>OZ010639.1:7095814-12329935 GCA_963932165.1 Pimpla rufipes
ATACGGCTCGGAATATAAATAATCAGCGGTGGTCATCGGGCGGGCCGCGCACTTTCTTTCGCTCCGCAAGCCGCGCCTCCAATAACCGCAGCAAAATCATTTCCAGAACGTCGTGCTCAAGGCGAAGCTGCGCGTCGGCGAGAACGAGCTCGGCGCCGAGCGGCGACGGCGCGAGGAAGGCGTCGCCGCGCTCACCCACGAGACCGCCACCCTGAGACACGCGGCGCGACATCTGCGGGCCGCCGCGCTTCACGCCACCTCCTGCCGACGGCGGAGACGGTGCTCCGTCTGCCTCTACGCCAAACGCACCTTCGCCGAGGTCGACGATTATCGCGACGAGTATGTATTTTTTTTATTCGCCAATTTTTTTTTTTCGACGCCTTATCGCATTTTTTCAATTTCAATGGATTTTTCGCGAAAATCACAAGATTTTTACATTGGATAAATTTGGATTTTAGTACAACTAGCCCATACGAGCGTTTCGCGCGCTTTCTCAGTTGTCCATTCAGTGAAATCGAGGTTACTTTTTTTTGGATCCATCGAACATGGATTTTATTCCTTCACTCGAGAGAAAACTTTATAACGAAGAGAATGCCGCAAGACGGAACGCGATATCTCGATTTTGGAATTTAGCACAGAACTTTAAAGTCGAAAATTGCCTTGGGTTTTTCACGAAAAAAAAAATTTTTAAATTAAAAATTCGTCGAGAAAAACGCAAAAAATGATTATTCACTTTTTTCGAAATTTCGTCTCTACACTAAAATCGAGGTTTCTGTTTTTTGATCGATCGAACCTGGATTTTCTTCCTTGGTTCCAAAGAAAACTCAATAACTCAGAACCCACAAAAATCGGAAATTTTCCCGAGGAGTTCCCTTGCGTTTATTTGCGATTTTTGGGAGTCTGGCTTTAAAATTCGGTGAACAATTCAGAAATCAAGATATCGCGTTCCGTCTTGCGGCATTCTTTTCTTTATAGTTTTTTCTCGAACGCAAAAAGAAAATCTAGGGTCCATCGATCGAAAAAGAAGTAACCGCAATTTTTTTTAAGTGACGAAATTTCGAAAAAGTACGAAAAAGTTTTTCGCGTTTTTCTCGACGAATCTTCAATTTTTTGGGGAAGCAACGATTCTTTTCGGAAACAGTTCGAAATTTCCCATCAGATAGGGTTCTTAAACTTTACGAAATCGACTTTTTTTTTTTTTTGCGAAAAACGTATCCCTTGCGTTTTTTGCGAAATTGTTGTTATCTTTTGATTTCGTAAAATTTGAAACCCCTGTCCTATCCGAAATTTAGCACTGGTTCCGAAAAGCATCGTTGCTTGCCCAGAAAGTAAAAAATTGATCGAGAAAAACGCAAAAAATGATTTCTTACCTCTGGAAATATGCAAATATTAGGCCATACGCTTCTCCCGAATACCCATCTCGAAATAACGTTAGCGAACCTTGAAACCTTGCACCTTGCAAAACTGCTCGTTGGATAGCAACGAGTTGCAGGCAATCCGACAGCCAATCAACAAACGAATAACACGACAACAATACTTATATCGAAAATCCGAGATGTTTTACCCACTGATTTTTTTAAGAGGGGTTTAGCATGAACAATGAAGCGTGTGGGATTTTTATAAGATTTCTTTAAACGGATAAAAGAAAATGTAATAACAAAAAAAAATGTTACGCAGCATAAAGTGAAAATCAAAAGGCTGAGAAGCAATTAATATATTATTAAATGGTTAGCTAGAAAATTCCGTAGCGTGCAGAGAAAGGCGCAGCTCGTTGGGCGGCCTCTCCTCCGTTCCTCTTCGCGCTCCATCACCTACGTGCCGAGTACACAGCTAAATCTCGTCTCTCCAACCGTTTCGTTGTTTTCCAGCGGAAAACTATTCAAGTGCCTTCAAGCACCGCTCCAGGATTTGCGCACTTGGCTGCGTCCTAGCACGCCAACGTCGTATCCGGCTCTGCGAACGAGTTCACCGCTCGACCGAGGAATCAGCTTTATCGACGACTCGAGCACGAGCTCCGAGGACGAGGAATTCCCGAGCACGCCGGTCGCGGAGGTCTCGCTCTCCTCGGCGAACTCGGCGCCCGCGGCCGCCCGCGCGTTTTCCTCGGACTCCGGGTGAGTATTTTGGCTACCTTTTCCTCGTATCTTTTTTTTTCGGCAAAAAATGTTAACTCCGTGTTTTTTCAGCTTCTCATCCGAGGTCGGAGACCGGAGATCGCGCTCGTACGAGGCCGGCGGAAGCAGCAGAAAGATCAGCGAGTCCAGCAGCGAGCCGGACGGCCAGCGTCCCGTCGGGACCTTCACGCGATCGCGTTGGACGTCGTCGTTTCGCAAACTGCTCGGCAGAAAGTCGAAAGCCAAGAGCGCCGCCGCCGACAGGACGTCTTCGTGAACGCGCCAACTTCCCATCGACATCCGTTTCTCGTCCCAATTCCCCTCGCTCCCGTTTTTCCCTTCCCGGAAGTCCTCAAAACCGCCGATTAAAAACGTTGAAAACCCGAACGACGAGCTCAAACGAGGTGCGAAAAAGTCGGTCTCGCTGGAGCCGGCGCGGCTCGAGCTGCCGCGATTGATACGATTAACCGGGGCGCGGCGATACTCGCGGCGCTCGCTCTCGCATTTACACAGGGTAGATCACTCGGGCTGATCGAACTCCCGAATCACACTTGCCCTTCCCCTAAGCTACTGCGACGATTACGCTTGAGAAGAAGAGGAAAAAAAAGCAAGAACTAACAATGACTTCTTCGCCGTCCGCGCGAGAGGGACAACGACGGATTTGTTGCTCTACCACAGCATTTACATATATTTTCGCGCGTTAAAGGTATTGAAATTATCGGCCACGATAAACTCGTCCAGAAAACTAACAGTTCCTCGGCTGTGGTGTCGGTACAAGATCGGCAGATTCGCGGCTTAGTCGCCGAACGACCTCGCGTAGAATCCTAGGATTCTCCTTTTCTTTTCTACTAAATATCCCTCTCTTCGCTATTTCGTTTTTCCTTTTAACACGTTAACCATTTGTATGTAGATAATACGTAGACGATACTCAAAGATTTTTCCCGCTGTCTCTGATTCTGTCCTGCTGACTATCCGAACCGAATTCTTCCCTCGGCCCGATTACAGGCTCCCCGAGCCTGTAGTGAACCAAATTTACTGCCAATCGTTAGAACGTTCGCTCGAGCGAACGTTAAAAGCGCGCGAGAGATGCGGGACAATTTTGAAAGGCATTTAAGGAGACACGTGAAACGCGCATCCGAATTCTCGATCACATTTGCACATACAGTCTCCTTTTTCGAGATCACGAAGGAAAACAAAGACTGTTCACTAGATATATATGTATACATATATATATATATATATATATATATACAAGTAGGCGAGCCTCCGAAATGTACTTACTCCGTTAGTATTATCGAATCACACGTCTCTACCGGTCTCCGCGAATTTACATACGACTACCAAGTCATCACCGCAGGTGCTTGTACTTTAATTTTTATCAAATTGTTTTTTTTTATTACAACGACCACGAGGAATTGCAATCACGAGCTTCGGCTCTATAGATTTTTTTATCGTTCATTATACGTTAAATGGTGCCTTAGTGTCATACACGAAAAAAGAGAAGAAAAAAAATGCAATGCTATTTCGTCAGACATTCCATGAGGAAAATTTGCTCGTGTTCACGTCCCTTGCTCATCCGCAACTTGAATTGTATCGGTAATATTTAAACTCGGTATACCTTCTGAAAGAAATTGACGTAAAAAAAAACTTACCAATTAGTGGATATTATATTATATATATATATATGAAAAAAAAAAACTCGTGATCGTAACCGTAATCTCCGGTAGGAATTGTACCCGAGAGATGTTTCTCGCCCGGCGGCCCGACAGCGGCCGCGGGGCTCACGATTGTTGTTGCAACAGAGTCTTGTTTATACGAAGAAAAATTAACGTTCACCGTAATCGATGCGTTTGTTGATTACTTTAGGCATCCACCACGGATGGTACTTTGCGTAGGTAAAATTATACATAGTCGACTAACGGATTCCAACTATGCATGGATTTACACTTCAGAGTAGGTGCGACTGTCGCGAGAGGGTCGACGAGTGACGAATAAATTAGATCGATAGACGCAGATCTTAGAGAGGAGTCAATTAATTCAGTAAACTAGAGTGATTTGAATTTTAACGAAAGAAATAAAAAAATAATAAAGATACAAAAAATCGAAGGCAGTCGACGTAGCTTCTCCGGTTGAAGGCTTACCACGAGGGACGAGGAACAATCGTACGGAGCCACGGAATTTGTGCCACAAAAGTTAATTGATATGCGGAAGCAACGGTGCCAATTAAACTCGAGTATCATTAATCGTCGATTAGACCTATCTTTCTCTTTCAATCATCGACACCTGTCTGGAGTTTCCTACCGTAAATTAATTGTCATGCAAGGCGTCACACTGGAATTGGGTGAATACTTTGAATCTGCACAGAGAGCCGGGGCGAGAGGCCTCTGACATCCTCGACTCGCACGAGGATGATCCAGAAGACATCGCCCGGCTGGTGCTCTGTGGGAGCGATGAAATTCCACGATTTTCATCACAATTTATTTGGCTGGCAGCGAGGACTATTGTAATGTTACTGTTATACGATATGCGTAAAGTATTGTTATGAAAGAGAGAAGAAGATGAAACAAAAAAGACCCGCGTTGTTGTGTAATGTATGTGCAAAGCTCGAATTGATTTAAAAACGAAAGAACAAACTATTATAACGATGGCATTCCATAAGCGCGTATTGTAATAAATGAAAGGATCAGCAATGTTCATAGATATAAAACGAAGTTATTCATTACTCGAACTGTCTCTACGTCATTATTTTACACCTGTCACCTTTACACTATCTGATGCAACCAGTGTTGTAAGTCTCCATTACTTTAAGAATTAAAGTTTACACAACAGTTTATTTTCCAGTTACGATTTTGTAACGATGACCTGTAGCGATTATAAAGTGATATATGAACTTTTGAATAGCCGTAAGAAAAACCTAATTTTAAATTAAATTTTGGGAGAATTTATGCGAGAAATGAACAAGCGCAGTCATCCATTATTTCCATAATGCATTAATAGTATTTCTCCATTTTTCAATAAGATTACCATGAAGTTTTATCGGAAATTTAGATTTTTTCCTTCTATTTAAAAGTTTACATATGCTATTGCAATCATTGCGAGATATTATTATAAAAACATAATTACAAAGCCAATCGTACCATCTACGTCTGTTTCTATAAAAATTAGGGATTTACAACTCTGGACGCAACTAAAAAGCGAGGAAACCCCGAAAAATTCGTTGTTCTTAACGTGTTATCCGACATTCCGAAAAACAATTCTCTATGCATTCACAGTGTAACGAGTTGTCGTTCCAGACACGTTTGAAAAATCTCCATCTTTCCCGCCACGCGAGGTCGCCGCGCGCACCCACTTGAACTCGGCCCCGAGTGCGCGTATTTCCCCCACTCCTCGGGCGCGCTCCGCTCCCTGCTTCACTCGATCGGGTTTTTGTCTCAGTCGAACCGAACGAAATGCCAATGGTGGATGGGTGGTGAGAGTCCCCGCAGGTCGCACGGCTGAGTACGAATTATCATGTGAATAGTGATAGCCGGTGAAGCGTGGTGTTGTAAATAGTAATCGAGACCGTGCGCGAGGTCACTGGCCGGATAGTAACGAGCGTCTCCCACCTGAAATGTGAGTAAATAGCCCGGTAAACGTCCTTTACAGACCGCGGCGCGATCAATCGTGCATTTCGAACTGTCTCTCCTTTGTACCGCGCGGGTGCAACAAAAATTCCCGGAGGACAAACCCCGTCGCCCGGACAAAATATCCCTCTTCGCGACGACCGGAATACCTCCCCGGAAATCCTCCTCAACCACCCGGAACCGGAGATACGAAAAAAAAAAATGCGAAAATCCAGCGCCCGACACGGGAGCTTCTTATCGCTAAGGACCACTGCCGCCCAGCTGGGCGGGGTAACGTGTCCATGACTATCTCCCTCCCTGTCCCTCCTGGTTCTACGACCCAAGGGACAATCGTCCGGGTGCGTTAAAGCCTCATCATCCCCGAGGGAGAGAGACGGAGCGAGTGAGACTGACATGCGAGACCCCCCGCTGATCCCTCGGAAGGTCCACAAAAAAGAAACGCTCCCATTTTCGTCTCCTAAACACCCTTGCCATCCCCCCCTCTCCCCCCGCCGCCCTCCAACCGGCTGACGGTTCTCGAAGGGCAAAACCGTTGCCGCCTCTCATAACCTCCCCGAAATATCCCCGAAACGATAATCGCGACAGCGGGGAGAGAAAAAAAAAAAAAGCAGCGGCCAATTAAATCGGCCGAGTGACCTCCGTAATAGCTGGAAAGCCGATGCACGCCGAGCGCGGATCTATTTCAGTAGCAACTGAAGCGTGGATTACATCGTCAGTGACAGTGTAATTGCAGTGATCGGCGTGTTGGGCCGCGCGACTCGCGGGAGCGAAGGATATCGGCGACGGACATTCCAGCGGAAAATCGCGAGAACCGCAGGAATCTCTCTCTCTCCCCTCCCCGCTCCCCGCTCTTTCTCTTTTGTCTCCATCCCGCTGTTTTACCCCACGACTCTGTTGTGTCTACGTTTTTTTTTTCTTTCTTTTTTTGTATCTCATTTACTTACTTTCGCATTCGGTTTATAGTGCGTCCGGAGAGAAGTGCAGACGGCTTCGGGAGAGAGGGAGAGGCTGTTGCTGCCGCTGCTGCTGCGTTACGCTAGACGTCCCAGGAGAATAAAACGCGTGATGTGTGTGGGTTGTTGTTGTTTTTTTTTTTCTTTTTTTTTTTTCTTCTTTTTTCGCACGGAGAGTTTCACACCGTGAGGTGTCCGCATATACACACACACACGACGCGGCAGCGAAGACGAGCTGATAGTCCGAGCGCACGGAATGCATCGATCATCATCGCCGCGTTGTGCCGGATGCCGTGCAGCGCGCGGCGCATTTTCGTCGCGTGCGCGATCCAACGTTTCCCGCGATAATGCGCCCCCCGCGCCGGCCGTCGTTATTATCGCTCGAGGTTTTCACTGCCCGGCGACTGAAATTCGATCGAAGCCGATCGCGATTTCTGATGCCGAGATGCGGAATCGTCGATCCGAGCGATTCTCGGGCGCGTTGGAGCATCAAATGCAGTATTCTAATTTTTTATTTCACTTGGTCCGTTTCGTTTTAATTGAAAGGACTTGAGAAACATTTTTTTTTGTTGTAAAAAAAGAACGGAAAAATAATATTTCAGGACTGGGATTATTTTTCGTGAACTTTTTTGCAATAATTAAAAAAAAAATTCGATCGTGTCCTATCCCGATTTGTGATGCGGAGCTGCAGAATTGCGCTGGTCAAAATGAGTGATTCTCGGGCGCGTTGGAGCATCAAATGCAGTATTTTAATTTTTTATTTCACTTGGTCCGTTTCGTTTTAATTGAAAGGACCTGAGAAACATTTTTTTAATTCTAAAATAAGGACGGAAACATAATATTTCAGGACTGGGATTATTTTTCGTGAACTTTTTTGCAATAATTAAAAAAAGAGTCGATCGAGTCCGATCCCGATTTGTGATGCGGAGCTGCAGAATTGCGCTGGTCAGTTTGAGTTATTTTCGGGCGCGCCAGAGCAGCAAACGCAGCATTCTAATTTTTTATTTCACTCAGTCTGTTTCATTTGAATTGAAAGGACTTGAGAAACATTTTTTTTATTATGAAAAAAGGGACAGAAAGTAATATTTCAGGGTTGGATTTAGTTTTTCCGATTGTTTCTGTGATTCGATATTTTTTTTAATGCACGTCCACCGACAGAAAATTCGATCTCGCTGATTTCTGATGCGAAGCTGCAAAATTGCACTGGTAAGTCTGAGTTATTCTCGGACGCATCAGAGCATCAAATGTCGCATTATAATTTTTGATTTCAATCAGTCTGCTTCATTTTATTTGAAAGGACTTGAGAACAAAAAATCAACCATGAAAAAAGGACAGAAAAATAATATTTCGTGTCTGGGATTATTTTTTCTGCTCCTATTTGTGATTCAATATTTTTTTCCATCTGAGCACTTTTTTGCTCAGGTTGTGTAGTGAATCACGAAAAAAATGGATACGTCGTCGAAACGTTATTTTCGGGCGAACGCGGAATTTCGCCGTCGCATCCACCGAAATTCCATGCCAAAGTCTGCGACGATTTTCGCGTGACCCATTTCTCCCAAAATAGTTCAAAATTTCCGCAGGAATCGTGCGACCGAGAAGCCACGCGAGCCCCTCGGTGCGGTCCACGTCGGACGCTGCGGATTCGAGACAAAGAGTGACCCGTTTCTCGTCCGATCGAAGAAACTTCCAGACTTTCGCTGTTTCATCGACCAACGACAGTCGTCGTAAAAAGCGAAGAAGAAGAAAAAAATATATATATATATAGAAAACGCGTCTCCGTATAATCAATTTGCCACGCTCGAGGTGAGTCGCTCTTTTGTCAATTCTCAAGATCCACCTCACGCTCGTCTTATCTCCGTTCACAGATCCGTTTCCTTTCCCGGCTTTGGAACACGCGGCTGGGAATTCAATGAGAGAAAAGAAAACGAAACAAAAATGAAGACAGTCACGAACGGAAGGAAAAAAGGAGGAAAACGAGAATAAAAAACCCCATCCACGACCGCACGGAGTACGCGCAGGGGACCCCAAGCATCGCCGCTGCATTCCCTTCTCGCTCGGACGCGACGCGTGTGCCATTTAGCCGTGGGTTTATCGTCAGCCCGGCCGGCGCCGTCACCGAAGTTTCCACCGAGAATCACTGAAATTCCGAGCTTCAAGAAACCAAAAAAAAAAAAAAAAAATCGTTTGAAAGCGCTCGAGGAAAAAAAAAAGAAAACACCAAAGAAACGTTCGGTTAAAAGGTCAATTAAACTTGGCGAAACAGAGGCTAATCGCTCAGTGAAAACATCTGCAGACTCGCCGGACGAGCCTGAGTCGAATCATCGGCCGATGTTTGCTTTTTTCCCCCGAGCTGAGAGGCCGCACTGTGCATACACAGAAAAAAAAAGAGCACACACATGATGCACATTTCCGTGCGTCAGTCTAGGCCTAGAGCCATTCACGTATCGCTGCTCTCTTATCAGCCGTGGAATCAAGATCCGCGGTCGAGGCAGAAGCCCCGTTGTTTCGTCACTGCAGCGAGATAAGAGGAAGCCGAGCCACAGGCCACGAGCGACTAGCGGACGAGCGATAAGGAATAGAAAAAGAAAGAAGAAGAAAGAAAACGTCGAGGGATAAAAAAGGAAAAAAGCTGCGCAGGTTGAACCCTCGGGTGACACAAAGTTTGCTCCAATCGGCTTCCGGATATCGGGATTTATCCAGGCTGCGCCGTGGGCCGATCGCGCCTGCAGCGTTCGTCGCGGCGGCTCAGACAGACACCTCGGTGTCCCGCTCGGCGATTCCGCGGAGCCGAAGGACGCGGCTCGCCGCGGTGAAAGATTTTCATGCGCAATAACGCGCTGTTTATCTCGGCTTCAGCGGATCCAACGAGTATCTCTCGCCAGGCTGAGTCCGAGCAGCTGTGGATCCCCACGTGGGTGTCGAGCGACGAGGTAACATTCTAATTTATCTCGAGTTTCGCATCCATCTCGCGCGCGTCCCTCGGGCCACCGACGTCTCCGCCGTATTCGGGGATTTGGGCGAGACGCGAGACGTGCCGAGAAATTTCTAGCTCCTTCCGTGGAATCCGCTGGCAGCTCCGGTGGACGAAAAACGATTGCCGTTCCCCTCCTCCCGGGTGAACGTCGCGAGGAAACGCGTAGGTCGGCGCCGTCGTATCTCGCGCTGCCCTCCGCGTGGGCAGCCTCCAATTCCACACGGATAAAGCCGATTACCTCCTCTTTGTCCCTTTTCTTTTCTTTTTTTTTTTCTCTCACGTGATCGCCGCGGACGACGGGGCCGGGCTGAATTTTCTACGATTCAATTCCCAGCGCGGGTCCTCGTGCGAAACGCGAGTTCCAGGCTCCCCCGAGGCGGCTGCAGTTTCGAGTAAATGTAACGGGTCAGTTTTTACGCTGAAAGAGAAATGAGAAATAGTACATTACGTTACAAGGGAGGAAAATGCAAACTTCACCAAGTGTGAAGTTTGATGCCCAAGCGAAGCGAGGGCAGAAATTTGCACGAGGTGAAAAGTTGCACTCCTCCCATGTAGCGTACTATACTTTTCTTCCGATTTCGCTAAAAAAATAACCACATTTCGTGTGTTGCAACGAGGACAGAAAATAAGTTAATTTTTGGCAAATGACGAAACGCATGCGTAGTACGGTTTCCATTATTCCCACGCGGACAGGAATGAGCTGATTACCTTCCTCAGGGGGTACTGAAATCGGAATGCGCATGCGTAAGTCACTTGTCAACAATGAGCGATTTTCCGCCCGCCTTGCGAACACGAAATGGGGTTATTTATTATTATTATTTTTTTCAACGTTCAGACGTCTTTTTTATCAGCTCTAAAACATATTAATTAAAATAGTTTAAATTAAATATAAAATTGAATGTTTTTCTTCAAGGAAACAATAATAAAGTATTTCCCGATTTCTATCTGCGCCAAAAAAGGTCCTGTTAATTATTCATCAAGCGGGGAATTGTTTTTTTTTTAAGTAGGAAATCGCGCCGCACGTGCGAGTCACGCGTCAGTGACGCGAGAGCCGCGTTAACGTTCGTTCAAATTGATTGCAGCTATACCTGGCGGCGGTGGGAAACAAAGTCCAGCGAAATCACCGCAGTCACCGCGAGCGCCGTCCATCTGCGCGCAACGAAGCACGATGACGTTCAATCGCCTAAACGCACTTCCGCCTCTGGCCGGCGATGCAGAGAGCAACGCGGCGTACGCCAACTTCCAAAGAACGCAGCGCGAGTGATTCACTGACTCGCGCGAGTGTGCGAGACCCCGCTGTGTCGCTGTGTCGCCTGGCAAGTGCGATTCACGTTGTGTTTGCACTGGAGTACGATTGGATGGCTCGGAGCTAGCGAGTTCTCCCTCTCTGTCCTCTCTCTCTCTCTCTCTCTGCCTCTGTCTCTCTCTCTCTCTCTCTCTCTCGCACGCTCGCCCGGCTGGGTAGTCATATTTTCTTCTGAACACCAAGGGCAGAGCACTCGAGGTGGTCTCAACGAGTTCTCAAACTCAAACGAGCGCAGAACTTTTTTATTTAAATAAAAAAAAAGTTGCAAGGCTTTTGATGTGAGAATCCATCGTCAGATACAAGAGAGATCAGAATTTGTCGTTGATTTCGCGAGAAACGTAATCCGAATGACCTACGACGCGGTTTAAGGTTCGTCTTGATCTGGAATAATAACAATTGCAAAAGGTTATTAATGAATTAATGGTTATCTCGGAATTATTCGAGTAATAATTGTGGTGTGTTTGTGTCGCCAGGCAAGTGGGTTTCTCGGCTGTGTTTGCTCTGGAGTACAATCGGATGGCTCGGAGCAAGTTCTCCCTCTCCTTCGCTCATGCTCGCTCGCCCGGTGGCTCATTCAGTTCGTTGGTGCTTGACGGACAGCTGAATACGCGTACAAAGGCCCGGGGCGAGCCACTGGTCGCGAGGATCCTCCGATCTCTGCAGGAGAGTCTATAAATCGTGAAACATCTGGCGGGCAGAACGTCCCGCGGGCGCTCGGCACGAAAAAGGACTCGGAGGAAGAATGAGGATCGGCGTGGACCAGGTATGAGAAGTGAAAAGCTCGCGGACCTTGGAGTACCGTTCGCCAGCTGCGAGGAAAGACACCGAGAGGGAATTTCCTCGCACGTGGGTCACCCGCGAGCTCGGGCCGCAAATGTGCGGAACGGAGGATATACGCCCACGAAAAATCTTTGTTCGCGGGCCCACCGAGTGGCTGAAGGAGGGGGAAAGCGGAGAAAGTGACGGAGAGATTCGGTTCGAAGCGTCAATTTACTGGCAATTTTTCGGCTGGAATTCGGATCTATGAATGTTCACGCAGTTCAATCTCTTTTTAATTATCTAAAAAAGAAAAAATTGAATATGCTACTTGAGAACAATGATAAAGGCCAAAGGTCGATGTTTTGAGAAGAAATTTTCGGTGAGCTCGGTTTTGGCATTTTTCTACAGGCAGCCAGATACGCGATTGCCGAGCCACGAAAAAACCACGTAACCAGTGTTTTCGGTAACAAAACACAGCCCAAAAACGCCAACAAAGGCCGAAAGTTTTCCACCGCAATTCAATCGTTAATCATCTGCTCCCAGAGAGCCAACGAAAAAGAAGAACGGTTGCCACTGGATCCACCGAGCGTCCCGGAGAGAGAGACGGAAGCAGAAGCACATCGAGGCTCCACCGAGGCCGTCTCACCGGAAGCTCGCTCTCATTCCTGCGTGGAAACTCGGTGGGAAATCTCTCCTCGCCATTTTCGTCTTAATCCACGCGCGCTCGACGCATCTCCTCGATCTACCGAAGCTTCCAACGAAACGTGACTCACTCGTGAATTTTTTTCCTTTTTTTTTTTCTTCTCCTTCCAGACGCCAAAGCAACGAAGGCAGAAGTCATCGTCGTCGCCGTCGTCGTCGGTGGAAAATCACGAAGGAAGATTCCCCTCTCGCAGTGTCTCGAATTAGAAGGAGCGAAACGCGAGGAGGAAAACACATGACACGGGGCGCCGAGAGTCTCCTCGCCGTCGTGGGAGCCCGCGAGTCCCGCAAAGTTATGAGCGTAAACGTGGACGCGCGAGGGGCTTACAACGTATCTCAGTCACGTTGTCGGAGCGCTCGGGCCGGTTACGAGCTCGGCCGTAGAATTCTCGGCTGAATACCGAGTTCTGCCAAGAGTCAGCGTAGCGAGGTAAGTGGAACTCGCGCGCGGCGCGGTTGTTGCATCGCGCGCGCGAGAGAACCTCGCCCGGCTAGCCGACACCCGGTGCGCGCGCGAGAGAGGAGGAGGCACCGTTGCTCCGCGGCGTTTCACTCGCAGCTGGAGGGATTCGCCAACTCTACGCGCTATTCTTAGAGTTCCACTCATCTTTAATGCCACTGCGGCGCACGACGCTCTGTCTGTTGCGCGCCCCGAGTTCTCCACCTCTCGACGAATCGATGGGACGAGCGGGCGCATTTTTTTTTTTTTTACTTTCAACGGCGCCTCCGGAGACGCGACCACGTGTCGTCGGCTCTGCCTCGTTCGGTCGTTGTGTTTATCGCCCGACCGAGAGATCTCGGGGGCAACGAGCGCTCGTTGGGCTGTGGGACACCTGCGAAAAGTCGCAGAAGGAGAGAGATGAAGGCGAATTTTTTTCGCGATTTCTTGGCACTTTATTCTCGGTGGAAGGGAAGAAACAGGGTTTTTTTGCCAATTAGATTTTGAGAAAGGGTAAAGCGTTTTGCGTATTTTTAAACTTTGCGTTGGAGAATGGCTTTTCTTGATACAAAACAAAACAAAATAATCGAGTTTCTTTAGGTTTTCGTGAAAACTATCGTGTTAAAAAAACTAATGGCGAATTCGTTGTGTACGGACAAAGATGCATCGCGAAACAAGGTGTTGAAAAAATGAAAAAAATAAATAGTGTTCTCGCACTTTATTCGAAATTTCGGCACTTTACTAAAATCAAGGTTACTTTTTTTATAGATCGAACCTGCATTTTCTTCTTTCGTTGAAAAGAAAACTCAATAGCGAAGACAATGCCGCAAGGCGAATCGCGATATCTTCATTCCGAAATTTTTCACATCATTTTAATATCGAACCCTCAAAAATCCCAAATCTTCCCAAGCAGTACACTCTGTGCGTTCTTTGCGATTTTTGGGGGTCTGTCTTTAAAATTCTGTGAGAAATTCAGAAATCAAGATATATCGCGTTCCGCCTTGCGGTATTATTTTCATTATAAAATTATCTCTCGAGCGCAAGAAGAAAATCCAAGTTCGATCGATCCAAAAAAAAGAAACCCCAGTTTTTTTCAAGTGACGAAATTTCCAAAAAAGTGCGAAAAGATTTTGCGGGGTTTTCTCGTCGAATTTTCCATTTTTCGGGCAAATAACGGTGCTTTTCGGAATCAGCAGAAAATTTCCCATCGGATAGAGGGTCTTCAAACTTTACGAAATCGATTTTTTTTTCGCGAAAAACCTACCCCTTGCGTTTTTTTGCGAAATTTATTTTTTCTCGATTTCGTAAAGTTTAGAAGCTCTGTCCGATGGGAAATTTCGCGCTGATTCCGAAAAGCATCATTGCTTGCCCAAAAAATAAAAAATTCGTCGAGAAATACGATGAAAAAAATATTTTTTATCTCTCGAAATATTGGGCCATACGCTTAGCTCGAACACCCGTCCCAAAATAACGTCGTTAACAAATCTTGAAACCTCGCACGTCCTCCGAATCGTCAAAATACAATAACACGATTGAAACTGCTCGTTGGTTAGCAACGAGTTGCAGGTAACCCGATAGCCCATGAGAGAACGAATAACCCGACAGCAATACTTATATCAAAAACGCGAAACATTTTACTCACTGATTTTTTTGAAGAGCGATATTGAATATATTTTAATATTTCAATAGTACCGCAGCCAGATAAATACAGAATTTTACGTAAACTGATGCGTTCATCCCAAAAACGTCGAGAATCGGGTTGAAAAGTGATCATAAACTTCGCGAAGCCGCAGGTGTTTTTTTAATTGAAAAAAACGAGACAGTCCAGCCAGACGCGTTGGATCCTTAAGAAGCTCGAAAAGACTGTCGGGTTTGGCAGGAGTTTCGCGCGACGCCTTTTAATTCAGCGTCGAAACGTGACCGGGCGTCTCGATCAGGCGTCGATAATCGATATTCGTCCCGGTCGGATGACTCACGAGCGAGATAGAATCTCCACTCAATCATCGTCGCGGCACAGGCCGCGCGACAGGTATATTGCAATCTTGATCGCCGGTTCTGGAGCTGTGACGTCTCGGTGCACGCGCTGTCCCTGCGAATACGTTTAGCAGTCGATTCACCCGAGCGCGGAGACGAGCCGCACACGCACAGTCACCTTGACTCCGGCTCAGCGAAATATGCGGCTCCTCCTCTCCCCCCGGGGCGACCGCGACTTCCCCGTGATGCCTTCTTACGCCGCGGCTAATTAAATGGTAATTATCCGCGCGGAGTCTCTCACGAACTAAATAACCGTGGAAACGAGCAAAGGACTTTGTTATGTAAGACGAGGATCGAGGCCTTCTCGGCTTAGCAAACGGAAATGCGCGGACTAACGTCTACTTTTCTCTCTGTTGGTTGCATGCCCAGCCTGTAATCACATTTTTCTCGTGGATACCAAAGGCAGAGCACTCGGTGCTCTCGACCAGTCTTTAAAGTCAAACGGGTGCAGACTTAAAAAAATAATGCTTAAAATTAAAGCAAGAAAAAAAACTGCCTCGAACGCTTTAATTAACGTGAGAATCCATCGTTCGAGAGTTTTCGCTGAATTCATTAATGTTATCTCACACATAAATTCCCAAGAAAAAAGTGAGAAGCGGAATTTGAAGTTCACTTCGTGCGAGTGAATCCGTATGACCGAATTACAAACACCGAGAAAGTCATTAATAACGATTATTTTCAATTGCGAAATTAACTCTCCGTGTGTAAACTGGATCTTTCTGGAACTGGACTGGGACTGGAACTGGAAATTTCCCTCCAACGAATGAAGTGCGAGCTTCGACTCCCCCCTCTAAAAAATCTATTTAGTAGTGTGGACAAAAAGCTCCAGGGGCACCCGGGTCTGGCCGATAGCGGGCAAACGCCGATCTGTGCAAGTCGCGACCGTTCCCTCAAAGGGTCAGTGTACAGACGGCGTTGGTGTCTTGATAGGTAAACGGATGCAGTTTTTTGTTGCTTTTTTCGCAATTTTTCGGTCTTTTTATGAGTAAATACATGTTTCTTGTAATTTTATGCTTTTTCTGACCATTTTCATTGTACTTTCTTTTGCGTTGAAAACAACATATTTTAGATTTTTAGCTTATTCTTCCGCCATGTTCCAATATTTTTATTGAAAATAAATTTGTATTACATTATTCTAACGTCTGACATTGATTTTGCGCCGGATAATTACCGTTCAGTGCAATTATAACATGCCTGACTTCGTAAAATATACCCCACATTCAGGTACTGAAATAATTCAACTTTTCAAAGACTACCCCAATGACCCTATATTCCTTTCAAAGCTCATAGTCTAATCTGCAAAACCCTATAATAGTATTTTTGTACATTTGTTTATTGCGAAGTTATGCATTTTTTAACAAAAACCCGTATTTTCCCCATTTTCGACTACAATTCAATTTTTATTAACAATAGTTATAAACTTGTGAATTCGGGAACTTCTGGGCCGTGTAGCAAACACTTCGAGAAGTATCCCAGAATTTTTTCAGATTTTTTGAAAGCTTAGAACATTTGGAAAACTCGACTGTTCCCTGAAAGTCCCAGTGTACATACCCTGTATAGAAAAATATAGTTTACACACGGAGGGTTAATTCAAAATACTGCAACTTCCTTTTACTAATATTCATATTTCGTCCCTCCAGTTTCCACGATGCTCGCGTCGAGAATCCACCGAGGAGGAAGAATGAGGCTCCCTTAATAAGTCTCGACGAGGCGAAAGCCCGAAGGTACGGATGCCCACGACTGCCGCTGCGACGAGGCCCGAGACTGCAAACATCCACACGCAAAGTCCGGAGGCGTTTTCGCTGCGACCGGTAGTTCGATACCTGGAAGGATGTTTGGCTGTGTCACAGGCGCGGATTACACATCCCGTTTGACGCTCGAATTGCTTTTCGAGCGCGCGCGCGCGCGCCGCGTGTGTATATGGAAGCGGCGACGCAGTCGATAAAGCGCGGAGGCGAGTGAGTCACCGCGAGACGACGACGACGACGACGACGACTACGGCAACGAGGAGGAGAATCCTGCGGGCAAGGATCAGATCGTTGCGGGACGTCGTCTCGCGCGAGAAAAAGAGAGAGGAGGAGGAGGCGGGAAAGCGGGAGCGAGAGAGAAAATTATGTTCGCGGCGTCGCAACGCCCGGCGCCCTGGTTTATCTCCCCTCGATCCCCGCGTTTCCTCTGACGCTTTTGTCTCCTGCCGCGCCGCCGGCGCCGCTCCCCGCGTGTAACGTCGTTTTTCCTCGGGAATATCCACGGGGCTGCTGGCTGCGGGGCTTTCGGCGCAGCCGGCTGGCTTGCGGGCTTTCGCCGCGAAATAACGCGAGGTCGAACGAGGTCGCACGGGGTCGAACCGCCTCCGCCTTCCCGAAAGCTATTTCAAACTTCTGCGCTCAACCTGCATACGTTAAGCGGCTCGCCGCTTTCCCACTCGATGCACCTGCGCGAATCCGCGGCTGTCGCCGATAATCGATTCGCAATTATAACGGATCGGAATTTCATATCGGGTCTTCCCGGGCACTTTTGTGCGCAATTTAAATCGCGACTCGTGGCTTTTTCATGGCGTGCGAACTGGGGAAGGACATTGAATACCAAAAGTCGGTGGCTCGAGGAGGGAAACAGTGAGAGAGAGAGAGAGAGAGCAAAAAAAGGGAAACGAGGTCGAACGGGGTCGAGACGCCGGCGTCCTTCCGAAAGCTATTTCAAACTTCGGGCCAACCTGCATACATAAAACACTGCAGTTTCTGCTCGATGCACCTGCACGAATCAGTGCACGGCTCGCTGATAGCCGCGGCGCCTATCGCCGATAATCGATTTCACAGCGAACTGCATCGCCGACGAGCCTGCATTTTTTCGCGAGCTCCGTTAATTCAGTAGCTTTGTTTTTCGTTCTCACCGCTTTTAGCGAGCTCGTTTAGTAACGAAAAAGGATACGCGGGGACTCGTGCCGCGCAGTTGCCCGGACTCGGGAGTCGTTGTACTCGTAAATTCGCGACAATTAGCCGGCCAGACGGCCAGCGTCCCACGCGACCTGATTAATCCACTGGATGTGGACGTGCGCGCCCGGCGTGCAACGCGCTTTTGCGGATTGATTCTCGCTCGCGGATGGACGGCTCGTCGCTTCCGCGCGCCTCGCTCTTTTTCCTTCCTCGGCCGGTTAACGTTTTTTTTTTTTTTTTTTTTTCTTCTTTTCTTCCTCTCGTAACTCGAGCCCCGAGCCTCGAGCCACTGTTTAGCGACCATCGCGAGTCTATACCGCACGCATCGCTGAAACCCCTGAAGCTCCAGTGGTGCACATTCCCCAGATCTTTCCGGGAGCCTGGCCAAGAAAATTTCGAACCGAGAAATTGTGATCACTGCGGTTCGAGAAATTTCTTGTCCTTCTTGGAAATTATTTGTTGTTAGCATTGACAAATGAATTAGTTGCTCTTGGTAATGATCAAGAAAAATCGACTCGAAGGTATTAAAATAGGGGGAAAATGTATTTTACAAAATTAATTATCCAATTAAAAAGTGTTTAACGCTGACTAAAGTAGATGTACCATTTGCGGTGGCTTTAAAGCTTTTCCAATCTTTAAACGTTTGTGGTTGGCAGAGTGGCTATTAAAACGGTTTCATTCCTACATGGTCTTGCTCGTTTAACGATCTTACTCACATAATTCCATATTGGCGAACTTAAAACGCCAAAGTTTCTCTGAAATTAGAGAACAAGGGAAGAATTGCTCATTCCACGGTTTCACCGCATCATCCACTTATAGATACAATAACAACTTCGTCATTCTCCGACGCAGAAGCCGTAAATTTATAGAAAGCAATGGAAAATTAAATTCATATCCTCTATTCGTACTATGGAACATTTGAAAAATAATTAACGCCACGAAATATCATCGGAACGCGGAAGCGATTTTCGCATTGAGGTGCAAAGAGAATCGTTGAACTTCGGCTAACCAGATCTCTTCCCCCTTTAACGAGCCACGTGCATCGACACTTTCATTCATCGCCTCGGCGCTCGGCTATCTCGCCAAAAAGATTGGCAATCGACGGGCCCGCGACGATAATCGGTAAAATCTCGCGCGGTAGTAAAAGCGCGACACCTCGGGTCTCGCGGCGAGGGGGCAAATAAAATTGATGACGGCTCGTTCCACTTTCGTGTTAGGCGCTCTCGGATCTCCCTCGCCCACTTCGATTCGTATTTATATCTCGACACACTCATCTCTCTCTCTTTCCTCTTTGACTGCAGAGCGCGTCTCGAGCCGCGCGTCTTCGGTGTATTGTAACGCAACCGGCGGCCCGCGGCGCGTCCTCGGCGTGCACGCGGTTGCGCCGAGCCCGAGTGGAGGAAGATTTCAGGCGTCTATTTCTTCGGGCGCGTACGCGGCGTGGTCGTCCTGATGGAGTACGACGAATGGCTTCCGGCCAAAATTCTATCGCCTCGCCAACGTGCTATCACGCGCCGCGGATCGCCGCCTCTCGATCCAATACCCAATTGCACAATCGTGTACTCGATTACCGTTGGGCCTCGATGATTAACCCTCTCTGGTAGTTCGACGGTTAAATCACAGGTTAATCTAGTCGCGGGCGTCCCTCTCGCAACCGGAGATGCGAACACCCGATTAGTCTCTCGGACTTGATCCATTTATTCGCGCCGCAAATAATTTACGACAAATTATTTGTCCAATAAACTGAATTTCGAGTTCGCTCCAGATATTTATGGAATAAGTGTGCCACAACTTTGCCAACATTTTTACGAGATACAAAAGTCATTTTGTGCATATGATTTACGAGGTAATGCTCACTCATTTTACCCGGGATATTTGGGACATATGAGCTGTGATTCTAGCAAAAATATTTGCGACAATAACTTTTCCAACATTTTTACGAGATACAAACTAATTTTGTGCATATGATTTACGAGGTAATGCCCACTCACTTTACCCGTGATATTTGGGACATACGAGCTGTAATTCTAGCCAAAATATTTGCGACAATAGCGTCACAATTTCACCCAGAAAATTCGTTTCGACAAACGCGAACAGACGGACCGAGACCGAAAGTAAACCGAACGGTCGCGACTCCGCCCCGGTTTATCGCCGATCCTTCGTCATCTATTTTCACGAATCGTTGGCCCATTTGCGAGGCAAACAAACGAGCGCTCATCCCGCGTCTCCTCACCTGTCGGGGTCAGTCACTTGTTGTCGAATTTATTTATATTTCCACGCACGTCGGGCGCCGCACGTGTTGGCCGAACGTGAAAAGAGTCCGCAGCCGCAACACACAAACGCACAGCCACACACGAAGTAAGCAGCAACGAGAGTAGCTCTTGTCACGCATCGATACACTAATTCATCGCGTTTTTTTTTCCAATTGCAGAGCGGAGGCCCCGGTCGATCGAGAGCAGCGTTCAATCATCGATTTTCGGCACGTCCCGGTCCCAGGGAAGGAGGAGAGTAACCGTTCGCCTGACCGGTCAGCCCGTTATGGCTCGTTTCGGAGTAGTTCAGGTTCGCCGAGCGATCGGCAGGCCGGTCACGAGCGCGACCCGATACCGGAGTCTCCTCTCCTCGGGCGCTCCTTGAGCCTCTCGTTTCCCGCCGCGGCAAGCAAATCGTCGGGCCCGAAACGACCCCCTCGGCATCGATATGACATTTCCGCGGGCTCTCCCAGCGGCGCATCTCAATTAACGGCGTCACCTGCTCGTTGCGGAATTCAGCGCGGAGCTTCGCCGTCGCTCCGCGAGCTCGGACGAGGCTCCGGCTCTCCGCGAGGCCGCCGTTACGATCGATTTCAATCGCGAGCTCTCGCCCGAGCACGATATGACATTTCCAAAGGCTTTTAGGCCGCCACACGTCTCAATCGGTGCCGGGCCAGCTGCATAAGAGCGCAGTCGGCGAGGAAAACACCGGGGGACGGCGACGAGCGCGCGCGAGCCGCAGAGAGAGAGAGAGAGAGAGAGAGAGAGAGAGAGAGAGAGAGAGAGAAAGAGTCCACGGGAGTTAGAACTCTTGTTCTCTGGCAGCGGCCACTCGAGATTCTCGGACCGTTGAACGCGGCCGTAAATAGTGCGAGCGCTCCTCTTCTCCTCGGCGTGCGGTGCGCGAACGCTCTCGCGGCCCCTCGCACAGCGCAAATCGCGCGCGCGTGCGTTCGCTTTCGATTATTTTCTAACGAGTTTGTAAACGTCCCGCGGCTTGTTATTATTTTGTAGATTGTTTTTTTGTTTCGTTTCCTTAATATTCGTTCTCTCGCGTGTTCGCAGGTGACGATAGGAATCGGCAGCGGGCATCCGACGAGCGAATCCTCCCGGCGCGAGCGCTGAAGGTGCCGGCGCGCGCGTGTGTCTCGTCGTCGAGCGGCGCGTAAATCGTGAGTGCATGTGCGCGCGCGTGTGCGTTAAACCCGCGCGAGATGGATCAGCCCAGGAAGCAGATCGCCTCCACGGAGATCGCCATGGCGAACGAGGTCTTCGATCTCTTCTGCAACGCCACCACCCTCAAGTCCATACTCGGGCAGTTTCGGCATCTTTGCGATCTTCTCAAGATGCGACCGAACGCTTTTCCACAGTTCTACCCGAAGTTCAAGTCGAAACTGCGGTCGTGGAAGGCTCAGGCGCTTTGGAAGAAATTCGACCAGCGGGCCAATCACAAGTGCTACAACAGAGGCAAAGCCTGTCCTAATACTAGGGTGAGTTCTTTTTTATATTTTTTATTATGATTTAGGGTCTATTTGATTTGATGCTGGGCAATACAAGAAGGTGGCGAATGTACGGATAAATGACGATTTTTCAATGGAATTAGGGGGGGGGGGGGGGGGGTAAGGACTGTACGGTGAAAGAACGACCCTTTTTTAGCAATTTTTCTACAAGATACGGGCAGTGTATTTTTAATTTAATGATTACAGCATTGTAGAGCAACATTTCAAGAACATCTTCTCAAAATTTCAGCGAAAATTATTAATAACTAAGCAGTTAACAACAAATTTCCGGAGACGTCTCCGAAAAAAGGTGGTTTTGCGGTGGCGGTCATAACTGGTCACTCGATTATCTGAATTAAAAAAATCAAATTGATTTCATTAGTTTATGAGTTTCCCCAGGTAACGCTGTCGAGTTAAAAAAAAATCGTTTTTTGGTAACGCTCGAAAGTAAAAAACGCGATTTTCGCCGAAAAAATCGGCCAATTTGTTATTATAAAAAAAAATCGGAACAAAGTTTTTAAAAACTGGACAGCGTTACCTGATCAATTATACAGAGAAAGAGTGTACCAAGTTTGAAAAGGATTGGTGCAATAGATTTTACGGTACAACCGTCACCGACTTTTAAAACATGAAGTGCGGGAAAATCGCTTTAAAGTGAATACTTAAGTATATACGAAACGACACAGAGCCTCGGATGGTTAAAATTTCATATCTCCGTCAGTTTTGCTTCGATTGCTCTAAAAATTTGATACAGCATGCTTGAGATGTTGAGCATTAATATAAAAAAAATTTAATGGAAAAAAATTCAAGACCCCCTCCCCCCTTAGTGCAGCTATAAAAATTGTCGCGTGGCCTGAGGATTGATAGTTTTCACTTAATAGCAGCCCGGACGTATGTGTGTGTGTGTGCTGTAAAATTCGTTGCGTGCAACATTCGCGGCTCTTTTGATTCTCTGCAATTATCATTACCAGCTGCAGGGAAACGACTATCGCAATTTCCTTATTCCGTAATGAGATTTTACGGCTTGTATCTGGATCACAAAAAAATGACTAAAGGCTGTTGCGACTCATTGAGATATGCATATTATACCAAAGTGTGTGCTCGGCTTGGGTATAAATATTAACAACTCTCGCTTTATCCATATTCCGCCTTCGCGTTCCTCACGCCGCTCCGGCTTTTACGTTGCTCGTTTGTGGGCTACATTTATTCAACGAGCCCCGTAACTACGCTCGCTTGAAAAAAAAAAAAAACAATATTGCCCCGTCTTTGCAAGTTTGGACAATAAGCTTTTTATCTCTTGAAACGGCGGTTCCGTTGATATTGAGTTCGCGGAATCGCGGAAAAATCGAGGTGAAGGATATCGAAAATAGGTCAGATTAATTGATTGTAACGACAGCGATGCAAAACCCGAGTAACATTATACGATTGATTGAAATGAAAATGAGAGAAAGCGACGGAAATGTGTATCGGATGATCTTCGCGGCGGAACGAAATTTACGAAGTTGTTCGCTCTTTCTAGGTCCTCATAATAGGCGGAGGACCCTGCGGCTTAAGATCAGCCATAGAAGCTCAACTGCTCGGTGCGAAAGTCGTCGTGGTGGAGAAGCGAGACCGAGTGTCCAGAAACAACGTTCTCCACCTCTGGCCGTTCGTCATCCAGGATCTCCGGGCGCTCGGGGCGAAGAAATTTTTCGGCAAATTCTGCGCGGGCTCGATAGATCACATAAGCATAAGGCAACTGCAGTGCATACTCCTTAAAGTGGCGCTGATACTCGGCGTCGAGTTCCACGAGAACGTGAGCTTCGAGTCGTTGGTCCCGCCGCCGGAAAATCAGGAGGAGGGCAGTGAGTAATCCGAAAACACTGTGGAAAGAACTCTCGGTGATACCCTCGAGATTTCTCCTTTTAAACGAACAATCTTCGCCTCGCTTTGTTTCGTAGAAATAGGATGGAGAGCGAAAACGACACCCTCGGATCATCCGGTGTCGCAGTACGAGTTCGACGTGCTCATCGGCGCCGACGGCAAGCGAAACACTCTCGAGGGCTTCAAGCGCAAGGAGTTCCGTGGAAAGCTCGCCATCGCGATTACCGCGAATTTTATAAACAAGCGTACCGAGGCCGAGGCTCGGGTCGAGGAGATAAGCGGCGTCGCCTTTATATTTAATCAGAAATTCTTCAAGGAATTGTACCAAGAGACTGGGATTGACCTCGAGAACATAGTTTACTATAAGGACGATACGCATTACTTCGTGATGACTGCCAAGAAGCACAGTCTCATCGACAAGGGCGTCATTCTTCAGGTGAGTCACGATTTCGTTTTAAAAATAATTCCTGCGTCAGGAGGAACATCTGAAAATTAACGTGGATCGTTTTTTTTTTTTTTTTTTTAGGATCACGCGGACACGGCGAAACTTCTTGCCAAGGAGAACGTCGACCGGGACGCGTTGATGCTCTACGCGCGGGAGGCTGCCGAATTTTCGACCGAGTATCAAATGGTCGACATGGAATTCGCCGTGAATCACTACGGCCAACCGGACGTCGCGATGTTCGACTTTACGTCGATGTATGCAGCCGAGAATGCTAGTCGAGTCCTCGAACGATACGGCCACAGGCTTTTGATGACTCTCGTCGGTGATAGTTTACTTGAGGTTCGTGATTTTCGGAAAATATTGCAATACTTTTTTTTTAATCTTTTTATTTGGGAGTGTCGAACTTGTTTTTCGAGAATTAATTCTAAAAAAATCGACCATAATTCGTGTGTATTTTAATCCTCGCGACGTTTCAGCCGTTCTGGCCTACGGGATCCGGCTGCGCGCGAGGATTTCTCAGTTCGATGGACGCCGGTTGGGCGATCAAAGGTTGGGGCGCGTCGGCGCTGCCCCTCGAAGTTCTGGCAGAGCGCGAGTCGATATACAGGCTTCTCGGTCAAACTACGCCGGAGAATTTGAACAGGGATTACGCGGCTTATACCCTGGATCCTCACACCAGGTTAACGTTCACGTCCGCCGCATTAATATCTCGCATCGATATTTGACGTCAACGTTTTGATATCTCTGTCTCTTCCTCTCTGGCTCTGGCAGGTATCCAAACTTGAATTCCCGTTCGGTCTCCGCGATTCAAGTGCGAGGCCTGCTCGACACCGACGATCCGGAGAACATAAAGCAGCCTTCGGCGGTTCCCTCGGCGATTGATTTGCCGAAAAAACGCCGACGCCGAGGTAAATTCCGAGGAAGGTCGCGAGTCTCGCGAGAAATAAATGGAGGATTCGTGCTTTTCTTAATTCACAATTCCGCAGACACTCAGGTACACCCCGACACCCTGCTCCACTGGCTACAGCGACAAGTCACTCTCTACGACGACGTTCACATCGAGGACATGGGCGCCTCCTTCAAAGACGGCCTAGCGATAAGCGCGATAATTCACAGATACAGGCCTGACCTTATAGACTTCACTTCGCTCAAGTCCGAGGACACGGAGAAAAATAATCAGCTGGCCTTCGACATATTGGAGAAGGAATTGGGCATTTCTCCCGTGAGTCAAAGAAAAATCGTCTCTGAAGGATGCGAAATATTCAATTCGCAGAAATTCGAGAAAAGTGCAAGAGAATTGCAAACACTATTCGAAGATCTGAAAATTTGAAAAAATGCATGCACACTAAAGATACTGAAAAGATTGATTTTGTATAATAATAATTACAAAATGTTATTAATAACATTTTGTGTTATTAATAACATTTATCAGGAAAATGATTCCTTCATTTTTCTGTATATGTATGAATTTTTGTCAAATTTTTATCTAATCTTTGAAATTTGTACATATTTTCCATACAAAAAAACACATTTCAAAGATTAGATAAAAATCTGAAAAAATGCATACGTATACAGAAAACTTGAGCCATCGAAATATTTGTTAAATCATTTTTTTTCCTCAATTTGTTAATAAAATTTTGGAAATATTATTATGCAAAATTAATCTTTTCAATACGTTTTTAGTGGGCATGAATTTTTTCAGTATTTCAGACCATCGAGAAGTGATTACAATTCTCTCGCACTTTTCTCGAATTTATGTGAATTGAATACTTCGCACTCCTACATCCTTAAGAAAATGCAACGGAATTTCTTCGATCGCCGCCAAGTGAAATTCGAATTATTTTATTCTTTTTTGTTTAATCTTCAATGCGCAGGTTATGACCGGCGAGGAAATGGCCCACTGCGACGTGCCGGACAAGCTCGCAATGTTCTCCTACCTCTCGCAGATATACGAGGCCTTCCGCGGTGAGATACCCCACATAAAGCACCCGAAATTGGTAAGTTGCGTCGACGATCCCGCCCCCGATTGCCGCGAGTCACCCGCATGTCTCCGCGTCTTGCGCCCGCCCTCCAGACACTCGAGACCGCGTCCCGCAGGCGTTGCCCTCGATGCTGTCGCTGCCCGCTGAGTTCTAACAAAACCCCGGCCCGCGGTAGGATAGTTCGCGTCGAGCGCGACCGAGTAGCGAGATACACGAATTTTTTCGAGTCGATGACTAGAGTAGAGCCCGGACGAACGAGACAGCGTCAGCTCTCTCGCTGGTTGCCCCTGGTAACGTCGTTTTTTAATATATTTTTTTATTAAATCCGCCAGCCGACGCGCGACGAGATTCGCCTCCCGAGTTTGTGCAATAAAAAGTCTTTGGACCTTTCGCAGGAACCCGAGAACGACGAGAGGCCGCTTTACACGAAGCAATTGTCGCAATTGACGCACGAACAGAAGGCCCAGCTGATCGGACGACTCGCTAAGCCGGAGAGCGCGACGCGCGCGAGACACTCGCGATCGCGGCACAACAACGAGAATGTTCTCGCGCCGCCGGAGAAAAAGACCGACACGGTCAGCCGGCGCTCGCGAAAGCGACGAAGCACCGAAAAAATGGGCGCCACTGTGGTGAGTTCGATGTTTTTCCTTGTCTCTCTCTCTCTCTGTTTTCTCTTCGTCGCAGACAAAACGAAATTCCGCTCGACACTCATGTCTTATTCTTACGGTGACGAAAAAAAAACACGAAATTCGCTATATCTCAACGAGACGTTCCCCCGTTGCGATTCAGTCGACCTGGCGGAAGATTCGAGCGACTCTCCCCCAAGGAATATTCGTATCGCTGTTGTCCCTGCTCCTCGGACTCCTCGTGATTGCGATTCGAGGATAAGAGATCGAGCGTTAAGATATTCCCCCGTCGAGTCTTCCGGCTTCAGACGCTACAATTGTGCAAAGAAATTTTTCGAAAACAAAAAACAAAAAAAAAATAGAAATACACGCTGGAAATAGACGAATCGGCCCCCGTTTGTCACTAGTCGAGCGCGTGTCGATAATCGCGCGCTTAGCCCAGAAACCGAAAGGATAAAAAAAAAAGAAAACGCCAAAAACCAATTTCTACGTTAATCTAAAGGAGGAGAGGCAAAAGAGACTCGAAGACATTGAAAAGAATCGCGTCGATCGCATGAGGAAGCGACAGTATCTTCGTAAAATGGCGACCCAACAGTTCTATAAGAGCATACAAATGCTCGCGGCGAACGCCAAGCGAGAAAAGGACGAGCCTTTCGAGGACTATTCGATATTCTTGTACCGGCAAACTGCGCCCGACTTCAAGGATCGGGTGAAAGATCTCGAGCAGAAAATACTTTATCCAGTAAGCCCGCCCCAGTTGAATAGTGTGCTGAGTGATACACATGCGTCTATTTGTAACGTCGCTTGATAGTTTAACACAAGAAAAGAAAAAAAAATCATTCAAAAGTGAGAGAGAGAAAGCGGTAGTCACGACATCCTAGTGTGTTTTCTTCTCGTAGAGGATAAATACTAGAGAGAGAAAAAAATGCCTCCTTAGAAGACTCTTGGCTCACTCTAACGTGTGTGATTATTACTTAGCATCTAAACCAAGTCGGCAACTCGAGAGTACCAGCAAAACGTGCCGCGTAATGCTTATCGAAATTTTGTTTAGTGTGAATTTAATATATTTACGACTTTGCACGATCCGAGCTGGGCAACGATGATTTGGAAATGATACACAATTGATTGCCGATTATTAATGAATTAATTGCTGTTAATAATTAGTCAATGAATTGCTTATTACTCGGAGACGAATTTTTATCGGCGCTCCTCGATAAACTCTTTGCTCAACTCTGATCGCGACATGCACCGCTCGCCGATTTCGCAGCAGTCTAATAACTAACTGCTTCCCGCTGCCGTAATTGTATCCACGAATCGAGCGCTCTCGCGGAGAAAAAACAATCGAGAATTGCCTGTTCGTGAGACACCGAGCGGCGAGGATGACAAGTAATTCTGCGGGGCAGGAAGCTCATTTCGATTTGATTTTAGGACAGGGAGCCAAAATTACACGCCGGCCACCATCGCGGCAGTATGGATGAAGATATCTCCGGGAGGATTAAGAATTTCGAGGACAGAATGCGAGGCACCGCGCCGAACGAGAAGAAGCCACGAGATCTTCTGAGGGCTATCGGTTTGTCGATCAATCGCAATTTCGCTAATTTACGAGCGAACGAAAAACCGCTGAACGAGGATTTTTGCAGGAAAAATCGAGAAGACTGACTGGAACGTGAAGGAGATCGAGAAGAAGATCGAGGAGAATAAGATGGGTCGCGGCGTGCGGCAGGACAGAGTGGAGAAGGTGCCAAAGTGGAGCCGAGAGCAGGTTGGCACGACTACTTCGATAGCACAGATGCGATTGATTCGTCTTCAGGTCTCTATATTCTTTCTTCAGTTTCTAGCTCGGCAAATCAAGATGGAGACGAAGGGACGCGAGCCCGGTCAGATGGACAGTAAGTACGCCGACATTGATAACACCCTCAAGGATATTGGCAAGAAGTACAAAGAGGGTAACGTCCTCGGGCACAATAAGGTATCGGCAATGGCCGAGCAGTTTGCCAACAAGAGTCAGGACACGGAGCCGAAAGTACAGCGTTCGGTAAATATTCAATCACGAGACATGAGAAACCGGATGGAAAATTGTCACGATCAGGGGCAAAGAAGTCAGCAAGGGCCTAGAACACGAAAAAAAAAAGAAAGCGTCTTTTGTTATCGAGAACGACCGCGCGTTACGCGACTTGCATGTGTTTCCTCGCCGCTGTTACAAAAACCAAACGAAGAATGAAGTAAAATTCCAGCCAAGTTCCTCTCGTACCAAATATATTATCAGTTTTCTCGACTAACGTCCGTGTTGCTATTTTTTTTTGTTGTCGTCTCGTGTCGTCTCCTTTTTGTTTCTTTATTTTTTTTATCTTAACCGAGTGTGTGACGTACTGCTGACTTTGAACCCTTGAGCTTGGGAAAACAAAACCCATCGATCTGTCGCGAATCAGACGCTTCAAGCTTGATTTTTCTTGTCTGTCGGTTTTTTTTTAGAATTCTAAAGCAGCAATAACACTACCGACACAGGGAGGCTCGGAGCTGTGCCATTTTTGTGATAAGCGAGTTTACTTAATGGAGAAATTGAGTGCCGAGGGCAAATTCTTTCATCGTGGTTGCTTCCGCTGCGAATATTGCTCTACATCGCTAAGAATAGGTTGGCATTTTAATTGAGGTTTTTCTTCTTTGTTTCCTTTTAACTCGTGGACAAAACCGTCTGAATCTAATCGTGCGCAATTTTTTTTCTTTCTTCTCTTTCAGGTAATCACACTTTTGACAGAGACAAGGATGGAGGACGTTTCTACTGCCCACAACACTTCGGCCTATCGGGAACAATAAAGGCACGCGTCGAGAAGAAGAAAATGCCGCTGCTCAACAAGGAAAACATACCGGACTCCTCGGCACCGAAGAAACAAGCAACAGACAAAGTACGAATCGAATCTTCCAAGTATTTCCCTTCACCGTCGAACATTGCCATTTATTTCGCTTTCGCCACAGGCAAAGACACCATTGGAGGGCGTCGCCGGCCTGGACCTTCTGGATCGCGGTCAAACGCCGGAGCGAATAGAGTTCGAGAATCTCGCGGGAATGTCGGACGCGGAGGAGGCGCAGAGTCAGATGGACGAGGACGAATGGACGGACCGAAACTTCGGCGCGTCGGCGGCCGAAATGGGCTCCAGCGACGACATTTCCGACATGAGGTGCGCCAAATTTCTTCACGCCTTTCGAAAAACCAATCGCTATTTATTTTCCAACTAGGGTAATCACACGCGCTGGCGCGCGTGCCTGAAAAACTTTTCGCCAAAATTGACCTCAGAAATAGTTTTTTTTTTTTTTTTCTTTCTCAAAATATCGACTTTTAACCTATACAATTCTTCTCAAGTCGTATATTCTACCCCCGAAAACACTGGCTACCAATACTTTTTACTCGATTTTGAAAATCGCTAAAATCGACTCCAATTTTTTTTCTTTTCAAAATATCGACTTGTAACCTATACCATTATTCTCAAGTCGCATATTCTACCCCTAAAAACACTGGTTATTAACCTTTTTTAATTGATTTTGAAAAAAATATTTTTTGGCGATTTTTTTTTCTGTTAGAAATCGTAGATCCGGCTCCGGACCGAAAATCGCTAAAATCGACTCCAATTTTTTTTCTTTTCAAAATATCGTCTTGTAACCTATACCATTATTCTCAAGTCGTATATTCTACCCCTAAAAACACTGGTTGTTAACCTTTTTTAATTGATTTTGAAAAAAATATTTTTTGGCGATTTTTTTTTCTGTCAGAAATCGTAGATCCGGCTCCGGACCAAAAATCGCTAAAATCGACTCCAATTTTTTTTCTTTTCAAAATATCGACTTGTAACCTGCACCATTATTCTCAAGTCGTATATTCTACCCGCGAAAACACTGGTTACCAATACTTTTTACTCGATTTTGAAAAAAAAAAAAAAAAATCATTTTTGGAGACGATTTTTTTGTCAGAAATCATACATCCGGCTCCGGACCAAAAATCGCCAAAATCGATCTCAGACATATTTTCTTTCAAAATTTCACCTATAATAGGCTAATCAATTTTGCGCTGTTGCGCTCTCATAGAGCTTTAAAAGGTTACGGGCACTGCCGCACCCGTTGTCTTATGTCGAATTTGACATCAAACTCATTTTGTTTAAAACGGGCTTTTGTGGCAACCAATCACAGCTCCGATAGCATACTAACAATATTTTCCGTTACTCATGAACTTTTTAAAAGAAGGATTAATTTCACGAGCCTCAAATTACTCTTTTTTTGTTTTCGGCAGCGATTCCGACGAGGAGAACGAGGTGTACGAGGAGGCGATGGATCAGCCGATCACGACGGAAGGAACGATAGAGCTGGCAAAGAACTGGACGCTCCGCTACTCGCATCCCCACGCGTCGACGGGCCACTCGGACACGGGCAGCAACGAGTACGAGGACTCGAGCGACGAGTACACGAGCGAAGGTGGGTGTGACCGAGTGTTTGATGTTGAACAGAGGAGCGCGCGAGCAAAAAAAAAAACAAAAAAAGCAGCTCGCGCCCCGCGTTCGAACAGTATGTATTCTCAGACGAGTTCGTACTTGTTGATCTTGGGTGTAGCAGACTTCAGACCTTGTTAAAAATTTGCGTCTAGACGAAGAGAGTGGCACGGCAACGGAGGACGAGGAGGACGTGCGGGCCCGGGAGCTGAGGAAGCAGGAGGTCTGGCTGAAGGTGCCGCCGCGGAGCTCGGACACGGACACCGGCTCGGAGACCGAGGTGAAGCATTCGCAAGAATCTACCGTAGACGCGAGCGTAGCCGCTAAGCCGTGCGACGCGAGCGGTGACGTCGTAGTGGTCACGTTAGACAGTAGCGTAGACGCGAGCGTCGATTCGCGACGAGCGTCCGTCGCCGTCGCGACGATCGCGAGTGAGACGAACGGTTTAGAGATAGAAAATCGCCCGTTGATCGGCAACACGGACGAGGCTTTTGATTGTAGAAATTTAGAGGAGGCGCGAACGGCTAGCAACCGCAGTAGCAGCAGCTTGTCGCACTTTGGCGTAGGCTACGGCGACCGCGACTCCAGTGCCCTCGGCTCGAACTCGTCAGGCAGTCGCAAGGAACTACCGGACGCGATTCCCGGCGCGTTTTCCCGCGAAATTTCCGCGAATTCGAGTGCGCCGGATCACCCACCGAACGTCTCGGGCGGCGTTGGCTCGAACGGGCTTCAAGTGAACGGCGACAATTTGCCGGATTTGATTACGTCGTCGCCGAAACTCGACAGACACGCGAGGAAGACTGTGTTGATTATCGCCGGCGGTAAGAACGAGAATTCCGTGGTTCCCGCGGTCTCCGTCACCGCGGCGACCCCCACGGTGGAGGAGAAACGCGAGCTGCGCTCGCCGAGCGGACCCAGAGAGGGTCAGGACTCGTACGAGGATCTCAAGCAGGAACTGAAGCTGCGGAGGGCGAAAAAGAGGGAGGGACTCGCGGAGCTCAGGCCGCTTTCCAAGGAGACCGCGCGATCCAAGGTAAGCGAGTACTTTAAGGCGATGAAGCAGCAGAGCGCCGCCTCCCTGGAGCCGCGACTGAAACCGGAGCTGAGAATCGACGCGGAGGCTTCCAAGGACGAGGAAATTCCGAGAGTTCCGATTATTCCACTGGGCGCCAAGTCTCAGGTGTCCGACAAGGTGGAATCCAAAGATCTGATGAAGTACTTCGAGAGGAGAAGCTCACACGGCCCCGAGGAGCTCGCGGAAGCCGCGAAAACCCGGCGAAAAAGTTCCGTCGGGATCGACAAGCTTCGCGACATCAATGAGCTACTGAGACATACGGAAAAGGACGTCGAGAGTTTCAGGACTGACGTTGAAGACAAAGTGGAGGAACCTACGCCGAAAGAAGAGTGTCAAGTTGACGATTATGTCGAGGAAATGGGAAATCACAGTGGGAATTTCGAAGCAGTCGACGAGGCGAAGACGCAACCCAAAACGGAAGAAGTGCCGGAACTTTGGAAAAATGTTTTTCACGACAGCAGCGAGCAGATCAGGGAACGAAAAAATCACAGGGAAAGTTTCGAAGAAGCAAATGAGACGGAGATGGAATCTGAAACCGACAAATTGCCAGAAATTCACGAAAATATTTTAAGTAGCAGCAGCGAGCAGTTCAGGGATCCGGAAAATCACAGGGAAAGTTTCGAGAAAGCGAATGACACGAAAACGCGATCTGAAACGGAGAAATTGCCAGAAATTCACAAAAACGTCAGACGCGGCAGCCGAGAGCTCGGGGAACCGGAAAATCGCCGGAAAAGTTTCGAAGAATCGAAAATCCAGCCTAAAACGAAAGACGAGCGAAAAATGGACAAAAACGACGATAAAATTGACGCTATTCATCGGCTGCCAGAACCGCCGCCTGTGGAGAAGATCAAAGTGGTAGTGAAGGAAATTGCGGCGCCCACAGCGACGATCGCGATACCGAAGCGGCCGGAGCGAAAACGCGCGACCCACGAGTCGTCGTCGCCGAGTGATTTTAAGGGAACGACGACACCGCCGCGCAATTTCACCCCGGAAATTCCGCGACGACGAAGACCCGACTCGCGAGTAAATTGCAAGACGCGGGAAAGCGACGCGGAGATTGAGCCCAGACTATCGGGCGACGACTCGTTACCGGAGAGAACGAGCAGAGCCATTTCCGACCGCGTGGCGAAGGATCGCGAGAGTTCCGGAGCCGAGTTGCCCGCGCGAAAGTTCAGCGACGAGCCGAGGAGACACGCGAGTAATCCGTTGAAATCACTCGCGCTCGGCAAGCCGGACGTTCACGGTTCGAGCAAATCCGTCGCCTCCTCTAAATTTGACAAAGCCAACAAGAAAGACAAATGCACAATATCATAAGACAATGTGTTAGAATTCGTATTGATAATCCGTGAGAGATGCGAGGAGTGAGACTCGTCGATTTGTTTATACGTAAAGCGAGACGGCGCTCAAGTCTCGTCGCGATGCCTCGAGCACCGATTTTTTGTTCTTTTCCTCGTTTACTTCTTTTTTCATATAGCGAGATTGTGTGAGATATATTTAATAAAGTATCAGGAGACAATAATACGGCTGATGAGACATATTGAGTGCGTGCACAAAACGACCCCCCCGAAAGGCCATTCGTAAAAAAAGAAAGAAACCCCGAAAAGGTAACGAACTTTGAGCTATAGGAATGGCGTGCTGTTCAGCTAATACAATTGATATTCGACTAACAGTTACTCAAACCGATTAATATCGTATGTGTTTCCTCAGTGCTTACGTTTCTCACACCGAGTATTTGTCTATACTTAACGTTGCATTCTTTTTTTTTCAACCAGCCAATTACTACCAGAAACAAAACAACAAAGTACTTTATTAATATGTCTCACCGTTTCTCGCCCTTTAGTGTCGGCCGATTACCCCCGTTTGCGTTCACCCGACGACCAATCGTACTCCAGTCTCTAATTTTGTTTTTACGTTGTGTGCGTTTCGTAAAAAAGAAAAAAAAATACCCCGACATCCGATAACAGAAATTGGAGCGCGACTGGTCTTTTCGAGGATAATCCGCTCGCCTATTAATTTCTGTATTGACAAAGTGTCGCGCTCGAGGACACCATCTACTAATAGCGTTGAAAGAGGCTGCCTCTACTGTCTCTGATTTTCCGTAACGTTTCTCACCCGACTCACCGCCGCGGTACCGTCGGGCGCGGGAGCCAAAGTTCGTGTCGACTAAAGCGAGGCAACTCGACTGATTTTTCGCAGGTGGCGTCGGACAACTCGTCGTCCGAGGACAGCCAGGAGAATTCCGCGACGGAAATATCCACGGACTCGGAATTCGAGCACGACGGAACGACGCCGACGCAGCACGAGATACCGGAGATAACGATAAACGACGCGCACGTGAGGAAGAACCGGGGTCAGTACGCCGAGCCGAAGAAGGTCCAGGTGAAGAGCCGAGTGATACCGTCGATCAACGGAAATCTCAAGCAGACCAAGGAGCCACCGGGCGTGAAGCTGCAGTTCGCGAAGCTCGACGCGACCAAGGAGTCGAGTCAGGAGGCGCCGAAGATCGCGCGCGAGAAACCGGCCGAGGCGGCGCCGCGAGCGAGCAACACGAGCACGCCGAGTCCGGGTCCTCTGGCTAATCCGCGAAGGGACGATTATCTCCTGAATCGCACCCACTCGACCGAGGGAATTGCCTCGAAGCTCTCGCTCGCCTTGAAGAGACAGTATCTCCTCGGTGGTTCGGCGCTCGGCGGCTGCGTTGTGAAGTCCGGCTCCACCTCGAACGTCGACACGACGCTGCGAAACTTTTCGGACGCGATTTCGCAGCACCAGAAGCGGCTGAACCCGGCGGCCGAGCCGAGTCCCTCGATGCTCGCGTTTCTTCAGGGCACGAAGCTGCGCTCGGGACCAGCTCGGGCGCCGCTCTCGCCGATCTCACCCACGGGAATTTTCACCGCCTCGCCGCTCAAGGCTTTCCCGCCGCGAACAACCAACGCCAAAGTACAAAATTCCGGGGACGGTGACGCCGGCACGGAGATCTCGAAGGTACAACTGCCAGACTTGGTGAAGGAGACGAATATCCTCAAGTCCAAGACGGAACCAAACATCTTTCGGGTCGACGCGAGCAGCGAGAAGCCCCGCGAGCCCGAGAAGCGAAGCCCCGACAAGGCCGAGCCGCCGAGCGAGGAAAAAGCCGCGGAAAGCGCGGAAACACCCGCCGAGGAAAGCGACGTCTGCCGGCCGCGAAGTCCGCTGCACGAGACGTCGATCGTCGTTCCCCAGGTTGACTGGAACAAAAGCGCGACGCAGGAGACTCGCGGCAAAGACAGCAGCGAGGATTCCGAGATCGACAGCGATTCTCTCTCCTCCAGCGACTCCGACGATTCCGAGGAAGAAGTCAAGAAGGACCCGCAACTGTCGGTCAATCTATCGCCGCCGAGGCTGCAGATTCACAGCACGGACGGCGATCTGCTGCTGGACGAGGAGGCCGCTCGCGACAAGGACGTGGGCGGCTCCTTCGAGCCCGACTCCATCGAGTTCATCGACGTGCGCGAGGATACCCCGACGAACGCCGCGAATCCCGGCCAGGAGGACGAGAAATCACTCGCGAACAGCCGGATCCCCGACGTGGAGAGCGTGAACAAGAACCTGATGAAATTAGAGCTCAACGACGCGAACGTCGCGAGCGTCGCGAAGAGCAACTGCAGCAGTCCCACGTCGAGCGTGTCGAACAAGCAGGACGACTCGATGGAGAACGACGTGACGACCGCGGCGCTCACGGAGACCGAGTTCTCCGAGTGGGCGCGGGACAGCGAGGCGATGGTCGCCGACGATCTGCGCGACGTCGAGTTCGACATAAATCCCGAGTTCATAACGACGCGAAAGAACCGCGGCGGCCGGGAGAAAAACGCGGCGAGCTCGGTGGGAACGATGACGACGACGGCGACGACGGCGGCGGCGCGAATGGCGAAGGAGGAGGATCTCACGGACATCGAGGTGGATTCCTTCCGATACGAGCGGGCGATCGGCGAGCCGAGCAACGACACCTCGAAGCTCCTCGCCAACGGCGAGGACATCGACTACATGGACACCGACAACGAGTCGCTGCTCGACGACAGCCTGCGAGACGCGACGAACGTCTCGCTGCTGAAGAATCGCGGCTACGTGGAGTTCGTGAACGTCGCGAGTTCGCCGTCGCCGCCAATGCCGATGCGGACGATCGCGGACGCGCCGATCGCGCGGGCCGAGATGGAGAACGAGTTTTGCTCCGAGGACGAGCGATACGACGACGAGAACGTGATCGAGATCAATCCGATCACGATGGACGACATAAAGGACCGGCTGAACGGGGCGAAGGCCCAGCCGGCGGCTCCGCCCGTCATCACGATGGAGCTCGCGAGGCCCGAGGAGCTTTCGGTGAACGAGGCGGTGAATCGCGAGCTCTTTCAGTCGATGGAGGAGGACAGTTTGCTGGTCATCGAACCCGCGGAGGACACGACGACAAGCGAGATAATAACCGTCCTGGCGAGTCCGGTGAATCCTCAGGTGACTCTGGTACCGGCGGTGCAGCCGGTCGCTGAGCCGGTCGCGGCGCTCGAGGAGCCCGCGAAATGCGCGGGCGACACCAACAATCCGGACTATCTGGAGTACGTGAAGCGTCTGCAGTCGAGAATCGCGGAATTCAGCAACGCGAAAGACTCGATAGACATCAGAAAGTCGAAGAGAAAGAACTCGAAGAGCCTGCAGAAGTCGAGCGCGGAGATGATCGCCGAGGAGATAAAAGCGCAGCAGGACTCGGTGGCGAACGAGGCCTTCAATTCGCCGGCGACGTCGCGCAAGCTCGAGGAGATAACGCGCGAGAAGACGAAGCAGAAGACGCTGATACAGGATCTGCTGATGGACAAGATGGAGGCGCAGAAGCAGAAATCGGCGGAGAAGAAGGCGCGACGGGCGGCCGCGAGAACCGCGTCGTTCACGACGATCACGATGTTCTCGAGCGTTCCCAGCCCCGTCACCTGCTCGCCCAAGGACTCCGCGCCTTTCAGCTTCGTTCCCACGTCGATAATCTCGCCGCTGAACAGCCCGGTGCGCACGACCTTCGCGGAGGCGAAGAGGACGCTTCAGGACTCGCCGACGCCGAGTCCGGCGCAGAACTCGAACGCCTCGAGCCTCGCGTCGACGCTCGGGGGTCAGTCGCGCGAGCGCGAGGCCGACAGCTCGTCGCTGACGTCCTCGCGGCCCGAGAGCACCACCGACACGTGCGAGAAGTCGCGCGACGACGCGTTCAAGACGCCGATCGCGCCGCCGCGGCACAAACACGAGGAAGCGCGACGAACGGCGGAGAAGGCGAAGCAGGAGGCGCGCGAGCGGGCGAGGCTCAAGAGCGACGAGGATCTCGGGCTGAGTCCGGAGGACAAGATACGCGAGTTTAGGATGAAGGTCGCGCGGCGGCAGCTCTCGATGGAGGAGAAACGCCGGACCGAGGAGGACATGACGCCGGACGTCAAGACGCGACACTACAGCTTCAGCTTCAACAGATCGGCGAACAATAAACTGCAGACGAGCAAGAGTACGGACAACATGAAGGCGCTGGCGAAGAGAAGCGTCTTCGAGGCTCTGCCCGCGGGCAACGCCAAGTCGATGGACGAACTGCTGCGAGACGGCGAGAACGCGAAGGCGGGGGGCGACGTCGTCGTGAAGCGCGAGAAGAAGAAGCCGCCGAAGGATCCCGAGAGGCGGAAGAGCATCATCAAGGCGGTTTCGGATTTCTTCAAGAAGAAGGACGCGTCGCCCTCGCCGCCGGGTCAGAAGGACAAGACGACGTCGATGTTCCGACTGAGCGCCAAGTCGAAGGACAAGGGGAAGGTAATTATCGCGAAGCGCGGGTGCTTCTTCGATCGTCTCTTGATATATCTCGGGGAGAATTCGTGTCTGGTGGTTGCGGCTAGCCTAACCGGCTGTCTTTTCGCAATGTTTCAGTTGTATAAGTCGTATTCGGAAGGGTCTGATGTAAGCAACGTTCATACTAAGTAGTCACTGATACCCTCACACGTTACTTTTCTACTTTGCCCCCCCTCGGTACTTCTTTTCGCTATAGTTTTTCGCAGGTATCAGTTGGTTTTTATTCTTTTCGTACCCTTTTTTTTTGTTTTGCCGTCGGCGATAGATCGTAGCTTTTCGCCGACATTTTTGTCGATCCCGCTAGCCGTTTTTTGCGCACTAACAATTAATCGCTGTAGCGCCTCGTGTCGTCGGATTTTGTTTTTTGGTGTTTTCGGCGCTTCGTTTTACACACGAATCCCACTAGCAATCGAGGATTGCGCGCCACTTCGATTTGAAACCGTGCGAATAATACTTTGACTTCCAAAGTTTCGTTCTTGACGGTTTTTTATTCGAGTGGCGATCAATCCATTCCAGCAGTGTACTAATTTCAGTTTTGTTAGCGCTGCACTGAAAGTTTCAAGCCTGATTACTTGTATTTTTTTCCACGTCAAAAACACTGTGCAATTTGTTTTTAACAAAGTCACATCTTTTAGCTGGATAAGATCGGCAATCAAAAGCTCGAGACGAGACCGAAGAGCGTCTGTGAGGGAATGTTGGTCGGGAATTTCATGAGCGAAAATATTCCGCCGGTTCCTCCGCCGCCGGTCAACTACAACCTCATGGCTACTCACGTTTCAGGTAAGAAGCCCGCGAATTTCCGTCGCATTTTTTGGTCGATAATTGGCATGTAACGGGCGATGATTGTGCGGTTGGTGATGGGTGCAACGACGCAACCTGCCCGACTTTCGTTTAAAAAAATAAAGGGTACAAAGGGTTGCGTTACGGTATGAAGAAAAAATGTGTTTCGCATGTGCTGACAGATGACAGTTTGTCGGACGAGGACTCGAAGACGACGGCGTTGTCGACCTCGCAAATACATAAGGCCGCGGTGGGCGACGGTTCTTGCAGCAGCATTCCTCGCAAAGCGAAGACTGCCAAGAAAATCGCGCGGCAGGCTCAGCTCAAGAGGTAATTTGCGAATATCTTTGCGCAATCGCGATAATTATTTAGCGATAAAAATGCGTATCATGGTTTTAACAAGAAAATTGGACACTTTCGGTGATTAAAAAAATGTTATTCCCGACAAGATTACGAATGGCGCAAGAGATACAGCGAAAATTGGAGGAGACGGAAGTGAAGCAGCGCGAATTGGAGAGCCGAGGAGTCAGCGTGGAGAAAGCTCTCCGAGGCGAAGGAGGTGAGTATTTGGATTAAGGCGATGTGAAACATCCACGTCGAGCCCAGCCGGTATCAAAAACTGTAATGAACGTTTTTGACGGATATTTGCATTTACAGCTAAAAGAAGCAATTCATACCCTGCGAATTTCACCAGTGCAGGGTATGAATTTCTTCTTTTAACTGTAAATGCAAATATGCGTAAAGAAACGTTCATTACAGTTTTTATTACCACAGTGAGTATTTCACATGCCCTTAAAACTAAAGAAAAAGGTCCCCGAGTAACGAAAATTGTCGTTTGCGCAGAGTCCTCGGACCGTGAGGAGGCGGATTTGCTGCGCGAATGGTTCGACCTGATGCGCGAGAGCACCGAGTTGCGCCGCTACGAGAAGGAGCTGCTAGTGCGAGCGCAGGAGGTGCAGCTGGAGGATCGTCACGAGAGACTCCAGCAGGAATTGCGGGAGCGGTTGGCTGACGACGGTAGGACAACCTAATGAGCAAACCACGAACGACCAAAGAAAAGAGAATATAAAAAGCGATAAATCGATGATCGTTCAAGGTACTTTGACACTGGTGACGACGTGAAAACTTGAGCACAATTCGTATTCGTTCTAGATAAGAAAAAGACGAGAGCCGACGTGAAAAAAGAGGGCGAGATCTTGACAGAAATGTTGGAAATAGTCGCGAAACGCGACTCGCTGAAAGCACTGCTGGAAGAGGAGCGACAAAGGTGGCGTAGACCCTCGTGCCCGACACTCAGTGCACTCACAACTGTGTCTGCCAATCCCTCTCGATATTCGATTAACAACACCAATAAAATCTCTCCCGCATCCGACACCACCGCTTCGTCCATGCTCTTTGCACTCTTCGCTATGTTAATCGCATATCTCCTGTCCCTGCATATCATGGAGACTCTTATGGCTTTTCAGAGTCAGCTTCCACCGTTTTTCACTCACGAATAGTCCGTGATTGAGAGGAGGAGAGAGAGAGAGAGAGAAGCAGAGAGACTGTTGTTTGAGCATCTTGGCCCTCGTACTCGTAGTTTGCCTACGAGATACGTAGAAATTGCATGAATTTAAAAAGAAAACTTTTCTTTCCGATTTGTACATAGCATTCGAGATGCAAGTGTTGGCATGTGTGATAGCAGAATTTTTCCGTTTTCCTTTTATTTTGTTTTCTTTGAATGTGCATTAATCATTGTAGTTGCCGACGTGAGAAAGAATTACACGCGAAAATGTATTTTTGATATTCAATCGAAAAGTTGGATATGCGGAATATACTTGAATATAATTCAATTTCGGGTTCGAAATGAATTCGTCTTATACGTCACTTACCATCGAACGTAAGTGACGTATAGACGAAATATATTTGAGATATATTCGCGCGGCTTGAAGTTGCGTTTTCAGGTGTAATTTTTTTTTTCACGAAGGTCTAGTTTTATCACAACGCACGCTATTGTTGTACATTTCGTTGTTCTATGAAGAAAATGTATTTTTATTTATACACTTATTATGTATATATTTATTGCGTCGCGACGAGTCGTCGGTCGCGCTGTACATGTCTGACAATCGGGCAAATTAAAATCGTGATATTGCAGAAAAAAAGATCACAGAGTCTATTCGAATCCGCTTGGTCATCTAATTCCGCAATGGGTTCTCCGCGCTCCCCAGCTGCTCTGCGCTTGTAATATTAATCCATCACGAAAAATTGAGAAATACATGACACACTTTGATAAAAAAAAAAAGAAAAAAGAAACGAAAGAACAAAAAGAGTCAAGCTTACGATATCCTAGAACATGAATATAGACATTGGGCAGAGGGTAATAGGATCACAGCACGGCTTCGCTTAATTATGCACCTCTGCGCGCAGTTCACTTGAAATGGGAACCGGTAAGACTGCGCTTAATTAAACAACTACAGATTATTGAAAATAATTTATACGATGAGCCATGAGATACCCGAATAAATATTACAGTTGCCCTTTTGCGAAGAAGCATCTTGGTTATTGTTGTTGTTTTTTTTTTAACAATTAATACTGGCATTTGAGTTTTTAGCCCTGCATTCGTAAAATTTTCGTGTTACGTGTTCACCCAAACGATTAACTTTGTGTAAGACGCGAGGAAGCGAGCGAGCGGCGAGAAGTCTGAACGAGAATCTGCTTTCAGGTACAGAAACGAAGACCGGGACCTCGAGGCGCAAATGCTGGCTAAGGGTTTGAGACTGACGCCGATCAACAAGTCCGGTCCGAAATATTCCGTATAAACCGCTCGACGACGCGAGCGTTTCCTCTTTCGTTTCAACGATTTAGATTTATACACACCGAATTCCATGGACAATTGAATTCACGAAAGACTGTTATGTAAATTGAGTTTCACGGGGGACGAGGAGGACCAACTCCGGAGCTTTTCGGTGGCCGTGCGGAAACGGCGGCCGCCACGGCGACGACGGAAGCGTCGAAGTCGCGAGGATTCGAGCTGCGTCGATCATAGAGTACTGTACAATTTTTAATTAACTAAAAGATGAAAGCGTGAAAGAGAAAACACATTCTGTCCTTTAACGACGAAGCACGTGCGCGTTATTCGATTTATTGGTGATGAATTTACGTGGGGGGGCAGGGGTTTCGAAATTAATCGAAGGCAAAGGAGAAAGTGAGAGTGGCCGAGAAAAAAAAGAGCAAATATTTTTCAATGAATGACTTTTAGCCGGGGGGGGATAATCGGGAATAGAGAAAAGAGAGAAAGAGAGATGCGTGATATGTATATTTTATAAAACTTGACAGAGCGGTTTACCAATCTATTTTTATTTTTGCAAAGAGACTGCGTGTGTGAAGTAAGTACCAGCTATTGCGGTACTTAAACGAGTCGCGATGTATACAGGTCATGTTTCGCGCGTACGAGGGATCTGAGACGTGATATATAATGTATACGCGGGGTAAAAAGAAGAAGCACTGAGCGAAAACAGTGACGAGTGATGAATTTAATCGGGCACGCATTATGTACAGATAACGACGATTGTAGTATTATACCGAAGGAATTCACATCGAACAATCATTGGCAAGTCCTGTGGAAGCAGCGATCAGCAGAATTTAATTTTTTTTCTTAAATCATTCTCCGAAATTTCAAGCGATTTCGTCATCGTGTTATTACAATTTTCCCGTTGTAACCAAGAACTTTAATTACGGCCGGAAATATTTTTTCAAAAATTAATTGACCAATCGGCTGAAAAAAAACGATGTTACGCGATCGTTGGAAAATTAAGTTCTGCTCGTGTCTCCGCGTGGAAGAGCTAGAGACAAATCTCGAGTCCGTAAATGAATTTGGCGAAACGTGAGACGCAATTATACGAGCAATAGCTTAACTGCCTGAGCAACTTTCGGAGCCTCGAGCACAAGTGCAATGCAACTTAGAGAGCCGAGCAGTTCACGACTTTTCCTAGCGTCGAAAGCTTCGCTCTTTATTTCATTTATTTTCCTTTCCATCGGTCTATCGAATCAACACATGTGCCTAAAACTTGGAATTGAGGAATCCGAGATACTCCCACGAGAGCTTGAAGCCCACGACACGCGGCTGAGACGGATTGAAGCGAGGGAGTTTCGAGCTCGGCGCGAAAACACGATTAAACAATTAATCGCGATATACAGAATGTAATATAGCGAGAATACCTAGTCCTCAGACACAGGAGATTTGTTTCAATAGACTTCTGCCAATAATAAATACAGCGTGTGGCCGCTCGGCGAGGACGATTCTCGAGCTCTCACCGACGGAGCGTACCACACGAGTATGTATTACTCGAGCCAAAGCACAGTTCTGAATTGGATTATATTAAAGAATTGAATTCTTAGGGTGAGAAGGAGAGCGCGTAACACGAATACCATAGTACATTGACTAATTAATTAATTCATTATATTATACATTCAACTTTGTATAATCATGTACATATACCATATACGTAGAGCGAGAAAGCGAGTGAGAAAGAGCCGAGACGAAACGAGCGAGAGAGAAAGCGATCGTGAGAATGTAATTATAAAACATTGTAACACAGCGAATAGCGTCTCAACGTTAGGCTAATAATGGCTTCTGTTGCCTCATTATTTCGCTGAATTTAATAAATGCTTTGATAATACAATGACGAAAGTGGGATGTACGCAATTTTGCTCCTTCGCTGTTGCTACGTGCCGGCGGCGACTCGAAAACGATCGGAGGATATCCGCGGACTTCTTTGGAAGCTGCCGAACGAGATATCAATCGGGTAGGTGGCATTTGAATAATAAATAATGCGCGCGCGGCGGTGGCCTTTGTCGGGAGGACGGGAAACGGCTCGCGGAGAGTTTACCAATGTGGCCCGCCACCGTTTCGAATATTTACACAGTTGCTGCGCGAAATACCTACCACGGATTTGGAGCATTGAGCTGTGAATTTGCGGAAATAAATAAACAACTTAATAGTACTCTGAAATAAGCATTTTTTTACTCCGGAAATATATTTCGTTACACCTGTTTTTCAATTTTTTTATTAATGATATACTAAGCTAATCGCTCGCAACAATTTTTCCATCATATTTCTGTAAACGTGACGTTTGATTAACAATTCTTGATATTTTAATAAATTTTCAAAATCCTTGAAAAAAAGAATTAAAAAATCTAACCGGAAATCCGACTTACCGCGATTGGTAGGTAAATACCTACCACTGATTTGGACCATTCAGCTATGAATTTGCGGAAATAAATAAACAACTTAATAGTATTCTGAAATACGAATTTTTTTACTCCGAAAATATATTTCGTTACACCTGTTTTCAGATTTTTAGATTAGTGATATACTAAGTTAATCGCTCGCAAGAATTTTTCCATCATATTTCTGTAAACTTAACGTTTGATTAAAAATTCTTGGTTGTTTAAGAAATTTTCAAAATCCAATAAAAAAAAAGAATTAAGAAATCCAACCGTAAGTCCGACTTGCCGCGATTGGTAGGTAAATACCTACCACTGATTTGGATCATTGAGCTCTGAATTTGCGGAAATAAATAAACAACTTAATAGTACTCTGAAATACGCATTTTTTAACTCCGAAAATATATTTCGTTACACCTTTTTTATTTTCAGATTAATGATATACTAAGTTAATCGCTCGCAACAATTTTTCCATCATATTTCTGTAAACGTGACGTCTGATTAAAAATTCTTGATAGTTTAATAAATGTTCAAAATCCATAAAAAATTTAAAAAATTCAAAAATCCAAGCGGAAGTCCGACTTGCCGCGAGTTCCGCTCGGGCCGCGAATCGATTAATCGAAACCGCCCGTCGTCGGTCTCTCTCGCTCCCGCCGAAGAAGGGAGGAGTTGACTGCCGCTGTTGACCACAGCCAGATGAAAGCGTGACGTGAGTCTGCGTCTGTCGCGCTCCTTCGCACTTTTATAATCACTTATTGGAATCACGAAATAATGTCGCTACGTTGGAAAAATAATAAACAATTGTGAGCCCAGCGAGTCGTAGGTGCGTCCGAGCGTCAGCCTGGACTTAAATCGGGCTCCCCGCGTCGAGTTCGCCGAAAAATGGAAGCTGATTATCAACTGTCGCGCAGTCCAGCTCGAGCTTTGACAGGTAAGACGGAGTCACCGACATCGTTGTTATTATTTTTCTCGACCACCCGTCGCGACCCGAGCCAGAAGCCCGGATTCTCCGTCGACGGAAAAATCGCGCGTTAACCTACAAAACTCGTCTCTCCGAAAATCTTCCGGACATTCAAATGCGCGATATTTGCATTTCTTATCGTCAGCCGCGAATTTGCGTCTGCTTGTTACTCAACAGGCGCGCGATTGCAACGTCGCGAGTTGATAAACCGTCGGCTGGCTAATTGCGAGGACGCTCGACGCTAATGCGACGCCTTGAATTTTATCTCCTGGTTGTTTCGAGCAGTTCCCAGTCGTTTGTCCTGCAGGCGTAGCCCACGCGCTGACCGTGGGTGTCACAGATATCCTACGAGCTCGTGGAATTCCATATAAAGATTTTTTTGTCGCGGAATGTCGGGCGACTGTTTAGCTTTTCTCTTTCGTGTTTCCCTCGCAGGTGCCAACAACGAGTCGGAGGATCCGTATCCCAGCCTCTCCGATTATCATGACTACGAGCCAAACTTGGAGTTCGACGACACCGAACTGCAGGCTACGACAAACAATGGTAGAATATTTTTCCTTCCATTTTGGAGCATTATTATTACACAATAGTAGGCTAAAAATAATTCTCAGGATTTCTTTTAAACGTATTCAATTTCAAGTTTTTCAAAGTAATTTCAATAATATTTTATTGTAATGTTGTTGTTCAATACTGAATTGGAGTAATTTTTTATTTAAACATTGGTCGTTCCATTTTCTTCAATTTTTAGCAACTCGTTTGTTGGAAGAAAAGTTGGACTTGAGCATAGGAGCCACTGGGACTGGGATTGATTATCTGGAGAGTCCCGTGAGCGATGGAACGATAGAGGAGAACTTTGAGGAAGCTCTGGTCGATGCCCCCGTTGTGGTAACTGGTGAGCGACCTTTCAGCTTTGTGCCAGATAACAAGCGGCCCGCAAATGTCAGCCTGGTTTCCTACAGCAATTTCCCAGCTTTTTGATCCTCTGTGCTCATTTCAAAAGCCATCTATTCTCGTCTCCTGTTGCGTTTATTTACGATCTGCTTTCAAAACGGGATCGATATTCCCTGTGTGAAGGTAAAACGAATAAACAAACCGATAATTTTGAACAGCGGACGATTTGGCCGCCATCGACGAGGAATTAGCCGACGAGGAGGACTATCACGACATCTCGAGATTGGGAATCGTCGAGGTCGTGGGTGACGATAGCGCTGGCCGCAAAGTTATCGTCGTATCGGCGTGCAAACTTCCTCCGGTTGGCAAAGAGGTCTTCAATCACGCGAAGCTCCTCAGGTCCGTCGTTCAAACATTCTATCGACGGTGGTTTTTTTTTTCGCAGCCAATTAACCGACGGGAGATTATGGCGAATTTTGCAGGTATCTCACACACACGTTGGACACATTCGTCGAGCAGGACTATAGCTTAGTTTATTTTCACCATGGCCTTACGTCGAAAAACAAGCCGCCGCTTTCCTGGTTGTGGCAGGCTTACAAGGCCTTCGACAGGAAATACAAGAAGAACCTGAAGGCTCTTTATCTCGTGCATCCGACGAACTTCATCAGAATCGTCTGGCAAATTTTCAAACCAGCCATCAGGTAGCTTCGTCTTTTCGCCTGGAAGACCCGAGTCACCTTCGCGGCGATCTCTTAACGTGCATCGATTGTTTTCAGCGCGAAATTCGGGCGCAAGATGATGTACGTCAACTACCTCGACGAGTTGGCGCAGTACATAAATCTCGATCAGCTGATAATTCCCCAGCAAGTCATAGAGTGAGTCTTCGAGTCGTGTTTTCCTTCGCGAATCTCTGATTCACTTGTTAGCGTTTCACGATTACCCTTATCTCCACAGTCACGACGAGCAGTTGATGGCCAAGAATAGGAAGAACCTTCCCGCGAATCGCCCGCCGAGCGTGCCAATCGCTACGCCGATCGGCACCACGCAGTTCGGGGCGAGTCTTCAGTTTATCAAAGATAACAACGACGGCGATCCGATTCCGCCGATCGTGCGTCAGTGCGTGGAATTTCTGGACACTCCCGACGGTCAGTTTATCAATAACGATTCAAGTGATTCAATCACCGTTATTTCCAGTCGTTCGAGTGGGTTTATCGCAACCATTTTTTTCACCGCACAAAATGTATCGCTTGAAATCCCGTCTCAATCAGCAGCAAATTTTGATTAACGATCTCGCGATTAAACAGCATTGGAAACCGAGGGAATATTTCGAAGATCAGCGAACGTAGCCGTAGTCAAGGAGCTCCAAAACCGCTGCAATCAGGGGCAGCCCGTCGACTTCCAGGGCGATCCCCACATCGCCGCGGTCCTCCTGAAAACCTTTTTACGCGAGCTGGACGAGCCGCTCATGACTTACGAGCTCTACGACGAGATCACGCAGTTTCAGAGTAAGTTTCACGGTCGACTCGGAGGGCAAGAGTTACGAAAAAGGGCGTGGCGATTAATTGAGACACTTTGCAGCGCTTTCCAAGGAGGAGCGACCGCGCAAAGTCAAGATTCTCGTGCTGGAGAAGCTGCCGGAGGATAACTACACGTTACTCAAGTATATCGTGCAGTTTTTATCCAGGGTGAGTCGAGAACTATTCGCGGTTTCATTGCCGTTCGATCCGATTAATCGCGGCGCAATTATGCAAATAACCGTCGATTGCAGGTAATGGACCGATGCGATCTGAACAAGATGACGTCGAGCAATCTCGCCGTCGTGTTCGGACCCAACCTCGTGAGATCGCCGCCGTCGAGAGGTATGTCACTGTCGGCGATAGGTCCCATCAATCAATTCGTTGATTTCATCTTCACTTACCAAGACAAGATATTTATTATTTAAACAACAACAAAAAAACAGAGAAACAAAAGAAAACACGCAGAAGGTAAAGAAAAAAAATTAACAAAAGCGTCACGCAGAATTGGTTATTCGCCAAAGGCCTAATCATCCTCTCGCTGTTTACGAAGTAGCCGGCGAGAAACTATTTTTACGTTAAGGTTGTGCGGTGTGCGCGACGCCGTCCGAGCGTCGCGCCCGGCACGTTTTTTAGCAACTTTGTCGTCCGAGTCAATGAATTTACACGATTAACCGTCGTAACGATATAATCATTTTCGAGATATTTCGCGGCGCAACTAACCGACCGTTCGACGAGGAAACAGTGGAGAAAAAAGTAATAGCTGAGTCTCGTTAAATCTTCCTTCGTTAAATGGAATTGCGAATTTTTAAAAGTAACTTATAAGAGCTCCATAACGAAGCTACCACAAAATATTTAGTCACAAAAGTGAAAAAAAAAAAGAAATGAGGAAGCACAATTGTCGAGAGCCTCGACTAAAGCGATCCGCAAAACGTTATTAATTACTACGTCAGTCTATCGAGGGTGTTGATATTTATACTGAATTTCTGACTGTATACCAAAGATTAACGAGAATGTCATACCATTAATGTAAATCTTTATATAGATATTACTAACTGCGTAGCGAAATCGAGACTACTGCATAATTATATCATACAGGATAATACCTCCGTCGATCACACTACTTTGTAAATCTGATTTGCGTCCAGAGAGAGAAAGAGAGAGAGAGAGAGAGAGAGAGAGAGACAAAGCTTGAGAGCGAGAGAGAATGGAAGAGTGAGAGCGAGAGAAAAAGAGAGACGTTAGAAAAGAAAATAGATACTTGTTAGCAAAGACATTCCAAGACGTTTCTTTTTCCGTTGGCGCACATTCTCCAGCGTAAGTAACGTGTTAAGATAATCCGCCAACCGCACCAGAAGACGCCGCGAACGCGAGAAGCGTTTGTTTTCTTACCGCGTGTGACTACCCCGGCATATCCTGTATTTATAATTACCAACATAATGTGTAAATACTAAATATTCTAATAGTGTATAAACATTTAAAACAAAGGAAGGAGGCGGATAGTATAGGTACGTGAAAACGGATTTTTAAATAAATAAATAAAACAAACACGTGAAGGGGAGCTAGTGGAAGATCACTGTATGACTAACCGCGGGATTACAGAGGACAGTCTAATTATTATAGCAATGTGATTGTGTTCAACGAAGAGAAAAGAAAGAAGAGATTAAAAATACACGAAACAGTATGAGGTCCCCTCGAGGACTCTGGCAACGCAAAGTATCTTCGATTTCCGTCTTGTCTTGTTGCTATTCGATGGGCCGAGCATTAGAGCTTCGGATGACAGCAAGATCGTAGTTTTTTTTGTATGGATGGATGCCCGGGTCGGGGTGCATATATTTTGAGCTCATTTTTCTTTATTCTCTGCCTCGCCCGAGAAAATTAAATTTTTTGTTCTCGCGAACAGGTTTCTTGGGTGAACGAGAAATCCATCCATGAGAATAAAAAGCGTTGAGGTCACAATATGATTAACCCACCCGATACACGAGACCAATTTTAACAGCCACGATATGAATCTCTTGTACTTCCCTCCAAGTTACTAACTCCGCATCTATCTTACTCTAAAAAACGCAAAACGACTAATAAAATAAAAATAAAAAAGTCCATCACACACACCGACTAATATACTGCGAGGTGAATGCGGAGTGATTATAACGTTTATTTATTGTACGTGAGGAAAACTCGGCGTGACTGTGAGGAGAGAAATGGCTAACAACGACGATGGAATGTGTGCGAAGATCTGTGTGAATACTACGAAGCATGATCCACGTATGTACCTGTGATAGAATAGCACATTGTACCTTCGTCTCGGAATAGCGTACATGCATTATTAAATAAATCCATGAAGGAAACACTTCGATCCTGTATAGATTTATTGCACTGTAGATAATCTATAAAACCATCAATGTTTATATCTCGCATTTTTCATCACCACTGTCTCTTTTCCTTTCTTTCTTCTTTTGTGTTCAATGTTCTTCACGTCTTTCCCTAATCTCGCACTTTCACGATCTTTTGGTACGTCACTCGAGGTTTGTTCGTAGACCCGGCGTTTCCCGTTGTAAATTACATACATTAATATGGCTTCGCAATGTACAAGTTCGTCGGACTTACAGAGTTTTTTTAATTAATTCTTACAATTAGTAGTAGTTGTAGTAGCAGTAGAAGTAGTGGTAGTAGTAGTAGTATAGTACAGTAGTAACAAACAAATCGCCTCAGCTTTCAATGATTCACGATCGATCGAAGCGACGATCGTCGTCCGTTAAAACCTCCCTTCTCGCGGTTCTCGCCGCTCAAAATTTGAGAATCTTTCGCATCATTTGGCAGTAAGAAATAATGCGGTAGTTAATTATATTTTCTTTTTATCTTTCTTTTCGCGGATATACTTGTACAAAAACGAACGAGACGTCCCGTGTCGTACATTTCGGGAATATATTTTATAAGAAAAAATCGTCGGCAATTCCCGGCCTTGCGCTGCACTTTTTCGTGATTTTTTTGTTTGTTTTTCTTCTTTTTTGAGCCTATCAAAGGAGATCGAATGGGCTGCGCGTGAAGTAGACATTGCAACGTTGGGCGGTACATAGAAAAAGGACTAATATATACATCTGTTCGTACATATATATATATGTCTATATATATATACGATTGTAGCGTGGCAATCGGTGGTGCGACGTCGCAATCCGAAGATGCCTGCCCGTTATTATATTATTTAAAGCTTGTTACACGGTAATCTCTCTCTCTCTCTCTCTTTCACGAGTTACGACGACTGAGAGGACCCACCGCAACAAGAACTCTTGCCCGTGTGGCTCTCCTCCGCCTCGTCCTCCACGACCACCACGTTGCGTCGCGTGCTGTTCGTTCGCGTCAGCGTTGTCTTCTGCTCGGCCTGATCGGCGTGGGCTATCATTCGTCGCGTTAGGTCCAGAAACATCTCCTCTATATTCTGATTCTTCTTCGCCGACGTGTGAAAGTGCACGGCGCCGACTTGTTGGGCGTATCTGCGGAATTCATTTAAATTACATTTAAAAATCGATCTTCTTGCCTATCGCGATTACGACGGATTTTTTAATGAATCTCAAAAACAGAAATTTGGCTGCGGAACTTTCATAAATTAGTTCCCTTGTTTAAAAAAAGAGAGGCAGGCCTTTTTTCTTCCAAAGAATCGCAAAAAGTCCAACTAAAGTGACTGTTCCATAAAACCACAGTACAGAAAACTTACTCCTCAGCCTCTTCGACAGTGACATTCCTGTCCTTCTCCAAGTCAACCTTGTTCCCAGCTATCGCCAGACAGATATCGCTGCCCAGCATCTTCTTCAGCTCCCTGACCCAATTTTTCACCTAAAATATTCCCAAAGGCGTTGAACCCTTCCATTTAATTCTTTCTCAATAAATCCAAAAACTCACTTTCTGAAAAGTATCAACGTCCGTAATATCGTAGACCAAAATAGCGCCGTTGGACATGCGATAGTAAATAGGCCCCAGAGCGTGAAACTTCTCCTGTCCCGCGGTGTCCCAGATAGCCAGATTCACCCTCTTTCCGTTGATGCTCAGCTTCTTCTTGAGAAACGAGGCCTGCGGAGCCAAAAACAAAATGCAACAATAAAACTCTGCTCTTCGATCGCCAGTGTGGTGAAAAAAAAAAAAGAGAAATTGCCTCACATTCATGGTGGTGATGTGCTTGTCGTTGAACTTGTCCTCGACGTATCGGAGAGCGACGGAGGTTTTGCCGACGCAGCCCTCGCCCAGCAGCACGACTTTGAAGTCGTAACCATTGCCATTGCTAGCACCAGCGGGACTGGCCATAGCGCGAGACGCTTATCAACCGGTTTCGCCCCGACGAATCAGCGAGTCAATCACGGCGCCGCGATCGAAGCTCTCTCGGTCGTTATCGCTCGACGACCGAACGGCCGCACGTCATAATAATAATCCGCGAGTGGCCGCGAGCGAGTCAACCACGATCCACGGTCAATGAAACGGCGCAGTAATGACTCGCGACACCCCGTAACTAACGTCAAAAGTCACCAGCAGCAGCCCAGAGATCAGCTGTTCTCACCTGTCCGCCTCGCGTCGCTCTCGCTTGACGCGCGTCGTAGTTGCGCAAATTTGCGCCCCTCTCTTCCTCTCTATCTCTCTCTCTCTCTCTCTCTTTCTCGCTCGCCGTCTCCGTTTCTCTCTCTCTCTCTCTCGAACTGTCAGACGGACGAACCGGCGTGGTGACGATATCGTCGACGAGCCCGACAGTGTCGAGCCTTCGGCCGCGTACCGTGAAAATTAGTCTCGGAAAATGATCGCCTCCTCACATGTCCCTCATTTTCGTTTGCACGATCAACAGGCGCCCGAATCGCGCTGTTTACTCGCTATAGGCCTCGCGAGACTGCGTCGCGCGGAGGCCGCGAGAGGCGCTGCGTCGTCGCGTGGCGCATTGAACCCTTTTCAAACGTCACCCACTGTCAACCCTCCGTCATAAGCGCGTCCTTGAGCCCCGCGACAGCCGACGGAGCGTCTCGGGTGCCAAACAACGGAGCTCGGACGATTGGTCGGCGGACTGTAAGACGATTCGGCCAAGTTCGTCGCGCACGAGGCTCAGTCACCGCCGGCCGAGTCGTCGAGTCGCGGGTCACCCAGCGAACTGTCATTTTGACCGGAAGTCGCGTCACGAGCACCGGAAGATGCATCTCGCGTCGCGAGCACGGAGCGACTCCGAATCGCGGACTGTTGAATAAAAAAGCGAGCGCGGATTCGATCGGCGTCGCCGGGAAAGCCCGGAATCGATATTATCGCGGCGCGAGCCGATTCCCTCCGTGTTGGCGCGCACCGGTCGAGAGTCGCGCGGCTGACCAGCGCGGTGCGCGAGCCGAGCCTGCGCAACGGGGCCTGCGCGCAGGGACTCTCAAATCTGGCCGTCACCTGTATTGAAAAGGTAAGCAAATCGGCTCCTCGCTAAACAGCGACTTATTATAAGAAAAAGTGTGAAAAAGTGTCGCGCGCGCGGGCGAATATCTCGCCGGGTGTGTCGAACGCGAGCCCGCTCGAGTGTCACGGCCCGAGGGACCCGACGAGACGCGGAAATATGTTGGTAAGTGCGAGGCGTCTTACGCGCGCGGCCGTCAGTCCATAGCCCGCTGTGTGTGTCGCGAGGGGGGACCCCGTCGCAGCCTGCTGTATCATCGAAAAACCACGCATCGCGCGTTCTCCCCGTGAAAATTGACTGACGTTTCCACGCGTCCGCGCGGCCGCGAGTCTCATCCCCGTCCTCGCGACCCGCCGAGGCCGTGTGTCGCCTCGGATCGCGTTAACAGTGTCTATCGTTCGCGCAATCGTCGGCGCCGTGAAATATATATATTTTCGCCTGCGTGTGCCGCGCGGCGGCTCGACGAGTTGACAGGCGACGTGAGCAGCGTCGATCTGTCGCAACGCCAGGCAAGTCATACGGGTTTCCTGTGCGTGCGTGTGTGTGAGAGAGAGAGAGAGAGAGAAATAGCGAGAGAGCGAGAGAGCGAAAAAAAAGGTGCACAAGAGGCGGAGAAACGCGGGAGGCGATCGGCGACAGAAGACGGGCGGAAAATTCGATTGTCGCGCGAATCCCGCGGTATTCCCGCGAAATTCGCGTGTCGCACGCCGCGCCGACGGGGCTCGCTCGCTCCATTTGGCAAGTGTACTGCCGCCGCCGCGGGCCGCTGCTGTTGCTTGTTTGTGTTTGCATGCCGTATCATCTGTCATGGCGCGCGCCGCTGCCGCGCGCGGCGAGTGCGTACTTATTGCCCCCGCGACGGTGCATCGTCGGCCACGGCGGCCGCGCGTGTCCTTCGGCCGCGCTGACAGTGACAATCGTTCGATAATTGGGCGAACGACGAGCGCGCTCGCCTCGGGGATTTTTCATTTTTTTTTTTTCTCGCCCGTTTCTCGGCACGTTTGCCACTGTCGGCCGAGCCGAGAGAGGCGAACGTTGCGGCGGGGGTGAGTCGGGACTGCGGGGAAGGGACGGAAGCCGCGCGCTATGGCGGCGACCGTGTTGTGCCACGCGCCATGTCTGCCTCCTCTCTACGCACGTCGTTTCGCTCTCTACCGTGTGCGCTTTGCGCTCGCTGCTGCTGCTGCTGCTGCTGCTGCTGCGAGTCGTGTTTGCCGGCACGTCCCGCGCGTGTTTCCCTCTCTCTCGCTCTCTCTCTCTCTACCTTCTTCGCCCTCCTCTCTCGCTCGCTCCGAGCGCGGGAGGGGAGGCGACCCCCACCCTCCCCCCGGCCCGCTTCGCCCACTTCTATACTTTTCTCTCTTTCTCCAGCTGGCCGCGCTGTCATTCCGCTTCCTCGTCGTTCCACTACTCCACTTTCGTGACGTTCCCGCCTGCGGTGGCTCCTCCGTGGCTTCTATGTTTGTCACCCCCGACACGCATTCGTACGCCTCTATTTGCGGACGCGATTATCGTGACTCTTGTTTTTATTTTATGCGGAAAGAGGGGGCGGCGGCGGAGGCGGTCGCGGGGGGACTGGGAGTTTTGTTGCCGTGGAGGCGAATTTTGGACTGACGATTTATTCGGTGAGAATTTTTTTTGTTTTTCGAGAGATAATTTGGTTGCGGGTGAATCGAAGATATTGGGATGAAAATCAATAGTTTTTTTATTTATTGAATAAAAATTCGTTTATAAACGAATTATTATGAATTCAATACAAAATCGTTTATAAACGAATTATTATAAATTGAATAAAAACTCGTTTATAAACGAATTATTTAAAATTGAATAAAAATTCGTTTATGACCGAATTATTATAAATTGTATAAAAATTCGTTTATAAACGAGTTATTACAAATTAAATAAAAATTCCTTTATGAACGAATTATTATAAATTGAATAAAAAATCGTTTATAAACGAATTATTATAAATTGAATAAAAATTCGTTTATAAACGAATTATTATAAATTGAATAAAAAATCGTTTATGAACGAATTATTATAAATTGACTAAAAATTCGTTTATAAACAATATTAAGTTGTAAAGGTTTCATCGATTTGTCTTTTTGCTCGTGAGTTGTTTTATTTATCTGTGGACGAAATTACGAAACGAACTTGTCGAAATAATTCACACGGTCTTTGTGCGTTTAATTGTCTTTGTATTATTTTTCGATAGGCGGAAACACGCAAGGCAAAATTATCCGCGTTCCTCGTGTGTCGATAGGCCTCGCCGATGCCAAGATCGTCGCGGCGCGAGTCCTTGACGTCCCGTCCGGAGCCCGCGGCAGGAATAAAGGAAGCTGCTGCGCACGAGAGGCGGTCGTGTCCGTGGCCAGGGTCGTTTGACAAATTCGTCGAGAGGGACGTCAACAGCAGCGGCGGCGGCGTCGAGCGATGCATCCGAAAATCGCGTGAATATCGCGAGCGCGCGATGAGGAGAGGCGGAGGCGGAGACGAAGGCGGATGGGAAACGAGAGGACAACGGAGACGATATGCTCGCGACTTTTCAAGAGTTATTTTCGGCGCCGCGGGACTCGCGATGAATACGCATCCCGCGATCGGAGCCGCGCCGCGCACGAGATCTCGCGCCACCCTCGCGCGCGCGCGACTTCCTCCCCCTCCCCGTCGCGATTTCCGTCGAGCGGCGAAAAACAACATTCTCCAGCTTTTAAAATATCCGCCGCTCCGGTGCTCCGAATATCGAGCAGCGGGATCGCCGCCTGCGTTATTAAAAGGAGGGAAACGCAAGACGCCGTCGCCTGCGGTTCGATAATATTATTGCCGCTCGTGGTGCGCCAGACATTGACCACACAGACGAGATCGAATAACATTTTTTTTTACCAAACGGAATATTTATTCACACAAAAAAAAAATTAACACGAAACATTCTAAGAGTTGTGCCTTTTTAAGAAAATTATGATGAAAAATGCATCTTCTGCAACATTTTTGTATTTGCATTTGAGCATTTTTTCTCTTTCTTTCACGTTCGATAATTGTCGCAAATAATATTTTTGTTTTCTTTTCGGCAAACATAGAAATACGTAAGTTATTTGCGTGTGAGTTTCTTTTGAAGCCTAAAAATAGATGTTTGGTTTTAAAAAAATTTTGATTCGGGAGCGCGATTGATAAAGTCGAAGAAAAAAAAAGGCGCTCTCGACGCCGTCGTTGGATCCGCGCCGAGTGCGTAGTCACTGCGAGCGTGTCAATGACTGGTACATCCACCTCGGTATTATTATTCTCCCACGAATTGCGTGACGCGTGCAACCGAGGTCGGGAACGAGAGCGCCGGTGCCTCTCGGCTCTTCTCCTCTCGCGGCTTCCTCGGCAACCCCCGCCCCCCTCGGCGCACATTGACACCTCGCTTTGTCAGAGTTGTGCACACAAACCAGCGGAGAAAGCGATATTTGTATATTGGCACTCACGAAAACAAGATAAGACGCTATCGGCTTCCATTAGCCTTGGCTTCTCCCCGTCACCATAATAACTCACGTTTATCTTGCAAAAACAAAAAGAACAAAAAAAAAGGACCAGAGAATTAAACCGCTTCGCGATATCGAAGCTTCAACTTCGCAACGAGACTTCGCCGGTCAACGGCAATAAAATCCCTGCTCACTGAATTGGCGAGAATAAAACAACGAAGGCCTGGAAAAAAATGGGAAAAAATGGACAATAGAATTGAAGTGCTTCACAATATCGAGGCTTCAACTTCATCCTAATTCTTCAGGAGCCAAAACTGGCGAAAACCAAACGAGCCAAAACTGAATTGGCGAGAATAAAACAACATAATCGAAGGCCTGGAAAAAATGGACAATAGAATTGAAGTGCTTCACAGTATCGAGGCTTCAACTTCATCCTAATTCTTCACGAGCCAAAACTGGCGAAAACCAAACGAGCCAAAACTAAATTGGCGAGAATAAAACAACATGATCGAAGGCCTGGAAAAAAAGAAGGAAAAAAAGGACAATAGAATTGAAGTGCTTCACCATATCGAGGCTTCAACTTCATTCTAATTCTTCACGAGCCAGTCACTATAAATTCCCCGGCCATTGAATCGTCGAGGGGAAAAAAAAACGAAAGGCCAAACGAAAAAAATTGAATTGAGCTACTTGATCGTACGAGGCTTCAACTTCGTCTCGAGCGTTCGCGAGGCAACGGTATAATAAATTCCGTGGACGTTGGATCGGCGAGAGCCGAGAGGCCCGAATTTTTGTTTCGAGCCCGCGCGCGAGAGACAACGGTAAAAGTGAAAAGGAAAGTTGTATTACTGGGTAATGGTGTCAGGGGCGGAGCAGGCGGGAAGAGTCCTGGTCTTTCGAAAAGTTTGTCTGGCATTCTCGTCGTCGCTCGCCCGACGATGGCGCGCAGGCCGCGCGACATCGACGACGACGACGAGGAGGAGGCGACGACGCTGACCCACCTCAACGCGATTCTCATCTATTCGGCAAACTTAATCGCTCCTATCTCGGGTGGCGGTCGTCGCCAATTCTCGTGTCGCTGAGCTCTCGGGGATTTGGCGACTCCTGGCAGACCCGACGCGTAGAACCGCGAGAGACGGAGAGACGGAGAATCGAGACCGAAAGTTTGGTTTATCGGGTAACCGTGTCAGGGACACGAAGCCATACGTAATGCAAAGAAGGCGTGGAGCCCGCGAGAAAGATATAAAACATGGCGTGTATCGCCTAGTTACGGCACGCGTGTTTGCTCGATAATTGGAGGCGAACGGCGGCCCCGGCGAGGAGGAAAAAGACGCGGAGCGCACAGCGAAACCCAACTGCAGCGAGAAAAGAGTTCCATTGTCAATGGTGCTGCGAGTCAAGGCTGAAGCGACGGCGATCGATGCAGAAGAATTAATTGAGATTAGATTAACGCCGGGGGAATCCACTGATAAGGTTTTATCGGAGGGGGGAAAAAAGATAAAATAGAATCGATGAATAAATTAGTGGCGAGGACTGAAATGAGCTTCTGAGTAGGAGGAAAAAATTAAGTTGCGTCTTTGACAAAATATTGAATTGATTCTCATTTTTCCTTTGAGATAATAATATTTTTTACGATTTAATCGTGTTGCACGATTATCTTTGAATTATTGATATTGATGTCGGGCAATCTAATGACAATAATTTCGTTGCGATTTTGTCAGGTGAGAAGCTTCGAAAAAAAGGAGCTCGCGGTTCAACGTAGCAGCGAACAGCTGTACGGAGTCGTTATCAAGACCCCACCGCTCGATTCGGCTGACCTCGGAGAGAGATAGAGAGACGCAGGTTGCGCAACGATTTGTGTATTTCTATCGATCGAAAAAAAAAAAAAAATGCGTAGTTCGATGCGGTGAAAGTCGATTAAAGTTGAGCCAAAAATACTCGGGTTTCAGCAAGAGAGAAAAAAAAATCCTCGGTGAACGATCGATTTTTTTTTTTCTTTAATGCACGAACTCAACTGTATCGCCTCAAATTAACCGTTACTCGAGCCGCATCAAACTTCACGCGATGTGAGAACCAAGTGCAGCGAGCAACGAAACGCAACTTGCCTCAACTTCGCCGTATTTGGTTCAACTTCGCTCGTTCTTCGTGTTCTTTTTTTTTCTCTCTTCTTTTCTTTCTTTTTCAGTGATGAAACCTGAAAGAGGGGAAAGTCTCGCGGCGGTGTCGGCTCGCCATTCGCCGAACTCGTTTTCGCTGCCGGAGAGACGGAGTCGGTATTACGCTCGAAGCGCGAATCCGCGCGGATAACGCGATCGGCCGATAATCTAGGAACGAGGAGCGCGAGATACGGATTAGGGGTCATTGGTGCATCGATGCCGCTCGCGGCGAGCGTCGCGTCGAAGCCCTCGGACGTCGCTAAATTCTCGGGCTAGAGAGAGAGACGACGAGCGCCGAAAGAGGATAACTGGAACGAGCCAAGTTTGCGCTTATCTCTCGTCACCGAGCACCGTCTACGGCAAGGTTAACGCGTCGACGTTCGTCTCTCACGAGACACTTCAATGCCAGCCCGCTCTAGTGTCACGAGGGAACATCTAAAACGTTCGCCACTTTTTTTTCCTCTCTCCCCCTGGTCGTTAACAGCGCGGGACCGCAAATTGTTTACACGCAAAGTTGAAACTCGTTCTACGCTGGTCATCTCAAAAATAACCTGTCGCGGCACAGAAATAGGCGCCCGGCAATTTATTGTTCAAACAGGTTGAGTTTATTTGCACATCAGTTTCAGGTTTCTCCGAAAACAAAAAACAAAACATGGAACGTCCCCTCCGAATAATAAAAAAGAAACAAACGGAAAAACATCTGTGCAATCAGTCAATTAACGGTAAACAAAGTCTCGCTCCGAAAACCTCCAATCTCGACCGATTAATTCCATATCGCGTTGACCCTAATCGGTCGGGGAAAAAAAGAGCCGATAGAAAAGAAAAACAATACCGCGCAGTTAACGACCAAAGAAGCTCGCGTATCAATTCGTGCATTCCCGGCGTAACCGCATTATCTCTTTTGTAGATGCTGCTGCTGCTCTCTCGAAAAAAAAAGCAGCAAAATATTGTTGTCGGGGGGGCTCGGCAGCGTTTATGTTAATCGGGCTCGCCGCCGCCGAGTGTCCGAGTGTCTTTTTAATGCGGGCCACACTCGGATCGCCCGAGTAAACACGTTGTTACGGTAGAGGCCGAGAAGACGAGGAGACGACGAGGGCAGGATCGACAACGGGCCAGGAGCGGACCAGCCAACGGAGCGAAGAGAGAGAAAGAGCGAAGAAGAACAAGAACAAGAAGAAAAAAAAAAACACGCGAGCAAAAGTGGGACCGGCTGAGCGCTTTGCATCTCGCTCCTTTCTGCGGTGCGTGTCGCGGGGCCGCAACATTCTTGCCCCGATCTCGCTCGGCGGCGCTGCCGCTGAACCCGGCGCCGCTCGTTTTCACGGACGGGGTGCTGCTCGGCGAACGACGGGCCGAGGGGAAAAAGCGAGAAGGAGAGACACGAGTCGAGCGGCGATATAAAACGAGGGAGCCACGAGGGAAGGGGCAGAGCCCGAGCGCGGTGGGCCGTGGCCGGCGAGGAGAAATGTATCGGGAGACGACTGCACGACGACGACGACGACGACGACGACGACGACGACGACGACGACGACGACGACGACGACGAATATCCCGAAGAGCGGTTTCGTCTCGTCGATTAATCGCTCACCAACACATCGGAGTATAACAGGCGGCAAACACACTGCAGGCAAATAATAACGCGCGCTCGCGAGGCCGTCCAGCCAGTCCCGCGGCGCATTATCGTTATTATTATTTGTCCGTTATTATTGTTATTATTAGCTCGGTTGCATCGCCTCGCGCTTTTTCGGGGTCTATTAATAGAAGACTTGTTTTTCCGTGGCGCGAGGCGAGCGCCTCCGCGTTGAGCGTGTTTCAATCTCACGCGGGAGAGTAAAAAAAGTGAGCGAACGCAACGACGCAGCCGCGCGCGGCTTGTCGTTCGGCGGTTTCGTCGTTGCTGCTGGCTGCGACGGGGAATCGAACGATCGGCGCTTACGATCGATCGAATTTAGTTAGGAACGTCGGTAAATTTTTATTTAGAGTTGAAAAAGATAAATAAGCGTAAAAAACGAAGCGTGCTCGTTTTGTCACTGTGACGACGTAGTGAAGAGCTTCGCTTATCTTTCGACGCCGCTACTGTTTTGACGAAGAATTAACGGATCGTCGCGATTAATCGCAGCGAAGATTAAAGGAAGCAGCGCGCTGTTTGGTGGGTTTTAATCTGGCGACTCGCGGCCGTCGCGATTGTAGAAAAATTCGGGGCTCGATGGACAGAGGGAACGGTAGTCGGGGTGCTCGCTCGGCGAATTGTGCAGCTGCTGCTGCGGGGATGGGGACGACTGGGACGACGAGTCGGGGCCCTCGTCGAGGTGGGGGGCGCGCGCGCGAGCTGCCTGCGAGCGGCACCGCTCCGACTGACAGGCCTACGGTGCGTACGTGCGTGGCTGCATGCGTGGATGTGCCTTCCTCCTCCTCCTCTCCTTCTCTCCGGCCGCGATGACTGGCACCCCCGAAAAATCGCTGCAGGATCGACGCGGTAGCGCTCGGAGTCTCCAGTCGCGCGAGCGAGGCTTCTCCTTGTTTTTATCGCCCAAACCGGAATGCAATCGAGCCCCCCTCGATAGCCGCGCGCGACACCTACGGACGCCCCGCGCGAGTGTTTACCAAACTCTGGTTCGGTGAACGTCGGCTCTCCGCGAAAAAGCCGAGTTATTGTGGCCGAATTGCGAAGAAACAAACAAACAAACAAAGAGACAAAAAAGAGAGAGAGAGAGACGAAAGACAACGTCGAATTAGATAATCGAGGCGCTCGGCAACTCCGGGACGGAATGGTTCGCGCCGGGAGAAAGTTTTCGCGTGACATAAGGACCGCGTTCGTTTGGAATTTCGTGCTCCAATTTTCGTGCCTCGTCGTATCCTTGACGACGGCGTAAATGTGTGACGCCTCCTCGTTGCGTGATTGCAGGACTAACTCCGAACGTGTGTAGACGCTGACGAGAGACGACGACGACGCCGCGCGCCCAAGATGTTCAGCTTCCACAAGCCAAAGGTGTATCGGTCTCCCACGGGATGCTGCATATGCAAGGCCAAGTCCAGCAGCTCGAGGTTCACCGACAGCGCCAAGTACGAGGAGGACTTCATCGAGTGCTTTCTGCTCAAGGAGCGACGCACCGGCGAGATATGCAACGCCTGCGTGCTCCTCGTCAAGCGATGGAAGAAGCTGCCGCCGGGCAGCAACCGCAATTGGCGACACGTGAGTTTATTATTATTTTGTTTGTTTCCTTCTTCTTAATCCGGAATCGCCGTGCTTCTGCGTATTTTTCTCCGGATTCACCGAAGGGTCTTTAAACAATTTCGCAGGTCGTCGACGCGCGCGCCGGGCCTGGAATTAAATCGCTGACGAAGTTCAAGTCCAAGAACAAGAAAAAACCCAAGGAGAACGTGGAGAAGATAGAGAAGATCGTGAAGAAGAAGCACGTTTATCTGAAGCCCGATCGGTATCGCGAGCAGAGTCCGGCCATGAGCGACGATCTGACCGGTGAGTAGTTTTTTCTTTTTTCCATTTTTTTCGACGCTCGGGCGTCCCGAGAGGATAAGGTGAATGAATCGCGTCTCGTTTCGCACAGCTGAGGAATACCTGCCCGGCACGGGTAGCAAAGGCTCCAGCAGAGCGGGGAGTCCCGCAGGTAGCGACGACACAGCTGTTAGCGAGAAGAGATTGAACGGCGAGCCGAGCGTCAACGATTGGATCGACCTGACGTATTTTAAAAGGTACGTCGGCTTTATTTTTCGGTCAACAACCTTTCGACCATCCAAAGAGTCACTCGAATACTGTAAAAAAAGAAAATGTCAATCACAGAATACTTATAATTCTGTCCAAGAAAGGACCAGGAATTCAGTCTACCGTCCGTATTGTTCCTTATGATTCAAATAATTCGCACTTTCGTAATTTGCAATGGAATCAACACAACTATTCATTGTTCTTTCACAAAATGACAAAAGAGCCAGAATTAATTACGCGAGAAAAGTAAAATACGAATCAAACGAATCGAAGCGCAACATCGTTCAGAACATTTTTGCACCGTTCGAAGAACAAACGGAACGCCGATTTATCAACGAAAATAATCCAACGAAACAATTGCCCACCTCAGGGAGACGATTTGCTGCGGCACGATATTCAAGGGTCCCTACGGCGAGGTGATCGTCGACCCGTCGCTGATAAAACCCTGCCTGGGCTGCGTCGCCCGGCAGCGGGCGCAGCGTGAGCGTCGCGCGAACGCCCTGGGCGGCAGTCCGGCGCACAGTTCGGCCTCGGCGAGCCCGGCGCACAGTTCGGCCTCGGCGAGTCCGGCGCACAGCGTGGACTCGACGTCCTCGGGCGCCGAGGCGACGGCCACGACGAAACCTCTCGGCAAGACCTTCAGCGACTCCTCCTCGGACTCCGGCTACGACGAGTCCTCGAATCCCGGCGTCGGTGAGAGCAAAAAGGCAAAGTTAAGTCAGTGCGCGACAGCCGCGACGAGTAACAACAGCGACAATAATAACATCGGTAGTAACATTAGTAACGGCGGCGTCGCGAAGCCGCCGATTCACCAGCAACCGCAGCCGCAGACAATCGTGAAAATACATCCTGTTATGAATGGCGCGCAGCTCAAGAGCCTCGCGGTAACGGAGACTGTCAGGATAAAGGCCGAGGTTCCTATTAAATTGGTGCCGATAAAGCAGGTCGAGAAACTGATGTGCAAACCCCTCGCGCTCGCGGTCGCGCCCGGCGGCAACGTCACGCTGAGCGGCGGTACTTCGCGGCCAATAGTCGCGGCGATAGCGAGCAATCCGCTCGTGGATTTCGCTATCCACGCCTCGGCCAGGCAATCTGTCACTAATTAATGTCGGTCCCCCTCCTCCCCCCTAGTAGTAACTTAATTTATTACTGTCCTGTCCTGTTCGTTCCGAAAGAAGGAAAAAATACGAAAGAGGATAAACCCTCCCTCTCGTTCCACGCCCCTTCGACCCCCACGTCCCTCATCCACGTAGTTAGGTACCTACGCGTAACGAGACATTGACTTAGCTCTTAGCTGTAGCGTTTACGGTCGCGCGGGACGCGCGACAAGACCCAGACAACACGGGCTATGGAAGGGCTCGTACGAAAAAAAAAAAATGCATTAAAACGAACACGAAAGTTTGAAACGATTTTTAACGAAAGAAAAAGCTCTCGTCGGAAGAGACAATCGGGTTATTTATTTTTAAAAAGAACGGGGATTCTCCGTCGTGAATCCGCGATCACGTGTTGTGAGATATATATATTGTGTATTAACACGATGAAGATGAAGGTATTGATAATTGGTTGGGAGAGCGAGACGGGAGAAGCGGACGTTCGGGTTACCCGCAGTCGACCTGCAGTGTCGACGCGGTACCGAGGACCCCGCGGTCTCTCGCGCGGCTGTCGTTTTGTAGCGAGTACAAAAAGTGCTACCAAACTGCCATGAGCCTTGGAAGGCGCGACCGGCGACTTCGTTCGCCGCGCTTTCAGAGGTGGAAAAAAAATTTAGCGAGATACATCAAATTGCTGTGATGATATACTGTAATGTTATGTATAAATGATGTAAGATTCTCTCGATTGGTACGCTGGCAGCTTTAAGTACGGTTACAAATGAAAGGCATACCTTCGCATCCTTATCGTTTTTTTTTGTTCTATTTTTTGTTCCTCACATTTTTCAAAAGATGCGCAAAAAGATTCACTTACCCATCCACGGCTTCGGTTATCTGGGCTACGAAGCATCAAAATTATTGTATTTGCACCTATCGCCTATAATATTCTGTACGATACGTCTATTTTTACGTCTTCATCGTTTTTGTTTTTTTCGAGAGAGAGAGAAGGAGAGAAAGAAATACCAATCAATCAACTAACGTTTGGGTCCAAGCTGTAACGTCTAGAGTGATTAACTGTGAACTCGAGGGAAACACTCAATTTACAATTTGTATATTTCTAAGACTCGCGGTAACGAAGGCTCCGATGCGACCATTTTTCGCGCGTTTGTCGGATCGTTCGTCGTAGCGATAGATCGTAAACTCCATGACGTTAATGTAACTGCGCATTCGCCTGCTCAAATCTCCGACATAATCGCCAAGACAAATACGCAAACACACACACACACACACACAACACAGATACTTTAGTAATAATAATACTGAGGAGACGAGAGACGGTCGAGTCTCTCGAGTGGCGCCCGAAAAGGCAGAGACAGAGCGTGAGGATGAATAACGTCGTTCACGAATCCCGACGATTCGTTTAGACAGTATTACTCGGTTCAATGTTTGAAGAAAAAAAAACAAAACAAAGCAGAAAATGTCAGAAAATAATGTGAGGCGGAGAGACAATTGATAGCTGCAATCCGGGTAGACAGAACGGACCAAAAGACTTCTCTGACTGTCGAGCAAAAAAAAAGGGAAAAGCACAAGAAGTAAAGGTACCTGCTGTTCGGAGCATAATACAAATCCTCGATCCTTCTCCCGCGATATCGATCGTCGACGCGCCACGTGCACAAATCCTTCCACTATAATCGTTAAATCCCTCTTCGCGTTCCTCCGAGCCGGGGAAGAGCTCTTCTAGGGCGCAATTTTTCCTCGCTGAAAGGCCTCGAATTATTTATTCAACGCTGTGCAATAAAACAGTCACGCGACCGCGACATCACACGTTTTTTTCGCAAGTAGGCAAACGAAACGAAAAGAGGAAGAAATAAATTAATAAGTAAATTAGAATCTTGCGTCCTTTCAACTAGGCTGATTGACAATCGAAAAGCACTTCGCTTGGACAACATCGAATGTAATGTCGACGATCTGCCGCAAGACGACGCGAAAGCCTTGTCCCGCGGCAGATTGCAACTTGTAAAAATTCTTGCGCTCCTCGGGATGCCACCGGAATTATCCGGCGTGTTTTTGTTGCGTCGCGTGATTTACACACGTGCGCGAGGGAAAAACGCGGGCGCAGATGGTGCACGCGACTGTGGCAGCCCGATGTGGCGTATGTAGAATTCAAAGAGAAAAAGAAACCAGAGGAATTGATTTATAAGCTTCTTCAGCTCTGTCTCTCAACTTCCGCTCCACCGGTAATTTTTTCCTCCCCCCCACTGCAATTTCATCCTCTTGCAATACCTAAGATGCATTCTTTTCTAATGAAATTTATATACATATATATATATATTTTTATACGAACTTTGTTCTTTATTATTATTTTTGTTTCTCGTGTACAAAAGAGCATATTTCGTGCACACACACAAACACAACACAGAGCCAGAAAACGCGGTAACAGGAAGATAAAAAGACGAAGAACCTGCGGAGACCGACATTTGATTCCGAGTTAACGCGCTGGCAATATTCCGAAAATTATTTATTTTCAATTTACCTTTACGTTTAAATTATCATCGATTTACTTACGACTTAAGTGGGCCACACCGACGTCCAAAGATTGATGCATGTTAGGGAGAAAGAGGGAGAGAGAGAGAGAGAGAGAGAGAGAGAGAGAAATTAGTCGAATATCGTGAGAAGAAGGCGGAGAAGGGATAGGAAAAAGAAAAAGAAGAATCGGACCTTCAATCGTAGATTAGAAGTTACGTTGACTGAGCCTCTTCGGGTGGAAGATTCGCGTCCTCTGCACCGCAGGGAAAGCCAAAAATCCGCGGCATTTACACAACGACGTGGCGTTGATTCGCAGTATTTAGTCTACGAGGAATCGACGCCACGACCAAACACGAAGGTCTCTATTTTTTTTCTGCGCTCTTTGGGTCGCCTGTCTTCCGCTAGAATAGGCATAACTTTTATATGAATATGGACGTCGTTTATACTCGCAATTTAATGATATTTCTCGCGTTACCGTGATCGTATTCACTCATTGAAAAGAAAATACAAAAAAGAGGAGAAACAATTTAAAGAAATGAGTGAAAACGATCTTGACTGACTATTTGGAGGCGAAGTACGATAACTGCTCTCGTATTATATTGTAAGACCTGACAGTCGCCGATTACAAAGAGTTCACGACGATTGCTGCAATGCTAAGTTAGCCGCTAATGATAGAATACTGTTAAGTTCTTCGTACTACCTTCGCGATGTTTTCAATGACACGAAAGTGCACTGAGACGTGCAATGCTGGTGGATGAGAGAGAGAGAGAGAGAAAGAAAAGGGAAAAGGAAATTGGGATTACGGAGTGAGAGACGAGAGAGAAGGGAAAATTGGAGTCGCGGCATGTCTCCACGATATTTATTCTTCGATTAAGCGGGAGCACGCAACGCGGTTGAGCAAAATAATTATAGGGATAATTGTAAATATGTATTTAAAGAGAGTCGTAAAAAAACAGAACACGAAGACACTCCAAATATTGAAGATGAAGACTTTTTTCATCGAAGAAACAGGAAGAAACTTATCAATTTACATCAAACAATTTCTATATCAATCTTTTTAATACGATTGTGAGACTGATCGATGTATTATGAAGATAACTTTTATTTACATAAAAACTATTCTAGAAGTGGAATTGTGGGCGAAGAGAGAGAGGGAGAGAGAGAAGTTTTAATATTCATATATGATGTGGAAATTTATAACAGTAATTGATAGCGTTGCCGCTGCCATAATTATCATCTCGTTATCTCTGTGGTTATCCATATACATTGAAAACAATTTGTACAGGCATAATACATGTAGTAATAATGAGGTGATTCTAATCATTAATCGATAGTGCAAAGGGAGCTGCGTCGCAATCTCGTCGCCTTCGCTTTCCAAGCCCTCGCGTTTACATAGTACAACTCCGAAAAACAAAAAGCGAGGCGTGCACGAAAGCCACGAGATCGTCGCGCGCAAGTCAATCGCAACGCCGTTACAAAACTTGTTTTTAATTTCTAAGAAAAGAAGAAAAAAATATCCATCAGTCGCACAACACGAGTTATCATTATAATTTTTCTTTTTAGAGAAAAAAAAGTTAAACAAAGTAATTTAATAGAACGAGCGACTCGAGGAGAGTCGTTCGTCGAGTGATACTCTCAATCTTGCCAAGAAGTAGAAACGAAAGTTCGCCGGAGAGTATCGAATTATATATTTGTAGAATAATTATCCCAAAGTTTTCTCAACTTGCATAGAATGAAAAGAAAAAGAATATCAACGCGCCAGAAGTCTTCGATAATATAGTAATCGTGTGTTATCGGGTCAAGTTGTGTGTTATCAATGAAATTGTTTAAGAACCGGATATCGTGATTGAGGCATAGCTGTTTATTGGCAATCAACCGATCTCATGTCATTGTGTTCATCGTCGTGCATTCGGGCGCAGTGTACAACCAGGGCCGAACCCTGAAAGAAATCACTGCCTGCTGAATTGCAACGTAGCGAAAGAAAATTAAAAACAAATATACCTACGTAATATAAACGCGAATCGTCGAGAAATCCGGAGCGACCCGACGATCGCGTCGCTCGACGGACCATCGCGATTTTTTTTACATTACAAACAATTATATCTTATAAGAATAGTACCAGCGTAGATTTTAATCAACTTTTTTTCTACTCTAATACTACCGATAGTCGAGAATTCGGAGTAGCTATAGAACCGTAACGTTTTCATCCCACAAGTTTACACGATCTGATATATAGTATATATACACACTTATGTATTATACTACATATTACAAATACCGTATACATATATATTATATATGTCAATCAGGCTTTTCTGTACATTGCGATATTTCCAACATTTCTACAGATTCTGTTGGCAGTAATTGTACATACTGTACGAAGTATTATGTATTATTCCATTTGTTAAGCATTGATTAAAGTATTGTGTAAAAAAACGTCTTGACCGCCCTACTCTTGAATACTCCTTTAAGTAATAATTACGGAAATAAAGAAACAAACATCTTTTTACAAGTTTATTAAAATAAATAAGTCGTCCTATAATATAAGTAGGATATTATAGAACGACTTATTTCGTATATTGGTACCCAAGCAACAATACTGTCAAAACGACACCTATACGATGTCCTTTATAAGTTGCCTTTTAGATATATCCGAAAGATAACTATAATGTGACTTCAAATGTCTGTCCATATGGACGTTGACTTAATGGCTCCATTTTTAAGTTACCGTAAACGTTCTCAATATAAGTCGTCCGAAAGCCATCATATAACTTTGTCTGATGGATATCCATTCCAGGGCATCAAAAAGTTGCCCAAATATCGGTAACAAATATAGATACAAAATACGTTCTCACAAAGACGTCGTTTTTGTGTCATTTTAAAGACACTCATTAAAAGTTGTCCTAAAGCGATCATTTCACTTTGTTCGATGGATAACCATTACAGGGCACCAAATAGTTATCTATTTATTGACATCGAATACAGATATTAAATAAGATATCTTATTTAATACCGAAGAGTTATGTACTTATCGATATCAAATGGACATATTAAATAAGGTACCTTATTTAATATCTCCAGTGGATATCGATAAATAGGTAACTATTCGGTGCCTTATAATGGTTATCCATCGAACAAAGTGAAATGATCGCGTTAGCTGCAACAATAACCCCGGGAATATGTTATCCAAAAGTCATGTTTTTGTATTTCGCGCGCTTTACCGGTATGTTGTCTGTAAGTCATCTTTTTATTCCGTGACGGGAATAATATGAGGTTATCCGAAAGGTATCGTATCGATGTCTTTTGGATTTTTCTTTGTTCTCTTTTTGTTCAGCCATCAGCCCGCGCGACGATCGAGCCGGCACATCGAAGCGAGAGATTCAGACTGCTGCATCGAAGAGACAACGTGTGTAAGAATCGTTCGTCACCGGGAGAATTTTGGTAAGTACACTGACATATAGAGTGTCTTTTTATTATTTGACGTGGTACAATAATGAGGGATTATTATACCACGTACGTCCGTACATAACCCTTAACCCATATTACGAGTGTACATAAGTCGGAAAATGTTATTCTTTCTCCATCCTTGTAACGTAAAGTGCTTTTACGAGTAAAAAATAATAATATTTTTTCGGGTCAGGTCGCGCCAAGCTGTCTCAGCAGCTGAGTCGAGAGCCGACTCAGGACCGAATGAAAGCAGCAACGACAGCGGCGACGAAGAAACGCCGTCAGGACGATCGCGAAGGCGAATAACAATATATATAAAACAAAAAAATGTTAAGTCAAAGCTGCTGTGTTTATAAAAATAAATTTTCATTTTCTATTTTGCGTAATACATGGACTTAATTATTTGCAACCATCCGATTATACATATTAATTGAGAACCATTAATATGTATATATCGGTGGCAGTCCTCTGGAAAATGCAAAATGACAAACTTATTTTAATTGTTAGTCCATACGCCTATTGTTATATTTCTTTATCTTTTTCTATTCGTACCATGAGAACTTTTAATTATGACTAATTGAAAGTGCTACGGTAACAACTGCGAGAAAGGTATTGTTAATATAAAAATATGCGTATGGATTAACAATAAAAATAAGTTATTCATTTTGCATTTTTCGAAGGACTGCCACCGATATATAAATGTGAAAAAGGATATCCTTTGGATTCGTCCAGCGGATATCGTTAAAAAGCTAACATTACGTCGCCGTTATGTCGTCTATAAGTAACCTTTAAGATAACTAGTAGCATCCTTTTTGCCGACAAATACTGGTTGGTAATATGATATCATTGCGATATCCATTATCCGTTAACAAAAAGTTAACGTTTTGATCACTACACGATCGTGTCCTGTACGTAACATTTTTAATGATGTCGGTCAGATATGCCCGTAAGATGACATTAAGTTGCCGTTTCGGTGACCGACAACAGTTGGAAATATGATGTCATTTTGACAACAGTTTTACGTTATCAAAAAGTTATAATTCCGTTACGCCACTGTTATCTTTCTGGCGGACATAAGTGATACTATTTGGTTTACAAAAAGATGCCTTTTCATTGAGAAAAATAGTTATCCCTAACTTTCGTCTGTCATCATTTCGATGCCTTTCGGATAACTAAATGTTGCTTGGGTTTCATTCAAATTCAAAGAAAACGCGGAGCGCTGCAACCAATCGCAAAAACGTAGTAGTTCGAGCGTTTAACGCTGATAAGCAGTGCGCGCAACTCCACAGCGGAGCAAAATAGTCGTTATAGCGTCGTTCCCACATGCGCCGAATTACGCGCAGCAGGAAGGTTCACCTTCGGGTACCGTAGTATGTAATTGAGCGAGAATAATGTTGCATCGCGTGCGTCCGCGTCTCGTGACATTCGACGTGACGGGGACTCTGCTGATGACGAGGCTCGTGGAGAATTACACCGCGGTCGGCCTGAAGCACGGTGTCACAGTGTCGAACAGCCGTGAATTAGCGCGAAGTTTCAAAGCGAATTTCGCCCGAATGGCGCTCGAGCATCCGATCTATGGGAGGCACTCCGGCCTCGGATGGGAGAAGTGGTGGCGGCAAATCGTTCACAATGTTTTCAAGGATCAGGATCCCGGGATACCCGATGAGACGCTCGAAAAGGTTAAGACCTCATCTTCCCGTCTGCACACGTTCCACACCACGAAGTCGTTCGTTACCGACCGAGCCGTACCACGGTCGATAACGAAAACTGTCTGAGAAAAAAATGTGTCCACTGATGTTGCGAATGTTCCCGGGCGGTAACCTTCCCTCTCTAATAAAGTCTGTCAAACCCACTGCAAAAGCGAATTGGCTTTTATCAAGAGCCGCCCGACACCCTCGAAAAAAAAATCGGATTACAGTTTTCATTACCGACCGCGGTAGCAAAGCCGAAGTTCGATCAGTATAGTTAGTGCTTCCCAAAAAGTTGAAACGATTGTTGAAAGTGAAAACAAATGTTAGAAAATACAGATGCCGATATTACCGACCGAGCTTCCTATCAACCTACCCTTTCCACTCCATAGAACTTCCAATAACGCAACGGCCCTCAAAAGCGTCTCCACTCCGGTAGACTCCAATCGACTGTTTGCCGCGTTTTATGAATGAAATTCCGAGTCTCCGAGTAGCGAGAGATTGAATGAATCAAATATATGTTAGGGTGCGTAAACAAAAAAATGATAACATTTTTTTTTACTGCAAAAGTATGTGTTCTGACCTCAATATACACCTCCTATGCAGAAAAGCCCTAAAAATGTTTATACTTTTTTTTATTGTGGTTTGTTGCAATACAAAGACCTAGATTGAGGCACCTCTGAATATTATTTGTCAGCGAATTCCTTTGACACAATTGATTGTTAGGTCACCTTCTCGAGCTTAAGCCGTGAAGACGAAAAAAAAGTGCAACAGCACACGTGAGAAACGGCAATTAACAAAAAAAAGAAAATCTCAATTTTGTATTATTTTAATTTTTTTTACTTCAAAAGTATGTATTCTGACCTTAAAAAAAAATAAAAAAAGTTGCAAAGTAGAACTTTGCACACTGCTTCCTCATTAATTCCCCTTTTTCACAAAGCCACCTCTATGAAGAAGCTTATTTATTAACTTTGGCTTCCTCATAGAGGAAGCTTTGTGAAAAATGGGAATTAATGAGGAAGCAGTGTGCAAAGTTCTACTTTGCAACTTTTTTTTAATTTGAACAAATCTTTGCACTTTTTTAAATTTGAACAAAAAAAAACTCCGTTACAAACACCGTTACATCTAATTTTGATTAGATACAAAGTTTTGACTTACTTTAATAACTTTTCTATAAGTTACAGCAAAAATCTTAATTTTTTCAAAAATTCATAACAGCGTAAAATCCGAACGACTTTACCGATCGTCACCAAATTTTATACGTGGCAGCGCTGTATGTTATTTTTTGACTGTTGAATATTTTGGTTCAGTTGATGAGATTCGACGTGATATAGAGCAAAATTTATTTTTTTCGAAAAATTCAAAATTCTATAAAACCGGAACCGCTTTACCGATTTCGCTGAAATTCAATACCAAACAACATTGAACGTGTCTTTATTTATGATGAAGTATATAGCTGAGTCGTCGAACTTTTACGAAAGTTAGAGCGTTCACGCCATTTTTTTGAAAAATTAAAAATTCGATAAAATTTGTATACATGGATATATTTAATTTTAAAAAGATGTGAATTACAGAGGATTTAATACTCTACTTCCGTGCCAATTTTTAGCTCGATCCACCATGCCATTCCTGAGTTATGAACAATTGAATGTTCGGTGCCTGGACCATACATACATACACACACACACACACACACACACACACACACACACACACACACACACATACACACATACAGACATATTTTCTAGACCACTTTTCTCGACGTTTTAGGTGATTCTAAGTATATTAACATGAAAATCTCGAAAAAAAAATTTTTCACGAAAACAAAGCTTCCTCTATGAGGAAGCAATAATGCAAAAATGAGATTTTTTTCTCTTAATTTCCGTTTCTCACTGCATACCATCACACTTTTTTTGGTCTTCATGGCTTAAGCTCGAGAAGTTGACCTAACAATCAATTGTGTCAAAGAAATTCATTGACAAATAATACTCAGAGGTGCCTCAATCTAGGCCTTTGTATTGCAATAAATCACAAATAAAAGAAATCGTAAACAATTTTAGGCGCGTTTTCCGCATAGGACGCGTATATTGATGTCAGAATACATATTTTCGCAGTAAAAAAAAAAAGTTTAATTAACCCTTCGTGGTCACACGGGGTGAAATGTACCACAGTAATTTAACATGGAATTCTACGATAGTATGACTACGAAGGGTCAAATATTTTTTAAATTTTACAAACCCTAATATACTCGTCTACCGAAAGCCCACTTCATCCCGCGCAATTTTTCTTCCCTCCCCCCCTCGCCGCGGCGCGAGCTCTCGTTATATATTCGGAAGCTGCGAGCGTATCAATGACCCCCGGCTTTATCGCCCGACCTTTAGGTTGCCAACAGCCTGATAGAGTGCTACGGCTCGAGCGCGTGTTGGCAAAAGTATCCGGGAGTCGTCGACATCCTCGAGTATCTCCACGGGCGCGGCCTCGTCCTCGGCGTCATATCCAACTTCGACGAGCGCCTCGAGACGATTCTCGCGGGCTCGAGGATCCGGCCGTACTTCAAGTTCGTCCTAACCTCCTACGCGCACGGCCGAGAGAAACCCGATCCCTCGATATTCGCGGAGGCGCTGCGGCTGGCGCGCGACGCCGCCGGCGCGGACATCGCGCCCCAGGAGGCCTTGCACGTCGGCGACACCATCGACAGGGACTACCGCGGCGCCAGGGACGCCCGCTGGAACGCCACGCTCGTGAATCACCACGGCGACGACGTCGACGAGGGCGAAGTTCCCGCGGCGGATCAGTTCGCGAGCCTCGCTCAGCTGCAGGCGCACTTCGAGTCCGTCCTCGGCCGCAAAGACGAGCGGCGCTCGTAGACGATACGGGCTTCAGTGTGTAGTCAGCTGATTCACCGAGATTGCGGCAGGGCTTGGAGTATAACTGTATATATTTTCTGAACATTAATAAATAACGTTAGCTACACGAAATTACTTGGTTTGTTGTGATCATTCGGGATTGAGTCACTGATGTTTGATTAAAGCTATGAAGAATAAAAAAATGGAAGTCTTGGTAGAAGAAAAAAAAATGTCTACACACTTTTTAAACAAAATCGGAGAAAAACATTTTTCTTTTGGTACATAATTCTGTCTCAATTAGCTGATTCTGTAGTCAGCTGATTCGCCGAGATTGCAGAAGGGCTTGGAATATAATCCTATATATTTTCCGAAAATTAATAAATAATGTTAGCTACATTAAAATGACTTGGTTTGTTGTGATCATTGGGAATTGAAGCACTAATATTTCATTAAAGTTACAAAGAATTTTAAAAAGTAGAAGTCTTGGTAGAAGACAAAATTAAACACACTTTTTGTACACACTTTTTTAACGAAATTTGAAAAAAATATTTCTTTTGGTAGATAATTCTGTCTCATTGTAGTCAGCTGATTCGCCGAGATTGCAGAAGGGCTTGGAATATAACTGTATATATTTTCTGGAAATTAATAAATAACGTTAGCTACACGAAATTACTTGGTTTGTTGTGATCATTGGGAATTGAGTCACTGATATTTAATCAAAGTTACAAAGAATTTTTAAAAAGCAGAAGTCTTGGTAGAAGAAAGAATAAAAGAGAAAAATTTGCGTACACTTTTTTTTTAAGAAAAGAAAAACATATTCCCTTTGGAATTCTGCGTCCATGAATTATCGTGCAAGTTGTGGCAAAAATCTTCGCGGTTATCTGTGTGATTCAAGGAAACCCGTAACAGCGTTTCGGTATGAATTTTCCGTTGCCTCACTAACCTGCCGTAAAAACGCGATTCGTTTGGCCGGTCCGCTCTCTTTAAGGTTTTCTGCGTTTCAATTCGCGAATCGCATGTATCGCGTTATCGTCGAGATAATTTCGCGATGAAAGTATCGTTGCACCGCGGACGAGACGCGATCCGTCGCGCACCGACAATACTATAAATTGTAAACGAAAGATAACTCTAGTCACGGGTGTGCGCGTCGATGTGTAGGCGGCTCGCGCGGGTATCGGGCAACGTTTCCGGGTGAGACACGATACACGCGGTATCGCGAGGCTCTCGCGCGGCGTGCATCCCGGTGCATGTGTAGCGCTGCGCATTCTCAAGTGTAAAGTCTCTGGGGAGCATAACAACATCGTCTTTTACTGGTCCAATCATCACTTGTGCATTGATGCACATAAATATTGCAGTAACGCTTATCAAAATTGTTACACTAAATTGCTGGTAAAATCACGTTTTATTTTCATGCCCTTTTTCACTAGTAATTAATCGGATTCTTGCCAATTAATCGGATTAATTCAATTGAATTAAATGCAGTAAAAAATCGTGTACAGGAGACAAATGCACCTCATAAAAATCGCAGTGATATTTATCAATGCAATTCTCACCAAATTTCCAGTAGCCACAAGTAATAGTACAAGAATTTTATTCGACATATTTACAGAGATATTTTTGTATGCACAGAAAAATTATATCTTTAAGGGGGATTTCTACCCTGGAGCACCTTTTTTCATTTTAGTTTTTTGTGGAAAAACGAATAATAGTAGACGACTGCGGTTTTTTTACTTGTTATTTATGTTTTATAGTATACAATGGATTTTTTTAAGTTAAAAATTGTCGGCGACCCAGGTCCTCCGTCATTCCATGAAACAGTCTCTGTCATTCCATGAAGATATGGTTCCCGAATATGTATACACAGATTCAGGCCGATCGCATAATTACAGTGATCAGGAGAGTGGTAGCCATTTATTTTGAATTACCATGTTTGAGGACCTGGGACGCCGACAATTTTTTATTAAAAAAAAATCCATTCTATACTTTAAAACATAAATAACAAGTAGAAAAAACCGCAGTCGTCTACTATTATTAATTTTCCCACAAAAAAATAAAATGAAAAAAAAAAAACGGTGCTCCAGGGTAGAAGTCCCCCTTAAGCAACAAAAAATACAATAATATTCGCAAAAAGGTCGGTGAATATTGTTGCAATTTTTGAATTCACTTATAAACAAAAACAATCGATTCGCATAATGAATGTCGCTGATCTCTCCGCAGATTCCAGACGTCTTTCGAGCCGTCTGCAAGTTCCACGACGAAAAGGGTTGGGGCTCCAATCTGGTGGTACGAGGAATAGGACCCCGAGGAGGCTGCAGCACAGAGAGTCTCAAGCACCGGAGGGAGAGAGTGCGGGGGCGGGTCCGAGGAGCCGAGCGAGCGAGCGAGCGAGAGAGAGAGGCGACGACGACGACGACCGAGACACTGGAGAGTGGGGTCGCGGTGGGGCCTCGAGAGTTCCTTCCATTCGAGAATCGCACAGCGCGTGCAAGAGCCGAGCCAGGTCCGCCGGAGGAATCGAGTGGGCGCGAGAGGGACGGCCGGAGCGGCGAGATTGAAGGAGGGAGCGAAAAGGAAGAGGAGAAAAAGAGAAAAAGGGAGTAGCAGCGGCGGCGAGAGAGAACGTGCGAGGCAAGAGATCTCTCGAGTCTCTCCGAAGCCCAGTTACAGCCTGGTGGGCAGACGGTGCGAGTGCCCGAGTTTCTCGCGCTCCACGTTCTTCGCTTCGCAAACACCTCTTGTTTTTCTCCACTTTTCCCCTCGACAATACCTTGCCAGTGTCGCGCGATTTTTCACCCAAGACGGAGCCGCGGGATCGTCGAGTTTCGGAGCAGCAAAAAATCAGCTGACGAATCCGAGGATTCCAGTGCATCGGCGACTCCGGGCTCGAGTTCCTCGCTATCTGCGCCGAGTGCCGCGAGTGAAGGGACGCCGAGAGCATCGGGCATTTCTTCTCCGCGTCGCCAGGTACGGGAGCCGCGATTTTTCCGTTTATTTTTATTTTTTCGCTCGCTCGTTCGGTCGTTAGACTCTGCGACCTCTTCCTGGAAAATAAATAGAAGCTGATTATTCACTGATTTTGTTTTAGGATATCGACGGGGAACAATCCTGAGGGACGAGCGAGGAGGAGCGGTGGAATTGCGACTGGGAAGCGGGAGAAAAATCCAGGAATGCGGCTGAAGATATAGGAGTTTGTGGAATCCACTTCCGCGAGGCCGAAAGATACCGCGAAGAGGGACACGGAACGAGGGAGACGCGGACGGAGGGAGAGAGCGAGCGAGCTCGGCGGCTCCGAATCGTGGGAGGGCACAGGCCGGATAGTCCGGCATAACACAGAGTGCCGAGTAGTTTTGGTCGTCAGTGAGACTCGCGATTGCCTGGCGAACGGATGATCGACTGAGGGAGCCTCAGTTCTCAAGAGGAGCATCGAGTTTTCCTCGGGTCGGACGCTCGAACGATGAGCGGGATATACGCCAGAATTTGTCTTCTGGTCGCGGTTATCGCGGCCGGAAGCTACGCCGAGCCGGACCTCTCGGACGGCCAGTTCAACAGGATAAACAAGAACCGAGATGAAGTTAGGTGCTACGACAACAATGGAAAAGCCCAGGTGAGTTTTGCTGCTCGTTGATCGTCGCTCGCGGGAGTCGCAGGGCGCAAATCGTGCCGGCGATGCGGCTCGTGGCGGCAAACCCACGAAGAAATGATTCGGTGAATTCTATTTTCGTTCGGTAGACGACGACGTTTTTCGGCTTTCGTTACGAAGAAGCCCGCGCGTTACAGGAGGTTATCGCTCGCCGGGTTCGGAGCAGCTTGAACTTTCGGCGATAAAGATTGTGTGTGGTGCGATAAAAATGGACATAGATAGATAGGTTTTTTTTCGTGCGGGGATACTGGAGCAACGGGTGGCAGAAGAAATCTGTCGAGTTTCCGGGAAAAAGTAGGCTCGGAAATCGTCTGTATACCTGGAGGCGAGGAGCGTTGAGCTTCGCCATGGGTGGTCTTCCTGGGCCGGCTCAGAGAGTTTTTCGAATTTCCAGCAGTGTTGGTTTTACAATTATCCATGGGCTCCAACGAAATTTTTTTTAACGTTTTTTTTGCTATTGTGAATTTCAGAAAAGAAACTGCGAATTATTCGTTTTTATTTTTGCGACAATTGAAACAGTACGAAAATGTGGAAAATCCGAGGGCTGTGATTATTGTCAATTGTGTATTGATTATTGTCTGATTATCGTGAACAGAAAAATAATACTTCTTTTAATAAGCTAGAAATTCATTCATTTGCTGATTGATATTCCGAGCAAACTTCTTTCTCCGTTTTTTTGACCATGAGAGTCTCAAATCGATGGAAAACTATTTATCTCGTGTCCGCTCTCTCTTTCTCTCTCTTTCTCTCTCTCTCTCTCTCTTTCTCTCTCCGCTCTCCGCAAGCCGGCCGATCCGGTACACGCCGGCTGGTCTAAACGGATGCCTCGAAAGCAACGAACTCGCGTAACCGAGACTCGTGCAGCTCGTGGCTCTCGCTATCTTCGCTTCGTTGATATGGGCTTTATGGCGTTTGGTCATTAGGTTTCTCGGTATTCACGACGACCGGACGAGAACAGAAACGGCCACTGTGTCATTTGTGTTGGCGAGCCGGACGTTAATATCCTCGTTCCGCGCCGATATCCAATATTTTGCTCTCTTCTTTATTCTTATCGTTTCGGTTTTTCTCTCTCCTTTATTTCCATCATTTCAATGTATTTTTTTATTCGCTTCTTTTCAATATCTTCCACGTCTGCTACGTCATCAACGTCTTCATTCTTATCTGTTTTTGTAATTTCCAGAAATGCATTCCGCCGTTCGAAAACGCGGCGTTCAACGTCCTGATGGAGGCGACCAACACGTGCGGCCAGGACGGGAGACCCACGGAATTTTGCAAGCAGACCGGAGTGCAAAAAAAGCCTTGCGAGGTTTGTCACTTCGGCGATCATCCGGCCTCCTTCCTCACGGATCGTGACAACAACCTCAACGCGACTTGGTGGCAGTCCGAGACGATGCACGAGGGAATCGAGTACCCGAACAAGGTCAACTTGACCCTTCACCTCGGTACGTTCGCCAGTGACGAAACCCTTCGTCGTCCCGCGTCGGCCCCTCGTGGCTCGGCTTCTGTCCCGCTTTCGTAGGATCCGGGAAGAGATAAGGGCGAAGCTGTTCATTCATCCGCTCTCGGCACGTTTGAGCAGCCGGCAACTTGAACTCTTGACTCTGCGACGCGCAACACGGAGAGAGAGAGAGTAGCTTCGTTCATCCTCTGATAATTATCACTCCGGCGATTGGATGTTGTGGGGAAACCGCGTGTCTAGTCACGTATCCCCTAAATCGTCTTCCTCTCAGTAAACATCAAACGAGACTCGTTAAAACGTAACTCAGGCTCTCAGAGCAACTCACTGTTTCACTGATAGATAACAGTTTGCTTATCGCCTCGTGAAGAAAGGCAATTGAACCGAAAATTTCAAAAATATCATTGTGGAAATAATATCACCAGTTTGGTTAATCAGTTTAATTTACATTCACTTTCATTTTTTTTTTTTTTATAAAATCAGAATGAACGCACGTTAAGAGTGTAGTTGGAAAATCTATTTTTTCTCGTCCCTGTTGTGATTAAAAGCAAAAATAGTCTCTCGAGTCCCGAGCTTTGTCCGAAAGGCTCGTAAGCCTTACCGAGCCTCATGAGCGTGGAGCGGGATAACCGAGGCCGCGAGGGGATAGAAAATCCGTCGGTGAGACGTCTGTGAGCCACATGTGTCTCGAGATCGTAAAGGAGGCGCGCACAGAGCGGAGTGGCCGGAGCGCGGGCCTTTCCCACCGACGCATAGGCGTAACGACGCCGAGATTTTCGTAAAAACTTTGCGTTTTCTTTTTCTTGCAGGAAAAACCTTCGACATTACTTACGTGCGAGTTTTGTTCGAGTCACCGAGGCCGGAGAGTTGGGGTGTTTTCAGACGTAAAACCGAGAACTCGCCGTGGGAGCCGTATCAATTTTATTCCGCGACCTGTCGCGACACCTACGGACTTCCCGACACTAAGGAGACCGTTCGCGGTGACGACACCCGCGTTCTCTGCACCTCCGAGTACTCGGACATCTCGCCGCTGCGACGAGGAACCGTCGCCTTCTCCACCCTCGAGGGTCGTCCGTCGGCCTACCAGTTCGACACGAACGCCGCGCTCCAGGTCATTGCTCTCGGCATTCGTAAATACGAATCTATAACAGAAATTTGCGCGATACTTTCCGATCATAGGACTTCTCACAACGAGATTTATTTTTATTTTTATTATCTTCAATTACTCAGTGAATTTTTGACAGCGAAAACCGATCAAATTTTCCCGAAATCTGTTTCTATTTTTGAACTATTTTTTCTCATCCGATGCTAACGAAGAAAATATTTATTTCATTCAGAGGCAACAGTAATAAATTCAATGAAATTAATTCCACTCGTAAAAAAATTAACGAGTAGTAAAACCAAATTTTGTACAAATCTTCGACTCCACAAAGTCCGTTTCTCACCGCACGTTTCTCTTCTTCTTTTTTTCTTAGGAATGGGTCCAAGCGACGGACCTGAGGATCAGCCTGGACAGGCCGAACACGTTCGGCGACGAGCTCTTCGGCGACGACCAGGTGCTCAAGTCGTACTACTACGCGATCGCGGACGTGGCCGTGGGCGCCAGGTGCACTTGCAACGGGCACGCGGGCGAGTGCATAGAGAGCCCGAGCCAGGACGGAAAATCCCGTCGTGTTTGCCGGTGATTTACAATTACGCTCCCGCCCGTATTCGCCGCGCACGAGCCGATTAATTAACGAATTTTTGCCCGCAGCTGCGAGCACAATACCGCGGGTCCGAACTGCAACGAGTGTCTGCCGTTCTACAACGACGCGCCCTGGGGTCGCGCCACCACTACCGACGTGCACGAGTGCAAGCGTGAGTGCAACTTTATTTCTCTCCTTTATTTCCCGTCGGGAGTCGCGTCGCTCCTCCACGACGTGTCCTCGCCTTATTTGGCCTTAGTCGCGACGCGCGTTTGCAAGTGGGGGCCGACTGTCTCTTCCTCTTATTTTTCCTCTTCCACCTCGTCGCCCGCGGCTCGGCGAATTCAGACGCCAATTATTTTTATTTTCATTTAATTCACTTTATTGCGTTCGATTGCGATCTCATCCGTGATGCATCGTCGATAGAGAATTATTAATTCCGAGGGAGTCTGTTGAAGGCCCGAGGGCTATCGGCATTGAGTAGGTCGCACCGAAGCTCCTTTACCTTCTACGTGAGTGAAATTGATTCGCGAGGGGGGGAATTCGCGCCGAGCGACTAGTATTCTCGCCGACTGGAGCTCAGTCGCCGAGCAGCCCCGCTTTGCCGACGAGATATCCGAGAGAATCTCGACATGCGTCTCCTCGTTTTCTTCGCTTTTTCTCTCGGTGCTCCGATTTGCTTTTCTTTTCGCTCCAATGGATTTTACCCTCGCCTCTCCCGGTGGCGACGTAAGTGCTGTATAAGCGATAAAAGTCTCTAACCGGCTGAGAGATGAGAAAATAATTGGCTAACTGCTAGCCAAAACAGCTGGCAATTGATTATTATTATTTATTTTTATCGTGAACTGAAATTGTTTCTGTGCCTTTGTTTCGTTTAGCCTGCAGCTGCAACGGCTACGCCGATCGTTGCTACTTCGACAAGGAGCTCTACGAGCGAACCGGCCACGGCGGTCACTGCACGGACTGCATGGCAAATCGCGCGGGCGCCAACTGCGAGAGGTGCCGGGATTACTACTACCAGCGAGCCGAGGACAAGTACTGCGTGGCCTGCAACTGCGACGAGACGGGCTCGCGGAGTCTGCAGTGCAACAGCGAGGGAAAGTGCCAGTGCAAGCCGGGAATCACGGGCGAGAAGTGCGATCGTTGCATGGCCAATTTCTACAACTTCGACTCGCTCGGTTGCACCTCCTGCGAGTGCAACGTCACGGGATCGCTGGACAACGAGCCGAGCTGCGATCCCGTGAGCGGAAGTTGCGTGTGCAAGGAGAACGTCGAGGGCAAACGATGCCGAAAGTGAGCGGAGAAAACAAACGTTTTTTTTTATGTTTTTTTTTTAGCTTAGAAAACAAAAATTCGTCGTGGAAAATTGGTGTAATTTTTGCAATTTGCTCTCAGGTGCCGCCCCGGATTCTTCAACCTCGCTCTGGACAACGAGTTCGGCTGCACGCCGTGTTTCTGCTACGGCCACTCGTCCGTCTGTAAAACGGCCAACGGCTACTCCCGAATCACCATCGAGAGCATGTTCGTCCGCGGAAACGAGCGGTGGACCGCGAGCGTCGTCGGCAATCCGATTCCCGTGCAGTACGACGCCGTCACGCAAACTATTTCCGTGGTCGCGCCCGATCGCGACAACGTTTACTTCCTGGCTCCAGGTGCGTTCGTAAAGTAGTTTCGCCGATTGACTAAACGGTGAGAAAATATCGCCTCGGGTAAATTTGAATTTCGGTGAATTATTTTTATTCCGCGTTGATTTTTCCATGTCGTTGAATTCAATTGACGTCCGTTTTTCTTTTTTCGTGTTCCTTTCGCAGAGAGATTTCTGGGCGATCAGCGCGCATCTTACAACCAGGATCTCACGTTCTCGCTGAGAATAGCCGAAAACGGGCCTGCGCCGACGGCCCGCGACGTAATCCTCGAGGGAGGCAACGGTCAGCAAATAACGCAGCCGATTTTCGGGCAGAATAATCCGTCGCCCACCGTCACGGTAACCGTCGAAGCTTCGCGATAGCTTCCAGTGTCCGTCGATTCTCTTCGAGTGTCCTGAAATAAATCATGTTAAATTGGCTTTATCTTTGCAGTCTCAAATGTACAGATTCAGGCTCCACGAGCATCCGGACTACGGTTGGCAGCCGACACTGAGCCCTCGCAATTTCATCTCAATCCTCTCGAATCTCACAGCCATAAAGATACGAGGAACGTACACGCATCAGGGCAAAGGTTTTCTGGACGACGTTGGCCTGGAAACCGCGCAGCGCGGCGCCGCCGGCGACCCGGCCGACTGGGTCGAGCACTGTAAGTGCCCTCACGGATACGTCGGGCAATTCTGCGAGTCCTGCGCTCCGGGCTTCCATCACGATCCCCCGAACGGCGGCCCCTTCGCTCACTGCGTTCTCTGCAACTGCAACGGACACGCCAACATCTGCGAGGCCGAGACCGGTGCGTAATCAACGTCTCCGATTTGTCGCTTTTTATTTTTAGGCTCCGTAAATTATTAGGGTAGATGCACCGATTGGAGCCAATGTACCAATTGTCGCCATTTTCACAATCATTTATTTGTAACTCTTGTTTTTCTGTATTTTTACGTTGATACTTCGAAAGTATCCGTACAAGTTAACAAGATTATCGATACGATTTTATTTTCTTCTAAGGTAGTCGTCTCGGTACAGTCTCGTTAAATGTGAGTTTCGGGGAAAATTTCGAACACTTCTCGATGAGATAATAATCTGAAAAAATCAAGAAGGTGCTGAAAGGATTGATTTTGCTTAATAATAATTCCAAAATGTTATTAACAAATTATTGAAAAAATGAATTGTTCAACAATTTACCCGGCAATCCAACTTTTTTTTTAATGAAAGTTATTCACTACTTTTTTTTAATACGTATGAATTTTTTCAGCATTTTGTCTAACTTCTAAAAATTGCGATTTTCGCCACTTATTTTGATATAAAAAGCAATTAAACAAATTAGACAAAATTCTGAAAAAATTCACACGCATACAAAAAAAATGAGTGAATAATTTTCATCAAAAGAAAAGTTGGATTGCCTGGTAAATTGTTGAACGATCCATTTTTTCATTAATTTGTTAATAACATTTTGGAATTATTATTATGCAAAATCAATCCTTTCAGCACCTTCTGCATGCTTGACTTTTTACCCCGAAACTCACATTTGACGAGACTGTACCGAGACGACTACCTTAACGATACAAACAATTCTGTCCCTTCGAACTCGATTGCTATCACTGGACCAAAGATGACCAAAATCGGTACTTCAACCCTACGCGATAAAACTGACTCATCGTTGCGTCACACAATTTCAGGCCAGTGTATCTGCCAGCACAACACTGCGGGCGCGAACTGCGAGCTCTGCTCTCGAGGTTTCTACGGTTATCCATTGAAGGGCACGCCGAACGACTGCAAACGCTGTCCCTGCCCCAACAACGGACCCTGCATCCTCTTGGGCAATGATCCGAACCCCATCTGCTCGGAATGTCCGGCCGGTCGCACAGGTACGTCGTCACTCCATTTAACAGTAGTAGTCGTAGTAACGTTTTTTTTATTTGCTACATATATATTACATATTTGTTTGTAGAAAAGTATGGGAGCCCATTTAAATTGAGTAAAGCTAATGGGCCATCGACCGAGGTCCTTCATCCCGTTTTTTTTCTCCTAACAAGCTTTGTTTCTTTTATAACTGTTCGCTCCACAACAATAATGGCTTTTATTATCATTTTCTGTCGACCGTCGAAATACCTGATATTCATTTCGTCGCTCTTGTTCTTAACGCAGGGGCGAGATGCGAGGAGTGTTCGGACGGATATTTCGGAAATCCCGACAAGGGCGAGGCCTGCAGATCCTGCGACTGCAACAACAACATCGATCTCAACGCCGTGAGGAACTGCAACCACGAGACCGGCGAGTGTCTCAAGTGCGTCAACAACACCGCTGGTTTCCATTGCGAGGACTGTCTGACGGGTACGATTTCTTCACGGCGACAATGCAAAATGTGGATTACAGATGTTAATTAACGGTGTCACAATGCTTTCTCAGGATATTGGGGCGACGCGCTCTCGGAAAGCAAGGAGGACGGCTGCAAACTGTGCGAGTGTTTCCCAGCCGGAACCGTCGAGATGGACGACGGAGCCGTCGCTCCGTGCAACCAGCTGACCGGCCACTGCACCTGCAAGCCCCACGTTACAGGCAGAAACTGCGACAAATGCGAGGACGGTTATTATCAGATCCTCAGCGGCGATGTGAGACTTCCCTTTGACTTTTCTTCGATTTTACATTTCATTCCCGAGGAGACGTTACAACGTTTGCCATCTTTTTCTGCAGGGCTGCACCGCGTGCAATTGCGATCCGGAGGGGTCTTACAATCGAACCTGCGACGCGACGACCGGTCAGTGCCAATGCCGACCCGGTGTCACCGGCAGTCGGTGCGACGCTTGTCTTCCGTTCCAGTACGGATTCGGGCGCGAGGGATGCAAACTCTGCGACTGCGACAACAGCGGCTCGCAGGCCATGCAGTGCGACCCCAGCGGTCAATGTCCTGTGAGTACGGAAAATTCGGGGTGGGGGCAAAGTAGCTAATTACCAAAATAGCGAAAGGCTAAAATAGAACATTTCAAAATAAAGAACGGTCTGAATTGAGAATAGACATTAGTATGAAATTCGCAATTTCAGCCATTCGCTATTTTGATTCCATTTGAATAAAGAGGTAGGTCGAAATAGTGAATTATCAAAATAGCAAATGGCTATAAAAGCGAATTTCACAATGATGGCCATTCTAGATTCAGACCATTCATTATTTTGAAATTTGCTATTTTCGCAATTTGCTATTTTGGTAATTAGCTATTTTCACCGCCACCCAAAATTCGCTGAGCTGCCGTGCTCGAAAGTAGAGCGACAACGCGGATACTTCATTCGTATGCGTCATTAAAAAGGTCAAAGTGTTGAATTTTATTTCCTTAAACTTTTCGTCCGTCGGTTTCAGTGCTTCCCCAACGTCGAGGGACGACGCTGCGACCGTTGCAAGGAAAACAAGCACAATCGTCAGCATGAATGCGTCGACTGTCCGGCGTGTTACAATCTCATCCAGGACGCCGCGAATCAACACCGAAGACGTCTCGCCGAGCTGGAGGGAACTCTGAGAAAAATCAACAGCAGTCCGACGGTCATCAAGGACTCCGACTTCGAGAAGGAACTGAAGAACGTCGAGAATCGTGTGATATCTCTGCTGCAGATAGCCAAACAGGGTTCCGGAAGTGAGAATTACAGATTTAACTTAAAAATGAACTCGAAAAGTAATTTGAATTTCCGTGTAATTTCAATGGTTTCACCTTCAGGCGAGAATAAAACTCTGGTCGAGCAGCTGGACGAATTGCGCGAGCAGCTGGACGAGATCGACAAGGTTTCGCAGAGCGTCGTAACCACCGCGATTGAGGCCCGCAGAACGACCAGCGAGGGCCGCATCAGCATCGAGGAGGCCGAAAACGTTCTCGAGAAAATTCACGACCAGCTTTCCGTGAGTCGTTCGTTCGGCGGTCCTTGACACGGCGTTCCATTAAGACGTTCCCGAATTTATTCCTATACTTTTTCTATGTCCCATTAATATTATTATTTTCGTCTTTTTTTCGATGTGCAGGAAGCTGAAACCTACCTGGCAACGGACGGTGCGACTGCTTTGGCCGAGGCTAAAAAACGAGCGGAACAAGTCGGTCAGCAGAATCTGCAGATGACCACGATTGCTCAAGAGGCTCGAGTTCACGCAGATCTGTACGTAATTCTCGTATATCAAGAGACGCGGCAGCGTCTCGACGCTATTACACAATTGACCTAATTAGTTTTATTTCCTATTTTTATTTACAGCAACACTAACGAGGCGAACAAAATTCGTATGCTCGCGGAACAGGCGCGAAACACATCCCTGGATGCCTACAACTTGGCGAAAAAAGCCATCACGAAGTATTCGAACATAAGGTATGAGTTTTACGCTTTCGATTCTTAATTTGAAGCAAACAAAAAAAATCGTTGGAGTACCTCGAAAAATGTGACGGCACGTGCACCAGGTTCTCCGGTCTATAAATCTTTTCGTGACTTTACATTGTTTAATAACAATCCAAAAACGAGGGTAAATAGTTGAAAATGAAAAGAGAAATGAAGAGATAATTTCGATAATAAAATAATCCTGAAGAGACCCCGACCATAGGGCGAAACGTAAAACGAAGAGAATTTATTCCGTGAGGCCGATTGTCGCCGAAGCTGCAATACCAATACAATTGACGGCCACAGCCCCAACAACACATTAAAAAAAAAACGGTGGCACTCTGAGTACAACTTATTGTCGTCGTTTTACAGCAACGATATACGAACCCTGGAGAATCAGCTGGAGGATCTGGAGGAACGGTTCAACGAGGTGTCGAATCTGACGAACACAGCGGCCGCGAAATCCGCGGCAGTTCAGAAGGAGGCGCTGGATCTGTTAGTCCTCGATCTGAACGCGCCACAGGTGGACATCGAGGCGCTTCGAAAAGAAGTGGACCTCATCAGCGACGAGGTACGTCGCGAATAAATTACATTCCGCGAATCCGGAGCTTCGAAGAAAGGGACTTTGTTGAAGTTGACGTTGTTGTTTACTCGACAGGGCACGAGCATTAAACAAGACGCTCAACTGATGCTGGTGCAGAATGAGGAGTTGCTGAAGACTCTGGCGGATACGGCGAGCGCGAGCGAGGTACTCTGGAATCAAGCTCAGGATCAACAGGCGGCAACAGCGGAATTGCTGTCTGTATTAGACGTCGCGAATGCGAAGGCAAAGGAGGCGATAAAGAGGGGAAACCAAACGCTTCACGAGGCGCAGGAGACCCTGAAAAGATTGAACGGTTAATATCGACGAGCCGAGAAACTTTTGCAGGCTTGGAAGGCGAATTGCGCTGATTCGTCGTTTATTTGTGTGCAGAATTCGACGCAGAGGTGCAGAAGGAACGAGTGAAGGCGCAGGAGGCTCTGAAGAACATCGATGAGATCAAGGACATGGTGAACGAGGCCATCACTAAGGCCAACGAAACGCAGTACGTTCTGATGGATGCTGAGAACGATGCGATAGCTGCCAAGAACATCGCCGTCGAGGCTCAGGTTCGTCGCGAATTATTTCGATAGAATTGTGAAGAAAAATTACAAAAACATTTCCAAATGTTCCTTTAAGGGGGACTTCTACCCTGGAGCACCGTTTTTCATTATATTTTTTCATGGGGAAACGAATAAATGTAGACGACTGCGGGTTTTTTCTACTTGTTACTTACGTTTTAAAGTATACAATGGAATTTTCTTTTTTTTTTTACTTAAAAATTGTCGGCATCCCAGGTCCTCAAACACGGTCATCCAAAATAAATGGCTACCACTCTCATGACCACTGTAATTATGCGATCGGCCTGAAATTGAGCATATATACTTCAACTGAGAAACATGTCTTCATGGACAGACGGAGGTTTTTTTCGATTACTGCATAATAAAAAAATGGCGGCGTTTAAAAGATTTTTCTCCTATGTTTTTTGTATAAAAACATTAATAAAAAAATCGAAAAATTAAGTTATCGAAAAAAACCTTCGTCATTCCATGAAGACATGTTGCCCGAGTATATATGCAAAATTTCAGGCCAATCGTATAATTACAGTGGTCAGGAGAGTGGTAGCCATTTATTATTGATGACCGTGTTTGAGGGCCTGGCACGCCGTCACTTTTTAAGTTTAAAAATTCCATTGTATACTATAAAACGTAAATAACAAGTAGAAAAAAACCGCATTCGTCTACTATTATTCGTTTTTCAACAAAAAAATAAATATTTAAAAGTCCCCCTCAACTAAATAAATGAATGAATCGTTCCAACGATTTCCTCTCGATTTGTAGAAAAATGCGGATGCCGCGAGCGCCAATGCGAACGTGACGCGCCAGGAAGCGAACAAAACGAAGCTGGACGCTTTGCGTTTGGGCAACGAGGCGGAGAAATTGCATCTCCGGGTCGAGAGAACGAACTCGATAGCCCGCAATCACGAGGCTCGGGTGGCGAAGGACGTGAACGTGACGAACGACGTGAATCACCAGGTGAGCCAGGCGCGAACGAGCGTCACGGCGGCGAATCAACAGGTCGACAAGGCTCTCGCTCAGGTCGAGGAGATTATGAAGGAACTCGCCGCGTTACCCGAGATAAGTGAGTAATCGCGACTGGAAATGTTCAACCGCGATTCGGCGAATTTTCCAAAACTAACGAGAATCTTTCTTTCACCCCAAGACGACGCCGATTTGAATCGACTCGAGGAGCGTCTGGAGGCCGCGGAGAAAGAGATCAAGGCGGCCAATCTGGATCAGCGAATTCGCGAATTGACGGAAGCGAAAAATCTGCAGACCCAGTGGGTGAAGAATTACGAGGACGAGGTGAGCAGATTGCGGCTGGACGTGGAGAACATCGACGACATCCGAAAGGCGCTGCCCACAGACTGCTACAAACGCGTTCGTCTGGAGCCCTAAGGAGCAACATTTTCTCTCACATGCCATACGATACTTACAAAATGCAGAAGGAGTCGCTTTTTTCTCCGCTTGTTCTTCGTAAAATCAGCAGAGCCTTCTCTCGATGGGACCAATTTTGCTGCTGAACCGCGAGACGCGCGTTCTTCCTTGTTCGAAGCGCCTCGGAAGAGACAAATTTTCTCGTCAATCACTTCCTTTCTTTCGTACGCATCTCCAATTCCAGTTGACGCATAATACTTTTAATCGCAATAATGAACCTCATGCCAAAGATTACATAACGAATGAGAGTCGTTCTGCATCGGCCGAAAACCGAGCCCACCATCAACGAATTATATATAGTTTTTCTCCCCTGTCTCTCGACGCTATTGTCTCTTAATCGTATACTTCAGTAGCTGAAAACAATCATTGAGAATCGAGACGCATTTTCCCGCGGGCGTCTCTTATCTCGCGGCCTTAAAGAAAAACCGACGTTCGTACGTTCGAAATCGCAAAAAAAAAGAAAAGAAAACATGTTTTTATTGTATAAAATAATATAATGACACAATTTTATACGATCTAGGGTAGTACAAAATGTAGCGTTAAGAATGAAGAAAATAAAACAAAAAGGACAACAACGATTATTGAAAGTGAAACACGACGATCCCGATTAGAGCGAGATGCATGGAGAGGAATAGCGCAAGAGATTATTCCTATTGCTCGATAATAATTGGATATATTTATTATATTTAATATCGACGATGTTCGTCGTCGATAGAAACAATCGTGGAAGCGTGGGATGGAAACTTAACGTATCAAATTACATTGAATTCCACGAAGAATAAATCGGGGTTTGTATTCGTAGGTAGGCGTGTCGAGGCGCTCTCACTTGATTATAAACAAAATAATTAGTAACACCAATATAGCAGTCAAGACTCCAATGGCTACCCATTGTCTCCGATCTAAAACAAACGGAAAGTAACATCACATGCGCACACTTGTAAAATTATCGTATCTTTGTGTTTGTTTCTTTTTTTTATTTAAATGTTTTATTTATTTTACCTACAGAAAATTGTTTTATAACAGGAAAGAAAAGTTCTTTGTTGATTTTTTTCTCGTAAATTTGCCAGTTGATGCAATGCTCAAATCATTTCTTCTTCTTCGTCTTTTTGTGTCTTTTTTTTTTTGTTTGTTTGTTTCGTAAGAAATGAATCGAAAGTTTCCGTCAATACAACAACAAACACTACGTAGAGTACACTAGTTCTATGTCACAAATGAATAATGTACGAATACATTTGGCCCTCAGTTTCGTGGTAAACTATTTACTCTTGTCTTTTGTATTTTTGTCTTTAAAATGGAAGTACAGATCGACCGCACCGAGCACATTTTATCCTGAAGGATCAACCAGAGATCCTGCAGCAACAATCTATCTTTTTTTCTTCTGTCTTTTGTTCATTCTTGTTTTCCCGAAGATATATATACTATATACTACGTACAACAACGGCATCGTGTTCTCTCGTTTATCTCGCTTTGTTTTCGAGTACACGCCAAGTCATTAATTGACGTTTAATTATTTCTCTTTTATAACTTCACAAATCCCTTCCCTACATCGATATCGATACGTCGATTTATATACGATTCCTTTTGTTTGTTTTTGTTTTTTCGTGTTTTTTTATTTCCTGTAAGTCGACAATATGTTTCTAAATTTCATCTAAAACAACATCTACAATCGTGGTCAGTAAACTCTCTAGAATATCCTTCAACAATTATGCTATAATCATCGGGACGAAGGTGAAACAATCTCTCTCGTTTTTTTCCCTCCTCTCTCGTTTTTTCCCAGTTTACAACTGTATACAAAATTTTGCCTCTCAACCGTCTATAAATAACGAATTGGAGCGTACTGGACGCCGCTGTTTTGTCGATCCTCGATAAATTCTAGTGCTCGCTCTTTACCAAAAATAATGCATTTGCACGTTGTGGCTCTATATTGTCAGAATTGCAAACAATTCGACCCTGATCCGTGGTTCACGGTTAATTCCTGCTGAATCTAGTGTCTAATTGTCTCTGGTTGGCATTTTGTGGATTGTTTGGCATTGAGCATCTCGAGGATTGCGCAGTGTGGGGAAAAGTCGGTTGCCGCGATTTGGCGGCGCAGCCACCGACGGGGGGACGTTTAAAATGGTCAGTCAATCGTCTAGGAAAATTAAGTGTACGGAATGTGAAAAGTAACAAGGATACAGACGAGGAATTTAGACCGACAGGCGAGGGTAGCTCGCGCTGCGAAAATTCAGATTACTCCGCGTAACATAGGAAACAGTTTGTGATGGTGGTAGATAGAGTAGATAGCGAGGATGGCTTGGCCGTAAACTCGGCGACACCGGACAGTGAAGCCGTGGGCGCCGGAATGTAATTGCTATAGTTACCATTGCTCATGTGAAGAACTTTTGCCATTTTCTTCATAGTCGCGTCCAGCTTCGAGTCAGTGACTTCCAGCTCGTTGCCAAAGTCATCCAGCATCCTGAAAAATCATATTCATAAATTCAATTATACAAATGATATTCCTACATACTATTCATCCAGTGAATTGAAATTTTCCATTTAAAATAGTTGTTTGAGCTACTCCAATCTTGAACTATTTCTGCAAATATCTAAAAGAAAACATAAAATAAAAAAATAAGAACAATCATAAAACTAAGATACTTAAACAATTAATACTACAAAATATCTGGGCAACTATTTGAATGTTTCTTTCCAAAAGCAGAAAAAACTGGTTTTATTGATTTCAATCAGTAAATTTTAGTAAATGGTTGGATTTTATAAAAAATAAAACTCTTTTCTCACTTTTGTCTATGCGAAAGAAGCTCAGAAAATAAAAATTCCTAAAATGCTTTAAAAAATAAGAACTATCATAAAACGATTAACACTACAAAATATCTGGGCAACAAATTGAATGTTTCTTTCCAGAAGCAGAAAAAACTGGTTTTAATGATTTCGATCAGTAAATTTTTGGAAGTGGTCAGATTTTGTAAAAGAAAAGAGGCTTTTCCCACTTTTGTCCAAGTGCAAGAAGCTCATAAAACAAAAATTCCTAAAATGCTTTGCTAACTCACACAGCTTGTTCGTCAAGCTCCGAATTGATCTGGTGAGAGACAGTTTTGAGTGTGCCGATGCTCTCGCCGATCATATCGAGCTGCTCGTCCTGCTGTCGCATCATGGTGGTTTGTTGCTGCATCGTAGACTCGAGAAACTGTCTGTTGGGACTGTCGATCTCATTTTCCAATTTGCTGTACTTGGTCGTTCCATGATTGAGCGGCACTCGAGCGGGACTGTTGTCGAGCAGCGGCTGTGAATCAATAAGAGCCGAGCGTAAGATATCGCGAATCGAGGCTGCGGCGCGATTTGTTCTCGCGAGCCCGATGGATTTTACGCGTAATAACCGTATAAACCATAATTCCTAATGACCCATCGACGATCGTACGCGTTGCACGACGAACACCAAACTGTGACTGACGCTCATCGAATTGATTCGATCGCGAGCTTTCGCCTCCCCCCTCCCCCCTTCCCGTCCCTCGCGCTAAGCAGAAGATTAAACAGCTGAGCGACTGCAATCGAGGCTACCAAAGATGGCGCTACTACGTTCAAACGAACGAAAAAGTGTTCGCAGCATTTGAGAACTTTCTTTTTTCATTTGTAAAAAATCCTTTGACTAAACATTTTAGGATTTCGAGCCCAAGAATAATTTCGGAGAGGCGACACGAAATTTCAAAAGTTGCAATAAACGTCAGTAAGAGAACTAAAGTACCGAAAAAAAGGGGATTAGAACAAGTTTTCATTGATGACGGTTTCAAAAAAAGCCTGCGTAAGATTTATAAATGGATCTTCTGTACGATGAATAAAATACATTTTCTAATGCCCTTTTGTATAAATATATTTATATATATCTTTTTTTTTTATTCATAGAAACGGAGACGTTTTTCGGCTCCAAAATGATTTACGCTACTGACCCTTGAGCGGTCGGCGAGAACAAAGCTTTGCGGTAAATGTTCTATGATCAGACACGAACGTAAATAATAATGAACGAAACGTGAAACGAGTAACAGTGGCAGTACAAACCTGCCTCGCGGTGCGATCGCGGTCTCTTCCACGGCTCGGATTCATCTTGTCTTTCATAATCTAAAACGTAACGAGACACTCCGTTTAATTGGACGGACGAGCCCAGTAGCTTTCAAAGCGTGCCAAGCGTTATAGCGTTCTATGTATACAGACATATATGTATACGTAAAGTACGCGCGTGTGGAAATCGCGTGTGCGACGAGGAACGGTTTGAATTACCTTGACCTCCTCGCGTGTGTGCTCGATGAACGCTCTGCGAACAGTGAGCTCCTTGTTGTCGATTTTAAACTTGGTCGGATTCTTCTCCACGATACGTAAAATCGAAACGTCAAGGTTCAACCGACCAAATCGCAAACAACGAAAAACAACAACGCAAGATTCAAAATTGCCGCGCAAAACGCGTCGGCCAATCGCAGCGCCGAAAAAGGATATAGATAGTGTCCTCGAGATCCTCGAGATCCCATTCGATCGATCGCAACGCGTTTCGCAGCTCGGTCGTCGTCCAGACGAGCTCCTCGCGGGAAACCGGAAGTCCTCCGGCTCCAAGTGCTGTGGGGGTGGAAACGGCGCTGCCGTCGACCTGCGACTCCGACCAACGACCGTACAATCCACGGGTCTTGTTCAAGGCCTTGCACACCTCGCTGAGGAAAGAGAAAGCCCCGCTCTGTTATCTCGCTCTCCCTTATTCCCCCCACCCCCCCCCCCTTTTCGATCCCTTTGCGCGAGGCTGTTTCGCCGCCGTCGCGGCCGTGCGCTGAACTCTCTCTCTCTCTCTCTCTCCAGAGAGGGAGAGAAAAAGAGAGAGAGAGAGGGACGCTCGGCGCACCGCGAGCGACGTGTTTACACGCGTCGGGATAAATTTGGAGCGAGGGGTGAGTAAGCGCGTCGGGATGGAAAGGGAGCGACGAAAGCCGCGAACAATAAACCCGGTGCACATCAGCTGTACGCTGGGCCGTCTGACATATCTATATGCGTATGCGTGTCGCGAATAGGGACGAACGGCCGTTCGTATCGCGCGATAGACTTTATCGAGGTTTATCGCGCGATTGTCGAATGTTTTTTTTTCTTTCTTTCTTTTCTTTCGCGCATCGTCGTAAGGTGAATAAATATTTGTGTGCATTGTCACTCACTCTTTGACGACGAAAAACGGATCCTCAAGCGTCATTCCTCCCTCGAATTTAAAAGGGCGGCCAGTCTCGCCGCCTCACGTCTCTCACAGAGATCCTCGCGTTTGATTTACCAAACATCGGTGATTATTTTACGATCTCGCGACTCGTCGTGTTTTTTAACGCGCGGCGGCTGCGGGCGGATTGCGAGCGCCCGACAAACGGACAATCGGTGGTTCGACAATCGTAAATTGTCGATTGCCTCGCGCCCCCGATAGCCTCGGGTCTCCCTGTACTCGGCCGTATTATGACGTCTGCTTCTGTCGCTCTCTCGGCGACGGCCCCACTGCAGACGACTATTTATTCGATTTTGACGTTTGCGCGAAACGTGTTCCACAAGAAGGCAGTGCACTATTGATCTTACGAGGGCTGCCAATCGCGAGGCATCGCGAGATTTCCCTAGCGAACCGCGCAGACCGGAAGTGCGGCAGCGACGGGCGAGGCGGGAACTCGTGGCGGGAGATTTGAACGTAATTAACCACCCGTCGTGTTTTGGATCAAGACAGACCAGTTAAATTTATTATTTTTTCTTTGATCGCAGCAAATCGGGTTTAATGTTATTGTACTTCAGCACTATTAGAATAGTTCTCGATATTATCGGCGGTAGTGCGCGCGATTCTCGTCGTCGCCGCCGCAGCATCGCCGGGAAATATTTCTGCCTGCTACCTGTAATTCGCGCGGCACGATCAGTTTACCCGGCGACGGTGGAAGAGGTAACAGTGCTCGTGTTTACCCGGCCATCTGTCACGACGTCCGCGCGTTCTATTTTCTTTTGTCCAACGAATCGTAGTTTTTTCTATTCCAATTCCAACCAGCATCAGTGTTTACAGTTCAATTATAGGTTGATCCCAGTTCCCGCCACGATCGATGACACAAAGCAGCAACTCGGTAAGTACGAGAATCCAGCGAGCGAAAAGTACACGCGGTTGAGTTTACGTTGTGTCTTCGTATAATCCCGAAACTCAAGTGAAAAGTTCCTTTTTTCGACACTGTTATTGTTATATTTCCAGCGTTACGAACATCCTAACCTCTATATACAGTCGAAGAAAAAAAAAAGAAAAAAAAAAAGGAGGCTGGTACTCAATAAATCGTACCAAAAGCGTTGCATACACTTCGTAAACTTTAATGCGTCGTGAGATAGTTTGATAATTTGTACAACGTAGTTATTTATACATTGCATTCTTGCCTGAAGCTCGTAATCGTGTACAATCCTTGCAACAAACACAGGAAGCATATATATATATATATATATATCTCTATGGAAATAACGATGAACAAAGTTGATACGTGAGTGCTGGCCAGAGTGTGAGTAGCTCTTGAAGAAAGACGTAAGTCAAAGTCGCAGGATCAAAGATATATGCATACGTATTACGCTATAATCTACATCTTTTTTCCCCACTGTCGAGTGATCGTGGCGCGAATATCGGTCGATACTCACTGTGAAATTAAATGCACGAATTTCAATGGCTCGCGAGATCGATAGAAACGGCGACTCTCCAGTAGCGCGATCAACAGAGTCCCTCGTCGTAGTCGTCCTCCTCCTGCGCTTTGTCCACCGGAGTTTCGGCCTTGTGTTCCGGAGTCGCGGCGGCTTCGGCGCTCTTCGCCGCCGCCGCTGCCGCCGCCGCCGCCTCCTCCTCCTCCTCGGCTTCCTCCAGCTCCGACCTGGACGGCACGGCGCGCACCGGAGTCGCGGGACTCGCTTTGGCCTCCTGTTAACGAGAGGAAGAACCGAAAAAACAACGAGAAAGAGAAAAAAAAAGGGCGCGTTAATTGTGGTGTCGAATTGACGCAAGTAGAGCGCCAGAATCAATATAATTACGTGATTGACTTCTGCCTCTACAGTCGCCTGACCCGAGAGATTATTTGTGTTGGGTGATATATAAGAAGGTGCTGCATTGGCTCTTACACCAACGGGAGGGACCGCGTACTCCTGGGTCGTCGGGAGCGGCAGACCCCGCGCGAGCTTCGCGTACTCAACGTCCATGTGCTTGATGAACGGACTGTTGAGCGCGGCCCTCGCCATGTTCGCGTCCTCGTTGTCGTAGGCCTGCAGCAGCATCTCCAGAGTCTGGACCTCCGAGACCTCGCAATAGTTGCCCCACTCCTTGAAGGCCTTCTCCGCCGCCACCTGATCGCCGCGCGCCAATTGCACGAGGACTAGGACTACGGCCAAACGACCGACCGACGGCGCGTGCTCGATCGCTTGGTGCATTCCTATCTCTCGGCGAATCGCGTCCGCCGCCTGATCGTACATCTTCAGCTTCACGAGAATTCGCGCGGCTTTGCTCATGTACTCCGCCGCCTGGCGAGGACTGTCCTCTCCCTGGAAATAAACATTTCGCTCTTTAGTTCCGGAAGAAAAACATTATAATTGGCGTATCGCAAAATAATTTTTCTTTTTTTTTCCATTTTTTGGTCCTCGGTAATTGAATTCGGGGAGGCCTGAAATGAAGATTCGGAAAATTTTATATGGAAAAAGTAAAACTGGGTGGTTGAGATTTTCGATAAGAAAAAATGGGTAAATTGGGTGCTCACCTTTTTTTTTTCAATTTATCAGTGTTAGATGACCGATGAAAAGGGTCGAAATATCGGAGGGATTTCGGGTGATTGTACGAGTTGGTAAGAAACAGAGGTCGTGGTATTTGAGGAGATTTTTTTGGGCATACTACTTACCATGACTATATCAGCTGCACGTTGAAACAACGGCAGGGCTCCTTCCGGGTCGGTACTCTCGATCATCTTGCCCGCCTTGTCCAACACCGTCGCACCCGATTCCGGGGATCCGTGCTGCTGGTACAGAGTACACGAGGTATTCGCGAGTTTAGGGATCTCGGAGAGATCGCCCGTGTCTCTGCATATCAGTAGAGCTTGCTCCAGATTTCTGCAAAGACAGAGAAAAGTGTATTCTAGAGTACAAGTTTTACTTTACAGAATTGCACAAAAACAATTAATGACATTCTTTGCCTTTACAGTAGATCTCTCAATAGGAATGCAAAATATTATTGTTACAAATTCATAGAAATGAGGTAAAATATATTACAGCTGAATGAACACAGGAAACATTTTATAAAAATTAAGCCTTTCTGAAAATTGAAGTCACGCTGAATTCTTCTCTTCCATTAAATCTGTCCTTCAAAAATACAGTTTGAGTATCCCACTTACTTAGCAGCATGAAACCATCTGCAATAATTATTAAGGGAAAATCAATTTGTGTAAAATTCTTAAACAACAATAAGATTATTCTCAACTGTATGAAACTTCAAAGGATACGATCTGTTTTGCTTATAACAGTCCGAAGCCTTCATCAGAGCATCCTTGCACTGTTTGTAGGACTTGGCGATGCGGAAGCAGGTGGCAGCTGCGGTGTACTCATCAGCAGCCAGTTCAAAGTCCGGCCTCCACTTCAGCAAGGTGGTTTTCAGGCTGAAAGAGTTATTTACAATGTAATCGATTCAATTTTCGCAGCTACCAAAGCCTTAAGCCTCCAGGCTGAACTTTTTTGTCAAGATTTCCCCTTTTTTTCTTCAAACCTTCTACAGATTGTCAGCAGCTTTCAATGCTTCCCAAAAATTAGCAAAATCATGTCGGAAAAATTGCACGAAAGTGTGAAAAAAAAAAATCGATCGAACATGAAGGTCGTCAATTGCCAAGATTTCGTACGTGGCCCGTGAAAGGGTTAAACCATACGAAATAAACGCGACTGTGTCGCGCACAGCTAACAAGTACGCACATACCTTTTCTCCGCTTGCCTGATGTGCGCATTGCCTTCCTCGATCTTTGACATTTTCCTGCGAATGGTGCCGACCGATTGTAGCCGCGCGGGTGTCAAATAGTTCGACGCTTCGAACGTCGAGATGAGCCCAGCAAGGCAGATACTTTCCGCTCAGTTGTCAAAAACCTGGTGTGCAGACGACAATACAGGCGGACTGTCAGACTGTGTCAGACCTCAGCAGCTGCGCCCTGCGTCTGTATTATTGCTGTACCCTCCCCTGCCTCCCGCCACTCCTTTTGCGCGACCCCGAAAAATCACCAGACGACGACTTCCGGTGGCGCTGCGAGCGCCCGAAACGTCGTTAACTTCACACCGCACTCGTGCGATCAAAAAACCGCGCGGAATGGTTCGTTGTGGGCTTTGTTTATACAACAAACCGGCTTGATTCGAGCTCCAGTGATTTACGAGAATTTTCGAAGGTGTCTCGATTACGAAGAGTTCGCGAGAGCTACGAGAATCGAACGTAAGTACCCGTTAATCATATTCACACGCGGTAGAATTCCGACGAGCATTTTACTCGCCTTGGCCGATAAAACCTTAACCTCTTTTCCGTTGAGTGCGGAAAGCGCAACTCCGACTCTTGAAACTGACGGAAAATGAGCGTGTTGTCGATATAACAATTCTTAACTGCTGATTTTCCGGGAGAGCTTCTTTTTCGTCGAGTCTGTAAGATATTCATCGAATTTTCAATAAATTGTGAACCATTTTTGAGGTTACTTTTCGAGGGAAAAAACTTGGACGTTAGCGAACGTTCGAATGGTCGTGTCTGATTGGTCGCGGTGGTTGACTTGATTTTCGGCGCAATACGGTTTAGTTGTAACACAGCGAGTCTCGAGTGCGCGAAAATTTGTTCAGTGTTAATTATTATTTAGCGTGATTGCGTCGTATCCATAACCTAAAAATTACTTGACCCTAACTCCGAATGACTGCTATATCTATGGTAATCGTCGAAATACTGTAGTTTATTACAGTATTTCGTTGCAACTAAAAAAACAAAACAAAAATTTGTCTTCTATTCCACAATTTCAAATAATTCAGATGGCCGAGCGTCTGGAGGACCTGAATTTGCCAAACGCCGTTGTGACGAGGATAATCAAGGAGGCTCTTCCCGACGGTGTAACCATCGGCAAGGAGGCGAGAGTAGCAGTCGCGAAAGCTGCCTCGATATTCATCCTCTACCTCACGTCGGCTGCCAACACAATAGCGAAGAAGGGAAACCGCAAGACGATCTCGGGTCAGGATGTGATCCAAGCGATGGAGGAGATAGAGTTTGAGCAGTTCGTAGCACCACTGAGAGAGGCGCTGGAGACCTTCAAGAAGTCGCAGAAAGAGAAGAAGGATGCGACGACGAAGCGAAAACAGCAGCGAAAAGACGAGGACGGAAACGACGTCGCGGAGGACGATTGAAAAGAGGCGGCGACTTAGCAGTAGGTTTTTTACATGTGATATTTGTCAGGAAAACGAAGAAACGAGCGAAACTGTACTCTTAAAACCCTTTTATAAGCTTCTGCGTAATAAATCGTCGCGTCCTGTAAACGCGGGCGTTTATATATATATGTATACATATATATACGTATTTTTTTTTATACAATCAATCGAACGCTACGGCACAATCGCCAATGTTTAAAAGTATAAGACTAGAACCCTGGGGACACTTGTGCCGTGATTATTGAACAAAATCGGTCCGTCAAGGTCCGTCGCGAACACATGGAACTCTCGGAGAAAGCACCGGGCGCGATTGCGATAACGTGCGACAGAAACATCGGAACAATGGAGTTAAAAACTTAGCAACTAGATAGAAAAATCTGCAATTATTTAATAATAATAGTAATAATAATATCTAGAGAGGATTTTTGATTTGATTCGGCGACCCGACGAGTTCAGGCGTCGCTTAGGCTTTGTGCATCGAAGCTACGTCTTTAATACGGTTGTGAGAGAGATAAAGGAAGATTCTGTGGGCTCACTCGAAGTTGCGCGTATCGACTGCTCGCGCGTTGGCGTCCGAACCAACGTACGAGGCTCGAGTATAGACGTGAGCGCGCAGTGTGCTAATCGAATATATAACAGTATATAAAACACGATTTAGGCCTTCATCGCCTGAATTTTCCGCTCTATGACGCCGCGACACATCGGGCACTCGGTCGTCACCATTCCCGAGCAGGCGGCGCAACAGCAGAGATGTCCACACGGAAGAAATATCACCTCGCACTGCAAGGAGAAAAAAAAAACGATCAATTTTGTCCTCGTTATTAGCAATTCAAGACGACGTTCCATCGATTAATATCGCCGATAGAGACTCACGTGCGAATCCATACACACGACGCACTCGGTTGTACTTATACTCTGAATAATCGTAGGCTCGTGCGCTTTAGAACTTGTACAAGGCTCGTCCGTCGGTGCCGAAGGGTAGACGGACGGTTCGCATGAATTCATCTTCTTCTCCGCCAGATAATTCTCGGCGGCCAATTTTATCGCCGCGCGATCTCGCTCGCAGTGGATGCCGATCTGTCGCGTGCGCGAATCGAAAAGCGTTGATTAGTGTTTGTTGTTGTTGTTTTTTTTTTTTTTTTAAGGGGGACTTCTATCCTGGAGCACCGTTTTTTCAATTTATTTTTTTGTGGGAGAACGGACAATAGTAGACGATTGCTGTTTTTTTACTTGTTATTTACGTTTTATAGTATACAATGGCATTTTTAAAGATAAAAATTGTCGGCGTCCAAGGTCCTCAAATACGGCCATGAAAAATAAATGGCTGCCACTCTCCTGACCTCTGTAATTACGCGATCGGCCTAAAATTCAATAACTTAATTTTTCGATTTTCTTAATTTTGCAGTAATCGAAAAAAACCTCCGTCATTCCATGAAGACATGTTTCTCGAGTATGTACGCACAATTTCAGGCCGATCACATAATTACATTGTCAGGAGACTGGTAGCCATTTATTTTGGATGACCATGTTTGAGGTCCTGGGACGCTGACAATTTTTAAATAAAAAAAAAATTCCATTGTATATTCTAAAACGTAAATATCAAGTAGAAAAAACCGCAGTCGCCTACATTTATTCGTTTCCCTACAAAAAAAATAAAATGGAAAACGGTGCTCCAGGGTAGAAGTCCCCCTTAAACCATTTTTCACGTCTCTCAATTAATGTCATGGAGAATTAACGAAAAAAATGCGTTCTCAGCGATTAAACTTACAGATTCGAGGCACTCGTCGTCGAGATCCGGCAGCAATGACGGCAGAGTCGCCAGGAAAGGCAGGCAGTGTAACGCTCCGGCGATAGCGACGTGACGCACTAGCATCGGCTCCAGTCCCTCCAGAAGACCCTGCGGCCTCGCCTCCATGAGCGACTGATACTGCACCAGCCAGAAGAGGCTGTCTCTCCTCGTGCTCTGCGTTCATTCGAATTCGTCTCGGTCAGAGGACGAAAATATTTTTCGATGGTCTCGAATTCACAGAGAGAAAGAGAAGAAAAGACATACGTAGGTATCCCTTCGCTGCTCTATCTGTTGAATGGTGTCCAGCAGTTGCTCCCTTCGCTTCTCCTGTTGCTCCAGCAAGTTCACCAGAATCGCGCTGAGCGTCACGCGCTTGTCAGCCAAGTCGTTCTGGCGGAAAAAGAGAAACATTTCCTGAATACCAACGCGATCTCGGCGCACGCGTGAAGCTTCCGCGAAAATATCCTCACAATCTGTTGATTTATCTCCAATTTTTTGCGCTCCAGCTCGATGCTGGTGAGCGCGGCCAGTTGGGACTGCACCAAATTCACTTGTTGCACGATGCTCCACGAGCGAGCGTCGCTTCGCTCGAGAAGAGCGGCCACGGCTGCTCGCTGCAGAACCTCATCCTTTCGCAATCTGTTGACTAAATCTTCCTGGGTCCTCTTTTGGTCCCTCACCACTTCCGCCAGGTGGTGATTGTTTCTTACCTCTCTGAAATAAAAAAGAGAAAACAAAAAATCGTTCGGCTTCCGGAATTCAGTGGCTAAAAACATTGTGATTGCGTAGCCGAATTTTACTAACAAACTTAGTAAGGATTGTGCGTTACAGTCCCTGAATTTTGTGTACTCCTCGATCTTCTTCTCCGTCAGAAGTTCCTCCTCCAACAGCTCCTCCATCGCGACTGTAAAAAGTTATAAATAGCTCGGGCATTCCTCTTCGACGCTCGAAAGAGCCACTTGAATCTGACATTATTTTCAGAACTTACGCAGGGTCTCCTTGGTTCGGAGCATGAATTGCTCGGAATGGCTCTGCGATAGTAACTTCATCTCGTCGCGTTTCTCCAGCTCGAGCAGCTCCGCCTGAGTCTGTCGTTCCTCCTCGCTGCTTCGCAGAAATTCCGCTATCACGTTGTCCGCCTCCTTCTCCGCTGCAATTGCGAATTAAATTTCACCGTTATGTCTTGATGAGACAGCGAAAAATCTGCAGATTCAGCTCACCATTGTGAATGAAAGCGAGCAACCGCGCTCGATTCAAGTCTCTCTCCTGCTGCACTTTCTCGATCTCCTGCTCAAGCTGCGTTTGCTGTAGCGCGAGGTCGTCCAATAGCTGCAAAAACAAAAATTATCGCTCAAACAATTATTCGCTTCTTTCAAATGACATTTTTGGATTACCTTCTTCCTGTGATCTTTGAGCATCGTTTGCAGTCCCACCTCGAATTGCTGTTGTTCCCTGATGTTTCGCTCGACCTCGAGAAGCGCATTCTGTCGTTGTTCCTGCGAATAACGAGTTTTCCGTTACAGAAGTTTGAAAATCGCGGAATTCGTTCCAAGACAGCGGAGTTCGATGACGTGAATTTTGTGAGCGAGTCGTAAACGTGTGAAGAAAAGAATCGAAAAAGTGCGCCAATGGCTGAGCGATCGGATGTGCGCGATGATTGCGAACCGAGAAAGCGACGAATAACGACGAAAAAGAAAAAAGAAATCATAAAAAAAAAACCCACGTGCCTTTGCTCTTTCTAGCTTCGTTAGGGTGGCCTAGAAAAATAAAAAAGAAAAGCAAAACGTTAAACGAATCGAGCGAGCGTGCGAGGCGCAACGTGGATTTGGCGAGAGATGAACCTGAACGTCCGAGTCCTTGTCGCGATAAGTTTGGTCGTTCCGTCCGTTGACTTCGTCGCGAAATTCCCTCTCGGCCAGCAACTTCTCCGGCGAGTAGTCGATGCCGCTTTCGTTCGCTAGAAAAGCTACTATGACTATAGCCCCACCGGAGACGACGTCCTCCGGGGGATAAACAACGCTAAGTCCCTCGAGATTGATCTCCATCAACTGTTGAGCCTGGCCCAAAGTCTTGGGCAACTTTTGCAACGCCTTGTTGTGACTTATGTCGAGAACCGTCAGGCTCTTCAGCATCCCAATGCTGTCAGGCAGAAGCTTAAGCTTGTTGGTGGATACATTGAGAATCGAGAGACTCGTCAGCTCTCCCAATTCGAGGGGCAGCTTACGAATGCTATTATCCTGCAGGTAGAGTTCCTGAAAATAAAAAAAATACTAACAAAAATAAGATTGTCACAATTTTTGGAGTTTTCAAATTTTTAATATTAATAAAATTATGGAATAAAGACACAAGAATTTCAATTCTAAAGCAGAGAGAGTAATTCATATCTCATTACGAATCTCCCTCGTTTTTGTTGTTCTCTCGTCCGATTTTTCGGAGCGGCTTACCTTGAGTGAAACCAGGTGAACAATCTCCGGTGGCAAATGTGTAAATTCATTGTTGTGTAGGTCTAATACAGTTAAGAGCGAGAGATCGCTCAAGGCACCTCCACCCAATAGGGACGTCAGTCTGTTGGATTGCAACAACAGTTCTCTCTTCCTGAATACCTTGCAGAGAGAGTAAATACCAGAGGGTACCTGCTTCAGAGCGCATTCCGAGATATCGAAGACTGGCTCGGGATTCTCCCTGGCCTGAAAGAGGAAAAAACAACGCGGCGGACGTTTTAGCCAGGGACGACGGTAGCTCTATATCGGGTTAATTAACGTGAATTACGCACCAAGTACAATTTGTGCTCCAGACGCGCTTTGTAATCGACGTTAACCCTGGCTCCATGCCTCTTGTTGAATGACATTATTGGTTTACCGTCATGACAGCAGCGACGAGTCGCTCGTGTCATCGCAGCACGGTAAACATGTGGCCCTCCGAGCCCTCGCGCTACACCCCGCGCGCACCGGTTAACACGTTGGAAAAATACCGAATTATCGTGTCGCGTCTCGCACCGCGTATCATCCCCGTCCAATATCTTATCAAACACTGGCTGATTCACAGCGACGATGGCTCTACTGCTGCCGAGCCCGTGACGTCATTGCCCCCAGAGAGATCTCGCGTGCCGACGAAGCGAGTCTGGTTTGCCAATCGCGAGACAGATTGCGCTGCTCTGCAGTTCTCGGATGGATCGGCTGGGATAATTTGCTTCCTATACGAGATTCAAAAATTAAAAATAAAAAAATGGCAAAGAATACATTGGGATAAGTAAACTAAGAATTTAAAAACTATATCAAACAACGAAAAAAATGAAGGGCGTGAAAATAAAATAGTTGCAACAATCTTTTCAAATTTGTAATTTGCTTTCTCTCAGTAAAAAGAAATAAACTCGGAAATCTTTCGGATGTGAATAAACAATTCGCAGTTTTCTAGTAAAACGTGACAACTCTTTATTGGCCCGCGGCGCAGCGCGCGCGAGCGTAAACTATTTGTCAAAAACCATTGTACAACTTCGAGTCTAAAAAAAACGAATGTTACTGTAGTTCTTCGTGTGACTATCGTCTAGGATGGGCGGCGAGGAGGGCAGTACGGGGATAATGTATGTTGTACGGCTATTGTGATAAAAAGAAGCACCGGAGTTCATGTTAGCGACGTTGGCTTGCAAATCACCGGCTGGCTGCTTCGTGGCACGCTACGTTCTGTGTGTACGTGTGATTCGATCGTTCCCGCGAGTCGCGCGAATATGATCGATGTACCGAGGGTATCGCGTCGATCCTGTGACTCGCGCTCGCCGCTAGGTCATTTCCTTTCTTCGTAGTCTGTACTCGGTTGGGGTAAGCATTCCTCTGAAAAGTCACAAATTACACGGATTATTTACGAATATAACTAACATTGGAATTTTTATGTGCAGAGCCCGCGCGGAACGCGACGAACCTCAGGACTGTGTCGAACGAAACGCAGACGCCTTTGTCGCACATTCTTCTATACAGATGCCAACACTCCTTCTCCTTGGTCGTTTGGAACGCTGGCTCCACGGATTCCGCTTCTCCGTCGGGCTCGTTCTCCGTTTTCGGATGCACCACGGTCTCCTCCACTAACTGCAATACACACAATAACGACTACGTTACTTACAATCATTTTATATCCACTATCCGTGGATCCAAAGAATATAGATTCAGCATATAAATTTGCTGATTCACAAATTAAAATTGATTTGTTGCAGGTTGCACGACTTCCCGATGGAAAAAACAGAGGATTTTTCGATGTTCGCTCGAAACTACCCGGCGAGTCGCTTTGAGTACGCAGCAATTCTCGTTATTACCTTCGCCACCGAGGCTTGCAATAAAATCGAGGCAGATTGCTGAACGGGAAGACCATTCTCGATAGCGGCTGGCCCTCTGGGACGCGACGTGGCCTCCCTCGTTTCGCTCTGGTGCATCGTCGGCTGTTTCTCGACTCCGCTGAAACGCCAAGAGGAAAATGCATGTCGATGGGATATCGAGCCGGGCTCCGTGCACTCGAACGCGCGAGGACACACTCGACGCTCGAGCGGAAGAAAAGGAGGGGAAAAAAAAGAACGTAACGAGACCGCGGAGACAGCGAGCGTTTTGCTGTTGACTGCTATATCCGCGATATCGATATGTCGAAGCCAATATCTTCTGGTCAGGCACACGATGGTACCGGCGCCTTGGCCTTCCTGGCTTCGCGTTTACGAAGCGGTAACCGCTCGTACCCTGTCGTCCTCTCGCTCTCGATATAATAAATCGCAAAGAAATCGAAGCTGCTTTTCGCGTGCACTCGCGACTATCCTCACGGCCACGGGGCGCGCGTTCGATGCAAATGCCGAAATCGAATGTATCGGCCGTCCCGCGAGGATACTCGATTGTTCATCGATCCCCCCCGGGATTTAGGATGCGAAAGGCTCGGGCAATTTGCATCTTATCGGAACGAGGAATATTAATCGCGACTATCGTGTCGAGGGGTCGAGAGCACGATAAAAGACATCGAGACTGGTTATCCTGCTTCTGAATTGCGTTAGGGCAAACAGCAATGTCATAAAAAATGTTCTGTCGGCGCAAAAAAGTATTTAAAAAATGCTGTGATTAATTTCCGATCGCATGGAATTTCGTAGATATAATATCGTCACCTCAGAAGTACCATAAAATTTGTTTAAACAATAAAAAATTAAATTTCATTATTCAATTAAATGTAATTAATTCAATTAAATAATGATTTAATTTATATTTTATTTTTTTAATTTTTAATTTTTAATCGTTAATTTTTAATTTTTTTCTAACTAGACCAAATTATGATCTTTTGATAATCGACTGCCTTTTCGCTTTTCAGAAAACAAACTCACTTCACCCGAGGCGGTGGGGTGCTCCGCGTGCGCAGAAGTTTCCTCTTCTTATCGGACCGCGGATCGCCGATGGGTACGACGAGGCATCTCTTCTCGCGATCGGTCAGCGAAATTTCGCTGATCTCCTGGCTCTCGTAGAGCTGCCGCACAACGAGGCCGCCGGTGGATATCGCGAGGCTCGTGAGTTCGGTTCTCCAGCTTCTGGCCTCCTCGGGGGTGGGCAGAGCGCTGCCGTTGACTCGGCCGACCTGCACGCTCTGCGGCCGAGATCGGTCGGATCTCCTGTCCGGCTCCTCCGCGTCGACGGAGTCCTGCTGAAACGAGACTGCAAACGAGATTTCGTCGTATTCTTCGGACGTTCGTGGCTCTAGTATCGAGTAACCCGGTTACTCCGCTCGTGCGTGTACGACTCGTTCCGGCTTGCGACCCTAGCCGAGTCGCAAGGGCCTGATTTAAGGCACTTTGCGAAAAACTAGGGCAGATATAAATCCTACAGTCTCCATCGATTCCCCGCCCTTCGCGACCGGAGAATCTCGTCCCGCCGGTTCCTCTCCATCCTCCCTCGTTAATGGGCTTCGTGCGCTCCGCTCGCGCGACTCGTTGCGAATTCGCCCTTGTCCCACCAGAGACGAGACTCGGCGAACTATTCGTCATCGGGAATCGACCCGCGAGCGATGACTTTCCGCACGAACCGGCGGGACTTAATTCCTCGCTGTTTCGGGCTTAATAACATCGGTGCGCCTGATAATTATACAATTCGGAAGCTTTTGAAACGCTACTACGACTATGGAAATATTGTTTGTTCTCCGCTGCCGGGGGGAAAAAAAAACGTTTACATCGACTCGTGGATCTTTTCCCGCTGGTGAACTATCGATCCTCGCACTGGCGACGACTTTCTACACGCAACGAAGGCGCAGTCGTTACTCGCCTCGCGGTGCGTAATGCAACGCGTGTGCTGTAATGACATCGCTTGGAAACAAACAAATTAATTGGCTGGTAACTGAGAAATTTATTGTCTGAACCTATAATTAGGTTGAACCAACAAATTTGGGGTGCTGGGGCTAATTTAACCGTGCAAAGCCAATCATTTTCCTCTGTGGAAAAAAATGCAAAAAAATCGACAAAAGCTGAATATCAATATTTCGTACAGCTGGCATTGAGAGATCATAAGATATGTTCCAAAATAATGACATAGCTTGGAAGTAAAAAAAATAATTGGCTGGCAGCCTCGAATGATTGGTTTAACCTACCATTTGGTTGACCTAAGAAATTTTGGGGTCCTGGGACCAATTTAACCGTGCAAAGCCAATTATTTTTATCTGTGGAAAAAATGAATAAAAATCTACAAGAGCTGAATATCGATATTTCGTATAACTGGCATTAAGAGATCACAAGATAAGTTACAAAATAACGACATCGCTTGTAATCGAAAAATTAATTGCCTGGCAACCGAAATATTGGCTCACCCTATCATTTCTTGGCCTAACAAATTTTGGGGTCCTGGGGCCAATTTAATCGTGCAAAGCTAATTATTATTCTCTGTGGAAAAAAATACAAATAATCTACAAGAGCCGAATAACAACATTTCGTACAACTGATTCTAAGAGATCACAAGATAAGTTACAAAATAACACCGCGTGGAAGCCGAAAAATTAATTGGCTGGCAACGGGAAAATTGGCTCAACCTAACATTTGGTTGACCCAACAAACTTCGACTCTTGGAGCCACTTTAATCGTACAAAGTCAATTTCTCTGTGAAAAAAAAAGCCGAAAAAAAAAATCTACAACAGATTCCTAGAGCTGTAACATAAGTTACAAAAATTTGCATCATCCGCGCTTCCAATAAAAATCTACGAAACAAAGTAAATCAAACAAGCAATAACAAGTGCGTTTCACAAACGTCCCAACACCCGCCCGTTTCCGACGCGACATTACGCGCCAATTAAAACATCCGCGGAGCGCCGCTCGCACTGGCAACTTCAATGAAACAATTTGCACGTGCGAGGAGAGCGCGCGCGTTGTTTGCATGAATCGCATCACGCTCGGGTCTCTCGTCGTATCCATATTATTCCAGGAATGCGGTGTTCGCGTGTCGCGCGTCTTTTCTAATTAACGCCGGTCGATTCCGCCCCGGGCGCGTCCGTGTCTGTGCTCGTCTCCGTTTCCCCGCACGACACACTCAGGAAATACCGGGGCGACGTTCGCTCGTGTCGCGCGCGCGCGCCGTCGCTTAATTATCAATTACACCGACGGTTTACCTGACTTAATGGGCCGCCTGGCGACGGAATTCGCGGAGGAACCGCAGGCGGCCACGGTGTTCTTGATTATCGGCGTGGTGGGCAGGTTGCTTCTGAGCTGACTGATCAGTTTGTCGTCGCGGGGCGAATTCTCCTCGACCTCGCTGTCGCTATCGGCGTCGCTGACCAGCGACACCATCGTCACGACCTCCGAGCTCTTCGCCTCGACTCTCGCCCGACCGGCCTCGTGATCCTTGCACGCCGCGCTGTTGGCTCTTCGCTTGGCGCTTCTGGCTCGTCTCTTCGCCGGCGCGGATTTCGTCGGACGTCCCGGGGGCCCCGGCGGTTTCGGCGAAACGTACGAATTCGGCTCCACGCAGGTCGAGGGGACTCCCGATTCCTGTTCCGCTCTGCAGATTCCCGGAGCCTCGATCACTATGCTCACTTGGGTCCTGCCGGAAGCTCCGACGCTGTTGGATCTTCTCTGAGGCGGCGCGGAGGTCGTTCTTCGCGCCTTCAGCTCGCTCAGAGCGGCCGCAGAATTGTTGGCCTGAGGCGGCTCCTCCTTTCTCGTCGTCGGAGCCTCGCAGGCCGATCCTGCAGGGTCGTTGGCCTGCAGCTCGAGAAAAGCCGAATTCGCGCCGCTGCGAAAGCTCGCCCGTTTCTTCGCCGCGTGAAACGCGCGAGCCGTTTCCTCGACGCCGGACGAATCGGCGGCAACCGAGTCGCTCGAATTACCAGCGCACTTGGTACCCTCAATTTTCGCAATTCTCTCATGCTCCGCGTCTTTTTCAGAATCACCCCGAGGCGAGGATCTTCCGGGACTGCGTTCGACGCTGCTGGAGCTGGAGAGCCGTGATTCGCTGCGCTCCTCGGTCGTCCCGTGGGCGAGGAAGACGTCGATGTTGGACTTGTTGGCCTCGCGCTGCTTCCACGCGAGTCTGAGCCGTTCGGCGAGCTCCTGCCGCGAGTAAAGCAGAGTGCTGCAGCTCTTCTCCTGCCCGGCGGTCCTGCCGCTCGGCCGTGGCTGCTTCGCCGTCGCCCGCGGCTTTCCCGCGGCTATGTGGCAGGCCACGATCTCGACCCTGCCGGCCTCGTCGTCCTCGTCGCCCGGGCCAATCGGCATACTGGCGTCGTCGCTCCAGGCGATGCGGACCTTGGGCCTCTCGACGTTGGACCTCTCGGCCTCGCGTCGCGCTCTTATCGGGTCCGTCGTTCTGATCTGCAGCGCGCGATCCTCCTCCGCGGAGCGCTGCCTCCTCACCTGATGATGCCGCCGCGGCGGCTGCTGCAGCGAGTGCTGCCTCACCGGTCCGCTTCCTCTTCTCGGATGGCTCGTCATCGCTTCCCGCCCGCGGATGTGATCTCGCAACCTGCGTCCGAGAGAAATGGCAATGAAAATCGGAGATCGAATGAATGAAAGGGGGACACGGACGAATTCATCCCCGGAATGGCTGTATACCTGGCGAGAGCGATGCGTGCGGACGCCTAGCGTGACGGAGGCGGCGAGCCCGAGACGCCCACGTTCGGGGGCTCTCGACCCGCGGGACCAATGAACCTGAGTCCTCCGGCGCGGGATGGAGCGCGAGTGAAGCTCTCGCCGAGGTCGGAGAAACGAGCCGTCGACGCTGGCACACGCCGACTGACTGACTCCATCCGAAACGGCGCTCGGTGTGCTCGGCTCGCCTCTCTTTCTCTCTCTCTCTCTCTCTCTCTCTCTCTCTCTCTCTCTCTCTCTCTCTCTCTCTCTATCCGCTTGCACATTCTGCGGGGAAAGTTATAAGACTCATGCTGGTACCGTCGACCCTACCACCGTCTCCGCCGCCCGAGCCCGCCGCCACCCTCGAGCCGCGCGGGCCTGGCAGCGTAGCTACCGCTTCTCGGCGCCCTCCCAACGGCATCGCCACCCTTTTTACTACAAGGCTGATCCGTGTTGTTGGCCCTGATAGTCCGGGCGCGCGGTCGGCGCGCGGCCCGATGGAAACAACTCGCCGCCGCCTCTCGGATTTGCCCTTCCCCTCCCTTCGGCATTACAGCTCGCTCCGCGCGTTCCTCGTGGCTCTGCGGTGTACACACAACCGAACTCCGCTGAACTCCCGGTAGTCACCAGCTGTTATTGATCAAAAGTTTGCCTATCATCTGACAGCTTGTTGTCCGCAGTTGCCATGGAGTCGCCGCCGCGCGACCGATCATTCGGAATCGTAGCGCTCGTGGCGCTAGGCAGGGTGGGACGGAGAGGGACTCGGCGCGGTCTTCGTCGCTCCCCTCCGGCAGGGACGATCATCGCGCCCCGGCCGACGCGGTCTTGCGCGTCCCGGAGGCCCCGGCGCACGGACGGGCCCGGCCGCGATACCCTGGCCGAGAGAGCCTTGCCAAACTTTAAATGGGTAACTTTTAACTTCGGCCCGGGGAGAGAGGCACCCGCGAGCCGAGAACTCGCGGCGCGGAAACCACCCCCCGTCCGGCTGCTCTAGAATGAAGAGTCCGCCTATTAACCGAGCCACCTTAATTGCCACCGCTTATCTGATAGATAGGCGCAACGCCGCTACCGACTTGATCCGAGGAAATTCGCGCTCCGGCTGTCCGAAACTACGGGCGAACCGCGATAACTTCTACTCGACTGTGCCAACAATGCCGCCCAGGGGGGGTGCGAGCGAGGTTTTTCGTGTCGCACGTTATTTCGCGGAATTGGCTGCCCGATTATTTGCTTTTTAGGCAAAGAGGATTTTTTTTTTTTTTTTTTTGGAAAGGGGATACGGAGATTAGAAAAATCACGCGGACGAAAGTAAAGTTCTAGCGTGGAATTGTTTGGTTTGATTTTGAGACAATAGAATTGGCGATTGCGAAGCGTAATTTCAGTTTTTTATATTTTTTATTGGGATTTATAAAAAATGTATAGGAATTCTGTTTTAAAAAAAGGTAGCAAAAATTCGATGGCAGAAAAAGCAACATCCGCGTTACTCCATCCTCACTGGCATGACGCGTTTTTTTTTACAGAAAATGCCTTCGTCACTCGACGACGAGGAGGACCTGCAGGCTTGTTTGGACGATCCCTCGTTGGCGTCTCTCATGCGAGTGGATTCGAATGAGCTGAGCGTCAACGTCAACCTGGACGCCGTGAGGTTGAACCTGATGCGTTCCTTGTCGGCTTCTCCATCCACGTGTTTGAGGGACAAAATCTTGCTGGATTCTCTACCGCTGGCCAGCAAACTTTTGATCGAGGTTCCTGTTCACACATTATTTTCTTTTCATCCAAAGCGCTCAGTAATTTTTACGTCTGACACAGACTAACTGAATTTAATCGTTCGCTCTTCCTAAGTAATTGTTTTTCAAGCCAACGAAATAAAGAAACATGCAAATTTGATTAAGTGTCTCGGCTCACACGAACGTTTCCTTCGCAGAGCATCGAGGAAACCGAAAAAGCCCTCTCGGTCGGTTCGCCCCTCGACGTGGGATCGCGGCTGACGCTCTGGCGGAGCTCGTTGGAGCCGTGGCACGAATTTTTGCGGCACGTGAGGAATCTCGAGTCGGTATCGCCGCGCTCGATAGCGGGTCTTCTGGATTCTCTGCCGGAAATAATTCGAACGGTGTTCAGTCACTGCAAAAGAAGGTGAGAGCGCCGGGGCTGCTATTCGTGCCCGCGACTATACGCCCCTCTCGTCCCTCTATCGCTGATGATTAATGGTGTTTCAGCGAAAGTTTGTACGGACGAAGGTTCAACGACCTGCTGCCTGAGATCACGGGGCTCTTTCGTCAGACCAACGCCGTCCTCGAGACGTTCTTCTTGGTCCTCGAGAGCTCGGTGGATTTCGACGACGCGGGCAACGGGGAAAACGTTCTGCGGACGATTCTGAATAAACTGGGCGACATAGCGACGCTGACGAACGGAATGGACTTGAGGACTCTGCTCGGCACGTGGAAGGCCTTCGCGAAGCTCGCGGCGGTTCACGATCCTCTCATCAAGAAGTTGGCCCTCGCCGAATGTATAACGCGTCGCTACGCCGACGTGGCGAAAGACATTCAGGCACTTTTGCACGATTCCTTCCGAGTAATTCAATTAGCCGCTAGCGTCCTCGGCCGTTGCTCGCTTGTGCATCAAACTCCACGGTTAATTGTTCGTTTACTTGCTCGCAGGACAAGGGGGAAACAAACTACGAGAGGGCGATTAAGTGCGCGGGACTGCTGTTGAAAATTCTCGGCAGACTGTGCACGCTTTATCGTGGATATTGCGAGAACAAAGTTTCCGACGCTCTCGTTCAACTACTCACGAAGCTCTATAGGTGAATTCGTGCTTCCTGCTACTTTTCTTTTTCTTTCTTTCCTCCCTCTCGTTCCTCTCTCTCGCTTTCTTGGTATTTTCTCGACCTAACGACGCTCATACTTCGCAAGGTACTCGCCACCGTTCCCGACCGAACGTATCGCTGCGGTGCGCTCGAAAATTACCGAGTGCTCGGAAACACACGTCGTTCCCGCAACTGCCGAATTATTGAATACGCTTGTCGACGAGAAGGAGTTTCGGAAGGTGAGAAGCCGGACGAGTTTTTCCGTGAGACTGTTAGAAAGAAAATGACGTGCCAGTCGGTACAATTATTTTATTGTATCGAAGGATTGGAGATAGATTTTAAAAATCTTTTTGGTGGAAGATGAGTGAGGAGGTTTCTCAGATTACGGCATTGATTTTTCCAGGCGTTCTTCGAATACGGCAATTCCGAGGCGGAGGAGCCGATCTGCTATCACCTTTTGTCGCTGAGAATAATCGAGGAATTGATTAAACGACAGAATTTGCAGTTGGATTTGTCTCCCTGGTTTCGAGAGAACGGTAACATAGTTGAAACCGCACTCGACAGTGCGAATTCCTGCTGTGGGGACTTTCTGATAGACGATTTGCGAATTTCCATACGTTCCGAGGTGACGGCGGGAAAATTGCAGCAGATGGGAGTGTACGAAGCGACGCTGCGATTGTTGTGTTACTTTGTCGCTCGAACTTCGAGCGAAGAATTCGAGACGGTTGAATTGGCCCTGCTGAGGCATCTGCTGAGCGGTGAATTTTGGAGCTCGTTGATCTCCTGTGACTTGTGGACTTATTTGGCAAGGTATGTTTTGTGGAAAGATCGATGTAAATATTTTTAAAACCCTCTAGTGCAATATTTCAAAAGCTGTACATTTTTTGTTGCGTGTGTACGATATTGTACAGAACTTATAATGTCCTATTCAGTGTTGTAAGTCTCCATTACTTTAAGAATTAAAATTTACACAATAGTTTATTTTCGAGTTACGATTTTAAAACCACCATCAGTAGCGATTATAAAATTGCATGTGAGTTTTTGAATAGCCGTAAGAAAAACCGAATTTTTAATTAAATTTTCGAAGAAATTGTGCGAAAAATGGACAAGCACAGACCTCCATTACTTTCGCAATGAATTAAAAGTATTTCTCCATTTTTTCAATAAGATTACCATCAATTTTGATGGGAAATTAATATTTTTTGCCTCTATTTAAAAGTTTACACATCATACTATAATCATTACGAGATATTATTATAAAAACATAATTACAAAGCCAATCGTACCATCAATTTTAATTCTATAACAATTAGAGATTTACAACTCTTGTGCTATTCCTTGTAGTATATCCTCGTCGCAATTTTGCCACGAGCTGCTGTCTTTCCTCTTCGAAGTACTGAGGAACTTGACAACGAGAGACAAGAGCCTTGAATTCGAGATCCTTTCGAATTTAATTGGAAGGCTGTACAAGTTGCTCCCCGAGGAGACGAAGGAATCGACGTTCAGCGAGCTCGACTTGCACTCAAATCGTCGGCTCCTCGATCCCTTCAGAGATTCGCTGCCTCCTCGAGCCAGGCTGCATCTGTCGCGACACCCGACGATCGATTCGTCGAATAATCTCGCGCCGATTTTTCAAGATCTGCGCCGTTGTCCTTCAGTGAAAAACTGGACCCGGCTGGTTTGTACGCTTCCATTAAATTCGTCGATAATTCACCGCTAAATTTCGCATTAATAATAAATCAAATTTTACAGACTTCCCTTCTCAAATCCGTGGAAGCTATAGCGCTTCCAATTGATCAGCGAGTCTGCGTCGCCACGCTTCGCGACATTTGGATCTTCGACGCCGCGAGCGTTTCCAAAGCTCAAGGTGTGACAAGGACAATGCTGCTCGAACTCACCGCGCTTCTGTTCAATTGCACTCGGATCGACGGCTTCAGGAATCCAAACAATAATCGACTCATATCTTCGGTACGCAGGTTTCCCGATTATCTTCATATTGTTCAAATTATTTTCGCGCGGCTTTAAACGTCAGGCAACTGACGCAACTGAGGCAATTAATCGGCTCAATACACCGAAAATCAAGATCGAATAAAGTCTTCAGTAAATATTTTACGAATTTGATTGAAGCTCGACCGAACGTACGCCTGACGAATATTTGCTTTCGATTCTTCCAGGCTCACAAGAGTATGATGGAAATGGCGGAGCACGTGCCGACCGAGCATCGCATAAGGATGAACATTTTTCTGCGAGACAACTTGGGGTCGTACGACCACGAATGCATCGAGCAGTGTCTCCCGGTGATAACGGAACTGTTCTGCTGTCTGGCCGACGACGAGAATCCGTGGGTGCGACAGGAGTCGTTCGAGACGTACGCCGAGCACATTCTAAACGGGCCGAGTGCCGAAATCGTCGACAGTCTTTCTCTGGGAATGAGCAGACTGCCGCGTCTCTGCCGACAAATGTCCTCCTACTTCAACAACAGGCAGATACACGCTCTTAAGTCCCACGAGTCGCTGGAAATGTACCTGCGGCGCCTTGCCGAGTTGTCGAAGCGTCGACCGAGCTCGCACAGATGCTACGAGCCCGATTTTCGGCAGCGCGACGAGAAAATGCCACGAATTGAGACCGTGAGTCTCGACAAACGCGTCGCCGATATTTGCGACGATCTTCGGATAATCGTGGCCCAAAAGAACGAGCTGAACAACGCGTCGATAGACAGACTGCGCGCGGTACTGCTGCAACTGTTGGAACCCTGAAACGCCGTGACTGCTGACGTTCCTCGAGAGAGATTAAACATATTTTTACATTTTTTCAATAACCAACTGCCCTTCTTATTGCTTTACCCATTTTTTAAATCTATTAGTAAACTTTTTGATACCATTTAAAAAAAAATGAAATCACCATGTCGTTACATTGTTGTTTGAGTACAACTTTGTATCAATTAAGAAGCCTCTTCGTTAGACTTCAAAATATCTCTAATTTATTTAACACGTACTGCTCGGTGGACCATTTTTGTAAAACGAATTTCCAAAAGTGCGGCTTCTTTTGAAGCCAACGAGACAAAAAGCTGCTGATTGTTAAATTTGACGAGCAGGAACAAAATTGACTATTTCTTTTTTGAAAGGAACATTCGACTTTGATTATCTGTAGCTCGAGCGATCATGTCGAGCCTCGCCAGTAGGTAGAGCCACGTCCTGGCGCATTTCTGAAGGAAACCGCGGGGTCCGGCTTGCCGGCGTCTCCATTCATACCCCCACCATGTACCACTCAATCGCGACGAGCAGCTGGGCGAGAAAACGTACACGGGTTTCCATGCGCGTCGGTGTTTGTGCGTTGAACAAAGAGGACGGCTGTATACGATTGGGTTGTCGAGTGACAAACCTGGAGAGGGAGAAAATACGCGGCGAAGCGGCGGGCGTCGGGCTGCAGTCGTCGTGCAGCCGGTTGCAGCTTGAAAACTTCATGGCAACAACTTCCGAGCTGAAGTATCGCTGTCGTTCTTATCTCCATCGTAGCAGGCGTCCGGCGTAAACGTCCCATCGAACCGTTTGAGGAGCTTCGCAATTTTTGCGACTCCACTCCTTCACACTCGGCGTATTCTCGGTTCCGAGTGATCGCCGAATTTACGCCGAATTAAAAGACAAAAAGTACTTGCGGCACAAGTGACAAGATGAACGCCGAGACTGGTAGCAGAAAATTCAAGGACGATCGGGTCGTCAATCTTATCAACAGCAACTTCATATCCTTGAAGGACTCGGATATGAAGAGGAACAACGAAATTTTGCACCGGGTACGTCGTTTCGGTGTTTACATTTTTACGAGACTACAGCCCCTTTATGTATTTATAATTCGATTGAGTCTTACGTGCGAATTTCCCGATTACAGATAATAAACGAGGTCATCGCGGTGGTGAAAGAGAAGAATGAATTTTTCAAGGAACACTATCGGAATATCATGTTCGTCGGGAGTTTCTACAAAGGCACGAAAGTCGGCAAGCCCGAAGAGTTCGACCTGGATCTAATTATTCAATTGCCCCTGAAATACGAGTCAATCGAGGTGACGATAGAGACGATCCGTGCTGATAACGTTATAAGATTCTTGTTGAAATGTTTTTATCCGATTTTATCTTTGAACAGTTTGGCGGCAACACGCCGGGCTACACGAAGCTGAAGCTAAACGCGGACAGCTACAAACCCGGGTGGGAACGCTATAAGTAAGTGTGCACAATTTATTTTACTTCACTCGGTGTTGTAATGGACATATTACGCACGCTTCACGTGCGTAATACGTTCGTTTTACACCTTGTAAAGTAAAATTTCGTACAATACTCGGTAGAAACCCTTTTTCTCAGCTCGTCTGATTGCAACATTTGCCTTCGGCTCGTGATGCAAACTCACACTCGTGAGAAAAAGTTTTTCCACCCTCGTATAGTAATGTACTATTTAAACCCACGTTCGAAGAGATAATACATTATAATACATTAAAGCAAAATCTTGGCGAAATGGGTGACCCCGGAGGGCTATTTGAACCAGCAGGAATTCTTCCAATACATGGAAAGCATATTCACCAATTTACCGAAATCCGTGGACGTTGGCGACGAGAAATACGAGGTAACGACCTGAGAACAGTAGATAAATCCATCTGCGGACATCCGGAAAAAAACGATAAACCCTCGACAGTCGTTACGTCAGAGAAAGAGCAAACGGCGATCGTATTAAATATCTGCCAGCGAGAGAATCAATCGTTCAACTTGATCTTTCAGCTGTGCACCAGAAAGAGCGGACCCGCGTTCACGTTGTGCGTCAAAGGCTCCGATTTATTGGAGATGAGTGTGGATTTAGTGCCCGTTCTGGAGTTCAGAACTCCGCCTCCCGTGCCGGGAGACTTCAACGGTGGGGTAAATCCGTTATTACGGGCTATGCGCCGCCGAAAACGAGCCGTTTGTACTCCGAAATTTCGTCTCGCGTGTTGCAGACTTGGTTCGCAGTGCCGAAGACTCCGAAACCCAAGTGCGGGCTGCAGGATCCGCATCTCTACTGGCGAATGTCGTTCTACGGTTACGAGAAACCCATGCTGAAGAAGCACGGCGTGTTGAAACCTGTGATCAGACAAGTCAAAGTAAGTGAGCCCCGAAAACGAAACGAGACGCGTGAGCAACGAAATTCTTCTCGTTGCAGAAACTGAGGGACACCGCGGATTGGAAATTGATAGCGAGCTACCACATCGAGACTCTTTTCCTGCACAGAATAAAAGCTATGCAGAACAATCCCGAGCTGCATAAGTGTTCGTTGACGGAACATTTGGTGGACGTACGAAATTATCTATGTACAAAGTCCCGATTGCTATTAAAATCCTCGTGACGTTGGAATGAGAGTACTGAGGAAAAACGATTTATCGCACGATTAACTTGCTATCTACGTTCGCAGATGCTCGGCCAGCTGAAGGAAGCGTGCGAGACAAACAGGATCGTTAATTTCTGGGACAAGTCGCACAATCTTATCGAGGACGTGAAGCCCACGCAGTTGGCGAGCATCAAAGGACGCCTGGAGAAGATAATCAAACACGTTGAGAAGGATCCATTCGCGATTGCCGAATACGTCCGTAAGTCGAGAGCCTCGTGGTCAGGCGAAATTCGAAAACGTCTCCAGCCCGATTGAATGTTTCAGTGACGAAGGAGGAGCGAGCCAGTGTCGAGAGCGAACTGAATGGCTATCGAAACGCCGGTAAATCCGGCAAGACTGACGAGCAGAAGCCAGTCCAGACAAACGACGTGAAATTGATGCACAGCAAATCGTGCGACGCGGCTCCAGCGAGCGAATCAAGCCAAGTTATGAAACTTGATCCCCGCGTACCATGGAATTCAGATACTCTGCCCAGCTACTTCGGACGTGTCGTCGACGCTCCAAAGACAAACGATCCGATTCCTGCTGTAACCGACGATGAAAAATCCTCTTCAAGTAAAACGGAGAGGAACGACGGCTTCGCCGAATTGATGGAAGTCTTGAGGTCAATGCAAAGAGATATTGCAGAGACGAAAGATGCCGTCAATCTTTTAGTTCGGCGCGTGGACGCCGTCGAACAGAAGGTCGACGCATTACAGTCGATACAGAGCGATACCGCGAATACGAGAGACACCGTCAGTTTACTGACACGTCGCGTGGCTGCGGTCGGAGACAAAGTCGACACTCTGTTGTCACGATCGCAGTCGGGTGTCGACGAGCAGACCGTCTCGATGCTGTCTCCTCTGGATCGCTTGGGCAGAATCGGCGAATTTTGTCATGCCCAGAGTCAGCTACTCCAGTGACTCGAAATTTATTGTGATATCTTTATACCAACGACCAATATACTATTTTAATACGACTTCGAATGTGAACCAAAAAATGCATTTTCTTCCACTCTGTCGTTTTTAAGAAACAACATTTTCATGCCTTGAAAATGGTGATTCGTGGTTATGGAAATTATTTTACGGATATTTGTACTGGGTTGCACTGTAATTACCGAATAAATGTTAAGCAGTTTGGCTGCTGTTACAACAATTTTTCTGTGTAAGTTGCAACGAAGATCCTTATTTTTCGTGACGGAAGTTGTAGATTGAAATTTCGAAAAATCGATTTTTTTTTTAACACTCACCTTACTCCATAATCACGAGCTCGTCTTTCTCTGCATTCTTGCTATCTTCCTGCACGTTTTCAGCTTTCTGCTCGCCCCCTGAAAGCCATTAGAAAGTATTTTTTATAACGTAATTTAAAAATCAACGAAAACAAATATTTTTAACCATCTGGTGTGAAAAAACAAGACGCTTTCTTATAGAGCAAACAGGAGTTACGTACCGTTCAGCCGAGGCTCTGCTTTCTCAGGATTGTGAATTTGTCTGCTCTGTCGGTAGAAATCCAGTGGATTTACAATCGGACAGCCGGGTGAAGATCCGTGAGTCGTTGCAAAGTACGCCGTACAAGCGTTGCTAAATCTTCGTTGCGCCGACAGTCCGACGATGTGACTTCTGCCTGAAATTTTGAAGATTTATCCCACGTGTCACGTCGTCGGGGCCGCGAGACCCAAAGCGAACTTACTTTCGTCCGGAATTTTCCAACGAACGAGCATCTTATCCAGATCTTCGATGTCGCCAAGAGCGAAGGGACAACCGTGATACTCGTTAATGCCGACCGATTGATCTGCGAACGCCTCGCAATTGTACAGACCAAGTTGCCTCCTCGCGCCCACAAGACCGTACAAATGACGAATGTAGTAGACGTATTCTTTGTCGAAAGCCTGATTGTCCATTTTTTGCGTGAATTCGTTTCGGAAAAATTCGAGAGCCCCGTCCGCCTCGACGCCAATTCCTTTCAGAAAGAGGGTGTACTGAACGCGTCCTTGATGCCGAAGGTGATGATTCGCTCGAAGCGCCTCGTGGACTTTTCGCATGCAGGGAGGATAAGAGACCTTGGAGAGCTGAAAGCAACAACGTCGGCTTGCAATTTAAATCGCACGACGCGAAATTGTGTCTCGACGGGTGATCAATATTACCGAGTCGAGTTCCTCAATGCGCGTCTTTTCGGAGATTGCACCAGGTTTCATCGAATTGTAACATTTTTTAATAGAATCTACCAATTCGGGAAGCTTCGGCTCGTCACCGGTGAGATGACTGGCCTGAAATATCTGCAACCAAAAAGTATGGGGTGGAATAAAAATCTTACAAACAGACGTTGGCCGTTAAAGGGATTGCTCGCTTCGGTCGAGCGGCTCCACCTTAATCTGCGTCTTCCAGTGGCGACGAAAGTGATGATAAATCGCGGATCGCAATTGCGACAACGTGAGATAAGCTTTACCCGATTCGAGAAATGTTCTGCGCTCGGCTATCACGTCGAGTGCATCCAGATAGGGAACTTTGTAAAATACTGTCTCGTCGATATTGTCGGATGCGTGCTGAATCATCGTTGTTAATTTATCATGCAGACGGATTTTCTCATCTCCGTCTATCTGCAAAAAAATAAACAAATGTGGATGTTCGCTTGATCAAGTTGTTCTTGTGTCTAAGAAAGTATTACAAAAATTGTGATTCCAGAAATGTCATGCATATTTCAGTTTCACGTTGTCTCACGGTAGGATATCGAATGTTATTGATCTTCGCGAAGGATTCGATTGCTTCGTCACTCAAAGCCGACACCCTCCATCGAAACAGCTTGTCCTCCGCTTCCTTCAGCCAGAATTGCGTTTCAGGATTCAAACTGAGAGCCAAGCACGCTGCATTGTGCGAAACGTGATCCCTCCATCTGGCCCATCGAAGCTTCCGGTTATCATCGTCATCATCGTAGCTGCGGCCGCTGAACAAATCAGCAAACGATTTGAGGCCCAGTTCTCTGAGACTGGCAACGAGATTTTCGCAGCATTGTCTAGCATCCGGCTCGTCGATTTGCCTGGCGATCCTGTGAACTTTAAACCCAATTTACAGTTTTGCCGAGTATAAAAAAAATCAAGCGAATTCTTTGCATAAAAAAAGAATTACTGGTCATTCTGACGAGGCCCAGTTTCAGGAAATCCGCGAAATTCACACCTCCGGGAATATCAATTGTGTAGAATTGTATATTGTGTTTATAGCAATCGAGCGAGACGTTTGTCGCTGGCTTGAAATCATCTGCCCTGATCACATTACTCTGAGTAGCCATAATTGAGTCTGCAAACAAAAAATGACCAAATTATCATATTTCCGATGCAAAACACAATGCTCAGTAAATAGCCAGCATAATTGCTGATGTAAAAAAATACCGTATCAAAAGACATCAATTTTCTTTTCGGAGTAGCCAGAGCAATTTATCTGTACGCGCTTCATGACGCTTCAGCAATATCGCCGTTTAAATTTCTGCCACTAGGTAGAGCCACGTGACGAAACAGAGTTTGGAGTCAACTTCTTTGTAACTTTGAAGCACGTTTCACACAGTAAAAAAAATATTGGCTCGAAAATACTTGCTGTACAAAAAAGGGTTTCCCTGGCTCTAGGCTGCGAGTAGAAGTATAAATAAAAGCCAACAGGATGAAAATATTAATTTCGAGGATGTAAAAATGCGAAGCCCGATGAATTACCACGCGAACGTGGTTCATTTAGCAGCTATCGTGTTTGGTATTCCATGCAAACGGACTTCACGAAACTCCACGGTTCGCGACTGGGGAAGCACGATTCTCTTTCACTTGTCTGATACGAGTTCACTATATATATATGTTCCTCGCGAAGGAAAGAGCTCAGTGCTCATCTGGCAGCCGGCGAGTAATACATCATCTTACCATTGATAATTGCAGAACTATTATGATAACAATTTTTGTTCCTTTTATCAAGAATTTTTTGCAACGTTGATCGATGTTAGTTAAGACTGGCGTATCTACGTCTCATTGAACACGGAAAAGTGCATTCGCGACACTTGAAATTCACGTGCGTTTTTTGTTTTTTAATCAGCTCGCGCAGTGATCACGAAATTCATCGGGAACTAACAAGCGCATCGCCATGTCGTGGGACCACGTATACGACTCGGAGGATGATGGTGATTCATCACCCGATGAAGATTTCGGGAGATATCCCAAGGACGAACGGATTTTTCACATCATAAATCAATATATATCCCTGAAGGATGACGATATGAAAAGGAACAATGCAATTTTAATCGAGGTTCGTCAACAAATGAATTCCATTTCTTTCTCTCATTTATAAACAAGTGAGAAAAATAAAAAAAAACCCATGTTTAATATTTTTCACAATTGAGAAAAATTAAAAGACCTATGTTTAATATTTTACACAATTCAGAAAAATTAAAAGACCCATGTTTAATATTTTACACAAGTAAGAAAAATTAAAAGACCTATGTTTGATATTTTTTTACTCCTCAGCTAATATTTAATTATCAACTTTTATTTTGCAGGTTCTCGACGAAGTTATCGGATTCCTAAAAACCAAGGACGCATTCTTTCGAGATTATTTCCAAAACATCGTGTTCGCGGGTAGTTATTACAAGGGCACGAAGGTCGGAAAACCCGACGAGTTCGACCTGAACATCGTGATCCGATTGCCCGTGAGATATAACTCGATCAAGGTAACGATCACATTTTTTCGTAATTGTTGTTAGCTCCGTGCGGAAGAGTCTCAATGTATTTCGTTTTTCCGTTAGTTCGAGGAGACCATGCCAGGGTATACGCAGTTGAAACTGTGCGACGACAGCTTTTTACCAGCGTGGGAAGATCACAAGTAAGTTTTGCGTCGTAACTTATTTATTTATTTATTTATTTATTTATTTATTTGTGTATTTATTTATGTCTAACGGTTAGAAATTCAATTTCTGGTGGAGGTTTGACCTTCGTACCATATACAAACGTGACAGTAGTGACAGCCGAGGAAATTCAATACGTTTTTATTGTATTTTACGTAATTTTTTTGTAATTCAAGGAAACTGCTTTCGAAGTGGCTCAGCAATGGATGGTTCGAGTCGCCGGGTTATTTACGTCAGGACAAATTTCGGCAGTGGATGGAGGGTCTGTTCTCCAATCTGCCGAAGTATATAGCCGCCGGTTATCAGGTAACACGTTTATATTTATTATCATACTATTTTTTTGTGTGAAATTGTCGATCAGTTTTGTTTTCGTTCTTTTCTGTGTATATTATAAAAATATCTCACGGTCGCCGCCGCCGCCGCCGGCCCCGCCGCCGCCACCGACGCCGCCGCCGTCGCCGACGTCGCAGCCACCCCCTCCGCCACCGCTGTGTAGGATATATAGAATCAAAACGGATCCCAAGCAAAATTCGAAAAATGTTCTAAGTCCCCCATGGGCACCTTGCCCGGATTTATAATATAAATGGATATCAATATTTTATAAAAGTCTTAACAGGGCGAAAGAGACGGGAGCAATAATTATTCTAAATATTTAGAATAAGTAAATTTAGAATAATTTGAATAATCAAAATATTCCTTTTTTATGATCGCAATAGGTGAGAGTAACGAAAAGTGGTCCTGCATTTACGCTGACAGTCACCGGGGACAATTTTTGGGGACCGATCAGTGTAGATTTGGTACCAGTCCTGGAATTCCGGAACGAAGTGTCCTTGAGACGAGTTGGACTAAACGAGATGAGGGTGAGGTTGCGTTCATGACCAAAGTTATCCAAAGATAAACCACGGACGCTTGAATTCTGCAGTGCTGGTACGCGGTACCAAAACCATTAGAGCCCAATCAAAAGGTGCCGGAGGTTCAGTGGCGAATTTCGTTTTACACAATGGAAAAAGACATCTTATCGCTGTACGCCAACGCCTTTGTTAAACCGGTTATCCGACAAATAAAGGTAGAATTTTCGCATTCTTACTTTCACTCACACCAATTGATGCCATCTGCATGATTATTTACATTGATGAAAATAAATACTATTTATAGTTCATACAATTCTAAATCACAATCCTCGCCAACTGCAATGTTATTACTATTTCTTTGAACAGCAAATCATGCAGCTACTAATTTTTTTCACAGAAACTGAGGGACAAGTATAATTTGAGTTTCGCGAGCTACTACATCGAGACAATTTTTCTAACTGAGATAAGGCTCCGACCAGAGCTGCTGCGTCAGATGAGAGCTACACATCTCTTTCTTTACGTAAACAATTGCATCTGCAGTATATTTACGTTATGCAATTTATTTGTAGACAATTATTCACAAACGAAACACAATTTTTAGATGCTGAGGAAGGTGCAGGATGCTTGCACAGCAGGGAGAATCGCAAACTACTGGGACCCAAGGCACAATTTGATATCGCACTTGTCATCTGCGCATTTGTCAAATATCGCCGGTCGACTGAAAAGAATAATTGCAGCAGTCACAGCGGATCCTCTGTCAGTTGCACAGTATATACGTGAGTCAAATATGTCCGCCTGAAGCCGGAGAACAAGATCCCAAGAACAAGAGAATGAGAGAAAGAGAAAGATATCTATAATTAATATGTCAATCGGTATTTCAGTAACTGACGAGGAACTACAGCAGGTTCAGCATCAAATTGATAGTATTCGATACGGAGAAGCGTTTGCAACCTTGGAGAGCGCAACGTTACAAATCAAGGAACCTGAGTCGTGGTGCACCATCCTATGATCACCTGTTATTGTCTACTCAGGTCTGAAGGGACTAAGAAAAGACAAATAATGACTACTAATTAAAAAAAAAACAGACAGTCAATGACTTTGACGATGCTAGCAGCGAGCTAAACAAAAGTCAGCTGGCAGAATCAACGACGGCTATTGAGATTCGTAGCAGATACGAAACAGTTCAACATGACGAAAATGAGAGACAAATATACATAAATAAATGCATAACTATGTTTACAAGATGAAATATTGTGTGTTTGTACTAATGATAACTATGCAATTGTCGTTACCGTCGCTATATGCTATTTAATAAAGAAATTCTATGTTTTCAAGATTCTACCTACATAGCAGACAAAATTTCGTGCCTTCCCGTAACCGCCAAGATAACCCGCAACATAACCTATACAAATGTTACCCAGGAAAACTGTTTCGATCTCTAAATTACATAGATACGTGTGAACGCCTGAAGATTTTGTGAATATTGACTCGAAATCGATCAACACCGAAGGCCCTTTATGCATTCCGCGAGTTTCACACTTTTTGGCTCTTACCAGTTTCCACATTCGGCTTTCGACGAAATCGGCTAATCTCAGACACCGATCAACATTTTTCCCCTCGGTCTTTGATAATTAACGAGCTTTGTGTTATAATTGCGGAGAATCTCAATGAACAAAACAAACACCGGCAAAGGTATCGAGGATCGCGCGAACAGCGCGAACCACCGATTGCGCCTGGGGAAAAACGTATTCGAATAGCAGCGCCGCCAACGCGAGGGACCGAAAGCAGCCGCGTCGAGCGCAGCTGGGGACGCACACGCCGATATTTCGATGTACATGTAGCATAGGTAACGTCAGTTCATCGCTTTTGATCGGTTTGGAATGCGACTTTCCTTCAAAAAGTCCAGCAACGTTAATTTCGAAGTCTGCGGCATTGAAATCTGCTCGTCGCCCAAGTGGTTCAAGAAGAAGCTCGGCTGGTATCTACCCGTGTACGACGAGTGAGTGCGACATATATCGCCAATTTTTCCTCCGTCTCGCCCGACTGTTTTTTTCACCTATTCTCGCACCTATGTGCCGAAGCGAGACGCATGTCCCGAGCCCCGCTAGCGGTCGCGAACAATGGATGGCTTTTTTTTTTTCTTTTCCCCCTCGTTTACCTGTTACGAGACTCTCGATTTTTCACTCTCCTCACGGCGACTCGACTCCGGGTGTCGCGCGAACATTCGTCGTCGAGCGACGTGCTCACATGTTGAACGAGCATCTTCACGACACGGAATCTTTGTTGTTCGGTCCAGTGATGAGAGTCAATAATAGCGACAAACTCGACGAATTTAGACACCTCAAGTCGAGTGTAAATAAAAATTTCGTTGCACCAGGATTTGGCTCTCACTTTTGTTATCGTTGTCGTTTTTATTGTTGTTATCATTATTATATAGAAAGGGAAATTTTAACTATGGAATTTATCGCTTGCTGATTATTTTTAGTGGGCGCCGAGAATAGGATGAAGCGACTTTGAGCCGCGCAATCCGCTGCGATCTTCGCGTGTCTCATTAACGCTGTTTATCTTCTTTTGTTCAGCTGGTCTGACATGTCAAATCCGGCGGATCGTCTAAATTATATGCAAGACAGCAGCAGCGACACAGAGACTGACGGTAAAGAGACGGATGGACACGGACGGCACAGAGTTTACGGCAGCAGATTGAGGTGAGGAAAGTTTTAAGGTAATTCCGGTTGAACATTTTTGGTACGTATTTCGCCCGGTCATACATATATATTTATTGGGGTGATTACATTTTTTCTTGTTCAAAGGGGGAAAAAAAATGACTTATCAGGATCCACACTGATCTCGTTGAATGCACTTAATCCACCTAAGTGCCTTAATCATCATTTTCAAGGTTCCCCTTTGCTGCATATAAAAAATATGTCGCATTAACATTGATGCAATCTTTTCATCACTACACATTTTTTGTTGCAATGTTTTTCTATATAGCGAACACTTCTTGTCGCAATGTTTTTGATGTTAATCAGAAAAATTGTGAAACACCCTGCTATTTATATATCGCTGAATATATGGCTAGATCGCTATACTCTTCTGTAATATTATGCTGTATTACATACTACGCAAGCGTATATTAACTATTTACCTCAAGTCCCAGCACCCAAAATTTCTTCTTACCGCAATTCAAGGGATTCGCTTGTCTCATTAGTTACGTTACATACACATTTCGATAAGCGTAGTGTCATCAATATAGAGTTGCAGCATGCACCTAGGTCTATCTATTAACAAGTTCACTTCTTAAATTCAAGTGGTTAATACACAGTTACGTGTACATTGATCATTCAGCACCAAAGGCACCAATTAAAATGACAAATATTTCTTGCAATCTGGAATTTTCTCCTGCTTCATTAACGACTAAAAAAAAAACGTCGCTTCGTTGAATTACAGATTGCCAAGGCAGTGAACCTGTTGAGAAATTTCTTTAGTGCATGCAATGACACTTTTTCACTGGAAAGAGTTTTAATGCCGCGAAAAACACTGAATTGGCAAGCGCGTATAAACGTGAGATTTTCATCAATAACTCGAATTGGCTTTGTAGTAACGTTCTAGCTTGAAATACACAAGATAACCTGGACTAAAACGAGAAACAATTCGTACATTGCGGCATTCGAGTGTCGCTCTCTTGGTTGCCGGTCTTTCGAGTCTCCTCCAATTAATTCTATCGGGGGGAAATGGGAAAGATATTTTGTCCACGAGTTGAATGACTTGCGATTAAACGCGTAGACAAGAGTATGAGATACGAAATTTGCCTAGGATCTGGTAGACAATTAAATAATGCTTGAACCGAGGTAGACAGATTAGTAAGGACATGTGGTTGTTTTGCATGTAGTTGTGGTGGCTCGTCCAAACCAAAATCTTGTCTGGCACAGAAGGATGGAAGCAGCGAGCGGCATTGCCATACCTTCGGTTCGAACAGGCAAAGCGCAAAACTAGCTCATCGGAACAGGTAATAAAAGGGAAGGTGTGACGCCGCGAACGATAAAGTTAGAGGCTTCGAGCTAGGGAAGGGGAGCCGGAGATTCAAAATTCTCTCGTAAATTCTCGCCTCACTCACGTTTCACGTTACACGATCAATCTTTTCGTCGGACTATTGCGGTCCATTCGCGCGAGCCTCGCAACAAGTTGCCAATGCGCAAGGTAGGTTCTCGCAAAGTAAAACACGAAAAAGAACAAAAAAACGAGCAAAAGAAAGAAAGAAAAGAAAACAAAAAACAGCAACAACAGAAACAGAAACAATTCATTACGCCTAATAGTGCGCTTTGTATGTCCGCTGCGCATATCGTCCCTAGATCGCAACTCGTGAAGAGAGAAAGAGCCCGGTGACCGGAGGAAATATTTTCGATAAAAACGCAACCGCGGTTTGTGTTTAGAATCCGTGCGGGAATAACCATGGGGAAGAATCAGCAGAATCCGAGTCGCGACGGACTTGGATCTTCCGGTTCGACGCTCGGCCCGAACAATCCTCAGGTCAGCGACGAGAGAATCACGCTCATCGTTGACAACACGAGGTAAGAACACCGATTAAGGATGTAGGAGCGCGAAGTATTCAATTCGCATTAATTCGAGAAAATTGCGAGAGAATTGCAAACACTTCTCGATGGTGTGAAAATCTGAAGAAATTTATGCACACTAAAGGTACTGAAAAGATTAATTTTGCATAATAATAATTCCAAAATTTTATTAACAAATTCATAAAAAAATTGTTTAACAAATATTTCGTTGACTCAATTTTGTTTTGCATGAAAATTATTCTTTTACTAGGGTAATCACACGCGCTGGCGCGCGTGCTTGAAAACCTTTTCGCCAAAATCGACCTCAGAAATAATTTGTTTTTTCAAAACATCGACTTTTAACCTATATCATCGTTTTCAAGTCATATATTCTACTCCCGAAAACACTGGTTACCAATACTTTTTACTCGATTTTGAAAAAAATCATTTTTGAAGACGATTTTTTTGTCAGAAATGTTGCCTTCGAGAAATGTTTGCAATTCTGTTGTACTTTTCTCGAATTTATGCGAGTTGAACACTTAGCGTTCCTACATCCTTAATAATCCCGTAAATCGAAGTTAATGAAAAAACACGCGAGCAAAAAACGTAACACGTGAATCCGTTGCTTTCAGGTTTATTCTGGATCCGGCGCTGTTCACCGCCCATCCGAACACGATGCTCGGCCGAATGTTCAGCTCCGGCATCGAGTTCGCGCAGCCGAACGAGCGCGGCGAGTACGAGGTGGCCGACGGAATTTCGGCGATGGTTTTCCGCGCGATCCTCGAGTACTACAAGGGCGGGGTGATCCGCTGTCCGCCCACGGTGACGGTGCAGGAGTTGCGCGAGGCCTGCGACTACCTTCTCGTGCCCTTCGACGCGAGCACCGTGAAATGCCAAAACCTGAGTGAGCATCCGATAAGCTAAACACGAGCGTCTCGTGTCTCCGGGACCTGCGGAAACTAGTAAAACTTTTCGCAGGAGGATTGCTACACGAGCTGTCGAACGAGGGAGCCCGCTGCCAGTTCGAGGTCTTCCTCGAGGATCTCATACTCCCGCTGATGGTGAACAGCGCGCGACGAGGCGACCGCGAGTGCCACATCGTGGTGCTCCTCGAGGACGACGCGGTCGATTGGGACGAGGAGTATCCGCCGCAAATGGGCGAGGAGTATTCGCAGAGTGAGTACGCGCGACCTTCTCATTGCCGCCAGCGGCATAAAAAGAAAATAACAACAATTTCATAGCTAAAGCTCGAGTAAAATAAAGATAAACAGACTATAAATATTCCGCGGGAAAGAAAATATAGACGAGGCGCTTGGAGGGAGAGTGACGATGAAGCACGTGGGACGCGCGAGCTATTCGTGAATGAAAAGAAAAATCAATCCTCCCCACGCGCGTGGCCTTTAGCGAAATCTCACGCTCGATTTTCCTCGACATTATCACCGTCGTTGCTCATCGATGCTGTTTGTTTTTTTTTTGTTCTCTTTTCCCACCCGCGCAGCGGTCAACAGCACGGCGATGTACCGGTTCTTCAAGTACATCGAGAACCGCGACGTGGCGAAGCAGGTGATGAAGGAGCGCGGCCTGAAGAAGATACGTCTGGGCATCGAGGGCTACCCAACGTACAAGGAGAAGGTGAAGAAGCGCGCGGGCGGCCGTGCCGAGGTCATCTACAACTACGTGCAGCGGCCGTTTATTCACATGTCCTGGGAGAAGGAGGAGGCGAAGAGTCGCCACGTGGACTTTCAGTGCGTCAAGTCGAAGTCGGTGACGAATCTCGCGGAGGCGACGGCCGACCCGGCGCTCGACGCGGGCGGCAATCCGATAAACGCGATCGCGCTTCTTCAGGCCTCGGAGCCGGTGCCGCAGCCCGAGGCGTCGCTGCCCGCGGGCGCCGATCCCGAGGCCGAGGGCGCGGTCCTCTTTCCCGATCCCGACCTGCGGCGACTGCTGCCCGACGAGATAATATGAGGGAATCGCTGCCGCTGCGCCGCCGCCGCCGCTGCTGCCGGAGAATCCTCGCCGCGAGTCCTCCGAAATCTCCCGCGTTCCCAGCAAGGCTTCCTCCTCACCGTCGCGTCGCGCCTCGAGCCACCTCGGCGAGCCGCACACGAGAACTGCAAACACTAGCCTCCCCCCAATGTGATAGCCAGCGCAAGAGTGACGATTGCCTTAGACCTCAGATAACTCACGTCCGCAGTCGAGACGAGCCCGAGCGGAATGTAAATGAAAGGAAGGACACAAAAAGAAAAAAGATAAAACAGGATAATACACACACACGCGACGCATCGATCGTTTTTTTTGTATATATATAATAACTCGGTGTCTAAAACATGTGACGACATATCGCTGCGAATTTTCCCCCCACCGCGATGTCATTTATCGGGCGGTGGGAGCGGCTTCTTTTTTTCTCATTTTATACCGTTAATAAAGTTGGGTACCACGACGCTTTTAAATGGAATCTCGGAGTGGAGTCTTTACAACAAAAAAAATTAAAAAATTGCCCACCTCTTCCTGACGTTTTAATTTTTTTTATTGATAGCGTCTCGCGGCGAAGAATCGTGGAAATTGCTCGGTAAAGCGCGAGCGCAGGGTCGATCGATTTTCCGAGGTTTTCCGGGGCGCGGGAAAATCGCGCGCCGCCGCTGGTAAACGGGGGGTTGCCCGGAGCGGCCGATGATTCGGGCCGCGAGCGTCTTTAGCCGCGGCGAGTCGTTCCCGACGTTGGTGCCGCGCGGCTTCTTCTTCCCGTCGGTCGTTGCGTGGGCGGTGGGCAGCGTCAAGGGCGGCACATGCGTAGCGCCCCGTGGGGGGGTCCGCGACGGCGGGTCGCGCGAAACGCAGGCGCCGCATAGATCAATAAATACCCGAGGAATAGGGCGAGAGGCCAGTAGCATACGGATTCGCGTGGAGTGAGCGAGAATTTTCCGGATAAAGCACCTACGGGCTACCCAGTGGTGAGGCTGCCGAGCAGCTCGTCCAGCATGCAGCCGCCCCCGAGAAAAGTAAGCGCACTCACGGAAAATGTCACGCCGTAAATTTCCAACAGCTTCTCGCGGCTCGCGCGGAAAATTCTCAGTGATCGTTTTCCTTTTTTCTTTTTTTTATTCTCCCCCGTACGTCGCGTTCGGCCGCTAAACTCTGCCCTACTAAAGTCTCTTCCGGGTTCGTTGGTTTATATTCTGTTTACGTTCGTAGTATCGATTGTCGAGAGATTGTAATAATTATTGTTCACCGATCCGAGATTGAATTTTGTTTATAAGAAAACGGGGTCGAAGGCTTCCGCGCGCTATATATCGCTCTCTGCCCAATCCGCGGGTGCACCAGGAACCCCCAAGCGGGTCGGGAAAATCGATGCGTGCGGTTCGGCGCCCGCGGTGGATCGAATCGGTGACAAAACTTGACCTGGAAAATGCACGTCAGGGGGCAAAGCCCCTGGCGCGCTGCCCCGATGCCTCGGGCGTCCGTGGCTTCGCGTAACTTCGAGTCATCGCCGATAAAGTTAATTGCACTATTGAGAGAGTCGCGTACTCTCGGAAATCGGATTACTGTCAGCCACTCGCGGGCAAGAGAGAGAGCGAGAGAGAGAAATAGAGCGTCGAGCGTTACGTCGGGCGGACGCGCTTCGTCGCGCTCAATCGAATCCTCGGAAGGCGCAATCGATGCGAAACTTTGAAGGGCGACGTAACTGCGAGCAACTTTGCGAGCCAACAACCCTGGCCGGCGTGATTATTCAATTGTCGTATTGTTTTCTGTCTAATCGCAGGGAAATTACGCGAAATTCCTTAAAAATGTCCACACGGAGCAGGCGGCCAAGCTGCAAGCGAAGAACCAGCACGAGTGCGACCTTCTCGAAGACATCCGGTAAGCTTGTGAAATATGCAAGTCCGCTGAGTGTCTCTTAAGCTCCTTACGCTTTAGGTGCAGCGCGATAGTTGTATGTTTTATGTGCGTATATATATATATATATTGTGTTAGAGTTTTATGTTACAATCGACGGCGATTCCGCTTGCGTTGCGCTCGGATTGGAGGTCACGCCTTAAGCTGAAGAAAAAAAAAATTGTAACGACGATCGTTCGCCTCTGGGTCAATTTAATGTCGAAGACCGCTGCACCCGGAAGTGTCGAGGAACCAGACGACCCCCCCGTTCGAAGGGGGCGGCTGGCCTACTTCGCGTTTGCCACTCGATGCCGCGACCCCCCGCAGGACCTCGAACATTCTCCGGATGGCTTCGCCATCCTCCGGTTTATCTGGCCGTCGGCGAGGCTCGCGAAATTCGTGAATCGAAGCGCGGAGAGAGCGTCGCGCGGTGCGCAATACGGTCCGAGCGAATCAATGTCATCGACGCCATTTTCAAAGCCGAGGGCCTGCACTTTTGGTCTCAACCGCCTTGGACATTCCGCTAGGCGTGCGATGAATCGTCATTGTGCAGCGATTCGTCGTCCCGTAGTTTAGCTTCTGATGGAATATTTTTCGTTTTACGTTGTGCGACGAGATTACATGAAAACTGGGTCTTGTCCTCCGGGTTCGCCCCGTGCCCCATATCCGGACTTTATGTACACACATTAGTGTCCCGAAGAGCGGGAGCTTCGCTCGCTATTGATCTCGGATTGATCGATTATCCGGAGGGTTAATAGTTAACCGGGGAGGCGGTGAGACATTTGCGCCGCGATTGCCTCACGTTATTTCTGTATTTTTCCAGCAATTTCACGCTTAAAAAATCGGCCATCGAAAAGTCCTACTCTGAGGTAATCACGAGAGCTTCTTCTTACAACACAATTCGCTTTTTATTCTTTTTAATATTGTTTGTTTAATTTCAGGCATTGCTCAAAATATCGTCCGCGTACCTAAACAAAAAGATTCCAAACATACCGGATCTAAAGGTCGATGGCTCGGACGAAAGATGGCAAGCACCGCTCTCTCGCCTCTTCATTACCGCGAGTGCCGGCGTCGAGGATGTAATTTACCGTGAATTAATTGCAGGAACGTGTGGAACGTCTGGCGAACCGTTTTGGAGGAGAACGAGAAGCTGGCGAAGGCTCGGTTAGCGGCGGTAGAGATATTCCAGACGCAAATTGTCGACGAGGCGAAGGTGCTGAAGATGCATAAGGTGCAAGTCGCCAAGAAGGTAAATCCAATAGTCGCTTCTCGTCGATTCAAATTCAGTTTGTTGATTTATCAAAATCGAACGATACGATTCACAGGCCATCGACCAATTGATGATAGTACAAAAGGAGCTGCAAACATGCGTACAGGAAGTTGACAAGACGAAGAAGTTGTACTTCGACGAGGAGCACAGCGCGCACGACGTGCGCGATAAGGCGAAAGACATCGAAGAGAAGTAAGCGACGTTCTCTTTACAGCCCTCCGGCGCTATCGCGCCTGCATTGTTGTCTCAATTCTCAATCGTCAATCGTCCTCCGCAGATTGAAGAAGAAGAAGGGCTCGTTCTTCCAATCGATAACTTCTCTGCAGAAGAACAGCGCCAAGGTGATGTAACGCGCTGCACGCGACGCTGAAAAATAGATCCTCTCGTTTGCCGCGTTCGATCGACGCGCCTTGCGGCGAATTGGTATTGATAGATTGCTGTTCGCAGGTGAGTTCGAAGCGCGACGCTCTCGAGGAAAAGTCAACCGGTGCGCGGAACGATTATCTGCTCAGCCTCGCCGCTGCCAATGCCCATCAAAACAGATACTACGCGGTAGATTTGCAGAATACGATGCAGGTACGCGGATTTTCGAATTCGTTTCTTCTCCCTGTTGAAAAGAACTGATAAAAAACGATAAAAATGGGCATAAACCGCATTGATCCTGACACAATCTTATAAGTACCTTTGGGGTTTTTGTTCATTCTTATCGGTTTTTATCAGTTTTATTCAACAGGGCTGGTCAACGAGGGATCAATTTAATGAGCTGTGTGTTTTTTTCTCTCGGTTTTCAGTATTTAGAACACGGTGTATATGAAAAAGTAACGGAATATTTAACGCTTATGGGTCGCACAGAGCTTCTCACTTGTGTAGCAACGCAAAACAGCTTTACCAAAATTCGCGATCAGGCGCAACAGCTCACGCGGGAATACAATATACAGTGTTGCTGTCTTTACTATCCTGTGCTGAAGTTGCATATACAGTACGACTTCGAGCCGTGCGACAGTGATCCGGTGGATAGGTGAGTGGACTCGAATCATTTTTACTACTTTAAGGTTTGACTACGATAATTTTTCATATCACCTGGAGGAACCGAAACGATCGGAGTAAAATACTTGTAATCAATGTTTCAGAGTTACAGCCGATCACTCGGCCGCCGCAATACTGGGTAAAGAGGCTCGACGTTGGTCCGCGAAAATCGCGCGCGAGGTGAACAGCATAAGGGAAGCTACGCGAAAGTTGCAAGCGCTTCAGCAAGTCAGAGACTCGGGACACAAGGTTCGTCTTTTTATTCAAATTAAATTCAAGTTGTATTCATGTCTTCGCTCTTGCTGATAATTTGTATTTCCGGAAAAACCATCAGACCGATCCGAACGATCCAAACGGGCCTGACGTGGACACCAAGATGGACGAATTGAAGCAAACCATACGACGAGCTGAGACTGCGAAAATGGTCGCCGAGGCGCGAATCGAGTGTCTCCGATTGGGCGGAGGTTCGTGTCGCGATTATCTTAAACTTTGTCATCTTATTAATATCCATCATCGTATTAATTTGTCATCTTAATATTATTCGTGTAGCTCTTGTAGTAAGTGATAAATGATTTTTTCTGCTCAATTTATCGTAGCCATGAATAATCGAAGCGAAATCCATTGTATTTGTTCTCAGTTAACGTGGATGAATTCATACAAGAGGCCGAGACACTGAGCGTTACGGACATGCCGCGCTCCGCGAGTTCACTTTCGGTCAGGACCGATGCATCTGGCGCGGCGGTAACTATCTACCTTTCGAATCTATCGGCGCTCGTGTAAACAATAGCTGCGATGCTCACCGAGATAGCGGCTTCACGTCTGCGCTTCCTGTTTCAGGAACATCCGTCCTCCGACTCGTTCTACGACAGCGACGGGGACGGCGGAAGCGACTTGACGACCGTCGAGAGACCTGGAAGCGGGCAGCGCAACATGTCGCTGCAGCAGGAGGAGGACGCGGCTACGGAAGAGAGGGAGCGACACGATAGCGCTGAAGTCGACGGTGAGGAAGATACGACAGACAAGACGGAAGAATTTTCACGAGGATCAAACGATCTATCATTTTTGCAGCAGATATCGCTCATTTGGAGGTTTAGATTTAAGGACATACAGCCTTTCTTCCCTCTTCGAAAAATCAATGGATGGAATATTTCGCATTTTCTCGCATATTATATTTACAGACAAAAAAACATAATTTTTCGCGTTTTTCTCATCGAATTCTCTATTTTTTGTGCAAACAACGGTGCTTTTCAAAATAAGCGAGAAATTTGTCATCGGATAGAGTTTTCAAATTTTCCGAAATCAAAAATCTTTTCTTTTTGGAAAAAACGCGAGGGTTCGGCTTTAAAAATCTGTGAAAAATTCAGAAATCAAGATATTGGGTTTCACCTTGCGGCATTCTCGTTGTCATTGAGTTTTTGATATCGATCCATCGATTTTAGTGAAGTAACGGCATTTTGAGAAGAGTGCGTAAATACTTTTTATTGGGGTAGAATTACCGTTTTTGGCCACCTTTTGTCCAGTTGTGGCCACCAAGTTTAAAAGGATTTAATTATTCGCGTTGTTAAATAAAACGAAAATGGGCCTAACAATCTTATCAATTTGTATGAATACTTTCGAGGTATCAGCATTCGAATATGGAAAAACAAATATTTCAAATTAATTACAGTGAAAATAGTTGCAAACGGTACAGTGGCCACAAATGGTACTTCTACCCTATCTTTATTTTTGATTAACACTGTAGTTTTCTTTTCTAAAAGCGAAAGGCACGTATGGACTAGTATCTTTAAAAATAAAGTAAAGAGGAAGGAAACCTTAGTGTGATTTTTTTTTAATGCAGCGCTACTGGAACAAGAGCAACAGCGGATAGAACAGCTAACCGTTGGCTGGGACGACCCGACTTCCGTAGACTGGGACAACGAGGACAAGGACGAAGCGGCCGAGGCTCCGGAGACGTCCGAGGTGCCTTCCATTCAGCAGCAGATTTACAAATGCACAGCACTCTATTCATACACTGTGAGTATCCACGATTTTTTTCTCTCGTAAACTTGCGGACGATGAAAACAAAATTTTCACTCCTAGTTAAAGCACTGAAAATGCAAAACGCGCTATTTTCGTCTCACACAAAAATACGTCGTATAAACCACTACCATATATCGGCACTTCTAATTGCTAATATTGTAGAAAAAAAAGTTCTTCTCCTCGATGTCTAAATTAGCGGTGAATCTGCTTCAGGCACAAAATCCCGACGAGTTGTCAATTGTGGAGAGCGAGCAGCTGGAGGTGGTGGGCGAGGGCGACGGCGACGGCTGGCTGCGCGCCAGAAACTATCGGGGCGAGGAGGGCTTCGTGCCGCAAAATTATCTGGACGTGGAGCGAGAGCCCGCGGCCCCGACAGGTCTGGCGTCCCACGGCCCGGGACTCGTTCAGCAGATCTCCTTCTCCTCCGTGGACTACACGATCGACGATCACGACGCGGTCGATCCGGACGCGCATCTGCACGCCGCGGCCGCCGCCGAGGAAGCCGCGGCCACCGCTCCCGCCGCCGCTCCCGACGAGGCCGCCGTGGACGCGGTCGCGCGAAACAGCGTCGCCGAAACCGGCCTCACCGACGTCGGGCAGATGTACTGCATCGCGCTCTACGACTACGACGCGACTTGCGACGAGGAGCTCAGCTTCTTCGAGGGCGACGTTCTGCGTGTTCTCCGGCAGGAGCCGCACGACGTCGACGACGGATGGTGGGAGGGCGAGTTGAACGGCCAGCGTGGACTCTTCCCGTCGCTCGTTGTCGAGCCCTGCGCGCCCGACGGATCTCCGCTCACACCACAGGTTCGAGACGATAAATTCGTTGGTCTGCTCCCGGTTTTTCTTCGTTTCTTCTTCGTTAATATTTTTAACGAAAAAAAAAGAAAACAAAACAGGCAGCTTCCGCAACTTTTTTATTTCATGTTATAAATAATTCAGTTATGAATAATATTTATAACAAGTTTTTTTTATAATTTTATAATTTATATATATTATAAATTTATAATTTAGTTATAAATAATATTTATAACACGGGATTATTTATAACAAGTTATAAATAATTTTCAAACCGGGAAAAACCTCTCTGAACCTCAATTTCTTTTGTCTTTTACGAAAATAAAAAAGATGATTTCTGCCCACAGGAAATCATGACTCCACCAAGTTCAGCGCCCCCGGTATTCACTCCCCCGGAAGTTCCCGAGTACGCGCTCGAGGAGGAGCTCGCTCAGGCAATGATGAACGGTGAGTCGTCGCTCTCGAGTTATTCTCGCCTGTCGCTCGAGCGTAAACGCTCGATTTCGTTGTTCGCAGTGTCGGGACAGGAGCCGCCGATTCTGGTGAACGGCGAGCAGCCCGAGGGTGGTTTCGCCATCAAACTCACCAAGTTCCAAAAGGATCACTACGGCCAGCAGTTCGGCGAGGACGAGGGGCCGGCTCCGCCGGGGATAATAGGTAACTCGTCGATCCAATCGACTCAGCCATTTATCGATAGTCAATTAATCCACGCGCTTGATCCCCGAAAACGCTGCCCAGTGGTGGAAGTCTCGGACGAGTCCGGCGACCAGGTAACTAACGACCGAGTCGGCCCAGTCCCAGCGTCGCGTCTCGCGTTAAATTCGTCCACGCGTTTCGTTCGCAAACTGCTCCATTCCAATAAATAACGACTAGACCTTCTGATGCTCCCAGGTGGCTGAGCAGCAATCCGAGGCCAAACCGTTGAAAGCGGTCGAGAAGAAAAAAGCCCCGCCGGGCCAGGAGGACGACTTCGGTCTGGGCGTCGCGCAGATCGTCATCACGGCGGCGACGCCGATGGAGGAAATCGAGCGTCCGTTCCCGGGCGAGGAGGAGGCGGCGGCCGAGGCCGCCGAGGCGGCCAATGACGAGGCGGCCAAATCCGCGGAGGCCGAGGAGGCCGAGAAGGAGCCGCCGAAAGTGGAGGCGACGGAGGAGAGCAAAGAGCCTAAGGAAGCGGCGGTCGAGGAGAAAGAGGCGCCGAAGGCCGCGGCTCTCGAGGACGTCGAGGAGAAATCCACGGTCGACGATCTTCCCGCCGACTCGGCGCCCTTTCCGATAAGCAGCAGCTCCGGCAGCGAGGCGGACTCCACGTCCGGCCCGAGCACCGCTGACAACTCGCAGTCTCTGCCGTCGCGCGGCACCGTGATCGAGATGCAGACGAGCGTGTCCGACGAGCAGCCCGACATAATACCCGAGAAGATGCTGATCGGCGGCCGCGCGAGCATCCCCGACGAGCTGCAGCCCGATCAGCTGGAGAAGCTCCAGAATCTCAAAGAGTCGAACGCCTAGGATTGACCGGGCCTCGGAGAGGAATGCGAACTCGATCCTGCCTTAACGAACAAACTGGCTCTTCCGAAAAATCATCAGAACAAGTTTCGGCATCTGTTGGAATTCTGGAACTCTCCCGAGGTTATCGGGAATAAAGACTAACCCCCCGGACATTATCCCCGCCGCGCCGCGTAACTCAATATTTTTATGTTAATATTATGTACACAAAAAACAAAGAAGAGAGAAAAAGAAATACCAAGACGAGAAGGACGAAGACACGAGGAGGTGAAAAAAAAAGAAGAACAAAACGAGAACACAAAAGCAAAAGAACGACAACTTTTTGCTAGGCGATAATCTAGTATCTAATCGAAGCGTAAGTTGCGATTTTTGCAACCTTATTTACAAAAACCGAGAACAAAAAAAATGAAAATATACCGTATAACTGTACAGTCGTAAAGTAATAAAGAGAATTGTCGATACCTGTAAAAGCGAGCGAGAGAGAGAGAGAGAGAGCGAGAGCGAGCGAACGTGAGAGCGAGAGGAGAGCGAGACGAAAAAGGCGAGAAACACACAGAGACACACACACACATTTCGCGTTGTTCATGTACATTATTAGGGAATTACAGTGGTGTTGCGTGTGAAAAAACTGCCTCTTTTTCTTTTATTTCGAATTATTCGTAACAACTGCGAGTAGAAAAAACAACAAAAAATTCCCGGCGTCTCGATTAGTGACGATTAAGGCTGCATGCGAAGGGCGCCGTCGAGTCTGATGGTCTCGCCGTTGAGCAGAGGATTCTCCACGATCGCCTGAACGAGATGAGCGTAGTCGTCGGGGCTGCCGAGCCGCTGGGGGAAGGGTACGGATTTCGCGAGGAAGGTGCGGACCTTGTCGGGCAGCGCGGCCAGCATCGGCGTGTCGAAGAGGCCGGGGGCGATCGTGCAGACCCGGATGCCCTGGCTCGAGAGATCGCGGGCCAAAGGCATCGTCATGCCGACGACGCCGCCCTTGGACGCCGAGTAGGCCGCCTGGCCCATCTGACCCTCGAACGCGGCGACGCTCGCGGTGTTGACGATTACGCCGCGCTGCCCGTCGGCGTTCGGCGTGTTCTCGCCTATCAGGCCGACCGCGAGCCTCGTCACGTTGAACGTGCCGACGGTGTTGACCATCACGACTCGCGTGAAGTCCTGGAGCGCGTGGGGCATCTTTTTGTTGAAGTTGTAGGTTTTGTAGGCGACCGCGACGCCCGCCGCGTTCACGACGACGTCGAGTTTGCCGAATTTCGACTTCGTCACGTCCAGAGCCTTCAGGACGTCCTCCTCGGAGCAGACCTGTGGGTAGAAGTGGAAAAAGGGCAATTTTTTTAATCCTAACTTTCGGAGATTTTACTCATTTTAACCCTCCGTGGTCACTCTGGGTCGTTTCGACCCGAGATCGATTTTTCTGCGCGAAAATGAAATAGTTCCCGGTATTGTTATCGGTATATACCGACAGTTTGGAATGTCCTTTTTTCCATGATTTTATATATTTTTGACTCTACAAACGACTTCAAACTCTGGAATAAATACCTTTTTTGTGGCGGGCACTAGGATGCAATTTTTTTTTTTTTTTTTATCAAAAGTATTATATATAGAGAGTATCAGGTTAAAAATGGAATTAAATCGATATTTTATTTACGGACTTATGATTTTTTTTGTGAAAAACGTCTGTTTTCGATCTTTCACCTTCATTAATTTTTAAAAATGTTGCAATTCAATATCGGGAAATTTCTTTTTTTATAAGTTATCTACAATGTTTAAAGTATATTCTGTAATTTTTTGATATTTTTCAAGCCGGTAGTTTGGCCGCAATACGCAGTTAAAGATGGTCCGAGTGAAATCGACCCAGTGTGACCACGAAGGGTTAATTTAGAGGGAATGAGACGGCTGAAGCGAATAATCATTGAGCGATAACGATAATAATAATAAAACAGTCGTTTCGCAACTGCAACTGATAAATTTTGCAGTCCACAGGTTTTGGACATTGTACAACGTTCGGACTTTGGTTTGAATTTCAAGTATTTTCGAGCTCAAATCGTCGTTCCGGAATGTGCGCGCGAGCCATGTAAATACTGCGCGTGCGGATCGAGAATTCAGCTGATAAAAGGAACTCACGTCGAGGGGAGTGAAGACGGCGTTGTCGGCGCCCAATTCCTCAGCCACCGTGTTTCCCTTGGAGCTCGGCAGATCGGCGATGACCACTTTGGCTCCGTGCTTGACGAATCGCTCGACGGTGCCGCGGCCGAGGCCGGAGGCGCCTCCGGTGACGAGAGCAACAACACCCTAATCGGGAAACGAAAGAAAGAAAAAAATAAATCACATCCATCTCCGCTGCGACCATCGCCGGCCCCGCCGGTCAAAGTCCACTCTCGCGGCATCGATGATGTGCGGCCGAAAAACCGGCAGCAAAAAGAGCCGGCCGAACGACAACCCTTCCCGTATAAAAAACGTGCATACGAAAGAAGTCACGTACCTTGAGCATCGTGATTGTTGGAATGATCAGCAAAGTAGCAAAGTGCTGTGGAAAAATCTGCAAACTTCTCGACGAATTCTTGGGAAGCTCGACGTGCACGGAACGGTGGCTCGTTGCCTACTGACTGTGACTGCGGTTATTCGCTACAGTCTGAACTCCAGACCAGACATCAAGGCCAACTTATCGAATTGTACATTGAACCGGTGGGACTCGTTGTTTTTCCTCTCTCACTGCGGGCCAAACCTCGTGGTTGCAGCGCGCAGCGAGGGGCTCGGTCCGAGCTCAGCCGGTACGGAAGAGAACCGCAACACACTCGCGGGTTCCACCGCGAGGTGGAGGGGGAGAAAAAATATTCGCGCGCGCGGATACAGTCGAACGGTAAGTGGGTCACCGCTACCCACCGTCGAATACGATAGTCCCGTACTTGTTCGCGCGTCCCCGCGCGGATTCACGCACGTCATCTCGTGTGTCATCTCGCAGCCCTGAGATACGTAGAAACAGTACATAACACGCGCGCACCGAGCGAATATTCCGCGAGCAGGGCCGACGCCGAGCGAGAGCGCCCGCAGGGGCATCCGCCGCATTTTCCCTGCTGAGAAAATACGAAAATGCTCCTCTTTACGCACATCGCGTACATTTTTTTCAAAAATAAATATACAATTTTATTTTTTTGATTCCCCCATCTGGAGATACAAAAAATGTGAGACGTTTTTCAGAGATCGAAATGAACTTTGACGACACCGAAGCGCAAATACAGTGGAAATACAAAAGATGTGAGACGTTTTTCAGAGACCGAAATGTACTTTGACGACACCGAAGCGCAAATACAGCCGACAACAAAAATGTCAAGTTCCTGTCGACTCGCCAGGTCGGATCCGGCCGTGGGAGGGAGACGGAACGTCGCCGCGCGGGTGTCTCTCGCTCAGTCGCTCGGCGCCCCCCGGTGTATCTCCGCGTACCTCACTGGGGCCCCGCAGTAGTTTACACTGTCATTCTTTGGCGTTACGTTCGTACGCGCCGCGCGCCTCACCATCACAGACGCGGCTCGCGCCACACTCGCGCAGCGCTCGTACGACGACGTCCGCCTCGCAGTTAAAGGTTAACCGTGGTGTCCGTGGGCCGTCTCGTCGACCGTCATCGTCGTCGTCGTCGCCGTCGCTAGTCGAGCAACCGTCAAAGTGCGCGCGGGTGGAGCACCCGCGAGGTCGCCGCGCGATGTCGAGGATGGAGTGCGAGGACGCGCCGCAGCTGATGCCCGAGCTGACCAAGTCGCTGTTCCTCATCGTCTCGGGCCGCAGCGACGACGACATCGAGCGGGGCTGGGATAACCTGCGGAAACTCGAGGACAGCGGCCTCCTGCAGGGCTCGGTGAGTCTCGCGGACGCGCAGCCGATAATGCGCGGCATTCTCCGCGGCAGCGTGATGAATCCTCACGAGGTGCCGAAGCTCATGGCGTACTTCGCCAAGTACGTGAAGAAAAAATCCGCGGACGGCCCGCCCGACGAGGACTTCGACCTGAGCGACTACGTGGCCTTTGTGCAGCTCACCTCGAGCCGGGATGTCGCGCTGCTCACCTCCATGGTGGAGATACTGAGAGACCATCCGGTGTACAGATCGACCGCCGGCGGCAACGCCAGGGCCTGCCGGGCCATTGTCGCCAGCCTCGGCTCGTTTCCCATGCCCATCAAGCTCGCCGAGATGTCCAAGTTTCGCGACAACGTCACCAGGATACGAGAGGCGCTCAGGGTTATATGCAAGAGCTCCAACGGCTTTGGCAATTCGGATTTGATAACCGTCTGCTTGCAGACCGTGGATAGCATGATTTCGGATACGGAGAGGACGAGCCACCCTGGGCCAGGTTTGATAGCCGTTCTGGAGCTGGTGGAGGATCGGCTGATCTCACCGGCGGTCAAGTGGATCATGCGGATGGAGACGAGGAGCGACTCGCAGCTGGAGCGTGCGCTGGAGGTTCTCTGCAATTGGTTTCATCGCTGGCTGAAGGTGGAGCATCTGAGCATCTGGATCATGGGTTTCATAAGCGGCCTGGAGGCTCGAAAGAAATACGATATTCTTATGAGAGTCTGCAACGCCGGATACGTCAAGAAATTGCTGAGCTGCGTGCAGCTTCCCATGGCCAGCGAGCAGGCGACGTTGCTGGCGACTATCATTCTCTGCAAGCAGCCGACTCGGGGCATCTTTCACGAGAACATCAACACGATAAAGACGGTGTTCGCGGTACTGAAGAAGCTGGACACGGAGGTCTCGCTCAAGTGCCAGAGGAGCCTCGTGGACGTGACGAAGGCGCTCGTCGAGCGATTTCCCGGCTACAGCTTCTACGAGAGCCTCGAGAACGCGTTTCCCGTCGCGCCGGACATGGAGAAGGTCGCGATGCTGCGCGACGAGCGCGTCTGGTCGGACTACGACGAGAGATTTCCCTGTCCGGAGATCAACGTCGTGCCGCCGAACGATCACGGAAAGGTCGGCCTCACGAATCTCGGCAACACCTGCTACATGAACAGCGTCCTTCAGGCGCTCGCGATGACGCGGCAGTTCAGTCAGGAGGTAATGAGACACAAGTCGTCGTTCCCCAGCGCCGAGGACGGCGGATCCGCCTGGGTGGCCTCGGCCGAGGAGGCCGCGTCGATCATGCCCAAACTGCAGAATCTCTTCGCGCTTTTGTCGTACTCGCGGAGGCGGAGCCTCTCGCCGACGGAGATTCTCGCGGCCTCGCGGCCCGAGTACTTCACGCCCGGTCAGCAGCAGGACAGCTCCGAGTTTCTATGGTTAATAACGCATTGACGATTACATTCTAGCTTTTTCTTACTTTCTTTCTTATCGCAGATCCTCAAACAGTAGTAGAATTATGGCGGCACATTTAATTAATGTGTGTAAATTTGTGTCTGCTGTTTTACGCAGTATTTTAGTTACAAAAATTAATACACTTTTATCGGGTAAGCGTAAAAGTATATTAATTTGTTTAACTTGACTAAAACTGCTCTCGTTACTTTCAATATGAAACTTATTAACATTTTTCAATTTCACATCAGCCATCTTCTGGACGTTCTCTACGAGCAGGAGAAGAGCCTGTCGCGTCAGACGGCGAGCGCGACCGAGGTGACGTCGGGCGCGAGCGGGAAGGGTAAGCGAAGCAGCGACGTGATGTCGCCGGACCGAGGGGTGATCAAGCGATGGACGACGGAGGAGGATCTTAGCGAGGGAATCTCGCTGGAGCGAAAGACGAGTCAGTCTTTGGGCGATTTTCCTCAATGTAAGTCAGAGACTCGCTTTAAGGGGGACTTCTACCCTGGAGCACCGTTTTTTCATTTTCTTTTTTTGTGGGAAAACGAATAATCGTAGACGACTGCGGTTTTTTTCTACTTATTATTTACGTTTTATAGTATACAATTTAATTTTTTAAGTTAAAAATTGTCGGCGTCTCAGGTCCTCAAACACGGTCATCCAAAATAAATGGCTACCACTTTCTTGACCACTGAATTATGCGATCGGCCTGAAAATATGCATACATACTTAGGAAACATGTCTTCATGGAATGACGGAAATTTTTTTCGATAACTTAATTTTTCGATTTTTCATTAATGTTTTTATACGAAAAACATCGAGACATTTTTTTTAAACGCCGCCATGTTCTTAATTTTGCAGTAATCGAAAAAAACCTCCGTCATTCCATGAAGACATGTTTCTCGAGTATATATGCACAATTTCAGACCGATCGCACAATTACAGTGGTCAGGAGAGTGGTAGCCATTTATTTTGGATGATCGTGTTTGAAGACCTGGGACACCGGCAATAAAAAAAATCCACTGTATACCTTAAAACGTAAGTAACAAGTAGAAAAAACCGCAGTCGTTTACATTTATTAGTTTCCCCATAAAAAAATATAATGAAAAACGGTGCTCCAGGGTAAAAGTCCCCCTTAAGTTCCGTCTTCGCGTTGTCGAATTCCCGAATTCACGACGTCCATATATGTAATGTCAGCAGGCGAGGACGAGGAGCAACTGGGACAAACGCAGCCGGGCGAGTCGCTGAGCGACTGCCACTCGGACTCGACGGACAGCGGAATCCAGTCGGTCGACGGTTGCGGAACCAGCGGCGGCGGCGGCGGCGGTGGCAGCGGCGTCGGCAGCAGCAGCAGCAGTAGCGGAAGCGGAAACGGCGGAACCATCGACGAGTCCGCGTCGAGCCAGTCGATCCTCGTGCACCGAGTCTTCGGCGGCGAGTCCGAAATCACCTACCAGTGCGCCCAGTGCGACACGAGTTCGCACAACACCGACCGGTTTCGCGACCTCCAGCTCTGCTTCCCGCAGGAAATCGCCGACAACCAGGACGTCTCGGTGCAGGACCTGATGAACTACTATCTCACCCCGGAGAAGCTCACCGGCGACAACAAATACCGGTGCGACAGGTGCACGAAGCTCTGCGACGCCCAGCGTATAATCAAGATCCTGCGAGCGCCGATTCACCTGATCCTCACGCTCAAGCATTTCCACTACGACCCGGAGACGCGGTTGCGAACGAAGCTGCGCCACAAGGTGACGTACAACGAGACGATACGGCTGCCGGTGTCGCAGAGCGAGCCGCAGTCGTCGTCGCCGATCGCCGAGACGTACCGGCTCTACGCCGCGGTCGTTCACTCGGGCTACAGCATGGACTACGGTCATTACATCACCTACGCCCGGGACGCCAAGCAGAATTGGTACAAATTCAACGACAGTTGGGTGTCGCGAACGAGCCTCGAGGACTTCAACGGCCTCGAGCCGCCCGACACGCCCTACATCCTGTTCTACGAGAAAACGACGCCCGGCGAGGCCGCCGACGTCGACGAGGAGACGGCCGCCAAGCCCGAACTCTCGACGCTGAGCAAACACATTCAGGAGCTCGTGGAGAGGGACGCCCGCGCCTACGACGAGGAGTCGCGGCATCAGGCCGACAAGAAGCGCTCGCAGCGCACGAGCCCCGGCGGCGGCCGCCTCATCGCGCCCCTCCTGCGACGTCACGACAACTCCGACGACGAGAATCCCCCGCCCAGCAGCTGCCGCGGTCCCATCGATATCCCGGCTAATCGCTTTCTTTTTTAACCCCCCACGTTACGGCGATTTCCCCTCCTCGACCCAGATCCAAACTTCGCGAGTGCTTCCTACCTCTGTCTACGTCTTTTCCTCCCGCGTTTCTCTCCCCCTTTTCCTCTTCCTCTTCCTCCTCCTCCCCCCGCCTCGATTACGGGACAGTTGATACCCGCGTTAAATTGCGTCTCGACGGGAAAACATCTTTGGACGCACTTTTTGAAGGGCCAGAAGCGTCCGCGAAGGGCCACGGGAATTTTTTCGCGAAACGGGGCGAATCGTTCGAAGGGAGGGACGCGAGTTTGGCTGAAAGCTGAGTCGGTCGACCCCGTGCCGGGAAACTTTCCGTCGGTGTTGGATATCGACGCGGGGTGCTTTGAAAGATGTTTTCGCGCGACACATAGTGAGTACACGAAGTTTACTCATTACGTTTTCTCTTTGTAAATACTATACCATAGCTGTACGACTAACAACAACAAGATGATTAATTTAAACGAAACAAAAAAAACAACACCGAAAATAAGGAAACAATTGATTGAATATGGTTGGAAATCTGTGATACATGTAACATTTGTACTGTCACAATGACAATATCGAGATCTTATAAATACAGTATTCGATGCGAATGTTGCAGAATATTTGCTTCAGCTGCTGTGATTTCGTCGCGAATCACCCTCGCCCCATTTCCCGCTTCAACGATTGCGCGTATAAACTTCATTTATTTTTCTGAGTTTGACTTTGACGTGAAAGTTATTGGCCTCGTTGTGTTTTCCCTCATAACGTTCAAACCGCTGTAAAGTGAGTAATATTTCTTTTAATACCTGACGTCGAGACGCCACCGCGTCTCCTGGTATCCCGCCAGACACGAAATGCGCACGATTTTTCGCTGAGTAAGCTTCGCCCGGTTCGTTGAATCTTTCGGTCGTTCGTTCATTTTAAAGCTCCGTTTACTCGCGGGCCGGATTAAACGCTGACGGTGAAACATGTTTAGAGGAAAAATCACGCGAAAAGAGGCAATGGAACGAAAAATAACGGCCGCAAAACGAATAAAAAAATTCTACGCTTTAGGAGGAATTCACCGTATGGATCGAGGCAACGCCCGTTTAATTCGTGTGTACACCTTTTGTTGAAAATTATTTAATTTTTTTCGTCAATTGACAATTCTTTAGTCGAGAGATTTTAGTCAATTTTGACTGGTTTCGAAAATAATGTCTTATTGATTTTTCATCATCGCGCGAAATTGACGATCCCACGCGTTGACAGGAAGAAAACTTGGATTGATAAAGCGATTTGTCACTCGAGAAGAACCTCGCCCTGGTCTCCAGCGCACTCCAAGCAACTTCGGTCATTTATCAGTGGCATATTCTTTAATTGAAAAGATGACCGTCGTATATTTCTCATAACGTTATATATTATTATTATTATTATTATTATTATTATTATTATTATTTCCAGTCATCCCAGGAGGATAAATAAGTAATTCCGTGGCCCCGAAGGTGTATAATTGACAATGAATAATATAGCGACGAATTTCCGCTTACAGACGAATCGGGGGGACGAAGTCTTACGAACTAGTTGTCCGAGATAAAGCAGAAATCATTATTGTAGCTCGCACATCAACAACTCGGTGAACAATTGGCGAACGGGCTATTAATTCCTCACGGTCAACATTTTCTCATTCAGGGGAACATTTCCGTTCACACCCATTATTAATAAAATTCCTTATTAAAATTTGAGACCACTATAAACAATACAATGCAAAGAGCCGGCTCTGTATTAATCCTAGAAATTAATTTCCTATTAATTCCAACCAACCAGTTTTCCCCACCGAAATTCCCCCTTAAGGATGTGGGTGCGGTACAGTCCCGCCAAAGCGAGTTCCCGAGAGAATTTCGTACACTTCTCAATGGGATAAAAATCAGAAAAAAATCAAGCCCGTTGGTGCTGCAAAGACTGATTTTGTACAATAATAATTCGTAAATTTTATTATCTAACTAATGAATAAAGTTCAAAATTCGTGATTTTCCACATATCTTTCAAAGTAAAAAAATGTTAAGACATGATTTTCAACCGACAGCAATAGGCATGCAGTCGATGCATGGCTTCGGCGATCTAAAAAAAAATAAACAAAAAATATGCCCACCTAGGGAATGTAAAAACGAAGAAAAACGCTTCCGGAGTGAAGTCTGTATGATAAAAAATACAGAAGTTATGATGTGCCAAAGATTAAAAAGTGTCAGATGTAAATGCACCCCCTTAAGGAATACAACAAAAAATAAACAAAAAATATGCTCACCTAGAGAATGTAAAAACGAAGAAAAACGCTTTCGGAGAGAAGTGTGTACGATGAAAAATACGGGTGTTATGGCGTACCAAAGATTTCTTATGAATGCACCCCCTTAAGGAATACAAAAAAAAAAAATAAACAAAAAATATGCTCACCTAGAGAATGTAAAAACTAAGAAAACGCTTTTGGGATGAAGTCTGTACGATGAAAAATACGGGAGTTATGGCGTGCCAAACATAAAAAAGTGTCAGATGCAGATATTTTCAGGGTCATTGTTAACAATGCCTATGCGGCTGTCCCTCTCGCACCTTTTTTGTTCGATTCTCCTGAACAAACGGCTGTAAGAATCGACTCCAGAAGATCAGCCCAATTCTGCAATACTTCCGCACGTTCGACTCCAGAAGATCAGCCCAATTCTGCAATACTTCCGCACGTTCTATCAAAATCTGAGCTCTATCTGCCAAATAGTTTAGGAGAAAATAGCTTTAAAAAATTCGAGCTGGAGTGGGGGAAGTGCCACTACCTCTTACGGAGCTCAACTCACGGTCGGTACTTGGATAGGTGATCGGTTAGCCATGCACTGATTTTCACGTGACTGTTGAGCGGGGGACAATTTTTCTGAGTTTTTCATGTATTCTCATACAGCAGACACTCAGTAAAATATAGCCGCCTGTACCGGCACAGGTTTTCCTCAGTTTCCCTGTGCCCTCTTGCAAATACGATACAGCAGTGTATTAGGAAAGAGGGGCTGCGGGTAACACTCTGGGGGAACTCAATAAGTGACTCGGGAGGGGGATACAAGGAGTGAAAGGGGATCAAAGGAAGTGGGGAGAAACGTAAAAACCTGAAGAAGCTATACGTAGGAATTCGAATAAAAAATAAGAAAAGCACATGATTTTAAAAAATGACACTAGAGAAAAAAAATCGTACATATTCAGAAAAAAGAACAAATCATTCTCTTTTGAAAAAAGTGAGGGTCGTCGGCTGATGCACGAAATACTTTATTCGCAAATTTCTTAACATTTTGGAATTCCTTGATTTGTGTTCAGATTTTATCCCACCGAGAAGTGTTGAAAGTTTTCTCGGAAACCCACGTCCGGCGGGACTGTACCGCTTCCACATCCTCAAAGCCACGCGAGCGGTAATTTCAATCTAGGACCCTGGCGAGCCCGTCCAGAAGTTCGGCCCGAGGATCGTGTCGGATGCCTCGGAGCGGCGCGCTCAAAACGCGTACATATATCATTAGCCGGCGTTCGTGATGCCGTAACAGAGTGGCGCTGGGCTCCGTGGCGATTTGACACGTCTAACGCGTTTAATCGGCACGACGAGCTCGTCTCACGCCGGCTAACGTAATTAGCGTCGCGGTAATTCGACGTCGTAGGCCCGCGCGAGCACGTTTAGGCAGCTGAATCATGTAATTAACCGGCGGCGCGCGCGCGCGACCATCGGGGGAATCTTCGTCGAGGAGAGACGCTCGAAAGTGCATCTGAGAGGGTCCGAGCCGGCCGGGACTCGAGCCTCGAGGGTGCGGAAAGGACTTGCACAATAGGCAGTCACGTTGCGACTTGCGTGATACATATCCGAATGTGTATATTGAGATTCCACGAATCACGTCACCACCCCCCCCCCCCCCCATCCCGGACGATTCTAGCCTCGTCAGAACTTATAAGGATGTTATGCAGCTTCACACTAGTCAAATCAGTACTAAATTTTTAAAAGCGTTTTTACAATTCCTGATTGTGTTTAATAAATTGTTCGGGGGTATTAGTGACGTTGCAGCATTAGTTCTTAATAGGCAAATACATTCAAAGCCATGAATCGATTAGAAAGACGACTAATATAAGCAAATTCTCAATGTCATGTTTTTTCGCGCAGTCTTTTAAAAGAATAAACCGCAATAATAGTTCAATCATGCCGGGTAATGGCTCATTTTTATTACTGGAAGACCCTCTATCGATTGACCGACCAGATTTTTGATAGTATCAGTAGTTCAAAAGATCCAACCGTTTGATTATCTTATCCTAACCTAAAAGGCAACATACAAATACCTGTATCTTTTTAACTACTGATACTATCACAAATCTGGTCGGTCAATCGATAAAGGGTCTTCCAGTAATAAAAATGAGCCATTACCCATTTGAACTATTATTACGGTTTATTCTTTTAAAAGACTGCGCGAAAAAACATGACATTGGGAATTTGCTTATATTAGTCGTCTTTCTATTCGATTCGTCGCTTTGAATGTATTTGCCTATTAAGGCGATGTGAAACATGTACCACGTGACACGTGAGTGCGAGAGAGATAGCTGCAATTTTAGAAACAACGCCATTCGATTGTTTTTTCGAAAATCAAAATTCTGACTAATTCATTCCCTCGGTGCACATTACTGGCGTCTGTATTTCAATTTTCACGTCGATCCGTTCATAATTCGCGTCAGAATCTACTCCCGAAATTTTTAGGTGCGCGACCGAGTGTTTCACATGTCCTTAAGAGGCAGTGATACACCGGTGGGAACTTCGACGACGTCGGTAATGTAGGGTTCTGTAATCCTAGTTAAAATGAATTTTTTTTTTGAATTTCGAAACGCCAAAAGCTTATGCCCTTTTTGCCATCATTGTCTATTTGTGTTTCAAATTTCATCGCGATCCGACGCACCGTTTCGGAGAAAACACGTTTCAAAGTTCTGAAGCGATGAGGGGGGCGCGGGCGCGGGGGTCGCGGGGAGGGGGGGAGTATCACTGCCTCTTAACAATTATATATCCAGCGTCAACGCTAATTCGTACATCGGTGTCGTAATATAACCTGTACTTTTCGCTCGTTGCGATTTTCACGCGTTGCGAAGTAAAACGTTGTGACTCGTTGGAAAAAGTTTTTCCAACTCGTGCGACCGCGAAACACGAATCGGAGAAAGTTTCGCGGCGCTTGTATCGCATTTATTATGACGAATTTACGATCTTTCGGCGCGCGAATCGTTGCGACGATGTCGCGCGCTTGTCCAGCACGCGCGCGGCGCTTTACGGGCTACATCGGCGTGCACATCGATCGATGAGGATAACGACGGGACGAGAGAGGCAAGACACAATATCTGCGAGCGAGTTTAGGGCCTCGTCGAGGGTGGGGCTTCCGAGTTAACGAACGCGGTATATCGTCTTACTATCAAGATTGCGGCTGCTTTCTCGTGGTCTCGAGGTGAATTTGTGTGGCCGTCCTCGGTGGCGATAGGAGGGACGCCGAGCCGCCCGTCATCGTCGTCGTCGTGGCGTTTGTCCTCGCGATTGGCGCTGCGATCCCGATGGCCTCTGAAAGCAGACGACGTGACAAGTTGCTTTTTTGTTTTCTCAGAAATATCGGTCTGGTCCGGGGATTTGCGGATCGGTGTTGCAACAATATCTCGCGTTACATCCTGAGCACGATCTGTCCGTCTGAACCATGGATCCCATTTGATCGTAATGATGATCGATAATTCAGCTATTTTATTCTGAAAACAGACGTGACAAGTTGGTTTTTTTTATCTCCCATAGAAATATCAGTCTGGTCCGGGGATTTGCGAATTGGTGTTGCAACGATCTGTCTGTCCGATCCATGGATCACGTTCAATCATAATGATCGGCAATAGTGTAATATTATATTTTATTTTAACCCTCCGTGTGTAAACTCGGTCTTTTAAGGAACAGTCGAAATTTCGAACTGAAATTTCCCTCAAAAGAATAAAGTGCGGGCTTCGACTCCCCTCTCTAAAAAATCTATTTAGTAGTGTGGACAAAAAGCTCCAATGGAACCCGGGTCTAGCCGATGGCGGGCCGACGCCGGTCTGTGCAAGTCGCGACCGTTACCTGAAAGGGTCAGTGTACTGACGACGTCGGTGTTTTGATAGGTAAACGGATGCAGTTTTTTTTTTGCTTTTTTCGTAGTTTTTCGGTCTTTTTATGACTGAAATACATGTTTCTTGTAATTTTATGCTTTTTCTGACCATTTTCATTGTACTTTCTTTTATGTTGAAAACAAGATATTTATGAAAAATACATTTGTATTACATTATTCTAACGTCTGACATTAATTTTGTGCCGGATAATTATCATTCAGTATAATTATAACATGCCTGATTTCGTAAAATATACCCGACATTTAGGTACTGAAATAATTCAACTTTTCAAAGCCCACCCCAATGACTCTATATTCTTTTGAGCTCATAGTCTGAACTACAAAACCCTATAACAATTTTGTTTTTTTCATTTGTTTATTACGAAGTTATTAATTTTACAACAAAAACCCGTTTTTCCCCATTTTCGACTACAATTCAATTTTTATTAACAATAGTTATAAATTTTAGACTTCAGGAACTTCTGGGCCGTGTAGTAAACACTTCGAGAAGTATCCCTGAATTTTTTCAGATTTTTTGAAAGCTTAGAACATTTTGAAAACACGACTTTTCCCTGAAAGACCCAGTGTACCGTGTATAGAAAAATATAGTTTACACACGGAGGGTTAAAAAAAGTCGCCACGAATTTACGAAAAAATGCTGTCATTTCATCTTTATCTTTCTCCTCATCACGACTCGAGAAGTGTTTCGCCGACGCGATGCGATAAGTTTGCAACGACCGTTTCCGTTCGCCTCGGGCCCGCGAGTACGTCGAACCAAATCGACGTCGAACCTTCCGCCGCTGCCGCCTGATCCGTGGAGACTCGGCGGGTCTGCAGATCCGGAAACTGTACGTGTTTTCGGACCGTCCCACTCCCGGGACTGACGCTCCTGTCCTGCAGCGCGGAGATAATTGGGCGCTGGTGCGGCACTGTTGGACTTTGCGAGGGACTCGCGGTGGCCGTGGCGCTCGTGCCCTTTGTCTCGTTGCTCGTGACGTTCCCGCGTCTCGAACTCAGGCAGGAGGTTGCGGTGGTCGTGGTCGGATGGGCCGCGTATCGTATCGCGGGTACCTGCCGGAATTCTCGCGTCCGTTAACTACTTCTGTGAATAGAGCTGGAATATTGTTCGGCGTGCTACACACACACACACACACACACACACACCGCGAGATTTATCTAAATACTCGGCGATTCTGTCGCGCGCGTGTAGCGACAGCCACACGCGCGGCTTAAATTTCGTGGCTCTGACGGCAAACTAAGTGAAACTGTCGGAGCGTTCCGAGCGTCGGAGAGCATTTTCGTCCGCGGCACGTTTATTCGTACGACCTGTATTATAGTAATAATACGTACCCGATGCTCGCAGTCGTCTATGGCTCTGCCTCGACCGGCCACGTATTCCTGATATTGCGATATAACGCAGAGCAGCGAGTACACCTGTAAACTCGGGTTGTGGGGTCACGATGGGGGTCGCCGATGAGCGTGATAAGAGGCCGGGGGAAGGGGAACGGTGGGCGGTGGTGACGGAGGGGAGAGGATTAACGGCTCTGTGTATAGCAGATGTGTGCGAAACGGTATATTTAGCGTATACATATCGGCAAATAGCCGCACAACTGTGCATGTATAGCGACGGAACGAGCGATGCAGATGAGCGATCGTGTCGTGCACTGTGCCAATACTCACGTTCAGGCATAGTAGAAAAAAGCTGAGCGTGTACATGAGTGCGGTTGTTGGACTGAAGCCTTGCTGAAACACGGAAAAGTGCAATATTATCGATCGCAGCGTTCTTTTTTTCTCTCGTCTTTTTTTTTCCCGTTGCTTTTTCTCCCCGAGTAGGAAGTCACTTTGACACAACGCGTCCTCCGGTCGTCCGTGAGAACTCGATTGGGCGCGGAATCGGGCAAAGTGCCGGGTCGCGCACGTTCGCGTCCCGTCCTGTGGCGGTTCGCGTTACTCGCCGCCCGACAAAGATTTATTAATAGGCGCTGACGCCGCGCGGCGCTCGCGGTAAACAATCGCGCGGGACGCACAATGGAGCGACGCGGGACAATGGGGACTTTGGCGGGACGATAAACGTATCGTGACTTACCGAACTGACGAGATAGAGGGAGTGGGTGACATCGAGGAGGCTGCACGCCGCGACGTTGATTATCCACGGGAGGAGGCACAGCCGACGATCCTGCAAAGTTATTGCGACTAATGGGCGAGAAAGCTTAATGTTCATCGATATTGTCGCGCGGGCTGCGAGGCTCAGTCGTGCGGCGGAATCGCGCGTGCCGTAGGGCTAACGGTCCTGTTTGTGACCCTACCTCGGTTTGTGACCACCAATAGCTATTTTTCATTGTCATCAATTTAATTTAGGTCAAATTTTAACCTGTTTTTCGCCAAACTGAACAGTTTTTTTTAAATAGATTAGGCAAAATCGACCTCAGAAATATTTTTTCCAAAATATCGACTTGTAACCTATACCATTGTTCTCAAGTCGTATATTCCACCCCTAAAAACACTGGTTACTAACCTTTTTTAATTGATTTTGAAAAAAATATTTGTTGGCGATTTTTTTCTGTCAGAAGTCGTAGATCCGGCTCCGGACCGAAAATCGCTGAAATCGACCCCAATTTTTTTTTCTTTTCAAAATATCGTCTTGTAACCTATACCATTGTTCTCAAGTCGTATATTCCACCCCTAAAAACACTGGTTACTAACCTTTTTTAATTGATTTTGAAAAAAATATTTGTTGGCGATTTTTTTCTGTCAGAAATCATAGATCCGGCTCCGGACCGAAAATCGCTAAAATCGACCCCAATTTCTTTTCTTTTCAAAATATCGTCTTGTAACCTATACCATTGTTCTCAAGTCGTATATTCTACCCCTAAAAACACTGGTTATTAACCTTTTTTAATTGATTTTGAAAAAAATATTTTTTCGGCGATTTTTTTTCTGTCAGAACCGTAGATCCGGCTCCGGACCGAAAATCGCTAAAATCGACCCCAATTTTTTTTCAGTGCCAATCCCGGTACACGCGAGGGTCACAATGTACGACAGGGTGGTCCTGCAGGTTCAGGAACCCCGGTAGTAGACAAGCCATATTTAAACAACGTTTTTATTAATATTTTCAACATTTTGCCTTTGTAGAATAGTCGGGTTAGTTTCAGAAGGCTGTAATGCACGTATTGAAAACCTGTCTTTTCAGGTAAATAACTGAAAAATGACACCGCTGCTCTAAAGATGTCACAAACTGGGCCGTTACCTTACATTAAGCGAGCGGATAAAGGTAAACATAAGTGCGAAAGATGCGAGCTGCTAGTTTCCGCCGAATGTTTTTCGCGAACCGAGAAATGTCTCGATCGAGCGGATTTCGTTAGTGCCCGACCGTGACGTGCCGGGCTTAGGCATGATAAATTTAAAGGGACTGAAGAAACGCACAAAAATATACGCGGCGTCGCTGCTTTCTATTTCGCGCGGGGAGATTCAGGCTGAGAGGTCGTGCAACGTCAACGTAATTCCTTAAGCTCCTCGGGCGCATTAAAAATAGTCGTTATAGCGGACGATGCGTCGTGTGCGCTGTTTAACATTTCATGCTACGTTTATCATCGTTGGGAATGAGGAACGACGTTCGAAATGACGGGGAAGATGAATGAAAATAAATGAAAGCGAATGAAAATTAATATTTGTGCCGCGCACAAAAAGCCACCGCCGCGATATCTTCTGCCCCACACATTATGCGGGCGTTCATATGACGCAAACATGAATCCGTGGAAACCGAACAAATAACCAAAATAATTCTCGAAAATACATTCGGCCTTGGACGAAAATTTAATTAAAGCACAATCGTTCCTGAGAGACGAGAGACCACCTCCGAAAATTCCATCAACTTATCTCCCGGAATTTACGTCCCTAGCCCGATCCTCATTCCCAAATGTGACGATCGCGTGTCGAAAAAAAACTAGGTTAGGAAGGTCGGCCGACGGGTTTGCGGCGCGTGTGAAAGGCCGAGCTGTGCGAAGTTCTCCGCGAAAAAGGGTGCGCTCGGCACCCCGACGATAATTATACCATCCGCCGATGGCGAGAGAAAAAAACCGCCGGAGCTAAATCGTGGGCGAAACGAGAGAAAAAAAAAACCGCCGGGCGTCGTTACCGCGGCGCAGGAACGAGGCGCGCGCGAGACGGGATCAAAGAGACCTCAGGCCACATCGGGTGTTATAGATACATATTATCAACGATAGTGGAGGTGCCGGAGGTGTCTATATAGGTGTTATATAACACCGGATCGGTCAACAAGCGTGCTTTAATTAAGTTGCGCGGCACCCGGGGGGACACGGCGTTGGGTTTGATTGCATCCTATTCAAAGGAAATTCGTGTAAAGAGAGTTTGGATTTTATGAAAAGCCTCGAAGTGACGGCGAGGTGGGGGGGGGGGGGGGAGGACGGTTACGGATGCCATCGACGCCGCCGTTGGCACCGTCGGCAACGCAGATGCCGACAATGTGAATGGGCTCGAATCCGCGTTCCGCGTCGTCTTTGCCCGCAATTCAATTGCGAGTTGCGCTTTCCATTTCGCGAGAAATCACCTCGGAGACCCGGTGTACTTGCTCACTCTCTCTCTCTGTCTGGCGCGCGTTCGTGGAGTGTCTCGAGGGTGCGCGAAGCAGTTGTTAGGCACTACAGCGCGCCCCGCGCGTTCCCGGCGAGTATGCGTTTCGTTTAATAGCTGCAATATCAGACTTATTTCCGACTCGTTGAATAGCAACATTGTGAGATTGACCTGATTTACGTGGATGCCTTGGGGAGAAAGGGACTACTCAGCCGCGGTGGGGAGGAGGAGGGGGGGACGGACACAATTTATTTGCCTCGTGGCTCGTCGTCCCAAACCAACTCGGGAGCTTAATACGAGAAAAAAAGAGAGGTTAGAGAGGAAGCGAGAGAGCGAGAGAGAGAGAAACGAGGAGTGAGGGAGAGGAGGAGCGCGAGAGAGAAGGACAGAACGAGCGATACAGAGACGGAGAGGGGGGGAGGGAGAACGCGAGTGTGGGCCGGTGCACGCTCGACCGCAAAAAGGCTTTCATCCCACCTTCGCACTTTGCATGCACCGCCCCGTTAAGGGGGCTTGCTCGTTGGCTCGCAATGAAGATAAAAAGCTTAATTTGGCTTATTCCGTGGGGAGACGCTCGGGAGTCCTCGCGTGTGTAAAAATTCTAATCGCTTGACCCCTCGCTTTACGGCGCACACGTGGCGCAACGAAAAATCTGTTATTCATGAGTCGTTATGATGTACGGGGAGACGAGGAACGTCTCCCGGGGTCCAACGCGGTCCATTTGGAAATGAAGGGCGGTTGATTTTTTTCTCGCTGGATTGCATTAAGTTTTATTTTTTTTTCTTGGTTGTACTAATTTTTTTAATTCATTTTTTTAGAAGACTAATTTGGGAGAAAGATTTTTGTTGTAGATGGCAAAATTGAGTCAGTACGACTTTGGCTTGCATAAATTTTTTTTTTTTTTTTTCGTTGTACTAATTTTTTTTATTCATTTTTTTAGAAGACTAATTTGTGAGAAAGATTTTTGTTGCTGATGGCAAAATTGAGGCAGTACTTAGCCCCTCAAGGGTCCGGGAATATAGAGCTTCCCACACTTGTTCCAAAGTCTCTGGCGAGGGATTTTTATTTTTCGCCTGTGTTGGAAACAATAGATGTCTCGGTACTTTGCGAAGACTCGGGACATTAATGGAGTTCCTACAAGTGGGTAGCTTTTTGTCCGGTTCCTAGACGGCGGGGCAGTAAAATAATCGCGAGGTGGGATACGAAATTCCAGTACGCGTTAAAAATGATTTTTTTTATTTGCGAAATTTACCGTCATTATTACCGATGAATCTATTTAATTATTGAATTGAGATTATTGCATCACTGCTTTTGTTTCCGAACTTTAAAAAAAAATGTATCCACGTGGCAGAAATTATCGAGGTGCAAGAACGAGAAGCCCGACATGCAATTCAAACTCCATATAACTTGTTCGAACTCGAATCCTTACAAACATAGACTGTAATTAATTAATCAACCGTGAAAAATCGACGGATTCGTAATTTATACAACTTCGAAGGGTTTCCGTAAAAAAAACAAGGTGGTAGGAATGCTTAAATGCTGAGTAACTGGTAGAGATTTAAATGGTTTGTCTTCTCTCTCGGACGGTCGTATTTTATTTATCAATTTTATCAAACTTAATACAGACAATAATGTTATTATCGAGCGAAATGAAAATTACCAGTTAGCATGCGTCGCCGTTGATTCGTTGGGGATGCACGACAATGAATAGAAAAAATGTTGTACACAGAGAACGAACGACTGACGAAAGAGAAATTGGTTTTGCAGGCGGATAAAAGCTACCTTGAACAATCCGAAGAGCAAGAGAGCGCAGGAGATGACACCGAAGCTGGAGCAGACGAAGAAGCTGACGTTGAATCTGATGGTGGCTGAAAGAACGACAAGTAGATACGGACGGGGTTGATGCCTGATGAACGAGGACCGTCGAGGGACATTACGACGGAGAATTTTACCCGGTGACATTCTCTCCGGCTCGAGGACGCTCATCGATTTCGGGACAGAGTGATTTCCCCACATGTACTGATGCTCGTTGCTGAGCGTCGTGCCCGTTGTCACGACCAACAGGGCAAAGTAAATCTGAAACCGACAGCAGAGCGACGGGATTTTCAGGGAGATCCGACTTTCCGGGGATCGCTCGGGTCTCCCCCTCGGCAAACATGCAAATCTCTCGACGTATTTTACCCCAAAATTAAGGAGGCTCGAGAGTCCTCGCGCTAAGTGCCCGAATCAACACTAGATTCTTTTTTCACCATTTTCTTGTCTCTGCATTTTTCGTAACAATTGCTAAGTACAGAAATGCTATATTTTTTTAAGGGGTCATCACAGTGCGACATTTAGAAAAAATCGTTTTTTTCTGCATTATCGGATAGTATTCACTGTTATAAACATTCTCTCAAATTTTTTAATCGGAATTCGAATTATTTCGAATGGACCTGGCATCGCAGATTGATGGTTAGTTTATTTATATGAAAAGTTCTCACTCCAAATGCGTTTATCTCGAAATGGTGATTTTCAAAATGGTGTCCGCTCTCAAGGGAAGAGTTTTCAAGCTATCCATTTCAAATTTGGGCAGAACATTCTTCTCATCATTCTCTATCGTCCTATGGAAGCATTTTTTTAATCTTCCTATTTTTTTATGAAAAACTGTCGAAAAAAAGGCTGAGTTGGACACGTTTTGTTTAAACCGCTACTATTTTGTCAAATTAAAAAAGCCTCCATAGGACGATAGCGGCTTTCCTACAGATTAATGATATTTTTGAAATTTTTGTTTCAGATCAAGATTAAAGCCGCAAAACTGGACACGATGCAGGTCCTTTTTTTAACCGGACTTTTCAATTATTTATAACAATATCGAACAATAAATAAATCAACTTACAAAAAATAATTTTGTACTTTTCAACAGTGCTTTGATTTGTACAAAAAAACCAGACCGATTGGTTTATCTTAACCATAAAAAAATTCCTTAATTGAATTGATGATCTCTTAATCGAAAAAAAATTATGTAACGTGAAAAAAATATGAAGGAACGGATTTTGCCACTTTCGGAGCGATGATCGGATCAGAGATCCAACACGAAAATTCGCAAGAAAAAAAAATTATAATCACTTTAGCATTTTTAAAGACTTTAATATTTTAAAAAAATGTATAATTTAATTTAAAAGTTAAATACGGTAGGAAATATGTGGAGTTCCCATTGCCAAGAGTTTCCGGTAATGAAATCTTTGAGCGAAACGGCGCCTTGCCTCGTGTCCACCCCTGAAATCCGTTCTGACAGCACTTGTGCCCGATCGAACTGACATTCTTTTTTCTCTCCACAATACGCGCGCTCGACACGCTATACGCGTGGAATATATCGCGCTTGAGTCCGGGCGAGAGACCGAAGCGCAATAAATACCGCGCTCGAGGACATCGTCCTCTTGCCCTGTCATTCACTCGCCTTCGGATTTCTCCCCTCACTTTTATTCACCCCCCGACGCGTCGAACGTCGATCGTAGATGTCAATTTGAGAGACAAAGTGGAAGCGAAATTCAATTGACCCCAGCCGACTGCCGGCACGAAATATCCGCCCTTTGTGCCACGCGATAGCTGGAATAATCTCAAAGGTCTCAATCCACCGTTACCGAGACGGACTGCGGCGCGCTCGCTGCATCATTTCACTTCGCGCATGGATCGCTTCCACCGACGTCGAAGCTCGGAAATGTTCGCGCTGGATACAAATCATCTCCAACTTTTCTCATCTATATCCATCTATTTGCATCGTAAATGTGTAAAGTGCGCGCCGAACAAAATAGAATTCGTATGAGTTTCGCGGAATATCGTATCTATTATTTGTCGAGGTATCCGGCGGCGATGCCGGGGGAATGCGGCGACCGCGATGCCCGAGGGCATTGTTTTTCGAGTAACCGAGCCGCGGGCTGTCCGAGAGCTTAGATCGAACCCTCGTCCGCAAAATGTGCCACCGAGTTCCCCATATTTTGTCTGCAAACTTCGCCGCTTTTTTTTCCTTTTTTTTCCTTACGCGAGCAATGGTTTATCTTGAATACTTGTGCTTCGTAACGAGTCTGTCTCACATTTGGGCCTAATAATTGCGCACTCTTGTTTCCTCCGAGGAAAAAATTGACAATTTAATGGTGAGCCCTGACAACACCAAAGGGTCCATTTGTCAGCATTTAGTACACTTAAGTCCACTAAGGTGAATGCATCAGTAAATGAACAACAGCTTTTTGAGAGTTCATGAGAAATTACAACGATTTGGACGGACATTAAATTCTTAATCTGTCTATTTTTTAGCTACCTACTGCGATTATTTTTGTGTTTTTGGATTTTTGGCTTTTAGTATTTATTTTTATACACTTCGCAATAAAAATACGAGACTTTTTCAACTGTATCACATAATTCATCATTCTGGTCATTCGTTAATATTTTCGCAAACACTCTGAAACTGTTACATTTTATAAAAACCCATGATAAACAAATCGTTCTGCTTAACTGTTCATTTACTGATGCCTCGACCCTACCTGGGTTTCCATTTTTAGGCTTATGATGTCCAAAAAAACATTCGTTGTTGAGCGCTAATCTTAGTATTGCGCCGGCAAAAGTTAAACCGCCTATTCAAAAGCGTACTTTTTGAATCCTACATGAGACCTACACATTGACGTCCATCCGGTTTTATCAGGGGAGGATATAAAATAATATACCGCAACGAGTAACACCAAATCTGCAGCCACCGTCCACTAAAGTTTGATAAGTTCAGAAGTAGCCACATTCGGTAGCCCGTCAAGTTTTAATGCACCAAAATTAATTACACGTGATTAAATTTCAGCAACTTTGTCGAAAGCTAAGCAGAGGATTTTTTTCCACTCTGTGTTTCTCTGCCGGGCGCCGTCGATGCAGATTGGCCGGTTTTAGCGTTGAGGAAATTGGTTTCCAATTTTAAGAACGGGTTGGGCGCTGCTTGCAGGCGTCCGCATTAATTAATGCTGGAGCTGACACCTAATTACGGAGGGTGAAACGTGACTGACTTACTGAGAGAAGAGGAGGAAAAAACGACAAAGAAAAAAAGAATAAACCTGGACTGAAAGAGAAGTCGCGTTGTTTCCGCCGATATTATCACGATTCGCTCATCAATCCTCGGGAGGAACGGTTGATAAAAATAAAAATAAAAAACAGAACGGCGCGTGCGAACCGCTGTGCCTGAAAGACTCGGCGACTATCAGGAAGAAAAAATGCATTTCAACGAGTCTTATAAATTTAATCACTTGTAAGAGTTCTTTACAACTACGCGAGAGAGTTGAACGCAGTTTAATTTAATCAAGTTTTCCGAGCGCCTTAAAAAACTTTCGCCAACTCTCGCTGCACCCGTGGAGCTACTTTCTAGGTGTTACTCCAGCTACTTTTAAGTTAAAAAAAATAAGAGGAGGATGAAGTTTATCCTCGTACGATCGTGAGGCAAACGAAATAACGAGCGAGTGCGGTCGGTCGGATCTCGAGGGCGACCACTCGAGTTTCAAATCCTCGAAAACCGCGCTTGTCCCGCTAACCAGGGTAAAGTGTGGAGCTTTAAACTTCCTTTTTCTTCCCTTTTTTTTCGACAGCCCGACGAGTACACTTTATTTTACGAGTACTCGCGGAGTTAACCCGCGATTGGATTTTATTCCAGAGTCCCTTCGCGAGAACTATAGATCAAAGAGAGATTAAACTGACAAACGCAGTGTTCGAGAGTTAATCCAACACAATTGAAACATTTAACAAGTACGAAAAATAAAAAGAATTTTCCACCCGTGAGTAATCGATTGTTCGCTGTTTGCCCGGAACCGGAATCCATACATTCCCGTCGTTCGAGAGCAAAACATTACATTTTTTAAATCCCTTCGCATATTTATGCAAAAATTCCCACGCGAATATGAAAAAAAAAAAAAAAATCGCGACGCTAGTCGTAAAATCCATAATACATAGCAAAACACAAAAATGCCTGTGATGCATCTTTATTTACTTTTTATTTTTTGTTTCGAACGGGCAGAGTGCACTTGTTTACTCCAAACTCCCTTTACACAAAATCCATTGATCAGAGATTAAGCTGACAAACGCAGTGTTCAAGAGTTAATCCGGCACAATTGAAACATTTAACAAGTGCAACAGACAAAAACCTCTCTCACAGCGCGTCAAAAGAATTTTTCAACCGTGTTCGCTATTAGCCTGAAACTGAATTCCAAAAATTCTCGTCGTCCTCGAGATAAAAAAGGAACAAAAAAAACCCGTCGCACGTCGATACAAAATCATCCACGCGAAAAAGATGAAAAAAGTAACGCGGCGCTCGTGGCAAAATCTATACTACACAGTAAAAAAAAGAAAAAAAAAGATGATCCGATACATCTACTTTATCCCTTCATTTTCCTCAGCAGACAGGCGAGTGCATTTTATTTTACGAGTACTCAAGCCTTATCGCACGATTGAATTTTATTCCCGAACCCCTCAGCGAAACTCATACATCAGATTAAACTGACAAACGTAGTTTTCGAGAATCAATCCGAATTGAAACATATAACCAAAATAAAAATTCTCTCACAGTATCAAGAAATCTTCCACCCGTGAATAATCTATTCCATTTAAAAAACAAACAAACAAAAAAATCCTTTCGCATATAGACGCAAAAACACCCGCAGCGAAGGACAAAACAACGCTCGTCGCAAGATCCACTCTACACAGCAAAAAAAAGAGATAAAAAAAATAAGTCTCCCGATCCACCTTATCCCGTATTTAATATCGCCGAGTGTCGCCCCGTCGTTTCTCCCTCGCCATCCACAGGTTGCGTTACTACGGGCTAAATAATTAAAAACACACACAGAGCGGCTCGCCGCCTCCTCCTTTATTGCGATCCTCCGGCACAGCGCGAGAGACACCGAGAGACATATAATACAGATACAACAGAGTCCACGGGGGGAAAGTTCGAATTACATCTAGAGTGGATTGCGGGCGCATGCGGCACATAAACGCTCGGGAGTGGTGTACACAGAAGTTGCAGGGGGTTATATGGTAATCGGCGGGCGAGCGAGCGCGTCCCTCGCCTCTCCTCCATGCGTCCCGCGAAACTCGACACAACACACAGAGAGGACTCGCTTTTTCGCCCTCTTCACGTAGTTTCTACTCACACCGGTGTAAAGAGCGCACGCGAAGCTGCCCCTGCGCACGGATCGCCAGCAGCAACAGGACTGCATGAGCGCCATGCCGAGAGCACATGGGTCGCGCGGTGCGTCGCTCTCGAAGCTCCGACCACGAGTGATATCTTCCTAAACGCGTCCGACTCGCTCTCCCCCCCCCCCCACCCTCCCTCCCTCACGCGGTAACTTCGCTCCTTACCTCCCTCCCCCACCCCACCCCGCTCAGCCACCCGGCAACCGGCGCCTCGGGCTTTCACCGTTTTATCACTTTGCTACTTTGTCGGTACGCGCTTTTTCCCCCGGTTTCGTGTTTCCCGGCAAGATGAGACCAACTTGGCGAGCCATCTCTTATTGACGAAGGAGAGGAAGACGCTGGCTGTGTATCTGTCGGTCTGTCTGTGTTCTATATATATATATATTTTTTTTTTTTCTTTTTATATATGTGTTACGGTTGGTGTAGTTGCAAACGTGAGACGAATCGACGCGCGTATAACACGAAGTGCCGCGATTTTCGAGAAACGTGGGTCTTTCGCTTGGCGAGAGATTTCGCCTTCAGTGATATTTTTATTTTATGTACGTATATTTGTGTTTAACGGTGTTTGGATATTATAGATGTGTGTGTTATTTATGTGTTTATGTTCTCGGTATATCGCGCGTATCGCGCTCTGTCCCCGTCCCTCAGGGCGACTCGTGGCGTACTGAGCTTCCCACGAGGACGCGAGCGTTATGCCTGCAGCCGCGAGACTCGAGGCAGCTTGCAGCGCGCGCGAGTCTCTCGCGCCCGTGGTGCGTGACACCGACACCACCGACGCGCATGCGCGCCACCCTCGCTTCTTATACCCTCGGGGCACACGCGAGAGAGAGAAAGAGGCGAGAGACTCCCTGTCCTCCCGTCGACTATATCATATCTAACGCGCTTCGCGCGCTTCTTCCTTTTTCCCCCTTTTTCCTCGCAAACTATATTTTATTGCGATATATACGAACTCGGGGGGAGGCGGTGGAAAAATGTCATATTGCAGCTGCTGCAATTTTTGCGAAAAACATTTTTTTTTTTTTCGTTAGTTTGTCCGATGAGGCTCGGGTTAATTGGGAGTTCGGGGAATTAGGGGTAATCAATAGCGTTTCAAGAATTTAACGAGAGCAGTTTGCGTTGTTTTCGTATTGCGTTTTTCGTGGTATTTTATTTTGTTATTGCTATACGGTGTACATTGGAATGCGCGGTACCGCGTGTTTGGGAAATTCGCTCGGGAATTTCGCCGTTGCCGCTATGGACGAAGGGCAAACGTGCTCGTGTAGCGCGAAATCGACTTGCGGATAATTGAAATAAAAATTCGTCCGTTTGGTGTCATCGGGAATTGTCAGCAGCGCGGTGTAATATTTGATGCCCGACGATCCAACAAGTTGGACGTTATTTTTTTCCGGGCCGTCGACGAGGCGAAACGGTGGAGCGCGTTGAAAATTCACCGGCGAACAGCGATTGAATTATATCCACCGTGTAAAACGGCGCGCGGTGCGATCGACACAACGAGGCGTTGTAATGCGCGAGTTATATCCGTACTTAAGTTTAATTAATCGCCCCGGCGAACCCGAAGCCACCGGGCGATAATTTTATCGATTATTAATCAACGGTAATTGAGCTGAGTGTGAATGGCCTAAGTGAGTAAATTGAAAGTATATTGCGGGCACAGCGCGTTCAGCGCCCTCGCAGGCGGTGCGACGCTTTCCTCTCGTTTTTCCGTCCCTCGTCGCTCGCGCTCGGGAAGGGAAATCGAACCCTAATGCCCGCCGATTTGCGAGAGGCAATAGAGGTCGGCGCCCCGATTCGGCTCCGTCGGGAATACAAGATTATCGATGTCATCCTCCTTTGGAATATCTCGCGCGCGTCTCAGTTTCTCTTTGAGGGATCCCACGAATTGAGTCACGTCGCTCTTGGTTGTTATGGCGACGACGCATCCGCCCCACCTGTCGACAAACGTTCAAACGACATCGGAAATGAATTTTCTTTTTTCCCGTCTTCACCCACGACCCCCCTCGTCGTTTGAGCGAGACGCACGCATCGATCACACGTCGGGCGCGAGTGCGAGGGAAGCAGAACTGACGAATTGAATAAACTGACCCGGCACCGGTTAGTCGCGCGCCGTGGGCTCCGCACTCCATGGCCATTTGCACGAGCTCGTCGACGTACGGATGGCTGCACTCGTAGAGTTTTTTCAGGCTCGCGTGACTCTTGCTCATCAAACTTCCGAGCTGACGAATGCGATCCTCGTCGGTCAGATCGACGTCCTCGGAGATGCGCCGGAACGAGTCGACTCTCGCGGCCTCTGCGGAACGGGAATAACACGGAGACAGAGATTAAATGAGAAACAAACGGAAAACAAAATCCGAAATTAAATGGCAAACAAAAATAAACGAGAATGTTGAATCAAAACGCGAAACAAAAATAAACGAAAATCAAGAATTTAACGACGAGACAAAAATAAACCAAAATCAAGAATTTAACGACGAGACAAAAATAAACCAAAATCAAGAATTTAACGAGACAAAAATACACCAAAATCAAGAATTAAACATGAGACAAAAATAAAACGAAATCAGGATTGGAATCAAAATCCAAAATTAAATGACAAACAAAAATCAACGAAAACGTTGAATCAAACGCGAATCAAAAACAAACGAAAATCAAGAATTTAACGACGAGACAAAAATAAACCAGAATCAAGAATTAAACATGAAACAAAAATAAACCAGAATCAAGAATTAAACGTGAGACAAAAATAAAACGAAATCAGGAATCAAATGAGAAGCGGAAACAGAGGAAAATCGGGAATTAAGTAAGAAACGAAGAGGAGGAAAGCGGCGAAGCGCGGAAATATTGTGTTTAAGGGTTGAGGCAATCCAGCCGCAATTCCCAGAAGCTCGCGGGCGCGCTGACAGAAATCCATTTGGTTCTCGCGGCAATATACGAGACATCCCGCTCTATATCCTCTCGCCCCGGCCATAATGTTCACATCGCAGCTAGGACTTCGAGCCGTTGGGAATGGAGCGAGTAATCGCGTGAAAGCGGAGAATAGATCCGGGCGGGGGCCGCGCGCTCGCGTGTGTATACGCGGGTGTCATCCCGATCGCACCCCCCCCCCCCCCCCTTTCCCCTAACCCCCTCCCCCGCGCGCCACCCAACTTTACTACAGAAATTGCAATACCGCACAGCACTCTATTGAATCACCGAGCGCGATCCGATTGTACAAGATGTCAATCGTCGGTCGTATACATCGCGCAACTCGTGAGAACGCTAATTGCGGGATCGCGCCCTGGTATAGAGAGAGAGAGAGAGATACACGTGTTGGCTATTCATCCGCGCGGCCGGCGAACGCCACGATGATTTATACATTTAATGAATTACGAGCGACGCGCAACAAGAATTACGATAATGAGACCACGTATTCGATTTTGTAAGACGAAAATTGGATGTGTGTTAACTTAACACACTCGAGATTTTTACAGCAACGAGATTGGTGTTAACGATTAGTGCTAAAAAACGGTGTATTAAAGAGGTGTTAAATCTGCCCGATTTCGCTTCTTCGCTCTGGTATTTTTTTCGCGAATTTCAACCGCGAAGCCGCGACGAGGAATTTCCAGCGACGAATATCACATTCGCAGTTTGTTATAATAACACATTCCCATTCGTCAGTTTCACGATTTTTTTCCCCTCACATCCGATATTTCACAAAAAAAAAAACGCCGGGTGTCAGAGAGAGAGAGAGAGCAAAGCTGATGTATAGGGACGAGAAAAAATTGGCGGAGATCCGGAGCGTTTTGTGGATACACAGGGAGAGGCGAAGGGAGGAGAAGGGATGTGTGCGTTACCTTGAAATACGTGGAGAGCCCGCTGTCTGAGCTTGAAAGCCCGTTGCGACCCCTCGAATTCACTCACGAGGGTCTTGCTTTCGAGATTCTGCCGAGTCGTCTCCAGTATCTCGCAGAGCTGGAGAGAGAGAAAAAAAAACGACGAGGGCGAAAGGATTATCATGCGGCGCTGGAAATTCCGCCGCTGATTGGTCATCCGCGGCTGTGGTGGATGGGCGATAAAAACGTACCTCGTCGATGCTGTAGGGCTCCTCGCGCAGGTCGCTCAGCGCCAGACGCACCATCTCCTCGTGGCTGCGGCCGAGTCGGGTCTGCAGGTCGCTTAATTTCTCGATATCTTGCCACCGCTCGTCCCTTCGCTTCGCGATAACCTGACGGCGGTCGAACGTGACGGAGCGCGGAATGCGGACCGATTCGAGGGTGAACGACGGGAGAGGCGAGGAAAATATTATTTTATAACGCGCCTCACGACGGGCAAATAGAATTTTCTCGCCCGGCGATATATAGATATTTGGCGTGCACGCGCAGCCGGTTTTACCTTGGTGGCGAATCGGCACTCGGCGACCCGCTGGTTGAAGTCGTTGCTCGAAGCTTTATTGTGACACGCCAGACTGTGGGCAATTACGAAGACTGCGCTCGCCGGCAACGTGACGTCGGTCGCTCGCAAAGGGTTGAACTCGATGAGCTTCGCCGTACCTGCGGAAAGAAAAACATTCACAGCGTAAATATCAGCAGCCAGGGAAACCCCGTTCTACACTCCCCCGCCGACGAAAATTGTAATGTGGAGCGCGGGGGATGAAATTACGCGAAATCGTATACGGGAAAATGTTGTCGCAATGTAAACCCGTATAATGCGGACCGGAAAATAGCATTTCTCCGGGAATTACGATTTAATGAGATTTTCTTCCGGGAACAAAACGCGCAGTTCTGGAGGATCTTAATGCCAGGAGGCGCTTTTCTGATTTTTTTTTCCCTGGAGACAGAGACACGTCCTTCGTGCGATCTGCAACGACCTTTGAGTTGTCGTGAATTTTCTTGGGCGATGGGATGCCTTGATAATTTTTCTTGAAAAAAAAGTACATATATATATATATATATTTAAAAATAAAAATAAACACAATAAAAATTCACATCAATTCCAGCCATCGTTGACTATCGATTTCCAAACAAAAAACGTTTCAAGCATAATAACCCATTTAAATTCCTTTGACAAGATCCAAGCAAAAAAATAGAAGCCCAATAATTGCATCCGAGGAGCCGCGGTCAAAAGGACCCTCCACGATTTTCATCTCAGAGATCGTCATCATGTAGAGTTGATTACCGCGAGGGTCAGCGTTTTCACGACCCGAGTCTGCCGGTGGCTGATAAATAATTGAACAAAATAGCGGCGCGTCGGGTGGAAAATGAGATTTTCTTCGTTCTTCTTATCATCCTCTTACTGTTGGATAATGCAATAGGTAACAAGTTAAGACGCGCGAGCCGGTGGCTCGTAGTTCAAAGCGAAGCTGTAGCCGGGGAGGGATAAACTCACCGGATTTGCCGAGAAAAGCGATAGCCTGATCCATACCGCCGCCCTGGGTTCCGATGTACCTTTCGGCTTCCGCGCTCACCATCGCCAGCGTCTGCTTCGACAAGCGACACTGAAAGGGAAAACGAGCTGCTATTTCTCACTGAGAAATATAACGCCGCGGGGCCCCCGGGCGGGCAACAGTGATTGGCCTGTACGACGCGAAACAGCTCCAAAAGTTTCCCGAGCGAGAAACCGACGAAGTTATGGCAACACCTCGAGGCTTCGAAATTTCTTGAGGTGACGACGACCGTACGACTTTATTCGCGAAGAAACGTTCATCGAAAATAAAAAAGAAAAAATCCATAGTCATAATTCCGATAATTTTGTAAACCTGGCTGAAATTTCGGAGCATAAGATCTCCATATAAACATTTATTGTCACGAATGAACAGTTTTTACAAATTATTACATATTTTACCTTCAGCCTGGGTTTATCTTGAAGCAACCTCGAAAACTGCAGCTTGAATGCGATTGTAACAATTTATATAAAGAGGCCGGGTAATTCTGCAAATTTTGTAAATCTTTCGACTGAAAACTAAGAGCAAAAGAAACTTAAAATTTATTGTGACGAGTGAACAGATGTTTTACTAATGTAAAAAAATGTTACCTTCAGCTCGAGATAAACTTTGAAACTGTCGCTCGAATGCGACTGTAATAATGATTATTAAGGCGATCGACAGGAGAAAAGTGGCAAAATCGTAATTTCGCAATTTTTCTAAACCTTTTAGCTCGCCCACCTTTCGGCTTCCTCGCTCCCGGTCGCCGGCGTCTGTTTCGACAAGCGACACTGAAAGGGAAAACGAGCTGCCATTTCTCACTGAGAAATATAACGCCGCGAGCTCTCGGGCCCGGGGGTACCAGTGATTGGCCCGTGCGACGACGTGGCAGCCCGAAAAGTTCGCCGAGCGCGAGGGAGCGCGACGCGGCTGTGCCAACAAAATTCCCTGCGCTGCCGATGGCCGTGGGTCGCGGGACGCGAGAAGCAACCCGGCGCTTTTATTCATGAAGAAATGTTATTCATCGAGGTGATTCGGCGCGCGTGGCGAGGATGCGCGCGTATATAACCCGAAGCCGTTTTCTTGATACACGACCCGGCGAGGCTTTATACAAATTTCCATGGTGCCACCGAGGGAGAGCAAGAAGCGGAGGGAGAAGAAGAAAAAGACTCGGAGAGAGTGAGAGCGAGAAAGCGCGAGAAAGAAAGAGAAAGAAGAAGAAAAAAAGAAGAAAAAAATGTCGCGTCGAGGGCCGCGAGGGAGAAAGTCAAGCGCTCACCGGGGACTTCGATCAACGTTACTCAACCGTGAGCCCGTGATTTCTTCTTAGTTTTCTTATTTTTCTTATTCTCCTTTTCCTCCTTTCTTCCTCCCACACCACCATTTTTCCCACCCTCGCCTCCTTCTCCTCCTCCTCGTCGTCTTCCGTTACGTTGGCCGCGGGTAGGTGAATTTCCCTCGGATATCGCGGTATGCATTGAGCCCCGAGAGTCGTCGTCGTCGTCGTCGTCGTCGTCGTCGTCGTCGTCGTCGTCGTCTCCACGCGTCGCTATCGTCGCGAGTTATGTCGTATGTCGTAGTACCTGGCTGGCGTGTGTCGTGGCGAGGACTGCAGCCGATACGAGGGCGCTCGAGCTCGAGAGTCCGGAATTGGCGGGAATGTTGCCCCACACTGTCGCGAGCATTCCCGCAGGAAGAGCTTCCTCGCGCCTTCCTCCCGCGACCCCATTGTGCATCACCTCCATTGCACCCTTGACGCCACAAAGAAAATACTTGTGCCACGAGGGAGCCTCCTTCCTCCCCTCCGGGTCGTCCAGCAGACTCCTGAAAGCTTCGCTGAATGGAAATTCTTCTGGGAAAATATGCCTCACCCGCGAGTCGACTCGCTTGCAGTGAGCCGGTCTGTAAGAACCGAGAGGCGATACGAGGACGCCGAAGAAACGGAGTTGATAGCCGCGACTCACCCGACGTTGGCGAAATCGTCGAAACGAAATTCCGGATACATCTGCCCGTTGACGTTCGCCAGGCGAAATTCGTTGACGTCCGGCGTCGCCACCGCCACCAATATGTCCTGCTCGATCGCCATTGGACACACCGCGTAGCCGCAATAATCGATGTGCTCGCCGATGAGATTAACTCTGCAAGGGTGTTTGGATAATGTAGTACGGTTAATCAATTGTCGGGTCGCGGGGGAGGGCGTCCCTTTTGTCGGGGCCAATGCCGGTGATGGGAGATTCTGGTGTTCGGGGGGCGAATAAATTGTGGCTGACTTCGTGGAAATAAAATGTGCTCTATAAATGTTGGTATATAATTTAGGATTCTCGTATGCCGAGGCAAAGGATATACGAGATTTTTTTACATATATTTATACGTTCTGAGAAATATGTTTTCACTGATTATTTGTTTTCGATTTGTCATTTATATTGGACAATTATTTCGTAAGTTAATGTAAGAACGATTTCCTTAATATTTCTGTCTTTATGTCCAATATTTTTTATTTTCAACTGAACTTTTTGATGCATATAAAAAATCTCATAGGTTTGTTTAAAAAAGATTTTCCCAAAAAAAAAAAGTTTAAATGACTTATGAAATTAATGCTCCCATGAACTCGTTAATGCGTGAAATAAAAAATATATCCAGCGTTGATGTATCGAGGAGATAAACGTTTTATGAGCAGAGCTGTAAAAGCACTGACCAGCGGGACGTTATTTGCCGCAGTAAAAAAAACGCCTCGAATATCTTTGCCCGAGGGAGATAAAATAATGTTTGTCCTTCGGTGTTTCAGTGAAACGAAATAGAGCTGAAGCATTTCCTCGCTGGATTCTCCGTCTCGCCGACAGCTTACTCGGTTGGGACTGGAGCGCAACGTGCGGAAAGAGATTACGGAAAGCATGTAAAGCGTTGTTTATTTTTATTTATTTTTTTTATGAAAAATAAATAACCGTCGACGGCGTAACTCACCGACCCGGGACGCGGACGACGAAGTCGGGTCTCGTATTAAAGCGTGAGCGGAAGTCGCGGACGAGATCGTTGATCCGGCCCTTCAGAGAATCCCCGCACTCATCCACCTTCATTATTGGCACAACGTCCTCCGCCGGCTCCTTCGCCGCGACATTCCCCGCGTTCCTCGAGAGTTGCGACATTCCTCAGGCTCGACGTTCACCCCGCATCCACTGCAACACGCGTAACAAGTTTATAATTTCGCGGCAAATATATACTTTGCGGGTTTTGCTTCTCTCAAACGGCGGAAACTTCGCGCGATTCGGAAACTCTCCGCTCTCACTTTTTGCTTGACTAAATTAATCAAAAATTTAAATTAAATAACTAGACCACACGCGCGCGCTTTGCGCGTTCACTCAGTTGTCGCTTCACTAAAATGAAGGTTACTTTTTTTGAGACGGTCGAACCTGGATTTTCATCCCTAGTTCGAGAGAAAACTTTGCACCGAAATTTAAAGCTGAAAATTGACTTGCGCTTAAAAAAAAAAAATATATATATATATTTCGGTTTCGTAAAGTTAGAAAACCCTATCCAACGGGAAATTTTCTGCTGATCCCGAAAAGCACCAGTGTTTGCCCGAAAAATAGAAAATTCGACGAGAAAAACTAGAAAAACGTTTTCGCACTTTTTTTTCGAAATTTCGGCACTTCACTGAGGTTGCTTATATTTGAATCGTTATTATATTTGAATAGAGAAAACGCTATAACGAAGAGAATGCCGCGAGGCGGAACGCGATGTCTTCATTTCTGCACTTTTCACAAAATTTTGAAGTTGAATCCCCAAAAATCGTATATTTTTTTTGCTATTTTTGGGGGTCTGGCTCTGGGTTTGGCTCTGGGGGTCTGGTCTTTTCTCTCGAATGCAATAAGAAAATCCAGGTTCGATCGGTTACAAAACAGGAACCCCAATTTTTTCAAGTGACGACATTTTGAAAAAAGTAAAAAAACGTTTTTCGCATTTTTCCTGTCGAATTTTCTATTTTTCAGATGGGGTGCTTCAAACTTTACAAAATCGATTTTTCGCGAAAAACGTACCCCTTGCGTTTTTCGCGATTTGTTTTTTGTTTATTTCGTGAAGTTTGAAAACCCTATCCGATGGGAAATTTCGCGGTGATTCCGAAAAGCACCGTTGCCTGCCCTAAAAATAGAAAATTCGTCGAGAAAAACGCAATAAATGATTCTTTATCTCTGGGAATATGGAATTAGGCCGTAACACCCTTCCCGAAATAACGTTAACAAACCTTGAAACCTCGCACGCCCTCCGAACTGTTAAAATACAATAAACACGATTGAAACTGCTGCTCGTTAGTTAGCAACAAGTTGCAGGCAACCCGACGGCCAATCAGTGAACGAATAACACGACAACAATACTTATATCGAAAATCCGAAATATTTTACCCTCTGATTTTTGGACGAGGGAAACAAATTTAATTGCCCGCCATTTGACGAAATATACTGGATGACCATTTCTTTTTCGTTCCTCGAAAAGAATTCGTGTTATTTTTCTCAAAATGAGATTTTCTGAAGTTCGATCTGTGAATTCGGAGATTAAAAGAAATTCACAATTTAACAATCTCGAGATGCGAAACGATTGAAACGTAAATATTCGATGGTTGTGTTTGAGGACGCGTACAAAATTGCAGTCGGGTGCAATTTTGTTGTTTCCCTCCAAGAATTCATGTCACGATATTTTCCCCGAAATGCGATTTTACTTTGATCGGAAGTTGGATCTGTGAAACCCGAGATAAATTGAAGCGACAATTGGGATGTCAATGTAAGTCACAAGATGTGAAATGCGGCGAAAACGAAAATATTCCATACTCGTATTTGCGACCGCGTAAATTATATCAGCGAGCGGATGCTGCGACGGGAGTCAGCGCGAAATCGCGACTGACACTGACGCCTTCGGGCATTGTTCAGTCGCACAATCTCACGGTCGGTTCATACCGCGAAGCCGGTGAAGCAGCTCGAGATGAACTCGACGTCTGCCACTCCAATGCGACTATAATAATTAATATTACATTACCACCACAAAAAATAAAACAAACAGAAATATTCCCGCCATTTTTTAACCCGCAGCTAAAAACCAACTGAAAAACATTTTTCTCAAGGCCCAACCAGAATTTTCCGAAAATGTCGTAATAAACTCGTTAGAAACAAATTTCGAATTAGTTTACGATAAAAAAATAATGAATACCAAGTTTCCATGACAAGAAAAAAATGCCCGCCATTTTTTAACCCGCAGCTGAAAACTAACTGAAAAAACGTGTCTCAAGGCCCAACCAGAATTTTCCGAAAATGTCGTAATAAACTCGTTATAAACAAATTTCGAAATAGTTTGCGATAAAAAAATAATGAATACCAAGTTTCCATGACAAGAAAAAAAATTTCCGCCATTTTTTGACGCTGAGCTCGAAACTAACCTAAAAAAAATCTCGAAACGAAAGCGTGTCTCACCGCCCGACCAGAACTCGGGCAAAATTTCGCAATACATCCCCGGGCCCCCGTCCACCGAACTAAGCAGCTCGAGACCACTCTCAGTGTTATGTCCGCAGTTAACTAAGAGGATCTGGAGACCCCCGGAAGCCGAACATGTCGGCGCTCCATATACCCCGCTCTATTATTTGGTTGCGGCAGCGAGAGGCAGTAGTTACGTCAAGTCGGACAATTTCCTCTAATCAACCAAGCACGGCAGACGTTTGCCGTCTGTATATACACGTATATAGCGCGCCGAGCTCTGTGGCGGGAGGGGGGGGGGGGGAAGACGCGGGAGGCGCGGAGGGGAGGGAGGGTTCACCAAGAGTCAAGAGTTACGCTAATTGTAAGCCAGCACGAGATTCGCGACTGGCGTACACCCGGTAGCCCTAATAAGTTCGCCTGGCTGCCGCGCGTCCCACGGCCAAACTGTGTTATTACCTTGATATATTTCTATTATTACCCGACGCCACTTGCATCTAACGAAAATCCACATCTTCGACGCGGGTTATTATACACGCGATACGTGCCAATCAGCGTCGAACCGCGTCGTGATTCGCCCGACGAGATTCTCCCCTTGAATAGCTGCGCCCGAGGACTCGCGATGTCCCACGAGCAGCAGCAGCAATAACATTACTATCGACTGCTCGAAACAATATTTGCCCGATAGAGACGTCATGGACCATCAGAGAAGCCTGGCGATGCACTGACACAGACAGACGGCCGGGTATTGTCTGGCGGAGAGATAAATAGCGTATGCGACAGACCGAGTTATCAGCGACGGCGGCTGAGTAAACTGCGAGAGCGTGCGGGAAACGAGCGAGGCGAGGAATCGCTTCTCGGCTGCGCATTTAATTTCGCGCTTAGAGGAGAATTCGCGAGGCTAACCGGAAAAAACTGTAAAATGCATCCGCGCGTCGCCCGTGACTACTACGCAGCTGTGCAGTCGGGTGACGACTCGTTCTTCGTCCGTTTCGCGAATTAATTAAAATGGGGGATTACGAGAGTCATTAATCGAGTTACGGATGCGTCAGATTGGACGCCGGTGAAGATGATTAAAGGTGCCTCGGGTGTACGCGGAAAGAGCGGCGCGCGGCGTATCGCCTCGGGCCGCGGAGCACGCGAGGAGAGAAGTTTCGTGGACGGGACATGCGTACTGGGCGCGATTGGGCGCACCGGTCTGCGCAGGTCGGAAAGGGCGACGATGTCCGCCGCTGCCGAGTCAGCCGCGCGTCGCGCCGCCAGCACGACGAGAGCCAACGCGGTGGCGAAATGTATCGGACCCCGGAGTTTGTAATATGTATGTATCGGGTAAATTAAGGGCGGTATTGACGTGAATACAGTGAGTGGCTTACCGACGACTGACAGCTGGCGATGATGCTCACTCACTACAAAAACCCGTCAATGCTCACGGGGCTTATCGTTGCCGAACGCTGATTAAAGCTTATCGCAGCTATCGGCGTGTGGACGTTTTTTTTCTCGTTCGTCGTGCGCGTAGACGCCGAGCCAACTGCCGCCGGTGCTGCGCGCGAATGCCGATTTTACCGAGGGAGAAAAAGACAAGGAGATTTTCCGCGTTACCGACAGGCGGGAGGGACGGTTTTCACGTTATCGACTGTGGGACCTGTAATAACGCAGGCTTGCCGACCGACGGTCTTGCAGGGTTCGCACCGACAGCGGCAAAAGCGGCGACCTGCGATATCCCCCAGTTGAGAGAGCTTCATTGTATACCGACTGAGCGAAACTCAGGGGGGAAACGTCGGTTTCCGGGTTTATCCGTAAACATTTTCGGCGCGCTTCCGTCTTCCTTATCGGCATTTCCATCGCTGCTTTGGCGCAGTAATCCGTAATCACTGAAAAACAAGCCTGCTTCATTCCGAAATTTTCTTCTTGTCGGAAATAAAAATTGCGTAATTTCTTACAAACGTTTGAATTAATAGAAATAAATGTTGCGGGGAGGGGAGAGACTTTTCTGAGGCAAGTCGTGTTTGTGACTTGCGGTCAGGTTGAAATGCGTTCGAATTGGTTGGAAAACCGGGCGGAGCGTGAGCCGAAGAAATAGAAAGAGGCAAGAACGCCCACTGGTGGTTCGAGCGGCGAGCCTATCGGCGCGGACGTTGATGGAGGCAAAAAGAACTGGACTATTAACAAGATGGACCTCGGCCCGCGTTCTCAGGTGCCACGGAGGGAGCGAGGGGGACCTGCGGTTACGGTGACGAGTCACGAGTCGTGAATCGTGACGCGACCAAGCGGCGCCTCGTTTCGCCGTCGTCTCGTGTGTTGTATACACACTCGGATGAATCCCTCCTTTCCAATATGGCCGCCGTCGCCGCCGCCACCGCGTATGCTGCCCCCCAGGGTCCGCGGGGATTGTCCTTGCGGCCGTCAATGCCAACCACTGTTACCGCCGCCTTCCTGGCATAAACGTCCTCAACCGCGTCCTCTAATCCTAACTTATCCGCGGAAACCTCCGGCGCGATGCCCTCCGGCTGCGCCATTGGGTCACCATTTGGTTTTTCAGCTTGTGCGACGAATATGTTGACGATGATGATGTAAACGTGATTTGTGTGTTGGTAATAAAGAAAATGTTTCCCAGTCGTCGTATTTACCGAGTTTTCAGCTGGACCTGAAATCGGGTCCGAAACGAGACTGGAATTGAACCAGTTTCCCGACCTGTCCGAAAGCGCGTACACGATTGGCTGGCATCTAGGGAATTTAGGGACTTCCTAAAATTGTATCCCTGGTTCAGATCCGTTACAGTCTGATTTGAGACCAGTGGAAATTCAATAATCGACGTCACTAAGTCTGGTGACTGGTTTCACTATTTCAGTATATATTAAAGAAAAATCTGACGAAGCTAAGCCCAGAATTGTTCCGAACTACCAAATAAACTTCGTCCTTACACAATTTGAAAAAAAAAAAAAAAAAACGTCTTCTCGAATTCTCCGAAAGATCCCAAACGCCCAAACTTTTGGATTACACTCATAAATTCGCTCGCTGTCCGGAGCAGACGATGATCCAAGCTCGAAAGCGGCGGGAATTTACAGAAATTTCCGGGTTTCCGTGTCGCTACGGTTCAAGCCCGCGACGAGAGTAAAAATCACGGTCTCGGAAAACGTCGAGGACGCGAGGGACGATTAATGCGCGTAATACAGCAAAGATGCCGGACGCCGGGTAGCTCGCTGCTCGTCGATCGAGCCGTAAAAGGGGCGCCAGAGAGCGGCGAGGTATTACCCGAGCGCCGTGTGTATACGAAAGTGAGCCATGAGGGGTTTTAACGGTGTTGGCGATCGGATTTAAAGGAGGCCGCGCGTTGATCGACCAACAAGTGCCGGCGGTGCCCATCAAAGATATTCCCCCCCGGTCGCTCCTATCTCACTGGCTCTTCATGTTTCCTTGCGCGACTCGTTCGTTCCATTCTACGCCGTCGGTGCCTCTCGGATGACAATTCCAGGTATCTCCCTAAAATGTCCTCGCCTTCTATCCGTTGTCGCTCCCATTAGATTAGACGACGAGAGTCGTCCGGCAGCAGCAGCGGGAGCAGCAGCAGGTAAGCTGGCCAGTCAACCAGCGTGAGAGAGCTCGTCCTCCAGTCGGAATATAGCCGCGATCCGCCGGTACAGAAAGAGTCGAGCGCAGAGAGAGAGAGAGAGAGAGAGAGGGACGGAGAAGAAAAAGAAAAAAAAACAACTGGAAGCCGCGTCCGCGACACGAACACTCGGCTTAATGATGTGCCGAGCTGTTGGCGCGATAGAGGATCGTATCGTGACGATTCCTGATCCTCTCGTACACGCGTACACTCTGAACGCTTCGCTCTGACTCCTGAGACGCTGGTATAATAATAATGATAATAGTCGTGACAATAACAACAATATTCGTGACCGTTACGTTGTGTGCAGGCGGATTGAGCTTGGGCGGGGCATCGGGTTACACGGAAAAGAACCGGGAAAAATATTTTTAGGTTATGTCGATGTTTTTTCGCGTCTCGGTCGCTCCACGGACGTTGCGAAAAGGATGTTGACACGCCGAGTGTTTTCAATCAGCTGGAAATGCTTGCAGATGCTGCTTGTCGGAAAAACGACTCGAGGTGGAAATTCTTATGACGGACTTGGACAGCCACTTAGCGGGCCGGTTGGTTCGAAAATGGCAATTACCTCGTCTACGTTCAACTGCGCAGCGATCGCCATGTGAGTTCCTGTTGACGTTCGTTTTTCTTCCTTTTTTCAGTGTAAAAACTAGTCCGATGTTTCTATACATCGGCAATATTAAAATACCGAGTGTCTGGTACATTTTCATCTTTGCAGGAATACAAATATCTTACACGAATGAATCAATCGTCAAAAAATCATATTACCCCAACTTTCTCACGTCGTTCGCCTCGGCTCGCAAAAAAATAAATATTTCAATCAACTTTTAATCCGCGCAATCCAAAGCCAAGCGAAAGGTGTCCCATCGCCGACTTCCTCGGCGCTCAAACGGCGATTAAATTCTCGCCTCTATCTCGGCCGGCCGATAATCAGCGAGCGTAATGTAGCGTTGGCATGTTCGTAAAATGGGCAAAAACGAGGAGACGACTCCGCGGCGGGAGATAGCGAGCGCATACCGAGCGACCGCGCGGGATAACGCAGCATCGCGATGACGAGTCGACGATAGTCGCGCAGGCTTCGAGAGGGGTAAAAGCGCGAGGGGCGGAGGGGCGAGAAGAGTGCGAGATGGCGAGGCGAAAGGGGGAAGCAGGGAGGGGGGTTTCGAGCGCGGAAAGCCCGTAAATTATTCGCTGCCATTAGCAGAGCATTTTGTGATGTGATAACGCACAGGCATAAAAGGTACAACGCCAATCGGACGCTCCGCGCGCAGCTCGTCCGCCTACATCTGTTGGCTCCATAATCGTTTATACGGTCAGGCCAGCTGATGCCGCCATATAACCAACTTGTATGCAAATTATATTCATGCAATGGGATCTCGTACGATTACGTCGGCGTACGCGCGCCAGTTTACAGCGGCAGCAACACGCGTATGAACCACGGCCGGATAGATGGCCATGTTAACGTGTTGGTTCAACCCTGTACCTCTGTATGGGTTATAACTTGTGTATGCGCTCTCACCCTCCCGCGACCGGCGGCGGCTCTTACTCCTCCATCTGTTGGCCGCACCGATATACAACGAATGCGCGCGCGCGCGTGTCCGTGTAGACACACACGTTATTGTTGCACGTTACAGTTGCCGCAGTCCGCTCACTCGCTCTCGCGGACTCCACAATGCCAATGTGCATACACCTACGACTGTGCGCCGCCGTGTTATGTCAGCGCTGCGGGCGCCGCGCGAAGAGCTAGGAAATTTTCGTTGGTCGATCGCGTTGTTCCCGAATCTTCAGTCGTTTCGGGAGAATTTTTTCGACCTGTAACGGAAACGGTAGGGTGGGTTGGGGACACGAGTGACGAAAGTATGTTTGGGTTGAAGTCATTTTTGTTAGCGACGTTTGAGGCAATTTGGTTTGTTGGGTAACATTTGGCTAGGGATTTTTTATCTTTGGGCCTACGGAATATTGTTAGAGATTCATTATTATAGTAATATAGAAAAAAAGAAAAAAAATTAACGATAGTTATTTAATTCGAAAAGTATTTCCTTTTTAATTAGAATTTTTGCCTGCTGGTCTGATCGGAAAAAAGTTAGGTATATTCTAAATCGGGGCAGAATTATATAGAGAATTAAAAAAAAATGTTCACTCATTGGAGCAACGAGCCCCGGTCACCCCGAGCGTCAGGACCGCGTCGCGGACCGTGTCAAGCGCGCGAGCAGGAGCAGAATGGAAATAATGCGTCTTCGTTTGTGCGAAGACGTTGGACGCCAAAGTCCCGGTGAGTCTTCGTAATTAGAGTTGTGCGCGGGACGACGACGAGGGAAAAGGCAAAAGAGAGCAGGATGCTATACGAGAGGCCGCTCCTCTCGTCGTTGCCCGGCATAATGGATATTAATTACTCGCGGAGCTCCGCACCGCCGCCGCCCCCTCGTCCTCGCTCTTTCCAGCGCGCATTAAACGCATCATCTTCGTTTAGCCGATCCCTCTTTGTTAGCGGCCGGAGATCCTATAAAGTCGCGCGCAATGCGACTACGCCGCTGAGAGTGTAATAAGAAAGGAGTAGGTTCGAGAGTACCCGCGACGCTGAAACGCACCTCTCTTTGCCACGGCATTCGCTGCTTTATGGAATTCGCGATATGGCTCTCGCATTTCTATCGCGAACGGGTTTACTCGTCCAGCGACGACCGGCGACCCGTGGAGAATTAATGAAAGTATAAATATAGGAAACACCGGCGTCTAATACAATGGATAATACGACTCGTTATTGAGATCCGTTCAATACAAATCAAGATATACCATGACATGGTGGCCGCGGTTAGGGAAAACCGGGAAAAGTTAGGGGAAAAAGAAATTGGTCAGGGGATTTGAAAATTGGTCCGGGAAAAAAAAAATGAATTGACGCCGAACCTCCCATAGGATGATAAAAAGAACATCCTATAATAGTGTTTAACCCTTTAACAGGCAAGTTACGAGGACGGGTGGGACGTGTGTCTCACTGGCCGTTAAAGGGTTTTTCACCGTTGATCGGCAAAATAAATAATTTATCGAAGACGTGCACCGGTTTTGGATACACTTTCATTGGCATCATTTATTTTTTTAAATAGAAAATCGTCAGGACCGTGGTCTGGGAAAAATCAGGGAAAAGTCAGGGCATTTTTTTCGGCGAAAAAAAAAAAAACGGCCACCATGCATGAACATTCCTTAAGCGGAAGCAGTCGCCTAAAGAGGGTACAAGTTTTTTTATTGTCAATTATGAGTTCTAAAAATCCTGACCGTGCAAAATAGTCGATTTTATTGACATATTTTTTTTTATTATTGCGAACACATTTATTTCACATTTTTCCCCCAGTCGTTCCTTCAGGTGACTCGGTTTTCCTCAAAACGCATCACCGACCGTTACGCGATACTAATAAACGCTCCGCGAAACCATTTCGACGACACCGCGAGCGCCACCCCGCGTTCTCGTTCAGTCGCCGTTCGAACGGCGATGAATTTTATTGCCTCGATTTCCGTCGAATTGTCTCCGTCGCCGCGAGCACGCCGCGACAGCCGCGGTTAATACCGTTGAAAAGGGATGCGCGGTGCGCTGAATTTGTGAAGCGAGCGCGCGCCCGGGAGTCGAACAATAAAACCGTAAGAGTCGCGAGGTGAGCCAACAATCGCGCGTAGCTCGGAGCGCTACGGCGTACGCGACGCGGGTTAGGTTAGGTTGTGTATCGCGCGACGCTAACCGATCGCTCGCGCGCTCGACGCGACGTGCGGCGGGCGCGAGGCTCACTTATCACTTTTTCATCTCGCTTCCTTTTCGGTCCCGCTCCCCGCGCCGCCTCCTCCTCCTCCTCCTTCGCGCCGTGGCGAAAACCCCCGACGCGCCAAATTGTTCCCATTCGAAGATGAACCGTGGCGTCGCGCACGGTTTCTGTCCTGAAAAGACTCTCCCCGCGCGCTCGCGCTTATAAATCTCTCGCCCGGACTCCGGTGTATGTCAGCGAGTGGAACGGTTTTACCGCGGCGATGGTGTTGGTGTTGGTGGTGGTGCGCGGGAGGCCCGAGGGGCGCCGAAAAAGACCGAGCGACTCTGTGTCTCCCCGCGTACGTGACCCGAGCGGCGCGCGCGTGTGAGTGAAGCGAGCGAACGAGCGGAAAAGGATCGTCACAAAGCGCCATCCGCCTCTCGCGTTCGGCGTATCTCACACCACAACCACCGCCGCGGCGGCAGCACCGGCGGCGGCAGAAGCAGCAGCAGCAGCAGCAGCAGCGACATCGCGGCAGCCCCCTTCTTTATTGGAGTTGGATCGCAAGGCGAGAGGCAGCTTCGTTCTCGCGGCCTCGGAATTCCTAATTCTTCGAAACCGTCGGAGAATTCCCGAAAGGTCCCATTGAGCAGAGGATCGGGCATATCATTAGCGCCGGTTTCTCACCGGGTATACCTGTACCGGGCGCGCTCGGCGTTGTGTGAATGGCGCGCACTTTAGTCACTCTTTCAGACTGTTCCTTTTTTTTCTTTCTTCTCTTTCTCTCACTCTCGCTCTTTCTCTCCCTTCCTAACCCGCAGCCTCTCGGGCTTTCCTTCTACCCGGCTCCTTCTTCCCTCTCTCGCGCGCTGTTTTGGCCTCTTTCACGGACCTCGCGCGTTAATTCGAATACCGAGGCCAATTTTTGTGGGACGGGGAAAAAAAGAATTTTTTTAGGTTAGCCCGAAAATTCGAGCGTTTTTGTAATTCGTGATGTTTAGAATTCTGAGTGATTATACCGATGTGAAATGTTTTATTCCATGTCATCGATTTTTTTTTTCAGGCTATATACACACGAAAAATAAATATTTTCCATTCGCTACAGTTTATCGCACGTAGATCGACGAGCCGGGCTCCCGCGAGGCAGCCAAGTGCGAGCTTTCGCGCGCAGCATCAGCGATATCTCCGTAAATATCGCCCCCGATGGCGCGGAAATTCTCGAGTGATACACATTTTCCCCGCGGCGATATATAACACGCGTACGGGGCGCGGACGCTAACGTTGATTATATGTAAAAAGAGTTTACGCGAGACGTTAACAGAGCCATTGCGATTACGATGTTATACGCGCGCGGGATGCGAGAGAGCCCGAGACTCCTGTGTACGGTCCCCACGATGCTCGTAACGCTCTTACTCGCCGCGCGCCCGCGCTATCTGCGATGCGGGTCTCTTATTTTCTCACCTTCTCTCCACACGCGGCCGCGCGATATATATGCTCGCGTCTGGATGCATATTCTTATCTACTGCTATCGTCCACGCAGTCGCTGTATGGCGGTAGAAAAATACGGCTTCCTCCCTCGCGGAACGAAAATGATGTCAATCGACATTTGCGTCATCCATAAAAATTCTAGTCTTAACTCTAGTAAAAAAGAACTCACCATATTCCTCACTGTTTTGCACTCTTAAAAATGGTCAATCCCGAATAAAAATGCTTTAATAATAATAATATCACACAAAAAAAATCATTTTTTTCCTAAACAAAAAAAAAATCACTATTTTTTGTCTTTTTTGCGTCATCTATAAAAATTCTAGTCTTAACTCTAGTAAAAAAAAAACTCACCATATTCCTCACTGTTTTTCACTCTTAAAAATTGTCAAACCCTAATAAAAATGCTTTAATAATAATAATAATAATATCACACAAAAAAAATATTTTTTTCCTAAACTAAAAAAAAATCACTATTTTTTGTCTTTTTTTTTCGCGCGCCGCGTGCAAAAATGATCGCTGGTAAAATCGTCGAGCGGGTGGACGGTGGCGCGAAACGGGTTTCGACATGTTGCGGAGGCTTTCAGCGGCCGGTCGGGCGGCGTTGAGGGGGGGAGGGGGCAACGCGGGGGAAATTCCGCCCAGCGTGGCAATTACGCCGAAGGATCATTGTCGCAATAGTTCGCAATGGTATAAGCACACGTGTGTACACCGAGTGACGGTAGAGCGCGCCAGAAACCGCACATGAGCTATGTATCTATTATCCACGCATGTACTGCGCCCGGGCACATAGTTATACGGGCGGCGGCGGCGGCGCGCGCGCGCCAAGTGTAGTACATAGCGTATGGATGTGGTTGGTGTAGCGATGCGCCGCGGAGATACATGCATATCGAGGAACGGCGAGTAGATTGCGCACGGGGGGAGGGGGGGCGGCGGGAGGTGGTTCGAGGGGGAGGGGGAGGGGAGGAGGTAGCGCAGCCGGCGATACTCGCCTGCCCACTGCTGATACGGTCAGCTCGGGATAAAGTAGATATTAACACGAGATGATCCGTTAATGAAGCGTATGTTCTCCGCGCTAGGGCGAATCTACCACCTATTACCCGCAGCCTTTCCTGTTATCTTACCCGGACACCGCTTCTCTCTCGCCGCGCGCGCCGCGCGTTTCGAACTTCCGACCGACCACGAATAATACTATCTACAATGAGCCGCCCTCGGCGTGTACGCTTCGTGTATACCGACCCCCCCCCCCCTCCCCCCGCCCGTCGCCCCTGCTCCCCTCTCCGCTTTTGCCTATGAGCCGCGCGACACTTTCGCATTTGCCCGTCAAGTACTTAAAGTATTAATCGGACGAGGGCGCGGCGATCGTTCGGCCGGGGCCGCGCTGCATTGGACCAACAATCTCGAATCGAAAACACACTGAAACTTGTCGAACGCGCTTTTCGCAAATTGCTGATAAAAACGGACGGTGCTGTGGAACACACAGTTTTGTCAGTGTTCACGCGTGTTTGAGGTTTCGGTCGATGGGCGCGAATTTTCGCGGGGAATCATCGCGGGAATTGATTTTAGGTTAGCCTCTGTTCGGGTATTTTGTATACAGTGGCAATTTTCGTCATTCTGAGACAAATTTTCCTGTCAACAATGCGTTTCATCTTTAGTTATTTAGTTAGTTAGAGCTATTTATTTCGTGCACTGGGACCGACGTCCGCTGAGCGCACCGTGTGATAAACAATACATGCCCATTACAAGAAAAAAAAAAATTATAAGCAAAACCAAAAAGCACGCCGTAAAAATAAACAAAATCTTAAAACTACCTTAATATTAAATCTAAACTAAGAATTATAACTAAGAGACAATAAACTACAAATAAGTGAATACATATGTAAGAAATTAACAAAAAGTAAGCAGAAATGGAAGCAAAAATAAAAACGAGCTTGGAGATTCATTTGACGCGATCATTCAGAAAATAAAAATTACACAAAGCTCAACCAGGATGGCTCGAATTGCCCCAACCAAACGTTCGACAAAACGATCTCCAAACCGGCAAAACGCGCCTGTCCGTCTTACAAACTCCCACAGCCCGTGTCGCGAATCGATCGCAGCATCCACGTAGCCGCCGCTCGCGCGCGCCTATTATATCCGCAGTATCAAACAGCGATGTAACACTCGATCGATAGACAGAGCGGAAAGCGTGTAGGTAGCGAGAGTACATCAGCCTCGCCGCGGCTCCGCAGCGCCGCGGCGCGTTAGGAGCGCGGAATTAAGAGTGATGATAGGCGGACGCGTCGGTGCGAGACCATCTCGTACCGCGAGCCGCCGCACGTTTCGTCCCGACGGTCAGCGCTGGTTGGTCGGTGCGAGTCGACGCTCGTAGAGCCGGCTCTGTCTGGTGGTTATATGTAGTACGAGCGCGTCGCGCTGCCGGTAGCCGAGGAAGCAGCCAGGGCATACGTCGTAGGAGCCAGCCGAAGCAGCAGAAACGCGCCTTTCGGTCCGAGAGGCAACACCGAAGGGACGACGAGGGACGAGGAAGGAGGGGGGGGGGGAGGCCAGGACGAGAGAGGGTTGGCTAGCTGACTGGCTGGCTGCGCTACACGCTTTTCTACTTAGCGCCCGGCCACCCCCCGAGGGGCTTCTGCCCGAGACCCACCCTAATTGCGTCCGAGAGACCGGACAAAGCGCGACCCGTGTATGTGTGGAGCCCGGGAACGTACGTAGGTATGTCCGGCCCCGGCGGCATTCAGTTCCGGTCTCTACCTCTGTCTTCGGCCTCGTTCGCGCTCTCCCCCTCCCCTCCTCCTTCCCCCTTCGCCTCCGCTGCTTCTCGTCGTCCAACCTTCGTCCGCTTACACCGTAGACTCAGAGAAGCGACTCTCACCCTCGACAAACTCCGGGCCTCGACTGATGCTGCCTTCGCTCTGCTCTGCTCTTCTCTTCCCTCTCCCCCCCCCCCTCCCCCCTTCCGCCCTCGCGTCAAGGCCTCTTGCCCTCCGGCCCTGCGGACACGCTGTACTACAAAGTTTCCTACAGGACTGAATAAACTTGGTCGCCGCAGACCTTACAACTTTTCCCCACTGATACGGGGCGAAATACAGCGCGCGAGAGGGAGAGGGAAAGTGTATGTGTATAGGGAGAGGAAGGGGGGGAAAAAACGCAAACTTGTTCGGTACATTGTCGGCGCCGCGTATTGTCGCTCTCGCCCGGCGGAGTTTTCGCCGAGCCATCCATCATTACTGGTTTACATCGTTAATGCGGAATTTCCGCGACCCGTCGTATAGGGCGGTTTTTCTGTCTAAGGAAACTGGGAATGAAAATTTTCCTTTTGTCGAACCCGAGGCGGGTGAGGATGACGAGCTCGGACGAGAGGCTTCTGTATATCCAGCGAAAGAGGTTTTTTCCCCTCGGTTTTCAGTTCGTTATTTCTGGCGAATTATTATTTCACGGCGTTTCGAGATTTGTTAGTCATGATTCGATAATCATTCGCCACTGTGAATTACGCATGATATTCAATCAACACGAATAGAAAATCGAAAAGCCATGAAGAAAAAGGATTCACTCGAAAGCGAACCGTTCAATCTTTTCGAGATTCTTTTTCTTCCTTAGTTCGACAATCGCCTGAAATACCACTTAGATGGCTCTGCAAACGCGTCCCTCATTTCCCTTAGCACATTACAAACGACAACCTGGAACAAATTAAAAAAAAACCCCGCCTTAAAAAAAACATTCCCCACAAAAAAAATGCATTCCAATCGTCCCATCCCCGCGGCAAAGTCCAAACTCAAACCGCGACGTGATCCTCATCTCCACCTACGAGACGAGACACATTTTCGCAATTTTACTTCCTCGCCGATCCGCGAGAGTCCGCCCGCGGCCGAGTCATTCGTCATCTCGGAACGTTCGACTCGGTGGCGCCGCCGGTGGCGCACTTGCGCATCACGCGCATCGCCCTCGCCGCGGGTTCCGGACTCGGGGTGAAATTTTCGTGGAAAGCGGCGCGCACACACGAGCGAGGAGAGCATAATGTTTTTCCGTGTATTCGAGATAGCGGAGCATGTGCTGCCGGGCTGAGTACTCGCTTACTCGTGGCAATCGTACGAGATCGCGAGAGCCCGGTGGCGCCGAGGGGGAGAGCGATAGCGAGCGCGGTGACGAGGGGGTGAGGAGGGGGGGGGGGGGGGGAGCGCGCGGTGAGAGAGAAGTGGGAATAGAGTGAAAGATTTGCTGTAGTGGCGGCGAAAGCGGGGGCGCCCGCGCGGTTTGTGCCGCGAGAGAACTCGTCGTTGGGGACGTAGGGGAATCCCGGGGGCGGAGTCCGAGGTGCGGCCAGCGCGTTCGCTCCTCCTCCCGCGAGAGCTTGAAAGCTGCTGCTCGGCCGCAAGGTGGCTCGCTCGCCGTGTGCCGTTTGCTCTCTCCGCTTGTGCCACGAGAAACTCTCGCGGTCTCTCCTCTATATATCGCCCGACTCGCGCTCTCTCTCCTTCGCTCTCTCTCGGGGTGACACGTTCGAACGATTTGCACGTTGAATTCGGTCGAATTAGATTGGCTCGGGTACAAATCGCCAGCTGCACCACCGGGGAGACCATAACCGAGGCAGATTTCGAATTTAGTCTGTTATAAAAGTTTATACTTTCGTTGTCCGTTTGCCACCCGTGACTCGAGCGTCGTTTTAATTGGAACGTGGGGTTGTTGGAGGTGCTGTTGATGCTTTTGAGTGGGATTTTGGAATTACACTTGCGGCGGGTTTGCGGGTTTATTGAGGTTTTTCAGGGAAATTGCGGATTTTTGAGGTTCTGTTTTTCTTCGGGGCTGTAGACGATGTTGCCGCTCTTCTGTGGATTCCTGCTTCTGCGTGGTTTCTCGTGATGGTGGGAGGATTGGATTCGCTTTGGAGATGTCGATGCTGATGTTCCGTATTCATATTTATACGAGGTTCAATTCATGAACAGTTTCTTCATGGTAATACCGGCGCTGATTTATCGGTAAAAAAATATGGAATTAGAAAATGGTCTGGCAAATCAGACAATGATCGTGATGTAAAATTAGTTCGAGAAAACGAGGACGGAATAAAAAAAATCAAGGCATTTTTTTTATTTGTTGGAACCTCGCAGTCGATCGAAGTAAAGTGTTAAAAATGAAACTTTCATCGAAAAATGTTACTCCACGTGCAACAGGAATTTTTCTAAGTCTAAGAAAAGGACGATCGCAAAGTCCACAAATTTCCTTCAAATTATCTCCTCACTTCTTCACCCATTCCATACTCCAAGACCCAAGTCTTCAATTCTTGATATCAGAAACACAGTTACGAAATCTTAAAAAAAAAAGAAAAAAAAAACCCTCAAACAGAAGTCCATTAACCGTACAACAATTCCGCCGAGTTAACGACCCTCTCGCTGTAAAATTCGATCGAAACGCCTCGCGTGTAACTTTCCACATTGATCTGCGGAGGAGCTCGCCGCGCTGAAAGGGGAAATCCGTGGTATTCGTGTTACGGCGAGAGCGAGCGAGCGAGCGGAGCCGCTATACGTGTAGACCGAACGTGCGAAGGCAAAATAAGTTCTTTTGGTCTGAGAGTAGCGAAGCGTATCAAGATCGATAAAAGGGCTTGGGCGGCGGGTGGCGGCGGTGGCGGTGGTTCGTTCGCCGTCGAGGGGTGAGAAGAAAAAGAGGAAGAAAGAGAGGAAAAAAAAGAAGCGAAAGAAGTCGTTTGGAGGGCAGCTCGCGATTCGACGAGGAGCGGGAGTAGCGAGAGTATGCTAGGTAGTAGGTTAGGTGGTATACACGAAGTGCGTATAGGCGAAGACCGTGCGCGAGCTCGAGCAGGGAAGACAGAGAAGGAGCGAGCGAGGGAGGGGAGGGGAGGCGCGGGAGTAGTGAAGAGGGAGGAGGGGTGAAGGGGGGGGGGGCAGCAGGAAACGGTCGAACAAAGTGTAAGGAGGGTGCGAGAACGTTGGGCAAAACGTTCTGCGCGCGACGGCCGAGCGCGCCAACAAGCGGCGAGGAGCCGCACGACGCCGGTGCACAGACACTTCATGAAATTTACATTAAACTCGTATAACCTCCGCGAAATGAGGGAATTCAATTAGGTCGGAGGTTTTATTAATACAAAATGATTAATTGAACGATTCAGGCGACGCCGGAGCCCTCGGGAATTTCGTAGCTATGGGATTTATCTACGTGGACTGTATATGTCGCTCTGTGTGTGTGTGTGTGTGTGTGACTTTTTATATATATGTATGTATATACAGGACGTAGTTACGGAGAGCGGAGAGGTTAGGAGCTTTCGCGAAAAGGGTTGGCGCTGCTGTGTTGCGGATAGGGCGGGAAGAGTATACGGCGACAGATGTTAGTGGCGTATAATATTAAATATCGCGCGGGTCCCGCGGCACTCGAAGCCGTATCTGATCCCGACGCGCGTTTCCTTCAATTTATTTTCTCCTCTGTTTCCGTACGATGTCGGAGAGAGCCAGGTTGCAGATACGGGCAGAGCGGGAGAGAGCGGCGGCGGCGCGCTCGCCGTGGCGAAGGATACAGACTGCCGGGGACGAGAACGCGCGCGCGCACCCGCACTCGGGAGCACCTGCCTACCGTCGCGTAGACAGGTATTAAACTACGCGCATATAGGCCGCGGGATGCAAATCGCGCTCTCGATACTTCCGATACACCCGCTCTCGGCTTGAATCTCAAGCGTCTCGATTCTCGGGTCTCGGGCGACGTCACTCGTCACATTTTTTTAGGTTAAGATTTATTTTTATTTGTGTGTACGGAATTTAGAATATAAATATTGAGGTTTAATAATCAAAATAAAAAATGAAATTTATCTAATGCATGATTTTGTAGATTTTTAAAACTTTATCTTTTGTATAGGTTATGAGCAGAGTTGTAAATACCTAATTTTTATAGAAATGAGGTTGATGATGTGATTGGCTTTGTAATCATAGTTTTATAATAATAACTCGTAATGATTGTAATATGATATGTAAACTTTTAAATAGAAGCAAAAAATATTAATTTGCCATAAAACTTCATGGTAATCTTATTGAAAAAATGGAGAAATACTGTTAATGCATTACGAAAATAACGGATGACTGCGCTTGTCCATTTTTTCGCACAATTTCTCCCAAAATTTAATTAAAAATTTGGTTTTTCTTACGGCTATTCAAAAGTTCACATATCATTTTATAATCGCAACAGGTCATCGTTACAAAATCGTAACTGGAAAGTAAACTGTATTGCAAATTTTTATTCTTAAAGTAATGAGAACTTACAACACTGGTTATGAGTGGCAAGAGAATTCCTCCTACTGGAATCATTATAAGGACTTTCAGTTGTGAACACGAGTACAAATGTAAAGCACTTGGGTACGAATCGATTTTCAAGTAAAATTGTATCGGCAATTTATTTTTAAGCCGAGCAAAATATAACGGGCGTTTTGAGAGGAAGATGTGGGAGGGGGGGGGGGGGGGGGCGAGCATACACAATCAAAGCACATCGTCAAAGTTTCGTCAAAACTTTTCCAATGAAGATTATACGCAAAGTCCGGCTAACTACTCGGGCGAGCCGCGGCGGTGGAGTGGGCAACTTTTTTCATTCGTCGACTTTGCAGTGTGTCTTTGGAAAAGACGAGGCGAATAGAGCGGGGCAGTACGACGATGGGACTTGAAACGGGGGGAGAAGCCGGAGGGAGAAAAAAAGGCGAATTATTAGTATAGAAGCCAAGTCGTACACACAGAGACTGCGGGAGCGAAGCGAACGAGACGGCGAGCGAGCTACCGAAGGTTCGCCACGGTTTACGTGGGATAAAGAGAGTGTTTGGATCGCCGGCGGGCGGCTCGGCGTAAAATTGCAATTTATCGCTCGTTAAGTGGCGTTCAAGCAGGGCAGACGAGCATAACGATGCGGTGCGCGGCGTGCACCGCGCGCCCGTTGCGGCCCCTTCGTTCCGTCGCCGCCGCCGCCGCATTCTCTCTCTCCTCTCTCCCACGACTCAATGACACCCCAGCGCCTCCGACACCCTCGCAATTCGACGTTCATTCTTCAAACGTCAAACACTCTTCCTCGCGTCGTCGGTAATGAATTCGTTCGGCGATCTATTAATCGTAGGCAAATTTTCTCGCTTATAACACAGCACGCAATCCGAGGCTACGACAGGCCGACGGGGGACGGCGGCCATCTTGCTTTTTTTTTTCAACCAGCTCACGCGTTCACTCTGAAGTTGAACGCGTGACGCGAACGAACTCGAACTTCGGAATCGATATTGTGGAAACAATGAAGTTCGAGAATGATCCACTAAAACACGATATTGCTGTTCGCGGATGTAACGGCTAAGGTATTATTTAGGAAGATATGGACAGCCGGTCCAGGATAGCCAGAATGAATTGCGCGGGGCTTTAATAGTGATAACATTCACGGCGCGGAAAAACCCCAGATCTATTGTCTATTGTCAAACTATTGTCACTAGCGATGCATTCTGGGTATCCTGGACGGCCTGTCTATACCTCCGTAAATAATACCTCAGTAACGGCCGAGATCTCAGTTTTGCCTTGACGTCGGGGTCGAAGGCACGTAAAGCTGAGATATTTGAAAAATCGTTTTCGTCCCCAAATCAGCGATCTAAGCGACGTGTCGCATGTATGACACATCGCTGCGAAGCCGTGGACGTTGTAGGTCGTGTAAATAAATAAAAAACCCAAGTAACAATTTTTGTGTTGTTACGAAAAAGTTATCCGAATGGGATATACACATGTCTGCTAAAATGTTATCAGTAAGCTATCCTATGTTCTAAAGTTAACTTTCGGACATCGGATATCTTACTGATAACATTCTGACGGTCGTATGTGACCCATTCGGATAACTTTTTCGTAACAAGAGAAAAACTGTTACTTGGAAACCGCCATTCTGTTTTAAAAACCAGCGTTGCCATAATCTCGCAATCAAAGTTACGTAAACCTAATAATCGCGAAACATGGAAAAATAATTTTCGTCAAAATCGCCGTGTCGACCGACACGACGCGTACAATACGCGTCGAAACCGGTCAGTCATCCGAAAAACCCCGCGTTATTTTTCGCCTCCCTTTTTCTCCCGCAAGCGCAGCGCCATCTACGTCGATAAATACTCGCGCGCGCGAGACGTAATTCGCGGTGCGACTACTCGACGGCAAACACAATCTCGCGTCCAAACATCGCGCGGTGTTGCATTTAATTTCCGTCCGCGACCATAACGCGACGACGCGACAAACATAAATATCGAACATCGGAGACGAAACACTCGTGGCGCGCAGCCTGAGCGCGCGGTGCGCACGGAAAGAAAGGCTTGGTTGGATCTATCAAGAAATTGTTTATATTTGCGCCAGACGATTAATTGGTTAAACCGACCAAGTTATTGCTAAACATAACCAAGTGATCTGGTACGTCACCAAAAACTTGGTTGTCATAACCTATAATTTTCTCGATCTAAACAATTAATCCGGCGCATTACATGATATTACGGACACAAATGATGTTGAAGTTTGCATCGTTGGAATGCAACGAAATTCCGAAAAAAAAATTAATTCTAATTAACCCAAATGATGAAATTAGGTATAAAAAAGTCATCGTAAAAACTAATTGATATGATGACTTTTTATACCTAATTTCATCATTTGGGTTAACTAAAATACTTTTTTTTCTGAATTTCGTTGCATTTCAACGATGCAAACTTCAACATCATGGACACAATTAGTCCGGCGCATACCTAACCAACCGTTTGGTAGATTCAACCAAGCCTTTTTTCACGCGGTTTTCCCGCATACAGAGGTTACGCGTTGTTGCGGCGGGAGGGTGGGGGGAAAGCCGTGCGTCCCACGCCCGTTAAGCCTCGCGAGTGCAGTGCAAAAAGTGAGTGTTCAATTCTCGCGTTTCTATCATCGTCACAATCTTCTCGCCCGCGTTCTCACGACGCGCGGATAACCCATCAGTCATCGAGCCCAGGGCGAGAGAATCGCCGCAGTCGATTACCGCCTCACCGAGCATTAGCCCCGAAGAGAATCGCGGCGCGTCTCCGGTGTTCGTGCGTGTTCGAGCGCGTTCGATCGCGGCCGGGAACGAAAGCGAATAGCGGTGGGTACTACGAAGTTACTTAGCGCCGTGAGTTGCGCGTGTGTAGTTTGCGCCAAGAGGCGTCGACCAGCGGCAGCAGCAGCAGTAACAGCAGCAGCAGCGAAGCAAGACGAGCCTCGCGGCCAAGACAGATTCGTGTCGGCAGATCTGGACGGGTCTCACGGGCACGCTCGGTTCCCGGGGCCTAAATGGAAACGTCACAGCCCCTTGTAAGTGGCTTGTCCAACATTTTGATTAACACGTCTGCCCTGCGCGAGAGAGCCGCGTGGCGAATTCGCTACCACGACGCTCTGTGTGCGCGTCTATACTCTATGTAGATGTACGTGTGTATATATATATACATATATACATATATATGTATATCCGTGTATACGCGGGAGTGCGAGGCGCGCGAACCGACGTGTATATACGACAAGCTCGGACGCGCGTATACAGCGAGAGCGACTAGGCTCGCCGGCGGCGCGCTGACGGTGGAGGCGCGACGACTGCGAGCGGCCTGCCAGCTACCAGAGAGGAGGAAAGGCGGTTAGCCGGTAAGCAGGTGGATATTAGGTTGTCCAGAGGCGGGGGCCGACTGACAGTCCGTCACTCAACTCACGGTTTGCGCGCAGGCACGAAAATCCGCCGATCCTCGAATCGAGCCCCTTACCTCGGCCCCGCTAAAACACACGATATACCCGCGCGGCTCTCTCGTCGCCCTCTGACTCACGCGCCTCACTCTCCGTCTCTCACTCTCGCTCTCTCTCTGTTTCTCCACAGCGCGCGGTCGATTCGTACGCGCCGAGCGGCGTCGTACCCGGGGCTTGTGGGAGAGAAGTGCGGAAGGCCAAACAGCCCGGGTACGTATTACTTATACAGTGGAAGCTCTCGTGTTTTTCGCGAGGTAAATTTTGCGCACGAGGGCTTTTTTTTCTACTGCGCATGCGCCGTCGCTAGTGACTGCAGGGCGAAAGGTAAGATATAAAGCTTATTATTTATTTTTAAATAGTAGTAACAGTAAAAATAGTAATCATGATGATGGTGGTGATGATAATGATATCATAATAATAATGGTAATAAATTATAACAACAACAACAACAACAACAACAACAACAACAACAACAACAACAACAACAACAACAACAACAACAACAACAACAACAACAACAACAACAATAATAATAATAATAATAAGTGCCAAAAATATGTTGAACCTTGAATTTGTTTAATTAACTAAAACAAGTTGTGAACGTTTACAACTTTATTATGAAAGTTTTTTTTGGAAAGTTACATCTTATGCAGGTAAGTTTTGTCCGCAAAGGCTATCTTTTTACCGCCCCAGCGTCGTCGCTATTGACGCGAGGTGGAAGGTAGGAAATAAAGCTTATACATTTAATGGTAAGTGACAAAAAATATGATGAGCACAGACTTTTTTCAACTAATAGTATATTACGATACTAGTGCAATGCAATTTTTTCGTGAAGAATTTGAGTTTGCAGCACAAGCCGAAGACGAGTGTCATAATCTCACGAGATCAGAAAAAGTTTCGCGCACGAGTATCGTATACGATTTTATGCCACTAGTGCGTAAAGTGCCTATTTAGGCACTTTAGGCGTGCGCGAAGTGGGCAGTTTACGCACGCTGTGGTATAAAACAAGTAGTGAATGTTTACAGCATTTTTATTATACAATTTTTCTGTAGATTTAAATAACATCCATTTTGTTTCATAGCTCACCCAATTGGCGGGGGGAATTCGAAGGAGGGAAAACACGTAGAAGACAACGTTTATTCACGAAAGTATCAAGATTACGCTCGTCGTAACGAAATTACGCCTCAACCCGGTGGTGCCTTGCACTTTGCTGTACACAGTTCCGCAACACACTCGTCCTTCAACCCTCGCGTCTCGGCCGTAATACACGCTGGGTGAACGCTATGTATAGCGTGTTAAAAGGGAATGCGAGTGAGCGGTGGGTGCGTGCGTGGAACCCCTCGAGTTTGGGTCGGCTCAATGCTCAGGGTTGACCCGACGACGACGACGACGAGGACGACTACCACGACGACGAGGACGCTGACTACCACGACGACGTGCATCACGCTAGAGGATAGAGCGGCGGTGGCAGCAGCAGCAGCAGCAGCAGCAGCGTCGGTTGCGTCGGCGGCGCCCTGCCAGTCAGCTTAAATTACCCATCGTTTAAAACTCGTTTTCACCCGGTCGAGTCTGCCAGTACATACGAATAACGCGCGACCGAAATGGGCTGTATATACGGAGAGTCTCGCTCGCTCGGTGCATACAAATATATATGCTGATACGGAGAGGAAGAATCGACTCCGTTGAAGGGGGACCGGGACTCTCATTTCATTAGAGTCGCACCAACGAATGCTCATCCGATTATTCGAAATGCCTCCGGCGCTTCGCCCGCGATAATCTCGCGCTCTCTCTCGGCCTTTATCTCCTTCTCTCTCGCTACCTTCAATAACTCACTTTCATACGAGGAGCCTCGGAGTTGCGAAACGAGGGAGGGATGGGATAATAATAATATATATGTATATATTTTTTTGTCACGGCGCCGCGCACGAGGCGACGCTCCGTGTTCCCACTCCTCTCGTATCGCGCTCGACCTATTTCTCTTTTATGTCGGGACAAACAAACAGACGATCAACCCGAACGGCAAACACTCATCGGGTTTTATCAAATGAATAGCGCGCTTTACGAGCGCGGAGACGTTTGTGGATTCGGTCGAGCGCTCGTTTCATCGGGCTCGGTGGAATCGTCGGGTGGGATATGAGCGTGGGGTCATTTTTGGGAGCTGAAAAAAATGGACGTTCGTTTTCGGGGGAGCTGGGAGGACTTTTTGCGGTGTTTAATCATTTTTAGTCCGTGCAAATATTTTTATAACAGTAATAGTTTGTTTTTGGGGTTTCACATTATTTCATTATTTTATGTCATGGTATGTCATGGTATACAGATAATTATTTGACCGCAAACGAAACTCGAAAAAATAAGTACGGTACCTATAAAAAATAATCATCGCTTTCCAGTTGTCCACTTTACGGAAAGTGCAAAAGAATTGTCCAAATTCATAATCAGCAAAATTCACAGTCCCCCGGGAATTAAAATAAAATATGAAAAAAAAAAAAAAAAAAAAAAAAAAAAAACAGTTGTACCGAGCACAAAGAACGATATTTCACGCAAATTAATTCATTTCGGGGAGAATTTAAATTACAAAAAGCTCGATTTATGTCGTGAGTCCGAAATCGCAACGAGCAAAACGCGCATAGTGTACACAAAGCGCGTGCTCTCCGGGTGGGTGGAACAAGTGCTGGAATGATGGAGGATGCAGAAAACGCGGACAAACATCGATGTGAACGCGGGCGGCGGTGGCAGCAGCAGCGGCGGAGAAGGAGAGGTGGGCGGGGGGGGGGGGGGGGGGAGGACGAGTGTAGGTGAAAAGTACGAAATGGTCGCGGTTTATAATGCTGGTAGAGAGCAGCAGTTTATCAGGAGTCGCGAGCGCGCGGCTCGCGTAACGCTCGTCGGCCCTCCGCCAATTTTACCCGTTCAAATTCATTGTACGCGCGGCCTGCAAACAATAATCATGACACGCCGGATCGCCGGCAATGACAATGGAATTGCTATGATATATAGAGCCTCGGCCACCGGGGCCGCCGGTGCCGAGCGTATAATTGTTCGACACCGTCCGCGTTGCGTACACCGCGTTCGGCTATACCACCCACGAGTAGAGCGAACGGTTTACCACTCGCTTTTCGCCATGAGAATTTTCATCGCTGTGGAACAAACAAAAAAATGAGCGAATCGTTGAGAGGGACGATCTCTTCTCGTCTAAATAAATCAGCCACGGGTAGATAGGATATTAATTCTCAGCGTATGGCGACACTTCGCTCGTGTGATTTTGCCATTTGGAGCTGATTATGTCATTTTTCGAGCGACTGTCGAGTCTATGACAAGTCTATGTCGACAACGAATCTAAAAAAATATGTATTTTTTTAAATTTAATTAAAAGTGGGTTGAAACTAGACTTTTTAGAGGTAGAATACGCGACTTGACAACGATAGATCACTAGTCGATATTTTGAAAATAAAAAAAAAAAAAAAAAACATTAAGAGACAGTGATACCTACACGGAAAAGAAGTATATACGAAAATGTATCTGGAAGATTCAACTTTCCGGACGATAGTATGCTAAAAGTACATTTTCAATATATCTCATCTATTGTTTGCTCTCATAGATTTCGTATACATCCTAAAATAGATCCGACATGAAACTTAGCCCAATTCTGCGATACTTCCGCACATTCTTTCAAAATCTGAGCTCCATCTGCCGAGAGTTCTGGAAAAAAAAGGTTACAACATTTTTGGCGGCGGAGGGGGGAGGGGGGAGCGGAGTGCCACTGTCTCCTAAGAGGCAGATTTGAGTCTCAACGTTTGTATTCGAGCCACGAGTCCCTAGTATTATAAAAAGATGTTGCTGTCTTCGACACACCCTGGGCCTGATTTTTGCAAGTCCCCGAAATCCCATATTACTCTAAATTCTTACATTACCCAGTATACCCGTAACACATATGGGAAAAAAAGATTCCCAAAATCGTTGAGGGGGCGTGGAGGCTTTTGTCTAAAATAAATCAGCGATATGTATACATCGACGTCGATATATACGGGGGATCACTTGTCGGATGTCTTGGCAAGTATAATAAGGACATAAGCTCGTAGCTAGTTTGCTTATGCTACGACATGGGGATACAGCTATGAAACCCTAGTAGGAGGGCCAAGAGGCCAGAACCGAGAGTCGCGTCGCAAGGAGAAACAGGTGGCGCCTAAAGGCGAGGAGATTTGTAGTTTCATTAGGCGCAGCGCCGCGCGGCTGCTGCTGCTTATGGCACCCCCAACCTCCCCGTTTCTCCTTTGCTCTGCCCCCCCCCCCCCCCCCCCCCCCCCACCACCCACCCGGCTGCTGCATGGTTGTCTACAACCACTTACATCGCTACTTACCTGTCTGCCTCGTAAGTAACCGGGCGAGCTCATGCCACGTTCAACCTTCAACCTAATCCACTCGGGCTGCTTCGAGTACGTAGTCGCTCAGCGTGTATATACCGTAAATAGGTACACGCGGCGTTGGTATGAATCAGCCATTCGCGCCGCAACGGCCGGGTTGTTGCGCTGTACGTGTAGCAAAACGTTTTGCCGCGCTTAATTTATGCACAAACGGCGTCAGCGAGCGCGTCTCGCGCTCGAGAAGTTGCATGTTTTTGATCATCCTTTTTACCCAATAATGCACGCTATTTATTCTTGCAGGTCGAATTCAATCAACACTTGGAATACCCGAGAAAACTCATGGATGGTTCGACTCCAGGATGATTCGACACAGATAAAAATGTCGCCAAAGTCGTTACCCAACAATACACGCTATTTATTCTTGCACGTCGAATTCAATCAACACGGGGAATACCCGAGAAAACTCATGGATAGTTCGACTCCAGGTTAATTCGACACAGGTAAAAAAAAAGTCGCCAAAGTCGTACGATTAAATTTGTTACCAAGAACAAAATTTAATTTACCACCATAATGGCCAACTAATTAACTACTTAAAGCCACTCACTTTTCCCCGTCTTCGTTTGAAACGCCCGCGCAGCCGATTAGAATAAATCCCCGGGACAGAAAAATCACTCTAAAAGCCTCCTGAAGTCTTATCGAAGACACTCGGGAATGATCGATGACTGCCCGCGTTGTCCATTACGAGAACGCTAACGCGCGAACGCGGCTCGGGGGATCTAGGAACAGGTTTCGAGCCGTCGTGAACGTCGCTCTGATACTTTACCGCGTTACAGGAGTCCGAGATGGGTGTAATGAAGACCGGGCGAGCGAGCCTCGCGGCTGAAGAGCATCCACCGAATCCACCAGCTGTTCCACGATCCACGCGAGGAACGAAGGAAGCGAGGAGAACGTGCGTCCCGGAGATTCCACGTCTCGATTCACCGGTGAGTGCTTTACCTACGTGAGAATGCGAGAGAAGGGCGGATTTGTCACGTGACGTAACATTATCTTTGTAATATTACAGCTCGCACACATCGAGGATGCGCCGCACGCACGAGGAGAGATTCATCAGCGTGCAACAGTCGCAGAGGCGGATTGGATCTCGGGCGTGTCGTCCTCGTCGGAGCAGCAGCGGCAGCATCACCACCACCACCACCAAGAGCCACCCACTCGATCGTCTCGCTTGTGGATCGACTACACACACACAGGGCGTACGTGTTTCCGCCGCGGAGCTTTGTAATTACGGATATACGCGCGCCCCGGGCTCTCTCGTATCTTTTATAGCCAGGAATAAGATATTTATACAGCCGTCGCGGGGACGGATGATCGAGGAGCTTCTCCGTGCCTCGCGCTCCATCGCCGCGGATGACGAGACGCTTTCTCTCCGACCGTGTACCGGCGCGAAATTCTCGGGCGTCTCCTGCGCGCCTCGACGAGGGTCGCGCGCGCGGCCTCCGACAGCTGATTCTGTCACGCTTCTCCGAGGTTTATAACGGCTCGATTTCTCCACGCTTCGTACGCGTCTATTTTATTGGCTCGCACCCGGCGCGCTCGCGCTCGCTCTGGACTCGTCTTGAGGATGGAAACGTGATTGCGCGACTCGAGTAGATGCGGATCGACGATTGCATAGATGATTTTTTTTTCTGTGGTCCGGAGATGAGGGGGTTGATTCGGGTGGGAAGTTTGCTGATTATAAATTTGACTGAAGGCTGGTGACGAGAAGCAGCAGCTTCTGTGGCATTAGCTGTGGGAAAAAAATTCTGAGGAAATCAAAAGAATTTGTTTTTTAGATTGTCGATCGAGTAATTGTGACACGATCTTTTTTACAAAAGGATCGTTTCACACATACGTTTCGTGTCAATTAGTCGCGAAGATCCCATAAAATGAAATGAAATAACATTTCAGACGCAATGACCTAAAAATCGGGAAAAAATTAAAATGTTATTTACAAATTAATATAAATTAATTGTTCAACATATGATTCGACAACCCAACTTTTTTGCAACGAAAATTATTCATTTTTTCTGAATCCGTATGAATTTTGTCTAATTTTTTTAAATGCCTTTTTTATAGGCCAAATGAGGGGGGCGAAACCCGCAATATAAAAAATTATACACCATTCTGAAAAAATTCATACATATTCAGAAAAACTAATGAATCATTTTCATTTTAAAAAAGTTGGTTTGATGGGTAATTTGTGGAACAATTAATTTGTATATTTATTTGTTAATATCATTTTCAAATTATTATTACGCAAAATCAATCTTTTCAGCTTTTTGAACATGCCTGATTTCTTGAAATTCTTATCCCATCGAGAAGTGATCGAAATTTTATCTGAAACTTACATTTGACGGGACTGTATCGACAAGACTAGTACTTGAGCTTCACCTAATCGTACAGTAATTCTCAATAAATGCAAACGTTTCCGAATATGGAGTAGACGCAAAAGTATTTTGTATTTCGTACTTAAAAGTATTTAAAATACCAGAAAGTATTTCAGTTTTCAAGATAGCCCTTAAAATACTTACAAAATACTATGTACTTAAAATACTGCCCAGCTCCGAAATAACCTGAACCTAAAACATTAACATCAAAACAAATTAATTCACGTGATAACTAAACTCAACTCGTGAGAAACCAACGGAAATGCTCCAACGTCGCCACCGAGTCCAAGCAAACTTCGTTCCCGAGTCCGCGGCTCCCAAACTAATCAGCCAAGTGCTATAATCAGGTCGCGGGAGTCTCCTCGCCGTACGGGGATCGGCATTTTTCGGCTCGCTTCTCGCGGAAGTGTCGGCGAATCTGGTGTTCCGGAGCTGCGAGCTAGTAGGGGTATATAGAAGAGGCGAGGCGGCGGAAGGGGGAGGGGAGGGGGGGGGGGGGGGTGAGCGGCACACAGGGATCGCGCGAGAGACCGAGCGAGAGTTAATTTCATAGCTGATCACCCCGGGTAATCCCCGGCTCGGCCGGGGACGAGACCACTCATGCGGAAAACAAAGCTGCACAGAGAGAGTGCTCGGTGGCTCTCGGTTCACGAGGGGCGCAGGGACAGCGAGCGGAGGGGGGCGGAGAGGGGGATGGGGTAGAAAGAGAGAAAACGAGGGAGCGAGGGGGTCGGGCTTACCGCGACGCCGCTTCTGGTGCTGGTCGGAGGCGCGCAACGCGGACCCCGTCAAGCCCGTCGTCTCCTCGTGGCGGTCCCACACACAGTCGCGAGAGAAAACGTCTACGTCATAAGTGCTTCCGCGCTAGATTCATCATCTTAGAGTCTCGGATCAGTTCTAGCTGCGGGGGTGAGAGAGGAGGAGGAGGGAGACGCGACTCGGGTTATCCGCTTCTTCCGGCGAACGAGCCTGCTCACGACGTTGATGCCAAACGCGGGAGGACGAGCCGCGTGTGCCACTGGGGGACGAGGGGGGGGGGGGGGGGGGTGAGGAGGGGGCGAACTCCGTTTCCGCCCGAGTTGCCACCAGCTCCAATCTCGGCCGACCTATGCCTATGGATGTAGCCAATATCCACTCTGTGTGCGCGCGGCACACCAGTGGGATATATCAGTCATCTCCGCGAGTCGATCTTTCGACTCCTCATTTTCGGGCGGGAAAGTTCGCGGGCGAAATTTATACGCCGCGGGCCATTATTGTCGCGCGCGCGCCACGCGATTAACCCAGTTTATTCATGAGACGCGCGCTGAGGGTGTCGAAAAAAAAAAATGCATTCGCGGAGAAATAATTCTGTAATACAATTTATTCGCTCTCTATTTTCGAGGGAACGAAAAAACGATGTCTGGACACTCGTGGACAGAAATATTTCATTAGGGGTACAATAATTTCAATTTATTTTCGACGTGACCCGCGACTCGACTTCGTCGCCTCCGGCGATTCAACGCGGGAATATAGACAAGATGATATTATTAAATAAGTTATGACACCCGTTGTGCAGATTTAGCGCGGAGAAAAGCGGATGCCTTGTTTAAAAATTCAGTCGCAGCTTTGTAATTAATACATTACGCCGATTTAGCGAAAAAGCTATTTTCGCGAGGGTACAAAAATTGTCCGCCGAACGGAGTCGTCGTAAGGATCGCGGTTGATACACGATAGCACCGGCTAATGCTCTATTATTACAAGGATCGGTTGTTTCGCGCGCGATATATCGCGCACCGCCCCAGCGATTCGGGCGGCTTCTGCCCTCGACTGCTATTTATTGCGGCCGACACGAGGCATAATGCGTGTTATGTGTTTAATGTGCCGCGGCAAAGTCGATCCAGGGGGCGCGTGCGTGGGCGCCCCGCGCCTCGGCTTTCCCATGGTTCCCCGGTGGAACGCACTAAAAAGTGTATTCGCCACGGATAAGTTCACGGGGCTTAAGTGATGATCTTCGGCGCTCGCGCGTCGTGATTCGTCTCCGGTTCGCATTGTTGGGTTAGCGCGAGAAAGATACACACGCGGGGGGGCCACGAATTGCATAGCGTTGTGGGGTGCACCTCGGTTATATCCGACGGGTTTTCGTGTTCGGCTCGTGCCCTCGGCTCGCATTTCTCCGTCTCTCTCATTCTCGCCGCTCCCCACACAGCTCGCTAACGTCCTCTACACACCAAACACGATTCGTCGTGGCTCCCGCACACTCCGCGCGATAAATAAATCAACTCGTAAGCAGCTACCTAACGTTAATCGTCCAGTCGCTACCGGCCGATGGGGCAATCACGGTCGGGCGTCCTGAGTCAGGTTCCATGGTCGTCGTAATGCGTGGTTGGAATTGGAGCCCTTGACGCGTTTACTGATATATTTATTGGATTATTCATTTTATTGCGCTGTAATTTTTTAATTATTGTGAGTGTCATTTTTAGTCAGTGAATTGTTGGTTTGTCAGCTGCTTAGTTGATTAATTTCTTGGGTTTACATTTTACTGACTAACTAAAAAGCTATAAGAAAAAAAACAATCTTTAATATTTTTGCTTCCTCATAGAGGAAACTTTGTTACATATTAGTTTAGTCACTTTGCGGTGATTTTGTTACAGATTCCTCGAGGTATTAGATTGAGTTACGAATTAAAATATGTAATAGATTGAGAGCTGTACTTTCGAAGGTTAAATGCTAGGACCGATTACCGAAGTTATTTGCAAGCAATCCAATACCAAAATCCAAGAATTTAACACAGGCTCTTATGGGGCGGGCGCTTATTGAGCACCTCATATCATTTTTTTAAAGATTTGGCGATTAGATAGAAGTTTGCACTTGTGCATTATGCTTTCAGATTTCCAACGAAATCATAAAAAAGTACTGTAACCAAACTTTTCGCAGAGCATTATTCGGTTTAAGGATGTAGGAGCGCGAAGTATTCAGTTCACATAAATTCGAGAGAAGTGCAGGAGAATTGCAAACACGTCTGGATGGTCTGAAAATCTGAAAAAATTCATGCACACTAAAGGTACTATAGATTAGTTTCAGGTACTATAGATTAATTTTGCATAATAATAATTCCAAAATGTTATTAACAAATTCATTAAAAAAATTGTTTCAAAAATATTTCGTTGACCCACGTTTTTTTTTGCATGAAAATGATTCCTTTATTTTTCTGTATACGTATCAATTTTTTCAGATTTTTATTTAATCTTTGAAATTTGTACATATTTTCCATACAAGAAAACACAAATTTAAAAGATTAGATAAAAATCGAATTTCAGACCATCGAGAAGTATTTGCAATTCTCCTGCACTTCTCTCGAATTTATGTGAACTGAAACTGAAGTAAATCAGCAACAATTTATCAGATTTAACAAATTTTGCCTACATTATGTAATGTGTGAGTGTACGACTAAATTGGCGTCATTTTTTATGCAATGTTCGAATCATTTTTATTTAGCCGCTTTTCTATACTAGTAGTAGTATCAATTTATTTCCATGTATACCCTGTTGGGTGTTTACATATTTCCTCCCCATACAAATATTCTCCACAGAATCCGTTTTGTGTATCACATTTTTGTCTTGGCATTTCCAGCTGGCCACTTATAATTATTCTTAAACTTAACAGGTACATAGGACACCTCAAAAATAAACTTTGTTTCTCCGGCATTCCTATTTTCCTTACCTCACTAGCACACACATACACACATCACACACCATTCATTCATTATCATCCTAATTCGCCTTCTGCTTCCGTGCTATTTTCCGGAATTCCGCTACGTAATCACACAATGCCACGATTGGCTTTCCCCTCAAACAGCTGTTTATCTTATTGTTTAGCTCTTCTTCCGATTTACCTTCTTTCCACTTCTCGATGTCCTCTACTAGTTTTTTATCCATTTTTCTTCCCGCTTCTTTGCACTCCAAAATGTGCGTTAACGTTTCGCTTTCGAGCCCGCATATTGCACACTTCGTTTCCTTATAGCCTCTACAAGTATCTTTCCCGACATTCCCGCACCTCAGTCTTGCCCACGTTTCTTTTGTTTTCCCCGTTATATCTCTACTCTCCCAGTATTCCTCTTCTCCCAAGTTCTGTTTCCTATTCTTGTATTCTGCGCAGTATTTCGATCTATCAATTTTACTCCAATCCAGTTGAATTTCCTGCTCCGTTTTTATTCGCATGCCTCTTTTCACTCTTTTCTCTAGCTCTTCGACTTTCCCCTCCCTTATGAATCCCCATATCTCCCCTTCCCCAACCTCGTCCATGGCCGCCTTCATCTCTTTCCCCCATTTTGATGGGTTCCCGTTCAAAATCCCTCGCGCCTCTTCTTTCAAGCATTTCTTTGGCCAACGCTCATCGCTCATGTTCATCACCTCTACCAAGTACTTCGCCGCCCTTGCCCACATTTCTGTTTCAATACCCTTGATCCCTGCCTCCATCCTCCAGATATAACTTGGCGTATTAATATTCAATCCCATTGCCATTTTGGAGTATCTTGCTTGTAGTCTGTTTAGTTGTTCTCGTTTTCTCCACCCCCACACTTCCACTCCGTACATCATCGCACTTTTCGCTAGGGTATTCATTAGGAGCAGCCTTCGTTTTAGACTGCTAATTCTGGCTCTTTTGTAGATACCCCACGTTGCATTTATTGCTCTCTTTATTTTCCCTGATAGTAGTTGGATATGTTTTTCCATTGTGTTGCCCGTCGAAAACCAAACACCTAGGTACTTGTACTCACTAGTCACCTCCAATTCTTGGTTGTTGTATTTCCACTTTTCGCTTTGTTTCCGTTTACCCCCTTTTTTGAAAATGACTATCTTAGATTTGCCGATATTAACCGTTAGTTTGTTTCTTTTCACGAATTTTTCCAGTGACGCTATCATTTTCTCCAGCTCTTTCCCTTCCTCTGCAATTAATATTATATCGTCCGCAAATTTCAACGTATAAATTTTCTGTCCGCCTACCACTGAGCCCCCTTCTTTTTTGTTTTCCCAAATTTTATCGATGTCTTCAATAAAAAGATTAAACAATAGCGGGCTCATTGGGCAACCCTGCCTAACTCCCCGTATCGTTCTAAATCTTTCTGTTACGCCTTCCCCAGATATCACCTCGTTCCACGTTTCACCGTATATCTTTCCGATCATTTGTAGCATCCTTCCTTGTATTCCGACCCTTCTAAGCTTTACCATCATTCGCTCTCTGTCGACTGTGTCGAAGGCCGCTCTGAAATCAATGAACGCCGCAAATAATTTCCCGCCTTTATTTTTCAATCTGTTGTTAATTATTGAATTCAGCACAAAGATGTGGTCACGTGTCCCCCTGCCGCTCCTAAAGCCCGCCTGGCTTTCCTTTAACAGGTCATTCCCCTCGAGGTATAATCTCAGTCTCCTTGTCAAGATGTTTGTCAACAATTTGTATCCGGAATTAAGCAGGGAAACCCCTCTATAGTTTGCCGCCATGTTGGCATCCCCCGCCTTGTGGATTGGAAAAATTCTTCCTATCTCCCACCCTTTCCCCATGTCTCCCTTTATCCAAAAATCGTTCAACACCTCTCTCAGTTCCCTCCGACCGACTTCTGGCATTCCCTTCAAAAATTCGCTTGTAATCCCGTCCTCTCCAGCCGCCTTGCCGTTTTTCATTCTCTTCAGCGCACGACCCATCTCCTCCCATTCGATTTCACCATTTAACTTTTCCAAAACTTCGTCATTCGCTACCATAGGACCATCTTGCTCTCTCACCCCTTCATTACTACTCGCCTGCTCGCTTTCCCCGCCCAGTAACCTTTTGAAATGTTCAACCCACTCCGTCTTACTTATTTGTTTCCCCATGCTTGGTTTCCTTGGTTTGAAGGGTTTAATAACCTCCCATATCTTCGCTATATTATCGCATTTCTCGACTTTTTTCCATTTCTCCTCCCAATACTTTCTGGTTTTTTCCTTCTTCATTTCCTTTAGTTTTCGTTTTTCATCTGTTAATAATTTTTTCTCTCGTTCCTCATCCCCTTCTTTTTTAGCTTTTATAAAGTCCTTCAGTTTATTCCAAACGATTTTTCTTTGTGCTACGATTTCAGCATCCATTTTCTTCCGCCCCCCGGATACATTGCCCCTCTTTCTGGTCATGCCAGCGTTTTCCGCAGCATCTTTTATTATTTTACTTAGTCGATCCCACCTATCTACTCCTCCTTCCGCCGGGGACGATTGTGCCCAGATTTTTCCAAATTCTTCCTCGAATTTCTCGCGGGCTTCCTCCTTCCATACGAATATTTTTTCTAGGCTTTGCTGTTCCCTTTCTCTTTCTTCCCGATTAATCTCTTTCTGTAGCGTGAAGGCGATTGGAAGGTGGTCGGACTCTATTCGCACCTCTACTTTCAGGTCTTTTATAATATGTTCTTTTCCTTCGCTAATAATAACATAGTCTATGACTGAGCCCTCGTTATCCCCCACGAATGTTATGTTCCCGTCCCTATCACCCTCGCACCGTCCATTCATCACCAGCAGATCCAATTTGTCGCATAAGTTCATCAGTCTCTTTCCCTCTGCATTTCTAACTGTATCTTTGGACGCTCTTTCGCTAATATGTCTGTCTTCTGCTCCTGCCTTCCCCTGGTCCTCTCCTATTCTCGCGTTCATGTCACCAATCAGTAATACATTCTCATTTCTTTCGTCAGCGTCTCTTATAATAATTTCTAGCTCTTTTTCCACATTCTTAAATCCGCAATTATTATATACCGTTACAATCACCCATCCCCCTTCTTCACGGTCCAGTTTTAGCCCACTTATTATTAACCCTTCTTTCCACTCCTTAATTACCACATCCTCGTTAATCACACTCTTTCTGATACCTACTATTTGTCCCCCCATCGCTCTTCCTCTCTTTCGTTTCCTCACCGCCGGTTTCATCGCCCATTTAAAGTCTCTATTAAGATTGTTCAGCACTTTGTTCTCGTCCTTCTTCTCCGTCCAGGTCTCTTGCAGCGCGATGATGTCGTAGTCCTTCAGCCACTCCCAGACGTCGTTGATTTTTCTCGCTCCCGCGATGTTCCAAGTGACAGCTTTTAGATTTTTCCCTTTATCGCCTGTCCCGGTAATTCTGCCTCCCGTTCCGAAACCCATTTCTTTCCCTGGATCCTCTTCGGTAGTTGCCTGCGGCTCTGCTGAACTCTGGTTCTGTGATCAGCTTCCCTTCGAGATCGTTCCAGCTCTTCCATTCTCCGCCTGCACACATTTTCAGGTAGCCCGTCCGAACTTCTTCACCCCCTCTTCTCATTACTGTGGCTTGCTGTTCAATCCATCGCTGGACTTCTCGCTCTCTGGGTGTAGAATCATCTGCGATGTCAACCCGTCCTCCTCCTATGAATTTGCTGCGCTTCAGAATGGCTATTTTGTTTTCCATCGACGCCATTACTACCACGAGACCCTCCTTCGTTGCTTCAATGCTCCTGAATCTTGGTCTGATTCCAGTCTTCTCGTGGATTACCCTTTCCACTTCCCTCCTCAGGTCCTTTGTCGTAGTTTTTATACCCTTTATCATTATGTTCCTCTTCCTGTATCCCCTCCGGTTCATTTCGGTTCTAAATTCCTCTTGACTGAGTCTTCTCGGCTGTCCTATCTCACTATTTTCCTTCCGCGCTTGTGTTTGGGATGGCTCACTTTTCCTACCCTTCTCCCTTTGACTTCCTCGTGCACTAGCAGCGAAATCGTCAACTCCCGGCCTCGTAACGTAGTGTTCAATGTCTGTATCACTTACTGCACTCGTGTTAATCGCGCCGTTCGTTGTGTTTCCATTAACGTCCACCTGATCCTTTCCCTTGCTGACCCTTTGCCCACTTCTCTCTGTCTCACTTGCCCTGCGCTCCCCCCTCAGTCTCTCGTTCTCCAGTCTCAGTCGCGCGATTTCCGTCTCCAGCGCCTTTATCGAGCACTCATAACCCGCGCACTGGGATTCCATTTTGGTCTGGTTTATCCATAACCTCGCTTGCATCTGCCCCAGCTCGTTTTCTAGCGCCTGCTTTTGCGCGTCATTGTCTCTAAGCACGTTTTTTACTTCCGACACGACTTCGCTGAGCACGTTTTTTATTTCCGACACGACCTCCCTGATTTCCACTCTAATCACTTCTCTCCACGATCTTTCCCACTCGCTCAACACTCTCACGACGCTTTTGCTGCCACCCTCGCTCGTCGTGCTGACCGTGCTCTGATTTTGTGCTTTTTCTCCCGCCCGCTCAGCCTCGCGCTCTTCTTCTGCTCCCGTTTCGCCTGTCGTACTCTTCTCCTGGTTTTCTTCCTCATCCCCACTCGTCGTCTTTCCGTCAGCCTGATTCTCGCCGCCCTCTCCGTCGAGCATCGTCCTGTCATCCCGGTCCGCATCCCCCGATCCGTCTGTCCTCGCCACGCTGTCGACCGGCGTTCTCGTTGTGTTGCTCGGCGAGTGCGGCGGCGTGTTGACTAGTTTGCATTTCGTTTTGAAAGCCTCGTCTCCCGGTAACAACTCCAACGGATCGTCCGGATCTTCGCCCTCCTCGTCTGCACCATCGTGCGTACCGGCCGCTTTCTCGGCCCACATTTGGTCGAGCTTCTTGGTTCCGGGCGTTCTCTTCTTTTTCACGTTGGTCGAGCCCTTCGGTCTGCCCCTGCCTCTCTTACCGACGGTCTGCTCGTCCGTTAGTTCGCCATTGCGCTCATCTTCTACGGTGGCGCTGTTGGCGCTGTTCGCCCGTCCCGACGCTTCGGCCATCTTTCCCTCTAACCTCTCCGATTCCACTTTCCGAATTTTCGCTTCTACTGTCTTTATTCGCTCTCTCCGGATGGAAACACTTTCCTCCAGCTCTTCTCCAGGCTTAGCGCTACCCTGTGCCACTCAACTTTTTCCTCTAGCGATTACACTTCCTCACACTATTGTCTCAGAAGCACGAGCTACTCGCTGCGCGACCACTCCCCTTCGCGCTCCAGCCGGAAGTCCTTTTCTATACTTATTTTTAAATCGTATAATTTGACTTCGACGCCACGAGACTACCTCCTTAATCACCGTTACTTTCGTCAAACACAATTTCCACCATTTAACGAAACGTTTCAAAATTCAGCGGCATAATAAACGTTATTTTGTTCACTCGTCCGAAATAGCCCGAACCAGGCGGTTAAGCTTTGACTCGTTAATTCACAAGTGCAGCTCGCGCCCCGACGATGCGCTCGCTGCGCCTGACGCGCCGCATGAAAAATACAGTGTAGTACAATGCAGTAGAATCCGAGGGTCGGTTGGCGGGATGGGGAGGTCAGGTCGGGTGGAAAAAAAGGCAAGCAAGACATTTGATCGACGTGCGCGCGGGGTGCGCGTTTTTATTTAGAGCTGTCCGAGCGTCGGCGGCAGAGCGGCGAGTGCTCCGGAGTCCGGAGTAGCGGCGCACGCGACTTTCGCGGCGCGGATAGTGCGGCGTGTCAACGAGAGCGGAGCATATTTTTCGGCAAGGCCAGAGCAGCGCGCGGGGTGATGATGAAGCCTACGTCAAACAGGACGTTATAGCCGCGCGCGACAAAATGCGAGAGAGCCAAAAACGCGAGCGTCCCCCGCACCCGGATACAACACGGCATAAACTGGTCGCCCGCGACTCTATCCATCACGCGACCGCCGCTATTTCGCCCAACTACTGGTGTATCGCGTGCCACGTACTTTGGCCCGGTTGATACGCGGACCGCGCGCGTCTGTGCGTTACGAGGAGATGATGCATACGAGTAGCGAGTCATAAAAGTGAAGCGGCACGCACTTTTCCTCTCGCCCTTCGCCCACCCAGTCCGGCACCGAGCGCGGAAAACATTGGAACTCCGCAATGAATACGCGGCAACTGACGCTCGTATATAAAGAATGTCCTTTTTTTTTGCAAACACCTCGGACTGCATTTCCTGCGTTTAGTATATAGCGCGGTAGATTTCCCCCGCGTTTTACTGTCTAACTCTCCTTCGTGCCGCGTCGCCGGGTGGCGAAGGATTTGAAATTCAATGAAGGCCGCGATGGTTTAACAAATAAATATAAATTCAGATGGCTTGTTTTTGGTTTCGCTTGTTATCGCTTTTTTTTTCTACAAATGCACCGAGAGAACAAGTTTTCTTGATTCCGAATAAAAGGGTGGATTGCATATTTTTTCCTTGATTTCAATGAAATATTTCTTTGGATATCAATGAAACGGTGTCCTTGATTCAAAGAAACGATATACTTGACGGCACTCGGTCGGCCAACGTTTGGCGCATTGGTGACAAGTCGTATTGGTGTTTCTCGCGCGAGCGGGTCTGTTATGTTATGATCAAGTTAAGTCAAGTCAAATCAAGAAGATAATCATTCAAGTTATTGGTTAACATATCTAATTACTATATGGCACATAACCAAGAACTTGGTTTGATGAGATCATTCAAAGAAAACATAATATTAACTCCCGGATATTATTTCATTGACGTCAAAGAAAAAAATGTTTCATAGGTTGAGATTTCAAGGAAATTTCATTGAATCAAGGAAACTTTTTCTCTCGGTCGCGAAACTCGTGAATACAATTAAACGAATATTCACGTAACATCACGACGGCGTGTCGAGAATTGAGAGGAAATATTTGGTACACAACTTGATATAGCAGGAGGCTCGAATAACGGGGGGCGGTCAACGCGCGGCAGCCGCGGCGCGACATATCAACTTGGCAGTCAGGCTCACGAGTTTATACGCGTGTATCGTATTGTGTTGCAGATACGGCGGAGGGTGAAAGCTGGAGCATGCGATCGTACGGAGAGCCTCCACCGAGGCGTTCGTGAGAGACGCCGGAGGAGACGGAGGAGAAGGCGGAGGAGAGCGGGACGCAAAACGGGAGCAAAACAGGAGGCAGCGGCGACGGGAGGGGGATCCGAGCAATGAATACGAATAGGTTTCGAGATACGATCGGGATCCTGGGGTTAAATTAAATGATTTGCATAAGTAGGTGGGTGTCGACACTGGCAAACATTGACAAACGCGTGCTCCCGCGGCCCTCGAGCTTATAAGAAGAATATATTATTACGGATAATAGAAACATAGCGAGGCCGAGGCGACGAGGAGGCCGCGTTTCGCCGCTGCGAAACGGCGACGGCGGCAGCCAACGAGTGTCGAGGGCGCTCGGGGGGCTCGCGATAAGCGGGGTGAGATCCCCGCGCGCTTCGCACGCGCCCCCCCCTGGGCCTCGCTCACTCTGTGTACCCGCGACACGTGTCCCACGAGTCTGCGGACCGCTGATACAGCCATTCTCAATTACCGCGTACGTCCGATCGGCCCCGACGATTCGTTCGGTGATTCGCAAAACTCAATCTGCCCCCGCGCGCGCAGCTCGACATTCTTCGGCCGCGGCGGCTGGAAGGAAACGGGGTGATGTCATTGGTCACATTTTTATCATTTTCGTGACCTTTGGTGAAATAAGTAATTTGGCCTGGCAACGCGAAAGTTGGAAGGAATCGACATTTTTCACCTCATTTATTCGCAAGGAAATTTATTCTCTGGCTGCTTTGGTTACTCGATATCGATCTGACTGCGAGGATTTATGATACATCTTTGGTTCAAGTGTCACGAGCTTCGGGTAACCAAAACTCGAGTCCAAAATTAATAGTCCATTTTTCCCTCGCTTAAATTTATACACGTCCGACTCAAGTCACCGAACTTTTCGCAACAATTTATTTAGAATACGGTTGAACGTACCGTGTCTGTGATTCTAACGCTTGTTGTTTTTTCTCTTGTGTTGCAGCGTCGAATATTGTACATCGGGGGAAAATGCGGGAATACATTTTCCGGCGGAAAAATACGGCCAAACACTTTTGTGTCGCACCCTCCCGACGTGTATCGAAGACGCGGAGCGAGAGCTCTGCCATATTGACGGTATATACACCGTGTAGATACAACCGAGAGTCGTCTCTCCCTCGACTGTGACTGTTTGCCTTTGTTGCGACAACGAGCCCGGGCGACTCACGTGTCGATTCGCATTATTGCTATTTGCCGAGCGAGCGCGACGGAGCTACGAGGGCCGCGCGACGCAGCTCGTGGGAAAAGCCAATAAGTAGAAACAAAATAAACTCAAGATAGATAAAGTGACGACTATCGTCACCCCTTGGCCGTGGCTCTTTCCCCTTCTTCTCTTTCTCTCTCTCTCTCTCTCTCTCTCTCTCTCGTCCCTCGCAGCGTTCGTATCTGCGTACACACGCGTAATACACGCACTCTCGCCGCAGCCACCCTCTTATTCACCGCCTTAATCCCGGATTGACTCGTGTCACTTATTAATATTTTATGTGCAAACAGCGTGATTTACGAAGGGCGACGGCTCAACGCATGATAATGACTCGAAGGTGCGATTAACGATAAGAGCTCGCCGGGGCTTTTCGATCCCCCCCGCTCAGCCCTGCTCACTTATTTCGCACTTGTGTGCGAGCCCCGCTCGTGCGAAACTACCGGGCAAAGCTCGTCGTTTAATCATCTGTCTGTCAGAAGTTTCGCAGCCTCTAAGCAGCTTCTTGGTACATTGACTTTTTTTATTTTTATTGCAACGAATATATTATTATTATTCAATTTGGAGAAAACCAGGAGAAAAATCAAACAAATTAGCAAAAAAAACTTTGATTGGAGGGGACGAAATGTTTATACGCAGGGAAAAAAATATCATTAACTCAATAAAACCGTGGATTGCGGGCTGCCAATAGCAATGTTTTTAAATTAACTCCAGTTATCGTTGTCACAACCCGATTTAACATTGAAACAATAAAATATTCTTTTGCCTATTTTGGAGTTGTCGTTTCAATATCATACGAAATTGTAGGAACTGGAAGTGACATTGATTTGACTACACTTGTTCTTGGCAGCCCGCAATCCACGGTTTTATTGAATCAATGATATTTTTTCCGTGTACCAGCTGCATTTTTAATATCTTCCTTTTTTAAACTTGCGAACCAGACGATCATTCGACTGAATCCCGAGGCTCGAGAGACTACCAACAGAACTTCTCGCGGCGAATCCGCGCCTCAACTCAGTCAAAGGTTCGCCGCGTCGAGCCTCGTCAAATCGCTACACTTCCAATAGCCGCGCGTCGTTCTCGCGTTCTGGGTGAGCATTTGGCCTAGTTTATCCGTCGAATAGAATCGCCGAATACAGTACACACATATAGTCACCGCGAGAATCTCGAGAGGCTCGCGAGAGGGAAAGAGAAAGAGAGATAGAGAGAGAGGACGAGTGGTGGAGTGGGAGCGGGAATAGGTGGTTTCGGGGGTGCAGTGGGAGGATCGGGCGCGGGGTGGAGGAGGGAGGAGGTCGGTGGAGTACAGTATTATACGAGGGAGCAGAAGAGGGTGGTCTGGAAAAGGGAAATCTGCAAGCCAAAGCGAATCAGAGTAATCCTACTCTCCGGCGCGTTTGGAAAAGCCCCAGGAACGGCGGGTGGAGAGAGAGAGAGAGAGAGAGAAAGCGAGAGAAAGCGAGAGAGAGCGAGGAGGAGGGAGAGAGAAACAAGGACACAGAGAGACGAGGAGCGAGAGAGAGCGAAGGAGAAAGAGAGTGGAAAATAGAGACGGAAAGAGCCCGACCGATGCCCGGGTGTCGCTGCTCCACGTCGCTACTCGGCCCTACCAACGCGACGCGCGGACGCGCCGGTCGATGAGCATTTCGTAAATGGATCCTGCCAGCGTACCCACCACCACCACCACCGCCGCCGCCGCCGCCGCCGCCGCCGCCACCGCCATCCACCACCTACCCTTCCTACAGGCTACGGCCCTCCACCTTCCTTCCGTCCTTCCTTCCTTCCTTCCAACCACCCACAGCCACCCTTGAATTTTCTCTTTTTATGCGCCTCTTTCTCTCTCGCGCGAGGGAGTCGCGAGGGGGGCGCCGCCGCCGCCGCCGCCGCCGCCGCCGCCGCTCTGTGCGACTCGTTGGATGGCTCGTTCGTCGCGCAGAGCAGCGCGCGAGGCAACCACGGTGGCTCACCGCGCCCCATCCCGAGGCTCTCGCGAAACCTGCTCACCGCACCGACCATCCAGCGGCGGTGCGCGGGCGCTGCCGCTTCTTCTTCTATAACTCTCCGTCTCGCTCTGCCCTCTCTTTTTCCCCTCTATCTATATCTTTTTCTCGGCCTCTGTCTCTCTGTCTCTCGCTCGCTCGCTCGCGAGCATCGCCGCGGCCGTTACCCAGCCGAGTCGAGCGACCCCCGCGCTCTCCTCCCACCTCGGCGGCTCTCTCTCGTCCCTTTCCTCGTCGCTTTAAATTGCTGATGAGCATTTTTAGATTGGTTACGTTAAGTGAATTGGTACATAGACGGGCAGCTGTGTTTTCCCGATAAAAGTCTTAATGAATCCGCGAGACCGCGGGAGGAAGACGGGCGAGAGACGCGCCGCGAGGATTCCGGGGGTCTCCGAGCGTCGGCGAGGGAAGAAAAAAAAAGAAAAAAGACAAAAAAAAATCGGCGACTGACTCAATTGCCGCGGCCATTCGATGGATTTTCGCGTTACCTTTTTCTGTATCGTCGTCCCCGAGGGGAGGCGCAGAAGTATCCCCGCTTTTGGGGTCTTTGCTCTCCGCCTGGTTGGCACGCTGCTTCCGACCGCCGCCGCCGCCGCTCGTTGGGCTATTATCGTATTAAATTTATCGTTTCGATATATTAATTGTCCTGTGTGACTCTTTCTCATTCTCTCCCTGCGTTGCAGATGCGGTCGAGGACGGGCCGAGGGACACGAGTTTTCCCGCTGGTAGCGGCGAACCCGAGACGCGGAACGGGAGACACGGGCAAGACGCGCGCGCGAGGCCGGCGAACGAAACTCCCTCCCCGCGCCGGGAGGGAGGCGAGGAGAGGGAGAAAGAGCGGCGAAACCCGCTGACACACGTAAATACCAACACAAACGAGCGAGGATTCCGTCGGGTTAATTAAAGCCCCTCGGCATTAGAGTGAAATCGAGAGACGTGGCCCACGGGGGCCGCGCGCGATCTGCCCACCAGCCCGAGAGCGCCAGCCGTACCCGCCGCCACACCGAACTCAGCAATACTATACCTCAAGTCCCTCTCGCTCGCTCTCGCCTCCTCGTTTCTCCGCTCTCTCGCCGCAGGAGCACCGGAGCTTGCCCGGAGCACAGCGAGGACCTTTTTCCCCCGGAGTTACAAGGGTGAGCATGAGAAACGGAGTGAGCTCTGATAACACACATAGTACCAACCTACCTACCCATGTATATATGTGTCGTACACACGAGAGTCGTATAGTGGCTCTTCCAGCAACTTGCACGGTCTACAGGTCAACTTCTCGCGAATTCTTCGTCGCTTGGATTGCGAGAAATAAACGTTAACGAGGTTCGCCTATTATTCGATGTCCAAGCTTAGGGCTTTAATTTATTTTTTATTATTTAAATGAACACTTACCGCACCTAATCTCAAAATTAGACGGATATTGGCCGTCTAATTGCGTTGATATCCGACTTGGAAGTTGATCACTTTAACCGGAATAAAGCATTGAGTAGATGGCAGAATTCGTTCAGAGACAGCATTTGCCGATTTTTTCATGTAGTTAGAGGCAACTGTGGTCTGTGGGAAACTTTTATGAGGCAAATGACAATTCAAGGGTTGTGTAAAAAATCGAAATTTCGGATTTTACTGTCTATATTGAATGTTCCCTCTTTTAAAAGGTTCATGAGTAATGGAAAGCGCCCGTAACATTTAGGAGCGCAGTAGCGCAAAAGTACGTTTTTTAGGCACGCGCGCCAGGGCGTGTGATTAGCCTAGTATCGTTATAAATTTCAGTCTGATACCCCGGGCCGCCAATAAATTGAATGTTGCAGGGCAACACCTGCCCCGTTCACGGTACCTAACCTCACGTTTTATGCACATCATTTTGAAGGTTTTAGGAGTTTACGACAGAATGTTTTTGATTTAGTTATCATTTTAAGGATTTAGTATCATCTGAGTTTTCTTTTAATTGGTTTTTGGCAATTATTTGCCTTTTTTGTTTTTGATATTGGACTGGAAACGCCTGGTAATGATTCCCGAGTCGGTCAGTATGTAAGACATTGTTGTCCATTTTACATTTTAATCGTTTTCGAGAAATCTGGTGAATACGTGGTATCCGTAATTCATAATACGAATATTAGTTATAATTCGTGACAGCAGCGTTCGCTTTTATCAATCACGTTTTGGACTTACAATTAGGAAATAGGCGAACTTCCTTAAAGGCTGATTATTAATTTGACAACCAAGCCACAAATTGTGGTTTGAGCGATGACAAGTTTGAACTCCTGGGCAACTTGTTTAATTTACGCTAATTATTAATTAACTAATTAATTTATTTGGGACGTTTTTTTTTGTTCAGACGAAAAATATTCGAATTTCAGATATTGCGCGCCGAAATTTTCGACAAATCACAAATCCGTGACTCTTATTTCATCGGGTAAACTTGAATGCGCACGTACGAAGCTCGACTTTAAGGCCCTTTTATTCCAAATGTTGAGAGACGATAATCCTGAAACCCTTGTCTCAGTGCCAGTGTTGTAAATCCCCATTACTTTAACAATTGCATTTTCACGACAGTTTATTTTCCAGTTACGATTTTATAACGATGATCTGTAGCGATTATAAAATGATATGTGAACTTTTGAGTAGCCGTAAGAAAAATCGAATTGTTCTTTATATTTCTAAAGAAATTGTGAGAAAAATGAGCAAACACTGTTCTCCATTATTTTCGCAATACATTAACAGTATTTCTCCATTTTTAATAAGATCACCACGAAGTTTTATGGAAAATTAATATTTCTTGCCTCTATCTAAAAGTTTACACATCACATTATAACAATTACGAGTTATTATGATAAAAACATCATTACAAAGCCAATCGTAACATCAATTTTATTTCTATAAAAATTAGGGATTTACAACTCTGCTCAGTTCGCAGGCGCTTGGAGTCATCGGAGTGGGGAGCCCGTCGTCCACGCCCGACTTATCGAAGCCGCCACTGTACCGCGCAGGAGAAACGGTTGCAGCGAGCCACCGCGCCGATACAGCTCTCAGCCCGTGCCTTCTGCCGCGCTCATCCGATAAAAGGCGAACGGGTAATACACTCGGCGCTCCCGCGATTCGTCCCCGTGGCCGAGGGCCGAGGCGCCTCGTTGTTGCCCCGCGCAACAACAATAAACGGTTATAGTCACTTCGTTAAGGCCATTTCTCACCGCGCGCTACATGCTCGGCCGGACGACGACACACGCGGCAGGTAAAGAAGCGAGGAGGTCCTGCGGGGAGCGTCTCGCGTGCGGCAGTTTTGACGAGGGCGACAACAACAGATGCGAACACGTCGCGGAGTCGCCGAGGGATCCGCGCGGGACGTGACGAGCGAGAGAAGCGAGTCGGGAGACAGAAAGCGAGAGAAAAGCCTGTTCATCGAAGAGAGTAGCCGGTTCTCTCCCCCCTCGAGCCCGGCGATATGATTGACATATTTTTCGCGGGGCCACCATCGGCACTGCCAGCATTGAAATCCCCTGGCGTTAGGCCTCTCGGGCCGTATCGCGGATCAGCCTCGGGGAGCCTCGCGGAAGACTCGAAACGAAACCGAGTGACGTTCGAAGCGTGCGTGCGTACCAAGGAAAAGAGAAAAAGCTCGAAAAAAAACAAAAAACAAAAAAAAAACAAGTGAGAGAAGGAGAGAAAAAACGAAGAGGCTGAGGCTCTCGCCATTAATCTACATGATTTATCAAATAAAAGTGGGAAAAATAGAGAAGCAGGTGCGTCAGAGGCCGCAGGTACGGGGCGCGTCACACGCGCCTTATGCACCGGTGAACGTCGAGGCGTGTCAGCGCAGCATCAGCGTCTCGCGAGGAGAGACGAAGAGAGAGAGCACGGCGACACGTTTAATTGGTAATCCGTTTAAAGGATTAGTCGGGCCTCGGGCGAAGGCTGCGTGTCTCTCCTTGTCGCCGGGCGCCCCCCAAAGCCCCCCGTCTTCCAGCGCCTCCGCGTGCTCCGCTCGTCCGCCGCGGGAAAGGACACGGGCAACACCCTCGTCTTGACACGAATGGGTACAGCGCGTATAACGCGCCGTACACGCGAGGAGCCTCGCGCACACCGCGCGCTCTCCGCGTGTGTGTAACGCGCTCGCTCCTCACGCGCACTCGGATCTTTTTCTCTCCCTCGTCGGGTCCCTTTCTCGCGCGTCACTTCACTATTCTCCCGGCGCTGCTCACTTTTCAAACGAGCTTACTCTTTGGCACTCATGGGGCAGGACGGGGCATTCACGAATACCGGGGGGGCACGCCCCGGGGGGGGAGACTCGAAATCCGGCCTGATCTAATAGGGATTAAGGGAGTGACAAATGTAAGAGTTAGTGCGACGGACGCCAAGGGGATCGGTGACTGGGGGAACAGAGAAAGAGAGCTGGTAAAACGTGGGTACCGCGCTTTTAAATACTCGGGGCCCCATTGGATTTAGTCGGGGACGAGTGGTTATCGAAGGAGATTTTTGCGATTGATTTTTTTTTAGGAAAAATTGGAGTAGGGTCATCCGGTTGACTGGAACGTAAATGCAATTCGTGGCTTTTTGTTTGAGTAATTATTTAGTCAATTTGACTAGGTTTTTATGGGTAAAAAAATTACTAGATATACTTAATTATTAATGTGTCTTTTTGTTTGGATAATTATTTAGTCAATCTGACTAGGCTTTTTATGTGTAAAAAATATGACTAAGAATTACTAAAAAATTACTGGGAATTTCGTCGGGGTTAAGCCGTTCCGTTACAATATATTTTATTATTAATATTCACAAGATTCCACTTTCATCACGCGAATTAATTAGCACTGACGCCGGACCGTAGATTCATCGTCCTTTTATCTTACCCATTTACTAATTTTTATTTAATCGTCGCATCGATCAAACTTCGACATCACCGAAAATCACGTTTACGCGACGTACAGGTGATACACTCGTAAAATTGCTGCCGTCGAGCGAGCCAAGTCATTCTCGATCGTATCACGCTCGGGGGCCGCATTATTTCGCCCCTCGTTAGCGAATTTACCGGAGCGCATTGACGTACACGCGACGATAATTGTCCGTACGGGAAAAATCTTGATTGGTTTAATAGTTGGCCCCGGTCGATGTTCGCAAGGTTGCTCGTCGCTTCCGTAAAAGAATCTCTCCCTCTCTCACTCAGCCGGCTCTCGTCGGGCGCGCTTCGTGCGCCGAGTTATATGCGGAACCCGTTTCGTCTTCGTTATCCTTTTTTTCTCTCGAGTTTTTTTTTTTCGTCCTCCATATAGCCGGTCATATCAGTTTCGGGGTTGATGTACTCGTGCATGTACCGTAATAGCGCTTAAGTATACAGGCCGAGGTGGTGGCCGAGGCGCACGTTTGACCTCTGGGTAAACTCGGGCTCCGAGTGATCGATAGCGAGACTAATATAATAACACACCTAATACCTATCGTATATGGGCCTCGCCTCTTATGTAAGATCGGCGCCGATAGGGATAAGTGGCCGAGGAGCGAAGCAGCCGGCGCAGCTTGCGCCTCGCGACCGTCGCCGCTAACGCACACGGCTATCCCCGAAAACCACTCGGCCACGCTCTCGTTATCCGCCGCTAACGCTACACGTGCTTCGCGTCTCACGTTATTGCACTTTGTGTTTCAGATCGCAACCGGTGGCATTAGACTAAACAGGCCCGGATATCGGCGGTCGCGAAGCGCCAAACTCGCCGCGCGGGACATTCATCATCGGGGCCCAACGCGCACCGCGCCTACGCCGCTCGTTGCGCAGCACCTGGCCCGCCACTTTTATCGACATCGGCTTCGATCTCGAGGAGGCTCAATTGCCGAACCTTCGAGCGATACGGCGCGCGCAAACCGTTACACGCGGAGAGAGAGTGAGAAAGAGCTTCCTAATAAATAAGTAGGTGCACGCGTCGCATAAAATATGAGGCGGGTAATTGGCCCGATTGGGAACTACAGGATGAAATTCACAATCGCGAAATATCAGGGTTGGTTGGCTTTTTTTAATATTTATTTTAATGGCCAACGTGTTTTTTATTTTTCCTCGCAGAGCCAGACATTTTTTATACAGTCGCCGATAAAAATACTACAACCAATTTGCAATGAAAAAAATACCACTTGAAACACAAATTTACATCCACAATCGCGAAATATCAGAGTTAGTCAGCTAGTTTTGATCCATTTTAATTACCAACGAATTTTCAAAAATTTTTACTCACAGTGTCAGAAATTCGTTATGCAGGCACTGATAAAAATACCAAAATCAATTCGCAATGACAAAAAATACTTAAGCCTTTCAAGCGAAAATTTACGTTATGACATGAAATTGCGATCGTTGAAGTAAAAGAATGTCTTGGAAATATTAACAAAAAAAAAAAAACAAAAATGTTGTTCACAAAACGCTTCGTGCTTTAAAGGGTTAAAGAATCTTTGCAAAAATAATTCCGCAACCCGGTCGTAAAATTGATTGACCGCCCGACCCCGGGAGATATAGAAGTAGAATGCGCGCGCGGACAGTTCGTATTTACGATATGTCCTAGGAGTTGTCTAGAGGCGACGTGGCCGGGGAGTCCGCGTGGTTGGCTGACAGGCTCTCAGCGACGATGGCCCCGGTCTAGATGCGTGCCAATAAATCAAATTGCTTTTTCGGGTCGCGCGGGATGCCGGGGCGACAGAGAGACTGAAAGAGAGAGAGAGAGAGAGAACGCGAGCGCGGGGTCTATATACGCCCGCGTTCATCGCGACAGATGAAATGGTAATGAAAACACAGGCGATCCGATGTCGCGATAAAATTCTCGGGGCTCGACAAGCGAGGACACGCGTCCTCGATATATGTACGATGCGGATCGAACGGCCGGTCGTCAGCGGTGCCGGCGGTTCGTCACAAAACCGAACCGCGCTGGCAGTTGGCTTTTGCCAATCGCGTGTATGCTGCATATTGTCCTGCACGTGTAGCATCAGCAGCCGCGACAGCAGCGAGTAACGTGTGCTGCGCGGGGCAAGCGCGTAATTAATGCGAGCATACTTGCGATCGAACATCGAGTATTCGATGCCCCCGGAGCGGTCCATCATGCTGAGAATGGCAAGAAGTAACCCCTATCCCGGTGTGGCACGTGTGTACGTTACACACGGGCGACACACGGGGGGCTACACATCCCACAGTGCAAACTCGCGTCTCCCGCTCTCGTCGGGAGACGCGAGACGCGCACCGACAGTCAGCGTCTCGGGACGCGACAATCTCGTCGTTGCGCGGGCTTTTCTTGCGCTCGCTATTCCGCTTCTTCGTCGAGCGTCGATTGAGCGTCTCGTGCCGAGGCGTCTCTCGATATCTGCGAGTCGGGGGGGCGGCCGCCGTTGTTATTGATAGTAGGCTCGTTGTACGCCTTGTAACATTTACGTTCGACACGCCCGTGCCCGAGATTGCGCACGGCTGGATGTGTGCGGGCTCGGCTGCTGTGTGTGCATATTATATGCGGGGAGAGAAGGTGGATGTGCGGGACGAGGAGGAGGAGGACGAGGAGGAAGATGAGAGGAGGAGGTGGAGGGAAAGAGAAAAAATAAGAACGAGGGAGTAGGGATCAAGGTCCCGGGCAGCCTGCTACGAGCCACCGAACGATGGATATGCCGCCGCCGCGCTTCCAGCGAACCCGCGCGGGAGGCTATGAGCCCCACAACTCGTTCCTCGCGACGGCACCGGTGCACCGGCGAACGCTGCGAGCGCGCGGCTTGTTACGCGTTTTTCAGTCGGATCGAGTTGCGTCATCGGGATCATGTTCTAGTAATTCCGGCGCTCGTGGGGCTTGTGCTGTACGCGCCGACGATCGTCCCGGTGATGAGTGCCGCTGTGCAGTTTGTACACACGTCGGCCGAAGTGTTGTGAGAATTTCGACGGTTTTGAGGAATTAATTAGCTTGCATTAATTCGGATTAAACTGGACAATTTGTGGAGAGAAGTTATAGCTTCAATAAAAAAATAAAAAAATTCAGATTCAAATCCGAATCATTTTGTCAGTGTGTTTAATCCTGCAGTATTTAAAATCGTATGAAATTCTGTGCGACTTTATGATAACTATATTTAATTCCAATTTTTATTTGACTGAAATATTATTCATATAGAAAACTAGATGATAGAAAAATGATTTTGTCTCAGGAAGGAAAAGCGCGTAATATCATCGGCCGTTATTCGCCGCGACTCGCGGCCACCTCGAGGAGCTATGGAAAATTGAGTTCCCCCGCGGTTTTAGTATAGCCATTGTCTGGGACGCGTGACGTATACGGAGTAATACGAAGTGGGTACGCGAGAGATCGCAGACGAGATTCGTTCTCGTGAGGCGCGCGCGCAGCTTTCTCTCTCTCTCTCTCTCTCTCTCTCCGCCCGAACGGGACAATAAAATCTGGGAGCATTATTCGAGATCGGATGCTCATTGGAATGCGCGGATCAAACTTAATAATGCAATGCTCGGGCTGAGGATGAAGCGGGCGAGCGAGCGAGCGAGCGGTTCCTCTCTCGCCAAGTAGATCCCTGTGTGACTGCGCCCGGGGATGAGAATCGAATGAGAGAGGCGAAGCAAGAAATGGGGAATGCGGTGGAGCGCGTGGGACGCATGCGGAATCGCGAGGAGCCCCGCTCACGGTGGTATACTAGTCGTACTATACGACGGGGGCGCGAGAGACGCCACGACAATTAATACGCCCAAACGACTTATCCGCGAGCGTTCGCCAGCATGCAATATCAGCCCGAGCGCCGCGCGACCGACGTCGTTTTGCGCCAACTACGCGAGCTGCAGCGGAGCAATTTATACTCTAGTTATCGAAACGACACGACGAATCTTAACATATTCGAAATGTGCGTCACGCTTCACACATCGCAGGGAATATCGAGCCTGATAAATCATGAGAACGAATGACTCGGAAAACATGACAATATAATTAACTCACGTTGTGCCAGTAATTAAAAAAAAATCGCAGTCATTCAGCCCAAAAGTAACGATAATATAGTAATTCGTCGTCGCTCAATTCATGTTTTAAGAAACAGTAGCCTATACGCGCACTTCGCGCGTTTACCCAGTTGTCACTTCACTAAAATCGAGGCTACTGTTTTCTTTTTGATCGATTGGACCTGGATTTTCTTACATCGTTCGAACAAAAACTATTACGAAGAGAATGCCGCAAGGAGCAACGCGATATTTTGATTCCTGAAGTTTTTACAGAATTTTAAACTCGAACGCTTCAAAACCGCACATTTTTCCGAGGGAAAAACCAGACCCCCAAACATTTTTTGCGATTTTTTGGGGTTTGGTTTAAAATGTGAAAAATTCAGAAATCAAGATATCGCGTTCCGTCCTGCGGCATTCTTTTCGTTAAAAAGTTTTCTCTCGAACACAAGAAGAAAATCCAGGTTCGATCGATTCAGAAAAAAATAACTCCAATTTTTTTCAAGTGACGAAATTTCGGAAAAAATGCGAAAACGTTTTTCGCGTTTTGTCATCGTATTTTATATTTTTCAGACAGACAACGGTTCTTTTCGGAATCAGCGGAAAATTTCCCGTCGGATAGGGTCCTCAAACTTTCCGAAAACGAAAAAAAAAAAAAATCGTGAAAAACGTACCCCTTGCGTTTTTTGTGATTTTTTTCCTCGATTTCGTAAAGTTTGAAAACCCTACCCGATGGGAAATTTCACTCTTCAGAAGTATTAGCAATAAAGCCTAATGAAAAATAACTATTTCGCAGACACACCCGGACGTCCGTCTCACCTGCGTGGAGCCTCTAATCTCATCAACGCCCGAATCCCACCGCGAGGAGGGCGCGCAGCCCACTCGAGCGACGCAAGGATCGCGCGCCTCGCGGATGCGTATTTGTGAGCGGCGGGGGAAGCTCAAAAGCGAATGCGATTGAGAGCGTCAACACGTCGAGTACGGAGCTGAAGAGTGCGCGCGAACGCGCGGACGGGGTATGAGGCGCGAGTACACGTAAGCCGGTGCATTGCGGGGCCGCGGCGGTGCGCGCTTTCGAGTCTCGTCTCGAGAGGGTCCGCGGTACCGGCACATATTTGTATTCTACTTTCGTCTGTTTGCCGAAACATAATATTTCGGTTGGAGCTACTGCTACCGCGAGGACAGCGGCGGCCGCGAGTACAGCGGTGCGGGGTACAGGAAGGGAGAGAGAGAGAGAGAGAGAGAGAGAGAGAGAGAGAGAGAGAGAGAGAGAGAGAGAGAGAGAGAGAGAGGACGTATCTTCCCCCGCTCGTGTCCTTCCGAGCCTCTTTCCGAGTCTCCGTCCCCCTTTCCATCATGATTACTCCAGCCCAAACGAGCGTCCACGCGGCCCGAGAGTTTTGCTAATTAATTAATCAACCGTCGAGCCTGCCGAAGCTGTCGAGGCGCGACGTCGTCGAACACGAGTCGATTTCAGATTCGATACAGCGCGAGCCGGGGGGACCTCTGATAAAACAGTGGGAAGGGCGACGCGGGTTGCGCGAACGTTTCTGTAATATTCCCCCGAGACTGGGGCATCTCGGGGCCTGCGGACTAACGGCGCGAGACTATCTATTCAATAGTAACGTATATATGGTTACGGGGCGACGAGAGGACGACGCGCCCGGGCGTATGTGCCGCGCGCGATTATTTGGTGGCTCGGTGATAAGAGAAAACGAGCGGGCGTATCGTCGTCCCTCCGGGGAGCCGTCCGATCCGTCTCTCTAATACCTCGAGTTCTCGCTCTCTCTCCCGACTGAGCCGTCCCTCCGCGCCGTCCTCTCGCACCAAACGACCCTTTCATCTCGGGGGCTTTTCTTCCTTTTTTCTCTCGCCCCCGCCGGCTCGCCGGGCCGCTCGATCCATACTCGCTCCACGCTCCCGGCCTCTTATCGGACACGCGAGACCTGCTGCTTCACACGGGGCAAAACATCGTGTACGCGAGCCGGTGGTATTCGCTTTATCTCTTTATACTGCGGCGCGCGACGAGCGCGGCGACGCTGACGGAGCGCCCGGGATTTATAACCGAGGAAGTGCGCGCCGGATGTGGAGCGCGAGGCGCGAGGCAAATTGTACCGCAATTAAGAAAGGGCTGGCATTTTTCGGGCTCGCGTGTGGGTTAATATTATTATATTCGCGGGGAGAGAAAATCATTTTTAGCATTTTTCTCGTCGAATTTTATATTTTTTGGCAAACAACGGTGCTTTTCGGAATCAGTGCAGAATTTGCCATCGCATAGGGTATTCGAACTTTACGAAGTCGAAAACAAAAATTGTTCGTAAAAAACGCGAGCGGTACGTTTTTCGCGAAAAAAAAGTCGATTTCGTAAAGTTTGAAGACCCTACCCGATAGGAAATTCCGCGCTGATTCCGAAAAGCACCGTTGTTTTTCCGAAAAATAGACAATTCGACGAGAAAAATGTGAAAAATGGTTTTGGACTTTTTCCGAAATTTTGTTACTTGAAAAAAACTGGGTTTACTTTTGTTTTGATCGATCGAACCTGGATTTTCTTCTTGCGTTCAAGAGAATACTATAACGAAAAGAATGCCGCAAGGCGGAACGCGATATCTTGATTCCTGAACTCTTCACACAATTTTCAAGCCAGACCAACAAAAATCGCAACAAAAAGGCAACCCACCAAACGCACCCCTTGGAAAAATTTGCGATTTTTGAGGGTTCGACAAAAAAATTCTGTGAAAAATGTAGAAATCAAGATATCGCGTTTTGCTCTTCGGCATTCTCTTCGTTATTGAGTTTTCTTTTGAACTAAGGAGGAAAATCCAGATTCGATCGATTAAAAAAAAGTAACCACGATTTTAGTGAAGCGACATAGCGGCTGGGTAAGCGGGCGAAGCGCGTGTATGGTCTAGTTCATAAAAAATAATTTACAAAAATATCACAATTTATTTTTTAAAAGCCACTAATCGTACAAAAATATCACAATTTATTTTTAAAAAACCACTAATCGTAAAAAATATCACAATTTATTTTAAAAAGAAAAACAAAAAAAAAAATCACAAAGTCCCCTCAAATCTTGCAAGCAAATCACTTTCGAAACTCAATAAGGATGCGTCAACTGCGATCCGAGGTGCACTCAGCGACGGAAGTACATCCCGAGGAGTCCGTCATCTTCGCCGCGCTCTCGCCTCGGCGACGTTGATAGATGCGGGCGGTCCCGGCGTCAGTGGCGGTCGGGGGGGCGCGTTAGGTGTTGCATACACAGTGTAGTGGCGCGTGTAGGTTGAAAGTTACCCGGGGTTAAATCCGCAGGGGAGAGGGGAGGGGGGTGGGCTGGGGGGCGCCCGCGAGTTGGTCCTTTGGCCTACACAATGGCTCCCATATGTTTGCGGGGGTGTATAACGTTCCGCTCGACAACCGTGGGTCGGGTGTGCGCGCGCACCGACTCCCGGTGCGCCCGACTATATCCGTCGGGCTTACATCACCCGCGCGAGCCACGCTGCACAAAACTAGTTTTCCGAAAATTTTATTCAGCGTATATCGTAAACCCCGAGCAGCCGATCGATCGACTGACTCCGCTCGCCGCACAGCGCCAAACTGCATCGCTCGTTGTCCGGTATCGCCGCGAAATCAGTCACTTTTACCTCGAGCCCCAGCGTTACAAACCAACCACCACTATACACGACCGACATACATCCACACACACACTCACAAACACAAGCCAGAAAATTCCTCGCGCGGTTCTCGACATACACACGCAAAACAGGGCATTCCCGGCGCGGTCTTAAATAAGGAATAAACAAAACCCCCCACCGTCCATATAATTCACCGTATAATTCCTCGTCAAGCGGCCGCCGCCGCGGCGCGGCGTACGTAGAGAGCGTGCGACGCGCATTTGGCGCTGCTGCTGCTGCGGCCGCGCGGAATGCGAGAAGCGAGTACACTACACGATACACGATTTCGCGAACGTTCTCGCCGCGGCGAGACTCGAGTCGTTGGACCGATCGTAAACGATTATCGCTCGTGCAAAATGACTTGCACGCGCGAGCGCGCACCAGGTATGAGGGTACTGCTTCTGCTGCTGCTGCTGCTGCCGTTGCTGCTACAGCAGCCGCTGCCGTCTCGCGAGAGCGAAGGAGAAAGAGACTCCGATCGGCACTTGGGCCCATTACCAAGTCCATTAAAGCGTAATGCGTGCGGCTCGCACATGTACGTGAGCCCCCGGAGCCCGGTGAGGTCCATCCCGGTATCTTCTGGCGGACGGTCCGCTTGTTCCTGCGGCGGTATATACGCTATACCCATTACGTACGTACACGGTAGTACGAGCCGCGGGTATAAAGGCACTGGGCTCTGACGGTGCGCTCGCGCGCTCCCTCGGCCTCTCGCTTTATTTGGGGTCCGGTGCGACGAGGGGCACGAACGGCACCGACTCCGCTCCTCGTGAGTCCAACGGCGCGCTCGCCAAAGTCGAAACGGTGACTCGTGCGAGAGCCATCGGTTTTCTCCCTCCCATCCCTCTTCCTCGTTCGCTTTATGTTTATCTTTCTCTCTCTCTCTCTCTGTCTCTCGGTCCGGCAAACATCCTTCGGCCACAAAGTGTAACGTACGAGCCGAAGCGGCACGCTCTGTCTTCGGCGCGATTAAATACCTCCCCGGCTCGCGCGTCGCCGCGCCCTGCCTGACCTAAGCTATGCGGCCCCGTTCCGTGCCGCGTAAGCACGTGCAACCACCATCGATCTCGCGGTACACTCGAAAATCGACACCTCCGGGCGGTACGCTGGCCGCCGGTACGACTAATATGGGGCCGGTTTTTGCGGCGGGCGCGGACCGCGAGTTTTGCGGGCGCAATTGCGCACGTGGATCGCTAAGCTCGTTTGGGAGAAATTACGTCGCGGGAGATTAAAATCGAGCGCGTTTTTCCGGAATTGCGCATTTTGATTACCGAATTTAATCAGCCTCTAACGCGCGAGAGCGCAAAAGTCTCGGATATCTTTGAAGAAAAAAAAGAGCGTCGCCAGCGACTTTGAAACGTGACTGCGAATCGATTAAGAGAAGAATTTACGAATTCGACGATGCAAATAACGATGATTGCCCGGCGATTCCCGGCGCGAACCGCGAGTTTTCGGGCGGAATTGCGCACGTGGATCGCTAAGCTCGTTTGGGAGAAATTACGTCGCGAGAGATTAAAATCGAGCGCGTTTTTCCGGAGTTGCGCATTTTCATTCCCGAATTTAATCAGCCTCTCACGCGCGAGAGCGAGAAAGTCTTGGATATCCTTGAAGAAAAAAAGAGCGTCGACAGCGACTTTGGAACGTGACTGCGAATCGATTAAGAGAAGAATTTACGAATTCGACGATGCAAATATCGATGATTGCCCGGCGATTCCGCGGTAACAAACGGCGGTCTCCGCGCGGGGCGTAGTAATTGGGTCTCGTAATAAATACTCAAGCGTAGACGAGGGTTTGCGGAGTGAGAGCGAAGGCAGTCAGGTAGAGGAGATACCAGAGGAGGCCCAATAGGCCCGGGCGTGCAACCGATCGTATCTCGAGGTTGCGCGTATGCCGCGCGCGCGCGCATCAGCTACTGAATTAATTAGGCCCAATCGACGTCACTCTAATTGGGCTAATTAAGGAAGCGAGAGGGGTCTACGTGCGGGACGTACGCGTTTTACGGGCGGTGCGGAGAGGTCGTAGGTGCGACTCGCTCGGCAACGGCTGTCGTCGTCGTCGTCCTCGTCGAGCGCATTCGCGATCTCGCGATTTCGTGACGTTGAGGCATCGACGCGCAACGTCGTGGATTAGTCGTTCTGTCAGTGCGTCGCTGCTACGCGCGTATCATATATACCCGCCGAACGTGGTCATTCCCTATTCCCCCGAACGGGATACAAAAACGGACAGCCGGACAGGTCGCGGGATACTACAATTCGATCTCGCGACTGCAGCTGCACACGCGACCGTCACTCTCTCAAATATTACTATATATACACGTGATGTATATATTTTTGTGTGTGTGTTGTGTGTTTATGTATATATGTATATATATGATTCGCAGTATATTTGAACGATAGTATGGCGCCCATGTATATCCACAGTTATTTATGTTCCAGAGTGGGCAAGATTGAACTGGCACATCCGAACGCTCTCGGGTCTCTCTCGCCGGGTCCTCGGCCAAAAAACTGGTTCTCCACTCGCAATTCCGATCGAGCGAGCAGTGAATTATATGGAAGTTGTCCCGGGCCGACGCGACCGTTCGACAGAGCGTGACCGCGCCGCGCTGCGACATGTTCGACTTACTCGCCAGCGTGCGCGCGCGCTGCTCGAGCCGCCACTCCGCGCTGGCTATCGACGACTCGCCGCTTAACAACAATATCCTATCTTTATTCATTGGACCGAGCGATCTTCGGGGATACCGGCCGTACGTATTACACGATTCTTATCGGACGTTTTCGTACCTTCGACCTTCCTTTGTCCGAGGTTGGAGCTCGCGCTGATTTTTCTCGAGCGCATTTGATATTAGTGCCTACTTAAAAACCGAGATGGGCATCTTGATCTATTTTCGATACGGATTAGAAATTATTCTTCGCATCATTTATTTGGCATTAAGTATATGAAGAAGCTGAATGAAAAAATGAGTAATTTTTTATTACACATTTAGAGAAACGATTTGTTCTCACGACAACCAAAAAAGGTTCTTTTAACAAAATGTTATTATTTCAACAACAAAATGTACTGTCGAAATTGGAAAAAAAATGTCGAAGCATTTCGTACGGGATACAAGAGTGATGATGCATCAGCATCCTAACCAATTTGAAATTGTCGAAGCATCCAGTCGGTCGAGGTTCTGACAATGAACACATCGGTTGCCATAACAAATATGAGTCTAAGCAATTCCAAAAATTGTAATTCCAATCAAGCTTCTTTCCGTGACGAATGCGAAGAATTTTTTTTTTTTAAGATTGAGACTGGCGTGTAATTAGGTGGCAAACCACAGCCAATCAAGAGACTAACAGAGTGGCTTCACGATTATCTCGAAGTTCGACTTCGATTGTCCATGTCTTTTTTAATAGAGGATTTTGTGTAAAGCCACAGTTTTTGTTAAATATGAAATCAATATCAGGCGAGTCACTTCCAAGCTAAATTTGTCACCAAAGTTCAGAATAAAAGAGGAAAAGTGCGTGGCGAGAATTTTACGCGACACGAGTATAATCGTGATAGTTTTGGCTACTGCAATAACCGCGACGATATCGTAACCTCAGTCCGCGCGTTCTGCGGCGCGCAGCTGTTCGCGAAAGCATCAACCAGAGAGTGCACATAAAACGTGACATAAAAGTGACCTAAATAGGCCCCCAGAGCCCGCGCGCGGTTCCTCCGGCTTCGCGCGGGCAAAAAAAAAGCCCCGGGAATACATCAACGATAAAGCCGAGGCGGAGGCGATCAGCGGCGCAGGCCAGCTGCGTACGTATTAATCGTGTATACATATGTAAGTGCCCCGAGCCCCGAGAACCACTGGCACTTAGGCGCGCTCGGGTTTTCGACTCGTTTCGTTCGATAAGTTCGCCACGACCCGTCGTCACTGATAAGCATGCTAATGACGTACATAATAACACAGGTATTACGTGTTTTCGAATGTACTCGAGTTGTGCCAACACCGCGAAAGTTATAAGCAGGAAACGATAGGGGCCGATGATAGAGAGAAAGCGGCGGACAGAGGGAGCGCGCGGTTATCCCTAAGGGTCGGTCCTTATCAGGCCGCGATAAACCGGTGCATTTAATACGCCAAACGCAATCCTGGCAGCAGCCTTTCGCGCCGCAGAAAACCAAGCAATTGCGTATAAAAAAAAAGAAAGAAAAAAGCAGCACGCGTGCTGCACGGTGGGAAGCACAAAAGCCGTCGAACAGAGGATAAAGAAAGGCCGATGGTGTGAAAAATTGGCGAGACGACTAGAAGAGTCGGTGCTCGGGGCGGTCGCCTTCATTAAGAGCCCTTCAATGCCCGCGATTTGCCATTCAAGCGTCGACACACAGTGATTAAATAATGAAAAGACCTCGGTGCGGGAGAGAAGACGGAAAAAAGGAGGAAAATAAAGAAGACAAACAGTGAAAAAAGGAGGAAGAAAAAAACGACGCGAGCACGCTGTGAATGAGCCATTAACGGCGGCGGTTGGTCCACGCGCGGGAGAAATAATTATCGCCCCCGAGAATCGCGACAATGGGGGCCCTCGAATGCTGATTCTCGGTGTGGCATTGGCGATGCTCGCGTCTCTCGGAATAAAAAAAAAAGAAGAAAAACGAGGGAAGAAAAAGAAACGAAAAAATGCAAGAAAAAGTTCCCATCTTGGGCACAAAGTCTCGCTCTCGGCCCATCGCTCCATAATCCAGAGTATATATTTCGTCGCCCGCTCCCAGCGGTCTGGTGATCACGCAGCCAACGCACAGCCAACTCGAGGTACCATCTCTCGTCCGCGCCTGGAGAGACTGTTTGTGTTGCGCTATTTGTTCGTGGTGTTCGGGGCGCTCTCCACGCGCTCGCGGGTGCAGGACAAACAAGTGGAAACAAATAATATCCTGGGTGCATTAGGCGAGCGCATTTCGAGGCTGCGAGCGAGTGGCAGCCGAGTTGATGAGAGTAGCGCGGGGAGAGGGAGAAAGCGGCGCGCGAGGGTGCAACAACGGTGGGTGGAAAGGGCGAAGGAAAGCGCGCGGGTCCGACGAGGACGAGGAGCGCGGAGAGCTCGCGAGCTCTCCGCGTGGCTCCGGGCCAACAGACTACGACGACGGCTACGACGACGACGACGACGGACTCTCGCGTTCCCGCGTGTGCGTACGTTGCATACCTCGCGCATGGCCCAGGGCGACGGTAACGAGAGCAACGAGATAGAGAGAGAGAGAGAGAGAAAGAGCGCGCGGTGCCCAAGTGCCACAACGCGTCATTAATGCCGGCCTCGGGCTCCAACCGACACCCGCCGCGGCAACTGCAGCCAACTCCTATCGCCACTTCCTTCGAGCACACACTCCACCGGTCCCGCGCCCTATTAATGCCCTCAGCCCCCGTGGCTCGTGTACATTCGCACGTGTCTGAATTTCACGTGTGTATAAATATGGATACACAGAGAGCGCGTCGGGTTATTTAATTTACTCGGCGAATCTCGAGCGTATTCGCCTCGGCGTAATCAACTGGATAGTTGACGGAAATTCCAATATCGTACAACATGTCGCTTCGCTGGCGCTGGAGTGACGTTACAACTCGTGTGCTCTCTTTTCGCAGGCTCGCCAGACGTCACGGTGCGGAGCGGCTGAGGGATCATTGGGAGGATGGCGCTTCGAGGCCCCTTCGACTCTCTCCCGAGCAGCGGCAGCCGCCCCCCAAGGAAGGACGGAGATTTCGCGGGAGGAACCGGCAGACAGACGACAAAGCCGGTGCCTCCCCCAAAAAGCCTTCCTGCCGGAGCTTCGCCGACGTTTCCGAATCTCTCGGCGAGAGGAGGGAACGAGCGAGGGATGGAGAGAGCATTGATTGCAGCGGCGGCGGCTTCGCAGTCTCGGTGGCACTTGCGATTGTCACGGGCGAGGAGAACGCCTTCCACGCCGCGAACAATCGAGATGTTTTGGTACGGAGCTGTAGGTGTCGGTGAGCTATACAGACATGTGATGCGACGGTGTATACATCATGTTGATAGATCGGGACTGAGAGTCGTATTCTGTGGGCTATGAGGCACTCTTGAAAAAGTTGGGATGTCGGGGTATATCGCGGCGAATTATTGAAAGTATCGAGGTCGATCGTTGTCGCTTTTCTTTTCTACACTGGCTCATACATGCGCTTCGCTCGCTTACCCAGTTGTCACTTCACTGAAATTGAGGTTACTTTTTTTTGGATCCGTCGAACCTGGATTTTCTTCCTTCGTTCGAGAGGAAACTAACGAAGAGGATATCGCGAGGCGGGATACTGTAGCTTCATTCCTGAATTTTTCATAGAATTTTAAATCGAACCCTCAAAAATCGCAAGTTTTTCCAAGTACCCCTAGCGTTTTTTTGCGATGTTTGGGGATCTGGCTGTAAAATTCTGTGAATATTTCAGAAATCAAGATATCGCGTTCCGCCTCACGGCATTTTTGTCGTTACAGAGTTTTCTCCCGAACGCAAGAAGAAAATGGAGATTCGGTCGATGCAAAAAAGTAACCCCAATTTTGTTCAAGAGACGAAATTTCGAAAAAAGTGACGTAAACGTATTTCCGGTTTGTCTCATCGAATTTTCTACTTTTCGGCCAAACAACGGTACGTTTCGGAATCAGCACGAAATATCCCAACGGATAGGGTCTTCAAACTTTACGAAACCAATTTTATTTTCCAAAAAACGTACCCTTGAGTTTTTTGCGAATATTTTTTTTTCTTGATGACGTTAAGTTTGAAAACCCTATCCGATGGTCAATTTCGCGCTGATTCCGAAAAGCACCGTTGCTTGCCCAAAAAGTAGAAAATTTGTCGCGAAAAACGCAAAAAGTGATTTTTTATCTCTGGAAATATTAGGTCATATCCTTCGCCCGAACACACTTCCCGAAATAACGTTACCAATCATGAACCCTCGCGCGCCCTCCGAACTGTAAAATGCCCTCCGAACTGTCAAAATAGAATAACACTATTGAAACTGCACGTTGGTTAGCAACGAGTTGCAGGCAGCCCGACAGCCAATCAGAGAACAAATAACACGACATCAATACTTATAACCCAAATCCGAGACATTTACCCACTGATTTTTTGAAGAGGGATTCGAGTTCCGACTGCTCGGTCAAATTGGCGAGTGAATTCGGGTCACTCGAACCAAACTTTCGACTTCGAAAAGAATCTTTTTCTCAGCCCAGAAAAATAAATATTTGTATAGCAAACTCGAAAAATCTCTGAGGCGATCAATTCCTCAACGAATGTTCGACTCCTCAACGTCGAGAATTCCACTCCCGACTTCCCAAAAATCGTTCTCTCGTCCCGGAAACAACACATCAAAAACAACGTCAGCCCCCGCAGCCTCGACAAACCTCTTCGATCTCCAATCCCCCGCCCAATCTTCGTCGTCTCCTCGATATCGTTCTAACGGCAAAGTGCTTCAAGCCGCTGCACATCCGAAGCGTCGCAAAGAGGGTCGCCGTCACTAAACCCCAAACTCAGAGCCCGCTTGTCCGTCTCACGACAGAGACAAATCTACTCGGCACGCGCGCCCGACGATTATCCATATAACATCCACCTCGCAATAGCAACACGAGCCGAATCATAACGCTCTTCCCTCCTCCGCGCTGTTGATTCTCGGTTCTCGGCCCTGTTCAGCGGCTCGTCAGGAGCCCGCGAGCAGGGGGCGAGCGGGGGGGGGGGGGGGGGGCGAGAATTCTAGAGTGCCGGCGAGGGAACCAGCGGGATAGGGTAGCTCGGTTGGCGAGGATGCCCGAGGCATCGGAGAGGAAGGAGAGAGAGGAGATGCAGCCGCGCCTAATGCGCGTTTCGTGTAAACGCGTCGCGGGTCGGCGGCGCGGCGACGGGGGGCGAGTGGGGAAGGGGGAGAGACGCTGCAGCGCTGCGAGAGAGTCGCAGAGCTGTGACGGGGCTGCCGCTGCCTGATGCTGCGGATGAAGGGAAGAGAGCGAGAGCCGCGCGAGAGCGTATAGGCCGTACGCGGTGTTGAGAAAGCGACGACGCCCGACGAGGGCGAGAGAAAGCGGAACGCGCGATTCCTCGGTATCCACGCCTCGCGCGACTCTCCTCGGGAGTGGATATGCCAGGCGCGTCAACGACTCAACGGCGACCGGAGCCGCCCGGGGTGGCGGGTAGTAGTTGGTAGTCGTGTCAAAGTAGCGACGGAGTAGATGCCTCGGGACGCCCCGTGGAAGCCGTGTGGCGCGGGGTGGCGCGCGAGCGCGGGGATAGGTGACACGTGTTTCCACGAACCCGATTACCCACAGACGCGCCTTGCGCCGCGCGCGCTCGCTGTGCTTACACGCGTATTCCCTCGCCTCGCAACCACACGCTCCGCGTATAATATCAGCCTGTTCGACGCTAACGCCCAGGGCCGCCGCCGCCGCCGCTACTCCGCACCTCCCGGCGCCCGGAGAGATGATGGATGCGGACCGAGTGGCGGAGGCGACGAGTCGGCGTTAAATATTAATTGCCGGAGGAGCTCGCGGATCGTCGGTTTTGGTTCTGTTGGCTTTTTTTGGGGAAAATTTGGAGCGGGATGTTCTGCCGAAATTTCGAGTAGGTCTCGAAAAATGTCTTGAAGAAATGGAAATTATCTTCTTTTTTGCTTCCTCATAGAGGAAGCTTTGTTTTCGTGAATTTTTTTTTCGAGATTTTCATGTTAACATACGCAGAATCACCTAAAACGTCGAGAAGATTGGTCTAGAAAATATGTCTGTATGTGGGTATGTGTGTGTGTATGTGTGTATGTTCCAGGCACCGAAAATTCAATTGTCCACAACTCACGAACGGCACGATAGATCGAGCTAAAATTTGGAACGCAAGTAGAGTATTAACTCCTCTGTAATTCACATGTTTGTTTAATTAAATGTATCCATGTATACATTTTTTATGGAATTTTTAATTTTTCTAAAAAATGGCGTGATCGCTCTAACTTTCGTAAAAGTTCGACAATTTAGCTAAACTAGGCTAGCGCTAAACGCTGGCGCGCGTGCCTGAAAAACTTTTCGCCAAAATCGACCTCAGAAATATTTTTTTCAAAATATCGACTTGTAACCTATACCATTATTCTCAAGTCGTATATTCTACCCCTAAAAATACTGGTTAGTAACCTTTTTTAATTGATTTTGAAAAAAATATTTTATGGCGATTTTTTTCTGTTAGAAATCGTAGATCCAGCTCCGGACCGAAAATCGCTAAAATTGACCCCAATTTTTTTTCTTTTCAAAATATCGACTTGTTACCTATACCATTATTCTCAAGTCGTATATTCTACCCCTAAAAACACTGGTTATTAACCTTTTTTAATTGATTTTGAAAAAAATATTTTTTGGCGATTTTTTTCTGTTAGAAATCGTAGATCCAGCTCCGGACCGAAAATCGCTGAAATCGACCCCAATTTTTTTTCTTTTCAAAATATCGACTTGTAACCTATACCATTATTCTCAAGTCGTATATTCTACCCCTAAAAATACTGGTTATTAACCTTTTTTAATTGATTTTGAAAAAAATATTTTTTGGCGATTTTTTTTCTGTTGGAAATCGTAGATCCGACTCCGGACCGAAAATCGCTAAAATCGACCCCAATTTTTTTTCTTTTCAAAATATCGACTTGTTACCTATACCATTATTCTCAAGTCGTATATTCTACCCCTAAAAACACTGGTTATTAACCTTTTTTAATTGATTTTGAAAAAAATATTTTTTGGCGATTTTTTTCTGTTAGAAATCGTAGATCCAGCTCCGGACCGAAAATCGCTGAAATCGACCCCAATTTTTTTTCTTTTCAAAATATCGACTTGTAACCTATACCATTATTCTCAAGTCGTATATTCTACCCCTAAAAACACTGGTTATTAACCTTTTTAAATTGATTTTGAAAAAAATATTTTTTGGCGATTTTTTTTCTGTTAGAAATCGTAGATCCGACTCCGGACCGAAAATCGCTAAAATCGACCCCAATTTTTTTTCTTTTCAAAATATCGACTTGTAACCTATACCATTATTCTCAAGTCGTATATTCTACCCCTAAAAACACTGGTTATTAACCTTTTTTAATTGATTTTGAAAAAAATATTTTTTGGCGATTTTTTTCTGTTAGAAATCGTAGACCCGGCTCCGGACCGAAAATCGCTAAAATCGACCCCAATTTTTTTTCTTTTCAAAATATCGACTTGTAACCTATACCATTATTCTCAAGTCATATATTCTACCCCTAAAAACACTGGTTATTAACCTTTTTTAATTGATTTTGAAAAAAATATTTTTTGGCGATTTTTTTCTGTTAGAAATCGTAGATCCAGCTCCGGACCGAAAATCGCTAAAATCGACCCCAATTTTTTTTCTTTTCAAAATATCGACTTGTAACCTATACCGTTATTCTCAAGTCGTATATTCTACCCCTAAAAACACTGGTTATTAACCTTTTTTAATTGATTTTGAAAAAAATATTTTTTGGCGATTTTTTTTCTGTTAGAAATCGTAGACCCGGCTCCGGACCGAAAATCGCTAAAATCGACCCCAATTTTTTTTCCTTTCAAAATATCGACTTGTAACCTATACCATTATTCTCAAGTCGTATATTCTACCCCTAAAAATACTGGTTATTAACCTTTTTTAATTGATTTTGAAAAAAATATTTTTTGGCGATTTTTTTTCTGTTAGAAATCGTAGATCCAGCTCCGGACCGAAAATCGCTAAAATCGACCCCAATTTTTTTTCTTTTCAAAATATCGACTTGTAACCTATACCATTATTCTCAAGTCGTATATTCTACCCCTAAAAACACTGGTTATTAACCTTTTTTAATTGATTTTGAAAAAAATATTTTTTGGCGATTTTTTTTCTGTTAGAAATCGTAGATCCAGCTCCGGACCGAAAATCGCTAAAATCGACCCCAATTTTTTTTCTTTTCAAAATATCGACTTGTAACCTATACCATTATTCTCAAGTCGTATATTCTACCCCTAAAAATACTGGTTAGTAACCTTTTTTAATTGATTTTGAAAAAAATATTTTTTGGCGATTTTTTTTCTGTTAGAAATCGTAGACCCGGCTCCGGACCGAAAATCGCTAAAATCGACCCCAATTTTTTTTCTTTTCAAAATATCGACTTGTAACCTATACCATTATTCTCAAGTCGTATATTCTACCCCTAAAAACACTGGTTATTAACCTTTTTTAATTGATTTTGAAAAAAATATTTTTTGGCGATTTTTTTTCTGTTAGAAATCGTAGATCCGACTCCGGACCGAAAATCGCTAAAATCGACCCCAATTTTTTTTCTTTTCAAAATATCGACTTGTAACCTATACCATTATTCTCAAGTCGTATATTCTACCCCTAAAAACACTGGTTATTAACCTTTTTTAATTGATTTTGAAAAAAATATTTTTTGGCGATTTTTTTCTGTTAGAAATCGTAGATCCAGCTCCGGACCGAAAATCGCTAAAATCGACCCCAATTTTTTTTCTTTTCAAAATATCGACTTGTAACCTATACCATTATTCTCAAGTCGTATATTCTACCCCTAAAAACACTGGTTATTAACCTTTTTTAATTGATTTTGAAAAAAATATTTTTTGGCGATTTTTTTTCTGTTAGAAATCGTAGACCCGGCTCCGGACCGAAAATCGCTGAAATCGACCCCAATTTTTTTTCTTTTCAAAATATCGACTTGTAACCTATACCGTTATTCTCAAGTCGTATATTCTACCCCTAAAAACACTGGTTATTAACCTTTTTTAATTGATTTTGAAAAAAATATTTTTTGGCGATTTTTTTTCTGTTAGAAATCGTAGACCCGGCTCCGGACCGAAAATTGCTAAAATCGACCCCAATTTTTTTTCCTTTCAAAATATCGACTTGTAACCTATACCATTATTCTCAAGTCGTATATTCTACCCCTAAAAACACTGGTTATTAACCTTTTTTAATTGATTTTGAAAAAAATATTTTTTGGCGATTTTTTTTCTGTTAGAAATCGTAGACCCGGCTCCGGACCGAAAATCGCTAAAATCGACCCCAATTTTGTTTCTTTTCAAAATATCGACTTGTAACCTATACCATTATTCTCAAGTCGTATATTCTACCCCTAAAAACACTGGTTATTAACCTTTTTTAATTGATTTTGAAAAAAATATTTTTTGGCGATTTTTTTTCTGTTAGAAATCGTAGATCCGGCTCCGGACCGAAAATCGCTGAAATCGACCCCAATTTTTTTTCTTTTCAAAATATCGACTTGTAACCTATACCATTATTCTCAAGTCGTATATTCTACCCCTAAAAACACTGGTTATTAACCTTTTTTAATTGATTTTGAAAAAAATATTTTTTGGCGATTTTTTTCTGTTAGAAATCGTAGATCCAGCTCCGGACCGAAAATCGCTAAAATCGACCCCAATTTTTTTTCTTTTCAAAATATCGACTTGTAACCTATACCATTATTCTCAAGTCGTATATTCTACCCCTAAAAACACTGGTTATTAACCTTTTTTTAATTGATTTTGAAAAAAATATTTTTTGGCGATTTTTTTTCTGTTAGAAATCGTAGACCCGGCTCCGGACCGAAAATCGCTAAAATCGACCCCAATTTTGTTTCTTTTCAAAATATCGACTTGTAACCTATACCATTATTCTCAAGTCGTATATTCTACCCCTAAAAACACTGGTTATTAACCTTTTTTAATTGATTTTGAAAAAAATATTTTTTGGCGATTTTTTTTCTGTTAGAAATCGTAGATCCGGCTCCGGACCGAAAATCGCTGAAATCGACCCCAATTTTTTTTCTTTTCAAAATATCGACTTGTAACCTATACCATTATTCTCAAGTCGTATATTCTACCCCTAAAAACACTGGTTATTAACCTTTTTTAATTGATTTTGAAAAAAATATTTTTTGGCGATTTTTTTCTGTTAGAAATCGTAGATCCAGCTCCGGACCGAAAATCGCTAAAATCGACCCCAATTTTTTTTCTTTTCAAAATATCGACTTGTAACCTATACCATTATTCTCAAGTCGTATATTCTACCCCTAAAAACACTGGTTATTAACCTTTTTTTAATTGATTTTGAAAAAAATATTTTTTGGCGATTTTTTTTCTGTTAGAAATCGTAGACCCGGCTCCGGACCGAAAATCGCTAAAATCGACCCCAATTTTGTTTCTTTTCAAAATATCGACTTGTAACCTATACCATTATTCTCAAGTCGTATATTCTACCCCTAAAAACACTGGTTATTAACCTTTTTTAATTGATTTTGAAAAAAATATTTTTTGGCGATTTTTTTTCTGTTAGAAATCGTAGACCCGGCTCCGGACCGAAAATCGCTAAAATCGACCCCAATTTTGTTTCTTTTCAAAATATCGACTTGTAACCTATACCATTATTCTCAAGTCGTATATTCTACCCCTAAAAACACTGGTTATTAACCTTTTTTAATTGATTTTGAAAAAAATATTTTTTGGCGATTTTTTTTCTGTTAGAAATCGTAGACCCGGCTCCGGACCGAAAATCGCTAAAATCGACCCCAATTTTGTTTCTTTTCAAAATATCGACTTGTAACCTATACCGTTATTCTCAAGTCGTATTTTCTACCCCTAAAAACACTGGTTATTAACCTTTTTTAATTGATTTTGAAAAAAATATTTTTTGGCGATTTTTTTTCTGTTAGAAATCGTAGACCCGGCTCCGGACCGAAAATCGCTAAAATCGACCCCAATTTTGTTTCTTTTCAAAATGTCGACTTGTAACCTATACCATTATTCTCAAGTCGTATATTCTACCCCTAAAAACACTGGTTATTAACCTTTTTTAATTGATTTTGAAAAAAATATTTTTTTGGCGATTGCTTCCTCATTAATTTCCCGTGTTCACAAAGTTTCCTCTATGAGGAAGCCAAAGTGAATAAATAAGCTTCTTCATAGGGGTGGCTTTGTGAAAAAGGGAAATTAATTAGGAAGCAATGTGCAAAGTTCCACTTTGCAACTTTTTTTACGGCGATTGGTGGGAGGAGGGGAGATTGACATTATACGGGAATTGGTAAAAGTTCTTAGGGGTACTTTTTTCTAATTATTTCAGACGATATAATTCGGGACTTCTATCGATTTAGCGTTCCTCGGAATATTTCTCATTCCGAAAATCGAAATTTTAATACCCGCGTAATGTCGCAAATTTTCGTCATTCCTCGGCGTGTTAAGTGCTCGTAGTACAGTGTCTGGTCGGTGGGTGTGCGACCTCCTACGGAGCTTTTCCGGCTCTTGCTTTTGCGTGTGAGAATGGTCGTCGGGGTCCAGTAGAATCTAGTAGTCGGACTAGTCGGGGCGACCGGGAGGAAGAGGTTTCGCCGTGGCGCTGGTGGAAGACGACGACGACGACGACGACGACGACGACGACTACGACGTCCCGACGCTGGGGTTACACGAGGGTGGCAGGGCACTCGAGAGGAAGCGAGGAAGGAGAACGTGAGCTGTATCGCCAACCACGGCTTTAATAAACCCCTCGGATTCCCGGCGACGTACCATTGTGGCGGCGGAAAACCCTCCACCCCGCTCCATCTAAGATGCCGAGCTGCTGCTGCCGCTGTGCCTTACCGCTCTCGGGAGTCTCTCAATATCCCTTTGTTTAGGGTGCTTACGAGCGAGGAGTCGGGCGTGGATGTCGCGCCGCCAGCGAAAAGCCAAGGGACGACGACCAACCGATCCCCCCGTCGCCCTCCCACTCTCGTACCACCACTTCGCAGCTATCTTCCGCTTCTCGCAGCACCCACACAGCGAATCCCCGGCGGTGTACTATGTATTTTGCACAAGCCGCATGCTCGTTCGAGTTGAAATACCATCGGCTATCAAAAGAGGACAGCGCGCTCGTGTGACACAAAACTTGAGCCAAGTGCATTTTTCAGTTGGTAGCTAAAGAAAAAAGTGCAATTTTGTTTGCCTCGGAAATTTAGTGAGAGCGGGTTAGAGAAATGATATATCGATACAAGTCGACGCCACTTTTGCATTTGTACGAAAATTATTTTCGGCCTTGCCACTGTTACACGAATTTTTTTACGTTCTCGCGAAAGTGTACAAGTGATTGTAACTTCGATTCCAAAGTGGTACCGAAAATTGAACAACATCGTTAAATCGGTAGCCACGGAATTTTGGCTCAATTCTTGTTATAAAGTAATTGTCATTTCGGAATAATTGCGGTGATTAACGTTGATTAATTAGACACAATCGTGAACGACGATTTCGCGAAAATCACCGGGTCATTAAAACCTCGGGTAAGAAGTGGCATTCCCGAGTCAATGTGCGTGGAATAAGAGGCGAGCCGGGGTCTGGCAGCCGATTTCTAATTGGGATTCAAGGGCGCGGGAGCGAGCGAGACGGACACACACGGGATTCCAATCAATTGGCCGGAGCTGAGGAATCGTGATGGCGCGTCCTATGCGAATCACGTAGGATACGATCGTTCGTGCACCTCTGGAATCTCCTCCGAGTATATATTTCGCGACCCTCGATCGCGCACCTCCGCCTCTCTTATTGCCACCCTTACGTTTGGCTATTAACGCACCCAATCGTATATCGAGGGTGCGCGAGAGTATTTATACGCCTTCCGTACGGCCGAAACCTTTCATCCAATCTGTGACGTCAAAACTCGAGCGCGTGCGACTGATTGAATGGTATTAGAGTGCTCGGGGGGCCCGGGGGGAGGAGGGAGACTTCGGTATGTGTGAATACTCAAGTTTTCGGAGCTCGCTTTCCGCATTAAATATACAGAAGCCCCGTTGGTATTAAAACCTAGCGAGTAAGTTCGCTCGAATTGTTCGTGCGCTGAATACGTAATGGGCTCGGGCGAGTGTGTCGCTAATTCACGCTCGAAAAAAGTTGCGGAAGACGCATTACGTATACGTTCTGCTCTGACAGCGAGAAGATTAATAAAATTAGGTACTGAAAAATAAAATTAAAAATTGGTTATAATTGAACAGTTGAAAAAAACGTCGATGTTTTTTTAAATCACGTGAAAAAAAAAGGTTTGAAACGTGTTTTCCAGGCTACAATATACGACTTGAGAGCAATGATATAGGTAAAAAGTAGATATTTCGAAGAAAAAAAAAATTCAATTCGACTCCAAGCCGAGTCTACGGATTCTGGGGGGAAAGAAAACGAAAAATATTTTTTCCGAATCATCTAAAGAAGCCACGCAAAACGCAAGATTATTGCAAACCTTCTCAGCAACAAAACCAAATTTCACCCCCAACAGCACGCAAAACAAGCGTCAACCGACCACCAAAACACGCATTTCAAACAAGACCCGACGAATATCACTCGCCGCGTCGACAACAATAATAATAAAACCATATTAATTGTGTCACATTGAAATACGCGTGTATTAATCGCGAGCTAATCCCCAACTCGATATACACTCCGAGCAAAATTGATACAATCAATCTGTCGTCTCGCTCGGAAGGCTCGTTACTCACATTTCGGCGATAATACAGGGATGAGTGGTTAGACCGAGTGCAGAGAGAGCGCTGGCGCGCGGCAACAGTATTAGCAGCCAGTAACAGTGGTAGGACAGAGAGCCGTATGCATTAACGTTCACATTAAAACGCTTCTCTCACACACAGAGAGAGAGAGACCCGCGGGGCTTTCGGCGCATCCCCGCTAATTTATGGCCTCGCCGCCAATTGCTGATAATCATTCGGCGATTGTGGTACTGATAATCGAATAACGGGTACACGCGATTCCACCCACATATAGTCGCATACTCGCGTTACATCGGTGCCCGCTCGCGGGCTGTGTACACACATGTGCGGGTGCCACTCGTTCGTTCGTTCGTTCGCCATGGCCGTGGCTGCTTCCCCCTGCGCCGGCATAAATAATGGTCGCCCGGTTCCAATGTATTTCCGGGTATAATGTAAGCGAACGTATCGATAAAGGGCCATGGTCATTTTGGGATGTGGTATCATACAGTGTGCCGAGGGGTTGCACGCTCGCTGCTCACGCATCACAATTCTCCCCACTCTCCGTTTCTCTCTCGCGCTCTCCACCCCTACCCTTTTGGAACGGGGGGAGCGGGGGGTTTATTGCCATTCGCGCTTCTCTCGTTGGCCTCGCATGATTTACCGAGCTCGCCTCGATACTCCTTTTCGAATTATTCTATTACGCCACGGCGCGTGTTTATTTATACGACTGCCGTGGCGAAGTCGGTTTAGGCCCCCGAGATCTCTCCCCGTCTTCTCGGGCTGCTCGGGGGGGTTTTTAAGAGGCCGGGTAAAGAGCCTAGAATAAAGGAGTCGAGTGGATATGTTGCGTCGTCGTTCTTCGCACGGACAAGTGCTTGTCTCGCTCGCGCCCGCGCGAGCGCCACGCACGCGGTACCCCCGGTGTCTGGTTAGTGTCGCTCGTTTTCCACCGAGCGACTTATCGATGTTTATGTTAAACCGACACATTTAACAGCCCGGCAGTTTATCTCGGCGATAAATAAGCGCGCGCCGCGCCGGCCCTGTTAGCCGCGACCCACACGACTCGCTCGGGAACTCGCGTTCGCGCTGCTTTATTACCGGCGATTCTTGGGATTTTCGGGGCCTCGTTCGCGAAATTTGACGCTCCTTGTCGCGCGGGCGACTTACGAGAGCCCGAGTGACAACGACGATGTACGAGGCTCGCAGGGCACGTGGCATTTTTTTCATAATTTTTCCGAATTTTTTTCTCGCTCATTCACAATTTATCTGGTGGGTACAAATTATTTTTGAGTTCTGTATTGAGGTATCTTTTTTAAGAATAATAATGGCTGATGACAAATGCACGGGGCAAGAAATATAATTGATATAATAAAACCTTCGCTTGCGGGCTGCAAAAAATAGTGTTTTAAAATTAACTCTAGTTATTGTTGTCACAATCCGATTTAACATTGAAACAATAAAATATTCTTTTGCCTATTTTGGAGTTATTGCTTCAATATCATACGGAATTGGAGGAACTGGAAGTGACATTGAATTGACTACACTTGCTTTTGACAGTCGGTAAGCGAAGGTTTCATTGAATCAATTATATTCTTTTCCGTGTGGTGACGATAGAAAAACCCAGGTCATATCCAGAAGAAAACATTTGAATCAATGAAATTTCAACTTTTTTTCTGAATAAATAATTCGACATAAATTAATTTGCAAGACACACTAAAGGCTCGATAAATCGGCGTATTATTATTAAGACAGTGGATTACGATACGCTCTTCACGGAGGCTAAGGCTGTCGCCTCGCCGCCACAATGTACAGCATATTTGCCTAATAGGACCCTTTTGATGTTGCAGTTGGTGTACACGAGCTGAGCCCCGTCGTTCCGTATCCCGCGCCCGGGATGATCACCCCACGTCGTCGTTCGGGTAAAGCGCTCGTCGGGAGTGAAATTTCGCGTGTGCCGCAAAATAAGCAATCGAGGAGAGGCGCGGAGACGACGAGCAGCCTCCGTCGTACACACCGTAAACCCCGGCAGTCCTTGCGTCGGAGATCACCGGCTACACGTATGGATATGTATCAGCGCGACAGCGAAGTAGATATTTCGAGACTGTCGCGCGCGCCTCGTTCACACAAATACACGTCGCGCCGCGAGAGCGACGAGAAACGCGCGAGCTATTCGTTTGACGGCGAAACATAAATTTGCGAGTCCACGCGCGGCGGTTATACGTCGGGCAGTTTTCTCGCCTTGTCACCTTTGTCATTTGTTGCTTATAAATACCGTCCCGACGGTTATTCCCGGGTCCCGGGGTGCCAATGTCCTGGATAAAAGTGCCGGGTATACCGCGCGGGAGCCGCTGCAAAATCGCTGCTACACAAACGAACCGCGAAGAAGAAACTTCGACACGACGAGAAATATATATATATACACATCGAGACAGAGAGAGAAAGAAAGAGAGAGCGACGATCCTGCCGATAATCGTTCTCTCGATTGGCCAAAAGTTTTGATACCGAATGAGCCGCTCTGCCGCCGGTTAGTTTCTTTGCGGCCGCTCGCGCGACAGCCGGTGAAAGCCAGAACCGAGAGATAAAGAGAGAAAGAGGGAAAGAAGGAGAGACGGAGCGAGCGAAAGGTTTGGCGGCCGGTGGAGCCGCGAGGGGGGCCACTGGGGTACACGCTGGTACACCGGAGAGGCTGTCGGGTCCCTGGCGAGCGATCGGACCTCGAGGGGACGCCAGCTATGACGCCGCGAACGCCGGACGCTGGTGACACGACGAGAGAGGGAGAGAAGACGAGAGAGGAAGAAGCCGCGCGAGAGAGAGAAAGAGAGCGAGCGAGCTCGTGGCACGAGAAAAGGGAAAAAAGAAAGGCAAGGACGGTCGGCAGAAGAAGGGGGGGGGGGGGGGGGGAGCGAGAAGGAGGAGAGAGCGAAAAATAACAGAAAAATAAAGAGCAGAAGAGTCTGGGGCCGGAGTACAAGCTGTCGGGCGGCGATAGCATCGCCTATCGACCCCTAGGATCGCTTCAAGAGGTTTTCCGTGTTCTCCGTTCGTTATACGATCTTGTACGTATTCGGTACGAGGGTGTGTGCAGGTAACAAACACCCCCAATTATGTCAGCCTGAATTAGTAGCGCCCGATCTATTTCGAGCCTAACGAGCCGGCCGAGCGCGTCCGCTCTCGGCCGCTAGCGCCAACAGCTCGCTGCGACGACGACGACGACAACGACGAGAGAGGAGAGAGAGAGACTCCCTCGAGCTCGCTCTGCCGTGAAACCGAGCCGACGCCGCCGCCGCTCGCTCTATGACGCTACGATCAAACGATTCTTCATTCCCACAAAGCCGCCGCGCCCGAACCGACACGAGCTGCCGGCGAGCCCGGTAGCCCCACGGTTTACCTGCGCTCCTCCCACTTATCTCACCGCACTAATTCAGCTTTCTTCCATTGCGACTAATTATTCAACCGTTCGTCACTCCTACGGGGAACCTTGGATCGCGGACTCTCCGGGGGGTTTTACACTTTAAGGTTTGTCGTTTTACATGTGGTGTTTGAAATCGGAGATTTTGGACTGTGGAGAGAATATATTTTTTTGAGTGAAGCACATTTTTTACGAGGTATTTTTAATAGAGTTTTTTTATATTTTGGGTGTCGATTTAGTTGGAAAAAAGTGACCAAAATATCGCTTCGAGACTAAAGTCGATAGTTTTAAATTTACACTGCTGAATATTATTTTGGGCATCTTTTTTCCTGTTTTGCATCTTTGTTTACTGGTTTCCAGACGAACGCGTTGATTTATTCAACGGAGTTCCGCAAATTTTTGCGGAACTCTATTTTTCTCCCCATTCGCGGTTTCAACGCTCGCGTCATATCTGTCTGGTCGGGCAGACGCGGGGTTCGAAATACCCCGCGCGTTGACGCAGAGTCGAACGTTTATTTCTAATTTTTCCCCGACAAAGATATCATTTCCAAACTGTTTTCTAATGCATCTCCGTTCGCTCGCCGCTAGAATTAGACGAAACCGATTATAGATCGGCGAAAAAACCGAGCGAGTCGTTCGAAAATCGAAGCAAATCGGAGCGAAAAAATTCTATCCCTGCTTGAAAAAGCCCGCGAGTCGGAAGCAAAGTGTGATTGTCAGTAAGAAAAAAAAAGCAAAAAAAAATCACTTGATTCGCCGACCGAGGCGAGAATAAGAAACTCCTGAAATACCGCGTTTAGTTATTCAACCGTTCAACGAGACAAACGCCGGCACATTAACGTCACGTATCAGGGAAATGAAACGACGGCGTCTCTTAAATATCGCGGAGCGAAAAAACAAGTCCGAATTTGGCTCTCACGCTTCGATTAGTAATGCCACTACGGCGGATGCTAATTTGGCGACCGAATTTAGCCGCCTGTCTTCGATTCTCAACGCCGCGTGTTACTTAAGGACGCCGGCGTGTATAATACACGAGTGTCTGTTGCGGAAAGTGCGGGGCGCTCGCTGTGTGTGACGAATGACTCGGTCGCTCCGGTCGCTCTTCGCTCTCGCACGGCGAGGAGACTAAAAGCTTTTCCAGGCGGGGGGTCAGTCGGTCGAGAGCAGCGCGGAGCTGGCGCTCTGGCTTCTTACCCACCGGACTTTTCGCAATCTGCTTGCCTCTCGTGCATTCGTCTCGGTGCGCTCGGTGCGGTGTAAACGCGTTGCGACGTTCGCTCTGACCTGGCGCGCTGGAAAGTATCTTTTTTCGTTGTGACCCTGTCACACGCGACCCTCGCCTCGTCTCTCGTTCCTCTGTATCTCGACCATCGCGTCGGGCCTGCTGCTCGACTCGACTGTCCTCGTCGACGTTGTCGTCGTCGTCGTCCCCCCTCGAAAACCCTCGAAACGACACAATTCTCGTAACGGAACTCCGTTTTTCCGAGTACCGGGTTCAGCTGGCTTATGTTTCAATCTGACGTGGCGATCTGATAGCGAATAAGGGAGCACACGTCGCAGTGTCAATATTGGAGCGTTTCGTCTTTTCTAACGAATTTTCCTACTTGCAGCGAGATTCGGGGGGGATTCGTTGCTTCCGTCGCTGCGGGGAGTGGCTGGTGTAAAATACACGCGGTGCGGTACCAAAGTAGAAGGAAAGAAGGCAGGATTTATTGATTTATTGATGAACAAATTTACTTAATTTATTAACGCATTCATTAACGAATTGATACATAAAATAATATTCCCGAATTCCCGAAACGACAGAATTCTCGTTACGGAATTCGGTAGTCCGCGAATTCCGCAAGTTCAGCTGGCTCGTGTTTCAATCTGATAAGGGAACCCGCGTTGCAGTGTCAATATCGCAGCGTTTCTTTTTTCTCCTTTAAATGAATTTTGCCACAGCGAAATTCCGAGGGAATCTCTCGCTTTTGTCGCCTGAGAAAGGGACCGGCGTAAAATACACACCGAGTGTAGTACAGAAGTGCGAGGAAAGAAGGCAGCCACTCGAGAGGGACCCCGAGAGTCTCCGCTCAAAGTGGAATTAAAACGCGTTCGCGCGAGAAACGACCGAGTCGTTGAAAGGCATAATGGCCCGAGAGCCCGAAGGAGCGCTGTAAACAAATCGTAAAAAAAAGGTTGAGCCTGGTAGACGTTGCGCTTGGCTCGCGCTACAATGTCTCGGTATTGAGAGATTGTAGACCCACTAAATAAAGTCGTTGTGCCCGCGTCACTTTCATGGATCGCGTTATTGCCAGATCACTCGAGGCTCGTCGAGCTTATTTTTTCGTACGGTAAATCTTGTACTATCGAAATAATAACAAGAGGGAGAGGCTCTTCTGTATATTGTAGCTCGAAAAAAAAAGAAAAAGGAAGAAAAAAATACCGCTTGAGTGGGTCTTTCATAACGACACTTCTCGTACACAGAAAATTTAATAGCCCTCGAACGAGAGAATCAACCGAACACTTTTGTACCGAACATTTCGAACGATTAACGACGTCTGTTTATTTTTCCAGGCGGAGTCAGCGCGTCCAGTTTTCCACAACACATGACGGAGGAGAGAAAAAAAAGCGATGCCTCTCCGGATGATCGCCGAGCCATTAAACCATCCAAATCAAAGGCCATCGAGTGTCAGAGACGACGATAACGACGAGGGAGAAAAAAAAACCGTGCTCCAAGCATTATGGAAATTAGTGGCTGCCACGATGAGTGAAGGATCATCCGAATATTCTCGTCATCGCATCACTCCGGAGCGCGAGTCTCACATGGCAGCGGGAAATTTGGCTCGTGTACGTCCTCGTCGTCTTTTTACCCCGTATTTACGTCCATACGAGCATTAATACGTTCCCGGTGCCTCGTTACCCCGGCGACATGGAGAAAATACACGGCAGGACATCGGTTTACGGTGGCTCCGGGCGGGGACGACACACATATCGGCCGTTACTCGCTCTCGCGGTTCGGCTTCTTATTACCGAGGACGACGCAAATATATAAGGCGAGTAAGAAAATAAATATCGTTACACGTGTATCCGCCGCGGCGGCGGCGCGCGGCAAGAAAATTCGGCTGAATAACGAGGGACGAGCAATAACGTCCGATACAAATTCGCCTCTCCGTTTCTCCGTCTCTCCTCGCGCATCCCGGTCACGTGCCGAAAAACTCTTAATGCTTGCAACACGTACGTGTAACATTACGAGAAGTATATAATAACTCGGCGCGGATCCTCGGGATGTCGTTGTGCTCGCCGGTGATAATAGTTTGCGCTGCTGATCGAGGGGGGGGGGGGGGGGGGGCGGCGGGGAGACGAAAAGTTGGAGCGGTCCTCGCGCCTGGAATCTAATCAGAAGTCGATGAGAGCACGCGCGAGCCTGATGACTTCATTAGGCAGGAGACGTACGCCATCCGCATTCCGATGGCCACAGCGGCGCGGATCGTGTACACACGGGTTCTCCGGGGGGGCCGGGCGAGGCGAGGGACTCGCGAGACACTGATATACCAATACCAAAAGTGGCGTTCTGTCGAACCGCGCGTACCTCTCGATCGACCCTACGTGGCCGGACTTATTGAATCAACTTCGCGGCCCCGGGCCCTCCCGATTAATATCGTGTTGTATCAAGAGCGTCCGGAGCGCCGAAAATTGTCGGCAATCCGCAGCCGGGCAGCCCGCGGGCGAAATAACCAATCGAGTTATGCGGCTCGCTTCACAGTTTTTCGTCGTGTCATAATTACGCGAAATTATTCGTGTGCCTCGCGCGCGCGGCTCGTCGTCGTGGAAATTCGATTCATTCGCGGAAAACGGTATCGATGCTTCGTTATCAGTCTCGCGGATACAACGTGCGCTGCCCCCGGCATAACGAACGATGATTGGATTATTTTTGAGGCGAGCGATCGGAAATTTTATTTATGCGCCGTTGTCGAACTCGGTTTGTCGTGGTCGGGACTAATTGGCGAGAATGCTAACGTGCCGGAGGAACTTGTCGGGTGTGCACACTTAATTTGACGCGCGAGAAGTTGGATTCTCGGGACTTTTGAGAAATCACGAGGACCGGGCGAAAACGCGGGGTGAGTTGAGGGAAGATTAAGTGAGATATTTCCGACGACCTCGACTCCCTTGTGGCCCAGAAAAAATTGGGGCTTCATTATAATTTCGTTATGGCAAACAAAAATAGTGAGCTTTGTACTTTTTTCTCCTTCAGTTCACTGTTAAAAATATGCGGTGTCAAACGCTCCTGGTGTAGACTTTTTCCTAGTGTTACTTATTATAGTGTTGATAGTAACTCTTTTAACGGTGTTTCATTAAATTTATTTCCTGTGTTAAGTGACGAAACATTGTAACACTTTTCGCTTAATATCGCTCGTTATCATCGTGATTGGTGTGGATCTATATAAACACTATCTTGGTGTAATCTTTGACACCACATTTTTAACAGTGTTTCAAATTTAACCTGCCTGATCTCAGCAACGTAAATACATAATGCCGAGTTTTAGCAGCGGCAATTTTTCGACTGATCGTCGAATTTGAGAACTAACCATTATTTCAAAATAAGATTTCAAAAACCTCAAGTCATCATTGCCACAAAATTGAACCTGTACAAAATCATAACATCATCCAAAATGTCTTCCACATAGCGTTTCGCCCTCGACTCGAAAATACACCCGTAAACGTCGAAAATACCCGAGGCCCCTTAAAGCTCGTCGCGTCCGAATCGATTGCCAAGTGCCCATTACGAGGATCGCTTACGAACACCGCGCATATATACACCTATCGGCTGCCCCCTGCCGAAGCTGTCTCGCGTGTCGAAGCAGGCGAATATGCAGTGGGCACCGGGCCCGCTATATATATCGCAAAACAGGGAGTGAATGCTAATAGGGAAAGAGTAACGTTTGATGGGACGTGAGCGTTTCGATCTAGCGAGGAGCCGAGTGCGCTCCCCTCGGATAAATAATTCGCGAGTAGTTACTCGGAGTGGTGAAATAGGTTGAATACCAGTTCGGCGGCGTCGGCAGGTTCGGGAGTATCGGCGGAAAAGGACGAAGGAGGAGGAGGAGGAGAAGAGAGCGCGAGGGGGTCGCGCAGCGGTCGCCGAGCTGCTTTGGTCGAGCCCGGACGAAACTCATCCCGACATATCTATATGTATAGCGATTTCATTGGAGGACGCGGAGAGCGAGCGTCGGCGTTTGACCGACGTGTGATATGCGCCAGATCGGAGGATGAGAACGGAGAGAAGTAAAATAGTGTGGGTGGAGCAGGGAGGAAGAGGAGGAGGAGGAGGAGGAGGAGAAGGAGGAGGAGGAGGAGGAGAAGCGCGAGGATGAGGCGATGCGGCGAGAGAGCGTTGCTGGCTGGCGTCACACGTACTCTCTGTTTCCCCCCCGGTCGGTTCGTCGCGGCGTTTCCCTGCTGCTCTGATGCGCCGCCCCATCGTCCGGGGGCCTTTTAAATGCGCGATGCAATATTCAGCGGCTCTCACGGGGTCCCCGACGCGACGCAGGCTGCAGCAGCAGCGGCAGCGGCAGCAGCAGCAACAGCAGCATTGCCTGGCGCCCGTTCCACCGAGGCGCGCCAGAGCTGCTAAACTGCGAGAGCGAAATAAAGGGGTGATCGGGGAGGAGGAGGACGAGAGGAGGAGGAGGAGGAGGAGGAGGAGGAGGAGGAGGGAGAGAGGCAGAAGCATCGGAGCATCGGAGCGAGGCAACCGGCGGCGGGAGCGGAGCGACGGTGTGCAGCTCGCTCTCTCCCTGCACAGGGAAAAAAAGAGGCTCGCGTGGCCGAAGCCTCGAAGCGTCAAATTGGCGCCGCTGTCCATCACCGGTGCGGGCGCACAGACTGTCCCTGATGCCGGTGCGTCGGTGTCGGTGATGGACGCCGATCCATCGAGGCCCTCCGCCCTCCTCCTCCTCCTCCTCCTCCTCCTCCTCCTCCCCCTTAAAACTCCCCCGAACAGTTCCTGCCGCCCACCAGCGGCACATCAGCACATCAGCGCCGCGCCGTGTAGCGCCCGATGGACGTTTCGACGATCGACATTCGACGTTCAAACAATTCTCGAATCAAGGCCGGTTTCATTGGATTGGACGCCCCCGAGCCTTTCATCCTCGTCGAGGGAGCTCGCGCCGCCCGCGCCACCGTATAACCATTTTGCCTCGGCTTTGACCGAGCTCGGGCTCGGCTCTTCATTTGCAAAACAGTTCGTCAACTCTCTTTCTCACGGAGCCCCTTAATCCCCCCCTCACGCCTCCTCCTTCCCCCTCCCCCCTCGGGGAGAACTCGCGCAAGATGCAAGGAACGCGCGCAGGAGAAAAAAAAACACACGGAGAAGAAAATAAATAAAGAAATCAGCGTCGCCGGGGCAGTAAGAAACTGGGCGAGAAACGAGAATTGCTATGGTAAGGAAGAAGCCGAGGGAGAGCGAGAGAAACGGAGCCGGAGCAAAACCAGTAGTCACTGGTAACAAGGCTTCTGTAGCTGCCGCTACGTGTTGTGGAGCCGGAGCGGTGTATAAGAGCCCGAGACGAGGGAGGCGAAGGCGGCGGCGGTGGCGGTGGCGACGGCGGTGGACGAGAAGGCGAAGGAGCGGAGGAGGCCGACGGGGAGAACGCGAGAGAGAGAGAGCGCGGGAGGGTGGAGAGGAGATGGCAACGAGACGCGACGAAAGGAAAGGCGGGAGCATAAAAGACTCGACACTCCGTTATAATAAAGTCCACCCTGCTCGAAAGGCTTTCGCTCGCCCGCGGAGCGGCAGCCCCTTCGCGCGCGCCAAGGCGCAGTGGCCCCGGCATTACGCCAGCCAGCAACTTACTTTGTTCCTCAACTTTATTAATTTTTCCCTCGGTCGTCTGAAAACGGGGCGGGGGAGAGACGCGAGGGAGGCGCGCGCGCGAGGGAGGCTGCGGGAGAAGAAAGAAGCGACGGAGTTTTCCCGTCGGGACGAGAAGGAGGGAGAGAAAGGGAGAGGGTGAGAAAGGGATCGTCGCTCGGAGCTATGGAAAAAGGGGTGCCCCGACGGTGTGTTCGATCGTTGGAAAGGGGTGCCCGAGCCCCGGCAAATCGGAGAGCACCTTGTGACGGGAAATTTTAAAATCTGTCTACGCGTTGTCGAATCACCGAAGGAAACTTTATTATTAGCGGCTGTGGCGGTGTCGCTGCCGGGTTATACTCTACCCCCCTCTATTTCCCCCCTTCGTCTCTCCTCCCCGTCTCTCACCCCCTTCGGTCCCCTCGCGGCCGGCGCATATAACCCCCTCCCCTCCCCACCCCTCCCCGCTATATACTCCTCTACATATGTACGGATTTATGTATTATATACTCTGTGTTTCAGGGAGAACCACCGAGGAACTCAGACTCGTCGAGGTGGCGGCGAGGTGAGGATAGGAGGGAGGGGTCGACTCGCTCGCTGAGATATTGCCTTTATAAACTCATTTGCAGCCGCGGAGCGTTGCGCCTCCGCGGAGGGTATCCGCGCTCTCTCGCGCTCCAACCCGAAGCCTCGAGCGCCAGCGGCCCGGCAAACTTTTGACCACGCGCGGGAGCGACGCCAAGATGACCCGACGGTCCACAGATTCGCCGTGAGCGCCGTTGACAAGCGCGGCCGGTGATTGATGCCCGATCCGGCCCACCGAGGCCCCCGTCGTCCGCCACCCTCGACAACACCTCGCTGCTAAAGACTCGTCGATGCCGAATAATTAGGCCCGACGATACTTGGACACTTTGACGACGAGCCCGCGCGACCAACTTAAGGGGGGCCCCGCCGACTTTTCGCCTCCGAGCGAACACACTGATAATGCCGCGGGTTTTTCATTTCATTTTTTGGCGAACATCCGGCGTCGGGACGAGGCTCCTTCTTCCGCGGCCTTTGTCGTTGGCTCTGCAACCAGGAAATATGTATATATCGATTGACTGGGTAATGTAAGTTTGAGTTTAGCGTTTGATCAGTTTTGTCTCTATTAATAATTTCGTTTGTAGTATAAATTTGTTGTGGGGCGTGCGAGGTTGAATGGTTTGTAGAGATTATTTCGGGACGGGCGCTTTTCGCGTTATTCTCGTCGAAATTTGCCATCGGACAGGGTTTTCAAACTTTACGAAATTGAATTTTTTTTCGCAAAAAACGCAAGGATTGTATGCAAAAATTTGCGATTTTTGAGGGTTCGGTTTGAAGATTCCGTGAAAAATCTTAAAATCAAGATATTGCGTGCCGTCTCGCAGCATTCACTTCGTTCTTGATTTTTCTCTCTAACGAAGGAAGAAAATCCAGTTTTTATCGATCAAAAAAAAGTAACGTCAATTTTAGTGAAGTGACGACGTACTTTTCGAAAAACTCGTCGAAAAAGTGCGGAAAGACTTTGTATTATTTTTTTTTAAGTTTTTTTTAACGAGTTATTTCGATGTGTTTTTGCCCGTCCACAATGAATTCGCGATTTGTTTTTTTTTGTAACTATCAGTTTTCACGAAAAACAAAAAAAAATCGATTTTTGTGGGTTTTTTTTTCGTCAACCGGGTAAGCGCGTGAAGCGCGCGTATGAATTACTGCAATAAATTTCTCACTATGGTTATTAATTTGCGCCTCAGACGAGGATTTATGCACGTGAGGAAATCCATTGGTATTAAGTGAGTGGCCATCCCTGGCGAAGACTCACAGAACCACCCTACGGCGGATTATGAACTACGCGACTTACAATTGTCTCACAGTTGATAGGCGATATCCCGTGTACAAAGGGTTTAGAGAAGTAACAGAACCCGCCGGACAAATCATATGTACCCTCTCGACATTCGCGCTGACAATGTTTTTTCTCAAGACAAACCCGGCGCAGCCGGTAGGTGGCGCGCACCGCAGTCGAGAATCCCTCGTCGCGCTCCCGGCACACTGTAGCCCGGGCGATAACACGCACAATGGGCATATTACTCGAGTCTCGTTCTGCCTGATACATGCGCGCACGTTTGAGACATGCACGTGAATGGGTGGATGAGAAGTGAGGCTGCGGTCAAAGTAGGATGCGAAAGTATCGCGCCTTTCCTCGAAATCCGATTGTGACAACATCCCCGTGAACCGATTAGCCCGGCCACTTGCCCGCGCGCTTCTCCAACATAAATATTTACGACTCATTCACGTAGCTAATATAAATGCGATTTGGGCGTTTGCTCTTTTTAGTGCATGCTCTAATCCGATTAGGGTCGCACAATGCTCGGGTTGCCGCTGTCGCTGTTGCTACTGTATTGTGCCGAGGGTTCTGACTAGGCCCAGCAGCTTCGGCAGCAGCAGCAGCAGCAGCAGCAGCAGCAGAGCGCAGCACCTTGGTCCCCCTCCGTTCTCCAGCATCTATAGCGTCGATGCCACTATAAGCACTATTCCCGCTCGGTGACGCGGATTTAGTCGCTTTACAGCTTCTCTCAATAGAATGCACAAGTCGAAATAGTGGCGGGGACCGCCTCGCGCCCTCCCCACCACCCCGGGGCTCAAAAACCTCGGTGGATGCTGTATCTAGGTGGTTATAGCTGCAGCCGGAGCCGCATGCGGCAGAAACCTCACCCGCTCGAGTGTCATCCCGTTGGCATTGTTATCCTCCCTGTCGGATTAACGAATACGTGCGGATCTGCCATTCGACACGCATTTCCACCGTTTCCACCGTGGATTGTTGCCGTACACGACGGAAAATTGTATTACTGCGCACTCATTGGCTATTCACAATTGTTGGACTCTCGCGGTGGTGAACCCTGGCGGCGATTGGCTCAACTGTTTACGAGGACATCGAGATATCAAGTTCATCGATGATAGTTCAGGCATTTCCCGCCAGAGGGCTTTCGGGTTTCGATGTAACCTGATTGCCTGAACTGCGTCCGAGAACAGGGATCCTTTTCTAAAAAGTTGGTGGCTCGAGATATCTCGAAAATCTCGAAAATTTGCAAACATTGTCACCGTTCTATTCATCCTGTGAATATTGGCAGAGACTCAGACCGACACTAAGTTCATTTGTCCTCGATGTCTTTGACAGTTCAGTAAAGAATTGTGTCTGAATCTCGAAGTGAAAATTATTAATGAATGAATATATTAAATGAAAAATTCGACACGGATTTGTTTGCGCTGCAGCGCATATTGTCAAATGGTTGGCGCGCAGCAGCACGCCCAGTTTATCTAGTATGAAGTTTGTTGGGCATAGTTCAGACATTTTTCGGCAGAAGGAATTCAGAGAAGATCTAATGTAATGTAATTTACACGGGAAACAAAATTTGGTTGCGCCAGCTAATCATTCACATTGCTGTACGTCAGTCCTTTGCGATGAGTTGCAGCAACTTACACACTTATTGCGAAAACCACTCCGAATGGTTGCGTAACTATTCACGATTCCTTCTACATGACCTAAATACGATATTATTAAAGCTACGATAGGTGCCGTTAGAGGCGCGAGTCGCGTCTGTACATAACCTAAAGACGATATTATTAAAGCTTTAATTGTGCCATTTGCGGCATGATTCGCGTTAATTTGTCATAAAGATAGTACAAGTAGTGCAATTCTATTTCGAAAAGGAATGACGCGGTTGGTGTGGACAAGTAATCGGATTCTTGTACTCCTGCCTACTCGAATAGTTGTATCAACGATTCGTTTGGTTGCCGCAACTAACAGGGCATCTACCAACTAAACTTTGTTCGTGCAACCAATTCCTTTTGGCTGTCATAACAAATCCGAGTTCGAAGGGAATTCAAATAATCCATTGGTTGAGCCAACTAATTTCTTGGCTGTGTCAGCTAATTCTTTTTTCCGTGTAGCATTAGAAAACTGTGATTTAACTGAGGATTACTGCAGGTCACTGCTACTAAACCTTTTTTTCCGGTGGCTCGTTGAAATAGTAAATCTCAAATAATGCCTTGTCAACGTAACAGCGCAATTATAACGCGCCCCCTAGCGACGAAAGCTCCGACCATTCCCCAACTCGAAAACTCCAACATCCGGAAACACGTTTCACGCCAGTCGAGTCAATTTCCACCGTATCAAATTAGGCCGGGTAGCGAGACCCCAACACGGGTATGCGCAATTATGGTAAAACCGTGGCGATATAATAAAGTTAAGTAAAAGGCGGAGCGTAAGACGCGAATGAGAATAAGAAAAGGGATATAAATGCACGCTGCCGCTGACTGCTCGAGCGGGGCGCTCGGCTCGCTCTCTGCTCGCGCTCGAGATTCTCCGGGTACGTGTAAGCGAGTCTCCACCCCATTGTCAGCCCGGAGGCTTCTGCCCATGCAGACACGCATTTGTTATCCTTTTGAATGAGCGGAACCCCGCTATTATTTATTCCATTCTTATTTTTTGTCAGACCAGGCCACCAGGCTTGTACACTCAATGCCCGTGGCTGCTGGGATATAAGATATAAGTCAGACCGGGCGAGCAGTGGCTCTGTCATTTTTATCGCCTCTCCCTGAATTAAGAAGGTGCGCGCCGGATGCTCCAGCTACGAAAGCGCCTCCCCGTTACCTCCCCTCCTGCCCCTCTTCTGCACCTTTCACTTCCTCTTTCGCCTCTTTCGTTCCACTGCCGGCGAACCCACCGACCGTACGCCGCATTAGTATAGCCCGACGCAAGAGTTAACTTAATCTTTTTTTTTTCTCTCACTCATTCTCTCTCTCTCTCTTTTCTAGGGTCACCGTCGGGGTCGGGATCCGCGAGAGCCTCTTTCCGTTCCGTTGTCCCGGCGCAACGTCCAACCGGGATCCAATAACATATTTGACGCCGGCGGGCCGCGAGGGTCCGCCGAAATCCGATTGACCGCCGTCCGTCGTACTGACACTCGCATATTGACTTTCGGACTCGCTTCTTCCGCGCAGCCCGATACCCGGCTCCAGATTACCCGGATCCCCTCTTCGGCCTCTCTTATTCCGTCTGGCTTTCCCGTTGCACGAGGAAAACGCGATTTTACATTTTACCGCTGTAAGTATCTGACGAGAGCGATGCGAGACGGTCGGGCGACGTGGAAAAATCAGTTGTGCGTGAATCGTAACGTTACATTAATTTTCAGACGCCTCGGACGCTTCGTGATCGACTTGGTCGCCGACACAAAAACAAGGAAGTTCGAAAAATACTTTTGGGGTGTTTTTGCGAAGCTTGAACGAAAACGTGGCGAACTTTCAATCTGGGAAGCGATAGAAACATCGCGACGACGAGGTGAGTAGAGGAAGAAGCGGCGACTTGGCGCAGCGGGCGAGCCGCGACCACATCCCAGTGGGTCGTCGGGGTCGGCGGGCGTCGATTGCGCCCCGGTGCGACGTTCGCCGAGCTTTTTCAAGGAGCGAACGCAGCGCGACTCGACGACTGAGGGAAGAAGCGGGGAAGCCGGAGCCGGATAGAGCCGGGCGCGCTGAGGGTGTCGCCTCGCGCTCGCTTACAGCGGGGGAGAATAAATTGATTTCGTTGACTCAACCAGCCGTAACGTTCCCCTCGGCACGATATCAACCCTAAGCCACGGTTATCTTTATTTAAGCTTTACGAGAGAGAGCCGGGGGGAGTGAGGGGACTCGGAAGTAAGTACGTATAGGCTGACTCGCCTCGAATGCTCTCGGAAAATACGCCGCGATTTCCCTCCATCCGAGGGACATGTAATATACTGCCGCCTTCCTCCACTCCGCTCTATAACTATAATAACGCGCTTATGGTACATATACCGCGGACACACGAGGAGGGGACGAGCGCGCGCGCGTCGCGTAAAAATGTTCTGCTTGCTCGAGACACGCGAGATTGCGATCGTCGTCAATATCGTGTATTGCGAGCCATCAATGCGTAGAACAAACTTTGGTAATCAGAAACGAGGATTGGTTTCTTTTCCTGTTTGTCTTCTTCTCAGCAAAATCTGAGTCTGGTTTAAGCGAATTAAAAGGCTCAAGTCGCACAAAAATCTATTTTTAAAGCCTAAAAAAGGAAAAAAAAGCCTAGGAAAAATTCCTACAAAAAATAACTATCAAGCTGATCGGCCAGTACGACTGCCGACAAGTTACCGACAAATTTCAGCCACGCCATCTGTGAATCTGTCTCAAAACTTTAAATCTTAGCTTCTATTTTTTCAATGAAAATTTATGAGTACACTGTTAGAAATATACGGTGTCAAACGCTGCTGGTGTGAACTTTCTTCCAGTGTTACTTATTATAGTGTTAATAGTAACACTTTTTACGGTGTAAAATTAACACCAGCCGTTTTGTTAAATTTATTCCTGTGTAAAGTGACGATACATTGTAAGACTTTTCGTTTAACACCGCTCGTTATCACCGTGATCGGTGTGGACTTATATAGACACCGTCTTGGTGTAGTTTTTAACACCACATTTTTAACAGTGTATTCAAAATTCGTTTAAATTCCAAGATACAAGAATTATATTTCCCTCGGATCTTGCAAGGATTTAAACCCTTTATCTATTGACCCGGGGAGCAGAGCGAACGAGCGAACATTGTGAGTTTAGTCTACCGTGTTCGCACGCAGTAACATGCAGATCTAGCTCGTTGAGACGAGGAGTGCACACGCGGTGCTGCTGCTGCTGCCGCTGCTGCTGCTGCTGCTGCTGCTTCCCACCGTGACTTTGATAGCCAGATATCTGGCCGCGGGGACGAGCTCTCGACGATTCGACAAGCTCTCTTGGACGGTGAACGTCATCGGCCTGTCCGGGACGAGAGAGGAAGAGGAGGGAAGGACCAGAGGAGCGAGCACCTCGTGTCGAGCAGTAACGCGTCGAAGGCTTTCTCGTAGTTGACACCACTGCTGCGTGTAAATAATGGCACGTGCGAATGATGGTCTCTCGTTAATATAATGACGCGTCGCTCCCCAGCGGCAGCGGCAGGATTTGGATCGACCTCTCGATCCTTCTCAGTCCGCTTCCGCACCCCCAGCTTTTGACTGCTCTTACCCTGTTCCATTAACTCTTCCCCTCGGAATCGCAACCTACAGGACAACCATCGTTACTCGAGAACACAACTCGCTTGTATCGATTCAAGATATCTTTTATCGACTGACGTAAAAATTGATCAAATGATTTAAAAATAGTCATTGATAATAAAAAGAATATTTGCGATAACGGCTTACATTGTTGGTAACTTTTTCAAGTATCAAAGAATGAGCTGCGATGACGAGTTTCTGGAACATAAGAAACTCGTTGTCAGTTCCAAAGTGAAAGCCGCAAAACTCATCCATGTTTTCCGGATCGACTTGCAGTCAGCTGACTCAATTTTCTTGGTAACTTCTTCAAGTACCAACAAACTAGCTACGCTTATGACGAGTGTCCGGAGTAGAACGAACTCATTGCCAGTTCCAAAGTGAGAACCGTGAGTCTCATCTACGCCTTGCGAATGTCAATCGACTCGCAGCCAGTCAACCTAAATGTTGTCGGTCACTTTTTCGAGTGGCAATAAACGAGCTGTGCTTATGACGAGTGTCTCGGCCAGTGTCACTCGTCCCGCGCTGCGTGAAGTGAGGGACACACGTCTGTTGTCTGGAACAAATGGGAGCGAAGCGTGCGCATGAATACATAGTACACCCTCTCGGTCGGGAGATAGAGGCGGCGAAGACGCGCGCGGGGTCGAAGAAGGAACCACATACTCGCCAACAGCTCGTCCTCCCCCGGATACACCGGCGGCTGTGGGGCGCAGCGGTGGCGCAGGCGACGCTGCCGCACCTAATAGTTGGCCCCGGCTCTCTCGACAATATTATAATAATGAAGCACGTCATTTCTCAGAGTGTCAACTGCACTGAATTCGCAAGGAGCCACGCGGATGGAACTGGCACGTCGGGCTTAGCCTGCGCCATGGGCGTGTACGTGTGTACGTATAATACGTATATGCATCGCGTGCGTCCCCCGAGGTATATAGACCCCGCGCGTTGTGTACCCGGGGGAGTCGTCGGGCTCGCCGAAGGGGCCGAAGGCGGCCGCGCGTGGGCTTCATCAACGGATATTAAAGGATTTGCATCGAGTATTATATTGTTATTGTCGTTATCCACATCGCTGGTCCGCGCGCGCGGCCGACCAACCGTTCCTTTCGGCTGTCGTATAGTCGCGCGATATCTCGGTGTCGGGAGATTGAAGATATTGATATCAGCAATTAACGCGACGCTGGAAGTCTTCAATTTTGCTCGTTGTTGAGGGGGAAATATTTGAATTGGAGCAGAGGGAAAGAGTAATTGGTTGGGGTAACGAATTAATTACAATTTTTATCATTCTTGTACATTTATTTTCCGCCATGAAAGGAGAAATATTTGCAAAATATTGCGTGACGTAGACAAAAAAAAATCGAATTTTGGGACAGACTTGCATTTAGTTGGGAAATTGTTGAAGATGGTTGTGACCGCTGTTGTTTATTAATGGTAAAGTTTTCGGCATAGGAACGGTCCAGAGAAAAAAATTCAAAAACCTTTACGTTTTGACCCTCATCTAGGCCCTGTTCAGAAATATATTTTTGACATCTATAATACTAAATACTGTTGATGCTCGTTGTTGAACCAAATTCTAGCAGAAAAAAATCAAACCCTTAAGTTTGGAAAATTGGGAAAGGCTTAATTAAGTTCGGAAAGGCTTTAATGTTTTGGGGCGAACTTGAATTTGAGGGGGCTAGCACAGACAAACAGACAAACAACTATTCAATATTTATTGTAATGATTGGTGCGTGTAGTAGTTATTGCTGTATTCTTATTTTGGGGTTTGCACCGAGCGCGACACACCATGACAACGCACCTGACGACTGATCAACGTGACGACGATGACAGATCAATAAAACAGTTTCAGTTGACACCGCGAACTAGACACACGCTTTGTCGATTTGACCGCCCGCGTTTCGAGATAATAAACGTTTCCTTTTGATAAACCTTCCGTGTTCTCATACCCACGGCCGTTACAATATGTAAAAAGATACATATTTATCATATATTTTTCTTGTAGATTTTCAAGCCAAACAATGCACTACAATTGATTACTGAACCAACCCAAATTCAATCAACAAAACTACTTAATTACATGAAGCCCATTTTTTTTTTCAATTACAGCCCACTTACACAATTGATTACTAATAAACGCGGGTAAAATTGAATAAATTGATAGGACGCATTAAAGCGTATACACGCGGGTTGTAGCGCGGGGCCGAGAGGGAATAAATTTATCGAGGGAGCGCGTGGAATCGGAGTGAGGCTTTGTCGGAGCTGCGTTTAATACCGTATCGGTAGGAACAATTTCCAACGAGCTCCTTCGTCGGCCCCGCAACGATCGAATGACATTGAATCGACGGAGACGGAGCGAGCGCGCAGGAATCGCGGACGATTGTGCGATATGCCGCGAGCGACGGAAGGCGAGCAGCGCCGTGGAGGTTGCGGGAAAGGGGCTGACTCGTTCGCCGACGGGAATGGCAAAGCCGCGCATCTGTGGCCCGGCGAGCGCGTTCTCTCTCTCTCTCGTCGAGGGTGTAAACCCCGCTTCCCCCCTGCTTATATAAGAGGGCTATGTACGCCCGACTCTCAGTCACCAGTCTCTCTCGCTCTCGCGGCTCCTCGGCTCTCCCGGCCGCTAACTTTATTGCCACGTATACCAATTTGCTTATTAACTCGCAGTTAGCCTCGGCTGTGCGTCGATTAATTAATAGTCGACGAGTCGCCAGATGGAGACACGCCCAGCGCTCTCCGACCCGACTACAGCGCGACTTGGTTACGCGTCACGTTCCCCGAATATCCCCCAAATTCATCGCCCGAGAAATCTCGCGCATTCGCAATCTTCAAGTCTCGGTCTCTCGTTCGCAACTGCGCGCGGATTATAATTCAATCGGTGCGAGGAAAATCTTCACTCCCTAAGCCGAATTAGTGCCAGATGTCGGCACTTTGAATCTGTTACTTCTCAGATTTTTTTTTCAGTCTCGACAGTAATAATTATTCAAGTCGGTCAATTAGTTGGTTGGCAAGCGACGAATTTGGGAAACCAATTTTTTCAATTTTTTTTTGGGGAACCAAATTCATTGCCCCAGAAATCTCGCGCATTCGCGAGCTCCAAGTCTCGGTCTCTCGTTCGCAACTGCGCGCGGATTATAATTCAATCGGTGCGAGGAAAATCTTCACTCCCTAAGCCGAATTAGTGCCAGATGTCGGCACTTTGGATCTGTTACTTCTCAGATTTTTTTTTCAGTCTCGACACTAATAATTATTCAACTCAGTCAATTAGTTGGTTGGCAAGCGGCGAATTTGGGAAACCAATCTTTTGGCTCAGCCAATTGATTGACGTCTATTAATTATTAATACCGAGCTCCGACTCGACTACACCGAGACTCGGTTGCGCGTTACGTTCCCCAAATATCTCCCAAATTCGTCGCCCCAGAAATCTCGCGTATTCGCAAGCTCCAAGTCTCGGTCTCTCGTTCTCAACTGCGCGCGGATTACAATTCGATTGGCGCATAGAAAATCTTCACTCACTAAGTCGAATTAGTGCCAGATGTCTGCACTTCGAATCCGTTACCTCTATGATTATTTTTATGCCTCGTTATTAATAATTATTCAACTCAGCCAATTAGGTGGTTGACAAACGACGAATTTGATTAACCAATTTTTGTGGCTCAGCCAAATGACTCAAGCTTATTAATTATTTATGTCAGCGTGACTAATTATTTCTCGTATTCGCAATTCGACAAAATATTCATCATCGAGTCGCGAACGAAAAAAAAAAATCCTTCCCGAAAAATCCTTCCCGAGTGTCGAGTGCTACACACGGTCAGCGACTGGTACCTCATGAGGCATTTATAGGGATCAGAGTGGAAGCAGCAGCTTGAGCGAAGATGAGTGAGTGTCGCGGGTGTTACGAGGGACAGGGGTTGAAGGGAGCTTCGCGCGAATATCTATCGAGGGCCCCGAGATGTATGCGGTTTAATATTGTCCGAGAAAGTCGTGCGCGCGCGGACTGGGGTGAGAAAGGTCACTGTCGACCCGCAGTCTCCGAGGGACGTAAGGATACAGCGAGACGCGTACGTGTCTCTCTCTCTCCCCCCGCTGTCCGCCGTGATGGCTACACATACGTATAGATATACGCGGTGCGCGGTGTACATAACGCGGGGTTTGATGGGGGTGGCTCGGTCACACCGGCGTCGCCGACCTCCGGAGAGTGCGAGAGAGCTCAGCCAAAGGACCTCGCGGCCCTAGTTCTACTCAGCGCTCCTCTAGTTGACAAATGTCGCCAGCATCCCCTGGGCAACCTACGCCCATATAGCCTTCACCTATCCGTCCTGCCACGGTGGCGGCGCGCAACCGGCCACCGTTGAATCCCACCGTCATCCCCCTAACTCTCCTCGGACACTCTCGGACAGCGGGAAGATACGCGACGCTCGACCCACTGGCGAATATTTATCTTTGCGAGAAAATACACTCGGCCTTTGTCCCTGAGGCGGCGATGCATTTTTTTCCCTTGTCGAGATGACTGCTGGTTGCTCTTTTTTACAAATTGCCTGAAGTTCTTCTGTGTCACGAGCTCCTTGGGTGGTGGAAGAAATTTATTGAAAATTGAATGGGAACATCAATTTCATTTAATTTGCCTTTTTAAAAAATGCATTTTTCCCCAGCTCAGGTGACTGCTGAACTTTTTTGTTTACGAATTGCCTGAATTTCTTCGGTGTCACGAGCTACTTGGGCGGTGGAAGAAATTTATTGAAAATTGAATAGGTAAATAAATTTAATTAAATTTAATGGAAGAGAAAAAATCTGAGCTACGAAAAGAAAATTATTTATCTGGGAAATATTTGTTTGCACTTGTAAAAATGGTGAATAAGTATCTGATGTTTCCCGTGTGAGGCTGATAATCTGTGATAGTGTAAAAAATAGTATTGTTGGCGGGAGGCGGTTTATCGATTGAGCCAAGAGGCCATCAGCGAGAGTCGTGGGGTTGGGACGAGCGGAACATTGATAGGAAGTCGGTGCTCGTGGCCGCGCCGGGAGGGTGAGTGCGAATGAGAAGACGCGCGTGGGGCGATCGAAGGAAGCTGCGCCGAGTTTACAGCCCGTGTCGGTTTCGTGCCGCGGCGGCGGCGATAAAAAAATGTTTCTCTCGCCAGCCGTCCGCGCGATAATAAAAGTGTGAATAAGCGCTGAAGAGCTCGCGCGGTTCTGCTTGCCGGACGGCAGCAGCGCTGACGCTGGGGTTCAGGATGAAACTGTAAAGAAGCGAAAAACAGCGAGAGCATTCTGGGGTTGGAACGAATGCGGAAAGGGAGAGGAGTCGCCACTGCGAGGGCGGACCAGCCGGATCTTTGAAATATTTCCCCCCTGGTGCATAACCGGCTCAATCGCCATGGGACACTCGTATTGATTTAAACTGGACATTCAAGGTTTTTTCTTTATTTCTAAAAAAAAGTTTCACACACGTTTTCAAAACTTAGTTCCTCATGCCGTATAACATATAATAGTAATAGTAGTAGTATATTTATTGACAATACAAAACATGTTACAGCTTTACAATTATAATTGAATCGCAGGTATTTGTTGCCTATTGTCAATAGGCCATCGACCGTGGACCTTCAGCCCAACATATAATATTTAATACTTTATTACAAAAACCACCATGAAACAGCAATTTCTGTCTCATACCTTATTCGAATCTATAAAATCTATAAATCAGGAACTAAAAAAAATATGGGAACAAAGTAAAAAAAATATCGTTTTCTCAAGGTGCCCCTTAATCCAATTTAGCCAATTGCGGTGCGCGGAGCTCCATGTATCAATGACTGGTAACCGTAACCCGATACGCACAGTGAGCCGCGGTGAATAAAAAAAAACTCTGAGAAAAAAAAAGACAGCGACTTCACCGCGAACGTCGAAGAACCATTGGCTCGTGAGTCGAGTTCTCCGGGGGTTGGAGCGGGCACACTCGCGCGAGCTGGGAGCTCAACCGCGAGTATATATAGTCGAATAGCAGCTAGCGGCTCCGCTCTCGGTTACGGTGTGGGTGTGTCCGAGACAAGGAACGGGCGGGATCGGGATCGCGATCGCGTTGCTGAGCTGGCTCGGTTGCGAGCTCTCGCGCGCCTCGCTTCCCTTCTTCGCCAACATTGTTCCCCTTTATTTGATTACCGAGCATTCGTATACACGGTTTTGCCGCGAAGCGCGAAAACCTTCTGCCTCCCACCTCGCCCCCCACCCCACCTCGCGCTCCATTTCCGAGCTCCGCGAAGGCGATATATCCTCGACGATTTCGTCTCGCGAAATAATCTCACTTGAACCTCGACTTAATGATTAAACGAACTTACCTAAGTGACGATAAGTCGTGATTGAATTTCGCGCCTTTTCCTTGAGATCAAAGTGGACCACTTCGCTCCAACTTAAGTCAGTCTCGCACCAACTTAAATCTATAAATTGAAGTTAAATTTAAATCTAAGCAGATTCAAGTTAGTGGTGAAGTCGCGGTGGTCCTGTTAAATGTACAGTAAAAAAATTACAATTTGTGGTTATGACAACTATTTTGTAGCTGTGGCATGTACAAAAATCTCCCATGGAAATAAAGTGTATTCAAGATATATACATGGAAAAAAATAATTGATTCAATAAAACCGTGGATTGCGGGCTGCCAAAAACAAGTGTAGGCAAATCAATGTCATTTCCAGTTCCTACAGTTTCATATGATATTGAAACGATAACTCCAAAATAGGCAAAAGAATATTTTATTGCATCAATGTTAAACCGGACGGTGACAGCGATAACTGGAGTTATTTTAAAAACACTATTTTTGGCAGCCCGCAAACCACGGTTTTATTGAATCAATGATATTTTTTTCCGCGTGTAAGTTAGATACAATTATATATATATATCGATCAAAAGTTCTATATCTACTATATATATTTCACATATCCACCGGATACATTTTAATATGATATGTCTGAGATATATCTTAAATAGATAAAAATATGTTCGTTATATATATTTCGGCCAAAAGTTCCATGTCTCATATATTTTCAAATATACTTTATTTCCATGGAGAATATACGTGCGACTGCAAAACATGTCACAAAAAGTCACCAATAATCGATTTTTTCTCGCTACCGGTAGAAAAAATCCCTATTCATTTGATTACGTAGCATTCGTGTCCACAATTCTGCCACGAAGCGAGAAGACCCCCGCGCGCTCAATTCCAAAGCTCGCGAGAGAAGATATACATCCACAACGATTTCGTCTCGCGAAACAATCCGCCCCGGAACCTAGACCAGAGCGGGGAGAACGGAGAGCCGAGAAAGCGTGAGAGGGAGAAACTTGGCGTAGACGAGGCGGGCGAAGATAATATCTGGGTATAGCCATCAGGTTAAACGTATACGTTACTCGCGCGCGAACCGAGGGATAAATTCGTGTATAGGATCCGTGCGAGCGCGGAGATAGGAGCGGGCTAACAGATGAGTTGCATTAACTCCCTTAATGGGCCGTCCTTCCCCCGGGGGTGGGGATGAAAACGCTACCGGCCGGGTGCCCCGATACGCGCGCGCCCCCTCGGGGCTCGAAATATTTCAACAAATCATTACTTTTAATTCGGAGCCCGCGAGTCAGTTTCTCTAATCAAGACTGATGTATGCCGGCCACATTCGTCCGCTCCCTTCTCGCCCTTTCGCGCTCGTAGTTGCCCCCGTCGAACGCCGTGCAACACTCGCATACATATATACATAAGCTATTATGTACGTACATTCACTTGAGCCCAGTGGGCATCGAACGGAGACGGGGAATTTATGTGTGTGTATATTTGTTTGTGTGCATTCTAGGTGTGAGTGGCTTGATGTCTTGCTCGGATGCTCGGTTGCGCGAGACCACAAGAGATGAGCGCGAGAGTCGGCTTAAGGACCGGCGAGGGCGAGGAAGAGAGACGCCGAGGGAGATGCTGCAGTCAGGGCGCACACAGCGGCAGCTGGCATCGCCGCGGGATATCGCCACACGGCGGTAGGTCCAACCTGGCGCGACTCGGGACGCGAGAGTGAGATCTGAGCAGCGGCAGCGGCAGCAACAATAATTTTTCATAGGCCAAAAGAAAAGGGAGGATGCCATTCATTAGCCCCGGCTCGGTTGGTTCACACGTTGTTGCTACTGGCTCTGACACCTCAATAACGATCCCGAGATCCCGCGCCGCGTGCGCTCCGCGGATGCCCCGATACATTCCCGCTCTTGTGGGCTCCTAATGCGCACGCACTTTTCGGTCATTGTCGGTGGGCACAATGCGACTCTCGCCTCCCGCGTTGCGTGGATTTTCGGAGCGAAAGACCTGGTTGATCTGGGTAATGGGGAATGTGTATGTCTCGTACGGCTGCTTTGGGCTGTGATTATCGTGGGGCCTGGAGGAGGGAAGAAATGACCCTTTGCAGGGTGAGTTGTGGAGATTCGATTCGTTTATAATCATTGGTGATGATTCGATCGTGTAACTCGCACGGATACGAATAGAGATACAAATTTTACAGGGAAAGAAATAATTACTTTCGAGTATAATTGAAGATTTTCATGATATGCACATGTTTTTTTTCTGCATCCAAATTTTTTAAGGAGGTCCTGTCGTATAGTCTTTGTTTCGCATAAATTCGAGAATATTGAGAGAGAATTGTAAACACTTCTCGATGGTATAAAAATCTGAAAAAATGCATGCACGTTACAGGTGCTGGAAATATGAATTTGGCATAATAATAATTGTAAAATGTTATTGACAAATTGACGAAAATTTTTTTTTAACAAATATCCCGGTGACCCACACTTTTTTTTAATGAAAATGTTTCGTTAATTTTTCTGAATACGTAAGAATTTTTTCAGATTTTTAAGTTAACTTTGAAAATCTGAAAAAATTCATACGTATTCAGGAAAACAAACTAATCATTTTCATTTGAAAAAAAGTGTGGGTCACCGGGATATTTGTTAAACAATAATTTTTTTCGTCAATTTGTTAACAACATTTTGGAATTATTATTATGCCAAATTGATCTGTTCAGTACTTTTAATGTGCATGCATTTCTCAGACTTTTATACCATCGAGAAGTGTTTGCAATTCTCCCTCATTTTTCTCGAATTTATACGAAACGAACTCTATGCGACAGTACCCCCTTGACGAATTAAAAAAAATATTGGTACAACCAGGAAACATTGCGTAGCAACCGGTTGCAAAATTTCATATAATTAACACGATAATGATTTATTTTCATCACAATCGACTGAAAAAAAAAATTCAGCTGTCCTCGGATTGTCGAAAAAAAAATCACTTTGTACATTTGGTCGTTGAGCGCGAGAGTCGTGTGAAAAAATGCGGTATCGCGTGTGGAAGTTGCGCGCGCGCGGAACGATACAAATGTTTGGCAAAACATCTTGGTCTCGGCACAGCGGGTTATACGGTCGCCTATGGCGCTCCCGCGCGAGGCACGGCCCGAAGGCCCGCGTGAGTCGGCGGAAGGCAGGGAGGGGGGCGCCGGTGGGTTCTAGCTCCGGGGAGGGTATAAGTCACGGACACCCCGCGGCGTACCATCCGGTAACTCGACACCGTCGTTTGTACGTGGCTATACGAGAGCACGCTGAGCGAGAGCGGCCGGCACCTCTCTCTGCACAAAAACACACGTATGAATAACCTACGACAATGGCAACTCCGTGGCCTGTAGCGCAAACGTGTCCCTTCGCCTCTCCGTCTCCCTTTTGCCCGAGCCCTCCCAATCGGACAGATCTCTCGCTCTCGCCAGACTGGTGTGACATTAGATACCATTTAAGGATTAATATAGCCATAAATATGAGCGTGACTTTTGGCTCTCGGTCGCCGTGCGCCGCGCGCGGCTCGTTTCGCATCCCCGGACGCTGAGACAGACAATATAACTGCAGCGCGTACAAAACACCGGGATCCGTTGCGACGCAGCAGCCACAAACGTTTCCTCCCTCTCGGCCTTTTCGGCTCTAATAAAATAATACATAACCGATCGCGTGTTACTGCCTACGGTTACATCTGTCAGAATTATTCTAATAAAAAGGCATTAGGAGACCCTCTTTTAAGCCCAACAATATTGTGACGTAAAATCTTTTCTATGCGGGGAAAATAAATCATGAATATGGGTTAGACGTTCATTTTCCAGAACGCATTCTTCTCGGTCACCGAAGTTGGGGTTCGATAAAAATTGGTCTTCAACCGTCTTACGATTATTTTGCGTCATGTATTTCGTCACTCAAAATTCTTTCTACCAAAATATTCGTGCCATAAAAAAATGTCTCTATGTTTCTGATTTACAAACTCAGATTCAACTTGCGGCTCCGATTTTTTCCCCTAGACATTAATTGAAGTATCTGCTCCGATATCAGAATCAAAAATATTGGTGAACGAGTCCCGTATAGCCGTATTATTTTTCCCGTGAATCGATCAAATTTAACAGTCACTATTCAATTGCCTGCCGAAACGTCTCAGTTAGCGCGATATCGCATCGGCGTTTATCATTCCCTTAACATCGCCGATAATACAATAAGGAGAAAGGGCGGGGGACGAAGGGCGAAGACGAAGGCACGAGGCGAAGGAGGCAGTAGCGACGACCGCGGGCGTGCCGAAGGCGCGCCGGCATAAAACACAGCTGCCGCGCATGCAGTTAGCAATCAACACCTCGGGGCTTCGGGGGGCCTCGCGCGACGAGCGGCGTCGGCGTCGTCGGCGCCGCAGCCAGACCCGGTATTCCCAGAAGCGAATAATTTCATTCATACAACGCGCACCGGCAAACATACCCTCCTCGCGCTATGTTATTCGCTGTATATGCTTCGCGTGGCACGCTTGCTATTGTTACCGAGGCGAGCGCGCGGCTACCGCGAGCCCCGCGCGCTCGGCTCGCTATTCCGATGTGTATTCTCGCCCGCGATTATAGCGAGCGAGAACCGGCGGCACGTTTCGCCCGTGCCGCGATTATTCTCCGGCCCGTCAAATTTCCACCAACGTCGCCCTCTCGTACCCCGAATACAAATGCTTGATACAATTTTATTGGCTTATTAATAGGCGCACGTGGGGCGCGGCGCGCGGACCGAGGGAAACCGCCGGAAGAGTCTGAGGGCGCAAGAAACGCAGCTCGATGCGGAGCCCGAGACACTCGCGAGCGAGGAAGTCGCGAGCTCGATTCATTAGCCGAAGTTGTCTTTTGAATAATTGAAGCGGGCTGGAAAATACAATCGCGTTTTTGCCGCGAGATTTTAGCATAACGCGAGCGGCGGTTCCTCCTGGTTGTGCACTGTTAAAAATGTTTGGAAAGTTCATATACTGTAGAGTGATTTAATGTCCAGTATTTTTATTGGACCCGTGTAGGAAATACAATTTAATATACGAAAGAAAATGAAAATTTAATGTACGCGCGGTAAAATTATAGTTTATATAAAATATAAAATTATAGCTTATTATAGCTTATTATATAAAATTATATTATAAAATTATTATATATAATTATAGCTTATTATATAAAATTATATCGTTAAAATCGCGACTTTTTTAACGAATTTCGGAGACTGTACATCAATTTTAGTATACTGGGCATCAATTAATACGACTTTTGTAACGAATTTAGCAGAAATTTATATCAATTTTACGTTACACTTGTGTGGTAAATTTACTACACCCGTTTCCGTAAAAGAGCTTCCAGCACGGTGTAGTAATTTTACCTTAAATATTTTTAACAGTGTGCATTGAGGAGGATTTCGCTGGGTCGTCTGAAAATACATGAAGCAAATACATTATTTTTTAATCGCTAGCATGAGATTGTTTGGCTGCGATAAATATTACACGTGCGAAAAAGGGAAATTCAATCGAGTGAAATTGTTTAATAAGCTCCGATATTTATCTCAAGCTCCCATATTTAATCTAAAAAATTGGACAAAAAGCACACTTTTGTTATCTTGATGTCTCACGATATCACCGCAACGAATTTCTCCGCAATTTACTTACGATTTTATTATTTTCGTTACCGCAACGAATTTCTCCGCAATTTACTTACGATTTTATTATTTTCGTTACACGCCAACAGAAGCCAATTCTCTTCGCCGCAGGCGCCAGGATCCTCCATCCGGGCTTTAATACCGCGTGAAAGCCAAATCTAATTGTTAGTTAATCTCAAAGAGTGACTCCCGGGCCATCTGTGACTGTTGACCCGTGTCATTGGTGACCGAATGACTTCATCGTCGCGGCGCGTCCCGCCAGACGGCCGCTCGTCGTGCCCACTCTGGCCGAGGATCCTCATTACTCAGTTATCCGGATTCTCGTCCGCCACTGGCGCGGTGAGAACGGAGGCAACTGTTCGCGATGCCAGTTGGAGATTGTCGAAACAGCGCGGGGACATAAACGAGTTTACCCCCGGCCAGATCGTTTCGACGTGTGACTGGCCGACTTGACGCTCCGCAGACAATCGGTGTGACACTCCGGGGCGAATGATTTTTCGGACGAGCCTCTCGATCATCCATCCCTCTCGTCGAGGTTAAAATTCATCGCACCGAAACGTCTCGCCGATGGATTCACGACAGAAAACTGTCTCTTCAACCGGAAGCGAAAACGTGTGAAACGCGGCGCGAAATGCTGAAACGCCATCGGTCCGCGAAGAGGATGAAAATGTTGCGCCACGTCGGTGGCAACGAAACAGCGATTTTGACAAGCGAAACGAGCGGTGATTGATGGCTCGATCGGCCAAGGTTTCGCCTGCATTCGAGCGGCCAGCGCGGAGAGGCAGCGCGGGCGATTGATTGAGACAACAATAGAAGTTTGCGGGTAGATGGCCAACTAACAGCTCTTTAACGCGCGAATAATCGCTGACCGAACGAGGCAACGAGCTGCGGTCGCCCGAGTGACCGCTCAACCGCCCCGGGCTATTAATATCCATTTTCGGCGATGAAACGGAAAGACGCGGCCGAGGAGAGCGAGAAGGCGCAGCGCCATCGTCTATCATTCAATTCCTCCTCTCCCGACTTATCCGCCGGTCTACATGCCTCGTGGGTTAATTAGGCCTTCGTCTATCCGCCGATTCCCCATGCAGGATACGTGGCTCTGGGTTCGGAGCGCGAGATAGAAATAGCCGGGTGCGTGGGGTCACTTCCGTTTTCCACGCGGAGTCGAGCGTCCACGACGAAACATTCTTCAGCGGTGAAACCGCTGCCCGTGCGGTTCCACCGGAGGCCACACCTACAGCATCTCGACGTCCACCCTGGAGGATGATTAACTGCGCCCGGCGCTCCGTGCAACTCGCCACCTTATCTCACCGTATTCCGTGGAGTGTAAGTCATTGTTTCTCCTGTTTGACCTGCGGTTCAAGTAATTGCTTGCTTTGTGAGAAATTATCAAAAATGAATGACTTACATTTTTTTAAATATTTAAATAGCCTCCAGGTGACCACATTAATTGGGCTTTCCAAATAATTTTTCTACCATTTTGCACGGAGAAAACGGTTTTGCTATGACAGTATATCTTTTGTTAAAATAGTGACAAAATTGCTTTATCCGCTAACCTAGCAAACAATTTTGTTGTACTGGCACAGAATGTGTTTGTCTAACAAAAAAATATGTTAGTCGAGCAAAAAAAAATGCTTAGCCTAGCAGATAACGCAATGTTGTCACTATTTTAACAAAAGATTTGCTGGCATAGCAAAACCGTTTTTTCCGTGTGGACGACAACGCTACTCCAAATGATCTGCTCCATGTGAAAAAAAGGTGGAAAAAAATGTATCCCCAGTAACACAAGTTATCCGCAGTCGCCTCCCTCGTCAAGTCCAACTAAACAAACTTTCACTCGCCCAAAAAGCAGCGAGTCGAGTGCCTAAAGAAAAAGCCCAGCTCGCTCGTATCTATCACAACCATCGAGTAAAAAAATAAGACACCATCAGCCTCAGGGGTTGATATGACGGAAGGGGTTGGTCGGCGCGAAATCTCGCGCGCGAAAAAGGGGGAGCGAAATTAAATAGTATATACGAGATGTTGACAAATTGCGAGGAGGCGTCGCGACAACGGATATTAATGGGTCCGCGGGCTGCAAAAACGCGCGCGCAACCCGCTCAACCCCCGGGGTACGTTTTTTCCACGCGCCTTCTTATATCTATTTTTTTCCCTCCGCAGGCTTACGGGATCGGATGAAGAGAAACGAGAGGCGGGCGCGGCGGCATCGGCGGTCGTGTCGGCCGACCTCATCCCGACGACAAGAAAGACGCGCTCGTAGCGCCGGCCGGGATGTCGATGACAGCGTATGGACGTCGTCGGTCCGCGCAAGCAACGGGGACGGAAGCCGGCAAACGTATATACGTTATTATTCTCCCTCGGCCCGGTGGTTGAGGCTCGCGAGAAGCGCGACGCCTCGCGCTCCAAAAGGCCACGGACGATGAGACCAAAGCCAGCGGAGGAGAAAGAGAAGAGGACACCGGAGGACCGTGTAGCGAACCGCGGTAGTTTAGTATGGGGGGGCCTTAAGCCTCCGAGGACGCGGAGCTTTCAAAGAAGTCTCCATCAATAACGCGAGAGCGCGCGCGCTCGTCCTCGCCCCGAGACGTGGAAGACCGCAAGATTAATCACCCTTCTTCTACTTCTTCTTCTTCCTCCTCCTCCTCCTCCTCGGTTTCTTCTTCTTCCTTCCTCGCCGCGCGACGTCTTTGCGCTACTCCTACGGCTCTTTCCGCGGGGAGGCTCGCCCGATTCCTCGCCAGGTCGGTTATACAAGCGCGTGACAATCCGGCGGGAGGAGCTTACGCTCTCTCCTCCTCCGTTCTAACATGGCTAACGCGCGGTACGTACACCTTGATATATCGAGGTGTACGTGCCATTAAGCCACTCGTAGCGCGACCCGCGGACGCGCGGACGCGCGAGGGGAGCGCTTTGTTCACTCTGCCTCGCTGCGCGCTGATTCGAGGGATATGAGGCCATGGGTTTCTCATCTTTGAGACGGGAACGCGATTTTCAGGGGCAAAAACTGAGGGCTCGAAGTATCCAGGGGGTTCTTCAATAGATAAAGTGACTCGTCATGTTTAGCTCTGACAAAAAATTTGGGGCTGTTATCCGACAGATAAAAATCCTGCGGTTTTTCAAGAATTTTATCCAGGGTTAGACGCGACAAAATATTTGTACTATCGAGGGAATATGGCAACTAGTGATGAGTCACTTCAAAACTATCCTGCCTTCCTCGAAAGAATTCTGTGAAGGCGGGAATGATCGTTTGATTCGCAACAATGATTATTCCAACACTGGAATATTAAAACGATAGACTTTTTTGCCTGTGGATATACCGAAACGTAGCTGCATCCCTGGCAACTTTTCTTTCATCTTAAAGAGTGAGTTTTCACTCTTCTTCCATGAGTTAGGTGAACACCAGGTTTATTAGAGGAAAATGACCTCCAAGAAAAGGTTCGCAGGAAAGAGTCGTCACAGCCTGACCCAGAGACGCGAGAATATTCGACGCCAAAAAATCACACTGTCCAGAATAACCTACAGCGAGGCATCGCCCTTGCATTGAACGATCTGATTCGAGGGATATGAGGCCATGGGTTTCTCATCTTTGAGACGGGAACGCGATTTCTGGGGGCAAAAACAGGGCTCGAAGTATTCAGGGGGTTCTTCAATAGATAAAGTGACTCATGATGTTTAGCTTTGACTAAAAATTTGGGGCTGTTATCGACAGATAAAAGTCCTGCATTTTTATTACACCGCGGTTTCCTGTGTCGGAAATTAGTGAAGGCTCAAACTACTCAGGCCATTCGTCAATGTATAAAACGGCTCATGACTGATGTTCAGGATTCTCTAACCAAAAATTCGGGGCCTCCACCGACAGACAAAAGTCTCGAATTTTCACCCGAATCCCAAACGCAGATAAGTCATGATTTTATTAATGTCAAACTTCCCCATCTCTGCCCATTTTTTCTCAAACACGCGATAAAAAAAGAGAAAAAAAGAAAAACGTCGAATTGCTCTCGCAGTTCAATAAAAAAAAGAACATCCCGTTTTTTATCATCGGCAACGACCCGCCGCCGGGTATAAACCCCCAGACTTATTGCCGCTTTAGTTCGCGCCGATATTCGATTCCTCGTCAGCTGCTTCTGATGCTCGGGCGCGATCGGTGGGGATGGATATAGATTCCAAGGGTCGGGATTCGCAAATTTATCGGGTGAGCGTTGAACTGATAGAGGTCCTCATGAATAGATCGAGGCTTTCCCGTTCGGCGGAAGAGCAGCAAAAGCAGCAGCAGCAGTAGCAGCAGCAGCGACGGCGGCGGCGACGGCGTAGCACCCGGTAGTCGCGGGGATTCGACCGGGTGCGAATATCCAGCGCGCTCGTGTCGCCCGGGGTTCTTCTTCTCCCATACAGCCGTCGTCCTCGTCGTCTTCGTCGTCACGACCGCGGCGCGCCGCCTCGAACGTCGACGGAGCGCGGCGAGACGCCACGGGACACGGGAGTAGGTGGAGGCGCGGCCATGAATATTTCGCCACCGCACTTATTTATGCAATACTTTGCGCTGGCAGGTTTACGGCTCCCGGCTCCCTCGGGTTTCGCCGGTACCGCGCCGCCACCCTCGCCTCCCCCGCCACCTCCTCCTCCTCCTCCCGTCCGCCCTGCTGCATCGGCCCACAGAGCCGGATAAATACGCTACCCGCGTCGGCTCTCTCTGTCTCCCTCTCCCTCTCTCTCTCGCTCTCTGTCCTCGCGGCGTACGCAAACCCGTCGCGAGGATAGACACGTTCGCGGGCGCAGACAGCGGGACAAAAAGAGCCAGAAGCATCACCAAAAAAAAAAGAAGAAGAAAAAAGCGTAGAAAAAAAGCGCATCCCTCTCGCTCTCGGAAGAGCCGCGAATCGGCACCTGGAGCGGCTAAAAAATATTTCCAATAATAACCGCTCGAGCGAAGGACCAAAAGGGACCGCCAAAAAATACATTTTTCTCCCGGCAATATCAATTTTCGTTTCCACTCTTTTATATATATATATATATATATATATAAACACGCAACGCTTATAAATAAATATAGAAATCCAAAAGAGCCGAGAGTGGATATATACCCGGCGCGGAGATCGTACATCCGCTTTGGTTTTGCATGAGGATTTAAATCCACCGGGGCGCCCCCCGCCCGCCCTCCCCTCCCCCTCCCCCCGCCCTTGGGCTACATCCTACCTACGATATATTACGTTCGAGCATTTTCGAGCTGTTTTCGCGAAGCCGGGCCGGAGGTGAGGCCGCGGGGGTTGAGCTGCAGAAGCTCGAGGCAACTCTCGAGGCACCGCGCGGCAGATATACCGCTCGTGGGCGGCATTTAGCCGAGGCACCGCTCGAGCCCCGCTGTATCCGTATACAGCGGCGCACACGAGCGGTGCGGCCGCGCTACGCTAGGGCCACACCGGGGTTCGCCACCCCCGTCCTCCACCCCCCCCCCCCCCCCCGCGCGTCGCGCGTTGCCCTCAGTCGCGCGCCCGGGCGTGCAATAGTTTCCGAATAAATCCCCGATTCTCGAACGCGCCACGCTGCTTTCCTGCCTCGGATTTACCCGCCCATATCTACGTACCCCCGCGGCCCCCTCGCCCTGCGCCCCCCCGTTTGCATGTGCGCGGACCGTACGTGCGAAATGCTCCGTGTGTGTTTTTATATATGTGTATAATATATACATGCATTTATTTGTATGTATTTTCGCACATGTATGTATCTGTGTGTATGGGGAGGAAGGTGTATCGGTGTGCGTTCGGTGGGCTTCTCTTCTCTTCTCTATTCTATATATCCCTCTCGGTTGGCGCGATGGGAGGGGCGGCCGCCACCGGCACCGTCGCTCCTGCGGGAAGAGAGAGAGAGAGAGTGAGAGTGAGAGTGAGAGAGGGCGAGAGAGGGACCGCGAGCAGCGGCCATTACTCTGGCTACAAACAACCCCTCGCCGGTCGCCGGCGCCCGTTCAACCGACCCGTGGAGGGCCCCTTTGTTGCGCCAATTGGCTAAACGCTCGCGCTTCGACGAAACAAACGACTATCGTGCCGCGATATGTAAGACCTAGGTCTCTCTGTCTCTGTCTCTTTCGCTTTCTCTCTTTCTCTTGGCCGAGCTGTTTCTCTCGCAAACTCTGTCGATGGGCTTTTCTCTCCTTCTCTCTCTCATCCCCCCGCCCGCTGCACTCTAAAACCGTAATACATTATTGTATTATGATACCGGATGGCCTCTCGGGCGGTTTAAATGACTTTATCGAATCCCGGCGAATTGACTGCTGTCGATGTGGGGTTTTTCTTTTTGGGAGACACTGGAGTTGGGATGTTGGGCGCTGAGTTGGGGCGTTTTTGGGCATTTTGCGGTTTTTGATTGGTTGAATAAAATGTGAGAACATTTTTCTCTTGAGGGATTTCTGAACTTTAGTTGGAAGTCATTTTCGTTTTATCTTTATTTCCAACGGTAAAGTAAAGTGGGATGAAAAAACTGAGAAAAAAATGAATTCTGATTTTTAAAAAATGTTTATACTGGAAAAAATTGAGCGCGTTTATGTTGAAATCGGTTGAAATCCCGGCGAATTGATTGCTGTCAATGTGGGGTTTTTCTTTTTGGGACACACTGGAGTTGGGATATCGGGCGCTGAGTTGGGCCATTTTTGGGCATTTTTTGGTTTTGATTAGTTGAATAAAATGTGAGGAAATTTGACTTTTGAGGGGTTTCTGAACTTTAGTTGAAAGTCATTTTCGTTTTATCTTTATTTCCAACGGTAAAGTAAAGTGCAATGAAAAAACTGAGAAAAAAATGAATTCTGATTTAAAAAAAAAAAAAGTTATATTGGAAATAATAAATTGAGCGCGTTTATATTGAAATCGGTTGCCCTCCGCAAACGATAATTTCAGTCTCGCTTTAAAGCCACGATATTAAAAACCTATAGCAATAAAAACCCTTTGACTTCAACCCCCTGAAATAAAAAAATCGCGTGTAAAATACTCCAAAAAATCGTCGCTCAACGGGAAAACCTGGCCTTTCGCTCATTCAAAGTCAACGACGGTTATATCGCGTAGCCTCGAAATTGCGCCTGACATGCAGTCAGCGCACGCACTTCTTTTTCCGTGGCACGGGGGGGACGGGGGGTTCTAAAAAATTCATAAAACCTCTCGTCTGTAGTACAGCCGGGACTGGCAATAATGATTCGCGTCTATTGGACCGTTTGTTGACACGTCAAGAAGCCCGCGCGCGCTTCTCCATATAGTGTCCGTTGCATATATGTAGCAAAGCGCGTTATTCGGGCCGCGCAGTTTGCGAGGCCAGCGGCAGCAGCAGCAGCCGATCGCGATCGACCCCGCGACCAACACACAAACAGCGAATATACAGCCCAACAAGCCGGGACGATAGACACAGACACCCGCGTACAAAACACATACATATATATTGCATATCTATATGTATATAAATATATAGATATATATTTGGTTGGAGCGGTGCTGAGAGGGAGGAGAGGACGAGTGGCCGTTGTGATTGACAGGAGGCAATATGCCTGTGAAGGCTCCCTTTTGCTCTTTGGCGAGAGCGCGTTACGCAAGCTGTTGCACCCGCATCTGCGCATTCATGCAAAGTCAAACCGGCGTCCGTGCACCCGTCGATCCGTCCGTCCGCTCATCCGTCCGCACGTCCGTCACTCTCTCGCCGCTCGCTTCCATTTCGCGCCTCCTCTTTTTCGTCCTTTTCCGCGCGATAATCAAGCGCATGGCGGCTATTACGCGACCCGCTGATGCGCGGCTTTTATATTTTACGCCGTCGCCGCGCGAGGGTTTTCGTATTTTTGCGCGGAAATTCGTCCGGGCGACTCGTCGGCCGGCCGCCCCGGGGGTGTAGGTGCGGCATGACGACGGTGGGAGCGGCAAGAAAAATTTCATTTCCGTTCATTATTGGCGCATTTTCGTACAGGCAGCGATAGGTCTCGCCGCGAAATCGACATTTTTGTTTTGGGGAACAAGAGTTTGAGAAATTTTGCGGATTTAGGGATTGCCGAGATTCCTTTGGGAGCTGGGAAGTCGCGCTTTAATGGGAACGTTGCAGTCGCATTTTTCGTTGACTGTCCATGGGAAGTCATTTTTTTCCGCTAGAAACAAAAACTTTTTGAAAATGAACAGAGAAAAATAATAAAATAGGCTCCATGCTCGAAATGGTCGAATCGACAAATCAGGATTTACCAAAAAATCGATTACTCGGGACCAATCAATTATTTTTCTCTCGCGTACAATTTCAAATTTCACGTCTTCTTGTGTCTATCAAATACTAAAAATGACTTTGTGAATCGTTGCAGGTACCAGGAAATGTCGATAGGGAGGCGGGAAAAAAGAATCCTAGAAAAGATGTCACAGTCGTCGGAAAGGCCGGAACGACAGCCCGAAAATTATCGCACAAAACTGAGCCGTGAATTTCCAACACGGGTCCAAGGTAAACCGCAACGTGTTTGACGATGGGCAGTCCGGCTCTCGTGTCACGAAAATAGCGCACGGGATTTGTACAAGCGACGAGTGTGCGCGTAAACACGAGGCGAGCGGGGCACTCGCACGCTGAGATGGTTTCGCTGTGTCGACTGACGAGGGGGGGACAACTTAAGAATTATCCTGAAAGGAACGAGCGACCGACTGATTGACGTTTCTATGCCCGGGCGGCCTGTTGTGCCGTGTTGTGGATCTCATGCAGAGCGAAGCGAAGACCCGGCGCGCACACAACCAGTGCACAACGACCCGAACACGGACTGCGGATAAATACGATTTGAGAAACGGAGCGGACGGCCGATCCCATTGAAAAGAGGACGCACTCGTCGCTCGCGGCGCGCCGGACGTTTTCGCAGCGAGAAAATACCACCCACGTGTAAGGGGCGACAGGAAACTCCAACTTCCCGTTCGCCTTTATTCCGCCGACCGAGACACATCGTGCAGCGATGGAAATCTCGGCGGTTGCGACAGTCGATGGGGTGATTATTGGAAAGTTGCGGCTGACATAACTTTCCACGGATTATCGTGATTAATAGATGCAGCTCAGTTTTATTTATACTTTTGTATTCATTTTCGCAAAATATCATTTACACTTTTTATTCAAATCAAAATCTTATTTATAAAAACTGAACATTTTTATAAATCTTAGGTCCACAACAAAAGCAAACCAGCGTCTTTTGAAAATTAGAAAAAGAATCACGATTGGGTACAGACAGAAAAAAAGATGGTTGAGTCAACTAAAGCCAGCGGTCACCGGCTGTCAAATAAATGTTTAGTTGAAGCAATGATATTTTTTGTATCTTTAACAGTTTCTCGATTCAGCAGACCAACCGATGGTTAAGGTAAAAAAAATGTTGTTGAGCTGATAAAAAATGTTGTTGACAGCCCGTGACCGCTGGATTGATTGTATTAACAAATCTCTTTTCCTAGTATACATCATAACTATTTAAAGGTTACAAAACTATAAATTTACTCTCGCGCTGTTTCGTTCGTTCATCAATATTTAACGTGTGTACACTAAAACATTTCCGTGCCTAATTAAATCGTTTGTCAAGCAGGTCCTCTCCGTCCACTCGACGTCGCAGTCAGCCGCAAGAATTCGTCACGACTATAGCGGCGCAACTAGCGACTAGTTAGAAATTCGTTTCCTCCGAAACTGTCGTGGAAGCGCGCTAGGCCAACGTGAATAGAGAATGAGACGTCAAGAGCGTCGGGCAGGTGGTCCGAGGTTGCGAGGACACGAAACGACGCGAACTGTAACCACCAAGCTCGGAGAGCAAAAAGACCGAGGAGCGAGAGGGTCGACGTGGGAAGAGGAGAGAGGCATCAGTTACTCGCACGCAGCGCGCGGTACCAACCAGCCTCACATGACGTTTCACTTTTCCCATTCGTTGCCCTCCATTATGCCGTTTAAACGCGGCGTGTGGTGACTTCCTTTTTTTATCCTTCAAATGAAAATGTTTGGGGCCCGTATCCTCGGTTCCTCGGGCTTGACAATCGTCCGCGCACGCAGGCACAAATATTTTTCTCTCTCCCGCTTGTGAAAGAATCGGGCAGCGCTGTACGCGCGGCGGACCTCATAAATCATGGCGCTCGGGGTGGTCAGTAGCCGTGGCCGTATAGCATCAACATCAGCGCGAGACTTCCTTCCCTCCGCTCCTTACGCCTCTTCTCCCTCGTCTTTTCGTGCCCCCGGCGTCTCTTTCGCTCTGGCGGTCGCTCGGCTCGCGGTGTTTCGCTTTCCAGGTTAGGTGAATGGAGAGTTTATTAGAATGAAATGACCCCCCGAGTCCGGTGGAAAGAGTCATCATGGCCTGGACCAGGGATGCGTGGGTATTTCGAGGCTGTGAATGACAACCGTGCCCGAAATTACCTGTAGTCAAGGTATTTTCGTGCATTGAACGACCACTGGGGACAACTGGACGGGGTCGTGGGCTCCTCGTGGCGCTTTAGAACCAGTTGGTACGTCAGTGACCGACGGGAGAAATTGTATACAAAAGCAATGTGGACACTGTGGATATCGAGAGGATGCAGTCGCGATGATCTCCCGTTGCGGTTGTCCTTCGTTCGAACCTCAATGACAATAATTGCCAGCGTTAGACGCGGCAAAATATTTGTACTATCGAGGGAATATGGCAACTAGTGATGAGTCACTTCAAAACTATCCTGCCTTCCTCGAAAGTATCCTGTAAAGGCGGCAAAGATCGTTTGATTCGCAGCAATGATTATTCCAACGCTGAAATATTAAAACGATAGACGTTTTTGTCTGAGGATATTCCGAAACGTAGCTGCAGCCCTGGCAACTTTTCTTTCATCTTAAAGAGTGAGCTTTCACTCTTCTTCCTCGAGTTAGGTGAACACCAGGTTTATTAGAGGAAAATGACCCCCAAGAAAAGGTTCGCAGGAAAGAGTCGTCACAGCCTGACTCAGAGACGCGAGAATATTCGACTCCAAAAAATCACACTGTCCAGAATTACCTGCAGCGAGGCATCGCCTTTGCATTGAACGATCACCGGACACCTCGGGGTGCTATACAACCAGTCGTTACACAGTCACAGTCAGCAAAACTCCACAAAGGCGTCACTCTCGCATTGCAGCGATTGTCAGGCTGGAGAGGACGCAGTCGAAATGATCCCCCGTTGCGGTTGTCCCGCGTCGTTGCGACAGCCTCAATGCGCGACAAACTCGCTGATCGTAATTCCATTCGTTCCTCGTATTAGGTGTATCCGGAGCTGGCTCGAGTAGGTTCAACAGATTTCAATAGGGGGTGGCGGGAATCTCTTCTCTTGTGTGGAAAACTGGAAATGGAAGATGCTTGGGACTTTGGTGAGGAAGGGGGACAGGATTCGTTTCCGGGATAATTCGGGGTGAAACAGATTCGAGCTGTGTGAGTGTCTCTCCACATATTTCCGTCTATCCGTGTGTGATGGTCAAAACGATCCGTGGAAGAGTGCGGGAGCATAGTGTCTGAGGTAAATAAGCGGATCGCCCATCCACTCTCGGCTGCACGGCGGAAAATGCCTACAGGAGATCTCGGGCAGCCGGGACCGCCCGCTCGTCTCGGGCCATCCCATCTGTCAAAAAGTCAAAATATACCAAAGGGGCGTCATTGTCCACGGATCCTGTGGGATTGCTACTTAGCGCTCGCGTATTTTCCCCGGCAGCTTCTATTATACCGAGCGTGTGGCTCGGCCTCGTTCTTTTGTACGACATCTGTATATCCCCCTCCTCCCCCCCCCCCTCCGGCCTTCGTCCAGGATGTGTATAACGTCCTCCCCGTGGTACGAACCGCTCGCTCGGCTCTCCATCCGTACACGCGTTTTCTATGACAAACGCAGCCACCGTGAGTGTAGCGACACCGAATGCGCAGCCATCCACGACCCAACAGCCTCGTTTCGACGTTCACCTATCTCATTCACTGACGCTAACTCAATTTCGTTGCGCCAGACGAGAGCGATACGTCTGTCGCGCGCTCTTTTGATCGGCAATCTCGATGTCTACATCATTCGTGCGCCACAGTGATTCGGTTTTATTGAGCACTCTTTTTTCTACCGGCTTTTGGTTTGGTTCTTTTTTTTGCAGTTGGATGGAAATGTGGATGGGAAAAATGGTTTGTTTGGAATTGAGGCGATACCGCAAGGATTACGATGCAATAAACATATTTTGAATTCGACAAAATAATATTTAATTTACACTTAATGGTATTCAATAACATTTCTCAAAAAATCAAGCAATTATGATTTAAAAGTTAGAATAAACCGCGGCAACTCCCAGCATTTTAAACATACCAATATTCCATTACAAACATTTCATCACGGCAACATAACATGGAAGTTACATGTAATGTAACAATGTTATTCTTATGATATGCAACAATTATATAACGTGGTAGTGACACGTGATGTAACATTTGTTTTATACGGGTAATGTAACTGTTCATGTCGTGTAATGTAACGGTTATATAAGAATTTAATATATCGATGTTATATTGCTGAGTCGGCAATTGTAACTTACGTGTTACGTCTAGGCAATATTACCTTGTTTATTCGATTACGTTGCCGTTACATTCACTCGGTGAAAAATATAGTAGAATAGTTGGTTAAACTATACCGATATAATTCGCAGGAGGAACGATCATATTGATTGGTACTGGATACTATGTATTTGATTAGTTGAGCTATTATTATGTTTGCAGCTATTATTTTTTATCATTTCGTAACTATAAAATATGAACGTCTCTCCTGGGAATTATACTGTATAGTAAAAATATAATATTGTTGTTTCAACCATGTGTTTTTCTCTCAGTGTTGTCGCAATGTAACGGTGTTTACTGGGATCCAAGCCAACGCCTCAAGCGCCGTTTCACCGAGGCAAAACACTCGTCCCGAGGAACTTCGCCATTTTATATTTGTTCAATTTCGCGGTTGGCTCGACACCCCTCGAGGATCTCTTTTAAAACCTTCGCGGGAGGCTAAGGTTTCCCTCGCGGAATGAGCCCCGGTTAGAGGAGGATGAGAAAGAAGAAGCCGAAGAAGAAGAAGAAGGAGCGCGAGAGCCAGTGGCCTATAACCCAATTTGATGTCCCTCAAGAGAATGGAGATAGCGGTTGGACTCGAGGCGATTGGCGGGTGGGGATAATTACCGATTAAAGAGATTAAATCGTGCGGGCGGAGGTATCGATTCCCCGGCGCTAGGCCGGGCACGGCTAGCGCGGCCTATAATCGTCGGGAAGGAGGCCCTAGGCGCAATGTGCGGCATCGGGAGGGCCGCGAAGAAGCGCAGCGTTGATGAAGAAGGGGCGCGCAACGAAGGTAAACGCGGGAAGAGACAGAGAGGGAGCCACGAAGAGATCGAGAAAGCGATGAGGGGAGGAAGAAGCGGGGCGAGGAGGAGGAGGTCGGGTCGGGCTGGTTCGCTCGTTCGAGTGGGTCCGCCTTTGTTTCTGATTTGAGGGGCATCCTTACGAACGGGTTAGCCGCGCCACTGATCACCGACGCTAATTACAACGGATCAGTCCCGGCGAGTTTAAAACTCATTCCACCACCCCCCGCCCCCCTCAGCCTCCCCTCTCACCCCCGGGTTTTAAGCGGTACGAAAGAGGCTTCCCGTCCTGCTCTCCCCATTGGCTACCCGGGATGACACGAAAGTGCTTCAACATGGCGTCTTATCTGATTTCACCGCACCGACGACGACCGACTCGCTCCTCTTGCTGACGCATATCGCATTTTCGTTTAATTAATTAGACAACATTGTTCGGGGTGAACGCATACGTCGGCAGGGTTGTTGGTGGTTGTCGCGGTAATCGAGCGGCGAGTTTTGGTGGGCAAAAGGAATATTTTTCGGGAATTAAGACACCATTTTTGTGGACGGATGATTTTTTGTTGAAAGCACGGAAAATTCAATTTCATTTTTATTCGTTGATTAAATAAATTCTTGAATAAACCGGAGAGTTATATAAGAAATTGATAAACGAGGGTCAAAGAACCACCACCGATGTTGTAATTTAAAAACAAAGTTATCTGTTATCATTATAGATGTAAACCTGGAATGTAGAGCAAATTGACATCATATCAAAATTCCGTCCTTTTCAATTCACCCAATTCGCAGCGATCTACACAAACAGCATCCGCAGCCAAATCGAAAAAAATATAAAAACAACAGCGTCTCGCAATCGCGTCCCACAATTGTTTCCCCGCGCTCCGCTGTAATGAAATCTAATGGGGCCCGACATTGTGTGTTCCAGGACAAACATTCGCGCCACCCCGTTTAGCCTCAATAACATTGAGTCGTCTTCGCCGAGGCCGCCCGCGGGGTCCCCCAGCGTAACAACAACATGGCGACGAAGGGCGAGAGGATATATGCGGGCCGCGAATAAAGGGTGAGCGCGGCGAGGATACGAGGAGAGCCCGGCCGTCGAGAAAGAGATCGGGGTACGAGTATAACTTGGCAAAGGTGCTAAATCAACATTTTTATAAACTCCTTACTATTCATAGGTTCGGACGGGGAAGTGTCAGCCCCGCTGGTTGGTTATGCGTGCGGCTCGAGGCCTCCACACCCCCCAGCCTCGCCGCCGCTGTGCCGGAGGTCGCGAGGGGGCCATCACTCTCGGCAACGACTATGCGCACACCATCCGGAATCGTTTCGTCGCCGCGCTCGTCGAGGATTCGACGCGTCGTCGTCGCCCGCCGAGCGGCGAGAATATCAGCCGGAGAATGGAATATAAAATGTGCAGCGTGCGCGCGCGCGAGCCAATAACAGGCCTTACGGTCGGAAAAACAAGTGGGCGCCACCGCTCGGAAACCTTCTCTACCCGTATATACACGTGGAATTATAGTTGTCGCGCGCGCTCGCCGCGGCCGACTGCGGTACTAAAGCGCCAGAGGGCAGATTAACGCGGCAGCGCGACGCGAGAGGGCGTGTTCGCTCTCTCCCTCCCGCGGCGCGTCTCTCATCGATATTCAACATTAAATTTGCATCAGAGTCACACGCAGCGTGATCGCGATTTTCGCGGGCGATCCACACGCGCGCGCACACACACACAGCTCCCCCGCCTCAGATTTTCGAGGGCCCCGGGTGGAAACAATGACGCGCGGCTCGCGGAGGCCTCATGCATGTTAATGAGGGCTGGCGCGCTCGCGAGCCGCCCGCGCGCAGCCGGGAATGGCGCTCGGGTTGGGATCGAACGCGCCCGCGATATTAGCGATCCCGTCGACGGCGGATTCCGCCGGGTGAAATAAGGGACGGACGTATCGCCGTGCATTGCGCGCGGCGTTACCGTCTCGAGGACGCTTCGCGCGTCGGTGGACCCTCCGCGCGACCCTCGATTCGGAGCTGTTTGCGCTTCGAAATGGTCGGGAAGTTTGGCTCTCGATTTGGTCCGAGTTTCGACCGAAGTTTCACTTCCTTTTGCTCTCCGGCTTCCTCGAGACGGAGAGAGAGAGAGAGAGAGAGAGAGAGAGAGAGACGCAGGAGGAGGGAGATAATTTTGTCTCTCCTCGTGTCTCGCTCGCCTCGCCCCCCTCTTTGTAGATATAGGCGCGGATAGATGAGGAACTATATAGATGAGGGACGAAGGTTGAGCAAAGCGCAGGACACGACGACAGCACCGACTCAATACACATCAAAGAGCTTATAGCCCGAGCATGCTAGCCACTCAAACTTGCTCCGTATACGTAACCGGTGTAATGGTGCTGGTGATTGTCGGTGCGCGAGGACAGCTCAAGTGTTACTGGGGCCCCTCCTGACCCTACCACCCCCCCCCCCCCCCCTGTCCGAGACTAGCGTCGTGGCTGTCTACGACCACCATACCCATACATAATCATGCCTCGTCTTTGTCCCCCGAAATTGATTTATTATTCAAAGCGACGCGTGTTTCACAATGTGTATTTACCATCAGCACATACCAGCTCCGGTGGGTAGGTGTAGTCAGGTAGTATGCATAGCGAGAGCTTGATACATTGTATGAGTCGGTATAACACGAAACGCTATCCTTTTCATCGCACATCACGGGTTGTGTTGATGAAAGGGATTTCTGTTCCCAGATAGGCGAGTCGACTGCGCGCTTTGATTTTTCGTGTTTCGTGCTCTGTCGTGGCTTTCCGTTTTGGGCATTTGGCTTTTTGTGTTCCGAGCGGATGACTCAGTGAGGGTGACGTTTTTTTTTTTCAATGCTCCTTTGTACTCGATGATTTCATCATTTTGTATTTTGATTTTTATTTTAACAAACGTTAACTCGGATAAGGTGGACAAATTGATGAGGGGAAACGAGTGTTTGAATGCGACAACGATTTGCTTGTTCGACTGATCTTGATTATTTCTGGGACATTTTGTTGCAGATATCGGAGCCCTTCGAGGATGTCGGGAGGAGGTTTTTTTTAACGAGGACACACAGACCCTTTATTCCCGGGACGTCATATCTATACGGCGCGTGAATCGATACAGGACGTCCACACGCCGGGGACGCCGTTCGTGTTTCGACGCCAAGTTTTTCCAGGCACCGTCTAGGAAAAATATTGACGGAAAACAAGAAGTGAGGGGGGAGGGGGGGATTCGCCGAGTTAATTAAACTCGGAGCAAGGAGAGAGCGAGCCCCTCCGACGAGAGTATCCGCGTGCCGGCCGCTTCGAGTGGTAATTTCCTGATAGCGTGTGGCCGAGCGAACGAGCTCGACAAACAGAATACGCGCCGCTTCTGTACCACCGAGCTCTCTATTACCCATTACTACTGCCGCCGCCGCTGCTGCTGCTGCTGCTGCTGCTGCTGGGCTATTCCGGACACTCGCTCAACCCCTCGACCTTTCTTTTTCTCTCTGACGTAACAATATCCTGCTCACGACAATATTTCATGTCTTCCCCGATGGCACTCACTTCACATATAAAAAGTATTCATACGAGAAGAGTGACGGAGTGAGAGAACAAAAAAGACAGCCAAGTTTTAAATAATTTCATTGCACCATTTCACGTTTTATTCATGTTTCCGAATTATTTTTTAAACATACGTTTTTACTGAATACTAAATTCTATTCTTTTGCCAAAAAGATTTCTGGACGTTTGTGGAGCAGAAAAAATTGTTAATATAACAAATTTCGGTCCCATTTTCAGGCTTTTTCGGCGACGACGATAAGATTTATCGGAATAGAAAAAATTAACGAGACACAAAATAATAACGCCGTTCGCTCTCTAGATTCCGAATAAAACTATTCACTGCTCGTCGAATATGGGTCAACGACACTCGACATTTGACAAAATTCCTGCCCCGCCATCTAAATTCGCGGGACGCAATAAACCCACCGGGACTTTAATCTCGTTCTAATAACCCTGGTGTCCTGGTGCGGCACGAGTATCCACTCGTGGGACGCCGGGTAGTTTCGCTAGGTTTCTCAGCCTCCGCGACACCGCGACCCCTACATTGTTGAAATTCCCCGGGTCCGACGCCGGACATCTCTCGCCTCAATTCATCGGGCTCGTCCTCCGTCGCGCTTTACAACACACCGAGTGCCGTCTTGGCCTCGTCGCTGCGTCTCTCGGTTCGCAGATCTCGCGACGATTATGCGTTATTTCCCACTCACGTTTGCGCGTATAGATAAATATATATATTTACACTGTTAAAAATATTTAAGGTAAAATTACTACACCTTGCAGGAAGCTCTTTTACAGAAACGGGTATTCTAAATTTACTATACGAGTCTTCTATTAAAAAAGGCATGGACAATCGAAGTCGAAGTTCGAGATAAAATAATGTTGTTTTCTGGTTTTCTTATTGTCTTCGAATTCATCACGGAAAAAAGCTTGCTTGGAATTACAATTTTTTGGATACAAAAAATACAACAAAAAGTACTTTGTATTTTTTGGATACCAAAAGCAACAAATATGCTTAAACGCATATTTGTTGTTGTAACCGATGTGTTCATTGCCAAAACCTTGACGATTGATTCCTTCGACCATTTCAAATCGGTTAGGATGCTGATATCATTGTTATATCCCGTACGAAACGATTCAACATATTTTTTAATTTCGACAACAATACATTCGTGGTTAAATAATAACATTTTGTTGAATGAACCTTTTTTGCTTGTTGTGACAACAAATCTTTTTTCTGTATGTGGTGATGCTAGTATAAGGTAAAATTAGTGTACACTTCTGCTAAATTCGTTACGAAAGTCATATTAATTGATGCCCAGTATACTAAAATTGATGTACATAGCTCCGAAATTCGTTACAACAGTCGTGATTTCGTATAACTTAACTTTAATTTTATCGCACGTACATTGAATTTTCATTTTCTTTCGTATATTAAACTGCATTTCTTACATGGGTTCAGTAAAAATACTGGACATAAAATTACTGTACAGTGTATGAATTTTCCAAACATTTTGAACAGTGCGTATATATATCAGTAGTGTCTCGGAATAAGTCACGGTCCTCCTCTTAGCCCCCTCAATCGTCACCTCGACCTCCGCCGATCTCCGGGCACGGATTCCCCTTCGCTCAGCTGCTGCAGCCTTATAATCCTGAGATATGAGCGCGTATTATGCTCCGAAAACCGGTGGTGTGCGTTTCGCACATGTACGAGCGAGTCCCGAGCGGCGGCGGCAACGAGCGGGGTGCGGGGTGTTTGGCTGGCTGAGAGAATTCGTCCCGGTGTGGCTTTCGTGTCAACTCCGCGCGCCGCGTGTATAACGCCGCGATGAACATGTATAATATTGCTAGATTCGGCGTGCCACTCTGTTGGCGTTGGGAATCGGTGTGGGAGAACTCGAATAAAGCGGATAAAGAGATCGCGAGGGTGGAAACGTTGCGCGACGCGGAAAACCGAGACGCACTATCCTCTCTCTCATCGCTGCTGACTGCGACTATGGAGAGATTACCCGCAGGACGAACGCCTGTGTATCATACAGCCCGGAAAATAATGTGTAGCGAGACTGGGGCGTAAATCAAGATCACCGGGCGCAGACCGAGAGTGCCTACGTGATCCGTGCGAATCGCGTTACGACGACGACAATGATGATGGTTATGATGATGCGGGCTTATCGTGTCGATGAAACGTCGGGTGTTTCACTTGCCTAAGGACGTCGCTGGCTCGGTTCTGAGTGAAAATCTGGTGAGCGACATTTTTTTCAAATATTTTGTCGAACGAGCGAAAAAATGAATTTTTTTCTTAAAGATTCTTATTAGTATGTGCATTTTCTTAAAGATTCTTATTATTTGCATTTTCTTAAAGATTCTTATTATTTGCATTTTCTTAAAGATTCTTATTATTTGCAATTATTTCTATATTGAAAATATAGAAATAATTTGAAATAATAAGAAAGCTAATTAATAATTTCAAATATTTCTATATTGAAAATATAGAAATCATTTTGTCAACTATGCGCTTCATGGGGAAAATATATATCCAGAAATGTTTAACTTGACGTGAAAAACATTTTACATACTTTGGAAATATATGTTTCTTCCATGATGATAATTTTTGTCAGAGAGAACCGAAGCATTCAGAATATTGTAAAAAAATGTTCATTCTCATCCAAAAGACATATTTTATTTCAGATCCCGATTCGGATAGCAGCAGCAGCGGCTGCAGCAGCGGCAGCAGCAGCAACAGCCCCGGTGGGTAAGATTTCATTTCAATTATGTTCATCGCTGGTTAGCAGGTTATAACTCACCTTACAAGCTCTCGACGTCCCTGACTCTCGGTCCTCTTCTCTTTGCAGATCTATCGAGCGGCCATTAATCGAGTGATTCACGCTCGCGTTCGCCTCCCCGCCGGCTATTTATAATATCATACAGGCGTAAACGCGCGCGCGCGCGCGGTGGGATGCGCAGCCCGTGGATCTGATTGTTGTGAGGTCCTGTTGCGAGAAGAGGAGGCGAGGCTGAGGAGGCGAGAAGAGAAAAGGCGAGAGACGAAGGAGGAGGAAGAGGGCGAGTGTGCGAGACGAGGAGAGAGAGATAAAACGTCTCGCGAGAGAACGAAAGCCAGATGATGTGTCAGATAAAGCATGCTTAAGCTTAGCTTAGGGAGCTACCGTGATGCTGCTGCGTGCTGCGTGCTGGGACCACCCCGAACACACTCGGACCGGGAGGGACGAGTCCGGCGGAGGACTCTCTTTCTCTCGCTTTGGCCACCTCTAGGATTTCAACTTCACGAGCCGAGGAGAGGAAGAAAGGCCGCCTCGTGCCTCGTGGCCTACTCCACGCCACCTCGCGTCGTGTCCGTCGGCTACCGGAATTATCATAACACAATGAAGTGCAATGCTATATCACCCGCGGAGCTCCCACGCCCAACCGAGTTTCCTGCTCGCGGGGTCGTCTCCCCCTGGCGAAATCGCGCGAGCCACATTGTTGCTGTCCTCCGGGGTTTCTTGCCTTCTCACCACGAATCAGCGGCGGAGATCCCGCCGGGAGAGAGAGAGAGAGGAGCGCGCACAATAGCCCGGGAGAGTCGCCTATCATAGGTGGATCAACCGCCGAGGACGCCGTAAACCCATAAGTCACGGGCTCGCGGGGAAGCGATCCACTCGCGCCCCTCACCTTAAACCTCTTTGATTTTAGATGATCTCGTTCGCGGCGGCGCCGCAACCGTGACGTTACCCGGATCAAAAAAGCGCGACAACTCAGGCGATGTACCATTCAATTTTGCGGTTTTCGAGAAATGGTTTGATGGCGGGGAGGAGAAAATCTGGGGCACCGTCCTCGGGGCTTCTTTCACTGGAAAATGTGCGGTCGGTTCTGCTAGGTGTTCTCATGATATTTACGGGAGTTGCGTGAATTTTATTCCGTTTCAAAAAATTAGATAAAATATCTCGGATTTTCGATATAAGTATTGTTGTCGTGTTATTTGTTCTCTGAATGGCTGTTGAGTTGCCTGTAACTCGTTGTTAACCAACGAGTAGTTTCAGTCGTGTTATTGTATTTTCATAGCTCTCGGATATGCGAGGTTTGTAGGTTTGTTAAGGTTATTTCGGGAAGGGTGTTCGGGCGAAGCGTATGGCCTAATATTTTCAGAGATAAAACATCATTTTTTGCGTTTTTCTCGACGAATTTTCTATTTTGTTGGTCAACCAACGGAGCTTTTTGGAATCGGCAGGGAATTTTCCATGGGATGGGGTTTTCAAATTTTACAAAATCGAGAAAAAAATATCCCCAAAATACGCAAGGAGTACGTTTTTCACGAAAAAAACATCGGTTTCGTAAAATTTGAAGACCCTATCCGATTGAAAATTTTCAGCTGATTTCGAAAAGCACCGTTGTTTGCCCGAAAAATAGAAAACTCGAAGAAAAAACTCGAAAAACATTTTCACACTTCTTTCGAAATTTCGCCACTTGAAAAAAATTGGGATTACTTTTTTTTTTCTCAATCGAACCTGGATTTTCTTCTTGCGTTTGGGAAAAAACTCTATAACGAAAGGAATGTCGCAAGGCGGAACGGGTTATCTTGATTTCTGAATTTTTCACAGAATTTTAAAACCAAACCCCAAAAATCGCAAAAAAACGCAAAGGGAAAATTTGCGGTTCGCAAATTTTTGAGGGTTCGAATTTAAAATTTTGTAAAAAATTCAGAAATCAAGATATCGCAATCCGGCTTGCGGCATTTTCTTCGTGGTTGAGTTTTCTCTCGAACAAGGGAAGCAAATTTTTCGAAATTTCGAAAAAAGTGCGGAAACATTTTTTTTTAACACGTCATTTCGATGTATGTTTCCCCGTAGACAACGAATTCGCCATTCGTTTTTTTCTAAACGCGATAGTTTTCACGAAAAAATTGAAAAACTTGATTGTTTTCAATTTCATCATTTATTTTTTGCATAAACTGCGTGCGTGTGGTCTAGCATTAATAAAAAATACAGTTGGTTCGTCTCCAAAATCAGCATCAAAAATGACCATTCGATGAAAATGTATTTGAAATACTTTCACGACTGAATCATTCCGGCACTCATTAAACGTGCCAAGTCGTGCCACAATTATCGATTCGCAGAACACAAAAAAAAAAATCAAACACGACAATCCTCCCGTCGCAATTATCCCGGCGCCATATCGATTCGCAGAAGCAGAAGGAAAGATCCGTCGAATACATCGTGTCGAATGTAAATTCGCGAAAACCGAAAGCCCGCCGTGTCCGTCGCGCGGCGTCGCTCCAGCGGAGCCGATATAATGTACCGACGAGAAGGAAGAAGAGATTAGTAAGCCGGTGAGGAGTGCGTCACGATCTAGCCGCCGGCTGGTAAGCGATATGTGGTACTAGGAACGTGCCCCGGGGCTATCGCTCATTGTCATGTGAAATTGTCGGGCGATCCTTTTTCAGGCGGAGGACTCGGAGGAAGCGGAGGACCAGCTAACACACGGGGTTCGCCCGTGCGCGGAGAGAGGAGAGGATGCGAGCGCTCGTCGGCGGCGGCGGCGGCGAAGAAGAAGAGGAAGACACGGGGCCACCAGCAAGACCGTTGTCTCCTCGTGTTCGCCGGGGCGAGCGGGAACCGCGGCGAGAGACTCGTGAGAGTGCCGAGCGACGCGCGGGCCACGTTCGAGAGGCCGGCGGAGGAGAAGAGGAAGAAGCCACCGGTCGTCGCGACGTGGAAGCTGCGGATCTCTCGCTGCTGCTGCTGCTGCTGCTGCTGCTGCTGCTGCTCGGGCATCAGGGAATCCAACGGCGAGGAAGAGAAGCCGCGGAGGAGAAGCTGCGCTATCTGCCCGCTCACTGCTCTTCGCAGGGATATAATGTGTGTTGCGCGCGAGACTCGGTCGTCGTCGTCGTCGTCGTCGTCGTCGTCGCGGTCGTCGCGGTCGTCGCGGTCGTCGAGTCGGCGGGCGCGCGGTATCCCAGTGCGTTGTTTCCTTTGTCGTGTCTCTGCCGTGACCCGCGGGCCCGCCGGGTTAGATTCCTACGTAAAACGTATACAATGCGAGTTATTGCAGCGCGGGACTAGCTCGCGGCCTGGCGCCACTGGCCCCGATGCCGCATAAATCCCCCGCGAGAGCGCGATTCAGCTTCCACCGCGGCCAGCGGCGGTCGCGGCGCGACGCGCGCGCGGCCAACACACACGGAGGAGGAGGAACCGAGAAGCGAGTAAACGCGAGCGAATGGTATCGAACTCGCGGCGAACGCGGGTCACGGAATATCGGGTTGCGATTTTTGCGACGTGCTCTCGACTCGACGCGCTTCGGGATGATTGAAGTTTCATTGAGCGAAGATCTTTTTTCTCGCTCGCGAAATCGCCCCGGGGAATTTTTGTCGGGGTTTCACGACGGATTTGAAAAATGAAGCGGGATCTCGCGCGGGAATTTTTCATCCGTGAATGAAATTATTCGCCGATTGAATTTGATTGTGGATTCCAGTTTTTGTTATAATCGAGGGTTACAAGATCGATGGCAATTTGCGGAATCTATATGTTATTTTTATCAGAAACATTTAATTCCGAAGACTTCATGAATCACGCGTAGTGTTTCTGTTTTTACTCCGTCGCTTCCGCGCAGAAAAAACACGTTGCTTCTCCTGCGAAAAAAAAAAGAAAAATACATAAACAGAGCGTAAATCACGAGACGAAGCGAGCGCAAGATTTCGCAATATCGCCGCTGTTGAGATGAGTTATAGCCGAACGCGCGTCGAGATCCGCGGGCCCGTCCCTCGCGTCGCGTCAACCCGGGGAAATCCGTCGCTCGGTCGAGCGGGCGGGGATCCTCTTGCCGCTTGGCCTCGCGATCCATTAGCCGAATCCGACGAGCGCGTCCACTAATTAAGGCTATTTATCGGTGAAACGGAGTGCGAGAGAGAGACCAGGCGCGCGATCGGCAGAAAATCCTCGCCTCTCCCCGTCGGGTATCCTCGTTTTTTCGGTAATTGCTTTTCGGTGGGAAGCGGCGGAGCCAATGAGATATCATTACACAAAACCCGGGGGCCCTCGATCCATCGCGGCCGCGGCGCATGCGTATGCGCGAGGTGCGGTAATTGAGAATTTAACGGAGTCTCTTTGAAACCGAGGCGTCGAGTATACATATATATACATTCGCGTAACTTCATTCGTTCGTGCCCTACGGTACATCTATACCTATGTATACCGTTTGAAAAAGGGAGACAATCCCGGGGCGCGCGCGGTTCTGTCAGTGAGATTGGAAAATGTTGGCTTTATAGCGCAGGTTGCAGGGGCAACCGGAGCGTATACGCGAGATTCGTGATCTCGACGCCGGGGAATAATTCATTCCCCGTTCCCGGGGCCCACTCCATCCTCGACGGAAATCGCATTCGAGTGATTCTTGAGGAGGATAGTGGAGCGAAACGGGGTGGAGGAGGAGGAGGAGAAGGGGGTCTCGGGGACGGAGGGGGGAGGCACGAAACGGGGGGCAACGGGGAGGGACTCGGGAGCGGCGGCGGCGGCAATGGGAGGGCAATAGCGGGGGGCCAGCGGAGTCTCGGGGCAGATAATATACTTGGTCGAAGTACGCTCGTCAAACACAAGCGCGAGCAAGCACGCGGATATATTAGGATGCATCTCCATAAAAGTTGGAGCCCTGGTGCGGAGCGCCCACCGAGAGTCAACAGAGGCGAGCTCGGCGAGCGAGAGCGCACTCGGGCGGCGGGGAGAGGCTCCTTCCGGCTCGGCAACTCTCGGCGGGCCGCGCTGAGCGTCTTGCGCCCGCCCCGGCAATCACCGATATTGAGGCTTTCATTTCGTGCCCTGGCTCCTTGTAGCTTCCTGCACTCGGCACTCGCTAGGCGCGCCCCAAACCCTCCCGACTCGCTGCTGCAGCGCGAGACCGACTCGTCTCACTCTTCCTTCGCCGCGACTCCCATCCACTCGGGCCCCGCGCGGACCACTCGTCTCCGCTTCGCAGTTTCAAACAGCAAATAATCTTTTTATTTCTCGGGTCGATTCCTCCTTGGCCCGCGGCGCATTACATAATTCTTTGGTATACATATTACGATTCATCGCTCGAACGAGAGCCCGACGCACTCGGAGGTCGGCGGCCGTCGTGCTGACTGCTCTGAAGAGCCAATTTATCAATTTTTTCGACACGCTTTTTATTATTTTTATGCTATATCCCTGTCATGGTTGCTTTGCGTGTTAAATAATTGTTATTGTATAAATAGTCACAGGGACTAAAAATTGTTATTTACGTTGTTAAGAATGTGATACTTAATATGGACACTTTTTTCTGTTCCAGTTGACAACAATCGTTGAAGCGGTTGGCGGCATCAAGGTTATTGGTAAAAACTTGTGTTCAAAGCATGGTGTGGTCGTTGAAAAAGAAAAACTAAAAATGTGAAGGAGCGATGGCTAATTATTTGGCAAGAATCGCCGAAATCGACGAAATTAAACATGAGCATAGAGCATGAGCATGGGATATGGATTAAACATATCCCATGTGTTAAGGATACTTGGGCCAATGCTTCACGATAGTCGCACCTGACCTGTAATTTGGTTTTTGGCACTTTCGAAAGAACGGCTTACGTTTATCCAGAAGCCAGAAGTTCAGCCAACATTCATCATATTTCCACGCATGACCTTAAAATGTGGGCTCGATCTATCGAGCTATTTCGAAAAAAAAAATAGATTGTAGAAATTTACGCGGTAAGTGAACGTTGCTGTCGAGGCTCTATCGCGACGGTTGTTAATATATCATTCTTCATACATATATTTGGCTACCTAGTTCCAATAAAATGTTCCCTTAGAAAGAAACGCGGCATCAAATGCTAAATATGATTGAAAGGTTCGAGGCATCGCCGTGTTTCCCGTGTGCCAAAAGTCATGGAAGAACCGTGGTGGTCTGCACGGTGGAAAACGGCTGATAACCCAGTGTAGCATTGCGAATGAGGCTCTGCACTATGGTGGTCTCTTCAGAAACTAGTATAGTGTATCCTGGTAGCTCGGTATGCACTGAGTGTGCACTAGTGCAACCAATTGAAAACGCTGTAAGATTTTCTTTCTATTGAAACAAATTGGTTGAGAAAAGCCCTGACCTTTGCTGGATTTGAGCCACATTGGCATTCGCCCCATCTAAATGCACGTAGCTTGCAAAACATTTTACTAAAAAACAGCACGGTAAAGATCATACTAAAAAAATGCAAAAATGCGGCATATTTTCTTTTACAATCTACCAAAATTTTAAGGTCGTCAGACAGAAAGTGATTTTGGCCCAAATATCCTTAAAGCATGGTGTGGTCGTTGAAAAATGACTAAAAGTACACAGTGAGACAGCTAACAATTTGGCAAAAACCAAAAGTCTTCGATGTCGCTAAAATTATACATGAGTGTCGGTGGTACATATATCATGTGCAAAGCATGGTGTGGTCGTTGAAAAAAAAAAAATACCCCGAGTGACATCCAAGCACTCGGCAAAAAACTAAAACTACCCGGAGCCGACGGCTAATTATTTGCCCGAAATCTTCGACACCGCGGGAATTATGCGTGAGCGCGGGGCACATATTCCAGCAGCTGTCTGCTCCCGACCGGCGAAACTTAACTTCTCTCCCACTCCCTCATGAATAAGCGGCAAGTAATGCCGAATTAAATAAATCTCGAGTCGGGTTATTCGAGCCTGTTTGGAAAGCGAGCGGCGACGGGGACGGCGGCAAAGCCAGAGAGGAGCTGACTGCGGGACTGGTGCCCGGTGTATAGGTAACCCACCGCCGAGCTAGCGCGCCCGTATATAGGAGGTGCGGAAAAGTTTCTTCGTCGAGTCGGGTAGTTGTAGTCGGTCTAGCATGCGGCGGGTCGGCATGGACGCCCGCCCCGTGTTTACCCCGCGGAGACAAAGCTCTCGTCTTATCCCCGTACCGCCCCGCTCGCAAAAGTCTCTCTGACTGACGCTCTCGTACTCTCCTATCCCCCCCCCCCCGCTACCCCCTTCTCTATACACCCGCTCGTGCCTACACAGCCATTCCACAGCTTCGTATTTTCCCTCTCCCTCGGACTTTTACACCAGCCGGGTGTCACTGGAGAACTGGTGGCAAAACTTGCTAAACAATTACGGACTCGGCAGGTTGTCTCGCGCTCGCTCTAATGCACAAAGGCTCCTTCCCTCTCTTCCACCCCCCCCCTCTCTCTCTCTCTCTCTCTCTCTCTTTCTCTCTCTCTCTCTCTCTCTCTCTCCCTCTCTCCGCGCCTTCGGCTCGTGGAATTGTTGTTCGCTCGAGAAAACTCGGGCCGACTGCTTCCAGGCTCATTTATAAGAGCTCCCGGGCGAGATTTGTATGCGCGCAATTAATCCGATAGATAATGCACGGCACAATGCAGCGCCGCGCGCGGCAGTGAAAGCAACGTGAGAAAAGTGCACGGACAGATTCGGCGCGCTCGGCCCACGAGAGTGAGGAATAAATGAAATAAAAAAAAAGCGCGGATTTTTTGTCTCCTCTGTTTTTCAGATTTGTCGCCGAGCTCGGGCGCGGAGAGCGAGAGAGCGTCGGTAGCGGGGCGAGAGGGCTTCAACGCTTAATCCGCATTCATCAGGCGAGCCGAGTTATAGGGCAGAGATCGGAGAATTCGCCCGTCAACGGACCGGCCGAGCCTCGAGCGAGCGAGCGAGCGAGCTCTGTCTCTTAATCCGGCTCATCCGCGCTCAGTCGAGAGACGTATACGCACCACGCACCGGCATCAACGCACGGACACCCGGAGAACCCGCCCCCGCCTGACGCCTACTCCCACTGTCACTCGGCCTCAAACTTCTAGGTCGCAAGCGGCTCTTCTCCCGGCAACGAGAGGGTGGAGGTGCGGACGTGACGTTTGGCTTCGCGAAAACGCCCGGGATGTTTGGGCTCGAGAATGGCAAAAGTATTTCGCGTTGTCTGTAAAGGGTTACCTGCTGGTGTACCACGCCTCGATTCTGTCACGTCGGACGGTGACACGGTGACATAGTTAGCGACACCTGCTGGTGTCATTTGAGGGTTTTTTTTTTATTTTTTTAATGGGCCAGTCGAAAGGTATTTTTGTCTTAAGAAAATTATCGTCTTGGATTTTTAAAAATACATTTTGGCGTTTGTGTCGCGATTTTGGGGCTTGAATGATTAAGAATATCAGGAATTCTAAGCATCATTTTCATTAAAAAATAATACTCATTTTGATGAATCAATATCGAATTTTTTATTTATTTATTGAAAAGTGTTCAGGAAACAGATACATTTTTGTTCCGATCGCAAAACATTTGATCAAGAACTACAACAAAAATTCGAGCATTCATTCAAAAAGATTCTTCGCTCCACCGCGATCGTAAAAATTCACTGCGCCGTCCAGGAATACGGCGAGCACCCGGGGTCGTCCGGGCGAGCGTATAAATCTATAAAGACCCGATGTGCTCGGGGCCCGGGAGAGAGAGCGCGCGGATAGTCCCACCGCGCGAATTTGCTGACAAGCGCATATAACACCTCGGCGCGTTGTAAGGTGAACGCGTCGCGTTACCGCCGCCGCCGGAAATGAAAACTTGTACGTACACTGTTAGCCGCCGCCAGGAAACAGGAAGCGGCGTTGCAGAACGCCTGCTGGCAGTGCTTGAATTTCATAGCGCATGCAGTAAGCAATGGCACATCGGCAGCTAAGCGAATGTATAGCTATATATTTTTTATACATACAAAAATACTTTTCTTTTTAGATACTATTGGTCGGCGGTATAGTCAGTCACAATGATCATGCATTACAATTTTTTGTTCATGTGAAATGTCGAAACTCGCAGAAAAGGGCAAAGATCGTGCATTGAATTTTTTGGTTATGTGAAATGTCAAAACTCACAGAAAGGGACACGGGCGCTGTAGCTGCTTAACCCTAATAGAATAAACTCTACTACAAATAAAATATGGAGCTATAATATGTTTATGGAGTACGAAGCTCAACTATATAAAATCAGAGCTTATTAATTAAAAGGAAACAAATTCTAAAGGGAATCTCGTCGCTTATAAAGTAGCGAGCCTGTTTCATCCTCTCTGAAAATGGACATGGCACATCGAAAGGCGAATATATCGAAATACTGAAGCCGGTATAACTCGTGCCGTGATTGGTCGGCGATGGCTATATTGCAGAGCCAACTTCAGACTGTTGTGACCGCTGCAGTCACGTATGGCGCGCGTTTTAAATTATTGTATTTTTCGCTGTGTGGAATACAATACTCTGAAGACCTGGCACGTCGAAAGTCGATTATATCGAAATAGTGAAGCAGAAATAGAGTCACGCAGTGCAAGCGCATCGCGTATGTTCGTTAGTCAGATGAACACAGCTAACCTAAAAGAGTACGAGGTCATATGGAATTATATAAACATGCAAATATCCTATTAGCCACAAGAAGAGACACGAGAAGAAAGAAGTGCGAGCGAAGCAAGCACGTTGTTGCTAGTACATATAGAACATGGTGACCGCGGTCAGGGAAAACCCGGAAAACCGGGAAAAGTCAGGGAACAGAAAAATTGGTCATGGAATCAGGGAAAAGTCAGGGAAATTTTTAATTGGTCAGGGAGAAGTGAATTGGCGCTGAATCTCCCATAATTAGATAAAAAGTTTAAAAAATATTTTATATTATTATAATAAATATAATATAACATGAATTATTATAATAGTGTTTAATGCGATTCAACGTTTATCGGCAAAATACATAATTTATCGAAGATGAGCACCGGTTTTGAATACATTATCATCATTAATTTTTTTTAATAGAAATCGTTAGAACTGTAGTCAGTGAAAAATCAGGAAAAAGTCAGGGAATTCTTTTCAGAGAAAAAAACGGCCACCATGTAGAAATACATACAACTATACACGCGCTGCTGTAAGACCAAACGGTCCGTACACGTTTTGGCCGATCCGCGTGTCGCCTCTTGGCGTAAAATCTTAGTCCAACTATCGATTTCAGCGCGAGGGGGATAAGTGTGTTACGTTGTAAAATTGTACAGACGGATTTGAAGAGCGTGTCGTCGTTCCAAAACGCAGCCGGCTCGAGTGGGACCCGTGTGGGTGGGGGGCGCGTGACGCGTAACGCGTAACGCGTGTCGCGTGTGGTGTATGGACTTAATGAGTGGCACGCGTGCCTCTCGTGCCCCCGGCGACGAGTGAACAGCGGCGGCGTCGTCGTCGTGCACGCCGTGTGCCCTTAATACCGCGGCTTTGTGCTCTTTATAGGCGGGGGCCCCGCTGGAAAGGCCAACATCGGGCGTTATGATTATTCACGGGACACTGTGTTTTATTGTCGGGCGGAGCCGATGAAGCAAGCGCGTGCCTCGAACACCCGGGAGGCTGTTCGAGAAGGACCGAAAACTAACCAACGTTACACACAACTCGCCGACGCATCTCGCCTCCCCCCTCCCCACCCCGTCGCCGATGAAGCCTAATTCGAGACTCGTGCTACACGGCTAAACGCGTCAATGAATTGGGACTCACATGTTACTTTTTTTTAATCCGGACACCGATGAATAAAGAGCTCGTATCTGAAACAAATATGTCTGTCTTTCGCGGATGAGATGAAAAACGTTTTTTTTGCTTGCAAATATTTTATTTTATTTTCGTATTTATCAACCCTTACAACATTAATATGGTACAATCTACATCGCTGAATTTCTGTAAACACAACTTACACGAAACTCGCTTGAAAATACGCCAAATTTTTAGAACTTGGAAGCTAAATAAAAAAAAATATTGACCAACGTCATGGAGAAAGTCAAAAACAAACTCTCAAAAGTTTACACCATTCAGACAATCGAAATTCATGATTTTTCGAAACAAAAAAAATAATAATAAATAAAAAGCAATAAAAATACCACATCACTAGAATAAAAAAAACTTTTTTTTTCTCTAGAGAGAGAGCGTGAACGTATATCCAGAAATATTGCGTTTCGGAGTGTGTGCAGCGAGGGGGGGAGGTGGGTGGGCAAAGGGGGCAGGGGGGAGTGAACGTTGGAGCCGCGCACCCGGGTATATGAAATGAAAGCGATGAGCGTTCCCCGCGACGTCAAAAGGCGCGTTCGCGGCGTGTCCGGCGTGCCGAGGGCTCATTCATCGCATATCGAGCGTGTTCGGCGTCCTCGATATGAGATATCGCCCCGCGCCCGATAATCCCGAGGACGAGTCCGCGTCGAACCTACAATATTGCCCGCCGCCCGGGCGATCGGTCCATACCTCAGCGGGGTCGACCGGTCGACTCCTGTGACATACCGTTCGACACCGCGACGCCCACGCATCACCCCGCACCGGACATTACTTAATCCTCATCGTGCTTCTGCTGCCCCTTCGCGGATCGCGCGTGTCCCCCTCTCTTGCCCCCCACCCCCCGCCTCCTTCCCCCCGTGCGAATTCTGCGCTGAATTCTCGCGGAGCGCTATATACACAGGGTACAAGCCGAGGGCTTCTTCATCTTCGTGCTGTGTGTACCGTTCGGCGCGGAGTCGCAAGTATGCAACTATCGCGGGCAATCGTCGTGCCGAGGTGGCCGTTCGACCGAGGATTCCTTTTTCCTTTTTTTTTATTCCTTTTTTTAATTCTCTCTTTTTCCTTTTTTTTATCCCTCTTTTATTGGATTTCCGCGACTGCTGTGGGGCTCCCTCTCTCTTTCTCTGTTTCTCTCTCTCTCTCTCTCTCGCTCTTTCTCTCTTGTGTTCATGCAACACAAACGCTTTATACACCTATCTCACGGCGACTCTAATCGTTGAATCAGCTCGGAGGCACGAAACCATACGATATTGCTGCGCCGCGCGACGCGCGTTTTATCTCGAGCCATTCGTACACACGGGATCGCGAACCGATCCGCGGCAGTCGGCGCGCGGCAACAATACAGCCGCCCGACGGGGTCGGCGCGGCCAATACGGACCACGTCGGACGGCTTCGGACCGCGACGGCGCGCCGGGCGTATAATTGTTGGGGCATGAAAATTCGGGCGAGTCGTTGAGAGTCATATTTTTCGGAAATTCCTGCGTCGAGGAGGTTGACATTTTTATTTCCATTCTTGGCTTGCGAATAAATTAAACCGTACAATGGAACCGTTCGACTGAAATAAATGAATATTTTATTTTAATTCGCATCCTCGAAAAATAAATCGCGAACGTAACTTCAGAGTTGACACTTGGAAATAGTCAGACCAATTTATTCGTTTTCCGCGGTTCGCCTGAGTCACGTTTGCCGCAAGAATTAACGTGTCCCAATCAGCTGGCCCTGGTTAATTTTTGTCCACCTTGTCCATCAACTCCACTCGTCCCACACGGAGAAAACAAAAGAGTTGGGCGTACTCAAAAAGTGGTTGCACGAACTCACTTTTCGTCAGTCCATATAACCACTCGTTTGTGAGTTAAGACAAACACTTATTAGGGTGGAAGTACTGTTTGTGGCCACCTTAGTACCGTATGTGGCCATCAATTTGATCCATTTGTGGCCATACCTATTGCATGTAATTGACGGTGATGGCCACAAACGGTGCAAACGACTTTGAACGTAATTTGTGATACAATTAGGTAATTTTAAGCATTGCATATTCAATGTAAAGTTTGCTTTGATTCATGTTAAATAATCTCATTCGGTCATTTGAATAGATTGAAGTAATGGTGAATTAATATATTTTTTTTGCATGGCCATTAATGGTACAGTGGCCACAAATGGTACGTCTACCCTAGTTGTCTCAACTCACAAAATGGTGATAGGCACGAAGTGAATCGTTTTAGCAACTCATTTTTAGCCAACTCATAAAAGGGTAGTTGTTCCAACTAACCTTTTTTCTCCGTGCATTCCATTTTACCTCCTCGGTCCATATTCGCGGCTTTCCCCCCCGGTATCTCCGCTGCACCATGCTCGATCGCATAGGTGAGTTGCATCTACGACCCGCGGATGACCCGAGTGGCACGAGGGAGACTTCTCTCCGTATATTCGCCCGGCGGTTTTCGAGCACGACCCAGCGATATCTGTGTACCTACGGGACGTTTCTATTTCAGTGCATTAGCAAGGAGAAGGAAAATAAAAAAAAAATAAGAAAAACGAAAAGCCCGCGCGCAATAAACAAAAAAGGACCAAGTACAAGTTAAAGGATACCGCGAACGCGGAGCCCCTGTGGCGGCGGCGGCGGCAGCAGCACCGAGAGAGTCGATGATATCTCAGAATTCAGCGGTTGCTGCATTCGCGGTTGTCAACACCGCGCGGCTCTCCGGACTCCGCGCCGCCGCCGGCTGCTCCCTCCTCCCGTACGTCGCATAGTAGCCATAGCTCTAGTTTATCGAAGAAACGAATCGTACTCAACGCTCTCGGTGCAGATATACATAAATATACCCCTAACAATATAAACGTACCACTCACTATTTTATCTCCTCTCTCCGCCTTTTTTATTCCACGATTCGTCGTACATATTAGTATATCCAACGTATCACACTTATATATATACATGCAAATATATATATAGGGGTGCCCCAATACGGAACACCCGAATATTATGATTTTTTCTTGTTTAAGTCTTTGATACACGAAAAATCGCATAATCGATGACATAGGGCGCATGCCGGTAAAAAGATGACACTACAAAAGTTTTTTTTTATTGTGTCAACCTCAATACAATTAATTAAACTAATTTTTGTTGACAATTTGTCGACCTTTCTTTTTTCGTTTTTATTGTTTGTTATTTTATATTTGGTATTGAATTTGGACGAATATTATATTTTATGTTTGGTATTGAATTTGGACTAATTTGGCAAAGTGGCTCGGATTTTATAGAATTTCGAATTTTTCGAAAAAAATAATTTTGCTCTAAATAACATGAAACCTCAAGAATTCAACTGAAATGTTCTACAGACGAAAAATAGCATACAGCACTGCTACGTACCAAACGTGGTGATGATCGGTAAAGTGGTTTGTATTTTACGCCATTTTTAATTTTCCAAAAATGTAGATTTTTGCTACATTTGTTGCTTTATTTCCGCTAAAGTTAAGAACGTAAGACAAAACCTTACACCTAAGCAAAATAAGATGTAACGGTGTTAGTTACAGTGTTTTTTGTGTTATATACTCATAACATTTTCTTTGTAGGAAGAATGTAAAAAAGTTGCAACGTAGAACTTTGCCCATTGGTTCTTCATTAATTTTCGTTTTTTTACCAAGCTTCCTCTGTGAGGAAGCCAAAATTGACAAACTAGCTTCTTCATAGAGGCGGCTTTGTGAAAAACGAAAATTAATGAGGAAGCAATGTGTAAAGATCCACTTTGCAACTTCTTTTCAGCATTGTAGTCAAAGTGAAGACGAATGTAACGAAAAGAAAAAAATAATTGCACCTCGAAAAACATGGCAGTTCTGATACCTCGAAGTCATATCTCTATGCGTACAGAGAGAAAGAACCAATGAGAATAAGAAGGGGTAGCGTATCGGATACTCGGATCGGCGGCGGGTGCGGCCGCGTTATACACGCCACACCACGAGTGCAATCGGTATGGAAGGAGAAGGACGCGGTCTCTCTCTCGCCTCGTACGTACTGCGTTTATAACGCGTCGTACGTACCGTGTGTCCTGGCCCGGCAAACCGCAGCGGTGTATATGGGCTATATAACATACCGGCCGAAGGGTGGACCGAGGGTGAGAGAGATGGAGGGAGAGTATGTGGAGAGGTCGGGGGGTCAGTCGTATTAATATCGCATATCGGACAGCCACGTAGGACGGTCGACTAGGATCGAGCTACGCTGCTGCTGCTGCTGCTGCTGCTCGGTGGAGGAGAAGCACAAGCAGAAGCAGAAGCAGAAGCAGAAGCAGAAGCTCCACCAGCAGGGAGCAGGGTGACGGCAAACGGCGCTCGCGAGGGCGACCGATATGAAACCATCCTGGCGAGAGGGAGTGCTCCGCAAATACTAGGGTATAATTGGAAGCCATCTAACAAACACGCTATCCACACTCCAATCAATCTGTAGGATTATGTCGCCGCTCTTGCTTCGGGCCACTCGTCTCTCGACTATCCACTTTGTCTTTCGGCGGCCTCGTCGCTCGTGCACTGTGTATATTGCATGTATATATGTATATTTATATATACATATATGTATTGAGAAAATGCAGATAGAAGCACCGCAAAAGATGTCCTCGATATGACGTTGTCTTACCGAACGGCGGATTAAGCGACTGCACAGTTCTCGAGGGCGATGCGAAGTGATTTCATTAAGCTTCCAGGGGATATTTTGGGTGTTTCCGCGACCCTTCTTGGCTTTGGGGTTGAGGTTCAAATGGTCGTGTGAAATTGGTGGAAATTGTGATGACATTTGTCTTTGCATTTCAACGTGTTTTATTTTTTCGTTAAATTATGAATTTTTTTATTTCATTTATTGACTACAGTAATATGTTTATTTGATTCCTACGTACGCCTTCTTCAGGCTTTTTCATTTTTCCCCGCTCCCCTTGTTCCCCTTTTCTTCGTTGAGTTCCTCCCAGAGTGTTACAAGCAGCCACTCTTTCGTTATGCACTACTGTATCGGATTTGCACGAGGGCACAGGGAAACTGCGGAAAACCTGTGCCGATACAGGCGACTATATTTTTTACTGAGTTTTTGCTGTACGAGAATACATCAGAAACTCAGAAAAACTGCCTTCCGCTCAACAATCGACGCGCTAATCAGTGCATGGCTAAGTGGTCACCCATCCAAGTACCGATCGCGAATCGAACTGCTTAACAAAGGAAATCGATGAGGCCATACACCGACTGCGCGCCTACTGCTGTCGATTCACTACAGTAACATTTTCATATACTGCCCAACGCTCCCTGATAACACTGGATGGACGTCAAGGTGTAGGTCTCATTTAGGAATCAAAAAGTACGCTTTTGAATGGGCGGTCTAACTTTTGCAGGCGCAATACTAAGATTAGGACCCACCAAGGAATACTTTTTTGGACATCATAAGCCTGAAAATGGAAACTCAGTTAGTGGACCTTAATGTACAAAATGCTCACAAATGGACCCTTTGGTGTTGTCAGAGGCTATAGCTAATATACAGATGAATCAAAATTCGTGGAAACGCCAAGTATCGTCAGTCCCATGCAAATAGTCACTGGTACCATAATTTGATTGACATATTGCCGGTTACATTTATATCTGCTGGAAAAAACGTCCGGGTTAAAAAAAATTTCACTACACTAAAAGCAACATTGAGTTGTACTTTTGCTGTATCGTTGATCGTTATTTCGATCCGATCGCGACTCCCGATGACCGCGAGGCGTTTCGCCCATGCAAATAGTCATTGGTACAATCATTTGATTGCCGGTTATACATTGATATCTGCTCGAAAAAAAAAACGTCCGGGTTAAGAAAATTCTCACTACAGCAAAAGCAACATTGAGTTGTACTTTTGCTGTATCGTTGCTCGTTATTTCGATCCGATCGCGACTCCCGATGACCGCGAGGCGTTTCGAGAGGGTGCGAGATATACGTGACGTCGCGTATCACGTACGACCGGGAATATCCAGCGCACCCGAGACGCGCGAACACCCTCTAATATCCTCCTTTCTCAGCAATTTCCGAAATTAATAGCCGGCTAAGTGGCGGTTAAATTATTGCCTCGTAAATATCTCGGCGCCCTCGACCCGACGTCGGCCGCGATCCCGTTTCCGCTTCTGTCTCGGCGCGCGCGCGCGACGAGGGTGCGAGTGTCGCCCGCGCGTTTTCGCGCGGGCTCTCCTTCTTTCTCGCGTCTCGCTCTCCGGGTCAGCAGCCGCGGTGGTCAGAATTCTCGGCAATAAATATACATATATACATACATACACAGATATATAAATTCGCCCTCGCTATTCGCGCCGTGCGTCCCGGCTCGACGACTCGAGAAACGCAGTCCCCAGCCCCCTCCCCCCCACCCCCCAATTCGCCGCACTCGAGAGGTGAACCCTCGTCGCGTCGCCCTCTTTGCATCGGGCCCCAAAGAGTTACAACTCCGGGCGCGACTCGCGTCTGCGGTGGACGCGTCATCGGGTCTTCTTTCAAGAGGCGCCGCTCCCTCCTCCTTCTCCTCCTGGAGGAGGAGGAGGAGGAGGAGGACGGCTAAAAAGCGAAAAAGGAGGAAGAATCCTCGTCGGCCATTTTCTTACGCGCGTCTCCTTCGAGAACAATAATTCCAGCAATTAGATCGCGGCTATACGTTACCCTCCACCTCGTTTTTTTCAACTCCCTCTTCTCTGCCTCTAATTCTGTCTTTTTTTTCTTCTTTTTTTTTCTCAGGAGATGCGGTGGCATTAGCGAAAGAGCTCGACGGGTGTCGGACCGTGAGCGAGTGAAGAGGAATCGCGCCGGTGGACTCGGAACACACACACACAGTATACAAATATACAGGGTGATTCAGAATGATTCTTCGACTTTTTAGCGAGCGTCAGTTGCCCCGAGAAATGTCGGCAATTCTTTTTCAAGCCGCCATAATTGAATCCCGAGAATTATTAATTCAGTTTATTGTAATTTATTTCCATCTAACAATCTGTCTGTTTTGCGACTTCGCAAAACCCGGAAGATCCTCCTGCCCTCTTGTCGAAATTTATAATACCTAAATAATGGTCACGAATTTTTAAAAAAGGCTACGAAACCAGCAAGAGGCGATCAGCAATAGAATCTGTGAAATCATTCTGAATCACCCTGTACGCCTACATATATATTTATACAGATCCGTTGTATACGTGAAGAGGCGGGCGGGGGCTTTTCGTAGCTGACGCCGGTGGCGAGGACCGCAGGAGCCGGCCGCGAGTCGCGGGGGATGAGGCGCGCTACACGGTGAGCGGCGCACGGGGCATGGCGGCGTCTCCACCTTTTTATTGTGAGCGCGAGAGCTGCAGAAGGCAGCGCGAGAGGAGCGAGGTACGTGCCGCGGGTTTGCTCCTCGGCGTTGTACGCCCGCGCGCTGCTGCCTCGGCTATACGGCCGCCTCGTTGGCGAGTCCTTCGGTACCCCTCTCGCTCCGTTCTCGCCGGCGAGCGAGAACCAACGCCGCCGCCAGTTGAGTTTATTTATCGGCGGTTGGCCGCGCTGAGTGGCGCTAGCTCGGCATTTTAATTGCGCTCTTATAGCACCAACAGGGGGGGCGGCCTGCCGAGAGAGCGAGAGACTCGCGGCCACCACCACCACCACCACCACCACCACCGCCAGAAGCCACCGGGAACCCCCCGGACGCGAAGGACGCGGCGCACCGACGGTGGTCACACACCTCGTGTCGTTCTCCTCCACTCGGCTATGCCAAACGGCTGCGCCACCCGCCCCACTTCGCGATCCTCTTCGCCCTCTTACCGCGGGCTCTCTGCGCTCTCTCCGTCCAGCCCGGTACTACACTATTAACCGAAACTCCCTTTAGCCTTTACTCCCTGCTCCCTTTATCTTGCACCGGCGGGATATACGGGGACACGACGACGTCCACTCGCGTCCAGGGCTGCTGGACGCTTTTTTGCGCCATTGTTTTATGAGCACTTTTTTTTTTTTTTTTTTTTGGGCCGCCGTTGCTAACAATCTTTTGGATATTTAGAATGAATAGCTGGAAGAGAAAATACTGACTGTTTAGACCGGTACAGGATAATTGTATATTTTATATTTATTTACTTGCTTGCCGGAGGCTTTTTTGCGTCATTGTTTTATGAGCATTGTTTGGGTTTTGGTTTTTATTTTTTTGTGCCGGTTGATAACAATTTTTTGAACATCTAAAATAAATAGATTGAAAAGAAAACACGGAATGTTTAGGTCGATGCAGGATAATGATATTTTTTATATTTATTTACTTGCTTGCCGGACGCTTTTTTGCGTCACTGTTTTATGAGCACTTTTTTGATTCACTATTGTGTCGGTTGCTAATATTCTTTTGGCTATTTTTAATAAAACAACCTGAAATGAAAATTATAAATTATCGAGGCAGACAGAATAATTATATTTTCATAATTATATTATTTTCCCCCGGAGGGGACAAATCTAAATTGCGCTACGCAATTCCACAGACCGCTTGGCGATAACGTTTGTTCAATCCTGCTTTTTCGCAACGAGCATTCGTTGGCCGCCGCCGACAAAGAACCATTGTAACGTCGATGGAGAGAGCGAAATGCCTCACTCCGAAATCACTCCCCGAGAATCTGGTAGGAACAGTTTCCCGGCTGCTCGCCCTTTTACCCACGACTCGCCGTTTCTACGAGTCTCGTGGCTACGCGAAAACGCTCGGAGGTCTGTGGGATAGCGACCGGTCGGTCCCTCAACCTTTTGCTTACCGAGTAGAGATCGCCGGCTACACGAGAAAGGAACGGGCGATGGTGTGGGTGCTGCTTCCACTTAAATATATATATATATATATATACATTTTCTTTTTTTTGTTGCATATATAGATATAGAAGAGGCTGGCTATATCCTCGGCTGCTCGACGAAGGACTTCACGGCCGTGGCGCGCGTTGTCCCCGGCGTATTTTAGCCGGTTATCATCGCCAGATCTACAGGGACTACGCGAGAAATTATTTATTAGAACGGGACACCTCCTTCGTCACCCCAGCCGGACTTCTTCTTCCAGGCTGCTGTCGTAAAAAAGATTAACGAGCGGCGAAGCTAGCGAACTCTCACTGACCGCGCTCGCTGCTTGCCGGGGGGGAGGAGGGGGGGGGTCGAGGAGGGGGGCGGCGACGCGGCACTCGCCAAATCACAGCCACACTCTCGGTCCATAAACGCGCCCGCACGGAAAATTGCAGGGGCCGGAAGTACGAGTTTCGTCTACGAGGAAATGGAGGATTGATCGCCGCGCGTGGGGCGCAGAGCGCGCGGCGGAGCACCCCCGAAATAAATTCGCCGACGACGGCGCGAAAGAAATAGATTAAACAGATTGACTCACAGCGCCCGGGGGGAAAGGAAGAGCGAAATTGCTGTTTGCGGAACGAAATATTCGGGAAAATGGCAGTTTTACCGGTTACCGTCTTGCTCAATAAGTGAAAAAAAAAAGAAATTAATCGCCATTTTTTGACAGAATTTGTATTATCATAAATTAAAATAATAATGAATGACCTTATTTTTTCTATATGGTTTTAATAATAATAATAATAACAATAATACTAATTATTATTATTATCAATATATTTAAACTCATCCCAGAATTCCTGAAAAAATTAATAGCAATGTTTTGTCAGGACTTTTATTACCAATTTCTAAAAGGGTATGAATTTATATTCATGATAATATAAATATAATATTTATAGAATATTTATATTTATTATATTTAACATTTATATTATATTTATATTATTTTTGTTTTTTTATATTTGCAATGATTAATAACCTAATTTTTTCTATATGATTTTAGTAATAATCGTAATAATTATTCATTTTTTGAACTCATCCCAGAATTTCGAAAAAAAAAAAATGAAGTCAGTTTTACGCCACCTACACTCTATCGGCTATCATATTTTTGTACACAGCAGCATTATTACCAACCGAGTGACTTTGGGGGTCTGAGATTTTTGTTTTTGACCTGCCCGAAAGCCCTTAAGGCGGCCCGAGACGCCGGGGTACCGGGCTGTGTGCGGAAGGCGCAGGTCGTGCGGCCGCCAGCCACGCGATACAATAACGTTTGCCGAGCTGTTTGTCGAGAGCGACTCGTCTTCCTCATCTGCTCCGTTCCCCGTCGCCGCGGTTCCTCCATATACCCTCGTGTTGAGACGTGTCTTTTTTCGCACTTTCGGATAATCCCTTCGTCCGGGAATTACCGGCGCGGCGTGAGCGCGTCGTCCGAGCACCAGGAAACCGAGCGCCGCATCGGCCCCGCTCGGCTGTTGTGTGCGGCAAATAAGAAATCCCGCGGTGGAAAATATCGGCAAGCCAAATATTTGTCGGGCGTGTCGGGCGTGGTGTATAAACAGATCCAGCCGGGCAAGGAATATCCCATTCGGCGGGGTGACCGCGAGGCTGCTGCATCTCGACGAGCCCGAGGACGCCACGGCGGACGCTCTCACGCACCTCAGGATCGTCGTCGTCGCCGGGGAACCTGGAGACGCGAGGAATTCGTCGTACGTCGCCGTTCGAATTCGCCACGAGAGGGACTCGCAATCAAGGGAACCGAGGGACACGCGAGAGAGGGAAAACATGTGGAAGATCGACGCGAGGAGAGCTGAATTATTCAGCGAGTGTCGCGTGCAACTTTTGCTGGATTTGTAACACACCCCCGCCGCGCCGCTCCCGCGCCGAGTCCACCTTCGACGGGGCCTCCAGGACTCGCTCTCGGTCTCGCCGAGAGCGGAAGAAGCGGATCCTCCGACCCATAACTCGTTGCTCTCTAGGAATGCGTTAATGGCTCGATCGCCCGGGCATCGGGAGGAGACGAGGAGCTGGATGGCTGGCTGGCTTGCTGGCTGGACGACGATCCGCATTTACATTTTCAGCTACCGTTATTGCCCCTCGGATCAGCTATACCTCGAATCAACATAAACGCCTGACGACGAGGCCGACGACGACTGCAGCTTCAACGCGGGACGCGACTCTCGGATCTCGCTACTTAGTGATCCTTAATTTTTTAACACGTGTATTTTATCATCGGCTCGTTCTGCGCCGACTAATGGAGCTTGTTTTTTTTATTTCGCTGGTACGAAACATTGGGGAATTAATATCCTCGAGTGTTTAGCAGGAAAATTGAATTATGGGCTTGAGATGCGATAATAACCGTGTGAATTATGTATACCGAGGTGGATTGGGTGTGGGGAGAGAGGACTACATTTTTAGTGAGCATCGAGATCGGTGAGATTAATTTTATAGTGACTATAAAACAGTCTCTATAACTGAAAAATAATTATTTTATGGCAAGAGACATTTTTGGTTCGGCTGAAGCTGAGCCGGATTTAGTTATCTATTCACAAGAAAAAAATATTTACGTCATTTGTGCAAAATATGTTTCGAATATTTTTGGAACGGTTTTCTTTCCTTTTTTTTTCAGAGAAAAATAAACTTGGGCCATGGTTGTCCATATGTGAACCAAATTAAAGCCCATTCTGCAAAAATATTAAAAAATTGTACTTTTTCATGACGGCATTTTTTATCTTTTTCATGCAGCGAAATCAAAATTTATCGACGTAATGACCTTTCCCTTGATGAAATTCATTATTGATAATGAATAAACGTAATGACACATTCGAAATAGCAATCGGATGTCTCAGAATTTACAGGAAGTACTTACAGACTTAGAAAAAAAAAAAAAATTGAAATTGTAATAACATTAGAAACACTTTACCGATTCTCGCCAAACTTGGTACAGGTCATGGTTTGATGGTAGTCCATTTACGTTCAAAATTGCAGCCCGATATTTCTCAATTTACAGAAGTTATAGCGTGAAATCGATTTTTTCAAATTTTTCAAGATGCTGTGAAATCTGAATTTCCTAACCGATTCGCGTCAACTACAATCCCAAATGGTATTCTATGATAGCCCACTTGCATGCGAAATTTGACGAAAATTCAACGAAATCTGCACATACATACATACAGACATTTCGTACAAACCAAATTCAAATAAATCTGGACGTTTTGGACCATTCTGAGTGTACTGACATGAAAATCTCGAACAAAAAAGAATTCACGAAAACAAAGCTTCCTCTATGAGGAAGCAAAAAGGAACAGACTGCAAGTTGAATCTTCGAGCGTTGATGTACGATATGCACATGAGGATGTGGCTGCTGAGCTCCCCAGGATCCCAGCCCCCGTTACGGCGCATTGTTTCACGTGAAAACAATTAGCCCTAATAGCTGTAATAATAAGGCGTCACGGACGTTGATGCGCCGTCAGCCGCGACAGGATTCGTCGCGACGCGATCGAAGGGTCATCTCGAGATACCTCGAGGCTCTGTACTTACATGTGCGCGAACACTCGTGAGAGACCGGCCGGAAAGTACGGATGATGAATTTTCAACTCCGGGGATTCTAACAATTGCCTATAAACGGAACTTATCGCCAATCAGGTCGGCAGCTCGTAATTAGCAAGGCAGCTATAGCACAGTTTGTTCATGAAAAACAGTCATTTACACTAATTTAAAATTCTTTCCCGTCTGTTCGATTTTTTTTTCTTCATTTAGCTGAAAAAGAATAATTTTGCTAAATATTGTGAACGTCATGTGATACGAAAACTTCAGTATCTACAAAAAAGACTACTTCAGTAACTTTATAAAAAACTACAAAAAATATATACACAAACTAATTTACAAGGCTTTTCTGAACTTAAACGTAGCCCCCGATTTTAAAAATCTTCTAAAAACAAGATCAATTCTAGTTGCTCCCCCCCCCCCCCCCCCCCTTCCCCAACGGAGGGAGTTCTGTTCTCTAATTAGAAATTAATAATCAGAAATTAATGTTTACGCTTCAAAACTTCCAGCAAATAAAAAGGATCAACTGTCAATATCGTTGTTTTCGATCCTAATCGAAAAAGTTCTTACGTCACTATATTACTGAATGAATTTTTGGCGATTTTTTTTTCTGTCAGAAATCGTAGATCCGTCTCCGGACCGAAAATCGCCAAAAACGACCCCAATGTTTTTTCTTTTCAAAATATCGACTTGTAACCTATACCATTATTCTCAAGTCGTATATTCTACCCCTAAAAACACTGGTTGTTAACCTTTTTTAATCGATTTTGAAAAAAATAAATTATTCCACATTTTTTTATTAGTGAGGAAAAACATAACCGTTATAATAAAAGTAAACGTTATTCTTTGGCTCGACCCTCTTCAATCAATTCAACACTTCTGACAATTGATATCATTTTTACTATAAAAATCATTACGCATACTATACACATCACAAAATAAAAATTATAAATTGCACAATGTTTTAAGGCATTCACCTTTTGAAAAAAGTCACAAAATACCTATTGAATGTTTCCTGCATGTGTCTATATTTAATCTTTGTGGGACAATTGTATTATAATTTGTATTTATCCATTTGTTTTTAGAACACATTTTTGAAACAGTGACATAGATATTTTTGGTATAACAGAATACCGGAATTTCATGATGAAGTATTTTGAATGTTGTGATAAGATCTTGTGTTGCCCGGACGTGCAAGCACTCAGTAGTTCCGTATTGAATAAACCACACAATATAAGTGCACAAAGCACAACGGAGCAAGCACAAGCAAAAAAACACAACGGAGCAAGCAAAAAAAAATTCCCTTCAGTTCGATTTTTTTTCTTCAGTTTGCTAAAAAATAATCATTTTTTAAAATATTTTGGACGTCATGTGATACGAAAACTTCAGTAACTATACAAAATGACAAAAAATACAAATACAAATTAATTCACAATCACTCTTCTGAATTTAAAAGGTCACCTTTCTACTTCGCACCGTTCGAAGCTAGCCCCCGATTTTTAAAATCTTCTAAAAACAACTTAATTAAAAATCAATAATAAAAAATTAATGTTTACCCTTAAAAACTTCCAGCACATAAAAAAACAAGATATATGAACTCTGACAGACGAATCAAATTACTCCTATTTTATTTCGTCGTAAGAAAGCTTAGATCAAAATATCATTAAATTACCCTTTGACGCCACAATTTTCTTTTCCTACTACAAAAAGATACAGGCGATTGCGCAGCTTGTAAAGGAAGTACAGAAGCAAAGTAGGGACTCGTAGTGAGTCGTGATACGGAGGATGTCGAAGTCGTCGCGGAGCCACGCTCATAACATTGACCGCAGAGGTCTTCGTCTCGAGGCCGGGTACAGCCGAAAGACAGAGGAGGTGAGGAAAGGAAAGCGGCCGGGGTGACGGGGGCGGTGAGACGAGGGGGAGGAGGGGAAGGCAGCAGGTTTACACGACTGAACGTTCCGTGTGCTTCGTTTAGTTGGATCGCGCGAACGAGGCTGATGTCACCGTTGCTGTTCGATCGGCTATCGCGAATTTTAATGATGGTGCAAATGTCCGCGCGAGGACGAAGAAGCGGTGGCGGCGGCCCAGCCGCGTTATATTATCTCGGTTTAGGCCGGATGCTGGGGGCCGCCCACGCTTCGCGCTGGCATTCACCGGCCGCGCCGAGACTTTCTCGCCCAACTTTTGCGCCACTATATCGGTGCCCGGGTCCCCCCCGCGCGCGCGCGCGCGCCACGTTCTCCACCTTCGAACATCCGCGGAATTTCGTCGCTCCATCATCCCGCGCGGATCCTTTGTTTCCTCGAAACACTTAGGGATCAGTCAAATCCCCCACCGAAGACGGCATTCCTGCTGCTTATTAATTGTGGGTTCGTTTCCGAGAGAAAAAAAAGAAAAGAAAAAAAAGACGTATTGACTACCGCGGGATCAGGGAGGAAGGGTGATAAAATTTAAGCAGGAAGTGACTTGTCTTTTCTGTTTTCACGAACTTTTGTAAATAAATTGAATGCCGTTATAAATAACGAAATTCAGTTTCTTCAAATTTTTTGATTTTTATTTCGTTACAAATAACGAAACACAGTTTCTTCAAGTTTTTAGATTTTTATTTCCTTATAAATAACGAAATTCAGTTTCTTCAAATTTTTTGATTTTTATTTCGTTACAAATAACGAAACTCAGTTTCTTCAAGTTTTTAGATTTTTATTTCCTTATAAATAACGAAATTCAGTTTCTTCAAATTTTTTGATTTTTATTTCGTTACAAATAACGAAACTCAGTTTCTTCAAGTTTTTAGATTTTTATTTCCTTATAAATAACGAAATTCAGTTTCTTCAAGTTTTTAGATTTTTATTTCGTTACAAATAATGAAATTTAGTTTCTTCAATTCATTTACAAAAGTTCGTGAGGGCAGAAAAATAGAAACTGATTATTATTAATTTACAAACAAACAAAAAAGTTATATGGAGAAATCAACATGTTTTTTTGGTTTTCCAGCGTCTTAAAAAAAATCAAAACAAGAATTCGTCACCTCGCTGAAATGTCTTCGCCTTCCAAAAATTCGGATGAAATATATTCGGCAAAAGCCGAACACACGCAGCACATGAAATCCCGAATTCCAAAAATTAATCTCCGCAATATCCCCCGCATAATTCACAAATTGACGTCTGCAAGCGAATGCAAAAAAAAAAGAAAAACAAACAAACGAACATTGTACTCGCGAATAATCGCGCGGATCTTTCGTATACAGAATTGTCCGGGCCCGACGATTCGTCTTTCTCACGCGGGGCCGGCGGCTCGCGCGCGGGTTTGTGTGTCGCGTGATCGCGTGAATGTGAGTCCTCGTGATAAACGAGGCAAAGTCGTCGGGTCCGCCTCATACTTAATCAACGCCCGGCCAAACGTGCAGTTTTCCCTCTTTCTCCCGTCTCTCTTTCTTGCGCCTCTTTCCGGAGCCTCGCGAGCCTCTCGAGCCGCGAGCTAAAGCGATAATAATTTATACGACTACGAAGTGCTACAGACAGGTGTGTGTCTAATAGTTTATGCATCTATGCACCTTTGTATTACACAGTATAAAGCGCAGCCCCCTTCCCCTTCACTTCTGGATGGATGCGAGGCTCTAGCTCGGTATATAAAAAATAAAAAAAATTCTTAGCTAAAAATAAATAAAAATAAAAATAATATCTTGCAAAATATCACGAGCATTACGTACGAAAATCCGAGTCTCAATCAACTCGTACAGATAAATATTTTTTTATAGAATACAAATATGTTCCTAGATGCTAGCAAGAAATATCATTTTACGCGAGACGAAAAGTTGTTTTCAATATAAAAATACCTCCACGTTTACATAATAGTTTTGTAGTAAAATGAATGAATTAATGAATGAAATGAATGAATGAAAAACTTCCAACAAGTAATGTATTTAAAACAAAATAAAATATTAAATGTATTTGAAACTTTCAACAAGAAAGGATTCAATTAAAAAACATTACAGTGTACGATGTCTCTCGGGCAAAAAAAAATTTGTTTATTTATATTATAATAGTTTATTTATATTTAAAAACGTCCAACAAGTAATGTATTTAAAACAAAATAAAATATTAAATGTTTTTTAAACTTCCAACAAGAAAGTATTCAATTAAAAAACATTACAGTGTACGATGTCTCTCGGGCAAAAAAATGTGTTTATTTATATTATAATAGTTTATTTATATTTAAAAACGTCCAACAAGTAATGTATTTAAAACAAAATAAAATATTAAATGTTTTTTAAACTTCCAACAAGAAAGTATTCAATTAAAAAACATTACAGTGTACGATGTCTCTCGGGCAAAAAAAAATGTGTTTATTTATATTATAATAGTTTATTTATATTTAAAAACGTCCAACAAGTAATGTATTTAAAACAAAATAAAATATTAAATGTTTTTTAAACTTCCAACAAGAAAGTATTCAATTAAAAAACATTACAGTGTACGATGTCTCTCGGGCAAAAAAAATGTGTTTATTTATATTATAATAGTTTATTTATATTTAAAAACGTCCAACAAGTAATGTATTTAAAACAAAATAAAATATTAAATGTTTTTTAAACTTCCAACAAGAAAGTATTCAATTAAAAAACATTACAGTGTACGATGTCTCTCGGACAAAAAAAATATTTAGCGGTGAAAGTGTTCAGATTCAAATCGACCATTGACGCAACGATTTTTTTTTTCAATTAGTAATCAACGCCCGGCCAAACTCGCAGTTTGCCCTCTTTCTTCCGTCTCTCTCGCGTCTCTCGAGCCTCGCTAAAGCGATAATAATTTATACGACTACGAAGTGCTACAGACAGGTGTGTGTCTAATAGTTTATGCATCTTTGTATTACACAGTATAAGCCGAGGCCCCCTTCTCCCCTTCCCACTGGAGGGGTTACTGAGGGGGGGGGGGGGCAGGGCGATAGCTCGCGATCGAGAAGCGAAACGACGCTTCCCTACGACGAGATATCTCCCTCTCCTCCACCTCCGTGACGCTGTTATATAGCCGCGCGCTGCGCCTGTCTCGTTTAATCAAGGCCGAATGTTTTACGTCCCATCATTAAAGCGCGAAATGGCTCGTGTTATACTTGAATGCATAAACTCGAACGGTAATATCGAGGTTTACGCCGGTTTTATTTAAATAAAGTTTACCGCGCGCTCGCGCGCTGGCGAACTGTCTTCGCGACACTTCTGTCTCGCTTCCCCGCGCTTTCCTCGCCTTGTTTCCGTCTTCTTTGATCCTTCGCCTTCGCCACCTCCGCAGCGGAGTTTTAGCGTCCTGGGGCTGCTCGCGCGGCGCGCCCACGCGACGTCCTGCACTATCCTATAGCGCCTCGACTCTATCTCGGGATCTGCGGTAAAACGGAACATTCGCGACTTTGTATACGCAGCCTGCATAGCGCAATAATTGAGGAAACCTCTTATCGGTCGCCGAGCATCGGTGTGGAAAAACATGCACGCAGAAAAGTGTCCCGCGGAATTCGACGATCATCTTGCTCGAGTCGACGCGACGCCGCGTGATTTCGTGTAAATTTACAGTGCGAAATGCTGGATACCGTTGAGACGCGAGCTTCGTGGGGAGCGCAAATGTTTGTAGAATTATTTTTGGTTGCGAGATATTGGAATATATTTGGAGAAAAGAAAATTCAATTCCGGTTCAGGGGAGACCAGAATTTTGTTTATGTTTGTCTTTTTTTTGTAACTGGAACTCAGAATTTTTCGAGGAAAATAATATCTTTTTAAACGAGCAGATTCGTTGGAAATTGTTTGTAAGACTAACCAAGTCGGAAAATTGCCGCACTCTCTCCTCAAGAGAGAATTTAGAAAATATCGAGAATCGATTGAAAGGCATTTTTTTGTAAAATATTTATTGTTTGTTTTTGTCAAAGGAAACTTCAAGAAATGTAGCAGGGAATTATTTTTAACCCCTCGAGGTCGCACCTGCTAGGAATAAATTGGTGGTCACAGGGGGTTGCAATGACCCGAGCTATGTTAAAACTATAGCCGCGTTGATCTCTTTAAAATGAGACGATCACGGCAAAAAAAATGTATCGAATTTTCAAAATAGCGAAAAAAATCAGCAAGGTATCAGTAATTCATGAAAAACCCCCATTATTTACTAAACAAAATCATAACTCTTGCAATTATAATCTTTTTTATAGAATTTTAGGGTGATACTCTTGAGATAAGTAGTTTTGAGAAAAAATAGCTGTATAGTGGGCGCTTCAAAAAAGGAATACCTTTAAAATAAATATATTTTGATGCCTGAAGAGGGTCTATTACGGAGTGAAATAAAATACGATTATCATGAAAAATTATTTATTTATTACAAACATTTATTTGAAAAATATATTAATAATCCAATTCAACCCGTGGAATTCCACCCCAGTGTGACCGCGAAGGGTTAATTTCTTCAGGATTTTGGAGTAAATAAATATATTGACTTCTTAAAAAAAATTGCGATTCTCATAATACTTACGTTACGTTGAGTGATACCACTCAGAAAAAAATTGCTTCCTTGCGAAATAATTACGTGCTGGTCGCAAACGGGGTCCAGCTGACCCCAACTCGCGCATGGTTCGCGCAGATCGCCTGCAACGAAGTAACTTTTATCGCGAATCATCAACCCCTAATCTCTTCTTACAGAGGGAACCCGAAAGCACCTTTTTCTTGTCGAAACTTTGACTTAAAGTTGAAATTGGGGTCGTTTTGACCCCTAGTGACATCGAAAGGTTAAATGAGCAAATCCGCAGGAAAAAATTGAACCAAGAATAAGTCGAAAAATGGCCTTAGTCTCGCTCGGAGTGAGAATAAAAAAAAAACACTCAACATGGATTGAAATCCAGTAACAAAAGTGAACAATGAACAAATCCGCAGGAAAATATTGAATCAAAACTAAGTCGAAAAATGGCATCAGTCTCGCTCGGAGTGGCAATAAAAAAAACACTCAACATGGATTGAAATCCAGTAACAAAAGTAAACAATGAACAAATCTGCAGGAAAATATTGAATCAAGACTAAGTCGAAAAATGGCCTCAGTCTCGCCCGGAGCGAGAATAAAAAAAATCACACAACATGGATTGAAATCCAGTAACAAAAGTGCTGAAATGATTTGTTTTTCTTTGCAGGATGAATGGGCTCGCTTGATTGGCACGAAAGACGAGGAGCCATTGAGGATTTTTTCCGTCCAACCGGTCCGGGGCAATTGACGGACGGAGATTCGAAGGAAGCGGGAGAGAAAGAAGAGGAAGGACACGTGAGGAGGCAGAAGGTGCGCGCATCGGCGGACGAGGGACGGGGAAGCGGGGGAGACGAAGGACGTGAGGCTCGCGTGAACGGCATGAACGGCCGCGTAGGTTGGCTAACGAGCTCCGTCCTCGCCGAGAGACGTGTAAGACGCTCTTGCCATGCTCTCGTTATCCGGCAGGTACAGCAGCCACCAGCAGCAGCAGCAGCAGCAGCAGCCACCACGAAGAGAGGCTGCAGCGTTCGCGAGAAGCATCTCCACGCGCGCGTTCCGCCCGGGACCCCCGTTACCGGAGTCCCTGACTTAATCACCCTGTCGCATCTACGCGATCACGCAAAAATCTTGCGCTAATAAAACGCGCGCCCGCCACGGGGAAAAAGGGTCTCATTGTCCGTAAATCCATCAGCAGCCGCGGAGAGAGGAAACACGTTCCTCGTGATTCTCCTGCCCGGCCGGCAGCCCGTGCATCGACCACTCGTACACGGCCGATCTATATCTCCGACAACCGCTAATGCAATTTTAGATCCGTCGTATCTGCGCCTCGCTGACCGAGGCGACATTCTTTTTTAACTGACCTTTTGTTTCGCCGGGAAACGGTTGAATTAACTCATTAGTCGTTGACGTGGGGAATTTAATTTGTTGCAGAGCTGCAAATCCCCGTTAGTTTGAGAAATAAATGTTACGGTACGATTTGTTTTGCAGGCGCGATTTTGTAATAATAATCGGCAGCGATTATACAATGATGTATGATCTTTTGAGTAGCTGTATTGATGCCTCATTGGTGACAAAAAATGATGAGCAATCGCGAGAAAAATGGAAGAGCTCGGTCGTCCATTACTTTTTTACATTTTATAATAATAATCGTATCTGCGCCTCGCGGAGCGAGATGACAATCTTTTTTAACTGACCTTTTGTTTAGCCGGGAAATGGTTGAATTAACTCATTAATAGTTGACGTGGGGAATTTAATTTGTTGCAGATCTGCAAATCCTTATTAGTTTAAGAAATAAATGTTACAGTACGGTTTGTTTTGCAGGCGCGATTTTATTATAATAATCGGCAGCGATTGTACAATGATTTATGATCTTTTGAATAGCTGTATCGATACCTCATTGGTGATAAAAAATGATGAGCAATCGCGACAAAAATGGAAGAGCTCAGTTGTCCATTACTTGAGTAATACATTAACCGTATTTCCGCATTTTTTCATGGAAATTACCATGAAATTTTATTACGAATAAATATTCTTCGCAATCATAAAGAAATATACGCATTATATTATAATTACTTCGTTTTACTATTTTTAACTAATAATTACAAAACGAATTATACCGTCATCTGTATTTTTTAAAGATTTAGGAATTTACAACCCTGATGTGTTGCGTTGTGGGACACAGTTTTTATGACATATTCGCGATTACCGTTTAATCATGTTTTATTAGAGAATGTAAGTAAGACAATTGGGAGTACAAAATGTAGCATCGTCGCTTCCAGTTTCATTGTGACGAATTTTCCGCCAGTACTAGAAATTCTAATGTATCCAGAATTCAGCTAAATTATTGACACCATGTTTTTTATTTCCTTTTTTATTTCAGTGACAACTAAAATTGTTTAAAATTCGTAGTCTCTCTCAATTTTCAGTATTGATAAGTTCTCTGCCACCGCGAAAAAATCCACCCCCCCCCCCCCCCCACCCCTCTCAATTTCGATTGCATAATTCACTACAAAACGTTCACATCGTCAAATGCAACGAACATAGTCGCAATTTTCGTCAAAGACACGATTTTACCCCGCCACCTGGCAATCAGCCGCGAGATTGGCTTGATTAATCGATCCGACCGAGCGGGGCATCGAAGCCTTCTCCCCGCGCCTACCGACGCGCCTCGTCCGTACACGCATTGTATCTTTTGTCCCCGGCGCGGCGCAGCACGCGAGGAGCGAAGCTCGCGCGGCTCGCGCGCGCGTTTCTCGCATCCACGAGTCGCGAGTTACGAGTAACGATGGCGCTCGGTCATTGTCTCCGCCGCGCGGTATTATCGAGCCGGGCATCTCGACGACGCCTCCTCGAATGCGGGGGCGAACGAGCTTCTCTCCGCGGGCTTCTCCACCTCCTCGCGCGCCTTTATTTCTCTTATTTACACACACAATACGGCCCGGCATACCGTATACTATGTATGCACGTGCCCTGTTGGTCGCCGAGCGGCCTCTCGGCAGGTTTCTCGCCGTTTCCACGTTTTGCCTTCTCGATACACTAAATAAAAAAATTAAAAAAACAAAAACAAAAAAATACAAAAAAAAGGAAAACCAACGAACAAACAAAAAGTGAGAAGGCGAAGAAAAGATTCTCGCCAAGCTGCCCCATTCTCTTAAGGAAGGAAACACAAGGGTGCAACTGTGACTCCGGAGACGAAGCGGAAAATTATAAATAATGACGAGTCTTTAAATCTCTCCTGACCCGCGCGACGCCGACACCACCGGCAGCAGCGTCAGCGCCTTATATATACCGGGAGATACATCCGCGCCGAAGGGAATAACGAAAGGGCGAGGAGGGACGACGACGACGACGACGACGAATATGAGAAATAAAAATATAACCGGGTGCCGCAGCTACCCAGTCATCGATCTGGCTTCGCCGCCGGCCCGAGAGATACCGATATCTCCGTTCATGAGAATTCCCTCCGCCGTCGATACACGTACGAGGAAGCGGCGTTAATGTCCACTCAGCGTGTACGACACCGGAACGAGGCTGCCCGGTGGCGGGATAGCGTAATCGATTTGAAAGAATAACCAGAGCGAGCGATATCGGTTTACCGGTCATCGCGTAATGCGTCGCGCACACGACGGCCGCGGGACGATAACGGGCGGAGGAAGGGGGGGAGGGGCAAGTGGAAGAAGAAAAAAAAAGCAAATGAGAAAAAGAGAGAGGAAGAAAAAAAGGACGAAGAGCCGAGCGAGTATTACAAGCGAGCTCGCCGACTACCGTCGTTGTTCGTTTCTTCCACGAACGCGCAGTCACGCTCGGACATCTCCCTAACGATCGGCCGGTGTATCGCTCGGGGATAATCGTGTCACATCCGGTGCGATGGACGCGCTCGAGCCGGGGCACCCAGCGCGGACGTACAGCGAGCGCGCTCGTTATCGCCTCGCGAGGAGGCCGAGAGGAGAGCCGCAACCGTAGCCACCGCGCGACACCCCACCTATACGACCCGAGTGGACTTCACGCTCGTCGATGCCAATGCATCAACTTTTAATCGTGGACGACCGACGGGGCTCGGTTTGTAGCTATGGAAACGGTGACTCGATGGATGACAATGACTGCCCGAGTTGAAATATAGAAGCTCCGAAAAAGCTTCGTATTATGAAAATGGGTGATAACTGCCACTTTCGGAGGTTCTATGCAGGGCCGTGAAGTCTCGCCCAGATAAAACCGGATAGACGTCAAGGTGTAGGTCTCATTAGGAATTAAAAAGTACGCTTTTGAATGAGCGTCCTAGCTTTTGCAGGCGCAATACTAAGATTAGGGCCCAACAACGAATGCTTTTTTGGACATCAGAAGCCTAAAAATGGAAACCCAGTTAGTGGACTTTAGTGTACTAAATGCTGACAAATGGACCCTTTGGTGTTATCAGGGTCGCTTGATTCTGTATAGCCTCAGGAGATTCATCTGATGGTCTGCGGATTATTTGCAAGCTGTCCTCTAACCTCCATTCACTTCAAATGGGTAATAAGTGCCATATCCGGAGGTTGAACGAAGGCTCCAATCCCTTGATATAGCCTGATACAGGCTTTTCGTACTCCAAAAAAAGGATTCCAGGGAGGCTAGAAATTTCAACTCGAGTGGTTTACGCGGGGGAGAATATTAGTGACGAGTTAAGAGGCGGTGATACGTTCCCCTCCACTGATCAAAATTGTGAAACCTACTTTCTTCCAAAATACTCGGCAGATAGAGCTCAGATTTTGCGAGAATGTGCGGAAGTATGGCAGAATTAGGCTAAGCTTGTAGCTCCTCGATCCTTGTAGCCGTTCGTTCAGGAGAATCGAAGGAAAAAAGATGCGAGAGAGGCAGCCTTATAGGCGTTTAACATTTATTATCACTGCCTCTTAAAACATTCGATTGGTCTTACCGATTTTTTTTTCTCAGTGTAGACTTTGGCGAGCTTTGGAAGGTCAGCAGCAGTACACGAAAAAAAAGTCATTGATAAAACCGTCGCTCGCAAGCTACGAAAAACAATTGTTGTCAATTCAATTTTAATTCTAAGCCCTACAATTTTGTGTTATATTGAAACGATACTTCCAAAACAGACAAAAGAACATTTGGTTGATTCAATGTTAAATCGGATTGTGAAAACAATATCTGGAGTTAATTTTTAATTATATTTGTTTCCCTGTACAGAATCGTCTCATGATCTGCATTTTCAGATGAACTACAATGTAACTTACAAAATAATACCTACAGAACTACAATGAACTACAATGTAACCTACAGAATCGTCTCATGATTTGCATTTTCAGATGAGCCACAGTGTAACTCTTCACAGATCCTTCAGAGAGCCATATATCCCACTTTCTTATACAAGACGGCTGCTCCTCCAAGATAGCAACCATGCCGTGTCTCAAGCCGAAAGGTCGGTTCGAGTGGCAATGGCAAAAACGCGAATCCCGTGTTCGGTGATCCTCATTACCTTCATCTGGACCGGAGGTCTTCCAGTGTTTATCAGAAACACACTGTGACGTGAACACGGCTAATGTATCAACTTATAATCGTTGCCGACCGACGGCTCAGCTTGTAGGTATGGAAACGGTAACTTAATAGGTAGTGGATGATATTAGTGACGTATTATAAACTAGACTTTCGCGAGTTTTGAAAATTCGGCAGCAGTACAGAATCATCTCATGATCTGCATTTTCGGATGAACCACAGATCCTTCAGAGATCCTTCAGAGAGTGTAACTCTTTACAGATCCTTCAGAGATCCATATATCCCATTTTCTTACACAAAACGGCTGCTCCTCCGAGATAGCAACCATGCGGTGTCACAAGTCGAAAGGTCGGTTCGAGTGGCAATGGCAAAAACGCGAATCCCGTGTTCGGTGATCCTCATTACCTTCATCTGGACCGGAGGTCTTCCCGTGGATATCAGAGACACACTGTGAGGTGACTACGGCGACGACAGCAGCGGCGGCAGTGTAGTATTACATACAGATCGAGTGTGTGCACTGCAGCCATATATACATATATACATATATATATATACACACACGCATCTATATATGTACATACATGTACGGGAGTGGAGTGTCTTTGGTGGCTGCGACAAAGAGCTGAATCGAGGAGGCTGCGCTCCTCTCTGTCGGAGCCATCGTCGAGGGCCTCGGGGCGAGTATCCCGAGGTATTCGAGATACTTGTAGCTGTCCCACGTGGATGGACCACGGGCCACTTGGTCGTCGTGCCCGTCGTGGCTCACCGGTCCCTCAAAGGAACCGCTCGCTCGATCGCCACCGCTCTTCCCGGGCCTGCGGCACTATAGGGTTACACTGACATAAGCGAAGAAGCATATACACCAACTTCTCGGTGTACGACGTCGCGATACGCGCGCGCGGGCTCGCTCGATTCTCCGCGCGCACGGAAAGCTTTGACTCCGCTTTCGTCGAGCTTCGCGTGTACCCCATGGAATACCCCCCCTGGTATACGAGACCAGAAGGGCACGTGACATCGAGTGGCCTCTCCCGAGAGACAAATAACTTCGATCGAGTCACGTCAATTCACGTAATTATATTTATTTTCCAGCCGCAAACGAGTCGCTGGATGTAATATGCAATTTACTAATTACAACGAAATTACGATGGCTCTGGTTTTTCGCTCATGGTTCTCATAATTTTCGGTTCTTTGAATTTTCACAGAGTTTCACTGAAAGTAAATTCATCTTTTTAGTGTTTCCTTATAGAGGAAGCTTTGTTTCTTTTATTGTGTGTCAATTCTAGTAGTATTTATGGTATTTATTTGTATGATAATGATAATCAGTTGATAAGCGGTCGAGAGTGATGATAAAAGTGGAACAATTGAACTGCTTCTGCCTATATATACATACGGTGATTTTTTAACAAAAAATGTTTGCGTTATATTAGGGTCGACTAGTTTATAAATTGACAATTAATTGTCGCTATGTGTTTGCGGCCTGACAGGTCGTTTCGGTCGTCGGCAAACGAAATGGGCGAAGCTTGGCCAGTTGACCGAAATGACAATTTCGCCGGTACAAATGTGCCGGAGTTTCCGGCGAAATCTCGCGGCCAATGGAGCCGGATCCACATTGTACTTGTACACCAATCTCGGCGAGGCTCTACATCGCGCTCCTATATCGCCGTCGGGCGCTGTACACTTGTACGCGCTTGGCTCGTGGCATCCGCTATGCGAATAAGCGGAGCTTAGTCCCGCGTATTAGCATATGAGCGTCGCCTAATTAACGCCCCGTAGTGCGCGACGGCGGCGGCGGCGGTGCACGCGAGGCATTAAATAACGTAAACCTCGGGGGCCCCGGAGTCCCCATTGTCTTAGCTAAAGCCGTTCGTAAAACTCGGTTTAAGTCGACGAATAGCTTTGGATTACGGTGGAAGCGCGCAACTCGCGTCATCTCGCATCTTGTCCAGTGTGGCAACGTGCGTACGCTTTTCATATATGAGGTATTCCTGGCCGACACGACAAGCGTTCAACCCTGACCCCTTCCAATTTGCTGCATAATATTTATTCTGTTCTATATGCTCGAAAAAACACTTTTTTTTTACCAATACTTTTTTAATGATTTTTTAGATAAAAATGTAAGCCCTAATTAAAAAATTTGGAATTGTTCCCAAAAATCCGGTATTAGACATCAAAACTTTTGAGCTACGACCCAGAGTGAGCAAACGATTGTGTCGATTTTTAAACAATTTTTTCTATTACAAAAGTCGTTAAAAATGGAAAAAAATGAAACAAGATGACAATTTATGGACGATTGTTGCGCAATCATTTTATACATAACGCAAGATTATTTTAGAATTTTTCTGATGCTTTTTTAATCAATATATAAAAAATCATGCGTCAAATAATGAGTTGTTGAAATAGAAAATTAAGTGAGGTATGTTTAACTCTCAATTTGTAAATTTCTCAAATCCAACCATCAACCAATTGTTCTTGGCTATGATAAAACGTTGGTTTACTGGTTGAATAAGACAAAATAATTATAACTCCAACCCTGAGCTGAATGGTTGGTTTTTGATTGATTTTCCAGAACAGACCTTAATCCAACAGTCTCACGTAAATGCTAGAAAAGCTTATGATTACTTATAATTATTGTGTCCTGCTCATTATTGTGTCGAGTTGGCTCGAGTTGGAATACCTCATGTTCAATTCACTTCAATTCAATGTATTATAAATTTTTGATCGAGCGGACATGTTTATAATTTTTTGTTTTTTCTTTCACTTACATTATTAGTTTTACTTATAACTATCATACTATTTTGTCTGAAACATAAAAAATAGTCGTAATTCCTACATTTTCAAGTTTAGAGAAAAAGCGATAAATTGGAATATACATGTGACATATACATGTGATGGGTATATGAAAGGGAAAGAAAGGACGACGACACGTTACAAACTCGGTTATAAATAGTACAGTATGTTGCAGCAGCGAAATATATATATTTCTGTGTATGTGTGTGGATGTATTTTATATATATATATATATATATGTACATATATGTTGCAGCGGCTGTGGGGGCGACGACGTACACGAGGCCTACGACGCACGAGCTGCGCGATGATGAATGATCGAAGGAAAGACGTCCACGGACGAGACCCTCGCCCGTGGAACTGCTGGCGAAGACGAGCGTGTCGGATGCACTCGCGTGCACGTGATAGACAACACGCAACATGGATTCTTCTTATAGTCAATAAATACTCTAATTTACGGCCTCTCGCCGACAGAGGCCGCGCGCACTTTGTACACGCAATTCGTAGCGTAGCCGATCCAGTTGGGATTCAATTGCGCGTCGGATGGATTATAAATTGCGTCGGGTGACAGTGGAACAGGCGAGTAAAAAATTGTATTTGAGAATTTTGAGATGAGATTTAGGAAAAAAATGAATTGGGATCAAAATTCTTGGGATCGATTTTGGCATTTTTTGAACACCAGTCGGATTTGCAAATTTTTACGTTTTGAACTATTACAACAAAATCAGCCATTTTTTAATTACTTAAAAAAAATCTTGAACTCGATTTTCGACACATTCTGACCGGAAACCTGATCTGTAAATTCCTATATAAAAAGAACTATTTTTTTTAGAACGAAAGTCGATATAGAGTAAAAAAGTAATGCGAAATGGTCGGTTTTCAGTCGGTCATGCGAGGGTCGAGCAGTACGAATTTCTAGCTAAATAATCTATATGGGGTATTCCACCGGTAGCGGGACAGGTTTTGGCCGAGGGTCTCGAATTTTTTCGTTAGTCACGAATATAATTTCCTTCTATCATAAAAGAATACATCCATGCAGTTATAGATCCCAAATAATATTTTGTTTTTGTTGAACCGTATTCTAATAATATCGAAATAAAAAAGAAATTTCCGTATGTTTAATTGTGTCTTCAATGTCAATAGAGCAAAAATAAAATTTGACCAGTGCTTTTTAATCGGAAAAAAGTACTCTTTCCAATAAAATATATAGAATAGTAATACGATCTGTAAAAAAAAATTCTACGGACCAAAAACTGAAGAAAAAATCCTAAGGGGCTAATTTGTTTTAACAACAAGTTTACTGAATATAGTTCAACATGTTATAAACGTTATACAACATTTTTAGCTTGCTTTTTTTTCTTCCCTAGTAATTAAATGTTATGTTCGGTAAAAATATATTTTCAGTACTTTTAATTATCTATATCTTGGGTATCAATAAAGCAAAAATCAATATAATTCGCAGGAGGGACGATCATATCGATTGGTACTGGATCCTATGTATTTGATTAGCTGAGCTATTATTGTGTTGCAGCTATTATTTTTTATCTTTGGCGTTTATATTTTAGATGTTTATATTTTAACTATAAAATATAAACATCTCTCTTGGGAATTGTACTGTATTAGCAACAACGCGTTCGCTTCGCTCGCACTCCTTGATTTTCATTGATCTTTCCTTGTGGTCAATACAGCCATGCAAAACGCGCGCGCGACTGCGCGGCAGCCATGACAGTACGAATCGATTTATATCGAAGCCCCCTCCGACCAATAGGGACGTTCGAAAGGTGGCTTCAGTATTTCGACTTCGATGTGTCATGTCCTTTCTAAGAGAGGATTAAGTAGCACGGGCGCTACAACGCCCGTGTCCCTTTCTGAGAGTTTTGACACTGACATAAACAAAAGATTTCAATGCATGTTCAGTATGTATGACGACACGGCCGTCCAATTACAGCACGAATAGAACAGCTTCACATAAACATAGCTGAGTGCCACCAACTTTTTAGCAATTTAATAATATATAGTATTGTTGATAATAAAAATATAGTTTTGTTGTTTTAACCATGTATTTTCCTCTCAGTGTACTGCAACTGTAAAAAAAGGCATGAAAAAGAAAGTTACAAAAAAAAAACGTATAGACGAAATTAAATACAAAAATAAAACAAGGCGACTGTAATTGAATTAGTAGGTGCATCGTTATATATCGCAGCGGATGTACCGAGCATTTCGAATCGCGGATAGATGGGTTTTCGGGGGGGTGGGGGGTCGATATAGAAACCCGATAAAGGTCGCGCGGAAGGAGCCGGAGAGTCGATGAATGAGCGGCAACGTGGGGAGCTCGACGATCGCCGGGCCCGCGATAACGATCGTTACTTTCCGGGGGTTGAGAATTCCCGAAGTGAAAATGCGAGCAGATAGTCGAATTTAAGGCTTTCGTTAGTGGAACGGGGAATCGTCCTCCCGATCTGCGTTCTCTCGGGCACCGAGGCGAGCGCCCCGAGGGTTTTTCCGTCCCGCCCGCCGCCACCGCGACTTCCGGCCCCGGGCGAAAGACTCGGATCCGTCATCGTAACGATCTTGCTGACGCGTCGCTTCCTCCTTCGGCCGCACGAGGCCTCTCGTCTTGAGCCCCGCGACGCTTATTCCTCGGTCTCCCTGTGTACATTGTATATCTATCTCGCAAACCATCCCCAACGACCGGCCGACCTATTCCCGCTTATAATTTAACGAATCGCCACTAATTATTTATAATTAATTGTCCCGGTTGTGCAGCAGTTTGCCGTCGAATGACATCTGCACCCGGCAAACGTAAAGCACCCACGATTTTTCATCCCGACTTTTTGTCGTGTCAGTTACGCAGCTCGGGGACGAATTTTATTTATTTTTCGTCGTCGCAATGTTTATTTCTTTTATTAACAATTTGTCTGCCTCTCTGGTGGGCGAAATAAGCAATTTTGGTTCGGTGCAAAAAATGCCCAAAAAAGATTACTGATTGAAATAACGAGCCAATTATTTTTCTCTCGGTACTTGTGGGTGAAAAAAGTTGAACCCAACTGTTAAACAAAATTCTGTGTCTAATTCTGATTTTCGAGGCATTCGATGATTTTTTCTCCTGCTGCAAAATATTTTTACATTCAAGTATTTCATTATAGCGTATTTATTTCTTAATTTAATTTTAAACAATAATACGCGTTATTTCATATTTTAACTAAGGCCGACTTAAATTAAAACAAATTATCGAAACGTACGACCTCTTCCAATCCGCATTTTCGTCGCATCCCTCGGAATCGTCGCAAAAAAATCGCGTTCGGCTCCGCGCTGTTGCAACCAGCGTGGCAAAAGGGGCGCCGGGTGGCTCGTCGAACGACTAATTATATATCGTCGACGACGCCGCGTGCTTCGTCTCTTCCGCGAATTCTACGCGCGGCTCGCGATTCGACAGCCCGCGAGGCGAAATCCAGCCGCGAGATTCGTGGTCAGCGCGATTCGCGCTCGCAACCCTCGGGCCCCGAATTTCTCTGATTTATTACGTCAAAGATCAGCGCTTGGCGAATCCTTCGCAGTCGCAAGAATCGACGACGATCGAGGAGCCCGAAATAAATTTGAAAAAAATTGTATATTTAATTAAATGTCGCGACGATTCGATGAGTCCCCCGGGTGGTTGCGGCGAGTGGTGCGTCTCTCTCTCTCTCTCGCTCCCCCTCGCCCCTTCCCCTCCCTCGACGAGCCGGCGGATCGCGAGCAAAAACTCCCGGGGCCCCGCGAGTCTCGCTCCCGGGCTTCTCGTTCGTGGCCCCGTAGAGCTCGACCCCGGGACTCGCGTTCCTCGTGGCTTACTCCGCGTGCGGCGCCGCGCGGCCAGAGCGCGGAGCGTCGCCTCCATCGGGACCCCGTGACGACTCAATCAGCGAGGCCTCCACGTCCTCCGTGGAGCACGCGAATCGCTTTTGCTTATTTATCGAAAGTTTTTTTTTTTTCAATTCGTCTCCTGAAATCAGCTGAAAAATGCGACGTCCGATTGGAAGGTGATTGTTTAATTATTGCCACCGAATCTTCCATCGAATGTAAAACGAAAGTAATTCGCTCTTCAGGCTTGACTTTTTTCCCTCTCGTCATTCGTCGAGGCCTTGAAACTATTAACGAAATTACTGACAAATTCAAAAATAAAAAATAATCGGTATTTTTTATTTAAAAAAATCAAATATGATTGGTACTTTTTATTTAAAAAAAATAGAAAATAATTGGTTCTTTTTATTTAAAAAAATAATAAATAATTGGTATTTTTTATTAAAAAAAAAAAATAATAATAATAGTGGATTGGAAAGTGAGATTAGTTATGTCCCGCGTGTATATTGACAAGGAATTTAGTTGTATTGAGAAACAATTCGCCCTGGAGGTTCGACACTTTGCTTTCCCTCTCGTCATTCGCCGAGGCCTTTAAACTTTGAGCCATATTTCTTATCCCTCTTTTAAACAGTTCACGAGGGACAAATGCGAAATTCATTGTTAGCGATCTATTCGAGCTGTGATCGGTTACCAGGAAAGTCCGTGGTAAACAAAATCAGTTTAATGCCAAATGTGACATAAGACGACGGGAACGGCAGCGCCCGTAACCTTTTATAAGAGCGCAGCAGCGCAAAAGTTTTTCAGGCACGCGCTCTCGCGTATGTGATTAGCCTAGTTTATTACAAAAAATTGAAGTCTCCGCAAATCAATTGAATAATACGACGTCTCAGTGGGTCGGAGAGAGATTGATGAAGTTTGCTATCCAAGCTCAACACTTTTTTCCCTCGTCATTCGTCGAGGCCTTTAAACTTTTAGCCAAATGCCTTATTTATTTAAAAAAAATTGAAGTCTCCGCAAATCAATTGGAAAATATACGACGTTTCCTCGGTGGATCGGAGAGAAAGAGATTGCTTAATTATTGCCACAGAATGTAACGAAGGAAGTTTGCTCCCCAAGCTCAACACTTTTTTCCCCTCTCGTCATTCGTCGTGGCCTTAAAATTTTCAGCCAAATTGCTTACTAAAAAAAAAAAAAAAAAATTGAAGTCTCCTCATTCTAAAAAATACGCCGTCTCCTCAGTGGATTATTATAGGATTATATTGCCACCGAATATCTCGAAGGAAGTCGCTCGCGAGGCTCGACACTTTGTTTTCCCTCTCGTCATTCGTCCGAGGCTTCTCGAGGCCTTTAAACTTTTAGCCAAATGCCTTATTTATTTAAAAAAAATTGAAGTCTCCGTAAATCAATTGAAAAATATACGACGTTTCCTCGGTGGATCGGAGAGAAAGTGATTGCTTAAAATTATTGCCACAGAATGTAACGAAGGAAGTTTGCTCCCCAAGCTCAACACTTTTTTCCCCTCTCGTCATTCGTCGTGATCTTCAAATTTTCAGCCAAATTGCTTATTAAAAAAAAATTGAAGTCTCCTCATATCATCTAAAAAATACGCCGTCTCCTCAGTGGATTAGAGAGTGAGATTGTTTAGTTATGTCACGCGTGTATATTGCCACCGAATATCTCGAAGGAAGTCGCTCGCGAGGCTCGACACTTTGTTTTCCCTCTCGTCATTCGTCCGAGGCTTCTCGAGGCCTTTAAACTTTTAGCCATATGCCTTATTTATTAAAAAAAAATGAAGTCTCCGCAAATCAATTGAAAAATATACGACGTCTCCTCGGTAAATCGGACAGAGAAAGAGATTGCTTAATTATTGCCACAGGACCACAGAATGTAACGAAGGAAGTTCGCTCCCCAAGCTCAACACTTTTTTCCCCTCTCGTCATTCGTCGTGATCTTCAAATTTTCAGCCAAATTGCTTATTAAAAAAAAATTGAAGTCTCCTCATATCATCTAAAAAATACGCCGTCTCCTCAGTGGATTAGAGAGTGAGATTGTTTAGTTATGTCACGCGTGTATATTGCCACCGAATATCCCGAAGGAAGTCGCTCGCTGAGGCTCGACACTTTGTTTTCCCTCTCGTCATTCGTCCGAGGCTTCTCGAGGCCTTTAAACTTTTAGCCAAATTGCCCGCTGCCAACGACAGAGCGTACGGGCCATATACCATAAATAAATGAGCTTTATTATGAGAGGGATCGGGCGTCCCGCGCGTCACAACATCGGGGCGAAGCTAAGCGATCCGAGTGTCGCTCCCCGGTGGATTTATGATATTTCCACAACGGCGCTGAGTTAGCGAGCGGCGAGCGAGCCGGAGCCGCGTTGAGCCCCTTTGATGTCTCTGGACCGCGCGCGTCGTCGTCCACCACCACCGAGACTCGCTCGCGCCTCGGTGACCCGGGCGGTAAACTAATCGTCACCCTCTTTTGATCGCGCTCCTCGCTCCGTCGTTTTTCGGCCCGTGTAGATACAGTTGGGCTCCAAGGCTGGAGCGGATCGCGGATGGATGATGCAGTGGGCAAACTAATTGGTCCGGATTGAAACGATTTTCGCGCTCGTGGGATTGGTAATTAATTCGCGCGATTCGTGTTCGCTGGGCGGGAGGAAAATAGGCTTTCTTGGACTGACAAAAAATATTGGAAATATTTTTTTTCTCGGGCTACGCGAAACAATTATAGCGAGATTAGATTTCGAATTTATTGGCCGAATTAGCGAGACGTTTTTCATTTATTGGCGAAATTAGAAATTAGCAAAATCATTTTTCACTCGGTAAAAATAATCAGCGAAATTAGGAAAAATATTGTTTACTCAGTAAAAATAATTAGCGAAATTGGGAAAAATATTTTTTAATCACCGAAATAAAACATTTTGCTATTAGCAAAACATTTCGCTATTAGCAAAATGTTTTGCTAATATCGCTAATTATTATTAGCGATATTATGTTTAGCAAAACATTTTTTATTTGCCAATAATAATTAGCAAAATTGTCAAAATATTTTACTAACCCTGTAAACTATTTTTATTTGTTTTCGTCCTCGTATGCAAAATTCGTTTTTCTCATCACACGTTAACCAGAACTTGAGAAAACCTAAATCACCGAAATAAAATAAAACTCACCTTCCTCTCAATCAAACAATCTTCCATCATCCATCTCATCCGAAGCCCGCGAACAAAATCCTCGAAAATTAAATCAGTTCCCGAAAACCCCCAAATCCCGGATCCCCGTCGCCCGCGAGACGCTCAATGTTCTCGCCTTATTCCGCGCGGCTCGTATATTTATTAATACACACGGGCCGCGGGGTAGACTACACGAAACCCGCGTGTATTCTCGTAGTCATCGCGAGATGTGCAGCGCGTTGGGCGCGACGCGGACGCGGGTGGTGTTGGTATGCAGCCAGTAGTCGCTAGCAGCCGGCTCGCTCGCTCCCGTCACGCGTCAGCCGCCTCCTTTTTCTCGTGTCGTCGAGTAGTAGTAGCGAGACCAGCGAGCGCGCGCGCGCGCTATACGCGCGCACATAGCGGCCGCGCGTGCGCGCTTTGACAGACGCGGCTGGCGTGAAAACGCTCGCCAATTAACCCCCGGTGAATTATGCACCGGCTCTTTCCCACTAATTTAGTAGGTGACTTATGTCGTACTTGCCAGCCGACAAGCCGAGCTTGCCCGACGAATTTGTGCCCCGCGAGTGTAACGCGCGAGTCGAGACTCCCTGCACCGGGCCCGAGTTGTGTGCGCATCTATCGTATACGCATTTGTACTTGCGAGCTCATTTGCTCTCCTTGTCAGGATGTGAGGAAGAGATGGAGATAGAGAGAGTGGGACAGATGCATTCGTTGCGTTTAGAGATAGAAGGAGATAGATGCATTCATTGCGTTTAGAGATAGAAAAAGACAGATGCATTCGTTGCGTTTAGAGATAGAAAGAGACAGATGCATTCATTGCGTTTAGAGATAGAAAGAGACAGATAGAAAGATGCCTTTATTGCGCTTAGAGACTGAGAGAAAGAGAGATAGATAGATAGATGCATTTATTACGCTTAGGGGCAGAGAGAGATAGATCGATAGATATAGATGCGTTTATTTCGCTTAAGGACTGAAAGAGAGAGAAAGAGAGATAGATAGATGAGAGAGAGATAGAGAGTGAGAGAGAGAGAGAGAGAGAGAGAGAAAGAGAGATTAGGGGCAGAGAGAGCGAGAGAGAGAGAGAGAGAGAGAGAGAGAGAGAGAGAGAGAGGGGGGGGGGGGAAGGAGGGAGCTACTGTTTCAGCTTCCTCTTCTTCTTCGGTATAATTCAGCCCAGTATTGCGTCGTCACCGTGCGCCTCGCGCGAAGGCCGAACGGATATCCGGCAGCGCAACGAGACCGCGTGCGCGCGCGAGCGGCCACTTCTCTTTGAAGTCTTTGAGGATCGCCTTTGCTCGGCATCTCCGCGTGGCGAATGAAATATCGGCAGCGCGAACACGTCTGACTCGCGTCCCGCTGGCTTCCGAGTAAACTGCACGGCCAAAAGTGCGCTGGATGTGCGGGGAATCGCGGATTTGTGGCGCGCGGGATGTCTGAGCGTCGGTGCTGCTGCGGTTATGGGCGGACCGCGATTAGCGATATGAGGACGGTAGAAAATGAGGTGGAATCACTTTTCTGCCATTTTCAGCGAGGCCGGACGCGGCGATTAACCGATTGTTTCGCCTTATTCGGCGGGCTGTTGGTCGAAGATTTTTTTTCTCACGGTTACAAGAGGCGGAGAACGGATGTCCTTGGATTTTAAGGCCATTTTTTTATTCGTTTTTCATTTTTTTAAATCTGATTTTCTAATTCACTTTTTAAACTTGAATTTCCAATTCTTTTTTCATTTGGATTTCTAATTGATTCGTTTTATTTGAATTTCTCATTAATTTTGCTTCCTCATAGAGGAAGCTTTGTTTTCGTGAAAATTTTTTTTTTCGAGATTTTCATGTTAACATACTTAGAATCACCTAAAACGTCGAGAAAAGTGGTCTAGAAAATATGTCTGTATGTGTGTATGTGTGTGTGTGTGTGTGTGTGTGTGTGTGTGTGTGTGTGTGTGTATGTATGTATGGTCCAGGCACCGAACATTCAATTGTTCATAACTCAGGAATGGCATGGTGGATCGAGCTAAAAATTGGCACGGAAGTAGAGTATTAAATCCTCTGCAATTCACATCTTCTTAAAATTAAATATATCCATGTATACAAATTTTATCGAATTTTTAATTTTTCAAAAAAATGGCGTGATCGCTCTAACTTTCGTAAAAGTTCGACGACTCAGCTATATACTTCATCATAAATAAAGACACGTTCAATGTTGTTTGGTATTGAATTTCAGCGAAATCGGTAAAGCGGTTCCGGTTTTATAGAATTTTGAATTTTTCGAAAAAAATAAATTTTGCTCTATATCACGTCGAATCTCATCAACTGAACCAAAATATTCAACAGTAAAAAAATAACATACAGCGCTGCCACGTATAAAATTTGGTGACGATCGGTAAAGTCGTTCGGATTTTACGCTGTTATGAATTTTTGAAAAAATTAAGATTTTCGCTGTAACTTATAGAAAAGTTACTAAAGTAAGTCAAAACTTTATATCTAATCAAAATTAGATGTAACGGTGTTTGTAACGGAGTTTTTTTTTGTTCAAATTTAAAAAAAGTGCAAAGATTTGTTGAAATTAAAAAAAAGTTGCAAAGTAGAACTTTGCACACTGCTTCCTCATTAATTCCCCTTTTTCACAAAGCTTCCTCTATGAGGAAGCCAAAGTTAATAAATAAGCTTCTTCATAGAGGTGGCTTTGTGAAAAAGGGGAATTAATGAGGAAGCAGTGTGCAAAGTTCTACTTTGCAACTTTTTTTATTTGAATTTATAATTCATTTTTCTGTAAATTTATATTTTTTGCGGCTACTTTTTTTACTCTGTTTACGAAAAGCCTCCATGGAAATAAAGTATATTTGAAAATATATAAGAGATATAGAACTTCTGGCCGAAATATATATAATAAATATATTATTATCTACACGGAAAAAAAATCATTGATTCGATAAAACCGTGGATTGCGGGCTGTCAAAAACAAGTGTAGTCAAATCAATGTCATTTCCAGTTCCTACAATTTCGTATGATATTGCAACGATAACTCCAAAATAGGCAAAAGAATATTTTATTGCTTCAATGTTAAATCGAAAAGTGAAAACGATAACTGGAGTTAATTTAAAAACAGTGTTTTGACAGCCCGCAATTCACGCTTTTATTGAATCAATGATTTTTTCCGTGTATTTAAGATATATCTCAGATGTATCTCATTAAAATATATCCGGTGAATATATTAAATATATATAGTGGATACAGAATTTTTTTGCCGATATATACTTTATTTCCATAGGGGAGGGGGGATATTAATTATTTAAAAAAAAAGAGAAAACGCAAGTTTTCGCAGAAAGGTGAAGAATAATTTTTTTCCGTGCACCGACTGACGCGATCTTTGGTTTTTCGTTTCAGATCGCAGCTCGAGTCGATCGAGAACGAGGGCGAGAAGTCGCGAGGGCGAAATACTCGGCGCGAGGTACCCGCGCCGTGTCGTAGAAGTGTCACTCGAATTCCTCTCCCGCGGTCTCCCGCTCTCGTCGCCGCGACCGGCCCGAGACAATCTATCACTTAGTCGTACAAAGAAAGTTTGACGCGACGTCAAAAAGCGGGCTCGTTAATTTTTCATACGGCAACTCGTCCTGTGAAACTCGTCGCCACGTCGCCAACAACTAACGCGTTACACTGCCACGGGTAACGCTCATTATTCAGCGCTTTCACGCCGACGAGCGTGCATGTGTGCCGCGCTCCCGACACCTTCGATTCACACACACGTGACCCTCGGTCGCACACGCGACTCCGTAACGCTGGACGAAAAAATTCCCGTCGCCAGTTCGGGGACGAAAAAAAATTCAAGAACTAACAACGAAAAAATACTTTCACGATATTTCAATAGTATTAGCAATTTTTTTCATTTCAATTTAACCCAGCTGATCATCACTGTATTCACTGACTTCGCATTAGTATGGCTCACTCGGCAACTTAATGAAGCACAAAAAATTCTCATCCCTGGTCCGAGGAAAAAAATTGCCAGCTACCGACAAAAATTATTCTCGCGATATTTTTAAAAAATTGCGAATTTTTCTTATCCGCCCAGGTAGAGAAAATATTATTTTCAAACTACAAAAAGTGGTAATCGTTGAATTGCACATTTACGACTGACCTGGCATTAGTTTGACTCATTTGACAAGTTAATGAAGCACAAAAAGTGCTCATCACTTCTGAAAAAAAAAAATCGTGAGCTATCAACTATTATTTTCTCCATACTAAAATAGAGCGAATTTTTCTCATCCACCCATCTCGAATTCTATGAATCCTCATATGAATAAGAAAGAAAAATAATTAGAAAATAATAATATCGAGTAAGAATGAAAAATGATTTCCAAACTATAAAAAGGGGTAATCGTCGAACCGCGGATTTACGACTTTTTCCGGCTCATTCGTCGACCAGTAATGAATAATAAATCAAAGGCAAGAACGGGGCTAACGTACGGGCAATAACCACTGATTTTACGAGGCAAAGATCGCGCGGAGTTACTTTGTTGTTGGGCGCGGACCGGCGGTCGGTCGGGTAATACGCATATAATACGCTCGGATAAATGAACAACCGAAGACGCGCGCGTTAAAATTGAATTAGCCGCGCGCGTCTGTCGGGCGGGATAAGAGCTTTCCTTGGTCGTGGCCGGGGCGTTAATTAGCGGCTCGTGGCGTTAAAATTCCCGGATCGCGCGAGGACGAGAGAGAGAGAGGCAAGTTATGAGGCGCGAGGTATCGGGTCGAACCTATAGCGCGGCAACCGCATCTACGTCTACATCTCCGCTGATGCCCGTCGTATATTTTGTATTTACGAGGCAAACTTTCCTCTAAGCCTCCCGGTGTTTTAACTTTATCGCGAGCAAAGTATGATTTTACGACGGCGAGCTAAATATTCGTCGGCCGGACCGTAAAGCAAACGCCCTCGCCTGCGTTTTTTCTTTTTTTTTCGCGGCGTAAACGCAACGTGGTTGTCGAGTCGTTAGGTCGTATAAGGAGCACTCACGACCGAGGAGCAACGACGCGCTTAGATGTGGTTTTCGAGCGGTGAAGTTGGCCGCAGATTCGAATCAGTGCAGCCATCTTCGCCTCGCTCGCCATTCAAATCCATAGCTAACTTCACACCACTCGCCAGTCGCTAACTTCACAAATCCATAGCTAACTTCACACCACTCACCAGTCGCTAACTTCACAATTCCATAGCTAACTTTACATCACTCGCCCATCGTTTCCTTGGCCAACTTCACACTGCTTGTCTAACGATACCTCGGCCAACTTCACGCTGTTTGCTCATTGATTCCATTGCCAACTTCACACTGCTCGCTCATCGAATACATGGATAACTTCTCACAACTCGCTCATCGATTCCACGACCAACTTCACACCGCTTACCAATCGATTCCATTGCCAACTTCACACCGCTCGATCGTCGATTTCAGAACCAACTTCAAACTGCGTACCAATTCGACTCCACTGCCAACTTCACACCGCTTACTTTTCGATTCCATTTCTAACTTCATACCGCTCGCTCGTCGATTACATGACCAACTTCATATCGCTTACCAATCGATTCCACAACCAAGTTCACATCGCTTACCAATCGATTCCACAACCAACTTCACATCGCTTACCAATCGATTCCACAACCAACTTCACATCGCTTACCAATCGGTTCCACAACCAACTTCACACCGCTTGCTTCTCGATTCCATTTGTAGCTTCACACCGCTCGCTCGTCGATTCTATAACCAACTTCACATCGCTTACCAATCGATTCCACAGCCAACTTCACACCGCTCTCTCATCGATTAACAATCAACTTCCCACCGCTTACCCATCGGTTCTATGACCAACTTCACACCATTGGCTTACGGATTCCACGGCTAACTTCACACCGCGCGCCGCCCGAATTTCCCCACGAATCACCGGCGACTCAAATATTCGCTCGTCCAGCCGTAAAACTAACGCCCTCGACTACTTTTCGCGACATAAACTCAACGTGGATATTGAGCCGTTAGCTCGTATAAGGCACTCTCGTCGAGGGAGCAACATCGCACTTGGACATCGCCTTCATATATACACCATATATATATAGGCATATAAAAATACATATATACAATATGTATATATATATATATATATATATATATATATATACAACCAGGAATTTCTTTGCTCGCGATTACGTGACGGGACTGTGTCGCCCAGCGTCATCCGGTTTTCGTCGATTTAGCCCGGTCATCGATTCACCGTCTCGAGCTCCGCTTCGCCGCTGGTATCCCCCGAGGCCCGACGGCGGCCGCGGCGGCGGAGCCCCGGAGGGGCGCACCGTATACGCATAATTCTCAGGATCCGGCTTCTGCTTTGAAGGTTTATGCCGATTCAGGAGGAGCTTGATTCATGAAGACGGAAAGGACCTCCTCGGGATCGGCTGCTCGATGCTCCCAAGGCCGCGGCGGGTGGTCCACCGTCTTGATTTCTTGTTTCCACTCGGGCCGAGCGAGCCGGCGAGTCAGCGAGTCAGTGAGAACGTGCGGGAGCCGCGGAGCTCGGCGGTCGGGACGCAACAGAGATGCAACGATATCGTGAATAAAGAGATGACGGAGGGGGGGGGGGGGGGGGGGAGAGGAGAGGGGAAGGACGGTGCACCGTATATATACGACGAGGAGGCCGATTGTCGATTTAAATGTTTACTAATAACCAGGCTTGTCCCGCAACCACCCAGAAGTCGGTCGCTTTGCATTTTTATAAGTACACAAACGACGAGGAGGGTATCGAGGGGTTGGAGGGGGCTACGCCGATGATTCCGAGAAGGCACGTTTCATATTCATCCGTCGGTGCACTCGGCGACTCCGGCCGCGGAGCGACTCGGCGACCAAGACTTCGGCTAGGAGAATCGAGCGGTCACGACCGACTGTTGACAGTAATTTTTCGGTTTTGCTTCTCCTGCTGCGATTATTTCGAGTGCGGATTGTTTGTGGTTGGATTCTCCGCGACTGTAGCTATGAGGATTTTTCGTCTCGTAAAGATTTAGGGTTGATTCGGTGCGAATAAATAAATCAATCGTTTTTTTTTGTCGATGATGAGTATTTAATTTGTTTAAATTTCGTATTGATTATTATTATTGAAGTAATTAGATAAAATGTTACGATTGCATTGGCTTCAGGATTCGTCCAAAAATCGCTGGAAGTCATAGATAAAATTCAAATTCTCAACACCACAAAAAATGTATCTTTCGTCGTACAGAAAATTCAGCTAAATGTCTCATCCGTTTTTCCATGTCCGTTCACCGACTCTTTGCACCGTTGGTCCCAACCTCCGTGTCCTTCGAATGTAGAAGAAAATTTCAGGCGCCTCACAAAAAAAAGTTCTGTCCTCGATGCGTTTGCGCACGTCCCGCCTCGTCCAATTGGCCGTCGTATTCACATCTGCGCGGTAGATCTGCGCAGACGTTCGCAAACGCTTCAATCGCTCGCTGCAAAAAATCGGGGAAGGGGATTTTCGTCGGGAAAAAAATCAGACACGTGTTTTCGTCATTGTTTCATTTCATAATGTGTTTGTTTATTGCGAAAGGACGCGCGCAGGCTTCACCTGTTGCCCGCGTTATACCAATGTGGTATCGGGGCCTGGCCTGGACGTACCAAATTTGGATACGAATGACTAAGAGGCGATGGGCGTTCGTTCGTTCGTTGCGTTCGTCCGACGTGTCGCCGAAGCGTGCATCGTGCTTGATATGTAGACGTTGCGCGGACTCTCGCGGCGTCTCGTCGACTCGCGTGCCCCGCGTGTGTTCGAAGGGGGAGGGAAGGGGGGGCCGAAAAATCGCCTCGCGCGTTTCGTCGACGAGACCCGCCGCGCAGTCCCGGCAGCCAGTTGAACTGGACCAGTTGAACTGCCGTTCCACCGACGCGATTATCGCGCCGAATTTAATTTCATTATTTTCTCTCTCAATCAGAACGCGTCGCGGCGACACGTCGGACCTCGGGACTTCGGTCTGTGAATCGAGCAATTTTCACCGCAATGCGCGAGACAAACTCACGTTTTACACTCCACAACCTCTGCCGATCCAACTACCCCGTCCAAGTAATCGATAGTACGTTAAACATTCCAATAACAATAATAATCGTTATAATAATGATAATAATTAATAATAATTAATGGTCGGTCACAGTGGTTGTCGTCGTTGTCATCGCGGTACAGCAATCATCATCATCATAATCATCATCATCATCATCGTCATCACCGTCCTCATTATTAGCACGAATTATAATTCAGTTGTATAATAATCATGTACCTAATCTACATACAATACATACACGGGAGCCGGGGTGTCGGGTCCGGGCGGGGGGGCGGGAGGAGGAATGGATTTTTTTTCAAGGAGGGAGGGGGAGGGGGCGGGCACGCCTTCGACTACTATTTACAAACGCATAAATAATATAATAATAAATTCGTCAACGCAATGACAATAATAATAATAATAATAATAATAAAACGCTATCTGTATAATATCGATGTGCATATACGTGCATATATACATAGTATATATAGTCATCGGGTCATTACATGCGTCGTTACTATAGACACACGTATATGTACACGTACATCGGGCCGTACACGTGGTTTTTAGGTATCACCTATTTGTCATCATCGACGCCGCGCGAAAAACCGGGAGTGGAGGGGGGGGGGGTCAATATATTTATTTTTATGGACTATGCTTGTCGGTGTGATATCTGCGTCTACGAATTTTTGCCTTATCTCTCACTTTTTTTTCTCTTCTCTTTACTTATTCTGGTGAAGGTGGGGGGGACGCGTGGATCGAGGGCGGCTGGAGGGTATTTCGGGGAGGGGGGGTAATTTCACCGCGAATGAGGTAGAGGCTTAGACGATTTCGCGGTTGGATTCAGGAAGTGACCAGGAAAATCGTGGGAAAAAGGTGTGGGGGTGACGATCGAACTGTACACTAATTACAAGATTTGTAGTCTGTTATTGTCAGCGACGATTTGGGGGGCCCCCCGCCCTTTTCGAGGGGGGAGTCCCGCGAAAAAAAATTCATCGAGTGAATTTTTTTTTCTTTCTTTCTTTCTCTCTTTCTCTCTCATGTTTCCCTCTCTCTATCTCTCTTTACAACCAGCTATCACGAAATCACACACGACCCGGCGACTTGAGCTCCGACGGCGGATGACTGCTCGCCGGGTGGGGCGACTGCTGCTCGGATCGCCCGGACGACGCGGTCGACGACGACGAGGGCGACACGCCGGACGACACCGTGGTGAGGAGTACTCCGCCGCTGCCGGGGGCGACCTGGCCCCCTCCGGAGGCGCTGCCGTTCAGCGCGAAGGCTTTTCCACCGGCGGTGGAGGACGACGACGAGGATGACGAGGACGCCGCCGCGGCGGCCGCAGCGGCAGCCGCGGCGACGACTGACGAAGCGACCGTGCTCGACGAGAGAATCCCGGGTGCCCCACTGGTCGCCGGGGCTATCACGCCCCCGAGTCCGCTGAGGGTCCTCGAGTATGTCTCGAGGAGCGACATATCGGCGCCAGCGCCGAGATGCGAGGCCCCGTAGAAGTTGCGATAGAAGTCCGGATGGGGCCGCACGAACTGCGAGCCCGAGTGCATCGCCGGATGAAGGGGATGGTGCGGTGGTAACCTGCTCGCCAGGGGGCTCACGATTTTTCCTCCACCCCCACCACCTCCTCCTCCCCCTCCGCCCCCTCCTCCTCCTCCTCCCCCGGAGTTTCCGTAGACCGACGAGAGGCTGCTGAGGGCGACGTTCGTGCTGTGCTGCTCGCCGTCCTTGCTCGCCATGTCGGCGAGCGACCAGATCCGGGGTTTCGCGGGCGCGCCGCTGCCGCCGGTGCTCGTGGTGCTGCCGCTCGGGCCCAGGTGATGGTGACCGGCGGCGCCGAGGCCGACGATGCCGAGGGGCGAGGTGCCGTCGGGCGAGGGATGCCGCAGGAGGCGCGGGTGGCCACCGGCCGCCCCGAGGTACGCCGGATGATGCTGCTGCTGCTGCTGGTGGTGCTGGTGGTGGGGCTGGTGGTGCTGCTGCTGGTGCATGTGGAGCGGATGACGGGGCTCCCGCTGATCGTAGAGACACTCGGGGCTGTCGGGGCCGCTGTCGGCGCGCGACTCGCTCCACTCGCTCTCGGTCCTGCCCTGGTGGGCACCCGGGACACCGCCGCCGCCGCCGCCGCCGTGAAGAAGGTCCAGCCGGTGGGCCGGCCGCTCGCCGTCCTCGCTCGAACCGGTTCCCGAGTCCTTCGAGTCTGCGAGTCGGACGAAGAGGAAACAAAAGAAGCAGAAGAGGATTCCCCCGGTTAAATAAGATAATCCGTGGTTTCGTGGCGCGCTTGGGATTTGGCAAGTTGGATTTTTTTTTTTTTTTTTTTCAGCGGGTATTAGGACTCGCCGGAGGGGGAGAGAGTGGAAGTTAATTTTTTACTTCTAGGGGACGGGAGGAAGTGACTGACTGGTTTGATGTCTGAGCATTGGCGCGTGATTCTGATGAATCTGGTTTTTCTGGCCGGGCACGGGCCAGGCCCGGATCAGCGAGCCTTGGCCAAGCCAGGGCCCGACCAGGGCCCGATTTGGAATGAAAAACATCAGCGAGACGGATCTGAGTGAACTGTCAAAAATTTGGTTTTTCGGACGTTAATTTGGTGAAAATTAGGCTTCCATAGCGGATTTTTGACGGGGTTGGGAGCAGGAATGAAGAGTCGGTTTTGTTTTTTTTTAAGGATTTTCAGACTCACCTAATCGATCCTTATCGTCGACGCTCTTTCGGCCGCTGTCGTCGTCGTCGTTGTTGTTGTCCTCGTCCTCGACTCTGTTGCGCGGCTCCCACGTCATCTTGTTCTCCTTCTTCAGACGTCTCCGGGCGTTCGCGAACCACGTCGACACCTGGGTGAGCGTCATCTTCGTGATTATCGCGAGCATTATCTTCTCGCCCTTGGTCGGATAGGGATTCTTCTTGTGCTCGTTGAGCCACGCCTTGAGGGTGCTCGTCGTCTCGCGGGTGGCGTTTTTTCGTCTCGCCCCGTTGAGGTCCATCCCGTAGCTGCAACAGAGAAAATCAACGACGTTCGTTCAGCCGGGGAAATCTCGTGCGGCGGATCTATCGATTAAGGCGCTACGGCCGCGATTCCCCGCTCGGGATGCGGCGAAGGAAGAGACCGAAGTGAGGACACGACCGGGCCAGAAGTCACCGGTGCGGCCGGTCAGAGGGGAAACTTATCCAATCGCCTTCTGGCCAGCGCTCGTTTATACACTTAGCTGTGTATGTATCCAGCTTTTATATACAAGGGACACACGGGGCAAAATGGGACGCCGGGGCAAAATGGCACAGTTATTTCTTTTTATTTCAAATGAATTTTACGAGGCAAAGTGGCAGAGTTATTTTTTTTTAGTTTAAATTAATTTTACGAGGCAAAATGGCAGCGTTCTTTTTTTTAGTTTAAATGAATTTTACGGGGCAAAATGGCAGAGTTATTTTTTATTTCAAATGAATTTTACAAGGCAAAATGGCAGAGTTATTTTTTTTAGTTTAAATGAATTTTACGGGGCAAAATGGTAGCGTTATTTTTTTTAGTTTAAATGGATTTTACGGGGCAAAATGGCAGTGTTATTTTTTTATTTCAAATGAATTTTACGGGACAAAATGGGACAGATATTTATTTACTTTCGAATGATACTTTGGGTCAAATCAGGGGACGGTCATTTTTTCATTTGCTTATTCATTATGCTGGACGTTATGAATACTGATAACATCCAGTAGCAGTCAGTGCTCCAAATCATAAATTGCCCAATTTCGGAGAGCGTTCCATTTTACCCCAGAATGTTTATTTGTTTTTGCCGATGCTGAAAATCGTTGATTGAAATCGAGTCTTTGGGGTGCAAAGCGATGAAAATACACTTTGGGTATCGTCGTAAAACCATCTTTCGCCTACGCGTCCCATTTTGCCCCGTGCTCCCCTATGTGCAGCTCTGCTTTTATATATATATATATATATAGAGGAGTGTAAAAAAAAGAGTATGCCGGGTGCGATGGTCGGAAGATCGGCCACGAAGGAACCGCTGCTCCTCTCCGGGCTGCTACTTTCAATCTGCGAGCAGCCAGCTCAGATCTCTATCTAACGGTTTAAGCTTCTTCTTCCTCCCTCGTCGTCGTTTTTTTTTTTTCTTGCCAAACGAGGCCGTCGCCCGTTCCCGCGACCCTCGCGCCCCGCGCTTGCCAAAAGCGAGAGAGAGAGAGAGAGAGAGAGAGAAAGAGAGAGGGACCTACAGCGCGCGGGCCGGGTGCGGGAATGGGAAACTCGCTGCTGGCCGGGCCGAACGCGCGAGCGGGCAGAGACGGAGTTGAATCCGGCCGAGCGACCCTCCGGGATCCCATTACTAAAAGACTAACCCTTATCAAAGATTAAACTTCGGTATAACTGCTGAATCGACGGGATCGAAATTAAATTTCCCAGCGCGCTCGTCGTCGTCGTCGTCGTCGTCGTCGTCGTCGTCGTCGCAGAGAGACCGTGGAGGCGGCCGGGCTCGGTGGAACCGACGACGAGGGTTCCACTCGCGGGACGAAGAGGAGAGAAGCGAGGAAAATCCGCGGAGAGCTCGATTTGCAGGGCTGTTGGAAATAATTGCGAGAATATTTGTGATGTACGCGAGAAAAGAGAGGAAAAAAGAGGAAGACTATTGTAGCTCAACGTCGACTAATTCCGCAGTGAATTCACCCTTATTTTAACTATCATTTCACATCATTTTTCGCACGTGAAAATCAAATACTTCTAAAAATATACAACATATGTCCGAGATAAATATCTATTTTTTGTGTATTCGGCAAGTATATAGATGAAATATCATAAAGAATACCAAATTATTCGCTGCTATACATCACGATATATAATTTATATATCTCGAGTTTACTTTATTTTCGTATAATTCGCTACTGCAAAAAAATCAATCGCACCACAAAAATTATCAAATTTCCCAACTCCTCCCACATCAAACCCTCATTATATTTAAACCCCCGTAAACCCTTCGCAAAAAAAATCCCAATTCCCGGCTCATCCCACCGCGATAATCCCGGCGGCCCCTCGCTTGAAAAAAAAAAGAAAAGAAAAAAAAAAAATACCGTCGCATCACCTGGCTGGACTTTTTTCCCGGAATTACGTCGCGCTCGCGTTATTTCATAGACCAGCGAGACGGGTGCAACGGGGTCGCGCTATCGCCATGCAGAGTGCCACGAGCGCAACGTGAGTGATGTACGTGCGTGTGGGAGGTGGATGTTGGGGGGCCGCCCCCCCCCCCCCCTGCCCCCTGCCCCCGATTCCCCAGACCCGAGTGACGCGGGTGCGGCGGGCAGAGATGGGAAATTAATAAAACTGTCACTTATCGCGCGCGGGGGGTGGGAAGGTGGCGATGGGCTAGGAAAGCTGGAAGCTCGATGGGACAGAGGCGGCGGGTGTGAGGGGCGGCAGTGCCGATGATATGCCCGCGGGACCGAGGGATATCCAGGCGTCGCGGCTGTCTCCGGCTGTTCAGCCCCCCCCCCCCCCCCTCACCCCCCTCACACCACCGTGGCTCACAGCTTTTCAACCCTCCTTTTTTCGTGGCACTCGTTGCAAATCGCGCGCGCGGGGGATGCACAGAGAGCGAGAGAGAGAGAGAGAGAGAGAGAGAGAGATGGAGATACACACGGAAAGCCCCGCATGCGACTGAAACGATGCGCGCTAAACATTTCAATTTGGCATCAGGCGTCGTCGCGTTTCGTATGCAGTCGCTCTCGCGGGCCGAGCGAGTCGAGAGTATCGCGCGCACACACGGTCGTTGCGCATGCATCGCTCGTCGCCTCTATATCTCGGGCTATCGCGTTGCTATTCTGTTTTATTTCATGGTATACGCCACGCGGTGTCCTGGGCGAAGGACGCGAGGACGGCGGGAGGAAGGCGGCCGCGGCGCTCGGGTGCGGGACACGAGTGGAGGTTGGCTGCGCGCTGCGGGACAGACAGACGCGGACGCGGATGGACAGGAGAGGCGAACGGGAGGCAGGGAAAAGCGAGAGAGCAGAAGGTACAGTGTTGCTCTTTTGCTCGATTCGCGAGAGGGAGATGGAGGGTACTCGTCGCTCTCTCGCTTTGTTCGCTGGAGAGAGAGACGGAAGTTTGAGGACAGAGGGACTGGGAAACAGGGAACGAGAGAGACGGAAGGCTGAGGACAGTTGGAAAGAGAAGTGGAAAAAGAGACAGAAGACTGAGGACAGAGAAACAGAGAGGCAGAAGGCTGCGGACAGAGGGAAAATAGATAGAGAGAGAACGAGAGAGAGAGAGACAGAAGGCTGAGGACATAGGGAAAGAGGAACAGAATAGAGGCAGAAAGCTGAGGACAGAGGGACAGAGAAACAGAGATGAAGGCCGATGGCTATGAAGACATAGGGAAAGAGAAACCGCGATGTAGGCAGACGGCTATGAGGACTGAGCTATGAGGGAAAGAGAAACGATAGAGACAGAAGGTTGAGGATATAGGGAAAGAGAAACACAGATGGAGACAAAAGGTTGAGGATATAGGGAAAGAGAAACAGAGATGGGGACAGAAGGCTGAGGACAGAGGGACAGAGAAACAGAGATGGAGGCAGATGGCTATGAAGACATAGGGAAAGAGAAACCGCGATGGAGGCAGACGGCTATGAGGACTGAGCTATGAGGGAAAGAGAAACGATAGAGACAGAAGGTTGAGGACATAGGGAAAGAGAAACAGAGATGGAGACAAAAGGTTGAGGACATAGGGAAAGAGAAACAGAGATGGAGACAGAAGGCTGAGGACAGACGGACAGAGAAACAGAGATGGAGACAGATGGGTATGAAGACATAGGGAATGAGAAACCGAGATGGAGGCAGACGGCTATGAGGACTGAGCTATGAGGGAAAGAGAAACAATAGAGACAGAAGGTTGAGGACATAGGTAAAGAGAAACACAGATGGAGACAAAAAGTTGAGGACATAGGGAATGAGAAACCGAGATGGAGGCAGACGGCTATGAGGACTGATCTATGAGAGAACGAGAAACGATAGAGACAGAAGGTTGAGGACACAGGGAAAGAGAAACAGAGATGGAGACCGAAGGTTGAGGACATAGGGAAAGAGAAACAAAGATGGGGACACAAGGCTGAGGACACAGGGAAAGAGAAACGATAGAGACAGAAGCTTGAGGACACAGGGAAAGAGAAATCCAGATAGAGACAGAAAACTGAGGACATAAGGAAAGAGAAACCGAGGTGAAGGCAGACGGCTATGAGGACATAGGGAAAGAGAAACCGAGATGGAGGCAGCCGTTTATGAGGACACAGGGAAAGAGAAACCGAGATGGAGGCAGCCGGCTATGAGGACACAGGGAAAGAGAAACCGAGATGGAGGCAGCCGGCTATGAGGACAGAGGGAAAGGGAAACGATAGAAACAGAAGGCTGAGGACACAGGGAAAGAGAAACGACAGAGACAGAACGAGAGGGAAACCTCGAGAGAGGGAAAGAGAGAAAAGGTTGAGGACAGAGGGAAAGAGAAAAAAGAGGAGGAAAGAGACATCTGCAGGGTTGGCCGGCGAGCGCAGGAGGCGCCGGCAGCAAAGTGGGTGGCTGGAGGGCGGCTTAACCCCCGGTCGCCTCGCTCTCTCGCTCTGTTTGCGAGGAGCAAATGGCGTTCTGCAGTTATTTTAAAATTCAGCGGTGGAATGGGGGGACGGGGGGGAGGAGGGGGGCCCGGCGGATTAAAAAATCAGAGTGGAAGCTTGTTTCTCATGATAACAGCCCGGACGCGCCCGAGGGAGCGGCAACTGCTGGCGCTTTTCTCCCAGTGGCAATCCGAGTCGAGCGCGCCCAACTCGCACCACCACCGAGCGGCGGCGGCGGCGGCGGCGGCATCGCCATAGCCGCGTCGCCACCGCCGACGTCGACGTCGACGTCATCCACCACTTTCGTACCGCGTCCTCCCTGCCAACCGTTCGCGCTCTCCTCTTCCTTCGTATATATACGACCAACCCCGGATTTTTCTCTCTGTCTCTGTCCGATCTTTCTCCGTCTCTGTCTCTTTTTGTGATATTCTCTCTCTCTCTGTCTCTTCGGTTCGGGAAAACGGCGAGCCTCTCGCGTTCTATCGGATTGGCGCGGTACGCGATTTTCGAGGGAGAGAAAGCGAAGGAGGGAGAGGAAGAGGGAGCGGAGAAGTAGCCAAGTTTACCCGAGCGGTATCGCCCCTTGTCTCTCATGCGCGAACGAACCGATCGCATCAACTGCCGCTTGTGTTTCCATGGCAATTGCTAATCGGACTCTCCCGGCGAGGCCGCCCCGCGATCCTCCAATGATGCCGCCCGCGCGAGGAGCGAACGCAACAGCGGCGCGCACCCCGGGTGAACCCTTGATGCTCGCGAATGGCGACGCCGACTTGCGACGTCCTTATGGCCTGGGTGATCGGGTACTTTGCGAGACGGGGAATCGATGGACTTTTTTGGGACGCCGTTTTTTGAGGCTTGGGATTGTCTGAGGGGATCGTTGGGCGAATTTTATTGGGGGGTTTCTGGGTGATTTTGATTGAGAGGATTTTTGGGTTTACTTTGGTTGAGTTTTGTTGAATTGATTGAGGAGATTTTTGGGTTTAGTTTGGTTGAATTTTATTGAATTGATTGAGGAGATTTTTGGGTTTAATTTGGTTGAATTTTATTGAATTGGTTGAGGAGATTTTTGGATTTAATTTGGTTGAATTTTATTGAATTGATTGAGGAGATTTTTGGTTGAGTTTCGATTGGAGAGTTTTTGGATATATTTGATTGGAGGATTGTTTAATTTTCAGCAGATCAAATTTTAGTTTGGCGGATTTGGATCTGGGAAAAGCGAGGGGCATAGTAATTAGAACTTTCGTTTCCCAGTTTAGGGAAATGTTGGAATAAAAATGGGAAAGATTTTGTAGCTCTGACGACTGTGATTAATCGCACGATTTTTCGTCGTAGCAAAAAGTTATCCATTTTCTTGAACTTTTCATTGATTCAAAGAAATCTCGGTCATGTCCCACGATAATTCTTGTTTCCACCCAACGAAAAAAAATCCATTTAATTCAAATCTCTTCCTCGATTACTCCAAGCCTCAAAAAAGCCGGCCGCGACCTTTCCCTGAAGAAAAAAAAATCTTCTCACATTTTATCCAACGAAATTTTATTCAACGTTCAAATAATTTCGCGAATATCGCGAATTTCGCTCGCTTCGAAAGGTGACGAAAATCCACAACCAGAATAATCAGTCAGGCGAATCGAGAGTCACGTGACGAGACTCAATGACCGCGGCGATGGCGCCGAAGGTTGGCGGACGTCGCCATCGCTCGTTATTTAATCCAGTCGACACCCTCTTTTAATTTCTCGGGCTTCCCGATCGCGCGGCGTTCGCCAAACGGTCACCGGAGAAGGATATATAGATTACGGTGTAGGCGACGGGTTCATCGATACGGTTTGCGTCGGGGCAATCGTTTCGCTTGTCGAGGGCGTCGAGGGCGTCGTGTCTCTCTCTCCCCCCGCGCGCGCGGCCCCCGACACGTTGGCCTCCGCGGGGTTGTTCGCACCGGGGCAGGTGCGACGTTCTCGCGACTCCACGCGACTCCGCCCCTTCGTTACCGGTTGGACTCGCACGAGGGGGTTGATATCCGAACCCGGTGGGCACACGCCGCACACTCCGCCCCGCGCGCGCGACGATATCTCCCCCTCGTTTACCTTCCTTCTTTTCCCGTCGCGATACCGTCGCCATTTCGATTAGACCGCGCACGGCCATCTTGATGTCCTCGTTTTTCTCCCACCCGATTTTCCCGACTCGTCACGGCGCTCGAAATATTTTGCAAGCTTCTGCATACCCCCTGGGATCTTTAGGGTAGTTTTCTTTTTGTTTCGGATTTTTTTTTTTTTCACGTCTGAATTTAATTTTTATTTTTTTGCATGATTGCCATTTCCGTGACGCCGATATTTGACGATTGTTCCCGATCTCCTCGTGGGGAGCAGAAATTCAACATGGACCGTGGCTCTGTTTTAGTTTCCAAGATATTTATTTTTTGAAGATTTTATTTTGTGTCACCGCACCTTCGCCTTTGCCTTTGAGATTCCTCGTATTTAGACCAAAATATAGTACATTGTGTGACTAGTGCGCGAATTTTATTCGCGCACTGCTCGCAGTGTGCGAATAAATTCTCCAATAATATGCGAAAATCGACTATTTCGCGCCCGCTACGCAGGCACGAGAAGACGAACTTCGCACGCACATATGTCAAAAAATACTTTTTGAAGGATAAATCGTTTGTTTTTCATTCGTCGAGTTTTCGCTTTAGCATTTTTCTGGTAGTTCTTCTCGTGGGGAACAGAAAATGTTCATATGGACTGTGATCCTGCTTTAGTTTCCGGGATACATATATTTCATTGACTTTAATCGGAATAATCTTTACCTCTTTGCTCGGACTTCCCTGCGTAAGATTTTATTGAAATTCGGTGTATAATAAATATTGAGGGTGCTGCGATTATACAAAGATGACTAAAACGTGAACGGAAAACCGTAAAACGATAAATATATAACTAAAAGTGACCACATAACGAAAAACTAAAATCGAAAACCGAACCGTAAAAACCCTAACAAAACCGGTTGAAAGTCTCGGGTAGTCATATACAGGATTCTAAAAGTACGCTTTTGAATCCACTAAACAGAACTTTTGCATCGCGCTTAGTATATCAAAAAGAAACTTCCCGTTCCATTAATTTCCATCAACAATTTCTCGACGCATCGCCTCCTCCATCCCGGACACCATTTACACATCATTAACTCGCCTCGCTTTAATTTCCACTATCACGCCAAAAGGAAAATGACTCGGGCGGGCAATCAAGATCACCCTGAGATACACGGATTTTCCTGGGACTTTAAAGGTGCGAGGCTGGAGAGAACGAGAGAGACTCCGAATGGAATCGTCTCGAGTCGATGCATTAGTCTCGGACTCATCAGACGGGATCGCCGAGGGACGGAGACGTGGAGAAGAGTCTCTTGATAAATATTTGGACGAAACGAGAGGCGTTATCTGGTCGTTAAGACCAAATTACAATCTCACTTCTCGTCGTCTCAGTCTGAGAAAAGGAAGCATCGAGCGTGCTGCTGCTGCTGCTGCTGCTGCCATCCTTAGGCTCGTTAATCACTGGTTCGCTGGCTCGTGGAGGGGAACCGGCTGAGAGGTCCCCGAGGCTCGCTGGATCCTCGCCTGACGACGCTCGCTGCGGATCTCACAGCCTGACAACACTCGCTTGTTTCTTCGCTCGACGCGATATGACGAGAGCCCGACGCGGTCTATATATATTAAGGCGACTCGGTAAATCGAGTCGAGGCGAGAGATCGATATATACGGGACTCGCGGCCAGACCGCCCGTTGAATAAACATTTTGTCACACACGACAAAATGCTCGCGGCGTACGAACCGCAAACATTCGTACAAAGTGTAACGTGTCGTCGTCTGTATCTCGTCGTCTGACGCGACTTCGGGCGCTCCACGTTATACATATTTATAGAGAGAGAGAGAAAGAAATTGATACGATTGGCGACCAAAGTATAAAACTATATCTAATTCACTTATTTAGCTTCTGACCTTCGGATAACGAAAATTACTTCGCGCCTTTCGGGGGTCACTTGACGAGCGATATGACGCTCGAGGTGTTTGTCGCGAGATTAATGAGCGGGAATATCGGATGACTTTTTTTTGTGAGACTGAAGGAAAGTAAATGATTAGTTCGAGGATCTAGAAATTCATGTTCTCAATCATTCATATATTTTTTTTCGTTTACCGCGGTTTTGTCAGACGGATGTGAAGTAAAATTAATAGTTTGAGGGTCCAGAAATTCATGTTTTCAATCATTCATATATTTTTTTTCGTTTACCGCGGTTTTGTCAGACGGTTGTGAAGTAAAATAAATAGTTTGAGAATCTAGAAATGCATATTTGTAATCATTCATGTGTGAATCACTTCGTCGCTTCGGTGAAAAATAATCGGGAAAAATTGAATAAGCTACAACGGGATCGCAATTTTTTTATGAAATACAGTCGAGTGAACGTGGAATAATAACCGCGGATAACCGAAATTACTTGTCGCACTCGGAGGTCAATTTAGCGATATGACGTTCGAATATTTTTTATGCAATCGTGTAAAAATGTCGCTAATTCTTGTGATTATTTTTTATTCTTCTTCACGTAAAAATAAATTAACCCGAGGGACGTGTGAAACAGGCCACGAAAATTACGAACCCGAGTTCGAGCATCGAGCGACTGAAATGAAAAAAAAATATATATATCTCAATCGTCGCGTGTTCCCTGAATAGAAGATATTTTCTAAAAACAAAGTAAAGTGAAACTTCTCGTCCCGAGCTCGATCGTCGGAAGCTGCAACGAGTTCTCGCAGCCTCGGCGCGCGGAATGCAGTCGAGTGTGCGCTGGAATAATAACGTACATTGTGGGACACACGAGTGGCGTGAGAGAGAGAGAGAGAGAGAAAGAGAGAAGGAGCGAGAGACGGAGAGTCGGTCGCAAAGGGGCGTCAAACGTCTATCCGGATGATGTACGGCCGTTTAATGACCCGATTACCGCGGCGAGGGATGTACCGATTTTTGTGTGAACGGGCGTCGGGATGCATATTCCCCACAAGGGTTGGCCTTGGTCGAGCCGGATCACGTGCGAGCGACGTTACGGTCTGCGGGGCCACTGACGAGAGAGACGTGTCCCAACAACTCCTGACGATATTTCCCAGAGGAATTAAACCGTGCTTGGCCACCTTTATATACGTCTCTCTTTTCCCTCTTCGTATTACACACACACACCACATTATGTATATACCTGTATGTATTAAGGTGGCTACCACGGTTATATATATAAAAAAGTTGGAAAGTAGAACTTTGCACATTGCTTCCACATTAATTTTCGTTTTTCACAAGGCTAGATCTGAGAAGAAGCTTGTTTATCAATTTTGGCTTCCTCGTAGAGGAAGCTTTGTGAAAAACGAAAATTAATGAGGAAGCAATGTGCAAAGTTCTACTTTGCAACTTTTTTATTTATTTAAAAAAGGTATATAATTTTTAAAACACTGTAACAAACACCGTTACATCTCGTTTTGATTAGGTATAAGGCTTTGTCTTACGTTCTTAACTTTTGCGGAAGTTTGAAAATTCAAAATTGCGTAAAATATAAAATCACTCTATTGATCGTTACCAAAGTTTTGTACGTAGCAGTGCTGCATGTTAGTTTTCGTCTATAGAACATTTCAGTTGAATTGTTGAAATTCTAGGTTACTTAGAGAATTTTTTTTTTCGAGAAATTCGAAATTCTGTAGAATTTGAACCGCTTTTTCTCGACGTTTTGGACCATTCTGAGTTTACTGACATTAAAATCTAAAAAAATATATTTATATGAAAATAAAGCTTCCTCCATGAGGAAGCAAAAGGAAAGAAAATGTGTATATTTTCAAATATTCTTTTTTACTGCCTTTATATATGAAACAAAAAATGTATACTTAGATGTATACTTAGAAAAATAAATAAAAGAAAAATAAATACAAATTCGAAAATAATCAAGTTTTCTGAGTTCTTCGAGAAAACTATCACGTTTAAAAAAAAAAAACTAATGGCGATTTCGTTGGGTACGAGCAAAAATACATCGAAATAAGGTGTTGAAAAAAAATATATATATGAATAAAAAGCACGAAAAATAATGTTGTGTGCAAATATAATAATAGTAGTACAAGATTTTTATTAACCATTTCAACATAGAGTGTGTGTACCGTTATGAGCGAATTAACATATCTGGTTAAAAGGCCATTGACCGGGGTCCTTCAGCCTATATAATAATAATTATAATCATATATTTCTTTGTCAATTTTAATATCATTTTCTGCAGTATTTTCACCTTTACATTAAAAATATACAAAAATAAACCTACTTAATTTTCGTCTCCCATATTTTCCTAATTCGCTATCCGCGGTAATTTCTCATATGTTTCATATCATTTTTAGTCGGCCCAAATCCTTCCGATGTACTAAAATCCCGCTACAATAAAAAAATAAACCTACTTAATTTTCGTCTCCCATATTTTCCTAATTCGCTATCCGTGGTAATTTCTCATATGTTTCATATAATTTTTGGTCGGCCCAAATCCTTCCGATGTACCAAAATCCCGCTATAATAAAAAAATAAACCTACTTAATTTTCATCTCCCATATTTTCCTAATTTGCTTCTTGTGCTCATTTCTCATAGCTTCCCTAGAATTGTTAGTCCGCCCAAATCCTTCCGATGTACGAAAGCTCCGCTATACACAGTATCCTATGTCCACCTCCGTCTAACCTCAAAATCGGATATTGCTTTAGCGTGTCTGGTGACGGCCGGGACGGGCAAACGGATACAATAAGCGCGTTGTACGTGCGAGGCGGCTCGCGGTGGAGACGACTCCGAGTCCCGGTGATCGCTCGCGCTCGTCGCAACGACCGTTGCGCGCGTCTGGCGCGGCGGACGCATTCGTTTCTTATTGTCTACCCTATATGTCCCCGGAAGCAGGGCCAATCCGCCGGAAAGACGGGACCATTGACCCGCGCGATCCCGACCTCGCGTCCGTGCATGCCAACCACTCTGCATTACCGGCTTTTTATATGCTCGCTTTAATAAACAGCAGCGCGGGACACGCGCGACGGGCGCTGCGCGCGCGCGCGCGCGCGCGTTTCGGCCGCGTGTAGAAACAAAACAAGAAGAAAAAAAAAACGAAACACCCGCCGTTGTCGAATTTACGTAATGAGTTCGACGATCGCGGCGTCGATCGTCGTCTTCCGATTCGGACATTTGCATTCGTCGCGCGCCATCCACTTCCTGCACTTGTAACCGGCTCTTGTACCTCCTCGATCACTACATCGCGGGAAATTCTTCTAAGAAATCGATTCACCGGCCGGACACGAATTTTGTACCGCATGACCCGCGAGGCTCCCGCGTCGCATATTATTCGCATCTCATTCGCGCCCCCCGCTCGCCTCTCTAATGCGAATTCGTCGCGAGGCGCCTAAACGTTCGCGCCGCGATCGGCAGGGTTTTATTCTAATTTATGGGCGGCGCGATCGACCGAGACTCGAGCGAAGTCGCGGTTATTGTCGATTGTTTTACCAGACGGAAAAAAATAACTAGTTGACACAACCAAGAAATTAGTTGGCACAACCAATGGATTATTCTAATTTCCTTGCAACTCGGATTAGTTGTGACAACCAAAAGAAATTAGTTGCACGAACAAAGTTTCGTTGGTAGATGCCCTGTTAGTTGCGGCAACCAAACGAATGGTTGATACAACTATTCGAATAGGCAGGAGCACAAGTTCCGGTTACTTTTCCATACCAACCGTGTCATTGCTTTTCGAAATAAAATTGCACTACTTGTACTATTTTTATGACAAATTAACGCGAATCGCTTCACGAACGGCACAATTAAAGCTTTAATAATATCGTCTTTAGGTTATGTACAGATGCGACCCGCGCCTTGAGCGGCACAATCGTAACTTTAATAACATCGTTTTTAGGTTATGTACAACAAATCGTGAATAGTTACCACAACCATTCGAAGTGGTTTCGGCAATAAATGTGTAAGTTGCTGCAACTAATCGCAAAAAACTGAGGTACAGCAATGTGAAAGATTAGTTGGCACAACCAAACTTTTTTTTCCGTGCAGGAAATGAAAATTGAAGGGAAAAAAAATCATAATTATGTTGTGTGATTATTAAAAAAAAATATTGGGGAGATGATTGTCGGGTATTATATATTTCATGGCGATTAATTGAATAATCTTTCATTGAATTAAATTCGTCTATATTGGCTATGGCGAAGATCTCGAATTTTTTATTCACTCGCACGGCAAACAAAAAATCAAATTTTCTATACTGGTTTATGCAATTAGCTGCCGATCGAACAATTAATATTAGAGCGATTAAAAAATAATAATTTTTTGACTAAAATTTTACGCCGCGAAATTGTTGGAGATTAACCGGAACACAATTACGTCAGATATTATTTCATTGGATTGCTGCGATCGATTCAATAATCCAACCGATAAACCGGGCGCGTCGATTAGACGATTCAATAACATTTGCAATCGAGTTAACGAGCCGATCGACGAGCTACACGTTCGTTTACCCCGCATTGATTAACCCCGGAGTGACACAAAAATATGAATTCACACTGTGATACAATCGATCCCCCTCGATCCGCGTGTTTCGTAATTCAACGATCTGAACTTTGCATCCGCGGTTTTTCCTCTTTCTCGCGTAGATATTTGTCGAGCAGCAGCTGCAAGTCGATCCATGTCGAATAATATTTTCAATCATATTTTCGCCCCCCAACAGTGTCAGTTTATTAATAAAAAATTATCAATGCTGCAATAATTCAATTTAAATCCCCGTTCAATAACATCAATTACTAAACTATCTATTGTACAGCATTAATTATCCTCGCATCAAACGCAACAAAAAACTAATTCATTTATAAATCAATATTCAACGATACTTAACTCATCAATGAAAAAAAAAAAAAAAAATGAAAAAAAATCTACATATCTATGTTCGAAAATGTGACTTCTGTCAGTTGCAACAAATCGAATTTTTTTTATCGACGTGTTAAATATCGCTGATTCAAATAAAAAATCGACGATTATCGATAAATATCGACAACTATTTAGCTCATGAATATCGAGAAATGAATATTTAACCCGTGAATGAAAAAATAATTCTCCAATCCTGCGATGAAAAAATGAGTCAAATAGCACCAAATTGAATATTTTTTATCGACGTGTTAAATATCGCTGATTCGAATAAAAAATCGATGATTATCGATAAATATCGACGACTATTTATCTCACAAATATCGAGAAATTAATATTTAACTCGTGAAAAAATCATAAAAAAAATAATCCTCCAATCCTGCGATGAAAAAGTGAGTCAAGTCTGTCAACCGAACGTCTGGTGTGTCCCATGGTGTTATAATTGTTTCGTGAAAGCCGCGCATGAGCCGAGCGGCGAAGGCGAGACGTGACTGCTGCTTGGCGGTAGGTCGCGTACGTCTCGCGCACGGCGGAGGAAGCGAAGGAAGCGGAGGAAGCACAGCGACGGCGGCGGCGATACTCGTGCGCTACGTATATACGCGGGTAGACACGGCGCGTGTTATAACGCCCGATCGGCAATAGCGCGCGGCGACGATCGCGGAGCGAATGGATGCTAAGCAAGCTGTAGTACCCGATCGCTTCCTTGAATACGAAAGAGCCGCGATGATCGCGCGCGCCGGAAGTGCGTCACGTCCCAGAAGATTCCACGAGGTGCGCGGCGAGTGCCGAGGCGAGCTATAGCTTAGTTTCCGAGCGGCGCGCGCTTTGCCTTCGGCACAACGAGCGTTGTTGCCTTACCCGGTCAGCGATCGTCTTCGACGGTCCCGAGTGGAACGTGACGTCCAACCTTCTTTTTTTTTTTCACTCGTCGCATCGACGGTGACTCAGAGAAATCGCGCCGAGTCCTTACGACTCTTACGGCGATGGCTATTTATTTTTCTTTTTTATTCGTCTCAGGCCACTTTTGTTGTTGTTGCAGTTACGGAATTTCAGCAGAGCTCATTTTTTTAAGGTGGTACATTTCTATTTGTAGATTCGATTTAATAATCGAATCTATTATTAAATTGAATCTACATTCGATTATTAAATCGAATCTACATTCGATTATTAAATCGAATCTACATTCGATTATTACATCGAATCTACATTCGATTACCTATATTATTATTAAATAATAATGATAATAATGATGATGATGATGATGATAATAAATAGCATTTGTAAAATAAGGTGTATACTTTTTACTTGAAAAAAAAAAGTGTAGTAAAATTTCATGGTTTTTTTTTAAATCTGGTGTTTCATTTTTTGAACGATTATTGCCAATATTTGACTAGCAGCGACTTCTTTATACAGCCATTCGAAAGTTAACGTATCATTTTAGAAATATCGCGCGTTGCCATCACGAAATCATGATTACAAAGCGAACCGCGACTTCGATTACGACGCGCTATATTTCGCTGTAATTCCCACCGCGTTCCAATCGCCAGGGCGATAATTATTGACAATACAATATATAATTATAACAATCGCCGTAAGCGCGAAAAATGCATCGAATTGAAATTTCACGGCTGTCAAGTTTGTCGTTACTAACGCCAGCTTTTTTGTTTGTTTATCTTTCTCCGTCTCTCGGCGTATTTACGCGACTCCGCGACTCAAAGTCTAATCGGGGAAGAAAAAAAAAACGGCAATAATGATGATAATCGTTGGGTATCGAGCGCGCGAGACGCGGCGGGAATCTCCCCCGCTTCGAAAATTCGCGCAATCGCGAGCTCGATGTTCCCAATGGGCCAAATTGATTTATCGAAATGTTAAGCGATTGCGCTCGCGCGCTCGACACACACGTTCGTGTCGTCTAATTATGACACGCGTTGTGCGGTCGTTTTGTAACATCGGAAACCGCGAGTTATAAATGCGGCGAGCGAGCGGGGCCCGCGGGGGGAATCGCGGGTCAAGTAGGCGCTAATTTATTACAATGTTTATGTGTCACGCGTCAGCCGTTATCTTTTTGACGTTGCACGCTCTCGCGTTCCCATGACTCCCGGGACACTCGAGAATCTCGCCCCGGGCAGATGACTCGAGCGTGCAGCTCGCGTATATTTATTATCAACGGTTTTAACGCACCACCGCTCGTCGTCTAACGTCCGACGCCACGTTTAACGAGCGCCCCGCGCGATCGACACGACGGGAACAGGTAATTTCGAGTACGGTCGAAGTTGCGAGTATCGATAATGACGTAGAATTTATCGGACGTCAAATTTTCGACAGTTTTTCTTTTACAGAATTTACCAAAAAATTACGTGAAGATTTCGTCAATTTTTGTTCTTAAGAATTGAATTTAAAAAGGCGTGAAATTTTCGTCAATTTTTGTTTGTAAGTATTGAATATAAAAGGACGTGACATTTTCGTCAGTTTTTCTTTTTGAGAGTTGAATACAAAAGGACGTGAAATTTTCGTCAGTTTTTCTTTTTCAGAGTTGAATATAAAAGGACGTGAAATTTTCGTAAATTTTTCTTTTTCAGAGTTGAATATAAGAAGACGTCAAATTTTCGTAAAATTTTATTCTTCAGAAATTAATTTAAAAAAAAACGTTTCGTCGCGGTAAAATTTAAAACAATCCGTCATGAAAAATGTGAGACTCGAAAATCTCGGATTTCCTTGTCCGAATATCTTTTTCTTCATTTTCCTAAGAAGCTGATCAATTGGTGTCTATTTTATTCACGGACTGGAGACAAAATATCTAAACTTTCTGTATTCATTTTTGCCCAACATTTTCTTTTTCTGTCGCCAGAATTTTTCTATATCTTTACGACGAAAAATTCCGCCCACTAATCGACGTCCACTAAACTCAAAGTCCGATACCCAAATTATCTTGATTCAAACCTATTCAACCCCCACAATTTCCCAATGTCATTTTTCCATCACCCCAATTTTTCTGTCTCTGAAACGAAAAATTCTGCCCACACGAATCCATTTCCAGTTGGAAAGCTCCGCAAATTTCTCCACATTCTCCACAAATTAATTTCCCATCCCAATTTTTCCGCGACAATTTCGCGAGTGTAAAAATTCCACAACCCTGGGCAGGTGACGCGGGGGGCCCAAGGCTTGGGGGGGGGGGGGGGGGGGGCGAGGGGGGTTATCGCCGGGGCACGTTTGCCGCTCACGCATAATACGCGCCTCGGGCAATCTCGGCCAGAAGCTCGCGCGCGTCTCTCGGATCGCGTTGACCTTTTACCCGCGGCCGGTGATAACGGGAGACTCGCGATAAGCCCCGCGGCCGGTCGCGTACAGCGAGCCCCGCGTCTCGATTCGGCCGCGGATCGCGCGAGTCGCGGTCTTAACCTATTCGCGACGACGAGGCGAATTGCCGCCCCGAGTCTTCTGGGAATCGTCGAGTCTCGCCACCACCACCATCACCACCACCACCACCACCACCACCGTCGCCCGCTCGCGGCTGCATCACGCATCGATGCGTCGTTTCTTCGCATTCGCCGCGAGCCACCGCCGGATGTTGATTCATAAAGCACGCACGCGCCTTTTAATAAACGCCACAGTCTGTGCGAACGACCGCTGCCGCAGCTTAGGAACGATAAACGCGAGAGCGAGACTCACCCGTTGAAGGGATAACTGGCGAACGCTGCGTCGTAAGGATGGTAGACCGATTGATAGGGCCACGCGGCCGCGGCACCCGCCGCGAGATTCTCCTTCAGCTCCAGACCCGCCGCCTGGAAATTAAAAAATATCGTTATTTGCATTTTGTCGAAGGATGAGAAACATAAATCATTGGATACGAAAGAAATTGTGCCGTCTAAAGAAAATGTAAAAATACAGGTTGAAGGATCGCGGTGGATGGCCTATTGGCAATTATTATAAAAAAATCAAATATAAAAAAGGTGATTATAAAAATTGTACGCCTCGACATAATTACTGTTAACAAATTGTAACATTGCCAATAAAAACATTTACTGTTACTACCAAATTAATGGTCACGAAATAAATCATTGGTCATGAAATAAATTGCGCCGTCTAAAGAAAATGTAAAAATCCAGGCTGAAGGATCGCGGTGAAATCAAAAAATAAAATCAAAAAGCTGATTATAAAAATTGTACGCCTCCACATAATTGCTGTTAAAAAATTGTAACATTGCCAATAAAAACATTTACTGTTACTAACAAATTGATTGATTAGGATAGGAATGTGGATGGAAGTCTTAGAGTTGGTTAATTATTTTCTGACATCTTGAAGACCTACAGCGTTTTTTTTTTTTTTTTTTTTCAAAGTTGCGATTGGTGTGAGTCACTTTTGCGATAAGAGTGAGATGAAGTTTGCTGTAGTCGAGCTGAAATAGCGAGAGCTGCGTTTTTTTGTTTACTGTGACAGGACACCAAGTTGTGTTTCAATTGTCCATTGAAATAATAAAGAGATAACGAATTTTTTAAAAGAATCTGTGACCGATGCAGTTCAGTCGAACACCCGGAACATCAGTTAAAAAAAACCTTCGCGGTGTGAGTGAATGACTGAAATACGTGTAAAGGTTACGTAGGACCAACCCAAAGTGGTTAACGAAAATAGATCCAGCCTTTAGCATTCTCGCTCCCGTCGCAAAAAGTACCCGAAAAGATCGGTAAAAAATTTTCTATACTCAGTAGCAACAGTAACAGAAACAGTAATCGCATTAAAACGAATTACCAACATACAAAAAAATACCTTTACGCAGGTAAAAAAAAATGCTGTCCATCCGTCTCCAAATTTATTTTTTACTCCATAAAAAATCAATTTCAACAATTATTAATCCGCATCTAATTTCATCAATTATTAATCCGCATCTTATTTCGTCAATTATTAATCCGCATCTTATTTCGTCAATTATTAATCCGCATCTAATTTCGCAAATTATTAACCCGCATCTAATTTCGTAAATTATTAATCTGCATCTAATTAAATTGGAAATCGAATCTTCCAAATATTCTTTGTTTTTTTTTGTCGTGGCCAAAATCGCGCATTAAAATCGTCAGATCTGTCTTCAGGTGGTAAATCCGGCTCGCAAAACTCGATAGTTTTATTCAACCCGTCGCGGGGGGAAGAAATAAACGCGCGTGGAACAGTCGCACCTGGAATGGAGCGCGATCGATCATACACGGGGAGCCGGCGGACATCGCGCGCGGCGTCATCGGGCGTGAAACGCCTCGCGCTTAAAAGACCATCTCGTGTGTGCTGTACGCGCGGAGCTCGTTATATTCCCGAACACGCAATTAGCGCGCGGACGTCTGTTATATTGCGTAGTTAGTTACCAGCGGCGGCGGCAGCGGAATTTCGCCACCTCTCGCGAGTGCCGCGCGCGCGACTCGCGAGGTTAATATGCGCCAAACGCGTCGCACGGAAAATTGAGAGCGAAAAATCTTGAGCCACGAGTCTCGTTCGTCGAGTGAGATAACGATAATTATCGAACGATAATTGGGATAAATGCGGGTGGCCGATCGACGTTTTTTTTCTTCTGTATTTTATTTCAGCGACTGACCTCGCGAACAACCATCAATGATCCTTCTGTAAAGTCGTTCCATTGTCTTCGGGCGATCGTTAAAATTTCCAACTCGCGATAAATCGACTTCATAACGCGGACATTCCGAACGACGAACGTTATCGTCGAAATGTTCAACGGGACGCCTTGGATTTTGCGTAAATTAATCGCGATATTCCGGAGATTATTTTTGCTAAGTTACGATTTTTTAGTTTTTTTTTATCGTTTTTTTGTACCAGTCACGATGACCATTTTTTGTAATTTTAGCCTCCATCAGTATTTAATTTAGTCACAATCAAAGAAAGACGTCAGAAAGTCATTCAAAGCATTTCCTCGTGGCGAACTGAATCCTCTAATTTATTGATCCAATATTCGGTTCACCAATAAAAAAAGAAGTTCGTAAATCAACTCAATCAACTAAATATTTCCTTCACCATCAGCAGTCGCAGACTTGGGTTTGATTAAAATAATTCTCTGCACATTTTACAACCTGACTGCGGATTTTCCTAATAAAAACCCAGTAAAATTACTCGACTCAAATAAAATACGAAAACTACTTGTCCCAAATAAAAAACAAAAACTACTCGCCCCAAATAAAATGAAAAAATTACTCGCCTCGAATAAAATACAAAAATGGACAAATCCAACAAAAAAATTGAAAAAAAAGAAAAAAATGTATTTTAGAAGCCAATAAATTCACCATCAGCAGGCGCAGGGGTTTGATTTAAATAATTCTCTGCACATTTTACGATCTGACTGCGGATTTTCCTAATAAAAACCCAATAAAATGACTCGACCCAAATAAAATACAAAAATTACTTGTTCCAAATAAAAAACAAAAACTACTCGCCCTACATAAAATGAAAAAATGACTCGCCTGGAATAAAATACAGAAATCGACAAATCCAACAAAAAAAAATTGAAAAACAAAGAAAAAAATGTATTTTAGAATAATTTTAAAAAATGACTCGACCCAAATAAAATGAAAAAATTACTCGCCTCGAAAAAAATACAAAAATGGACAAATACAAAAAAAATAGAAAAAAAAATGTATTTTAGAAACCAATAAATTCGGCTTACGGTGGACGTGTAGAAAGGTGGTTGCTCGGCGCCGAGAGACGGAAAGTAGGCGATGCCCTCGGAGGCGGCGGCGGCGGCGGCGGCCGCGTACGCCGGCGCGCTGTACATGGAGAGCGCGCTGGGCGGAAGTCCGCCGAGTCGTTGGTAGCCGCCGATGATGTCGTATTGACAGGAACAGACGGTCTGGCCGCTTATCGGATCGGTGAACAGGGGTCTCCCGGTGTCGCAACATCTTCCCCCGGGAGGTCCGCCGCCCGAGGACGTCGCCGCGGACGCGACTCCGTGCCCCGGTTGCGACGGGCTCACCGAGGACGTCGGGCTGCCCGGCGCCGGCCTCACAACTCCGCTCGTCACCGCCATTCTCGACACCTGACCCAGTGGATGACCGCTACCGCTGCTCGAGGCACTTCCGGCGCTCGCGCTCAGAATCGGCTGGACCGACGCGGCCGGCGACGGCGAGGACGACGCTAACGACGATCCGCTCACTGTCACTGCAGGACACTGAAATCAGCAAAAAAAAGCAAGACAAAATTTAGTCACGGTTTGTTTCCGATTTTTTTAAATTAATTTTCACACGATTTTTTTTTTGTTTCAATTTCCTTGCAATTTACCGTGGAATTAATTTCCACGCGAAATTTTACGCTGTCGAATTCATCGCTGTGACGTTTCATCGTATCTATTTGTTCCGAGTTATAATTTTTTTCGGTAAGCGAGAAGGGAATACAAATAATAAAATGTATTCCAACTGAATCAGCAAAATGTCATTTTGCTTCACAATTTATTTCCACATTTATCGTTGGCGATAAATTTCCCCTCCCTTTTTTAAAAACGCGATTTTCCCATTTATACCGATAATGAAAATCGCTGGATAAAATTTCAGAGTTCACCGATAAAATGAAATTTCATTGCACCACGAACTATATGTCACCAGTGACAAAGCAAAATTACCCCGACCCCCCGAAAAAGTCCGCAACACCATAAATCGAAGTATTGATAAATATTTTATTCGGCACCCGTCAATTTTATTATATTTACCGAGGCGACCGGGCGACACTCCGCGAACACAGGACTCGTGTGTGTCAACGCGTACGCAACGGTTTCGCACCAGTCGACTGTCGCGTCCTCCGCGTATAACGAGGGCTAAGCCAAAAGCAGCTGCTTATGCAGCTCGTCGCGACAAATCTTTGGCACCCTCTCGCTTGCTACCCGGTCACGGGGGGTGAAACTCCCGGACAAAAAGGCAAAGCCGATATAGGCAGAAGGGGGCAGAAGGGGGAGAGGGGGGGGGGGGGGCTCTCATTAATTCCATATCAAACACCACGGCTAAATAGATTAGCGGCTCGAGTGCCTTTTGGGCGCTGCCATCGGGCTGCCTAAACAAACCCGCGTGGCCGGGCGTGCGAGGTGCGAGACTCACCGCACGACTCACGCATCTCCCGTCATCCGTCCGTCCCCCGATCCATCCTGTTTCTATGCGTCCGTCCATCCCCCGATCCCTCTCGATCCCCGCGAGATCCATTCAACAAAAAAAAATCATATATGTCCGAGACAGCTATGACGTTGTATATAAGTGATGCGATTTTAGGTACATATATATATTTTTTTTTCTTCTGTGCAGATTTTATGAGCGAAAAATCGTGAGCCATTGTTGCCAATTTTATGTAGATAATTTTTTCTTCGCGTGTGCCGATTTCATTGGCGAAAAATCGTGAGCCATTCTTGTCGATTTCTTTTGCCGATTTTATGTACATTACTTTTTCTTTGCGCGTGTGGATTTCATTGGCGAAAAATCGGAATCTATTTTTGACGATTTCTGGGTGTGTGAAATATTCATCTATGGCGTTTTATGTGTGTGATGTGATTGTATGGACATATATCGTTTTTTCTTTATTTGTGCAGATTTTATGGGCAAAAAATCGTGAGCCATTGTTGCCGATTTCTGTTACCGATTTTATGTACATATATATTATTTTTTTCTTCACGTGTGCGGATTTCATAGGCGAAAAATCGGAAGCCATTGTTACCGATTTTTGAATGTGTTAAAGATTCACGTATGACATTTTATATATATGATGTGATATTATTATTTTTTTTTTCATATACGTGCGGATTCCCTGGGCAAAAAATCGTGAGCCATTATTGCCGATTTCTGGGTGTGTAAAATATTCACCTATGGCGTTTTATACATGTTACGTGATGTTATATATATTTTTATTTATGTGATTTTCCCCTGGGCGAAAAATAGTGAGCCATCCCGTGTGGAAATTCAAAAAGGGATTTGGCGAGTTTGTGTCCAGTTTTCTTATATCCCGACCAGCATATGGCTTGGGTAATGTGGCCAGTAACCGGCGTAAAATGTAACGCTGTGTTTTCCAGCACGTATCTAGGACAGTTATCCCGGAACTGTCTAGCGCTTCCCGACCAACTTTAGCTAAAAAATTAATTAAATTAATGTTTAAACATTAACTTGTGCTTATTATAATTTTATTGCACTTTTAATTAATATTCCTTCCTTTTCAACACGATGGTGAATTTTAATCGCTGAAAAAACATTTATATTTTTTACATTGTCGGGGATCGAACTCGGGACCTTCCTTACGGTTGTTGCGCCTTAGCTCACTCGGCCATTCAGATCATGTAATTGTACTATTTTTTTGGGTATTTGAATCACTGATATGAAATATGGAATGAAATTAGTGTAATATAGTCAGAACTTCGTAGACTTAGGGGAAGTGCGGGCAAAACGGTCATACGGGCAAAACGGGACATCGATTTTATCGGTTCCAACTATTTTTGCGGGCAAAATGGGACAGATCCCCATTTCGTGAAAATCGCGTCTATACGACACAATTCAACGCACGTAAGCAGAATATAAATATTTTTAACAATTTTGAGTGTTTTAAACAATCTGGCTTTTGACAAGTCACTTTGACATTTTTTTTACAATTTTTCTTTGCGAAATAAGTTTTTTTTCAATATAAGGATGATGTTGAGTATCACCGAGTAAAAAAAACACGAATTTCCGAATTTGAGGGTCTGTCCCATTCTTAACGCACTTTTTTTGCCGACGCTCAAAATTGATGGTTGGAATCGAATTTTTTTTATTAAAAGCAATCGAAGTACACTCTTGTTTTCGTCATAACACCATGTTTCGCTTATGCATCCCGTTTTGCCCGCACCTCCCCTATATGATTGCGTCTGATGTCGTAAAAATAAAAACAGACAGTCCTTTTTACGGAAATTGAGAACTTGGGTTGACTCTAATAGACAGTTGGCCCAACCAACTGACTATTAGAGAAAAGGGTAGCCTTGTTTACCCTGATATCAATACTTAGATAGGTGACCGTTTACCCGACCCTGACGGACAATACTTAGATGGGTGACCGTTTGCCTGATCCTGACGGACTATACTTAGAATATCTTCCTACACAAAAAAAAACTTTTTATATAGTGTATCGATTTTACAAACATGTTTAACAACCTAAACTGACCAGCGTGTGGTCCGATTCGGCTGTCACTTTCTGTCTAGGAAAAGTAGCAAAAACGGAGAATCGACAGGGAAGCACTGGCTACATTCTAGATAGTGCCCCTCCAGAAAAATTAGATTAAAAAAATTAGTCAGATACTGGATTGAAACTCCCAGACAAACTTCAACACGGGAAGAGGTGCCAGCCCTGGCGATTTTACTAGGCCAGCAACGTCAAGCGTTTAGGCAGATTTCACTTCAATATTCTATACAGAAAAACTAGCCAAAACTGAGAGTCGACTGGCAGATGCTGGCCACATTGTAGCTAGTTTCTCTCCAACAAACTTAGATTAGAAAAACTAGCCAAAACTGAAAGTCGACTGGCAGATGCTGGCTACATTATAGCTAGTTTCTGTCCAAAAAAACTTAGATTAGGAAAACTGGCCCGATACTGGAATCAAACCAGTTTATCCCAGACAAATTTCCACACGGGTGTTGCACGACTCCTGCCTGTCTGTCTGTGTGCGAAATATTCACCGCTCGCCCCGCGATTCGCACGGTTAACGCGCGTGTCACGCAGCGACGAATTGACAGGACACCAACTGTCGTTCATACTCGCGACTGACGCACGCGTTAATGTCGCGCTCGGCCGGGAAATTTCGCGCCGCACTCATTCCACGACCCTAAAACGCCATTAAACAAAAAGCGAGCGTTACGCGCATTTTCACCGGGCACTTTTCGCGAGATTATATTACCCATCGGTATTCGGGTTTGCGAGGCGCCGAATGGCAGCTCGTTCAGATTTTTTTTTCACTTTTTTCGTCACGTTGAGTTTCGGGAAACTCGTGATATCATTTTTAATTCGGCGATAAACAGACGATCGGCTGGGTCGATGGGAATAAAAATGATTTATGGTCCTTAATCCTTTTCATCGTCGGGACAAAAAAATACATTCAAATTAGTTCACTAAACAGTCTAAAGTGTAATGAATTATTGACACGATTGCAGTATCACATTAAATTCGCCGAAAAATTATTTTCAAAACCCCATAAAGGGAGGATCATAATTCTCGCCTCGGAGACAGCGAACAATAAATTCCAATCAACGTCAGCTAATTAAATTAAACCGCGTGCAAAAATGTGCCTTTTGCCCACACTCAGAGAGGCCAAATTATTTCAATTATCTTCCATTCCCATAAAAACAAAACCTTCGGCTCAAATTACCATTCCCAGCTTTCCCTCGATTCCCCCGGCCAAAAATTCGTGCGCACATCAATTCTGTCACCCGACTGTACAAATGGAGAAAAATACACTGAAAGACGCCTAATTATTTCAATTATCTTCGATTCCCATAAAAACAAAACCTTCGGCTCAAATTACCATTCCCAGCTTTCCCTCGATTCCCCCGCCAAAAATTCGTGCGCACATCAATTCTGTCACCCGACTGTACAAATGGAGAAAAAAAAAACACTGAAAGACGCCGAATTATTTCAATTATCTTCGATTCCCATAAAAACAAAACCTTCGACTCAAATTACCATTCCCAGCTTACCCTCAATTCCCTCGCCAAAAATTCGCGCGCACATCAATTCTGTCACCCGACTGTACAAATCGAGAAAAAAACACTGAAAGACGTCAAATTATTTCAATTATCTTCCATTCCCATAAAAACAAAACCTTCGGCTCAAATTACCATTCCCAGCTTTCCCTCGATTCCCCCGGCCAAAAATTCGTGCGCACATCAATTCTGTCACCCGACTGTACAAATGGAGAAAAATACACTGAAAGACGCCTAATTATTTCAATTATCTTCGATTCCCATAAAAACAAAACCTTCGGCTCAAATTACCATTCCCAGCTTTCCCTCGATTCCCCCGCCAAAAATTCGTGCGCACATCAATTCTGTCACCCGACTGTACAAATGGAGAAAAAAAAAACACTGAAAGACGCCGAATTATTTCAATTATCTTCGATTCCCATAAAAACAAAACCTTCGACTCAAATTACCATTCCCAGCTTACCCTCAATTCCCTCGCCAAAAATTCGCGCGCACATCAATTCTGTCACCCGACTGTACAAATCGAGAAAAAAACACTGAAAGACGTCAAATTATTTAAATTATCTTCCATTCCCATAAAAACAAAACCTTCGGCTCAAATTACCATTCCCAGCTTTCCCTCGATTCCCCCGCCAAAAATTCGCGCGCTCATCAATTCTGTCACCCGACTGTACAAATCGAGAAAAAAACACTGAAAGACGTCAAATTATTTCAATTATCTTCCATTCCCATAAAAACAAAACCTTCGGCTCAAATTACCATTCCCAGCTTTCCCTCGATTCCCTCGCCAAAAATTCGCGCGCTCATCAATTCTGTCACCCGACTGTACAAATCGAGAAAAAAACACTGAAAGACGTCAAATTATTTCAATTATCTTCCATTCCCATAAAAACAAAACCTTCGGCTCAAATTACCATTCCCAGCTTTCCCTCAATTCCCTCACCAAACATTCGCGCGCACATCAATTCTGTCACCCGACTGCTACAAATGGCGAAAAAAAAAGCCCATAAACAGCCCTCGATCGATAAACACCTAGACCAGGTGTCCCGCGTGCGAGGCGCGTTCGAGAAATAATTACATTCCTCGGTGAACTCGATAAACCATAGAGCCATTAGTCTTGGCACATTGGCTCGTTTGTTTCACTGCGGGTTAGCGCGGGGCTAATTGCAGGCTATATGCCGGTTGCCGAGACGGCGAGGAGGAGGAGGAGGAGGAGGAGAAAGACGAAGAAGGCGAGGAAGAAGCGCGCGGCGTGGCCTGCAACAGTGTCGGGGGGCCCACGGTTGAGAGTTCCTCTTCTTTCCATCCACGCGCGGCTCGACGGTGCGAGCGGAGGTGCCAGGAAACTGGGGCCCGTATTGGTGTCTCGTGCGCGCGGCGCGTCGGCCGCGTTTCAACCGGCGTCGACGACGACGACGAGCAGCTGGCGAGCCGCGGCGAAATAACGACGCAACGAAAAAGCTTCCGCGGACTCGACCGGGGCGTAAACGCCCGTTTACGCCTTCAGCGACTTCAGGGACTCGCGGAGCGAGCTACACAATTTTGCCCCGAGTGGTTGTCGCTGCACTCGTCGGATCGCGGCGAAAGCGACGAGCGAGGCAGCGAGTTAAACGATATTTATCGAAGTGGCAATGTCGCTCGATGGACTCCCGGCACTCGGGCCCCGAGTGCGCGCAGCACTTTGGGCGAAGAAGACCGGGTAACGCGGATCTGCGGACACGATAAGCACACGCGGATAGGCTTCGCGGTCTTCGGCAACAAAAAGGTGCGATAATGAGAGAGCGAGAGAGAGAGAGAGAGAAGACAAAAATTTAATGAGACACGAGGAGAGATTAAGAGAGACGGGGGAAAGACGGGGAGAAAGAGAAAAAAATATTTAGAGACCGAGGGAGAAGAGAAATAATATAAAATGAGACACGCGAGAAAAATTAAGAGAGACAGAAGAGACGCGGAGAAGGAGAGAAAATATGTAGAGACGGGACGAGAAGAAAAATTAAAAGATAAACAAAATAAATAAAATGACACGCGATGGTAATTAAGAGAGACCGAAAAGACGCGGAGAAAGAGAAAAACTATATAGACATAGAGAGAGGAGCAAGATGAAAAATCGAGAGAGAAAAGTGAAAAGAAAATTAAAAAGACAGAGAGAACATTGTCAAATATTTTCGAATTCCACACTTGTCGGTCACTGAAGAAGCTTTAATTGCGTTGTGGTTACCAGTAGTCCGAATTACTAATCGCGAGCACCGCTCTTGTAATTCTGCAATTTCGCTGATTAACTCTTGTCGTCCGTATTATTTACTGCGTTAGCCGCAACCATCGCTGCAAATACCCGACTGTCGCGTCTGTCAAATATTTACACAGGTGTTTAGGATGTTTATTACTTGACCTTGAAATTGGGTTTCTTCCCGTTGCGGAGAAATAAATAAAGAAAACCAAAAATTCAAAGAGACAGAAGGACAGAGAGAGAACGAAAAATAATTATAAGACACAGAGAGAAAAATAATAATAAAACAGAGAGAGAAAAATAATAATAAGACAGAGAAAGAAAAATAATAATAAGACAGAGAGAGAGAGAGAGAGAGAGAGAGAGAGAGAGAGAGAGAGAGAGAGAGGGAGAGATGGAGAGAAAAAAAGAAGAAATACAAAGAAAAAAATGAAGTTACAGAAAGAAAACCAAAAATTCAAAGAGGCAGAAGGACAGAGAGAGAACGGAAAATAATTATAAGACACAGAGAGAAAAATAATAATAAGACAGAGAGAGAGAAAAATAATAATAAGACAGAGAAAGAAAAATAATAATAAGACAGAGAGAGAGAGAGAGAGAGAGAGAGAGAGAGAGAGAGAGAGAGAGGGAGAGATAGAGAGAAAAAAAGAAGAAATACAAAGAAAAAAATGAAATTACAGAAAGACACAGAGAAACAATTTCGTGGCGTCGTGCAGCGGTCGTCTTAACGATCAGCTGGCCGCGCGCCGGAGTAACCTGTATGCCTGGATGGACCGGTGTTTATATCCCCGACGCTCGCCGGATAAACCCGGCCATTCGGCCTGGCACCCTTATCTCACGACGCCTCCGAACCCGTTGAAGATTATCGTAAATTCGCGACAGCGCCAGGCCAAGGTCAAACGGGAATTCTCCTCTCCCCCCCCCCCTTCTCCTCATCCCTCTCCCTCTACCCCCGCAAGTAGCGTGGAACAAGTAGTTGGCATTTGGTGCGCTCGGTCGTATCGTCGATTCTCGCGACGACGACGACGACGACGACGACGACGAAGAAGGAGGAGGAAGAAACGTCCGCTCGGATCCCAAAGGCAACGGCGCAGCTGTCGTTCCTAGTGTCGTCCCTCGGGCCGATCGAGGCGAGCGCGCAGCATGAGCAACGGTGCACAACGACCTATAGCTTCTCACTTCTGGTCCGCCTCGCGCTGCGCGCTGCCCGATGCTCCCGGTACCCCGGGATGCTACACACGTATTACTCGCCGGGCCCCGCGCGCGCGCGGTGTGTCCGATGGCTACATAAACCTGATGTCGCGAGTCGCGCCGCGCCGAGCCGGTATTTATCTCGCGCGCCGTTGATACCCCCGATAGAGCGCGCCCCGGTCTTGTTTATGGGTGCGTTTTACGCGACTATTCGCACCCGGGATCTCGTCCGAGACGATTCTGCGCCGAGATTACGTTTCTATCGGTGCGACGCTCGAGCGTCTCGAACGAAGGTTTTAACGCACACTTTTGGTGGCATTTGGTTATTTTTTTTAGTATGTGCGGGAGGGGATTTTTTTTGGTTTTGGGAAATACATTTCGGGGAGGTGAAAAAGATTTTTCACCTCCTGGTCTGGGTGGGAAATTTCGGGAATATATTTTTGGATGGAATCTGAAACATTATTGACTGTTTTCGAGAATTTTGCTAACTTGGGTGGCGATTTTGTTCGCGTGGAATTTTTGTTTTTTTTATAGGAATTTTTTCGCATGGAGTTTCTGTTTTTTTTTGTAGTGGTCTTTTCGCGTGGAATTTTATTCTATAGCATTTCGCGATTCTTTTTCGCATGAATTTTTATTCTGCTATTTTCTCTCGCGTGGAATGTTATTCGATTCCAACTCGCGATTTATTTTGCACAGAATTCATTTTCATTTTCATCAGCCCCGATAACACGACGAATTTTCAACATTTTCCAATTGCCCCAGAAGCAAAAAAAAAAAAAAGAAAATTCAAAACAATTACACCATCATTACTGAACCCGCAAAAAAAAAAAAAAAAATACTTGACTCCCGGTGACTCCGTCAGCCTCAAGAAATTCCTGAAACCATCGGCAACATCCACGCATTTCCCACAATCCCCGAGTTGTGTTCGCCGACCGCGGATTACATCGCGAGACACATAGCAGGACACAACGAGTGTTGTGGCAGATCGGATTGATGTTTGATTTATAATTGCGGGTAAGGAGACTCCCCCCTCCCCGCGGTCCCCCCGGCCCGCACGCCGTTCTGGCTGGGCTCACGTGTGGACACAGATGCATCGGTGTTTACAGTCGGAGCATTTGTCACGCGTGTCCTGCGACGAAAAGGTGAAAGGAACCGCGCGCAACCGGCGCAACCGGCAGCCGCGCTCTTTCGCTTTATGTGCCGATGATGCCCGCTTTGCAACGAGGCCCAGCCGAGTAAATATTGACTCCTGGCCAGATTGATGGACCGTCCTGTGTGCTTAGGCATCGGCCCGGTACTTACTTATGTTCCCACACGCAGCGCGCTCGCCGCGTCTCGTGTCTCGCCGTCCCTTCGCAGCCACGATGTGGCCTATATGTGCCCCGGGACGGCTCGGCTCTCGCTGAGTGCCCTGCGACCCCTTCGCCCTCGCCCCGCGCGCCACCGGCGCAACAGACTGCACGATTTACACGCACAGCCTGGCTGGTGGTTCCTGCCTCGAAAATCTCCTGTTTTGCCAATGAGATAAGATGAGTCTCTGACCGCGTCAACAGTCGCATCCTTTGACTCGAGATTATGTCGCAGAGAGAAAAATATCAACGGAGTGATAAAAATATTTTTGCTGTGGTAGCTGAAAATGTTGCTGTGGTAGCTGAAAATTTTGCTGTGGCAGCTGAACATTTTGCTGTTGTAGCTGAATATTTTGCTGTTGTAGCTGAACATTTTGCTGTGATAGCTGAAAATGTTGCTGTGGTAGCTGAATATTTTGCTGTGGTAGCTGAAAATTTTGCTGTGGTAGCTGAATATTTTGCTGTTGTAGCTGAACATTTTGCTGTGATAACTGAACATTTTGCTGTTGTAGCTGAACATTTTGCTGTGATAGCTGAATATTTTGCTGTGATAGCTGAACATTTTGCTGTGATAGCTGAAAACTTTACTGTGGTAGCAGAATATTTCGCTGTCAAAGCTGAGAATTTTGCTGTGGTAGCTGAAAAATTTGCCGTGGTAGCTGAAAAATTTGCTGTGGTAGCTGAAAATTTTGCTGCGGTAGCTGAACATTTTACTGTGATAGCTGAAAATTTTGCTGTGGTAGCTGAATATTTTCCTGCGACAGCTGAAAATTTTGCTGTGGTAGCTGAATATTTTGCTGTGATAGCTGAGAATTTTGCTGTGGTAGCTCAATATTTTGCTATGATAGCTGAAAATTTTGCTGTGGTAGCTGAAAATTTTGCTGTAGTAGCTGAAAATTGTCCTGCGGCGACAAAAAATCGATAATACAACCATCGATTTGATATCACTCCTTGATTATTTTTCTCCGTGCAGGAATCAGAAGGTAAGGCAAGAAGCACAGGTTTTTCGGCCCACAGGTTTAGCCACCAAGTTCGAAGGGTCGCAAATGTTTTTGAAACGAAAGAAAAGTGTTTTGTAAATTTGAGATTAACGGTCACGAATGAATATTTTTTGCCTCCAAAGTCTCACGTGGTTCTGGGCAAATTCGAGAGGGCAAATAGTAAATATTTTAGCGAAAAAGAATGTAAATAAAATTGAGGTTTGATGATGGAAAATGGCCACAAACGATTTTCTTTTCCAACGTCCACAGGGTGATAATTTTATCCCGACTTCTTTCCCACTGTCAGACGAAAAGTGACGCGTGATATCGGGACAAAAACGTGCGAAATGAATGAACGAAAATTCATGTCACGTATCCTCCCAAGTAAAAGAATGTTATATAGAGTAAACAAAAAACATATATGGTACGAAGCTTCGTCAATTTGCAGGTCGACAAAATCCGAAAATAATATCCGGCGTACGACAAAAGTGTAGACAAAAATAAATTCAAGTCACCGGATAATCAAATTTATCACGAATTCCTCCTCAATCTTCAATCCGCCATCAGTGTAAAAATACCACAAAAAAAAAAAATTCATTGCACCTTGCAAGAAAAAAAGAACCTCAGCAAAAAGTCGACACCCTCATTCTAAAAAAAAATACTTCGCATCTTGTAAGAAAAAAAAACCTCAGCAAAAAGTCGACTCCCTCATTCACAAAAAAACAGAAAAACAATTATTCCGTCCTGCCGGACGTACCTGCTAATTACCCGCCTGAAAACCGCTCGGAGCATGACGATAAGATTACCGAAACTGAATAATAAGCGATCAGTTTCTCGGCCTCTAATCTGCCTGGATACCGGAGAGCCGGCGCAACTATGTCGCTCCGCTCTACACAGCCCAGTAGCACCAGCAGCAAACGCATTCGCCAAACCGACTCCCCCCTCTCTCTCTCTCTTCACCAGAGCCACAAACACATTCGACGTACATAGTTGCTGGAAGCTGCCGCGTGGATCGTCGTACGGCGACGGCAGCGGCAACGGCGGCGGCACAGGGTGAAACCGGAGTGCCGGAAGTGGCGTCGACGTGACTGTCAACAAGCAAACGGGGCAGCGAGGTATTCGAGCTCTCGGCTGTGCTCGGCTCTCCCTCGTGTCCCGTGTGTGAGTTTCGTGCTCGCACAACGTGGATGCGCGCCTCGGTCTCTCCGAGAGGACGGAGAACACAAACACGGCTCGCTCTTCGTGTGTGTCGAGTCCCTCTCTGCCTCCCGCTAAGCGAAGGCAGCACGAGTGAACGACGTGAAGCCACCGGTGCTCACCGCGTGGCGCACATGGATGTGCTGCGCGCTCGCGGCAGCGGCGAACGAGAGAGAGAGAGAGAGAGGGAGGGAAGGACGAAACGAGCGCGCTCGGCCGGCCCGCAGGGCGGATCTGAGTCAGCGTCGGCATAGCTCGCGCGATTTCTCGCGCTCGCCGAGTCAGCTAGCGCGAACGACAGACGCGCGCGGCCGATTCGTGACGGCGCAACGAGAGAGAAAGCGATACTTGCGGATTGATTGATCGATGGTTTTTTATTGATGCCGTATGGTTAACGTCGGGAGGCTAATGAGAACGAAGGTTTAGTCACTGGAGAATAATAGCGATGAAAAGTGTCGTGGTGGAATAATTGAAAAATAGATGGTGGTGCAAAGAATAACGGATGGTTTTTTTTTATTAATTCCGCATGGTGGACACTGGGAGGCAAATGAGGACGAAGTGAATTATATTCACTGGAAAATAATAGTTATAAAAAGTGTCGTGGTGATGTAATAGAAAAATAGATGATGGGGCGAGTGATAAGGGAAAGGAATTTATTGAAGTTGAATTAGAAATAGAGGTGGAGAACGCAGTGATGCGAAGTAATATTGGCGTAGAGTGGAGTAGAGTCAATTTATTCGATCCTGGGTTATTGAAGCCACGGAGGTTGAAGACCAGAGTAGGAATAAAATATTGCAACAAAATGGAAGAAAAATGGGCGAAAAACAGTAATGGTTATTATCCAAATGGGGCGAATCAGAAGTAATTGGAACATGAGCGAAATAAACGGAAATGAACAGAAAGAGATGCACCATGAAATAGTAGAAAGCAAAATAATCAAGAGCGAAAATAATCAAAGCAAAAATAATACAGAGCAAAATAATCAAAGCAAAAATAATACAGAGCGAAATAATCAAAGCAAAAATAATACAGAGCAAAATAATCAAAGCGTAAATAATACAGAGCAAAATAATAAAAAGTGACATTTAGAGCAAAAGGGAGAAACAGATGGATTGTTCGGGTATATAAAATACGCCGGTGGACATTTAGCTGGCTCGAAGCTGCCAAGTTGCAATAATGCGCCATTCATAATTTTTCAACGGGTACTAAGAAAGTGGAGAGGGCGAGGAGGAGGAGGAGAAGGAGGGGAAGGGGGAACGGGGGGCTTTGAGCACAGTCAATGAAACCGGGGGTGCGGGTTATATGGACTGAACGATAAACTCGATTAGACTGAAGAGCTCGACTGTCGTATTTTGCTGAGTCGACGAAGTCGACGAGTGGGATACGTTTCTGTGTAGCATACACACATCTATATGTATTTTTATGTGTGTGTGTGTGTGTGTGTGTGTGTGTGTGTGTGTGTGTGTGTGTGTGTGTGTGTAAATGTCTAGTCTCACTATATTCGTTGCCTCGGCCGCTGTCGCCACGAGTTTTGTATATCTTGACGAGAATTTGCGTTTCACTTGCTGTGACATTCTGCCCGGACGACGTCTCACAATGATTTACCGAGAAGCCGGGAGAGGACGAGAGTGAGAGAGAGAATGAGAGAGAGAGGGAGTCGAGCGTGTGGCTCGCGCTGACAAAGCCGCGACAGAGAGCTAAGAGTAGACCGCGTGTGCAGTTCAATGTCCCAACTCTCGTGGCGGGTTCTGCTCGACGGAGTTTGAGAATGTTGCTCTACACGGGCCACTGGGAGGCTCGAACAATGTACACCGAGCGACACGGCGAGCGAAGTCGAGTACATTTGTCGCGAGTACTCGCGCGTTTACGGGGGAGGCGAGACTGAGGGCGCGTCGAGACCGCAACTTTGGGCCGCAATTGCGAGCTCGAGTTGTCGCTCGGTCGCTCTGTCGTTCACGCACTGAGAAAAAAAATTGGTTGAGCCAACTAAACGAGGGTTTGCGGGCCGCGAAGTAAATATTTCGTACCGTGAACGAAATAATAGATATTGTGAATTAAGAAAAATTTGATTCAACTAGGCGTTGGTTCGTTCAACCAAATATACAGTCCAATTCACCATATATTTACTTCGCGGCCCGCAAACCCTCGTTTAGTTGGCTCAACCAATTTTTTTTCTCAGTGCGGGAAAAAATATTAACGACAACGGGAGTTTTGCTGAGGCAGCGAAAAATTTGCCGCGGTGGCTAAACATCGCGCTGCGACGACAAAAAATTCGTTAACATGCACTGCTATCGATTTGTCCACTCTCTGATTATTTTTCTACGTGTTTCGTTTGACGATCTGTAGGGGGGGAATTTTTTCCTTTTTTGTTACGAGTGGTATATTTTTTTCGTTATTATTGTTTGTGAGTATTCGGGAGGTTTTGATGGTGGGGTTTTCGTTTTAGTTTTGGTTCACGGATTAAAGTGGGAATGATTTTTTTTTATATGCGATATATGAACGGTTTTTAGAATAATTATCGATGGATTTTGACGAGGTTTTGTCGTTGAGTTTTTCGTTTTAGTTTTGGTTCATGAATTCAAGTTGGAATTATTTTTGTTTTTTTTTATGCGGTATAAACGATTTTTAGAATAATTATTTATGGACTTTTACGAGGTTTTAATTGTTGAGTTTTTCGTTTTGGTTTTGGTTGACGAATTAAAGTGAATTTGCTTTATACGTAATATAAGCTATTTTTAGAATAATTAATGATGGATTTGGACGAGGTTTTATCATTGAGTTTATCAATTTAAGTTTTGGTTGACAAATAAAAGCGGGAGTGATTTTTGTCATTACTATCCGTGGATATTGACGAGGTTACTTCGTTGGGTTTTTCGTGTTAGTTTTGTTCGACGAATTAAAGTGGGAATCAGAGATGTGATTTGATTTTCGTTTCTTTTTCACGCGCGATATAAGCCTTTTAATTATTATTTATGGATATCTGCGCGCGCGGTTATTTATTTCCCGATGGGCGATAAGCGCGGTGCATTTTTCATCGTTACGACGTTTATGTTAAATCTCACCTTTAGCCACGCCACACGGTTTGCATAAGCTCGCGGCGCGAAGTGGTTTATGCAATTGCTCGGCGGGAAATTAGCAACCGCGAGACGTTTCTGCCGCGCGCGCGCGCCGATCGAGATGAAATAGTCCTCGTTTTTTCTTCATAAAATATAAAAATCGCTCGCGACGTTAATCGAACCTTTCAGAGAGCTATTTCTGCGTCGCGTAATTCGCGGCGCATTAAGTTACCGCAACCGGTAAAACTAACAATAAATAAAAAACGAAATCTTTATCTCCGCACGCGAGTAAAAATTCCCGCGACCACCGTATCGGAATCTTTCGCGCGATTTATATCCACATCTTTTACAGCGAAAAAAAAAAAAAAAACGAAAAAAGAAATCCATATATCCTCAATGGTTAATTCCGCGCCGAGCTCGACGATACACGATAATTAGCGTTCCGCGGCGAGATTGTTAAAAAGCGTCTCGGGTCGGAAATGGCCAGCTTAAAATTTATCAGACCTGCCGAGTGCACAGCGAGAGTGAGAAGGGGGGGAGGTCGTCGTCACGTAAGCCAAATGAATGAACCAGTAAGTGGTTCGCCGATATGCGCGTCAAACCCAGCGAGCGAAATCTGCGGGGCTTCGCCCCGGTCGTCGCCGCAACCTTCGGGGCGAAAGACGCGAGCTCCCGAAATACCCTTAATGCGGCCATTTATACAGCGGCGCAATTGAGGATCGCAACGAGACGCGGCGCGAGTTATATCTCGGAAATTAGGTTGACTGACGCGCCGGATTACGCGGGTCTCACATATGAGGCGACCCGCCGGACGGACGGACCGACTTCTCGCCGTCGAATCTCTATATTTAATGCCTGGATTTATTCGCCGCTCTCTCTCCGAGTTCGTTCAATAAACTCCAGCGGTCTCGCGGAAATTTAATAATAGGCGACAAAACGCGTCGCTCGTTATTAATCGCGCGGCTCGCCGCTGCCGAGTGTGACGCCCGCGCCGTGCGGGGCTGGCTGGCTTCACGTGTGAAGCGGCCGCGTGCGACGCGCCGAGCGCGTCCGATTAGCGAGCCAATGCGGAACGCGCGTGCGGCGGGAAACCGACGCGCGAATCCGCGCGCGCGGAATTCGTAATTTTCCGCACGCAATTTGTCGCGCCGGAAAATTGACAAACAAGGCGAAAAAAAAACAAAAAAAAACAAATGGACAAATTGCGTCACACGAGCGAAAGAGGAATGTCCGGTGCTGAGGGGGCTTTTCAGCCGCCTCGCCGTGACCGCGTAATGAGCGGCATCGCGCGATTGTCGCTAATGAGGACAACAACGCGGCTAATCGTCGATTCGCGAAATTTTTGTTTTCGCGCCGTGGGAACAATTTTCGTCGCGCACCGGACGCCTGCGAAAGTTCGCACGCGCGGCTAATCGACGCGACTCGCGGAACTTTTTTTTCGCTGCCGGGAAAAAATTCACGCGCGCCACCGATTCGCGATTTGCGTAATTATTTCGCGCCGAGGCTGATCGACGATTTGGAAAATTTTGTCGGGAAAAATTTCGTGGATTTTTTTTTAACTACCGGGAAAAATTCGCGCGCACCGCTGAGATTCGTGGATTTTTTTTAGCTACCGGGAAAAATTCGCCCCCACCGCTGAGATTCGTGGATTTTTTTTTTTAGCTACCGGGAAAAATTCGCGCGCACCGCTGAGATTTGTGGATTTTTTTTTTAACTACCGAGAAAAATTCGCCCCCATTGCTGAGATTCGTGGATTTTTGTTAACTACCGGGAAAAATTCGCGCGCGTCGCTAACGATTTGCAGACTTTTTTTTCGGCTGTCGGGAAAAATTCGCCCGGCTAATCCTTAACCGCGGAATTCTTACTCGCCTCGGCATACCCGGGAAAAATTCGCGCACGCGTTGAAAAAGTCACGGGTCGCCTCGCTCTCACCTGCAAGTTCGGCGATCCTCTGTAAGAGAACTGTGACATGTTGTGTCGGCCACTGAGGGCCGTGATTTTCGGACTCCGCTACGCGAGCATCGTGGCTCTCGCGTCCGCACCGCGATATATCACCCTCGGCTCGCGCGGGCCTCTCCGCCCGCTCACACAACGCCGAGCACTTTTTATACCTCAACTTTCCGCTCACGTCTTGATCACAAAATCCACGGCTTCCACTGAATTTTCCCCAATTTCTCCTGCGCCACGTTTTATTCTTTTTCTCCCCTAAAAAAGTCCGGCGCCTCGAATCGTCGACGAAAAAAAAAAAATTAAAACAACAACAACAACAGCGCGTCGCACGTCAGTCGCACCAACAGCACTAATATCGCGCACAGTATTCACAGCAAAATTATCCTCCAGTCTCGTCCCGCGGCTCGTTCGGCACACTCGACAATCACGTCGCCGGCGCCAAACTAAAATGCTTGCGGCGCGGGTGCGGAAACACTGGTAGAGTCGCGGGGGTGGTGGACCCCCCGCCCCCTGCGCTGGTGACCGGCCGTAGTGGCAGCAGCAGCAGCAGCAGCAGCAGCAGCGTAGCCGTAGTAGTACTACCACCGCTATAGCAATCAGCACCCGCAGTCGCAGTGTCACTATAATCGTCGCTGCTGTCGCGAGTGACGTCGTCGATTCACCGGATTCGCCCTCCGACACCTCAACAATCCCTCCCACAATCACCAGTCAGCGGCACATCGGTCACCGGTCGTTGCGAAAAATCCGTCGCCTCAAAGTTTAGCCGCATCAAAAAAAAAAAAAACAAATAAATAAACCAACCAACGAAAAAAAAAAACCCTCAAGTCTGCCGTCGTATCGTAAAACGAGTAGTCGTCGTTGTCGGCGCGCGCGCGTCGTTTTCCTCGCACCGCTCGACCGCCGGTCACTGGCGCGAGACACTATGGTGCGCGTATTCACTGGTTGTAACCGACGACACGACACGCGAATCGACGCCGTGGGCAGGTAGTCACTCTCATCCGGTAGTCACGGAAGAGAGGCAAGAAGTACGAGAGGACTGAAGAATCCCGAGCGGGTGGAGCGCGCACACGGAGCTGCTCTCTCGTCCCCGTTGATCCCCGATCGACGCGCCAGCTATGATCGGTCGCGACTATCCTCCGAATCGTCGTTTCTTTTCGTCGGAATCCAGTAACGCGCGCGCGGGGGGCCGGCTCGCTCGGTCTCCCTCGCTCCCCGCTCGGTGGCGGCGCGCCGCGCGCGTGTAAGACGGAGAGAGCCCACCGGGGAGTGGGAGTGAGGAAGCGAGAGAGGCGGGCTACGGGCACCGGGGTCGGGGTCGGGCTTCGGGCGAGAGGGGGCAGGCGCAGCGCGACGAGCGTGGGGCCGGCGGGGTGGGGGAACGCGGGAGCCAGAGAGAGAGAGAGAGAGAGAGGGAGGGAGTGGCGCGAGCTGAGCGGAGCGAGGGAGACGGAGCGCCGCGCGGGGAGCGAGGGAGAGGGAGGGAGTGGCGAGCGTGGCGGAGCGAGGGAGACGGGGAGAGGCGGCGGCGCGGGAGCGAGGGAGAGGGAGCGCTGGGTGCGACGAGGACGCGGCGAGCGTGGGGAGCGAGCGAGAGAGAGAGAGAGTGACGGATTAGGGAGGGAGCGCGGGGAGCGAGGGAGAGAGAAGGAAGGAGCGAGGGAGCGCGCTGCGAGGGGTGGGGAGCGAGGGGGGAAAGGACAGCGAGCGCGCGCCGTCGTTTCTTCCTCTTCTTTCTCTCCTTCTTTTCCCTTCTTCTCCTCCCCGGTTGTCCTTCCCCCTCGTGGCTCCTCCCGCCGCTCGGCTTCGGGCTTCTCCCTGTATCCTCCTTCCACCGAGGAATAATACAACTCCGCAGCTTCTTCTTTGTGTTGTTTTTCTCTGTCTTTTTGTCGCCTCGGTCGTAGTCGTGGAACGTACGTCGTTTGCGGACTCTCGCACCTCCTCCCCGGAGGGGGGCTCCCGTGTGTGTTTCACGCGTCGCGTTCGCGCGCGACGGACGAATTTCTTCGCGACGAGCGCGCGCGACGCACTCGGCGTGGCCGGCAAAAATTCGCCGGGACGTGGCCCTCCGCACGCGTGTGTTTTGGCATGCAAATCGTGAGGGAGACGCGGGAGAGGAGCGCGTGGAGCGCGAGATGTTCGCGCGAGGAGCGCCGCTCGGCGTCGGGCGACCGAGGAGGCGGTGGTGTGGACTCCCGGAGGGCGCCAAGTACAAACTGGCGCGGAGGTGCCGGGCGGTCGACCGCGGCGCGGCGTGTAACGCGGTGGCACTTGATGTGCCCCGTCTCGCTCCCCGTCCCCATCGTCCCTCTCCCTCACGCTCCCGCTCGTCGCGCTCTCTCCCTCCTTCTTTACGCTCGGGATTCTTTTTTCTTTTTCTCTCTCTCTTTTTTTTCCTCGTCCCGCGGTGCAACCCGCGAGCTCGCGGCCGCGAGGAGGGGGCTGGGCGGGCCGGGGTGGCACGGCAATCGGCGGAGGTGTCGGCCCGCACGAGTCCGCTCCCTCGCTCCGTATACCGACACACGGAGATTGCAGAAGTGTATCGCGTCGTTCTGCGCGCTCGCCGAGGAGAGCTGTCGCGTGTGTTCGTGGCGCGAGGTGCACGAGTGCCACGAGGGAGGAGGTTGAGGGAGGAGGAGGAGGAGGAGGAGGAGGAGGAGGAGGAGGGAGGAGGTGTTGGTACTGGACGCTCCGCGTCGCGCTGGCTGCGAGTCGTCTTCTGTGCCGGCTCCGATGTCTCCTCCACACGAAGCGCAGCGCCCGCTCCGCCGTATCGCGTATACACGCGATCCGACGATGAGGTGATCACGAGGGTGTCGCTACGTCGGTGTGCGGTACCGATACAAGCGCGCTCCCGGTTGACGGTGGTGGTGGTGGTGGTGGTGGTGGTGGCAGTTGTCGCCGTGGTTCTTTTCCTCCTGTCCGACGGGCAGATGGAGTGGGAGGAGGGAGCTGTGTGCGCGTTTCTACACAACACATATATATGTGTGTATATGTGTATATCGGTATGTACGTGTATATAAGTGGGTGTGAGAGCACGGTGATTTTTGCGAGATGCTTTGCCCCCGGTGGGTGGGTCCAGAAGCCGGCACGCCGAGCGCGCGCTGGTGGGGGGGACAGCCGAGGGGAAGAGCCCAGGTGCCACCTCTGTGCGGCTCTCGCGTCTCCCTCGCGCTCCCCCCGCGGTGTCGTGCCGTATACGTGTTAGCTCGGTGGCGTCGGACCTCGTAGATCGTGGCCCGCGCGGCCCGAGTACCACGCCGGCGGTTAGCGCTGGCAAACGCGACAATAAAATATGGTGAGCGGAGAGGCCCGTGGGGCCACACACCGGCGGCCCACAGCTCGCGAGTCTCCTCTTCCTCCTGCGCTCCTATCGGTTCTCCGCTCCTCTCCTCCCTCCTCCTCCTCCTCCTCCTCCTTCACCTCCTCCCCGCGTGTATCCAGCGCACCCTCCGCGTAGCCTCTCAACCCCCGTGGAGAGAGCCCCACGGACTACCGGTGCGGTATCTGTTCCTCCTCCCCCTCCCCCTCCTCCCTCCTCCCTCTCCCTCGGGCTCGCTCTCGTTGCTTCTTCGCTCCTCGTCTCCTTTCTCCCGCACCCCACTTTCCCTCTCGCTCGCTGCCGAGTCAGCGTCAGCCCCCACACGCAACACAACACACCCCACCGTTGTCGCTTTCTTCCCTCTTCGTTCGCGCGCGGCTCGCGTTTTGTGGAGGGGAGCCGAGCGAGCCGTCGCCCTGACGGAGGGGAGGGGAGGAACGCACTGCGAGACCGGTGTGCTATCTTTCTCTCTCTCTCTCACGCTCTCGAGGCTGGGTGGGGGAAAAACTACATGACAATTTTAGTTCGATAGATCCCGAAGTTTAGCTTCGGCGGCGCTGCTTACTTGCCGCTGACTTCTTCCCGGTAGTTTGTTCAGTATACTCCCTCCTCCTCCTCCTCCTCCTCCTCCTCCTCCCTGCTCCCCGCGACCACCCCGTCATGGTACACACACCTCTCCGTCTCCTCCTCCTCCTCCTCCTCCTCCTCCTCCTCGTCCTCTCAACGTCCTCTTCGTTTCTCTTTCTTTTCTTCTCCTCCTTCTCCTCCTCCTCCCTCCTCCCTCCTCCACCTCCTCCCCGTGGGACTGCCGCACCGCGCGATTTCTCGTCCATCGACACATCCTTCCGCTCCGCGAACAAAATCCCCGCACACACCGTCACGCGTCTCCCACCCACAACGGCCGCACTTCCTGTTCCTCCTCTCCTCCCTCCTCCCCTCGCCCTCTTAACGCTCGCGTCGCTTCTCCTCGCCACCCTCTTCCACGTTTCGTCGAGTGACTCCCGGCGCTGCTTGCTGCACCGCTATACACCGACGCCTCTTCGATTTCCTCCTCACTTGCCGTACATCACTCCCTGCCGCTCCCTCCCCCCTCCTCCCCGCTACCTCGCAGCGACCTCGCTCTCTCTCTCTCTCTCTCTCTCTCTCTCTATCTCTCTCTCTCTCTCTCTCTTTCCCTGTCTCTCTCTTTGAGCGTCGTGCATCAGCGGTCGAAACCACCGTCGTGGCGATAAAATAGCGCAAGACGCGGACCATCGACACATTCGAATCAATCGCTTCCTGAAAGCGAAGGAAGCCCATAGAGTCGTCATATCCCACAGGACTGGTATAAACCCCTTTTTCCGTCGCCAAGCGTTTCCCATTCGCCACGAAGAAATCGTCCCGGCGTCGATTCGAACTCACACGGCCTGGTCCACACGTCGCAAGGGCTATCTCGTCGTGGTACACGGCGGCGAGTGCATTACAGTGGCGGTACGAGGCAAGCAAAGCCACTCGGTGGCAATTTCTGTCGAGGGAGAGAGAGAGAGAAATCGAGAGAAAGAGCGAGAGAGATTTGCTCGATCCGCGACGGGGTTGGTTCGCAGGGAGGAGGAGGCGAGCGAGGGAGAGCGAGGGAAGGGAGCGAGAAAGGGACGGCAAAGAAGAAGGATAAATCGGTGGAGCACACAGCGAGAGACCAGCCGAAGCGCCCCTTCCACAATTCTTTCGCCCATCCCCACCGCGCCCGCGATAACAGTCGCGGGGCCGCGCTTTTTTCCCCTCCGTGGGCGCGGACGAGTCTCGCCCCGCCTCCATCGCCACCACGCAGCCGTCTCTCCCCGGCTGTATCGCTCTCTACGGCCACCTCCGCGTACGTGACGGCGGCGCGGCGCAGCGGCGGCAAACGCGGAGTCGGTAAACGCGCGTGCGAGGGCAGCAGCCCGGGCCTCGTCGTCGTCGTCGTCGTCGTCGTCGCGCGGTATTGCAACGTGGAGTCGCTGCCGCTCGCCTTACTTAACGCGGCGATGGGCACGTACGGCGCCTCTCTCGGCCACCGGCAGCCTCGTTCGCGAAACCGTCGGGAGCGCAGATCTCGCGCTCCCCACCACCATCGACTTTCGTGCACTCCGTCCCGCTGTGCTTACTTGGCCTCCTCCCTCTCCCTCTCCTTCGCTCTCCCTCTCCATTTGCCTCTCTCTCTCTCTCTCTCGCTCTCTCGCTCTCTCTATTCTCGCCGAGTCCTCGAGGAGTCGCTACTCGGCGCTCTTGCTCTCGCGGCGACGGAACACCGCGGGGGACAGCCGCACGGCACACAACGAAGCACGCTCAGATGTGAAACATTAGTGTACCGTTTGTTAACACCGCGGTCTACACCGCGCGCGCACTGCACCTCGCCCCCCCCTCCCGGCGTTCCGCGCTCCCCGCCGCACCCCGCGCAGCTCCCTTCCCGCGCACAGTCGCACACTCACACTCACGCTCACACTCACACTCACACCGAGACCCGGGCGAGTGCGCGACTCGCGGCCCAGTGTGTTCGTGTGCGCAACGCGAGTGAGTACGTGTTGTACACGTTACCGTACATCCCGTCGCGCCCCACGCCAGCGCGCACTATCTCGAGAAACGCGAGACGAGACCTCCTGGCCCGCGAGTCCCAGTCGATCGACCTCCGCCACCTCCTTCCGCCTTCCTTCTGGGACACGACTTTTCTTCGATCTTCCTATCCTCTCCTGTCTTCCTGTCTTCCTATCCACGCACGTCCGGCGGCAGCTTTTCGTCGAGCGACCGATGGCCGCGCGAACATTCGGCGTTTCTCCTCCCTCCTCCCTCCTCCCTGGATCTCGAGGTGTCCTACCGGGTTGAGAAAAAACAATCTCGACGCACGTCGGGCGGCAGCTTCTGGTGACGGCGTAAGCGGGGAGCGAACGATGGCCACGCGAACATATGCGAGTTCCTCCTCCCTCCTCCCCGCTCCTCCCTGGATCTCGAGGTGTCCTGGACTGAGAAAATAAATCGCCGGCGTTACAGCAAGTACGTATTTATTATGAAGTGACGTTTTTTTGTGCTTTTACCGACTACCGAACGAGTCTGTATATTCTCCTCCCTCCTCCCCTTCTCCTCGCTCCTCCCTGGATCTCGAGGTGTCCCGGAGTGAGAAAATATATCGCCGGCGTTACAGCAAGTACGTATTTATTATGAAGTGACATTTTTGTGTGTTTTTACCGACTGCCGATCGAGTCTGCATATTCTCCTCCCTCCTCCCCTTCTTCCCACTCCTCCCTGGATCTCAATGTGTTCTGGGCTGACAAAAATATCGCCGGCATTACAGCACGTACGTATTTATCACGAAGTGACATTTTTTTGTATTGTTACCGGCTGGCCAACGAGAGTTTGCATATTCTCCTCCCTCCTCCCCGCTCCTCCCCGCTCTTCCCTGGATTCCTCGGTGCCCTAAGTTGAAAAAAAAAAAAAAAAAAAATTGCCGGACGTATTACAGCCGCCAGTATGTATTTATTACGAAGTGACACTTTCTTTCCTAGTATTTTTACCGGCTGGCGAACGAGAGTTTGCATATTGCCCGTTTCTCCTTCGCTCCGGCTGGATTTTCGTCCTCATGCCGCTCGTGCCAAACATACGCTACGCGCGTCTTGCCAGCCCGGGTTCCCGCGTCGTCGCTCCCGCGAGTTATAGAACTCGTAAAAAACATTCCAACGAGGCGTAGCGAAAAACGAAAAACGAAGAGGAAAAAAAACCCTCGTATAAAGTGCAGAGTCAGAGTCCCCTATTCGATAAGCGGTAACTGCTTCGACAACGACGCGCAGTCTTTCTTCCTTCAAACGAGAACCACTTTATTGCCGGTCTGTTATTCGCCCGAACGCGCGTTCCATATAGCCGGTGGCGTTTGCCGGAAATTTTAACTATGTATGTAAACGCTCGAAATTGCCGGCGTGTTGGTGCGATTATCGGGTGGATCACAGTGGGAGACGGTAATTGGCTGGGATGACACCAGACTACGTTTTTGTTTTGTTTTTTCGGTGCACATTTTTATTTTCGTCTTTCTGGATTCGTTTCGACGGTGAAAACATGTTTCCCAACCTGCAGACCATTTTTTTTTTATTTGGTGACACGCCAATTGGCGAAAAATATTAGTTTAGCAACAAAAAATGATAAGAAGCACCAGGGATTAATTTTTTAATTGTCTGCCATTCAACGAGTCAGTAGATGGCTCTGTCTTCATTTCCGAAATTACTTTGCCGTTTAAAAAAATCGCCAAACATAAATAACAACAACAACAAAAAATTAAGAATCTTTTTGTACCTCAAGTCACATCTATACGAAGGGCGCCCGGACACTCGTGTACGGCACCAGTCTCCCTCGGTCGTCGTGGCGGACAAATCCAAAACGTATAGCCCACGAGTCAAGGTGGTTGCGCAGATGGCGCGGAATCGTTCAGGTGGCAGCACGGGTCGAGCTGCGTTCCGGAGCTTTTACGGACGCGCGTCGCTCTCTTTCCCTACCTCGTGACGTGTATCCTTTCAGCTGGGAAGAGACGAGCGAGAGAGAAAGAGGAATAACGAGGGAGAGAGGCGAAGAGACAGAGAGCGACGGAGAAAAAGAAAGAGAGAGAGAGAGAGAAATAGAGACAGAGAGCGACGGAGAAAAAGAAAGAGAGAGAGAGAAATAGAGACCGAGCGAGAGAAAAAAGGGGGAGAGAGAAATAGAGACAGAGAGCAACAGAGAAAAGGAGGGAGACAGATATAGAGACAGAGAGCGAGAGAAAAAAGAGGGAGAGAGTGACAGAGAAAAAAAGGGAGAGAGCGAGAGAGAAAAAGAGATGGAGAGAGAAAAAGAGAGGGAGAGAAAAAGAGAGACAGAGAGCTTTGAGGAGGAGCGAGAAAAGTGGGGACTTGCGGAGTCGTCGAGTTGATTCTACGCGAAGGGGTGGGACACGTTATCCCCACCGCACCAATCCCGTGTTTCCCCACTCCGACCGACGCTCTCTCCCTCTCTCTCTCTCTGTGTCAGCTACTACCACCTTCCGCCACCCACGAGGATCGCGGAGGCCGTCGGCCCCTCGCGCAAGGCCACGACGACGAGGGGGATGGAAAGTGCCTCGTCGCCCCATCGCGACTTGTGTGCTTTAATACTCTCGTGCCGTTGGTCTCTCGTTTCTACCCTCCGCGTAGACAGTTTTTTTTTTCGTCGTCCTCGTCTCTCTCTCCACCTTTTTACGACCAAGTCGAGCAGGAGTCCTTCGAGTTTTCCCGATGGTCCTGACATTAGTGGAAAAGCAACGCAACATGCATGCGAATAATACGTCGGCGATGTTTCAATCATTCAAGCATGTTATTGACAACCTTTTTTTTTACATGCACTTCGTGTATGCAGATGGAATTCATTCGTTTTTAATGAGATTGGGGATGATTCTGCCTGCGGCTGGTATATTAGTTGGAAAGTGAAGATTTTTTGGGCAGTTTTCGTCGCTCTTGATTCATTGGCGCATGCGATTTTGCTGGCGATTCCGAGGTGTTGACAACTGGAATCTAAAGCTGAACGGTCCGAATCTTAAATAATAAGAGTTTATAATTTTAAGTTGATTATTGGCAATGGTACACAAGTTGGTCAAAAGGGTCAAACAAAAACAATCTGAGCTTTTTTCATAGAAAACGGAAAAAAATGATTAACTGACACAATTAAGTAATTAGTTTTCACAACCACTGGATTATTGACAATTGGAATCTAAACTGAAGGGTTAGAATCTTAAATGATAACAGTTGATCAATTGAAGTTCATTTTTGGTAAACTTAAACAAGTTGGTCAAAAGGGTCAGGAACAAGAACAATCAACCTTTTTTCATAGAAAACAGAAGAAAAGAATTAACTGACACAACCAAGAAATTAGTTGGCACAACCACTGGATTATTCTAATTTCCTTACAACTCGGATTATTTATGACAGCCAAAAGGAATTTGTTGCACGGACAAAGTTTCGTTGGTAGATGCCTTGTTAGTTGCGGCAACCAAACAAATAGTTGATACAACTACTCGAGTAAGCAGGAGTACAAAGTATCCGATTACTTGTCCATACCAACCGGGTCATTGCTTTTCGAAATAGAATTGCGCTGCTTGTACTATCCTTATGACAAATTAACGCGAATCGTGTTGCGAACGGCACAATTGAAGCTTTAATAACATCGTCTTTGGGTTATGTACAGATGCGACTCGCGCCTTGAACGGCACAATTGTAGCTTTAATAATAGGCTGTGGCTAGCCATCCGGATACCGAACGAATATGTATACCTTATTCGTCCGAAAAGTGACAAAAGTATCGCTAATACGGGTTTTCATCAAGTTAAACTGCTAAATCCATTGCAAATGTATCTGGATGAATAATACACGACTATTCGTCCACAAAATCTTGTAAATTGATTAAAATTGCAATTTTAATCAATAACCGTATATTATTTGTCCAGATACGTATCTGGACAAATAATATACGGTTATTCGTCCAGATAGATCTCGCAGTTTAGTGGATTCTAACTGGATGAATAATACACGACTGTTCGTTCACAAAAACTTGTAAATTGATTAAAATTGTATCTGGACAATAATATACGATTATTTGCCCATAAGAATTTGCAAATTTTTGAAAAATGTATTTGGATGAATAATATACGGTTATTCGTTCAGATAGATCTCGTAGGTCAGTGGAGTCTATTTGGACGAATAATACATAATTATTCGTCCATCAGAATTTGAAAATGAATAAAAGAATGTATCTGGACGAATAATACACGAGTACTCGTCCACAAGAACATAAATTATATAAAATTGTATCTGGATGAATAATGTACGATTAATCGTCCAGATAGATCTGGAAGATCAGTAAAAAGTTAAATAAAAGTTAACTTTACTAAAGCGGACATTTTCCGCTTTAGTAAAGTTTTTTGTCTTTCCGAACAAATAATATAACATAAATCGTACGGTATCCGCACGTCTAGACCGTTTTAGTAAAGTTTTTTGTCTTTCTGAATAAATAATATAACATAAATCGTACGATATCCGGACGCCTAGACACTCCCCTAATAATATCGTTTTTAGGTTATGTAGAACAAATCGTGAATAATTACCACAACCATTCGAAGTGGTTTCGGCAATAAATGAGTAAGTTGCTGCAACTAATGGCAAAAGTCCGAGGCACAGTAATGTGAATGATTAGCTGGAACAAACAAACTTTTCTTTCCGCAAACAATCCGCCACAACATCTTCCGGACGACGATGCAACAATAATTAAATATTCTTCCTACCGGAAAGAAAATTGCGGAGAAAAATGAACAATTCCGACAACCGATCGTCGGCCGAAGTCAAGTGATTGGGAATTGCTGCTAATTTTTCTCGGCGTTACCATCGGGCTGTATCCACTTCACAGAGAACATAGACGACTCCGCGTTGTTAACAGAGCCTCCGCAAACGCGTCAGGCTTACAGGTAGCTCGTATCTTACAGCCCCTCGGATATACAGATAGATGGGGTATAAAACGTGGCTGGGGCCACGAGGAGCGAGACGGGTGGGGGGCGCCGGTCCATAAATCAAGGATAATATGCTGCTTGGGGCGAATGCGCGGGAGGAGCCACCTTGAATCTGGCGCACATACAGCCTAGAGCTACTTATAAGCGCCGTCAAGTGGATGGATGCTGGGCATGGAAGTGCCTAAGGAGCCGGTGGGGGCGCCCCCGATGTAGCCGCTCCGCAGTGATTAATATCTCGCCGGATTGATAGGGCCGGCTCGTTGTTTCCACCTTTTGCCTCCCTCCACCTTTCGAGTCTCCCTCGTTTGCCCTGCCTCGCGCTTTACTCTCATCAATTATGTTATAAGGAGCCGAGAGGACTTGCAGAGATGGAGTCGATGAGTCGCGGGGTACAAACACGCGTCCTCCTTCGAGAATTTTGGCGATAACATTTTTTTCGAGATGAGTGAATTCTATTGGGGTGATTGAGTCTCAATAAATACGCCTAATTTTGCTCGCGAAAAGCTGACGAATTTGCTGGGTTTTGTTGGAAGATTGGATCGAGAAAATTCGTTCGCTGTCTATAATTGGACTGCGAAGGGTGAAATTAATTATTTTCGTGCAAAAATCATTTTTGTGAAGGGAAAATGGAGCTCCAGCTTTTGAGAGGTGAAATACAATTTTTGAGGCCGCGAAATGGTTATTTTTATTATCAAACTTTTGGACAAATGGGTTTTTATTGACCCCTTGGAGATTTTCAGCTACGAAATCGTTTGATGACTATCACACATGATTTAAAAATGACAGAGCGTAAAAAGTGAAGCGTTTTAAAAAGTATTTACTCAATAAATATGCCTAATTTTGCTCGCGAAAAGCTGACGAATTTGCTAGGTTTTGTTGGAGGATTGGATGGAAAAAAATCGTTCGCTGTCTATAATTGGACTGCGCAGGGTGAAATTAATTATTTTCGTGCAAAAATCATTTTTGTGAAGGGAAAATGGAGCTCCAAAGGTGAAATAAAATTGTTGAGGCCGCGAAATGGTTATTTTTATTATCAAACTTTTGGACAACTGGGTTTTTATTGACCCCTTGGAGATTTTCAGCTACGAAATCGTTTGATGACTATCACACATGATTTAAAAATGACAGAGCGTAAAAAGTGAAGCGTTTTAAGAAGTATTTACTCAATAAATATGCCTAATTTTGCTCGCGAAAAGCTGACGAATTTGCTGGGTTTTGTTGGAGGATTGGATCGAAAAATTTTGTTCGGTGTCTATAATTGAACTGCGAAGGGTGAAATTAATTATTTTCGTGCAAAAATCATTTTTGTGAAGGGAAAATGGAGCTTCAGCTTTCGAGAGGTGAAATAAAATTGTTGAGGCCGCGAAATGGTTATTTTTACCGTTAAACTTTTGGACAACTGGATTTTTATTGACCTCTTGGAGATTCTCAGCTACGAAATCGTTTGATGACTATCACACATGATTTTAGAATGACAGAGCGTAAAAAGTGAAGCGGATTAAGAAGTATTTTTCGAAATACGGCTCTCCTGGCATTTTAATTAAGGGTGCAAACAGCAGAACGAACCGTCGAAATCGTCGCAATTCACCTACGAAAACGGCGTTACGATTCCAATTACAAAAATTCCTAAGGTACAGCCCGAAAACGCAGTTAAAACTTAACGCCAAGATAAACTGCAGCGTCGAATATCTTTATCGTCCCGATTCGCGCATCGGGGGTCGACGTTTTCCGCTGCTTTACAATCTCCTTAATATCCTCGTTTACGGTCCTCCCGCGATTGCGCGAAACGTCGCACTTAATTACGATTTAACGAAACGCCGTAAAGATTGCATCGATATCTTTTTAATCGTGAACCCAAAACCACGACAATTGTTTTTTTTTTTTTACCGAGAACCCAAAATCTACGACAATATATATATTTTTTTTATCGAAGACCCAAAATCTAGGACAATATATATATTTTTTTATCGAAGACCCAAAATCTACATCAACTTTTTTGATCGAAAACCAAAAATCTATATCATTTTTAAAAATCGAAAACCAAAAATCTATATCATTTTTAAAAATCGAAAACCAAAAATCTATATCATTTTTAAAAATCGAGAACCCGAGATCTACATCATTTTAAAAAAATCGAGAACCCAAAATCTACATCATTTTAAAAATAATGAACCCAAAATCTACGACAATTTTTTTGATCGGGAACACAAAGTGCACGTCACCATTTTTTTTGTTATCGAATACCCAAAATCTACAATTTTTTTTCCTCTCGGGTTAGACACACTCAGAATAGGTTTGCTCGTCGTCACAGTCGAAGTTTGCGGTCGAGTCAACACGGAAAAAAAAGAAGAAAAAAGATTCCCTCCTTGTTCCTAACATCAGCGTATAACATGTATCAATACAGATAGCGGAACATTTGCGGCGAGTGTCTCACCGGGTGATCCGAGCGCGCGCGTTCCGCCGTCCGCTGGGACGTCCGCGGACGTGCGCGAGAGACTCGCCGGCCTCTCGGCCTCCCGCACGCGTTATCAGTCTCTCCCCGCGGCCGCGAGTGCTCGGCCCGTGTATTTGCCGCAAATCAAACACGATTTGTAACGATACGAGATTATCATCAAAGAGTTTTCGGCCGCGCCGACGCGGCCGTCTGTCAACGTTGCCGTTGCCGGCAGATACGGCTCGGTACTTTTTAATCGCGCTTTTATCGGCCGCGCGCGGGTTGGACGAGAAAAATGGAAGATTATCGCGGCTCGGTGCGCTGCGACCTCGGGGCGCGCGGATATCGCGCGCGATCGCACGGAGCTTTGATCCTCGGCCGATTACGGCGCGACCATTCGGGCCGATCTACGCATTGTCAGCACTTAATATTTCAACCCGGGCCGTAATGGATCGGCGTCGTTCGGCTTACTCGAATCTGTACTTAAGTCGACGGCGAGAAGATGGACGCGGATTTTTTACGCTTGCGTCACTATTAATTGCGGAGCAATTGGGGACATTTTTCGCACGAAGACGGGGCTTCGTTGTCAAGTGTCAGATCGCACTTTTTGCAACTGTCGTTGTTCGCTATTAGGGTAGAAGTACCGTTTTTGGTCACCTTTGGTCCAATTGTGGCCACCAAGTTTAAAAGAATTTAATTGTTTACGTTGTTAAATAAAACAAAAATGGGCTTGGCAATCTTATCAGTTTGTATGAATACTTTCGAGGTATCAGCAATCGAATATGGAAAAACCAATATTTAAAATTAATTACAGTGAAAATGGCCACAAACGGTACAGTGGCCACAAATGGTACTTCTACCCTATGTCCAGCCGCTCTAACAGTGGACAAACCATTTTTACCAGATCCATCCCCTGCGTTTTTTGTTTCTACGAGACACCAAATAATTAGGGCTCTATGATGAATGACGAATGGAAATACAAAGTCTGCTGAATGTTATCCGCAACAGAGGCATTGAGCACTTCATTGTTGACTCCCTACTGTGTTGTTGTTTCCTATACAGCATTTGAACTCGTTATCGTGTAATTGAATAAGCCTGACGCGATCGAAAAATACTACAATAAATTATCCCAACGTAACAATTAGTAATAATAAAGCCCAAAATATAACCTCAAAACATCGATTTTTTATCGACAGGATAAAGTATCCTCCATATTTTCATTTTGTTGATTTTTTTTTAAGACACCGCGTTAAGATGCGATATCATTATTAAATCATTACACTCGATAGTAAATAGTAGAGTAATACCGACAGCAGTGGGCGTGCGGTCGGTGCATGGCTTCGGCGATCTCCCATGTTAAGCAGCTCGACTCACGGTCGCTACTTGGATGGGTGACCGCTTAGCCGTGCACTGATTTGCACGTCAACTGTTGAGCGGGAGGCAGTTTTTCTGAGTTTCTGATGTAATCTCATGCAACAGACACTCAGAAAAATATAGCCGCCTGTATCGGCACAGGTTTTCCGCAGTTTCACTGTGCCCTCGTGCAAATGCGATACAGTAGTGCATTAGGAAAGAGTGGCTGCGGGTAACACTCTGGGGGGGGGGGGGGGGGGACTCAATAAATGACACGGAGGGGAATACAAGGAATGAAAGGGGATCAAGGGGAGTGGGGAGAAAAAACGTAAAAACCTGAAGAAAGTATCGGTAGGAATCAAATTTAAAAAAATATTAGAGTAATAATCACGCACGACCTCAATTTCTGTCACACGACGGGAGCAAGCCGGCCCGCTCAGACGATTTATGATCATCGGCGATAGCCCCAAAGTCGGGACCCGACAAAAACATTTTTCTTTTTCAAAATTACTTTAAAAAGGGTTGACACCAGTGTTTTCAAACAGAACGTGCGACTTTGCAACGATATTTCGGAAAAGAAAATATAGATGACGATGAAAAAAATAATTCTCAACAAGTTCGTCATTTCCCGATCTGGACCGAATATACGGAGCTTCGTGGCCGGCTCGTCTGCCCGAAATTTCGGGGTTGGACCTTCGCGCTCGGCCGAGCGCGAAGGGTCTCCTCGTGCTCGATCTTTCGAAGAACAAAAATCGCCTCTCTCGGCCTCGGCTCCTCGTCCCGCCGGAGATTCCGCCGCAGATACAACGTCGTCTACTCTGCCCTGCAACTCAGATAGATGGATAGATAAGGAGAATGTGAGGCGTATAAAAGCGGAAGGAGAGCGAGAACGATCGAAGCCCGGAGCGCCCGTCGCCCTTTCGGCCGGCCGGCGTTCATTAATTAAACGAAGCGTGAGATTTCCTGCCCTCGAAAACTACGTCCGTACCGCGTAAAAAAGGATCTTGGTACATCCCGGTGTCCTCGACTCCATCGAAGCTCGACTCTTTGTCAAAAGCCGCTCGCACGTTCGTTTGGGATGATAGAAGACGAAAAAAAAAAGGATATGAAAATCGGTCGACCCACCATTTTACAGCGATCGCGCAGCTCGCGCTCGATCCGCCTCACTGACAAATCGCTCCATCCATCATCCGACCGTGATTCATTTATACGCGTATTTATATTTATTTCGACACTTTGTCGACTGTCGATTGATTCTGTCTTTTTTTTTCCTTTCCTCGGGGCTTCGATCAACCCTGTGCTTCACTTTGTCAACGTGATCGATTCGCCTCTTTATCGGCGACGAGATGAATTTTGGCAGCGCGAAATTTGCCACTTTTTTCGCCGTGTTTATGGAATTGAGAAAGAACGATTGGTTTTCTAAAAAATTGCGTGTCGGATGCGGAAAGCGGTTGGTGACTATTTGATGGTTTATATGCTATAAGCGGTTAACCACTGGTACATCAAAGGTTTAGTGGTGCCCCGTAAACCTTTTTTGCGGAGTAGTAAACGACGTTTAATTTCCCTCGCTTCGTCATCGCCTGGCAGAAAACCCTCAAATCTGCCACTCGATCTTTCTTTTTTCACGATTAATTATTCACCCCCCCCCCCCCCCCCCCCGCCCTGCCAACTGCACAAACCATTTTATCCTCAAAAACCCACGGATGACATTTTGCCCTCAAACCTCCGGAATTCGCAGAAAAAAAACCGTCTGAATTCCCTCGAAATCCGTCAAACGCGACCACAGCATGAATATCAATCGGTCAAGCGGTCAACGACCGGTACAGCCTGCCGATCCTCCTCCAGCGCGACGTCAACAACATCCTCGTCGCTCCTACCCGCCCCCCAACGAACCTCCGCGACTCCCCTTATATATTTTTTTCCCTCAATTTTTGTTGCGTTTCTCTTCCCTCGTCCTGGTCCAGGAAGAGGCGAGGTGCCCGTGACGCCGGTTCGTCCAACCAGGAGTCCTCGTGCCCCGCGCCCCGGCGACCAATCGACGCGGATGATCCCGAGGACCGAAGAGCAGCTCCCCCACCTCCAGGCGCACCTTCGGTGCCCCCCGTCGGGTCTCCCCTCGCGCCACCAGAGTCACCTGACCGCGCGGCAGCCTCAGCCTCAGCCTCAGCCTCAGCCTCAGCCTCAGCCTCAGCCTCATTATGGCACCACCTTCCTACGGCCGCGACTCCATTCCTCCGTCGCTCCACGCCGGCGTCGCCGTCGTCCGCGGGGCCCCGGCAACGCCCCCTCGCGATACCGCGGCGCGTCATGCCTCATTATTTCCACGGTAATCATTAGGCGAGTCCGCGATCGTCATCCCCACTGCGTCGGGGGGGCCCCGAGGCTGCGAGAGAGTCCGGCCCCCCCGAAGCCTCCTCCTCCTCCCGTTCGCCACGCCGGGTGCGAGAGAGGACGAAGCTGAAAAAGACGGAGAGAGGAGAGAGGAGAGAGGAGAGAGAGAGAGGAGATTTAAAAAAAAAAGCAGAGTGAAACTGCAGCTATAGAACTTGTTGTTGCTCTTTGATTTCTCTTTGGTGGTTCGCTCGCAAACGACTCGTATATTTCTCCGTCTCCTCGCCGCTCGGCTCGTCGTTCCCTCTGGCTCCACCTCGTCCAGCCCCCTTTCTATCACGCTTAAATCCCTCTCCCTCTCTCTCGTCCCCGGGCTCTCTCGGTCGCGTTTAATTTAAAACCACCGCACGCGGTACGTGCTGCCATCTCCTACCCTCGACGAACTAACCCGAGGCCGGATTTCTGTGTCTCGTTTTTTTTTTTTTTTTTTTTCAACGACGACGTCGATTAAATCGATCAGACCACTGGAATCGGCGACGTCGAGCAAACAGTCCTGATTTACCTGGGGTCTGTTTTTTTTTTCTTTCTCTTTTTTTTTGTCTAGCTTGTGAGTCGTGGTCGACCCTCGAGTCGGGCGCGTCGATGGTGGACAGGGAAATTGTCATTGTGGGCTGTGAAGGAGATTAAGAAAGCTCGGGCGAAGGAAAGATGGTACCTGATATCGGTGGGCTGTAAATAGTGTGGTGTTTATTAATTTATTTGTTTCCCGTCGATCGGACTCCGCGGTCTCCCGAGTAAAATTCACCCTGCGCCACTTGAGTCACCGGAGACTTTCGCATCATTCGGGAAGAATCTGTGAAAACATCACACATTTATTTGACCGTCCGGTTCGCCGAAAAATAAAAATCGTCGAGCAAACAGTCCTGATTTACCGGGGATCTATTTTTTCTTTCTCTTTTTTTTTGTATAGCTTGTGATTTGTGGTCCACCCTCCAGTCGGGCGCGTCGATCGTGGACAGGGAAATTGTCACTGTGGGCCGTGAACGAGATTAAGAAAGCTCGGGCGAAGGAAAAATGGTACCTGATATCGGTGGGCTGTAAATAGTGTGGGGTTTATTAATTTATTTGTTTCCCGTCGATCGGACTCCGCGGTCTCCCGAGTAAAATTCGCCCTGGCCACTTGAGTCACCGGAGATTTTCGCATCATTTGGGAAGAATCTGTGAAAACATCACACATTTATTTGACCGTCCGGTTCGCCGAAAAATAAAAATCGTCGAGCAAACAGTCCTGATTTACCTGGGGTCTATTTTTTTCTTTCTCTTTTTTTTGTATAGCTTGTGATTCGTGGTACACCCTCCAGTCGGGCGCGTTGATCGTGGACAGGGAAATTGTCATTGTGCCCCGTGAACGAGATTAAGAAAGCTCGGGCGAAGGAAAAATGGTACCTGATATCGGTGGGCTGTAAATAGTGTGGTGTTTATTAATTTATTTGTTTCCCGTCGATCGGACTCCGCGGTCTCCCGAGTAAAATTCGCCCTGGCCAGTTGAAGTCACCGGAGATTTTCGCAACATCGGGGAAAAATCGGTGAAAAAATTACAAATTTATTCGATCGTCCGATTGGTCGAAAAATAAAAATCGCCGTTCCTCGATCGAGAGCCCAACGAAATTCCGTCACTCACCTACGAATTACCAGTGCGAATTAAAATCGCCAACCAACACCCGAGCTCGTTACGGAGCTTCGACTGTAGCGCAGCCGCTCGAGAGCTCGAGATTACAATTCGTACATGTGCTACACACTCCATGAAGCTCATACAACGCGCCGCACATCTCGGCGATCTTTCGCGTTACGCAACGTCGTTGATTCCTAACGAACTCTCGGTGTACATCGAGCACCAGGCTTTGCGGATGCATCGAGCCCTCGGCCAACGAGCGGGGGGGCTAGATCGATAATTCGTCGTAACGAGGCTCCGTCTCTATGTACCACGCGGTATATTATATAGTTACACTGCATCGTGTACCACGTACGCCGGGTGTATACATACGAATGGGCCGAAGAAATCGAGAGAATGCGATCCGGACGACGACTCGATATATACAGCGTAATTCCGGGCAATATGGACCACTTGGCACGAGGGAAACTTGTCTAACGTTACATTCTACAGTGACTACGTTTTGACGCCTGATTTACCTCACTGGCATCGACAAGTTAACTATGGACAGTTCTAAATACTCTAGTAGAATATTTGTAGCGGAAAATCCGGCCCAAGCCGGGCCCTGGTCGGGCCAGTGTGGCCCTGGTCAGGTCCTGATTTAAGGATGTAGAAGCGCGAAGTGTTCAATTCGCATAAATTCGTGAAAAGTGCGAGAGAATTGAAAACACTTCTCGATGGTCTGAAAATTTGAAAAAATGCATGCACACTAAAGGTACTGAGAAGATTCATTTTGCATAATAATAATTCCAAAATGTTAATAACGAATTGATAAAAAAGAATTGTTTAACAAATATTTCGTTGACCCAAGTTTTTTTTGCATGCAAATGATTCTTTTATTTTTCTGTATACGTATGCATTTTTTCAGAATTTTATCTAATCTTCGAAATTTGTGTTTTCTTTTTTGTAAATAGAAAATATGTACAAATTTCAAAGATTAGATAAAAATCTGAAAAAATTCACACGTATACAGAAAAATAAGGGAATCATTTTCATGTGAAAAAAAACTTGGGTCAACGAAATATTTGTTAAACAATTTTGTTTTAAATCAATCTGGTAATAACATTTTGGAATTATTATTATGCAAAATGAACCTTTTCAGTACCTTAGTGCGCACGAATTTTTTCAGATTTTCAGATCATCGAGAAGTTCTCTCGCACTTTTCTCGAATTTATGCGAATTGAATACTTCGCGCTTCTAAATCCTTAAGGTAGTCCTTGCGGATAATATTCATTTCGCATAAATTCGAGAAATTTGGGAGAGAATTGCAAACACTTCCGGTAGTATAAAAATCTGAAAAAATTCATACACATTAAAGGTACTGAAAAGATTAATTTTGCATAATAATAGTTCGAAAATGTTATTAACAAATTGATGAAAAAAACAATTGTTTAACAAATATTTCGATGACCCAAGATTTCTTTTTCATGCAAATGATTCCTTCGTTTTTCCGAATACGTATGAATTTTTTCAGATTTTAGAGTTCACATTGAATTTTCACATATTTTCCCTATAAAAAATGCACAAAATTCAATGTGAACTCTAAAATCTGAAAAAATTCATACGTATTCGGAAAAACGAAGGAATCATTTTTATGAAAAAAAAATTCTTGGGTCATCGAAATATTTGTTAAACAATTGTTTTTTTCGTCAATTTGTTAATAACATTTTCGAATTATTATTATGGAAATATAATCTTTTCTGTACCTTTAATGTGTATGAATTTTTTCAGATTTTTATACCACCGAGAAGTGTTTGCAATTCTCTCCCAAATTCCTCGAATTTACGCGAAATGAATATTATCCGCAAGGACTACCTTAACACCGCAGACGCTCTACGAGGCTCTTTTTTCGGTTCCTCGCGCGGCTCGATGCGCCGTGGTCCATATTGCACCGCCTCGGTCCGTATTACCCGGAATTACACTTTATTTATGTACACAGTTGTGTGTATATTATGTATGTGCGGAGACAGAATCATAGGACAGAGGCGAACGGCGCGAGTGGTAACCGCCCGGGGCGGCCAGTAGTAACGGACGCCGCGAGTCAGCCCAGCCACCGCGACGCCCGTGTCTAATCCCACTAACGAAGCTGACACGTACGCGCCAGCCGGTCATCCCGGTCTCGCGGCCGCCGCCGCCAATTGCCACGGCAATAATCCCGCGTGACGAGAGCCGAGCGAGCTTCGAGCGTCCGATCGCCGTGGCTTTTCTCCGATTGCTTTTCCCTCTCGCCTGTTGTCGCCTACTTATATACTGGTCGGACATCGGTCGCGCCCCAACGAAAACTCATTAACGACGCGGCGAGTCGTGCGAGCTTTCGCCAACTTTCGTTGACGATAATGCGCGGCGAGTTGGGAATAAATCCGACTCGACGAAGTCGGTGAATCGATGTTGCGGGTTTGAAGCGCTGGGTAAATTTAATTTTAGTGGAGCATATTTGGATTGTCGAGGTTTCATTTTTTTAAGGAGAAATTAGTCATAGATCGTTGTGAAAAAATTACATTTTCGCACAGTTTTGATTAGTTACGATTTAGAAATGTTTTTACTCCAAAAAATACCAAGTTTTTCATGCTTTTTTGCCAGGCACAAAAAACAAGACTTTGTGACATAAAAATGAGTTGTGGAGGTTTCATTTTTTTAAGGAAAAATAATTCGTTGCTCGTTGTTAAAAAAATTACATTTTCGCACAGTTTTGATTAGTTACGATTTAGAAATGTTTTTACTCTTAAAAAAACATGTTTTTCATGCTTTTTTTGACAGGCACAAAAAACAAGACTTTGTGACATATAAAAATGGATTGTGGAGGTTTCAATTTTTGAAGGAAAAATAATTCGTTGATCGTTGTGAAAAAATTACATTTTCGCACAGTTTTGATTAGTTACGATTTAGAAATGTTTTTACTCCAAAAAATACCAAGTTTTTCATGCTTTTTTGACAGGCACAAAAAACAAGACTTTGTGACATATAAAAATGGATTGTGGAGGTTTCATTTTTTTTAAGGAAAAATAATTCATTGATCGTTGTGAAAAAATTACATTTTCGCACAGTTTTGATTAGTTACGATTTAGAAATGTTTTTACTAAAAAAAACAAGTTTGTCATGCTTTTTTGACAGGCACAAAAAACAAGAGTTGATGATAGTTGATGAAATGCAGGTGAAAACGAATTAATTAAAAATAGACGAACAAATAGGTAACAAAGTCACCGAAATATATCGCGACGTCGAGAGTTCGCTGCGAAAACATCAACACGCCGTTGAAATATTTTGCTCCGTCTCCGTGTTACGCCGTAGTCGGAACCTGTGTCGCGTTTGACAGTCGCGTTCGGGGCGATAGGCGAGTTTCGCGAAAGATCGCAAAAAGGTTCGCCGTGTGTGAATCGGTGTCGGGGATCCCTCGGGCGCTTCAAAAGTTGCCCGTTCGAAAAGTTTCCCCGTGACATGCATATACAGCGTCCCGAGCGTTGCGCTTTCGCGCGCCGTCGAAAGGCGCCTTGTACCTACAGTTTGCATGAGCCGTGTACCAACCCGAAGTTTCGTGCGAGCCGAGCTTGTTCCGCGCGTGGCGTGTGCGGGGATTTCGCTCTTTGCGATGCGCCACGTACATCCCTAACTCTATGGCTATCGCCCGTTTTTTTTTCCATACCAGAAGGCGAATCGAACGTCGAGAAAAAGTCGCGGTCTTAATCGACGAATTAAATTTTCGCCACCAATTTTTCTCAGCGAGAAATTTAATTTACTTCACCGAATCCGTGCGATTTGTGACTCAAGTTTTGAGATGGATCACGTGGTGCAATAAGTGTTTTTGTCGCTCTGTACAAAATTAATTTGTTAAAAAAAATACAATTTTCAAAATCAGTAAAATGAATTATATCGCCGCCTTGTCCATAAATGAATTACACAATTTAACCGAAGCAACGGAAAAACTTGAGCTGTCGAATTTTTTTGTACCCTCGATTGTGACTGCATAAAAAAAAGTTCTTTGATGATTGATTTGTCGAAGAATAAAAATTACAGAATTTCGTGCATGTAATAAGATGGTTTCGATTGAACGCACATTAATTCAGTAATTAAATCAATGTAACAAAAAAAATCTGTGGTTCGGTATTTGATTTCGTTTGATCACAAATTAATTCGGCAATCGAATCAACGCAACAACAAAAAATCCTGATCCAGCGAATTTCTTTCTCTTCCCTCCCTACAAAATTCCCGCATTCAAAAATATTCGGTCAGACACGTATGTCACGCTCCGAGTGACTGCATAGCGCGTTTACGTATCAGTGAATGTAAATACGCGGCAGTTACCGAAACTTCCGCGGTCGGAGTTACAAGTTCGGATGCGTCTGGGCGTGTGTTTCGAAAATTCCCGTCAGCCGTCGCACTTTCCGCGCGGTATATAACCCCCTTGTATTGTTTATCCGCCTCTGTATACGCCGCAAGATTTCCCGTACTTCCCCACCCCTACCCCCTTCTGCTTTTCCCGTCTCGTCTTAATACGAGCAAACTGTAAAACTTTTCCCTCTCGCGCGCAAAGTACACAAAGTGCCGGAGCCGCCGACGCCGCCGTCGCCTTTACCGCGCGGTAAAGTTAAATAACCAAGTTGGCCCGACGCTCCATGGTTGGTCTTCTCCTATTATACCTGCCCCATCCCCCTACCCCTTTGCCCCCCCCCCCACCGCCTCTCGACCCGCTGTTCCCTTTGCGAAATATGTATTCTGCCTCGGTTGGCGTGTGCACCATTTCAGCTCGCAAAGTTTCGGATGCTCCGTGTACGTCGCGAATGGCAGAGAACCGAGGCTTAAGACTGTCGGGCGACGGGGGACGGCGAGCGATAGGAAAGAATATTGTAGCCGGGGATTTTGTCGAAGGGGGTGCATTTTTAGAGCGGTTGGGAGTCGAGTGTCCCAGTGGTTGACCGGTTCGTAGATGAAGTGTAAATTAAATTGTGCGTTGAGAAAGGAAACAAAAGAAAAAATTCTCGTCAGTTGGTACTGCTTTAAGCAGCTTCTTTCAGACTTGGTTTATTCTCTTGTTATATCTGCCCCCTCCCCTCTGCTCTCCTCTCCCTCGATCCGCTGTTCCATTTGCGAAATATGTATTCTGCCTCGGTTGGCGTGTGCATCGTTTCAGCTAGCAAAGTTTCGGATGCTCTGTGTACGTCGCGAATGGCAGAGAACCGAGGCTTAAGACTCTCGGGCGACGGGGGACGGCGAGCGATAGGAAAGAATATTGTAGCCGAGGATTTTGTCGAAGGGGGTGCATTTTTAGAGCGGTTGGGAGTCGAGTGTCCCAGTGGTTGACCGGTTCGTAGATGAAGTGTGAATTAAATTGTGTGTTGAGAAAGGAAACAAAAGAAAAAATTCTCGTCAGTTGGTGCTGCTTTAAGCACCTTCTTTCAGACTTGGTTTATTCTCTTGTTATATCTGCCCCCTCCCCTCTGCTCTCCTCTCCCTCGATCCGCTGTTCCATTTGCGAAATATGTATTCTGCCTCGGTTGGCGTGTGCATCGTTTCAGCTAGCAAAGTTTCGGATGCTCTGTGTACGTCGCGAATGGCCGAGAACCGAGGCTTAAGACTGTCGGGCGACGGGGGGACGGCGAGCGATAGGAAAGAATATTGTAGCCGGGGATTTTGTCGAAGGGGGTACATTTTTAGAGCGGTTGGGAGTTAAATGTCCCAGTGGTTGACCGGTTGTTAGGTAAATTGGAAATAAATATTCTCATCAGTTGGAAACACACTGAGGCTCATGGCCGTCGAGCGACGGGGGACGGCGAGCGATAGGAAAGAATTAACCCCTTCAGCGGCATTGACGCAATAGTGCACACATTTTTGTGGTTTTTCGCATACAGCGGAATTTTATCCGTCGCTGAAGGGGTTAATATCGTAACCTGGGGGTTTGTCGAAGGGAGGTCAATTTTTAGAGTGGTTGTCAGTTGAGTGTCCCGGTGGTTGACCGATTGTTAGGTAAATTGGGAAAAAATGTCCTCGTCAGTCGGGCCGCACCGAGGCTGTCGAGCGACGGAGGAAGGCGAGCGATAAGAGAACATCGTAACCTGGGATTTTCTCGAAAAGGGAGAATTTTTAGAGCGACGGGGAGCCGAGTGTCCCAGTGGTTGACCGCTTAATAGGTAAACTGTAAATTAAATTGTGCGTTAAACAAGATAAAATATCACAGGCGCGATCAGCGGTCAAACGAAAAACATCGCGACAAAAATCATCGCGTCGACATTAATTGCGATGTTTTCCTTGTTGCGATATTTTTCATCTTGCAATATTTTTTGCGATGTTTTTGTTATTCAGTTATTTTTTACACAGCAACGTTTTCGTTCTTGCGATACTTTTGTCGCGATTTTACCCACGACACACCCACTCCGGTTGTCCTCCTGTGCCCACCAGGATTTTCTCCTGTGGCTCCAGTCGGGGATGGGGAGCCGAGTGTCCCAGTGGTTGACCGCTCAATAGGTAAACTGTAAATTAAATTGTACGTTAAACAAGATAAAATATCACAGGCGCGATCAGCGGTCAAACGAAAACCATCGCGACAACAAACATCGCATCGATATTAATTGCGATGTTTTCCTTGTTGCGATATTTTTCATCTTGCAATATTTTTTGCGGTGTTTTTGTTATTGAGTTATTTTTTACACAGCAACGTTTTCGTTCTTGCAATACTTTTGTCGCGATTTTACCCACGATGCACCCACTCCGGTTGTCCTCCTGTGCCTACCAGGATTTTCTCCTGTGGCTCCAGTCGGGGATGGGGAGCCGAGTGTCCCAGTGGTTGACCGCTCAATAGGTAAACTGTAAATTAAATTGTGCGTTAAACAAGATAAAATATCACAGGCGCGATCAGCGGTCAAACGAAAAACATCGCGACAAAAATCATCGCGTCGACATTAATTGCGATGTTTTCCTTGTTGCGATATTTTTCATCTTGCAATATTTTTTGCGGTGTTTTTGTTATTGAGTTATTTTTTACACAGCAACGTTTTCGTTCTTGCGATACTTTTGTCGCGATTTTACCCACGACACACCCACTCCGGTTGTCCTCCTGTGCCCACCAGGATTTCTCCTGTGGCTCCAGTCGGGGATGGGGAGCCGAGTGTCCCAGTGGTTGACCGCTTAATAGGTAAACTGTAAATTAGATTGTGCGTTAAACAAGATAAAATATCACAGGCGCGATCAGCGGTCAAACGAAAACCATCGCGACAACAAACATCGCATCGATATTAATTGCGATGTTTTCCTTGTTGCGATATTTTTCATCTTGCAATATTTTTTGCGGTGTTTTTGTTATTGAGTTATTTTTTACACAGCAACGTTTTCGTTCTTGCAATACTTTTGTCGCGATTTTACCCACGACACACCCACTCCAATTGTCCTCCTGGGCCCACCAGGATTTTCTCCTGTGTCCTTCAGTGAATTAGAATCCCCGTGACGGAATTAATCGGAAACGAGTCCGGAGATCAGGAGCCGCCGCGAGTCGTTGGTGCTAATCTCGAGTGCGGCGGTAATCGCGACGGAAGCTCGCGCCGGGTATCGTGGTCCGCGATGTTTCAGGCATTATTTACATGTTCGGAGATTATCCGAGGCGCTCGGTGGGAGAAGGGGGAAGTGCGCGTGCGATATGATTTCATAAGAGGGAGGTACAACACCACCGGTCGCTGTGTACACAGCGCGCCGGCCGCTACATTAAATTAAGTCGGCTTTACGAGGTTGGCATGGAAATGAATACGCCACGGCATGAGCGGTACAGCTTGCTGCCTCGTTGCGTTCGACCTACCATAAAGTCCACGCTGAGCGACCCGCCGGAGTATAACGCGACTATAACTCCGCCCGGATAACCCGGCGGCGGCGTCGACGTCAATTCGACGGGCAATTCGGCCGAATAACGCCGGAATCGTCCGCGTTCGCCGTTGGAAACTCCCGACGTCTCGCGGCAGTTCAGAAATTATTTATTATTGGGACGGCGAAAGTTTCAATTCGAATAATGTTTTTTTTTTAATAAAAAATAATAATTTTTAACATTATTTTTCGCCGTCGGAAGCTGCCGACGTCTCGCGGCGGCTCGGAAGATCAGAAATGATTTATTGAGGCGTCGAAAGTATGAAAACTTTTTTTTTTATTTAAAAAAATAATTGTTGTTATTATTGTACGCGCGCGGAAATTGCTGACATCTCGCGGCGACTCAGGAGATGAGAAATTATTTATTCGAATGGCGAGAGTTTGAATTTGAAAAATGTTTTTTGTATACGAAATAGTAATTTTTTTAAATTATTGTTCGCCGTCGGAAACTGCTGACATCTGGCGGCGTCACGGGGGATCAGAAATTATTTATTGGGATGGCCAGAGGTTTGAATTTTAAAAAGATGTTGGTAATAAAAAAAATTGATTTGAATTTTTCGCAGAAAAAAATATGGCGAATTCAAACATGGATTTTACTCGCGTTCAGGAAGAATTGTCGAGTGTTGTGGTCGATGATGTTGGGTTTTTTTAGGCTACCTTGGTTGATAGCGAGGCTAAAAGTCGATGTAAAAAGATACGTGATTTCTAATCGTCATTGGCTGTCATTTTTTAACTTTATTAATTTATTTTTTTCAGGGTTAGTCGATACACAAATAAGAAGTAGCTCGAGATTCCATTGATTGATGGACATGGAGCAGATCCAGCTGCGTGTTTGATCTCTCATTTCTCGTGTCATTAATCAGGCTTGACGTCATTAAGGCCGCGTGGAATGTCGTGAAGTAATTTTGATCGTCGGAGACGTCTCCATGTTCTCTCAAATTATATGCAAACATTTGACACAGCAATTTTTCGAAACTCATTTGATTAAAATTATTCGTCACGATAAGATCAAAATAAAAATGTCATCTCTCATCGTGAAAAAAAATTGACTATAATTCACTGTTGCTTTTCCCAAATGAGAGCAAACAGAATTCGAGTCTTGTTCGTCAAAGTTACAACAATTTTCTATCAACTTCATCGCGAGATCGTAAAACGTCCCAAAAACAAAATTTCCAATCGTCACATTATATCGAGATAGACGGTCATCAATTATTTTCAATTACACGCAAAATGAACCCAGAACGAGAAAGTACACCATTAAATTGTCCTAAAAATCATCCGGAACAGCAAAAAAAAAATTCGACGTTACAATTATACTGCAAAAAAAAAAACTTTCGCCACCAAACCACCCCAAAAACCATAAAAAAAAGTCCCCAAAAAAAGTTATATCGCAAAAAAATCACTATTAAGTCCCAAAAAAATGCCCCAAAAACAGCCAACCAATTTCTCGCAGGTGGACATCCTCCCCCCTCCCACCCCTCCCTCCCTCCCCGTGATGTTCTCATCGTCGCGAGCGTATCGCAAGGAAACAAAACGAAAAAGTAAAAATAAAAAAGGGCAAATAGATACCGTGGCAATCTCGGCGTCGCACGCAGAGCGCTTATGGCCTAGGCTCGGCGCTGCGTGCGCACACGCTGCGATTTGAGTAATGGAAACAATGATAGGTATGTGACACGAGGCCATTCTTATCCGGCGGCGCGCAGCGCCTCGAGTTATGGCCCCGCTGCCGAGGTAAATAATATATTAATATAAGATACGAGAGTGCAGCGCGTGGTGGTGGCTGCGGTGCCTACGGTGGGTCGGCTGGCGGGGCACCAGGAGGTAATGGATGCCCGGGTTCGCTCGAAGTGACGGCTCTCGCTGTTGCGTGGCCGTTCGTGCTTAAATTCCACGTTCCCTCCGGGCTGGCCCCCCGCGGTCCTTGCCCGCTGTCACCACCCCCCGCCAAGACTGACTCCTTCCCCGTCCCCCCCTCGTCTCACCGCGTCCACCGCTTGCGCCTCCTGCGCGCTCCGTCTATGCACCACGCGTTATATACCCCGTATAACGCCGCTGCGTATCTCTCGTCTCGCCGCGCGCGGCCTCCGATATTCCCGTGCGATTCGAGATCCCGCGCCGCGTCCACAACCCGCGAGCGCAACGCGGATTTGCTCTTGCGCTATGTCGCGGTTTATCGTTGGGCCTTTTTATTCTTACGTCAACTCTGCCAGTTGATCTGGAATTTCTTGACGACAAAACGCGTGGCTCTTTCGGCGCGAGAACGTGACTAATTCGAAATTTCTCGCGTATTTTATGCACGGAAAAAAATAATCAGTTGGCACAACCAAGAAATCAGTCGGCGCAACCATTCGATTATTCTGATTTTCCTGCAACTCAGTTTCGTTGTGTCAACCAAAAGGAATTGGTTGCACGAATCAAGTTTCGTTGGTAAATGTCCTGTTAGTTGCGGTAACCAAACGAATGGTTGATACCACTATTCGAGTAGGCAGGAGCACAAGTTCCGGTTACTTGTCCATACCAACCGTGTCATTGCTTCTCGAAATAGAATTGCACTACTTGTACTATCCTTATGACAAATTAACGCGAATCGCTTTACGAACGGCACAATTAAAGCTTTAATAATATCGTCTTTAGGTTATGTACAGATGCGACTCGCGCCTTGAGCGGCACAATCGTAACTTTAATAATATCGTTTTTAGGTTATGTAGAACAAATCGTGAATAGTTACCACAACCATTCGAAGTGGTTTCGGCAATAGATGAGACAGTTGCTGCAACTAATCGCAAAAAACTGAGATACAGCAATGTGAATGATTAGCTGGCACAACCAAACTTTTTTTTCCGTGTGGTCCTAGAAAATTGAGTAAAGAAAGAAAAATGTTTTTGTAATAGCGTGCGTAAAACTCGTCATTTCGGTAAGGTTTCGCGTGCGTAAAGTGCTCGTTTTCCGAAGGTCGCGCGTAAAGTAAACGTCGTGCGTAAAGTAACGTCGTGTGTAAAGTGAAGCTTTACGCACTCCGCTTACTTTACGCACTCGTTTTGGAAAACTTGCACTTTGACTTCGCTCAACCTCCCCGAAGAAGACTCGCATCACGCACGCTATTACAAAAAATAGTATGTGTAACTCGTGCGGAAATGTTGTACTTTACACACTTGTTACACAACATACTATTATGACTTGAAAAACGTGCGGCTTTTTCGGAGCGAAAAATAATGAACTCGAAATTTTTCACGTATTTCAAAAATTGAGTAAACAACAAAAATTAGAGATAAAAAAATATGTCGCAGATAAACTCAAAAGGCTCAAAAGTTTTGCCCAACTTGGCCAGTAAGAGTGATTAAAGACACAATAAAGTTGGTTCAGTTTTTCAGTCTCCCGATTCCTTCGTTCATTGGGAGCGCCCGAGATTCTCTTGGTGACAAAATGCGGCGTTTTTCGCGTGGAACATAATTCGACGTTTCTCTCGTATTTTGTGGTTCTTTGAAAATTCAGGAGAGAAATAGAAAAAATTGGAGCTGCCAAGAAAAAAAAATAAAATTATCGAAAAAAAATTCTGCGAAATTCGGCGAGCAAAAGTGATTAAAAGCGCAAAAAATTACTTTGAATTCTCAATTCGTCGATGGTGATATAAAATGTCACAATCCTTTTGCGCAATCGCAACACAATCGAAAGAAAAAAAAAACAGAGTCCCTCAGACTCCGCTATATCGACTCTAAAAAAAACTACTACCATTTTAACGGGTCTTTACCATTCCCATCCTACGTCCCTCCGCTTCCATTCACCGTCGTCCCGCTGATTAGGAAACGCATTTCCCATCCGTCCCCGTCCACTTTATGAATGGATAATACACAGAGGATACATAACTTGCCGCGGCGGGTCGTTAGTAGAGCCGTAAAGAAGCGTCCACTGTGTGACGCGCGCTTCTTTGCGCATTAGACGACCGTAACAGTGCGGGAAGCAATAGCGACGCTGTGAGAAGCTTCGAATCACTTCGGAGCTTCGGTGAAGCCTCGAAGCACGTGGCTCGGTGCTGCGACACAGAGAGCGAGAAAAAAAAAAAAAAAAAAAAAAAAGAAAAAAGGCCGCCGCAGCATCTCGGAAAATAATTAGGGACAGCAAGATGGATGTGGTGGTCTCGGAAAGGGAGGACCCGATAGGATCGGCCTGAAGAGGACTGAATGGAGGTCCCATTGATGCGCGTCTACGCGAGCGAGAGGAAGGGGGAAGGGGGAAGGGGGCGGCAGGGGGAGAGGGGGACGTACGAGCAGCGCACCAGGCTCGGGTATTACTATCAGCGCGCTCCTGCGGACCGCTCGGCGTTCCCTCACCTTCACCGTCCGCTCTGCCTCGAACCCATCCCCAACAGGTCGGCCGGACCCTCGCCGCACGGCTTCCAAGAAAACAAGCGTCCTTTCCGGGACGAATTCCGAGATAAAAAGGGACTGAATGAATCAGGGGCATCCGCGCGCCCGGACCGAGCCGAGTGAACTTAGTCGCGGTGCAACGAAAACGGCGGAAAGTTCGTCACAGTCGACGGCGAGTCGGGAGGACCGAGGATTTTTTTTTTCGAAAATTTTCTCTGGGGCGATATTTATTTCTGTATTTTTTGTGGTTTGTTTTATTTTTGTTTTGGGGTGTTAAAATAAATTAATTTTTGGTTTATTAACTATGAAAGTTGAGATTCAATCGGTTAGTCAATTTTGGTGTACCTGATTTTGTGAAGAATTTCTAGATTTAAGTCAAATTTCGTTTGTCTCTTGTTTTTTTTTTTCATATCCATTTTTACTTCAATTAGCCCATACGAGCGCTTTGCACGTTTAGACAGTTGACGCAAAAAACATGAAAAATGTATCAGAAATAATCAAATTTTTAATTTTTTGTGAAATCTATCGCGTTTACAAAACAACTAATGATGAATTCTTTGTTTTGTTTCCATTTTTCGGTAAAAATCATTCTAATAGGAACGTGATAAATTATTTGAAATATACCGCTCGAAAGCTAACAGAAAACGACAACTTTTATGTCATGATATTTTTTTAAAGTAACTTCAAGTTTCCGAGATATTTGCGTTTGAAAGGAAAGCGGTATTTTCTGAAGTAAGGTTTTAAAAATCTGAAAAATTTCACATAGAGTGTCCTGTACTGAAACTTTGATATTACCAATTATGGAACAGATCAGAGAGGGACGAAGAAAAGAGTGGCTGAATTAACAGAGAATGCTTCACATAATCCCATGCGTTTTTTGCCCATTTTTTTTTCGATTTCGTAAATTTCGAACTCCTATCCGACAGCAAGTTTCCCGCTGATCTCGAAAAGCACCGTCGTTTGTCCGAAAAATTGAAAATTCGACGAGAAAATTTCGAAAAATGATTTTTTATATTCACTTTTATAAAAAAAAACTCAACTAAATTATTCGGAAACAATTTTTGTTACATTCATTTTTACAAAAAAAAAAAAAAAAAAAAAACTAAACATTCCATACATTTTTTCCTACCGTCCGAAAAATTGAAAATTCGACGAGAAAAATGCGAAAAATGATTTTTTATATTCATTTTTATAAAAAAAAAACTCAACTAAATTATTCGCAAACAATTTTTGTTACATTCACTTTTACAACAAAAAAACAAAACTAAACGTGCCATACATTTTTTCCTACCGTCCGAAAAATTGAAAATTCGACGAGAAAAATGCGAAAAATGATTTTTTATATTCATTTTTATAAAAAAAACCTCAACTAAATTATTCGCAAACAATTTTTGTTACATTCATTTTTACAAAAAAAAAAAAAAACGGAACGTGCCATACATTTTTTCCTACCGTCCGACAAATTGAAAATTCGACGAGAAAAATGCGAAAAATGATTTTTTATATTCATTTTTATAAAAAAAAACCTCAACTAAATTATTCGCAAACAATTTTTGTTACTTTCATTTTTACAAAAAACAAAAAAACAAAAAAAATCTAAACTTGCCATAAATTTTTTCCTACATTTTCGTTTTGATCTCGAAAACGCAAAATTTCCCCCGAGACTTGGATGCGACGACGGGAGGACTCCCGCCCGGAATCGCGTATACGTGACAGGATGACTCGCGACACGTGCCTCGTGCCACGTGCCTCGCGCGCGGGTGGTTAGAAGTTGAACAACAGCGAGTTACGCGTTACGCGAGAGCCTCGCTCGCGCATCATTGTCGTACGTGGGCGGCGCAGCGCCACGTATTTTGTTATGTACCCATTTACTCGGAAGTACCTGACTCAACGTCAGGCGCATCGCATACGTAATGTGTATCAGCAATCAATAGGCGCGAGGGACTCGCGCGGGGATAGCTGTGTATATGGATGCGTTACCCGCACATACGGACGCATTCGGCCCGGCCATTCAGTGCAGCACAATACCGTGTATAGCCGGTGGAACCCGCAATCATGACTATAATAACATTATAAGCCACTGTTTGCCGTGTCTATTCAGCGAGGAACAATGCCACCTGCGGTGTGACGTGACATAAGAGTCGCATTAAGAGTCTTTTGTAAGAAAATTATACGCGCGCCGGAGACCCGAGCGCGCGCGCGGTAAAGACTACACGGAAATTATTGTACGTTTAAATAACCACTTTTCGTAATTTTTAGGGAAGCTCTTTGTAAATAGTAATTAAATTTTTCCGTTTCTAACCTGGTAAATCATTTGTTTTTTTTTTTCGTTGTCAGGTCAGGTTTTTTTTCTCTAATTTTGCAAAATTATATAAATCATAAAAGACTATAAGAAAATTGTTGTACTTTTAATTAGGCACTTTTCCTCACTTTTAGGAAAAGCTGCTTGTAAATCTTAATTAAATTTTCCGTTAGTAATTCGGTAAATCATTTCTTTTTCATTGTCAGGCCAGCTTTTTTTTAGTCTCTAATTTATAGAAAATTATATAAATCATAAAAGACTACACGGATTGTACTCTTAAGGGGCAGTGGCACTTCCTCCACTCCAGCTCGAATTTTTTGCAAACACTTCACGATGGTATAAAAATCTGAAAAAAAAATCATGCACATTAAAGGTACAGCAAATATTAATTTTTAATAATAATAATTCTGAAATGTTATTAACTTGATTTACAAAAAAAGTTCAACAAATAATTCAGTGAACCAAGTTTTTTTGTGGATGAAAATGATTCCTTCGTTTTTCTGAATACGTATGCATTTTTGTAGAATTTTGAATAATCTTTTTTGTGTTTTTTTTTAAGTGGAAAATATGTGAAAATTCAAAGTTACCTTTAAAATCTGAAATAATTCATATGTATTCAGAAAGATAAACGAATCGTTTTCATCCACAAAAAAACTTGGGTCACTGAATTCTTTTTTTCATCAATTTGTTAATAACATTTTAGAATTATTATTATGCAAAATTAATTTTTTCAGTACTTTTAATGTGCATGAATACCGATGAAAGGACTACCTTAACTAACCACTTTTTATCACTGTCACGAAATGCTGCTTATTAATATTCCTTAATTTTTTCCGTTTCTAATTTGACAAAGCATTTTTTTTAATTAGTCAGTTCATGTGAATCTCTTCTAATTTTATAGAATTATACTAAACCTCATAATCGTGCTAAATTATAATCGTAAGATGCTTCGTAAAACTGACTTTTCAGTTTTATTAAAAAAAAGGGTTATAAGTCTGACTTTTTTTCGTCTTCTATTTCAAGTAATAAAATTGAATAAATTCCATTTTTTGTCACTCCTGATATTGTCATTACTTTCTGCTCTGTGGAAAAGAAATCTAAATGAAAAACTTTTTTTTACGCGAAAACAAATAACGAAAAATCGCCAAAAGAAATATAATTAACAGGCCATCTGGAACGCGTGGTAGTACTCGGAAAAAAAATTAAGAGAATTTTTTTTTACCTCAAGCAAAGTAACCAAAACTCCGAAAAATAAATATAATCAACAGACCATTACGGGCGCGTGACGGTACCCGAAAAAAGTAGCCAAGCAGCCTCCGGGGCGACAGGTACAAAGTCTGCGAAATCGCGCGGCGTAGTGACCCCTCGGCTTGTAAGATCGGTGCGCAAAACGTCCCTCGATAAAATGTCTCCAAACGTCGAGATGACGCGCGGCGATCATCGGGGGAGAATCCGGTACATTCGGGGCCGCGTAGAATTTGTCCGGGGACATAAAAGCGACATTAAAGGTGGCGGTGGTCGATGCTCGCGGAGCGCGCGAGACCCGACCGCACGGTCAAGCCAATAAAATTGGTTTTAATTTAATTACTCGCGGACGATGCCGCGCGTTATCTCGCCTCAAGATCTCGCGCGTAGCTTTATCCTCGCTTGCCATCTTCATGATATACCTAGCCGATGAAACACGGAGAGGGAATTTCATGGCATCCTGTGTCCTCATCTCGTCCACTCGCCAGATTATACTGCACGTATATATAAAAAATACAAAAATACAAAACAAATACGTAGTGGAACACGGGGCAAAATGGGACATCGACATTTTTGGAAGATCGCGTTTCTACTATACAATTCAACGAAACTATTGAAAATATTCTTTAATATCAGGCGTCTAATATTTTTTATCAATTTGCAAATAACGTTTTTTTATATCTGCTTTTGCAAAAAAAAACATATAAGTCAAATTATTTGCGAACAATTAACTTTTTGTGACGCTGAAGATTTCTGCATCTGCAAAATTTCGCCAGCTTTCTCCCATTTTGCCCCAGAATTTGTATTAATTTTTTAATTTTTTACAACACCCAAAATCGATGAGTGGAATCAAGTTTTTGTGTGAAAAACAGTAAAAACACACTCTGGGTATCGTCGTAAAATGTTTCGCTTGTGCGTCCCATTTTGCCCCGTGTTCCCCTAAACCGAAGTAAGCATCCACGTAAAAAAAAAGAAAAAAAAGATCATTGACGTAGTCGTATGACGTATCCTCGAGCCAGGACGAAAACGGTGTATCCTAAACGCGGTAAAGGGTTTATTATTCGGGCTCGTAAATATTTTTCACCGTCGTCGAGTCCGGAGAATGTCGACGAGGCGACGATAGGGACGAGAGAGAGAGAGAGAGACGAAGGAGATCGGTCTTTTCGCCTCGGAGAGCGACTCCCCCCCCCCCCCCCCCCTCTCGTAAACCGCTAAATAATCGTCGGGACAAAAACTGGCAATAAAATGTGTCGCCGGTCGATGGTGCCGGTAACGAGGCGAGTGGATCGAAGCGAGAGCAGCAGCCGAGGGCGAGCTGCGGGAGGAGGGAGGGAGAAGAATATAACACAGAGTACGAGCCGGTCGCGAAGGGACCACCCAAAAAGAGGCCGTGATCGTCGGCCACCTGAGGTCACTCCGCGACTACTCATTATGCATCTCCGATCTCTCTCGTCTCCCCCCTCGCACCTTCGTTAATCTCGCTAAGCGTTAATTTAATTAAACGCTCCGCCTCGGGTCCGCTGCCGCTGCTGCTGCTGCTGCTGCTGCTGCCGTTGCCGTTCGGACTCGAACCCTTGTTTCTCGACGTCTTCTTGTTTCACAAACGGCTCCACGGGTGCACCACAAGGTGTCCCAATCCGTCCGATCATCGCGTCGCGATAATACCGCGAGGCCTGCTATTACGTGTATTAGTTTCTTCAATCGGATTCGCTGCCTCTGGCTTTGTCTTCATGCACGATGAATGAAACTCGACCGGTCCCGATTGGATCGTCGATTCGACCTGCTGGTAACATCGATTTCGCATGCTTAATGATTTGCCTCGAGTGGAGTCGAATCATTAAAATGCGGGTGTGAGAAAATAATTCGATTAGCTACAAAGAATTGACGAATGAAAAAAATTGTGGGATATAATTTGCAAACGAAATATAATTTACAAAGAATTGACGCATGAAAAAAATTGTAGGATATAATTTGCAAACGAAATATAATTTACAAAGAATTGACGCGTGAAAAAAATTGTGGGATATAATTTGCAAACGAAATGAGGAGAAAAAATGTTACATAGTTCTCCTGAGGTTGTTTGAGGTTGAAGTTTGAAGTTCGGCAGGCGCGGCATTTTTATTGCAGCGCAAAAGATTCTCAACGCGGCTTCATTATTACGACATTATGCGGAAGTGTTAAAACCCACTTGTGCATAAATTTCAACGGTCTTGTCACACACGACCGGCATGAGGTGCCCCTCATAAATTCGTGAAATCCATCGTTTTGCCGCCCATATTCATCATTTCGCTTTCACCGCGGTGTAAGAGCGGTTTCAATAGGCAGCAATACAGATACCGCGTTGCACATTTGGACTTTGTGTGTCGAGCATTTTTTCGGTCGAGTTATCGGAACGCTATCGGAATGTGTATTTACGTTAATGCCTCAGTGTTTAAGTGGCGATTCGCGTCGCCATTGCCTTCCTGCGCTGCAACTCCCGTTGGGCAGGATGTAAGCTTTATTAGATAGAATTAAGTTAGGTACGATTAAGAGAGGCCGGGTTAAATTAGATACGATTAAAACAGGACTAAGGTAGTATTCAGTTGGGTGGAGTCAAGATAGGTGGTGTCAAATTAGGTAGGGTCAAGTTAGGTGGGACCAAGTTTGGGGGGGTCAAGTTAGGTGGGATCAAGTTTGGGGGGGTCAAGTTAGGTGGGGTCCGGTTAGATACTGTCAAGTTTGGTAGGGTCAAGATAGGTGCGTCAAGATAGGTAGGGTCAAGTTAGGTAGGGTCAAGTTAGGTAGGGTCAAGTTAGGTAGGGCCAAGTTAGGTAGTGTCAAGTTAGATGGGATCAGGTTTGGTAAGGTCAAGTTAGGTAGGGTCAAGTTAGGCGGGGTCAGGTTTGGTAGGGTCAAGTTAGGTAGGGTCAAGTTACGTATAGGTAAGTTAGGTAGGGTCAAGTTACGTATAGGTAAGTTAGGTAGGGTCAAGTTAGATGAGATCAGGTTTGGTAGGGTCAAGTTAGGTAGGGTCAAGTTAGGCGGGGTCAGGTTTGGTAGGGTCAAGTTAGGTAGGGTCAAGTTACGTAGAGGTAAGTTAGGTAAGGTTAAATTAGGAAGAGGTAACTTCGGTTAAGAGTTAAATTACATAGATGTAAGTTAAGTACGGTACATTCCCCTATTAAATGTTTGAGCGAATGTCGAAAATGATCTATCGACGGAAGGAAGCTTAACGCACAAAGTGGCAATTAAATTTCCGTCGACCCTCGACACAACCCTCTTTTCACAATCTCTCTCGCTTCACATTCGTCCTCGCGGCTGCACCTCGGCCGATTTTCCCGCCGAGCTCTATCGAGCTACGCTATCGGAACCCGTGTGTTTACATTAATACCTCAGTGTTTAAGTGGCGTTCGGCACTCGTTAGTGCCTTCCCGAGTAACGCAAGACTCGAAACGGCGCGCGGTTAACTCGAAAAACTAAAAAGCCTTGTCTAACCTCAAGTGGCAATAGTCACTGGAGCAACGGAATATAACGACTGCAATGGATATCGGGGAGCCCCCCCCCCCCCCCCCCCCCTCTGCACCAGAGTTGTGTGCAGTTGACCACCGCACCGTCACCACCGATGTTGGCGCGCACCAGAGCGGCGGAAAGAGCTGGCGGCGGCGGCAGCGGCGGCGCTGGGGACCGTCGAGGGGGTGATGGTAGTGGTTACACACGCTCGCCGCGCGACGGTGCCCGGGCGCGCCGGTAAGTATGGTACCCCCGGAGCGGGTGTCATCATTTATCTCGCGCCGGAGATCGGGCTTGCCGATACCGCGGGACGTTTTAATGGCCGAACCATGTTGGAATTAACCAAAACAAAGACGAAGCATCAATTAGGCGACTTTTTCTTCGACTTGCCCCGTCCGAGCTGAGAGCGAGCGGCGTACGCGAACCGCGGCGAGCCGAAGACGGCGCACCGGCCGCCGTCGTATAAACCGCACACACCCCGAGAGCCGCACCGGGGCAACGCCGACGGCGAGTCTGCGCCGCGTCCGGCGTTGAAGCTCATAAGATATATCCGCGCCGGCCGTAACCGCGACCGCTTAGCGCACAATTTCACTCGTCCATCCCGCGTTCGCGCCACCCGCTTCACGCGCGGTTCTCCTTTCTCGTTGACGCGGCTGACTCTCGATGACCCGTTTTCGTTGGCGCGATGATCTGTTTTTCTGGGAGGCAGTCGCACTCGCGAATTGGTTTATTTGAATTTTTTTAGAAAATGTAAGTGTTTTTTTTTTTTATTATTGTAATAAAAAAATATATATTTTTAGTGAATGAATTGTGGTTATATGATTGAATTACTTTTAGGTTGATTTCACGGTTGTAGGGTTTTATTTTTATTCAAGAAATAAGTTCTGTTTATTGCACAAAAGATGTTATTGGGGTAACAAAAAAGGAACGACAAATTTTATTTGTCAATTTAGCAAAAACATTTTTTTTTATATAAAAATAATTGACATATTCGTCGAAAAATAGGAAAATCCTTTTTTTCAATCGACGGCTTTTTTACTGATTAGGAACAGCTCGGCCAGTCCATAAATTAATTTCGCTCGAACCTATCAATTTTTTTTTAATTGTCACGCGGTTTCCTTTTTGGCCCGCTAAAAACAGGAGCACCGAGCGGCCCGAGATTTTGACACGAGCATTTACTTTGAAAGATATTAGAACGAGTTTTGAGCGTTGGCGAGGGTGGCGGCGTTGGCGCGTCCGGTAGTTTAACGCGACGATACGGAGCCGTGTCGTCGACTTGTTAGGGAATCGTGAGAGGCCCCGGTAACAAAAGCCCCCCGAGATTTCTTCGAGATTCCGGGGAGAAAGGTGTGCGCGCTTTTTTCGGCCGCCCCGGGGACGCTGGGTCCGTATATATATATATATATTGGTGTGGCTCGGGCAGAACGAGAAGAGCGGCGACGACGACGACGGCGGCGGTCGCGACTTGACCGGACATTCGCTCGCATCCGGTGATATATTTCAAGCGGCAGAGTCGCTTCTCGCGCCCCGACCCAATACAGCCAAAGACACGGACGGACACAGACGCGCATAGCGTCACACAGCATCCGCGATCCTTACCGCCGCCATGGCTACAAATCACTGGACGTATATTACACGCTTCTTAGGTACGTCGGGGATCCCGTGAAATATCGTATTTTCGCGCACGGCGATATCTGACACACACGGCGCGACTCGAGCCCCGAAAAGTGGCGAGTGACGCTGGCGAAACGGAGTCGCGGATTCGGTTTTTTCTTTTCCAGGTTGCGTTGTTTTTTTTTGCTACAGTGTTTTCCTTTTTTTGGCAGAGAAAAATGGATGTTCGTTTGCTATTTTAGACCTGTTTTTGGTGATATTGTCAATGGTTTTAAATGTTTTACTAGGGTAATCACACGCGCTGACGCGCGTGCCTGAAAAACTTTGCGCCAAAATCGACCTTGGAAATATTTTTTTCCACAATATCGACTTGTAACCTTTACCATTATTCTCAAGTCGTATATTCTACCCCTAAAAACACTGGTTACTAACCTTTTTTAATCGATTTTGAAAAAAATATTTTTTGGCTATTTTTTTTCTGTCAGAAATCGTAGATCCGGCTCTGGACCGAAAATCTCTAAAATCGACCCCAATTTTTTTTCTTTTCAAAATATCGACTTGTAACCTATACCATTATTCTTAAGTCGTATATTCCACCCCTAAAAACACTGGTTACTAACCTTTTTTAATTGATTTTGAAACAAATTTTTTTTTGCGATTTTTTTCTGTCAGAAATCGTAGATCCGCCTCTGGACCGAAAATCGCGAAAATCGAGCCCAATTTTTTTCTTTTCAAAATATCGGCTTGTAACCTTTACCATTATTCTCAAGTCACCTTATAAAGCTTTAAAAGGTTACGGGCACTGACGCACCCGTCGACTTATTTCAAATTTGACATCAAACTGATTTCGTTTACACCGGACTTTTCTGGCAACCAATCACAGCTCGAATAGTTTGCTAACAATGTTTTCCGTTACTCATAAACTTTGTAAAAGAGGGATATTTTCTCAAATATCGTCATTTTTTATCTAACTTAACCCTACCTAACTAAACCCTACTTAACGAAACGTCACCTAACCTTTACCTAAGTTAACCTTTACCGAACATATCAATAATTATACGTGAAAAAAGAGTGGAAAATCTCGACTTATGAAATTATGATTCACAAGTTTAAAAAAAACTGGGACACATGAACCCAGAAATATATTCCAAGAATTTTATTTTGTAACAAAATTTTTTCCCAGGTCAATATTTCGATTTCGGTGAAGGGAGTCGCGAAAGCCGCAAGCGTCTTCCGTTGCCTTTCGACGCGCGAAGCTGCGAGGGCTCAATGATCGATGAACGCGGAGACTGATCGTCCGGTGACCAAAGCGCGGCGGCACCCGCGTTCCGCGCGGCTATTTCGAGAGCACAAACGAGAGATACCGCGCGGTGCTTCGCAGGTGACGCAGGACGCCGCCGCCTCCACTAATCACCATCGGTTTTAGATTATATTCAAATAATGATGCCCATCTCGCTCCCTCGCTCGTCGCCACGTGGGAGCCCCAAAGCTGCTGCTGCTGCTGCTGCTGCTGCTGCTGCCGCTGGTGATAAATCGAGGCTGGTCCGCGGCGTCTGTCAATAAAGCAGCGATGCAAAGGGAAGAGACGAGAGCAAAGCTGAACGACGCGGCTACAGGTGACGCTCGTACTAATGCATTAATCCCTCGCGATTATCGCTCCAGTCGCGTCTGCATTACCGACGACTCTGGACGACGAAAATTTGGTACAAAAAATTAGTTCACCGAGAATGAGAAGTTGAGACCTATCTCTAACATTCTCGAAATTATCCACACCACATTATTATTTTTTGCTACGCGATGCAACTTCCTGCACAAGAAAACTCATATTTTATTTTTTGTTGCACATAAAAATGAGTCTAATTAAATTCTGGTATTTTTTGGGACGGAATTAAACCGAAACAAAATTATTTATCGGTTGTAAAAAATAATATTTTTATCGTCTTCAAATTAAAACGTATGAAAATCACAAACACTTTTGTTTTACGTAAATAAAAAAGTTCATTTACTGCATCAGTTTCTCTCAACTCTAAAAATATTCATAACCGCTGAAAAAACCTTCTATTAATTTCCTCGATTTTTTTTCCGGCGCCAGCAAAAATTGCGTTTTGTATCTAATTTTTATTTTTTTCATTCAACAAAAAAATCGCCGGGTGTTTGAATCAGCCGTAGTCCAAGTCGCATCGACTCTCGATTTTCTCCCGTTTCACCACATCATCAATATTTACAACCGTAAAAAACCATCTATTAATTCCCCCAGAATTATTTTCCGGCGCCAGCAAAAATTACATCGTGTGTTTAATTTCTTTTGTTTCATTCCACAAAAAATCGCCGAGTGTTTAAATCAGCCGCGGTCCAAGCCGCATCGTCTCTCGATTTTTTTTCCGCCTCGGTCGATCTAAAAGCGCGCAATAAGGCGCTCTTGTTCATTCAGAAGAATCCCGGGCCGTGTATGCCACACGGACACCGCGACACAGACGAACAATTCACGAGCTGCAGCGAGCCAACCGAGCATGTCGCCCGGCTCGGGCACGGCAGGATCGAGGATCTAACTTTTTGACCGAGCTACTCTCGCGGGACCCGCGAGAGCCCGGGGAGTATTTATGCCCGGTGGACGCGGAGCGGCGGTCCACCAACCGGTGGACCGTTCGACCGGCCGTCCAGGCTTCGTTACGCCATCCGACATAGTTTTTATTTCTCTCTCTCTCTCTCTCTCTCTCTCTCTCTCTCTCTCCCCCCCCCCCTCTCTCTCTCTCTCTCTCTCTCTCCCCCCCTCTCTCTCTCTCTCCCCCATGGAAAAAAGTATAATTAAAAATATACTTTTCAATGTATTGAAAAAGTATATTCTAAGTATACTTGAAATATATCTTTTATATTTATTATGTATTTTAAATACATGGGCAGTATATTTCAAGTATATGTGCAATAACTAGTTTTTCGTAGAAAAGTATATTTCCGGGGTATATGTGCCGTCAATGTAAAATATATAATATATACATTATGAGTATACTTCACACATACAGCAAAGTATATGTATATACTACATCGTTGTATGTATGAAAAATTTTACGGATGCACATTGCGTGCAACTTAGCCTTATATTTTGCTATGTTTCGTGAGTATACATCGTGTATGGTACATCTACTATTCGTACATTAAATATATATTTGAAATAGATGGAATATATATTTTGCACATACTTCGCAATACACTTCGCAATATACTTCAAGTATACTTTTCAAGTATACTCAAAAATGTATTCGCCATAACTAATTTTTCGTAAAAAAGTATATTTATTATACTCAAAAATATACTTTTGAATATACTTTAAATATACTTTTTTTCCATGGGGTCTCTCTCTCTCTCTCTCTCTCTCTCTCTCTCTCTCTCTCTCTCTCTCTCTCTCTCTCTCTCTCTCTCTCTCTCTCTCTCTCTCTCCCGCTTCTCCCGCGGCCGGCCACGAGAGACTCGTAGGAGCGGCGTCGACGCCGCGCGGCATCAATGGGAAGGATCGGGGCCGCGTGAATGAACGCAGAGACAAAGACCGGCCAAGAGAGTCGGCGAAAATACCAGTCTCACGGTTGGTGTGCGGTAGAAATCGCGCCCGCGCGCGTGTCTAAGCCGCTCCGGCCGACTCTGGCCGCTGTTATCGCTATCCAATGACCCCCCTTGGAAATACAACTCGGCGTCGACTCGGCGACTCGGCGACCGGACACTCCGCTGCTACCCTTTTGGCGAGCCAGAAGACACGGGAGACGCGATTTGCGGGAGGAAAACGAGAGACCCCGGAGCTTTGACGCCTTTGGGATGGGAATGAAAGATCCAACCCGGGCCCCATCGAAATTGAATTAAATTAATTTACGAAATTTTAATACGGTGAGGGTAAGAAATGTGTGAGAACAGGTTTTCGTGTCCAATAGCGAGAGAAAAAATGACCGGTTGGACGACGGCTGAGCGAATTTTAAAACGCAGTTTTGGGCGATTTTTTTTTTTTGCGTTTTAATTGATTCTTTGGCAATTTAATTGATTCTTCTTTGGTAATTTAATTAATTTCAATTGTATTGAGAACATTTTAAAGGGGACTTCTACCCTGGAGCACCTTTTTCATTATATTTTTTATGGGGAAACGAATAAATGTAGACGACTGTTGTTTTTTTCTACTTGTTACTTACGTTTTAAAATATACAATGGCATTTTTTTTTAAGTTAAAAATTGTCTGCGTTCCAGGTCCTCAAACACGATCATTCAAAATAAATGGCTACCACTCTCCTGACCACTGTAATTATGCGATCGACCTGAAATTGTGCATACATACTCGAGATACATGTCTTCATGGGATGACGGAGGTTTTTTTTTCGATTACTGCAAAATTAAGAAAGTGGCGGCGTTTAAAAGATTTTTCCCCTATGTTTTTCGTATAAAAACACGAATAAAAAATCGAAAAATTAAGTTGCCAAAAAAAAACCTCCGTCATTCCATGAAAACATGTTTCCCGAGTATGCATGCACAATTTCAGGCCGATCGCATAATTACAGTAATCAGGAGAGTGGTAGCCATTTATTTAGGATGATCGTGTTTGAGGACCTGGGACGCCGACAATTTTGTACTTTAAAAATTCCATTCTATACTATAAAACGTAAATAACAAGTAGAAAAAACCCGCAGTCGTCTACGATTATTCGTTTTCCCACAAAAAAATAAAATGAAAAAACGGTGCTCCAGGGTAGAAGTCCCCTTAAGACGACTCTTGGTGGTTTTATGTTAGATTCGAATTTTGGGTTAAGGATGACGGCTTAGAAAAGTTTCTAAGTGGATTTTTTTACCAAGTGTACTATTCACATATTTTGTTTTATATTTTGCACTCGTTCAAATTTTTCGGCGACTCGTTACCCCGATTTACAAAAATGTCATTTGATAAATCGTACGTTATTGTTTATCATGATTTACAGTCGTGGCTTGTGGGAGATAAACAACGTTGATTGCGACTAATTAAAAAAAAAACTCCGACGACTTTGAACTACCGATCGACCAACAAAATTTCGAGAATAGTCCAGCAATTAATAAACCTCCCATAAAACTGTAACTCCCGTCCGTCCCCAGATTTTCGGTTATTCAATTCTGTACGTCAGTCTGTTCTCTCGTTTGCCCCGCTCGACACGAGTGACACTGATGACAGTCCTAATGAGGGCACAAATTGCCCGCGCGCCCCACGCACGCGGCTCGACCGGAGGGAACTGAAGGGAGAACAGAGGAGGCGTCTTACGAAAAAATTCAAAGTCCGTCATCTCGGTTATCGACGTGGAAAAGAACGTAAGCCGATTTCTGCCGGCAGTTTCGTCTTCGATAAGATAAGACTTGACACGAGAGGGAGACCTCGGGGCACTTTTCGTGAACAGAGAATGACTCAGTTCTCTACCATAGCCAACATACGTAGTACCATACACACAATATGTGAGGTATTCCTGGATAACTCGACAAGCGTTCAACCCTGACCCCTTCCAATTCGCTCCGATATTTTTTATACTGTTCCATATGCTCAAAAAATACTTTGTATTTTTTTTAGATTCTTTTACCAAAACTATTTTTTCATGGGCTTTTTAAATAAAAAAAAAAATATACGCCCTAATTAACAAATTTGGAATGATTCTAAAAAATGCTGTATTTTATATCAACACTTTTGAGCTATGATCCAGACCTTCAGAAAAATTCTAAAATAATCTTGCTTTATGTATAAAATGATTGCGCAATAATCGTCCATGAATCGCCATCTTGTACCATTTTTTCAATTTTTGATGGCTTTTTTGATAGAAAAAGTGGCGTAAAAAATGGACGCAATCGTTTATCCACTCTGGATCAGGTGTTAAAAAAATGAAAATTAAAAGTGTTCTCGCACTTTTTTCGATATTTCGTCACTTTACTAAAATCGAAGTTACTTTTTTAGATCGTTTGGTTTGGATTTGGATTTTCTTCGTTCGTTCGAGAGAAAACTCAATAATGAAAAGAACGCCGTCGAGGCGAAACACGATATCTTGATTCCCAAAATTCTTACCGAATTTTAAAGCCGAACCCTCAAAAATCGCATATTTTTCCATACATAGGGTAGAAGTACCGTTTTTGGCCACCTTTGATCCGATTGTGGCCACCAAGTTCAAACGGACTTAATTGTTTATATTGTTAATGAAGAAAAAAAAAAATGGGCTGGATAATCTCGTCAATTTGTATGAATACTTTCGAAGTATCAGCATTAGAATACTGGAAAACAATTATTTGAAATGAATCACAGTGAAAATGGCCACAAACGGTACTTCTACCCTACCCCTTGCATTTTTTTGCGAAAATACAAAATCGATTTCGAGGAGTTTGAAAACCTTATACCCGACAGCAAATTTCCGGCTGATTCCGAAAAACACCGTTGTTTGTCCGAAAATTCGAAAATCCGACAGGAAAATGCAAAAAATAATGTTTTTTTCACTACAGATATAACACTGATTTTTTTAAAAGGAACAATAAATTTAAAAAATATATATTACACACACAATAAATATATCTATACATTATACACACAATATACCACATGGGATAAGACGTAAATCGAATGCTCGCGCTTCGCGCGTGCGAAGAAGGGATGAGTGATGGGGGGGGGTGTCAGGGGGAGTCAAAAGTGAGAGAAATAAGAGAGACAAAGACGAAACGAAAGACTCGGCACGTCTCCGCGTGAAAACGCGGTTGAAAAGAGCTGCTGCCGCACGGCGCTCGGCTCGTCGTGAACCGAGCGCGAGCTTGCGGGACGATTGCTCGTGTAATTTAATTTAAGTTACGAGGGGGAGGCGATAGCGCCGGGGCCACAGCCACAAATCAATTAGAGTAGCTCGTTCTTTTGGGTGGCCGATTGTGATAGCGACGCGCGCCCGGGACCCCGGGCACCGTCGCCCGGCTGCTGTAAACATCTTTACTGCCCGATAAGTATATTATACATACGTATACTATAGCTCGTCCCCCTGGCAGCGGCAGCAGCAGCAGCAGCCGCAGCAACAGAGAGCGACTGCGACGTATCGTACGCATATCCGTTCCTGCATGCTTCACGAACTTATCACAACGTAGCATTTTGTAGCCCTGATTATATTTCCGAGCTCATCGGGCGTCATTGTTTTTGTTTGGGACGTTTGGGAGAGAGAGAAAGATCTTTTGTCAAGACGAGGTTGAGATGGGCGTGAAATATTTTTCGCAGTGTCTTTGCGGTTTGAAAATGTTGAAAACTCGGGGCGAATCGTTTCGGGGTGAGATTTGAAAAAAGGGGGCTCGAAAAATTGGTGGTTCGAGGAAAAAAAAAACACATGAAAAAATGTTCCGAACAATCTGGAAAATGATTCGGAAAAGTGTTGTTTCTTATTTTAAATAATAATAATAATAATAATAATAATAATAATAATAATAATAATAATTCACTAATTAAATAAATAAAAAAGTATAAAACGATCCGGTCTTAAAAATTAATACGCTGAAGAAGAAATGTGGGTCCTACCTTAAAAAGTGTAAGAGGAAGGCGAAACAAATATGAAGGAGCAGATTGTGACATCTTTCATTTAAAAAAAAGATTGAGAAAAATATTTTTTCGCAAAGTCACTTTAAACAGGTTTGTTACCAATATTTTCCAAGGTTGAACACGCAACATCAGAACGATGGTGCAGGCCAAAAAGACTGACAGAAAAAATATTAAGAGGTCGGTAGAAAGCCACGAATTCTCTAGTTAGTCCCTAGTAAGAAAAAAAGCCTCTGAATCATCAAAACCACAGAACCAAAACTAAACTCCAATTTGCTAAATAAAAAAATGACTTTGCCATGTAAATAAAAAAACAAGCGAAACTCATTTTTTCGCCCGTTTTTCGCAAAAACCTCTGAACAATAATCAAAACCATAGACCCAAAACCGAATTCCAATTCGCCAAATAAAAAAATGATTTCCCCAAGTAAATAAAAAAAACAAAAAAAAATAAACAAAACATCCCTCACGGCCCAAACCTTCTCCACTTTTCGCCCATATTTCGATACTGAAAAAAAAGTCGTTGTCGCGGTGTCGCTTCGATTACGCGATAAAAACCTCTGAATCATCAAAACCACAGAACCAAAACCAAACTCCAATTTGCTAAATAAAAAAATGACTTTGCCAAGTAAATAAAAAAGCTGACAACTAGATCGTTGTCATAATGCTTCCTCTCTGCCTATAATCACAGTCTACCCCGCTCAGTTTGTAGGGTAGACAACATTTTTGATTTTTGGCTTCCTCAAGAAGCTTTGTTTTGTTTCAAGAACGATCAACATTCTTTCGAAAAATTCAAAATGCCATAAAATCACGCCCTCTGCACGGATCAACTCCAAATTTATACACAAACTTAGTCTGGTGATAATATACTTGTAAACCAAATTTCAACTCGATATCTCAGAAATTACGAAAATAGGAGTAAAATCGAGTTTTTTTTTTCTTCAAAAAATTGAAACTGCCATAAAATTTGAACGGTTCTACCGATTCTTCCCAAATTCAATAGCGGTCTTTAGTTTGTAATAGTTCAACTTTTTACCAAATTTCAGCCCGATATTTCAAAAATTGTGGAAGAGACAGAGCGTACAGAGAATTTTTGAAAAATTAAAAGTGCCCTAAAAAACAAAAAACTGCATAGATTTTGCTAAAAATTGCACCCAAGAAGAGGCAGTGACCACCCAATATGTGGTAGAAATTTCAGCTTGATATCTCAAACCGTTCTCGAGTTATTAAGGTTTAATCATGTGCACACACAGACATACACACATACACACACACACACATACATCCAGACATTTTTTCAAAATGTGTTTTCTCGACGTTTTGGAACATTCTGAACACGTTGACATCAAAATCTCGAAAAATTTTTTTTTCAATAAAACAAAGCTTCTTGAGGAAGCAAAAACAAGCAAAACTCATTTTTCCGCCCATTTTTCGCAAAAAACTCTGAACAATCTTCAATAACAATAATCAAAACCATAGACCCAAAACCGAATTCCGATTCGCCAAATAAAAAAATGACTTTCCCAAGTGAATTAAAAAAAAAAAAAAAAAAAAAAAAACATCTCTCACGACCCAAACCTTCTCCATTTTTCGCCCATATTTCGATAGTGGAAAAAAAAAACGTCGTCGCGGTGTCGCTTCGATTACGCGTCGCTCGGCTGAGCCCGGCTGCGGGCCTAGAGTTTCGGCTAGCCAAAAAGGGGGGAAATAAAATGTTTTCGCCTCGGTCCGTCTTCGCTCCGAGAGGAGTATTTTCATTTATTCGTTTTTTTTCCCTCCTCCCCTCTCCCTTTTGCCTCCCGAGCGTGGTGTACGCGTTCACGCGGACGATGCATCACCCGTTGCGCGCGGCGCGCCGCGCGGTGCCTCGCGCGCCGCTACATTATTAGTCAGCCCCGGAATACCAACTGCGCCCCGAGTCCCGGGCACCAAATTGAGTCCTCGCCATAAAGTAAGCCATAAAGGGGCAAATATAAGAACGGGGGGGAAATGTGTCACGGGGCGGGGGGGCCGCGCTCGACGCGCGCGCGGTCATTCAAATTTATGATAATGCGCCGCCTGCGCCCGCCACTCGGGGGTTATCAATATTATTATATTCGTCTCTCGACTTTTTATTGTTACCGCGATTATTATTTTTATTATTATTCTTGTTATTTTTACGTCGGTTTGACGTTGTTCCTATTATTTCGCTGCTCTCTCGGACCAGAGAGAGAGAGAGAGAGAGAGAGAGAGAGACAGCGAGATATACGACCCGCGGTTTCTCGTGACAAGAGGAATTGCCAATGTGATCATAATTTCGTGGCCGCGAAGGAATCCGATAAATATACGAGACGCGTCGTACGCGCGACGCGTACGACGCGATAAAATCAATGAAAAATTGCGCGCAACGAACTCTCGAAAATTTATTTAACACTCGCGAGGGTTATGACGAGCTGTGTAACGGGGAGAAGAAAAAACGTTTATCTCGAAGAGCGAGTAATAAAGTATTTTCGCGGGAGAGATAATTTCGTGGGCGATTTCGTCATCGCGGGCTCTGGACGAAAATTGAATGCGTTTTCGATTTGTGGAATTTATTTGCCGCGGTTCTCGGCGTTCGAGGTGTGAGAAAGAAAAAAATGATATCGATGAGTGCGAGTAGTAGGCTGAAAATGTATGAAATTGGGCGTCAGTTTTAGTTGCCACAATTAATTAGTAGCTGGCAAAAAAAAGTTTATACACCGGAAAAAAATATTTTTTAATTATTCTATCGCCTTATCGTCTTCTTTTATTCCCAGTGAAAAAAATATTCAAGAAAAGTTCATTTAAAAATTGCTATTTTCTCGGCAAATTAAATTTAAAAAATTAAAAAAAAATGGTTGTCCAATCATGGATAATTTTGTTTTCCTTTTTTTCAAAAGCCTTTTCACTACGTCAAACTGGAAAAATAATCGTCCGTCGATCAAAACTAATACCGTGCACTCATTTTTTTTTCAGCCCCGAAAAATTTCCCTCGACCGTATCGGCCGACTCAGCACAATGCAGCGAAGCTCTGGAATCTGGAACCGTCGTGCCCGGAATACAGGAAAGTCGTACACGACGTCCGAGTAGGTGCAAACAACGTATAATGCCGGGCGGCGATGGTGGGAGAGACGCGGAGAGAACGAGGAGAACGAAGTGCTACCTTCGTTATGTTATATCACACAAGAGGTGCATTATAGCAGCGCGGCGAGGGGCTCGACGTGCACACATCGCACACGCGGAGCGCATGACACCTACGTGGCTCGGGCTATACACAGCAGCAGCAGCAGCAGCAGCAGCAGCAGCAGCTCAGGTCCCATCGTGCGGTGCTCTCAGCTGGGCTCTCGCTCCGTACCCTCTTAATCCCCAGCGTCGTACATCACACCAAAGCGGCTATCAATTTATAGGGAGTAAAACACATTTTATGAATGCTCCGACAAGCTTGTATATAATCTCGTTGCCCTTGTCCTCCCGCAGACTCCTGTTTTCGCCGTGTCGACTCGTCGTCGTCGTCGTCGCTTTTCTTTTCCTCGTTCGCCTCCTGTCATTCTCGTCGCGACTATCATTTTTTTTACGCACACTCGCGAGAATGAATTAGCAAAAAAGACTGAATTTATATTTTCGTGGTCGTGCGAAAGTAGTTCATTAATTTTCAAAAATGCTTCTTCGATCGACAGATATTTATTTGGTATTTAATTCGATTTTCTTTTTTGAATTTAATATTCATTTAATAAATGTGAATATTTAATTCATCACCACCGCAATTTTGTTTCATTTTTCGAATTTCCCGCATTTACCCTCTGCACCAAGAGAAATTAGTGATGATCACCAGTCACAGGTTAGACTTGCAAAAAAAGAAAATTATTTTTCAACATCCGTGGTAAATAATTCCCGCAATCAGCGATTCGTAATCAAATTATTTTTCCCCGCGCCCAAATATATTTACACAAATATTTCTATACAAAAACAACAAAATTGTACACACGTATCTAGTGCCCCACATAATAACACCTGACAAATCGTTTTCCTACCTAACTCGACCCAAGGAATCCCCAATTCCAAAGGAAAAAAACAAAAAAATCGCGAAGCGATTCGCGTGCAAACCGCGTCGAGAGCTGCTTTACATTGAAGCAATAGTTGTGTGAAAGTAGTTAATTAATTTTTAAAAATCCTTCTTCGATCGACCGATATTTATTTAGTATTTAAAACGAGTTTCTTTTTTTACTTAATATTCATTTAATAAATGTGAATATTTAATTCATCACCATCGCAGTTTTGTTTCATTTTTCTAATTTTCCACGTTTACCCGCTGCACCGAGAAAAATTAGTGGTGATCACCAGTCACTGATTACATTTGCAAAAAAAAAATAATAATTTCCAACATTCGAGGTAAATAATTCTAAATAATTCCCGCAACCAGCGATTCGTAACGAAATCATTTTTCCCCCGAGCCCAAATATACTTACACAAATATTTCTATACAAAAACAACAAAATTGTACACACGTATCTCCCCACATAATAACGCCTGAAAAATTGTCTTCCCACCTAACTCGACCCAAGGAATCCCCAATTCCAAACGAAAAAAAAAAAAAAAAAAAATTCGCGAAGCGATTCGCGTGCAAAACCGCGTCGAGAGCGGCGATGCATCGAAGCAATAGGATCGTCCAAAGCGGCACACGCCCGAAAAACCCTCTCGTCCTCGCATTTCTCTTCTCCCACTGTATGATACAAGGTGGTTGAGTCGTGAGCTCCGGCGTGCGGAGTGTTGTAAAACTCTCTCTCTGGAGTCTCTCGCATCTGCAGGACGAACCAGCCGGCCATTCAGCGGAGGCCCCGCATAGCCCCGGAGCTGATCGAGAGCACACGGGCTGGGTTGCCGAATGTGCACGTTTTATTGCGAGCGCGGAGCGTGTAACGCGGCCGGGCGAATCGAGGGCGCGCGGACGGCCAGGAAGGAGGGAATAAAGAGCCGCGCTCCGAGGGAGAGAAGAGAGGAGAAGAGCCAGCGACTCGGTGTCTTATGACTTTATGGCAACGTTGTCCGCCGCCTCGAGACCTCTCGATCTCCTTTCCCACCGCGTTTCTGCTGCTGCCTCTGCTTCCTCCTCCTCCTCCTCCTTCTTCTTTTTCTTCGCCAATTTATCGTTGTTAGGACTTTAGGACGTGGCAATATAAAAGTGCATCATACAGACGGTGAAACCCCTCACACTCGCACAATAAATTTCACGAACACCCGGAAACCCGGCGAATTCACTGAGCTTCGAGAATATCAGATCCCCCTTCCCCCACCCTCGGGGGGAGGACCGCAACGCCCGCGGCTCGGTATCTAATCTATAAAGGTGCCGCAATTGATTTTAATGCCCCGCATAAAGCAACAAGGAGTGAGCTCTAAAAAACCTCTGGCGTTGCCGCGTGTCTCCCTCCCCCTCTCTCTCTCCCTCTCACTCTCTCCTCAATAAAGAAATATTGTTTCTCTCTCTCTCTCCTTGTGGCTCTCCAATTTTTTTCTTTCTCCTCACTGTAGCGAAAAACCGCGAAAGCCCGAATTTCGCCACGAGACTCGCAAAGGGGCTGAAGCGCCGCGTCGAATTTCACCCCGACAAGATTCCCCCTAACCTCCCCCTCCCCCCGCGCCACCCTCACCGAGCGCGCGACTTCTCGGGTATTTTCCGCCGCGCTCCTTTCGTCCGCCCGCCTCCCGCTGTTGTTTTCCTCAAACACATTTTTAAGCCCATTTTTTTTTCCATTTTCCCGGGTTCGTAGAAAAAAATTAAATTCGCCTCACTTACAACGTAATACTCTCATTTTTAATATAATATGAATTTATAATCGTAGTAGACAATAATAATAATAATAATAATAATAATAATAATGATAATAATGATAATCATAATAATCATAATAATATCGTGATATTGTTCATGATAATAATAATAGAATAATAATAATAATAATAATAATAATAATAGAATAATAATAATAATGTTAATAGATATTTATATGTTTATATATCTATATGCATATGTATATATATTTTGTTTTTTTTATATATATCTATGTTCATCTATATTCACATTGATAATTATGTACAGTTAATGAATTTACAGTGGTTACCGATAGGTAGAACGAGGAGCAACGAGGCCGCACCGGATTCGCTCTCTCCGTCTTCATCTTCATCCTCATTTTTCTTTCTCTCTCTCACTTTTTTTTTTTCCTCCGATCTCCAGTGTATCTTTCTCGGATTGCGTGACGCTACAGGCAATATCCACAGAATTAAGTAGTAGTGGTGCTCGGGGTCCACAATGTGTAGCACACATAGCGCGCGCGGTTTCGATATTACGAAGACTCGCGAGCGCGACGAGCACTTTGAACGCCTCGCGTTCGCGCTGTATCTCGGCCACTTATCCAATTATATACAGAACAAGATTCGATCGAACGTACATACGCATTTATGATACATTCGCGGGGCGAAGCTCGGCGAGCGGGTTTTCGCCTTCGGAGGCGAACGCGGACACACGAGAGACACTCGGCACACCGACTCAATCGCTCACACTCAGACACTCACATGAAATCGCGGGACCGGAAATCGCTGGCCCTCGACGAATTATTTCGTTCTCACTTTATCACAGATATAAATTAATGTATTTCATCGTTATTTTACGTTTTTTTTTCTCGCTCTCGCATTCATACGCACACTTTTTTATTTCTTCCTCGTCGCATCTAACTTCTCATTTTCACGAAACAATGTACAGTGGTAAAGGTTGAATTTAATTATTTTTTGTAACATTGTTATTATTATTAGTATTATTATTATTGATAATATTATTATTAATATATTTTTTTTTGTTCTCTCCAATATTTTCGTCGGCCCGCGCGACCCTCGGCAGGATTGCAGGGTCGTTCCCCTCGCGTCGCTGCGCTGCGCTACACACTGCACCAGCTTCGGTCGCGTTTTTTTTTTTTTTTTTTTTTTCGTCGCTTCAATTTCGCCGTGTTTTTTTCCCCCTTCATTTCCCTCGATCCACTAGAATTATTTATCAGATATTACATGTACATATAAAAAAATATCAACAATCTCGAGCACCGCGCGAGGACGGAGCTCGCAACGCTGCGGGTTTTTATATTCGCCGCTCGATAACTATCACGATGAACGGTTGAAGGGAAGGACAGAAAAAAAACAAAAAAATAAAATAAAAACGAGTAAAAGAAAGAAGAGAAAAAAAGAAGATATGACCAAGGAAAGAACAATAATCGCGCGGAATTCCCCGGCGGTTTGGTGGCGCGCGGGGCGACCTCAATGAAATTCCATGCGGCGCGATCGAGGAAACCGCGAGCGACTCCCCCGCTCGAAAACCCAAAAACAGACCGAGAAAAAGAAAGAGAAAAAAAAACCCTGTAATTAACGTACTATTGTTTGTGTTCTTTTTCTTCTTCTTCCTCCTCGTCGTTTAATACTTAACGCATACGCTACAGTGATATCCAGCGTGTACAGCGGAGGCGAAAGGAGCGCGACCGCGAGATATATCGGACGCTCGGTAAGTACGGAGCGCAAAGAGAGAGCCTTAAGGGCTACGGGCTATGTCGGGCTACAGATATCGCTTCTCTTTTTCGTCTCCTCCACCCCCCTCCCCTTCTCTCGGCTTTTCTCCCCGCATTTCCTTTATCAATTACTATACATAGTATACCGATGCGAGATAAACACAATAATTTATGAACGAACGCGTGTGGCTGATGTGTCTGTGTGTGAATAATAATCGTGGCTCCCTTAATCGCTTTTTTTATTTATTCTCCTCAATTTCTCCCCGACGCATTTAATTATTTCTCTTCCTCTCTTTACATCTATATCCCTTTCTTTTTCTCGTTTTATTTATTCTCATCAACAGGCAGACAAGGTGCAGAGGGCGATGCTGCCGCGTCCGCCGTCGGTCGTATAACGTAGGTACAAGAAGCTCGAGAACGCGCGCGGGCTCCTCTTCTCGCTCTCATCTATACAGGTTTTTTTTGTTTAATTTCATTTATTTCGCCCCACTTTTTCCCCCTTCCACATTTATTTTATTTTATTTTTTTCTCTTCTCGCTTCCAACGCAGCTCGTTGCCAACTCCACTCGTTTCTCCCTCCCACGACGCTCGACTTACGCTACGCCATTATGTCTATTAGCTCTATATACTTTACTAATATGATAAGAGTTCTCGCGCCGTTGGATTGGCCAACGATTGTCCGCCGGTATCGCTGAGACCGCGGATGCTACGCTTTCCGTTATTTTTTGTTTTGTTTTTTTTTTGTTTTGTTTATTTGCACATTGCCCGGTGGCTCCACCCGCGGAGGTGAGAGCGTCGCTTGGACGTTTCCCGAGGAGCGCGACGGACACTCGAGGACGACTTCGCTCTCGTCGCCTGTGGTCCGGAGGTCGCGGTGACCATCGGGGATCCTCGGCTACCGACGACTCCGCGTCCTGGCGGCTTTGATCCCTAATTCGGGCTTAGCCCGCGACTCTCGTCTCGCGCTTCCGGATCTCCCGGAGCTGGATGACCTCAAGCTCGCGATTTATGGATCTCTCCAGGTTTTCCTCGCCGGGTCGACTTGCGGGAATCACTGTCCGTGCGAGGAATCGCCCCGTGTTTCTTCCGCCTCTCTTCGGCCTCGTCTCGTCCTCGTCGCTGATTCTTCCGACGACGCTGATCGCCATCCTGGATAACGTCACGTGGCCGCGAAGTCGCGCCGCGGCCGTCCTGACACGTGTTTCCCTCGTTTGCCTCCTTCTCACGGATTTGTTTGTTCTGCAATTTGAAAAACAGACACGGATGCATTAGTAACACGGAAATGAGATAGCGACGATTGTGGGGATTTTGCAGGGGGAAACATTGTTTTGGTGGGCGACAAAAAAGAGGCGGTGAATTCGTTTGTTTTGTGCGGATCAGCAAAATATTTTGATAATCTGATACAATATTTTGCTGGACTCGGAAATTTTTTTGCCAGTCTAATAAAATATTTTGCTGGACTCGCAAATTATTTTGCCCGTCTAATAAAATATTTTGCTGGACTCGGAAATTATTTTGCCAGTCTAATAAAATATTTTACTGACCCAACAAAATATTTTGCTCGTTCAATAAAATATTTTACTGACCCAACAAAATATTTTGCTCGTTCAATAAAATATTTTGCTGAATTTTCCCATTATCTTGTTATCCCAAGAAAATATTTACTAATATGCGTAAAATCATGTGCTAATTAGCAAATTATTTTGCCACCCCTACAAAACATTTTACCGATACAACGAAAATTATTAGCTAAACCAGCAAAGTATTGTGTCAACCGAAACAAAAAAAGTCCCGACCCAACAAACGAACGCGTTTGTTAGCCTTTTTGGTTGGCCCAGCGAAACGACGTCTCACGGTGCGAATATAACGAATGTGAACTTTTGGTCTGGGAATGAATGAGAATGGCTACGCGTTGCATCGACTCGGCGCCTAGGCGCAGCGCACAGACGCGAACCGGTTTTCACGACACTTTATTACGAGCCTTTGACTTTGTTGCCCCTCTCGGCGTTTAACCATATTTTCCGCGTACGGGTCGCTTGTTTAGCACGTTTCTAATTTGTAACACGACTTGTTATGGAGCACTTATGCGCCGTACGCCATGGCAGATACGACACGACGGTAGTTTAGGTGTTTACGCAGTGCGGGTACGAGCCACAGGGCGGTAATTACTACATATCAACGACCGACGGAACTAACGTCGATAGACGCGGCGAGCGACGATTACGCTTTGCCTTGGTGAACGCTCCCATTTTTGTTATTTTCCTTTTTAAGCTCTACGTACGGTTATGAATCGAACGGTCGCCACTGAAATGCCCACTTCTTACTTGTGCGGACAATTTTCAACAGGTTCTCAATGGTCCAACAAAAAATGTATCCGTTTTATTTTACAGCGCGCATCGTCTACTTTACGACCTCGCATTAATTCATCGAACACAATGTCCCGAGATGTTCGGCGTTTCGATTTAATGCGCGACATTAAGTGAGCGGAGGAAAAGTGCATTAAAATGGGTTGAAAAAAATGAGGCTGATCAAAACATCCTGTTGGCGTGGCGATGTCCTTGGTTACTCGAGATACCGACGAGAAAATGACAAACAAGCCTCGTACGAAAACTAGTTAGATATACAAAAGATGAGTTGCAAAGTCCATCCACGAAACACGATTAAAAATAGATTTAAAACTAAATGGTTATCCAACCAGCAACAATATTTGTTGAACTGTCAAAAAAATTTACTCAGCCTAGCAAATGATTTTCTCAGCCCAGCAAAAATATTCGTCAACCCAACAAACGAATTTCTCAGATCATCAACAAACATTTTGCGAACCTATCAAAAATATTTGTCGACCCAGCAACGAAATGTCTCAGTCCATAAAAAAATGTGTCGACCCAGCAAAAATCTTTGTCAACCCATCGAATTCCCGAGACCAGCAAAAAAAAAAACCCTCGGCCCAACAAAAAATTTAACAGTCCAGAAAAAAAAAAAATATCCGTCCTCCTTACACCAGCGAATAATTCGTCGACCCATCGTAATCGTTTTCCCCGCGCCACCGCGACCCCCGAACGTCGCCTCGCCCCGAGAACGTCCTTCAACCATTTCCATTTCCCCGTCGCCACGGTCGCCCGGCAAAGTGACTCGCGAAACTTTCGATACGCGTCGAGGGCCGCCACTTGTTGCTCACCGCGGGTTGCGCGCGTTATTCCAGCTCTCTCGGTCGCCGGGCGAGTCGAACAAATCGTCGTTCGAAAAATAAGGCGCATCGGCGGCTGCGGCGGCAAAACGTGAGAAAAGGATCCGGCGGCCGCAGAAAGAGCGAAATACCGGTAGGCGAGGTGCGACCGAAGAATTTTCTACTTTGGCTGCTTTTGCCTCTCTGGGTCCCCCCCTCGCCCCCTCCGGGCTAGAGGCCGCCTCGGGGGCCCCGCGAGAGACAAAGCAGCGGGCGGCGGAGCGAGAGGCGCAGAATTCGCGTTCCCGGTGGAACGCGTTGGCGAGGCGAGAAAAGAACGCGGGTTTCGCGGCAGGAGCAGCAGAAGCAGCCACCGTTGGCCGGTGGGGAACGCGAGGATTTATTAAGGAGACACCTATCCGCTCTCGGAATCCAGGGGCCCCGAGAAGGCACACCGCAACCTGCAGCGCGGGGGGAGGCGGGAGGCGGCGGCGGCGGCGGCGGCGAGGAGGATCCGCAGGGAACGAGGCGAAATTTTATGCAGATATCCGGGAGATGGTGTAAATATGGCCGGGTAGGTGCGAGCCGAGGTCGCAACCTCCCGCCTTCCACCTGAGATCCTAACTGATGCTAACTGCGCCAGCCACCAACTACCAACTGACCAAACGCCGTGATTACATATATATATATATATTCGCGTGTATATAAATAAATAGATATATATATATGTATATACGAAGTCCGCCGTCGGTTGGCCCAAGAATTAAGCGTCCACCGGGCCCGCCTTTCAGGCCTCAGTCCCAACAGCCATTGGAAGCCACCCAACCTAATGGCAATTAAATATCCCCGTCGCTAATTGGCAATTACCAACGGCGACGAGACTCGCTTTTTTCCAGGGCTTGCTGCTGAAGCTGCTGCTGCTGGTGCCTCGATTCCTCGCGTGGCCGGTGCAACACGCGTGCTCTTCGCTCTCGACTCCGAGACCTTCTTCTCGTCCTGGCTACCTGAACCGGGATGAGCGGGAGGCGAGAGGAGAACGGACGACATCAGAGAGGAAGACTTTTACGCCTCGTGTCTCTCGTCTTTCGTCTCCAGCGTCCGACGTCCCCCTCCCCCCGTCAACGTCGTGTGTGTAGCTAGCATCCAACCTCATAGCATTATAATAAGCGTTAGGGCGCACCGGGGTTGACTGCAAGGCCGAGAGCGAGAAGGGAGCGCGCGAGATGCTTGCACGGCCGGGCGGCAGGAAAGTTCGGAGCGAGAAGGTTGAGGCAGTCGCTTCGGGGATTCGTGTGCTTCGATGCCGGGACGCGCGAGGTGGAAGACGAGAGACGAGAAGCGAGAGAGGAGGAGGAGGAGGAGGAGGAGGAGGAGAGGGAGGGAGGCTAAAGGCGCGATCGTTCGGTCCGAGGTGACGACAGCGAAAACTAGTTTATTTGGGACGCGGCTATAAATTAGGATCAGATCGCCACCAGATAAGGGCATCCCGCTAACACCCCGCTAGCCTCGTCTCTCTCTCTCTCTCTCTCTCTCTCTCTCTCTCTCTCTCTCTCTCTCTTCCTCTCTGGCGCAGCGAGGAGACGCGTCTCGACGTGGACCAGCGTCCGCCTGTGCTTGACCGCCACGCTTGGTCCACTTGGTCCACTTGGTCCACCTTCCTCTCCCTTCGCCGCCCCGGGTTGCCTGACTCTCCTTCTCCCTCCCGCGACACTCAAAGTCTCTCGCGGTCCTCCTGTCGCTGCTCTCCACTCTTGTGTAGCTCACTGTCGCAGTTCGCCCCGGCGAGCCTGTGAACCTTTTGCCTCCTTCGCAGCTCCCTCCACACTCCCCTCCTCTCCCCCCGGGGGGCTCCCACTCCTCGCGCATCACCGCACCTTGTGCCCGCGGAATCAGATACCTCATAGCGGGTCCCGCGGCCAGCAGCAGCCGCGTTGCAGGTTTCCCATGCGGATGCTCATTCAAAATCTCCGAGAGACTCCCATTCTTCGGGGCCTGAGATGAGTCGCGGGGGGAGGGGGACAGGGAGACATTTGGAAAATATCCCGTCGCTCGGACGGCCGGGCGGGGCTGAGCGGGATGAGCGTGAGGTGAGCGGGTGAGTTTTGAGGACGCCGTGAGTGGCCTAACGACTCTGGAGGCGCGAGCGGCCAGCCCGACGGTCGGGACACTAACGCGACATTAAGCGACGGTGGGACCCGAGAGGTGTTGCGACAGCTTCGAGTGGCTCTGAGGTCTCCTCTCGTGCGCGCGACGGACGCCGGGCTGAGGTGAGCGAGAGGGACAGAGAGAGAGAGAGAGTGAGAAAGGGGACTGAGTGAGGCAGCGGTGATTCCATTCACCGATTGAAATCTATGTCCATTTGTCACTGTCAAGGAGGTGGCGATAGCCACTCTCCGAGTCTGTGGTTCGGCTGCTCTTGGTTTGGGTCTCTGTCGCGCTTGGCCTTTCTGTCTTTCTCCTTCTCACTTCGGTCTTTCTATGACTCTCCGTCTTTTTCTCTCGGTGTGCTTTGGGTCGTGCTTCTCTTTCTCTCTTGGTTTGCTTTGGTTCGTCTTTCTCCTTCTCCTTTTCTCCTGGTTTCGTTTGGTTTGTCTTTCTCCTTCTCCTTCTCTCTTGGTTTGGTTTCTCTTTGTCTTTCTCCTTCTGTGTTGGTTTGCTTTGGTTTGGCTCTCTCTTTCCCACTTGGTTTGGTTTGGTTTGTCCTTCTCTGTTCCTCTTGGTTTGGTTTGGATTGTCCTTCTCTGTTCCTCTTGGTTTGGTTTGGATTGTCCTTCTCCGTTCCTCTTGGTTCAGTTCGGTTCGGTTCGGTTCGGCCGTATCTCCGAACGCGACGAATACCCGCATGCGAGAGACCTCGCACGGCGCACACACGGCTGAAAGCAGCCGGATCGGACGACCGAATCAACGTGTCGGTACATTATTATTTCAACGCCACCAGTCTCGGCGACGCGAGCGATCGACTCGCGCGCTCTATTCGTATACGCCATGAATTACCAACGCCCCGAGTCTATTGTCCCGTTGTACCGGTCGGTCAACGGCCTCCCGCGCCGAAGTACATCCAGCGTATTCGTTTAATAAGAACGAGGGCTCACCTGTTGAGAGTCGACGGGCGTCGCGACTGACTGTTGACGGCGGATCGAGGTCCATCTAGACCGGGGAAACGAAACCGCTGCTCATCGTCTGCGACCTGAAACGAGACGACAATGATATTGGAATCAATTTACTCGGCTCCTTTGCTTCCTCTAATTCTTAATGAGCCCACGGTTGGACCCGGTGTTAACCGGTTAATGAACAGCGTCAGTCGCCACGTTTGGGCTTTAATGGAACAGTGAAAAAATTAGTATCCGTGCGTGGCGAAAATTAGCGAGTCGCCGAGTCTCGATGTGATCGCCAATAGCCGAGAATCTCGTCAATGAATAAGTTGGCTTCGTTGCTCCGTATGGTCAGAGTTCCATTCAGTTCAACTGTCCATTGAACGGCAAAAACGCCTCGCATTGAAACCCGCGGGCTATTTCCACCCCACATTAATTAACCACCCAAGCGCACCGCGAGTTGTCAACCGAAACGAGTTCGCCTCCATCTGAATTTACTCAACCCGAAAGCCAGACAACTCGATCAACGGAAGAAAAAAAACCCCACAAAATTCACTGGCTACCACCCTGTTCCACAATCCCCCATCCCCCAAAAGCCCCATGAAAAATCCCCAAGAAATCGCGACACTCACCCCTTGTAGAAAGGTTTGAAGGCCGTGGTGGACTCCGCAACGGGAAGACTCGCGGTGCCCTGCTGATGCAGCCCGTTGCTCTGATTTATCGGCGTGAAGTCTTTGTGCGGCGACGCCTGAAGCCGCGACGCGAAGGACGAGGCGCTGCTCGCGGATCCCGAGGACGTCGAGAGATAACCCGCGGCGGCAGCGGCGGCGGCAGCCGCGTGCCCGCCGCCAGGATAATGCGCGGGCGTGACGTTGCTACTGGAAGCGGTGGTTGCTGCGCCACCAGGGCAGTAGGCCCCCGGCGGGCCCTGGATCACTCCGTTCGGCGTGGCGACCTTCATGTTCGGCGGTGTCTGGGGCGGCGTATCCGTCCCAACCTCGGGAAACCCCGCCGCCGCCGAGGACGACGCGCTCGACGACGAGCCGGACGACGAGTTGGCGTTGTAGTGAAGCTGACCGCCGGACGAGGAGCTGAGAAAGCCGCCGTATCTCGTCGCGGCGCTGGAGTAAGGGGCGGTCGCCGCGGCCGAGGGGCTCATCGAGGCGGCCGACGGCAGAGCGAAGGAGGAATTCAGCCCTGCGCCACCGCCGGACCCGCCGAGCCAGGGTTGCTGGGACTGATGATGACCCTGGGCCGCCAGATGGTGCTGATGCTGTTGCTGCTGCTGTTGCTGCTGTTGCTGCTGCTGCTGCTGCTGCTGCTGTTGCTGCTGCTGGTGATGGTGCTGATGCTGGTGCTGATGCTGGTGCTGGAGCTGGTGGTGCTGGTGGTGCTGCTGGTGCTGGGGCAGGCCGTAGTGCTGGTGATGCTGGTGCAGCTGGTACTGCTGGTGATGCGGATGGGAGGGCGGCGGTGGCGTCTTGCAGGCGGCCGTGTCGGCGAGCGACCAGATCTTCGGCTTCGTCGCGGGTATCGGCACGCCGCCCGCACCGGCGCACTCGGACTTGACGTTCTCGTCCTTCAGGTGATCGTCGTAGCCGCCTTGGTGATGGTGATGATGGTGGAGCTGCTGTTGCTGCTGCTGCTGCTGCTGCTGCTGCATCGAGTGGTGGAAGGAGAGCTCGGGCCGCCGAGGGTCCTCCTCCAGGTCGAGGTCGTCCTCGTCCTCGAGGTCCTTGTCGTGCTGCAGGTGCTCGGCCTTCACGTGCCTCATTGGTTCTGCAATCACAGGGGGGCAATTACAGGCTGAGGACTCGGATGGTCCGTGGATCGTTTGACAATGGCCGTTGGTACGGTGAAAATAACATTTTGCGGAGCGTCGATTGAAGGCCTGCGGCGTTAAATCCGGGCCTGGCCAGGGCCTGACCAGCGCTCGACTCGGATCGGATTTTACGCTGGAAAACTCGAGATTTTAGGCCTGGCGCTAAGTGCGGGGTGGGGGGTATTTGGAAGCTGCAGCGCAAATGGAGTGACGTCCGCAAGTCAATTTCTCCGCTCGTTAATTATTGGCCAGGACTTCGGAGCGCGAGGGGTCGCTGCGAGAGCCCGGGCTGCGCGCTACGTGGGGGAGCTCCGGGGCACCGCGTGGCAATATTGCCGTTAATGGCTCATAGTCCCTGGTGTGAAAGTGAGATGCACGTTGCGTGTCATTGCGGGCCGCGGGGAAGTAACACCCCGAAGTCCCCCCCCCCCTCACCCTCCTTACACTCGCGATTTTCTCCCTCGGGTTTCTGAAAGGCGGTCCCGCGCGCCGCGCGCGCACTATACGGAAAAGCTGCGGAGAAAACAAGAGAGCTCCGCTCTCACCAGCCCTTATATACGTACATAAGCCGTGGGGGATGCTGGGAAGAGAGAGAGAAAAAAAACGAGGGTGCGAAGGCTGCAACCACTTTGGGGCGCGAGAGATTTCGGATCCCCCTGGGGTTACGGAGATATCCCTTTCTCTCTTATTCTTCGTATATATGTATAGGGTATGTATAGAGAGATATAGATATATGGATGGTGTGTCCCTCGGCCAGACTTACACAGAGCCCGCGACGAGCACTTGGACACAAACACTCAGGGGGCCTCCGTCTCGCTCCTTCTTCCCGGGGACCCCCCCTTGATGCTCTCGACACTCTCGCACCCGGAGCACTCGAGAGACGGGCGAAAACTCGGCCGGCCAGTCAGCCAGTCAGTCAGGGGTGAGAATTTCATTAAGAGGTTCGAATGAGTCGGCCGAGGGTTTACTTGATGGGTCGTCAAGCGATAATTCCCGAGCAGGAGGAGAGAGAGAGAGCGAGAGAACGGGAGTTCCGTTATCCCCGGAGTAGTTGGCGCGTGGAGCGGGCGGCGACGGCGACGGCGGCAGAGGGAACGAGACGGAAGACTTGGGGTGCCCGTGGCGGGCAAACGCATCGGCCCCTTCTCGGCTCTTATAAACGAGAACCTTATGGGCCAACTAAACAGATACTATACAACCGGAGCCGAGTCCCACAAGTGGCCCTTTAACTTTTGACCCTCTTTTATCAGCGCTTAATCGCGTAATCTTCGGGCCATCGAATGCGAGAAACCGCGGGATTTTGAGGCGGTATCGGTGAGAATTTTTGTTAAGTTGTGCAGGGGGTGAGAAATTTTTTTTTTTTTATTGCGAGACCTGGTGTAATGGTGACATCGATGGCAAAGGCGAAGCAGCTTCAATCGTCATTACTGGGATTTTTGTAATTGAGGATATTATGACCCGACTTAAATCTTTGAGACATAGAAAGCGAAAAATTATAGGTTTTTAGTAGGACTGGAATAAATATTGGCATTGCACAAGCCACGATTAAATTTTTTGTATATAACCACTAAATTTACTCTAATTATGACACAGGAAGCAAAAGTGGAAGCGTCAACCTCAGCCAGGGATGAATAATTTCGACCCAATTTTTAGCCTCTATTTGTATAATTGAAAATATTATGACCCAATTTAAAAAAAACCCACAAATGGACCCTAAAATTTCCACCCTATGTTATGATCCCCCAATCGCGTTGTCTTCGATCCACGAAACGCGAGAAAAAACCCAGATTTTCAGCGTTGGTCCCGAATAAAATTGAGTTGCACCGGATGTTTGTAATTTTTTTTATCGACGTGCGACGGACCGAGAACCGAGAATGCGAGAAACCGCGGGATTTTAAGCCGGTATCGGTGAGAATTTTTGTTAAGTTGTGCGGGAGGCGAGAATTTTTTTTTTTAATTGCGAGACCTGGTGTAATGGTGACATCGATGGCAAAGGCGAAGTAGCTTCAATCGTCATTACAGAGATTTTGGTAATTGAGGATATTATGACCCGACTTAAATGTTTGAGACATAGAAAGCGAAAAATTATAGGTTTTTAGTAGGACTGGAATAAATATTGACATTGTACAAGCCATGATTAAATTTTTTTTTATATAACCACTAAAATTTACTCTAATTATGACACACGAAGCAAAAGTGGAAGCGTCAACCTCAGCCAGGGACGAATAATTGGGAACCAATTTTTAGCCTTTATATGTATAATTGAGAATATTATGACCCAATTTAAAAAACCCACAAATGGACCCTAAAATTTCCACCCTATGTTATGATCCCCCAATCGCGTTGTCTTCGATTCACGAAACGCGAGAAAAAAGCCAGATTTTCAGCGTTGGTCCCGAATAAAACCGCGTTGCACCGGATATCCGCAATTTTTTTTTTTTTTTTTTTCGACAACGCGTGTGGGGTACATCGACGTGCGACGGTGAGGCGGCAGCGTCAGTGTCAGCCAGGAGCGAACCGATATTGGCGAATGTGCGGTGTGCGGCACGGTAATGGTCGCCGGGAACGGTCCGAGGACCGTGAGCAACGGTCCAACGGAGACAGAGAGAGAGAGAAGAGGAGCGAAGTGAACGCGGAGTGCAGAGAGGGACCTCGACGTCCGGCGTCTCTCTCGCTCTGCGGACGCACCATTCGTCTCGCCGCGGGCGCCGATACATCACCGTACCTCGAACCGCACTGCCGAGAGTGTCCTATGTATATACATAGTAAATATATATATATATATACTATGTACACTACGTGTATATAAATGTGTACATAACGTTATATGCCGGAATCCACGCAACACATACGACTGCATGGACACCCTGTACTCTCTCTATCTATGTACAGAACAAAGGAGACCGGGGCGAGATGAAACAAGTCGGAAAGCGCGGGTTAACAAAATTTGAACAGCTCATCTATCCATCTTTTTGGCAGTGAAAATAATTCCCAGGTTTAGGACCAGAAGAAAAATATTTTTCCGACCCGGCTGGGTCAAGATGGTAATTTCCCTGCATTAATTCGGCCCTCGGTCAGAGTCAGGAATGTTTCGTAAAAATATTTTGGGATTATTTGTTTCCCCAAGAAAGGTCAGAAATAAATAAAGCCTGAGGATCCGTCCGGCGTGCTAATTGGCCCCGGTCCGACACAGCCAAGAATACTTTCCAAAAACCTCAAGGTTATTTTTCCCCTCAAGAAAAGCTCAAAAATAAATCTTCAAAAATTCCGGAATTACCACAAAAATTTCCTGGGATTGGTCCAACGTTCCAACTCGCCCCGGTCAGGCTGTACGGATGGCTCCGCGTTCCGGCACAAAAAATACTTTCCAAAAACCTCAACCTTATTTTTCCCCTCAAGAAAAGCTCAAAAATAAATCTTGAAAAATTGCGGCATTACCGCGAAAATTTCCTGTGATTGGTCCAACTTTCCAACTCGCCCCGGTCAGGCTGTACGGATGGCTCCGCGTTCCGGCACAAAAAATACTTTCCAAAAACCTCAACCTTATTTTTCCCCCAAGAAAAGCTCAAAAATAAATCTTAAAAAATTCCGGAGTTACCACGAAAATTTCCTGGGATTGGTCCAACGTTCAATCTCGCCCCGGTCAGGCTGTACGGATGGCTCCGCGTTCCGGCACAAAAAATACTTTCTAAAAACTTCAACATTATTTTTCCCCCAAGAAAAGCTCAAAAATAAATCTTAAAAAATTCCGGAGTTACCACGAAAATTTCCTGGGATTGGTCCAACGTTCAATCTCGCCCCGGTCAGGCTGTACGGATGGCTCCGCGTTCCGGCACAAAAAATACTTTCCAAAAACCTCAAGACTATTTTATCCCCCCAAGAAAAGCTCAAAAATAAATCTTCAAAAATTGCGGCGTTACCACGAAAATTTCCTCAGTTTCGTGCGGCGCGCCAACTCGCCCCGGTCGGGCTGTACCACGGATGGCTCCACACGGTCCGGCACGGCCGCACCCTCCGGGCCTCGGGCAAGAGGTTCGGCCGTGCGCGCGGTGAGGGTGTTACACGTACACGCACCGCGAGTAACGATGTTGAGCGGAGTGCGGCCCAGCTATAGCTCACGTGACGCGAACGTCGCTATATATATATATATATATATATATATATATATATTACTACACACACATTTATATATATATCTATATATATCACGCAGTAGATACAGACGCGCGCGCACCGCACCAGCCAATACCGAGAGCGGCCGAGAGCCGCGTTATGCCCCGCGCGTCCCGCGCGGTTGTGGCGCGCGCTGTGTGCGGTGCTTCCCATACGGCACATTGCGAGCGCGCACACCACAAAGCGGAGCGGAGCGAATACGCCGCCGATTCCGCGGCGGGCACACACCGGCCGCCACGGCGCGGACCCCCCGGTATATCGCCCCGGCCAATACCCAACCCAAAGCCCATTAATCTCCCGCGGCAACCCCGGCAACCCGCAACCCGTCACTGTGTTTACCCACATGTGAGGCATTATGCGCGTCCACCTACGCCGATATGGGGCCGATACGCCCGCACGAATCCCGCGACTCCGTCGTCCGGCCCCACCGGACACTCGCGGCCGAATTTTCGCCAGCCGCGTCCCCGAGGTTTTTCGGGATTTTTCCCCCCGCGAGTTCCAGTGGATAAGGTCCCGTTGCGATCAGACTGCGGGGAAAAATGTGGGGCTTCGTGGTGGGAATTAATTAACGTCGTGTAGGGAACGTTTTTTTTTAACCCGGTTTTGTCTGAGGTGCAGGTGTATTAATTTTTGTTGAATGATTTTTAAAGCGGTGACTGCAAAGTGATAGGATTATTTTTCCGTAGGCTATTTTTTTGGTTTTTTTTTTTTTTTCATAATAAAAATACTAATTTGAGGGATGATATGAAGATGGAAAATTCATATTTTTGAGCAACTGTTGATTTAGATTATAAATAGATTGCCGTGAAAAATATGTTTTTATATAAAAATGACTTATTTGTAGAATTATGTTTAGCTGGGAAATAACTATGGCGTCGAGATATTTTTTTGGCACCTGTTAATTTAGATTTTAAATAGATTGCCGTGAAAAATATGTTTTTATATAAAAATGACTAATTTGTAGAATTATCTTTAGCTGGGAAATAACTATTTTGTGGCGACCGTAAATTTCATTTGAGAATTACCATGAAAAATAGTCTGGAGTGAAAAATGATCATAAATGGGTGTTGCTTTACACTTTCCATTTTTTCTCCGCCTGGGGATTTTTTCCCCTTTGTTTGGTGTAAAAAATATTTGTTCGCGTCACACTCACCATTGTCGTCTATGGTTCGTCTCGCGTCATCGCCGACCCTGTCGCTCCTGCTGTCGGCCGCGATGTCGTCCTTGTCCTTGTTGTCCTCGGAGTCCGTGAGCACCGCGTCGTCGTCGTCGTCCGTCTTGTTCTTCGGCTCCCACGTCATCTTGTTCTCCTTCTTCAGGCGTCTTCGCGCGTTCGCGAACCACGTCGACACCTGGGTCAGCGTCATCTTCGTGATTATCGCGAGCATGATTTTCTCGCCCTTCGTCGGATATGGATTCTTCTTGTGCTCGTTCAGCCAGGCCTTGAGCGTCGCCGTCGATTCCCTCGTCGCGTTCTTCCGCCTCGCCGCGAGATCGTAACCCGCGCCGTATCTGTAATTCGATCATTTTTCTGCTTAGCTTAAAATATTCGCGTAAAAATAATTTTTCAAAGCATTAACAAAAATATTTTGCCAGCGAAAAAAAAATTATTCACTGAGGTTTGAGGCGACCAAATTGAATGGCAATCACGTAATAATAACAATAATAAGAAGAAGAAGAAGAAAAAGAAAAAAAGAAGAGTAAAAAAAGCAGATTAAACTTTAAACTAATAAAATATTATAAAATTATGTAACATATATGGCTTAATATTATAATTATCTATATTATTAACCCGAAGAATAAAATAATTTAGCTTAACAAAAAAATGCTGGGTTTATAAGCGCAACTGAGAGCCGCGTGACTTCCTCGACATTAGTCCACCCGAGTGGCGTCATCGTCGGGACGCAGGTGGCAGCTAAAAGGCTGGGAGGAAAAATCTCCGTCCCTTCCGCGTCGGAATCCCGGGGAGCCCAGGGCGCGCGTGGCTGTATCGTTTCTCGAGTATATCTATCGGCACTTTGAGAGTCATTTCACCGATGATTTATCCCTCGTCAAGCCCTCGAGAGTTATCCCGCTGGGTATTCTCCGCGGATTTTCTCGAGCGAATCCGCCGCACCCCCGGCGCGCACTCGTCGCGCGCTGCGTTACGGACGAACACGCCCTCCCGATGCCAAACTCGCAGCTTCGTCCCCAACCCGGAGCGCCTCGTGCACTCTCTGCTCCTGCTGCTTCGCTCTCAGCGCGCGGATCTCACCCTCTCAGGGTCACCCTCGCGCGACACGGCGCCAAATCGAGAGAGGGAGAGACAGATGGAGAGGGATACCGAGTGAAAGCTAGAGAGAGAGAGAGAGAGAGAGAGACATATAGGGATGAGAGAGAAACAGAGGGAGAGAGAGAGAGAGTGTGAAGGATAAAGAGAGACAGATAGGGATGAGAGAGAGAGTGTGAAGGATAAAGGGAGACAGATAGAGAGTGAGAGCCAAAGAGAGACACATTCAAAGAGAGAGAGAGAGAAAGAGAGAGAAATAGAGAGAGTGAAAGATACAGTGAGACAGATAGAATGAGAAAGAGTTAAGGAAAAAGAGAGGCAGATAAAATGAGAAAAATAGTAACAAATGCAGCGTTCACCGGCTGTCAAGTAAATCATTTAGTCAGCTCGACAATGTTTTTTTTTACCTTAACCATCGTTTGGTCAACTGAACCGAGAAACTGTTGAAGAAACAAAAAATGTCATTGCTCTAACTAAACATTTATTTGACAGCCGGTGACCGCTGGATTTGGTTGATCCATTGATTTTTTTCTCTGTGTATGGAAATAAAGTATATTCAAGATATATGTTATATATAATTATATATATCGGCCAAAAGTTCTATATCTGCTATTATATATTTCATGTCCATAGGATGCATTTTAATGAGATGTACCCGAGATATATCTTAAATGGATAAAAATATATTTATTATATACATTTTGAGCAAAACTTTTGTACCTTTTATATATTTTCAAATATACTTTATTTCCATGGGGGTACATTGATGAGACATAGAATGAGAGAGAGAGTGAAATGTAGAGTGAGACACATAGAATGAGAGAGACTTAAGGATAAGGAGAGACAGATACAATGAGAGAGAGAGTGAAAGATGGAGTAAGACAAATAGAATGAGAGAGAGTTAAAGGTAAAAAGAGACAAATAGAATGAGAGAGAGAGAGAGAGAGAGTTAAGGATAAAGATAGAGACAGATAGAATGAGAGAGAAAGATACAGAGAGAGAGAGAGAGAGAGAGAGAGAGAGAGAGAGAGAGAGAGAGAGAGAGAGAGAGAGAGAGATACAGTGAGACGGATAGAGAGGGGTAACAAGAGATGGATAGAGGGAAAGAGAGTGAAGGATATAAAGAGAGACAGAGACAGAGAGAGAGTGAGAGTAAAAGGTTGAGAGAGACAGAGCGAAAGATGAAGAGAGACGGAGGGGGAGAGAGAGAGAGAGTGTGAGTTAGTGGGAGACTAGCGTGAGGGAACCCCAGGACGCGGTGAGGGTGATTCGCCGCTGGCAAATATATACGGGAATAAACCACCCCAGTGGCGGCGTGATTCCATCGAGCCGCTCTGCCTCCGCTGCCTCCTGCCGCCGCACTCGCACTCGCCGTAATGGCGATTCGATCGATCCCCCTTATACCGCCACAGCGACGTCATCGTCGACGACGCCACCGCCGTCGTCTACTCTGTATTATCACCGCGGAGTTCGCTATTATTTTGCCGTGCGGATCGTATAACACCGGCCACGAGGGTCCATGAAGACGCGGGTGAAGAGATTTTCTTGGGGCGAGCAATGGAATCACTTGAACATATCTGTAGCTGGATTTTTTTTAAAGGGGTTTCGTTGGTTTCTGTAACCGAAGTAATTTGTTAGGCTGTGGTTATTTTTTGGTCGTTAAAATCGAGTCTCTTGGCAGGCAAATTTTATTTGTTATTCGAGACGAGCTGGAATTACTTGAAAAGTTACTTGATTTTTTTTAAGGGAGTCGATTGATCAGCGTAACCAGAGTCATTTGTTCGGCTGTGGATTTTTTTCTTTTTTTCACTCGGATTGTGTTTTGTTCGGTGGTGTCACTTGGCAGGCAAATTTTATTTGTTACTCTTGGGACGAGCTGGAATTACTTGAAAAGTTGCTTGATTTTTTTTAAGGGAGTCGATTGATCAGTATAACCAGAGTAATTTGTTAGACTGTCGATTTTTTTCTTTTTTTTCACTCGGATTGTGTTTTGTTCGGTGGTGTCACTTGGCAGGCAAATTTTATTTGTTACTCTTGGGACGAGCTGGAATTACTTGAAAAGTTGCTTGATTTTTTTTAAGGGAGTCGATTGATCAGTATAACCAGAGTAAGTTGTTAGACTGTCGATTTTTTTCTTTCTTTTCACTCGGATTGTGTTTTGTTCGGTGGTGTCACTTGGTAGGCAAATTTTATTTGTTACTCTTGGGACGAGCTGGAATTACTTGAAAAGTTGCTTGATTTTTTTTAAGGGGGTCGATTGATCAGTATAACCAGAGTAAGTTGTTAGACTGCCGATTTTTTTCTTTTTTTCACTCGAATTGTGTTTTGCTCGGTGGTGTCACTTAGCAGGCAAATTTTATTTGTTACTCTTGGGACGAGCTGGAATTACTTGAAAAGTTGCTTGATTTTTTTTTTAAGGGATTCGATTGATCAGCGTAACCAAAGTAATTTGTTAGGCTGTGGATTTTTTTTTTTTACGGTAAAATCGAGTCACTTGATCGACAAATTCGATAGGTTATCTAAAAAGTCAGTCAAATTATTTGGCTGAACTGAGTCACATTTTTCGCTTTTACAACCAAAAAACTGAAGAATGTGTCGATGTAAACCATTTTGCCAAGAGAACATACAATTTTATGGCCTTCGTGGTCCCCGCGCTGACAAAAAATGTGTCAACCAAAATACACTAACTGACTATTTATAAAGTAGAACTTTCCACGATGTTTTCCTAACGTGATAAAAAAAAATCAGTTTCATTTTTTAATCACGTTAAATTCAAAAGTATCACAATTTCTCCTTTCATCTCCACTTTCCTCGTGTTCACTCGGCCCTCGACGCGCCCGGCGGACCGCAAAATCTCGGCCCCCCGACTCCGTATCAATATGAACCCTCAGCCCCGAGTGCATCTCTCGTCGAGTGGCCCCGACGTCGGGGTTGACATCGCGGAGCCTGGACAACGTCCAGCGTCGCGTCGACAAACGCGAACCGGAAGTCGGCTCTTATCCTCGTATAAATTTCGCGCGGGCGGAAAATCGTCGGGGGCAGAGCCGGGACGACGCGAAGGTTCTCGCGCTTTTATCCATTTAGCCCGACGATTGGGCGGGCGAAATCGAATCGCCAGGGCGATTAGTCGGCCACTTCCGTCGGGCAAACAGAAGAATTACGATGTCCCCTCGCCGACGAGGCCCCGAGATTGGCCGCGATGACTCGGCGAAAGTCGCCGGCGTATAGCGGGGGGGAGAGCTGAAAGTGCGAGCGAGAGGAGCGAGAAGCGAGGAGCGAGGGACCTAACGACTGAAGAAAGTGGGTGGCGCTTTTCACCCTCTATTAAACTCCCTCAGACAAGGGAAAGGCGGCGGTCGCCGAGTGCCGGAACCGCAACCATCGTCGCGCCACTGCCGTCGCAGCCTCCGGTTCCTATTCCTCTTCGGGTGGTGAACAGAAAAAAAAAGAAAAGAAAAAAAAATAAGAGAAATCAGACTTCGCCTCGTGCTCGGAAAGGCGAGACGAGAGAAAAAGGAGAAGGAGGGAAGGAAGAAGTAGAAAGAGGCCTAGGGGAGCGTCAAACCGGGGGCCCCCATCGATCGACTCCCCGGCACTCGCGCTCGACCAGCAGGCAGCATTCCCGACGGATTCGCGTCCATCGCTCCTGGCTCGACGATCGTTTTTGCGAAAACCCAAGATTTCACGGAGGTGGTGAGAAATCGCGGTGAAGGATGAATTTCGATGTCGGCGGATTTTTGCGGCGAATATTGCGTTAACTGTCGATATTCGTGCTCGGGGGGTAAAATGGTTTGGGCGAAAAATCGAAGACTTGGAGAGCGAGGGAACAAAAATTGGTGAAATCATTGAAATGTTTTTCGAAATAGCCAGCGCGAAGTCAGGAAAAAATCAGACTTGAAACACGGAAAAAAATTACCGAAATGAGTGACACATTTTATCGAATTTTTCCCGTGTCAACGAATTGAATCGAACTATTTTCCCCAACGAAAAATAATCCCGACGAAAATGCTCCGATTAAATTTTGTCACGAAATCGCGGTGAAGGATACATTTCAAAGTCAGCGGATTTTTGCGGCGAATATTGTTAACTGTTGATATTCGTGCCCGGGGGGTAAATTGGTTTGGGCGAAAAATTGAAGACTTGGAGAGCGAGGAAAAAAAATTGGTGAAATCAATGAAATATTTTTCGAAATAGCCAGCGCGATGTCAGAAAAAATCAGACTTGGAACACAGAGGAAGAAATCAGACTTGAAACACGGAAAAAAATGACCAAAATGAGTGACACATTTTGATCGAATTTTTTCCCGAGTCAACGAATTGAATCGAACTATTTTCCCCACCGAAAAATGATCCCGACGAAAATGCTCCGATTAAATTTTGTCACGAAATCGCGGTGAAGGAATTAATTTCAAAGTCGGCGGATTTTTGCGGCGAATATTGTTAACTGTCGATATTCGTGCTCGGGGGGAAAATTGGTTTGGGCGAAAAATTGAAGACTTGGAGAGCGAGGAAAAAAATTGGTGAAATCAATGAAATATTTTTCGAAATAGCCAGCGCGATGTCAGAAAAAATCAGACTTGGAACACAGAGGAAGAAATCAGACTTGAAACACGGAAAAAAATGACCAAAATGAGTGACACATTTTGATCGAATTTTTTCCCGATTCAACGAATTGAATCGAACTATTTTCCCCAACGAAAAATAATCCCGACGAAAATGCTCCGATTAAATTTTGTCACGAAATCGCGGTGAAGGAATTAATTTCAAAGTCGGCGGATTTTTGCGGCGAATATTGTTAACTGTCGATATTCGTGCTCGGGGGGAAAATTGGTTTGGGCGAAAAATTGAAGACTTGGAGAGCGAGGAAAAAAATTGGTGAAATCAATGAAATATTTTTCGAAATAGCCAGCGCGATGTCAGAAAAAATCAGACTTGGAACACAGAGGAAGAAATCAGACTTGAAACACGGAAAAAAATGACCAAAATGAGTGACACATTTTGATCGAATTTTTTCCCGAGTCAACGAATTGAATCGAACTATTTTCCCCACCGAAAAATAATCCCGACGAAAATGCTCCGATTAAATTTTGTCACGAAATCGCGGTGAAGGAATTAATTTCAAAGTCGGCGGATTTTTGCGGCGAATATTGTTAACTGTCGATATTCGTGCTCGGGGGGAAAATTGGTTTGGGCGAAAAATTGAAGACTTGGAGAGCGAGGAAAAAAATTGGTGAAATCAATGAAATATTTTTCGAAATAGCCAGCGCGATGTCAGAAAAAATCAGACTTGGAACACAGCGGAAAAAATCAGACTTGGAACACAGAAAAGATGACCGAAACGAGTGACACATTTTGATCGAATTTTTCCCGAGTCAACGAATTGAATCGAACTATTTTCTCCACCGAAAAACAATCCCGACGAAAATGCTCCGATTAAATTTTGTCGGCTCCGCGTTTAATGACCAACATCGGCCGGGGCAAATTGGCTCGACGGCTCGGTGAAAAACCGGGCTTATAAAATCGCGCGCGCACCACGTGCGGCACTTCAGGTCGAACACGGCCGGTTGGAGGGTTGAAAAAAAAAAAAAAAAAAAAAAAAAAAAAAAAAAAAAAAAAAATAAAGCGGTCGAATCGTCGTGGACGGAGAGTGGCGAGAGCGAGCTCGTTGTGCCCGAGCGAAATCGTCGGTGGATAGAGGTGGGTGGAGGAGGCAATAACGATATGAGGCTCTCGTAGTCGCGAACGCTGCCGCTGCCGCGGAGAGGATGATGATGGTAATAGCGCGGGGGCCCCGGCGCAGCCGCTCTGCACTCGAGCGACTCATTAGGGGCTTTGCATATGGTGGCGTCAACCGCTCGAAAGGTTAACCAATATTGGCAGAACTGGCGTAATTACGCAGCCCCACAGGCCGCGACCAGCTCGTACCTACACCTAAACCTACATCGCCTCTGTACGCCACGCGATATACGCGCTGCGTGCCCTGTACCAGTGTCTACTCGTGTTGTGTATATAGTATATGTGATACGGTGTGTAGATACGTAGAGATATACATATGGATATATAGAGGGTTGTATATAAATATATATAGATTTATATAGATGTCCGTGTAAAAATATACTGGTATTTATAAATATGTATAGTTATAGAGATATACATATGGATATATAGAGGGTTGTATATAAATATATATAGATTTATATAGATGTCCGTGTAAAAATATACTGGTATTTATAAATATGTATAGGTTCATATACAAGGTATGTAGAAATGTATATAGGCTTATATACAGGGTCGGAGTTGTGAATCCCTAATTTTTATAGAAATAAAATTGATGATACAATTGGCTTTGTAATTATGTTTTTATAATAACAACTCGTAATGATTACAATATGATGAGTAAACTTTTATATAGAGGCAAGGATTATTAATTTCCCATAAAACTTGATAGTAATATTATTGAACAAATAGAGAAATACTGTCAATGCATTGCGAAAATAATGAACAACTGTGCTTGTCCATTTTTCTCACGAATTCTCCAAAAATGTAATAAAAAATCCAGTTTTTCTTGCGGCTATTCAAAAGTTTACATATAATTTTATAATCGGTAGAGGTCATCATTATAAAATCTTAATTAGAAAATAAACTGTTGTGTAACATGTAATTTTTGAAGTAATGGAGACTTACAACACTGTACAGGGTATATATAAATTTATATGGGTTTATACACAGTGTATATAGGACTGTATGTAGGCTTATACAGGACATATATATATATATAAATATATTTATATTTTTCTATACAGAGTATATAGAAATGTATATAAGTTTATATACAGAAATGTATAGTATATACATTTATATAAAGGGTATGTAGACATGTATGGAGGTATATAAGGTGTGACTATAATACATATGTGTAGCGATGTACATGGCAGTCACTTCAGGTGCAGTGGCTGCAATAGTAACGTCCGCTCTGCATGTCGAGCAAACGTGCGACGTCTAGGGCTAGACTAAACAGGGAACCTCTGCCTCGAACTTCCTCTTCCTACTCGTAACCCCCTCCCACTCGCCCCGCACAAACCGTCTACTCTACGCGCCTTACAACGTACCCTATTCCCGGGCTTCATTTGATGCGACCATTCGCGACGGATGTACCGCGCAGACACTTCGAGCTGCCGCCGCCGCTGTTGAAAAATGTGGCGAACACGCGCATCGCGCTCGGGATATACATTTTACAGCGGGCGATATGAGAGCGACGACACGAGAGCGGGAAATTGCACTCTTTCGAATATTCGGCATGTTGTCCGCGGCTCGGAGTTTTTACGTGCTTCTCCGGAATATTATTTGTGGCGACCAACGACGAGACGGAATTATTTGTGAATTTTTTATTGCTTGAAAACGAACTTACATTTTGTGTATTCGAGAGATTCTTCTCGTTGACTGAAAAAAATGCGGTTTGGAAAATGTAGCCCGTGGGATTTTTTACGAAAATTGTGGACGTAGATTTTTTACAAAAATTATGGACGTAGATTTTTTACAAAAATTATGGACGTAGATTTTTTACAAAAATTATGGACGTAGATTTTTTACAAAAATTATGAACATAGATTTTTACAAAAATTATCTACATGGATTTTTTACGAAAATTATCTACATGGATTTTTTACAAAAATTATCTACATGGATTTTTTACAAAAATTATCTACATGGATTTAAAACAAAAATTATGGACATAGATTTTTTACCAAAATTATCTACTTGAATTTTTTACAAAATTATTTCAAACAACTATTAAAAAAATCCGTTTTGCGAATAAGACGACTTTTTCGTGTCCGGAACGAGACGCAAGTTGCGATTAAAAAAAAAAGCCATCAACAAAAAACGTTGCGCCTGATGTATAAAATACAAAAATCTATGAATACGAAATTCTCGCGGAATCCCCGATCCCGACAAGTGGGGCTACACCGACTTCCTCGCCAGCTCAGCTTGAGCGACTCGCCTCGAGGATCAGCGCCAAGTGGATTCGGCAGTCATGACGCAGCCTTGAGTCGATCATCCCGAAACTGACGTTCCTGACGCGAGGAATCGAGTGGAAAGGAAGAGACAAAAAGGCAACAAAAAAAAAAAGAAAAAAAAAGCAGCAGCAGGTCCAAAGACGCGAGTTGACGAGCACGGATTCGAGGGTACTCGAAGCGAGGCTCGTCGGTCGGTCGAAGGGGGCGCGAGGCGACGGAACGGCGAGCGGCTACGAGGGGCTTTTCTCTCCCCTGGGCGACGTGCGGGATATGGATGGAATGATGCCTTTTATCGAATACAGCCCGAGTGTTGCCTCGTGGCACGCCTCCGAAATATCCGCGTTCTCCGACGCCGGAAAGCAACTCGAGCGTGCAGCCTCGATAGCCCCGATTGCCGGGGGTGACTTCCTCTATGGCAGAGAGCCACGCGATTTCCCTCCCGCGCTCCCGGGCCGTGTGTTACACTCGCTGCGTAGTCGCCGGCTATACCTGCCTTTCACCCTCGCGGACCCCACGAAAACTATTTCAATGGCCAACGAGGCTGGGGTTAAATGTATAACGGCGATGAATCCACAACGACCCCCGGCGGCTCGGGCTTCGACGTTGCCGATGAATATTGCAGGCTGGTCGGAATAAACAGCGCGCCTGATTTCCTAGAGGTTTTTTTTTCGATTGGTGCGGAAAATATATATTTTTTATTTTTCGTACGCACTGTGTTTTTCATTTTTGTTTTTTATATGGTAGACAAAAAATAGTTGGGTTTGCGTAATGCACCTGGCTTCGAGTGACTGAATTATTTGGGGACCATTGAATTAATTGGTAACCGAGTCATTTGATGCTGAATTAAATTACTCGATTACCATATTATCGTCAGTCCAAAAGTCGTCTAATTGTCAATAAAAAATTCGGACCGCACGAAAACTATTTCAATGGCCAACGAGCCTGGGGTTAAATGTATAACGGCGATGAATCCACAACGACCCCCGGCGGCTCGGGCTTCGACGTTGCCGATGTATATTGCAGGCTAGTCGGAATAAACAGCGCGCCTGATTTCCTCGATGTTTTTTTTTTCGATTGGTGCAGAAAATATGTTTTTCGGATTTTTCATACGCGTTGTGTTTTTCATGTTTATTTTTTATTTGGTAGGCAAAAAAGGTTGGGTTTGCGTAATTTACCTGGCTTCAAGTGACTGAATTATTTGGGGACCGATAAATGAATTGGTAACCGAGTAATTTGACGCTGAATTAAATTACTTGATTACCAAATTATCGTCAGTCCAAAAGTCGTCTAATTATCAATAAAAAAAAATTCGCTTACACCGGTCTCGTTTGCGTTCAACAAATAAAACTATCGAAAAATGGTTTGCCAACCAATCACAATTTATTTCCAACTCATACTCACTGCCAAAAAAATTACCATTCACATCAATTATCCCTCTTGACGCCCAAAATAAAAATCAATTTCTCAAAAAGAAAATCCCCACTTCAACCCCTCCCGACAAAGCCGTCAAAAGTTCCCGTCCAGCCGATCGAACGTCCCGACGAGCAGCCTCGTGTCGATGCATCGACAATAACGACTTCGAACCCGGGGGTCAACGCAGGATAGCCGAGCTCGTACGTCGAATGAATTGCAGCGCGCCGAGGACGAGAAGAAAACAATGACCGGCAGCTCAGTCGGTTTCTCGCGAGGGTCGTGGTAGCCACCCGCGACTATAACTATATTCACCCGATAGCCCGACGCGAGCCGCAGTGTCTGGCCGCACGAGAAAACCAGACCATATTCGCGTCCCTCGTCACTCTTGGCACTCGCGGGCCGTCCGTCGAGTCTGGACAAAAGGCGACCTCGGAAGGTGGGTGGGGGTTGGGGTGTTGGTACCCAGGGTTGCACACCCCGCAGGCCCGAGGGTGCAGTCTCCTGTCCGGCCGGCCGAGTATGAGTCCCGTGGAGTACGTATTATTAAGCAAGTAAATTAATAGCGGCTTTGGCGCTCGCGAGAGCGCTCCGGGAAGAGCGAGAGTGAGGCGAGCGAGTCGAGAGAGGCTCGAATGGCGAGGGTGGATTCCAGAGCACACGATAAACAATGCCTACCCCTTGTGCCTCACTGGTATAGCAGAGCAGAAGAGCCCGGGTATTGTAGTAACCGAGATGGGGGAGGAGGGAAGCAAACCCTCTCCCCACTCCTCCTGCCACCCGCCCCCTCCTCCCTCCTCCCTACACACACTGACAGCCAGAGTGAGGCATCTGTGTATTAACCCACCAAAGTGTGCAAAGCTCGTACGAGCTGCATTGAAGATGATGCTGAAGGTGTATGATATATATATATATATACACATATGTATATAAACACCCACACACACATACACATATGTTTGTGTAGCTATATGTATACCGCACGTGGACGTTTCCTCCTACACCCAAACGAAACCGCCGAGGTGGGTTAGCCGTGCAGGCCGTGAGTGTGCGAGTGCTGCGCCGCACGACACGACACGCTTGCTAAGTAAAGCAAGCACCTGTGGGACTCGGTTTGCGCCTGGGGGCCTCGCCGGTTCGCTGGGCGTGAGTGGCGCCGCGGTATATGGAGCAAGCTCGACGAGGAGGTGCGCGCTCTGGTGTGTAAAGGAGGAGGCGGAGGAGGAGGAGGAGGAGGAGGCCTTCCCCGACGGGGGAGGCTCGGGGGGTGCACCACGGTGGAGCCGGAGGGTGGCCGGAGCGAGTGGAAGCGAGAGGCGCGAGGTGAGCAAACGAGAACGGCGTAGGGAGCGCGGTGAGCAGGGGTGAGCGGGGGTGAGCGGGGGTGAGACGGAGAGTCGAGGTGAGCGGAGTGGAGGCGCGGGTGGCCCGGAGAACACGGGGAGAGGCGGGGGGAGGAGGTGGGGGGAGGGGGGAGTGGGGTGAGCCCCGGGAGGAAGCCAATCAATAAACTTGCTCACTCGCTCACTCCAGTGAGATCCTCCGTATGGGCTGCGGTGGTGTGTAGAGCATAGTAACGTGCGGTGGCGACGCGGAGGGGATATATATATATATATATATATGCATATATGTACAGTGTAGGTATGTATATATGGGTTATATATATGTATGTATGTATATATGTATATACGGCTGTGTATATACGGTAGAAGCACTCTCTGCTCTTCCGTCCCGACGCTGCCGCCGCCGCCTCTGCCTCTCACCCCGTGCTCACTCCGCGTTTCTGACTCTCTCGCTCCGTCCACGGCTGTCTATGTCTATACACACACTAGAGCATACCCGATGCCCGAGCCATAGCAGCAGCTAGAGCGAACCGGCGAAGCCTCCATTATGTACGCCCACTCGGCCCCCGCCGGTTACCTACAGCCATTTTGTACGTACCTACGTAGCGCCCGTTCCCGTGCATCGTCCTCCACTCGTGCCGTACGATACTCTCGCTAACTGCACCGCCAGGCACATCGCCAATGTGTGCACGATCCTCGATGTCGGCCGTTGTTGCGCGCGCGGTATCGATGAGATAAAACGGTGCCGAGGCGCAGTCGTTGGCCGGGCGGGAGATTGAGAGTTTGGCATATTTTTTTTTGGCAGGGTTTTTTTTTGGTTTTTGGGTTTGGGTTTTGGGTGGAAGAGGGCTTGGAATATTGTTTGTTGAAAAATTGGGGCTGGGAAATTTCGGGGGATTCCTTGTCTTGGAAAAATTGGTGGTTGAATTGAAACTATAGAATATGGATTTTTTTGTCGACGAAATGAAATTAGAAGACGAAAGGCTGTTTAGCTAAATTCAAGAGTCCAAAGAAACGAGTGACTGATGATAAACAGAGCCAGAAATAATAATTGCGAAATAGCCTCTCGCGTTGATTGATGAAATATTTATTGCCACTTTATCGGGAATAAAAATTATTCTCTCCCCGGCGAACGAGTTAATTAAAAATAATTCCGGGAAAGCGCTCGCTATCTGCTCGCGTTTGGCCAGAATTAATTCCCGTGTCGTGGGGTTAAGTGGCCGACGACTGTGGCGCTGGCGTCGGGTACAGCGGATTCGGTGATAAGGAGATTTCTTGCATTTTTTTTTTTCGTCGTTGTGCGTCGAAGACGAGAGAGAAGCGTGCGCCGAATCTCTCCGAGTGGCGGAGGAATAAAAAATAATAATAAAATAAAGAAATACACGAGGGGAGGGGAATAGCGAGAGAGCTCGCGAGGCAAGATCGAAGCGGAGGGAGGGACCGATTCGAGGAATCCTTGAGGCTCTTCTCGGATTCTCCCCGGGCCGCGCGGGCCGCTGGGAGTATCCGCGAGTATAGCCGAGATCCGCGCGCTCGGCGTTGAACGAGACACGAGGAATCTCGTTACGCGGGTCTTCCCAAATCCCCTTTAGACGCGAACGCTCTTTCCGACGAGAGCTGCGAGCGCCCAACGTCGATTCACCCAAAGCACCGTCGAACGGAATAGCCGGCTCAGGCCTCTCGCGAGCGAGCGAGCGATTATACCGCGGGATACGTACTTGTCGCTGAGAGCCAACGGACGCCGTGTACATATGTTTATTTAGAAAATTTACGTAAGCGTGTTTAAAGCCGGGGAAAAATTGTTTTGTTGAGCTGACGAGAATGTGACGACAATCGCGTTCATTCGTTGGATTTGGGAAATAAACAGTCAGGAATATTTTGTGAGGATAGAAAAGTAAATTGTCAGGAATATTTTGTGAGGTTGGGGGAATAAACTGTCAGGAATACTTTGTGAGGTTGACAAAATAGATTGTGAGGAATATTTTGTGAGGTTGGCAAAATAGATTGTCAGGAATATTTTGTGAGGTTGGCAAAATAGATTGTCAGAAATATTTTGTGAGTTTGGCGGAATAAACTGTCAGGTACATTTTGTGAGTTTGGCGAAATAAACTGTCAGGAACATTTTGCGAGGTTGGAAAAAAATTGGCAGGAATATTTTGTGAGGTTGACAGTGTAAATTGTCAGGAATATCTTGCAAGGTTGGTGAAACAGATTGTCAGGAATATTTTGTAAGGGTACCGAAATAAATTATCAGGAATATTTTGTGAGGTTGCTGAAATAAATTGTCAGGAATATTATGTGAGGCTGGCAAAATAATTTGTTAGGAATATTTAGCATGATTAAGAAAATAATTTGTTGGGAATATTTCGTGTGATTAGCAAAATAATTTGTCAGGAATATATTGTGAGTAAATAATTTGCAAGTAAATTCAGCGAAACATTCGAGTTGTATTGGCAGAATATTTTCCTCGACTCGCTTCGAATTCAAATGCGGCAGAGTTTGCCAGTCCGAGGACTTAACTTCGGGCACAAATTGTACAAATTACGGATTCAAGGAAGGTTGAAATTTCGATTCGGCTATATAGGGAACGTAAAAGGTGATTTTGACGATGACGATATTCCAGTTTGCGGGAGAGGTGGAAAAAAATAAAGAGAAAATGAAAGAAGCTACTCTCCCGACGAGGCTCTTGTCGACCGACTAGGCCGATAAGATAAGCCAAGTACGCGCGAGCTCTCATTATTTTCGTGCGTTATTGCCGACGCCGCGGAGCGTCGATATCTGTATAACGACAACAATAACTTCCGTTTAAGCAACAAGTATGTAAATGGTCTCGACGCGAGTCATCAAATATTTTTTGCCACCTGTGCGCGGCGGAATTGTAATGCCCAATTGGCGTATTCGAGCGAATCTTAATGACTATTTAAAATTTCACGACGTTTTTTCCGCTCTCGCGAACGCGAAGAGCGAGACTTCGCATAGACCAAGAACTTTTATCGCACAATAATTTAGATCGTAATTAAAAACATATATATATCACTGGCAAACTTTATCCGAATTTTTGGGCTGACATTAAAAAAAAATATTGGTAACTATTTTTTTGGCAAATGTTTTTTTCAATTTGGTAAATATGCTAAAATGTAGATGTCATAGGGTTTAAAATATAAGAGAGTCAATTATTATTTCCGTCTTTCGTCATCCGTCAAATTAAATTGTTTTCTCAAACTTGTTAAATCCAGCTACACACTCGTCGCAATATATTCTCGAGACTAGTTCGCTTATCGCGCACATCTCGGAGCGGAAAGTAATGCACTAGCCGAATGCACTCTGCTCCAGGCTCGCCTCTTCTCCAGTTTCACGTGAAACGGGCTGCCGGCTGAGCCGGGAGCTACGACAAAAGTTGGAAAGACGAGTAGCGGCAGCCGACGGAGATTAAGTCGCCTCGCTCGTAATCCTAATGTCCCCGACTCTTTTTAGTACACAATATTGCTTATCCCACCGAATATATCGCCACGAGATATCTCGGCTGAGAGAGAAATCTGGCGTTGATCACTATATGAAGTGACAACAATTGTTTATAGGATCAACAATCTTTTTTCTTTTCAAATTTACAATGACTATGAAATTGCAATAACTATTGAGCTAACTTGAAAAACTAATTTAAAGAAATTACCATAACCTATCAATAATTACCATTTTTAGTCCGGACTATTTTTATAGTTATCGTAATTATTAGAAAAAAAACAATTCTTATAAATAATAAAAATAGTCACAGGACTGAAGGTTCCCATATGGAAATAAAGTATATTCAAAATATATAAAAGATGTATTCTAGATATATAAGATACATTTTGTCCGAAAATTTCTATATGTCGGATATATTTTAGGATATATACGAAATATACGCGAGCGAAAAATATATCTAAGATATATTCAAAATATATTTAAAATGTATTTTTTTATGTATCATCGTCCGAAAAGTTCGATATGTCGGATATATTTTCGTGTATATTTCTTTTCCGTGGGGGAATTTATAGTTACATTATGTTTGCCTGGGTTACCACGATTTCCTTGAAATACATTGTGGCAAATCCCGCGCGTATATCGGGTGAAAATCGTGGAGCGTGAACCAAAAAAAAACGAGAGAAATCGACATACCCATAGGCTGCGAGGGTCGGATCGTAGGGGTAGTATCCGGTGGCCGCTGGTTGGAGAGCTGCAGTGCCCCAAGCGCTGCCCATGTCTGCCGTCATCCCCATTCCCGTCGCGTCCTTCAATCCGTACGGATTTCCCTGAAATACATTTCAACATTGATTTCTACTCCGACAGCGGCCGTGCCCGTATTTCCCGCTGATATACACTCCGTGTGCACCGCGCGTTCGTGCCCCGCGCGAATTTCGTGCCGCCTCCTCCCGCGCCCGATATCGACGTCGCGGACACTGACAGTTTGTAGCCCATAAATAACATCCGCGTTCTACTTCGATTATTAATTCGCGATGTTCCCGCACGCACGCGGCAAATTATTTCTCGAAATATAATACGCGAAAATGTCAAGGCAAAAATGCGCTCCATTAGTCAGCGCGCGCGAATGACGAATAATTTATTTTCTGAGTGCTTCTGTCGACACTTTATATTCCACAACGGCGAGATGAAAACTTTTAGTCGCGACACCCGACGGAGACACCGATAGATAAAATTTATTTACGATGTGTTTCGTTAATCTGACCCGTGGAAATATATTTTATAACCATTGGATCTGATTTTACGCGACGAATCACGGAAAACGTGTTGTCAACGGCGAGAAAATTTACGAGTAAATTTTGCTAATCAGTCCTACGCGAGTCTTATCGAAATTGTTGAAAAATCCTCCGGGCGATCGAGCATCGTTCGGGCGCGATTAAACTGTTTGTTGAAATTATTGTAATTATTAATAAGTGAAAATGTCAAGGCAAGAGTAGCGCCGCACATTTTTTATACACGCAAGTAAATAAATTTATGCTAATAATTTATTTTCTCTGCGTATCTCTCGACTCTAGTTTAACACAGAAATTAGCTGATAAAATATATTTATCGCCTATCCCACTAGTAAAATTGTAACCACCCGTGTAAAATTTGTACGACTGAATGGAAAAATAAAGCGCTAATCAGCGCTACAAGTGTTTCCATGTCCTACTTAAATAAATTGAAAAAACTCGTTTCTTCAATTTATTTAGATGAAAAAACTCGTGTCTTCAATTTATTTAGATGAAAAAACTCGTTTCTCCAAATTATTTAGATGAAAAAACTAGTTTCTTAAATTTATTTATATATTTCAATTTCTTTTTTAAATACAACCATGTGTGTTAATTGACGATATGTACGGATAGATGTTACGACGAATTTCGAAGGTTTTCAGTGCTTAAATAAATTGAAGAAAAAACTCGTTTCTGAAATTTATTTATGTATTACAATTAAAAAAAAAAAACACAACCAAGTGTGTTAATTGACGAAATTTATCGATGGACGTCAGGACGAATTCCGAGGATTTTGTGCGGTCGTCAAAGGCACCGAAAGGGGCATCATCGAGGTACTCGTCCTCGCGCTTGAGAGCTTCGGATCGCGAAGGGAGGGTTCGCGGCGTCGGCGTCGGCGTCGGCGTCGTCGGCACCGGCAGACTCAAAAAGCCGAGGCGTGCAAGTATATTAGGTAGCTAATGGTAGCACAATGGGATATTATTAGGCCGGGCTTAGGAGAGCCCCCGGTTCGTGGCGCCAGCGCGTTTCGTGTTACACCTCGGCGGGGCCGTCGCGCGTTATAATTCTTCATTTCTTCGGCCCTCTCGCTCGCTCTCGCCCCGTCGTCGAGCCCCTCGGTGCGCGGCCGCTCACGAGCTGCCGCTTCCACTCCCTCGCGCGCTACCTCGCTGCCTCTCCGTTTGCATCAAGCATCCACGCACGCGGTCCACGCGTGGCAATCCAATTTATCCTCTGTCTTTTCCTCCGAGCAAAATCCTCTCGTTGCACGGTTAGACGTATATTTACACTGTTAAACATATTTTACGCAAAATTTCCTTACGAAGCTTTTTTTACATAAACTGGTATTGAATTTACAGTGAGATGTGAAATTAAGGTAATTTTGTGCTAAATGCCAAAATTAGAAAATTTAATATTAAATATGAAACTATTCTTCGTAGGATGTCAAATTTTAATTAATGCATATAATACATCAAATGCACTTGATTCAATTAATTAATTTAATATTCGTAATTACGACTGTGGCTGCAATTAGTGGTGTGTAAATATTAAAAACCTCAAGTTTCCTATTGCGCCATATTACTAGCAGCGCGACAGCAAAATTGTTTGTACCTGATACCGTACGCTTCTCTTCGTATCTATAAATATGTATTTATAAAGCCAGACGGAGGTGCAGACGTCGACCGAGTCTAACTAACAAGTTCTTCCGTCTACCGCAATTACAATATTCATCGGTATATTCAGACGACCCGATAATTTGAAATTACAACACACTTTTCATACTCGCCAACAGGAAAAGCGAATCCTCCACTCTCAAAAGAAAACCACAAGATTTTTAATTCCCATCCACTTTTTTTACGAAAATCCTCAAAACCACAAAAAATGTCCGCAAATAAAAAATTGACAACTAAACCACCACATTTTCAATTCCCTATCCACTTTCCCCACACTCGCCACCACAAAACAATTCCATCACATATCCGCCAACACAAAAAATATTCGACACCACAAAAAACTTCTCCAAACCAAAAACCGACATCCGCCACCCCACAATTTCTCCGAGTTTACCAGCAACTTTGGCGTCGCCCGCTTTTGTTTACACCACAAATCCCAACACAACAAATTCCAACACAAATAACCTCAAAACCCCAAAAAATGTCCGCGAACGAAATATTGACAACTGAGCCACCACATTTTCAATTCCTTATCCACTTTTTCCACACTCCCCACCACAAAACAATTACACCACATTACCGCCAACACAAAAACTTCCCGAAACCAAAAAGCGACATCCGCCAGCCCACAATTTCTCCGAGTGTACCGACAACTTTTGCGTCACCCGCTTTTGTTTACACCACAAATCCCAACACAAAAATTCTCAAAACCACAAAAAATGTCCGCGAATGAAAAATTGACAACTAAGCCACCACATTTTCAATTCCCTATCCACTTTTCCCACACTCGCTACCACAAAACAATTCCACCACACATCCGCCAACCAAACGAAAAACCGACATCCGCCACCCCACAATTTCTCCGAGTTTACCGGCAACTTTTGCGTCGCCCGCTTTTGTTTACACCACAAATCCAGCACAAACGCGCGGTGTAGGTGCGCGTCGAGCGGGAACGACGATTTCTTCCGGGTGCGCCGTATTCCCGAGGGCTCCCCGCCGCTGTGGGGCCACTATATATACGTGTAACAAGCCGTCCGCGTGCGCACACATATATATACAGTTACAGGTTATACACCACATATGTATATATGTATGCGCGTACCATACGGACCTCCCAGAGTCCTCGCTACGATCCTCTAGGCATCTTTACGAGGCTGAGTGGACCACGGGTGGTCCGCTTGGTGCTCGATTATTGTCACGGCGCAGTGGTCAGCTTGAGTGTGTGTATAAATATATATCTATATATCTATATCTATATATATCTATATATACACTTATATATATATATATATATATATCCATATGCATATTGCTCGGATATACAGCACGAGTCTCCTCGGCCGTTGTGCGCGTTGAGCGTCAACTCCGGCAACGCTGAATTGTCCGGCAGTTCAACTGCGGCGCCGACAATCCGCAATTATGATCTGTGCTATGCGCGGAGAGATAATCGACGGTTATACGTGCGGAGCTCGCGTATGGCTTGCGAGCGGCGTCCGGCGTTTGCTCCGCTATTGCTAGCCCGTTCCGAGTATTGCTCGCCGGAGAACCGTGACGCTTCGGCCCCGCGGCTCGTTACAATAATTAAATTAAGGGAACGAGAGAGGGTGAAGGCGATAACGCGATGAAGCCGTAGGCGCGGGTTATATACGCGCGAGCTTCGAGACCGAGGCGAGAGAGACCCGCGAACCTTCGGGCGGAAGATTCGTTTATATAAATGTCAGCCCGCGAGCCGGATATCTGGATCAATGAACGATCATCGCGAGCAGAGAGGCTGAGGTGATGCAAGAGACTGGGATGAGGTTGCGCAATATTGTGGTGTCGGGATTTTCGAATTGTGAGACGGGATTTTTAGGTTGGATTTTTGCAGATTTGAAATTGAAATTTTTTGTTGGTTGAGATTTTTTTTGGGACTTGAAATTGGAATAAAGTGGATTTAGTGCTTTGTGATTGATTTAATGATTAGGAGAATATTTGTCGGTGTCGATTTCTATTATTCGAGTAATTTTCAGGGCTCACATCTTTTTTCAAATGATTATGTTATCGGAAAAAAATTCTTCATGAATTATGCGAGCAAAAAATGTTTCCTCTTTTCAAGTCGATATTTCAGTAAACATTAACAAAAATGCGCCTTACGAGATGAAATAGAATGCGAAAAATAAAAGTGAAACTTATTTATAAAAAAAAAAAGAAATGTTTGGCGCATTTGTTTTCCACGAGGGATAACGAAAGTACACAAGAAATTCTCTTAACAGAGTTTGACCCAGCATTGAACGCTGAAGATTTTTTTTTTCTTCTCCACAACCGACTAATTTTCAGGGCTCACATCTTTTTTTGAATGATTCTGTCATCGGAAAAAATATTTTTCGTGAAATATGCGAGCAAAAAATGTTTCCTCTTTTCAATTCGATATTTTACTGAACGTTAACAAAAATGCGCTTCACCTGATAAAATACAATTCGAAAAAGAAAATTGATACTTATTTACAAAAAAAAGGGATGTTTGGCGCATTTGTTTTCCACGAGGAATAACGAAACTATACAAGAAATTCTCTTCACAGAGTTTAACCCGGCATTGATCCCTGAAGATTTTTTTATCTCCACAATCGAGTATAATTTTCAGGGCTCACATCTTTTTTTAATGATTCTGTTATCGGAAAAAAATTCTTCATGAAATATGCGAGCAAAAAATGTTTTCTTTTTTCAAGTCGATATTTCACTAAACATTAACAAAAATGCGCTTCACGTGATAAAATATAATCCGAAAAAGAAAATTGAAACGTACTTACAAAAAAAGGGATGTTTGGCGCATTTGTTTTCCACGAGAAATAACAACGAAACTGCACAAAAATTTCTCTTCACAGAGTTTGAATCAGCATTGATCGCTGAAGATTTTTCTTTTAATCTCCACAACCGAGTCATTTTCACATCCTTTTTCAATTCGATATTTTACTAAACGTTAACAAAAATGCGCTTCACAAGATAAAATACAATGCGAAAAAGAAAATTGAAACTTATTTACAAAAAAAAAAAAAATGAATGTTTGGCGCATTTGTTTTCCACGAGGAATAACGAAACAACACAAGAAATTCTCTTCACAGAGTTTGACCCGGCATTGATCGCTGAAGATTCTTTTTTATCTCCACGACCGAGTAGTGCACACGGCGTATTACAGCAATGCTCTCATCCACAGTCGAGTGAAGTGGAGCTCAACAAGGGTGCCGGGGCTCCGTGTGTAGCCGCGGAGGGGGCGAGAGGGTGGATTCCTCGGAGCGGCTCGGGACCACCGTGCGCGTCCCGCGTCTCGTATATACGTACGAAAGCTACTGGTATAAGGACTGCGCGCTTATTGCCCTTATTGCCTCCGCGCCGCCCATTTCATTCAATGCTAATCCGGTTCTTATTACGTTCTTATAACGCTGCTCGTCGCGAGGCGAACCCGGCAGCCTCTCGCGGCTCCTCAGCACGTGCTCGCTCGGCGGAGCTCGTAAACGCTCGTCCAACCCCGGCGAGGAGGAATGAAAAAAAAAACAAAAAAAAAAACACCACTCCACCCGAGTCGGAGGATCCAGGGGTGAGAACTCCGGTCTCGAGTGCGCCGCTCGCTCTACCTACTTGGAATAAACGTGACTCTCGAGGCGCAAAACACCGACCAACCCCTCGTGACTCGGTCGCGCGGCGCCCAAAAACATAAGCAGCTATTTCTCGAGTGTGGCAAAAAGTTTTGAGCACCCGAAGAAACGTGACGAACATCGGGTAACGTGGAGAATTTTTCTGTTTATTAATTTTAACACGATCACGAAAAAATACCCTTTTTTTTACAGGGTGTCATTTAGATTGAGGAAATATTTTGTTTGATGAAGTAAAAAAAAATTGGTGATCTTAGCTTTTGAGATGTTACTTTGTCAGAGGCTAAAGTGTCTTCTGAACACATAATAGGCGATTTTTATTTTAGGCCTACACGACGAGGCTACGAAGTAAAATACGAATGCTAATGTTTTTCATTATTTTGTCTCCTGCTACTATTTTTTTTTTCGCGCCACTCTCAACTTATAAGCCTACATATTATTAATTTCACCAATTCCATCTCCGACTCAAAAACCGTCTAATAAATAAATAACCACAAAAATAAAATAAAAAATAACCCTTTCGGTCCTCCAAACCCTCCTAAACGAATCCACCTCCACCCATGCTATTCCCACCCAATTTCCAAACCCCCCCCCCCCCTTCGTCCCACCTGACGCGAAAAATTGTGCAACACACGGGCGATTAATTCGACGCAAAGTGAGTGCTCGTGGCCGGCAGATAAGAGGCGCGCTCGTTGTAAAAGGTCGTCGTCGCGCGTCGATTCTTATCGGCATTGGTTGATTGGCCGGGGCAACGTATATCGATCGTCATCGCTGCGTGGCGTGCGTTATTTTACTCGGCTTGTGTATAGGCAAAGCGAAAAAAAAAATAAAAAATAAAAAAAAAGAAGAAAAAAGGCGAAAAAAATGGAGACTTACCAGAGGCGAGTAAAATGCCGAGCTGTCCATGCCGATGCTCGGATAAGGCGTTTGGTCGGTCGCCGATGGTGTCGGTGTTGGGTAAGACGAGTACGAGGTGGCGGTCGGCGCTAGCCTCGGGTAAGCGCCGAGCGCGAGCCTCGCGGCGCTGTCGTACTGACACGAGCAGACGGTCTGACCGGTAACGGGATCGGTCATCATCGGTCTGCCGTTCTCGCAGCAGGCCGCGCCCGGGCCGGCGGTGCTGCCGACCGGGGTGCTCGCCCCGCCGGACGCCCCGGCGGCACCGGTGCCCGCGCCCGCTCCCGTCGTCGTCGTCGTCGTGGCCGTCGATGACGGCGACAGGGCGCCCGGGCTCAGCCCGCCCGACATCGCCGGTGACGTCGCCGTCGTCGGCTGCCCGCCGCTCACCAGCAGCTGAAACAACGAGATGGCGTGGTTCGCCTTAACATTGCCGATTAACATCTTCCCCATTCAACGCCCGCGACAGGTCATAGGCAACAACATTTTTTCGGCCGGTCGTGAGGATTTTTGGTTATTTATTTTAACGTGGTTTAGGGAAATTCATCTTTTTTTATTTGGAAGGGGGAATGAAGGAACCGACTTTTTATGAGAGGGAAAATATTATTTTCAAGTGAAACAATTTTGGGATATTTTGGGGCGTTGTAGATTTTTTTGACCGGCCGTGAGGATTTTTTAAAATTTATTGTAACGTGCTTTATGGAAATTCATCTTATTTCTTTGGAAGGGGGAATGAAGGATTCGATTTTTATGAGAGGGAAAATATTATTTTCAAGTGAAACAATTTTGGGTTATTTTAGGGCGTTGTAGATTTTTTTTTGGCCGGTCGTGAGGATTTTTGTTTATTTATTGTAACGTGGTTTAGGGAAATTCATCTTTTTTTTTGGAAGGGGGAATGAAGGAACCGACTTTTTATGAGAGGGAAAATATTATTTTCAAGTGAAACGATTTTGGGATATTTTGGGGCGTTGTAGATTTTTTTGACCGGCCGTGAGGATTTTTAAAAATTTATTGTAACGTGCTTTATGGAAATTCATCTTATTTCTTTGGAAGGGGGAATGAAGGAACCGACTTTTTATGAGAGGGAAAATATTATTTTCAAGTGAAACGATTTTGGGATATTTTGGGGAATTGTAGATTTTTTTGACCGGCCGTGAGGATTTGTTTAAAATTTATTGCAACGTGCTTTATGGAAATTCATCTTTTCTTTGGAAGGGGGAATGAAGGATTCGATTTTTATGAGAGGGAAAATATTATTTTCAAGTGAAACGAATTTGGGTTATTTTGGGGCGTTGTAGATTTTTTTTGGCCGATCGTGAGGATTTTTGTTTATTTATTGTAATGTGGTTTATGGAAATTCATCTTTTTTTTTGGAAGAGGGAATAAAGGAACCGATTTTTTATGAGAAGGACAATATTATTTTCAAGTGATACAATTTTGGGTTATTTTGAGGCGTTGTAGATTTTTTTTGGCCGGTCGTGAGGGTTTTTTGAAATTGCGATATTTAGGGAAGTATTTTTGTATTTTTTTAGGGGTATAGAGGGTTCAACGTGTCTTGTGGGAAAAGTCATTATTTTTAATTGAAACAGTTTCGGGATTTTTTTATTGATTGATTGATTGATTTGACTTATTATAACACTCTAGGCCTAACGTCGAATGAGAGTTGACACTGGGTACTAAATGGTACATTGTAGTGAGGGAATGCAGCATAAACACAAATGTATACACACAAAAATGTACGAACACATAATGATAATAATGTACTAGTAATGGATTTTAGGGTGTAATTGATTTTTATTCGGGTTTATATAAGGACTTTTAAAAATATGTTCAGGATTTGTCAGAAGTATGGCAAGATTTACGATAAGATTTATTATTGAAGGTTGTGACAAGTTTGTCCGAAAATACGTTTGGAACATATATTCTTGAGAATATGATGTATGCTTTTTATTTATATTTTTATATCTCTCCTTCGGGAAAATGGTAGAAACCGCGAGAGGAAAAATATTAATTTTATTGCACGACCCAGGAATACCGCGAGATCTTGACAGCGGAGGCTATTAAAGTAATTCTGATAGATGGCTGCATTATATTTTCCAGGACATGCGATACAAATATTCGTCTGCACTTTCCCTCCGGCCAAAAGTTTTGTAACAATTTAGTAAATCCGAGTAAAAATACCGACAATACAAAACTGACGTCCAACAATTTGCTAATATTATGTTTACCGTCTTCGAGACACAAAAATATGACAAAATCGTGTCAATTAGTCGACCTCGACGTCTACCGCCGACGCTGTTAACGCGTCGCAGCTAAATATCGCTCTTTCACCGATCGACCAAAAAAAAAAAAAAAAAAAAAAAAAACGAAGAAAAAAAAACAGAAAAATGTTGCCAAATTCGTGGATCTAGCGGATTTAGGTTGGCCGTCGCGGCTGTTGCGACCGCGGCAGCCGCGCTCGCGCTCTACCTGCGGCCCACACTTTATATTTAGCCGATTTCTGCATCGCCGCGAACGCGAGCGACAGAGAGAGGCGCAAACAGGGCCAGAGCTTGCACAGTTCGCACGTCTAATTATAAACAAAGCAATCGGACGCGCGCCGATCGACGAAATTGGACGATGCACATATTAGGCACCTGGCGCGCAATTCTCGAATCTCCCCGCGAAACTCTAAAGATCGTTGGCCACAATTTTATTCGAAAAAAAAATTAATTCATCTTCGAACAACCATTTTTTTTTTTTTTTTTCAACTAATGTATATTTTTTTCTTCTAAACGTCCTGCTCCTAAATAAACCGGACGCTATTCTTTCATATCGTCAAATATTCGGTGGGCAGTAAAAATCCGCCGTTGTAATTCGCACGATCCAGCGAATGGACAGCGTGAGGACGACGTGGTCGTCGGGTCGTCTATTCGAGGCGTTAAGGAGCGGTTTAAATTGGCAGTAACTCGACGTTTAAGAGGACGAAGCAGCGGGCGAAGAAGAAGACGAAGAAGAAGAAGAAGAAGCGGCAGCGAAGTCGGAGCGAGCGATGTATTTTTACGCGGCTTTTCTTCCTTACGCCGCGGCCACTAAAACGGCTCGCGACGTGCGCGCAATTTCGCGCGAATTCTCTCGGCGCGGCTCCCGCTCCGCCTCCTTGTTTTCCGCGAGATCCGCGCTCGACGTCTCCGCGCGTGTTAAGAGCGCGATAAACACGAGGGCCGAAAGAAAAAAAAAACACGAGCGCGAGTCGCGTGGGCGCGACACGCGGGACCCGCGAATAAAAAGGAATTAGCCGACGAGCGAATAAACAGCGAATTATTATTCGCGTGTATTTCTTGGCGTGGAAAAATGCGAGGGACGAATTTTTTTAGTTTCGTAGGGGGGAAAAAATTTCTGGCTATTATTGCCACATTCGATATAGTAAATTGAATTTATTCCGCCTGGCGAGTTTAGCGATTCTTTCAATACTAGAAAATGCGACGCGAACGACGAGGGACAATTTTTTTTATAGAATATTTTCTGGCAATTATTGCTATATTCGATATAGTAAATTGAATTTATTCCGCCTGACGAGTTTTGCAATTTTTCCAATACTAGAAAATGCTGCGCGAACGACGAGGGACGATTTTTTCTTTAAAGGAGAACATTTTCTGGTAATTATTGTCACATTCCGTATAGTAAATTCGAATTTTTCTCCAGTCTGGCGATTTTTCCAAAACGAGAAAAATTCTTCGTGGCAAATAATGACAGAAATCGGTTACAAAAATCGTCGGAATTGTAGAGTAAATCGAGTTTGCTACATACTAAATGTGGTATTTATTGCCAGATATTTTTATTTTACCGAGCGCGCGAAAAACGTCTTTGGGATTGTTGAGCGTGAAACAAGAGCGCAGTATACGGAATAATCGACGCGCGCACCTGTGGAGAGCAACCGGTTTTTTTCGGGCCGATCGCGAGTGGCGAGAAGCGCGAAAGGCGCGAGGGACACAACGGGCGTGAATTCGTTCGTCAATCGCCGATCGTCCGGGCTGAAACCGGCCAACGGGGACGGCTTTTCGCGCCTCGGCTTTTGGGATAAAAGCCCCGGCGTTTCGCCTCCGCACGCACCAACGACTCCGATATTTCTCAATGGTCCATCGGGGCCGCGAAAGCGCGCGGGTTCGTTTTTCGGGACGCGCGGGGAAAACAATGTTGCGCGAGCACCGCGAGAATTGACCGTGGCCTACGCGGTTGTCCGGAAACCGCGGGAACGTGGTAATGCAACTCGGGGTCGGAGACAATTGAATTTTTCACGGGGGGAGTAGAGTGGATTTGATCCTCGGTGGATTTGTTTATTCGCGCGATTCGGTTGTTTTCAATTTAATTATAGGGTTCTTAACACGGAAAATTTAGCAGGAATACATCTTTTATTAAATTTAGTGAAGGGGAGATTGGATCTTTTTTTTTACAATTTGTCAGCAAGATATAATTTGCTGACAAATTCACGTGGATTTATTTTTATATATTTATTTGTAACGAGTGATTTAATTTCTATAGAAGACGATTTAAAGCAAAAAGAAATTTGGGCAGAAGATAATTGAATGTTTAATTTAGTGGAGTGGAGAATGAATTTTCGTGGAAGGATTTGATGAGGGAAATAGAGTTAAGAGTTTGCATTGGGTGTATTTGGAATAATTTGTAGCCATTTATTGTAACCTTCGTTGAAGCAAAAGTCAGATATGGAAGTTAACGTTCAGTAACTAGTAGTGGATTGTTTGCTCAGTCAGGGCTTTTGCGTTTCGACGATTGAACAGTTTTCTACATATTTGTACAACTTGTTAATCAGTCGTAGAACAAAAAACTTCACTTTTTTATACTGTACTATGTATACAATATAGTGAACTTTTTTCCAACTCCCGGATTGACACGTTTAATTTCCCGAGTAATTACAACACGTGTCAGTCACCGATACATTTGACATCGGAACCGCTATGAGTCGTACAAATGATTATTCGCCGATATAATATGAAACCACGAGTTAGCGAATAATTGACAGCTTTAATCTTGTCATCTGTGTGTGTTCAACACTCCGGGAAAATTATTCATACCCCGAAGTTGACAAGTGCAAATACGGCGGTGATTGACAGAGCAGAGTAATGGCCGATTCGCCGGTCGACACGATAAGGAGAACTGGCGTAACGTCTTGTAAACCGGACAAAAAAGTGTATTCAGCAAACAAAACAACAAAAAAAAACAAGAACACGTTTAAGCTAAGAATGTTTCCACCACTGTTTATCGAAATCGCATCAATCGTCGTCGCACGATCCACTAACTACACACTGACATCGTTTTAGAGCGCCAACAAAAGTCTCGCTCATTTCAATTCTAATTACCCAAGCAGCTAAATAATAAAAAAACTCATTTAGCCACTAAATATACGAACCCCAGGTAAATATTCAAGCAAAAAAAAGTCCCCGACACAGCCGAACGTATTTCCGATGTTTTACCGATGTTCTTATCAAAAGCACAAAAATCGTCAGCCCGCGAGTCATTTCGACGTAATTGAAAGCCCATAAAAATGGTCCTCACGCGTTTAAATAAAAATCAACCGTCAATTAAATCCAAAAACTTCAACCGCGAAGTCCAGTCGACTAAAAATCGTCGAATCATGTCCCAGATTACAAAAAACATGTTTAATTAAAAACAACTCTAATAACGAAGAATCCAGTGTTAAACTACCCAGCGAAAAAATCTTCGGGGACTCAAAAAATCATTTCCAATCGCGTCGGTTCATTACTCAAGCGGCCCGTCGCATTTCGCCCAACCCCTATCAATCAACCCACAAAATTACGTGCGCAGCAGCCTCGGCGTTTCGTTGATCGCGATAGACTCGGCGTGTCTGGATCCAGACGCGAGAAGAAAGTTTCGGTTGAGTAACGCGCGTGCGGCACGATTGGGTAACGCGCCGAGTCGCGCTAAACCGGAGAGCAATGCGGTCGCTCTCGATGAACCAACCCACCAATCGCTGCCCGTAACGCGACCTTAAATCCGTTTCCATCGACTAATCAACGCGCCAAATCTAAAACAAATTCCCCGCGCCGCTGACACCACAAAAATTCCGCACGAAAAAAACCCAAAAACGATACCGAGACCCACGAAGAAAAAAAAAAAAAAAAACAAATTGACCTCGTGTGGCTGCGTCGTAACTTTCACGCGGCTCGCGCTACGCGAAGCGAGCGACCGACGGCCGTCGCTCTCGGCCGGGCAGCAGGTGCGCGCGGTCGCCTCGTGCCCCCTCGATGCCTCATTAATATCCTCTCGCTCAAAGAGCCTTTCAACGCCTCAATTTTTTCATCTGCCCACCGTGCACAAAGTCCCAGCAATTTTCTTCCCCAAACAAACGGCCTGTGATTCAAAGGGGAGTTCTTAGGGGGGGTGGGGGGTCCTTAACGAGCGATACGCCTTAAGAAAAATTGACACGTCTCAGCGACGACTCACCTGGGATGCCGACGGATACGAGTATCCGAATTGGGCGTACGCCGACATTTTCGGTGGCCGGCGGTGAGTTAATTTACAAATCGAGTCCCCCGAGCCTCGTAACAATTGCACCGAGCGTGGGGGGCCGAAGGGGGCCTCGTATAACTATATACAGCCGTGTATATATTACATACACACACGCATCGACATACGCGTGTGTGTGCGTGTGTGGGGAGCACTCAATCGCAGGCACTAAGCACGTACGCGCACTGGACACACCGTAGGTATCACTGAATAAGTCTCTCTCGCTCGTGGAGTAAGAAGAGGCTGAAGGTGACGGTGCTCGCGGGTGACGGTGGCCGCTCGTCGTCGTCGTCGTCGTCGTCGTCGGGGCCCCCGGGGGCAAAAAGGCGTCTCGAAAGAAGCGGACTCGTCCGCACGGATCCGGCGCGCGTGACTTGTTTACCCGAGTCCTCGGGGGTCTGTCATCAGGGCTGCCTCCGTTCGAGTCTCACGCTCGTGACGCGCCCGCCGCTCCGTGCCCACCGCATGCTGGCCCCGTGGGCCTCGAATCCGCGAGGCTTTTTTCCCGCTCCGTCGCTATTGGCCGGTGCGCGGCGCGCGCGGTGACGCCAAGGTGACACACACAGCGCGCGGTGACTTGCGGGTGACGCGACGAATAATTCACCGGGCTGGATCCACACGACACAGCGAGCAGGTGGCCGGTGACACGGGGCACCCGACGCTCTCTCACCCGTCGACACGAAATTTCACCACCGAGACTCACCGCGAGTCACCGACGAGAGTCACCGCGAATGAAGGCGACGAGACGGCGGTGCCGCGCGAACCACAGCACGAATATTATTTCCGGTGACGGAGGGCAATTTTTCCGCGCGACGGACGAATACGTTTTTTCGGCTCCAACGTTCACAGAGAAGGCTCGACACGTCCGGGCCCCGCGCGCGCTTCGTTCGTACGGTCCGCGTCTCCCCTGTCCCTGTCTCAGGGCTCTCCAGACAACGACTGACTCGACTCTACCCACACCACTTCATTGGCTTCCACTCGGCTCGGCGAGGCTCGACCTCTGGCGAGCGCCAGCCGAACGACGCGTCACCCCCCACCCCGTCACCGGTGGGCGGGGCCGCGCGCAGCCCGGCCAATCACCGCGCGCCGCGGTGACTGTGGCCGCTGCCTATTGGGTGGGCACGCGGCCGGTGATTCGACGGGCGCGCGGCCGGTGGGCGGTGACTCGGCGCCACGGTGACGCCCGTCGCCGCGCTCGGGCACCCTGCCCCTCCATTTGCAGCGTGGAAACCAGCGTGAAACGACTATTTTCATCCCTCGGCCCTGCGTCGAACCCAACCTACCCCGAGGCCTGCCCACCCCTCGCTCAGACTCCGCTCACCACTCGTTTCCTGGTGTACCTCATCCCGAATCCACCCCCCCCCCCCCCGCTGTCACCCCTCCCTGGACTCTCTTACCCTCCTACTCACCTCACCCCTCACCGTCCCTCGTCCCGCGCACAACAAACAGCAACTGAGAACAAGGAGGAACGAGTGTGTTTACGCGAGTCGACTCTTGTCAACCCCGTTGCCGGGGACTTGAATAAATCTCACGTTTTCTGGCCGTATATCCGCGGAGCTGGCTGGGTTTTCTCTCTGTCTCTCTTTCTCTCGACGCTATCTCGTTTTCTGTATATATACGCAGTTTCGGGCGAGGACGCCATTCGCCGGGTCTCATGCCAAATTCCGCGCCGCAGGGATGTGCTCGATGTGTGTCGAGAATTGGCGGCCTGGGGGAGGGGAGGAAGATGAGGTTTGTTAGCGGCTACGGGCGGAAGACGGATTCGAGTGTGGAGGTCTTGCAGTTTTTTTGAGGGGGATTAATTTGTTGGGAGGAGGGTAGTCGACGTGACTTCGGGTTTTTTGGGGAACTTCAGTCGCGATGGAGAATAAATTGTGTTTTTTAAATGTAATATTGGTATGAAAAATGTCGTGTTGTCTTAGGCTGTGAAATCTTCGAAACTGTTGAATTATCTTTCATTCTTAAAATAAGAATTGCGTAAGATTTTCAATACTTATCCTTAATTTATAAAGTAAGAACTAAAGGTGTTTTCATTCCGAAAAAAAATTCTTTTCAACGTGATCTCGAATTCTTTTCTCTTCTGTAAAATATACATTGCGAATTCATATCAAATTATTCGGTTTTCGTATTTAAAACAAGAATTGAATAAGTTCTTCGATCCTCGACTTATGAAATAACAATCGAAGGTGTTTTTATTCAGAAAAAAATTAGTTTGCGGATGGGATCTTCAGTTTTTGTTTCTCCCCAAAATCTGCATCGAAAGCACATAATAAATTGTTCGTTTTCCACGTAACAAAATCTGTACCCACAATTTCATCTTCCACACTCATTCGAGGCTGTCCAAGTCCGTCGAGACTTCAGGATCTCGAAACAAGGATCAGAGTGTGCAACCGTATGAAAGGGCTCCCGTGCCCTCCGGGCAATTTGCGATAATTTCACGGCCTATTAGCCGATATTCCGTTGGGGTTAGCCGACCGCTGGCCCAGTCCGCGTCGTCCCGCGGAAGTGATGCCTCCCGCACTTCCGTGGACGGATGAATAAGAGACGCGGGGATGAGCCGAGGAATTGGAAAATCTTGCGGACAGTCTGGAAGCGGGGGTGGAAATGCACATAAGCCTGGGTCCTCCGCTAATAGGATTAACCGACAGGTCCCCGAGTCCGGCCCCGGGTCGGGGCTCGCCGGGTCCCCCGGATGACCAGATAAGACGACCCCTCGTCTTGCCGGCCGTCGGCCTGCGCAGATATTAGGCACCAAAACTCCTGACGTGGTATCAACAGCACCGGATACCGGATGGCTTGCGAGTACCTGAGGTCCCGGTCCGCCGGGAACCCCTCGCCCCCCCCCCCCCCCCCCCTCCCAATAGTCAGTGCGGTCTGCGGAGTGATTTACCGTCCTGCGTAAACCCGGTGACCTGTCGCTCACGCCCCCAAAACAGCCGCCGAGACATAATATCTGTTTGTGAAAATTGGACTCCTTGACGAAAATCTCCGGCTTCGATTTTTCGTCGTCGGGGAGTCACCGACCGTCGTAACCGAGACCCCCGAAAATTCGACGATCGCGCGTCCGTGTTCCCTGGTTTTCGGGGTCGGCGCGCGGGATTTGCGTAAAAATGTTTCGGGCGGGATGACGCTTGGAATTGAGCTGTCAGTGGACGGTCTTTGTCGTCTGGACAATTGACATTGGAGGACAATACAGTTTTACGGGCGTTTTGACAGTTGACGTCGTGTTCATTTTGTTGGCGTCGGAGTGATTTAAATATGATGCAATAAAATTGTGCTGCAAAAAAAATTTGCTTGGAATTTAATACACCGGACTGAAAGTTTTTATGTTTCAAATGGTGATTAATTGACGTAAGGTGTACTCAAAACGTGAATGGTACTTTGATCTTAATAATTTACGTTGGTTGTAACGATTTGCTGTCATTTTACTACAAAACTACGTTCGTTTTACATGGCATTCGTGTATTAAATTTAATATATCAGTTTATACATTTAAAAAACTTCCAATCCGATAATTAAAATAAACATTTCTCGGGATGAATCTATTCCATAAATTTTCCGTCGGAGAAATGTATATTCGGTTGAAATTTTTCAGTCTCCATGAACCGTACGAAAGTCATTAAACCGTGAATCGTCATTCGGGGTCTATTCAATCCCAGGGCGAAAGTTGAATATAAAGCGCCATTTGTCGGGCGCGTAAATGGTCGAATATCGCGGATATAAATCGCTACTATGACGCCATTCACCGCGCGAAGAGCCATTATTGCTCGTACACCGTTTATCGGACGAAACACTGCAATACTTTCAATCCCACGGAATAACGTTTGTAAACTGTCGAATTAAGTAGATTGCGATATTTTAACCGACGCCCGCCGTCCATTACCGTCGAGCGGCCGCGTATACGCAATGCAAACATGTATCGCGGGCCATGTCCGCCGTGTGTCATGGAGGCGCACAACGAGTATCGATTTCCATCGTCACGCGGCTACCTCGCGCACTTGTGATTACCATCATCTCGCGTTACGGGGTCGCGTACCCGTAAAACCCCCGTCTCTACGCAGTCTGCGTGAATCCCATATAACGTCCGGCGGCGAAACGTTAACGAAAGCGTAACGCGTTTCCCAGCCGTCGCTCTTTGGCAAATTTTAACATATCTGTGGAGGTGGACCAAGTGGACAAAATTTAAAAATTGGATTTTAAAGTAGTGGTGAAAAGTGATGACTTTAAACATATTTTTTCATGGGGAAGCAAAATAATTCGGATATTCTTGCGGTACCAAATTCGAAGAACTGCGTATTTAAAAAATATTCTACCGCAAAATGTATTTTTGATTACTCATAAAAATTTAAAATCGTTATAAATCATTAATTCGTCAGTTGTGATTTGTTGCGGAAAATTGTAACGCATTTTGTAGTCATCTGCGGTCACGTTTTGGTAAAATGTAAGATTAACGCAAAGGCCCCCCATGGAAAAGAAGTACATACGAAAATGTATCTGGAATATACAACTTTCCGGACGATAATATGATAAAAATACATTTTGAATATATCTTATATCTTATGAATATATCTTTGATCTATTTCTTGCTCGTATAGATTTCGTATACATCCTAAAATAGATCCGACATATACAAGTTTACGGAAAAATAGATCTTTTACATCTGGAATAGATCTTTTATATATCTCGCATATATTTTATGTCCGTATGGATTGGTTTAAGATGAAACAGCAAAAACATTATTTTAGGCCCAGTGAAAAGTTACGAGTCGATTATTTTCGAAAAGTAAGTTAAAATATCTTTTCAATTTTAATGCGAATTGCAAGATGCATTTGCAATTTACATTAAAATTGTAACACGGCCGCTAAAAACCTCGACGGTTGATGGTACATTAGACAAAAGATCGAAAAAATTCTTCCTCGTTCAAGAATCATTTGTATTGTCGTTCGTTCTAAGCGAGCTCAACGTGTTTCCCAGTCATCGGCGCTATCGGTTCGTCAGAAAAAAATCTACGTCTGCGAAGGTAGAAAAAAACTGAGGGGGCTTCGAGGGGCCGGTGAAAGGTTGACAGCTTGTGTAGCCGCGGTTGAGGTTCCGGATTTGATAAGGCGAGTCGAGAGAGAGAGAGAGAGAGAGAGAGAGAGAGAGAGAGACGGAGCGACGAGCATTGTTGGTTCTGTAGACCTTTTCACCGCCCCTCGACAAATCTCCCATTCCAAACCCGTCGTGTCGGATACACAGTGGAAGCTACACGCAGCCGACTTGGAGCTATCTGAGCTTCGCCAGTGTCCGAGTTTGTTTGCGGTTCTCGACAAAGTCAAACCCCGGCGAGAGCCGACTGCAGTCAACGGAGCGCGCGTCAAAGATAGAGAGAACGTGAACCCGGTGAAGATTGAGCAACCGGCGGCGGCAAAACCGTCCGGTTTTACCTGACTCTCGTGAGCGCAGCCACGATTGGGCAGCCAGAAGTCGACTGCTCTTCTTATCTGCGCCGCCGAGAGCTTGTGGACGCGGATTGCGTGTCTCGTCGCTCCTTCTCGGGTCATACGCGCTCGTTCGTCGAAGAGAGAAAAAAATGTCGCGACGATTACCAGACTCGCGTGGCGATGGACAAGATCTGGGCTACTGTGATAAGTTGCATTATTAAAAATCCAGCACATGTCGAAAGCGATAAATGAAAACTCACAAGTTGTGAGCAGTCGTAATGTCACGTTTGGGTTATAGCAAAAACAAACGGCTGGTGATGAAGAACAAAAAATGTGCCTGCGAATCCCAGAACCGCGTGGCGATAAACAAGATCCGGGTTTTTTTTATAACCTGCATTACTAGAAATCTAGCACATATTGAAAGCGATAAATGAAAACTCACAAGTTGTGAGCAGTCGTAATATCACGTTTCCGTTGCAGCAAAAAGAAACGATTGGTCATCAAGAACGAAAAAATGTGGCTGCGAATCTCAGACCCGCGTGGCGATGAACAAGATCCGGGCTTCTTTGATAACCTGTGTTACTAAAAATCCAGCACATATTGAAGGAAATAAATGAAAACTGACAAGTTGTGAGCGATCGTAATGTCACGTTTCGGGTACAGCAAAAAGAATTGAATAGTCATCTGGAACAAAAAAATGTGACTACGAATCCCAGACTCGCGCGGCTATGAACAAGATCCGGGCTTCTTTGATAACCTGCATTACGAAAAATCCAGCACATATTGAAGGCAATAAATGAAAACTGACAAGTTGTGAGCAATCGTAATTTCACGTTTCGGGTACAGCAAAAAGAATTGAAGAGTCATCAAGAACAAAAAAATGTGGTTGCGTATCCCAAATTCTCGTGGCGATGGACGAGATCCGGGCTGCTTTGATAATCAGCATTACTAAAAATCCAGCACATATTGTAAGCGATAAATGAAAACTGACAAGTTGTGAGCAGTCGTAATGTCACGTTTCGGTTACAACAAAAAGAAACGAATGGTCATCAAAAACAAAAAATGTGGCTGCGAATCCCAGACTCTCGTGGCTATGGACAAAATCCGGGCTACTTTGATAACCTGCATTACTAAAAATCCAGTACATATAAAAGGCGATAAAACATCAATATTTCACGTTCAGATTGCAGCGAAAACAAAAATCCAAGTACATTTTTTATCTCTGATTTCAAGAAAAGTAAGACGAAAGCAACATTTCATTGCAGCGAAAACAAAAATCCAAATATATTGTTTACCCCTGATTTCAAGAAAAGTACCACATTATTTCCAACCCATCGTTGGGAATAAATCCCAGACTGCGCGATTGTCCCAATAATTCCAAGCCCAGTCTGGCAGTCCTCGTCACACCTTCAACACCACGAAATCCTCGTTCCCACCGCTCTCGACTCCACCGCGCGTTGATTTTTACGACGGCATCCGAAACAGTCGGTCGTTCTCCATCCGTCCGAACTTCCAGCATCGCGTCGCAACACAGTTACAAATCCAACGCGCTCGATGTTGAATTATAAAGCCGCGCGAGAGTCTAATCTCGGCAGTAAAACGGTGTGATGTGTTCACACCGGGTTTCCCGGAGGATAGAAACAAAAGAAACGACTGGTTCGTTAACCAGTGAAAGACGGGCCTTTGGGGTGGGGCTCGAGGGGCTCCCCAGGCCCCCCTAACCCCATCCAGCCATATAGCTCACATCACAAGGAACCAGCGACACAGCCTCGCGTCTCCCACCCGACATCACAACCGCCTCACCTCCACCGGCAATACGGCGCATATAGCGAGTAATAAGACTAAGGGATGAGAGGGACCGACGTGTGGAGGGTCCAGACGATTGCCTGGCGCCTTCGAGGCCTCCGGAGTTTTATTGGGGCGCGCGAGTCGAACGCGCGCGAGAGGTTTCTGCTGGAGGCCGCTTCTTCGTCTTCCTCTCGTCTCTTCCTCCGCCACAACGGGGCTCTGGGCTCTCCTCTTCCCCCGGCGTCTTATGGTCGCTGCTGGGCCCCAGCGACGCAAGCAGAAAAGTCGAGAAGACTCCGCTCCTTTTCTCTCCCGCTCGCCACGTCTCTCTCTCTCTCTCTCCCTCCCTCTCGCTCTCGGTATGGCCGACCAGTATGTCGCCGTAAAAAAGCCGGCTGGCTCGGTCGCCCTCCCCCCCCTCCCCCCCCCCCCTCCACGCACCCCGCGTGGCCGGACCCCTTTCCGATCCGGTGCCCCGCGAGCCCCGGGAGGAGAACGAGCGACGACCGCGACGACGACGACGAGGAGAGAAATCCCAACGACCAACCGAAATGTCAACCGTAAACCTCGCGAGGCAACACTAATTAACCCGACCGAAATAAACTGCACCGCTCAGCACTGCGAGACTCTCCCTTCGCGCTCCTCCCTCTCCTCCCTCGACCTCCCTCTCTCTCTCTCTCTCTTGGGATGCTGGAGTCTTTTGCCTTCACTTCTTTTCCCTCCTACATCTTCGTCTATTTTTTTTCTCTTCTTTTTTTTGGGAAGTCAGAGCTCGATTCGAAACTCGCGCGGGGTTTATACTCCCGGCCTGTCTCTCAATGGGAAGTTAGGAATTTCTCGAGCAAAGCAAAGCGGAGCTCTTATCGATGGCCGCGGGAACGGAGAGCGATCGGCTGGGAGTCTCTGTGCGGTGGCACGAAATTCCCCAATTGGATGTTTATATACAAAGATGTGTATATATAAATATAAATATATATATATATATATATATATATATATATATAGAGAGAGAGAGAGAGAGAGAGAGATATGCGTCATTCTGCCGATTACTGACATCGGTTTCTACACCGAGAGAAAAAATGGCTTTGATTCTAAAGAAATGAAAGGATTGATTTTTTAAAATTGATTTCAATGAAATAGTTCTTTGAATTTCAAAGACACGATTTCCTTGATTTAAAGAAACTTGACGGGCCCCGACCCGTCAATGTTTGGCACATTCGCGATAAATCGTATTGGTGTTTCTCGCTCGAGCTAGTCTGTTACGTTATTGTCAAGTCAAGTCAAATCACGAAGATAATCAATTTGTTAAAACATCCATAAGTTATTGGTTAACATATCTAAGTACTATGGTATACGTAACCAAGAACTTAATCGACATAACCTATAATTTGGTTGATGAAATCATTCAAAGAAAATAATTGGTAATATAAACTGCAAACAATTATTCCGACAATGCTTAACGTTTCAGAAAAAAATAAGTTTTACATAATTCCTCTTTCGATTCTGAATGGTGTGTCTTTCATTTTTCCTGGCATGTGTCTAGTTTCCGTGTATTTTTGTTCCGAAAATGATTTTCTATCTTTCTCGCACTCACGGAGGTTTCGCCTTAAGGAGTTAAGAATATTATTTCATTGAAGTCAAAGAAATGTTTCATAGGTTGAGATTTCAACGAAATTTAATTGAATCAGGAAACTTTTTCTCTCACCCACCTCCCCGATTTGGCTGTGACTCTGCTCATGCTGAATATAACGTGGATGACAGTTACTGGATTTTTTAAAGATCTTTTCGGAGGTGCCTCGAAGATTTCTCATCGAATTTTTCAATTCCGTTCCCAAAATTATTGTAATACAGGACTAACGATCACTGAAAAAAAGTCAATACGGATTCCAACCTAAAAAGGCCTCAGCTAAAAAAAAAAAATACTGTCGTTCGAATCGGAAAGTGTTAAAGCAGTGAAAATCAACTGATAACTTAAGGTCTTTAAACGGGTTCGCATTTCTCGATTGTTCGTATTTTATATTTTTATCGAAAAGCTGAGAACTTTTCACTGAATATATATTTTTTGCAGAGTGAATCATCGATGGGTTATTTGGATTCACATTTTTTCAAGATAAATAATTTAATAAAACCGGTCCCTGCGTAATACATACATAACCCGTATATATACTTAAACATCTATATACAACGTTATATATAACGTCACACCCACGACATCCTTCGGGTTGGAGTCTCTCTCGCTCTGGTCGCAAGCCGTGATTGCCGAGGCATCGGAGTGGCCGACACGGAAACGGCGATGGGAGACCGCACGAAGGGCTCTTTGCCGACGGGAATCATCCTGCGCGTTGCCGCCGCCGCCGCAACCCCTCTGGCCTGTTCCCCATCGACGCCGCAAACCCGCACAAGGGCTGAAACTACCGCGCTGTGGGGGACGTAGGAAGGAGGAAGGAGGAAGCTGCTGCTGCTGCTGCTGCTGCTGCTGCTGCTGCTTCGTCGTCGTCGTCATCGTTGACGTCGTCGTCGTCGTCGTTGACGCGAACCGAGCGACACCATCAAACCACGGGGTTTCCCTCCGACTCCCGCGCGCCGGCCACGCTGTCCACGCATTTCCATTTCACTCAGGGATCGGGGACTCTATTACCGCGTCGACACGTCGTGTGCAGCGAATGGCCGCACCGGCGACCCGAACGTACCCTAACTTAGATTGCATTATCGGTCAGCCGCGGCGCTTCGCTCGCCGAATATTCATGGGGGATAGAGGAATTTTCGGGCGGGGGGAGAGAGTGATGGGGTGTGAGGAGTTTTTGACAAGATTTTTTTTTGCTGTTGGGAAAAATGTTTTCTAAGAAATAAAAATGATGAAGAAATAATTTTTTTGTAAATCAATTTAAAAAGATTTGTATAACAGTGTTTTGGAGAGCAAAACATATGCGGCTTGAGAACAACGGTGGACAAAAATCGCTATCTCGCAGAAAAAAATATCAAGAGCAAGTAAAAAATATTTAGCTCTCCTGAAAAATGTCAGACCAGAAATTTCGTTGCCCCAAAATTGACCTGTTTTCAATCCACCGAATGTAACTTCTCAAAAGTCGTAAATTCCAAAAACCCGATCCACCAACATATCACTGAAGCATTTATGATAACTGCGATCGGTTCTTCATGCAGACAAGAAAAAAAAAGTCGCTAGGAATTTTCTAATGCAACGACGGTGTTCGGATGGCAGCTCAATAGACCAGCAATTCCGTAATTTATTATTGGTCACGCCGTGGGCGAGAGTAGAGTCGGTAACGTTTATTTTTTTTTTTTTCTTCCTTTAATTCTTTTTTTTTCAGTTGGTTATTGCTAAAGGTATACAAGGCATCGGCGAGCCTATCGACCATATACGCGACCACGTTCAGTAGCGCACGAACGAGCCGCACGAGTGTCCGGACAGCGCGCGCACTTCGATGTTACGTGTTCCTAGAAAATGAATTGGTCATTACCGGAGCATTCATAATGCAAGAAGCCTCTCGCCACGAGAGTGCACATTGCGAAAGGCGTCGGTGCACCACGCAGCGAGCGAGGTGCATGCTCGCCGAGGAAGAGCGACCGCACGTCGGCCACTCTCAAATCGCCTTTGCCTTTCTTTCTCGCCAATCAGGCCGACAAGTCGGGCTTAATGAAGCCAACAGCGATCTCGAACAAGTGAACCGGCACAGTCGATCCAATAGAAATCCACTATAGGGTCACGACGAAAACGACGAAAACAAAAGTACAAAGAAATCCAGTCGCTGATTTTTTTTTCAGCGGTCACCAGACGCTGGATACCCAATTCGGACGACGATAAAAGCTTCATGGAGATTGGTAAGTGCGGGAAAGGAAAACGTTTTGCTGTTTTTTTTCGTATTTAAGAAATGGGAATCGATTTATTTTGTCTTTTGTATAGCGACTTCGAAAATTAAACACGTTTTTGTCTCTGAATTAAGCAAAAAATTGGTGGTCACCTTTCCAAGAATTTAGCGCATCTATTTTAGTTCATTCGAAGCTTCAAATATCGATAAATTCGTGATTGTCGTAACATCGAAACAAAAATTAAAGTAACTTCCGCAAAACGTAATAAAAATTAAAAATTCCAACGGCGAAACCCGTAATTTCCTCGCCCTTGTCGATTGCATTCAATACATCAGCTGCGTAATGCCCAAAACCCACAAGAAAAATGCCCAAACCAAAAGCTCAATTCCCAAGCCACCATAATTACCATCCGTGCCGAAAAAATGCCCACAAGTCCCAAAAAATGTGTCTCTCCTGCCGAGGCCTCCTAATACGTCTGCCGACATTCAACATAGATTTTGGGGCAACACAACGAAAGCGAATAGATTCGTGATTGTCGTAATACCGAAACTAAAATCAATGTAACTTCCGCCAAATCTAATAAAAATAAAAAATACCAACGGAAAAACCCGTAATTTTATTGCCCTCGTCCATTGCATTCAACACATCAGCTGCCTAATGCCCAAAACCCACAAGAAAAATGCCCAAACCAAAAGCCCCATTCCCAAGCTCCCTAAATTACCATCCGTGCCGAAAAAAATAGCCACAAGTCCCAAAAAAAAGTGTCACTCCTGCCCGAGCCCCCGAATACGTCTGCCGAATTTCAACATATATTTTGGGGCAACGCAACGAGAGCGAATAAATTCATGATTGTCGTAACACCGAAACTAAAATCAAAGTAACTTTCACAGAATCTAATAAAAATAAAAAATTCCAACGGCAAAACCCGTAATTTTATCGCCCTCGTCGATTGCATTCAACGCATCAGCTGCCCAATGCACAAAACCCACAATAAAAACGCGCAAACCAAAAACCCCATTCCCAAGCTCCCATAATTACCATCCGTGCCGAAAAAAATAGCCACAAGTCCTAAAAAAAGTGTCACTCCAGCCCGAGCCACCGAATACGTCTGCCGAAATTCAACATATATATTTCGGGGCGACGCGACGAGGAGCGAAGTCGGCGGCCGAGCGCGCTCAGAAATGTCGGATGCTCGAGTTGCGGGATAATGATCGACGGAAGTGTTCGTGTTAAAATATGCAGATCCGGGTAAATTACTACCGGGCAGACGGGCGCTTCGTCGGGACTCGCTGGCACCTTTACCCCTATGGAGAGCGCGGTGCGGTGCGGTGCGTGCGGGGCGCGCACAATCATCGGACTCTCGCGCGCCGAGGAGCGAGAAGAGCCGCAACGTTGCTGCTGTTGCTCTAAGTGCCCCGCGCGTGTATATATAGGCCTCGTCGTGGTGCCGTATATACGCTGGCCCGGCCGCGGTATACGCAGCGGCATTACAGCGCAGGAATATGAGGAAGGATACGGCCGAGGCCCGGGCGCTCAAGTTTTCTGCCGCTGCCGCGCGGCGGAGGTCGAGGCCGGCCCATACTCATGGCGTGAAGCACGCGTGGGAAAGAATATTAACCGCGCAAAGAGGCGCGCGGCATTAATGCCCTGACCGACCCGCAAAATATAACGTGGTCTATCACGTCTCACGGGTCATCATCATTTATTCAATCAATAATCCTATCAAGGCTGTCTTGACCGCTGCCGCGATCCGCTGCACGCATCTCCCCCGATCCGCGGAGAGACGATAAATATCAACCACGATATCATTTTTTTGGTTCGCGCGATTTTTTCTTTTTTTTTTTTTGTAATTGATTTCACATATAATTTTACGTCGTGGTTTATCTTCGTGGAAGCGGCACGAAGTAACCGTGTGAAATGCGGGAAATTCTTTGGGGTTCCAAGATTTTTGTTCAAGCGGGCGAGAGGCGATCAACCACGATATCATTTTTCTGGTTAACGCGATTTTTTTGTTGTAATTGATTTTACATGTAATTTTCTTCGTGGAAGCGGCACGAAGTTACCGTGTGAAATGCGGGAATTTCTTTGAAGTTCCAACGTTTTTTGTTCAAGCGGGAGAGAGACGATCAACCACGACATCATTTTTCTGGTTCACGCGACTTGTTTTTTGTAATTGATTTTACATGTAACTTTCGGCGTGGTTTATTTTTGTGGAAGCGGCACGAAATAACCGTATGAAATGCTACATTTTTAGGGACACACGTTTTTGGTTTCCGCGACTTATTTTGTATTTTATCAACACGTAATTTTATCGTGGTTTATTCTCATGGCAGAAGCATATCGCAAAATAAACGTGAGAAATGCGAGACACTTTAGGGAGTCCCGATATATATATATATATATATATATATATATATATATATATTTATTTCAATTTTTAGTTTTTGACGAATTTTTCTTCGAGTTTTTTTTTACTCTTTCTTACCACTCGAGCACTCTATGAAGACGGATGCTCGGGGCTCGTCACTTGTTTTTTTCCCGGAGCGCGGCGGACGTGAGCTGTGTATGGGTTTTTCGACGACATCGGACGTAAGAGCCGAGCTCACATGCAGCGTTTAACGAGCGAGTGCGAGTGCGCGAGCGTGACGCATGGGACTAATCGACTTCTTAACACGGAACGACCATTAATACTTAGCGAAACGCGCGCGCGCGCGCGCGACATTAGCGACCCGGGAGTGGGTATAATGCAACTCGCTGGAGATTCTATTGCTGTTAAACTACTGCGACGACGCGACGGAATGGGAAACGCCGCCTCGCGGGTACGTCATCCGAGAATAGACACGGGGCGCGAGTATTTCGCGCGCCGGTTACGTCGGGCTTAACCGCAGAAATCCCCGGTGTTTACCCACAACGGAAGATCAATGGCGAATTGAAAAAAAAAAAAAAAAAAAAATGTTGGCGACAAGAGACCCTTTTTCGCCAGGAAGTCGCAAAGACAACATACGATTTCAAAGAGAAATCGTGGTAGCTGCAGAGTGACAGCTATCAATTTAACTAATTTCTCGTTGCAACTACCACCACAACTATGAAACAATTATTCTTACAATTAATAATTGAATAATCATTTACAATAATATTTTTCAAATAATTATATTTCAAAATCGTATGATAAAAAATGATAATAATATTATTGTTATAATAATTATAACCATTTTTTTGTTACTCTACATTGACAGACTCCAATTTTTTTCTCAGAGTAATTAATAAAATCGGATGAAAATCCCACTGAGTCCAACAAAACCCAATTTTCATTTACCTCGCGACTCGTAATAGACGAAACGAGACTGAAGCAGCCCGCATGCAAATTACAATATCTTCCCTTTTGTCTCTCTCCATCGACTCCTGCGGATAAATTTTGCGGGGAAAAAGGCGGGGGTAGGGGGATCGTTAATCGAGTGGTAGCCGTGCCGACGTTGCGCCCGGCGACTCGGTATTATGTATAAGCGGGGATTTATGGCGGCGACGTATTTGCGGCCGCGTGTTGGAGGCTACAAGACACACACGGCGCCCGAGCTCGGCCGGTCGGTTCGAGAGTCGAGGGATCGATACGGAGGATCGATCGACGAGTCGCGCGGGAGACCCCGGTGTGTGCGCGCACCGTACCGGGCCATGCGAGCCGTCGACCTGCATGCGCCGATGCACCACTTTATGCGCGCATAATGACGCCGTAAGTATTCCGCCGCCTACTCCTCCATCTAGTTAACAAATATCCAGGCCAGCACCGTTAACGCACACGTTCGCGATAATTTATTATAGTGCACGCGGTTTGAGCTCCGCGCCGTCTTCCCTCTCGCCGTCTTCTCGCTCTCTCTGGGCCCTTCGCTCTCCCTCAGCGTGGCGCAGCGCGCGTTGTGTTCGGCCTCAGGATACACGCGGCTACATCGATATCAGTCAGCGACTTGTAATAAAAAAAAAGATAAATGAAAAATAAAATACTCGGGTCTGTGCGCGTATTTTTTTTTGTTCGCGGCGCGGACTCTGCGCCCGCCAAAATGAATTTTAATGGAGGCCCAGCAAAAGATTTGCCGTATTTCATTGACCGTTTACGGGCGATCGCGAACTGCGCAAAACTGAATGACGTTAGTTATAGTCGAATGTGGGACTGATACTGGGGAGAATGAAGGGGTATATTTTTTTTCGTGAGTTGGTAAAGTGAATTTGTCAATCGATTGGTGTTAATGTTGTAAAAGGGTTTCACTTAAAATTTTCACTTGAAATTTTCACTTGAAATTTTCGCTTGACATTTTCACTTGAAATTTTCGCGTGGCATTTTCACTTCAAATTTTCGCTTGAAATTTTAACTTGAAATTTTCACTTGAAATTTTCACTTGAAATTTTCACTTGAAATTTTCGCTTGACATTTTCATTTGAAATTTTCACTTGAAATATTCACTTGAAATTTTCACTTGAAATTTTCACTTGAAATTTTCACTTAAAATATTCACTTGAAATATTCACTTGAAATATTCACTTGCAATATTCACTTGAAATATTCACTTGAAATATTCACTTGAAATATTCACTTGAAATATTCACTTGAAATATTCACTTGAAATATTCACTTGAAATTTTCACTTGAAATTTTCACTTGAAATTTTCACTTGAAATTTTCTGCGTGAATGCGAGATAGAATTATAAGTATATATATCATACTCTACTTTGTCTACCGTTAAATGTCCCTATAGCCATAAATTCTTAAACGGTTTCCTACTCATGCTGGTGGATAACGGCATAATTAAGGGTTAAAAACGCGAGTTACAGCTTTGTCAGATCGAGCAGCACGATTATGTTATTGAATGTGTCATTGACTGTGAAAGACACACAGAAAGAGAGAGAGAGGGAGCTCCGTGCATTAGAAGAGCCACAGTGGTAAAAGGGGTCTGGAGGCGCATGGAATGAAAATAAGGACGCGTCGGGCATGCGGGATGAGCAGCGGGATAGGAAGCGGATAAGAGCGAAGCGTCGACTATACATTACAGGTGGAGAGCTCGGGGCTCGCGTGCTGCAAACGAGCCGGCAGCTGGCTGCTCCTGGCTACACGGCTATATAACGCAAGAGCAGGCTATATTAATATGCGACCGACTGCGAGTGAGACGGCCAGGACGACCCGGCGCGCGTTTCACAGCGAACACTGTTTCGTGTGTATATCCCTCGATCTTCCCTCAAACCGTCCGTTCCTCCGCTTTTAACTCCGACTCCGGCCTAATAGTCGCACATCCTGAGACTCATTCGGCACGCGCTTCCACACTCCTTTTTTTCTTGTCAAACATCGATTAAAGAATACCCAAAAAAAAATGTGCGACATAATCGCAATTGTCTTCAATTAAAAAAAAATAGTTAGCAATTCTGTATGAGATTTTTAAAAAGTAAAACATTTTTTTAATAATTAATTTTTACTTTTGCGAACGACTGATAGTCACAGCTGATTAACTTTATTGACGGTAAAAAATCAGTTAATTAAACAAAATTTGTAGTATAAACTATTAGTTATTACCAATGTTTTATGCTTCCAATATTTATTATTACACGATTACCAGACCAGTAATACACAAATACTTTTCAGTGACAAAAGTGAAAAACATTAATTAAAAAAAAAAACAATTTATAAATAAAAATATTTGTCAGGCGTAAATACGGCGAATATAACGTCACCCGCCGCGAAAAACCCACGTTGCGTGTATCCCCGAGTAATACCAAACAATTGGCAAAACGATTCGTCGGGTAACGGAGAGAGGCGAGGGGAGAGAGTGCGTCGTGTAGCCCCAGAGAGACGACATCTATCTCCCGGCGGAGCGAGGCGGCGGTTCTTCGATCGAGAATGAATGAAACGAGGCGAGAAGAAGCCGGCAGGCAGCGGGAGCAACACGAAGGGCGATCCTCGCCGAGGGAGACCGAGCGAGGGAGAGGGAGAGAGAAGGAAGGAAGGAAAGAAAGAAAGTCCTCCTCTCTGTATAGAGTGCACGGGGTAGTGAATGAATGCCAGCGGGCAATCTGTTTCCCGTGCGGGATTACTTTCACGGCTACACCCCGAGCGAGGCGGCTCTCCGCGCGCCATCAACACCGCCGACACCGCGCGTATACCACGGGAACGGGGAAAGTGAGTGCGGTGCGCGCGGGATGCACACCCGATTCGACTTGGCAACTCCCACCGGGCGTAAAAAGCACATCCGAATTGAATCATTGCTGAATAAGCGGGAAAAGTGGCTGGCGAAAGAGGGCGTGTTTCTCCGTGTGTGCGCGGGCCAAGTGTGAGGGTCTGGACTCTGGTGTGAGTGTCATGTGTGATTGTGAGGCTTGTAGGGTGCAGCCACCGGAGACCGTGGTGGCTTTGGTAACTGCAAAGTGACTGCTATCATTTTTCAGTTGTGGTATGGCTGTTTTCTTTATAGTGACGGCCGTTAATTTTAAGTCGGACGTATCGTTTCGTAGTCGTGGTTAAACAATATTTGTTTTGTTGTTAATGCAAATGTGAAAATTGGCCGCGGGGCTTCAGATCTATAGCCGGCGCTTTATTGATATTGATACTAGATTTATGTCCGAGAGTTTGTGGTATGAGTGTATTGAGTGATTGTGAGTGTTAACGTAATGTAGGACTGTACGTGTGAACGCAATGTGTGACTGTGAGTGTGAGCGTAACGTGTGACTGTAAGAGTGAACGTAATGTGTGACTGTGAGTGTGAACGTAACGTAGGACTGTACGTGTGAACGCAATGTGTGACCGTGAGTGTGAGCGTAACGTGTGACTGTAAGAGTGAACGTAATGTGTGACTGTGAGTGTGAACGTAACGTAGGACTGTACGTGTGAACGCAATGTGTGAATGTGAGTGTGAGCGTAACGTGCGACTGCTAGTGTGAGCGTAACGTTTGACTGCAAGTGTGAAACGTAAGGTGTGACCGTCAATGTGAACGTAATGTGTGACTGTCAGTGTGAACGTAATGTGTGACTGTCAGTGTGAACGTAATGTGTGATTGTCAGTGTAAACGTAATGTGTGATTGTCAGTGTGAACGTAATGTGTGACTGTAATTTACAGTGAACGTGTGAATGCAATATGTGACTGTGACTGTAAACGTAATGTATGAATATGACTGTAAACGTAATGTGTGAATGTGACTGTAAACGTAATGTATGAATATGACTGTAAACGTAATGTGTGAATGTGATTGTAAACGTAATGTATGAATATGACTATAAACGTAATGTGTGAATGTGACTATAAACGTTATATGTGAATGTGACTGTAAACGTAATGTATGAATATGACTGTAAACGTAATATGTGAATGTGACTGCAAACGTAAAGTGTGACTCTGACTGTGACCGTGAGTGTAAAGTGTGACTGTGAGTGTAACATTTTACAGTGACTGTGAGTCTAAAGTGTGACAGTAACTATCACTGTAATGTGTAACTGAGACTGCGAGAGCCAGGCCAAGAAGGCGAAAGCAAACGACCCGTGGAGGAATCGTTTTCCCGCAGTCGCCTCATTGCCTCCGTCTACTCGCCAAAAACGCTCCCCGTGCGCGCCCCTCACCGGCCCACCACGCTGCACGCATTCCTCGACTCTCTTTTTCTCTCTTTCCCCGCTCCCGCCTTTTTTTTCACTCTCGCGCTTTTCGCGCCTCGCTCGCTCGCGCTCCGCTTAGCCCTCTCTCTCTCTCTCTCTCTCTCTCTCTGTCTCGACTCGCGGCCGCGCCGGTTCAGCTATTTTAACAAGACAACGCTCTGCCTATCTCGTGTTCACCCCGAATTAACACGTCGGGGCGGAGAGGGTTGGAGAGTACCGTGCGTTAACTCTCTCGCGCTCCGAGCTTTAAACTTTGCATGGAGAGTGTCGGCTCTCCGCTCTCTCGGCGAGCGAGCAGCGAGGCAGCCGAACTCCGGGCTACGTAATAGTGGAAGACTACGCGGGGGGGGGGGGGGGGGGGCAAGGAGGGGGTACGGGAGAGGGTGAGGGGGGGGGGGGCAAGGATGCGCAGGAAACATTTGGCCTCGTGGTTCCCCGGGGGCGCAAACTGTTGCGTCATAACTCGAGAGGAACTGCGAACGAGCCGAAGGAGGATGGGAATAAGGCTACGGCGCGCACAGAGCGGGCGCGGCGTATGTACAGCGACCGTGGGGGAGGCAAGCGAAATGCTTGGAGCCAACTAATGAAACAGGACCGAGACGGGACTCTCCACTTGCGACAGACTAAAATACCTTCGTCTCAACGTTCCCATTTACCTTGTACACGGGTTCGTCTCTCTCTCACTCTGTCTGTTTTTCGCTCTCGCTATATACGCTACACGCCGCGCTTATACGCGACGGTAAAAACACACGGGACGATACTTTTTTTTTCGTCTTAATGAACATTTGGTTTTACCTTCGGATAGCAATGAAAATGTGGTAAAATGAGTTCTTGGGTGAACAAGCAAGAGGCGTCGTAAAAAGGTCTTGAAAAATCGTTAGAAATTATTTAAACATCTCGAGCTCCTATTTTTGCATTCTGTATATTGAGGACACTACGAAGGCGGCGAAATGAAACTTTTGACATCCAGGTGATGAAAAAAAAGGAAAGAGTCAAGTTTTTTTTAGTGTGTTAAAATGAGTTCCTCGATGAACAAGCCAGAGGCGTCGTAAAAAGGTCTTGAAAAATCGTTAGAAATTATTTAAACATCTCGAGCTCCTATTTTTGCATTCTGTATATTGAGGACACTACGAAGGCGGCGAATTGAAACTTTTGACACCCAGGTGATGAAAAAAAAATGAAAGAATCAAGTTTTTTGAGTTTTCCGTGAAAACTATCGCATTAAAAAAAACAATTAATGGCGAGCTTGTTGTGTACGGACAAAAATACATCGAAATATGGTGTTAAAAAGATTTGAAAAATTAAAAGTGTTTTTGCACTTTTTTCGAAGTTTCGTCACTTCACTAAAATCCAAGTTACTTTTTTTTTAATCGTTGGATCCTGGATTTTCTTCTTTCATTCGAGAGAAAACTCAATCTTCTTTCATTCGAGAGAACTTCAAAGCCGAACCCTAAAAAATCGCAACTTTTTCCATACATGCTCTAAGGAAGACCGGGGATGGTTATACCAAAAACCGTTTCTGATTTTTTTCCCGAAAATTAACGCGAATCGCGCCGCGAACGGCACAATTAAAGCTTTAATAATATCATCGTTAGGTTATGTACAGACCCGACTCGCGCCTCGAACGGCACGATTGTAGCTTCAATAATATTGTTTTTAGTTTATGTAGAACAAATCGTGAATAGTTACCACAACCATTCAAAGTGGTATCGGCAATAAGTGTGTAAGTTGCTGCAACTAATCGCAAAAGACTGAGGTACAGCATAATGCTGTATGGTGTAATTTTTAGTTTATGTAGAAGAAATCGTGAATAGTTATCACAACCATTCGAAGTGGTATCGGCAATAAGTGTGTAAGTTGCTGCAAATACTCCCAAAAAACTGAGGTACAGCAATGTGAACTATTAGCTGGCACAACCAAACTTTTTTCCCATGTGAATCCATCTAATAACCGTTTCCACGGTTACAATTATTTAATATTTTCCGTGTAATTATATCGAAAATGCGAGATATTTTATCCACCGTCTGTTCGAACAGGGAAAACTTACAACGAAAATTAATAATCCAACAACTTCAACCGTGTCAAAACATTAATCCAACGATTTTTCCCTCAATCGTCGCCCAACAGCCGTGACCCCAAACAGCCCCCCATATTAATCTGGCCCAAAATAAAAGCTCCCACGGCGGCAGCATCACCGAACCCACGATAATTCTCAGCCTCTCTCCCTCGATTTCCTCGTTTCTTCTCAGCCCGCAGCGATAATCCTCGACCGTGACTCGACGGACGCGTGTCCGGAAGGCACCTCGCCACACAGCCCCGAAACTTTACAGCATCAATAGCGCCGCACGCGATCAGCGAGCGATGATCTCGCGAAGTGCGGCTCGCACGCTTTTCGCCAGGTCCGGCCGAAACAATATTTCGTTCCATCTCGCCGAAACGACGCGGCCGAAGAGAGTGAAGAACGACGTCGTACACGTGTCCCATGCACTCCCACGTACACATATTATATACACACACTTATGTGGGGCGTTTGTATACATATGTATACAAACGCCCCACCTTCCGTGTATACGGGATGCACGTGTCACGTGCACCCCGAACGCCGACTTCCCCTCAGGAAGCCACAACGACTCGGCTTCGCCGTTCAATTTGCCGTAAGCCCCTTTTCTCTCTCTCTCTCTCTCTCTCTCTCTCTCTCTCTCGCGCTCTTTGGCTTTTATACTCTCGCGCATAGCGCACAATAGAGCAGCAGCAGCAGCTCGCGTAGGACGCGCGAGAGGTGAGTGCGCTGCGGCGAGCAGGAGGGGAGCGGGGATGGAGTAATGCATGGGGCGTGCGACAAGTGCATGACAAGTGCGCCCAACGTCGGCCATGAATAAGCAAAGGAGCCAGCCGGGGGTAATGGCTGGGCGAGAAGAAAAAACGCCAACGCGAAATAAGCCTCGAGTGGCGAGGTTAACAAAATAGTGGGAAAGTACTCGACGAAAATTGTCAATGGGTGTCACGGGGTGAGAATGTGGAGAGGTCGATGGCTGTTGGGTTGGGAGAGCGAGAGGAAATCGCAGGACACGAGTGGCAGCCTGGGAAATCAGCAGGATTTTGGATAACAATTTATTTCTTCAGGCAGTTTTTTATAAGTATTTTTTTGCTTTTAGTTCTGTGACCGTGGATGATAAATTAATTGAGAGATGAATTGATGCTTTGAATTTGTCAGGTCGAGTAGGTCGATTATTTTGTTAAATTGGTTGATTGGCAAACGAATCTCAGAAATTAGAATCAGAAATAGAAATAAAATGAAAAACTGGAATCAGGAATAGAGATAAAATTAAAAATTGGTATCAGAAATAGAAACAAAATAAAAAATTAGAATCATAAAAAGTGAATACAGAGGATTTTTCTAAAACCTTAAATTGAATTTTATTAGAAAATATATATTTTCAGTTTTTTTTTGTTTTTCAATAAAATTGTTGTGAATGGCAAAAGTGATGGAATGATAATAATAATGTACTAAACAAAAATAGTCAGAGCTGTAATTCGTGCAGTGCGATAATAGTGTAACGGAGGCGATTGCAGACTGTCGAGAGAGAGAAAATCGTGCGAGTGGCTGTTGTGACTCGAGCGACGGGGACACTCGAGAAAGCGCAGGGGGTTGACGACTGTGCGGGAGAAAGGAGGGACCGTGCGAACTCTGCAATCCGCGCTCTCGAGATTCCAGCGGGGGGCGAACGCGTCGGGCGAACAGGCTGGAACCTTATCGAAAAGCACTCGCGAATAGTGTGCGATACATTGTATATACTTAGGCACGGGAGGGATATATTCCAACGCAGCGGGGTAAAGGAGATGTGGATGTAGATAGAATTATATAGTGCACTGCTTTGTGTGGGTATCTGTACATAAAAACACGTACAAGTGTATAGCCCACTGTATTATATAGAGAGATCTGGCCGTCGCGTAGGAGAATCGAGCTGGCCGAGGTCAAACGACAAACCTGGGCCTGATTTTTCAAAGTTCCTCATGAGCTCCACCCCCTCAAGGTCCAGAATCCCCATGTTATCGACAATTCCCATATAACCCTTAATATTCTATGTTACCCATAATTCCCATATTACCCATGATTGCCATGTTGCCTACAGGGTGATTCAGAATCCCCGCACCAAACGAGGCCAGGAATTCCAAAATGGTTCCAAGAATGCGTGTGCACAGTTTGAGATTTTTATTCTCAGTACTTTTTGAATGAGAGCCGATTTATGACAGCCAATCTCAACTTTCTCTTAATTCGCCCTTAACATACTCTCAACTTTGTCTTAATTCGTATTCAACTTGCTCTCAACTTACTCTCAACTTGAGCAGGAATTAAGAGAAAGTTGAGAGTAAATTAAGAGAGAGTTGAGATTGGCTGTCGTAATTCGGCTCTCAATCAAAAAGTACTGGGAATAAAAATCTCAAATTTTGCACGCGCGTTCCTGGGACCATTTCGGACTTCCGGGACTCGTTTGGTGCGGGGATTCCGGATCACCCTGGCAATTTCCATGTTACACGAAATTCCCATAATACCCATAATTCCCATGTTACACGAAATTCCCATAATACCCATAATTCCCATGTTACACGAAATTCCCATAATACCCATAATTCCCATGTTACACGAAACTCCCATAATACCCATAATTCCCATGTTACACGAAATGCCCATAATACCCACAATTCCCATGTTACACGAAATTCCCATAATACCCATAATTCCCATGTTACACGAGGCTCCCATAATACCCATAACTCCCATGTTACACGAAACTCCCATAATATTCACAATTCCCATGTTACACGAAACTCCCATAATACCCATAATTCCCATGTTACACGAAATGCCCATAATATCCATTATTCCCATGTTACACGAAATTCCCATAATACCCATAATTCCCATGGTACACGAGGCTCCCATAATACCCATAATTCCCATATGTTGCACGAAACTCCCATAATACCCACAATTCCCATTTTACATGAAACTTCCACAATACCCATAATTCCCATGTTAAACGAAACTCCCATAATACCCATAATTCCCATATTATTTATAACTCCCATAAATCCCCTTTTACTTATAGTCCCTATAATTTGCATATTATTTAGTTCCCAGAATTCCCATATTACTGGTAATTCCCATAATTCCCAGATTACCCTCAATTCCCGTATCACCGAAAATCCGCAGGCTCCAATTTTTCTGAGTACCCTACAGACCAGGCCCCATCGAAAAGGCGTCATCGCACTCTCCAATAGTGTCTGCGATATTTACACTCAGACATGAACAGGACACATCGCAACCCAGCGGGGCAAAGGAGATGTATATAACTTTTACCGCTTTCCGTGCGTATCTACGGACGTGTACGCGGGGCGGGAGATTTATTAATGAGTTGTGGGATAAATCTGCCCTCGCGGTCGCACGGGGTGTTCCTTACGCTCGCACCCCCGACGACAGATTATGCGCGGATAACTGGACGGAGACACGCCACGAAATTTAGCGTTACACGCCTCGGTCGTTAACGCCCGCTCGCGCTCCCGTCCGACGCTGCGCCGGCAGCGTCGTCGCCGCATGAATATGCACCGCGAGATCCTTGCCATCGTGATACCGCGCCGCGCGACTCATCGTAGGACATGTGAGGAGCGTCGTATGTGGCTCACGGCCGACGGGGTCCCGGGGGTGTCGGACACCTGCGAGTCCCTCTAATAGCCCAATGGACAATGCCGGATCGGCCAATACGATTGCCGCGTTCGTTAATTCGGCGCGAGTACGAAATTCTCTGCCAGTTTTTTGCCGAGTTCGAGGCACGTCGAATGGTCCAAGTTACCGCAAATAATTGGGGAAGATTTTTTTTCGTTTGTCAGAAATAATGAAGGATATATTCCGCGCCGAGTTTTTGCTGACGAGTTCGAGGTGGTTCGTGTCACGGAAATGAATTCAACAAATTGGAGAACACTGTCTTTGCTAATGAATGATAACGACCTCGCGAGAGACCTCAAATTAAATTATTTTCTGAGGTAACACAAATTGATAAATTAATATCAGCGTAACCGAAAAATCAAGAAAAATATTCACGATACTAAATAAAAAGTAAAAAATAAAATATTGAATACGTTTTCTTTCCTTTTTCAGAAAATAAGATATATATCTTGTCTGTTCACACTGTCGCATTTCGCCTTCAACGACTGCACGGGCCACAGGCACCGGGTACGAAATTCTCTGCCAATTTTTTGCCGAGTTCGAGGCACGTTGAATGGTTCAAGTTAACGCAAATAATTGGGGAAGATTTTTTTTCGTTTGTCAGAAATAATGAAGGATATATTCCGCGCCGAGTTTTCGCTGACGAGTTCGAGGTGGTTCGAGTCACGGAAATGAATGCAACTAATTGGGGAAAACTGTCTTTTCTAATGAATATAGTAACGACCTCGCGAAAAATCGCAAATAAAATTATTTTCTGAGATAACACAAATTGATAACTAACTACAAATTCTGAGATAACACAAATTGATAACTAAATTAATACACGGAGAAAAATGATTAGTTGGGAGAACAATCTTTTTAATGCTTGGAGTCTGTTGGTGGCTAGAAAGACGAAATTATTTGCGGCAATTACATCCCATTGCTTGCTTCAACTATTTTTAGTTAGTTGAGAAGATAGTACGTGTAAATAACTTCAATGGTTAAGATTACCACTCGAAATAATGTTCCATGTTATTGGTTGATTTTTCTGTTGGATGGCGCTACCAATTGATTAGTCGGAGATATAAACCGACTCTGAGGCGACGCGGATACGAGACCGTACACAGTTTCGAACATTTCCGAGTGAAGCGGGTTTATGCCGTGTGGTGTTCAATATAAAGAGTTTGTTCAATCTGAATAAACGTAGTTTGTGCATATGCCAGCAGCGTTTTTCTTATTCTTGACATTAACAGAGGTTAATGTCATTAATTAGGTTATGTACATAACCTATCCTTATTTTGAAGTAATCCTTGGTTCGTTTCATTATTGAATATTTTAAAAATTACCAGCTACGTACTGAAATGAAACCATTCAGTGCGTACTTAGTATTTTTGTAGTGAGCACTGAAATGATTTTTGTTTCGTTGCTCAGTATTTTGAAAAATACTAAGTACGCACTGAATGTGCCCATTCCAGTGCACTGTCAGTGTTTTGAAAAATATGAGCTACGCACTGAAATAAGACCATTCAGTGTGCACTGCACTGTCAGTATTTTGAAAAATACTAGCTACGCACTGAAATGAAACCATTCACTGCATACTGCGCTGTCAGTATTTTGAAAAATACCAGCTACGTACCAGCTGCGCACTAGAATGAGCTCATTCAGTGCATACACAGTATTTTTATTGTGCACACTGAAATGATTTTTGTTTCATTTTTCAGTATTTTGGAAAATACTGAGTACGCACTGAATGGACTCATTTCAGTGCGTAGCTGGTATTTTCCAAAATACTGAAAAACGAAATGAAGGAAGGATTGCTTAGATTACGTATATAACTATTGTTAATATCAACAATAAAAAAACGCTGCCAATATATGCACAAACTATATTTATTAAGATTGAACAAATTGATTTATTTACGACTTATTAAACACTTGCCATATATGGTAATACCAACCTATTCAATGGTAAATGTACGCAACATCGATTGGTCGTACTAACCAACCGAGGTGGTAGATGCTTGCGATTGGTTGGATCACACAACTATTGCGGATCCAACTAACGACGCTTGGTTCTGACACGCAATAACTTGCTAGTACCATATACTAGCATGCCGGTTGGTTGGCATCCACCAATTCCGTGGTTCTCTCAACTACACCTTTTTCTCCGTGTATCAGCGTAACCGAAAAATCAAGAAAAATATTCACGATGCTAAATAAAAAATAAAAAATAAAATATTGAATACTTTTTTTGTTTTTTTTTTTCAGAAAATACGGTATATATCTTGTCTATTCGCACTGTCGCATGTTCGCCTTCAACGACCGCACGGGCCACAGGCGCCGGGTACGAAACGCGTCGCTAAGTGCATCGCCGTTCGGGGTCCTCCTGCGACGAAGTCGAGAGTCGTAAATAACTTTCGGACCTACGGAGCCGGCGCGCGCGATATTTTGAAAGTTTATGGTCCGAATTGTCGGCGGGGTCTATGGGAAACGAACGGCTGGAAAAAAACGTAGCCGTGAAAAAAAAAAGAAGAAGAAAGAAATATATATATTTCGTGTGTCGATTCCAAGTTGTTCGGAAGCTCGCGCGTCACTTATCGTGTAAATCGAACGGCTTTTCTCACGAATCTCGATGCGATGTTATCGGCCGCTCCCACGTGAAAAAAAAACCAAAAAAAAAACACAAGAAAAGAAAAGAAAAAAAAGAAAAATGCACAAAACTCGGGGGGTACGTAAAACGCGAGAAGCGCCGAAAATTCGGAGGTGGCGAAGGCGAGGACGACGACGTTGAAGGAATGTCGGCCCGATCATCGACGGTCCCGAGCTCGGCGCGGTGGGCGCGAGGGGAACCCCCGAATACGCCCGAGGAATATAAAAATCGGCGCCTCGGCGCGGCCGCGCCGACTTTGCCTATGGCCGCGTAATAATCGACGGGGAATATATTCCCACACGGCGTGCGAGGCGCGGCGGCGGCGGCGGCCGTCCGAGGAGCCGAGGAGAGACGCGAGCGAGCGAAGCGCGAGACGACAAAAACAGGTGCTGCGCGATCCGTTCGTGTGTCTCCTCGCCGTGGGAAAGTCATACGTGAGCCCCAGTCGAGGATACGCGACGACTAAACGCAAGTGCGTAACGCGAGGAGCGGGAAAAAAAAAGTGCGGGCGGCTCAATCTGTATCGGGGCAACCGGAGTTTTCACTGCGAATTGAATTTCGCGTGTGACTTTTCATCTTTTTCGGGGGCTCAAATGAAATTTAATTTTTCGATCTGTCGAAGAAAAAATGAGTAATCGGGCACACTGGAAAATTAAGAATGATTTGTAGTGGTAAGAAAATGATTCTTGGGTCGCGGCACAATATTTTGATAATATAGCAAATAAATTGTTGCTCTTTCCAGGGGAAAAAAGGGCCTCAAACTTTCGACACTTTTGTGGATCAAAGTGGTGGAAAAATCGCTCTTAAATAATTCAATTTAATTTTCTTTTTATTGAGCATTACAAAAAATGATGTTATTAAAATCCGACGGCAGACCTCGCAGATTTCGCAGAAAAAAGGGCCTCAAAATTCCGACACTTTTGGGGATCAAGTGGTGGAAAAATCGCTCTTAAATAATTCAATTTAATTTTTTTTATTCAGCATTACAAAAATGTTGTTATTAAAATCCGACGGCAGACCTCGCAGATTTCTATAAAAATCGCACAAAAACTGAACACCAGTAAATCCCATAATTACCCCAAACAATTCACATTCCCTCAACCCCTCAATCACCCCCAACCAAATAAGTCTCCGCACCCTCAACAAAATTTGCCACCACAAAATATCCAAAATTTCCGTCTCCTTTTCCCACTTTATTATTTCTCCATCATTGCCGGCGAAGCGTCGGCGAGGAGACACAGAGCGATCGGGTCGTAGGCACGAGACTCCGGCGCCGAGTGGCCGGATATCGGAGGTGAATCTGAGGCCAATCGAGTGGGGCAGCGGAGAAAAAACGAGCGCTCTTTGCCTCTCGGGCCGAGGGCAGCAGGTGCGCCGAGAGAGCCTCGAACCGCGCGATCCGGCTGCTCAGGGCGAGAGCGCGATAGGTGCCGGCAATAAGTTGGCCCGCGAGTTGCACGCGCCTGCACCTCGGAAACCGTCGGTGCTCGATGCCGCCGACGACGCTCGATGCCACCGATATATCCACACACAACGCGATACCCGTGTATACGCAAAACTATCCTCGCACCGTGTAGCAGCCTTAAACTCTCCTATCCGCTCATTCATGCCCGGCCCCCTAAATGGCTATAATTTCGGCGGATGATTACAGGGCAGCGTGACCAACGCCCGCGGTTTAACTCGTACGTACACCTCGCGTCCCTCTGTTTCTCTGTTTCTGTCTTACACATTTTCACTCCGGCTCTGTATGTATTGTGTATAGCTGGTACGGTGGGGCAAAACGGAACGCATAAGCGAAAAACGGATTTATGACGATGATCAGAACGTATTTTTATCGCTTTTCGCACAAAAATTCGACTTCAATCATATCAGTTCTGAACACCGGAAAAAAGACAAATATGCGGGGCAGAATGGGACACCAAAATTCAGCAACTCGTGTTTTTTTTTACTGAGTATCACTCAACATCATGGTTAATGATCGTATAAAAAAATATGTTATAAAAAAGTAACCATTTTTAAGTGACTTTTTAAAAGCCAGATTTGTTGAAACTTTCGAAGTGGTTAAAAAAACCTTATGTTCTTATAAGTCGCATTAAAATGTGTCGTATAGACACGATACTCCCAAAATAGGGGTTTGCCCCATTTTGCCCCGCAGAATGATCGAAACTGACAAAAACGCTGTCCCTTTCTGCCCCCGACGTCCCATTTTGCCCCACCTTCCCCTATATAATCCGCACGTCTGTCTTCCTCTCCCGTTTCGGTTTTCGAGCCGCCGGGCCTCGTTACGAGGACGGGCGCGAGCGACCCAGAAATTGAAACGGATCTGCTCCTTATGCCTCCTGACTTTTCGGATTAAACACTGTGTTCATCCAGTCGTGGGATATAGCTCGACTTTTTTTTTTAGTGGAGCAGACAGCGGGGCATTAGGACGGCTATTAGATCGGTCGATATATATTTATATATATATATATATATCTATGGATCTAGTATATATAGCTATATTTATCTATGTGCGTGTAAAAGTGTGTTGGATGGTGCGGATATATCTTATGGGATCGTGACCGGCTACACCACAGGTGATGAGGTGAACAGGCCGCAGTCAGCCCGGTGATTATAATACCGGAGACCCGAAGAACCATTGACCGTTGATCTGCGCGTTCGCTCCTCGTATCCTTTGTAGAAACAAACAAACGTGTATAATGGCCGGGTGGGTCACCCGGTTCCTCGCGAGTCCACCTGTCCGGCCGGTGGACTCTCTAGGCATTCTAGTCGCTTCCCTATCGAAACTTCACCCTCGGGACGCCTTGGGGAATATTTTGTATACGCAGCTAAGTTTCGGATCTTATCGTGGAATCTTTTTAATTTACTTCTGTGGTTGCATCATGGAGAAAAGTGTTTTTTATGGAGGGACAGAAGAGTGACGAGAAATGGGTTTAATTTTTGGTTCAGCAAAATATTTTGTTAGTTTCACAAAACATTTTGTTGTGTGAGCAAAATATTGTGCGAATTTGGTAACACGTTTTTCCAACCTGACAAACCGACCCATTTGTCGTCCTTTTTTATTACCGCAACAAAATTGTCCTCTCACACCAAGCCCGTGTTTTCTCCCCCAACAAAAAAACCGAAAATCGAAACTTCACCCTCGGGACGCCTTAGGGAATATTTTGTATACGCAGATAAGTATCGAATCTTATCGTGGGATTTTTTTAATTTACTTTTGTGGTTGCATCATGGAGAAAAGTGTTTTTTGTGAAGGAACAGACGAGTGACGAGAAATGGGTTTAACTTTTGGGTCAGCAAAATATTTTGTTAGTTTGGCAAAACATTTTTGTTGTGTGTACAAAATATCGTGCGAATTCAGCAACACGTTTTCCCAACCTGCCAAACCGACCCATCTGTCGTCCTTTTTTATTACCCCAACAAAATTGTCCCCTCACACCAATCCCGTGTTTTCTCCCAAAAAAAAAAAAAAATCCCCCGGCGCTTCGGCGTCGCCCAAAGCGAGCGAGATTTCGAATTCCCTTCGCGCCACACGCGAAAGGCCCCCGCGGCTCATTGGCATTCAGCGCCGCGGTGTGAAATTAGGCAGCACACGTATGTTCCATAGACACGTATTTTTTCTCGCGCATAGATTCCCACATCTCGGTCCCGCGTTGCCTCGGTGCGTCACGTCGAAGATGCGACACGCCCGTTTATTTATATTCGGGGCATTAGAGCCCTCGACTCTATTATACGCGTCAAAGTGTCGCAGCCGCATAATTTGTCCGGCCCGATCAACGCGACTCGGGACGGTTTTCGCGCGCGGACGAGATGAGGGATCGAGTCGTGGTGGCTAATGCGCGTCGGGCGAGGCGAGCCGAGCCGAGCGCGAGTGCATCGCGCGCGGCGGAGCCGACGTGTGGATCGACTCGAGCTCTAGTCGATCCACGCGTCGCCGCCGCCGCTGCTGGGGCATCGCGCGAGCGGCAGTTAGCTCGCGCTAGCAGTCGCATTTCGTCACGGCGGCCAATTAGCGCGAGTTTGGCCGACGAGTTGGACAGTTCAACCTGATTTTCGTTGGGATAACGTTTGAATCTCTCGCGCTCTCGCTCGGGACGGCTCGCCTTGCGTAATGAGCTCTCGGTCGGCCCGACACGCGTTGCCCTCGGCTCCACTCGCGACGTACACGACGAGACCGTCGAGCCCGAGAGGTCCCGTTCCCTATACACCGGACTCATTCGAATTAAATTATCAAGCGCGCGCGCGCGCGAGCGCCCCGAGAGTCGCACACACGTTGAATTAAAGGCTCCCCGGGTCTGTTTAATCCAACGCGCCGCGCGTCCTACGAACGCGCGACCAACACGCCAGATCAATCACCGCACGCCTGTCCGACCCGGCCGACGAAAACGACTCACCTACTCGCGGCCGGACTCATTTATTTATTATTATCAGGGCGAGAGACGGCGAGGCGGGGGACGAGGAAAAAAATAACAGCTGAATTAAGGCCTAACTAAGCGGGCGACTCGCACCGGAAAGTCCACTGATTTTTATCGGGAGAGGAGTCGAGACGGTTGGGAAGATTTCTAAGCAAATTTCGACGCGTTTGAATATATTTTCGCCTTTATGACGGCGGCAAATGTTTTTTTTTCGTTAGACGTTTGGATAGATTTTTTTTTTTTTTTAGTTTGGAAGAAAATAGTTTGGGTTTGGGAATTGTTTTTCGTTCCGTCGCTGGGTTCCGGTGAATTAATTAATTATTTAATTACAACATTTTCGCGGTAATTTAACAATTTTCCTCGGGTTAATATATTTCAGTAACCAAACTTGACAGCAGGTGTTGAAATCAATAAAAATTCTCTGATCTCCACAATTTCTTAAATTGTAAATAAATTCATAAAACAATTTTTTTGAATCGTTTTTTCGTGTGACTGTCAGTCACAACTGGCAGACAAAAATATATACATTGCATTTCCCTCAAAAAGTTTCCCCAAGATCTTAAAATTCCTCCTCAGCTCAATAAAATCGATCTAAAATTTCCCACAGCTAATAAAATCAGAAAAAATTCTCCGCTTACGAAAATTCCTCAAATCGTGTTAACAAAATACACAAAAAAATTGCAAAAAAATTGTTCACCTCTCGTGTCAAGCCTGTCGTTCGTTTATCCCGCAACGCAGCTCGCGTTCACCTGTCAGTCACACCCGACAGGTACACCAATTTTCCCCCCCTCCCATCCCCGCCATCCGCATCGGCAAAATACCGCGAATAACTCCGCGTGCAAAAAAAAAAAAAAGAAATTCCCCGTCCCTCCGAATCGCGATTCGTGCGGCACTCACCTCGTGTTGCTGCTGCTGCGCGCAAAGAAAGTCCGCGCTTTGATGTGTCCCGTGCGGGGGTGGCGGCTCCGCGGCCGAGACGTCTTGAAGCAGACCCACGTGGTCCCAGCAATCTTCAGACATGTCCATCTTCCCCCTCCCTTGCCCTCCCCTCGTGCAATTTTTCCTCCTTGTCGCCCTCGGAAAATCCTCGGGAGTCGCAATTCCCGCCTCGATTCTCCCGCGCACTTTTTTTCCTCACTCCCGCACTTTGAATATTTTTTCACGCTCGAAAAGAACAAAAAAAAAACAGAAAAAATCCTCCCTACCGAAAATCCGGGGGTCGTCGCAATTTTCACTGTTTGACCCCGAACCGAAAAATTCCCGCGCGAATTTTCGCGAAAAACTCGCGATCCACGTTCTCGTCGATCCCGAACCAAAATTCCCGAGTTCACCGCGCGGCGCCGGCCTCGCTTTTCGCGCTCCACGTCCGGCAGCGATTAACGGGACAGTCGCCTCTCTCCCTTCGGCGAACCAAATCGCTGGTCTCGGGTGGGGCGAGGGGTGGGAGGGGGGTACGAAAGACTTCGGTGCAGGAAAAGACGAAGCGGGAGCCGCGGGGGGAGGTCGCGACGCGGTCACAACAAAAAAAAAGGTCTTCCAACAGCGGCGGAAAATCAGCAAAAAAAAATCAGAGGTCGTGGGAAGGTCACGGGGATTCCCCGCAGCCGTTTCGGCGTTTTCCGCGTTACTCGCCGCGGGTCGAGAGCCGAAATTCCGGGTCGTTTGAAAACACGCGCGTATAAATTTTTCGCCCGACGGTCAACGACGACGACGACGACGACGACGACGACGACGGCGGCGACGACGACGACGGCGGCGGCGGCGACGGTGGTGGCCGTCGGTGGTGGTCAGTCGGCGTGGAATGAAGTTGGCCAACGGGTTAGGTTGGGTTAGCGCAGCGTAAGAGGAGAGCGAGTTGTGCAGCATCAGCGCGGTGGCCGCGGAACGACAGAGGGGGATGGCGGAGGGATGGAACGAGCCGGAGCAGCGTGGTGCATATACGCGGAGCGTGGAACGCGGGAGGTGTATGGAGGAGGACGCGGGACGAGCGCGGCGAGAGCGACGAGCGCGGCGGCCGCGGCGCTCGGCGAGCGCGCGAAGGACGAAGGGAGACGGAGACGGCCGAACGGGCGGTGAGCGCGCGCAGGACGGAGACAGCCGAACGCGCGGCGAGCGCGCGCGCAGGACGGAGACAGCCGAACGCGGGGGGAGCGCGCGCAGGACGGAGATAGCCGAACGCGCGGCGAGCGCGCGAAGGACGGAGGGAGACGGAGATAGCCGAGAGCGCGCGAAGGCGAAAGGGAGACGGAAAGAGCCGAGAGCGCGCGAAGGCGAAAGGGAGACGATGAGTGCCGAGAGCGCGCGAGTCGTGCGTAGGACGGAGGGAGACGGAAACAGCCGAGAGCGCACGTAATACGGAGGGAGACGGAGATAGCCGAGAGCGCGCGTAGGACGAAAAGAGACGGAGATAGCCGAGCGCCGCGCGCGAAGGCAGAAGGGAGACGGAGATAGCCGAGCGCCGCGCGCGAAGGACGAAGGGAGACGGAGAGAGCCGAGAGCCCGCGACGCAGTCACGGAGAGTGGAGCGACGGCGCGCGTGGTGGGGGGAGGCCGAGCGAGACCGAGCGAATAATCGGGACCGCGGAGAGGAGCGAGAGCGAGGCGTAAGGCGTAAGTCGGGCTACGTGCGGCGGGGGCTTCCCGTGTGTTTGCCCCGTGGGGCGAGCGTTGGAGGTGGCGCCAATACCTGCCCCCGCCACCAACGAGCTTGCGTATACGTACCAACCTACTACCTACTCTCTACTCTGCTCTACTCTACCTTCTGCCCGCTCTGCCTTCCTCCGTCCTACCTACCTACCTACCTACCTAGCGTTGATGCTGCTGCGAGGTGGCGACGGTGCGCCGGTCGTTGACCGCGCACCGGTGGCTGACTGGGGTGGGACGAGTGCACGGGGATTTTATGGGGTTAGGGGGTGGGGATCGAAATAGGTAATGAACAAAATAACGAATGGGTAAAATAGCAAATTTCAAAATAACGAACGGTCTGCATCTAAAATGGTCGCGATTATGAAATTCGCAATTTCCGACATTCGCTATTTTGATTCCATTTTAGTAAAGATGTGGGTCAAAATAGTGAATTATGAAAATAGCGAATGGCTGAAATAGCGAATTTCATAATGATGGCCATTCTAGATTCGGACCATTAATTATTTTTTGATTTATTATTTTCGCCATTCGCTATTTTGGTCATTAGCTGTTTTCACCCCCACCCGGGTTAGGTCGAGGGGCGTTAGGACGGGGTGGATAAAATCCGGGGGTGCTTTGGGGAGAGGTATCTTTTTTAGGGGGCTCAGATTTTTTTTTGGCTATTGTAGCGAATTTTGCGGGGAATTTGGAGCACGTTTGGGATTTCGTTGACAAAAGGATAATTGTTGATGGTTGACTTTTGGCTGGGCTTGGAATTTTTCTGCTGGAGAAGTTGACTTTTTTTTGGTAATTGGGTCGGTGAATTTGAAGGACAAGTTTGTCTTGGAATTATCGACGCGAATGGAAATAACGATGGTCAATTTTTCCTGAAAACGTGCATTTTTTATTGGCGCAGTGAGCGAATTTTCGAGGCTCAATTTTTATCGGAAATGTGATATTTTTCAATATTCAAGATTTTTTTTATTGTTAGATGAAATTGAATAATTTAGCATCAAATTTTTAATTAATTAATTAATTGATTAATAAATCGTAATTTGCATAGCAATCGGCAAAAGATGTTGCGATTGCTTCGCCAATGAGAATTTATTTCTCGGTAACATCGAGTACAAACACTTACGTCTTATTTGGTTTTCCCACACTGGAGAGCGGTGTCGATTTTTCGCGAAAGACGCGGCGCGGTTTATAGAAGACGGAAGAGACCGAGACGAGGAGAGGACAGGCATTACATATTATTCTATTATCGGAACTGGCTGCCGAAGCGCGCTCGAGAGTCGCTCGTAAAGCACACAGAGTCAACGAGACGATCAACACACTCGAGCTCGAGGCATCCTGCGCGCCGGACTCGCGTGCCGTTCGGGCGCTCCGCGCGCTCCTTCGTCGGCATTGAAGTTCCACGAGTGCCCCCTGAGCTCTCGAGAGCAAAGTCCACCGGAGTTCTTGAGGCTCGATTTTCCCCGGCTGTGATTAAAAAACAGCCAGGAAAAAAATCAACGCGCAAATTAAAATACTGAAAAAACAAAATATTTGCAATTAATCAACAATAATTAACTCAATTTATATTAATAGTATTGGGACACTACAATTAATTACTAAATTCAATTAGTTTCAAATTACTAAAACATTGAATGAAAAAAATTCACCATACTTATTAATTCAGGTTTCTCATTATTCCCTTTCTGAACATTTATTTGAAGTAAAAATATTTTCACAAAAACATTTTCGATTTTCCCCGGCAGTGAACAAAAAACAGCGAGGATATAAATCAACGCCCAAATTAAAATACAGGAAAATAATTGTTATTTACAATTATTCGACAATATTTAACTCAATTTCCATTGATTAAGTTGAGACACTCAACAAATAATTACTAAATTTAATTAATTTCAAATAACTAAAACACTGAATAAAAAAATGCAGGTTTCTCATTTCACTCTTTCTGGAAATTAATTTCAACTAAACATATTTTCGCCACTAAAATGGAAACCACCACGGCTTCCCGTAGTTAAATTTTCCTGAGGCTCCGCTAAATCAGAAATAAATATCCCACCGTAATCGCGGCTGCGTAACGATATTGAGCAACCGGCGATAAATTCCGAGTTACATTTTAAAACGAAATGATTTACAATTGTTGCGTCGGCGTCGCGGCGATGCGCGCGGCAATTTGCTCCGCGGGATCAGATTGGCGGGGGCAGAAATGACGGAAGCGCGGGAAAAATATGAGAAACGGGTGGGCGCGGACGGCGGGAATAAAGTCGAGAGAGCGGGTGTCGCGCGGTGTTCCCTCGCGCTGCGCACCAGACTGGCACGCACAATGCGCGAGGCTCGCGCGCGGCTCGCGGTATCTCGAAACACACAGGTATGCGAGAGCGCATAAACATAACGCTGAGGAAACACGGGTAGATGATATCGCGCTGGATGCACCTAAGGGGCCGCGAAGCGCCGAGCGGCGGGCGTCGTCGGAACGCGCGCGCGCGGCCTTTGTCCTTCTCCTTTGCCTGCCCGGCGGCAGCGCGCCGGCCCTCCTTATACACATTCGCGCGCCGTAACCCCGGCGAGCCCGCGACCTCGGCGACGCGCGCGCCTCCATCACTCCCGCGCAACGCAAGAATCTCTCGACGATCGCCGCGCCGTCTTTTGCCACCGAGCGGCGCTGCCAAAGCATAACTCGCGCGCGCGCTGCGACCTTCGTTGCCCTTTTTTTTTCGTCGCCAACGTTTGACCCTACGAAAATCGGGACGCGTGAACAGTAATTTTGAGATTTTTTTTTTTAAGACACTCGGAACATAGTTGGAGATAATAATTTTATGCAATATTATTTTTTTATAAAAATGTTTGTTTAAAAAAAAAATCAATTACAAAACCGGCGCTGCCAAAGTATAAATCGCGCGCGCGGCGACCTTCGTTGCTCTTTTTTTTTCATCGCCAACGTTTGACCCTACGAAAATCGGGACGCGTGAACAGTAATTTTGAGATTCTTTTTTTAAGGCACTCGGAAAGTAGTTGGAGATAATAATTTTATGCTATATTATTTTTTTTTATAAAAATGTTTGTTTAAAAAAAAAATCAATTACAAAACCGGCGCTGCCAAAGTATAAATCGCGCGCGCGGCGACCTTCGTTGCTCTTTTTTTTTCATCGCCAACGTTTGACCCTACGAAAATCGGGACGCGTGAACAGTAATTTTGAGATTCTTTTTTTAAGACACTCAGAAAGTAGTTGGAGATAATAATTTTATGCCATATTATTTTTTTAATAAAAATGTTTAAAAAAAATCAATTACAAAAACGGTGCTGCCAAAACATAACTCGCGCGCGCGACGATCTTCGTTGTTATTTTTTTTTTTCATCGCCAACGTTTGACCCTGCGAAAATCGGGACGCGTGAACAGTAATTTTGAACTTTTTTTTAAAGACACTCAGAAAGTAGTTGGAGATAATAATTTTATGCCATATTATTTTTTTAATAAAAATGTTTGTTTAAAAAAAATCAATTACAAAAACGGTGCTGCCAAAGTATAACTCGCGCGCGCGGCGACCTTCGTTGCCCTTTTTTTTTCATCGCCAACGTTTGACCCTGCGAAAATCGGGACGCGTGAACAGTAATTTTGAGATTTTATATAAAGACACTCAGAAAGTAGTTGGAGATAATAATTTTATGCCATATTATTTCTTTAATAAAAATGTTTGTTTAAAAAAAAATCAATTACAAAAACGGCGCTGCCAAAGCAGAACTCGCGCGCGCGGCGACCTTCGTTGCCCTTTTTTTTTCATCGCCAACGTTTGACTCTACGAAAATCGGGACCCGTGAACAGTCATTTTGAGATTTTTTTTTAAGACGCTCGGAAAGTAGCTCGAGATAATAATTAACGTGGTTTATTATCAGGATGCGAGATTATCAGGCAGGAGGACGAGGAAAAGATAACAGCTGAATTAAAAGCTAAGGGAGCAGATCGCACCGGGATATTTCAAACAGATTTTTTTAATCACGAAACATAGTTATGTATAATAATTTAAAAAAATGCTACTTGGTGATATACTGAGCTATTTTAAGTTAAATTAATTTCGTGATAAGAGCTCATTAAGATTAGGCTCGGTAATGGAATAATTGTTACAGTGGTATTTACTTTGCCATTCTTTCCCCTCAGGCTTTGGAATATACACAGTATTTTTTACATCTTACAGCGTATTTTCCGTCGTCCATTCGCTTACGCATTACAATCACAAATTCGCCTCCACGCGTTTTCCCTCTAATGGAATAATTATTGTAATTGACGAATTACAATAATTTATCAGATATTTGCCAAGACTGCTGAAATTCTTCGAACGTACTACAAAGTTATCTTTGGATACATAAAATGTGTTGCACACACTTAGCTTAAAAAATATATATAGAGTGTCATTTGCGGTTTATATACATTTTATAAAATGTTACTAATATTTCTTTGTGCGGACCATCTGAGGAGTTATCGGTTTCTACTGCCCTTACCCGTGTGAATTAAATAAATAAATAAATAAATAAATAAATAAATAAACAAATTAATTAATAAATACTTAAAAATGTCTTTTTTGTGCCATATTATTTTTTATAACAATTTTCGGTAAAAAAAAAATCAATTGCAAAAACCTGCCGATTGTGATTATTTGTTCAGTCCATTAAATTAGCATTTATACGCACCAGTTTACATACTTCGCAGTTGTAAAGCGGATTCATCTAATCGCATTAATTCTAAACTACACGCGCGGTATGTCGTGTATTAGAGGACGTGCCGGATCACGGTGCCCGGACGGGTTGCCGGCCGCGCGAGCGGGCGGGAGGCCAGCGGTGCATGCATCCATTACGAACTTTCGCCGCGGTCACATACAACACCTATTCATTTGGTGGAAACCACCGTCGTCGCGCTGCCCGCGCGTCTGGCCCCGGGATCGACGCGCCTGTCCACCGGACCGACGCAATCAGCATTTGTTTCTGCGCCGGGTTTATTAATAGCCAGCTGGAAGTATATGGCAATTAGTTTATTCACTGAACACTACTGTGTGTGCTGAACAAAACAGAATCACGATTACACGATAGGAATTTTTTTTTTTTTTCGTTCAAGTCGTTAAACCGCGGGACAAAACTTCCAACCGCGAGGCGAATGAATTGCATTTCACACCAATTGAACTTGGCTGGCTTGGAGAGCAAAAAATTATTTCTCGCTCCAATGAAATCCTGATTTACATTTTTATTTATTTTTAATATATTTTTTTAATTAACATACAAATTCGACTGCGTTAAAATGGTCCATTTTTATTATGCATCTCAGTTAGTTCAAAGTAAAATTAATTATTCGTTAAACCATATTATTACCCTAATTACGATTTTGATTTTGTTTCATTTTCTATCACATAAATAAATAGTGTCACAATGTCTTTCCGTTTATTTGACTATTAAAAAAACCAGACGTAAATCGACATAAGACAATTTTCCACTTGCACATTTTTTAATTCCGAGCGAAACGAATTGAACCCCAACAGCGCTGTATAACAAGCCAACAGCGGTGTATATGACAATTAGTTTATTCACTGAACACTACTGTGTGAGCTGAACAAAACAGAATCACGACTACACGATAGGCAATTTTTTTTTTTCTTTCAAGTCGTTAAACCGCGCGACAAAACTTCCAATCGCGAGGCGAATGAATTGCATTTCACACCAATTGAACTTGGCTGGCTCGGAGAGCAAAAAAATTATTTCTCGCTCCAATGAAATCCAGATTTACATTTTTATTTATTTTTAATATTTTTTGTTTAATTAACATACAAATTCGACTGCGTTAAAATGGTCCATTTTTATTATGCATCTCAGTTAATACAAAGTAATATTAATTATTCGTTAAACCATATTATTACCCTAATTACGATTTTGATTTTGTTTCATTTTCTATCACATAAATAAATAGTGTCACAATGTCTTTCCGTTTATTTCACTATTAAAAAAAACCAGACATAAATCGGCAACCGACAATTTTCCAATTGCACATTTTTTGCCTCCGAGCGAAAGGAATTGAACCCCAACAGCACCGTATAACAAGCCAACAGCGGTGTATATGACAATTAGTTTATTCACTGAACACTACTGTGTGTGCTGAACAAAACAGAATCACGACTACACGATAGGCAATTTTTTTTTTTCTTTCAAGTCGTTAAACCGCGCGACAAAACTTCCAATCGCGAGGCGAATGAATTGCATTTCACACCAATTGAACTTGGCTGGCTTGGAGAGCAAAAAATTATTTCTCGCTCCAATGAAATCCTGATTTACATTTTTATTTATTTTTAATATATTTTTTTTAATTAACATACAAATTCGACTGCGTTAACATGGTCCATTTTTATTATGCATCTCAGTTAGTTCAAAGTAAAAGTAATTATTCGTTAAACCATATTATTACCCTAATTACGATTTTGATTTTGTTTCATTTTCTATCACATAAATAAATAGTGTCACAATGTCTTTCCGTTTATTCTACTAATAAAAAAAAACCAGAAATAAATCGACAACCGACAATTTTCCACTTGCACATTTTTTACCTCCGAGCGAAACGAATTGAACCCCAACAGCGCTGTATAACAAGCCAACAGCGGTGTATATGACAATTAGTTTATTCACTGAACACTACTGTGTGTGCTGAACAAAACAGAATCACGACTACACGATAGGCAATTTTTTTTTTTCTTTCAAGTCGTTAAACCGCGCGACAAAACTTCCAATCGCGAGGCGAATGAATTGCATTTCACACCGATTGAACTTGGCTGGCTCGGAGAGCAAAAAAATTATTTCTCGCTCCAATGAAATCCTGATTTACATTTTTATTTATTTTTAATATATTTTTTTTAATTAACATACAAATTCGACTGCGTTAAAATGGTCCATTTTTATTATGCATCTCAGTTAATACAAAGTAATATTAATTATTCGTTAAACCATATTATTACCCTAATTACGATTTTGATTTTGTTTCATTTTCTATCACATAAATAAATAGTGTCACAATGTCTTTCCAATTATCTAACTATTAAAAAAAACCAGACATAAATCGACAACCGACAATTTTCCACTTGCACATTTTTGACCTCCGAGCGAAACGAATTGAACCCCGAAGAGCGCCGTATAACAAGCCAACAGCGGTGCGTTCGGATCGATAGCTCATCTTAATTTATTTAATAATACCGTGCAACACGAGAACAAAAGTCGAGGACGCGCGAATCCAACCGATCGGTCTTGATAATCAGCGATGAAAAATAATAGCACTTCCGCAATAATAACGTCGCGTGTTGTGTGCAGCGGGGAGCAACGCGGCGGCGAGGAGGGGAACGAGGGAACGATGGGATGGGTTTTATCATTTATTGTCAGAGTGCAGGGGATTCGAGGGACGGAAGGTATTAATGCAAAGCGCACTCAAGCCAGAGTGGCTTGACAGTATTCGACATGTCGGGCGCATATTAGTGCCTTCGTTCCGATCGAGTAAATCTGTTCGTCGCTGCTTGGCTCACAGAAACGCGAATGTCTCGTTGATATCGGTCGTGCCGTTGCTGTCGTATATACATGCCAGTGTATATGTATATATATATATATAAAACGGTTATCGGCTGTCGAGTATCGAGTGACGCGTGGCTCAACCGGGGGTATCGGGCGCCGCACCATGTGACGATTAATTCGATTTTTCCAGACACAGCTACAGCGTACATAGTTCCGCGTGAAAGGCTTTCAACGAATGTGTCTATCCGGCCCGCGCGACTATAACGGTCAATGGACCGTCCGACGGATAAAACATTCAGCGATCGACTGGTCGCCATCCACCGCCACCTGAGCAGAAATAAAGAGGCCTCCCCCGGTCTGCCGTGACCGACGACGATGACTTTGTAGTCGTTCATTGGGCGGAGAATTGTCCTCCGTTGAGTCAGTTAAGGTAGTCGCCCTGCTTGCGTTCAATTTCGCATAAATTCGAGAAAATTGAGAGAGAATTGCAAGCACTTCTCGATGGTCTAAAAATCTGAAAAAATTCATGCACATTAAAGGTACTGAAAAGATTAATTTGGCATAATAATAATTCTAAAATGTTATTAACAAATTGGTGAAAAAAAAATTGTTTAACAAATATTTCGGTGACCCAAGTTTTTTTTTCGATGAAAATGATTCTTTCACGTTTCTGAATACGTATGAATTTTTTCAGATTTTTAAGTAATCTTTGAATTTTGGTGTTTTTTTATATGGAAAATTCCAAAATTCAAAGATTACTTAAAAATTGGGAAAAATTCCATCGTATTCAGAAACATGAAAGAATCATTTTCATCGAAAAAAAACTTGGGGCACCGAAATATTTGTTAAACAATTTTTTTTTCATCAATTTGTTAATAACATTTTAGAATTTTTATTATGCCAAATTAATCTTTTCAGTACCTTTAATGTGCATGAATTCTTTCAGATTTTTAGACCATCGAGAAGTGCTTGCAATTCTCGCTCAATTTTCTCGAATTTATGCGAAATTGAACGCAAGCAGGGCGACTACCTTAAGGGGGTCCTGTCGTGTAGAGTTCGTTTCGCAGAAATTCGAAAAAAATGAGAGAGAATTGCAAACATTTCTCAAAGGTATAAAAATGTGAAAAAATTCATGCACATTAAAAGTACCGAACAGATTAATTTGGCATAATAATGATCCCAAATTGTTATTAACAAATTGACGAAAAAAATAATTGGTTAACAAATACCCCGGTGACCCACATGTTTTTTAAATGAAAATGATTTGTTCGTTTTCTTGAATACGTATGAATTTTTTCAGATTTTCAAGTTAACTTTGAAATTTGTGTTTTTATAGGGTGAAAAAACAAATTTCAAAGGTAACTTAAAAATCTGAAAAAATCGTACGTATTCAGAAAAATTAACGAATCATTTTCATAAAAAAAAAATTTGGGTCACCGGGATATTTGCTAGATAATTTTTTTTCATCAATTTGTTAATAACGTTTTTCAATTATATTTATGCCAAATTAATATTTTCAGTACCTTTAACGTGCATGAATTTTTTCAGATTTTTATACCATCGAGAAGTGTTTACAATTCTCTCTCAATATTCTTGAATGTATGTGACATGAAGACTACAAGGACCTCCAAATGCTATTTCCGAGCTTTGTGATTTTTATCATGGCGCCTGCGCCGCGCGAAATATCATGAAAACGACGTGATTCTCGTGAGAATTTTGTCAGCAGAATTTCTCGTTCGTGTATTTACGAAAAACGAAAATTCCTAGAATTTGTACGAAACTGGCTAATTTTCCAGCTGCTCAGAACGCGTATATTAAATACATTACTTTCATGCTGACTAAGTAAATCACTCATTTACGAAGAAACTATTGCGAATAATCTTAACAATGTCACAAAAGCCCACCCGATAAACCTGCCACAAATTCAGTCGCGGATACCTCACTCCCCACAATCGAAAATAATAAAGCAGAGCCCGCGGCAGAAAAGAAACAAAACCCCGTCCCAGGACTCCAGTTTCAGGATAAACACACACGCGAGAGAGAGAGACGGAGAGGAAACAACGAGGCGGCTGCCCGAACGGTGCAGCCGGGATCCGCCTTACCGACCGCGCGTCACGCGCGCCGCGAAGCCGTCCGCGGAGTCGCGGGGGTCGCGACGATCGTCGCGCCAGTAGCAACATGGCGACGCCCAGTGAGCTGTCTCTCGCGGAGATACGCCAGTATTTGTTGGATAACGGTGGAACGGTGCGAAATCGCGACCTCGTCAAGTACTTCAAGCGCTTCCTGACGGAGCCCGAGACCCGAGGTAGGTTGCGTCTCGTGTCACTCGCACTCCCGACGACTGTTCGTTCCCTCGACTCGTCGTCACCGCTCCTGTCTGCTTTGAATATACCTGCGAGTCCCGACTGACTCATGTGTGGTCGACGCGGTCGTGTGTCATGTGTGTGATGTGTGCGAGCCGCCGTATTTACACCGCGCCGGCAATGACCTCACCGACTTTTCTGCGCATCCCGCGTCGCGCGCACCTCGCTCCCCCCTCCCCCCTCTTCCTCTGCCCCGCGGTTTCCACGGTTGACAACAATGACAACACCGCGGGCCGTGGGACGAGCAACGCGGCCGATCGGATCAATGAAATTGTCCTTTATTAACTTTCAGTCGAGGCGCGGAACAATTTTAAGGAGTACGTGAACATCCTGGCGTCGATCAAGAACGAGGAGGTGAGTGGAACGGAGGTGGACGGCGGAGGAATTCGTGTGTGTGTTGCGCTGGCTCGAAGCGCGGCGGTAACGCCGAGAGACGCGCGGTCGAACGGGTACACGCGGGCTCTCTGACAGTCGGTTAGGACCGCGGCGACTTGTTGCGCGCGGCGCGACGTTGCCGGGTCGAACGCGGAGACGGCGGCGGCGCGGCGTTGCCGATGTGACGCCGGGGATAGCGTGTCTAGCGGGAAGACTCGCTCGATGGGAACTGCGCGCCGGGTTTTTCGCGGACTTTTTTTTTTTTTTTGGAGACGATTTGTGATGAAAAATGACGCACCTGTATTTTTGGACTCATTGGAGATATGTGTCTCGCGTACAAAACAGTTTTTTACGCCCAATGACGAACACATCCTGTGATTGTAATGTGCGAATATTATTACTTATTATTTTACAAAATGTGGCTGACACTTGTGGCGTAATATCTGGAATTCGGGTGACGAATTTTGGTTAATTCGTTTTTTGTCGTTTCGGAAAGATAAAATGTTGACCCTAAGAATCATTGATCAGCTGATCAGCTGATCAGCTGATCACCCTGAACCACATAATTTTTCTTTTTCCACTGGCGCTGCCCAGAATAAAAGAATTATAATTACGTTAGGGTACCAAACAATCGCTATTAAGGTAGACCTTTCATCGTACAGTCAAAACCTGCGTGAAATTCAGTAAAAATTTCGAGTATCTTGATGGAAAAAATCGAGTATATAAAAGGCCCTTCAAAAATTAATCCTGCATAATAATAATTACAAAATTAATGAAAAAATATATTGTTCAACAAATTACCTGGTAACGTAATTTTTTGTTCTTCATTAAAACAATTTATTGATATTTCTGAATCCGTATGAATTTGTTCTGAATTTTATGTAATTAAAAGAAATGAAGTTTATTCAAAATGTTTAAGCTGCGTTTACGAATTTACTCAATCAATCGTCCGGAAACTTCTTGAGTGTATTGGGTGGTTTCATACCAAACACATATCCAAAATTCGTGAATTTTAACACATTTTTCAACGATAAAAAAATTAAGAAACTAGGCTAATCACACGCGCTGGCGCGCGAGCCTGAAAAAATTTTCGCCAAAATCGACCCCAATTTTTTTTTCTTTTCAAAATATCGACTTGTAACCTATACCGCCGTTCTCAAGTCGTATATTCTACCCCTAAAAACACTGGTTATTAACCTATTTTAATTGATTTTGAAAAAAATATTGTTTGCCTTTTTTTTCTGCCAGAAATCGTAGATCCGGCTCCGGACCGAAAATAGCCAAGATCGTCAAAACGTCGAAATATTTTATTTCAAAATACCACCTATGATAGGTTAATCAATTTTGCGCTGGTGCACTCTTATAAAGCTTCAAAAGGTTACGGTTGCCGCCCCGCCTCTTCTCTCATTAAATTTTTCAAATTTGACACCAAACTGATGTTGTTTATCACGGGCTTTCCTGGCAACCAATCAGAGCTCTAATGGCTTGCTAACAGTGCTTTCCGTTATTCATGAACTTTTTAAAAGAGGGACCCAATTTTTTAAATTTAGATCAAAATCTGAAAAAAATCATACGTATTCGAAAAATGAATAAATTATATTTATGAAGAAAGAAAGTTACGTTACCGGGTAATTTGACGAACAATATATTTTTTCATTAATTTGTTTATATCATTTTGTACTTTTTATTATGCAGAATTAATCTTTGAAGCACCTTTTATATGCTCGATTTTTTTCAGACGTTCCTTCCATCAAGATACTCAAAACTTTGACTGAATTTCACGCAGGTTTTTACTGTACCACAAAAGGACTACCTTCAAAAAAATTCTCAAGACATTTGAGAAATTAGCGTAATTTGTGGAATTCGTTGTACGAATTTTGGTTAAACAATTTTTTGTGGTTTCGGAGAGAGAAAAAAACGTCGACCCTAAAAATCGCATTAATCAGCTGATCACCCTGAAACGCATAATTTGTATTTTTCCCACTGGCGCACCCCAGAATAAAAAAAAAAATAATAATTACCTAGTCTACCGAACAATTGACATAAAAAAAAATTCCAAGACATTTGAAAAATCAGCAATTAAATATTAACAGTGTTACTCTCTCGCGTTACCGCGCGCTTCGAGCCAATCGATCTCCGAATAATTAATCAAAGATTAAAAATCAAAATTCTCTCTCTGATCCAGGGCGAAAAGTTTCTGGTTCTGAAGAAGAAGTACCGTCTCGGCCTCGAGGATGTCCCGTCCCCCGTGCCGTCCTCCCCCCTGGCAACCCCCGACGTATCAACCCCAACGTCCCCCCTCCGTGATCCTCCGCCTTATCGTCCGCCACCCCCGGCGCCGCTCAGCCCGGTGTCCGATTTTTCGTCCCCCCTGAACTCCCCCGCACCCCGGAATCCCGGAAACCTCGAACAGAACTGGCCGAACGCGCGGGAAGCGACTCCAGATCCGGAAGTCGATCAGCCCGAGGGACCCGAGGAGCCGCTTGCGTCGCCACCGGTGCCGCCGCGTCGCAAGAGTCAGGACAAGCTCAGATTGGACAACAAGGAGAACGTCGTCCTCCGAAACGGCCAGGAGGCCGTAATCAAGGTGCTCGATCGTCCTCAGTCTCCGGATATTTCACGTGGAATTTATTCCTCGCTCTGCTCTCTGCGCTCTTGGTCGTCTCGGCTGTTAGCATCCCAGTCGTTTAATTTCCATGCGAATGCAGAGCTAGTCTCGATGCTCCCTCTCTCGTTATAAGAGCCCTCATACGCGCCCTCGTGGCTCGTGCACGAGCGGCAAACGTCTCGGCAGTTTCCCCGCTGCCGAAACGTTTCGCGCTATGCTAATGCGCGAGACCGAGTGTTCCCTCGAGGAGCGTCAATTATAACGGTTTCATTGAGGCGCCCGTAGAAAGGGGATGTTCTCGCCTCTGCTTGGGGGGTCCGCTTGGTGTGCACGGTTATCATGATGACTCGCTTCCTTATTGTTGCGTCGAATTGGCGACAATTTTCGACTTGAACGTCACGAGTTTGGGGCGTTCGCTTTATTAATTCGCGCGACGTTCAGGCTCGAATTTTTTGACATAAATTAGAACTTTCGTTCGATCTTATGTTCGAAGTTCCACCTCAAGATCAATTTGAAGGTGAAACTCATGTCCAAAGATTCGATCCTTAGCGTCTATGATAGCGGGAATTTTTTATTCGCATTCGGTTAATAATTAATTCGCGGTACATTTAGCGCGGTTGTAAGCGGGAATATTGCGGATTGCTTGATTAAGGGGGACTTCTACTTTGGAGCACCGTTTGTTCATTTTATTTTTTGTGGGGAAACGAATAATAGTAGACGACTGCGGTTTTTTTTCTACTTTTTATTTACGTTTTATTGTATACAATTGAATTTTTAAAGTTGAAAATTATCGACGTTCTAGATCCTCAAACACGGTCATCCAAAATAAATCGCTACCACTCTCCTGACCACTGTAATTATGTGATCGGCCGAAATTGTGCATACATACTCGGGAAACATGTCTTCATGGAATGCCGGAAGTTTTTTTCGATAACTTAATTTTTCGTTTTTTTATTAATACTTTTATATGAAAATCATAGTGGAAAAATCTTTTAAATGCCGCCATTTTCTTAATTTTACAGTAATCGAAACAAACCTCCGTCATTCCATCAAGACATGTTCCTCAAGTATGCACGCACAATTTCAGGCCGATCGCATAATTACAATGGTCAGGAGAGTAGTAGCCATTTATTATGAATGATCGTGTTTGAGGACCTGGGACGTCGACAATTTTTTATTAAAAAAAATCCATTGTATTCTTTAAAACGTAAATAACACGTAGAAAAAAACTGCAGTCGTCTACATTTTTTCGTTTCCCCACAAAAAATAAAATGGAAAACGGTGCAGAAGTCCCGCTTGATTTGCTGGGCGTTCGGGCTTGAATTTTTGGACATAAATTACAACTTACGTTCGATCTTATCTTCGAAGTTCCACCTCAAAATTGATTTGAAGTTGAAACTGATGTCCACAGATTCGACCCTCAGCGTGTCTGTTAGCGGAAATTTTTGGTTAGCAATCGGTTAATAATTAATTCGCGGAACATTTAGCGCGTTTGTCAGCGGGAATATTTTGTTAGCGATTGTTTAATGATTTTATCGGTCTTGCAGGAGGACGAGGCATCGTCGACGACGACGGCGGCACCGACGAACGTGGCGTCCGCCGAGCTGCTGAGCGTTCGCGAGCGGATGCAACGATTCAATCGAATGGCCAGCGAGACGGATCTGAATGGCAAGGCGAACGGCACGACGACTCCTACGAAGAAGCGATCGGATAAGGTAAGTGACTTTTCTTCTCCTTTTATTCGGCGTTTCGCCGCTGTTGGTTCGGCGCCAACTGGGGGACCAACTGCCGTTGGATTTGCTCACTGCTTCACTTTGACGATTTGTCGTGGAGCAGAAGTGAAATGGGCATTGAGTTATTTATTTGGGTGGAGGGAAACAAATTTATGCGCATTTGAAACGAGTAGAAGCGATTTTTGTAATGGATTTGTCAGTTGGTTGAGTGCCAAAGTCGAACCAACTGACACCAGATTTTTCTCAGTGCTTCACTTTATGCCGGTTCATCGCGCAGCACGAGCGAATATTTATGTGTCGACGTGTTTTTTATGGGGTCAAAAAAACACAAATTTCAAAGGTAATTTAAAAATCTGAAAAAATCGTACGTATTCAGAAAAATAAACGAATCATTTTCATTAAAAAAAAATTTGGGCCACCGGGATATTTGCTATATAATTTTTTTTTTTTTTCATCAATTTGTTAATAAAGTTTTTCAATTATATTTATTCCAAATTAATATTTTCAGTATCTTTAACGTGCATGAATTTTTTCAGATTTTTATAGCATCGAGAAGTGTTTACAATTCTCTCTCAATATTCTTGAATGTATGTGAAATGAAGACTATAAGGACCTCCAAATGCAAATTTATGCGCATTTGAAACGAGTAGAAGCGATTTTTGTAATCGATTTGTCAGTTGGGTGAGTGCCAAAGTCGAACCAACTGGCACCAGATTTTTCTCAGTGCTTCACTTTATGCCGGTTCATCGTGCAGCACGAGCGAATATTTACGTGTCGACATAATTGAATTTGTGTGCAACGGAATGAAAAGAAGTGATTTTTTTCTTCAATTTGTCAGTTGGTAGAGCGGCAAAGTGGAACCAACTGACATCACATTTTCTCAATGCTTCGCTTTGCTGATTAATCGCGAGGCAGAAGTGAATAGAGCATTGTGATTTTGCTCAAGTGATATTTATGTGTGACGAAAAAAAATGTATGTGTGAGAAGCAAAGAACAATCGGAGACATAAACAAGATAAGCAAGACGTACTGCAGGCCCGACAAGTGTAGGCCTAAATAATCCTCGCGCAGTTAATGAAAAGGTAGGCAACTCTGGCATTGATTAAGACCGTAAGTGGCTATATAATTCAATGAGAATATTGGCAAAAGTGTGCGATTACTTTCTCCCCGGTTGGTTTCCTGCGGATGACCCGAAGAGCCCTGGAGGAAGGGACAACAGGGACGAAGGGGGTGAAGCTCGCTGTGCGGCGCATCAGGCGCCGCCGTGGTCAGCGATCAGAACCGCCGACTTGTTCTTCGTAGAAAGGAGGAAGGAAAGGGAGATGCGCGTGCGGACGGCCTCGCATCTCGCATACACAATTTTCCCTACCGGGAACCGGCACGATTGCGTCTTTCTGGGATATCCTCAATCCCAAATCCACCGGGGACCCGTGAACATTTTTTTTTCTCTCCAATCAAAACACCGTTACGAAAAATCAATCACACGAGTCGACATTTTTCCCATTTTTTTTTTTAACCAGCAAAAAAAGAAAGTCACTCGGTCCGTGATTGATGACCGCGATTCCCACAACAACAACAACAACAACAAAAAAACCCCAATAAATCAGCAGCGGAGAAACAAAAATCCGCGATATCTCTCGATATCATCGCCACGACGAGAGTCGCGCGTGAAATATTTTTCTCCACCCGCGGAGAGCAGAAGTTCCAGGATCGCAGCGATATTTTTCAGCGGTTACGCTGGCGCACGTCTCACGAGAAATATCACACCAGGGCAGGCTGACCCTGAGTCCGCCCACAGCTCGGTCACCCGGTGAGCTCGCCACTTAATATTTCGCTTTTTATACGAATTACCGGTACCTCGCGGTACGGTCGTCCCTCCCGTCGTGCGATAGGCTCCATCATCCTCTCCGTTACCGGAGCAACGTTCATCGCCGCGCATTTGAATATGCTGCCGCCGCCGCCGCCGCCGCCGCCGCTGCTGTTGGTGTAGCTGCTGCGGTCGGCTGGTGCAACGATATCTCGCTCGCCGATCGCCAGGCATGTAGCTCCGAACGTCGATGTTGCTGTAAATCATAATAAAGAAGCAACAGCAGCAGCAGCAGCGGCGGCGGGCACCAGCGGCGGTTAAAATTATTAGCGGAATACAACAACCTCAGAGGGGATTTCGCCGCGCGTCGAAAGGCCGCCCCTTCATCATAGTTCATCGATATGTTTATCGGCATCGATTAAAACCATTTAACCGGGGGGATAAGCCGTGGCTCGGCGCACACGAGAGGCGAGGAGTCAGAGCGAGATCCCGAGGACATTGACATACGATCCGGGCCCACGAGCCGCGAGCCCTGGACCAGCCGGGCCCTTTTTTCCTACTGTCGGTGTTCGACCTTTCATATACACATTTTTTTTTCTTTTTTTTTCAGACAGACGACGACGACGAGGCCGATGAGAGGACGCTGGGCATCGACGATTCGACCACCTCCGGACATCCTGGAGATATCGTTGCGCATCCAGCAGCAGCAGCAGCAGCAGCGGCAGAAGCGTCTTCGTTTCATTATGCAACACCGACGCGGCTGGTGCCTCGACGTGTTCCTCGCATCGTCAATGAGACACCGGCGAGAGGAAGGGAACGAGTGGAAAAGGCGATAGCGCGGGGACGCTGCACTCCCGGACTTGTGTCGCGTGCCGTGGACTTGGCCCGACGACGAACGTGACCGTGGGCCGTCGCGGCCTGCGACACAAACGGCGGGCGCGCGGAGCGAGAGAGGCGACGCACGTTTTTCCCACCGGGGAGTTTCGTACGAAACCACCGGAGACGACTAATTGAATCGGGCGATGGCTATATGGAAAATCATGCGATGCGCGCGTGGAAGGGACCCGCAGCTTTTTTTTTCTTCTCTTTTTTTCGACCACCTGCTTCGATTCTTCGACGAAGAGCGCGCGGCTCGGGCGACTCTTTAGCCGGCAAATGAGTCTATTTGTAGGCATCGCGTTTCTCCAAAATGCCACGCGGTTCCTCCTCCGCCTTCTATGTTTTTTTTCTTCCGTCGCTTCTCCGGCCTTTGGTGGAAAAACGCTCGCGGTGCGGGTGGCGCGGACGTGAAGCGGGTTGAAAATTCGTCGGGGAAAAATAAGTCGGGAATGATTCAAAGCTCCCACCAGCTTCGGAATTAGCATAATGGGCCACGAGCCGAGGCGAGGCGAGGGGAAAATGCGAGAGGCGAGAGCCGCCTCTAATACGAGCGAAGCTCCTCGTACGTCGAGTCCACGCGGCCCGAGGCTTTCGTGCTTCTAATTAAGATCACGCGTGTTCGCGAGCTCCGGCGCTCTCTGCCTCCCTCTCTTTTTCTCTTTCTCTTCGTCGCTCACTCCCGGTAGCAAAATCGTGGAGCGTCAGGGAACTCGGCTGTCGGTTCAGCGCCGGTGAAACTTGCGAATTCCGTACAGTTCCGCATATATTAGGGACCTCCGGAAACTTGGGAGGTTGTTTGCCCGGCGGCAGCGGCGGCGGCGGCGGCAAAGCTCGCGAACCCAGAGCCGTAAGAGAGTCTGCAGCACGAGAGAGCTCGAAGGGAGGGAGAGACTGAGAGAGAGAGAGAAGCGAAGAGGAGGTTGGGAGCTGCCGGCAGGTGGCGCGTACTCGAGCAGGCAACGACCAAGGACGCCAAGGGGTGTAAACCGCACAAAGTAATCTTACAGAATGTATATGCAAAGACGGCGGAGGACGCGGGGTAGACGAGCTTTGTCGGGGGGAGGAGCCGTGAGCACAGCTTGCGTGATCCCCGGCGCCACTGACAACTTCGACATGCCGAGTATCGGACAACTTATGCGGCCTGACTGCCTCAGACGTTTCTTTCGGCCGGGATCCTCGCGACTCATTCATATTAAAGCGCGGAGTTTGGGGAAGTTTCGCGGTGCGGATTGGTTCGCGCGGCTTTGGGATGCGTGGACGAATCCTGGTTGTCGAGATTTCGGGTGGAGGGAAGAGTTTAGAAAAAAACGTGTTCGGAAATTTGTCGAATGGACTCGGAAGAAAAATATAATGTGATGGTGAATTTCTGGGAGCGGTTTTGAAGCACGTTTTACTCGGAATAGACAAACTCTATGACAAAGAGAATGCCGCAACGCGGAACGCGATATCTTGATTTTTGAATTTTTCACAGAATTTTAAAGCAAAATTTGACTTGCGTTTTTCGCGAAAAAAATCGGTTTCGTAAAGTTTGGAAACCCTACTCGATGGGGTATTTCCCGCTGATACCGAAAGGCATCGTTTGCCCGAAAAATAAAAAAGTCGTCGAGAAAGAAGCGAAAAATGATTTCGCACTACTTTTCGAAATTTCGTCGCTTCACTAAAATTGTGGTTACTTTTTTTTGATCGATCGGACCTCGATTTTCTTCTCTCGTTCGGAAGAAACCTCAATAACGAAGAGAATGCCGCAAGGCAAAATGCGATATTCTGATTCCTGCATTTTTTACAGAATTTTAAAGTCGAATCCTCAGAAATCGCAAATTTTTCCAAGGGGTACAACGATGCTTTTCGAAGTCAGCAGGAAATTTCCCATCGAATAGAGTCTTCAAACTTTACGAAACCGAATTTTTATTTCGCGAAAAATGTGACCCTTGCGTTTCTTGCGATTTCTTTTCTCGATTCCGTAATGTTTGAAAACCCTATCTGATGGGAAATTTCGCGCTGATTCCGAAAAGCACCGAAAAAATGATTTTTTACTTCTGAAAATATTAGGCCACATGCTTCGCCCGTACACCCCCGAAATAACGTTAACAAACCTTGAAACCTTGCAAACCCTCCGAACTGACAAAATACAATAAACACGATTGAAACTACTTTTTGGTTAGTAACGAGTTGCAGGCAACCCGACAGCCAATCAGAGTCTAAAGACAACGACATTGTGAAGACAAAATTTCCTAAGACGATTAACGCGCCTAAAAAAAAAGTATCCACTTACCTCTCTCTTTGGTCTTACAGCGTCAACAATTTTTATCATTACCCACCGCTTCGGGTGTGACACAGACCGTTTGATTAAAAGACCTCGGCCTCCCGTTAGCCACGACAAAGAATTCCCGGCTCTTTGATATGTTAATTTCCCGCGGGTGGGGAAAAGAAATACGTGAAGACCGGGTTAAAAAACGGGTAACCGCTATCGCTAAACACAGGACGGAAACTCTCGAGAGGTAGCCGGCCGAATGAGCAATCGCGCGTGGCGTGCCATCCCGCGTGATACCGATGATCGATGGATCCAGGAAAATTCGTAGGTGCGCCCGATGGAGTTTCACCGCGTTCTCCAGTCCCCCACATTTATTTTCCCTCAACCGCCGCGAGACACAAACGAGTTTCCACCGTTCGCCAGTGTCCCCGTCGCGTTTTTTCCCAACGCGTAGGCGTTGCCCCCTCGAGTCGTCTCGCGCAGTATGAGTCGCATTATCTCGGCGTTAAAATCTCGACGCTCTCTCGCTCTCGTCCTCCGCCTCGTCCGCGTCTCCCTCGTTCCTGGTCTCCTTTTATGTTTCCCACTGACGTATGGCGCGCGCACGCGAGCTTCAACCGCGCGGGGTGTATCTTTGTTTATTTAAGAAAATATATTTCGGTCGTTATTCAGAAAGCCGGCTGGCACGGCGTAGCCCGGGCGTGGGACGACGACGACGACGACGATCGTGGCACCTGGTGGCCCGCGAGAGGAGTAGGAAGCCCAAGAAGAAGAAGAAGAAGAAGAAGAAGAAGAAGAAGAAGAAGAAAAAGCAGCAGAAGAGGAGCCAAAAAGGAAGAAGAGGAAGAGAAAGAAGAGGAAGGAGCGAAGGAAGGTTCCATCCAGATCCCAGGTGGGTTCCCCTGTCCAGAGATACTCGGGGTCCCATCTATTCGGGTCCCTCTATTAGTCCGTAGATACGTTATAGATAGGACCGGCCTCGGTCCGAACAGTCGCGCGTGCGCCCAATGTAATAATCTCTCTCTCACTCTCTCTCCCTTTTTCTCTCCACGAAAGACCAATTCCCTTGTAACCCCAGATTAGCTGACTTTTTATTTCTACTCCCTTCCTTCTTCCCAGCGTCCTCCGCCCCCCCCCCCCCCCCCCCCCCCCCCCGCTCGTTGCCCTGGCATCACTTTGTACCCCGATAATCGAATTTGCTTCAGAGATTATTCTTCCTCTTCGTTACAGATTGTCCCACCACGGTGGAAGTCGGGGGCGTGGAAGGAAGGAAGTCCAGGGGGCCCGTTACAAACGCGGCCGGGATCTCTCGGGTACGCCGCAGTCGCGCCGTGGCTTCTGCTGACTCCGCTTCGAGGCGGCTCGCACCGCGTGGATTCACCGTGTCATCAATTCACCGCCGGCGCGACAGATAAGATCGATCGATCGGGGACAGCAGCGCGAACTAGCGCCGGATGATTCGACGGAAGGCGGAGGCGACTCGTGGCCCTCTCGTGACCCACGAGAACGGAGAACGCGGAGCCTCCTCACTGACGTTCCAACGTCGCATTAGCCCGCGACGCTGATTCTCCGGGGCCCATAAAGGACGAATAATAGGCGGACGCGTATGGGAAGAGCCTATTGAATATAACCGCGGAGAAAATCACTGGACCGGGGATCAAGAGGAGGAGGAAGAAACACAAAAAGGGGAGCACGGGGAGGGAGAGAGAGAGAGAGAGAGTGCGTCAACCTCTCGAGCGCGCGATCCAATCAGCCTGTGTACGGGGAGGATAATCTTTCGGTAAACGGTTGCTCTCTCGGGCGGCCAGCGGACGGCGGGTCATCCCGCGGCGCGCCGCTGCTGCATTACAGTAAAAGGCCTCGCTCGCCTCGCTCGCCTCTCTCTCTCTCGCTCGGTGCGCTCCGGTTTTATCAGCGGTTTTATCTGTAAGTCGCGCAGTGAGCGGCTATTTGTATTCATAAGTCCGCGGGAGGGCCCGGCGCTCTCTCTCTCTCGCTTTCTCGCTCTACGTTTCTCCAACCTCTCCACCCTCGTAACCGTGAGCGCTGACTCTTTTTCGGAGCGCGCCAGTGGCTTCGATTGTTGGCAGTCCAAGCGGACGACGCAGTACGATTCTTGGCAGACTTCTGTCTTCTATCCAACTCGACAGGATTGCAAACCGTCATTATTTTACTTTATACATTTGTATCCTATAGTGGATTCAATAGTTATTATTTCACACTTTAGTATGACGTTGAAGTTTGCATCGTTGCGAAATGATTATACCGGATATAAAAAGTTATTGTAACGACTAAGAGCATGAGAAGAATATATTATTTCACCCCCTCGATGGTGAAATATCTGATTTTTTGTGAAATAAATATTTTGTTGTTTCTAATTTCATTGCATTGCAACGATGCAAACTTCAAAGTCATACTTATGTGCAGCTTTTTTTTATTCATTTTTAAAAATAATTCCTGGGACATTTCAAATTAATGTTCTATGTTCAAAAGACTTTTTTGTAACCACTGCAGATTATTATGATGATAATTTTTAATTTTTTAAAGGTTAGTCCTGGAGCATCTCAAATTAATTTCCTAAGTTCAAGAGACTTTTTTTACGCTGCAGATTTAATGGCGATAATGGAGCGATACATTTTTATTTAAAAACGGCGGTTATATTAAAAATTAATTTTCTGAGTTCAAGAGCCATTTTTTTACGCTGCAGATTTAATGACGATAATTTAGCGATACATTTTTATTTACAAAACGGGATGACAATCCCCGTCCACAAAACGGCCAAGAATCGTCGGAAGGCCAAGAATCTTGCGTCCCGTCCCGGCAGAAGCATCAGCTCGGCTCAATCGTCGGAGGAGCCGGAGAGCGATCGCGCGTAGGCGATTCATCGGGGCCTCATAGTCGCGGCGCGCGCGTATATACGGGAGAGCCGCGAGGATGCGGCAACGTCATCGGACGTGACGACGCCCGTTACGGGCGAGACACGCGTGGCCGGAGCCTGCGAGGCTCTCCTCGCGCGCTGCTGAACCGGCGGCAGCGGCCTCGCGGTTCAGCCCCGAAGGACTCGGCGTCTCGCGCGCCTCGCTATCAGCGAGCGCGCGCTGAGACAGCGGGCACCACCGACTGCCCGTCCGTTTACGTTCCCCAGCGGGGCGAAACCGCCTATGCCAACGAGAATGTGACCAGTCATTGGGTTATTTAATTTTTCGAGGCACCCCCGGTGCGCGTGTTTGCTCAGCCCCGCTGTGAGCACAAATTACCTCGCGACCGAATCACTTTGGCTCCTCCTTGGTCTTCTTATTCTCGTATTCTCGTATTCTTATTCTTCGGCCTGACTCTTCGTCTCCCACGTGTCTCGCTTTTGAGAAGGAAAAGGAGGGAGAGAGAGAGTCGAGCGCCGAGGACTCGGAGCGCTGACTCCACACCGGGCGTTGTGTACAGTTCGTTTCGTTGAACGCCCGTGGTATTTCGGGCCGCGAAGCGCACGGCGATCTGTCAATACTGATTTGAATTCCGGACTATCATCGCCTTCTGTAAAACAAATTGGGGTGAGGGCTCCGCGAGAGGCTTGTACGCGCGGCGAGCGTGGTGGGAATTTGGGGTCAAGTACGTGAATATCGACGCGCGGTGAAATCGTGTGACTAATCGTCCTTGTGTTTAATTTTTACTGCCGCTTTTGCTGTAAAATAGTTTTTTTTACATGCGCTTTTGCTGTAAAATAGTTTTTTTACATGCGCTTTTGCTGTAAAATAGTTTTTTTACATGCGCTTTTGCTGTAAAATAGTTTTTTTTACATGCGCTGTTACTGTATAATAACAATTCTACAGCCGTTTTTACTGTAAAATATTTTTTTACAGTCGTCTTTTTACCATAAAAAATAAATATTTTACAGCCACTTTGACAAAATCGTCAAAATTAGTTGCAACTCCAAAAAAATGATCATGCGAATCAAGAATTACAAGCCGTCCCTTCACAGTTACCAAAACGACCGCACGGTTTTCTCCAAAGTCCAGTGGTCACGAAAACGAGCCCCAATAACATCGTCGGCCTCGCGAAGAAAATTAATTTCCTACTAATTTCCAGTTAATTCAATTCCCCCGCAGCGTTAACTCGAATACGACGTTCCCAAGTGGCATCTCCATCCACCGGATTCGCAACGCGGATACGTAAGGACCGGGCAGGGAGAGAGACAGAGAGCGAGCGAGAGAGCGAGAGAGCAGAAGCAGGAGCGTCTAGACCTCGGCGGTGTGCAGTGTCTGATCCACGAGTGATCACACGGATGGTAGTCCGGGTGGGTTACGCCTGGTGAGTATATACACCTAAACGCGGTCATCCTCGCAACGCTATCTATATGCTAATCCGCATTGAGATGGTACAGGCAGATTACAGGTTGGAATTAGCCGGGAGAGCCGGGTATCGGGAGCGCACAGACAGCCACTCGAAGGATTCTATTTTATCCCGGCCGAAGGATCCTCCTCCGCGTGTCGGCCGGCTGTATATCCTGCGCTTATTTGCCCGGTTACGCGGTGAATAGCGTGAAAATTCGATGCCACAGGAGGATAATAATGTGCGCTGGATTGCACACGGGAGGCGTTCGCGCCGCAGAGTCCACCAAGTGCATCATCGGTGCAACCAGCAGCGGCAGAAGCAGCACCACCACCACCAGCAGCAGCAGCAGCAGCAGCAGCAGCAGCAGCAACCGGAGTACCCAGGCCGCGATATCCACTCGAGCAATGAATTATTGCCGTGCATCGCGAGTTCGTGGCATGATCGTCGGACGCGCAATGAGAGAGGCCAAACGTACGAATATTCCCTGTGACACGAGGCGGCCCGGCGGCGGGGGAGTCCCGTGTAGCTGCTCCGTGTTCCCCATCCGCGGCAAAATACGACTAGAACCGCTCATGAATCACCATGAACCCGCGCCGAACGCTAATAATCGAGTTGCTCGCTAATTCCTGCGCCCCCCCTCCACCCCCTTCCCCCCACACACACTTGGTACTCGACGCTCTGTGTTCCTCGAATTATAACCCCCGTTTATTCGAGCTATTATCGCGGATGTTCCTGCGTGGCGTAGAACGTGAAAAAAAGGCGGATAAGTGCACCGAGGATATCAATTGCGGATATGGGAGGGGGATTATTTTTGCACCGCTTCGTTAGTCCCGAATGCTGCGGTTAAGTAGAATTCGAGTGGCTTTTTTATTTGGATTTGTCACGTTGTATGTGGCGAGAGTAAATTAAAAAAATTGTGGCATCGACTCTGGAGACAAGTCATTTTTGTGGATAAATTCGGCGTTAGTAAGTCAGAATCGTGAGATGGATTTTTTCTTCCTTTTAAAAAATAGCTTAAGATTGGGAAGTAATTTTTTTTAACAGTCCTTTGGTCGATAAATAATTTGAATAATTCCACCGACAAGACGATGGGCAAAATATTTGTAAATTCAGATATAGCTAAGCAAATTCAATCCTCGATATTTCTTGAAATTCAGAACATCGAGGCCAATATTTTTTTGGAGCAAGCCGGTAATTTCACAGACAAAATATTTGTAAATTCGGATCTAGCTAAGCAAATTCAATCCTCGATATTTCTCGAACTTCGGAACATCGAGGCCAATATTTTTTTCGGAGCAAGCCGGTAATTTTAGGCAGACCGTGGAAATTTTCGGGAACGAACTTTAGAACGGTATGTTCTTCGCCTAATAGGCTTGTACGTTGTATTAGGCGCACTTGTCGTGGTGTTAGTGGCCGGCATTTATGGGATTCGCGAGGAAGCCCGGGGACTTTGGTAGGCGTCGCCGAACCGAACGCTGAATCACCGAGCACCGAGAGTTTTCGGCTGTCAGTGACAGTACCGGCGCGGTCGCGAAACGCCGGCAGAAGCACGAGGCACGAAGCGCGAATATACCCCCGGCGAGGCGAGGCCCGAGCGCGAGCGCGAGATCGTCCTCCTGGAATTGCCTCGTCCGCTCTAAATGAATGCGCGAACGCCCATTAGGGGAATAAATCAGGCCAACGTTATCCGCAGATCGCATAATCGATCCGCGGTATAACCAACCCCCTCGGCTAATCCGGTCTCGCGCGACTCGTTCTCCACGCGCTCTTTCCGTCCGGGTCTTAACTTTCTGCTCGCGCGTCTTGCCTTCACTCTGTGATTGAACTATCTTGCCGTCTTTTATTCCGTCCCGCCTGCCTTTCGCCACTTCTAGTGCATAAACTGTTGCCGAGTTAAATTAAATATTGAATTACGTCTATCCACTGCATAAATTGCTTCTGGTTACGTCTATTGAAAATATATGTTATTTATTATTAACTGCAATTTAGAGAACTAAAATAACGCCTGCCTTTCGTCACATCTACAACGTAAGATAATTGCTATTTTTTTCATACTAATATGAATGCACAGAATATTTTTACTCATTTTTTTGTTTGTTCATACATGAACTAATTTACGCTAAGAATATCGCCATTTGGCAGACATAAAATAATAAACACCTATATTTTAGTCTCTCAGTATCATCCAATATTTTCGAAAAATGCAAGAAATTAATTTCTGGACGCAATCAACGAATCGCAAATTATCTAAGTAACAAAAATACTGATTTCCATCTTCCACGACTAGGTACTCAAAATTTCTGCACCCATCCTCACGCCTAATCCGCAAATGTACTACCCGTGTAAATTCCACCGTCGTGAGGTTCAGCGAGACTCGGAACGCGAAATTTAAGAGCCGCGCGGTAATTAGACTAACGTGAAATATCTCACGATTAAAGGTATACCTTCGCCCCCCTGATTCCCCGCGTTGGAAAGCGCGGAAATAATGCGAGACGCGAAAATGTTCGACCACCGCCGGAGGTGGATGAGAGCGCGAGGTGGTCTCTATGCATGTTCCGAATACGCGGAGCTCCCGCGTTACAACCGGCTATGCATGCCCGATGGCCCCCGGGCTTATAATAAAGCTAATTCCGGGTTTGCTCTCGAGACAGCTCGTGCCGCAACATGTTTTCCCTCTCGTACGCGCAAACACGGGTATTTCTCTTTCATCGGTGAGCCGAAGGTTTCGCCCGACTTCTTCGCCATTATACTATTTACGCCGTGCACTCTCAGGAGCCCGGGGCGTGTGACCCCCCCTTATTAAAACATTTCCAACAAGCCCCCCCCCCCCCCCCCCCCCAATTCATTTTGGTATCCCCGGAACAAGGGACGACGAGGGCACCAGGAGTCAGAGTTAGGCGCGTGTCGATTCCGTGTTTTCTTGCTGGTATTATGCAGGGAGCTGTCGCACGTGACCCCCGGTGACGGGCGGTGTCGGGATATGCGTGCCGCGAATTATCCGCCGCATGAAACGAAACATCGGGTCGGTTTTGTTGTTGCGATTATTTCGGCGGCCACTTCAGCCGCTACTTTGGGCACCGGGGTTGCAGTTGTCGGCGGTGAAAATTTTGCCCCGAGGGCGACGGCGAGTTCAGATGAAAAAGTTAGATTTTTTTTACTTGATCATAAAAAAATGGCGTTTAGTTATTCGCTAGAGAAAATTGTATATTTTTTATTTAATCTAGAATAAAATAAAACAGAACATAGTAAGGTTTATAAATACTTTAGACGAGAAAGTTGGGCTTCTTTTATTTGAACATAAGAAAAATGTCGTTTAGTTACTCGATATTTTTGAAAACTGTATATTTTTTATTTTATCTAGAATAAAATAAAACAGAATATAATAAGGTTTATAAATACTTTAGACGAGAAAGTTGGACTTTTTTTTTACTTGAACATAAGAAAAATGTCGTTTAGTTACTCGATATTTTTGAAAAATGTATATTTTTTATTTTATATGGACTAAAATGAAATAGAATAGAATAAGGTTTATAATTACTGGTAAAAACAAATTCTCCCACGAATCATATAGAAAAAGATCGAACAAAAAATAAAGCGGAAATAGCAATCAGAAACTAGAATAAAATTATTTATTGACAAGAAACCCGAAGAATTTTTTTTTAAAGTAATTTTCAAGATTTCGTGTGTGTTTTACATTGTGTGGTATTGCAGGCACGACACAAAGTGTTTTGAGAGGAACCACGCTGTGAGAATATCGAGATCGATCTAGGGGCAAAGGGAACAGGGGGGCAGGACCGGCAGGTTTTGATCGCTTCGTCGCGCGTTAATTAATTCTCGGTGATCTCAATTAAAATATTAATTACCAGGGGACAATGGCGAGAGGGGGGGCGAGAGCGGGAGGAGGCAGGTTGCGAGGTGCGGAGAAACCGGCGAGGCAGAGAGGCCTCGCCAAGAGGCGGGCTTTAAAGCACTGGCGCGATGCCATTACGATTAACCACGTCCCATAAGCTTATCTGATAACCACGTCATTACGTAGCCCGTGCTGTGTTGGACCGTGGCTCGGGGTTCGGTGCTGTTGCCAGAGAGTGTGAGTCCACCTCTCCTGACGCGGTGCACGGGGCCCCGGCGTTTGGCTCGTCTCATCGGCGTCGCGAGACGTCGAATCTATCGTCGTATCGTTGCATTACCATATTCGCCCGATGAGACGGGGAAAAACACACACGAGCCTCGTCAGTTCGGCGTGATTTTTCATCGCTGTACACAAATAAATCTGACGCTGCAAATGTGTGTCAGATTTTATTTATTTCGGCTTGGCAGCAACGGATGATGAATTTTGATTTATATTTTGGTTCATCGGGATGGTGTAATAATTGGGAGATGTTATATTTTACGAAAAGAATTCGTGGGCGTTGATTTTCGTTTGTTATGTTCTATGGATTTTAAGATCAGATGATATTTTTGTAATTGCTTAAAAAATAATCGTAAGAAATTTACCGCGTGTAGCCAGCCCAGTACTGGAAAATATTCTCATAATGTTATTTTTTGTAGATCCGTGCGTAAAACTCGACTTTTCGAGGCGGTTTTGCGTGCGTAAAGTGCTCGTTTTCCGCACTAGTGCGTAAAGTGACCACTCGTGTGTAAACTTACACTTTACGCACGCGTGCCGGAAAACGAGCACTTTACGCACGCAAAACCGTCTCGAAAAGTCGAGTTTTACGCACGCAGTTACAAAAAATAGTATGTGTAACTCGTGCGGGAATGACCTACTTTACGCACTTGTTGCACTATATATAATATTTTTAATATTTCTCATTGTCTCAATGATTCATTGCAAATTTTCTAACTCATTTTTTGTTGTTGTTGACAGCAGCAGGGGACAGACGAGGACGATCGGGCATCCGTGGCATCGGTGAGTAAAAATTCCCTAAAGAAAAATGTCTTTCACAGTTCGAAAATCACTTTGACACGATTTAAACAACATAATTTTTCTAATTTCAGCAACTGGATGGAAAATCCCGGGAGTGGTTGGTGCGAGCCTCCCAAGGTGACTACCAGGCCCTGGCGAAGCTGGCAGCGGAGGAGCCGCGTCTCACCAGGCTGAAGGTAGGTGGAAAAGAATCTCAATTCGCGCTATACTTCCCGAGTGTTAATTCCAGCCACTCGAGGAAGTTTGCGCGGTGCACGAAGGGGTGGAACGTGAAATATACGATTTCTCACCGCCCGAGCGGCCGGTGGCGAGATGATATCGGCCAGACGATTATGCTCTACCCTCGTTATTACCGAGGTACGTACGGAGTCGAGTGTGTAATATATACGCGGTGTGTATATATATACAGTACATAATCGTTGTATCGCTATAACCGGGTAATGTACGCGCGGAGAACTTGACACCTGCGGCGTGGTAAATTCGCCGTTTTCGAGGGCCGCGCGCCGATGACAGGTCAATAAATCTAGGAAAGGGCGGGGAGGTTTCCCTTGTAGCGCGCGGAGCAATCAGCCAGACGAAGCTGTAACCGCGGGATGCGTGCGCGTCTGGGTTGCGTGCGAGTTGCGTGAACCCTCCCCGCGCCTCCCTCCGAGCTCGGGCTTTCTCCAGGGTAATGCAAGTCAGCCGAAGTGGATACGAACACCGCTGGCAGCTGGTTCGGTGGTTTCAATGAGGGAAAAGAGGGAAAATAAAAAAGCCGAGCCATTAGGAAGAGATGTACGAAAGAAAATATCTGGGTACGATGACGCGGATCTTTCGCCAATATAATTATGATGCGCGGTGAAAAATATCTGGAGTACCACTTATTATGATTATACGGATTTTGGTAACTGCGCAAAAAAATGTATAATTTAATTTGCCTCGTGTCAGTGGGATTAAATTTCCTCTCACACTTGGCACTTTTTTTATTCATCTACGTGGAACCTTTTTTAAAAATTACTAACCAATTATTATATCACTGAGTCTGTTTTTTTAAATATGGATTTTTTTATTTCCAACCTGCTGATTTTAATCAAATTATGTAAGTATTTTGTAACGACGTAATTAAATATTTATCGTCGTTTTTCGAAGAATGTTTAATGACACTTTGAACGTATTTTCCAGAACAGGAATTTTCATCGTCGTAGGGGTTGAAGTGTCGAAAAAAAAAAATTAGGGAAAATTAAACCGAGGATTTTTCGACGCCGAGGCGGAATTCGCGACGATCGGTGGAGCTTATCCGCCGAGTCCGCGAGCGCGGACAGCGGCGGACTATATAGCACCGTCCTGAATTCATTCCACCGGACAAGGCATCCTCATACCGCGCGGGCCCCGGCGCCACCGCCAGCGGGTGGAAACTGCCTCATCCCTACCGGCGCTTCGAGCGTCAGCGACCGGGGCACGTCGTTGGCCTCATCCCTTGGGATAAATTGGCCATGCCCGCGTGTTTGCGGATAACATCGCCGCGATATATACCCCGAACGGGGGGGGGGGGGGGGGGGGGGGACCGCGGGGGGTGGAGAGAGCCGCGTCTGCTGCTGCCGCTAGGCGTTTCCTACGTAAGCTCCGAGCGACCACCACTCAGCTTTTTTTTCCCCCGCCGATTGGCCGACACGCCGCCTCGCAAAAATTGAAAACTAACTTTTCGGCGTTTTTCGCCGCGCCGATACAGTCGACCGCTGCGATCGTCGCGACTCCGGGTGGGATGCGCGTTTTCTGCATCGAAATTAAATCAAATTTGTTTTTTTTTTTTTCGCAAAAATTATAAACGTGGAAAAACCTGCCGGGAAATATTTCCTGGGTGGGTTGCACGTTTTCTGCGTTGAAATTGAATCAGTTTTTTTTTCGCCGAAAAATTGGAAACGTAAAAAAACTGTCGTGAAATATTTCCCGACTGGGAAAATTCTTATAGAAAATAAATCAGGATTTTTTTCGTACTTTCAAACTCGAAGAGAATTTCTATTACAATTACAATAGCTGACAATTTCTTTAATAATTACAATGAAATCACCATTAAAAAAATGCATCATTAAAAACAAAACAAAATTGCCAGTAAATATTTTTCCGCGGCAAACGGAGAAATATCTACAGGCAAAAAAATCATCATTAGCCTGTAAACATTCTCCACTGTCCGAAAATCTCTCGAATCGCCGAGCTGCGAGCGACGATATTCGATGCCCGAAAACGCAGCACGGAGACGGCGGCATTATGCTGCTTTATCCCAGATATAATTTGACGAGGTTCTGTGTTTAGGTACAGCGAAGGCGGATCGGAGCCTTTGCGCGAACGACCCGAACCGTCCATACTAGTATAATAATCCGTCGATGAATATGCAACGAACGAACGGAGGGGTTAGAGGATACTGGCACTGGCACTGGCAGCAGCAGCAGCAGCAGCGTGGAGAGGAAATCGAGGCTGAGAGGAGGGGATCCGTGATGATGCTGGTACGACGAGCGCGAGGAACGGAGAGGAGAAGCAGAGGGAAAGAGGAAGAGGCCGTGAGGGAGAGACGCGATAGGGAGGGAAAGCAGCAGCAAGCAGCTACCTCGGGACTGGGCAATGCCAATTACTCCCCCGGTAATTAAATCGACACCGAGGCTAATTAACGCGATCCCCTTCCGTGAGCCATGCTGCTTCTGCCGCTGCTGTGGCTGCTGCTCTGGCTGTGCGGCTGACTCCAGTCCCCGTGTATATGCGTCGCGGGCTCCGCCGGACGGTATAAATAAACCGAAACGAGGGTTCGCCCCGACTATTACACGTCCGACGTTTGACGGAAAAGACGCGCTCGACCCGCGACCACCGATCGTTTATCGTCGTCGAACAGGGAGGGACGAAAATAAAAAAAGATAAAAAAAAACACATATAATTCGAGGTAATTGAACGCAGCTTTGACGCTGGAAAATCACGTGCGCAATTATCGTATATCGATTGTGTTCGGCGAAGTTGTAGGCGCCGCGGGCGACGACGATGTCGCTGCTCACGTTGGTTGCTCGCTGAGGAGACGAGACACGTTCGCGTCTTTCCTTTCCTTTCGTGTGCGGGACGAGGGCAGGAAGCACGTACGTCGCCCGATTGAACAAATGTAATCGCGCCTGGTCATCGGCGCACCAGTCGCAGCTTGATTTTAATGCTGGCCGTTGGGTGTTTGTATTAAGTATCATTGTTGATATGTTGATGCAGTCATTGTTGATGAGGGAACGTGAGATGGTTGTGTTCAAATTGTTTTTTCTTTTTTTTTTTAGAAGAGAAGTTGAGTCAAGTGTCGCACGTGATGGGAGATTCGACAATAGGGTAACGACAATAAGAGTCGAATTCGTGGATGAAGTCAGGCGTATTGTACTTTTGTTCCTTGCAACAATGCAGAGCGTGAGACGCATTTAGCGTAGGGATTTTGCGTGACTTTGCGTCTAAAGAGGACACGTTTTGTTGCAACGTTTGGTCTCAACTAGTGTCTGATTTATATCACAGGCTTTGCTAGTCGCATCGCATATATGGAAACTTTTAACTGGCAAACATTCAACGTGAAACATTTTACTTCGGAATTCATTTTTTTTTGCCCTGTTCATCAATGCAATTTTTTTAATGCTTGTTTAGTCCTTGTCCAAGATGTCAAGAGACTCAGACGACGAATCTTTATCATTTAGTACCTCAACGGAAAAAAACTATTCGAAAATTCCCGATCAGACAGGACATAACTTCAAGATCACAAAAATCGAAATCGCGAATTCGACTCTTGCCCAGCGTCCAAAGATCAAAGACCCTGAATAGTCAGGCTCGCAATTCCGCACGTGCAACCTAATGAACGTAAAATATTTCACACCTGCACAGCGTTAAACTCAACGTGAAATATTTTACTTAGGAATTCTTTTTTTTTTTGCCAAGTTCGTCAATGAATTTTTTGTTTAATACTTGTTTAGTCCTTGTCTGAGATGTCAAGAGACTCAGACCCCGAATCTCTATCATTTAGTAGCTCAACGAAAAAAAAACTATTGGAAAATTCCCGATCAGACAGGACATAACTTCAAGATCACAAAAATCAAAATCGCGAATTCAAGTCTTGCCCATCGTGGAAAGATCAAAGACCCTGAATAATTAAGCTCGCAATTCCGCACGTGCAACCTAATGAACGTAAAATATTTCACACCTGCACAGCGTTAAATTCAACGTGAAACATTTTACTTAGGAATTCTTTTCTTTTTTGCCAAGTTCGTCAATGAAATTTGTTTTAATACTTGTTTAGTCCGTGTCCGAGATGTCAAGAGACTCAGATGACGAATCTCTATCATTTAGTAGCTCAACGGAAAAAAAAACTATTGGAAAATTCCCGATCAGACAGGACATAACTTCAAGATCACAAAAATCAAAATCTTGCCCATCAAAAATCAAAGTCTTGCCCATCGTGGTAAGATCAAAGACCCTGAATAATTAAGCTCGCAATTCCGCACGTGCAGCCTAATCAACGTAAAATATTTCATACCTCCACAGCGTTAAATTTTCCCCATTTAAAACGAAAAAATAAAAAACGAAATCACAAGACGAAATCACATCCTCGCATTACCCGGGCTCGATCACCCGGAGGAATCCACCCATGGACATTATCCCCAGCGGCAGCGCCTTCCCCGGCCGCGAGTAATAGGCCTCCGCATAGAGCCGACGTCGCGGGTATCATCGCCCGGGCTGTTCGTATTCGCGTCCCGCGCGCGCGCGCTCGCGAGATCCGAGAATGCAATCAGGCGCGAAGACCGCTGGGTGCGCTCGGCTCGCAATAAATCCCCGGGCGCATTTGTATCCGATTGTAATTAGTCGCTCTAAGCAAACAAATGACTGGCCGGAGCGAGCGAGAGCGCGCGGGGTTTGCCCTCTGGAGCGCCGCCAGTGGGTAGAGCGGGAGCGCCGAGGATTAATATCGGCGATTTAGCTGCGGGCTGATTTAAGGGGTGTAGGACCGCCCAGCTCGCTTCACTTGACGCGCGCGTAGTGTATACACTCGGGCTCGGCTCTCCGACTCTTAACTCCCGTGCGCTCGGCCGTTCCGGCTCCTTGAGAACATTATTTCCCATAAGCCGATTCTCACCGCGCAGCCCCTCCGAGAGATAGTTACGATACCGCGAGCGATAGGATAGCGAGAAACCCCGTTCGCGCACACTGACTGTGAGATGATTGGATTTTAAGGTGCAGGGAGAGAGAGAGAGAGAGACGAGCGAGACGAGGTATTCACCACCGGGAGCCAGTTGGAGAACCAGCGGGACCGGACAGTCAGGAGCGAAACCAGAAGAAGCAGCAGTGGCAGCCGGGAGCAAAACCAGCAGAAGCAGAACCGGCAGCCAGTAACAAGTTCAGCAGAAGCAGAACCAGCAGCCAGGAGCAAGATCAGCAGAAGCAGAAGCTGAAGGAGCGGAAACGACTGCCAGGTGCTGAGTCAGCAGAGGCAGAATCTGGCGAAGCGGAACCCGCAGGGTCAGGACTTTCAGTCGTGATCAGGATTGAGGGACACAGCGATAGCCGTGGGTGATGTGCGGAATTATCGATACCGAGGTGATCGGCGGAGGAGGATCGAGAGGCAGAGAGAAATCCCAACCAACGAACAGCAGTTCGTTAACGCGTGTCGAGCTATTAGAAGAAGCAGAAGAAACAGAAGTGGCAGCCAGGAGCAAAACCAGCAGAAGCAGAACCGGCAGCCAGGAGCAAGATCAGCAGAAGCAGAACCTGGAGAAGCGGAAACGAGAGCCAGGTGCTGAGTCAGCAGAGGCAGAATCTGGCGAAGCGGAACCCGGAGAGTCAGGACTTTCAGTCGTGATCAGGATTGAGGGACACAGCGATAGCCGTGGGTGATGTGCGGAATGATCGATACCGAGGTGATCGGCGGAGGAGGATCGAGGAGCAGAGAGAAACTCCAACCAACGAACAGCAGTTCGTTAACGCGTGTCGAGCTATTAGAAGAAGCACAAGAAGCAGAAGTGGCATCCAGGAGCAAAACCAGCAGGAGCAGAACCGGCAGCCAGGAGCAAGTTCAGCAGAAGCAGAACCTGGAGAAGCGGAAACAACAGCCAGGTGCTGAGTCAGCAGAGGTAGAATCTGGCGAAGCGGAACCCGGAGAGTCAGGACTTTGAGTCGTGATCAGGATTGAGGGACACAGCGATAGCCGTGGGTGATGTGCGAAATGATCGACACCGAGGTGATCGGCGGAGGCGGATCGAAAAGCAGAGAGAAATTCCAACCAACGAACAGCAGTTCGTTAACGCGTGTCGAGCTATTAGAAGAAGCACAAGAAGCAGAAGTGGCAACCAGGAGCAAAACCAGCAGGAGCAGAACCGGCAGCCAGGAACAAAACCAGCAGAAGCAGAACCGGCAGCCAGGAGCAAGATCAGCAGAAGCACAACCTGGAGAAGCGGAAACGACTGCCAGGTGCTGAGTCAGCAGAGGCAGAATCTGGCGAAGCGGAACCCGGAGAGTCAGAACTTTCAGTCGTGATCAGGATTGAGGGACACAGCGATAGCCGTGGGTGATGTGCGGAATGATCGATACCGAGGTGATCGGCGGAGGAGGATCGAGGAGCAGAGAGAAACTCCAACCAACGAACAGTAGTTCGTTAACGCGTGTCGAGCTATTAGCGGGCGTAACGTTCGCCTCGTGGAAGCTCAACGAAAACATTATTTCCCCGCGAGCCGATTCTCAGCGCCCCCTGGATAGTGTACGACGCAATGAGAGATACGATAGCGCGAAACCATTCATACGCTGGCCAGGATGATTGGATTTTAAGGTGGAGCGAGACGCGAGGCAAGGAACTCACCGGCAGCGGTATGAGCAGCGGGACAACCGGAGGAGAGTCAGCGGAGGAGCCAGAAGCAGAATCGACATCAGCACTTTCAGCGGCGATCGGGATCGGCGATGGCCGTGGGTGACGTGCGGAATGATCGATACCGGGCTGACCGGCAAAAGTGGAGAGAGGGAGAGAACGACGAGGGAGGAAAAAGAGAGGAAGAATTCCGAGCAACGAACGGTAGTTCGTTAACGCGCGTCGAGCTATTAGCGGGCGTAACGTTCGCCGCGTGGAAGCTCATCGCGTCGTTTCTCCTCCCGAAGGACTCGGCGTAAAGTCCCGGCTAACAAGGAGGCGGATTCTCCGGGCGCTGGCTTCGGCCGGGAATGATCTACCGCGCACGAACGGTCGCGCTACATATTATCCGGCAGCCAGGGCTGCTGCTGCTGCTGCAGCAGCAGCAGCAGCGATGCAGATGCATTCGCAGAGGCGAAAAAGCGAGGCGCCCAAGAGCTGGGGAACAGAAACAGAGAGAGAGAGATAGAGAGAGAGAGAGAGAGAGAGAGAGAGAGAGAGAGAGAGAGAGAGAGAGAGAGAGAGAGAGAGCAGCGCGCGGAGGGATCTAGCCACGTCTGGCAGGTGGATATCGCTATTCCTCGACGGCTCGGACTGCTCTCTGCCCTCCCACCCGTTATAAAGCCCACGCCCCCACGAATATTAACACGTGTGATTTATGCGTGTAATTATCCTCTAGTTATTTTGCACCGGGGCCCCCGTGTGTTGAGTCGCGGGGCGCGCGGAGAGGCAGACGTCGCGAGATCTTGAAAGCCCCCCTTCCGCTTCCACGGGAGACAGCCGACGAATTATTGGGGCGAAAATGCTTCCTCGCGGACGACGGTTAAGACAATTAATTTTGCAATTGTTCGGAGAGTCGGTGAAATGGTTTGGAAATTTGGGGAGATGACGCTGGGTGGATTTATGTATTTATTTGTTTTATATTAATCATCTTCGTCAGAGAGTGAAGAGCTTTTACCAGGGCATAGCTGCACACAGAAATAAGATGGTTGGGTTAACTAAAATTAGCGGTCACAGGCTGTCAAATAAATGTTTAGTTGAAGCAATGACATTTTTTTTGTTTCTTTAACAGTTTCTCGGTTCAGCAGACCAACCGATGGTTAAGGGGGACTTCTACCCTGGAGCACCGTTTTTTCATTTTATTTATTTTTTTGTGTGAAAACGAATAATAGTATACAATGGAATTTTTAAAGTTAAACATTTTCGGCGTCCCAGCTCCTTAAACATGGTCATCGAAAATAAATGGCTACCACTCTCCTGACCACTGTAATTATGCGATCGGCTTGAAATTGTGCATACATACTCGGCAAACAGGTCTTAATCGAATGACGGAGGTTTTTTTCGATAACTTAATTTCTCGATTTTTTATGAATGTTTTTATACGAAAAACGTAGGGGAAAAATCTTTTAAATGCCGCCATTTTCTTAATTTTGCATTTATCGAAAAAAACATCCGTCATTCCATGAAGACATGTTTCTCGAGTATGTATGCACAATTTCAGGCCGATTGCATGATTACAGTGGTCAGGAGACTGGTAGCCATTTATTTTGGATGATCGTGTTTGAGGACCTGGGAAGCCGACACACTTTTATAAAAAAAAAAATTCCATTGTATACTTTAAAACGTAACTAACAAGTAGAAAAAACCGCAGTCGTCTACATTTATTCGTTTTCCCATGAAAAAATATAATGAAAAACGGTGCTACAGGGTAGAAGTCGCCCTTAAGGCGAAAAATAATGTTGTTGGGCTGACTAAACAATTTTCTTGACAGCCCGTGGCTGCTGGTTTTGTTAAATCAACAAATCTCTTTTCCCAGTGTGATGATATTTTTATTATAACATTGACAAAATATCGCGCGCAGAGTTGTAAATCCTCGGTGCTTTAAGAAACGAGTTATTTCGCTCGGTCATTACGAAATTTTGGGGTGTGTGTCGGGGGTCATTAACGCCGGGTGGATTTACATATTTATCTACAAATCTTTTAGGGTGCAAGTGGACGAGTCGGTCGGACGCTTCTCGGTGTGGTAGGATCGAACGAGTCGCTGGAATAGATTTTAATGGGCTCCGGGTGCGAGGGCGAGACGCTGTTGTTTGCTGTATGTCGGGGGCACGCGAGAGGCGCCAGGAAGATAGGCGTCATCTCGTGGCCGGGATCGATCGTCTTGGACCTCCCCCCGACAGACACGCTCGATCTCTTCTCGCCTTTTTCCCTTCCGAGGTCGCATTTTCTCCGCTCACACTTGCTCGACGGTCCACGGGCTCCGCCTCCGTTTCCCCGAAAATATGTCTCACTGCTGACCATTCGCCGTTGCTCCCTCGGCCTCCGGGAACCTGACACGCGGTGGTCCGACTTTGCTCATGCGCCATCCGATCGCGTGTGGATGGTCGCAGAAGGTGATATGGAATAATCCGACGGGAGAAAATATTTTGCTTCATTGAGATCTCGTTGATATTTTTTTTTACTAAAAGATCGAAACAAAATACTTTGTTTCGTCTATACCTAATTTTTGTCTCCAGCCAAAAGATGGAGCCAATGAAATTTTATTCACGACAAAAGTCGACAGACTTCCCTTCCAGATTCAAACAATTCTCATCGTCCACCTGGCGATTAGAAATCTTAGAATAATCCGACGGGAGAAAATATTTTACTTCATTGAGATCTCGTTGACATTTTTTTTTTTTTTACTAAAAGATCAAAACAAAATACTTTGTTTCGTCTAAACCCAATTTTTGTCTCCAGCCAAAAGATGGAGCCAATGAAATTTTATTCACGACAAAAGTCGTCAGACTTCCCCTCAGATTTTTAATCTCTCAATCCAAACAATTCTCAACGTCAACCTGGCGATTAGAAATATTGGAATAATCCGACGGAGGAAAATATTTTACTTCATTGAGATCTCGTTGACATTTTTTCTACTAAAAGATCGAAACAAAATACTTTGTTTCGTCTAAACCCAATTTTTGTCTCCAGCCAAAAAATGGAGCCAATGGAATTTTATTCACGACAAAAGTCGTCAGACTTCCTCCCAGATTTTTAATCTCTCAATCCAAACAATTCTCAACGTCGACCTGGCGATTAGAAACCTTGGAATAATCCGACGGGGGAAAATATTTTACTTCATTTAGATCTCGTTAACTTTATTTTTACTAAAAGATCGAAACAAAATACTGTGTTCGTCTAAACCCAATTTTTGTCTCCATCCAAAAAATGGAACCAATGAAATTTTATTCACGACAAAAGTCGTCAGACTTCCCCTCAGATTTTTAATCTCTCAATCCAAACAATTCTCAACGTCGACCTGGCGATTAGAAATCTCGTTTCCCCGAAACAAAAAAAAAACCACCCCTGATATGTACCGATCGTACACCGTGTTCAACCCTCAAAGTCGGTTGTCGATAGGCCAACCAGATTACAAACTGGGACAAACTACCCGCGGCTCGAACGCGCAACTAACTGTATTTCTGTTTCAGTGTTCCCTGATTGTCCGAATAATCGACACGAATCGCTCGCGCGCGCGCGCGTGCGACTTCCACCTGGTGGAACTTTAAGTGACCCGGCAGCACACACGAATGCGGATGAAAAAAGCCAAAAAGGGGAAGGAAGGACGGAGGCCTCGACGCGTTGGAAGCGCGCGGAGACTTCGTGAGCCGCGTGCGGAGACTTTGACGGACGGCTCGACGACTCGAAGACTTCGGGAGAGCCCGCGCAATAACGGACGTTTATCGGAGGGTGGAGAGAAAAGGAACGCGAGCGCGCGTATAAAGCCCACGATATGCGCGCACGAGAGTCACCGGCCGAAAGTATCGGCTTCCTCGGGGCCGCTTGTTCGCACCGTGGCCTCGCTAATTAGAGCCCCGAGAGCGATGTCTATCTGTCCGGCCGCGGAGCGAGCGAGCCACATGTCCCCCCGTGAAGGAGGAAAGCTGCGCGGTTTGCGCGTCGACGAGCGAGCAAGCGAGCCCAAACATCCGGTGGGCGAGCTGGACTCTCGCCGGTCGTCGTCGTCGTCGTCGTCGTCATCGCGGCGCGCTCTGCCTCCGGAACTTCTCGAGGCGTTCCAGGGATTCGTGAACACGTGTTATTCTGTCCTCGATGAATATACCGCGCGCGCGTTTCTCGCTTTCACGCTTCCCGCCAATGACATTTGTCTTTTTCAACTTGCGGGCCAAAACGTTCCTGGGAATGAGCGAGCCTCCCGGGCCTCGGGTGGCGCGGAGGCACAAAGCCCGGTGGAGATTCCGATGTGAGGGATTCCACTCGCGGCTCGTGGAGTGCGAGCCAGTCGGGTGGAGAAATTTGAATCGCTCGAGACGCTCGCCGGGCTTCCGTCGTTTATTTAGCTTTTCGGAGGACACGGGCTGATTGTCGAGGGGAATTTTTGAGGCGATGAACAAGAGCGACGGGTTTTGAGGGCTTGGAGCGAGTGCTAAATTGAATGAGTGGGATTAACATTTATTTCTTAAATATCTGAGAAATTTGCGCCGGAGACTTGCAGTCTCTTTTTTGATTTATTTATCTTTTTTGAATGAATGAATTAATGAATTTATTTATTGACGCTAGGCAAAGGCATTAAAATACAGTTCATCATCGATGGAGGCAGTGTTAACGATTTCGAGATTATCGTGAGACATTCCACTGCTCTCCGACCACATACAAGGTAGCAAAATTAAAACTAACTACGAGTATAAAATAAATATAACTATAAATATATATATATAAATATACATCTGTCTATATAAATAACGATAAATAAGAAAGATAATAAAGCAAAAAATAGAGCAATAAAATTATTTTTGGCGTAAACATGGCGGATACATAAAAATAAAAATACAAAACTGAAAAAACTTTAAACGTTTTTTCAAAAAAGCTGTTCGAGGGCTACAGGATAATCTGGTTAGGATCGAAGGAAAAAATCTTTGGGACACTAGCCGAGTGTCGGTTCGGGGGTCCTGTACGAGATTGTTAAATCAAACGAGTCACATCAACGTTAATTTTTTAATACCCGGTCAACGCACCGCCGAGACGTCTCCCTATCTCCAATTTTCGTGATTGCACACGACTCTCAGAAACCCGCGAACGATTACTCAAACCACGCGAGAGCCGCGTCTACCCTCTAATTGAATATTTATCATGAAAAAAGGCGTCTGTTTATTTTGCTAAAACAATATGCGTGGAGAAAAAAAATTACCACAAAGTGATTCGAGACACGAGTGTCGGTTACGCGCCACCGACAGTGCGTAATTTTTCGTTTTTTTAATCGGTTTCTCATTAAATACACCATAAAGAGTTATACCGCATACCATACATTGTACGCGCGGAGGGAAACGTTGCGTCAATTAGTAAGCGGAGCTCATTATGGAAATAAGCCCCGCGCAACTAAATACTTAATAAAGGTCTCATCTTGAATTTGTAAGTGCAGGAAAAAAACAAGGAACAGGGGGCGGTTTGGCGAGCGCCCGCATGAGGGAAGACGAGGAGGAAGGTGGTGGTGGTGCGATCGGCGCTTCGGGGCAGCGAGGCGAGTCGACGGCGTCGTCGGAGATGGTGGCGAGCCGAGGCCGAGGAGCGAGAAGTGCGTGCAGGCCACGCGTCGGTACTCGAATACTCACGCACCGACGAACCCGCGACGGAGAGACAACGACATCGACGACAACGTTTCTGCCCGTGTACATATTGCCCGCCGTCGTCGTGGATGCGAGCGGAGATCGCGTGTCGATCCGCGCGGCGATATTTTAGTTACTTTACAGTTGTATCACGTTTTTTGCGTAGGGAACAAAGCCATTGTTTGTAGTTCGTACATGCGACGCTTCGGCCACGTCATGCCAGGGTTTGTCCCTCCTTTGCTTCTCAAGCGGTAGCCTTTTTTTTCCGCTCCTTTTTTGTATTATTCCTCTGTAATCGCGGATGTCGAGCGACGGGAAATCTCGGTACATCGACCGATTTCCATCTCTATCGGTTTTGCAAGAAGAGGGAAGGAATGAGAATGAGCGAGGACTGAATTTGTAATGGGGTCTCGAGTGAGATGTGCGAATCGGAGCTCTCGCGGTTGGAGCCGAAATCGACTGAGGGACTTGTGTCGTCCCTCGCTCGAACTTTGCTCCGACTGGTTCTAAATCGAGCTTACTTCCTAATTGCCAGCTTCGCGACGACCCTACGCGACCTCCTTAGTTCATATATCACCGCAGGCAGCTGCTTAGGGCCGGAGAAATTCGCGGGCGACATAACAGGTTTCCGGTTTTTCGCTGAGAAAAAAACGTTGTCAAGAAAGTCGATATAATTTGTACCGTTTCTTCGGAACGATAACGATTATTTCATAGAGAAATTATGATCAATTATTCTGTCACATTTTTTTTATCAGAATGACAGTTCACTCGACATAACAGGTTTCCGGTTTTTCGCTGAGAAAAAAAACATTGTCAAGAGAGTCGATATAATTTGTACCGTTTCTTCAGAACGATAACGATTATTTCATAGAGAAATTATGATCAATTATTCTGTCACATTTTTTTTTATCAGAATGACAGTTTACTCGACATAACAGGTTTCGGGTTTTTCGCTGAGAAAAATACATTGTCAAGAGAGTCGATATAATTTGTACCGTTTCTTCGGAACGATAACGATTATTTCATAGAGAAATTATGATGAATTACTCCGTCAAATTTTTTATCAGAATGACATTTCACTCGGGCAGGAAATTGTAGCATTATTTCATTAGGCGTTAATTAAGTAGCCAGCGATGGAAAAGAGGAGTTAAGCGACACGTCAGCTGCGTGTGTGAAAAATGTTATCCTTTATTGGTGCATCAGCCCGATACCCGTATTTATCGATGCAGTGATCGGTGCGCGCATAGGGGACCTGACAGCGCGTCGTGTCAGCCGTCCGAGCGCCGCACGCTCCTTCGAGTCATACCGATGGAATAGCCGAGTGGCTCTCGGGATGCACCTGCTTGGCGCACGAGCTGACGTCATCGTCATCGCCTCGTCGCTCGGCTCAATTAAACATTCGTGATACCTTTCACTGTCGAAGAGTCGGGTAGGAAATAATTTATATTTAAGGATTTCCCAAATTTTCTAATACTTATTTGAGCAGGTGAATATTTATGGGGTACGAATGGTCAATTTACCCAACATTCAGGGCCATAAAAAATATAAAATCGCCTGAGTAAAAATTGATTTCTGCACCGACGAACGAAGAACAATCATTTTAATTCTTTATTTTATTTTCAAGTCGTTAGGCAAATCCCCTTTAAGACACGACTGGTGTCGCACGGATAGGAAATAATTTATATTTAAGGATTTCCCAAATTTTCTAATATTTATTTCGGCAGGTGAATATTTATGGAGTACGAATGGTCAATTCACCCAACATTCAGGGCCATAAAAAATATAAAATCGCGTGCGTAAAAATTGATTTCCGCACCGACGAACGAAGAACGATCATTTTAATTGTTTATTTTATTTTCAAGTCGTTAGGCGAACCCCCTTTGCGACCCGACTGGCGTCCGTGTGATTATAGAGCTCAAAAGGTTCAAGCAACCACGACGTAGTGACATGATATGTGGGCCGGGAGGGTAAATGGCCGGCTAGTTGAATACCAATTTGCCGCGCGCGTATCTTGATCGCGAGAGGAAGAAAAAATTAATTCCTCCAGTTGTGTTACAGCGTTTGTATGAATTAACAATTTAATTCCGATAGGAATCTCGTGAATTAAGATGTTATGGGAAATTCGCGCGTGAAGCGCACGTATTTCTCGCGGGCGGCCGTTAAAGGGTGGTACAAGAGATCGGCTCGATTGTGAATAATTTTTGGAACAAGACGAAGAGGTAAATAATTCATAGTTCGCACGAGGTGCTAACGAGCGTTTATTGCACGGCTGCGGATTAAATGCATGACTGGAGGTATCGATAGACGAGGCAGATAAGAACGTCGAATGTATAAAATGTTCCGTGGGATAAGGACGATAGGGCTCATAATCAGTGGCCAAGGTGTCGCCGCTAGTGCGTGAGCGTTCGACTGTTTCCTGCGAGAGCGAAGAAAAACTTGGAGGCGACGAGCGAAGATTAGCCGATGGCTATCGGGGTGGGTGCCTTACGCTAACGAGGCGCTCGCCAAGCCCCCCGGCCCATCCCGAACTCGACAGACTCGAGACTCCATATCTTCCTCTCACCCTTCATCCCCGCCTCGACCTCCTCTTCGCCCATTGCTTCCCTCGCCACTTCCGGCGCTCTTCGACAGAGCTCAACCAGCTATGATCTACCTATTTTTTTTTTTTTTTTTTTACTGCTGCGAGTCTCAAGTCTCATTGGGTATCGAATAGATTTGGTATTTTTTCACGATGTCTTTTCTATTAATCTGCGGGAATGAACGAATAGGGTTTTTTTATAGAGAAAATAATGTGTAAGGGAATTTGTGAACTAAAAACTGGCAGGCTAATTTTATTTCCTAATTGCTTAGCGGAAATTGGTGAGAATCTAGACTGAAACAAAATAAGACTGGAGGCTAAAGTTTGTTAACAAAAAATCTACAAACTCTATAATTCCCTAAGCTATGATCTACCTATTTTTTTCTACTGCTGCGAGTCTCAAGTCTCATTGGGTATCGAATAGATTTGGCATTTTTTCATTATGTCTTTTTTATTAATCTGCGGGAATGAACGAATAGGATTTTTTATGGAGAAAATATTGTCTAAGGGAATTTATGCACTAAAAACTGGCTGGCTGATTTTATTTCTTAATTACTTAGCGGAAATTGGTGAGAATCTAGACTGAAACAAAGTGAGACTAGAGGCTAAAGTTTGTTAACAAAAAATCTACAAACTCTGTAATTCCCTAATTTTGATTGCCACTGAAAATGACTCCAACTCCATTTGTTCCCATACAAAAGTTGTGATTCACCATAAATACCAATTGTTAGGCACATTGCATCTATAAAATCGATTAAAATCAAGATATCCCCAATATTCGAAAACACAACCACAGACACCCATTTTAATGGTCACTGTTATCGTACAGAGAGCCGAAAAAAATGTAGCTACGAAATCCTAAACCCCAAATCAGTGCAAACTGGTGACCCACAATCGTCACCTCCCAAATAGCCCGCAACAGCCAAGTCGCTCTTTGTGCCTCACAGCTCAAACGGCTTCGCCCACATCCACAATTTATCATTTATCTCCTCGTCCCGTGTATTCGCCTTTTATTATCAGCTCCGGCTAATTAATTTTTACAGCCAGTACGCGCTGTACCCAGGCGTGGATGCTTCTCATTTGTCGGCGTTTTTTTTCCACAGTGTGTCCCACCACCACGACTCGAAGCGTTAGGAGCCTGAGTTATTGCTGCTCCGTAGGAACTGCTAAAAATAGTGCGCGCAGGGAGCGAGCAGCAGCAGCAGCAGCCCGATGGATGTGACGGTCGGTGTGAAGGGCCTGGCGCCACTCTCGATGACCTGCAACTACTCGGCGCTCGGGTCTCCTCGTTAAACGATCGTTATACCGGCTCGGGAGATCGGTATCTCTCGGCTCTTCGACAGCGAAACCTTCCGGGCTGCATGACCCAAAGGGCGAGAGCGAACGATTTTCCGAAATTCCTCGAGGGCTCCCTCGGCCCTCATCAGGCCCTAAATCGAAGCGGAAATGCGATACCCCGGAACCGAGGACTCCTAAAAGTGACGCTCGTTCTCCGTTCGACACTAAACTCGCCCAAAAATCCCACTAATCCAACTAACTCTTCGGCCTGTTCCTTCGCCCTGTTTCTCTGTCGCTGCTATCTGTCCCACTGCGACGAAAACTCGTCGTGCGACAGATCTTGTTTCCTGCGGTTGTTGTAATTTCTGGGTTATTTTGAATTTACTTAAAATCACGTGAGTTCATTTTATGGTATACCAAAAACTGGAATTACCGAAGTTTTTTTTTGTAATCTCTGATTCATTTTCCATTTCCTCAGTTTCCATTTTTTATTTTACAGAATGCCAAAGACTGGAATTACCAAAGATTTTTTTCTTCGTTTTGTAATTACTGATTAAAAGTAATTGTTTATTAAATAATTCGATGACCCAAGTTTTTTTTTAATTAAAATGATTCCCTCGTTTTCGTGAATACGTATGAACTTTTCAGATTTTTAAGTACCTACTCTTTGAAATTTGTACATATTCTCCATATAAAAAACACGAATTTCAAAGAGTACTTAAAAATCTGGAAAAATTCGTACGTATTCAGAAAAACGAAGGAATCATTTGCATAAAAAAAACTTGGGTCATCGAATAATTGATTAAACTATCATTTTTTTCATCAATTTGTTAATAACATTTTAGAATTATTATTATCCAAAATTAATCTTTTCAGTACCTTTAATGTGCATGAATTTTTTCAATTTTTTTTAACCATCGCGAAGTGTTTGCAATTGTCTCTCATTTTTTTCGAATTTTTGCGAAATGGTTTATGTTATTTTCCATCTAAAATAACACAAATTTTCCATCTAAAATAACACAAATTTCAAAGATTAGATAAAAATCTGAAAAAATACATACGTATTCAGAAAAAACGAAGGAATCATTTTCATCCACAAAAAAACTTGGGTCACCGAAATATTTGTTAAACAATTTTGTTTTAATCAATTTGTTAATAACATTTTAGAATTATTATTATTAAAAATTAATCTTTTCAGTACCTTTAATGTGCATGAATTTTTTCATATTTTTATACCATCGAGAAGTGTTCGCAATTCTCTCGCACTTTTCTCGAATTTATACGAATTGAATACTCCGCCAGACGACCTCCTTAAATTCACATATGACCCGGAACCGAAGACTCTTAAAAGTTGCGCTCGTTCTGTCGTTCGCCTCTTGCCGAAAAATCCCGCTGGTTCAGCTAACTCTTTGGGCTGTTCCTTCGCCCTGTTTCACTGTCGCCGGTATCAGTCCCATTGCGATGAAAACTCGTCGCGCGCGACTGTCCGACGGCGGCGTGAAATATACAGATCGGGGGAATACGAGATGAACCGGTCGCCGGGAATCGGCCCGCAGAGAGAAATGCAAATAGAGGAAAAATTTGTGGCTACGTGTGTGGCCCCCGCGGAATGGGCAGGGGGAATGGGACGACCGGGCGAGCGAGCCGCGACTGTGCGAACCAGCAACCGCCGTTACTCTCCCTAACGAATTGTTCATTTAATTTTGCCGAACATTTTCGGTGCCACTGCTGGGGCCTTCGACCGTTTTCCCTGTCCCTTCGTCTCTCTCGCTCCCTCGATAAAATGGCAAAAAATTGTGAATTCGGCTCCGCCGGCGATGGCCAAGGGAGCCGGGCCAAAAAAACAGCAGAGAGGCCTACGGTATAACCGAGGAAAACGCGAGGATCGTTTACACCGGGCGACTTTGCACGGTCGATGTTTTTCGACCGAGTCAGGGTTCGTCCTTAAGATAACCGATCTTTACTATTTTTATGACGAGCTTTATTTCGAGAGAGCCACGATCCTTTCCTCCTCTTCTTCGTCTTCTTCCTCTTCGTTTTCAACGAATGAATAAATTTGGAACGACCAATCGAACGAGGCAGAGGTGTGAATGAGACGTGTGTGTCGTCGGATTCGTCAGACGTCTCGGGTTCCTCCGCTTGATACTTGAAACATCAAACAAAAGTATGAAACTGCAATTTTTAAATAACAAATTTTGGATGAACGAAAATTATTTTTTGACAGTAAAATAATTCCCTATTACACCCTTAAAAAATCGGACCAAGGAAAAAAAGAGTTCCACGTTTTATAACCGAGGAAAATGCGAGGATCGTTTACACCGGGCGACTTTGCACGGTCGATATTTTTCGACCGAGTCAGGGTTCGTCCTTAAGATATCCGATCTTTACTATTTTTATGACTAGCTTCATTTCGAGAGAGCCTCGATCTTTCTTCCTCTTCTTCTTCGTCCTCTTCCTCTTGAATGAATAAATTTGGAACGACCAATCGAAGGAGGCGGAGATGTGAATGAGACCTGTGTGTCTTCAGATTCGTCAGACGCCTCGAATGTTTCCGCTTGATACCTGAAACATCAAAAAATTTGGATGTACGAAAATTAATGTCTTGACGGTAAAATAATTCCCTATTACACCCTAAAAAAAAATCAGACCAGGGAACAAAAAAAGTCCCACGTTACAACCGAGGAAAATTCGAGGATCGTTTACACCGAACGACTTTACGCGGTCCATGTTTTTGGCCGAGTCAGGGTTCGCCCCTAAGATAACCGATCTTCGCTATTTTTATGGCGAGCTTTATTTATGGGGGGGGGTCGTAAGACGGCCGAGAAGGCGCTGGCTGTCATGGACAGGACGAGGGGGGAGCAATAAGACAAAAAATGAGGCAGTGACATTTTCCACCGCCAGCCTCAATTATATGATTAAACATTTTGGGGGTGGGGGGGGGGCGGGTCGGGGGTCGGGGGGTGTTGATTATATAGACAGACAGCGAAGCGGGTATAACAACAATGTATATCCCGGGGGCCACTCGTTGGATTTTCGAGGAGTTACCAAAAATATCAATTAAACATAAAAGCGCGAGGGCTTGTCATCCGATAATGGTAGGGGTGGCCCGGTCAGCCCCGAGGCGAGCGAATAATTGGGATCGGGGGAGAGGGGGGGGGGGGAGACTCTGGCGATAGCGACGGATCCGCCACTAGGGGGATGGGACTTGCACTCTGGGACGCGCGAACCTCCGCTATGGCGCTACAGGGGCTGAAGGGGGCGCGAGGCGCGTACACCACAATTGGATTGACCTGGGAGCACCTAACTCAATAACCTTTGTTTCGCTCGTTCAATTTTATTATTATTTCAGACAAACAATTCCCTCCACCCCCGAAGCCAGCGGAAAAAGCGATGGTGTGTATCCGATTGCGTGGAGAACTTTGTTTCCAGGGGAACAAATTGATGGGGGGGTATTGAAATTGTATTGCTGCAGTTCGTGGCGAAGCGCTGACTTGTCTTTCATATTTTGCGATTTTGGCCATTTTTTTTCTACCGAAAAAAAAAAACGGTGAAAGGATTTTTTTTTTTTTTTTCAAAATCAATTTAAAGTGGATTGAAAGCAGTATTTTCTGGGGTGGAATATACGATTTAAAAGCTATTGAGAAAAAATATGATCCCTCTTAAAAAAATCAGTGGGTAAAATATCTCGCGTTGTATTTGCAGAGAAAAAAAGATTTGACAGCCTAGAAAAAAGTCCATAAGATCATTCGATTCTTCTTGCAGATCAACTTTTCAGTTAAACTCCGCATATAAAATATCACCTTTGTTTTTATCGTTATCAGACCACACGGGCTTCTCGCACGCTTACCAAGTTATCACTTCACAAAAATCCAGGTTAATTTCTTTATATCGATCGAACCTGGTTGTTCTTCTTTTGTTGAGAGAAAACTTCATAACGAGGAGAATGCCGCAAGGCGGAGCGCGATATCTTGATTCCTGAATTTTTCACAGAATTTTAAAGTCGAACCCTTAAAAATCACAAAATTTTCCAAGGGATACCAACGAGTTGCATTTTTTGGCAATTTTTAAGGGTCTGGCTTTAAAATTCCGTGAAAAATTCAGAAATCGAAATATGGCGTTCCGTCTTGCGGCATTCTTTTCCTTACAGTTTTCTGTCGAACGCAAAAAGAAAATCTAGATTCGATCGATCCAAAAAAAAAGTGACCCCAATTTTTTCAAATGACGAAATATCGAAAAAAGTTCGAACACGTTTTTCGCGCATTCCTCGTCGAATTTTCTATTTTTCGGGCAAACAATGGTGCTTTTCGGAATCTGCAGGAAATTTCCCATCGGAAAGGGTCTTCTATAGCTTTCCAAAAAAGATATATATTTTCACGAAAAATGTACCGCTTGCGTTTTTTTTTTTTTTTTTTTTTTTTTTTTTTTTTTTTTTTTTTTTTTTTGCGAAAAACGTTTTTTTCTCGTTTTCGTTAAATTTAAAAACCCTATCCGATGGGAAATTTCGCGCTGATTCCGAAAAGAACCATTGCTTGCCCAAAAAAATAGAAAATACATCGAGAAAAACGCAAAAACTGATTTTTAATCTCTGGAAATATTAGGTCATACGCTTCGCCCGAACACCCTCTCCGAAATAACGTTAAAAAACCTCGTTGAAACCTCGCACGCCCTCCGAACTGTCGAAATACACTATCACGATTGAAACCGTTCGTTGGTTAGCAACGAGTTGCAGGCAACCCGACAGCCAATCAGAGAACGAATTACACGACAACAATACTTATATCGAAAATCCGAGATACTTTACCCACTGATTTTTTTTATGAGAGATACCCGAGTTCAATTGATGATTCCAGAATCTCTCATTCACCCAGTCAACACGTGAAATATCCCACTGGCCTTAATAGCAGTCGGTCGCCCGTTTTAGACGCGCATTAGAGCTCGAGGACGGAGAGAGAGCGCGGAGCGTCTCGACTCTCGAGCGCTGCGTTACGAATGCGAAGCTAATTCATTCATCCGGCGAGACAATGGTGGATCGGTTACACGGTGACTCGGCCGTTTATTAATGACCCGACGGGGCTACGCGCTACGCTTCCTCCCGGTCCTCGTCTGTCCCTGGTTAGCGTTGACTTTTCGAGCGCGCAGCGCGAAGGAGTCGAGAGTCGTCCTCGCGAGGAAGGAGGAAGGCGAGATATCTGGACTCCGCCGGCGACACAGAACAGTCAGACACTGCGGGACCGATGCGGGAATAATAAAAATGAAAAAAGAGGAATATCGCCCACGCGTTATGCCAACACTAACGCCCCGACACGGGCTGGGTGGTCCTGGGTGGCACTCAGCTCCACCCACTCACCCCTTTCCGTGGCACCCACACCACATCCTCGGCGGGTTCCTCGATCTTTCTTCCCCACTTTCGGCGCAGCCTCGATCCTTCTTCTTCTTCTTCTTCCTTCTCTTCGTTTCCAACGAATGAATAAATTCGGAACGACGAATTGAACGAGGCGGAGGTGTGAATGAGATCTGTGTGTCGTCGGATTCGTCAGATCCCTCGAGTGCCATCGGTTTATAATACCTGAAGCGTCGGACAAAAGTATGAATTAAGTTACGATTTTTTCATCGTAGACTTTTGACGTACATTTATTTCTTTATAACAGAAAAAACGTATTTAAAACAAAAAATCAATTACACTAGGAATCGAAAATGTAAACCTTATTTTGCTTCCTCATAGAGGAAGCCTTGTTTTCGTGAAATTTTTTTTTTTTTTTCGAGATTTTCATGTCAGTACACTCAGCATGGTCCAAAACGTCGAGAAAAGTGGTTTGTGCGAAATGTCTGTATGTGTGTGTGTGTGTGTGTGTGTGTGTGTGTGTGTGTGTGTGTGTGTGTGTGTGTGTGTGTGTGTGTGTGTGTGTGTGTGTGTGTGTGTGTGTGTGTGTGTGTGTGTGTGTGTGTGTGTGTGTGTGTGTGTGTGTGTGTGTGTGTGTGTGTGTGTGTGTGTGTGTGTGTGTGTGTGTGTGTGTGTGTGTGTGTGTGTGTGTGTGTGTGTGTGTGTGTGTGTGTGTGTGTGTGTGTGTGTGTGTGTGTGTGTGTGTGTGTGTGTGTGTGTGTGTGTGTGTGTGTGTGTGTGTGTGTGTGTGTGTGTGTGTGTGTGTGTGTGTGTGTGTGTGTGTGTGTGTGTGTGTGTGTGTGTGTGTGTGTGTGTGTGTGTGTGTGTGTGTGTGTGTGTGTGTGTGTGTGTGTGTGTGTGTGTGTGTGTGTGTGTGTGTGTGTGTGTGTGTGTGTGTGTGTGTGTGTGTGTGTGTGTGTGTGTGTGTGTGTGTGTGTGTGTGTGTGTGTGTGTGTGTGTGTGTGTGTGTGTGTGTGTGTGTGTGTGTGTGTGTGTGTGTGTGTGTGTGTGTGTGTGTGTGTGTGTGTGTGTGTGTGTGTATGTGCACGTTTTTTTGTTAACACGATAACTGCTGTAATTTTTTAAGAATGTTCTTCAAATTTGGCACGCACGTTCGCTATCATAAAATACTGTATGGGATTGTATTTGGCGCGAATCGGTTAGGAAATTCAGATTTTACAGCATTTTGAAAATTTGGCAAAAATCGTTTTCGCGATATAACTTCCGCAAATTGAGAGATATCGGGATGAAATTCTGTACGACAATAGACCACCTTAAAACCATGACTTGTATCAAATTTGGCGAAAATCGGTAAAGCAGTTCTCATGTTATTGCAAATTCATTATTTTTTCAAATGTCTGTAAGTACTATAGCTCCTGTAAATTATGAGACATCCGATTGCAATTTCGAACATGTCATTACGTTCATTGATTATTATCGATGAGTTTCGTCGAGGAAACTGCCATTGTGTCGGTAAATTTGGATTTTGCTGCATGAAAAACAAAAAAAAGCCGGCACCCAAAAAAAAATCGGAAAAAAATTTTTGCAGAATTTTCTCAAATTTGATTCACGTATGGACAAGCATGGACCACGTTTCGAGTACAAATTTGACGCGGATCTGAAAAGCCGTTCAAATTTTATGGCATTTAGAACATTTTGAAAAATCTCGTTATCACGCTGGATCATGCAAATTACAAGGTACCGGCTTCTAACTTGGTCCACACATTCACTATCATGAACCAAGGGTTGGGTACAAATTTGAGGGAAATCGGTTCGGTGGTTAAAATCTTACATTTTTATTTATTAAAAAAAAAACAGCCGAAAAAACCTGCAAAGTAGAACCTTGCAAATTGCTTTCTCAGTATTCTACACTTTTGACGATGCTTCCTCTATGAGGAAGCCAAAATTGATCAACATACTTCCTCATAGAGGTAGCATCGTCAAAAGTGTAGAATACTGAGGAAGCAATTTGCAAGGTTCTACTTTGCAGGTTTTTTTTTAATTGTACTACGATCAAGAGTCAAGCAATTTGCCAAAGTCAGTGCAATTATTGCAACCGTCGCGTCAAATTTTTTTTGTCATAGACTTTTGACGTACAGTTACTTTTTTTACAATAGAAAAAAACGCATTTAAAACAACAAATTCTATCACACCAGGAATAAAAAATGTAAACCTTATTTTTTAAATTGTAGCACGATCAACAGTCAAATAATTTGCCAAAGTCAGTGCAATTATTGCGACCGTCGCGTCACTTTTTTTTTATCATAGACTTTTGACGTACAGTTACTTTTTTTACAATGAAAAAAAAAGGATTTAAAACAACAAATTCTATCACACCAAGAATTAAAAATGTAACCCTCATAATTTTTGTTGTTCCACGATCAACAGTCAAACAATTTGCCAAAATCATCGCAATTATTGCGACCCTCGCGTCAAATTTTTTTTATCATAGACTTTTGACGTACAGTTACGTTTTGTTACAATAGAAAAAAAACGCGTTTAAAACAAAAAATCTATCACACCAGGAACGAAAAATGAAACCCTTATTTTTTGTTATTGTTCCACGATCAACAGTCAAACAATTTGCCATAATCAGTGCAATTATTGCGACCGTCGCGTTACAGTTTTTTTATCATAGACTTTGACGTACAGTTACGTTTTTTTACAATAGAAAAAAAAGCATTTAAAACAAAAAATCTATCACACCAGGAATGAAAAATGCAACCCTTATTTTTCAATTGTACCACGATCAGCAGTCAAACAATTTGCCAAAGTCACTGCAATTATCGCGACCGCGTCGCGTACCACCGATTTCCCCGCGTTCGACGAGGCTGACGAGCCCGGAACGGAAAAGAAGCCGAAAAAAGGCCTACAAAGAGCCGAAGAAGAAAAGGAAAGTGTAAGGCGAGAGTAGTTAAGAAGTGTACTAAATCGCCGGGAGATAAAGCAGGGAGGCAAGGACAACCGATTCGGTCTGCCGCCCGTGCTGCAGCCGAGCAGAAGCAGCATCCCCCTCCGATGGGTATCTCGCTGCGGCCGCTCCTCGGGAATAATTTGGTGAATGAGAAGCGGCCATTCACGACTAAGTCAGGAGCGAGCGAGACGAGCGAGAGAAAGCGAGAGAGAGAGAGAGAGAGAGAGAGAAAGCGAGAGAGAGAGAGAGAGAGAGAGAGAGAAAGCGCGAGTGTCTCTAATCGAGTCGAGTGGGTCTCGGTTCTCTCCGGGCAGGGAACATCCTCTCGCGCATAGCTACTCGTCGAGGCAACAGGCAATAGTATTGCGGCCCATGAACAAGTCCCGCTCCTCTCTGTCTCTCTTCCGTCCCTCGGACTGGGCACCTTCGTCCTCGACGCTATCCGCGGGCAGCACCGGCGGCCCCGGACGCGCCGATGTCACAAGCCAACAGCCCCGCTAAGTGGAAATTGTTGTCAAAAGTGCTGGTCGCAGGGACCCCTCGGACTCGTAGGTCATATATTTCCAGTTGGGACACGTGGGTGGCGCGGACAGATCAAGCTTACCTGTACGCGTCAGCCGCTCCTCGCGAAGCAACACTCTCTCTCTTTCTCTCTTCCTCGCTCTCTCTCTCCGGGCCCCCCGGCGAATGTGCAGTCGGTGCAGGGAAATAATCTACCCCGGGCATCCCGGCAATCTTGCAATCCGATGTGCAATATGGAATATGCAGGACGCGGGACGCGTAATGGCGCATTCGTAGTCCGATCTTCCGGCTTTTGGTGCTTAGAGATTTTACGCTAATCAACGCGGTACGTTGAGATACAAGCACTTTGAACGATTACGTCGCCGGGGGATTGCTGATGTGTGTTTTTGTTGACTGGGTAATTTTAGATTTACTGACATTCGCGAGAATTCATTTTGTGGAATACCAGAGACTGGAATTACCGAAGCTTTTTTTGTTGTAATTTCTGATGAATTTTTAGTTTACTTAAATTCCCTTGTATTCATTTTATAGAATACCAGAAACTGGAATTAATCAACGCTAATCAACGCGGTACGTTGAGATACAAGCACCTTGAACGATTACGTCGCGGGGGGATTGCTGATGTGGGTTTTTGTTGACTGGGTAATTTTAGATTTACTGACATTCACGAGATTTCATTTTATGAAATGCCAGAGACTGGAATTACCAAAGCTTTTTTAAAAATAATTTCTGATCAATTTTGAGTTTACTTAAATTTACTCGTATTAATTTTAGAGAATACCGAAAACTAGAATTAATCAAAATTTTCTCGGTGGTCTAATTTCGGATTATAATTTACTGAAATTGTCGACTGGATAATTTTAGATTTACTGACATTCGCGAGATTTCATTTTATGAAATACCAGAGACTGGAATTACCAAAGCTTTTTTAAAAATAATTTCTGATGAATTTTAACTTTGCTTAAATTTACTCGTATTCATTTTATAGAAAACCAGAAACTGGAATTAATAAAGTTTTTCTCGGTGGTCTAATTTCGGATTATAATTTACTGAAATTGTTGACTGGATAATTTTAAATTTACTGACATTCACGAGAATTCATTTTATGAAATACCAGAGACTGGAATTACCAAAGCTTTTTTAAACAATTTTTTCTGATTCATTTTTAGTTTACTTAAATTTACTCGTATAAATTTGAGAAAATACCGAAAACTAGAATTAATAAAAAAAAAGTCTCGGTGCTCTAATTTCGGATTATAATTTACTGAAATTATTTTTTCGAGTACCAAAGAATATGGATCAAAAATCAGTAGGAACGCTCGAGGCGTCCCGAGTAAACACGAGAACCCTTCATAGTTATGCAATTCGCCAGGCCGGTAATTTACACCGGTGGCCCCCGAGTTCCCACCGTAATCTTCGCTTTGCGTAAAACTGCAGCGCAGCCTCGTCTCACGAATGACCCGGGTTCGTAAAACTGTCTCTCTCTCTGTCTCTCTGTTGAGTTTCTCCGGCCCTTTGCGGTTCATTGTCGCTTCCCCGGCGCCGAGAAATCTCGAAGAGTCCTCCGACCGCACGTACATGTGCTACACTGTCGTCCGAAGAGGTCGCGTCCCGACGACTCGGTCGGTCGCAGCGCCACACGGACCCCATGGACCCCAAAAGAGAGCCCGGTAATAAACTGGCATTGTTTTTGCGACGATTTTTCGTGCCGCTTGTATAACTCGAAGCGGCTGCAATATAATTTTAACAACCCCCGGGGGCTCCGGGGCTGCTGCTGCTGCTGCTGCCGCTCCGGTGTCATGAACCGTGCGACTAGAATCGGCGCCAGGGCCCCTTTTTCCCTCTCCATCGTCCGGTTCCTTCCTCCCAAAGTTGCGCCAACGTTTTGGGCCCTGGGATCCTCGGCTATGCGTTCTACGCTTCCTACACATCCTACGCGTCGTTGTCTCTCTCACTCTCTCTCCGGCTCTGGAAAGTCGCGTAGAGTCGCACGACGGATATCGAAGCTCTCGGCAGGAGGAAAGGTCGAACGATCGGAGCGGCAAGTGGCGACGAGAGTTGGCTGCCAGGGGGGGGGGGGGGGGTGGAGGGACTGCGGGGGTGCAGGGGAAACGCGCAACGACTGCCATATCTTCCTCTTCCTTCCTCCCGTGTGCTCCGTCGTCCGAGCGCCCACCCGTTACCAGGACCCTCGTAAACTTTTACTCGCTCCTTTTTCCAAGGGCCACACGAGCTCGCCGTATGTGTGGCTCGTGTGCGTCGTGGCTGCGGTACCGTCGCGAGATTCGACGTCCCGAGGATTTAATTTGGCCGCGAGGTTTCCTCCCGCTCGCCTCCCGCTCGCGGGGCCCGAGCGCCTCCGGGCCCCCCGCCCCCCCCCCCCCCCCCCGCTCTCACTCCCTCGCGCTACGATCGTTATCCGATTGTTTATCATATCCGCTCGCTCCTCGGGGAACGAGGCCTGAACCCTCTGGCACACGTACGGATTTCTCTCCGTCTTGGCTCTCGCCTCTCCTCTCTTCTCCTTCTGGCTCGCGCGCGAATCTGCCGATACATCTCGCTGCTGGCTCCTCCAGCGTTGAGAGAGGGAGCGAGGGAGACGGCCGAGAAGATGGAGAGGCGACGAGGACGAATTTTATTGCGTCCATAGTTTGCAGTCATATCGATGCAGTCGTCGCCGCTGGGGATGATTCAAGGCGATGCTGCTTCCAATTGAACGAGTCGATTCGCCGAATGATTCAGCTTCAAAAAAAATTTTGTGCAATCTCGAAACTGAAAAAGATTACATTTTCACCCCTTGTTAGGGGTGCGTTCCGGAGCTCGGAGAGGGATGTTAATTTTTTCCAAGATTCGTCTCATTGATATGAATAATATTGCTGAAAAAAATTTTGTGCAATCTCGAAACTGAAAGAGATATAAAATTTTCAACATTTCACCCCCCGTTTAGGGGTTTGTAACTCAGCGAAAAAATTTTTTTTTGCGCCCTTAGTTGCTGTGATGACTTTTTATACCTAATTTCATCATTTGGCTTTATTAGAATTAATTTTTTTTTTTTCGAGATTTCGTTGCATTCCAACGATGCAAACTTCAGCATCATTTCGATGCCGGGGGAGACGGAGAGAGGTTGTTTCACTTCAATTTTCGAATAAATAGCCAGGAGATGCGGTTGTTGTCGCTCTGGGTTGCCTCGGTCGGGAACTGTGGAACAATATGGAAAGTTTTTTGCAATTAAAAAGTCCTGACGACGCTTGGTGTAATCTTCGTGGCTGTCGAATCGACCATCCCGATGATTCAAGACGAAGCTTCCAATTGAATTAGTCGATTTGGCGAATGATTCAGCTGCGTTCGATGACGGGGGAGAGAGAGAGGTTGTTTCATTTCAATTTTCGAGGAAATAGCCAGGAGATGCGGTTGTTGTCGCTCTGGGTTGCCTTGATCGGGAACTGTGGAACAATAGGGAAAGGGTTTTGCAATTAAAAAGTCCTGACGACTGAAGTGACGACACGCTTGGTGTAATCTTCGTGGCTGTCGACTCGACCATCCCGATGATTCAAGATGAAGCTTCCAATTGAATTGCTCGATTTGGCGAATGATTCAACTGCGTTCGATGCCGGGGGAGACGGAGAGAGGTTGTTCCACTTCGATTTTCGAATAAATAGCCAGGAGATGCGGTTGTTGTCGCTCTGGGTTGCCTTGGTTGGGAACTGTAGAACAATATGAAAAGGTTTTTGCAATTAAAAAGTCCTGACGACTTCTAGATGACGATTGAAGTGACGATACGCTTTGTAATCTTCGTAGCTGTCGACTCGACCATCCCGATGATTCAAGACGAAGCTTCCAATGGAATTAGTCGATTTGGCGAATGATTCAGCTGCGTTCGATGCCGGGGGAGACAGAGAGAGGTTGTTTCACTTCAATTTTCGAATAAACAGCCAGGAGATGCGGTTGTTGTCGCTCTGGGTTGCCTCGGTCGGGAACTGTGGAATAATATGGAAAGGTTTTTGCAATTAAAAAGTTCTGACGACTTCTAGATGAGGATTGAAGTGACGATACGCTTGGTGTAATCTTCGTGGCTGTCGACTGGACCATCCCGATGATTCAAGACGAAGCTTCCAATGGAATTAGTCGATTTGGCGAATGATTCAGCTGCGTTCGATGCCGGGGGAGACGGAGAGAGGTTGTTTCACTTCAATTTTTGAATAAATAGCCAGGAGATGGCACGGAGAGAAATTTCTGTGTTGTGATAGCAAAGAAAAGTGACTAGAAAAATTGTGTTGTTAGGCTGACCAAACTCTTGCTCGGCTGTGAAATCAGTTTTGCTAGGCTGGCAAATCTTTTGTTCGGCTGAAAATTCTTTTTGTTGGGCTGATCAATATTTTTGTTAGCCTAACAAAACGATTTTTGTTCTCACTTCTCTTTGCTGCCACAACACAGAAATTTCTCTCCGTGGGTGGTTGTTGGCGCTCTGGGTTGCCTCGCTCGGGAACTGTGGAACAATATGGAGAGGTTTTTGCAATTAAGAAGTCCTGACGACTTGTAGATGACGATTGAAGTAACGACATGCTTGGTGTAATCTTCGTGACTGTCGACTCGACGATCCCGATGATTCAAGACGAAGCTTCCAATTGAATTAGTGGATTTGGCGAATGATTCAGACGCTGCAGATCCATTTCAATTCTCGAGCAAACAGCCACCAGAGCGTCGGTTGGTGTCGTCTCGACTTATCTCTCCCGGCGGGTCCCCCGTAACAATATGAAAAGGTTTTTCTAATTAAAAAGTCTGTCGGGCTACCTGCCGACGGAAGTGACAACACTCGGTGTGCGCGCGGCTATCGACTCGACTATCCTCGTTGACGAGATACCCTATCGCTCGAGCATTTTACCTGAAGCCATCCGCGGTAAACGGCGACAACCTCACAAATTATTCCCACTAGTCCGGACACTCTGTTTACTCGGAGTCATAAAATTTATCTACGGACTACACGAGAGTTAATCTCGTTGGACCGCGGTGAATGGGAGTTTATTGGTGAGATTGTCGCTGCCCCGGGGCTCAATGAAGACGCGATTTCTTTTGTGGCGACGACTTCACGCCTCACGACATTCTTTTTTTCTTCGACTTCAAACGAATCGCACGAATGCGAGACAACAATGCAAAGAATTTGCGAAAAAAAATTCACCAGGAAAAGAAAAAAAATGTTGATGAAAATTAAATTAAATTCCTAGCAGAAAAATAATAAATTAATTCTGCTGAAATTTTTTGTTACTCTCCATTTTTGAGAAAATTGTTTGCGACTGCAGATGTAAAAAACGAAAAACGCTGGCCAAACGAGGTATCTAATCCCCTACATTGTATATCGAGTGTTTTCTTTTTAAGTATCCGGAGTTAATAATTCTCTATCGAGAACAGTTCCCGAGGTATTTCACGAGGTGTTTCGTGAAAGGGGTGAGGAGAGCGCCGAAGAATCAGGGTCGGAGGACGAGGGCAGTGGGAGAAGGGAAGACGCGTTCTCACGGCGTGTATATGCTAATGCGAGACGAATGTCTCCGGCGTTTCTCCTCCTCCGCCTCCTCCTCCTCCTCCTCCCAATCCTCGCCACTTTCAAAGTCAGTGTCTTGCGCTGTCTGCTATGTCGAGGCGGATGGCCCGTCTCGCGACGTGGGCGTGTTGTTCCCCTAAACTCCACAGCGGGGCGGCCGAATCCGCCGAGCATTCTCGCCCCGGCTCTCTGGGCCTCGTTGATTTTCTCGATCCTCCCGCCGCCTCGTCGCAATCAATCGAACGCCGAGTCAACGCGAGGCGCGACCGGCGAGGGAAAATCGCCGAACGAGTAGAGACGTCACTGGCGAGACGGGCTTAAGTAGTCGTAAATGCCGATCCTCCCGGTTGATGAGGCCGAGTATGACAAGTGAATCGATGCGCTCGCTGTTGGGCTACGGATGTGGGCGTCGAGCTCCTAATTACCTGAAAAAAAGAATTTAAAAAGCATCAATACTCGTGTGGTTAAGGAGGTTCGGTGAAAAACGGCAATCCAAGATAAAAATCTGAAATTTTTTCAAGATGTAGGGAAAGCCTTCATAGATGCGTATGCAAAATTTGCGATGGATTTACCGCACAGTTTCCGAGATATTAAATGGTAAAGTCAGTGAATTTTATACGTGTTTAGTGGATCAGAGGCATGATATCTCATATTTCGATTTTTTTCTAATACTTAAATCCAAGGTATAGTTATATAAAACACATGATTGTGTTCGTTAGATATTCCCGGTGATTAAGAAAACGTGAAATACCAGGCTTTTTTTATTTATTTTTTTTTATATATATATTTTTTTATTGAACCAATCAAAAAATACATCGACTAAATATGCGGGAATATCTAACGAACACAATCATGTGTTTTATATAACTATATCTTGGATTTAAGTATTAGAAAAAAATCGAAATATGAGATATCATGCCTCTGATCCACTAAACACGTATAAAATTCACTGACTTTACCATTTAATATCTCGGAAACTGTGCGGTAAATCCATCGCAAATTTTGCATACGCATCTATGAAGGCTTTCCCTACATCTTGACAAAATTTCAGATTTTTATCTTGGATTGCCGTTTTTCACCGAACCTCCTTAAGGTAGTTCTGTCGCTAGAGTTCAATTTCGCATAAATTCGAGAAAATTGAGAGTGAATTGCAAGCACTTCTCGATGGTCTAAAAATCGGAAAAAATTCATTTGGCATAACAATCATTCGAAAATGTTATTAACAAATTGATGACAAAAGAAATTGTTTAACAAATATTTCGGTGACCTAATTTTTTTTTTTCGATGAAAATGATCTTTCGTTTTTCTGAATGCGTATGAATTTTTTCAGATTTTTTAGTTAACTTTGAATTTTGGTGTTTTTTTATATGGACAATTCAAAGTTAACTAACAAATCTGAAAAAATTCATACGCATTCAGAAAAATGAAAGAATCATTTTCACCGAAAAAAAACTTGGATCACCGAAATATTTGTTAAAAAATTTCTTTTTTCATCAATTTGTTAATAACATTTGAGAATTATTGTTATGCCAAATTAATCTTTTCAGATTTTTAGACCATCGAGAAGCGCTTGCAATTCTCTCTCAATTTTCTCGAATTTATGCGAAATTGAACTCCAGCGACAGAACAACCTTAAAAAGAATTAAAACTCGTGTAGTTAGTTTGATTTTTTTCGCAATAGATGTTTGATTATTTTTATTAAATAATTATCGCTGTAAACGGGGAGACATACAAGCTTGAAACAACTGTTCGTTCGCCCAACAAAATATTCCCTTCAATGTGCAAAATATTCCGTAAATATTCACCACGTCTGAGTGATTTTTCGCCGTCAACCAAACTGACAGAAAAAAATGTTTTATCCTTCTTTCCCTTCATTTAACGACTGTAGACCGAATTGAAGGTCTCGAGAGTCCCTCCGCCTGGCTTTTGTGAAACCTTTTTTTTTTGTTTCCCCTCCTTTTCGCATTAGCAGATACATCGGCAGCGTGTGCTTTATCCAACATTCAGCAGGACAGGGAATGTGGGGTATGCGACCCGAAAGCCAGCAGGATAACGAGGACGCACGCACCGGGGTGCTCGAAGTGCGTACACGTGCTGGACGCATGTTCCCCGCGCCCGGAAAGACGAGGAGACGGCGAGGAGACGCGAGTAGCGAGCTCGAAGACCCGGGGAATTGTTTATGACGTCTAAACGCCAGAGAGAAAGGAAGCTGCCGGGAGGGAGGAGGAAGGAACGACGCGCGGGACGAAAATTTCGGGGGTCAGGTCAGCGTCACCCGACACTCCCTGTCAAACCAAACACTGACCACACGCCGACGTTATTACCTACCGCCTCCACGGGGCGAACGCACGTGGAAACCGTCGCCAATGCTCTCGCCGAGAGCGAGAAACAAAAGGACAGTCGCGAGAAACGCGCGTATATCGCGCGACGGCGCCACGAGAAGGCCCTCCTAGACGGTGTCTCCTTACGAATTTGATCCGTCGCCCGCTGCTCACCGTGATTCTTGACTACCTAATACGTGTCGACACTGTCGTCCGTCCACCCCTCTGGTCGATTGTCCTGCTCCTGGAAATTCAAGGGCGGTCAGAAAAAACGTGTCTGGAAAAACTTCGAGACTTCGCTCGTGCTCAAGTTTTGCGTTCGAATATATTTGCGTCGTTGATGTACTTGAAGCAACAAAAATATTATTTTTCCACGTGGATATTTTCTTAGATATCAAAAAGGCCTGGAAAGACTTGATCGTTGATCGCTGAGACTCCAACTCAATTTTTACACAAGAAATATTTGCACTGTTAAAATGGACTAAAAAATGCCTCGATGATTTTATTTTTTTGTGTAAAAATGTTCTTGGATATCAAAAAAGCCTGAAAAATTGAGAGTTGAAACGAGACTTTAACTGAATTCAAGAAAATAAATATTTGTGTCATTAACTTGCGAAAAAAATTGACCAGTGCAACGACGCAATTTTCATGAAAAATTCGCATCTTCTCGGTCGTCAAGTCGTTTCGCGTTAACTCGAAATTTCGCCGGGTCAGCGCGACTGAATAAACATGCCAGTGTCGTTTTTTATAACGCCCTTCGACTTCGCTTGTGCTCAAGTTTTGCGTTCGAAAATATTTGCGTCGTTGATGTACTTGAAGAAAAAAAATATTATTTGTCCACGTGGATATTTTCTTAGATATCAAAAAGGCCTGGAAAGACTTGATCGTTGATCGTTGAGACTCCAACTCAATTTTTACACAAGAAATATTTGCACTGTGAAAATGGACTATAAAAAATTGCTCGAAGATTTTATTTTTTTGTGTAGATATTTTCTCGAATATCAAAAGAGCCTGAAAAATTGAGGGTTGAAACGAGACTTCAACTCAATTCAAGAAAATAAATATTTGTGCCATTGACTTGCGAAAAAAATTTACCACTGCAAAGATGCAATTTTCATGAAAAATTTGCGTCTTCTCGGTCGTCAAATCGTTTCGAGTTAACTCGAAATTTCGCTGCGTCAGCGCGACTGAATAAACATGCCTGTGTCGTTTTTTATAACGCCCTTCGACTTCGCTTGTGCTCAAGTTTTGCGTTCGAAAATATTTGCGTCGTTGATGTACTGAAGCAAATAGTATTATTTTTCCACGTGGATATTTTCTTAGATATCAAAAAGGCCTGGAAAGACTTGATCGTTGATCGTTAAAACTCCAACTCAATTTTTACACAAGAAATATTTGCACTGTTAAAATGGACTAAAAAAATTGCTCGAAGATTTTATTTTTTTGTGTAAACATTTTCTTGGATATCAAAAGAGCCTGAAAAATTGAGGGTTGAAACGAGACTTTAACTCAATTCAAGAAAATAAATATTTGTGCCATTGACTTGCGAAAAAAATTCACCACTGCAAAGATGCAAGTTTCATGAAAAATTCGCATCTTCTCGGTCGTCAAATCGTCTCGAGTTAACTCGAAATTTCGCCGGGTCAGCGCGACTGAATAAACATGCCAGTGTCGTTTCCGACGACTGCAATGCCTTCTTTGCAGTGTTGAATTTACAACATTGTTACAGCAATTACTACTAGGTTGACTTCGACTCACATCGAAAGTCAACGGCTACGTAAATTTAAGAATGTAGGAGTGCAAAGTGTGTTCAATTCACATAAATTCGAGAAAAGTGCGAGAGAACGGCAAACACTTCTCGATGGTCCGAAAATCTGAAAAAATTCAGGCCCACTAAAGGTACTGAAAAGATTAATTTTGCATAATAATAATTCCAAAATATTAATAACAAATCGATTTAAAAAAAAATTATTTAACAAATATTTCGTTGACCCAAGTTTTTTTTTGCATTTCCACGAAAAATTCGCGTCTTCTCGGTCGTCAAATCGTTTCGAGTCAACTCGAAATTTCGCGCGGGTCAGCGCGACTGAATAAACATGCCAGTGTCGTTTTTTATAACGCCCGTGGGGGGTTTTATCCATTGCTCGTACGTAACAATATATTGCCACTTTGTTGGCTCAGCGGGGCCGCCGCGACCGCGAGAGACACATCGTTCTCGCCTATGCCGAGGGGGTATTCTTCTCTCTCCGCGAGAGCGCAATCGAATACATAGTAAGTAGCCGGGCCGTGGTATATCCTCGCGGTGTCTCGGCCGAGAGGCGGCAGTAGATCTCGCGGACCAGCGGGCAAAAGTGCCTGGTGCAGCGGTCCACGGGCCCCGCTGCTGCCCCGCGTCGTATATTGGCCTCCGCGTCTAGAAGTCCCGCAGCACGTACGTTACGCCATTCGTATACGATCCTTATCGCCTCTCTCTCTCTCCCCGTTCGGATATATTTATTCCCGGCGCGGTATTTCGGTCAGCGAAAAAAATCCGTTGTACCGAGATTTTTGCCCCCGCAGAGTGTTGGCAGACGTACAACGCTCGGTTCTTCTCCCCCCCCGCACCCCCCGCACCCCCCGCGCTCGCCAAGTCTATGTAACTTACTGTTGTGTACTACGCGCGCCCGAGCCACGCGTACTCGGGAATACCTGCGCGGCCTGAGAAAATATCACGCGCCGCTGTAAGTTATAACGCGCGAGCTTGAGACGATAAAACACCGTAGCGCGACTGACGGCGACGACTTCAATGACTTCTTCGCGGTGGTGAATTTACAACACTGTTACAACAATTACTACTGGGTTGACTTCGACTTAAAGGCTACTTAAATTTAAATACAGTTGTCATCGAAGCTCGTGAAAATAATTCAATGTTTCAAGAGCTCCAAAGTAGTCAATTATCTTATTATCTGATTTCTCAACAAAAAAAATCTGATCTGGCGTAAATGAAAGTCGCGCGCCTTTTGTGGCGTCACTTCCGACGAATTCAATGACTTCTTTGCAGTGTTGAATTTATAACATTGAAAGTCAATGGCTACGTAAATTTATGGATGTAGGAGTGCGAAGTGTTCAATTCACATACATTCGAGAAAAGTGCGAGAGAATTGCAAACACTTCTCGGTGGTCCGAAAATCTGAAAAAATTTAGGCACACTAAAGGTACTGCAAAGATTAATTTTGCATAATAATAATTTCAAAATGTTAATAACAAATTGATTAAAAAAATGGTTTAACAAATATTTCGTTGACCCAAGTTTTTTTTTGCATGAAAATGATTCCTTTATTTTTCTGTATACGTACGATTTTTTTCAGATTTTTATCTTTTTTATTTTTTTCTATTTTTATCAGATTTTTATCTTTGAAATTTGTGTTTTTTTAATGGAAAATATGTACAAATTTCAAACATTAGATAAAAATCTGAAAATATTTATACGTATACAGAAAAATAAAAGAATCATTTTCATGCAAAAAAAAATTGGGTCAACGAAATATTCGTTAAACAATATTTTTTAATCCATTTATTAATAACATTTAGGAATTATTATTATGCAAAATTAATGTTTTCAGTATCTTTAGTGTGCATGCATTTTTTCAGATTTTTAGATCATCGAGAATTGTTTGCAATTCTCTCGCACTTTTCTCGAATTTATGCGAATTGAATACTTCGCGCTCCTACATCCTTAAGACAGTTCTCATCAAAGCTTGTAAAAATAATTCAGTTTTTCAAGAGACCCAAAGTACAATCAATCAACTGATTTCCCAAAAAAAATCTGATGTGCCGTAAATGAAAGTCGCGCCTTTTGTCGCGCCACTTCCGACTCTTCAGGTCGGTCAAAACCCAGTTAACTAATTTCGTGAAATTGACTTCCCTTTCCCCCGAAAAATCTCGTCTGGCGCAAATGAAAGCCTCTCTTTTTCTCGTGGCGACTTCGGACTCTTCGACCGATTTAGCTTGTAAAAATAATTCAGTTTTTCAAGAGACCCAAAGTAGAATCAATTAACTGATTTCCCAAAAAAATCTGATCTGACGTAAATGAAAGTCGCGCCTTTTGTCGCGCCACTTCCGACTCTTCAGGTCGGTCAAAACCCAGTTAACTAATTTCGTGAATTTGACTTCCCTTTCCCCCGAAAAATCTCGTCTGGCGCAAATGAAAGTCTCTCTTTTTCTCCCCGCGACTTCGGACTCTCGGTGGCGGTGGCGAGTATCGTCCGCAAAATTCCGCGTGCAGCTTTATCAATTGAGTTAGTCGAGGGACGAGGCACGCGCGCCCTTTCCAAGCGTCGAAAGAAGTCCATCGGGGGATCGGGCGATGCGATTGAAAGGGATCGCGATCGCGGTGGTTCGGCCCTACGAGCCACGCGGCGGGCATAAATATTCCGAGCGGCGACGACGACGACGACGACGACGACGACGAGAACGACGAGAACGACGAGGACTTGAAGCGGAGCGCGGAGAGTCGCCTAAGAAAAGAGGAACGAGGCAGAGAGAGTGAGAGAGAAAGATAAAGAGTGAGCTGCCGTGGGGCCAATTTAAAGGCAGCACGGTTAATGAGCCACCGCGGATGCCACGCGCGTTTTTTGCGCCCGCAGCTAGGCCCGCTGCTGCCTGGCACAGCCGCATCGGAGCGGCGTGGGGCCCCCTCAAGATTAACAAACGGCCTCGCTGGCCTGGCTTGCTGCCTCGATGCCTCCTCGTCGTCGTCGTCGTCGTCGTCGTCGTCGTCGTTCCTCCTCTCGGCTTCCCTCTGCCCACAAGAATTAGGAAGCCACTTCTAATTGTCACAACAACGACTCGATTCAATCTATCACTTCGGCCGTGCCTCGCTCGCCGCCGCCGCCGCTGCTCCTCGCGCGAGCCAATGAATTCCTCGAGCCCGAACCCCGAGCCAGCGTCGTCGTCGTCGTCGCCACCGCCGCGCGACTCCCCGTCATATTCTCCGGGCACCGCCAATCAATTACGCTCGCAGAATGTTAGATAAATAATTTTGACACGCGTATGTACATCCAAAAGGAAAAGCAGACGCGAGCGCGCCTCGAGCCTCGGACTCTGGTGAACGTGACGCGTGAATGTGCGACAGACGCACACGCGGGGAGAGAGAGAGAGAGAGAGCAGCGGGAGAACGCCAGACACCGAGCTACTTTTATATTTTAATATCCCTCGCGCTCTTTCGTCACATTATAGCAGTATTTATATATTTGTAGTCGCGCTCCGCTCGTCGTGCCGGCAGATGCTAATAATAAAACCCTCGGGGCGCTTCCGACTGCAGGATTTTCGGATCGAGCCGTCGGGAGATCCTCGAGTTGCGACGCGACGCGCGACTTCTTTATGACTCGCGCTCTCCGTTCGACAATTAATGCCCCGACGACGGCCCACCCGAAGGAGAAAACGAGGGGAGGAGAGGTTTATCTTTGGCCGGTTTGGCTCGACGATTCCTCCTCCTCGCCTCGCGTGTCTCGCTTCTCGTCGGTATATCGCCGCCGAGACGCGCTCGCGATTTTACCCCGTCGCTGACGATCGCGCGGCAGGTGCGAAACCCCGGCGACAAGCTTGACAAACCGTCTATCGGGAAAGGGTGGACGCGGCCGCGACGTCGACGAACGTCCTCCTGTGTGCCCCGCTTCTTCGCCACTCGCGCCCTCCATTCACGCCTATGCTTTTCGCCTCGCTCGCTCTCGGCCGCGAGAAGAATTTCGAGCTTTCCACGAAGACGCGGCGCGCACCGCGAGGAGTAATAAGCCCGTCTCGCCCTCTTCGACGAGTCGGTGCGTTGGCTTCGCTCGGGAGAGACTGAAGAAAAAAAAAAAAAAAAAAAGAACGGAGCAGAGAATGAAACGAGCGAAAATAAAAGAGCGTTTTGAGGGCCGCGTGTCTGTCGCCACGCGCGTTAATCGAATGAATTTCTCACGCTCGTAGGACAACCTAGAGATCCTGATGCTCCGGGACGTCAATTAGCGCTTCTAGGGATAATTAGGGACACGTTGAGACCCTCGCCGAGATTCCCAGCTGCGCGAGTCGGATCCGTTGCTGCTGCTCACTTTGTGGCCCTCGTGGCTCTTGGGCCCCGGGATTGTTTGGATGTTGTGACGGGCCTGTGGGGCGAAAATATGTACGAGTTAGTTGGGGGGAAATCGACACGAGGTTATGAGTAATCGGCTTCATGGTGGATGATAAACTTTAAAGGGCTGGGTAGGAGAGATTCTTATAAAACGACTTCTCACGTCAAATTATCATTCAGAATAAAATTTAACTAGCAACAACGTGCTCGCTACGCTCGCACTCCTTTTTTCTTCTCGTTTGTCTTTACTTGTGTCTAAATAGATTGTTTGTATATTTATACAATTCCATATGACTTCGCGTTCTTTTAGATTTGTATGTTCATCTGACTAACGAACACACGTAATACGGAATATTCTGTTTGTACTTTCCATGGCAGTCTTGCGAGCCGAAAGTGGCCGTTTGCCTGTCAGTCGCGAACCTGTGGTGAAATGACAGAGTCGCGCATGCGCAGTTCGCTTTTCGTTCACTTTCGTCCCTTGGGAGTTTCTGTAATTCACTTTCGTCCCTTGAATCACAACCTCACTTTTCAGTGTTCGTCTCGCGCGACTGCCATTCCAAGTGCCGCAGATTCGTGCACTCGTTACAAAAAGTATGATGTGCAACACGGGTCGAATTGGCAATCGCGACTCGTGTGATTGCAGCCCTCGCTTCGCTCGAGCAGCAAACCTCACACTCGTCGCAATCGCCAACTTTCGACACTTGTTGCACAATATACTAATTCGACGCTATGAACAATATAGTAATTTAAAACGCGCGCGATACATAACTGCAGCGATCATAGCAGCCTGCACACTGGTAAAAGAGATTTGTTGATTCAGCGTTCACCGGCTGTCAAATAAATCATTTAGTCAGCTCGACAATTTTTTTTTTTTTTTCACCGTAACCATCGTTTGGTTTGCTGAACTGAGAAACTGTTGAAGAAACAAAAACTGTCATTGCTCTAACTAAACATTTATTTGACAGCCGGTGACCGCTGGATTTGGTTGATCCATTGATTTTTTTCTCTGTGCAGTTAGCTCTGTGACATAACCATTACCAACCAATCACGGCACGAGTTATACTGACTTCATTATTTCGATATATTCGACTTTCGATGTGCCATGTCCTTTTTACGAGAGGATTTTCTGCCAATTAGTATGACAAAGTTTCTCTGGAAGTTACAAAGACTAGGAGAGAATTATGAAGTCTTCGCTCTCTCGCCATTCGAGATCGGAGTCATTCAACAAATGTTCACATTGCGCCAAGAAAAAGTCATGAATTGCTTCCCACAATAATTCTTCACCAAATCATATTTCGTAGACGCAGCCCGAGAATTATTTAGTCAAGCATTTAAAATACTTTTTCAATGGCGATCCGAAATCTGCTCTCATCTCAGTCCAAAGATTAAGGAGGTTCGGTGAAAAACGGCAATCCAAGATAAAAATCTGAAATTTTTTCAAGATGTAGGGAAAGCCTTCATAGATGCGTATGCAAAATTTGCGATGGATTTACCGCACAGTTTCCGAGATATTAAATGGTAAAGTCAGTGAATTTTATACGTGTTTAGTGGATCAGTGGCATGATATCTCATATTTCGATTTTTTTCTAATACTTAAATCCAATATATAGTTATATAAAACACATGATTGTGTTCGTTAGATATTCCCGGTGATTAAGAAAACGTGAAATACCAAGCTTTTTTTATTTTTTTATTTTTTTTATTGAACCAATCAAAAAATACATCGACTAAATATGCGGGAATATCTAACGAACACAATCATCTGTTTTATATAACTATATCTTGGATTTAAGTATTAGAAAAAAATCGAAATATGAGATATCATGCCTCTGATCCACTAAACACGTATAAAATTCACTGACTTTACCATTTAATATCTCGGAAACTGTGCGGTAAATCCATCGCAAATTTTGCATACGCATCTATGAAGGCTTTCCCTACATCTTGAAAAAATTTCAGATTTTTATCTTGGATTGCCGTTTTTCACCGAACCTCCTTAAAATACAATTATCACAATCAGGTAACGAAAAATTCCCAAAAAAAAAAAAAAAACAAAAAAACTGTGGCAACACGAAAGACAAATCGTTACTCGATTAGAGCGGCTGATATACAGCGTGCACCGAGAAGTAGGTAAAACACGAGGAGCGAGAGGAGCGTCCCGGTCGTCTCTGAGTACGAGAGCCGGTGCGGCGCGCGCGGTGACAGCGGCAACGAGGCGTGCGTCGGTTAGTCTCGCCACATCAAGACCCCTTCGCGCTCACGCTCGGCCCGCGATATACTCGTCGCCCGACTCTCGTGCTTTTCCTCGAATAATAATAAGATATAACTGCCGGTTAACTTCTCAACAGCTCGTCTCTTTTCTGGCCCGCGACAAACAGCCCTCAACGCGAGCTTGGCTATTATATCCTCGGGCCTGGCTTGGCATCAAGAGAGAAAGAGAGAGAGAGAGAAAGAGACTTAGCTGCCACTAGATTATAGAATTTACGAGTATCGAGAGGACTGAGAGCCTCCTCAGTCTCGCTCGAGGGGCGGGTTAAGCCTGCGTGAAAAGCAATGCATATATGACCACAGAGGTTTTTACAGCGCGCCTACTCGACCTACTCGAGTGATCCCTCGGCCCAAGTGGATATTCTCTCTCGTCCTCGCGACTCGAGGATCCCTAAGGAGAATCGGCAAAACACCGCAAGGTCTTCCTCGTGTCCTCTTCTCTCTCTCTCTCTCTCTCCTCGCTCTCCTCGAGTGCTGGTCAGCTCGGTAAAGACCCGCCGGTCTACACGACGCTATACGGAGTCCAGAAGCGGCGAATCCTTCGGCGGATCCCCAGAAGGCACACAGGACTCCTCGGGGGCGAATCCTCGTCGAGAGTTTCTCGCTGTCTCACGGTTTTCTCAATGGCCTCGACGAGAACAAACACAGCTCTCGTACTCCTCTTGTGGTGCATCGATATGTATGTCCACTCGTCTTTATCGGCGGCGACCTGTAACCATAAATATAGATATAGATATTTGTTTTTATTATTATTACTATTACTATTATTATTATTATTATTATTATTACTATTATTATTATTATTATCATCATCATCATCGTTATTGTTATTATTATTATTAAATGAAATTAACGCGGATTTTTTTTTTTTTTTCGCATAGACTTGAATTAAGGGAGGTATAGAGATTTGTTATTTCAGGCGGATCTGAATTAAAGCGACTGGGACGGATAAACAGAAAAGCATTTTGGAAAGTCGCTACTCTCCAAAATACATCCAAGATTATCATATGAAGAAGCAGGAGACGCGATACGGTAAAATAAGGAGGCCAAAAGTGTGACTCGCGCGGCGTGAGCCACTCGTTTGTCTTGCTTCACGAGGAAAGGAGGAATTAACGAGGAATTAATAGAGGATCCTAATGACAAATGATTCCCTTCCCGTCGCCCTCACGCTGCGCCCTAATTTGTCTAATTATTTCGCTTAATTCAGCGTGCAACCGGCGAGATTCCCGTGTGCCCCGGGCGTTTAACGAAACGAAGGTAATTAATGAAGCCATTAGCGGGAGCGAGAGAGAGCGAACGAGAGCAGAGCGGAGTGGAGGTCGCGCGCGCAAGCGACGCGGTATAACGTACACGTTTCTCTCGCGGAACTCTGATGCCTCCGCGCTCTCCAACCTTCTTCTCTCGTCCTATACTCCCGCTGATCCTCCGCGTCTCTCTACCTTCGCTCTGTATATCCGCTCGGCCGTAAAAACTATTTCCTCCGCGGCTAAGACGCCGTTTTACCGACAGAGGGAGAGAGAGAGACGGCCATTGGCGGGCGGAGGGAGGGAGAGGGGAGAGATCGGAAACGTGTGACGCGTCGTCGTCTCGAGTCCGCACGACGAGGACGTCGCGCTGGTTAGCGAGCTACCGAGCTGGATCGCTCCGCGACACTGGGGCAATGGCACATGTCATTTTCGTTAACGATTTCCAGCGCTCCATATAATCCCCGGGCGACTCAAGTTTTGAGGCGTCGTTACGCGCCCCGCGGCCTTCCGCCTCTTTCGTCGGCGGAAGCCGCCGCGGGATTCGTGAACGAGCCGCGAACGGATAAACGACGGGCGCGGGGTAAATTATCGCGACTGGTCAACGTGTGGGAATAGCTCGAATTTCTCGCGGGCTCCGCGGCATCGACGACGCGTTGACACGAATTCTGAAGTCGAGTTAGCAATGTGTTTCGTTTTTTTTTTTTTAAGATTTCTTTTTTATTGCACTTTGGAATAACCGAAAAATATCAATTTTTGTTCAATCAAAAATACAATGAAATAAAAATGTTTCGTGACGTTATTTTTTTTCACAGTTAAAATGTCCTATGCACGGAGTAAATTGGATTGAAACAAGTCGAAATTCCCCAGTTTTCTTGAAGTCTTTTTTTTTTTATTGCACATCACATTACAACAATAATTTTCCGTTGTTAAAACTGAAATTAGATTTTTTTTATGTTCTATGCCAGCATATTTTTCGCGCTTAGATCTTACGCGCGGAATAAATTGGACAGAAACAAAAGGCTCGAACATCCCCCGCAAAAAAGAATCTCCGATTTAAAATCAGTTGTCTCCACGCGCTGTCGCGGAGCGGAATCGCCTGCGAGGAGATTCGTCGCGGGGGGGTTACGGAGGGACGGTGGAAGGGGAGGTGAATATAGAGGTCGCGTTTTGGGTATATGGCGCAGTGTCTTAGGGACTGTCGAGTGTCGAGGGCCGCAACGCGAAGGGTCTCGCTCTCGCTCATCGAGAGAGAGAGAGAGAGAGAGAGAGACAGTCGCGCTCGCGTCTTCCTCGCGGCTTCCTCGGGCGAGGTGAGGGCGGGCGCGCCTCCGTTTAGCCGTGGCATAGGCTTTCCTCAGCTGGCTCGTTCCATCACTCACACGCAAATAACTCAACTTCCCCCTCGGTCGGTGCACGCCGCCCGGTAATTTATGTTCGCCCGAGAGCCATCGCTCTCGTCCCGGCAGCGCGCGCTTGTCCCACGAGGCCGTGAGCGAGCTTGTGACTCGCTAGAGGAGACAGAGAGAAGAAGATCGCTCCTTACGCTGCACTCCCTCTCCCCCCGGGCTTCTCCTCTCCCACCACTCGCGTGGCGCACTGTTATATTTAACCCACTTTATAACGCCGGCGCGGGCGTTTTATCGACTCGGAACGAGGAAACGCCGACAACTTTACCGAAAGAAAGAGGGGAAATAACGCGGGGCTCGTCGTTCGCGCACCAGAAGCGGCGGCGACAACACACGCGACGATGGCGCGCGGGAAAAGTTTTTCGGCGACGACGAGGGCCGCACCGGGAGGCGCGTTCGTTATCGGGGCGACGAGGAGACGTATTGCCGGATGTCGGTTCGTGCGTCTCTCTTTCTCTCTCCCCCCTCGCGCGTGTCAGACATCATAGAGATTCTCGGAGGAAGAATTATTAACGCGCGCCCGACGCGGGATCGCTGATCGCGAGTGTCGAATCGAGTTGTCGGGGCCTTCGCGCGCCGCTCACGACGTGTTCGGAAGTATTCGGGGCTGGTCGGAAGCAACGCGTTTACGGTTTACACCGCGCACTCGATGTATACACGAATATGTGGGTTAGGTACGAAGGCGAACGCGTTGCGACTCGATTTTTGTTTTTGTTTGGCGGATCGCGTGTGGGCTGCGAGGGAGCTTCGAGGCTTCGCCGCGTGGCGAGGCGCGCGAATCTTCTTCTTCTTCTTCTGTTTGTGGTTGGCTCTGGTTTTCACCATACGGCCACGTTCAAAATTTAAATAGATGGCGACACTAGTGTTGGCGGGAATGGGATGAATTTTTTAGATGCTGACCAGAAGACGCTGAACGAGACAAATTAAAAAGAAAGGTTGCACTTATCAAGGAAGGACATGAAAATAGGGATAATGCAAGAAGAGGGAGAAGCAATGAGGGGCTCGATATTGAGAGGAGGATATATTTTAATGGAAATCAGCTCTTTGATGAGAGATGGACGATGAGAATCAAAGCGAGGACAGGACCAGAGAACATGGTTTAAGGCTTCGTATTCAAAGCCGCAAGCACATTCAGGAGAATCAATCACATTTTTCCTAGAAAGGCTGGCTGCCAGGTTATAATGATTCGAACGCATTCTACAGAACGTTACTAGATCTTTCCTATTTTTATATTTTACTTTAGCGTACCAAGGAGCCGGAGAGGAGTTGAAAAAATAATTGAAATAGAGCTTACCCGTAAAGGGACTTGATCTCACCTCTGGCATGCTACTGGAAATAACTCCGAAGCTGGGAGTCGAATATCAAAAGGGGAACCATCAAGAATAGCCGGCTTGGCCATTGAATCAACTCTTTCATTACCTGAGATACCTGAGTGACCAGGAATCCAGATAAGATTGGTGGAATAGTTGCGGTTCGAGATTTCGGAAAGAGACTCGAGAATAACTAAGATTATGGGAGAACTATGACTGAGGGTCGCTCGCGCGAGGAGAGCTAGCAAGGAGCTAAGCGAATCAGAGAAAATATGTGAAGTAGTCATTTTTTCGTTCAGGATAAATTCGAGCGTGAAGTAAATTGCCAGTGCTTCAGCAAAGAAGACGGAGGCAAAAGACGGAATTCGATATTTGAAGACTAGAGAACATGATGGGCAATAGATGGCGGAGCCCACGTGCTCACCGTTTTCTACTTTAGACGCGTCGGTAAAGAAGGATATCGAATTGACTGTGCTATCGGAAAATGCTGCTAAAAATTCAGCGTTAGGATTTTTGGAATCCTGGAGAAGTCTGCCAGAGAGAGTGTCAATGGAAACATTGGAACTGGAGTAGGACGAAGGTACGCGAGCGAATCTAGTGAGCGAGAGAGAAGGCGATAGAGAGAGAGAGACAGACAGACGAAGAGACAGAGGGCTCTGATGCCTACGCGAGTTTCGCGCGTCTCGCCTCGTCGAGGATAGTCGAGCCGGTTAATTCTGGCGTCGTTCGTCAGAGCGCGCGAGAGCCAGAGGGCCACTCACACTTAGTCACACATCCCTCTCACCGCGGCCGGGGCTGTTATATTTATTAGTGACGTTATTTTGGTATTTCGTTACGGGACACGTCAAGCCTCGGGGCTCCGGCCCATTCGATCCGCTGAGTAATCGCCGCCATTAAACACCCTGTCCTCGTGGCGCGATCTGCCACCGCCGCGGCGCAACGCGCGACGCCTGTGTATCCTTTTTAATTCTCCTTTTTTAACTCGCTTTTTTTTTTCTTTCCGTTGCTTTATTTTCCCTCGACTGTGACGCTGCTGACGCTGCCCGTGACGCTCCGCGCGTGCACTTAGCGCGCGGGTCGCGCGAGAGCGACAGCGTCGAACTCCTCGAGGCCTCGAAGCCCCGCGCTGCGGATCCACCTCGAGCAGCGAGACGCGACACCGCGTGGCGGTGATGGAACGAGCGGGATTCGCGCTATGACCGCTACAACGGCCAACCCGCCCGTGATGGACTACCGGGGAGCGCGCAAACTTGCCGAGCGCTTTCCGCTCCGCGGACGAACCAACGACGAAATCTTTGTGCGAGGCTGAGAGGTGGGAGCGAGACGCGTGGTCCGTCCAATTAGCGATTCACGCCGCTGCGGATCGTCGGACCGCCTAATTTTGGTAATTGCCCGGGGTACGTTCAATCGTCGCGAGGAACGCGAGCGAGAGATGATTTTGCGCGCATCGAGATAATTGATGGCGAGGGTGGATACGAAGACATTCGGAAAATAATATATTTGTTAATTGTTTTGTTTAGGGAGTCGGAAAATTATTTTGCGAGGGGCAAGAAAATTGATGACTCGGGTTGGGGAGGAAAACTTTCCTTTTTTTGGATCAGACAAAAATTGAAGAAAATGCATATTTAATTTGTTGCTATTGATTTTATGAGGGGCAAGAAAATTGATGACTCGGGTAGGGAAAGAAAACCTTTTTTTTCTTTTGATCCGACAAAAATTGAAAAATACATATATTTAATTTATTGCTATTTTTATTTATTTTGTTCGGGAAGCGAAAAATTGTTTCACGGATATCGAGAAAATTTATGACTCGGGGTCTGGGAAAAACAATTTTTTTTAGGTTGAACAAAGTTTAGAAAAAAATATCAGTGATTAATCGTTATTTATTTTGGTCCAGCGGCGACGGGCACCAAAATGGCTGTAACGATAAAGCAATGCGACTTTTTTCCCGCCTCGGATCACTTAATTTTCAATCGAATTGATCACCCATTTGCGGGTTAACATAGCTTTTTCTCCCATTCCGCCCGATCGTTTTTGCCGCGCGACGAGAATACAAATGTCATTCTCGTGCGCCGCCGTTGAAAATCTCCACCTGGTAATCACCATTTTATTTACCCTCCCCGAGTTCTTCAACGTGGTCCGCTCGTTCCCAATAGGTAAGCGGCCGCGCGGGTTCCCTCGTCGATCGCCGGGCGGAAGGAAGAAACCAACCGAGAGGGAAGCGGCTCGGGCCCCGCGAGAGGTCCGCGAGGAAAAAAACTGACGGAGCGACGCGGCGAGGCCGCGTTCGTGGGGCCATTATACGAGGCTCTGTCGCAAGAAGAGGAGGAATAAGAGAGCAGGACGGGGGGGGGGGGGAGATGAAAAAGAGGGAACGCGTATACCGAGGGAACGCATAACACCGAGGGGAAAGAGAGAAAGCGAGAGCGCGACTCGTCTCCGCGGGTCCACCGCGAGCGAGCACACAGAGCAGAAAGTTCCTTTTTTCCCTCGGAGAGAATGCGAACGCGCGCCGAGGGTGGCCGCCGCCGTCACGTTGACGAGCCTCGCGCAGCTGGAAAACCGAGAGAACTTTTGGCTGAGCAAGAAGCAATCTTTCTCTCTCCCTCTCTCTCTCGTTCCGCGTGCGACGAAGACGCACTCGCGGCGCCCCACTAAATAGGTACACGCACAATTTCCTACACTCTCGATAGCCGCCGCGCTCGGGAGCTCCTGGAATACACAAACTTGTGGCCCGTAAGATCGCGACGAACGAATATGTGAAAAGCGAAAGGCTCATACGCGGCATAACGTAAATACACTCAAGTTCAAGCTACACGTGTCCTCTCGTGTCTCGGGGCTGTTCCGGGCTCAACATTCTTGCGGGCAAAGCGCGTCTCGACGCCTCCGTCGACGGCTCCTCCTCGCGCCTCTCTCACGCCCACCGACTCCCTAATAATTCCTCGGGTGCCGCGTTCGACGACTCCCCGCGGGCGCGCTCGCGCGAGACCGCCGGAGAACCCGACGTGTCGCGGCAAACAAACGCGTAATCCCATCGTCGCTCTCGCATATCATCGCGCTACACACGACGGGAACGTCGTCCTCGTCGTCTCGCTACTTTATTCAGCAAACATCCGCGTCACCCACCGGACGCGATGTCGCGCGTCGCTGTAGCCAAATCGGTTGCGTGTTTGAGTTTGAAAAAAATAAAAGAAGTTGGGGCTGCTAATGTGGATAAAGTATTGGTGGAATTCCGGCGGGACAGATTTTCTGAAAATCGTTTATTTTATTTTTTCTTCGATAAACATGAGGGCTGTCGACAGATTATTTGGAAGAGTGAGAGACGATTTCAATAAGTTTTATAGAAAATTACGGAGAAGATTTTCAGGTCTCACATCTGAATTACATATTTTTGAAAACTACAGAAGATACAAATACGTTAATTCGCAAGGACCTTCTGAATTTAAAAGAAGGTTACTTGTAACACATATCTGTGTTATAAGTTGCCACTGAGCTGAATTTATCTCGAACGATTGAAAAATCGTCTGCCTGGGAAGGCAGGGTGTTCGGGCAAAGCATATGGCCTAATATTTGGATATTTCCAAAGATAAAAAAAATTTGTGTGCGTTTTTCCCAATGAATTTTTCATTTTTTGAGACAAGCAACGGTGCTTTTCTAAATCAGCGCGAAATTTCCCATTTGATAGGATTTTCAAACTTTACGAGATCGAGAAAAAATCAATTTTCGCAAAAAACCCATAGAGTACTTTTTTCGCGAATTTTTTTTTCGGTTTCGTAAAGTATAAAAACCCTATACGGTGGGAAATTTTTCAGGCACACAACGGTGTTTTTCGGAATCAACGGGAAATTTCCCATCGGCTAGTCTTTTCAAACTTTGCGAACCCCAAAACCAATTTTTCGCAAAATAGGCAAGGCAACTTTCGGCTTTAAAATCCTGTAAAAAATACAGAAATCTAGATATCGCGTTCCGCCTTGCGGTATTCTCTTCGTTATAGAGTTTCCTTTTGAACGAAGAAACAAAATCCAGGTTCGACCGATCCAAAAAAAAGTCACCTCGATTTTACTGAACCGACAACTGGGTAAGCGTGCGAAGCGCGCGTAATATTTAAAAGTTTCTAGGTCTCAGGAGGACCGATTTTTCTTGTCCTAATCACGGGCCACTCCAGCTAGACAAGGTCCATACATTATCCACAACGTCGCCTTCCCCATTGAGGCCCGCGAGTAACGACTTGTGTAGAAAATCCACCCTCAGACTTCGCCCCTCACGGCGTCTAAAAACGACCACAGAGCCATGTGTCACGATGCGTCTCTCGCCCAAAGTGCGCGGAGGCATCGACGCCCCGAGCTGTCAAAACATTCCGCGACTCCACTCAATCCCGCGGGAATTTCCTCTCTCTCTCTCTCCACAAAATCCAAAAGTGCCATCAGCCCCGGGCGCGCGTGTCGTTTAACGTTGCACGTTGCGCGCGATTTTCCGGGGAGGCTGCACTCGGTGCGCGAGTGCAGCAGTGCATCACTCTCCAGTGACGAGGCGAGTGGGCAATGTCTCTGCCCTCGCTGTACGCGCGCGTAATATATCGGTTTAAAAGTACCATTTATTCAAACGCCGGGACGCGCAAAAAGGTCGTGCGGGCCGGACAAGCGCGGAAATAATAACGGGGTTAGCCAATGTCGGTCGAGTGGAGAGCGCGCGCGCTCATGTCGTGCTTTGCGCCCGCGGCGCAAATTGCATCAGGGTCGCGTCCGCGCGACCCGCGGACAACGCTATTGTCGAGGACTCGTCCGTCAGTTATTCTATCCCGGGAAGCCCGCGACCCTCGACGAGCCCGAATTTTCAGCAAGATGAATCGCATTCACGAGTACTTTATACAGTGGACGTGTCCCCCCCCCCCCCCCACTCGCCGTCCCCCCGGCTCTGCTCTTCGTCAGGCTGTATCATGAAAGTGAAGCGGAGTGTCGTTTTAATGCCCGGCACGTTTCGGGACCGCGGGGCAACTTGGAGCAAAGGGGAAAAGAATCCGGGATAAAAATTATCATTTTGGTGGATGAGGGTGACAATATTTTTGGTGCATTTTGTTTTTCGTTCTACGAGGATTTAGGTGTTGTAGGTCTAGTGTGATAAATTTGAACTAGCAGGTTGGAGTCGCGAGGACTAAAATGTGGTAATCACATTTTTTAGCGACCTTTGGTAAATTCTATGAGAGGCTGCTTAAAATTAACAAGGGCTTTTTTGGAAGAGATGATGGAAAAAATGTTCTACATTTTTTCTAAACAAGAAATAAAAACTAGAAGTCACGATATTGTCACGTAAATCCCAACTTTATTCGGGAACTCGAGGCTAAATACACTTCGTCAAAAACTGAATCCCAAGTTGACTCCAAAAATCGCGAACCCTCCGAGCACCATCGAAGACAATGCTCTCAATTCCCTCGCGCGAATTCGCCCAATCCTCGCCGTTCGAGAGTGGCGTCAGCGCAGTTGGGCTCGCCGGGCCCGCGAAGCGGCGCTCGGTTGTCGAGACTTATAAAACGTGACCGGAGTAAAAGTATAGAGTGAAGGGGAAAAGAATCCGGGATAAAAATTATCATTTTGGTGGATGAGGGTGACAATATTTTTGGTGCATTTTGTTATTCGTTCTACGAGGATTTAGGTGTAGAGCAATGAATTTGAACCAGCAGTTTGGAGTCGCGAGGACTAAAATGTGATAATCCCATTTTTTAGCGACCTTTGGTAAATTCTATGAGAGGCTGCTTAAAATTAACAAGGGCTTTTTTTGAAGAGATGACGGAAAAAATGTTCGACATTTTTTCTAAACAAGAAATAAAAACTAGAAGTCACGATATTGTCACGTAAATCCCAACTTTATTCGGGAACTCGAGGCTGAATAAACCTCGTCAAAAACTGAACCCCAAGTTGACTCCAAAAATCGCGAACCCTCCGAGCACCATCGAAAACAATGCTCTCAATTCCCTCGCGCGAATTCGCCCAATCCTCGCCGTTCGAGAGTGGCGTCAGCGCAGTTGGGCTCGCCGGGCCCGCGAAGCGGCGCTCGGTTGTCCAGACTTATAAAACGTGACCGGAGTAAAAGTATAGAGCGATCGGCCGGTGATGCTGGGCATACAGGGGGGAGGGGGCGGGGGGCAGGGTGAGAGCGAGCGAGCCAGAGAGAAAGAGAGACACAGATAGCGAGATTGCAAAGCCAAAAGAGCGAGAGAGAGAGAGAGACCGACAGAAAGAGAGCGAGAGAGAGAAAAAGAGAAAACCATACACGGAAGGTAAGCATAAGTCGATTGGCCGGGTGGGATCGCAGCTTCGAGAGTTCTCGAGCGGCGCGATCGACGGTAGAATCCAGCAGGCGACTCGGTGGAACAACAAAACAGCACACACAGAGAGACAAAGCGAGAGAGAGCGAAAGAGAAAAAAAAAGCGAGCGAGAAAGCGAGAGGCAGATACGACGGGGGTTATACTATAGGCGCAGCGGGTCTCTGGTTGCGCACATCGGAGCAAAAAGCGCGCGGCGCGATCGAGTGAGAACGATTCAATCAGGAGCCACATAAATCTCCTCCTCGCGGACATGCTCAACCTCATCCTTATACCTTCCTCGCCTCCGCCTCCTCCCGCTCCCCCCCACTTTTCTTCTTCTCTTCCTCCGGCTCGGACCGTCTCAGCTCTTTCTTTCTTTCGTTTCCCGAGCGTCGCGCGATCCTCGGCTCGTGCATTTGCCCCGAGAGAGCCTGTTCTCTCGTTATTCCCTCTCTCATTCTCTCTCTCTCTCTCGGTTCCTCTTCGCCTTCCTCTTCGCCTTCCTCTCCTTCCTCAGCGTACAGCATCTCGCGACCGCTTCTTACTCGCTCCACTCTCTCTCGCTCTCTCTCCCTGCGTCTCTCAGTCCCTCCAACGTTCCTCGCGCACCAGAAGCAGAAGCGGCGGCGGCAGACTCGCGGTATTAATTATGCGCCGTGTGCGCTCGCGGGCATTCCAGCCCCGGTACCAGTATTTGCGGCATTGTTAATCCGCGCTCTCCGTCTGCTACCGTTTCGTTTGTGCCCTCAACCTCCTCTTTCCTCCCGCGGTCTCGTATAGCCTATACGCTCCCCGTCTCTCACCGTGCGATCCCGCTCAACCCCGCGACGCACCGCCTTTTGCTCCCGCACCGTGTGTCTCTCCTCGGCTCATCCACCGAGTGTTCCGTCGTGCTACGCGCTCTCAGACCTATACCAGACCCCGGCCGGATTGAGCCGCCGGCTAAACTCCTCGGTACATCGTCGACGATCCGCCGCCACCATCGCCGACCCCCGTGTAACCCACCTGCGCCTTCGTCGGGTATCGACGAGACGCACTTGTCGCTTATATACGTGGGCTGCCAGGCCTCGGGACACACCGTGCGATACGCGAGGAACTGACGAGGGACGGTTGATGCCTCGAGATACGCGATGGGAAGACGCGTCTGAAAATGATGGGAAATTGAATTAAATCGTTGGGTGCAATTGTCACTATTTTTAGTAGTTGCAAATCTTCGATTATCAGAGGATATTAATGCGTCCTTTTCGTATAATTGTGTAACGAAATTAGCAATTCAATATTTTCCCCGATAAACGCATGAAATTACAGCGAAACTCGGTGTGCGAGGGGGGAAAAAATATATATAATCGACTCAGCATTGACGGATAATGACATCACTCGAATCTGTAACGACGTCTTAATTGCGCCGATCGATATCTCGGACATTTAATTGGGTTGGCTACGTGACCGTCGCTCGCTCTTTTTTCAATCAATTCATAATTGTTTCGTTAATCGAGGTCTTCCTATTCGCGTCTTCCAGGCTCGGGAGTGGGACACTCGCTCGGGACCGAGATGGACCATCGACGGGGGGCCCCCCCGGTCGCGGGGACCGCGCGGAGCTCATGGGGCTCGAGGGGAGACAGCGGCCAAAAAATCAAAGTGGATAATCGATCGGTCGATCCCTCGGCGACAGCCGGCGAATTCCATCGCGGTGGATCGAACGGAACGGCTGCTAATTACTAATTAGCTAGCTAGAGGCCGCTGCTGCTGCTTCTGCCGCTTCTGCTGCTGCTGCTCATATAACCCTCTGGTTAATACGCTCGAGAGCTTTCGCTCTCTCGCTCGCTCGCTCGCTCGAATCTCCCGCGAAACGAATCACGAAGCTGAATATTTCAAGACGCGAAACGGAATGAATAACAACGTGGCCATGATTATTAATAGCGCATACGCTTAATTGCCAATTAGTATAGCACCGGGGGGATAGCGGTAAATCAACCTGCTACCGAATTCAAGGCTCCTCCGTGTAACTCGGGTACAAACTATCCTGCGGAAATAACTCGAGATATACGGCGCGCCGAGAGAGAAAAATTCAGTGGAAACTATTTCAATTACCGTCTATCGAGCATTATATTATTCCGTTGTAGCTATTTTGTCCGGAGTTATTCCCGAGCCAATTTATTATTTTTATTCAATGCCTACGTCAATTTTCACTTTGATCTAAAAATAATGAAACAAACTTAATTCGTGTAATTTTCGCACAATGTTAAGGTAGCCAGTGCGCTTCACACTAGTAAAATCAGTGCTGAATTTTTTAAAGCGTTTTTACAATTCCTGTTTCATGAGTAAATTGCTCCAAGATGTTATTCACGTAGCAGCGTTAATTTTTAATGGACAAATACATTCGTATTCGTGATTCAAATAGAGAATCGACTGATACATGCAAATACCTTGAATCGTGTTTTTTCGTGTAGTTTTTAAAAAGAATTAACGTTAATAACAGTTCAATTCGAACGAACAATGGCTCATTTTTATTATTGGAAGATCCTTCATCGATTGACCGACCAGATTTTTGACAATATTATTTTTTCAAAATTTACAGCCATTTGTATGTCTCCTGTTAGTTTAGGATAGGATAATCAAACGATTGTGTCTTTTTAACTACTAACACTATCAAAAATCTGGTCGATCAATCGATCAACGATCTCCCAATAATAAAAATTAGCCATTGTTCATCATAATTGATCTACTATTAAGGTTTATTCTTTTAAAAAACGGCACGAAAAACCATGACATCTGGAATCTGCATATATCAGTCGATTTTCTATTCGAATCACGGATGCGAATCTATTTATCTATTAAAAACTAATGTTGCTACGTGAGTGACACCTCGGAACAATTGATTAAACAACCAGGAATTGTAAAAACGCTTTTGAAAATTTAGCACTGATTTGACTAGTGTGAATCGTATTACCTAACAAAAATTAAATAATGCATCGAGAGAATTACACACAAAAAATGTACCACTTTGGTCATGGAACGATTATTATTCGCGTTATTTCCATTTTTAATCTGTGGAGGTTCGTGGGAGGTGAGGTCGCAGGTGAAACTCGTGTACAAAAGAGGAAGAGTGAGCAGACCTGCAGGGGGAGAGCATTGTAAGGTTGGGTGGATGCTGATGGTTCCCTCGACCCCTCGGAGTCCTCTGGCTCTCCGCTCGCCCGGATTTGTTGGTGTACGTTCGGCGCGCGGGGTCTCGACGGTAGCCCCGTGTATATCCCCCCCCCCTCCCTCCCTCTTTCGGTTACCTCTCGGCCAAACGACGGGCAAACAAAAGGAGCCGAAACACGTTCATTATTTCGAGCTAATTGGCGGTGCCCTCGACTCGACCGAACCCCCGAACTCTCGAACTCGGAAACTCGGAAGCGACGAGGGAGCTCCCAGCCTCGCCCCGAGCGAACCCTCTCTCTCCCGCTGCAACGTACACGCAATTGTTGCATTACGTTACTTGTACTAATTCCAGAACAACTTATGCCCTCGCGTACATCACGAAATTTTCTTCCTCAATTTTCCGAACAGCGGAATAACGAAAATGAAAGTTCGCGGTGTACAACCCGACAGTTGTTTGTTTTACAAATAATATGTTAGTCATATTTGTTGTTAAAACAGCCATTGTTTTATTTATACCAAAAACAAGCGCCGAATTTCGTGTCGAAAAAAAAAAGAATAATAATAAATTAGAGGGATAATGCAGCAGAGATAAAAGGATTCATTTGGTGCCCAACCCTCGAATCGCACACCGTGGAATCTACTAGATTCGCCACGTGGTAACTAAACGCGACAGACTAAAAGTCCGCGCGACGCGCTCGACTCTCTCGCTCGCTCTCTCTCTCTCTCTCTCTCTCTCTCTCTCTCTCTCTCTCTCTCTCTCTCTCTCTCTCTCTCTCTCTCTCTCTCTCTCTCTCTCTCTCTCTCTCTCTCTCGCCCCCCCGATTTTCGCATAAATCAGTCCCGTCTGGCTACGGTAGATATAGCGCGGCATTATATACAGCGAGTACGCGAAATCGCTCTTTCCCTTTCGCGCTCTCTCGTCGGTGGGCCGCGCGCGAGCGTCGCCAGAGCCAGAGAGGCTCCGGCGTCTCCTCGTCGCTCGGTCCGCTTGCGTTCCACCCACGGAGCCGAGAGACGCGCCGGGAACACACTATTTTATTGCCGGCTTAATAAATGGAGGCTCCTTTATTTGCCTCGGAGCCAGCCAGCAGCATCCGGCGGGAGAGTTTGCCAACCTGTTTGCTAACAACAAATTAATCGGGTGACGTATCCCGGTGCGTATGCTTCGGCTCCGACTATAGATATACAGATGTATACAAATATCCACGTATACCACGAGCGCGCATGATGCATGCGAATTCTCGTATGCGGCCGACGTGCGCGCGCGAAAATCCACGATTCACATGCGCTCAATTCTATTCTCTCTGTACATATCTCGATGCGTAATAATTGTGGACAGTATCTCGAGAAAAATGTGACGGCACGTGCACCGGGTTCTCCGGTCTGCAATTCTTTCGGTATTTTAACTCTTGCTAATAACTATCCGCGCATCATAACATCTGCTGAAAGATTGATTAGCATAACCTCCCTTTCCATCGATGACCGGAGATTTCGGAAGCCTGTAAACAAAAAGAACAACATTAATAACATCATCGCACATAACAACAGCGTAAGAGGGAAACAATTGGAGAAAAGCGCATTTAGGAAATGATAATATAATATCGATAATAAATAACTTTCTGAAGAGGCCCCCCCGACCATAGGGCGAAACGTCAAAATAAAGAGTTTTTTTTTCGTGAGGCCGACCGCCGCCGAAGCTGCAGCAACACAACACAACACAACATAATAATTGTAGCGACAGCTGTAGATTTTTTATTGAGAAAAATATAAAAGGGACGTTCTTAGCTTTCGGAATTAGCAGTGACCCATCAAACCCTGTGTTCCCTCTTGCGCTGTGGATTCTGGCGTTGTGGGTCAGTGGCGCCACCTGTCAATGAATTACAGATTAAACTTAAGGTAGTTATGACACGAAGGCAAAGTCGTTATATGCACCCGAATTTTTTATATCTTGTAGTTTGAGTAATCGTCTTTTATTTGCAAGATATTCCGAGATATGTTACCATGCACCGAATTGAATAAATAATGTTTTAAATTTAAGGTTTATACATGGCGTTATTAGAGAATTTAAAAAATTGACTTTTAAACAGAGAAATAAGCATCTCAGAAATGAAATACAAGACATATAAACAGCTCTACGTTTTCGTTAGGTCTTAAAGTAACCGATACGACTATAAAAAGTGGTAGTCACCGGACATTCCAGGGAGTTAACCCTCACAAGATCCCGATTCGAAGTCAAATCCGTATAAAAAGATCATTTTACTCTTAAAAAGTCGTCACAATATAATGCGACTTTAGAAAATAAATTCCCGTAATATTTTTGGCGTAATTACTACTGAGGTCAAAACACCACACATAACTAATTTTTTTTTTTTTTTTTTTTTTTTTTTTGTGGTATAGACTCTGATGCCTATGACTGCGACGTACCGACATAACTACCTTAAAAATAATAAACATATCTATATTTTTTTCAAGTTCCCTTCTTGCGTTTTTGTCGATTTTTTTTCGATTACAAGAAGTTTGAAAACGTATTTGATGTGAAATTTTCCGCTATTTCCGAAAAACACAAAAAAATGTTTTTTTCTTCTCTCCAATTATATCGAGAATGCGAGATAGTTCACCCACTGATTTTCAGAAAAGCCATACAATTTTACCCCCATATGTATGTACAATAATAAACCCCGAAAACACGGCATAAATGTAGGTTACGGTAGAAACTGAGATTATGCCTCGCACTCGACAGCTGGCGACGTGAATTCGCACCACCAGATTTTATGGCTCGTCGCAGATATCCGGTAACCGTTACACGATTCTCCCGCGCATGCGCGAACTATCCGCAATCCGCGTGTCCCGGGGTTTCGTTCTCCCGACGCTTCGTCCGAGATATCTCAATTCGTAATAAGACGTTGAAAAGTCGTTGTGTGTACACAGAGCCCGGCCGGCCGGGGAGAGGAATCGTGACGAGGAAAGCGAAGGATGTGCCCCCTGGCGGGACATACGTGCCCTCCTCGTGGGAGAGTTAAACCTGCTGCGTGAAGCCGATGGCGTACCAGCGGCGGTTGACAAAACCGCATACTTTCTTGTTGCCTAGCTACCACCGATCATCCTTCTCCCTACTTCGCCTCTTCTCAGCGCGACCCCCATATAGATATACAAGTTTCGTCGGTGCAATATGTTGCTCTTTTTGCTCTCTCGTGTAACTCGAACGACGTCGATGTCGTCGTCGATTCGCCGGGCGCGCAGCGTCAGCCGGCCGAACGGCCGAGCGGGAGACAAACGAGTGGAGACTCCGCAGTGTGGTCGGTGCGTGCGCGCTCGCTCGCTCGTTCGTTCGTGCGCGCATCCACGGGTTCGTCCTGCACGCTCGCGTAGCACTCGTGTTGGCGATACGGGCCGAATGGATTTTCCAATTTGTCGCAATCGGCGTGCCCCTCATACTTCGCGGACCGTCGCTTCGGCTACGGGCGCGCTCGCGGTGTATAATGCGCTCGCGAAGCACTTGCGTAACGTGCGGCGAATCGACGGTGATTTATCATTGCGACTTTTTGATGAAAACACTCGGCGCTCGGCGCGCACTCGGGACGGTTGCGAGCGTCATCTGGCGGCAGGAAGCTCAGACGAGATTTTTTTTTTTTTTTTTTTTTTAATTAACCATTTCCCGTGGAATTTTTACGAGCTTAAGGTAGTCCTTGCGACCAATATTCGTTTCGCATAAATTCGACGAATACGAGAGAGAATTGCAAACACTTCTCGATGGTATAAAAATCTGAAAAAATTCATGCACATTAAAGGTACTGAAAAGATTCATTTTGCATAATAATAATTCGAAAATGTTATTAACAGATTGATGAAAAAAATTATTTAACAAATATTTCGATGACCCAAGTTTTTTTTTCATGAAAGTTATTCCTTCGTTTTTCCGAATACGTATGAATTTTTTCAGATTTTAGGGATCACTTTGAATTTTGTGCGTTTTTTATAGGGAAAATATGTGAAAATTCAAAGTGAACTCTAAAATTTGAAAAAAATTGTACGTAATCGAAAAAACGAAGAAATCATTTTCATGGAAAAAAAACGTGGGTCATCGAAATATTTGTTAAACTATTTTTTTTCATCAATTTATTAATAACATATTCGAATTATTATTACGCAAAATTAATCTTTTCAGTACCTTTAATGTGCATTAATTTTTTCAGATTGTTATACTATCAAGAAGAGTTTGCAATTCTCTCTCATATTCCTCGAATTTATGCGAAATGAATATTGGTCGCAAGGACTACCTTAACCGATTTGTTGGTAAATTTTTTTTTTATTTCGTCAAGAATACATTTTTGTAAATAAAAATGTTACGCCATTTTTTATTGGTAAAAATAATTCAGGCTCTGCAGAGAAAAAAATGTCTTCACTTTTTTTTTAAATTACGAATTAATAATACACGTGGAAAAAATTAAAACATTATGCAACTGCGGAGGGTTTTTACAACGTCGCTTATTCGTTCGCATGTGTAACATGCATAAAGTAAGGGAGTAGGACATTTGACAATGGCGTCGCGGCGACGGCTGGGCGGCGGCGGGGGGGGGGGGGGGAGGAGGAGGAGGCTATCAGCTGCGACGGACGTCTCGGCTAACAAACGATTTCCCTAATTCCCTTTTCGTCTCGCGCATTCGCATAATGGTCGTTATCGCCTCGACCCACCGGGGTTGCGCTGATACCTCGGGATTACCATATTTACGACGTGAGCACGTGAGAGCGAGAAGGCGCGAGAGAAGCCCGGCGAGCGAGTCGAGTCGCGGAGAGCGAGAGACGTGCCCGAGGACCCCGGAACGCGACGTGAATTTACTCCCGCGTCTATATACAAGGCGAACCCTCTCCTCGTCGCGAGACACTCCGAGCCGTAGATGCTAGAATAATTTTCGCACCTCGCGACGCCACGAGAAACGATTAGTCGCTTGGGAATCTTGGCTCGATCTCTCTGACATCGGTGCAGCCATCTTAAAAAAAATCCCACTCTTGCAAATCGTCGTAATTTTATTCCTTCTGATTCGTAACACAATATCCGACCGGAAGTCGATTCTACGATTTCCGAAATCAGGAATATAAAAAAAATATATATACATTTTTATAAATAAATATTTAATTGTTCGTCGGAGGAACAAGTTCATGGAAATGATTGCCTGAAATTTACTTTGAAGCGAATGACGTGGGTGGACGCGCGTGAGATTCTCGGGAGAAATCGGAAGTCGATTCTACGATTTCCGAAATCAGAAATCTAAAAAAATATATATATAAGGGAGGTGCGGGCAAAATGGGACGCGTAAGCGAAAAATGGTTTTATGACGAAAACAAAAGTGTACTTCGATTGCTTTTGATCCAAAAATTCGATTCCAACCATCAATTTTGAGTGTCGGCAAAAAAAGAAAAAAGTGTTGGCAAAATGGGACGGACCCCCAAAATCGGAAATTCGTGTTTTTTTTATTCGGTGATACTCCTTAATGCTTATTTCGCAAAAAAAAAAATTGTAAAAAAAAATTTTTTTTTTCAAAGTGACTTTTCAAAAGCCGGACTGCTTAAAACACTCAAAATTGTTAAAAATCTTTATATTCCGCTCACATGCGTTGAATTGTGCCGTATAGACGCGATTTTCACGAAATGCGATTTGCCCGCAACTCCCTTACATTTTTTTACAAATAAATATTTAATTGTTCGTCCGAGTAACAAGTTCGCCGAAATCATTGCCTGAAATTTACTCTGAAGCGAATGACGTGGGTGGACACGCGTGAGATTCTCAGGAGAAACCGGAAGACAATTCTACGATTTCCGAAATCAGGAATCTTCAAAAAAAAAAATATTTTTTTTTATAAATAAATATTTAATTGTTCGTCCGAGTAAAAAGTTCGTGGAAATTATTACCTGAAATTTACTTTGAAGCGAATGACGTGGGTGGACGCGCGTGTGATTCTCGGGAGAAACCGAGAAATCGGTTGGTGCGTCGATTCTGCGGCTGCTGCCGAGGGTCCCGACGGTAGCAGAAGCGGCAGCGCGCGCGCGCGCGCTCGCGGAGTCGCCGCGAAGTCGCTTCTGTCCCCGGCTCATGCGCGTCCCGCGAGCGCAACTATAATTTGAAATAATTTATAAATCCTATTCAATTCAAATTAAGGCTCCACTCTGTCGGATGAATAAAAGATGCCCGCGTCGCGCAATAATGCGCGTGCCCCCGGGCGAACGCTGGAAGAAGGGCCCCCCCATTATAGCCCCGGCGTGGTGGACCCTCTGGTGTGTGCATACGCCAGCGGTAGCAGCAGCAGCAGTAGCAGCAGCAGCAACAGTCGCATTTAACTGCCGCACTCCACGTGCGCCAAACAGCCAACGCGGTATTGTGACGTTTCTCCGGGGTCCGTCGCCGCGCTCCTCGTGCGATTCCGCCGTTCCGCTCGTTTAGGCGCCACCGAACTTCCACCATTTATCTTCCGTGCCGACGGAGATTCGCATCCGGGGGAATTATACTAATTAAAAATTGCGTCACAACTTGCCAACGATTTTACTCAAAATTCGTTAAAAAAAAATGGTCAAAAAACCGATGAACACTCTTCGCGCCAATACCCTCTTAAAAAAGACATGGCGTAAATATCTCGAAATATATCGAAATTTTGAAGCCAGCTTTTCAAGCGTTCATGTTAAAAAAGACATGGCGTAAATATCTCGAAATATATCGAAATTTTGAAGCCAGCTTTTCAAGCGTTCCGATTGGTTCCGGTGGTGGCTTCGATATAAAGTCGATTTCGAACTGTCATGGCCGCTGCAGAGCCACGTGTCGCGGGCATTTTGAATGGTTGTATTCATCACAGTTCTGTGAAATAGAATACATTCGTCACATCGAAAGTTCATTATATAATCGAAACACTGAAGCAGAAATAGAGTCACGCAGAGTTCAGAAGGACACACCTAACCTAAAAGAGCGCGGATTCATATAAAATTGTACAAACATGCAGATACCCTGATAACACCGGATGGACGTCAAGGTGTAGGTCTCATGTAGGAATCAAAAAGTACGCTTTTGTATGGATGGTCTAACTTTTGCAGGCGCATTACTAAGATTAGGACCCAACAACGAATGCTTTATTGGACATCATAAGCCTAAAAATGGAAACCCGGTTAGTGGACTTTAGTGTACTAAATGCCCACAAATGGATCCTTTGGTGTTGTCAGGGATATCTTACTTAGTCACAAGAAAAGATAACTGAAAATCAAGGAGTGCGAGCGAAGCGAGCACATTGTCACTAGCAACAATAAAATTCCCATATCGAAAAGTGTCCGGGGTGACCCGCAAGCCGTCCATCCACCCACCACCGTATTAACGATTCCGCCTCCGAATAAAAGTCTTCCGAAAAACCCAACACGAGGGGGGTGGTCATCACAACGACGGCAACGAGCACCTATAACCGAATAAGCGAGTGAGACCCGGCAGCGGGGTCGCCGCTCGCCGCTGTCAATTAGTTCGATCGACTGTAGCGGCATAACCGTCACATAACCTCACTATCGCTTTGCGCCCTCGGCGCGTGGAATTGCAAATCAAATCGCGTCTGGTATGCATTATGCCTCGGTAGGCGGCGCCCGCGTACGGCGATACAGTAAACGCACGCAGCTCGAGGGGTGGTCGGATATCTCCCTCTCTCTCTCTCGCTCTCTCTCGCTCTCCGCCTTCCTAACCTCTCTCTCCAAACCCCGAGAGACAGAGAGAGAGCATGTGGCGATATACCGCAGCGGGGGTTTTCGCTCGGGTGCAATTTCCGTTTTCCCCGTTTAATCATGCGCGGGGCCGGCCCTACTCGCGAGCGTTATACACGCATACAGCATGGCGTTATATACACGACGGCGAGAGCTGTGCCGCGCGGAGTTCGCAGAGCGCGCGCGGTGTTCGAAGCCGGGACGCGCGGCGTCGGCGGCACATCGGCCCGGGGTCCGCGAGCCAGCGAGCCGAGCGAGCGTAGCCCAGGCCCGTCATTTGTCAGGAGCTGTCGCGCCACGAGCGTGTTTCTGTTCCAACGGCGCAGATAGCGGCCCGTCCATGGGCCGTTCATCTTTATTCCTTTATATACGCGGGGCGCCCGCGCCCGCGCGCCACTAGTGTGGGGAACGCGCGCACTAACACCGCCGGCTCGCCGCGGCGCACACACCGACGTGTCCTCGACACTCGGGCTATTGCCACGCCGAACGGAAAACGAGCGAGCGAGCGAGCGACCCGCTCTCGCTCGCTCGTCGCTGCTACCCCCCATACACGACTCCCCCGAACTCATTTAATTACAACAAACAATTTATTAGCTCCATCCGGGATCCGCCCACGGGCGTAAAATGGCGCGCGGCTGCCACGAACGCCCTCGACGTTCGGTGAAACCGGCACTCGCTGTCTCTCCCTTTGTGCCGATGTGTGTGTGTGTGTGTGTGTGTGTGTGTGTTGTGGCCTGTGTTTGTGTTGTCTCTCTCTCTCTCTCGCTCGCTGCGCCTGTTTCGCCTATTGCCATACTTCGCCGATGTCGCTGCTGCTGCTGGTGGTGCATATACGAAGCTCTTGCTGGCCGTGTGTGCTGCGTACATCACCGCACACTGGTGCGCGCGACTCGACCAAAAAATTCACCACCCGACTATTAGGGTGCGTTTGGCGATTGCATCTGTCGTCCGTGTAGACTCCCCCCTACCCCTCCCCCCGACCACCCTGCTGCGCGCGGGCCTAGGGTGCGCGTAATGTTCATTTGGATAGAATAGCGAATTCATTCAACAAGCCATATCGTTTATATTACTGGATGCACCGCGCGCTATGTGTGTTGGGTTAATTGTGGAAGGTGGGCGATACTGTCGTTGACACATCGACCGAGGGGGAAAACGCGCGCAGCGAGCTCTGCGCTTCGCGGACGCCCTGGCAGATTTCGGCGGGAGACGCCGGCAGCGTCGTCGAATCAATTGAGGCCCGATGGTGAATTTATTTTGCTGTTACGACGGCCTGAGGTAGATCTGAACTCCTAAGACTCTTTGGGATCTGTGTGAGATGAAGGAAAATCATTTTGAAAAATTTAGATTTATTGAAAAAAAACTTGTTTCGCGAAAGATTTTTTGAATGCCAACCCAGTGCATAATAATGTAGTTATTGAAATAATTTTCCTAATGCAGAAAGTCGAATCACCTGTAAAAGGGAATAACGAGAAAAATGTAAACACGCTACAACTGATTACAAAAAATATAAATTTATGTTGCATCATTTTAAAAAAAATGTATTAACGAAAAATTTAGGCAATCACACGCGCTGGCGCGCGTGCCTGAAAAAGTTTTCGCCAAAATCGACCTCAGAAATATTTTTTTCAAAATATCGACTTGTAACCTATACCGTTATTCTCAAGTCGTATATGCTACCCCTGAAAACACTGTTTACTAACCTTTTTTAATTGATTTTGAAAAAAATATTTTTCGGCGATTTTTTTTCTATCAGAAATCGTAGATTCGGCTCCGGACCGAAAATCGCCAAAATCGACCTAATTTTTTTTCTTTTCAAAATATCGACTTGTAACCTATACCATCGATCTCAAGTCGTATATTCTACCCCTAAAAACACTGGTTACTAACTTTTTTTAATTGATTTTAAAAAATATATATTTTTTGGCGATTCGATATCGAACATCAATTGAGCTTTTTGTAATACCAACCCATTGCATAATAATGTAGTTATTGAAATAATGTTCCCAATGCAGAAAGTTGAGTCACCTGTAAAAGGGAATAACGACATATTTTTTAAACACGCTACGACTGATTAAAAAAAATATCAATTTATGTTACATCATTTAAAAAAAATGTATTAACGAAAAGTATGGTTCGATGCTTCACAAGCGTCTCGATCCTCTCGATAAACAATCCGCGCTCTTACGTCTCTATTCCACGAAAAATGACTGATACACCTTAAACGATATCCTCGAGCATCAATTGAGCTCGCTCGCTTTACCGCGTAAAAGTAATAATGAATCGAGTGGATGCCGCGGCCACGAGATTCGCGTTATTCGCGGAACATGGTAGGACGGGACCGCGCGAGAGAGCGAGGCTTTTGCGCGATTGCAGTGAGGTTAAGCGAGTGGGTCGCAATTTTGCGGTGTCGGTGGCTGCGGCGGCGCTTGTGTTGCGGTTAGAGGCTCCGGCTCGCGGCCCTCGCCCTTAATTCGCCCCTCACTCGTCGCGCGCGCCTCTTTCGTATATACTTTCGTTCTCTCTGAGCCCCACCGCCCCCTCCTACCACGTTCTATCATAACGTAACGATGCGAGACTCCCTCGCTTTCATGATTAAAAGTTAAAACTCCTGTGGGAGCTTCGGGCTATTTTGCGGCTGCGGCACCCGGCTTCTTCTTCCTCCTTCCCCCCTTCTCCTCCTCCGCCGCCTCCTCCACTTCCACCATCGACGTGACTCTATCCACCTCCATCTGTAGTGGAGAACGGGGGAATCACGGTCACCGGGCAATGCCGGTCACCTTAATTTTGCATAAACTAATGATTATATACAACTTTTTGTTGCTCTGTTAGATTACGTACATGATGATCAACTAATTTAATACTCCATACGGATTAAACCAAGATAAATTTTAAAATCTGACGATTTTTTAGATTATACACTTTTACTTATAAGAAAAGCCGTAATTTAAATAAGATTTTGCGAAATCTATAGTCGTTAAAATCACATCTAACCGTTATTCATGTTTTTTACGGTCCTTTAGCTTCAATTTCGCCAAGTTAAAGTGTTGACTCCCTAAATATATATATTGAAATTTAATATAACAAATCTTCGCGGATGTCGGGGTAACGATGATCAGGAGCGTGGGACAATCGCAGTCGCATTTATAATTCGTATTCAGTTGAATTAATGACTTAGAAATTACTTAAAATGGAATAGGAATTGATGTATAGAAAGATATTCGTAGAAAACATGTTCAATTCGATGGAGATTTCGGTGTTGGCGTGAAGCTAGAATTTTGAGGTTAGAATTTCCAATTTTTCTATAAACCATAGATTGAAATTTGTACGTGCAATTACAGATGCCTCGTTGTTAGTATAAAATTGCGCTGTTGAGAGGGAATAAATTTTATGCTTCGTTGTACATTTAAAAATTAATACGTTATTGACCGCTGTTGTAAAAAATGCAACTCTAATAATTATCCGAATCGTCGGACAATGGCGGTCAATGTACTGGATTTTATAATTCATGAAAAATCCAATTATTTAATTGTTTTTGCGATTTTCATGCTATTACTTTTCAGTAATAGTTGATCAAGTATCCAATAACCATTCGTTTTTGACATAACAGATATTTTGTTTACAGAAAATAGCGAGTAATTTTACGTGACTGTGATTCCCCCGTTCTCCCCTATATTCTCTCCGTCTCCGGCTCGAGCGCTCGGCGCACATAACCTCCGAGTTGCTTCCGAGCACTTTTCAGCGTGCTTTTTATAAACTCGTACAAACCTTTATCCCGGCGCGTCTGAGTAGAGAGACGTATACGCCGTCCTCTGGTAGCCCCGGCCGCATGTGTAACCACCACCGGCGGAACAAGCAGCTGTGTGTACGTCTATCTACGGCCGGGTAATATACGCTGAGGATCGGCTTTCATATCTCGATATATCTATATACGTATACACACTCTTCGTCGTATTCTTCGCGTATAATTACATGGCAATTTACTCGATGGTCGATTGCCGCGCGAGGGAGCGCGGGATCGGGCGCTGCCGCCGACGCCGCCGCGTCAATTTCCCATCGACTCTCCGCACACTCGGCTCTCGCACAGTTATCTCTCTCACGGAAATTCAATCGAGCCGCACGCCCCGCGCGCGCGCTGCGCATATCAGTCCACATATAGGGGAGACCGGGGTAAAACGGGCCCCCTAAGCGAAAAACGGCTCTATGACAAAACTCAAAGTGCTCTTTTTTTATTGCTTTTCAATAAAAATGTCGATACCAATCATCGATTTTGAGCGTCGGCAAAAACAAATCCGGGGTAAAACGGGCCCCCTAATAAAAAAAACGGCTCTATGACAAAACCCAAAATGTTTTTTTATTGCCTTTCACTAAAAATTTCGATACCAATCATCGATTTTGAGCGTCGGCAAAAAAAAATCCGGGTTAAAACGGGCCCCCTAAGCAAAAAACGGCTCTATGACAAAACCCAAAGTGTTTTTTTATTGCTTTTCACTAAAAGTGTCGATACCAATCATCGATTTTGAGCGTCGACAAAAAAAAATTCGGGGTAAAACGGGCCCCCTAAGCAAAAAACGGCTCTATGACAAAACCCAAAGTGTTTTTTTTTATTGCCTTTCACTAAAAATTTCGATACCAAACATCAATTTTTAGCGTCGGCAAAAAAAATTAATTTCCAGGGTAAAACGGCCCCCCCCCCCCCCCCCCCCCTCAGAATCCGGCACAAATATGAGTTCGTACATAAAACGCTACCGATCGGCATGAGTGTTGATTATTTGGGTGTTGATTATTGATTATTTCTTTATGAGTGTTGATTATTTCTTTTACTAAAATGTGACACAAAAGCACATTTTAGTCGTGACGAATTTGCCGTATGGGCAACAATTGATGGAGAAAAAACTGTTGCCGCAGAAGCTACCGAATAAAAAAAAATTCATGGAGGACGGCGGGGAAAAAAGTTTTGCCGAAGTAAGAAGCCTCAAAACTAAACGACGGAGACGTTAGCCCACTTTACACTAATTTTTTTTTTTTCGATGATAAAAAAGGGGGACCCGTTTTACCCCGGAGGCCCGTTTTACCCCGATCTCCCCTATATCGGGATCGCATGCCCCCCGACAGTAACGCCCAAGTTTGTTGCACCTACGAATAACCACGAGCGACCAGACTAATGAGCCGTCTTTCTTTCCGTCTGTTTCATGTGCCGATCCACCGTGTTGGGACAATCCAGGATCCGTCTTCCGTGAGTCGATTATTAAATGTGAAATTATCGAGGATGAGAGGGAGGAATTAGAGTCGATTAAATTCTTCATTACGTTGTTGCATCGTTTTGTAGTTCATTCTTGTTATCGTTTACTGTGGAAGCTCGCATAATTTGCTTTGCCCTGATTTGCACGTATAGTCCATTATTATTTCAAGTTGAGGAGAGACAGATTTTCAGAAATTTCCATAATGACGCAAAAAAGATTTTTTTATTTCTCGATAAATTATGCGAACTTCTATCGTACATCCTGTCTACTAATATTGTGTTTTTTTTTCTCCATATTTCGTCGACCTCATTCCGCCGATGCAACACGTGGATACTGCAGGGTGTGAGTATATCTATATTTTCGATATCGAATTAATTGCACTGAGAATAAAAATCCGGAACTCCAAGGTTCCCAGTGTCTGCGATATTTTTCGTTGCCCGTGCGAAATAATTTGCCCCAACGAGCGTTTTGCGAGCCCGCGAACGAAAATCCTGCAGATCACGTTAATTAAAAAAGAATTCTCACTTCGTTTCTCTTCAACGTTCTCATTGAAGAATTCTTACGAAAATTCTTGCGACCGAAATCTTCACCGTCACCACAGTCGAGACCCGGAGTGTGTTAAGGAGGCATCGGCGGTACAGTCACTTCCTTTACGTGATTAATTTGAAAAATTATTTATGCATCCTTTCAATGGAAAACTAATGTTAATAAAGGTAGATCTGAATTAAACAGATCCTACTGAATGTTGAAAAAATGGTATGGAAATAAAGTCATAGAAAAATAACTCAATTTGTGCTAATAATCAATAGGGTATATAATGCCCTATTTATTGCAAGTAAAATTTGTAATTTTATTTCCTTCTTGACGAGCGATGGCTCGTTTCGTGCGTTGAAGAACCTTCGACGAATTCACCGAGTTATTTTCTTCAGTTTATTTATCAATTAGGAAATAAATTAGTTTAATTTGTCACTTTGTGTTTTTCTCTCATAAACAAACAGCTGTTATTTGTAAGCTGCAAATATCATCGCAAATGTTCATCGCTAAATTTATGCACTATCTATCAAGAAACAAAATGAGCCATCGCTCGACAAGAACGAACTAAAATCACAAATTTGACTTCCAATTTACTGCGTTTAATACATCCCATTAGTTATTATCATAAACTCAGTTGTTTTTCTGTGCATTTTTTGCTATCTATTTTTGTATACATTAAGCAAGATCTGTTTAATTTAGATCCACCTTTATTGTCACTAGTTACCCTTGGAATGTATGTCGAATTAATTTTTCAAATCTTAGTTCACGATTGACATGACTGCACAGCCGACGCCTCCTTAAATTCTCGTTCCGTGGTAACGGCGCAACATCGATAAATCCCGCAGAGATTCCAAAAGGTCTGAAAATTAGTTCGGTAGAACACGACGTATGACACTTCCGGTGACGCGCGCGCGTTTGACCGCGAGCGCGTGCTGGAGTGGCAATCCCGTGTGCAGGAATGGTGTAAGGCGTGTGTCACAGGCGCGCAGATCGAGAGGGAGACAGAGGCAGGAGGAACCGAAGGTTTTATCCCGTTGAAGATCCGTGAGAATACAGACTCGATAAATCGTGTAGATCGTAGGGAGATGCCGGTGTCTCGGGGTCCGGGAGAGGACGATGGGACCCGATAACTGACGTCTCTATAAGTAAAAGGTGGACGGCGCCCGCGTCGCGACGGGGGTCCCAGACGTCGTCGGAGACATCAGCGCGGCGGGCGGCCATTGTCTCAAGCGGCCAGTCCTGCGGGGAAAGAACGCGCGTGCGCGCGCGCGCGCGCGCTCGCTCGCTCGGAGTTCGGTGAAGCTCGCGGACTCTCCGCAGGGCCCTCGGAAGGAATATGCGCGCGAGCGTTCGAACGCTATGGCCCTTCTTCCTGCTGCTTCCACGCTCGCCCGAACTGCATGCCTGACACGAGCCACGAGGGGCCGCCCGTCGAGCTTATAAAAATTAATAATGAACATTCGAATTTCTAAGTTCTCCGCGCTCTTCCGCGATCATCGCTGGCTGGTTCTCGAAACGCCGAACGCTGTATACTCGTCACCGCATAGCGATGAGGCTTCGAGACGCTGTGATATTTTGTAAACAGAGTTATAATCCCTGATTGTTGTACAAATAAAATGGATGGTACGACTGGCTGTGTAATTGTGTTTTTATAGTAATAACTTGTAATGATTATAGTATGATGTGTAAACTTTTAAATAGAGGCAAGAGACATTACTTTCCCATAAAACTTTATGGTAATCTTATGGAAAGAATGGAGAGATACCGTTAATTCATTGCGGAAATAATGCAGGGTTATGCTTGTCCACTTTTCTCACAATTTCTCTTAAAATTTAATTAAAAATTTGGTTTCTTTTACGGCTATTCAAAAGTTCACATATAATTTTATAATCGTTACAGGTCATCGTTGTAAAATCGTAACTACAAAAAAAATTGTTGTATAAATTTTTATTCTTAAAGCAATGGGGACTTACAACACTGTTTATAAATAACCTAAAAGTAGCGAAACACTGAGATGACTAATTGTGTCAATTATTACATGATCAACAGCTCGCTGGGAGCGTAACCATTTTTTTGCAGCTGTATTTATTTTTCGCCTCGTTAATTTTTTTTGCGTATTCGTTACAAAGTAGCAGTCGAATGTGTATTATTAATATCTACAAGCTCCGACGCCTCTCGTGTCCCGTGTCGAACACGCAGTCCGGCTGGCCGCGATCGTGAGCGAGAGGAAGAAAAAAACGTGAGGTTAGGAGGAAAAATTCGAAACTCGAAGGGCCGAGTGTTGATTGTCCTATCAGTGCCGCGTGCTCCTCTCGCTAATCTCGCGAGGCCCTTAGAGAGAGCCCTCGGGCCGCGCGTAGAGCCGCGCGAGGAGAGCTCTCGTTTCTCGCGTATGAAATAAATGTATAAATTACGAATGTAAATGGTTGCCGGGGTGTAGTAGGTCCGGTGTGCGACGTCGGCGGAGAGCAGCAGCAGCAGCGAGGAATATAGCGTGCGTCGCGGCCCTCTGCCCAAGCTGATTAAATGAGAGCGATAAAAACAACGGACGAATGTCTTGCGCCTTTTCGCGTGCTGCTTGCGGGCAGACGGAGACGCGGAGCGAGAGAGAAAGAGAGAGAGAGAGACAAAGAAAGAAAGGGGAAGAGCGAGCAAGAGAGAGAGAGAGAATGAGAGAATCCAAGTGCGAGCGAGTGTAAATATAAGAGGGGGCTGCGCGGCAGCGAGAGACGACGGAGGTGGAGAGAGAGGCGCGGAGAGCGCGTTTTTTGTAGCTTGTTTACACGGTTTCGTGTTGTGGCCTGTAAAGCAAAGCGACGGTGACTCGCCGGGCGGTATAACCGCGGCCCGCGCGCCGCTCGAATAATTTTGTCATTCGAGTGTCGCGAGTGCGTTAATTGCGCTGAATTATTGCATTCGGAATCGGGCGGATCCGGGTGTCGCGCGACTCGCGCGGCAACGACGAAAATCCTAACCTCAAAACGTCGTTTCAATTGGCCGAGTGGAAGCACGACGTGTTCTCGGGGCGTTTTCTTCACACCAGCCGCGGAGACCCCACAATGGCGACGCTATCTCACGGCATATCAAGCACACGTACATTTGACTATCTGTGTTTTTCATTAAATTCGCGGCACGAATGCGAGAGAGATTGAGAGAGAGGGAGGGACGTGTTAAATAATCCGAGTTTAACGAGGCTCGTATAGCGCGCAGGACAACGTGTACGACGTGCACGCTGAGAGTATTATTGTTAACGCCGTTATGATACACAGCAAGTGGACACAGTTATCGCTCCATATCGCCGCTCTCGGGTATATCGCGCGATGTAAATACATTATGTTGCCGGAGGGAGCGGACGCGTCGCGAGCGGGACAGCCGCTCGCGCGCGCGGTTATTTCATCCTCGTGCACAACACACGGAGAGCGCCGATGGCGCTGCTGTAGCCGCCGCCGCCGCTGCTCCTGGCGAGCGGTGGTCGTGCCATTGGGATTGTCTCTACCTGCTGAGCGTGTCTATATATACACGCGTTATTAAGCGCCCGCGGAGCAATTAAAACGCGCCGTGCCCGCTATCTTGAGCCGGTGGACGTTAGCGCCGAGGACATTTACGTCGGCGCTAACTGCCCGTTAAGCGGACGGAGGAACCACCTAAGCGTGGTAGGTGTAATTGGCCGGCAGCGGCGCTGAATCCGCAGCTCGTAAAAAGACAGCGGGCGGCGGCGCTCGCCGACGCGGTGGGCCCTAAGCGCTCCGCCCGCCCTTCGCGGTTTTTCCCCACTCGACACGATTTTATGCCAATTCCCGCGACTTCCGAACTGACACCGGGTTATCACCAAGCGGGACGGCCACGCCTGGGTTTATGGATCTCGAGCGATGCGCGGGACACCCGAAAGTCGGGGAAATAAAAATTGTGTCGCGATAGACGAGATGTTAGGTACCGGGTTTTTTTTTTTCTAATCACGTTTGAGATTTTTTTTACTATATTTTTTGTTTGTTTTTGCACAAAGAACCGGTTGAACATTTTTTTGCATTTTTTTATGATGCTGAAATTTGCTTCGTTGGAATGCAACGAAATTCAGAAAAAAAAGGATTCTAATTAATCCGAATGATGAGATTAGGTATAAAAAATCATCAAAGCAACCAAACAATATAATTACTTTTTATACATAATTTCATAATTTAGGTTAATTAGAATTTTTTTTTTCGGAATTTCGTAGGATTCCAACGATTCGAACTACAGCACCATATTTTTTTCTGGTAAAAAAGCTGTTAGCAATCGAAACCAGTTGATACTTTTTTCTTCTTCTTCTTCTTATTATTACTATTATTTACTGGAACATTTATCGCGTTTGAGATTTGTTTACTACATTTTTTGTTTGTTTTTGCACAAAGAACCGTTAGAACATGTTTTTTACTTTTTTTCTGGTAAAAAAGCTGTTAGCAATCGAAACCAGTTGATACTTTTTTCTACCTATTATTATTATTATTATTATTATTATTATTATTATTATTTACTGCAACCTTTATCGATGAAAAGGCGTTAAAGTAAGGCAAAAACCTCGTTGATGTATTCAACTTTGTAGTAAAACTAATTCAATGATTAACGGATTAAACTGCATAATTAATTAACGGAACAAGACGTTGATACGAAGCTTTTTCAGTCGCAGGGGTGCATTAAGTTGGCGCGCTTATCGAGTGGCAATCACAGCGCCTGGTACACACGAGATACGCCTACCGATCGCGTACGGCGTTCAACATCCACTTGTTGGCATTTAAACTGTTTACTTCGTTTTCATGCCAGTATTTTTGTGTTATATGTGGGCAGAGGCGAAATTAGAGAGATGACGAGACGGTGTCATTACCGCCGTCGGATTTCTCGGTACTCGCCTCCCCCCTTCCCCCGCCTCATTACAGCAGCTGATACTTTTTTTCCACGTGTCATTATTTTGATTAGCATAATGACGGCAGGCGGATCGACAACTCAATTTGCATGGGAAATCACGCGGCGTTCACGTCATATCGTTCGCGATCGGGTCCACTCGCTGAACTACATAAAACGCGCATCCTACCCTCACGGCGGCGACCCGAGAGCCGCCATTAACACCGCCGAATCCCGGCGAAATTTCCAACTCGCAATTTCGATATTATAATGCGACGCCGAGGTACAAAATGCCTCGTCGAAATAATTAATAAAAAACGAAATAAATGTCGAACATTAAATATCGAACCCGCAGCAACATTGTCGCGCGTCCCGGGCTGCCGGGGACAAAAATAATGAAGACTAATGGCGACAAACTCCCGTCTCGACCAGAAGAATTTATATACAATGTCGCGGGCGCCAACAAAGTTGCCGTAAATTGGGGCGGCGCGTCCAAAAGCGTCCGCTAACCGCGCGGACGCCGAGAAAAATAACTTCGAAAATTCCGAGGCTGTCGACACCATTTTGTTATTTAGCATAATATTTTGATACACAATTAACAGCGAACAAAAAAATGTCGATCTCATTTGCAGAAAATTAACCTACAAATTCGCGGACATATTTTCGTCACGCAAAAAGCCACTCGGCGCGGCTACCGCCGCGTAACGCAGAAGAACGGATAGGACACCAAGAGGGGGCGAGATAATTCGCCGCCGATCGGGCGACTCTCATTCGCAGTGGCGCAAAACCGGCGACGGCGCGCGCGCTCGCGCGGAATCTCGTCGTTTTCACTGAAAAACCGGTAGCACAGTCGTTACACGGGGCCCACATGACTACACAGCAATCTGCGAGAGCGAGGGCCCCACCGTCGGGGTCCACCGGCGTCATCGTCGTCGACGGATTCCCGAGAGTGTTTTGAGCTTCGGGGGTGAGCCCGGGTCCGCGGCGGTCCGTCCGTGGACGGCGCGATCCAAGGCGCTAAGCCTCACGTAGGCACTTCGATAAGCATCTAAAATATTATGTAAATAGAGGCTCCTCTGACCGCCGCGCGGCTACGAAGTTAAACGCGCTCGGTCGACGCGCGGTCAGCGGATGATGATTCCTCTCGGCGTCCGCGGAGAGAGTTTTCGCCTCATCCCCCGTCGCGCGAGCTTCCTCGATATGCTGCATAAACCGCATAAAACAGCACTCGAGACGATACGTTTAATCGCCTGCATACGCGGCCTACACACAAACACACGCGCAGCCCTCCGTGTATCCGCTGTACATATATATATATATATATATACATGAACACAAGCGTGGTACACGATATTCTCGTGCGAGCAAAACGGGGCGTCGTATAAAAAGCGCATAAAGTAACATTTAGCGGGCGGTTAAACAAAATTGCTGTAATCCCTGGTCGGCCGAGTATACATACGTTCTATGTCGCCGCGCGGCGTTGCGGTGAGGGACAGAGCGAGAGAGAGAGAAGGACCGAGAGACCGGGGGAACACGGCTAGAATGCTGCAGCAGCGCCGCCGTGGCGCATACACGCGGCACCGAAGCTGCGCGCACGTAACACACGAGAGAGCACAGAGACGCACACCGCGAAGGCACAGCCGCGACCCCGCGCGCCTCTCCCTATTAACATACCGATTTACATAATGCGTATAATTCAAGTAATTATGAAGGGAAATATACACAATTTAATATAATGGAGGATGTTTAGCGCGAGAACGGTTGACTCTATCTACCCGAGATATCTCTCTTTCTCGCTGTATCGCCCGGTGAAAAAGCTCGCCCGCGATCGTTCGCGCTCGCAGCGCCCCCTGCCATTCGTCATTACAGGCGGGGCCGGGGCGGTGTGTGCGCGCCACCGTCTCGCGGGCAGCACCTCGTCCGGCCAATTTGTCGCTCGGCCGGTGTGTGTGTGCGCCGACGGGGAGTCAGTCGGGCCCTTCGATTAGAAAATTGCCGTCTGCCCCGCCGCGGCCAGTTTACCTCGGGCAGCTCTCGCGCGTCCCACTTATCTGTGCACTCGTAATTCCGTCGAGAGTCGCCGAGCGAGGACAGCGCGTGTGTGCGTGGCCAATCGATGAATGAACCGTGTGCGCTTTTTTTGTTGTTTGTTTCGTTGAGTCTGTTGTGTGCACCGGAGAGTGCGTGCGTGTCCCGCTAGAGGCGCAGTCGACACGAGCGCCGCGAGTTTGCTGCGTCGCGTTGCGCCTTCTGCATCGGGGCCCCGGGCTCGTTTCGTATATACTTTCGTGACATCGAATACGAGCGGCGTGTGCGGTGTGTTGTGTCGTCGCGCACGTAGGCAGATCGAGTAAGACGCCGAGAGAGCCGGGACGAGCGTTCGGTTTGCGAAAGCCCGGCGAGCCCGAGGAAAGAGCGAACGCAGCGCTCACGGAAAGTCGCGCTGGGAGGAGAGAACCTCGCGTTGTTGCTGCTGCTGCTGCTGCTGCTGGTGCTCTATACTCGCGTTTGCGCTCGCGACGCTCGCCTGCCCTCCCGCCTATCTCAACATCTATCTGAATAATAACGTGTACGACAACATGTCAAATTATACAGAGCCACACGACGGGAGCGAGAGAGAGAGAGAGAGAGACGAAGCATACACGACGGACAGCCGCGCGCGCACACAAACATTCGAGAAATGTGGGTACTAACCCGCGATACGTGTACAACCCGGGGTGAATTTACGTGCGCGAACGAGAGACACCTGCGCGGCTGTGGAAAATGCTCGCCGGACACACACAGCCGCACAGGTGCGTGAGAGGCTGCGTGTCGAACTTCGTGCGTGGCCCACCGGCCGCTCGGATACCGCCACGACCTGCACATACGCTGCCCGGGGCGTAACTCACTCGCGGTCGCAGCCATTGGCCACCTTCGGGATATACCCGCCGAGGGCGCTTTATCGTGATAACAGCCGACTTCTGTCGTATCGAGTTTCGAGCTCGGGATGCGGGGTGTTGTAAGTGGCGATCGGAATAAGAACAACCTGGACTTTAGTTTTTTTTTACATTTACAACGGCAATTCGTTTTAATGAAGTAAAAAATGAAAAATACTTTCCGCTAGGGTGACGAATATTTTCGTAAATATTAGGAAAAAAATTGAGAAAGATTATAATTCGGTCGTAAGTAGCTGAGAAATGTTCTTCACTAATTATGAACATGGAGATTAAATACAATTTAAAAAAACGTCGAAACTCGACTTTTTGGGGTGAATAGGCATTTTTTATTCGGTTCTTTCGATCTGTGTTTTATTCGGGCGATAAATTCGACAATTATTATTATTTTTTAAAAATAAATTCGTTTACTTTAAGCACGTAAATAATTACAAAATGTAGTTGAAAACATAAACGGAGAAAAACCAAGGAGAGTAAAGTGAATTAACTGAATGGCCCTCTTCAGACTCTCGTCGGTCGAAGACTTAACTAAGTTGTAGAGCTCCTGAGCTGTATTATAATTGTTTTGGCCCGAACGACTTACATTTTTGATAAAGCTCCAGAAAAATGCGAGAAAAACTGAAGGACAAGTAGTGGACCTCGCAGAGCGGGAATATTTTGCCTATATCTACCAAAAAATTCGACAATTATCGTCGTACGAGCATCGAAGCCCTGAAAACTTATAGCATGCGGGGAATGAAAAACGAAAATGAGAACCACCTAGCGGCCAACGACTGTCCGCTCGGCGGCGGCGCGCGGCTACATTGTACAGATATTGTCGCGCGTTGTGTCGTGTCGCGTCGAGCCGCGCTACCGTATCTCCGCCTCGCCTGCGCTACCCGCGTCGCGTATCCCGCCCGTTTTCACCGGTGAAACTGACCATTTAACCGCAGTTTTTCGCCCAACCGCCGCGGCACAAGTTGTACCAATCCGGTCAGCTTCACGGCGCGCGTGCGCGTCGACGTTAGATCTCGTCGGCGCGAACGAGGACGACACGTGTTCGCGCTGGGATATACAACGCGGCGGCGGAGGCAGCACACTTTCATAATTGCTGTAGATTCGTGAAATATGAAACAAGCCGAGGGCCCCGCGGACTCCGTGTACATAACTACTACCTCGCGAGACGTCGGGTTCTCCCTTCCCCTCCGCCCCTCCGCCCCGGTCTCTTACGGCTCGTGCCCCTCGCGTTCTGTGTGTTACGACTTATACGACGCGGACGGCGCTGCGCTCGCGACGGCGAGCGACTCAACTTGTGTATATCCGCTGTTATATCGAGCGGACGTCGGTGACAATTAAATCACAGGTCGCGCCGCGCCGCTTGATCATGACGGATCGGTTTTCACGACTCGTGACAACCCTCGTTCGCGCAACCGGCTATTGCGTCTCTCTCCCCGTTATACAATATATATCTTGTTTGTACGTCAAGCTCGCTGCGCATTTATATACGCCGCGCGCCACGATTATTTTCGACCCGCTGCCTGTTATTATTGCTGTTGTTGTTATTCGGATTATTATTATTAGGCGTGACATGCAACCGCTCGAGTCTAATGCGACGCGTTCTCTACACTTGTTTCATGTACCTCTTCCTGCCGGGGCTCGCTCGCTCTCCATGCCACGGATTTTCTCGACGCGCAGTACGTAAGTATCGACTGGTTTACACGAATTTACGGGCTTTGGGTGTACTATAGACGGTGTCGTGCTTTAAATATGACCGATTTTCGGCTTGTTTTGTTTTGTTTTGAGGTTAGGAAAACGGAAACGATTGTTTTGGGCACGGTCTTCTACACAGGTCTGGGCACTCACAGGCTCGGCAGTGCTTTTCGGCGGGGCCCTGAGTGAAGCCATTAGTTTCTATTTTGGCCACCAAACCCCGCGGCGCTACGATCAAACGGGTCGGTGTGCGAGAGAGACAAATATACAGAATGTCCCATTTTAATCTTACACCCGATTTATCTCGAAAAATAGGGCTCCGATCGAAAAATAAATTATATGAAAGTTGTAGGGTTCGAAGGGGGACGTTTTTCTAAAAAAAGAAATATGGTCCAACATTCAAAATGGCGGAGATACGACGGCCGACATTTTTCCTATAACAGTTGTTAGTTTTAACGTGTCAAACATTTTGGTCGAAAAGAAAAGTCATGATTCCATTAGAAAAAAACATGTCGGCCGTCGAATCTCCGCCATTTTGAATGTTGAACCATATTTCTTTTTTTTTTTAGAAAAACGTCCCCCTTCGAACCCTACAACTTTTATATAACTCATTTTACAATCGGAGCCCTATTTTTCGAGGTAAATCGGATGTAAGATTAAAATGGGACACCCTGTAGTATCTTGATCTCACTTTCTCACATTTTCTGCCGATTTTGACAGTACAAAGGCACAAACTTCGTGATAACTGTCCATACTGAAAGAGGTTACCGAAACGTAACAAACACGATAGCAGCTCGGCACAATCAACGCATGCGCAGTAGCCGGCCCGCTGTACACTAATGACAACCATGGCCGTATGGACAAACCTGCCCTGAGCAGAGTCCAGAGCCAGCACCCAATCAAATGAACTGAACACTAATGACATCACCGCAGCGTGGCGAAAGTCTGAAACATTGGCTTCACTAAAGCGACGGGTTGCCGATCAGAGTGCCCAGACCTGTCTACAAGACAGTTGTTTTGGGGGAAGTCGGCGGTTTACACGTATTTACGGGCTTTGGCTGTATTCAAGATGGCGTCGAGTTTTAGACAAGGCCGATTTTGCGGTTTGTCTCAATTCTGAGCTTAGGAAAAAGAAAACGATTATTTTACGGGAAGTCGATGAACGATTTTCTGCTTGTTTATTTCAACGTTGAGGTTAGGAAGACGGCAATGATTATTTTACGGAATGTCGACCGTTCCATCCGTTACCGATTCGACGAATTGAGGTTAGGAAATCACTTCAACGTTTTCTTTTTGGAATGCGCGGAAGTCATTGAAATTTTTATCAAGTGCGCATAGCCGGAATCAAGTTTCCCGGTTGTCGAGCGCTCGGCCGCGATATCGCGAGCGCTCCGGGTCCGACGAGGCCAACAGCAGCAGCGGCATCGGCAGCATCAGCGGGATATTTCAATTACGCGGTACTCGACTCGCCCGACGCGTCGGCAATTCGCCTGTGATGTTGCTCGCTCCAGCTCATTACGCGAGCAATATGAGCGCGGGCGCGCGCGCTGCGCCGCAGTGCACCACATACATCGCGGCCGGAGGATCCGAGCGCTACCACGTCGGGGATTCTGGATCGCCGGCCGACCTTTGGTAAGCCCCGAATTCTGACACGACCCCTCGGTGACCTTATAAACTGCGAATCGTGTGGTTCGATCCTTCCCTCCTCCCTGTATATCCTATTACACATCCTAGCGATGCGCCGCACCTGCCCCGTTTCCGTCTCTAATAGCACCACGTGCATGATATACTAAAGCCCTCTCTCTCGTTTTATTATAGATTTCCGAGTGCCGAGGATTATTCTCCGCGCGGCGGCGATGATGGCATAATCGATATATAAGGCCCGGGGACGCTGCCGCTTCTTCGCCGAGCCAAACGTGTTAACCGAGGGGAGAGAAACGCGCGAGCATCGAGAGAGAGGGGGCGACTGCCGCTGTGCATCGAGGCGCGCGAGGATGAGGCGCGGAGGCTCCTGATGGGACAGGTTCCGGAGCGTAACACGGGCGATCGAGCATGAGCACCGCCGAGAGCTGGACGCGCGGGCGGGAGGATCCCGGCGAGCGATTATGGCGATATGGTGCCCCGTCGCGGCTGTTGCGGGCGACGCACTGGACAAAATCCAGGCTGGACCAACTGCGACGAACGGTGCAACGGTGCAACGCGGGGAGGAAGTGTGCACCGGGATACTCCGGTGCTAATGCTGATGCTGCTGCTGCTGCTGCTGATGCCGCTGCTGCTGGTCTATACTACTCGGCGTACCCACTGCCACCTCTTGTTACTCTCCGCGCGCTATTGCGTAGAGCACTGGGGGAGGCTTCGGGCTTGGGGTTAATACGGTGGCCGCGGTGATACACGACCGACGCAGCCCTGTGGCCAGCGGCCGACCACACGCCAGCTGCTCGACCCTCCTACTCCTCTTCCTCTTCCTCCTCTTCGCCCTCTTCCTTCCTTCTGTTCCACTCCCGACAATCCTCCCTCCGCCTCGGCCACCGCCTCTCCTCCCTCGTAGCCCGCAAAAATCTGTGTCACCGATGCGTGTTGCTCTTCCGGCGATAAATGCAACGTGGAACGAATGTTGGGTGGATTCGGATGAGGGAACAAGTTTTGTGGGAACTTTTTTTTTTATTTCGAGGTTGGTTGGTAGTAGTTGTATTTATTAGATCCTGGGTAAATCCCCTCAGGGCCAGAATGACACAGAAATATACAGTAATAAGACATGAAAAGAGTGCAGAGATAAACTTAAGAGGTACTTCCCCCACTCCAGCTCGAATTTTTGAAAGCTAGATTCTCCTAAACTATTCGACAAATAGAGCTCAGATTTTGATAGAATGTGCGGAATTATTGCAGAATTGGGCTGATCTTCGAGCTCCTCGATAGATCAAGTCGTTTGGTCAGGAGACTCGATAAACAAGAAGGTGCGAGAGAGACAGCCCTGTAGGCATTTAGCATTGGCGAAGAAGTTCCGAGTGAAGTATCACTGCCTCTTAAAACTAAATGAGGGGAAAACAATAGTGAGCGAGGAGAGAAAAAAAAGAAAGAATGGGACATGACACAAAACGTACGTAACTGACGTAAATGGGGATACATATTGATAGATTAATGGTGAATTTGATCTTCGGAATTTCGGAGCATAGAATCTCTGCTCGAATTATTCACGAAATATTCGTATGGGGTCAACATTCAACACAGGGAAAACGAATTTTTTTTAGGGAAGTTCAACGCACCCCGTGGTGTCTTAATATCCCGATACACGAACCTCAAGAGCGATAGGAATCGGGATCGAAAGCGATTATTGCCGGGAATCGTTCCCGGAAAGCCAAAATGATTTTGTGTTTATTGCCGGAAGTTGGTATTTAATGAGGCCGAATACGTACGCGAGCGAGCGAGCCGAGAGGCTCCAGACACCCTCGACGCGCCTTCGCGCACAACGAGCCGCTTTGGGAGACAGAGAGCGGAGAAAAGAAACCAAAAGATCCGATCTCCCTCCTCGGCATATAATGGTTCGTTTCCTCTTACCCTTGATCCCGGCGTCGATGAGCGGAGAGTTTGCGCGCCCGATGATTCGCAATTACCGTCGGCGGCGCACGAGCCCTCAAAATCCATGAGATTACATCGACTCCCGTATCTTTACAACCCATCAGTCTACCGACTTTCCTTCTTTGTTGTGAAACTATCGCGCGATTACGCGCCATTAAAAATGCACAAGTGCGCGGCACTCGTACGCGCATTTTTCCTCCCGATTGTTCCTCATCTTCAGGGCGGCGGCGCGGGGGGGGGGGGGGGGGGGGGGGCACGAAAATTGCTGGTAATATCTCAAGGAGACCGGTGTATATTATCTCGTTGCGGTCGGCCCACGATTCCGCGACCATTCAATTTGGTCGGAAACCCCGGAGTAGTTTCAATTTCGGTAGTAATGCCAATCCAATCATGTAAATCAGTGGGAGGGTGGCATTATATTAGTCCTGGTGCCTGGCTATCCGAGTGCTCCTCTCTCCCTCTCTCTCTGTCTCCTCATTCCTCTTGGCCTGCAGCGTCGCCTGTGTGTACGGTGTGTATGGACCTCTCTGTCTGTAGTGTCTGGGTGTAGGTATAGAGGGTGCACTGGGCGGTGCGGAACCTCGGGCCCCGCGACTAATCCCGGGTTTACCTAATCGCTTGCGCTCCTGCTCATCCTCTATGCTGGCCCTGCTCTCTTGCATGGGCCACGGGGCACGAGCCCCGATGTCTATATACCCTCCGTCCGTATATACGTGTGTATATGCGGCATACATAGACGGGCCACGGTGTCGTCCTTCCTAGCGGCAGCAGCAGTTTCCAAGAGCGAAGCTTACACTTCCCCGAGGACATCCTACGAGCGAGGTAAACCCCTTGCTATACGCGAGGAGCAATCGATCTCCGCAGCTTCCTCCCCGAAATCCCGGCCGGCGAGACCCCCAAGTCGAAAAATAAACGCCCGCTCGTGGGCCGTCGGTAGTCTGATCTCTATCGTGAGGAGGGAATCTAGACATATTCGATCTGATTAAAGCTCGAACGTGGCTAGGCTTGTAATGAAGTGTAAATAATTTAGATTTATCTGATCTCTAGTCTTATTATATCGTTATTATTTTTTATCGCGGGTAAGGAAGGTTTTGCTGCCAATTAAATCAACTGGTTAGGTGGGACGTGGTTTTCTTAGTAATAGAACCGGCCTCTGAAGTGTCTTCAGTCTATACAGATTGGATGCGCCGTAGCGCTAGCGCGAAACTCTCGACACTTTTAGCCACCTAGCGGTGACTAGTGGAACGACCAATCGTTTTTGCAGCCCGAGAAGTCAAATCGCTTCGTAGCCTTCATTAATCGCATCTTAATTGTTTCTTCCAACCCGAATTTCAAACCCCCCGGGCAACTTTCTTCAGCCCAAACTTCATTTCGACCACACTTCAGTGTTAAAAATTTGGTGGGAGCCAAAATTAATATAAACAGAACAGGAAAATAAACAAAAAATTCTCAAAACTAAACGAAAAAAAAACTCCCTACCGAGGATCCGCAGATTATCCGGTCGCGAGTCAGAGTCGAAGGGCAGCGGGCAGCGATTGCGATACCGCGATTTAATATTCATCGTGCGAACGAGGCCCGGGCACGCGCCGGCCGCTGTTCCGCGGTTATGCAGCGGTGCATATACCCCCCCCCCCCCCCCCCCCCTCTTCCCCTGCGCCGCGGCGGCAAATAGTCGCGGGACGATGCGATAAAAATGGTTGCGGGACCCGGGTGCATGTACCGGGGCGCAGGGTGGGTTACTACAGCGGGAGAGCCCGGCTACCGGCGAACAATACGCCGCGCCGCCTCTTCCTCGCAACAGGTACTAAAACGCAGCGATGCGCCTCCAACGACGATTTATCTTCGAGCCGGAGAGCAGCGCTCTCTCTAGCTGCACGCGTAGCAGCCCGCGGTATATACGCGTACAACGGGTGTTTTGCGGCTCGTTCCCCGCGACCGATTGCCTTTTACCGCAGGTATATGTACTCTTTACCCGTGTACCGTACACCGCATACCTACGCGAACCGCGCGCACCGCTCGCCGATACATGTGTACGGCGATGAATGAAAAAATTTGAAAAAAATAAAAATTACTTAAAAGGAAAGGAAAAATTTAATAATTCGCCTCGAGGCATAATGGCAGCGAATTGCGCGCACAAAGTGGACAATCATCGGAAATTAAACGGCCGAGTGCGGCTTATCGCGAGAGCCGGAAAATTTGTCGCGTTTGAAAAACACTCGCGAGCTCGAACGTGTGGACGGAAACGCGTTACGGTCAATTGTAGCAATTTGATCGACAATTTATGTAACCGATTACTGTTCTTGATGTGCGGGACAAAGGAATTGACAAAAATTCGATGGTTCGAACTAATTTTCCAGGTGTTCGGCGTATATACCCTAAAAAAGTATTAGATACAGTAGATAAACTCAATTAATTTATGTTCACGAAAAAAGCATTTTTAGATAACCAAACATTTCTTCTGCTTTGAGCCCATTTTTCAAGTGCTCAGGGTACCTAACCTCAAAACAGACAAAAAAAAACGCAGCAGATAATTCGAAATTTACCCGCGCAAAAATCGGACTATTAAAATAGTATTTCTGTAGTATGAACCGTCGAAGTATCCAAGTATGTCGTATTGGCCTCAAAAATACTTCATTTAATACTCCAAAAAATGGAATCCTCAATGACAGGAGTATGTTTTTAGGATGCAATTTGCGACTAATAATGGAAATCTGAGGGCAAAAACTGAAAATGTTCAAAAACCTACAATTGACGAAACGTCTAGCCTAAGTTTTAAAAAATTGTCCGTTTTTGACCTCAGATTTCCATAACTAGTCACAAATTGTACCCCAAAAACGTACTCCTGTGATTGAGGATTACATTTTTTGGTGTATCAAATGCCGTATTTTTTAGGCCAATACGACATACTTTGGATACTTCGGGTACTCATTCACAGAAAAAGCATTTTTCTTCATGCTCCGCAGGTTTAATTTCGCCGGGCAGGTAAACGCACCTGTTTTAAGTAGCCAGCCACTCGGCGGCTCTCGGTCGAATTGCGTATAAATTATCCGTCACCAAGTCGTCGTCGACGTCGTCGTCGTCGTCGTCGACGTGGCTCGTGAGTCGAGAGTCGCCAAGTTAAAACGTTGTTAATTGTCCTGTTACGAGGTCTCAAAGTACTCGGGGATCCCCGGTATAACAGAGTTGTAGAGGAGGCGAATATACGCGTCCGTTGGCGACGGTGCGTGCATGTTTCGCCGTTGTCGTCGTCGTCGTCGTCTTCGTGGGGTCAGGATATCCGCGTGAGCGCGAGTAGACCGGCCGCGCGCCGCGGATCGGTGAGCGCCTTGCGCTCGAGTGGATCCGAGTGACGGGCTAATGGCCGACTGATGGCAATGTCTTGTCGCGTCGCGGCTCGACGAAGCCCGCACCTGTCGTCAATGAGTATTCTCCGGGGCGACGTCGTCGTTGCCATCCTCCTCCTCCCCCTCCACCTCCGCCACCGCCCCGTCCGCGTCGTCGTCGTCGTCGTGGTACTTCGCGAGCACCGATACAAAGTCCATTTGCATCTACGAGCTCGACGAGCCCGAGTCTCATCGTCGCCGCGCGTCAAGCTCTGCTTCTCTCACTCGCGCGCAGCTGCGTGAGCTGCGCGCCCCTGTGGGACAACACCGAGGATCGCTTGACCCGCATTGTTCACGCCACTTCGCTCAATCGCACACTCGTTATTCGGGTTCGAAGTGCCCCCGGGGCACCGGCGAAACGACGTAATGATAATAAGTGAGGAAAGGAAATCTCGGTTGGGGCAGGCGGTTTGGTGCTCGTGATGCAGGAAATTGTTTTCGCAATCGGGAGGTTTTTTCGGTTGCCACCGTGTCACTGAGAAAAATTAACAGCTTCCGCAACAAAAGAAAGTATTGCTACACGGAGAAAACGAAAGAGTCGGGCGCACTCAAAAAGTGGTCTGGTGTTCGTAATGCAGGAAATTGTTTTCACAATCGGGAGGTTTTTTCGGATGCCCCCGTGTCACTGAGAAAAATTAACTGCTCCGGCAACAAAAGAAAGTATTGCTACACGGAGAAATGGAAGGAGTCGGGCGCACTTAAAGAGTGGTTGCACGGACTCACTTTTCGTGAGTCCATATAAAACCACTCGTTTGTGAGTTAAGACAGCCACTTATTCGTTGTCTCAATTCACAAAATGATTATAGGTACGAAGTGAATCGTTCTAGGAACTCATTTTTAGGTACCTCATAAAAGGGGAGTTGTCCCAAATAACCTTTTTTTCTCCGTGTACATCCGTATTTCTTATTATAGCCATGAATATAGTTGCATGAGAAATTTTGGTAGTCGGGTGCACTAAGAATCCTAGTATAGTTGTGGGACCTATACATGACACGACATCGCAGCAATGTTTTTGGAAGCGATATCCTACGATTAATAAGCCAATTTTCCGTTAATGGATGAGTGGGTCAAGTGTAAACTGCAGGCATGGGGTTTGCAGTACTGGCAAAGTGGCTTCTATAAGCCATAAATTAATTATAAACTAATTAACTGCGATTGACACTAGTTATCTTTCCTAACCTTACAATTTTCTCTATCGCAAAACCGCTCTGCTTCCGTTCACAGTTAGCCTTCGTTCAGTTCCCACAGCCATACCGATTCGCTCCTGCAAACGGACGACGTAAAGCTGAAGGATTCAGCTGTTGGAACCAGAAAGTAACACTGTTGTGCTTTTGAAAGTAACACTGTTTTTGGAAGCGATATCCTACGATTAATAAGCCAATTTTCCGTTAATGGATGAGTGGGTGAAGCGTAAACTGCAGGCATGCGGTTGGCATTACTGGCAAAGTAGTTTCTATAAGCCATAAATTAATTATAAATGAATTAAATGCGATTGACATTAGTTATCTTTCCTAACCTTACAATTTTCTCTATCGCAAAACCGCTCTGCTTCCGTTCGCAGTTAGCCCTCGTTCAGTCCCCACAGCCATACCGATTCGCTCCTGCAAGCGGACGACGTAAAGCGGAAGGATTCACTGAGAAAAAAAATTGGTTGAGCCAACTAAACGAGGGTTTGCGGGCCGCGAAGTAAATATTTCGTACCGTGAACGAAATAATAGATATTGTGAATTAAGAAAAATTTGATTTCAACTAGGCGTTGGTTCGTTCAACCAAATATACAGTCCAATTCACCATATATTTACTTCGCGGCCCGCAAACCCTCGTTTAGTTGGCTCAACCAATTTTTTTTCTCAGTGTTCAGCTGTTGGAACTAGAAAGTAACGCTGTTGTGCTTGCTGACTCCAATATAGTTCTAGCAGTCAGATATTTGGTTGGCATAGCCGCTCCCTTTTCTCAGTGCATACTGATTGAGCTCGATAATAATTGAAGGCTAGGTGCGTAATTGACCGACGCGAATATCGTGATACTTCTTTCCTCTACCATGATCCACGAAAAGACCAGAAAATCGTAAATAAACTTAGCCCCTCGTTGAAGCCGAAAAAGAGCATTAATTACAACCCCAGAGCCCGCTAATTGTCCCCGCATTTCGGCCGTCGAAATACCGCAGAAAAAAAGTCCATCAGACATTTGCATCCGACGCACGCAGAGCCGCAGTGGCAAAACCCTCGGAGACTCGCAGCGAGAAAAAAAAAACGAACGCGTCCAAAGAAAGAATAGGCGTCGGTGAGAAATTACTCGGCTCGTTTGCGCGATCGACAAGCCGAGACCGCGTTCTGCTATTTCGTTTCGTCGGTTGTAGGAAGCGGTGTTTCAATCGAGCGCGTTGGGACTTGGGCCGCGGAGTGGCAGAAATAGCTGGATAGCCCCGTGCACAGTATCTGACTGTGCACGGGGCACGAAAGAAGGAGAGAAAGAGCGCGAGAGAGAGAAGGCGAAAGATTGCTCCGCGATAGCATTGTGATCCGGGAGGGATTGCAGGTTAGGCGTGCGGTGGGCGTGCCCACCGAGCGTACGTATACACGTCGGGTACGTGTATCACGAGAGAGGACTCGAGTCTCGCAATTGAATATATCCCCACCGGAGAGTCGAATCGGTCGGTGAGACTAATAGCGTCTTGTCTGCATATACTCAACGCGGGAGGAAAGTTTCGGGAGAGATCTCGGGGCTGCGCGGCGGTGGCTGCGCGTCGGCACCGCGCGCCGTGTAACGTTGGGTCGCTCTCGCGGTCGTCGCATACCACAAGAGCGACTCGCAGCGGACGCAGCAGCGGGAAGCGCGCCAACGCGAGCGAGGGTTGCGCGCGTTGCTTCTGAAAAAGCGCGCGCGCGCGAGCGCGGAGACGCGACGCGCATAGAGGGCGTCCGCGGGGCGAGAGAGAGAGAGAGAGAGAGAGAGAGAGCGGGGAGAGACCGCCACTAAATATTGTGTTCGCGCAGAGAATACAGCCCGTTGGACACGTGTAAGCGGCCCGCGGGATTCCGTATGAAGCTGCAGATCGGGCCCGACGATTATACGCTAATTCAACGCAAATTCCTTCGCGGAGATATCTGTATCGCTCGCATACATCAGAGCTGCGGCTGCCCGAGCGCTCCCGCGGTAGCCGCTGCGACGATCTCGTAGACCCTCCCCTCTCTTTCTCTCTCTCGCTCTCCGCTCGTTCCCCGCTGCCCCCTGTAACGGGGACGTTCGCGCGAGCTACGCCACGACCATGAACATCGGGATGCGCAAGATGCGAGACCGAGACGCTGGGGATATGCGCTTAATCAGAAGTTTACACGACGGCCGCCGCGTGTACAATATTGCTGTAGCCATCGACGTATGAGAACGTGTTTCATAAAAGAGAACAGGATATTAATTTTTTTTTGTGTTCGGGCCTCCTAAAGGGCTTGACTATATAAATCTTGCGTTTATTCGATAGCGAGATGCAGGAGGGAAAAAGCGAGGAATTTATTTCGTGGGTCGGTCGAGCTGTCGGTTTTTTTCAATTGTTTTGGCCTTTTTGGTACGCAGTGTTGATTGGCTGCTCGTTATATTTCTTCTTAAAGTAGCACTGGTTTCGAACCACCGAATCGTCTCGCGTGTCTGTTTTTCGCAAATTATTACTTTCTTTTAATTTTTTTCATAAAAAAAATTTGTCATTTTGTCATTTATTCTGGCACTAATAATTTTTTAATAATCTGTACTGAGAAAAAGGTAATCAGTCACACATAATCAGTCACAATAAATCTTGCGTTTATTCGATAGCGAGATGCAGGAGGGAAAAAGCGAGGAATTTATTTCGTGGGCCGGTCGAGCTGTCGGTTTCTTCAATTGTTTTGGCCTTTGTGGCACGCAGTGTTGATTGGCTGCTCGTTATATTTCTTCTTAAAGTAGCACAGGTTTCGAACCACCGAATCGTCTCGCATGTATATTTTTCGCGAATTATTACTTTATTTTAATTCTTTTCATAAAAAAATGTGTCATCTTGTCATTTATTCTGGCACTAATAATTTTTTAATAATCTGTACCGAGAAAAAGGTAATCAGTACTAATTTAAATAATCGCCGTGGGCAGCGACGATTTATCCGCGTATCTACGCTCGTCCCACGGGCTGAAATTTCGCGGCGATCGCGGCCGGGACGCGAAATGCGCGCGAGGGGCCTGCGGCGAGAGCCTCTCGCACGGCGAAGGAATACAAGCGTGGGTAAAGCCGCGAGCGTCGGCGAAAACGAACCTACGAACCCGCGCGCGGCTCGCCGGCGACTCGGCGCGAGAGCCGAAGATATATATCATGGTGTCGGGCGACATACCATTCTTTTGCGGTGCGAAAGCGCGCGGGCGAACGAAGCCGCGACGTACGCGGGCCGTGGCGAGAGGTGGCTCGCTGCATACTGGCAGCACCGGCAGCGGCAGTATTCACAAATTAAGGAGAGCCAAAGTCCACGGTCCGCGGGATTCTTTCTATCTCTCTCTCTCTCTCTCTCTCTCTCTCTCGCTCTGTCGCGCTTGGTGCGGGAACCCGACGTCGCGCGCGCGGCTATCGCGCTTCATAAAACTTCGTTAGCACGCCGGAAAGTCCGAGGGGTTCCGCCACCGCCGCCGGGAGGACTCGAGCTCGCGAAACTCGCCGTTCACGTAAGCCGCGCGCGCGGAGCCCGTAAAAATTAATTTCACTCGGCGCGAAAATAAGAGAGAAAGGGATGAGGCGGCGCTGCCGGCGCTGCTGCTGCTGCTGCTGCTGCCGCGCGGAGAAGTCGGACATTGCGAACGCGCCCCGCGCGCTCGGCCGAGAAGCTCACGCGCGGACCTCCAGTATACGAGTGTGCCAGTGTGTGTGTGTTACACGGCTTCGCCGTACTCGTCGTCCGTCCGGTGATTTTAAGCTCAGTGTCAACCCGGTGCCCCCGGTTACGTGTTTCGCTGAAAGACGTACACGTACGACGGGAGCTCATATTGTCTATCCGGCCCGGCCCCTGGGCTAAGGACGAGCGGACGCTACAAGGGAATTTCTAACCTGCGTAGCACCGGCGTTAATTCGCCGTCTGGCGGGCGAAACGGAGACATATGCGAAGTTGCGAAGTCAAGGCGACGACAGGATTTTATGCGGAACGGCGCGGCGAGCACGGTGATTGGCCGCTGTGGATGGGAAATGAGAGTTCTCGATGTTCGGTCTAGAGATGCGAGGTCCATTTTGTGACAGTCATTTGACTGTGGACGATTATTTAAAACTGCCGCCTATTGCGCGTGTTTTTATTTTGAACTCGAATGATTGATACCTGCATAACAATTTTAGGATATCATCAAAAATTCGTCTAAATGCTCGCTAAATGTTGTATGTTAACTGATCTGCGTTAAAAGTGACGATTTTTAATGTCTAGCTTCAAGATTGACTTACATATTTGAGTTTGAGTTCAACGTAAAAAATTGGTGACCAAATTTATGACCAAAAAATAAAAAACCGTCGTTTCGCAACTAAACAGGTGTTTTGGTCCACTTTGGACTGTCACAAGACGCTTGTCGAAATGACCGTCATTTTTACTTCGACAAAATGGGCAAAAAAAATTACCGTCATTTCGCATCTCTAGTTCGGGCTTTTTATTCGGCCATAGCTCATTGGTCGTCGATAATAGAAAGCGTCTCTCTTTCTGTACATAAAACTCGAAACTTTTCTACTTGTACTCAATTCTTTTTTGTCTTTTATTTCCGTATCGATTTATGTAATTTCGTTTTTCCTAACCTATAAATCTATGTTTAACCGCTCGACGGCGGAAGCTGATCCGCCGTTCGGTGGGTTCGCTTCGGCCTAGAGATTCGAAATGACGGTCATTTTTTTAATTGGTGAAAAGGCCAAAAAATTACCGTCATTTGACGGTCTCTTGACGTCATTTTGTTGTCCATTTTGTCGAAGTAAAAAAGACGGTCATTTCGACAAGCGTCTTGTGACGATCCAAAGTGGACCAAAACACCTGTTTAGTTGTGAAATGACGGCCTTTTATGTTTTGGTCACAAATTTAGCCACATTTTTTACGGTGAACTCAAATATGTAAGTCAATATTGAAGCTAAACATGAAAAATCGTGACTTTTAACGCAGACCAGCTGATATACAACATTTACCGAGCATTTAGACAAATTTCTGATGATTTCCTGAAATTGCAGGTATGAATCATTCGGGCTCAAACTAAAAACTCGCGCAATTGGCGGCAGTTTTAAATAATCGGTCACAAATAAACAGGTCATTTTTTACGCGTCATTTGACAATCATTCGACGGTCTTGTGACGTCAAATTACCGCCACAAAAATGGACCTCGGATGTCCACTTCCGCCTGAGACTCACGACTCTGCAGCCAATAACTGCGCTCGTCGCGCCGCGCGGGGCAGGACCCGCGTTGTCTCGTTAGGACGCGGCTCTGTTTTCCCGCGCTAATGAGTCTGTTTCCCGCGCGCCGGACGCCGTGTCTCGCGGACTCTCAGGTCCGCCCGTGACGTCCTTCGCGCGTCCTCTCACTAAATTTCAATACTCGCGGGAAGCCCGTCGGGTCGAGCTGTGTTCATTCACCGGCCGAATCTAATAGCTTCCTCTCGGCGGAAGACACGAGACACCGCGGCCCCGGCCGCATGTAAGAGTGGGGAAAAGAGTGTGAGACGCGACGTGTGTAACGCGCCCGGGATCGGGAGTGCCGTCCGACGTTCGCAATTCATCCACCCGTCGGCGCGTTGACGTCGCCCGTCCTTTAATTCACGCTTGCGACACTATTTTCCGCTCGCTGCGGCGGCGGGTATATTTCTCGCGGCGGCGGCGGCGGCGGCGGCGGGCGAGCGGAGGTCTCGCTGTCTCTCGAAATATACGCGCGGACTTCTCCGGAGCGGCTGAGCGCAGGGCGAGAGGCAGCTGTTCGCGACTCGTCTGCGACTCGTCGCGCGCTTTATGCCACCCCGAACGATATTATCGTGTCGGAGCTTCGAGCCGCTGCCGCTGCCGCTGCTTTACAACGATCGCGCACGCGGATTATACCCACTCGCCCACGCCCACCTATTTATTTCATAATCAGATCCCTCAGCGTTTGCTTTCGTTTACAGACGGCGTTACACTGGGGCGCGAAACACGGCGACGAGAATATCGTGAAGCTCATTGCCGGCACCTACAAGGACTACATCAAGGGCGTCAACGAGACTACTGTGAGTTAATAGGACTTTTTTTTATTCTTCTGATTTGTGAAATATTTATGTCACTTTGGGCAGAGTAGATGAGGATTTTTTTGCGATACTAATTTCGTCGACAAATGATTTTAATTTCTTGTCACCAGGACTTTTTCTGAATTCCACATTATTTTTTATGTAAATTAAACCGATTACGTAAATTCGATTTCATTCTATTATTCACACGGTATTAAAAAACATAATGTTCGAAACTCTAAACAGTTTTATACTGTAAATTTGAATGCTATACAGGTAATTTGTCTTGACAAAATTGTATCACTTCCTCGTGTATAATCGAATTGATAAAATCTTTCATGTTTTGCAATGTCACCTACAAAAAAACAAAAAAAAATGTCCACAATTACACAGCAAATTTACTCTAATTCGTATTTATTTATCGTTTCATGACAACCTGACACGCCTGATGGAACATATCCGCGCGCAGAACGGGGTGAGTTGGACTTTTGTTGTCGTGACCGGTTGTTAGATGACAAACGATACGCGGCCACTGAATGGAAAATTGGAGTATGACAAAGTGGCGCTGCGGTGGATGTATATACGGAGTGTATACGTTGCCCGGGCGCGCGGCAGGATAGTCGGAGCGAGCGCGAGAGTGAGCGAGTCGACGAGGAGGAAGGGCGGCGGAGTCGAAGGTGGAAGAGAGGAACGTTAAAGGAAGAAGAAAGGCGAGCAGCGGAGTAGGCAGGAGATAGGATCGGATGCGTGTGGTCCGCCGCTTTACTCTTTATAAGACTTATATAAGCCCAGCGCTCGAGAAAGACCTGGGCTTGCTCGTTAGCGGCTCGCGACAAACACCGTGGCGGCCGCGTCTACCGGGCGCCGCCCGCGCGCGTCCCCTTCGCCCTCGCGACTTCGGCTTCTATGGCTCGGCTCTCCCAATCCTGCCCCGCACGGCCGAGTCCGTGCCTTACCCTAACTCTCCGCCTCATAAGCTCATTTCCGGCCTCCTTATCTCCGCAGATTAGTCAAATGAAGCCACCACCGTCGCTCCTCTGTCTTCTGCAAAATTGCATATCACTCCGCAAATATTTGCCAGCCGTGACGTGCGACAATTGTGTTAAGTCGGAATTAGCGCTGCATCACGTAATACCGTCGAATGGAGACATTATTTTCTTGTTTCAAATTCATTTACATTCAGAATCGGATTTTATTATTATTAGTATTATCATATTTTTTTATTTTCATTATTATTGTTTTCTTGTCATTATGACTGTAACGGCTGGGCCGAGAATTCGGGGATGTGTGTAGGATGGTCGTGCGGATGAATTGGCGAAGTTTCGAAGAGAGAAAAGATCTCGTGATCTGCCCGTAACTCGAACCCGGAATGTTCATTCCTTAGTCAGAGCGCTAACCACTGCACTAATGTCACCTATACTTTTCTCTCATTCGAATCGTCTTCTTATATGAAGGGCCGTTACATGACGAAGGAAGAAACCCATCCTGAAGTAATGCAAAGGCGATTCCAAGGTGAATCTAGATACACTGGAAGTTGACATGAGAGATGAAGTTTTTGGCTGGTAAGCCGCGATGGAGATTCCAGCACACGGACCACACGTTTCCCTCCATGGTGTATAAAACGTTCCCTCCCTCTAAAAAAAAATAACTTTTCATATTTTTTTGTCTGAAATCAATGCGATCGTAAATCGACAATATTTAGAAAAGTCAATCGAATGAAAAAGGCATTTTTTCCTGCATATCAATTTCCTGAACTATTCCAAAAGTAGTAAAAATCATGGTGACTTATGTAACCGCTGTTTCATTGTCATTTCATTGTCGTAGGATCTGCGGTCTTCGGGTTGTCCACAAAGCGAGAGAGAGAAGGAGAAGAAGAGCCCTGTAGGGTCGCCGGTCCGGTGCGTCCGCGGGTCGGGGCGATGAAAGCGCAATTCGTCCCTCGCGGTGCGTCTTTCGGACCGCGCTCATTTGTTTGGCTCGGTGTCTCGCGAAGAGCTCGGGCTGTCGACGCCGGTCGCGGCAGCTTCCCTCACGGGCGGCGCGGCGACGGCGACCGCGCACCCGCCGTTCGCCTTCGCCGCTCGCGCGCTCCGCCCGCAGCCTCGAGAGGAGCCACAGCCACAGCCACAGCAGCAGCAGCAGCCACAGCGGAGGAGAGAGTGATACACCCGCGAGAGCCGCTCGCTCCCGCAGTTCCCTCATGTAAATCGCTAATTCCACGAGGAACATTAATTATCTCGTTACGCCGGCTCCCACCCGCGATAGGAGGAGGCAGCGACGGCAGCAGCACCGCGTTCGCCCTCCTCGCTCGCGCGGCGCATAAAACCGAGCACCGAGGGAGACGGAGACTGCGTGCAGGCGAATACGCCGAGGAGAGGACCTCGGTCGGGGGGACTCCGGCAGCCCCGGTTAACCGAGGAAAGAAAAAGAAGTCGCATTCCGTGTACCCAATTATCGGAAGAAAGCTTCCACGGCGTACGCGATCGCTCTCTTCCCGTTCGCGCTCTCTCTCTTTCTCTTTCTCTCTCGCTCTCTCGATCTCCTCGCCCCCTCCGTTCCCTTTTCATTCGCGAATCTCCTCGATAACCTCCTGCAGATTCGCCTCGCGGCTCCACTCGATCCCGATGCCGATCCCGCTGATGTGTCGAGACTCCGGTATTGAAACCTTCGGGGTTTTCGCGCGGGTTGGTTGAACTTGCGACATTTTGGTTACATTTGATTTGGCCGAACGCGGAGCTCATAACTCTTCAAAAAATCTGTTTGTAAAAAATCTCGATTTTTCGATATAAGTATTGTTGTCCGGTCGTTCGTTCTCTGTTTGGTTGTCGGTTTGTCTGCAACTCGTTGCTAACCAATGTGCTGTTTCAGTCGTGTTATTGTATTTTGACAGTTCGGAAGGCGTGCGAGATTTCACCATTTGTTAACGATATTTCGGGAAGGGCGTTTGGGCGAAACGTATGGCCTAATACGGGAGACCGGGGACGGTTGTAACAGATACCGTTTCTGATTTTTTTTTTTTTCCTCGAAAAACCTGAGGCACTGGCGCCTAAACATGGGATGGATTATTATTGAGCGACGATTACGTACGTGACCCAATTTTTTCAAAGTCTTCATACCATGGATTTGCAAGCAAGGGCCATTTAAAGGCAAAGAGAATTCGGCAAAAATTTCTCCGGCGGCGAGGTCAATTGTAACAGTAAAATATAACACCTGGGGCGTAAATATGTGAGTCTTGGTTATCCAGGAGGATGAGGACTTTGTCGTTGACGCTAGGTTTTACATGATTGGCGAAGTGCTTTATAAATCAAAGAATTCGGCCGCTTGAATCCAGCCCGACTTGTCAGCTCGTCCGATTGATATTGCGTTCTAGGGAAGAAGAAAATCGGAGAAATCGAGTTTTGTAAACGTTCACGGCTGTACAGACCGTCACTAGCTTTCCTCCCTCGGCTGAAGTCAAAATATAGCTGTTACAACTGATCCCGAGCCGTGTGTTACAATTGCCCCCACACCACATTTTTACAAATAATGCTGAAGGTTTTTTTTTTACGATCCGAAACTCATCGACCCGGCGATCAAGGTGTTCACCAACAAATCACCTTTCGACTCCGTTTACTTGTTTACACTTGCAGTTTACACGGTGACGGTGAGCACTCGTAAATCATATATTTCCTCGCCGAATTCATATTTTCCAAATCTCAGCTGTGAGATTAAAACACGATTCTGAGTCGATATCGATAATGTAGTCTGCGCCGTGACACAAGCGTACGATCACCCTTAGCGCTGCAGGGCCGCTTGTTACAACCGACCCTTGTAACTTTCATCCCCGGTCTCCTATTTCCCGAGATAAAAAATCATTTTTTTCATTTTTCTCGACGAATTTTCCTTTTTTTCTGGCAAACAACGATACTTTTCGGAATCAGCGGGAAATTTCTCATTGAATTGGGATTTCAAACTTTACGAAAAAGAAAATCGCGGAAAACGCTAGGCAACTTTCGGCTTTAAAATTCGGTGAAAAATTCAGAAATCAGGATATCTCGTTCCGCCTTATGGCATTCTTTTCGTTTTCGAGTTTTTTCTGGAACGAAGAAAATCCAGATCCAAAAAATTCAGATAAAAAAAAGTAACCTCGATTTTTCTAAAGTGACGAAATTTCGAAAAAGTGCGAAGACACGTTTTTTTATTAAAAAAGTAAATGTTGACACCTTATTTCGATCTACTTTTATCCGTTTTGGTGACTCGCAATCAATTTTAGATGCCTACAAAATTTAACATATATCCAACAACAAAAAACCGAAGGTTCATTATTCATAAAATCATAATTAATTGATACAAATTTGAGCAGCATACGTCAAAAATGTTTATGGAAATGAACTTGAGAATTAAAATACCAGTGTCATAATGTGACATATTGATGCGAAAAAGGGAAAAGTAACCTCGATTTTAGTGAAGTGCCGAAATTTCGAGAAAGTGCGAAGACACTTTTTTATTAAGAAAGAAAATGTTGACACCTTATGTCGATCTACTTTTATCCGTTTTGGGGACTCGCAATCAATTTTAGATGCCTACAAAATTTAACATATATCCAACAACAAAAATCCGAAGATTCATTATTCATAAAATCATAATTAATTGATACAAATTTGAGCAGCAAACGTCAAAAATGTTTATGGAAATGAACTTGAGAATTAAAATACCAGTGTCATAATGTGACATATTGATGCGAAAAAGGGTTTAACGTAGTAGGTGTAGAGGTATTCGTACAACGGTATAAGGGGCTCGCGGGGCGAGAGTGGTGAGAGAGTCGGAGCAGACAGCGCGCGCGGTCAGTGCAGCGCGGAGAGGCGGTCGACCGCCTTAATCTGTCACCGATACGACGCTGCCGCGCGGCCACGGCGAGCGCTTATCGTGGGATCGACGCGCATTTAATCCCGGTAAAAAACCGCGGCGAACGTCGACCGCCTCCGCCTCAACCGGAGAGAGAGAGAGAACCGTAAGCCGCCGGTGTGGCGCCTCGGGCCTTATGCTAGGTACCTACGTAAGACAGCCTCGACAATGCAATCCCGTCGTTCCCCGAGACTCGGGGAGCCCGCCTGGTCTCCACGGGCTCTCCGACCAGCGCAGCATCCGACTCTCGCAACCGCGAACCGCGGCTTCTCGCATCACCAGATTCCCTCGCGGAGCGAAAGAGCCGAAAAAATAAATTCTGCTGCACTATCGCGCGTCGTCGCAATCGGGTTGAAGAAACATTGAAGCATATCCGATTGATACTAGGTATTGGATTATAAAGTTCCGGTTATTTTATTCTGTTTACGGCAGTCAATTTTTGGGCTTTTGTAGAAATTTGGGGTTCAATAATTATTGAAAAAAAAGAAGAAAAAACTATGGATATTGGCTGGCATCTGATAATTCAGGAATGGGGAATGCCATTTATTTCATTTAGCAGGCATATCCGATTGATACTAGGTATTGGATTATAAAGTTCCGGTTATTTTATCCTATTTACGGCAGTCAATTTTTGGGCTGTTCTAGAAATTTGGAATTCAATCATTATTGAAAAAAAGAAGAAGAAAAAAACGATGGGTATTGGCTGGCATCTGATTATTCAGGAATGGGGAATTCCATTTATTTCATTTAGCAGACAATTTTTAAGCTTGATAGAAATTCGGAGTATTTTTTTCAATGACTTGAAAAATGCCTGACAGGAATTTGTTGATCCAATGAGTCATTACTTCACTATAGTAAATTAAATTAATGTATATTGACAAAAAGTTGTGGAATTCTCATTTTTCAAATTCGTCAGGGAATTCTCAGGCATTAAAAATTACGGAATTTTTTTTTCCTGTAACAGTTGAGAATTATTGCCCGCAGCTCAGTCGTCACTCGCTCGTAAATTTCCCACAACCTGGAAGCATTTTATTCGCCTCGCAAGTACATCAAATCGAACGCACTCTCATAGCCGTGGCAAAAAATTGAACAAGCCTCAATACTTCACCGTTGATTTATCGAATTCTCCGTGCGCGCCGCGTTATTGGAAAATTTCTTGCGGCGCCCGGAGAACAACGAGACTGGCGCGCGCGGCCGGATTCGCGAGACGGCGAGAGAGAGAGAAAGAGACCCCTGTCACGTTTGCCCGGACAAATAGCGTGTAATTGTGCGTTCACGCACTCCGCTCATTGTCTCACGACATTTGTCCACGTGGGCGAGGGCGCACGGCGAGTTCCCTCTCGCGCAAACATCTCTTTGCGTTTGCTTTCGCCTCAATATTACACAGCCGGCCACAAACTGCGTACACGCGTCTTGAACTGTCCGCCCACGGCTCAATAGAAAAAAAGGCCGAAACGAAAAGAACGGAAATAAACAGAAAAGGTCAAAAACAAAAGAACAGATGTAAAAAGAAAAAAGGCCAAGAAGAAACGAACCGAAGTAAAAAAGGCCAAAAAGAAAAGAACAAAAGTAAAAAGAAAAAAGGCCAAGAAGAAAAGAACCGAAGTAAAAAAAGGCCAAAAAGAAAAGAACAGAAGTAAAAAGAAAAAAGGCCAAGAAGAAAAGAACCGAAGTAAAAAAGGCCAAAAAGAAAAGAACAGAAGTAAAAAGAAAAAAGGCCAAGAAAAAAAGAACAGAAGTAAAAAAAAGGCCAAAAAGAAAAGAACAGAAGTAAAAAGAACAAAAAATCGTCCACGCTTTTGATTTGTGAATCCAACTGATTACAAATCGCGCCGTATCGTCGCAAATCCCATTACTCCAAAATCGCTTTCTTATATCCAATAAAAAAAATAATATATATATATAAAAGATTCGGCGGCACCGAGACGACATAAATATTTTTTACCGTCCCGGTGTCCATTTCACGCTAATAATTCAGTGACAGTGAAAACTGTCGCTCGGTGTCTCTGTAACTAAAATCGGTGTGGGCTTCAAAATGACTTTTGAAAAGTGTCAAAAGGATCCGTTTCGTCGGATCTCCCTTTGTCACTCCGGCGCGTTCGGGTTGGAAAGCGAAGGGGATCGCGCGACGACGACGACTTCGACGATGTAGGTAGGACTCGGGCGCGCGAGAACCTTATGCACCCTTCCGTGTTTGTTCCCCAGAGGGTTCGAAGCGCGCGAGCTGCTCCTCGCTTTAATTCACTCGGCTCTAAACTTTTATCTGCCGCTGCGTCTGTGTGGCCCGCGAAAATGTAGCACCCGACCGAGTGGTATATGCGGCACGGAGTGTGTAGTATACTTTAGGGCTCTCCGGGTGTCGTAATATACGGCGGGGGGCGGCGCGCACGAGAGGGTAAGGCACGCGAACCCCTTTCCTCCTGGAGCGGCTACGAGTCCAATAGTCGCCAGTCGCCGGGCGACACGTGTGTGAAGCTCGACAAGTGGCGCTCGAACCCCTCTCGCTTCGTTCGCACTCCGCGCTTTCTGTACACCCTTCTGTTTCACCAACACCGAGAGACACTTTTTCTCCCCCCGGCCGCCGGGGCTCGACTGCTCTTTGGCCGCCTAATCATTGGCACTCTTTGCGCTGAACGATTGGCATGCATTTTTAATGCTCAAGGCTTCGTTGGTCACTTGCGAACCTGGAATTGGAATACTGGCTATCTAATAATTGGTACTTTTTGCTCATTTTTATGTTTAACGTTTTTAGTCGTTAATTTATATAAGCCTGAACTTTGAGAAATGTGGCCAGCTAATAATAATTGGTAATTTTTGGCACTGGCCGATTGAAACGAATTTTTCGTTATCAATATTTTTTAACTCCTAACTGCACTGGGCAAAAGACGGGAGATTTTACCTCGAATCTTCGACATGCAGGTTTGTCAAGACGACAAAAGATGTCTTGACAAGTTTTGATGCAGAGCTTCTACGGTTGGGAGGTTTGCCATAAGTCTATGGATTTCTGAGATCCATCGTACCTCTGCGGAGATATATATCTTTGAAAAAATTTGTAAAATTGCCAATTCGTAAATATCGCTTTAAACACTACATTCTTACAACTACTGTATACGTGTGAGAGTCTAGCCTAACATGGCGTCGATTGGTTCAAACTAAGGCCACCTGAGGCGCTGTCGCTGATTCGAACGATTTCTTTGTCGCCAATGTTCCTGAAAAGAGTGAAAAAAAACTTAACCAAATTTTGTACGTCGAATCTATCACTAACGTCCAATGTCTTTTTCCATAAATTCAGCTGATAAGTTGTCCATTCGCATAGATAAATGAATTTTGCAAATAGCCTATTTGAATATATCGAGATATCGCAAGATGGCCGCCATTGTCGCGTATTTTGTGACTCACTTCATAGCGCACATGGCAGTGCGTTTAGATTACTGTAACAAGGATTAAATCAAAATAATTTTACAAAAATTAAAAAAACTCGACTGAAAAAGAAGCTTTATTAATAAACAAATTGGGTAACTAAAAATTGTAAAATAAAATAACTATTCGCATATCATAGTCGAGAGATGTTCACACATAATAACGAAAAAAATCTTAAGGCTGTGATATGCGAATAGTTATTTCATTATTTCACAATTTTTAGTTACCCAATTTGTTTATTAACAAAGCTACTTTTTTATTTAATCGTGGGGCGAACCTAGAGTTTGAAGACTGGATTTTTCGTTTCCCAGATACACATTTTGTGAATTAGATGTGCTGGCACAGATATTTTTTTCGACCTTAAAAAAATGTTTACTATTAAAAATTAATTTCCCTTTTTTCGTGTATTTTTTACTTCTCTGTAAAAAAAGCTTTTCAATTACAAACCAAGTAAAAAAAGAGCAAGCGTGCCAACGACTGAGGTTCTGAACTGTTTAAATGGACGACGACTGTGCCTGAGTTTCCCCCACATAGTGGCACCTATATTGGGGCCCGGAGATACGAGACTATGGCACATATTTATGTATATAACTTTTTATACTTTTGACAATATTTTAAAGTAGCATTGTTCGGAAAGGGTCCCGTTCGAGGAGAGAAAGAGGTGGAAGGGCGAGAGAGTGAGGAAGAAAAAAAAAAGAGCAGCAGAGAGACCCGGACAACGAGACAATATCGCGATTCGTTTTTCCTTTCTCAAGCCTCTCGTCGACACCCCCCTTTCCATCTTTTTTTCCTCCTCCTTTCTCTCTCCATCCGTCACTCGCGATCCGCGCTTTAACACCCCCTCGTCCCCTACTTGGTGGGGGGACATCCAGGCTGCTACGGCGAAAAGAGACTCGGGAAACAGGACAGCTGCCGGCCACCAATATCACTCGCGTATATCACCGCGTTCAAGATTTTTCAATTTTAATATTTTTCTCCACGTTCCGCGCTCGTCTCGCTCGCGCTCGCAGGGCTCGCAGCTCCGCGAATGCGGCTTTACGAGCACCTAAATCATAACTCTTCTCCCGCGGCTATACAGCACATATCCTCGCGCCTCCTTCCCGTCCGACGCGCCTGCAGGCGCGACAGACGCGACGAACGAGACGTATGAGACATTATTCGTATTTCGACACGGCGCATCCGATATCCCATTTTCTCTCGATATTATCGCGTGTCTCTATTTCTATTCCGTCGTTTGTACATTTTTTTTCAGACGTTTGGTTGTCATAAAATTCGCTGCAGAAAAGTCGTGTAAACATTTCTGGACCCGCAGGAGAATTTCGTATTTATTATTGCGACTATTAATATAGACAAAAATATTAGTCCTCTGGTAAATATGCAGGAAGATAATTATTTGCTACGATATAAAATGTTTTGATCTTCAGTTCGAAAAATTGAAATAGTTCCTTATTTGACTTAGACAATCAGGCGTTAATTATCAATGTACAGTTGACTGAATATACGCAAGAAAGGCGTCTCGCAAAAATTCCTACACATACAGAAATTTTTTTATCCGTCACTCCAAGCATTAATTTAGATAAAAATGTTTCTGCTTCCCAGTAAATTTGTAGCAGAAAAAAACATTTGTATAAATTTACGATAATTCGTTGAGAAAAAGTTTCTCGCGCGGATGACCCGCATGCGTCTCTCGGGTCTGCGATGTATCAATCGGAAATACGCGCGCGGTATTCCCGTTCGCAGACGAGCGAAAGGCGTCTGAGACGCGTCGCTCGCGTTCTCGTTTCTGCGGGGCTCGCGGAAACGCGGATTCGCACGCTCGAGGTAATATTCATAAAACGGTGTTATTAATTCCTCATTGTCTCCGTACGCGGAAACCTCATTGCCGGCTCGCGTCCTCCCCGCCGCGCCCGCCGCTTCTGTGCTACATCGCGCCCGCGAGTGTATTCCGTGCGGTGAGAGCAACACGCGAAAAAACGCGCACGCGAGTGATGCGCGGAGAAACACGCAGGGCGGCCTGTAAACGTGGCTCTCGCGCTATTAACTCGTCGTCATGAGATATCGAGCGGCCTCGACTTGTTTCGCTCGCACGTGCATCGACGACTCGAGGGTATTTCTCGCATTGTTCTTCGCACAATCCACCGGTCGAAGTCGCCACCGATGTTGCGTTTCTGCATTTCTGAAACAAAGGGGAAAAAAAACGTTGATCCAGGAAACAATTCGTTGCACAGTAAAAAAATTACCATATTTTTCTTGGATGGTAAAATGCTATAAAAAAAATTCTATGAGGAAGCGAAGAAAGTATAAAAATTTCAACAGAATTGGTTTCTTTTATCAATTGAATCCATGCAATATTTGCCGCTCTATTGTGCACGCCACAAAAATGAACACTGGGTTGAAGAGCGACCCCGTTTATTTTTTTGCTTCCCCGTAAAGCAAGCTTTGTTGTCTTTAAAACAAAAAGAGATTCGAGATTTTTATTTCAAGATGTCCAAAAATGCTCCGTTTTTGTCCATGTTAATTTTGACATTTTCCAATAATAGTTTTGAAAATTTCCTATACCCATTTTGTAATTTTGTAACACCAATTTAGAAATGTTCCCCCTGCAATTTTTTTTTAAATGAGTGAATACTATTTTTCCACGAGTCAAACCAAGTCGAATAAATTGTTGCAGGGTTACACACCTCTCCACGTAGCGATGCAGTTCGATCACGAGAACATATTCAATCTGCTCGTTCAAGTATACGGTAAGTACACGAGTTGATACGGCGCACGTAGGCTACATCGAGCACACAATGTGTCGGTCGATCGTGGTGTCCACGTCGTATATCATTATTCATACGATCCCCGTACGTATACGTGCATATGAATGAAATTATACGTTGAAAACGTGGCGCGTATAGGCACAAGGGATCGAATAGCGGCATCGTTCAAAGAGCGCCCGACGGCACGGCCACTTTGTCACTGATTACCAGAGTGCATAGTGGCCGATGCAGACAGCGATGATTTCTTATCGCGAGGCTTGCGTTATTATCTATGAGTTTGGCGACCACGAGCCGAGAGAACCCACCACCGATCGCATCGTGTCTCGCATAATTTATCGTTGTGCATGTGAATCGAATTTTGTTTACAAAAAAATAATAATAAAACGAACAATGACCTACAGGGGCGAACCAGGAAGTGCGCGACCACAGCGGGAAAAAAGCCAGACAGTATCTGGTGTCCCAGGAAGCTGCAGTCAGTCAAGACACCTTCAGGAGTAAGTTATTTTTTTTACAATGCTATTTGAATTATTTTTTCAAAACATCGTCTCCTTGTTCTCTTGAGTTGCCTTTTAGCATCCCCATGTTTTTTTTTAGTTTTAGTTTTTGTATTATATTGTACATTTTACTTAGTCTTGTAATTTTGTAGAAAAGTAGAGGAGTGAGTAGTGTAGAGGGCGTAGAAAAGTGGATGAAGGTTTATCGTGGAACACTGCGATTTTGTTGCCTGGGTGATTGTGTCTCTCGACTGCGAGTACATATATATCTTCTACTATTCTTTTTTTTTGCGCGCGGGCTATCTGCAAGTATTCTTCTGTTGTAGGGATTACTGCCGCCGCTACGCTCAGGCAAGTACAGTATGCCACGACACTCAGCTAAATGCAGTTAAGCCCTCGCCTCGCTACCGAGATTATTTTTTTTTCTCTACACGTGTCATAATAATACTAAAGTGTGAACACTTCAGAGGAAAAAGAAGCTAATGGAAGCCGATAATGCTATTGAAGCTCGTGTAACTACTGCTTTTCAAGCGGGGCTGGAAACATCTGATGGACATGATCGTGTCGGTGATGTTTTATACTCAGTCGCATCGAAAGTCGAATTGCTGTTGCTAAAATAGCGAATAATTTTGTTAAATGAAATATAACGTGCAGAATTGTAGATGTAGTTGATTACAAATTAATCGAAGCAAGTATTTTTTATTAATTAGATTCAATGGCGTTTTTGGCGCAGACTCCGTTAGCTTTTTCGTAGCAATGCAAAACCGCACTTTCCATCGCACAACGCACGGCATTTCTTGTTGCGCTAATTGTAAGAATCCAATTATTTTACAGTTTTTTTCGCGTGCCATCGCGTCGCACTCCAAGTTACAGCCTGAAACGCACAAGTCGGATCATGCATGCGGCACGCATCACACCTTCCGCATCTCTTTGCACATAATGCCAGACGATGGTGGTCGATAGCGCGGGAGACAAGTGCATTATTTATGATTTAACCGCCCCCCGTCGTCTGCGGAGATACGATTATTTTTTTTCTCGCACTTTGCTATCACATTGTTCGACTGGTTAATTGGCTTTATCGTTTCATTCAATTAACCGAGTAAACACGGCGCGAGGCTCACGGTCGGCCGTCGCAATGTGCCCCGAGACGCGCTCCGCTCCCGTTCCCCTCTAATCAACTTTCGACCGGCTGGCTTTCGTATTAATATTAATACATAGGTACGACGCGTCAGACACCACTGACGGTAGCAATGTAACGCTTATCTTTATTTATTACTATATAACGTGGCAGTTCTTATTTTTTTCCCCTATAATTTCTCGTGTACTCATAAACAAAACTACTTTCTCTTATTGCGGCTGAGAAAAGAAACAACCAGCTCCACATCTTCTCAGCCACGTAATTTGTGTATCCTTCGTGTGCAAACTCTGCATTCTAGATAGACCGGGAAGTGGCAGGATCCGTCGATGGAAAATTTATCGCTTTACCGTTAATTTCTTCATCGAGAATCAATATGATCGTGATTTAATTACCGAAGATAACTCCAATCGTGCTGTAATTCTGCTTCCTGCATCGATTAACTTGAACGCAGATGATACGTCATTTTCTTTTTTCATAATCGTTTTTGTTTTCCGTCGTTCGTTTACTGTTTGTACCGAGCTTCACCGACGGCAGTCACTAATAGCGTGTTATGCTTCTTGCAGAAATAAAAGCAAGGAAAAAGCACACAGGTGAGATTGAGTGAATGTTTTCTTCTTCTTCTTCTTCCACCGCGCTCGCGAGTTTTCTTTCGCTTTCGACGATACTAATCCACATTTGTTTCCTTCCCCCGGGCGCGCAGAGAGAGATCTTGGTTTCCTACGAATTGGCTCGTTGAACGTTCGCGTGAAACGTACGACGGAGGCGTTCAGCCAGTTCCTGGGTGTGGCCAGTAGTGCAGCCAGCAACAACGACAAAATTCACAAGACCTGGGGATCGGCTGACAATGTTCAGGTGAACAAAAATTCTTCATCCGGCTGTAACAATACCACCTAAAAAAAAAGAACAAACAAAAAGAACCACCAAGCAAAAAAGTTTCCCAGATACAAATTACAAAAACGAAATTCTGAACACATATACAGAAGAACCTCGATTATCCGAACCTCGATCATTCCAACCCTCGATTATCCGAACATTGTTTCTTGAATACCCAAAAAAAGTCTTCAACGTTTTTCAAATGTCTACGTTTTTGAACGTAATATAAATGTTGAAGTTTAATATATATCCACTGTTTTTATGTTAAAAAAGTGTTGCTTTACCCTCCGTGTGTAAACTATATTTGTCTATATACGGTCCGTACACTGGGTTTTTCAGGGAACAGACGAGTTTTCAAAATGTTCTTTTAAAAAATCTATAAAAAATCAGGGATACTTCTCAGTGTCTACTACACAACCCAGAAGTTTCCGAAGCCAAAAGTTTATGACTATTGTTAATAAAAATTGAATTGTAGTCGAAAATGGGGAAAAACGGGTTTTCCTTTTTAAAAAATGCATAACTTCGCAATAAACAAATATAATGAAAAACGGTTACAGGGTTTTGTAGCTTAGACTATGAGCTTTCAAAAGAATATAGGGTCATTGGGGTGGGCTTTGAAAAGTTGAATTATCTCAGTACGTGAATTTTATAAGTACACTGAACGGTAATTATGCGGCGCAAAATTAACGTTTACTATAAAAAATACAAAAATATTATAATTTTATTAATAACACAAGACAAAAATATGAATGTAGTTCGCGCAGTTGTTTCAATAGTACATAAAAAAGTATAATGAAAATGGCCAGAAAAGCATAATATTACAAGAAACATGTATTTTAGTCCGAAATACAGTAAAAAGACCGAAAAACTACAAAAAAGCAAAAAAAAAACTACATCCGCTTACCTAACAAAACACCTACGCCGTCTGTATACTGACCCTTTGAAGGAACGGTTGCAACTTGCACAGATCGGCGTTTGTCCATAATCGGCTAGACCCGAGCGCCACTTGAGCCTTTTGTCCACATTACTAAATAGATTTTTGGGGGGAGGGGAGGGGAGGGAGGGGGGGGAGTCGAAGCCCGTTCTTCATTCGTTGGAGGGAAATTTCAGTTCGAAATTTCGACTATTCCTTAAAAGACTCAGTTTATACACGGAGGGTTAAGATCACGTCCCCAAAAAAAAACTACGTTTCGATTATCCGGACTTTTTATTATCCGAACTAGTCTCGGTCTCAATTGGTTCGGATAATCGAGGTTCTACTGTATTACAAAATCATTACTGAAACAATTTCTTATTATCATTATTAAAGAAAATCTTTAAACAAAAATTCGCCAATTAATTTGACACTCTCGCGACAGGAGGGAAAAACGATGGCACCGCCAAAGTACGCGCCGATCAAGAAGCGACGAAGCCGCAGAGCCCAGGACTTCGTGAGCGGCGGTCGCATGCAGCAGGCTCACGCGGCGAGCAGCCAGCCGAGCACGCCGCTTCCGCAGATGCGGGAAAATCTCGAGACGTCGTCGATGCGAAGACCGTCATCGACCAGCGCGGTAACGCAGAACATGCCGCTGGGTCCGCCGACGCAGCGCAACAACGACTCGGACTCGGACGGAGCCTGCGGCTTCGACTCCGCCTGGCGCGGCTCGGCGCAGCTCTAAACTCCGCGCGATCAACCACATCACAATTGATTATTGCTACGTTTAAGTTATTTAAATCGATCGATCGACGCCCATCAGCGCGTCGATCCATCCATCCGGCCCCGCGCGCGGTAATCAATCTCTCGTGTATTCCCACGCGGGCTGACTGACAACTCGATCGTTTATTTGTATCGGCTGTATTATACGATATATTCAATGGCAATTGAAAATACGTCGGTCTCGTGATTGTCAGCAGTTTGCCCGGTACACACGGGGCTTTTTATTCGCATCAATCGGTTCGACCCGCGCTCTGCTCTCTCTTTCTCTCTCTATCGTGCGGGGCTTTTTTAATCGTGATGGATCACGCTCCGTACCGATTACGCGCAGCGCACCAACCTCGCGCGCTTTGCCCCCGGCAGCAGAGCTTTTCACCCCCCTCAACACGAGCTTCCGTATGCCGATTAAAGCGTCCTAGTTTACGTTAGCACGAATACAATGCAAACCAATGCGCATACTCTGTATCTTATTTATTAGCGGTTTACCCAAATGTTTTCAATAAAGTGGATATTTTATTCTATAGACGTTGGCATTTTTTTACGATTTTTACGAGCGCTATTCTGAGCGGTGTTTCGGATAAACATTAAATGCGATGTAAACTGGAATTTCGTAGCTTTCCGTTAATGCGTTAGTAGTCTAGTACGAAAAAATGAGGTTTAAAATGCGGCAGTGGAGGAGGCTGAGCTCAGAGCCATCTGTATCGAAGGTTTTCCAACTTACCATCGAATTGGCTGTCGGTAAACGAGCGGTTACCCTGCGATTGCTATTTTACCGGCCGTCATTTGTGCATAGAACGTCCTGACCTATGGTCGGTCATATCAAGCTACCGTCAAGCTGGTGCTGCCACCATACGCACTGCGGTTATTTTACGATACTTCGATTTTCTCTAAATATTCTTTTCAATCGTTTAGCGAGAATGTTATTCTGCCTTTTCCTACAATATTGCAACTCGAACGATGCAATTTTCGTCGTTAAATCGTTTACTTCGCTTCCATCCGTAATTTGATCGACTGCCTTATCATTCTAGTATTCGAGTGGTCACTGCGCTAAATAGTACGATACAAGTGCGAAAAAACTTTCTGACGATTGTTAGTTTGTAGCACGAGTCGAAATCTAAATTTGCAATCACACGAGGTTCACGTACGAAACGTGCGTAAAACGTCCATTATCGCACCGAGTGAAGTGAATAAATATTTTCGTGCGGCACTAAAAATCCTGGAAACGCCGAAGATCGCTTCTTATCGGTCGGCCAGGTGTGGCCAGGAAGGTGCTGCCACCACCGTAAGCAAAACGTACCACAGTGTCGTTGCAGTAACACGATATTTATTTCATAAATAAATATTCAATTGTACATTATATCGGACGATGCTTTAATAAAAATACTGGGTGCTAGGGCAGACGTTGCCCTTGGTCGGTGAGGGATACTAAATCTCCGCTGCTCCCCTCGCGGACGATAAATTTATCAGAATGATCGGACAATGATAAAAAAAAAACATTCATTACAATTAATAAACAAGAATGTGATGTTATTCCGAGTGGTGATTGCTCGGGTGAAAAGCCGAGGCGATGACTTGTTGCATTTGTATCCTTATGTGAAGCTTCATGTGTTCGGGCACGCATCGCAACGACGGCAGCAGCGAGAGCAAAAACATCTTGTCGTAGTCGTCGTCGGGGTAGTTCCTTTGGCTTCCGTGAGCGGTCGACAGAACGTCGTTGGGCATCTCGTTGTCGAACGACGCGAGCGAAGCCTCGCACGTCGCCACCTGATGCTGCTGCTGGTAGAGATTTTCCCGTTGCACCTCATTCTGCGCCAGCGATACCCCCGTCAAATTGAATTCCTCCACTCGCGGACTCGTCTCAAGCTCGATAACCTCGTGAATTTCGACCTCGTCTTTCAGACGCTGCACCGCACTCGCCGATTTGGATTTGCTGCTCTTCGATGCCGTCCGTCTGACAAATCCCACCCAAATTTCCGTTAGTCGTGTTAATCATAGAGCTCTCGGTGTTAAGCAAGAAAAATGGGCGGACGCGCCGGTGAAATGCGCAGAAATGGAAACAACGCTAAGTACGCGCCTGACGACAACGCGCTCCATTGATTTAAGGTCAATGGCCTGCGCCGTACCGAACGCTCATTATCGCGTCATGCGCGACACAACGCGCTGGCCTAGCGAGCTCTGCGTATGGTCAACATGTGTTCGTACGTGTCGCGCTATCTCGGAAGCGACGACACGGGAATGCGAATTATGTACACGCGACGCCTGGTGGACGACGATGGAAACAACGAAAATGGCCGTCGTAAGTTTCGGATTGCAAATGCGGATTTTTTTAACGCACATTTCGAGCACAAAATGGCGTAAGGTGAGTTTAACTTTTTACATCGATTTCGCATCGCGACATCGATCGGCGCTGTCATTGGTTCATTTTACGCATTAAAAACCAGAGAGTGCTGCGAATATTTACAGTCCGTCGTTTATCGCCGTCATTATGAAGGATTCTCTACTCACCTGGACTTGGCATTGGGCACAAGAAACAGCAACTCATTGTGATAAGAGTACATCTTCCGCTTCCGGCCGCCCTTGGCGCCCGCTTTGCGTTTCTTCGGCGCCTTCAGCTCCTTCATGAAGTAATCGCGAATATTTCGCCATTTGTTGCGCAAAATCTTCTCTGAAATTCGATTAACGAGGGTCGATTATGACAGAAGCTGCACAGTGATAAAATCCACCTGGAATGGACGTCGAATGCGGAACAACCAAGGCCAATATGGCGCCTGCAAGTGGACGCTTCGCATATTCGGTCGATGCAACACCGAAGTATCCTGCGCAACCGGACGTGCCTTTTAACATAAATGCAATCGACAAACGGAAGTTCCATTTGACAAAACAGAGGGCGCTGATTGACTCGCACTCACATAAAAAAAAACATACTTGCATTTCGAGGTTGTGTGAACATGCGAGTAACGTGGACAAACTTGGGCGCCCCCGGTGGACAGAAATAAAACCTAGTTCGACTTTCACCGCCAGTCAACGAGAGCGCCACTGTCGTTTCCCACCGGACATCAACAAAACCGCGCAATTTTTGTCTACGTACCTTCGACGTTTCTCTCCTCAGCGCTCAGCTCGTCCCAATTCTCCACCATCGCCACGCAGACCTCGTACCAAGCGTCGGACTTGGCGCTCCGGTCGTTGTACTGAATGCAGTTCATGTCGTAGATCGCCGGCCGGCGCTTAACCTCCAAGATGAATTTCTTTATGTCGAGCGTCGCGTCGTCGCGCGCTGCCGCAGCCGCCGCCGCCGCCGCCGTCACCGCCGCCGCCGCCATCTTTGCCGATTCGACGCTCGTTGCGTTACAACAACAAGTCGCGAAAATGCCGGCGCGCGTCTCACGCGTCGTGGATTGCGCGAATTTTTCGGACGCAACGCGCACCGTATCTCCCCGAAGCGAGCGTGCGGGCTACACTGCGGAGTGCGGAGAAACCGTTGGCCGCTTTCGTTCCGCGACGTAGCCGTAGCCATGGGTTGCGTCACGCGCGACGGCAACTGCGGTTGCGGCTGCGGCCTCGGGGCTTCGGCGTACGACGCGCGGCGCTCGTCGCCCGCCGCCGCCGCCGCCGCCGCCGCAGCTCCGCTCTCGCTCGGCACGGACCCTGCGGTGCGGAATTTCGTGCTCGCGACGCAGCACGTGGCGGCGTTGCCAAACTTAACGGCGCCGAATGTTTCACGGACGGGCGGCGAATTCTCGCGGACGGGGATCCGCTCGACTGGATATGATTCTTAGGATTTTTAACGTTCCACACGGCGAACGGCGAATTTACTGCGCCTGGTGCGCCTAATCGTCGTCGTTATCAACGGTGCTTCCGGCGCGAGCGGAATACATTCTTCAGTGCTGAGACTTGTGAGGAAAATCGAAATTGGGAATGCGCGAAACGCGGAAATTGAGAAAAAAAATATTCTGTGCAGATTTTTTTATTTCATCAATGAAATATTTTTTTTGTATGATTTTGCGAAGTTTTTAGAATTCGCCTAAATGTTTTTTCAACTTCCGTCCAGTTCTGCAATTTAAAATTCAGAAAAATTATTAAGCTACACGTGCGATTTTTTTTCAATAAGAAAAATGTCATCTATAGGTAACAATTGGATATTTTTCTTGGATTTCGGGTAATAATGTAAGTAAATAAAATAAATAAACTGTAGGCAGATTCATTTTCACGGCCGTTGGGAGTCTCGAGGAGTCCTGACTGCACGAATTGTGTTTATTTTCCTTGAAGCACCATTGTCATAACCTTGCGGACCGATCTACGGCCAGTCAACTCAGGCTCCATCCAGACGCGAAAACGAGTAGACTTCGCGTCTGCTTAAAAGGCCGCTAGGTTCCCAGTTACAGACCTAATAACATACAAGTATTTAATCCAGCTGCTGCGTGCGAAAAATAACACTTTTCAACCCCCAAAATTTCGCAAAAATCGACGAGCTGCATTTCATCCTCTGCATTGGCATAAGCTTCGAAAATCCTCCTTTAGCTTCAACACGCATCGACGCGAAACATGTTTTTGTTGCTTTTCGCACCGCTTCAAAAATATAATAAAAAAAGGTACAATAGAATTAATTAATTCCTGATAAATCAATAAATCGCGTTTCACTCCATCGCATCGACAGAAACTCTCCGAGATTTCTCCGTTGGCGCGCGTCGACGCTAAATTCGTATCCGTCTCTCCCGAGCGCTCGAGAAAACAGCGAAAGAATAAAAGAATAAAATTCAAGTGTGCAAAGACAAAGGATGGAAAAAAACAGCCGTCCACGCGCGCGCCGCACTCGTTCCGCGGACTTTCCGCACTCATCGACTGCGGCAGCTAGCAACAGGCAACGCAGAGTTTCGCACGTCGACACTCGGGACTCGCCGGTTATTAGCAGACCGACAGGAGCAGCCGAAGGGCGACTCGGGCTCGGCGCGCGGGGCCGGGAGACGATTCGCTGCTGCGACGGGAGAAAAGTTGGCGCGCGAACCGCTGGTGTCCAATCGTCGCGCGCCGGGCCATGAGGCCATCCACCTCTCAGCCACCGGGGAACGTGGTTTAGAGTTTAGACCCTCCGCGCGCGCTCCCTTGAAGTGGCGCGAGGGGTTCGCGGCGCTCGATGGGCAGCGCAAGAGTGAAGCGGCAACAGGGCCGTAGGATTCGCCACGCGGCCGAGTTTTCTGCTCTCGCCCGATCGACGCGCCCGCGGTACCGAGCGACTCGGGCCGCGCCGGCCGGCTTTATGCTAATTTCTCGTTTGACTTCTTTCACGAAGCGGCAAACGGAGAGATAACGCCCGCCGCGCGGTCGGCGGCCGGCTCGGGTTTTATCTCGACGCGTTCAATACTAATGACGTGATTTTTGCAATAATGCTCGGGAGTTAATTAGTGTTTGAGGAGGGAGTCGAGTGGAATGAACAGGTGGCCTGTGTCATTGGAGTTTTATGATGTGATGATAGAGATATAGATATAGATCGAAAATTGATTCCTCGAGATTCACGCGAATTTTCGTATCTTTTCGATTTATCCGTGTGATCGGATTGAATTTGATTCAGGTATCTTCGAGACGCCAGCTGGCTCGGTTCTGTCTCTCTCGGATTGACGGAAGTGCGAGAGAGAGAGAAGGTTGATTTTTTCTTATCGCAGATTTCTCCGGAAAGATTTATACCTTTTTATGTACATCAACCGTGGCATCGAAATTCGCGGCACAGATTTCATTACCATCTGAGTTGTGTCATATCGTATCGGATGAAGCTTCGGAAAAATTCTGCGAAAAAATTGCATTCCATGAAACTCTCTTCTAAAGATAATTCAATTTAGAGATCAACTAAACAAATGATTTAATAATTATCTTTTATTTAAAAATGATTAAAAAAATTTGTTTTCCTTTAAAAATTATGTAATCATTTTTTTCATCATTCAATAATTTATTTCTAATTAACAAGTCGCTCGAGAAATCCCCATTGGGAAATAAACGAAATAATTCGCGTTAATGCAAAATTTCGTCGCCCCTCGGATCCGTTTTCGCTCGCCTCTCTCGCGAGTTTCGCCCGAGAGAATTCGCGATTCGGTCTCTCCTCGGTGTGCGCAAAATCGATGGCAAACTGGGTCACGCGAGGAGGCGCACACAAAGGCGCGCGCGGCGTGGAATCCGTGGCGCGGGGTCGCCGCGAGTCTAGGACCAGGACTGAATGCGCCGCCGGGGTCGAGCAGACGCCCAGGGAGACCTGATCCTGCGCTGCGGCGTTCGCGCGACTCGCGGCCGACCGACACACACGCAGAATCGTCGTACGTACATCGCGCGCGAACACACCGAGCCGCCCTCGTAGTGTGTAGTGTCGAAGCCGGGAGACGACGACGACGACGACGAGGTTTTCAGGCTCCGGCGAGCGCAGCGTCAGCAACGCGCACTTGGCGAATCGCCACCTCGTTCCAGTAGTCGCGAGGCTAGAAGCCCGAGAGGATCCTCGAGACACATCAGTCTCACACCCACCGCCCGGCTCGCATATCGTCCGCCGCAGCGTCTCGCCGCCTCAGTACAAACTCGTTTCCGACCCCCGCGCGACTCTATCTCCAACGTCGTTCGACATGTCGCTCGCCGAATTCTACGGAAAGAAGTACAAGCTCGACAGCAGCGACAAATTTGACGAGTTCATGAAGGCCCTCGGTAAGTGGACGCTTTCAGCGCAAATTGTGTGTGATTACGCGAACGCGCCGTCCCGTGAAGACGAGAGAAGTAAAGTAAAATAAAGTAAAATAAAAATGCGAACCCTCGAACCCCGCGTTCGCGAACACGCGATGTTTGAGCGTCTTTCTCGCCCCTTCGGACGCTTCGGATATTATTGAATGTTTCGTCGGACGGACGCCGATCAACGGGTTTGAAAAATACTAATAACCATAAACGATAGGAAAAAAAACGAACACTGCAAAAAGTGACTGCAGATATCATGTATTTTCGGACTCTTCGGATATTATTGAATGTTTCGTCGGACGGACGCCGATGAACGGGTTTGAAAAATACTAATAACCATAAAGGATAGAAAAATGTAAAAATAAAACGAACACTGCAAAAAATGACTGCAGATATCATGTATCTTCGGACTCTTCGGATATTATTGAATGTTTCGTCGGACGGACGCCCATCAACGGGTTTGAAAAATACTAATAATCATAAACGATAGACAAATTTTAAAAAAACGAACACTGCAAAAAATGACTGCAGAAACCATGTAAATTCGGACTCTTCGGGTATTATTGAATGTTTCGTCGGACGGACGCCGATGAACGGGTTTGAAAAATACTAATAACCATAAAGGATAGAAAAATTAAAAAAAACGAACACTGCAAAAAATGACTGCAGAAACCATGTATTTTCGGACTCTTCGGATATTATTGAATGTTTCGTCGTACGGACGCCGATCAACGGGTTTGAAAAATACTAATAATCGTAAAGGACAGCATTTTTTTTTTTAAGTACGAACATTGCAAAAAGTGACTGCGGATACCATGTAGGCCAATCGATATTAATTCCGCAGTCACGAAGTCGCGTATCAGACACGTTGCACGCGAACTTCCGACGCTAATAGAAGCGACGTTTTTGATGGATTCGCGATAAATATTCCGGGCATACTAGTGCGGCTGGTAGGCGAGTCGTATTAGCATAGTGTCGGTGTCACTTGCGCATCGTCGCGTTAACCTTTTTCCTGTTTTTCTTTTCCATCTCATTTTTTTTTTCCTTCCGCAACGCGCGCGGGACTTTGCGCAGTGTGTAAATCGGGCTCGTCGCGTAGTCTCGGGAAGAATTGATCGACTGGACGGCAGGTGGCCGGCCAAAGCGTCGCGCTGCTCGCCTCCTCGCTGCGTGCACGCCCACTGCGAGAGGCATCGGCCGGAACTTGTACGTCTGCGGGTCGCTAATACGTGAGGGGAAAGACGATAAACCGTGGGCAACGGTGGCGCGAAATGACAGCGAGAGACGGGCAAACGTAACGAGCTCGTCCGGCTCGGTCGCGCATCGCGCCGCCCGACCGCGTCTCGCGTTACAGACGAGGCAGCACCGATAACACGACGTCTCTCGACTTCTGCGCTGCGCGAGCGTTTCTCGGCTTATATACAAACACGAACGACCTTGCGAGCGGCTTATCCTTCTGTTTATTCGCGCGATAGGACTCGTGCTACGCGAGACGGTTTTTGCGTGTTATACACCGGGCAGCACGTACGATCCTGAGAATCGAACGGCGCGAGTCGTGTCAATATTGAGCCGGACAATTTGTATGTCTCTACGATTGTTCCCCGACCGACACTGTTGACACTATCGGGCTTTGTAACGCGAGGGAGGGGAGGGCGGGGGGCGTCAAGTCCGAGCGATAGTCGATGTCGTCGCGGGCAAATTGGCTTTGACATGAATGTCGCGGGCGTTCGCTGACAACAAAACTTATTCGTTGTTTCTCGACAAAATAAATCTCTTGCTTTATTTCATCCACGTTCGAAGCTGAAAATGATGTTTGACCAAAGTTGTATTGGGAATAATAATAATAATAATAATAATAATAATAATAATAATAATAATAATAATAATGGCAAAAAGTTACTAGACGAATTTACAGATTGTGGGTCTACAACATCTACGTTCAAAGCTGAGATTGAGGTCCGGACAGAATTTTGGTTTAAATATTAATAATAATAAAAATAACAATAATATCAGTAATAAGTATAAAAAGGTACTTGATGAACTTTACAAATTATGGAGGAATAATAACAATAATAATAATAATAATAATAATAATGGCAAAAAGTTACTAGACGAATTTACAGATCGTGAGTCTATAACATCTACGTTCAAAGCTGAGATTGAGGTCTGGACAGAATTCTGTTTTAAATATTAATAATAATAAAAATAACAATAATATTAGTAATAAGTATAAAAAGGTACTTGATGAACTTTACAAATTATGGAGGAATAATAATAATAATAATAATAATAATGGCAAAAAGTTACTAGACAAATTTACAGATTGTGAGTCTATAACATCTACGTTCAAAGCTGAGATGAGGTCCGGACAGAATTCTGTTTTAAATATAAATAATAATAAAAATAACAATATCTGTAATAAATATAAAAAGTTACTTGATGAACTTTCCAAATTATGGACGAAGCTAATAAAGCGATGGACCTACTGGCTCATTACGCCCCGCTCTCCTCTTCCGCCGTAAAAACAGAAGACGGTAAATGAAACATTGAACTCGGTGGGAAAAAAACGTCACTGCCGCAAGTCGCGTGTCCACGTTACATATGTCCCCTTATTTAAGGTGTGGCGTAACCACGCGTCGTGCCGTTCGGCATATTCGCATATGCGAGCTCCAAAGTTCAAACTTCACGGTTTTCATTTATCTCTCTTTTCTCCCCGCTCGCTCCGTCTCCGTCCTTCCACCGGCCGGCCGAGCGCCGAATTATTCTCTCACAAAACGCGTCTCCCCCCCTACCGGAGGCCGCGCCAATAATCGTCGATGCACATTATTACACCGAGGAGCCGGTTACTATTGGCAAACAGTCCCACGGACACGCGAGCCACGCGCATACAGACGAACGATGACGCTAACACTATCGGCGGCTGATAAATAAGATGCGAGTGTGCTCGTCATTTTCGCTCAGTTACTCACCGAACGGACAGCCGATCGTCTGCCGTGAAGGAATAATATAATTATCGCCGCGAAAATGTCGTTGATCGCGGGTCTTTTGGGCAAGAGCTACAAGCTCAGTAACAGTGAGAATTTCGACGAGTACATGAAAGCCCTCGGTGGGTAAACAAAAGCCCTAATTTATTTTGTTTATAAGGTGAAAACGTAATTTGCGTCTATAGTTACTAATTTTGTTTTCGTTGTTTCACGATTTCAACAGGTGTCGGCCTGATGACGAGAACTGTGGGAGCCCGAGTGACCCCGACGGTGGAGCTGACGGAGAGCGACGGTCTCTACACCATGAAGACGTCGAGCACCTTCAAGAACTCGGAAATAAAGTTCAAGCTCGGCGAGGACTTCGACGAGGAGACACCGGACGGCCGTACGGTCAAGAGCGTCATCACCATCGAGGGCAACAAGATGATTCACGTGCAGAAGGGCGACAAGGAGACGGTGATCGAGCGAGAGTTCAGTCCCACGGAAATGAAGGCCGTTAGTAGACCACCAGTCGCGCGCTTATTAGATAAGTCAAACGGGGCGCTGAATGTAATCCCCGAGTGGCGAGCTCGGAAGCAGCGATTCAAAAGGTTTTCTAAGCACCGTCGCGGAATCGGGCTTAGGACTCGTAAATTCGTCCTGCCCACGTAGCCTACGTGACCGACCGGCCAGACAATGACGAGTGATTGATCAAAAGTACCGCCAATTACAAGCACCGCGACGAGATGAATTGAACTCTCTCCCTCCCCGCCCGCCCGCGCGGGGGTTGGCACGCAACTTTTAGAGACACGCACGAATTGTCCAGTGACGAGAGTAACGCGGTCGAATTCCATCGCTCGAGTCGTCCGGTGTTGATAGACGATTCAAACGAGTCGGGCTAAAGATAGAACATAAATTCTATGTGCGAAAGATGTAAATTTTGCTCCGATAGCGTCGCAAAAACTGCGCTTCTGATTTTTTCGTCGGACTCCACTTTTTTTTTGTTTTGATTTTTTTAGAATTATGATCGTGATGTAAGAAGGCGACTTATTGCTGTTATTATTATTAACGACATCCTGTTGCTTATTTTAGATCATGAAGGTCGACGACATCGTCTGCACCAGGACCTACAAAGTCGTGGAATAAGTCGTGCAGCGCTCGACAAGGAGAGCCCATGGAGAGACGTCGAGGATACGCAAAAATTCTCTAATCTCAGGCCGCCGGATACCCACCCGGCAACCCGAAAGTATCGGCGGTATCGCGGAGCATCCGTATTTACCGCTTAAATTCTATCAATTCCGTGAATAAATCACGTAACCGATACCGCGATGAGGTATCGACGCGTTGCACGCGTCTCTCGTCACGCGCACATTTGAACGAATCGAGAAGCAATTATGATTTTGTATGTTTGATGAATAAATATCTTTCACAAAACCCTATCAAGCGTGCGTTTTCATGAGTATATGAGAAGACAGAAATACCCCGAAGCTCGCGTCGAGTTAAAGATGTTTTCCTCTCAAGACGAATGTTTTTATGCTTCATCTTAAAACCCGGTAAAAAAAAATTATTGTTGCTCGTGAAGTTTACGATTGCATCGTAAAAATAAATTCTCGAACTATAGAGCATAAGAGTTTATCAACGTGATAACAAGAATTGCAGAACGAGTAAAAATGTTTTACGATACGCAATTAATAGCGGTAATCGGGAGTTAGCAATAGCGAAGAAAAATAAAGTCGGTGTAAGCCGGCTCAAAGTTCAAAGTTAACGTTGAAACATCCGATACGTCGATAAGACTGCTGGCGACTGAAAAACAATATCTCAACGAATTGTTTTTAAAACTCAATGTCTTACTCACCGGGTTGCCAAATCTTCGCAAAAACACGAGCATTTTTTTTCCCAATTCTACTCGTAATGTCATTAATAGGAGTTTCGTCGCAGCCAATTAATTTCATAAAACTATGTAAAAACGATGACAAACATTTAGAACAGAATTGACTAGTGGTGGAAATCACAAATACCGACCGAGCAGCGTTATTTTTACCTTCGGTCGATCATACCCCGGTGTTTCAACGTAGTTACAAGTGTGCGGCGCTGCAGTCGCTGCAGGTGCTCGGCAAACATAACCTCAAAGCGCGGTGCGCGAAATGAGGTTATGTGAGCCAGTAACTTCATAACAACACCCCACGCACTGTCCATTGCCGAGATTTCGTGAAGACTGAGCCATCGAAGAAGATGCCGGACGAGGAATTGGAGCTCGACAAGCCGCTCGTTATATTCGGCAGGGACGTGACGAAAATTCCGTGCTTCCGGGGCAGCATTCTGTACGGCACCGGCGGCGGCGTCACGGCTGGTCTGCTGGCTTTCCTGCTCACGAGCAAACCACGTTTGGGCTGTCACGCCGCGGTCGGAACGTTCGTTTGCGTAAATTTGGTCTACTGGATTCGCTGCCGGCATCGATACGCCCTACAGAAGTTCAACATGGGACAAATTCAGGGCGCCTATCACCGTGCACTCATTCTCGATGGCACTCAAAAGGGAAAGAAGATGCAGCAGAAAATCGAAGTCGCCGACGTATGAACAAAGTCGTGCGCACCAATTTCTATGTGTATTATAGTCTAATTGTACAAATTGTAACTATAAGGTTGACAAATGTTGTGGTACGGAGATAGCAATAAATGTCCTTGCATCAAGGAGCACTCGGCGAGAGCGATATAACTTTTGCTACTGGTTTGTTATTTCAATCCCTTTGGACGCTGTTACGTGAAATGGAATGAAAATTTTTAGTGGTAAATTGAATGAAAGATTGTGGATATCGGGTGGGGGTCAAAATATCTAATTACCAAAATAGCAATGAGCTAAAATAGCAAATTTCAAAATAACATATGGTCCGAGTCTAGAATCACCATCGTTACAAAATCTGCTGTTTCAGCGATTTGCTATTTTCATTAATCACTATTCTGACCCACATCTTTATTAAAATGAAATCAAAATAGCGAATGATCAAAATAGCAAATGGCTGAATTTGCGAAATTTATAATGATGACCATTCTAGATTCAGACCGTTCATTATTTTGAAATTAGCTATTTTAGCCTTTCACTAATTTAGTAATTAACTATTTTGACCTACACCGTCGAGATCTAGTTTGTTCTGATTTTAACAACAACAAAAAATGAAAATTGGGTTGATGGGAAAACTTTGCTGAATTAAAACGTGAATTCTTCGCACTATTCTGATGCTCAGTATACAGCTGTGCAATGCTGCAGATTTACAGTCTGTGATGGCAGTTATAAAAAATTGAAATGCTAGTTTTATTGCAACCATTTTATCGTTAATAAGAAACTTTCTCCAATGTTCTTTTTTAGGGTAATCAGTCCCTAACTGAAAGTATCTGAGGTTTATCCCACATCCTACAGACCCACCAGGGATTTAAAATGAGCACGAAAAATGTTTCCCAAGCCACCGTGCGTGCGTCAAAATTAATACCAGAATTCATAAAAGATCGTAAAAAAAAGACTTAAAACAAGTCGTGTTTGTGACATTTTCAAAACATTTCAGATTAATGACGAAAGTTGCTCGGAGCGATAAATTCGTGAGGGAGAGAGAGAGAGAGAGAAAAAAAATGTGGAATTTGGAATAAAAATTCTCGCGTCAAGGACAACGCATACAGCAATAAAACGTGGTTCTCATTAGCGGTATCTTCCCGCGGATGCCGTAAATCAAGATGAAAGAGTGTTTTCGTAAAGGTAATTCGATCAACCGTACGACAAAGCATTTGCATTCCAGGGTCTCCGGGCGGAGCGCGGGCTCTCGTAGGATCCGGTTGTAACGCAAACTGGTCAAGAAAGAGGATGCGGAACGCCTCGTCGTTGTTTTTTCTTCTTTCTTTTGTAGAGAACCCCAGGCTAATTTTAGAATCCCCGTTTGGCCTGGTCAGGTACGCGCGCGGACGCTGCGAGAGACGCGAAGCGCAGTCGAGTCATCCCTTTTTTGTAGCAGACGAGCGAAATTCCCCGAAATCCCGTCGATTTCATAATTCCTCACGTAACATTTTTTTTCCAGCGGGCTCACCTTAACAATAGCCACGTGCAGCCGACGACGCCTGCGATTTCGGCAGCCTTGAAGAGACATTAAACACCGTCTTATTAAATACTTCGTTAGTCCTCATTGAGCAAACGTTCGTTACGTCGATTCGCGAACGTAAGTGATGTATCAAGGTACAACACAATGGGACTGGGCGTTCGAAGGGTTATCTCATAGTCGGAGGGTCGGTCAAATCGTCGGTGGATTAACCGGTTTGCCCTGTGGCTCGGAGTGGAGCGACAGAGGAAATGATCTTCGCAACCATTTCACAGCTTTCGAAAACATTCTATTTGTTTGTTCGAAATGAATTTACTTTTCCAATTTGTATACGTTATCAATATTGATTAATAACAAATTGTCTAAAAAGTCAGTTAAAAATAAATAAACAATTGAAAATGGCTGTGATAATGGCCCATTCTTTTTGCCATTATAGTGATTCTCGAAAAAATGTGCGACTAACTTTTTTTTTGTTATCAATATTGATTAATAAAAAATTGCCTAAAAAATCAGTTGAAAACAAATAAACAATTGAAAATGGCTGTGATAATGGCCCATTCTTTTTGCCATTATAGTGATTCTTGAAAAAATGTGCGACTAACTTTTTTTTTGTTATCAATATTGATTAATAAAAAATTGCCTAAAAAATCAGTTGAAAATAAATAAACAATTGAAAATGGCTGTGATAATGGCCCATTCTTTTTGCCATTATAGTGATTCTTGAAAAAACGTGCAACTAACTTTTTTTAACAATTTTTATACTGTTTATTCTAATATGAAAGAGTATTCTAAAAAATCTAATGAGTATAAAATAATGAATATACCGAGCGACACACAGAGTGAGTTCGAAAGTAACGAAACGGTCACAGCTCTGAATACACCACATGACGAAACTGCCCAAGAGCGTCCGCTTCGGCTCGAAGGAACGCCCGAGAATTTGCGTACATCGAAGGTACCTACTACGAAATCTAGGTCTCGGGCTCGCCCATTGTCAGCTTCGCAGGTCGTACGACATAAATCACAGAAATCAAGATTGAAAAACAATATTACGTTGCCTCACGCCGCCGCGGAGCATAATAACAATAGCACAGAGCGGGCTCTATTGTGGGGTCCGAACGCGGCGCGCGCAGCTCGCGCAAAGACAGAGGGCTAAAAGAATTTCGAAGTCGCGAGCAATGAAATACATAATAGCCGCAGTATGGCCCGCCGGTGTTTCCTAACACCCGGAGTTCGCTGTGAAAAAAAAAAAAAAACGATGACGCGCGCGCACGTCGCTGGATTATAATAATCAAGCAACAGGATCCGACGCCAGCGCCGTGTAACCCAAAGTGCGGTTAAGTGCCAACGAAAAAAAAAAAAAACGAAAAGGAAGAAATAAGTCAATGGCAGATCCTGCGAGAAAAAAAAGGTGATCACGCAGTCTTCTTTCGACGCGCGGCTGCTGTCATTAATTTAATCGTCGACCGACTTTCGGCATTTTTTTTTTATACACACAAACTCGCCTCGACTCGAGTGGAATGTAACGGACTCGCGGGTCAAGAGTCGTCTCTATGCTGGGGTTACGGACGGCGATGTATCAGATGTACTCCACGGTTTCGGCTGTTACGTATCGTGTCCGGTTGGGAGCCGCGTGAATATTGCGGTACTACGCGAGAGAGAGAGAGAGAGAGAGAGAGAGAGAGAGAGGAGCGAGATAAGGGAATTTTGTTTACAGTTCGGCGATCGACACCTGTTGACGTCATGCGTGTTGGCAGCGCCGTAGGATTTACTACTGACCAGCCTACTCGGCGTCCTAGTCGCCTAGGATGGCGCACGCGCGGGTCGCGAGGGGCGGCGCGCGACTCGTCACGTCGAGGCGCGCTTCACAAAAGATGCAACGATTCGGCGGCTCATCACGTATTCAAAACGCGTTGCTACTTATGTACAAGCTCACGCGTTTAACATACAAACAAAAGAACCGCGTCAGCTGTAAGCGTCTATTATCGGTGGTTATCCTAGCGCCGGGTAATCGATTTAAAATAATAAAAAAAACATCGTCGTCGCGCCCACGACGGTCACTCGTCACCCAGTCCGGGATTTCAGGACACGCGTTGCACATACATTTGCGACTAAAAGTTCGAATTGGAATTTGAGTCAGCGGCTGAAAAATTTGCGAAAAAAATGAACTTCGTTTTCGGGATATTACGAACATTGATTTTTAATAATAAATGCAGAACATTTTTACGTTTTTTTCTTTGTTTATTAGGAACTTGATCGAAACGAATAAAAGTTCGAATTGGAATTTGAGTCAGCGGCTGAAAAATTTGCGAAAAAAATGTACTTCGTTTTCGGGATATTACGAACATTTATTTTTAATAATAAATGCAGAAAATGTTTACGTTTTTTTCTTTGTTTATTAGGAACTTGATCGAAACGAATAAAAGTTCGAATTGGAATTTGAGTCAGCGGCTGAAAAATTTGCGAAAAAAATTAACTTCGTTTTCGGGATATTACGAACATTGATTTTTAATAATAAATGCAGACAATTTTTACGTTTTTTTTTTCTTTGTTTATTAGGAACTTGATCGAAACGAATAAAACTTTTGGCCGGGTTTGTACTACGTGTGTGACGCATCCGTTGCTTAATTACTAAGCTCATACATTTTTATTACAACCGCAGCCACCCCGAGCAAATATTGTCGCCTGTTAAATTTTATTTGTCTCTGCGAACCGGTCGAAATGCAGAATGTTGCATTGGCCGCATTATTTACCACCGAGCGTTTCACAACATCGTTTAGGGCTTCCTCAGTGCGTCCTCTTTCTCCGGATTAGGAATTTCCGTCTTCCTCCTACCGCGTCTAATTTTAGACTCTTTTCCCACAGAACTCGGATTCTGTTGATTATTTTCGTTCGCGCGTGCGCGTCGCATAAACTAACGATATTTTCGTAAAAAAATCCTCCCAGTGGCGCCGCCAGCGTCGGGCCGAAAAAATGCCATTTACGGAGACGCGGCGAATCCTCGCCATAAACCACGACTGTTTAGTCCGAATTATCGCCGCAGTCGGTGGCGCGGCGCGCGCGACCTTGAGCCCGAACTAATCTCCGTCGAATCTATTAATCAGGCTTACGAATTCCGAGGTGCCTCAAATTGTGAGAAGCATTTGTCGAGAGCTCTATCGTCAGTGAGCATCGGTGCGCCTTTATCGTCGGCCGACGCGGCCCGAGGCGATGGGCCATCCGGTTGGCCACATCGGCGCACCGCGAGCGGAATTAAATCGTCGATCTTGCAGCTACCGTTCGACGAGAACTCGCCGAGTCGAGTTACGCTTCCTGTACAGCCTCGAGTCGTCGCGAACCCGACGCACTTCTTTTTTTTTTCTCTCCCGCGTCCCGTATTTAAGTCACGAGCCCTTGAGCCACAATTATCATTTTTACGGCTCGTGACGCAACCGACTATGAATATAATTAAGTGGAATGAAAAAAAAAAGGGCATAAAGGTGGATTACTCTCGAGGCTGTAGGACGAACGTCACGAATTTACGAGGCGTCGTGCACGACGCCTCGTTAATGTATGATACACTCGAGACTGCGCCGCGCGTTCTCGGTCGACGCGGTGATGTATATATAGGTATACGGGCTCGCTCTACGGCAATCCAGTTCTTTAATGGTTTATCGATGAAACCCGGGCTCCGCCCGCTCGCCCGTATTAATTCGTTCGGTTCGCAGCGCGCGGGCAGACCGCGCGCTCTCGCCTTGACGGAAATTTCTCCTTGCTCTCCGCGGAGATCGAACTTTCACCGTATTTACTACACCTCGCCCGATGCCCCCACGAAGATGGACGCTGTCACTGGCCGCCGCCGCCGCCGCCGCCGCCGCGACGCACGGGGACCCCGGGGCAACACAGCCATTCACACCCCAAACCTCTCTATTCGCCGCCGCGGCTCCGCGCTTACGTCGCTCGAGCTATTTCAGCCGTTGAGGTGTCGTTCCATTTATCATCGATGCCTACGATTTTTGGCGGGACGAAAAAAACATTTTCTCGCGAATTATGCGAACTATAAACGTCGATGGGTATATAACGTCTCGACTTTATGCGAATATAATACGCATAAATATTGCACTAATTGTACAAAAAAATGTTTGTACGTAACACGAAAAAAACGATTTTTTGTCAATTTTGGCAATAAGGATAAGAGACTGAATAGATTCAGATTGTGAATTGAGACAAAAAATGACGATAAAAGTAGTGCAAAAACGAGGAACGGAAAGTTGTCTATCGCCGAATTTAGCAAATACGCTTAGATAATAAAAAAACGAATGCTCTCTTTAACGACTAAACAAAAACGTGCGTTCTCCCACGTGCCCATTCAATTCTGGAATATTCGTGTTCACGTCGCGACACCGCAGCTATTAATTAGTTGTGCAACTAATTCCACTTTACCGATCTGAGGAAAGTTTGGGTCACGGATTTCTTCATCCTCGTGCGCTCGGAACGGAAAATAAATTCCCGATATATTCGTCAGCCGAATACAGTCGATTTGGTATGCAAGCTCAGTGGCGGAGTACACGAATTCCAGGTATCAGAAAGAATGAAAAAAAAACGCACGACGTGCGAATCGAAGTGCGACATTCCGTCAGCGATCGTCCTTGAGCGAGAAGCGTGAAGTACGCTCGAATAAATTTATAAGTGGAACACTACGTGTCATCCGTTACCGCGAAGAGGTGACTTAGTTTCTGGCGCGCAGGACGACGAGATTTGTGGCAGCAGCGGTGCGCAACCTTGCGCGACCTTGGCGAGTAAACAAGGTGGGGGGGGGGGGGGGGGGCGGAGGGGGAGCCGCCTCAGCCTCGGATCATCGCGAGTCATCTTTCCCCTGTAAATGTCACGAGTTGAGTGGCGTGTCAGCCAGAGGGTAATCCAGTCGTTGTACTAGTGCCCACTGCGCCGGTGATGCAACGCGCAGGCGCGCGCGCGTCACGCGCAACGCGGCGAGTGCGATTACTACCCGGCGAGCGCGGCGTCGGGACGACAACGAAAAAGGAAGAAGACGCGAGGAGAGAAAAAAAAAACCGGCCATCTCAGCCACCGGCCGTGCGCGTCGGGCGCAGTTCCAAATCGACGGATTCGATGACCGTTTACGTCATCGATTAAAATTCCTCGGGTCATTATTATCGTCATACGAGGACGATTAATTTCTCCTCGACGTATTGGCAACCCGGCCGCGAAGGCCCCGAAAATCCATAAAAATTTTCGCCATGGGATCGGTCACACGCTGTTTATCAGAAAAATATCCCTCGCCGTGACGCTAGACCGAGGCGAGCGGCGACCTTGGGAAGAAATTGCGCGAGAATCCGGGGTTATATACTTAGACCTGTCGGGTGTTGATTGTTCTATCGGACTTTTTTTTGTTGCTTAATTGAAACAGAAGGTCGTAACGACTTTGTGTATAGGATTATTCTGTAGTGTGTTTCGTGTATAGTCGTTATTTCGGAAGGGACTTCGAGCACTCAGCCGCTGGCGAAAGAAATCATTATGTATACCGTCTGTATTACTGATTTCATTGCCCTGAGCTACTAAAAATATCGATACCCCGCGCTTTCTAACTAACGAGAGGAAGGCAATGACGTATGCACCTTCGACTGCGGACACGCCCGTCACCCGCAGGCCCACGCGTTTTTCTTTCACCCTTCGCCATTTTGTTTTCTCACCTTTGGGCGATATGTTTTGTCTAACGAGGAAATAACATGTTAGAACATCATTTTATCGACTGTTGATGTCTGATTAGTATACAGATGAGACTACACTGTTAAAAATGTGGTGTTAAAAACTACAAGACGGTGTCTATATAGGTCCACACCAATCACGGTGATAACGAGCGGTGTTAAGGAAGTGTGAAACACTGACTTTGCACCTCAAAAGTTTGGAACTGCCGTTTTCCGCGAATTCTGAACGGATCGAAGCGAAAATTGAAATACAGACACCAGTAATGTGAATCTCGTTAACGAATTAGTCAGAATTTTGATTAAAAAAAAAAAATTACAGATGAATTACCCGCAGAGGGAATCTGTAATGAAAAATTCGATTTTTTTCTTTCACTTTTTCGATAACGACTGAGAAAAGCGACTAATTCATTCACGAGATAACAAAAAATCACACATGATACGTGCATTCATGCCCTTAAAGCGAAAAGTGTTACAATGCTTCGACGGTAACACAGGAACAAATTTAACGAAACAGCTGGTGTTAATTATACACCGTAAAAAGAGTTACCATTAACACTGTAATAAGTAACACTACGAAAAAGTCTACACCAACAGCGTTTGACACCGTATATTTTTAACAGTGTAGTATACAGATGAGACCAGAGAGATGGAATCTTCTCTCGAAACATTTCGGAGAAAGAAAATGCATTTTTAGGTTAGGAAATTCACTGCCGTCTCGTCCCAAATCTTGAACCGAATAAAATAAATGCAGTGATATAATTGATAGCTCGATTTTCCAATTTATATTTAATTTCAATGCACCTTTCCAGAAATCTTGATTGCCTGGTAATTAGGTGTTTTCTATGAACCGAAGAATCAGGCTGAAATATCGAGACTCGCGGTTCAGTGTCCTGGCGAATGAATCAGCGTGCGCGGAGAGCCAACGGCTCTACGTGACTGCCAGCTATCGCTATAACGAGCGCAATATTCCTCGAAGCCGGAGAGAGAGACGACGTCGACTACGGCGAGCACACGGCGAGTGTGTGTAAAGTCATTAGCTTCCACTCTTCCAGGATCACGGCCAAAATGACGAGGCTGTTCGAGGCTCGGCTACTGGTCATGAGCACTCACTCTACCGTAGCATTCTTCTCGCTGCGGCGCGTTCCACTCGCGTTCGCTTTTGTCTTATTGTTTCGACCGAACGTCACTCGGTCAGCGCCACACGCTCGATCACTGTATCTGCGTGTCGAAGTCGGCTGCAAAAACTGAGCTGACAAGGCGATATACGACGAACGCAGTTATTTCTACAAATTAAATCGACGAAGCAAAATAAAAAAATGAATGAACGAATTAATATAAATTACAAAGGAAATTGGCCGCTTCGTCACTCCGACGTTTAAGGTTGTAGGAGCGCGAAGTGTTCAATTCGCATAAATTCGAGAAAAGTGCGAGAAAATCGCAAACACTTCTCGATGGTCTGAAAATCTGAAAAAATTCATGCACACTAAAGGTACTGAAAAGATTAATTTTACATAATAATAATTCCCAAATGTTAATAACAAATTCATAAAAAAAATATTTTTTTTTGCATAAAAATGATTTCTTTACTTTTCTGTATACTTATGAATTTTTTTACATTTTTACGACTCCGGACCGAAAATCGCTAAAATCGAGCCCAATTTTTTTTCTTTTCAAAATATCGACTTGTAACCTATACCATTATTCTCAAGTCGTATATTCTACCCCTAAAAACACTGGCTATTAACCTTTTTTAATTGATTTTGAAAAAAAAATTTTTTGGCGATTTTTTTTCTGTCAGAAATCGTAGATCAGGCTTCGGACCGAAAATCCCTAAAATCGAGCCCAATTTTTTTTCTTTTCAAAATATCGACTTGTAAGCTATACCATTATTCTCAAGCCGTATATTCTACCCCTAAAAACACTGGCTATTAACCTTTTTTAATTGATTTTGAAAAAAAAATTTTTTGGCGATTTTTTTTCTGTCAGAAATCGTAGATCAGGCTTCGGACCGAAAATCCCTAAAATCGAGCCCAATTTTTTTTCTTTTCAAAATATCGACTTGTAACCTATACCATTATTCTCAAGTCGTATATTCTACCCCTAAAAACACTGGTTACTAACCTTTTTTAATTGATTTTGAAAAAAATATTTTTTGGCGATTTTTTTTCTGTCACAAATCGTAGATCTGGCTTCGGACCGAAAATCCCTAAAATCGAGCCCAATTTTTTTTCTTTTCAAAATATCGACTTGTAACCTATACCATTATTCTCAAGTCGTATATTCTACCCCTAAAAACACTGGCTATTAACCTTTTTTAATTGATTTTGAAAAAAATATTTTTTGGCGATTTTTTTTCTGTCAGAAATCGTAGATCTGGCTCCGGACCGAAAATCGCTAAAACCGAGCCCAATTTTTTTTCTTTTCAAAATATCGGCTTGTAACCTATACCATTATTCTCAGGTCGTATATTCTACCCCTAAAAACACTGGTTACTAACCTTTTTTAATTGATTTTGAAAAAAATATTTTTTTGGCGATTTTTTTTCTGTGAGAAATTGTAGATCTAGTTCCGGACCGAAAATCGCTAAAAGCGAGCCCAATTTTTTTTCTTTTCAAAATATCGACTTGTAACCTATACCATTATTCTCAAGTCGTATATTCTACCCCTAAAAACACTGGTTACTAACCTTTTTTAATTGACTTTGAAAAAAATATTTTTTGGCGATTTTTTTTCTGTGAGAAATCGTAGATCTGGCTCCGGACCGAAAATGGCTAAAATAGAGCCCAATTCTTTTTCTTTTCAAAATATTGACTTGTAACCTATACCATTATTCTCAAGTCGTATATTCTACCCCTAAAAACACTGGTTACTAACCTTTTTTAATTGATTTAAAAAAAAATATTTTTTGGCGATTTTTTTTCTGTCAGAAATCGTAGATCAGGCTTCGGACCGAAAATCCCTAAAATCGAGCCCAATTTTTTTTCTTTTCAAAATATCGACTTGTAACCTATACCATTATTCTCAAGTCGTATATTCTACCCCTAAAAACACTGGCTATTAACCTTTTTTAATTGATTTTGAAAACAAAATTTTTTGGCGATTTTTTTTCTGTCAGAAATCGTAGATCAGGCTTCGGACCGAAAATCCCTAAAATCGAGCCCAATTTTTTTTCTTTTCAAAATATCGACTTGTAACCTATACCATTATTCTCAAGTCGTATATTCTACCCCTAAAAACACTGGTTACTAACCTTTTTTAATTGATTTTGAAAAAAATATTTTTTGGCGATTTTTTTTCTGTGAGAAATCGTAGATCTGGCTCCGGACCGAAAATCGCTAAAATAGAACCCAATTCTTTTTCTTTTCAAAATATTGACTTGTAACCTATACCATTATTCTCAAGTCGTATATTCTACCCCTAAAAACACTGGTTACTAACCTTTTTTAATTGATTTTGAAAAAAATATTTTTTGGCGATTTTTTTTTCTGTCAGAAATCGTAGATCAGGCTTCGGACCGAAAATCCCTAAAATCGAGCCCAATTTTTTTTCTTTTCAAAATATCGACTTGTAACCTATACCATTATTCTCAAGTCGTATATTCTACCCCTAAAAACACTGGTTATTAACCTTTTTTTAATTGATTTTGAAAAAAATATTTTTTGGCGATTTTTTAATGTCAGAAATCGTAGATCAGGCTTCGGACCGAAAATCCCTAAAATCGAGCCCAATTTTTTTTCTTTTCAAAATATCGACTTGTAACCTATACCATTATTCTCAAGTCGTATATTCTACCCCTAAAAACACTGGTTACTAACCTTTTTTAATTGATTTTGAAAAAAATATTTTTTGGCGATTTTTTTTCTGTGAGAAATCGTAGATCTGGCTCCGGACCGAAAATCGCTAAAACCGAGCCCAATTTTTTTTCTTTTCAAAATATCGACTTCTAGCCTATACCATTATTCTCAAGTCGTATATTCTACCCCTAAAAACACTGGTTATTAACCTTTTTTTAATTGATTTTGAAAAAAATATTTTTTGGCGATTTTTTAATGTCAGAAATCGTAGATCAGGCTTCGGACCGAAAATCCCTAAAACCGAGCCCAATTTTTTTTCTTTTCAAAATATCGACTTGTAACCTATACCATTATTCTGAAGTCGTATATTCTACCCCTAAAAACACTGGTTACTAACCTTTTTTAATTGATTTAAAAAAAAATATTCTTTGGCGATTTTTTTTCTGTGAGAAATCGTAGATCTGGCTCCGGACCGAAAATCGCTAAAATCGAGCCCAATTTTTTTTCTTTTCAAAATATCGACTTCTAACCTATACCATTATTCTCAAGCCGTATATTCTACCCCTAAAAACATTGGTTACTAACCTTGTTTAATTGACTTTGAAAAAAATATTTTTTGGCGATTTTTTTTCTGTCAGAAATCGTAGATCCGGCTCCGGACCGAAAATCGCGTAAAACGTCAAAACGTCGGAAATGTTTATTTCAAAATATCACCTAGCATAGGTTAATCAATTTTGCGCTGGTGCACTCTTCTAAAGTTTTAGAAGGTTACGGTTGCTGCCCCGCCTGTCCTCTTATAAAATGTTTCAAATTTGACACCAAACTGATGTTGTTTATCACGGACTTTCCTGGCAACCAATCACAGCTCTAATAGTTTGCTAACAATGCTTTCCGTTACTCGTGAAATTTTTAAAAGAGGGATTTGTTAATAATATTTTGGAATTATTATTATGCTAAATTAATCTTTTCAGTACCTTTAGTGTGCATGCATTTTTCCAGATTTTCAGACTATCAAGAAGTGCTTGCAATTCTCTCGCACTTTTCTCGAATTTACGCGAATTGAATACTTCGCGCTTCTACATCCTTAACGATACTTGTTAGAAAACATAAATTACAATAAAAACGTTACTAATTTATGGTTAATAAATTATTTCTTAATTTATTTTAGTGTCATTTAATGGCTGTTATTAAGGCCGCTCGAGGTGATTATGCAGCTAATCGCCAGCTGTCGCGGTGATTCGTTTACCGTCTATCGTCGCCGTGGTTGCTCATATTTCTCACGTTTTCGCTCGTCGTATTTGTCTACAGCCGATCGCACGGAAGCGCACGCACGTTTGGGACTCGATTGCGCAACATCCGAAGCCCGTGTTTACGCATTTGATGCGAGCAATTGCATCGGTATTACGTGACTATTGAAATCGCCGAGAATCTTGTTAATAAAACGAGCTATCGCGCGCGGTGTGTTATTAAGGGAGTCGGGGTGGGATGGGTAAGCGGCGAGCGAATCTTTCATAACCGCGATGCCCTCTGCGGCCGTCGCTTCTGCCACCGCGCTACACGCTTCCTATACAACGCGACGTCAAACGCGTTACTTTTATTTGATCGCCGTCCCCGTTGACTCGCCGACTCGACACATCGAGTGTTTGTTATGGAAATCTCGTTGTGTACCACCACTAAACACACGCACACTCGTGGCACATTTTTGTCTATGTATTTGCTTAGCGCTCCGGAGAAGCTGATTTTAATTAATTAGAAAAGAAAAATCGTAAATTAAATTCGACTTAATTGCGTAATAAATTCAAATAAATTTGGGTCGATGGTCTCGTATATTTTTACTCAATCGATTATGGAGATATCCGGATGTATTTTATTCTCAAATTAATTCAATTAAACACAAATAAATTTTCTCCGGTGTTTTGGTCGACACGTGTGAAGCATTTTTTTTTTATAGACTGAATTTCGATGCGTTCGAACGCCGGTTACGTTTAATTGAATTTGAGGTAATTGATGAGCATAGACCGGGCCCTTTTTTTAAGGTGGAAATCGGTAGCTCGTGCCTCGAGAGTCGAACCTAGAGACAGATGTGATCCCTCGGGCTTCGGGACGGAATCTCGCCCGTCGTTTATGGTTTATACTCTCACCAATCCGTTCCGCTCTTTCACGGACGACCAACGCGGGCGGCATAATTTATTCCCCGGCGATTCTGCTAACAGATAACGATCGCGAGATTTCGAATGCCGAATGTTTGATTAGCTGCCTCTTTGTGCCCGGTCGTTCTATCGTGTGTAGCGCGGCTATCGATCCACTTTCTCCGCCATATAACCCGGCTACGTACGCAGATACCACTGTTACTTTCTTTTCTAAATAATAATTAGCGTTACTCAATCTCTGGACCTCGCAACGAATGTTTTTACAAGTCTCTCGGACGTCCCTCAATGCCCGGTGACCTATGATCTCTTTAGCAAATGCGAAAATCATTTTATCTCGCTTCATTGTTGTTTTAAGATTTATTATCTTAGTGAAAAAAGTTGACTCACAGAAGTCTGCTTTTAATGGACAGAAATCGGGCTGGCTGTTAAAAAAATTGCTTGCTTTCAATTCTCGGAAATAATTCCCTTCTAAACAGTTGGTGTGTCACAGATGTTTCAATCGAATAACGGATTAAGAACGACAGTCAAAAGTTGATGTTTGAAAAAAAAAAAAAAAAAAAAAAAAAAAAAAAAAAAAAAAAAATCGACGTTTCGATTCTAGAAACACCTTTCGACCACAAGGCAGACAAAATATCTTTTTCTACATAGCTTCAAGAAGATTCGTAATCAGCTTTTTTCAGGGTACATCATGAGTCTTGAGAACCGCTAAATAGTATAAGCTAATAGTCGATATTAACCCTAGAACAAAGGCGTAAAATATCGAACCATCAAAACAAACGAACGGGCGACAAGCAAACTCATAACATAGCCGAAAAGCTAATACATGATTTTTATTTTATTTAATTAATTAACGGACCACTCATTTCAATTTACAACAGTGTTTAAAGTGGAGCCGCAGCATAAAAATTCCCGTTTATACAAAAACAACAATGAAATATTTCTATGAACTAAATTAAACTATTATAGGGAATCTAATGTATAAAATTCGTAAGCCTATTATCACAAAATAATTCACAATAGTTCTTATGATACCTTCATGATAATTATAATAGGATCTCACCACACGTGTCTGATCTACGAAAGCCTTGGCACACTGTAATGTAAATAAAAATAAAATTGTCCATCCATCCAACCCTAGGACTCATGACTGGAGTCCGGCGGAACCCCACGCGACCCGTAATTTACGTACATTATGAAAACAAGTCATGAGTTCCAGGGTTAAAAAAAAATAAAAATAATAAAACATGCAAACTTTCTCAAAAACAAAAAGAAAAAACAGTTTCCGCTAAAATTAATCTTCGAATGCGAGTCGAATTTTCCCAAACGCCACAATAATGCATCCCAACGACTGTCAGACGACTCGTGAGTCGTCCGCGACTCAACACATTCAAAGCTCCAAGTCATGAGTTCCAGGGTTAAAGAAAAGAAAAATAATAAAACATGCAAACTTTCTCAAAAACAAAAAAAAAACAGTTTCCGCTAAAATTAATCTTCGAATGTGAGTCGAATTTTTCCAAACGCCACAATAATGCATCCCAACGACTGTCAGACGACTCGTGAGTCGTCGGCGACTCAACACATTCAAAGCTCCAAGTCATGAGTTCCAGGGTTAAAGAAAAGAAAAATAATAAAACATGCAAACTTTCTCAAAAACAAAAAAAAAACAGTTTCCGCTAAAATTAATCTTCGAATGTGAGTCGAATTTTTCCAAACGCCACAATAATGCATCCCAACGACTGTCAGACGACTCGTGAGTCGTCGGCGACTCAACACATTCAAAGCTCCAAGTCATGAGTTCCAGGGTTAAAGAAAAGAAAAATAATAAAACGTGCAAACTTTCTCACAAACAAAAAAAAAATTCCGCTAAAATTAATCTTCGAATGTGAGTCGAATTTTTCCAAACGCCACAATAATGCATCCCAACGACTGTCAGACGACTCGTGAGTCGTCGGCGACTCAACACATTCAAAGCTCCAAGTCATGAGTTCCAGGGTTAAAGAAAAGAAAAATAATAAAACGTGCAAACTTTCTCACAAACAAAAAAAAAATTCCGCTGAAATTAATCTTCGAATGCGAGTCGAATTTTTCCAAACGCCACAATAATGCATCCCAACGACTGTCAGACGACTCGTGAGTCGTCGGCGACTCAACACATTCAAAGCTCCAAGTCATGAGTTCCAGGGTTAAAGAAAAGAAAAATAATAAAACGTGCAAACTTTCTCACAAACAAAAAAAAAAATTCCGCTGAAATTAATCTTCGAATGCGAGACGAATTTTTCCAAACGCCACAATAATGCATCCCAACGACTGTCAGACGACTCGTGAGTCGTCGGCGACTCAACACATTCAAAGCTCCAAGTCATGAGTTCCAGGGTTAAAGAAAAGAAAAATAATAAAACGTGCAAACTTTCTCACAAACAAAAAAAAAATTCCGCTGAAATTAATCTTCGAATGCGAGTCGAATTTTTCCAAACGCCACAATAATGCATCCCAACGACTGTCAGACGACTCGTGAGTCGTCGGCGACTCAACACATTCAAAGCTCCAAGTCATGAGTTCCAGGGTTAAAGAAAAGAAAAATAATAAAACGTGCAAACTTTCTCACAAACAAAAAAAAAATTCCGCTGAAATTAATCTTCGAATGCGAGTCGAATTTTTCCAAACGCCACAATAATGCATCCCAACGACTGTCAGACGACTCGTGAGTCGTCCGCGACTCAACACATTCAAAGCTCCAATCAGTTCAATACACTTGTTAGATCATCATCGACGGAGCTCTTTCACTGGCCGATCATCACAAGGACCCTGATTATCGCGGCATTTGCCGTCCCGTGGGGTTTGCGCGCAAAACCCGCTAAAAGACGCGCAGCACGAATACAAGCGGCAATAAACGAGAGTCGTACCGCGTGACCCACAAAATTTCGCAGCTAATTATGAAATGCAGAGGACGCGCGGCGTCGCGGTCGGAGTTTACGAGAGGACGAAACGAGATGTGGAATAGCATCGGAATAAGGAACGAAAGTGCGTCGCGCGGGTCGATCGTCGAGGGTAAAGCGAGGCGCTCGCTGGCCGAGTGACAGCATCGGGCGCGTAGTTGCCGCAAGAACGTCAACTGCCTCGCGGCGCGCGCGGGTGCTGCGAGGACGGGGCAAGGTTACGTCTGCGTACAGTGGACTCTCCGACAAGTTAAGTTCCGAAAAGTTAAGGCACTCCGATAAGTTAAGGTAGTCCTTGCGGATAATATTCATTTCGCATAAATTCGAGGAATTTGGAAGAGAATTGCAAACACTTCTCGGTGGTATAAAAATCTGAAAAAATTCATGCACATTAAAGGTACTGAAAAGATTAACTTTGCATAATAATAATTAAAAAATGTTATTAACAAATTGATGAAAAAAACAATTGTTTAACAAATATTTCGATGACCCAAGATTTTTTTTTCATGAAAATGATTCCTTCGTTTTTCCGAATACGTATGAATTTTTTCAGATTTTAGAGTTCACATTGAATTTTCACATATTTTCCCTATAAAAAACGCACAAAATTCAATGTGAACTCTAAAATCTGAAAAAATTCATGCGTATTCGGAAAAACAAAGGAATCATTTTCATGAAAAAAAAATCTTGGGTCATCGAAATATTTGTTAAACAATTGTTTTTTTCATCAATTTGTTAATAACATTTTCGAATTATTATTATGCCAAATTAATCTGTTCAGTACCTTTAATGTGCATGAATTTTTTCAGATTTTTATACCACCGAGAAGTGTTTGCAATTCTCTCCCAAATGCCTCGAATTTATGCGAAATGAATATTATCCGCAAGGACTACCTTAAGGATTAACGCTCTGGTAAGTTAAGATCGACCCTTTCCTGAGCTCTTTCTACCTGCTGGCGGGGGAAGCGGATTACCCTTTCTACGTCACACTACCTGCGGTCGAACGCATTGTGACAGAGAGGTAACGCGGCAGCTAGTTTCGTGCGAGACAAGGACCGATGAAAGACCGATTTTTCCCCTCTCGTCGTTTCTGGCGCCCGCGGAACGGTTTGCGCAAGTAGTGGGGATCTTAACTTATCGGAATGGCCTAATCGGCTTTCGGTCCCGCGACCTTAACTTATCGGAGAGTTCACTGTAGTATATAAACGTTGGTTATGTTTTGCGCGTCGAGCCCGGCGCGCGAGGAGAGTAAAAGTTTTTGGCGGTTCAGAGGTGACCCCAAGGGCACGGAGGGAGTCAGAGTCGCTGGAAGAATCCGCGTCTCGAGTCTCCCGAACGTACGACGACACCGCAGCGCCGCAAATGTTGCAACTTAACTGGACTCCCGGGCGTCATATTTCACCGGCCGGAATCTCCGTGCGGCGACTCCACGCGCACATCCGATATTTCGAAATCCCTGCTCGGGGAGAGACACACGAGATATTACATCGATCGCGAGAGACACAGCGACAAACGCCCGAGCTTTTCGACGGCGATTCACAATTAGGGGTGGGCGATGTTTGTCAATTAATAGATCACCGATGTTTTTTTTTTCTTCGAGAAATCGATGTTTTTCCGATTTTTTTCAAAACCGATTAATCGATGTTCGATGTTTATTTATGAAACATCGACAAAAAATCGAAGACGGTCTGTGCGGTGTTACAAGTATATTTTAACAGTTTTAAAGAAATATCAACTCTCGATCATTTTGCATCACTAAAGTTCGCGATATATTTAATTCCTGTGTAAGGTGTGTCATATGGTGTAAAATATGATGTTCAATAGAAGAAAGATTATCCCATCTATTTTTTTCTATTTACAATTCTGCGTGAATCGCAACCCTTATCCTTATGCAAATTGTATCTGCCATTTATATTGTACGTATATTGCATTTTTAGGAGTACAAGCAAATTTCACCAACAACGGGTACAACCCATGATTTCACGAATCGTGATTATTCGGTGCTTAAAGCATCACTGTGTATGGAATGTGCCTTGAGACCTTGGTCGACTTTATTTATTTCGATAAAATAATTTCGCTGATTTTCTTTTGATTTTTCATCGTTTTCTACTTTACCAAAGTAAAGTAGTCGATGTTCCGAAGTTTTTTGAGAAACATCGATTGTTCATAATCGATTTATTTAATAATCGACTTTTTTCTCAATATCGTCCGTCCCTAAATGCAGCCGCGCGACCGCGCGCTCTCGATATTCGCCTCGGCTTTTGAAAGAAACAGACGGGATAAATAACGAAATATCGGGCGTGCGCGACTCGCGGAACGAAAGCGAGGCTAGCGGCGCCCTCTACTCCTACGCCCCGTGTTTGTGCCACACGCGCGCACGCGCGGCGTCGTCGGCCATTCGTCAACCATCGGGCCGCGCTGAATATTCGGAATATTAATTAAAAAGAAATTTCCAGTGACCCCCGACGGGATTGGCAATATTCGACTGAGGATTTATTCAAAATAGTTTTTGTCTCGCATAACTCAATAATCGTCGGAGATGGACGGGGCGATTAATCTTTTTCGCGAATTGAGGTTACCCAGATTAGAAACCTCATTATCGCCAGTCATGTAAACATTTTTCCTTCCATTAGTTACTTAGAATTTGTTTCTATCTGTTATTTGGCTTCGAAGATTTTTCCTGACATCAAATTAGTCACTTATTCGCTACTTATTATTATCACCATTATTATTTTTGTTATTATTGTTATTATTGATTTATTGACTATAAAAGAAGAAGCCGCGGAACGTCGCTTGACTCGTTACAAAAATAGGCGCAAAACTGGTACTTTACGTGCAACGTGTGTGCACAGCCGGCGATAAAAATGTCCGGCGCGCGAGGTGAACAATGCAAATTCCTCGCTCAGCCGCGAACTCCTCGCTCGCACCCGACGCGCGTTTTTGTTGTCAGCGCAAAAGTTACACCGAGCCGGATCTCAACACCGCAGGACAATCAACAGCTCGTCCATCACCTGGAAATTCCCACATTACATCCGCGGACGGCGTGATAAACGCCCCGACAAAACGCAGTCTATTGGCATTCATTAGTATAACGAGTATGTGGCAAAACGTGTAATTCGTCTGCCGCACGCGGCACTCGGCTCGCACCACGAAACCTTCGCGCCCGACTCACTTCGTCTCATCGGGAGTTTCCGTGCCGCAGAGCCATATAATCGAGAAGGAGGATGTGGCGGTGAACACGCATTTTTTTCCTCTTTATGTCTTTTTGGGAATTTGTCACAGACCGCACGTCGATGACGCGCGCGCACTCACCAGGAATTTCGTGTGATTTTGAAAGGTGTTTACCATAAGCCGCCGATGACGACTTATCGGCTGGGAAAGCGTGCAGCGCGGGTTGAGAGGTTATAACTTACTCTATCGCGAGATAATATGCTGATCGTTTCTTTTTTTTTTTCTTCACTTCCTCGTCGAGGAAATTTAGAGAATGGAACATCAGCAAGAAATAGTATTCAGGTGTTTCAGTTTATTTCAAACCTAACAAACTTTTTTTTTCTTTTTTTTACCGGAAGTCTATCCTACAAATACGATTTTTCTCGCCGAGTCATTTGTCGAACCTTTCGCCTATCCGCCGTTCACGAGCTACCTCAACTCTGATATTTCGAGTCCTGCAAAAAAAAAAAAGCTTCCTTCTCCCAACGCTAATATGCTGATCGTTTCTTTTTTTCTTCACTTCCTCGTCGAGGAAATAGTATTCAGGTGTTTCAGTTTATTTCAAACCTAACAAACATTTTTTTTCAATTCTTTTACCGGAAGTCTATCCTATAAATACGATTTTCCCCACCGAGTCGTTTGTCGAACCTTTCGCCTATCTGTCGTTCACGAGCTACCTCAACTCTGATATTTCGAGTCCTGCAAAAAAAAAAAAAGCTTCCTTCTCCCAACGCTAATATGCTGATCGTTTCTTCTTTTTCTTCACTTCCTCGTCGAGGAAATAGTATTCAGGTGTTTCAGTTTATTTCAAACCTAACAAACATTTTTTTTCAATTCTTTTACCGGAAGTCTATCCTATAAATACGATTTTCCCCACCGAGTCGTTTGTCGAACCTTTCGCCTATCCGTAGTTCACGAGCTACCTCAACTCTGATATTTCGAGTCCTGCAAAAAAAAGAAAAGAAGAAAAAAGCTTCCTTCTCCCAACGAAGCACGAAGGAGGACGTGGTCATGGACTCCCATATATCCCCCGCACAAAGCCACGCCGGCCACGAGACCCGATGACGCGACGTGATTCGCGCAGTCTCGCAGGAATTCCACGAGAATTTTGAAAGGTGTTTTCCGATATCGGCGCAACGAGCAGGGAGGTCGCTACTGGGAACATGATTCAGACGCGAGTGCGTCGTCTCGCGTCGGACGCGCGTCCGTAAGGATATCGGACCGCGCGGAATGGCGGAGGGGCGGAGAGGAGCTGTCGAAGATCGTGAGACGCGGATCGTTTGGTGATTTTGAAAGGCCGGCGTTCGGTCTCGACATCGGCGTGTCGCCTTGGACAGGATCTCGAACGCACGCGAGCGCGGGAGACGCATCGTTTGGTGCCTCAAAACCAGCGGCGCCAATCGATTTCCTATCCAGCCATGACACACACACACAAAACGCACACACAAACGCACGACACACACACACGGCTCTCTCGCACTCTCTTCATCGCGGGGTCCCACGCGCCCGGTTAAAAGTGAAAGATTCGATGTTATCGGTGCCTCGATGAGTGTTATTCGGAGCGCGAGAGACGTATCGCCGAGACGAGCCCGAACTATCTGGTGTAATAAATCGCTTGTGCAGATCAGCCGCGGATACACCGAGCGCTGCTGCTGCCGCCGCGCTGCTTATGCCGCATACACACGGGTGTCTCCGGGCCGCCATAAAGAATATCTTAAAAGCGTATACACAGCCCGGGCGGGAGATAAAAAGTATCTGATAAAGTAAAAGGGGGCCGAGCCTTCTCTGCCCTCGCGTGCCGATGACTCAATAAACCGTAGCGACTCAACTACGGTGCGTGAGCCGCGCGCCGCCGCCGAAGACGCGTTCGCAATGCGTCGCTGCCGGATTCCCTGCATCATTTCTCGGCTCGGTCAGCCGTTTGTTACACTTGGCGTGTTATATATGCGCGCGCAGGTTGCAAACGCGCGAGGACGAGGCGACGAGTGAGTGCGCGCGCACTCTGTCGCAACATGCGGATTATTCTTCTTCTTCTTTTTTCACTGACTAGCGACAACGCGCTCGCTTCGCTCGCGCTCCTGACCACATTCAGAAAAAAAAGATTTGTTGTGACAATAACCAAAAAAGGTTGATTTCACAAAATGTTCTTAGTTCAACAACGAAGTGTATTATTGTCGAAATTTTAAAAAAAGTTGAATCACCTCGTACGTGATACAACAGCGATATATCAGCATCCTAATCAATTTGAAATTGTCGAAGAAATCAGTCGGTCGAGATTCTGGAAATGAACACATCGGTTACCGCAATAAATATGGATCTATGCAAACGAAAAAATTGTAATTCCAGTCAAGCATTTTTCCGTGATGAATGCGAAGAAAATAAAAAAACTGGGAAACAGCATTATTTTGTTATTTTAATTATATATTATTCCGAACGCGCGCGCTTGCGAATGGCGTGTAGTTAGGTGGCGAACCACAGCCAATCAGGAGACGAATAAAATGGCTTCACAATTATCTCGAACTTCGACTTCGATTGTCCGTGTCTTTTTGAATAGAGGAAAGAAAAGATTTTTGTCACAACAACCAAAAAAGGTTGATTTCACAAATTGTTCTTAGTTCAACAACGAGGTGTATTATTGCCGAAATTAAAAAAAAGACGTCGAATCACTTCGTACGTGATAGAACAGCGATATATCAGCATCCTAATCAATTTGAAATTGTCGAAGAAATCAGTCGGTCGAGATTCTGGAAATGAACACATCGGTTACCGCAATAAATATGGATCTATGCAAACGAAAAAATTGTAATTCCAGTCAAGCATTTTTCCGTGATGGATGCGAAGAAAATAAGAAAACCGGGAAACAAAATTATTTTGTTATTTCAATCCTCTCTTAGAATCCTCTCTTAGAAAGGACATGGCGCATCAAAGTCCTCTCTTAGAAAGGACATGGCACATCGAAGTCGAAATACTGAAGCCGCCTTCCGAGCGTTTCTATTGGTCGGCGGCGGCTTCGATATAAATCGATTCGGGCTGTCATGGCCGCTGCAGTCACGCGCGCGTTTTGAATGGCAGTATTGGCCACAAGAAAAGATAAATGAAAAGCAAGGAGTGCGAGCGAAGCGAGCACATTGTTGTTAGTTATATATTATTCCGAACGCATCAAGCATGTCACGGCGTGTTTGAACGCGCGCGCGCTTGCGAATGGCGTGTAGTTAGGTGGCGAACCACAGCCAATCAGGAGACGAATAAAATGGCTTCACAATTATCTCGAACTTCGACTTCGATTGTCCATGTCTTTTTTAATAGAGGATTGGCTGCGGTCGCTACGCAACCGATGAGCACAGAGCACGCGGGTCGCAGGATCGCGAGGACAACCGCCGCACGCGACTGACCAACAAAGAGAGGGAGATGTGCGACGGTAGCTCGAAGCGTTTAGGGAACCTTGAGGCGCCTAGCGCGAAACAGTTTAAGGGCCGACAGCCGATGATCGATTGGCTGCGTTAATCGATTGTTGGTCAGTTCGCGGGTGAATCGCGCACGCGCTGAGATCACCCGAGTTCTCGGCCGTTGAAGTCCTTTCACCGGTCGTCGTGTTATTCGTGGCGAATCATTTTTATTTTGTAACGAGGATTTGATAAATGCGTTTTCTGCCTTCGAAATGGAAATCGTGGAAATTAAAGTCTCGTGAAGTAGCGAAGACGGAATCAATTCCGACTCGGGCGTATCGATGATAAATCGAATAGTGAAATTAATAAATGTTTTTCTACGATCGGAAATTCTGTGCGGTTAGTCGCTAATCTTTTCTTTGGTAACTACCGTTTGACAAATAGGTTTTCCATTCCGTTGCATTGACGAAAAAGTTAATCCCATGATGTATCGAAGATGATTCCGATTCCGGCAGCAAAATCGATGACGAATCGAGGAGTAGAACTGATAATTCTTTGGTAAAACCAGATAAACGTCACACCAATTTGGCAATCCACATAAAGGTTACACACGAGACTACGAGAACACAGACCATTGTGTCAGTGAAATCCTGTTGCGCAAGTTATGTCCTCGGGACGCGGGGCGAACAACGACCACCATAATTGCTCACATCAAACAATGAGCCGCATTGTCGTTGACATCGTGGCCACATTGGGAAATGGACGCGATGCTGCCAACCTAAAGATCCCAAATCCTCGCAGACTTCCGCACGGAAAAAAAGTTTGGTTGTGCCAACTAATCATTCACATTGCTGTACCTCAGTTTTTTGCGATTAGTTGTTGCGATTTGTTCTACATAACCTAAAAACGATATGATTAAAGTTACGATTGTACCGCTCAAGGCGCGAGTCGCATCTGTACATAACCTAAAGACGATATTATTAAAGCTTTAAGGTAGTCCTTGCGACCAATATTCATTTCGCATAAATTCGAGGAATTTGGGAGAGAATTGCAAACACTTCTCGGTGGTATAAAAACCTGAAAAAATTCATGCACATTAAAGGTTCTGAAAAGATTAATTTTGCATAATAATAATTCGAAAATGTTATTAACAAATTGATGAAAAAAACAATTGTTTAACAAATATTTCGATGACCCAAGATTTTTTTTTCATGAAAATGATTCCTTCCTTTTTCCGAATACGTATGAATTTTTTCAGATTTTAGAGTTCACATTGAATTTTCACATATTTTCCCTATAAAAAACGGACAAAATTCAATGTGTACTCTAAAATCTGAAAAAATTCATACATATCCAGAAAAATGAAGGAATCATTTTCATGAAAAAAAAATCTTGGGTCATCGAAATATTTGTTAAACAATTGTTTTTTTCATCAATTTGTTAATAACATTTTCGAATTATTATTATGCAAAATTAATCTTTTCAGTACCTTTAATGTGCATGAATTTTTTCAGATTTTTATACCACCGAGAAGTGTTTGCAATTCTCTCCCAAATTCCTCGAATTTATGCGAAACGAATATTGGTCGCACGGACTACCTTAATTGTGCCGTTCGTGAAGCTATTCGCGTTCATTTGTTATAAGGATAGTACAAGTAGTGCAATTCTATTTCGAAAAGCAATGACACGGTTGGTATGGACTAATAACCGGAACTTGTGCTCCTACCTAATGGAATAGTGTATCAACCAATCGTTTGCTTACCGCAACTAACAGAGCGTCTACCAACGAAACTTTGTTCGTGCAACCAATTCCTTTCCGTTGTCACAACTAATCCAAGTTGTAAGGGAATTAGAATAATCCATTGGTTGAGCCAACTAATTTCTTGGTTGTGACAACTAATTATTTTTTTCCGTGGCGAAATAAACAAAAATTGAAACAAAACAGACAATTTTATTCCAGCTACAAAATGAATTTCATCTGACGCAAGAATTATAATTTTCGGCAGACGACGTCGCGGCTTGCAGGCGAGAAGAGAATTCGGTTGGTTAGAATTCCAAACGGTTTTACATCGCCCGACGCGACACTCTGACAAAGCTGGCAAACACGGCGACGAAAAAGAAATGACTAACGATTACCCTAGTCTCGTGGTGAGAAGGAAAGTCGGATGCACGGAGTATTCAAGTTCGTCCTCGTCATTAGACAATCCATTACTGTCGGCGTCATTACGCAATAATCTCGGCCATCCCGGGATCCGCATAGAGATGCCCGTACGGTGTGTAGCGTTACGGATGAACCGTCGCTCGCAGGCCCGGCGCGCGAGTGTCGTCGGCCTCCCGTGAAATGGGAAAAACTTTCCTTCGTTTCATAACTGATGCATAACACGTACCCGGGGGTACATCATCAACGCGCCCGCGCGTCTCTCTCGCCGCTATTAATTAAGGATGCGATATACAATTTTTAATAAAAAAAATACATATTTCTATATTGACTCCGCCGTCCTCGATATTCCTCGCGCGACGTTTTTTAAAATAAAACGAAAAAACGACGAAGTTGCTCGATCCCGCTTTTTGTTTTTCGTCGGCTCGGCGCTGTTAATTAAGAATGTGGTGTCCAATTTTTTTTCAATATTTTTTACTATATAGATTCACGACTTCGATATTTCGTGCATATCGATTTTTATAAAATAAAGTGGAATAATTTTTTAAAAATTGCCTATCGCACGTCCCGTCTTTCGTCAGCCGGCACTCCGGCCGCGTGTATAAAATTCGTCATACGTCACGAGAAAGCAGATATTGCCAAATCGATCGGAAAGAGCCTTTTCTTGAACTTCCGGTACACGCGGTTCGAGAGGCTCGGCGAGTGCTCTCCTCCGTTCTACTCGCCGTACTTGGGGCGAGCTCCGCGGACAGCGTCCGAATTTATTCATGAATTACGAGGCACGCGGTGCACCGCGCATATGCATAAACATTTGCGGAAAAGGTCTTATCGAAATTATCGACGCGGAAGATCACGGGTGTTTCATCGTCCTCGGCCTCGATACAGGTCGATTCACAGTCGATATCGAATCTTCGGTCAATAGCGATCGCGCAATTAGAACAGATTTTCATAATTGCAACAATACAATTTTTGCTATTATTAACACAATACTAATGTTTAAAAATAAAAATCACAATAACAATGGTAATAATAATAATAATACATTATTATTTATTGTAATATAATCATTATTATTATTATTATCAAGAATTAACGATAGTAATGTTATTAGAACTAAGATGATAAAAGTACTAAGATTGCATCGACGTTGGATCGAACTCCTCTTTTCACGAGATATGGTTAAGAATCCCCATGTACAGCCGTGTCCACGTATAGATACACCATAATATGACAACGCGAAGAGAAGGTCGGAATTCACGAAGAATCCGAATCATTCGCACGGATCTTCAGTCAATAGCGATCGTGCAATTAGAACAGATTTTTATAATTGCAATACCATTTTTGCTATTATTAACACAATAATAATTTTTAAAAATAAGGATCACAATAACAATAGTAATAATAATTCATTATTATTTATTGTAATATAATAATCATTATTATTTATTGTAATATAATAATCATTATTATTATCGAGAATTAATGATAGTAATGTTATTAGAACTAAAATGATAAAAGTACTAAGATTGCATCGACGTTGGATCGAACTCCTCTTTTCACGAGATACGGTTAAGAATCACCATGTACAGCCGTGTCCACGTATAGATACACCATAATATGACAACGCGAAGAGGAGATCGGAATTCACGGAGAAAGTGACCGGGAGCGAAGGCGCGCGCGATGGTCTCTCGAGAGTCCGCGCGCGCGCGCCTGTTTTATTCACTTTTTACTCAAGTTGCACACACGGGGGAGCTATCGAGTCCGAATTGCCGAGAGATCAAGCCGCTGCAGCTGCCGCCGCTTTGGGCCGTTCGTGGGGGACTCGGACCTCTCGGCCGCTCGAACGAATCTATGAACGTTCGCAAGCTGAAATATTCGATAAAATGTGTTAAGTACATTTAATGACGTTCGAATGTGTAGGCGATTAAGAAAGAAGCCGAAATGAACGGCCCGCTGAGACGATTAATGACGCGACGATGATTAATAACGGAATCTCCGGTGATTAATGCTATGGAATGAACCACGAGAGGTCATCCTTGGGGGGTTTTTGATTGAGTCGTGACGGTGTGGAAAGACGGAAATCGGCAGCTGATGACATATCGATCTCTTGCCACACTCTCCGTGTACATTCTTCTCGCGCTTCGCCCGCTGTGTGCACCGCTGTGTGGATTCGTAGTCCACGCTCGCTCTCGCGCTGTAATTCGCGTGAGCAACGACGAGAATAATTCCACGCTCGCGACACGCGTGATTCGCATAGCCGATGCACGCGGAACAGAGTGTAAACACGCGTATTCGAGATTGCAAAAAAAACAACGATGAAATAACCTTCGAGGAGTTATATTAAAATTGTGCGAGTTTGATGCACTTTGGTGTACGTAATTCGCCTACAATTACGTTGGGCAATTCGAGAGACAATTTTCGGACCATTAACAAGCATTTTTATTTCGAAACATCTCGTCGATTATCAGGGTGTTAAAGTAATGGCTCGAGTTTTTTGGACGACGAGCAACTTTTACATTTTTTTGCCGAGGGATTAATTAAATATTTGCTATTACCGGGATTAAGTTGTACTCGGTGGCAGACGTTGCTCGGGCGGAGGTGATTGGTCGGCTTAATTAAATCCGGCGGACACCATATGTCAAATAAATGTTCGGTTCGCGCAAGGAAATCGAGTTTTTTCTCGACCGTCGTAACGCACGTAAGTAGTTTGCGGGCGGAAACGTTGCGGTGTCGAATCAAAATGTATTTTATATTTCCTCTCTCGCTGTAACCGCGACTATATAAATGAATAACGCTTCGGTTCCAAAAAACGTTTATTTCGTCAGTAGATTAATTCGAATAATTAACACTCATTTCTTTCGTGCCGTGCGAATCGAATAAACATTGCGCAATAAATATTCTCGCAGCCAGCGCAGCACAAATAATGACTAATCACTAGCGTCACTATTAGCCGCATAAATATTTACAGCCTCTCGGCCGATCGAGCGAAGTCCTGAAACCACGAAAAAAAGCACAACACGTCCATTCACGATGTCTTCCCGAGTCGCCAAACGAGTCTCCACTCGTTTTCAGCTTCGCCGCCAGAGGCGCTAAATCGCGGAACCTACGAGGTTAGTGCACGGCCGGTGCATCGGGACAAATAGAGACAAACGGTAGGAAACAGAAGGCGTTCGGGACGGGGCTGAGTGTAAAGGAATCGAGAAGGCGTTAACCGCCGTATAAGGCGATACGAAAATGACGGCGAAAGACGCCGCGTCCTTCGTGTGTACGTATACGCATTAGTGTCCTATAGTCACACGAGCAATTCGTGTGTGTGTGTGCGAACGTCCATTTGCTATGGCTGCTCTCGTCTCGGTTGGCGAGCGCGCGCGCGCGCATTTCGAAATCGCGAAAATTTCCATTAATCATGCTCACTCTCGCGGGTCCGACACGTGAAATAATATTTGTGACAATGCTCGGCGAGGCGGCGGGTCACCCGGGGGTCACCGCTTATTGCTTTCTTTCCGTAAACGTTTCTCCGGCGAGGGCGAAGCGCGCATGCGCAGGCGCGAAATCCACACCGGCGCAGGGATTCCGCACGCGCGAACGCAGCGCTCGAGGGTCCGAGTTATATCCACGGCCACGAGAGGGATTCTCGTTTGTGCAAATGATATATTGTCCCGGGGCCCGTAAAAGAAAATCACGAACTATATAAACGGGCTATTTTTGTAAAAAAAAAAAAGAAGAAGATCGTAAAAGGACGTATCACACCTTGCCATAAATTCTCGAGTTTATGCGCACTCGATCCACCGGAATGTCGCGCACTCGGGCGTTTACGCATTTTGTAACGACGTCGCGGCAATTTCGCCCGACGTTTTTCGTTGTTTCGCCTCGTTCGACGAGCGACGTCGAACAAATTCGCGTGAATCATGGGAATTTATTGTTTGACAATTAATTGATAAGAATTGTCCACGAGTGTCAACAACGTGAATGTATCGTCGAATAAATATGCTATGATCAAGTAAATTTAATACTCAGCTTTATTGTTTATTACCTCGAGTTTGCTGTAAGAATTTTAGCGCCATTTGCATTTTCACCCCGCCCGCCGCGGTGTGACTGATACGAGCGATCGTGTCTGTGTGTCCCATATCCGGCAGCGAAACTGGGCCGTTCGGCACTCTGCGGACACACAAACTATTTATGCGAATTCCGCGCTATGTCACACGCAGCCAGTGACATCATAGTACGTCATGGATTATGAATCACATTGGTTATAATCCAGAGTACGTGGGTATCGTCAAGGATCCCGCGGATCGGTTGGCAGCCCACGTGCATTCCTACGGTAACAATGCCCGATGCCCCGTGAATACCGCAACAGCAGAATGTAAGTACCGAGCGCGTCCGCAGGATCATCGCGAGTGGATTTCGCGCGCCCAGCAGCGGCCGAGCCGCTCGTCGTCAACGACAACTGGCGTCGTCGAAGGCGTCGACTCGCCTGTCGAGTGTCGTGATGTGTGTCGCGCGCGCGCGCTTCGGTTCGGCATTGTTTGGCCACAAAGACGAACCGGCCCTGGGACAATCGAGCCCTCGACTTATCCTTGACACTTTCATTGTATACGATTTGCGCTGAGGTGACGCCAGGGTTGGGTGGGTCTAATATTCCGAATGCCATTCACAAGTCAAACAAACATAAAAAAAAACGTTATTGAAACAGTACGATAAAATCTTGCAAAATATTTTTGCGAGCGAATTGATTTTTTGCTCGTCCTGCCCTTTGATTTCATTGGTTAATTGATTCTTCACGAAGAAAAAAGATTAGCCGGAAATCCCGCGACTATGCGAATTACAAGCGATGGGCCGAAAAATGTTGCAAGATCATCGAGACAAAGGCGAGGAATCGGCTGCCGGTATTAATCGCGACGATGATGAATTCGCATAGCCCCGGGACAGACATGCGGAATCGAATACGAAAAAGATGCCGCAGACTCCATCCCGTACGCGGGGACTTCCGCAAACCTCGAGTGTATCAATTAAAATCGCCGCGGTGCGAAGTGTATTAACATAATGGAACATCTCGAAATCTGATGGCTGGATCTCGTGACCTTAGACTTTTTCGTACTACTAGCGTCATATGCTTCAAAACGCATACGATACACGCGATTTTTTAAAATAGATTTTATACATGTTATATATTCGTGTAACACTCGACCCTGAAGACTGACGCTAAAGGTATCATGAAATAAACTATGATTGAGTGAGATGTGTCAAAGACTAAACGATGACCTTACGACGAGCAACGTACATCCTTCGTTTTTTTCAGCACAATTTTTTACACAGACGTTTTTGCCATATAGCCGATACGTATCTGTAAAAAAAAGGATCCTGATGGATTCAAAACGCGCTTGAGGATAAAATATTTCGATCTGCTATCAATTGGAAATCTTTTATTCTAGGTTATGTCAATAAAATAAGACAACAATAATAATAACAGTAAAAGAATAATAACAGTAATAGCCTCTCTTAGAATCCTCTCTTCCTCTCTTCCTCTCATAAAAGACATGGCACATCGAAGTCGAAATACTGAAGCCGTCTTTCGAGCGTTCTTATTGGTCGGCAGTGGCTTCGATATAAATCGATTCGGGCTGTCATGGCCGTTGAAGTGACGCGCGCGTTTTGAATGGCTGTATTGCCCACAAGAAAAGACAAACAAAAAGCAAAGAGTACGAGCGAAACGAGCACGTTGTTGCTAGTCCTCTTTTAGAAAAGACAAAGATAAATGAAAAATAAAAAGTGCAAGCGAAGCGAGCACGTTGTTGCTAGTATTCTCATAATTATCACCGATTTTATAGAAACAGTTTATTGCCTCTTTCATTGCCAGTCAAGAGGGTTGAATCACCCCTGAGGAGGCAATGCCCTGGGAATATTCTAGTCGCCGCGTCAAAGTCCGCAGGGGGTCACGACCCGCATGTTATTAGCGTAGTCTCGATAATGACGCCCAGCAAAAGGCGTCCGCCGTTGAACTTTGATAGGGGTGGGGGTCAAGGGCGCGCGTGTTGATCGGCTAATTATCCGCAATTACTCGTAATATCTCTCGCCCGAGGCCTTTCTTTCTCTCACGCATCCTCTCTCTCTATCCGTCTCACTCTACACAAAAGCTTGGCTTCTTGTCCGGTTTGCACAACACACAGCCAGCCACGCGTGCGTCGAGTCAAGGTTCGCGGAATGCCAGAAGGATGCGCTACAACGCGTTACTGCGAGGGCTCTCCGAGCTGCGGGCGAGGCGCCGGTGGGTCGAACCAATGACGACGACGATGACGATGATACGGTTTGAGTTCCTCCTCGCGATACCCAGACGCTCGAAAGACTCGCGATACGCACTCTGGTTGCGACGAAAAAAGTGCGAGAGAGAGAGAGAAAACGCTGGACGTCCCGCAGAGGCGACGCGCGCGCCGGCCGAAGAAGAAGCGGCGGCGGCCGCCGCGGCGCCCGCAGCGCGGCCAGCGGGCAGGATAGGACGCCGAAGGACAGGAGGAGTCGCGTTCGCGCTGGTATTCGATGAGTCCCCGCGCGCGGCGGTGGAGGGGGATACGGATCGCCGGAGGATGGTATAAGAGAAGCCAGGATATGGAGGCGTCGCCAGTCACACTGACTTTCTTTTGGCGTGCAATACGTGTGTTTATTTCACGGGACACATATCAGTAGGTGAGTACAGACGAAAAGGGCGAGAGAGAGAGAGAGAGAGAGAGAGAGAGACCGAAGCGAGACGGAGCCGGGAACGAACGAAATTTGTTCGTCGACCTTCCCGCCCTCGCTGCGAGAGAAAACAAAGAAAATCCGGACACGCTGGTGCTACGCAGTGCGCGACAAAAATCGTTTATCGACAAAAAACGTAATAGTGCTATAGACCGGAACTTTCCGAAAATGAAACGAAAGAATTGATAAGGCTGAGGGTGCTTTCGAGGTTTTCGTGAAAATTCGTGGGTGCTTTGTATGTCGGTAGAGTCGTCGACGAGTGCGAATCCATGCGATGAGCATTATCGCCAAGTGTTTTTTTTTACTAACGTTTCTCGGGGTGGGGGGTCAGAGTAGCTATATTACCAAAATAGTGAATGGGTAAGATAGCAAATTTAAAAATAATTAACGGTCTGAATCTAGAATAGATATTATTATGAAATTCGCAATTTCAGCCATTCGCGATTTTGATTCAATTTTAATAAAGATGTAGGTCAAAATAGTGAATGATTAAAATAGCAATGGCTGAAATAGCGAATTTCACAATGATGGCCATTCTAGATTCAGACCGTTCATTATTTTGAAATTTGCTATTTTAGCCATTCACCGTTTTGGTCATTAAATATTTTTAACCCCACTCGTTTCTTGGATTGTTATTATCATTATTATTATTATTGCTATTACTACTGTTACTATCGTCAATTATTAGTATCGATGTATCGCGCGAGAGGCTAACGTTCAAGTTCAAGGTTACACGTAATGTTGTTATCCGCGACAATCAGTTAGAATCACAGCGGGTTCCCCGTTGCAATTCTCGCAATTACCGGCGCTGTACGGGCAGAAACGGCTATTACTCAGTATTATACGCCGCGCGATTAAATTACCGTGATGGATATTACGTTGACCTGCTCGCGGCACGTACGCGATTGCGTCATAACCCCGAGACGTACGATATGTGTCTACCTGGTCTCTATGCCGCGTGTTTACGGTCGACCGAGGCGCGCATTAGAGTCATGAATGAAAATCAAGTACAAGGACTCGGGCGTCCCGCGATCGCGCGATAACGGCGTTTCGATAATCGCTATTATAACACGTCCGTCCGAGCGAGGCGCGCGCGCGCCATGACACTGAATTAATGGCCGGCGCGGCTGTCTCGCGTCGCTGTCGATCAGTCACTCGCATTTGTATTCCGGGCGAGCCCGAGAGGCGGCTCGCTGCTTGCGATGCACGCGGGACTTTAAATGTTAACAGCTTTCGGGGGGGAATCGTCGTGTCGCGGTCTGGGCTGATTATTTTCTCGCACCTCGGGAGCAAGACGGCTTTTTTTTAGATTTGGAGGAAAAAAAAACGTTTTGATGCTATTTGTATTCTTAACTGGGATTTGGAGAAAAAAAACGTTTTGGTGCTATTCGTATTCGTAATTGGGTTTTGGGTAAAAAAATGTTTTTGTGCTATTCGTATTCGTAATTGGTTTTTTTTTTCATATGAAGTCATGATGTGTATTAATATGGAGATAGCATGTGGGTTTGTGATTGTGATCTGGAGTCGACTTGAAAGTATATAGCAGTAATTTAAATCATAATTTATTATATTTGAACTCGAATGACATCATGTTTTGTTGAATTAGTTATTTTATTTAAAAAATATTTCGTTTTTTTAAAAAGATACTTAGATGTCATTAATACAGCGTTTTATTAACTTGTGTATTTCTTAACATCGTCCCAATTCACAACCCATATGGAAATAAAGTATATGCAAGATATATAAAAGATTTATTCTAAATATCCAAGTTATATTTTTCCAAAAACTTCTATGTGTCGGATATATTTCTGAGGATATATACGAAACATACGCGAGCGAAAAATATATCTAAGATATATCCAAAATATATTCAAACTGTATTGTTATTGTATTATCGTCCGAAAAGTTATACGTCACATATATTTTCGTGTATATTTATTTTCCATGGAGGAAATGATATAAAATTTATTTACACACTTAGCTCTCATTTAATATACCCAACACGTCTTAATTTCGTCCAAAGAACGACGTTGCCAAACCTCTTAAAAAAAAAACCTTGCAAAAAAACCCAACATGCATAACGATTTTAACGCCATATCCGGTCTTCTTCTTCTTTATCGCAGAAACCCCATCAAGATGCGAAGATCGTCGTTGCTGCCGCTGCTGCTGGGCGCAGTGGCGTTGAGCGTCCACGCGCATCCGTACACCAAGATCGGGGACAGTTATCAGCTGGGCGAGGGTTTCACCTCGAAAAAGTCGTCGTCGAGCGCGAGCAGCAACAGCTTCAGCCACGAGAACCAGGACAACGTCGAGATAAACGGTCTGCACAACGGCCAGGCGTTCGCGGGCTCGAAGGCCTCGGGTTACAGCGCCAACGGCGGAAGTCACAGCAGCAGCAGCGCCTACACGTCCGCGGCGGTGAGCGGCGCGGTGCCGATCGCGCTCTTCCACAATTCCGCCGGGAGCGGCGCTTACGCCAGTTCGGGAGCCCAGGACGGCGCGATCAACGCCGGATACGGCGCTCTCCAGAATCCGGGCGCGGCCTCGCTGAATCTTCAGTACGGAGCGAGCGCGGCTGCGATCAACGCCGCGGCTTACGACCAGAGCGCCGATAAACTTGGCTCGGGCCACTTCCAAGGCTACGGAGCGTCCTCGTCGTCCGCCTCGTCTTCCCAGGCCGGACAGGGCGAACACGCCGCGGGCGGCCAGTACTGGTGGATGCAAAAGAACAGCCCGTTCGTCCAAACCGGAAGCGGCTCGTCGATCGGCTGCAGCAGCAGCGGCTGCTCAACAGGCGGAAGCGTTCACCTCAGCGGCAAAGACGAGAGCGTCGAGATCAAGATCCACGGAAATCCCTTCCTTCAGCACGGCTCATCGTCCGCGGGTTCCAGCGGCCTTAGCTTCGGCTCAGTCTCATCCGGAACTTCGTCCGGCGGAATCGCCTTCGGGTCCGCCTCCTCCGGATCCTCGGCTGGCGCCGGCAAACAGGCCGGCGGCATCGACGTCTCGAGGAATCCGTTCCTCAGCGGTGGATTCGCCAGCGGATCGTCCTCGACGCACAATTCCGGCTCCTCCTCCGCTCACAATTCCGGCGCCCACTCGGTCGCCACTGGAACCAGCTCGAGCTTCGACCAGCAGATCCCGCAGGCGCCGAGCGGCGCTGGAAATCCATTTTTCCAGCAGTCGTCCCAGGGACAGGAGAACGTCTTTGGTCAGCAATCGTCCCACGGGCAGGAAAATGTCTTTGGCCAGCAGGAGACCGGAGGATTCCCGACTAGCTTCGGACAGCAGGAGACCGGAGGCTTCCCGAGCTTCTCCGGCGAGGGAAAGATTCATCAGGAGTCCTCGGGCGCCGAGGGCGGCTTGAGCGTGAGCTGCAACGGCCAGGGCAGCATCTGCGTCGCCAAACATCTCTGCTCGACCGCGGGATACGTCACGAGCAACGATCTCACTCAAGTGCGAACGGGGGTGAGTCGAAAACGCGGGTTCTACTCGGTAATTACGAGCGGCGCGACGAGGAGCAGCGGGAGGCACGTGCTTAGCCGCTGAGTTATGTCACACGTGCTTCGCTCCGAGCCAAAGTCATTTCGCAGTCCTCCTTCCTCTCGGCCCTCTTCTCATTCCGCGTCTCTCGCTCTCGTTTGTTTCTCTCTTTCTCCATCTCTCTCTCTCTCTCTCTTTCGCTTACAACATTTTACGTCGTTGATTCTTTATTTACGGCTCAATCGACTTGGCCTGAAATTGGAGGCGCTCTGAGCGCGTCGAACGGCTCGTGGGCGTTCGCGAATCGAGGACCCCGGTGACTATTTTCCATATCTCGTCCCGCCGCCCGTCTCGTTGCCTCGCCGAGCGAGGAGAACCATGAATTCCTGGTACCTCGGTTGACGATCACTCGAGGGGACCTACCTCACTGGGGCGGCGATAAATAAAAGCGATTGTTTCGGAATTAAATTCGGAGCCATCGGGACGGAGCGATTGAGACATTGAGCGCGATTTCATTCAATGATTTTGAAGTGTGAGCTTCAAGAAAAAACTTGAGACTTTCAGAATTTTACTCGCGATCGGAAATCAACGTCGCTTGAATCGGAAATAATTTGCATCACTATTTTGACGACGTAATGGTAATTAAAAAAATTATATAACCATAATCTGGTTGTGGAATTCGGTATGCAATTTTTAGTTTATTTTATTAGGGAAAATAGTTTCTCGTGTTTCAGGAATTATTTATAGTTACTTTGTCGACATGTTTAACGGCTTCTAATTACCATAAATTCTCATCCCCGGTGAACGTTTTTTGTTTTCCTATAACTGTCCGTTCATGAAGTGGCAATTAATGTGGCTGCGTAAAAATCGGAATTTTTTTTCGGAAATTAGCGAGAAAAACGTCAAGAACGGTTGACGAACGCCCGCGTGCGTCATTCGCGAGGAACGACGGTAGGACCAGGCCCGAGCCTCCGTGGAGTTAGTTTAAAAAAAACTGTAGAAAAAATCTATATCCAATATTGAGGGATTGATTGGGAAATTATTTGCATTTAAATCGAAGGATTATGCGACAAAAAAGAATTTCTATCGTCAAAACACAATCATATTTTACTGCAAATGACTCGACTGAAGTCCAACTAATGGCGAATTTTTTTTCCGCCCAGTTCCGGGAAAGAAAATTAGGCAGACTTCTCACGACTGGAAATTTATGCGATTTTTTTTCTCGTTTTTTTTTTCAAACGCACCGAATAATCTTGAAATCTACTAGTTGACTGGTGCGTCATCGACCAAAGACGCCGGTGGGTTTGATGCTCGTGCCGGCCGGAAAGTGTTATAACACTAATGGGCGCTACATAATCGTCGGTCTGGGTTTTACCGCAGAGCGATTTGCGCCCGGATATAAGTTCGCGAATGTATATTAACCGAGTCACCCGCGTGTCTCTGATCTCATCGAGGTATTTTGCACCTGGATTTTCCGTAGATTATTTCGAGCATCGCAGAAAAGGGGGGGAGGTAAGCGGTTTCCTAATTGGAAAGTGGAATGTAAATGCAGAAAGTGAGCAATCAGCTCGACGTTTCGTACGACCGCAGTACTAAAACGTCGATGATACCAATTAAATATTTAACGATTACGCGCAGCTGCCGCTTCCTGCAAACAATTTGCATAAATTAACATATGTGGCCCGTTTGTTATTGTTGTTATTTGAGGTAAGCGACAAAGACACGAGGACTCTGAACTGCAAACTATATGAGCCGAGTCTTAATTAAATTTTGCAGTAATGGACTGATGAGTTTTCACTCTATTCTCCTTAAGCTGGCTCGGTCGTTAAATTCTGTTTAGACACAGCTATTACATTTTTTTGCGGGCAGGAATTCCACTCAACTGTAATTGTATTTATTTTTCCTTACCAAACAACGATTTTTTTTAACGACCAGGAAGCAATCAATTACAACTCTCATACTGATACTGAGTGATTATTTTTCTCAGACTGTCTTGCGCGTCAGACTGACGTTGAAATTTTAATTACGCCCGTTGATTGTTACGTTTCAATCACCCGAAAGGTGAAAGCTCGGCTCGCGGAATGCCATTTAAATTAACCGAGCAGAAGACTTGAAAAACGAAAGAAAACAGTCTGCATAAATTTTTACATTGGAAACAGACAGGACAAAAAAAATAGTGCGGCATCTGTCACGAAACGTTCGGCAAGACTTTCAATCAATTTTCGAGCCACATATCCCGAGCCTATATAAGTCACATAATAAACATACCAGAGACACGAAATAAGTCTACGAAATCCAGTCGCCTTGACACGAGCAAAACTGTCACGACTTTAATGACACGCCGGACCAAAAGGCACTTCCCGGCGGATCGCGATAAAAAAAAGACCTCCATTCGCGAGCCCGAAGCATAGAGAAAATAAGGAGCACACGAAAATGAGCGTCGACCTGTCGACCGAGAGATCGCCCCTGGCTGGGCTCGCGAGCGAAAGTATCTCTCGCGGTTACAGCGCGAGCGCGAAATGAGAAATTTCGTTTCCTCTCCTCTCTTCTTTTTTCGTTTGCCGTGTATCATTTATTTATTTCTCTCTGTCTCACGTTTCAGGCACAATCCGCGTTATTGAAACACGAGACGCGTAACTCGTGACGAGGTCCATTAAGGAAAATCGATGTCACGCGAGTCGCGGCGCCGCGGCCCGGTTTACGGGCGCACGAAAATAATTTCAATCGGCATTCGTTACGAGGCCCCCCCCCCCCCCCCGGCTGGACGGATCTCGAGGCCCCGGAGGAGAGAAAAAAAAAACGAGCGTCGCCGCCCGGACAGCCGGACGGCAGCCGCCGCCGTGTGGCCAAAGTGGGATCAAAGGTGCACGGCGCGAGAGACGCACCGGCTCGCGCCGCGCTCGCCATGTGCCCCGGCTTCCCGCGAGCGGAAGAGGTCAATAGGTCCTCGTGGCTCTTCATTTCTTTATTTATGCAAAGTGTGATAGATCGGCGAAAGCGAATGTTATGTCACGCGCGCAGGTTGCACGTCCGAAAGCGTCACCCGCGTCGGCCGCGATAATAACTGTGAGAGATGAGCCTGTAACCGAGCGGGGAATTCGTGCGGGTAGCCGATGCCTCGACGCGACCGGCGATGCCGGACGCGAGTATCGAAGCGACACGTCGATGCGTTATAAAACGATCGGGCGTGCTCGAGCTTCGAACGCGGGATGTCGTATTGTGGTAGCTGCCTGCGGTATGTTAATCTCTCGGAGAGGTGGAGTTTTATTACAACCGGCGGAAGAAGGGAATCTAATGTCTCGTTAGAAACCCTGTGAATTATAGTCGAGTTATAGTCGCAGGCTGAATCTATGATTCGCCTTTTTATAAATCGGTGAATTTATCGCTCGTCCGATAGGCTTCGTTTTTTCGTGCCGAATGGATTTCGCATTTTCGTAGATGTAGCGAAGCTGAAAAAAAAATACCGAATTTTTTATTTGGGCCTAACATTTTTTTAACGTCGTAACGCAAAGACCGAAAGAAGTTAAATAATTTTCGAATCATCCGTTATCCCGGGCCTATAAAGTTGCATAATAAAAAAAAGAACGACAGGTATAGTTGTCGGGAACGTCGGTAACACAAATTCCAAAAATAATTTAACGACTACATCGCGAACTACGAAAAACAATATAATCATTCTTTCCTCGCTACTTTATCGCCCGGCGTTCAGAGATATTCGCCTGCTAAATATTCATCGTGTTTCCCACGCGTGGGCTCGTTCGCGCGACCATCATCATCCGGGTGACTAAATCGGCGCGCGATGTACGCACCGTCGCATGTCGCGCGCCCAGTCGTTCGTTGTTTATCGACTTGACTGCCTTGAACTCGCCTTGTCTATTGTCTAACGTTACAAATCGAAAGGGGTTCCAATACGATTAACCGGCTGATACTCGCGATATTACATATGTTTTTGGGCCAACGAGCTGTAACACGAGAACTCACGGGGAGTGAAAGGTCGCGCGGTGAGTTGCGTCAATCCTCGATTTCGGGACTTTTCCATGTATATATATTCTTTTTTATATATATATTTGTGAGGATCTCACTAATAATTTATAACACGCATGTTAACGACGTCGCTTTGGCCGTTGATGAACATTTTTGCAAAATCGAAGATCGGCGTCGACTTACGAAACCCTAAATCGTTGGATTATTTATCGGAATGACGATTGAATTTATTGGATTTTTATCGCTTCGATATGCCGAATTATATCTTGTTGCGAGATAGGCGAGGCGAGGCTCGCGCGCGACCTCATCGCGACAGGTGATGATTGCACAGAAGCCATTATGCAAAGCGGCTAAGGTATATTTTATTCGTATTAAAGTAATTTAGGCGGACGCGCCTTTTTCTTCCCTCGGCTCGCGACTCGCCTAGCGAGACGCACTTGAATACCTGTATCGAGACGGACACAATTTGGGGCATCCAATCATTATTTACTTAAATGTAATTTGGACATAATTACAAAATCTCTTCTAGCTTCAGCTCTGGTTCCAAAGAACAATAGGTGTAGGTCAAATCGTTTATCCAATCATTTATTTTGTTAAGGGATAAACGTATTAGAAAAATGCTTACAAATAGATCAGCATGAAATGTTGTTAATAGACTCAGAGAAATCTGCACTGAAACAAGAAACGTTGGCTCGGAAAGGAAATCACTTGGCTCCAATTAAATATTTTTTGCTCACCGCAGGCTCGACGAGTCCTTGAAATTTACAAACATGACTAGATAGAATATTGACCGATCCCTTGGGGCATCCGTTCGCGGCCCCATCGTCATTACCATCGGTGGGAAGACGATTTCGATTTTTCATCACAGCCGGCACTCGCTCACCTTGCCAAGTTCAACGTATCTAAGGTCGTCGAGCAACCTTCCGCGTCCTTCTCCGAAACGATCATATTCCCCTTCCTCGCGTACACAAAAATACCTTCACTTAAACGCGAGCTGTGCATATCCCAGCACAACAACTCTCTTCTTGCAAAATCCTTCCACGAGTGTTTTCTTATTTCTCACTCGAAAAATAAACCAGCGCGAGTGAAATAATCGCTCTATCCACACTCACAGTCGCTGCATGCTCCGAGTTTCGTTACAACGCAGAGAAAATCCGGAATTTTGCATTTTATATTGTAGAGAAGCTGGTTACTCGTTTTTAATTAACGATCGTCAAACGCGGGATTGCCGTGTCTCAGTGTCTCCCTGCAATAATAATAGACGCCTAACGAACGAAGCGGCGTATCTCGAATAATTCGCGCTTAATCGTCGAACGGGTAAACCGAGTTACCTTCCTCGTGGTTCGTGCAATGTACTTGCGCACCACAGTGTATTGCCTAGCATGAAAAAACGTCTTTTATTACTGCTCACGATTATATATCGCCTTGACTTTTATTATTATTATTTTTTTTCATTATTCTCTCTTCTCTTTACTCCTTCTCTCTGTGTCGCACGAATATTTAACATAATTTATGTCGCAGCCCGAAATATTCTTGTAGTGCCCGGGGCGAGTCTTCCCGCGTGCCGAGGCTCCTCGCGCTCGTTGCAGAATTTAATTTTCATTTAATTTACTTTGTAACTTCTTTTTTTTCTTGTAGCCCCAAGTCTGCGACATCAACAACGAAGTCTGCTGCACCCTGAAGAGCTCGTCCTCCGACCAGAGCTCTGCGGGAACCCACGGCGTCCACTCGACCATCACCACAAGCTTCGGCAGCGGAATCGAGCAGAGCGGACAGAAGAACGGCGGCATCTTCGGCAGCGCGAACGGCAATCACGAGGAGATCGAGCTGAACGCCGGCGACCAGGGACTGTTCGGAGGCTCCAATCAGGACCAGGACGCTAATGGTTACTTGCCACCGCTCGGCAGCGAGCCGTCCAGCAATGTACCGGCATTCTCCAAGCCACCGGCGGAAGATCAGCCCGAGGATGGAGGTATGACGTTTGCAATTTATCTAAAATGTGAAAAAGAAAGAAAAATTATACGAAGAAAAATTCCTCGCTCGCAGGAGATTTTTGTTTATTTCTTGCAAATGATCAATTATCGATTAATTACCAGGTGACGACTCCTCTCCGACCAACGTAAGACCGAACGCGATATTCCCCCCGGCGGCCGCGCCGCCCCCACAGGTCGGCTGTGCCGCCGCGCTCATCTGCGTTGAGGAACAATTCTGCACTCTGGAGGGATCGATCAGCCCCGAACCCGTCGTTCTCTCGAGCACGCAGCTCATCAGACGCGTGCCCCTCAGTGTGAGTAACATCATCGAAATTTCCTTATTTTTTCAGTAGTAATATCCCGAGACCTCCAAAATTATCGGAATATTTTCCGATTGTTTTGTTGCTCAGCAGGAAAACTAGAGGGAAATATTGCGATTGATTTTGGAGGTCGAGGGGTATTTGCCGGATTATTTTTCGGATTTGGATTTCGACTAAGTACAGAGCAGTATTCGAGGAAACAGGACATATTGATAGATACAATTTGTCTATAAGAATATTATATTGGTTGAAAACAAGTGAAGAGCTACTGTGCAATATCCGGATGCAATTTTCGATTAAATTTTTAACAAACGAACTCGATTACCGAGAATACTGCGCTGTGATTGGTCGAAATCCAGACCCGAAAAATAACCACAATAATTTCTGCCCCTGAAGCAGTAGAAATATTTAATACACCAAATAAATTGTCAATTTGAGATGTTATGAGCAATTCTGTGAACATCAATGTACCTTGCAGCCCTGCAAGAACCCGGACAACGGCGTGATCGGTTATTGTTGCCGTGACCCGAACTACGTGGATCCCTGGCCAGCGGGCAACCTGCCAGCCAACTACTCTGGCGGATTCGACGAGCAGGGATTCCCAACATTCCTGAACATCCAGAAAACGCGTCCCCCGAAGAAGCAGCCACCGACCAGCGGCGTCAAGGGCGGAAGACCGCAGCATCCAGGCTTCGTCAGCAAGCCCCAAGCGAATCATCCCCCAAAATCGACCTTCCCGCAATTCCACAATCAGATTCCCAGCCAGATCCCGAGCAGACCGAATCAGCCCAACGGCTTCCCCAACACGTTCAGCCCGCCGTCCGGAAACGATCACGTCGAGAATTCGCCGAGTTCGTTCCCGCATCTGCCGGTAGGAAGCCCGAATACGCCGTCGATTCACGTCGTGCCGAGCCAACCGAACGCCCCCAGCTTCTCGCACACTCAGAGCAGCCCGAAGACGCCTGGATTCCCGAGCCTTCCGAGTCAGCCGAGCCAACCCGGATTCCCCAGCCTTCCGAGTCAGCCGAGCCAACCCGGATTCCCCAGTCAGCCGAGCCAACCCGGATTCCCCAGTCAGCCGAGCCAACCAGGATTCCCCAGTCAGCCGAGCCAACCAGGATTCCCCAGCCTTCCGAGTCAGCCAAGCCAACCTGGCTTCCCCAGTCAGCCGAGCAAACCCGGATTCCCCAGCCTTCCGAGTCAGCCAAGCCAACCCGGCTTCCCCAGTCAGTCCAGCAAACCCGGATTCCCCAGTCTCTCCAGTCAAACGAGCCAGCCCGGCTTCCCCAGCGCTCCAAGTCAACCCGGTTTCCCGAGCATCACGACCCAATCTAGCCAACCCGGATTCCCCAGCCTCCCGAGTCAGCCGAGCCGCCCTGGTTTCCCCAGTCTCTCCGGCCAAACGAGCCAATCCGGCTTTCCCAGTCTGCCGAGTCAACCCGGCAAACCCGGATTCCCGAGCCTTCCGAGTCAGCCCGGATTCCCGAGTCAACCAAGCCAACCCGGATTCCCCAGCCTGCCGAGTCAACCGAGCCAGCCCGGATTCCCCAGCCTCCCGAGTCAACCAAGCCAGCCCGGATTCCCGAGCCTCCCGAGCCAACCAAACCAACCCGGTTTCACCAGACAGCCGACGTACTCCGGCGTCAAGACGTCCGGCGTTAAGACCTCCGGCGTGAAGACATCGTTCCCTCCCAAGAACCACTACGACACCTCATCGACAAACGAAAATCCGATTATCCTTCAAACTCACGTTCCCGGCGTTCAGTGTGGAATCAGAAACAAAGTAAGCGCGCATACCTCTTTAACATTATTGAATTGCAGTTTGATGTCTATATGGAAAGAAAAAAGTGGTTGCCCTAACCAATGCGCGCGGTTAAAATACGCTCCAAGCGACAGAATTGGTTGCAAAAACCAACTATTGGGTATCACACAAAATCGGTTGTTTGTGACGTCCAAGTGATTGGTTGTGACACTCAATTAATTAGTTGTGATACCCAATAGTTGGTTCTCCCAACAAATTTTGTATTTAACCATGCCATTGGGTATGGCAACCAATTATTTTTTTTCGTGTATACATCAAAGATAATCTGGATTGCCAACGTAAATGCTCACGTTAATCCTTTTGCTCTCAAAGGTTCAGCGACCAAGCGGTCTGACCGACGTCGACGTCGCCTTCGGCGAGATCCCCTGGCAGGCGATGATCCTCCTCAACACCGAGAAGAAATTGCTCTGCTCGGGAGCCATAATCGCGCCGAACGCTGTCGTCACCGCCGCTCGTTGCGTCGAAGGGTAAGTCGTCCGCGTCTTCTCACAATTCCTCGCGACTCAATGCGAACAACGTTTTCGTGATTGAAAATTCAACCATCTATTTTGCCTTCGCCAATTGCAGATTCAACCCGAGCGACGTTTCGGTCAAGACCGGCGAGTGGAAATTGGGCTACGAGCTCAAGCACGAGGAGCCTCTGCCCTTCGAGATCATAAACGTAGCGGCGATCGCGCCCTATCCCGAGTACAGCCGCGGCAGCCCGGCCAACGACGTCGCCATTCTCTTCCTCGAGCACGAGATCAAGTTCGACCAGCACGTGGACGTGCTCTGCCTGCCCGAGCGTCTGCCGCAGCCCCCGCAGCCCGGCAGAAAGTGCATCTCGACCGGATGGGGAAAGACGATTCTCGAAGGTAATTTTTATTCTCCCGTAATTAATTTTTGTAATAGCGTGCGTAAAGCTCGTCGTTTCGGTGAGGTTTCGCGTGCGTAAAGTGCTCGTTTTCCGAAAGTCGTGCGTAAAGCTTCACTTTACGCACTCTGCTTAATTTACGCACGAGTGCGTAAAGTAACGTCGTGCGTAAAGTGAAGCTTTACGCACTCCGCTTACGCACCCCTTTCGAAGGTCGTGCATAAAGTAAACGTCGTGCGTAAAGCTTCACTTTACGCACTCTACTTACTTTACGCACTGCTTTCGAAAAACTCGCCCTTTGACTTCGCTCAACCTCCCCGAAGAAGACTCGCGTCACGCACCGCTATTGTAAAAAATAGTATGTGTAACTCGCGCAGAAATGTTGTACTTTACGCACTTGTTACACGATATACTATTTCGAATGAACGAACGAACGATCTGCTCGAAGAAAATGTACTCGACGGATCGAAGTGTCGAAATGATTAATTAATTTTGCCTCGCGATTGCAGTCCACGCCGCCGGAGCCCTGATGCATAGTATCGACGTCGACGTGCTGAGCAACGAGCAGTGCAGACAGCGTCTCAACGGCGCTGAGTCTCCCGTCGACCTCGACGACAGTCTCGTGTGCACCAAGGCGCACAGACAGAACAACAACATGTGCCAGGTCGATCTCGGCGGTCCCCTCGCCTGCGACAGAGGCGACGGGTACTACGAGCTCGTTGGAGTCTACAACCAGGACACCGGTTGTCTGCCTACGAACCAGGTAAATGGAGTTACTATTTATAAGGCGTTTGTAAAGATTTACTCGGAAAATAGTATTGATACGAAAAGTATCTTCTTATAATGAGGAGTTCAGCTGAGAATTATTTTAAGAGGCAGAGATACTTCGCTCGTAACTTCGTCGCCCGATGTTAATGCGATGTGAGACATCCACGTCGAGCCCAGTCGGTATCAAAAACTGTAATGAACGTTTTTTACGCATATTTCCATTTACAGCTAAAAGAAGAAATCCATTCCCTGCGGAATTCACCAGTGCAGGGAATGAATTTCTTCTTTTAGCTGTAAATGCAAATATGCGTAAAAAACGTTCATTACAGTTTTTATTACCGCAGTCGGGATTTTACATGCCCTTAAACGCCTGTAGGGTTGTCTCTCTCGCACCTAGCGCTGTCTCTGTCGCACCTTTTTGTTTTCCGATTTTCCTGAACAAACGGCTACCAGTATCGAGGAGCCAGAAGCTTAGCCCAATTCTGCTTTCGCACATTGTATTACAATCTGAGCTCTATCTCCCGATTACTTTGGGAGAAAATAGGTTTCGACATTTTTTTGCGAAAGGCGGGGTGGGGGGGGGGGGGGCGTGCCACTGCCTCTTAAAACTTGGAATATCCTTTTTTTTTAACTCGTCATTACTGGAGAAAATTATTAAGGTTTTGGAGTCTGGGAAGTGTTTTTTTTATTTTTCCTCTCTGGCCCGCAAAAAATTGATTTGCATTGCATTTTTGCTATATATGATTATTGTTTCCGTTCCAGGTCGCAACCTTCGCCACTGTCCACCCGTCTTGGCTCCGGGAAATGATGTCGCACCCGCCCCAGAATTACGTCAGTCAAACGGCGACGCAGACTCACATTTCCTCTCAACCGCAGATCGGGCACACTCACGGCCCCGGCGAGGTCTGCGACTGCCAGAAGAGCACCCTGCCATCCGAGAGCAATCAATATCTCCCTCCCCAATGATTGGGACAGACTGAAACGGCGTTTCCGCGAGGAAATCAGTCACCTTGATTTATCGTTAGATTAAATACCGAAAGAGCCTTGTACGCGATTTACCGAGCTCCGTTTCGCGAGACGTCAGTGTTTCGCGTCATCGGAGTTTGGTCCAGTCGCGAAGAGAAAAGTTTCATTAATCCATTAATCAGCATATCGAGTGGCGACGCACTCGAGACGCGACTTGAGGTCTCGAGCTCCTCGCACGGACCGTGAGGTTTTATTTAAAGTACTTTTATATAATACTCGATAGACCTTAAGAGGAATCACAATTAAGTTTACGACAGTCGGGAACGAGCAATAACGCGACTCGCGGGACTAACTCGAGCGGCTGCGGCTACAAATCCTACAAATTCCACTTTCATCGCGTTCGTGGCGATCGATTTTTTTTTTACTTTTAGAAAACAAAAACCATCACGATCGCTGTGAGAATATTTATACGAAAATCCGCATAAATCGAACGTGTATTGTTACTGCTTAAATATAAAGAACATAACTGTGATAAGAAATAATGTTCTGTAATTGCCTGCAAATAATTTCCAATCCAAATATATATTTACATTGTCTCGATGGAGTCACGTGTACGACAAACATTCCACACATTCGGTGTTTCCAATACTTTTTTTTATTCACGATATCATTTTTTGCGATTTCTTCCGTTATTGTAAAAACACTGAGAAACTTTGGGTCAATACGTTTAAATAGCGTCTACGATGTCGTCCATTCGTCGTTCGTTGCGGCGCGAATATTTCGACGTCCGCGCATATCAGTCGATATTTACAGCAGACCTTGTCGCTTGAGATCCTCGTAGGTCTTCCGATTCACGACGTTCCCGAGGGAATCCTCGAACTCCTCCTCCTGCTCGGGCTGCCACCGTTCGGCCTGCTTCTGCGACTTGAGTTTCTCCCAGAGTGCGAGGGCGTCCTCGATCTGCGTGACGTTGGCAAAGTGCGCGGTGTTCGGGATTCCAAGGCACCGCATGCCGTGCGCGTGTCGCCACTCGGCGAAGTGTCGCTGAAAGGCTTTGGGTCCTTTGTACGTGAAGTTGCCGCATATCTCGCAGTTGTAGCTGATATTCAAACCGTGAAGCTTGTAGAGCCAGTAGGGAATGGGCTTTCCGTCCCAACCGAGGGGCAGATTCTTCGGATTGTAGGGAACCTCGTTGTCGTCCTCCTCCTCGGACTCGCTGGCGCTCGCCTCGGCGTCCGAGTCGCCGCGCTCGCCCTCCGTTCTCGCCTGCTTTCGCTGAACGTTCTCCTTCGTCGCAACTCGCTGGCTCGACACCAACTCCGCGAGTTTGTAGACCTGAGCCTCCAGTCTCGCGATGTCCTTCTGCTTCGCCGCGTCCTTTCCCTTTCCGCTGCCCTTTTTGTTTTTGCTTTTCGCCAGTAAATTCGGGTCCAACGAGGCCTCGCCTTTCGTGCTGAACAGTCTTTGCGCTCGCTCCTCGAGAGTTCCGCCGCACTTCAGGCCCAGAGCCATCAGCGCGGACTTGAGTCTGTCGAGGCCGAGAGAGGCCAATTCCTCCCAGGAGGAGAAAGCCGAGAGCTCCAAGTGGGCGCCCACGTGAGTCAGAGCGCTTCCCGTTTCCTTGGGCCAACCGGGGAAGGTGTTGCTCTCCCACTGAGCCTCGAATTGTCTGTGCGCGTCCTCCATCTCGGCGCTCAAATCGTGAAGAGGTTTCACCCTCGTCAAATACTCAGTCAGATAAACCAAAAGCGCCTCGGCGTAACGACGATACTCCGCGTTTTTGCGCTCTCGGGGAATGTCAAAGAGATGATCGAAGGTCGAGAGATACGTGATATAGTCTATCTTCTCTATGCCCTTCAGATTTATGTACTTCTCGTAGCACTCGTGAAGATCCAGGTACTTGCCGTATCCCTCCTCGTCCGTGAATTCCACCAGGTTCGCCAGCTCCTCCGTCGGATTCTCTCGCATCTTCGCGAGCTCCTCGAACTCCACCGACATCGGCACGCATATCTCGTTGGGATGACGACGATAGAACTCCTTGATGGATTTGAGACGCGAGTAGAACTCGGAGAATTCGTTCGGGCCGGAAAGCGCTTGCACCTGCGGAGATCAAAGACACGTTTGAAACATACGGGAAAGTTCCACAATTGCACGGAAATATTTTTCCTGCGAAATGCACACAACCAGAGCGGGGCAATACTTCAAGTACCCGGTACTTGGTAAGTACTTTAAGTACAGTACTTAAAGTACAGTACTTATTACTTACAGTACTTATACTTTAAATACAGTACAGTACTTAAAATATTGTACATAAATTTTCAAGTACATGTCCTGTATTTCAAGTATTTGTACTTAAATTTCCAAGTACATACCCTGCACTTAAAGTATTTCTACTTAAAATTTAAAGTACTTCCCTGTACTTTAAGTACTTTTGTAAGTACTAAGTATGAAGTATTTTGAAACAAGTACTATCATCAATGCCTTTTTTCAAATCATTTCTGTTCTATAGTAAAAAGTTCCTAATTTGCGCCAACTTGACCATTGTTATACATTTTTTCCAGTCTCTCATTGGTCGTGGATAACCGGGACAACCAGCACTTCATCGTTTAATATGGGGAGATTCACAGTTTGTCGCAAACCTCCTTCCACGTGTGTGAGCGCACGTCATTGACGTTCTAGTTCTCTCATCACAAACTTGGTGAATAACGCGGTATTGTTGTTGATTTATTCTACCTGTGATTGGTCGAGAATCGGGACAACAAGCAGGCGTCCCGAGATGTATTTGAAAAATTGAAAATATTTTATACTTGATACTTGACGTACTTCAAGTACTTGATACTACAAGTACTTGGTACTTTACTGCCAGTACTAAGTACTCCGGTACCAAGTACTTCAAGTACTTCCAGCACTAAGTACTTCAAGTACTCCGAACTTCCAGTATTTACAGATCTTGTTACTTCAAGTACCGAAGTACTTCAAATACTTAGATTACTTTGTACTTCAAGTACTTTCTGGTACTTTGCCCACCTCTGCACACAACTTTCTAACCTCAAATAAGAGGTTACGATTAAAGACGTTGAGGTCACGTTTACCCACCGAAACGCGGTAAAGTACCAAAGATATCGACGTATAATCTCACCTCCTCCTTCCTCTGACCGTCCTTGTCCTCGTAGAGGTCCTGCAGGTGCGCCGTGCTGTCCATAAACTGGTCCAGCAGCATCTTCAGTCTGTGCTCGGAATTTATGTTCTCGCGATGTCCGGGCTTTTTGTGCAGCATCTCCTTGACCATCGCGTCCACGAGACGCTCGCGTTCCTCGTGATAGCGTCTCTGTTGCTCCAGTATTGTCTCCATCGTGCAACAACGCGAAAATTACTCGTATAAACAATAAACTATTTACGCGCCGATGTGGTCGGCTTCCATCACCGGACTGAACACAATTTCCCCCTGTGTGTGAGACTCGATGCGGCGTCGACGTTACCGACGGTGGAAATGCAGCTTCCTGTCTTACCGACAAACGCACACGTCGCGTGATCTTAGTGCAAAATATCACCTTTCCCGTCGTCTCGATCGCCAGCTTTTCCCGCCACTTCGAAACTTTTGTCTTCTGTTGTCGCGAGCTCCAAAACAATTCCCGCAGCCTCGACCGCACAAAGAATGAGTTACCGAAAACGTGGGACAAACTTTTCGCCGAGAGAATAATGTCAAAGGTCACGAAGCGAGGGGTTCGCGAATTGCCGGTCGGTTATTGCGTGGAAACGGAAAGCAATTCGAACTCGCAGCCCACGAGTTTCAAGGGTTTCTCCGGGAAGGTCGAAGCCGAGATCAGAGCACAGACTGCCAATAATATATCGCCCGAAACGTCGTTGTGCCTCGAGAGTTCGATCGAGAGCGTCGACGAAACCGAGAGCTCGGGATTGGGTTTTCATTCCGCCAGGAAACGACGCAGACATTCGAGCTCCAGCGAGGAGAGCTGCGAACCAAAAAGTCGCAGTGTCTCGCCTGAAATCTCCTACGGGGGTAAGAAAATCCAGTCACGATCAGAGCCTTCTAGATTTACAAACGCGATTCCGTAGAATTTATTCAAAATGTATAGCAATATTGTAGCTTTTGTTGGAATTGATACACGATTTGTCCAAGTATAAAATTTACTAACGATATGTTGATTTTATATTCAAGACGATATGCACGACTTCCATGTGAACTTAGCAAAACTCTATTTTTCTTTTTATCGCAGGTATGCCAGTAATTTACAAGCTTAAAGAAAAAGAAGGAGGCTTTTTAATCGTAAAAGTTGCCATGAATGCCAAGCGGGAGAAAAGACAACCCCAACGATGTACGGAGCAAGATATATCGCATTTGCTGGATTCGGACGACGAAGACCCACCGATTTTTGATCCAGTGATAAAAGTTAGTGGGCAGGTCGACACACCCCTGCAGAATGGAAAGAAAGCTGCCGACACTCCGAAAACTCCCAGAGGATCGAAGAAAAACTTGGCTGCTGCTAGCAACGAAAAGAACTCACCCAGTGGGACGCCTAGCAGATCGAAAACACTGCAGAACGAGGAGGTCTCCCTAAAGTTAAAACTGAGAAGATCCACCGAGCAGAGCAATTACAAAATAGCGGTTGACCACGACGAGGATAAAACCCGCAGAACCTCCCGGCGGTCGAACATAGGAACGCCGAAAAAATGCAGCCTCGGCGACTGCGACGAGGATCACAGCGTGCACACGAGAACCCGAAGATCCCCGCAGAAAACGCCAAAGAGGAGCAACGTGTTGAAGGAAACCGCGACGACGACCCCGAGCCCCAGGAGAACGAGAAGAAACTCCAAGACGATCGACAACGACGGGCTCGAGACGAAGAGTCTTCACAACAAGGAGAACGAATCCGAGGCGGACAACAATATGGAAGAAGACCCGGACACGATCGTCGCCCGTGGACGCATCACGAGATCAAAATCTCGATCAATGACTCCGCAGAAGGAGATAAAAGCGTTGAAAGACACGGCGAAGGGAACTCCGCGAAAGGCGGCGAAAAGATCGCAGCCGGCCACACCGAGACAAGGATACTTGGAGACGTCTCACATAATCGAGGTGCTGCACTCCGACGACGAAAGCGTGGAGTCTCGCCCTCGCGCTCGGAGAAAAGAGGAACCCGAGACGCCGCACAGGACGAGAAAGGCCGGAGTTGCCCCGAGCACTCCGAGCTCCAGCCGTCCGCGAAGAAACTCCAAGACGGTTCACTACAACTTGGATTACGTTCAGATGGAACTCCTGAGCGACGGGGAGACCGAGGACGCCGACGAGGTCATCGAAACCAGAGGCCGCTCGACGCGGCGACCGGCGACGACTCCGCGGACCGCGGCGACTCCTCAGAAGCAGCGAAAGGTCCTCGAGGAGGCGTCGACCCCGAAGCGAACGCCGCGACGAACCGCGGCGCAAACGGCGGACGAGCTCGCGACGCCAAAGCGAACGCCGCGAAGAACCGCGGCGCAAACGGCGGACGAGCTCGCGACGCCGAAGCGAACGCCGCGAAAGTCCGTTCTGCAGAGATTCGAGGAAGCGTCGACGCCGAAGCGAACTCCACGGAAACCGGCGACGATCCCCGAGGACGAGGAGCCGACGACCCCGAGCACGAAGCGACGAAACGCGAAGGTCTCGACGCCGTCGGTGAAGCGCGGAAACTTGACGCCGTCGATGACCCGAAGAACCGCGCACGTCGGGCGGCCGAAGACGGTGCTGGAGGAGGCGCGAGCGCAGCTTCACGTGAGCACAGTGCCGAAGTCGCTGCCCTGCCGGGATAAGGAGTTCAACAACGTATTCCGGTTCCTCAAGGGCAAACTGGAGGACCAGAGCAGCGGTTGCATCTACATAAGCGGGGTGCCCGGCACCGGGAAAACCGCGACCGTCACCGAGGTCATCAGGGCTCTGAAGAGATGCGTCGCCAAGGGAGACTTGGACGACTTCGATTTCATCGAGATAAACGGGATGAAGCTCTCCGAGCCGCGTCAGGCGTACGTTCAGATTCTCAAGCAGATAACCGGAGAAACTCCCACGTGGGAACAGGCGCACGGGATTTTGGACAAGCTGTTCACGAAATCCAAAACGAAACGGCCGATGACCCTGTTGCTGGTTGACGAGGTGACGATCGATGATTCTCGCATCGATTTACTTTGAATTTGTGATTGATTTTTATGTACGTTTATTATGTATTTATTGGCTATATGCGTGAAGAAAATGAATATTCGCAGCTCGACCTCTTGTGCAACAAGCGTCAGGATGTGGTTTACAATCTGCTGGACTGGCCGGCGAAGCAAAACGCTCACCTCGTCGTGATCACCATAGCGAACACGATGGACCTGCCGGAGAGGATATTGATAAGCCGCGTCACGTCGCGCCTCGGGCTGACTCGTCTAACGTTTCAGCCTTACACATTCAGCGAACTGCAGGAAATTGTGACCGCCAGGCTGAAGGATTCGGACGCTTTCAGGAGCGAAGCTATTCAGTTGGCTGCCAGGTGTGTTTTAAAGATTTTTCCGTGAATTTTACCGAGTTGATTGTTATATACATTTCACCGAGTTGATTGTTATATAAATTTTATCGAGTTGATTTTTATATCAATTTCACCGAGTTGATTGTTATATAAATTTTATCGAGTTGATTTTTATATCAATTTCACCGAGTTGATTTTTATATAAACTTTACCGAGTTGATCGTTATATAAACTTTACCGAGTTGATTTTTATATCAATTTCACCGAGTTGATTTTTATATAAATTTTACCGAGTTGATTTTTATATAAATTTTACCGAATTGATTGATATATAATTTTTACCGAGTTGATTGTTATATAAATTCTACCGAGTTGATTTTATATACATTTTACCGAATTGATTGATATATAAATTTAAACGTGTTGATTGTTACATAAATGTTACCGATCTGATTTTTATATCAACTTTATCGAGTTGATTGTTATAAAATAAATAACGAACTAACAAACAAAATGTTTTACGCAGGAAAGTAGCCGCGGTATCTGGAGACGCTAGACGCGCGCTCGACATTTGTCGTCGCGCCACCGAAATCACGGAGCTCAAGGGCGAAAAAACCGTGACGATGCAGCACGTGAACGAGACTCTGCAAGAGATGATAGCGAGCCCCAAAATCATGGCGATCAAGATGTGCTCGGAGATGGAGATATATTTTCTACGAGCCGTGGATGCCGAGGTCACGAGAACTGGGGTCGAGGAGGTCGTTTTCCAGGACATTTACCGGCAATTAACCACCATCTGCTCCTTCGAAGGTTCTTACCAAGTCCTCATCTGACTTTTTTTTGCTCTGTGCCTCTCAATCTAAACGACAATCGATCGATTGCAGGGGTCAAGACTCCCAACGTCACGCAGGCGATCGGAATCTGCTCGCGGCTGACCTCCTATCGGCTTTTGCTCTGCGAGCAGACGAGAAACGACGCGGAGCGACGAGTCATCCTCAACGTCTCCTCGGACGACATTCACTTCGCCGTGCAGACGATCGACGTCTCGTAAACAAAATCATCACGTTACTACCGTTGATATAATATATTATTTTACCATTAAATTATGTGTGCGTGATTCGTAATCTCGGATGACTTCTGTTTTGTTGTAAGGCATTCGATCAGTTTTCCGGCGATTACAAGTATTTTTATTTAAAAACAAAAATTGTAAAAAACAGTAAACTACACGATCGGGAGACTGTAGGCCACTGCTAAATCGAGTTCGTCGGGAAATTGGCTTAATGTTATCGTTTTATTCTCGAGCGTCGGTCAGCCATGTATTTATTGCTTCGTCACGCGTTGACGTTTTCATCTCGCGACGGACGGAGTAGCCAAGCACGTGCGTGCGTGCGCGCGCGCGTTCGTCAAGTTCTGGCGTTTTCTAATTACGTCACGGTGCCTATCACTAAATATATGAGCTAATGCTAATAAAGTGGCCTTCGTCTATTATTAGTTAAAACTTGCGAGTTAACGTTTTCTTTCATACTGTGTCGTCTCAGCGGCCGATGAACACCTAATTGTGCAAGCATTTATTTTTTTTACAAAATTCTTTCTCCATTTGCCTAACGCGATGACTGGACAAAGTGTCGAGGACCAGGTGCGCTCGTTACACAGCGAAGGAAAGTGGGAAGGAATTATTGGCTTAGGTACGAACGAGGAACAGTACGAAGGCCGCCGACTTCTCTGGGTCTGGCCGAGTGTGGACGATTTGTGTTGGATTAAAAGCGCGATTAACGAGTTGCAATTGGAGGGCATTGTGAGCATCGGGTGCGGCTCTGGACTGCTGGAGTGGATAATTCAACAGTATTCTGGTGAGATAGCTGATCAAAATTGCATGTTTCAATGAAATAGAGTCGATAATCGTTCTCATAGGATCTACATGGTTTTTAAAAAAAATTGTTTATCGTTTGCATGGTTTTTCAAAATTCGTTTTATCGTTTCATAGGCTGCAATGTTGTTGGCGTAGAGGCCGATAAATCGTGGTGGTCCAGTGGCTATTCGCCTCCGCTGTTTCTGAAAAACACTATTTTTATAGACGACATAGACGCGGATATCGTTGTACCTGAAAATTACGCACTTTTGTTCTGTTATTTTAACAACGGTCGAGCATTCCACGATTACATGACCAATTACGCGGGCGGCGTCGTGATAGTTATCGGTCCCGATGTCGGACACAATCGCTCCACGGATCCTCTGCCCTTCGACGAAAAGTTCGCGAAGCTCGGGTGGAAATTGTTAAAAGCGAGAATGTTAGATAACGGGAAGGATTACGTGACCGTTTATACGAGATTAAAAAATGGATGCCAATCTTAGCCTTTAATTACATTTAAATAACATTAGATTAAGCACCAGCGAGATATAATATAAAATACGTCTTTCCCATAACGATTTTTTAAATCGACATATCGCCTTTCGAGCCGTTAAAATCTCAATATATTTATCGTTAAGTCCACGAAATACTCACAATGTATAATAAAATTCGTCGAGTTTTGGACTCGCATGTGTGTATGAAAATTGTTTATAACAATCGATCACTCGATACATCAGCAGACAATAAAATATTTTTTTAAACAATCACGATCTTTATTCTCTTCCCCCGCAAAAGAGACAGAAGTTTCCCGTCTTACCGACCAACCTATCCTGCCTTACCGACCGTCGGTGCCCCGCGAATACCTCGCGAAATTACCTGTCCGTTTTCCAAAACTCCGCAATCCGAAAAATCAGCTGATCCCAGTTGAATAGTTGACTAGCAATGTGCCGAAAACGCAAAAACCCGAAAACTGTTTTACCCCATGAGATTCAGTTGATTAGTGTTGCGCCACAAGAGGGCAGTGATAGAGAAAGGCCGAGACGAGTGGTGCTCAATGAAATAAAATATTTGTTTGTAATGTTATTTAATGGAAAACAAAAATGCATAATTTTGCGGTGGTGTTTATGTACATGTCTGCTCCCCACTTTCTCTCTCTCACTCGCTCTCTCTCCTAGTCAATAATCGTTGAATCAAGACGTGAAGTAGCCTGTTTATGCCTAGAATAACAAGATATTTTTTATTGTTAAGCCGCTCAGCGGCGGGAGAAATTTGGTTGTGTGCCGAATACCACAAAAATGTGCGCACTATTGCATCAATGCCGCTGCAGATATTTTTTGCCGAAAAAAGTTATCTTAAAGACATCTTTTTTTCCGAAAAAGATGTCTTAAGACATCTAAAGACATCTTTTTTCGGAAAAAAAGGCGTCTTAAAGACATCTTTTTTCGGGAAAAAAAGACGTCTTAAAGACATCTTTTTTCGGGAAAAAAAGACGTCTTAAAGACATCTTTTTTCGGGAAAAAAAGAAGTCTTAAAGACATCTTTTTTCGGGAAAAAAAGAAGTCTTAAAGACATCTTTTTTCGGGAAAAAAAGACGTCTTAAAGACATCTTTTTTCGGGAAAAAAAGACGTCTTAAAGACATCTTTTTTCGGGAAAAAAAGACGTCTTAAAGACATCTTTTTTCGGGAAAAAAGACGTCTTAAAGACATCTTTTTTCGGGAAAAAAAGACGTCTTAAAGACATCTTTTTTCGGAAAAAAAAGACGTCTTAAAGACATCTTTTTTTCGGAAAAAAAGACGTCTTAAAGACACCTTTTTACCTGCTCGAAATAAACGACTAATAAAAAAAAAAAATAAAAAAAAAATAAAATAAAATAAAAAAACAGGTATATTGACACAGGTTCGATATATTGACGAGCCCCTCTGCCCCGCTGGCTTCTCGCTCTTGTCGTGCTTTCGCTTCAAATCCCACTGACCCACTGAGACACCACTGAGAGGTGTTTATAACAATCGATCACTCGATACATCAGCAGACAATAAAATATTTTTTTTAAACAATCACGATCTTCATTCTCTTCCCCTGCAAAAGAAACACAAGTTTCCCGTCTTACCGACCAACCTATCCTGCCTTACCGACCATCGGTGGCCCGCGAATACCTCGCGAAATTACCTGTCCGTTTTCCAAAACTCTCCGCAATCCGAAAAATCAGCTGATCCCAGTTGAACTGCCAACAATGAGCTGAGGCGCTGCGTTTCGCGATACCAATTGCGATGATTATTTGTTATTAGCGCGACTGACACAGGTGAGTGTTCGATATATTGACGAGCCCCTCTGCCCCCCGTAAACTCGTTGTGCGTGCCCCGTATTCGTTATTCGCCGCTGGCTTCTCGCTCTTCTCGTGCTTTCGCTTCAAATCCCACTGACCTGTCACACACATCCGGATCGCTATTTTATCGAATTTATCACGGCGATCGCGTGCGACTCACCGACCCGCGCCCGTTGTACCCCGATAACGTTCAATCTCGCGGTTAGCGATGAAAAAATACGAGCTGCCGTTGCCCCGTCCGTTCGCCCGAACCTTGTGTACGTCGTTTGTTTACCGACAACACTGGCTTTGACTTTGACCTGACATTACCAATCGCCGCGCGTTTTTGTCACCTCGGACGACCCGCTCGCGTCTCGCAGTCGAAGCCGAGGAATGCGCGATATAATTTCCTCGACCGTTATCAAGACGATTTTTCCTCGCACAGGCCGAGCGTAGAGAGGCGAAAACCGAAAGATGCGATGGAAGGCGGAACTAGCAATCCGTATGAAAAGCAACTTCTAGCCGTGTTCGATAGCTGCCTCGAGGAGGGAGACACCAAGATTAGCGCCAATGGTCTGCAGACTCTGTGCGACAAGCTCCAGCTCGACGAGCAAAGCGACGAGCTGATCGCCCGCCTCGAGGAGCGGAAAGAGACGTTGATTAGCTTCAAGACTTTTAGGGACGAATTGGTGAAGCTGCTGGGGCAAGGAACGCATGGCTTGATAAGCAAGGAGGACGACGATTCGTTGGGGCATGAAGTCGGCGTCGTTTCTAACAAACACAGACTGCAGGGTCAGTAAATTCTACATTTAACACACACGTCGCTCTGAACTCTTCTGGTTTTGGTTGTGGAATTTGAACCCGAATCGATGCGATGAAACAGCGGAGATAACATTTTTGTCCCTGCCAATTGCAGTTTCGCGACTTCACAACACCAACACGATGGCAGGAAAAATAAACGGCGGCATGAACGGGGATCATTCGGAAATGTGCACTTTGTCTACAATTGGATATTCTCAAACGGCTCCAAAGGAGGTAGAAGTGAATCTTATTTATTTACCTAGTTACATCACAGAACTGTAGACTGTAGATTTATCAAAGATTTGAAGAAAAAAAATTCATTATTAAGAAATTAATACATTTTTAAAAATGTTTATTAATGTTTCTTTTTTAATGTTTTTTAAACTGTTTAGTTTCGCGAAATTATTTATCTAATTAAAATAATCAACTACGTCGAATTTTACATTTGTGCAATCAGTGATATTTATTTATCACCAGATAGGTCAGTCTATTTTTAGACGATTGTTCATAAATCTTAATAGTCGCGACGCGATATCGGCAGCGCGAGCACGATTTTATTAAACGCTCGTGAATTTTCCATAACGATATTCCTATTCCACTGTAATGATTAGTGGTTGGAGCAGATCTTTGAGAAACTCGATATGGACTGCGACGGCCTCATAAGCTTCGATGAGTTCATCCTGCTGTTCGAGAACGAGAAGAACACCCACGAGCATCTGTCGCTCGACTGGGCCAACGGATCGTCGGGCGACGTTGTGAAACCGAGGGACATCGTTCACATACGCGGCCCGCATCAGACCGGTTATGAGAGCATCAGCACGATAGTGACAATGTGGGAGGTTGCCGGCGTCGCCGACGCGGCTGCTCTGTTGTCGGATCTCGGTTTCACCAGTTCGGAAATTAGACTGACCGATCTAACGACTGCACTTTGCGAGGAACTCAAGAACCTTCGCGACGAGCCCGATAACGCTATCACGGTGACTCACATGAGTCTCCTCAAAGGCGCTCTCACGCTTTATCAGGAGGAAGTTCGATCCATGATGTGAGTTTTTCCATGAATTTTATTTACGCGCTCTTGCGTCTGTAGGGTAGAAGTACCGTTTTTGGTCACATTTGGTCTGATTGTGGCCACGAAGTTCAAAAGATCTTAATTGTTTATATTGTTAATAAAAAAAATATATACTGTATAATCTCGACGATTTGTGTGTATACATTCGAAATATCAGCTCTGGAATACTGGAAAACAATTATTTAAAACAAATTACAGTGAAAATGGCCACAAACGGTACAGCGGCCACAAGCAGTAATTCTACCCTAATTGTATCAATTTATCGTTGTATTATTAAACACCCATTTTTTACTCCACGACATATTTTGACGTAGCACGAAAGCTCGGTATGCGTGAATATAATATAATTAGCCGAAAGCGGTCGGTAGTCTCGTGACATTGAAATAATCGGATTTCAGTACCTTGAACGAGCAGCTGAGCGGTGAAAGGGACAAACTGCGCATCGACGTGGCCGCGGCGAACGAGCGCGCGAACCAGCTCGCGAACGAGATCGACGAGCACCACGTGAGGCTCGAGAAGTCGCGCCAGGAGCAGCTGAAGCAGTTGGAGCTGAGACACGCGGAGATCACGAAGGACCTGTCGATTCAGTGCACCTCGGAGCGCGAGGCTCACACGGAGGCGCTGAAGGCGCTGGACCGTCAGCTGCAGGTCGTTCAGCAGAAGGAGCAGCAGGTCAGCGCGAAGCTGGCGACCGTTCTCCACGAGAATCTGAACCTCGAGGCGGAGGTGGACTCGCTGACCGATCAGGTCGCGAAGCTCAAGTCGTCGAACCGCGAACTGTTGCAGCAGGTGCAGAACCTCGCGGCCGAGCACGAGGAGATCGACACGAGCGACGACACGCGCGAGAGCGAGCAGGTAATTCTCCTCGTCGAGAGGATAAAAAAGCTCCAAGCCGACGTAGCCCTGCTGAGGGATCAGAACGACGAGCTCACCACAGAATTGGAATTCATGAAGTCTCGCTACGCCGAGCCGGCCGCGACGATCGTCGAGGCGAGGCCGGCGGAAAAATCACTACCGGAGCAATCGGTAGCGTTCCTGGAGCTCGGCCAAGCGGCCGCGAACGGTTGGTCGAGGAGTGACGACTCGAAGCTCGCGGATCCGAGCAACGCCATAGAGTCAATCGCTCGCAAGCTCAAGACACTGCTCAACGCGAAAACCCCGTGCGCGCCCGATCACTGCGCGGCCATAAGCAATATTTCGAGCATAATCGCGGAGCTGGAGGCGCGTCTGTCGGAAACGCGATCGACGACGGAGACGAGGGACGAGATCGACGCGGGTGGCGCGAGGGAAAACGATCTGGAGGTCGAGTGCGAGGAGCGCGCGAGCGAGTCGCTGCGCGACCTCGTCGTCAGCCAGACGGAGACGGCGAAACTCGTGCGACGGGTGTCGCACAGCAGCGACGACACGATAAACAACATCGACAAGAACTTCAACAATCTGGACACGAAGAGCGCGACGAAGAGCAAAATCACGAGCCTCCGGGATTACCCGCCGCGCAAGGACGAAACCGCGTGCGCGGAGGGCTCGAAAACGGAGCGGGAGAGGAGCGGCAACCTGGCGTTCAACGTCACGCAGAGCCCGGAGACGGAGGAGAACGCGCGTGACTCGCTGAACGCGATGATCCAGGAGCTCGAGGCGAAGCACCAGGCGGAGAAGAAGCAGCTGAGCGAGCGTTGCGCGGAGCTCGAGCGCAGCGTCGACCTGCTGAGAACGGAGTACGAGCAGTGCGAGGACTACTGGGCGGCGAAGCTCGAGGAGGAGCGTCAGCTCTTCGAGCAGGAGCAGAAGATAAGCGACGACAAGTTCTCGGAGCTGATCGCGAAGATGGCGGAGTACGAGGAGCAGTTCAGCCCCGGGGAGAAGGCGCGAAACGACGGGCGGCTCTCGCCGATCGAGGAGAGGTTCAATCTCGAGCAGCAGTACGCGGATCTGGAGGAGGAGTGCGAGGAGCTGAGGTCGCAGATCGCGGAACTGGCGCGGCAGAAGGACACCGAGATCAGCGAGCTGCAGGAGCGGCTGACGAGCGTGAGGAGCGCGCGCGCCTCGACGAGCGACGTCACCACGCAATTTCCCCTCGACGAGACGCCCGCGGACGGCGTTCCGAAGCCTCAAGCCTTCTCGACGCCTCTTCAACTCGCGGCGGTGGCGGCGACGACGACGCATTCGAGCGGCGAGCCGCAGAGTTACGCCGCCGCGACCACCGCCAGTCCGGCGACTGCGAAGAAGTTCGTTCACCACGCGACGAGCAACTACAGAGTCTTCGATCCGAGCAAGCTGAATCAGATCGCCGAGAGCGCGATATCCAACAACTCGCTGTTCGCGAGCCCCGCGCCGAGGCTTCCCGACTGCTACTGCCAGCAGATCGAGGCGTACGCGTCGATGCAGGAGCTCTGCCGGGTTCACAAGACCGAGTTGAATCGGCTGTACCAGAAGAAGCTGGAGATTGACAACGAGTGCCTGAATCTGTCGAAGCAGAAGGAGACGCTGATAAAGGGGGTTTCCGAGCTCAAGAACGTCACGTCCAACGGTTGCATCTACAACGAGGGCGACGGCGACGACGCCGCCTGTCGCATGAGTATTAGCGTCGTGAAGGCGCTCTACGAGAGGCTACAGGCGCAGGAGAAGAAACGGCGAAGTCTGAAGATTTCGTTGACTCACCACCAGCAACACGCCGAACGGGTCTTGCAGCGTGAGTTTCGGATTTGCTTTTCTTTTTCGACAATGATCGTAATTTTGATTGATCGAAATATACCACTTCAAATTTCATTAAATATCCGCGTGAGCTTTGAATTTTTTTTTTTTTTTTCGACGATGATCATAATTTTGATTGGTCGAAGATTTTTTTATTATTAGTTCATTTACCGAATTTTTTGGATTATTTAGAAACTTGGCAACAACACTGCCAGGAAGTCACCGCGCTGCGATTCGCGCTGCAGAAGACCGAGGAGAAGCTGAAGCTGCAGGTGAAAGTGAATCAGGAACAGGTAAGTTTTCGCGTGAGATTGAAACTTGAAGAACGATAGAAAAATAAAACGTGTGAATTAAATTGTGTTTACAGGCTGACAGGCTCGCGAAAGCGGATATTCTGTCGACGGATCTGTACGTACAGAACGCGCATTTAGTGGCGAGCGTTAAGCGCCTGGAGCACCATTGTTTTGCCATGGCGCAGTTTAGCGCCGAGTCGACGTCGGTATGACCTACGCGTTTGTATATTTATATGATTTTCGTAGCTAAATACGAGGAGCGCAGACTGCTAGGTTGCATCGACTGGAAAGCTCAGAGATATGAATTGTCGGTGATTGTCAATAACGTATTTTTATATTATTCGTCTCGTTGATTGGGTGACACGAGTAACAACTATGAATTTCGATAGTTTATCGTTGTTATTATTGATGAAAGGAAGAAAAAAAAAACTTGTGATCGTCCACAGTTCTTGTTATCGACTAAACTGCTTGTCAGCCGCGAAAGGCTCATGTCTGTTCAAGTGCCGTATGTTAAAAAGAAAAGACAGAAGATTAAAAAAAAGCTGAACGGAATTTATCGTACTACCGAAACCACATTTATTATCCGTTGCAACAATATTGGTGCTAAGTATGCCGTTGCGGCATTGAGAATTGATATCTTTGATACTCCAGTTAATGAACGAGTTCGTTTCTACCGATGATGTAGTATATGTAATTAGCGTAGGAATGTAAGGAAAAATAGTATTATCGAAAGGAGGAAAGGGAAGAGAACGAGAGACAAAAGCCCAGGGTCACCAGTATAAAATGTATTCTTAGGCACCTTTGGAAATAATCTCAATCTAACGAGACGAGAGGTTTACGTTAAGCATGATGATTTATTATTGTAAATCTTTTCCAATATCTCTCTCATCTGTCGATTGCCCCGTTGTATCGCGCCGCGATATCCGATGTACAGTTGCTTTTTTGCAGTGTGAATTTTTGTATGAAAGAAGAAAAAAAAACCACAAGAAACAAAATAATCTCGCCTTATCGGTGTCTGATCTACCTATAATTTTATACGGCTGTAGCGATTAAGGAGGATCGAGGATGAGCGTGTTACATTGTTACTGCGATCGTAGTGCCTACATTAAATAATTGAACCAAAGACTCGTATGATTTTCTTTTTCGCGCGAAGCGTGTGGTTCGCGCGCCAGAAACGCGATGAGATCGATGTTAGAGCAATTATTTTTTTCCGCGTTTATATTGACTCATTTGTGAATTCAACGATATCAGATATTGTATAGTCGTTAGTGTTGTTCGGCACTTTGCGCGCCTGGCGATGTCCTACTAGTGTAAAAGGCGTGTGAGGACAGAATCCTAGTAGAGAAACAACTATAGTGATATATTCTACTTTGGTAGATTGTTGTAATCAAAATTACTTATACTTCCCGCCCCCACGTATTGTAGAATTTATGTTCATCGATAGTTTATATGTACATTGCTGAGTTACATACGACGAATAATTAAATAATCTTCCAATAAATGCGGTCTTCTCGTGCATTTCACGTCCTCCTCGACGAAAAATACAACCCGACTGTCGTTTCAATATCAGTTTATTAAAAAATATTTGTACATACAATATTAATCGTCAATATAATGTAAACGTGTAACGAGTCGACAAAAACATTCGGTTATACTATAAAAAGGCACGTGACGAGTGGAACTATCCGTCGTCATTTTCTTTTTTGTTAACAAAAATCCGTTTAAAATCGTAGAAAATAGATTCGCGACGTTCGTCGATCTTTACGTTTTATCATAAATAGTGTCTACTATTTTAATGGCAGTTCCGCGATCGTGTAACAACTCAGCAGCACGGCGGATATCTCGTGCTCTTTGGTTAGTACATTTATAGCTCGGGGATACACGGCTTTATTTTATATAAATATAACGAGACTCTGGAGCGCGATTAAGTCAGTTCACGCCCTTGTACGTAGTGAACAAATTGTACAGTACCCGGAGCGTTGACTTCAGATCCAAATTTACGATATCTGCAACAACGAGAACCAGTGAAGAATGCTTAACATTTGTTTAAAAATGACTTGCCGAAGGATTCTGCAACTCACCCTCGGGTCGAGCTTTCGGTTTCGGCAGCCCGACGTCCTGCATCAAGTCGAAGGCGAACGATACGTTGTGGACCTTCTGGTCGTGCGTCTTGGGCGTCAGGTGGAAGTTGCCCAGAGGAACGAAGAATCCCTCGAGCAGTCCCAGAAGCAACGTGAGAAAAACGCCGTCGTGAAACTGACTGTCGAGATCCGTGACTTCCAGATGAACTTTGCTCAGATGTTTGTTCACGAATGATATCAGAGACTAAAAGAGAAAACGATTATTTGGTTGAAATTGAGGCTTTAAAAAGCGAAACAGGAAAAGAGCGATGACGCGAAATTCACCTTCTTGACGACGGCAAGATTGTCCTGCGGATGATCGAAGAGATGATCGAACGCGTCGCGCTCGCAACGCATCCCCAGGTCGTCATACGTCGAGGTGATCTCCTCCCTCACAGTCCTGTGAATCAATTGACCGTCCTTCTTGCGCACCACGATCAGCTGCACGGCCACTCGCTCGGGAAGCCTCACGGGCGCCCGAAATTGCCGAGCCAGCGCGACCAGAAGATGCAGAACGGCCACGATGTTTCTCGAGTGTATCGACTCGACGCTCCACTTGTAGGGCGGATAGCGGCCCAAAATGCGATTAGCCGCCGACAGAACGACCTCCAACTTTTGCTTCTGTCCCTCCTCGGACTGCGTCACTTCCGGGACGTCCAATTTGTCGCCAGTCAATTTCTCTGTAATTTAAAAAAATCCCAATTTTTCGCGTTTTCAAGTTTTTCATATCAATTCGATTACCTAACGAAACATTACAAAAACGTTTTTTTTTAATCCAACTCAGTCGGTAAAGAAGTTACGATCATTTTATCGCACGATGATAAAAAAAAGCCCAACCCCGTTTTTGACAAGCGTTACCTATAAGTTTCTGGAGCACCTGGCCATCGTAGAGATCCTCGACGATGTCCTTGACGATTATTCGCTGATCCGCGAGTTCGTCGTTGATCCACTCCATCAGCACGAAAATGAGTTCCTGCAGCTTCGAGTCCTCGAGCGCTCGGGGCTCGATCATGGATCGTTCCTCATTCTCGTCCAGCGCGTAGTCCTCCGGCGGTTTGTCCGGATTCGCCGCGTATCCCGGTGAATCGATCGCATACTTTCCTTCCTCCTGCACCTCCTGCACTGCGGGCGGGAAAAAAATCGCGGTGAAGTTTTCGCCGAACGGGAACAAAAAGCGTGGAACTTTGCTGCCCTTATAAGGGAATTGTTTGCGGCGGTAACGAGACGCAGCGGGAGTTGTATCGTCGCACATGTTTTTCGTGTGATTATTTAGAGTGTCGGATTGTTTACCTTCCTTTATGCGCTTCTTGCGGCCCAGAGTGCCGATTTTGTCCCAGAAACTCTCCTCCTTGTCGTCCTTCTTGGCCGAAATCGGCGGGCGAGGCGATTTTGGTCGCGGAGACGCCATGACTGTGAGTCCTACGGATTACGGAGCAGCCGAACGTCACCATTGAGAATAAACGGCCTTGTATAGCATGACGGGGATCTCTGTTTCTCTGTGTGGGTGTGCGTGAAACGCGTGCACTGTCGGTACTGCAGGTACTTCGTCAGCTGTGTCTTACTGTACTTTCTGTGAAATTGTTCGTGCCGCGGGAACGCAGAATTGGAGTACATAGAACGTGGATCGAAAGAATGAATTAATTTGAACAATTATCTATTTACTCTCGCGTTTTTTTTTTCATTTTTTCATATTACTTTTAACTCTCGTTGTTTCAATCTGTGCTTCATTATTCTAGCTGTTTGTGAAAAATTAAAAATTGTATTTCAATGTAATAATTGTTATTGTAGATTAATAGAAGAGATTTAATAAAATATATAATCAGATAATTATTATTCCACATAGCAAATGCGTAACACTCACCAACTTGAAGTCCAATTGATTCCGCATGTTTAGGATCCTCATTATCAGGCGTCTTACCCGCCTCCGCAAACGAAAATTTTTTCTTCACAGCTACGACTTGCGGCCCGATCTCTTCGTACGCTCCATCGTCCTCACCGTCCGAATCCGACGGTATTGACGGTGTTAGAGGAATTTCGAGCGAGGATTGACGATAGAGAACTCGCGATATCGGATGCTCCACTTCGTCTTCCATATTATATCGTTAAATTAACAAGAATAACGCGATTGATTTCCAGCGATCGCGACGGTTTCGCGGGAACGATCTGATTGTACACTGAAGACCGCCGCGCCTTTCCTTCCTTTTACGCGCTTTGGTCAAAGGAAGTTCGACATCCGTTTCGTGTCGATAAGCGATAAGAAATGTGACGCGAAGTCCTTATAAAACAGACTTGGAAGGAATTCGAAGAAGGCGCCAATGAAATCGCGTCGCAATTATTCTTCGCTATATTTCTTGTCGATTACTTATTATTATTTATAATTCACTAAAAATCTGTATCTGAAAAAACCATCGTTAAATAAAATTTCGTAAAAACCTGTGAAGCCCAAAAATAAGAACCAATATAACTTCCAATTACAATTCCTAAGTAAGTCTCGATTCCTCCCATTGTAATTGTATACATATATATATTTAAAGAGATCGAAAGTGTCGGACGAGAGAAACACGTGGAACGGAACCAGTCGAGCTCGATCCCGGTGTTTGGGAACAGCTGATCGTTCCCAACCGGAGCGTTAACAATTTTGGGGTTAATTAACGACAACAATTAACGTTCAACAATGTCGGTGTTGATCCGTTTGGCGGAGCGAAGCGCGGCTCCCGCGATCTCCAGGCTTCCCAGTTTCACAGCCGGCTACGCGAGTGGAATCTCTCCCCGGAAAGAGGAGAAAGTAATAGGTTTGTAAATCGTTCATAACCTCCAAACAACAATTTTCCACACAACCGCAATAATTAGCAACCATCAACGCTGAAAGACCGCAACTTACTCCAATAGACATTTGATGTTCGTCGTAAATGCTGCGAAATTCCCAATTTTTTGTCACCAGAAATGTTCTAATACAATTTATTGCTATAGCTCTAGTATTGGCTGCATAACAAAATAACCCAGCGACGAAATATCCTGTGACAAAATATCCCACTTCAAATTTCATTAAATATCCCGAGACAAAATATCTCACCTCAAAATCTATAGTGGATATTTTGTCGCTGGGATATTTTGACGCAGGATATTTTGCCACTGGGATATTTTGACACAGGATATTTGACACAAGATATTTAATGAAACACAAAATGGGATATTTTGTCGCTGGGGCGTTTCGTTGCAGGATATTTTGTCACTGGGGCATTTTGTTACTGGGCATTTTTGAGGATATTTTGTCGCTGGGGCGATTTGTCGTAATACCGTAGTATTTATATTTATTTATTCATTCATTCGATAGGCGAATTTCGCGTCTTGGAGCTCATACCGAAGAGAGCAGAAAGGCCACAAAGGTCTCACAAGTGGCCCGGATACATTCCTCCGCCAAGAACAAATCAGATGCCGATCGACCAGGATTGGGCTTCAGTGTGGCCGGGGCCGCGCACCTTCCATCCAGCCACCGTTCCCATTCCAGTGCGTCAGGGTTTCCCCAAGCGACGGGAGGCCCCGCCGGACAAGTACGGCAACGCGGAGCTCATGAAAATTCCGAATTTCCTGCATCTCACACCGCCCGCAGTGAAGAGACACTGCGAGGCCCTCAAGCAGTTCTGCACCGAGTGGCCAAAGGGCTTGGAGAACGAGGAAAAGTGCGAGAAGCATTTTCCCCTGGAGGTGATAACGAGCGACTACTGCTACGCGGGCCCGAGCATCAGAGATCCGCTCGCGAGGATCGTGAGCTTGAGGATCAAAATGTCGGCGCTCACGCTCGACACTCACGCGAAAGACAAGCTTTTGCGACTGCTGGGCGAACGCTATAATCCGGAGACCGACGTTATTACAATCACCGCCGATCGATGCCCAACGAGGAAGCAGAACTTGGAGTACGCCGAGTATCTGCTCACCGCGGTCTACAACGAGGCCTGGGTAAGAAAATTGAAACATCAACGTGTATCACGCGGGAAAAAATTGATGCGGTATTTTTACATTGTTGATGATTCAGCTTCGGTGACGGACGGCCTCAAGAAAAGAAAATCCTCCTTCTTACGTTTCGCCCTCTGGTCGGGGCCTCTTCAGAATATTTATTTTCTGTTGTTATTCTTCGTAATATTTAAACATCTTGTTTTAATTGTTTAATTCTATTTCCTCTGCCTATATGCGAAAATGTGAGAACACGCGGGCCGGACTCTCCGGTCTGCAAGTCATTTCGATGGTTAATGACCACATAACATCCGTTTTTGACCTCTGGATTTTCGCTTCAAGAAAACCGAAGGCATAACCTCGGAAACCATCGAAGACCGGAGAGCCATCGAGCCTGATTTTGTTCGACACTTCGCATATAGGCAGAGGAAATAGAATTAAACAATTAAAACGAGATGTTTAAATGTTACGAAGAATAACATCAGAAAATAAATATTCTGAAGAGGCTCCGACCAGAGGGCGAAACGTAAAAAGGATTTTCTTTTTTTGAGGCCGACCGTCGCCGAAGCTGAAATATCCATAATATTTACGGCCACAGCACAATCGCACAATATTTTTACATTGTTTTATTTTTCTTTTTATTCTGTATTTCAGCGAGTGGAGCCATGGGAGGCTGAAAAAACGCTGGCGGACATGGAGTACTACGACTGGGACAAGTGCGAGAGCCGCAACACTCTCGTGTCGATTCACGCGTGGCCGAATCCACCGCAGGACCTCGATTACGAAACGATTCCCCACGCGACCGAGTACAAAATCGCGGTCTCCGATCTCATCAACAACGGCGAGGATCTTCACACGGTGAACAAATATCGGGAAGCCGTGAAAAATTTGTTACATCTTAAGCCCGAAAATGAGGTTTAAATAATAATAAAAAAACATCACTTTTAGATCCGTTGTAATAATGCGTTACTTCCCTGTATGGAATAATCGTTGTCTCGTAATAAACAAAGAGCTTAAGTGCAGGTTGTTTAACTGTAAATCGAGTTATCTAGACTGCAAAGATGAAGCCTGTCCTCCAATCTCGAGACACTGACTACGCGTTTCCATAGCCCGTGCGTGCGGAAATTCGTCACGCTGGAAGCATCCAAATTGTCATAGACAGATTCAGGTGCAATCGAGAAGCCCGGGGCGTAGCGACCAAGTGGAGCGACGCCGAGACAATAGGCCAATTTCCCAGAGGGTATATATGACCGTGGTTAATCGTAAAAACGGAGAATCGTCGTTTGGAAGTCTCTCGCGATCGGTGATCTCACGAAGATGGCATCGTTGGTGTTTGAGGCTTTGGAATTATAGCTAAGACAAATTCCGGTAATTATATCACTTGTAAAACGCGATATAAAATGAACTTATCATTTTATCTTCAAACACCCATTTAAGAGTATAATATTTTTATAGAAACATGCGACGATTCCACTTGCTCGCTGCTTTCTGCTTCGTCCTCTCCGCGAGTAGAACGCAGGGCGATGGAATCTACCAGGCGAATTCCTCGGACGATTTCTATCCGGTCGTCCGTTCGGGGTTTTACGATATTCCCATGTGCAGGAATCTCCCGATTTGTCGATTCGTCGAGAGATTCCGGAGCGACCGAAAGGCTCGAGCATCGGCGCTCGATGTTGTTCCGGAGTATCGAACCAAGGGCGACACGGGCTTAGAAGCTCGCAGCTATTACACCGGATACGGGGCCAGTCCTCCGATGACCCCGGCATTGTATCCGTGAGTTACCTCTGAACCTTTAAAAATTAACAGAAAAACTATTTTCTACCAAATAGCAATTCTCAGGTGTTCGTGATAGAAATCAAATTTTTATCCAATTGATCTGTACAAATTTCAACTTAAATTTTGTGATATATATATTTTTTTAATTGCACATTTTCTGGCAACTGTTAAAGGTTTAAGCGTTTCACAATCGTCAAATCAGTGCTAAATATTATTATAATAGTCTTAGTCTAGGACGAGATAGTCTTTCCACTACGAACGAACGTTTCACGCGTTTTAGGGCGATTGATACGGTGAGCGTGCTTGCGTCTCTCGCGTTCCTCGCCTTTCTGCTGCACTCGTTTGCTTCGTTGTTCGATCGCTCGAGATCCATATTTCCATCGATCGTGAGCAATCGTCAGGCGTCCGGAAGTCACGAGGTTCCGGATCCCGTAAAGCTCGTTCTTCGCGCATTGGACGAATACGTGAGTCTCGGTTACCTACAGTAAACTGTGAATTTTTCTTTACGTCACGAGAGAAAACAATTTGCTTTCAGGATATCTTAAGTAACAGCGTGGTCCCTGCGGAAGAAAAAGGTGTGAGCAAGACTCTTCGCTGAATGACAATGCCCAAGATTCGACATCGTCGGCTTGCGTATAAAAATATTCGAATCGTTATATTCTTTAAAACGTTACAAAGCATTAGTTTTATTAAAATACAAAATCTATAATGTCGCTCTTTGTCGTGGTATCTCTCGCGCATTCGGTAAATAGCGCGGATATTCTGTTGTATTTATAATATATATATAATATAAACATATCTTATAAAACATGTCGAATTTATTTCTAGTGCTATCTCTCGTTACCGTCAAGTCGGCTTTTGCGGACGAAAAAAGGGAAAAAATCGGACACACTACGTGGAGTAATTTCACTACAAACAACAGTCGTGAGACCGAAGAAAATACGTGCCTACACGTGGGGGGCGTCACATAAACGTGTTATTTGTTACAATTAGTTGTTTTTATCCTGACCGTTACTTGAAGTAATTGCGTCAGCATAATCGGCATCGTTTCGTGTTATCCGGCTGATGTCTAGCGTCAGTGGATGAAAATTCTCAAGCCATCACCGGGCGCAATTGCTAGGGAAGTGAAAACGTAAAAGCCAAAACGCAGAGTTATCTATGGCAAGTTATTACGATCAACTTGGCGTTTTTTTCAAACTTTTTCCGTTAACGTTTCGACTTCCCTCTATAATCTACGCTGTTAGTCAGTCCTGTAGTCATTCGCGGCGAAAACGCGAGCTATGTTCTACCGTATTTACAGACCTCACCGTGCGAACGACATATCAAATGGATCATTCTATTCACTACTTACGGCGTTCGGCCACTCTTTACCACGGAACTCTAGAGGATGACGTGGTCGTGGCATTTCTGGAAATCAAAGATTTGCATTTTTTATTGACCTCTTCACGTTTTCGGATAGCTATCTTTTTTTTTGCCGATTGTGAAACGTGCGTTCTATGAAAATTATACACATCGTTTTCCGCTGCCCAGATGTTTCTAGCGGTATCAATCGGTCATTAATCCTCGCAAAAGAATCTGATTTCCAATGAATCAAAAATGGATCTCACGAAAATAGCGATTCAGTCATAATTTTTTTTTATTACACTTCTATTTTACATGGCAAGGTACGGTAACAAAATATATCTGACCCTAGAACGGGACGCAATTGTGACCTCCTGGATCATTTGCGTCTCTCGTGTTTATCATCAACGTTATCTCTCTGCGATATCTTTCATTTTTTTTAAATTAATTATAAATATTTGGTAAAATACTATTTACGATACACGTTCTTTGTTCTTTTACCAGGGATTGCGCTTGCCATATTTGAAATCGTTAATAGTGGATATGGAAGTGGAACGTCGTGGCATAAAATTCATAATTTCGTTTTTTTTTTTTCATTTTTCAGTAGACAATTCAATAAATAGTATTAGCCGATTCCTAAATAGTCGTTAGCAAGTACGAGGCGCGACTCACTTTGGTTTCGCAGCTGTTTTCTGATAGGGATGCGCGCCGATGAGTCCCCGTCGCTCCTTCACCCTGACGACCTTGTTGCAGAGCGTCCCGTTCCCGGTGCCGCTGTCGAAGGTCGCGTTCGACAGTTCCGGCAGGAGTTTCACTCTATCGGCCTTGAGTTTGTTCAGAATCGCGATGCTCTTGGCGCTCATCACGGACCTGTTGTTGTTACCCGCGACTTTGTTCTCCTTGCCCGTCGCGGCCGCGGGAACGACCGCCAGTCGCTGCTTCGGCGAGATCTTCCTCGCCTTCTTGTCCGGCGTCCTGTTGATCCCCTGACTCTTGTCGCTCAACATCCGCTTCTTCGTCTTCGCCTCCTGAAGATTGAACGTGTTGTTCAGCTCCTTCGGGTTCAGCGCCGCCTCGGGGATCGTCCGCGCCTCGACGACGGGCTCGTCGATCGCGGCGGCGCTCGTCGCGTCTTCCTCCAGCGTGATCGTCGAGTTCAGCGAGGGCGGCCCGATGGTCTGAAGCTCCGGATCCCGCACCGGGGTCGCGTCGAACGTCGTGCTGAGAGCGCCCGGCGCTTTGCCGCCGTGATTCGCGTCGATCGTCGCGCCGAGCGCGCCCGGCGCTTTGCTCCCGTGATTCGCGTCGAACGTCACGCTGAGAGCGCTCGGCGCTTTATTCTCGTGACCCGCGTCCTCGTCGTCGAGATACGGCGCCGTGTAAATCGGCATCTCGCTGTTGAGCGGATCGTCGAGCTCGTCCGTGCTGAGACACGTGAGAACGTAGAAATCATCCGTCGTGTATTTCTCCACGTCGGAGTCGGCCCACTTGATGTTGCGAACGCCCTCGAGGGACTTGACGAGCTGCTTGAACTCCTGCTTCATCTTGTCGGTCATCGTGCCGTAGCCCCGCATCATGTCGTAGTAATTCTGGAGCGTCGAGCTCATCATCCGCACTATCGTGCCCTGCGACTGCATCTCGCACTGCTGCAGGCTGCTCACCTTCTTCGCGTGCTCGTACAGCTGCTGGTAGCGCGTCTTCTCGACCTGCAGGTCGCATTTTTCCTTCAGCTTGTCCGCGAACTTCTTCGTCTTCATCGCCACGTTGAGCGCCTCGATCTCCGTCTCCACCGAGCGCAGCTCGTTCCACGCCGCCTCCATCTGCACCCGCACGACGTCCCGCTGCCGCTTGAAGTACCGCAGCGACTTGTTCACCCGCGATTTCCCGCTCGCGTTCTGCTCCTCCTGCGACATCGCGTCCACCGTCGCCGTGAGATTCTGCAGCCGCCTGTCCGCCGCGAGTTTGTACTGTATGCGGCAGCAGAGAATCTTGTCGGCGCTCTGAAGCCCGAGGATCTTCTCGTTCAGCTGGCCCTTCGTTCTGTAGAGCTCGAGCATCTTGTCGCTCATCTCCTGGAACTCCTTGTCGGTCTCCTCGCTCCTCGGCTCCCGCGAAACCGCCGGCGAGCCACGATCGGCCGGTCTGCTCTCCACGGCCGCGAGCTTCTGCTTCAGCATGCTTATCTCCTTCTTCTGCTCCTCCACCATCTTTATGTACTCGGTGACGTGCATCTGGCACGATATTATGTTCTTCTTCACGTTCAGCTTGATCTTCTTCGCCCGATTTGCGTATCTCAGCGTGTTGTACGTATCTTCGAAGCTGAAGCTCGACGGCCCGACGTTCGCGATCATCACCGTGTGACAATTCCCGCCCAGCGAGTCCTTCAGCAGCCGCGTGAGCTTCGAGTCGCGGTAGGGAATGTGCTTTATGCCGTCGGCGAGGTTGTTTATGCAGTTGCCGAGGGCCAGGAGGGACTTGTTGATGTTCGCGCCTTCCTTGAAGCGCGCGCCCTTGCAACCCGTGGCCGAGGCTCTCTCCGAGCCCGCGAGGTCGATCATCGACAGCTTCACGTGCTTCTTCTGGCCGTCGAGCTTGTTCGTCACGTTCACGTAGACCTGAAAGACCGCGTGACTCCTGCTGCTCTCCTCGTTCGCGTCCGTCGGATGCTGCGTGCGATTCTTGTTGCCGCGCGCCAGGAGTGTGAGAAGCTCGTCCGGGCTGTGAATCGTGATGATTTTCAGCCCCGCGACGATTATACCGTGTCGGCCGTCGTCGCGAATCGCCAGGGGACCCGATTTGTGCAGCAGGTCGCAGACGTTCTCGTTGTAGACCTCGAGATAAGTGACGCCCAGATTGAAGTCCCTGAGCTCCGCCTGAGCCTCGATTTGAGAAAACAGCTCGGCCATGGTGCGGAACGTGATGCCCGGATCCTCCTCCCTGCCCAGCATCGTGTGAGTCTTGCCAGCGCCTGTCGCTCCATAGGCAAAGACCGAGCAGTTGTAGCCATCCAGGAGGCTCGTGATTATGTCCTTCGTGGTTCCCTCGAAGACCTCGCTGTTTGTGCAGGACATGTCGAAGACCCTGTCGAACATGAACTGCAGCTCCTTGTTCTGCTTTTTCAGCAAGTCGCGACCCTTCTGAGCGACTCCGCGGTAGAAGAACGGATTCTCCTCCTCCTTCGGATCGAATATCAGCATCTTGTCGTCCACGACTTTGATGACCGTGCGGTAGTTGTCCTGCTGCTCCTTCTCGTTGTGCGGCCGCACGCGGACGATCACGCGGATGCTGGTCTGGGATCCGCTCTCGCTGGGCGCAGCGACCGTCGCGGCTGCGCTCGAGCTCGGCTTCAGGGCGGCTGCGCCGCCGGACAGCCTCCGTTTGGCGAATCGCCGGACCTTGTTCGGCGAGAAGGCCTTCTCGAGGTCCCGCTTGTTGAACACCATCGTGATCTCGGGCTCTGTGACGCTGGAAACGCGAGAAAACGAGGCGCCGACCCCCCCGGGCGTGAGTGACAGTTTTCCGCACCGCGTCGTATGAACACGAAGAACGCGAGTTTCCGCGATTTCGGCTCTCGCTCGCCGGAGAAAAGACTCACCTGTCCGTTGATTCGTGTGGCTCTCGATAAGCGCGTTCAGGGTGACGAACACACGACGCAGAAAGCACAGGACCGCCTGGTAAACAAGAACGAGCGGGCAACAGCGTCCTCAAGCATCGCAAACCGTTGGCGTTATGCCCGTGGGAACTTGAAATTCGAAATTTTAATTGGGAACGCCACGGCGGCGGCGCCACCGTCGCGCGAAGAGCGCGCCGCGCCTGCGCGAGACTCGCGCGCGGCGAGAGCGGCTGTAAACAATATGGCGGACGAATGTTTGTTTGGTCACGCGGGCTGCGTAAGCGGCTAACATATAGGTGCCCGAAAAGCCACTGCATATCTTACGATCACACTCTCCATACGAAATCTCGTTTTCAAGCGTTTCTCCCTCATACAACTTGCATCGGCCAATCACAGATTCAGCTTTCCGTTAGATCTGGACCGTCATTGGCCGGTGTGAGTTTTATGGAAGGGAAACGCTCGAAAACGAGATTCCGTATGGAGAGCTTGATCGTAAGATGCAATCGCTTTTCGTGCACCTATATGTTAGCCGCGTAAGCAACGTAAATATGGTAGCTGCTGGTCGTTTTGTCGCAGTCGCGAGATCTGACGCGCAGATGAGTCGGAATGTATTGGATCGCTGCTTATTTTAGAGCTTCGTTGATATACGAGGAAAGGGGAATTCTTACAAAGCAAACGTTTGGCGTGAACAATTTTATGTATAAAAGACGTTGCTACTTGGGCTCTTCCTGGCCAATCGGGGAGTACGAACCTTTACTATATTTTCTAGAGGATATTAATTAAATAAGTCGAGTTGCCATAAATTACATAAAAAGCTTGCCGCGAATTCGTATCTCCCGCTCAAAACGAGATGGTCAAAAAAGCTCCACAACGGGTAGTACAAGTCGCGTAAAATCACCAATCGCGTAGCGTCGAGCCCACCAATAGCAGCTAACCGCGCGCAATCGCGCGAGCATTCAAATCTCCACCAGCGCGATAAACAAAGTGCCGGAGCCGAAAGGTTAAACAACAAATGCATGTCGTTCAACTCTCGCGGTTCACGTAATCGCGGTGAAAGTGTCAGTCGCACGTGGGGGATACGGCGCTGACCGCGAGGGTTCGCCGAGCTCCCGTCCACCCGGAAGCGAGGAGCGTTCGTCGATACGTGAGTAAAAAAAGAACAAAAAAAATACGCTGCACCGCGAGCTATCTCTCGCGGGGGTGAGAGGAGCGATAAGCCACGCGACAGGCGCACGTACTATAGATAATACCATCAGCTCGCGGAGAACGTCAGTCTCTCGATCGTCGCTCGCATCTCGACGATCGCGGAATAAAGTGCAAATTGCGTAATAGCGAGTCTCGTCGCGAGTCCTCCGAGGATACGTGGAGCGGGATTATCGAGAGTCACGAGAAACCGAGCCACACCAAAGCACACAGTGATCGGCCGCGACTCCAACCGCGAAGGCCGAGAGCAACGTGAACCGCGATCGCCGCTCCCGGCGTCGAGACAGCTGCGTCTGCGGGCCAGGAAGCTCCCGACCGATGCCGATTGGCGTTTCGTCGTTATGAGGCCAACGGGAACGATAAGTTTATCAGCATGTACGTCGATTCCGAAGCGACATAACCGCCCGCACGGCCGCGCACGCTGACGCGTGTCTCAGCATGTCGCGTCAGTTCTGCGTCTCTCCTCGCGAAAGTCAGACACGATTTTTGCGACGTAAAACGATAATAAGCCGCGCTAGATGATACTGCGAGTCGACTGTCGCGATGACGGTAAAAATGCTGGTGAATCACCAGAACGCGGTGCGCGTGGGTTCCGCGCTCTTCTACGGCGTCTCGTCGCTGCTTATCACGGTCGTCAACAAGACCGTCCTCACGTCCTACAACTTTCCGTCCTTCCAAGTGCTCGGCATCGGCCAGATGCTCGCGACTATCGTCGTGCTGTTCGCCGCTAAGAAACTGCGCTTCGTTGACTTTCCCAGCCTGGAGAGGTCGACGTTCGTCAAGATCTGGCCGCTGCCGATGATCTACATAGGGAACATGATATTCGGCCTCGGCGGCACAAAACAGCTCAGTCTGCCTATGTTCACCGCGCTCCGAAGGTTTAGTATTCTGATGACGATGATAGCGGAGTTTTACATACTCGGCGTCAAAGCCAGGACGTCGGTGCAGCTCAGCGTCTACACCATGGTGCTCGGGGCGATAGTCGCAGCCTCCAACGACCTGGCGTTCAACTTTGAGGGCTACATCTTCATTCTGCTGAGCGATATCTTCACCGCGGCTAACGGGGTCTACATGAAGAAGAAACTGGACTCCAAGGAGCTGGGGAAATACGGCCTCATGTATTACAACTCGCTGTTCATGGTTATGCCGGCGTTCGCCATCGCCTGGTACACAGGGGACATCGAGAAGGCCAGGGCTTACAAGGACTGGACGAATCTCATGTTCATCGTGCAGTTCGGACTGTCCTGTGTCATGGGCTTTGTTCTCTCTTACAGCGTCATCCTCTGCACGCTTCACAATTCGGCCCTTACCACCACCATAATAGGCTGCCTGAAGAACATCTGCGTGACCTATCTGGGGATGATCATCGGCGGGGACTACATATTCTCTTGGCTGAATTTTCTGGGACTCAATCTCAGCGTCATGGGCAGTCTGGTGTACACCTGGGTGACTTTCAGGAGGAAAGACGTGGCTGACGCGAAACACTCGCCTCTGAGGGAATTGCCGGCCGGCAAGGTGGAAGTCGTATGATCCCGCGGTGCCATTGTAAATTGTTTGGAGTCGGAGCGCGACACTCTGTACGCTCGGTTGAAAACTGCACGCGCGCTGTAGACGACGATTTTCGCGGGAGGATTCGCAACGAGTATCGGACGGAGGCGGACTGTGCGAGACTCGGCCTTTCTTCAAAATCTGTAATCATCCAAAAGCGATTGTTGGAAATGTAAAAGGAAGACACCTGATTTCCAGGACTTACATTTTGCAAATGTTTCGAAGTGTTTGAGACACTTCGGTCTGGGCATTTGGCCGGTAAACGTTTCTATACTCGCTCCGAATCATCGTGTATCTTATTCATTATATAAATGCTTGTTAATTTTGTAAATAGAGGAGAGACGGACAAAATCTCATTTTTTTTAAGTGACAAACTAATTTATTTTTTCGACCAATAGTCGACTAGTTGTCCACTTATTGAGATGATTATGATTAAAATGTTACTATTTTAATTGTTAATAAAATTTGGAAGAAAAAACAAGATTTTGTCCGATCATTATATAGGAGGACGTGGAGTACTACATTGCGTGTAATTAGTGCCATGTCTAATTATAATCGAATAGTTCCTATGAGACGAATTATTGTACATTGTAAATACACGTGGATCGTAGTTTAAACAGAGTGAAGAATTACCGGGACCAGTGCAGTTTTCAATCGAGCTTAAAGCGCACGATGTATACAGCTTATGTACACTGCGAACGAAGAAAAAAAAGTTTTATTCCGTGGTAGATACCAAAGCAGAGTTGCCTACTGCAGTCTCGGTCATTATCACGAAATTGGGCGATTCAAATTAATTAAATAGATTGATTAATCCATTTTATAATGCAATAAACTGAAAAGCACCTCTAACATTCCTTGATTCTCAGGAATAAAAAGAAGATTCGTCACTCGAATTGAGGCCCAATTTCGCGATGAATCCGCAGCCGCAGAAGTCGCTCTACATTCAGGCCAAATAATTTATTAGCTTAAATTAATTATCGTGTATCATAAACGCTCGATTTATTGAAATTATAAATAGCGCGTCGCGTATATCGACGCGAATACGCGTGAGTGTGCGAGTGCGTGTACAGGTTGTACAGATGAAAAAGAAAAGAGATAAATAAATGTTAATAGTTTGACGATGAGATACGACGAGTCATTATCCTCAATCGGTTTCAGGCAGAATCGTCGTTCGGCGCTTCTCGAGCGGCGATGGATTCGTCGAGGACTTCGCCAAGCATCACGTGCAGTTGTCGAGGCTGCAGCGCACCGTACTCACCGCTGGTGCAGCTGCGCTCTCGCTGGCCGACCCTTTTCGCGCTGACATGATCGCCTGCCTCGGCGAGACCACCGGAGGAAGCGCGCTTTCTCACTGTCTTCATCGCATGAAATCGTCCCCCGAGGGACAACGAATTCTCACCGAGAGACCTCGAATTAACACGTCGACCGTCCAGTTGTCCGCCCTGAAAGACTTGCCGGAGGGCACGTTGGGCAAAACTTATCACAACTTTTTGGAAGTCAATGTAAGAGTGTGATCTTCTTTCGCGTGGCATTTTTTGCAGCTTCTTTTGCAGCTTGAGTGACGGAATTGTTTTCAGAAAGTAACACCCGACTCTAGGGATCACGTTAAATTCGTTGACGATATCGAATTAGCCTACGTGATGCAACGGTACAGGGAAGTTCACGATATTTTTCACGCTGTTCTTCTGATGCCCACGACGATGCTCGGTGAAGTTACCGTTAAGTGGGTTGAAGCTTTGCAAACGCGATTGCCGATGTGTCTCAGCGGTGCAATTTTCGGTGCACTCAGACTTCGTCCGAGGTACTTGAAGCAGGAGATGGGGGAGCAATAGAAAGGAAAAACCATTGAACTTATCGTTTTACAGGCAGAGGAAGTTGTACGTGGATCATCATCTTCCCTGGGCACTGAGTACTGGAAAGAACGCGGGTTTCCTGCTAGGCGTGTATTTCGAGGAGCGTTGGGAGCAGCCGCTCCAGGATTTTCACAAAGAAATGAATATCACGCCTCTCACGTCTTAAAGTATAACGTAACTCGATACTCAATAGTCGTAGATGTAGCGTCGAAGGTATTGAAGGATTTTCCGTGTCAATAAAAGATCCCGAGGAAAGCACAGACTTGTACACAGTATAACAATTTTTATTGATTATAACACTGGAAATATTAAGAATATAATTTTTAATGAAATACGATAATACGCATTACATTGTCAGTAATACGACAAGGTGGTAGCTATAGAACTACGAATCATTGTATTTTTTTTTTCTTTTTTTGTTCGATAAAAATTGATATACTACATATACTTCAAGGTAGGTTGTATAAATATCACTTGGAATTCATAATAAACTAATATCTTCATTATCTTTTTTTTGTTTTTCCTGCATCGTCATTCGCGTAATTTAAAACTGATGTGGCGATGCCGCGCGTCGTTAATTGGCGTATCGATATGTACAAACTACAAATGAACAAATTTACCGGCCTTCAACGAAGCGAATAATTACATAACAAACAGCTCCTTCCGCTCCGTTCGCGCGCGATTAGTCAAACGCCTTTCGCGTCATAACCGGAGCAATATCCAATATTATTTCCGAAAATTGATTGTCGTTTTGGAGATTACAGATAAAAATCAGACTCACCGCTAAAAGCAAACGCGCGATGCTAATCATTGTAAAGTGATATTTTTTTCTTCTCGCCTCTTTTCTCCTCGTAGCACAGATATACCGAGTCGAAGAGACGCACACCCCGATGTACTTACATAGTCAAGGAAAGATTAAATTTCGTTATGTTTTTTACTTTTCGTTTTCTCTTTTCCCCACTCACATGCACTCTCTCATCGCAATCGGATCGGACTGCCGACTTCCCTCTCTATTCTTCTTCACTTCTCGTGGTACACTCACTTAGCCGTTAGTCGTACTCTAATATAACAATAAATGTTCGTTTACTTCGTGTCGTTTTTTTTTTCTTCTTTCATCATTTTTTTTCTCTTACTATCAGATTGCACTTTTGGAGTATGATAAAATGTGTTGTTTTTGTTTTTTTTTTGTGTTTTTGTTTTTCTTTCGTACGATATCCCGACAAAATATTCTTTCGTGGCTAACGATATTCTTTGGTATACACACAGATATTTGAAAAAACGAGCGCGCGCACCCACTCAACTCGCGAGTTTGTCCCATGTGTGTTCGCGGCGAATTCTCCGACGAATCGTCGAACGAGTTGCGTGCGATTGCGACCGACGTTCGTCAAGTATCGTTAGAGGTAATTTACAGAGGATCGCTTAATTAACTACGTTACTTCAATACCGTACATATACATTCGTTATCGTTCACGAGGTTGCCTTACCGATTTTTTAATAATATATATTTATATTTATATATTTATATATTTATATATATCTATGCATTATTCCGAGTGATAGGTGCGAATGAGGAATTGGTAAAAATGAATATGATTTTAAACGAAGATATGATGTGTGGATCACGCGTAAGCCGGCACCAATGATCTATCGTCGCTATACACAGAACGAAGTGTCCGGCCACGTCTATATATATTATTTTTGTTTGTTCTTTAAATATGTATTTCGCGAGGACTAGAACTCTTATCTGGAGATTGACTCGACATTGTTTTGTCACGGAGACGACCGTTTTTTCCCCGTCTCTCTTTGATATTGACTGGATGATTTTAACGATTAACAATTCGCAGACTCCCGGCGCAGACACACGCCCGCCGGACGAGCGTCGCGCCGCCCGCAAATCTCGTCCCATCGACGTTAAACGATATACAGATAACGCTTGACACCGATTATCAAAATCCCTTACTTGCACTTACAGTAATCATCGTCGTCGTAATTCTTACACGTTTACACACTTACAGGGTGAAGGTAAACCTAGTTGAGCATAAGTTAGTGGCCAGAGCATCCCTTCGGGGGTTCGTTTTCATATACTTAACTCGAAGAGAATTTTATAGATAAAAAAACAATGGTTAAGCACGGTAATAAATTATTCGGTGATGCAGGACCACAAAAAGAAAATGGAACTCCAACTTATCTTTCTACAGTTCTAGAAAATAAATAACGCAAAAAAGAGTAAAACAAAAACTATCAAAAATACAATACTGAACGGTGCGTCTTTAATATTATTATGTACACGGTAAACATTACGTCGTTTCAATGCAAACTCTGAGTCACTTTTTGAAAATGATTACGCGGACTAACTTAAAGGTATTCGTTACGCGAATTAACGTTTCTCTTTTTTTTTATAAAATTCTCTCCGCGCCGATATCGCGGTGAACTCGTCGGTCAGTGGGTCTCTATTTGTTTACTTGTTGTCTTGGGAGGGCTCGCAAATGTACAGGATGCTGCATAGCTGATTGTAATCGTTTTGGTCCACGCCGCTCGAGCGTTCATAGTTACGCGATTGTTTCAATCGAAGCCCAATCGTTTGAGGAAGAGGTGGATCTCCTCGAACGTGGGCCTCTCCTCGGCGTGCTTGCTCCAGCACTTGGTCATCATGTGGTAGAGGTCTCTGGAGCACGAGGGCGGCTGGGACAGCACGCGTGGTTGCGTCTTGCCGTCCATGTGGTACCACCTGCTGCAGTTCTCCAAAACTTGTTCCGACGTCATGTCCGAGAACGGAAGCTCCTCGCAGTGGGTCAGGACCTCCCAGACCGTCGTAGCGTAGGACCAAACGTCAGCCCGGCAGCTCTGCTTGCTCTGATGAAAGACAAAGTAACGAGTTTTTACGTCGAAAATAACCGCAGTGTCGACTTCAGCACTTTTCAATTCGAAGCCAACTCTGTGAATTTTGTAAAAAAATGCCGGTCTTTTTTTGTTTTTTGGTTTTTTTTTTCAAACTCAAGTAAAAAGGTTTGAAACCAGTGTTTTCGGGGGTATAATTGGGAACGATAATAAAACCCAAAAATCGATATTTCGAAGAAATAATGAGTAAATAGACTAACATATCCGAATTACAGCAGAACCTCGATTATCCGAATAAATTGCGACCGAGACGACTGCGGGTAATCAAAAGTTCGGATAATGGAAATGTAGTTTTTTTGGGAACTTAAAAACGCTAGATATCCTTCTTTTAAAAAGTTCATGAGTAACGGAAAACATTGTTAGCAAACTATTCGAGCTGTGATTGGTTGCCACAAAAGTTCGTTAAAAAAAAATCAGTTTGATATCAAATTTGACATAAGACAACGGATGCGGCTGTGCCCGTAACCTTTTAAAGCTTTATAAGAGCGCAGCAGCGTAAAATTGATTAGACTATTATAGATGAAATTTTGAAAGAAAATATTTCTCAGGTCGATTTTGGCGATTTTTCGGTCCGGAGACGGATCTATGATTTCTGACAAAAAAATCGTCTCCAAAAATGATTTTTTTTTAAATCGAGTAAAAAGTATTGATAACCCGTGTTTTCGGGGGTAGAATATACGACTTGAGAACGATAGTGTTATTAAAGAGAAAACCATTAAAATTCCTTACTAAACCGGAAAATTACCGCTTTAGTAAGTTTTTCTGGACGAATAGTCGTGTATTGTTCGTCCAGATACATTTGTTTAATTCATTTTCAAGTTCTGATGGATGAATAATCATATATTATTCATCCAGATACATTTGCAATGGATTTAGCAATTGAACTTGATGAAAACCCGTATTAGCGATAATTTGGCCATTTTCCGGATGAATAAGGTACACGTTTTCGTCCGGTATCCGGATGGCTAGCCAGAGCGAAAAAAAATTCGATCATTCGACTCACTAATAGAACGGCCTCCCACGCCATCCAGCGAAGCGGCACCTTGGCGTAGCACTCGTTGACGTAGTATTCCCCGTCGTACTTGCTGCAGTACATCGCATGATCGGAAACCTTTACGACGAGATTCTTGCTCACGACGCAATTCCTGAAATTCAACAATCATTGAAGACTCCGCGGCGGTTCAGTTCGGGCGCTTTGTACTCGCGCATAAATATTTCTCTTGCGCTTGACCCACCTCGCGGCGAGATCGCAGTGCGGTATACTGAGACTCTCGAGATATTTCATCCCCGAGGCGATCTGGGTCACAAAGTTCAATAGACAACCGTAGCTCAGCGGCATGTCATTGTTGGATTTTTCGTGATCCCGCATGAACGTTGGCAGATCGCCAAGCTCGCCGTACTCGAAAACCGCGCCGAAGGGCTCTTCCTCCACAAGGGCTATTATTCGGGCAATGTTTATGTCACGTATCTCCGCCAGCACGTACATGTCCTTCATGAAGACTTTTCTGAAAATAAAGTAGACGTCAATTTCGCTCTCGGAAACTCCGGGCTCTTCGGTAGGGCGGACGGAATAAAATTCCAAAGCTAAAATAAACAGCTAAAAAAGTTGTTTGATGTTTCGCATATGACCCCAAATTTGTTCGAATCTGGATCAAACTTTCTCGACGGGCTAAATTATTGCATGAACTAAATTAATCATGGGATCGAATTAATTAACGACTTTTCAACGGCGACTAACTTCAGTGAATCCGTGACACCGCGCCACAGGGACCTGACTATCACGACTTGACGACTCCTCGTGGTGCCTAGATCCGGGCTCTGAATCCCTTTGGCCTCGCATAGATGTACCTGATAACGATAAGTTTTAATGAAGCATTTCTTTTGAAAATAATTGTATTGCTGCAGAATCGCGACGCGAAGTTACAACTCACAAATCCAAAGCTGCCCTCGCCAATCTTATCGAGAATTCGTAGTCTGTGCCTGGAAATCTGTTGGATATTGAAGGAATTCGGCACATCAGCGAGACGAGCGCACTCGTCGATGTGAAGGGACGTGAAGAGGCTCAAACCCGAGTGCTGTTCGCGTCTTTTGATCTAAAAAAAAAAAAAATCAAATCAATTGGAAAATCAAGCAGTCGAGTGCTTCGGCTCGTCGACGGCTTCAACCCCTTTCGATTAAAACCACCGCCATTAAAGTCCCCCCTCGGAATCCCGATGCTATCTCTCACCGTCAGAATATCCGTGGCCGCGTAGTATCCCTCGTGCACTTTGGTGTTGGATTTCGTGGATTGCGTGGTCGTCGGGCCGTGTCGTTTAACCGGGAACGGGGTCTGAACGATTCTGTCCAAGACTTTGTCGTCCTGAAGATTTCCCTCGCTCGAAAAACCCGTCACGTCTTCGAGAACATTCGCCACAAATTCAATTCGAATTAATTGCCAATTGATATTCAAATTAAAGTGAATGTTAAAAACATTTGCAGAATTAATGCATGTATCGGTCTTTTGCAGATAGCGTATTTTAAATTCGTTTTAATATACGGATGCTATAAAATCCCCAATTATTATATTGTAAATACACCATCCGTAAAGTGCTCAGTGCTCTGTGTATTTATTTTTTATAAAAAAATGTCTAACGCCGCGACTAAATGTTTATTTCAATTTCGCGCAGCCGAAAGATTTACTGGTAGCGTATTTTTAATTCCATTTAATATACGGATGTTGTAAAATTCCCAATTATTATATTATAAATACACCACCCGTAAAGTGCTCGGTGCTCTGTGTATTTATTTTTATTTAAAAAAAATGTCTAACGCCGCGACTAAATGTTTATTTCAATTTCACGGAGCCGAAAGATTTACCGGTGTATTCGCTTTTGCAGGGATGCTGTTCGTACGCCAAATTCTCCTCGGAAAAGAGCTTGTACGTTTTCTCGTAAACGCTGCAGTGCTCGTACTCGTTGCCGGAGTTATTGCCGCCGCTTCGTATCGTCGCGCAGTCACCGGACAGCCCTTTGCTCTTGATCGACAGCCTCGACTGGGACAATCCATTGACGACTATCGGATTCGCCAGCTTGATGTCCTTCATATTGATCGTGATGCCGGGGGTCGGCGAGCCGCACAGCAGGGCCGTGTGCTTCTGCAGCAAAGCCACTTTGTTTCGGCCCCGGAGTTTCATGAGGAAGACCGTGCAGGTGAGCAACAGCGCGAGAACCATCAGGGCGCCGCTCACCAGACCGATGTAGGTCTGCGAGTTGTTTACCGGAAACGCGTCTGGCGTTAGGTTCGGAGTAATCTCGTAGAGCGTCTCGTTGTAGCTCGAATTCGATCTCTCGGTGTCCAAGTTCGAGTCTGACGAGTTGTCTACCCGATTCGCGTGAGGCCCGGAGTCTGGCAGCTCGTTCGAGAAGTTTCCCGGCGCTGGAACTAATGGGAGAGCGTTGGGGGAATTGAATGGGGCTGAATAAGTGGCATTTATGGAGTTTTCTTACATGCAGCATTTCTCGCTTATTTTCGGCGCTTACACTTCAATCCATTTGGGTCAAACGATGCTCAATATTCTGTCTATTGTTAAGATTCAAACCCTTCTTGTCTTACGCCGAAGGTGGTGAATTTAACCGTCCGTGTGTAAACTGGGTCTTTTAAGGAACAGTCGAAATTTCGAAATGAGATTTCCCTCCAATGAATGAAGTGCGGGCTTCAACTCCCCCCCCCCCCCCAAGTCTATTTAGTAGTTTTGTTCGTTATATACGGGATCGTATGTAAGGAAGCAGGTTCCTTACATACGGAAACGGACAAATTTTAGTGTGCCCGTCTGTGCAAGTCGCGATGGTTCCCTCAAAGGGTCAGTGTACAGACGGCGTCGGTGTTTTGATAGGTAAGCAAATGCTGTTTTTTTTTGCTTTTTTTTTATAGTTTTTTGGTCTTTTCACTGTATTTCGGACTAAAATACATGTTTCTTGTAATTTTATGTCGGTTTTACGCTGGTCTGCGAGGAACACCGAACGCACTATTGCAACAACTGCACGACCTAAATTCATATTTTGTCTTGTGTTATTAATAAAATTATAACATTTTTGTATTTTTTATAATAAATGTTGATTTTGCGCCGGATAATTACCGTTCACTATACTTATAACATGCCTGACTTCGTAAAATATTCCCCACATTCAGGTACTGAAATAATTCAACTTTTCAAAGCCCACCCCAATGACTCTATATTTTTTTTGACATATGTGCGTGCGAAGTTCGTCTTCTCGTGCCTGCGTAGCGGGCGCGAAATAGTCGATTTTCGCATGTTATTGGAGAATTTATTCGCACACTCCGAACATTGCGCGAATAAAATTCGCGCACTGATCGGAGTGTGCGAATAAATTCTCCAATAACATGGGAAAATCGACTACTTCGCGCCTGCTACGCAGGCACTCGAAGACGAACTCGCACACACGTATTTCAAAAAATAGTATGTGTGACACGTGCGCGTAGGCGATTCATGACTCGTGTGATTGCCGCCCTCGCTTCGCTCGGGCGGCAAACTTCACACTCGTCGTGAATCGCCTACTTCGCGCACTAGTCGCACAATGTACTATTTGAAAGCTCATAGTCTAAGCTACAAAACCTTATAACCGTTTTTTAAAAATATTTGTTTATTGCGAAGTTATGATTTTTTTAAAGAAAAACCCGTTTTTCCCCATTTTCGACTACAATTCAATTTTTATTAACAATAGTTATAAACGTTTGAGTTCGGGAACTTCTGGGCCGTGTAGTAGACACTTCGAGAAGTGTCTCTGAATTCTTTCAAATTTTTTGAGAGCTTAGAACATTTTGAACACTCGACTGTTCCCTGAAAGACCCAGTGTACAGACCGTGTATAGAAAAATATAGTTTACACACAGAGGGTTAATAACCGTTTCTCGAACAAATTTTAATCGCCATCGACAAATAAATTTGTACGAAAATGTGTAACTGTTAAGCGAATCGAGAAGATTCAACTTTGAGAGACTAATTGACGTGAGTTAGTGTTTGGGGTCTGTATTAATTTTAGTAATGCTGCGATTGCATCGATAATCGGTGTTTTCTTTACCACTCTCGAAGGTGATCTCGCTGATGAGCAGCCACTTGGATCTCGGCACCAGCTCGAGCTTGACGAACCGGCCGCTGCGAGACACCAATTCGATGGACATAACGGCGATGCTGGCGCGTATGTAGCCGACGAACTCGGCCTTTTCCTCGTTCGCCTGGTACTGCTTCCCGTCGTGGGAGAACCAGGCTCTGATGGTGGAGAAAGGCTCGATCCCGCGTTCCGGGGCGTTGGCCACGTGAAACGTGCAATTCTCGAAGTCCCTCGTCTCGCCGAACTCAAAGACAATCTCGACGGGATTGAGATCGGTCCAGCCGACCCAATTGGTGGAGCTCGAGGACTCGATTCTGTAGGGATCCTCGCCGATTATACCGTCGGTCAGCTGGCCCAGGCCGCCCACGAGAAACCCGTCGTCCTCGGTGCCGTCGTAGGAAAAATCCTCGACGTTCGCGCCCTCCGGACCGAAGACTTCGCCCTTCGGAGCTTTGTACCTCGCGACTCGTTCTGCGCGAGGGAGAGAAAATAAAAAAAAGCTCTTACTGCCCGGATTTATGGCCTCCGAGTTTATGGCTCACTACTTTATTATCGACGTGGAAAATCCCATCGCGAGTGGGCGAGAGACTCCCGCACGTCGGAGGTTCGAATGGTACTCACGCTCCCACACGCATCCGAATATCTCGACTCGCATGCAAACCGTGCGGGGATGCTGACTGTAGGGAACGAATCTCACTCGGCTGGCCACGAACGGCAGATCCAACTTCTGCTGCACCACGAGATACGTGTTGCTGTTGCCGCGAAGTATCTGCGGGCGTGGGTTAAAGTATTACTGAAGTGCGGGAACGCTGATGCAGGGGGGCAGATAAGTTTTACAGTTTTTTGAGTGGAAATACTCCGGGTTCGAACGGTCCGGATTCTCTCGGCGCTGTAAATCACTCGGGCTAGTGAGTTACCGACTGCGGCGGAGACCAGGGCTTATTGACTCAGTTGAATTCAAATTTTGTACCATCGCGCAGATCTTCGTGGCTTTATCAGATCGTCTCTCGCAAAAATATAAGCAAATTGTCGACGCAATTTAAGCAAACTGTGGACGCAAAAATTAGCACATTATAGACGTAACATAAGCACAATAATTAGCAAATTATAGATGCAACATAAGCACAATAATTAGCAAATCATGGATTTGTCCAATATATAGCACAAAAATAGAAGCGAATTGGACGCAATATAGCAGAAAAGAAAGATCAGCGTTATAAGCTAATAATCAGCGTTATAGACACTGACGCAACAAGCCCCGGTTTCCACAGCTACAACACAATAATCTGATATCATTTGCTCCTTTCCTTTCGGCAATTCCCCCTTTCAGGTATGCATGGGGAGTGAACTCGAGTAGCGCACGCACAATGGTCGCTGTATATCTCGGATCGCTGTGGATATCGCTATCACCCTCACCCGATCGCCCCTCAACGTCCTGTACGGATGCCACTTGGAGTCCCGCCAGTACTCGAGGAAGAAGGACTCCGCGTACTCCTGACCCTGACCGTTGCCGAAACGGCCCTGCGTCTCCGTCCACGTTATCAGATGATCCTTCGTCAGGTCGACCTCCAGATACTCGCGAATATCGTTGCTGATCTGGGCCTTCGGACACCACGCGCCGCCGTTCTTCTCCTGCCGTATTCTTCGGGACAACGCAAAAAAAGCATTATTCAATTATCCCGCGCAAAAACTAGCGAGGCGATTAATTATTTTCAATATTACCGATTTTCGATAGTTATTCAGGCGAAAATTTGATACTAAAAATGTACTTCAATACCGTCGCGCAATCATTATTTTAATAATTATTTATTGGTACTACGTAATTAAAAAAAAATAAGAAAGCAATAAAAATATTATTTTTGTAACTGCGAGCGTAAAACTCGACTTTTCGAAGCGGTTTTGCGTGCGTAAAGTGCTCGCTTTCCGCACTAGTGCGTAAAGTGACCACTCGTGCGTAAAGTTCTACTTTACGCACGCAAAACCGGTTCGAAAAGTCGTGTTTTACGCACCCAGTTACAAAAATAGTATACTGTGTAACATGTGCGTAAAGTACAACATTTCCGCACGAGTTACACATACTATTTTTGGTAATAGCGTGCGTGATGCGAGTCTTCTTCGGGGAGGTTGAGCGAAGTCAAAGTTTTCCGAAAGGAGTGCGTAAAGTAAGCGGAATGCGTAAAGCTTCACTTTACGCACGACGTTACTTTATGCACTCGTGCGTAAAGTAAGCAAAGTGCGTAAAGTGAAGCTTTACGCACGGCGTTTACTTTACGCACGACCTTCCGAAAACGAGCACTTTACGCACGCGAAACCTCACCGAAATGACGAGCTTTACGCACGCTATTACAAAAAATGGTATGTGTAACTCGTGCGGAAATGACCTTCTTTACGCACGTGTTGCACAATATACAATTTTATTAGTATTCACATTGTTTTTATTTTTATTTATTTCGTGAGAATGTATAGAATCAAACAAGAAGCAATTTTTCTTCCGCGACTTTAAAGGGATTTCCAGTTAGAAAATATCTCACGCCCGCTTAGCGCGCGGGAAGTATCAGCGAGAATTAGCAAAATAATGTCGCGACAGAGGCGAAAATGCCGTTAGTCACCGAAGAGTGCACGTACCTCGCATTCTGAGGGCCGACAGACTTCATCTCGTAACTCGAGGATGCCGTTATCGCGTCATCCGGTATTTTTCCCTCCTCCATACCGAGGGGAAGTTTACACTGGCCTAAAACGTTATCAACGTTATCCAATTACCCTGCGAGATGACGCTGGCGTCTCTATACATATATACACAAAATATACACATAGCGCTGAGTGTATCGCTCGAAAGTGGCGAATAAAATTCCAGTCACGTGACGAGGGTCCATGGCGCCGCCGGTAAAATCCCCGGCTCGTCGACTTCCTTATCCTCCGATATTTCTTTTTTCTCTCTCTCCTTTTTTTGTTCCTTTTTATTATTCATTTATTAAAGAGAAAAGGCTAATCATCGATTCAGGACGCGCGCGACAAGACTATCGGAATATAAGCCGGATCGATGTACGGGCAGCGCCGCGCGCGGCGAGTTACGAAGCCACTTCGCCGGGTCGCAAGTTCTGGCTCTGGAGGTTCATTCGTCATCGCGGCCGAAACGAGTGGAATACCGGAGAGCGAGCGCGCGCGCGAGCCACTTCGGAATGCAAATCCATTGACCCGTCCGAAGCTTATTCTCTTCCGGACAGGTCGCGGAAGCAGCGCCGACCGGCTCGCACGATCCCCCGAGACGTTCTCAAATTTCCGGAGGGCCCCATCGCGCATCGCGCGGCGTCGCCGCTCGGCCCTGGCCGGGCCGGCCGGCGGCGCCGCGATTTATGTGTACAACGCATCTCGATGCAAACTTACCGGTAACATTATTCTTAATCGTGTCCTCGGCGCAAAGGGCCACAGACGCGACGAGGATTTCTGTCAGAAATACTGCTATCGCTCTCATGATATGTAACACGATGATATCCTACGGCGTCACGACTCGGACTTGTTATACTCATGATAAGTCGCCTGCTGTCATTGCATTTTATTCTGAAACAGAAAACATAACCGGTTTTCAGATTTTCCATTGGATAATTTTTTTTTATTGTTTGGCGAAAAAAGTGTTGGCTTTTATTGAAAAATTATTTCAATTGTGGAAAGAAAAATATATATACACTGTATGAAATATACAATTTTTTATATAGTATTTCGGTGATTGGTGAAAAAAATCGTGGATTATTTATTCGAAAGTTTATTTCAGTCCTAATTAATAAAAAATGTATATTGATGAAATATACAATTTTTTTTAATGTAGCAGTTTCCTCGTTAAAGCAGTGAAAAAACTGTTTTCAGGCCACTGTACACGAATTTTCATTCGGTGCCCGAACATCGAGGCTATGAATGTTAAACGTTTTGCGGAATCAGTAATTATTAGAAACCGACTGAACAACCGGCGGGACAATCGAATTCTCGCTGAATCCAGGATCCCAGTGACCCGGCCGGAAAGCACTTTGTCTAAAACAGAACGAGTCCCAGCAAAAAAATCCATTCACCCGGTTTGATGAGAAAACTGTGGTGAATAAAAAATTCCGCGTTTCATTCCCCGGAGCATTTGTACGCGCTAAATGGCTGCGGAAAGAATGGCAGCTTCGCGATGCTCGACGCGACCTCGACGGGGTTGGAAATGCAATTTTATTCCGGACAATAGTATCATCACCCGAAAAAACAAATTCTGATGCGCCTTTCAGCTGAGCCGGCCCTGACGCTGGCAGCAATAGAGCATATTTCGAAAACAAAACAACCCCCGAGTCACGTGATACGCGTTAGGTGAGTTACAGCGATGGTGGCTCCCGTGTCTTTCGCAGTTACGACGCAATTCGTTGCCGCGAGTCAAAGGGACGAGAGCGAGGCGGCGGGCGAGAGCGAAAAAGCTCGTTGTAGAGTCCGAAAGGAAAAATTAATCAAGAACTGTGCAGCAGCGGGTGTGCTGCCCAAGACAAATAGGATGAGACTTTTGTTATTCGCCCGGCAGGCTCCGCGCCGCGCGTTGCGTGCCACTCGCGCGGGCATCGCCACAAACGGAAGGACGGACGTGCGGACGACGTTTAATCGAGGTCAAAGATCATTTCGCTTCAACGATACTCAAAGCTACTTCGTTCCATTGTACAATCGGCGGTGTGCGACTGCAGAGCCGCTCCCCCGCCGCGCGGCAGCAGCAGCGGCGGGAGCAGCCGACAGTCCGTAAAGAACCTAGCGTAGCCCGAAAGTTTAATGAGATTTCGCATAGAAAAAGGGAGAAAACAAATGAGACACAAAAAAGGGGGAAAAAATGAGCGGGCCATCAGTGGAAAGCGCGCGGCGAGCGAGTCGTGTATGTGTGTGTGTGTGTGTTGTGCTCTCTCCATTCCATTTCGTCTCTGGCATCGAGCTCTCAACGCGCGGATAGTCAGACACGCTGCTGCTGCTGCTCCCCTTGATATGCCCATTCCGCCATCTAGTGTTTTCTTTTTTCGCGTTTTGTTTGCTACGCCGAACTCTCGAGCTTTGCGCATATATAATACCAGGTGTGTGTGTGTGTGTGTGTTTTTCGCGCGGTTGTGTTGCGTGTGATGTTTGCGCGTTATACGCGGAATACGAAATAGAATATACGTATACACAATAGGCAACACAGCGCCTATGCCCTTGTGGAGGGTAAACCTATAACGCTCCGGCGTGTAACAGAAAATTACTCCGGTGGAGCGCGCGCGGGCGGGCGAGCGTCAATATTTCCGTCTCGACCCCCCCGGCGGCGCGGCTTTTACGGGGTGTGTCAAGCAGACGGGAAAGATACATCGGGGGGAGAATGCGAGGAGAGGTGCGCGGAGCGCGTTACGCGCGGATGAGCGAGGAAGGCCGTGTAACGTAAGTAGCGCCCGGGTGGGAGCCGAGTGTGAGAAGTGACGCCAGTTCCTCGATTCTTGTCTCTGCGTATATCGAGTAGACACACGACGCAGTTGGAGGTGGAAATTCGGCTCGTCTAAGCGGGTTTCGTGGTTTTCGCGGCGATTATTATGTAACAACCCCCACGGAAAAGAAATATACAGGAAAATGTATCTGATATATAGAATTTTTCGGACGATAATACAATAAAAATACATTTTGATTATATTTTGGATGTATCTTAGATATATTTTTCGCTCGCGTATATTTCGTATAGATCCTTAAATATATCCGACATACAGAAGTTTTCGGAGAAAATATATCTTGTATATCTAGAATACATCTTTTGTATATCTTGCGTATATTTTATTTCCCTATGAGAACGGTGTTGGTTTATATAAAATTGTGAAATAAAATATCTAATTATTACTATTTGCTTGTAAACGCGTAATAAAAAAATCTGCATGGGCAAATATTGTCTAAGTTAAAATGCCGGAGAAAAATGTGTGAACATATTTTTTGATTTATCTTCGTTACGCAATTCTAAGGAAGATGTAACATCCCGCAGCCACCGTAAACACACGTATCCACGGAAACAAGTGAATTATACATTTGCGAAAGAACAACACGATAAATATGAATTACTTCGAAAAGCGGCTGTGAATTTTTTTCTCGTTCGCAGCGTCCAGAATTGACTCGGCGAACAGTCCGAAACATAGAAATAAAAAGGAACGCGCTCTCTCCCCGCGACACTTCCACGTCCCTTTATGGCACTCGTGACTCGTATAACCCGCGTCTATGGCTTCGCACAGCGCGAAGCAACGAAGATAAAATGTATCAGGCACCGCGGTGCGCGCAGTCATCGACGATACAGCAGCGGCACCAGCGGCGGCTACATCGGCATGAAAATTCATAAAATTTACGCGAGTCTCTCCGCTTCTTCCACTCGTGTTGCGGAATTGCATTTCTCACGATGTTTCCTTTCACGCGCGACGGGGTCGGCCGTGGGCGCGCAGGAACGGGGGGAGGGGGAGGGGGAAACGCGCACGCGAATATCCGCTACCGTGCCAATAAATTCTTTATCTCTTTTCCAGAAACCCATCGAGTTCCCCTCCTCCCCACTTCGTCTTCTCTCCTCGACTCGATCCTTCTGTTCTGGCGTCTTCGTCTCTCCTCCTCGACTCGAACCTTCGGCTCTCGGCGCGTCCTCTCGTGCCTAGGCACAGACGGCGAGCGAGAGAGAGAGACGGATGAAAGGCACAAGTGTCGCCCCCCTCGCGTTTCCCCACCGCCGACCCGGAACTTTTCTATTATCTGTCGGCGCTGCACGGCGGTGAGGCGCGAAGAGGATTTCAGAGACCGCGCGCGCCCTCTCGCAATTTTCCCTCTCGCTTCCCGCGCGCGGCGGTCGGCGGCTGCTTCGAGCCAATGTTTATTTTAACTACTCCTCGCTCTCGTCGGCTGCGTCAGCAGCAGCGCCGCCAGCGAGGAAGCTACTCTCTCTCGCTCTCCGCGAGTGCGAGCCTCCGGCCTCGGGGGCTCCGGCAGCGCGGCTCGTCCTTTCGACGCGGATACATTATGTACGTAAATGCGCCCGAGTGAACCAACGAACTCTCGCGAATGATATATATATGTAGATACATAAAACGAGGGGACGGGCGGGCGCCACACGGCGCGAGGGAGACGGAGAGCGGGGACGACTCTATAGCCGCTGTTTATTCGGGCGTCTCGTTATCGTCATACACCGTGCCAACTGCCAGTAAAGTAGACTTTCCGAACTCTTTTTCTGCGCGCTCAAACTATTATGCTTTGTATATTGTGTCGGATGCGCGAGTGACGGTGAACCTGTGTCTGTGCGTCTGTGATGTCTCTGCGTGCGTCGTTCGTGTGTCTATGTGTATATTAATTGAATCCGTCTCGATACGCCCGGCGTGTTCCTTCTGCATGCTTCGTGTAGACCGGGAAGTCGCTCGGTGTGCGTGCGCCTCTTTCTTCGCTCTCTCTCGACATTCCTCGCCGTAAGCTTCGGCGAAGTTTGAGGAGAGGAAAGCGGAAATAATATAATATGCGCGCGCGGGGTGAGGGTCGAGGGGTGGGGGGGCGCAGGTGGCATGAAATACGCTCAAGCGTTATACTACCGACGAGATATTGTAGAGACACTTTATACCGGTACTTCCTCGATTCATAATGTATCCATGATATATTAAGTACTTCGCGAAACCGAGCGGGCGCTTCTGACGTCGCGTTCGCGGCGCACTGCAGCGCTCATATTTATTCGCCCCTCCCGGCCCCGGCACAGTCGAGCGTCCCGCGGGGCCGACACCGAAAAATCCCGAGTTATTCATGAGACTCTGTCTCTCGGATCCGCGGGCCGCGCGTCGGGCGCGCTGTATATTATTTTTCCAAAGATTTCGCTCGCGATAACCGGGCGCGCGCGAGAGGCGAAAAAAAAAAGCGCGCGGGGTCAAAGCGGCGGACGCGGCGAGTAGAGCGACCCTGCTGTACCGCGGGACGTGTGTGCGGCTCGGAATAAAAGTGCAAAATAATTCACGACCGCCACTGAGAGCATCACGAGTTTGCTTTTTTTTTTCGTCACTCTAGAATTTTCGGACTTCATTGTGGACGGAAAAGGGTATTAAAAAATGCGCATAAAGAGGGAGCCTACCGTGCGGATTATACAAAAGTTCCAGCGTGGAATCTAAAATAATTAATGAACGTGCGGAGAAAAAGTCAGCATATTTGTCGCGCGATCGCGTCGGGCTTTGAAAAAAGCAACAATTAACGAGGGCTTGTTAGCCGCAACTCGCGACACCGCATTATTTTTTATAGATCTTGCCGATCGCCCCGCAGATAAAAACGCACAAAAAACACACGACAACAAAAACCAAAAAACTTTGCTGTTACGTTTTGGCCATTTTTTCTGCGTTATAAAATATTCATCAATCTTTAATAAAGTTCTTCCATTCAAATTCCCTCAACTATTTGCGATTTCCAATCGTCCGAGAACCGGACGACGATCTCATATTTCTGCTTATCCATTTCCGCTCGTTCCCTTGATTCTAATTACATCAAGTTCAATACGTTTTTCGTCGGCCGCGCGTGCAACGCGACGTCAGCACCTTTCCAAATTTCCCACTTTTTCGCCCACCACTTTCTTCCTCAACTCGCCTGATTTATTTCCAATTCAGTTCTGTTCTTGATTTCGCCTGATTTGTATCTAACTAAATACTTAGCTCTGAGTGAGCCCCTTCGAAATACAGCCCTGATGCGTGGCTTTAACGGCGTGTATTAACGCGGTGATCATTGATATATTACCCATTATTTTATATAGCGTTTTAATCGCTGTATTTTGGGACATTAATAAAACGTATTATTGCTTGGGATATTCCTTTCAAAGACATATTGAGCAACGGACCCGATCACGGCGAATAATCATGACATCCTACGATTAATAAGCGAATTTTCCGTTAATAGATGAGTGGATGAAGTGTAAACTGCAGGCATGGGATTTGCAGTACTGGCAAAGTAGTTTTTATAAGTCACAAATTAATTATAAATTAATGAACTGCGATTGACACAAGTTATCTTTCCCAACCTTAAAATTGTCTCTATCGCAAAACCGCTCTTCTTTCGTTTGCAGTTAGCATCGTTCAGTTCCCACAGCCATACCGATTCGCTCCTGCAAGCGGACGTTGTAAAGCGGAAGGACTCAGCTGTTAAAACTAGAAAGTATAATACTGTTGTGCTTGCAGACTCCAATATAATTCTAGCAGTCAGATATTTGGTTGGCATAGCCGCTTCTTTTTCTCAGTGATACGAGAAATAATAGTCGCCACGTAACAGTTGCGTACAGAGAGACTCGACTGTTCGCGCGTAGTCAACCTGCAACTGTTTGCATGTCGCAGTGTGCGCGGCAAGAGGGGGGGGGGCGAAGGGGTAGAAAAAAAATGTAATGACGCAGTCACGTTTGAGGAGACGAGTGGAGTGTGGAGTGCTCGAAGGATCGTCGTCGTATTCTCGTCGCGGTTTCTCCCTGGCTCCGCGTCTCAGCCCCGTGTATATCGTATCCATATATATCCGTGTTTACGTGTGCGTGAATATCTATATATGTAGCTCGGTAGCGCGTAGCGTCGACTCTGCTCTCGAAGGCCCCGACACCCCTAGTGCTGCTCAGTGCTGAGAGCTCGTAACGTCCCCCCTCCCCCCCTCCTCCTTCACCGAAACGAGATATACAATCCCGCATTGTTTTTCAGGTTCCCCCTCGGCTGAACGAGTTGCGCGTGATACCGAGCGAGATGGCGCTGGGCGACGGTGCCGAGGAGCGACGGAGACGCGCGAGTCGAGGAAGGACGCGCGCGGCGCGTCGAGTGGGACGACGATCAGCATGCAGGAGCACCCAACCCTTAACTCGAGGACGGAGGAGCCGCGCGCGAGCGGCGTCGACGCTCCCGCGTCCAACTAGGAGAAAGGTGCACGTCGAGATAAAATACCGGAGCTTCGTGTGACGAATATTATTTCAAGCGCGGACTATACTCGGTCCGTCGCCCCGCCCGAGCCGCCACTGAGTGCGGCTCTCGGAAAATATTCCCTCCCGCTTATACCGCCGGTCCGATTGCTCTAATGCAGCGGCGATATTTTTTTTAGCCGCGGGTGAGCGGGGGGGATTTTTCGAAATACCGGGTAAATAGGATCCGGGGGCGATTTGGCCGGGGGGCGATTTAATTGGTAGCTTAATTGTACGGCGGAAAATGCGCGGCGTGGAACAATAGTTAACGAGGCTCTTTTGTCGTGGAAAGTAATAAAAAATTAATGAGGGTATTAACGGGTCAGTTATGGCAATGCCGCGCGGCGTAATGATTCATCGCCGGTTGCAAAGGTCTAATTATTGGTCTTGTTTACGCGGTTATGCGCTGCGTTGTTACGCCGCACGCCTCGACGGTTGTTCGCGAGCGTTGCTCGTGATTTTGCGGGGGGAATCATTCGAATGTGCACTCTTTATTATTAATTTTCGGTTTTAACGAGCGTTTTGTTTCGTTCCAAGCGCGGATTGAAACGTCAAAGACCGCGGTGGGTAATTCGATTTTGTTTTGCGCAGGTTCGCCCGGAGGCTGCACGGAGGTCAGCGGGACAATCATCCGCGTCGCGATGCGCGAAATGGGCGTCGCTACGCCGAAGTGGCCCCCCCGCGGCGGGGGAAACGTTGCGGCGGGAGTTTTCGTCTCAATCAACGACACACGAGCCGAAAAGGGGATGTTTAGATATGACCAGCGGAGCTGAAAAACCCGGAGAATAATGGAGCGATTACCTCTCCACGTGGATTACGTCCCTTTGTGCCCGGACGGAGCCGGCGATGCCCCGGAGCGTCGTCCACGTCGCTCAGACGGAATATCATGAACAGTGGTTAGCGAGGATTTCATCGTGGATTGGAGTAATGAAAAATTAACGAAGTTGCGTAATACGCTCAATTTTTTTTCTACTTAAAAAGAAACTTTCTCATCGTTTAATGTATGTTCAAGCTCGGCAAAGGACTGCGTAAATCTTCGCATTCCGGACACGCGTGGAGGCTTCAAACTTTACACGAATACGAAAAATTCCCCGCAATCCCGGCGTGGAAAATGGGATCCGCTCAGCCGCAAAGCCTCCCCATCAGGAAGCGGTTCCTCCCCGTCAGGCCGGGCACGTTAAAATTAATCAAAAACATGAGGCAAAAAGGACGACAAAAAAGAAAGAAAAAAAAAAAAAACGTAAGCGAGGTCCATAAACTTTGGATATGACCGGAAGCGTCGGGGAGGAAAAAAAGCAGCCCCCGGGAGTAATGGAACGATTACGTCGACGGCCAGAGATTACCGCGCGCCGCGCGGTACAAAGCGACAGGGAGCGATGCCCCGCGAGCATCTTCCACTCCGCAACCTCTTTAAATCTTCGTCAGCCTCGTCGGCGTAAGGGAAATCGATAAAGTTTACCTAAGCCCAGGAGTCTAATACCGGGCTATATCTCGGCAAAGTTAGAAGCGACGCGGGGGCGGAGGACAAGGAGAGGGCGGCGGCGGGGGGGCAGGAGGGCAATCGCCACGAGAGGCTGGGCGAGGGTGCAATGCTTTGTGGTGGAAAAAGGCGAATATCCCGGACACGGGAGAAGCCAAAGAGCCCCAATATACATCTATACCCCACATATATATCGCCATCCATCCATCCATATATATATATAAAGCACGAGAGACGACCAAGTGTAGACGTCTCGTTGCTGTCCCTCACCGCTCTTCTCGTCGTCGCGAATGCCCGCAAGTCGATAGCTCCGATCGATATTTGTTCGCTCTGTGGAAAAGCTGTTCGGCTAGAACAATGGCTATCGTGAACCGCGGCGCATGGGGGACGGGGGTCGCTCACACGCGCAGACACAGAGGGATAACGAACAAGAGAGCGAGAGAGTGAGAGCGAGCGAGCGGTGTGCGTCAAGCCATCAGAGAATATGCGATATATATTTGGCGGACAACTCGCAGACAGGCGAACTAGCCACGCCGGTGACGGCGGCAGAGCCAGTCGGCTCCGTGCGTGTGGCACACGAACACCGAGGCCGAGCTTTGGCCGGCACGAGGCGACGAGATCAGCCAGCCAACAAAGTGGTGGCGATGCAGGGAGACAGAGGGAGGGAGAGAGAGAGAGAGAGAGAGAGAGAGGCTAGGCGTGCGCTAGGCGCGTCGCGCGAGACACGGCGAGCCCTAACAAAGTGGTATAGTGACGTTGACCGGTCCATACCAGTCCGACGGTGTGCAAAGTGATTGTGCTGCTGCTGCTGCTGCTGCTCGCCAGCCAGCAACGGCGGCAACAGCCGAACCAGCAGCAGCAGCGGCAGCAGTAGTTGGAACATGTAATCGTCCGGCTCTGCCCGGCCAGTGGTACGAGAGCGCATTGATCAGACGCTAAGTAGTAGGGATATCTGATGGTTAGCCGCAGTCAGCAGACCCGCGGCGGACGCGGCGTCGGCGGGGCCACGCACCCTGCAACCCAGTGTTGCGGCGGTCAATGCGCGGCGATACGCCCTCACTCTGCCTCGTGCCGACCCGTCAACCGCGAATTCTCTCTCGCCCGCGGGGCAACACGCCGCCGTCTGAACGACAGACGTGGATCGTGTTTTGCCCGCGTGGCTGTTATTGCGATCATCGACGGGCAATGTAACGCGGGGGCTGCGCTTTTGCGGTGGCAGCTGGTCTCGGGGAGGTGGGGGCGAGGAGGCACTGTTTTCCGCGGGGCTGCTCTTGAGCATTTCATTTTTATGATGCTAGACCGTACGCGCGCTCGCCTAGTTGATGTTGCAGTGATTATTCTTTTTTTTGCAAGTGTTCCCCCTTGCTTAGTTTTTTATTTTTATTTTTCTTTCTAGAAGTTCGAAAACTTAATCTGATGGAGAATTTCCTACTGATTCCGAGAAGCACCGTTGTTTGCCTGAAAAAGAGAAAATTCGACAAGAAAAACGCGAAAAATGATTTTTTTTCTGTGCAAATAGTAATTATATCGAAAATTCGAGATCTTTTACCCACTGGTTTTTTGAAGAGGAAATTTTCACAGTTTATGGATTAAAGCATTTTATTAGTGAAAACTATTGATAACAGATTGCAAAGAATTGGCTGCCTTAAAATTGTTTTTCAGAGCTCAAACGATATTTATTAGAAAGAATATTCGAAGATTTATCCTGAAATTGGTTTAACCCGACCTCGATCCACCGACTCTCGGAATCGTCGTTTCGCCCCGCAATATGCGTTTCTTTAATTTCAAATAGCGCACGGATCAAACCCCTCCGAGTATTTCCGATATCGCCGGGAAACGAAGAAATTAGCGTTCGCTCGTCGACTCGAGCAATATCCCGGCGCGTTTCCGCGTGTCCCGCGGGCCGCGAGTCTTTGCAGTTCCCCCGAGTAATTATTATTCTCCGTCAACTCGGCGAACGAAATGATCAATACCAATAATTACTCCTTTCACCAGGTTCATCGGCGTTCCGGCCGGACAAACGGGACCCGCGACGGAGGAAAAAGGAAGCGAAGCGGCGTCCGCTCGGGTCATCAGCGTTGAAAAACAGACGTGGCCAGTGGAAATGGGATCTTCCACTGTTTCTATTCCGCACGTTAATTACATCTGTCCATACTGGGAACGGCGGAGGAGAACGAGGGAACACCGGCGACCAGGGCGAGAGAGAAAGAGAATGGAGTGTCGAACGCCGCGAGAGAAGAGAAGAGAAGAGAAAGGGCCCGTTGTGGCGGCGTCTCGTGCGAGGGCGAGCGAGCCAGTGCGGCAAGGGCGGCCGCCAGCAGCCAGCGAGCTTTCCGAGCGGCGAGAGCGTTTGCTCTGCGCAACAAGTAAAGAACGATCAATACGCAATATACTTGGTGCGTCCGGGCGGCCGGGACGGGAGCGAGAGAGAGAGAGAGAGGGAGACGAGCGAACGGGCCCCGCAAAGCTCACTCATTCACTCACTCACTCGGGTTGGCTCGCCAGACCTAATCAAACTTCCCGCTCGAGAAAATTCATCGTACTTTCCATATTGCAACGAAACCCGCGGTTGCCGCGGCGGTTGGCCACGCGACGCTCCACCCGGATAGTAATTAACTCTACTCGGTGTTTTTCACGCGCGAATAACTCCGTTCTACCCGGGAGTCGCGCGCGCGGCCGAGGGACACTCTCCACTAGCCCGGGACTAGTCGCGCGGCTAGTAGTCCCAGTTCCCGTGCGCGCACAGCTCTCGCACAGCTTTCCGGAATTTCTACGTGTCTCCGGTTTCCGGCGGCTAAAAAGCTCGCTACTGAAATACTTCATCCGTGCGTGGAGAGAGCTCGATGGGCGAGGGGTTGTTGCCCACTCTCGGCTCTCCGCGCGCACGGAACTCGCGGTCCGGACTCGTTCCACTAGCTTTTTGCGGATATTTGAGTGCCCTGGACACAGCTATTTTCCCCACTGTCGTGCCATCTCTTATTACCAGACGGGAGAATGGGCGCCGGGAAATAGACAGCGCACAAAGGAAATCGTGCAGTCGGCGGTGAGAGGGAGAGTCTGTCGGGTCTCTTGGTCTCTTAGTTAGTCTGATTATTGCTGGAATATAGGGAACGAGCGATAATAGCCAGTCGGGGAATTTTCATGGGTCGGAGAATTTTCGTGGGTCGTACGGGCCACGACAAAGGGCACCACGCGCTTTGGTCACTGCGGTCGCGTTTCAATTGCACGGGGCATTAGTGTAACGGCCAATAAATAATTAGGCCGCTCCGGGGTTGCAGTTGACGCCGGTGGTCATTGTTAAATGTCGCGGAACGACTTTGAATCCCGTTTTCGAAGCACACGAGCGTAATGAACTTCAAAGACATTTTTTATTTCTCTATTTATTTTATAAAAGGTGCAGCCAGCATTTTTTTTTCGCGACGCGAAAGATGATTGAAGCGTCTAGACTGGCTATATTTAGGGTCGGAGTAGACGTCAAAAGTGTCCAAATGCACTTTCACTCGCGTTCGCTTTCAATAAAATTCTATCAAGCTAGTTAAAAATAATCCATTCAAGCTTCGTTCGTTTTTCTTCCTTTCTCCTTCTTATTGTTGTATCTCGAAGAACGCTTTGAAAAGCTAATTAGTTCCACTTCCTCTGGCGTTGCGTCGACACTTTCTGACCGCGTTATTATGAAACTCTCCTTAATGGGATATCGCCGGGGCGAATAAAAGACTTTTTGCTTCCCTTTCGCGTCCGATAACCAATTAAGTTTCTCCCGGCCGACTGTGCGTCCGATGCTAATTATAAAACAGCATGCATATGTGATCACAGGGTTTGATAATACACTTTTCCATATAGACGCGTCGCGAGATAAATTTGAGGAATTAAAAAAAAGAAGATTATTAATTAAAAATTAATTATACATTATTCCAGTTGAAACTTTTCGCCCGACGAGAAAACAGCCCGAGAGCTGCGAGCGAATAGACGCGCGCCGGGAGTATTTTTTGAGAAGTTTACTTTCCATTAAGTAGATAAACCCCATGAAGAAAATTTCGTTCGGCCTCTCCGTCTCTCTCTCTCTCTCTCTCTCTCTCTCTCTCTCGCTTCCACTCTCAAGAACACAATAAATATCTCTCGCGCAAACAAAAAGCCGGGAAAGAAGAGGGCACGACTGTTCTTTCATCAGCGCAAGTGGAGAAATTCACCTCGCGTGGGATGAAAGAATTTTCCATCTGGCTGCCGATCTTATTTGTCCACCGTACAACGGCGGAGACAGCACGGGATTCGTCCCTTTGCATACTTTCTGAACGTCGACGCATTGTTGACTTCATGACCTGAAACGGAGTTCACGGTTCTCGGAGGAAAAATTTTCAACGCGAGAGTAAAATAATTTGCCGTCGTCCCTGGGCCGTGTTGGCTTTGATCTATATCCCCGCGCATAAACATAACACGAGAGTGAGTCATATATCCGCGACGCCAATAAACAATTACATTCCCCAGGGTGAGCCAACCCCCTCCCCCCCCCAGCCCCCCGCACTTTTTCTCCGCTGTTCGCGACAGACAAGCCGATCGAGGACCAGCGGGGAAAGCTTAGAGAAATTTGCCCGACGAGAATACGAAGGAATAAAACCGAAGGTCGTGCGGGCCACCGGGACAGGAGAGAGGAAAATGAAGAAATGTGGGCAGCGAAAGAGCTTTCGTAGCCACGGGGGTATTGAGAGAAACCCAAGGTTGATGGACCGCCGGGTCTCTCTCTCTCTCTCTCTCTCTTTTTCTCTCTTCGTCTTCTTCTTCATCCCTTATTTTTTCGTCGCGGCAAATTCGAGGCTCCGCTTTCCTCACGAGAGTCGAGACCCTTTTTCCACCACCGGAAACCCATATCCATCTGGGGGTTCTGTCAATAAAGCCCGGAAATAACCAAAGTACGTCGTCGTACCGTCGATAACGGTTGGCCAGGTTGACGAGGGGGTGGGTCAGGTTTTTTCCTCCTTCGCTGCCGAGAGATCGAAGAACGTGCGGGGCCGAGGAAAAGGTTTTTTCGAGATAAGGGACCGCGACTACCACGTCGACTACGACGACCTTAAGAGATGGTAATCGATCTCCGGGCTCTCTGCACTTTCTCCACCAGACATGTAGCCCCCCTCCTTTTGTCTCTACCATTCGTTTTACTTCCCTCTCTCGCTCTCGAAAGCTCCCTGCACTGTTATCCGTTACCGCGACGCGAAAAGAGAAAGAACAACAGCCCTTTGGGGATTGGCCTTCGAACTACCCGACTCCACCCCCGCTACCCTTTTGCTCGGGCTGCGGGGAAAAGAAAGTTTCAAAGACAGTCGCGCGGGGGTCTGGAGGGAAGAATATGGATGGACAGATATAAGCTCGTCTCGTCCTCTGAATATATATGCAAGTATACGGGGCATTCCACGGGCATTGTCACGATTTACATAACTTTAAAAAGCACTAATTTGATTTTTTTTTACACATTTTTAATTATCTACGATTTTTTTAAACAAATTTTCCATATAAATTGGTCTAAACTTGAAGAAATTCGGCCGACCATTGTTTATACACATTGACAAAGATCTGAAAAAACCCTAAAAAATCATGTGATGCAAACAAACATTTTCTTGCCGGTGCCCGTCGTAAAGTTACTATTTATTCTAATTTTTTTCATTTTTTAGTTGTTGAAAACAGGCCGAACTAAATAAAAGGATTCGCAGAAGGTTACCAAACGTTTTATTTTCCAGAAGTGGGTTTTCAGATTCTGTTTCTGCATTTTAAAACACGTTTGAAAATGTGTGTGTTTTTCAAATGAATGCTTTTTAGAGTCATGTCAATCATATAAAAAATTGCGGACCCAATCGTTAGGTTCGAGGGTCAGACCCAGGTCGAAACTCGGTGGAATGGCCCATATATAAGTACAGAAAGATATACAGCATAGTAATACTCTGTTGACATAACTCTAAAAAGCACTGATTTGATTTTTTTACACCTTTTTTATCTATGATTTTTTAAAACAAATTTTCCATGTAATTAGCCTAAATCTGAAGAAACTTTGCTGGCCAATGCTTATACGCATTGGCAAAGATCTGAAAAAATCCTCAAAAATCATGTGATGCAAACAAAAATGTTGTTACCGGTGCCCGTCGTAAAGTTACTATTTTTTCTATTTTTTAATTTTTTTGTTGTTGGAAAAAGGCCGAACTAAATAAAAGGATTCGCAAAAGGTCACCAAACGTTTTATTTCCTAGAAGTAGATTTTCAGACTCTTCTTCTGCTTTTTAAAACATGTTCGAAAATTTGTGTGTATTTTTCAAATGAATGCTTTTTAGAGTCATGTCAATCACATAAAAAATTGCGGACCCAATCGTTAGGGTCGAGGGGATCAGACCCAGGTCGAAACTCGATGGAATGTCCCATATATATGTACAGAAAGATATAAAGCATAGTAATACTCTGTTACTCTGTTATATAGGTGCAGCAGTAGTATATCCACTCTCGCTGCTTTGGCTCGTCCTCCGCTTTTGGCGTATGTATAAGCGCGTCGAGAACGCCCGGCATATTTACGATCCTCCTCTCTCTCTCTCTGCGCCAGCCACCCGGGGCACTCTCGAGCGAAAGAGTCGGACGCGCGGGCGAGCGAGAGAGAGTGGATCGAGTTACGACGAGTATGATGAATAAATCTTGCTGTGAAGGGAGATCTCCGGGCTCTTGCAATTTCCCGTGGCACGTTAGAGTCGGCTCTCTCGTCCTTGGTCGTCGTCGTCGTCGTCGTCGTCGTAGTAGTCGTTCTCCCAGTCCTCGCCAGGTCGAATCGAAAGCTCGGCAGATAAATGAGCCAAGCCGCTCGCGCTCGCGCTCGCTGGATGTCGCCCCGACGGATCCGACGGTTATGCTCGCAAACTTCGCATAATGTTTCATTTTACCTGCGCTCAATCATAACCACCGCTGTAATATCATTGTCCCCGGCGCTACGACTGCGTTCTAAAAGGCGTATAAAGAGTCGAGGGCCGTGGGGGTCTTACGAGCGTTTTCATGGGGGCTTAATGTCTCTGCACGGGTTTTGTGAATCGGGTGCTTTGCGGGGAACATATGGATCGGGTGGAAGAGAGTGGATCATTAGAGTAGATTCGGTCTGGTGGTGTCTGAAGTTTCAGGAACCTGGAGGTATCTAATGCCCGTGATTTTTATAGTTTTGATCCCTCGAAAGAAAATCCCTCTTGTCTAAAATCGGTGGACTTAAAGTATGAAGGCACTTGAGCCACGAATATAAATTCCCCGGGGACACAGAAATTATTCCAGACGGAAAAGTTAAACGGTCTCTGAAAAGTCATATCGCGGGACATAATGAAAGGAAAACATTGAATACGCGAGACCCAAGTTGAAAGACAACGAATTCATAATTAAAAGCATTTGAAAAGTCCTTTCTTCGAGCCGTCGTCCCGGTCGATCCGCAGTTTTTATTCAATTTCCCGGTTTCAGTTCTCACTCATTAGGCTCGTAAATTTCTCATCGACGTCGGCCGCGGACTCGGCGGCGCATTTTCGACGTGTGTGCATCAACGATTCTCGTTGATTTATCAGAATCGAAGGGTCCGGCCGGTCGATGATACGTGGTCGTTCGGGGGAGAGGAGCGAGGAGGAGCCGCTGGTTGCCGAAGTCAGGAGGGAAAAAGCGGGAGGAAAAACGAGTGCCCGGGCCGTTCGGTCTCGTTAAAAATGCAGAGGTTCACCGGTACCGTGAAAAATTCATCGTGGCCGAGGGAGAGCGTGGAAAATTCAGCGCAGTTCTTGGCTCTCGCGGCGCTCAGCCTTCCGACTACCGCCACGATGTCTCCCGGCTCTTGGCAGGCCGTAGCCACGTAGGTCCTTACGGCTTCCCGTCGAAAGATATACTTGGCGCTGGGCGGCTGCTGCTGCTGCTGCTGCTGCGGCCCCTTCCATGTGCCGTACCTTCATAATTTAAGAGACTCACCCAAGGAGCTTCGCCCCGGCTGCTGGAATACAACATTGATTAGAGCCGTTAGGTGGGTTATAAGCTCAGCTGAGGCTGAGGCCGAGGCAACGTCGCTACACCCACCCACCAACAACTCTCGACCCCCGCACGTCAGAACCGCCGCTCCGCATGAGCCACGTGCGGTCCGGTTATTGGCAATTCAAGGGGCCGCCACGACCGGACTTGGAATTGTAAACATCAATAATTTTCGCTCAATCCGCCCTGGTCCGAAGCGAGCGGATTACCGGGGACTTTGAATTTCCGCTTTGCGCGGCGAATTATGCAACCGCTGCGAAGATCATTATTTATTCGTCCGTAATGCGGGTGAGGAATGATAACGTTAGTTTTTAAAGAGTCAACACAAAAGCCTTCTTGTATCTGAGCTGCGAGATAATTGTTTTGGAGCCGGCGAGAAGTTAAATATTTCAAACACCAATTATCCGTACATTTTCTGCAAAAAAATTCCATATAAGTTCTAGTTATACACTGTTAGAAATATACAGTGTCAAACGTTGCTGGTGTGGACTTTTTCCTAGTGTTACTTATTATAGTGTTAATAGTAACACTTTTTATGGTGTAAAGTTAACACCAGCCGTTTCATTAAATTTATTCCTGTATAAAGTGACCATACATTATTGTAAGACTTTTCGCGTAACACCGCTTGTTATCACCGTGATTGGTGTGGACTTATATAGACACCGTCTCGGTATAGCTTTTAACATCACAGCTTTTAACCGTGTACTAGGCTAATCACACGCGCTGGCGCGCGTGCCTGAAAGACCTTTTACCAAAATCGACCTTAGAAATTTTCTTTTCAAAATATCGACTTGTAACCTATACCATTATTCTCAAGTCGTATATTCTACCCCTAAAAACACTGTTTATTAACCTTTTTTAATTGTTTTTGAAAAAAATATTTTTTGGCGATTTTTTTTCTGTCAGAAATCGTAGATTCGGCACCGGACCGAAAATCGCTAAAATCGAACCCAATTTTTTTTCTTTTCAAAATATCGACTTGTAACCTATACCATTATTCTCAAGCCGTATATTCTACCCCTAAAAACACTACTTATTAACCTTTTTTAATTGATTTTGTAAACAATTTTTTTTGGCGATTTTTTTTTCTGTCAGAAATCGTAGATCCGGCTCCGGACCGAAAATCGCTTAAATCGAGTCCAATTTTTTTTCTTTTCAAAATATCGACTTGTAACCTATACCATCGTTCTCAAATCGTATATTCTACCCCTAAAAACACTGGTTACTAACCTTTTTTAATTGATTTTGAAAAAAATATTTTTTGGCGTTTTTTTTCTGTCAGAAATCGTAGATCCTGCTCCGGACCGAAAATCGCTAAAATCGACCCCAATTTTTGTTCGTTTCAAAATATCGACTTGTAACCTATACCATTATTCTCAAGTCGTATATTTTACCCCTAAAAACACTGGTTACTAAATCGCCAATATCGTCAAAGCGTCGGAAATTTTTATTTCAAAATATCACCTATAATAGATTAATCAATTTTGTGCTGGTGCACTCTTATAAAGCTTTAAAAGGTTACGGTCGCTGCCCCGCCTGTGTTGGGATCAAATTTTTCAAATTTGACCCCAAACTGATGTTGTTTATCGCGGACTTTCCTGGCAACCAATCACAGCTCTAATAGTTTGCTAACAATGCTTTCAGTTACTCATGAACTTTTTAAAAGAGGGATTCGCGTGAAGCACGTTTAAATCCTCACTACAAATTTTCGTATTTTTCGCAGGTGAAAAAGCGTCCCACATCTTCCAGGAAGAGTGGGCCAATCGCTGAATTCCCACAAGCGACGTTGCCCAAAGCGCGCATGAAGGAGAAAAGTCTCTCCGGGCGTGTACAGGGCGCGATCGCGTAGGCGCGGACGCTGAAAAATTGATGGATCTCCTGCCCGAGTCGCAGACACACACGGCTCATTCTCTTTCCTGGCATGGCTGAGTCGTCTCGTCGCGGAGAGCGAGGGGTGGACGTGAATTCTTTAAGGACCGAAAACGGTGCTCGCGACGTACAGGCCGCGCCGTCTACGTCACGACCGTCACTCTTCTTCACGATCGGAGGCTGCTGGAGAAGGCGGCGGCGGCGGCGGCGAAGCAAACTGAACCGGGACTGAATTGCGCAGGGTTCCGGAATTGCGGGGACTCGTGATTCCTGTCGCGGGCTTCTCGAGGATTTTCTTCCTCTTCCTCGCGAGGTTTTGAGGCGAGAATCGACGACGCCGACGTACGCTGGCTGTGTATGTGCAGGCATATATATATATATATATATATATATACTGCACATATGTGCCAAATAGCTATACGTATTATATGTATATACAATGAGTGGGAGCCGAAAGCTGGCGGTGCTCCTGCTGCCTGGAAGGTCCGACGAGAAAATCGACTCGGGAAATGGAATTTGGCACACGAATTCGGCGGTTCCGCGGGCATTCAATGGTCCCGTTCTCCCTCACTTTGCTCTCTCCCGCGCAGCCCGTTGCGTGAATAGAACGTCGTCGTCCCCGCTCTCCGGCGCACACACTGCCTACTTGTTGACAAATGGCTCTCGCGAGCTCGCGGAGAGCGGAAACAGCGCCGAGGCGAAGGCAAATGCCTTGGAGCGATCTTGGAATATCTCGTGCCGGATATAATGGCCATTCGAGGATTAGTTGCGCCGTTCGGCGAGGGCGCGGCGGGGGGCGTATAGATATATAGGTCGCGACCCGCGGGTCTTTAATTTCCCGGGGACTCGTGTGAAAGGACGATCGCGATTAGGGACGTGTAACGCGGCTGAATGGAAGCCCGAACGGTGACCCAGTTCGACTGGATCGGCCGCCTCGAACCCCCGGATAATAGCGACGAAAGTAACAGCCGTGGGGACGGGAGTGGAATCTGTAAAAAGGGTCGTTTGCCGACTGTCGAGAAAAATCTCTGTTGGGTTTTAAATTTTCGTTGTATCAAAAGCGTCCAGCTGATTCGAGCTTATCGCACTCGAGGCTGTGCAGAAAAAAAATGATATACGTGGAGGATGGATTCTTTTTTTTTTGCATATTAAGATGATTTGTATCTTTTTCATCTTTGGCTTTTCTTTGTCACATTTTTAAGGGGGGTGTAGTGTCTTGAAATGTTTTTTTTCTTCATTTTTTCATTTTTTTAGTGAATGCTCAACATCTCAAGAATGTTCTATCAAATTGTTAGAGCAATCGGAGCAAAACTGACGGGGATATGAAATTTTAACCATCCGAGGCTCTGTGTCGTTTCGTATATAAGTGTTCACTTTAAAGCGATTTTCCCACACTTCATGTTTTAAAAGTCAGTGACGGTTGTACCCTAAAATTTATTGCATCGATCCTTTTCAAATTTGGTACACTCTTTCTCTGTCTAATTCATCAGGTAACGCTGTCGTTTTTTTTTATTTCTTTTTTTTTTTCAATAACAAATTGGCCGATTTTTTCGGCGAAAATCGCGTTTTTTTACTTTCGAGCGTTACCAAAAATCGAAAAAAAACTCGGCAGCGTTACCTGGTTAAACTCATTAACTAATTAAATCAATTTGATTTTTTTAATTCGGATAATCGTGTGACCAGTTATGACCGTCATCGCAAACACCAATTTTTTCGGAGGCGTCTCCGGAGATTCGTTGTCAACGGCTTAGTTATTCATAATTTTCGCTTAAATTTTCAGAAGATGTTCTTGAAATGTTGCTCTATAATGCTGCAATCATTAAATTTAGAATACACTGCCCGTATCTTGTAAACAAAATTGGTAAAAAAGGGTCACCGGTTTTCACCGTACAACCCCCCCCCCCCCCCCTTAAACGACAATGGACTCATTTTTTTACAAATCGAAATGTCCCAGGGCGTTTTCGTGACCTCTGGAGTATTTTTTTCCCGTAACATTTTCGCAGTTGTCGAAAACGTTCCACCGAAAAAGTGACCGCTGGCCGTTGACAGTACGCAAAATCGCCGATTGAAATATCGAGTTCTGCCGAGCGGTTATCTCCGCTTGTTTACTGACGGAGACGAAAAAAAGCGCTCGTTTTTTTTCGTCGTATCGGCGAACTGTCGATCAGCACAATTGGAAATAGAAGTAACGACGGGTACACTGCTCGTCAACGTGTTATTGTCATTTTTATCCTGATGGACTCAATACGCGTTACAGAATTACGCTCTGACTGACGGGGGGGGGGGGGGGGGGGGGAGAAAAAGAGTGGACTCGTTTTTCCGCATCGCTGAGATAAAACAGCGTTTGGCCGTGGGACGTGGGACGTGGAAAAAAGCCGCTCAGCCGCAGACGGAAATCGAGACGAAACCACCGCGTGGATGGCCTCGCGAATCGTTCCTCGAATCACGAGTTTCAATGTGTGTTTCTTGGCGCCGCCGAGAGTCGCTTCCCTTTCATTTCTCTTCCCTTTAATTACTCTAATTTCCCAATGTCCAGGCGCTAATAAAGGGTCAGAGACGAATGGGCGTTGGAAAGTTCGCCTCGGGATACGTTTGCCGAGCCCCCCTCCAGCTTTTCCACCCAAAACTGCGCCGGCAACCGAGGGAAATGTAATTTACAGAGGTCAAATGTGTTGCGCGAGGGCGGCGACGACTCGCGGGTGGTGCGAATCGCCCGCACGGGTTGGCGGAGAGAGCGCGATGCGTGCGAGGAAATAAACCCCCCTCACTTCGGCGTTGACAAACGTCGCCCCGACCGGAAACTAACGTTCCAGGGGTCCGAGTGCCCCGCGGGCAAGGCGCCTCGACCGCAGTGTGTACATTTGCACACACCTGCAGGACGGTGTTTCGTGATATACCTTCTTGCGGCGCGCACCGCAATCGTTAAACTTTCGCCCGGTGAAGAATGCTCGTGGACAATGCCCCCGTCGTGGCGAGGGAAGGCGCCCTTATTGCCCTAAAAAAATGCCCCCTTCCTGCGAGTCGCGCGACAAAAACCCTGAGACAAGGAGTCGTAGCAGATCGGGGTCAGTTACACTGTTAAAAATATACGGTGTCAAACGCTGCTGGTGTGGACTTTTTCCTAGTGTTACTTATTACAGTGTTAATAGTAACACTTTTTACGGTGTATAATTAACACCAGCCGTTTCGTAAAATTTATTCCTGTGTTACTGACGAAACATTATAACCCTTTTCGCTTTAAGGGCATCAATGCACGTATCATTTGTGATTTTTTTTATTATCTCGTGAATGAATTAGTCGCTTTTCTCAGTTTTTATGGAAAAATTGAAAAAAAAAAAAAAAAAAATCGAATTTTTCATTACAGATTCCCTCTGCAGGTTATTGATTTATAATTTTTTTTTCGAAAATCATAATTCGAACTAATTCATTAACGAGATTCACATTACTGGCGTCTGTATTTCAATTTTCGCTTCGATCCGTTAATAATTCGCGAAAAACGGCAGTTTCGAACTTTTGAGGTGCAAAGTCGGTGTTTCACACTCCCTTAACACCTCTCGTTGTCACCGTGATTGGTGTGGACCTATATAGACACCGTGTTGGTGTAGTTTTTAACACAAAATTTTTAACAGTGTACGTCACATTCCACACGAATTTCTCAGCCAATTTTACGGATGCTTTGGCGAAATATTGAATTCGATGCCGAGTTGAATTGTACACGCGCATTAATAATTCATACTGTGCAACTGGGTGTCGGTCATAATTAAACCGAAATTTGTAATTATCATTAATTAGCTCCAAGTATTTTCTCATCTGAACCGTGAAGAAATATTCATGTCTGAATATTGAAATATTAATGTGCATCATGAATATCTCTGTCGACCGGAACAGGAATATTCTATAATATTTATTTGTTATATAATAAATGTACATTTTACATTCGTTCTAATTCAATATTTACATTTCACTGGACCATACGCGCGCTTCGTGCGCTTACCCTGTTGTCACTTCACTAAAATCGAGGTTACTTTTTTTGGATTGATAGAACCTAGATTTTTCTTCCTTCGTTCCACAGAGAACTGTATAACGAAGAAAATGCTGCAAGGCGGAACGCGATATCTTGATTTCTGAATTTTATACAGAATTTTAAAGTCGAACCCTAAAAAAATGAAAAATTTTCCCTTGCGTTTTTTTTTGCGATTTTTGGGAGTCTGGCTTTACAATTTTGTACAAAATGCAGAAATCAAGGTATCGCGTTCCGCCTTGCGGTATTCTTTTTGTTATACAGTTTTCTCTCGATCGCAAGAAGAAAATCCAGGTTCGATCGATACCAAAAAAGTAAAGCCGGTTTTTTTCAAGTAAGTAAGGAAATTTCGAAAAAAGTGCGAAAAAGTTTTTCGCGTTTTTCTCGCTGAATTTTCTATTCTTCGAGCAAACAACGGTGCTTTTCGGAATCAGCACGAAATTTTCCATCGAATAGGGTCTTCAAATTTTACAAAATCGATTTTTTTTTCACGAAAAACGTACCCCCTACGTTTTTTGCGACATTTTTTTTCTCGATTTCGTAAAGTTTGAAAACCCTATCCGATAGAAAATTTCGCGCTGATTCCGAAAGACACCGTTGTTTGTGCCAAAAATAGAAAATACGTCGAGAAAAACGCAAAAAATGATGTTTTATCTCTGGGAATATTAGGCCATACGCTTCGCTGAAACACCCTTCCCGAAATAACGTTGATAAACCTCGAAATCTCGCACGCAATCCGAACTGTCAAAACACAATAACACGACAGCAACTGCGCGTTGGTTAGCAACGAGTTGCAGACAACCCGTCAGCCGGTTGTTGTGCCCCGAAACTAACGATAAATTTAATCGTCCGTAAACTGGGTCTTTCAAGCAACAGTCGAAATTTCGAACTGAAATTTCCCTCCAACGAATGAAGTGCGGGCTTCAACTCCTTCCCCCCCCCCCCCCCTCCCCCCTCTAAAAAATCTATTTAGTAGTGTGGACAAAAAGCTCAATTGGCACCCGAGAAATTAACCGAATACTCGCGGCATAACACAGTCAGACAACGAATAACGCACCAACAATAGTGTAGAAGCACTGGTTGTGGCCACTGTACCAGTTGTGGCCATATTCACTATGACTTATTTCAAATTGTTGCTTTCCTGTATATTCATGTTGATAATGCGAAAGTAGTATCCATACACGTTAACAGGATTATCGATACAATTTTGTTTCGTTTTAACAACACAAATAATTCTCTCTGCTCGAATTCGGTGGCCACAACTGGACCAAAGGTGGCCAAAATCGGTACTTCTACAGTACTTATATCGAAAGTGCGAGATATTTCACCCACTGATGTTTTTTAAGAGGGCTCAATATTAATATAATAACATCTATCTCCCTAGAAACGATTCCGGCCTGACCCGCATGCGACCCAACATCGAGAATCGCAAGACCAGACGAGGCGAGCTTGGGGGTTGACAAGAGCAACATCTAATCCGAGCTGTCTCTGAGCCACGGCGCCCCGGCCACCCCGAGGAGCGCGAGTGAAGTGGCGGTGAAGTTGTACGACTTCGAGTAGCAGTCCGAGGGCGTGCCGAGTAGTCCGAAGCATCATCAGTCGCGCGGGGAGAGGGGTGGGGGCGACGCGGGCCCTTAAAAAGTGCCTCGGGCGAGGCACTCAAGAGGCGGAGGAAGAATAAGAGAGCGCGGGCGAGGAAAAAGGTGAAGCGTCGGAGCGAGACGGGAGGCGGCGGAAAGAAATCCACGAGTACATCGCCCGGGGGCAGACGGAGCCGGCGCACCCGCGACGCCAGTCGATTCCGCGCGCGCGGCTTCTCGTCGAGGAAAAGCGCGAGGGTGAAACACGCAGTACAGAGACGGAGGAAAAGCGAGCGAGAGAGAGAGAGAGAGAGAGAGAGAGAGAGAGAGAGAGAGAGAGAGAGAGAGAGAGAGAGAGAAAGAGAGACAGAGAAAAAAAAAGAGAAAAGAGGAGAGAAGAAGGAAGGAGAGCGGGAAAAGAAAGATATGAGAGACGTGGAGAAATAGAGAAAGCGATGAGCGAGTGGCAACGAGCACGAAGAGCCTCGGTGCTCGGCAACGAGAGTAGCTATGAACACGCGTTCCCACCGCGCGAGTCTCGCCCCTCCCGGAGGGAGAGAAGGAGCAGCAGCAGCAGCAGCAGCAGCAGCAGCAGCCTCGGTATCGCGCGACAAGGGGCCGCGACTGGACCCGGTGGTGTTGCACACGGGCGGACGTTGCGCGGTTACCAGAGCAAATATTTCATCCGGCAGCCCCCGTGGATTCTGTGCGGCGCGGCGCGCGAGACGAAGACGGGGATACCGGGTGCGAGGGAGGCAGCGCGCGCGCGGACCAGAGAGCGCGCTCTTTCCGTGCGAGTTGAACACAGCCAGGCCGTAATAAACGGAGTTTCTCGTTCGCATCGCCGACGAGCGCTCGGTTGTAGCCTCTCGGTTATGTAGCGGCGGGAATACGCGAGAACCGAACGGCGAGAGGGAGAAACGCGCGCGCGCGCGCCCGCATATGTTCGACCGAAAGCACCCGTTAACGTTGCCTCTCTCGCTACTGAGAACTCGCTCCATATACACGCGAGAACGTGGATGTGGATGTGTGTATATATATATATATATATGTATATATATGCGTATGTGCAGGGTGCACACACGCATATGGAAGAGGGAAATGCCCCGAGAGTCAAGTATCCGAAAGAGCTTTTGCTGAAAAAGACTCTCCGCCCCGCGCGCACCGAGCCGGGGAGCCCCGAAGAATGAGAAAAGTAAAGCAGTTATTCCGCCTCGAAAATCAAATTTACGTGTACTCTCTCCGCCGGTTGCGAGTTTTATTGCAGTCGCGTCGGGGCGAGGTGAATGGCCCAGTTTTACGGAGCCCGGTGTTTTGGATTAATGCACTTCGGCGGGTTGTTGCCGCCGGTTGTTCGGGGCTCGTTTATGGAGCCATCGCGCGGTCAGTCGAGAGGGCATTGGTAGCGATTTCGGTGGCTCTTGGGGGGAGTCGAGATACTTGGGTATAATAGCGAGGAGGTTTCGGAGCGGAGTTAAATATTAGTCGGTTTATTTATGGAGCTTTGAGGATTTGGAGGTGAATTGTCGGTTTTGTTTTTGAATTGAATTGACCGCACTGGAAATATTGGAGCTTTGAGTGTTCCGTTTATAATCGTGGACGAAAATAGGAGAAAAAGATTGAGAGTTCGTATGATGTTGAAGTTTGCATCGTTGGAATGCAACGAAATTCAGGGAAAAAATTAATTGTAATTAAGCCAAATGATAAAGGGCACGAAAAAAAAAAAATGTCGAGCCCTCAGTTGCTACGGTGACTTTTTATACCTATTTTCATCATTTGGGTTAATTACAATTAATTTCTTTTTTTAAATTTCGTTGCACTCCAACGATGCAAACTTCAATATCATGAGTTCGTAGACATTGCAATTGTCGCGATTTTGGTGGCTCTTGGGGGAGTCGAGATATTTGGGTATAATAGCGAGGAGGTTTCGGAGCGGAGTTAAATATTATTTGTTTTATTTATGGAGCTTTGAGGATTTGGAACTGAATTGTCGGTTTTGTTTTTTAATTGAATTGACCGCACTGGAAATATTGGAGCTTTGAGTGTTCGGTTTATAATCGTGGGCGAAAATAGGAGAAAAAGATTGAGAGTTCGTAGAGACTCGCAGTGGCGAAAACTATGATTGAATGATCCTAACTGCAGACGTTTGTCGAAACTGATATTTGCCATTTGATCGAATTAGGATTCCGCGAATTGTAGACACTGCAGTTGTCGCGATTTTGGTGGCTCTTGGGGGAGTCGAGATATTTGGGTATAATAGCGAGGAGGTTTCGGAGCGGAGTTGAATATTATTCGCTTTATTTATGGAGCTTTGAGGATTTGGAGCTGAATTGTCGGTTTTGTTTTTGAATTAGATTGACCGCACTGGAAATATTGGAGCTTTGAGTGTTCGGTTTATAATCGTGGACGAAAATAGGAGAAAAAGATTGAGAATTCCTAGAGACTCGCAGTGGCGAAAACTATGATTGAATGATCCTAACTGCAGACGTTTGTCGAAACTGATATTGCCGACTCATACCCGAACAGCCGTTTGATCGAATTAGGATTCCGCGAACTGTAGACACTGCAGTTGTCTTCCGAGTTCAGCAGAGTGGAACCCGGAGACATCATCTCTGTCACACGCTCCGCAACGGTGCCTCAACTTTCCAGACACCTCTGGGATTGCCCGTTAGAGTCGCCTCTGTAATCCCAAAGATCGGAGCCTTCATCATTCTGAAACTCGATCATTTTTACGTCGAAGCTTCTCTTCACATTTTAGCTATCATTCTTAAGCGAAGCAAACGAAACGACAAAATCGACAGTCGAAATTTCGCACAACAAGTGATACAAAAATTCAAATTAAAGCCGCCGGAAATCCGGCATTTAAGTGAAATATTTACCTCCATCCGAGTATAAAAAGCCCGGTGATAAAAAGCGACGAAGAAAACAAAGTTTTATCTGTCATTCGCCATGCAGGAGCTGCAAAGTGCTCCGCGGGCTACGCGCGCGCCGTCGCAGAGCCAGAGAGCCTCCAATCATATTCATAAAATAATTCATAAAATAATCCTCTGCCACGTACATTCCCGTGGCTGTTGGTAGTTATAGGAATAAGCTTTCGCTCCTCTCTCGCTCGCTCTCGGCTCCTTTCCTGAAATAGCTCACTCGCTTTTTCTGCAGGATGGACGCTCTGAATTATCGCAAATTCCGGTAATCCCCGAGTGAGCCTCGCGCAGACTTGAGGCGAGCAGCAGCAGCAGCAGCAGCAGCAACGTTTAAAAAAGAGCCCGGCAAAATGTTCCTCGCGGATGCTGCGACTCGGGTCGTCTCACCCTCGCCGCTTCGCTCAACACACAGCCACGTTTGTACGTATATACATAATACATACACTGTATATACAGTGCAGTCAGCGGAGAGTAAAGCCTGCGGGGGTTAATGCCATTCGCGGCTCCCGAGAGCTTGATCAAACAAATGGGGGATCAAGGGTAGGGAATGAGGCGAGACACAGGGAGGACACCGGGCGGCTCGGTTCGCGCGCTCGGACATCGATTCGTTGACTTGCCGCTTCTCCTTTTGCCTCCGTCGCGCCACTTCCTTTTATCAAAAAACCGTCCCAGCGTTGCTCCCTCCACGTTATTATTTTTTTCAAGATTTTTTTTTGTCTTCGTCGTTCCGCCTTTGATCGCCACCGGTACTTTTCTCTCGTGGCGGCGCAAAAAAGAAAAAGCGTATTTTCAGGCGGAAAAAATGCGCAAACACATTTTTTCCCCGCCAGGCCACTTGACTTTTATTTGTCTTCGAATTATTTCTTTCCTCTTAACGACTCTGGGCCTTTTTTTTCCGCTCCACCCTCCCATCGAGTTATTTTTCTCCCCGTCTCCCCGGCTCTTTATTTTTCCCGCTCGCTTTAATGGCTCGCGGGAATAGCCAGTAATAATCGGAGTTACTTTTTCCTCTCTCTCTCTCTCTCTCGGTTTTTCCCCCTCGACTCTCGCGTTATCCCCGTCTCCCTTTTTGCCGGCGAAAGATAGGAAACTTGGCGCAGCATTTCCCATGGCTATTTCTTACTGCAGAGAGCTCGCATTATGCCCGAGCACAGGTGTTTAATTCCTTGCCGGGGAGGGCGCAGAGAAAGAGAGAGAGCGGCTAAATAAAGGAGGGAGAGAGAAGGAAGGAGGAAAGAGAAGAAAAAAAAAACGTAAGAGATAGGGGAGGAATAGAGAGCTTGATCAAACAAATGGAGAGGCTGAAAAGGTGGCTGAACCGAGTCCGGGCTTTTCGCGTGCTCCGAGCTTGTAACGAGTGCTTTTCACCTCTCGGCTACGCCGGGGACCCTCGTCTTTCGCGTCTTCAATGCCACGAGGGCGGGACGTGGCGGACGTAGGGGTGAAAGCGAGAGCCGAGCGAGCGAGCGAGCACACAGACGGGGACAGCCAACAGGCCTCGGGACAATGAGCATATGCCAACAAAGTTATCACACCGTTGAATAGGCGATGAAATTATTCACGGGCAATCTGTCGTAACCGAGTTAATTTCGGCCCCGGTTGAAAATCTACATATTCAGGAAGATAGCCGGGCTATATCGCTGCCTACCGCGGCGATGCTCTCGGAATTTCCCCGCCTCTCTCTTGCTCCTGGTTTTCCGGCCGGCAAGGCGCGAGGCCCCCGCGAAACGAGGCATCACCACCGACGTTAACTTGACAGTGGGCTGGGGATCTCTCGCCGCTCGAACACCGTTGCACCGCCTGTCGACTCCTCGTGGCACCGATTTCTGCTGTTGGTGGAACGAACCAAGGATTGCGCTGCCGTCTGTCCGAGTGTCTGGAAACTCGTCCTGGTGAGATGAGGATTTTGATTTTTACATTTTTTTTTTTGGGTTTCTAAAATTATTTACAGGACTTGTTCCCTCCTAATTTTGTATCCTGTATATTCGGGACACTGTGAATTCTCATTGTGCCATTTGCAAAAAAAATCTAGCAGATGCCTCGATTTATTGTCGCAAAAGACGTGTTAAAATCGTTAAAAATCGTTGAAAATGATTTAGACATCTCTCGTCGTTAACCAATTTTGCGTCCTGTACATTGAGGGCACTGTGAACTCTCATTGTGCCATCTGCACGAAAATCTTCCAAAATGCCATGATGTTGAAGTTTGCATCGTTGGAATGCAACGAAATTCAGGAAAAAATTAATTCTAATTAACCCAAATGATGAAATTAGGTATAAAAAGTCATCATAGCGATTAATTGCAACGATGATTTTTTATACCTAATTTCATCATTTGGATTAATTAGAATTAATTTTTCTTCTGAATTTCGTTACATTCCAACGATGCAAACTTCAGCATCATAAAATATCTCGATTTGCTGTCGCAAGAGACGTCTTAAGAACATGTTAAAAAATCGTTGAAAATTATTTAAACGTCTCTCGTCCTTAACCAATTTTGCATCCTGAACATTCAGAGCACTGTGAACTCTCATTGTGCCATCTGCACGAGAATCTCGTAAAATGCCTCGATTTACTGTCGCAAAAGGCGTCATAAGAACATGTTAAAAATCGTTGAAAATGATTTAAACGTCTCATCCCCTCCTGATTTTGCATCCTGTACATTTAGGACAATATCAGGACACTATAAACTCTCAATGTGTCACCTGCAACAAAATTTAGCAAAATGCCTCGATTTGCTGTGTTTCAGTGGGATTTCCGCGTTCGAACGTTGCACCTCCTGTCGTCTCCTTGTCACCCCAATTTCCCATTGGCGTAACGCCCCAAAGTAAAAGCTGCATCAGCGAATTGATAGCACTTGACGAAAAAAAAAAAAATTAAATTAAATGTGTATACCATATATATAGCGTAGGGTTACCGACGCGTGAAGCATTCTCTCCCCCACGTCCCAGGGGAAAGCGCTTTCAGCAGATCGAATTTTTCAATCGGCCAGAACAAATATTGTACCGTTACGTTTATTGGGTGGGACGGCGAGGGCGGGATTCGCAATTTGAAATAATTGCCGCTCGGTATGAATCAACTTCTTTCGCAATTATGAGTCAGACCCCCGAAATTCCGCCCGGTGTTTGAAGATGATGATATTTGTCGTGCAAACGTTCGACTATAATTGACTCAACGATGGGGCTGTTCACTTCCCGTCATTTCAATCCACCAAGCAGTTCATTTTGTTTTTTTACGATTTTTCTGATTGTCTCCTCCAATTGATGCAATCGATTAATATTTTTAACGGTCTATACGATGACGCTCAAGTTTGCATCGTTGCAATGCAACGAAATTACAAAACAACAAAATATTTATGAACCCAAATGATTGTACCGGCTATAAAAAAATTATCACGACTACGAGCATGACAACAAAAAATTATTTCGCCCCCTAATGGTAAAATATTTGAATTCTTATGGGATTACTATTTTCTTGTTTTTAATTTCGTTGCATTGCAACGATGCAAACTTCAAAGTCATTGTATACGATAAGTGGCAACTTTTCAGCCTTTTTTCACAAACTAATTATTTTTCGGTTCACAAGAACCATAAGTGGTAATAAAAAAGAACCTTCGGCTGCAAAAAGTAATGAAAAATCATTGCACAATGAAATTTTTTGCTTGATCCGTCAAAACAATTTATATCCTAAACGATCATTAATTTCCGGCCCGCTTCCGGTGTCTTCGCCGACCGGCATTTTAATCCCATCATTCGGTAATTAGCTTTTCTTTCCCTCCCGCCGCGAGCATCGAAATATCGTGGTCGCACCAAAATATACGCGAGCGCGCGGGCGCGCGCGTTCCCGAAATAATGGTTTATGCATCGCGCGCGCACGCGGGGCAAATCGAATATTCAAATTACATGCGGAAATCGGTATTCTTGAAATATCGCATCGCGCCGTGTTTATATTGAATTCGCGGAATAACAATGAGAGAGGGCGGTATTTGCAATTAGTAATAATGAGCAATTGGTGTGATCGATCAATGTTTCAATTATACCGGCGGTGGGTTTGCGTGCGCGCGCTTTTAATTTCCTATAAATTTCTCTTTCCCGCACGCGCGCGCGTCAACAAAATCGCCGGCCGCCGGTGTGTTGCGCGCGCCGCCCGCGCGCGCGTCTGCATTACCCTCTCATATTTATCTTTAATTAATCACGAGCAAATATTGAACGTTTCGAGTTCGGGGAAAGCCTGTTTGCATATCTCCAAGGTCGTGCTTGGCGTTTTAACTGCGGCGTAAGCATTATTATGCCCGGAGTGCTTGCCCGGTCCTCTGTCCCCCCCCCCCCCCACTCCCCACCCCTCCTCCTCATCCCGAATCCCCCATCCACCGTGGCCCGGCTATATTAGTGCTTGTTGTTATACATGGCTGAGTGCACGCGCGGAGAGTGCCCGAAACGATTTCAGGAGTCCTGGCTCGTCGTCTCGTTGCCCATTTGCCCAATTACTGGACATCGAGGGTCGCCCCCCCCCCCAACCACTCTCTCCCTCTCTCTCGCTCTCGCTTTCAGAGTGTAGTGCACGAACGTATCTACGTATGTGTCTAAACAAAATGGCGACGCAGGTAGTGGGAGGAACGCGGGGCAAAATGGACCACATAAGTGAAAAATGGTTTTATGCCAATACCCAAAGTGTATTTTTGCTGCTTTTCACCCAGAAAGGCGATTCCAGTCATCGATTTTGAAAATCGACAAAAAAAATTGCCGGGGCAAAATGGACCGCATAAGCGAAAAATAGTTTTATGACGACACCCAAAGTGTATTTTTGTTGCTTTTCACCCAGAAACTCGATTCAAAATCGAGTTCGATTTTGTTTAGAATCGATTCTAAACAAAATGGCGACGCAGGTCGTGGGAGGAACGCGGGGCAAAATGGACCACACAACCGGTCCCTGGTTTTGTAACGATACCCAAAGTGTATTTCTGCTGCTTTTCACCCAGAAACCCGATTCCAGTCAACGATTTTGAGCATCGACAGAAAAAAATAGCCGGGGCAAAATGAACCGCATAAGCGAAAAATGGTTTTATAACGACACCCAGAGTGTATTTCTGCTGCTTTTCACCCAGAAACTCGATTCCAAACGTCGATTTTGAGCATCGGCAAAAAAAAATTGATGGGGCAAAATGGGACGCTTCCCGAATTCGGCAATTTATGGTTTGGTGCATCGAGTGCACGTCGACTGAATGTCGTCAACGTTGATTGCATGGTGTGAGGTATTAAGTGCATTTGTGTTTAGTGGACGCCTGATAAAAAAACTCGCGGGAAAACAAAATTGTATTAAAAAAATGGGAAGTCACTTTTCCCGGCATTTTCAATACTTCCGTTGAATCGTGTTCTAGAAACGCGATTTTCCAAAAATCGTCCAAAGTGAAACAAGTGCCTGTCCCATTTCGCCCCCGCGTCCCATTTTGCCCCATGTCCCCCGTACGTACACGTTCGGGGGGCCGAACAAATGCTGCGTGCACTGGTTCTCGACGTTCGGTGCGCCCGGAGGCGACCGCGAAGCGGTTCTCGCGAGCGTGCGAGGCAGATAGCGAAGCGAGCGAGAGAGAAAATCGCGGGAACGTGTGGAGGACAACCGCGAGGCAGAGAGAGACCAGTAAAGTCCAATTACCGTTCGATCACGAACACTCGCGCGGCCGAGCTGCAGCCAAAGCAGCGCGACGACGACGACGACGACGACGACGACGTGGAAGACGAGGAAGACGACGGAGACGAGAATGGGAAAACACGAGCTGCCGCCGGTTGCGGCGGACTCGTCGACCGCCGCAGCTGCATTTTCCCTGTTCCGGCAATGATGGCGCGAGACCATCCCCCGGGGCGGTTACTAGACAATGCAATCTAGGAAAATAAGGCGCACAGCTGGAGACCGCAGCCCCGGGTGCGCCGGATAGTTTTGCCGAGGAGCGAGAAAGACCGGAGTTCGATTTATTCGCCTGCGGACGACGCGCGCGACGCGGAATGAACGGAGAGAAACGGGAGCCACTGATATCGGCGACAGTATCACTCGGACGCGGGGCGACTCGGATCTCGCGGTTTTCGAGAGCGCCCGTGGACGCCTCGATTTGAGGCGAAAAGTGGGCGATAAAGTTGCTTCGACGGTTTCGAGCTGTTTTCGCGGCGATAGGAGAGAGAGAGAGGAAAATTGCAGTCGCGATTTTCACGGTCGAATGATTCTTTCGCGTTTGCATGCTTTTTAGGTGGAGATTTATTTATTCATTTTATTTGATTTTTTTTAGAAATAATTACTATTAGAGGGTTTTTTAAGTTTTGTTTTTCATATCTGGTCATTTCACTTTGAACCTTAAATGTTTTTTAATTTTGATTTCTTCAGACTTTGTGTCAGAAATATGAAACGAAATTTTGTTGTTTACAAAAAAATGGTATACGAACAAGAATTGAATTGACGGTAAAACGGGATATTTTTGTTTCAGGTTTTCGTCATGGCTGTTTGTTGGAACAAAACATTTTATGGATTGAGCGACAACAGACTACGTGAAGTCAAACAGAAAAAAATGTTTAAAAATGTTCTTCTCGGAAGGTAAAATAGAGTCTATATTCTGGGATAATGAAAATTACAGTTGTGAGTTTTGCTGGGTTCGACTGATCTTGGCACACACTTCAGCTGTTTCTTCTACTCAGAGAAAGATTTTTTCCCAAGAAAACTAATTATAATTATTCGCGAGTTTTACAGCAGTAAATAGCAGTTTTTATGTGCTTTAACTTCGCCTCATAGTCAAACACTTCGTTCTTCAGAGTTATTTGCAACTTTTCCAGATTTCGCAAATGAAAATTCCCAGCCGCTAATGAAAGTTGAATAATAAAAAGAAAAAACAACTAATTTGCCTGCTTCACGTTTGCATTGCAGCCATTTAGTGGGATAAAACATTTTTTGCGAAGAGAAAGCGACGAAAAACTGCGAGCCATATAGAAAGAAGAGGAAAAAAGGGAAATCTTTGCGCCAGAACGCAATATGTCGAAGATTTCTCCCCAAGAAAACTAATTACAATTATTCACGAGTTTTTCTTTCGAAACTGCAGCTTTATGTACTTTCGCCTCATAGTCAAACTCTCCGTTTTCAGAGTTATTTGCAACTTTTCCAGATTTCGCAAATGAATATTTTCAGCCGCAAATGAAAATTGAATACCAAAGACAAAAAAAAATAATTTGCCTGCATCACGGTTTTCATTGTAGCCATTTAGTGGGACAAAACATTTTTCCGAGGAGAAAGCGACGAAAAACAGCGAGGCACACAGAAACAAGAGGAAAACAGGGAAATCTTTGCGCCAGAACGCAACATGTCGAAACGCAGAACAGACTCCATTCTAATTTACCGAGATGTATACGTGTGGCGAGGTATAGACGGCAGTGCTGGGAGGCACTCCAAGGCGAGCTCATTAGAGATCGCCGCAAACCATTTCTCATCTGACTCAGTGGCTTTCTCGTTTTACGCTACTCCGCGCGCAACACGGCGCTCGCGCGTTAGGGATGGATATAAAGGGCCGAGGGCAAAGTTTTTGCTTGTTCAACTCGTTGAATTCGCCCCCGTTTGCGCGGATTTGTTCTCCGCCGACTCTGTGTGTGCCCGGCTTTTCCCTCGCTTTCTCTCTCTCTCTCTCCCTGTTTGTATTTGTAAAACACGAATATTCTATTCACATTTCAGCGGCGGACAAAGATCGAGACGAGAGCACATAACTTGGCTATTTTCCGGGTGGCTGCGTCGGACACGCCGAGACGTTGCACGTGCGGCCTGGCACACCGAGAGAAAAAGTTTCCTTGATTCCAATGAAATGGGTGGATGGGAAATGGGTGGATTGCATTTTTTTCATTGATTTCAATGAAATATTTCTTTGAATTTCAAAGACATGATCTCCTTGATTTAAAGAAACGATATGCTTGACGGCACCCGGTCCGCCAACGTTTGGCTCATTCGCGATAAGTCGTATTGGTGTTTCTCGCGCGAGCTGCCCATATGAAAATAAAGTATATGCAAAATATATCAAAGATGTATTCTAGATATACAAGATATATTTTGTCCGAAAACTTCTATATATCTGATATATTTTAGGATATATACGAAATATACGCGAGCGAAAAATATATTTAAGATATATCTAAAATATATTCAAAATGTATTTTTATTGTATTATCGTCCGAAAAATTCTATATGTCAGATATATTTTCGTGTATATTTCTTTTCCTTGGGGGTGGGCTCTCATGTCATAGTTAAGTCAAGTCAAATCAAGAGGATAATCATTGGTTAAACCATCGAAGTTATTCGTGAACATATCTAAGTACTATGGTACGTAACCAAAAACTTGGTGGACATAACCTATAATTTGGTTGATGACATCATTCAAAGAAAATATAATATTAACTTAAGGATATTATTTCATTGACCTCAAAGAAATGTTTCATAGGTTCAGATTTCAAGGAAATGTCATTGAATCAAGGAAACTTTTTCTCTCGGTGCAAACATCGCGCGAGAATTCTCAAGCAGCCGGACTGAGCGACGAAATTCGTGGAGCTCGGGCGGTATAACGCTAAACCGAAAATCTAATGCAGTCCGGGGAGCGCAGCTGAGCCCCCCCGTCTTCGATTTATGTGCCTCGCGACCGGGACGCTGTTTCCACGCTCCACCGGCGAGCGCGCTCCTTGCCTACAACGCGAAACGCCGAGGATTCCCCGCCCGCCCGATCAGCTCGGCTTATCGACATTAGCCCCGGATAAATCTCGAATTTGTGTACGACGCTCGCGGGCCACTGGAACAAGCCGCAGGCCGCCCCCCCCCCCCCCCCCCCCCCCTCGGCCTGTCTCGAGGCCCGGCAAGACTTTCCGATACACACCGGCCTGTCGGGCCGATAGTGCCGGCTCACTTACCCGCTGGATGAAAATTGATGAGGGAAACGCGAGCTTATCGTGTTTTGGGCTGAGTGAATCTCGCCGAAAACCTTCGCATCTTTCAACGTCGCGAAATCGTCTTCGCGCGATAAAAAATTGCGAATGACGCGAGCGAGAGTTTTCCTTTGGTGGTTAAAAAGAAAAAATTCTTGGCCACGTGTAAAATATTTTAAAAGTCATGAGGTTGATCCGATATTCTTGTAATTTTTTTAAAGGGAATTGAAAATTGATGAGGGAAACGCGAGCTTATCGTGTTTTGGGCTGAGTGAATCTCGCCGAAAACCTTCGCATCTCTTAACGTCGCGAAGTCGTCTTCGCGCGATAAATAATTGCGAATGACGCGAGCGAGAGTTTTTCTTTGGTGCTTAAAAAGAAAAAAATTCTTGCCCACGCGTAAAATATTTTTAAAGTCATGAGATTGTTCCGATATTCTTGTAATTTTTTTAAAGGGAATTGAAAATTGATGAGGGAAACGCGAGCTTATCGCGTTTTGGGCTGAGTGAATCTCGCCGAAAACCTTCACGTATTTTAACGTCGCGAAATCGTTTCCGCGCGATAAAAATGAGGTAGCTGCGATATTCCACTAATTTTTTTACAGGCACTCGGAGAGATTTTGGCTCCGATATTCCACTAATTTTTTTACAGGCACTCAGAGAGATTTTTGCTTTCCCGGTTTGTAGATATTTTGTGGCAGCGCTGCGACGCGTTAAAACACATTTCACCATTCCTCCACGGTTCGTTCGACGTCTGTCTTTAAAAAATAATAATGGTGCATGAAAATTGATGAGGGAAACGCCGGCTTATCGTGTTTTGGGCTGAATGAAACTCGCCGAAAACCTTCGCACCTTTCAACCTCGCGAAATCGTCCTCGCGCGATAAAGAAAAATCCAATGACGTGAGCGAGAATTTTTCTTTGGCGCTTAAAAAAAACGCTTGGCCACGCGCAAAATATTTTAAAAGTCATGAAGCGGATCCGATATTCCTGTATTTTTTTTACAGGAACTCGGCGATTTTTCCTCTTCCTTCTTCTTCGTGCGATAAAAATGTTCTAATGGTGAACATTTATCCGAGTTTAATGCTTAAAAAAAACTCTTACCGACGCGCAAAATAATTAAAAAATCATAAGACCGATGGGACATTTCAGTAATTTTTTTAAAGGCCCTCGGATCGTTTTTTGCTCTCTCAGCGTGTAAATAATTTATAGCAGCTGTAACACGTTAAAACGCATTCTACAATTCCTCCGCATTCGTCTCTAAATAATATATTCTCGCGTGTCGCGGGTCTGTCACGTCGTTCGATCAACGTCTGCGCAGGCAACGGTCCATAATGCTCCATAATACATATCCCTCGCGCGGCGAAGTTCCGGAGTCCCACTCGAGGGGGAAATGTAGACTGAAAACGTTTTTTGAACGAAGAAAAACGATTTCCACGTGAAATGTGAGCGTAAAAGTGGTGAGTAAAAAGGAGCAAAGGGGAGGGGGGGGGGGAAAAAAGAGATGTCGACGAGTCAGAGAATCGAGTCAGGGGTTATACATCAACGCTCCGTCGCGGGGTTATACGGTCTGTTCGACGGGGGCATAGGGTACGCGCGCAGCCAGTACCCGGGGCAAAGTTGAATACCGAGCACAAGTTCCGCTTCGCGGAGGGAGCAAATCCTCTTCTTTCCGCGCTGTGGGAGATGAAGCTGCACCGCAAGGATTTTCCCTCCCTCCCTCTCTCCCTCCACACCCCTCCTCCCCCTCCTCCGTCCATTCCTTGCTGGTAGTCCTGCCCTCCTTCCCCTCGTAGAAGCACTAAACCGAACAACCCGGGGCACAGCCTGGCCAAGGATCTCTGGGAAATGTACGTACCGTGTCCGAGAGGCTTTTGCCTCTCGCACGTACGTTCGAGCTTATCGCGATTACCCTGAATAAATTTCGAACTCAACCCTCTCCCTCCCCTCGCAGCCGTCCTCTCGGACTCGCGCACGTCTCGAGAGCCCGCGAGGATTTCCTGTTGCAAAGCTTTCACAAACAGATCCCGGCCAAATAGCGTGTGTGTTTTTCGTGTCCCACGCTTTGCTAAATAACGTCAAATAAATTTCGCCTTTGTAAGCACTTTTTCCCTCTTGAAAAAATCAGAGGGCAAGATATCTCGCATTTTCGATGTAGGGTAGAAGTACTGGTTTTGGCCACCTTTGGTCCAGTTGTGGCCACCGAGTTCGAAGGGACAGAATTATTTGTATTATTAAAACGAAACAAAATTGTATCGCTAATCTTGTAAACTTGTATGGATACTTTCGAAGTATCAACATGAAAATACAGAAAAGCAACAATTTGAAATACATCATAGTGAAAATGGCCACAAGTGGTACAGTGGCCATAATCGGTGCTTCTACCCTAAGTATTGTCGTTGGGCTATTCGTTCTCTGCGTTGGCTGACGGGTCGCCTGCAACTCGTCACTGACCAACGAGCAGCTTCAGTCGGGTTATTGTATACACGGAGAAAAAATGATCCGGGAGTGATAACGAATTTTTTGTTGTCGCAGCAAAATTTTCAGCTACCACAGCAAATTTGCAAAACTTTTGTCATCACTCTGTTAATATATTTCCCTGTGTAGTTTGACAATTCGGAGGGTGTGCGAGGTTCGAAGTTTTCCTAAGGTTTCGGGAAGGGTGATCGGGCAAACCGTTATAGACTGATATTGTTATATCTGCAGAGAAAAAGAAATCAGTTTTTGCGTTTTTCTCATCGAATTTTCTAGTTTTCGGGCAAACAACGGCGCTTCTCGAAATCAGCCGGAAATTTCCCATTGTATAGAGTTTTCAAACTTTACGAAGTCGAAAAAAAACAACAATTCGCAAAAAATGCAAGGGAAAAATGGAAAAATTGTATGGAAAAATGTAATGTATGGAAAAATTTGCGAGTTTTGAGGGTACGGCTTTAAAATTGGGTGAAAAATTCACAACTCGCGATAATGCTTTCCGCCTTGCGGCATTCTCTTCGTTACGTGGTTTTCTCTCGAACGAAGGAAGAAAATCCAGATTCGATCAATCCAAAAAAGTAATCTCGATTTTAGCGAAATGACGAAATTTCGAAGAAAGTATGAAAACACCTTATTTCGATGTATTTCCCGTACACAACGAATACGCCGTTAGTTTTTTTTTTAATGCAAAAGCTTTCACGAAAAATTAAAAAACCTGCTCCTACCCCTGAAAACCAGTGTTTTCAGTGGCAGAACATGCGACTCGAAAACAATGGTGCAGGCCAAAAGTCGCTATCTCGAAGAAAAACCATCAAGCGTTCCGTCCCACCCGTTTATACGCCACGCGTTCCCAGTCAAATTAATCAAGAACAACAAAAGCCTCGGTCCAATAAACTCTCCATTCCCCAATCGATCTCCAACTAATCCTCTTCAATCTCAAACACGAAAAATCATCCGATCTACCCAAATCGCAACCCACCTTCTCAGCATCCCCCTACAAAAACCAGAAAACCCCGGAAAGATGTATTTTTGCCCGTACGCAACGAATTCGCCGTTACTTTTTTTTCTAAACCCCATAGTTTTCACGTAAAATTTAAAAAACCTACCCCAATTCCTATCCCTGAAAACCAGTGCTTTCAGTGGTAGAACATGCGGCTCGAGAACGATGCTACAGGCCAAAAGTCGCTATCTCGAAGAAAAACCATCAAGCGTTCCGTCCCACCCGTTTATACGCCACGCGTTCCCAGTCAAATTAATCAAGAACAACAAAAGCCTCGGTCCAATAAACTCTCCATTCCCCAGTCGATCTCCACCCAATCCTCCTCAATCTCAAACACGAAAAATCATCCAATCTTCCCAAATTGCAACCCACCTTCTCAGCACTCCCCCTCCAAAAACCAGAAAACCCCGGGAAAAAAAACGCATTTAAATCCAATATCGCCTCGAAAATCCTTCCTGATAAGGGTGACACGTATTACGCCCATCTTCGGGGGTATCCTCGTCGAGTCCTCGCCCGCTTCATCCAGTATTCAGTCGTCGTATACTTCCCAGTCTGAGGTCCTCCTAAACGCCACCTGCGTCTGTCTGGCTGTCTGTCTGTTTCGTTTGTAAATCCTCGTATATGCTCCCCCGGGGGGTAGGTGACTGCATGGCGAAGCACGATAGGTTGTTGTGCCGGGGAGGCTTGGAGAAAGGGGGTATGGGGGGTGCCAGAAGAAAAGAGAGAGAGAAAAAAATACGAGGGGTGTACAAGCTGCCACAGCTACCCGGTGTATCCACGTCAGCCGGGGTGGAAGGTATTATAGTTGAGGGTACAGTGGTGGAAGAGACGAGCTGAGGGAAACTTAACAGCGAACGATCTTCTTTACACCTCGGTGTGTTGCTCCTTCTGGTGTAGCCGTTGTAGCTCTCGTTGCCGCGCTGCTTCTGCTCGCAGCTTCCCTCGGCCCGCCTCACCCTCGCTGTATATATATATATATCCTCGTGCTACAAGCCACCGCGGTCGTCGCCGCGCGCACTAAAACCGGACGTCCAATGCAATTTATACGAAGAGACAAGACCCAGCTGAGCCCGCCGTCGGCTTGGGTCCTTCCACCGCGCGAACGACGAAATTTACTTTCTCCGGACGTTTACAGCGGGCTCTTTACGCGGTGGATTTTCCGTGTGTGTGTCTGTGTGTGTATGTGCTTTTTCGTCTCCGTGTGCGGGCGCGAGACGAGGGTGAGCACGCGACCCGCCGGAGGCCACGACGACGACGACGACGACGACGTCGCGACGCCCCCGAGCACCGCAGTTTTCTCGTCCTTCCGTAGCATGGAACACAAGCTTCTTCCTCCCCGCCGCTTTTTCCTCTCATCCTTTTCGCCTTCTCTCGGGCCCGCCTCCTCCTTCTTCATCCCGCGAGGCCGAGGACTCGATCTTTGCCACGGCAAAAAGAATCAACCGCTCTCTCGTCTTTGCTCCCGTCGTTTTGTTCGCCGCCCGAAGATTTGTCATCGCCTCCTCCCGTTCCTCCTCCCTCTGTCGGTTTAATTGATTGCCGGCGGCCCGCGAGGCACCAACAAGCGGAAACGTTTACACGTTTTTTTTTGTCGCCCTTTCGTTTCCTCGCCATTGCGGAAACGTTTTGCGGGACTAATTGATAAACTGGAGCTTAATGATTCTTCATTAGAATGGATGATCGAATCATGCTGGCGACGCCAATTTTTTGCACCTGCTGTTCTCGTCACACGAGTCACGCTGTCTATGAATTTTATTCACGTCTAACGATCGCAATTTCGCCGTCGCGAGCCGATGGAACTTTGGGCCGGGTGGTGATGTCCAAAATTTAATTCCCAGCTGTTTTCGTCCCCGCCTTCCCTTGTTTATGCCCTTAATGTACTTTGCGACACAGCGTGGTGCACTAATTTGTCTTCTTTCCCGTGTATATTCTTGTTGTATCGTTCTTTTTTTTTAAATTGGATCACGCTGATGAGGAGCAGCGAGCCGTGCGCCTCGGAGCGCTCTCGGTGCCCCCGAGTACAATAATTTGCGCGTAACCCAATTATGCCGATGAGGCTTTCCAGGAGGCTTTTCATCGCGCCGCTCAAGCTCGCCGCCCGTCTGCGCCGAACGTCTCCGCCGTTGTCTTCCCACTCGAGGGGCCTCGTCCTCCTCGGGCGCCACCTACCGGATCCGGATATTAAGTTTCCAAACTTGATTCGCCCCGGTGTGCCAGAGGTCTCTTGCTTTGTATATATATACGAGACTCACCACAGCTACGGCTTCGTGTAAGGGTAGGTGCGGGCAAAATGGGACGCGCGAGCAAAATGGGACACCTATTTTTTCAGTTCCAACTATTTGTGCGGGCAAAATGGGATGGACCCCCATTTCGTGAAAATCGCGGCATTCGTGAAAATACGACGCAATTCAACGCATGTAACCGGAATATGAAGATTTTTAATAATTTTGAGTGTTTTAAGCAATCTGGCCTTTGGAAAGTTACTTTGAAAAAAAAAAAAAAAAAAAAAAAAAATGTGCACATTTTTTTTCTTCAATATAACCGTTAAGGAATATCACCGAGTAAAAAAAAACACGAATTTACGATTTTGGGGGCCTGTCCCATTTTGCCCGCACTTTTTTTTGCCGACGCCCAAAATTGATGGTTGGAATCGAATTTTTTGATCAAAAGCAATCGAAGTACACTTTTATTTTCATCATAAAACCATTTTTTGCCTGTGCGTCCCGTTTTGCCCGCCCCTCCCCTATATACGTACATCGCTTCGTCCTGCCAGGACGCCACCGGCTGAGTTCTGCCTTCTGGCTCAGAGGAAAGGGACCGTAGCCAGCGAGGAGCGGCGGCGGCGCCGCCACCAGGAGGTCGTCTTTCGCCGTCCCAAGTTTCCCCGCTCTTTTCCGTTACGACTCAAGACCAACGGAAGCTTCAATCTGCTAAGTGCCGAGGGAAAGGGGAGCCGCGAATTCCCCCCTCGATTCCTCGCTCTCTCGCTCAGGCGCCGCGCGTCCCGCGGCAGGTGGAGGAAAAACCGGGACGGGGGGGGCAGAAGGTAGACAGGAGTCCCGCGACGAGGAGGAAAGTGAAAGAGCCTCCCCCGAGTGCAGCGGCTCGGGGCAAAGGCGAGAGGAGAAAAAACAGACGTCGAAGCGGGAGCGATGAAGAGAGCAAACTAACAAAAAAAGGGAAAAAGAAAAACTGCAGAGCGGAGGGAAGAAAAAAGGGACGGAGTAGGAGAGAAACGAGAGAGACGAGGTGGAGGAGGCGAGTCTGAGTAAGTGGATATTCCCGAATCGAGTCGGACGGCCAGAGCGGAAGAATCATAGGACGATTGGTTAAGTAAGCCCCGCGCGCAGTTTCCACTGCTGGATGCGATGGGAAGGAAGGTGAGAGGAAAACGCGAGAGCGGGAGAGTGAGAGAGGGGCCGCCCCGGCAGGTTGGACGCGTAAGTTCATTTCCAGAATCCGTTTGGCCCCGTTTGGCCCGGCTCTCTGGCCTTCAACGGGAGTGCCGGATCGAGCTGGAGATAGAGAGACTTATCCACGCGAAATCACGACAGCCCTCGAAGGTTCTATGTGCACCAAGGTGGAATACGTGGCGTTAGTGAAGTAAATCATGTGCCGGTTGGTATACAGGTACAACCGATAGCAACCGGTAATATTTTGGTTTTGAAAAATATATATATATATTGCGACATTCAGTTTGTCAGAAATCATAGATTGGGCTCCGGGCCGAAAATCGCCAAAATCAATCTCAGAGAGAAGAAAAACGGGACAAAGTGGAAGAGAGTCGAGGGAGACGAGGAAAGTGCGAGTCTGAGTAAGTGGATATTCCCGAATCGAGTCGGACGGCCAGAGCTGAAGAATCATAGGACGATTGGTTAAGCAAGCCCCGCGTGCAGTTTCCACTGCTGAATGTGAGGCGAAGGAAAGTGAGAGCACAAAGAAAAATATCAACGGAGTGATAACAACATTTTTTGTGGTAGTCGCAAATTTGCTGTGGGAGCTGAACATTCGCTGTGGTAGCTGAACATTTGCTGTGGTAGCTGAACATTTGCTGTGGCAGCTGAAAATGTTGCTGTGGTAGCTGAAAATGTTGCTGTGGTAGCTGAAAATGTTGCTGTAGCAGCTGAAAATGTTGCTGTAATAGCTGAAAATTTTGCTGTGGTAGCTGAAAATTTTACTGTGGTAGCTGAAAATTTTGCTGTGGTAGCTGAAAATGTTGCTGTGGTAGCTGAAAATGTTGCTGTGATAGCTCAAAATGTTGCTGTGGTAGCTGAAAATGTTGCTGTGGGAGCTGAAAGTTTTGCTGTGGTAGCTGAAAATGTTGCTGTGGTAGCTGAAAGTTTTGCTGCGGTAGCTGAAAGTTTTGCTGTGTTAGCTGAAAACGTTGCTGTGGTAGTTGAAAATTTTGCTGCGCCAACGAAAAATTCGTTAATACAACAATCGATTTGTTGTCGGTCCCTGATTATTTTTCCGCGCGAGGAAAGCGCGAGGGAGAGAAAGTGAAAGTCCAACCCGGCAGGTTGGACTCGTAAGTTCATTTCCAGAATCCGTTTGGCCCGGTTTGACCCGGCTCTCTGGCCTCCAACGGAAATGCCCGATCGACCTGGAGATGGGGAGACTTATCCACGCGAAATCACGGCAGCCCTCGAAGGTTCTACGTCCGCGATATGTACCGGCGTGGAATACATGGCATTAGGTACCTGCGAACACAAACGGGTATGAAGCACACACACACACACACACACACACACACGAATCGGCCGTGGATGTGAGTACATATGTATCGACGTCAATGCGTATGTACGTCCACAGTGCACGGATATACGTGTATATAGAGGCTATGTACATACAAGATTGTCTCGTTCCAGTTTCAGCGGGCGATCACGTATGCCCTCAATTGGCACCACGAAGGGCCGAGCTCGGTTCTCTCTCGTCGTCTCGGTCGTCCCGTCGCTTCGTCTCTTGTTGCCCGAGCTGCGGTCCACTCGAAAACCGAGCCGAAGGGCCGCCGAGGGCTCGCGCGGACGGATCGCACGTCGAGCGCTACCACTGAAAGCGATATAACCTGCGGCCATCGTACACGGAGCAGCCGGCTAACTAGGGCCGTTCGACCCGCCTTCACCGCACGGTCAACTAATTATTTTCTTCGCGAATTTTCATGGAAATTAGAAGGGCGCCTTTGGGAATTGAATACACAATGACGGTAGGCTAATTTTTGTTTTTTTTAATGTGAATTATTTAGAGTGGAATTAAAAGCTCCAGGCTTTCGACTGAAAACGATGGGAATAAAAATCGCAAAATTTCGCCGGATCTTCCCAGCGAAATTTCCCCGTGAAAATGAATATTCGTCATATTTGATAGCAACGTCAGCGCGAATATTTGCAGCTGCTGTAAAATTCTTTCGCGTGATATACCGGAAGGGTCGAGGCGTTTTATCGATACACGTTTAGTTCGCCGCTAGGGCCGTTTGACCCGCCTTCACCGCAAGGTCAACTAATTATTTTCTTCGCGAATTTTCATGGAAATTAGAAGGGCGCCTTTGGGAATTGAATACACAATGACGGTAGGCTAATTTTTTTAGTTTTTTTTTTATGTGAATTATTTACGGTGGAATTAAAAGCTCGAGGCTTTCGACTGAAAACAATGGTAATAAAAATCGCAAAATTTCGCCGGGACTTCCCAGCGAAATTTCCCCGTGAAAATGAATATTCGTCATATTTGATAGCAACGTCAGCGCGAATATTTGCAGCTGCTGTAAAATTCTTTCGCGTGATATACCGGAAGGGTCGAGGCGTTTTATCGATACACGTTTAGTTCGCCCCGGGGCGATATTAAATTGTCGCGAATTTATGAAAACGGTCGAACATCAGCCCGAAATTAAATTCCCTCCCACCGCCCCCCCCCCCCCCCCCCCCCACCGGTTGACCCATTTTGAGAACACGATCGCCGTGGCGCGTCGTATCGGCCCCTGTGTAATGCGCAATTAATCATTTCTTTTTCACTGCCGCACCGATAGATATCAATTAGCGGGGTGCGTATGTGCGTGGCCGTGTAAACCCGGGGAATCGCGCGCGCAGCCTCCGGCTGATCTCCTGCCGGGGCCGGCAACGATACGACCGGTGCGGCGGGGCACAATGCCGAGCACGCGCGCGCGCCGCCCGAATCAATGAGGGGGATATAGTATTTATGATCGGAAACATCAGGACGACACTGCGGTATACGCTGAAATATATATGTATACAAATACGTTTATGTACAGATGTGAGGGGTATATAAACGTGTGTGTATATATATGTATATATATATTTGAGTACATGCGTGTGTATATATATGTATATAGATATATATATATAGATATATGGAGACGACAGTACGCGAGAGCGCTCGCCCGATGTCCTGGTAAATTGATTCGGTAATGTAGTTGAAATGACATGCGGCTTGGACACGGCGCGCAATGGGCGCGGAAATACGACGCCAGCGAGCGGAGTCCGCGCGAGCGACGGGGGAAGGGAGGGAACTGGCTCACTCCCCGGACACGCTTAATTTGCACCGTTAATATCACTCCCAGTTATGATTATGATTGACTGAATTTGTATCGGTCGGCGCTCACTCAGCCGACACCCGCGACTATCTACTCAACATCTGCCAGGCGACTGCGGGCGAATTCTGCGCGCGAAAGGCTGGGCAGGGTTGGGGGGAGAAAAAAAAATAACTGGGATTATGCGCGGGGATGGGATGTGGTAAAATTTCCATATTAACAGCGCTGTGTTTTTTTAATTGTGGAAAATGGGCCATTGATGTCTGCAACGGGAGAGACAGAGAGGGAGAGACGGAACACCGGTCGGACATTTAATTTGCACCGTTAGTCGGTTAGTATCACTGCCAGTTATGATTATGATTGACTGAGTTTGTATCAGTCAGCGCTCGCAAAGCCGACACCCACGACCATCTACTCGAAATCTACACGGAGAGAAGGATCTGATACTTTTTACCCTATTTCTAGTAAAAAGTATTGTAAATTTCCGGCAGAGGGGAGATATAACGCCATCTATCGAGAAGAAGTAGAACGATGAGAATTTTTACCACGAAATATGGTAAAAAATATTATATATATATGTTAAAAATTCTTATAGTTCTCGTACTATTCGTCAGGTGGCGGCTATGGCTTTTCAATACCAGGCGCCTTGGTAATTTTGAGTGCCGCGTCCGGTAAATTTTATCAGATCCTTCTCTCCGTGTGCCACGAATGCGGGGAAAGAATCCCTCTTCAAAAAACTAGTGGGTAAAGTATCTCGCATTTTCGGTCGAAGTATTGTTGTCGTGTTATTCGTTCTCTGCTTGGCTGCCGGGTTGCCTGTAATTCGTTGCTAACCAACGAGCGGTTTCTGTCATTTTTTTTGTATTTTGACAGTTCGAAGGGCATGCGAATTATTTCGGAAAGGGTGTTCGGGAAAAGCGTATGGCCTAATATTTCCAGAGATAAAAAATCATTCTTTGCTATTTTCTCGACGAATCTTCTATTTTTCGGGCAAGCAATGGCGTTTTTCGGAATCAGCGCGAAATTTTTCGTCGAATAGGGTTTTCAAACCCTATTTTATCAAACTAAATTTTGTTTTCTCCCGACTCCGCTAAAATAACCCCATTTCGTGTCCGCAACGCGGGCGGAAAATCGCTCATTTTTTGACAACTGACTCACGCATGTGCAGTCCGGTTTCATTACCTCCCTCGGGAGGAAATCAGCTCATTTCTGCCCGCGCGGGAGTAATGGAAACCGTACTACGCATGCGTGTCGTCATTTGTCAAAAATTAGCTTATTTTCCGTCCTCGTTGCACACACGAAATGTGGTTATTTTTTTAGCGAAATCGGGAGAAAAGTATAGTACTTTACATGGGAGGAGTGCAACTTTTCACCTCGTGAGAATTTCTGCTCTCACTTCGCTCGGGCATCAAACTTCACACTCGGTGGAATGTTGCACTTTCCTCCCTTGTAACGTAATGTACTATTTCTCCAGATTCCGCTAAAATAACCCCATTTCGTGTCCGCAACGCGGGCGGAAAATCGCTCATTTTTTGACAACTGACTCACGCATGTGCAGTCCGGTTTCATTACCTCCCTCGGGAGGAAATCAGCTCATTTCTGCCCGCGCGGGAGTAATGGAAACCGTACTACGCATGCGTGTCGTCATTTGTCAAAAATGAGCTTATTTTCCGTCCTCGTTGCACACACGAAATGTGGTTATTTTTTTAGCGAAATCGGGAGAAAAGTATAGTACTTTACATGGGAGGAGTGCAACTTTTCACCTCGTGCGAATTTCTGCTCTCACTTCGCTCGGGCATCAAACTTCACACTCGGTGGAATGTTGCACTTTCCTCCCTTGTAACGTAATGTACTATTTCTCCCGATTCCGCTAAAATAACCCCATTTCGAGTCCGCAACGCGGGCGGAAAATCCCTCATTTTTGACGCGTGACTTACGCATGCGCAGTCCGCTTTCATTACGTCCCTAGGGAGGTAATCAGCTCATTCCTGCCCGCGCGGGAGTAATGAGAACCGAACTACGCATGCGTGTCGTCACTTGTCAAAAATGAGGTTATTTTCCGTCCGCGTTGCACACACGAAATGTGGTTATTTTTTAGCGAAATTGGGAGAAAAGTATAGTACGTTACATGGGAGAAGTGCAACTTTTCACCTCGTGTGAATTTCTGCCCTCGCTTCGCTCGGGCATCAAACTTCACACTCGGTGAAAAGTTGCACTTTCCTCCCTTGTAACGTAATGTACTATTTACGAAATCGAGAAAAAAACAAATTTCGCAAGAAACACAAGGGGTACTTACGTTTTTCGCGAAAAAAAGAATCGCTTTCGTAAAGTTTGAAGACCCTATCCGATGGAAATTTTCACGCTGAATCCAAAAAGCACCTTTGCTTACCCGAAAAATATAAAATTCGTCCTGAAAAATGCCAAAAACGTTCTCACATTTTTTTCGAAATTTCGTTACTTGAAAAAAAATGGGTTTACTTTTTTTTGGATCGATAGAACCTGGATTTTCTCTTTGCGTTCGAGAGAAAACATTAAATAAATAAAAGTATCACTTCCAGTTATAATAATGATTGACTGAATTCCTATCGGTGGATTTTCAATCGGCTGACACCTGCGACTATCTGTCCAACATATCCGCCGTATTCTGTGCAAAAAGCTGGGAAGTGTCGGGAGAGAAGAAAAAAAGTGGGATGCGCTTGGAAAAGATGAGGTAAAATTTCCATATTAATCGAGCAGTATCATTTTGTTTTTATACCGGAAAAACGCGAGGCTTTTTGTTGTGGCTCTCGAGCAGAGCTTTGAGTAAAATATTTCCGTGGGCCAAGTATATTAGTGTCAGCCGAGTTGTTATTCCCTTCTAACGAAGTCTTTAGCCGCCAACCCCGCCGAGGTTACAACGGTGCCCTTCGCTTTGATCGCTAACAGCCGTGGCTGGCGCCCTCGGGGCGCTCGGAAAACTCGGTTTTCTTCCTGCTCCGCCGGCTTCGAGCTTCAATATGACAATTCAAAGCCGCCAGGATATAATATTTTGTTTCAATTACTTCTTTTTCCACGCAAAGTTTACTCACAACAAAAATATAATAATTGGACACGATAATTGCTAAAAAAAAATGTATCTTTTTTCTCCAATTAATTGGAAACAAAAAAAAACGAATTACGGTCAGCTTCTCGAAAAAAGGTGCTTAAAAAAAGAGATAGTTTCCTAATTTAAATTTCCGTAAAAGCGACGTTGAGAGCGTTGAATTTCCACCCGCAGACCCATCGAATTGCGCTTTCGGCATTATTATATTCCCACCTCCCCCCCGCGCGCGAGTGCACAAAGCTCGCAGTTCATTTTGCAGTTATCAGTTGCCAAATGTAATTCCTCTGTCTTTCTCTGTTTTTCCCCGTTTCTCCTCGGCCAACAAATATAATCAGCGGGGCGGGGGAAAAAGGACGTCGACGAGCGCGGAGGGGGCAGGGGGGGGGGGGGTAGGGGGGTGCTGGTCGGGCCAAGGGGAACGGGGAGCCCGAAGCGTGTACGCGATACCGCAACTCGTTATTGCCGTAACGAAGTCGTTTGCTGGTCGAGATAACGACTCTCTCATCTATTGAACATTGGAATACCATGGAATAGCCAGGATGCGCGGCTCCCACACGCGCGGCGCGCGGTATAGTCGAAATAAAACGACATCTGCCGGGCGCGGGCGTTGTATGGCCGGACTTTGGCATTATATGCAGAAAATACTGTATGTATATTCCCGTGGAGCCGGCGCGAGCGGCGGTGGTCGAAACGATCGTTAATCCATACATACGTATGACGCATCTCCGCACCCGACGAGCTACGTCGGGGGGCGGCGGAAGCGAGCGATTGAAAAAAATGTAAAAGCGATAGTAGCACCCTATAGAATATTTATATATATATGTATATGTATATATAGATATGTGTAGGACGCGTCTCACGTATGAATACATATTCCTCGCTCGTGCCCCGGTGAATGCATCGCCCGCTCCATGTACTCCGCTCTCGCGAGAGAGGCACGAGAATTTCCTTGCCGACTCCCGGCGTGAATTTCGTCGTTGAGAATGTATTCCATATATTTCGCGAGGATATTTATATGAAACCCGGACGGGGTGGAGGGGTGGAGGGGGTGGTACACACAGCTACGAGATACGCCCGGGCGGGTAACACGATAGTATTATTATTATTATTATTATTATTATTATTATGATACGTATATCGAATATCTATAATGCCTACTTGGGAAACGGCGAGCGCGCTTTGAGAATCGTTTCGTGAGCACCGGCAGGATCCACTTCATCGACGTGTGTACGTCGACGTATTAAGGAAGCTTCCTGCAGCGATTTATGGATTCTCTTTGCCTCAATGTCGACGGGCGAGTTGATGCCACGGACAAAAGCAAAGATCGGCTTTGCGAGTGCCGCGATATTTTGTTTTGTTTTTTTTTCTCGGGTTTTGTGATGCGGGTACTTTTTAAGGTGCTGCTTGGAAAGTGTAATGAGTGAAGGGAGATTGAAGAGCAACTCGATGGGAAGAGCTTGAGGGTGAGATGCAACAATCTCAGCTGGTAAATTAAATTAAGTATACGAGTTCCACTGACTTGATAATTGCGGTTTGATTTGAACTATCGATCAATTAATTCTCGACTCACTCGGAGCGATATTTTCGTCCGTAATAATTAATAATATTGTCGACGTGTTGAGGAACTTCCTGCAGCGATTTATGGATTTTCTTTGCCTCAATATCGACGGGCGAGTTGATGCCTCGGACAAAAGCAAAGATCGGCTTTGCGAGTACCACGAATTTTTTTTCTCAGGTTTCGTGATGGGAGATTGAAGAGCAAAACTCGATAAAAAGTTAACGAAAGACACTTTTTAATTTTTAATTTTTAAAACAAGGCTGCAGTTAGTCAGAAGTTAATGGGACGAATTTAATTACGAAAATACAATATTCATTGTCGGGGGGAAATGAATTTAATTATCTCGACAAATAATTATAATAAGAGACTAATATTCAGAATATCACTAGGTGAAGCTCTGTGGTGGGTGGGCGTCGTCGATGTTTTGCAGTAGCGGTGGTGGCTACGGTCCTTTGCAGCAGAGGGAAAGGATCATTCTCTTTCCAGCAAATTGCGAGACAGCGCTGCGTTTTCGCAGAAGTAAACGACCTAGCTGATTCAGCTGATCTGCCCGTCGGGTCAGATCACTGCAAATACACACCGAGAGAAAAAGTTTCCTTGATACCAAAGAAATGGGTGGATTGACATTTTTTCATTGATTTCAATGAAATATTTCTTTGAATTTCAATGAGATGATCTCCTTGATTTAAAGAAACGATACACTTGACGGCACCCGGTCTGTCAACGTTTGTCTCATTCGCGATAAGTCGTATTGGTGTTTCTGGCGCGAGCTGGTCTGTCATGTTATAGTTAAGTCAAGTCAAATCAAGAAGACAATCATTGGTTAAACCATCGAAGTTATTGGTGACCATATCTAAGTACTATGGTACGCAACCAAAAATTTGGTGGGCATAACCTATAATTTGGTTGATGTCATCGTTCACAGAAAATATAATATTAACTTAAGGATATTATTTCATTGACCTCAAAGAAATGTTTCATAGGTTGAGATTTCAAGGAAATTCCATTGAATCAAGGAAACTTTTTCTCTCGGTGCAAGTGCGGTATATTAACGCACTTATGAATAACGCGTTTTTACACGTTTTAAACGTGTTGTATTCGTGCATTAATGTGTTATTTTCACGCATTTGAATGCATTAAAATAACACATTGTAAAGCGTGTTACTTCAACGCGTTAAATGCGCATAAATGCATTAATTCAACACGATTTTATAAACGTGTAAAAACGCGTAACTGATAAGTGCGCCAATATAACGCACTTGCATTTGCAGTGATGATCTTGCATTTGCTCGCCTTACATGCGGGTCAGTGGGTCCTAGCGCTAGCGAGAACGCTTAGTGCGGCGCGAACACCTAGCGGCGGCCGTGGAACTAAATTCTGCGTGAAACGCAGCCTCGCTAGCCCTGCCGCGCGATACTGGCAGTAGTAACGGCTGGCAACACTAGGGCGCGCTTTGTAGAGGTCCGCTCGTGGCTCGGCCAAAGCGTCTCGTACGGCGTCTGCCTTGCGCTTACATTTAATAGTAAATGAAATATAGTAGAAGGGATATATTATGAATATTACTTTTAGCTTATAAGTATTATTATATACTTATAAGCTCGGCTCTGTACTCTTTTCACGCCTGCTATGCTTTCGTGCTTTGTATTCCTTGTTGCTTTAGTCCTTAGGGGATTTTGTCCCAGGACTTAATAAAATATTACTACTACTACTACTACTATTATTAATAATAATAATAATAATAATAATAATAAATAAGTGAAGGAAAGGCAAAAACTGAGAGTGGGGAAAAATATGCACGCATGCGTGTAGCAAAGCTTGAGGGTGAAATGCAACAAACTCAACGATTGCCAATTAAATTAAGTACGAGTTCCATTGACGTGATAGTTGCGGTAAACCGCGTCCGATTTTAACTAACGATCGATTAATCCTCGCGACATATATGAGAAGCGACCTTTTCGCTCCTAATAATTACTAATAATATCGACGTACTAAGAAAGCTTCCGGCAACGATTTATGGATTCTCTTTGCTGAATCGATGCATCGGGCAAAGATCGGCTTTGCGACTGCCGTGATCTTTTTTTAAATTTATAATGTAGCTATTTTCAAGGTGCTACTTGTAACGTTCAACGAGTGAAGAGAAAATTGAGGAGCAACTCGTTAATAATCTTGAGGACCAACCGCAACAAACTCTTCGCTCAATGTAAATGAAATTACGGGCTCGCCCCACTCACCCGATAATTGCGGCAAACTGCATCCGATTTTAACTACCGATCGATTAATTCTCTCCGCTCACTCGGAGCCGCCTTTTCCCCCGTATAATAATTTCCAGTCGAAAAAGCCTCGAGCGCAAACTCGGGCTAAATAACTTATTCCGAGCGCGTGTAAATCGTCCCGCGGATCGCTCGCGCGACACCCCGGAGTTCGCGCAGTGAATCGCGCGCGAGCTCCTGTTTGGAATTGCCTAATCACAGTAATCATATTTCAGGACCCCTGTCATCGTCCTTGCGGGCACATCCGTTTCGCGCGTCGAATATTGTGCGTTAATAATTCACCCACGGGGCAGAGGGAGAGAGAGAGAGAGAGAGAGAGAGAGAGAGAATCGCATTTCCGCCATATAAGCCGGTCTCCTCCCTTCCTTAATTCGCTGGCTCGGGCGTTTCTGCACGAACAATTGTCGTGAGTCCGGGGGGCGGGGGAGAGAGAAAGGGGCAAAGGGGGAGGGGGGAGGGGAGGCCCCGACGGGGTACTTCATATCCCTTTGCTAAAATTAATCTCAGTCGGTGCCGAAAACCGACGAAAGCTTTACGCAGCACAGAAGAAGAGCAGCAGCATCAGCAGCGGGAGCATCAGAAGCAGCAGCACCAGCAGCAGCACATAGAGACAGAAAGGTAGTTCTTGAGACGCGAGGACTCCAGAACAAGAGAGAGAGAGAGAGAGAGAGAGAGAGAGTGAGAGAGGTCTCTCACTTCCCCTCCCCCACTGGCGCGTGTTTCCGGCTCCTTTCCGTGTCCCCCCCCCCCCCCCCCCCCCACCTCCACTCGGTGGCGTCTTCATTCCCCCCTGAGGGACAGGCAAAGGGGTTCCGACGCTCATGATGAGACGAGGAAGCGGGCGGGGGGAAACCCGGAGGATCTGCGAGGAAAGAGCGCGAGAAACAAAGGAACAAAGATTCAATTTCCCGACGAGGGAAACAAAGGTTAAGGATTGCCGAGAAGCTTTCGCCGGTTGTCGAAGGGCGAGAGGGGCCGTTGGGAGGGAGGGAGGGGGGGGGGAAGACGCCGACGGGAGGGAGAGGGGGGAAGGCGCCCTGACTGTCTTGGGGGCCAGGTGGGATGGGGGAAGGGGGGCAGGGGGTCTCACCTTCACTTTGTTCCCCCTCCACAAGCGAGCGACGAAGCTGGCTTTATCCCCCTCCCCCCTCCCGCAGTCCCTTCGTCGCTTCGCGTCTCCTCGACAATATCGCCCTCTTGCAGCGGGGGGAAAAGCACCTCGCTCGCCGTGTAGCCGAGTTGCCGAGTTTCCTCGGCCACGCGAGCTTGATGAATATTAATCGAACAATATCGGTTACATTTTTGCATAAATTTACATGAACGGGCCTAGGCTGAGCGGTAGTCACGGGTTGTTATTGTTGTTGGCGCCGAGGACCCCACTCGACGCCCCCCTCCCCCCATCCCCTTCATCCCCTACAACCATCGCCACCTCCACCACCTCGCGTTCTCTCCGTGAGTCGAGTCTCCTCGAAGCAGCCACGCGGGAATCCCGACGACTGATAAACGCGCGAGGGAAGCCCGAGCGAAACGCGAGAGGCGGACGGGGAGGGAGGGGGAGGGGGGGGGGCGTCCTCGGGGAATCCGGAAAGGGGGCGCGTTATACGTACAACGGGTTTTGAACTGCGCGCGGGGTAATATACATAATATTTTTGGGATAAATCTTTCCGGCGCGTGATAAAGGAGCGGAGGAGACGTCTAGACGGACCGTCGACCCCATCGGCGCTTTTGGAAACGGGGACTAAGCTTCGCTGGGTGGAAATTGAATTTTTGCTTTGTGTTTCCTTTTTCACGGTCGCTCGCGTGTTTGGTATTCCAATTAACTTGCCAGGTGGAAGAATTTAATTGAAAATCATTTGTTATTTTTTTATATTTTGTGTCAAATTATAGATTTTTTTTTACATTTTTGGTAATTTTTTTAGGATAAATCTTTTCGGCGCTTTTTTTTTCAAGGTCGTTCGCGAGTTTGATATTAATTTAATTAATTTGCGAGGTGGAAGAATTTAATTGATAATTATTTGCAATTTTTTTGTAATTAACAAAAAACGCAAAGGCTTTTGGATGGTTAATCAATGCGACCCGCATAATTGCATGCGGGATACGAGGCGTCTCTACCGCGCGGTGGAAACGCTTTGATTATTAAAAATCAAGTAATTGAACGCGAAATACATTTTTATCAGAGTAATCCGCGAGTTTGTCATTAATTCAAGTAACTTTCTTTTTTCGAGACAAGAGTAATTTAATCAATGTTATTGAAAATCTTTTGTAAGGTAATTAATTGGGTTAATTGCGGAGCTGATAAGTAAATGACGCGTGTTTGCGGGTAACGAGCGCGCGCGGTACGCGTCGATGGTCGGAACACGTTTGCGCGCGGCCCCCATGATAATTTTAAGGTAATTGTGCAGCGTAACCTTTGGAAATTCGCAGGCGCAGCGAACGTGCACGTCTATGCGCGCGACGGCGGATAATTTTATATCAAATTTCGGTGAGATTATCTTCATCCTTTCGTTACACTGTATGGTCAAAAGCTCGCGGAGAGACTAGACGGTCCATAATGCGCTCGCCATTGTTCCCACTCGACCGGACTGAACCCGCACGATAATTTTATTATAATGCGGCGCTTTTTTCCTCCCCGGCGGATCGATGCCGAGTAAGCAAAAAACTCTGCGGAGAATGAAAAATGTGATTGCGAAACGCCTACGCTTTTTTATTAAGCTTGACCAACTGGAAATACTGTTCGTTAAATAATAAATTATTAAATCTTAATGACGATTAATAAAATTTTCAAAAGGACTTTTTATATTGAATGAAAACACGATTTCTTCATCTCTACAAAATACGATTTATCCTGAAAAAAAAAATTAAAAAATACAATTAAAAAAACCCAAAAAAAAACATTTTTTTCATCACGAGAAGAAAATGGGAAAAAACGTTTTTTTTTTTGTGTCGTGAAAAGAATCGAAAACACATTTTTTTTTGTAATGAAGAAAGATTAAAAAAACGATTTTTGTCGCTTAAGGTAGTCCTTACGACCGATATTCATTTCACATAAATTCGAGGAATATGAGAGAGAATTGCAAACACTTCTCGACGGTATAAAAATCTGAAAAAATGCATGTACATTCAAGATACTGAAAAGATTAATTTGGCATAATAATAATTCAAAAATGTTATTAACAAATTGATGAAAAAAAATAGTTTAACAAATATTTCGATGACCCAAGTTTTGTTTTCATGAAAATGATTCCTTCGTTTTTCCGAGTACGTATGCATTTTTTCAGATTTTAGAGTTCACATTGAATTTTGTGCGTTTTTTATATAGGGAAAATATGTAGAAATTCAATGTGAACTCTAAAATCTGAAAAAATTCATACGTATTCGGAAAAACGAAGGCATCATTTTCATGAAAAAAACTTGGGTCATCGAATTCTTTTTTAAACTTTTTTTTTTTCGTCGATTTGTTAATAACATTTTCGAATTATTATTATGCCAAATTAAACTTTTCAGTACCTTTAATGTGCATGAATTTTTTCAAATTTCATACCACCGAGAATTGCTTGCTATTCTCTCTCATATTCCTCGAATTTACGCGAAATGAATATCGGTCGCAATTACTACCATAAAATCAGAAAGACTTTGTACAAAAATTAAGTACAACAATCGACAAAAACGTCAAGTAACGACAACCGTACAATGACGGTGATTGCCGTCCCACAAACACGACACGTCAAAGGCGAGTCCGAAGGTCGCGAGCGCGGGGGCGCAAAGTCCATTGTCCCGCAGACAGCGGGTCAGATTGACCTCACGGAGCCAATGGCGGGATAATTCCCTTTTCCAGCGTTGGCATTAGCGCATGGCGCACCGGCCAGTAACCCAGCCCCATCGAGGTTTTTAACCGATGAAGCATCTGCCGCCACCCCACAGCGCATTGGGCAGGCACGCAGTGGCCGCAGCAGCGGCGGCAGCACCAGCGGCGGCAGCAGCAGCAGCAGCAGCACGCCACGGGAATATCGAATTGACGCTCGAATCACGCTCCCCGTCGAACACCGCGTCGACGTTCGATCATCTCCGATTCTATAGATATACAAATGTCGAGCGGGCGATACGCTCGGCTAGAATATAGATACTCGCCGCGTACGCGTTCGACTCGCTAATTCGCGAGGCTCAGTTACACTAACGAGCACTCGGTCTCCCCCCGCTTTTCCCTTCGCTCGTCGCCACCGCCGCCGCCGCCACCGCCAGCGCCACCAGCGCCACCGCCGCGTAACTCTATACACGCGCCAACCGGATCCTCGGCGCGTCTCTCGCTCGCTCCCGCTCACTTTTCCCGCCCGTGATCCGGCATGTCAGGGAATTAAACGCATTTACCGTGGATTTCGGCGAGACAGAGAGACTCCCGATGCGACGAGACTCACTCCCGTAATTGCGGTAATTAAGATCGTTCGCGTGCGGCTCCCGCGCGCGCGGATATTCGACAAACGCGCGACGGTTATAATCGCGTATACGTATCGACGAGTCGATCCGATAAACCGACTGTGTTTTCCGTGCGGCGAGTAAACGGCGGGCTTTTCTTTTTTTTTTTTTCTTTTTTTTCGCGAATTTATTTTTCCGCTCGAGTTGTCGACGCGATGATTGGTGGAAGTGGAGGGTGGAATCGCGAAATGAGGGTGCGAGGACGAGGATACATAAAACTGCGTTGACAGTCGCGATTACGAGGCTCTCCACGGCGTTGTGTGTGATTGTACATCGTTTCTGCTATTTTCGTGGTGGGGATCCGTTCGAGTTATTATGCGTAATTTTTTTTTTTTTTTTTCACCTCTTTTCGGAAGAAAAACGGGACGTTCTTTTTTTATTCATAGAGGCCGTAACGTTGATTTGTAATTGGAAAGGTTGAGAGGTGCGGAAGGGCTCGATGCCAACTGGGGTGAAACCCTTACGTACGCTTTGCTGAACGCCTCCTCCTCCTCCTCCTCCTGCTGCCTTGGATTAGAATCATCTAGGGCGTAACTAATTGCGGCTGTGAGGGAAAAAAAACGCTGTGTTCTCGTGGGTTTTTTTCGACGACTTCTGTGTGTAACCCCCGAGACATATTTGGAGAGGGAAAAAAGGAACCTGAAGCACGCGCTAGTGTTTCTGAAAAAGTTTTCCCGAGCGTGGGAAGCATTAATTAATAAATTAATAAATTAATAAATACACCGAGATGAAAAATTCACATTGATGAAAATACGTTGTAGTTGAAAAAAGCTGAGTCGAGAAAACAAATCAATTTATCATAACAGTAATTACAACACACACACAGACAAGAGATGGTTGCGTCAACTAAATCCAGCGGTCACTGGCTGCCAAATAAATGTCTAGTTGAAGCAATCACATTTTTTGTTTCTTTAACAGTTTCTCGATTCAGCAGACCAACCGATGGTTAAGGTGAAAAAAAATGTTGTTGAGCTGACTAAGCAATTTACTTGACAGTCCATGACCGCTGGATTAGTTTGAATCAACTAATCCCTTTTCTTGATAATTACCAATTGACTGCAGTCAAATGGTAATTATCAAAGTACATAAATATGTGTAATTGACATACTTTAATTGTACTTTATTTACAGCCGAGGAATTCGCTGGTTTTGAGTTACGCATTTTTTACATCTCGCAATTTTTATTATCCACGAATCCATCAGCGGTGGTCGAACGCGAAAAGATATTTTCGCTCTTTTTACTTTTTAATGCTATCGGTGGCTACGGTGGTCGGCGTATTGGACACAATGAAGCAAACTTTTCGCCGCACACGGGCAAAAGAACATCGGGTGGGTATAGCTTTTGGGGTTGGGCGTGTAGTGTGTAATTAAAATACTTTAATTGTACTTTATTTGCAGCCGAGAAATACGCTGGTTTTGAGTTACGCATTTTTTACATCTCGCAATTTTTATTATCCACGAATCCATCAGCGGTGGTCGAACGCGAAAAGATATTTTCGCCCTTTTTACTTTTTAACGCTATCGGTGGCTACGGTGGTCGGCGTATTGGACACAATGAAGCAAACTTTTCGCCGCACACGGGCAAAAGAACATCGGGTGCGGGTATAGCTTTTGGGGTTGGGCGTGTAATGTGTAATTAAAATACTTAAATAATGTACTTTATTTGCAGCCGAGAAATGCGCTGGTTTTGAGTTACACATTCTTTTACATCTCGCAATTTATTACCCACGAATCCATCAGCGGTGGTCGAACGCGAAAAGATATTTTCGCTCTTTTTACTTTTTAACGCTATCGGTGGCTACGGTGGTCGGCGTATTGGACACAATGAAGCAAACTTTTCGCCGCACACGGGCAAAAGAACATCGCGCGGGTATAGCTTTTGGGGTTGGGCGTGTAGTGTGTAATTAAAATACTTTAATTGTACTTTATTTGCAGCCGAGAAATACGCTGGTTTTGAGTTACGCATTTTTTACATCTCGCAATTTTTATTATCCACGAATCCATCAGCGGTGGTCGAACGCGAAAAGATATTTTCGTTCTTTTTACTTTTTAACGCTATCGGTGGCTACGATGGTCGGCGTATTGGACACAATGAAGCAAACTTTTCGCCGCACACGGGCAAAAGAACATCGGACGGGGGGGTATAGCTTTTGGGGTTGGGCGTCGGTGCTCCTAAAAGCCGTTATTGAATTACGCGCATTTATGTATAGGAGCGCGTGGGTGGCCGGTACAGCGGGTAGAGGTGGCCACTCGCGGAAGGGCTGAAAAATCAATGAAGGGCGGACGGGCGGGCGAGCCGCAGGGGCCTGCGAAAGTGTATACAGCGGGTGCTCGGTATATATATTTCGTGCACACGCACCGGGGCCACCGGAACGAGAGCGCAAGAGGCAAAAGAAATAGCTCTGCGAATCGAAATATTTTCCAGCGCGCCTGAAAAGCCGGCGGCGGCGGCGACGAAGCAAAAAGTCTCGAGCTTCGGCCGTCGGCCGCGAGGCCTCGCGCGCGCCGCTCTCGCAAAAAGCCGGAGACTCTTTTTGCGTGCGCGGCCAACGTCGAGCGGCGACCGATGGCGAGGGAGATAAATTTCGCCGGGCGAATTTGGCGAATCAACCGCCGAAAGGAAAAACTGGCTTCGTCACGTCCACCGCGCGACCGATGGACGCCGCAACCGCCGTACGGCGCCCGCGCGGTTTCACCAATTGACAGCTGACCCCGATCTGCGTTATTAAATTCCTCTGGTTTAACACACGGCGAATATATATTCGACGGCCGCGCGCGCCACGTGAAAAATGAAAAAGCGTCTCATAGCTTTTTCCACAATTTTCCACCGAATTTACGGGGCGGAAAACCGTTTACTCTTACCGCGCGTGAATTTTTCTTTTTTTTTCTTCTTTTTTTTCGTTGGCCGCACTGTGGAGCGTTTTCGTACTTATGAATTTCTTTCGAAGTCGCAGGCCATTAAGCGCCCACCACTCGGCTCGGGGGCGGCGACGAAATAATTAATCCGCAATTAGGGACAGGTTTTTATGCAAACGACGAAATGAATTGGGATCAGGTTTTTGGTATTCATCTGTTGACGTTTTTTGTGGGTCTACGATTTTAGCGATAGTCGTGGGTCTAGACCGGATGGATGCAAATCTGCGTCGTTTTTTGACGTTTATAATTATGATGGATTATTAAAAGCGTCGGTTTTTGTCTTCCAGCTGAATTCGCCAGCAAGACATAAGCCGTATCGTAGCTTTTTATAACCCCAGCTATGGCAATTTGGTTAGGGAAAAAAAGACAAAGAAAATTCCTAGATTAGGATTAATTATTTCGTCCGCGAGACCGAGCACCGCCCTGAAGTGTCAAATTTTACGCAAATTTCCCCTCTCAAACTCCCGCACCTATCTTCGCAACTCTACAACATTCGGGTCCGCGGGGACGCTCGCAGATAAGAGCGAAAACTTTTTACACTCTAGTTTTACGATTCCCCGTGAAATAGAATTAAAAAAGTCGCATCTTCTTGCCAATGAAATTTCTCGTCGTTTTTAGTGTCCGAAAGTTTCGCGGTACGAGCGATTTTTTCGAGATGGAAGTCCCCGAGTTTGCCCACTTGATGTACACATTTTCGCTGAAACTTCGTAGATCGGGCAAGGAAAAAAACTTAACCTACGAAATGTCACGAATACACGCGATAACGTTTAAACCCCATTTCAACACCATTTCCAAGCCCGACCCGCATAATCCGCCCGAATTTCCCTCTTCAATAAATCAGTCGGTAAAATGCCTCGCTTTTTCGATATAAGCATTGTTGTCGTGTTATTCGTTCTCTGATTGGCTGTCGGGTTGCCTGCAACTCGTTTCTGACCAACATGCAGTTTCTATGCATGTTGGTTAAAATGGTTTTGTTATTATATTGTTAACTGTTATTGTATTTTGGCAGTTCGGAGGGCGTGTGAGGTTTCAAGGTTTCTTAACGTTAATTCGGGAAGGATGTTCGGGCGAAGCGTATGGCCTAATATTTGCATATTTCCAGAAAAAAATTAATTTTTTGCGTGTTCTCGACGAATTTTCAGTTTTTTTTTGCAAGCAACGATGTTTTTCGGAATCAGCGCGAAATTTCCCATCGGATAGGGTTTTCAAGCTTTACGAAATCGAAAAAAAAATCGCGAAAAACGCAAGGGGTATACGTTTTTCGCTCAAAAAAATCGATTTCGTAAAGTTGTTGAAATTTCCCTATCCGACGGGAAATTTCTTGCTGATTCCGAAAAGCACCGTTGTTTGCCCGAAAAATAGAAAATTTGACAAGAAAAACGCGAAAAACGATTTCGCACTTTTTTCAAAATTTCGTCACTTGGAAACAATTGGGGTTATTTTTTTGGATCGAACGAACCTGCATTTTCTTCTTGTGTCCGGGAGAAAACTCTAACGAAAATAATGCCGTAAGGTGGAACCCGATATGTTGATTTCTGTATTTTTCACAGAATTGTAAAGCCAGACCCCCAAAAATTGCAAAAAAAAACATGATTTTTCCTCTTTGAAAAATTTGCGATTTTTTTAGGTTCGACTTAACAATTCTGTGAAAAATGTTGAAATCAAGATATCGCATTTCAAACAGATATAGAGTTTTCTTTCGATCGAAGGAAGAAAATCCAGGTTTGATCGATCAAGAAAAAGTAACCTCGATAGTAGTGAAGTGACAACTGGATAAGCGCGTCAAGCGCGTGAATGGTCTAGGGTAGAAGTACCATTTGTGGCCACTGTACCGTTTGTGGCCATTTTCACTGTAATTAATTTGAAATATTTGTTTTTCTATATTCGAATATTGATACCTCGAAAGTATCCATACAAATTGATAAAACTGTCAAGCCCATTTTTGTTTTATTTGACAACATAAACAATTAAATTCTTTTAAACTTGGCGGCCACAATTTGACCAAGGGTGGCCAGAAACGGTACTTCTACGCTAATAACATAAAAACCAACAACAAAGAAATCTAACCTAAAACATTTCACGAACATTCGTAATAACGATTAAACCCCCTTTGAACGTCACTTCCAAGCCCAACCCGCATAACCCGCCCGAATTCGTCACAAAAAACCAACAAAACAGAAAAAAACCTAACCTAAAAAATGTCACGAATGCTCGTAATAACGATTAAACCCGATTTGACCGGCGGCGCTCCTAAGCCCGACCCGCATAACCCGCGGCGCGGGTCCCGCCGGAATTTGGCATCAAAAAACAACAAAGCTCCACTCGATCCCGGCGTGCGCGCGCGATAAAAATGCCCCCGCGCGCTCTTTCATCGCGCGGGCCGAGTCCTCGTGTGTGCGCCGCGGGGCCGGGGCGCGTTTTAACTGCCGCGCGCGACTGCGACTCGCAATGTATACACCGCAGCGGCGCGCTGAGCTTTGTGCTGCGCCCGTGCGCGCTCGGGATTCGATAGAATTTTTATAAAGAGTGCGGGATTCGGACGAGCTACGCGAGTAGATGTACGCGGCGCGCTGCACCGCGAGGGAAACGCAACAAAAAAAACGAGCGAAGGGCCGCGAAACAATGGCGCGACTGTCCGTAAACACGCCGAGCGAGACAGCGAAGCGCGAAAGTGCCGGGGGTTCGAGGCGGGGTTCACGAAGGCGCGAGCGGTGGGTTTCGCGCGATGTAGCGCGTAAAAAAACATTTCGCGATGCGCGAACGGTGTGCGAGGGCAAAAAAAGAAAAAGAACCGAGGAAGAAGGGAAAAAGAAAAAAAAAAGCGACGCAAATTTGCTCGGCCGGCCGGGAGGGAGCGAGACAGTGTCCCCCTCTCGCGGCGCATAACCGCACACTGGGGGAGCGAGTGTCGAATCGAATGAGGACTCGCGATCGTCGCGCCCCACGCGACTTTCACGCGCGGCGGACGACGGGAGAGCGGAATAAAAAAAATCATAATTCGGCCGGCGTAGGCCGGGCGCACTTGGCCGCTGAAGGGAGTAATTAAAGTGGGCGAAAGGGCGAAGTGAAAGCGGGCGGGGAGATTGCCCGGCGTTAATTAAATTAAAGAGGCTTTCCGTGCGAGATGAAGATAAAAAAATCAACACACACACACACACACACACACACAGAGAGCCGAAGGAATTGCTGGTCTCGCATTATTACGTTTATAACGGGCTTTTGTATCGTCGGGCGATAAAATATCTGGTAAACGCGGCCGTTAGGATTCAGACGCCCGCGGCGGCCCGTGGAATCCTTTGTTGGCCCCGTGTATTCGTGTTTCGCGGACGATGAATGAATGCGCATTCCACAGTGCCCGGTGCGTTTGCCGCTCGTGTATGTGGATACGACGCGAATATTCCAATGATATTCACTGTAGCCGTAGGTATTCCCAAATGATCTGGGGAATATATGGCGAAATCAAGCCCATGACTCTCTCGCATCGCAATGCATTGCCGGATGTATCATGAGATCCGGGGGACGAGGGGAGGGGAGTCGTGGAAGGGGTGAGGGGAGGGGGGGGGGAGGGTGCAGCTCGAAGGCTTCCATGCGGCCGCACAGTAGCCAACTCGCGGTCTCGCTTACTCTTCGCTCTCGCGCTGGGCGTGTAATAACGCTGGGGAACGCGCCGCAGCATTTCCGGTTTGCGTGAGCAAATGGCCTCGCGTATTAGCACAACCCGTGTAATAGTATGTATAGTCCGGCCGTCGGAGGAACTATGCGTATTGTCTGTCCCGCCAGAAGGGCCGGACCGCGTCGGCTCCTGGGGTGGGCGATGGCTGCGCGCGGCAATATCCGAACGCGAAATTGTCAACATTGTCAAAAGCTGTTTGGGGGATTAATGATTAAGGAGATGGAGTCGTCGGGAAATCGTAAATGTTTGATCGCGGTTCGGCATTTCGACGCATTTTTTTATAGGCTGCGGCTAGCCGTCCGTATATTGGACGAAAACGTGTACCTTATTCGTCCGGAAAGTAGCCAAATTATCGCTAATACGGGGTTTCGTCAAGTTAAACTGATAAATCCATTGCAAATTTATCTGGATGAATAATGTATGATTATTTATCCATCAGAAATTGAAAATTAATTAAAAAAATGTATCTGGACGAATAATATATGATTATTCATACATCAGAAATTGAAAATTAATTTAAAAAATGTATCTGGACGAATAATATACGATTATTCGTCCAGATAGATCTCGCAGGTAAGTGAAGTCTATCTTGATGAATAATACACGACTGTGCGTTCACAAAAACTTGTAAATTTATTAAAATTGCATATGGACGAATAATATACGATTATTCGTCCATCAGAAATTGAAAATGAATGAAAAGAAAAATTATCTGGACGAATAATACGCGATTATTCGTCCACAGAAACTTACTAAAGCGGGCATTTTCAGCTTCTACTTCACGAAATATACGAAGCATTCAGTCGAGATCGCGATATGAAGTTTTTCGACTCTCCGGACGAATAATATAACACAATTCGTACGGTATCCGGACGTCTAGACACTGCGTTTTTATATGCGTCGGTATAACGATTTTACGACATCGACTGACCTTTCTCTGACCTCTGCTGCGTTTTTTCTATTCGAGTGAAGTTTCATTTTTCGTCATTAGTCGGCGCGTGGAGTAATAGAGAATTTATAACTTTAATACTGCCGAGACATTTTCCGCAGTGAAATCGTGATGCTCGTTCCGCCTGCTAAATAGTAAATAAATACGGTTGCTTTTTTATCAATTGAGATAAATTACACGACGGTGATTATATTTTGTCATAAACGGCCGACGAGCGCGTCTCGCTAGCGTTCGTAATTAATTAACGCTGAATAATCATTTCGCGATGTAACGAAACATAATTTTATTCGATTTCGCGTAAAATGAATTTTCCCCCGTCGTAGTGTACTTGCAGAGAAAGGAATATTTGATCAGACCCGAGTGCAAATGGCCGAGAACGACAACGTGATGTCGTCGTACCGAAATTGCGTTACCGGTACATTTTTCGGGCTTTGTTGAATATTTCATCAATTCCCACAGAGTCGCCGTGACGCGCAGCAGAAGTGCTGATTATTTGCCGCGTTGTAACTAACGGCTACGAGCTTCCGAGTGGAAGTGCGCGAGGGGGAGGGAGAGTTGCGAAGTTTTTGACATAGTGCACGCCGGCCGCACTTCGCCGTCACCGCGGGACGACGCTGATATGGGCAAAGAGGTCAGCACCGGGAACCATGGCCGACAGGTTCGTTTCCCCGATATTCGCGCCTCTCACGGCGCATTCGAAAAATATAAAACTTTCAGTGTAGCTCCGCAGCTCGACACGCGTCGCTCTGTCTCTCTCGCCCCGTGTCTATGCGTCGTCCCTCTCCATGTGTCCACGTCAACGTGCATAACTACCGCGCGAAAATATAACCCGGTTGTCCGGCCTGTAGACGGGACCCTCGACCCCTCGACTCATCCTCCCGCCTCCTTCTCTCGACTGAATGTCATTTCCGGGCTGACGTATGGAAAAAAATTGCCCCGGCGCGAGAAAGAGACGGAGAGTCCGGCTATCGCAGAGTCGCATTTCCCGTCGTGCACTATACGGTATTCAGCGCCGGGTCACGTGAGTCGCCCGGCTACACTCACGTCGCGCGCCACACGCGGCGTTCCGGAGCGTCGGTGAGAGATATAAAATAGAATATATAGTGAAAACGCGTGTTGCACTCGTTGCCCGGAAGGGTGAATTCACAAACAGCGTGTACGCCAGCCGGGCCGCGGCGTATATATTTATTGGGATTTATGAAACTGCCGGGGCCCCCCGGCCGAGGGAGCCAGTGTCGCCTGCCAATATTAATCCACGAATTACCAAATGATCCTCGACCGGTCCGCGCGCGTTTTCCGCGTCCACTCGTGTCTCGCTCTCGTCATTCCCGAATATCAATACATTCTGCAGATATACACACACAACCGGTTGTACTACGAGCTCGGCAAACAGGCGGCGAACATCGAGGATTCTCGTAACGACGCGATTAACGCAACGCGAATATATTTTTCGACGGGGGAAGTGAGGAGGGGGATGGGCCGAGTGGACGGGCGATAGTAATTTTTTGCAACAATATTTGCACGGCGATAATTATTTTTTACGACAATATTTGCACGGCGATAATTGTTGCCGACGACGATCTTGCGACTTTTCGCTGCTTTGTCATACGCCCGGGTTTTTACGTGCAATTAATGGTAATTCTGATAAGTATGGGTTTGCGAATCTCGTTTTACTTCATAAACACCGAAATAATACAGCGGGTGTAATTTGTGCCGCGCGTGTTTTGCGTCTCGTGTGCGGGAAGCCCGGAGAGGAAAAAAAAAACTTTTCGCGGCGTTACGTGCGCTTTTGTTGCTAACGCAAATGCCGTCCCTAGTCTCGTTTCGAGTTTCGACGTTGGTAAATAGGCGCCGACCGACGATGACGCGATTCGCTCGGCACGGAGCGACGAGTATGAATATTTTCGGACGGGAAAAAAAATAAAATGGCTGCGGGACGCTGCGAAGCCGGGGTAAATTGATGCTTTGTGACAATATTTGTAGGGTAGAAATGGTGATAATGCGATTAAGAATGAAATTGTACTCTTATTCTACTGCGATGAAAGCATTCATTTAAAAAAAAACAGGCCTTATGGATTTTACAGTTACGGAAAAGTATCATTCATGGTAACAAAAACAATTATTCAAAGTTATACGTTATTATTGCAAAATCGCGGTATTTGTTGTTTCAACGTGATAATTAGTCATCGTGAGTTGACGCTAAAAAAATATTTGATCGGCTCTTCCAGCCGAAAACTGCTGATACCGCGCGCGTTCACGCGAATTTCGTCGCTTTACTCGCAACTTCGGACATTGGGTAAATAGCCGCGCGGTGCATCACCGATTCGCGTGACGATAAATGTGAATATTTTCGTGCAACCGGCGAAAAGTGGTTACGCGACGGCAACGCCGGAAAATACAACGTTTCTCGTCGATGTTTACCGCACGACAATAATACAATTTTCGACAAACCGATGTGAATCGGCACGAGCTGCCGATTCACCGAGAAGAAAGTTTTCGGCAGACGTCGAAATAATTTCGCGCAGCGTTTCATCGCAGTGTCACGAGCGTCGGGTGGCGATAAAAAAATCACTTCGCGAAAGCCTCTTCCGGTGCCACGAAAAAAAAAGAATTTTCCATACTAACCGTATCATTGCTTTTCGAAATAGAATTACACTACTTGTACTATCCTTATAACAAATTAACGCGAATCGTTTCACGAACGGCAAAATGAAAGCTTTAATAATAACGTCTTTAGGTTATGTACAGATGCGACTCGCACCTTGAACGGCACAGTAGCTTTAATAATATCGTTTTTTGGTTATGTAGAACAAATCGTCAGTAGTTACCACAACCATTCGAAGTGGTTTCGACAATAAATGTGTAAGTTGCTGCAACTAATCGCAAAAGACTGAGGTATAGCAATGTGAGTGATTAGGTAGCACAACCAAACATCTTTTTTCATACACGAGCGCCGGGTGGAGAAAAAAAAATTCACTTCGCGAAAGCCTCCTCCGGTGGACGCAAATTCCTCACCGCAAGACATAACGACGTCCGCGTGCGTCGGCCATTTCGTCCAACGAAGCAATTTCTCTCCGGGGGCTCGAGGGCTGCGCCCGTCGCGCGACGTACTCATAAATAAAAAGAAAAATAATAAACGCTGCTCGGCGTCAGTGAGAAAGCGAGAGCGCGGTGGACGGGTTAAGGGGGGGGGGGGGGGGGCGAAGAAACGCGTTGCGGGCGTCCCGGGCAACTTCGGGTCCCGTGTAAATAATCGCGTCCCGCCTAACCACAAAGACGCGCGAGGTTCGCGACTACGCCGGCGACGACGATAGTGGCGCTGGTGTCGGCGATGGTGTTTGCGGTGTAGCGGGTTTCGCGCTGCCGTCCGAGGGAATCCCTGCTGCCGGCCCGAACATTATCCATCGTGCGCCCCGCCGAAGTGAGGTTAACAGCGGCGGCCGCGTGTGGCGAGGGTGCGAAGGAACGCGAGAGGGGCCGCCGCGGAGCTTCGTGCCCGGCCGTACTCGTAAATTCCCGGAGGGATAAAGAATTTCTACGTGCAAGTATTCCGCGAAGGAGGAATGATAGAGCAGTCGGGGCATTATAGTGCTCGGAAAGGATAACGGGAAGACGATCGGAACGTCCTCGCCCGGCGTTTACTCGTACAACGGATATTTTTCCCCCTCGAGGAAGCGAGGAGGGGGGGGGGGGGGGGCGTTTTTATTTATATCTCTCTTTCATCACAGCGTAAAAAGAATCTTTTGTCCGGTTGAAACGCCCGGGTTCGTACGTCAATTTCCCGCATCAAAAGAGTTCCAACGCTGCGGGGAATATATAAATGCACAAGCGCGTGGCGAGAGTGGCGTGATGTGATGTGATGTGATACGTATTTTTATAAAAATGTAAATCACGACTAACGCGCACTCGTCGCGTCACGACGCCCGGCGTTGATGGATTCCGCCGCTATGGAATCTCTCGTACGAATAAAATAATGCGAATCATTCGCAATAGGAATTTAAAAAAGATTCTCGTTGAAAAAAAAAAAAAAAAATGGAAAAAATGATTTGATATTTTTTTCACATCGAGTTATTTCGTTAATTCATCTCGACGCTCGATCGATGCCATTCAATGTTCCGATGTTTCCGAGAGAGATTTAAAAAAAATACGCGCTGATGGGAAATATAATGAATCAGTATTTTGGTCCGCGTTTTTCCTGGGAATTGATCCTCCCGCCCCCCCCCCCTTCCCCCGCGCCGTCGGCTCGGGCACTCGAATCGCGAAATATTTTTCACCAGATGAGACACGAAAATCGAGGCTCTCGTCGAAATCTATCGATATATCATTTTCCCGTGTCTCACCCGGTTATTTATTTTATTTTTTCTTTTCCATTTTTCTCTCGTGTTTTCATTTCCTCATTCATCCTCTTTCTCGCTCCCCCCCCCCTCTCCCCTTTCCCCCGCCCCTCGCTTTCTCTCTATCCCTCGTGTTTCCCGTGCCCCGGGCGCCGAAGCCCGACGTGTGTAGCCCCTGAGCCCGCGCTCACGCTGTCATTATCCCTGAATAAATGGTCGATGGAGCGCTTGGCGCGATGGAACGTGATGAATAACGACTCGTGGAAAGTGCATGCATGCATCGATTCGCGCTCTCTCGCCCCCCTCTCTCCCTCCCTCCGCGCCCGCTAGTACTGCATTCTCCCCCCGGCATTATACAACCCTGTTACCTGTACCACCGCATTCCACCTTCCATCAACTTTCCCGGATATACCGTCGCACTTGTGCGTACGCGCGATATTCGAGTGCACTAGACACCGGTAAGTTGATATTCTTCGCTCGCGGCTCGACAACCATTTTTCGCGTTCAACGTGCGCGAGGGATTCTCCAAACGTCGTCAATGCGCTCGACGTACAAAACGTTTACGAGTGGCAAGGCGATATCGATGCAATTTTTTAAACGCCAAGTCGCTCTTTCAAACGAAATTAATTTTAATCAAGCGCACGATGTACTCGATTAAAATTGATTTTGTATTCGAACAAAAAAAAAATCCCTCCCGCTATTTCCCACACGTGTAAAGAGAAAAGAGAACGAAAAAAGTTTGACGTACTTCTTTGTCAGTTTAATGGCAAAATGATACAGCGACCCCCGCGGGAACGGAGAGCTCGACTCCCGGGCTTGACTGTTTAAAATTATGCAGGAGTCGACTGTACACGTATATTCCCCGGAGGAGATTCAAGCGCGTGTTGATATTCTTCGCTCGCGGCTCGACAACTATTTTTCGCGTTCAACGTGCGCGCGGGATTCTCCAAACGTCGTCAATGCGCTCGAAGCACAAAACGTTTACGAGTGACCACGCGATATCGATGCAATTTTTTAAACCCCAAGTCGCTCTTTCAAACGAAATTAATTTTAATCAAGCGCACGATGTACTCGATTAAAATTGATTTTGTATTCGAACAAAAAAAAATCCCTCCCGCTATTTCCCACACGTGTAAAGAGAAAAGAGAACGAAAAAAGTTGGACGTATTTCTTTGTCAGTTTAATGGCAAAATGATACAGCGACCCCCGCGGGAACGGAGAGCTCGACTCCCGGGCGTGACTGTTTAAAATTATGCAGGAGTCGACTGTACACGTATATTCCCTGGAGGAGATTCAAGCGCGTGATGCGAAAGTAGTATATCTGCCGCGTGCGCATTCGGCGCACCGAGCAACCGACAGAGAGAGAGAGAGAGAGAGAGGGAGAGCGTCGTCGGTTCTTAGTCGGACGTCTCCGAGCACGGGAGAGCATCGTTCCTGACAACTACGACGACAACGACGACAAAGTCGTTGAATAGATTTGCCCGACGCTTCATCCGCTTGAGTACCCGCCTCGCGAAACTTCCACCAGTGGCTCCCGACTATTACCTTCTCGCTTTTCTCTCGCTGCGCCATCCCGCTGCTATCTTCCTCCCGGCAGCCCCCGCGCGCTTCGGCGCCGTCCCACGCGTCGCTCTCCTCGATCTTCCCATTCTGTTATACTTTTTTCTCCCCTCTCTTTTCTCCCGGGGCCGTCGCGCAGTTGTCACACACGCACACACACTCACACACACACGCCACCGTACACCTCACTGTTTCGTTCCTAAAAGCGTTTTCTAATAAAATTTCGCGCTTCCGACGTCACGCGCCATCGTTTTCTTTTGACGAGGGACGCGAGTTGTGAGCCACGACGACGGTCGAGGCGAGGAGTGGGGGGAATGTCGGTGAGGAGAGCGAGGGAGAGCAGGAGGGGGGGGGGGGGGGGGACAAAAGCATAACGGCATAGTCGACAGCACCGCCGGGCGACGCTGCTGTGCTTTCTATAGAATATGTATAGCGCGAGAGTCAGCGGTATCGGGTTTGTATAGCTCGGGCGGCGTTCTCGTGTTTCCCGCGGTTTTTTGTGAAAGACGAGGTTTTTCCAGAAAAGAAGTCGCTATACCGCGAAAATCGTGTCGAGAAAGCTCTCTCGCTTCGCTGGCGGTTGTATCACTCACTCAGGAGCGCGCCGAGTTCTCTTTTCATGAAAAGGCGAGAAAGGGCGGAGGAGTGGGGATGGAGGGGTGTGAGGAGGGAAAATCCGCTCCCGCGGATCAGGCTCGAAGAAAAAGCTTAGGGAAACAGCGAGTGGGTTTGCCTGTGTGTTATGTGGAGGAACGTAGATGGCGCGATGGGGATGGGCATCGAATATACAGCGTTGTTGCATCCATATTTTCCATATCATCCTGCATTCGCGACTCGGAAGATCTCCGGGGCATAACTTTTGGTCCACTTATCCCTTCGGTGTGGCTTCCCGGCGAGGCCACAGAGCGATACAGCGCGGGGATCGGGTTTACGGATTTCCACGCGGGGATTTCGTGGTTATTTCTTTTTTCACTTTTCGGATATGCGAAGAAAGGGTCGTCACGGACACGGGACGGGAGAACAACGGGGCCATTGAAATCGCGGGCGACGTGACGCTTTTGCGAATGCCTCTCGGTTTTTTGACGAGCCGCGGCGGTGGTTTTCGGCCGGCGATAAAAGCCGGATGGATATCGGATACGCCCGGGGGTGGTACTGACAGCGATTATCGTATAACTGGTGAATAATAGTTATAATAATAGTCAGACGGCGGTGGCGTCACTGTCGTTTGACTCCGCAATTGGAACGAGACAAACATTAGAAACGCGAATTCAAAACAAATATTTTCCCGAAAAAACGTAGATTTTTTATCGTTTACGATATACCTCGATATAATCGGATGGATGGAAACCGGATACGCCCAGGGGAGGATCTGACAGCGATTATCGTATAACTGATGAATGATAATAATAATAATGATAGTCAGACGGCGGTGGCGCCACTGTCGTTTGACTCCGCAATTAGAACGAGAAAAACATTAGAAACGCGAATTAAAGAAAAATCTTTTCGCGAAAAAAACGTCGATTTTTCACCGTTTACGATATACCTCGATAAAATCCCCCGGATTTCCGCGCCCTTCTATAAATATCGCTGCGCCACGACGTAACATTAGACGCTTTGACGTAGCATTAACTTTGACGCTTTTCGAGCTCCAGTGACCTGTTGAAATCGTCGCCGGCTATAACGAGTGGGGGGGGGGGGGGGGGGCGGCACGATAAACTCCTTTGTTAACAAAATACGGGAAAGGTGAAAAAAAAGCTGCGCCGGTGGCTGTGCGAGCGTGTTCTCGTCGTGACGCGAGGCTACGGACACACCGTTTGCTTTTGCCTCGCCCGGCTGTATCCGTGTCAAAGCGGATGAATGAACTTTTCAAGGACTCTTTAATCCAGTCGAGAATCTCCTCGCAGTGCTACACGGTGAAGAGTGTTGGAAGCTCGACTCGAAGCTTTTGCAGAGGATCTCTCTCCTCTCTCTCTCCCTCTCTCTCTCTCTCTCTCTCTCTCTCTCTCTCTCTCTCTCGCCTCTCTCTCTCTCTCTCTTTCTCCCGGTAGCCGCCACCCGCAGCGCAAAAGGAGAGGAGCTCGCTCGTTGGCTGCTACACCGGAGAGATAGTAAATTGCGTACATTTCCTTCGGCGGCCCCGGAGATAGAGCCGGCTGCTGTATGTGTGCGAGAAACGAGTTCGCGCGCGCACCGCCGGGAAACCAACCACCCACCACCGCCCGGCTGACTCTCTTGTAACGTAGAGCACTGTTTTATCCTCATTCTCGTTGTTGTCTGTTTTTCTTCTCTTCTTTTTCAAATCAAAAATTCATATCACGAGAAAGTTTCGAAACATTTTCCGCGTTTCTCCTAAACCAGACAATGGCTTTGTCGTTTTTTATCTTCTCCCCCATTGTCTGCGCGCCGCCGCGGTTTGTAGGTTATAATAAGCCCGCGCCGAGCGCAGACGCCATAAGTACACGTTAATAATTGTTAAGCAAAAGCCACTGTTGTTGATTTTTTTTTCTTCATAAATACGAGTTACTAAAAAAAAATACTTCGTTTAGTTAACAACAATACGTATCATTTTCGGGCCAAATTGGCGCGCTTTGTTATGATTTTCGAGAACGCAATTTTCCGCTCTTGTTGCACAAACTCGCGAGGCTTTGTTTCGACCCATCGCGCGAATAATTAAACGAAAACCATCCATTTGTCCACTCGGAAACAACGCAAAAAAAGAAATAGCTACAACAGTAACAATAATCGTCCCGCGAAAACTCCGCGCGGAATTTCGCCCCGCATTATTATTTCTAAGTCCCCCGTTTTCCGGTTTTGTTGCGAGACAAAAAAAAAAATTAAACGACGCTTCAATTTTCATTGCAGGTTTTGCGGGCGATGGCAACAAAGTTTCACGTGGACCATAAACCGCTGCGGCTCTTCGCCGAGAAGCTTCGCCCCCGTGTACGCCGCGCGCTGCGCGGCTGTGTTGTCTCAATTGTCTGGCAACACATTTTTATCTTCTATTATACAACGTCCGGAGGGCGCGAGCGCGGTGAACGTGGAATACGAGCTGCGGAAGAGCTCACGGAAGAAGTAGAAAAGTCCGTGAACGAGAAATCCTCAACGAGCCAGAGGTTCGCTGCATTGTGAGGGGGGACGAATGAGCGGCGCTGGGAGGAAAGGGGGGCAGGGAGGGGGGAGGTTTAGTGCGCGCGGATACACAGTTCCTCGCTCGAGTGCGGCTCGAGCGGCCGGAAGAACTTTTCGACGACCGAGCGACCCGCTGTTGCTGTTTCGTTCCTCGGTCTTAATCCAGTTTGCAAGGCCTCGGCTGGCGCGAAACGAGCCTAAAAGCATTTCCTAATGGAAAACCAGAGTCCGGTGGCGAGAGAGTCACTTCTCACTTGGTTCTACCCCTGCCCCATCATCCCCCCACACCCCAACCCTTTCGCGTATCAGTTGCTTTCATCCCCCTTCGCGCTCCACATACAAAATTCAGCGGCGAGCGCGCTGGTGGCGAGCGTCGATAATTACGATTTTTTGAATTTTTTATTTATGTCATCCTCGCAGATGGGGCTACTTTTTTTTGGCGAATTGTATTCATTCGTTTATCGGTTAAATATAGACTTTTGCGAATGCCTTTCGATTTCACCACTTACCGTAGTGAATAATGGTAATAATAATAGTCAGACGGCGGTGGCGTCACTGTCGTTTGGCTCCGCAATTAGAATGAGAAAAACATTAGTATCGCGAATAAAAAAAAATCTTTTCCCGAAAAAACGTAGATTCAGCGGCGAGCGCGCTGGTGGCGAGCGTCGATAATTACGATTTTTTTGATTTTGCTTCCTCATAGAGGAAGCTTTGTTTTCGTGAAAAATTTTTTTTTCGAGATTTTCATGTTAACATACTTAGAATCACCTAAAACATCGAGAAAAGTGGTCTAGAAAATATGTCTGTATGTGTGTATGTGTGTGTGTGTGTGTGTGTGTGTGTGTGTGTGTGTGTGTGTGTGTGTGTGTGTGTGTGTGTGTGTGTGTGTGTGTGTGTGTGTGTGTGTGTGTGTGTGTGTGTGTGTGTATGTATGTATGGTCCAGGCACCGAACATTCAATTGTTCATAACTCAGGAATGGTATGGTGGATCGAGCTAAAAATTGGCACGGAAGTAGAGTATTAAATCCTCTGTAATTCACATTTTTTTAAAATTAAATATATCCATGTATACAAATTTTATCGAATTTTTAATTTTTCAAAAAAATGGCGTGAACGCTCTAACTTTCGTAAAAGTTCGACGACTCAGCTATATGCTTCATCATAAATAAAGACACGTTCAATGTTGTTTGGTATTGAATTTCAGCGAAATCGGTAAAGCGGTTCCGGTTTTATAGAATTTTGAATTTTTCGAAAAAAATAAATTTTGCTCTATATCACGTCGAATCTCATCAACTGAACCAAAATATTCAACAGTCAAAAAATAACATACAGCGCTGCCACGTATAAAATTTGGTGACGATCGGTAAAGTCGTTCGGATTTTACGCTGTTATGAATTTTTTTAAAAATTAAGATTTTCGCTGTAACTTATAGAAAAGTTATTAAAGTAAGTCAAAACTTTGTATCTAATCAAAATTAGATGTAACGGTGTTTGTAACGGAGTTTTTTTTTTTGTTCAAATTTAAAAAAAGTGCAAAGATTTGTTCAAATTAAAAAAAAGTTGCAAAGTAGAACTTTGCACACTGCTTCCTCATTAATTCCCATTTTTCACAAAGCTTCCTCTATGAGGAAGCCAAAGTTAATAAATAAGCTTCTTCATAGAGGTGGCTTTGTGAAAAATGGGAATTAATGAGGAAGCAGTGTGCAAAGTTCTACTTTGCAACTTTTTTTTATTTCTATCATCCTCGCAGATGGGGCTACTTTTTTTTGGGCGAATTGTATTTATTCGTTTATCGGTTGAATATAGACAAATGGGTGGTGAAAATATCGATTCGTCTGATGATTATTGAAACGCAATATTTGTATTTAAAAAATAGAGAAGCTTTTTGCGCGTGAAAAAAGATGTTGAATAAATCAGTGGGAACGAGGCATAAATTATTTGCGTATGACCGAGTTTTAATATCGCAAAACGCTTAACCGAGCCACAAATGTGCGGTAACAATTTAGTCGCGTAACGCTTTATACGCCCCGTAAAACACTGAAAATAACTCCTGATATACCGCCAAATATTTGCTGAAAAAGCGACGCATAAGTCATCAATCTTCCGCGGCGATAGAGACGCATCGGAATGAGCCGCAAGAGCGGCGGATAAATTATATCTCGCCGTAAGTGGCCCTCGGGCTTTAGTGTCGCAAAAAGGTTGCGCCCGAGCCGCAAATCTGCGGTGTAATTTGGTTGTATAATAAACGCGAGCCACCCGCGCCCGTCGTAAAAATAGTTATACGCCCCATAAATCTCTAATAATCACTACGTAACAATAGCCCGTAACTACTGAAATTTTATTTGCGCGGACGTCGCATTATTATTACCCTCGTCGTCCCTTCTCCCGCGTTTTCCCTCCGTCGTCTATACGTAACATACACCGGCCAATATAATCCGCGAGTTTTTCGCGGGAAACTGTATACGTCATATCCATCTGGTGGGTCGGTGTGCACGGGGCGCAGGGTAACGACGCGATTTCGCGTGGGTAACAACCGTGTCGACATGATAATACAGCCGGGGCTCGCCGGAGCAACAACGCGACGCGGTGGAGAAGCCTCGTGGCGAGGGCGAGCGTCGTCCTTCTCCTCGCGGGCCTCTCACATCGCCCCCGTTGCATGGCATTCAACCCTCGTCGTGGAGCACCTCGCGGATTGCGTAATAAAAATGTCTGCATTCCACGTGCGTGCATGGCAATTCCGTCGGCCACCCTCCTGCGTCTTCGCCTATATGCGAATCGGTGTGCGTGAGGCTCTCGAGCGGACCTTCCAGGCCTCCAGCATCCGGAATCTTCGGCCTCTGGGATATGGTAATGATTACGACATTCGGTGGAGTACATTCTGTTTATTCTGTCGTTACATTGATTTTTTCTTCACTTTCAGGTACGACCGACTTGGGAGCCAATCTTGATGCGTATTTGGCACACTTGATGCAAAAATCGTCAGAACGAGTGGTAATTATCACTCGATTTATGCGAATCGGCGTCTTCACTTTCATGTACGATCGTCTGGGAGCCGGTCTTGATACGCACTTGGCACTCTTGATGCAAAAATCGGCAGAACGAGTGGCAATTATCGCTCGATTTATGCGAATCGGTGTGCGTGAGGCTTTCGAGTGGACCTTCCAGGCCTCCAGCATCCGGAATCTTCGGCCTCTGGGATATGGTAATGATTACGAGATTCGGTGGAGTACATTCTGTTTATTCTGTCGTTGCAACGATTTTTTCTTCACTTTCAGGTACGACCGACTTGGGAGCCAGTCTTGACGCATACTTGGCACACTTGATGCAAAAATCGGCAGAACGAGTGGCAATCATCACTCGATTTATGCGAATCGGTGTGCGTGAGGCTCTCGAGTGGACCTTCCAGGCTTCCAGCATCCGGAATCTTCGACCTCTGGGATATGGTAAGGATTACGACATTCGGTGAAGTACATTGTGTTTATTCTGTCGTTGCAACGATTTTTTCTTCACTTTTCGGTACGACTGACTTGGGAGCCGGTCTTGACGCATACTTGGCACACTTGATGCAAGAATCGGCAGAACGAGTGGTAATCATCACCCGATTTGTGCGTGCTCCGTGAAGGCTCTCGAGCGAACCTTCCAGGCCTCCAGCATCCGACATCTCCAGCCACCGAGTTGTGCACGGAAAAAAAATCATTGATTCAATAAAACCGTGGATTGCCAAAAACAATTTTTTTAATTAACCCCAGTTATCGTTGTCACAATCCGATTTAACATTGAAACGATAAAATATTCTTTTGCCTATTTTGGAGTTATCGTTTCAATATCATACGAGATTGTAGGGACTGAAAGTGACATTGATTTGACTACACTTGTTTTTGACAGCCCGCAATCCACGGTTTCATTAAATCAATGATATTTTTTTCCGTGTGGTAATGATCCCGACATTCGGTGGATTAAATTCTGTTCATTCCGTCGTTGCAACGATTGTTCCTACACTTCGTGGACCTTTCGGGCCTTCAGGCCTCCACCAAGATCCAGTAATAATAATAACATTCAGTATAGTAAATTCTGTTTGTCCTGCCATTCTAACGATTTTTTTACGCCTCCAGGTACATTCAACTGAGTGGGAGCCTGTGACATGATGAAAAATTCGCCACAAACAGCAAACTAAACCGAGTTTACAATACCCAGTGTGCCAACCATCGCCAGATTCCGCTCCCCACACGTACGCAGCCCCTCTGAGGAGTCTAAAAGAACCCCAAGAGCCTCCCGAGCCCGACGAGAAGGAGCAAGGAAAATGAAACCCGGAAAGCAAAAAAAAAAGGCAGCGAGTAAAACAACGTAGCGGAAAGGACGCGGACGAGTAGGTACGTGTAGTGCTCTCCGCGATACTCCGGATACCTCAGCAGGAGCTGATGGAAGGAGCGAAAGGGAGAGAGCGAGAGAAAGCGACCCGGGGCTGGAAATAAGTAGTTCAGGGTTTAGTGACGCGAGAGCCAGACGGAGAAGGGAAAAAGCGGGGAAAGAGCGAGAGAGCGAGCAAGATGAAAAGCTAAGGGTCTATCGTTGTCCCCGTTGTCGTAGTAGTAGTCGTCGTCGTCGTCGTCGTATTCGCCGTCGTCGTAAGGTGGATACAAGAGGGGATCTTAATACCACGAATTCCAGGATAGATGGTTCACGCACGACCTGGCATCGACCCTCTCGCGACATATGTGCACGACATTCTCGCGTGCGCGCTCTCGCTCGCTCGCTCCCTGGGCCGAGGGTGCCTTAGCTCGCTGCTGAGTTTGTGTAGCGAAGCATAGAGACCGCGAGGAGGAGGCGGCGAGTGAAGGCTCGTGGGCCTGGCAGCCACTGCTAGTGCCAGTGGATGTGGCGTCGTGTAGCAGTCGTAGCTGGCTCTGTTGCTGCCGCTGTTGCTGTTGCTGTTGCTGTTGCCGCTGCTGCTGCTACCAGTGTAACCCTCTCAGGCTTGGGAATAGCTTCAGCACCCTCGACGAATTCCTTGGGCTATTACCAAGGCCGAACGATACTTTCGTCGAGTCCGGGAGAGCGGTAGTTCGGTGTAGCTATATACGAGGCAACTACCGGGCGGTATACGTGTACACGTATACTTTGGGCCACTCTGGTACACCCGACACCGGGGGGAAAACCCTTCGGCCTCGTCTCCTTTCAATCTTTCCGTCCCTTCGCACTCGCTCGCTCGCTCTCGCTCGTTTTCGCGCCCGCGGCGCGGGTGAGAAACGACGCCCGCAACCCGCGAACACCCAACCTACGCCCACCTCAACCTTAACCCCCGTCTTGTCCCCCTCGCCCCCTCGCCTCCCCCCTCTCGCCCTCTGCAGGCGTCACACACTAATTGCATTTTCCACCTGATACAGTCGGGGAACTCGACTACTCCGCGCGCCTCTCCCGGCTATAGGAGTTACGGTATTCCAGACACGTGTCGAGTTTCAGGAATCTTTTGCGAAAACGTGTGGAGGGCCCCGGAGAAAGTCAGGGGTAGGGGGGCTTCATGGCCCGTCTCGCGATGCCGAACGAGAGCCGGACCATTTGTCAATTGGCCGGACTCGGACGGTTTCACTTATTACCGGGGGAGAGTTGCGGAAAATTCGGGGCGATTCGTCACGCTTTTTTTCTTGTAATAAATGTAATGGGGGGCCAAGCTCTTGCATCGTGGCGGTTTGGAGTGTGGAAAATACTGTCGGTGGAATTTTTATAGCATTTATTTTTTGTTTTAAAGGTTTTTTTTTTATTTGTTTGTGTTTTTCCTTTGTGTGACTTTGTTACTACATTTAATGATATTTGTGCAACTCAATAGTTGTACGTTAATAGGAAAGTATATGGAAATTCTGACGATTTTTAATGCTTGCACGATTCAAATCATTTTGAATGTTATGAAAAATCATTGTTATTTTTCGTAACACGTTTTTCAGTTATTTTTCAATTAACTGAAAAACAATATCGTCAATATTTCTATACCGGAAAGTAAACCGTTCAAATGGATTGCAATATTTTTTTTCGTTGAATTCTCCTAAAACAGATTCGCTCAGAACTCAAGATCGACGTATTCCCAAACAATTCGAAAATCCACTGATTCAGTGATCACAATTCCACCGTTAAAATCACCAAATCGTCGAGAGCTCGGCGGCGAGCCACGAATTGTTAGATAGTTAGGACAATCGCCTCGCAATTTAGTGGAACGATCGTGTTTCCCATAAGCTCAATTAATATCCGAGATACACGAGCGCCGTGGGGGTCGAGGGTCGAAAGGATTGAGAGGAGAGGGTCGGGCGTGGAATTTATCAGGAATTTTCAACGAAATCTTAGATACGTGGTTAACCCGATGTTCCTCTCGGCCGAACAGAGAGCACGATCTCCCGTGACCCGGGTGTCGAATATACAGATATAGAGAGCGTCGAGGACGAACGTGGCTAACCGGAGAGTCTTGGCTATCGGTGTTGGAGCCGTAGTCGGTACGTGCGCGACATTCTACCAGTCGCGCGTTCTATATACACCGGAATAGAGCCCTGTGGCTACCACCGGACACTGTCGTACCTCTCTCTCTGACCCTTGGAACCGAGCCACCTTCCCCCCGCGCCCCAGACAAATTCCTCGGACCATTATGTTACACGCGATACTAATTGCATTTTCCACCTGATACAGTGCCGGGACCGCTCACACCACTTGAGCGTTTCACGACTGGGATCCACCGCGGGCCACGGGAGAGGCGTTTCGGCGCATGAAAGGACTCTTGGGAATTGTCTCGACGATTTGTATACTCCTCATTGTGCGCCGGCCACTCGAGACGAGTATCTGCATTAGGGAGAGAGACGATGCTTACTCACCCTGCGACCTGTCACCGAGATAGTAAGCCATGACTAATGCTGGATCTGCTGTATTATTGTCGGACTGAGCATCTCCACGTACGCGTTGTACTCGAAAGCGAAACAAATTCCGACGTTTGTGTCGCGATGCCGAAGCTCGATGGGGCTTCGCACAATTGCGGGTATTATTTGTTGGTTTAATGCAGCTAAAATGTCGTTTCGTTTGGGTAGCTCAGGCGAATTTCGTTTGGGCGAAATTAATAGTTTCTTCGCGCACGATTTGTCTTTTGTCATGACGTTATTGTCACAAATGTCCCTCAATTTTTGAGACTTCATTGCATAATTAGCTGTGGGATGGAAAGATACAATTCCTTTTTAGTAACACAAATTTTTGTGCCATTTTTGTAGCAAAGTTTTGTGTTACAAGAATTATTAGTAGCGAGTAGTTACTGAATTAGTGCTGAGCAATAGTTAAATCAATCTAAATTCATATTATAAACGGTCTTTCAGACCAAAAGTTCTAATTCTGATACACAGAAAAACATAAACCATCGTAGACCTCGTGGATTGCCGGAGAACTTTAATGAGGGACGACTAAAGCGACGATTTCTCGACAAATTGGAGGATCCGGGCAATCCGCTCGGATCTCGTGTTCCGCGGTAATTATGTAAAGCGCGAGAGCGTCAAGGGGAGGAGGGGAGGCGGTGGGGCGGTTCGTCAATCGTCTTAGACCTACGTTTGGCTTCGTTCGAAATTAACACTCGCTCAAATCGAATTACTAATCCCGAGCTCGGGCGGCTGAAGCTCCCGAGCGCGATGCCTGTGGATGCTGTTTCAGGTGTCCTGTGTGCTCATCGTTTGTACAGTGGAGTTGGCGCAAACGTCGGAAGTGTAAGCAGAGGTGTCGCAACGAGTAAGCAACGCACGCGAGAGGAAGCGGAGCAACACTCGCGAAACTAACACCCACGAGGTGGTTGCGCAGCAGACGGAGAGAGACGACGACGACGACGGCGGCCAGAGACGAACGACGAGATAGGCAAACACGATTCAACCGAGCGTGACAGAGCGACGCTTTGCCACACGGATGAGAGACGAGGAAGAAGAAGGAGGGACGCGCGGGCGGTGAGAAATAGAGGATAAACGCCAAGACCCAACGACTTCAGACACTTGAGGCTTAGCGCAGGGCGCAGCGAGTAGTCGAGGCTCGTAATAGTCAGACCGTCGAGGCGCGGTGAGTTACCGCGACCCTGCGGCCTCTCCTCGTCATACGCGCGTTTTTACGCATTGGATTTGCGTAATTAAACGTCGTTTTAATTACACGCGGACGCGGAGTTGATTGATTTAAATAATGCCGGAGTTAATCGATACAGCAGCGGGAGACTCGGAATCTCATTGTACGATTAATGCATTATGCTTCCTTCGTAGACTTTATTTTTTTTAACGAAATTGGAGAAGCGGAGACGACAGACATTCGAATTATTTGCGGAAACTTTATCCAGGACTCCAAGTTATATTAATTGCGCTATAGCTAGAGAGCTACAGCAATTTCTGTAGCAGATGCTGCGGAGATTAAAATACTTGTCACTCAGACGACGTTTCTTGCCTGAAAAATCTTTAGAAAATTTCGAATTTGTGCTTCAATAAAAAAAATATATTTTATCTTTTTACTTATTATAAAATGAACAACAGGAGATGATAGTTAGTCCTGTTCCCAAATCTCTGGCAAAACGACAAGTATTTTTTTTTTTTTTTTTTTTCTAATAAATTTTCCGTTCAGTTTTATTAATTTCGACGCGAAAACCTGCGAAACCAGAGGAACAAGTTATAAAACGTCTAATCTCCGTAATAAAGCAATACGAACACTGCCTCCTTCTCGACTCCACAATACCGCCTCACTGTTCACAGAAAGTGCACTCGACTCACCGTTCAATTGTGTCTCGAGATGCTCCGAAGTGTTAAGAACCTCAAACCCGAAGACGCAACAGGATCCAGCGGGGACTACGGCTTCGGCGTTGGTATCAGGCGTCACGGTAACAACAACGCGAGGCGACGAGACAATCGTCATTTCGTCGCATAAACTCGGTGGTCATTAAAAAAACAACCCGTTAAATATCAAATTTACGTCCTTTCAACTCTCGTTTTCTCAATTTCACAGGAAAAACCAACTCCGGGCCACGTTCCAATGTCAAGCCGGCCACTGGTCGCACGGCGAACGTCAGAAGAAGAAATCCTCTCACGCCAAGTCCGTCGGCCTCGCGCAGGCCGCGCGATAATCAAGAGAGTCCCAAGGTCGTCGCGCACGAGACGATCCGGCGTCGAACCTGCGATCCAGCCGAGACCGGTGCAGCCGAAAAAATGGTGAGGACTTCGAAAGCGCGCAAACGACGAGGGAGAAAAATCGGCGCGAGCGAATTGGTAACACCGAGCGCGAGAACCGTCGTCCGCAACGTCGTAACGTCGTGTCGCGTACGCGAGACGGGCTACGGTATTTAGAAGGGGCTCTTTCCGACGCACACTGACACTGAGGATCGCGGCTAGCGAGTAGGAGAGGCCAGGGCGAAAGCAGCAGCGGCAGCCAGCATCCACCACCGACGGTATAGAACCCCCCACCCCTCTCTTACGTTGCCTCGTACGTTCCCTCGGCGGTTCTCCGGCCGTGTCGGCGTCCCTCTCGCTCCCGTCAGGAAGAGCCGGGGCCGAGCGTCACAGGAGCCCCACGGGGCTGTAGCAGTGGCTGTGCGGCCCGGGTGGTGGGGGCTTTCGCAGCAGTGCGCAAAATCTGAGCATCCCTTCTCGCTCTTCTCGCGCTGCACGCCGCACACCAGAACGCGCTGTGCGCGTTTCAACCCCCTCGCGCCCCTCCCGGCTAAGTGTGGTAGTGCCGGGCGACTGTACAGCCGGCCTAGGCGCACAGAGCCTCCTCTCGAGCGCGGAAGTAGCCCCGCGCTTACGCGCTTTCTGCTCGTCGTCGTCGTCGTCGTCTTGGTATCGCTCGAGCGCAAAAATTTCTGCGCTGGTCCGATATTCAAAGACGTCGGGGGAGAAGGAAAATCGCGAGAGCTTGCGGTTACCTTTCTCGTACTTCGAGATGAGCCGGAGGTTGAGGGGGTTTTGGAAGCTGCGGAATAGAGCGCGAGGGTCGACGAATGCCAAATTTGAGTAACCACCCTCCACGAGAAGAGCAACGCCACTCTTCTCGTGTTTCGCATCTCTGGCTAAACGCGGCAGGGCCAGGCAAATGTATAGTGGCCTAGGCGCACAGAGCCTCCTCTCGAGCGCGGAAGTAGCCCCGCGCTTACGCGCTTTCTACTCGTCGTCGTCGTCGTCTTGGTATCGCTCGAGCGCAAAAACTTCTGCGCTGGTCCGATATTCAAAGACGTCGGGGGAGAAGGAAAATCGCGAGAGCTTGCGGTTACCTTTCTCGTACTTCGAGATGAGCCGGAGGTTGAGGGGGTTTTGGAAGCTGCGGAATAGAGTGCGAGGGTCGACGAATGCCAAATTTGAGCAATCCTCGCTCTTCTCGCGTCTCGCATCCCTGGCTAAGTGCGGCAGTGCCAGGCAGATGTATAGTGGTCCAGGCACGCAGCTTCCTCTCGAGGGCGGAAGGAGCTTCGCGCTTACGCGCTTTCTGCTCGTCGTCGTCGTCGTCTTGGTATCGCTCGAGCGCAAACATTTCTGCACTGGTCCGATATTCAAAGACGTCGGGGGAGAAGGAAGATCGCGAGAGCTCGTGGTTACCTTTCTCGTACTTCTCGCAGCTTCCTTTCGAGGGCGGAAGGAGCTTCGCCCTTACGCACTTCCTGCTCGTCGTCGTCGTTGTCGTCTCGGTATCGCTCGAGCGCAAACATTTCTGCACTGGTCCGATATTCAAAGACGTCGGGGGAGAAGGAAAATCACGAGAGCTTGCGGTTACCTTCACAGAAAAAGAAGGCTTGGTTATTTGCGCCAGACGATTAATTGGTTACATCAATGAAGTTGTTCATTATGCCAACCGAGTTATTGGTTATCAGAAAATGAACTTGGTGGTGATAACTGATAACTGTTAGTCTAATCGATTAATCGGCCGGCGCATATATAACCAAGCCACTTTTTCCGTGTTCCTCGCGAATCGAGATGAGCCGGAGGTCGTGGGCGTTTTGGGAGCTGCGGAATAGAGCGCGAGGGTAGGCGAGTGGCAAATTTGAGCAATCCTTCTCGCTCTTCTCGCGTCTCGCAACCCTAGCTAAGTGCGGCAGGGCCAGACAAATGTATAGTGGCCCGGTACGCAGCTTCCTCTCGAGGGCGGAAGGAGCTTCGCGTTTACGCGCTTCCTGGTGCCAGGGAAATATATAGTGGCTCAGGCACTAGTTCCCTAGTGCCAAGGAAATATATATTGGCCTAGGCACGCAGCTTCCGCGCTCGAGAGTGGGAATAGCTTCGCGCTTACGCGCTTCCTCATCGTCATCCTCGTCTCGCTCCAACTCAACAATTCTGTAAGGCTCGCTCGGCGTTGAACCGACTGTTATAGACGTCGCAGGGGGAAGGGAAATTGCACGAACGTGCGGTTACCTTTCTCGCACCCCGAGAGCTGGAGGCCGAGGGGTCTGGATGCTCTCGCGCGAGCGAGAGGACCAATGGAACGAGGGGAGAAGAGAGTCCGGGACTGCGGACTCTCCGCGTGCTGTGTGAGAATAACACAGCGAGACACCTGCGCTCGCGTCACAGACGCAGTCAACGTGGCCGTAGTCTCGCAACCCACCCGCTGAGTCGTATTATTGCCTCGTGTTGCGCTCCGGGCGCTCCCGCTGCTGCCGCCGCTGTTGTTCTGTAATCGAGACGCCTGGCAATCGGGATCGTTTATTAAATGGTTTAGACCCTCGCGCGTCGATTTATCTCGATTAGCGGTGGGAAAGATCGTGGACGTGGTTTTTCGTAAATACGCTCGGGGTTTGCGGTTGCGGTAATTGGGAAAAGTGCGACTGTTTTTCGAATTTTGCCGCGGGAAATTTTGGACGAGTCGTGAAAGCAAAATGTGAGCATAGAGCACGGGGGGCCAGGTTGAATCTGAAAATTCCGGGAATTTTTTAATTATCCCGAGAAAATGAGTAGCGGTCGGAAATGACAGAAAATGAAAGCACCACGAAGTGGCGAAATTCAAAGAATTACTTTTTGCGCATACAATTTTTTGCGATACGTCGATTTATCTCGATTAGCGGTGGGAAAGATCGTGGACGCGGTTTTTCGTAAATACGCTCGGGGTTTGCGGTTGGTAATTGGGAAAAGGGCGACTGTTTCGAATGTTGGCGCGGGAAATTTTGGACGAGTCGTGAAAACAAAATGTGAGCATAGAGCACGGGGGGCCAGGTTGAATCTGAAAATTCCAGGAATTTTTTAATTATCCCGTGGAAATGAGTAGCGGTCGGAAATGAGAGAAAATGAAAGCACCACGAAGTAGCGAAATTCAAAGAATTATTTTTTGCGCATACTTTTTTTTACTCGGTCAGAGAAAATGAGCGGCAGTCGGAAACGAGAAAAACAAAACGTCCCTCGGATGAAGCAAAATTCAAAGAGTTAATCCCTTCACGCGCCGCGAATTCTTCATCGAATCGACTCCCAATGACGCAACAAAAATCGAGGCAAGCGCAGTTAATCGTCAATCGCGACTTCCCTCATTTAACGACCTAACAACCCGTATTGGCATCAGTTTAAATTTCACCCAACTCAGTCATTCTTCGCTCCAAGTGGCCGCACAAAATCGCCGCAAGTCCGGCCTCAATTATAACTCAATTACCACAATTTAACAAAAAAAAAAACCCAAACGAATGAACCGACTGAAGGAATTTTTCCCCGGCGCATAAAGCAGCGCGAATTCTCCGGACAGGCTAATAAAGCCTCGAATTAAAAAACTTCTCAGTCGGTCCAACAATAGTGACCCGCGCAGCCCGACGACCCGAATTGCCCCGATATTCCGCCGAGGATTCGTCCCGACTCTCGCTCTCTCTCTCTCTGTATACAGGGAAAACGCAGCAGGAGTAGAGCGCGACCCCCGCGTGTGCGCGTCGACTCGCAGGCTGCGCTGGCGAACGGGAAGCCGGCGAGAGAGAGAGAGACGGCGATCGTGCAGGGGGTGATGTTAGGTGGCCACCTTGTTTTATGCGTTTCACCATGGGCGGTGGAGGAGGCCCCCGCCCGTTTATCAATAACCTCACTCGCCGACATCCCCGTCGGCCCTATGGCGTCTATACTCGACCCTGCACCACCCTGTATATCTGTATACACGCGTGTATATAGATATACATGGATGCGTCGCTGTATATCTATAGATATACATATAAATGACAGCCCCATACCGCGCGCTACACCTACAACGACGTAACTACCCCCATAGCGTAGCTTCTGTGTTCCGCAAGTCCCACGCAGAGACGAAGTGCGCGCTCGCGTTATCCGTACGGCACTATTCGTGAGCGAACGACCCTCTATGGCCTCTGCACCAGAGGCAGAGAGAGAGAGAGATGGAGCGAGGTGATCCAGCATGGATATATGTAATTTCGATGTGTGATAGCCGGCGAGCTCTCTCTCTGTGCACTGCGATGCAGCGTCGAGCCATTCACCCTGTGCGCCGCCCGCCCCAAACTCGTTGCTCTCCTGTGACGAGTGACGGACGCGCGAGCGAATTCACGAGCCTTCTGCTGCTGCGCTTTCGGCGGGGGTTTCGCGATTATTATGGTTTTCGGACGGTTCTGTTTCGCGACGCGGTTCGGGTTGAGCGTGTTTGAATCTTGGGTGGGATCGGGTGATGGGATTTTGGCAGGTGAATTGAGAATTAGGGATGAAGGGTGGCAGCTGATGTTAGCTTGCTGCGGATGATTGTGATGTGGGTGGGTAAAAATAATTGAGAATTTGTATCAAGCTCTTTATTCTTTAAATAATGACTTATTTAATACACGAGCGCAGTAAAATAAATGTTTATATGGTATTTCCGCATTTTTGCAAGATTTGATAGAAACTGCCGACTAATTTTTACATGCAGATGATTGTGATATGGGTGGGTAAAAATGATTGGGAATTTATATCAAGCATTTTATTCGTTAGCTAATAAAAATTTAGTACGCGAATGCAGTATAATAAATTTGTGTACTGAATTTCCTAATTTTTGTAAAATTTGATGTAAACTACTTTAATCTTGTGTATCAAATTTTGCACAGTTTGCGAAAAAGATTTTCCTTTACCTGCAATCGAAGCTTACGCTGCATATTTTTTGAGGGGACTTAATATTTTCGACAGCGGGTTCATTTACCCCTGAAATATGGAAACAAATGTGTTTAGGTCACCGAGTTAAGAGATTGGTCGGTCGAGATAAACCTGGCGGACGCGAGCTGTCAAATAAATTTTTTGTCGACGTGGCGGTGTTCTTGCTGACTTCGAGCGCGCCCCGGTCGACACAGTCGAGGGTCGACCCGTTGAATAAAGCGAATATTTCGTTGCTCCGAATAAATATTTATTCGACAGCCGCGGTCGCACAGTTTTCGCCGAATGCTCGCTTCTCCGCGCGTAATTAACAACGACAATTTTAATTCTATATATCGCGAGGCTCGCTGCAATGTTTATGAACAAATACTGCTCGCCGGGCGGTAACAAACAAACACATTGATTGACTGATTGACAAGTTTACAAACGCGCATTACCGGATGTCGTGTCAATGATTACGTCAATCCATTTCGTCGAAGTATCAAATTAACTTCAATTCAAATAATAATTTTTAAATCTCATAGCCAGTATTGGCGTATAAATCTAACCGAGTGTGTCAATGATTACGTCAATCCACTTGGCTGAAATATAAGAATCAAATAATTCAAATGACTAATAATAACACCTACAAAAGATCCAACATCCAAAAATCGGCGTATAAATCTGAGCCGTATAATAATAATTTTTAAATCTCACAGCCAAAATTGACGTATAAATCTAACCGGATATGTCAATGATTACGTCAATCCACTTGGCTGAAATATAAAAATCACATAATTCAAATGACTAATAATAACACCTAAAGAAATCCAACATCCAAAAATCGGCGTATAAATCTGAGCGACCTGCTTAAAGCCAATAATCTCGCCCGCATATTTCACGTCGTCGTCGACAATGCGATATTCATACCGCGAAGAATTAAGATTAAGCTTCCGCGAAAATTTCGTGTATGAGAGAAAATGAAAATTCTTCGGCGCCGAGGGTATTCTTCTTATTAATAATAATTCGGGGGGCAAGGTGAGGGGGAGAGTTACACGGGTTGGGGGGACAGTCATTGCTGCTCGTGGACCGCAGTCCCCTGTTTTCGAGTGTTCCACACGAGTCCGCAAGATAAATGACGCAAACTGTACTCAGTTCTTTCCCCCCTTCGAAACCCCCCCCCCCCCCCCCTTCTTCTTCTCTCCCACGCCGATCATTAATCCACGTAGAATATAACATTCTGTTATATACAGAGCGGAGTTTGCGAGGAGGGCAGGAGCGAGTGGTGTGTGCGGGGGGGTCGAAACGACAATATGCCACTGCGGTGGGAGCAACCGCGTCGCGCTGGGGGTGGCTTTTCTTCCATTGAGTAATAGAAGAGGGCGCGAGTTTGGCCGAGCAACTCCGGGACGATGTCTTGATCGAAGGTTCATCGTGAGTGCGGGGAGAGCGAGATCTCACGGGGAGCGAGTCCTTCTCTCTCTCGGTTTCGCCCTGCCTCGCTCCTCCCGGGGCGCCGAGGACCGTGTATGCCTTCGCGAGAGGAAAGAGCACTTCGATAAACTTTGCCTGGGACAACTTCTAACTATAACTGATGAAATTGGCGGTTAGCCGACGGGGGACGGGGCGGAATGGGGGGGAGGAGGAGAGACGAGAGGCGAGAGGGAACGAGGAAGACGAGGTAACCGTCTCGGAAAAGGGACCCCGGGAGTTGGAGCACTCCCGCTAGCTACTTCGAAATTAGACGTCCTTTGTTTATTCATCCCGCAATTTGATTGAGAGAGCGGAATAATTAACGAGCTTTTTTTTCTCTCTTGCAGGGCGGACTCGTCGTTTGGTCTGCGGCCAACGTGTGCGACACTCGTGGCCAGCTGGGAGCCAAAATTCGTGGCGTTACCCTTCATAGCAGTTTCAATCGACGGTACTAATTGTTACTGTGAGCTGGATGGAAGTGACGACTGGAAATTGGGTTCTAAAACGTTATCTACAGTCCTACACTGTTAAAAATATACGGTATCGAACGCTGCTGGTGTGGACTTTTTCCTAGTGTTACTTATTACAATGTTAATAGTAACAGTTTTTACGGTGCATAATTAACACCAGCCGTTTCGTTAAATTTATTTTTGTGTTACCGACGAAATATTGTAACACTTTTTGCTTTAGGGCGTGAATGCACGTATCATTTGTGATTTTTTTATTATCTCGTGAATGAATTAGTCGCTTTTCTCAGTTTTACCGAAAAATTGAAGGAAAAAAATCGATTTTTTCATTACAGATTCCCTCTGCAGGTTATTGATCTGTAATTTTTTTTTTTCGAAAATCAAAATTCTAACTAATTCATTAACGAGATTCACATTACTGGCGTCTGTATTTCAATTTTCGCTTCGATCCGCTCATAATTCGCGAAGAACGGCAGTTTCGAACTTTTGAGGTGCAAAGTCGGTGTTTCACACTCACACTGCTCATTATCACCGTGATTGGTGTGGATCTATATAGACACCGTGTTGGTGTAGTTTTTGATGACACCACATTTTTAACAGTGCAAGGTATTTATTTGAATTTAAACGGAACCCTCAATTTTCTCAGTCAACCCAGTGACAAAAAAATAATCTGAAACAATTCCAAGGATTAGAAAAAACTTGCTGAAAAATATGCCGTAAATATTGAAACAAGCGATGGTCGAATTAATGCAAGGCGTCTGTCTTCGCTCTTCGAGACTTTGCAGACGCGGTACGAGGAGCGACGGCGCCGTCGAGGGTTTATGGTTTCTTCCTTTGAGGGCCATAACGGACGTCAAGTAAACCGCGAGCCAGGAGCCGAGCCGGTACAACGCAGAAGAGGAAGCGGCAGTTCCTTCTCGTCCGCCGCTTCATCCCTTTCCGGACATCTTACAATTAAGCCGAAGGTTCGGGCAAAGGAAAGGGCCAGCAGCGGCAGGAGCAGCACTTGAAGCTTCGACCACGAGGCAGCTCCCGTAGCAAGATCAAACGAAGTTGCCGGGACCCTAAACCCCAGCAGCTCACCCCCAACGAGGCAGCAATACCTTCTCCTTTTCCGCTCCGGGATCGAACTCTCGCCGCCGCCGCCGCGGCTGCAGTTTGCAGTTTGCCTCGACGATTCACGGGGTATTAGGCACCGAGATACCAGACCGAATACGTCTGTATGGACGTAATTTTGTAACCGCAACCGGCGAGCGGGGACGCGCGACGCGCGCGCGGACCGAGTCCGAGAGGCGAGTCCGCCCCCGGGGCTCTCGCGGCATCGGCCTGACCTACATCCCCAAGAGCCGTAACCGACGATGCAACCAAATCGATATAACCAATCTTCTTTCTCATCACTTCCGGCTAGGGGACTCGCCGCTTTTTCATCGGAGCGCCACGCATATATATCGAGTCATACGAATACACAGGCAGAGCGAGTCCATCGCGCCTCTGTTTTACCTCGGACAATTAACGCGACGCGACACTCCGCGGTGTATTACTTTTTTATTTTTCATAATCGTCGGTGCACTCGCTGTTTTTCCCCGCTCGGCCGTTTGTCGAGGCGTGCGAGGCGGGATCGTTTGACGTTCGAAAACATTTTAATCTTGCTGAAAATGGCTTTTTCATTTTGTTTTAAACACTCACGGTTCTTTTTTTTCGGGTATTCTCTGTGGGCGAAATTGCCAAGTGTTTTTTGCGGCTGGATTTAATTTGACGGAAGATTGATGTATTCGGTGTCGGTTGTGTGATGTAATTTTGCTCATCGCGTGTAATCGGAAGATTGAATTTTGTCCTTGAGCTGTTTGTTGAGACGCGCGAGGCGGAATCGTTTGACGTTCGAAAACATTTTAATCTTGCTGAAAATGGCTTTTTCATTTTGTTTTAAACACTCACGGTTCTTTTTTTTTTCGGGTATTCTCTGTGGGCGAAATTGCCAAGTGTTTTTTGCGGCTGGATTTAATTTGACGGAAGATTGATGTATTCGGTGTCGGTTGTGTGATGTAATTTCGCTCATCGCGTGTAATCGGAAGATTGAATTTTGTCCTTAGCGAAATGGGACGCTGGTGGCGGTTCGGTCGCCGCTCGTGCTATACTCGGGCGGTCTCCTCGAGGAGTTTCGCCTCTCCCGGTCCCGGAGCTGATCTCGAGTCCAAAGGACGGCCCGGAGATGAGCGCTTTGGTTTGCCGGACCGTCTTAGCTCGTTTCTCCGCCGGTGGTCAAAGGCTCCCCCGTGGCATCTGTGTAATACTCGTATAGGAGGATCGAGAGATCAAACGGATGCCCACACTGACGCTGCGGTCGCTCGCCCTTTCCGCCGACGCGCAATGACTCCCGCGTCCTTCGCGGCATCGAGAGACACGCGAGAGACAAGCTGCACGCTGGAAAAGTTCGTCGGCCACTCGGACGCGAAGTAGTGCATACCGGTGCAACGACGGCCGCGGCCTCCCCGGGAAACGAGCTGCCTCGGCGCCGTGGGAAATGTTACCGGGCCACATCCCATTTGGCTGTTTGAAAAATAAGGTAGCTCCGTGTATACAAATTTCGCGAAATTGATCGGATATTTTCTTGAGTACAGCAATTTTATAAAATAGACTTTTGGGTGTTTTTTTTTTCTAAGAAAATTATCATGAGTCGCGGTAGAGTCTCGATGCCAAGTATTATGAAATAGACTTTAGGGTGTTTTTTTTTTCTAAGAAAAATGTAGAATTAATTTGATCAATTCAGGTATATTTCAGGTATACTGGTGCAACGACGGCCGCGGCCTCCCCAGGAAACGAGTTGCCTCGGCGCCGTGGGAAATGTTACTGGGCCACATCCCATTTGGTTGTTTGAAAAATAAGGTAGCTCCGTGTATAAAAATTTTGCGAAATTGATCGGATATTTTCTTGAGTACAGCAATTTTATAAAATAGACTTTAGGGTGTTTTTTTTTTCTAAGAAAATTATCATGAGACGCGGTAGCGTCTCGATGCCAAGTATTATGAAATAGACTTTAGGGTGTTTTTTTTTCTCTAACAAAAATGTAGAATTAATTTGATCAATTCAGGTATATTTTGTCAATCAGAAATAACCATTTTTCTTACTTCCAGTGACGGCAACTGGTCAAAAGTTTGTACAGGAAAACCCGGCCTTGTGCGAAGCAGATGATGACTTTGCTGGTCGCGGCGACGCTCGCAGCGACAGAGTGAATTCTCCACGTCGCGAGAATCCGGCGAGTGCGGCGAAGAGCGCGACGGCGAAAATGGATTTCCTCTTCCGCCGCGTGGTTATAGAGTCTGCCGGGGCGCGTAAGCTCCGGCGAAAGTTGGCCGCGGCGAGGAGGAGGGACGGCCACGGCGGCGGCAGGTGGAAGCTGTGCGCGGCGTACTTACAACGCACAGCCAAGTATATACATTCGCTCTACAAGCCCCTTCAAAAGCAGTCGGCTCCTGTCAGCGAGTCACCTGTCAGGGCGCCGGCAGTCCGGAACACAAGACAGCCGGAGAGGGTAAGGGCGGCTCTCCCGTTTCGCGTCGTCCTCTTACAAGATTCGCCCTCTTTTCGAGCGTTTTCTTTCAAAGGCCCCGGGGCTACGAGGAAGGGAGAAAAATGAAAAAAGACCTGAGGGCTGAGGGCGAGGCGAAAAGGCAGCGTTTCCACGACGGTAAAAAAGAGGAGACGAACTCGCAGCGCTCCCTCTGTACATATCTCGCTCATTGTGCCAAATCGTTATTAGGAAAATTTTCGCAGTACGTCGTGACGGCGGAGATTACGAGGGAATCGGGACTCGGGGGTCGCAAATGACGAGGGCTGCAGCGGGCCACGAGGCGGCACGACTTTTGCCCCTTTAAACGCGAGCTTCTCTCATTCTTTCCCGTATTTATTCATCGTTAAACGTATATTTAATAAAAATCAGACGACGGCTGTGTAACTTCGTACTCAAATTCTGTGCAAAGTTCTTGGAAAAACTTTTTCGCTTCCTCCGCTGCAACTCGCTACTCGATACCGCCCGCCACTCGCAATTTTTGTTGGCGCAAAGTAATTGGGAAAAAAGTTGGGGCGAAACTGAGATATATCTTTTTGTTCAATATTTGTTCGACGTTTAATCACTATTATTGGACAACAAATAACCAAAAAGTCAGTATCTGAGAGGAACGAAATTCGCCCATCTCTGCAGCCGAACAATGTAATCGGCTCCGTTAGTCGATGTCAGAGTTGTAAGTCCCTAATTTTTGTAGAAATAAGATTGATGCGACAATTGGCTTTGTAATTATGTTTTTATAATAATAACTCGTAATGATTATAATATCATGTGTAAACTTTTAGATAGAGGCAAGAAATATTAATTTCCCGTAGAACTTGATGGTAATCGTATTGAAAAAATGGAGAAATACTATTAATGCATTGCAAAAATAATGGAGGATTGTGACTGCTCATTTTTCTCACAATTTCATGGAAAATTCGGTTTTTCTTGCGGCTACTCAAAAGCTCACGAATCATTTTATAGTTGCTACAGGTCATCGTTGTAAAATTGTAACTGGAAAATAAACTGTTGTGTAAACTTGCGTTCGCAAAGTAATGGGGACTTACAACACTGGTCGATGTAACCGAGGAAAAATTACTGACATGTGCCTTCAATGCGGTTGTGAGGCGATTTATCATTTCGTTTTCCTTTTTTTTTTGTTCGCAGGGGGGAAAGGCGCCGGTAAAACTGCGGAAGCCAAATCCGCGACGGTGCAGAGGACCTCGAAGAGGACTCGGCGAGGCGCGTAACGAAAATGAAAGAACTCCCAGGGCTCCCGCTCGCCCCTCGGCCGCTAATACTTCTTGCAGTTTCTCACTCGCCGTTTCTGGATGACTAAGCGCATCGCATCACGCGCTGCTCAACTTCCGTGAAAGAAGGAGAGGAAAAAAAGAAGAAGAAGCGAGACGGCCGAGCGCGTCCAACACGCGGGGAATAAGAAAACGGTGTTTAAAGGAATTTTCGCGCGGCGGGGGAGGGTCGAGAAGCGAGAGCGTAAAAACGGACGAGTCAGGACTCGGAGGGTGAAAGAATTCCTGTTAAAAGTTACCCCTCTCGTGGCCCCGCCGCCCGCGCGCCACTCTCGCTCGCCGCCCGAGCGTGAAAGCTCTCCTGCTCCAAACGACCGATCGCATTTCGATGAGTACCTTTCGGCACGCTCGGAAACGAATCTTCTCGGGTTTGCTCGGATTTCCCAATTAACGCGATGTTATTTTTACGGTTTTCGGGGAGGCGACGGAAATCCGGGATATAAAGAAGAAAAATCGAACCCTCGGGGAGGAACGGAAATTCGCTCTTTAATCTCCTAATGCCAGACTGATTAATTCTCACCTTCTTCGCGGCGATGTTTCGACACTGAAATCTACATCCACGGTTCAAACGACTATGGAAATTTTCTGAAAACAGTCGACAACAAATTTTCAATTCTTATTATAAAAAAAACACTCAGCTATTCCATAAACAGCTCGAAATGAGTAGAAAATAAAAAATCAAAGCAGTATAAAACAAATGAAAAAAGAAAAACTAAAAAGCAAATCAGATATTAATGAATAGAATTTAAAAAAAAATGGTCAGTTGAAAGTTTCCTTGTCTGAAACCAGCGTCAAAAAAACGATATAAAGAAGAAAAATCGAACCCTCGGGGAGGAACGGAAATTCGCTCTTTAATCTCCTAATGCCAGACTGATTAATTCTCACCTTCTTCGCGGCGATGTTTCGACGCTGAAATCTACATCCACGGTTCAAGCGACTATGGACATTTTCTGAAAACAGTCGACAACAAACTTTCATTTTTTATTATTAAAAAAAACACTCAGCTATTTCATAAACAGCTCGAAATGAGCAGAAGATAAAAAATCAAAGCAGTATAGAACAAATGAAAAAAGAAAAACTAAAAAGCAAATCAGATATTAATGAATAGAATTTAAAAAAAAATGGTCAGTTGAAAGTTTCTTGTCTGAAACCAGCGTCAAAAAAACGATATAAAGAAGAAAAATCGAACCCTCGGGGAGGAACGGAAATTCGCTCTTTAATCTCCTAATGCCAGACTGATTAATTCTCACCTTCTTCGCGGCGATGTTTCGACGCTGAAATCTACATCCACGGTTCGAACGACTATGGAAATTTTCTGAAAACAGTCGACAACAAACTTTCATTTTTTATTATTAAAAAAAAACACTCAGCTATTCCATAAACAGCTCGAAATGAGCAGAAGATAAAAAATCAAAGCAGTATAGAACAAATGAAAAAAGAAAAACTAAAAAGCAAATCAGATATTACCCAGTAAACACAAAAAATGGTTACGTTGCTGCTCAATTACAATTTCCTACTCAGCAATGTAATTGTCACATAACACTGGAATTACATAACAGTTACGTTGCTGAGTAGGAAATTGTAATTAAGCAGCAACGAAACCAATTTTTGTGTTTACTGGGTAATGAATAGAATTTAAAAAAAAATGGTCAGTTGAAAGTTTCCTTGTCTGAAACCAGCGTCAAAAAAACGATATAAAGAAGAAAAATCGAACCCTCGGGGAGGAACGGAAATTCGCTCTTTAATCTCCTAATGCCAGACTGATTAATTCTCACCTTCTTCGCGGCGATGTTTCGACGCTGAAATCTACATCCACGGTTCGAACGACTATTGAAATTTTCTGAAAACAGTCGACAACAAACTTTCATTTTTTATTATTAAAAAAAAAACACTCAGCTATTCCATAAACAGCTCGAAATGAGCACAAAATTAAAAATCAAAGCAGTATAGAACAAATGAAAAAAAAGTAATAAGCAAATCAGGTATTAATGAATGGAATAAAAAAAAATTGTCAGTCTAAAGTTTCCTCGGCTCAAAGCAGCGCAGCAAAAAAGAACGTTCAACTGCCTTTTTTTTCTACGCCCGTTCACTAACAGCAAACAGAACGTTTTTCGTCTGAAGACGAGTGAAAAAGCGTTCAACGCGAGTCGAGAATTCGCCGGGAGCCTCGGTAATCGCGGGCCCGATAAAATCCATTACCTTCTCGCCGGCAATTTTCGATAAGCCGAAAAGTAGCCAAAGCACACACACGCCGCGTCCGGCGTGTGGGAAGCTCCGGGCGAGCGAGGCGAGCGGGCGCGCGTTTAGTTAACACTTGGCGGAGAGCGTCGGACGCTCAACGCCGAGAAATCCGCTCGTCGATGGTGCGTGCGGGGTGCGACTTTCGACGGTGGAAATTCCGCGGACACGGGCGGAGAGTGCAGTGCGGCAGCGGCACAGTGGGAACAAAGATAACCTGATAAATTAACGTCGTCGAAAGGGCAGAGCATCGGGGGGGATTAGCGAGAGCCAGCGAAGCAGCAGTAGCGCCGGGCTGCAGTGGCAACATCATATATATATATATATATACATATACACATATAGAGCCGGGCAGCAGTTTCGCTGCCGCCGGTGCTGCCGGCGAGAATGGAGAGCCGAGCAGTGGCTCGAGAGACAGTGAAATAGAGAGTTACACACTATTTACTACGTGGCCGAGTGGGCGCGAGAGAGAGGGAAAGTGCGAGTGAAAGCGAGAGAGAGGGAGAAAGACGGACGCCGCAACACTGTTACGATGCTGCTGTTGGATGAAAGAGGGAGGCGAATTAAAGGGATGAGAGGAAGCAGAGCGCGGGCCAACCGAGAGACGCGCGCGCGCGAGGCGGAATACAACGCGAGATAGCGCTGCGAAACATTTCAGATTAGCTGCGGGTGCTACGGCTCCGCTCCTGTGCGCGCCTCGCGCGCTCTCATCTCCGGGTTTAGCGCTATTCGATTCGCCCACTCGCTACTGTGGTCAAGCCCCCGTAGCGGCAAAACATGTTGCCCATATACCGAACATGCGTTGCGTCGGTGTGGGCGCGTCCGTGTATCGTCGGGAGCCCCTCGTACGTGGCGTTTCGCGTCAAGTCACCGCGGACGTCTGATTCTATTGTTCCGGGCCTCGTGGATCTCGTGCCTTGATTTTTGTTCGTCGCTCGGCGGGCGCTGTGAGAGAATGGTAAGGGAATATAATAAGCGTTGTGCTCGCGCGGCGATTGAGGCGTTTCGGTGTTTCTCGACATACACCATTTTTTTTTAATTAACTCGATCTGTTTTTTAAGGAAGCATCGGCGGTACAGTCAGTTCCTTTATGTAATTAATTTGAAAAATTATGTATACATACTTTCAATGGAAAACTAATTAAAATAATAAAAAAAATGTTAATAAAGGTAGATCTGAATTAAATAGGTCCTACTGAATGTTGACAAAAATTTATGGAAATAAAATCATAGAAAAATAACTCAGTTTGTGCTAATAATCAATAGGCTATATAGTGCGCGGGTTTTTGGAAGTAAAATTTGTAATTTTATTTCGTTCTTGTCGAGCGATGGCTCGTTTCGTGCGTTGAAGAACCTTCGACGAATTCACCGAGTTATTTTCTTCAGTTTATTTATCAATTAGGAAATAAATTAGTTTGATTCCTCACTTTGTGTTTTTCTCTCATAAACGAACAGCTGTTATCTGTAAGCTACGAATATCATAGTAAATGTTCATCGGTAAATTTATACATTAACTATCAAGAAACAAAATGAGCCATCGCTCGACAAGATCGAAATAAAATCACAAATCTGATTTCCAAATAACTGCGTTTAATACTTCCCATTAGTTATTAGCATAAACTGAGTTATTTTACTGTGAATTTCTTGCTATCCATTTTTTTATACATTAAGCAGGATCTGTTTAACTTAGGTCCACCTTTATTGCCACTAGTTACCCTTCGAATGTATGTTGAAATAATTTTTCAAATCTCAGTTCACGATTGACATGACTGTACCGCCGATGCCTCCTTAAGTTTTCGACGAACTACGATAGAACCGTTTCGTGACGTCGACAACAGCGCCCAGTGGTAAAACCGCGAACCTTCCACAATCTTTAAGGAATTTCATTACCACCACGGAAATCGCGAAAACGGCTAATGAAAACGTATGAGCAACTATTTGGGAGGGCCATTAGTGTTTCATCAATTTTCATCAGCGTCTTTACGATTTCATCAGTGTTTTTCCCTAAGGAAAAACAATCAATCCCCCCGTGATATCCAGGATGGAAAAAACAATCTCCACGGTTAACACGGTACTACTTTTTACGTGTGAAAATTGATATTTCCAGTTTAGCGGACATGTTTTTTTATTCCAAATACTTCATTGAATTAGCAAAAAAAAAAAAAAAAAAAAAAACAAGCCGGATCAAATCGTGAGTGGCGGTGTTCGGTGACTGCGGGGGAATTGACGCGAAACGCCTGGTACGCGCCGCCCTCGAGCCACCGGTACACTCGTCGGGCCACCCCAGCCTCAAACACGTTCTATTAGTACAGATATATGTATATATATATATATATATACACATCTAATCATACGTGTGGCATACGCGGTGAGTGCACACGTGTTGAAGATAGAGGCAGCGGTGAAGGCCGCGAGTGGAGGGGGACGCGTCGGGCGTCAGGGTGGCGGGGGGAGGGGGGGGGACGAAGAGAAAGCGACTGAGAGAGGAGAGAACAAGAGGGTGAAGCCGGAGAATCGAGAGCGAAATCATCATTTCCTCGCTCGGTCATAAATTAAAGGGGAGTACCCACACCGAGTGTCGGGGTGATGGATCAACGCTCCGCGGCGAATTAATCGGTCCGATTTGTTGTTTTTTTCTTCGCTCTCTCGGCTCCGGGGCTCTTCCCTCGCCCTCGCTTTTCGTCTCGCAGCGCCGGACCGCGCCGCCCGCGCTGTGTGTGCACAGGCTGCTCTACCGGCGCTCCATCTCCGCGCTACGAGCGGCGAATACGGACCAACGAAATATTTCCTTCCGGGTCGACGAATTTTTTTCTCTCTCTATGAAGAGTAAGATTTATCAAGCACTCAGTGTAATTTGAGGGCGGCTTAAAAAATGCTTTTTTTTCTTTTCCTAAATAAATAAATAATAATAATAATAAAAATAATAATAATAATAACAATAAGAAACTCCGCGCTACGAGCGGCGAATACGGACCAACGAAATATTTCTGTCCGGGCCGGCGAATTTTTTTCTCTCTCTATGAAGTGTAAGATTTATCAAGCACTCAGTGCAATTTGAGGGCGGCATAAAAAATGCATTTTTTTTCTTTTTCGAAATAAATCATAATAATAATAATAATAATAATAACAATAAGAAACTTTCATTCCATGAAACGTATTTATTCCAATTTTCATTCCATTTGTATTTATGTTCACATTTATATTTATATGCGTAGATTAATTACAATGTCCACTTCAGCAGAACCTCGGCTTTATTCCCAGTGCGCTCTGATCCGTCTCGGCCCACCTGTGCCAAATTCGCCCCGTTCACTCGGCAAGTCCGCGACGATTCGTCTCTATTTCTCCCGTTTCTTCGTCCCTTTAACTCGAATTCTTCTTCTCCCTTACGTCTTCCTTTTTTGTTTTCCCTCGCGCGCGCAGACCGGTTTCCCCCGCCTCCTCGTGGCCGCGCGCCACCTCCGGCTTCTATTTCTCTCTCTCTCTCTCGCCTCTCCCGTCCGTCTCCGACTGCGGCCCAGGCCCGAGCGCACACACAATTGCCAATTCCGCGGTGGCGCTTGCGGGGCGGTCGAGGGGGAACGGCGGGCCGCGCGGCGCAGCGGAAGGAGTGAAGGGGGGGGGGGGGAGGAGGACGGTTGAGTCCGGACGCGCGAATGTGGAAGAAAAAGTTTCGAGGCACTCGGCGGTGAGGGTGGGGGGCGCTGGTTCAACTCCACCGCCACTACCACCACGATCATCGCCACCCAACCCGTCAGAGCCGCCAGCTCGCCACACCGCCGCACCGACGTTTCAACCTCCCCCCCCCCCCCCCCCCCCCCCCGCCAACAGCAGCGGCGGCAGCTCACAGACCGGCGCGTTCCAAGCTTTAACAACCGATCCATAACAATCCGGCTCGCGTAACCTCAGCAAACGACTCTCATCCATCTGACCGAACTGCAATATGTTCGGTGTGTATGCGAGCTGCTACACGGTTATTGATAAACGGGGAATCTGGCAGCGGCCCGCACCCTCCTCCAGCTGTTTTTCCGCTGCCCCCCTTCCCGATGTCTCGCTCGCAGTCCCCCTTCCCCCTACCCGGCACCCACTCCAAAGACGAAGAATAGTAGCGGTCTTGTGTCGCGGTGATATCGTTCTTCCGCAATTCGATCACACACGGAAGGCATTATAAAATCTTTTTTCCCCGCCGGCGCGCACGAGGCGCATTTTCCTCGTTCCTTTTTTGCGCCCGTTTTCTTTTTTTTTTTTTTTGTCTATAATGCGAAACATCTGCAGCGTCTACGCATTGGGCGTGGTCCGCCGCCGAGACCCGAGAGAGAGAATTATTGACGGTGATTTCTTTTTTTTTTGCGCTTTTTTTTCGTGCGATTGATGTGCACAGCAGGTGGGCGGGTGGGGGGAGAGAGGGGGAAGGCGGGGGGGGGGGGGAGAGGGAATCAGCTGGCCGTCTGCCCAACGCGAGGGTAACGGAGGTTTTTATGATTTTCGCTAGGCCGTGTTGTACATATTATATTTATGTGTAAGAGTATCGGGTTCCGCGCGCACCGAGAGCTCGCGAGATAAGCTCGATTAATTATAGAACGATTCGCTAATGGGCGGCGGCGCTGTGTGTACGCGGCGGCGAGAACGCGGAAAACCCTTGCAAATGGACCGCGCGCCGCACTCTCTAGTCTTGTACACATATCATATGTACGCGGGACGAGGAGGCTCTTTCCCTCGTTCGGTTTAGTGGTCCGCTCGGTACCCCCGCTGTTGCGAGTATAACGCGATACTCTCGCCGCACTCTCGCTCCTCGAGCACTCGAAGAGCTTGTATTACCCCTCGCCGGTCCGCGCGCGCGTATTTATTAATTTAAGATGCGTTTTTTCGACGCGAGAGGCGCGCCCGGCGCCCAGTGTGTTTGCCTCGGATTATGCCATTGGGTTTCCGCGGTGGCGTACACCCCACGCGAGTGTCTCTCTGGCACTTCGATTTTTTGTTGTTGTCTCTTTCATTAAAATTGCAGATGAATCAACGCTGATAATCTCTCGATAATGGAAAATTGATGCGATTTTTGGATTTTCGTTTAATGCGCCGCAATACTCTCGAAATCGGGCGGTGCGAAACGATTAATAACAACGGGGAGATAATTAAAATGAAAACCGCGCGTTTTTGGAACTGCAGTATCGACTGCCAATAACGTAGATCGAAGAGATAAATATCAGTAAACGTGCGATAATATGCAACAGATGAAATCCAGAATTTTTTTCATTTTATTATTGTTATTATTATTATTATTATTATTATTATTATTATTATTATTATTATTATTATTATCTAAAAATTAAAGCTGTCGCTATTGCTAACGAAGCGACCAATGTTTACCGAAATTAAAACAAATTTCCGTGTAGATGTCGCTAAGTATGATGAAATTAGTCGCACGTTTCGGTGGGGGAAAATCAAAGCGGGGTAAATTTTCGCGAAGATCGTTCCGCCTTTGGGCGTCGGCGGGGGACATCGGAACGAATTTAGTAACAAAGCTCGGATGGCTCGGATGGCATCGTCGAAGTAGCGCGCCGAGAGACGCGATACAACGAAAGGGTAGTTACAATACAGTGCGGGAGGGAGACGAGACTCCTTTGAGGTACCGAAGCGTTGAGCAAACCATCGAGAGAGCGTACACTCTGAACCCTCCCCGTACCACCCCCCCGGTAATCGCATTATATGTACTACACCCAAAACCCCTGTCGCCCTTTTACTCCCGCCTCTCCGATGCTCGTCTTCGCGTTCTCGACTACCCCAAATATAAGGCACAACGTATGCGGTGCCGGGGCTGATAAGGCAGTCCCGAATGTATAGCGTAACGAGGCCAGTCGAAACGTATAATAAGCCCTCTTCAAAAAATCAGCGGTTGAAATCCCCCATGGAAATAAAGTATATTTGAAAATATATAAAAGATATAAAACTTTTGGACGAAAAATATATTTTTTTATCTGTTTAAGATGTATCTCAGATATGTCTCATGAAAATATATCCTGTGGATAGATAAAATATGTATAGCGGGTATAGAACTTTTGACCGATACATATAACTTTATATAATTCATTAGGTTAATCGCACGCGCTAGCGCGCGTGCCTGAAAATTTCTTCGCCAAAATCGACCTCAGAAATATATTTTTCAAAATATCGACTTGAAACCTTGAAAATCGCCAAAATCGGCCCCAATTTTTTTTTCTTTTCGAAATATCGACATCAAACCTATACCATTATTCTCAAGTCGCATATTCTACCCCTAAAAACACTGATTACTAACCTTTTTTAATCGATTTTGAAAAAAATTATCTTTAAAAATTATTAATTAAAATTTTTAAAAAATTAAAAATTAGATTTTTAAATTATTAACGAATCCACCATTAGTTTTGTTCTGAACGCAATAGTTTTATGCCGAACTAAAAAAACTTCATTATTTTCGATCTTTTTATTTTTTATTTCCACATCAACTAATTAATAAGCGCACAAAGTGCATGTATGAGCTAGTAATAATAATTTAATAATGATGATGATGATGATAATGATAATAATAATAATAACGACACAAATAATAATAATATTGATTATATTAATGATAATTTAATAATTAATTATTTTTTATTCATATTTATTGAGGGTCCTTTGAATTTCAGTAAGATCAAACGACAAACGATAAACGTCAATCATTCACGCATAATACGATGAAGAATACTTAATTGCAAAATAATAATTATCAATTAAACACAAATTTCAGTGCAGCACAAACGGAATTTTAATAACGCTCGTTATTACCGAGACAGTAATAACGCTATGATGTGATATGTTAATGGTGACAATGGCTGTTGCTGTTGCATTGTTGCTGAAATGACGCGCATCACCCGTTCGAAAAGTCGAGCAGTGTTGCATTAAATGTCGTTTTTGAAGAATCGAAAGAGCAGAGTCAAACGGGTGTAAACTCCGGCAAATTCAGATCCATCGAATTTTATTTCCACTGCTACGTGTATAAAAAAAACATCACGAGCATTCGACTTTCGCGAGTGGGCGATATAATTAATAAATTATTACTGTCATCAGTAACACATTCATTACGATTCCATTCTCTCGCTGCACTCACATTTTTTTCACCATTGCCCCAATCGAGACATAACAAATTGCAATTATCCGCGAAATAAGGGCGACTCGATGAATGCAAAATAGCGACAGGGTTATTGTTTTTTTTCCCCTTTTTATTCGACGCGCCAGACTCGAAAGGTCGTTTTACATAGTGTGACGAGGGCCTTTGACGAAAAAGTCGGAAATGCATGGGGGTACAAAATGGATGTAAACGACGATGAATACGCGGAGTCGCTCGCCGGATTTTTCCCTTTTTTTCCGGTCGACCGATTAAAAAAAATCGGCACGCACAAAAAAAATCGTGAAAAGGGTAACGCGGCTCTGGCATTAACGAGGGTCGCCGATGTACGCGGCGTCAGCGGGCCCGGCGCACGCAGGTGCACCAAGTACACCGAGCGCTATATCCGCGCACAGCCGGCTGGCTGACTTTATGCGAGGAGGTGCAGGAAGGGCGCGAGCGACGCGGGAGGCACACCGCCAGCCCCAACTCGGCGCCGAAGAATTCTCGTGGAATCCCGAAAGTTTCGTAATTTCAGTCCTTTCCCGCGGTTGCAAAAAAAAAAAAAAAAAAAAAAGAAGGAGAAGGAAAAAGCCAGCGAAAAAAAAGAAAGAAAGAAAAGAAGAAAAAAAAGAAAAGCGATGTTGGGTAGTAGGCGGCGGCGGTGAGAGAGTTGCGAAGGCTCTAAGAATAAGAATCCACCGCGTCCCGCGGCGTTTGCGGGCTTGTAAAAAAGTTTATTAAAAAAGTGCAGCGTGTATGGCTGCCGCCGCCGCGGAGGCCGCAAAGGGGACGGAAGAGTTTATCGCGTCGCTTCTTCCTCTCTATTTTTCCCCCCCTTCTTTTCACCCTCGACTCTCCGTCCATTCTCCCTTATTTTTTCTCCCAGTCGCTCTCGCTCAAACTCGTTCGGGGTGGCAACAGCTTCGACCGGGCCGCTCCTTCCAATTCCGAATTACAGCGAGAGAGACGCGCGAGTTTCACCGAGATTTCACGGTTATTCGTCCACGTCGTCGATTCTTATAAAAGCTTTTATCGCGTCGGTCCTCGTCGCTCGTTCCCAGCCGCCCTCGTCGTCGTCGTCGTCGTCGTCGTCGTCGTCGTCGTCGTCGTCGGGCCGGCGAGGAGAGCTAATGTCGTGATAGCGGATAATTACAAATGGAATGCCATTTCGATTTCGCACGGAAGAATAAACCTTTCGAGTCGCCTCCGCGACGGGGTAAAAGCCGAGAAGGGACCGAGCCGGGGGTACCGTTGGGGGTGGACGAGGGAAAAACGGATGGAGAGAACTTGACTGTCGTTCCCCACCGAGCGCGGGGGGGACGGCGATTCCCCGCTGACGCCGGGCGACACAGTTTAAACGTAAAACCAATTTCGAGCTTTTCAGCGTGATTAAACATCGTTACATAGTCCCCGCTGTACACGCGCTGACTCGTTGATATTCTCTCTTACCTACGTTTCGCGTTGCGGGGAAAATTGCGCGGATTCCCCACTCGGGCCCCTTCCGACCCCCCTTCCCACCTTTTGACCCCCCCCCCCCCCCTCAGTGTCCACTCCCAGAGCACAGCAAACTCGCCTCTCGCCCCCCGTGTACATTCGCGTTGCGCGCATAACGCGCATACAAGCGACCTCCTCATACACAGTCGCGCGGCGTTTCGACGGACCGACGGAGTCGTCGTTCTGAACCGACGTTTCGTTTTGCCCCGAGCCAGCGTTTCGTTGCGGCAACACCGGGGCGGAGGCAGAGAGAGAGAAAATAGAGTCGAAAATGTGTACGCGAACGGGGGGGGATGAATTCGCGAATTGGTCGGACGACGATAATGAGGGACGCGAAATTTTCGTTCGGGTTTGTTGGTTTTAATAATAAATTAGAGAACGAGATACGCGGCGGGAGGGAGCGTTTCGCGCGGGTGTTTAATACGCGAGACCGTGGCGGAGCGGTTTCATTTCGGTCAGCGTGTGTCCCTCTGCGTTATAAAAATATCTCGCAGTTGCTGCTCTGGGGGAATCCGGGCCCTGATTTTTCTACGTCCGATTTTTATCGTACCAATTTGAAAATGTTCCCGCAGGAGTTTTGAGAATATGAAGTAACCGCTTAAATCCGAATTACGAATTTCTCAATATCATATATTTTGTAACGATCTAAAAAAAATGGTTTAAAAGAACCAAATTCCGATTTATTGTTGAAGAAAACACAGAGAAAAATAATCAGGGAGTGATGATAACGATTTTGCTGTATTAACGAATTTTTTGTTGTCGCAGCAAAATGTTTAGCTAGTACAGGACATTTTTTGCTGCCGTAGCAAATCCGTGTGTCCCTCTGCGTTATAAAAATATCTCGCAGTTGCCACTCTGGGGGAATCCGGGCCCTGATTTTTGTCATGCCAATTTGAAAATGTTCCCGCAGGAGTTTTGAAAATATGAAGTAACCGCTTATAAACCGAATTACGAATTGCTCAATATCATACATTTTGTAACGATTTAAAAAAATGGTTTAAAAGAACCAAATTCCGATTTATTGTTGAAGAAAACACAGAGAAAAATAATCAGGGAGTGATGATAACGACTTTGCTGTATTAACGAATTTTTTGTTGTCGCAACAAAATGTTGAGCTTCTACAGGAAATTTTTTGCTTCCTTAGCAAATCTTTTGTCGTCACTCCGTTAATATTTTTCTCTGTAAAATCGCGACGTTTCGGTCCCCCAAAAATCTCTCCTCCCAGAACTTAGTTTTTCGAAGACAAGTGGCCAGTTTTGTTAGGCAGGGTTAAGAGAGGGGTAGGTCGAGCAGAGTTGCGTCTGCTTCCCTATTATCATTATAGCTGCGGCGAAATGTTTGTATAATATGTAATGAAGAACGAGAAGGGGGTTCGATACGCTCAGGGGGCGAAGCCCCCCCTGGTGCATAATAATAAATAATAATACTCAACATCATATATTTTGTAACGATCTAAAAAAATTGTTTAATAATCAGGGAGTGATGATCCATTTTTTGCTGTATTAACGTTTTTTTTATTGTCGCAGCAAAATGTTGAGCTTCTACAGGAAATTTTTTGCTGCCCTAGCAAACCTTTTGTCGTCACTCCGTGAATATTTTTCTCTGTAAAATCGCGACGTTTCGGTCCCCCAAAAATCTCTCCTCCCAGAACTTAATTTTTCGAAGACAGGTGGCCAGTTTTGTTAGGCAGGGTTAAGTGAGGGGTAGGTCGAGCAGAGTTGCGTCTGCTTCCCTATTGTGATTATAGCTGCGGCGAAATGTTTGTATAATATGTGATGAAGAGCGAGAAGTGGGGTTCGATACGCTCAGGGGGCGAAGCCCCCCTGGTGTATAATAATAAATAATAATACGAGGGTAAAACTTGGGTTGAGACGATCGATACCCCCGGGACCGGAAGAGGAGGGGGGGGGGGCTGACGTTATTTCCGGTAAAATTGCTTTTATTTAATTCGTCGCGAGCGCGGATAGTGAGGCAAGCGTAGAGAGAGAAACGAGCGCTGACGGGGGGAGGGGGGGCGCAGGGGAAACAAGCGCGTACCGGTATAATTACAGAGTGCTAATTAAGTTAATACAAAGTCCAATGTTTGGATGGGGCGCGAGGAGAGGCGGAGGAGGCGGCGAGCAGTGAGTACACTCTATGGTCGGCGGGGTGTGCATCGGACTATACGGTGGGCGGCCGGGGCCCCCGTTGCACAACGAGAGACGAGGGACGAAACGCCGCAGGACACGGTCAACACTGACAACGAAACTCGGCTAATGCCCTTTGTATAATCGGCAGTATTTGCTTGCGCGTGGCCTGCACGTTTTCGTGCCTGTACAGAAGGAGCGTGTAGCCCTTAACTTCGGCTTCTGGATCTTCGGCGTCTTCCACGGTGTTCAGAGGGTGCAGACCCAACGGCGGATCCGTGGACTTCGTCAGGCCGGACACGATCTGCGAACGGGAGAGATTGAGATGAGAATAATCGTCATTGACGAAGAGGAAGAGTTTGCCAGAAAAATTGTTTGCCATTGGCTGAAATATTCGAGAGGTTTGAGCGCAATTTTCGGAGCGTACAGTTCGTGTAAAGTCGATAAATTTGAGTTGAAAGTTTTGCTAGTTCCATTAAATTTGAGCACGCAAACGGGAATTCCTTAAAATTTTCAAAGTAAAGACGTGATTTTTGTTTTCAAATTTTGTTAAGTTTTTTGTAGTATTCCTTAGTACAAGTATTTACTTATTATAGTATAATAAATAAATACTTGTACTAAATAATTTTTTCGACTGTTATAGTATTTACTATAGTATAATAATAAAGTATATAGTATTTACTATAGCATAATTCGACTGTTATAGTATTTACTATTCGCAAATTCCTCAAAAATTTCAAAGTAAAGACGTGATTTTTCTTTTCAAATTTTGTCAAGTTTTTTGTAGCCTGCGTCGTCAGATCCATCTCTGCGGATTTTTGAAAATGCGCTCACTGAAGAATTACAAATTTTCGTGGAATTTCAGTTAGCGGCTCAGGCGATCAGCCTAATGCGAGGGAACAATGGACGGGGTTTTATCAATTTCCGGCACTTCGCCGCAGACGTATAGCGCACACGCTCGTATTCAAAGATAATGCGACGAGGGTGAGCGCGATACGCTCTTGCCGCGTCGTCCCCATCCGGTTCTCCCGGCAGTACACAGCTTTTCAAGGGTGTCAAGACAGAGGGACGGAGAGGGCGGGATGTGCGAGAGGTGTGCTTAAAATCTGGGGAAGCACTCGAAACTTTGTCGACGGTGGAGAGGAAATGGAAGGGGGGGCTGTGAAAACGCTCGTCCGTGGATCGAGCTGGGCGCAGGACCGAGTGAGAATTCCGTGGGGTTGCGCCGCACTCCGGCGAGGGATAATCAAAGAGCGAGATACTGCGACGGGAATGCGAATAAGAGGGCGCCAGGGCGAGGAGAAAATAAGCGCCCGAAGAAATGGTGTGGACTCACTTTGGTTGCCAGCTCGTGTTGGCCGCCGATTCTCGGCACGAAAACGCCAATATCTCGCCTCATTTTCTCGCCCTTTAAATCCATACCCAGAAGAATCGTGAGGGCGAAGGGTCCGTCCCTCGTGAACACGAGCACGTCTTCCAGGGCGTTGGGTAATTCGATGAATTTCTGAAAATACACAACTATTGTTGTATCAATTATTGCTCACAGCGGGGCCGGAAGGTCACCCTCCGGAAATAAAGTTATAGTTTTAACGACAACGGCACGGAAAATTTCGTCGCTAAAATGTCATCTGAATATATTCTCAATTTTTTCTCAGCCTGAATCAAAACGAAAATCCGAAATCGAATTATAATGTTAATTAAAAAAAACAATAATAATAAATAAATGATAATAAATGTAATTCTCATCTTAATTGAAATTAATACGAGAAGAGTTTGTAGTATTTTGAGGACGTATCTCTAAGCCTATTTTACTCATAAACATTTCTCCAAGACCAAACGTTTGAACACCGCCCACCGGAGCTTTGGGAAAATTTCGCGAATTTCCGTAAATAGTCAGGCAAATTATCAGCGAAAATCCTCAGAGCCTGGAAATGCACAGCGACGGAAGATCTCCCGTTTGAAGTCTGTCACTCTCGGTGGTGGCGAGGGTCAATTCCGCGTATATTCCGCGAGAATCCTCCTATAATTATATAAATTATTAGCGTTCGAGAGGGAGGGGGTGGGGGTGGCGAGAGGGTGGAACGAAGTTCGTTTGATGGGTCGATAGCTGTTCCGGTGGAGCTCCAGGGGTTGCACGAGCGCCCCGGGAATCCGTAGAGTGTCCGCGGGGCGCTGAGCACCGAATAGGAAAATAGCCGCTTCCTCTCTCGTCTCCCGCCTCCGCGCATGTTTATCTATATCGCGGCAGTGCATAGACCTTCCAATTTTACGAGCGAGAGGAATCTCTCTCCGCTCTCTCTCTCTCTCTCTGCTCGTGCCATACACGCAGCTGCTTGTACAAAGCTCGCCACACGCAGCGAGAGATCCCGATATATACGTATATCGCGTCGCGCGTTAGGATATAATAGAATGCAGAACGCTCTCGGTGTACCTACTTCGCCGCACTATAATCAAATGCCAGGCGCATTTATGGCGTCATAATCCCAAACCGTGCGCGCGTGCTGGGGGTAACCAACGTCCGTTGACTCCGCCGCGCGGATATCGGAGCCGATTTAATATGCCCCGAACGGGGGCGGGCGCCCCCCGCGAGCATCTCAAAGTTATGTACACAAAAGTGCCCGTCCCGCACTGATATAACAGCGATATTATATTATATCTCGTTACCGCGACTTTTTCCAACGCTAAACGGAGTCTCGTACCGCGGGCAGAGGGTGGTTACGGTTTTTTTATGCACTGTTAAATTTAGTCCGTGCCTCGTGGAGTAAACAATGATTTTTAGGAGTGCGATAATGACTGACAAGATCGTTTGTTGGGGGTATTAAAAAGAAGTTACATTTAGTTTCGATCTTGTGGAATGAAGAGTGATTTATAGTGGAGCGATGATGACTGACGAGATCTTCCGTTGGGGCGTTAAGAACAGGTTTTGCCTTTCTTTGGATTCGACACGTCTGTCGTACCTGGACGAGAATAGGAAAACCCGGTGGGGCGACGTTCTCGATGGTTTTCAGCCGTCTGATATCGGAGCCGATTTAACTCAAAGTTATGTACACAAAAGTGCCCGTCCCGCACTGATATAACAGCAATATTATATTATATCTCGTTACCGCGACTTTTTCCAACGCTAAAAGGAGTCTTGCATCGCGGGCAGAGGGTGGTTACAGTTTTTTTTATACACTGTTAAATTTAGTCCGTGCCTCGTGGAGTAAACAATGATTTTTAAGAGTGCGATAATGACTGACAAGATCGTTTGTTGGGGGTATTAAAAAAAAAGTTACATTTAGTTTCGATCTTGTGGAATGAAGAGTGATTTATAGTGGAGCGATAATGACTGACGAGATCTTCCGTTGGGGCGTTAAGAACAGGTTTTCCCTTTCTTTGGATTCGACACGTCTGTCGTACCTGGACGAGAATAGGGAAACCCGGTAGGGCGACGTTCTCGACGATCTTCAGGTCCTTGATAAGCAGATCTCCGGCTGTGAGCTCGGAAATATCGGTTTTGGCTGCTAGAATCTTGGCGTACAGCTCGTCCCGCGTTTCGAGATTCTGCGTGGATTCCGGAGACTCCAGTTGGCGAATCGCTTCGAAGTCCAGGCTCTTCGCTCTTCCAGCCTCCTCGGAGAAGTTGTGAGTGTCCACGAGAATGGGTCCTGCAAGAATTCAGCGGGAATATCAGTGACAAGAGCGAAGCGAAATACATCCAGGAGGCCGGTGAAAAAACGAGCGCGGAAGGAGGATATTTATCGTCGTTCATTCGCGAGCGACTGTAACGGATGGCAAATTCCCAGGAGTTTAACCCCCCGCGTTTCCCAAACTCATTTCTCATTCGGGGAAAATCAGCATCAACGGCTCGCGCGCAGCGTCGTCGTCGTCGTCGGGGGAGAATTTTCTATAAGCCATCGGAGACGCGATATCTCATATTCGATAGAGAATTTACGTTTTCTTTTTTTTTCTTCAATCCCGTCCCTTCTGGCCTCCCGCGGTTCTATAGCGAATTCCCTTTGTGCCGGGCGAGAGCTAATGGAACGCGTAAACACAGCGGCGGTCCTCGAGGCTTTGGCTTTTTGTCCGCTCGGTCTCCAAGGGACAGAGACGAAGGTGCAGGATTGGAGTGTCCCGCCAGCTGATTTGTAATTCCCAGTGAGCTGAATTGTGAATCTGCGCGCCGGTGCGGCTCGACAGTCCTCGCGACTCGAGTGTCCCGAAAGTTTGTTCTCTTTTGATGGAGCCCTTTATGCGATTGTAATTTTAAGCTCTCCTCGCTCTCGCTCTCGCTGCCACTGACAGAGTGGACTGCGCGTGTCGCGTGCCTCGCGACTCCGTTAAGATTTTCCACGATGAAAGCCAGACGTCGCCTGTTGATGTTTCACGGTGCTGCGGCTGACTCAAATAAAATTACGGAAGTTCAAGCGTTTTGCACTATCGTCAAATGGGTAATAAATGTTTCGAAACGTTGCTGTGATTATTTTATGCGTAAAATAGCAACACTGTTGACTCGTCTGTAATACGCAATGTGTATTTTGTGCGGAGGAAAATTAAACGTAAATTTATAAAAACAACTGTTTGAAGTTAATTTTTATTATTACGCTTTTTGCAATTGTGGGAGGAAAAACACGCTTCCTCGTCAAATAAATTTAATTAAAAAATAATTAAAATTTGAATGAATTTTTTGTTACGGGAAATGCAGTTGAAATACTCGCCTCTCAGTAAATTGCGCAGCTGAGCGTCCGCGATCTTTGGATTCTCGGTGAAAATATTTTTCGCAACCAGCGTGGCGCAGCTACCGACGGGATCGAGAGTGACTCTCGCGTTGGGCCACAGCCAGGCCGGATCTTGGGGTCTGTGATCGATCACCTCGACGACCGAGTCGATTAATTTCGAATCCTGACTCGACAGCGCGTGATGATCCACCAGAGTCAGCTCCAAGCGATTTTCCCTGCTCAGTGCGTTCAGATCGATCTGACTTCTGTTAAAATAATAATTAAAAATATATGTTTTGTTAATGAATTTAAAAAAAAACATTTTTAGTCGATACAATTTTTTGTCAATAAAAAATGATTTTCTTAGTCAATACAAAAAAACGTGTCAATACATTTTTTATATCGATTAACAAAAAAATATTATGAGACTATAAAAAAAAGTTGTCAATACATTTTTTATCAGTCGACAACATTTTTCTATTTGTTGATCAACAATTAATCAACTCAATTTCGATATTCCCAATATCCAAAATAATCTTTTTGTAATAGCGTGCGTAAAGCTCGTCATTTCGGTGAGGATTCGCGTGCGTGAAGTGCTCGTTTTCCGAAGGTCGTGCGTAAAGTAAACGTCGTGTCTAAAGCTTCACTTTACGCACTCCTTTCGGAAAACTCGCACTTTGACTTCGCTCAACCTCCCCGAAGAAGACTCGCATCACGCACGCTATTACAAAAAATAGTATGTGTAACTCGTGCGGAACTGTTGTACTTTACGCACTTGTTACACAACCCAGTAAACACAAAAATCGGTTTCGTTGCTGCTCAATTACAATTTCCTACTCCCCAACGTAGCTGTTATGTAACACCAGTGTTATGTACTAGTTACATTACTGAGTAGGAAATTGTAATTGAGCAGCAACGAAACCGATTCTTGTGTTTACTGGGAATATACTATTACCTGAATGTTATTGAGCTCAAGGGAATTCCATTGTTCCTCAGAAACCAGACGACCTCGGTCTTGACGCGAAACTCCCTCTCCGGTATATTCATCACGGGTATCACGGCGACCGTTCCTCTGTTGTCCTCGCTCAGCTGGTGGTAGCAAAAGAAGCCGTGCGCGAGGGCGCACACGGCGGAGTCCAAGTCACACGTGCAATTACCCAGAACGACCTTTACGCGCCGGAAACTCCCTAAATTGGCCTGAAAATAACATATTTCCGCGCATAACCGTTTCGTCGTTACCCAAACTCACGCTTTAATTGTCGTTAATTGTTTTCGATAATCACGCGAGTTTCGCGGAGAATGCAAATAACGAAGGTTTATTATTATAGGCATGTTCGCATAGCGCTCGGGCGCGCAAACGTTATCAGCGAGCGAGCGCTGCAAAACGATCGAGGGGTGGGGGTAGCGGGGACAGCGACTTCCCGAATTCGCGCGCTTTAGCGTCAGTTGCTCGCGACTCACGCAGCGACGAAGCTAAATTCTTCTACGCATTTAAGGGCGACTTCTAACCTGGAGAACCGTTTTTTCATTTGATTTTTTTTGTGGGAAAACGAATAATAGTTTTCGACTGCGGTTTTTTTCTACTTGTTATTTACGTTTTATAGTATAGAATGGAATTTTTAAACAAAAAATTGTCGGCGTCTTAGGTCCCTAAACACGGTCATCCAAAATAAATGGCTACCACTCTCCTGACCACTGTAATTATGCGATCGGCCTGCAATTGTGCATACACACTCGGGAAACATGTCTTCATGGAATGACGGAAGTTTTTTTCGATAACTTAATTTTTCGATTTTTTATTAATGTTTTTATACGAAAAACATAGAGGAAAAATCTTTTAAACGCCGCCATTTTCTTAATTTTGCAGTAATCGAAAAAAAACCTCCGTCATTCCATGAAGACATGTTTCTCGAGTATGTATGCACAATTTCAGGCCGATCGCATAATTACAGTGGTCAGGAGAGTGGTAGCCATTTATTTTGGATGATCGTGTTTGAGGAATTGGGACGCCGACAATTTTTAGTTAAAAAAAAATTCCATTGTATACTTTAAAACGTAAGTAACAAGTAGAAAAAAACCGCTGTCGTCTACATTTATTTGTTTCCCCATAAAAAATATAATGAAAACCGATGCTCCAGGGTAGAAGTCCTCCTTAAGAGGAAGCCAGTAAAAAAAATAACCCAAAAAACAGCCTTTTTTAAGCGAACATCCTCACAACATAGACAAACAATACAATCGAATCTTCTAAATTTATTTATAAATAACCAACTGATCATCGCGCAATCAAAATTGTGGTTATGATTTTGCGACGAATACAAAGTCTTAATGACTATTATTATTTTTCAATAGATAGTACTTCTCATTCATAAATAAATTATACAGTTAATCCTTCCTGGGAATTCTATGGCTTTTTCAGGCTACCTGCATGGGGTCCTCACAAAGACCGCTGTCTACCCGTCCAGGATTAAAAAAATTACTAAATATGTATTTTATTAACTCCGTAATCCATTTCAAGGAAGAGACGAGTGCACAGCATAATCGACTAATAACGTCTAAAAGATCTATAGACGTCTATACTATAGATCGTCGAACGTACGTCTAAAAGATCTATAGACGTCTATAGATCGTAGAACGTACGTCTATATATCGTTTACACGAGACACGGCGAGAACGGAAGGTTGAATGAGTAGCGAACAGCTGATCGTGTTGTTACGTACGAAGGTCGCGCAGCGTCTAACCCCGCATTCGCTTTCTCGTGAAACTCGTAATCATCACAATAGTACTGTCGACAAAACCGAATAAATATTGACACGTACCAGCGCTGATTTCGAAGCTGCGAGAAAAGTCTCCATATCGCGAGATAATCGCACGAATTCCGGGCGAAAAATAAGTTGAGGTTACGAGACCGCTTGAGTTCGGAAGACGAGACACTGGAACAACAATGCGCCACACCGAACTGTCAATTCGGCGCTGCGGTGCGGCTTCGTAGCTTCACGATCGTCGTGTTGCCGTCGGGATCGTCGGTGTCAAATTGAATTTTGAAAATCGCGGAACTATGAGCGGCGGTATAGTGCCCAGTAAATCCACCGTTTACGTCTCCAATCTGCCCTTCTCCCTCACAAATAACGACATACATCAACTGCTGGAATCTCACGGTAAAATAGTTAAGTGAGTTAAAAAAAAATGTTTTTTTTATCATAAGCTATTGATTATTTTTTATCAACAGAACATATTTTTTAATTAACATTGTATTTTCAGGGTCACAGTCGTCAAGGACAAAAATTCCAGGCGCAGCAGAGGCGTAGCGTTTGTTCTTTTTCTCAAGCCGGAAGATGCTGCGAATTGCGCCAAAGCTCTCAACAATACAGAGGTAGAACAAAAGCTACACTCGAAGGGTGGGGGTCAAAATAGCTAATTACCAAAATAGCGAATGGCTAAAATAGCAAAGTTCAAAACAATGAACGGTCTGAATCTAGAATGACTATTTTGACTCACAGCTTTATTAAAATGGAATCAAAATAGCGAATGATCAAAATAGGGAATGGCTGAAATAGCGAATTTCATAATGATGGCCATTCTAGATTCAGGCTATTAATTATTTTGAAATTTGCTATTTTAGCTATTCGCTGATTTGGTAATAAGCTATTTTGACCCCCACCCCACTCGAAATGTTTCAATTAGCAAAACAAAAATGTGCTTCATTTTCTGTGTTTTGTTCTTTCAATTATTATGTTAATAATCGTTAAATATTGCAGATCGGTGGACGCACGGTGAAAAGTTCAATAGCCGTGGACAACGGGCGCAGCACAGAGTTCATAAGGCGCAGGGACTATCCGGACAAGTCGCAGTGCTGGGAGTGCGGAGAGGAGGGTCACCTGTCTTACAGCTGCAGTCACAACACTCTGGGCGTGAGAAATCCGCCGCCGAAGAAGGTGCGAACGAGAAAGAAAAACAAGTCCACAGGGGAGCCGGGCGCGACTAGTTACTACGACAGCGACAGCGACGACGGCGTGAGAAATCCGCGGGAGTCGCGGGGCAGCGTCTGCGAGGACGAGGAGAACGAGGTCGAGCCGGACGACGAAACCCTCAGCGCCGCGATAAGTCATGAGGTGCGCCGAATTTTACGGTAGTACGAGCGCTACGATCCCGCCAAACGTGAGTTTCAAAGAATATTTCGAACACTTCTCGATGGGATAAAAATCTGAAAAAAATGAGCACGTTGATGGAGCTGGAAAGATTTATTTTGCATAATAAGAATTTCAAAGTGTTATCAACAAATTAATGAAAAAATGAATTGTTCATCAATTTGCCCGGCAACCCAAGTTTTTTTTCTGATGAAAATTATTAATTTATTTCTCTGGATACGTATGAATTTTTTCATAATTTTGTATAAACTTTTTTAAATGCGGTTTTTGCTCCGCATTTTTCTTGAAAAAACGCAATTTTGAAAAATTAGACAAAATTCTGAAAAAATTCATACGTATTCAGAAAAATGAATGAATATTTTTCATCAGAAGAAAAAGTTGAGTTACCAGGTGAATTGTTGATCAATTCATTTTTACATTTTTTGTTAATAACATTTTGGAATTATTATTATGCAAAATCAATCTTTTCGGTACCTTCAACGCGCTTGATTTTTTTCAGGTTTTTATCCCATTGAGAAGTGTTCGAAATATTCTCTGAAACTCACGTTTGGCGGGACTGTATCGCACGTACTACTCCGCATCGCTTCGTTTTCTGGCTAAGTCGGGTTGCATTTGATCAACGAGTCTAATTTTATTCGTTCGATTTATCGCCAGAGACAAAAATACGAGGAGGAAATGCACAGGTACAAAGCCTCGACTCTCCACGACGAAGCCCAGCAGCAGTCGAGCGAGGCGCCCCGCAAGAAATTCAAGAAGAACGAGTACTTCGACGAGTACGAGGACGCGAGCGACTGAGGAGCTTCGCGGGGTTTCGGCGCCAAAAGAAAAGCAGAGGCAATCAATTTCTGTACAAAAATCATAACGTATTTAATCTTATGTATGTACATGTTTCACTGGTTTTGCCGTTGACCGAACGGAATGCGTCGCTCGCGGCCAACGAGGTGGCGTTAGATCGAACTTCTTATCACGGTAATATTTTATCGATTATCGTGATTTTTACGAAAATAGACGCGCTCTCTTCGCGCGTCAGCGAGTCCCATACGACGAGTTTCGCGAGCAGGTGTGGCGATCGACTGTATCGTGATTTACAGCGAGAGAAAGAGCGAAATTTGTCGAGGCCTTTGTCAGTCTTTCAGAAGTTCCTCGTACTTCGCGATCGCTTGTTGAGAGGCGCTCCGCTTCCTGCTGTTGATCTCGTACCAGTGACCGCTCGACGAGCTCGGACAGGGTTTTTCCTCAAACTCGCTTCTGACCCTGAAAACCCTTTGGGACTCTTGGGATCGCGGCTCCGCGGGCAGATATTTGTCGAACATGAGGGCCGACTTTACGAGTGCCAGCGCCTCTTCTGTAATGAAAAATACCTGCGTAAAAAAGGGGCCGATAAAACGAGGACGAAAAGCGTGTAAAAAAATAAAACGAGAACCTACGCTCGTTCTCGTTGAGGCTGAGACCCTCGATCGCGGCAACGTGATGCATGAACAGGTAAAACTTGTCCTCGATGTCCAGGACCCTGATAATAAAGTCGGGATCCCGTTTCGCGAGATAGCTCAGAAATAGGATGCCTTTTCGCAGGGCGTTTGATTGTTTTCTCCTGGCCTTTCGCCAAAAGTTAGTGCGAACTTTCGGGGCCGCGACGCCGCCCCGCGAATCCGCCTTCTCGATCGTCCGCAGATCGATCTTCGAACAATTGTACAGCAAGATTATCGTGAAGGTCAGAACTCGAATGCAGCAGTTGCAGGAGTTCGAGAACTCGGCCGTCCAGGGAATACTGTTTGAGAGAAACACGAGGTGCACGAACGCGAGAAAATCGTCGCATATGTTCACCGTGGTTATGGGATCCGGACGGAATGTTTGCAGCTGCGCCATGAAAATCTCCAACCCGCAGGCCTCTGTAATAACGCGTAATATTTGTTCGATACTTCTCACTCGCTTGTCGATGTTTAATTGTAACGTACCTGGAGTAAAGTGCAGCGCGCCTTTCCATATATTCAGCGACGTTACATCTGGAATAATATTATTTCGGGAGGCCGTGAAAATGTTTTCCGATATTAGGGATAATCAAGGTTTCAATTGCGATTATTGTTGGACGAATACGTACTCGGGGTAACGGAACAGAGATTTTTTCCGAACGCGCTGGATTTGCAGAAGACGGCTATCAGTTTCGTCATGGACACGAAACAACGAACGAGCGGCCTCGAGAATACCAACTCCCTGAATATCTTGTGGATATATCTCAACCTGTAAAAAAGAGTAAACGTATTTTTAAAGAATGATTACAAAAAGGCGTAAACTCGTCAGAAATCCAAGTGGCTCGATTCGATGGACTTACCCTCTGGGACAGAAGCCAATGTTTTCCTGCACGCTACACAAAGTCTTCGCGATTGCGCATATCAAACCGCTGAACTGATGTGATCTTCTCTGAAACAATGGAATTGGCGTTAAAATTAATACGAGGTTTTGCAAGAACGAAAAGCATTCCCTGGTTACAAAAATCCGATTAGAACCAATAAAACGGACAAAAATCCCATTGAAACGTGTTTGAACCGATTATTTTTCAATCGGAATTTTGTCCATTTGATGGGTATCTATCAGTGTCAATGGGAATTACTAAGCAGAGTTGGGAGGCTTTCGCATCTAATCCATACCACGAAGCCGAGGGCAGTCGTGAACTCCAGAATCATCTCCAAAATCTCAAAACGGTGGCCCTTCTTCGGCCACGCGTTGTAGCGGACCATTTGCTTGTCGTAATTGCTGTAATTCGGATCATTCTCCACGATCAATTGCGTTTTTCCTGCCACGTACTCGCCGAGATAATTCGAAACTTCGGCTATGTGGGCAAGAGTGCCCATGGCTCTTCTAGCCTCGATGCCGCGCTCCTTGTCGTACCACACACTGGAATCGCAGATCGACTGACTGTAGTCCACGTTGGCGTCGTAGAAATCCGAAAAATACAGGTCGTTCATGTCCCTTATGTCGTCGTTCTTCATCGCCGCGGAAATAGTCTGAAGAACGACCGTGGAGTTGAGCAGCAATTCCCGAGTCGTCGAGACGATCTGAAAGTTTAATTGCTCGGCCTGAGTACGCGTTTTGGCTCTGTGATCCGAATATTCACGGGCTTTTGCGCTCACTTTATTCACGATCGGTCTGCAATCCTTGGAATTTATCTCCGTCCTCGTCTTCTTCATCATTACAGCGAGATCTGGCTGGAAATATTCGACGTTCAGCTTCCTGTCGTCCACGATACTCACTATTGGTTTCACCAGATCGGGATTTTCTGGAAATAATTTTTTCGTCAATATGAATTAAATTAAATTAAGTAGATTCAATGATGGATTTTAATACATGCTGAAAAATCGTAAAAAAACTGTACCGAATATTCTGAAGGTGTCTTCCTCCTGCAAAATCGGCAGATTCTTCTTTCCGAACTTTTCGATTATCTGAATATCGACGACGGACTTTTCCGGAAGGGATTTCTCGAAGATGGTTTGCGGTATCGTGTCGAGCGGACGATCTGGCGGAATACATCGGTGTGATTCAGTTAGGAATAAATTCAGCGAGTTCTTGGAGTTTCCACGGGTTCGAAACTCACCGCGAATCGTTTTTTTAAGGTCCCAGCTGGACCTGTGAATACTGGACGTCTGAACGCTAATCTCGCTCACTTTGACCGGTGCGGTCGTTAGCATAGAACGATTTGGCACACCGAATCGGTTTCGGTTCGGCGAGTCTACGTTGGATTTTTGCGGTTGAGTCAATTTTACTACGCCGGTTTCTATCAACTTGCATCTCTCCATCATACTTCCAAGCTGAAGAGACTGTAGAAAAACGTGCAAAATTAATCAGTCGCCCTTTAACGAATATCACGATCTATGAATTTGTCCTCCGAACCTGAAATTCGTACTGCGTTTTCATGCTGTCTTTTTCCTTGTGAAGCGCATTTATCTCGGCGCGATACCGACTCGCCTGCTCCTCGATCAAACGCGCCTTCTCCATCCTCTCCTTTTCCACGCGCAGTTGCGTCTGCTGGAGCTGACTGCGTAGAAAATCCGTCTCGCCTTCCTTAGTCATGAAGTCATCGAGCAGCTTCTTGTTCTCCTGTTGTAATTTCTCCAATTGTCGAAGACGAGCGTCGTCTACATTGTAAAAAAAATATATATATATAAAAATAAACCTGATAAATCTTTTAATTACCACCTATTCAACAGAGAATAAAGCAGTTGAAACGCGAGTCGTACCAGAGACAACGACCACGTCGTTTCTAGGAACAAAGGTGGAATTCAGGTGATCCCTCTGAAGCAGATTGGTCTTAAACTCATCAAACATCATAGCACCGTCATCATCAAGCACATTTCTGATGTTTTCGGAGGAAGCCAATTTCTGAGAGTAGACTTGACCATTGCTTCCTGCGTTTGTACTTTTATTTGTACTTTTATTGGCAGAAAAAGGTTTGTGCTGCTCCTTCAGCCTGGAGACTTGAGGATTCTTGGGAAAATTATTGCCTGCTCTGCTGGTGGAAGGCACAGGGTGAATAATGCTTGTATTTCTGTTGTCCTTTTGCACATTATTAGGTACCCTCGAGTCTATGGAAACGTTGACATCCTGTGACAAAATTTCAATAAGAAAATACCTAAATTTGTGAAAGGAATGAGAAAAAGCAGAATTTTCAACAAACTTGAGAACAGGCTTGAGACACAATGTAGTCCATTTCCTCGAGGGCGTCGTCATCAAAGTCATCGCCCCAAACATCGTCGCTCTTGCTCTGACCTGCGCCACCAATGGAAGGCCTCTTCTGTTTGGGCACTGCTCCTTGTTTAGGACTGTCGATTCTGGGCTTTTTGGCTGGTGAGGCGTTATAGCTGTTGCAGTCCTTTCCATAGCGTTTGGCCATGGCTCAGTCGCCCTATTGTTCGTCAACAAAAAATAAATTATTCCGATCAATCAAATTACTCATAAGACACTCAAGCGCAACTAATATGTATCAATTTAAACAGCAATTCAACCCAAACTCCCGTGGACCATATAGGCTCACGCCACTTCCAATTTTCAACTGTGTCACCCACCAGTGAATTCAGACACTCGCTCCAAACATAAGTTAACATTCCATTTATTTACTTTATCCCTTCGCCCGAAAAACCCTACAAAATTGATAAAAAATATGTCTCGACGTAGCCCGTCTGTCGTAAACATTCGGAAGCGATACAATTGCGGCAAACACTTGTCAAAAACCTGCGTCCCAAAGAATCACAAGCCCCGTTCGCCGGGTACACTGACAGAAAGCAACCAACACGGCGAATTACAGAAACGGCTACGAATAACTCGGAACAACGAGACAAACCTCGCGATCCACATGTGCGAACTCGTTTCCGGGAAATCGAAAAAATCCTCAGGTCGTTCCTCGGTAGTCTCGCGTCAGAGACGACAGCGACGCGAGCGAGTGCGCAGGTCCCTCCCGTTTCGCCCGGCCATGCGTTCGAGCGGCGCAGTATATTTCGTGGATCTTGCGGCTAATCATGCGTGTAGGTTGCCGCCTGTTGGTGATGAGAAGTGTTTCGACTGATTTGTCGTCTGAATTTAAAATATCCTTGAAGAAAGCATCGGATTCTTTCATTTCGACTCAAGGCACGTTCAAGGGCACTCTTTATTGCGAACTTTCTCAACCATTCTCATTCAAACCATGGTTTAAATCTTGTAATTTGAACCGCCATAGAATATCACTAATTAACAGAATAAAAACAGGACACACTCTTGCCCCCGCTCATCTTTTTAGAAAAGGCATTATCCAAAACGCGAGCTGCAAGTGTGGATATCATTCCTGTGACTTGAACCATATTTTCTGGTATTGTCCTGAATTTTCTGGTGAGAGGCAGAGACTAATTCTGAATCTAAATAAATTTAATATACTGGAATTCACCGACATCACAAGATTATTTATAATTAAAGATTTTAAAGCGCTCGTACCTTTCTGCGATTTCATAATTCATAACAAAATAAATATTTAACAATGAAATCGTAACATACATCTATTAAACTCCTCAAGGTATAATTACCCTGTCCCATCATTCATAGATATGTATATTAATTAAAATATAATAAACAAAATTAATAATAATAGCAATATTAATCAAAATTAAAAAATGTACAAGGAAAAAAAACTATTAAACAAAAATATATATTATAACAGTAACAAATAACAGAAATACGATATTACAACAAACACAAAATTCGACTAAAAACATATTATCATGGTAAAACATAACTCTTTAAGGGCATGTGAAATACCGACTGCGATAATAAAAACTGTAATGAACGTTTTTGACGCATATTTGCATTTACAGCAAAACGAAGAAATTCATTCCCTGCACTGGTGAAATCCGCAGGGAATGAATTTCTTCTTTTAGCTGTAAACGCAAATATCCGTGAAAAACGTTCATTACAGTTTTTATTACCGCAGTCGGTATTTCACATGCCCTTAAGGGCATGTGAAACGTGTACCACGTGACACGTGAGTGCGAGAGAGATAGACGCAATTTTTGAATAAAAGCCATTTAAAAACTATTCTTATTCTGGATGAAAGCAAAATATAATCGAACGGAGAATTAAAATACGCTTCCGTTGATGTTTTTCTTTGTCTCAAAATATTTTCGGTATCTCCATACAATTGATTACAGTTTTTGTTACCGACTAAGCAGGTTTCACATCGCCTTAAGGGAATGTGAAACCTACTCAGTCGGTAACAAAAACTGTAATCAGCCCTACGGAGACACCGTAAATATTCGGAGATAAAGAAAAACGTCGTCCGAAGCGCAATTTTATTCGCCGTCGGACGATATTTTCCTTTCATCCAAACTAACAATAGTCTTAGAATGGCATTGTTTCAAAAATTGCAGCTATCTCTCTCGCACTCACGTATCACGTGGTACATGTTTCACATGCCCTTAATTTGAAATTTCAAATGGTATTGGCACATGCCGTCAACAGATGGCGATAGCCAGGAGTTAAGGAGAAGAAGAAGAGCGGCGCAGTACGACTCGAGCGTTCCGCGTGAGACGTGTGTGTTGTGAGTGCGCGCCCGACAGACGGTTGTGTGAGAGTGAGGGACACCGCGCGGTGTGTGTCTTGCACAAGTTTTCGTGCGGCTCGGAGTGTATACGGTGCGGCGGCAGAGAGAGAGAGAGAGAGAGAGGGAGAGAGAGAGAGCAGCGGAGGAAAGAGGCACACGCGTAATACACACCGCTGGCGAGCGAAACCCCGAGAGAGGAATCCGCCGTCGTCGATAATCGCTCGGGCGAAACGAGAGCGCGTCGCTGTGGTGTATGCGGACCCGGGTCGTCCAGCGTGCTCGAATTCTCACGCAAAGCTGTCAACGATTTGATACAGCGCACCCGTCCCTCGGCGGAACAACAGCGTCGGGTGGACCTCCTATAGCTGTCTATAACCTGAACGCGGCGCACGCGACACGTTCGTAACTATATAGGCCTTTTCACTTCTGTGATACCTGCGTTATTTTCATTCCGCGAGATTTCTCGGATTCACTCGTCAGTAGTTTTTGGGGAGACGAGGGATATTCGCCTCGCGACACCTTCGAACGCGAACCATTTGACTGGTTACTCGCGTTCGCGCTGTGTTTGCGGATTTTTTTTTCGTTTATAGGTTAGGTCTCGCGGGTCGCGGAGTTTCGCAATATTTCGATTATTTTCAATGCCATCAGGGTGATGAGGTGATTGATGATGTTTCTTGTCGATCTAGGATATCGCAATGGCAACGGCGGAATCATTGGCCGAAGTGACGGACGTCGTGCAGATACTGCGACAATGGGAGGAGGATCACACAGCGCCGACTTACGATCCGATTCCCACGCTGCAGAGGCTGGCGGAGATCATAGAACTGGAGACTGAGAACTACCTCAAAATGGATCCGGATCCCTTCGACGAGAGACATCCGTCCAGGACGGATCCTGAATGCAACTTTGGACATATACTCAAAGTCCTGTTCAGAAAGGACAATTTCATGACAAAGGTAACATTTGTTGCCATTTGCGAACATCTGATCCCCCCCATTGAGCCTTTTTATTAATTCTTTATTTTTTTGAATTAATTTTACATCATTTAATTGGGATGATGTAACTTCTAACGGTCTTTGATAGGACTGCAGTTTCTGTGTTTGTTTAGTGAAAAATTTGGGGCCATATTGTGATCTTTGGAAACAGGACAAATTTAAAGGAAAAGATGTGTAGAACCTAATTACAATGATATCAGAATATCACTTACTACAGACATCTGAAAATGGCTAGTTAAAGAAATGATGTTTTGCACTACAGATTTTTACAAAACAATGAAACATTTATAGTTGCAAGAACTTGTGTAATACTTTAGCCTGAACTTGGTACACAAGTTAGAATGACTGTTTTTCAGAATATCACCAGATTTTACAATTAGACTAAGGCTTTCTCTTAAATAAATTTTAGCATAGACTTGAATAATTTCCTATTTATGCTTAATCACTGACGACAAAAATCCCCTCTGGTTGCAGTTGATAAACGATTACCTTCGCGACACATTCTGGACGCGAGCCGGTATAAACAGTAGAGACGTGAGAAAGTTGAACATAGCGGCCTGTCGCCTGATGCTCGACATCCTGCCGGGTCTGGAGACCTCGGCGGTGTTCCAGCCGGACATGGACGGCCTGATCCACAGACTCTTCGCGTGGGCGGAAAAGAGCATCGAGCCGTTGCAGAGTTACGCGACGGGCCTCCTCGCGGCGGCAATGGAGGTGCAGGACATAGCCACGGGTTTCCGCGAGCTGAACGGCAAGCTGGTGCCGCTCATGCTGCAGCGACTGCACAAGCTGCAGAGCAAAGCCCAGGAGGACAGACAGGCGGCGGCGAACGTTCGTCCGTTCGCGCACTTCGGGCAGAACCGCAACAGCCTCGGCGACTCGGAGCACAAGGGCGTGCCGGGCAAGCGAAAAGTCCGAGAGAAAAAGTCACGCGAGAACGGCGTGACGAAGAGTCCGACGCAGCCGACGTTCTCGGACGACGAGGAGGCCGCGAGCCCGGACGAGACGCCGCCGACGAAGAAGATGAAGAACAACGCCGAGGACGCCGTCGAGCCGTCGACCCCGGTGAAGGCGGCCGACGTCTCCTATCCGGAGATCATGTCGCCGCCGACCGCGATACCGAAGACCCCGAATCACGCGGCGAACTCGCAGGGGACACCGTCGAAGAACAGCCGAGCGACGCCCCCGAGACTCGTGAACACCCCGGCTAAGTCGAATCTCTCGCGAACGCTGACGCAGAGCAGCGCGGCGAGCACGCCGACCACGCTTCTCGAGGGAAACTCCAACTCCTCGTGGGCCGAGCTCGAGTCCTACGTAATCGGCAACGTGCAGATTCATCCGCCCACGCTGGCCACGCGTCAGATGCTCATTCTACGTTATCTCACGCCGATGGGCGAGTATCAGGAGTTCCTCGGTCACGTTTTCGAGCAGAACGCCCTCGAGCTCATTCTCAGGTACATAAACGTCCGCGAGACCAAGGACAGCCGTCTCGCCTTCGAGGCCCTCAAGTATCTCGCCTCTCTGCTGTGCCACAAGAAATTCTCGATCGAGTTCCTCAACATGGGCGGGCTGCAGAAGCTTCTCGACGTGCCGAGGCCCAGCGTCGCCGCGACCGGCGTCTCGATATGTCTCTACTATCTCGCTTACTGCGAGGACGCGATGGAGCGAGTTTGCATACTCCCGAAACACATAATCAGCGACCTCGTGACCTACGCGCTCTGGCTCCTCGAGCGCAGCCACGACTCCGGGCGCTGCCACGCGACCATGTTCTTCGGTTTCTCGTTTCCCTTCAAAGTCATCCTCGAGGAGTTCGACGCTCAGGACGGACTGCGCAAGCTGTTCAATGTTGTGAGTAAAATGGGAGCCCGCTGAGAAAAATAGGAGACGTGACGAGTTGAGTTTGGTCGATGTTTACCCGCGGATACTTTCATTTTAGATTTCTACCCTGCCGATTCTCAACGTCGAGGAGGAATCGGCGCTCAACGACGACGAGGAATGCGCCTCGAGGCAGATCGTCAGACACGTCGCCGTCGCACTCAAGCGATACATGGAGGCTCATCTGTACTTAAAAGCGGAGCAGCTGCAGAGAATGGAGATGGCGAGGACCGAGAGAGACTCGTGGCAGCCCTCGCTTCCACCTTACAAGGTATTTTTTTTCTTTCGTTCTTCCGTCACTTCGTTAAAGCCAGCCTGAATTTTGCAAGCTATTAAGGCAGTTATGTCGCTTGCCGCTCATTTCGCATAAATTCGAGAAAAATAAGAGAAAATTGCAATCACTTCTCGATGGTATCAAAATCTGAAAAAATGCATGCACATTAATCATTCCAAAATGTTGAAAAAACTAAATGTTGAAATGTTGAAATGTTAACAAATTGATGAAAAAAATTGTTTAACAAATCTCCCGGTGACTCACATTTTTTTAAATGAAAATGATTCGTTTATTTTTCTGAACACGTATGAATTTTTTCAGATTTCTAAGTTGACGTTGAATTGTGTTTTTTAATGTGGGAAATATGTGTGGAAAAACACAAATTTCAAATCCAGTTTACAAATCTGAAAAAATTCATACGTGTTCAGAAAAACGAATGTATCGTTTTCATGAAAAAAATATTGGGTTACCGGGACATTTGTTAAACAATTTTCTTTCCTTAATTTGTTAATAACATTTTAGAATTATTATTATGCCAAATTAATGTTTTCAGTGCCTTTAATGTGCATGCATTTTTTCCGATTATTATACCATCGAGAAGTGTTTGCAATTCTCACGCACTTTTCTTGAATTTATACAAAATGAGCTGTAAGCGACATAACTAAATAGAAAAACATACGTGGTGAATAAATTACCTTCTGACCGATTCAGGCGTGCAAGTTGAGCAGCGAGGAGGTGCAACAGAAAGTCGAGACTCTTCAGGAATTCATGTCCGTGAGAGCAGTTTGGCCGCCGGTCGAGGAACTCTATCGTCTCGGGGGAATAACACTTTTGTTACAGATCATAGCGTTCGCCCGTGAATGGAATTACAGTGGCCGGTTCGTAATCTCGCTCGAATTTGCTTTCTACAAAATAGTCTCCGCAGTTTAAAACACGATTTTTCCCGTTGTACTCACAGTGTGCACATGACGTCGATCGCGGAGACCGTGCGGTCCTGCCTGGACGTGATAGCGATCTCATCCGTTGTTCCTAAAGTGATGCTGCTGCTCTGCGACAGAGTCGACATGCCGGACATGTCGATGACAATGGCGATCAATTTGCTCCTGGCCTCGGCGGAGTGCGAGATTATAGCCGACGCCGATGTCCAGAGAGCCGCGCTCCGGGCGGTTGTGAATTGCGTCTGCGCGCCCATCAACAGGGTATGTCGAGAGTTCCGGGACTGCAGGAGCCCGAGGGATATCAGTCGCTTTTTTAATAACGAGCAGAACGACTCGTTGCAGGTTGGCGGCAACGTCGCGCGATTCTCCGTCACTGGCTCGGCCAAGAAAAAGACTAACATACACAACAGCGAGGAGCTCATTCAGAAAGTCTGGGAGAGCGTCAGATCGAACAACGGGATAATGGTTGGTGTTTTAAAATTTGCGACCTTTCCGCGATTCGCTTCTCAGGGAATTTTAATTAACGTCTTTGTTTTTTCTTTTCAGGTTCTTCTGCAACTGATGATGGTGAAGACGCCGATCACGGACGCGGACAGCATACGAGCGCTGGCCTGTCGGGCACTGGCTGGCCTGGCGCGGAGCGAGAAAGTCCGGCAGATAATAAGCAAATTGCCGATGTTCGCGGACGGCCAGATTCAGGCGCTGATGAAGGATCCGATACTGCAGGAGAAGAGACAGGAGCACGTTATGTTTCAGAAATACGCGCTCGAGCTCATGGAACGCGTGTCGGGAAAGGCGAAGCCCACGGGCGCCGAATACGAGATCTCTCTGGTCAGCCTTCATCGGGTGAGTACGCGCGAAGAGACGAAGCGATTTTCGTAGATTCCAAGGATTTTTCAAATGAATTTCTTGTCTACAACTCTTGTTTTGTTCTCTATATTCCCAGGCGAACGTTGTAGCTCAAACGAGGATACAGTACAACGAGCAGCAGCTAAATCAACTAATTTACCAGCACCTCGTGTCGAAGGGAATGAGCGAAACCGCGACGACTCTTCAGAAGGAGGCGAACTTGGATTCTCACACGATTATGAAACCCGTCACTACGTATCAGCCTTTTACTTACAGAAGTCCAGCCGCCGCAGGGGTGAGTCGACAATTGATGAATTCTTAGCACTACGATTTGAATCACGGTTTACTTGTGAATCAGTGCTGTGTGATTTTTTTTTGTCGAATGCTCTACTTAATCGCGCAAATTTATTGGCAGACTCGCGCCGTATTTTCTCCCGGCGCGCCGGTAAATCTCTACAACACGAGCCGAGGCAATCAGCGGGACGGACCCAGCAGAAACAGCAGCACCCCGACGTCGAGCACGCCGCGTTTCATCACTCACACAGTCGGCTGTTCAAACACAGCGCCGATTTCGGGCCAGAGCGGAGTGCGGATAAAGCTGTCGGATTGCTTGAATCAGAGTCCCGTGAGCAGCAATAGTCAACCCATCAAGTTGCAAATTAACCAGAAGTAAAAATACAATATTTTTTTAATCGCTGCCAGTAGCAAGAAATCGACTTGACGTATCGTACTTTATCGCGCAATTTTTTCCAGAAAATACACCTCGGCGGACAAACAACAAACCTTCGCCGGCTCAACGAGTTATCCTCTGGTGAATCCACTGCAACAGACGCCATCCTGCAGATCCCTGCAAAAACAGATCTCCAGAGATCCGGGCGGCGGGGGTGGACCCGTCGTCGCGACCACCAACGTAGCCTCGATCACCCTCGACTCCATCATCACAGAGTACCTCACCAATCAGCACGCGCTCTGCAAAAATCCCATGGTCACGTGTCCACAATTCAATCTCCTTGAGTAAGCAAATCGTATTTTAATTTCATTGTTAAGAGGCAGTGATATTTCGCTCGGAACTGCGTCGCCCTATGTTAAGGAGGTCCTGTCGTATAGAGTCGTATAGAGAGGTTTCGCATGAATTCCAGAAAACTGAGAGAGAATTGCAAACACGTCTCGATGATATAAAAATCTCAAAAAATTCATGCACAATAAAAATACTGAAAAGATTAATTTGACATAATAATAATTCCAAAATGTTATTAACAAATTGACGAAAAAAGTTAATGTTTACCAAATATCCCAGTGACCCACATTTTTTTTGTTATGCAAATGATTCGTTCGTTTTCCTGAATACGTATGAATTTTTTCAGATTTTTAAGTTAACTTTGAACTTAGCTTTTTATAGGGTGAAAAAACACAAATTTAAAGTTAACTTAAAAATCTGGAAAAATTCATATGTATTCAGAAAAATTAACGAAACATAAAAAAAAAAAAAAAAATTGGGTCGCCGGGATATTAGTCAAACCATTTTTTTCATGAATTTGTTAATAACATTTTACATTTATTATTATGCCAAATTAATATTTCTAGTACCTTTAACGTGCATGCATTTTTTCAGATTTTTATACCATCGAGAAGTGTTTGCAATTCTCTCTCAATATTCTCGAATTTATGCGAAATGAAGACTATACTCGCTCTCTCGCAACCGTTTTATTTCTCGATTCTCCTGAACAAACGGCTTCGAGTAACGAGGAGCCAGAAGCTTAGTCCAATTCTGTGATGCTTCCGCACATTCTCTCAAAACCTGAGCTCTATCTGCCGAGTTTTTTTGGGTGAAAATAGATTTAACATTTTTTTGCCGGGGAGGGGAGTACCACTGCCTCTTAAGATCATATTTTTTCATCGTTATTAATAATTTCCCCCAATTCCTAACGCGCACACAGGCCTCACAAATGTCCGGATCCAAGAACAAAAAATTCGTCGGCGATGAACGTGACCGTTCGCGTCGCGAGAAGATCTCTGGGTATGGATGGCCGAAGATTGGACAGGAGGCACATATACAGTAGATTCTGTCCCATCAAAACGTTCCGCACTGCCGATCCCGAAGGAACATTCACCTGTTGCACTTTCTCGGTGAGTACAACCTTTGCAGATCGCTTGTTTTTGGTGGATAATTTTCAGCGATTTCGAGACTACAATCGTTTGTTCACACAGCCTTGCCAACAATACCTCATTCTCGGCACTTACGCCGGCGACGTAAAAATGTTCAATGCTCACACGGGAACCGAGGAGGCGACGTATCAGTGCCACGAGTCCTACCTCTATCACATGGAGTGTAACAAGCGCGGCAATCTTCTGCTGACCTCGACCGCGTGGATAAGTCCGATGTCGGCGCTCTGGAGCATCGGCGCCTTCTTCGAGATGAAGATGCCCTTCGAGAACGAGGATTACGTGGAGTTTGGAAAGCTCCAGGACAGAATAATCGGAACGCAGGGCGAAAGCGCGACGGTGAGTTAAAGCCAAAATTTATCATTACCGACAAATATTCATGGCATTTTTTTATGCAATGGAGAATCTTAGATAACAAGAAAATCCTTTACAAATATTCGCAGATATACGATATAACAACGGGCAAGCTGATCACGACTCTCACGCCGTCGATATCGAATCAATACACGAAGAACCGCGCGACGTTCAGTATGAACGACGAGTTAGTGCTGAGCGACGGGATTCTCTGGGACGTGAATTCCGGCAAGGAGATTCACAAGTTCGACAAGCTCAATCAAACGTTGAACGGTGTTTTTCATCCGAACGGCACGGAAGTCGTGTCCAACACGGAGGTCTGGGATCTGAGGACCTTTCATCTTCTCAAGACGGTCCCGACCCTCGATCAGATGGACGTCATATTCTCGCCGGTCAATCACATCATCTACGCGGTGTCGCTCGATCAGGAGGGCAAGGACGAGTCCCACTACGTCACGTCCTTCAAGACGCTCGACGCGCTCGACTACAGCAGCATCGGTGAGTCTTTATGTTCGAGCAATCAATTATCGAGATTGTGGTAAAAAATATAATTACTGTTTTATCAAATCTATTGTTAGTCTTCGTGATTGCTTGTTTTTATGTATTTATTTATTTATTTATTTATTTATTTATTTACAAGCTACGACTTCATTTTAATTATACCTGTGCTCCTTTTTGTTTGTGCTCACAAAAATGATTTTGAATTGATTCCATTTATAAAAGAAACTCGTGTTTTAAGGTAGTAGGAGCGATACAGTCCCGCCAAACGCGAGTTTCGAAGAATACTTTGAACACTTCTCAATGGGATAAAAATCTGTAAAAAATCAAGCACGTTCAAGGTACCGAAAAGATGAATTTTGGATAATAGTAATTCCGAAATGTTATTAACAAATAAATGTAAAAATTAATTGTTTAACAATTTACCCGGTAACACAACTTTTTTTTCTCATGAAAATTATTCATTCATTTTTCTGAATACGTATGAATTTTTTCAGAATTTTGTCCAATTTTTCAAAATAGCGTTTTTTCAAGAAAAATGAGGGGCGAAAACCGCATTTACAAAAATTTAGACAAAATTCTCAAAAAAATTCGTACGTATACAGAAAAATCAATGCATAATTTTCATCGGAAAAAAAGTTGGGTTGCCAGGTAAATTGTTGAACAATTCATTTTTTCAATAATTTGTTAATAAAATTTTGAAATTATTATTATGCAAACTTAATCTTTTTAGCACCTTCAACGTGCTTGATTTGTTTTAGATTTTAATCCCATCGAGAAGTGTTCGAAATATTCTTTGAAACTCACGTTTGGCGGGACTGTACCGCTCGTACAACCTTAAATATACTGGAGGAAATAAGCATCATTTCATTGTCGTGTAATTTCACAGCCACCTACGACGTGAAACGAGGGATTTACGGTCTCGCGTGCAACAAGTACGATACTCAAATAGCAATAGTAGAGAATCAGGGTGAATTCGACAGCGGCCAAGAGTCCTGCGTGCGGTTGTACGACGTCGGGAGACGGCGCGACGACGAGGACGAGGCGGAGGAAGACGACGACGAGGAGGATCTCGACGCGAGCGACGACGACGGCTCGAATTCCGCTTCCGACGACAACAATGCCGACGGTTAGTTTCGCCATTTATTGTCCACTCGTTTCCTGTACATTCTACTTCTTTTTTCGATAAAAAAAAAAAAAAAAAATCTTACCAACGTATTTATCACAGATGGCGACAACGCCGACGCGAACGGCGACGACCACGGCGACGACGACGCGCGGAACGACGGCGACGACAACGACGACGACGACGACAGCGGCGACGGCGACGATTCGGCGAACGACAGCGTGGATTACGATCCCAATTCGCCCGACGATTTCTCGCTCTCGGACATCGACGACTTCGAGATTATGTTTTCCTGAATCCTCCTGCCATTATTTACAGCGCGAGCGAAGCGGCGGCTCCGTTTTTTTTTCCTTTTTTTTTGTCTTTCTTCCTTCGCCTCTCGATCGCGCGTTTGTCGTCGACCGAACGGCCGGGGAGGAAGGTGTCTTCGCTTCGAAGTGCAATCGTCATTTCCAACGTACTTTTCACTCGTTGTCATTATATTGAGGAGAGCGATTGAAGACTTGGAGGGCAAAGGCCAGTGCTTGGAGTCGCGTTGCGGTAGTGCTGCTCGTCTAGTGTCGGCCGCGGTCCCGGGAGGAGAAAACGCGGAAGGTACGTGTCGTTAGGATCGGTCGAACTGTCAGTAGTTTGCGGAAAAAACGTTTCGGGCCGCCGTGTCGACGTACCGAGGCGCGGCGCGAAAACCTGTTTTTTATCCATTAAAAAAATGGCCTTGATTTTACTTTTAATTCTGTTCTTTTTTTAAGCCACGTCTAGATCGAGATTGGCGAATATTTTCCGATTTATGGGCGAATTCGACGTATTTGTTTACGAACTTTTTAGTAACGAGCGAAAGTAACCCCCGTCTCGAATTGATCTGTGCGTTTGAAAATACTTGCCAAATATTGAAGCCGTTTCGATGAAACTCGTCTCTCATAGCGTTGAAACTAGAATTATCGTCGATGAAACACTCGCGCCAATCGTTCGTCTCGCGCGCGCCACGCTCGGAGTCGTCAAATTTTTCGGTACTTTTCGTCATTACAAGAAGCGTCCGACGCGTCGTTAGCTTCCAACTCATGCATAACTTTTGAGAAACATACAGTACAATCCTTTATTGAGGGTATAACGAGTTCTCTTTTTCCAACTATTTGGAAAGAAGGGACAGAAAGGAGAAGATGCGAGAGAGAAAGAGAGAGAAAAAACACATAGAGTGTGCGCGAGCGCGCTACGAGTTTGTAAATGATTTCGAAATGAATTTTTGCTATCAATAAGTACGTTTATTAGCGTGAAGTTCAGATGCGGGACAAGAAAAGGATAAACAATAAAGCTACAAACAAGAAAAAGAAAAATACACGAATATTACTGTGAAATAAGTGGTTAGTGACCGTGATTGAACGATTATTATGATAATAATGAATAATATTAACATTATTAGATATTAATTAAATATAAATGTACATGAAATAAAAAAAATTGTAAAAAGGTCCATCGGATCAAAGATATTTACCTGATCTACGCACGCCTTTCAATAAACTCGTTCGTACGATACAAGACGCAGTTTTTCCGAGAGAACGGGGCGATTCGCCTTCTGAGGATTCGCAGCAACGTAAATTAAAATAAGCATTCGTGTTCGTAAGATTCAGTCGGATTCGATGGTGGTCATTCATAAGGCATTTTCGAATTATCGCGCGCTGTTTACCGACTGATGGTTACTGTAACGCAGCAGCCATGCGGCAAATGTCGGTGTAGGGATCTTGATTTAGAACCGGCCTATTAAGGGCATGTGAAACATGTACCACGTGACACGTGAGTGCGAGAGAGATAGCTGCAACTTTTGAATAAACACCATTTCAAGACTATTCATATTCTGGATGAAAACAAAATATCATCGGATGAAGAATTAAAATGCGCTTCCGTTGATGTTTTTCTTTGTCTCAGAATATGTTCGGTATCTCCATACGATTGATTACAGTTTTTCTTACCGACTGAGTAGGTTTCACATTCCCTTAAATCAGCAACAGAATGACGGTTGACTAGCAATGTCCCGAAAACGCAAAAACCCGTAAACTGTTTTACCCCATGAAAATCAGTTGATTGGTGTTGCGCCACAAGAGGGCAGTGATAGAGAAAGGCCGAGACGAGTGGTGCTCAACGAAATAAAATATTTGTTTGTAATGTTATTTAATGGAAAACAAAAATGCATAATTTTGCGGTGGTACATGTCTGCTCCCCACTTTCTCTCTCTCACTCGCTCTCTCTCCTAGTCAATAATCGTTGAATCAAGACGTGAAGTAGCCTGTTTATGCTTAGAATAATAAGATATTTTTTATTATTAAGACACTCAGCGGCGGGAGAAATTTGGTTGTGTGCCGAATACCACAAAAATGTGCGCACTATTGCATCAATGCCGCTGCAGATCTTTTTTTCGGAAAAAAGATGTCTTTAAGATTTTTTTTTTCCGAAAAAAGTTGTCTTTAAGACATCTAAAGACATCTTTTTTCGGAAAAAAGACGTCTTAAAGACATATTTTTTCGAGAAAAAAGACGTCTTAAAGACATATTTTTTCGAAAAAAAGACGTCTTAAAGACATCTTTTTTCGAAAAAAAAGACGTCTTAAAGACATCTTTTTTCGAAAAAAAAGACGTCTTAAAGACATCTTTTTTTCGGGAAAAAAGACGTCTTAAAGACATCTTTTTTCGGGAAAAAAGACGTCTTAAAGACATCTTTTTTCCAGAAAAAAAGACGTCTTAAAGAAATCTTTTTTCGAGAAAAAAAGACGTCTTAAAGAAATCTTTTTTCGAGAAAAAAAGACGTCTTAAAGACATCTTTTTTCGAAAAAAAAGACGTCTTAAAGACATCTTTTTTCGGAAACAAAGACATCTTAAAGACATCTTTTTTCGGAAAAAAAAGACGTCTTAAAAACATCTTTTTTCGAAAAAAAAGACGTCTTAAAGACATCAAGACATGAAGTCTTGATTCATCGACTATTGACTAGGAGAGAGAGCGAGTGAGAGAGAGAAAGTGCGGAGCAAAGATGTACTACATAAGCACCAACGCAAATTATGCATTTTTGTTCTCCATTAAATAATATTACAAACAAATATTATATTTCATTGAGCACCACTCGTCTCGGCCTTTCTCTATCGCTGCCCTCTTGTAGCGCAACACCAAACAACTGAACCTCATGGAGTAAAACAGTTTTCGGGTTTTTGCGTTTTCGGGACATTGCTAGTCAACCGCAGCCATGCGGTAAATGTCGGTGCAGAAATCTTGATTTAGAACCGGCCTATTAAATCAGCAGCAGAATGACTGCATGAACGTGGAACGCAGCGATTAAACCTGCGCGACCAGCTTGCGCATCTTCAATCGTGACTCAAAACTTCTTTGCATTTCTTAATCTTCAGAAATCGACTTCTCCATCTCAAAGATCCGACAATAAATTAAAAAAAACACACACATTTGCACCAAATAGTATCTTTTATTTCAGCTGGTACACACTTGATGAGCAATTCTGGCGTAGAAGAAAGTGAACACGCGAGACTTATACTCAAATAGATTCATCTCTTATTTTTGTTACTTTACATCTGAATATTGTCTATACAAATGAGGCACTCGCATGTTATAAAGAGTTATTTCTTCTTGCAAAGTATTAAAATACGCGTTATTAGAGTTCGAAAAAAAATAGAGAGAAAAAAATAACGTTACACCCGGGTGGGTACGTTAATGTGATGTAGCGTCGGATGAGTCGCGACACCCGTTTCAAATGTATTACGATACAAAATGTCACAGTAAAAATATGAAGGAGACGCGGATGATTGGATGTACAATAAATAATAAAGTTCATATAGCAAAAGAAAAAGTCAAAACGGGCAACTCTGCTAGTACCTAATATTTACACAAATTATCATATCAAAATATAATAGTTCCTTCTTCATTTTTCTTTTTTTCTTTTGTTTCGTTGCGGGACTCTTAATGTTTTCGTCATACGGTTACAAAAATACGACTCCGAGGGGTAAAATCAGACTTCGTCGGAGGCGAGAAGCTCCTTCTCGGGATTCGGGGACGCTTGTTTTTCGTTTCTCTCCTCCTCTTTCATCTGCAGCGCGACCGCCGACTCGAGCACACGAATTCTACCTTCGTGTTTGACGATCACCGCCTTCAGCTTTCTTATTTCCTCGGCGAACTCCTTTATAATGTCCTCCTGTCGAATGGAAGAAAAGAAAAGCATGTTCAATTGGCTCAATTTCGCAATTCTGAACCAAAATTTCATGAACCACACGTTTTGGTAACACGTCGAATCCGGAATTCGTATTTTATTCACGTTGCTATTTCGAATTGTCTAATGTCTGAATGAATAGGTCATCGACCGAAAAGATCTCGGCGATAGACGCGGGGATTTAAAATAGAATACACAAGATTATTGCACTTACGGAGACGCCCACGCCGCTTTGCGCAACTCCTTGTCCGCCGGCACCAACCTTGCCGCCTTTGCCAAGCACGTTGGCTTTCTTGTGAACCTTAAGGTCGTTTTTCGAGGCCGCGGGCTGATAACCGTCTCTCAGCGATATGAGAATGGGCTCGGCGTCGGTGCCGGCTTCCCACTCCTCGGCGGAGATAGCGGCCGTATCGCCCGGGGTATCGGGGTACAGGTCTTCTTGGAAGAGTTCCGACTGCAAACAAGTCATTATCGTTTTACCGTCTCCCGTCGATACATCGCGTTATCTCCGCGATGTTTTCCTTTCGCTCGTTCGATCTCGAGGCCTCACCTTTCTCGGCACAGTCATAGATATGACCTGGCAGAATCCCGAATTGTTTAAACGATAAAATCGGCCTATTTCGCAGCTGTTAACGTCGCTGCCGCGCTTCGGCATCATTCCTATGCCTCTTTGGGGATCCGGCGTCTGGAAGGTGTTGATGTAGTGCACGAACGGCGGCTCGGGCGTTATCTCGAAGTAACGTATCACCGAGTCGCCCTTGCCGCACAGGTAGACCATGCTCGTGTCGGGATCGTACAGCGGAAACATCACCCCGTTACTCGTGTCCAGCTCCACCATCACGATCGGCTCCCCGAGCATGTCCGGCGCTCTCAGCGAGTATTGCCTTTCCGACATCTTGCTGAAGCCCGTTGTAAAGATCAGGCCACCTCTGTAGACAAAAAAGAGTTAGTTATTTTTGAACAAATCATGATAAAGTTGGGAATATGTTAAGGACGTGCAAATGAATTTTCGACTTACGAAAAAATTGCATTTGATCTATAGATGCTTAAATTATACGTAAAAAAAAATCGGAGTTGTTTAAGGGGGACTTCTATCCTGGAGCACCGTTTTTTCATTTTATTTTTTTGTGGGAAAACGTATGATAGCAGACGACTGCGGTTGTTTCTACTTGTTATTTACGTTTCGATAACTTAATTTTTCGATTTTTATTAAAGTTTGTATACGAAAAACATAGGGGAAATTTTTTTTAAACGTCTCCATTTTCTTAATTTTGCAGTAATCGAAAAAAACCTTCGTCGTTCCATGTTTCTCGAATATGTATGCACAATTTCAGGCCGATCGCATAATTACAGTGGTCAGGAGAGCGGTAGCCATTTATTTTGGATGATCGTGTTTGAGGACCTGGGAAGCCGACAATAAAAAAAATGCCATTGTATACGTTAAAACGTAAGTAATAAGTAAAAAAACCGCAATCGTCTACATTTATTCGTTTGTCCATAAAAAATATAACGAAAACCGTGCTCCAGGGTAGAAGTCCTCCTTAAAATATACGTAAAAAAAATCGGAGTAAACTTGTTTAAACGAAAAATGGCGAGAGCAAATTGATGTTCCGCGTACCTGAGGAAAATAGCACGAGTCGCCTTGCTTCCCTCGTGCGCCACCGCCTCCTCGAGCACCTCGCCGGATCGCGGGTCGAGAATTCGGATTTTTTTGTCCTTGCACGTCGTGACGACTCTGGAGCCGTCCCAGTTCCAGCACGCCGAGTAGACGACGTCGGGATGGCAGTTGATGCGAACGAGAGCCTCGCCGGTGCCGACGTTCCATATTATGACGAGATTGTCGGAACCCGCGGTGAGCAGGACGTTCAGGGCGGTCGGATGCCACAGCACCAGGCCGACTCGCCTCTGGTGCAGCTGGAGATCCACCACGGGCTCCGTGAGGGTTCTCGATATTCCGCCGTCCGGAATTTGCCATACTTTGACGACGCAATCCTCGGAACCCGAGGCGATGACGTTGTCATTGTGCGGGCACCATGCAATGTCTAATACTGGGCCTTTGTGTCCACCCACTAGAGGATGATCCGCTGATATTCTGCCCACCTATCGTGCCAACAAAAACGTTTTCTTTGCTACATTCAACGAGTATGGGAAAATTCACTTTTGTTCATCAGGAAAGAGCGATATTTGAACAAAAATGTATAGGAATGCATTTTGAATAGGAAATAAAAATGATCCGGAGTAACTAGGAACTCTACGAGTGATAAAACTGTTTCTCTTTTTAATGAAAAAATCATAATATTACTCATGGTTAAGAAATGTTTAATTGTTTCGACTAAAAAATATTTTGAACACATTTTCATTCAAGCGTCGCTCACTGTGGTTAATTATGATAATGAAGCTTAATTATGGTGATTCTGATAATAAGTGGTACGCGAGATAGGACTGGAAGCTACGATGGTATCGAGAGACTAATTAAAACGAAAGATAAAATGTGCACGAGCTACAAGTAGTAACAGGAAAATCCGGGAGGATCTAGAGGCAAATTGTGAACCTTCCAACAATCCCAAGCATCGAAAGCGTAATACTAAGTGTTAATAATAGTAAAAATAGCAGCGCGAACCCTACAAGTTTGGACAAAGCTGGGTCAACGTAGAGTGTAAAATTTGTTGTTACGCCCTGAAAAAATGCTGCGTTTTTCAATCCCCATTTTCTACACGGCTATGCCTGACTTGTCTTCAACGGAGCGAGTCTTACAGCATAGGAAAAATCAGTGACTCTTCGGTACAGAATGCAGCGGACCGCAGAGCCAGGGCGTTATCATCAGAAGTTCAGTATCAAGCGATAAAAAGCCATAATGCGTCTATCGCGGGAGAGCGTGAATTTCGTTCCGATGGTTTCGTTACCGCCGGGCGTTTTATGCTTTTTATCGTTTCATATCCGGTATGCACACCGCGAATACGCGTGATTCATCGTCGCGAGCGTAAAAGAGCAGAGAGGCTCGCGGAATGCGCCAGTCGGCGCATTAAAATTACGGTTATGTACGCCGAAGGCCAAACGATTCATCGCTCGGAGCTCATGATACTCGGCGTGCATAATTAACGAAAAAAAAAAAAAAAACGGATGAAAAAAAAATCGGATGTTCGAGCTCGAAATAGTCGAAGGCACGATTGCAGTGGGCGGGGGTCGTGCGACGACGAGAGAAAAATACGATAAAGCGAGCGTAGATACGAGAGAGAGAAAAAAAAACGGGACTCACCTTATTATGAGGTAAAACTATGAAGGCACCGCCTCCCGCCGATTCGACGATAATAGCGAGAAACTTTGGATTCACTGCACAGAACGTCGAGTCCCAGGACGACTTGGAGACTCGTATATTATCGTAGCATTGCTCCCGTTTCAGAGCAGTTCCGTACACGTGGCGGAACTTGCTGCTGCGCACCACACGAAAAGACATACCTGCACCTGCACCTACGTTGCAACAATGAAGAGAGAGAGGAACAAAAAAAAAAAACAGAAGAGAAAAGATAACAAGAGAGCGAGAGAGAGTGAGAGACAGACAGGGGGAGGGGGGGGGGGGGCGGGGGGTGGGGGGGAGAGAAAAAAAAACAACAAACGCAACGATTAAACCAAGCGAGGCTTTAACCTACAATGTTCTCGGCCGCAATAACGTCTACGCCGGCTGAGCTATTGTCATTATTATTATTTGCAATAAATTATCGTTATTACGTGGCGACTCCGGGCGTGGGCGTCGCGTGGATCATCCCCCGAACTTTTGTGTATAAATAGAATTCCCCACCCTCGAAGCCGAAACGGAACACGACGAAAATCCGAATATTTTCGAATCACCGAGAATTCCAATGGGCGGCCGCGTGATAGCGCGAACGAGAGGGAGCGAGAGTGACGGTGACGGAGGGGGGGAAAGAGAGAGAGAGAGAGAACGAGAGAGGAGATTGCGAGGAGCGAGCGCGAATGTGTGTTCTCTCCACCACGGCGTTGCCAATTGTTGGGCGCGATCGCACGCTCGTCGTTCGAAAATGGGGTAGAGCCGCGCGGCGCGGGGTTGCGAGGCACGCGGTGGCCGCTCTACTCGGCGTTGATCGGGCTCGGGGCTTCTCTCGACCCGTGAATGTCGCCTCTCCTCCATAAACCGTATCACCGAAAAACCGCCTAAAAAGGCCCGCGCGCCGCCTCCTCCTCGCTCGCTCGCTCGGCTCGTCGTCGAAAACTCCGACGACGCCGGCGAGAGCACACGATACTTTAATTCCGTCGACGCGTGTCACTCGTCGTCTGGTTCTCTCCACTATATATACGATTTTCGCCCAAGTTTTCGCACCGCGCGCGCGACGTGAATCACAGTGTTCTTAATCCGTTCGCCGCATATTTCTGCAGATTCATCACACGCGAGCCACGCGGGGGGATATATCATTCTCGCGAAATACCCGCACGATTTATCGTAGAAAATGTATATATATATATATATACGCGTGTACATCTATGTATACACGCACGTAGGCAAATTGGACGAAGCGCACCGAGCCGAGCACCGAGCCGATATGACGCGCCAATTTATTTATGCTTCGCGTAAATCACTCTCGTCTGACAACATAATATACAAAACGGCGAGACGGACGAGGAGACCGGGGGGGTTAAAAAGCCATAGCGTTCGGAAGTCGATGGTGAAAACCATTTGCCGCGGTTATCATGCATTTATTCGTCGAGCGATATTCGCAAATGTGTATACACAATTTTTCGTACTTTTTTCCCATTATTTTTCGTCTATTATTAGTGTCTGAAGATCGAGGTGTTAGGGGCCGATTGATCGTCGAACGTTATTGCACAGTATCGTGAACACAAACTTACCTAATATAATCGAGCGAGAGCAGAAGTAGTTTTAATCGCGAGCCTGGTCGTGAGATTTTAGTGTACTTATGAATATATAGGTGCCTAAACACGACTGTTGCTCTCGAGGGCGGTTAAATATATCCATAAAAGCGCGTTAACACACGACGAGACCCGCGAAAGATTTCAGTTTCCCATTGCAATTTCGCATGTTTCCTGCATCTCGTATTTTTGGCAACTACAAGTCCGCGGCGCACGGCCGATTTATAATTTTAAACGCACGCAATAGTCGTCGACTTACAAAGCTGCGCGATGGAATGATACCGCGAGCGACCGTCGGGCGGCGCTGCCCGCCACGGAAAACCGGAAACCCTTGTGAAACACCTTATTTGGCAATGCGCACCCTGCCGCGCGCGCGGAGACTCCACGGACGCGCGGCTCGCGCGGCTCCTCACAACCCCCGGTCGCCTCGCTCGCGCTTTCCGAACTCCTCGGGCCGCTCAATCTTTGCAATTGCACCACGATGAACCCACCTGTCCCGCGAGACTCCGTCGATTATCTTGGCACGTATTCACACGGTCGCCGCGAGTCAATCACCGCCCGCAAACGCTTCCACAACTTCTGAAGTCTCGATCGGAGCTCCGACGGACATTCGCGCCGGACGGTTTTGAGAAGAGAAAAAAAAAATTGAAAATTTTACTTCGAATCGGTCTGTCGAACTCGAGAAATCATCGCAATTGCGTGTTTTTGTCTCGGTGACAGACGCCACACGTTTTTGGAAAAGATCTCTGTCTCGCTTCGCCTCGCCCCCTCCCCTCCCCCCTCTTCCCCCTTCCACACCCCGAGCGCTCCAGAGTTAATTTATGCGCGCGCTCGCTTGACTGCAACATGGCGACCGTGGCGCGAACTTTTGACTGCGAGCGCGGGGACGATGCGTCGAGGATACGTGATACGAAACGCGATAGGCATTTTTGCTGTTGACTCTGGTTATCGCTGCGGTTATCATTTTTTCATTTCGAGATAAGCGGATTTTTTTATCGTGAGAAGTATTCACAAAATTAATTATCATCGAAAGTGGAATGAAATCTCGAATAAGAATTTAACGTTAGCCTATTCAGACGCTGCGACCAACAGTTCTAATGCAATAGAAAAAGGAAGTTCAGCGCAGCTGTTTTTGATGAAGAGAAGAAAATTAAGAATGTCAATTTATTTAAAAGCACATTTATGACGCTCAGGCTTCAGTCTGATTTATCCATCTGGACGCAAACTTTTGATTTCAGGCTTAGCGACAATAATTATAGAATAAATTAAACGTGATAGGTATTTTTTTATTGTTCTCTTCAATTCGGTATCCCCCGGTGTACAAATGCGTTTATCTTCTATCGGTTTTGCCGGTGCCGCGCTTTCCGGAGAACAGATGTCTCGGCATTTTCGTGCCGATGAATCGATCGGCCTCACCCTTGAGTCCCTTCTTGCCGACCTTCTTGCTGATCGCCCTGTGCGCGATGTTCTTCAGCTTGTGCTTCATCTGCAACGGATAACGAAGATTTTTAGTGAAGAAAATTCGCAAGATCGCTGCAGATCGCGGCTGAATCGGTCGAGTCGTCGACTTACCACAACGTCCTTGACTCCCATCTCATCGCGAGCGGGTCTCGAGCTGCTGCGGGCTCTCGACTGCGAAAGAGATTGCAGGCGTTGCCTCTTCTTCGCGGGCTCGGATGCCGACCTGGAGCGGGCTCGAGTCTTCGTGAAATGTGCCTGAAAAAAAGAGAGAATAAATATAAAAACATGTCGTCAAAATTAATATCCCAACAATCTTAAAATAATAAATGTATCGCGAAATCGGCGAATTAATTATTAGAGTTCGGAAATCCATTAACCGCGCGAAATCACGGTAGATCGGCGCGATCGTTCCCCCACCCGTTGACCAAACGACGTGGCCCGAGAATCGAACTCCAAACGTCGAAGTCGGCTCACGAAACGCGAAACACAAAACATACACGAGATACCGAATATTCGCGAGACGAAACGTTCGGTTTACGATTATACGAAATATTATAGCCAAGTTTTCACGAATATTCTAAATTTTGCCTTTACTTTAATTCATTCATCCTCACACTCTGGGAATGCATTAATAAACGCATTTTCTTTCGGAGCATTAATTTGCGCGTGTTCCAATTATTACGTCCACTCCTCCTGATGTTTTAAAACATAATTAATAACTAAAATCCTGTAACTCACGTTGTCCGTGTCCTCCATATCGAGACCAAGATCCTCCATCTGTTCCTTGAGTCGCGTGACGGACCTGCCGCGGGTCTTGGCTGCGGCAGTTCGCGGCATAACCGGCTTGGTGGACGCCTTGTTGATGCGCGCCTCGTCCTTCATGATCATCTTCTTCTCGCGAATCTGCTTCGCGAGATTCTCGATCTCCTTCATCGTCTCGGTGAGCTCGGGCACCTTGTAGTCGTAGACGCCGGCCTCGGTGCGCAGCTCCTCCTCGCGCTCCAGCTCGTTGAGCTTCTCGAATATGTCGAGATCGATGTAGTCCGCGACGTTGTGGCCCTCCCACATCTCGGGAATGACGTCGAACTTCTGATCGCCCTCGATGTCGTAGTTCTTCTTGAGATCGAGCACGTAATCGTCGCCCATCTCCTCCTCGATCTCGCGCTCGAGCTTCCTCTTTCTCTCGGCCTTCGCCGCGGCCGCCTGCTTCTTCAGCATCACGCTCTCCGGGATGCAAGGTGCGCGAACTTTCGTGTCACGCGGCGCCGGCATCGCCACGTGAAGACGATTCAACAGGCCGTCGACCTTCTTCGTGCGGATCTTCTGGTCGACCCGGAACGACAGGAGACGCTCGCACGCCTCGTTCTTCACCTCGATCACGCCGAAATCGTTGATCGTGCTCATCTCCATCACAGGAACTTTGCCGCCGTCCTCGAGTTGCTTCAGGATCTCCCGCTTCTCCGTGGGAAGGTCGTCCAATCGAGTCACGTCCACCTTGTTCACCACCACCATCAGCGGTTTGTTGGTGAACAGCGGCTTTATCGACTCGAATAGTTTCACCTGTGAGACGGATAAAATTGGTTATTGTCGGAAATCTGCGACGGGAATACACTGCAAATACAAGTGCGTTATATTTACGCACTTATGAATGATGCGTTTTTACACGTTTAAAACATGTAGAATTAATGCATTAATGTGTTATTTTAAAGCGTGTTGCTTCAACGCATTAAATGCACATTAATGCATTCATTCAACACGGTTTTATAAACGTGTAAAAACGCGTCACTGATAAGTGCGTCAATATAACGCACTTGCGTTTGCAGTGTACTCGATGAATTCAGGGGAAAAAAGCGTCGCGACGCACCTGCTCGTCCAACGAGTGTCCGCACTGCTCGGAAATGTCGCAAAAGTACAAAACCGCCGCGCGCAAATGCGCCAGCGCCGTGACCGCCTGCATCTCTATGACGTTGCGGTCCTCGAGGGGATGATCCAGGATTCCTGGAGTGTCGACCACCTGCCAACGCAGGTATTTGTAGTCTGTGTGGCCGACGTACAGCGATTTCGTCGTGAACGCGTACGGCTGCACCTCGACGTCGGCGCGTGTGATCTGCGAACGGAAAATCGATGAATTAATTCTCAGATTCGAAATCCTTCGAGTTCCGGACTGCTGACTACACTGTTTTCCCCGCTTTCTTTACCCACCTTGTTGATGAAACTGCTTTTTCCAACATTCGGGAATCCACAGATGATTATGGTGCGAGTGTAGGGATCGATGCTCGGCAACCTCGCCAAGTGCTGTCTGACCTGCTCCAGATACGTCAAATTTGCCGCCTGCCTCTTCATTATGGTGGCCATTCGACCCAGCGCCGCTTTTTTTAGCTGTTTGCAACGGTACAACGAGTCTCCGTATTTGAGCAGACGGACGTAATCCTTAGCGACACTGGAATAAAAAGCTTCTTTAAAAACCGAGGACTCCACGTGAAATTTGCTCCGGCAATAAGTATTGCATAGTTTGCTCACTTGTCGATGAGATGTCTTGCGGTGTTGATTTGACCGAGCGCCAACTTGTAGTGATCCTTGTCGTACAGCACATTCATCAAGTCGGCGTAGAAAGGATGAACATCGTCGAGCTTGGGAAATTCCTGAATGATCTGCGTGAGCCGATCGTGGAAGCTCTGCTGGGTGAACTTGACTTTGCGGGTGTAGAACGCGCGGATCCGCGAGATTTTGTAATTCTTGTGCACGACGGTCGGTGTCTTGCGTTGTGTTTTCGATAGTATGATATCGATGAAATCCTGAAAGGAGAGGAAAACGCAGTGAGATTCGATATTGCGTGTATGATAACAGTGCGTCGGTGTCAGTGTGACGTTAACCTCAAAACAATTTTGGAGTCACCGAAAACAACAACAACAGCGGTTGAGTCGCTTACCTTAGCCGTGGGCACGACGGCGATTTTCTTGAAGTTGTACATCGACATTTTTGCGCCGGTTTTTTATCGTCTTTTCTCGCGAATATTGGAAAAAGGTGGTGATAACAACGGTCGAAGAGTCCACGTGCATTCGAGCACGGGATCGGAAAGATCAGCGACGACGTCGCGCGCACGTTTATTGCGCCGGAAGCGGACATTTTGCGTCGCCTCGTCGGCCGACCAATGGGAGCGACGCGGGTTCTTTTGAACCGACCAATCGCGTTGCCGGAAGAGCGAAGTCTCGTGAACTTTTCCTCGAAATTGCATTTACAACGTTGGCTACACTGGTCACAACATAACCTCGTCCACGTGGTGGTGGTTTAATAATATAACCTCAAATCGAGCGAGGAAGCGAAACGAGATAAAATTTATTGATATTTTGTAATAAGAATCAAATATGACGGAGACGGAGGTGAAAGTGACGACGATGGAGGATTTATTGGAAGCGCAGAAACCGCAGATAGCGTCGAGCACAAATCCACAGAAGACGAAGAAAAAAGCGTCGATTGAGAGCCAAATTCCTATGGGGAAGCCAAAGTCAGGCAGAGTGTGGAAGGAGAAGAAGCAGAGGTAATTAATGTGATTGTTGTTATTTACAGACGGAAAATCATGAAACATACTTTGTTTTTATTTATTAAGTTAACGTTTTAAAAAGAAATTTTGTTTATCATACTCTGACATGTTTTGATTCTCAGGCGTAGACACTTTTTTCGCACAAAACAAAACATTTGTACTATTCGACAAAACAAATTTTTTTTTTTTACGATAAACCCGTTACAAATATATCACTGAATATTTAAATAAATTTTTGTTCCAGATTCTCATCAATCGTAAAAACCCGAGGAATTCGTTCATCGTTCGAGAAAAAGCAAAAGTTGCGCGAAGATTTGAAGCGAGTTAAAGAACAGTCGCGGGCGATAATAGCGCAGCGCAAGGAGGCCAAAGAGGCGAAGAAACAGCGCAGGATAGAAAATCTCAAGCGCGCGGAGGAAAACCGAAAAAAGAGCGAAGTTGTACAAGTGGTGAGTTTTATATATCACAGTTTCACGAAAAAATCGCTTTAAAAATGAGTGTCTCACTTATTCACGACTCTTGCATTTTATTCGCAGATACGAAACACAGCGAAGATAAAGAGAATGAAGAAGAAGCAGCTGAGGCTGATCGAAAAGAGAGACACAAACGAATGATTATAATCTGGCTGAAAATAAAATTTATTTTAAACATCGACGCTCTTATTTTATGCCAACATTGGCCGCGTATTAAGGTAATTCATTTTTAACTATTAACCAATCCGAGTTTTTAACGAAACCTCACGACGCCTCGCGATTCATTTCCTCGCGCTGTTTTTGCCTCTTAACGAATCCTTTCAGTTGCTTGCCCAGCTCCTGTTGCTGTCCCTTCTGTCGAATCCACTGAAAACCGATAGATCGTCAAGTAAGAAGCGAACGATTTATTTTCCCTTAATTTTTAAATCCACATTCTTACCATTGATCGCACCCAATTCGGCAGGAGATTCAGGTGCCGAAATTCCTTGAGCCTGATGAGCAAAGTTACGATCAATCGAACGACTTGAAATTATCAACGAGGAAACGGAAGAATGAATAACGCACCGTTCGTCGATCAAGAGAATTGCGCCCCAGTCGTTTTGGTGCCTGATCGCCCGGCCGAGCGCCTGATTCAACGCGCGAAAGGCTTGATTCGTGTACCACTGGTTTCCGGACAACAGTCCTTTCTCCCTGTTGCAATCGTTGTATCGCCACTTCATGTCGATCGTCGGGTCCGTTTTTACGGCGAACGGTATTCCGATCTGCGAAACGCAATGCGATATTGATATTGCCGAGGAAAATGGCAGGAGGCTGTTTGAAAAATCGGAATGTCTCTCAATCGTACCGTGAGAACGGCCCGCGCCTCGTTGTCACTGAAGTCGATGCCCTCGGCGACTTTGCCGCGAAATACCGCGAAGAGAATGGCACCGTCGATCCCATTAACGGGACCGTCCGCGGTTTTTCTAATGGCCTCGTGGTAGCTCGCCATCATGGTCGTAAGCTCGCTGCTTCCTCGCGTCTCTTGAAACACCTCTTTAATTCGCGCCACTCGGGCCATCGTTTTGCTGCTCCTCCATCTGGCCATCAGGGTGCTCATCGCGGTGTAGGACGAGAAGAATATCAGGATTCCGTGAGGCACCGATTCGCAGACGGTGACAATCACCTCTCCCACCTCGTCCTGAAAACGACGGTTCAGAAAGACAATGACGATGACGAGTCGCGTCGACGTGTTATCAAATGTTTACCTGAAAGTCCCAGGTGTTGATATTGTTATAAGTCGCCTTCAGAGGTTTCCCGTTGGGTCCGTTGCCCACGATCTTGATGCATATTTGGTCGGGCGGCGTAACGTGATTCGCCTGGATCATGAAGGGAAATTTGACACCCAACTCGCCGGCGAAGGAGCTCGTAGGCGCGAGCGTGCCAGACGCCAGGATAATCGTTCTCGCCATCGTGCTGAGAGGGCCGAATACCACGCCGGGATTCATGCACTCGAAGTCCAGGGACCTCTCCTTCTTGTGCTGAAAATCGAGGCCGTGCGTTCAGCTCAATATACGTAGTATTCGGATACATAACTTGCATAATAAAATGAACTGCGCCGCGGATGATTCTATCGATGATTCGATATTTTCTAAGGAATTTAGTATCACTGTGCCACTAATGTATAGCAATTGGGTTCCAACACGTTAAACAGGAATACAAGAAAATAAAATGAAACAAGCAAGAAAATAAAAAGAAAATGAAAGAAAGAAAATAAAAATAAAATAAAATATAAGAAAGAAAATAAAAGACGGAAAATCAAATTAAAAAAAAAAAATATATATATATATTCTAAGGGTTTATATTCCCTGCGAAGATTACTTACAGTGATGTAAGATTCTTTGACGTGAATTCGGTAATCTGCCGCGTGCTTAGTGACAGCCATATTTAAAGCCATCAAAATCGTCTCCACCTTCCTTACGCTGTCCGAGGTGAGCGTGGGAAGTTTCTCGGACCCCCCCTGGCGAATATTCTCCCTCGCCAAGGTGAACGCGGAAATAGCTTCGCGCGCCGAGCGGATAAAATTGCTCGTGGTGCTTTGGCTTATCCGATGAATCTCGAACATCGCGACCAGCTCGGCGCCGGTCCACCTTTCGCTGGTGCTCACGTCGTAGCCCCCTGACTGAAAATCCGAATTGTCGATGAAAAAATACAACGTCTGTTCGCAAGCGCGTCGCGCACTCGACGGAATTCACCTTTTGGCTCAACTTCGTCGAACATATGAACTTTATGAGGCTCCGGCAGTAGCTTTCAATCATAGCGGCATAGGCGGCCCGCTCCAGCTGCTTCTTCAAGGCCGCGGTCTCGAGTATGCTTACGCAATCTTTTGCCACGCTCTCTAACGCAGTTTCCGTCAGCGAAACGCTTCCGGCCGAGCGACAGATATCCTCGATGTTGTGCGCCTCGTCCAGGATTATTATGTGCCCGTTCATGTCGAGTTGCATCTGGAATTAACAGCGAAGCGTGATAATACAGCTTCGAGTCATCGGAAAAAGGGCATTGGAAAATATTGCTTCGTTTGATGTGCAAATCAATTTGTTGTTTTTAAGTGTTACGTGCTCGCTTCGCTCGCACTCCTTGTCTTTCCTTGTGGCCAATACAGCCATTCAAAACACGCGCGTTACTCTGCGGCGGCAATGACACCAAATCGTTTTAATATCGAAGCCACCGCCGACCAATTGGAACGCTTGAAAGCTAATTTCAAGATTTCGATATATTGCGAGATATTTACGCCGTGTCTTTTTTAAGAGGGGATTAGCATAATTTTTTGTAAATTCTAGCTCATTTTCAAACGACACCAAGGCGATCTTTGATTGTCAAACGAAAAATCACTAACAACTTCACGGATCGTCGGGTCAATCAGATAGTTGTACGGGCAGAATACGATATCAGCTTCCGCAATAAGCGCTCGCGCCGCGAAATACGGGCAGGCGCCAACGGCTCGTCCAACCTCCATCAAGTCTTCGATGTCCCACGGACTCTCGACGCCACTGACCTCCAGCCCGTGGTACGTCCCGAGCGTCCTTTTGTTGGTCTCGTTGTAATAGGGACATCCAGTTTTCTGCACAAAAAATGGCGCTTACAATATTCGCGTAGAGACAAAAGAACTGGGAGTCATTATTTCTACCTTCGCAGGGTCGAGGAGCTCCGCGCAAAGGTCGTTTTTGTTTTTCTTCGTCTGTTGCAGACAAGTGAACTCTCTGCTGCTGAGCACCGTCATACTGGAGTAGCAAGAACAAAATTAAAAATTGGTCAACAATTGAGACGTTCTCGAGGGACGAAACATTGAAGGGTGGAGGGTCGTACTTTTTGTGCCTGTAGACGGTTTTCTTCAGCTCCCTCACGACCTGGCTGATTTGTCGGTGAGTCCGCGAGCCGTAGTAAATCTTCGGCACTTTGTGCGTATTCAATCTGCAACAAAATATTACATTACTCCACGATGGCGAAAATAGTACATTACTGTATGAGGGCGGAATAGTACATTACGTTACATGGGAGGAAAGTGCAACTTTTCTCCGATTGGGAAGTTTGATACCTGAGCGAAGCGAGGGCAGAAATCCACACGAGGTGAAAAGTTGCACTCCTACCATGTAATAACGTACTATACTTTTCTCCCGATTTCGCTAAAAAATAACCACATCTCGTGTGTGCAACGAGGACGGAAAATAAGCTCATTTTTGACAAATGACGACACGCATGCGTAGTACGGTATACATTACTCCCGCGCGGGCAGAAATGAGCTGATTTCCTCCCTAGGGAGGTAATGAAACCGGACTGCGCATGCGTGAGTCAGTTGTCAAAAAATGAGCGATTTTCCGCCCGCGTTGCGGACACGAAATGGGATTATTTTAGCGGGGTCGGGAGAAATGTACTATTTCGCACGAGGGATGTACGAAATGTTACCACAAGGATGACCTTGAAATTTTCTGCATCTGCAAAAAAATTATTTTAGCAATGCGTAGCGCCTAAACTATTGACTTGAGAAAAAAAAGTCTAAGGACTTTTCTTTTCCTTTTTCAATTGTCTTCCAACGGATTTTTTCAAAAATTTTATTAGACTGTTTTTCGAAAAAGTAGAGCCAATTTGCTGCTTTGGCACGCTGTCACATCTTAGGTATTGCTCGAAAAAAAACATTGTATAAGACTTTTTTGTTCCTTTTTCGATTATCTAACAACGGATTTTTCGCAAAAAATTTTTTTTTTTTTTTTAGCAAGGCGTAGCGCCTAAACTATTGACTTGGGAAAACAAAGTCTGGGGACTCTTCTTTTCCTTTTTCATTTATCTTTCAACGGATTTTTTACAAAATTTTATTAGACTGTTTTTCATCTCGATAAATAAATAATGCATGGCAATTCAACACAATTCGAATTAAACAAAAATTGTGAAAAAATATTTCGAAAAATCCGTTGTTACGTAATCAAAAAAGAAACAAAAAAGTCTTATGAAATGTTGTTTTTCAAGCAATATCTAAGATGTAACAGCGTGTCAAAGCAAAAAAATTAATTTAACTTTTTCGAAAAACAGTCTAATAAAATTTTGTAAGAAAATCCGTTGCAAGATAAATGAAAAAGGAAAAGAAGAGTCCCCAGACGTTGTTTACCCAAGTCAATAGTTTAGGCGCTACGCCTTGCTAAAAAAAAAAAAATCTGAAAATTTTTTGCGAAAAATCCGTTGTCGATAATCGAAAAAGAAACAAAAATGTCTTATACAATGTTTTTTTTTTCGAGCAATACCTAAGATGTGACAGCGTGCCAAAGCAGCAAATTGGCTCTACTTTTCCGAAAAACATTCGTCTAAACTAAGAATAGCGTCTAAACTATTGACTTGGAAAAAAAAGGCTGGGGACTATTCTTTTCCTTTTTCATTTATCTTTCAACGGATTTTTTACAAAATTTTATTAAACTGTCTTTCGAAAAAGTAGAGTCAATTTTCTGCTTTGACACGCTGGTACATCTTAGGTATTGCTCGAAAAAAACATTGTATAAGACTTTTTTGTTTCTTTTTCGATTACTTAACAACGGATTTTTCCAAAAAAAATTTCAGATTTTTTTTTAGCAAGGCGTAGCGCCTAAACTATTGACTTGGGGGAAAAAAGACTGGGGACTTTTCCTTTCCTTTTTCATTTATCTTTCAACGGATTTTTTACAAAATTTTATTAGACTGTTTTTTGAAAAAGTGGAGTCAATTTTTTGCTTTGACACTCTGTTACATCTTAGTTATTGCTTGAAAAACAACTTTGTATAAGACTTTTTTGTTTCTTTTTCGATTACCTAACAACGGATTTTCCGCAAACATTCTTTTTTTTTTAACAAGGCGTAGCGCCTAAACTATTGACTTGGGAAAACAAAGTCTGGAGACTCTTCTTTTCCTTTTTCATTTATCTTTCAACGGATTTTTTGCAAAATTTTGTTAGACTGTTTTTCATCTCGATAAATAAATAATGCATGGCAATTTTACACAATTCGAATTAAACAAAAATTGTGAAAAAATATTTCGAAAAATCCGTTGTTACGTAATCAAAAAAGAAACAAAAAAGTCTTATGAAATGTTGATTTTCAAGCAATATCTAAGATGTAACAGCGTGTCAAAGCAACAAAATTAATTTACCTTTTTCGAAAAACAGTCTAATAAAATTTTGTAAAAAATCCGTTGAAAGATAAATGAAAAAGGAAAAGAAGAGTCCTCAGACATTGTTTTCCCAAGTCAATAGTTTAGGCGCTACGCCTTGCTAAAAAAAAAAAAAAAAAAAAAATTTTGCGAAAAATCCGTTGTTAGATAATCGAAAAAGGAACAAAAAAGTCTTATACAATGTTTTTATTCGAGCAATACCTAAGATGTGACAGCGTGCCAAAGCAGAAAATTGGCTCTACTGTTTCGAAAAACAGTCTAATAAAATTTTTGAAAAAATCCGTTGGAAGATAATTGAAAAAGGAAAAGAAAAGTCCTTAGACTTTTTTTTCTGAAGTCAATAGTTTAGGCGCTACACATTGCTAAACTAATTTTTTTGCAGATGCAGAAAATTTCAAGGTCATACCACAAGGTGCGAAAGTGGCGGTTTTACGCACACAAAGCGTGCGGAAAGGCGGCCATTTCCGCCCACAGTGATATATAATTAATTTCTCGATTATACAAAAAAATATCGAGCGCTTTCTTCCTCTCCGATGTCGAGACTCCGAAAGTCCGAAGCTTCGGCGTCTTACCGCGAGTCGAATGCCGTGAGGTCGTCGTCGCCCCAGTCGCCGGCGTCGAACATCGTCATGTCGACCTCGTCGATCTCGCAACACTGTCCCGCCGACGCGGCGCATCCCGCCGGTCCAGGCCGCGGCGGCGACGCGACTCCCGCCTCGTTGAGTCTCTTGGCCTCGTCGCATTTGCCTGAAACACAGAGAAAAAAAAGGACTTTAAAACTCTCAGCTCGTCGTTTTTAAAATCCTCGCGATTCGAGGGACACCGAGTGGCGGCAGCGACGTCAAAACACGCATCAACGAGAAAAAGGGGGACAGTAAGCGAAAAGCCATTGAGCGCGACATCAATGGGATTGAATCGGCCCTAATCCCCGGAGGAACCGCGCTGAGGTTCTTTTTTTCCTCTCTCTCTTGTCGAGAAAATTCAGGCTTACACACGTCGCCCGGCATTCCGAGTCGTTTACCCGCCGACGACTCGCCCAGTCAGACGCGAGCCCGGAATGGCTCTCCGATGACTCGTGCGCGACCCTTTTTTCTCCCCCTAAGAGGCTAATATATCGTCTCTCAATGGAATTTCAATACAGAGAAAAAGAGAGAGAGAGAGAGAGAAACAGCACAACAAGCCGCACGTCGAGGCCTCGTGGCGAATGCGTTTTCTGAGATTATTTTTTCCGTACCTACCCGACGAACCAACCGGCGACTGCGACGACACAGAAGCCGAGTCCCTTTGTTCTCGTTATCAGTATGAGATTAGTACTCGAGGACGGTGGGCGGAGAGGAAACGAACGATTCGGTGCAGTCGATGAGCACGTGTGGTGGGCTCTCTCTGTGTGACTAACGCAAGGGTGACTCGATTCACAGCCGCGGGGCGGGGGGGGGGGGGGGCAGCGTGGATTATATTGCTGGAGGACAGAGAGAGAGAGAGAGCCGAGCGCGGCACTCGAGGAATATATAGCGGTCGCGTGTTGTATATGCCGCATGCACTCGCGAGAGTGGAAAGGCTCAGGAGAGTCCGCGAGGCGGATGGGGTGGCTGATTGGTGGAAGGGTGAACGCGCGCGCGGAGAAAGAAGAGGGCGCTGCGAGCGCGAGCGAGAGAGACCGACGAGCGGGATGACGACGAGGCGAGAGGAGCGGTAGGGAGGGGGGGGGGGGGGCGAGAAGAGGAGAGAGACTCGACTAAGACAGGAAAGAGAACGGGGCCAATCAGAGTGCGGACTTCGAGGGTGTCGTTGCCAGGCAACGAAACACACCCCAACACCCGAGGGGAGAAAACCCCGACGGAGGTCCCATCCCCCGGAATACAGTCCGTCGCGAAAGTTATCGCACCCTTGAGAGGCTCTGGCGTTTAAGTGCGAAGCCTGCTGCTGCTGCTGCTGCTGCCGCCGCCGCTGCTGCCGCTCGCGGAGCTGCTGGATACTAACGTGGCGACTTCCGCGGTAGTCGCTGCCGGAATTCTTTTTGTTTTGCTTCTATGTAATTAGTGTGGATTCGTTGTTGTGGGTCCGGGTGAGGCGCGAGGATTCGTGGACGGGGAAGATTTATTTTGTTTGGACTGACGAGCGAGTGACGAAAAACGCGTGTTTGTTAGGTTAGAGAAACGTTTTTGATGAATTTGTGAAGTACTTTCGATGATTTTGAGGAATGTTTTGTAGGGGGGGGGGGGGTAAGGTTAATTAGGGGAAAAGAAAGTATGACTTTAGGATTTTCTTCTGCGGTACAGATAGTGTTAGTTTAGTCAGTCAATGTCCATATAACAATGCAACGTTTGAACAATATTTTCCTAAATTTTCATTGCACAATGTTGAAAATTGAGGGTTGCAAAATATTGAAAATACCGAAAAACGTTGTTTTGCGGTGTACATCATAACTCGCAACAGAATCATCTGAAACAAAAAATCAAAATGCATTTGTTAAAGGAAATGTTTCTCGAGGTAACGCTGGGAGGACTTTTTTTATTTCGATTTTTCCATTTTTTGTAGCACTTGGAAGACAAAAAGCCGATTTTCGCTGAAAAAAAAAATCGGTTTCTTGGCTTCCCAGTACTACGAAAAATTGACAAATCGAAATAAAAAAGAATCCTCCCAGCGTTACCTCGAGAAACATCTTTAACAAATGCATTTTGATTTTTTTTTTTTTTTTTTTTTTTTTTTTTTTTCAAATATTGCGAATTGTGATGTATACCGCAAAACTTTCGAGGCGCCTCCGGAGATTCACTGTCACTCGCTCAATTTTCAATGTTACAATGAAAATTTAGGGAAATATTGTTCAAATGTTGCTTTATTATATGGAAATTTACTGAATAAAATAACACTATCTAAATCGCAAAAAAAAATTCTTAAAAACATGCCTTGTTTTCACTGAATTAACCTTACCCCCCCCCCCCCTAAATGTAATGCTGTATTCGTTTGTTTTGTTGAACTTGAGAAATACTTTGCTAATCTAACGAATTACCTTTACCTTTCCTAATCCAACGAAATACTTCTCCGCCCGTACAAAATATTTGGCTAACTTTGCAAAACACTTTGCTGAAACAAAAAGCCCTGACAACACCAAAGGGTCCATTTGTGAGCATTTAGTACACTAAAGTCCACTAACTGGGTTTCCATTTTTAGGCTCATGATGTCGAAAAAAGCATTCGTTGTTGGGTCCTAATCTTAGTATTGCGCCTGCAAAAGTTAGACTGCCCATTCAAAAGCGTACTTTTTGATTCCTGCATGCGACCTACATCTTGACGTCCATCCAGTGTTATCAGGGAAGAGTGAACACGTTTTCTTGTCACTTTCTTGTTGGTCCGACGAAACCATCTTTTTGTAATAGCGTGCGTAAAGCTCGTCATTTCGGTGAGGTTTCGCGTGCGTAAAGTGCTCCTTTTCCGAAGGTCGTGCGTAAAGTAAACGTCGTGCGTAAAGCTTCACTTTACGCACTCTGCTTACTTTACGCACGAGTGCGTAAAGTAACGTCGTGCGTAAAGTGAAGCTTTACGCACTCCGCTTACTTTACGCACTCCTTTCGGAAAACTCGCACTTTGACTTCGCTCAACCTCTCCGAAGAAAACTCGCATCACGCACGCTATTACAAAAAATAGTATGTGTAACTCGTGCGGAAATGTTGTACTTTACGCACTTGTTACACAATATTTCCCGTGCGTTCCAAACGGACGCGGGGGGCGTCGCGCTCCGGAGACTCCGCGAAAGCCAATTAATAAATTCCCCGAGAGCAGGAGGCAGGTCTTTGATGAAATTCGCCTCGACGACCGAGGGACAAAGGTTGCCGTTCGGCAGAATTCAGATGACGTTGCCCCGCGTTCTTTGTCTCGCCGTCGAGCCAATCGATGGTGAAATTTCGACGAATTGAATATTCCTCTCCTCGCAACCCTCACAATTTTTCGTCAAGTGTTCCGGGTAGATCGTCGATCGTCGATTCTCGGGACTGCGAGACGCCAGGACCACGCAAACGGCAATTAAACCCGCAAATTCTACGGAATCAGCTTTTCGTCGTAGAGCGTTTCGCGAAAATAATTACAATGGCATTAAATTCAGCCCCGCGGCCCCAAAGACCGAGCGCATCGCGTTCAACGTCGAACCACAACAATTCGAGTCAACATTTATCGAAATTGAGCCTATATGGAAAATAGTAAAACAAACGCGGAGGTATTAAACGTTACCAAGAAACGTGGCTGCGGTTTTTAATTATTTACCGGCGACAAATATTGCGCGCCTCGACCGCGAATTACGCGCAATTAGCGCGGCACAGAGGGTGAAATAAATATTCGCGTACAAACATACTAATATTTGCGTGGCTTAATCGCTTTGTTCGGTGGTTTGTATTTTAATTTTTTGTTTTCAGAATTAACGCGATGATTAGTGCCGGAGGGATAATCACAGGGCGCGATTATCCGAAATTTCGAGGTGGATCAAAGTCAGCGACTAGTCACGCTGCAGCTGTTTACACGGTGCAAGTGAAACAAAGTCACCGTTGGCGAAGTACTCGAGCAGGGCAAATTGAATGACCTGGCGGCCCTTTATGTCAATCAGAGAGCTTCTGCGTTCCCGGAAGCGCGATGCTCTCACAGGACGACGGGGAGAGGGTGCGCGGGCGAGTGTATGGAGTCTCTAGCTCTACCGGTAATTAAATAGAAGCTCTCTCCCCGAGCGCATGGAAAGCAACTGGTATGCGGCGTCCGTGTGCGAAGCTGCGTTCGTGTGTCGGTGGGCGAGCGTGAAATCAATCGCGTGCGGCGCAGGACGGCGACGAGGTGCTTCACACTGTATCCTCCGTGGATTTGCGTCCACCGATCGATTCGCGGAATTTCGTATTTATAATTCAATCGCCGATAAGCCGGGGCTATAAATACAACGAAGCCTGAAACCGGCGCACTTGATGCGCGGTGTAACTCTCCTCGTTCACACGAGGAGCTTCGTGTGCATCTTCTGTGATTAAAAATATATCGATTTTGGGTCTTTTTTTTGCGGCGTTTTTTTTTGCAGCGTGGTATATGATGAATAGAATGACAGTGATAAAAATGGCAAATATGTATAAACTCTGGTTTTTGAGAAACGCAAATTTTTTTTTGTGATATCGAAAGTTTGGGCTGTTGCTTTGGGCTGATTTTCACACTGGACAAACCAGTGGTAAATTTATTTTTATGGTGTTTGAATTACTTTGCCAATAATCCAGAGATTCATAGCGATGGATTTACATAAAGAATGATCTATTTAAGATAGCTACATTTTCGTTAATTAGAATCAAATGTATTGACAACAAGATCAAGTGTCTTAAAAAAAAAAATTGATAATCCCCATAAAAATCAGCGAAGAAACTTAAAATAATTCTTCACCAAAACTGAACAAAATCTTTTACGCAAAAAAATAAATAAAAATAATCCATCGACATAAATATTTCTGTGCATCAACGCCACAAGGCCAAAATCCAAATAAACCTTCACAACAGTCAAGGTTCCTTTTTCGTTGTCGCAGAGTTACGTTGCCAATAATCCAGAGATTCATAGCGATGGATTTACAAAAAGAACGAACTGTTTAAGATAGCCACATTTTCGCTACTTACAGTCAAATATATTGACAACAAAATCAAGTGTTTAAAAAAAAATAGACAATCCCCATAAAAATCAGCGAAGAAACTCAAAATAGTTCTTCACCAAAACTCAATAAAATCTTGTATCCCAAAACAAAATATCCATCGACATAAATATTTCTGTGCATCAACGCCACAAGGCCAAAATCCAAATGAACCTCCACAACAGTCGCGTGACGCGCAAAATACTTCCGGCCCCCAGTCAGTGCGGCGCAAACGATCGCAAAACCTTCGAAAAACCTCGTCCACTCTCCGTCCCAACAGCGAAGCGCGCGCGCCGCTCCTCTCAGCGCCCGGAATGAATTGCGCGTAAAATCGTCAGCTAAAAGCGACCTAACGAAGTTTGCGAAGACACTCGAGGATATTACGGAGCCTCGTCGTTCCGGCGTTCGCGTCGCTCTTACCCGTTATACACGGGCAAGAGTGAAACGCGGCCTGCAGCGAGATCCTTAAACGAGAGGGAAGGGCCGAGATAGCGGATAGATAGACATCCATCTATATACCCACAAATGCACGGATACACAGATAGTCCGATAGATAGCTTAACGCGGGCCCTTTAAATCCATAGCCAGCCGAACCATCAGCCAAATCCACCATCTCCGTCTCTCCCTCGCGTTACACGTTTGCGTCATCTCCTCCCTCCCCCATCCCGCGCACTCCCACCCCTCGCGCCCTCGAGCCCGACGTTAATTACGCGCGTCGAGGAAAGGAGCAAAATGGTGGAGAGTGCCCTACGCGAAGGGTGCAGAGAGAGAGAGAGGACGACCGTGTGCGTCGCCTCCTCCCTCTCCTCCTCCCCCCTCCCCCTCCTTCCTCTCCTTCCCCCAGCCCGAAGAAGGTGAACGCGAAGCGGCGTCGACTGCCGCCGCGTTGCAGGGTCGCGGGCGAAAGGAGAGAGAGAGCGAGAGGAAAGGGAGAGGAAGAGAGAGAGAGAGAGGGAGGGAGAGAGACAGATGGGGGAGAGGAAGAGGACGACGCGGAGGAATGGGACGGTTGGCGAGAGCGCTCGGGGTGCGTGCGTGAGCTACCGAGAGGGTGTTATTGACATGGTGGTGTCGAGTCGGCCATCTTGGGCGACCGGCTGGCTGGCAGGGAGAGGCGGCGGGAGGAGAGGGAGGCAGGAGGGGGGGAGGAGGGGGAGACACAGGGAGAGCGAGAGAAGGCGAATACACGCGACGGGGAAGGCGGAGAGGAGTAGGAGGGCCGGGGGGGTGGGGGAGGGGGGGGGGAGGGTGGTAGTGGTATAGGCAGAGGAATACCCGTCCTTGTGTCCCCTTCGTGTGACATTCGTCGAGGCCAACCTAACCCGGGTCCAGCCGCCCTGGGCCACCCTTTCAACCAACCCCGGCAACATCGGGCTCGGAGGGTCCTGGGGGTTGCTGGTCGCCATGACGACCAACCGTTGCCCAACCCCTTGGCCTCCGAGCGCGAATTCGCCTTCGTGTCCCGCACCCTGTTTATATATATATATGTGTGGATATATATATATAAATAAATATATATGTATATATTTGTCTGTGTGTGTGTGTGTGTATGTATATATAATATATATGCAGGCTTCGAGCTGTGTCGAGCTTGAAGCTCTCGCGCGCGCTTTATCTCCTTCCCCGTGCGACCCACGCGCGCGTCACTACATCGCGTAAATACACCTCCGCACAAGCGTTTAATATACACCCCCGTTGCGTCAAAGTACAGCGTCGCTAACGTTGACTCACTCGCTCTGTCTCGGTCTTTCTCGCTTTCTGGGTTGGGTGGTTCTCGTTTAGTCTTTGCCTTTGTCTTTCTCGCTTTCTGTATTGGTTGGTTTCTCTCGCTGTCTCTGTCTTTCTCGTTTTCTGCGTTGGTTCCATCTTCTCTATCTCTCTGTCTTTCTCACTTTCTGCATTAGGTTGGTTTCTCCCTTTGTCTCTGTCTTTCTCGCTTTCTGCATTGGTTGGTTTTTCTTTCTGTTTTTGTCTTTCTCGCTTTCTGCATTGGTTGGTTTTTCTTCCCGTTTTTGTCTTCTCTCGCTTTCTGCATTTGGTTGGTTCTTCGCCGTCTGCATTTGGTTCGTTTCTCGCTCTGTCTCTGTCTTTCTCGCTTTCTGCATTAGGTGGTTTTTCTCTCTGTCTCTGTCTTTCTCGCTTTCTATATTGGTTGGTTTTTCTCTGTCTCTGTCTTTCTCGCTTTCTGCATTAGGTTGGATTCTCTCTTTGTCTCTGTCTTTCTCGCTTTCTGCATTGGTCGGTGTTTGTTTCTGTCTCTGTCTTTCTAGCTTTCTGATTTAGGTTTGTTTCTCGCTTTCTGCATTTGGTTCGTTTCTCGCTCTGTCTCTGGCTTCCTCGCTTTCTGCATTGGTTGGCTTTTCTCTCTGTCTCTGTCTTTCTCGCTTTCTGCGTTGGTTGGTTTTTCTCTCTGTCTCTGTCTTTCTCGCTTTCTGCATTGGTTGGATTTTCTCTCTGTCTCTGCCTTTCTCATTTTCTGTGTTGGTTAGTTTCTCTTTCTGTCTCTGTCTTTCTCGCTTTCTGCGTTAGGTGGTTTTTCTCTTTGTCTTTGTCTTTCTCGCTTTCTCATGGCGGCCGTTTTATTGTCAGAAAAAAATCCCCTGACTTTTCCCTGACTATTCCCTGATTTTTCCCTGACCACAGGTCTAACGATTTCTATTTAAAAAATTAAAGATGCCAATGAAAATGTATTCAGAACCGGTGCACGTGTTCGATAAATGATTTATTACGCCGATAAACGTTGGAACGCATTAAACACAACAAAATTATAACAACTCATGTTATATTATATTAATTATAATAATATATCATATTTTGAAGCTTTTTATCTATTTATGGGAGGCTCAGCGCCAATTCACTTTTTCCCTGACCAATTTTGATATTCCCTGACTTTCCCCAGATTCCCTGACCAATATTTTTGTTCCCTGACTTCTCCCGGTTTTCCCTGACCACGGCCACCATGTTTCTGCATTGGTTGGTTTTTCTCTCTGTCTCTGTCTTTCTAGCTTTTCGCATTGGTTGGTTTTTCTCTGTCTCCGTCTTTCTAGCTTTTTGCATTGGTTGGTTTATCTCTCCGTCTCTCTCGTTGTCACCGTCTCCCCGCGTTGTTTTCCCTCCGTCTCGCTCGCTCGCGCCACGGCAGAGTCGATTGACATACGGTAATTATGCTCCCTGGACGAGAATCCGCATCCCCCCTCCACCCCCACCCGATATCGTCCTCCCCGCATTCGCGCGTCAATCATTCGGCTCTCGACTCTCGAGGCTTCTTTCGTTACCTCCGGAGAGAGAGAAAGAGAGAAGCCGGAGGGGTGAGGCGGGGAGGGGGAGGGGGGAGAGAGAGGACAGCGAATGCATTGTTAGCAGGGGATGCGCGGCTACCGACCCGGGCAGATGTAACATCGCCGGGGATTTCACGAATAATAACAGCACAGGCCCCGTGAGCAGCGTTAAATTTAATATCTCCTCGAGTCTTCGCGCTCTAATGAGTCGGAATATGTTACGCAATATTATCTCGTTACGTGGTCCCGCGCCGGCAGCCGCCGCGGCGCGCCCTACTTATTGTGCCCGAGTGGACGGGCACACTTCGCGGACAATGGGCGCGCGGAAAGCCCGAAAATATATTTCGCGGCCGCCGCGGGCGCAGGTAGCTTTTTCGGTCGCTCGGCAACCTCGGGAAATTCGGTCGAAGGACTTCGGTTTTCTTAGTTTGTTTCGCGGGTTTTTTTTTTGTGGCGAGGCTGGAATATGGGCGTTTGGAGATTTTACAGGGGTTTTTAAACTTTATTTTCAGTGTTTAGATGAAATTTTTCTTTTGATGGCGTTCTTGCAATTTTTTTTTTTTTTTTTAGTGTTTAGTTTCTTTTTGCGAAACTTTAGGAATTTATTTATGGTTTTTGGAAACGAGCGCAGACTCACTATTTTAGTGTGATGGGAAGAAATGAAGGGAAATTGAACATTTTCTAGGTGATGAAAGCCTCCAGTTTTTTGTGAATGGAAATTAAAAAAAATGTAACGTCGCAGTCTCGAGATTTCGATTGAAATAAATTTACCTAGTCCTAAGATTGGATAAATTAAGGGGGACTTTTACCCTGGAGCACCGTTTTTCATTATATTTTTTTATGGGGAAACAAATAAATGTAGACGACAGCGATTTTTTTTTCTATTTGTTAGTTACGTTTTAAAGTATACAATAGAATTTTTTGTTATTTAAAAATTGTCGGCGTTCCAGGTCCTCAAACACGATCATCCAATATAAATGGCTACCACTCTCCTGGCCACTGTAATTATGTGATCGGCCTGAAATCGTGCATACATACTCGGGAAACATGTCTTCATGGAACGACGGAGGTTTTTTTCGATAATTTAATTTTTCGATTTTTTATTAATGTTTTTATACGAAAAACATAGGGGAAAAATATTTAAACGCCGCCATTTTCTTAATTTTGCAGTAATCGAAAGAAACCTCCATCATTCCATGAAGACATGTTTCTCGAATGTGTATGCATAATTTCAGGCCGATCGCATAATTACAGTCGTTAGGAGAGTGGTAGCCATTTATTTTGGATGATCGTGTTTGAGGACCTGGGACGCCGACAATTTTTAAATAAAAGAAAATTCCATTGTATACTTTAAAACGTAAGTAACAAATACAAAAAACCGCAGTCGTCTGCATTTATTTGTTTCCCCATAAAAAATATAATGAAAAACGGTGCTCCAGGGTAGAAGTCCCCCTTAAGGTAGTCCTTGCGACCGATATTCATTTCGCATAAATTCGAGTAATTTGAGAGAGAATGACGAACATTTCTCGATGGTATAAAAATCGGAAATAATTCATGCACATTAAAGGTACTGAAAAGATTAATTTTGTATAATAATAATTCTAAAATGTTATTAACAAATTGATGAAAAAAATATTGTTTAACAAATTTGTCGATGACCCAACTTTTTTTTTAATGAAAATGATTCGTTCATTTTTCTGAATACGTATGAATTTTTTCAGATTTTAGAGTTCACTTTGAAATTCGTGTGTTTTTATAGGGGAAATATGTGAAAATTCAAAGTGAACTCTAAAATCTGAAAAAATTCATACGTATTCAGAAAAACGAAGGAATCATTTTCATCCACAAAAAAACTTGGGTCATCGAAATATTTGTTAAACAATGTTTTTTTTTCATCAATTTGTTAATAACATTTTCGAATTATTATTATGCAAAATTCATCTTTTCAGTGCCTTTAATTTGCATGATTTTTTTCAGATTTTTATATTATCGAGAAATGGTTGCAATTGTCTCTCAATTTTCGAAAACTTATGCGAACTCGACACCAGGCGCAAGGACTACCTTAAAACGTCGTGGTCTCAAGATTTCTCTTTAAGGAAAAAACGACTTTTTGGTCGGTAGATACAGGATTTTAGTTCCTCCTCGCAAAGCCCAGCGCTCATTCGACGCGGTACTTTTTACACGCTGTTCGAAGAATTTTGATTATTATTTCTCATATTCACGACTTAAAAAGCCCTTCCCACCGAACCCCATCGATTCGAAAGTGATCCCCCGGAACCGGGTATCTCGCGCCGGCCGAAATCGTTGCAGCACACGTGCTCCGGCACGTTATACGTATTTTCATGCGTTGAAAAGATCCGCGGGCTAATAGGCATTATATTTTCAGCTTGTATTATGGGAGTCCCGGGGCTTATGGGGCCTGTCAGAGGGCTAATAACTGGTCCGGGGGCTCACCCGGGGTAACATCTGATACGGGAAAGGGCCCTTTTACAATGTCTGCATTTAATACTAATCGCAATGTGCGCAGGAGGAAAAAAAAGAGAGAACCGCGCGACGGTACGAGCGCGGAACGCGCGGTGTTGGTGCACTCGCACACGTATCCGCAGCGGGAATAATGGCCAGTACGAATCGAGCGAACGCGGCGAGGTCTTCAAAGAAGCCGCTCCACGGTTAACGCGCCGCGGCCGAGAAAAATGGTTCTGTTGGGCTAACAAAAAAAAAACAGTGACAACAAATTCGCTTGTCCGTTGGACCAAAAAAGATATCGGTTGATTCAAATTTTGCCGCTGAATTTTCAAATTATTTTTCGAGACATATTTTTTGTCGATAAATTCTCATTGGATTTTCGGTGGAAAAGATTTTATCCTGAGAAAATATTTAACTGATCTAACAAAATAAATATCATTTTTTTGTTATTTTGCTAACTCAACGTTTACACGTTGTGCTAACAAAATATATTGGCTGGCGCAACTCTGTTTGCCGAATTTTCAAATTATTTTGTTAATCATATTTTTGATAAATTATTGTTGGGATTTGTTTGTTGATGGCAAATATTTTACCCTGGAGAAAACGTTTCTCCGACCTAACGAAAAATCATTTTTTCGATCAATGAAAACATTTCTTTTTCGTGCACCCAACGACGGGAAATTAAATGAAGATTTTTCTTTGTTGTCTGAGAAAGTCAACGGAAAAAATGTATTTTTACTCGCCGTTGGTTAATGGTGCAAAACTCGTTCGAAGTCTTAGCACGAGGTGGCGAAAGTGAGTCGAAAGTCAGGGAGAAATTGGCGGCTCACTCGCAAGACTCTCCGGGGAGGAAGCGTTTATCCCTCGTGGGAGACGAGAGTCCTGAATTTCATCCCCTTTGGGGCTGCCACGCTCAGCGCGCGGAATCCCGGGATGTATCGCCCCCCTCGCGCGCTGCAGGCTGCGTAATGAAACCGTTTCGGCACCCCCGCGGTCGCTCCACGCAACGGCAATCGCCGTCCACCCTCGCGAAGGCGCCGCTCGATCGCCGGGCTCGAGTATAATCGACGCGCCGCGACTGACAGGATGTACCGAGGGTTAATCCCGATACTCTCTTTGGGCTCCTCGTCTCGGGCCGAGCGGTTTATTAATGGTCCTCGTTCGTGTGGCGAACACGGGGCGATATTTATGAGGAATATTTTTAGCGCCAACAAAAACATTCGCCATGGGTTATTTTTTAACGCGGGTATAAATCTGTTATAAAGACGACGTGTGTACATTTCGGTTTCTTGGTAAATTCGACCATTTTCCAAAGATCTCGGGGGATCTTAAAAATGTTTACCATTCGAATTATTAAGTGGCTCCATCTGGATAGTTCAAACTTCGAACATCCGTTTTTGCAAAATGTTTGGAAAATTCCGAACACTTTCCAAACATCTTGGGGAATCTTTTAAATTTTTACCATTGGAGTTATCAGGTGGCTTCATCTGGATAGTTCAAAATTCGAACACCCTTTTTTACAGACGAGGTACCACTGATCAATTCCTGTAGCGAGTAAATTGAAATAAAAAATATACAATTCGTCGTTGATTATTTTGTTGACGGAATTGCCGAGTGGCGCCATCCGCGTAGTTCCAATTTCTACCGTAAATTCGCGTAGAGGGCGCCATCGATCAATTAAACCGTAAGAATATTTCAATAATCGAAAATGGATTAGACTTCGCGCGCAAGTCAAATAGAAAAACTGGATACATTTTTTTTTTAAAAGCTGACTGTCGTCAGAAAAGGCTTGGAGTTACAACAAAAGTACACACAGTCACAGTCATTTTTCCTCGATCCAACGTCAAAAACGTTTATTCGCGAATCCGTTCTCTCGAAGTTACACGTAAACGCACTAAACCCGCAGCAACAGAGCCGAGCTTACAAGCCTCGAAGTAGCGATGAAACTTCAATAAACGCGATAGAGAACGCGCATGCCGAGCGCAGTATTAGAACAGTCCGAAGTCGTCGACGTAAGCCGCAAAGTACCGGGAGCTTTGTGCGCGGTTTGTTGATTCTGAAGTCTCCGAGCAAAGTGCGCGGCCGAATATCACGAAGACGCTGAAGAGAGTCCGGCGAGTGTTGGATGCTGGTGGCAGCGGCAAGCGGGCCGCGAGAAACGGGCGAAGAGAAGGCGAGACGATATAGAAGAGGAGAGCGTGGCACGTGCACGCCGTTAAAAGGTCTCGTTCGGGAAGTTTTGACGTGCGGCTCTCGGCGGGATTGAAAAGCGGAAACCGGCTGTCGAGATACGGATCTGACCAATCATAAAGCCGCATAATGCCCGGCGCTTCATTCATCCGTCCCCACTGTAGTTGTACCGAGGCTCCGTGTAGAGTAGTCCCCTTGCTCCCAAGTCCTCTCCAGCACTCTCTTCTCATTCTTGGCTCTCTCGTTTTCTCTCTCTGTTTGCTTCTCGTCTCTTTCTCTTTCCCTCTCGTCTCGTTCCTGATCTCTCCTTTTCTCTCTCTTCAGTTTTCGTCTTTTGGTCTCTCTCTCTCTCTCTCTCTCTCTCTCCTTCTTCCCCTCCGCCAGTGTCCTCGACAACGAGACGAGGGCGGAAATTATAGTCAGGTTCGTTATGCTTATTAATTGACTGACGTTTCCGTCATATTATTCTACAGCTCGTGAGGCCGCCGCGGCGGGGCGGAGAGACCAGCGGCAGCGCTATAGGTCGAGGCGGCAATCGGCAAAGCAGCTCTCGAAGCCCCGGCGATGGTTACAGGCCGCTTCAATAAAGCCGACGTGATATAATGAATTCACCAAACCCGGGGTGAGTCTGCACGCGTATACATATATACATTATTCCGGAGCACCGCAGATGAATTGCCGATGGGCACTCTCTCGTTTCAATCGTCCCTGCGGCGAGCGCGATGGGTCCGGCGCGTTTCCCCCGCTGCCGCTGCCGCTGCTGTTGAATCCGCGAGGAGCGAGTAATTATTATTTCCACGCTGGCTTTGGCCCTGGCGGAGGCCTCGTGATCGGCAGGTGTATATCCCGCTGATGGCTCTAAAAACAAAGAGACGTTTATATTATTAGACTCGTCGAGTGCTGGCGGATAAACCTGGAGCCTCTTACCGCTCTTGGCGTCGTCATCGAGGATTCCTCCTCCTCGATATGGCAGCTAATTCTGAATATTCGTGGAACCTGTCTGTGCATTTTTTTCCCCTCTTACAAGGCTCCTCTCTCTGTCTCCTTTCTCTTCTTTCCTTCGGCTCGCTCCTCGCATATTCGAGGAGGCCAGGAAAAATCGAGTCGTGAAAAGCCGAACGCCGCATCCCGTGTACGTGGCGAAATTGCGGACGTTTTTCCAGCGATTCATCGCGCAGGCGAACCGTTCAGCGCCGCCGTCCGCCTTTTTCCTCCCTCGCTGCCTCCCTCGCCCGTTCCTTCGCCGATCTCGAGTTTCCCGCCGCAACGCCGGCCGAAAAGGAGGACCCACGACGAGGGACTTCGACGAAAGCCCGAGGATGCATGATTGCCGGAGCGAGGCTTTCTGGAAAAAAAAGAGAGCGGATAAGAGAGTCGAAAAAAAAGCAGGAGCCGAAAAAAACGAGGAACCGAAATATGCGCAGCAGCGTGTCTCAAGGGTTTTCCCCGGTGGTTCTTGGCCGCGCGGATCGTGCATTCACCGCGCTCCTGGCGTGCACCCGGCTTTTTTCGCAATAATTACACGCCAAGACTTTAATTACCGGGCCCGGGGAGGGAAAGCGAGAGCGAGAGCGAGCGCGAGCCTCCGCGTTCCGCGCATCTCCGTATGGCCGCAATCTCGCTCTGGGGATAAAGACACGGCGCTCGGCTAATATAGACGTCGCTAAGTTTTTCGGTGCTACATGCAAGTGGCTCCTCGTATCCCTCGCAGTTTCTCCGTCCATTTTGCCTCTTCGCATGCTCTCATTTCCCTTTTTACCCCCTTTTTTTTCTCCCGCGCCTTTTTTCGCCTTTTTTTTTCTCCTTTTCTCTTGGCTCCTCTTTCGACGACGACGTGGACGACGCTGACGACGACGACGACGACGACGACGATGACGAGGAAAACGACTGTGACAACGAGAGTGGCTGCTCCGGGGTCCCCCCTGGTGGCACCGAGTGCCGGCTCCGGCTCTGCCAGTTGCTCGAGGGTAGAAACTATGGCGTCGTAGCGCCCGCCGATTGGCTCCCCTCGTGCACGGGGGTAAAACACGTTTTTAGCCACCCTTCGGCGGATCTGCCCTGCTCATTGTCATTTTAATTTCAACCCCCCTGGGGTTGATTCGAGGGAGCGAGACGGAGGCTGCTCGTTCCAGCGCTGCGGGCGACGAGATCCCGCGGAGGACATGAAACCGGTCGGAGCGTCGAAACGATATGGAAACTCCAGGCGATGAGCGCGAGGCGCACCGTTCGACCGTCGCTTTTGCGGCTCGCGTTGTCGCTTCCTCCCTGAAAATCCCACAAACTGGTTACAATTACGTTGTGCAAAACCGGCGCAAAGAGCGAGAGAATCGATCTTCGTGAACTTATTTATTGTCACAATCATTTTGACTGTGAATAAGATCTCTTGACGCATTGGGAATTGGCGAGTGGCGCCCTCTTCAAAATCGACGGACATGATTTAAACCAACTGGATGGCGCCACTGCTCAATTCCCGGAGATTACTTGGCTAGAAACTTCAATAGTAGGTTTTTTTCTTTACCTGAATAAATAAAAAACGATGAAAAATTGCGTTAAAATGTTATCATCCAGATGGAGCCACCATTTAATTCCTCTGACATCATCTTCGAGGTTGTAACCCAACTTTCCCTAAAAAAAAAAAATGATGAGAATTACCAAATGAGAGTTACCAAGTGGTGCTGCGATAACAGCGTCGAAACGACTCGGAACTCCTTTCAAACCGAAACAACCGAACCGCGTCCTTCGATCCTCCTTCCTCCATCTCTTCGCCTTCTCCCTGAAAATCCCCAAGCAAATCAATTAAAACCTAAAAACCCAACAAAAAAAATCCACATTACAAAACCGCGGCTCCTCGTTTCTCGCCGCAAACGAATCGCGACTGCCACATAAGAGAAAAAAATATGTGGACGCCGAAAAAAAAAAAAAAACGAAGCAATCGAAACGAAAAATGAAAAGCCCGGTGTTATCGCGTATACGTCGAGGGTGCGGGAGGCGAAGGGAGGGAGGCGAGGAGAGAGAGAAAGAGAGAGAGAGAGAGAGGCGAGGAGAGAAAGTTATCCCGCTCCTCTCGGGCGATGCGCTCGAAGAGAAGAGCAATCCCCCGGCTGCGTGTGACAGCCATTTTAATTCTAACTCCCCCCTTGGGCTTCTCTCGGCTGATTTTCATTCCCCCTTTTCGTCCCCCCACAGTGTACATATATACGACGGGGGGTCGCATCGCCGGCTCATCCTCGTCCCTCGTCCCACCCTTTTTCTCTCCCTCGTCGTCGCGGTGGCACCGCCATCGCCGCGCGTTTTAAGTTCATATATTCCATACTCGCCTCCTGCATCGCCTCCCGCCCGGTTTGGCTCCTCGCTTCGCCAGGCTTTTTCGCCCCCCTGTGAGGGTTCGCCCCCCTCCCCTCCCCCCGCCCACCCCCTTCCTCGCCCCCCTGGGGGCTGTGTATGCAACGAGCCCTGCGAGAATCGGGGGGGTCGAGCCGCAGCTATCTCGGCGCTCGGATCTAGAATCAAATAAAAGCCACGGGGATAACCGACAGCGTTTAATTTCGGGATAAGCGGGCGGGGGTAGCGGCGGAGGCAGCGAGCGATAAGCCGCGGGGAGTCGCGAGAAGGGGGGGGGGGTTGACACGCGAGTCGCGTCGACTGGCGCAGACCCCGCGCGGATGAAGCGTCGGGATGAGTCTGGGTCTTTGTCTTATCCGGGGCGACGTATATGACGGGGTTTTCCGCCAGCCGGCTCGGCGAGCAGCGCGGCGGCGGCGGCAGCGTAATAACCAGCCACCCGGAGATACCGGGGAATGAAAAGAAGCCGCCGGCCTCGCGGGGGCCGCGATGCAGATTGGAGGGAATGAAATATGGAGGCGAGCGATAAGGGGCCTAAATGACGACGTGGAAAAGGCGCGCAGCTCGGACGCCCGCGACGCTGGCCCTTTTTTTGTGCGTGAGGAGAATGGGAGGAAGTGAATAGCGGGAGACGGAAACGAATTTTCCGTCACTTTTTGTCGCGGTGAAATGATTCACGATTTTTGCGACATTGTGGAATTGGTCAGGAGACACCGGGATGAAGTGAAGGCTGCCGGATTTGTGCGGGGCTGACCCCATATGGAAATGAAGTATATGCAAGATATATAAAAGATGTATTCTAGATATATAAGATATATTTTGTCCGAAAACTTCTATATGTCGGATATATTTTAGGATATATACAAAATATACGTGAGCGAAAAATACAGCTCAATGACGACGTGGAAAAGGCGCGCAGCTCGGACGCCGCGACGCTGGCCCTTTTTTTTGTGCGTGAGGAGAATGGGAGGAAGTGAATAGCGGGAGACGGAAACGAATTTTCCGGCACTTTTTTTTTGTCGCGGTGAAATGATTCACGATTTTGCGACATTGTGGAATTGGTCAGGAGACACCGGGATGAAGAGAAGGCTGCCGGATTTGTGCGGGGCTGACCCATATGGAAATGAAGTATATGCAAGACATATAAAAGATGTATTCTAGATATATAAGATATATTTTGTCCGAAAACTTCTATATGTCGGATATATTTTAGGATATATACAAAATACACGTGAGCGAAAAATACAGCTCAATGACGACGTGGAAAAGGCGCGCAGCTCGGACGCCGCGACGCTGGCCCTTTTTTTTGTGCGTGAGGAGAATGGGAGGAAGTGAATAGCGGGAGACGGAAACGAATTTTCCGGCACTTTTTTTTTGTCGCGGTGAAATGATTCACGATTTTTGCGACATTGTGGAATTGGTCAGGAGACACCGGGATGAAGAGAAGGCTGCCGGATTTGTGCGGGGCTGACCCCATATGGAAAAGAAGTATATGCAAGATATATAAAAGATGTATTCTAGATATATAAGATATATTTTGTCCGAAAACTTCTATATGTCGAATATATTTTAGGATATATACGAAATATACGTGAGCGAAAAATGTATCTAAGATATATCCAAAATATATTCAAAATGTATTTTCATTGCATTATCGTCCGAAAAGTTCTATATGTCACATATATTTTCGTGTATATTTATTTTCCATGGGGGGATGCAAATTGCAGGGAATGAAATACGGGGACGAACTATAAAAGGCCTAAATTGTTTACTGTATTTGTAATTTTTTTGTTTTCCTTCATTTGGACAAAGGAAGTAAAGTAAAATAAAATAAATGACGACGTCATTTATTTTACCCGCAAACGTCGGACACTGCGACGTGGTTGGTTGTTTTTTTTTTTAAGAATGGAATGAAAATATTAGGACGGATGGATAGAAACGAACTTTCTATCACTTTTTTCTCCCACTAATATCCAATCGATTCCCCGACATTAGAAATCGTAACGAGCGGTCTGGCCCGGTGCCAAAATAGCCAGGAGAAAGTCCCCCGGAGTCCATCCGTCCTCGTGGTCTCGACAGCCTGGAAAAGAATTAAAAATAATGATAACAAAAACAGAAATAAAATTTAAAAAAAAATAAAATAAAACGCGGGAGGCAGAAAAGACGAGGGGCGCCGAGTCTATGCAGTGCGGGTTTCGCGATACCGGATAGCGGCAACTCTCCTCGATTTGTCTCCGTAGTCGACGAGAGTCCGGGGTGGAGGGACATAAAGACTCTCGACCTCCAGCGGCGCAGATAAACTCCTCTCGATTGTCGTGAAATCTCCGGGCAAACCGGGGGAAGCTTCGCGCTTTCACCCCGCTGGCCGCTTCTGTTGCTCCCGCTGCAACTCGCTCGTTCTGACGCTCAATTCTCTTCCCGAAGCGGAGCAGCAGTTCCCTCGTCGTTCCGTTCCTCCTCTATTTTTTTCCTCCACAAATATATAGATATTCCCGCGTGTATCTCATCCGCGGGTCTGGCAGTTATCTCCCGGTTTCCGTCGTTCACCTCGGTAGCTTCGCTTATGTCCACGGAGAGGTTTTTCCGCGGTGCAAAAAGGTCGCCCCGAAGGATGTGGAGGAAGGAGCTGAAAGGCCGCGGCGAGAGAGACAGAAAACGAGAGAGAGAGGGAGAGGAGAACTCGGAGCTCGGCATACGCGACGAATAGCTGGTTGCAGAAATACCGACGCGAGCCGGAGAGAGAGAGAGAGAGAGAGGGAAAAAAACCAGATAGATAAAACGTCAACGGCGAAAATTGTCCTTTTTACGAGTGGAGTACGTGCCCAGGCGAAAGAGCACTTATATATTTTCATATACATATATACACATTAAACAAAAAAGAAAAAGAAGCGAAAAAAGAAAAAAGAGAAAAATCTCTCTCTCCCCCGCCCCCCCCCCCCCCCCCCCCCCGGGAACGACGAATTGCGAAGGCAGTGAAAGGAGAGTGAAAAAGAAAACAAGAATGCGGGCAAAACCCCCGCGCGAGTGAGATTCTACCGGTGCTTCTGGCGCCGTTGCGGAGGGGTTGGGGGTGGAGAAAAAACGCGGTGGTGACAGGGCGCGAGGGAGCGAAACGAGAGGGAAAAAACGCGGAGAGCGAGCGAGAGAGCCGGATGGAGATGAGCCGGGTGAAGGCTGACGCAGACGGAATTTTTCACCGTCGCGAGTCAGGATAACGGCAGAGATCCCACCTCACCCCACGCCCCGGCGTCTCCTCTGCGCCCTGTGCATGCACATCGGGCCATCGGGCCATCTTCTCTTCTCATTACTCAGCCTCGCTGCTCCTCGCTTACCACCCTTCGCCTCCTCCTCCTCTCTCTCTCTCTCTCTCTCTCCTCTTCCCTCCCGTCGCTCCCGCCTTCTCCTCGCCCCTCGCTGCCCCCCGGTCTTAGTACACTCTGCACTCACTCACCGGGGGCGTCTAATAATGTCGCCAGCCAGGCGTTCCTCGTTCCCGGTACGACGGCTACAGCAGCAGCGGCAGCAGAAGCGTCCGGGGCGGACGGGGGTGGTGAATGCCGCACAGCCGCTGCTTCTGCCGCTGCTGCTGCTGGTGCTGTACAACCACCCAGCCGCTTTCAGAATCTCCGCCACCCTCTCTCGTGGGGGGAGCAGCGCGCGACCGTTCTTCGCTCTCTCCGTCCTCGTTCCATCGTCGTGTCGTGCGGGCGCTCGCGCTGCTGCCGTCGCTGCTGCTGCTATCCGCCCCGTCCAACCCCGGCGGCTCCCGCCGCCTCCGCCGTCGCCCCCGACGCCATCCGCGCGGTCCTCGGCTCCGGTGGTGAGACGAGGGTGCACCATCCGCCATCCGCCACCGACAAAATGAGCCTCGCTTCGCTTCGCCTCTTCCCGACAGCTCCCTTTCTCCTGTCCCGATATGCTGTCTCCATTCTGCCTCGGCCTCGGCTCTTTTCTCTCTCTCTCTCTCTCTCTCTCGCTCTCTCGCTCTTTCCGCCCCGTTGCGCCTGGTTCCTTCTCAGCTCGTCGCACGGACGAGGTCGCCTTTGGCCTTCAACATCGACCGCGAGGAAAGCGATTTTCGTTGCGATGAAAATTGTCACCGGATGGCGCGCGGATATCGGGGAGGCGCTGGATTTTGTCGATCCGCGTGGATGAGCCTGATGACGCGCAGTGTGGAAGACGAGACTTGGTATTTCTTTTTGGTTGTTGTTGCTTCGCGGTGTTTAATTCGGCTGCGGCGGTCGGAATTGTCGGCTATCGACGACATCCTCCAGTCTCAGTGTTGATGATCGTGCGGAGACCGAGTAAATTCCTTTTAGTCCTTTGCCACGACTCTTGATCTATAAAAACGTACATAATTAGCGTACATCCAGACTGAGTGGTTTGTAGCGTCCATAAGCGAGACGATGCTGAGCAAGGAAGCTGAGACTTGATCCTCTTTTGTTGATGCTTCGCAGGGTATAAATTTGATTGCTCTTGATTTGGGCGCGTGGCGGCCGGAACCGCCGACTATATCGACGACACCATCGACGATATCCTTGACTCCTCGGTGTTTATTCCTGAAACACACAAACAATTAGCGGTGGATATCGAGGCGCCGGGTATCTCGCTCTCTCTGCGTGGGTAAGCGAGAGGCATCGCGTCGCAGTTTTCCTTCATCGCTTCGCGGCGCGTAATTCGATTCCTCTCGACTCGGGCACGCGACCGCCGGAACTGTCGACTATCGACGACACCATCGCCGATATCCTCGGCGCTCGCTCGGGGCGCTCGGCGCTCGCTGGGTTCGGGTGGAAATTTGCTCCAAGGCACCAACCACCGCCACCAGCAACGCAGTAGCTCTCATTCGGTCAATATTTGCCATGACACGAATTTCCATCGACGCTCTCGTCCCTCCGAATACGCAGCCATCATCCTTCCGAATCTTCAAGAATCCGCATCGATGCTCCAGGTCTCTCCGCCTGGTCCGGATGTCGCGGAACCTGTGAATAAAAAGATAAAAAATCAGCAATGGCTTTATTAAAAATTAAAAAAGCTCAAAAATGCGTCTGTTTTCCTTTTTCACATCCCACTTTCCACGCACAGACAAATGAGTGGCTGCAAAATTACCAGTGTAATCTGCGAGTCACGCATTATTTCCTCGTCCTCCAGTTTCGCAGCGAATAATTCGCTGCAGCTCTCGACTCCAGCCACGCGACCGCCGGATCCGTCGACCACCGACGACACCGTCGCCGATATCCTCTCCGGATTCGTCCGGAAAGTCCTCTCGTCCCCACACGTGCTCCAAGGGTCCACCAGGACCGGCAGTAGCTCTCATTCGGCCAATATTTGCGATGACACGAGTCACCACCGCGAATATTTTCCGTCCCTCCAACGACTCTCCTCGGTCCGAGTGTCCCCCGGTATAATCTGTAAACCGAAAAAAGCCATGAAAAATCAGCGCGCCTTGTTTGCGATTAATAAAAACGCAAACAATTAGCGCCGGCCGCCTCACGGTTTGACGGGTCTCACCCGTTAGATTATTTGGGTTTATGGTGCTGGGAATATACTATGCCAATATGACGGTGGAGGGCTTGTTCACAGCGAGGGTGGTGGGTAGCCATGGTAACGGCGGCACCCGCGAGTGTCGGCTCCAACGCCACCCGAATCCCTCTCGCTGCTTCGCCACCCCCTCGGTTCCTCTCTCGCCTCGTCCTCTCCGCTGCCGCCACTTTCTCTCTCTCTCTCTCTCGCTCTCTCTGCTTCTCTCCTTCTGTGCTTCAGGCGAAGCTTCTGCTGCTGCTGCTGCTGCTGCTGCTGCTGCCGTTCGCTCGCGCTTTTCACCCTCGCCCTTCCGCCACCCTCATACCGCCCTTCGGTCGCAGCGGACGCAGCCACTTTCCCTCCCTCTCCCTCTCGCACTCTCTCGGGGGGCTTCTCTTTCTCTCCCTCTCGTCGGGCTGGCTTTCCAACCGATCCCCCCGCTCTGGTACCCTCGCGAATGCCTCGAAGCCACCAACCCCTGCCCTCCGGAGCCATTCTCTGTGTTAACACGTATATACGCGCGTCGTCCTCGGTACATAGCGGCCTCTTCTTGCATGTAGGAAGCGCAAGAGTCGCCTCGTCTGTGTGCACATAAATGTATATGTAATAATGTTGTATATGACATACATGTGTAGCTGTTTATGTACACGAAAAACCATTCTCTATGGTGGTGGGTGTATTGTATCGTCCTTATGGTACATAGCGGGCACTTCTTACATACAGAATGTGCAACAATATATAGCCTCTGTGTGCTAATTCATTTGTGTTTGTAAATAATAGTACATTACTCCATAAAGGCGAAAAAGGGTTTCACACGAGGGACATACGAAATTCTATATCACAAGGTGCAAAAATAGCGGTTTTACTCATGCGAAGCGGGCGAAAAATCGGCCATTTCCGCCTACAGTGATATAAATATATATATGGCTGCATATATGCGCAAAGAATCACTTTCTGTGTTACAAACATCCAAGTATCGTCCTTGGTAAGTAGCAGCCTCTTCCTACATATAGAAAACGCAAGATTCACCTCTCTTTGTGTGTAAATAATATACACGTGTATATACGAATAAATAAAAATGTATATACAAAAGTCCCTTCTCCGTGTTACACGTATGTAAATTTTCATCGCCCTCGGGATGCATAGCAGCCTTTTCTTGTGTATAAAAACTGCGAGATTCGCCTCTCTGTGTGTAAATAATATACACGTATATATAATTAAAACAATAAATAAAAATATACATACAAAAATCCCTTCTCCGTGATTTACACGTATCCTACTGTCGTCCTCGGTATACATAGCATCTTATTCATCCTTATATAAACTGCAAGATGCGCCGCTCTCTGTGTGTAAATAATATACACGTGTACATATAACTAAATTAAAACATGCATCCAAATATCCCCTCTCCGTGTTACACGTATCCCACTGTCGTCCTCGGTATACATAACATCCTCTTCTTCCGTATATAAACTGCGAGATTCGCCTCTCTCGGTGTGTAAAAAATATACACGTGTACATATAAATAAATTAAAACATACATCCAAAAATCCCCTCTCCGTGTTACACGTATCCCACTGTCGTCCTCGGTATACATCGCATCCTCTTCTTGCGTATATAAACTGCGAGATTCGCCTCTCTCGGTGTGTAAATAATATACACGTATATATTATTAAAATAATAAATAAAAATACACATACAAAAATCTCTTCTCCGTGATTTACACGTATCCTACTGTCGTCCTCGGTATACATAGCATCTTCTTCATTCTTATATAAACTGCAAGATGCGCCTCTCTCTGTGTGTAAATAATATACACGTGTACATATAAATAAATTAAAACATGCATCCAAATATCCCCTCTCCGTGTTACACGTATCCCACTGTCGTCCTCGGTATACATCGCATCCTCTTCTTGCGTATATAAACTGCGAGATTCGCCTCTCTCGGTGTGTAAATAATATACACGTATATATTATTAAAATAATAAATAAAAATACACATACAAAAATCTCTTCTCCGTGATTTACACGTATCCTACTGTCGTCCTCGGTATACATAGTAGCCTCTTCTTCCGTATATAAACCGCGAGATTTGCCTCTCTCTGTGTGTAAATAATATACACGTATATATTATTAAAATAATAAATAAAAACATACATACAAAAATCCCTTCTCCGTGATTTACACGCATCCCACGTATATTATTTACGTGTGTAAATAATATATGCGTATATATTATTAAAACAATAAATAAAAAGATACATACAAAAATCCCTTCTCCGTAATTTACACGTATCCTACTGTCGTCCTCGGTATACATAGCATCCTCTTCATCCGTATACAAACTGCAAGATTCGCCTCTCTCGGTGTGTAAATAATACACACGTGTACATATAAATAAATTAAAACATACATCCAAAAATCCCCTCTCCGTGTTACACGCATCCCACTGTCGTCCTCGGTATACACAGCAGCCTCTCTTCTCGCGTACAGGAGGTGCAAGAGTCGCCACTGCACATATATACGCATATATATATACACACACCTATATACGTGTCCTCCTCCGTGTATACGCGCGAAGAGCTTGGGTGCTGCTGCTGATGCCGCCGCTGCCACCTACGCCCCGGCACGATCAATATGGTGGACAGACGCGCACCGACACCGAAGAGAGCCCTCTCCGCCGCCACCGCCGCCGCCGCCGCCGCCACATCGACATCGTGGCTTGGCCAACTCAATTTGCGAAATCACTTCTTCCGCTCCCTCGCCCCCACCCTTCCCCCCCGTTCCACCTCCTCTTCCTCCTCCTCCTCCGTCCCTCCACCGCTTCCTCGCTCGCTCTCGCCTCGCGCGCTTTTCCTCCGCTTCTCTCTCGCTCCTCGATTCTCTCTCGCCTCTTCCTCGTTCGCTTCGCGTCTACTTCGCGTCTCTATTTTTTTCCCCACTTTATTCTCTTTTTTACCTACAAACTCCATCGCTTCTCTTCCTCTCTTCGCCCGAGCGATTGTTCGACTGCCGACCAGTTTGGTATTCATCCTTTGTACCTCCCCCTTCTCCTCCTCTCACCGGGAGATCTATATTTATGTATGCGAACGGATCTGTTCCGATGCCTCGCGCGCGCGCGATCGCAGCGCCCCCGAAGTGACGACAGCGGAAAAAGCGTTGAGACGGCGGGTGAAAAAAAAATAATGCGCGCGTCTGGCGAAAAACCTCAGGTGTGCAAACAGGCCGCGGGCTGTATCGTTGAAAAAAAAAGAGGAGGGAAAAAAATGTGGGAGCCGCCTCCATTAGCCCGGGCGCGTTGCACACACGCACGAGTTTAATCTTGCGCCTCGGGCAATTTGGTAGGGCTTTGGCCCCCGGCCGCGCGCGCTCCACACACTCCGCGCCCGCAGCAGCCAAAGCGGAAAGCAAAGCAGAAGCGGAGCTTCCGCCCCGACGAATCACCGCCGCCGACGCCGCCGCCGTGGCCGGACCAATTGATCTCACACGCTTTTATAGCCTCTCGTGCTCGCGCCGGGCTTTTCTGCACGTCCGGCGCGCACACGACGAGAGAGAAACAGAGAGGGAGCACGTGATACGTGCGTTTCGCGCGGCTATCGGGTAATAAATGACTCTCTTGCCCTGGCTCAATGAAACCACTAATGCACTTGATCGCAATTTCTCTCTTTTGCATTTTCTTTTTTTTTGGTTTTTGTTTCACGGGTGATTCGTGAAATAACGATAAACACGGCGCGAGGGAATGAAAGGAAAAAAAAGGACGAATGCGAAATTTGAAAAAAAAAAAAGTAAAACGTTAAAATACTCTCTCGCCCTGGCTCAATGGAACCACTAGTGTACTTGGTCGCAATTTTTTTTTTTGGTTTATATTTTTTGTTTTTTTTGGTTCCCAGGATACTCACGAAATAACGATAAATGCAGCGCATGGGAGTGAAAGAAAAAGGGGGGAGGGGGGTGAGTGAATGGAAAATAAAAAATAAAAGTAAAACGTTAAAATACCGATCTCTCGATTTTCGCATTTCGCACCGAGCGCGAATCGGGTCGACACAAAGAGGTGAGAGGGAAACGCGAATGCTCTGTTACCAGCGGCATCGGTTTTGCTTTCACACACACGGATTTATATATACATGGATCTGTGTATGTGTGTATATATAGGGATACGGTTGATCTGAGTATCGAGCGTGGGTCACGCTACGAGAGGTCGGCGGCGGCGTTGACCGATTCGCAGTTAACGCGTCGATTCATCGGGTAGCGCGAGCGCGAAGGTGAAATTTCCGCGACTGGGGAACAACGAAACAGTGGCTTGAATTCGCGGGGCGGTTTTGGTCTGGTAGCGCCCGCTCGCTCGCTCGCCCACCCACATCGCGGAGCCACAGGGTTTGCCTCATTAAAAGCGATGCCGCGCTATCTCACTGCCATTGGCTGTGCGAAGCGACGCTCGGTATACACAGGTGAATTTGATATTTGGTGTACGAGGGATTCCGGCTCAGTTTTGGGATACTCTGTCGTCGTTTTGTTTCCTCGAAAACTTCGTTAATCCATTCGTGTGAGCGCAGAGAGCATTTTGGTTTTTTAAACGATCTTTTTTTTTTTGGGCTTCGTGTTGCACAAAAACGCGGGTCTTCCGGCTTTGTGTCAGAAGTTAACTCGGAGCTGGCTTATTCGTGGAAAAAACTTCACAGGAAAATTCACTTCGGGCCTGGATTTAGTTGTTAAAACGAAAAATAAAAAAATGCGCGATTAACGACGAATTTATGATTCAAAGGTTTTAAATCATTTTGATAAAAAAATATAACTCCAGGAATTTGTGTAAAACGAAATTTTCTATATCTAAAAAAAATCGCCTTCAGGAAACTAGAAATTCGATAAAAAAATATATATATAACATTCATCTGTACATGAAAAAATGTGTAAAAAAATGCGTTTTCTCGCGTGTCTCGGACGTTTAAACAAAGTTTGCAAAAAAATAAAATAAAAAATAAAAACCCGCGAGTTCCAAAGGTTCGCCAACCGAGCCGGAATCCCTGGTACACATTCCATTTGGGTCCCCGATGCTCGCGGCACGTGCGGTGTGACGCAGTGAAATTGGAATATCGAACGCGTTTTCGCAACACGCGCCGAAACAATGGGATCCCCGTGGGTGGCGATGGGGGGGGGGGGGGGGGGAATTGGAAAATGTTGCGTATCGCCGTCTGGGTCGAGGAGGCTGCGAGGCTTACAGCGAGCGGCGCGCGCGCGCTTTTCGCGTCGAGAGGAGATTAATTAATCGAGCGGGAAGAACCCGGTTAATTTAATTCCATCAGAACGTTACTCGCCCGAGCGCTCGGCGAAAATATCGCGGTCGGCTCGCTTTATTCACAGGCCCCGCCGCGGCGGTGTATAATAGATAAAGTCAGAGGCGGGACGTGTAAGCGCGCGCGAAAGGTCCCAGGAATAGAGAGCGCGGCGGCGGCCGGTACGACGGCGGCCCCGGGAACTCGCGGCTCCGGGCCTTTGAAATTAGGAATTGTTCGTCGTCGTCGTCTCAGAGACCGCGCCGGCCGCGACGTGAGCAAGGCGGCTGCGACGGGGCCCACCAGCGGCTTCTCCGGTTTCAAGCGTCTAGCCGCCTCGCCGAGCACACTTCGCCTCGATCTCTTCTCGCGCGCGCAGGCGAGATCCCCAAATCCTCCACTTCTTCCTCTTACTCCGCGTCACGTCATCCCCGGGAGCGTTTTTACCTGCAATAACGATTTGACGATTAGATACGGCGGTTTCCTCGCTGTCAGCGCATAAATCGTGTCTGACTTCTATAGGCTTTACTACTGATTTTTTTGTTTCACACGATCCTGGGGAAAAATGTCTGCTGGAATTTGGGAAAGGCTTGAAAAATTAATTTATAGTTGAGAACTGTAAATCTGTCTTCCATAGGCCTTGCTACTGATTGTCTATTTTAGACGATCCTGGAGAAAAGTGTCTGCTGGAATTTAGGAAAAGCTAGAAAAATTGAATTACAGTTGAGAACTGTTAATTTCACTTCCATAAGATTTACTACTGATTTTCTATTTTACACAATCCTAGAGAAAAATGTCTGTTGGAATTTGGGAAGCACTTGCAAAAATTAAATTACAGGTGAGAACTGTTGATTTTGACTCCACAGTCTTTACTACTGATTCTTTTTCTTTACACGATTCTGGAGAAAAATGTCTGCCGAAATTTAGGAAACGCTTGAAAAATTGAATTACAGTCGAGAACTGTCGATTTCCTTTCCATAGGCTTTACTACTGATTTTCTATTTCACACGATCCTGGAGAAAAATATGTGCTGGAATTTAAGAAACGCTTGAAAAATTAAAACACAGTTGAGAACCGTTGATTTCCTTTGCGAATACTTTTTTGATGTGCTTGGATATCCATTTAATAGTTTCTGATATCTGCCGAGAATGCCTTAACTTCTGTCGGTGCAAAAGTTATCATGAAACTTGATTATAGAATATTATACTCATTAACTTTTTTTTTCAGCAAGACCACGTTAGCCAACAGCAGTCAGTTACCTGCAGGACGAAGATCATAATTATCCTCGTTTTTGTTGCCGGATACCAACGCTAAAGTTACAAACGCGTCTCCACGTCGTGGGCACGGGCGAACTCGCGCGTATAGTTTTTAATTACGCGAACCCAAGCTGCAGACTCATTATAACGTCGTGCACAAAGTATTTCTCTCGCGTGGCGCGGGGATTAGGCGTATTCCGCATTATCCAGGTCCAATTAAGCGTTGCACCCTCATTATGCACCGGCGTTCCGCAGTGTAACCGTGGACCGTGAATGACCACTCGGTACGAACATTTTTCGCCGCTGTTTTTCCCTGTTCTCCCTCCGACTCCTCGCGGTCCATTTCTCTTTCACGACTTCTCCTCGCCCAGAAAGCTGCATATCTCGCCTTCTTCGCAGGGGTCACGCAGGCAACAGCGGCAGCAGCCCCGGTTAATTATTCACCCCGGCTCTCCCGGCGCTCAAGTGTATTTTTCCGTTTGTTTCAGTTCTCGCGAGGATCTTCCGAAGTCGACACACGAGAGAGCGCGCGAGGCCACGGCGACATATTGTTTGATATTACTGTATGCACTGCATGTGGATATAGACGAGAGAGGGCATTTTCATCTTTCCTTTTCATCTCTCCGGCTCTCCTGCCCCGGAGTCCGGCTGGGTGTATAACTGAAGCAGCAGCAGCAGCAGCAGCGGCGGCAGCGGCAGCGGCATCAACGGCAGCAACAGCGGCAGCCCCGGCTATAGTGTATGCTGTGTGTGCCAGTGCGCCAAGAGCAAAGAGCAAAGAGGTCTCACGGGGGTGTACCGAGAGCTCGCGGAGGTTGCAGGCCGACGAGAGTGGAGGACGAGCCCCGGAACCCCCGTGCGCGCTGCTTTGCCCACGATGAGGGACCCTCGCCGGGAGAGAGAGTGCGGCTCGAGTCTTCTAGTTTGCCGGAGTGCCCGCCGGTCTAACAAGTTACCCCTGGTCACTAACAAGCTCCATTTCCACTTTTTTTTCTCCTCCCTCCGCCTCCTCCTTTTTTGCCTCCACGTCCATCGTCCGGCTGGCCGGCCGAGGGCTGTGATAAAGGGAACGAAAAAAAAAAAAAATAAACATTAACGAGAAGGAAAAACAGAAAATAGAAAACAAGAATGAAAATTGTGGACGGACGCCGGTGGAAATTTGTCGCGAGGTGCGTAAGTGCGTCGCGAGGAATGCGGAATATCGTGCAAACCGAAGATGCGCGAGTGACTCGCGGTAGCGGCGAGAGTTGCGAGTAAAAGAAGCAGCAAAACATGTGGAAAAAAATATTTCGAGAAATAAGAATAAACCGAAAAGATAGCATAGATTTCTATTATCACAGCGTCGAGGGCTGTGATAAGGGAAACCAAAAATAAAAATATTAATAACGAATGTTGAATATGAAAAATAAAATAAAAATAGTGGAAAGACTCGAGATCGTTTCGACGCGAAACGCGTGAATGTTTAACGCGTGGAACGCGGAATATCGTCCGGAGCAAGGACACGCGACCGAGTCGCGGCGCCGCCGTGGCCGTAGGAGGAGTCAGCGAAGGTAATCGCCCCGGCGTGAGGCGACTTTTGGCGCCGGCTGTACGACTCGCCCGTGGAGTCCGCCGTTGTCTCGGCGGGTACGCGAACACCATGGGGGACCCCCCTGCGTCGCCGGCTCCTCTCGCTGGGGTTGTAAATATGGCCACCGTAATGGCGTCCGAATATCGCGCCCCTGCTCGACGCCTCTCTGGCCTCTTTATCCTCGAATCCGCAACTGCATGACAAAAAAAAGTTTAAACATTAATCGTACGACCCTCGATTGCTGCAATAAATATTTCTACAAAAAATGTACCTTCTCCCTCCAGGATTTTTCAACCCTTTGGAAAAATTCCGTTGCCACTCGAGCGCCTTTTGTGACTCGGCCATTTTTATCCCAAGAATTACCACCCGATTCCTCTCTCTCTCTGTTTCTTTCGCCCCGCAGCAGATGCCTGTTTATCATACAATATATTGAAGCCAGATAAAAAAAAGGACAGAAGGGGCAGAAGAAAAAAGGAACGAGCTCAGGTATTCGCGGTACTAATGCCAGCCTCGCGGCACAGGTGCTCGCACATCCTCCGCCAAGTTGCTCGCGGCCGTGCGAGCGAGACAGCGGGAGTTTCCACGCGAGGTCCTGAGCCACCGCGAGGAGAGTCCTGCAGGAGATTCCGGGCAGGATTCTCGGCTCCCTTTTTCTCCCCCCAAGGCTCTCTATCTCACCCTCTCCTCGCGCTCCTCTGCGTCTATCGTGCGCGCGCCCTGGCCGCGTGGATCTCTCGAAACGCAAAGCCCGAGCGGAGAGCACAAAGAACAAAAGAGGACGAACTCTCGGGGCGCTGCCGCCGCTTCTGCCGGTGATGCTGCCGCCGCCGCCGCCGTGGCCGCTGCTCTTCTCTCTTTCTCATAAAGGCACAAAAGTACATCTCTCGTGCTCGAGGAGAGATCCCACGATCTATTCGGTAAACAGACAGACGGACGGTCGAACCCGACAGACAGACAATACCGCTCATCGCTCGATGGACAAAGCAGCTATTGCGTAAACACTCGAGGAGCAGAAGCACCACCATCGCCAACCGGCAGCAGCGCCAGCAGCAGCCGAAGCAGCGGCAGAGCGGCACCGCCAGCAGCGGAGAAAGCGAAGAAAAGGGCGAGAGCAAGTGAGAGACACGGGAAATAGATTGAAGAGAGAAATTCACCCTGGCCTTGCCGCTCCGTCCGTCTCATTCGCCTCCTCCGTACCCCCGCGGATCCCTCGGTGGGAGGGGAGGCAACAATGACGCGGAAAATATAATACGGCGATTCTTGGCCCCGGCCGCTTCTAGATTACCCAGATAACCCCGGGGGCGCCTCTCGTCGGCGATCACGTCGACTGCCATTCTGTTTCCGATGAAGACCGGGACGCTGCTCCTCTCTCCCTCGCTCGCGTCGCGCTCCTCGAGAGTCGTTCCTGCGAATGAGAAAGAGACCGAGTGTATTGTGTATGTCGAGGGCGATGCGCGATTTTTTTCTTATGCTTCGGGTGCATCGCAAGTGCCAAGTACCTTTTTTCTCCTGTATTTCCTCTCTTCTTTTTTCCCTCTTTTTGGTACAAATGGCCGAGAGAAGCGATTAGAGATTATATAGAGTTACAAACATGCGATCACTTCGGGACTGCCATGAGGTTTCCTTTCGTATGAGGCGGGACGATTCCGGGTCGTTCCTCGAGTTGTTCCTGCGAATGAGAAAGAGAAAAGTTGTATTATGTACGTCGAATGTGATGAACGATTTTTCGTCTGCTTTTGGAGTATCGCAAGTGCCAAGTACCTATTTTCGTTTCTCCCTTTTGGTGCAAACAGAGGAGGCGAAGCGATTGGAGATTATATAGAGTTACAAACGTGGGATCATTTCGGGGCTTCCATTCGGTTTCCTTTCCTACGATGTGGGACAATTCCGGCTCGTTCCTCGTGTTGTTCCTGCGAATGAGAAAGAGAAAAGTTGTATTATGTACGTCGAATGTGATGAACGATTTTTCGTCTGCTTTTGGAGTATCGCAAGTGCCAAGTACCTATTTTCATTTCTCCCTTTTGGTGCAAACAGAGGAGGCGAAGCGATTGGAGATTATATAGAGTTACAAACATGCGATCATTTCGGGGCTTCCATTCGGTTTCCTTTCCTACGATGTGGGACGATTCCGGCTCGTTCCTCGAGTTGTTCCTGCAAATGAGAAAGAGAAAAGTTGTATTATGTACGTCGAATGTGATGAACGATTTTTCGTCTGCTTTTGGAGTATCGCAAGTGCCAAGTACCTATTTTCATTTCTCCCTTTTGGCGCAAACAGAGGAGGCGAAGCGATTGGAGATTATATAGAGTTACAACCGCGCGATCACTTCGAGGCTGCCATTCGGTTTCCTTTCCTGCGAATGAGAAAGAGAAGTGTATTATATACGTCGAGCGAGATGCACAGTTTTTCTTCCACTGTGCCACAAGTGCCAAGTCCCATTCTCCCTTTTTCCCTTTGCGTACAAATAGAGCAGAGAAGCGATTCGAGATTGTATAGAGTTACAAACATGCAGTCTCCCCCGATTCTTTTTTTTCCTCATTCTCCCCGGCTCGGCGGTTGCAAAGGGAATAATAAAACGAATGAGCGCCGCTTTGTAATGTCGCGCGGAGGGCCGAAGTGTAACGCGTTATCCGGGGCAGAGCCGCGGGTAAGATCGACCTCCCCGGGGACTTCTTACGCTGATCCGGATCCGCGAGGGTGACTGTCGATCGAGCAGCCTCCGGGGCGACGCGAAACCGAGCTGCGCCCTGGGGAACGGAGCGCCCGGCTCAAAGTTGCAGGATCGCTGGATGCAGTCGGTGAACAGGGGTGATTTTTGTCCGATGGATTTTTGCGCGTCTGGCTCGCCGCACGATGACAAATATCGGTGGCTTCGATCGTGATTCTGTGGTTTCTGACGCGGATGGTGAAATCAATTTCTGTGTGTTTTTTTAGTGTGACATGCGGAGTAATTTGCTATTTTTAAAAATCAGATTTAAGGTAATTAATATGTAAATTTCTGATGGCTTGAATAACGATCGAATTCCATTACTTGAATTAATTAAGTGGATTAATTGATAAACTTTGTTGTTTCAAAATTACCGTCTATGAATGCTGCGAATTTAGTTTGTGAATAAAACAATTTGATTGTAACCCGGTTAACCGAGTGTAAGTAATAAATTCTCCGAGTTTCTTTAAACAAATGCAGAATGCAAAAAAAAATACGTAGCCAGAAAATGCAGAGCATTGAATCAATCCACATATAAAACTGCATTTCCGCGGGAAACTCGGTCCCCGATTCATCCAAACACTCGACCCGCGACTGCAGTCGATCGCGTCGACGTATTTTCCTCCCGCGTCTAACGAAAAGAAGATTACGGCCAAGGAAGCAAAACATAGAAACAGAAACAGAAACAAAAACAGAGAGAAAAAAAAGCTATAAACATGAACTCCCCGATTAGGTCCAAGATATCCTCTCGTCCGTATTTCGTGCAAACACGAGTGGAAAATATGAAGAAAAACAAAAGGGGGGGCCAGTCGAATGCGCGCTACCTGCACGACGCGATCCGGGGGTGCGGAATGACGCGTTCTTTCGCTCAATCCTTCGCTGGAGAGAGAGACAAAATCTTCCTCTCTCTCTCTCTCTCTCTCAGCGACTCTCGAGATATTCAACGTCGAGAGACACGCGAAGGGACAGAATGGGAGATTCGCTTGTCTGTGTGTTGTGCGAGTTTCGAGTGACTAAGTGAGTGAGTGAGGAACGCGAGTGAGCAAGTGAGTGACTTGTAAATGTGTGAGGGGAGATGCGAATAGCGTGGGGACAGAGACGGAGGGACCGAGAGAGAGAGAGAGACAAAGAGACGGAGACAGAAATATAGAAGGAGACGAGGAGCGAAACGTGTGGGTGAAGCGAGCAAGAACTGAGCGAGAACCGAGAGAGCCAAGCGAGAACCGAGAGAGCCAAGCGAGAACCAAGCGAGAACCGAGAGAGAACCGCGAGCAGCACACAGAATGGGCGTGGTCGACGGGGACACTTTCGTCCAATCGTAAATCAGGAATCGCGGGTGGCGGAAGGACAATGTACAACGTCAGAGGGGGGAGAGTTGACGGGGGGCGCGAAGGGGGCGAAGGGGGCGAAGGGGGCGGTGGGGGGGGGAGACGTTAGATACGTCGCGCGCGCTTCGCGTCTCTGCTTCGTACGTGCGCGTTGTGTGTGCCGTTTCTATATAACACATATAACTCTCGGCGTGCACGGGGGGCAGAGGGATTATACGCGTATATAATAGCACGGCGCACTGGATGCTGGGGGCACAAGCGAGCGGCGCAGCGCGCTCCGTGCACGCGATAAGGCACGGAGCGAGGCTGTGTATATGGATATACCGAACAAAGACCTCAAAGTCGAATGGATATTGTGTGTCGAGAGCTTCTGGGCTGCGTCGCGCCGCGCGCGACGGCTTCTGCTGCTGCCGCTGATGATGACCCCCCCGAGTTGGAGCCCGCGACTCTGAGCTGAGTGCCGAGCGCCTGGAGGAGTCGATGTTGATTTGCGGAAGATCTTGTCTCTTTTGGAGTGGAATTTGACGATTTTGGGGTTTACATTTTTTTCGAGATTTTTCGGCGATTTGTTTGGGAATTTTGGGGTTTACATTTTTTTCGAGATTTTTCGGCGATTTGTTTGGAAATTTTTGGGGTTTACATTTTTTTCGAGATTTTTGGGCGATTTGTTTGGGAATTTTGGGGTTTACATTTTTTTCGAAATTTTTGGGCGATTCGTTTGGGAATTTTGGGGTTAAGAAATTGTAGCGGTTTTTAAGTGACACGTTTCGGAATTTTGGGGTTAAGAAATTGTAGCGATTTTTAAGTGACACGTTTCGGAATTTTGGGGTTAAGAAATTGTAGCGATTTTTAAGTGACACGTTTGGAAATTTTTGGGTTAAGAAATTGTAGCGGTTTTTAAGGTACACATTTGGGAATTTTGGGGTTAAGAAATTGTAGAGGTTTTTAAGTGACACGTTTGGGAATTTTGGGGTTAAGAAATTCTAGCGGTTTTTAAGTGACACGTTTCCGAATTTTGGGGTTAAGAAATTGTAGCGATTTTTAAGTAACACGTTTGGGAATTTTGGGATTAAAAAATGTCGGCGATTTTTAAACGACTGATTTAGAAGTATGCGCGCTTTGCGCGCTTACCCGGTTGTCACTTCACTAAAATTGAGGTTTTTTTTTTTGGATCGTTTGAAACTGTATTTTTTTCTTCCGATCAAAAGAAAACTCAATAACGAAGAGAATACCGGAAGGCGAAATGCGATATCTTGATTCCTGAATTTTCCACAGAATTTTAAAGTCGAATCCTCAAAAATGGTAAAATTTTTCAAGGAGTACCCTTATGTTTTTTTGCGTTTTTTTTTAGGGATTCTGGCTTTAAAATTCTCTGAAAAATTCGGAAATAAAGATATCGCATTCCGCCTTGCGGGATTCTTTTCGTTATAGTTTTCTCTTGAACGTAAGAAGAAAATTCAGGTTCGAAGTAACCCCAATTTTTTCAAGTGACGAAATTTCGAAAAAAGTGAGAAAAAGTTTTTCGCGTTTTTCTCGTCGATTTTTTTCTTTTTGGGCATACAACGGTGTTTCTCGAAATCAGCAGGAAATTTCCTATCGGATTGGGATCTCAAACTTTACGAAATCCATTTTTTTTTTTCGCGAAAAACGTATCGCTTGTGTTTTTTTGCGAAAATGTTTTTTGTCTCGATTTCGTAAAACTTAAAAACTTACAAATCTAAATCTTCGCCTACGGAGCACTGAATCTGCAATTTTTATACATGCAGTATTTGGAGTATTTTTGTAAACCAAATGAATGAATTAATTTTGCAGTGTAGAAACAAACCTCGTAAAGCTTGAAACTGTATACATGGGTACTGGAATTTGGTATGCATAAACTAGTACATTAAACTCAATAAACAAGAAATGCAAAAAAGACAAATTCCGTAACATGAATTTAGCAAGTTATTCAGTGTTGCTTTTGCCGTCTCGTTTGTCCGCTTTCGGGTTCAACCGCGGGAAATTCGGTATGCAGTGATAATTGGATATCATATCATGCAGTCAATTATTCTCGTAAACAAAGATTTATTCATACGCATCGGGAAAACACTTTCCAAAATTCCATCAACCGTAGCCTATCACGCACTCAATTTCTAGTCAAAACAAAGATTTATTCATAACCATCTGGAAATCATCTCACCTAAAAAAAAAAAAAAACGACTCGTCCGAAACTAAAATTCGTCCTCCAATTTTCAAAATTCCCCAAATTTCAACATAGAGTGAATCAAGCAGTGAAGAGACAGTGACCAGTAAATGAACACTTTCCACAAGACCGCGTCCATACACTGTTAAAAATATACGGTATCAAACGCTGCTGGTGTAGACTTTTTCCTAGTGTTACTTATTACAGTGTTAATAGTAACATTTTTACGGTGTATAATTAACACCAGCCGTTTCGTGAAATTTTTTCCTGTGTTACCGACGAAACATTGTAACACTTTTCGCTTTAAGGGCATGAATGTACATATCATGTGTGGTTTTTTATTATCTCGTGAATGAATTAGTCGCTTTTCTCAGTTTTTATCGAAAAATTGAAAATAAATCGAATTTTTCATTACAGATTCACTTTGCGGGAAATTGATCTGAAATTTTTTTTTTTCGAAAATCAAAATTCTGACTAATTCATTGACGAGATTCACATTACTGGCGTCTGTATTTCAATTGTCGCTTCGATCCGTTCATAATTCACGAAAAACGGCAGTTCCGAAATTTTGAGGTGCAAAGTCGGTGTTTCACACTCCCTTAACACCGCTCGTTATCACCGTGATTGGTGTGGACCTATATAGACACCATCTTGGTGTACGTTTTAACACAACATTTTTAACACTGTAAAAACGTCCATTTAGTAGGTTTTGTCGTCTGCTTAACCGTCCACTCACTGGTCGATTCACCCTATTTCCGCAAAAACTCCATCACATTTCCAGACATTTATCTCCCGCAAAATAATCAACAAAACAAATTTTTCCTCCCGCGCCTCCCAAACCGATTCCCGTCCATCGACCCACATCCGCGGCTCGCCCAAAAAAAAAACCTCAATCGACAAACACCCCGTGCCAATCTCATTGGCGACCAAAAACCACCAAATTTCCCGCGAATCGTAAAAACAACCCCTGGAATGAATAATCCACGGGACTGTTCTCCATCAAAGCGCCGGACATTTGGTCCATTATCTCCCGTTGCTCGCGAGGCCGCGGCGACAGTTGCGGAGAGTCGCGAGCGTCATCATCATCATCATCATCAGCAGCAGCAGCAGCAACGAGCAGTCTGAGCGGACACGCCGGGATGGAGATCCGCACGGTGGTCTCATTAAACGTCCCCGTCGAGCAGTCGCGCATAGCCGTGTGCGACTACGTAATGAGAATCGGTTAATTAGAAGGAGGCGGGGTGCCCCCCCCCCCTTCCCCCGTCCATCCACCCGTCCCCCCATCGCGGTGGCTTCTCCTCACGCTGTGGACGTTCGCGGCGCTGTAACCACCGACGGTTGCGTTGCACACGCCGCCGCGCTCGTGTCGTGTACCGTCATATCGGGGCCCTCGGTGCGGGATATGTACAATGCGTACGCACCTACGGGTCGCGCGGTGGGCGGCGAGGAGGAGGAGGAGGAGGAGGAGGACTGACTACGCGGCGGAGAGCAGATAAACGGCGTACACGCCGAGAGCTCGTGCACCACGTTGCGCTTGTAACAGCGCCGAGTCCCTCTGTGTCCCTGGGCAGAATGGAGAGATAATGGCGTTAGCCAATTCTCCGTGTCCATTTTCCATTCCATTATCCATGGTTACCCGGGCCCGGTGCACCAGATGCACGGCGCACCGAGCGCCGCACGCACGGCATTGTCGCAGGATTTTTTTTATCTTCTGAGATATTTTTTTAATATAGAGAGAGAGATGAATAGTAATTGCAACTCGGTGCCATGGAGATGACGATATTTTTGGAACAAGTGCGTGTAAAATAAAACGTAAAACTGTTAAAAATGTGGTGTTAAAAAGTACATCAAGGCAGTGCACTGAGAAAACGGTTTTGCTATGCCAGCAAATCTTTTGTTAAAATAGTGACAACATTGCGTTATCTGCTAACCGAGCAAACAAATTTGTTGTTCTAGCAAAGAAATTTGTTTGCCTAGCAAAAAAATATGTTAGTCGAGCAAAAAAATGGTTAGCTTAGCTGATAACGCAATGTTGTCACTATTTTAACAAAAGATTTGCTGGCATAGCAAAACCGGTTTCTCCGTGTGTCTATGTAAGTCCACGCCAATCACGGTGACAACGAGCGGTATTAAGCGAAAAGTCTTACAATGTATCGTCGCTTCACACAGGAACAAATTTAACAAGTGTCAGTACTGCACGGAGAAAATGATTTAGTTAGGCCAGCAGAGCTTCAGCTAAAATAGTGGCAACATTGCGTCATTTGCTGGCCTAATGCATTTCTTTGCTCTGTTAACATATTGTTTTGCTAGTCCAACAAAATGTTTTGCTATCCCTATTTTAGCAAAAGATTTGTTGGGTCAGCAAAAACTGACCCAACCGTTTTCTCCGTGTGTTATAGTGTTAATAGTAAAAAATGTAACTTTTAACACTATGATAATTAACATTAGGAAAAAGTCCACGCGAGCAGCGTTTGACACCGTATATTTCTAACCGTTGTAATAAGCCGAAAGAAAAATGTTGCTTTTGCAACAGTCAAATTAGGCTTTTTGCTCAGTGTACGAGCTTATTTTGAGAATTTTTTTCCGGTTAACGCAAGAAAGATGATTAATTTTTGGAGCGTCTCTCTGTATTAAAAAAAGTATTTTCTCACCGCGGTGTAGGACGGGAATTCGCGTCCCTAATTTTTCTGAGTCCACCGTGACTCAGAAACCACCAGTTTCTGAGTCCAGTGAGCTCCATTCGCTCCTCCCAGTAATTGATTTCTTTTAAGACTCCCATAAGACCGACTTCCTATTTAGCCACACAAGTTGGACAGGCCAAACACCTTTCTTCCCTCCATGACTTATTGTCACCCGGTTAGCGCCACTAGATAAGTGATCAATTCTCAGAAAATGTGTAAATAAATCAAATGCCCCGTGCGTTAATAACATGCACGTTGCATATACAACCGCGTGTCCCTTGCAGAATACACGCGGAGAGCTAATAGCGTCAGCCAATTCACCGTGTCCATTTTCCATTCCATTATCCACGGGTTACCGGGCATCAGCGCGGCCCACCGGGGATTATCGCAGTCGCTGGTGGTGCATTTTCCGTCTGCGGTCGCGGCTCTCGACGACGAATCCGGCTCCGCAGGTGCGGAGAGTCGTGCGACTGTGAGTAATCCGCGTCGTTGCACCGAGCGAAGGAGCGGAGTGCGTGGTGCAGCACGTCGGACCTCCCGGAAGTCCCGGCCGACGAAAAATCCACGTGCGGCTCCTGCGCGTAATACCCGAGGACTCCTAGACCCCAAACGTCGCCTGACGAGGATCGTGTAACGACTAAAAAAAACGGACGAAAAAAAAAACCAAGTTAGCGCTGCGACGAATAATGGCGACCGAGCGCGAGGGGATGGAGAGGGTCGAAGCGAAAACGAAAAATGAACAACCCTCGAGCTGCGCGGCTGTGCGAGAGTCGCGGGGGCCACTCTCGCGGATTCCCCGACGTGGAAAACAATGCGCGGCCCGGTGACAATGCCAAACCCGACGACGAAGTCGACTCACGCTCCTGTTCCTCTTTTTCTCCGCTCCGTCTCTCCGCTTCCTCCTCGCCCACCCGAAGCCACGAATCACACGCGTGTGCCGATCCTCGTCACTCCTCCCGTCGTCCTCGTCGTCGTCGTCGTTCGCATTACTCGCGTCTCGCGAAACCCAAGACCAACGTCCTCGCCGGCGACTCCGGCTCTGAAAAAAAAAAAAAAAAAAAAAAAAAAAAAAATGGCAATGTTAACGCCCGACGTGACATTGTAATGATGAGAATTCAGGGCACCGTGAGAGAAGCACGAATGCTAATAAAGAATAAAAAGATGGAATAAAAAAGACAATTTAAAGAATAAAAAATGGAGCATCCACTGGGCTTGTGAGCAATTTTATTTCTTTTCCTCTTTTTTTTTGCAAGATCTTTATACTCACGAGTCAGGACGAGGGGGTCGTCCTCGGTCCTCGGTCTCCGAATTTCCGGGGGCGAAGGTCCTTCAGCTGCTGGCAATAATGGAAAGAGGGAAAACCCTCCTTTTTCGTCTCTTCTCTTCTCCTCGGGGTTTTGTGTGTACAGCGGAGGGTGGATGGTGATGTATATATACATCACGGGCGTCTTCCGTGTCACGGAACTCTCGGTCCTCACTCCGGGCGATGTTCCCGTTTCGCGTTTCCTCGCCGCCCGCGGAAAAGCCAAATCCCGCCCGGCTGGTCGCTCTCGCTCTCGCACCGCGGTGCCCGGGTTACAAAAGAAACCTGAAACGTAAAGAGAAAAGCGTCTCGGGGCGTCTCGAAGATCGAGGAGCCACCTAATAAAACCAATCGGGATTGGCTTTCCCTGCTCCGAGGGGCACCCGAACTCCTCGCCCCCCCTGGTCTGACTATCTGTCTTCTGGCCAAAAGACGACGCTTTTGCCTATTCCGAGTTTGCAGTCAGGGGCGGAGGGCAACTATTGCGCCGGGCGGGAAAAGCCGGTCTGACGGCTACGGAAATGTTTGACGTTTATATTGCGACAACCCGGTCGGACTTTTTCGCAGTCTGTGGGAGGAAATTGGTGAAGTGAACGCGGTTAATTTTTTTTTTATTTGACATTGTGATTTCCTTTTTAAGTTTGTCGTTACGATTTTTGAGTCTCAGATTTGTGGTTGGATTCCATCGAAATTCAAACTGGGAAGACTGTAAAAAAGAAAGGTTTTTTTACGGGTTTGTCATTTTTGTAAATGAATAGGAATAATGTTGTTAATTCTTAATATGATTTGTATTATAAATATAAATTTGTTTAGATAAACAGAAATAATATTTTATTTCTGTTGTTAATTCTTAATATGATTTTTATTGTAAATAGAAATTTGTTTAGATAAACAGAAATAATATTTGATTCCTGTTGTAAATCATAATATTAAATCGATGCCAAAAATATTTATTTTTGGCGTCGAATTAAATTAAACTGATCCGAAAATTGTGGATTACAGATTTCTCGGGACGAAACCGACTTTACCATGAGCGGTTTTTTTTTCGGGACACCCGTTACATGGGGTTCGCGTCTCGGCTACGCGCGCCGCGTGGCTACGAGTTTCGTCGTTCGTGCGTCAGATGGCGTCACCGGTCCGAAGTCCAACCCCCGGGTGAGACCGCGCGCAGGGGCTGCTTGTTACGCTGCGGCTGTGATTTCGAATTGGTCTCGGTCGGACTTTCTGACCGTGAAAAAAAGAATTAACATCATGTAATCAGTGTAATTCATTGGGCTGCATCGATGCTGAATTTGGTTTCGCGAAATTTCCGTGATACCGTTTAACGATATTACGCGGAAACTCGTGTAACGAGCACAGCAACACGAAAATCCGGCTGGTGGTCCAATTAATTCGCAGACATATCGAATTGCTCGATTACGCGCGAATGAAAAATACCGATTTGCCGTGAACCGCGTAAATTTGATTTTGAAAATTTTGCATTTCACTTACTAGGGGAAATACATAGTAATATTCGTAATATCTCGTGTCGTAAAGATATTGATGTTTGTTCCGAGACTTCCTCCACTTTTTCTGAGTGCACTAAATATACAAAAATGCTGACCTCTTGATGCAAGCGAATATTTACCATCGCAATAATTCTACTTACACGTAACAAACATTTTTTTCTTTTTTTTTTCAGGATTGAAAATCGAATATAGTGTTCTTGAAAATATTTCGAATAATCTTTCATCGCAGGTAAAAGTAGCACTTTTACGTAATCTGGTATATTGAACTACACAAGCGAGATATAAAGCTAAATCCTGCAAAAATTTGGAAACGTAACAAAAAAATGTAAGTTTACTGCACTCCTCTATTACATTATCTAATCCGCTTTATTAAATTCCATTTAATACAATTTAATTCAATTTAATTTAATCCTCCTCTATTAAATTATTTAATTTCACATCAGCCGCGGCGATAAAAATTCGCGACAACCTAAACCCACCAAATGTTCCCATCACTGTCTAAAAATAATCAGTGTCACCACAATTTAATTACCGATCACACTCTGCGTTGCTCCGGAAAGCATAAAACCATTTTTTTATCCTCAAATTAGTCATTTTTTCCTCATCCGAAAAAAAAAAATAAATAAATACAAAAAAATCCAAACCCCATTAAAATACATTTTAATCAGCCAGTCTCAGTCTATTTTAATCAGTCAGTGTCACCACAATTTAATTACCGATCCCACTCTGCATCGCTCCGGAAAGCATAGAACCATTTTTTATCCTCAACTTCGTCATTTTTTCCTCATCCGAAAAAAAAAACTAAATACAAAAAAATCCAAACCCCATTAAAATACATTTTAATCAGCCAGTGTCAGTCTATTTTAATCAGTCAGTGTCACCACAATTTAATTACCGATCCCACTCTGCATCGCTCCGGAAAGCATAAACCCATTTTTTATCCTCAAATTCGTAATTTTTTCCTCACCTGATGAAAAAACAAACAAATACAAAAAAATCCAAACCCCATTAGAATCTATTTTTCTCCCGCATCGACATTGTAGACGGACTGCAACACCGCGCAGTGTTACATCCATCCACACGTACAGCGTTCACGGTGCAACACAGTCGCGCGGACGCTTCCGAGCAATCGTCGCGTTCTCGCGGCGCGGCGGCAATTAAGAAAATTAAGAGTCATTAATTAGTATTCACTTCCTCGAGACGTCGGAGGGGCCCCGAGTGGAATTGCGCTGCGAGTGTGGCGGTGTAGAGTTCTAATGCCGAGAGCCGGCGGCTCCGGCGGCTTCGGCAAAAGTGCGTACGAGGAAGCATCGGTCGTGGCAATTGTGCGGGCGCGAGCGGTGAATTCTTTCTGCTGTGGGCACATTATCCGGCCCGGTGGACTCGGCGTTCTAGGTACTCGCCTAACGAGACTCGAGATCGCACCACATCGAGCGACTTCCGCCGCTCTGTGCGCCGCTTTTTTTCTCATTTTTTTTCTCTCTCTCTCATCGTTCGCCTACTTTTTTATTGCTATTACCGCTCGTAAAACGATTTTCTCACCTGCTTCGGCCGCAAGGAGCCTTTGAGGCGGCATCGCTTATCGCCGCCGCACTTCTCACTACTCCCGAGAAGATAACTGCGCGCGCTATGCGTCTCGTACCCCCTGCCCCCGGATCCTGTTATTAATCGGCAATTAGGCGCGTGGAAGCCGACGGCGCTCTTTGATATTCACTCGGGTCTAATTGAAATGCGGCCTTTTTATTATCTCTCGGAAATTCGTCGCTGTAATGGCCTAACGGTTTTCCGAAAATTATAACATTTTATTCAATTCAATTTCAATTGTTGCGTGAAAATTGTCGGTCCCCCCAATGAAAAATTATGCACATTTTTTGGTTAATTTACTGAAGTTTTTAACTAATTTAACTGGAGCATACGCGAATAATTATTTGAAAATAATCTTATCTAAACAAAAAAGTTGAGTTTCCTGAGCCATATAAAAATTAACGTTAAAAAAAGGTAATTAAAAAAACGCGTCGAGCCATAATGAGTTATAGCTAACACACAGATGCCACTGAAGTAGAGTTTCAGGCTGAAGTTGAAGTCGAGGACAATTGGAAAGCCCTAAGTGGAAGGGTCGAAAAATCTTACGAAGAAAAAAAAAGGCAGTAATGCCACTTCGGCCACCACTTAATTCGTTTCCACGTTATAATGTCGCTGCATTCCGGGGTCTTTCCAGCTTGAGGCTCCTCGGCCGCGCATAATTTACTATCGCAGTGAGGCTCCAATTTAGCTGGGGCACACGCGAATAAGTATTGTAAAATAATCTTATTTGACCAACAAAAAATTCGAATTTCCTGAGACATGTACAACAATGAACGTTTAAAAAAATAAGTGTAATTAAAAAAGAAAACGCGTCGAGCCATAATGAGTTACAGCTAACGGACAGATGCAACTGAAGTTGAGCTTCAGGCTGAAGTTGAAGTCGAGACCAATTTAGCCCCAAGTGGAATGCTCGAAAAATCCTACGAAAAAAAAAAAATATAGGAAGTGACGCGCGCGCCTCTTCGGCCACCACTTAATTCGTTTCCACGTTAATGTCGCCGCATTCCGGGGTCTCTCGAGCTTGAGGCTCCTCGGTTGCGCATAATACTATCGCAGCGAGGCCCTAATTTAGCTGGGGTACACGCACATAATTATTGGAAAATAATCTTATTTGAAAAAAAAAATTGAATTTCTTGAGCCATATAAAAAAATGAACGTTCGAAAAAAGTATAATTAAAAAAACGCGTTGAACCATAATGAGTTACAGCTAACAGCCAGATGCCACTGTGAAGTTGAGCTTAAGGCTGAAGTTGAGCTTCAGGCTGAAGTTGAAGTCGAGGCCAATTTGCCACCAAGTGGAATGCTCGAAAAATCCTACGAAAAAAAAAAAAAATATAGGAAGTGACGCGCGCGCCTCTTCGGCCACCACTTAATTCGTTTCCACGTTAATGTCGCCGCATTCCGGGGTCTCTCGAGCTTGAGGCTCATCGGTTGCGCATAATACTATCGCAGCGAGGCCCTAATTTAGCTGGGGTACACGCACATAATTACTGGAAAATAATCTTATTTGAAAAAAAAATTGAATTTCTTGAGCCATATAAAAAAATGAACGTTCGAAAAAAGTATAATTAAAAAAAACGCGTTGAACCATAATGAGTTACAGCTAACAGCCAGATGCCACTGTGAAGTTGAGCTTAAGGCTGAAGTTGAGCTTCAGGCTGAAGTTGAAGTCGAGGCCAATTTGCCACCAAGTGGAATGCTCGAAAAATACTACGAAAAAAAAAAATATAGGAAGTGACGCGCGCGCCTCTTCGGCCACCACTTAATTCGTTTCCACGTTAATGTCGCCGCATTCCGGGGTCTCTCGAGCTTGAGGCTCATCGGTTGCGCATAATACTATCGCAGCGAGGCCCTAATTTAGCTGGGGTACACGCACATAATTACTGGAAAATAATCTTATTTGAAAAAAAAATTGAATTTCTTGAGCCATATAAAAAAATGAACGTTCGAAAAAAGTATAATTAAAAAAAACGCGTTGAACCATAATGAGTTACAGCTAACAGCCAGATGCCACTGTGAAGTTGAGCTTAAGGCTGAAGTTGAGCTTCAGGCTGAAGTTGAAGTCGAGGCCAATTTGCCACCAAGTGGAATGCTCGAAAAATACTACGAAAAAAAAAAATATAGGAAGTGACGCGCGCGCCTCTTCGGCCACCACTTAATTCGTTTCCACGTTAATGTCGCCGCATTCCGGGGTCTCTCGAGCTTGAGGCTCCTCGGCCGCGTATAATATAGTAGCGCAGCGAGGCCCTAATTTAACTGGGGCACACGCGAAGTACGCGCGGCCGGCAGCAACAACCACACAACAGCAACAGCGGCGAGCAGCACGTCTTGTTCTAATTAATCCGAGCGCGGCGGCATATATGATACTCACAATTGTGAGTTAATTAACACCCGGCGGTGGACTATCGGGAAGTGGGCAGAGCCCGTTGGGTACGTGGAATAATTAAATAATAAATTCGGAGGGGGTTGTGCTCTCTCGCAGAGAGCGGGGCGGAGGGGGAGGAAAAAGGAGCGAACGCTTCCTCACGCAAAGTCCCTCGACGCACGAAACGATTCGTGGGACGCCCCGATAAATTCGAAAAACCCGCCGCGTTCCCCGCGCGGCGCCAACCGAACGCGTTAATCCCCGAGATCCGCGATCGGTGTCAGGCGATTTGCCTGTATAAACCGACGGCACCGGCGATTTTGTGGAGATAGCGCGAGGCGATATCCACTGACGCCTATGAATCCACGGATATAATCGTCAACTTAGAAAAATTAGCTGGTGATCGTTGATCACAGTGACCAAATTATTGGCAAATATACGACGAAGCTTAAACATCGGCGAACCAACATCAGCATTCGTTTCTTGGGCTATTTATCGCTGTATCCTCTTATTTTGCTCTTGACAATTTATGCTGCTCGATCGCCAAGTGATTGGCGACGTCAGCAAATCCAACGCAGCGAATAAAATTTCTTGCAGTGAAAAAATCTGCCATGCATTTGCTGATCATTTTTGCTGTGGTGACGTTTTTTTTGTCCCTGAAAAATCATAAATTGTGAAGGGAAAATTGATTACATATTCACACGCACTGACAGGCCGAAGAAAAAAAAAGTGTAATTGTGTGTACGATCGGTCAGTCCTACTGAGAAATCGGCAAGCGACGAACCTTCCGCTCTCACAATCGAAGAAAAAATCTCGAAAATTTCCGAAGTATCCTCACACCGCGCGAACCCCCAAAACATTTGGCGAAGTAAGGAGGAGATGAAAAACGAGGAAAAAATCTGTAATCGCGATTATCAATCATTGGCGAGTCTGACAGCCAAGAAATCGACAAACGCGACGAACCTTCCGCTCGTACAATCGAAGAAAAATTCCTGAAAAATCCTCGCGCTCCCCGCGCGAACCCCCGCAATATTTCGTCCGTGACCACCCTTCAAATAACCCCGCAGCACCTCGGGGTTATTTGACCTCGAGTCAAATCGGCTAAGCCATATAAACCCATAACGCGCAGTATCGAGGAAAAGAAAAGTAAAAAAACGAGGAAAAAAATCTGTAATCGTGCACAGGAAAAAAAAATCATTGATTCAATAAAACCGTGGATTGCGGACTGTCAAAAACAATGTTTTTAAATGAACTCCAGTTATCGTTATCACAATCCTATTTAACATTGAAACAATAAAATATTCTTTTGCCTATTTTGGAATTATCGCTTCAATATGATACGAAATTGTAGGAACTAGAAGTGACATTAATTTGACTACACTTGTTTTTGGCAGCCCGCAATCCACCGTTTTATTGAATCAATGATAATTTTTTTTCCGTGTGATTACCAATCATTGGCGAGTCTCATCGCCAAGGAATCGACAAACGCGACGAACCTTCCGGTCCCACGATCGACAAAAAAATCCCGAATAATCCTCACGCTACCCGCGCTACCCGTGCAACGTTTCGCTCGCGACCACCAACCAAATTTCCCCGCAGCGCCGCGACTAAGCCATATCCACGCATAACGCGAAGTAACGAGGAAATGAAAAGTAAAAGACGAGGAATAAAAAAATCAGCGAAAAAAAAACAAAGCTCGCGAGTGAACGGAAGGAGGGGGGGGGGCGGAGGGGGGAGAGGGAGAGAGCGAGATACACACACCGAACTAGCAGGGCTGGTGCACACGAAGGGGGAGTAAGGGGGAGGGGGGGGGGGGGGTTAAGCAGAAAGAGAAGGCGGCACAGCTCTTTGATCTCTCACGCACATCGACACACGCAAAAATTCGCACACACGTTGACTCACTGGCGAGGCAAGACGCGAGAGACGAGAGACGATCCGGGCGTGCGTTAAAGAGAGCGAGCGAGTTAAATTTCGCACACACGATGAGGCTCGCAAGGACTCTATCCGCTCTCGGTTCCCAGATCCGTGGAGTGCGCGACGAATATACACGCGCGCGCCGCACCTCGGCAAAAGTGTGCGTGGCGGGACGACACACAAAGCCACAAAGACACAGAGACAAACGGAGCGAGTGAGAGGGAGAATTGCGATTTCTGTGCGCCTCAACGCACCACGTCCATGTTTAACCGGCGCACCTACATTGCCAACGCACACGCGTGTGTTGCGTGTATCGTGTGCAGAGTTGCTGCACAAATAAAAATTTAAAAAATCGAAAGTAAACAAGTTTTCGAATTTTTCGTGAAGATTGCCGCGTTTGAAAAAAAAAAACAAAAAAATTAACGGCGAATTCGTTGTGTACGGGGAAAATACATTGAAACGAAGTGTTAAAAAAGATAAAAATAAAAAGAAAAGTGTTTTCGCACTTTTTCGAAATTTCGTCACTTCACTGAATGTGAGGTTCCTTTTTTTGGATCGATCGAACCTGGATTTTCTTGCTTCGTTCGCGAGGAAACTCAATAGCGAAGAGGATGCCGCATAAAGCGGAACGCGATATCTTGATTTCTGAATTTTTCGCAGAATCTTAAAATCGAACCCCTAAAAATCGCAAATTTTTCTATGCCTCTTGCGTTTCCCACGCGTTTTTTTCAGTTTTCGTAAATTTTGAAAACTCTATTCGATGGGAAATTTCCCGCTGATTCCGAAAAGCACTGTTGTTTGCCCGAAAAATTAATAATGTTGATTAAAAATCAATATTATTAATATTAACGATATTAGTGCTATAGTGCATTACTCCACGCAACGAGAGAATAAGTTTTCTTGATTCCAGAGAAATGGGTGGATTGAGATTTTTTTCATTGTTTTCAAAGAAATATTTCAATTTCAAAGAAACGATCTCCTTGATTGAAAGAAACGATATACTTAACGGAACCCGGTCCGCCAACGTTTGGCAAATTCGCTATAAGTCGTATTAGTGATCTCGAATCAAGAAGATCAAGAACCATTGGTTAAACCATTCAAGTTATTGGTTAACATATCTAAAAGTACTGTGGTCCGTAACCAAGAACTTAGTCGACATAACCTATAATTTGGTTGATGAGATAATTCAAAGAAAATATAATATTAACTGAAGGATATTATTTCATTGACGACAAAGAAATATTTCATAGGTTGAGATTTCAAGGAAATTTCGGGCGGAATTTGTGCGATAAAAGTATTTCGCACAAGGGATGTACGAAATTTTATATCACTAGGCCCATCACACGCGCTGGCGCGCATGCCTGAAAAGCATTTCGCCAAAATCGACCTCAGAAATATTTTTTTCAAAGTATCGACTTGTAACCTATACCATTATTCTCAAGTCGCATATTCTACCCCTAAAAACACTGGTTATTAACCTTTTTTAATTGATTTTGAAAAAAATATTTTTTGGCGATTTTTTTTCTGTCAGAAATCGTAGATCCGGCTCCGGACCGAAAATCGCTAAAATCGACCCCAATTTCTTTTCTTTTCAAAATATCGACTTGTACCCTATACCATTATTCTCAAGTCGTATATTCTACCCCTAAGAACACTGGTTATTAACCTTTTTTAATTGATTTTGAAAAAAATATTTTTTGGCGATTTTTTTTGTCAGAAATCGTAGATCCGGCTCCGGACCGAAAATCGCTAAAATCGATCTCAATTTTTTTTCTTTTCAAAATATCGACTTGTAACCTATACCATTATTCTCAAGTCGCAAATTCTACCCCTAAAAGCACTGGTTATTAACCTTTTTTAATTGATTCTGAAAAAAATATTTTTTGGCGATTTTTTTTGTCAGAAATCGTAGATCCGGCTCCGGAGCGAAAATCGCTAAAATCGACCCCAATTTTTTTTTCTTTTCAAAATATCGACTTGTAACCTATACCATTATTCTCAAGTCGCAAATTCTACCCCTAAAAGCACTGGTTATTAACCTTTTTTAATTGATTCTGAAAAAAATATTTTTTGGCGATTTTTTTTGTCAGAAATCGTAGATCCGGCTCCGGACCGAAAATCGCTAAAATCGACCCCAATTTTTTTTTCTTTTCAGAATATCGACTTGTAACCTATCCCATGTAGGAATTGACCAACGGCCCAGGCCTGGCTGGACGTTGAACTCTATCGGTCGATGCTTGGCATTTTATTTTGGGCCAGCCACCAAAATGTGACGCGCGGCCGATACTTGGCAGCCAAGCATCAGACTTCTAATCTGGGCCGATATTGGCTCGATTAACAGCACAGCCTTCAGCCAGGCATAGTCCTTGATCGGCACATCACGGGCAAGCAATTCTGGGCCACACGTCAATCGGTGTAGAATTTGATGAGAAGCCCAGCCCTGGCCCTATGCTAAAATAAAACAAAGAAATTATATTAAAAAATAATTAATTATACTTATTTATATGAGTAATTCTGCACTTTTATTTACATATTTCGTCTTTCTCCACATGATGAAGCATCTTAATCGCTGAAAAAATATTTAATTTTTTTACATTGTCGGTAATCGAACCTGGGACCCTCCGGTTGTTGCGCTGTGCCTTAGCTCACTCGGCCATTCCGGTCATATCATTATACAATTTTTTTTGTTTATTTGAACGACTAATGTGAAAGATCTATTAGATACATTATAGTCAGCACTTTATAGGATCACTGCGTCTCGTATGTGGTAAAAATAATATCATGTTTAGACTCACGATGATACCCACCGTCTTGGACCAAGATTCGGTTAATACATAATACTGACACTGTGCCATGGTTTTGCCATCGATCAGACGGCTCTTGCCTTGATCATGGCTCAGTATTGTGCCGACATTTAGCAGATAGGGAAAAAATATAAGTCAACAGTCTATTCGCGACGTTGCGAACATATTTGCCCCATGATTCAGCCAACGAACGTTTCACGCATGTTATTAGAAGTTAACCGTTACTTTGCCTGTGGTCGTTTGAGTGTTGTCCTGAGCAAGGGCCAGTATTTTGCCGTATCTCGTTATTTTCGGAAAAATATGAAATAAACACTATTGTGCCAGGACACGCCGAAGCTTGACCGGAGATTTGGCGAAATAACGGGTCACGCATGATTTTAGGAATTTTCTGTTTCTCTAACGGATGCCGATCAATCCCAGAGCCAATGTTGGTTCGTTGCTTGTTTGATATTTGGCGATAGTTTGGCGCCGAATCTTGGGACAGGGCCTGGCCCAGTGACGACTCGTTATCCAGTTGAGGCTTGGGCCTATCCTGACAGTCGAGACTCGTCTACTGATACTGGTCCAAGGCTCAAACGGTTGTCCAAGAACGGTAAAAGATCGGCATTCTTACATGGGATACCATTATTCTCAAGTCGTATATTCTACCCCTAAAAACACTGGTTAATAACCTTTTTTAATTGATTTTGAAAAAAATATTTTTTCGGCGATTTTTTTTGGTCAGAAATCGTAGACCCGGCTCCGGACGGAAAATCGCTAAAATCGTCAAAACGTCCGAAATTTTTATTTCAAAATATCACCTATAACAGGTTAATCAATTTTGCGCTGGTGCACTCTTATAAAGCTTTAAAAGGTTACGGTTGCTGCCTCGCCTGTCCTCTTATCAAATTTTTCAAATTTGACACTAAACTGATGTTGTTTATCGCGGACTTTCTTGGCAACCAATCACAGCTCTAATATAGTTTGCTAACAATACTTTCCGTTACTCATGAAGTTTTTAAAAGAGGGACAAGGTCGAAAATGGCGGTTTTACGCACGTGAAGCTGACGAAAAAGCGGCCATTTCCGCCCGTAGCGATATAAAATTTATTTCTCAAAGCAATGAGAATTTATAACTCTGATATGTGTGTTATGTGCGTCGTGTGCGTCATGTGTAGGGATGCCGCCGCGCATGCCCTCCGCGCTCGCATTCGCATATTCATTGTGCGTAATGCGCGCGCACGCGCATCGGCGTTAGCCATAAATTCGTGCGCTACCTAGAAGCGGCCGAGCGCGCAGCCGCGGAGAATGCGGCGCGGAGAACCGATTTCTGCACTTAGCGCTAGGCGCTCGCGCGCCGATTCCACGAGTCTCCCACTCGCGCGCGGCGAGAGAGGCTTCAAAGTGTGTTTCCCGCGATCGCTGAATCCGTTCCACTTCTGCGTGGATTGTTTCGCCCGGGGAACGGGATAAATGGGTTTCAACAATTGTTGCCGTCTTATGGAATGAGGATATTGAGGGTATTTGCTGCGGTGTTTATGGAGTAGCGCGTAGGATATGCGATTCCTTTTGGTGCTGTTGCCATTGTGATATCCGCAAGTGGAGGAATTTTATTTGCGCACGGGGGAAAAAGTAGCGGTTACTCTTATAAAGATGCGTGTGGCAACACTGAAAAAACAAAATGTTTTTTTTTATAATTGCCAAATTATATTTTGTAATTGTTGACAGATTATTTAATTTTTCGTTCGGGTCAATTGGATCTTAATTGGATCAATTGAAATCGATAAAAAAATCTCCATGTCCAACACCAACAACAAGTCCTGTTAACACTTAACACTTTTTTTCCAGTGTACGAAATATTCGAATACTATTAACCAACATCCGTTTTTTGCAACAATTGTTGTCGCCTTATGGAATGAGGATATTGAGGGTATTTGCTGCGGTGTTTATGGAGTAGCGCGTAGGATATGCGTTTCCTTTTGGTGCTGTTGCCATTGTGATATCCGCAAATGGAGGAATTTTATTTGCACACGGGGGAAAAAGTAGCGGTTACTCTTATGAAGATGCGTGGCTACACTGAAAAAACAAAATGTTTTTTTATAATTGCCAACTTATATTTTGTAATTGTTGACAGATTATTTCATTTTTCGTTCGGGTCAATTGAATCTTAATTGGATCAATTTAAATTCGATTAAAAAAATCCCCATATCCAACAACAACAACAACAAGTCCTGTGAACACTTAACACTTTTTTTCCAGTGTACGAAATATTCGAATACTATTAACCAACACCCATTTTTTGCCCCCAGTGCAAATGCCGAGCGTGAACGTAAAGTCTCTCTCGCTTTGTATTCGTTTGCTCAATAGAGGAGGAAATAAAAATCGCCGAGTCTCACGTTCCAATCGCGCTCGGCAACGTTGGCGAGTAAATTGTCGATGGAAAAGTTGAAACGACGCGGGTCGACGGGTCTCGATCATTAATGAGAGATCGGCGGCCGCGGTTAATTATCGAGCGGGGCTCAGTCAGCCACGTGTCACGAGGATTGGCCGCGCTTTACTTTTAACAGATTTATTCAGCGCGAGGGAGAGAGAGAGAGAGAGAGAGAGAGAGAGAGGCAGAGCCCGAGCTGCGCGCCAGCGACAGATCTCGGGCCCGAGATTATATTGCACGACGAGTTGGGCTTGCGTTGAGCAAGGAGGTCGTCCTCGTACTCGCAGTCGTCCGGGCTCCGTCTGTGGGTTTGTGTACGCGTTGTGTGTACCCGGAGCACGGACCGAGAACCTAGTTAACACGGCGTCGATACCGATCTACACGTTCGCCTCAACGCTGCTACGATAAATACTTATGAGCCACCTTTCGTAATGATCCGCATACTCGCCACTCTATTCTACCCGCGCTTGGCCACCGTTTTTTTTTTCACCTCGCTCTGCCGTTACACATTATCTTCCCAGCGGTTTAGACAATCGTGTGTTATATGAGAGATAAAAAAAATCGGCTGCACTTGCGAAGATTTTTGTTCGAAGTAGTTGGAAAGCGTTTTGTGGTCTCTTCAACTGTGATGGGAATTTGTTCCATGGGAATCCTAAGATTCGTCCATTCTATCATCAAACTTCATTGTTAATTTATGTCACTTCAATATTTCAATCATTTTACGCAGCTATTTTTCACTGAAATAAATGTCTACTGTCGCTTGATGGGCCCATTTTTTATACACGTCTCTCATACTCAGGTTTTCACCTTCAAGATTCATCTGCTCGCAGCATTTCATAACACGCAGATGAGACGTGCGACAATCGCCAGAAAAAAAAATGCCAACAGCGTCTGATGAAAAACAAAATAAAACACGTTTCAAGTGCGAGACTCGAGGATGACCCGGTGCGGAGGTCCCAGAATCGTCCAAGGGTACGAACGACACGATCGAAACCGCGCGGAAAGGCCCCAACGAGAAGGAAAGGCATCGCCGGTCTGGGGTACACAGGCGAAAGCGAAACGAGAGACAGAGGGAGACGTGAAAAAGAGATCTGAACGAGATCAACCCGCGGCTTCGTCGGAAGCCGAAGACACAAGTCGGTTAGGGAATCCGCAGAGCAGAAGCAGAAGCAGAAGCCACGACGGACGAGAGTCGTGGGACGGAGAGAAAGAGAGAAAGAGAGAGGGGGGGACCACGACGAATTATGTAAGTAGCCGGGGGTCCGGGAATCCGCGAGCCAGCCGCATGCACGGGAGGCGCCCGTGCGCGCATCGTCGTTCCCTCGCGGCGCCTTTTCGAATCCGGCGGGGACCCCTTCGCTCTCTCGCCGTTTGCTTCTCGGAAGGGGAGATCGTCGGCGGAGCTGGTGGCGCGACCGCGACTGCTCCCTCCGCTTTGGCTGCGGCTTCGATCGCCGTTCCTCCTCTTCGCCCGGGGGCCGGGAGCGACGGTGGCCGAGCGATAGAACGGCCGAGTGGAAGACGGCGCTCCGTGGTATCTGGAATTGGAAAGAGCGAGACAGCGAAACGTTGGACGAGTGAAGTCGCGATAGTCGCGTAGGGAGAGAAAGAGAAAAAGAGAAGAAGACAGAAAAAAAAACAACAGAAGACAGAAAGAGAGATAGAAGTAACAGGGGGGCCCGCGCGCATACTATAAAAGAAAAACGCGGGCGCGGGCGCGCGAGCTGCTCGGTCCGAGTGAAACACAGCCGAGAGGGAGGAGGACGCGGGAGAGAAAGAAAGAGAGAGAGAGAGAGTCGGGCCCCGGCTGGTGGAGAACGTTAAGGACCACCCGAGAGAGAAGTTCAGGACTCGATGCGAACCGCCGGCGCCTGGCCGAGGCCTTTGGGGGGTCTCTCTTATCTTCTCATTGCTCTCTCTCTCTCTCTTCCGCCCTCCTCGCGGGGCCTCCTCCATCCGGGAGAAGCGCCCCCTCGCGCCCGGCTCCAGTCCCGCGCCGCACATATTCGCGTTTTCTGCTTCTCCATCTTTCCGCATCCGCATCAACTGGGTTGCCGCTTGCTCCTCGCCACGGCGAAGTTTCCACGAGTTGTCTAGAGTTGTCTTCCTCCTCGTTCTGATCCTCCACCTCCTTCTCTTTCGTCCACCTGGAGAGGCAATTGTGCCACCGCAATTGCGCATCTCACGGAATCGCGAGCTAATGTGGCTCGGCGGAGCCGCCGAGAGGTCGCGCGACGATTGAAATCGGCGATACAAAGCGAGGGCTTTGGGGGGTCTCCCGTATCCTCTCCTTGCTCTCCCGCTCTTGCGGGGCTTCGGACCTCGATGCACACATTCACGTTTTCCGCTTCTACAGTTTTTCGCATCTGCTTGAACTTCGCTACGGTGAAGTTTCTGCGAGTTGTCTAGTTGTCTTCCTCCTCCTCCTCCTCCTCTTGGAGTAGCAATTGTGCCGCAGTTGTGCATCTCACGAGACCATAAGCTAACGTGGTTTCTATTTTGGGGCCGCTGAGAAACAGGCGAACGAAAGACCGAGGCCTTTGGGGGTCCCCCTCATCCTCCCGTCGCTCTTCCCCTCGCAGAAATTCAGTCCTCGCCGCATAAACTCACATTTCCCGCTTTTCCATCCTTTCCGCGTCCACATGACCATTCCGTGCTGCTCTTCGTCCCGGCGAAGTTTCCTCTGGTTGTCCAAATCGCCTCCTCCTCATCCCGGTCCTTCTCTCCTCCCTCTCCTCCACCTCCTGAAGAGGCAATTGTGCCGCAGTTGTGCATCTCACGAAATCACAAGCTAACGTGGCTCCTATTTCGGGGCTGCCGAGAAACAGGCGACCGAAAGACCGAGGCCTTTGGGGGTCTCCCTCATCCTCCCGTCGCTCTTCCCCTCGCAGACATTCAGTCCTCACCGCATAAACTCACATTTCCCGATTTTCCATCCTTTCCGCATCCACATGACCATTCCGTGCTGCTCTTCGTCCCAGCGAAGTTTCCTCTGGTTGTCTAAATCGCCTCCTCCCCGCTTCTCCGTCCTCTCCACATCCACATGACCATTCCGAGCTGCTCTTCGTTCCAGCGAAGTTTCCTCCGGTTGTCTAGGTCGCCTCCTCCTCGTCCCGGTCCTTCTCTCTCCTCCCTCTCCTCCACCTCCTGAAGAGGCAATTGTGCAGCCGCTCGTGGCATTGTGCGGACGCGTGTAGAGATCCCCGGCGATCCCACGAAATCACGAGGCTAATGTGGCTCTGATGGCGGGAGCCGCTGAGAGGTCGCGCGGCGATTGAAATCGGCGGTCGCGCGGCGAGGGAGTCCACGGATGACGACGACGACGACGACGACGACGACGAAAGAGGCGCAGAAGGACCCGGCGAGTCTTCTGGCTGGCGACCTCTCGGGCTAACTATGCCGGTAAGGCACACCGCACGCGGTGCATGCAGCCCGGTCGGCGAGTGTAAGCGCAGTAGCAGCGGGAACGGGCGACGACTACGACGGACGACGTGAGATCCGTTGGACCCGCATGCGGACCTCATTGTCCCAGGAGGGACGTGTACGCGCGCGCCCGAGCGTCGGCCTATATAGCCTGTAGGTACCTTAATGTCGGCAGGATGAAAGCGTGGACCGCCCCTTTGTCTCTGCTGCTGCTGCTGCTGCGAGCGGAGGGCACAAACCACCACCACCACCACCATCACCGGTGGCGAGCGGCGGAGCGACGGAGACAGCAGGATTGGTATAGGTAGCGGCGAGTGCGTAGTAGCGAACAGGGGGCACACTGCGGGTTGCCCTCCCGTGGCCCCCGGGTGATCAACAGGAGCACCGAGCTGGCTAGTTCCGAGGCCTCTCCCACCCGCGGGCTCTCTCGCTCATCTGCATCCTTCTCGCTCTCCTCGTGTCCCCCTGCTGATCGGTCGCTGGTGCCATCGGGAGATCTCGCGGATCTCGGGACGTCGATGAGTCCTGTTGCTCCGCTCAGGGCGAACGTAAGCAGGTGGGGCTGCTGAGGTGCATCGTGGAAACAGTTGTGGGATGTCTTTCGTCGTTTTCGTTACTATCGTGGACTTTGATTGTTGTCCATTTTTTCAACTGCAATGGCAGTGTTTTATTTATGATGCTGTTTGTGAGAAGTAGAAGGGTGAATATGGTGACCGTTTTTGCTCAGCGTTTGGCTTCTTGAGGTTTTCGTCGATGAGACAAAACGTTGAAAAATGTTCGGATCAACAGGAGCATCGAGCCGGCTAGTTCCAGAGACTTCTATCCTCTGATCTTTCCCATCTACCTTCCTCGCTCTTTTCCCTTCCAGTCTCCAACCGCAGATTCACCCTGATCATCGCCCGCACGTCCGTCAATCCCTCGCCAGGTCCCCGAGATCCCGGGCAATCGATAATTCGCATCAGGTGCCGCACATCCAGCTGCAGTTACAGCCAGGCGACTCGTGTCCCAGAAGCCAAGCGACAGAGGGTGGCGGGAACTGCGCCACCATGAAGAGCCGGAAAAAGGGAAACCACCTCTGAAATACAAAATGGCAAATAAGAGAAAAAAACGAAGAAGAAAATACATAACGAGAAGGTGGAAGGAGTACGAGGGAGAGTACGAATGGGCACGGGAGGTATCGATGCGACGTACGACGCCGGTGCTGTTGCCGCGATGCCGCCGCGTGTACTACGTACGCCCGGGACTGAAATTACACTCCAATTTAAAAGCTTCTCGGCCTCTGGGAATAATGCTCGAGGTTGGTACCACGGTGTGGTACCCTCTCCTCCACCTCCGCTCGACTCCCGCTCCTCCTCCTCCACCTCCTCCTCCTCCTCCTCCTCCTCCTCCTCCTCCCTTCGTCCCGGGCTGAGCCGCTGTCTCCTTCTCTCGTTCCCATAGTCCTCGCCCTCTCCCTCGCTCCCTCGCTCGCTCTTTTCGCTCTTTCCGCACCCGCGCGCTCGCCGCGGGTACAACTCCTCCTCCACCTTCACCGCGGGCCCGCGGGTCTCGGAAAGGAAGGACATTATTAATGTCAGGACGCCAGCGCCGCGCAAGAACGTCGCCCGCTCGCTGCTCAACCGCGTACGTACGTGTGCTCCACGTGCCCGTGTGTCGTATCTGCGTCTCCGTGCCGGTGGGCTGTGTATGCATGAACGTATACCTGCATGTATTATTCCGTCCTAGAACGGCGCTCGCATGTCTACGCTATTACCCGGGCTGGCTCCGGAGTGAACCACCGGTCGTCGTCGTTGTGCCCCCGCGCGACACGATATATAATTCCGCGTTCGCCGATAATTATTATGAGCGCGTCCCGGGGCTTCCTGCGCCATGACAATGCGACGACGACGACGACGACGACGAGAGCTCTGCCCTGTCGCTCCGCGCGCTTCGACGTGTCCTCCCATAACGTCGACGCTCGCGGGGATGACTCCGAATTGAGACGCTTCGATTCGCCACAGCTGTGGTACCTACGGAATTGGCCGTTTTTTGCGAGTGTTAGGGATGGCGCGATTTTGAGTGTGGGAGGATGTGAGACTTTGTGACAAATCTAGTTTTTCGCAGCTTGATTTTAACTTTTGAGGATTTTTTTTTTTTTTTTTTCATTGAGGCTGTTGAGCTGTTGAGGGCCGATTTCTTGCATTGTCAACGATATACTTAGGAATTTTCCTGTGGCTTCTCAATCGCCCATTTTTCAACACTGAGACATCATTGACATTATATTACATGGTGGTCGTTTTTTTCACCGAAAAAAATTCCCTGACTTTTTCCTGATTTTTCTCTGACCACGGTTCTGACGATTTGTATTTAAAAAATGAATGATGCCAATGAAAATGTATCCAAAACCGGTGCACGTCTTCTATTAATTATTTATTTTGTCGATCAACGGTTAATCATGTTAACCCTTTAACGGCCAGTGGTTCACATATGTCCCACCCGTCCTCGTAACTTGGCTGTTATAGGGTTAAACACTATTATATGATGTACTTTTTATCTACTGGTGGGAGGTTCGCTGCCAATTCATTTTTTTCCTGACCAATTTTGAAATTTCCTGACTTTTCCCTAATTCCCTGACCAATTCCTTTTCCCCTGACTTTTCCCGGTTTTCCCTGACCGCGGCCACCATGTATTAATATCATTAACGATGTTGAAGTTTGCATCAATGGAATGCAACGAAATTCAGAAGAAAAAAAAATTAACCCAAATGATGAAGGGCAGGAAAAAAATAATATTTTTTTTTGTGCCCTTATTTGCTATGGTAACTTTTTATACATATTTTCATCATTTGGTTTAATTACAATTTTTTTTTATTTCGTTGCATCCAACGATGCAAACTTCAACATCATTATCATCAACCAGTTGACTGTAGATTCGAGTACCAGACTTTTTTTTATCACAATGAAATCTTTTTGTGCCCACCAATATGTTTTTCTTGGACAATTGCAGAAAGGTTGGACTTGCTATTTTTGTTTCGTTAACAACCGGCGTTGCCTCCGCCGACGCGCCACCTCGCGCTGTAGCTGCATGAAGTGTTTCGCGAGCGTTTAAACCTCAGCCATATCCGCGAATCCCGGGTTGAACGACGAGGAAGACCATCGCGCAGCCGGTGGCAAAAGACGGAGGGCGAAAAAAAAAAAAAAAAATGCGGGAGCAGCGCCGATGCGGAGCCGCCTGGCGCACATGGCTCGGTTCCGCTTCTTCGCGATCCGTCAGTAATAAAGTGACTTTGCCGTGGCATGCGATACCGCGATAAACTTTTGAAATTTATTCGCCACTCCTCGATGCCTCGCGGTTCCCTCCGCATCTCCTCTCCCTCCTTCTTCTTTCCCCTTTGACTCTCCACTCTCTCTCTCGGTCGCTCCGGGCCTCTCGCTCTCTGTCTCTCGGCGAACTCTTCCACGCCCGCAATTCGCTCTAGTTCTTTTTCGCTCCCTCGTTCACGTCGATTCGTCGATTTCCCAGCAGCACAGCAGCAGCAGCAGAAGCATCAGAGCAGCCGTCTCTCTTCTCTCCTCCTCGCTCTCCCTTGACAATTTTCTCGCTCGTCGTCTCCGTCCCCCGCGTGCACATTCATGGCGAAGCACTCGGCGAGTCAACCCTTTGGAGCAGCGGCGGCGACGGCGGCGGCGGCGGCTTCCAACCCCCGCGAACGCCCTCGCGGTATTCCGTGCGACGATCACCGCTCTCCCGCGGCCATATTTCTTTTTTCCCCACCGACGGTCCCGCCGAGTGTCGCAGCATTTTTCCTCGAGTACCCCGGGCTCTCCTGGGCGATGCGACGCGACCTGGGGAGAAACAGAGAGAGAAAGAGAGAGAAAGCGAGAGAGGGAGATGTAGAGAAAAACAGAGTTAGCGAGGGCGCTTCATATGTATCGTGTGACTTCCGCAAGCCAGCAACTTCGCAGCGATACCCACACTTCATTGACTTTCTATATGCAACGCGATGCCCGGGTATAACGCACACCGAGCGCACTTGCCGAGCCACACGACCCTCGTATGGATTTTATTCGCCTGTGTCTCTGTGTACGTTTCGAGCGGAGAAACATTCACTTATTCAACGCGGCATCGACGAGCGTCTTCATGATTCAACAACGAGCCTCGTTTCCATTCTGTTCCGAGACTGTTAAACAAACTTTTTTGCGAAAATTAATGTAGTGCGTTGAAAATTGTACGTTGAGCAACAATTTCGTGGATATCGCTGCAGTCTACAGGAACTTTTATGTTAAGCAAACTTTCGTGTGGGCAGTAATGTAGTGTACAGGATTTTTTTTTTCGTTGATGCGGATATTTCGTAGGTTAAATTTAATACAAGTGTGCAAAAAATGAATGTTCGGTACATGGAACATCTCCTCAAAGTTGTCTAATATGTAATTTGAATTTTACATCTCAGTGTGTTATATCATTTTTTTTTAACGCGGTGTCTGCTCAAAAAAAAGTTCTACACAGTACATTAATTTCCGAAATATGTCTAACAGTGTAACCTGTACCTGCTTCTCAGCCCCGGGGCTTCCGCTATTTTCCAATACGCTCCCAAGATAAATTAACACCGTACTAAAGGTCCTCGCCGACCAGCGGTGACCAACGAGCTCGGAGGGAGCGAAAGCGGGAACGAAGAAAAAAAAAAGGTAATATAGAGACAAAAGTCACAAATCAACGGTTCCAATCGCGGGGGACGATCTACCTCGTCCCTCAGCGGCTACCAGGGTGTCAAGCCCCGCGAGCCGACACGCCCTTTTACCGAAAGGCAAGCGCGATCTTAGGTAGCGATCGCTCGGTCGCAGTCGTTTGGGGAAAAGCTAAAAATCAACTTTACGACGGTTACACTCATCGATTAAACCGCAACGACCCGTGTTTTCCCGCTCTTCCCTCTCATCCCTTCCTCCCCCCTCTTTCTATTTCACGTTTTTTTTTCTCAGCTTTTTTTTTCTCATTTCCCTACTTTCTCGTTCCTTTCTGCTCTTCGACTCGCGCGGAACCTAATTTATGTCCACGATGAGCGCGGCACGGGGGTCGCCCGAGTCCTAACGAAGTTTCGAGTCCGGGGCCTAGCAGTACCACTCGACCCCTGACCGGGAAAAGCGTGACAGTCGGGGGGAGGGGAGATGGGGGCAAAAGCGCGCGTTCTGCCTCCTTTAAAGCATAAAATAAATTATAGAACGGTAGCGCGAGCGACGAAGAGGAAGCACGATGTCGTGCAATGGCGAGCGGCGTACACGAAACTACTCGGCGACGAGTACAAACGGAGACGACGAACGCGACGACAACGACAACGAGGCGAGCGTGTCGAGGCCACTTCTCGAAAACTTCTCGACGTCTGTAATTGTCGATGAAATACGATACAAGAGCCGCGCTCGCGCTCGCCCCGAGGGTGACTTTAAATTCAGTGCTGGGTACGCTCGCGCGGGGGGAGAGACTTCGGATTTGAAAATAAAACGCGTGCCGCGCGCGCCGCGATCAACGGATGGAAAAATATATCGTGTCTCGTGCTGCTTCCCGGGGCAGCCGAGGACAGTCGCTCGTGACGAGGCGCGGTGAGAGCACGATTTGGCAATTTACGAGATGGAATCGAATGTAAATACAATCAGAAACGCCAGGGCGGACGGGGCTCGCGCGGTGGGGGCGAAGGGTTGGAGGCCGCGAAGCGACGACAAGCGGACGGCATAAACGAGTCCGCGAGCCTCGCGATCATATCGTTCCCTCCGGGCGGGGAAATTAGTATTTTCGATGAAATAATAGCGTACGAGCGCGGGCGACACGAAGGCACGAAGCGGCGGTTTATTACTTTCCGTCGTCGATAAACGAAGAGACGAAAGGAAACAGCAGCGCGGAGGCTTCGCCTCGCTTCCCATTCCGCCGAAACTTCCAGCCGGCGAGCTTCTGGCGCACTTGATTATCCGGCTGCGGAGATTGCGTGACGTTCGAGACGTCTCCTCGTGGGCTATGAATTATGCCGTGACAAAGCGCGTGGGACGTCGCGTCTTCTCTCCGCTCGCTTCGCCTCCGTTCGACGCCGCAATCCATGGGAGTCCATGGGAACCGCGAGGCAGCCGACCGAACCGCGAGGCCTTCGGGTGTTCCAGCCGGTTCCCGGAACCGCGAACACAACACCTGGAAAAGAAGAAAACGATGAGAGTCGGGAATAGGGGAAATAAATTTAAAAAACCTACGGAACTTATGTACGAGCCAAACGGGATAGACTCTACTGTGCTTTCCGCGTTCGGCCGCTCAGGGGGGGTCGCGACTCTTCGCTCTAAAACCGATGGGGACGAGACGCGACGAAGGAGGCAACGAGCGCACGCGGCGAGCGGACGAGGAGAAAACGATTCCGCACGCAAATACGACGTTAACGTTAGAGAAACGTTTAATTTGACGTGACCCGAAATGGCACGCGATCGTTTTGCCCCGCTCAAAAATACCCGGGGGCCCCGCGCGCCGCGGGCTCGTCTCCAACCCTCTCCCGCAGCCTCGTTATGTCCCACTCGCCCCGTACCGCCGAACCATACACCGCGTCTATTAAGTCTCGGCCCTATGACAAATTACTGGAATTTACGAATTACCGGAATTTTACAGTCAACCTAATTCGCTCTTTCGATCGGCGTCCCCCACACCGCCCCCGAGCTCCGCACAAAGTACACGACTGCTTCTTTTCGGAAAGACCTTTCGAGCGGTCTTTACTGCTAAGTGATCGCGTTTTTCTGCACCGAGCATCGAGCGACGACAGACGTCAACCTCTCTCTCTCTCTCTCTCTCTCTCTCTCTCTCTCTCTCTCTCTCTCTCTCTCTCTCTCTCTCTCTCTCTCTCTCTCTCTCTCTCTCTCTCTCTCTCTCTCTCTCTCTCTCTCTCTCTCTCTCTCTCTCTCTCTCTCTCTCTCTCTCTCTCTCTCTCTCTCTCTCTCTCTCTCTCTCTCTCTCTCTCTTTCTATCTCGCCCATCGTTTTGTTCCTGTGTGCACAATGCGACAAAACTGGTATTTAAAAAAAAAAGGGAAAGAAAAGGGAAAAGTATTTGTCACAGAATAAAGTTCGGCTGTCGTGGCCTCGAGATAACGGTATGATTATTCTTTGGGGGTGGAGAAATAAATTGCGTTCTGTGAGTCAGAAGTCGCAGGATTGGCGACAATTAATTTTTGGAGTCCACGATTACTTTGGGATATACTCACGTGATACGCTCGGTCGACGGAAGTTTCGGGGCCACCCTCGAGTGTGCCGATCGTTGCCGCTGGCCGTTACGATAGATGGAGGATTCGGATAAGGTCGAGTCGAACGGATGAGTCGAAAAACACGCGTCCTCCCTCCTCTTTTGATCCGTGAGTTCGTCAGGTTCGGTCGCGGCCCTGGCCGATGTCGTCGGGCGTTTATCGTCCTTTAACGGCTCCCACGCGCGCCGGACTCCCGTTGATCGATGGCGAACTCGGTGTAATCGAAAGTTCGGCCGATGTGAGAGCGCTAGTTCTGGGGGACAAAAGGCAAAGTCGTGTACAGAAGTCATTTGCCTTTTTTTTTATCCTTTTGCCTTTTTTTCGTGGTAATGCGGCGAGTTATGACGGCAGCAGCGATGAAAGAGGCTGAGCGTGAGTAACGCGAGTTGGGGAAAAAGTTATTTGATCGGTTAGATTTCGGCACTTTTCGGCTGGAAGTCAAATCTGGGAATTCTGACGAAAAGGTGACAGAGAAAAAAAACACATTTTTCGCGTTTTTCTCATTGAATTTCCTATTTTTCGGGCAAACAACGTAATGGCTTTTCGGAATCGGAAGGAAATTTGCCACCGGACAGGGTTTTCAGACTTCAGGAAATCGAAAAAAAAAAGAAAAATCGTGAAGAATGGAAGCGTTTGGTATGGAAAAATTTGCGATTTTTAAGGGTTCGTCTTTAAAGATCTGTGAAAAAATCAGAAATCAAGATATCGCGTCCCGCCTTGCGGCATTCTCTTCGTTATTCAGTTTTTTTTCGTACTAAAGAAGAAAATCCAAGCTCGATCCATCCGAAAAAAGAAACCTCGATTTTAGTGAAGTGATGAAATTTCGAAAAAAGTGCGAAAACATTTTTTATTTTTTTACATTGTACATTCGTGTACAACGAATGCACCATTAATTTATTTTTCTAAACGCAATAATTTTCACAAACGACTAATAAAATTTAATTATTCTAGTTTTATTTACATTTGTAGAAAGAAAAGAAATCATATTTCGCGTTTTTCTCTTCGAATTCCCTATTTTTCGGGCAAACAACGGTGCTTTCCGGAATCAGCGGGAAATTTACTATCGGATAAGGTTTTCAAACTCCCGGAAATAAAAAAATAATAAAATAACGTAACATCAACTTGGTGTGCGCGCGAAGCTCGCATATGATCTGGAGTAAAACATACAACAATAGCCATAATCCCGAAATAAACCAATTATCTCACGATTTCATCAGAATATTCCCGCTGCCTTTTATCATGTGGTACGAAGCTCCTACGCGGTGTTCCAACTTCCATGAATCAATGATACGTCAGAATGATCTGATCGAAAGTTTGGCCAACGAGAAAGTGCGAATGTCCTGGAGGACACAAGTCAAAGTGATATACAAGAGTAGTTTTTTTGCTAACGCGTCAAACAATAAAAAAAACGATGCTCCTACGCGGTATTCCAACTTCCATGAATCAATGATACGTCAGAATGATCTAATCGAAAGTTTGGCCAACGAGAAAGTGCGAATGTCCTGGAGGACACAAGTCAAAGTGATATACAAGAGTACAGTTTCTTTTTTTTTTTTTTTTTGCTAACGCGTCAAACAATAAAAAAAACGACGACGAAGGAGGACGAGCGCGAGTAACAGAATCCTCGGAAGGAGGGGCCTTTAATTGTTTAGGAATTGCGCGCGGATGGCGTGCGCAATTAGCGGCATGCGGGACCGCTCGTCGGTAACGTACGTGCCGGGCGGCCGTAGCGCCGACTGGGAACCATCAGCGGAAGACTATTTTATACACGGCAAAGGCGCACAAGGGCCCTTAGGTGGAAATAAACGGTTGAATAATTTAAATTGATATGCCGGGCGAGGAATCGCTAATTGTCGGGCTCGGCTCTTGCCACGCTTTGTTAAAACGGTGTACGAGGCCCCGATGCGTGTGCTCGCCCGCTGAATCCTCAAGCGCTGGATGACGATTTTTCCACCTCCGAATGTGGAACACACGGCTGACTCCGCAATCCGTGATGAATGATGCAGCCACCGCGATTGACGTGTAGCACTTTTCACTCGTCCGTCAAAGGATAAGCAAAAAATTGCCAAACGGTTGGAATAATTTCAATTGATATTCCGGATGAGGAGTCGCTAATTGTCTGGTTCTCTTGTCACGCTTCCTTAAAACGTGCGCGACCCCGATGCGTGCTCAATTGTTTTACACGGGACTCCCGGTGAATCTTCAACGTTCCATGATTTATCCTCGAGTACGCGCAGGCCGGAATAAATAAATAAAAAACGTCCAAATGACGCCGCAATCCCATGATCCATGATGACGAATGATGCACCTGGAACGATTGACACGTGTCCCCGGCTTCTCAAGGGATAAAACTGAATAAAGAAAGCAGACAAAAAATTACAGACGTCGACTTCAAAGTTGAGAAATTAACGGTGAGAGGCTCGTTAATGAAACGTTGTGTGTTATCTCTAATCAAGAGTCTGCGGCCCATTCAAGTGGACGGCCGGTGTAGGCGGCCTCCTCTTGAATAGACCCGGCGGGAAGGGATAAGTATTCATCGCCTGTAAGAGAATGAGCGGTTCTATGGTAGGAAAAGCAGGGAGCAGGGCGTATGGATAGTGGGGAGAGTGATGGAGCTCAAGTTTGTCGAGAGAACAACTCGTCGCTCGTCTTTTTGCGCACCGAAAAAGGTCGGGAGGGCAGATGGAGAGACGGAGACGATAAGACGAAGGAACGAGGACGGCAGACGGCGACGCATATCGCACAGTCTCGGGCTTACACATTTTCCTTTTGTTTTCCGCCGGCGTGGAGCGTGGTCCAAGTCAGAAGTTGCGCGGGAAACTAGCTCGCTGCCGCGGACAGACGTCGAGCTGGGTGGAAGGTGAGAGAGAGGGAGAAAAAGCCGGGCCGATGGAGCGGAGAGAACATCACCCTAGACTATTATCATGGGAAACAGAGTCGAGTACACTGAGACACGAGCTTGCGGCAAACTTTTGCGCCGAGTTGCGAGACTTTGATGAAGAGTCGGAAGACGCAACGCAAACCAGGCGAGATGGCAGTTAATTTTACTTTCCCCTCGCTATTTTCTTTTTGCGTTTTTTTTTATTCGCCTTCGCTGTTCTGTCTCCGTCGCTCGACGGAAGCGAGGAGGGCGAAGGACGAGGAGGACGGAGAGCGATGGTTAATTGGAATTTTTCGGGGATTCGGTGCGTCTCCTCGAGTCGCGCGGATTATTCGCCAGGGTGGGTTTTTACTTACCTCGCTTAGCCGCCTGACGGCGACCCGCACGGCGACGAAAAGAGCAAACGCCGACCCGCTCGAAATTCACGTGAACCGAGCCGAGCGATGGAAATGTCGGCAAACGCTAACGACCCAGCGTCACGAGATCGCGGGACGAGAAAACGCGGGACGCGGCCGCTAACGTCAGGGCACTTGCACGGTGAAGCTAAATTCGAGGAGATTCTTCCTTCTTCTGGATTTCTTCGTCTTCGTTTTTCTTCACTTCTTTTCTTCTGTGATTCACACGCTATGTCACTGAGGAAAGAAAACATTTTTTAGTTATCGACATTTTCCGCGAGGTTCATAGAATCATCAAATATGAAATGCTTAAACTGAACGTTGCGTTAAAAAAATAGCAACACCAAAATTGTAAACGTAAAATAGTTTGAATGATTTTTTTTCTTTCCTAAACCTGTGGTTTAGGGCGAATGAAAATTCGTCGTTTGCACCGATCGTTGGGCGAAAAAACGGGGGCACCACTACCACTGAGATATTTGCATGAGGAAAAAAAATTCCAGGAGATTCAGTCTTCTTCACTTTTCTTCTTTCTTCTTGTGTCTTCTTCTGTTTTCTGCCTCGTTATTCACTCTCTATATCACTGAGGAAAAAAGCATTTATGTTATCTAAATTTCGTGAGTTTCCGAGAGTCAGCAAATATGAAACTCTTCATGTGATCACTGCAATGAAAGAAAAAAAAATAGCAGCCGATCTACGCGTGAAATATGAACCGCATGGAACGGACTGACAAAACGAAATTATCGTGTGCAGGCGGAAAAGTGGCGCCCGTATATGAAAACACACGGCAATAAATCTCATTATGCGCGAGACTTAGTTATTATGAACATGAAATATAATTTAAATAATTACCGCCATAATCGTTATTCAAACCTGCAGATGTAATGACTCCCACACTATTTCTTTAAACCGCTCGATCGTGTTACGCTTATTAAACAAACAGTCCGCATTATCGATAATTCACTTAATATTATCGGTTTCAAATGTTCGCTCGATAAATTCTTTTATCGTTTGAATAATTACTGTGGCCAATAATTATTCATGCTAACAGTTGTAATATCTCCCACACTCTTTTTTCTCGACAGCTCAAACGCACTGCGCGCACCGAACGATTATCTGCATTATGCACTTCACTTAATATTATTATTCTCGCATACCGCGTGCAGTTGAACTCCGATTCATCGGGGTCGGGTTATCGAGGAGACGGATTAACCGCGCTTCCCCTTCGTTCAAGTATACTACTAATTTTCTTTAAAAATTGTAGTCGATTTATCGCAAAATAAATTATTTATAACGATGATATTTATTTCCTGTAAAACCCGCGCGATATAGCAAATAAAAAATCGCGTACACGAAAAATTGTACTACCGAAAATAGTAAACTTAGGTTCTATTACCATAGATTATTTTCTGCAAAAAAATGCGTAGTTTTCGAACTAATTTTCCTGAACAAATTCCCGATTTTCTCAGGAGTGTGTCATTTTTTTCTTCTCAGGAGTGTGTCATTAGTAGTTCCTGTAAATCCCGCGCAATATTGCAAATAAAAAAATCGCGTACACGAAAAATTGTACCACTGAAAATACTAATCTTCGGTTCTATTACCATACATTATTTTCTGCAAAAAAATTTCGTAATTTTGAAACTAATTTTCCTGAACAAATTCCTGATTTTCTCAGGAGTGTTATTTTTTTTCTCAGGAGTGTGTCATTAGTAGTATTCTTTGTTCAAGTGTACTACTAATTTTCTTTAAACATTTTAGTCGATTTATCGCAAAATAAATTCTTCATAACGATGATATTTATTTCCTGTAAATCACGCGCGATATTGCAAATAAAAAAATCGCGTACACGAAAAATGGTAGCACCGAAAATGGTAATCTTTGGTTCTATTACCATAGATTATTTTCAGCAAAAAATTTCGTAGCTTTCAAACTAATTTTCCTGAACAAATTCCCAATTTTCTCAGGACTGAGTTACTTTTTTTATCACTAAGAACAAAATAAAACACGGGTTTAAGAGACCCGGTGGAAAATCATTTGGGTACTCACTCTTGAAGTCACTCTGCCATGCTAATGCCCCACACAGAAGAGCCAGGGTCTTTCCACTGCCGGTCGGACTTTCCAGAAGGCAATTCTGCTGAGTTTTACAGCCACTAATTATCTGCAACAGGAATTAATCACATTAGACACAGAATCAGCAATCCAATCAGCATGTTCAATGCAAGAGGAGGCAAAAATGCTGTAAAATCTTTACAGCAATGGGACAGATATTTACCGACGTGATCACTTGTTCCTGGCAAGGATACGGCTTCACCGGCATCTCCACTTTGACTCCCTGAATCGTCAGCGTGTAACTCGGCCTCACTTTTGGCTCCTCAGGCTTTTCAGGCTCTAAAAGATCCTCAGGCTCTTCGACCGCTACACGACCCTTGGCCCCTACAGGCCCTATGATTTCGTATGGCAATTCCTCTTCATCGCTGCTGATCACCACATCTATTTTTGCCTCCTTCCGTTTAGGCGATTCGTCCTCGGACAGTAACGATACCTCAGCATTATTCTTGTCCCAACGGAACATCGGCCTCCGAGAACCCTGTGCAGCGTTCGTTTCTCCCGTTGCTCGCGACTCTACCGGTTCTGTCTCGGCTTTCGCCTGCTCATTCGCCCAATCTACTTCTGTATTGCTCACATCCGTCATGACATCGGAAGGCTCATCCTCCGATTGGTATTCCTGCCGCATGCATTCATTTGCGAACGACTCGGGACTCAACTCTAGGTCTGACATCGAATCGTCCCCTATGAAGTCCATCCTGAGACTTTCTGACTTCGACGAGCTTCTGTTTTTTTTTTTTTTTATCACTATATTCTCCTTGTTGCCAGCTCGTATGTTTTTTGCAAATAACGACGTAATTCTCTCGGTGGAAGATGCGTACGTGGCATCGAGACTGCGACGAGAGAAATCACCGCGTTTCGTTTATTGACAAGCGACAAACGTGTAGCCGGCGTTCGACTGTTTATAACCTCAAAACGCGTAGAACGCGACGAACGGTTATTCAGCGAAATTACGGACTCCCGAGCTGTCCGAGTACCTGAACGTCGAACTTTCTCGACAACAGTGATACGGGTCACTCGATCGACGAGTGACAATCCTTCCTCTTATCTTTAAATCGCAACTCGGACAGATAACGACAGCCGTCAACGCGCGGGAACGCTGCACTTTGTATCGGTGCCGGTGCTGCCAGCTGAGTTTATGAAAACAGTGGAGGTTTGAATTGACACTCGGTCGGACCGCGAAAGACGCGCGTCGCGCGCGCCGGACACATGTTGAATCGATTGGCGAAAAACGATCGTCCTGTGAAAAACTCGACTAAAGCGTAAGTTTCACACCACTCGTTAAGATGATGTTGACGTTTGCATCGTTGGAATGCAACGAAATTCAGAAAAAAAATTAATTCTACTTAACCCAAATGTTGAAATTAGGTATAAAAAGTCAACATATCAATTAGTTCCTATGATGATTTTTTATAGCTAATATCATAATTTGGGTTAATTGGAATTAATTTTTTTTTCTGATTTTCGTTGCATTCCAACGATGCAAACTTCGACATAATTCATTAAGGGGGGGTAGGGTCTGTACGGTGAAAAAATGATCCTTTTTGCCCATTTTTTTACTAGATACGGCCAGTGTATTTTTAATTTAATGATTACAGCATTGTAGAGCAATCTTTTCAAGAACATCTTCTGAAAATTTGAGCGAAAATGATTAATAACTAAACCGTTGACAACAAATCTCCGGAGACGCCTCTGAAAAAAGTGGTTTTGCGGTGACGGTCATAACTGGTCACTCGATTATCTGAATTCAAAAAATCAAATTGATTTCATTCGTTCATGAGTTTCCCCAGGTAACGCTGTCGAGTTTTTTTTTATTTTTCGGTTTTTGGTAACGCTCGAAAGTAAAAAAAACGTGATTTTCGCCGAAAAAATCGGCCAATTTGTTATTGTAAAAAAATATAAGAACAAATTCACACAAAAAAGTCGACAGCGTTACCTGATGAATTATACAGAAAAAGAGTGTAACGAGTCTGAAAAGGATCGATGCAATAGATTTTACAGTACAACCGTCACCTTTTAAAACATGAAGTGTGGGAAAATCGCTTTAACGTGAATACTTATATACGAAACGACACAGAGCTTCGGATGGTTAAAATTTCATATCTACGTCAGTTTTGCTCCGATTGCTCTAAAAATTTGATACAACGTTCTTGAGATGTTGAGCATTAATTAAAAACATTTTTTGAATGAAAAAAACAAAATTCAAGACACCCCCCCCCCCCCCCCCCCCATAATCGACGTTACAATAATGTTTATTCCAATTTATTCCAAGAATAAAGAACAAAGTATTTCAAATATCACGAATACTTCGTGATACATTGAAACAAGCACATTTTCTCATTATCCCGGACGCGATCGAATATCAATTATCCCGCAAAAATTATCCGCATTGTCTGTATTTGAATGTACAATGTCGGCGGTCGGAAAGTTTTTTCGTCGCGCAATATTGCGCGCAATAAATGTAATACATCTTGCCCGACGAGCTGTGAGTTATGTGTTATTCAGGGCTGGAAACGATAAAATATATTATGTGTCCCGACTGCAGGGGGAGGGGAAGGGTGGGTCGCAGCGAGTCATTATTGCGAAACGGGGCAAATTGCGTGTAACACCCCTCGCTTTTTCCGAATATAGGATTAAATTTCGGCACTCTCGAGTGCTTTCACGCTTCACGTGTTTCACACTGCGTCCCAATTTAGTACCCGCTTTTTATCGCGTCATTGCGATACGTGTATATATGTATATATATATATAAATACGATGTGCGTATTGTGCGCGCGGGTATGGGGAGGAGAATATGTACCTACACCCCGGTTGGCCCGTACCCGCACCCTCTTGACGGTCATTACCCCCGCGTGCTAATCGAGTGACACGACGAGTTATTCGATTGTAATTAAGGATCCTCTCGTCTCGTCCGCGCATGCCGACGAGACGAGAATTAAGGTGGCTCGCCGATCGAGCGCGCCCGCACGTTTCGTGAGAGGACCGCGGAATATATTAATTCATAACGATAAACAAAAGGTCGTTTCACGTCTTAACCGTCCGTGTGTAAACTGCATTTTTCTATACACGGTCGGTACACTGGGTCTTTCTGGGAACAGTCGAGTTTTCAAAATATTCTAAGCTTTGAAAAAATCTGAAGAAATTCAGGGATACTTCTCGAAGTGTTTACTACGCGGCCCAGAAGTTCCCGAAGTCAAAAGTTTATAACTGTTGTTAATAAAAATTGAATTGTAGTCGAAAATGGGGAAATAATGGGTTTTTGTTAAAAAATTCAGAACTTCGCAATAAACAAATGTAAAAAAACTGGTATAGGGTTTTGTAGTTTAGACTATGAGCTTTCAAAAGAATATAGGGTCATTGGGGTGGGCTTTGAAAAGTTGAATTATTTCAGTACCTGAATGTGGGGTATATTTTACGAAGTCAGGCATGCTATAATTACACTGAACGGTAATTGTCCAGCGCAAAATCAATGTCAGACGTTAGAATAATGTAATACAAATTTATTTTCAATAAAAATATTGGATCATGGCGGAAAGTTAAGCCAGAAATGTAAAATATTTTGTTTTCAACATAAAAGAATATACAATGAAAATGGTCAGAAAAAGTATAAAATTACAAGAAACATGTATTTTAGTCATAAAAAGACCGAAAAACTACGAAAAAAGCAACAAAAAAACTTCATCCGTTTACCTGTCAAAACACGGACGCCGTCTGTACACTGACCCTTTAAGGTAGTCCTTGTGGATAATATTCATTTCGCATAAATTCGAGGAATTTGGGAGAGAATTGCAAACACGTCTCGGTGGTATAAAAATCTGAAAAAATTCATACACATTAAAGGTACTGAAATGATTAATTTTGCATAACAAAAGTTCGAAAATCTTATTAACAAATTGATGAAAAAAACAATTGTTTAACAAATATTTCGATGACCCAAGATTTTTTTTCATGAAAATGATTCCTTCGTTTTTCCGAATACGTATGCATTTTTTCAGATTTTAGAGTTCACATTGAATCATGTGCATTTTTAATAGGGAAAATATGTGAAAATTCAATGTGAACTCTAAAATCTGAAAAAATTCATACGTATTCGGAAAAACGAAGGAATCATTTTCATGAAAAGAAAATCTTGGGTCATCGAAATATTTGTTAAACAATTGTTTTTTTCATCAATTTGTTAATAACATTTTCGTACTATTATTATGCTAAATTAATCTTTTCAGTACCTTTAATGTGTATATGGACTTTTTCAGATTTTTATACCACCGAGAAGTGTTTGCAATTCTCTCCCAAATTCCTCGAATTTATGCGAAATGAATATTATCCGCACGGACTACCTTAAGGAAACGGTCGCGACTTGCACAGACCGGCGTTTGCTCGCTATCGGCTGGACCCGGGTGCCACCGGAGCTTTTTGTCCACACTACTAAGTAGATTTTTTAGAGGGGGGAGTCGAAGCCCGCACTTCATTCGTTGGAGGGAAATTTCAGTTCGAAATTTCGACTGTTCCTTAGAAGACCCAGTTTACACACAGAGGGTTAATCAATTCTGCGTCATCTTCTTACGTTCTATTTTGCAATCGTATTTTTTACATCTTTTATTTACCCACGAAATAAAAAATACATTTTTTTCACCACATCGCCATAACCTCACTTTTCGGTTTCGCGTTCCTATTTATTCAGACACGCAAATCCCGCACGTAAAGCGTTCCCGGGGGGACGCGGTGAACCCCGAAAAAAAATGTCAATGACGCCCGAGGCCGTTTTTCCGGTACGATTGTTATCGCGAACGATCGCGACATAACCAACAAAAATGCGCCGATAAACTCGGTAATCCGAAGAATTTTCGTGGCCCTTTGGTGATTTTCCGTCGCTGATCGTCGGTGCGGTCGGCGGGCCTATCGCGCGCGGGTCCCTCGTGCTCTCGAAAAAGGTACGAGGAATTGTGTATGAAATATAAATAAAGCGCGTGTGTATTCGCGGGGTCAGTACGATATACGAAAACGGCTACGCGAGAGAGATAAGTTGCGCCCCGCGTGAGAGGAATACGAAATGGCGGGAGCCGAGCGAGATCCCCCACGGTCCGTCGTCTCGAGAGAAGCCCGGGACTCGAGAGTCTCGCGAATGTAATGCGTGTCCGGGCTCAATGTCCTGTGACTAAGCCGTAAAAGCCGCGTGTGTGTGGCAAAGCATGAACAGACTTAATTAAGACGACGCAACGAGCTTCTGCTGTTGTTCGAGCGTGATGTCTTCAATTTCCCGCAGTCCGAGTCGCTACTCAGCCTCCACGTTTATATACAACAATCCGAGGCTCGAATCTATCGTTGCCGCGATAAGATAAGAAGGTCATCCGCACGCTTTGGCCACCGCACGGCGCCACCCTTCAAACTTTCTACCATATGCGGTCTCCTTATCATCCCCCTCGTGCCAATCGAACCGGCGGACCCTCCGTTCTATTTTTCTCTCTCTCTTTCCGCGCTGGCGTCGGCCATTGTGTCAGATCCACGGAGAGTAATTTTTCCGCGTGTTCGGACTCGTGCGACGAGGGGAGGGGAGGACTAAAATAGTGGATAAGGGCTCGGACGAAAAACAGGGCAAGGAATGTCCGTTCGGCGCTCACACGACTGATGTGTATTTGTACTTTGACGTATGTATAGTTTCGCAGCAGTGCTGACACCACTGTGGCTGTATAACCGGAGGAGACGAAGTAAAACAAAAGAAACATGCTGGCTGGGGTTGGATTTGCGTTGAAAATCCACGGGAAAAAGTGTGACCAGCGGGAACTGAGCTCGCACCATCGTCTACGATGATCATAAGAGCTGAGAAAGTTAGCTACGGGCAGACGTACATAGAAATAGGGTAGAAAAAAAATAGAAAGTGTTCTCGCACCTTTTGCGAAATCTTTTGAGTGTACTAGAATGGCTGTAATTTTTTTTAACCCTCCGTGGTCACTCTGGGTCGATTCGACCCGAGATCGATTTTTCTGCGCGAAAACGAAATAGTTCCCGGTGACCAAACCACCGGTTGACCGCCGGCTACCGATAGTTTGGAATGTCCTTTTTTCCATGATTTTTTTTTTACTCTACAAACGACTTCAAACTCCGGAATAAATATCTTTTTTGTGGCGGGCACTAGGATGTTATTTTTTTTTATCAAAAGTACTGTATTTAGAGAATATCAGGTTAAAATTTGAGTTAAATCGATATTTTATTTACGGAGTTACGATTTTTTGAGTGAAAAAACGTATTTTTTCGATCTTTCACCTTCATTAATTTTTTTAAATATATTGCAATTTAATATCGGGAAATTGTAAGTTATCTAAAAAGTTTAAAGTATATTCTGTAATTTTTTTATACTTTTCAAGCCGGTAGTTTGGTCGCAATACTCGGTTAAAGATGTTCCGGGTGAAATCGACCCAGAGTGACCATCGTGATCGGTGGCAGAATTGTGATTACGAAGGGTTAAATAGACCGATCCAGAATTTTCTTTTTCCATTCGAAAAAAACTTCAAAATAAAAAATGCAGATTTTTAACTTCGAATCTCCAATAATTGCAAAGTTGGGAATTTTTTTTTTTTTTTTTTTTTTTTTTTTTTTTTTATTCTCGTAAAGTTTGAAAATTAGTTCCAAAGCAGCAGTTGTAATTCTGCCAAAAATTCCGCGCCTGTATCTCCCGAATATTAAGCCCCTCGTGACGGCGTTGTTTATTGATCAATCTCAAGAATTTTTTCTTTTCTCTCTCTCTCTCTCTCTCTCTCTCTCTCTCTCTCCCTCTCTCTCTCTCTCCCTCTCACTCTTTCTCTTTCGTTGGTGGTCAAAGTATGGAGAGGGAGGACGCAGGGATGAGCTATCGTCGCTCTGCCGGACAGTGCTCACGGCAATGCGGTGAATTTAAATATTCAGTAAAGACGAGACAGTGGGAGAGAAAGATCGTACGGTGGGGCCAATAGTTTGTCGAGCCGAAGGAGGACAGCCAGCGGGCACCGTGGGTACTGCACTACATGTATATCTAAAAGAGTATATATACAATATATATACACATATACACACGAGTATATTGCCGTGTCCGCCGCGGCCAAGGGACATCGATCAGATGCGATCACGATGGAATTAGCCGTCCCTCGCAGGACCCGTTCATTCTTTGCCTCTCCTTCCTCTCCCGTCCGCACACCCCGTGTAACAACAAGACCCGCCTGCGCACCCCCGGAACTTCGTCCCTGACGGTCTCCGGCGACGTGTGTCGCGCTCGTCCGGCGTTCGGACCCGAGATCCCGGTAATCCTTCATGCACCGAACGCCCGGACGATTGATTGTTGAATTTTTCTCGATCGGGGGCTTCGCCGTGTGGCCGCACCCACGTAGCCACCGAGCGACCTTCGGGAAAAACTCTCGATCGCTGAGAAAATTGATTTTCGAACAAAATTGAGTGGTAAAGGTGCGGCCTCCTTGGACAGCTGGCTAATGGCGCACGTAAACCGTTTTTTAGCGATAGCATCGAAGCTGTGTTGTCTCCTTATTAATTTTATTTTATTTTCTTACAGTCCTGTGATGACATGTTTTCCCAACAAAAAAAGAAACAAAAGCCCAGCTCACAAAAAATTTGTTAACCCTCCGTGTGTAAACTAGGTCTTTTAAGGAACAGTCGAAAGTTCGAACTAAAATTACCCTATAACGAAAGAATGCGGGCTTCGACTTCCCCCCAAAAAAATCTGTTTAGTAGTGTGGACAAAAGGCTCAAGTCGCGCCCGGGTCTAGCTAATAGCAGGAAAACGTCGGTCTGTGCAGATTGCGACCGTTCCCTCAAAGGGTCAGTGTACAGACAGCGTCGGTATTTTGATAGGTACGCGGATGCAGTTTTTTTGTTGCTTTTTTCGTAGTTTTTCGGTCTTTTACTGTATTTCGGACTAAAATACATGTTTCTTTTAATTTTATGCTTTCCTGGTGTTGATTTTGCACCGGATAATTACCGTTCTGTGTACTTATAACACGTTTGACTTCGTAAAATATACCCCACATTCGGGTACTGAAATAATCCAACTTTTCAAAGCCCACCCCAATGATCCTGTATTCTTTTGAAAGGTCATTCTAAGCTATAAAAGTTTTGCATTTTTTAAGAAAACCCCGTTTTTTTCCATTTTCGACTACAATTGAATTGTTTATTAACAATAGCTATAAACTTTTGACTTCGGGTTCTTCTAGGCCGTGTAGTAGACACTTCGAGAAGTATCCCTGAATTTTTTCAGATTTTTTTAAAGCTTAGAACATTTTGAAAACTCGACTGTTTCCTGAAAGACCCAGTGTACGCGGTTTTTTTTTTTTTTTTTTTTTTTTTTTCAAGAAAAATGAGGGGCGAAAACCGCATTTTTAAAAATGTAGACAAAATTCTGAAAAAATTCATATGTATTCAGAAAAATGAATGAATAATTTTCATCCGAAAAAAAAGTTGAGTTACCAGGTAAATTGTCGAACAATTTATTTTTCATTTATTTGTTAATAACATTTTGGAATTATTATTATGCAAAATCAATCTTTTCGGTACCTACAACATGCTTCATTTTTCAGATTTTTATCCCATTGACAAGTGTTCAAAATATTCTCTGAAACTCACGTTTGGCGGGACTGTACCCGTTGTATTATCTCAAGGTTATTTCGCGTCGGAAAAAATTCCATCTATCACAGAGCGCGCTAAACCCTCGTCCAGCGCATTTCCCCGAATTACGTAATTCTGTCAAATATTTTCCCCAGATCCGCGCGCCTCGTCTGCCTTTCTTAGAGCGAATTTTTCCTCGCGGTGTCTCGGCAGTGTCAACCGGTTATGCCAACGACTCCACGTGACAATATATCCCCGATGAGACATGTAATTCGCAGGCGCGGCGACGCGGAATCAAAAGACCGCGAGCGAGAAGGGCGAGAAGCGAGAGTGTCTCTCGGCTGGCAAATTAATCGGTCGAGGAGACGCGGAGCGCGACGTGCGGAATCCACAGTGCGGTCTCGTCCGCGTGATTTAATAAAAAAAGAAGGAAATCGGTCCCCTACTCCCCACGCGGCGGGGTCGCCGTGGCGCCCCCCGTGGCGTAATAAGTTTAGTTTCCCCGTCGAAAACCATAAAACAGCGACATCGTCGCAGCGTGATACCGTGTCGACGGCGTCGGGTCTCTCTCTCCGTGCCGGCTGAGCCATCTTGGCTATAGCTGTATAAACAGCGGACGGAGAGAGCCTAGAGACCCAACCTATACCACCGATGCACGAGACACACAGACGCGCGGGCCGCGTCGTCGTCCCCTGCCTGCGACTCGGGCTCGGCGAATCGACAGCGTATTATTGTCGCTGACCGAGAGGAAAACGCGAGGCACAATCGTCGACGGCGTATATTTTTTCTCCCGCTCGCGTCGTACGCGCGGTGATATCCCGCGCAGAATTAATTGATACTCGTGCTGCGAGCAACCGGAAAGGAAATCGAGACGACTCGGCGGCGAGAGAGTCGGGTGAGGTTAGAGCGAGAGCGGATCGCACAGCGGGAACGAGAGTCACCCCTCGATCTCGCCAGAAATTTCGCGCGGATGCTCTCGCTGTGTACTTGACGCGGTGCACTCGCCTCTGGAAGTTATTAGGGTGTGATTTCATTTCCGAATTCGCGTATATATATGTGTGTCTGTGTATGTGTGTATATTCGTGCGTGCGACACGCACGCCCCGTCGCGAATACTTCCCCCTCTCCTCCGTACTTACCACGCTTTACTTACTTCGCCGCTGCTGCTGGCGCTGCTGCTGCTGCTGCCACTCGTATCCTCGGGTTAGGTTAAATGGCCGGTGCAAAAAAGTCATAAAATAAGTTATAATTTGGCGAGGCCGGGCGGACGGCAGTCGTGGCGACGCCGACGCCCTGCTCAATGTCCTGTGTGATCACCGCGCTCTCGCTCGGGTGAACTTTACCCCCGCGGAGAGCGAGATGGAGTGTCCCTTCCTATCCCCCCCCCTCCCCCTCTCCTCACATTCGACTGGATCTGTGCGGGAAAATTGGGATGGCACTTTCGTCCTTCTTCGACGTTTGTCGTACCTCGTGATGTTTCTCTCGCTTTCGAGTTTCGTCCCTTTCGAACGGTCGCTCGTGCGAGCTCTTTGGGAAACGTGACGCCCGATGATCCCGCGCCAGTGACACGACTGCGACTCCCAGTCGATTTCGGATTAATTGACGTATCGCACCGGTGTGAGGCGAGCGGAGAAGCGGGGGAGGGTCAAACGAGGGGTCATCGAGAGGCTGGGAATCCGCGGCTAATCGTGAATTTGGTACTTTTGGTCGGACTTCTCGTAGCTTCCACGGAAGAAACGCGATTAAAGATTATCGTGATCGTAAAAAAAAAACGTTGATTTCTGTGGGGGAAAAAATGATACGGTGACAAAGAAAATTCTTGTATCCGGGAAGCAACGAAATTTGTAACGGTCTCCGGGTTATCGACGCTATGCAATTAATGAATTAGATTTCAAATGAATTGACGTGTCGAGAGAATCACTGTCAGCGCAGCCTGAAGGTCGTGAAAAGGTCAAACGCGGAGAAGGCGGGAAATCTCGAGCCGACGACAAATTTGTATTTTTTTTCGTTTCTCGTGACTTCGCCCCCGCGAGAGAAATGATTAAAACATCGGGACAACAAAAGCCGATTCTTTCGTGCCGCGGCGACGTAATTTGTCGGCGGTCGGCATTCACCGCTATCCCCGGCGTTATCGACGCCGTAAATAAATGAATTAGATACAGATACATTCGTCGTGTTATCTGACGCCGGCTGTAAAGTGCCCGAGCGTAGCTCCGGGAGTCCCGAAACGTTTTTCGGGTTATCTGCCCGTTTCCACGAAGATCGGTATCGTGTGAGTGCGAGGGCTCATTAGGATCTGTCGTCGCGCCCGGGCTATATATTCAACACCCAATGGGTAATTAGATACAGGGCGAGATAAACGTCCAACCCGGCGCGATGTTTCCGCCGCTTCGGCTCGTCACAAGCGACAACGAGAGCCGAACGAATAGAATCAAGTCAAACGATTCCTATGTCTTCTTCCTCCTCTGATTGGGCGCTGACTCCGGTCCCCGCAATAAAGTCAAACGGTTTTCATGAACGCGACAGACGTCAGCGCGCGTGCGTCGCGCATCGACAGGTCGTCCTAATCTCCCCCCCCCCTCCCCCCTCCGCCGATGGTTAACGGTCGTTAGAGGAGAGTGTGACTTGAGTGTCCGACAAATGAGGAGAGAGGGCGCCGTGGGCGAGAAACAGCGGTGGCGGATATACGCGAGGACGAAAGAAAGAGGGAATAAACGGCGCTCGGCGCGGGAGACGGAGTGGGCAAAAAACTGGCAAAGACTCGCGGCGAAAAGCCGGGAGAGAATAGAAGCTCGGCGAGGTGGCCTACGGTGGGAGAGTCGCGCGGATCGTTAACAATGGAGCTGGTGCGGTTGCACGGCCCGAGTAATGGACACCTATAAACGCCGGAAAGAGGCAATAACTCGGGGAACGCATCGGCGTGCCGCTGTTGCTTCTGCCGCTGCTGCGACGCCGCCGCCGCCGCCGCCGTCGCTTCGGGCTTCCTTCTTCACACATGTCGTGTCTCCCCGGTTGAAGAAAGTGCGGCACTAAGGACTATTGGCGTTACGGCCGCCCCGGCGCGGACCGAGGAGAAAGGAACGAGAGAGGCGCGCGCGCGCGAGGGGGGCGAAGGAGAGGCGAAGCGAAGAATGGCGGAGAGAAAAAAAAACGCGAAACAACGGAGATAAAAGAGCCCGAGGGATCCGTGCGTGTCGATCGACCGTTTTGAGTGACGCGCATCAACGAACGCGAAACCGCAGAGTCTTCCACCGACTTCGCGAGACGGAAGGAGCGCCGCTTTCCTTTCGCGTTGCGAGGGTGGAAAGGCTTCGGGAGTGCAGAACTCATGCGCGTCCTGCTCGAAGGAGGAACGGGAGAATGTATCGGGGGGGAATGGCGCTGTGTCGTAACGTCGTACGTCTCGGGCTCACTGCGCGTAACCGGGCGCGGAGCCACCGGCATCGCGACCCCATACGATCCTAGTGTCGAGTTACTCGTAAACAGTCGTCATCGTGCGTCGCCCGCGTTTATATTCGTCGCTCGATCGATTAACTCGCGCGCCTCCGAGTTCTTAACTTTGTCCGACATTTAATGACTATTGTTACGCTCGAATGTTACACATTTCCTGGCCTTCGATCTCACGGCGGCTGACGGCAGCGCCCGGAGTTGTCGCCGCGCTGAGAGCCTACGGGGCGTTCCGGACGGATCGGAACACGAAATAAAAAAAAACTAAAGAAATCAGTAGCTTTAAGAATTTGTTGTTGTAATAAAATCGTTGCCTGATGTAATCGAAGAAAAATAAATAAGACCTCAAACCCTTCCAAGTATAAAATACGCAAACATTTCTATAACATTGAGATAACAGTGAAACAATATTCTGGATTAGGCTTTATGATGTTAAATCAACTTCTTTACTCACCTACAAAAAATCGCAATATAAAAATCCGCCACCGACATTTTTCCAAACTGAAAAAGTCGAGGCAAAAAATGTCCATCCGCTCGACTCGGCCTGAAACGCCCCGTACAGCGTACCACGCGGAACGACAGTGGACCTTGTACGTCGTTGAACTACCGTGCGCTTATTTACGTGCTCTCCGAACTGCGGTCCCTCTATCGCGGCGCTGGTAGTTACAAGCCAAACTGCCGATCGAAATTGGTAACAAGTCCGGTGAGCGGAACTAGCGTTTCTGCTGCTGCTGCTACACAGAGGGATGAGGTGGAGAGAGCGAGAGAGAGAGAAAGATAGGTTAGGTACAACATACACACACACACACACACAAACACAGACACAGCGATAGCTCGCGAAGCGGAGAGCAGACGACGAAACGAAGCGGAGGAAGGACACGATGCCGGTTGTGGGTGGCGGTGCGCGGCGAGAGAACGCGCGACGTGGCAATAAATCTTGTCGGTGGATCGAGGGTGTGGTCAAACGCAGCGTCGATTCGTACGTACATACAGACATACAGTGTATACGACGCTCTCTCTCTCTCTCTCTCTCTCTCTCTCGCGTGCGGCGCTACCGCGACGACGACCGAGCGTCCCCGGAGCCTCTCTACAAATCTATAAAGCTCCTCTTTCTCCCTCGCTCGCGTGGCTGCTGCTGTTGCTGCTACTAAAAGGCAAGCGTCAACCTCGACTGCCACGAGTAGACGATGTATATATACAGCATTATATCCCCCACGTGTCCGGCGGCCTCAGCCACCGTTACCCCCCCCCCCCCCCCCTCCCTCCCTCCACCACTCCTCGTCCCGTAAATACACAGAGGCTACTGTACCGGCCGAGCGGTCAAACACTCGGGCGGCGGTGGTGACGGCGGCTCGCGCGGTCCGGTCATAATATGTTCGCGTCACTGGCAATGCCACTGGGCGACTCGCCGGGAGAGGCCGAGCCGCGGGATCGAAGCGCGCGCGGTACATTCCAGCGTCTCCGATGTAAGCGAGGACCCGCCGAGTCGTCCCCTGCACGCTCCACGCGAAACCGTAATTTTCCCCTTTCATGGAAACCCATGGAATTGCAACAGCAGCAGCAGCAGCAGCGCCAGTCGTAGGACTGTGGGATATATGGCGAGAGCAGCCACGCGCCCGGTGATTTATCTGCCGGTCCACGCCGGTTTCTTTCGACCGGCGGCGACGGCGTCGGCGGCTCCGCTCGCCGGAAACTTATTAGGAGGGTTGGCCGACACGAGGTCGCTCGGACGGAAGATAATCGCGGAGATAGATAGACGCTAATATGCAAGAAAAAAATGGCGTTACGAGGGGAATTGGGGATCGGGGATAAATTGTTTATCGTTGCGGGAATCGGGAGTCACGATTTTTTCCAGGGCTTTTTTGGTTGGGAAGGATTGGGAGAGCTTTTTGGCTTGTTGGGGCAAAAGAGATGTTTTTTCGGGATTTTATTTTGTTTTAGTAAATTGAGAGATAATATTGTTGACGATGAATTATTTATGGTTGGGAGAATCGGGAGTCACGATTTTTTTCAGGGCTTTTTTGGTTGGGAAGGATTGAGAGAGGTTTTCGGCTTGTTGGGACAAAAGAGATTTTTTTTCCGGATTTTATTTTGTTTTACTAAATTGAGAAATAACATTGTTGACGATGAATTATTTATGGTTGTCAGAATCGGAAGTCACGATATTTTCAGGGCTTTTTTGGTTGGGAAGGGTTGAGAGAGGTTTTTGGCTTGTTGGGGCAAAAGAGATTTTTTTTCGGGATTTTATTTTGTTTTAGTAAATTGAGAAATAACATTGTTGACGATGAATTATTTATGGTTGTCAGAATCGGAAGTCACGATTTTTTTCAGGGCTTTTTTGGTTGGGAAGGATTGAAAGAGGTTTTTGGCTTGTTTGGGCAAAAAAGATTTTTTTTTTTTCGGGATTTTATTTTGTTTTACTAAATTGAGAAATAACATTGTTGACGAACTATTTATGGTTGTGAGAATCGGGAGTCACGATTTTTTGGGGTTTTTTGGTTGGGTCGGAATGGAATAATTTTCTGGCTTGCCGAGAACAAGAGCAGAGTGGCGCAGTGGAAGCGTGCTGGGCCCATAACCCAGAGGTCCGTGGATCGAAACCACGCTCTGCTATGTGTTGAATTTCCTGATTTGTTGGGGTAAAAAGACATTTTTTTTCGGGAATTTAATCTATTTTAGTGAGTCGAGAAATAAAATGTTCGACGGTAATTACAATTTTTTGGCTTTTTTGCTTCCACATAGAGAAAACTTTGTGAAAACCAAGTTTCTTCATAGATTTATTATTATTTGTGGGTATTTGTATTCTTCGGCGGTCCCCTGGTTGGTACTGAACGATCATCTGTAAAGCCATATTTTGGTTTCATCACTGCAAACCCAACCTGAACACCACGACAGTTTTACGTCTTGTCCACCGCACTGAAACAAGAAAAAAACGTTTTCGTTCAGCACGTTATTAATTATCAAAAAGATCTTGGTTTCGCATGCTCCTGGGTAAACTCAAGTTTCGATCAAAAGTGAACTTATGGCTTAGCTTAATTTCTGGTAATACATAGGTATTAACAAAAAATACATTTCCTCAGCAGTCTCATACGGCAACCTAGCGCTATATTTTTTACTGTTACTTCGAAAAACGGTATACGCCATATGGTTGCTAAGTATACACACTAAGTTATCAAATTTAAATGTTCTGCATTTCATGCATAAGTGACTAAGAACGTTGGTTGTGTTAATGACGACTAATAGGTCAACTGTGGGGTTCAAAAGTGAAGAAATTTCGTCGTTGCGGTTGCTCAGGTGTGTTATGTTACTTATCTTATATTAAACAAAAAATTTGTCGGTCAGGCGACGTTTTTGATATAGGAAGTGCTCTTACTTTACTCCGCCGCGGCCCTGTATTGATCGCTTTCAAACTGTTACTCGAATTACCTTAACGCCAATACAATACAAAGAATCATCAATCCTTTCAACATATTCGAACTTGAATTTCTTCTTGTGAATCATCTGCAACGAGATAATAAAGAATCTGGTATTCTTTAATATAATGTAACATTTAATGACTAATCATCATATTTAAACAGAAAAAAAATCTTATAGAACCTATGGCAATGTAAAAAAGCCAACTAGACATTTTTTTCCGATTTTTTCAAAAATGTGTATTACCATAATTGTGTACCAAAAATTATAACTTTTTCCTTGACGGAAATACTCACGTTGTCCTCACAGCTCTGTCAACGGTATACAGAAAGTTGGCGGGTCATCGGTGATCGTCACTTATAAATGCTGTGAGTAGCCGACAACACTTAGAATCAGTACTTGAACACCAATCTTTACCGAACAGCGCAAACGTTATAAGTGCTTATGCCTACATATCATTATATGCATTTTGAGTCGTCATACTGTCTTTCGTGTCAGGAGCAACAGAGCCCACACTAATTGTAGCTAACATGGTTAAAAAATTATCTTTAATTAATTCACCACAATTTTCGGAAAACTTTATTTAACCGAGCAAGGTTTCGAGATCTCTATACATATAACTTAGTGATGAGCTCTCGAAGCTCAACAGAACGTCAAGAAAAGTGATTTAGAAAGAATGTCCGTATGTTTGAATGTGAATTAAGGTAGTTCTTGCGACCAATATTCATTTCGCATAAATTCGAGGAATTTGGTAGAGGATTGCAAACATTTCTCGGTGGTATCAAAATCTGAAAAAATTCATGCACATTAAATGCACTGAAAAGATTAATTTTGCATATTAATAATTCGAAAATGTTATTAACAAATTGATGAAAAAAACAATTGTTCACATATATTCCCTATAAAAAACGCAGAAAATTCAATGTGAACTCTAAAATCTGTGAAAATTCATACGTATTCGGAAAAACGAAGGAATCATTTTCATGAAAAAAAATCTTGGGACATCGAAATATTTGTTAAGCAATTGTTTTTTTTTCATCAATTTGTGAATAACATTTTCGAATTATTATTATCCAAAATTAATCTTTTCAGTGCCTTTAATGTGCATGAATTTTTTGAGATTTTTATACCACCGAGAAATGTTTGCAATTCTCTACGAAATTCCTCGAATTTATGCGAAATGAATATTGGTCGCAAGGACTACCTCAAAAAAACCAAATTTAATAAACACGTTTCCTCGTAGAGGTGGCTTTGTAAAAAATGGCAAGTAAGGAGGAAGCGATGTGCAAAGTTCCACTTTTCAACCTTTTTTTAGTTGATTCGGATTGAAAACAAAAATTCTGGCTTGTTTGGGCAAAAGAGGCGTTTTTTTTTAGGAATAAAATTTTACGTCACTTATCTACAGATCGAGAAACAAAATAAAAGCAATAAAATGACGGAAATTGAGCCACTGGTGCCTGGAGCGAATCGTTTAGGCCGAGTCTCTCAACCTTGATTCCCATCGTCGGGTTCTCGCGCTCGGCGTATGCGTGGGCTTGATGTGCGTAACGTGTAATTTCGTAGACGCCTTTCTGTGACCAACTGACAGATCCGGGAAGCGTGGAAACCTATACAGCCGATCGCGCGCAATGCTCACGGCGTAATGAAGGGGTGAAAAGAAATATATATATTACAGGTATCATAATAAATGTGGGCGAGCGATCGAGCGCAGGAAGTGGCATCCGGTGTGAACGGCGACGACGACGACGACAACGACGACGAGGAGGAGGAGGAGGAGGAGGAGAAGGACGATGAGGACCGTTGCCCACAACGTCCGATGAGCCCTTCAAGGACGGCACCGCCTTAGAAAATATGCACGGAAATGCATCGACACACGTGGTTGCTGCACGTGCAACCAGCGCGGTCGACTTCGGTGTCAGCCCGTGCGAATGCAAGAGAAAGAAAAAAAGAATCAGTCTTTGATCGCTACGCTGAAAAGAAAATTAATAAAATATGTCGGTTAGCCACTGTTGATAGTGGGAAAAATTGTCGAATGAAATATTGATAAATATCACGGCGATAAACTGGGTCACTGGAGCGAATGCGTTGCATTGCATCCGATTATAAATAAATAATATCGGACGGGGTATAACATTAGTGTTTATTTCTCAGTGCATAAAGAGCATTGCAAAAAAGTAGAATGAAATACAACAAAATCGCTCAATCGGTTTTCAGATGCCGACAACTTTTGCGATAGAAATATTAGTTTTTCCGTCCGTCGCTTGAGAATTAGTTCAATAAAATATTAATTCGTATTTATTGGATCGATAGAGTCGGGCAACAACACAGAAATAAAGTGCATTCTGTGATAAATAAGTAATATATGCTAAGCTATAGATCCGGTGCATCCCGCGGTGCATGTTATATTGTAATCGAAAGAGACTTCGCAAAAATATTAAATCGTTCTGTCGCTGTAAAAATGTTTCAACTTTGTTATATTCCAATTTTTATTTTATTGCGTTTTAAAATAAAATCATAACTGCGAGGCATTCGAAATGAATTCCAGATTTTTTTTTCATGAACAGCACGAAAAAAAAAATTCGCTTAGAGTAGCAGAAATCATTTTCCAATATTCTCAAAAGTCCCGAAAACGATGAATTTTCCCGTGATTAAAAAAAAAGCTCGAAGTAAAAACGAATTCCCAAAGATTTTCATAACGAAATCTGGGTTCGCGGGAACCGCGGTAAACAACGATAATCCAGCGGCAACCGCTGCCCACCAGAAGCCCCAAAGTGGACGTTGGAAATCAATGGATTATACCTGGTAGTTGGATCGGTGGCTCTAGAGCGTACGGGAAAATTGTACGGTGCGCTGCGTGTAGGGCGTAGCAGCGCCCACCGAGGTCTATAAGCAAACCAGCCGTCGTCGCGCGAGTGGAGCGACGTAGGTTTCACCCTTCGACGTACGCAAATCGAAGTCCGGTGAAAACAGTGCTTAATTCTGCATACGAGCGGCTCGCCGCACGCCACAATCAATCCACCGCCCTCTGGCGGCCTCTAATTCTCTATTTTTCCGTCCCTCCCCCCACCGGTTTCTCCTCTATTTCGCTCGCTCTCTTGTCTCACGGGAGGCGCGTAACGCCCGTCAAGCCAATTCCGCGGAGACAGTCTCGTTTGACCCCAATCGATTAGTGTACGCGACGCAGTGTCGAGTGCCAATAAAACAAAACAAAGCAACAACAAAAACCATAAATAACCCGCAAGGCCGCGGTTTCGGGCGACAATCGCCAGCGCTACATAACCTAAACGCAGAGTCGTAAATCCCGGATTTTTACAGAAATAAAATTGATGGTACGATTGGCTTTGTAATTATGTTTTTATAATAATAATAACTCATAATGATTATAATATGATATGTAAACTTTTAAATAGAAGCAAGAAATATGAATTTCCCATAAAACTTCATGGTAATATCATTGAAAAAATGGAGAAATACTGTTAATGCATTGCGAAAATAATGGAGGACGTAGTTTCGGGCGACAATCGCCAGCGCTACATAACCTAAACGCAGAGTCGTAAATCCCGGATTTTTACAGAAATAAAATTGATGGTACGATTGGCTTTGTAATTATGTTTTTATAATAATAATAACTCATAATGATTATAATATGATGTGTAAACTTTTAAATAGAAGCAAGAATTATTAATTTCCCATAAAACTTCATGTTATTTTATTGAAAAAACGAAGAAATACTGTTAATGCATTGCGAAAATAATGGAGGACGCAGTTTCGGGCGACAATCGCCAGCGCCACATAACCTAAATGCAGAGTCGTAAATCCCTGATTTTTACAGAAATAAAATTTATGGTACGATTGGCTTTGTAATTATGTTTTTATAATAATAACTCAATCATTATAATATGATATGTAAACTTTTAAATAGAAACAAGAAATATGAATTTCCCATAAAACTTCATGGCAATATTATTGAAAAAACGGAGAAATACTGTTAATGCATTGCGAAAATAATGGAGAACCGAGCTTGTCCATTTTTCGCACAATTTCTCCCAAAATGTAATAAAAAATTTGGTTTTGCTTTCGGCTATTCAAAAGTTCACATATCATTTTATAATCGCTACAGGTCATCGTTATAAAATCGTAACTGGAAAATAAACTGTAATTCTTAAAGCAATGGAGACTCATAACACTGCCTAAATGTCGCGTTCTCTGTCACTTGTTCTTTCTCTCTCTGTCATTTTTTTCGTCACGCTCGCGCTCGGCGGAGGAAACGAGACGAATAAAATATAGTAGCTAACCTATACGCATCAGGGAACCCGGCGCTATATATACGTTATTATGCCCGCGCGGCGCATTATATATTTCTCGTTCTCATCGCGCGGGGACACACCCAACTAGCGGGCAACGATTCGAAGGAGATATCCGTTTGACCTCAACCGATCCGTGGAGGAGACACGCTGGAGTGGTGGGAGGGGGGAGGGGGGGGGGGACGCGGAGTGACAGAAATTGGCCGTGTCCGATATGTGTGGGCCCGCACACGTATATCGGCCGTCGAGCAAACCGAATCATTTCCATATTGTAATATAGTAAACGGGTCAGCGCCACGTTCCCAGCCTGTGCCTGTATCCTGTCGCCTCTCTCGTTCTCTCGCTCCGCGTTTGTGTGCGACTTCATATTATTATGCGTTAACAAACCATTTAGGCCAGGTGTTAAATTGTCTGTGACGGGAAGGCAAACGATCGTGGCGAGCGGGCGAGAGGGAGAGAGAGACACGCCGCCTCGGGTCGTGCGCGCGCTTTTGCTCGGGCCGAGCGCACCAGGTTGTTAAATATAATGCGAGTCGAGTGTCCGCTGGGCCGAGGGTAGGCGAGAAACGGCGCAGAAATGATCGCACGGGGAAGAGAGCGTCTCGGTGGCCGGCGAGAGCGGCGCGCGAGCGCTAATAGCTGCAAATTGGCCGGAAAAGTATATGGCTCTATGGACGTGTGTACGCCGAGGATCCGCGCGGCTATCGGGATTGCAATTAACGCGGGATTTGTGTACGTTCGAGCGGTTTTTAAGACGCGTCGAAGACGCGAGGCGCACCGGCACCGACGAGAGGCGCGCACGAGGCGCAGGCGCGACGGCTGGCACCGACGCGTCACAATATTATAACCACTCTCGCTATCTTCGGGACGAGTTATACGGGCGGTCGGTAATTATTTCAGGCGTGAGACGCCCGGGGAAAGACAGTGTAAAGCCGATTAGCCGGCGAGACAGGTTTCGGCCGACGCGAAAAATATATCAGTCGGTAATGAGGAGTGAAATATGTTTGGCGAGATTTTTGACTCTGTAATCGGTTTCCTCACGCGAGGAATCTGAATTGGTTTTGTTCGATTTTTTTTTTCTCTTAATACCTCGTTTTGCGAAATAAAGAAAACTGACGATACTTTATCGCTACAAAAATATAAGAGAAATTCGCCTCGTGGTATTTCATTCTCGTGAAACCGAAAAAAAAACTTAGCGGCGAAGCGTTGAAAGGGAAGTTGAATGAAATGTAATTAATACATTTTCCCAGTTCTCGAAAAAAAGAAGAAAAAAAAACGAACGTTCGCTGCTCTCCACGCGAGTAAATTTCCTCGGAGCGTTTATCTCGAATTTCGCTCTCGTAACATAGGACGCACGAATTGAGAGGAATCCCGGCCTCATACGGCATTTCATTATCGCAGGCACCGAAAGAAGTGAGCAGCGAGACGTGTCGAAGTGGAGATTTTCACTCGGCGATTCCATCCACACACGCCTTCCATTCGTTCTGCTGTCGGGGCTCATAGGCCATCGGCGAGAGCCGAGCGAGAAAGAAAGACACCGAGAGAGCGAGAGAAAGAGAGAGAGTTCAAGCGAGAAACGTGCGTTACAGCCGTCCACAACGGGGCAACGAAATGAGAGAGTCACGGAGATCGTTATCTCGAAGACGAACGGGTATCATGAAAACCCACGCAATTATCTATGCGCGCTCGCTACAACCTCGTGTCCGGGCGGTAAACTTGACGCCTCAGCCGGCAACGCGGCAACATCCGCACGTCTCCCGGCCCAAGCTCGCCGCCGTGTCCGCGATGAGCTGTTTACAGTCCTCCCAACTACTGTAAATATTTTTAGTGCAGGATTCGCCCGCGCTGCCCTCACGGCGCGTCGATCGCCTCGGCGTTCCGTTTCTCGCCACGACCGCTCGGACTGCTCTCTTCTCACTGGCCGTCGCGTTTGATATACGCACAAGTAGGGGTGGGCGATGTTTGTCGATTAATCGATCGCCGATGTTTTTTTTTTTTTTTTTTTTTTTTTTTTTTTTTTTCGAGAAATCGATGTTTTTTCCGTTTTTTTTTTTCAAAACCGATTAATCGATGGTCGATGTTTATTTATGAAACATCGAAAAAAAAAAAAAATCGAAGACGGTCTGTGCGGTGTTAGAAGTATATTTTAACACTTTCAAAGAAATATTAACTCTCGATAATTTTGCATCACTAAAGTTCGTGATATATTTAATTCCTGTGTAACGTCTGTCATATGGTGTAAAATATGACGTTCATTAGAAGAAATATTATCCCATCTATTTTTTTGTATTTACAATTCTGCGTGAATCACAACCCTTATCCTTATGCAAATTGTATCTGCCATTTATATTGTACGTATATTGAATTTTTAGGAGTACAAGCAAATTTCATCAATAACGGGTACAACCCATGATTTCACGAATCATGATTATTCTATGCTGATTCAAGCATCACTGTGTTTTGAATGTGCCTTGAGACCTTGGTAGACTTTATTTATTTGAATAAAATAACTTCCCTGATTTTGTTTTGATTTTTCATCGTTTTCTACTTTACCGATGTAAAATAATCGATGTTCCGAGGTTTTTTGAGAAACATCGATTGTTCATAATCAATTTATTTAATAATCGATTCTTTTAAAATCGATTTTTTTTTCTGAACATCGCCCATCCCTAGGCACAGGTGTTTACGTACGTAGATCGTCGAGTGTATCGAGCATAGCAATAGCGGCGGCTCTCGCGCGCGGATGCGGTTAGTCACAGTGAGCGAGCAGCGAGCGCGCCTGACGAAAAACGTTGTGGCGATAATTTAAAGCCGTGCGCTCTCCGCGCGCCTAACCACCACCAGCAACAGCAACAGCAGCAGCAGCAGCAGCGAAGGTGAAACAGCAGTGATGCCCGGCGCGTTCTCCCCCGTTTCACGTGCGGGCCCCGAACGCGCTCGCCTCGGCCGCTAAGCGCGTTATCGTGTGTGGGCCCCCGGTGCTCTCCGGGGTCCCGAGGAACGCGCTCCCGGCGCGCACACATAATACGGTAGGCCGTCGGCTCTCGCTCGCTCTTATCTCACCTCGTTACTCCGGCTTAAGTGCTGCGAATACTTGAAATATCGCCGTGGCTTCCGTAATTCCGTATGGCCGCGGCGCGGCGCGCTCACCGCGTCTACCTTCGCCGATGGAGGGAGAACGGGGGTGGGGGGGGGGGGGGGGGAGAGGGGGAGGCCTTTTATAATCCACCCCGGGCGCATTAATACGTGAAATTCATCGGCGGCCAGCCTTGATGTTTCCAAAGCGTTAAAATACCGGGAAAAAGGAGGGAAAAAAAAACGCGGTGTCGGCAAGTCCTGTAAATGGCCGTGACAAATAACACGCGGGGTTGGGACGAAATTGTCGCTTCAACAGCTGACACCGGGAGAAAAAGTTTTGTTGAACGATTTTTGTTGTATAATTTTTTTACAATTCAAATAAATGAAGTTTATCCACATTTTTTTATTTGTGATTGGTTGCCGGGAAAGTTCGTGATAAACTAAATCAGTTTGGTGTTAAATTTGAAAAATGTGATAAGAGGAAATGAACAATGGTATAGGTTAAAAGTCGATATTTTCAAAAGAAAAAAATCTGAGGTCGATTTTGGCGATTTACGGTCCGGAGCCGGATCTACGATTTCTGACAGAAAAAAAATCGCCAAAAAATATTTTTTTCAAAATCAATTTAAAAAGGTCAGTAACCAGTGTTTTTAGCGGTGGAATATACGACTTGAGAACTATGGTATAGGTTACAAGTCGATATTTTGAAAAATATATTTGTGATGTTGATTTTGGCGAAAAGTCTTTCAGGCACGCGCGCCACCGCGTGTGATTAGCCTAGTCTTATCTTAAAAAGTCCGTAATTCGCGCCAACGTGAGTATTGTTGTCGATCTATTCGGGCTCTGATTGGTCATGGACCGTAACGACCGGCAGTCGTTTTTCATAGCGCGAGATTTGACAGATTGTCGCAATTTTGATATAATCGCTGCAGCAACCTCTGTCGGCTCGCATAAGCGCGCGTTATTGGTCCCCTAGTTTTATTTAAACAGTGATTCAATCAAATTTTACTCGCAACCAAATCTTCTTATATTAAAAAGTCCGTAATTCGCGCCAACGTGGCCATTGTTGTCGATCTATTCGGGCTCTGATTGGTCATGGACCGTAACGACCGGTAGTCATTGTTTTTTTTTCATAACGCGAGATTTGACAGTCCTCTCGCATAAGCGCGCGTTATTGTTCCCCTAGTTTTTATTTAAAAAGTGATTCAATCAAATTTTACCCGAAACCAAATTCGCGGCAGACGCGACGAGCGCAAAGTTTGCCCGATTGAAATAAACTCGGTGCTTCTCGTCGCGCTCTCTCCAGAGAGAATCGACGATTACGAATCGATCGAGCGCCCAGTGGAAGCTTCTCCCCCTCTCTCTCTCTCTCTCTCTCTCTCTCTCTCTCTCTGCGTTATTGCAGGTGACGCGACATTTAATTTGCCACGAGAGGATCGTGTGGGCGGATAACTGTAAATAAAGCCGGGCGGTTGGTACCAACTGTCACGGTGTCCCGTGTGCGAGTCCCGGGGACTCGAGCGACGCGACGCGACGCGACGCGAGCGAGCGAGAGAGAGAGAGAGAGAGAGAGAGAGAGAGAGGGAAAATTAACCTGCGGAAGGATAACGCGGATAGGGGACACAGCGAGAGAGGGCAGAGGACGAAGGAAAGAGTAACGAGAGACGTTGACGGGCCAATTAGATCCTAAACGCCGTAATAATTCCCTTTCAACGTGGCTACCGTGCCCAGTGATGTAGGCCAGCCACGTGATCCCCCCCACCCTACCACCTCGCGACGACTCGAGCGCCACCGCCGCCGCACAACGAGGATGACGAAAGGGATGCGCCGCACGCTGCGATATTCACCTCGTATAATAGGTAATACCAGATCATCCCCCTGTCCGTCCTTCTTCCTCGGGGCTAGTACAAGCCCTATATACACCCGTCGTCCCGTCTTCCTCTCTCTCACTCTCTCCCTCTCCCGGCTTCCGTAATTCCATGGCTCTCTAATGGAACCTCCGGCGCATAACCTCTAATTTTACTTGTGATCGATAGCACCGAGCGAGAGAGAGAGAGAGAGAGAGACCTTTCCACCCCTTTCCAGCTATACACTGTAAAATAGAACGGGGGATAACGGAAAACTATAATCAATGTCCAACCAGCGGTTCCGTCGCCGCGATAGCTCGACATGGGAATTTATCAATTAGACGATATTTTTTTTCGGTCGCGCGCACGCGATTCCAATTAATTATTGCGACGGAAGCGAAGTTTGTTGACGAAATTGCTTGGGCGATTCGACACGGTTGCCTAAAATCGTTTAATTTTAATTATTTTGTGAGATTAATTATTTTGAAGGATTTTCGATATTTTTGGCTGAAAGAATAAGTTTTATAATTTATTGCCATTTATTAAACGAACTTGAATTTTTTTTTATTTTACTGATCTTCATTTTCGTTGAAGGTAAACAGGAGTTTGGCATGTGAATTCTCGATCGTGATCCATGGACCGGATTCAGCAGGCTCGCTGCGAAAATGTCAAAAACCGGACTGGGACAGTGGAGGAGAATAACCGCGGTGTTCATTGGATTTCCGGGCATTCCAGAAGCTCACGACGGGTATTTACGAAACAAGCGAAACTGGTCGCGTCACTCGCACGCGATTTGATTAATTATTTCTCCCCGGTGGCGCGGGGGGCGCGAGGGTCGCCGACGAAATTGCGTCGGTCGACTCGCAGTCGCCTGCAATCAAGTTAAATATTCAGACAGCAATCGAATATCGATTTTCGCGTGGCGGCATTTATTTTTTTAATCCCACCGAAATTCGACATTTATTTAATTTTTGTTTTTTTTTTTCGTTTCAAGGAGTCGGGCCGAATGCTGCGAGCGTCGCGGCCGGAGGAGACAGAGAACGGGAGTCCGTAAAGTGAATTCTCAGTCGACGTGACCCACGGATCGGGCGAGGAGGATCGCAGCTCGCGGCGGCTTCGGCGGCGGCGTCTCTGTCGGCCGTGGCCAGCGGAGGATTTCGATGGAACGTCGCCGTTTCACACCCTAAGTGGCGAGCGGTCCCTCTGTTCACGGGTTTAAGCACCGGGCGCGAGGGAATCGTCGCGCGGGACCCGTTGCTGCTCACACATAACCGTGAGTTCCCGCTCTCGCGGGTTACATTCTCGCATGCCGTTACCACCGAGAGCAGAGCGAGGCTCCTGCGCTTCGGCTCCTGCAATCTCGGCCGAAGCTGGAAAGCCACGAGCGCGCGCAGCTTCTGCGCGGCTGAATAAAAGATGAGATTCACACCGCGAACCACGGCTCGTTCTCGCGATCGCGCGCGCCAGGCGCGTTTCCATCCTCCTTTCTTTATTTATTTCTTTTCTCGCGCTGATGTATTTGCCAGCCGTCTCAACGGGCGACTTTTTCAGCCTCGGCTCTCTCTCTCTCTCTCTCTCTCTCTGTCTCTCTCTCTCGGCGCTCCGCGTGTATCCGTCGTATACGGCCTTTTTTCGGGACCCCGAATTGGCCCACTGGCGACTATAAACAGGCGTCATTAGCGAAAGAAACCGCCCTTTTTTATCCCGCGCTCGCGAATCGATTCTGATATCTCAATTGCCTATTTGCGAAAAAATTGCGATTATCGTGAACGCCCATTTTTTTCTGCTGGGATAATAAAATCTTTGTGACTAACCCTTTTTTTTTGCTGGAATAATAAAGTTCTTGCGAATGACTGTTTTTATGGTGCAGGGACAGATAAAATAGAGAAAAAATGTAGTAAGAGACGAAGATTATCTTTAATTACAAAAATCATCGTGTTTCAAATCAAATGTTTCCGTTCACCACCAAAACCGCGAATTATCACCCAATAATGACCGAGTCAATTTGAATAATAATGATTAGCAGCCTTTATTCCGGCTTATCGAATTAATTATCAATTTAATTGAAACCTTTCAGCCGCATCGTCGCCTCCGAAGGAAAAACAAATTCACAGCCGTCCGCTCGCATTTGCCTTCCGCCAAGCGCATCGGTGCGACCTGCACGCGCGACGGCGACGGTGGTCGTCGATCGAGTCTCGCAGTGGGCGAAAAACTCGTGGAGATCCCGAACGTGGGCGTTGGAGGAGGGAATCGCCGCGCGGGGAGAGCGCGAGAGTTAATGTGGCGCGTCAAGTACACAGTTGTCGGCCATATACAACTGCGCGGAGAGTCGTGAACGAGATGCGATATGGGACTCTCGAGGACGAGACGACCGGATCGACCGCGCGCGTTGTACGCTCGGCTCTGGGCATCGTAAACGAATTAGAGGTCTCTCTTCTAAGAGCGTTACACGGCGCTCGAGCTGTAAACCGATCCAATTAAACGCTGCTGGGCCCTCTTACCGGCTCGTTCTCTAGCTCTAAGGATATAATGCGCGCGCGCTGCGCCCCGCTCGCTGTAAAAGCCCAGGGCCCACGGTGCGCGCGGATACCGACACGACGTGTATTATAATATACGATACGGACTGTTCGGAACGCGCGAGCCAATTAACACCACCGGGGAGACGTGTGACTCGGATTATAAGTCATATAAGCGTTCGCCCCGGGGTGGCGCGCTCGGGAAACCTGATTCACACCTTTGCTGAAGGCTCGAAGCTGCCTTTTTCTATTTTCTCTTCCACCGTCGCCCCTAAGTACTTTGATGTGGCGGAGTATTTAGTGGCTTTTCAGCTTTGCACCCTTGTCGAGAATCTAATCGATACGTCGACTTTTGCTTTCACATTTTGTTCCAGGTTTGAGCGAGGAAAATAAGTGAAATAAAATCAATTGGGGCTCCTCTGACTCGTGAACTTCTGAAGACGCGGTTGAGTCGCAACGGCAGTCGCACTTTAGTAATTTCTTAGCTTTCAATCCTGATCAAGAATTTCATCAATAATATTTTTTAAAAACTTTATTCCAGGTTTCATCGTCCTCTCTTAACCCCTTTATCGATATTGACGCAATAGTGCCCACATTTTTGTAGTATTCGGCACACAACGAAATTTGTCCCGCCGCTGATCCCGCCGCCGAAGGGGTTAAAAAGACATTGCACATCGAAAGTCGAGTATAATGAAATACTAAAACCAGTATAACTCGTGTCGCAGAGCTAACTTCAGGCTGTTATGACTGCTGCAAAGTCACGTATCGCGCGCGTATTAAATGTCTTTTTTCCCGACTATGCTAAAAAGACCACATTCCATGCCTGCAACGTGGGTGGAAAGTGGTCGATTCTTGACCAGCGGGCAGAAAACTGCCAGCAGGTCGGAAAGTGTACATTTCCACCCTGGGGAAGAAAAGTAGACTTCCTCCCGTTAATCGAAAATTAGTGTCTTCGTAACACAGCAGATATAATAATATGGTCTTTTGTTAACGTAACCGGAAAGAAGTATAGTGTGCAACTGGGGCCGAATTGGCGATTACGGCTCGTGCGAAACCTCACCCTCGCTACAAACGCCAACTTTCGGCCCGTGTTGCACAATATACTATTATTACTCAGTTATGGAATAGAATACTCCAAGACATGGCACATCGAAATTTGTCGATTATATCGAAACACTGAAGCAGAACACATCTAACCGAAAGAGCGCCAAGGCATGGGTGGGGGTCAATATAGCTAATAACGAAAATAGCCAATTTCAAAATAATGAACGGTCTGAATCTAGAGTCCCCATCATTATGAAATTCGCAATTTGAGCCATTCGCTGTTTTGATCATTCACTATTTTAACGCGCATCTTTATTAAAATGAATTCAAAATAGCGAATGTCTGAAATTACGAATTTCATAATAACGACCATTCGAGATTCAGACCGTTCCTTGTTTTGAAATTTGCTATGTTAGCCTTTCGCTATTTTGGTAATTAGTTATTTTAACCTCCACCCCAAGATATACTACGTATTTGTTCAAACACGCAAATATCTTATTTAGCCACAGGAAAAATCAAATGAGAAGAAAGGAGAGCGAGAGAAGCGAGCACGTTGTTGCTTGTAGGAAGAAAAAAAAAAATCATTGAAATTCCTTCGACGCATTAATCCCGAAAGATGCAGCGGTCGGGCTGCCTCGTTGCATACAACGAAAAACCTGCGGCGTTCCCCGTCCACGGATCTCGTCACGCGCAGAGGCAGCAGCAGCAGCAGCAGCGTCAGCCGCACTTCGTCATCCCCGCGGTGGAAAGTCCGCACGTCCGAGTCAGTGAATTCCCCGTAGCTACCGCATAGCCGCGCGCGCTGCGAGAGCCCACGACCTTTTCGTGTAGGCGGCGAACGGGGTGTCGCCCGCGATCCTACGGATAAGCCGGCCGGTGTTTGCTCTAAGGGTTTCCTTTACAGTTAGTCCTTCGCACGACGAGAGAATTATAATGCCGGGCGACGGCGGCGGCGGCGGCGGCACGACGGAGTGAGAGAATTCTCGGGCGAGAATGCCCGACGCCCTCGACCCCTCGCGCCGCACATCTTTTCACTCTCTCGCCGCGCGACTTCTCCATTCTCGCCTCTTCCTTTTGTTCGCCTCCTGCGTAGTCGCCCCGCGCCATCTCCCGGCCTCTTCATCTTTTATATTGTAGTGCGAGCCGGGCTCGTAAAAAGTATAAGATCGCGATGAGGAACGCGTCAATTTCTACAGACCGCGAGGGTGTGGGAAGGGGAAGGAGTAGGGGGCGGGAGGGGGGGGGGGGGAAGCGTGTGTACGACGCGAGTCGACCGGAAGGCTCGTACAGCGCTAAGGACGCGTGCGAGGCGACTCAACACAGCGAGAAAACTCGAGTATATTATCGTCTCCCTGGATCTCGTGCTTTTCACCCTCTCCCGCGGCTCGCGCGCTTCCAGCGGGGACCCCGCGCGTTGTATACTATTATTAGATAATATATGCGCGGCTATATAATACCCACGAGGTGCGTGCGTGTCCGCTCGGTCTTTTTTTTTACGCGCACCGCGCGACCCGCGGGTATTACGGTTTTATATTAACAAGCGTTCGTGTGTTTCCTCTCACGCCGCTCGCACCTCGGCAGAATGCCGATTTTATTGTCGGTTAATTCTCTCCCCCCCTGCCTTTCGACGAATTTTCCAAAGCCAATCTTGATAGCGCTCGGTTATCGCCGTTAATTATGAATCAGCCCGGCGTTGTATCCAAAAGCAATTTCGGGGCGAGACGTAATTTTTTTGGTGGAAAATGCGTCGCTTCGACTTCCGGCGAGCGCTCGGTCGTTAGTTTATTGACTTTACACGCTGCGAGACTTGGGGACCGATAAATCGTAATTTATCGGTTTATTTTTTCAAATTAATAATATCCCTGAAAAAATCAGCGCGCGCGTACGAGACGATTATTTAAAAAAATGTTCTCAGTATTAATAGTTTTTTTCGTGATTTCTCATCGCGAATTACGCAAATTCTAATAGAGACGAACTTATGGCTCGGACTGTACGTGCATGAGTTATAGATATTTTCTTCCTGGTTCCCGCATGCCATAAATTATTTTTCGCCTTTATTCGCGTTAATTAACCAACAAAAAAATAGTACGCAACCACAAAGCAGCCAAGGCTGCGGTGTGTCAGAGGCGCGTAGAGATATTCGATAACCTCTGCGCGCGCGATAGACCTTCATTCCCTCGTGTTCCCGGAAAGCGGGCGGCGGAGAAGTCGCGGGCCGGCGTCACCTGCCCGAAGGTTTGGTTATGGTTATATCGCGTACATCGAGCTCCCCGCGTCCGCCGCCGCTGCAGGTGAGCGCTGCGCACGCTCGTTCGCAAGTTAGAACCGGCGCGCCGCGCGATTGGTGTAACATAACGGTGGGGAATTTCTCGCGGACGATCGAGGATCGTCGTGCAGAAATTAAGCCTCGCGAACGCGAGGCGAAAGACGCATCGCCGCGTCCGAGCGAAGAGATGCCTGTGGGCCGTCGAGAAAAGGGATAAAGAACGGACGAGGGGGGGGGGGGAAGAGGCGAATGAAATGCCGGACTGAAAACAGCCGAGGAGCGGAGACGACGAGAGCGGCGCGCGCACCGCTCCGGCTGATGGATGGAGCGCGCGGAGCCAGCGGCGTCAGCGTCGCGATTCGATTGTCCGATTCCGTCGGCGAAGATCGGCGGCGCACGGCGCACGGCGGCTCGGCAGGAATCTCGGGAAGCGCGCCGCGAGGGCCTGCGCGACGCCCATGCGCACCAAGGGACATCCAGTTTTTCGCGGTGCGACAAGTGTCGAGCGACACCAGCGGCCCCGCCGCTGCCGCGCGCGCTCTCGCTCCCACTTTTCTGTTATTTCAGCCACGAATGCACGACGCGCGCGCGCGCACGCTGCGCTTCTTCTTCGCCCTCGCGAAAACCGCATTGACGTGCTGCGCGTCCCCGACCGAGATGCGCGCGTCAGGAAATGCCCGCGCGCGAATGTAGTTCCGACGTCTCGCTGCCCGCGGGCATGCGGCGAGCCGCGGCTCTGCGCTCGGGATACTCACGATTTTTCGATCACCCGCGGAATGCGCTGATAACGCCCGGGGATGCCGGGCGTCGGGGAGTTCGAGGAGGATCGAGCCGCAGGTGTTTGCCTCATTTTTTCGTCGAACGCGACGACGAAGGGATGGAGTTACCTAAAGTATTTCCTAATTTCATTTATTTTTCATATAACTATGATAATTATAAAATTCAATTGATAGAATGTTATCATTTGTTTAGCTAACTACAATTTTTAGAATGTTATTTCACAGACTCAAAAATGGGTCATAACTAATTAGTCATGACTCCTTTTTGCTTCCTCGTAAAGGAAGCTTCGTTATCGCAAAAAAAAAATTTCGCGATTTTCATCTCAGAAACTTCAAAATGCTCTAAAACCTCGAAAAACTGATTTTACGATGTCTTGTTGTGTGATATTCTGTTGTTATTTTTTTATTACTTGCTAGTCCATACGCGCACTTCTTGCGTTTACCCAGTTGTTACTTCACTAAAATCGAGGTAACATTTTTTTTATCTATCGAATCTGGATTTCTTCCTTCGTTCGAGAGAAAACTACAACAAAGAGAATGCCGTAAAGCGAAACAGGACATCGTGATTTCTGAATTTTTCAGCGGATTTTAAAGCCGATAGTTGCCTTGCGTTTTTCGCGAAAAAAAAATTCGGCTTTCTTAAGTTTGAGAACGCTATCCAATGGGAAATTCACGCTGATTCTGAAAAGCACCGTCACTTGCCCAAAAAATAGAAAATTCGTCGAGAAAAGCGCAAAAAATGATTTTTTATCTTTGAAAATATTGGGCCATACGCTTAGCCCGAACACCCTGCCCGAATTATCGTTAAAAAACCTTGAAACGTCCCTCGCCCTTCGAGCTGTCAAAATACAATAACATGATTGAAGTTGCTCGTTGGTTAGCAACGCGTTGCAGGCAAACCGACAGCCAATCAGAGAACGAATAACACGACAACAATACTTATATCGAAAATGCGAGATATTTTACCCACAGATTTTTTTGAAGAAGTATTCTTAACAAAACTATAAAAAAATGTTGCTCAGCGAGCGAATTGTCAAATTATTTAATTGCGATTCCACTCCGTGATCGATACAACAAGTATCGGCTGTAATGGTGTTTTTGTGACTTGAGCCGAGTCGAACGAGATTGAGCCGATAGCGGGTTCTGCATCGGAATGGGCCGAGTATATACGAGGAAGTCCGGACTTGGGGTCTCCGACGCCGGGCGAGCGAGCTGTGAGCGGTGCCGCTTGAAGCACTCGCCAAAGCACTTTAGATACCGCGCGTCTTCTTTCTCTCCTCCTGTTATTCGTTATTCCTCGCCCGGCTCTGGACGACCGGGAGATAACGCGAGGACTACTGTTCGCTCTCCGGCTTCAGCCGAAAATTCCGCATACTCCCCACCGTTTATTCTATTCTTCTGCGGAGTCGAGTAAAGCGATTTTCTATGTACAGCGTAACGCGGTTATTTCCGTACAGCGTATCGAGGGATTCATAGCTCCATGCGAGATGTAATTCTTCGAACATTCAGATAATTCAGCCGCATTAAGGATGTTGGAGCGCGCAGTGTTCAATTCGCATAAATTCGAGAAAAGTGCGAGACAATTGCAAATACTTCTCTGAAAATCTGAAAAAATGCATGCGCACTAAAGGTACTGAAATTATTAATTTTGCATAATAGTAATTCCAAAATGTTAATAATAGATTGATAAAAAAAATAGTTTAACAAATATTTCGTTGACCAAAGTTTTTTTTTACATGAAAATGATTCCTTTATTTTTCTGTATACGTATGACATTTTTCAGATTTTTATCTAATCTTTGAAATTTGTTTTTTTTGTATGGAAAATATGTACAAATTTCAAAGATTAGATCAAAATCTGAAAAAATTCATACGGATACAAAAAATAAAGGAATAATTTTCATGCAGAAAAAACTTGGGTCAACGAAATATTTGTTAAGCTATTTTTTTAAATTAATTTGTTAATAACAGTTTGAAATTATTATTATGCAAAATTAATCTTTTCAGCACCTTCAGTGTGCATGCATTTTTTCAGATTTTCAGACCATCGAGAAGTGTTTGCAATTCTCTCGCACTCTTCTCGAATTTATTCGAATTGAATACTTCGCGCTCCTACATCCTTAAGAAAACAGAAAACTCGGAACGTCAACGGTTTCGCGAATTTATCAAACCGGAACATTTTTGTACGATTAAAACACCGCAATTTTCAATTTTTGGTAACAAAAAAAAAATCTGTTTTTTTTTCTCTGGAATCGATAGATGAATTTTAGCTTTTTGTTCAATAAAAATTCCCCCATGATATTGTGCCTCGAAAGTGTAACCGGTGAGGGAAAGAAGCGAGTTTCGCCGCACCGCGTTGGGAAGCGAGTGACCGATGAAGTGCAGGCTAACTTTATGGTGTCCACTCGCGTCGGTGGGAAACCACTTTGGCGCTACCGCGCCTGACCGTGCGGAGTTTATTAGCCCCCTCCCCTCTTCGGTGCGTGTGTGATGAGTTCAGACGAAAAAAAAAAAAAAAAAAAAAAAAAAAAAAAAAAAAAAAAAAAAAAAAAAAAAAAACGGCCAGTAAAAGCATCACGAGGGAGTGACGAGGCGTCGTGCGCTGATTTCGCGAGAGCGTAATTAGCGGGTTACGGCTCGAGCGAGAGGGCGAAATTCCTATCAGAACGAATTTACGTCAGACTCGCGCGCGTTCCGCCGGCGCGCGAGGGATTATGATTAGCCTCACGCGGTCGCCGCGAGCCGTTATTACAGGGCGTCTGATTTCGGGCTTAAGGATCCTTCGCGGAAACTCGCGAGTCGGTGCCAAGTACCGCGCGGTCAATTCGCCGTCACTTCGAGTCGTCGTCCAATCGCCGTCGAGTAAAACGTCCTAACGGACTTTATTGTTTTACTGGCCAATTACAGATTGGATGTTTATTCGTATCCGTGTGGTTGGGCGCTGATGGCTCTGGATTCTACTCGGAGATTAGATGTTTACAGTGACGCCAGAGAGAGCGAGAGAGAGAGAGAGAGAGAGAGAGAGAGAGACGCGCATGCGCACGTCTGACCTCTGCGCGCTGCTAATGTCGAGCGCTGCATGTGTTGTGTATCTCATACGTTGCGTAGCGCTCGCTCGGCGTACGACTGTTTGCAAGCTCAGCCCGTACGACGTGTCTCGTAAACACGCACACAACGACGCACGCGCGTTACGCACCTCTCGCTCGCTCACCCGGCGGATAGCGTGTATACGTGGCTCTCGGCCTCGCCACCCTTGACGCCTCTACCTGGATACGACGAATGCCACTAGCATTTCACCACGTGTAATGCGGCGCACACTCGAGCGTGCGAGCTCTGATGACCCGCGAGCGATGCAAATTGCCGACGCGAGAGACTGAAACTTTGTACTCGATCCACCGTTGTTGAAACAATTATGTTTCTATTTTATGTCTTTACTTCGCATAACTTCGTAAACGAGTTGAAACTCGGGATCCGAACGTGAATTTTTAGGTTACACGCGAATTTCTCACGCCAATCGTTATTAACCCTCTGCGTGTAAACTGGGTCTTTTGAGGAACAGTCAAAATTTTGAACTCAAATTTCCCTCCAACGAATGATGTACAAGCTTCGGCCTTTCACTGTATTTCGCACTAAAATACATATTTCTTGTAATTTTATGCTTTTCTGGTGTTGATTTGGCGTCGGATAATTCCCGTTCAGTGTACTTATAACATGCCTGACTTCGTAAAATGTTCCCCACATTCAGGTACTGAAATAATTCAAGTTTTCAAAGCCCACCCCAATGACCCTATGTTCGTTTGAAAGCTCACGGTGTAAGCTACAAAACCCTACAACCGTTTTTCTTTATATTTGTTCATTGCGAAGTTCTGAATTTTTTAAGAAAAACCCGTTTTTTCCCCTTTTCGACTACAATTCAATTTTTATTAACAATAGTTATAAACTTTGGACTTCGGGAACTTCTCGGCCGTGTAGTAGACACTTCAAGAAGTATTCCTGAACTTTGTCAGATTCTTTGAAAGCTTAGAACATTTTGAAAACTCGACTGTTCCCTGAAAGACCCAGAGTACAGACCGTATATAGAAAAAATATAGCACGAAGGGTTAAAGTTGCCAAATACTCAGTGAAATTTTGGTGGATCTTCCGGGTGATGATTTTTTTACTTATATATCAATTTTACGTTTTCAGGCTGAAATTCGGTCGATCCACGTTGCCGGCGGAGTGAAACCCCCGAGGTTATATCTCGTTCGTGTAAACAGTATACAATATCTATGTGCAGCCGCGGAGGTAGTCGAGTTTCGAGAGGCACGTTGCCCCGCGTGCATGCCATTCACCGCGCGCGAAGATCTCTATCTACGTGAAAAGAGTTGAGAAGGATTTCGTAGTTCCGCCACGTTCTCGTGACTTTTTTAACTCGGGCTATGGCGAGGCATCATAAAGGGGAGCCGGGAGGGTGCGGCGGCGACGGTGGCGGCGGCAGCGCGGGAAGGGCTAGAGAAGCAGCGTATCCTCGAGATAGAGCGCCGAGGCCGTCGTCTCTGGCGCGCGGTCCTCCGCTCGTTCGCGTCGCGGAGTCACGAAGCTCACCGGAAACCGTAGGGCAACTTTATCTCGTATGCATCCGACACCCCGTCGGGGGGCACGTGTCTGTCTCTCCCTCTCTGGCTCGTTTCTCTCTCTCTCTCTCTCTTTCTCTCTCTCTCTCCTCCTCTCTCCGTCTCTCTGTCATTCGATGGAGCTTTCTACGCGCGTTTTACACGATGCTGTGCACTCCCTCGCTCGCGAGCAGGACTCGCATGTGGAACGTACGCGCGTGCGCGCCGACGACGCTTAGACATGATTTACGCGCTCGTGTTTCTGAGAACTCGCGGCCGAGCGAGGAGCAAACACGAAATTCGTCATTTCTTTTCGTTGGGGAAACAACGCCGAATCAACTTTGCTATACATTTTCAACTGAGCCTCGTTTGTATGAATTATTTTTCAACGAACGAAAATCGAAGTTCCTATGTCACGTTCTGGCCACTTTTTCTGCGTTATAAAATATTCACCAATCTTTACTAACATTCTTCCGTTCAAATTCCCTCAATTATTTGCGATTTCCAATCGTCCGAGAACCGGACGACGATCTCATATTTCTGCTTATCCATTTCCGCTCGTTCCCTTGATTCTAATTAAATCACGTTCAATACGTTTTTCGTAGGCCGCGAGTGCAACGCGCCCTCAGCACCTTGCGGCAGCCTCATGGTCACCAAATCTCCCACTCTTTCACCCACCACTGTCTTCCCCAACTCGCTTGATTTATTTCCAATTCAGTTCTGTTTCTGATTTCGCCTGATTTGTATCTACATTTTCCTTCAGCTCTGAGTGAGCCTTTTCGTAAATATAGACCTGCGTGGCTTTAACCGCGTATATCACCGCGATGATAATTTATATAACTGAACAATTGTGTTTTGCATTGCGGAAAATTGTACGTTTTATCGATTTATTATTTCATGGTAAATAAATATAATTATCAACTTGGAATATTCATTTCAATGATTAATCGAGCAACGATCCCAAACGCGGCAAATTATTTCTAATGCGAAAATAAAAATCGCCACGTAACACTAAAAACAAAAAAAATGTAACGCTGACAAATTAAAGAGTGAGGCAAAATAATACACGAATTTCCCCGATAAGACGTTTAATTGCGCAAAAGCGTCTTGCGCATTTTCGCCTCGCTACGCGGTCCACAGCGCGAGTATTAGGCGATGACACGAATCCAGTGTTGTCGTCGAAAGACGATAGAGATCTGGCGCGGCGGCACGGGACGAGCGCGCGGCCGACACTGCTACGCGCGGACCTGCCGGCTTGCTCTACAACGAGATCGTATCTCGGTCTCTCCTCCCCGCTCGTTCTACCAATCCTCCACAAATAAGCATGTATAGCTTCCACGGGAGACGATCGGAGATAGCGGGGAGCGCAGATGGACCGAGTCCCGGGGGCGAAGCGCCGTCGAAAACTCGCGTGAACCTGGCCTCTTCATCGACTCTCGATTAATTATGATTTCTTATCAAATTCCTCGCGTCGATGTGTCTCCCAAAGTTGCTTTTCGACCTCCCCACACGATTCTTATCGTTCGTCGCCGACCAATTCCCGGGATTCACTCGATTGTTCCTCGCTTCAAGGTCATTTTCCTCGACTCTCCCGATATATAAACAAGTATCCCACAATGCCACGAGGCTTCCCCCCCCCCTCCCCCCCTCCAACCGCTCGTTCGTGAAGCGCTCGGATCGCGTTGGAATCCTCGCGAAAGAGCCGCGCACAACGGTTACAGGCATCCGAACGATTCGAAAATGCCATCGTCGTTACTTCTCGCTTCCTTTAAGCGACGAGGAAGGAAAAATCCCGCGAGGCCCGACATAATGGAACGGTGAAAGCAGCGGAACAAAAGGGAGCGAAGAATCGCGAGCGAGAGACACGAGGGAATATAAATACGCAGCGAGACATAGAGGGAGGGAGAGAGACAGCGGCGAGTTCGATCGTGGGGACTGCAACGGTCTCCGCTCGCGCGCGGTCGGGACGCGCGAGGCTCGGGAGTTTAAAGCGTAAGCCAGAAGGTCCTTAGCCGGCTGAGGATCAGCCTTAATTAACTCCGGCGAGTCGGGGGCCCCCGATGCTCGTTTGTGCGTTGCATCGGCGGCCGCGACCGAGCGGAGCGCGAGAGACGACGACGACGACGACGACGACGACGAGAGAGACAGAGAGGCAGCACGACGAGCGAGGGAAAAGGAAGGCGACAGAAAAGTGGAGGCCTGGGTGGTCAGGGATTCCAGTTTCTCGATAATTGGTCGAGGTGTTTCGACACCCGACCACCGCCGATAGCGGCACACACTGGAAGTTCGAGTGGCAGCAGCTCTTTTATAGAAAAAAATAAAAATAAAAATAAACGTAAGAGCGACGAAGCGATAGTCGTTGATGCTGCTGTCGAGGAAATATATGTATATATAATTGAGAACGAGAGAGCGAACTCGCGCGGCACCGGACGTCGTTCTCGCTTATACTATATATATACCCGAGCCAAGAGTGGCCGATGGCTCCGCCGCGGGTCTCGAGGAGACACGAGAGATACTCGCGAGATACGAGAAGAACCCGAACGACATTAGGAACGACGCCTACCGAAGTAGCTCGATCGCGCCGCCCGCCGCGCCCTCTGTCGCCGAGCGTCGAGGCGGCCGGCCGCGGCGGTCGCCCATTGGTTACACACAGAGCGGCCTACGCACCGCATACGCGCGAGAGACATGCGTGCGCTAACAGGAAAAACAAGAGGAAAAAAAAACGACAAACAAGACGGAATCGCCGGTCGCACACCGCGCGACTGCCGCCGCGCCTGACTCGCTCCGAGGATGAAACCCCCGACGATCGTTAACCGCGCGCGGTAAAGAAAGCGAGATCGACGCGCCAATCGCGAGCTAAACGTTCGGGTACTCCCGGTTGCCGCGCGGCGGCGCGCGCGCGCGCTGATTGAATTTTCAAATTTAATCCACCGTTAATTCACGTGGAAGTATCAAGGGGACTTTCGATACGCGCAATTACGCGCCGGCCTCTCGCCGGTTAGACGCTGCACGGAATTATCCGGCTACCTGCTCTACGCCGACTTACACGCGGTCTACAATATCCCGAGCGCACCGGACGAAATACAACCGCCGCGGGGATTTAACCGGCGAGTCCGCGTAGTCGTAATATTGATTGCAGAGTGCCAAGTCTCGTTACTTTGAAGCTGATGGTTCTTGACGATTCGTCATTAATTTTTTTTTCATACGCTATTTATCTTTTTTGTATAGTTAGTCATTGCGGGCATTGCGGTATTTACGTGAATTTTGTAAATAATTAAATTATTTTTTAGTCGATTTGAATAAAAAGTTTACGGAACAATTGAATATTTCGTGTTGACTAGTAATTTCGAAATAAAAAATAACAATTAAATAATGATAATCCGACGTGTAACTGGATTTCTTTTCCTTTTACGTAGCCTCGCATTTTTAGAATCAAATTGTATTGTAAGTTTACGGAACAATTGAGTATTTCGTGTTGACTAGCAATTTCGAAATAAAAAAGTAAAAATAAATTAATGATAATCTGACGTGTAACTGGATTTCTTTTCCTTTTACGTAGCCTCGGCATTTTTAGGATCAATTTGTATCAACCCGAGACGCGGGATACAAGGGTCGCGGTGTACAGCTGAGTCATCTCCATCGAGCAGTCGAGGGGTGTATCGGTATCGCCCTATGTGTTATCACGTTCCACTCCCACTGTCTCTTTCCTCCGCTTCTGCTCTGCCTGCTCGGTTTCGTCTCGAGCGAACCCCAGAAACAGGGGGTCGAACGCGCGTAACGTATTTGCGTCGCTCGAGTCCGGTGGTGTATCACCCCGAAAGCCCCTCGCTGGGCACGGTCGGAGCGAGACGGCGAGATATCGAGATGCCGGGGACGGGGCCACCGCGCGTTTATTCGTTTGTGAAATTAGTGCTGGTTTTGTCGTGTGTTTGGAGCCACGAGAGCATCAACTAGAACTGCCGTTCGTGCGCATGCGCGCGAGAGCGAGACAGAGAGAGAGGGAGATGTTTATTGGAGAGAGACGGAGACAGAGCGGAGTGCGAGCCTTCCTGACCAGGCGCCAGACCAACGTGGCGTGTATTCAGACGTTGTCCTCGGTTCCCCGTGGACACTGTGTCCACCAGTCTCGTGACACAGTCCGTGGCGTATCACAGGCAGAACAGAGCGGCCACGACCCCTCGAGAGAGAGCGAGAGAGAGAGAGAGAGAGAAAGACAGAGTCAACGATAGATACACAGTTGATCCAGGGGTGTCACGCTCGTCGGCGTTATGCGATTAACCGACTGAGCCGATGCTTTGCCGCGAGGATCTGTGACTGATTTTCTTTACAAAACGATGGGGCAGTTCTGGCCATTTATGCGGTGGCGCTTATGCCGTTTGTCAACTTCTAAACATCGTGGCTCTGAGATTTAATGCGTTTGTTCTGTTCTGAATGAAAAATGGAAACGAACGAAATTTATTCAATCGCATTGAATTAATTTTATTTATTAGTATTATTAGTATTATTATCATCATCATCATCATCATCATCATCATCATCATCATCATCATTATTATTAGTCTTGTTTTATTTTGTACATTTTTTATTATTTACATATTTTAATGTAAATAAAACAAATGCATTTCATTAAACACTGATTTTCGCGACTTTTTATGGTTAGGATAAGCTATAATCGGTCTGGTTTTTTTTTACAAATCAAGGCAGTGATGAAGAATACAAAATGTTTTTTTGTAAGTTGATTTATTTATTGTTTAATATTGTTGTTATCGTTTATCGTCTGTTAATATTGTTTAAGGTCTTGCATGGTGTCCAGGATTGCGGCCTTAATCCTGATCTGATCAAAAAAATTCAAAAAAATTATTAATCTGTAGGAAAGCCGCCATCGTGCTATGGAGGTTTTTATTTTTTATTTGACAATATGGCGGCGGTTTGAATAAAACGTATCGAATTTAGCCTTTTTTTTCAACAGTTTTTCGTAAAAAAATAGGAAGATTAAAAAAAAGTTTCCATAGCACGATAGAGAACGACGTGAAGAATGTTCTGTCAAAATTTGAAATGGATAACTTGAAGACTCTTCCATTGAGAGTAGACACCGTTTTGAAAAATATCACTCCGAGAAAAACGCGTTTGAAGTGAGAATTTTACGTTTAATCGTTTACTACGATCAATCGGCGATGCCAGATCCATTCGAAATAATTCGAATTTCGATTTAAAAATTTGAGAGAACGCTTATAACAGTGTATATTATCCGATAATGCAAAAAAAACGATTTTTTGAAAATTTCACACTGTGATGATCCCTTAAAAGGCAGTGATACTTCGCTCGGAACTTCTTCGCACAATGCTAAACGCCAATAGGGCTGTCCTCTCGCACCTAGCGCTATCTCTCTCGCACCTTTTTGTTTATCGAGTCTCCTGAGCAAACGGCTGCGAGTATCGAGGAGCACGAAGATCAGCCCAATTCTGCAATACTTTCGCACATTCTATCAAAATCTGAGCTCTGTCTGTCGAATAGTTTAGGAGAAAAGAGCTTTCAAAAATTCGAGCTGGAGTGGGGGAAGTGCGACTGCCTCTTAAGAGGCAGTGATACTTCGCTCGGAACTTCTTTGCCAATGATAAACGTCTATAGGGCTGTCTCTCTCGCACCTTTTTGTTTATCGAGTCTCTTGACCAAATGGCTTTATCTATCGAGGAGCCCGAATCTTAGCCCAATTCTGCAATACTTCCGCACATTCTATCAAAATCTGAGCTCTATCTGTCGAATAGTTTAGAAGAAAAGAGCTTTCAAAAATTCGAGCTGGAGTGGGGGCAAGTGCCACTGCCTCTAAAACCAACTACGTGAAATTTGAATATCCAGGATTAACGGATTCACGGATTATATTCAGTTTGTCGCAACCCCGAAGTTCGCAAGAGTTTAGCTCGCCGCCTAGCGTCTGCGAGTCGTTGACGAAACTGCGACGAACGTACCCACGCGTGAATTCCTCGGAAATCAATCGGCGCTGTCGCCCCGTCACGCGAGGCGTTTAGATCCAATTCGGGAGGTATCGGGCGAGAGAGGCTCAGCTGGTGCGCGGAGAACTCGCAGCTCCGCACCGCACACGCTGGGTCGGCTCCTCGTCGTTCGCGGAAGACCGAGCGGGGACAGCGGGCGACATCAAAAAGTGCGAAAGCTTAATTGGGAGAATTGGATCTTTCGCTCGGTCGCACGCAATCAGATGATCCCGCCGGCAGTCGCCCCGCTGCTGCTGCTGCGGCTATGACGGTTGATCGCCTCGCACGACGGTTTCGCGGCAGCTCGAAAACGCCGCGGCCAAGTGCGGCTATAAGGCGAACGAGAGACGCCGTAACGACTGCAGCCCCGGCTGCTCTGCCTTTCCTTATTCCATATACCCTTCCCACTCTTCCTCCTCGCCGGCTCCTTCTGGCCGCTCGAGATCTCTCTAGCCTCCGTCTTTGTCTCTCGTTCGCTCGCTCGCTTCCTACCCGGGAATCGCTCAGTTTCTGCCGCTGCTCGGATACGTCGCGCCGGCAGCCGCAGTCCCATCACCTCACCGACAACTTTATACGTCGCGAGGTGTCGTCCATCGTCGCGTTAGGCTCTTTTCACACTGACAATGGACCGATCGTTCGATATGGCATTTCGATCGAATCATCGTGCATCGTTTCAATGTCGCGATTAATGCACAGGAACAAAATTGTTGGGAATGGATTTTTGAGGTTAGGTCGTCAATTTTTTTTATTTTTTATTTCTAACCTAAAAATGATGCAGTAACTTGAGAGAAATTAAGGATGTGGGAGCGCAGTGTTCGATTCGCATAAATTCGAGAAAAGTGCGAGAGAATTGCAAACACTTCTCGATCGACTGAAAATCTAAAAAAATGCATGCGCACTAAAGGTACTGAAAAGATTAATTTTGCTTAATAATATTTCCAAAATGTTATTAACAAATTGATTTAAAAAGACATTGTTTAACAAATATTAGTTTTTTGCATGAAAATGATTCCTTTATTCTTCTGTATACGTATGCATTTTTTTAGGTTTTTATCTAATCTTTGAAATTTGTATTTTTTTGTATGGAAAATATGCACAAATTTCAAAGATTAGATAAAAATTAGAAAAAATTCATACGTATACAGAAAAATAAAGGAATCATTTTCATGCAAAAAAAAACTTGGGTCAACGAAATATTTGTTAACATTTTTTTTTATCAATTTGTTGAGAACATTTTGGAATTATTATTATGCAAAATTAATCTTTTCAGTACCTTTAGTGTGCACGAATTTTTTTCAGACTTTCAGACCATCGAGAAGTGTTTGCAATTCCCTCGCACTTTTCCCGAATTTATGCGAATTGAATACATCGCGCTCCTACATCCTTAATTCTTTACACCGGGTTAAGTCGATTGTCAGTTCAATCCAATCGACTTAACCCGGTAATCTATAATTGCAACGACTTTCCACTCCAGTGACATCCACAACTGAAACGGAGAATAACAATTATTTTCAAGCAGAGAAAACGCGATGTAGGCTCCACGTGACAACTGATTCAATTCAATTTTACACAACTGTATCTCACGCAAAAAAGAAGTAAAAATATAGTTAAACACGAGCTTCGTCGATTTACAAATATACGCGCAAAAAAAAAAGATTGCAAATAGAGGATCGAGGTATGTAAGTCCGGCGGGCCGATGCAGGTTAATTCCCTCGGTCGGTTGGCGCGAGGACGACTGTGAAGCACCACGACGCAGCAGCAGCGCATCAGTGTCTAACGATCCCGATGGTTTTTGCTCGCTCGGGTGCGCGTTCGCGTTCCCTCGCGAACGAGGAAACGTATAAGCACGTTCCTCCGCTACACGACGTTTCACTTAGCTCTAGCAAAATGCGTATATACAGGACGCGGCGCGTTGCGCGCAGCCCTCGCCGTATGGCCAGCGCGACTCTCCCGCGAGACGCCCCGACACGCACTATGAAAAAGTGGATTCATCCGGCGCAGCACGTCGCAGTCGTCGTCGTCGTCGTCGTCGTCGTCCTCGGCGGAGCTGCGAGCAACTCGATTCGCGTCTCTCTTCTCCGTTGATCTGTGTACTCGCTGCGCGGCCGAGGGCAGAAAATACAACGGCGACAAAAACGCTCGTGGCGCGTTTAAAGAGCCACGAACGATTATTCTCGTTATTACAAACGTCCGAATTGTTTTCAATCGGATTTCGAGACACTATCGTCAATGGACTCGCGATCATCTCATTTATTTTTTCGGGCCTTTTTATTTCAATTTTCTGTTTGATTCTCTAGAAGTTCGAACAACCGAATTTCAACCGTACTTCCAACCGGGTTGTTCTGAGACGCAAAACCAATCATAATTCTTGTCAATCTGACCCAAAAACCAATCAAGCTTTCAAAAGCTCGGTTGGGTTTTCGGTTTTTCGGTCCGATTGTTGACAAGAATTTCGGTTGGTTTTGTGTCTCATTCCGCCCGGGTTGAAAATACGGTTATTTTTTTGTTTTTACGGTTGTTTTCACGGTTGTTCGATCTGCTAGGGTTATTCCACCAGGGGGAAATATTTCCAACATTTTGGTGAAAAGAAAAAAAAATTACAATATTTTTGATGAAAAATCAACAACGAAAATAAAGAATTATTCCTGAAACGAAATCGAACGAGCGCGAAAGTAATTGGCCGATCGCAGCCTATCGTCACGCGCCGGCGAAATATTCAATCATCAGCGATCCGCCGTTCGATCCTCCCCGTGCGCCGATAGACGCAGATCGCAGTTGGATGAGAAACAAGCAGACAGCGCACGCGTCCCACTGCGGCCCGATGTATGATTAAGTTAATTCGAAAAATACGTGGAGAGTACGAAAACGATCGGGGTCTCTTCTTTATCGAGAATTAATCAAGTGCGCGCTGTTCGGCTGTTGGGGCGAAGCAGCGCGATGAGGAGGGGGGGGGGGGGGGAGAAGGAGGAGGCGAGGAGCTCGATCGACGCAGCGGCGGTGGCAGCACCGGCGGAGAATAATGTGGAAGCGAGAGAAGGAGCGAGCGTCGGACGCGCTGCGCATCGCCGAGGCAGCTGTCCTCGCCCGACGAGCTGCTCACCTGTTGGTCTCACACTAATTACGTGGCCGAGTATAAAGCCTCGAATATATATGCCCCGAGCGCGTATAACAGTAACGCATACGCGTACGGTTATGTGTACGCGATACGGGCGAGCGGCGCGCCGAGGAAGCGCGAGGTGCTGATCTCGCCGTGGACGGGGAGAGCGAGGTTATGTACACCGCGCTGACAAGATTTATCGGCACGCTTAGCCCTCGAACCGGAGGGACCACACACAAGAAATTCGCCCGGAAGATGCGCCTCTTTTTTTCTCTCTCTCTCTCTCGCGCGTCTTCGGCTTCGCCGTGGTGCAGCTCACTCGATCGCTCGTAAAGAACGTTTGCTCGGTGCCCGATCTCTGCAATATAACGTTGACCGCAGATTACGACAAAAACTGCGCCTCTGCATATCACAGAATGCAGCAGTGATAAAGTTGCCGGTGGGCAATCGCCGTGATGATTTTTCTGAGGGACTTTTTTTTCGGATTTGTTATTGGATGGCGACACTAAAAATGAAAAAAAAAAAAAATGGATGGAGTCAATGAGTTATTTTGTTGCAATAGTCAAATACATTATTTCCGGTCTCGTTGCCAAAAAAGCGCTAATATCGATTCTAAATAAATGCCAATCGACACAACCCAAAATTCGTCATAATTTTATTTCGCACTGATCGTGTAAAGGAATAAAAATAATAAAAATATTAATACCTCGTTAGATCCACGACTGAAAAACTATTCCGCGCAACCGGCCGGCAATTCCCGCGTAACACGGCGAGTCGCGCGCGCTGAATTGAGACGGAGTGTCACGCAATCGAGAATTGTTCGCTAGCGAGAAGTCGTAAAATATATATATCGCGGTAATCGAGATACGAACGTCGGCGAAAGCCCGTCGGGCGGGGTGGGGGGCTGGCGGGGGGTAGTGGAGGTATATAGAAAAGAGTTATCTCGCGAGTAGCGAGAGATCGCGAAACACGAATCTAGTTGTCTAACTGGCGGGATGACCTCATCGTCGTCCGATGCCATTAGCGAGGCGCTGAAAAAGTGGCGGTCGCCTTTAATGGTTGCGCGCGAGTCCCGCGACCGAGCTGCAGCAGCAGCAGCGGCAGCGCTACATGCTCGCGATCTGTGCGTCCGATTCTCCACCCCCCTCCTCCCTCTTGAGATCGTCGATCGTTGTCGTCGCGTCGCGTCGCCTCGTCGCGCGAATCCTTTTTCAGCTCGCGCTGCGCGCGCGCGCTTCTCGCTGCGCGCATGGCTGCTTAATTGCTTATTTCTCAGGATCTCTTTCGATAGTGTGTCCGCCGTTCACGCGGGCGTGCGAGAGATCCCGCGCGCGCGCGCGCACCGGAGAGGGAGGTGGAAAAAGAGCTACGAGCGAAGCCAACTTCGCGTGGCGTATAGGTTAGCTCGGCAGCGCCAACAGCGGCAGCGGCGGCGGCAGCCGGGGAGAGAAACGGTAACGAACCAGAAGGCGAGAGTGAGAGAGCCCACGACTACTGGATACATTATTCAGGACCCGAGCTCACCTCTTCTGCGCAGCTTATACCGTGTAATACCGCACACCAGAGTCGTCACGCGTTTATAGACTCGCATACACGTATACGGACGCGCGCGCAGCCACTCGCAGCGCGAACGTGTCTGTCCGCGTGTGTGATTTTTGCCCCGCGGGCAGACGATGCGCGCCGCTGTTGGAACTGTTCCTGGCGGTGCCCTCGGGGTCCCCCGGGTTACACGGGTTTACACGCGAGTTACTACGGCAGCACGCACGAGACACGCCGCACTCGAGGCGGGCGAACGAGTCGACGAAAGAATCGCGCTTTTCTGCGTACGGGACATTCCGTCGCGATCTGCGGACGATGAAATCCGTCCGACTTAATTGACCTCGTGTTTTATTAGGTTTCTTGTCACTGAACCGAGACGTGGTTTTTTGGAGTTTTATTTTTGTCACTCTAACCTCACTTTTTTGTCGCGGTTCGAATTCCTGTTGGAAAAGTAAACAAATGACAGTGTTCGAATCTTTGAATTTTTGCATAAAAGTTGACGAACTTAATTGACCTCGTGTTTTATTAGGTTTCTTGTCACTGAACCGAGACGTGGTTTTTTGAATCTTTGTTTTTGCCACTCTAACCTCACTTTTTTGTCGCGGTTCGAATTCCTGTTGAAAAAGTAAACAAATTACAGTGTTGGAATCTTTGAATTTTTGCATAAATTTCGAATGACTCAAGAGGCAGTGAAACTCACTTCGAAATTTTGAAAGTTATTATCTCCCATAATATACGGCAGATAGAGCTCAAATTTGGATAGAATGTGCGGAAGTATGGCAGAATTGGGCTGATCTTCTGGCTCCTCGATTCTTAAAGCCGTTTGTTCAGGAGAATCGAACAAAAAATATGCGAGTGAGACAGCCCTATAGGCGTTTAGCATTGGTCGACAAAGTTCCGAGTGAAGTATCACTGCCTCTTGATTGAAATGTAAAATTATCACGGACGCGTTTTTGTTTGTTTGCGCGAGAAATAAAAAAAAATATATATCAAGGTAATTGAAGTCGGTCGGGTTTCGTCCCGTGTCAATTACCACGGAATGCCCCATATATATGTGTTGTTGACCGGAGAGGCGGAGGACACAGGCGAGAGCTCCAAGTGTATCGCGCGAATAAAATTCTCTCGTAGTTTACGCGAACGTCGTAAATATATTTCACCTTTCCGTCCGCTCTCCCTCCCCGTTCTAAGCGGACGAGGTTCACGGCATCAGGTGCCTCCGGCGAGAATAATCGATCCCCGAAGGCTGCTTAGCGCAGTGATCGCGAGACCGGCGCACTCGAGAAAATTGAGACATAGATCAAGACACATTACGCAGTGCGTTGATCGCGACGACGGCGGCGGCGGCGGCGACGAGGAAAAGAGGGAATAAAAAAACACACACAAGGCGATATATACGGCGTTCGTACCGCGAAACAACGACGTGTCCGAAACGACCTTCCAGCACATGAGAAATAAGAGCTACGAGACTCGGCATCAGCGGCGACGTTGCTTCTCTGTGTAATCCAATGTCTCGCGCTCACGCACTCGCTGTATACCCGCCGCTCGGCCGGGCTATCTCCGTGCGATCCGGAGAAACACATCGGCCGCAGGTGTTTGGCCGAGCGAGAGGAGCTACTTATTTATTGATTTACTTAATTCGGTCAAAGGAAGTCGGGTGCACGCGGGAATAAGAGAGCCGGCTCGGGGGACCTCGAGGGCAGCTGAGAGACCGAGAGAGACGGACGGAACGCGCGGGGCTTCGTGATTAAAAGACGTTACGAACTCTCATCTCCCGATGAGACTTCGCCGCCTTCGGGCTGTGCTGCGCGTTCGCACCACCGAGTCGAGCCGGGCGGCGCTCCGGTCGCCCGAATCGCAATTTCGGTCTCGTCGCCCCGCGTCGGCTAATTGGCATTTTTTGTTCTTCCTGCTGCGTCGCGGGAAAAAAAATTATCGATCCCGCTGTTTCTCGAACCAGCTGATTGGGCCCATTTTTCGTTTTTTTTTGTAAAAAAAAAAAAAATAACTACCAACGAATAAAAATTGATATTTGAAACACGAAATTTCATCCAATTATTCTTTTCGACGACGATTTGGATGTAAAAAATGTATTTGCTTCCTCATAGAGGAAGCTTTGTTTTCGTGAAATTTTTTTTTTTCGAGATTTTCATGTTAACATACTCAGAATCACCTAAAACGCCGAGAAAAGTGGTCTAGAAAATGTCTGTATGTGTGTGTGTGTGTGTGTTGTGCGTGCGTGTGTGCGTGCGTGCATGATCCTGGCACCGAACATTCAATTGTTCATAACTCAGGAATGGCATGATGGATCGAGCTAAAAATTTGCACGCAAGTACAGTATTAAATCCTCTGTAATTCACATATTTTTAAAATTAAATATATCCATGTATACAAATTTTATCGAATTTTAAATTTTTTTTTAAAATGGCGTGATCGCTCTAACTTTCGTAAAAGTTCGACGATTCAGCTATTAACTTCATCATAAATAAAGACACGTTCAATGTTGTGTGGTATTGAATTTCAGCGAAATCGGTAAAGCGGTTCCGGATTTTATTTTGGTGTACGACTTTTCCTCTTTGTCGACCACCGAGTACTTTGTCGATTTTTCAGCACTCTCGACTCTCTCGGCAACGGCGAAATTTGCGTCCCGGTGGAGAGCGACCGGTGCGCGCAGGACGCGAGAGGACGAGTGAAAAAAAAAAGCGAGAGAAGAGAGAAGCACGGTGGAAGCGGAGAAAGAGCCTTGAGTCCGGACCCAGCGGGTTTGACACCGCGGGGGGCCTGACTCACGTACACACCGAGCGGTCGCGCGCGCGCCTCGTCGAGTCCGTAGCCGCAGCGCCGACCAACACATCCGTGCCCGAAAAACCAACATCGGCGCCGACAAATAACTACCCATATTATCCGATCTTGTAGGCTACCATCTCACCAGGACTCCTTTGTTAGAGGCTTCGCTCGCGTTATGTATGGCGCGCGAGGGTTACGCGCGAGCTTTTCTCTCTCTCCCTCTTTTCCACCGCGGCCGAGACAAGGACGGAAGACTCGGGGAGATCGTCGAGATTTTCTCCGCTGCGAGACATCGCCCCGTACATTTTTTACCTCGGATCAGTCGCGCGGCTGTCCGCGTCGGTTATTACTAATTAATTACCCACGGTCATGTGATAGCGCTCGTCAAAGAAAAATTTATTTCACGATTATACAATAAAATAATTCCCGGACGTGCGACAGACGACGGGAACGGCGATCATTGTAATTAAAATCACAATCGCGCGAGCAATTTTTGCCGCTGCGCGCGGAGCAGTGAGATATCAATTTTTTCTGCGCACAATTTATTTATATCTCGTCCAGAGAAAAAAAATGTCAAGGAAAACGAGAAAATCGGTTTCGTATTCTCTTTTTTATTTACAAAATAAACTACAATTTTTACAAAAGCCACAGATACGGAAACGCATCGAACGCGAGACCGCGAAAGGAAGAGTGGATATTTTTCTCGGCAGTGGCGACAACCGGTAAATATAATAACAACGTCGCGCCGGGCTGCGATATCCGCGGGACACTTTTTCGAAATTGATTAACAGGAATGCGCTCGGCCGCTGCGCCGGCGTCGTGCACCGTGGCGACTAATTTTCGTCCCGTGTCTTCCGCGTCTGGCGGTGCGTCTTCTGGCCCTGAGAACTCCGGCGGCTAGGATTCCGTCGTCGCGATCAAACGAGCTGCAATTAACGTTGCGTAGAGCCGAGCGAGCGAGCGAGGCACCGTGTGCCACTGGCTGCGTGCGACGGGGTGACAAGACGATTAGAGAGATACGTGACGGATGCACGCATCCACCTTGCCGGTGACTACTGTGTCGCCGCGCGGCAACGACCACGCTGACAAGACCCCGCCGCGACTTCCTAACGAGGCCACGCGATCTCTCTTTCGAACGGTGCACGCGCGACGAGCTCGCACCGTCGACGTTCATGCAATCGCATTTATATAAATAACGCATAGCGTCGAGCGGCAGCAGCGCCAGCAGCAGGTAAGTGAGGTTAGGAACCGCGAGAGCCGCGCGCGATCCACGGGCCGTAGATTCCGATTCTGCCCCTCGAGGCGCAGTCGTATGTAGGGGTGGGCGATGTTTGTCGATTAATCGATCAGCGTTTTTTTTTCGAGAAATCGATGTTTTGCCCGATTTTTTTCAAAACCGATTAATCGATGTTCGATGTTTATTTATGAAACATCGACAAAAAAGAAAATCGAAGACGGTCTGTGCGGTGTTGGAAGTATATTTTAACACTTTCAAAGAAATATCAACTCTCGATAATTTTGCATCACTAAAGTTCGTGATATATTTAATTCCTGTGTAACGTGTGTCATGTGGTGTAAAATATGACCTTCATTAGAAAAAAGATTATCCCATCTATTTTTTTCTATTTACAATTCTGCGTGAATCACAAGCCTTATCCTTATGCAAATTGTATTTGCCATTTATATTGTACGTATATTGAATTTTTAGGAGAACAAGTAAATTTCACCAACAACAGGTACAACTCATGATTTCACGAATCATGATTATTCTATGCTGATTCAAGCATCACTGTGTTTCGAATGTGCCTTCAGACGTTGGTAGACTTTATTTATTTGAATAAAATAATTTCTATCATTTTGTTTTGATTTTTCATCGTTTTCTACTTTATCGATGTAAAATAATCGATGTTCCGATGTTTTTTGAGAAACATCGATTGTTCATAATCGATTTATTTAATAATCGATTCTTTTAACATCGATTTTTTTTCTGAACATCGCCCATCCCTACTCATATGTAGACTATATTGAGAAGTACACGAATGTTGCTATTTTGTCGCAAAGAGAAAGACAACGAGACATTCTGTGTCCTATGGAAGGTCATCCGCGCCGGCAATCTGTAAAAATAACGCAGCGCGTCTCGAGCGGCAGATAAGTGAGGTTAGGAACCCGTCAGCGCGCAGTGCACAGCCGCGGAAAGTGGATTCCGCGTCGGCCGCTCGCGGCGCACTCGTCGTATGTAGGTTTTATTTATATCGGCTACGAATGTTACTATTTTCCATTTTTTTTACAAAGGGAAAGAGAACGAGCCGTTCTGTGTCCTATCGAAGGGAATCCGCGCTGGCGACGCATTCGAGACGCGAGGAAGCCGGAATGCCACGTCGACTGGGTCTGGAAGGAACAGCGGCGGAACGGTGACGGCGACGAAGACGCAGCAGCAGCACCAGCAAAGGATATACACACAGAGGTGGAAGAGCGAAAACGAAGAGAGGTGAAGATGCTCCGGGCCGATTGTAAATCAGGGCAAATTGATCGCAAATCAGTTGCGCTCCGTGTGCTCGCGCTGCTCGGCGGCTCGCTCTCCTCCCACACAATCGAACACGGACTCGGGCGCCGGCACTTTGCGCTCGCACTCGCGACGCCCGGACGTCTGGGGACTTGTTTATTTTTTTTCTTCTGTTTTCTTTTTTTTTACGAAGACAGTTATCGTAACTAAATTGTTTGAAAAACAAATTTCAAAGAAATGAAAATACTTATATTGCAATTGGCAATGGGATTTTTGAATTATATACAGAAATTATAACGGCTGAAATATTTTTATTCGTTTATAAAATCGATAAATTTCGGGTCGAACGAAATTTGTCTCAGCGTAAAATCGATAGAAAAAACGATTTACATGTTTTGGGTAGGCGAGAGCTTCAAGCATTTTAATTCCCACTTGACCCACTCGGTGCGCGTTTAGATGAAAAAAAAAAAAAAAAAAAAATTGCCGCGTTAAATTAGCAAAAGCTCGCGAGATAATCTCGAAACGATGTTGTCGGTCCACTCGGAAGCAGCGCGCGCCGAGCGCGGTGGGTACTCTCGGTCCGCCTAGACAGTGGAGAGAACTTGCTTAGCGGAGAAGAGGACTCTACACCTCGAGGCGGCGTCGGTCCCACAAACGCGCCGACAAACGCTGTCTCACTAGAAATTCCCCCTCCCCAACCTGCTCTGCTCCTCTTCGTACTCTCTACCTTTTCTCGCTTTCGTCCTCCTCCTCTTTCTCCTCTTCTTGCGTCTCATCCGCGCCCTCGGTTTCTCTCATAAAGATGGCTCATTGAAGTCTGGGCGTGTGCGATGGCGTCTCGCTATTACTTCCTGCTGAATTATGGGGTTTATGTACCCCGTCTCGATTTACGTCGATTCATTAGCAGTCGAGCAACGGAAAGCGGCTTTGAAGTGGCTGTTTTCGCTGAGCGGCCGGGGCCGTACCAGTTTCCGAACACGTCCGCCAAAGATTTACGCTCATTAAGGGTGACAAATATTGAGTTTTTATTGTGGCGCCGGGAGCATCGCTCGCTGATTTTACCTTTGCGCGGAATTTAATTTATACCGTCTGCCGAATGAGAAGCTTGATCACTTTTTTTTCGTTAATTGTTGCAGTCTTGAATATATATTATCAATCACATTTTCGCAACAACAACTCGCAGTTTTTTTCAGTAGACTTACAAATTTCTTAGTAATTGAAAAAAAAAATAGTTAATTTGTCTTGGATCTTCAGAGAACTTTTCTCGAAAAAAAAGAGGTCAAAAAATGATTTCTCAACGACTTAAAAATAAAAAAAATTAGTTCTCAACGACTTAAAAGTACAAAATTATTTCTCAACGACGTAAAAGTAAAAAACGTTTTTTTCTTTTCTGTTTTCAGTGGAAGCTGCCAAAGTGATCGGCCTCGTTGGCAATTCGGCGTGGGACATCGGGCGCGCAACACTCGGGCTGGATTTTCATTATCCCAGGTATTTAGGAATCCCGCGGTTCGCGGGAAGAAGCGCTAAGCGTGGAAGTCGCCGTTCACCGCGCGGAATATCTACGGTCGGGCTTGGAAGTGGCTACACGACTCTCGGCGCTGCAGCGAGCGCAGCTTCGGCGAGACTAGACGGACACGGACAGGTCCGCATTGTGTTCCACGGCCAGTAAATCCTCGCGAGCGGAGCGGGGGAGAAGGAAGAGAGAGCCGAGTGTAAATGAGAGCCGGAGTCTCGGAGCGCGCGAGCCGCCGTTGACGCCGCTGCCGAGCGCGCGCGAGCTTCTGCGGCTGTGTAGCTCGGCACACGATTTCCAGCAAGTCGGACGCTCCTCGTGGTCCGGCCACGACGCTCTCGGCAGGACCCGGCACCAACGAGAAACCGAGAGCGAGATTTATCTCCCCGCGACGATACCCAGCAGCAGCAGCAGCAGCAGCGGCCTTTGTCGTTGGCCGCTCGGCGAGAACTTGGCATTTTTGCCCATTTTTTTTTTAAATCCTCCCTCGCCCCCCCGTGGCGAAAGCGCACATTCGCCGCTGCTAGTTGTTTCTCCGTTTTTTTTTTCGCGACTTATTTTTCTCTCACACCTTGATTAATTTCCACGGTGGCGCTTTCCCTGCGTGACCGAAACTATTTCACGACTGTCGGTAGATAAGGCTGGCTACCTGTCGACGGCATCGATACTGCGTTTATTTATTTTTCAAATAATTGTCCTTAAGTGGGCGAACTGTTTTTTCGGAACCGCATATGCAAATATTTGAAAAATGTAGATGTCACACATTTTGAAAAGTGTAGAAATGTCACACATTTAGATCGATCGAGTTTTAGATGACGTTTTGGAGATGGTATTTTTTAACGTTACTTTGATCGTCGATTTGATGTGAAATTTTTTTTATCGTAACTTCTGAATTTCGAACTGAAAATGCAGTTTCTTCCGTAGAATTTTTTTCGAAAATCGCCGTAAAATAATTTGTCTCAATCCCCTTAAAAAATAATTCTGAAATCATCTCAGACAGTCCGCTCGGGATAATTCGACGCTGCTCTTATTCTCGGCTCGACGGGATCGATTTCCGATTCGGGCTGCGCTCTCGGGTGACAGGAGATTTTTGTTCGTTTTCCGTCAGCGCGTTTGGTCCGCGTCTCGCGGTCGTCGTCGGCCGTCGTCGTCGCGCTCGTCCGTCTCTCGAGTGGTTAAGACCGCGCGTCCCGGAGGCAAAAGGAGCCGGCGACCGATCGTCGTCTTGGTCGTCCACTTTGCATAGTTTAGTGCGACGACACCTCCCGGTGTCAATTAAATCCTCGTTCCAATCCTCTCGAGTGCCTCGACCGATCCACGCCTCGCTGCTCGAGCCTCTCCTTCTCCTTCCATATATCCACGACTCACACACACCGAAATCGAACTCGGAGCCGCTCTCTGTAATTCGTACACGGCCGAGGAAGAACGAAGAGACAACCGCAGGTCGATTCCCGCGAGAAGCCGGGAGGCCGCTCAAAGGAAGCCCACGAATTCCTCCGCAGTTTCTATTCTAATCCCCCTCCTCGTCCGAGAACCCCGAGTCTCCTTCGGGACAAGTCCGAGCCACTTCGAGGAACCCCACGACCTCCTCGGACAACTCTAATTCCACTCGGCAATTACTCGATCGACCATTACTCGCGAATCAATTAGAACTATTGCAAAAAAATACAAATAAAAAAAAGGAAAATAAAAATATGTCAAGCGCTTTTTTTTAACTATAATAGTCAGGCAATTAACAGTAGCAATTAGGATGACCATTGCAAAAAAATTAAAAAAAAAGAAATAAAATAGATAAATAAAAATATGTCAAGCGCTTTTTTTTTAACTATAATAGTCAGTCAATTAACAGTAGCAATTAGCACGTCCATTGCAAAAAAATAAAATAAAAAATAAAATAGATAAATAAAATAAAATATGTCAAGTCTTTTTTTAACTATAGAATAGTCAGCCAATTAATAGTGGAGGTAATTAGTGTCCTCCACGGAATCGGTATAATTTTTTTCCGCACGTACGTCGCGCGTTTCCGACGCAAAATGCGTTTTTCCGTTGTCACTTCGGCGTGACACGCGACAGCGATAAAAAAAAGAATGAAATTATGGTGACAATAAATGCGCGAGAGAGAGAGAGAGAGAAGCGCAAAATTGTCGCGCTTGTTTTGCACGCACGAGAAAATATAATAATTGGCAAGCGCGAGAGGGACCGAGCGGGAAGGCCGGGGCTAATTGCTCGATAGCATTCGATATCTGTCGGCGTCCTGGCAGCGGAGAAGATACCGTTACGTTACGACGCTGCGGCGTCTGCGACGCGCGGGGCCACTCGGCACGCCATAATTACGAGGTCGGCTTCGAGCGACAACCACACACACGACTTATCTGCCTAATCATCGGAATTTACCGCCCGGCCGAGGCGGCACTTCGTGGCTGTTAAAAAAAAAGAAAAAAAAAAAACGAACGAAGCGTCGAGAGCGACTTGAAATATTTGTAAGGGCAATAAAGAATCGGGTTTCATCTTCACTGAGCGCGTCGATGATGGCAGACCCGCTGCCTCGGTGTCCGGTCGTTGTCTCTTCGTCTCGCAGCTGGCGATTTTTCTTTTTTTTTTTTCGTAAAATGGTGTAAATAACAAAAACGCCTCACGTGTATATGTTTAAATTAATATATAATTTTTAGTCGTGTGGGGGGATTTCGGGGAACGGAGGGGGGAAAAAGGGGGCAGGGGGGAAAATGGCGAGGGTCAAGTTCGAGGGTGTACAATATACAATACAAGCCGTAGGAATTATAATTCATGGGAATGATAAGGCCGCCCAGGGCCCTCTCTTATTATTGCTTTTTCGCTTTTCATCCTTGTCTTTTTTGTTTTTTTGTTGTTTTTCGTCATTTTCGTTTTTTTCGTCGTAAACTTTTCGATCCTCCAGTGGTAAAAGACTCGCAACGCGGGGCGACGACGGCGACTCGGTCGATCGGGAGCGTCCGGGGGCCGTGGGCAAAAATTCGCCGCTCTCCGGGAGAGGCAAGCGAGGTTGAGCAAATTCTCGCGAGGCGGAATTTTCAGGCGTCGCGGTTTTACGGCCGCCGGGGCTGCTGCTCTCTGCGTCCTCGCGACCGATTTTTCGTTTTTTTTTAAATACAATTTTTCCGCGCCAACGTCGAAGGGTCCAACGCGAATACTCGACACGTAGCAAAAACTGAAAGCTTTGCAGCACATTTTTCCTGTGTTTTTGTGTCGGTGTGTAGATATATATAATTTTTTTGTCTTCTTCATATTTATAATAATCATCGGCTTCCTCGGCGCGTACAAACGATACAGACTGATTGATTTCTCTGAATTGTTTTTTTTTCACTCTCGCTCGCGGTCTCCTGGATTTGATTTTTTTTCTTCAAAATTTCGTTCTTGCACTCGCATAAAATTTATCGAGAGAGGATTCGAGCACCCGTGATCGAGCAGAAATTAAATACGGGACGTCGCGGAAAATTGTGATAATTAAAAGCATTTTTAATTTTTGCCTCGTTTATTTCAAATCGAGTGATTAAAAATTTGTATCGGACATTTTCAGCGGCTGATTAAAAATGCTCGTGCACCGGTGCCTTTGTCCCCAGTGCGGTCGCGGTTTCGTTTTCGCCTCAGCTCGGCTCGACCGGGACGTTTCGCCTCGCGCGCTCGCCAAGAAGACTCGCACGCAGTCACATTAATCGCAAACCTTTAATCGACGACGCTTCTATTACATCACTAATAGTTATCTACATAAATTTCTACGGTTTATACAAGTTTCCGGCGAGGCCCGTTTCGCCGGCGAGAGTGATTTTTCGGTCTCTGCGGCTCGAGGAAAAAAAAAAAAGAATCACGGGCGAGACCGGTGAGGACGCCGGGAAGCAGCGAGCCGAACTCGTTCTACGAGCAAAAATCCGACATAGTACCGTTCGCAAAAAAAAAAGAAAGAATGGAAAAAATGAAAAGAAATAACGAAACATCGATAACGTGAAATTCGTTACAGAGAGACGCGAGAGTGGGGACGTATCTACATTACAGAGAGCGACGAAGGGCCGTGTGTCGAGGGGTCACGAATAAATGGAGCAAAGAGCGACAGAGGAAAATCCATTCGACGATCGGTTACAATAATATTGCGATTAGTGGTTACACTCTTATCACAAAACGAAAGATACCGCGAGCAGCGTCGTCGGCGGTGGTTTTAATAATTTAATAATTTAGCGTTTACAAGCGTCGCGGTGAATTCACGAGTCGTCGGCGCCACCGGAGAGGAAAACAAGACAGACGCGAAAAATACTGGTCGATGGAAAGTTAAAGACGGCTCCTCCTCGTCGGGGTCGTCGCGGTCGCAGTCGTCGCGTACCCGAAAACCTCGAGGCCGCGATCGTTCACCTTCGACTGCACGCGAGCGCGTTTTCCATATTTCTCATTTCGTTCTTTCGCACTTTTGTATCATGTATTTTGACTCTCTCTCTCACGACTCTAATAATCAATTACCGTAATTAATATAGTCAATAATTAATACAGAGGAGGGTAATTGTATTTATACGTATATATATATGTATGTATATATATATATAATATGTATATAATAATATTAATATAATATATATCACTAGGGTACATATTTACATTTCGGGTGTGTGTTTCGCTGGTCGGTAAAACGACGCGTACGGGCGCGGTATTAATTCTGCAAAGAGGTGGAGGTGCTGAGTTTTCGTTTATATTGCAATTATTCGTCGATCGTTTTAACAACGTTTCGCTTAAATTTTCACGACAAGCCCTTAAAGTATTCGCAGACAAACAAAGTAGGCTCTCCGTGGATCTCGCCGCTCGTTATCACTGGTCGAGGGACTCGCGGCTCGTGCAATTTACAGCGGGAATATTTTTCTGCGGGGGTTTTGGGGGGGTTTGATGCACCGGCACTAAAAATCGTCGTCGTCCACAGTCGTCCTGAGTGTCCGCGCGCGAGTGGTCGCGATATATTTTCGTTTCCCCCTCATCAGCGTCGAACGATCCCGCGCGTGTCTCTACCGTCCCGAATTGTCCCACGTTTTCGGCCCACGAACAAACAACACTATTTCCATTTTTCTTCTCCCTCTTCTCTCCCACGCGTTTATTTATTTTTTTCATCTTCTTTTATTTACAACGCACGACGCGCGCGCGGCGTCCACCGTGAGCGTCCCGCGTCCTCGTTCGCGGTTATTAATATTCATTTAAATTGCACTTTGTAGTCGGAATCGTTCGCCCGGTGGGGCTCGCCCTGTCGGCGAGTCCGGAGTCCGCGACGGAACCGCGGCGCGGGTCGAGGAGATTTTTCAAATCCCTCCCGCGTGCCTCCGGATCGGGGCTGAGGCTCGCCGCGTCCTCCTAGGCGAAGACCCGCGGGCGGCTGTCCTCCGGCCTCCTCGCGGGCGGCAACGATTCTCCGGCGACGCGCGTTCCCTCCCTCGGCCTCGGCTACGACGGCTCGGACGTCGAGTCGGGCGCGAGTCGGAGCTCCCGCTCGTCCGGCGGCAGCGACTCGTCGCCGCTTGTCACATCGAGATCCTCGTCCTCGGGATCCTCCTTGGTGCTGGTTACGGGCTCGTTCTCCTGTCACGGACTCCCGCCACCGCCGCCGTCGGCCTCGCTGTTTCTGTGACCCGGCGTCAGGCTCGGGCTTCTTCTCCTCTTGATGTTCCTCCTCTCCTGCAGCCCGTTCACCATATTCTCGATGCTCTTGAGCTCGCCGGTCGCGCTCGCCGGTCCGCCGCTGTTGCTGGAGTTCAAGCCCGGGCCAACGGCCACGGGGGTCGGCGAACCCGTCGGCGGCCTCGGCGGCGGCGACCTCGGGCTCAGCGTCCGGCTTCCCGGCGTCACCGTCTCGAAGGCCGAGCCGTGGGACGGCGCCGGGAGCGTGTAAGGCGCGAATCGGTGACCCTTGAGCTGGTGAAGCGGACTCGAGAGCGGATGCGGGTAGTGAGCGAAGAGCCCGGGATGCTGGGAGGCGGCGAGGGCGAGTTGGGCGTTGAGCAGCATACCCGGGGTGACGCCGCCGTGGAGACCCAGAGGACTGGGCGGTATGAGCGGTCCCGGGCCCGGGTAGAGACCCGGCACCGGTGGATAGAAGTACGGCAGGAGGGGAGGATGGAGAACCGGGGGACCGACGGAGACGTCGGGCCTGGGACCCTCGGAGCCCGGTGGTCCACCGGGCACACCGCCGCTCTCCGACCCCGAGGACTCGCTGCCCTCGCCGCGCTCGCTCGTCCTGTCGTCCCGGTCCCTCGAGTGCTCGCGGTCCCGGTGATGATGGTGCGCCGGGTGCGGCGTGTCCGGTCCCACGACGTCCAGCAGCTTGTCGTCGTCGTCCATCAGGTCGTTGACGGAATTCGAGGATCTCCGCTTGTCCGGGGACGCCGGGGCTCCTGAGGTCAGACGCGAGCCGCCTCCGGACACGGTCAACAGCGCCTGTCTTCTGCAACAACGACTGTGTGTTAGCAATGATATATGATTCGTTGGGATTGATTCGGGTGTCATTTTCGACACTTATTTGTAGTACACTGAGAGAAAAATATATGGTTGAAACAACAATACTACATTTTTACTATACAGTATAATTCCCAGGGGGAACGTTTATATTTTATAGTTACGACAATGAGAACAGATAATAGCTGCAAACGTAATAATAGCTGAACTAATCAAATACATAGGATCCAGTACCAGCGTTGTAATTCCCCATTTAAAAATTCAAGTTTACACAACAGATTATTTTGTATTTGCGATTTTATAACGATGACCTGATGATTATAAAATTATATATGAAATTTTCAGTAGCCGTAACAAAAACCTAATTTTTAAGTAAATTTTGGGTGAAACTGTGAGAAAAATGGACAAGCACAGTCCTCCATTATTTTCGCAATGCATTAACAGTATTGCTCCATTTTTTCAATAAGATTGCCATGAAGTTTTATGGGAAATTAATATTGCTTTCCTCTATTGAAAAGTTTACACATGATATTATAATCATTACAAGTTATTATTATAAAAACATAATTACAAAGCCAATCGCACCATCAATTTTATTTCTATAAAAATTAGGGATTTACAACTCTGTCCAGTACCAATCGATATGATCGTTTCTCCTGCGAATTATATCGGTATAGTTCGACCAAATATTCTACTATATTTTTCTCTGAGTGTGGTGATAATTCGACGGATGGGCGAAAATTGTTGTATGTACCGATAAAAAAAAATGCGGGTGGATGTGGAGAGGGAGGAAAATAATGAGAGACATGGGAAAAACATCGGTAACGGCAGCGCGACACGATATGGAAAATCGATTGGGGAGACTCGAGACTCGCGTGTCAAATAATTACGATAACCGCGTTATGGGCCGAGCGCGATGAGCGGTTTCCGCAATTGACTAATGAACTTGTTAGCCATTGCTCTGTAGTTACGGGCGGCATGACCGAACGGTGAGATATCGGCCGACCGAGAGAGAGAGAGAGAGAGAAAGAGCGACCGGGACTGGTCGTCACCGAGTCGGGCAAATAGCCGGCGACGTGGAGCGTTTAGACCTAATAGAGCCAGAACCGTGAGCCGCGTGTTCCATGTGTTTATGTATATAAAAATATATAGCTATACACAATACGCATTGACGGCTAAGGCAATCGAGGAAAACCGATTCCTCGCTCGCCACCTTCCATCACTCCGGCTATCTGCGAACCTGTCCGTAGCAATAATAACTCGGCGTAGTTCACAGTGGACGGAGAAAGCGATATTTACAGTGGCTAGGACTGAAGAAGGAGGGAAAAATCGTGCGCGGCGATCGACGGGAATTTATAAATACTCAGCGAGGACTGTAATAGGCCATTGCCCACGGGGCGCCAAGTATGAAATAAATTACGTTAATCGCATGCAACCGCTTTCCGCGCGACTTATTCTTCGAAGCGCGTTTTCCCCTCCAGCTCGTCGCTCGCTGTGAAGCAACGGTTGACGGTGAAAAAAGAAAGAGAGAAAATAAGAAATCGGTAACCGATGAGTTACAACGAGCGAATCGGAGCGAATTTTGCCTTCGGGATTTCTTGCGATTTTTTTATGCCCAGGGTGCATTGAATTCGCGAAGCTCAGCGAGTGGCACTTCGAGAGACTGAGAATTGTCGGGGCCTTTGACTTTGCTCGGTGCATTTGTGTTGCTGTCTGGTCGATCACTCGCTACTTGCTACCCGGTGCACGGCTCTTTCCGTTTGAATTTTGCTCGCGAGCAAATCGCTCCTCGAGTGTCAATCCCTGTAGTTGTTTATGCTACACGCTATGACGCTCAGCCTGCGCTCAGTCACTACGGTACCCGCGTGTTCGAGCAACACCGAAGGGCACGTTCGAGCGCTACTGTTTATTCTCGTGATTGTTGTCTGGCTTGCGACTGCCGAGCGATAGTGAGACTTGTCGTACACTAAACGCGCGATCGTTATCGCCGTTAGAAATATTGAATTTAACATTCACGGTAATTAGCAGTGAAAAAAAAATCTGCATTAATTTTCAAGGTCATTTTCTTAACAGTGAAATTGAAACTGGAGACTCGAGATGCGTTTAAAAAATTATGGGAAATGATATTTTTTGAATGTTTTCCAAGTCTAGGAAATATCCGAATTTTTACAGATTTTTAGTTTCACTCACCGGTCCGAATTTCTCGTTGGCAAAACAAGTACAATTTTATTTTTAATTGATTAATCAAACCAGATGTAAAAGTTTTGCGACAGACTCCAGATTTAAAAAAATCGTGTCTCTGTTCCTAATTTTTACAGATTTCTAGTTTGACTCACCGGTCCGAATTTCTCGTTGGCAAAAAAAGTACAATTTTATTTTTAATTGACTAATCAAACCAGATGTAAAAGTTGTACGACAGACTCCGGATTAAAAAAAATCGTTTCTCTGTTCCTAATTTTTACAGATTTTTAGTTTGACTCACCGGTCCGAATTTCTCGTTGGCAAAAAAAGTACAATTTTATTTTTAATTGAACAATCAAACCAGATGTAAAAGTTGTGCGACAGACTCCGGATTAAAAAAAATCGTTTCTCTGTTCCAGCCACGACGCGCGATTCATCCTCGACGTGGGACATTTCGCTGCGTCACCCTTCGTCGACCTCGCGGTTGATCCCCCCGCGCTATGCATACACCGGGGCAGAGCGCGGAGAGAAAGAAATCCGCGCGGCTTTCGGGTGTCAATCTGCAGGATCCCCGCGGCGGGCTTCCCTCTAATCGCTATTTCGCACCTCGGCGTACGCCGAACCATCGCAAATTGCAGGGCACAGAGAGAAAGAGAGAGAGAGACAGAGAGAGTGAGAGAAAGAAAACCAGAGAACGAGCCACGATTATAGTGCACGATAGTCTCTCAAATACGCTCGAGGCTTTTGCTTTCATAAGCGAGAGAAACTCTCTCTCTGGTCGCCGTCGTCGTCGACGACAGAACGCGGTACGTCCACAGAGCGTTAAACTGCGGCGCTTTTTCCACGTCAAGCTGGACAACCCTAAGCCTCGTGTAAGTTGCCTACTGGTGTTACATGTGTATAGTCTCCACGTACTATAGCGTCGTGGCGCATCTACATTTAAATACACCCAGGCACACACACAAAACTGTCCCTATGTCTATTTATGTTTTTTTACATATACACGTAGATTAAAACGTGTGAGTGTATATTCGTCGTGCACGGACACTCGGGATGCGCGCGAACGGGAGAGGCTTACCGGTTCCCTAATGCCGTGTAATGCGATCAGTGTGCACCGACGAACGCACACGCGTTGCCTTTCCCTTCCGCTCCGGTCTGTCGCCTCGTCGCGTTCCCTTGGCCCTGTGGCCGCCTATGTGTGGAGCTTTCGTGCACGTACAGAGAAATTTGTACACGGACAGACCCCGAGCTTTTCAAGTTTTACGTGATGAGCCACGCTGACGTCCGCACACACGCGGAACGCCGGCGTGTTGTCCGCCGTGTACAACGCTAAAAGTTGCGCGCTAATACCACGCTCGTCGCCCCGTCGGACGGCGTGCGGTAACGACCGGGCAATCGATAGCGCAGCACACGGCGACTGACAAAACGCGCGCCTCTTTGCCATGGGATTCCCCGGCGTGTAAGTAGGTCTGTCAGTGAGCTTCTGGGCTCGGTCGCTCGTCAAACTTTTTACTCCACGTCCGGCAATACCGCTTAGAGCGTCTGCTTATATACCGGTGAATTCCCGAGTGTATTTTTCTTTGCGCGTTCTTCGCCGGGCAAACGGAATTTTTTAGTGGACAGTGATGAAAATTGGAAAACCGCGTGACGTTTTGTGAATATGTTGCGAATTGGCTTGCTTTGCGGGAAATGGTTTGACGTTTGTTGGATTTGTTGGTAGAATATTAAAGTGAACATTTTTCTGATAGATGCAAAGCCTAAGCTTTTCGTCTCAAGTGAGAATAATTTGATGTTAAAGTAATTCGGATATTGTGAGATTGAATTACAAAATTATCCTCCTATTCGTCGCGTCAGCCGATTTTCATTTCAACTTGTTTACGTAAATATTGACAAACGTTTCGGCTGTAAATAAATGACAAATTGTGAACGTGGAAGTTTTTCTAAATGTTCGAGAAAACGTTTCCTGTGTTTAACGAGTACCCGAAGACGCTGATCGAGACCGCAAAACAATTATGCGAATATCCAATCACCGAGAGAAAAAAGCCCACGTGTCCAAAACGTAAAACCGAATTTTCCACCGAATTTTCTTCGCTCAACCCGCCCCGCATTGTCCATCATAAACGCACAGTCCACGAAGGCACCGAATTAACCTGAATACATCAAAGTCTTCGTGCATAAAACTACGTACTGCGCGCGCGCTTTTACCGCACGAATCCCGCAAAGTTCCAAGCAGATCCGGGCGGCCGAAGGGGGGAGGCCGGAGAGAACCTCGCTCCAAAGCTCTTTTTCCACTCTCATCGTTCTCCAGCCCGAGTTGCTGATAGAGGATAAAGAAAGTGATAGAGAATAAGCGATGCCCTCCTCGACTCAAGAGGAGGACCCTCCTCCTCCCCCCTTTCTCCTTTTTTCCCTCTGTTGTCTCGCGATTTTTCGCGTGCCTAGCACACGCGAATTCTCGAACCGACGCAGCTTCTCCCGCGTCCTCGACGATGTTTAAAAACCTCCGCAGCTTTGCGGCGTCGAGGCGAAAAAAAAAGAGGAGGACAAAAAAATGCTGGTCTTTATCGCCCCGGTGCAAAGGATCGGGCTGTTACCACCGACGAAGCTTCGCCCGCTCGCTCTCTACACGTGTGTGTATAATATATTAAACTCAAAGCCGCACCGCCGTCGTCGTCCTTGCCATCGGCCACAGGAGACGGAGAGAGTGAAAGAGCGAGAGAGAAAGAGAAAGAGAGAGATAGAGCGAGTGGCACCCTCAACATTAACGATAGCACCGCCCCTGCGCATCAGTATGCTAATCCGATGATTGGCTATGTTCCAGCCTCATCCCTCGTCGCGCACTTCTCTCTGTCTCTCTTATTCTCTTCCCTTTTCTCACCGCGAGCCAACCGCGCCACTTCGCTCGGGCTCAGCCCGCGCGCGCGACACGACGACTCCGATATTCGCCACCCTTGTAATCGTAACCATAAGCCAAAAGCGAACCCTCGCCCAGGCGCTCGCTAATTAGCCGCATCTTCCGTATCTCCACCCGGGGCTTTTGCGCTCCATTCGCTCGCTTCTCTCGCCTCTCCCATCTCTCTCTCTCTCTCTTCTCTCTGTGCATCGACGAATTATACCCCGAAGGGTGTTCGATTGTCCTCGACCGATTCGACTGATTCACTTCAACGTGTGGCCTCGTTTTTTTTTTTTTTTCGTTGCCACCGTCGGCAAGTCGCAATTCCTCGCCACGTCGAAGGTCAAGCGGGCTGCGAGAAAAAAAAGAAGCAGAACACGATTACGGCTTTGCGAATATTTGCGCGCACTTGTGGTACACATATAAATGTATATATGTACATAAATGCGGCGTGGAGCACGAAACCGCCTGCGGGGTTTCTATGCATAGGAACTTAACGTCATCAAAATCCACTTGAGCTCTATCTGTGGCACCCCCGACGCGCTCGCCCGCCACCCCCGAAATTCAAATGGGGCTTCGAGCGAGGCCAACAATGGCCCCCGAGGGGGCGAGACCGACATAAGCCCATAAACTTGCAATATTGAATACAAATGGACGAGCGCGCTGCCGTGCAAATGAGGCTTTCGCGCGAGCTTCGCCGCGATGTGTTGTCCCCCCCCCTGCCTCCTCCCAACCCCCACTCGCTTTATGGCCAATGTACAACCGCCCCTATAGCCCTTCGCGAAGGGTCGCGAGGATAACCATCGCCCGCCAACCGCCGGCGTGCGGTTTAACGTGCCGCTCGTGTAAAATAAATTAATCGCCTCTCTATTATTATGCGATGAAGGGGAAAAAGAAGACCGATGTGTCGTCGCTGGTGAAGTTTTGAAAGCGACACTCACTTTTTCTCTCGTTTCCCGGCGCCCGTATCCCGGAATCCCTTGGCGAACGGGTTATTGTCGATCTTCAGCTGCGTGATCTGCAAATAAAAATAGTCTCACTTTAGTTGGGTGTCGGGTTTGTGCAGTCGTTTTTTTTTAAGTTTTTTTTTGTTTTTAGAGAAAATTCAGACAATGGGATGTGGAAAGTTGGTCCGCAATTTGGCGCCAAGATTTAAGTGAATTTTGCTGTTTCCCTCAGTGAGAAAAATTCGCACAGTGAAATCGAGAATGTTGCGAGTTTTGCCGCATAAATAAGTCACTCGTGTTACGAATCAGTTACCGGGAAATAAACTTTGCGTAAAAATGCGTTGCTTTCACCGCTGGGAAATATCTGCATAATTGAGTCGACCATTTTTCTGGGTGCGAGAATTTGTATCTTACACAAGTTCCACACGCAGCGGCAAAAAGTTATTCGCACACGTATATTCCATGGCATTCCATGGCATATTCCATGGCATTCGCACGTTTGTGAGTCCGAGTTAGCGAAAACCTGTGGCAAAGCTTCGGAACATTTTCCAGCGATAAAATAACGCTCGGACCTCGGTCGCCATGCTGCGAAGCGGGATTAAAGTGGGTGGGGAATGGAAACGCCAGTGGAATTTTGAAAGAAGTCGTTCATAAGACGGACACGTGATAGACGTCCCATAAATTCAGCGGAATCGCTCTCGTGTGATACCCTCTTCGACGTTGCACGAAACGCAGAGACGCAAGACGCGGGGAGACGAGGAGTCGCACAGCCGCACAGCGAGAGATAATCGAATCAGAGCCGGCGGCAACGAGCGGCACGTTTCGTCGCCGCTACATCGACGGGGACGCGGGATGACCGAGTGAAAAGTTTGAGTTTCACTGTCGTCGCGGTGCCGCCGCGCTCGAAATCTCGCGGTTGCGGAACAAGCTCTTGGAACGGCTCCAAGGTGTCTCGTAAAACTTTACTCTCGACGTTAAAGCGCCCGATTCTCTTCACAGCTTTTTCCTTTTTTCCCCCCGTTTCGCTCCTTTTTTTTCTTTCTTTTTTTTTTTTTTGCTCCTCCACTCATCATCCCGGGTGTTTGACTCGCGCGGCCGACAGGTCAATATTGGATTCTACTTCGCGGCGTTAAGAGGGAACGGGAGAGAGGAATAAGGAACGGAGGATAAAAACGAGAAAAGATGATCCTCTTCTCTCGTCGAGTCGCTGCTGGTGCTGCTGGTGCTGCTGCCGAGCGCGACTCGCGGCTCACCTTCTCGTTTTGGTAGGCGGTCACGGCGATGAATTCCGTCTCTTTGAATACGTAACTCCGGAACGTCGAGTACGGCAGCTTGAGTACGTCGTTCGCTCGCACGAGATGAAACCTCGGCTGGTACTTGTGCATCGAGTTCAGTATCGTCTGAAACATTAAGACGGAGCATTTTTCGGACAGACTGCTTCACACTTTTTCGGAGTCTTAGTGTCTCTAACATGCAAACATTTCCGGTACATTTATACACAACGTTCATGCAACTACTGTACAAATAATAAGGAGAATAATTAGATACTTTTGTATCTTGATCTGTAATTAATTAAGACTCGAAATTATTATTTTTTTTCATGCGAGAAATAAATTCTGATTCGCTTCAATCGTCGATCGTCTCGGAAAGTAGGAAAAAGATGCGATTTTTCTTGGCCAACTAAAATTACAAAAATGCCAGTAAGAAATAAAATTCTGTATCGGCAAATAATTAAAACGTATTCAATTGGTCAAGAAAATATTCCGACATTTTTTTTCAACAGACATCCCCATATCACTGTGATAATATTTCTGAGGTAAAATTCCCTGAAATTCGCTTTGATCGTCAGTCGCTTCGAAGAATAGGAAAAACCTGCGATTTATTTAGCCAACTAAATTCACAAAAGTGCCATAAAAATGTATGTCTTAATCAGCTAATAATTAAAATGTATTTCAAATTAGCCGACAAATATACCGACATTAATTCTTTTCCACAAAAATTGCCAAATTATTGTGATAATATTTCTGAGGAAAAATTCCTGGAAATTCGCTTTGATCGTCAGTCGTTTCGAAAAATAGGTAAAACCTGCGATTTGTCCAGTCAACAAAAATAACAAAAATGCTATAAAAATGAATATCTTAGTCAGCTAATAATTAAAATGTATTTAAAACTAGCCGACAAATATTCCGACACTTATTTTTCCCTCCAAAAATCGGCAAATCACCGTGACGACATCTCCTAGGAAAAAAGCCGAAAAAAATTCGCTTCAACCGTCGATCGTCCCGGTATCGACGGAAAATAATCACGCGCGCGATTTCCGGCTCCGAGTGCGGAGAATCTTCGCGTAATGTATCGTCGCGGATGGGACTACGCGAGGCACGCGGCGAATGCGCCTCTGCCTTCGTTTTTTTTCCCGCCATATATTCCTCGTTTTTTTTTCTCAAAAATTCCATCCGCTCCTTAGCTGCGCCTTTCCCACCCTCGCTACTCCCGGGTCGCTTCTATGCAGATCCGCGCGCGAAGTCGTCGTCGCTCGCTCGCTAACAAGATTGCCCGACGACGCATTCTCCTCCTTCCGTCCCCGCGCGTTGCCGACCGATAAATCTGTTTATTTGCTACCGTTTCTGGGCACAGCGAGCGGATCTCTCGCTCTCTCGCTCTTTCTCTCCTCTCGTTGCTTCTTGCCTGCTGCTGTTGCTGCTGCTGGTAATTGCCCGCGGGTCGTAGGCGCTCGCGTCTATATTTATTATCGCGAGTTAAGTTATTTACTGGCTGCTGCTGCTGCTGCTGCTGCTGCTGCTCGGGTAGAAACGCCGAGAGCGAATTGTTTAGTCGAACTTCGCGGATTCTCGGCGAGTGATAGAAAGAAAATTAAAAAAAAAAAGCACCGATTAGCCGACTCACAGGGGTGAACAAAGCCGACCGAGATAAATAATTACGGAACGTCAACTAATTACAAAGCCAATCGTACCATCAATTTTATTTCTATAAAAATTAGGGATTTACAACTCTGGTTCCAATAAAATTTGTAAATAAAAAATGTTTAGAGTCAGAAAAATTTCTGTTAAACCATCATAGACTTTATCTTTTTTTCGACCTCATCTCCCATCGCCAAAATCCCCATCTATGATCAAAGCTCGCGAGTTAAGTTATTTACTGGCTGCTGCTGCTGCTGCTCGGGTAGAAACGCCGAGAGCGAATTGTTTAGTCGAACTTCGCGGATTCTCGGCGAGTGATAGAAAGAAAATTCCAAACAAAAAAAAAAGCACCGATTAGCCGACTCGCAGGGGTGAACAAAGCCGACCGAGATAAATAATTACGGAACGTCAACGGCAAATTGACCTCCCGCCACAGCCGCGAAGCTCCGAACTCCTCTTGCAATTATTCATCGCCTCATTCGCGCGCATTTCGATATCGCGCGAAATTATAATCGTATTAAATTTTAATTACGCCAGCTGGCGCAATTACGCGAGAAAAAAAATATACGCCGCCGCGCAGAAATCAGCGGCGGAGCCAATAATGACGAAAAAAAAAAGAAAAAAAAATCCACTGCGCTCGGCGCGGCGCGATGGAAAAGGCGGGAGAGCCGCCCGGGGTAATAAATAAAATATCCCGCCGCCATTTGCTCTCGCCGCGCGCGAGCGCGCGAGGAGAGCAAAAGAGGCCGCGGCGCGGCTGTTGCTGCTTGCGACGGCGGCGGCACCGACACAAAGGGGAAATAATTAGTGCCGGGTAGATAGGCCTAATCTACGCGTTTGTCATTAGCCTATCAAAGCTAAATGCTGCCTCCTCCTCCTCCCCTCTCCCCTCCCTGCATCGAGCTCACTCGCTTCGCGTTTGCCCCCCTCCCCGCCCCCTCTTTTCGCAGGGGGCCCCCTGAATTTTTCTCGGTACTCCCCCCCCCTTCCCCTCCGCCCCCTCATACGTGCCTCCCCCTCCCACCCTCCCCTCCCTCCACCTGCAGCCTCGCTCGGACGGTCCAGAATCCAGAATCCAGAATCAAGAATCACGCGCGAACCCCTCGGGGCGTCGAGACGCAAAAATATGTGAGAAACACGTCGAGCAATTAGTATTTCTCGGGACACGAGAGAGACAATATATATTGTCTCCTCTCTGTCTTTCTCGCTCTATCTCGCGGGCAGTCGCGGAGGTCAAGTCGTGAGGCAACTTATTGCCGAAGAAAATGGTGGGAGGTAAAAGGAGGGGGGAGGGGCGCGAGTTTGCTCTGTAACGGGGGACGGATCGCGAAGCGGTCAAGTATACGGAAAAGAGGAAGAGAATCGAGCCTTTCCGAGGGGACAAAAAGGGAGAATTAACGGGGGGCCGGGTGGGGGGGGGGGGGGAGGGGAGGGATAGTGAGTATGGTGTATATAGTGGTTCTCGAGCGAAGCTGCGCGGATAACTCGCGGCAAACTCGGCGGCAGCGGGAGCATCGCATGACACACACAGAAGCCGACGCGGCTAATGACTCTGTCCGGGGTAATCTCGGGGTGTTATCTGTCCTCCTGACTACCTGGGGCCCACCTACTTGGAATCACGAGGGAGAGAGAGAGAGAGGGAGCAGCCGCGCCGCGGCAGCCGGGGGGCCCCCCTCTACCGCCTATACCGACCACCGCGCGCGTCGCGATTTTACGGAAATTGATTTCCGTTTTTTTGCTTGGAATATTTTAGAGAATGTAAAAAAGTGATTTTTGCCGCCTGACTTTTGAGTTTACGTTAGTGGAAATTTGTTCAATTTTTTTTTTTTTTTGGAGATTGTAAAATAATGTTTAGATAGATTTATCTTTTTCATCGGAAATTGATTTCGGTTTTTTTGCTTGGAATATTTTAGAGAATGTAAAAAAGTGATTTTTGCCGCCTGACTTTTGAGTTTACGTTTGTGGTAATTTGTTAATTTTTTTTTTGAGATTGTAAAATAATGTTTAGATAGATTAATTTTTTTTTATCTGAAATGTTGTATACATTTTCTTTTCATCGAATTCAGATATTTTTGGCAATGTAAATTAATTTAATCGACGAGATAAAAAAAGGTTAAATTAGCCTGCTTCTCTGAATCGGCGAGCATTTTTTTGTTGGGCGCCAATTGTAATTGCAAGCAAACGAATCCAGCCCACAATATGTTCCAATCAGTGTTGTAAGTCCCCGTTATTTTCAGAATTAAAATTCACACAACAGTTTGTTTTTCAGTTACGATTTTATAACGATGACCCGTAGCGATTATAAAATGACATGTGAACTTTTCAATAGCCCTAAGAAAAACCAAAATTTTAATTAAATTTTGGGAGAAATTGTGCGAAAAATAGGCAAGCACAGTCCTCCATTATTTTCGTATCTCTCCATTTTTTCAATAAGATTACCATGAAGTTTTATGGGAAATGAATTTAACTTGCTTCTATTTAAAAGTTTACATATCATATTATAATCATTACGAGTTATTATTATAAAAATATAAGTACAAAACCAATCGTACCATCAATTGTATTTCTATAAAAATGAGGGATTTACAACTCTGATTCCAATAAAATTTATAAATAAAAAATGTTTGGAGTCAGAAAAAATTCTGTTAAAACAGCACAGAGTTTTTCTTTTTTTTCGACCTCAACTCCCATCACCAAAATCCCCATCTATGATCAAAGCCTCGTGATGGAAAACAACATTTTCCAAGAAAATGTATACCCAAAAAAATGTCGAAGTTGCTCAAGTTTTTGTAAAATCATCTTATAATTTTTTTCTCTTTTTTTCTGACATCACCTCCCATCACTCAAAGCCTCGCGACGGGAAACGTCGAGCGCGTCGCTGCATTCCGCGCGCAGAGCGACTTAGCCCCTTTAACGTCGAGTCGGCTCCCGCGCGCGAGGCGAAGAAAGAACGATAATGAGAGAGTGGCGAGTGCAAGATGTGGAATTAAAGAAATAAGTGACTCGCGGCCGATGGTTCGCGGAAGGCGGTCTCGGGGTGGTCGTCGCCCGGTGCTCGCGTAAGGACACGAAGCGCGAGGATGACGCGCGACTGAAACCAGCGGCGGCGGGAAAAGACCGCGCGGAGCGCGCGCTCCCTTTTGATCACTTTAATGGCTTTAACGCTAAACCGATAGTCACTCCTTTCCCGACACCGCGCGCTCTGAATATTAATTCACGACCAGCGCTCTTCCTCCTCCATACAAAAGATCACGAAAAAAAAATAAAAATAAAAAAAAAAAATCCAACAATTCCCCGAGCGACTTCAGGAATCATCATTATACAAAGTCAGCCTCGGCCTCAGCCCCGGCCTCCTCGTGTGTTTCCACCGCGCCAACTTGAGCGGGGAGTCGAGATCGAGACAAGAGAGACGAGCTCAGCTCCTCGTCGGGAAAAGAGCGAAGAGAGGAAAGAAAAAAAAAAAAAAAAAAGAAGCAAAAAGAAAAAGTCTCCTCTCCTCAGCGTCCTAAGCAGCAGCGAAAGAGACAACGACCCGTCGGCCCCGCCTCCCCCGGCTCGTCCACCGGGTCGACGACGACGTCGACGACGTCGACGCTCTTTTCATCGTGCATACTTTGAGAGTTAACGAGAGTTAGCCGCGATGGACCGAGCGCGATTGCTCGCGCGGGGCGGCCGCAGCACAACCGCCCGGCGTCTGGGTACACATTAATAGTTTCCGTTCCCTCGGTCGTTCGAGAGCCGCGGAGACCGGCCACACGTGTCGTCTCTACACGGCTGCATAGAAACGACGCAGCGGCAGCTCATAAGACGCTGAATATTGCGAGGAGGGAGAGAGACGAGAGACGAGGTTTGATGTCTCGGCCCCTCTGGGGGATGATTCAGAGCGAAGAGGGCAGCGAACGCGCAGGGACACCGCAGGTGGCGCCCTCGCCACGGTTCACGTCAACGCTGAGAAACACCCGGAGTCACCCCTCCCCTCTCCCTCTCCCTCCTCCCTCCTCCTCTGCCCTCCCCCTCCGCCCCTCGTCATCCCTCGCGCGGGCAACGTCACGGCCAACCCTCGACTCTGGAATCCGCAACACCCTCTTTTCTATGTGCACATGGGCTATGTATGGCAAGGAGCAAACCGGGCTTCTGTGTATATAAATTTACGCAGGGAGGGAGAGAGTGAGCGAGAAAATATATAGAGAGCGAGAGAGAAAAAATGTATAGAGAGAAAGAGAGTAAAAAATGTACGAAGAAAAAGAGAGAGAAAAAATATGTAGAGAGAAAGAGAGAAAAAAAATACATAGAGAAAGAGAGAAAAAGAATACATAGAGAAAGAGAGAGAAAAAATATATATAGAGAAAGAGAGAACAAAATATACAGAGAGAAAGAGAGAAAAAAATATATAAAGAAAAAGAGAACAAAATATATAGAGAGAAAGAGAGAAAAATATATATAAAGAAAAAGAGAACAAAATATATAGAGAGAAAGAGAGAAAAAACATATATAGGAAGAATAAGAGAGACAAAACATCTATATAAAGAGTGAGAGAGAAAAGCATATACAGAACGTATATATGTATAGTATATAGCAATTTTTTCGCTGGTATCGCATTATGGCTACGTGTGCGCGGGGTCGTTGGGTGCAGAGAGAAAGGAGAGAAAAGGCGAGGCGAAGGTGCCGCACAGAGGACGCCGCGTGCGCCCTCGAAAGACTCAGCAGCAGCAGCATCGAGTATATAAAAATGTGTATATGTAGTTTTTCCGGCCGCTCCGTGTGTGCGGGTTGGGTTGGGGTGGGTGGAAAGAGCGCGGGAGAGAAAGGAGAGAAAAGGCGAGGCGAAGGTGCCGCGTGCGCCCTCGGGAGACTCGGCAGCAGCAGCAGCAGCAGCAGCAGCGCGTGCGAGAAGCGTCTCGGTATCGACCGGCCGAAAAAGGGGTGGATTGTCCGGCCGGCACCGCCAACGCCGCCACCGCGTCTCCAGCGCCAACAGGAGCCACGAGGAAGAAGGAGGAGGACGAGGCCATAGTGTATATAGCATATATAGGATATATGTATATATATTTATGTGTGTGTGGTCCCTTGCAAGGGGTGGCAACACCCACGCGATTCGATAGCCCCCAGCGAGCTGGCTGCGTGTGAGGGAGGATCCGGGCTGTGAGGTGTCCACTGGTGGATTGAATTATTTTTTGTCTTTTGGGCGTAAAAGTTGGTCGTGGTCGCAAATTTATTTTGAATTTTTTTTACTACTTTCTTGTCATCCTTTTGGTTGTGGAGTTTTTTTTAAGGGTGGATTCGTGAATTAATTTTTTGTTGCTAATTGTGTTGATTTTTTTTAGTCGTTGTATTCAGCAGACTGTTTAGCAAAATGAGGAAAAATAGTTGAAAAAACGTAATTTGGAATTTGGATTTTTGATTGGATTGTTTTAGAATGCGATTGTTTTGATGACCATTTTTTATTGTTGCGAATACCGGGACAAAATTGGTGAAAAGTGGGACGAAAATATGTCACGTGAAATGGAGATGAACGGAATTTTATAGTTGAAAAGTGAGTCAGGATTTTCAACCTCGCGTTAAATGTACGAATAAAATCGCCGACGTGAATAAAAACGTGTTTACAGTGATCGAATGTAAAATTCACACGTCGGAATTCACCATCTTTTTCCCAAAAGGAACGGAAAGAGGGCGAGGGATAGGAAGGAAAGGAACGGCGAGGGTTTGCCGAACCGTCGAGCGTCTCAAAGTCTTCTCACGAAAGAGCAGAACTTGTTTACCGGAAAGTTTCGGCACCCTCTGCGAAAAAAAAGCAAAAAAAAAAAGAAAAGAAAAAACGACGAAGACGGTCGAGCGTATGAAAAAAAAGAAAACGCGGGCAGACCGCTTTTCACGATTTTTCCTTCCGCCGAAGGAAGCGAGGAGGGAGCCCTCGCTAAAAAGGAAACGTTAAACGGAAATCAGCCTGCTTACAACGCGACTGGTGTAGCACAAAGGCCACCCGCTCTCTCCCTCTCTCGCTCTGCGGTTTCCCTCGCTCCTCTCTCGCTTTTCCTCCAGGGAAACTCGAACTCTTTGAGCCGCTTCGCGATGCTGCTGGCGCTTTCGATATTTCCATTGCGCCGAGAAAAATATACGAGAGGCGATGGAGATTCGGGAGTGTGAAATTGGAGTCCCAATTGAAGTGAAAGAAGAACCAACACGGCACGAGAAGTAAGAGCTACATCGTCATCCTCGTTTAACCGAAAAATTGCTCGGAGAGCAAGCAAGAGAAAAGAAAGAAAAAAAAAACGAAAAAATCAAGAAAGTATATATTTTACTGTTTATTCTGCCTCGGCGTCGAAAAAGTGATATTCAGTGAAATCGCAAATACTTTAACTCACTAAAAAAAAAAAAAGAAAAAATCACTTCAGCCGAAAGCAACGAGATTTCACGATTTTAGTTTATTTACCGATGACTCTGCTATTTTTTTTCGCTCCTCGATTCTCGTTTTTTCGCCTCGACGAAAGTGCAGATGGGATCGAGGAGGAAAAAGAGGCTCATAAATAATTGATCGCTTTTCTATTCCAAACTGTGTGTCGACGATTCTGCCTTTTTATCCTTCCGCCCCCGAATTAGAGTTCGGGGTCGACAATGGACGCGCTGATTGAAGGCGATCGGGACGAAGTTCTTTTTTCTTTTTTTCTTCTTCTTCTTCTTTCGCTTTTCTCAGTCCTCTCGCCAACCCCCGAATCTTCGGCCGATGCGACATCGGGGCGCCTCGACACCCGCAAAGCAATCGCTTCCGCTCCGAACGTCGCGACCCCGTAATTTTGCGGCCGCGGGTCAAACGTAAAAAAGAGGAAGACACGCGCGCGTATATCGAACTCCGACCATCGCGGGCCGGCGAATTCAGCTGCGTAATCGTCCCGGCGACACAAATTTCCACGGACGCAACGCAGTCCGTTCACGTTTTCTTCACGGCTATTGACCGACATCCGGACGAGTTGCACAAAAAATAAGGAAAAAGATTGCACAGCGAAAAAATCAAATTTCTGGCGTTAATAGGTGGAAAGCAAAATTAATTTCTTTCGCTAACTACGAATAATATTGATTTCTAGTTGTCGTTGTAAAAAATTGGAAATCTGCGCTTCAAGTTAAATTAATTTATCGCTGATTTGCCGAGTAATAACCGCAGCAATAATTTAATTTGAACAAATCATTGCTAGACTTTAGTAATCATTAATACAATTGTCGTGCAAATGATGTAATTGATATGATTCATACAATTTATATAATTCATACAATTTACACTGCAGTAACAATTCATTCCCGATAAATTATTACTCGACTCCACTCCACGCTTTTCTCCCCCAACGATCCAAATTATTTTCACTCCTAAACCGTCATGTAATTTGTAAAAAAAAAAAAAACTCCCAAAGGCGACGAAGCCGATGACGAGTGGAGCGACAAAAAAAAAGCCGAAGAAAATAGTGACAGCTTCAGGCCTGAAAGCCAGAATGTTTTTTTTCTCCCCAACTCAACGACTCCGTGGATACGTCACAGATAATTGTAACAAATACGTATTTATATCGCCGCGGTGTGGCATAGAGACGAGTCTATTTTCTCGAGAGCGTCGTTATCGCCGAAACAGCTCGACGACTCGTCGACTCGTCGCTCCTCGCGGCGGAGATACGAGGCGCTCGCTCGGGTCCCATGACGATGAGGACGGTAACCGTCGAACGGTACCGGGGAATATTATAACTCCCGGCGATAACCCCGGAGTTGGAAGCGTTCCGTCACAATCTGTCTCGCGGACTCGCTCGGCTGAGCGTCGTCGCGTTGCCCCGAGACCGAGGCGCAATTATCCGCGACATGATGCTGCTTCTCCTCTGCCGCTGGTTTTACACATCGAGATTTCTGCATCGCGATCTCTCGGCTCGTGCGCGCTCCTTGGGATTTCCGAACTCACTCGGGTTTTGCCCTGCAGCATTAAAAATATGCATAATAAATATCAACCGGTATCGCGAGAAAAAAATGTAACGCACCGAGTAGCGAATAATGAGGAGCATCCGGTCGAGAGTCTCGCCGGTGACAATTAACAATGTAACAACCCCCCCGCGGTTGATGTAATAATTGACACCGTTTATCGGAAAATCGTTGGCGTCGATGATCCTGCGACACTCGAGACGATTGAGCGCGATTAAACGCAGCGATTCAGCGGGTGATGGAGATTTAATTATCGCTAATATTCTGTCAAGTTGGTGGAAAAATTCTCGTCGGCAGCCACGATGAAAATTCTTTTGGTTCGAATGACGTTAGCGATATGAACACGCTTACGCGGTGATTAGAATTTTTATTTCGACGTGGAAGCTCCGAATTTAATGCGACGAATTTTTTTATTCGAATTCTGTCAACATTAGAGGAATTTTTTATTTGCCTTGATGCATTAAATACGAAGTATGGAAATTTTTGTTTCAGACGTGGTAGCTCCAAGTTTAATTCTCCAATTTTATCTTTAATTCTGTCAAGATTAGTGAACTCTTTTGTTTGCCTTGATGGCATTAAATACAAAGTATGGACATTTTTGTTTCAAACGTGGTAGCTCCAAGTTTAATTCGATAATTTTATCTTTGATTCTGTTAAGATTAGGGACATTTTTTGTTTGCCTTGATGCATTATTTACAAAGTATGCGTGGATTTTTGTTTCAAACCTGGTAGCTCCAAGTTTAATTCAATAATTTTATCTTTGATTCTGTTAAGATTAGGGACATTTTTTGTTTGCCTTAATGCATTATTCACAAAGTATGCGTGAATTTTTGTTTCAACCTGGTAGCTCCAAATTTAACTCCACAATTTTATTGTCAATTCCGACAAGATTGGGGGAATGTTTTGTTTGCCCTGAAGCAGAAAAATTAAATACAAAGTGTGGATAATAAATATGAGAAAAAATCGCTGGATAAATGACGAACATCCGTTCGAGAGTCTCGCGCCGAGCGATCAACAATGCAACAGGCACGCGCGGCCGCTCGCGATTGATATAATAATAGACATGTCTGTTTATCGGAAATTTAGACGTTGCAGTCGATGGTCGTCGAGCGCTCGGGATAATTGAGCGTAATTGAACGGAGCGATTAGTAATGGGGAAACACGTGGCGCATTCAGACATTCGCGGTTGGAAGCTCGAACGCGCTGACACAGAGTCAGGCGTCCTGTGTGCCGAGCCTCGATCGCCGGGCAAACCCTGTGATTAACGCATTAGGTGCCGCTCGCGGTGAGCGCGATATTCTCACCGGTGATCGCGAGCGCCTTGCGGATAATTCACGAGGACGACGATCGCGAGAAAGAAAAAAAAAAAAAAAAATGCCAGCGGTGTGCGATATGCCACAATCGAGTGGCGATTAGAGGAAACGGCGGACGATCAGAGATAACTCGGAAAATTGCTGAGTTCGAGGAGGAGAATCGCTGGGAAATTGTCGAGGCGTTTCTCGCTCGCCAACGAGACAAACAATTCGCACTGCGAGTGACGATTTCGCAGGAAATGCACTGATTCATCATTTTTTAAATTATTGGTATTAAATATTTAGTTGAATTACATATTTGTGGCGTTAAAAAAATATATATAATTTTTTCATTGCAAATTGACTGACTTCAAATGAGATTTAGAGAATAATTTTACTGGTGTTGTTAATTTTATCGTTCCGGTAATAAAATAGATTTTAAAAAATTGGAAAGGTAGTCATTTCGTGGTACAGTAGAAAGCTGCGTAAAATTCAGTCAAAATTTTGACTATCTTGATGGAAGAAAAATCTCGAGAAAAATCGAGCATGTAAAAGGTGCTTCAAAGATTAATTCTGCATAATAAAGTTTACAAAATGTTATAAACAGATGAATGAAAAAAATATCGTTTAACAGATATTTCGATGACCCCTTTTTTATAGAAATGATTCCTTCGTTTTTCAGAAAACGTATGCATTTTTTCAGCTTTTTGAGTTCTCTTTGAAATTTGTGTTTTCTTATATGGAAAATATGTACAAATTTCAAAGCGAACTTACAAATCCGAAAAAATTCATACGTATTCAGAAAAACGAAGGAATCATTCCCATAAAAAAAGCTTGGGTCATCGAAATATTTGTTAACCTATTTTTCAAATAAATTTGTCAATAACATTTTAGAATTATTATTATGCAAAATGAATCTTTTCACCACCTTTAATGTGCATGCATTTTTTCAGATTTTCAGACCAACGAGAAGTCTTTGCAATGTTCTCTCATTTTTCTCGAATTTATGCGAAATTTTTAAACCATCGAGAGTCTTTGCAATGTTTTCTCATTTTTCTCAAATTTATGCGAAATGAATATCAGGCGCTAGAGCTACCTAAAATCGAGTATTTCTGGTTCTCTCCTTCATAAGGTACAACATCGCTCTGTCCTTTGCTCCACATTAATTTCACCGGGCGTCGTTTTTACTGCAATTAAACAGCGCTAAAACGTTAAATGAATCGGTTAATATTTCTCCGGTCGGGCGGGGGGGCGGAGGGGAAAGTGGAAATAAGAAGCTGCTGCCGCGGCTGCGGCGGCCGACGAGGGGTGACAGCGGAACAGCGCAGGATATACCGCGTGCGCAAATAAAAGAGCGGGGTATACACCGGGCCGCCTCCGTCACCGCGCGCGCACACAGAGGCAGTAAGTAAGTTGGTTAAACAGAGATCCTAAAACATTCAAACGACAAACAGTAGACGGTACAACGCGGTGGAGAAAACGCAAGCGCGCCGCGGGAGTGTGAGAAAGAGAAGGAGCCGCCGCCGCGCCGAGAGATTCGATCCTTTCGCCTTGTCCCGTGTGTCTCTCGCGCGCGGCCCGCTCACCGATGTCCATTAGCGGAGTTTGCGCGGCGGCGCCTGTGATCTTCCACGGATCACATACGACGACCGCGACGCGTCCCGCACCGAAGCAAATAAGCGCTAACCAATTTCCCCCCCCCCCCCTCCCCCCCTCCCCCACCCCCTGCTCTCGCTCGCTCTCTGCCTATATGTTTCACCCTCGACAGCCTCGACAGCCGCATTCGTCACTTGCACTCGCGGCACTCGCGCGCGACACGCACTTGCGTAATCGCAATCGAATCATACGGATCGTAATTAACGACGCTTAGCTTTCGCGGAATTTTCCATTATAGCGCCCGATTTTTCTGCTTTTGGGAACGGAGAATCTGAGGTATTTTCGCTTCATGAATTGGTCTCGATTCATGAGAGGCAGGAGTATTTTGCGTGACCGTGAAAATTCATTTTTGGTCATCTGTGAAAAAAAAAAAAAAATTGAAGTTTGAAGTCACGAAATTAATTCATCAAGATTTTTATGATTACTCAATTCCATGGTTTTTTGGGAAAATTAGGTTGTATTATAGCGTCGATTTTTCTGCTTTTGGCCCGGAGAATCTAAGGCATTTTCGCTTCATGAATTGGTCTCAATTCAATCGAGGCAGGACTATTTTGCGTGATCGTGAAAATTCATTTTTGGTCATCTATTTAAAACAGAAAAAGAATGGAAATTTGAAGTCACGAAATTAATTCATCAAGATTTTTATGATTACTCAATTCCATGGTTTTTTGGGAAAATTAGGTTGTATTATAGCGCCGATTTTTCTGTTTTTGGCCCGGAGAATCTAAGGCATTCTCACTTCATGAATTAGCCTCAATTCAATCGAGGCAGGAGTATTTTGTGTGACCGTGAAAATTCATTTTTCGTCATCTATTTAAAAAAAAATGTAAGCTTGAAGTCAAGGAATTAATTCATCAAGATTTGTATGATTACTCAATTCCATGGTTTTTTGGGAAAATTAGGTTGCATTCAAATTAACTTACAGATTTCTGCAAGAAATAATTTATATTACAATTAATATTATTAAAGCTGGACGTTTCGAAAAAAAAAATCAAGGCTCACCTCAAAAATTATTTAATCAAAACCTCGAATCTTTAAATAGTACACAACTAAAGATGTAAACATAAAAAAATCGTCAAAAAATCAGTGCAAAATTCGTGGCAAAAATCCTGGAACCCGATTCACAACAAAAGAATCGCAATTTATCCCGAGCGAGCGAGCCCGACGAGATTTTTGGTCATCTATTAAAAAAAAATGTAAGCTTGAAGTCACGGAATTAATTCATCAAGATTTTTATGATAACTCAACTCCATGGTTTTTTTTTGGGAAAATTAGGTTGTCTTCAAATTAACTTACAGATTTTCTGCAAGCAATAATTTATATTACAATTAATATTATCAAAGCTGAACGTTTCGAAAAAAAAAAAAAAAAAAAAAAAAAATCAACTCTAACCTCAAAAATTATTTAATCAAAACCTCGAATCTTCAAATTGTACACGATTAAAAATGTAAAAATAAAAAAATCGTCAAAAAATCAGTGCAAAATTCGTGGCAAAAATCCTGGAACCCGATTCGCGACAAAAGAATCGCAATTTATCCCGAGTGAGCGAGCCCGACGAGACAACAAAAACGCGCGTCTCCTCTTCCCGGTAGCGCCGGGGCCGGGACGTCGCGCCACCGGAAGCCAGCGATTTTGTATTTTTCTTTAGTCCATTAGCGACACCGCGAGTGTGGCGGCAAATTCGAAACACATGTAACCGCGTATTACGGAACGCGCTGGTGGCCCCCGCGCCGAGTTATACGCGAGTGTCGCGTGGCCCCCGAGCACCGCACGTACATCATCATCATCGTATAATGTAGTGGATATTGGCGCCTCTCGACGTTCCTTCCACCTCGAGGATCCCTCGTCGTTCCCGCCGTTCCATCCTCGTCTCTACCTGCCCTACCCGTTCACATATATAAATACATAAATCCATATACACAACACACGCGTGCATTTTTCCTCGCGAGTTATATAATCAAGGGTCATTCATATCGGAATCATCGTTCCACTCCTCAGTCGACGCGAGGGGCAATAAAAAGTGTGATATATAGCGACGAGACAAATTACAGTGCCCGGTGTCACGCAACTCGGCTGCTTACACAGAGCTTCCTGTTTATATTCCCTTATCATCCAAAAATCACTCGCCTGAGATCTCATTCTTCGCGACTTTTTCTCCTTCGCCTCCTTCTCCGACCTCTCAGACTCAGACGCGACTGCGAGTCCACCGCATGAGTTAGCAATTCGACTCCTAATCACGAGGCTGTAAAAAAAAATGACCTCTTGTTCCGGCCAATTTTCTCGAGTCCAGTTGGCTCGGCACAGTTGCCCTCGGAGCCGGAAAGTTACATCCACGGCTTTAGGCCCGCGAGACTCTAATTTGTGTTATAATTTATTTAAAGATTTTTGCAAGGATTGCAATTTTTGCAATGTTCATATTATTAAAACCGGGTGTTTAGAAAAAATAAATAAAAATCAAATTTCATCTCAAAATTCACTAAATCAAGAAACCTTTTTTGAAGGTTTCGATTTAATTAAAAAATTCCTTTTGTATTAAAACTGATTTAGAGACTTTTGCAAGAATTAATATTATTAAAGCTGGACGTTTAGAAAAAAAAAATCAATCTTTACCTCAAAACTCATTCAAACAACACATGTTTTGAAGGTTTTTGATTAAATCAAAAACAGTACATTCGTATTAAAACAGACTTTAAGATTTTTTCGAGAATTAAATATTATTAAAGTTGAACGTTACGAAATAGAAAAAAAAAAATCACCTAAAAATTAATTTAATCGAAACCTCAAGTCTTCAAGTTTTCTCATTCTCGTTCGCCTCCTCCTCCTCCACCCTCAGAAACCGAGACGCGACTGCAACAGCGAGTCCGTTGCACGAGCAACCAATTCGACTCCCAATCACGAGGCAGTAAAAAAAAAATGAGCTCTCGTTCCGGGCAATTTCCCCGAGTCCAGTTGGGCCGCTCGGAGAGGCAGAAAGTCACATCCGCAACTTTTCGCCCGCGCGATGTGTCACATCCTGGCGGCCGAGCGAAAAATAAAAGCCAGACACCTCGGACGTCGCGCTCGATTAATCCCAACTGTGCTTCGATCGTCGCCCCCGTCGTACCTGACGTCAACGACGTCCACCACCTCCTCCCGCTTCCCTTCGAAAATCGATAGCCGCCAGACGTCAAAGTGCACGACGAACAAAAATCACCGAGCGCCGCGCGCGCGGTTCACCGATTTTCCTCCGCCCGTATCGCGATAATCGCGAGACGCACGCGGCGCGCGCGAGGAGGAGAACGAAAAAAAATTCCCCGTCGAGTCGGAGGCGCCGGCGAAAAGAGGCGAAGGATAAGGAGAAATTAAAAAAGATCGGCACTCTCTTTCATGTGTAAGCGGGGGGCGCGGGGAAAGGGGTGAGAGGGCCCCCTCCCCTCCCCCCGCCTCCTCCTTCCTCCTCCGGCGAAGGCGCCGGGAGCGTCGGGAGGGATTAAAAAGCCGGAAATCCAGGAAAGCCGCGCGAATTCCATGTATCCCGATGGCGCCAGAGCCGTCAGCAAAGCTGCGATGCAACGCGAGGAGGGAAGGAGGGAAGAAGGGGGAGGGGAAGGAGCGAGAAGGAAGTTTTGCTGGCGCTTGGCCGTAAAACGTTGCGCGCTGCGTCGAAAGGAAGAATAATATAAGAAGAGATGAGGAGCCGAGAAAACGCGAGGCATGAATTTTGCGATGCTGAGGCAGCGGGAGAGGAAGAAGGAGGGCAGAGGCTGAGGCCAAGAGGGGGTTTTCTCTCTCCCTCTCTCGCTCGCTCGCTCGCTTCTCTCTGGCGGGCGCGACGCGACGGCTAAATCGCGGGAGAGTGGCCTCATTATGTTTCGGTAATTAGCCGAATCCAACGGGTGTTTTCAATTTACTCAAAGACGCCGCGCGCAGCTCGCGCACACCGAAGGCGCGCATAATGTTTTCCCTCCCCCCCCCCCCCCCCCCCCACCCGTCTTGCCCCCCGTGCGCGAGCGGTAATGTTTTCTCCGCGGCTGCAGGCGCCGGCGACTTTGCGCTCTCCTTTTTTTTTATTATAATTTGTGTGTTTTTATTTTTAGCTTTTTTGTTGTGTTTCTTCTTTTTTTTTTTTTCTTCCACTGCGTCGAGATTCAGCGGGGCTGAGTCTCTCTCAGCCCGGGGATGAGAGATAAAGGAATGAGGGATGTATAGGTATATTTTTTGACGAGTCGACGGGGAGTTTTGTAAGAAAAGACGGTGGAGCTTGTGGATAGGAAGAGTAGAAAGTCTCGAGACCGCGTTTTACACGCGGTTTGAGTGGCTGAAAGGACGAAGACGCGGGACTTTCTCGCGCAGAAGAAGAGAAAAGTGAGACACCTACTCGGATGTTGGGCGCGGGCTGCGAGACTCGCGGCGCTCGGCTGCGGGGGTCGCGAAGTGAGAAATCTGGAAACACACCGCGGGGACCCCGTGGGATTCGCGGCTGCGGGAGGAATGATCGATTTTTTTTTCGTCGCAAAGGCGAATTTCTTGTTAATCGCATTTTTCGGGACACGCAGGAATTTTTATTCCGCCACTGAAACTGCGACTTTTCAAAATATTTTTGCAAGAATTGCAATTTTTGCAATTTTCATATTGTTAAAACCGGCCGTTTAGAAAAAATAAATAAAAATCAAATTTTGCCTAAAAATTCACTCAATCAAAAAAACTTTTTTGAAGGTTTTGATTCAATTTATAAATGTCTTTTGTATTAAAATTGATTTAAAGGTTTTGCAAGAATTAATATTAGTAAAGCTGGACGCTCAGAAAAAAAATCAATCTTTACCTCAAAAAAAAAAAAAAAAAAAAAAAAAAAAAAAAAAAAAAAAACTGCGGGAGGAATAATCGATTTTTTTCGTCGCAAAGGCGAATTTCTTGTTAATCGCATTTTTCTCGACACGCGGGAATTTTTATTCCGCCGCTGAAACTTCGATTTTTCGAAATATTCGTTATTTGCCTTCGACTTCGGGAAAATTAGCGGAATGAATTCGCGTCAGCCACGACGAAAATCAATTTGATTGATTAAAAACTAACTTCAATCACGAGAATTAATATTCAGCCAGAGAAGCTTCGAATCTATAATTCACAGCCGAAATATTATGATATTTTTTAAATTCCGCTTGACAGAATTAAAAAAAAGTCCAGATGGTGGAAAAAATGTTCTCAGCTCCGAAAAATTAATTTAATTGTCGATTTAAACAGATTCACTTTAAAAAAATTCTATCAATTTTGCCTCACTCATCTCGCTTCTCGTCAAAAGCGAGAGGAAAATTCTCAAACGAAATTCTCATCACCAAAGCAAATAGCCAGGCCGCGAAAATTTTCCCAGCTCAAAAATTAATTTAATTTCTATCATCCCGATTCAACCAAACTGACTTAAAAAGAATATCTCATCTCTCGCCAGAAGCGAGAAAAAAAAAAAATCAAAAAATTCCCAGCACCGCAAACCAAAGCGAATCGGCAGTCATCCGCCTCTCGCCGGTTACAAAGTGGCGCATTGTGCGTTTATTTAAAAAATAGCCAAGCCGCGAAAAATGTTCCCAGCTCAAAAATTAATTCAATCTCTATCTTCCGGATTCAACCAAACTGACATAAAAAAAATATCTCATCTCTCGCCAGAAGCGAGAAAAAAAAAGAAAAAAAATGCCCAGCACCGCGAACCAAAGCGAATCGGCAGTCAGCCGCCTCTCGCCGATTACAGATTGGCGCATTGTGCGTTTATTTTCAAAATAGCCAAGCCGCGAAAAATGTTCCCAGCTCAAAAATTAATTCAATTTCTATCTTCCCGATTCAACCAAACTGCCATAAAAAAAGATCTCATCTCTCGACAGAAACGAGAAAAAAAAAAAAAAAAAAAAAAAATGCCCAGCACCGCAAACCAAAGCGAATCGGCAGTGAGCCGCCTCTCGCTGGTTACAGAGTGGCGCATTGTGCGTTTATTTATCGCGTACTTGGCGATGGTCATCTCGGGCGTTGCGATTCGCAGTAACGAGACGAGCGCGTAGGGCGTCGGTGAGAGACAAAGAGCGTCCGGAGAGCCGCGTCCTCCCTCCCCGCAGCCCCCCATCGCGATTGTCCTCAGTATCGTCACCCGGAGGTGGCTCTGATAGAAATTATGATTGGTAGATTGATCGAGCCTGGTGAATTGGCCGGCCGCACAGGCCGAGCTTGGACGACCGTAGGAGAGAGGGGAGGGAGATCGCGCGGGCAGCGAGAGAGCGGACGTGGCGAGTGGCCCGGCGTTAAGCAGGAAGCCGTCCCGACGAAGCGGACCCATTAGCATCCCTCCTCGTCCGCCGCGTTCGCCCATTGCCCGCGCGAGCTTTTTCCATGCGCGCTCGCCAAGAGGCGCGCGTACACGTTTTATCATTTCAATTCATTTTTCAATATGGCTGAGTATCTCTCTCTCTCCGTTCGCCAGCCAACCGGGCTTCTTCATTGGTGTGGCCGTCGTGGCCTGGCCGAATCCCCATCGCGACGTCCTCTCGAGGCTCGGAACAAGAGGCAATAACATGACTATGTAGCCTCACATCCAGCCGGAGCCCAGGGAACAAAAATGACCGGCGTGAGACACGGAGGTAAAGCAGAAGGAGAAGCCTCGACCAGCATCTGTGCTCCGCTTTAATTGCTCGAGATTGGCCGAGACGCGCGGAAGAGGGAAAAATTTCGTGTAAGCCGTCGGGGAGTCCGAATGAAAGAAATCGACAGCTCGTCTCCAGCGACGATCGTCGGTCGTGCGTTGTGTGCGGCGTATGTTGAACACAGTCCGGGGTCTCCGTGGGCTTCGAGGGAGAAGAAACTCCGCGCGGCCTCTCGCGCATGATGAGTGTGGTTCTTCTTCTGCTTCCTCTCCGGGCTCCTTATTTCTTCATCTACCTGGCAGGTAGAGACGACGACGACGACGACTGTGGAGTGTGTTGAGCGTGGTCGCTGCTGCTGGGAAGTCGTAACGCGTTTTAGCCTCGAGGCTCTCTCCGTGGTCTCGTCGCGAAAACGCCGGGGCAAAAGGGAACCAATACACGGAGGAAACGGAGGCGATGTGTGTGCGAGGCCGCTGGCGAACGAGGAGAGTCGCAGCTCGTCTAGCTGCGCTCGTGGAAGTTGCGGGCGCGCGGATATAATGTAGCCAGCTGTAGGCAGAGCGGTAATCACATGTTTGTTTAAACTCGAAAACCCCCTCATCCGCAACGAGGCTACGGGGTCTCTTCTCTCCTCTCGTTTCTCGTTCTCGCTGCCCCCTCGATGGCCGCCCGCGGCCACGCTGACCACCCCGAGCACACCGTCCGAGCCCCACGAAACAAAGATATGTTTTTTTTGTTCGTTTTTTTTTTGGCGGGGGCTTCTTCGTCTCTTTCTCTCGGTGGTTGGGGATTTTTGCTTCCTCTCTCGCTCGATCTCCAAAGCAGCAGCAGCGGGAACCGAGGCTGAGGTGATGGATGACCCGGCGAGTCGACTCCCATCCGGGCTGGACCTCTGCACACGCCGGACCCGGGGGTGGCGATGGTGGGGGGCGCTCATATTAATGGAGCGAGCAGATTTTACGCGCTTTAAACTCCCATAAAAGTTGCGTATTTCACGCAGCCTCCCTGGCGATGTGTCTGACTTTGTCTCTTTCTCGTGGGTCTCCCTCGTCCGAGATATCACCGCGGTTTTTCGCCTCTTTAAATTTTCCGCTTTCGGGGCGACGCGATTTGGTTCGTATCGCTGTGATGCGGTGGGAGATTCGAAGAGCGTTGTTTCTTTTTCTTCTGTCCTGCTCATATCCGACTCTCCGGATCTCCTCTTTTTTCTGGTGTCTAATTTATCCACGATATCATTTTTTTTTCATGACCTTTTATCATGTTTTTCGGTGAACTTTTTAAACCTTTTTCTTGCAACTATTTGCACCTTTTTCGGCAAACATTTTTCACCTTTTCCAGTCAACTTTTTTCACCTTTTCCCGTCCATTTCTTTCACCTTTTCCCGTCAACATTTTTATACCTTTTTCCGTCAACATTTTTATAACTTTTTCCGTCAAATTCTTTCACCTTTTGCGTCAAATTCTTTCACCTTTTTCCGTCAAATTCTTTCACCTTTTTCCATCAAATTCTTTCATCTTTTTCCGTCAACGTTTTTTTTACCTTTTCCAGTAAACTTTTTTCACCTTTTGCCGTCAACTTCTTTCACCTTTTTCCGTCAAATTCTTTCACCTTTTTCCGTCAAATTCTTTCACCTTTTTCCGTCAAATTCTTTCATCTTTTTCCGTCAACGTTTTTTTTTTACCTTTTCCAGTAAACTTCTTCACCTTTTGCCGTCAACTTCTTTCACCTTTTTCCGTCAACTTTTTTTTGTACCTTTTCCATCAAATTCTTTCAACTTTCTTGTGAATGTTTTATTCGCATTTTCGTGTACGTTTTATTCGCCTTTTATCGGCTCCCCCGTCAGCCACCGCGCGATTTCGCATCGCATCGCTGATGGGTATGACAAGCCGCGGCGGAGATTCACGCGAGGCCGGGGCGTTACGTACCTACGTGTCGCACGTAAGACACGCGAGACTCTGTGCGCCGGTCGCTCGTGGTCCGTGTGGAAAGCAGCGAGAGCGGTTCGTGAGGTCCCGGCGCGAGGCTGTCGGACGAGCCACGAAGAAGGCGGAGCACCGTGGCGCCATGTCGCGGGGGGTCCGGGCTCGGTTGCGACCGGGAGATGATGATCGGCGCACCAAGACATCCCTCGGCGCCTTCGGGAAGCTCCGGGCTCTCTCTCTCTCTCTCTCTCTATCTCTTGCTCGCCTCGAATCGATGACTCTGTGTAGGTGCAGCTCTCGGCGGGACGGTGAGATCGCCCAGGTTTCGAGTTGCCGCTACCTTCCACGCTTATTAACATCCTGAGGAACCCAGCCACCCCGGCCTCCCCCCCCCCCCCCCCTCGCACGTCCTCGTCCGCATCGCCGAAGGTGTGTCGAACGTCGGGGCGCCCAACGAGATTTGTGATTTAGATGAGCCAGTTTCTTTGTGCCGTCTTCTCGGATCACTCATCGGCTCGTCGACGTCTCGTCGCTGCTTCGATTCGCGGTACGAAACCGCCGGGAGTCGCGACTGCACCGAGAAAAACATTGATATTAGTGAATAATATTTCGATTGTTTGGCAAGCTACAATTTTTCTCGACCCCGGTGGAAAAATCTGTGGCGGATATCTGGAACGAGCCAGATACAATTCTGAGTAAAATTAGCCTTGTCAGAGCTTCAGCAGTAATTTCATTTAAATAGAATTATTGCAATGGTAAAAAGAAGAAGAAAAAAACGAACAAATCGATATTTCCAATAAAATGAAGTTTTGCTATTGACTTAAATTCGTCACCACCAAACTATCAATTCCCCACCAGGCGCATCCGATTCCACGGCGAATCGACTCGAAATTCGAATTCTGAAGCCACGTCGACGACGCCCGCAAGATCAATTTTATCCATCGATTTCCAAGGATCCGCCCGTCAGCCCCGACTCGACCGGCGGACGTCACGAGGATTCGTCATCCTCCCCAGAAGCCCGCGGTCCACGCGAGCCTTTGTTTCAAATCACCACATATCCCAGCGTTGATCTCCGTCTCCTCCTACGGCCTGACGGGCGCGGAGTGAGAGACCCATCGACGGAGCGCGCGAGAGAGAGAGAGAGAGAGAGAGAGAGAGAGAGAAAAGGAGGCTCAGCCTGTGTCGCCTTGGACCACTGTCAGGTATACAGCCACCGGGCGCAGGGACAGCGGGGACGAGCCGAGCGCGCGCATCCAAGTTCCAGCAGCAGCTCGTCAAAGCCCCCGGCGGCTCGAGGGTTCCCCAAACGAGGGATCCACGACCTTCGGAAATTCTTCCGTTCGAATTGATTCGTCCTGGCGCGGAGAGCAAGCGGTAGGAGGACCGGACGAAGCCTCCGTGAAATCGTATCTCGTCGTAACATCTCGTGCCAAGTCGCGTAAAAGCGAATCGAATGAGCGCCCGGAGGCCCCGAGGATCCGCGGCCACCGTGGCTACCGTGGCTACCGCTTTTCCCTCGACCGCCGCCGTACAGGATAATCCAAGGCCGAGGCGGCTCCCTCTCCGTTCCCTCGTCGAGGCTCCGAGGCACCAGGCGCGTCTCCTCTTATCGCCCGATAGCGGCTCGAATGCTCCAGCTGATAAGCCGGACGAGGCATTTAAACGCTCGTGGCTACCGCAGGTGAACGAGTGGTCCGCGCGTGGATTTCCTGAATGCAGCGGCAGCACCTGGACAACCGTGCGTGAAACGCTCGTGCGTGGCCGGCTAGACGCGACGCGTTCACCGGGGGCTCTCTGCGCTATTACGGGCGGCGATTTAATCGCGCAGCTCCCGAAGAGGAGCATAAATAAGATCTATCTTCGGTCGGTACACGGGAATCCTTTACCGCACGCAGCCGCCTCGACGTTTTAGAGTGGCGAGACCCGAATACTCCGGGGCGCGTTGTGGATAAGCCTCTCCTTTCATGGTCGCCGCGGACCCGGGCAGATAGCGGCCTGGCTTCTCTCACTCGCTCTTCTCCGGTTTGTGCATCGGTGACAGAAGGGAGAATCCTGGTCACAGCAGCAGCAGCAGCAGCAGCTTCTTCTGGTGCTTCCTCGTCGTTTTTCCTTTTTCTTCCCTTTTTCTTTTCACCTCCAGCAGGTACGCGACGACTCGACGACCCTACACGCCGCGATTATTGCCTCCTGAAATCACAGCTCGAGCTATTAATTCTGTATCACCTGTGGATGAGACAAAAATCACCCTTTGCGATGGGGAAGATTTAACGGTTGTGGAGTAATAAATATTTTTATTGACCCGACACAGTCGGGCTGGCGCGGACACTTCGTTTGGATTTGTGTCAGTTGTTATGATGACTTTTTTTCATTTGTGAAGGGCTTTTTACGTGGCTTAATAGTCATGGGGTGTAGCCGGGAAAGACGAGTGAAAAGAAAGAAGTTGAGATAATCGATTATGCTAATTCGTTCGCGACTCGGCTCGGTTATATGAGGGAAAAAAGCGCGGCAGCGCGAGCCAAGTTTCGTTGGTGGATTACGCATCAGTTGCGGCATAACCGGTGATGATTGCGGCCTAAGCCGATTAGTTGATTCGAGACCATTCGAGTCGACGTGAATCGACTCGAATGTCTCGAGAGCCAATCGTAATAGTCAAGATTAATTTATCCCAAACTATTGTATCGCCACTCCAATCAACTTAATCCAGTTTCTCTTAATCACTCAACCGAGCCACCAAAAACAGTCTCAAAATTTAACATCAATTTCACCCAAATCGCTTTTCCTCTCAGCCAAATTTCCTCTCTGACTTCCAACCGACGTCAAAGCCGCAGAGCCAAAATGCTCTCAATAAAACGACGATTTCAACGCTGACCGAATATTCCGTGCATCAAATAAACGCGTCATCTTCTCGAAGACACGACGAAGAAAAAGAAAATAAGAGATGAGAGCGAGGGGGGGGCAGAGCCGACTCGTCCTCGTGCTTTCCCACGTTGGGCAGTGGGCTCGTTGGTTGGGCGCCACGCCACCCACGGCGAGGTGACTCGCGGGCTCCGGCGAGACGCGGGCTGATCGTTGGGCGCCGGGAGGTACCAACGAGACACGTTTTCGACTTGGTGAGCGGCACACGAGCGAGCGAGAGGAGTGAGAATGAGACGACGCGAGAGTCGAGGGCCCAGGTATGCAGCTGGTACTAATATTAGGTGGAGCGTATATTAAGGGTTTTACATGGAAGGCATCGTAGGACGAGAGGAACGCACGCGTCTGGCGATCGTTTCTAACGAGTCGTTATGGAAATATGCCGAAGCATAATGACCCGGCTAATGGGAGTAGCCCGGTGAAGAAAACAGTGTTAGAGGGAGAACTCGCTCGCACACAGACGGACACAAAAACCCTGACATCAAGGAGGTCCTATACGGCTGGCTTGGTATAGCTGTGGATGTGGCTGTGGCTGTGGCTGTGGCTGCTACTGCTGGCGTTCTAAGCCCAAACGCCGAAGCCAAAGAGGAAGCGATCGAAACGCTAACGAGGTCTCGTACTTGGCTCTCTCCAGCCTGCATACGACGTCTCGCGATTTCGCGAGTTTGGCGAGAACCCGACGAACACGTAAAAGTATAGAAGGGCGCGAGGGAGGTGGAGCTAATCGATCCACTCCAGGTAGAATGGCAGGATCAGCTTCGTATATATATTTATGTGTATATATATAGAGAGAGAGTAGAGTAGGGAAATTTATATAGTAGCTGGTACGTGCGCTTCGCGCGTTTACCCAGATGATGCGAAAAAAGAAGAAATTAAAAAATTGAATAAGTTGGGTTTTTAATTTTTTTGTGAAGCCTATTGAGTTTAGAAAAAAAAAACTAATGATGAATTCGTTGTGTACGGGCAAAATACATCGAAATAAGGTGTAAAAAAATAAAAAAGAAATAAAGTGTTTTCACACGTTTTTTCGAAATTTCATCACTTCACTAAAATCGAGGTTACTTTCTTTTGGATCAATGGAAACTAGATTTTCTTCCTTTGTTCGAGAGAAAACTCAATAATGAAGAGAATGCCGCAAGGCGGTACGCGATATCTTGATTTCTGGACTTTGATCGAATTTTAAAGCCGTACTCTAAAAAATTTCAAATTTGTCCATACATAACCCTCCCGTTTTTTGCAAAAAAAAAGGAAAAAAAGAAAAAAAAAACGTTTTCGTAAGTTTTGAAAACCCAATTCGATAACAAATTTCCCGCTGATTCCAAAAAGTATCGTTGTCTGTCGGAAAAATCGAAAATTCTTTTAAAAAAATGCTTTCTTTTTGCCTTCAAATATAATATCATCCCATACGCTATGCCCGAAAACCTTAACTTCCCGAAATAGCCTTAACAAATCTTCAAACCTCGCACAAACCCTCCAAACTCTCAAAATACAATAATACGACTGAAACTGCTCGTTGGTTAGCGACAAAGTTGCAGACAACCCGACAGCCAATCAGAGAAAACGAACAACCCGACCTTACTTATACATCGAAAACGCGAGATGTTTTACTCACAGATGTCTTTTTTTTTTTCAAGCAGGATATCCACATGATACGTACATACGTCATTGCTGCAACGACTACATACATCACCGAGAATCGCGGCGAACTGGTCCCCGGTATTTAGTGTACTCGGTCGGACAGGTCCGCACGCAGACATTAAATACCGGTCCCCCTCGTTGTACGTCATCGCCGCCACCACCAGAAGTAACACCGTGGGATACTCATTCATTATCCATTTCGGAAGAGAGACACGCGGTACGTACGCCCGAGCGGCAGCGGCTACCGAGACCTTCTAGCCAATTGATCACTCGTTTTTCTCGTTTCGCGTTGCTTCTCCCCGGCAGTTTTGCGCTCGGTTCTCCAACTCGTCGTCGTCGTCGTTGTCGTCGATGACCTCGCCGGTGCTACATATGTGCAAGACATATCGTACAGCAGGCGCGAGCGAGCGGAGAAGCGGAGAGGACTCGTCCCGATCCGGCGAGATATGCGCCGCGGCCGCGGGAGAGCGAGACGAGCGGCTGCGGCAGCTCCATCCACGTACAATATACGTGCGCCGCGCGAGAGGATCGAGAGGAGCAGCCCGACGAGCGGGAGATTGAGACGTCTCTCGCACCTTTGGTGGAGAGCGTGAAGGTATGCCGAACGCAGCCTCGCTCTTCTTTTCATCGTTTTGCCCGGCGATCCGGCTGCCGACGCCGGGTGATGCGCGGATGGAGTTTCCAGCGAGTTGAAACTTCAGCCTTCCGTGAATTTGCGATGCTCGCTGGATTTTCGTCGCCTCCGTTCAAAGCGGACCGGCGGATTTTTGCAGAGAGAAAAATATTATTTCGATGGGCTAGTAGAAAAGAAAACGTGACTGAATTTGGATGTTGGATTGGGAAAATATTTCGCTTGGTTGGCAGACTTATTTAGGCGAATTATACAAATAATTTGATCATTTGGTTGCATTATTTTTTAAATATCAATTTAGTTGTGTAATGAAAATAATGTTATAATTCAGTGAAAATAATGTTATAATTCAGTGAAAATAATGTTATAATTCAGTGAAAATAATGTTATAATTCAGTGAAAATAATGTTATAATTCAGTTAAAATTATTGGAATAATTTAGTGACTTCACGAAATATTTGGTTAACCCAAAAATGGATGCATTCATTGTCATTTTTTTCTAGCCCAAGAAATATAATTTTCTCAGTGTACACGAGGAGAGTCGACGACGTGGCAAAGGTCTCAATACATCCACGGGGCTCGCGTGCCATTTTGGAATTCCGTCCCCTCCTCCCCGTCCTCGTCCTCCTGTCGCCGCGTATCGTTGGGTAATAACGTGATTCGGCGCAGATTGGAAGATGATAGAGCTGTCGAGTGCGGTCGAAGGGATCGTCGGGATCGCACAATATAGCCCGAGCGGTTTATACGTATCGGTCGCACCCTCCGCGACGGCAGTTTAGCCGCGAGCCCCTGCGGGGAGCTTCGTGGACCTTAATCCCGAAATATCGGTGCCAGGGGATGCGGAGCCTCCGCGGCTCAGGGTGCGCGTCGCGTGAAAGGAGAAAATTCGAAAATTTTATCCGACCGATCTACGCACGAGCCATATGTCGATTTTTTTTTCCAGCGTGTCCGAAGACCACGAACCGATGGCACTGATACTCGAAAAGTGGTTCAGATTCCATCGGCGAGATAACCCGAACGGCTTCGGTGGTTTTGGAAGTGGACCCGAATTTTCCTCTTGAGAAATTCGAACATCGGATGGGAGTGGAGTTGATTTTTTTATGATTCTTTTTATGGCTTCGATCTGGTTTCTCCTGTAGAATTACTTTTCTTCGTTCACAGGGGAATGTTGGTAATTCCTGGAAACTATAAATTACAACTATTAATGTTATCATCGCGTGACTATTTTTTAGTTTCTACGTGAAAAAGTTTCATTTTTTTTTTTTCAAGCAAATTGTCGAATTATTTTCTGTTGATTGCTTCCAAAATGCGCTTTCATTGATATAACCATCATAATACATATTCATGAGACAAATATGTGCAAAGTGCACAGCGCATTTTTTATGTCTCAGGAAAGTTAAAAAATCGTAACGTCCTCAATTTTAATACGAGACTTTCACGACGGAACCCGAGCGGCGCGCGGAGTCGTGAAAAAAAAGTAAATTGATGAATCGGACACGGGACAAGTGGGTATATAATTTTCCGTCGTGTATACGGCTAGTTTTCGGGAGGGCAGGTTGAAGCGTTTATGGAAGAACGCGCGGTCTACCTGAGTGCGCGTGTAGTTTATATACACACAACGCGGAGACCGCAGGGGAAAAAGTAGGCGGAGCGCGGTGAGACGTCATCGTCTCGCCACGGCGCGCGGGACGTGCGGGCTGACCCGAAAGGGGGAGCTCGCTGTGCCCCGAGACGTCAAAATACGAAATCGAGCCACAATTTCCCGTGAAATTGATGACCGTGGCTGGCGCCAGAAGCGACCCCGGGGCCTCGCTGACCAACCTCCCGTTACACGGGGTTTCGTCTATGGGTTATGAATGGCTTTTATGCAGCCTTCGATTCCTCCTTTCCCGTCCTTTCGCCTCGATTATCGCGGGGAGGAAAAGTATCGCAACGATTCCCTGACTCGCGTGGCAATCGACGTTGCAAATCTCGGATTTTTTTAAGATACTCCGATCGCTCGTCACCCGAGCAACTAGAAATCGTTCAAAAATGTGTGGCAATTAATCCCAGACTGCTTACTCGTCTCGTCATATTAACATTCAAGGCTGGTAATTATAGCTATATTTTTGGCGTGTAGTGACTGGAATTTCTGTCGACAGAAAAAATTGTGGTAATAATTCCGGGACTCGAAGAATAATCGAGGTGAGTGTTGTAGATTTGGGATTCCTTTCAGTACGTCTATAGCGAGGCTAATAACAATTCCCGGATTTTAGTAAAAATTTCCAGACTCGCATAATAGTCGAGGAAAATATTGCAATAATTCCCAGACTGTTGTAAAAATTCCCAGCCTCGCGTAATAATCGAGGAAAATATTGCCTGGAAATCTGGGATTCCTTCCGATACTTCGATATGCGAGGCTCTGATAATAATTCCCAGACTCTAGTAATAATAAAACAAAAAAATATTGCAAATCCGGGATACCTTCCTACGTTTCTATAGCGAGACTCTGACAATAATTCCCAGACTCTAGTAAAAATTCCCAGACTCGCATAACGATCAAGGAAAAAAAATATCGCAAATCTGGGATTCCTTCCAACGCTTCGACAGCGGGTTTCCCGTGCGACGCGGGGTCATCGAAAAATGTCGAGGAGCAACCGCCAGACATCTCGCTCGCTCGAAGAACGGCCACTCGAGGTCTGGCAACGATCCCAACAGAGTTTGCTCTCCGCGTAGCCATCGGCGAGCGCGGTGACTGGAATTATTATCGTCCGAGCGAAAGGTACCGGCGGCCAGGACGTGCGTTCACTTGATGATCGCGCCGAGCTCGTACGTACGATTGAAGCGCGTCGTCCTGCAGTGGCATAAACTCCGCGCGCGGCACGTACGTACATACGGCCGCGCGCGAGCAGCGACCGTGCAAAAGTGCTTTTGCACACCAGACGCGCGGCGCGGTGGTGAAACACAGCGCCGCGCAGCGCGCCTCTCGCTCTCCGCCTCGAGGGAGAGTCCGGGACTCGCCAACAGCCGACGTTTCTCCAAACGTCACGTTGCGACGTACAACGTAACTCGCGTGGCGAGAAATATATCGCGACACGCGCTCGACTCCGAGAGCCGCGCGCGGGTCACGCGAGGAAAACGCGAGCAACGTATGAAGGGCTAGAGAGAGGGAAAGAGGCGAAGCCCAAGAGAAAGAGAGAAAGACGCTTTACGCTCGGCCTTCGGGGCCTGGAATATATATATTTTCGGAGGGCAACGACCATTGGGCGTTAATTCGTAACTATATAGCGAGCATCGCGAGTGAGAGACGGAAATGCTACCTGGGATCACTCGCCGCAAAAGTGGGCGGACTGCGTCATTGTCGTGACTGTTGCCGAAGATTGATGCGCTGAATATTTTGAGCTTCGCGGGGTGAGCGGTGGTCAGGCTTTTCTGAAGGATAATCTGCCGGGGTAAATATTAGGGTGGTCCCGGAGTGGGTGATTTTTCAATTGGTAGAGAAGAAAAATAGTGGGCTTGGAAAGCTGGTAATTAAGTTGAGACAGTGAGAAACGAGATTGATTGGCTGAAATAAATCTAGCTGCCAAGTAGATTTTTAATCAGCTGCACAACTTTTTTTTACCTCAAACAGCTGTTGTTAAGGACAACAAAAAGTTGTTCTTGGAATTAAAAATGTCGTTTGCAGCTAAACATTTATTTTGACAGCCAGTGCTGTTCATTTTTTTCTCCGCGGAGAATTAATAGCTTCGTGGGTAAAGCATTTTCGTTTTTAAACGCTATATTGATGGTTAAGTCTAAGCGATGACCACAAATCGTTCGGGGACCACAAACGACAAAGTCGCGTAGCTCAGGTGGCGCCGCAATCCTCGTCCGTTTCTTTTTCTTCCAGAGGTAAAAAAGAAAACGACTGTTTCGCTCTCTTCTTTTTTCGTTTGTCTTCACGGCGTTTCGGCAAAAGGCGTTTGATGAGCGTTTTTGAAAATCGACAGAGAGCGGGACGGAAATAATATGCGAACAAGTGCGCGCGGCGCGAGCATCGCGCGCGGGCGGCCAAAAGGCCGTGTAGCGGTTTCTGAGATGTCGCGCCGGCTTAGCCGGAGCAAACGACCAACGAGACGACCAACGCGGTCTTGTCGGCTTCACGCTTCGCTTGCCGAGCCGGAGCGCGGTCCGCGCGTATCCGCGTGGCTTCCACGTCCCTCGCACCTCCTCCGCCTTCACCTCCCGCTCCTCGCGTCAACCGCCAACAAACATTTTTCCTTTATTCGCGAATCCGGCGACTCGAGCGACAATCGGAGCCGCGCGGAGCGTCGAGCAACGCCCGACACGTCGTGCTCGTCCCTTCGAGGGTCGCGCTCGTCGAACGCTTCGTGGATTCGCCAAACCGCAACACACAACTGAAAATAGAGAAATAAAAGTATTACGAGAGAGAAAAAGATTAAGCAGCGAGAATATCGCTCGGCGATTGACGCCGAGACCTGAGAATTTCATCGTCGGAAACGTCAGACTATTTCACCATAAAAATTCACGGTTCAGTCCCAAAATTATGGTACCAAAATTTAGCAACATTTACAACAGCGCTTCAATTTTTTGCCCAATATTTCTCGAAATTTTCGTATGACTTAAGTTTTTATAATACACTTTTTTGAGAGTTGTAAAGAGTAGCGGGAAAATTAGAGCTGCAAACCTGGTTTTTTGGAGCAGAAGAATTATCAATCCAAGGCTAATCCATAATTAATTCTCGGGTCTTTTTCTTTTACTCCATATATTTTTACGAGCTCGAGGAGGAAAATTTGGAGATGGAGGAATGTTTTTTTTTACAGATGCAAAAGAAGAATTTGAACCTGAACGACGACGCTACGATAGATCGATGAAATACGCGTCAATATCGCCGGTCGCTCGCGGGGCAGAGACGCGACCGTAAAACCGAGGCCTTTATTGCGAAGATGATATCGTTAATTTTTGCGCGGATATCGGGCGCATCGTCGTCGCGACGTGCGTGGCCGCGCGGAGTCTAACGAGGACGCTCTGATAGTTGATAGAGCGGCGCGTGTCCTGTTCGATTCTTTATTGCCGGCGCGGTGAGGGGGGGGGGGGGGGGGGGCAGAGCTACAGCGGCGCGCGATCGTTAAAACACGTTAACGAAGCTGAGCTCACGGGGCGGATGCGTGTTCCCGCGTATCGATGATCCCCGGCTGCACGGCCGTCAACGATCTCGTCGCACGTGACGCTGAATACCCGGTCTTGGCTAATTTCGTTTTTGCATTTTTTTTCCCTCGCTATGCACCGACGCAGCGCGAATCAGTGCGGGCGAGAATCGATATTCCAACCGATTTTTATCTCAAACTTTCGAGAAACACGAGATCCGCTCGTTTTCCAAAAATACCGACCCGCGACATTTCTAATCCGATTTCAACTATCGAGGTCTCGTGCGAAAAGTCCTTTCAAACGCCTTTTTTAGTCACCTCGGTCGAGGCCAAAAATTCTTTTCACTCTTCACAATTTAATTCCCATACAGCACTGTGAAAAATCTCCTTGAAATTTAATGCAGAAGTACTGCAATTTTTCACAGCCAAACTTGTACAAAATTTAGTACGTAAGTGCGACATAAAATTACTGTTAGCCGTAGCAAAAACGGAAAAATGACAATCTCAATAATCCACCTCAATTTTACCTCCCAATTTCCTTATCATATTTCCTTCCCCGCTTTGTCCGCAAATCCTCCCAAACGTTTTCAACGCCCTAACAAAACCTCCGTATCATTATCATTCTTTAACCCACCATCCAAAAAATACTAAACTTCCGAAGTAACCAAACAGTCCATAAAAAAAACTGCCTTGCATTTACCGCATCGCTCTCCACATTTGAAGCGTATCGAAAAAGTACTCGATATTATTCCTTAAACCAGCCTCCCAAAAATCCTGAATTCCCCAAGCGATTAAACAGTCCACAAAAAATTGCGTTGCATTTGCCAAGCAGCTCTGCACAAATGCAACCCATCGAAAAACCATTCGGGTGGATTTGGAGCCGGAAAATGGTGGCGTCGCGCTAGTGTGTATCGAGCGGTCTCTCGGCGTAGCCACGTTGTAGCCAGGATTGGCGGAGAACGGGGGCATTTAATTATTCAGGGTGCAGAGAGTTAGAGTGAGAGAGTGCGGAGAGCAACCGGCGCGCAGCCCCAAATCCCCGAAGGTGTGACTGGACTCGGCGAAATGTGTTTATTCGCGTTAACGCCGTTTCGAGCGACGTGCTGCTCCCCGCTGGCGCCGCCGCCGCCACCGCCGCCGCCGTCGCCGTTGAACGCGAAACGCAAACGCGAGTCGGGGGTGGCTGGTGGTGGCGGCCGTCGCGCGACTAGCTTGCCAAGCTTTTCGTTGTAGCTCTCTGCGGGTGGAAAACAAACCTCGCGCTTTCTCTCGCTAGCTCGCCCGATTTCCCCTCCCCGTCCCTCGCCGCGCGTTTTCTCTCCCGTGTGTGAAACCCGCACACAGAGAGAGCCGGCGCTGTTGGCAGCGGCGTCAGAGGCCGGAGAAACGAAATGAACACGCTGGCTAATTAATATTTACCCACCGAAAACATCACGCCGCCATGCTGCTCGTCGGCGCTGAGCCTCCCGCCGTCGCGTTTCGCCCGCCAGCGTAGCCGGCAGCATCGACAGCACGCACAGCAAAAAGCAGCGAGAGAGAGAGAGAGAGAGAGAGAGAGAGAGAGAGAGCGAGAGAGGAGGGAAAAGCCGGAGTCACGTTAACGAGGCAAATTTGACCGAAACCCGAGCGCCCCGCGGTCGTAACATTGATTTCGAAATACATGTAGAGCGGTGGGGGTTTTTTTTTTAACGAGTGCAACGCGCGAGACATCGCCGGGTCCATTATTGTTGGCTGCATTAGCTCTGTTAACATGAGAACGGGGAGAATAGTTGTGGAGCGAGTGATAATTAATTTACAGTGGAAGGAAAGTGACTCTCGGTACTATTGGAGATTTCTGGATAATTCTGAACTATTCGCGGTACTTGTAAGTTGGCTGTATTAAGTTGCAGTGGAGAAACGAGGGAGATATTTTGAAGCGACAGAATAAATTTACAGCGATGGACCGAGAGAGACTCATTCATCATTTTTGGAGTTTTCTGGATGGACTGAGTTTGTGATTTGAAAATGTTCGCTTTTTTCAAGATTTATGGAAGTACCGGTGAAAATATTTCAGTCTTTATCAAATTGTTTTGCGGAGTTATTAAATCGGTTTTGAAATTTTATAGAAAGATTTTGCAACCGTTTTTAAGAAATTTAAGAAACAGAGTTTAAGAAATGGATATTTCTGGATAATTCCGAGCTATTCGCGGTAATTGTACGTTGGCTGTATTAAGTTGCGGTGGAGAAACAAGGGAGATATTTTGAAGCGAGAGAATAAATTTATAGCGATGGTCCGAGAGAGACTCATTCATCATTTTCGGAGTTGTCTAGATGGACTGAGTTTGTGATTTGAAAATGTTCGCTTTGCCCTCGACGAGTGCAACACAGTCGGATGCGTTGGACGTCGATAGGAGGTGAGCGACACTTTTTGGAGCAAACGAGAATAAACTGGCGGAGAGTGAGATAACGAAAAGGACGAGTCCTCCATATTCACGGAGGATTCCCGGATGATATCTCAATATATTCCAGCCGGGTCGCGGCGTGTGCGGCCGACTAGTGTCGGCCTCCTCGCAACCCTCCGCCTCGGATACCGGGAATTCTTTCCTCCCATTCGAGAATTCGGGGCGACACGAGGAGAGACGCCCGGGAGTTCCGAGATCTTGACTCCTCTTTCACGGCGCTATAACCAGTTTATTATTGCTATCGACTGGGCGCGGAGGACGCGAGGAATTTGTAAAAAAAAAAAACAAAAAAAATCTCCAGAGCAGGAGGAAAAAAATAAAGAAAGCGGGAAAGAAGGGAAAATAAAGCAAGGCCTCTCGGTGCAGGTAAAAGCCGATCGAGTACGTTGGGTAAGCCACCGTACGCATTGGCGACGGTTCGTTATTCCACTCTCCGGTTCCTCCGCTCTGCCCTACGCGCGAGAGCCCTAAGAAAAATAATTGGACTGCTCGAGAAATAAGAAGAGAAATAAAGTATAAATAACAAGAAAAAAAAACACACACACGCGAAAAATAAAATAAAAATACAACGCGTAGCCAGTGAGAGAGAAGAACCGACGGAGGGCAATGGAGTAGTGAGTAAAAATAAAAATCCGCCGGCCAGTTCGCTCTACGGGGGAGTCCGATTTCACCGCGACGACAGCGACGAGCATGAAGACGGAGAGCGACGAAAAAAAAAAAAAAAAAAAAAAACAGCGGGAGAGAGAGAGAGAGAGAGAGAGAGAGAGAGAGAGAGAGAGAGAGAGAGAGAGAGAGAGAGAGAGAGAGAGAGAGAGAGAGAGAGAGAGAAAGAGAGAGAGAGAGAGACACGACAAGTTGCACACAAAACTTGGTCACGATTTATTTTTCGTCGCAATATAACGAGAGCGGCCCGACGACGACGACGACGGCGACGACGTCCTCGTCGTCGTCTTCGGTCGCGAGAGCGCGAATGCATAATCATCCCCACCACTCCGGCGAGCCCAGCGCATACATATCTCTCTCTCCCCCTGGCTGAATATACGCTATGCTATACTCGCGCGCAGTATAATGTGATATATCTCGGGACACCGCCACCACTTTATGCGCATTTTATGCGCCGCGCGGTGGGGACCGACCGACCGCCTCCAGAAACGCCCTTCGGGGCTCTCTTTCTCTTTCCCTCGGTCGCTCCTTCTCTCTCGCTTTTTCTATCTTTCTCTCACCCTCGTTCATGCTCTCTCTATCCTTCTCACTTTCCGATTCGCCTTCTATCTTTCTCTCTGATTCTCTTTCCCCGCTTCTCTCTTTCTGATTCTCTTTCCCTCCTTCTCACTCTCTGATTCTCCTTCGACCTTTCTCTCTCTCTGATTTTCTTTCCCTCTTTCTCTATCTCCGATTCTCCTTCGACCTTTCTCTCTCCCTGATTTTCTTTCCCTCTTTCACCATCTCTGATTCTCCTTCTGTGTTTCTCTCTGCGATTCCCTCTTTCCCTCTTTCTGCCTCTAAATTTCTTTCTCTTTCACTCTCTGATTCTTTTCCTCTGTTTCTCTACCTCCGATTCTTCTATCCTTCTCACTCTGATTCTCTTTCCCTCCTTCTCACTCTCCGATTCTCTTTCTCTTCCACTCTCTCTCTCTCTCTCTCTCTCTGTCTATCAACTCTTCCCCCTCGAATATTCCACACGCAGTACCGCGAGAGAGTCTCTCTTGCCTGGCTTCGCAACAGCGCCGGTACGCCGCGTCTCTCCTCCGCCGTCGAGTACCACACGTGCGTTAAATATTCCCATGTGTGGCCCCCGCGGGCTCTCTATGTATTCTGCTGAGAGCGACAGTGCACACGTCGACGCGGCTACGTGCGCTACACCTTATCGAGCTATGTGGGGCTTGTCGTGCGCCCGGGTTCGTCGTCGTCGCCCGAGAGACAAGCAGACGGCTCGGCGGTGAACCGAGAACGTGCGATAATATCGCCTCCTCGATTTTTCCCGAGGGTTCGGCCTCCGTGCGGCTCGTCGACGTCTCTCGCCAGAGTCTCCGGAGAATTTTTCGCCTTGGCACCCGCGACAGTCTCAACGCTCTCCTCCTCCTCCTCCTCCTCCTCCTCCGCCTCCTCCTCCTTCACTATCTACAAAACACACAGAAAACAAAATGAGCTTTTTGGTCTCGCGGTAAATAATAATTGAGCGAAAAAAATAAGCGCAACGCGCCCCTGCGTTGATGGAGTTTCATTGTTGTTTTTCAATTTGCGAAAATCCCCCGACGAACCGGATTCGCGACACGGTCGAAACTCGCGCGCTCCGTTCGGTCGGGAAGGTTGATTTTCGAAATTGACGCTCCCACGCCAACGGCGCAGATTTTTGTTATTTTTTCTTCCCGAATTTTTTCCACGCTCGCCTCGCCCGCCCGCGCGCTCGGCCCGCGGGCATCGACGAAAAACGCGCCTCGCACTCTCTCTCCATTCCCACGGGCTAATTGGAGTCGATCGCCGGTGGGCACCGAACAACAATTCGTCAAAGACAAAAAATGTTTCCAATATTTGTCCGCCGTATTGGCCGCCGATTCACCCTCGAAGTGACGAAACACTCGCTGGTCGAAGTGAGGAAGAACAAGAAGAAAAAAGGCGAAGCAAAGTAAAAAAAAAAAAAATACTTTTCAGAGCACTCGAGCAGTCGGAGCAAAGTAGCTCTCTCGTCGCTCGTCTCCCCATCTATTAGAGAAGAAGGAAGCGAAGCCCACTGTGGCCCAGGACACGGGATAAGAGAAAGAGGGAGAGAGTTCCGCCATTACTTATTGAGATACAGAGTGGAGTTGGGTCGCCCGGGCGGTCGAGGAATCCATCACTCAGGCCGGGTGGAGTGCGAGGGGTTGAAACACGCGTTCGCCATCCCTTTGGCGCGCTCTCCGTGTGTCTCTCGTGTGCCACGCGAGGCAAAACTCAGCTTGTGTGTATACAGAGACGTAACGGGGAAAGTTGCGGCTTTGGCTTGTGGGAAACACGCTGAAGGTTGTTTGTAAATGTCGGGGGATGTTGGATCAGAAGACGATGGAAGGGGGGAAGCCGAAGGGGGGAGGTGGAGGAGGAGGAGGAGGATCTCAATTGGACCGTTCACGAGTGAAAGATAGATCGTCGGGGATCGCCTTACGACGAGTACGACGACCACGACGACGGCTGTTCGATTCTATTAAACCCGAGAAGAGTACACGGCGGTGGTCGTGGCTGTGCGGAACGCCTGGCCCACCCCAAAGGCAGCCCCTCTCCGTGTAGTATAACCGCCCCAGGGCCAAACCCCCAAAGAGGCTTTGGTCCCCCCCTCGACCTCACTATCACTCTCGCTCCCGCGTTTCCAAACCGTCCGCGCCGTCACACACCGCTCGCGTCGATTCGACGTTCGATTCGCTTCACGTCGCTCGGGCTCGGTGTACACGCGAATTACGGCGAGGGAAAATCGCGTTAGCGCGACCCGCGTTTACGTGATTTCTTTTTATTATGTCGGGCGCGGCCGACGTGGCGAGGGGGAGGCGAACCGGCGTGCCGCTTTTTCGAATTTCGTGTGGGTTATTGTTGAGACGGAATTTAAGAAATATATATTTGTGTTCAAGACAATCAATTTCTTTTTCAAGATTTATGGAAGTACCGCTGAAAATATTTCAGTTTTTGTCAAATTGTTTTGCGGAGTTATTAAATCGCTTTTGAAATTTTGTAGAAAGATTTTGCAACCGTTTTTAAGAAACTTAAGATACGGAATTTAAGAAATGGTTTTTAAGAAACCGAATTTAAGAAATATATGTTTGTGTTAAAGATAATGAGTTTTTTTTTTTTCAAAATTTATGGAAATACCGATGAAAACATTTCAGATTTTGTGAAATTGTTTTGCGGAGTTATTAAATCGCTTTTGTCATTTTTTAGAAAGATTTTGCAAGCATTTTTACTCGAGTTTCAGTCATTAGAATGAAAATGTTACCGACAACATTGCGTAGAATCGTGAAATTTCGTTCGAAGCGAAATCATCGAATCCCTCTCAGACCCGTCGATGAATTCGACAATCGAGCAGCGAAGACAGCGCAGACAGAGGGACGCATTAACGAGACATATTTATTGTTCAAAACGCAAAGAGCTCGTCTCCGGTCTGCGGGACCCAAGGAATTCGGCGCTTTTGATCATTCAATTAGAACGGCGAGAGGAGCGCGGCGGAGACGCCGCCGGGACCGGGCGGTGATGCGGGACGCCTAAGAGAGACCCCCGCTCGCGCTTACGGTGGATTAATTAGCCGATGAAATATATTTCCGAGCGCGTTTGCGTGCGAGTTTCCCCGTCTCTCGTCGGCGCATTATACCATACATACAGACGTGTACATATAAATATATACACCGTGCTATACCTAGACCTGTATATAAACAGCATAATATAATGCCAACGGATGAGAAGGAGATCTCGCTGCGCGTCGCGTCGGCGATCCTGCCGAGGATCAAAGAGCCATCTAGCGCACACAACCGCGAAGAGATGATTCTGGTTTCGCGACGCGGTTTTCTCAAGCTTGTGGAGAGGACACGCCGAAAATTTTCTAGCCTCCTCATCGCACACACGAGACTCCCGAGAGATGATTAACGAGAGAACTCGCGACATGGCCACGATACGCACGAATAAAAAAAAATATATATATATATGTACATAAATACATACATAAATATATATATATATTTGCACAGTCCTGTGGCCGGTGCTGCCTCTGGATGAGGTCTTAAATAAGATAACGGTTTGACAGGCCGCGGCTGGGTCACAACATCCGAGACTCGTTTACACCCGCCGCTCAGTCTCTCCCTCTCCCTTCCACTCCCTTCGCCCCGCGTTATAAAAGCCCGCGACTATATTCCCCACAGTCCCTCGATTCATAATCACCGCGATGCCCCGAGGTCTCCGACGCGTGGAGTTAATTTTTTTTGCTTCTCTTTCATCCCCGGAACCAATAACCACAAACGATTGACGATAAATCGAGGAAGAAGCCTCGGCCTTCATTGTCGCCGGCTGCCGGCGCAAAATCTCGACTCCGGCGTTAACGCGTGCGACGTCTTCCACGCAGCCAGACGGACGAGAGCGTGCGAGTCTCGCGTTCAGCACGAGCCGGCGCAATAATTATGACGTTAAATCCGCCGTTACGTCGTTATCCCGATTTATAATAACGTAGCCGGTCTGCCGCGGATTCCTCGCGAAACGCACGCTCGATCGACGCTCCTGCCACGGTCCTATCGTGCGGTGGTCGTTGACTCTCCCGACGCAAATTGCGACGCTCCGTGCACGATCCTCTCTTTGTGCCGCATTTATACACCCCCGTGGGTGCCTCACTTTTCGTCCTCTTTCTTTTTTTCTTCCTCGCGGAAAAAAGGAGAGCCGATGCTGCTGCCTCGCGTCTTCGCCACTCGCGGACACGATAAGCGTTCCCATCTCCTTCGCGCCTCCGCTCGCGTCGCCGCCGCCGCCGCCGCCGAGTCCGTTCTCGTTCGCCACGATGTCCGACACGATGATGTCTTGATAGGGAACTCATCGTTAATCGAGCTTTTAATCCTGGAGCATAATATAGCGTGCATCGCTTCAACCCGTGGCCGTCCTGCGTACACGCACGAACCTGGGGAAAAGATATATGTGATGAATATATACATATGTGTGTCTGTTCGTACATGCGGATATTTAGCGCATTTGTGTGGGACGAATACTCGCTGCTTAGGCTCGTTTCGTATAGTCGATTTGCTGTATACGCGGTCGCGCTCCGGCGATGAGTAGAGACACCGCTTTATGTATAACCCGGCTACCGCCGACCGTGTTTTGCTCTCGTGTGGCCGGACGTTTACGTGCGCTCACGCGAGCGAGCGCGAACGAGAGATGATAATCGCGGATACGCCCGAGTACCGGGCGAAAACTCGTTGCCGCCGAGCCAACCCCGTGGCGATTATATCTGCGAGCATCGATGCTGTCCGCGCGAGGTGTATGTTATTATATATTATGCATTTAGAAAGAAAAAAAAAGAGAGAGAGAGAAAAAATGCGACGCCCGTGATCCGCGAAACATGTGACTCGTTAGTTGGCGAGCGAGTCTCTTCCGGTCGGGGAATTAAATTTGTTGGATATTGCGGTCATTGGGGAAAATTGATTTGGGAGATTCATTGAAGAGGGAATCTCACTGGGCTCGGGTAAATAGTGATCTTTTTGTGCGAAGAGCTCTGGGTTGTTTTTTCGTGACTAATATTTTTTGAGTTTTTGGTATTAGTTTCTGGGGATGTTTTTGTCATCAGTAACATTTTCGGATTAAACGGACTTTGAGAAAAGTGTTTTTTTTTTTGTGTGAAGAGTTCTTGGTTGTTGTTTTTTTGTGGCAAATATTTTTGGAGTTTGTCGTATTTGCTCCTGGGGATTTTTTTGTTGTCATCAGTAACAGCTCGGGCAAAACGGACCGAGTGGTGTCGCGTTTCCGAGGCTCGACCGAGTGATCGTGACCGAGCTTTTCGAGAGGGGAACATCAACCCCGCCTCGTGTTTGCCAAAAGGTTTTATGAAGAAATTAAAAGCCTATAAGTGGACTGCCGAGGTGCATCTGTCGCGCGTCGATCCCTCGAGCCGACGATCGCCGGAGTCAACCGGGGATTCCCCTTATTGATAAAGGACGCGCGGGCTGAGCCTCGTCGAAAGCCGAGAACCCGGCGCTTCGGGCCCGAATGATATTTGTCGACGCGAGTCGAGGGAAAAACAGTAACCAAAGTGCCGGGCGGCCGCCGGAGAGGCGACGACAAAGAGGCGGTGGGTCAACACACTTCAGAATTTCCCACAAGAATTAGGAAAGGAAGTGGCGCCTCTGCTTTTGGCTCCTCGTCGCTCCAGGATTTCGCAGGACCGCGGGACTCCTGTGTCCGCCGTCCGTTTGCTCGGTGATCCCGCAGGTCGGCGGGAGACGACGAGAAACCCCGCCAGGCAGTGGTAGGTAACGTTTTAAACGGGAGCACAAGAAGCAGCTGGTCTCACTATCTCGCTCGCCTATTCTCTTCTGGCTTTATTCTCCTGTCGGTCTTTAGCGACCCGCGGCTTCTCTAACGCTGTCCGCCGCAGTTTCTTCCGCGCCTCTCTCATCCACCGCAACGTCGGCTGTTCCCTCCGAGTCGGCGGTTCTCCCGCCGCCGCTCAGCGCGTCCAGCATCCTCCTCCCTCCCCTCCTCCGCTTCCTCAGTGTTTGCCGTCCTCGACCCATCGTCACTCTGTCTGTCCCTCGAGCGAGTCCGCCGTGTGTGTTGTGGCTCGTCGTGTTCGTGCATTCACCGGCTGCCGCGACCGACTGGCCGAAGGAGGATTTTCTGGCTGGGAACTGTCGGGGTCCCGGCTGGAACGCGACGCGATTGACGTTCGCGGATGTAATTCGAGTTAGCGGTTTTTTTTTCAGATCCTGTTTCTGCCTGCGGTGATAAAAATTGTTAGTGCAAAATTATCGTGCTTTCTACTAGATCCTATGAAAATTAGTAAGTTACGGAAAGAAAATGTAATTTGTTCCGCACTTGTGTATTAAATTTGATATGGTAACCGATGAATAATGTTTTCGTTAATGTAAATTCGCAGATATTTTTAGCAGTCTGTGCTCGTTGTGTTTCGTTCACAAACTGCCAAACCAATAAGTATCGACGATTTTTTGTATTTAAATAAATATCACCGAAAAATCCATCGGAAATTTCATTGACAATGAAAGATCGCCAAAATCGTCGGAACTTCCTTGGAGTCAAGAAACTAATTCCTTAAGTCCCAAGACTTCGGGCTCGGGGTTTCCGTATTTACGATACGATCGGGAGCTCGGAAAGCCGAAAAACTTGACTCGCGAGAAGCATAGTCCTCGATTTCCTTTCAGCTTCTCGAAAAGTTGCGTCTCGGCCGAGAGGCGGTTTAGAGATTTTTGCGGTGAGCCGCGGCGACGAGGCCTCCAAAAGTGTCCGCGTGATCTTCCGAGGGATGAGCAACGGTGCGAGATAATAAAGAGCGAAAGAGAGCTCGTCAGCCACCCCGTGAATGGTTCTCTCGCGCCACTAGCCAGTTCCGCGCCCTAATGCGATCTCGTTCGTCTATACTCTGCCGTCTTCCACGGTCACCGACAGAGCCAGCCAGGTGGAGGCCGAGCGGGAAGACTCGGGTCTATTAGCCCGGTGAAAGGGTTTTTTTCTTCTTTCCCGGAGCCACCACTCCTGGGCCATTTTCTTGGCTCGTGAGCAAACTCGATCGTGAACTGGAAGCTTTTCCAGGAGTGGAGGGTCGAGTGTATACAGGATCTCGAGAGGTCCTCGCGAGGCAGAAGCCCGCTTATCGGAGAGACTCGAGCGCAAGAATTCAGAACCCGCAAGACAGAAAAATCCTGTTTACATTCTTCCCAAAAATCCCTCGAGAATTAGCTGCACAGATCCAAACATCCACCGCGTTCGCCAAGTGAACGAGTCCCAATTTCGCCAGGAGTTTCGCCGCGAGCTTCCGAGTAAACAGGAGAGCAAAGGGTGGGAGGGATCAGGAGGGGGGAAAAAACAAAAATAAAAAAAATATATGGAGCACGAAGCTGAAGCTGAGGTTGAAGCTGAGGCTGCGAGCGACAACGGAGTCTCCGTTGGCCGGAGGAATAAGCGCGTCAGCGGTCGACAAGACGGCAGGAGAGAAAGATGAGGGAATGTGGGGGAGGCGGAGGAGAGGGGGAGCAGGCTGGGGGGGGTGAGAGCGCGGGAGACGAGGTTTATATACCTAAATACGTGCACACCGGCTACTGGGCCAAAGGGAACGACCGAACGAGTGAGTGGTGGTTGGAAGAGAGGGCTAAGAAAAAGAGAGTGGCCTAACAAAGGTCGGGGCTGCTGCCACGCACACACGGTTTACAGTACACCACACGCTGCACAGCAGCAGCAGCAGCGGCAGCGGCAGCAGCAGCACAGCCATTGACATCGAGGCCGGGGCAAAGGAGGACTAGATTTCACGAGCCAGCGATGCAGGATCCTTCAAAGGACGCCGACGCGGCCGCAAAAGGGATTCGCGGAGAGAAACCAAGAGCGACGAGGAGCGAGAGAACTCCGGGCTGCAGCGCCGTGAGGGAGGTTTGCGCCGGCGAGGAACAACTAACCCGCGAAGCGGGGGTGCGCGCTAGCCACCGGGTACACGCGGTGGGGGTGGCGGTGGGCCCTCTACCCTCGTCGACTCTGCCGGGGCGAGAGAGAAAGAGAGAGAGAGACCCCCACGTTTCTCTAGGCTGGGGAACGACGCTGAAACAGAGAATGAAATAAGAGAGAAGAAGAAAAACAACAATAAAATAAAACGCATTCTTCGGTAGTCTGATAAAAGAAATGAAGAAACTGCAAGTCCGCAATCGTCGCCTGAGAAATTCGGACGATTGGAGCGAGTATTTTCCGTTGTCTGACTTAAGTTAATAATGATAATGGTGATGGTAATGATAATTATTATGCGATACAATATAAATCGCAACGATTCGTCGCCTGAGAAACATGATGTGACGATCGAAGCGAATATCTTTGCTCGTTGTACCTTAATTTAATAGTAATAATAGCAATGATGATAGTAATAATTGTTGTTGGATAAAGTCTGAAACTCGAGGACTCGTCGCGTGAAAAATGCGATCTGACGATTGAAGCGAATATCATTGCACCTTAGGTTAATAATAATAATAGTTATTGGATAAAATAAGCCGATTAATATTGATTAATAGCGAGGCAAATTCGATCCATCATTTTCAATGGAAACAATTAATAGCAAAAAAGAAAAAAAAACACTTAACGACTAAGTAGTAAGTGATTGATTTGGTTGGCGTTACGTACAGTACTTACATAGCCGTGCTTGTCGCTCATGTTGTTGGTGAGTTTGAGCTTGTGAAAGCTCACGACCTTCTGCATCCACTGCTCGCCGCTGCTCGGCGAGTCCGGATGAATGTACATTCTCTTCGGCATTTCCGGGTCCGCTTTGCCGGCGACCATCCACCTGCTGCTCTCAACGAGAAAGAAGAGAAAAAAAACAACAAGTGTGTTAATTAAAAATTCATACGTTCCACGACGGTTTGTCAAAACTATTTTTCTTCCAAGCAAAGAGTGAAGGCTTGCGATCCCCATACAAGTCGAAATAATGTTTTTCTTTTTTCTTTTATACTTTTTTTCGAGCGCTTTTGCCGCGATTACGAGAACAATGGCGATAGTTTCGCGAGATGCTGCGTATCGCCAGAAATATCTGAACGAGGGGCTCCGATCGTTCAAACAATAAATACGAGTCGAGGAAGATTTTACGATCTACCGCGCGGTATCCGCGCCTTATTCCCTCTCACTCCTTTTTCTTCTGCACTTTTGGATTTCGCTCTCACTTTCTCTCTCTACTTCCGTCTCTCTCTCTCTCTCTTTCTCTCTCTCACCATCTTGAGTTTTTTCCTCGGAGCAGCCTCGAGTCGGGGAAAAAAAAATTAGACTCTACAGGGAAAAAAAAACAACGAGCCCCTCGATATCTTAACGACCCTTGACCCCTTTTTTGTCGTTATTATTGTTATTATTCTCTCTCGCATCATCGCCCTCAGGACCGAGATAACATCGTGCGTACTTTGTAATAGGGCAATTATAATATTTCGACGAGTATGAGGAATTGTTCGCAGCGCACGCTCCACACTTTTTGTAAGAGAGGGAGTCTTTTTTTGTGTGTGTGTGTTTTTTTTTCTTATGCCTGTAAATTCGTCAGGATAATCACCTGTTGTGAAACTTATATCGGTAATCGTCGGATGCCGCGATGTCCATCAGGAGTATGTAGCTAGCCTGTCTGTCTAACCCCGACACCCTCACTTTATAAGCGGGGAACATGCGTCTGCGAACAATTTGCAACAGCAAAGGGCAAAACACAGCCGATTAGTTCATTACTTTCGTCCACAGCCTCGCATTTCTTGTTGTCTGTCGAAATTTCATTGAGACAGAAAAAAAAAATGAGAAAAAAAAAACGAGCGTGATAATAATAATTCAATTTATGTGGTGCACAATTGTGATGGTATTCTCGGGGCCTTCTGCGTGTGAAACGAAAAACCGCGAACTGTGTCGCCCTGTTTAAGCCCCGGACGTCGCTTCCACTCTTCGCTTTTTGTTACTCGGGAGCGGCCGAACGAGAGGATCTCGTTCGTGTCTTCTCTACCTGTTGTGAAATTTGTATCTGTAGTCGTCGGCGGCCACGATGTCGAGGAGGAGGATGTACTTCGCCTTGGCGTCCAGGCCGGAAACTCGGAACTTCATCTGAGGAAACATCTGCCTAGATCCACCGATCAACATTTACATACCCATTAGATCGTCGTTTGTGCGCGCTCGAAGCCTCTCGGCTATTAATAATGCTATTAGCGGCGGTGGTGTGTTACGAGATTATAATGCGATTGGCGAGATTTGCATGCACCCGTGAGCTCCTCGGCCGGTGAGCTTTGTGGATAATTTATGTAACGCGTTAACCGCTGAGAGGCCATTGATAAATATACCGCGAGAAACGATTAATCCATTAATTTATCGCATTACCGTCACTTCGCGCGATCGTTAGTCGTGACTGTAGATATAAACGTCTCGAGAGTCGTCGAATAATCGTAATTTTTTTTCTCACGTGGATGCGAATTTCTGACGTTAAAATCGGATCTACGATTTTTTTTACACAAAATAAAGCATTTAATAAAATGTTATTATACGTAAATAATAATTCTTCTTTTGGCAATTGGTCACACAATTTTTTCCATGCACATAGAAATATTTCATTAAATAACCAGTAATTCTACTAGTGTCAATTGGTCACTGATATGTTTTCCATGCACTTAAAACTACGTTTAGCCTAGAAGAAAAAATGTTTCTCTTCGTTCTATAAAAGGTTTCATCGCACCCTGCAAGCAGCAGGTAACTTTAAAGCTCCTTTAGCTCTAAAAAGAAAAAAAAACATGTGGGAGATTTTCACCACGGATTTGAGGGTGACTGACCTCTCTGTCCGCGGGCGAATTTTCCCCGGGAGCATCTGCCTACTGTCACCGACCACAGACGCTCCGGCTACTTTGAATCCCGAAGAATGAGAAGACGCGCGCGAGTGTCGAAGGGTCAGGGCGATCGTTCGCACGATCGCCGTACAAATCCGAGCCGCAAGTATCATTCACACTCATCGGGGAGTCCCGAGGATCTTAAGCCGGATAATCCGGGGTATCGGTGTCCATTGAAAGGATCAAGAGAAAAAAAATCCTACACCCTCGGTGTTTGACTGAGGCTCTCGACGCCATCAAAATGCAATTGTGAAAAATCACTAATGGCACTTCGGAGTCCCAACGTCCCAACTTGGGGACTGACAAATTCCTCCACAATTCGTCAGATCCGAGAAAATTTACACCGCATCCCGGCCAAATTTCTCGACAGTTCAGAGTGTAATTAGCCAACAATTAAAATCAGATAAATTCATCAGATAAAATTCCCTTCAGGTCTTATCTGCACCGCAGATAAGACCCAGTAACAGAGTAAAACTGAGGCTTACAAATGGCCGAAGAACGTGAAAGAAAAAAAGGGATCTCGGACTATCATCTTTCATCTCTGATTTTTTTCATTAGAAAATCATAAACCGTTCGACACGGCTCGTTGGCCGTTTTACGAGCCGCTTAGTGCGTTCGGTTGGGAATGGTCTAGAGGCGCCAGGCACCCGAGATAGGTCACGAGGGCCCGAAGCCCGTAGGCTCGCAGCGTCCGGACCCTTTCCCCGATTCCCCTGCATACCGGGCGTTCCGTTCCCAGAGCCGCGAGGCTCTCGCGCTCCTCTTCTTTTAATGGCTCGAGGCTGAGATTAGACGAGCGCGATACGACTCAAAAAAATCATCGGACCTTTCGAAAACCAAATAACTAAATAAATAAATTCTCAAAAATCGAAAGGGCATCACTCGTATTACAAATACGCGTTCGATCGTAAATCTCTCGCCTCTTCCTCCCATTTTTATCCCCAGTCTCGTCAGCCCCGCTCACAATTTCGTAATAGACGAGGAACGGGGGGAGCACAAAGTCGGCGCGGCAGCTTCGGCCCGAATAACCCGGACGTCGCGGCGGATTCGTCCGGCGCTGAGAATTCGAACGTTGCGGCTCGTCCAGCCGCACTTCCGGGACACCCCGTATGGATTCCACACGCTCTCGTCGGCGTCCTCCTCGCGCGCCGTTTTCTTCGTGCTAACGTTTTAGATCTCCGCTTTCCGTACGTCGTCGCTTCTGCCGCTCGCTGCTGCTGCTGGTGTTCCTGCTGTTGGCAGGTGGAAGAAAGATCGCTTCCACGAAACTCGTCGGTTGGGACGCTCACTCCGCTCCGTTGCTGTTGCTGCTGGTGCTGCCGCCGCCGCCGCCGCCGCCGCCGTTGCTCCCTCGATTTTATTCACGCTCGAGGATTTCGTCACCGCGTCGCCGTCCCTCTCTCTCCACGTGTAATCGTTTTCCTCTCGTGTCACGTGCCCTGTGGAGTACTAATTTTCGGCGTTATGTCTCAATCGTTGCAACACGCCGCCTCAGCCACGGCCGCAGCAGCCGCAACCTCGGCGTTGATTTTATATCACATATAAATATAAACGCGGGGCAAAATAATTCGACGTGCGCGCCCCGAACGTGAAATAAAGTGCGACGCGAGGGGCCCCTCGAGTTATATCGGCGTTCAGGAGCCGCGGGAGAGTAAAAGGCGAGCGTTAAAATCACCGTCGTCGACAATGCAACACGTACACCGCGCGCTATATGCATCACGGTTTGTGTATATGCAGCAGCAGCAGCAGCAGCCAACGCTCTCGGCGTGCACCGCGCGTTGTGTTATGCACGTGACGTACTATAAGTGAAGGATAATAAACGGCCGGACAGCGCGAAAGCCTCTCGCGCGCGAGAGACACTCGCGATAGTCTTGGCCCTGCCACGCCGAGATCCCGATCGTTTCTCCACGTCGCCGGCGAACTTCGCCGATAAATCGAAGCCCGGGCGTTATTTACGGCGCGTCATTAAGTACCGAGCGAGAGGAGAGAGAGAGAGAGAGAGAGAGAGAGAGAGGGAGAGGCGACCGCGCGTCGTATAAAGAATTCCGCAACCCGGTAGCATCGCGGCTTAATTTATTTTATCGCGCCGCTCCGACTCGACTCTACTGCCGATCACGACGATTTCCACGCGCGAGCCCCGCGGTCGACCTGCGTCTGGCTTCCTACGCGCCTGCAGGGGATTTGCTTTGTCTCGCGGGGAACGAGACGCGGCTGCTGCGGGAGATTCGGAGGGAAAATTAGATGAGGCGAAGGACGAATTGGATAGTTGGTTTTTTTGGAGAGGCGACGTTTGGAAGATTTTTAGAGAGGTTCGATTTGCAGCAGAAAGATCCATTTTTATGATTGCCTTTTTTAAACATCGAAATATTCAGTTTGTGGACTATTTTTAGTAAAATATTGCGTTGAGACGACTAAATTGATTTACTGGATTTGCAAGTAACGTGATAAAATATTTTACCGATCTGACAAAATGTTTCGATAACCAATTAAATAAATTTGTAATTTTTTTAACCCAACAAAATCATTTCACTCCGTGGGACTTCATTAATTTTCATTCATAAATTAAATAAAAATGACTTCATTTACTGATCTTAAGTTGACGTTGTATATGTATCTTCCGACTGAAATAGCTTGATATGAAAACAAAAATCCACCGAAAACAATTCCCCGAGTTCCAAAGTTTCCCGAGAATTTTCGCGTTCACCGTCCGCAACCGACTCACTTCGAGCGACCGATAAAACAATTTTCAATAAACGTTCGCCGCCCGGAAGTCCGAGAGGCGAGACGTCCCGTCGTCGGTTGTCTCGCTTGAACCCCGGGCGAAACCTTCGGAAGACGCGATCGACTCGACCGACACAAACTTTGTGTCGTCCCGTTCGCTCGGGGTACAAATCCATCCGCGAACTTTGGAGACGTCGAAGGGAGACTCGCTTTGAGTTGGACTGCGAGGTGAGGTAAAAGAGAATCGGCGGATCGGAAGGGAGGGACGCGCGGTGGACTGGCACGCATCGAGAGGGACGAAGGACGAAGGGAAGGGAGGAAGAGAGGAAAAGGAATCGAAGACGAGACGAAGGGCGCGAAGGGAGGGAGAGGGGAATCGGCGCTCGCTCGTCGCTCGGTCGCTGCGCGGAGAGACTCTTGTCGAACAAATCGGTACAAACGATCGTCGTAAAGCAGTTAAGGCCGAGTTTATATGTGGCTTTCGTTCTCTCGGTCGGTTTGGCTCTCTGGCGGGACGAGAGAGCCACGGCGACTGAGCCGCGGAGGGAGCAGCGCGCAACCCGAGGTCCCGAAGAGAGATGAGCAAGCTGATAGGGAAACCGATAGCCGGCGGACCACGCGCGGCGCTGTTCAGCCTCCGTTTCTTCTTCTCCTTCGCCCCGGTCCCTCCAGTTTCTTTCGTCCTCTCCTCGCGTCCGCCGTCCTCGCGCATTTCTCTCTCTCTCTCTCGCTCCGCGCGTCCGTCCGACTGTCCTCGCGGTCCTCCTTGGCAATCGAGCGAGGACCCCCGCAGCGAAGCTTCACAACCGGTGAACACGCGGAATTCTCAAAGTCGCTTTTGCCGAGTCGTCACGACGGTTTTCCTCGTCTCTTGGTTTCTTTCCAATTTTTTTTTTTTTTTTGGTTTTGTTGTTGGTTTTTTTTTGCTGGTGGCTGAGAACAATTTTATTTTTCTCTCGGTCGGTGTCATCTCGCCTCTTCCGTAGCTCATCCTGCGTTTTTCCCCTTTTTGCTGCCGGGGCGCGGCGTCTCTTTGTCCCCCGCGTGCGAGAAACGATTTAATCTCGCGCTGCTGCTGCTGCTGGCTGCGACCGATGTAAACGACGGACAGCGCGGTCACTACTCTCCCGAGCGTTGTAAAGTCGGTCAGCGGTGTGTCGCAGATGCGAGAGAGGGAGACCTGGAGAGAGGGAGAGTGTGATTAAACGCGCGCGCGAGTAATCGGCAGCTCGTGCAGGGCTGATTCGAGAGGAATTTCGCCACCGAGGAATCTGCTGGTGGGGACTAATTTTCTATAAGAATTTTTTTTCTAATTAAGCCATAAGCTTATGAGGGAGTTTTTTTTAAATATAATTTTTTTTAATTCCTCCATAAGTTTATGGGAAGAAACTACAGAGTGAAAGTAAGTCGTTTTGAAAATGTTCATAAACACATTTTTTAAAATTACTCCCCAACTTTAGAGCAAAAAAATATATTAACAATCGCTCCGAAGATTTTTCTTTACCCTCCAAAAGGGCAAAAATAAAATCAGGTCTCGACATAACTGCTCAATTGCGTAAAACCAGCCTGTCTGGTATTTAAAGCCTGTCCTCCCCTAATCCAATTATGTCAATAAAAATGTAAAAAAATAAGAAACGTTTTTTCTTTCACCGTCCAAGACGCTAAACGCTCGAGCGTCGAGGGGACTTTTCCTCGGTCGTTGCGCCTCTCCCCAAGTCGATTTGTAAAACTACTAACGAGTTCACCGAGGGTTTCGGCCGCAATTAGTGGGTCAGGTAGGCAGTTTCGTCGTGACTCGAGTTCGGAAACGCAGGGTTTTTTTAGGGAGGGAAAAAATGTATTAGAGTTCCACGCGGCCTCTCCCTCGAAAATTCTCCGTCCCTCTCACGCCGACTCGTTCGAGGTCTCCGAGGCCTCGAGCACGATAGTCACTTTGTTCGACTGCTCTCTTTCCGCTTCTTACCCTCGCGAGAGACACGTCAGAGCCAAGAGGAGCGAGCGAGCGAGACTCGAGTGTCGCGAGTACGTGGCACGAATGGCCACGACCAAGAATTTCACCTTTAAGTCGTTACAATTACGTAGGAACGAGAGCCGAGGAAGAGACGAGGAGGAGGAGGAGGAGGAAGAAGAATATACGGTACGAGGCGCGCAATACTCGATGCACACGAGAGTCTTGCGGGTCGTTAATACCAGAAGCACCGCCGGCAGCGGCCTGCGGAGCGCAGGCCTGCAGTTATTGTTTCCCCCGCGGTTCTCGGAACTCGTGTGCTGTGCACCACATAGCTAAGAACCGCACGGTACTCGGTGCACACCACTCCATAGATATGTATATGTGTATATATAGATATATATGTATATATATATATATATATGTAAGGACACATAACCGGGCGAGGGAAACGTGCTGCAAGTGCTGTCATAAGAAAGCCACTGGAATCGAAATTTCCGCCTCTCCGGAAATTTGAACTGCGAACGAGACTCGAGGGTCGAGGGGCGCGTGTGGAGAATTAAAACGAAAAGCAGAGTGAAGAGAGAAATGTTAAAAAAATAATAAGGAGAGTGAAAGGGCGGAAAACGAAAATAGAAATTTATGTACTGAAAGAGAAATCGTCTTTTTCTTTGGGGCAGCAAGTCTTTTCTTAATGGCGACATACGATTTTTGGTAGAGCAAAAATATATGTTTTAGAAAATAATTAGTTAAACATCAGCATAGCCAAAAGATTTGACAGCCTGGCGAAATAAAAACTAGAAGAAAAATCGCCGGCTCTCCCCCAAAATTGTGAAATACAAACAAGACACAAGAGCAGGGCGCGCGAAAAAAAAAAAAACAAAACAAAAAGTTTAATTTTTTAATCCAAGAAAATGAACGCGAGAGGCCCTCAAAAAATACGCGGGCAGCTGAAAATTTCAATTGCGAATGTGAGTCAAGAGCACATAGCGTGCGTGGAAAAGATAAAACGAAAAAAAAGACGAAGCAAAGGGAAAGGAAATAAAATGGTTAAAAGAGAAAAACGAGCGTGAAAGGGCGCCGAGAGTGGCGATGAGCATTCACGGAATATTATTTGAATAATCATGCATCGGTGGCCGAGAGCGCGAGAGCGATTAATCAGCCCAGAAGAGAATTTTAATAGCCCCGCAGTGCGTGTGCCCTTTGCGGGCCCGCGCGCGCGGTGTCGGGACCATCTGCCAGCGACGCGCGCAAACCGAACGTGTTCAAAGTTGCCCAACCATGAGTACCAATCGCCGTTTGTGTCTGCCCGTGTCCGTGTATTCCCTCGTCCCGGATTAATTAAAAAAGAATATATATACACGCCACACGAACGCGGTGCGTATAATTCGTGCCGGATGATAGTCACATTTCCCTCACTCCTCGGTTCGTCTATCGGCCGAGGAGAGAAAAGCAAACGGGAAGAAAGGAAAAAGAGAGGGAAGGACAACAACAAAAAAGTGAAGCTGCTCATCGTCCGTGGCCCACCCGGTATAAGATGATTGCCGGTTGTTGTACCGGGGGCTTCAGAGTGAAGGAGTAATATCGCGGTTTCTCGCACCTCCTCGCCTTTGAGGCCTCTCTATACACACAGAAACAGAGTGAGAGAGGAAGAGAGAGAAACAGTGAGGTTCTTCTCGTCGGGTATAAGAGGGCTTGTAAAAACCGAGTCGAGGCACAAAGATCGCGAGTAAAAGGGAAAGATGATTTTGGACTAATAAGAAGGACCCGGGAGAGGCCCGAGGTGGTTTTTTTTTCTCCCCTCTTTCCCTTCCGCCGACCTGTTCGCACACCCATAACACTCGAGTTTTTACAATGTCTTTGCGGTGATCTCGCACAGTGTGTAATTCTCTCCCTCTCTCTCTCTCTCTCTCTCTCTCTCCATGTGTTGAAGTGTGAGTGGGAAATACCGTAACTACTATATTGGATCACGAGTCTCGTCGCAGCGCGAGAGGCTCATCGGATTGTCCGGTTATGTATTCTCGGGCTCCGAACGGACACTCCGGGTATGCAACGGCGGAGGCCACAGCTGGGCCAAGGTGGAGGGTTGTTTGAGTATTAGTGCCAAGTGAAACACACGCCGGACGGTGTATAACGCAACGGTGGATGTTTGGCTGGCGCCACTCGTTATTTATACGGCACGGGGGACGGGGGCGAGGATGAGGGTACGAGGGGGGGGGGGGCTGAGCGGGGGGAGCGCGAGGGCCCGGGAGAGGGTGGCGAAGAGACGCCGAGACGCCCACTAAATTATTATTTGTTCTTGGCGAGCCATAAACGCCTAAATTATACCGTGGCTACCTCGAGGGGCCCCGAGGGCCCCGCAGCGAGGAGAGCGCTCTGCTCTCCTCTTCTCCGGGTTCTTCCGAGCGTTTCTCTCTTTCTCTCCTGTTCTTCTTCTTCCTCTTCTTCTTCTTCTTCTTCTTCTTCTTCTTCTACGCTTTCGCCCTCGCGCCACTGCTGCGCTGGGCCCCCGGGGTAACCGTCGAGCGTTACTCCGCTTTGGCTCTCCTCCGGCGTCCTCATGACGTGACAAAATCCGCGTCTCTCGGCGCGATAAACAAAAATTTATCCTGCAAGTACAACCAAAAATGTAAATATTTGGCCTGGTTCAATAAGTTTTTCAAGGTTTGATATTAAAAAAACGGGGTAATGAAAATTGCAATTAAAAAACTGCACTTTTAAAAAATCGCAATTAAAAAAATTGCACTTTTCAAAAATCGCAATTAAAAAAATTGCACTTTTCAAAAATCGCAATTAAAAAAATTGCACTTTTCAAAAATCGCAATTAAAAAAATTGCACTTTTCAAAAAATCACAAACTAAAAAAATTGCACTTTTAAAAATCGCATTTAAAAAAATTGCACTTTAAAAAATCGCAATTGAAAAAATTGCACTTTAAAAAAATCGCAATTAAAAAAAATTGTACTTTAAAAAATCGCAATTGAAAAAATTGCACTTAAAAAAAATCGCAATTAAAAAAAATTGCACTTTAAAAAATCGCAATTGAAAAAATTGCACTTAAAAAAAATCGCAATTAAAAAAAATTGCACTTTAAAAAGCCGCAACAAAATATCTCACGTTTACCAACTCAATTGAAAATCCGCTTACCCACTTTAACCCCTGTACCGCAACTCCCCTCCCCCCCCTCCCCGGCCAAAAAAATCATTTATCAAATACCCCCCGCCGCGAAATTACCGCGAATTTTTCCAGTTTTATCATCGAGCCCCCAGAGCCATTCAGAGCCACCTCTCTCGCATGTCGCGAGAGGCACGTTGCGTGCAGCGAGAAACGGGCCGGCAAAACGCGAGCCTCCCATTTTGGCCCGGGTCGAGAGAAGAAAAAGCACACGAGCCCCGCATATACCCGCACACACACACACACACACACACACACACACACACACACACAGCAACAGCCACACAGCCACACAGCCACACAGAGCCGAGACTCACACAAACATCCACAATACACACAGAGAGCCCGGGGATGAAGGAGAGCGAAGAGTAGCCTCGTCGTTCGCGCCAGACTGAATGAACGAACGTTCGCGCGGACTCGAATGAATGCACGCGCGTCGAAATAGCCCGAGAGGGCAATCGCGCGCTCTCTCTCTCTCTCTCTCTCTCCCTCCCCCGGGGTGCCCGATGTGTTCGCACACACTAACCCGTTCTCTCGGCTTCTCACGTCTGGCATAATAAGCCCATAGACCACGAACACACTCGTCCTCCTCCCGCGGTCTCTCCCCGCACACAGGCTGTGCACTCCGCGTGGCACTCTATCCTCTATCTCGCTATATTTCTCCGGCATTTCGCATTGAATTCGCGCGTACATCTCCGGCACCACGTCCCCCCCAGTCGGTCTTGCGCGTCGTCTACGTCCTCCTCGTTGTCAGTGTGTACTTTTCCACCGTGAAATAAGCAGCAGCAGCAGCAGCAGCGAGCGTGACACCCGGGCTGAAAGATGTGTGGGCTCCGCTCTTTCCCTCTCTCCACGTGTCGCATTGCGCGAGGTTTACCCGAGCGATGCTATCTGCACATCCAGCATCACCAGCAGCAGCAGCCGCGATCTCGTAGGAGTCGCGAGGGGGGCGAAAACGCGAGAGGGTGGAAGCGCTAGCTGAGGGTGGGCGCGAGAGACCGTAGACTCCGTTGCCTTTCCTCTCTCTTGCTCTCTCTCTCTCTCTCTCTCTCTCTGTGTTTCTCCACTCTCTGTGCACACCGCAATGTGCAAGTCGTGTTGGCAGAAGGAGCGAGTGAGAGAGAGAGAGAGAGAGAGATAGAGAGCGAGTGGAGGAAAAGGGACGGCGAAGGATTCGCAGCGTAACAGCTTTCTATTTGCATACTACCCCCTTTTCAGCCTCGCCCTTCGACACCAACGGTATTTGCATTGAGAAATTGGCCGCCAACTACGCCACGGCCACCTCTCTCGCTTTGCGAGTCGCCTCTCTCGCCCTCCCCGACTCTCTCTCTCTCCACGCCGCCTCCCGGTCTTTCTCTCCGTGTATCCTCCTCCGGGTTGCACACTCGCTCGCTTCTTTGTATAGCTATAATCATCCACGCTCTGCCGATGCGGTATATCTGTGTTTCTGCTGCGAGGGCAGCCAGATATCTCTCTCTCTCTCTCTCTCTCTACGTCTCTTGGTTCATCTGTCTGTGTTTCTCTCTCTCTCTCTCGCTCTTGGTCTTTATGATGGTCTTGAACATTTCCTTTAGCTTCTCGTTCGCGATAACCGCAGCTTCTCTGCCATCATCTCAAACGGTTTCGCAGTACCGGCTCCTCCGTCTTTCGTTTCTCCTCGCCTCTCTCGCTCGCTCTCCACCTTGGCACGATTCGCGCGGCATGAGCGACGTGTATATCCTAGTGTCGATGAATTTCTCGGTGGCTCCGGGGCAGCGCGGTAGCCACACGCAGGCAGCGCGGCGGCTACGAACCTCAGGAAGTGAGAACGAACGAACGAACGGGGGAGAGACGCCCAGGGAGATAGTGGAGTATAGTGGAGAGAAAAGAAAGGAAGGGTGGGGGAGATTGTCGGTGAGGAGAGAAAATGAGCGAACGTTGGGGAGAGAAAGAGAGAAAGGTGACGGGGGAGGAGGGGGTGGCGAAAGGAGAAGGAGGAGGAGAGAGGGGAACCGGGAGCATGCAGCAACCCTTTGATTATCACACTCACACAACGAGCTGATGCCCCGCTGGTGGTAGTGGTGGTGGTGCTGATGCTCCTTGGTCGTGAATATACACAGCGGTGGAGAGCCGCACGTCACGTCTTCATCGCGTCTATTCGAGACTTAACCCCCTATCAAAGAATTTGTGGAGTTCTCTCTCACGATTTATTTCAGTGTTTTTTTTTATTCTCGATAGCCGGTTTTTTGGTTTTTTTAGAATTGTCGACTGGGATCGAAGTACGTGCGTTGAATGTTTTTGTTGTTGTTGTTGTTGTGTCTAACGTCAAAACTGATACTGTGTCCTCGGCGTAATGAAAACAAAAAAAAATATATAAAGAAGGATCCAAGAGAATTCAAAATATCCAAGAAATATTTTTTTTAGAATCAATTGAAAAAATGGGTTGACACCAGATGCGACTTGAGAATGACGTTGTAAACCAAATAGTCGCTACGTCGAAGAAAAAAATATTCCCTCAATTAAAAAAAGCTTTGAAAAAATTGCTTCGCTTAAAAAAAACAAATTCAACGAAAGCCCAGATTTCGACCTGCTTCCGCGACCTATCGTGCTAATTAGAGGAGAAACTGATGATTCGCACAGCGCGGAAGCAGGTCGAAAAAATATTCCCTCAATTAAAAAAAGCTTTAAAAAAAATGCCTTCACTAAAAAAAAAACAAATTCAACGAAAGCCCAGTTTTCGACCTGCTTCCGCGACCTATCGTGCTAATTAGAGGAGAAACCGATGATTCGCACAGCGCGGAAGCAGGTCGAAAAAATATTCCCCCAATTAAAAAAAGCTTTAAAAAAAATGCCTTCACTTAAAAAAAAAAAAAAAATTCAACGAAAGCCCAGTTTTCGACCTGCTTCCGCGACCTATCGTGCTAATCGCGCGACCACTCGGACGAGAGGCGGGGGGGAAGGCCGCGCGTTGACACCGCGAATGTCACGCTATATGCGTTATTAATATCCGTCGTAGTCGGGTGGTTCCTGGGCGCGCGCGGTGCGTGCGTCAGTAACGTCGAGGCGCGTGCAATACGCCGCGTCGTCGTGCACTCGGACTTTTCGCAACGATCGAATCGCACGCTCCGGCTTTTCGACGCGGTGGACGACGTGAACGACGAACGACGACGACGACGACGACGACGACGACGACGACGACGACGACGACGACGACGATGATAGCCCTCGGTGTATTTAATACAGAGCGTCGACTGTGGGCCCCGTGCACCGGCGACCGAGAGAGCTGACCGGTCTGCTTGTAAGCGGTCATTATCTATTCACGCCACTATAGCGCACACCAATATAAATGCTAAGTGGCAGGCATCGTGTATGTGCGTGCTCGCCCCGGTGGTCGACTCGACTTTATACCCCATGTTATATACATATCCGCCGATACATATGCATGTACTCCACATAAATATACATTTACACGGACATACGCGCCAAACGTACGCACACACGCACGGATACTCGGCTGTACGCACGTGAAAACACTCACACAGATGCAGATATATATATATATAATATATAGACGTATTACGCGGTTTCTCGTACATCAGGCGTTGCCTATCGACGAGTGGTGACAATCGCGGCGCGAGAAACATGTGCGAATCGAACCAACTCGGCGAGAGCGTAACGAAGAATAATACATCGGGGGAAACCGAGGTGGAACTGATACCCGGGGAGAAATGATATTGAAGTTTGCATCGTTGGAATTCGACGAAATTAAATTTAAAACAAAATTAATTCTATTTTCATCATTTGGGTTGATTGGAATTAGAAAAGTCGTTATAGCAACCAATTGCTACGATGACTTTTAATACCAAATTTCATCACTTTGGTTAAATGGAATTAATTTTTTTCCTGAATTTCGTTGCATTCCAACGATGCAAACTTCAGCATCACGGGGTCAAACGGGTTGGACGTTTGTTCCGGGCGCTCACGAAAATTTTGGGCGAAATGAGGCTGTTCACCACTTTTTTTTCTTTTTTTCTTTTTTTTCTTCAAGTTGCTTTTCAAAACTGTTGAAATATTAACTTAACACTTCGAGCACTTCGAATGAGCGCGAAGCTGATATAGTTTTATTATTCTTTTTCACTTCACTAAAATCGAAGTTACGTTTTTTTGGATTGTTCTAACCTGAATTTTCTTCCTTCGTTCGAGGCGAAACTCGGTAACGAAGAAAATGCCGCAAGGCGAATCGCGATATCTTGATTCCTGCATTTTTCAGAGAATTTTTAAATCGTACCCTCAAAAATCGCAAATTTTTCAATGGGCTTTGCGTATTTTCCCGATTTTTGGGGGTTTGGCTTTATTCTAAGAAAAAATCAGAAATCGATATATGGCGTTCCACCTTGCAGCATTTTTTTCGGTTATAGAGTTTTTTGTCGAACGCAAGAAGGAAATCCAGATTTGAGAGATCCAAAAAAAAGAAACCCCAATTTTTTTTTAAGTGAGGAGATTTCGAAAAAGGTGCAAACAACGGTGCTTTTCGGAACCAGCAGGAAATTTCCCATTGGGTAGGGTCTTCGAACTTTACAAAATCGTTTATTTTCGCAATAAACGTAACCTTTGCATTTTTTGCGAAAATTGTTTTCTCTCGATTTTGCAAACTTTGAAAACCCTATCCGGAGGGCAATTTCCTACTGATCCCAAAAAGCACCGTTCTTTGCCCGAAAAACAGAAATCCAGTTAATCTAGTCGTTTTATCAGTTCAATAAAGACAGGTTCGACACTAAAAAAAATCGAAATTCGTCACGAGCCACGTATTGTCGAATTTTGATTTTACCTCGGAAATGTTTTTTTTTTCCTTCCGTACACTCAAAATACTGTGAATTAATGTTTGAACGAAAAGCAGCAATTACACACTCGAATATCGTGATAGCTCATTTACAATTAGGTGCCCCGTTTTGCCCCACTCTTTCCCACACGTAAATACATACACGTTTCATGTACATATATGAATAGTGGAGCTCGAAAAGTTTCCGTCGCGCCGGGGCGTCCAGCACGTGCCAAACGCAGACGAATTAATCAATTCCTCGTGTCCGGAACTGGATCGCGATTAACGAGACAGAGGGAAAGGTGAGCTGCCCACCTTTCTCTCACTCTTCCTCTTCCCTCTCCGTCTTCTCCTCCTCCCCGTCGTGGCCGCCGCGGCCGAGATCCGCGCTCGATCATCCGGCGCTCCTGCCCTCGAGGCACCACGGCAGATCCTCGCCGATCGCTAATTCCGATTCGCGTTGTACCCGCACCACGAATAAGGAGGAGGATCATATCGAGGGGGCCCCTGGAACGACGAGGCCGGGAGGGAGGACGAGAGGCGAAAGAGGGAACACGTGTTGGCGCGAACGCTCTCTCACTGTGTGGCTTCGTGCTCGCGTTTGTGTGCAACGAGACTGCATCGCCGGGCGACTTACATGCGCGAGCTGGGCGCTGGGCTGAGTTGGCGCGAGAGAGAGAGAGAGACGCGAGAGTCCGAGACGTCGTCTCGTGACGATCGATCCACCAGTCACGCCCGGTTTGTTGAACGGTGCCGTTCAGCGAACAAACGAGCACATTGCACAATTTTACGTGTGTGCGGCTCCCAGTATTATGTTTATACATTTGTATACATGTGTATCCCCGGCAAAAAAAAGTGTGAAAAAAGTATTTCATACTATTTATTTTATTTATTTTTTTCATACTATTTTATACTATTAGAACATTGCACAATTTTACGTGTGTGCAGCTCCCAGTATTATGTTTATACATTTGTATACATGTGTATTCCCGCGCAAAAAAAAATAGTATGAAAAGAGTATTTCATACTATTTATTTTATTTATTTTTTTCATACTATTTCATACTATTTCATACTATTAGCACATTGCACTATTTTACGTGTGTGCAGCTCCCAGTATTATGTTTATACATTTGTATACATGTGTATCCCCGCGCAAAAAAATAGCATGAAAAGAGTATTTCATACTATTTATTTTTATTTATTTTTTTTCATACTATTTCATACTTTTAGCACATTGCACAATTTTACGCGTGTGCAGCTCCCAGTATTGTTTATACATTTGTATACATGTGCATTCCCGCGTAAAAAATAGTATGAAAAGAGTATTTCATACTATTTATTTTATTTATTTTTTTCATACTATTTCATACTATTAGCACTTTGCACAATTTTACGTGTGTGCAGCTCCCAGTATTATGTTTATACATTTGTATTCCCGCGCAAAAAAAAAATAGTATGAAAAAAGTATTTCCGGAGTATGAACCGTCCAAGTATTCAAAGTATGTCGTATTGGACTGAAAAACACTCATTTCATACTAAAAAAATTTGTATCCTCAATCATAGGAATATGTCTTTTGGGTACAATTTGCGACTTTTAATGGAAATCTGAAGTCAAAAATTGAAAATTTTCAAAAACTTAGGAAAGACGATTGGTCAATCGAGGGTTTTTAAACATTTTCAGTTTTTGACCTCAGATTTCCATTACAAGTCACAAATTGTACTATAAACACATCTTCTTGTGATTGAGGATTCCCATTTTTTGTAGTATGAAATGAGTATTTTTTAGTCCAATACGACATACTTTGGATACTTCGACGGTTCATACTACAGAAATACTCTTTTAATACTATTTTTTGCGCAGGACGATATTGAAGTTTGCATCGTTGGAATGCAATGAAATTGAGAGAAAAATAAATAAAAAGTGATTAATCCAAGTGATGAAGGGCACGAATTTTTTTGTGCTCTTATTCGCTGTGGTGACTTTTTATATCCATTTTCATCGTTTGGGTTGATTAGAATTACATTTTTTTTTTTATTTCGTTGCATTCCAACGATGCAAACTTCAACATCATTGCGCAGGTTTATGCTACGTAGGTTTACAAATGTATTTATACACATGGGTATATAAATGCAGAGAAATTGAAGCATATAGATTCGCACTTGTGTGTGGTTTGCATGTAAAGATATATCGATGCTCCGAGTACATAGCACTTGCGTATATGTAGCTTGATTACACGCGTGCAATGCAAAAGCCGTTTGAATGCTCGGAGATCTCACACCTTGTCTCGCGTCGACGAGCCTCGTTATTATGCTACTTATATATCCGCGTCTCGCTCGCACGCCGCCGCGTAAGTAGCATTGGAATTACATATCCCTCGACGCTCGCGATCAGTTAAGACGTGAGAGAGGAGAAGCCCTCAGCGTGTATCGGTAATAATACCAGCAGAAGCTAATAATCTACTGGTCGTGCGCTCTCGCTGTCTCTCGCTCTCTCTCCGTCTCTAAATGGTATGGTAATTTTTTTTGCCTTTCCATTTTTTTCTCGCTTTTTTTCCAACTTTTTCGTTTGATGTTTTTTTTTTCAGGGTGTCGGTGGATCTCACGCCTTTCGAAAAAATGTATCTTTTCACTGAGAAAAAAATCGACGGAATGCAAAAAAAGAGAAAAAATATTCGCAGTAACATAACAAATATCGCACGTAGCATTCTTAGTAGCTTAGTGATTCTCACGCTTTTTAAACACCTTTTTTTCTTCCACTCCGTTTCAACCGAGAAAAAAAAATCGATAGAATGCGCGAAAAAAAATGAAATACTTGCAGCAACAATTTAGTAGTCACCGGTAACCAGATAATAGGCCGCCGCGGCTATTAGCCGGTACTAACCGGCCGAGTGGTAAAACTGCGACTAATTGATAGTTGGTAGAAAAAAAAGTTAATGCAACCATAAAAATGGCCACAAGGGCGAGTAATAGTTGTAATTTACCGTAACAAAACCCAACCGTAATCTCTCTAATTTCGACGAGCCAAACAATTTTTTTTTTTTTCCCCGATACCGAAGTAACAAAACAAAAAAACGCTAAAGGGTGACGAAGGCTTTGCGGCGACTGCCCGAGCGACCTTGGCAGGCGATGTTAAAGCTTGGCCCGCGTTACCCGTGCGAGCGTTTAAAGATTTGATGTTCCACAGGCGGCCGCGGTCGCCGCCTTATTATACAAGCAGATAATGCATACACGCCGAAGGCAAAGCGGGCGCCCGTCGGCGTTTCCCCGATCGCTCCGAGCGAGCTCGCTAGGTGTCGAGCGCGACTATCTATACAACCGCATAAGGAAATATTCAGACTCGTTTGCCCGGCGCGCGCGTCGTATAATTAATTGCTCTCGCGAGTGCGCCGGTGCCCGCAATAATTAGCACCCCATTATTTACTCCACGCAGGCAGCAGCGCGGTTACACACAGACACGACGCGACGCACACACGTCGGGAAGCCGCGCGCACACGTGGAGCGTAACGCGCGCAGCGCTCCAGCCCGAGCTATCGTGCGATATACGTTATACGTATGTTTTGCTAACTCGGCAACATAGATACAATTATTCGCGGGTGAGAATAACCGGCGTGTTACGTATTACACGTATCCGTCTCTCTGCACGAGACACGATAAGAGCTGCCGCGATGGGACGATGTTGAAGTTTGCAGCGTTGGAATGCAACGAAATTCAGAGAAAAAGAAATCAAAAGTAATTGACCCAAGCGACGAAGGGCACGAATTTTTTTTTCTGTGCTCTTATTTGATATGGTGACTTTTTATATACATTTTCATCATTTGGGATAATTATAATTAATCTTTTTTCTGAATTTCGTTGCATTTCAACGATGCAAACTTCAACATCATGCGATGGGGGGGGGGGGGGGGGGGGGGGCGACTCTTCACTCCGACACACGAGCAACCTCGGTCGCGACTGCAATAATAACCACTAGAGTGTCAAAAAAATAAAATTATTTCATTTTTATATATTTTTACTGCAAAAGTATGTCTTCTGACCTCAATATAGACGTCCTATACCGAAAATGCGCCTACATTCTTTAATGTGTTTTTTTTTTTAATTTTAGATTTGTTGCAATAAAAGACCTCGATTGAGGCATCTCTAAATATTATTTGTCAGCGAATTCCTTTGACACAATTGATTGTTAGGTCAAGTTCTCGAGCTCAAGTCATGAACGCCAAAAGAAAGTGCGACAGCACGCAGATGGAAACGGAAATTGGGGAGAAAAAAATGCTCAATTTTTCATTATTTTTATTTTCCCTTCATTTTCGTTTCTATCCGCGTACGGTCGAATTTTTTTTTTCGTCTTCATGGCTCAAGCTTGAGATGTTGACCTAACAATCAATTGTGTCAAAGGAATTCGCTGACAAATGATATTAACAGGTGCCTCAATCGAGGTCTTTTATTGCAAGAAATCTCAAATAAAAAAATCATCAAAAATTGTTAGGCTCGTTTTCGGTACAGGATGTATATATTGAGGCCAGAACACATACTTTCGCAGTAAAAAAAATATAAAAATTAAATAATTTTATTTTTTCAACACACCCCGATAACCACGCGTTGTTTTACGTACCTGAAAAAAAGAAGAGAGGAAAATAAAAATAAAATCAAATAGAAGCCTTCTATTAAGCGGCGAATAAATAACGAACGAGCGCGCGTTCCGAGGGTATAAAGAGTGTTACACGATACGATATGATGTACAGTTTTGATTCGCGCCGCTGCCGCCGCGTTGCATTATCATTATACTTGTAATACGCGCAGACAGAGACGCGAATCGCTCGTGTAGAGCAGCACGTAGTACGTACAACTATTTTCCTCGCGTGCGCGTCCGAGTAACGCGCGATGATAGCACAGCCAACGCGCGCAGAGCACCCGCTCTGTCCGCGCGAGGGCGATGGAATGAAATGAAAATAAATGAAAGGGGCTCGCAAAAAAAGCGAGGGGGAAAAAAACGCAGCGACGAGGTGAGAGGAGAGGGACTCGCGAAAGTCGCGGCGAACGCACCGAGCGCGCACCGCAAACGCAGCGACGACGACGACGACGACGACGACGACGAGCCCGATGGGCTCTCCGATGCCGCGTTGCGTGCGACTCCGATGCGATGCGGTATCTCGTAATCGCGTGCGAGTGCGAGCCCGGCATTTCTTTTTTTTTCCTTTTCCTTCTTTTTCTTTTTTTCGTCGCGTTATATCTTTTTCGTTGCAGCCTTGAAACACATACATAGGCATAAGCTGCCCCGCGTCCGAGGCAGAGATAACGAGACTGCTGCTCGCTGCTGCTGCTGCTGCTGCTGCTGGTGCTGCTCGTTTGTGTGTGCAGCGAAGAAAATACACGCGAGCTGAGCGTTGTGGCAGGAAGAAAGAGGGAAAGCTGAGAGGTGAATGGGATGAACAGGGAGGGAGGACGGAGGGGAGGAGGAGGAATTAAGGGAGCGAGGGTTGTGGATGCACGCGGTCTGCATCTCACTGTCCCTGTTTTTTTTTTCTTTTTTCTTTTTTTCTCTCGTGTTCCCAAGAGACCGAGGTCCAACCCCTTCGCGGCGAGGGTGGCGAGACTTTTTAGTGGCAGCGCAAGGAAGAAATAGAAGAAGCGCGCGGTTTTCTCGCGTAACGCATTAGCTGACGACGTAGACGCGGACGAGGCTGCCGGGCGCCGGGGCGAGAGAACCTTCTCACACGGCAGGTGAAGGAGGTGGCGGTGGAGAGTCGCGAGCGAGAGAGAGAGACGGGAGAGGCGAGCGCGAGAGGGAAAAATCGCGGTGTGGCGACGCGAGGAGGGGGAACAAAGAGGGAAGGCGATGAGGAGTCGACGTGTTCCGCTTCCTCGTCGCGAGGCTGGCGCGCTGGTCGTGCGGCTCGCGTGCTTCGATGTTTACGGATGACTCGGTCATTTGGGCAACGAATTTTTTTTTGTTCAACTTGCAGCAAAAAATTTGCGTTTTCGTAGCTCGATTTTTATTCTCCAGTCACTTTTTTTTAAACATAATTTTGATAAAGTGAGTCTGTGCTTGAAAATGTTTACACTAAAAAAATTCTGAATTCTGCAAACAATTCTTTTTTAGTTCTTGACTTTTTATGCTAATTATTGAATTACCTTAAATGAAAAAACTTTTCGTCAGTCTTTCAGCCGACATTTTTTTCCAATAAAAAAAAAAGAATCACGTCGCTTTTTTCAATTAAAAAAAAATCCAACTTCATTTTTCGCCGCGTCGAAAAAAAAAATCGACAGCAGCAAAATCGCGTCTGACGCGAAGGCGAATGAGGGAAAGAGAAAGAGCGAAGGTGAGGCGAGCCGACGTCGAGTTCCGCTTCCTCGCCGCGTCGACGAGACTGCTCCTCGTTGGCGTTGGTCGCGGTCTCGCGTGCTTCGATGTTTACAGATGACTCGGTCATTTGGGCAACGATTTTTTTGTTCAACTTGCAGCAAAAAATTTGCGTATTCGTAGCTCGACTTTTTTCTCCAGCCACTTTTTTTTAACATAATTTTGATAATGTGAGTTTGTGCTTTAAATTTTGTTCATTAAAAAATGCTTAATTCTGTGAACAATTCTTTTTCAGTTCTACACTTTTTATGCTAATTATTGAATTACCTTAAATGCCAACTTTTCGTCCGCCTTTCAGCCGACATTTTTCTCCAATAAAAAAAAAAAATCACGTCGCTTTTTCCAATTAAAAAAAATCCAACTTCATTTTTCGCCACGTCGAAAAAAAAATCGACAGCAGCAAAATCGCGTCTGACGCGAAGGCGAATGAGGGAAAGAGAAAGAGCGAAGGTGAGGCGAGCCGACGTCGAGTTCCGCTTCCTCGCTGCGTCGACGAGGCTGCTCGTCGTTGGCGTTGGTCGCGGTCTCGCGTGCTTCGATGTTTACAGATGACTCGGTCATTTGGGCACTGAATTTTTTTATTCAACTTGCAGCAAAAAATGTGCGTTTTCGTAGCTCGATTTCTTTCTTCAGTCACTTTTTTTAACATAATTTTGATCATTTGAGTCTGTGCTTTAAATTTTGTTCATTAAAAAATGCTTAATTCTGTGAACAATTCTTTTTCAGTTCTACACTTTTTATGCTAATTATTGAATTACCTTAAATGCCAACTTTTCGTCCGCCTTTCAGCCGACATTTTTTTCCAATAAAAAAAAGAATCACGTCGCTTTTTCCAATTGCAAAAAAAAAAATCCAACTTCATTTTTCGCCACGTCGAAAAAAAAAATCGACAGCGGCAAAATCGCGTCTGACGCGAAGGCGAACGAGGGAGAGAGAAAGAGCGAAAGGTGAGGCGAGCCGACGTCGAGTTCCGCTTCCTCGCCGCTCGTCGCTGGCGTTGGTCGCGGTCTCGCGTGCTTCTGGGATGCTGGCTCTGAAAGCCTCGATTCTCCGGCCTCTCGCTCGCTGCCGCCGCCGCCACCGCCGCGTCTCCCTCGCGTCCCGCTCGCGGGGGTCGCGACGCCCGCGTGCGCACACCACTCTGTATTAGGTGAGAGAATAAGCTACTACAATCGCAAAACGCGATTTTCAGAATCACACGCGCGTGCAGCGAGGGCGAGGGTGGAAGGAAAAAAAAAAAGAAAGAAAGAAAAAAAAATAACACGAGACGAGAAGCGCGAGGGTTTTTCGAGTCGCGGGAGCGACCGAGACGGAGGGAGGAAGAGGAGGGAGAGGAAGGGAGACGGAAAACCCAGAGAGAGGGAGAGAGAGAGACAGAGGAAAGGGTTAAAAAAAAAGAAGAAGGAGCGGGACGGGGGAGGCCAACGCCACTACAGCTAATTACCGGGCCGGGACGCCGCTCGCTCTCGCCCACGACCCTGGGGAACGAGCGCATCGCTCGGGCGCGCGCGCACGAGAGAGAGAGAGAGAGAGAGAGAGAGAACGAGAAAGCATCTCTTTCACACTCCTCCCGCGGTGTGAGTCTCCTATACACGTGCACGCGATCCACGTGTGTCTGGGTGTTTGTCGCGGGTGGTATTAATCCTACGTACGAGAAGCTCGAGCGCTGTGTGGGACCGAGCGAAGAAAGAAGGGTGAAAGGGGGTGGCGAAGAGGAAGGAGGGTAAAAGAGGGGGAGGTTCGATGCATGGCTAGCAACGAAGTCTGCGCCCACCTTCGGTTTTCCCTCGGCAAACGCGAGAGAGAGGAAGGTGAAAAAAAAAAGAAAAAAAAATTGAGAGAGAAAAAGAAAGAGAGGACGCGATGACCCTCGCGGCCTCCTCGGCCAGCGATTGGCCGGCGAAAACCCGCGGGCGAAAAAGTCTCGGCCGCCTCGACGTTCGCGCTGCGGCTCTGCCGATCACTGACGCGAGGCTGCCAACGACCGGACGAACTGGAGCGCGGGGAGAGTGCAGCGAGTGTGGGGGAGAAGCTGGAGGGTGGTTTTCTCACTTTCACCAGCGGGGCGAGAGAGGCAGGGGGGGAGTGGGGGGTCGCGGGAGAGAATCGACAGCTCGAGCGCGCACGTGGTGGATGCTGATGCTGATGCTGCTGCGGCAGCGGCGCAGCCTATGGCTTGTGGGGTAGAGAGCGAGTAGCGTGCTCGGCCGCCTGAACTCTCGAGAGGGCAAGAGAAATAAAAGTATAAAAAAGAAGAAAAAAAAAAAAATTCGAAGCCTGGAGTGGGACACGCGCCCACGATATATCGCTCTCTCGCTTTTGCTCTCGTGTGTGACGTGATGGCTGCTGCTGCTGCCGCCGCTGCTGCTGCAGTTTGGGTTGCACACCGAGCTGCACTGTTGCCAGTCGAGAGTGCGAGTGAAGACGTTGCACGGCGCGCGCGGGGTGCAGCAGCCACTCGCCTGCACGTATATGGAACATGTGCGCGAATGGGGTGACGAGGGCGAAGGTTTCGGGGATATTATGCACTTTGCGGGGCGAGAGGAAGGAAGAGAGACGGATGAATTTACTGCGCTAGGACCCAATGTCGACCGCAACGCGAGTTGAGGGAATAAAGTACAATCGAGACGATCGAGACTTGGGAAAAAAATTAAAAACGGAATTAACAAAACATGAGATGAGAGTGAAAAGAAAATAAAGAAATAATAGTACGTTACGTTACAAGGGAGGAAAGTGCAACTTTTCACCGAGTGTGAAGTTTGATGCCCGAGCGAAGTGACGTTCGGGGATATTAATATTATTAATTATATAATAATATTCGGGGATATTATGCACTTTGCGGGGCGAGAGGAAGGAAGAGAGACGGATGAATTTACTGCACTAGGAGCCAATGTCGCCCGCAACGCGAGGTACGGGAATAAAGTACAATTGAGACGATCGAGACTTGGGAAAAACATTGAAAACGGAATTAACGAAATATGAGAAGAGAATGAAAAGAAAATAAATAAATAATAGTACGTTACGTTGCAAGGGAGGAAAGTGCAACTTTTCAACGAGTGTGAAGTTTGATGCCCGAGCGAAGCGACGACAGAAATTCACACGAGGTGAAAAGTTGCAGTTCTCCCATGTAGCGTACTATACTTTTCTCCCGAGTTTGCTAAAAAAAATAAGCACATTTCGTGTGTGCAACGAGGACGCAATATAAGCTCATTTTTGACGAATGACGAGACTCATGCGTTGACAAATGACGAGACAATGAGCTAATTACCTCTCTAGGGAGGTAATGAAAGCGGACTGCGCATGCGTAAGTCATTTGTCAAAAATTCGCGATTTTCCGTCCGCGTTGCGGACACGAAATATTTTAGCGGAGTCGGGAGAAATGAAATGAAAATGCTTACGAACCTAAGCTCGTAAGCATTTTTATTTCTGTGTTATTTTTTTCGTGTTTAGGCTGAGTGATTCCAGAAACACTCAGTGATTCTAAAAACCCTCAGCCTAAACCGGACGAGCCGCGGTACTTTTGCAAAAAAGGAATAGAAAACAAACTAACAAATTAAAAAACAAAGCATCCTCTATGAGGAAGCAAAAGGAGAGAACATTAAAGAGGGGGATAGATAGATAGAAGAGTCATTTACTTTGCGCTCCGGGACAAAGTCGCCTCAGGCGCTTCACCAGTTTTGCAACAAACCCAGCTACGGTTCATGTGGTTACATTACAAATTTTGATTATATATCAAATTAAACAAATAAACACAATAATGAGGTAGTAAAAAAGGAAGAGTAGATGTATAAGTAGAGTATAAGTAAGGAAAAAATAAGAGTAGAGTATAAGTAAGGAAAAAATAAAAGTAAAAGTAAAAGTCTTTCGAATTTTTATAATTACGGTATTAGACTATTCAATAATTTATTGAATAGGGGGAAGGAGAGAGGGAAGAATCGATGCCAACACGACCAACACGTTTTAGGCCCGGGTGACGAAAAGTGACGAGACACGAGACACGAGTTATAGGTTTGTACGCGCGTCTTGGGCCGTCAGCCACCACAAGGCGAGAGCGCGCCGGGTCCTCGGAGTGTGGCGCGTGCTTCACGGCTTGTTTACTCGGTTCTCACTCGGGAGGCCTCGCGGCGGCGGCGGCTCTCGGCGTCTATTTGATTTGAAAATCAGAGGAATTAAGCCCCCGGAGAAGCTTCTGGCCGGATGGCGCGAGAGACTCACGACGACGACGACGAGTCCCGCTCGCGCGGTTTATTGGCTCGGCTCTTGCGTGCCGCAAAGTGGATTGTCCCGAATCCAAACGGCTACTGTGGTAACGCGTCGTCTGTGTTGTGTACTTTTCTACGTGTGTGTGTTGTGTGGTTTATACGTGGGGTCATCTTGACTCTTCTCGCCGCTTTATCTTTCGTCTAACGAGAGCCGTATAACCCGACGAATCAAGTATACGATTCCTCGCGAAGGGCGTGTAATCACGGATGATATGATAATTCACTTTCGAGAACTCGGCGAGCCTCGGGGATCGCGGAATTAACTCCGATTTCGTTTTTACATTCGATGGAATTTTCGTTACGATGAATTTCTGGTGGTTGTAGCATTTTTATGAACTGAGATTGTGGCAATTTTATTGACTCATTTTTTGATTTTGCAAATATCGTAGAACCTCGATTATCGGAACCCTCAATTGTTGGAACGATGACTTGGTTTATCCGAACGTTGGCGTGAAAAATACATTTTTGCTTGAATACGCAAAATAGCATTCAACGTTTTTCAGATGATTAATTTTCAGATACCTATTTGAACGTTTCTGAACGTAATATAAATGAAAAAATATAATATATATCTACTGTTTTTACGTAAAAAAGTATTGTTTACGATCCCGTCCTCAAAAAAACTAAGTTTCGATTATCCGAACTTTTGATTATCCGAACTAGTCTCGGTCCCATTTGGAATTGGCTTTGTCGTTTAATGAATTTGTCATCAAATAGCCGACTAAACGATGACTCGACTTCCGGGTCTCGAATTTTCGTTCTTCCCAGAAATCGCGACAACTTTTTTTTTAACGATGTACAGGATTAATTGGACACGAAAAACGAAGGATCCACTCGCGGACCGTCTCGAATTGCCCCGAGCGCAGGAATTTCCCCGATGTGCTGAAAGTTGAGCGGTGACATCCGCGAGGCGAGGGAGAGAGAGAGAGCATTAACGACCGCGCGCAAATCGAATTCCCGATATTTAACCGAGAGGCACAAAACAAGCAGTCCCGCTAATAACCAGCCGACTTTTCAAACTTCCCAGAGAGAGAGTCGAGAGGCCTCCCGGAGGTCTCCCCTTAAAAGCGCGTATAAGTATATAATTCCACGGTTACTTTCCAATGACTCTAACTCCGCGGCAATATAATGATCGATCGATTCTCGTTTCTCATTGCACGGCAGTTACGCGCTCAACGAGTGCGTATTTACCGACGTAATCAGCGTACCACGCGTCGCGCGCGGTATCGTTCACAAAGTTGGCAACGCGCGCTCGCAACAATTTTCCCGGAGTATCGACAAACTCGAGTTACACGCCGTAAAAAAAAAAAAAGAAGACAAATAAAAAGGAAACAAAACGTCGGAGAGCATCTCGGCAAATTAGAAAATTTAGCAAATCGTCGAGAGGGAAAGAGAGCGAATTAAATTCGCCGAGTCACGCAACTCGCGTGTGGCTGCCGGGTAAAATCGTACGTCGCGAATTACCGGATGAGAAAATCCTCCCCTCGGTGGGCGCCTCGCATCGTGCCAGGAGGAGCGACGCTCCGCGCCTCAATAACTCCCTGGGCTGCCCGGTATATATCCCCCTCCCGCTCTCGTCCCGCGCTGTCCTCGCGGTGCCAGCCCGAGCGATGTGGGTGCCCCGAGGCCCCCGGGGGTCCCCGTGAATGGCCGGCAATCTGAGATGCGGCCGAGCGAGCGAGACACCGGGCAGCGGGAGTAGCGCGGAGAGCGAGAGACGAGAAGGGTTGAGACTGCCAGAGAGACAGCCTCGACCGAGTCTCTCGGGGGCGAGCGAGAGAGAAAATCCCCCGGCGGGCCTTACGGAAGGAAGGGAAGGAAGCAATTTTGGGTCTAAGGCCCCCATTCTGCTCCCCCGAGACGCAACGAGCGCGGCCCGAGTTTCGCCCGTCCGACGCCAGCGGATCCTGAGCCTCATTCGCGAGGCCTGCATCGAGGATCCCGCAGGGAGGATCCACGCAGACGCTGCTGCAGCAGCAGCAGCAGCAGCGGCAGCAGCTACGTCTGCAGCGTCGTCTCGGTGCAGCTCGGGCCACAAGCGAAGCGGGACGCGCAGCGAGCGAGCGAGCGACGAAGAAGCCACGAAGGCCACGAGGAGCGAGCGGAGGAGCGCTGCGAACGAAGGGAGAGACCGCGAGAGAGCGAGAAAGCCCATCGAGAGACCGTGGGTATAGGACCTCGGTGAGGCACTGGGGGCCCCTTCGGTATAATATCTCGTTTAGAAAGATTACAGGTTCGAAGAGGCTGCCAATGTATAAAACAAACATCGTTAACCGAGACCTATACTTAAGATCTCTCACTATCCGTCTCTCCCTCTCGCTCCGCGAGCTTCCAGCATTATATTTGCTCCCTTCCCTCTGTGTGCATCCAATTCAGCGCTCTGCTCGTCCCTCTCTCTCTCTCTCTCTCTATAACGCGCGCGCGCTGCTCGTTCCTCTCTCGTCATCGTCGGCCTCCTCCTCGCACTCGTTGACTCTGCTGAGTCACTTTGCCTTGTATATATTTTATATATACATACACATTTATATATTTTTCTCTCCCTCTCTCTCGCGCTCTGTCTCTCTCCAAAGAGCCAGGCGAACAGCCGTAACCCTCGGACACGTCTCGCTCTGTCGCGAGCTTTTCGCCCGGGCCGTTCTCTCGTTGCTCTCCGCTCTCTTCGTTCCATCCCCGGAGGTCCATTTACCTCCTTCCTCGCGGGACTCATCCAGCGCCAGGGCGATCCGCGCGAGATATGCATTTACCTACATCCGTGTGCGAGCGCCCTGCCCGCTTGAACCAGAGTGCAGCTCTATCCTCGCGCCAGGACTCGGCACACAGACGCGGGCGCTCGAATCGCCGAGCGAGCTCCTCTCTCTCTCTCTCTCTCTGCGTGTGTTGCCAGGCTCGTTTCAGGTGGACCAACGTCTTCGCCTCCGCTTCCCTCTCTCTCTCTTCGTTCTCCTCTCACTCCTGCCGCCTCGAAACTCGCCGGTCCCTCCAGAAGTGTTTGGTAATTCGCTTCCAGCACGATCTCTCTCGCCGCTCCTCGGCCGCACGCTACGTTGTTGCATTCTGCAATGTATATATAAAGGGTTATGTTAATGTATGAGTGGGTGCGAGAAGACGAGAACGCCGCCGCGTTCTCGTCTTCTCCCTCGCGCGTCTGCTATAATGTGTGCTGCGGGCCTGTGGCCGCTGCCGGGTGTCTCTCGCTCTCTCTCTCTCTCTGTCTCTCTACCCGCCCGAATCTCCCACAGAACCGAGGAGCGAGAGACTCTCGCGTATTGAGACGTAGAGACCACACGACGGGTCTCGGGGGGGCCCCCCCTCCCGATACGGACACCGCGGACGATCGCGCTGCCGCTCCGTGCCCCTCGGCCTCCTCCACCGACTTCGACTTGGACTCCCCTCCAGCCCCGCAGTCGCGTAATTTCCAACCTGTGTAATTATCGACCACCGCGTTTGTTTTACGTTCGCGAACGCGTACGCCTGGCCTCATCCTCCTCCTTGGTCCTCCTCGCTCGGGGTACGAGTCGCGCTGCCCCTGCCTCTGCCTCCTCGTCCTCCTCCTCCTCCTTCTCCTCATCCTCCTCTCCTTCGGCTTCTCTCCTGTGCGAACTGCCAGCCAGCCAAAGTATCGTGTATCCGCGTTGCAACGTGCGCTCCGCGACTTAACCACGGTGCTTCTGCTCCTGATGCTGCTGCTGCTGGTGGCGATGCTGACGCTGATGCTGCTGATGCTGCTGCGCTGGTGCTTGTGGCCCGGGCTTCGGGCTGCCTCGGCAGTCTCCAACACCAGTCGCGGTGCACCGGCGACGCGGATCGCGCGGCTCAGTCCCCGGAGCGCGCGGCGGATGTCGAACGTCGGGGCTCTCGCGTGTGGCGGAGAACCCGCGCAACGATCGATTTATCGATGCAGATTGATTTAGAGCGAGCCCCCCAGATCACCGGGAGATTATTATACCACGAGCGACGAACGCGCCTCGTGCATACGGAATTCGCGGGGACTCGCGAGCCTCGAGGAAGTCGACGAGGGGACGCAGAAGTCGCGTTTAGCATTAGCTTTTTTTCTTTTTTTGCGATGCGAGTGAATATTTTTGAGTCGAAGAACGATAAAATTGAATTTTTTTTATTCGCAGCGATGATTGAGCTGCGGCGGGAAATGAGACAATTTTTTTTGGGGGAGAATAGAATTTTTCTAGGGGGTTTTATGCGCGGGTTTAATTGTGTATTTTAATTGAAATATTTTATAGCACCGAGCCACGGGACTGCGGAATTACCGCACTCGACGTGTGGTTTATAACGCGCGTACTGCGCGCGAACAGGAAGTCGAGTGGCCGGGAATAACTGTCGTTGAGTTTTTAATTTATTTTAGTTCCCATTAATTAAACGATCCTTTGGAATCTGTTGGTTTAATTCAATTGGTCGATACTCGACGCATTTTCCTGCTAGAATTTGCGCAATTTGTGATTCCTTTTTGCTTCCAGCAACGTGGCTATTAGGGTTTTGACGCTGCACACGAATCGGGTCGGTTTCAAGTGGGACTCGAAGCAACCTATTTTTTATTTAATTAAAAATACGTTTGAATTAATCGATTACATTCAATCGGTGATTTTAATGGTTTTTCAATGAAACGGCGTCCCCGGAGTGGAACGATGAAGCGATAAATAAAATATTACGCTCGGTGCACGTGGAGAATTTCGCAGTGCGCTCAATTAAATCGTCGTTGTCCCGGCTGGCGTTAAAGTGTCAACCGCTAATTGTCAGTCCATGAGACTATTTTTATGGTTGCGTCAATTATTCCATTGTCGCTCGTAGCTGACTTCAATTAGTCCCGACTATTAATTAAAGTACAAAAATAATCGCGCGATCCCGTCCATTAGCATTTGTCACCCAAAGTAGCTGTCAGCGAAACGACTCGATTTCACCGAGTTTACGCGTGCGACAAATCGTCACGTTTGTGACTGAAAAAAAGGCCCTAATTGACCGAGACATTAAGAAGTCAACTCGGCCGGGTCAAATCTCGCGAGGAGTCGCTCGAAAGGACGATAGCCATCGGGCAATTTGGGTCATTAGGAGCGTTTGCCATGAAATTATATGGCCGAAATGGTGAACCACGTGAAATTCTCTTTCTCCCGAAAAATGCCCTGAGGTCTCTACCTGGAAAATGTTATTTTTATTACTCAATTCCCAGTGGCGATTTGGTGAGGTAAAAAATAAATATGAAAAAAAAAGGAAAAGATATATATAAACTCTGAAATGAGGGAGAATCGAGGGATGAAGCGGGATTGAAAAATATAATCGCGAAATCGAGGTGGGACTCGAGTGCGAAGGGCGGAATTCACAACGCAAACGGACGTGGATACGTGGGGCTCGCGGTGAGTTACGACTCGTCCGAGCATACGCACCTGTCTCTCGCACGTTAAATATTCAATGCGCGCGCGCGGTGTATGCTCGCTCTTTCGCTACCCCCGGACCCGCGCTCACCCCTTCGCGCACGGCCAGGGCGATCCGGGATCAACCCATTGCTTTGCCACTGCTGTCTTCGCGTTGAATAACGACTCTGCCGCAACTTCATAGCCGCGCTTGTTTTTTCCCTATTTATTTTCATCCACGAATTACCTTTTTTTCCTTTATTTCTTTCCGCGAAATTCAACGACATTAACGCACGTCAAGTTGCGAGTAACATTACTGAATAAAGCACGAGAATGAAACGATCATTGCCAAAAATTGTGAGCTACAGGAAGAGAGCGAAATATTCAGGTGAGTGAAGAAAAAATCATTGCCAAAAATTATAAGCTAAAGGAAGAGAGCGAAATATTCGGGTGAACGAAGAAAAAATCATTGCCAAAAATGATAAGCTAAAGGAAGAGATCGAAATATTCGGATGAATGAAAAAAAAAAATCATTGCCAAAAATGGATAAGCTAAAGGAAGAGAGCGAAATATTCGTGTGAACGAAGAAAAAATCATTGCCAAAAATTATAAGCTAAAGGAAGAGATCGAAATATTCGGGTGAACGAAGAAAAAATCATTGCCAAAAAGTATAAGCTAAAGGAAGAGATCGAAATATTCGGATGAATGAAAAAAAAAAAAAAATCATTGCCAAAAATTATAAACTAAAGGAAGAGATCGAAATATTCGGATGAATGAAAAAAAAAAAAAATCATTGCCAAAAATTATAAACTAAAGGAAGAGATCGAAATATTCGGGTGAACGAAGAAAAAATCATTGCCAAAAATTATAAGCTAAAGGAAGAGAGCAAAATATTCGGAAAAACGGAGAAAAAAATAATTGCCAAAAATTAGAGGCTACGGGAAAAGAGCAAAATACTTGAAATTAAATAATCGTCACGAGTAAAGAAAAAAACCAGACAATTCACACAACGACGAACCAAATGTCCCACCCGTAATCGCTCATTCAATCGCTTCGAGCTATTCGCGTTATCTCCACGCATTAAATTACATTTTTTGCAATTCTCTCGCGTGGAATTATTAAAAAAAAAAAAAAAAAAAAAAAAAAAGTGTTACTGGCCAAAAAGGTCGCATTTATCACCGCGAGCTTTGTCATCGCGTCGAGTAAACACATCAAGCGAGGATCACAAGCTGCTCGAGGATCTTGGCTCGACTATCAACGCCAGAGAAAAAAAAAACTAGTCATCGTCGTTGCAAAAAAGTAAGCAAAAAAAAAGAGGAGAACAAAAAAAATCGCTCCTCAACGAGCTGCGAATCGTCGAGCCCGGCGTGTCACGTGTCGTACGTGTGTCGTGCCTGGCATAGGACACATCGAGAATAGGTGAACGAGCGCCGCTGCCGCCGTAGCCGCCGCCGGTATATTCGGTAAGTTTCCCCGTGGCATTGTCGAAGCGCGAATAATTCTCCCTCCCGTCGCGGCGCGCAGTCACGTATAAGCCGCCAAGTTTCGCGGAAATTATACAGAAGCGGAGCGCGCGCACTCGTTCGTTTCCCCCGGTGTCTATAGTCGCGGAAGGAGCGTTAATAATAAAGAAAAGTGAGACGAGGAGAGGCGAGAGAGGGAAAAAAGGGAAAAAAAAATGGAAATTCTAAAGCGCGCGCACCGGTGCTCGCTTTGCAGGGGAATCGAGCTTCGATCGGCAAACCGAGCAACAGCGGCAGCAGCAGCGCCAGCAGCGGCAGCGCCGGCAGAAGCAGCGCGGTGGCGTGGCGGCTGTCGCGAATGAATTATAGAACGAAGCGAAGACCTCGAAACGAGTCCGTGTGCGGGACTCGAGCGCCACTAAACCATCTGACAATTCGCGATACGAGAGTAGAACGAGAGTACCGGAGAGAGAATGCATAACGAGGCCTCGAGTGTAGCACGCGCGTTCGCGCGAGGGCGACACGCGAAATTGGCTGCCAAATGTGTTTGATTAAATGCACCGCTCGCGACACGACAAATCCACGTGTACACACAGGGATGCAGAGGCGCGGCGGCGCGCAGGGGCCGCCCTGGGGTTGTCGCGGCTCTCCGTCGACGAATTTCGCGAATGCCCCGAAGACGATTATTTTCGGGGCGCGAGCCGCGCTGATCGTGATGTTCAAGTTTGCATCGTTGGAATGCAACGAAATTCAGAAAAAAAGAATTATTTCTAATTACCCGAAATTATTAAATTGGGTATAAAAAGTCATTACAGTAACTAATTGTTATGATGACTTTTTATTTTTACCTAATTTCATTAGGTAAAATTTATTTTTAGGTTTATTTTTACCTAATTTCATTACATAAAATTTATTATTAGGTTTATTTTTACCTAATTTCATTAGGTAAAATTTATTATTAGGTTTATTTTTACCTAATTTCAGTAGGTAAAATTTATTATTAGGTTTATTTTTACCTAATTTCATAAGGAAATGTATACCTAATTTCATCATTTGGATTAATTAGAATTACTTTGTTTTTCTGAATTTCGTTGCGTTCCAACGATGCAAACTTCAACATCATCGCTGGTCGTCCACTAATCGGGTGCGATGAAACCATTTGTAGACGAATCTTGTACGCTAAAATTAAATCTAAGTGCGTGTGAGTTGAAGATACAACGATTATCGAGTGATGTTGATTAAAGAATTGTAAGTGAGAGAACAGGAGTCATTTTGCAAAATCTTACCGGCCGCTCTTCGTGATGACCATCTCGGTGCCGAGTTTGTGAAATTTTTCCCAAAGCTCTTTGCCCTCGAGGGTGACTTTGGGGTCGTCGACGACGCCGTCCTCCTCGGGATGATGAGGCGGCACGAGGTGATGCGACGCCGCGAGGGGATGATGCGGGGCCATCGGCAGAGGCGACGAGTGCATCATCCCCGGTGGCAGGGGAAGCCTCAGCGGTCGCATCGTCGGTCCACCGGGTCCGCCCTGGTGATGGTGGTGAAGCGCCGCCGCCGCGGCCGCCAGGACGGCCGCGTTCGCCTCCTCCGGGGTGTGAGGACCGAGCCCGAGCCCTTGAAAACAAACAGGAAACGAGGAATATCCTCCGGTCAGATATATCGGTATAATTAAATTTTATCGGTAAAAAATGAATTAAAAAGAAAATGTTTAGAGGCAACGGATATTTCAGTCGATTTTTCCGATAGACGAGGAAACGCGGCCCTTGAGGCCCCGCAGCTTCGGAGCTGAACTCGCCGGCCCGAAGCAACAAGTAAATGAGAAATTTTTATACGTGAAAATAAATAAAAATCTAAATCGCTTGCAAAAGCGGTAGCCACGAAAATCGTCGTGATATCGATGTGAGTTTCAGCGTGCAAATACACCACGCTCTCGGTATTCTCGCTGGCGAGCTGAGCGAGTTCGAACGGATATCAATTTGGTGAATGGGCGGTACGCGAGCGCCTCTCGTTGACGGAAAACGCCGGCTCTACGATTGGAGGCTATAGCTCCTTTTGCACTTTTTAAATTTAATTCAATTTAATTTTTACCGTCGTCTTCTTTTCTTCCATTCGCTTTTTTTTTCACGAGGAAATTATATTTTACCAAATTATATTTTTTAAAGAGACGAAAAGAGGACAGATATTTCAGTACATTTTCAACATAAGAAGAAGCGAACCTTCAGACTGCAGCTCCAAAACCAAAGTCGCTGGTCCGAAGCAACAATTAAATTCAAGATCTTGACGAACAAAAATAAATAAAAGTGAGAATCTAATGCAAAAACGCGGTAGTCACGAAAATCAACGTGAGTTTCCGATCAAACGCCGACCACCTCAGCGGTGAACGGCGCGGCCCCGGGAAATCTGCATTTTACATCGTATAAATACACCGCGATCAGTGTATCCTCGTTGCCGAGCCGAGCGAGATCCGAGCGGATATCAAATTGGTGAACGAGCTGTGCGCGAGTGTCTCTCGTTGACGTTAAACGCCGTTTCTACGGCTGGAGGCTGTATCTCCTTTTGCACTTTTTAAATTTAATTTAATTTAATTTTTACCGTCGTCTTCTTTTCTTCCATTCGCTTTTTTTCCACGAGGAAATTATATTCTACCAAATTTGTTGTTGTTGTAAGAGACAAAAAGAGGACAGATATTTCAGTCCATTTTCAATATAATAACAAGGGGGCCTTGAGACTGCAGCTCCAAAACGATGACGTTGAAGTTTGCATCGTTGCAATGCAACGAAATAATTTTTTTTTTAAATATGAATCAACCCAAATGATTATGTCGGCTTTAAAAAGTTATTATAACGACTCAGAGCATGACATACCAACATTATTTTACCCCCTAATAGAGATGAATTATTTTTATTCTTATGTTATTCATTTTTTTTTTTTTAATTTCGTTGCGTTGCAACGTTGCAAACTTCAACGTCATCCAAAACGAAGCAACAAGTAAATTCAAGATCTTGACGAGCAAAAATAAATAAAAATGAGAATCTAATGCAAAAGCGCGATAGCCACGAAAATCGACGTGAGTTTCCAGTCAAGCGCCGACCACCTTGGCGGGGAACGGCGTGGCCCCGGGAAACCTGCATTTTACATCGTGTAAATACACCGCGATCGGTGTATCCTCGTTGCAGAGCCGAGCGAGATCCGAGCGGATATCAATTTGGTGAACGTACAGGGTGCCGGGCAGCGCGCGAGCATCTCTCGTTGACGTAAAAGTGTAAAACACCGACTCTACGACTCGAGGCTGATTCTCCTTTTGTATTTTTTTTTCCTTCTTTTCTTCTTCGTCATTTTTTTTTTTTGTTATTTTCTTCTCCCTTTTCTTTCATTCGCCTCTCGCGCACAACGAGGAAATCATATTTCACCGCAGTCGCCGGGTACGTAGAGCCACCGCACGACCGTACTTACACGGCAAAGGGGCGCAATCACGGTGCATCGGTACGAAACCACCGCGGAAAACCCGACGCAAAGAAATATACTGTATCGTTTGCGCTCGCGCACGAGCCTCGACTCTATATCGCCGCTACTATACGTTTACTGTGCATCGCTCTACGCTGTATTTGCATTCCTCTGAGCATGATTCGTTTGAACGATGAGCCATTGTCGTGCATTGGGTATCGATTCAGGAGGGGAGAAGAGAGAAAATATAAATATCGAAATAATCGCGGGAATGTTAATTATTCGAGCTACGAACGAAGTAAAGTCACGTCGATTTTCATCCGGCAGTTCTGCAATTTATTATTTCTCGCGACATTCCTAGGCTCAAAACAATTCCTTGATTTGATTTAATTTGACTTGATTATTATTACACTACAATTAATTTCTTAATTTGTTTTCTCGAGAAATCATAAAAGGCATTTGATGAATTTAACTAAGACAAGAGAGAAAATATAAATATCGAAATAATCGCGGGAATTTGAATTATTCCAGCTGCGAACGAAGTAAAGTCACGTCAATTTTCATCCGTCAGTTCTCCAATTTATTATTTCTCATGACATTCCTAGGCTCAAAACAATTCCTTGATTTAATTTAATTTGACTTGATTATTATTACACTACAATTAATTTCTTAATTTGTTTTCTCGAAAAATCATAAAAGGCGTTTGATGAATTTAACTAAAATGTATAACATCCAAGCTAAGCCGACATTAAACGAATAAACGAGAATTATTTGTTTGCGCGTCTCGACAAATTTGTAAAATAATTTATTCACTCTTCCAACTTGTAAACTTTACTCCCATCGCTATATAAACAAACATAATAAAAAATCTATAATATCAGAAGTGAGTTTTATTTTGTTACCCCGCGGATCGCGCGTTTATTATTCGTCATCGCATCGCCATAAACCGCCGGCGATATTTCGTCTCGCGTTGAAAACGCGGCGAGTGTCATTATATCTCGCGATCTCTAAATCTCCTCGACAAACGATACGCTTTCGCGGTAATTAAATGGCCGGGCGCGTCGAATTGATTCGACACACACGGACGGCGTATAAATATAATAAATCATCGGGGCCGACGCGCATTCGGATTTTTACCGTTAATAAACGCAAAGTATGATCAACGCGGATGACGAGTGCACGCTCAATCGAATATGTTATCGTTTGTATATTGGTGAAAATAATATTTAATCAATTTAACGGAGGCGCGCACGCGCGCAATCTGCACGCGACACGCGTTCATATTTTATTTCGCGTTATATAGCGGCGAATTCGCGCCGTCGATGACGTTTAATGAAATCGAACGCGGCGTCCGTCGTACGGTCGCCGCCGCGGATTTTCCTTGCGCCACGACGATTCGCTGAATCCTACGAGCGCGCGTTGCGCAACCCGAGAGAATTTGCACGCAGATTTACTCGCGATATGTCGCGCGTTCCGCGATGCCCGATGCGATGCATCGGCGAATTAAGGGTAAACGAGAAGTCGCGACGAGCCACGAGGTCAACCCGACACGAGATACGAGCAACGTGCGGACGGACCAGACGCGCGCTCGTCATCTCTTCCTCGTTATGCCGTTCCACGACGTTTCGTACACTCGACTCCCGCTGTATCGTGATCCACCGAATTATCTTGGTTAAGTCGCGTCGTGGAGCGGATTTTGCGCGGAAAGAAAAAAAAAATAGAATAAAATAAAACCGACCGCCGGGTGTAACTAATCGCCGGGGCTTCTGTCACGAATCCCTCACTTCTGCGAGGCAAAATGGCCGCCGCTGAGGTCCTTCGCCGGTGGGAAATATTCGCGCGATGGTTACGAGAAATATCGGACAGGCAGCGCAGACTGAATAAAAATCGTTGTGAGTTCTAGTCGTGTAGAATTTAATATAATTTAAATAAACGAAAATGATTTTATTAAGGAAAAAAAAAAAAAAAATTCGTCTAATAATTTTTTGCAAGAATTTGTCAAAGTTTTTTAAAAGATTTTGTTCCCTTTTATTCAGGATTTACGTTCTGATTAATAATTAATATAATTTTCATATTAATCGTTGTTAATTATCCAATAAGATGAATAGCAAAAATATTAAATTTCATAAAAATAGCGTTGCGTAGCAAAATCAGTGATATTAATTATGTTCGTTTATTTGTTTTTATATCCCTCGCCCTCATAACAATAACTGTGTTTATCGCTGATTCTAAAGTCGCAGAGTGACACTTTTATATGATGCTGAAGTTTGCATCGTTGGAATGCAACGAAATTCAGAAAAAAAATGAATTCTAATTAATACAAATGATGAGAATATAGGTATAAAAAATCATCATGGCAACTAATCGCAATAATTAATTTTTATACATAATTTCATAATTTGAATTAACTAGAATTTTTTTTGTTCGGAGTTTCGTTGCATTCCAACGATGCAAACTTCAGCACCATACTTTTATAATATTCAGCGATTACAAAAGCATAGAAAATGTCTAATGCACCAGACCAAAGAAAAATTCAATTGACATTAATTTTGCATTAATCCTCGTTAATCGTGCAGCGGGATAGATCACAGAAAAAAAATAATTTCACAGAGCAGCCAAAACTTGTTTTTTTTTCCTCTATCTGATTTTATGTTCCTACAGCACTGACGACGATTACTTTGTTTTAACGCAGCCTTCGCGGATACAGCACACATCCCTATTTCTGCAGGCGCAGAGTGGCGTTTTCTCTCATAGTCCGCAACGATTACGAACGCGTACGAATTTCGAATGCAAGCGGCGTGATGCTGAGTGCCCTTGGCAAAGATTAATCACCGACAGCGAAGCAGCCGGACGACAGGCATATATGACGCGGGACAGCGACGAAGGAAGAAGTGACTTTGGCCCGCGATTCTCCTCTCTCAGAGCGCGTTACGCGTCGCTCGACGAAATTAATATCCCCGTGATCCTGGACAGCTAATATTGTATTCCCCATGTTTTCTTTTTTTTTTCTTCTTTTTCTTTTTTTTTTGCTTCGCTCCGTGTTTGAAGACGCTCCCGGTGACAGCCCGATAAAAGAGACGCTAATAGAGAATTAAGAAAGCGCGAAGCGCGGCTGACAGCGACAACGGTTGCGACACACGAATTTAACACGGGTGAGAAATGTTCCACCAAACTTCACAACCATCGCGCACTGTTGTTTCCGGTACGAGTGGCAAACCAATTGGATCGCTCGCGTTTCGCGGCCTCGAGTTCGCCCGAGGAAGTTTGAGGCTCCCTCGCGTGCAAACTCGCTGTCAAGACACCTCCGGACGTTGCGCAACGTCGTTCGTCCGCGTGGCAGCGAAAAATTCAACCAATGTTATCCCCCAATCGCGAAGCATCTTGCACAAAATCTTGCAGCGCGAAATTTTCCTACCAAATCAAAACCAACGAAATTTCCAACCAAACACACAAAACCAGGGCAAGCGAATTAACGTCGCGGACCTACTAAAAAATTTCCCAGCGATTCTACATCCCAATCCCAAATTGTGAGGCACTCGAAACGTAGCAGCGCGAAAATAACGCCAGACGTCTTCATCATGGCGAGCGAAAAAAAAAAAAAAAAAAAAAAAACGCGAAACCACCGTGAGCGAATTAACGTCGCGAGGCCCCGCGTGAGATTCCCAGCGATTAATAACGCGCCGGGAGAAGCCGGCGGCCCGCGCAGACACCGTCAGTTCTCTTCACACTCGTCATATCGCGGGCACGATATTCCACCGCGATATGCCCGTTGCAGGGGCGTCGAGGTCGTAAAGAACGTCTAGACTGGTCTAGACACACCACGAAGCCTCAGCAGCACCTCTCGTACGAGCGGTGGTTATTCTCTCGCAAGCGCGCGTTGTGCTTCTTCACGACACACGTAATATCCTTGTCTGTATTAACGTTTTACATTCGTGCGGCCGGGCGCGCTGTGTGCCCGACACGTAATACACGTTGAGCAGCGAGCGCGAGGCGAGCCCACGGGGCAGCCGGGAGTGCAAAAACTTTTCTCCGGGCTTAGAGAGAGAGCCCAGCTATAACAGTGCGCGGGTTCTCGTGTCGAACCGCGAGCGCCGGGCCGAGTCACGAAGGTGTTTTGCGGAACCCCAGACGGATCCTTCGCGGCAACACCCTCGCGCGCTGCTCTCTCCCTGGCATTCGTGGCTCCTTCCCCCGTGTGCTCGAGATATCCACCCGAGCGAGGAATTCGCAACGCGAACGCGCCCGAGAGTTCGAGACAGGAGGCGCGAGTAGCGGGAAAATTAAAATCCCTGACGCGACTGGTCCCCGGACACACGATGGTCCGATTTTTCGAGGCGCCCACGGTCTCTCGGAGAAACGCGCTTATACTTCTATCCCACCCGTTGCTCCTTCCCGCTGGTGCTCGAGATATCCCCTCGAGCGAGGAATTCGCAACGAGAATGAACAGACCGATAAGCCGAGAGGTGCAAGTTGCGCGCGATATTAAAATCTCGTCTCTACGATTTTCGAGACACCGACGGTTCGATTTTCGAGAATCGAGACACTGACGGTGTCGTGCGAAAACCGCGCTCAGGTCTACGCAAGCCGTGGCTCCTTCCCGAGTGCCCGAGATATCCCCTCGAGCGAGGAATTCGCCACACGATTGACGTAGAGTGAGCCAAGAGGTGCAACTTGCGCGATAATAAAATCCCTCCCTGCACGCCTCGCCTGGACGTCCGATGGTCCGATTTTTGTAGACACTGCGGTGGCCCCTTCGAGAACCTCGCTCCGCGCGTCTATCACAGCCGAGGTCCGCCGAGCCTCGTCGGACTGTCACTAAAAACTAAGCCCTACAAACTATACGCTAAAGTAATCCATCCGGCGTGCGCGGCGGTTGACGTCCATCCCGTAGACAGTTCGCGTCTGAGAAATCCTCTCACCTTGTGGCGTGAGGCCGTGAAGATTGAACTGCGGATGATGATGGGGACTGCTGAGTATGCTCTTGCCCGGCAGATGATGCGCGTTCGGCGAGCTGTTGGGCGGCAGATGAGCCCCGGGGTTGCAGAAACCCGCGGCGGCGAGGGCGTTGAAGTAATTCGCGGCCGCGGCCTCGGCGGACGAGGGATGCGACAATTCCCGCTGGTTGTTGTTGTGGGGCGGCGGTGTTTCCGGGGCGGCGGCGGGACTTCCCGGGCCACCGGGTGGCGGCGAGGCGCTTCCTTGGGACGAGGAGCCGCCGAGCAACGGCGGATGAGTGTTCGCCGCGGTCAGCAGGGAGGACACGCTGAAGTCGGTGGGTCGCGGTGCCGCCGGTGCGGGCAGATGACTCGCGGCGAGGTGGCTGTTGCCGTTGCCGGGGCTCGCGCCCGAATTGCTACCGCTTATCGTCGAGAATGGCGAGTGCTGATTGAGAGCGGCTGCTGGAGCGGGGTACGCCATCCCAGGCCCCCCCGCCACCCCTCTCAGCCCCGTCTTGGCACCCTCGATAGCGTTTATCTCCAATTCACGGCCGACCGGGTTGTAATTTATCCCGTGATGACGGTAATTGTTGTAGTGCTCGAATATGTCGTAGCGCCTCGACGTGGCGGCCGTCGGGGCGAGCGTGTCCCCTGCGATGTTGGTGCTGTTGTCGCCGCTTGTGGTGGTGTTTGTGGCGCTGCCGCTGCTGCTGTTGTTGTTGTTGTTGTTGTTGTTGACGCTCGCGGTGCCGCTGCTGTTGGCCGCAACCGAGCTGCCGTCCGCCTCGACCTCCTCCTCCGGATCTTCCTCCTGCCTCGTCGGCCTCGTACGCTGCTGCTGCTGCGCTACTGCTGCTGCTGCTGCTGCTGCTGGAGCCGGTAACGGAGTGCTGGCGCAGTGGGTACCCCTGCACGACGTGTCTTGTTCGAATCTCATCGAGATGTGGCGATTTTACCGAGTCGCGCGAGATTACTCTTCGAGTGACTCAATAGCCGCCTTGTGTACGGTTCCTCCTCGGCCTCCTCTCGCTTCGCTTTTCGCACCGATTCTCGGTCGCTCCGCTGTGTCCAAATTCGGACTCTCTCTCTCTCTCTCTCTCTCTCTCCTCGCTCTGTGGTTTCACACGATCGGCCACCGGTGCAAACGATCGGGTGATATTTCACGTGGAAGCTGCGCTATGTGTCCCCCCGGATTCGTATCCGCATTATCGGCTCAAGACTCGTGACACCTTCTTTTGGTGCGCTGACGCGATTTTCCGCGCAGCTGTATCTCGGCCTCGATCCCGCAGCAAATCGTCCACGATCTCGTACGCAACAGCGTCGACATCTTCCTCCGTGGGAACCAGTGATGCACGAGGAGCGATCGGCGAGTCGCGCGCTCGCGATAACCCGGCGCACGACGATCGGTTCCTTCCGCTCGACTCTACGTTTCTCTCGTCTCTCGTTGTCACACGACGAACTCGGCACTTGCACAGCTTAAGCTAGAAATTTAGTCACCCGCGACGCGACGCACAGCCAAACGTAGCACGTAAACCCCGCTGATGCACACGGGATACAATCTTATGGTTCAACTATGGTCGTAGCTACGCCGCGAGCCACTCGTCACTCGCGCATCACGTGGAACAACAATATCCGATTTCATTTCTTCCTCGAGTCAGAGTCACTTTTCGCGGAAAACAGAGATTTCACCGATCACTCGCACTTCCTGCAAAAATTCTCGCGCACTATTTTTCATCTATCTTTTCTCCTTCTCAGGCTGTGTTGTGAGTCGTGTACACGGGATACAGGACGAATCTCACCGGCTCGCGGAGCTCGTGTGTGTGTTTTCCCCGTCGAGCTGCGTGGCGTCCCGGCCGAGACTATCGCGACGACTCCCGAGAACCTGTCGAAGCCAGACTCGAGAAGGGACTAACGAGCCGAGTGCCCGGCGGACGGTGGCGAGCGGCGGGCACAGGTCACACCGGCGGCCAAGGGTCGAGAGCACGGCGAAGGCAGGAGAGCGAGCGAGGCAGCACAGAAAACGTAGAGGCGCCTCGCGCCTCAGAGCCGGCTCGGCGCAGTTGCCGACGGCCGGCAGAGCCCGCGTCAACTCTCGCTTCCCCGGCGTTCCACACGCGTTTCGTGGCGGGCTCTCGTTCCCGCTCACACACGTCTCACCCAAAGATTCCCGCCACAATTTTTCCAACACACTTCGTTAGTCAACGGCAGTCGTAACAATTTCTCTCTCTCTTCAAGCACCACGCGGAAAACCGAAACAAAAAAAAATTCTCCCGCACTTGGCACGTCTGCTCGGGGGGTGTGTTGACGTCGCGGTGTGAACGTCGCGGGTTCGCGCACGGCACACGTTAACGCGAATACAACCGAACGGCCACTGACGTAAAAAAGACGACACACGAGGACGAAGCGCGCGCGGGCTCTCTCGCGGCCGTGTAACGCGCGGTGCCTCTCGCACGGGCTCGCGTCTCGTCGTCGTCGTCGTCGTCCGACACCGGGGGCTTTTTCTCTCTCGCGAGCGGCAAGCGCGCGTACCGTGTGCCCGTGAGTAGAGAGCAAGGTGTTACTTGGGTGGCGCCGCGATGGTCACTGAGCAGCGCTAGGATTGACACCTCCTCCGGGGCTCACCCCCACACCTCCCGCGCGCTCTCGCCGACCGAGGTGTTGGTGTGCTAAAGTCCCCGCCGTGGCGGCTACGCGCGCCGGGTTATGCCGCGTGGAAGCGAGAGGGAGAAAATCCGTGACGCCCCAGTGGCGAGGCGAGGAGAGGGGAAGGCAGAGGGGGCGCCGGGACGGGTGCGAGGGAGAGGGAGAGCGAGGGGAAGCGAGCCGGCGAGCGAGCGAGAGAAGGAGAGAGCGAGGAGAGCGCGCGCGCGCGCGGGAGACCCGGGCACGAACGCGGTAGGCGTGAATGCTGGAGGGCAGCGACGCGAAGACTGAGAGAAGCGCACGGGGCTCCTCCTCTCCCTTCCCCTGTTGCCAGATCGCGAGCGACCGGTTCACCACTCTACCCACTCGGTCAGCCGTCGTAGTCGTCTGCTAGGTGGCGGGAGAGACGCGAGCGGCGGCGGCGGCGGCGGCGGCGCTGGCGGAAGGTGGTGGGGATGGAGCGGCGTCGCGCCGCTCGGCCCAAAAGGGGCGCTCATGTGTCGCGCGGTGGGGGAAGCGGCGGTGGGGAGGGGGGGCTCCGTGCCTGCCACGTGAAAGGCTCTCGCGCGCCGCGGCGCGGCTCTCGCGCGCTCTCCTCGCGTCTCTCCTACCGTCCCGCCGTTGGGCGATAATGAGAGCTCGCCGCCCGGATTGGCGCCGGAACGCCAATCCGGGTGGCGTTGGACGCGACGCCTTTTACGACGCTACGACGCAGCCCCTCGCGGCCCCCCGACACCCCTCCGCGGACCTGAGCCGCCGCCGCGCGCGCGACGCCTGGACTATCTCCCCCTCCCCCCCGCCGACCCCCACCACCGTCGGCGCCGCCAACGCCACCGACGCCGTACACGCCGCTCTAAGGGTGTTAACCGCGAGTACGCCCATTAACACCAGCCACCCACCCGATCCCCCACCAACCCTCGTCGCTGTCTCACTCTCGCTCGCTCGGTGGGCCGCGCAGCGCGTTTCGTCGACGCGACGAGGAGCGCACAACCCGCGACTGCGTTGACAGGCTGATGATCATACCCACTTTCTCGAAGTACGAGATAATTTTTTTTTTTTTTTTTTTTCGCGCCCATGGATAAAATTATTTAACGTTTCGAGTGGGGAATTCTGGAAGATGGGGAAAACTGTCTAATCTCGGGCGCGAGGTTTTTCCATCGGGAGGCTGACGGCGCGCGGCGTGACGTTTCCGTCAGTCAGTCAAAGGTTGTTTTTTTTTTCTTTTTTTTTTTGCCTTTTTTTCAGTTTCCGTTTACCGAGAGGACGCGCCGTGACAGCTGAAATTCCGGTCCGCGGGTCTCGCGCTCGGAACGACCGGTTTCGACGGGATCGAAATTGCGCGGCTCGTCTCGCTCGCGGCCGAGGCGAAATTCTCGCTCGCTGTACGCCGGTACACACGGCGGGGCTCTCCCGCGTTCCGTGGTCCGGGGGGGTGGGGCGGGGTGGGGGGTGTTCTGTGGAGAGCAAAAGTAGACGGTAAACTTTCGGGGTATTCGTGGCGAAATTCGCGCTTCGAGGCGACAGGGGCTCTCCCTCTCGCGCTTTGACGCGCCGCGTTTGCTCTCCTCGCGAAATAGCGTCGAAGGGGAAGCGGCGGCGGTGGCGTCGCGCGATCCGAGAGCGTCGATTGGCCACGCCCACCCGGCGCCCCCACTCCGCCGCCGCGTTTCCCCCACCAGAGGCGCGCGTGGCGCGACCTCTCGGCCCAACCCCCACCGAGCGGCGCCCGATGTGCTGCTCTCCCTCGGGTGCCTGGCGCGCTCGCGCACACACGACGCGCGCTCGGTGTGTGCGCGCCACACGCACGAACCTCTCTCACGTCGTCGTCCTTCGCGCGCGGAGTGTCACAACGACGCCCAGAGCGTCCGTGCGAGCCGAGAGTGAGGCACGCGCGCCTGTCTCTGTGCCCCCCGACCGTGAGTGTGGCCCACGTATATACATGTGACCAGCCGGACGGCCGGCCGCGTCGGTGTGTGCGTCACACTCCGCCGCGCCCTCCGCGCCCTCCGCGTCCTCTCGCGACGCCCGTTCTTTGCGTGGATTTACTCGTTTTGCTTAACAATAATTACACACCGAACGCGGCGCGCTCGGGTGTCGCTCCAGAGCCTTCGTGACAAGTACATTCGGCTTGCGACATTCTTATCGGCCGCTCGGACTCTCTGCCTCTCTGCACCTCTCAAGCCGGCTTTATTAGCGCCCGGGAGAGCGCGGGGACGAAGATTAGCCACGGGATTGCTGCATCGATTTTTCTTTTTTTCTACGTGCTTATCGGCGGCCGGGGGACTTCGGCTGATTGATTTAATGCTCTGTTTATCTTTTGATAAGGCACGTTTTTTCAAGGGGTTACTAATACGGAATCTTCGAACGATTCATCGAGCTGAATCATCGAAGTTTCGGCTTATCCGGAGTTCGACGTTGGCTAATTTCGCGTTGATCCACCGACATGTTCCGGTTGATCTCCAATTAATCATCGATTGGGACAAATGTATTTTTGGTTTAAAGATAAATATCATTTCTTGCTAAACGGTTAAGTAATTTTAACAAGAAATATCATTATTTGCCAGCTCAAAAATGACTTTGGCAAATATTTCGTTGTTCCAAGGTGAACATTCGGTTGGTACAAAATGAATTATTGGTCGATTAAAAAACACCCAAGTGCCGACTTCTTCAGTACAAATAAATATTTGTCCCCGAGTGAATATCAGTGCACACAGTTCGACTGTCGCGCCGCATCTACCCGGAACTTTTGCTTCTCCGATATACTCAGCAAATCTCCGATATACTCCGATATACGTTTGCAAATTTGATTTCCACGAAAAATAAATAAACCGTGAACGCCACGTTGCAGGGGACGCTCGAGCCGGCATTGAACATGAAAAAAAAGAAGGAAAAACATGTCAGTAGGCCCGAGGGTTAAATCATGCGATGATAATGCAGAGTCGTCCCTCCGCCGCTCGCGACCGGCTGATTCGAGACGACAGGACGAGCGAGAAGCAATAACGCCACAATCTCCGTACGCGTGCAGACGTTCGACGATCGATCGACGGGACATCGACGGGGCGAATGTGGAAAATCCGGTGATATATCTGGGCTACGCTAGATACGCGGCGCGGCCGAAGGGAGTGAAAGGGAGAAAAAAATATAGAAGAATAAAAAAAGGCTCACCTACGAACCTACTCCAGACGTCAGAGCCAGCCAGCCAGGCAGCCAGCCAGTCAGCCAGCGGCCTGAGCGACGGGATAAAGCAAGAGCAAACGGAACGAAGAAAAGGAGGAGCGGGCGGAGGCGGAGAAGCGGAGAAAGAAGAGTAGGGCGTAGGTAATGAGAAGAAGAAGCAGCGAGAAAGAAGCGAGGAAAAAACAAACCCGCGAGAACGACGGTATAAAGCGCGAGAGAGGCGAGAGAGGAGAAAGAGCGAAAGAAGGAATAAAAATAGAGCAACCGGAGGTAAAAAGTCTATATACTATAAATACATACATAGACTCAAGTACATACATCCCGTGGAGCCGTTGGCGTACATGGCGAGCGGCGCGAGAGTGAACAAGAGAGACAGAAGGCGAAAGGAGGGAGCGAGAGGGAGAGAGAAGGAGAGCCACTGCTGGCGGTGGTCATAATCGCGCAGTCCGCGTCATAATCCGCGACGAAAAACATTTGATGAGCCACGACGACGACGACGACGACGAGGAGGAGGACGGTGAATTCGAGCTGGGAAAAAGGCAACGCGGCGGTGGCAGCAGCAGCGTCGAACGACGTCGACGTCGAGGGAATCGTGGAGGCGCTGGGTTTGCGGTAGGCGTGGCCCAGGGCCGGCACTGGCCCCGCCCGAGAAACCTGCCTTTTCTCCCCACTCCGGGTGGCTCCTTTCCTCTCTCTGTACGCGCTCGTCGAGAAGCCCGCTCGTCGAGCTGATACAGCACGAACGAGAGCCGCGCCGAGATAGAGCGAGAGTGATAGCGAATTCTGTGCTGGAGGGGAAGGCTGAAGCCGCTGCTTCTGCTGCCGCTGCCGCTGCCGCTTGCCACTGCCGTGCACCACACGCTTGCCCGTTTCTACTTGATCTCCCTCGGGACACCGAGGAGTCACGGGAGCGTGAGCGAGAAGGTGAAAGTCGAGATCGCGACGAAACCGAGCGAGAGAATTTTCCCTCGCTCTCTCTCTCTCTCTCTCCGTCTCTCTTCCCTCCTGCTCGGCGCGAGGATATCCAGTGCGGCGGTGGCGAGAAGGTGGCTCGGGATACGAGGAAACGGCGCGCGGGCATCGCACAGTGGGGAAAAACCGAAAACTCAGCGACGCGCGCGCGTCCAGCTTCGGCGAATCCATCGTTCGGTTGGAGGAAAATTTGCGCTGTGGTCGTAGGTCGCGCGAAGCGTCGCCGTGGATTTTTGTTGCGACACAACGCGAGCCTGTAACTCACCCACCGACGTCGGATGCGACGCGCGGTATCTGACTCGAGATCCTCGGGCTGCGCCCACGGCGCGTCTGAGCTGACGCCGGTGATATCCACTTGACCGCTGCGACTGCGGCTGTTTACCTCGCGCTCCGCGAGTCGGGAGGAAAAATATACTGTTGACTTGACGCTGACGCATGTTTTTCGTTGATCCTGCCTGGAGTGGCGGCTTCGACCTTCTCGACCTCGGATGTTGTTGTTGTTGTTGTTGTTGTTGTTGTTGTTGTTGTTGTTGTTGTTGGTGGTGTTAGGGTTTCCTGTGATCGCAGCTGGGTTGTGGATATCTTGCAGTGGTCGATCGAAACACCTGAGGAATAAAGATAACGAAAAGATTATGTTATTTCATGTCACTCAGGGAGAGAATTTTACAGCAAATCGTTGGGACAATTTGTGGTTTGTTTTACTGTCCCATGTGGTCGCAACTGTATTCAATTACTTGTAACTATTAATTTGTTGATGCAACATAAAAAAGCTATAGTTTCAAAAAGAAAAATGTCGAAAAATATTTCGATAAATATTATTTTGGTCGACCAAAACACCTGAGGAATAAAGATAGCGAAAAGATTATATTATTTCATGTCACTGAGGGAGAGAAATTTGCACCAAATCATTGGGACATTTAGTGGTTTGTTTTACTATCCAATGTCGTCGCAACTTTATTAAATTACTTGCAACTATTAATTTGTTGATGCAACATAAAAAAGCTATAGTTTCAAAAAGAAAAATGTCGAAAAATATTTCGATAAATATTATTTTGGTCGACCAAAACACCTGAGGAATAAAGATAGCGAAAAGATTATATTATTTCATGTCACTGAGGGAGAGAAATTTGCACCAAATCATTGGGACATTTAGTGGTTTGTTTTACTATCCAATGTCGTCGCAACTTTATTAAATTACTTGTAACTATTAATTTGTTGATGCTACATAAAAAAGCTATAGTTTCAAAAAGAAAAATGTCGAAAAATATTTCGATAAATATTATTTTGATCGACCAAAACACCTGAGGAATAAAGATAACAAAAAGAATATATTATTTCATGTCACTCAGGGAGACAATTTTGCAGCAAATCATTGGGACATTTAGTGGTTTGTTTTACTATCCCATTTCATCGTAACTGTAGTAAATTATCAATCAGTTGATCCAACTTAAAAAAAAATCTGCAATTTCCAACGAAAAAAAAAAAATTCGATAAATATCTCGATAAACATTATTTTCTAATCCAGAAAACGTACTGAAAATCAAAAATTCCATTAGCTATCAATCGAACCCATCATAAATCACTGCAAACAGGAAACTCAATCGACCGTAACCCGGTAAACAAAAAACCAAAACAAAAACTGCTTCGCACACGGGTGAAACACAATCGCGCAATGGCGCCAGACTTCGTGATAAAGTCGCGGGATGGAGAGCGTGAGAGGCGCGGAGAGAAACGTACGATCGTAATTCACCGAGGCGCGCTTCGAAAAATTAATTTTCTTCGGCGTCTCTCTCACTCCCTCCGTCCCGATCGTCAGATCTCGTGGCAGACCGCGGATAAAGTACTCCGGGAGTCGAGGAGCCCGGGCGGTTCTCCGTCTGGCCTGACTATAAATCTCCTCGGCTCATAAACAAAGCTTTTGATGCAAAAGGTCGTGCGGCATACGTGAAGCAACGTTGGAGCATGTGCGTGACGCCGACGGATATGTGCGCGATACGATGCGCCAGCGGCAGCACCGGCAGCAGCAGCAGCAGCGCCGGCGACGGGCGTAGGTGGAAGATAGTAGCCACTTGGCCTGCCGCAAGAAACGCCAAATGTCTCGCCGGCACGATCGGCAAACATTTCGACGACAACGACGACGACGACGACGACCAACGAGAATGACTGTACATAACCGTACAGTCATTCTCGTCCATGCGCGAAACTCTCCACTCGGCCCTCGCCTCGCGCGCTCCCCCTCGAGTGACATTTTCAATGCACTCGCGAGTAAATCACCAATGACTCTATCCCCGGCACTGTCGAGTCAATTAACAACGGGCACTGAATATATCCGAGATGCATGCGTTTCTCAATGATGCGGATATATACGAACCGCTCGTGGATGCGTTATTGTCGCGCTGGGAAAATCGCAACCGCAACGAGAGCAAATGGCTCTGATGATTTCGACATTGGACCGAATTGCGAGTCGTCGTTGCGGCTGCGGATTGTTCGGAGATTTTGTGAACGCGAGAAAAATAGTTAAAGACCCGACGCTATTTTATTGTGGCGTCTAACAATCTGGTTGAACGATTCTGAAATTATGAATGCGGAATTTTGAGGTTAGAACAGCGAAAAAATAGTTTGTTGAAGTTTCTTACGCAAGGCTATTTTTTTTTGCTTGGCCGACGTTGTTCGTCCTTTGGTAAAACTACAAATTACGAAATTATTCGCTACATTCATCGTGTCGTCTTATTCCACAGTCCGGCTCGACATTCAGCGGCCGAAATAACCCGAACGTGATTGCCGAATTTGTTTACCGACCCGGTTACCAACAACGGCGATTTCCCGTTAAACTCGCGCGGTGAAATTATCGGCAAACACGCCGCAAGTATTTAATAAACTCGCGGATCGCTCGACCGAACTGGCGCGGCAAATTTATCCTCGCGATACAGCCGCGAGTCATACCGGCGCGGCAAGTTGCACGCTCGAACGCGTCCGCGCGCGAAACGCGAAGCTTCCCTCGATTCTGTTATTTTCGCGTGTGCTCGAAACGCCTGTGCATTGTCCGCTCTCGCACGCCGAGTGTTTTTACCCGCCCGGCAGCCTTCGCAGCGCGTGCGTTTAACCTCCGATAATTCCGCAACTTTTCACAAGAGTCGAGAATCTTGCGTGCAATATCCGATACTTACGTCTCTCATAACCACAAATCACCGGCGACCGTTACGCGACTCGTGTCTCGACGCGTCTGGCCGCGTCAGAGAGGTTGGGACGCTTCCACGCAGCAGCGACAGCGGCGTCGCAGTTCCGACATTGTTTACACTCGCGCGGGTCAACCGTTTCGTCCCACATCCACAGAGGCGACGCGTATATCGGCTAGTGATGCGAGATCGTGATTCGATTCCTTGAGAAACGATTTTTTTTTTTTCGAATTATCACGATTATTAATCGATTGTTAAGTTCCTCGATTATTTCCGAACAGTGTTGTAAGTCCCCATTACTTTAAGAATTAAAGTCTACACAACAGTTTGTTTTCTAGTTACGATTTTATAATGATAACCTTAGCGATTATAAAATAATATGTGAACTTTTAAATAGCCGTAAAAAAATCCGAATTTTTCATTAAATTTTCGGAGGAATTGTGGGAAAAATGGACAAGCACAGTCCTCCATTATTTTCGGAATGCATTGACAGTATTTCTCCATTTTTTCAATAAGATTACCACCAAGTTTCGTGGGAAATTAATATTTCTTGCATCTATTTAAAAGTTTATACTTCATATTATAATCATTGTGAGTTATTAGTATAAAAACATAATTATAAAACCAATTGCAGCATCAATATTGTTTCTATAAAAATTAGAGATTTGCAACCCTGTTTCCGATTCGACTATTTACACTTGGCAATCGGTTAAGAATCGTGGGTGTCTGCGTGCAACGTGCCGTGGTAAATCGTGTACGAGAAAATTATTCGCCGGTTTTGGACGTTGGACGAACTTGGACATTAAGTTGTACTTTAATGGCATTTGACTTCTTTTCCCTGAATTCTTAGTTTTATTACATTTTTTTATGCTCCAGATAAATGATCGACTCTTTAACGATTTTTTTAAGTTCGATTCTTTTTCCTTCGATTCAACAACATTAAAAATTGATTCTTTCAAAAATAATCGATTGTGAAGAATCGATTTTTTCCGACCGATCTTCCCATCACTAATATCGGCGACTGCGATCGCCGATCTAATACCGATTAGCACTTTTTTAATTTTTTAGTTCGATTGTTTTTCCTCCGATTCATCGATATTAAAAATTGATGCTATAAAAAATAATCGATTGTGAAGACTCGATTTTTTCCGACCAATCTTCCCATCACTAATATCGACGACTGCGATCGCCGATCTAATACCGAATAGCACTTTTTAAATTTTTTAGTTCGATTGCTTTTCCTTCGATTCATCGACATTAAAAAATGTTTCTTTAAAAAATAATCGATTATGCAGACCTGATTTTTTCCGACCGATCTTCCCATCACTAATATCGGCGACTGCGATCGCCGATCTAATACCAAATAGCACGACGCGCTTATTACAACGACGAGAAGCCCGAGGTTAGTCGGGCGGCGTGCGAGTTCGCTCGCCGCCCGCGGAGCGTGACGAGACGCGGGCGGTTGGGCCAGCGGACGATAAAGCCTCGCGCGGAACAAGGAGCGTCCTCTGGCCGGGTTTCGATTCACCGCCGAGATCGCCCGGCGCTGCTGTATCGCCGCCGAGACCCTCGAAAAGAAGACGAAGAAGCCCGAGCGCGTCGTCCGCTCGCACAGGCCGCTTTATGCCACGGGCGGCGCGAGTGGCTTTTCTCGGCTCGCGCTTTCGACTCGTTTTCTCTCTGTACATAATATATACGTATACACGTAACCCACAATATAGCCCGGCCCGCCTGTGTATTATCCGATTTATCTTGCCTCCCCGGCCACCGTCGAGCGTCTCGCGCTCTTCCGCGTTAACGACGCGCGAATGACGTACGACGAGACGGATTATATATATCATTTCGCCGCGAGGGCCGGGAGGGGGCCGGGCGAGAGACCGCGAGAATAAGACGGAAGAAACACCGAACGACGGCGAAACTTTGCCGCGAATTTAGCCACCCTCGCCTATTCACCTCTCCTCGAACGCTTTCCCGGGCTCTCTCGGCGCGCTGCCATCGCAATACCCGCGTCGCGTCTTTTTGTTGCTTCTGCCTCTCGTTTTTTTCGCTCCTCTTTGCTTTTACAGTCTCGTCACGGTCTTCAACACATCGCGCCATCGGCTAAACTCGGGAGCGCGTGCCGTCTCTCTGGAAGGTTCCTTGTGCATCTATATTTGAATTATCAACGCAGAAGAATTTTCTTGACTCATTAACTTCGCAATTGAGACTAGCGAACGTGAAATAAATCTGCGATCCAGTGATAAGAATTTGTGTATTTTTCTGAATGACGAAAATATATTGGTGTACATAAAAACATTTTCTTCGAAATTTCTGAATAAAAAAATGTACTGGTGTACCCAAAAAAACATTATCTTCGGAATTTCTGAATAAAAAAACATATTGGTGTACGCAAGAAATATTTTCTCCGAAATTTCTGAATAAAAAAACATTGGTGTACGCAAAAAAACATTGCCTTCGAAATTTCTGAATAAAAAAATATATCGTTGTGCTAAAAAAACTTTACCTAGGAAAAGTAAGTTGCCACTCGACAACCACGACAGTCGCGATTATCCGATAGGTTGCGCGGCAAAAATTTCGTCAACCGATCGCGACAATTACCCGCGAATATATCGCATGGGGTTTCGACAGCTCGAGCGCAGCAGTCAGCGTACGATAAATCTACGATCCAGTAATAAGAATTTCTGTATTTTTCTGAATGACAAAAAATATATTGGTGTACACAAAAAAAATTTCTTCGAAATTTCTGAATAAAAAAACATATTGGTGTACGCAAAAAAGCATTATCTTCGAAATTTCTGAATAAAAAAATATATCATTGTGCCAAAAAAACTTTACCTAGGAAAAGTAAGTTGCCACTCGACAGCCACGACAGTCCCGATTACCCAACGAGTTGCGCGCCGAAAGTTCCGTCAACCGATCCCGACAATTACCCGCGAATATACACAGTAAAAAATACAGTAATAAGAATTTCTGTATTTTTCTGAATGACAAAAAATATATTGGTGTACACAAAAACATTTTCTTCGCAATTTCTGAATAAAAAAACTTATTGCTGTATGCAAAAACGCATTATCTTCAAAATTTCTGAATAAAAAAATATATCATTGTGCCAAAAAAGCTTTACCTAGGAAAAGTAAGTTGCCACTCGACAGCCACGACAGTCGCGATTACCCAACGAGTTGCACGCCGAAAGTTCCATCAACCGATCGCGACAATTACCCGCGAATACATCGCGCGGTGTATCGACAGCTCGAGCGCAGGAGTCAGCGTACGATCGACGCACGGCGTGGACCGAGTAAAGTTGCAGCGCGACAAACCAATTAGGCACTTTTAATGGCGATCAGGCGGGACGACGGGGCTTGTAACAATCGAGGGAAACAATTGGCCGCAGCGGGAACGAAATACGTTGCGCGCGGCCTGGCGGACAGGCGGCGATGTAGCGGGAAAGCCCCGCCAGGGGGAGCCGAACGAGAGTCGTGCCATGTTACGCGCGCGGATAGAGAGCCGGCGTTCGGGCTCCGCGCGGGGTTAACGAGTCGCCGGACAGTGGCTGACGATCGGCGCGTCGTCGGTGGAAAAGCGAAAACGTTTTCCACCGCGCGCCGTGTGTACGGGGTGGTGTAGTTCGCCGAAGAGAATAGCGAAATAGAGGCGCGAGAGAGACAGAGAGAGAAAGAGGGAAACGTTTAAATTTGTGTGAATCGATCGCACGCGAGCGGACTCTATCCGCGCTGTTCTCGTCTCTCGCGACACAGAGAGAGAGAGAGAGAGAGAGAGAGCGAGGGACGTTTATTTCGTGTGCTTGGAGAACGAGAGAGAGAGAGAGAGAGAGAAAACTACGTTGCTGCTGCTGTTGCTATCGCTGGGCGATAGATACAGAGCGAGAGAAAGAGCCACTCGAGTGGCTGCGTTCACGGAGGACACACAAAAACGAGGACGGCGCAGCAGCCCGCATAGGAAGAGAGACGGAGATGGAAGGAGGGAGAGAGAGAGAGAGAGACAGCGAGCGAGGGAAAAGAAACGATGGAGGATAGTAGCTCTCGCGCGCGGGAGGTTCGAGGCAAAAAGCGAAAACGCGAACAGCGTCGTCTCCTCGGCGCCTGGCTCTCCTCCTATCTCTCGTCGACAACGACCAACCGTCGTTCCTCCCTCTCTATCTCTCTCTCTCTCACACCACCTATCTCCCTCTCTCTCTCACTCTCGCGTCGACCTCGTGGATGAAATAATTTCGCAGTGGAATTTCCACGGTACTCGGCCCCCGGTGCCACCGGCGAGAGAGAGAGAGACTCGAGAGGGTGGGGGGTGGGCCCGACGCGGCTTCCGGTAACCGCGCGAGATATCCGGAAGTGGAGTCTCGTGCTGGCGATAAAGAACGAGCGTGACCCCCGGTGCGCGAGCTTCGCCCGAACGTCGCGCTGCCGCAACTTGAGCTCGATATCGTTCTCCTTCCCCACACACATACACAAGTATTACATACCCACATCCACATATATAAAACACACACACACACACAACACAAACACAGTGACAGCGAAGTGAAAAGGGTTTCGCCGTGGATAGAAAGAGAACTGTCCCTTAGCCCGGGGCCGGAAAAATAAAAGGAGGGAGAGAGCGCGATATCGATAGGACAATAATTAGGTCGTGTCTCGCGCACTCAGCCCCCCCCCCCCCCCACTTCCCCCCCGGCGTCTTCCCGCCCAGGATTTATATTATTAGTATAGAGGGCGACGCCGGCGCGACTAGCGACAGAACTTCGCCGCCAGGAGCGCGCCGAACCGGCAAAGGTCTCTTACCGTTTGTCGTCTCTCGTGTCCTCTGATTTCGTCGTTAGTTTTTTTCTCTCTCTCTCTCTCTCTCTCTCTCTCTCTCACTCTCGCCTCATTCTCCGCGGCGCTTTACACCGGTTCGCGCGGTGTCGGCGCTGCTATACATACGAGTGTCTCACCGCGGTCTCTCCTCACTCGTCGGGTACTCAGCTTCTCCGCTAGGCCGCGGCGTCCAACACACGACCCGCGTATTGTGTATCTAGCTACAAACGGCTAACTCCGTGAGCTGCGTCGCTGCTGCCGGCCGCGGCGGCGGCGGCCCTTCTCAATAATCCTATCGCGAGTGTCGCGCGTTCTCTCTCTCTCTCTCTCTCTCTCTCTCTCTCTCTCTCTCTTTCTCCTCGTCGGGATCGCGTATAATGGCGACGCCGCCGCGGCGGCTTTCGGCTCTCAGAGCGAGCGGCCGGCCCCCCTAAAGGGAACCGTAGATATCGCATTGCGCGTCCGGACTGACGGGACAAAACACGGCAGCGACAATAGGACCACGGAGCAACTCGGGTCGCGCGGCTGGCTGCCTCTCTCTCTCTCTCTCTCTCTCTCTCTCTCTCTCTCTCTCTTTCGACCAGTCGGCCTCCACCGGCCTCCGAGGTCTGCGACTCGCGCGCGCGCGTTTTTTTTATTTATTTTTATTTTTCGCTCCCGCCGTGCGTCTCGCTCTTTTCGAGAAGCGAGCAGGAGGCCGGCTATCCGGACCGGCGCTCTTCTCTCGCGTGCCGATCCATTAATTAACCATCGCTATTTCGCTCTCGACTCGCCCACGAGAGTCGCCCCGCCGTCGCCACCGCCGCAGCCGGAGAACCCTTCACTCATATATCCCCACCGGTAAATGGGGCAAGGGCTTCGTTTCCTTTTCCGACTCACGTACCAAATGTGCGGGAAACATTGAACGGGGAGACGTTTACGAAAATTGTGGATCGCTGATAGTAGCCGGATCGATGCAAAGTGTTTTTCTTTTTTCTTTAAATTACCGATGTTTGTGTGTCACGAATAGGAAATATTTACATTTTGAGATATATCCATCGGTAAATGGGGCAAGGGCCGCATTTCCTATTCCGACTCACGTACAAAATTTCCCTACCTCGAAGGGATGATTTTATTTACAGATTTTTCTGTGCAATGGAATATCGTGCGAGGCGAAATCGCAAAAAAATTATTTATCAATATTTCATCGCTTCAGAGAGTCGATAACACGGCCCACGTTGACCACGCTCGTTATAATAAGATTTACCAAACCGACGAAAATAAAAAATCGTAAATAATTGGAAAAAAAAACACGCTCGCTGGTTATCGACTTGAAAAAAATCGTCTGCGGAAGTCGCGGTTCATTTAACGCGAATTTCGCGGCCGCAGCGACTAAACGGAATTTCCAATAATCGTTCGAGTGCCTCTCGTTACGTCTCGCGCCCTCGATGTAAAAAATGCCCTCGCGTCGCGTGTAACGCGAGACGCGTACACAGCGCGCACTCGTCGCGGATCCGCGAGGGCGAATCCGTCGAGGCCCACAGGATAAGAGAGGAACAATCCTTGTGGGTATAGCGCGCACTTTCGATCCTGGGCTTATTATACCCACCGTGTGCTTTATTTACAGGCTCGCCTTGAGCACCGTAAACGGGAATAATATCGCAGTAGGAATGGTGGAGGGGGGGGGGGGGTGACGTAGTCACAAGTGTGTTTTTTTACCGATGTAACGCGACCTCCCCCCCTTCGATCGATGCCAAAGTAATCGCAAATGCGAGCGACGCTTTTTCCCCCCCGGCTAGAGAATTCGCCTCCCCTGACGTCAAATACCCGTCGCGCGTATTTATGGGACGACGAGTTGCGAGTATTATTACGACGGAGTGAGAGAATACCGGGCGTTCGGTGTCGTTACAACCGATGCTTTTAATTACCTGCGTGGTTCGACGCTTGCGGACGAAATTGTCTCGCGGGTAGAAAACGCGAGCGAGCAACGAGCTGCGAAAACGTGTGGCGATAATTGCCATACTTGGAGCGGTTATTGCGATACTTGAAAATATTTGCGAATTTACGTTGTCGACGTTTTTTTTTCTTCGGGAAAATATTTGACGAAAAAAAAAAGTCGCGTTTTTCTCATCGAATTTTCGATTTTTCGGACAAACAGCGGTGGTTTTCGGAATCTACGGGAAATTTGCCATCGGATAGGGTTTTCAAACTTTATGAAATCGAAAAAAAAAAATCACGAAAAACGCAAGGGGTATGTATGTAAAAATTTGTGATTTTTGAGGGTTCGATTTTAAGATTCTGTGAAAAATTCAGAAATCATGATATCACGTTCCGCCTTGCGGCATTCTCTTTGTTATTGAGTTTTCTTTCGAACGAAGAAAGAAAATCCAACTTCGATCGATCCAAAAAAAAGTAACCTCGATTTTAGCGAAGTGACGAAATTTCGAAAAAAGTGCTAAAAAACTTTTTATTTATTTTATATATTTTTTTTTACACCTGATGTATTCTTGCCCATTCACAACGAATTCGTTATTAGTTTTTATCTAGACGCGATTTTTGCATCAACTGAATAAATACAAAATGCCGTACGTAAAATATGTTATACGTAAAAGCTTACGTAAAATTGTCTTCACCTCCAATGAAAGCTAACGAAATATTTTCAATTACAGATATTGACGGATGACTCCCAGTTTCAGAGTCGACACGCCGTGGAAGTATCGCAAGGAATCCCAGACTCGCAAAACATCCCCGGATCGCCAGTCGTCAACTCCGGCAATGATCGCCACAATTTTCTCTCGGTGTGCAGCAGCGAGGATTTTCTTCACCGGGAATGAAGAAGACATCGTGAGCGATTGTTACGCGCCCCCGCATCGAATGTCCCGTTTGTCCAAACTATCAATCGATTCTTCTAGGGGGGGCACAAATGCTCACCTATACACACACACACACACACACCTATGTACATCTATATACACAGCGTTACGTTATATAGAAACGGTTTACACGGGAGAGCAGCTGCGTCGATACCCACCCCCGTGTTTCGAGAGACAGAAATCCAAACAGCGAGCGAGAGTGTAAGAGAAAACGAGGGAGGGAGAGAGAGAGAGAGAGAGAGAGAGCGAGAGACAAACCCGCGGCTCTATATCCGCACACGTCCCGAGGACACAGATCACCGACATCTGTACATCTGTCGTTGCGTGTAACGGAACACCGCTTAATAGTATTAGAAATATATACTGTCCTCCGCGCTGTTTCCCCTGTTGATGCTTTGTACGTTTCTGTGTTTCAGTGTCTGCGTGTGTTTTGCGCGTACACATGGATCACCCACGGGGCGCGTTACCCTCTGGCGTTACGCGCGAGTTTTCCACGCACGTTCGCGCACTCTTTTTTTCGGCTCGACACTGATGAACGGCCTCGCGCTCGGTGCGCTATGAAATAATTCGCTGGTGACGCACGAATTCGTCGTTTCTCACGCTGCGCAACTTTTCGGTAAACAGAGATTTCGCGGATTTTTGTATTTATCTTTTATTCCGGAGCTTCTGGGGTCGAGGAAAATTTGAAACTTTTTCGTTGTAAAATTGGCTGCTTGCGAATGTAATTAGCATTTCTTTTGCAGCCTGGCCGGGATCGAGGAGGAAGCGACATTTTGGGATCGCTGGGGACAAGTCAAGTAGAATTTAGAGTCTGATCAGAGTAGCGATTTAACGCCACCAGGGGAGATTTTTAATTCACACTCAGACAAATCGTGTAAGTTCTGGTAACTATAGAGTGACAACTATCAAGTTTTCGTTCATTATTATTTTTACAGTTCACGGTAATTAATTAATAGTTATAATAATCGCGTCATGGTTACCATAACTAGAAAAATAATTGCTGTACCTATAAAAAAATAATTACAACTTTTTGGTTGTGACTTTATAGTTGCCAATACCAGATTTTTTGTCAGTGCAGCTACCATAGAAAATACGCAGCAATGTAACTATAATTTTTTCACATTTTTCCTCATTAGGGATATAGAATGAAAGCTGATAAATTTGTGTATTAAATTTAAAAAAAAATGTAAAAACGCTGATATGAAGTTTATCGACGGGTCATAATTTTATCCCACGATGCCCGGCCATCGAGGTACAAAAAGGTATCGAGTTTCATTGTTGCCCCATTATTCGTGGTCCGATTGACAGGCAGGAAAGCAGCCTTAAACGAGCATCAAATCAATGTCAATTTTCGCAATATTGGCCTCGGGCCGTAATTTGTTTCAAAAGTATATTTAACCGATTAAACGCTCGCGAAAATTCACGGTGTACGTTTATATTTCGCAGGACGAGGTGGAGGCGGCGGCGATTCAGCGGGTTCTACCAATCAACCCGGGGAATCCGGCGCCACTTGCCAAGCGCAAATACGCCGCACACCAGCCGGACCAGCTCGTGCCACATTCGCTGCGCGAATTACGTACCGTAAACTCGGGTGCGCTCGTCTCCCCGGCCCCCGCGCGAGCCGCTGGCAACGCTCTCGAGTCTGGCACCGAGTTCTCTCGCCTGCAACTGGCTCGTCGTCGTCTGTCTCTCTCTCTGTCTCTCCTCTCGGACCCGAAGGCTGGACACGAGCGCGGAGCGAATCCTCGCTCGCGAAATCAACGAGATACCACCAGAGACATCGCTGATGCCGCTGCCGCTTTCATTGTCCACGTGGGACGTGCTACGATTTCGCAATTTCTCCCAAGAAATCGGCTCCACGATTCCAGCGAGGGTGGCGATGCCGCCGAATTTTAAGGGGCCGGGCGACGACCGTGGAAAATTGCAGAAGGAAAAATCCGCGGCACTGGCTGGTTGCTTCTGTTTTGCAAAATTTTAAAAGGCTGGCGATGGTTGTGAGAAATTGCAGAAGAAAAAAACCGCGACCTTGGCTCGTCGCTCCTATTTCGCCAAATTTTAAGAGCCTGACGATTGGCACAAAAAATTGCAGAAGACAAAATCCGCGACCCTCGAGCGTCGCTCCTGTTTTGTCAAATCTTAAGAGCCTGACGATTGACACGAAAAAATGCAGAAGAAAAAAAAACCGCGACCCTGGCTCGTCGCCCCTGTTTTGCCAAATCTTAAGAGGCTGTCGATTGACATGAAAAATTGCAGAAGAAAAAACCCGCGACCCTGGCTCGTCGCTCCTGTTTTGCCAAATCTTAAGAGGCTGACGATTGACACAAAAAATGCAGAAGAAAAAATCCGCGACCCTGGCTCATCGCTCCTGTTTTGCCAAATCTAAAGAGGCTGTCGATTGCCACGAAAAATTGCAGAAGAAAAAACCCGCGAGCCTCTGGTTCGTCGCTCCCGTTTTGCCAAATCTTAAGAGCCCGACGATTGCCACGAAAAATTGCAGAAAGAAAAATCCGCGACCCCGGCTCGTCGCTCCTGTCTTGTCACTCGGCCGCGACAGCCGAGTGAATTATCGAGCAGAAGGTAAAGCGACGGAAAAGAAGGAAAAGCGCGGGGGGCAGGGAAAAGAGAAGAAAAAAAAACGAGCCAGCGAGTGAGCGAAAGAAAACGACACGCGTCGCGTTGACGGACGCGACGGGTCGGTAGCTGCGCGACCTCCTCGTCCTCGGCGATGCCGCGAAATATATGGAATAGGCGAGCGCGCGCGCTCGCGACGCTGGCTTCATCGATAATTCAATGTCGCGCCGATGCGAGGAGCGTCCTCGCCCTCGCCCCGAGCGACGACGAGCGTCAGCCCTTTTTCCGTGCCGTGGCGGCGGGGAAATTACCTCGAATCGCGTTTGTAATGATGCGCCCACCGCGTAGCCCACAAACGACGCTCTGTGTATACGCGTCGTGAAAATTTAATGGAGCGACAAGTTTCCGCGGTGACGATGGTCATCGTCGAGGGATAGAAACACTCGGCGCGGTCGTGTAACGACGCGGCTCTCGCTCCGGGTTTATACGCGCTCGGGCTGTGTGCAGGAACGCTAAATGCCTCGATCGATATTGCCCGGCGTATATGTCGCGCGGTGATGAAAACTCGGAGACGGAGCAGAAACACACGATGTGAATTTCTGTCATAGCTCGGCGAGGCGCAGGCAGGAAACGTCGCACGTAGCCCGATTGTGTGGCGGCATAAGCGCACGGAGCTGTCGGGTGATGTACGCCGAATCGTCGTACAATGTTATGCACCGAAGACGAGACGAACGCGACGCTGTCACCTACACAGACGGAGCGGAAAACCGTCGAGTCACCGCACGCGAATTGCCGTGCACACGCAGAACGGCGCGCGAGGAAATCGCCGGACTGGGAGATGGGACGAAGCTGAAATTTATAAGTGGGTTTAATTTTTTTGTTTCATTTTTAGATTAGGATTGAAGATTTATTTGCGAGATCTCCTTAAAAAGAAGCATAAGGTTTATTTTTTAAATGGATAATTCTACAGTTTTTTTACAAAATTTAAATTGTATTATTTTTAGATTAGGATTGAAGATTTACTTGTGAGATCTCCTTAAAAAGAGGCATAAGGTTTATTTTTTAAATGGATAATTCTGCAGTTTTTTTACGAAATTTAAATTGTATAGGTGGAGATGTCATGTGTATTTGATTTTTTATGATTGAGTTTTGACGCTCAGTTTGAACACTTATTTAGAGGTTTGTGTTGCAAAAAAGAGCACTAGAAAATATGTTTATGAAACGAATTTTATGCTTAACAGCCTATGCGGGCACTTTGCGCACTTACCCAGTTGTCACTTCACTAAAATCGAGGTTATTTTTTTTTGGATCGATCGATCCTGAATTTCGTTCCTTCGTTCGAGAGGAAACTATAGCGAAGAGAATGCCGCAAGGCGGATCGCGATATCTTGATTTCTGCATTGTTCAGCGAATTTTAAATCTGTAAGTTACCTTGCGTTTTTTGCGAAAATAAATTCCGGTTTCGTAAAGTTTGAAGACCCTATCCGATGGGCAATTTCCCGCTGATTCAGAAAAACCCGTTGTTTGCCCGAAAAATATAAAATTCGATGAGAAAAGCACGAAAAACTATCTCGCACTTTTTTCGAAATTTCGTAATTTCACTAAAATTGAGGTTACTTCTTTTTATCGATCGAAACTGTATTTTCTGTCTTAGTTCGAGAGAAAACTTAATAACGAAGAAAACACCGCAAGGCGTAATGCAATATCTTGATTTCTGCATTTTTCACAGAATTTTAAAGTCGAACCCTCAAAAATCGCAAATTTTTCCAAGGGGTCCCCCTTGCGTTTTTTTTTGCGATTTTTGGTGGTCTGCATTTTTAATTCTGTGAAAAATACAGAAATCAAGATATCGCGTTCCGCCTTGCGGCATTCTTTTCGTTAGAGATTTCCCTCCAACGCAAGAAGAAAATCCATGGTTCGATCGTTCAAAAAAAAGTAACCCCAATTTTTTTCAAGTGACGAAATTTCGAAAAAATCGCGAAAACGTTTTTTCGCGTTTTTCTCGTCGAAGTTTTTATTTTTCGAGTAAACAACGGTGCTTTTCGTTATCAGCAGGAAATTTCCCATCGGTTGGGGTCTTCAAACTTTACGAAATCGATTTTTTTTTCGCAAAAAACGTACACCTTGCGTTAATTCGATTTTTTTATTTCCCTCTGATTTTTTTAAGCGGGATAAATTTCACACAAACAGATTTGAATGAAGTGAGAAACACGAAGATCTTCGGCTATTTTCCAATTGAACCTCAATCAGTGACATCATAATCACAAAAAAAAAAACATTTCTAGCGCCTACTTCAGTGACTCTATGCCCCAAATTCAAGTTCCCAAAATCTCGAATTTCTGCCGAACAAAAAAAAATATATGAAATTCCTTTTCAGGGTCATCAATTCATCATCAACGGACCCACCGCAACGACCACTCAGCGTTGGCGATAGTTCCCCGCAGAAGTGAATTCTCCCCCTGTCGAAACTTCTCCTCCGCACGCGAGAAGCGCGAGGCGCGCGTTTCTATGAGGCATAAAATACGCGACTGAAATACTCGCAACTGTATAATTCGCGAGTGCGACGGACGCACGGGGGAGACAATGGAAACTGCGGAGCGCCGGTGCAGCGCGGATGGCGTAACTTCGCACGTGCGCCAGCAGCGCGTAAAGAAAAGGTATTCGCATGTACGACACACATAAATATACACACATACATATATATGTACCTGTAGGCGCAAACACTCGACGGTTGCGCATAGAGCGGCACAGGTGAGCCACTGGAGAAAATGTGCGGCGTGGCGCGTACACGTGAAGGATGGCAATGGATACGAGTGCCGTGCGGCCGCGAGTTTGTTACGCCTGACCCGCGCGCTCGTCTCGTCGCTCGCCGCGCGCGTACGGTTTATAAATTATTAGCGTGGCGCGCGACGTGGCTGCGGCTCGGCCGTGTGTTACAAGCGAGAAGTGGACGCGGCTCGCGCGAGTAGCGCGACGGAAGTTGCTGGCGGAGTCGCGTCCTCCTCTTGATTCCCTCGCAGTCGCTGCAGCCGCTTCTGCTCGGCTCGCTGGCCGTTTGCCAGAAGCTTCGGGCGAGACTCACGCTTTTCTCCGCTTTCAGGACGTTCCCGAACGGACGCAGCCGTCCGGCTTCGAGGGAGACCGCGGCCGCGAGGAGCGATTGTGCAGCGGGAGCGGAAAAAGTGAGGGAGAAGACGCGAGAAAACGGAGGGCGGAAGAAAAAAGCGCGAGGCAAATTCGACGGGTTCTCACGTTTCGCCCGCAGCTTCTGGTCAAATTCCCCGACACTCGGCGTGTCCGGAGCGCCCGGAGGGTGTTTTCGGGGAGCTGCCGAAGGAAACGCGATACCCCCGACGCGCCGCGCTTTTCGTCGGCGTTTTTTCGGTGAAAGGAGGCGAAAACACATGAGAACCGGAGACGAGAAAAACGGCGCGCGGGGGGAGGAGCGAGAGGAGAGGGGAGGGGGCGGAGGTGGAGGACGAAGGACGAGAGAAGTGGGAAATGCCCGGATGCCCGTGGAAATATTGTAAGAGCGCGGCGAGGGATCCGCATTGGCATCGGCCCCGCGCGCCGCACCCGCCGGCTCGACAATGCTACGAAATATTTCGAAAATTCCCAATGGACGCTCGACTACTCTGCGGTGGATGCGGCGGACGAGGAGAGGACGAGAGAGAGAGAGAGAGAGAGAGAGAGAGAGAGAGAGAGAGAGACGAGGCAGCGTCGAGCTACCCCGGTTTCCATTATACGCGCCACGCTCCTCTCTTCTTTTTCTTTTTTTTTCTAAGGGTGGTTTCTCTCGCACTCGCTCGGGTTTATCTGAAAACTGGGCTGCAAAAATATATATGTATATACAACTATGCTGTGAATACATATATATGTATGTGTGTTTATATATATATAGCTGTATATTTATAGCGTGGTTGTACATATATATATTTGGAGCAAAAGATAGAGCGAGAGATGCACACGGGCGTGTATATAGCGCGTACTATAGATTCTCTCTTTTCTTCGCGGTAGCTCGAGTAAAAACCACCCCTAAGGTAAGGGCACCAATGGAACCGACGGGTCTCACGACCCCTCCCGCCTCTCGTTCGCATTCTCACTCTCGCGTTCCCCCCTTTCTCTCTCGCTCGCTTATTTTTACGCCGCTGCCTACGCGCGGTGCAACAAACGCGCGCGTACCGCGTACCCCACCAAAGAGGTTTTTCAACCCCGCCATGAAACGTATCCGCTCTCGCGTCCAGATGAGCGAGAGATGACGAGGCGAGCGTGGGGCGCGAGCGAGCGAGAGAGGCCGCGCGACACGGGGGAAAAAATGATTCGCTCTCGCACCGGCGCGCGGAGGGACCTATTCGATTTCTATTTCTAGGCGAGATTATAGTGCCCACCTCGCCTTCGTAGATACAGGTATTATGAACGTCGACGGTATTTCGCTCGCGGCTCGGCTTCCGCTATTTTTTTTCCGCGTCGCGAGTGCGAAGATTCGCGAGGAATTCGCGAGTTGAGTTGCGACCTTTTTTTCGCAGTGACGAGTGAGGAAAATACGGGAAATCGAAAAGCAATCGAGCAACACGTTTTTTTTTTGGTGCAGGTATAATTTAAATTTAAATTTAATAATTAAAAACAATAAATAATAATAAATAATAATAATAATGAATAATTTAATCAATTAAATAATTTAAATCTCGCGCGTGATGGCTGGTATTTGTGGGTGCAACGAAGCAACAAATGGGATACGACCCGTATATAAGGAATAAAACAAAACAAAACAAAACAAATTGTCGGAACAAAAAGTGCGTTTTGAAAATTCTCGTCGCGCGTTTGGTTGCGGTTATCTTTCTTCGAAAATCTGTACCAAAAAACGAAATTTTAACGCAATTTTTTCTTCTGGTTTTTATAGATCCAGTGCCGACTTAGCCTTCCCAACAACGATAACCAAACGCGTCTGGGTCTGGCTTCGCCTATAAGCGATTTCTGTGCTCCATTTCGGGGGAACGAATTGTGCGCGGAAGATGGAGGAAAGTCGCGACTGAACTGACGACGAATGTCGCCGAGGAAACCGAGGCACCGATCGTCAATGAAGCGATGGAGACGACAGGGGTGTCATCGCGGTTCTCCAGAGGCCGATGAACTTTTCGCAAACGTGTCTCACGTCGCGATGGACGCCGTAAATCTCGCGCGCATTATGCGCATCACTGTGGGACAGGAGGAACTTTGACGGACGCGGTAATGCAAAAAGAACCGTCGATGCCCGTCAAGCCTCGTCATAACGAGCCCTCGCAGCTGTCGAAGAGTTCGTAGAAATTATCATTATTCGACCGTAACTCTTTGGGCTCGCTGTGCGCGCCGCCGGGGACAGCGAGATGATGGCCGTTCCGCCGTTCTTACGTTTCTTCGCTGCCAGTTCGACGTCCACGTTAAAAAAAAATTATATATATATATATATATATAAATATATATAATATACAGTGACTTTACCGATTGCCGATTTTTCCGTCTCCCTCTCGTGCGTCGTTGGACTACCGGTCGACGCGTCTCGCGCGGTGCTCGATGAATTCATGCGATTTTTCGCCGAGCATTTTATTAACCCCCCGCGTAGCGGTTACGGATTCGCGGCGAGCGATTTATTTCCTCGTTTCTTCTGCGCGAGAATTGAATTTAACGAGCGACATCGCCGTCCGCGTCTGTCGCTTCGCTCGTCGCTCTCGCCCGATCATTTCTGTAATTGTGTTTTCTGCAAACTCGCGAGTCGCGAGGCCGCGTTAAAGAAGCCATTGACGTGCGCTGCGTGATGCGATATTCTCGGCTCTTCGTGGGCTGCGACCGGTGGACTCCATCGCGACCACATCGCCTTCTTCTGCAACGAAGAAACGAGATGTTGGTGGCCACAGTGCGCCGTGAAACTTTGATATAAATCGTACCCTCGTCGGGTTTATCCCGCTCGCCCCATCCGAATCTAAACGCTTTGTCGATCCGGCCACTGTGTGACACTTTTGTCGAGGCCTCAAAAGGCTCCCAAGTGTTTTTCCGGCCGAGATACGCGGCGCCCGCCTCGACCAACGGAAGGTCTTGAAAAGGGAACTTCCGGATTTTCAATGGCTGACCTTCTTCTCCCTTGAATTGTCCCTCGTGCCCTCGTTGCGCTTACTTCATTATTGGGCAATCGTGTAATTCTACCGCTGACGAACCATTCTTAATATTAATCTTTGACATAAGCATCTCAAAAGCTTCTTACTGTCAGTAAAAGAAACACTTCCTAACTTGCTTTTCTTAGTATTACATTTGTTTGCTGGTTATTAAATTACTCCTGAAAAAACTGCATTCATTTTTGAAAAATTTAATGCTGTAAAATATTGATCTTATAATGTTATTAATCTTTGCAACATTTTTGAAAAGATTCTAAACTGTAAAATATTCATCTTATAATGTTATTAACCTTTGCAATATTTTTAAAAAGATTCTAAACCGTAAAAAATGAAATAATTTGTAACTAATTCCAAAACGTAAAAAAAAAACAAAAAAAATAGCCTCGCGTGAACCGACAAATATCTGCGCCGTCGAAAGGCGAAAAGATCCCGACCGAAAGTGAAGGTGGAGAGAAGAAAGATATAGACCGAAGAAATCAACAAGAGCGAGGAAGGTTGCGGGTTTCTGCGTCTCGGCTGAAAGGGATGAAAGAGCGAGGAATCGTAGGGGGGTGGAAGGAGGGAGCGAGGGGGCGATGAGGGGGGGGGGTTGGTTAGTTGTTCGAGGGTTGGAAGGAGGACAGGAGGAAGCCAGCAGCGACGGTGGAGAAGAAACTGGCGCGGGGGTGGAGGGCGGAGGGTGGTTTTTACGCACGAAATACGGCGTGCTCCGATATACGGAGGGGGGCCGCGAGGGGGACGGAAAGGCTGAGAGAATTCGTGGAGAGAGAAGGGATCGATCCTCTTTTCGCGCGGGTTCCAACGCACGACACACGCACACGAAGTCCGCCCGCGCTTTTCTCATCTGCTCCTTACGGCCCGTCCCTTCTTATTTCTGGCCCCGCGTTGCCCAACTCCCGCGCGCACGCACGCGGGGCAGAAATCCACACGCGTCGGCGAGCATTTCGGCCGGGAGGAGAGAGCGTAGGATCCGCGGGGTGGTCGCGTCCCCCCACGCGCCGAGCACATAAAAGGGGATGAAGTCTTGTGGGGTTGCGTCTTTATGTGAAAGCATTTCGCGGACTCCACGCGCTCTCCACTCTTCGTCTCGCTCTCCTTCTTCATCCAGCAATTTTCCGCCCGTCTTTTGAGCCTTTATTAGTTAGTTAGTGTCGCTCGGACTCGCGAACCACCGCTATTTCGTCGGATATAAAAATCAATCCTTCTTGGATTTGATGGCTATTATTTTTCAACGTTTTTATGCGATTTTTATTTTTAAATTTTTTTTATGTTTGTCGAGGAGAATTGATGGGTTTTCACTCTCAAAATCAAGCGTGTTGCAAGTGTGTTATTTTACCTATATTTTACATTGTAACGAGTTTTTGCACAATTAAAACGCGTTGAAAATTACATGGTAATTGATACATGAAGGAACACGTCTGTAAGTGTGTAAAAACTCGTCACAATGTAAAAGACAGGAGAAACAACATCCAGCAATTTTCCGTCCGTCTCTTGAGCCTTTATTAGTTAGTGTCGCTCGGACTCGTGAACCACCACTATTTCGTCGGATATAAAAATCAATCCTTCTTGGATTTGATGGCTATTATTTTTCAACGTCTTTATGCGATTTTTATTTTTTAATTTTTTTAAAATTTTTGTCGAGGAGAATTGATGGGTTTTCACTCTCAAAATCAAGCGTGTTGCAAGTGTGTTGTTTCACCTATATTTTATATTGTCACGAGTTTTTACACACTTAAAACGTGTTGGAAATTACATGGTGATTGATACATGAAGGAACACGCCTGTAAGTGTGTAAAAACTCGTCACAAAGTAAAACACAGGAGAAAGAACATCCAGCAATTTTCCGTCTGTCTCTTGAGCCTTTATTAGTTAGTTAGTGTCGCTCGGACTCGTGAACCACCGCTATTTCGTCGGATATAAAAATCAATCCTTCTTGGATTTGATGGCTATTATTTTTCAACGTTTTTACGCGATTTTTATTTTTGAATTTTTTATTTGTTTTTTTCGAGGAGAATTTGTGGGTTTTCACTCTAAAATCCAAGCGTGTTGCAAGTGTGTTGTTTTTCCTATAGGGTAGAAATACCATTTGTGGCCATTTTCACTGCAATTAATTTGAAATATTTGTTTTTCCATATTCGAATGCTGATACCTCGAAAGTATTCATACAAATTGATAAGATTGTCAAGCCCATTTTTGTTTTATTTAACAACATAAACAATTAAATCCTTTTAAACTTGGTGGCCACAAATGGGCCAAAGGAGTGGACAAAACCGTACTTCTACCCTATTTTACATTTTGACGAGATTTTACACTTAAAACGTGTTGAAATTTACCTTGGTACAAGATATATGAAGGAACAGGCCCGTAAGTGTGTAAAAATGCGTCACAATGTAAAAGACAGGAGAAAGAACACACTTGCAATACGCTTGGTTTTGCAGTGTTGTAATGAAAAAAATTACTCGGTGGTTTTTAGCACAAATTTGGAAACTTTTTTTTACCCTTTCGTGGAAAGTCGATGACCCACAAAAAAAAAAGCGTTTATACCAGTGTTTTCGGGTGTCGTATATATATGTGACTTGAGAACGATGGTACAGGTCAAAAGTCGATATTTTGAAGAAAAAAAGAAAAAAAATCGGTGCGATCAACTTTGGCAAAATTTGTAGACTATTTTTTGTTAAATTTGTAGACTATTTTTTGTTAAATTTGTAGACTGTTTTTCGTTAAATTTGCAGACTATTTTTTGTTAAATTTGTTTAAACATTTTACGACAAATGATTTTGCGACAGAAATGATAATTTGAGTAATAGGAGGATTCTGGAGTTGATTTTCGTCGGATACGCAACACCTAATCGTCGTTCGCTGTGTATTGGACTGCACGTCGAGATGAGTGGAAGCCGGGTTGGAGCGTTCATCTTTTATTCGTTGTCTCCGGGCTCGGCCGGTTCGGCTCGCTCCCTCGCCGGCGCGGTGGCCGAGAAATATACTTTCCCTTGGGCTCCTCTCGGTTGGTCTCGCGGTGTGCGCGGCTCTCAGGGCGGTCCGCGGGCTCTTAGCCGTGGCGCCAGAGCACACATAACCCGCCACTATGTTCGGCTCTCGCGGGGGCCCCCGCCAAACTTGCCCTCCGCAGAGGAAATATATATTACCCCCGTGCGATATAGCCCGGGCGTTATTTTACTCCGGGAGTCCCTCGCTCCACTCGCAGCACCCGCGCTGTACGCACAAACAGCGCCTTTGCCTCTTCTTTTTTTTTCTTCGTTCCCGCCGGCCGTTCTGAATAATTGTCCGAGAGAGGAAATGTGTCCACGGCCAAAAATCGTGAGCCGCGAAATTCGCCCGGTCGCCGGCCGACCCGCCGCAGATGAGGAATCAGCGTCCTCCACTCTTGGATTATTTCATCGCTAATGGCCAAAGTAATATTGACGAATATGACCAATGGAAACGTCGGACGAAATATCTCACTTCGGGGTAATCCGGATGAAAGGAAATTCCGCGGTTGTGAGAGTTGAAGTTACGCGAATGAACGTGGAGAAAAATGTACGCAATGCTTTTACTCTGAGAATATTTGTTTTGTGACTTAGTTGCTGGTCACATGTTGCCGGAAAAAAGGAGTGAAATGTACGTGTGAAAAAATCTTGCGTGAAAATAGAAATGTGCAAAATATAGAACTTTTTGTAGAATAATGAAAAAAAAACATAATATGCTCCAAAAAGTTCTATATTTCGCACATTTCTATTTTCACGCAGGATTTTTAGAAATAAATAATAACTGTTTATATAAAAAAAAAAAAATTCTTAAGACTGGACACTACATTTTTTTCCTCTAATCTTTTTTCACCAAACCGAGAAACAAAATTTCCCACATTATCCTCAACCTCGAATAGCAAAATCGCAAGTCCAAAAAAGTTTCAAAACATACGAAAAATCGTGACTACTTCCCCGGATTAATTCTACATTTTTTTCCTATTCTAATCTACTTCACCGAATAAAAAAATGAGTCCTACATTATCCTCAAGCCCGAGCAGCAAAATCGCAAGTCCAAAAAAGTTGCAAAACATACGAATCGTGACTACTTCTACGGAATAACTCTACATTTTTTTCCTCTTCTAATCTACTTCATTAAATAAAAAAAAAATTAGTCCCACATTATCTTCAAGCCCGAGGAGCAAAATCGCAAGCCCGAAAAAAGCTCCAAACCGTACGAAAAATCGTGACTATTTGCCGAGGCTCGGTGAGGGTCTTGCCGTGCCTGGCGCCAGCGCAGCGCGACGTTCGGTACGAAATAGCCCGGAGCTCCTCTCGCGACGCGCAAGAGCCGCATACGCGAAAGTGCAGCCCCGATCTCACATGGTACACGCTGCGGCGATTCGTTTTTCAATCTTTTTCTTTTTTTTTCATTTCGAAATAAAATGGCAGCCGCGCGCTGCGGAGTCTCGGTGGTGTATAGAGAGCGCGTCGAGCGGGTTCGAGCGACGAGCGAGGGGGATGCGAGGGACGTTCGAGAGGGCGAGCGAGGTGGAGGCGGCCGAAGAAGACCACCGGAGAACCGTTCTGCGATTAGACTTACAAAACAAACGGCCCAGCGGCGGCAGCATCGGCAACAGCGAGCTCTGTCTCGCTCGCGTTCGACCAATGGCGTAGTACGCCGATCCCGACAAGGGACATGAGATAATTGGATCAAGACCTACCGAGACTCTCTCTCTCTCTCTCTCGTTTTTTTTCTCTCCGTCTCTCCCGTTCGTCCTCATTGCCGAGTGCGGACGAGACGAAGACTCGCCAGGTCCGCGCGCGAGAAGGCCAAGCGGGGTAGACGAGGAGGAAGGACGACGAGCATTACTCGCTTTTGCTGCACCGGTGATCTCGGTAATTTCGCGGGGGCCAAGGTCGACGAACCTCTCGCCATTATAACAATCTTCGGAAATTATACCGAGTCCACTCGCAAAGTGGGCGTCTTTTTGCCACTGATTTGGGAAAATAAAAAGAAAAGAAATCCTCGGCCGAATAGTGGCGATTTTTTTAGCTGCACAAAACTTTTTTCGTTCTATAGCGATACGATTTTTGATCTTTTTTTATATGAAGAAAGTAATTGGGATAATTAATCTTAAAAAAAAAAAAAAAAATTCAGAGTCTACTCGCAAAGTGGGCGTCTTTTTGCCACTGATTTGGGAAAATAACAACAACAAAAAATAAATCCTCGGCCGAATAGTGGCGATTTTTTTAGCTGTACAAAACTTTTTTGGTTCCATAGCGATACGATTGTTATGATTTTTTTTTATATGAAGAAAGTAATTGGGATAATTAATCTTAAAAAAAAAGATTATCAGAGCTCGGTTGGTGATACATCAAAGTGTAACAATCGCCGCGAAGAACTTTTCAGGTAATTTTCGAATCGTTATGGAGTCCCGAAATTCCAGTCTTCAAACTCGAGTGACTCGTTTTCTTCGCGAAAAACGTGAAACCCCAGAGGCAATATTCATTGCCACCGAGGATTCCCAAAAATAATTCCCATCCGAAACGGCTGCGAATGACGAAAAAATTCTGGAAGATAAGAAAAATGCTTCGCGACGAGATTCGAGAGCCGCTTCGCTCGCGCTGCGCCCCGAGGGAGCGTTTATACTTCCAGACAGATCGAAGTCCAGTTTTCATTCCCCCGGTGTCGTCGATGGAAGGTGACTGTTCGTAGCTCCTGGAGCTGACGCGACGTTGTACTCCGGGAACGAGAATTCTCGGCTCGAGGGTGGCGTACGTGTGTTCCGTGCTTCGTTGTGTCGGTGAACGAGAGTCGTGAAGCAGCCAGCGAGAGCAGCGGCGGCGGCGGTGGCGGCGGTACGAGGGCAGAGTGCCGGACGAAGGCGGTGGCGGTGGTGGCTCTCGTGTCCACCTCCTAGAAACCCGTAGCCTCTACCCTCTATTGATCGAACGGGCTGCCCTGGGCTCCAGTCGAGTGGACTGGACACACGAGCGACCCAACTAACCCTCGCACGATTCCTCATCCCTCCTTCCACCCTTCCTTCCTTCCTTACGTTCATACCATACATATACACATGTATAAACACATATATACATTTATATACACTTATACACACTCATATATATAAATTTATATATACATGTATACATTCATACATACATTTCTATACACTTATATACACTCATATATATATTTATATACACATATACATTCGTACATCCATTTATATACAGATATATACATTCGCATATCCATTTATATACAGATATATACAATCGTATATCCATTTATATACGCACACATACATTCGCATATCCATTTATATACACACATATACATTCGTACATCCATTTATATACACATATACACATTCGTATATACATTTATATACACATATACACATTCGTATATACATTTATATGCACATGTATAAATACGTATATACTGCCCCTATGCCCAAACACACACAAACACACAAATATCGGTACATACAAACTGGCTTATATGTACTCCGACCGATTACATATACCGAGAGTAAGAGTAAGCGTGTCGAGGCAGAAAGAGAGAGAGAGAGAGAAAGCGAGAGAAAGAGAGCGAGAGAGACGAACAAGGAGCGCTTGCTCGCACTCTCATCTCATCCCCTTATCACTCTGCGCCTGGCGAGAGGGGGCAGGGGGGTAGGGGGGGGGGGTAGGGGGGGGGGCAGGGGGGTGAGGGCTGCTCCTGTGAGCGTAGAGCTTTTATGTACACACACGAAGAGGCGAAAGCGCCGCGACCGAGAGACTCGGCAGCTAAAAGACGCGCCCAAAATGGTTTGCCACGCGGGGGAGGAAGAGAGGAGGATGGGAAGGGGGGCGGTATATACACTATCGCTGGTCAACGCGAAAAACCGTCCGAGAGGCGAGTATATGGTATATTATTCCTCCTTCTTTTCTTTTGGGCTCGCGCGAGCTTCTGGGGCGGGATGAGGGCGCGAGGGGGAGGGGGGGGGGCGAACGGGCGGTCGGGCTATGTGCGCGCGAAAAGGGCGCGCATATAGTCCGCACGACTCTCTTTCTCTCTCGCTCCCTGCGCAGGTGAATTTATGTACGGGACCCTCCGCGATCTACCCTGCTCTCAGTTTTTTTTTCTTCTTTTTTTTCCCTTTTTTTATCTAACGCACGTGAGCAGTTTTATTGGACCAACGAGCGCTTTTAGCCGAGGACTCTGCGCTATGCCGGCTCGATCGAGGGTGGAAAAATGGTGAATTTGGAGGAAGTTTTTTTTCGTCTTTTTTTCTTCTTTCTTTTTTTTTGCTCTTTTCCACTTTATTCTTCGGTGGATAATTTGTTTACGGATAAAACTTGCCGCGGGGTTTTTTTTTATCTAACCCGCGGAGAGTTCATTCATTTTTCAGCTGACACGAAAATATGTGCGGCCAAAGCTCACACATGCAGCGCGCGCGGTGTGACTCGCTCGGACTCGAACCTCGCTGACCCCTTCGCTGCCGTCCAAGTGCAACCCTCTCCTTATGCTATTTTCACCCTCCTCTCCGTGCGTGCTGCACCCTCCGACGCGCCTCGGCTCGCGAGCCTCCGGTTTTGCCGTCTCTCTCGCTCGCGCGCACAGCGCGAAGCTTTTCCTATGCAAACACGCGAGAGCGAAGAAAAAATACCCCGCGGACGATTTGCCGGGGAAATAATAGGCTCCCGGGTGGCGCGTTGGTGGTTGCTTATGGGCTTTCGCGAAACACGCCTCGCGATCCCGTCCAACGTGTTACGACGTTTTGGCCGCAGGAATATTTCATTTTATTTTGCGAACGATTTTCGCGTTTTTTACATTTATTCGTTCATCATTTGTGCCTTGGAAGTTTTGCCACAATTTAATTTGAGAAAATGTGTTTTTTTTAACTAGGATAATCACAGGCGCTGGCGCGCGTGCCTGAAAACCTTTTCGCCAAAATCGACCTGAGAAATATTTTTTTCGAAATATCGACTTGTAACCTATACCATTATTCTCAAGTCGTATATTCTACCCCTAAAAACACTGGTCACTAACCTTTTTTAATTGATTTTGAAAAAAATATTTTTTGGCGATTTTTTTCTGTCAGATATCGCAGATCCGGCTCCGAACCGAAAATCGCTAAAATCGACCCCAATTTTTTTTTCTTTTGAAAATATCGACTTGTAACCTATACCATTATTCTCAAGTCGTATATACTACCCCTAAAAACACTGGTTTCTAACCTTTTTTAATCGATTTTGAAAAAAATATTTTTTGGCGATTTTTTTTTCTGTCAGAAATCGTAGATCCGGCTCCGGACCGAAAATCGCCAAAATCGACCCCAATTTTTTTTCTTTTCAAAATATCGACTTGTAACCTATACCATTATTCTCAAGTCGTATATTCTACCCCTAAAAACACTGGTTACTAACCATTGTTAATTGATTTTGAAAAAAATATTTTTTGGCGATTTTTTTTCTGTCAGAAATCGTAGATCCGGTTTCGGAACAAAAATCGCCAAAATCGTCAAAACGTCGAAAATTTTTATTTCAAAATATTACCTATGATAGGTTAATCAATTTTGCGCTGGTGCACTCTTATAAAGCTTTAAAAGCTTACGGTTGCTGCCCCGCCTGTCCTCTTATCAATTTTTTCAAATTTGACACCAAACTGAAGTTGTTTATCACGGACTTTCCTGGCAACCAATCACAGCTCTAATAGTTTGCTAACAATGCTTTCCGTTACTCATGAACTTTTTAAAAGAGGGATTCTGAAAATTTGTTTTGATACGAAAACAAAATTGGGTGACTTTTTAAGGGTTTCTACTTTCCATTATTGAAGGTGATTTTTGGACGAGGATTGAATTTTAATACAAATATTTTGAATATAGTTATTACATAGCTATAGTATTATAATATTTTAACTTATAAAATCTTTTTACTTCAACCAACATAAAAGTCGCCAAACCACCGAATTCATAAATCATTTATCACGCAAAACGCGACGGTAAGCGACAGCGGCGTAAAATTCCCACATTTTCGCTGCTCAGTTTTTTCGATCTCCACTCGCTCTCGGCCGAGTATATAAACTTTGATACACCGGGAGTCATTGGCGAACTTTCTCGGAAGACGAGCGATTGAAAAGTACGACTTTCAGTAAATCGAGAGAAAAAAGAAACGCAACAGAACGCGACGAGGGACAGGAGGGGGAGGTGGAAAAAGTTGAAGCAACTGGCGGCCGCGGCGCTGAGTGTTGCGGCGAGTTCGCGTTGAATTCTCGGCCACCTATCACGCGACGCATATCGTCGCGCATTTTTGTCCACCGTTTTACGAGCTCCGGGAGAAAGAAACGAGCGAACGCGGTGTGTGCTACTCGATCGCGAGAGGCGCGTCCGCCCGATCGATCAATTTTCTTGGAAGCGCCGATCGTCCTCTCTCTCTCTCTCTCTCTCTCTCTCTCTCTCTCTCTCTCTCTCTCTCTCCCTCCTCACATAACCTAAGCCTCCCTCTCCCTCTCTCTCCTTCACCTTCGCGCACGACGCGCGATTGCGCCGCGTGAGCAAAGATTACGAACACATCACGGTTCGCGGAGTCGTCGCTGCTGCGTCGCGATCGCGTGTGCGACTCACCTTTTAGCCCGCTGTCTCATCTTCCCCCCCTGCGGCCGCCCCTTCGACCATCCCAATTTACTCGTCGCGTCGGGGGGTCGCACGATCGTTCTAGTTCAATCGAATCCCCCGAATAATATCGCCCGCTATTAATTCACAATATTCAAAAGACCCACGCGAACATCGATTTCCGCCAGACGACGAAAAGAGCGTCCGTTACTTTGTTTTTACCACGAATTTCGTGTATCGTGGAACTGGAGTGACGAATTGCTGCGACGAACCGGAAAGTAAATACGAATTCGTGCATCGTGATATATTTGTTGTAACTAAAGTTTCCCCTTTTTGTGCCTGTCCAGTAACGACGAAGCGACGATTTTAGGTTAGAAATGACGTGAAACAGAAGTACCTGACGCAAGTAAAAAAAGTTGCAAAGTAGAACTTTGCACATTGCTTCCTCGTTAATTTCCGTTTTTCACAAAGCCTTTGTGAAGAAGCTTATTTATTCACTTTGGCTTCCTCATAGAGGAAGCTTTGTGAAAAACGGAAATTAATGAGGAAGCAATGTGCTAAGTTCTACTTTGCAACTTTTTTTTATTTGCACAAAAAAAAACTCCCTTACAAACACTGTTACATCTAATTTTGTTTAGATACAAAGTTTTCTCTTACTTTCTTAACTTTTGCGGTAGTTATAGCCAAAATCTACATTTTTCGAAAAATTCGAAATGGTGTAAAATCCGAACGACTTTACCGATCATTACCACATTTCGTACGTAGCAGGGCTGTACATTATGTTTCGACTGCAGAACATTTCGGTTGATTTGTTGAGATTCGACGTGATTTAGAGCAAAATTTATTTTTTTCGAAAAATTCAAAATTCCATAAAACCTGTACCGCTTTACCGATTTCGCTGAAATTCAATACCAAACAACATTGAACGTGTCTTTAATTCTAAAGAACTATTTAGCCAAATCGTCGAACTTTTACGAAAGTTAGAGCGATCACGGCATTTTTTTGAGAAATTAAAAATTCCATAAAATCTGTATACATGGATACATTTAATTAAAAAAACATGTGTATTACAGAGTAGTTAATACTCTACTTGCGTGCCAAATTGTAGCTCGATCCATCGTGCCGTTCGTGAGTTATGAACAATTGAATTTTCGGTGCCTGGAACATACATACACATACATACCCACATACAGACATATTTTCTAGACCACTTTTATCGACGTTTTAGGTGATTCTGAGTATGTTAACATAAAAACCTCGAAAAAAAAAATTTCCCGAAAAAAAGCTTCCTCTCCGAGGAAGCAAAAAAAAATGGGATTCTCATTTCCATAATCCGAGAAGCCCATGAAAATATTCCAGTCTAATAATAAAACAACGAAACGCGACGCGAAACCTCGAAAATTGTTTGTTGAGTGCGCAATTCATCGGCCAAAGTGCGACGCCGGGCGTGGGTTGGCGCGGTTATCGCGACGCGATAAGCGCGCGGCAGGGTCTTTCAGCCCCTCCGTTCAAGCGAATATAAAATATACATCGGCCGTCCCGGGGGGCGCAGATATGAAGCAGCGAGGAAGCCAGTAGTACGAAACGCTTGTCACGACGAGGGCCATAACCTATGATATAATATAGGCGGCCGGCGAGTATATGCATATTAGACGCGGCTGCATCCAGTAGGATCTATGCTCGTGAAGCTGTCCGTTCGCGGTGATATAGCTATAAGTCTGGGCGCCAGGGCGGCAGGAGAGAAGCCAGCCAGCCAGCGGCACCATCACCATCACCACCACCACCACCAGCAGCAGCACCGGCGGCAGAAGCAGAAGCAGCATTGTCCTGCAGCCGACACCGGCGTTATTGAATCGCCGGCCGGGCAGCAGCAGCAGCAGCCCTCGCAGCTCCTCGCGGAGTTATGCGAGAGATCGCCAAGCGACATACCCGGAGATCCTCACGCTCTCGTCCACTCTCACACAGCAGCGAAACACACGACGGCAAACGTGTCCGCGTCCTTTGCCAATATGTGTATATAGAACCCGAGTCTTCGCCTCCGCCGTCTCGCTCGCCCACAAACCGTAGAATATATATTAGGATCGTAAAAAACGAGAACGCCACACGGACTCGTGTGTAAAGACAGACGAGAAATGAATGTGAGGTAGCGCCGTGCTTGGATGTATATACGTATATATTTGTGTGTACATGGGGCATATAGTGCACGGTGTCCTCGTATGGTGGTACTCGCTACGGGAGACCGGGGCGAAGCCGCACGATCGTACCTCGAACCCTCGTCGATCCGCGTCGCGGGAATAATTTATTTGCATTCTGACCCACCGCGCCCCGGTCGCCGGTCATAATCTATACAAGAAACAATGCGTACGTCGCGAGGTATCCGCGGGTTTTTTTACGCGCGCGAGGGCGGACGGGCGACCGAGTCCGGGAGAGAAATATTTCTGCATGTGTATGACGCGAATTCCACGGCTGATCGGGAGGGTGGTTTTTAGGCTTGAGGAAAGTGTCGTTCTTATTTTTCCCGCACGCGGTGGAAGGAAGAGAAACGACGTCGAGGGGCTCGCACGTCCTTCCGAGGTGCCGGCTTTATAGCTCCGCGTTTGCTGAGACACTGAAGAAAATACTGAAATTATTGCGAGCTATTTTTGGTGCTCCAAAGAAAATCATAATGGAGCTGTTTGTACCCGTATTAAGTTAGCGGAGCAAAGTCACTAAAATCAATTTTCTAACGCCAGTCTATTTTTTGCTTCGAGTCGCAACTGAAATATTTTTCGTATGCCTTATAGATTCGAAAATACTGAAATTATTGCGAGCTATTTTTGGTGCCCCAAAGAAAGTCATAATGGAGCTATTTTTACCTGTATTAAGTTAGCAGAGCAAAGTCGCTAAAATCAATTTCCTAACGCCAGTCTATTTTTTGCTTCGAGTCTCAGCTGAAATATTTGTCGTATGCCTCATAGATTCGAGAAAACCCCACAACTATTTCTCTCCAGTCCCACGTGGGCGACAAATGTCCCTGTGCCATTTCGCCCCGGGGTCTCCCCGCGCGAGACGCAAGAAAAACGGCTACACGCCAAGTTTCTATACGCGAGCGTGAAGGGAGGCGACGCGTTCACGCGGTACGCCGAATTCGCCAGAAATATCTCTCTCTCCATACGCGATATGTGCCATGAATTCCGCCTGTCGGAAGGGTGACTCGCTCTCTTAGGGAAAGTGTCTTCCCTATTTTTCTTCCCTCCTCGGGAGGAAAAAGAAAACGGAGACGCCAAAGGGCTCGTCCTTCCAAGGTTCCACCGAGGCTTCGCCGAGTATGTAATATGCGGAAGAGGAAGAAGAAGAAGAAGTAGAAGCAGCAGCAGCAGCTCCGTAGGGAAAGGGCCAGATAGCTGAGAGGGTGAGCATCGGTGCTTCCACTGCCTCGTCTCCCGCCGCCGCCGCCGCTGCTGCCGCTGCTTTACATCGCGCGCTGATTCTCTCGGGCGTGTAATACCGAGACGTCGTTCGCAAAACCGTTGCGGTGTAGCCGGTGTATATACGCTGCCGGGGCGAAGCTATGTAGCTTCGCGGGAGAGGCGCAGCCAACCGACTCTATAATTCCGACGCACGAAAACCACCCCCTCCGACGCCAGAGCGAGAGAGCGGAGACCGCTGGAACGAACGCCATTCCCGCAGTAACACGACGGCGGGTTAACTTTCTGTCACGGGCAGCGACGTGCCGCAGGGACGCAGGCGAAGGCGACGTCGCGTTACCCCCCGTCGGAACCCTCCGCGTGGCCCGCGCTGATGTTCCCCGTGTATTGCTGCTCCTCGTGACTTTTCCTGGAAGAAAGAAACGGCAGTCACGCGACGAGCGGAGTGAAATATCAAAATTCGAGGGAATTGCCATTTTTTGTAGACCAGGAAATTCTGAACATCGAGATTGTCGAGCCTATATATTGTGACGGCAGAGCTACATGATGACACGGATCTTTGTTTGTGGGGCGGATGTTATTAATCACAAATGCTTCTATTTATCCCAATCGTTTTGTATGGCACGTCTTCTCACTGTCAAAGTGTAGCCAGGACTGTCGTCTGTCATGCACGTTGTGAAGTCGGTCATCTATTCGTTTGTCCTTAGTCATATCAAAGAAGATAGACTTATATAGAAACACAGGGTCTATGCTTCTCCTGAAGCTGCGCAGAAACTGGGGTACCAACGTATTTGCGTCGTTTTAGATGGGTACCCCAGTTTCTGCGCAGCTTCACGGCAAGCATAGGACCTGTGCTTCTATGTACGTTTATATTCTTTGGTCATATACTCTTTGTGTTCCTGTAATCGCTGGATTATATTCTTTGTGTTCCTGTAATCGCTGATCTCAATATTCGTTACACTATTCCCCTGCTCCTAGAGTTCCTGTCCCGGAAACTACTGGACCACCCTGAGATGTGCCACGGTCCATCATTCTAATATCAATCTATTATTTTTTAACCCACACTGTCCTGACATTTGTTCGATGTCCAATATTCGTTACACTATGTATTTTATCGATCACGCCTCGTTGCTTCGCTTCGCCTCGAAATATTGGAATCGCGTTTAATCCACAGTGATTGCGCGCCAATTAATCAATAATTGATTCGACAAGCTCGCGGAATTAATAGCCTCTTGCTCACCGGTCTCGATGGCGATCTCGCGAGTACGGGGGGGAAAAAAAGCGATCCTGTAATTCTGTTACGGCGATATTTCTCCGAGCGGAGGAAAGCTCCGCTCGGATCGCCGGTGGTCCGCGCGCCCGACGAGGGCCCGGAGGGACGAAACGGGAGCAGCATCCCTTAGCCGGTGGCCGGCTCGCACACGGCGGAGCGTCGCGAGAGCATCGCGGCGCATTAGAGCGTCCGAGCTGTACGTGTAATACGCTTTGGCGAAGGCGAGCGAAGGGATAAGAAGCGAGGAGAAACGAGAGCACGGAGGATCTCGAGAGACAAGGGAAGAAATAGCCGAGGAAAAAGGCTGGAAAGAAGAGGGAGGCAGAGAGAGTGAGAGAGAGAGAGCGAGAGAGAAGCGAAAAAGAATATATCCTATATGGCTGCATATATGTATGGCCAGTTTATACACAGTGCTCCAAAGTTGGGGCTGGCCGCGCGCGGCGAACGAGAGAACGCGCCGAGTCGCCGGCTCGAGAATCGAGAGCAGCGACGCCGGGGCCCCGGCTACACTTTGCTACGCTGCGCTGCTCCCGGTGGCTGCTACACTCGAGAGCGCAAAAACCGCGCTGGACTTTCGCGGGACAGTCGCTCGCTCGCTCTCTCGCTCCCGTTCCGCGGTAAAATGTTTAAACAAACGAGCAATTATCTTAACTCGATCTCGGATCTCTCTCCGGGGTGTTCATAGCGGGTGACCTGGAACTCGCGCTCCGCGGTGCGCGATTTTTCCTCTCTCTCTCTCATCCTCTCCGCTCCCTCGCGATCTTCTTCCTCCGCTTCTTCCTCGTCTTCTTCGCCTCCTTCTTCCGCCTCTTCTACTCCTTTTACTTGTCTCCCGCTGCTGCTACCGTTTGCTCGGGCGGCCAGCAGCTTCTGGGATTCGCGAGGATGTCCTCGTCGGCTCGGCTCGCACGGTAGTCTCCGCGGTTTCTGTCTCCCTTTCTGTCTCCCTTCGTCCCTCCCCCAGCTCACTCGGGGCTCCGCGCTCTCAACCCTTCGTAAAAAGCACCAGACACGCATTTCATTTGCTGCTCGTGTTGAGTCGTGTTCTTCTTTATGTCCACTGCGCTGCTTCGCCCTCCGCTGCGTTCTCTCTCTCTCTCTCTCTCTCTCTCTCTCTCTCTCTCTCTCTCTCTCTCTCTCTCTCTCTCTCTCTCTCTCTCTCTCTCTCTCTCTCTCTCTCTCTCTCTCTTTCTTTCTCCCTCGTTTTCTTCTTGTTATACTTTCGACTCTCGAGCGCCCTTCGTGTCTCCTGGCTGCGCCTGCGGTCGATGCCGAGTCGACTTTAACTGGAATCGATGCAAATTTAGATTAAAATTAGTTTAAATGCAGCGATAAAAAATTCTTAATTTTGAACTGAGCGGAATTACCCTTTTTTGTGTAAATCTTGAGTATGAATATGTGACGAGGTAGGGTTCAATGATATATTTTTCCTAGAGTATGAATGCAGAAAAAGTAGGATAAAAAAAGTGGTTGCTCCAAATGTCAATTCAACTCGTACATTTTTTTTGCAGCTTCTATTCCCCCAAACTGCGGACAATTCCACGACTGTCCTAAACGGATTCCCTTGTCGCAACCGTTTGTCGTCTGGCTCGTCGAGCGGCGTCGCATACCGAGACGCAATATGCGCGCCACGGCACCGGGAGCCGGTATAATAACAAACGCACTCGGAGATGAGCAAGGATAATAGTGCAGTGAGGAGTATTACGAGAATGAAGATGCTACGTGCGGTCGAGCGTGCAGTCCCAGAAAAGCGTTTGGTTCGCTCTGTCGGCGAATAAAAAAAATATAAGACGCGGAGAGAGAAAAAAAACAGCGAGAAGACGAAAGGAGAAAGAGGCAAAAGGTTGAGGGAAAAACAGCAGCAGCGCTAGTAGCTTTCGAGTGGGACTCTGACGGAGCGAAAGAGAAACCGATGTGAAGAATTAAGTGGAGAGAAGCGAAAGAGGGAGAGGACGAGGCGCGCGGGCCGGATGACGTCCAACGGAGAAGGAGAAACGGATCCGTTTAACGGGATGATCTGGCTACGGAAGAGCACTCGCGCGCTTGAACGAGAAAAGGGAGAAGCCGCGGGCTGTCTAGCAACGGGAATATAGATACGAGAGAGAGAGAAAGAGGGAGAACCTCGCGGTGGTGGAGAACGAGAAAGAGAGAGAGAGAGAAAGCCGCTCGCTGAGAAGTACGCAAGCGAGAGAAGGAGACCCACGGGATTATCTTCCTGGCATTTCAGGGCTAATTTCATTCGCACAATGGCTATACGACGGCGCGCGGGGCCCTTGCGCGCTCGCCCTCAGCCCTCTCACGGCAGCTTAAGCAAAAGTAGCCGCGGAAAAGTTTCTCGTCCTCTTCACGGAGTTTTGTTGTTGTTTTTTTTTCTCCCGCTTTTTCTCCTCGTTTTCGTTTCTACTTCTGATCCGCTGTATACTTACTTACATACCCACGTGAAGTGCTGCATCGCGTCTTGTCTCTTGCTCCACGTGCAGCCGCCGAGCGCCGCTCGTTGCCCAACGAGGCGCGAGTGCCGCGGATTCTTGTTTGCCCCCGTAAACTCATCTCGCCGATGTTGCAAGTTTTTCCGCGCCGTATTATCTCCAAACGGGCAACCTGTCATCACCCGTCGTAACGCAACGCCGCTCGAGCTGCCCGCGCCTTTCTGCAAAACACCTGGGAGTTTTATTTATTTTTTTTTTTGCTTCTGTTATTCTGTTCACACGGGGGAGATATCGGTACTTAAATTGGCCGCGAATTACTCCGCGTCGCCGGAAACAGCCGGGAATTAAAAGTTTTGGCTTGGCTGTAATTTATTGTTTGTCGAGTGCGAGAATTGAGGGTTTTGTTTACGCACATTTATTGTTTGTTAATCTGCAGACCTTGAATTCTGGTATCTCAGGAAACAGTGGAGAAAGAAATTTTTACTTGGTGTAATTTATTATTTGCTCACTGCAGGTATTTAAGTATTTGTAATGTTTTTTTTTATAATTGTTATTTGCACAAAGAAGATATAGTATGATAAATTGCAAATCTCGTATTAATATTATCGAACAGGAAACAGTGGAGCATAAAGTTTTTACTTGACAATATAATTTGTTCTTTGCTCAGTGCAAAAATTGTGTAGTATTGACATCAACAACAATTGCTGTTTACACAAAGCAGACAAGATTCAATAACTACCGAGCCTTGAATTGATTGTGCACCACAAAAAAGCATCAGTAATTAATGTTTTACCTCATCCACAATTTCTTCTCAGCTCCAAGCAAAAATGTGGTACCCCAAATATTTGTTTATTTTTTCAGGTTTCCGTATTGAAAAATTCGGGAATCTCAAGTACCTCGCACCGCAGGAATCCGCCGCTCGTTAGGGACGTCCAAATAGGAAGAAGATCGCCGCTAAACGGTTTAACGTCAATAATCCTCCTCCGTTGTCCGGGTCCGAGTCGCGATCGTCGCTGTCATTCAGGATCAGGAGGATCGCCGATGTTGAATGAGCCGTGCGTCGGGTCCCTGTACAATGGGGTAATGGATACGTTTAATCCAATTGGTGTTGGTTACGGCGAGAGGCTCGTTTTCGCCAATGGCGAATACCGCGAAGCTGCGCGCGCTCGCCTCTCTCATTGTCCGCCGCGGAGCCGCCCGAGAGCGACACGAGCTGCGACCGTTTATACCTGAAGACACGACACTCGCCCGCGGGGCCCGCGGCGCCCGACAATGCCGGAATATTGGATAAGCGTGACAGAACAGAGGACGAACGAATAATGGTCAACCGTGGGTCGCCCCGCGGGGTTTCCATCGCGTGCAGTGGGCGTGCGGACGCGCAGCGCCACAAACCTCCTCCAGGTACATAATGCGCCGATATATACAAACCCGAAAAGGAGACACGCTTAACCAATTTCGGCGCAGAATGGGCGCAAATTTGCTTAAAATTAGGTCTCGAGGGGGGCTCGACGCGCAAATCTCCCGCGATGCTCGACCATCCGGAAGCGCGACGTTCCTCGGCCGTTTTGCGGAACGACCACCCTGTCGGTGGATCAACGCGACGACATAAATCGCGATCGTTCATAGGTTAGGTTTAAATAATCATCGTTGTGCGCGCCGCGACGGGGTAAGTGAACGGCAGAGCAGTGAATAAAACGAGAGGGGGAGAGAAAGTGAGAGAGTGAGAGAGCGCAGCGCCACAAACCTTCTTCAGCTACATAATGCGCCGATATACAAACCCGAAAAGGAGACACGCTTAAGAGACAGTGATACTCACTTCGAAATTTTGAAAGTTATTTTCTCGCCAAGTACACGGCAGATAGAGCTCAGATTTTGATAGAATGTGCAGAAGTATGGCAGAATTGGGCTGATCTTCTGGCTCCTCGATTCGTAAAGCCGTTTGTTCAGGAGAATCGAACAAAAAAAGATGCGAGAGACAGCGCTAGGTGCGAGAGAGACAGCCCTACAGGCATTTAGTATTGGGCGAAGAAGTTCCGAGCGAAATATCATTGCCTCTTGAGAGGAAGCTGGAGTAGATTTAGTTACCGACATTTCTCGTGTAAAAAATGCTATTTCGAAGAATACACTATACGTCGTTAAAATGCTACGTACGTAGTCGAAATTTGAGTGAGATGTTATGTGAATATTAGTGAGTGTTCGTCAGTGCGAATTTCGGTCAAAAACTAAGGAAAAATGTAAAAAAAACCGTATACATATTTTTTAACCTCAAAACCAATATGGCCGCTCGAAACGTCAACAGTGCCTTTGCTGTAAGATATAATTGTTTCAGGAATTCAAACATGCCAAATCAGACCGTACATCCATTCTTTGAAGTTTTCTCAACATTCTAGTACTCGCAAAATGTCGATAACACCAACTATAAATCTACGTATAGTGTGTTCTACGAAATAGCACTTTTTACACGAGAAATGTCGGTAACTAAATCTACTCCAGCTTCCCCTTAACCAATTTCGGCGCAAATTTGCTTAAAATTAGGTGTCGGTGGGGCTCGACGCGCAAATCTCCCGCGATGCTCGAGCAGCCGGAAGCGCGACGTTGCTCGGCCGTTTTGCGGAACGACCACCCTGACGGTGGATCAACGCGACGACATAAATCGCGTTCATAGGTTAGGTATAAATAATCGCCGTTGTGCGCGCCGCGACGGAGTAAGTGAACGGCGAAGCAGTGAATAAAACGAGAGGGGGGGGGGGGGAGAAAGCGAGAGAGCGAAGCGTTTGGCAGAGTTCGCGACGAGATCATAAAGATCCATCAAGTTCGCACCGCGAGGCCGCGCAGAGCGAGAGAGGAAAACCGATGGTTCTCGGCGCGTTCCCTTCCATTGTGCCCGCCGTCCGGTCGGGCCGCGCGTGCGCGATACGCGCGTCGCCCCGTGGATTATTCCCCGAATCGCGCGTGTATCGCGCTGTATCTCGCCCGATGCGTCTAGCGCGGAATAAAAGTGCATCGAGTCGGCCCCGCGCGGGGCCGAAGAAGCGGAGGAGGCAGAACGGGGAATAGACGAAGGATCGCTCGGCTGGCTCGCGCGCGCGGCGACTTGGCGATCCCGCCAAATCGGCGAGCGAAAAGTGAGAGGAGCGTGAAGGAGAGACAGAGAGAGATAGAGCGGAGACACTGGAACGAGAACGAGAACAGAGAGAGAGAGAGAGAAAGAGAGAGTGACGCGGTGGCCGATTCGGCCCCCCCGGTTTCCCCGTAAAAGAGCGGCGTCGTCTTCGCGTCGCGCGTTTCGCTTCTGCCTCGCGGTCCTGGCACAGCCGCGCAGCTCCCGGCTTTTCGAATCTACAACTGGCGTCGTCGTCGTCGTCGAGAGAGAGAGAGAGAGAAAGAGCGAGAGCTCCGCACCTCCACCTCCGGGAGAGGACGCGCGCCCGGCCTAACAAGAGGATCCACCATTCACCTGTCACTACGAACCGAGGGCGGTTAGTTATAGTTTATTTATCGTTTCCACGTAGGGAGCGCGGGCGTTCTTGCTCCCTCTCTCTCTCCTTCTCGCTCTCTCGCCTCTTCCCAATTCTCCCGTGTCTCTCGAAATGTGTATAACACACACACACACACACAACAGCCACACGCAACACGCACGCATACACCACAAATAAACGTGTATATAGCCACGTGCGTGGACATAACCTCACTCACACACTCGAGAGCGCGGCCGTGCGCTACCCAACGTCTGGCCGGCGGTGTTGGCGCGTTCGTCCGGCGTGTGTATAGCCAGAACGGCCGAGACACATCGAAGGATCCAGAGAGCGCCCTCCACCTCCTCCTCCCCCCCCCCCTGGCCCGCGCCCCGCCGAAGTAAGTGGTGTGGGTATGGCGCCGGCGTGTGTGGTCCGGCGCATACCTCCCCGAACCGCGAAACTATCGTCCAGCGCCCTCTCTACGGGAGTCGACGGACCCGCGAGTCAATTTCATCGCCGCGAGCGCGCGCGCGGCCGCGATACGGCCGGGCCTCTCTCGCTCTTTCTCACTATCCCTCTCGGCCGGGGCCCGCGCGTTTGCTCCTGCTGCTAGATGTCTTAACCAGATTGCTAAACGGCGCATGTGCCCGCGCGAACGAGCGAGAGAGAGAGAGAGAGAGAGAGAGAGAGGGAGGGAGGGAGAGAGAGAGGAAGGACGCGCCTGTGTAGACGACGACGGCGACGACGGCGAGGACGACGACTACGTGGACTCTTGCGCGCGCGCGCCCCCAGACCGATGGAAACGCAATTTTCGTCGATTCCCGCACGGGTGGCCAACCTGCCGCGCGCTGCTCTCGTGGCGTATTACGAGAGAGGCGACCCGCGAACCCGTTGGAAATACACGGGGAGCATCGAGTCTCCGGGGCTCCGTGTGCTGTGTGTATGTGTGTGTGTGTGTGTCGGGTGCTTCGAGAGGTACGCGAGTCAGGATTATACAAAGTGGCCGAGACGAGATTGCGGTAATAATGGTCTTCGTTCTCTCTCTCTCTCTCTCGTCCACTTTCTATCCCCCCCCCCCCTCTCGCTCGGTCAAACCGCACCTGGCACTTTTTTACTACTCCCACGTTCGGCTGCGCGCAGCCTCTCGCGCGCTGCGCTCCTGATTGGCCGACGCGAAACTCGGGGTATAATTCTTAATTTGCCGAGAAATCATCGAAACGCAGATGCCCGGAGTGATTAATAACGCCGAGTCGTGGAGAGTTTTGCCCGAAGGTTGTATATCAGGGCACGTTGGACGTAGGGAAGGGTCAAGGATTTTTCGCTGACAGTCGACGGTCCTAAACGGCCCAGGCATATCTATGTCCCGCGGTCGAGGAGGGCAGGCGGGAGCGCGGGCATCGTTTACGTTTCGAGGTTTCTCGGCCTCGGGAGCCACACTGCGTGTGCCCCAGTGATCGGGACATAAAGGGTAGTTTGTGCACGCGCCATGGGGTCCACCCTCGGGGGCTGCGGGAAAATTTTCTCGGGGTTGAGAGAACTTGGGGAAAAGGATCCGACGATCCGTCGCAGCGTCTATACCTGGGACGTATCATACCCTCGCTCGTTCGACACGTGATGACAGCTCGTGGCGCCAGCTACCCCCCGCGGTTTCCCCACTCGACGGGGCACCTCGGTTCGGATTATAGCGGCCCGCGGTCCCGGCCAGTGGGAGCGAGCGAGAGGGGGAGACCGCGCGGGCTACGAGGACCACGAAAAGAGATTCTTTTGTTTCAGGCTCATTAACGTGTTGCCAAACCCCCTCAGCGGCGGCCGGGAGGCTTCCCATGGGGGACACGACCGCCGGACGGCCTCTTTGGCATTCTCGGGTCTCCTCTCCTTACTCCTCCTCCTCCTCCTCCTCCTCCCGCTGGGAGACACGTCGGGAAATTTACTTTTCCACGTTGTTTTGCATAAGCCTCGAGCTTCGAGCGTTTCTCCGTGATTACAGGGCGGATCCTCCGGTCCAGCGAGGGAGGGAAAATCTGGTCTACGACTCGGCCGCGGCGAATCTGTAACGTGCGACCGACGAGGTCGCACGACTCACGACTACGACACTGGCGCTGGGTGACCACGCGAAAATATGAGGATGCGATTCGTAAAAAAAAAATATAAAAAAAATACGAAGGCTGCTACATTTCGTAATTTATAAAAAATAAATACAAAATATCTGATAGACATAAGAAACTTGTACTCACTAAATAAAAAAATGAAACTGTAAAAGAAACTTTTGGTTATACGTACGAAAATCCTATTTTTCTTTTTCCCCGTCTAACTCCATAATCACCCCTTTCTCTCTCTCTCTCGTAAATTTCACACGATGACAGAGACAGAGCGCACCCATCTCAGACGATGAGAGATGCAAGAGCCACGAAGCCCTTATCCCAATACCCACAAGCACACACGCGCATCTTCCACATACACCACAATCGAGAGCGAACAGTAGAGACACGAGATTATCGTCCGCCGAACGGTGGAAGGGGAGGGCGAGAGTTAATAGGCGGTCAGCCGCGGAGGCCCGCGCGCGTGTTTAACATATTTCCGAAGCGTTTTAACAGGTTGTACCGGGGGCCTCGGCCGTGGAGTCGCTGCTCGCTGGCGCCAGCGCCGGATGAGCTTCATCGCTCGCGATCGGAGAGGAGCGAAGTTCTCCGACCTCTCACGGCGACGACTGAATAACCGACCGCGAGTCTCACGTGTGTGGTGCACACGGGCATCGATATACAGCGTCGCTCCTGTGCGAGAGTGTAGCAATGGGTTTGATAGCTCAGAATTCGAGATAGCTATCGACGAACGAGACGACGACGACGAGAGTCCCGCGTCTCGTCGGACGGAATCGAACGCGAACGAGACTCCGATCTGCTGCGAGGGTTCGTGTCTCCTCCTCTCTCTCTCTCTCTCTCTCTCTCTCTCTCTCTCTCTCTCTCTGTCGCTCCGCGCGCGTCGCGCGTTGTCCGCGCCCTCCGCGTTTATTCCACGCGTGTTCGTACAATGTATCGCGCTGCCATCGATGGCCGCGGGAGCGGCAGCGACGACAGAGGGCGCAGAGGCGACGTTCTCATCAGCGTAACTTTGGCTGTCAAGCGCGGGGTGGACATCGGAACGGCGGAACCCGCGCGCGGTAGCCGCGGAGAAGTGTTTATTGGCACGAGCGGCGCGCGCGGACCACGGGGACGTATAATGCGGCTGGTTTCCATGTGGGTAACATGCGCGCCCCGAGTTACGGCTTCGGAAACAACTAACTGCACTCTCCGGAGATTCACTCGGCGAGCGCCGAGTGGACGTGCCGCGAGGCGAATTGTCGTCTCGATTATTCTCTCTCTCGAGGGGGAGAGAGAGAGAGAGAGCGCTCGTTTCGCCGGGCTGGAATTCTTGATATTCCGCGGTCAACGCGACTCGAATGCCACGTGCACGAAGGCTCCCGAGCTCGATTTCCAGAAGTACGCGCGCGGCGAAGGCTCCGCGGCCCGCGCTTCTCGGCAGAATTCCCGGCGTCCGTTGTACGCGCGCGGTGCCGCAATATTTGTCGAGAAGCGCGGGCATCCTGCGAGCGCGAGCGAGACGCGGGAATGCGGAGATTATCTTTTTCGCGGGCCGGGAGAGGGAGGGAATATTGATAATTGATGAAATTATTATGTTTTATTATGTTATTTTTTTGCTGCTTTTCGAGCGATGGTCGGACATGAATTCTGGAAAAAATTGAAAATAAAATCATTTTATAAAGCAATGAAATCGGTTTTTTTCAGGGCTAGAATATGCGACGCAACGAAACAAATATTAACCCTTCGTGGTCACTGAGTCGATTCGACCCGAGATCGATCTTTCGGCGCGAAAACGAAATAGTTCCCTGTGGCCAAAGGGACTTTGTCCGGAATAAATACATTTTTTGTGGTGGGCACAAGGATAATTTTTTTTTTAATCAAATGTACTATATTTGGAAAGTATCAGGTTAAAATTTGAGTTAAATCGATCTTTTATTTACGGAGTCATGATGTTTTTAGTGAAAAAACGTCATTTTTTCGATCTTTCACCTTCATTAATTTTTTAAAATATTTTGCCATTTAATATTGGGAAATGTATTTTTTGTTTTAAAGTATATTCTGTAATTTTTTAAATATTTTTCAAGCCTGTAGTGTGGTCGCAATACGCGGTCAAAGATGGTCCGAGTGAAATGGACCCAGAGTGACCACCGTGATCGATGAGAGAAATGTGACCACGAAGGGTCAAGACAGGTTCCACTCATGTCTCTCTGAGTTACCCAAAAAACGCATTAAACTCGAAATCAAAACAATTTCCACAATCCCCGCCCGAACTCCTCCCAAAATCCATCTTCCCAAACCCACCCGACCCATGGTGGCCGTTTTTTCCGCCGATAAAAATTCCCTGACTTTTCTCTGATTTTTCCCTGACCACAAATCTGACGATTCTTATTTAAAAACTCAACGACGCCAATGATAATGTATCCAAAACTGGTGCACATCTTCGACAAATTATTTACTTTGCTGATCAATGATGAATCACATTAAACATTATTATACTAATTCATGTCATATTATACTTATAATAATGTATAACAGTTTTTAAACTTTTTATCGACTTATGAGAGATTCCACGCCAATCCATTTTTTCCCTGATACATTTTTTAATTCCCTGACGTTTCCCTGATTCCCTGGCCAATTTTTTTGTTCCCTGACTTTTCCCGGTTTTCCCTGTCCGCGGCCACCATGCGACCGCGACAATCCCGCGCCCAAAAGAGCGCCATCTGTCTCATCCGCGCCCGTCGAAAATCCCGCCGCCCGACTGTTTACCAATCTCGAAGAAAATTCTCGGGGCGCTGCAGTCGAGCGTCCGCGGCGCGGCTACGGTGGTCCAATAATAAAACAATAAGTTAGTCCGCTCGCTGCTCTCGCCGCTCGGCGAGAGAGAGAGAGAGACTCGGGGCGTCCGGGCTCATCCGACTGCCGCGGTATCAGTGTGGGATCGAAATGCGATGAATACACGCGAGTGAGAGGGCGAGCGGGACGGACGTTCGCGCGTTACACGGGGCAACAGCGAGCGGGAGAGAGAAGCGACGAGAAAAGAAGAAGCAAAGGAAAGATATTGAGGTAGTGTATACGAGAGCGAACTCGTGCTTCTGCTGGTCCTCGCGTTCGTGCTGCCGCTGCCGGACGAAAAGTATTGAGGTATGTGCCCCGAGTGGCGCCAGTGTGCGCGCAACCTTTCATTCTCTCGTTCGTTCGCTCACTTCTCGCCCTTCGCCCTCCTTTCCCTCTCGGCTTCTTCATCATCTTCCTCCTCTCCACGCTGCTTCTCTCAGGACTCGGACTCGCTTCGACGTATATTTCGTTTTTTTTTCTCTCTCTCTCTCTACCTCATCGCTGCCCACTGCTGCCCCACAGTCCAACGGCCGATCCAATTCTACCCCAAATACTCGGTATTGTGTCCCCCCCCCATGGAAAAAAGTATACTTGAAAGTATAGTTTTTAAATATCCATTATATATCTCGGATATATAAAAAATTCATACTATATATTGTTTATATATCTTATTATATATCCGAGATATAGAACTTTCTGCCGCTTTATATATTACGTATTTATATGAAAAATATATACACAATATATACCGCATATATCTTTTTTGAATACCAAATATATAATAAAAATATGTTGAGCACATTTTTTATATATAACCATATACATGATTTATACTCAGCATAAATATGAGATACATTTTAGGTACTTCATTCATGTCTAATTCATGTCATGTGTGTTCATGTGTGTTCATGTGTAATTCATGTCATGTGTCGATATATTCTCTATGTACTTCTTGTCTATAGAAATTGTATCTTTCATACATCTGTTATATACAGGGCTTCTTTGATTCATAGACGCGGTATATATCGAGAATATATTCTTCACAAATTAGCTACATATATCAAATACATGTATGTTACATCCATTATATATCCGTCGGATATATATCATATATATAGAGGATATAGAACTTTTTGCCGCTATATATAGTGGCCAAAAATTATATATCTGTTATATATCTGAAGTATACTTTATTTCCATGGGGGCCTCTCGCTCCCTCCCTCGCGCATCCTCGTTCGCGCATCGCGTCCCTCGTGTGGGCTCGAAAAATCTCGCTTCCTCGTCCTCCCGGGTTGTCGCGGCGATCGCCGCGCCAGAAATTAATAATCCCCGAGACGGATGGTTCGTGAGTTCCAGCATTCCTCGTTCTGTCTCGCTCCCGCAGCGTCGGCGCTGCACCGACGTGTCCGTTTGTGTGTTACACCCGGGGAACGCGCAGTATGCGCGACCTCGGCCATAATACACGGTGCGCGGACGAACAGGGTGCCGAAAAATTCCTGACGGCCGACTTGACTCGATGACTATCCCCCCCCCCCCCCTCCCCCTTCTCCCGTCCGCTCGTTCCTCCCCTCCTCCACGTTCTCGAGGACTGACTAATTAACGAAACCCTCGCGCCGCGAGAGACGACTCGGACGGTCCGATTCGTGGATACATAACTTTTTATGCCCGCGCCGTGTATTATATATTATTGCCCCAAAACGTTTCTCACGCGTTAACACGAGTCGAGTGATACAAACGACGAGGGAAGAGCCGTTCGTGGCCCGGCGGGTCGCACAGGTATAACACATGGATGTGTAGATATATGTGTGTGTGTATATGCGTGTATTTAACCCAGCCGGTGCCGCATAGTCCGCCGCAAGATGCGATCAATCAGCCGCTTATCTCGCACGAGCAATTTCGCCGCGATCGACGATCAATTAGCGGGCAATAATTATCGCGGCTTTCTGATCGCGAGAAATGAAAAAAAGAAAAAGAAAAAGTCTGGTCGGAACGACGGCAAAGGTTCTGATAGTTTTAGATATTTTATAGGTATAGAAACGTTCCGGTGGATCAAAAGTTGACTGACTGGAAGGTGGATTCGTGGTGGATGGAAGAAGAAGAGGAAAAAAAAATAGAAAAAAAAATAAAAAGAAGAGAAAAGGTAAAAAAAAAACACGACAGTGGTCGAGGCACCAAAAGTTCTAATAATTTTCGATATTTTACAGGGAGAAACGTCGAGGGATTCGGTGGATCAAAAGTTGACTGACTGGAAGGCAGAGTCGCCGAGGAAGGAGGAAGAAGAGGCGGAGGAGGAGGAGGAGGAGAAGAGGCAAAAAAAAACGTCGTCGGAAGAAAAAGGGAAAGAAGAGAAGCGAAGGCCGCGAGGAGAAGAGCGATCGGCCGAGGGATTATGCGACGGGACACATTTCGGGCATTTTTACGAAAGGTACGCGCAGGAACGCGTGTTCTATTAGCTAAGACAAAAGAGCGGCGCCTAGACGTCCGGAGGGCCGGTCCGAGGGGCCGGTTGAGCGATAGAAACGGAAAGCGAGGAAGGGGTTGGTTGGTCCGAGAAACGGGGGGCTCTCTCGATCCTCTCAGCGCCAACTGTTTCTCAGTCTCGTTTCTTCGCCTCGGCCTCCGCTGCCTCGACGATCGCCCCGTTAATGCGTGTCCTTGTGTGTCCGATGTCCATGTTGCGCGCCCGCGTTGGATCCACACATCGGGGGCCGAACGAATCGCCCCGCTCTCTCTCTCTCTCTCTGTCGTTTCGGTGCTCCGTCGAGCGTTTTATTTATGCGCCTGAGCGCGGAAAAAGATGTAAGTCCCGCGGAGGCCCCCGGGCCGCATTCCTACGGCCCTCGGGGCCGGCCGCGACGTCGCGCCGACCGAGGGACGCGACGTCCACGACGAAGGACCCCACCAGGCATTCGGCCGCGCAATAATCGACGCCGTCCTGCGCACGATAATTCGATCCCGGGGCAGGAACGATAACTCGGTCAAACGATCCTTCGGGCACGGGGAGAGGAGTGAGAAAACTCGTGTCCGACACTGGATCACAGCGCGATTGAGACGAGGTTCAGGAAAATTTGGGGAACCGGTCGACGAGAGATTTATAATGTGACGCTTTTGAAGCGGGTTGAGAGGGTCGACTGAAGCATATAGTAATCAAGATTGTAGTTGGGGTTTGAAATCTTGGGCTGGTTAAAAAAATATCGGTACTTGGAGCACAACGAAAATTTGATTTTTTTTCTCAGTTGAATGAAGTAATTTTTTTTTTGCTTTTAAAAATGGTCTATTTATTTTCCTTTAAATGAAATAAATAAGCATCCACCGATACACTTTTCGGTCGTAAATCCGAATTTTTGCTTCCATCTCCTGCGCACGATAATTCGATCCCGGGGCAGCACCGATAACTCGGTCAAACGATACTTGGGGCACGGGGAGAGGAGTGAGAAAACTCGTGTCCGACACTGGATCAAGCGCGATTGAGACGAGGTTCAGGAAAATTTGGGGAACCGGTCGACGAGAGATTTATAATGTGACGCTTGAAGCGGGTTGAGAGGGTCGACTGAAGCATATAGGAAGCAAAATTGTAGTTGGGGTTTTGAATCTTGAACTGGTTAAAAAAATATCAGTACTTGGAACACAAGGAAAATTGGATTTTTTTTTGCTCAGTTGAATGAAGTAATTTTTTTTTTGCTTTTAAAAATGTTCTATTTATTTTCCTTTAAATCAAATAAATAAGCATCCATCGAGGATTCATTATTGCATTTTTTTCCGTCGTAAATCCGAATTTTTGCTTCCATCTCATTCGCCGCACCCGACAAATTTATCTACCCCGCGCGGAGTTATTAGGCAATTTCTTAAGACCCGAAAAATGTTATAGCGCATAAAGCACGAAAGCTCGCGCGGCATTTGCATAAAATTTACGGACTCCGTGGGCCGCGGAATTCTCGCGAAAATATCGCCCGGTCGTGCCAAGAGCGTGACGAATCGGTGCCCCGACTCGAGAGTGCCCGGGTTATCTCTCCGCGGGTTTGGTAATTCGATTGAAATTATAAGAAAGCCCCCGAGGAGCAAGACCGAGCGGATAAGACGGCGCGAGTGTCGTTCCCGCGTTGCGTAGGTGTAAGCGAGTGCGATGGATTATTAATGACGTCGTCGCGGGCCGGTCGAGTCTCGGGATCTCTTGGCTCGGGCACCCGGGGGGGGGGGGGGGGGGGGGGAGACGAGAAGAGGGCGACGCGTCCGAAGATTTAAACGACCGTCCACGAGTCGCGAGTCTCGCGCGATATAAACGCCGGTCAGATATAACCGGAGCGTTTTTCGGGGCTTGATAGATCGACGCAATTCAGATCACACAGATGACGCGTCCTCCTCGCGCCCCCCTTGGGCCGCGTCCGGCCGCTCGGCTCTTGGCTCGCGCGTCTCGCCGTCTCCCGAAGCTCGTCTTAATGCCGATTAATTTATCAAATCGCGCGGACGAGATAAGATTAGCCGCCGCCGGAGAGAGGAATGGGGTGTGTTAAACCGGATCGCATCGCGATAGAGATTACGCTCTTGTTCCTTCGCCTTCGCCTCCGTCCACGAGGCCTCCCAGGACTGAATGCTAAAGAAACGAAAAAAGAAAAAAAAAATCGAGAGAGAAAAAAAAATCAGAGTCAGAGTTATGCCCGTTGGTAGCGAAGTAACTGTCGTAACGCTGGCGCGTAATTGAATGACGCGAATGTTAAGAGGTAAAGATAGGGGGAAGGAGAAGGAGCAAGTGAAGACTGAAAAAGATGGAGGGAGAGAGAGAAATATCTTTGACTCCACCGCGACGGCTCCACTGTCACGTGTGAATTAATTTAACGACTAATTATCCCCACTTTCGTGGGCAATATAATTCAGCTGGCCGAGAGCGAATTTCATTCCCTCTCTCTCCCTCACTTTCTGCTTTATTGAATAATAATACCAACATTTATGGTTTTCTTCATTTCTCATGGCTTTGCGGAGAATCGCGACTGTATATATATATATATTTGATTTTTTTTTCTTCTTTTTTTTAGGTACGTATTGGAGTCACATCCCCAGGTTGCTCGAGAGGAACCGCGAGGCGGGCGGACGGTGCGTCGGACTGAAAGGAAATATTTAACGAGCCCGTAAATTCGCGTCGGATTTTCAAAGGCGAGCGTAAAAATTATATGGGGCATGATCGAGCCCGGCGTATATATTCTCCCCGCTCGCGCGCAGACAGCCAGTGTGCACCGAGACACAACCAGCCGTGCGCCGCCTCATCCTCCGCGCTCTCCTCTCGTCCGTGGCCGCGGATACACACACGAGAGTTTAATAACGTTGTGTCGGAGTAACTCTCGGCGCGCGCGCGCGCGCGCGCGGCGACGGCTTAACAAGCAATAAATACGCCGTCGCTCGCGGTACGAAAAGTTTACGTCTCCGACGAGAGCGCCGCGCGCGATTCCTTCGCTTCCTCCGCGGGCCAACCCGCACTTTATAACGCAGCGTTAAATTAATAGAGCTTATCGTGCGCGATGGCGCTGCCGCTGCCGTTCGATAATAATTCATCGGGAAATTACGACACCGCGAGAGTAACGTCGCGCGACGTATCAATCGATTGATCGATCTTGCGGTTGCATTCGGCGTTTCGAACTTGAGGAGACGGATCAGCCTTTCAGAGGGTCCGGTGAAGATTGTCGTGGGTGAGACGCAATTGTGGGAATTAATTTGTTGGAGCGTTTGTCGGGGCTTCTCGTGGTGCTAAGTGTGAGATTTGCTGATCGTTTTGATATTTTTTTGGGATTTACTTTTCCAGTGGAATTTTTTGTAGACTCAATCGAGATTTTTTTAATGGAACAATTTCTCCGGGGATTTAAGAAAAGTTTGCCTGCCGATAACATTCTTTTTTTTACGTACACTAACAACGTTTGCCAAAAAGCAATTATTATCTCATTCTCATGAAACTTAAGGCCTCAAAATAATTGTAAAGAGCCACAAAGCATCCACACAAAACTTGTCCCGCAAACTTGGAATTTTTTGTAGACTCAATCGAGATTTTTTTAATGGAACAATTTCTCCGGGGATTTAAGAAAAGTTTTGCCTGCCGATAACATTCTTTTTTTACGTACACTAACAACGTTTGCCGAAAAACAATTATTATCTCATTCTCATGAAACTTAAGGCATCAAAATAATTGTAAAGAGCCACAAAGCATCCACGCAAGACTTGTCCCGCAAACTTGGCATTTTTTATAGACTCAACCGAGATTTTTTTAATGGAACAATTTCGCCGGGGATTTAAAAAAGTTTGTCTGCCGATAACATTCTTTTTTTACGTACACTAACAATGTTTGCCAAAAAACAATTATTACCACATTCTCATGAAATCTAAGGCATCAAAATAATTGTAAACAGCCACAAAGCATCCATGCAAAACTTGCCACCATAAATTTCGGACGCATTTCCTCGCCTACAGAATGATAAATTCATCAATAACACTTGTCAAAACACAATTTCAATCCGCCAACGTCTTGCGAACCTCGCGGCGATAAAGCTAATCGTACGTACGAGCCGCAAATTGTCGGCAACGGAGTCGAAAGAGTCGCGACAACTATCGAGAGGCCGAGCCGTGAACGATGACGGAGCGTGGCCACCCCGTTTTATAACGCAAAATTAATAGAGCTTATCTTGCTTCGCGGCCGTTTCGTAATTTATCATGGGATTACGGTGCAAATACGAGAGCGAGAGGGAGAGCGGGGCGCGCGACCCCGGCCGAGTGCTCCCCTGTGGGGAACCGTGAAACCCCTCGACCCACGGGCGCAGCAATCACTTCCTGTGTCAATAAACACGGATTCCCTGCTGCTGCTGTTGCTGCTGCTGCTGCTGCTGCTGCTGCCGTTGATGCCTGGCTGTCTGCCGTATATACCGGGCGAAGAGAACCCGGCGACCGTTCACGAGGGATGCTGTGCGCTACACCAGAATGAGCTACACGGCTAAGCCGAACTCTCTCGCCATTGGGGATAGAGAGATCTCTCTCCGCGCGCACCGCTCGCTCACTCGTACAAACGACACCACTCGAGAAATCGACCCTCCTCGACATCGATACCCGGAGCTCCTTCACAATTCTATCCGTCTCGCTTCTCTCTTTTTCCCTCCTCTCCACCTCTCTTCTCCCCCCTCTGTAACGGGCGCCGTATATACTTTTCCCGATTTCAGGATAATATTGATTCTGGAATTACACGAGAATTAGAACGAGCGCGCGCGCGGGGGGCACAACGAAGAATCGACTCGTTTGCAACGAGATTTACGTGTCATGATCCCGCCACACTCGGCTCCCCTCTCGTCGTGCAGTATTTTTCGAGAATATTAAGCCAGATCCGCTGAGCCACCTTCGAAATGAGAAACGAAAAACGGGTGTGCCGGATTTTTTTGCGGATACTCGGGGGGGGGGAAAATATTTTGTCGAGTTAAATCGATCAATCGAATATTTTTTATCCGAATGTTTAGATATCAATTTTCTTCATTTTTATTTTTTACAATCAATTTAACAGCTTTTTACTTGCCATGAATACATAATCGTAATAGTATTAATAATAATGGAAAAAATAAATAAAATATACATTTCCCGAAAAGAAGACAGAAAAAAATTCATCTCACATTTCAGTTTATGAATAGAAATATCTAGATTGACCGACAAAATTCGAGAATATTAAGCCAGATCCGCTGAGCCATCTTCGAAATGAGAAACAAAAAACGGGTGTGCTGGATTTTTTGCGGATACTCGGGGAAAATTATTTTGTCGAGTTACATTGATGAATCGAGTTTCTTTTTCCCGAATGTTTAGATATCAATTTTCTTCATTTTTATTTTTGACACTAAATTTACCAGCTATTTACTTGCCATGAATAAATAATCTTAATAGTACTAATAATAATAAAAAAAAAAAACATTTCCCGAAAAGAAGACAGAAAAAAATTCATCTCACATTTTATTTTATGAATAGAAATATCTAGATTGACCGACAAAATTTGTCACCCCCCACGCAGCCAGGTTCTTAAACGCTTGACCGGTGAGCAACGCGAGAGAAATAAATTTGCCACGCGAGTGGCCACGATGCACACGAGGGAGCACGGGGTGGGGGGCGACCAGAGCGAGCGCAGAAACACGCGTGTACCACTTTCGCATTATCCATCATTCTCGTCCGCGAGCGAATTACAATGACAATGACCGCAATAACGATCGTTCTGTATTAGTATCAGCGTCGATTGAGGAGAGGAGGAAGCGAGAGAGATAGCGGAGAGGCGAGCGGGCGGCACGCGGCTTCTGCCGGTGCGTCGACAGCTTGGAAAATTGCTAACAAATAATGATACAAAGGGTCGTGCTCCGCGGGGTGGAAAGGGAGGGAGGGGGGGGGGGGATAGCGCGCGACCGGACGAGCTGCTGGTTCGAGGGGTGTCGAGCGACCCCTTCCCGGTCTTCCTGCCTCGTGTGTACAGCCAGCATTAGAGTCGAAACAGCCCGGCGGTATTAATAAAAACCATGGGGTATCATAGCGCGGCTCAAGACATTTATTCCCCTCCACCCTCCGCCCTCGGGAATCAATTGGACTAATACGAAAATTCTCCGCCCCGCGCAAAATTCCCTCGCGAAAAAGTGCATCGTTAAACACTCGAGAAATAAATAGCAGCGAGAGAGATTTTTTTTTCTTTTTTTTTTTCATTCTTTATTTCATGTCCCACAAAGAGGCGAAGGGATTTTTCCTTCCGTCAACCCTGCGGGCTCGCATGTAAATATCGCGAGTCGCGAAGGGACGGAAAAGCCGCGAGGAGGGGAAAAAAACGCGGGGAGATCTCTCGAGTCACCGCGGATCACGAGCCATTCGAGTGTCTCGATGGGGCCAATATAATTCCTCGACGTCTAGTTTCCCCCGTGAGAAACGCGCGACTCTTAGCAGCGGCGGAGCTCTCGTCGTCGTCGACGTCGTAGTCGTCGTCGTCGTGGCTCTTGCTTTTATGCGGGCTCACAACTCGGACGTTAAACGAGACCGCGCGCGCGGCCTAAGGAAGAGACTTAGGCATATATGTATAAAACGAGTGTGTGTTGTGTGTGTGTATAAATAGCGAGTACTATATACATACGCGAGGTACACGTAGATCGCTAGCTACCTGCGCTACCCGACTCCCTTTCGCTCTGTGCGGTAGGGACATCCAACACACGAAAGCAAATAAATAAATACGAAGGAGTCCCGCGAGTTGGGACGACTCGCTCTCTTTCTCTCTCGCGTACGAGGCATTCGTCGTCAATTTAGCATCTTTTTTTTTAACTCAGAGATTTATCACAAATTACCAGATTTTAGTACCTATTGGCAAGAGATCTTTGTACATGTTTTTAATTTTTTTTTCTCAAAAAATGTGATATTGAAGAAATGTGAGACGCTTTCTGAAATACCGCGTTAAAAAAGTAATCGCTAAAGATGATATTTTCTACGATTTTTTGAAGCCAACGATAAATTCCATTTTACTCGCATTGGTCGTCAATTTAGCATCTCTTTTTTTCAACTCAGATATTTATCACAATTAACCAGATTTTAGTACATATTTGTAGCAGATTTTTGTACACGTTTTTACATTTTTTTCTCCAAAAATGTGATTTAAAAAAAATGTGAAACGCTTTCTGAAATATCGCGTTAAAAAAGTAATCGCTAAAGATATTATATTTTCTACGATTTTTTTAAGCCAACAATAGATTCTATTTTACTCACTCTTTTCCTCTCTCGCGTACGAGGCATTCGGCGTCAATTTAGCATCTTTTTTTTTAACTCAGATTTAGCAAAAATGACCAAATTTTAGTACCTATTGGTAGAAGATTTTTGTACGTTTTTAATTTTTTTGTCTCCAAAAATGTGATATTGAAAAAATGTGAGACGCTTTCTGAAACATAGCATTAAAAAAGTAATCGCTAAAGGTATTATATTTTTTACGATTTTTTGAAGCCAACAATAGATTCTAATTTACATTGAAAATCCAAGAAATACTTTTTTTTATAAAAAAAAGAATCCTTCATAAAAATCGAATAAAAATGACAACTCCCAAGCGGCAGAATCTCGCAGTCACGACAGGCATCCCCGCGAAAAAGTGTCCGAATCGACGGCGAATGCCTCGTGCAGGCCGACATTCCCCGGTTCTATCTCAGTCGCCCGCGTTACATATAAACGCAGAAACAGTGGGATATGCACACGTACGTCCGCCGCATACTCGGGAGACGACGACGACGACGACGACGACGACGACGGCGACGAGCGATCTGCAGGGTGGTGGGATGCCCGTGGTCGTTGCAGGAGAAGAGACGTACGCTCGCTCGTTGGCTCGCCGTAAGCGACGCGCGATCCGTCACGAGGGCATAAATCAATGCTCTACGTATTCGCAGCAGCAGCAGCAACAGCGGCAGCAACCCCTGTGTGTTCGCGCAGTTGCATTCGACGTCAGCCACTGAACGCACACGACTCCCGATATGTATCCTGCACACATAAACACAAACACATAAATGCATATATATAAATACATAACACACACACACACACACACACGTATAAATGCACGCGAACCTATGTACAAGCAACGCACAGCATAACGTGCTTGGCTACCTCACTTTCGGGGCGGCGAAGCGATATACTCAGATATCTCCTGCGTCCTCTGTCCTCATCCTCCACTCTCTACCGGGTGTCCCATTTTTTAAAATACACTAAGATAACTACTGAAATAATGGTGTTGCAAACAAACAAAGTACGACACAAAAGTTGAATGTATTTGAGGAGGAGATGAAATTAATATTGTTAACTTCGTCATAACCTTAAGGTCACATAAAGGTAAACTTCGTTATCTTAAATGGGAACCTGCCATTATCCCTCGTTAGTATTGTAGTTGAATTGAAAACGAATGTAACGAAGAAAAAAAAAATGCACCCGGCTCCAGAAACATAGATGTGACCACTTGGAGTTTATAAGTAAAGAATGAAATTTTCCCTCCTGAAAAAATCAGTGGGTAAAGTATCTCTCATTTCCGATATAAGTATTTGTTCCGTCGCGTGGGACATGTTTGTAGTAAAATTGATAGTTGATAATCTTGTTATTCGGTTTGTAATCTTATTCTTCGGTCAGAACACAGTCAGTGTTCTAACACTGACTTTACTTTCTAATAAAAAATCAAGTTATTGGTGATTAATTTCCCTGACGACAATACCTAAGGACTACGTCACCGCCAGTGACGTAGTCCTTAGGGCCTTAGGGCCTAAATCGGGCCTTACAACCCCGACGGGTCGAAGTTTTGCCACGCGATCCCGACGTATCGCACAGTATTGTTGTCGTGTTATTCGTTCTCTGATTGGCTGTTAGGTTGCCTGCAACTCTTTGCTAACCAACGAGTAGTTTCAATCGTGAATCAGCGAGAAATTGCCCATCGGATAGGGTTGTGAAACTCTACGAAATCGAAAAAAAAAACAAGGGGTACGTTTTCGCAAAAAAAATCGATTTTGTGAAGTTTGAAGACCCTATTCGGTGGGTAATTTCCTGCTGACTCCGAAAAGCACCGTTGTTTGCTCGAAAAAATAGAAAATTCGACAAGAACAATGTGAAAAAGGTTTATGCACTTTTTTCGAAATTTCGTCACTGGAAAAAACGGAAGTTACTTTTTTTTGGATCGAACGGACCTGCATTTTCTTCTTGCGTTTGACAGAAAACTCTATAACGAAAAGAATGCCGCAAGACGGAACGCGATATCTTGATTTCTGATTTTTTCACAGAATTTCAAAACCAGACCCTCAAAAATCGCAAAAAAGAACGCAAAGGGTACCTATAGAAAAATCTGCAATTTCTGAGGGTTCGACTTAAAAATTCTGTGAAAAATTCCGAAACCAAGATATCGCGTTCCAGGAAGAAAATCCAGGTTCGATCGATCCATAAAAAAGTAACCTCAATGTTAGTCAAGTGACAACCAGAAAAGCGCGCGTGGGCTAGTTAGCTATGAAATAAACGATACGATTCCTCTTAAGACAACGAAGTCGGCCTTCGTGTGACCTTAAGGTCAAACCAGAAAAAAATTAACGATGTGGCCATTTTACGACCTCCTCAAACCCATTAAGGTAGTCCTTGCGGATAATATTCATTTTACATAAATTCGAGGAATTTGGGAGAGAATTGCAAACACTTCTCGGTGGTATAAAAATCTGAAAAAATTCATACACATTAAATTTACTGAAAAGATCAATTTTGCATAATAATAGTTCAAAAATGTTATTAACAAATTGATGAAAAAATCAATTGTTTAACAAATATTTCGATGACCCAAGACTTTTTTTCATGAAAATGATTCCTTCCTTTTTCCGAATACGTATGAATTTTTTCAGATTTTAGAGTTCACATTGAATTTCGTGCGTTTTTTATAGGGAAAATATGTGAAAATTCAATGTGAACTCTAAAATCCGAAAAAATTCATACGTATTCGGAAAAACGAAGGAATCATTTTCATGAAAAAAAAAATCTTGGGTCATCGAAATATTTGTTAAACAATTGTTTTTTTCATCAATTTGTTAATAACATTTTTGAATTATTGTTATGCAAAATTGATCTTTTCAGTAAATTTAATGTGTATGAATTTTTTCAGATTTTTATATCACCGAGAAGTGTTTGCAATTCTCTCCCAAATTCCTCGAATTTATGCGAAATGAATATTATTCGCAAGGACTACCTTAAATCTTTAAACATATATACCTTCTCTGTGTCTCACCATTATTTTCGTAGTCATCGCAGTGTATATTTAAAAAAACGGGACACCCCGTATATCCGTGCATCTGTGCTATATTATTGCATTGAGATTCAGCAATGTGTAAGCCCCGTGCAGTAACAGTAGGCGGCGCGCACGAGGATCTCGTCGGTATCTCCCGCGGCCGAGTCTGTTGCTCCTGCAATAACGCACGGCGGACGAATAGGCGAGCCACAGATAACAGAATATCATCGGGGTCCGCGCCGCACGGCCGAGAGTCGTGTGTGATTCACCCTGCAGTTCCGTGTGTGTGCAAATCGCGTAGGTCCGAATTCGTGTCTGTGTAGCGCGCGCGCGCGATCAGGGAGAGCTCGTGGCGGCATAGAGAGAGCGAAGCTATGCTTTATTATGCCGGACACAATTGCGTGTTGGCTAAGCCACGTGACCGGGCCACTTCCGGCCGACGTTCGGGTTCCGCTTGGTGACGTCGCATCTTCCCTCTGGCCCCGATTCACGTGCGTGTCCCTCGCCCGCTTTCCCCGCCGCTTCGCTGTATGAATTCGCTCGCTCGTCTCTCTCTCCCTCTTGCCACATCTCCTCGGTGTTTATGTCTCTCCGTTTGGCTGTATGCGATTCTCCTATTAGTCTAGCCGAGGGACCGGCGAGAGATGAACGATGGAACCTCGGGAGGGGGATGGATGTTTCGGTTAAAGCGAAATCTCATTCCCGAATCGCTTAATCTTCCGTGTTGGCTCTCGGTCTTGCGCTTCACCCCCGGCCCGAACCGCTTCGTACCAGTCAGGCTGGGACTCGGGACAGACAGACACCGACTCGACCGACGACTCCTCCTCTTCGGAAGCCCCGCGCCATCCACGTGTCGGTCGCGTTAGCCTCGATGCAAACAGAACGCGCCAACAATGAGACGCAACGTCATTGTCGCCGAGCGCGGAGCTCATGAGAACCGGTGCGAAAACGTCGCTTCCGGGCTGGTTCCTCGGGAGTTGAGTGCCTTTCGGGTTGAACGCTGGGATTGATAGGGGGATTCAAGCCGTGACAGTGTTGTGGCAGACCCTCCGCCACGGACCGGCGCACGTCGGGATGGATTTGGGAGAGTGAAAAGTTTTCGCGTTGGTATAGTCAAATTTGTAATTGATAAGTTAATCCGTTGGTTGCGTTCTCAAATTTCTGGATCAGAAAAGTTTTAGCGTTTGTATAGTCAAATTTGTCATTGATAAGTTAATCCGTTGGTTGCGTTCTCAAGTTTTTGGATCGGAAAAGTTTTAGCGTTTGTATAGTCAAATTTGTCATTGATAAGTTAATCCGTTGGTTTCGTTCTCAAATTTCTGGATCAGAAAAGTTTTAGCGTTTGTATAGTCAAGTTTGTAATTGATAAGTTAATCCGTTGGTTGCGTTCTCAAGTTTTTGGATCAGGAAAGTTTTGGCGTTTGTATAGTCAAATTTGTCATTGATAAGTTAATCCGTTGGTTGCGTTCTCAAGTTTTTGGATCAGAAAAGTTTTAGCGTTTGTATATTCAAATTTGTAATTGATAAGTTAATCCGTTGGTGGCGTTCTCAAGTTTTTGGATCAGAAAAGTTTTGGCGTTTGTACAGTCAAATTTGTAATTGGTAAGTTAATCCGTTGGTTGCGTTCTCAAGTTTTTGGATCAGAAAAGTTTTAGCGTTTGTATAGTCAAATTTGTAATTGGTAAGTTAATCCGTTGGTTGCGTTCTCAAGTTTTTGGATCGGAAAAGTTTTAGCGTTTGTATAGTCAAATTTGTCATTGATAAGTTAATCCGTTGGTTGCGTTCTCAAGTTTTTGGATCAGAAAAGTTTTAGCGTTTGTATAGTCAAATTTGTAATTGATAAGTTAATCCGTTGGTTGCGTTCTCAAGTTTTTGGATCACTCTTAAAAAAATCAGAGGGTGAAATAAGTATTGTCGTCGGCGTTGTTCGTTCTCTGATCGGCTGTCGAGTTGCCGGCAACTCGTTGCAGCTAACCAACGAGCCGTTTCAGTCGTGTTGTTGTAATTCATTTCAGAAAAAAATGTTCAGTTCCAAAGAAAAATGTTATACCTATTTCGGAAAGTTGTTTGTCTGTCCCAGCCCCCTTAATTAAAATTTGCCCTAAGTAATAAAGTTTGTCCCAAAATTATTACTTTTTATTTATTTTAATCCCGCATTAATTTCATTAACAATCTAATTTTGATGGCAACATTCTGCGACAGAGTGATGCGCGCGAGTCAGTATAACCTAGTAATAATATAATGTAATGTCAAGTACGTAAGCGCGCGACTTTAACCACTGCCCTTTTACCGGAAAAACCACTGGGTGGTTATTTACAAAAAGAAACGAAAATGGGTCGTAACGACTATGAAACTATGAAAACGACTGACCTAAATAAAAAAATGGATCGTTTTTTCGGTTGCCGATACATCTAAACGATTGTTAAAATGACTGTTCATAAAAGTTATATTCGATCGTTTTTCGTAATTATCGAAAAGAATTAATTGTTTTTGCTATTAATTTAACGGGTTATTTTACTCTTTCAATTTTACATTCGACTTTACCCGATTATTTGGTACATATTTGATCACGAATGAAGAAAGAAATTATTTTTGTCATTAGTAGGATTCGAACCTGGGGCTCTGTGACTGTTGCTTTGTGCCTTAGACCACTCGGGTATTCATAACGTTGGAAGCATATTTTTTCATCTCACACTCGGTGAAAATCACGTACTTTCTTCCCTTGTTGCATAATGTACTATTTCGCTTTTTTCTGGTCGCATTTTCGATTTTTCGGGCAAACTACGGTGCTTTTCTGTATCAGCGAGAATTTTCGAATAAAATGCGAAAACACCAAAAATTAATTTTCACATTTTTCTCGTCGAGTTTTACATTTTTCAGGCAAACAACGATCCTTTTCGGAATTAGCGAAAAATTTCCCATCGAATAGAGTTTTCAAACTTTACCAAATCGAATTTTTTCCCCGAAAAACACAAGCAAACACTTGCAAAAAAAATTACTAAAATAACAGCATCAACCGGTCAAGCGCGCGAAGCGCTCGTGTTAAGTTAACAATGACAATCGAACGCCTTGCGACAGTAAAAAAATCAAAATGATGACTTTCAATGCCCGTGATTTATCGTCAATTCCCGCCGGTGCCCCGATGCGCTGGGAACGAAATAAAAAGTAAATAAAAAGAATACACGAAGGTAATAGAGAGATCGAGGAGGATATGGCGGATCGAAAGGATCGGTCACGCTCTTCTTACGTTAATACCTGTATCGGATCGGCCGTGAATAGCTCGTGCTCGCGTCGTGTTGCCCCTCCACCCGGGACTCGGGACTCGGTTGAGCCGTGTGCGGTTGTGTAGCGAGCGCCACACGCGAAGGATGAGCGCCCTCGGCACACGCATCGAGCGGCGGAGCGCGCGCATCGAGGGTGTTCGCCGAGGCCTAACTCGGCGAGCCGGGGCGGTTCGGACCAGCGTGGCGAATCTCGCTAGTGGCGCGCGGGAGTTTATCGCGGGGGTGTGTAGCCACTGTGACCACTGAAACCGTCTCACGATATGCGTACAAATACCACGGAGCGTCGCCGGTATACGTGAGCCGAGTGCGTACGCGGCGTCCAGCCTCCGGTCCAGCGCGAGAGCACCGCGCGTATAGCTCACGTGCCATGGGAACCATAAAATCGCTGGAACGGCCCTTATAAATAATGAATAACCAGCGCGCGCGAGGGAGATGCCACCGGCGTCGTTCCGTCGCTCGCGCAACTTTCCGCGGTAATTAACCTCCCTCCCCGCTCGCTTTTTTTCCTCCCGTTATCCGTCCTCGGAAGTATTTAAAATATTTTTCATTATTGTAATCCGCGAAGAAACCTGAAGTGCCGCGAGAACGAGTCCGCGCGCACGGATTTTTCGGATCTTCCGCGGGACGTTGAATTCCCGCGGCGCGCGGATGGAATAAAAGTCGCGGGATTGTAGACACGGTTTTTGTCGTCAAGCGGCGATTGATATTCGGATTTTAATTGTTTCGTAGTAAAATCGCATTTCTTCTTCGCGCGATGTTTTGTGTTTGAAAAAGTTGCGAAGTAGAACTCTGCAGGTTGCTTCCTCGTTAATTTTTCCGTTTTCGCGAAGTCACTTCTGCGATCAAGCTTATTTATTCACTTTGGTTTCCTTATAGAGGAAGCTTTGCGAAAAAAGGGAAATCAATGAGGAAGCAGTGTGCAGAGTTTCGTCTTGCGGCTCTTTTTTATTCGAATTTTTTAATTTGAACGAATAAACAAAGCGCATTGTTTTTTATTTTTTTATTTTATTTTTTTCAAAAAATTCAAAAAACAAAACGTTTTTCTAAATTAGGAAGTACTAGGGTAGAAGTACCGTTTTTGGCCACCTTTAGTTCAATTGTGGCCACCTAGTTTAAAAGGATTTAATTGTTTACATTGTTAAATAAAACAAAAATGGGCTTGACAATCTTATTAATTTGTATGAATACTTTCGAGATATCAGCATTCGAATATGGAAAAACAAATATTTCAAATTAATTATAGTGAAAACGGCCACAAACGGTACAGTGGCCACAAATGGTGCTTCTACTCTATAAAATCTGTATATCTAGATTTGGCAAGAAATCACAACAACTGCAGAGTAGACGATACTCCACATGGGTGCATAATTTCCAGATCCGTCGTGCCGTTCGATAGTTATGAGTAATTGAATTTTGATACTTACGGTCATTAAAAAAAAAAAAAAAATAGTTCTTAAATAAAGTGTGTTATTTTTAAGGTAGTCCTTGCGGATAATATTCATTTCGCATAAATTTGAGGAATTTGGGAGAGAATTGCAAACACTTCTCGGTGGTATAAAAATCTGAAAAAATTCATGCACATTAAAGGTACTGAAAAGATTAATTTTGCATAATAATAATTCGAAAATGTTATTAACAAATCGATGAAAAAAACAATTGTTTAACAAATATTTCGATGACCCAAGATTTTTTTTCATGAAAATGATTCCTTCCTTTTTCCGAATACGTATGAATTTTTTCAGATTTTAGAGTTCACATTGAATTTTGTGCGTTTTTTATAGGGAAAATATGTGAAAATTCAATGTGAACTCTAAAATCTGAAAAAATTCATACGTGTTCGGAAAAACGAAGGAATCATTTTCATGAAAAAAAATCTTGGGTCATCGAAATATTTGTTAAACAATTGTTTTTTTCATCAATTTGTTAATAACATTTTCCAATTATTATTATGCAAAATTAATCTTTTCAGTGCCTTTAATATGCATTAATTTTTTCAGATTTTTATACCACCGAGAAGTGTTTGCAATTCTCTCCCAAATTCCACGAATTTATGCGAAATGAATATTATCCGCAAGGACTACCTTAAGTTACTCCGAAAAATCAAATATCAACGTTTATAAAAAAACTACGTCAAGTTTATCGAGAAAAAACAAACAAAACATTTCATTGATTGCTCGCCAGTCGCCCGGTGGTAAAAGGGTTGGTAGCCACATAGTAGCAGCTCGACTCGCTCGCCGTATGCATAATAGAAGCGAACGTCGGTAAAGCGAGATGATCAGACGAGCGCTAGACTGCCGCGCGCGCGCGCTCGCGCTCGTTCGTATTGCCAATAGCGTGTACTCCCGTTGGACGTGCTACTAAGAAATACACAAGACCGGACGTTATACACGCTCGTGGCACGTCGCGGCTCGGGCCAGCCTTACCCGTTCGCTCGTTCGTGCTGCCTAGGTGGTCTTCGGGGTTGCCCGCGCGCGTGCGGATCTGCAAATCATAATCGTGCCTATGAGCCGAGTGGTTCGCGGAGCGGTAACGAGATGAGCTATATACGAGCTCGCCGGGCATAGCGCAAGTCTTTATCATCCCACTCTACCTACCGTTCCTCTGTTTTCTCGAGACGCAAATATATATATAGATATTTGTACACAGAATACCCGAGTTACCTGAGAGTCCGAGCCTCGGTGGGAAGGAGAGAAGGAGACACCGGTGCGTCTCCCGGGTAAAACGTGGCTCGTCGGCTCGTCCGACGCTGCAGGTACCGCGGACTTCTCGTTTACGGTAGGCGCGCTGTGCACACTCGGCGTATGCGGGATACACGACGTGGCGAGTCGCGGGGACTCCGCCGCCCCGCGACAAGGTGGTCCGACTGGCCCAATGAGCCCTGACTCCGCGGACGTGCGGCTCCCATGAATCCGCGGGATTTATGGAGCACGAATTAAATGCTCGCTGCTCCCGCTGCTCTATACGCTCCTCGTGCGGCTTCTTCTCCGCCACTGCGTGCGGGAGACCGGAAGAAAATACCGGGGGAGAGTTTGCGGCTCCCCCCCGGTTTACCTGCAAGCGAGTGAGAATTTTTAGGCATTGGTCTCGGTGGTTGATCGAACTACAATTTTGTTGAATTTCATCGATGGTCAATGAAAATAAAATAACATTATTTTGCAAAAATAAGATTTCTGATTACTGAGTTTTGATATTTTTCTTAATACACTTCGTAAAAGTTTTGGGATGGTTTAGAAATGATAGCTGCGGAGGAATAAAATTCTAATTGCTTTACCGATGACGAAAAGTGTTTCAGTTGTTTTGGCCTCGTTGTTCTTCTACGCTGTACTGGAATAAAATACCAGGAGAGACTTTGGTTCACGTTTAGCTGCGACCGAGTGAGAATTTTTATCATTAGTCTCGGTGGTTGATCGAACTACAATTTTGTTGAATTTCATCGATGATCAATGAAAATAAAATAAAATAACACTATTTTACAAAAACAGGATTTCTGATTACTGGGTTTGATATTTTTCTTAATACACTTCATAAAAGTTTTGAGATGGTTTAGAAATGATAGCTGCGGAGGAATAAATTTCTAATCGTTTTACCGATGACGAAAAGCGTTTTCAGTTGTTTTGGCCTCGTTATTATTTTATGCTGTACTGGAATAAAATACCAGAAGAGACTTTGGCTCCCGTTTAGCTGCGATCGAGTGAGAATTTGGTCACCGTTACAAAAAACGTGATTTCTGACTACCGTGTCTAATTTTTTGTTTAATAAATTTCACGACTTTTGAGGTAATTTATAAATCATGATTAGGAGGAAATAAATAAGCATGGTACATTATGGCATCAGCTAGATAATGTGTATCAGAACCAATCGCGGTTAGTTGGTTTCACAGTAGATGTGTCACCCAGCCAATCGCAACCATCCATCATCTTGGTTGGTTAGTACGACCAATCGATGCTGTGTACTTTGACCAATTAAATGTTTATATTGTCGAATTCGTTGTATCGCATGTTGCGTTGATTTAGTTGGTATTACCATAGCTAGTAAGTAATGCAACTAGTCGATTGCTTTGTTTTATCACGGTGGCGTGATTGAATAGGCGGCATAACCTATCAAATTAAACATTCTGCTGATAAGCGTGGTCGATACATAAAGTACACTGATATGCACTGAAATACGTATATTATCATTTATTTCTGATAAAACACGTATTATTTCACAAAGTATTCATGGCTTCCCTTAAAAAGTTGGTGGCGAGATTTATTGACTTTCGAGTTTTGGTATCGAAGTTCGAGATTTGTATTGTTGTCAAGCTATTCGCGCTGTGAAATTGGCGCGTGATTTTTAATCTCGCGGGTTTTCTGACACTAGGACTAAATGTGAGGCGCTCGCGCGCGGTTATTCGCGATAAGTATTTCGATCGTGCGCTGCGATCATTGCGACGTTATTGCGTGGAAAATAGTCGCATTGTGACGGATGTGCATGTTGCCTAATAGGTGCGAAGCCATAATGGATTTATTACCGATGCGACACCGCTCGATAACCTCTGCCGTTGTACACGATTTATTTTATATACTAGGCTAATCACACGCGCCGGCGCGCGTGCCTGAAAAACTTTTCGCCAAAATCGACCTCAGAAATATTTTTTTCAAAATATCGACTTGTAACCGATACCATTATTCTCAAGTCGTATATTCTACCCCTAAAAACACTGGTAACTAACCTTTTTAAATTAATTTTGAAAAAAATGTTTTTAGGCGATTTTTTTTCTGTCAGAAATCGTAGATCCAGCTCCGGACCGAAAATCGCTAAGATCAATTCCAATTTTTTTTCTTTAAAAAATATCGACTTGTAACATATACCTTTATTCTTAAGTCGTATATTCTACCCCTAAAAGCACTGGTTACTAACCTTTTTTAATTGATTTAAAAAAATATATTTTTTGTAACACGTGCACGAATCGCGGCACTTTCCATGGCAGTCTTGCGAGCCGAAAGTGGCCGTTTCCCTGTCAGTTGCGAACCTGTGGTGAAATGACAGAGTCACGCATGCGCAGTTCGCATTTCGTTCACTTTCGTCCCTTGGGAGTTTCTGTCATTCACTTTCGTCCCTTCAATCACAACCTCACTTTTCAGTATTCGTCTCGCGCGACTGCCATTCCAAGTGCCGCAGATTCGTGCACTCGTTACAAAAAGTATGATGTGCAACACGGGTCGAAATGGCAATTGCGACTCGTGTGATTGCAGCCCTCGCTTCGCTCGGGCAGCAAACCTTACACTCGCCGCAATTGCCAACTTTCGACCCTTGTTGCACAATATACTATTTTTGGCGATTTTTTTTCTGTCAGAAATCGTAGATCCGCCCTCGGACCGAAAATCGCTAAAATCGACCCCAATTTTTTTTTTTCACGTGAACACTTCAAAATAAAACAAGTGCGCAGCAAGTCCGTCAGGCGCGTCAGCGCGCGTACATGATCCTTGTCCCTTTTTAAAAAAATTCATGAGGGACAAATGCGAATTTCATTGTTAGCGATCTACTTATTCGAGGTGTGATTGGTTGCCAGGAAAGTCCGTGGTAAACAAAATCAATTTGATGTCAAATTTGACATAAGACGACGGGCGCAGCAGCGCTCGCAACCTTTTATAAGAGCGCAACAGCGCAAAAGTTTTTTAGGCACGCGCGCCGGCGCGTGTGAGTAGCCTGGCAACCATTTATAATGTTCGACAGAATACGGGAAGAAAAATTCACCTCACTCAGAAACATTCGCAAATGTGACATGAGCGCGAATCCGTGTCGCTTCAAAACCGGTGGATATCTTCGAGCAACTTTGGTAGCGCCAACCAATCGTTCTATTTGTCTCGCCTAACGAAAAATCGGTAAAGGAAGCAATGGGATATAATTACCGCAAACAATATCATCGTTTTTGCAATTAACAGCCTCCAAACATTTAAAAGATTCTTCTCCCAACTAAACACTTTTCTTCGTGTACTGATTTCAGTATTTTTACTCAATACAGCCATACGGAAATAAAATACGTATTCCAGATATAAAAGATGTATTTTTCCGAAAAATTGTATATGTCGGAACTATTTTAGGACGTATACGAAATCTATGTGAGCAAAAAATAGATCTAATATATATTCAAAATGTATTTTCATCGTATTATCGTCCCGAAAGTTGTATATTCCAGATACATTTCCGTATATACTTCTTTTTCGTGGGAGCATTTCCTAACTTCTGAGACAATTTAAAAACGCGGTGATCGAGACGCTGAAAACTCGAATCGTCCGGCTTTCTCAGCGATTCACATTTGCTTTGAGAATCTTAGCCGCAACCGTCTGCTCCCCATAGCCGTCCCGCCGTGTCCGAAAACCGCAGTTACCAACTGCCACCGCGCGTGGCGATTCCAAAAACCGCCCAAACGGCCGTGTATGCAAACGTCGCTTCTCCACCTCCTCCTCGTCAAAACGCAGCTTGTAAAAAGTTGCCAACAACATTTCACAGACTCCACGACGAGTGTAATTCCCTCCCATAGATGCGCGCGCGTGTCGGTCGGACACGCGAGACACGACGTTCGGTTGTATGGTGATTCGACTAGACGGCAGCTGTTCCCGGCTGCTCATTAGCCATGCATACGCTGGGAGTGAACCAATCCTACATCTCCTTTCGCTCTCTATCCATCCATCTCCCTCTCTATTTTTCCCTCGCTCACTTTTAGTTTTTATTTATTTTTCTTTATTTCTTTTCCTATGCGCCGATGCTAACGAGACGTCTATATCATTATGCTATTTCGTAAACGCACGCGTCGCCTCTCTCTCTGTTTCTCCCTTTTTCCCTCTCGCCTCCATCCCGGCCACAGCGCACGAAATAAGGGAGGATACGGCCCATCCCGGATATTAGGGCCCGCGGGCCCTTCGGCCCCTCCTGGTCCCCCCGAATCGCTTCTATCCCGCTGCAACGTCGAGTCGACTCGCCTCTCGTCCATAGCCAGAGGCCTCAGCAGCAGCAGCAGCGGCAGCAGCTTCGGGCCCCGAGATAAAGCGACGAACGCTGCGCGGCCGCCGCTGCGCCACTCTCGAAGAACCCTGGACCACCGTGAAGGACGCGCCGGGCCCCGCGCGAGACTGCCCATCTCTTCCTCCCGCCTCTTCGAGTCTTCGGCTCTCCACCGCCATTTTCTCCCTTTTTGCCGTGGCCTCTTCTCCCTTCCTCCTGTTGCCTCTCGACGCTCCTCGTCTCTCTCTCCCCCGATGTCTTCGTTTCTTCCGCGCTGCTCGTTTTTCTTCCTGCCTCTTTATGAGCCAACTGCCAATAACCACGAACACGTGATTCTCCACGGTCGCGCCAGCAGCATCCGAAACACAGCCGAGCGTCAGCACGCTTCGCGTATGCGTTTTGTCTTTTTTAATTTCCCGGGACGCGAGACTCTCGGGCCATCGTCGCCCGACGTGACGCCGGTTTCGAGTAATTTACGGATTTTTTTTTCTTCTTTTTTTTTTAGGAATGCGATGCGTACGGATGGGAGGATATTAATCGACGGGCCAGACTAGAGGTGGACCGGGGGGACCACACCTGCCGCGGCAGGTGGCTTCCCTATTCGTTATTCCGACGATTTGCCACGATTATTGCGCCCGAGCGATGATGACGACGCGGTGCTTAGATTCGGGAAGATTGCGGCCAACGAGACTACCGGGACGGATGATCGACGAATGAGCCAAGGGAGAAGCAAATATTTTTCATGGTCTCGCAAATTGTAACCTCTGCGTGTGGAATAATTGTAACCGTGGAAACTGTTATTAGGTAGATTTACACGAAAAAAAAAGATTGGTTGTGCCAGCTAATCATTCACATTGCTGTACCTCAGTCTTTTGCGATTAGTTGTAGCAACTTGCACAATTTATCACCGAAGCGACTTCGAATGTCGCGAATCACGTCTCCATATAACGAAGACGATATTATTACATGGAAATAATAAATTAACTCACACAACCAAGAAATTAATTGGCACAACCAATGGATTCTTCTCATTTCCTTACAACTCGGATTAATTATAACAGTCTAAAGGAATTGGTTGCATGGACAAAGTTTCGTTGGTAGATGCTCTGTTAGTTGCAGCAACCAAACGAATGGTTGATGCAACTACTTGAGTAAGCAGGAGTACAGGTATCCGATTACTCGTCCATACCAACCGGGTCATTGCTTTTCGAAATATAATTGCACTACTTGTACTATCCTTATGACAAATGAATGAAAATGAAAATTGTGAACGCCACAATTAAAGCTTTAATAATATCGTCTTCAGGTTATGTACACACGCGACTCGCGCCTCGAACGGCACAATCGTAGCTTTAGTAATATTGTTTTTATGTTAAGTAGAACAAATCGTGGATAGTTGTCACTAAAATTCGAAGTGGTTTCGGCAACAAATGTGCAAGATGCTGCAACTAATCGGAAAAGACTGAGGTACAGCAATGTGAATGATTAGCTGGCACAACCAAACTTTTTTTTCCGTGTAAAGCTTTAATTGTGCCATTCGCGGCGCGATTCGCGTTAATTTGACGTAAGGATAGTACAAATAGTGCAATTATATTTCGAAAAGCAATGACGCGGTTGGTATGGACAAGTAACCGGATAGTTGTGTTCCTGCCTACTGGAATTTGTATCAACCATTCGTTTGGTTACCGCAACTAACAGGCCATCTACCGACGAAACTTTGTTCGTGCAACCATTTCCTTTTGGTTATCATAACCAATCCGAGTTGTAAGGAAATTAGAATAATCCATTGGTTGTGCCAACTAATTTCTTGGTTGTGTCAGTTAATTCTTCTTCCGTGCAAAATCAAAGCATCGGTTTTACAGCGTCAAGGATCATTCTTTAATTTCCTGGAGGAATTTGACAGCCCTAAAAAGGTGTAATTCAGTCACTTTCTGTATTATTTGGAGTAGAAATGGTGACTCGAGTAGCACAACGTAATCCAGGAAAATTGAAAAGTGTGGAATTATCGTGAACATGGAAACTTATTACAGAAGTTGTTACGTAAATAAAAAATTGTAGCGTCGATTTTACCGCGTCGAAAAATAACCCTTCAATTTCCTGAAGGTTTAATGTGGCACCCTGAAAAAAAAACTACTATTCACTTTCCGCAAGATTCCAAGCAGTTGACTCGAGTAGCTCAACGTATAATCCTGAAAATCGTAATGCGCAAATTTCGCAACAAAATCTCGTGAGCCCTCATCTCCCAAAAATACCAAAGATTTTTCGATACTGCCCGCGTCGTGGGGGCTGAACGAGCGAAGCGTCGCCGGGGTATCTGCGTATTACGCGATAGCTATGATGGAGCTCGGGGAAGAGCGAGTCCTTTCGGCGAATGAGAATATTGCGGTGAAAAGGACTCGAAAGTGGTTGACTCTATAAGCTTCGGCAACAAGACAATCTCGTTTCGAGATATCGTCTCGCGCACCGCGGGGCTTTCCCGAAATAAGAGCGAGAGGGGGACGTGCAGAGCGGGGGGGGGGGGGGGGGGGGGACGGGGGTGCAATTCGCGAGGCTTTTGAGAGAGTCTCGACGCCGATAAAGAGACGCCAAGAAGTTGGGCTTCATCGTCGCTCGCGTTCGCGTTCGGTGTCGTAACGACGGGAGGACGAGCGAGCGGCAGATAAGAGGAAACCGAGTGGGGTAACGAAGATTGCAAAGTTGCCTCGCGGCCAAAGCGACGAGGACGGCAGTCGCGACTATTAGTGTCGCAGAGGAGGAAGACGATCGCGCTACTGATGTTTCGTTCCGCTGCGATTGTCGTCCCTCTCCGTCGCTCGGGTTCTCTCGGCGCCGCCGCGCGGCCCCGGGTATAATCTCGGCGTATCGCAAGGGCACGAGAGTTTCTCAGACGTCAGCGACACTCGGTGTCTCCCTTCGTTATTTCTCGGTCGCGAACACCAGTGGTGAATTTATATACCGCGAGCGCCGCGCCCGCCGCCTCCGCGGTGCCGGTTAAATAATTCAGTCTTAATTAGGATTTACGCAGCGGCGGAGAACAATTAAAACACAAGACCCGAGACCGCGGGGGAAGACAATCGCGCTCGCCTCGCTGCGCCGACGAGAATCGTCCCACCTGGCCGACGCCGATGGAAACCCGGACGGCCTTTATTCGACCTCGCGGAGTCACTCGATGCGCCGCGAATCCCGCCTCGCGAATTAATAACAATTAATATTTGTCACGTACACATTTTTTTTGTGTGTTAATATTATTTTTTTCTCGCCATCGATTTTACTCCAATTAATCCTCGCGGATCCTGTTGTGAATTAATACAAATATTTTTATATTTGTGACGCACCAAGTTTTTTCATCAATTTTACTCTAATTTTTAATCGCCCTCCCGGTGTCACTCGATACGCGAAATAACAAGGATAATAACGTTTAGTAATAATTAATATTTGTCACACATATTTTGTATGTTTAATATTTTTCTTTGAATGTAATTTTTTTCGCCATCGATTCGACCCTAATTTCGAGGCCAATTTTACTGGGGAATTAGATTTATGATCGTGAAAAAAAAGTGTGTTTTAAGAATTATTTGTCCATGTACGACGTCGCTACTGCCTCCTAATGAATCGATCAGCCAAACCCATTTTATAAATACAACTACGCGGAGTGTTTCACGTGACTTATAATCCCAAAGCGAGCATTCGTCGATTCCTCGCGTGTCACATCGACGAAAGGACGACCCGCCGAGCCTGACGACGGAGGATGACTCGGTGATATCGACGACTCGGCGCCCGGCCACGGGATTTCCATGTTCCGAGTGTAAACCCTCGCCCGAAGAAGACGTGCCAGCCCCCCTGCAAGGGTTCCGCGACGATTCCCATCGTCCCAGAAGTCGGGGGGGGAGAGTGGAGAGATTAAATCCCGTGGTGGTCGAGCGAGTCTGCGCTTCGCAGCCTCCCCAGCGCGATTTCGAGTGTCACATTATACAACACCGAGAGAGAGAAGACGACATCTCCGTGACGATGGCTTCTGCCGACCAGTTCATCAACTCCTCCCAGCGCGAAAGCCTTGAAAATCGAGAAAAAAATTGATTAACACAAAGCTGAAACCCAATCACGATTCATGTATAAAAAATGCTCAATTGATGTTTTCCAATACTCTATAAAAATGTATAATCTATATTCATTAATATAACAAAAAATGGACTAATGTAGTTTGATATATTTATGAATCTAAATAAATAAATAATGTAATAACCTAAATAAATAAATAAATACATAATGTATTAACCTAAATGAATAAATAAATAAATGTGTTTATCTAAATAAAGGAATATATTTATTACTCTATATTAGTGATCTGTTACTACTTGAAAGTTCGTAAAATATCTAGTGGAGACTTTAGACGTTTTGCAATTAGTGCTGGCAAAATAATTCACAAGCTGCCGTTTCTTACAACAAAATATTAATGAAAAAAAAAAATTGTTTCAGTCTCCCAAAAGGTAAACCGAATTTTCGCCGTGCAATATTGCTTCATCTACCCGACCAGAAATCTGGTGGGACAGCCCTGGTGTCACATATAAGGTTTACCTTATAATGTCACTGATAAGGTTTACCTTATAAGGACTAGATCAGGTGTAGGAAAGGTTGACCTGATAAGGTGTACCTTATAAGGACCCCAGACCTGGCATATGTAAGGTAGACCTGATCAGGTTATCCTCCTTCAGGTCCGGATTGGGCCAGGTTAAGATGGACCTGATAAAGTATACCTCGTATTGTCGTCTAGATCCGATTACTCTTAGTTTATCCTCATGTATAATAAAACCCACATTACAAACCCACATTTCAGCTCTGGTAAATATGTGGACCGTCGAAGGTTTTAGTATACTTCAAATAGACAATAAAAATATAAACTTTCTAAGTTTTCAATGGCCGAGTGAGCTAAGGCACAGAACACGAGGATCCAGGATCGATTCCCACTAACGGCAAATAAATTTGCATCTGTGTTTTCAGCAACTAATATGTACTAAATAACTAAATAACTTCGAATATCTAATTGAAATTATAAAATAAACCGAATTCGATGTGTGCAAATAATTATCTTGTAATTAATTTTTCGTATTTTTTCAGTCACGGGTTAGTAGGGCAATCTTTATCAGGCCCTGAACTGGCGATTTCTATCAGACCCTAAACCGGCGATTTCTGTTAGGTCCTTATCTGGCAAACTTGATCTGGCCCTGATGTGCCAACGCGTTACATCCCTGATCAGGCCCGGCCGTATAAGGTTGCCCGACAGGGGCCTTAGATTAAAAATCAGGCAACCACATCAGGGCCTGATATTCCCCTTAACTGAATTTCTAGTCGGGGTTAGACGTCTCCCACCTCCGGGAAACGTGGGTGGAATCTCGTGCGACGCGTAACGCACTTTCGCGACGCTCCACTGTGAATAAGAAGGCGATCATCGAAGTCGGTGCCGTCTGCATGTGGCCCGGGGTCTTTGTCGGCCCGGCGAACATGCCGTCGAGTGTTACGCCAACGCGGGTCCTCGTTACTTCTCGTCCCCTCCCCCTCGCGTTGCAGCTCTGGATACATCGGGGGACGAGGGGATATACAAGCGCCGCGTCTCGGCCTGCAACACACCAAGAGCTCAACGACCCCGCTAATTGCCGCATCGGTCACGCAATTTTTTTCTTTTTTTTTCTTCATTTTCTCTGTCGCTCTTTTCCCCTTTCATCCCGTTCATCGTCCAGATCCGCTAACTTCGCTCTTTCTCGTTCTGCTATCTCATCTACGAAAATCCACTTGTCAAAAATATAATTTTTATTACTTTTCACCCGAAAATTAATTTCCAATCATCAATTTGGAGGGCCAGCAAAAAAATAATGCGGAGCAAAGTGGGATAAAATCCGAAATTCGGCAATTCGTGTTTTCTTCAACTGGGTGATGCTCAACGTCATCACTAAAGATTGTATTTAACCCTAGAACTCATGACTGGAGTCCGGCGTGGCCCCACACGCGTACATTGTGAAAGTAAGAAATGAGTTTTTGGGTTAAAAAAGATTTTATAAAAATTGAATATATTTTTAAAGCGACTTTTTAAAACCCAGATGGCTTCAAACGCTAAAAATGATTTAAAAGATATATTCCAAATAATCGTATTGAAAAGTGTCGTTTATACGACATTTTTATTCCCGAAATGCAGGTTTTTTCCATTTCTCCCCGCAAAATAATCGAAACTTGACCAAAAAAACTGTCCTATTTTGCCCCACCTTCCCCTGTAGACATGATTATAAATACAACTATAAATCTAAAAATAAATACAATCAGAAATATAAATATACAATTTACCGAGCTGATAAACCGCTTGGCTTCCCGTTTGGCACATCGGCCGCCTCGCCTGGCGATTTTTCTTTCGCGCGCGAAACCCGCTTATAACCCAACTACCCAACTATTCCGTAGCTCGCGCAAGACACCGCGGCGATGCTATAACCCACACCGCCGGTGTGGCTGTGAGCGTGTGGTATGCGATACCGCGCCGAGTTATACGCGGTATAAGCGCGTGTCGTTAATTCGAATCGATCGTTTTGAGCGCTGCAGCGAGCGAGCGAGAGAGACTCGTGCCGCACCGCGGCCGAGTTTGCGTATCGTAAATAGGCGCGGCTTGCGAACACCGGTGTATCCTATATCCCGCGATGTATCGTCGTACACGGCAGAGCCCGACGACGAAGCTATCGCGACTTGGTTCGCGCACCGAGCGAGACACGAAGCGCGGCGGACGAGGTACAACGGGGACTTGTATTTTCCAGTAGCTGGTTACACGAACCAGCTCGCGGTATAACCAGCTCGGTGCCCCGTTCCCCATTTCCCCCCTCTCTCGCTCTCTCTCTGCCTCGGCACGAAATAAATTTCTCTCTTTCTCTCTCTCGCCGCGTTTGAGCAGTCGAGAAAACAGTCGCGTATAGTTTTGCATCGCGAGTTTCTCGTGACTGCGCCGTGGGCGATGCACGAAACGATCGCTCGAAGCTCGCCGAGTTTTCGGGGGTCGTTTCCCGCGGTAATCGTGGAAAAATAAGAGAGAGAGAAAGAGAGAGAAAGAGAGACGGGACGAGGCACGCGAAACGATATCCTCGCCGCTGGGCTCGGTGGCGAAGCAGCGGCGCGTGTTGGGGCAGGCGGAGAGAGAGCAGAAGCCAGAGGGTGGTTAGTAACGATCCCAAATCCACCCCCCGGTACAAGTAACGGAATTAAATTAAATTCAAATATAATCAAATAAAATTTAAATTTCAAATCCTCCTTGGCTGCCACGTCGTGGGTTCGCCCCAGGAGGGGGGGGGGGGGGGGGGGGTGGAAGGGACCGCAGCCTGGATATAGCGCGGCGCACATCCAGAACCGTAGATTTAGTATCGTTCACCCTGCACCCCCCTTCTGCTTCTCCTCCCTCCCGCTCTATTCGCGACCCTTAGCGCCCGGCCGATCGTATCCCCACCCCTGGGATTCACGGAGACGAGATTTAACGGGTCAAACTCGTCGCCGGGGTCGCCGGAGTCAAAGCGAGAGGGTGGCTGATTGAGACACTGTTTTGTTTGTTCGAAACGACGACGCGGGGAGGAGGAGGAGGAGGAGGAGGAGATGAAGAGCGACAGGGAGAGAAGGACGGGAATAGGGAGAGAGAGAGAGGAGGAGAGAGAGAGGGGAGGAAATATAGCGGGGAGGAGAGATAAAAATACCGCAAGGGGATGCAGCGCATTGCGGGCGACAAAGAGACGAAGGAGATATGAAAGAGCGGGAGACAAGCGAGAGGGAATTGAGCCCCGATATACGGCGGGAGGGAGGAGATGAAACGCTGAGGGAGGAGGGAACGAAAAAAAAAAAAGAGATAAAAAGAGGAATAGCGAAAGGCGAGGTGAGGGAGCGATGAGGCAGATAGCGCTATTTCGGCACCGCGGCAGGGTTGGCTTCCTCCGATCGTGCACGATGGAAAGGGGGCTACGCGGAGAGGCCGCTCGTCGTGGCCCCCGCAGGGGCAGCCGGGGAGTGTCATTCTGTGTCAACCGCAGCGCCCTCTGACGATGACACCGCGGAACGCGAAAGGGGATGGAAACTGCGCTGCGGTTCTCAGGTCTGATGCGAGAGCGGCTCGTGGTGATGCTGGTGCTGGTGGCGGTGGCGGTGGCGGTGGCGGCGGCGGCGGCGGCGGCGGCGGCGGTGTATAACTCTCGCAGCCCGGCAACCGAGCTATTCGCTCCGGCTTCCCACAGACTCTTATGCTCCGCGCTTCCAATCCTACGGCTGCAGAGATACGCGACGACGCGCCTCGGCTCTCGATTGTCTTCTCACCCACAGTCGTTCTCTTTTTTTTTTCTTTTTTTTTTATCTGCAAGCAGACGACCGTTATGAACGATTGGAGGAAAATGGATTGAGTATTTGTGAAACTTTGTTTTTTTGAAAAGACTTTATAAAAAATGTGCACTGGAAATGTAATTTAGTTTTTTTATGCGATGGGTTTAATTGAATTGAACAGGACTTTCTTCGCGGTGGACTTTGAAGTCTTTCAACAATATTGAAAAAATACCCACAGTCGTTCTCTTTTTTTTTTTCTTTTTTTTTGGATCTGCAAGCAGACGGCCGTTATGAACGATTGGAGGAAAATGGAGTGAGTATTTGTGAAACTTTCTTTTTTTGAAAAGAGTTTATAAAAAATGTGCACTGGAAATGTAATTTGGTTTTTTTATGCGATGGGTTTAATTGAATTGAACAGGACTTTCTTCGCGGTGGACTTTGAAGTTTTTCAACAATATTGAAAAAACACCCACAGTCGTTCTCTTTTTTTTTCTTTTTTTTTTGGATCTGCAAGCAGACGGCCGTTATGAACGATTGGAGGAAAATGGATTGAGTATTTGTGAAACTTTCTTTTTTTGAAAAGAGTTTATAAAAAATGTGCACTGGAAATGTAATTTGGTTTTTTTATGCGATGGGTTTAATTGAATTGAACAGGACTTTCTTCGCGGTGGACTTTGAAGTTTTTCAACAATATTGAAAAAACACCCACAGTCGTTCTCTTTTTTTTTTCCTTTTTTTTTATCTGCAAGCCGACGGCCGTTATGAACGATTGGAGGAAAATGGATTGAGTATTTGTGAAACTTTCTTTTTTTGAAAAGAGTTTATAAAAAATGTGCACTGGAAATGTAATTTGGGTTTTTTATGCGATGCGTTTAATTGAATTGAACAGGACTTTCTTCGCGATGGACTTTGAAGTCTTTCAACAGTATTGATGAACTATTGATGGGTATTCGTGAAACTGGTTTTTCTTTAATGAAGATCAATTTTTTAAAAGTGTGCGTGGAAACGGATTTTGATTTTTAATGCAATAAATTTATATGAATTGCACAAACGTTCTTCGCGGTAATGATGATAAAATATTACGTTTTTGTGAAACTTGTTTTTTTTAATAAAGATAAATTGTAAAAAAAATGTGTGAGTAATCGGAATTGAATTTTTTGTGCGATAAATTTATACGAATTGAAGACTTCTTTTAGCTTGTGATAATTTCGAAGAACAAGAAAAAAATGATTCTGAATGTTTCATTGAAGCTAAAAAATTGCAATTCATCGAAACAAATATAATTTTGCGTGAACAATACAGTAATTCTTATATCAATGCCATTTTCATTGATATCGACACTCGGAATTACGTCTTCCACAGACGAAATAACTCAAGCACCGCTCACTAATAAACGGCAATAACGAATCTTATTGCCCAATCACAACTTCCCTCCCGGTGTCGCCCGGAATTACCAATAACAATTTTTCCCCTCATAAAGATCCTCATCCGCCAATTCGCCTCCCAACGTTTTTGTTGCGGCAACAAGAACCGCGAGACCGTAACCGTGTCTCGAGGACAAAATAACTGGAGGAAAAAGCCCTCGCCATAAAACTAGATTTAATGATTTGTCTCGCGACTCGAACCGTTTCTTGCGCTTTTCTTTCGCCGCACGGAACAGTGTTTTTTTTTTTTTTCGTCCCGCGGGGCGCGGAGGGAGGAAACGTATAACTCCGCGGATGCGCTCGGCTGTGAAAGAGCGCGAGAGCGCAGCGAAACGGCGGAGGCAGCTCGCGAGCGCGGCGTATGCAGCAATTTATGTTCTCCTTCGGCCGGCAGCGGGTATAACGCCAGGCGTATAGAGCGCGCGCGGAGCGTCGACCACACGCGTCGTCACGAGTGAGGCGCGCGGGCATTACACACGGCGGAACGGCCGTTCGAATTCATTTTCAATGATTTTATCGCGCGCGGCGACGGCGCCGAATACGTTATTATTTCGCATTGACGACGCGAGTGATTGCGCCGCGGAGTACGTCGACCATAAGCCAGGAGGGACACAACGAGTTGTCTCGCGGCAGCGGCGAACGTCGTAAAGACGACAACGACGACGACGACGACGATGACTCCGTGTGTAACGGAGACGCGAGGGGCAGAAAACTCGAGCTCGGCCTATACAGCGCGGCAAAAAAAGCCCACGGGGATATGAGCCAGGTCGAAAATAATAAAACCCGGTCAAGCGAGCTCTCGCATCGAGAAAAACGATTCGTAATAATTGTGCGCCGAACGTAAAAAAATTACTGATTTTCGGGCGATCATTTTGTTCATTACGGTAAATCGACTATTATTCATACACGGAGAAAAGGATCTGGTAAAATTTACCGTACGCGATAGTAAAAATTACTAACGCGCCTGGTATTGAAAACCCATAGCCGCCACCTGACGAACAGTACGAGAACTATGAGAATTTCTAACATATATATAATATTTTTACCATATTTCGTGGTAAAAATTCTCGTCGTTCTAGTTCTTCTCGATAGATGGCGTTATATCTCCCCATTACCGGAAATTTACTATACTTTTTGCTAGAAATATGGTAAAAAGTATCAGATCCTTCTCTCCGTGTATTATTAATGGGTATTTTACGGGCACACAATTGTCGAAACATGTCGCTTAATATTTCCGAATATAACATATTATTTTTTTGCGTTGTCCTCGACGAATTTTCGATCTTTTGGGCAAGCAACGATGCTTTTCGCAAAATGTTCGCAAAAAACGCAAGGTTTACGTTTTTCGCGAAAAAAATGTCAGTCCTCTCTTAAAAAAGACACGGCACATCGAAGTCGAAATACTGAAGCCGCCTTTCGAGCATTCCTATTGGTCGGCGCACAGAGAAAAAAAGATTCGTAATAATTATGCGCCGTACGTAAAAAATTACAGATATTCGGGCGATCATTTTGTTCATTACAGTAAATCGACCATTATTCATATTATGAATGGGTATTTTACGGGCACACAATTGTCGAAATGTATGTCCTAATATTTTCGAAGATATGAAATCATTTTTTTGCGTTTTTCTCGACGATTTTTCGATTTTTTTGGGCAAGCAACGATGCTTTCCGCAAAATGTTCGCAAAAAACGCAAGGGTTACGTTTTTCGCGAAAAAATGTCAACCCTCTCTTAGAAAAGACATGGCACATCGAAGTCGAAATACCGAAGCCGCCTTTCGAGCGTCCCTATTCGTCGGCGGCGGCTTCGATATAAATCGATTCGGACTGTCATGGCCGCTGCAGTCACGCGCGCTTTTTGAATGGCTGTATTGGCCACAAGAAAAGATAAATGAAAAGCAAGGAATGCGTGCGAAGCGAGCACGTTGCTGCTAGTTTTGTAAAGTTTGAAGACCCTATCCCATGGGAAATTTCCTGCTGATTCCGAAAAGTATCGTTGTTTGCCTGAAAAATAGAAAAATCGATGAGAAAGACGCGAAAAACTTTTTCACACTTTTTTCGAAATTTCGTAATTTGAAGAAAAAAATGGGGTTACTTTTTTTGGACCAATCATACCTGGATTTTCTTCTTGCGTTCGAAGGAAAGTTCTATAACGAAAAGAATGCCGCAAAGCGGAACGCGATATCTTGATTTCTGAATTTTTCACAGAATTTTAAAGCCAGACCCCCAAAAATCGCAAAAAAAACACAAGGACAAATTGAAAATTGTAAAAATTTGCGATTTTAGCATTCTCTTCGTTATACAATTTTCTCTCGAACGAAAGAAGAAAATCCAGGTTCGATCCATCCAAAACAAAATAACTTCGACTTTATTGAAGTGACGAAATTTTGCAGAAAGTGCGCAAATACTTTTTTAAATTTTTACATTTTTTATTTTTTAACACTTCATTTCGATATATTGTTCCCCGTACACAACGAATTTGTAAATTTTAATGTCGAATTGCCAATGCCAATGCGTTTAATTTTTTTTTATACGCATTAGTTTTCACGAAAAATGCAAAAAAACTTAATCACTTTAGATGTTATCTTCTTGCATCAACTGGATAAGCGCGCGAAGCACGCGTACGTTCTAGCTGCTCTTAAAAAGTCCGGTGTTATTCCAGTAATTTTTACGCTCGGATTAGAACAGGAAGAATTCCCGAGTTTTCGTCACGGGGCGCACTTCTCACGGGGATTCCAGTAAAATATACTCGGAACTGAATAAATTATCCACGTTTCTTTCCTTCCGTGCGGCGTTCATCGAACGTCTCTCCCCGCTGCTCTGACTTCGTGGCCGGCGAATCAGCGCGTCGTGAAAAATACGACGAAAAATTCTCGTGCGTGCGCGAAGAAAATTTCGCTCGCGGTAATTCCGGCGAGAGAATACGCATTCGGTGATTATTAATGAGTGCGTGGAGAAGCGGCGTCGCGGGCTTCAGCCCCTCGCGGAAGTCGAGGGAGAGTTGCGTCGTCGTCGTAGCCGTCGCATAGTCACGGTAGTCGTGCCAGCACTTCCTTTGAACTCTCTCTCTCTCTTCCTCTCTCCGCAGGCTCGTTTTTTTTCGGTAACGCAAAGCTAATTAATTTTCTCTCGCTCCCTCAGGAGAGGAGCCGAACGGGGTGGCCGGGGGTTGGACGCCCCCTCAGGTCTTTGCCGTTTATTTTTCGCGAACCCCGCGCTCCGCGAGCGCGCAGAGACCGAGAGCCCCGCGCGTTGAGGGGTGATCGTCGTGCGTTTTTCCCTAGTAAAAAATCTGTAGCGGTCTATGCGGCCCAAATCGGACCCAGCTGGGCCCAAATGTGGCCCTTGTCAGGGCCTGGCCAGGGCCGAATGTAACGCCACAAATTTTCTACGAGCACGGCGAAAAATATTGATGCTCCGAAAAATTTGCTGTAGCTGCTAATTATTTTTCCGCGATAGCTAAAAATTTGCTGTAATTGGCAAACTAATTTTGCCGCGACAGCAAAAAATTGCTGTAACAGCTAAACATTTTTCCGCAACAGCTAAAGATTTGCTGTAATTAGCAAACCAATTTTGCTGCGACAGCAAAAAATTGCTGTAACAGCTGAAAATTTTGCTGAGGCAGCTAAACATTGCTGTAACAGCTGAAAATTTTGCTGAGGCAGCTGAAAATTTTGCTGAGGCAGCTGAAAATTTTGCTGAGGCAGCTGAAAATTTTGCTGTAACAGCTGAAAATTTTGCTGAGGCAGCTAAACATTGCTGTAACAGCTGAAAATTTTGCTGAGGCAGCTAAATATTGTTGCAATCGCTGAACATTTTTTTGTGGCAGCTAAAAATTTGCTGTAATAGCTAAACATTTTACTGCGACAGCCAAAAATATTTGTTTTTGCAACGGCAAAAAATCTGCTGTAGAAGCTAAACACTTTCCCGCGACAGCAAAAAATTTGTTGACACCGAGATCAATTAGCTATCGATCCCTGATTATTTTTCTGCATGGGCGCTGCGGGGCACGACGAGCCGACGGCGGTGCGACGGAGGCGGACGAGAAGAGACGACGAATTCCCTGGAAACGTCTCGCGATTCTCTCGCGCCGCAGTCTGAAAGAAAAAATGGTTAACATCGTTCGAAGAAGGAAATTAAAAAAAAAAAAAAAAATTCAACGACATTTCGAAGAAAGCTCATCTCGCGTACGTAGAAAAAAAAAGAAGTCTCTCTCCCCGTTTCCAAGGCAATTTCGACGCGCAGCATCCGCGAGGGCACAATTGACGCGGAAACCAGGATTGCAACCCCTCTCGGCCTGGCGTCGGGCGTCGAGAACCCGCGCGAAGACCCCGAGGCGTTTCGCCAGCGCCGACCTCCAGAGGTCCTCAGCTCTCATCCGGCTCTCTGCCCCCCCGGAGCCTCGCGGTCCCGCAGGGGGGGGGGGGGAGCCAGCGGGAGGGGCCCGGCGAATAAAAAAAAGGAGAAAGAACAAAAAAAAACGTACAAAAATAAAAAAATGCACGAAATCCTCGAGGAGCGCGAGCGGCTTCGACAAAGAGGAGTGACATAAAGGGTGAAAGGGATAAAGAGAGAAACCGGGGGGCGGGGGGAGGGGGGGCAGAGACCGAGGTCTGAGTCGAGGGGGCGAGCGGGGGGATAAAGAGCGAGGGGTACAAAAGAAATGTAAAAAAGAAGGAGAGGACCGGCCTCTCCGGCTGACGGAAAGAAGGAGAGCAAGAAGAGGGAACGGGAGGAGCGAGAGGGGATGATGAAGCGAACGCGCGAGCGAGAACGAGGGAGAGAATTGAGAAAAAAGAAAATTGAAAAAGGAGAAAAAGAGAGGCGGCGGTGAGAGCGAGAGGGACGACGGGAGATCAGGTTCGTGAAAGAGGCAGAGAAAGAGCCAGAGGTGTGGCTACGAGGGTGTACGAGAACGAGAGTCGTTCTTCTTGGCTCTGGTTGGCTCGAAGGCTTAACGGTGGGCCTGACCGGATCGAGGCCGAACCTCGGCTCGAACCTCTTCGTGCCGGCCGGCTATACTCTCGTTTTGCACGCCGGCTATGCCGTATTCCAGTCTCGGCCTCGCGAGGCGCGTTATACCGTGTAGGTAGAAAAATATATGTACCGGGGAACACGGGGCAAAATGGGACACAAGCGAAATTTACATATGACGACGAGTGTGAAAAAAAAAGTGTATTTTTGACGCTTTTCACCCCAAAAACTCAACTTCAAAATCACCGACTTGGAGCATCGGGGAAAGAAATTAAAAAATTTGGGGCAAAATGGGACAAGCGAAAAATGGTTTTGTGAGGATACCCAAAGTACATTTTTTGCATTCCACTTGTCGATTTTTTACGTCGGCAAAAGTAAATATTTCTGGGACAAAATGGGACGAGTTGTCGATGCCTTAATCTTTTAGAAATAAAGTTGATGGTACAATAGGTTTTGTAATTATTAATTAGTAATTATAACATGGACTAATTATAATGTAATGTGTAGATTTTTTATGGCTGCAACGAATATTTGTTCATTGTCCAATCAAATGTCATGGTTACTTTCCTGAAAAAGTGGAGAAATGCGTTTGATGCATTACGAAAGGAATAAACAATCTTCTCCCACTTTTCTCACTATTGCTCACATTTGTTTATTGAACGTGAGATATCTACGCAGCTATTTAAAAGCTCACACATCGTTTTATTATCGTCGCAGGTTACAATTATTAAATCACATCTACAAATCAATCCGAGTTCAGTGGACGACTGACAGTAGATTAAGAAAAAAATAAACAAAAATCGGATAATACTTTTTCCCATATTTCAACAGTTTCGTCGAATTTTCTTCCAGAAACGCGATTTCCAAAAAACGTCGGCACGTCCCATGTTGTCCCGTACAATGTTCGAAAGTGAAAAACCCATATGGAAATAAAATATACACGAGATATATAAAAGATGTATTTTAGATATACAAGATACATTTTCTCTGAAAACTTCTATATGTCGGATATATTTTTAGGATATATTCAAATATATCCTAAAAATATATCCGACATATCCAAAGTATATAATCAAAATGTATTTTTATTGTATTAAGGTAAAGGTATCGGTTTCGGTCACTGTACCGGTTTCGGCCATTTTCACTATATTTTTATTTCAAACTACTGTTTTTTGCATTTTTATGTTGGTACTTCGAAACTATCTATATAAATTAACAAGTCTATCGACACAATTTTATTTCATCTTAATAATACAAATAATTCTGTGCTTTCGAACTCGGTAACCGAGACTAAGCCAAAGGTGGCCGAAACCGGTACCTTCACCTTATCGCCCGAAAAGTTCTATATGTCAGATATATTTTCGTGTATATTTCTTTTCCGTGGGGGAAGTGACTGTCCTATTCTGCCCGGCGTCCCATTTTGCCCCGCGTTCCCCTACCCAGCGCAATCCTCCTTTCCTTCCTTTCTTCCTCTTCCTCTTCTTCCTTCTCGCGCTCTCGTTCGCGTTCACAACGCGAGTCGCGCTATCGCGAGAGACGGAGAGAAAGAGATTAAAAAAAAAGAGAGAGAGAGAAAGAGATAAAAAAAGAGAGAGAGAGAGAAAGAAGAAATGAGGGAGACGCGAGGGGGGGACCACGCGCTGCTCGGCGGGGACCGAGGGGCCCGCGGAGTCGGCGATTCCGTCTCGCGGTCTCTCTCGCCGCGAATGCCTTATGGGCCTCCGCGGTCTCGCGAAGGTGTCAGCAATGCGACTTGCTCCCTCGCACCCCCCTCCGCGCCGGGGCGAAACGCGGCTGGGACTATATACGAGCGGCGCGGAACGTCGGAATTACTCGGCTATCGAGATCCCGGTGAGGATAAGCGAGCGCACGGGGAGAAATCATAGCGGCCACCCACGTCTGGTATCGAGGGTGAGGCGCATCGGGGGCCCCCCGAGATATATGTCGGCCGGCTAAACGCGCCTCCTCGATGCACGCGGGGAACCGCGGAGCGCGATCGCCGGTTCCGCACCCTCGTTCGGCACGGCGGTCCGGCGATTTCGGTGCGCCGATGCTGAGGACCCTCCGGGTGCCGCGACGCATCCCCCCCCCCCCCTCGTTCTCCAAAAACTGCGGCGCCTGCAAGATGTCGGAGTGGTAGATTTATAATGGGATAAATCGATGAGTTTCTCACGAGGAAAAATATTGGAGCAGCAGACAAAAATTTGCTGTGATGACTATATAGAAGTTTTGCAGCAACAGCCAAAAAATCGATAATACAGCAGATGAGTTTCTCACGAGGAAAAATATTGGAGCGGCAGACAAAAATTTGCTGTGATGACTATATGAAAGTTTTGCAGCAACAGCCAAAAATTTGGTAATACAGCAGATGAGTTTCTCACGAGGAAAAATATTGCAGCGGCAGACAAAAATTTGCTGTGATGAATATATGAAAGTTTTGCAGCAACAGCCAAAAATTTGGTAATACAGCAGATGAGTTTCTCACGAGGAAAAATATTGGAGCGGCAGACAAAAATTTGCTGTGATGACTTATAGAAGTTTTGCAGCAACAGCCAAAAAATCGATAATACAGCAGATGAGTTTCTCACGAGGAAAAATATTGGAGCGGCAGACAAAAATTTGCTGTGATAACTATATAGAAGTTTTGCAGCAACAGTAAAAAATTCGCTAATACAGCAAATGAGTTTCACACATGGAAAAATATTGGAGCGGCAGACAAAAATTTGCTGTGATGACTATATGAAAGTTTTGCTGCAACAGTAAAAAATTCGCTAATACAGCAGATGAGTCTCTCACGAGGAAAAATATTGGAGCGGCAGACAAAAATTTGCTGTGATGACTATATAAAAGTTTTGCTGCAACAGTAAAAAAATTCGCTAATACAGCAAATGAGTTTCTCACGAGGAAAAATATTGGAGCGGCATACAAAAATTTGCTGTGATGACTATATAAAAGTTTTGCAGCAATAGCCAAACATTTGCTAATACAGCAGATGAGTTTCTCACGAGGAAAAATATTGGAGCGGCAGACAAAAATTTACTCTGATGACTATATGAAAGTTCTGCAGCAACAGCCAAACATTTGCTAATACAGCAGATGAGTTTCTCACGAGGAAAAATATTGGAGCGATAGACGAAAATTTGCTGTGATAACTACAAACGTTTTGCAGTAACAGCCAAAAATTCGCTGATGCAGCAACCGATCACACTGCAAATGCAAGTGCGTTATATTTACACACTTACGAATGACACGTTTTTACGCATTTAAAACGAGATGAATTCATGCATTAATGTGTTATTTTGACGCATTCGAATGCGTTAAAATAACACATTTTAAAGCGTGTTAAATAAACGCGTGTTGTTTCAACGCAATAAATGCGCATAAATGCATTAATTCAAAACGGTTTTATAAACGTGTAAAAACGCGTCACTGATAAGTGCGCCAAACATAACGCATGCATTTGCAGTGCAGTTGTCGGTCCCCGATTATTTTTCTCCACGCTGAGGGACGGGAATCGGGGGTGACGTTAACGGGCACCGCAGGAACTGTGCACGAAAATCACAGCCCCATTTTTGGGCCAGTAATTATTTTCGGAGTCACAATGGTAAAATAATTTTTTGTATATTTTGTTGTGATAAACTGAGGTGTCGATATAAATAGCGAATATAAAATACAAAAAACATTAAATTATGGCTTGTAAATTTGTGTGGCAGTGACCACTGTTATTCTGTAAGCGATATAATTGATAAAAAATCACTTAGCCTGCGTTTTGGTGTCAGAAACGATTCGTGTCGTCATTTTGTTGAGATAAACTCCGAGGCATCGGTACAAATGACGAATATAAAGTAACGCAAATACAAAATTGGAGGTTCCAAGTTCGCGTGGCCACCGTAATTCCATACCTTTTCGCTTCGATACTCGGCCCGAGACCCTCCGGCCGGACACCCCCGACACGGCGGCAAAACTGCTGCTCGCCAACGCGTCGGGGTGGTCGTTACAGTACGTAAAACGATGGCTTTCCGAGGGCCTTAATCAACGATGATATAACTGTAATTAGTCTCAACACCCCGGAGCCTCGGTCAACGAACCCTCCAACCAGCTAGCATTCCGTTTTTTTTCCCCAGCGAATGACGGAAGAATTGTTCGTTTTGTGCCGGTGGTGTCGGAGGTTCCACCCCCTCGTGGCTTCGATCAACGACGATACGTCCGTCACTCGCTTTATCACCACGAGCTTCAAAGAGCTTCCCGGCATCGTCTCCCCCCTCTCTCTCTCTCTCTCTCTCTCTCTCTCTCTTTTCAGTATCCGAAACCAACAAAAAATCAAACTGAATAAAAAGCCGAATCTAAACGCGACACACGCGTTGAAAAAAATCTTTCAGAGAACCGGAATCGTCGCCGCTCCGACCAAGCATTTATTTGACAGCCGGTGTTCGCTGCAATTCAGCCAATCTCTCATTCTCTATTTATCTTTTTTTTTTTTCTCGTGTCACCAGACGGAGGCACCGACACAGGGAACCCCTGAGAGAATTCCTACTGGTGTCGGGGTTCACAATATAGATTGATGCATATGTATTAGGGTGTGTAAAAAAAGTTATTATTTTATACTGCAAAAGTACGTGTTCTGACCTCAATATAGACCTCCTATGTGGAAAATGCGCCTAAAATTTTTTATGATTTTTTTTATTTGTGATTTATTGCAATACAAAGACCTAGATTGAGGCACCTCTAAATATTATTTGTCAGCGAACTCCTTTGACACAATTGATTGTTAGGTCAACTTCTCTAGCTTAAGCCATGAAGACCAAAAAAAAGTGCAACAGTACGCAGTGATAAACGGAAATTAAGAAGAAAAAAAATGCCGAAATTTGCATTATTAAGCATTTCTTTTTACTTCAAAAGTATGTATTGTGAGCTCAACAAAAAAAATGACAAACTGAGATTGTTTTCGCAATTCCCGTTTCTCATTGCGTACCGTCGCACTTTTTTTTGGTCTTCATGGCTTAAGCTCGAGAAGTTGACGAAACTATCAATCGTGTCAAAGGAATTCGCTGACAAATAATATTTAGAGATGCCCCAATCTAGGTCTTTGTGTTGCAATAAATCACAAATAAAGAAAATAATTTAAAAAATTTAGATGCGTTTTCCGCATGGATATAGAGTTCAGAATACGTATTTCTGCAGTAAAAAAAACAATTTTGTTTTACACACCCCAATACATATATGTGGACGAAAATTCTCTACACATGTGTTTTTCATATGAAGTTTTTTACACCTATCCAATGAAATTTTTCAGTATCCGAATGCAAAAAAAAAACAATCAAACTGAATAATAAGCCGAGTCAACAAAACGCGACAAACACGTGAAAAAATATACATATATCTTTCAGCAAACCAAAAACGTCACCGCTGCGACCGACCGTGCATTTGACAGCCGGTGTTTCCTGTGATTCAACCGATATCTCTTTTTCTCTATTTCTCTTTTATTTTTTTCGTGCCACCAGACACTCTTTCAGTCTCGCTGATGCCGGAGTGCGGGTCACCAGACGGACGCGCAGACACAGGGAATCCCTGAGAGAATTTCTACTGTACTCGCGTCGTGGTTCACGATATAGATTAGTGTACATATATCTATATGTGGAGTAAATATATATATATACACACATATATATATAGCCTGGTGTAGCCCTCGTAAAATAGACTTACGACTCGCGTGCAAGCTTCGCAGGTAGCGCTGCCGTTTCTGGCTGGACTCGAATCAAATCGATCCGGGTAAACGCGGAAGCGCGCGGCGAACAACGGTAATGCTCGCGCTTTGCTTTCCGGGGTTCGGTGCGCGCGGCTGGCAGCGGTGGCGAACGGCGCGGAGGGTGAGCGCCCCGGTGGACGGACGGACGGAGCGACGCCGCTGAGTACACGGTAGCGATTTATTATCCATTGGATAGGATAGCCGGTGGTCGTTCGCACGTGTTAACCCTCGCACGACAGCCGCCGCCGCCGTACGGCCGTAGGGAGAGCGCCGAGAGAGCGCGCGCTACACCTTTCGTGCTCACCTCGATAACCACCGGAAGAAACGAAAGAGGCGGCCGGCCGCGAGGAAATCCAGGGTACCCGGCGCGGTGGCTTTTCGCGAAACTATGTGTGTACACTCGAGGCCCGCGGAAATAACGCGAGAGAAAAATACGTTATTCCCGTTGGTCACTCCGCGAGCTCGACGTTATAGCTCGTCGTGCGACTCTCTAAGAATAAAAACGTTTGCTTATGAATATGTGTTGTCGAGTTTAGAAATATATTCTGGTAGCTTACGGTGGAATGTTTTGAGTTAAAATTAACGTAGGTATTGTGGAATTGAGGATTAAATTGGTAATCGCTTTTTTTATGGACGTGATTTTTAATTGTAATTCGCGTAACGCGCGCTTCGCCCCATATGGAATGTTTTGAGTTAAAATGAATGTACTGTGGAATTGGGGATTAAATTGGTAATCGCTTTTTTCGATAGACGTGATTTTTAATTATAATTTGTCTTACGCGCGCTTCGCCCCATATGGAAATCAAGTGTATGCGTGAAAAAATAATAGATGTATTTTAGATATAAAGATATATTTTGTCCGAAAACTTCCATATGTCGGATATATTTTAGGATATATACGAAATATATACGAGCGAAAAATATATCCAAGATATATCCAAAATATATTAAAAATGTATTTTTATTGTATTATCGTCCGAAAAGTTCTATTCGTCAGATATGTTTTCGTGTATATTTCTTTTCCGTGGGAGGCGCGTTTACCCAGTTAGTAGAAAAAGAATCGTAAGTAATAATCAAGTTCTTTGGCTTTCCATCAAAACTATCGCATTTAGGAAAAAAAACGAATGACGAATTCGTTGTGTACGGAGAAAAACACATCGAAATAAGGTACAAAAAATAGAAAGCGCCTTCGCACTTTTTTTCGAAATTTCGTCACTTCATTAAAATCGAGGTTAGTTTCTTTTATCGATCGAACCTGGATTTTCTTCCATCGTTCGAGAGAAAACTCAATAACGAAAAGGCGGAACGCGATATATTGATTTCGGAATTTTTCACAGAATCTCAAAATCGAACCCTCAGAAATCGCAAATTTTTCCATACATACCGATTGCGTTTTTCGCGAAAAAAAATCTTTTTCGTAAAGTTTGAAAACCCTATCTGATGGCAAATGTCGTGCTGATTCCTTAAAGCACCGTTGCTTGCCAAAAAATCGAAAATTCGACGAGAAAAACGCGAAAAATGATTTTTTCTTTCTCGACAAATACAACAATACCGATCCAAACCCGCTCCCTAAAACTAATTTCCACATTTTGTTTTCCACAGCGAGAAATTCCCGAAGCCAGAGCAAATCACCGCCGTGCCCCGCGGAGTGTGCTCGCGCGCACACGAGGAGCGTTATTACCGCCGCGGCGGCAATCCGCGGAGAACGGAAGTCGGATGGCACGAAGAGAGCCGGTCATTAGGTTCGCGCGTCGGTTTGATCGTCGCGGCGTGCGACGAGGGAGGACAGAGAGCGGAGGCCGCGGCGCGAGAGAGGCTAGAGCTGGACGTGCGTGCTCGCGGCCCGTAGTGCACGCCCGTCGCGTTTATCCTATACATTGTACCCCGGCGGCGTGCGGCATCGCCGACGCTTTATTACGGTAGCGGGACGAGAGAAAAACGAGAGAGAAAGATACAGAGGAAAAAAAAAGAAAAAAAAAGGAGTCGCTCGTAATGAATAAGCCGCTATATGGCCAGTGAGAAGAGAGAGAAGAATAAAAAAAAAGCGCGGCAGCGTTACTACGCGAAGCGGAAAAATATACGTTGGAGGGTTTTGTCACAATGGCGACGACCGACGCCGCCGCCTTCACCGTGGAATTAGTCGCGCGCCTGGGTGCCATTCGACGACGAGCCGAGAGTCTCTCGGCGACGGTCGCATCCTCCTCCCCCTCCTCCTCCTACTCCTCCTCCGCTCGCTCCTGTCGTATGGTTAGTCACGGAGTGACGGTCCCCGCGCATAATACGCTTCGCGTGAACCTCCTGGCCGCGCGGAATCGCTGACACGAATGCCCGCGAGGACAGAAATAAGCAGGAGCGAATTTATATCCGCACACGATCGAGGCATCAGCGGCGGCGGCTGCGGCAGAAGCCGAGTGACCGGCAGAAATCCCCCCGATAATCCACGCTAATGATAAAGACGAGCGCGCGGGACTTCGTAACCCGTCTCGGGCATCTATTTTCGTTGCGTTTCACGGCCATCTCGCTGTATTCGCGGCGCGGGCTGTACAGCTTCGCCGATGCTATTTTCCGACTCTCCGGACGGTCGTACGTCGCACGTAGACGAACTATAAGTGCCGGCTGCCCGCGGGACGCGAGCGAATGGGCGGCGAGAAGGATATGACGAAAATGACCGTGCCGTGAATTTTTTACGCGGAGAATGCAGCGAGATACTGGCATTTTTGTCTTCACTGAATTCTCATTTTTGGTACTTTGGTATTGGTGTTTGTTGCACATATTATGGCCATTGCCAGGGGCCAAGGGGGCTTGGCGAGTATTTTTTCGTACATCTCATTTATATTTATTGCGTCCTGGGACAAAATCCCGAAAGACCAAAGCACAAAGAAAAAGTTCAGAATAACAAACTAAAGCGAGCGAAAAAGAGAGTGCTGAGAAGGACTTAATTAAAAGACTAGAAAAAAAAAGAAAAAAAATCGGGACGTTTCCCTTCATTTTATAATAATATTGTGCATATAAACACATCATTCGATTACACACAATATTTATATACCAATTTTTCCCAGAAATCATTGTCGACCTGATTAACATTCGTCCCAAAATTTCGCGACCAGAAAAAAGACGCCATAGAAATAAATCTCTAAAAATTATTGCCACCCGGTTCAACAAATTCTCACGACTGCTAAAAATCCCCTCAAAATTTACGCGCGCGACGAAAAATGTCCACCGAAATTTCCCGAGCAAAAAAAAAATCTCCAGCGAAAATTGTTGCCGTGTGGCTTGGCAAATTTTCGCGACTGCTAAAAATCCTCACGAAATTTACGCGCGCGACGAAAAATGTCCACCGAAATTTCCCGAGCAAAAAAAAAATCTCCAGCGAAAATTGTTGCCGTGTGGCTTGGCAAATGTTCGCGACTGCTAAAAATCCTCACGAAATTTACGCGCGCGACGAAAAATGTCCACCGAAATTTCCCGAGCAAAAAAAAAAAATCTCCAGCGAAAATTGTTGCCGTGTGACTTGGCAAATTTTCGCGACATCCTTCTCGCCGAGAGTCGCGGCTACGCGCCGAGTTCAGCGACGCCGAGGCCCGCGCGGCCCGCGAGAGTGCGAAAGAGAGAAACATAACGCGCGAGGGACAGCAGCAGCAGCAGCGGCGGCGGCAACAGCGAGCCGCGTATATAATAGAGAGTCACGCGACGAACTAGCGAGGCGAGTAGCCGCGCACCGCGCGACGTGCCGGTTGTCTCGCCCGGCTGCTTCCAAATTGCCCGAAATTATTGGGGCTCCTCTTTTGTTTTCTCGTCATACCGCATGCCCAACAGCGGCGCATCAGCCTCGCTCTCGCCCACGTCCCGTGTCGCTTCCATGTCATTTCTGACGCACGCGTCTCCACACACGCTACGCCACCGTTACCCTCGCCCCGCGTCCATCTCTCGGGGCGCGCAGAAAATATTCATCCGTGTGTGGCTCCAAAACCGACGTCGGCGCAATTCGTGCGCGTCGCGCTCTGCGTGCACGAAATACACACACGTTGGCTCTGCCGCGGGTGCGACAAGCTCGCCGCTGCATCCTGCGCCCGGCGATATGTGGCAATGCTGTTATGACGCTGAAAAACGCCGGTCGCCCCACCGACGAGCTGCGTTCCTGTCGCGGCGTCGCAACTTCCGCTCCGACTGGCCGCGCCGATTTCCTCGCTATAAACCAAAGAGCACAGAGAAGTTAACAGCAGCGACAACAAAAATGAAACAAGACGAGAAACAAAAAGGAAAAAAAAGAAAACAATAAAACAATTGCTAGACGATATACGCGAGTGGGACACGTCGATATACCGCGAAACCGAGGAGCGGAGGAGCAGAGAGAGAACTAAAGGACAAAAACGAGGCTCGCGAGAAAGAGAAAAAGACAAAAGCCTCCCATAAAACGCGCTGGCAAGAATGAAGATTGACTTGGTGCGTGTGCGGGCTCAGCCTTCGCGGCATCAATTAGACAGGATAATAAAATATATACGCGCGCTTGCGGCTCGGTGTACCCGAGGCCTCGCGATTAAAGGGGCGAAAATACACGTACGCCGCGTTCTGATCGTATATATCGAGGCCGGAGAGTCGTCGAGAGGGCCTCGCAGCCTCCGTCGCGAAGCGAGACACGAAGCGCGAGCGCGCGGGGCTCTCGCCGCGCGAGAGCGTCCATTGTGTTTCCTGGACGATGGTACCAAGATGGCCGCCGCTGGTCGCAGCCGCCGCCGCCGCCGGGACCACTATGGGCGCGACGTGTCCGCCGCTTCCACACGCCGAGTGTCTCCTGGAGAGTTCTGCGGACGACGAAGAGAGAGAAAATGAGACAGTGCAGCGACGGAGATTGAGGAAATAAAAATAGAGATAAAGAAGAGGCGAAATCAGCGGGACCGCCTGGCCGCGAAGGCTGCGGTGACCCAAAGAAACGCCATCAGCCGGGTGACGCCGCGTCCGGCTGGTGGTCCGCGACAATTAATAGCCGCGCGAGATCATTTTATGTTTTCATTTGCAGCCCGAGAGAGACCGACGACTCTTTCTCGGTCTCTCTCGGGCTTTCTGCTTCTTTTTGTATGTTGTATATGTATTTATATATATATATAGATATATGTGGTGTATTTGTATTGTATACCTTCGCCGTTCTCGGCTCCCACTCGCGATGATCTTTTCTCATCTCTCCCCCCGGGCCGGACGTCGCCTCTCGGTGCTCGCTGTTAAACGAGCTTTTCTTGTCGCCTCGAAGAAATCGATCGTTCAATCCTCGCCCCTTATAAGCGGCCCGCGCGCGAGATCCCGCTGAATCGCAGAAATAAAGCACCGCGCTCCCCGCTGGACTCACTCGCGCGGCCCGGTTTCTTTCGATCGGCCGCCGCTCGCCACGACGACGGCGTTCGGGTTTTGCGTAACGAGCTGCACCCTCCCGCTCGTTGCGATGCGCGTGAGCGCGATCGACGCTGCGGGAAGAAAAATGCGATATTATAACAGCTTCGGCTGCTTATTGATGGAGTATAATTCATCATTTTCATATTTTAATCCTTATCTTAGGCTGAGGAGAGTGGAATGAGGGAAATAATAATAAAATTAATAGTAGTAATAATAAAACCGACACTGATAGGTGTGCGGTCGGTGTGCGGCTTCGGCGGTCCCACGAGTTAAGCAGCATTGTTTGCGGCCATAACTTGGTTGGGTGACCGCTTAGCCGTGCATCGACTGGCGCATCAAACAGTGAGCGGGAGGCATTTTTTCGGAGACTTTGGTGTCTGCACTTAAGTAACATTGTGTTTCTTTCGTGTATACACAGAAGAATCGGAAATATATAATGCCGTCTGTACCGGCACGGGTTTTCCGCAGTTTCCCCGTGCCCTCGGCAAATGCGGTACAGTGTAGCTAAGTCGGCTGCGGACGCATTGAAAGTTAGGTAGCTTAGCGAAGTGCGGGTAGGGAGTGATAGGGACGGGTTGAAAGGGATGGGTTACGTAAAAACCTGCAAGGGTATACGATGGAACACAAAAAATTTAAAAAAAATTTGTAGTGTAGTAATAATAATAATAATAATAATGATAGCTTAAAAATGCGATATTATAACAGCTTCAGCTGGTTATTGTGATGGAGTATAATCAGTGTTGTAAGTCCCCATTACTTTAAGAATTAAAGTTTACGCAACAGTTTATTTTTCGGTTGCGATTTTATAACGATGACCTGTAGCGATTATGAATTGATATGTGAACTTTTGAATAGCCGTAAGAAAAACAAATTTTTTATTTAATTTTGGGAGAAATTGTGCGAAAAATGGACAAGCACAAATACTTCATTATTTTCGTGATGCATTAACAGTATTTCTCCATTTTTTCAATGAGATTACCATGAAGTTTTATGTGAAATTAATATTTCTTGCTTCTATTTAAAATTTATATGTCATATTATAATCATTACGAGTTATTATTATAAGAACATAATTACAAAGCCAATTGTACCACCAACTTTATTTCTATAAAAATTAGGGAATTACAACTCTGAGTATACTTCATCATTTTCATATTAATCCTTGTCTTAGGCTTTGGGGAGTGAAATGAGGGAAATATTAATCAAATTAATAGTAACAACAACAACAACAGCAACAATAATAATAATAATACCATTCATTATTATTTATTTATTATCTTGCTTTATTTTCAAAAATATTAGTAATTTTTGGTTCTCGTATCAGCCACTCTTAATCTCAAAAGTATTTTATTGCATGAAAAGGATATATCAGGAATTGGGGCACATAAAGAATTAATTTGCATCAATTGGAATTGAATACAAATCATGTTTCCGAGCAACACAGCGACGTATCTCTCGAGCCGCGGATTTGCATTATCTTTATCGTCTATCGAAACAACATATTTCTTCTCCCGAACTCGCGAACGTGACGAAATACAATTTACAATTTTCTCCGGCTTGGTGTCTCTGTCCCGCCGGTAAATCATTCGCCTCGGGCGGCGCGTCGTCGCTCCGCGTGTGTATAAATCCTCTCGGCTGTGGCCCCGTATAACCGCGATGGATATATATTCGTCGATAAACTTAACCGGACGCGACGTGGGGTGCGTGATCGCGGCGATCGCACGCGCGCATGAGATGGCGAGATTTACGAGCGCGAGGCGTATGCATCAAACTATCCCGATCCGCGGATAATTGTGCGAGTTCCGCGGATCGCTCGCGTACCGGAATAATCCGCGCGCGAGCGCCTCGAGTCATCGTTGCCTCTCGTGCGGGCCGAGCGAAGACGACGCGCGGAGAACGAACGAACGAACGAAGACTCGGGCGGCGCGAGCGAGTTTCTTCTCTTCGTGGAAGGAGGGAAAGTCCGCTGCGTGCGTTGATGCGGGCAAACACGCTGACGCTGCTCGCTGACCGCGCGGCGGCGGTGGCTGCCGATGCAGCAGCGCCATAGCGGTCACACGCCGCGTGTGTAACGCGCACATACGCGACAGGTGCTCGTCGAGGAGTCACGTTCGATCCTCGACGGCAGATCGGGACGCGCGATCCGACGCGCTCGCTTTTTCACACCGCGCGCCGCGGACTCGTGCCCGAGTCACGAATATACATTTCCCTCGGTCGTCTCGTTCGCACTCACTCGATCGCGCGGGACACGCACGGACACGGGGACGACGACGCGCATGCGCGACTCGCGTGCACACACCGCGTCGAGTTAACTGCGGGAAATGCGACACGTACGACAGGCGCGCGCGCGCGCACTCGCAACGGGAGTCACAGAAAGCACGAGAGTCGCCACCGCGGCGCGCCTGCCGTAACTATCGCGCCGCTAGATCGCGCGCCACCACCGTTCCCAAGCGTTTTCGTTTTATCATTTTAATTATACACCTCGCGCGCGCGCGAACCTCGAGAGGCACGAAGCGCGCGATGCTTTTAATATATCATTTGTACCAGGGCGGAAGACTCGCCAACGGGTTAACGCAATTTGCAGGGTTGTTATTATATTTATTTCCCGCTCGGCGCGCACGCGCGCCTGGCGCCTCGGCCGCGTGGGAATTATCGTCGGTTTCGAGGCGATTAGTTTCCCGCGCGGAAAGCGACTCGCTGATTCCTTCGACACTGTGGGGGCGACTGCGAGAGGGGGGGGGGGGGGAGAACGGCGGAACCTTTGTGTCACGTAGCGTCCGCAACGCGGCGCTTTTTCGTCGTCGTCGCCGCTTCTGGCTGCTTCTTTACGCCGCGCATAAGGCCGGCCTTTCTTTCGGATTTTTCGGGCCGCGACAGAGGCGCCCGGAGCTTCGCTCGCGCGCATGAAGAAGAGGAGGAAGAGGGAAGAGAGGGCCGAGTGGGACACGCTGCTGCTTTGCGAGAGGCTCTACCCCGCGCGCCCGGGCCGTCGCTATACCGAGAAGAGACCTTTGACGGTCCTCGCGCGCTTTCTCGCTCGGTCGACGCGCCACCGGCCGCCATAGCGCCGGCGCCTCTGTTTTTGTCGAAAACCGCGTGTGTCCCTCGCTGCTGCTGCTGCCGCCGCTCGTACCTCGCGCACCATCGCCGACTCTCCGCGCTCGGTTCTTCCTTGCGTCTCGACAAACTCTTCTTGTTTCCCGCGTTGCTCCGTGGAACTCGCGCAAATATGGCACATTAACCATTTTCGCTCCGCGTCCACCGCGCGCGAGCGCCACGTGTCCTCCACATTTGCGACTCGCGCTCGTCGTTCCGGATACGGCGCCTTCCAATTGCAGCCGGACTCGGGTCGGCATAAATCGGGGGAAGAAAAACACTCGCGACGCTTCGCATATTCATCGGCGATTGAATTGAGATAGATTTATTCGCGTAACGTCTTATTTACATGTCACCACCCGTCGCCGCCCGCGTTCGGCTGATTGACACGGACGAGTCGCGCGGAAGCACACCCGAAGCAAAGAATATAAACGTATATAGAAGCACAGGTCCTATGCTTCTCCTGAAGCCGCGCAGAAACTGAGGTACCAACGTATTTGCGTCGTTTTAGATGGGTACCCCCAGTTTCTGCGCAGCTTCACGGCAAGCATAGGACCTGTGCTTCTATGTACGTCTATATTCTTTGCCCGAAGCAAGCCCTGACAACACCAAAGGGTCCATTTGTGAGCATTTAGTACATTAAAGTCCACTAACTGGGTTTCCATTTTTAGGCTTATGATGTCCAAAAAGCATTCGTTGTTGGGTCCTAACTTAGTATTGCGCCTGCAAAAGTTAGACCGCCCGTTCAAAAGCGTACTTTTTTATTCCTACGTGAGACCTAATGTAAAGATAGCGGTTTCGGCCACCTTTGGCCTAGTTTCGGTCACCAAGTTTGAAAGCACAGAATTATTTGTATTATTAAAATTAAATTAAATTGTGTCGATAACCTTGTTCATTTATATCGATACATTTATATCGATACTTTCGAAGTATCGATATAAAAATACAGAAAGCAGTAATTTGAAATAAAAATATAGTGAAAATGGCCGAAACTGGTACCTTTACCTTACTCCTTGACGTTCATCCAGTGTTATGAGGGAAGGTGCCTAGATATGTAAGGTCAAGACACGACGGTTCCAGACGCGAGGGCAAAATTTTCTTTACATATCAAAACATAAATATAAAAACAGGTCCTGACAACATCAAAGGGTCCATTTGTGAACATTTAGTACACTAAAGTCCACTAACTGGGTTTCCATTTTTAGGCTTATGATGTCCAAAAAATCTTAGCATTATGCCTGCAAAAGTTAGACCGCCCATTCAAAAACGTACTTTTTGATTCCTACATGAGACCTACACCTTGACGTCCATCCGGTGTTATCAGGGAGGATGTAGGAAATCAATGGTTTTGTTTGCCTCAGCGACAATTTGAGTGCGATTGGCTGCACGGAGCCTCTCATTGGCTGTTCAATTTTGCCCTTCAAGACGCCTGTCTTGACCTTACATATCCAGGGACCTTGACCCGAAGGGGCGCGCGACGCATCCCGGAGAAATTCTGCTGCGGAATTGAGGCGCTTTTGGCGCGAGACGTTTTAGCCCCGGGATATATCGTGCGACGGGGATTAAAAGTCCGGACTCCGGGTGACCCTGGTACATATAATAGCTCTCAGGAAATTTCGTACGTACGCGCGGCGAAACAGTGTTCGATAATCCTGATGTTGCTGCGCTCGGACCAAACCGCATACCTGTTTTCGCTTCAAAGGACCCCCCCCCCTCTCCCTCTTCTCCCACCCACCCTCCCCCCTATCCCGGCCTCTCGTGTGTCAGGACAGGAGCCTCCGCAAACCGCAAGAGTCGCTCTGCATGCGCGGTAACCTCGCTCGCTCTCCGCACTCGCGTTCATCATCCCTCCGAGAAAACCGCGGTGGCCGCTCCTGTCGCTAGTCAGTTCTCTGTCTGCGCTACCGCGAGAGATGATCGCGTACGTTCGTAGGGAACGAGAGCCCGGCCGGAATATGCTCACAGCGTCACAGAAGCCTCGGCATTCGGCGAAAAGCGTCCTCAGTGGCTCGCGGACCGCCCGTTGGCTCTCCCGCTCGTTCCGTCGCTCTCGAGACTCAACTACAAAAGAAATTAATCGGCTTGTCCGTGTGCGGCCGGAGATTCGTCGTGAAATTCGCGTTTTGCGCGTTTCCCCCACTTCTCCGTCTAATCCACGTCGTTTTCACTCACTCGGCCGCGGCCATTACGTCCTCCCGGCTATTAATGTCTCGTTTTTCCTGCGACAAATAGAATTTTCAATTTTGTCTTGGTCGCTTTGTTAATTCTTTTTTCTCCCGACTCCGCTAAAATAACCCCATTTCGTGTCCGCAACGCGGGCGGAAAATCCCTCATTTTTGACGCGTGATTTACGCATGCGCAGTCCGCTTTCCTTACCTCCCTAGGGAGGTAATCAGCTCATTCCTGCCCGCGCGGGAGTAATGGGAACCGTACTACGCATGCGTGTCGTCACTTGTAAAAAATGAGGTTATTTTCCGTCCTCGTTGCACACACGAAATGTGGTTATTTTTTAGCGAAATCGGGAGAAAAGTATAGTACGTTACATGGGAGGAGTGCAACTTTCCTCCCTTGTAACGTAATGTACTATTTCTCCCGACTCCGCTAAGATAACCCCATTTCGTGTCCGCAACGCGTGCAGAAAATCGCTCATTTTTTGACAACTGACTCACGCATGCGCAGTCCGGTTTCATTACCTCCCTAGGGCGGAAATCAGCTCATTTCTGCCCGCGCGGGAGTAATGAAAACCGTACTACGCATGCGTGTCGTCATTTGTCAAAAATGAGCTTATTTTCCGTCCTCGTTGCACACACGAAATGTGGTTATTTTTTAGCGAAATCGGGAGAAAAGTATAATACGTTACATGGGAGGAGTGCAACTTTTCACCTCGTGTGAATTTCTGCCCTCGCTTTGCTCGGGCATCAAACTTCACACTCGGTGAAAAGTTGCACTTTCCTCCCTTGTAACGTAATGTACTATTTCTTCTTTATTTTTTCTTTTTTTCAGCACACGAGGCAACGAACGAGAGGACAAGTCGTAGAGGGACTGACAGTTCGCTGCGCCTCGCCGTTACACCAATTTCCGTCTCGTGATTCCGTATTTGCCGCGTAAATTGCCGTGACGAATTTGCCGAGTGCCGCGCGGCGCGCGCGAGCGGCAGGCACATCGATGCCTAACGACAGGATAAACACAAACCGCAAAAGAGAAGCAGCAGGAACGGTGAAGGGTCGAGCCGCCCCCGGAACAGCGGCGGACAAACGTGACCTCGAATTTTCTCCTTTCCGGTATTTTTCCTCCACCGAGCACACAACCCCCGGTCGCTCGGTGTATAACGAGAAGGTAATTAATAGCCCGGAGAGGCGAGGGGCGCGCGCGCGCGCACCCGTTTTCAACCGACCCGAACTAACCTCACTTTCCTATTCGACCGGCCAACCAGAGCCTAACGAGAATATAAGTGAGCGATGCCGACGCGCTGCGCGCGACTCGATTTTTCACGGGCTATTCGGGAAGCCTCGACGACAGACTCGAAGACGGAAGTGGCTATCGGTTTCTAATATTTGGTTCGAGCTGTCGCTGCGCGAGAGAGAGAGAGAGAGAGAGAGAGAGAGAGAGAGAGAGAGAGAGAGAGAGAGAGAGAGAGAGAGAAGAATAGCAAATAGGTATTACGATGTGAGAGAAATAGATGAATGTTGAGAAAGAGAGAGAATGAGTTGTTTATTTCGTGCACTGATACCGAAGTCCCCTGAACGCACCGTGCATAAATCCGTACATGCGCAAAACAAAAGCATGAGGCAAACAATCAAAAACTAGGAACCCAAATTAGAGAAAACCTTACAAGTAACTTATAAATAAACAAAAACTAAACTAAGTACTAAAAATAAAAGATTTAACATAAGCGAAGGCAAAAAGAAATGAAAAAGGAACACGATAATTTCTGGGCAGGCAAAATAAAACGAAATAAGCAAAGTCAAAACAAGAAAAAACAAGGAAAATAGAAAATAAAGAGAGAGAAAGAGGTGTTTATTCCGTACCCTGGAGCCAAGGCCCCCTAAAGGTACGGTGCAAAAAAAAAATTCAAAAGAAAACGCAACGTACAAAAAAATGCCGCACTTATAGAAAAATAATACAAAATAACAAAAAATAAAAATAAAAACAAAAGTATATGAACGCTGTCGAAACGAAAATAAACAAAAAGTAAATAAAGAAAGCAAAATTGAAGCACCCACAATCCATCGCATCACCTCACTCAAGCAGAAAATAAAAACAACGAATAATAAAACAAAAGCATAGAAAATAAAGAAAAGTCTAGAGAGGGAGGGAAAGACAGAAAAAAAAGGAGGGAAAAGAAAGACAGGATATCGCGCCAAACATCTGTCGGTTCGCGAGGCATCGAACGTCGACGCGAATAATGAGCGAGAACGGTGGCTCCTCGCGTGTCGCAACGCACAACCATCGCGCGCTCACCGCAAGCGCGTTTATACGCGCGGGGCGCGCGTTCCGCCGCTACCCGTGACGTACAACGAACGGGCATCAGCGTCACGGGGCAACGGATCCACCGACAAAAGCGGGCAATATGCCGTTCTGCGGTTTCGGGGGTGCGATAGACGCCTTTCGGTTCTCGCGCGGGCGCGCGTGTGTGAGTATATATATTTTTTTGTTCTTCCTCCTTCCTCAGGACGACCATAACCCAACTTCCATATCTGCCGGGCGTAATACGCGCGACTGCTGGCGCGGTGAGAAACGTGAATGAGGCCGTGGAGGAGAGAAGGAAGCGCAGCGACGCGCCCGGAAGGAAACTGCGGTACACGGGCGCCGGTTTCTTCGTCTCATCGCGTAATTCGCAAAAGACGCTCGGCAACACGAGAGAGGGAGCGGCGGATCTCGCGCCCTCGGGATATAATGGAACACGAGCGGCCAGCGGCCTCCGGAAGCCACCGCAAAATAACAGCCAGACGGGAGGAAGAACGAGAGAAGGAGGACGGGGGAGGAGGAGGTGGAGGAAGGAGCGTGTAAGAATAATGGAAGAGTTGGCTGCGTGAATGAAGCGGCCGTGGCGGAGGTGCCGGCGGTCGCGGGGTGTAATAACGTTATGTTTCGTTGCAGGGAATCGGACGCGCCGAGAGCAGGATGAGACTGACGCGCACTCGGCGCTCCCGGCACGCACGCCACTCGGCTTTTCAGGAAGTCCGGGGGAATTGAGAGGAAGAGAGAGAGAGAGAGAGAGAGAGAGAGGAACGCGAAAAACACCTACAACGCGCGCGCGGGACAGGAAGGAAGCTCGACCGATTTCGTGCGGTCGCCGATTGAGCCAACGACCCCCGGGTCAACGGTTTCTCTCTCTCTCTGGGTTCTTGCAGACGGTTTTTTGCTGTACGTAATTCTTTACGATTGTTTTTCGTTACATGGGAACCCGCGTTGTAGATTTTATTTCTTGCGATTCTCGATTGGGTAAAATGGAGAATAGAGAATTGTTGGACGTTTCGTGCGGTTGCCGATTGAGTTAACGACGGTTTTTCTCTCGTTTCTTGCCGACGATTTTTTGTTGCACAGATTGATTTTTTCAGGAAGTATTTTATTTAAGTATTTTATTTCAAAAAGAGTGCAATATCGGAGAGGTTCAGGCTGAAACAAAACGTATAATAAAATTTGCCTATCTTTATAATAAAGTATTGGGTGATGCCCCTGTGCATAAGGGATTGCTTTGCCAAAAAATAACGTGATTAAGAATAAAAGAGATATTAAGATCGTTAAACAAATAATAGTTTGAAACATGATGCGCACCTGGCGGCGTTTTGGAGTTCAGGGGAAAATCATTTAGCAACAAAAAAAAACCCACATCCTTACAGATTGTCATTCGTTACATGCGGGTCTCGCGTTGTAGACTTTATTTCAGATTCGCGGTTTGGCTAAAATAGTAGATGGAGAATAATTAGAAGATTCGGTGAATGAGGGATAAAAGATGACTAAAATGTCGTTTTTTCTCGAGCTCCTAGATTTTTTTAAACATCGTTTAAAACAACAAGTGACCGTAGTTGGATCGCATTTCTCGGTATCAAATAGCTCGTCTATCGCTCTGGGAGTTGGCCGAAAAAAACTCGCCGAACGAAACGCATCAATCGTCCGCACTCATCGAAACGCGCGTTTCGCTCCCCGCGCGATCCGTATCCGGTGCTCCAGATCTATCGGTTGACTATTTTTGCAGGGTCGATTTTTCCAAAAACCCGCGCGGAGAGCCGCCAGCCAATTCCGCGAGACCGGCGAGTCTCGCGAGGGCATCGATCACTGCCACTCGCGGGTTCCTCGTACGTCGAAGGATGGAAGAAAAATACGAATACTCGACGAGCGCGCTGTCCGGTGGCCGCGACCGACGCCGAAGCTGACGAGGAAAAACGCTCGAGGAGCCGCAACGAGCCGGCCAGCCTCGCACCGAGGTGTACGACGTGTAACACGTAGCATCGCGGTACACGCGCGGCGAGTATATTTCTCGGACAAGGACGCGAGCGGTTGACCCGCGAAAGTCTCTCGTAAATCGTCGATTCATTAGTTCTCCCTTCCTGCCAACTTCTTCGTCCTCCTTTTGTCGTTTGTTTAATCGTTGCTTTTCTCCTTCTTTTTCTTTTCTTTTCTTACAGTCCACTTGCTCCCGCACCGAGGCAGCGTGGCGAGACGTTCGCGGAGGCCTCCGGCATCCACACGGCAATCGACATTGCTCGCCTCTTCGGGATATCACCGGTCGCGAGCCCGTGAATATCGAAATAAATTGGCCGTGTCGCCTGCCGAGACGCCGCGCGGAGCTTCCAATTATTTTCGCATTTAATTTACAGACGATTATAAAGTCGTTATGATGCGCGTACGCGCCACGAGGAGTGCGATAGAAACATATAGCATCGGGCATTATCGTCGCGGCGTTATAGTGGCGATAGTAGCATCCGTGGCAGCGCTCGCGGACGATGCGCGAACGCGACGAGAACTCGGAGCACTCCAAGTCTCCTCTCGTCTCTCTTTCCGTTTCTCTCGCTCCCGGCAGACTCGTTTATTTGCCCGTTCCGTCTTTCTCCGAGCAATTTACTCGCGATTGCGAGCGCGTGCGAGCGTTCGCGGCCAGTTTCAGCCGCGGCACTCGTTAACTCCTCGCACCTGTGCATAATACACGGGGCTCGCAGGAGAGAAAGAGAGAAATAAATAGCGCGCGCGCGGCGCACCTACGTGTCTTCCGCGTTAATTTGCAGCCGCGTCGCCGGGGCCCCGTGGCATGTAAATGGCGCCGTATTTAAACGCTCGCCGTGGATATGCATGAATTTATTAATAAATCAGCGGACGCGCCGAGCCAGATTTTAACTTTTCGAACTCCGTGTTTGCCCACGCGCGCGCGCTCTCGTTCTCTCTGTGTCAATGTGGCTCGGGCCGGTGCGGGCCGGTCGTTGTTGGACGGCGGAAAACCCTCGCGAAAGGGCGAACCGCGGAAGGGCTCGGTGAACGAGCACACAAAACGCCTGGAGAGAGAGAGAGAGAGAACGGGGGGAGGGGGAGGAGGCTGTCGCGCGCGCCTCGCTTTCAACAAACCCGCCGACAATACGATCGGAACATATTGCCGGCCATCCGGGTTATTCTGATTTAAATTTTCGACCCGCGGGACCACCGCGTTTATACGCTCTCGTGCTGTATACCCGGCCGAGAGAGCCGCGCGGCGCGCACTCGTTCACCGGAAAGCCGCGTAAATGCTCGCGATTATATTGCCACAATTCGTGCTCAACGCGCGGTTCCTACGCGCTGCGCCGAAAGAGTAACGTTCGCTGTAAAGTTCTTCCTTTTGGGCTGTAAACTGATTGAGGATGAGGACATTTGTCTTCGTCACATACAGTAGGAAAATTAGTGAAGTAAATTAATCTCTTGACTCTCTTTTTCTATGGTAGCAGTACCGTTTGTGGCCACCTTAGTACCGTATGTGGCCATCAATTTGATCCATTTGTGGCCATACGCATTGCATGTAAATAACGGTGATGGCCACAAACGGTGCAAACGACTTTGAACGTAATTTCTGATACAATTAGGTAATTTTAAGCATTGCATATTCAATGTAAAGTTAGCTTTGATTCACGTTAAATAATCTAATTTAGTCATTTGAATAGATTGAAGTAATGGTGAATTAATTTTTTTTTTTTTGCATGGCCACTAATGGTACAGTGGGCACAAATGGTACGTCTACCCTATATAATAAAAAAATATGTCGCTGCCACCGCCACCGTGTAGGCAAATCGAGCAGGCTGGGGTTAAATGACACAACCAAGCCAAAATTATTCGAGGTCCCACGAGCCACTAGATTTTAATACGAGCGCGCGAGTCATATAAACTTCTAGTTGTCAATTTTTTAAAATAATATTTTGTAAAATTTCTTGTAAGAGATGAAGAAATATTTCTAATGCATTAAATAACTTCGACCTGTACGTTTTTGGTACAGACAAATTTCTTTCTATAATAGTACATTACGACACTAGTGCGATGAAACTTTTTCGTGACGAGTGTGAGTTTGCAGCACGTGCCGAAGACGAGTGTCGTCCCTAGCAAGTTGTGCGACCGCTGCTTTTTCAAGAAAAAACCAATGAACGGACCAAAAACGGACGCGTACGTTGGGGAACGAAACGGACGACAAAAAACGACGAAACGGACCGCAGTTTTCTTGTTGACGTCTGGTCCGTTTTCGGTTTTCGGAACCTAAAAAGGACCGAACGTTTTTTTAAACAAAATTTGAAATACAATTATTTCAAATTTGTCCATCGGTGAGTTGAAAAGTAGAGTTTATAATAAAATTACATTTTTCTAGACTCTCTCGAACAAAATTTGGGTCGGTCCTGTTTCGGTTATAGAAACCGATAACGGACCGGGCCAAATTTGGTTTAAAAAAACTTTCGGCCCTTTTTAGGTTCCGGAAACCGAAAACGGACCAGACGTCAACAAGAAAACTGCGGTCCGTTTCGTCGTTTTTTGTCGTCCGTTTCGTTCCCCAACGTACGCGTCCGTTTTTTGTCCATTCACTGGTCCGTCAACTTGCTAGGGGTAATCACACGATTTCAGTATACAATTGTATGCCACTAGTGCGTGAATTAGGCACTTTACGCACGCTGTGGTATAAAAAACTATTTTTTTCAAAGACAAATCGAGCCGAAAAAATATTCATCAAAAAGCCCCCGGAACTGCGATCGTAAGACAATCGATTCACCGCGGCAGATTCCCCGCGACCGGTCGAGTCGACAACCACGCGTCGCGAATCGCGTTTGTTGCAATATTTGAATTATTTGCACAACACGAAACACAGGCTTTTATTTACCTCTCTCTCTCTCTCTCTCTCTCTCGCTCTTTCGAAAGAGAAAGCAAAAAAGCGCACAGAGCGTCGAGTGGAAGAGAACAATCATCGAGTGCGTCCACCCACAGGGAACGTAACTGCGTCGCGTACACCGATATCCGGTCGGGTGGTGCCATTCCGGGCGCTCGACAGTCATCGAGCACCCACACAAACGCGGGCGACACTGCGCGCGGAAATCCACGGTGAAAAGTCGGACCGGTCGAGGGTGTGGGTGTCGGTGTAACGTTCGAAGCAGCAGCAGCAGCAGGGGTGGTCGGTCCTTTCGACCTAATATATATGTTTTCTGTAACCGGTGCGGATTGAAAGCGTCCCGCAGCGCCGGGCTATGGGCTGTGTGTATACGCGGCCGTGGAGTGAATGCCGCGCGAGTCCAGAAGGCGAGCGGGGGCGGGCGGGCAGGGGGAAAATGCGCGCGCGCGAGGGTGGCTTTAAAATGAAAAGGTAATGACTTGTGACCGGAGATCATTTCGAGTGGTGACCCTAACTCCCCCGCCCGCACACAATGGTCATTGTTGACCGACACGGTCACGCTTCGCGGGGGAATGACGCTCGAATTTTCGGCCGATCACCGGAGGCTTGATTTATTTTCCTCTCTCGCGCGCCGCGCCGTTTCCACCGAGTGGATTTTCTGCCCGGCGGCTCAACGGCGACAGCCGAACGCCGATTGCCGCGCGCGCGCACACTCGGCGATGCTTGAAAAGAACACGCGCGGACAGTGGCTCACGATCGCGAGAATAATCGCTCTCGCTGTTGCTCTGATCGTCGGGCTTTTACGGCCTATGGGGAAACCATTATTCCGCGCTCTCTGTGCGACTCTCAATCGGCATTTTCCCCGAGAACGCGTTCTGACGGAGTTGCGAGAGAGGAAAAAAAAAGACGCTTTGTGGGGAACAGAAGGCGTGATGGAGTTTCCAACGGTCCCTTATTGTGGGATTTGTTTGTAATCGATATTGGAATTTTTGGACCCGAAGTTAGAGCTGGGAATTTTTATGTAAAAAAGTTTAATTTATTTTTTAATCACATGAAAAAAGATTTGAAACATGCGTTTTCGGGGGTAAAATGTACGATTTGAGAACGATAATGGAGGTTTTACATTAAAAAAAGTCTAATTTCTTTATTAATCAGATGAAAAAAGGTTGGAAACCAGCGTTTTCGGGGGTAAAATGTACGATTTGAGAACGATAATGGAGTTTCTAACGGTCCCTTATTATAGGATTAGTTTGTAATCGATTTTAGAATTTTTGGACCCGAAATCGGAGCTGGGAATTTTTACACAAAAAAAGTCTAATTTGTTTTTTAGTCAGATGAAAAAAGGTTTGAAAACTGCGTTTTCGGGGGTAAAATGTACGATTTGAGAACGATAATGGAGTTTCTAACGGTCCTTTATTATAGGATTAGTTTGTAATCAATTTTGGAATTTTCGGACTCGAAGTTGGAGCTGGGAATTTTTACATAAAAAAGTCAATTTTTTTTTAATCAGATAAAAAAGGTTTGAAACCAGCGTTTTCGGGGGTAACATATACGATTTGAGAACGATAAAATACACCAAAAGCCGAAATACTGCAAATGGCTTCGATTGTACCTAATATCAAATTGTGCATTTTTTTTAACCACGATACAGAATTCACGACCAATTTTCCCAGCACTACAATCAGCACAATGAACTCCTTCCATCAAAAATCCTGCTATCCAAAACACACCGCAAAATAATCTCCACGACATCACGAAAAATCCGAAAGCCCAGCCCACCAAATCCAAATCACCATCCAAAAAAGCCAAAAGTCCGAAAAATCCGCTGTCCGTCGGCTGTCAGTCTCCGCGAGAACGGAGCCCGAAAAGCCCTGCCCTATAGATTGAAGCCCCCCGCGCGCTATAGATATAGCGATTCCGGGTCCACCGGGCGCCATCTTAGTCTGCATTCCATTGTTTTAGATGATTCATATACGCACTGGAGCCGCTGCTGCCGGACCGGCGGCCGAGCGGCGAGTCCGGCCGCACCTAATTTATTAGTTTGAATATCGAGCGAGCGAAAGGGGTGGTGGTGGTGGCGATGGTGGCGGCCGGAGCAGAAGGAGGAGGAGGAGGAGGCCGAGAGTTCGGCGTCGCGGCGACGGGCTCGAAAACGTCGGCCCTCGGGGTCTCCGCCGAAGACTCGCGGGGGCCCCGTGCGGGAATAAGGACTGCGCCGACTAGCTAGCTGGGTGGCCGAGGACCGTCTCTTGTTTATACTCCTGTCCGCTCCTCACTGCTCCTCTCTGCTTCATCTTCGGCCTCCTCTCGCTCCTTCTCCCCGCGCGCTCTCCCTTTTTCTTCGTCTTCTCTGGCCCCCGACGCACCTACTGTCGCATCCAGTGCGTTCAGGGGGGGGGGGGGGGGGGGGGGCGGGGGGGCTGCGCATTATATTCGGCTACTATCGCGCGAGCGGTAAATATGTGTCGCGCGCTCTCGCGATCGCCCCCCTCGATCGCTATCTGCATCGATTAAACGTTTATTCCCCGTTTCTCCCCTGCAACGGGCGATCGTTATACTTATGGCATTTGCGTTTCGATTTTTTTGTCACGGCCAGACGCGATCGAAATCCACCACGCGGGGAGAGAAGTCGCATTATATATTTATATATTGATTGATGGGCCTCTACATTTCTTCTCTTCTCTCGGAGCTTCTTCTATTTTCCCCCAAAACGTCGTGATTATTCTAACAGTCCTCGCCGGTCGGGCGTGTTCGCTTCCCGGGCCGCGGCGAAAACGTAGCGGCGAATATCTCTCCTCCTGATTTTGCAGAGGCGCATCACGTAGACCCAGATGTCCCGACTCCCGGAGAGCCCGGGCGGCTCTCACTCGCGGTTTCGCCTCCGAATAAAATGCTGATTCCCCGAATTTCTCACGAGTCTCCCGTTCGCCGCCGGCGCTCGTTCTCCTCTCGTTCTTACGCATCGCAATCGTGAAAGTATTTCGCTCTTGGCCTCCGTCGCTGTAACGAAAAGTACGTTAGAACAGAGGAAAAAAATAAAACAAAGCAAAGAGTGAAAAAGAAAAAAAAAAAAAATTGCGACTCCTCACGCAGCCGCAAATAAATTAATCTGCCGCGCCGGTCGACCACCCCGCGTGAATCAACAAGCGCGAGTGACCCGATCCTCGCTCCAAATGACTCGGCCCGTAATTCGGCGCCGCTTTGAACGTCCCGGTCGGCAGCCGGCGGTGCCGATCGCTCGTCACTATTCCGCGGCTCGTGTCACGTTCCCTCGTGACCTTCCCCGTCGCGATTCGTCTCGCGCGCCGAAAAACAGCCCGGGCGACGACGTCGGCCGATCGCGCAGCGCTGCTGGATCATCATTCCCTCTCTCTCTCTCTCCCCTCGCTGCACGGGCGACGGGGTCAAACGATTTAGCCTCGCGCGGCACGTAGCCCGCGCGCACAGCGTCGTACGGAGATCGCAGCGCTTCACCCGCTGATACGAATCTTCCTGTGGGAACGACGACCGCGACGACGACGACGACGCGCGGAGCTGCCTCGGTGTCTCCTCCTCGCGCCGCGCTCGGAGCCTCGGAGATCTGTTGGAAGAAAAAAAAAAAAAAAAAAACGTAAAAATGAGACGAAAAAAGGAAAATGAGAAGCGCGGGCGTAAAAAGCGCGCAACGTTATATTCATCTCGGGTTCGCCGTGTGCGGCGCGTGAGGAGGCCTCGGGGGTCAATGGGGCCATCGACGGTTTGAGGTTATGAATGAAAACAAACTAGAACCGGAGCGCGTCACACGCGCTGAGAGAAAGAATTGAATGAGTCGCGCGGAGACATCGGACGTCGCACGTAACGCGTGTTGTATGTGTTTAAGAGGCAGTGATACTTCGCTCGGAACTTCTTCGCCCAATGCTAAACGCCTATAGGGCTGTCTCTCTCGCACCTAGCGCTGTCTCTCTCTCGCACCTTCTGGTTTTTCGGGTCTCCCGAACAAACGGCTTTGAGAACCGAAGAGCCAGAAGATCAACACAATTCTGCAATACTCCCGCACATTCTATCAAAATCTGAGCTCTATCCGTCGAATAGTTTAGGAGAAAAGACCTTTCAAAAATTCGAGGTGGAGTGGGGGAAGTGCCACTGCCTCTTAACTGTGTGTAACTGTATATGTGTTTATAAGGCCATATCGAGGAGACGAGGAAAGCTGGTAGCGCACGAAGAGGCAATAAACGTCTTTATCGCGCAGTCGCTCGAGACGCGGCCGAGCGCTCCTCTCGCGAGAGTTTTATGAATTACAAGGCAAAATGACTTTCAAAAGTGTGGGAACTTGGTCAGTTTTGACTGTCGTTCCTCGGTTGTGTCTCGCTCCCTGCGGGTTTTGCGTCCGGCGAGTACGTGAGCGAGTATCACACGCGCTCTCGGTGCGCGACCTCGCGATAAACGGAGAGAAAATAACCTGCCCCGGAGACTCGAAACGGGCCGGAACGCGTCCCTCGGTCGCTTGCTTCTCCTACGGTGAGAAAGAGGCGCTGCACGCGCAGAGACATGAATGAAAAGCTGGATATCTAGATCGTCGCGCGAGCGCGCAGGACGAGAGACAGGATATGACTCGCACAACAGGTGAGTCGCCACTGGGCATAGTAAATTCGTACCGAGAATTTTCGCCGTCTTTCGCTATTATTGTAATCCGGCTTGGGCGGATGACTCGCGACAGACACGTCTGGCGCGGAAGATCGTTTTGTCGCATCAACGGTCGTAATCTGAATGTGGAATATTTTCTCGGTCAACGGTAAATCCGCCGATTGGGCTTACGCACCGGAATATTAAATTTTTTGAGAGTTTAACGGAATTAAATATCTTCGGGTTTTATTTTATATTTTTTTGTCCCTGTGATTTTTTAACCAATGGATTAATATTATGTGTTATTAATTATCGTTACTGAAATAAGGTTTTACTTGTGTGATGAGAATATTTTTTGTCAAATATTTTTATCGAACGACAACTAATGAATTTCGATGTTCCTTTCAAAGTGGGCCCCATACTTCTGGTCCTTATAGTACATTATTTGGACTTGTAATAAAATTAACAGTGAATTACAGGCAAAAGTACCCTAGCAGATTCAGTGACCGATCGAATAAACATGAAAACAACCACGTTAATTTCTGCCCAAAATCAATGGTCATTCGTGGTTCGGAATATCCGTTTTATGGATTTCGTAACTGAATTTCGTTAACCGTACTGAATTACCAGCCCAGTAACCGTCTCAGACACATCCGGTTGTTAACACAGTTATTCGATATGGTTGACATAGTTGCGAAATTCTTATCATCGTTATCACGATCATCGTTCGGTATGGATAATGCGGTTATGAAAATCATGGGACGGTTAATGCGAACCGCAAATGACTGTTATTATTGGACAAAAATTAACCAGGTTGTTTTAATAGTCATTTCGTATCGTTTCGGCCAAAAGTAACTGGTTGTCGAGCCTGCTAGGGTAGCTAGGTAAAAAGCCCAGGTTTGAATTTGTCAAAAAAACGCTTAAGCTTTTACACAACATTATATTACTTCGTCATCATAACGAGATATACTCAATGATAAAACAAATCTCCGAGCAAATCGGGACGAGCACTTTCGTTCATCATTGCCTGCCCCAGTTTTTCAAGCTCCACATCAACCGAGACTGTATATTTCACGCACAGAATCCAAAAGCTCTCGTGCATCGACCATGTCCCGGAGAGTCCTCAGATCTTCGGGCAAATTCTATATTAATTTCTAGCTGCCTCGCGCACGATGATTTCAAAGTAGCGACTTTCCCAATGACGAGAGCAAGCAGAGGGCGCGAGGGAGACCGAGACATATAGCAAAAGTGAGAAACAAAGAGCCGGAAGGCTCGGCGCAGCCATATCGCAAGGAGTCGAAAGATCGCGAGAGCGAGAGAGTCGTAATTTCCGCGGGTGCGGCTGTGCCCCGCTCGTTAGGAAGCCCGACGTGCGGGTGCTGAGAGGTTCGCCAAAGGGAGATGCACTCGAGACTCTCGCGTATCCCTTCCACATCCCCCCGCCCCCCTCCTCGTCGCCTCTCTCGCTCGCTCCTCGAACGCTCGAAAAAAGAAAAACATGGCCGCCGCAGTTTTAAGCGCCGAGGGCGCCCGCGCTGTGCTCGCTCCTATGAACTCCCGCGAGTGTGTAGCCTCGCATGTATCCCCCGTCCGCAATATACGACGTGATACGTGCACGCGCGCCGTGTGCATAATACATATAGATATATACCACCCAACCGTGCGGGCCGCGCGCGGGTTCCTCTCGAATTTTTCTCAAACTTTTTCGCGAGTCGCGCGCGCGCAACTCGAACAACAACGGAGACTGAGGGAAGCGCGCAGCGAGGAACAGAAGGAGGCGAGGTGCGCCAAGTGGTATAGACCGACGATGAGCCTAGCGCAGCGCGCGGACGAGTCTTCTAGATCGTGAGAGCGCAGCGGCGACAAAGAGAAGGCGGAGGGAGAGAGAGTCAGAGTCGAGAGGCTCCTGGATTCCGCCTAATTCGACTCGAGAGGCAACTTCCAGAGGGATCCCGGGGTCTCAGTGGCTCCTCCTAGCGCCGTTTACGGTGCCGAGGGACGGAAGGAGGATGAGGCTCGCCTCTTCCGAGGCGCACAAGTATTGCCAATTAGTCAAGCTGCTACAGCGAGCGAGCGCGTCGTCCTCTCTCGGACCTAGAAACTCGCGGTTAACGCTTTTCGCTGTATTCACGAGCGGAGTCGATATACAGTGGATACAGTGTCTCTCGCTCTCCCCGCGCGAGCTCGTGCGGCTTTTACGCGAGGAGAGTAACGTCCACGCGATTCGAGCGACCCCGGCCGCTCGTAGTCCCGTCACGTATCGCGCTCGTCCCTCGTTCCCGTACGTACGGAACGAGAAATCTCCGTGCCGCGAGCTCTATGGACGCGGCGGCGGCGGCGGCGGCGTGCGCACGTCGGAGAGTCAACGCTGGACCGCGGCGAGCCCGGACGAATTCACGACGGTACACACGTTAATAGATACAGATATACGTGCGCGGCTCGTATCATCAGGTAGAGACAGAGAGACCGGGAGCAGCTTTCCGTATATTCCGCGCGGCGAGAGTGAGGTTATGTAGGTTCGCGCAGCGCGAGCGCGAAGCGATTTCTGTCTGTCGCAATCAAGCCGCGTAGGCCGGCCAGTTTGTTCTAATCAGTGCTCTGACCGCGTGGGGCAGGACGGGAGGGATAGAGAGAGAGAGAGTGGAGTTGGCTACCGAGAGAGATTTAACTCAATCAGCTAACGAAGCCTCCGATCCACAACGGGCTGCACACGCCATCATCCACCGGCTATGGCTAACTGACCAACCCCTATCGCTCCCGAGTCCGAGAGAGAGCAGATGGGCCCGAGCCGTTGGGTATAGCGGAGAAAGCTCGCGGAGTCGTCGCGTCGAGGCGCGTGCTTTGCGATTCTCTTCGACCGCGGTGGCAGCCATGGTTGCAGCCCTCAGCGGCAACCCTTCCGCCGGGATTTCGTAACGTGTAGTCACGGTGTGGTCCCTACGCGATCTATCTGCCTTTCTCTCTCTCTCTCTCGCTGTTCGCTTCTCCCTCACGGGCTAAATCTGCCGAGAGAACCGCAAACACTTGGCTGGTCAGCTCGGCCGAATTCGTTCAGCCTCACTGCAGCTCCCTCTATGTTTCTTGCTGTCTCGCTCGCTCGCTCGCTCGGTAGGTAAGACAGAGCGCGCGCGCGACCGAGAGGGAACGCAATTTCTGCCTCGCGCGCCGCGCGCCCTCTACATCGACCACTCGGCGCTCCGGTGACTTCCGCTCCCCCGGGGCTCGGTGGACTTTCGTAATTTCGTGAGGGGCCGCGCGCGCTCCGCGTGTTCCTCGGCGAGCTGGATGGTTTTCGCGTGGAGGACTCAAGTGAAAATGTATCTGTCGATGGGTGAATCGTGGGTGTAACGGCCCTTCGTATGAGAAGACGATTCGAATGAGAGAAAAATATAGGTGACATTAGCGCAGTGGTTGGCGCTCTGATTAAGGAATGAACATTCCGGGTTCGAGTCCCGGAGATCACCATATCTTTTCTCTCTTCGAAACTTCGCCAATTCATCCGCACTACCATCCCACACACATCCCCGAATTCTCGGCCCAGCCGTAACATGGGCGATCGAAAATTTATCGGCTCTCGTGGATCAGAGAGGTTAGGCGCGAAACTACGAAGGACGCGATGATTCAGATGGCGGCGGGATTCAGAGAGCGTTTTTCTTTGTCCGGATTGTTTTTGGGGATTTGTGGATTTACGGTCGCCGACAGGTGAGCAAGTGGCCTGAATTGCAGGCAATTGTTCCGCCGCTGCTATTGCCGCTTCTGTACTCCACCGGGCAGCATCGTCGGCGCCTTTCAAGTTGGATCATATACTTCTGTTTGTTGGCCGACGTCGTCTCGTTGTCCGCCGCCCTCGGACCGAGAGAAGTCGGCGCGACACGCCGCGAAAGCCGTGACGACGCATTGTCCCACCGGATATATATATATATTCGCGTGCATTAGAATTCGGTGCCGGCGGAAGTGGCGTGCAAACGGTCTGCAGCGATTGGCAGAGATTCGTCGAAAAAAGGGCGTGAGAAAACATTTGTTTGTTTATCATTAATTAAAACATGCTTAAAAATAAGTGTTGGGCTGAAGAATCACAGTCGATGGCCTATTGGCAATAGGCAACAAATACCTATGATTCAATTATAAATGTAAAGCTGTAACCTGTTTTGTATTGTCAATAAATATACTACTACTACTAATAAGTGTTGCTAATAAATATTTTTTCTTTGCAGGTATCTCGATCTTTTGAAGCCACAGTCGATGCCTTTCGTCGGTCCCTTCGCCATCCTACACGTGCGCAATTTGCCGCACAATCTTCAATCACGACGCCGCTTGCGCTGTAAACATTTTGGCTCTCCCGTCGCCACGCAATAGATCCTCTCGTCCGTTTCTTTCTCTCTCTCTCGATATTCCCGAAGAGCGAACACCCTCTCGGCTTTGAGAGGCAGCGGCAGCAAACGATACGAGAGGGAAGAAGAGGAAGATGACGAGGGGAGGCGGGAGATGTGACCGAGAGAGAGAGACGGAAAATGCTTCGACACGCCGGTCTCACCCCCCACGGCGCAGGACGAATGCGAAGCAACGACGGCGACGACGACGACGACGAGTCACTCGCTCATGAATAGTCATGATAGCAAATTCGCATTGATCGCCGCGAGCCTCGAGAGCTTGACTAGAGTTTGGCGGATATGGATTCTCTTTAAGGTATCCGCGGGCGGGGGACTCCAGGGAACGCGAGAATTTCACCGGAGAGAGGAGAGTGAGAGACCACACAAGTAGTAGCCCTGCCGACCGCCTGCGTAACATTGCTTTTGCTGCGATCGGCTACCAGAGATTCTCGTGATATTCTTCGCCCGCGCGCGAACCCGAGGACGACACTCGCCGTCACGTGCGACTCGCGTCGGCCGCTAACTGCATAATATTGCGCGATTAAACGCGACGGAATATCTCACGAGATAGTCAGTCGATGGTATCACGTTGGATCATGAGATCGTATATTGGAGATGGGACGATTTTGCCATTCATCGACCGGACGTCTCGTCAATTCTGAAACCAGAGATTGATGGCTTTTTTATTACTCAAAAAATAATAACCATCTTTTCGCGTGATAAAATATAGGTCACGAGCGAGTCGCACGTAGTTTTGGAAATAAGAGTGATAAAAAAGATCTAAAAATAGTCGCCTCCAGAGAATTTCAAGACGAACAAAATGCATCTCTGTGGAACCTTCTACGATGAAAGTTTGGGGAGCTGCGACGTGCCGAAAATTTTATTTCTGAAATGCGGATATCTTCAGGGCCATATTTCGCTTGAGCGTGAGATCGTATTTCGGAGGTGGGACGAATTGGGCATTTTTCGACCGGAAGTCTCATCAATTCTGAAACGAGAAATTAACATCTTTTTTATTACCCAAATTTAATAACCCGTATTTTCGCGTCATAAAATATGACTTAAGGTCAAAAGTCTACGTCGCGAGGAAAACAAATTTCGAGGGGGCCAATTTTTGCATTCCTCGCGAGGAACATCGGTGCGAGACGTCTAGCGAGAAGTTTCGAGCCAGCCAAATGGACTCATAACGCGCTGATGGAATTTTTGCGGATTGGACCGCGACGAGCGACGAGCTTGCCAAGACGGAGCCTCGTCGCGATCCCGGCTAAACGGCTATAGATGTTATATTTATAAGAAAAAAAAAGAAAGAAATTTGTGCTTTGAATTCGACTGCGTCACGTCCGAAACGATTCACGTCAGGAACGAGCGCCGGAATTACCGTACACTATGTAGTGTACGTATAAATGCGTGTACACGGCGCATCGTGTGCCCCACGAATTCGAGAGAACGAACGAACGAACGAACGAGCGAGCGAGCGTGCAACGGCAATCGGTTTAATGCTGATCACGCGCCGGTGTACGATCGGCGAGCAGCAGGTATATCTACGCGATGCCGAGTGCGTAGGCGAGACGTGCGTTTGATCGAGCGCCGCGCAGGACCGACAGGAGCAACGAGGCACCGAGCGGGCCTGAGGTATCGTGTTCCAAAAGCAACGCGCAATACGCGCAGCAGCGGCCGTTGCGCCGCACAGAGAAATCTTTGCCCCACACACACACACACACATCCTCGCGTCAAACTCGCGGATACCGTCCGATCGCTACCACTCTCGCTCGTTATACGTGCGAAAACTTCATCAGATTTCTCTTTATCCATCATCTCGCGAACAAAGACCGCAAACTGTACTCCGAATGTGTCGTTGAGTGTTTGGCGCGGCGAACTCGAGTCCTCGTAACTTGATATCGAGATGGGCTTCTTGTCAGCTCATTTTATTGCATAGATGTGCGATCCCTAAATTGGTAAAAAAAAAACATTGTTTGCCAACTGTTATGAATGGAAGCTGCTGATTTTTTTTTACTTGTCCCCATCTACACATACGTCAAAACTATTGCGTTTAGAAAAAATCGAATGGCTAATTCGCTGTGTACGGGTAAAAATACATCGAAGTAAAGTGTTAAAAAAAATAAAGAAAATAAAAAGTGTTTTCGTACTTTTTCCAAACTTCGTCGCTCCACTAAAATCGAGGTTACTTATTGCATAGATCTGCGAACCCTACATTGGTAAAAAAAATTGTTTGTCAATTGTTGTGAATGAAAGCTGCTGATTATTTTTTTTTTTACTAGTCCCCATACTAAACATACGTCAAAACTGTTGCGTTTAGAATGAAACTAATGGCTAATTCGATGTGTACGGGTAAAAATACATCGAAGTAAAGTGTTAAAAAAAATAAAGAAAATAAAAAGTGTTTTCGTACTTTTTCCAAACTTCGTCGCTCCACTAAAATCGAGGTTACTTATTGCATAGATCTGCGAACCCTAAATTGGTAAAAAAAATAGTTTGCCAATTGTTGTGAATGAAAGCTGCTGATTATTTTTTTTTCTTGTCCCCATAATAAACATACGTCAAAACTATTGCGTTTAGAAAGAAACTAATGGCTAATTCGATGTGTGCGGGTAAAAATACATCGAAGCAAAGTGTTAAAAGAATAAAGAAAATAAAAAGTGTTTTCGTACTTTTTCGAAACTTCGTCGCTTCGCTAAAATCGAGGTTACTTTTTATTGAATCGATGGAATTTGGATTCTCTTCCTTCGTTGGAGAGAAAACTTAATAACGATGAGAATGGCGCAAGGCAGAACGCGATTCCTTGATTTCTGATTTTTTTAGATAAATGTAAAGCCATACCTTCAAAATTGCAAATTTGTCCATTCATACCCTTAAATTTTTTTTTTTTTTTTCAATTTCGTAAAGTTTGAAGACGCTATCCGATGGCAAATTTCCCGCCGATTCCAAATGATCTTTTTTTAGGAAATATTCAAAGATAAGTACAGTGGAAAATTGACAAACTAAACGTAACAATAAACAATATTCCCCAATCCCGCAACGAAGTCGACTCCACAAACTCGAGGGACAAACCCCGAGATTCCGTACGAGTATATTAACCCGAGTGAGATTGTGGGAGGAATCAGACTCGAGTCTCTCGGCGAGGAGAGTGCGAGGGTTGCGCGATTAGCGCGTTAATATCGGAAATGGCCTGGTTGGCTCCGTCTCTCTCCCTCAATTTTTTTCCTCTTTCTCCCGAAGGTGTACAGAACGGGATAAAGAAATTTTCGTGCTGTGAGGAGAAGGACGAGAGGGGCTGTAGGGGGGGGGGGGGCGTACGTAAGGCAAGGCGAAGAGGTATGAGAGACCAAAGGGACGAAAACCAATCAGGATATATCTATCGAACGCTCGTTCTCCGGGCTGCGGTGCTCGCGAGGCAGCCAGGCCAGGGTCCCATGGCGTGACGGCTAAGAGATTACTTACTTGACTTAATGCCGCGGTCGTTCTCTCTCTCTCTCTCTCTCTCTCTCTCTCTCCCGACCCGCGCGCACCGTGTCCACCATTCGAAGCCTCGAAGCCCTCTATACCGTCCCTCGGCGTTCCCTCGACGGGAGCAGCGCGCGAGCAGAGCGAACGAGCGATCCCTCCGACGTTACACAACCGCAGAGCGATGAGGGCTGAGGCAGCGAGCGAGCGCGCGCGCGCCTTCCGCTAATCTCTTCGCTCCCATCGAGTCACGGACTCGAGAACGGATCGTGTACCTATTACACCTGCCGTCCGGCATATCCTCCCTTTTTCCATCTCCGTCTGCATACACGCCGTAACCATACACCGTCCGCGCTGCCTTGAGATATGACGGAAAGGCGTGACACCCCCGCACCGTGGATGTAGCTCGGAGCTTTCGACCACCGCACCACTCAAGTGTAGACTCGGCTTCGAGCCTTCAACTCGTCGCGTTTGACTTCGTGTAAGTATTGACCCTCTGGACGGCGTGCTGTGTGAATTTTGAATTTTCGGTGTTCTTATCTTCGTCTGTTGAAATATGGCGGCGCTGGTTCTCCCCTTCACTTGAAATTGTTGAAACCTGTTTTTTCCCGAGCGACTAGCCAGATTGAGCTCAGATTTTGAGAGAATGTGCGGAAGTATTGCAGAAATGGGATAAGCTTCCGAATCCACGATACTCGAAGCTGTTTGTTTAGGATCATCGAAAAATCGAAAAGTGAGGTTAGGTGCGAGGAAAACTGTCCTATAAAGAAGTGTATTGTATTGTATATTTTCCACCGTACGTCAATTGCCTTTTACATTCCCCCTCAAATTCCACTCTAATCCCCACCTTAAATCTATAAAGAAGTGTTGCATTACGTTTTCCCTCCAAAAAATGTCGGTAAACAGTAACGTAATATCGATTGAGACTTATCTCTCTGCAATATTCGTTCCAAATATTTATTAATTGCTGTCGAAGATACACAAACAAAACTTCACCATCACGCTGCCTCGCGTCTAAATGCCCCAAAATAATAATACACTCGGAGATCATCGGTACGTTCATCCGCGCGAAATTGTGCCAGTAAGCTAAATCCGCGAGCGAACTTTAGCGCAAGCGATGATAATCGCCGGGGGGAACAGCCGTGAGGGCAATAGATCAGCGTATCTCGCGGCAGGATCCACGTGTGAGCCACGCGATCGTCAACTTTAGCCCAAGCGGTGACGAACAAGAGAGACGTTGTGCGGTGTCGCGGTGGACGCGGAGATTCGCACAGGCAGCAGCAGCACCAGCAGCGGCTAAGAATGCGCGAAGCGAGTGACGAGGAAAATGCGCGGATTCGCCTCGGTCTATGCAGAGAGAGCGCGCGGACCTACAAACAACACACACTCGCTCGGGATTTTATCTTATCGTCGGATCGAGGGCGGCTTCCGAGCGAGCACAAAGTGCTAGACTACGGCGCTGCGCTTGCGATGCGCGCGCGCGCGCTTCGTCGCTCCTAGCGATACGTAATGGCGCTGTCCTCGTCGCGCCGAGATGGGCAACGAGAGGGACGAGCGAGAGAGAGACAGAGGGCGCTGCTGGTGCTTTCCTAGCTGCCTCATTACCGTAATTAGCCCCGGAACCTCGCCTCGATCTCGGCGTAACATCTCTCGGCAGCCACCGCGCGCCACCAGCAACGACAGCGGAAGCATAAAACGACGAGGCGAAGCCGGAGGAGAAGGAGGTTGAGGAGGAGGACGAGTTCGTCGCGTGGCCGGGAGACAGAGCGAGACCCTCTAGTGTGCCGCTGTTGTACGAAGGATCACGCGTTAGCCCAGAAAAACGTTCTACGTGTCTCCCTCTCTCCCCCCACCTCGTCGCTCACTCGCGTCCGTCTTCCACCTACCGGCTGCTGCTTAATTATAGGTTATACGTCTCCCACACTCGCGGAGCGACGTATTTTTCGTCCCTGACATCACATCCGAGTCAACTAGAACCCGAGGGATGATCTCGCGGAGGGTGGAGCGGGAAAAAGAAACGAGCAACAGGACTGGATAGTCGTGCGAGCTGAAAACAAGTCCACCGGCCAACTGTGCCCGAGCGATTATTGCGTAGCGTCGAGAGATAATTGCGTGTCGATGGGGCAGAGTGAGGAAATAAATAAAGGATAAATACGTCCGTCGCGATGATTGGAGGAGGACGAGAGAAAGAGAGAAGGACGGACGGAGAACAGATGAACTGCAGCCAAACTCGACTCTAATATAGATCGACCGGGTATTAAATCTCTCGCTTCTCGGACCTCCCTCCTCTATTTCTGGACTGGAAACTCTCCGCGGGTGGCGCGATCGCCAATGCACTCAGGCGCCCAGACACACAGTCGCTTCGCCGGCCTGTCCGCGTGTATCATTACGTCAGAAAAGGGACCGAGCGAGCGATATTGCTGTACACGGGGCTCGGCCACTCGCGGCCGCTGCGTTATTATATACACAAACGCGCGGCGCGCACGTACAGCGCTATCTATATCGACGCGCAGTAGATGCAAATAACAGCGGGGTATGGCCTACGACAATTAGCGTTCGGCGACCCCGGCGACCCCTCGCGCGGTGGTCCAATTTGCGGCTGCTTTGTCCAATTACCGACCGAGCATTAGTCATTTACCCACGATATTTTCGCTGCGGCGAGCGGCGGCGCGACGATTCGCGGACGATTCGCGCTGCGCACGCCGGATGATGGCGCAACGACTCCTACGCGCGTGGCTCGCGCGGAAATGAGAGAATAATCGCTGCTATCGCGTTTCCGATCGTTGTTAACCGAGACGATACTGTATCGGCGATTATCACTCATTTTCATATGCTTCGTAAATATTTCTCATCACTGGTCGTTATTGTAGGTTAGAAAAAAAAATCGAAAAAAAAAACGATTTCACATTATGTTGTAAGAATAATAATATTCACACAGCAACCGACAGCAATAGGCGTGCAGTCGGTGCATGGCTTCGGCGATTCCCCATGTTAAGCAGCCCGACTCACGGTCGGTACTTGGATGGGTGACCGCTTAGCCATGCACTGATGTGCACGTCAACTATTGAGCGGAAGGCAGTTTTTCTGAGGTTCTGATGTATTCTCTTACAGCAGACACTCAGTAAAATATATCCGCCTATTTAGGCACAGGTTTTCCGCAGTTTCCTGTGCCTTCGTGCAAATGCGATACAGTAGTGCATTAGGAAAGAGTGGCTGCGGGTAACACTCTGGCGGGAACTCAATAAATCACTCGGGGGATACAAGGAATGAAAAAAGGGATCAAGGGGAGTCGGGAGAAACGTAAAAACCTGAGGAAGGTATACGTAGGAATAAAATAAAAAATAAAAAATAAAAAATAAAATATTCGAACAGCGAATTCATAGTACCTATCGGCGAAATATAAGTAAGTCCCTGGAGGATCGGTCGAGTAGCTAATTTGAAATTTTTTATCGTTCCGCTGTACAAACACCAGCGGTCACCCTCCCACTGCTGGCTGCGCGAAATGCCGCCCAACGAGGCTGCGCAATCGGGATCATAAACAGCCCGTGTCTATTTCGCTCTCCCTCGAGAGTCACGGATTTTCTGACGAAGTCATGGGAAGATGGAATACCACGAATTTTCGGCAATTTTAAAGCCGATTTTAAGACGATACTGCATCGACGATTATCACTCATTTTCATATGCTTCGTAAATATTTCTCTTCACTGGTCGTTATTTTGTAGATTAGGAAAAAAATCGAAAAAAATGATTTTAGGTTATCTTGTGAGGATAATAATCTTCCCACATCGAATTCATGGTATCGGCGAAATAAATAACTACCTGGAGTATCAGTCAAGTAGCTAACTTGACATTTTTTATCGTTCCACTGTACAAACACCAGCGGTCACCCATCCCACTGCTGGCTGCGCGAAATGCCGCCCAACGAGGCTGCGCAATCGGGATCATAAACAGCCCGTGTCTATTTCGCTCTCCCTGGAGAGTCACGGATTTTCTGATGAAGTCATGGGAAGATGGAATTCCACGAATTTTCGGCAATTTTAACGCCGTCCCAGAGGCAGCGAGCAGGCGCCAGGAGTTCGCGCGCGCGAGCGACGAGACGCAGATCCTGAATGGGAGTTTTGTGTTGGTTGTACGCGGCCACCTCGTCGCGGCGCTCTCGGGCTACGCGGAAGTGTGTTCGCTCGTGTGTACAGACGAGCCCGAGAGAGGTCGAGACGGGCGTCGGTGTTGGTCGCGCCGTGCTGGGGGCCTTCTCACTGCTCCTAACAAGGTGGGCCCGCCTCGCGTAATGACTGGTCTCGCACGGGGCCCCGCACTTATTGCCTTTTATTTATTTTTAATCTTCATCCTCTCTCTCCGCGCTCGACGCTGTGTATAACGCGCTGCGTCGCCCCGAGACGCGTCCCGCGGTTGCCACGAACCACGAACACACGGAAACGCGCGGTGTGTATACGGCGTTATTGCCGCACGACGACTTGGGCGGGATTCTCCAAATACTTGTGAAACGCCTGAGTCTCCGCGTTTATTCACATAATTTGCTATTTTGTTTCTTTCGGTTTTTTTTTCTTTCTTTTTGGTGCCGTCTAATCCGCCACTTGATGTGAAATTTTTCCCTCGGAATAATTAATCTTCTTAATCTTTTAACAATGGTCAACTATTGTTATTATAATATTTTTAAAGCGTAGAAATAAAAAACTAATGTCAATATTTTTCACCGGCTTTAAAACTCCGTTAAGTTTCTTTCCTTCTTTTTGGTGTCGTCTAATCCGCCACTTGCTGTGAAATTTTCCCTCGGAATAATTAATCTTCCTAATCTTTTAACAATGCTCAACTATTGTTATTGTCATTGTTATCATAATATTTTTAAAGCGTAGAAATAAAAAACTAATGTCAATATTTTTCACCGGCTTTAAAACTCCGTTAAGTTTCTTTCCTTCTTTTTGGTGCCGTCTAATCCGCCACATGCTGTGAAATTTTCCCTCGGCATAATTAATCTTCTTAATCTTTTAACAATGGTCAACTATTGTTATTGTCATTGTTATTATAATATTTTTAAAGCGTAGAAATAAAAAAAACTAATGTCAATATTGTTCACCGGCTCTAAAACTCCGTTAAGTTTCGTTCGAGGTTTGCGGTGAAAATTTACATCGTCGAAATCGTCGCACGAAAAAAAAGTTCCCAACAACGAATTCGCCCTAGCGACTCGAGATCGCGCCATCCGCGCATCACGCGAAACGGAAGTGCGCGCGGCCACATCCGAGAGGCGAGCGCGGAGAGACGGCGAGCCCGGGTCGCGATATATTCGCCGTCGACAGCGTCGCGCGGGCGATAAAGAGAGCGCGCAAGCGTTTAACGAGCCTGCGAACTGGGTGTACGGCCTAATGCCAGGTCCACGGCGAGCTGCTGTCTCGGTCATTTCTCGCGGACGACCGAGACGACGACGATGAGGACGCCGGTGGAGTCCGGTGCCAGAGCAGCTCGGCTCCGTGTCTGCGCACACGACTCCGGTATATCTGTATATCCGTTTTCACAACGACACCCGCTGGTGGTTCGAGCGCGAGAGAAACGGAGAGGAGAAGAAACAACGAAGAGACCCGGCGCTGCTGCTGCTGCTGTGCTTCCCGTGAGCTCCCCCGATTTCGCGCTGGACGTAACGTATAATCAACACATTTTTATATCCCGCAGCCGAAACTTCTTTCTCAATGGGTCCGAGCAGCACGTCGTCGGAGGGCGCCGATCGCTCTCCTCCTCTGCCGCTGCTGTTGATGCTGATGCTGATGTTGATGCTGCTGCTGCTGCTGCTGCTGCTGCGCCTCTTCCTTCCTCCTCCTTGTAATCGTTCTCTCGCTCGCGTTCGCGAACGAGCGAACGATCTCGTTCTCCCCGCGATGCTCTCTCGCCTCACTTCTCCACCGATATCTCTCCCCGGCACTCGGCAGAAGCACCAGAGCGCAGCAGCAGCAGCGGCGGCTCATCGCCGTGAGCCGTCGAGGTGCTCGCGCGGTTGGCGGTCGTTTTCGTTCTTTTTGACCGACGAAATTACCCGACCACCTTGGGCGCCTCTCGCGAGCCGCCGTCTCTGTTGTACCAACGCGCGTCGCTCCTGGCGCCCTCTCTGTCTTCCGCTCTCCGCGCGCCGTGCGCGAACACCACGGCGACGACGTCGGGCGCTGCGCGCCCCGCGGACCAACCTTCTTTCGCAATTTGCCAATCGAGCGAGCCCCGGATCATTCATTTGCATTTTACGATTTTTCGAAGTGAAATTAACACGCGGGCCTCGCTGCGTGCGGGAAGCGCGCGCGACCCACCGGCCGCCATCATCGTCACCGCGAGACTCGTTCGCACTCGCTCGCATGTTGCCGCTGTATTAACCGCCCGATGCGTGTGTTCCCTTCCGATTATTGCCCGCGCGACGGACAGCCGCGCAACGCGGACCGGACTCTCGGCGAGGCGACCCGTTCGCGTAAGAAGGAAAGCGTCGCGCCGGCCTTCGGTCGGTCGGGGGCACTTTTGGCCAAATTGCCCCGAATTTTTTTTACCCGAAGTGAATGCGAAGTTGATGAATTCTGATTGACGGTTATGGGGATGTTGAAGTTTGCATCGTTGGAATATGGAACGAAATTCAGAAAAAATAATTATTTCTAATTAACCCAAATGATAAAATTGGTTATAAAAAGTCGTCATAGCAACTAATTCTTATGATGACTTTTGATAAATAATTTCATACTTTGGGTTAATTAGGATTAATTATTTTTCTGAATCTCGTTGCATTCCAACGATGCAAACTTCAACATCATCGGTTATGTGGTTTCTGCATCACGGCGAGGGACGTTCGATGTGATATTCGAAGGAAAGTAAAATGCAGATTTGTGGTGACAAAAATGTGGATAATTCGAAGGAAAATCCCAACCTAATTTCATCATTTGAGTTAATTAGGATTGATTATTTTTCTGAATTTCGTTGCATTCCAACGATGCAAACTTCAATATACTCGGTTATGTGGTTTCTGCATCACGGCGAGGGACGTTCGACGTGATATTCGAAGGAAAATAAAATGCAGATTAGTGGTGACAAAAATGTGGATAATTTGAAGGAAAATTCCAATGTATCGTTCACTCGATACGTTGACTCGGCGCAGTGCGAGTTACGGTGCTGATCGGATTTTTGGATATTCCCCCCCTGGGGTCGGCGTAATTTCCACCGGGCATCCGAATTATCCCGACATTGATGGCACACGGATCATAACTTTGATGTGATGCGCTCTGCATTACGTCCACCGGTTGAGCCGAGGTTTACTTGCGTGCGCCGATGCCTCGTGCATTCTGATCGTGAGTACCGCATCGCACGATTCTGTTTGATGTAATGTGCGACCGAGCGATTACCGCTCTGTGTACACCGCATCGGGGATATCGGGTGGTGCACACGTGGGGCCGAATTGAGAAAGAATCAAGTGCTCCAGTGGGTTAATTGCTCGTTGCACCGCTGAACAATCCGCTAACGTGGATAGTCAATGCCAATTACGTCAAAGGAGAGAATCGTCGGTGGCTCGCATATCATTATCAGCGTTCGATGCGAAACTGCGCGATCTACGACTGATTTGCTACTATGATAATCAACTCGTGTGTGGTCTTGATTCGTCGAAAAATGATCCGTCTCGAAAACGCACCTGTGGCATTTTTAGGTTATGTCGTTTCCGGCGATCGCGTCACGTGACCCCTGAAAAAATGCCTTCGAATTAGAGATGCGAAATGACGGTCATTTTTTGAATCGGTCAAAAGACCAAAAAATTACCGTCATTTGACGTTTTTTTTTGCCCATTTTGTCGAAGTAAAAATGACGGTCATTTCGACGAGCGTCTTGTGACGGTTCAAAGTGGACCAAAACACCTGTTTAGTTGCGAAATGACGGCCTTTTATTTCTTGGTCACAAATTTGGTCACAAATTTTTTACGTTGAACTCAAATATGTAAGTCAATATTGAAGCTAAACATAAAAAATCATGACTTTTAACGCGGATCAGCTCATATACAACATTTACCGAGCATTTAGACAAATTTTTGATCATTTCCTGAAATTGTTATGCAGGTATCAATCATTCGGGCACAAACTAAAAACACGCGCAATTGGCGGCAGTTTTAAATAATCGGTCACAAATAAATTGGTCATTTTTTACGCGTCATTTGACGGTCTTGTGACGGTCAAATGACCGTCACAAAATGGACCTCGCATCTCTGCTTCGAATTCATGTTAAAAAAAAAGAAAAATAACTAAATCTGTGTCGTTTCCGCAGCTTCCGTAAGAACTTCCGATTCCCAGTTCCCCTCCTGCTCGTAATCTCGTCCGGCCAGGTCGCAGCGAGATCCCGGCTCTAAACGATTTACAGCCGATATGGCATCGGCATCATTGTGCCCGCGCAGCCTTGTTACAGTCGCAACAGCGCCGGGTGCCGAGACCAGCGTGTGCAGCGGCCGAGCTCGTACGGCCCGCGCAAACCCAGAGAGCAAGAACAGGATTATCGAGTCGCGGGGGCCAAGATTGTTTCGCGGAGAAGCACGACGACCGACCGGTGCTATTACAGCCGGAGGAAAAGTATATTCCACACCTATCGTGACTTCCGCCTCGACTAATGAATCTCCCCGACGAGTCTCAGCGGCCTAATAATAACAATAATATACACGATGATAATAATAACGGCCACCGCGAAACGCAAGTAGCGAGCCGACAGTCAGCGTATCGCGCAGAAAGATAGACTAACTGTGATTGACGTCGTTTAATTAGGTAAATGCATAGTTAGGATTTGAACGATCGCTTTGCCGAGCTCGTCCGGCACGATTCTAAACGATGCGTGCCGGCAAACATATGTATTTATTCGACTCTATATACACACGAGTGTAAATAACACACGAGGCGTGCGAGATGATCCTCGGTGCACGAGACAGCTCGGGTCCCTCGTCGCACTTCATTATTATATTCCACTCAGAGCGAGAGCGCGAGAGAGAGAGAGAGATACCCGCACGATATACGCAAGCGCTTGCGCGTGTGTGGAAGCCAACGGGAATGCACGCCAATCGCTTCCCCGGAACACGGTCGGCCTCTCGCGAGAAAATCGCGCAACGCTCGACTCGGCTGTATCAACAACCCAATTGGCGTTGCATCATCGCTACGAGGAGAGGAAAAATAAGAAGACAGCGAAGAAACGGCGCGGAGGACGGGGGGGGGGGGGGGGGGGGGGAGAAAAAGGGAGAAAAAGACGAGGAATCAGCAGCTCTGTGGGCAACCGTGGCAATTTGCGGTTTCTAAATGTAGCATTTATCCGAGAGACGCGCCACGCGGTCCACGGAATTTCGTCTTTTCTCCCTCCCTCCCTCTCTCTCTCTCTCTCTCTCTCTCTCTCTCTCTCTCTCTCTCTCTCTCTCTCTCTCTCTCTCTCTCTCTCTCTCTCTCTCTCTCTCTCTCTCTCTCTCTCTCCCGCTCACGGCGCGTCCATCGGCCCGAGAGTGTTGCATCCGAGGGGCGACTGCCCGCGAGCCGTCTTGTCAAGGATGCGAGATCCTCGACGACGACGACGAGACCAACAGCGTCGTTGGCCGCGTCGAACGGCCGAGGATTGGGGGGCCCCCGTCGACACTTGGTCGTAAAGCCGAGAAAAAGCGATCGCTTCTTTCGCGGAAGCTCCGAGTGTCGACGAACCGTGACACGTATATACACGCCGGACGGTCGAGCGCAGCCCGGCAGCACGTAGCGCACCGCACGCTCGTTCCTGTATACTTTTCCCTCCCTCCCTCCCTTCCTCCCACCTTTCTCTCTCTCTCTCTCTCTCTCTCTCTCTCTCTCTCTCTCTCTCTCTCTCTCTCTCCCCCGCGCGTCTTTAGCCCCATCACGGCCGTGGGGCGCGCGCGATCCGCCGAGCAGAGCACGAAGAGACGACTTCTTCGGCGCGCCGCGCGCTGACACGCTGCGACGCGCTTCGCCCGCGGCCCGCTGCGAGGAGCCGCGCGAGAATCGTGGGAGAAAACGCGCAGCGCGAGAGGAAGCTCTCGTCGTTTTATCGGCCTCCGGGGGGGACGTATTAGGGTACATAGTATGCGGCGCGCTCGTCGCGAGCGGCGGCGAGCGGGGGGGAGTATTGACAAAATTGGCCGACTTAACAGTTTCGCCGGCCGGTGGCGGCAGCAGCGGCGGCGGCGGCGGAGGGAAAAACGTCGAGAGGTCTTTTACGTGCTTCTGCCGTGGCGGGCGCTGACTATGTGAGGTCCGCGAGAGACGAGGCAGTGCGCGGCGCGTTCGTGACCAGCGGATCCTCGGGGCATCATGGTAGACCAGAGACGGGCGCGCGACCCCACTTGTGTGCATATATATATATATATGAGTGTGTACGTATATACACAGAGCGCGTTCGTGTCTGTATATTATGTATATATGTATACGTGTACATATTCGTGTATATAGCGCGCGAGGTCTATAACACGCTGCTGGACGTGGAGAGAAAGGGGCGAGTGCGCGAGTGGGCTCGTTACGCGGTAGTTACCTGGCCATTGGCGTAATCGCGGCGCCCACAGTCGGGATTTCGCCGTCGCGTTATTATCGCGATGTGCCTCTCTCGCCGCGCGCGCGCTCGCTCGCTCGCTCGCCTTTGTTTCCCCCGCGTTTTTCCCCCGTGCGCGCCTCGCTAATGGACGACAGCGGGGGATCCTCGAGCCCCCTCGCTAATGTCTCTACTCGGCGAATGTTGCGCTCTGGGCTCGCGGATCGCGGATTTAATAAAGGACGGAGAGCCGGCCACGGGTTTCTACGCCTGTGGGGGACCACCAGGAAGCCGCCACGCCCCCGGCCCAGCCACACTTACCTGCATGCCCGCCGCGTGTGTACGTGCACAAATGATTTTAACGCACTGTATATACCGGCGGTCGCGGGGCGAGAGAGAGAGAGAGAGAGCGAGAGCGAGAGAGACGGGGCGCGGGGAGAAAGAGGAGGAGAGAGGGAGAAAGCGTGAGAGAAACGTGAGAGGAAGGGTCGAGAGAGCGGAGGTGGTGAGCCGGCGAGAGGACACGGAGCCCGGTCGCGCAATCCCGCAATGGCGGTCGTATAGTATAACCTTCCCGGCGTAGGCTACTCTCCTTTCTTTTTTTTTTTTTCTTTTCTCTCTCTTTCTCTCTCTCTCGTGCGCGCTCGCCACACGATGCATTTTACCGACTCGCGAGGAGCCAATAACGCCCACGCGCGCAGTCTGCGCTTTCGGCGCTCCGCGCGCAGCGCGACAAAGAGAGTGTCGACAGCATAATCGCCGGTTCGGAGGCCTCGCACGAGCCCGGAATCTTCCCCGCACGCCCACGCGACCTCCTCCGGTGCGCCGAGATGTACGCGAGGTGCCCCGGAGTGCGTAAGTGGCTGTTTATCCTGCGTGCAAGAGTGAGAGTGCGTGTATCGGGTTCTAGGGAGCTTTGAGATTTCTTGCGGATTTTCGCTGGACTTTGGCTGATTTTGATTTGGTTTGTGTCAGGCGCGATTATCGCGGCTTTGTTTTTTTTATATCGGTTTTAACGAGTAATATCTTCTCGTTGGCACGCGATTTTATTTCAGATTGAGTTTTGGTGATTAGGTGGTTGGCGACGTTTCTCTGTTTTATTTGTTTACTTAATTATTGTCATAAAATTGAAGCGAACGCTTGGGCAGGTCCGCGAAATGTTTTAAAAAAAGAACACTCGCAACGTTAAAAGCTTTCATCATTCGCTAATAGTCGATTTGTTTACATTTTTTTCGTACCCCTCGGGTGTATTGTTGTTTTTCTCCCGCATAAATACCGCGGATGTTCAATATTGCAAAGTAAAATGACAACATTCGTTAGTCGCTCGTTTAGTTAAAAATTACAAACTATAAAACTCTCGGCTGACGAAATAAAAAAAACGGTAATTTTCGTCGTGTAGGTGATTAATTAAAAAAGAATTCTACCGAGTATCGCAATTTACGTAATTGTCGTCGAAAATGATTCAATCGTTGAATTATTTTCTTTTTTCTCCGGCAAACATTGCGCGGCGAGTGCCGAAAGTCGTCAAGAAATGTACAGTGCAGACAGCTTTGTATGCACGAGAGGAGCCAAGACGCACGAATATGCATGAGGCCGGACGATGTCCGAACATTGAGGAATCCGTTCTTTCGATGCTCTCGCTCTCTCCTTATCTCTTTCGAGCTGTTTCTCGGACCCTGTAATTAGACGGACGCTTCGTGGGTGAGTAAACTAGCAGTAAATCAGAGCTTGCTCGCGTGATGACGGCCTCGGGCAGCAGCAGCAGCAGCAGCTAGCAGCGGGCAGAGACTCTCTCTCGCTTTATATCCTTCGCGCGCGTTGGAGAGAGAGAGCCGAAACGTTCGGTATTGGTCATGGCAAGACGCCACCTACCTCGACGAAAACTCGACCCATCAAATCTCTCCTCTCGTTCTTTTTATCATTTTATTATCTCCTCCTTGGGCTCACCTTCTCCCTCATCCGTTCTGACGTACGAGAGGAGGAAAATATTCGGGTGTTGGGTGTGATTATTAAAATTTCGGGAGACAAGTATATCGCGACACCGAAACCGCGTTTTGCATAAAATCCTCGTTCAAAAAGCTGCATTCCTTGGATTCAGCATATCAAACATTAAACATTTATTCTTGTTGTTGGACTAGCAGAGTTATAATACGAAAAAATAAATAAATTCGTAACTAAAAAAAGTTCGCGTCGGACAAAAGCGGCATTAAATCGTCCAAAAGACCGAACAAAATTGTCACATTTAGAGACTCAGTTCCACTAAACTGCTGGTGCGGTAATCGCAATATAAATAAAAATATAAAATAAAAAATATAAAATAAATAAATTGGTAACTAAAAAAGGTTCGCGTCGAAAAAAAGCGGCATTAAATCGTCCAAAAGACCGAAAAAAATTGTCACATTCAGAGACTCAGTTCCAGTAAACCGCTGGTGCGGTAATCGCAATATCCATCCCACGAGTCTCAGCCCCCCTCGTCGCGCGAAACTCGTCCCCGATGGATATTATCCCGCCGAAAATCTCAAATATCGTTGGATCAAACCACCGCAGAGCGAACAGCTGGACCTGCCGCCGCTCTTCCCCGCCTCGCACTCTCGTCGAGAGCGAGCGAGACAGAGCGCGTGATTTTCCTTGACAAATGATGGGGTGCGAGGATAACGCGTGACGGACATTCGCAGCTACGAACGAGGCCGGTGCCACCGAAGTGCGGCGCTGCGATACTTCGGTCCGCGATACTCGTTCGTCGCCGCAGTCTTCTTCCGTGCGCAGCGGTCTCTCACCGCTCTCGGCTGGCCGAATGGAACGAACCGAACGCGGTGCTTACCGAATTCATGGAGAGATAGGAATGCGCAATATTGCCTGCAGTCCGTCACATTCGATTCGCTTGGACGCCGGACGATGCGCGTCAATGCGACCCCACGAATCCACCAGCCCACCCGAGAAGCCACAGTCCACGGTGATACGTGGTACACAGTCCGTGTATATAACAGTCGGCCGCGCGACGAGTGCGAGCGAGAGGGCGAGACGGGGAGAGAGCGGCGAGGGCTCTGCCGGTTTTATTGCCCGCGTCCGAGCGCCGTCGCATTTCCCCTCAACTGCACGGATATCAGACGATAAACTACGACCGTTTGGGATTTGTGGCCGCGTATTAATCTCGACGTATTTATGTTCTGGCGCGAGGAGAGACGCATCGCGGGCGCCGCGGGTGAGACGGAAGGAGCGGGCGGCGGCGGCGGCGGCTTCCCTCGGCGAATTTTTCCTTCGCTTTCTCCTCCCCGCAGACGCGATCGCGACGCGCGTGAATGCATAGCCAATTTTCGTGAGTATATCGAGTGTCTCGACGGTCCTCGTTGGTCACGCGTGTTTCTATTGTTTGGGTTGGTCGGAATCTCGCCGCTTTGAGGATTATGCGGCAAGTGCGAGTGGCGGACATTTTTTTTGAGGTTATGAGCTTTATTTCACCGCGAGGAGATGAAAATATTTGGAGACGCCGGTTTAGCCTCGGGCGAAGGGTCGAACAAAGAGCAACGGCGCAACAGTGTTGCGAAACAACGCGAATTGCCCGGTAATCAGTGGTGCACAGCTCGACAGCGGTCGAGTCCGTCCATCCTGGTAGTTTTGGTCGACGAAAAAATAAAAAAGAAGCGAACAAAACGCTGCCCCGAGGCGAAGTAGTTTACGAGAGCTCGGCGCTCGAATAATAATTGCGATGGCTCTGTTGTGAATTGCAAGCGGTGCGTAAAAACTTCATTTTCCTAGTACAGTCGCCGCGCACCGCGTGACTCTCGCTGTGCAGTGCAGACACGTTTACAGAGTCCGCGGACGCGATGCAACAATTACAGCTGCGTCGCGCAACAAAAGCGAAGACAGTGCGAGACTGTATAAATATCGCTGGCTATCGTTAAATCCACTAGAAATGGCTGAAAAAGTTAAAAACGCGCGCGTCCCAGTGACTTTTTCTTTTTTAAGATTCACCACCGAGTTCACCACAGAAAAATTGTCCACATAGGCAGACGTTTAATAATTCTAAGTAATAATTTTTATAATTAATCTTTGACCGATCTTATGCATTCGACGTAAATATCGTTCAAATCTACTGCTCGAATCAGCTGTTAGCTATAGGCTTCTGTCATGAAGCGCTGTTGCCAAACGTCGACGCCATCGTTCTAGCAGACGAACGGCCTCATCTCTGTGTATATCTAGCTCCTTTAATATGTGATTATTTCTCGAAATAATCCGGTGAGCCTACGTTTTTTTTCTGACGTGATCCGTAATGTCCAACGAACGCATAGCACTTTTCATATTTCCGCTACCTTTGATCTAAGTATCAAAATTATTAACTCAAACGTGAGATTGGAGATTTCCGTCATAAGACCCCATGTAAAAATGTGATTTTGTAATATTTAATTACTCTTCGAAATAACCGGTAAGGGACCTTCAATTTTTGGGAACATCAAGCTGGATACTAAATAAATAATATATAAAAAAATCATGGGCGACAGTTTGGATCGCGTTCACGGCAGAACTACCTTAAGAGGCAGTGATACTTCGCTCGGAACTTCTTCGCCCAATGCTAAACGCCTATAGGGCTGTCTCTCTCGCACCTTTTTGTTTATCGCGTCTCCCGACCAATCGGCTTGATCTATCGAGAAGCCCGAAGATCAGCCCAATTCTGCAATACTTCCGCACATTCTATCAAAATCTGAGCTCTATCTGTCGAATAGTTTAGAAGAAAAGAGCTTTCAAAAATTCGAGCTGGAGTGGGGGAAGTGCCACTGCCTCTTAATCACTCCTCGCGATTAGCCTACAGCGCATGCGCCATTGCCCACAGCAGCCGGAAGTTGCGCGCGGCGCTCTTGGCGTCGAATAATCAGCGACAATTTAGCTGATATTTGCCTCGCGAGCGCTAAATGCGTAAAATGCAATGACCGCGGCGAGTCATTAATTGAGGGGCACTCTCGAAATTGGTCGATGAATGTTTAGGCACAAACAGCAATCATATACGGCGCGCGCGTTGGACTGTGTCATTAATATCGCGGCGAAATACGTTGTAAATATACGGAAATCAGCGCGCTGCCCGCGGTCGATCGACGCGTCATAACGCGAGTCGCGAACTAGTTTTGACTCTAAAACTATTAATTACGGCACCGAGGCGGCCGCAAACGCGGGAATGTCACTCGCTCTCCCGCGAGCGACGGAACAAAAAACGTCCCAATGGCGGCGACCGCGCGCCGTCGCGCATGCGCGCCGAGTGGCCGCGGCGCTGACGTCACGACGCCTCGTCACCGCGTTCGACGAGTGTGTTTTGCCTGATTATATCGAGGGGTCTTATCATTACCGCGAAAATAACGGGTTTCCCTCCGGAATGAATCGTGAGAGCCGATCCGACGTGCTTCTTTTTTGCGCTCTCGCGCAACTCGTCAACTCCTAATAACGTATACAACCCGACTCCGACACCGAGCTAATGAATACGCAGTGCCAGAAAGATATCCAGCGTGTTATTGATGGGCGGGTCATTTGTAAATGGCGGGAACATATGCAAATAGGAAGTCGCCGTGTGGCCCCCGGGGCTCGCGCGCTCGGACGTGTAATTAATATCTTTAGCGACGTGTACCTTCATTATTTCCAGTTAATCAACGTTCTGGCTCTCGATTTCACACTAATTCCGCGCCCGGAATCGCGCGACGATTGATAGTCAGGGTGGTCGCGCGGGGGTCCCGCTGATTTCTGTGAGAAAATCGCGCGCGCTCCACGGCGACGGAGGCAACGCGCGCTTGCCGAGAGTCCCACGTAGGGGTGGGCGATGTTTGTCGATTAATCGATCGCCGATGTTTTTTTTTTCGAGATATCGATGTTTTTTTCCGATTTTTTTTTAAACCGATTAATCGATCGCCGATGTTTTTTTTTTTGAGAAATCGATGTTTTTTTCCGATTTTTTTCAAAACCGATTAATCGATGTTCGATGTTTATTTATGAAACATCGACAACAAAAAATTGAAGACGGTCTGTGCGGTGTTACAAGTGTATTTTAACAGTTTTAAAGAAATATCAACTTTCGATAATTCTGCATCACTAAAGTTCGTGATATACTTAATTCCTGTGTAACGTGTGTCATACGGTGTAAAATATGACGTTTAGTAGAAGAAAGATTATCCGATCTATTTTTTCTATTTACAGTTCTGCGTGAATCACAACCCTTATCCTTATGCAAATTGCATCTGCCACTTATATTATACGTATATTGAATTTTTCGGAGTAGAAACAAATTTCACCAACAACGGCTACAACTCATGATTTCACGAATTATGGTTATTCAATGCTGATTCAAGAATCACTGTGGTTTGAATGTGCCTTGAGACTTTGGTTGACTTTATTTATTTGAATAAAATAATTTCGCTGATTTTGTTTTGATTTTTCAACGTTTTCTACTTTACCGATGTAAAATAATCGATGTTCCGATGTTTTTTGAGAAACATCGATTGTTCATAATCGATTTATTTAATAATCGATTTTTTCCTTAACATCGCCCATCCCTACGCGCGCCTGCGGAGAGTCCCACGACTTTAGTTCGACGTCTCGCCACCGCCGAATCGGGCGCGCAATTCCGGCCGAAGATTTCGCACGTCGTGCAAAAAACGTACAATAGCATCTGTACTGAATGAGTCATACTCACAATTGGGAAGCCTCGGCGATCCGCGCTTGTCAGATCGGTGATAAATTACTTATCCTTACTTCAAAAACGAGTTGTGGATACAGCGGCCGTAATTTAGGATCAACTGTGCTGTGTGCTCTTAACCTATAATAATGATGATAATAATAATAATGATGGCTATTTATCGATTATTTCTTCCTCGCCTCTCGTCCTGTCTCACCACACTCTTTTTTTCCAGGTCTGTCCAGCGTACGCGGAGTTTGAGTAGCAATCTATCAAAATTGACGAAGCGCGACGAATCCTTGGTTGGTCTTGCAATTAAGAATATACGTGACCGCGAAGACGCGGGGAGAAGCCGAGAGAGGCGAGAAGCTGCGCGAGAGCCGAGCATCAAGTTTGTTCGCGTCGTCGTCGTCGTCGTCTTGCTCGCGTGAAATCACGCGGGCACCACGTGCGCGCGCTGAGTCTTTCCACACGAGTGAAACGATCCATAAAGTTTTTGCGGCGCCCGGAGCGAGAGAGGAAGGATCGGTGATTCGTCGCGGCGCGCGGTGTGTGCAATGCGCTGCCGGCCGCCAGGACACACAGCCTCATTAAGCGATGCCCCTCTCCGCTTTTCGTAAAGGACAAATTAAGTAATTGGCGTTGTCCTCGGTGGGCACGAGACAAATTGGCGGTAGCGTCGCGAATGCATCGCGAGAGCGCGAAAAGGAGATAAGCGACTCGCGGCTAAAATGGATTTAACACTTCGGGCTCGGCTGCCTGTTTATGGAAACTCCTTATCGCTCGCCGGCTCCGAGTGCCATTCGTTCTTCACACTCCGGAGAAGTCGTTGCGAGTTGTCCTCGGGTCGTTTGACTAATAAGTGCCGATTGTTCCGACCGTGCGACGACTTTCATGGCTATATTACGTAAATGATTGTTCGATTATTACTTATTAATTATTAATGAAGCTACAACAATGATCGTTTTAATAGACCAAAATATATTATCAGTTTGTAGGAACTGAAAACCATCCTATCTATAGAATGGATATCGTGGATTTTTTTCCACGATATCCTACACGAAATCCACGATATCCTACACGAAATCCACGATTTCGTGGACCTACAAATTTCGAACAAATCGGTGATGCACATGGAAAAAAAAGAAATCGTTTCAAGAATAATTGCTTCAAATTTCAATATCCATCCGCGATGCCCGATTGGTGCGTTCGGCCGAAGCCAGGAGGCTCCTCGCCATCGGCAGGTGGAACCCGGGCGCATACTAAGCTCTATGTTAATGCGCCCTCGCTATTCGAATTTATACCCCAAGATTTCTCAGCCAGCCATATGCTCAGCCTTAGGGGGCTTTTCAACGAATCGCCCGAGGCTGACGATTCGATTTCAGCGTCTCTCCCCGGAGACTCGGACGAATTTGCGAAGTTAATGAGAAAAGTCCGGTCACGTGCGGAACAAGGACTGACCGACTCGGAGGGCGCTCGTCTCGCTTTTCGGACGCGCAAAAATCGGTCCGCGAAACGCGGCGCGTAACGGGTGACGCCATTTAGAATATCGCGCGACGCATACCAAAGGAGCGGACGCGGAGAGTCGAAAACTCGCTCGCGCGAACGCGCGGATAACGCAAAAAGGGAGCCGGAGCTCTCGAGACGCGTTTGCGCGCGCGGTGAAGCGCAGGACGACGACGCTCCTCGGGGCCCCGGGACCAGCGGAGACCGAGAGCTCGCGCTGTCGGTCCCCGAAGCGAGTCGGCGCTTTTGGGCCAGGAGGCGCCCCGTGGCGCGCGACATGCCCGTTCTGACCGCCATTTAGCGTGAACCTGTCTGCGTGCCACTAGGAACAGCTCCAGCAACCAGCAGCAACAGCAGCGGCGGCGGCGGCGGCGGCGGCGGCAGCAACAACGCGACTCGACGCTTCTTCTTCTATACCCATCCGCGAGAGCCCCTTCGTCCTTCTCCCCTCTCGCCTCTCGCCGAGATCTGCAAAAATATCGTATAAAACATATTAGCTCTCGGCCGGATCAATGAATTCTGTGAATTTTTATGTCTCGCCGCTGCAACGTAAAATCAAAGCTCCCTCTCGCCGTGCGCCGTGTCGATCTTTTTTCTCGAGGGCCCCGGAGAAAAATGCCTAATGGCCGCGGATGACTCACCGGCCACTCGTTAAAACTGAATAAATTAACAAATATCGCCGCGGTTATAATTGAACGAGCTTCGAGCTTGAGACGGCGCGAGAGACAAGTTTCAATATGCGCTGAGAATGTTTCGGCTTTGTGCGCTGTGATCAAATGAATTGACGCTGCCTCGAGGGACAATAAGGAAATGCAAATTGACGAAAAAATTCAAGCCGAATGCGTTGACCCCGGCGTAATTACGAGAAGAAGCGACTTTCGTAGTCCAGCGCAGATACAATATTCGCAAAACCAAAAGAAAGTAGGGGAAATTATTTTTTTAGGGACAATAAGGAAATGCGAATTGACGAAAAATTCAAGCGGAATGCGTTGACCCCGGCGTAATTACGAGAAGAAGCGACTTTCGCAGTCCAGCGCAGATACAATATTCGCAAAACCAAAAGAAAGTAGGGGAAATTATTTTTTTAGGGACAATAAGGAAATCCGAATTGACGAAAAATTCAAGCGGAATGCGTTGACCCCGGCGTAATTACGAGAAGAAGCGACTTTCGTAGTCCAGCGCAGATACAATATTCGCAAAACCAAAAGAAAGTAGGAGAAATTATTTTTTTAGGGACAATAAGGAAATGCGAATTGTCGAAAAATTCAAGCCGAATGCGTTGACCCCGGCGTAATTACGAGAAGAAGCGACTTTCGTAGTCCAGCGCAGATACAATATTCGCAAAACCAAAAGAAAGTAGGAGAAATTATTTTTTTAGGGACAATAAGGAAATGCGAATTGACGAAAAATTCAAGCGGAATGCGTTGACCCCGGCGTAATTACGAGAAGAAGCGACTTTCGCAGTCCAGCGCAGATACAATATTCGCAAAACCAAAAGAAAGTAGGGGAAATTATTTTTTTAGGGACAATAAGGAAATGCGAATTGACGAAAAATTCAAGCGGAATGCGTTGACCCCGGCGTAATTACGAGAAGAAGCGACTTTCGTAGTCCAGCGCAGATACAATATTCGCAAAACCAAAAGAAAGTAGGAGAAATTATTTTTTTAGGGACAATAAGGAAATGCGAATTGTCGAAAAATTCAAGCCGAATGCGTTGACCCCGGCGTAATTACGAGAAGAAGCGACTTTCGTAGACCAGCGCAGATACAATATTCGCAAAACCAAAAGAAAGTAGGGGAAATTATTTTTTTAGGGACAATAAGGAAATGCGAATTGACGAAAAATTCAAGCGGAATGCGTTGACCCCGGCGTAATTACGAGAAGAAGCGACTTTCGTAATCCAGCGCAGATACAATATTCGCAAAACCAAAAGAAAGCAGGGGAAATTAAAAAAAAAAATGCGAAATATTTTTTGTGGCCGTTGCAAAAAGGTGGACCACCTCGAGTCTTTGGGTCAGCCTCGACCGGGGAGGAAGGACGTACCGCACATGTGCCTCCTCGTATCCTCCTCACTCTCTCTCTCTCTCTCTCTCTCCTTTTCCCCGGCGCCGGTGGTTGATGCTGGTCGCCTCTCGGCCTTACGAGAGTTATGTTACGGTCAGCCATAAACGAAATGAGAAAACTGTCCCGAGCGCCGCCGCCGCCGTTGAAAAATCTCCGCGGAATACAAATGTTCGTTTTGATTTCAGTCTCGTGCGAGTCCTCCGCTCCTCTGTAGCGCAAACGCGCCGCGCGGACATTTGGTCGCGTCCTACGCACGCCGAGGCCGGGTCCAACGTCCTTTCGCCGCACGGAGCATAAATTCGGCAACGCTCGTCGGCGGCTCCTAGACAAACGACGTTAAATTAACAGATATAAAACGTGAAATAAAACGAGCGATCAAGAAATCATTTGGCCCGAGATATATATACCGAGAGACGCGTCGGTGATCCTGAGAGCCCAGTGACGATCGACTGAAGTGGCGTGTCCAGTCGGATGTGCCGCACACCGGCTGCCCTCGTCCGTGTATGTCTGTATGTACCCCGTTCACATCGGGCACAAAGCGAAAGCAAAAGCAGCAGCTCGGCGACGACACTTGCCGAGAGGCGAGCGCGGCGCGCTGGTCAACAGCCACGATACATGGAAGCCTACACGAACGGACGATTCGGAATTAGATGTTATCTTTGATGAGCCTTCTCTTTATTCCTTCTCCCTCCTCCTCCTCCTCCTCTTCTTCTTATTCGTCTTCTTCTTCTTCTTCTTCTAGAATCTCTTCGCGTACGGATTCTGGCGCTCGCTCGGTCCCAGTTCAGCAGGACCCATTGGCTGGAATACAGAAGGAGAAAGAAGAGTAGAAACAAGAGAAGAGCAAGCAAAAGAGTGCGGAACGAGGACGAGAGGAACAGAGAGAGAGAGAGGGAAGGCCGGGGGGAAAAAGGCCCAAAGAGAACGTCCCTCCTCCTCGTCGGCTCGGACGCTCACGCCAAGATACGGATCTTCTTGGCGCCACCGTAAGGTCCGCCGCTGCCCGCCCGAGGACCTCGTAAGTCCTCTCCGAGCGCCCTAGGGCCCCGCGCCAAAGCAAACAGCCGTAAGACGACGGAAAGGGACGACCAACGAGCCGGCAAACATCGTCAACGCGCGGGACGGAGAGGGAAAACCGATTTTCGGACCCGAACTCTTTAACCGCGGTTTAAGCGTAACCGATACCTTGACGGGGGGTCCCACGGGCCCCCGAGCTCTCGACGACCCTCCCGACAGATCGAATTTTCGGACCGACGACTGCTGTGTGACGAGCACGAAAAATGTTCCCGGTGTCTCTGCGATCGTGGAACGCGGAATCGTCGATTTGTCATCTATCGGACGGGGGCGAGACGAGGACTGAGAATTTTCGAAAGATTTTTCTTCGATTCCCGGTGAATTAAACATGAAGCTGCTTCGGGGAAGAATCAGTCGGGCGCGAAAGACGCGAAGCTAATTTTTATCTATCCGAAGAAAAATTAACGTTATTTGTCAGCGAATAATTTGGTGAAGAAGAGACGAGGGACGAGCCTCGCGTATTATCCGTATTATCCGGGGAAAAATAATAACAGCTAATGCTGGGAAAGATCCTCGTGGATTGGCCTCTGGCAATAATCGCGAGGTCGCCGCGTGGGGCGCACAAGAAGCAGGTCGTATAATTGCGGGAAACACTGGCGCAACGGGCTTAAGGTCGGCGGCTAAGGTATATTAGCGAGAGAATAAAAGAGATTAGAAATGGAGAACGGTCGCGCGCGCCGCAAACACTTGAGGCAGATTTGTCGGGCTCTGTGTGATACAATGTAGGGACACACCGAGGGGGAAACGTTCCGTTCTACGTTGCCGCGCTACGGGACAAGCGGCAGCACTCGCGCTCTGTGTACTCTCAGCCCGAAAGCACAAATACGCCGGCCGGATAATCCTTGAGGTTTTCTCGTGACTGCTGGTGCAATGCCATAAGTTTATTACCGGGCGGCGCTACGGATACCCCACGAAAAACCCTCGCGACGGACGGACTCGGTTCTCGACTCGATGGAATAAATATACGAGCGACAGACAAACGGCAGCCGCGGGCCTAACGACGCATCCGCTTGACGGCTGTCGGACGCCTCTGGCGCTTGCACGAAAACCGGAGGTTTTCTACCCTCGACACACAAACCCTGGACATTTTTCTTTCCCATACGTTTCAAAAAGGTGTTTAAGTACTCTGATGTAAATTTTACATAAAAAAACGCGCCTCGCGTTACGCTCACGTTCTGCCCTTTTTCTCTACTAGGAACATCGCGCTTGCACCCAGAGAAATCGTTCTGATGGGATCTATTCCAAAGAAATAAAATTTATTTGAAGAAAATAAGAATTTATTTGAATGAAATCGATTTTATTTGATCCAAATAAATCCTATTAGGTCGGTCATTAAATAGATCAATTTATTTAATGGCCGGCCTAATAGGACTTATTTGGATCAAATAACATTTATTTCGTTCAAATAAAATTTATTTCATTCAAATACATTTTACTTCGTTCAAATAAAATGTATTTCATTCAAATACATTTTACTTCGTTCAAATAAAATTTATTTCATTCAAATACATTTTACTTCGTTCAAGAAAAATTTATTTCATTCAAATACATTTTACTTCGTTCAAATAAAATTTATTTCATTCAAATACATTTTACTTCGTTCAAATAAAATTTATTTCATTCAAATACATTTTACTTCGTTCAAATAAAATTTATTTCATTCAAATACATTTTACTTCGTTCAAATAAATTTTATTTCATTCAAATACATTTTACTTCGTTCAAATAAATTTTATTTCATTCAAATACATTTTACTTCGTTCAAATAAATTTTATTTGTTTCGAATAGGTCTCATCAGGGAGATTTCTCTGGGTGCGCTTCGCTCGCGCTACTGACCACATAAAAAAATATATTTGTTGTCACAACAACGAAAAAAGGTTCATTTAACAAAATGTTTTTATTTCAACAGCAAAATGTATTGTTGTCGAAATAAATAAAAAAATGTCCAATCATTTCGTACGGGATACAACAGTGATATACCAGCATCCTAACCAATTTGAAATTGTCGAGAAAACCAACCGGTCGAGGTTCCGGCAATGAACTCATCCGTTGCCACGAAAAATATGTGTCTAAGTAAACCAAAAATTGTAATTCCAATCACGTTTTCTTACCGTGATGAATGTGAAGAAAATGCGAAAATCGGGCAACAACATAATTTCGTTATTTCAATTACATATTATTTCGAACGCGAGGCGTGGAACCACAGCCAATAAGGAGACGAATAGAGAATGGCTTCACGATTATCTCGGACTTCGACTCCGATTGTCTGTCTTTTTTAATAGAGAAAAACTACGAAATAATCATAATTCATCCGACAACGATCCACGACAACGATCCGAAAAGCCTCAACGCGCCGGCTTCTCCGAGTCTTCGCGTTACAAAAATAGAGCTTCCCTCCGCGCGCGAGCGAAACCTCCCCCGCGAAAACACCCTCGGGCTTGAATTTTCGCGCGTCACCGAGCGCCTCGCGTTAACGCATCGAAGATACGCGCTGATATTTGCGGAGAGCCGAGAGGAGGAAAAAGAATTGGCGGCAAAAAAGCTAAGAGAAACGGAAAGGGGATACCCGGCGCCGGTATAACGACACTCGCGAACCCGCCCAGTCTAGGTAGCATGACGTTGTAAATATTTGCTGTCATCGGTCGTCTCTCTCTCTCTCTCTCGCCCTCCTTCCCTCCTCGGGATCCTCGGACGAGGCGAGATGCGAGCATCGGTCGACAGAAACCCACCTTCCCTCCTCTATCCCCACCTTAATAAGGGTGCACCCCTCGAGCGTGGGTCAATTCTCAGCCGGTGCCGCGTACCGCGTGGCCCGCGTATATCCGTTCCCCTTTTCCTCGGTCGCCGGGGCCTCGTCGTCGTTCCCGGCTCCTCTCTCGCGTCCTCGTCCTCGTCCTCGGGAGAAACCGTGTCACCTGAGCCTAGTATCGGACACTGATGGTGCGGATAGCGGCGCTTTGTGCCTCGTCGGGCCGGCGCGTCGCGCGGCAAAGGCCTCGAAAAACAATGACGAAGTGGACGGACACGCTCGCCTCTTGTAATTCTCTCGCTGGAACGAAAAAAAAAGAAGAAACGTGGAGTTAAAAAAAAAAAAAGAAAGAAAGAGGAGAAACGAAAACAAAAATCGTAGAGCGGCCACCAGCGGCCTAGTGTCTCGACTTTACCCACGGGCCACCGTTGATTCGATATGGGCGTCCCGAGATGGACAAAGATCCATCAGTTTGCATTATCCTCTTACGCTCGGTGGGCACAGTCGCGATGCCGAATATTGTTCTCCACTTCGGTTGCGGTGAATGTAAACTGGCAGAACAACGGGAGGAGAAAAAAAAACGTGATAGTAATAACGAATGTGAGGAAGAGGCGGAGAATTGAATGAGCAATAACCGTGAGCGAACGTTGCGTCAGTCATTATCTAATCATTGGTGTACCCACGTGCTGGCGGTTGGCTGGGCGCGCGGCTGTCGTTGTTGCCGCTGCTGATTGAATCAATCGGTGGCGCGGAGGGAACTCGTGCATCATCCTTGCCCTTGCGGTTCCGGTCGGCCCGAGGTCCTCCCGTCTCTCTCTCGCTCTCGCGGTGTCTCTCTCTCTCTCTCTCTGACTCTTCTAGCTGCAACAAGAAACTCGTCGATTTAATCTTCAATGTATATCTGCGCGAAGAAGCAACACGAGAACACGGGCGACGCGTAGTTACGGTAGTCGAGCGATGGTGGCGCGACTAGCGGGCTCGGCGCCCATGACGAGAACGACGGGAGCGATCGGCGCAGGGTTGTCAATCGCACGTCATAACGCGACGCGGACAACCGTCCCCTCTCTCGCTATTTCTCTCGCGTTTTTCGCTTTTTCTCCGCTTCCCGACGAGTCCGAGAGCCGTCGGTCTTACTCACCCACTTTGCTGCGGTGACCAGCCCCATGGAAAAGAAGTATAGACGAAAATATATCTGACATATAGAACTTTTCGGACGATAATACAATAAAAATACATTTTGAATATATTTTGGATATATTTCAGATATATTTTTCGCTCGCGTGTATTTCATATACATCCTAAAATATATCCGACATATACATAGAACTTTTCGGACGATAATAGAATAAAAATACATTTTGAATATATTTTGGATATATTTCAGATATATTTTTCGCTCGCGTGTATTTCGTATACATCCTAAAATATATCCGACATATAGAACTTTTCGGACGATAATACAATAAAAATACATTTTGAATATATTTTGGATATATTTCAGATATATTTTTCGCTCGCGTGTATTTCATATACATCCTAAAATATATCCGACATATGGAAGTTTTCGGAAAAAAGATATCTTGTATATCCAGCATACATCTTTTATATATCTTGCGTATATTTGATTTCCATATGGGCATTACGGCCGCCGTCCGCCTCTGGAGGAAGGGAAGCTGCCGCGGAGGATCAACGAACGATTGTGATGGGAGTAACGGAATTTTCGGGGATCTGCATTTGCGGGTGGATTTTTCGCGGTGTTTTAAGGATCCGACAGATCTACGTTTGTGAATTAAGGCGAGGTGATAACTAGTCAGTCGGTAATAAAAACTGTAAACAATTATTCCGACGATGCTTAACGTTTCTGAAAAAAAGAAAAGTTTTACGTCATTCCTCATTCAATTCTGCATGATGTAAAACTTTTATTTCTTCAGGCATGTGTCTGGTTTCCGTGTATTGTTGTTCCGAAAATTATTTTCTATCTCTCTCGCACTCACGGTGGTTTCGCCTCGCCTTAAGAGGCAGCGCTACTCACCCCCCCCCCCCCCTTCCGTCCTCAACTGATCTTTTTGAATCGTATTTGTTCCCGAGCGACTAGCCAGATTGAGCTCAGATTTTAAGAGAATATGCAGAAGTATTGCAGAATTGGGCACAGCTTCTCGCTTCTCGATACTCGAAACTGGTTTTTCGGGAGAATCGCAAAACCAAAAAGTGAGGTTAGGCGCGAGAGACAGGTACGGTAGAAGTACCGGTTGTGGCCACCTTTGGTCCAGTTGTGGCCATCGAATTCAAAAGGACAGAATTATTTGTATTGTTAAAACGAAACAAAATTGCATCGATTATCTTGTTAACTTGTATGAATACTTTCGAAGTATCAACATGAAAATACAGGAAAGCAACGATTTGAAATGAATTATAGTGAAAATGGCCACAACAAAAGCCTTTTGTCTGGCTCTCAATTCTGCGAATTTTCTATTATTTTGGCAAACGGATTAGATTCGGGTTGAGGTTTTAGTAAAAATGGATGTCGAATTAAAGCCGTAATTTATTCTTTCGTGTGACGTTTTTGCTATTGAACCTGGAAAGACATTTTGGCAAGTCCACTAATCAGACGGTATCATTTTTCGCGACGAATTTTTCGTTTTTCGCTTTTTCTCCGCTTCCCGACGGGTCCGAGAGTCGTTCTTACTCACCCACTTCGCCACGGTGAGCATTACGTCCGTCGTTCGCCCCTGGAGGGAGCGAAGCTGCCGCCGAGGAATCAACGAGCGTCCCCCGTGAACGGAGAGCGAGGAAAGCGCAGGGCTCTTTGTCTCAAAAGCTATAATTAAAAGTCGTAGCGGCCGGACTGACGTGTCCCCCGGTGGAAAAGCGCCCGGCGCGCGAGGCGAAACGAGGGAACGGAGGAAAGAGACGGCCGATGGGCCGCGAGGACGGACGGCGAACGAGACAGAGGGGGCGGGGAGGGGGATGGCAGACGACAGCGGCAGATTCGTATCTCTCGTTTACACCCATCGGCTGCCACCTCGACTCGGGCCTTCGTCATCCATCTAATTTCTCGTGCTCGTATAATGCGACTCTCCGTCGTGTATCGTGCGGGTTCTCCTGTGTCTGCAGCGACGTTCGGTATACTCACGAGAACGCGGCGACCTGTCGAGATTTTTCGACCCTCGCCGACTGGAAACACCGACCGCGCATATTATAAACGTAAATATCCCGAGATCTCGCGCTACCGACGCGTCGCTATGCTAACTCAAAGGAAAAATGCGTAATTCCTCGTCTCTCTCGCTGCTGGAAATTTATCGGTTCCTCCTCGGGGTCCCGCGACGCCGGCTGTGCCGGTAAAGATGACATTGGGAGGGGGCGGAAAAACCTTGAACGTTTATTCCCTAATTTTGTTTACGATAATTTCATATGTACGAAGAACGAAACATTGGCTCAATGTATCGGCGACACGAGATGAAGTTGTAGTATTCTCAGTAGGGATGGGCGATGTTCGGAAAAAACATCGATGTTAAAATAATCGATTATTTAAAACATTTAATGATTGATTGATTGATTATGAATATCGGTGTTTAAAAGAAAACATCGAAACATCGATTGTTTTCATCGATCAAAGAATATGCAATTACCGAGTAAAACAAACACAATTTGTAACATTATTATATCCATGATTTCGGAATAAATTCATCATTTATGACCATTTTTATTGCAAAGTCATATACTTGAAGTCGGCCGTTCCATCCAGAGCTGCGCAATATTTCCTTAAACATTTTTTTGAGTTCCATCTGCGGTAAAGAGTCGCACTCAACAGGGTTATTTCGTAACTAGACGAGGCTAAAAAAATCGTCATCGATGTTCGGGGGAAAAACATCGGCAACCGATTAATCGGGTTAAAGAAACATCGACAAAATTATTCGATTATTCGAGAAAAAAACATCGATGTTTAATTAATCGGCAAACATCGCCCATCCTTAATTCTCAGGCAACTTTCCCAGCGTACGAAAATTATCGATGAAATATTATCTCTGGAATCTCCAAAAGATTTTTTTCGTCAATCTCCGCTAGTGACAATTGAAGTGAATTTTTGTAGTTACGCCAAGATTTACAGCGTCCTGACTTTCGGGTTGTGTAAAATTTTACAAAATAAAAATAAATAAAAATATCAAGACGACAGAAGAATATTCTCGAAGGGCGAACCGAAGTAGCCGCGACTCGCGCGGCAGCAGCTGCACATGCAACACCGCGTATTGTAATGCTCTATGTGCCCGACGCGCAGTACGTATTATATACGTACTGCGCTTGCGCGCGGGGTATTACAGTCGTATACAATTATTTACTATCAAAGATAGATGATCGCCAGTCTTACACGGAACGATCCGCGCAGAAACAACAAGAATAGCCAACGTTACTTTACCAACCGCGTGTATCGCATTATATACACAGAAAGAGAGAGTGAGAGAGAGGAGCGTAGCTACGTTACAGGAGTGACAGTCGCAGAAAGAAGTCTCGAATGCACAGGTACCACTGAAATATATACATACATATGTACCACCTACATATATACATCCACACACCGCCGTGTAAATAAACGCACGCTGTGTGTATATAAAAGAAGAGACTTGGAAGCGAAGGAGCAGCGAGCTGGCCGGGCGTTTACGTAAATCTTTCGTGTATGTAACTCATCTGCCGAGGAAGCCCAGTTATACGCCACCGAGCGTTGTTTATGCTTTCCTGTGCCGCATGCAGCGCCGCGCGGCTTTCTGAAATATGCAAATCACGAATTCGCATAATGGTATTATCGCGATAGGACGACGGGGGAGCGAGCGAGACGGGAATAAAGCGCCGCTCACGGGCGTTCGCGAAGCAGCAGCGGCGGCAGCAGCGGCGGCAGCAGCGGCGGCAGCAGCAACAACAGCCGCGGAGGAGGACGGCTACGACGTTCCCGACACCGCGAATACGTACATCTCGCAGACGGATAACGTACGCATTGTCCATATTATTATTGCTGTTGTTATTATTACGCGCGCGTTCCGCGCCGCGGCGAGTCGGTGCGCGCATGCGCGGACCGCCAGTGTGTCTCCGCGAGACACACGAGACAGAGGGATGAAAATATAATCCGCGAGTGATTAAACGGCAGCGCGCGTGTTTGTGCGCGCACAGGTTAGTTTGTTGGGACGTAAACGTGAGCCGCAAGGTCTGTAATAATGAGCGCGAGAGCCGAAACGATGCGGAGGGGGGGGGGGGGGGATTATGTTTGGCGCGTCTAATTCCATGGTTTACCGCAGACTTCAATCACTATCACTGTAATGAAAGGGAGCAGCGCGGCGTTCTGTCGCTGCGCGCGCGCGAGACGCTAGTGTGGTAGTAATCAATCGCTTTTAGGGCTTCGCACGGTTGGTAACTAACGAAGCGTCACTATCCCCCTCTCCACCTCCCTCCGCCCTCGGCGCAAGCCCTACGGCTAGTGCGAAAACAGACTTGGCGCATTCCTCTCTCCACGCCCGATGCTCCGCGGCTGCGGCAAACATCCTCGATGTGCGATCTGTATGCGCGAGTTTATCAACCGAACACTGTGTGTTCATTCTCGCGGTGGCTTCGAGCGGCCGACGCTGATTGGCGAAATTTCCGGGTTGTGACAAAAAGTCGCTTTTGGTTGGCAGCTGAAAGACCTGAGGGTTCTGATTAGAGATGTGAAATGACGGTCATTTTTTAAATTGGTCAAAAGTCCAAAAAATGACCGTCATTTGACGTAATTTTTTAAATTGGTCAAAAGTCCAAAAAATGACCGTCATTTGACGTAATTTTTTTTGCCCATTTTGTCGAAGTAAAAATGACGGTCATTTCGACAAGCGTCTTGTGACGGTACAAAGTGGACCAAAACACCTGTTTAGTTGCGAAATTACGGTCTTTTATTTTTTGGTCACAATTTTTTTACGTTGAACTCAAATACGTAAGTCAATATTGAAGCTAAACATTAAAATTCGTGACTTTTAACGCAGATCAGCCGATATACAACATTTACCGAGTATTTAGAATCTTTTTTTATGATTTCCTGAAATTGTTATGCAGGTATCAATCATTCGGGCTCAAACTAAAAACACGCGCAATTGGCGGCAGTTTTAAGTAATCAGTCATAAATAAATTGGTCATTTTTTGACGCGTCATTTGACGATCACTCGACGGTCTTGTGACGATCAAATGACCGTCACAATATAGACCTCGCATCTCTAGTTCTGATGTGTTTTTAGGCGAACGATATGAAGAATATTCTGTAAATAGAGCGAAATTCGAAGGAGAAAGAGGGAAACGAAGCGCAGTAAATAAAGTGAGGTTAAATGTTTGATCATTTTGATTTTTTCCTGGCGCATCAAGGAGCGCGTCACGTTCCATCAACGGCCGCGAACCGCCCCGAGTTCTCGCGGCTTCGAATGCAAAACGCGAGAACCCCGCGAGTGTAGCGCGAATCTCGCTGCGCGCGCGCTCGCATTTTCCCGGTTTATTATCATTTTATTCAGATGCGCCGCGCCGCGAGTCGTGTTTCGCGAAGGATCCTCCCGCCCCGTTTGCCTCACCCGAATCCTCTCAACGCCATCTATCCCACACTCGAGCACGTTACTTTCCCGCTCTCTCTCTCGCTCTATCCACCTATACAAGTGGATATACAACGGACGACGCAGCCTCCGCAGACTGCGAAGCACGTTAAATTTAAGGTTTCCGTCGACATGCCGGCGCTATAAATTTCCGCGTTACGCTTCTACAGCTACTTTTCTCTCTCTCTCTCATTTCTCGTCCGATTCTCTTTAAGCGAAAAATAATTCCGTCGCGAGTGCGTTCGGAATTTTCGAGGATCTGCACTTCCGGAAGGTGGGGTTTTTTTTTCGCGGTGTTGTAAGAATCCGGAAAATCTGCGTTTCCGAAACCGCCCGTCTTAAGAAGGGCGGTTTGTTTGACTCTCAATCTAATGTCTATTTTTTGTTGGCGAACGAATCACAGTTTTGTTCACATTTTAGTCAAAATTTATCTATGAGCCTCAAGATAAGGTGGTATCTTATTATATTAGGTGATCCATTTTTTTTTATTGAATCTGGAAAGACGTTTTGGAAATTCTACTAATCGCACATTTTTTGCAACCGACGCGATTTTTGTTACTCTAAAATTTAAAACAGAGTCTCCATTATTATATTTTATAATTTCAATTTTTTAAATTTATAGATCGGTTAAAACATAGTAAAAGATAAACTGACCGATTAATAATCAAAGAAAAAATCAGTTCTGTCAGTTCCAAACTCCGAGAAACTGGGGTGATTATACCGAATTAATGATCAAAAGATAGTGGGTCATGTAAAGAGTAAAGATTGCAAGAACATTTACTAAAGTCGCGTGGAAAAATAGGACTAAGTCGGCTATGTACGTTGCAGCTGAATTTCGCATCGAGAATAAAGGCTACACGAATTCTAGTCGGTACCGCCATCTGTCGGTCAGGCCGTGAACTCACTACACATGTCTCAGTAAGCCACGTACCGGGTGTCTTAAAGAAAAATTTGTGTGAGGTGAATTTTAGCAGTTGTCGGTCCGAAGCCAGCTATGATTTCTGATCAAACAAATGTACAGTTGCAAACAAAAATAACAAAATAATGTAACAACTACTAGGTTATCGCGCGAAGCTCGCGTATCCTTCTTCTAAAAAGTTCATGAGTAACGAAAAGCATCGTCATCTTTTTATTCAAACTGAGCTTGGTTGTCAGGAAAGTCCTTGGTAAAATATTCAGTTTGGTGTCAAATTTGACATAAGAGGACGATCGCGGCAGTGCCCATAACCTTTTAAGGTAGTATGAGCGTACAGATGAACGTCGCGTAAATTCGAGGGATTTTGAGAGAGAATTACAAAGAGTTCTCGATGAGATAAAACTCTGAAAAAAATCAAGCATATGAAAGGCGGTAAAGAGATTAATTTAGACAATAATAATTTAAAAAATGTTATTAACAAATTACTTAAATAAATAATTGTTCAACTAAATATCCGGCAACCTAACTCTTTTTTGTTATTTAAGTCATCTTCTTATTTTTCTACATACGTATGAATTTTTTCCGCGAAAATCGCGAAAATCGACCCCAATTTTTTTTCTTTTCAAAATATCGACTTGTAACCTATACCATTATTCTCAAGTCGTATATTCTACCCCTAAAAACACTGGTTACTAACCTTTTTTAATTGATTTTGAAAAAAATATTTTTTTGGCGATTTTTATTCTGTGAGAAATCGTAGATTCGGCTCCGGACCGAAAATCGCGAAAATCGACCCCAATTTTTTTTCTTTTAAAAATATCGACTTGTAACATATACCATCATTCTCAAGTCGTATATTCTACCCCTAAAAACACTGGTTTTTAACTTTTTTTTATTGATTTTGAAAAAAATATTTTTTGGCGATTTTTATTCTGTGAGAAATCGTAGATTCGGATCCGGACCGAAAATCGCCAAAATCGACCCCAATTTTTTTTTCTTTTCAAAATATCGACTTGTAACCAATACACTCATTCTCAAGTCGTATATTGTACCCCTAAAAACACTGGTTATTAACCTTTTTTAATTGATTTTGAAAAAAATATTTTTTTGGCGATTTTTTTCTGTCAGAAATCGTAGATCTGGCTCCGGACCGAAAATGGGCACAATCGACCCCAATTTTTTTTCTTTTCAAAATATCGACTTGTAACCTATACCATAATTCTCAAGTCGTATATTCTACCCCTAAAAACACTGGTTTTTAACTTTTTTTTATTGATTTTGAAAAAAATATTTTTTGGCGATTTTTATTCTGTGAGAAATCGTAGATTCGGATCCGGACCGAAAATCGCCAAAATCGACCCCAATTTTTTTTTCTTTTCAAAATATCGACTTGTAACCTATACCATCATTCTCAAGTCGTATATTCTACCCCTAAAAACACTGGTTATTAACCTTTTTTAATTGATATTGAAAAAAATATTTTTTTGGCGATTTTTTTTCTGTGAGAAATCGTAGATTCGGCTCCGGACCGAAAATCGCCAAAATCGACCCCAATTTGTTTTCTTTTCAAAATATCGACTTGTAACCTATACCATCATTCTCAAGTCGTATATTCTACCCCTAAAAACACTGGTTATTAACCTTTTTTAATTGATTTTGAAAAAAATATTTTTTTGGCGATTTTTTTCCTTTCAAAAATCGTAGATTCGGCTCCGGACCGAAAATCGCGAAAATCGACCCCAATTTTTTTTCTTTTCAAAATATCGACTTGTAACCTATACCATCATTCTCAAGTCGTATATTCTACCCCTAAAAACACTGGTTATTAACCTTTTTTAATTGATTTTGAAAAAAATATTTTTTTGGCGATTTTTTTTGTCAGAAATCGTAGATCTGGCTCCGGACCGAAAATGGCCAAAATCGACCCCAATTTTTTTTCTTTTCAAAATATCGACTTGTAACCTATACCATCATTCTCAAGTCGTATATTCTACCCCTAAAAACACTGGTTATTAACTTTTTTTAATTGATTTTGAAAAAAATATTTTTTGGCGATTTTTATTCTGTGAGAAATCGTAGATTCGGCTCCGGACCGAAAATCGCCAAAATCGACCCCAATTTTTTTTTCTTTTCAAAATATCGACTTGTAACCAATACACTCATTCTCAAGTCGTATATTGTACCCCTAAAAACACTGGTTATTAACCTTTTTTAATTGATTTTGAAAAAAATATTTTTTTGGCGATTTTTTTCTGTCAGAAATCGTAGATCTGGCTCCGGACCGAAAATGGGCACAATCGACCCCAATTTTTTTTCTTTTCAAAATATCGACTTGTAACCTATACCATCATTCTCAAGTCGTATATTCTACCCCTAAAAACACTGGTTATTAACCTTTTTTAATTGATATTGAAAAAAATATTTTTTTGGCGATTTTTTTTCTGTGAGAAATCGTAGATTCGGCTCCGGACCGAAAATCGCGAAAATCGACCCCAATTTTTTTTCTTTTAAAAATATCGACTTGTAACCTATACCATCATTCTCAAGTCGTATATTCTACCCCTAAGAACACTGGTTATTAACCTTTTTTAATTGATTTTGAAAAAAATATTTTTTTGGCGATTTTTTTTGTCAGAAATCGTAGATCTGGCTCCGGACCGAAAATGGCCAAAATCGACCCCAATTTTTTTTCTTTTCAAAATATCGACTTGTAACCTATACCATCATTCTCAAGTCGTATATTCTACCCCTAAAAACACTGGTTATTAACCTTTTTTAATTGATATTGAAAAAAATATTTTTTTGGCGATTTTTTTTCTGTGAGAAATCGTAGATTCGGCTCCGGACCGAAAATCGCCAAAATCGACCCCAATTTGTTTTCTTTTCAAAATATCGACTTGTAACCTATACCATCATTCTCAAGTCGTATATTCTACCCCTAAAAACACTGGTTATTAACCTTTTTTAATTGATTTTGAAAAAAATATTTTTTTGGCGATTTTTTTCCTTTCAAAAATCGTAGATTCGGCTCCGGACCGAAAATCGCGAAAATCGACCCCAATTTTTTTTCTTTTCAAAATATCGACTTGTAACCTATACCATCATTCTCAAGTCGTATATTCTACCCCTAAAAACACTGGTTATTAACCTTTTTTAATTGATTTTGAAAAAAATATTTTTTTGGCGATTTTTTTTGTCAGAAATCGTAGATCTGGCTCCGGACCGAAAATGGCCAAAATCGACCCCAATTTTTTTTCTTTTCAAAATATCGACTTGTAACCTATACCATCATTCTCAAGTCGTATATTCTACCCCTAAAAACACTGGTTATTAACTTTTTTTAATTGATTTTGAAAAAAATATTTTTTGGCGATTTTTATTCTGTGAGAAATCGTAGATTCGGCTCCGGACCGAAAATCGCCAAAATCGACCCCAATTTTTTTTTCTTTTCAAAATATCGACTTGTAACCAATACACTCATTCTCAAGTCGTATATTGTACCCCTAAAAACACTGGTTATTAACCTTTTTTAATTGATTTTGAAAAAAATATTTTTTTGGCGATTTTTTTCTGTCAGAAATCGTAGATCTGGCTCCGGACCGAAAATGGGCACAATCGACCCCAATTTTTTTTCTTTTCAAAATATCGACTTGTAACCTATACCATCATTCTCAAGTCGTATATTCTACCCCTAAAAACACTGGTTATTAACCTTTTTTAATTGATATTGAAAAAAATATTTTTTTGGCGATTTTTTTTCTGTGAGAAATCGTAGATTCGGCTCCGGACCGAAAATCGCGAAAATCGACCCCAATTTTTTTTCTTTTAAAAATATCGACTTGTAACCTATACCATCATTCTCAAGTCGTATATTCTACCCCTAAGAACACTGGTTATTAACCTTTTTTAATTGATTTTGAAAAAAATATTTTTTTGGCGATTTTTTTTGTCAGAAATCGTAGATCTGGCTCCGGACCGAAAATGGCCAAAATCGACCCCAATTTTTTTTCTTTTCAAAATATCGACTTGTAACCTATACCATCATTCTCAAGTCGTATATTCTACCCCTAAAAACACTGGTTATTAACCTTTTTTAATTGATATTGAAAAAAATATTTTTTTGGCGATTTTTTTTCTGTGAGAAATCGTAGATTCGGCTCCGGACCGAAAATCGCGAAAATCGACCCCAATTTTTTTTCTTTTAAAAATATCGACTTGTAACCTATACCATCATTCTCAAGTCGTATATTCTACCCCTAAGAACACTGGTTATTAACCTTTTTTAATTGATTTTGAAAAAAATATTTTTGTTCGGGGTTATAACTACTGGGTGGGAGATTTCGAATTTCGCGCCGTCCCTCGACGCGCGCCGCGGCGCTGTCAGCGCCCGGAAGCGCGGTCCGAGTCGGAAGGAGGAATCGCGCGGGCTTCCGCGCGACGCGCGCGCCCCCGGTGTTGGCGCTCGGACTGCCTCGCGCGTCGGCTCGTCCTTTGTCGTCCGGGATTCGCAGGAGCGAGCAGCGTGCGCGATTAGAGTTCGAGTCCCTCGCGTGCGTTTACGAGATCGAGTCCCTCGGGCGCGAAGTTCTCGCGTGTGTTTGTGCCGTCTTTGGAATCGCGTCCCACTCGTGGGTTTCTTTGCACGGTATCGCCTGCGTTCGCGATAAACCGAAAAGAGTGTTCGCGGCGCCTTCTCGCCGGTCTCGATCGCGGTCGATCCGGGCGTCGTAGCGCCCTCGCAACGGCTCTGTCCGCCTCGCGCGGAGTGTCGGATTGTTTCGCGCGTCCACGCGCTCGGTATTGCGTACCCGCGGATTTAAGGTTGTCGTCTCGCGGAAAACTCTTGTGTGCGTCGTCGCGTACGTGTGTCGGTTAAAACGCGCCGTTGCGCCGCGTATCGGCTCGCGCGCGTTCGAGCCTGCGTCGACCGCGTTCGTGAGCGGAATCGGTCGTCCCCACGGACCAGTTGCTCGGAAATTCGGCCACGTGCGACTCGCGTCGACGTGCCGGATTACAGCGGTGCGACCGCCCACGCGGCAGGGCCTCTCCAGGGTCTGCTCGTGGCCCAGGTACGGTGCCCTCAAGACGTTGAGGCGACCTGCGGCTCAGAAGGAAGCTTCCACGACGCGCGTCGCGATCTTGCGGTACCCGGTCATTTGACCGGCGGTTAGGGTAAGGTACGGAGAGCTCTCCAGCGTGCGTGCGACAAAGGTACCTCGCGGCTAATTGATGTGTGTTCGGTGATTTACAATTTGCTATTATTTACTGTGTGTGCTGTGATTTACTATTTACTATTACGTGCGTTGTGTTCTGTGTTGTATTATCTGCTATTACTTGATTTGCGTTCTTGGTTAATTTGACATTTAACTTTCCTATAGTTATAAAATAAAAGGTACTCTTGCCCCGGCTTTTCTCTCTGCATCGTGAGAGTTTTTACGCCGAGGCAAGTTGTTTGATTTTCCCGCGATATTGTGTACGTGTTTTATTTGCCCAACCTTCCCTCACTCACTCCGCCATCTTAATCTTGGACTTCAACTAGCCGCTACCGCTATACGCAGCATCGATGAGACTTAACTTTTACTTCATGGTGCCCCGGGTGAGGAGTGAGTGAATGGTTGAGTGAATAATCCACTAATTTCGAACGGTATTTTGTAAGCGTCTATTATTCGAGCGAACCGCCGTCGGTGCGGCTGGTTGTACTCGGGATTGCTTCGGACCGTATCGTCGGGCGCTCTCGCCGCTAGTTGCATTCGGCCTCGCCACATTCGCGGTGAAGCCAATCCGGCTCTCGGTATAGCGTCGCGTTTGAGACTTTCGAGCCGCGCATTCCGCCTTGTTTGTTTTTGCTCTCGCCAGCGTTGCATGTGCAGGACAGGGCGGGAATATATTTCGTTTGTGTGGGTTTGTAATTTCCTTTCGTTTCAGTTTTCGTTCATCGACGCATTATGGCTCCTACCGCCATGAGAAAATTGGTAGCTCTGCAGGAGGCACGGCTGGTGGAGATCGTTGGGTTGCGTAATCGTCTTCTCGCCAAGGCACGGGATGCGTTGAACAAGAGCATCGTCCAGTCAAGACTAGACGCGTTGTCGGAGATCTGGGTTGAGACTCGAAGGACTCATTCGGAGATAACGGTTAGAGAGGAGGCGGAAGCGGAACCGTACGTCAAGGGGGAGGTGTACCAGAAAATCCAAGCCGCGTATGAGGAGGCCCTCGACGAGTTCTTGACATTGCGAGCGCAATTTGAGCTCGCCGAGCAATCCACGGTGAATGTAGCGAATAGTTCGACCATGTCGGGGTTAGACTCTGGGGTAGCAAGACTCCCTAAAATACCTCTGCCCACCTTTTCAGGAGAGTATGAGGATTGGGAGAGTTTTCGCGATTTATTCACGACGCTTGTGCATGACGGGCCTCGGGTTTCTGACGCAACGAAACTACAGTATTTGAAACTGTGTTTGACCGGGAGCGCGGCCGATTTGATTAAAGATGTGGCGACCACCAGCGCGAACTACGCCAGCGCATGGAAAGCTCTTCAGGCTAGGTACCACAACCCGAGGCTCATCATAAGCAAGCACCTGTCGGCGCTTATGGAACTTCCACACCTAAAGAAGGAGTCGGCTGAGGAGTTGCGGGCATTCACCGATGAGGCTCAGCGCATTGTTCGCGCCTTGAAGAACCTGAGCATGCCCGTGGAGCATTGGGATGTTTGGTTCATCTTTATCTTGTCCGATCGTCTAGATCCCGAGTCGCGCAAACTGTGGGAGTCCGAGCTCAGCGCTAGGGAGCGGGAGGTCGCGGAAGCAGTGGTGGGAGCGGAGGATTCGAACCCACCGTACTCTCCAGTGAAATTTGAAGTGCTGGTCGAATTTCTGGAAAAAAGGGCTCAAACCCTCGGTATGATCGCTTCTGAGCGTCGCGGCGTGAAGAGGGTGGCCCCCCCGCCCAAGCAGAATCATCCGCGCAAGGTCTTCCACGCAAGTTCCTCTGGATCCGGGCCAAAGAAGGCGGCTCCGACCAACACTATGGCGTGTCCACTCTGCTCGGGACCTCACTCTCTTATGCGGTGTAATCGGTTTAAGGAGAAGACTGTCCAGGATCGTCGAGGGGAAGTGAAACGTTTGCAGCTTTGTTTCAATTGCTTGGGTCGGCATCGGGTCAACACTTGCACATCGTCGGGTCGTTGCTCTACGTGTCAGGGGAAGCATCATTCTCTCATTCATTTTCAGGACGCAAGGAAGACTCAGGCTCCGCTGGCTGCTGCGCCCGGAGAGGGCTCGGGGAAACCGGGGGACAATTCGGTGGTGACTCTGCACGCCGCTGGATCTCCGGCGCCCTCAAGGAAGATTCTTCTCGCCACAGCTCGCGTATTGGTGATAGGTCCAAAGGGGAAGAGCACGTGCGTGCGAGCATTGCTGGATCAGGGATCAGAGGCGACATTCATATCAGAGGCCGTTGTGCAGTTGCTGGGTCTGCCCAAGCGCAGTACCCACGTTCCTCTGTCTGGCCTTGGCGCTAGTGCGGCCGGCACTGCTCGCTCAATCGTTCCGGTCACTCTTCGTTCATCGGTAGATGCGGACTTTCAGGTCGAAACTGAGGCTTTAGTTCTCCCTCAACTTACGTCGCTCCTCCCTTCCTACGCCGTTAGAGAGAATTGGGCACGTGAGCAATTTGCAGGGGTAGTTTTGGCTGATCCGGAGTTTGCCGTTTCGAAAAGGATCGATTTGATTCTAGGGGCGGACCTTTACGGCCAGTTGCTTCGGCCTGGCGTAAAAAGATCCGCAACCTCGCAGCTGGTCGCTCAGAACACGGTCCTCGGTTGGATCGTCTCTGGGCCGATGGAGGTGGGAGTGACACGGCGGGCGGAAGGTCCCGCAACCAATCCTCCGGTACGGGCGTTCCATTGTGCTCCTCAGGAGGGTTTGGATCAGGCGTTGCAGCAATTTTGGACGCTCGAGGAGGTTCGGGCGCCACCCAGCAAATTGAAACCAGAAGATGAGAAGTGTGAGAGCATTTTCCAGGACACGCACAGGAGAAGCGATCAGGGTCGGTACGTGGTGAGGCTCCCAGTGAAGCCCGATCTCCCTTCGGTGGCGGCAGAGTCGCGTCGAATAGCTCTCGGGTCGCTGGCTCACATGCAGCGTCGTTTCTCTCGCGACCCTCGGCTCGCTCAGGAGTACTGCGAGTTCATGGAAGCGTACGAGAGGTTGGGTCACATGTCGCGGGTCCCAGCGTCTGAGATCCATCGGCCCGACGCTTGGTACTTGCCTCATCATGCGGTGGTGCAGGAATCGGCTTCCAGATGGAAGCTGCGAGTGGTGTTCGACGCCTCTCGTCGTACGTTGGACGGACATTCGCTGAATAACTTTTTGTTCACAGGACCTCCGCTGCAGAGCGATCTTTCGCTAGTTCTGCTGAATTGGCGCAAGTATCGGTTCGCGTTCACCGCGGACATTGTCAAGATGTTTCGGCAGATTCGGGTGGAGCCGGAGGATCAGGACTATCAGAGGATTGTCTGGGCGCCCAGTGCGGCAGCTGAACCGGTCGACTTTCGTCTGACTACGGTCACTTACGGGACGGCTTGTGCTCCTTACTTGGCGATTCGCACGCTTTCTCAGCTGGCTCAGGACGAGGGAAAGCGGTTTCCGCTTGGGGCTCGTTGTCTTCTGTCTGAGACATACGTCGATGACACGTTCGCGGGAGCCGATGATTTGTCGCTGGCGGTTCGGAAGAGGAGTGAGCTTATCGAGCTATTGGCATCTGCTGGGATCGAGCTGGATAAGTGGGCAGCAAATCACCCGGAACTACTTCCAGATTCGGCGCGACCAATCGCTGAGAAGCAAATCGACGAGGATGAGACGATCAAGGCGTTAGGGGTGCATTGGGTTCCAGGGCAGGACGAGTTTCGGTTCAACGCAGTTGGGGTCGAAAGGCTGTCTGCTGCTCACACGAAGAGATCAGTTCTCTCGAATATAGCGCGTCTCTTCGATCCGTTAGGTTGGCTCGCTCCAGTTACGGTCACGGCGAAGATTCTGATGCAAGATATGTGGATTCTGAAGTGCGATTGGGATTCGCCGCTGCCAGCTGAGATTCGTGAGCGTTGGTACGAGTATTGCAAGGGATTATCCGCGTTGCCGTCGTTGTCGGTTGAGCGTTGGCTGGGCAGTACGGCTGCTTCGTCGCTCCAGATCCATGGATTCTCGGATGCTTCCTCTCGAGCTTACGCCGCGGTGGTGTATCTGCGAATCCTCGAGTCCGAGGGAAATGTTCGGGTGGCCCTTTTGTCGGCTAAGTCCAAGGTAGCTCCTGTGAAAACAGTGAGCATTCCCAACTTGGAATTGTGTGGCGCCGCTCTTCTGGTGAAACTCATTCGCCACGTGACAGGTTTGGACTTCCTGCAGAATCTCCCGATCTTTGCGTGGTCGGATAGTCAGATCGTGCTCACCTGGCTCCGCAAGCATCCGTGCCATTGGAAGACCTTTGTGGCTAATCGTGTCTCTTTGATTCAGACTGAGTTGCCGTCGGCGACGTGGGCTCACGTCCCGACCAAACAAAATCCGGCCGACTTGGCGACGCGGGGGGTTCGGCCGGGGGAGTTGGCTGAGAGCGATCTGTGGTGGCGGGGACCGGAGTGGTTATCCGGGCCTCCGGAGGAGTGGCCTCGGTCGGCTGACCCGGTCAAGACGAACCACGCTCGTCAGAGAATCGAAGAGTCGGAACTTCTGACTCGTTTCTCCTCTTTAACCAAACTTCTCCGCATCGTGGCTCTCTGCAAACGCGCTATCGTTCGCTTATCGAGGAGGAGTGCGTCGGCGTCGGAGGCGTCCCTTCCATTCGTGACCACGGCCGAGCTTTCTGCCGCTCGAGTAGCGGTCATTCGTCTTTCCCAAGCGAGTGCCTTCCCGATGGAGATCGAGCTCTTGAGGTCGGGAAAGAGACTGCCGAAGGGCAACCGCCTCAGCAGCTTAAACCCTTTCTGGAGTCAGGAGGACGGACTCCTGCGCGTAGGAGGTCGGCTGGCTCATTCTGCTCTCTCTTTCGAACAGAAGCATCCCCCGATTTTATCGCAGCATTCGGCCCTTAGCCTGCTGTTCGTGCGACACGCTCACCATCAATGTCTTCATGGCGGACCTACCTTAACCTCGAGCATCCTGATGCCTCAGGCGTGGATTCTGGGTCGAAATCGGTTGGTCAAGTCGACGATTCGGGCTTGCGTGCCCTGTCAACGGGTCAAGCCTCATTCGGCTCAGCAGCTCATGGGAGAGCTCCCTGTGGATCGAGTTACCAGGAATAGAGCTTTCGCCAACTCGGGTCTCGATTACGCGGGCCCGTTTCAGATCCGCATGTCCAAGGGACGTGGGAATCGAGCATCCAAAGGATATATCGCGTTGTTCGTTTGCTTCGCCACCCGGGCTATTCATTTGGAGCTCGTTAGTGACCTTACGTCGGCAGCCTTCCTCTGCGCGTACCGCCGCTTCGTGGGGAGACGAGGGATTTGCCAGAAACTCTACAGCGACAACGCCACGAATTTTCACGGAGCTAACAAGGAGCTTCAGGATATGTTCAGTCGCGCCTCGAAATTCTACAGGGAAACGGCATCTCTGCTTGCCAACGACGGTACTCATTGGACGTTCATCCCGCCGAGTGCCCCGCATTACGGTGGCCTATGGGAAGCTGGGGTCAAGTCGGTTAAGCACCACTTGAAACGAGTCGTCGGCGAGCACTCCCTCACGTTCGAGGAGTTTTCCACAGTCCTCGTGGAGATCGAGGCGTGTCTCAACTCTCGCCCTCTCGGGGCGTTGAGTGACGACCTGAATGATTTGCGGGCGATTACTCCTTCCCATTTTCTCAACGAAGGGGTCTCAGTCTTACTCCCCGGCGCCGATCTAGCCCATTTGCCAGAGAATCGGTTGGACCGCTTCCAACTGCTTCAGCGCCTCCGTGACAGTTTCTGGAAGCGATGGTCGGTGGAGTATTTGCTTCATTTGCAAGAGCGGGAGAAGTGGAGGGACCCTCACGAGAATTTCGCGATAGGTCAGCTCGTGTTGGTGAAGGACGATCGGTACCCTCCATCAAAATGGCCGTTGGGCAGAGTCGTCGAGGTGCACCCTGGCCCAGATGGTCTGGTGCGAGTGGTTACCATCAAGACGGCCACTTCGTCTCTTAGAAGACACGTGGCTCGCCTTTGCCCCCTCGCTTTAGGTGATACCGCTACGTGAGCTGCATCTCGAGTTACGATTGTGCTGGTTCGTCCATCGGACGAAGGCGGGCGGGATGTTCGGGGTTATAACTACTGGGTGGGAGATTTCGAATTTCGCGCCGTCCCTCGACGCGCGCCGCGGCGCTGTCAGCGCCCGGAAGCGCGGTCCGAGTCGGAAGGAGGAATCGCGCGGGCTTCCGCGCGACGCGCGCGCCCCCGGTGTTGGCGCTCGGACTGCCTCGCGCGTCGGCTCGTCCTTTGTCGTCCGGGATTCGCAGGAGCGAGCAGCGTGCGCGATTAGAGTTCGAGTCCCTCGCGTGCGTTTACGAGATCGAGTCCCTCGGGCGCGAAGTTCTCGCGTGTGTTTGTGCCGTCTTTGGAATCGCGTCCCACTCGTGGGTTTCTTTGCACGGTATCGCCTGCGTTCGCGATAAACCGAAAAGAGTGTTCGCGGCGCCTTCTCGCCGGTCTCGATCGCGGTCGATCCGGGCGTCGTAGCGCCCTCGCAACGGCTCTGTCCGCCTCGCGCGGAGTGTCGGATTGTTTCGCGCGTCCACGCGCTCGGTATTGCGTACCCGCGGATTTAAGGTTGTCGTCTCGCGGAAAACTCTTGTGTGCGTCGTCGCGTACGTGTGTCGGTTAAAACGCGCCGTTGCGCCGCGTATCGGCTCGCGCGCGTTCGAGCCTGCGTCGACCGCGTTCGTGAGCGGAATCGGTCGTCCCCACGGACCAGTTGCTCGGAAATTCGGCCACGTGCGACTCGCGTCGACGTGCCGGATTACAGCGGTGCGACCGCCCACGCGGCAGGGCCTCTCCAGGGTCTGCTCGTGGCCCAGGTACGGTGCCCTCAAGACGTTGAGGCGACCTGCGGCTCAGAAGGAAGCTTCCACGACGCGCGTCGCGATCTTGCGGTACCCGGTCATTTGACCGGCGGTTAGGGTAAGGTACGGAGAGCTCTCCAGCGTGCGTGCGACAAAGGTACCTCGCGGCTAATTGATGTGTGTTCGGTGATTTACAATTTGCTATTATTTACTGTGTGTGCTGTGATTTACTATTTACTATTACGTGCGTTGTGTTCTGTGTTGTATTATCTGCTATTACTTGATTTGCGTTCTTGGTTAATTTGACATTTAACTTTCCTATAGTTATAAAATAAAAGGTACTCTTGCCCCGGCTTTTCTCTCTGCATCGTGAGAGTTTTTACGCCGAGGCAAGTTGTTTGATTTTCCCGCGATATTGTGTACGTGTTTTATTTGCCCAACCTTCCCTCACTCACTCCGCCATCTTAATCTTGGACTTCAACTAGCCGCTACCGCTATACGCAGCATCGATGAGACTTAACTTTTACTTCAATTTTTTTGGCGATTTTTATTCTGTGAGAAATCGGCTCCGGACCGAAAATGGCCAAAATCGACCCCAATTTGTTTTCTTTTCAAAATATCGACTTGTAACCTATACCATCATTCTCAAGTCGTATATTCTACCCCTAAAAACACTGGTTATTAACCTTTTTTAATTGATTTTGAAAAAAATATTTTTTTGGCGATTTTTATTCTGTGAGAAATCGTAGATCTTTCTCCGGACCGAAAATTTATCAGACGACCTCGAGGAGACGCCGAATGGCCAAAATGGCCAAAATCGACCCCAATTTTTTTTCTTTTCAAAATATCGGCTTGTAACCTATACCATCATTCTCAAGTCGTATATTCTACCCCTAAAAACACTGGTTATTAACCTTTTTTAATTGATATTGAAAAAAATATTTTTTTGGCGATTTTTTTTCTGTGAGAAATCGTAGATTCGGCTCCGGACCGAGTCCGGTGTGTCCGTGTCCGTGTCCTAGTCCGTGTCCGTGTCCGTGTCCGTGTCCGTGTCCGTGTCCGTGTCCGTGTCCTAGTCCGTTACGCACACACAGCAACGACAGTTCGAAAGCCAGTGACACTAGTGTTGCGAGTTGCTAGTGAGTGTAATGATTTAATAATCATCTCACGTCCTAACGTGAAGGTGTCTTTCCAAAACAACAAAAGTAAAAACAAACTTGGCATGCCAGAGACACGTCAAGTTTTTGACGACACACCGCGGCGCTGGCATGCCAAGTTTTTTTTATAGCGTACCATCCACTGATGATCTACTGATAATGAATTTTACTTGGCTAATGTATTGCATTTGTTTTATTATTTTTTAACTGCAATTTATCTATCGTGAATTTTTTTTTTTTTTTTTTTTTTCAAGTGATGACTACTCTTTTAATACTTGGCGTACCGTTTTTGTTTTGAAGTAACATTTTTTGTTTCGCTGTGCCTAGCGTCACGCAACCGTGACTTTTGCGTCACTATTAAAGTCACATAAAGTCCGCGTGACTTTTATTTTTTCATTAAAGTCACACAAAATTGTCGTAACTTATAGTTACTTGCAAAAGTCACGCTAAATTGACGTGACTAATAATTATTCGCAAGAATTACGCTCACTAGTATTATATGTATATACATATAATGTTTTAAAAAGGAAAACCCGTTGAAAATCCTTACTAAAGCAAAAAATGTCCGCTTTAATACTGTATGTAGTGTTTTTAATGAGAAAACCGTTTAAGGGAGTATGAGCGTACAGATGAACGTCGCGTAAATTCGAGGGAGTTTGAGAGAGAATTACGAAGAGTTCTCGATGAGATAAAAATCTGAAAAATCAAGCATATGAAAGGCGGTAAAGAGATTAATTTAGACAATAATAATTAAAAAAATGTTATTAACAAATTACTTAAATAAATAATTGTTCAACTAAATATCCGGCAACCTAACTCTTTTTTGTTATTACAGTGATCTTCTTATTTTTCTACATACGCATGAATTTTTTCCGAATTTTGCGTGACGTTTGAAAATTACGTTTTTTTATTATGTTAAAATTAAAAATCAGAGAAAATTCTGAAAATATTCATACGTATGTAGAAAAATAAGATCACTTTAATAACAAAAAAAAGTTAGATTGCCGCATATTTAGTTGAGCAATTATTTATTTAAGTAATTTGTTAATAACATTTTTAAAATTATTATTGTCTAAATTAATCTCTTTACCGCCTTTCATATGCTTGATTTTTTTCAGATTTTTATGTCATCGAGAACTCTTCGTAATTCTCTCAAACTCCCTCGAATTTACGCGACGTTCATCTGTACGCTCATACTACCTTAAATTCCTTACTAAAGCGGAACATTTCCGCTTTCATCAGTGAGCGTGATTCTTGCGAATAATTATTAGTAACGTCAATTTAGCGTGACTTTTGTAAGTAACTATGAGTCACGACAATTTTGTGTGACTTTAATGAAAAAATAAAAGTCACGCGGACTTTGTGTGACTTTAATAGTGACGCAAAAGTCACGTTTGCGTGACGCTAGACACGGTGTTTTTGTTTTTATAAATGACCGAAAATCACAACATTACAACAGTTACCGCCGCTTGCGCCATCGCGGGCTCCAGTGGAATCTCGTGTGGTCGCTCTTATAGGCTTGTCGCTATCGCGCACGCACCATTAGCTGGCGGGTGTTGTGATAAGTTTTTACCGCAATAAGACAATAAATATGTGCCATTCGTGGAAAAGTCGTTGATAATTTCATACACGATAAAATGCCACAAATCAATATATGATTCCGACTAATATCCGAGGCTGACGTGAGTGCATTAGCCACTATGTTGGAGATAGAAAATAGACGTCCCTCTTGAGCCTGACAGATCAGAACGTATTTATAACCTCAAAGATGTGCGGAAAAACGTATTTTTTCGTGACACTCGCGGCCTGTTTGACGTCGGGATGCTTTGCATTCGATTGTTTCTCGGACTTCTGCCACAACAAAGTGAGTAGTTCATCGAAACACGAAATCCGCAGTTTAGACATTCCAAACAACTCTATATTTTGAGGTTATCTCGTTATCACAACTCGGTAATTGTCGTCATTTACAGTCTACAGATCTGTCGAATTCTGGTCCAGAATGTCTTCTCACACCTGTTCAGACTGGCAAAGGTAAAATAAACCATCTATTTCGTTGTCTGTACACGCAGAAAAATAATCAGGGAGTGATGAGAAATCTTTTGTTGTATTGAGGTAGTTCTGTCGCTAGAGTTCAATTTCACATAAATTTGAGAGAATTGAGAGAGAATTGCAAGCATTTTCCGATGGTCTAAAAATCTGAAAAAATGCATGCACATTACAGGTACTGAAAAGATTAATTTGGCATAACCATAATTCTAAAATGTTATTAACAAATTGATGAAAAAAAAATTGTGTAACAAATATTTTGGTGACCAAAGTTTTTATTTTTTCAATGAAAATGATTCTTTCATTTTTCTGAATGCGTATAAATTTTTTCAGATTTTTTAGTTAACTTTGAATTTTCCACATAAAAAACACCAAAATTCAAAGTTAACTCAAAAACCTGAAAAATTTGTTAATAACATTTTAGAATTATTATTATTATGCCAAATTAAACTTTTCAGTACCTTAATTTGTAAAATTAATGTGCATGCATTTTTTCAGATTTCTAGACCATCGAGAAGAGCTTGCAATTCTCTCTCAATTTTCTCAATTTTATGCGAAATTGAACTCCAGCGACAGAACTACCTTAACAAACTTTTTATCGTCGCAACAAAATGTTTAGCTACAACACGAAATTTTTTGCTGCCATAGCAAATCTTTTTTCGTCACTCTGTTAATATTTTTCTCTGTGCATATCAAGTTTGTATCACCATTTACAAATTTTACAGATTGCGTCAACTGGAGATTTGAAAACTTGGGTTATGCTGCGCCGACAAGGGAGTCGCTTGGGACATTCAGATTATCTGCATACATACACGAGTTTGATGATGTTCTTGACAGATCTACCGCTTTTAATCTGTCCATAAGTGACATCAAATTCAACAGTAAGTGTCCATGATACTAGAGAAGAATGTACAAAGTGTAGTTTTGATATAGATAATTGGACAACTTTATTCTGGTCACAGGGCTCATCACACGATATCAGCAGTCGGGTGACGACAGGCAAGCTGCTTGTCGCAAGATAGAAATACATGGTAACAATGAGGAATTGGCGTTTCCCGAGATGTTCATCTCTTGCCCATTCGTGGCGGACGACACATTTGAAGCCACTCCATATCACTTGGAGTACCTGGCTGTCGGCGATAGCTTCGAGTACAGCAGACAGCTGGTATTTAATGTACCAAGACACATTTCTATTGGTCTGTGCCTTTAGCTGATTGATTTCCGTCAATACTGCTATTCAAACATAATAATCAATTATTGTACCATTTTAGACGAAGAAACAAATGACGTTACAACGTTTTTGCCATTCTTGTACGTCGACGTTTCGTTTGCCGCTCGACTCTCCTTGCACATTCAAGCACTGCCGGACAAGTTCAACGTGACTCAGTACAAAGTGTGGTTGATAAACAACGAAACTCACAGCGCGGAGAGCAAACTCCTGACGCTCAACGACGAGCACGAAATTCAACACAATTTCTCGGTCGGCGAAGGTGTTTACTATTTCAAAGTGGCGGCGATTCATCCGGCTTGTGGAGAAAGCGGCTGTGTAAATAGCACTTCACCAATGATAATAAGAAGTACAGTGCTTTGATGATCAGAAAAAGAAAAATATGATTTAAGGTAGTCGTCTCGGTACAATCCCGTCAGATGTGAATTTCGGGGGAAACATCGAACGCTTCTCGATGAGATAATAATCTGAAAAAATCAAGCATGTTGAAGGTGCCGAAAAGATTGATTTTGCATAATAATGATTTCAAAATGTTATTAACAAATTAATTAACAAATTAATTGTTCAACAATTTATCCGGCAACTCAACTTTGTTAATATTGAAAATTATTTTCAGAATTTTGTCTAATTTGTTTAAATCGCGATTTTCGCCCCTCATTTTGTTTAAACAACGCAATCTAAAAAAATTAGACAACATTTTCCAAAAAAATGCATACGTATTCAGAAAAACGAATGAATAATTTTAATCCGAAAAAAAAGCTGGATTGCCGGGTAAATTTTTGAACAATTCATTTTTTCATGAATTTGTTAATAACATTTTGCTATTATTATTATGCAAAATCAATCTGTTCAGCATCTTCTGCATGTTTAATTTTTTCAGATTATTATCTCATCGAGAAGGGTTCGAAATTTTCCCCAAAACTCACGTTTGACGGGACTGTACCGAGGCGACGATCTTAAAAAAAAACACATTTTTTTCAGAACAACGTGCGCGTCGCTTGTTGATAATGATAATCAGTGTTGTATGGATACCACCTGTGATATTTTACGCGGCGTATCACGCTTACAAATTGTATATGAAAAACAAGCTGAGGGATCGAGCGCAGAGAAGAATAAATTGCTTGTTGGTCTATTCGCCGACGCACGCGGCACACGTCGATGTGATGGAGAAACTGGCGCTCTATATGCGAAGCTGTAACATCAATGCAATGATAGACATGCTCAGCATACCCGAAACTGTGAAAAAGGTAATTTAAGTAAAACAGTCGAAGTTTCAAAAACATTAAAGTCATTTCGGGCGAGGTTGTCACATATTTTTCGAGCAGGATCCTGGACTCTGGTGCAATTCGGCATTTGAGAGCGCCGACGTAATCGTCGTAGCGACGTCTCCGCCGCCGAGTGACGTAGTTGTGCCCGTGATTTATCAGAATATGGATAATCACGCTCTGCGGCTGCTCAAAGAGAATTATTCGCGAAGGAACAAAAGATACTTCGCCTTGCAGTTTCCTTACTGCAAGCGCGACGATATACCCGAAGAGGCGCGTCTCTTCAGGCGCTTCGAGATGCCTCAGGAGTTGGACTCGCTCGTGAGGAACATCTATCATGTCGACAGAATCCGATTGTTCGGGGTGTCCAGTAAGGAATTTCTTCAGAGCATAAAGGTGGCTGTGGCCGAGATAGCGCAGCGTAAACCAAGCGATCCGCAAATTCCTAACAAGACTGGTAAGTTGATTCTCGGCTGCTGCTGTAAAGCCACTGTCGTTCTTGATAATGAAAGGGGAAATATCGTTTCAGGTCATAATTTAGAGTCTCGTTTCTCGGACGAGCTTTTACCGGCACCGATCAAGCTCAATACGATTAAGCTTCAGTCGAGCAATAGCAGCGAATTAAAAAGCACGCCCGAGGGTGGCGTGGATCGTCAAAACTTTACGACGAACATCGACGAGTTGAATCTGCTTGGCGACACCGGCGAGTGTGAGACACTCGTCAGTACTGTGCAGGAAAATGACACCGAATTTCGTATAGATCGATTAAACTTGTAAACATATTTTTTATTCGAGTAAGTTTCGTATACTTAACGTTTTACATGAATGTATTTTTGTACTCCATGTTGACTGCCGGACTGAAAATGAAGTGTAAAGGGACTGGACCGAGTCTGGTGCCAAATAATATTTATAGCTTTTCAGCTAAGGCTCCAATCGAGTCTCTTTACTGAAAAGTGAACAAAAATCTATTTTATTCTATTCATTTACTTTCCGCCCCTGAATTTCTGAGAGGCGACGAAATGTACTATTTACAAAAATCTTTTGTTAAACAATAATGTGTAAAAGCGAATGGTGGATGGCACTTTATGGGCCCAAGTGCATTATAATAATCCGACGAAATAATCATTCTCATATCGTTTTTTTTTTAATATCTTAATCAAATTTCTTATGTCAAATTTGACATCAAACCGATTTTTTTACCACGGACTTTCCTGGCAACCAATTGCAGCTCGAATAGATTAGCAACATTGCTTTCTGTTACTCATGATCTTTTTAAAAGAGAAATTTTAGAATCATTATTATGCATAATTAATCTTTTCAGTACTTTTAATGTGCATGCATTTTTTCAGATATTTATACCATCGAGAAGAGTTGCAATTCTCTCTTACTTTACTCGAATTTATGCGAAATGAGCGGGAAGCGACATAACTACCTTAACGTTTTATAGGAGCGCAGCAGCGCAGAAAAAAAAGAGAAAATATTTTGAGCACTATTTTCGTGATTTTCGATCCGGAACTCAAGATATGATTTCTTACAAAAAGAATGTCGCAATATTTTTTTTTTTTTTTAATCAAGTTGAAAGAATTTGTAAGTAGTGTTTTTGGGGGTGGAACATGTGACTTGAGAACAATGGTATAGGTCAAAAGTCGATATTTTGAAAAAAAAAAAAAAAAAAAAAAAAAAAAAAAAAATTAATGTCGATTTTGGCGATAATCGGTTTATGGAAAAAAAATAATCTCACAAATATGCGGTCTAGTATACGTGATAAAACAATTTATTCATCCGCCCTCTGTCTCTCTCTCTCTGGTGCGTTAGGGGAATGTTAAACAAATTGCTGGGTTTCATTTTTATTTTTCTCTTAACTGCTTTAAAAATGCGTAAAAGTCATCATAGAATTTCAATTCAACGGCTAAACGCGTACTAAAGGTATCAAATGCTACATCTGAGATTTTTCGTGATATACATTCTTAAGAACCGAACGTAATACTGCGAGCGCGCGACCGATCAACGTGAATCAATTTTCCATTTCATCATAATACTGCCAGGTTTCGGGATAGGCTCCGAATGGAAGTAGTGCAAGATCAACGTGGATCGGAGCCTATCGCGGCGAAACGCCGTAAAATCATCGATGTAAAATTCCTCTGATTACAAGCGCATCAACGCGAATTCGAAATTCTCTATGAATCCTCGGTTGAACGGTAAATGGCATGTTATTTTCTACATTATATGAGTATTCGCTTGTATTTCTTTTTTTTCTTTTTTTTTCCTTCTTTACAATATATTAAACTTATATAATAGTAGAATTTTTATTACAATCGTTCAATATAATTCATCGTCATCGAGACAATTTCAAAACACTTTCTATCACAGACAATTAACGTTTATGCATTTCTGGGCAACGATATATTGAACAGGCATCGACGATTCATCAAAATATATGTATGTGTAACAGATCGTTCATGCGATTTTCAATATACGATTGCCAATAGTCATTTTCTCGTGGACAGACGGCAAACCCAATCGATGTGGTGTAATAAATTATAACAAGTAAGTACAGCTCCATTGTAAACTGCTTTCCGATCGTGCAACGACCCTCGCGAAAACTGTCGAACAATATATTCAATATAACTTGTGCCTAACGTACACCGATCTTCGATAATCAATTGTCAATCTGTTGCTGTTCTTCTTCTCTCTTCACGCAGTCGATAATAATTATTATGCAATTAACGAGGATAGAGGATGTTGGCAAATTAGTTTACAACAATAAGCGTACGAATTAAATGTAAAAAGAAACACTATGATAAAAAGGTACGACGTTCACGTCACTCTCTGACCTAATGACAGAATTTTCAATCGCTGGGCACAGCTTACCATACGGAAACGAGTGTTTTGAATGTGACGAATATCGAAATATATACAAACCTATGTACAAATTGAAGGTACCTACACAGGTCCGACTTACCCCGGCATTCTTTCGTTATTCTTTTAAAAAAATCACTACAATAATCATGTTAGCCCGTGAGAAGGAACACTAATCGCTAATTAGTCGTGAGATGTTACAAAATTAGGCCTCATTGTGAAATTTCGATGTGAAATAAATTGAATCGCGACAATATTCGCGTCTAGCGCTACGTTGTGGACCTGCATACGTACGTTGCTACTTCAAATTGCATACTTAATTCACTTACTCACTTGCGAGTGCAAATACGACGTAAAAAACAAATCAGTTAGAAAAAGATCTACATCCCTAGAGGTTAAAATTGTACAAATCCGTTCTTCAACACGTCGAGATAAATTACGCCAAAAATCATTTAGGATGGAATGTCTTTTCGTTAATTTTTTTTATCGCTTTCTCTTTCTCTCTATCTCTTTTTTTTTCGTAACTCGATTATCAATTTGTTTTCCTCGGCACGGCAAGATATACCTTTCAGGAATGCATTTGGTTGATCGGCAAGGAATACAGCGTTAATACGATTTGCATCTCACTCTGTTAGGTGCAATAATATATAATACAGGCGCGATCGAATACAAGGATGATCTTCAGGACGCAGAACCGAAGTTCGTTGAAACAGAAGCTCGTTAGTCTCTGAGATTGAGAAGGTTCGAGCGCTTTGCATTAATTAAATTGGTGCCAAATTTCTGTAATCGTTTCTGTCAAGTTGTTTCTATAAAATAACAACAGTAGAGCGCGATTTGTGTCGTTGCTCGTGTCTTCTACTCAGAGAAACATTGATAGTGATGGCTTTGCGAAACAGTAACTAAATAACGTTAATTTGAAGAATGATGTTTTTCCGAATTTTACAAAAAAATATATGTTTCATATATGTTCCATATAAAAATAATATATTTTTGCGTGTATTATATTTTATATGTGAAACGTATCTGAAATATATAAACAGAAAAACGATTATAGTTATTTAACGGTTAACGTTATCAAAATGAGCCTCCTATTAAAGTAAAAAATACGATTTATAATCACGAAAAAAATAGCATATAACTCCACGAGGGCAAAACAACTTTTTCTAACGAGTGTGAGTTTGCAGCTCGAGCCGAAGGCGAGTGTCGCAATCACACGAGTTACAAACTCGTGTTTCGCACGAGGGATGTACGAAATTTGATATCACAAGGTGCGGAAATGGCGGTTTTACGCACGCGAAGCGAGCGGAAATGCGCGCATTTCCGCCTGTAGTGATATCAAAAAATGATACGCCTCGTCTCGGAAACTCCCAATAACTCCCAATCTTAACTCAATCCATCTTTACGAATGTTTCTCTGCGTTAGCGACAAACTTTACAAAAACGACGAAAAAAAAAGTGTAGCCCCGACTCGACCAGTGCGAAGCGCCGCAACGTCCTTAAGGAAATATGCTCTACGTTACTGCGGCGGCCCCTCGCGTCTGCGACGCAAAAGAGGCCACCGATCTAGGATATAAGACGATCACGTTCTCGTTCTCGTTTTGTAAAAAGCTTAAGCATTACACTTGTAAGTCTGTAATGTGTGTACGTGTGTGTATGTGTGTCTGTGTTAATATTTTCCACGGATTCAGTACGTTATTGCATCAGTCCCTTCGGTCCCTCGAAGTCTTCTTATTGTACCGCTTATTATTATCATCATTTTTTTTTGTTTCTTTCTTTCTCTCGTCTCTCTTTTTTCTATACAAATATCGAATCTGAGATGAATAGGCGTGCGGCGAAGCACCTTTTTCTGTCGCAATAATAATAATAATACAACTATAATTAATTAGAGAGCGGTGCTCTCGATCGGCGAGGCGCCGCGGTTCGGCGTTCGGCATTTGTCGGCGCCGCGATTCTCCGTCTCGAGTCTGAGCTTCGCGAGGTCGATGTCCGCGAAAAAGTCGCTCCTCATGGTTCCCACGGCGCTGTCGGAGCCGAAGCTGTCCTGTCTGCACAGGTCTTTGTAGCACGAGTTGTAGGTGTAGTCGGCGATCGAGTTCGGCGACAGCCTGAAGCTGCTGGCGTAAGCGCGTTTCCCGCTCGCCTCCCGGCTCCCCGGTATTTCCGACGAGCGGCTGCCGTCGCGATACCCGCCGATCGCGCGTGTCGACTCATCGTTTTCGCCGCTCGCGCTCAAATGCGGCTCGATCGACTTGAAGTCCCGACTGATGCGCGCGAAATCGTCGGCCTTGAGCGTGCTCTCGTTCGAGCAGAAGCTGTCGGTGCGGTAGACATCGGTCTTCTTCAGGGTGCTCGAGTCCGAGGCGAAGCTGTCCTGCCTGAGAATCTCGTTGGTGTCGGGCCTCGGCGGCGGTTTCGACACGGAAACGCGGCTCTCGTTGCGCTTCTTTCGCGGCAACGTGTCGGCGGTCGCGAGGCTCGTGTGCCTCGAGAGAATGCTTCCCACGCTCGAGGCGACGCTTCCCTGTCGCGCGAGATCGTTCGACTTGAAGTCCTTGAGGATCTCCCGAGCGCCGTGAGCGCCTCGCGTTTTGTCCGTATCCTTGAGTCCCTCGGTCGTCGTTTTGTCGGACGCGGAGCTCTCCTGCCGCGAGAACGCGTTCTTCGTCTGCTCCTTCGTCGGCGAGATCTTCATTCGCCTCAGATACGAGCCGGTCGAGCATTTGCAAACGTCGCCCGGGCTCTTCTTCGCCTCGTTGCTGTTCAGGCTGTGCTGACGGGCCAGTGATTTGTTTCCTCTCGCCTCGAGCGAGTTCTTCAGTTTGCTTATCTGCTTGAAATACGAACCCACGAGTCCCCCGGCGTCCGGCGAGATCCACGATCTGTCGGACTTGGCGTGGCCGCCGGTCGGGCCGCCCCGCGGGCTCTCGACCCCCGACTCCCCAGGACTCTCCGCTTTCTTTCCACTCTCGGGCGCCGAGCTCACTCTGTACACGTAGCTGTTGTCGATCTTCTGCGGCTCCGCGGGCGTCTCGAAGCCGTCGCCGCTGTTGGCGCTTCCCACGTACTTGATTTTCTCCACGGGCGGCGTTGTCGCCTCCACCGGAGTTCTCACCGCGCTGACGCGCCCTCCGATCAACGGAGTGTCCGGAGTCGCGTTGCCGCGTTTATCCTCGTTCCCCGTGGACTCCTCACCCGGGGAATTTCGCGTTTTGTTCTGCCGCAAGTATCGCCCACTGAAACCGCTCGCGTCGGGCGAGATCACGATGCCCGGCTTCTCGATGTCGATTATCGTCTCTCTCGAGCGCGAATTTTGCCTCGAGAATCGGCCGCCGCCGCCGGCTGCGGATTCGTTCGGCTTGCTGCTCTGTCGCGAGTACCGACCGCGACCGTTCGGCGCCTCGGGCACCTTAAAATCCCCGCTCTCCTTCACGCTCGGCTCCCGCTCGAGCGTGCTGTCCTCGCAGCAGTTCGCCCGCTTCTTCTCCTGATGCACGAGGCCCTCCCTTATCGGTCGCAGCTGCGGCCCGAGAGTCTCCGGCGTGGTGGACTCGCTGCTGCTCGGACTCGGGCCCGTGTAGTGCCTGATGTCCGAGTCGAGGTCCGGCGGGAGCGGAGCGCCCACCGATAGATGCATCGCCAGCCCCTCCAGCCAGACCTCCATCACCTCGAAGGGCGGCCGCTTGTCGGGATTCAGGTCGCAGCAGAGAAACGCGATCATGTAGAAACTCTCGGGGCAATTGGCGCAGAATTTCTCGCGGAATACCTTCTGATTGAGCCCGAAGTCCGAGGAGCGCGGGAGATAATCGGGATCGGCCTGCACGCGGCCGATTATCTCGCACACGACGATCCCGAAGCTGAATATGTCGACCTTCTCGTCGTACTTGTTGCCCTTCATCATCTCCGGCGCCATCCAGTAAGGATTTCCCACCACCGTGTAGCGCTTCTTTCGCTCCTTCTTCGAGCATCGCACCTCGCTGACGCCGCCGCCGCCCTCCGCGTGCCGGCTGTACTTTCGCTTGTCCGGCGAGTTGCCGTTTTGAATTATCCTCGCGAGCCCGAAATCCGCGACCACCACCGTTTTGTCCTCGCGCACCAGGCAGTTGTGCGAATTCAGGTCCCTGTGTATTATGTTCATCGAGTGCAGATAGGCCATGCCCGCGGCGATGTCCTTCGCGAAGGACGTGCGCTGCTCCCACGGCAGCGGCTCGGTGCCGTCGTGCAGGAGGCCGCGCAACGTCCCGCCTGAGATATACTCGGTCACGAGATGAAGCTTTTTGTCCTTGTAAAGAACGCCGATGAAGCGCAACACGTTGTTGTGGTGAAGGGAACGCAGTACGGCGACCTGGCGGGCGAGAACGTTGAGTTTTTACGTCCCGACGAGTCGCGGGGAGGATTTATGATGATGTTGAAGTTTGGATCGTTGCAATGCAACGAAATTAGAAACAAAATATTAATGATCCCAAATGGTTATACCGGCTATACAAAGTTATTATAATGACTAAGAGCATGACAAACAAATATAATTTCTCCCCCCTAGTGAGGGTGAATTATTTGAATGTTTATGGAATTAATATTTTTTTCGTTGCACTGCAGCGTTGCAATCTTCAACGTCATGATTTATAAGCCTATAAACACAAGCTCGTGAAAAATAATTTCTGAATGTTGAATTTCTCTTTCTACCAAATTGTTCATAACATTTTGGCATTATTAATATTATTGTTCGGAATTAATATTTTTAGTATTCTCAATGACGTCAGTTTAGTTTTTTTTGTCTCGATAAAAATTGTTGAAGGTGAAGATCGTTTATTTTTATTATTTTCAATGACGTTTAATTTCGTTTTTTTCTTCTCGATAAAAATTATTTCAGGCGACGATCTTGTGTCTGTCAGCACTCGTTATCGACAAAACCAGCCTCACCTCTTTGAGAAAATTCTTCTGCGCGTCCTCGTCGACCCTGTACAGCTCCTTGAGCACCATAACTTCGTTGGTGTCGCGATGCGTGACTTTGTAGACCTGGCCGAAGAAGCCCTTGCCCAGAAGCTCGCCTTTCACGAGATCGCTGGCGCGAAATATTCGCTGATTCTTCGGTTCGACGCGGAAGGACCTGGTGCGGCTCAGGTCGCACGTCGAGTTGGACGGAGGCGAGCTGGCGGGGAGAAATCGAGCTGATGAATCAATATCAATATCTCGGCAGGCCCCGAATTTCGCGGCCACTCGGCGTGGAAAGTCGTCGGGCAAATCGATTATTCTATTTCTCGCTCTTGCTCAGGACTCGGGTTCGCGCGGTCAATTTGTATGAGAAAGAGCTAAAAATAGAAGCATCGATTTCGCGTGCATCGGACATAGTTAAGCGAGAGACAAAGTACCCGTCGAGCAATCGCGACATCGAGCTGCTCCGTTCCTTGTTCGTTGGGTCTCTCGTTCTCCGGAGTTGCCGGCTTCGATTGCCGCTTATGTAACCCTCGTCGCGGCGCTTGAAGAGCCTCTCCTTCCCGTCGGGACTCGTTCGCGGGCTCAGCGCGGTCGTTAGCACCGCCGAGGGGGTCGTCGGGTAATTCGTTCGTCGGGAGAGCGCGTCGGGATCGTGCTCGATCGTCAGCTGCAAAACTGTGTCCGAATATCGTATCAGATTCTCGATGTTCTCCACCGGCTGATCCTTGACTGGCGTTCCGTTGACCTCGAGGATTCGATCGCCGATGTGCAGCGACATGAGATCGCCGGACATGTTCAGCCTGGAAAATCAATCCTCGCGCGTGAGTCGCGATACAAACGCGGAGACTTTTCGTTCGGATGCGAGGAAGGGCGGACGCTATGGGAACAAGCAGTGTCCTAATTCGGGAGGAAGAACGACGAAACTAAAGAGGAAACTTGTACAGCAAACGAATGGCTTTCTGTTGGTAAAATTGTGTTTGTAAAACTTTTGCGAAGGTTTTTCTTTTAATAAAATTGCAATTAGAATTTCTGGAATTAAAATTGTTTGGAATTTCGCAAATGTTTTACAAACATTGATTCAGTGGGTAAACGAAAAATAAACAAAAATCGTTCTGGCTCCAGAATCTGCCCGAGCACCAAAATAAAATCGTGATTTACATACAATGCAACTGGCAAACTGTGATTCGTGCTTTTAAGACGGGAAAATAAATAAAAACAAAAGAAAAACATCGACGAGCTATTCCGACAAAACGAACGAACGGAACAATCTACGTGTGCGAATACGGGATTTTCGTGCATATTGATTATATCGAATTCGTGGAATACCTATGATTAGAGAATCGGCAGCAAAGCCTAAACAGAACCTCCATCACAGAGGACACCAGCTTATTGATTTTTCCACGCACATTTCTCATTAACCTGCGATTACATCAATCAATCGATAGTCATTAGGGTGACTGCTGTTACGGAACGACGGACCCTTAAATACCCAATTACGCGGTTCGCCACGAAATCATTCGACTTATCGTTTCCGGAACGACCATTATCGCAGAACGTTTAAATGCTCGTGAGTCATCCCTGACAATTTTTCAAAAGCCATTCCAAAAGACTTGTTTTTCCGTTATTGAGGATATTTAAGGGTTTCCCCAAAGTTTCTCGCTACGCCGGAATAGGAATTTCATTTTTTTTTTTCCAATTCATTTTACAACTGACGAAAAAGAGTATCGAAGTAGCAAAAAAAAAAATGCTATCCCTATTCACCGTTTGTAGCGAGTTGAGATAATAAAAATTCGTAAACAGTGAATTACAGATTACTCACTCGGAGATACGAAGAAGCGCGCATCCACAGTTACGCGGACTGGGCGTTGCGTCTACGGTCAACTTAATGTCCCTCGGTTTTTCGGCGTTTCTCGCGCTCGGCGGAATCTCCACGAGTCTTATGCTGTGGGGCTTTCGCAGAAACGGATAGTTGGCCGTTCGCTTGAGCGGCTGCATCTGGCGCTTGTAGCAGTTGCCGCAGTAGAGCTTCGATCTCTCGACGAGAGCGTAACTCTCGCCGTCGCCGATGAACGCGCCGCAGGAGTTGCAGGCGAAGCACTCGGGGTGAAACTTGTGATCCCCGGCCAGCATGACCGGCCCCGTGATGACCTGGCCGCATCCCTGGCAGGCCTCGCCGTACGCCGCCCAGTAGTCGTCCTTGCAGAAGAGCAATCCATCTTTCTCGAAGTACCAGGACGACAGCGCCGCGTCGCAGGCCGAACATCTGAGAATAAATACTCTTTAGCAATGTGAAAATTCGATTTACGGCCTTTTGCTCCATTTACAAATCTCCGGATTTTTTTTTTTCCGTTTTCGTATCATTTTTATTTTAATGTCAATAAATAACAAATTTTCTGGAGAATGCACCAAAAGCATTTTCGATCAACATAAAATACTACCCAAAAATTTGTTTCGTTTTTTTTTCGTTTCTTTTACCAAGTCGCAGGCTAAACATCTGAGAAAAAATACTCTATAGCAATGTGAAAATTCGATTTACGGCCTTTTGCTCCATTTACAAATCTCCGGATTTTTTTTCTCCGTTTTCGTATCATTTTTATTTTAATCTCAATAAATAACAAATTTTCTGGAGAATGCACCAAAAGCATTTTCGATCAACATAAAATACTACCCAAAAATTTGTTTCGTTTTTTTTCGTTTCTTTTACCAAGTCGCAGGACAAACATCTGAGAAAAAATACTCTTTAGCAATGTGAAAATTCGATTTATGGCCTTTTGCTCCAGTTACAAATCTCCGGATTTTTTTTCTCCGTTTTCGTATCATTTTTATTTTAATCTCAATAAATAACAAATTTTCTGGAGAATGCACCAAAAGCATTTTCGATCAACAGAAAATATTACTCAAAAAAATGTTAAACAAAAATTGAAAACAAAGGCAAGATTTTGACTTTAGATATCTCAAAAAACTGATGATATAATGGAATAGCCTGGAATAATTTCATCCGCAGGAAATTGAGCTCCGTTTGATTAAACTCTCCCGACTTGTATGGAAAAGGGATTTATCATTTAAATCATTACTGGAAGCAGTCAATGTGCCACTCCTGGTTCAGCGCCTGGATGAATTCGTCCTCCTCTATCGCATTGAGGCAGCCCGCACATATGAGTGGTCCTCCGCCCTCCCCGCCGCCAGGATCTGTGAACAATAAACAAACGATGAAAAAAAAAAACCGAAAAAAAAAGAAACAAATAAATCACCCGCTTCTCGCGTCCCCGGAAAATCTCTTTTCGCCCCGGCCGCGTTGTACGGCGAATCGCCGTCGCGTTCGCGGAAAAGCTTCAATGATTCACGCTCCGAAAGTTTCGAAGCCGCGTCGTGTCCGTCGCCGAATCGTAAACAGTGAAGCGCGAACGTCAATGCTCGGCCGAAGACCGCGAACGTCTCGAATCGATAGCGCCCGCGGACGATCAATCGTCGCGGTCGCCGTTCGAGGTGAATCCGCGAGGTTTCGGGCGGTCTCTGAGGCTCGCCTCGGAGCCGGAGTCGCGTTTGTGAAATCGCGAGGCGAGAGACTCGGAAGGACGAGACGCCCACGCGTTACGCGCACGAGACGTTTGTAGCCAGAGTCAGGCGTCACTCGGCACCGAATGGAGTCCTTTACGAAGCAACACGGGGGCCGCGCGCGGATGTTGACGAGGGCGAGGGGATCTCGCGCGGGGCCGCCGTGGAAGTCGCGCGACCTCGGGCTCGTCGAACGCGGTACGTACCATTCGTCGAGGCCTCGTCCATCACGGCATTTGGATTGAGAAGCGAGTTTCACGCACTCCCACTTGCGCGAGCACGACGCAGGTAAACGCGTACACCCACGATCAACCGCCTCGACCCGACTGACGTTCAGCTCGCTCGTTTGCGCCCATGAGTTACGCGAGCGAGTGACTCCGCGCGGAGAAAGGCGACTCGATGCCTCCTTTTCGTGGCTCTCTTCGCTTTGTGCTCTGGGAGAGAACTGGAATTGCGCCGGTAAAAGCGGAAACGCGGGTATCGACGTCGTGGACGCTCTCAGTCGGTATGAAAAACTGTAATGGTAATTTTTTTACGAAAAGATTGCTTTCTGCCGGATAAAAGAAAGGGCAGATGCGCGGGTAAAAGCGGAAACGCGGGTGTATCGACATCGTGGACGCGCTCGGTCGGTATGAAAAACTGTAATGGTAATTTTTGTATGAAAAGGTTGCTTGCTGCCGGATAAAAGAAAGTCAGATGGGTATCGATGTCGTGGACGCGCTCGGTCGGTATGAAAAACTGTAATGGTAAATTTGTATAAAAAGGTGGCTGGTTGCTGCCGTATAAAAGAAAGTCACATATTATTGTGTGATTAGATACAGCGGCGATCAATTTACTTTTTCAACAATCAAGACAAATGAAAAAACAATGAAGTACTAATGGAAAAAAAAAAATCTCAGTTTTTGTTACCGACTGAGTCCGAGTTGGGGTGATTTACAGTTTCTATTACCGATTACAGTTTTCGAAGCCTTTGTAGCACATTTTTTAGCGCAAACCCGAGAGCTCGACGTCAACCACCAGATGACGTCGAATTGACATCGAGAAACCGGACTCCGTGTCACCGAGACTCGCCTCACAGCTGACGGCAACAACAAACGGCGAATAACAATAAGTCGACATGGTGGTTTCGGGAAGTGGAGCTTGAAATTGTATGTTAATCATGAGCGCGAACGCGGATAAGAGCGCAAATTCCGCGCTTGTTCGGAGAGTCAACAAGTTGCTGGAATCGAGGCCTGAGAATGATAAGGTAGTATAATAATTAAAAAGAAAAAATGTTGTGTTACCAACAATATTGTGGTGTCTGTTTTCAAAATGCCGAATCGGATCGGAATTAAATGTAATTGAATTTTCAGGAGACACTGGAAGCTCTCAGAGAATTGTCCAACTTCTTTACGGAGAACACTCTGAACTCCAGGCGCAACCTGAGAAGCAAGATAGAGAAACGAAGTCTGGCCATCAACGAGAACTTCCTGGCTGCTTTCCGTGAAGTCAAGTCTACGCTCGACGACATTCATGCAGAAGTCCTGGCCATGAACACCTCGATACAGTCCATGACCAACAGACTGCAATCCACCAAGTCGCAGACTCTGAGCCTCATAGATCAGACCACAAAACTCCAGAACGAGAGGTAAAAAATCACAAAAAAAATTCCACATCAAATCTCAAATTTTTTTCGTTTTTTTCGCCAAGTCTTATTCACATTTTTATTCACAAAACTCCAGAACGAGAGGTAAAAAATTAAAAAAAAATTCCACATCAAATCTCAAAATTTTTTTGATTTTTTCACCAAGTCTTATTCACATTTTTGTTCACAAAACTCCAGAACGAGAGGTAAAAAAAAAAAACCACATCAAAACTCAACATTTTTTCGTTTTTTTCACCAAGTCTTATTCACATTTTTTTTTCTGTTTACAGCAAAAAATTGTCGATGCAGCAGGAAGTCGCCAAAGCGTTTATCCAGAGTTTCGAACTGAGCAGAACGGAGATCGGAGTTCTTCACGGTTCGTCGCGCGAGGAGCCGATCACCGAGGAATTCTTCGTGGTGGCGAACAAACTGCAGGCCATTCACGGCAGTTGTAGAATTTTAATGCAGTCGGGATATCAGACCCTCGCGTTGGATGTGATGCAGCGAATGACGCTGCTCCAGGAGTCGGCGCTCGAGCGTCTGTATCGGTGGACCCAGAGTCAGTGTCGACACATCGAGAACGAGCAACTCGTTCCGTTGCTGATCAAGGCGATGAGTAAACTGCAGGACAGGCCTGTGCTCTTCAAGTACATAATAGACGAATACTGCACCGCGAGGAGAGCCGTCCTCGTCGGCGCCTTCATCGATGCCCTGACTCTCGGCACGGTTTTCGGCGTCACGCCGAATCCCATCGAGATGCACGCGGACGATCCGACGCGCTACGTGGGCGATATGCTCGCGTGGCTGCACCAGGCGATTCCCGTCGAGAAGGAGAACATTCTGACGCTCATGAAGGCCTGCGACAAGACAGGTTCGTTGAAAATTAAACAGTAATATATTCTCACATCAAATTGTATTTTCGATAAAAAAAACACCTCAATTAGTATTTCCGGTAAAAAACACCTCAATTAGTATTTCCGGTAAAAGAAATTCGCAATTAGTATTTTCGGTTAAAAAATCTCGATTGGTATTTTCGGGGAAAAAAAATTCAATTAATATTTCCGGTAAACAAAAAATTCAATTAGTGTTTTCGGTAAAAAAAATTCAATTACAATTTTCGGTAAGAATATTCTCAATTAGTATTTTCGGTAGAAAAATCTGTACTTGTATTTTCGATAGAAAAATTAGAATTTGTATTTTCGGTAGAAAAATTTGAATTAGTATTTTCGGTAGAAAAATTTAAATTAGTATTTTCGGTAGAAAAATCTGAATTCGTACTTTCGGTAGAAAAATTTGAATTAGCATTTTCGGTAGAAAAATCAGAATTAGTATTTTCGGTAGAAAAATCTGGATTAGTATTTTCGGTAGAAAAACCTGAATTAATATTTTCGGTAGAAAAATCTGAATTAGTGTTTTCGGTAGAAAAATCTGAATTAGTATTTTCGGTAGAAAAAACTGAATTAGTATTTTCGGTAGAAAAATCTGAATTAGTATTTTCGGTAGAAAAATCTGAATTAGTATTTTCGAAAGAAAAAAAAATGTAAATTAGTATTTTCGGTAAAAAAATAAATTAGTATTCCCGGTAAACAAAAAATCCAATTAGTATTTTCGGTGAATAAAAAATTAAATTAGTATTTCCGGGGAAAAAAATTAAGTTAGTGTTTTCGGCACACAAAAAATTCAATTAGTATTTTCGGTAAAAAAAAATGCTGAGCCTTTAACTGTGATTTTTTTAAATCGCAGATATCTCCGACCAGGTGAAACACGCCTTAGGCAACATAACCGAGGGTCTCTGCCACCCTCTGAAGTCGAGAATCGAGCACATCGTCGCCGAGGAAGCGCCGGCCACGGTTCTCTACTCGGTGATGACGCTCATCAGGTACTACAGAGCGATCATCGCGGGTGTCGTGCCGGAGAGCGTGTTGGTGACGACACTGGACGAGTTGTTGGAGTTGAGCGAGAAGAGCTTCTCGTCGCGACTGCAGAGAGAAACACGAGCGGCTCTGGGCGAGCGAGCGGAGCCTCCGGGTCAGGATTTGGTGCCCGCGGCTTCGGTCGCCAGACTGTTGTCGCTTCTCAACGATGTTTTGTCGGTCGCGAGTATCGTCAGCGGGGAGGATCGCGAGAAAGATATGCTCAGGGTAAATTCTTCGCAATTCCAAGACGAAAATTCCTCTTTTTTTTAAGGAAACGAATAATCAGTTTGGGTTTTTTTTTACAGATCGTCTCGTGTATCATTGATCCGCTGCTCCAAGAGGTCGACGAGACCGCCACTAGACTGCCGTCCGTGGACATGGCTGTATATCTTCTGAACTGCCTGCATCAGATCCAATCCACGCTCTCGCTTTACGAGTACATGGATCAGCGACTGGAGCGGCTGCAGGCGCAGTCGGACGCGCAGATTGACACCCTGACGTCGGAGCTCGCGAGTTCGCTGGTGGCGAATCTGAATCTCGGGCCCATCTACACGATTCTGCAGAGTCGGGAACAGGCGCCGCTCTCATCGATTCCCGGTATGGATCCTGGGAGCATCAAGGAATTCACGGTAATGCATTTTACGACTGATTGTTCATTGATTTTTCGTTCGGTTACATGCATGAAAAAAGGGGAAAAAAGATCGTGTTCATGATATTTAATTCGGTCTTTTTTACAAGTTTCACAATGTTTTAATGTGATCGTTTAAAATTTTTGCCGCTCGTTTTTCAGAATAAAATGGAAGAGTTCTTGATAATGACCGAAGCTCTGCTGCTGCCGCAAATCAGCCTCCTCCAGAGCAACACGCATCGCACGACCACGCAGAAGCGATCGTTCCTGGTGATCGGCGCGATCTACAAGCAGCTTTACGAAGCGTGCCACGACCCGAAGAACCTGTACCAGAATCCCGAGAGCCTGTTCGTGCGAACGCCCGACGATCTTATAAATAAACTGGTATCCCAGTGAACGGGGCTATTGTATGATTCAGAAGGGTATTAATAAAAATAAAAAGACTTCTTATCGTTGATGCGTGGACTTCATCGTCCGGTTTGATGCAATGAATCATTCGCGAGTATTTGGCACTTCGGCCTATCGACTCGAATATCGAGTGGTTCACGCACGCCGCAATGATCGTTCATCATTATTATCCCGATTGCGAAACGAAACACGCAATCGACTGGCAAACAACGCCGCCACCTGCCCCGCGTATCCGGGTGTCGACTCCCCGTTCCCTTAAGGGTATGTGAAACATGTACCACGTGACACATGAGAGCGAGAGAGATAGTTACAATTTTTGAATAAACACCATTCCAAGACTATTCTTACTCTGTATGAAAGCAAAATATCATCGGCCGGAGAATTAAAATGCGCTTCAGTTGATATTTTTCTTTCTCTCAGAATATTTTCGGTATCTCCATACGATTGATTACAGTTTTCGTTACCGACTGGCTAGGTTTCACATTCCCTTAAGGGCATGTGAAATACCGACTGCGGTAACAAAAACTGTAATGAACGTTTTTTACGCATATTTGCATTTACAGCTAAAAGAAGAAATTCATTCCCTGCACTGGTGAAATCCGCAGGGAATGAATTTCTTCTTTTAGCTGTAAACGCAAATATCCGTCAAAAACGTTCATTACAGTTTTTCATACTGACTGGAGCTCGACGTGGATGTTTCACATCGCCTTAAGAATCACCCAAACCACCGTCAAGCGTGAAACCTCCCGGCGCATCTTTTCGGCGAAATTAAAAAGAAATGATATTTTTCGAATCCGTCGCTATCGCCCCGGCCGCCGGTAGATGTAGCTACGTCCGCGGGAGAGATGCGCGCGGGGTCTCCCGCCCCCGAACGAAACGAGGTTCAGCGATTGGACGGAAATCCGCTTGGCCGTCAGTCTCCCGTGCGTTGTGGTGGAATGCGGTCGTATCTGCGCGAAGTCGGTGGAGCCTCGTCGCGCGCTGCTCTCGTCTACGGATCTACGGATCACCCCCCACCCCCTCTCCACCACCCGTTTCTCGCGCTCCCCTCGCACTCGTCGTCGGCGCTTCGCGAAGACGTCGCTGCGCGTCGCGCGGTTGGACCAGTTCGGCAAAAGCCACCAGTGACCAATTAACGCGGGCGGCGTGTGCGTGCGTGTTCGCGTGCGTGTGTGCGCGCGCGTGTATGACGTTGCGCACGCGCGGTGCGTGCGTGTGCGTGCGCGTGCGTTACTTCTGTGCGGGGATTCGCGGAGTGTGTGCGTCATGAGGATGCGGCCGGCCTGACCGCCTCTCGGTTCACGGCTCGAGAGTGCAGAGCGCGGCTGCGGGGGGCCCCCGGGATTTTCGTATCGTCGTCGTCGAGTGCGCGAGGGATCATGGACTTGTCGAGCCGCCGCGAGTGGACAAAGGAAGGATAGAGAGTGTCGCGCGGTCGGAGGAAGAGGCCGACGAGGGCTTTTAACCAGCGCGGTGGCCAAGATGGCGGAATCGGGCTATTATCAGGTGAGTCCCCGAGGCTCGCTGGACGAGTCAGGTGAAGCGCGAGCCCGGGTTGCCCCCCCGCGCGCCCCCTTCCCCCCCCCCCCCCTCCAACCCCCCTCGTGGTCCGTGTCACCCCGCTCCCGTTGCTCCGGCTATTCGACATTCGGTTATCCGTCTGTGTTGACGGCTCGCACCGAGTTCACCGCGAGCCGCCCCCTCCTCCTCCTCCTCCTCTCCCTCCCCCCTACCGCCGACCCCCCCTCTCCCTCCTCGCGCCCGACTCCCGAACTCTTCTCTCGCTTCTCGCTTCTTTTCTCTCGATTTCCCCCTCGCTCTCTTGGCAGAGATTTTTTCTCTCGCTCTCTCTCTCTCTCTCTCTTTTTCTTTCTAAAGCGCACAGTTTTTGCAGGGTGCGCTTTTTGCATGGTGCGCTTAGGGGACGTAAGTCCTAAAGCACGAAATCTCTCTCTCTCTCTCTCTCTCTCTCTCTCTCTCTCTCTCTCTCTCTCTCTCTCTCTCTCTCTCTCTCTCTCTCTCTCTCTCTCTCTCTCTCTCTCTCTCTCTCTCGCTCTCTCTCGCTCTCGCTCTCTCTTTCTCTCTGTTTCTCATCGTCTCTCGGGTCTGTCCGTCTCTCTCGCGCTCCTCTCGTAATGTCGTTCTCGTTTCTCGCCGCCCTCTCGGTAACCAGCGAGATTTACGGTCTCGAATTCGCGCTCGGAGACTCTGATGGGGGAGAGAGCGAGAGATGAGTCAATTGGTGCCGCCGCTCTGCAGCAGCGACTCGAGCGTGTACGCGATCGCGTAGTCAAGGCGAATGGGGCGTGTGTGGGATATGCTCTCCTTACGATCGAGACCTTTTCGGTAAACACAATCGTAACGCGCGCGCCGGAATGACGTCTCGTACATGCGCCGTTTGATGTCATCGGGGGTTTCGAGCTTTTTTTTTTAGTTCCTTCCGTTTTTTTTTCTCCCGTCGCGACCGAGATGTGTAATTGGATCTGTTGACGGCGCGCGTAATCGCCGGATTTCCTCGCCATGGTAATTGCGATCGCTGAGTGTTCTCTACGAGCCAATCAGCTGGTTCAATTGAACGACTCGTGAGCAGAGGCACTTGGGTTCTCCAGGCTCTGTGTCTCGACTCGGCGTCGGGTTGCCATTCGATACTCGCGCTCGGCGTCTCTCAATGACCGTTCTATTTCCAGAGCGATTACGCGAGGCACCCGGTTCTCGGCGAGTTGTTTCAAAAATATGGAGTCTCGGCCAGCGACCAAGTGCCACTGCCCGCTCGGCTGGACGAACTGCGGGAGCAGATTCGCAAGGCCATACGCAAGGAGCTCAAGTTCAAGGCCGGGGCGGAGAAGATCAGGGATATCTCCAAGGACAAGAAGGCGCTTTCGGACGCGGCGACTATAGTCAGGAAAACCAACAGCAAGCTCAACGAGCTTCAGGCTGAGCTGCAGCAGCTAGAGAGTCAGATAATATTGACGCAGGGACAGCCACAGTCGCCGCAGAGAGATTATTCCAATGGGCAAGGTGAGAACGAGCTGCGTGCAAATTTCAGTCGCTCTCACTTGTTGCAGACTTTGATAGCGATGATTGTTGCATTTATGATTTTTTTTTTTTTTTTTTTTGCTGAGTGTAGTGTCGAATTTTTTAATCACTGATTTTCTATCGCCCAGATACGCCGCTCTCGCCCATGGGACAAACATCCCCGAACCAGGATGGCCTATTCACGGATCTCCGGCTGTTGTCGCTGGAGAAGCAGCTAAACATCGAGTTGAAGGTGAAACAGGGAGCGGAGAACATGATACAGAGCTTGACGAGCGGTCATCGCGACAAGAAGCTTCTGCAGGAGGCGCAGCAGATGCTCGACGACTCACGGGCGAAAATCGAGTTCCTAAGGATGCGCATAAGGAAAGTGCGCCAGGTGCGACAGCAGCAGCACGCCCGTGGCGATGCCCCCTTGCCCAATGGCGAAGCGACCGCCAATAAAGGTAATTTATTCATCTTTCTATTCCCAAGACAAAATAAATAAAACAAACCGAACGAAATTATAAGAGTAATTTACCTCGAATCTTCGCTTAATTTTACACAATCGCTGAGCACTGAAGATTGATCAGTAGATAATTATGCACGATTGATGTGCGTAAATTACAAATTTTTAACAAAAATGGAAAATCGTTGTGATTATTTTCAATAGTCATAACTATTGAAAATAATCATAATTTTCATTTTCATTCATTTCATTTTCATTCATTTCATTTTCATTCATTTCATTTTCATTCATTTCATTTTCATTCATTTCATTTTCATTCATTTCATTTTCATTCATTTCATTTTCATTCATTTCATTTTCATTCATTTCATTTTCATTCATTTCATTTTCATTCATTTCATTTTCATTCATTTCATTTTCATTCATTTCATTTTCATTCATTTCATTTTCATTCATTTCATTTTCATTCATTTCATTTTCATTCATTTCATTTTCATTCATTTCATTTTCATTCATTTCATTTTCATTCATTTCATTTTCATTCATTTCATTTTCATTCATTTCATTTTCATTCATTTCATTTTCATTCATTTCATTTTCATTCATTTCATTTTCATTCATTTCATTATCATTTTCATTCATTTCATTATTATTTTCATCCATTGCATTATCATTTTCATTCATTTCATTATTATTTTCATCCATTGCATTATCATTTTCATTCATTTCATTTTCACTGCAATATGAATATTTTATTAGAAATGGTTATTTACAATAATATCTCACGGCTGCGTAGAAATACTCATTCAAGTCGTTCCTCAATGCAAACTGTCTCCAACCGTCCGTGACTTCGGTGCATTGCCTTAAATAAATTGTTGTCGGTACGCGGACGAGGCGCATTGGCATTGGCCTCGTTCCTCCGTTCCGTTGATTCGACGGAATGAAGGAACGAGGTCGCGTAACGCAATCGACTATTGCAGACAAGTACGAGCCAAGCCTGGAGCTCGCCCTCGAGGAGAGAGTCGAGGAGCTCCGGCACCGGCTGAGGATCGAGGCGGCCGTGGTCGAGGGCGCGAAGAACGTGATACGGCTGCTCCAAAGTGCCAAAGTCGCCGACAAGCGGGCCCTGACCGAGGCCCAGGCGAGCCTCTCGGAGTCCAGCCGAAAGTTGGATCTCCTGAGACTGTCGCTCGATCTTCGGAGGCAGGAGCTGCCGGCCGACAGCGCGACCGCCGCGCAGTTGAAACGCGAGCTCGCGAGCGTGCAATCGGCGAGCCCGGTGCCCGTGACTTACACCTCGTTGCAGCCGTTTCGCGGGCCACTCGAGGGCCGAGCGACGATTCCGGTGTCGCTGTCGCGATGCGCCGCCGTCACCGGGCAGCTCGAGGTCCGGCTTATGGGCTGCCAGGACCTGGCGGAGGAAATTCCGGGCCGAACGCGGAGGGATCACCATCCGGCGAGTCCGGATCTGCGCAGCTTCGTCAAGGGCGTCACCGGCCGCAGCTCGAGCAAATCTTACAGCGTCAAGGACGAGACCAGCAGTGAGTAATTTGCGAGATACTGCCGAACAGAGTCGTAAATCCCTAATTTTTATAGAAATAAAATTGATGCTACGATTGGCTTCGTAATTATGTTTTTACGATAATAACTCGTAATGATTGTAATATGATATGTAAACTTTTAAATAGAAGCAAAAAATATTAATTTCCCATAAAACTTCATGGTAATCTTATTGAGTAAATGGAGAAATACTGTTAATGCATTACGAAAATAATGGATGACTGCGCTTGTCCATTTTTCGCACGATTTCTTCCAAAATTTAATTAAAAATTAGGTTTTTCTTACGGTCATTCAAGAGTTCGCATATCATTTTATTAATCGCTACAGGTCATAATTACAAAATCGTAACTGGAAAATAAACTTTTGTGCAAACTTCAATTCTTAAAGTAATGGGGACTTACAACACTGCTTCCGAATAACTTAATCGTTTAATCGAACTTACTCGTTGATTCTCACGACTAACGATTGGCCAACGATTATTTGTGTTCCAAATAAAATTTCCCCCGGAATTTCAATCGGCATTGATAAGAAAACAACAATTCTTCCGATACCCTAATTTATTTTCTATTTTCAGACGATATTATGGCATTGATCAAACTAGACAATCAGACGGTAGCTCAAACAAGTTGGCGGCTGTGCTCGCAGCAGGCGTGGGACCAGAGGTTCTCGATAGAGCTAGACAAGTCGCGCGAGCTCGAGATCGGGATTTACTGGAAGGACTGGCGGTCCCTGTGCGCCGTCAAGTTCCTGCGCCTCGAGGAGTTCATCGACGACGTGCGACACGGAATGGCGCTGCAGCTCGAGCCCCAGGGTCTGCTTTTCGCCGAGATCAGATTCCTCAATCCCATGATCTCGAGAAAGCCGAAGCTCCAGCGACAGCGGAAGATCTTCAAGCAGCAGGCGAAGAACTTCCCGCGGGCCAATCAGATGAACATCAACGTCGCGACCTGGGGACGACTTCTCAAGCGATCGGCGCCGTCGCTGCACAGCACGCGAAACTCCGAGAGTCCACCGTCCGGTGAGTATTTCCCCTCGTGTACCAGAAATATATTATTCTGTTATTCTATTACTTTTGGGACGATGGAAATATCATTTCCATGCCACATAATTGTATTTCCTCGCTATTATTCGGAGTTTGAGCGCCGTCGGGCGAAGCTGGTTCTATCGATCTCGTCTATTTTTATCCCCCGTATACTATTTTTTTCGCAGGCCCTCAACCCATGCAGCTAGTATTCGACACCTCGTTGGACGACAAAGTCGAGACGCCGGGCGAACTGCCGGACCCGGACAAAGGCGGCCTGGGCGGCGCTCGGCCCCTCGGCATGTCGGCCTCGAGCAGCAGTTTAACGTCGCAGATGCATCCGCCACCTCCGCCGACGGCGCCGCCGCCGCCGCCGCCTCCGCCGTCCCACGCCAAGAGGTCGTCCTCGTCCTCGATGGGACCTCCGCCGCAGCCAAAGCTCGATCAAGAAGTAAGCATCGAAATAAAAAAAATAAAAAAACGAAAAATCGAGTCATTCGCGAATCATGAACATTTTCTCGCGAAACACAAACTTGCGCATTCATAGAATTTGGCTTAGTAAGAGCGGTCGTGGTGGTGGTTACGATGGTGGTAGTTCGGTCTCTCAGCCTTCAATATTATTCGACTCCTCGTATTTATTTATTTATTTATTTATTTATTAACTTTTTTTCAACTCATTCGTTCGTTTATTTTTGTACAATTTTGCTGAATTCGCCGTCAACCGATCGCTGCTGCTACCACTCTTTTCTCTCGTCGAATCTCTCACCCTCATTCTCTCTGTACATCGATCTCACTCTCGCTCTTAATCTCGTCACGTTCACCAAATTAGCCGAGTAGAGCGCATACGCTGAGCAGTTAGTCTCGTGTAGTTACAGAGTGCACTTAAGGAGTTTGATTTCCTGCACAACGAGGAGAAGGCGGGCGCGAGCCTGAGGCCCCTCGTGACGGAGCCTCGCCCGGTGCTGATTGCGCCACCCTCTCCGCGCACCCCCTCGCCCCAACCTGTCGTCGAGTTTCCCGAGGATGAGGTAGATAAGACCTCCGCATCGGCGAGGCGCGAAAAAAAAAAACATACGCGCCGCCCGTTTTTCACTCTCTGTGTTTCTCTGTCGCTCTATTTTTGCCTCTGCCTCCTCTCTCGTTCTTCCGTCCGTGTCGGAACGTTATTTTCCCCCCAAGGTTTCAGCTGACTTCCTGTCCCCGTGTGTAACTAACCGCCCCCTCTCGACTAACCGATCGATCGCTATTGTCTCTCTAATGGAATACGTTTCTGTCGTTTATCGAGAAACTCTCGATGCGAAACTGTGCCGCTATAACCGAACCCACGGCGCTTGGATGCATGTCTAGAGGCAACGAGCTCTTTTTTTTTCTCTCCACTGTCGCCCGCGGATCGCCCGCTCTCTCGCTCCTGGTACATCTAACAAACCCATATTCCACCGGATGCGGAGGCGCGGAGAGCGCAATTGTCCTACCGTCGCTCTAACACAATGAAATAGCCTTGAAATCTTTTTTACATTGTCTGTGTTGTCTATTAACAGCGCGGTGGTATCCGAACGGGGGGACAACAGAGACGGGCGCCTTCCTGTATTTACCTTTTACGTCGGCACAATTTCTTTGTTAATCGAAAGTCATTTTTTACTTTCTTTACGGTTATCAGTAACTCTTTTTTTTTCAAATTCAAACGAAACTAATGGTTTTCTGGTTCGAATCGCAAATCTTTGCGAAAACCGTGAAAAAAGTACCACTAATCTTATACAAATATATATTTTTTATATTCACAAGTGTCGAATTTCCTCGAACTTCAATCGAAGGAAATCGTTTGACGAATGATTATTGACAAAATCCGCGCGAAAGTAGCGACAGACGGAAGTGGCCCGACTCTGTTGAAAAGCTGTGCATGGTAAAAACGGCCGGATACGCCGACGGAATAACAGGATAAAGTCCCGCGGGGCCCGCGACGTTAACGATGAGAATTGATTGTTTTCTCTAGGTGGTTTACGAGCTGCCGGTGAGGCCGCTGCAGTACCGCGACAGCGCGTACGAGTCGAGGCGGCACTCCCAGCACACGGGCATGACGCTCGAGAACTTCAGGCTCCTGTCGGTCCTCGGGCGCGGCCACTTCGGCAAGGTGATACTCTCGCAGTATCGCAACACCGGCGAGTACTTCGCGATCAAGGCGCTGAAGAAGGGCGACATTATCGCGCGGGACGAGGTCGAGTCGTTGCTCTCGGAGAAACGAATATTCGAGGTCGCGAACGCCACGCGGCACCCGTTCCTCGTCAACCTGTTTGCCTGTTTTCAGACCGAGGTGAGTGTCTGACCCCCCTCCTCTCTTCTTTCGCAGGATCGGCCAGCTCGAATTCGAGGAAGCGTTTTTTTAAGGGGGGGGGGGGGGGGGGGGGGTAGGGTCTTGAAATTGTTTTTTTTTTTAATTTTTTTTTTATTTTTTTTATGCTCAACTTCTCAAGAATGTTGCATCCAATTTTTAGAGCTATCTGAGCAAATCTGACGGAGATATGACATTTTAATCATCCGAGGCTCTGTGTCATTTCGTATATAAGTATTCACTTTAAAGCGATTTTCCCACACTTCATGTTTTAAAAGCCGGTGACGGTCGTACCGTAAAATCTATTGCACCGATCCTTTTGAAACTTGGTACACTCTTTCTCTATATAATTCATCAGGTAACGCTGTCGAGTTTTTTTTTTATTTGTTCTTTTTTCTTTTTACAATAACAAATTGGCCGATTTTTTCGGCGAAAATCGCGTTTTTTTACTTTCGAGCGTTACCGATCGAAAAAAAATAAAATAAATAAAAACTCGACAGCGTTACCTGAAAAAACTTATAAACTAATGAAATCAACTTGATTTTTTGAATTCGGATAATTGAGTGACCAGTTATGATCGTCACCGCAAAACCACTTTTTTCGGAGGCGTCTCCGGAGATTAGTTGTCAACGGCGTAGTTATTAATCATTTTCGCGCAAATTTTCAGAAGATGTTCTTGAAATGTTGCTCTACAATCCTGCAATCATTAATTTTAGAATGCACTGCCCGTATCTTGTAAAAAAAATTGGTAAAAAAGGGTCATTTTTTCACCGTACAGACTCTACCCCCTCCCCCCCCCCCCCTTAATTTTTATTCGCCGTCCGAGAGAACGCGACGTTTATTCATTCATCTGTTTTTTCCTCCCCCCGCGCTTGTTTCTCACACACGCAAACAGGCGCACGTATGCTTCGTCATGGAGTACGCTGCTGGTGGCGATCTTATGATGCACATACACGCCGACGTGTTCGGCGAGTCTCGCGCCGTCTTTTACTCGGCGTGCGTCGTTCTCGGTTTACAGTATTTGCACGAGAGTCGTATAATCTACAGGTAAGAACCGCGCTGGGTGACGATTGGGCAGGTGGGGACGGGACGAACGGCGAATCGACGGTCGTCAAGGCCGATCAGTGATCCATCGATTGTTGATTCACTTCGATAACTGAAAAATAAACTGATTCGTATAGTTTGGCGAGTAAACGAAAAGTCGAATTTTAATCATTTTGTTTGCACGATTTCGCTCGTTTCACGGTCGCTGCTCGTTCGCCGGTTCGTTCGTCGTCCCCTTGGAAATAAATCTTTGCTGATCGTTGCTTTCTGCTCGCGTCCGCGAAACCCAGGGACTTGAAGCTCGACAATCTCCTGCTCGACACCGAGGGCTACGTCAAGATCGCGGACTTTGGCCTGTGCAAGGAGGGTATGGGCTACGGCGATCGGACCGGCACTTTTTGCGGCACTCCGGAGTTCCTCGCGCCCGAGGTGCTCACGGAAACTTCGTACACCCGCGCGGTCGACTGGTGGGGCCTGGGGGTCCTGATATTCGAGATGCTCGTCGGCGAGGTAAGTAGAAAAGTGCCGGAAAAAAAAATAGTATATTGTGTTTCCGCACGAGTTACACATACTATTTTTTGCAATAGCGTGCGTGATGCGAGTCTTCTTCGGGGAGGTTGAGCGAAGTCAAAGTGCGAGTTTTCCGAACGGAGTGCGTAAAGTGAGGCTTTACGCACGACCTTCGGAAAACGAGCACTTTACGCACGCGAAACCTCACCGAAATGACGAGCTTTAAGCACGCTATTGCAAAAAAAAACAAAAAAAATTCGACGATTCGTTCGGCGATAACACTGTTTGCGCGATCCGATTTCGCAGTCTCCGTTCCCCGGTGACGACGAGGAGGAGGTCTTCGACTCCATCGTCAACGACGAGGTGCGATACCCCCGATTCCTCTCCCTCGAGGCGATAGCGATCATGCGTCGCCTGCTGAGAAAGACGCCCGACCGACGATTGGGCAGCAGCGAGAGAGACGCCGAGGACGTCAAGAAACAGGCCTTCTTCCGGCACATCGCGTGGGACGATTTGCTCCTGCGACGCGTCAAACCGCCGTTCGTGCCAGTTATCGTGAGTAGAAACGCCACTTCCTGTTTCGCAACGATCATCGGTTCGCGTACACCTATGTTTGTTCTATTTGTGGGTCACTATCGGTATTTATCTCCCGTACACATCTGTTTCGGCCTTACGAATAGCCCGACTTGTACCTACAAAATGACACGTATTTTGCCGTTTCAAAACGAACTACATTTTTTTTCACGATCGTGCTACTAATCGTTCGGCAATTATATCATTTGTCCTCGCGCTTTGTCGCAATTAAATTTTCCACCGCGACTCGCGCGACGGAATAATTCGAAATTCACTCGGTCGATTCCCGTTACGTAACGACCGAGAGAGAGAGGACACGTCGCGCGTGATATTTCGAAGGTTTCGCTAACCACGCCGCGTCTAATTCTGTCCGCAGCACTCCGTGGAGGACGTGAGCAACTTCGACGAGGAATTCACGTCGGAGAAGCCCCACCTGACGCCACCCAAAGATCCACGGCCGCTAAGCGACCTGGAACAAGGTCTCTTCCGGGACTTTACGTACATGGCGGACTGGTGCTAACGCTACGAATGATCCGTCAGGATATCGATTTAACGCTAAAAAAAAATCGGCGCGATTCAACGGGGGCCGAGCTAACCCGGAGAGATTTGTTTTTCCTTTTCGGGCGGCGGGGCGGCCGGCCGGAGACTCGCGCTCCGCTCGCGGGCGGAGTCTCGTCCGCCTCAACAGCCTACGCGCCTAATCGCGATAATTTGTATATTTCTAATAATCTTAATCCAACTCATCAGCTGGTTACGCATGAAAGAATAATGACAGAAACAAACAAACAAACAAAAGGATAAAGCATGAGCGCAAGATTCGAAGTAGCTTCACGCTTGACTCTAATCGAGGAAACAAAAAGAAAGGCAAAACCCCACGCGCGCCTCGCTCCTGGAGATGGCGACGGGCGGTAGTAATTTATAATAACACTTAGAGAGTTCTTGTCTATTTTTCACCCTAGCTTCCCCGTTCCCCTCCCCCGTCTTGTCTCCCCTTCCCACTCACTCATTCACTCACTCACTCATACTCTCTATCTCGTTATTTTGTTCCTTACGTTTTTTACCAACTAATCCAATATTGGTATTTTGAACCAAGGCTAGATAATCTCTCTCTCTCTCTCTCTCTCTCTCTCTCTCGCAAAGTCTTCGTTTGTCGGCGAAGAATTCACGAAAGTGCGGAGCACGGAGAACCTGCGGCTTTTTATACTAGGCTATTGTCGAATCGGAAATGTAAGAAGTAGAAAGACGCAAGGGAAAAGGCAAAAATAAGCAGAGGACAAAAAGAAAAAGAGGATCGAGGAGAAATGCATGAAAATCTAACGAAATCACGGAACCATTTGGAATGAGAAAGCTATTGAACCACTTGTGATATTTCCGGCAACCTGTCGATCTCCAGTTGCCTTAACGCATTAATAAATTGATATAGTTTGGTAATCTATTTTGTACTGAAGAAAAAAAAAAGAAGAAAGGAAAATGTTGTACATTGTGACCGATGCCCGTTTTTGAGGTGCTCATTTGTTTGTTATTAATACAGAAGGAGAAAGGGGAGCGAGAATTGTACTCTTAACTCGAATATCAATCATTGAAAGAGGCCGAGCGTGTCACCGATGTCCCGATTTTATCGAAAACTCCAGAAACATTCGCGATTCTCCCGAGTCGTTCCTCGAAGTGCCCTTAAAGATCTATTTGTAAATTTTCGTTTTTAATCTACGCCTCACGGCGCGTCAAGCATGCGACGCGCGCGTGGCTCGAAGTGAAAATCGGTAATCGGGGCCCAAGTCGCACGTTATCTGGGTGGCATTGTGAATCGATGAGATTTTTAGCCCGGTGAAAGCTGTTTGAAACTCGAATTAAAAAAAAATCAAAAAGGACTTTCGATCACTGCAATCTGGTGAAATTTGTAAAAACGGTTTTAAGCTGGGAACGCGAGTTCGGATGAACGATGTGACTTTGGAAAATGTGCATGAAGGCCTACTCAAGTAATTGCCATACAATAGGCTGTAATACATTTATCGTTAGTAATTTTTTATCTTGCGTTTTGAGATCGTTGCCGCGCTTCGCTCTAGTCAAATCGGTATTATATATAATTTTTAATATCCTTGGAAAAAAACCGAGTACAAATTTCCAAAAGAAGCATCCACCTCATTGGAAATTTGTATTAATCACTTAGCACTCTTCGAAGCTCATTATCATTTGCCTGGGTTATCGATAGACAGTAATACATATCACAATTTATTACGGTCTATTTTATACGTAAAAATCGATACGAGTATTTAGCTCCGATTTGACTGACTCGAAACGTTCCAACTTTCTTGAAGAAACTCACAGCATTTTCGACTGATCACACTGATGTACCCCTCGTGCACAATTATTCACTACCTTCACGCCAGCTCCTAGTGAGTATAATTAGAAGCATTAGCGGTAGTCAAATCCGAACTACATCCATTAGTTTTTTTAAATCATTTTTGGCTTTTGGATGCATTTTGTACAAATTAATTTTTAAACCTCAGACCGTATCGATCGAATCTCCTCGCGACCCGACTCTCATTTACGGAGTCTCGGGTCCACCGAAACCGATTTCCGAATGATGTGACCAAGATTCTCAACACTATCCGCCCAAACCGCCCGAGTCACCGTCTACCTCACGGGAATAATAATTTTTAAAAAACGAATTTACTTGACTTGTTGTTTTCTTCGATTGTATACTATTTTTTTTTTTTTTTTTTTTCACATCGTATATTATACTACACACTTATTGTGCTGTAAATCATATATATATATACATACACACATTTATATATATATAAATGACTAACAGATTGTAAGATAACGTTCCAGTAATTAAATTTGTAAGATGCATACGAGAAAATATTAACTGAATTGATTATAAGAATTTTTTTTTTTTTCGTCTCGTCATCGATTCTCCAGCTCGGATTTAGCCAACTCGTACAGGTTTCTGCTGTTGTTGCGTATCTCGCGCTCCAGCTCGAACTTCCGGTCGCTCTTCGCTTTGAGCTCCTTGGACGTTTGCGGCGACACCGGTTTCGCGAGGCCCTCGCTCACCCTGTAGAAGATGCTGCTGCTCTCGCCGCTCTTAAGAACCAGAGTGAAACTGGAGAAAAAAAACATTTCATTAGGGTAGACGTACCATTTGTGGCCACTGTACCATTAGTGGCCATGCAAAAAATATATATATTAATTCACCATTACTTCAATCTATTCAAATGACTAAATGAGATTATTTAACATGAATCGAAGCAAACTTTATATTGAATATGCAATGCTTAAAATTACCTAATTGTATCACAAATTACGTTCAAAGTCGTTTGCACCTTTTGTGGCCATCGCCGTCATTTACATGCAATAGGTATGGCCACAAATGGATCAAATTGATGGCCACATACGGTACTTCTACCCTACATCGCGGAAATCGTTTCATCGCTGAAGAGCGGAGGAGGCGAAATTACCAGCTGCATTTCAATTCTTCCTCGATGCGCTCGATATTGCGGAGAGTTATGTTGTTCTTCGCCGCCCAAGGTACGTAGATCTCGCTCTCGGCGTTTTTGCCAATTTTCGCTACAAGATAAATCAGGTCCAGCTGCTCGTTGTACTTGTACTCGACGTCCCAGAATCTTCGTTCTGGTAGTAAAAGAATTATCGACGATTACGTTACGTTGAGTTAATTATTTATCGGTAATTCTGCGAGGCATGACGGTACCTTCGCACAGCTCGATGTACACGTAGAAGGCGGTCGTGATGTTGACATCGTCCTTGCAACCGAGCTCGCCGATTTTGTAGTACTGAAATTCAATCGTCGTAATTTTATTTGGCGAAACATTAATTTATGATGAAATAAAGCGTAGGAATTTTTAATGGTGGCCATACAATTATTTATCGCTTGTTAATGTTTTATGGAAAAAATGTGAGTTATCATCAGCGCCGAATGTAACGATGATAAAACAACAATAACATCGGACGTTCGAAATAAAACGAGAGAACGCTACTGGTCGGCAATGAAAATAGCATCGATATAATCGGCGCGTGTAATCGACGTTTTTTTGTTGAGACAATTCAAGGGATAATTACACATCGCAACTCTGTAATTATCGAATCACTGCACTTACGCTTGGATGACAGATGTCATACATTATGGGCAGATTTTCACGTGCTGGCTCGCTGTTTACCCCCTTCCGGAGCGGCTGTGTCCAGCGCAATGCGTACAGCAAAATACACACAAAGCACGACGCACCCAAGTGTAAACACAACCGGCGCGACGAGATTCCGAGTCGACGCCGTGAGAAAATCGGTTCAGGGTTATCTGTTTTACCGACCGTACACGCTCACCTCTTGGTGTCCACAGCTCAGCCCGACCGTAACATTCTTTTTAAGGGCATGTGAAACACGTACCACGTGACACGTGAGTGCGAGAGAGATAGACGCAATTTTTGAATGAACGCCATTTCAAAACTATTCTTATTATGGATGAAAACAAAATATCATCGGACGGAGAATTAAAATGCGCTTCCGTTGATGTTTTTCTTTGCCTCAGAATATTTTCAGTACTCCATACGATTGATTACAGTTTTTCTTACCGACTGAGTAGGTTTCACATTCCCTTAAGGGAATATGAAACCTACTCAGTCGGTAACAAAAACTGTAATCAGCCCTACGGAAACACCGTAAATATTTTGAGATAAAGAAAAACGTCGTCCGAAGCGCAATTTAATTCTCCGTCGGTCGATATTTTGCTTACATCGAAACTAACAATAGCCTTGGAATGGCATTTTTTAAAAAATTGCAGCTATCTCTCTCGCACTCACGTATCACGTGGTACATGTTTCACATGCCCTTAAGTTTTTAAGAACTTCAAGGTCCAAACCCGATCACGCATCGACGAAGCCGCTTGGAAACTAAATTCCTAAAAAAAAAAATCGTCGTAAGCATGAATGGCTACCCAGTCATGTGAAAAACAAAGGCATTATTTGTCGATGCCACCCACGCTGCGTCGCCGATTGGCCATCCGGAGACCCCCCGACCAATAGGAAGCCCGTAAAGCGTGTCAACAAGGAAGCCTAAAGGCCGGTTTTCACGAGGCCCGCGATGATTTAGCAACGAGGACGGACGACCGGAGCGCATTCCCCTTTGAAAAAAAAAGGTATATATAGGGAACGCATGCGCACGAGAGCGTTTTTTAGGACTAAATTCCTAAAAAAAAAATCTTCGTAAGCATGAATGGCTACCCAGTCATGTGAAAAACAAAGGCATTATTCGCCGATGCCACCCACGCCGCGTCGCCGATTGGCCAGCCGGAAACCCCCCGACCAATGGGAAGCCAGTGCGGCGTGTCAACAAGGAAACCTTAGGGCCGGTTTTCACGAGGCCCGCGATGATTTAGCAGCGAGGACGGACGACCGGAGCGCATTCCCCTTTGAAAAAAAAAGGTATATATAGGGAACGCATGTGCACGAGAGCTTTCCGGGGGTAGCCCGAAATGCGACACAGAGGCTGTGCACAACGAGTCCTCCGAATTCCTAAAAAAAAAAAATCTTCGTAAGCATGAATGGCTACCCAGTCATGTGAAAAACAAAGGCATTATTCGCCGATGCCACCCACGCCGCGTCGCCGATTGGCCAGCCGGAGACCCCCCGACCAGTGGGAAGCCCGTGCTGCGTGTCAAATAAGGAAACCTAAAGACCGATTTTCACGAGGCCCGCGATGATTTAGCAGCGAGGACGGACGACCGGAGCGCATTCCCCTTTGAAAAAAAAGGTATATATAGGGAACGCATGTGCACGAGAGCTTTCCGGGGGTAGCCCGAAACGCGACACAGAGGCTGTGTGCACAACGAGTCCTCCGTCGTAGCGAGCAAGCGAGACCACACAGACTCGGGGCTGGCTGCTTGCACTACCGATGAAACGTTTTGCCGTGTTTACACTATACACTTGTCCATTGTTTTTGTTTGTTCGTTTGTGGCTAGGCTAACAGTAGTAAATACCCCCCCTTTGCGAAATCCCCCCCGTACAAGCTATAACCTCGTTCGATGTCCCATACGCGATCCAAAATCCATGCCATGCTTATTTGATAGAAACTTTCGTAGGGCTCTTGACCGCAAAGACCTCGCGATATTAGGCGGAAAATCACGTACATCGAGGAAGCGCCGAACATTCCATTATTTAAGTACGAAACATCTTTTTTTTTCCTCTCTCTCTCTGTCTCGTTTATCTCTACCGTGTCGTCCACGTCGATCCGCTCCGGATTCACGAGACTCCGCTGCGCCGAGGAAAATAGCGAAAAAAACAAAAAAAACGACATTCGAGATAACGAAAATCGCTGAGTGCGGATCCACGAATTCTTCACGAATAAAGCCCGTCCCACGAGATCGATGAACCGATTTTTTCACGACAATGCGTTGCGTCCCTCTGCGAGGTTAGGAATCCGGTTCCGTTCCGATTTATCGCCCGATCGATTTTTTTCCTCCATTCTTCACGCTCCCCCCAAGCTCGCGAAATCACGTTTCTTCGGTGCAGTCCAAGTTTTTCCGGGGCTTTTGTGAGATTCACTCGGGAGTAAACAAGAGTCGCGAGACTCAGCGGTCGGAGAGAGAGAGACGTCCAGTCGGTTGGCCAGGGCGGACCGCCGGTCTGACGATTCGCTTGTGATTCTGACATGGACGCCCTTGCGCTTGTTTCGCAGAGCTTGCAAGCGGTAGACGGCGAGCCAGTGATGTCCGTACCTTCGTCGTCGTCCAAAGGGATAGATGGGGAAAAACCAGGTGGCACCAGTCCGAGTCCTGTAGAAGGCGTCGAGGAGGGCGTTCCGGGTCCCAGCTCTCTGGAGCACTCAAAGTGCGCGCTGCCACAGGAAGCGGAGTCAGAGGATTACGGAAACGAGGCCGACGAGGAGGAGGACGACACTAGCGAAGAGGAGAGTGAGGTAATTTACCCCTTGCGAGGAGTTTATGATTCGGGCGAGGAAGTCGGAGCTAAACTGGCCTCTCGGCATCCAGTTTGTCTAAAAACGCAGTAATTACAGTGGAATTACGGCGAATCAGTTTCGTAATCTTTTTCAATTTTATTGTTTGGAGATGAAATCTTTTTTTGCTTTACATTATTTAGCTGGTTATCAGTTTACAAAGTAATTACACAGTAATTACAGTGGAATTACAGCGAATCAGTTTCGTAATCTTTTTCAATTTTATTGTTTGGAGATGAAATCTTTTTTCGCTTTACATTATTCAGCTGGTTATCGGTTTACAAAATGTAGATATTTTTATTGTGTATGTCGTGGTAAGGTTTGGTTGGGGTTTTGGAGTAACGAGCTTTGGATGTGGAAAAGAAAAATATTTGTACAAGGTTTTGGCTGTGGTCGAAGATAATGGTGTTGACTTTGCGATTTCTAATTCACAGATTAGCGAAAATGGCCTCTTTTGCGACGCCGAATGCGATCAGGAGACCGAGGAGGCGGAGTCTAGGTCACCGGAATCCGCCCAATCTCAGCCAGCCTTGTCCCACCGAATTCAGGGCCTCACCTTGCACACGTGCGTGCCTCTCAACATCGTGCAACCACAGAGGAAACGGAAGAGCGAGACCGAATCCAGTTTACCTTGCAAAAAGCCGAATCCTGAGGATAAGAATCATGCCTTGTGAGTCATTTGTTTTCTCCCAATATGTAAAGAGTTTTCGTCGTGAGCCCCGTAAGCATCGTTCGCGTTGCTCGGCTTACGGACGTGTTTGTTGGATTCGGTCCTATTATTAACAAATTTCCATAATTAACGAATACGTGACAAATCGCATGTTTCGATCGTTTCTCACTTTGTCTCCTACCACGAGTCACACGTGGCACTTTTCGCCATTTTTATCGAACTCATTTTCACCATTTGAATCCTCAGCAATCAGAATACGCTACTTAGGCAATGCCCGTTTTTCTTTTCTGCTTAAATACTGCAAATTGAGGCACTAACTTGCCTAACTGGATTTTTTTTTCTAGTTCCATTAAATACCCTATATGTAGATTTCAAGCATGACGCAATTATTCCGCCGCCACAATCATAAATTCAAGTTATCTTCCTTTAAAGCAGATTTTCAGTAGATTTGAAACAGCATCCACAAAAAGCGTATAGTGTACTCAATCCCAACTCCGAACTTTAAGAATTAGTTTAAAAAAAACACTTAAACTTTCATACTTTATTCGTTCTTCCTGTCAATAAATTCAATTATCTCCCTTGAAAGAAGATTTTCAGTAGATTCGAAACAGCATCCACAAAAAGCGTATAATGTACTCAATCCCAACTCCGAACTTTGAGAATTAGTAAAAAAGAAACTTAAACTTTTATACTTTATTCGTTCTTCCTGTCCCCATCCGTAGGATCGTCAAGAAGCTAGAAGAAAAGGGAAAGCATGTGAGGTTCGTGATACCAACGAGGGACAATCCACCGCCCGAGATGAGTAGCTGGCTTTTGCAATTCCAGGTAAACCGTTCGCACGACATTCTTCGTTACAATTAGCCCGACCTTCCCCGACAAACTGACACAAGACAGGAAAAACAATCTTCGCAAACGGAGCATTTAACGAGACAATGTGAAACAAATTGCAGAGGTGGTCGAACGCCGAGCGAATGTTGGCGATAGACGAGTTGATCGAGCGTTGCGAGCCGACTCAAGTGCGTCACATGATGCAGGTGATAGAGCCGCAATTTCAACGGGACTTCATATCGCTGCTGCCCAAGGAGCTGGCGCTGTGCGTGCTGGGTTTCCTCGAGCCGCGGGATCTCTTGCGGGCCGCCCAGACCTGTCGCAACTGGCGCTTCCTCGCAGACGACAATCTGCTGTGGAAGGAGAAATGTCGCATCGCCGGCATAGACGACCGAAAGGATCTGCCGCCGAGCAAGCGCAAGAACTGCCGCGCGAATTCGGGCAACTGCGGCTCGCCGTGGAAGCAGGCGTACATGAGGCAACACAATATCAAGATGAACTGGCGGACGAAACCCATAAGACCGCCCAAGGTGCTCAAGGGTCACGACGATCACGTTATCACGTGTCTGCAATTTTCCGGGAACAGGATAGTCAGCGGATCCGACGACAACACCCTCAAGGTGTGGTCGGCCGTCACCGGAAAGGTGAGACTCACGCCGGTCGATAAGATCCGTAGATAATTACGGTACAGCGTTGTACGCGGTTTTTCCGCGTGGCGGTTTCGCTCAAGTCGAAAAGAGGTGGTGACGAATTATCGCCCTAAAAAAATTGTCTTTAGCTTTGTCCTAAAATTCTTTTATTTCAGTTAATTAACTCGTTGATTTCTAATTAATATTCCGTCACCGGAAAAGTGAGACTCCCGCCGGACGATAAAAATCGTATTCATGTATTCCAGTTACTTAACTCATTGATTTTTAATTAATATTCCGTCACCGGAAAAGTAAGACTCCCACCGGACGATAAAAACCGTAGATAACACGCGGTTTTTTCGCGTAGTGGTTTCGCGGAAGTCGAAAAAAGATGGTGACGGATTATCGCTCTAGAAAAATGATCTTTAACTTCGTCCTAAAATTAATTTATTCCAGTTAATTAACTCGTTGATTTCTAATTAAGATTCTGTCACCAGAAAAATTAGACTCCCGCCGGTCGATAAAAACCGTAGATAACACGCGGTTTTTCCGCGTAGTGGTTTCGCTAAAGTCGAAAAAAAGTGGTGACGGATTGTCGATTTAAAAAAATGATCTTTAACTTCGTCCTAAAATTCATTTATTCCAGTTAATTAACTCGTTGATTTCTAATTAAGATTCTGTCACCAGAAAAATTAGACTCCCGCCGGTCGATAAAAACCGTAGATAACACGCGGTTTTCCGCGTAGTGGTTTTACTGAAGTCGAAAAAAGGTGGTGATTAAAATTGATTAAAAAATTGTCTTTAGCTTCGTCCTAAAATTCATTTATTCCAGTTAATTAACATGTTGATTTCTAATTAATATTCCGTCACCAGAAAAATTGGACTCTCGCCGGACGATAAGAACCGTAGATAATTGTACAGTCCTTATGCGGTTTTTCCGCGTAGCGGTTTCGCTGAAGTCGAAAAAACGTGGTGACGGATTATCGTCTCAAAAAAAGAAACTATCTTCATCTTCGTGCTAAAATTCATTTATTCCAGTTATTTAACTCGTTGATTTCTAATCTATATATTTTTCTCGTTGCTCAGTGCTTGAGGACTCTGGTGGGACACACGGGCGGCGTCTGGTCCTCGCAAATGTCGGGCACGACGGTGATAAGCGGCAGCACGGATCGCACGCTCAAGGTCTGGAACGCGGAGACGGGGCAGTGCATTCACACGCTCTACGGTCACACATCGACCGTGCGGTGTATGCATCTGCACGGCAACAAGGTCGTGAGCGGCAGCAGAGACGCCACCCTCAGGGTCTGGCAGGTCGACACCGGCGAGTGTCTGCACGTCCTCGTCGGACACTTGGCCGCGGTCAGATGCGTGCAATACGATGGAAAATTGGTCGTCAGCGGAGCCTACGATTTTCTGGTCAAAGTGTGGAATCCCGAGCGCGAGGAGTGTCTTCACACGCTGCAGGGACACTCCAATCGCGTTTATTCCCTTCAGGTGAGACGAACTTCGATTTTTTTACCGCGTAAAAAAAATTCATTCTCGAAATCCGCATGATTTTCAATGAATTTAAAAAACGGAAACAAATCGACGCTCGAAAGTAACGGCATTAAGGTAGTCCTTGCGACCAATATTCATTTCACATAAATTCGAGGAATTTGGGAGAAAATTGCAAACACTTCTCGGTGGTATAAAAATCTGAAAAAATGCATGGACATTAAAGGTACTGAAAAGATTAATTTTGCATAATAATAATTCGAAAATGTTATTAACAAATTCATGAAAAAACAATTCTTTAACAAATATTTCGATGACCCAACATTTTTTTTCATGAAAATTTTTTTTATGGGGAAAATCTGTGAAAATTCAATGTGAACTCTAAAATCTGAAAAAATTCATACGTATTCGGAAAAACGAAGGAATCATTTTCATGAAGAAAAATTTTGTTCATCGAAATATTTGTTAAACAATTGTTTTTTTTTCAACAATTTGTTAATAACATTTTCGAATTATTATTATGCAAAATTAATCTTTTCAGTACCTTTAATGTGCATGAATTTTTTCAGATTTTTAGACCACCGAGAAGTGTTTGCAATTCTCTCCCAAATTCCTCGAATTTATGCGAAATGAATATTGGTCGTAAGGACTACCTTAAGGGGGACTTCTTCCCTGGAGCACCGTTTTTCATTATATTTTTTTATGCGGAAACGAATAACTGTAGACGACTGCGGGTTTTTCCTACTTGTTGCTTACGTTTTAAAGTATGCAATGGATTTTTTTTATTTAAAAATTGGCGGCGTCCCAGGTCCTCAAACACGATCATTCAAAATCAAGAGACGCGGTAGCGTCTCGACGCCAAGTATAAATGACTACCAGTCTCCTGACCACTGTAATGATGCGATCGGCCTGAAATTGTGCTTACATACTCGAGATACATGTCCTCATGGAATGACGGAGGGTTTTTCCATTACTGAAAAATTAAGAAAATGGCATTTAAAAGATTTTTCCCCTATATTTTTCGTATAAAAACATTAATAAAAAATCGAAAAATTAGGTTATCGAAAAAAACCTACGTCATTCTATGAAGACATGTTTCTCCAGTATGTGTGCACAATGTCAGGCCGATCGCATAATTACAGTGGTCAGGAGAGTGGTAGCCATTTATTTTGGATGACCGTGTTTGAGGACCTGGGAGGCCGACAATTTTTTACTTTAAAAATTCCATTGTACACTATAAAACGTAAATAATAAGTAGAAAAAGAACCGCAGTCGTCTATTATTATTCATTTTCCCAAAAAAAAAAAAAAAAAAAAAAAAAATGAAAACACGGTGCTCCAGGATAGAAGTCCCCCTTAAAAAAATCCCGAAAATGGACTGTAATTTCGGGATTTGAATAATTTATGTATTTTTTTAATGAATAATTTATGTGTAATGAATAATTGTTAATGAATAATTTATGTAATTTTTTTTTTTTTTTCGACGAATGCGAAGTTCGACGGTGTCCACGTGGTAAGCGGCTCGCTGGACACCAGCATCAGGGTATGGGAGGTGGAGACCGGCGCCTGCAGGCACACCCTGATGGGCCACCAGTCGCTCACCTCCGGCATGGAACTCCGCAACAATATTCTAGTGTCGGGTAACGCGGACTCGACGGTCAAAGTTTGGGACATCGTTAGCGGTCACTGCCTACAAACGCTTTCCGGTCTCAACAAGCACCAGTCGGCCGTCACTTGCCTCCAATTCAACAGCCACTTCGTCATCACGTCCTCCGACGACGGGACTGTTAAACTCTGGGACGTTAAGACTGGTGCGTGCTCCACACTTTCCATAAAATATCCATTTTATTTCATCGCGTTTTCGATACATTTTCGCTTTACAATTCTTGCGGCATCTGTTAGAACAAAATGGCTGGCCAGATTTTTAATTGCAATCGTGGAAATAATTGCGTGTTTCGCTTTCGGTAAAATATATATATATATTTTTTACATTTTTCGTGCATTTCTATATTATTATATATATATTACAATATTTATTTATTTTATATTTCTCGTACATTTGTATGTTACAATATTTGCGGAATCTACCGTTACAAAAAATTGCTGGTCGGATTTTTAATTGCAATCGCGGGAATAATTGCGATTCGCTTTCGGTAAAACATATATATATTTTTTTACATTTTTCGTGCATTTCTATATTACAATATTTGCGGTGCCTATTGTTAAAAAAAATAGCTGGTCGGATTTGTAATTGCAATCGCGGGAATAATTGCGATTTGCTTTCGGTAAAACATACATTTTTTTTACATTTTTCGTGCATTTCTATATTACAATATTTGCGGTGCCTATTGTTAAAAAAAATAGCTGGTCGGATTTTTAATTGCAATCGCGGGAATAATTGTGATTCGATTTCGGTAAAACATGTATATAATTTTTACATTTTTCGTGCATTTCTATATTACAATATTTGCGGAGTCTACCGTTACAAAAAATTGCTGGTCGGATTTTTAATTGCAATCGCGGGAATAATTGCGATTCGCTTTCGGCAAAACATATATATAATTTAACTTTTTTCGTGCATTTCTATATTACAATATTTGCAGTGTCTATTGTGAAAAACAAATCGCTGGCCGGATTTTTAATTGTGATCGCGGCAATAATTGTGGTTTTTTTTCGTCGCGTTACAGGTGATTTTATAAGGAATCTCGTAGCTCTGGAGAGCGGTGGTAGCGGCGGTGTAGTGTGGAGAATTCGCGCGAGCGACACGAAGCTCGTTTGCGCGGTCGGCAGTCGCAACGGCACCGAGGAAACCAAACTTCTCGTTCTCGACTTTGACGTCGAGGTTAAATAGTCCAATTCCTCGTCGTCGGCGTCGTCGTCGCCGTCGTCGTCGTCGTCGTCGTCATCATCATCATCATCGTCGTCCTCGTCGTCGTTGTCGTTGTGCCTCGGACAGCTCCGCTATGTGACTTCTGTACATATTTTAATTAGGTAGCATAACCAATCTACTGTACAATGTTTCATGTATTACATGGTTCGATTGTGATAAGACTGCGCGTGAGCGAATGCTTAGGAATGGGGGGAGGGGGGGTTAACAAGTGGGAAATCGCGAACAAAAGGAAAAACAAGAAACAACAAAAATACTGGAGAAAAGAAAAATATGAAAAACAAGTGTTTTGAGATAAATGGGAAGGGGCTGGCCAGGGCGCAGAATTGCGTGGAAAAGAAGCACGATCCTCGTCGATCGCGTCGACATTTGTACAACGATCGAGCTATTAATCGCGTTAAGGCTGCTTTCCGGGCGGCGCGGTCGAGAGATCGACGACACGAGGCTGGAACTCTCGCGACTTCTCTGTTCTTCTATTCTTCCGACGAATTGTCGAACGATTGTTTATTTTCGCGTGTCTCTTGACTCGAACGTTTCAAAATTCGCTACGAAATATTTTTCTACGAATTTCCACGCGAGAGAGAAACGAGAACGGTACGCACGAAAAACGTACCCGGAGACTTTTCTCATTCGAACCAACGCCAGCGTCGTGTCGTCGATGTCGGGCCGCGCGGCCGCGAAAAACCCCTTAATTCAGTGGGATGTACCTACCGCCGTGTACAAAAACATAAGAGATTCAAAAGACTCGATACAATACTACGGAGATAAGGAGCTTATACTATATATCCGTTTTGTTTTTATAAGTACGGAATTATTTTTTCTGTTATCTTTCGGTTGAAAAATGCGGTATCGTTACTCGTTAAAGCAGTTTTGAATCGCGCGAAATTGAAGAAGAAAATCGAATCGAGGCTACTCAGTCCTCGTGAGCATTTTTTTCTCTATCTCTCTCTCTCTCTCTCTCTCCATATGACGACTTATGTGGGCCGAACGTTCTTCGTCGAAGCGGCCGCTCGGGAGCGGCGTCGCGGCGAACGTCGCCCGTTATTATTTTTTACTCCACTTTCGCGGCGACGAAACGCCGTGACGCCGCAATCCGGGCGAAGCAATAATTTCGCCGATTCCCGCGATCCTCGGCCGCGCGAAGAAAACGAATGTGCATATATCCAATTGTGATTTCGTAATAATTTAAGTTTAGTCGGCCACGGAGCTCGATATACACCGATATTTAAAAATCGTGATACGTGAAAGTTATTTTTTTTCCGACTATCGGGGGCATTATTTTTCCTTTCCTTCATACTAAGAAAAAGCGAACTCTTTAAATTATGATTAACTCTTTTTTTTCTCCATTATTTATTTTGAATAAAAAAAAAATAAAACGAGACAAACGGCTCGCTACCTTTCTTTTTAACTTGCGTGACACGCGAACCGACCAATGTTCACCGACTTTTGCGTCGAGCTCGATGTTCCTTTACGACTTACTCTGATTTTTTTTTCTCTAGATCCTTCGATCTTGTTTTATTTAAATGAAAAATGTAATTTAGCAGTAGTCCCGGCGTTACATATGATCTGGTAGGTGCTTTCACTCGCCCGCATAAGTGAAGTCATAGTCGTTACGAGTACAGCGAGTTTCCGAAGCGGAGACATTGCGAAAGCGAAGAAATTGTCAACTGTACAGCGATGGGCGAAATGTGATTGCTCAAGAGATTATTCTTTTCCTTTTATCATCGCTAACCCACGTCTCGCGTACATCGATCGGTGTGTGTATCACGCAGCCTCATTTTTCATACAGTCTGACACAATTGATTAATTTTAATTAGGGAAATCGCGTAGCGATTTCAATTTTTACGAGAGAACAGGCATCACATTTTGCTCGTCGCGCGGAATTTAACTGTGTAAATATCGTATTTAACCGGCGATCTGTGGCGATACCGCGTTATTTGCGTTATTCAAAGCGGCTAATTAATGCATATACAAATTGCTGTAAATCACGAAAGCATGTCACACGTATGCGGAGCATTTGGATGTGCCATAAAAGCTAACAAAAAGGAAAAGAAAAAAAGGATGCGACCCTCACGCATTTCTTCAAAATTGTTTTTTTTTTTACTAAATTGCGAACTAATCGCGAAGGAATATAGTCTGTGATCTGCGAATATTTTGGATAATTCGAGTTACAATTTGAAAGTGGCCGGTGAGGGGCCGAAGTTGGCGTAATAAAAGTAGCGTTAGCGTCTCGCCGAAGAAACGTCGTTTGGAGTCCGCATTAATTTCTTTTAATACTCGGCGTCGAGACGCTACCGCCTCTCTTGATGTAGTTCGGTCGACGTTACAATATTGGTCTGTACAATGAATCTTTACGATCGGAAAATAGCAAATGAAGTGGAAAAGAACAATCATATTTTTTTGTAGAAAAGTGCATTGCGGCAAGTGCTCGAGAATTTTTTCGTTCCCTCTTCGAAGGGGTTTTATCCGCGATCGCGAGAGCAGACAACTCGTGGTTCGGATTTTTTCCAGTACGACTGCCGAGTCCGTCTTTGTATTTTATCGAATTTCGGGACACGAGTACGAAAATAACGAGAAAACAAAAACGCCGACGGATCCGTTTTGTTTTTCCGCTCGGTAACGGCGATTTGTACATAGCCTTCCAGTATTTTCCCATTGTCCTCTAATTGAACTGCGTAAACGATTAGGACCATTTAGCCATGTCCAAAGTGTAAGGCGATGTGGCTCTCGCAAGTGTGACATGGTAAAGGTATCATTATGTATCCCTTATTTATAAATTCATGTTGTACAAGTAGGCGACACTCTACGGTATAAAGTAACATTTTCGTAAACGAAAAAGGAAAACAAAGGCAGGAAAAAGTAACAAATCACGTAACGATAATAAAGCCCGTTGCTTCGTTTGGCGTCCGGCCGAAAACCGAAGTGATGCAAACCGAACACCATTAAAATCGTGATCGTCGGTAATTCGAGTCTGGCGTTGCTACGGTACAATAATGAAGGTTGCCAATCACCTGTAACATCGTTTCCTCAAACGTGCAATACAAACTCGAATCTAAAAAAAAAAAATGAAACGAACGACGCCTCAATGAAAATAAAAAATACAATCATGTTGCGATATCGAAACGAAACGAGTCTTGGAAACTTCGCCGTGTTAATGTCAACGAATTCAATCAGATCTGCGGATTAGTGTGCGCGAAAAGCAAAAAAGAACGAAAAAAAAAAAAAAAACGAGACGCACACTCTCGCGAACTGCAGCTTTTATTATTGGACTCTGGTTATTCCAAGGATCGGATTTTATTTGTATATTGCTCAATAGTTTATATTACTATAATGTGTTATCTGTTGTATCATTTTTTATAAAAAAAAAAAAAAAATAGAAAATGTTGCCGCATTTTATACGATCGCCGTTTATCGTTTTCATTTCCATTGAATTTTCGTTTGAGCGACGAATTTAATTAACTCGCACGCCGTTTAAAAATCATTTACTCGTGGAGCCAGCATTGTTTTTTTTTTTATAAATAATTTATTATTCTACGTCTCGACTACCACGACGAAAGTGCACTCCTGGCATGGAATGTGAAGTGTACAATTCTTCTCCGCCAAATCCTCTTTGCTCGCGAGATAATAGCTGCCGCATCTGCACTGGTAGCTAAACGTGTCGTCGTCGACGGTGGCTTCCATCTCGTGCGCGGTTATCCTGGCGTAAACGAGGACGCTTTGAGACTCGAGCTCGGCTTGCCGGCATTGAGCGTCATACTTTTGCTTCGAGCCGGGATCCCTCAGGACCGTCCAGGCCTCCTCTATTCGCTGAAACGTATCCGCGGCTTTGTCCTCCGGTAAATCTATCTTATCCGGATGATGCTGGAGTATCAACTTTCTGTAGGCTTTCTTGAGCTCTTCATACGAAGATTCTCGGCTGCAGCCCAAGACCTCGTAGTATTCGTAGCCGCTCATAATTTTTTTTTTTTTTTTTTTTTTTTTTAACTAATTTTGCTTCCGGAAAACCGGAAGTTCTTTTCGTTGATACTTTTAACGCTCGAGCATCGACGATTTTTTTGGGAATCGGGAGTGCAGGTATCTTGAAGGAAATACAAAAAAATAATTAGATTAGAATTTCCTTATCTTTTGATTTCATGTATTAACAAATAAAATAACTTGATTCTTCGGGTATGAAAACTAACAATTAGTTACGTTTATAGTAAATAATTTATGTAGTACAAAACATGAAATTATTTTTCGATCTTTATTAATTTTTTAGCAATTTTTTTAGAGACTTTTTTTTTTCTAAGACGAAAAACTAGTGCAATTGCAACCGCATATTAAGATCACCCCTCAGATCTAATTTGCCGTTCGAACCCTCCCTCCCCCTCCCCCCACTCCCCGCGCAACTGTTGTATTTCGCAATCATTGATTATTCTAATTCTGACCTACAAAAAAACGTCTTCCGCGATATTCAACCCACGATCAAACAAACGTCTTGAAAATCAAATCGACATGCGTGCGATGATCAGAATCAACTTTTTCAAACACGAATTCGGAGTAGCGGCGAAAACACTCGCGAATTGTTTACAAAAAGGGAATTATAACCTAAAAATTGCGCGATACCCTCGAAACAAATAAACCAGGAAAATAGTCGAGCGACAGAGCCACAACTCACGATCTTTCGGGGAAAATTTCTCGCGTTTTCCGTGCGATTCACATTTCGGAGTGCGTGAAACGAAATTCTCACTCGAGGCACGCAGCACGCTCCGAATCTCACACAGGCCGCATCGAGGCGCGAATGGCCTCGCGCCATTGGTCGATCCCGGGGATGCGAAACGCACCAACACAGAAAAACACGAACCACGTGTTACGTTGACGTTTAATAGTGTTCTTTATTCATATTTCTTGTTACATTTTGTATATACAATGTGTGCTCGTTTGTTATCCCTACCCTGTTGAAGGGCTTCACTAATCTATATTTTTATTTTAGCTTTTAAATTATTTTTTCGTGATCTCTTAATTTGCCTTTTTTGCATCAATATCGGGAATAAAAATTCGAAAAAATCCCATTAGTTTCTAGTTTTTACTTAGCCTACCTTATCCTATCTTAATCTAGTTGTTTACAGTTATATACACGTTTTTTACTTCACATTATGATATGATGTGGTAGCTTGTGTTTGAGTCTGAATGTTTATTTATTATTTCAATGTGTTTAATTTGAGTAGTAAAAAATGTTTTTGTCATGTTGTAAATGTTCTCATAAATAGGTTCTACTTGAGCTTTCTTATGTACTTTAATATTAGTGGTTCCAGGTTTGGCATTTACTATCATTCTTAGAAATTTATTTTGTGCAATTTGTAATTTGTTAATATTTGTTTTGGCTGTGCTACTCCAGATTGGAGCAGCATATAGCATCAATGGGAGGACTATGGCTTTATATAGAATAACTTTGTTTTTTTATGGTCAGTGCGCTTTTTCTGCACAGCAGATGGTAGAGCATACCTTTTATTTTATTTGCTCTGCTTATTGTTTCTTGGATGTGTTTTGCAAAATTGAATTGTTTATCCAAGTGTACTCCAAGGTATTTGACATCATCTTTTTGTTCAATATTGACATTGTTTAGGGTTATTGGTATCAGTTTTTCTTTCTTGTTCTATTTAGAAAATGTGACGAGTTCCGTTTTGTTTTCATTAATTTTAAGGGAATGTGAAATACCGACTTTGCACCTCAAAAGTTCGGAAGTGCCGTTTTTCGCGAATTATGAACGGATCGAAGCGAAACTTAAAATACAGATGCCAGTAATGTGAACTTCGTGCGTGAATTAGTCAGAATTTTGATTTTCGAAAAAAAAAATTACAGGTCGATTACCGGCAGAGAACTCTGTAATGAAGAATTCGATTTTATTTCAATTTTTCGACAAAAACTGAGGAAAGCGACTAATGCACGCACTAGATAATTAAAAGGCACACACGATACGTGCATTCCGATTACGATTTGGGAGTAACAAATAAGCAAAACGTACTTCCGACAGAATTGTCGGTAACTACGAAAAATTTTCACGTCTCGCAGCAGCTATCTCTCTCACTCTCACGTGTCACGTGGTACATATTTCACATGCCCTTAATTCACGATCCACGTGCGTTGCGACGATGACTTTTGACAAGTGGCGCTGCGCGTTGAAAGCTCCGCGAATGATCGGCCGACGCTGATTTTCCCGGCGTTTTCTCGCGAGTCCAAAGAGACGACAGTTGTCGAAAATCAAATTTTGTTCCTCTTTTTAAACAACACGATAAGACACTTCTGTTTTTTTTTTTTCAATCGCATCGCGATTAGCCTCGAGGCCGCACGAGAAGGTAAAGGGGAATGTTTCACTGGTAAATCGAACGAAAAAATGCATGCTGGGTGTTACAGAGCTCGTATGACAGAAGTAAGATCGAAAGTGCCGGCAACATTTTTCGAGGTTAGGTCTCAACGAGCAACCCCCGTTTTTCTTTTTCCCCCCCGCAGGAAACCTTTCAGATTCTCTTTGATGTTATGGAAAGACACTTTGCCGCCCTGAGCTTACCAGATCCGGCGAGCGATCCCAAAATCACCAGAGCTATCAGCTTCTCGGAGCTGCCGTCCAGTCGCAGGATTCTCATCGAGCAGTGCTATCAGACCGACGACTCGGGCCATCTCATTAGGCAGTACAGTTGCGAGCAGATCTTTGACAAGTCTTCGAACACCAGGTAAATATTTCTGATAATTATCCCACTGATCTTGATATTTTTGGGCCTCGAGTTATGGACACTGTTTTGGCTTTTTTCATATTTTTAAATACAGTTTCTTCAATTTTTCTGCAGCCATTTTTGTCATTTTTGCAACATCAAAATGATTAATTAGTAATTGTTCTGTTTGCATTTTTATTTGGAGCAGAATTTTGTCTAAAGATTCTTAATTCTTGTATATTGTTAGTATTTGATTTATGTTTTTTACAAAGCAGTGTGGGGCTTGAATATTTGGCTTTCTTATTAACTTCAATTAAAAGAATAATCAATAATGGAACCATTTTTGTACCCAAAGTCAAAATTATTAATTAGTAATTCTTCTGTTTGTATTTTTATTTGGAGCAGAATTTTGTCTAAAGCAGATTCTTAATTCTTGTATATTGTTAGTATTTGATTTATGTTTTTACAAAGCAGTCTGGGGCTTGAATATTTGGCTTCCTTATTAACTTCAATGAAAAGAATAATAAATAATGTAGCCATTTTTGCACCCAAAGTCAAAATTATTCATTAGTAATTCTTCTGTTTGTATTTTTATTTGGAGCAGATTTTTGTCTAAAGCAGATTCTTAATTAATGTACTGATATTATTAGTATTTGATTTATATTTTCACAAAGCAGTGTGCGGCTTGAATATTTGGCTTCCTTATTAACTTCAATTAAAAGAATAATCAATAATGTAGCAATTTTTGTACCCAAAGTCAAAATTAATAATTAGTAATTCGTCTGTTTGTATTTTTATTTGGAGCAGGTTCTTAATTCATGTACTGATATTGTTAGTATTTGATTTATGTTTTCACAAAGCAGTGTGTGGCTTCAATACCTGGCTTCCTTATTAACTTCAATTAAAACAGTAATCAGCAATCGTAGCTTACGAGAAAAATTAACCAATGTTGCGTCCCTTTCATCCAGGGAGGTAAAAGTTTCCGAAGTCGTGAGATCAGGCAGCGAGCGTTGCTTGACGAACACGTGGAAGACGACGCTCCCGGTGTTCGGAAACCTCGGCGACACCGGTTGGCACACGAACCATTTGGGTCGCGCGACAAAAGCGATAGAACCGCCGTCATCAGCGCGAATGGAGTCCATGGAGGTCGAGGAGATCGACGTGAAGCCGTTCAAGCGTCCGTTCGAGAAGAAGAAATGGAAGAAGCAGTCGAAGACAGCGCCGGCAATCGAGCTGAACGGTTTGTCCCTGTCGGACGGTCAGGCGGAGGAGAAGCCGCTGATCAGAGCCTCGACCTTCGGGATGATGTCCACCGGTAGCGGAGTCTCGATTTCCAAGCCCGCGGTCAGGTCGAAGTCGGTTTCGCCGAAGAAAATCGATCGCCCGAGTTCCTCGGATTGTCGACCGGTCGAGGCCACCAGGAGCGAGACGAACGTCACAAAGTCCACGTACAGCGAAGTGAAGAAGAAGCTTCGCTCGCTGGTGCCGGAGGAGGCGAGAACCGCGAAGAAATCCCGATGTTCCTGCTCCTGCTTCAAGTTCGTGTTCTTCGTTTTATTATCCCTGTCGGTGGCGACACTGGCGATTTTTCTCCGCGATCTCGAGCAAGCGAACAACGAGCGCGGCTTCGATTTCGCGAACATGAGCGTCGAGCTGCGCGAAAACGTTTGGGGCCAGAAAACGGCGGTCGAGCGGCTGATAAAGGATCTGCGAAAGAGTTCCGCGGGGATAAATCTCGTGGCCCTCGTGGGCGGCACCGGGGTCGGAAAATCTTACGCCGTTGGGATCGTGAGAAAGCACTTTCCGCACGGCGATCACGTGTTCGAGTACTTCGCGCCGTTGCGCAAAACCGTTCACGAGGCGTTCGAGGCGCTCTCGAGACGACACTGCAATCTCATTATTCTCGAGAATCTCAAGATGGAGGATCTGCGGGACGTCGTTGATTTTGTAAAGTTCACGAGGCAACAGACGAGCGACGCGTGCGTCTACGCGATCGCGGTGTTCAATCCGCAGGAGACGAACGCTCGGCTCGAGCGAAAGTTGGATCTGACGAAGAGCGTCGAGGAAATCGCGGCCACGTTTCGGCAGAAAGGCCTCGGGGATACGACGGTCATCGGTTTTCAGAGCCTCGACGATCGCAGCCTCGACTTTTGCATTCGTCAGGCCGCCAAGGAGAAAAACGTCGATCTGTCGGACGCGCAACTCGAGGACATCCGGAGTTCCCTGATTTTCGGCAACAGCGGATGCAAAGGGGCCTACGCCAAAGTTCAGCTGCTCAGCGATTCGTAGAATTGTACACCGCATTGCCTAATAGATATTATGACGATTTGTTGACGAGAAATTCGTCCGGTTTTTGCGACTTTTAGGTCGCGCTTTTTTCTTTTCTCAAATGAAGCGGATTCGGCTCGAAGAGTTGATACGATTTGTTGATTGTTCCGGAGTCTTGTGAAGACTCCGGCAATTTATTGTGTGACCGAGAGCGCAGTCTGACTTTTTATACGGACGCACGTGGACGATAATATTACGTATTGATTGTGAGGCTGAGAATAGTCAAAACTGAAAGAAAAGGTAGATATTCTCATGTAAATTGAAAAAAATGTGTGTTCCAGTCGCAGTTAAATTAGCGACAAATCTTTACCTCTTCTTTCAGTGAAATCTACGAGAAGTGATTTGATTGCGGTCTCGAGGAGGCTCAAGCGGAAGCTGCGAAGATTGCGAGATTCGCAGGAAAAGTACAGCAGTTTTCATCGAAACTGGGAGAGCTTATTCTCTGTTCACTCTTCTGGTTTTGTTTGCGAGATACGATCGAGAGGAAGACTTGAAATTTGTTCCTGCGTGCCAACCGAGTTTTACAGTCGGAGCCTGAAAGAAAAAATTGCTCAATTACGCAGATAGATAGACAGGAAAACCAAAAGTCTTCCGCGTTATTTACTCGAACGAGCGCTCGAGTGTTCGTTATTTCAGTCATGCACGAAGCATTCCGTTTTTTTTTCTTCTCGCGCCCGAATTAAATATGTCGGCGCAGTTCGTGGGACCGAGGGCTTCGCGACTGTGGCACGACGAATGTCTCCGACGTGGGCGAAAGTCTGTTTATGGCATGTTAATTTCGAGTACCTGTGACGATTTACATAAGCCCGTTTTTTTTTCGTTCACCCAAACATTCTAGCGATCTGAGCTTTCTGATTATTTTCAAATCTAATTCAACTTTTTTTTCTTTTCAACTTTTACTTTGGGTGTAACGACTGCACATTATTAATTCTGCATCACATTTTTTCTAATAAACTTTATTTTAGATAAAATCACGATTCATCCATTATTCACTATCTTTTCCTAAGACTCCTTGCGATTCTCATACTTAGAAAAATGAAATATGATATTAAACTTCTCACCGATAAAGTGACGTGACTATCGATTGATACTCCACGTAATTCTCTTTCTATTTATATCCACTATTACCGTAACTCATACCGTAACTAATTAATTGCGGCAACAAGAGTGACGATAAAAACGAAAACAGTCTTATTAATAATAGCAGCCACTGAATAATTCTCAGGCCTGTTACGAATCCCCTGCATTTTTTTAAGTGAGTTCCTAATTGAAACGCGAAATCGGACTCGCGTTGTGATGATTGTAGGCACAGCCGCAGGCTCGAGGCTTAGAATGGGGTGCAACAACCGACTCGTTCCATGATGTGATTTTATCGATGCTTCTGAGCTTCTCCTTTTTTCCCCGCATAAACCCGGTGATACAGTGGGCGGCATTTGAAGCGGGTATAACACTTCGTTGCGATACGCGGATACACCGGGGACTGTAATATTAATGTCTGGATGCGAGTGCGGTGGCTACTTCCTTGCGGTGTAATCGCATTTCACTTTTCTGATTATTATGAGGACCGAGGCAACGTCGCTATTCCACGTTGCCCCGACGGATAACCGCGCTTGGCTATTGCGTGACGCGAAATTGGTATGAGCGCACATAGGAAATCGCTCGTTGTTACACATTATTACGTCCGTTTTTCGTCTGTTTGCTTTTCCTATCTTTCATTCATTCCCGCGTGATGTATTATGCAAAATCTGAAGAAAAAACAAAACGCCTCGTGGAAAGCGATCGACTGTTTCAAAGTCTCGCCCGGCTGTCTGTGGATTCGATAATTATCACTCGCCGATTTTCTCGTTGAACTTCGATCAGCAAGAACCCGGAATTTCCCTGGGAGGGCGACAAATTATACAGGCACCACAATCTTAGTAATTCCCATTGACACTGATAGAAAACGATCAAATTGACAAAACTCCGATTGAGTAATAATCGGTTCAAACAGGTTTCAATGGGATTTTTTACCGTTTTATTGGTTCTAATCGGATCTTTTAATAAGGGATATTATCGATACGATTTCGCCTCTGGGCTGTGTTTTTCACCCATTCATTCTTGGGAATTGAATATCAATTTAATTGATTCGTTTAGTGATTTTATTTTGTACATAGTACAAAATTGTGCATTAAATATTAATGTGAAATAAAATAATAAAATTGTACACATGATGAAAACAGAATTATCGATTTCACAAATTTAAATCACTAATGAATCATGTAGAGCAAGTTAGTTGCAGGTCCGACAAATTTGCGCGGAGCGTTGAGAAAAAAGGTGGAAACGTGGAAATTTTTTACGTTACTTCATCGACAATCCGCGACTGGACTGCAACGGGAATTAATATTTCATCACCTGTTACATCACAATAAGTTGAAACACAATTAAGGTATTAAGATGAAGAAAAGAACAATTAAAAAATAAAAGATAATTTCAATTGCAATGCAATAGATCACAAGAAGAAAAGCGATGGGCTTTCAACGATGGACGTTCAGCTCTCGCGTCACGACGAAAGAAAATTTCCAAATGCGTCGAGTCGTTACGTGTGAGTATGAGTGACGTAATAGCAAAGCGAAACCACAAATCCAGCAATCTGGCTCATTGTCGGCGTTCAAAATAGGCGTAATAATATCGCACCAGTTTTACTCCTGTTGTAACGATTGTGCGTAACGATTTGTCCCCCGTTTTTATTGTGTCATGTCGCGCGCCAGGAATTTTGTCTCGGATCGACGCATCGTTAGATGCGAAAGTACAAAGCGGGATCTTTTTTTTTTTAAATCATTATCCACTCGATCGAACGCAATTTTTCATTGATGCCTGACGATGGATCTCGAGCTACGTGACTTCCCGAAAATGTGAAATAAGAAGAGAAAAAAAAAACGAGCACTGTTACCATAGATGACTTTCACTCAACGAAATTTCGTCTCGTCTCGCTTCACTATGCAGCGGTGGGGAATTAAATGTGTTATACACACTGCACGAAATATGACGGAGCCGAGTTGCGTGAAGTGACCGAACGTCACGAATCCAGCGATCTTTCCGTCAGAGTATTTTTTTTTATCGTTGCATCCGAGCGCGCTGCGTCTAGGACCTTCGGCTCACGTAATATCTCGCTGCGTTATTGCTGGCCACAAGTTTTGTCTCTCGTTTCTCTCCTCTCCGATTCTCCGGCTGGGTCTCCTGAGTAGCCACTGGCCACTTTCACTGATCCGTAGATTTGGACAACGTGATTTGTAGCCTTTGATTGTGTTGCAGACAACAATGGCAAAGCGATCGAATTATCTTGGATTAATGTCAGGTGAAAATTAATACGAAAATCCTTTGGAGGTGGTCGTAATTTTTTGTGTGGGGAAAATAAGAAAGTGACTTTATTTTTTTTAATAATTACATCTATATTTTTATCGTAATTTTTATAATTACATCTATATTTTTATAGTAATTTTTATAATTACATCTATATCTTAGGCATTTTTTAAAAAAAGCCTGAGATGTTGTGTTGTTGTTAAATAAAATTTAACAACAAAATTTTGTAAAACAATGCTGACAATTTTGTCAAGATTGTCTCAACACCTTTTTTTTACATAAATTGTGTAGGAGAAAATTTGTCCTTTGCAGGTTTCCAGATTAAAGAAGATGTCGACAACGAGACTTTTGATTTATTTACTTGTGCAGTACACAATTCTCGTAATTAATGTATTGTCCATCAAATGGAGGATATGAAAGAATGCAATTACAGAGCATAACGTAAGTTGAACCTGAGAGGTAATAAACCTTGTAAGGTTGTAGGACGTCGTCGGGAGTTGACAAGAAAATTTGATAATTAATATAGAACGCATCGAGGCAATTGCGAAGATTCGTTGCAAAACAGGTGGTTTATTATCATATAACATTCCTGCGCCGAAGCTGAGACGAGGCTCGGGAATAACAGAGGACGTCGAGTGGGGCAGTCAGGTCCAAAGTCGACCGGTCCTGACTGGGTCAAAAGTCTTTAAATTTTTTGAATGCGGCGAATAACATTTAAACGACTTTTATTTTGTTCCCACGAATAAAAAACGTGGGCACAAAAATAGCAGATTTCTCGAGAGATTCTGTTTTGAAATTAGCATTTCGAGTTTAGAACACTACAATGACGTTTCGGTGCAATTAGCTTAGCATATTTAAAAAATTAAAACGTGTTTTTCGTCTAGTTGTCTTAGGGACACCTGTAAAATGTCCTTGAACGAATTTCTTCTTGATTTTATGAAAATGTTTTAATATTCCAATCGATCAAAAATAAATGACACATCAATGTGGATTATTTTGTTATTGCTATTGTAGTTTGATTCTTATTCACCGTCTCACGTTGTATTCTGTCAGAAATTATTCCAAGCTCGCGTTTTATTTCTTCTTTCATTCGACACAATTCCTTCGTAATTAGCATTTCAAGTTTTAAACTGTACAATGATTTTTTCCCGCAATTGGCTTAGCATATTAAAGAAATTAAATCCTTTTGTTTCTCTGTTCTCGGAGCACCAGAAAAAATGTCCTTCAGCTCAGAGCTTGTCACAAACTTTTTCTTCGACCATATACTAGACAAATAAGTTGAGAAGTCGCAACGCGGTGGATGTAACAAATAACACAAAAAATAACAAATTATGAACTATTGATAATTAACTAAAAATAATAATAAATTAATAATTAATCAGTAACAATTAATTAATAATTGATTCAGGAATAATTAATAAGTAATTGATAATTGATTCAGGAATAATGAATAAGTAATTGATCATTAATTCAGGAATAATTAATACGTAATTGATAATTGGTTCAGGAATAATTAATAAGTAGTCGATAATTGGTTCAGGGATAATTAATAAGTAGTTGATAATTGGTTCAGGGATAATCAATAAGTAATTGATAATTGATCCAGGAATCCATCATTATTAATGATTAATTATTAATCTAATGATTCATTTTACAATTCGAGTTTTTTCTCGTCTAATTTTTTTCGTCCATCCAAACTCGATACTTTTCGCACTTCTGTCGATCGAGCGAGATTCTGCATTTCCGGTGAAAATTCCGTCATGGTTTTGCACGTGGCTATCAAGGTTTTCAGAGTTGACGAGGAAGCGAACTTCGGTTTCGCGTGACTGGAGAGCCGCGTTTATCGCGCGATCCCAGCCGATGGGAGTCCCGAGCGCGCGACAGCTGATCGTCGTTCCCGTGGCTGACCTCCTCCGGGGACGAGACCGATTCGGGGAGGAGAACCAGCCGCCACCAGCCAGCGGAGGCAGAAACGTGAAGAAAGGTGCCCCGCGGAAATTATAAAAGAGTGACCGGTTACGGCGTAGGGGGCAGTCGCTTCCAAGTGTGCCGCACGGACGCAACGGTTTAGGGTACGTCCTTTCGCTCTAATTACCAACGCATTAGATCATTAAAAAGCGCGAATTAAAATTCATTTAATTACTCGAAAACTCGTGATCATATCTTTTTTTCACTCAACATTTTTTTTGTAAATTTTTATTTTGGAAAAAGGTGTTTTTTATTTATTATAAAAAATCAATACTTCATTTTATAAGTGTTTTATTATTAATATTATTATTATTGTTGTTATTGTAAAAAGTTATTGGTTAATTGGTACAATTAAGTCCGAAGTGTCGCGAAAGGTAGGAAAAATCCTGGAAATGGGTGAGTGAGGAAATTTTTTTTCCAAGTGCAAATTTTACGTGGCAAAACGTTCTGGATTTTCCCGCGGTCGGTGGATTTACGCATTAGATCATTAAAAAGCGCGAATTAAAATTCATTTAATTACTCGAAAACTCGTGAACATCTTTTTTTCACTCAACATTTTTTTGTCATTTTGGAAAAAGGTGTTTTTATTTATTATAAAAAATCAATACTTCATTTTATAAGTGTTTTATTATTAATATTATTATTATTGTTGTTATTGTAAAAAGTTATTGGTTATTTGGTACAATTAAGTCCGAAGTGTCACGAGAGGTAGGAAAAATTCTGGAAATGGGTGAGTGAGGAAATTTTTTTTCTAAGTGCACATTTTACGCGGCAAAACGTTCTGGAGTTTCTCGCAGTCGGTGGATTTCGGATTTTTCGCTCGCGACCTGAATTTTCGAAGCTTCCGGGAACACGAGGGACGAATTCAGAAATGTCCTCGGATTCGGCTATTGACGGTCGATCGCGATTTGGATAAGACTCCGCTTCACCGATCTTAGCGGGTTTTGTATTCACACCTGCGCCGCGTCGCAGGTGCAAAGCGGAATTGCAATGAAGTTTCTTTTCCTGATTCCTCCTCGTCGACTTCATATCCTCGCGAAGTTCCGAAATTGTTACGAACTCCGCAGTAGATGATATAATTTATATCGTAAAGCCAGTTGAAAAAATAAGGAAATTTGACAAATTAATAATAATCATTAATACAGTAAAAAGGAAGAAAAGTTTCTACCAAAAATAGTTACAAGCAGTTTTTTCGTAATCATTGCAACGATAACGAAAAATCTCAGTAACAAGAAACAAAACTGTACAGTGAGAAAATAATCAATCTTCGAAATTCTCAGCCAATTATTTTTAATTAATCGAACCCCAAAAAAAAAGACACAAAGTATTTTCCAATAACGTCAATAAAATCCCAAAATAATCTCAGCACGAACGCAAAAAAAATATCCTACTGCAAAAATGACCAACAAACTCTGAAAATAAAATAAAAAAATAAAAAAATCCCCAATAAAAAAATTAAATAAAATAATAAATAAAATAAAATAATAAAAAATATCCTACTGCAAAAAATATCCTACCAACAAACTCTGAAAATAAAATAATAAAATAAAATAAAATCCCCAATAAAAATAAAGCCCAATAATAAAAATCGCGTTACGGAATCCCGAAAGAAAGTGAAACGCGTCCCAATTTTCGCGAAACATCCGCGGGCCGAATTCGCACGCGACATAATCAAAAGTCGCACTGCAGATATTCGCATAATCGGGAATAAAAATAGTGACCGGGTTCGTCGTAATCGTCGTAACAGTCCGTGGGGTTCTCACAGCCGGCGAGCGTCACCCATGGAGCCGGACGTCGCGGCGTCGAGTCGAAGACATAACCGTAATAGCTTCTCGTGGATTGGATGTGGCGCGCGTTGCGGTAACAGGCTAAATCATTACTTTCTACGCGGAAAAGGCGGCGATACCGCGACGGGCAGCAATCGAAACGCCAGCAGCTCGGTGATTTTTCATCGACAAACTGGTATCGAATCTTTTTTTCTTTTCTTCTTTTTTTTCTCTTCTAAATCAAACTCGGTTACTTCACACACGAGCCGAGAGAGAAAATTAATCACGCCGGAAAATAATATAGTAAATGCGGTAATATAACTTCAAGCAGCAAAAAAAAAAGAGAAAAAAAAGAAAAAGGGTAAGTGAAGGTATGAATAACCTGGCATAATCCACACATAACTCACGCAACATTTTGTAACGTAATAACGTAATAACGTAATGTACCCGGGTTAGCAACGTAATCGTAATAGCTTCACTGAGATAGCCATCTCGGTAATTAATATCGTCCAACGTCCATTACTTTCTACGCGGAAGACACCGAGGTTCCCCTCTACCCCCCTTTCTCCTGTTTTTCAGTGCTTGATCTCGGTCAACTTTGCACGCGGCCAATTGGATCTCGAGTTAGGTCATTAGCGCTTTACTATGATTATAGTTGACTCGGGGTTGACTTTACTGTGGATTAAATGATTTCTGCTCTGGGGGCGTAAGGACGTTATTATCGCGGATTTTCTGTCAAGAAACAACAAAACTTTTATTTCTCATTTATTTTCGCTGTTTACATTGAAACATTCAGTGGACACGTTTTTAATGCGTCCTCATTGAATCTCCCATATGGAAATATTTATATGTGAAATATATGTCGACGAAAAAAGATGTCGCATATATGTTGCATATACAACTTTTTGGTAACATATATTTTACATATAAATATTTCCATGTGGGCTCTCAGCAACCGAGGAATAAAATCACTTTTCATTTATCAAGATGCTGAGTCGAATTTTGCTGTGGGGGCGTAAAGATGTTATTATCGCGGATTTTCTGTCAAGAAACAACAAAACTTTTACTTTTCATTTATTTTCGCTGTTTACATTGAAACATTCAGTGGATACGTTTTTAATGCGTCCTCATTGAATCTCTCAGCAACCGAGGAATAAAATCACTTTGCATTTATCAAGATGCTGAGTCGAATTAAATGTATTTATTTACACACTGCAGTTTTGGTGCATTCGACAAAACTCGATCGATTTACTTATGTATAATTTTAGTGCAAATGGTATGGAGAATTAAAAAGAAAAATAAAACGTGTCGTCACACCGTTAATATCGCGGTGTTTGATTTTGGCGGATTTTCTGTCAAGAAACAAGAAAACTTTTAGTTCTCATTTATTTTCGCTGTTTACATTGAAACATTCAGTGGATACGTTTTTAATGCGTCCTCATTGAATCTCTCAGCAACCGAGGAATAAAATCACTTTGCATTTATCAAGATGCCGAGTCGAATTAAATGCATTTATTTACACACTGCAGTTTTGGTGCATTCGACAAAACTCGATCGATTTACCTATATGTATAATTTTAGTGCAAATGGTACGGAGAATTAAAAAGAAAAATAAAACGTGTCGTCACGCCATTAATATCGCGGTGTTTAATTTTGGCGCGAATGGTCGAAAGAATATCGAGAGATTAAATATCTCGGCGAGCGTCATGCGATTGATATTCCACGGCGATCGTGCCTCGGGTTCACTGAAACAATCAATGCGTCACAACAACATCGTCCGTTGTTTACGCTACGTTTCACGTACTCACGTTCGCGCCCATCTGATTAATACATGGGAACTGAATACCAATCAACGACCTCCACGCTCGAGGCGACCCTTCGCGACCTTCCTGCATCCAATGTCGCGTTTTTATTCTCTTCTCTCTTCCTCATTGACGATTCAGCCAATGCGTTTCTCGTGAACTTGCGACTGTGTCAGGGACGATTAATCGTTTGCGCAATCCACGTGCACTGAAATTCCTCGGTACAAAATTGGTCGGTGATATATAAATATATATTTTTATTCCATCCGCTTTTTCTACAAATATTCTTTATCGCAAGAACCAAATCTTTTTTTAACGAAGTTATTTGTAAAAGCGAACACGAAGTATCGATTGCATTTCATTTAAGGTAGTTCTAGCACCAAATATTCATTTCGCATAAATTCGAGGAAAATGGGAGAGAATTGCAAAGACTTCTCGATAGTCTAAAAATCTGAAAAAATTAATGCACATTAAAGGTACTCAAAATATTAATTTTGCATAATAATATTTCTAAAATGTTATTAACAAATTGATGAAAAAAAATGGTTTAACATATATTTCGATGACCCAAGTTTTTTTTTTTTATGAAAATGATTCCTTCAGTTTTCTGAAAACGTATGAATTTTTTCAGATTTTTAAGTACTCTTTGAAATTTGTACAGATTTTCCATATAAAAAAAAACACAAATTTCAAAGAGTACTTAAAAATCTGAAAAAATTCATACGTATTCAGAAAAACGAAGAAATAATTTTCATTAAAAAAAAACCTTGGGTCATCGAAATATTTGTTGATCAATTTTTTTTTCATCTATTTGTTAATAACATTTTAGAATTATTATTACACAAAATTAATCTTTTCAGTACCTCTAGTGTGCATGAATTTTTTCAGATTTTTAGACCATTGAGAGTCTTTGCAATTCTCTCTCATTTTTCTCGAATTTATGCGAAATGGACTCTAGGCGCTAGAACTACCTTAAGGGGGACTTCGACCCTATAGCACCGTTTTTTCATTTTATCTTTCTGTGGCGAAACGAATAGTAGTAGACGACTGCGGTTTTTTTCTACTTGTTATTCACGTTTTATAGTATACAATGGAATTTTTAAACTTAAAAAATTGTCGGCCTCCCAGGTCCTCAAACACGGGCATCCAAAATAAATGGCACCACTCTGCTGACCACTGTAATTATGCGATCGGCCTGAAATTGTGCATACATACTCGGGAAACATGTCTTCGTGGAATGACGGAGGTTTTTTTCGATAACTTAATTTTTCGATTTTTTATTAATGTTTTTATACGAAAAACATAGGGGAAAAATCATTTAAACGCCGTCATTTTCTTAATTTTGCAGTAATGAAAAAAAACCTCCGTCATTCCATGAAGACATGTTTCTCGAGTATGTATGCACAATTTCAGGCCGATCACATAATTATAGTGGTCAGGAGAGTGGTAGCGATTTATTTTGGATGATCGTGTTTGAGGACCTGGGATGCCGACAATTTTTAACTTAAAAAGAAAAAAAATTCCACTGTATGCTCTAAAACGTAAGTAACAAATGGAAAAAAACCGTAGTCGTTTACATTTATTCGTTTTCCCATTAAAAAATATAATGAAACACGGTGCTCCAGGGTATATAAGTCCCCCTTAACGAAGTTATTTAACGAATTTTAACGAAGTCAACTTCCACTTTCGTTAGACCTTTGGTACACTCGACTCTCGACGAAGTCGAGAATACTCGTGCGACTGAGTGCGCCAACTTAATCTCGCGTTAAAAATCTGTCGGGGTGGTGCGAAATATTTAAGTGCACTTCGACACATGTTCGACGCTTCGTCACGAAAATGTCAGCTGTCGAATATATTCAATATATTCCGCCGCACGTGCGGATGCAGTCGATTAATATTTACAATGGAAATTTCGTCGCTCTTTGTTCGTCGAAATATTCATTCGAAAATAACGTCACAATCTTAATCTTTTCCACAAAAATTACGAGTAAATTTCGCGCATTTAATAATCCGATCTACTGTCATCTTTAGCAGCAAAAAACAAATACATAAAAAATATTTTCAAAAGAAACAACCCCATGGAAAAAAGTATAGTGCAAAATATATTGTTCGTTATATTAAAAAATATATAGAAAATATACTTGAAATATATATTTTATACTTATTATACATTTTAAATACATGCTGAATACATGGGAAGTATATATCAAGTATATGTGTCATAACATATACTTTTTAAGTACATCCAAAAGTATATTCGACATAACTAATTTTTCGTAAAAAGTATATTTATTATACTCAAAAATATACTTTTAAATATACTTTAAATACACTTTTTTCCATGGGGGAAACAGAAATGCCCGAAAGACGATGCATTTTTTCGCAAGACGAGCAGATCGAATACCGGTCAAGCCCGTTGGACGAAATAAAAATAAAAGTTGCCGGAAACTCGAAAGAAGATACATTTTTCGTGAGCGACGGATCGAACGCCACTCGACCCTGTGACACACAGAGAGCATCATCGCGTGACTCAGAGAGAACAAAGCTGGGTGAACAACCCAGGTGCCGACGGGATTGCATAACGGGAGAAAGCTGTTGCGAAACTGCAGACGTTTGCACTCAGACTCGCGCGCGTGAATAACCATGTGCGCAGACACCACACGCATAAACGTGTATACACTTAAAATAACATGCATCAATAACCGCACGAGGCTCGTTCGCACTCGCCGAGCGCGCATTACGTATCGCCCTACGGCGTATTATAACATTTCACGAAGTTACGCACGTCCAATGCGGATTAGACGCGCTCGGAAATACAGTAGAGCGTCGATTATCCGAACTAACCCTCCGTGTGTAAACTATATTTTTCCATACACGGTGTGTACACTGGGTCTTTCAGGGAACAGTTGAGTTTCCAAAATGTTCCAAGCTTTCAAAAAATCTGAAAAAATTCAGGGATACTCCTCGAAGTGTCTACTACACGATCCAGAAGTTCCCGAAGTCAAAAATTTATAACTATTGTTAATAAAAATGGAATTGTAGTCGAAAATGGGGACAAAACGAGTTTTTGTTAAAAAATGCATAACTTCACTATAAACAAATGTAAAAAAAAAACTGTTATAGGATTTTGTAGTTTAGACTATGAGGTTTCAAAAGAATATCGGGTCATTGGGGTGGGCTTTAATAAGTTGAATTATTTCAGTACCTGAAAGTGGGGAATATTGTACGAAGTCAGGCATGTTATAAGTATACTAAACGATAATTATCTGACGCAAAACCAATGTCAGACGCTAAAATAATGTAATACAAATTTATTTTCAATAAAAATATTGGAACATGGCCGAAGAATATGCCAAAAATGTAAAATATCTTTTTTTCAACATAAAAAAAAATTCAATGAAAATGGTCAGAAAAAGCATAAAATTACAAAAAACATGTATTTTAGTCCTGAAAAGATTGAAAAACTACGAAAAAAGCAAAAAAAAACTGCATCCGTTTACCTATGAAAACACCGACGCCGTGTGTACACTGACCCTTTGAGGGGACAGTCGCGACTTGCACAGACTGGCGTTTGCCTGCTATTGGCTAAATCCGGATGCCACTTGAGCCTTTTGTTCACACTACCAAATAGATTTTTTAGGGGGGGGGGGGGGGGGGGGGGAGTCGAAGCCCGTACTTCATTCGTTGGACAGAAATTTTAGTTCGAAATTTCGACTGTTCATTAAAAGACCCAGTTTACACACGGAGGGCTAATTAGGACCGACTACCGTTCGGATAATCGAAAATTCGGATGACCGAACAGAGTTTGTGAGGGGGGAAGGGGGCGTCGCTAGAACGCTAAAAATATTAGAATATATATCGAAAATTCACATTTTTAATGTAGTGACAGCTAAAGATGCCCCTGTCTCGCCGTTATCGAGCTTGGAAATGATCTCACATTTTTGCTTCACGGTGAAAACATGACGTTTCCGCTTAGAAGACGAAGCACTGGGTGTCGAACACATTTTATTTATCGGTCATGCAATGCGAAATAAAAGTTGTTGTTCGCGCCTCTGCAGTCGCGTAAAAACTGCAGAAGAAAGATAAGACGTGAACGAGCGGGGGCCGAGAAGACGGAGGGGCGGAAACACCATACAAGTCTGACCTCGCTGAGTCGCGCAACAATGTATACAATGACAAAGTTTCGGTTTCCCGAACGACGAAGTCGTTCGAATTCGGATGAACCGAACCCTTGTTCGGAAGATTGACGGTTCGGATAAACCAAATCATCGTTCGGATAATTGACGATTCGGATAATTGACGTTCGGATAATCGACGCTCTACTGTAGCTCGACCCGAGCGGCTGTGATTTTCGCGTGGGACATTCGGGCTCTGTCGGTTGGGCAACGTTCGTCCGTACCGACCGCGTTACGCGTGCGACTCGGCCGCGCAGGCTCCGCGTGTGTTTGCTTTTCAATCGACTTTCGCCCGGGGCTTCCCGCCGCTTCATCTCGCGAGGTTTCGAGGTTTCGAGGCCACCGTAGCAAGCGGACACCCGACGCGGACGAACCACGCTCGCGAAACATAAATATGTGTATTGTGAGCGGAGAAGGCGGCTCGAAGACGGGAGTGGAACTTTCGTTTTCGTTCGCCGCATGTCGAGTCTTTGACCCGCCGCGAGACCCAGAGCTCTTTTATTTCTCCATGACCAAATATTTCGAAGTAAAAAAAATGTTAATGATTTTTTCAAGGTGTTTTTAGTTCGAGAATTCCGATAATTTTACGGCAATAAGCGTATTTTTATTTTTACAATAATTTGTATATTTCTCCGTGACCAAATATTTCGAAGTAAAAAAAATGGTTAATCATTTATTCAGGGCGTTTTTAGTTCGAGAATTCCGATAATTTTACGGCTATAAGCGAATTTTTATTTTTACAATAATCCGTACATTTCTCCGTGACCAAATATTTTGAAGTAAAAAAGAATTGTTAATCATTTATTCAGAGCGTTTTTAGTTCGAGGATTCCGATAATTTTACGGCAATAAGCGTACCTTTTATTTTTACAATAATCCGCATATTTCTCCGTCACCAAATATTTCGAAGTAAAAAAAAAAGTTAATCATTTATTCAGGGCGTTTTTCGTTCGAGAATTCCGGTAATTTGACGGAAATAAGCGTATTTTTATTTTTACAATAATTCGTATAAAAAAGGTCGCGATTTTTTTTTATTGCGTGTTTTTATACCGTAAAACATAAATATCAAAATTATTTTGAAAAATATAGTTGTGGGTTTTAAACACGACTTATTTGACCGGTAATCAATAATGTAGACCAGAATTGATTTTTTTAATAAATAAATAAATACATTATTTTGATTCGTTGACATGAATATTGAAAAGAATATCTTCTTTTTACTGTTACAGAACAATCGGGTAATCCGTAAGGTAAGTTCGACGATTCCATCGGCGAATTTCTGACGACTCGAGCGATCGAGAGAACGAGGAAGAGGCCGAACGGAATTGAAGGAAGTACAGGAAAAACCGCGAGAAAAAAATGGGCGCCGTTGAGTGGGTAACCGAGGCGGACGAGTACGAGTGTCCGCTGTCCGAGGAGACTCAGAAGATAGCGAAGGATGAGCTGCGAGAGGACAAGAGCACCCGAGATCAGGCACTCGAGCAAATGCGCAACTGGATAAAGCTCAATCCGCGCATCAAGAATTCTCGTCTTGGTAAATAATCATAAAACGTTTATCTTCGCTCCTGTCTCTTGGCATCGAAAGTTGACTCAATATTATGTAATAATAAAATATGGAATTATTTTTATGGAATAATACATTTTTCTCTGATTAATGCCAGAGAATAATAATTCTTTCACTGTTTAATATCAGAGAATATTATTCAGAGAAATACATTTTTCTCTGATTAATATCAGAGAATATTATTCAGAGAAATACATTTTTCTCTGATTAATATCAGAGAAAATTCCATATTTATTATTCCATCTTAAATTTAAACATTTTTTTACAGATTTTTTCCATATATTATCAGGCATTTTCATTCACTACTTTTTTCTCTATATTCACAGATGCAAGATTCTTGCTCAGATTTCTTCGTTGCAAAAAATTCAACGTCCCGATGGCTCAGGAGGCCACCGAGCGATATCTTCTCCTCAGACAAGTTTATCATCCCGCATTTCACTGCCTGAACATCGCCGAGCCGACGATGGACGAACTTTTGACTTTGGGGTAAACACTAATCAGCAGCTTAATTTTTCAGCGTTTTTGTTAGCAAGCTGATTTGGATCAGTAAAAAATAATCATGAGGGCGGAATTAATTCTTCCCATAAAAATGTTATTTGAACGTTTTTTTTTATGGGATGTTAATTATTTTTATCTTTCAGCTATCTTTTCGCTGTTCCCGGAAGAGACCCGAAGGGTCGTCGAGTTATTGTCGCGAGACCTGGTAATCGAGGGACCCACCCGAACGTCCATTAATTTTTAAATAAAATAATTATTTTGTCTTATTTTCTTTTTTCATTTGACTTTATCGAGAATTGTTTACTCATAATCGTGAGTTTTTCCCCAGGTGTCTTCGATCCCTACAAATACACGAACGCCGACATGTGCAAGATCCACGCGATCACGTACGAGGCGCTTATGGAGGACGAGGAAAGTCAGGTTCGAGGTTTCGTGCACTTTGCCGACGGTGCGGGCGTCAGTTTCCCTCATCTCACACTTTTCACGCCGCGTGAGGCTGTGCGCATCGTGAAGAACGGCGAGGTGATTATTTTATTCTTCTTCTTCTTCTTCTTCTTCGTCTTCTCATCTTCTTATCTTCCGTAGAATTTTAGTAAGAAAAGAACAAAAAATCTGAAAATCGCTCCATATTTGTAACTTACGAAATTTCATCAATTAAGAAAGGTGGCCAGTATCAAATATTCAGATGACGAAAAGAAGGTGCTGGTCGATTCATCTAAAAAGAAAAAACCGTGACGCGAAATAGTAAGAGAAGAAAAAGAAAATCTGAATTGCAAATATGAAAATCGCTCCATATTTGTAACTTACGAAATTTCATCAATTAAGAAAGGTGGCCAGTATCAAATATTCAGATGACGAAAAGAAGGTGCTGGTCGATTCATCTAAAAAGAAAAAACCGTGACGTGAAATAGTAAGAGAAGAAAAAGAAAATCTGAATTGCAATTCTGAAAATCGCTCCATATTTGTAACTTACGAAATTTCATCAATTAAGAAAGGTGGCCAGTATCAAATATTCAGATGACGAAAAGAAGGTGCTAATCAATTCATCTAAAAAGAAAAAATCGTCACTCGAAATAATAAGAGAAGAAAAAGAAAATCTAAATTGCAAATATGAAAATCGCTCCATATTTGTGACTTACGAAATTTCGTCAATTAAGAAATGTGGCAAGTTTCAAATATTTAGATGACCAAAAGAAGGTGCCAGTCGATTTATCTAAAAAGAAAAAATCGTCACTCGAAATCTGTGGTTGCGATGGGAGTTGCCACTCTCTTTTCGCCTGTACTTTCAACCCAAGGGCATTCACGTAATGTCGTTTGGTAATCGATTGCATAGGCAAAGAAAGAAAGAAGAAAAAATAACCGGTTTCTTTTCGACGATGTTACCTGCGCCGACTGTTTCTGGGTCAGCTCGGCGGGTTATTACTTCAGAAGCGCCCGAGGCTCCCGTCTCCCGCCCATGTTGTGGATCATAATAAGTCTCGAGAAGAGGCGTAAGAAATTGGATATTCACGAATTTCCGTGGAGGTCTAGAGAATTAGTCATAAATTGCATAATTCTACGAATTTTTCGTTGCAATAGGCCTAAGACATTATAGAAAAAAAATAGTAGCGTCCGATAGTGAGTCATTAACTGTATCAATTGATTTTATTACTTTATTCCATCAGCGCACGGTCCCCATGAGACACAAGGAAGTCCACGCGATCAACGCTCATCCGTCCCTCAAATTCGCCCTCGACTTTGGAATGTCGCTGATCTCGGAGAAGATCAAGAAGCGCATAAAGATTTACACGAGTCTGCAGGACGCGCTCGACAATAAGATGGACGCGACTCTTCTGCCCAAGGAATACGGCGGCACGATGCCCATGAAGGAAATGATTGGTGAGTACTCTCTTCTTCGACCATAATATTGTCGATTAGGAAAAGAAAAAGTTGCAAAGTCGAACTTTGCACATTGCTTCCTCATCATTTTCGTTTTTCACAAAGCCACCTCTATGAAGAAGCTTGTTTTTCACAAAGCTTCCTCATAGAGGAAGCTTTGCGAAAAACGAAAATTAATGAGGAAGCAATGTGCAAAGTTCGACTTTGCAACTTTTTTTTATTTGAACTAAAGAAAGCTCTGTTACAAACACCTTTACATCTAATTTTGATTAGATACAAATTTTTGTCTTACTTTCTTAACTTTTGTGGAAGTTACAGCGAAAATCTACATTTTTTGAAAAATTCAAAATGGTGTAAAATCCGAACGACTTTACCGACCATCACCAAGTTTTGTAGGTAGCAGGGCTGTATGTTGTTTTTCGACTATACGACATTTCGGTTAATTTTTTTTTAATTCGACGTGATTGAGAGCAAAATATTTTTTTTTTTCGAAAAATTCAAAATTCTATAAAATCTGAACCGATTTACCGAATTCGTCGAAATGCAATGCCATACAACATTAAACGTATCTTCAGTTATGAAGAACTATATAGCTAAATCGGCGAACTTTTACGAAAGTTGGAGCGACCACGCCCTTTTTTCAACAAATTCAAAACTACATAAAATCTTAATTACTATATATATTTATTCAAAAATCGCAACATTTAAAGGGGAACGACTACTCTACTTGAGTGCCAAATTTGAGCCAGATGGCTCAAACAGTCACTGAGTGAGAGGCGATTGAATTTTCGAAGCCCTGCACATACACACACACACACACATACACATGACATTTTTTCTAGACCACTTTTCTCGACGTTTTAGGTGATTCTAAGGCATAAAAATCTCGAAATTTTTTTTTTTCATTAAAACAAAGCTTCCTCTATGAGGAAATAGAATTGAGAAAGGTTGCTGTTTTTCTACAATAAAAAATGCAATTCAATGTCTTTATAATTTTTATAGAACTGTGGAAAAAGGAACTTTTGGAAATAAGGCCAACGCTGCTGAGCCACGACAAAATGAGCGTCTCCTTGGAGCTCTACTCCGAAAAAGCCCGAGAAGGCGCGGTGTCGGCATTGAAACAGGGATTCGGCTGCTCCAACGTGGGTTCCAGCGACTCGACGATACACGGAATCACCGGCTCCTTCCGAAAGTTGGAGGTCGATTGAGGGCGAAGACGAGGAATTTCGCTACCTTCGACAGAAGCATCCAGCATAAGAGTAAAGACTATAGCCGAGCGATTAGTAGAATTCAACGTTATTCTTCGTACAAAACGTCGCGGTCGTTCAGAAGTGTCTTAGCCACCGATTAGGATTTTTAATTAGGACAAAAATGAAGAAAAGTCGACGAGTCGGGCGAGAACAAAGTGGTGGTGATTAACAGACAAGCGGGAGAAGAAAAGAGTGATTGCAAAATAAGAGCTTGAGGGATTTATTTCACTGTCTAAAATTAATTAACAGCTAGGAAAAATTATTTCGCGCTGAGCCAACCAGCGACGATGGATCGCACGCGTTTTCGCGCTTCCACGAGTTCCGGAACGTCGGACTCGGACTCTGAGTAGAGATCTTGGCAATGCGAGGAACCTGAAATTCAAAGGAAGTAGATTAATTCGACATTTCTTGCTGTAGAATGTAACACTTTGTTATCTTAGATATCGTGATCTCTGATAAGCCTCATCCACGCGCGTATTTCGATAGATAACAAACGATTGTCGATCCATTCAGCCGATTTCGTTGTTCTTCGTGTACCAAAAAAGAAGAAAAAAAACGTTAACGTATCGGAGATTATTTACCGTCGATCAATATCGCCGGAGAGCTCTCGTTGATATCCTCGAGCACGGATATCGCGTGCCAAGGGTCCACGTTTCCGTTTACGAACACGACGTTTCTCAGATCCGGCTCCGAGCTGCCGTACACAATGTTCGTTCGTTTCACTCTAGAATCGACCAGTATTGCGTCGTAGCTGCAACGAAAGACGAAGATTTCAGACGGGCAGACAAACGAAAATGCGCGAGTTCAAAGAAGAACTTGTTTCTTCGGACACTCGGATGAACGTGGAGGAAAAAGTTGCTATCGCGTTTTTAAGTGTCTTACCCATAAATAGTAGACATAGAATTATTTTTGTAACACATACCCATTTTTCATGCCGAGACTTAACTAGCTTTAGGGATTTTAGAAATTTAGATGAGGCGCGCACGAAAAAAACTATATCAAGCTATGAACGATAATAAATACATTGTAAAGAATATTTACTGTTTACTGGATTTTTTGTAGTATTTTAGCTTTTTTTTGTATTTTTTAGTATTAGTATTTTTTATTTACTATTACTGGCTGATTCTTATTGTTCTACGTCGATTTTTCGATAAATTGTGACTCACTATTCGCCATAAAGATCGCTGCACATTTGCGTGAAGAATTCCACTGGGACGTGACTTCCGAAAATGGAGTTGTTCGAATTCGTCGTTTGGAACATTCCGAACTCCGTGCAAGTTTGGTAGAACCAATATCTCACTGATGAGAAGATGCAAAAATTGAAGGTCGATACAGATTATGCGGAAGATCAGTGAATAATTTCTGTGTTACTCACTGATGTCGTTCGAATTCACAATCAAAGAGGTGTTTCTGTATTTTTTTAGGTAAGCCTCGTAACTGACGTCGACACAGTCATCAGAATCAGTATATCCACCGCTAACCAACTCCGCGAGTCTCATGATTGGCGTTCCCACGCTCTTGTCCACCATCACGTCGCAAAGTTTGTCAATGCTGGATGTACCGTCCAAGTTAATGCTGTTGTACTGAACGACTCCCGCGAATTTCTGCAAAAAAGAATATAGTGTCGCGCATTAACTAGCGGAAATTATCGCTTGAGAAAATTGTTTAACAGTAGCCGGTTTAATTACTTCTGTCAAGGCGTTCATGAAATATCCAACTTCACTTGGTGAAGAAATGTCCAGTTCATCGCACAAACTGAAACAGTGGGATAGTCGCATGACAATTGTAGGCCAATTTTTATTTTTATTTCAATCAATTTCGAGGTGAAATAAATGTTTACTTGAACAAACTCTGCAGCGTTTGTGGACCAAGTGAGAAGGTCAACAATTCCTCCACAGTTTTGAAGGCATGTTTGACTTCCTTGACGCACTGTTCGCTCGACCGAGCCAAGGAATTCGCGACCACATCGTAGTACTCTGAGCAGATAATCAAACTTAATATGACAATCAAAATTTCTGTATCTTCAAAAATTAACGTTGTCAAAATCTGGTGACTTTTTTTTTGCTTTTTGAATTCCCCGATGGCGACTATTTTTGAAAATACTAATTTGTGTGAAATGAAGATGATATTTGCAAATGGAAAACTTTGTCACGCTGTATCTTTTTAATTTTAGTTCGGAGAGAAAAACGCGTAGGTAATCTTCTTCCTTTTCTCGTTATGAAGAGGCGACTATTATTAAAAAAAAAAATGTAAGCCTCAAGCTAGGGGTAGTTATTTGTTCTTTTATCTTCGTCTGCGTATCCTGACGAGAATATTGATCGAAGACAAAAATGCCGAAGGTATTTTTGTAGTACTCTTGATTCATTAGTGGCGACTTTCCCCGGTTAATCCGACAATCCAAAAATAAAAAAGATTTATCAGCAGCGTTAAGTCACATTTTGGGTGACTCATTCGTCGAAGCCCAACGGAATTCCACGCAATTTTCGATAGGGAAAACAATTGCTTACCGAAGAAATCAGCACTCATTCGAACCGGTGCGCTGCTCGCAATTGCGCCTTGAACGAGATGGGGATACTTGAGTCGCGCCCAAGCTGCCATAGTCCCAGCGTAGGAACCTCCGAAAACGACCACCTTGCTGTCAGCCAAACCGGGATTCGATTTCTTCTTCGCCTCGATGAAATACGCGACGTCCGCGAGCGCCTGATCGATGCTCAGATACTGAAGATTCTCTGACCCAGCATCGCTAATAATAATAATAATACATTTTTGTATAGATAAATGAAAAGTGACCATTTTTTTTCATCGTAAAATTTGTTCTCTCAATTTATCCTACTATTTTAAAGCGACAAAAAACTGATTTGCGTGTAGTTTTTAGTTAATTACTCGGTGGGATGGCTGCTTCCATAGTATCGATGCTCTGTGTAGTACATCATTGCCCCATGATCCTTGGCCATGTCGTACATCGTTCCAGTCAACACGAAGCTAGCCGAAATCGCCCACTCTCCACCCAACATTATGAAAATTGGTCCCGAGGCATTGAAAAACTCGGTGTTCTCGAAATAACGCTGAAACATAATTGCCAAAAATATTATTAAGGTTTATTTTAATGTGTACAATATTGGGGAAGGAAATTCCTGTGGATTTTACCATAGACCAGGTGCGATTGTCACGGGTATTGAAATGATCCACCGGTTGCTCTATCCAATACGGATTTACCGATCTCGCTCTGGACCGATCGTATTCCGGCTCCCTCAGACCCTCGTAGGTGAAGCCGCGAAAGCCGACAGCCTGGGTGGAAGCGAAGAACGCAAAAAGCACAAAAATCCCTCCTAATGGAGTCATCGTTTATGGAGAAATATTGTCAAATTAAACGACGAAAAAAAAAAAATTGCCGGAGCTTCGGTTTCGTGACTGTTCTGCGGTCCAACGATCCTTCCGCACTGACCGCCCGATATCAATCGGGCTATATCAATACTGTGTTCGAAAAAAAAACAATCTTTCTGACTGTGTTATCGTTGCTGCATCTGAGATTCGGTATCACACGTGTCTACGGAAAAAAGTGCTCGACATGACCGATAGAACGCCCCGATACGCAATAGATATATTTGATTTATACGGTTATCACGACCCGTTGAGCTTCCGCGTGAAGAAATCTGGCGCACAGTTGTGATTGTTTGAGCGTTATATAGAAAGCCACGGCTTGTTGATTGTTATTATAGATCCCACCGAAATCGATTCCAACGAAATGGTCTCAGAATAAAATAGGCCAGGTGATGGGTAAAAACGGAGGGAAACTGATTTTTCCAGCATTTTTCCTGCCACTTTCTAAAGTCGTTGACTTTATTTGATAGAAAATATTTGTCTTCGCGAGTGATTGTAATTTCCAATTATGATGAAGTGAAAAATGAATTCGACGAGGACGGGACAAAGTGGCCGTAATTAATTTAGAGAGAAAACACCAGAAAACGGCGCCGAGTGGCTCTTTTATTGGCCAACGAGAGTTTAAATTTTACTGCCTGCAATTTATCAATAGGAGATCGTCAGCAAAGAAAATCTATTGCCCGGTGAGCCAATCAGCGACGATAGATCGGATTCGTTTCCGCGCTTCTGTGAGTTCTGGAACGTCGAACTTCGATTCCGGATACAAATCTTGACAGTGCGATGAACCTGAAATTTGAAGGAAAAAAACAAATTGTAACATCCATGGGACAGATTTTTGCGGGTCATTTTTGCTGTTATCGTTGGTGTTGAGATTGCTGGGAAATCCCGACAATCTACGAATTTCGACGGATAACGAACGATTATCGGCTTATATTAATCTCAATGTTTTTTTTTCTTGTACATTGCAAATTTCACGGAAAAAGTTTCTTATCATGGATAATTTACCGTCTATCAATATCGCTGGGGTTTTTTCGTTAATATCACCAAGTACCGACAGCTCGTGCCACGGATCCACGTTGCCGTTTACGAACACGACGTTTTGCACGTCCGGCAGCAAACCACCGTACATTAGATTGGTTCTCTTTACCTGTGATTCCACCAGACGTGAATAGCTGCAGAATATTTCAAAGAAGCGAATAAAATTAACTCTCGATATTCTACAAGGAATTTTTTTTAACTGTAACTCACTATTCGCCATAAAAATCGTAGCACAGTTGCACGTAAAATTCCGCCGGGACGAGATTTCCAAAAACCGAATTGTTCGAGTTCGTTGTTTGGAAATATCCGAACTCCGTGCAAGATTGATAGTACCAAAGTCTGACTGGTGAGAGAAGAAAAAAATGCAGTCGTCGATGAGAAGTACCATGGTGAGTTAATTAACAATTGCTGCGTTACTCACGGACGCCGTTTTCCTCGGGTATTTGCCAAGTGGTGTTTCTGTGCTGCTTAACGAAATGTTCGTAACTGGTGTCGAGACATTTTTCCTTGGAAACGAACTTCGTGAGTCTCTTGGTGGACGATCCGAGGGTCTTGTTGGTCATCGTGTCGCAAGCTTTGCTGATGTTGGAACTGCCGTTTGCACCCATTCTGTTGTACTGAACCATTTCTCCGAATTCCTAAAAAAAAATGTACTGAAGGATTCCTTATTCTGAAAATGTATTCAAATTACTTCAACTACCTCTATGAGAACATTCATGAGGTAAGCGAGGGCGATCGGAGACGACGTGTCCGGTGCTTCGCACAAACTGAAACAGAGAAATAAGTGCATATTGAATATTAGAATTTGTATATCGAATTTGTGAGAAAAACAAATGTTTACTTAAAGATCGTTTTCAGTTGCTCAGGACCGTCCGAGGAGGTCAGTAATTTTTCCACGGTGTCAAAAGCGTCGTCGATCTCTTCAGTGCATTTTTCGCTTGAGCGAGCCAGAGATTTTGTCACCGCCTCATAGTATTCTAAAGTGATATCGAAATTTTATAAATAAAAAAATCTGCATTAGTAGAGAAAACATTCTGTTGGATTTTCAGACAATTCTTGTGATAATTAATGAAATAATTAGGCATTTTTGCTGACCGAAGAAATCAACTTTCGCTAAAACCGGAGCGCTACTCGCGACAGCTCCATGGACAAGATGGGGATATTTTATTCTGGCCCAAGCAGCAAGATTTCCAGAGTAAGAACCGCCGAAGACGATTACTCTGCTGTCGTTGAAACAGGAATTTTGCCTCCTCTTCGTCTCGATGAAATAAGCCACGTCTGCGAGTGCCTGGTCGGTGCTGAGGTACTGAAGATTTTCCGACTTGGTGTCACTGAAAATATTAACAATTGTCCTTATAATGACAGTGAATAAAAATCGAGACGCTGCAGTCATATTTATTATAAAAAAAGGTTCAAAAGTAATGTTGACATTAATTACAAAAACTGTTTTTAGTTTTTAAAAATGGTATGAAATGACATTGGCAAAAGGAGTAGATTTAAAAAATCCATTATTTACTTTACTGGATGACTCTTTCCATAGTATCGATGTTCCGTTAAGTACATCACTGCTCCATGGTCCCTGGCAATATTGTACATCAAACCGGCTTCCACGAAAGCAGGTGTAATCTTCCATTCTCCACCGATCATTATGAAAATAGGCCCCGAACCATTGAAGAATTCGACGTTCTCGTAGTAACGCTGAACAAAAAATTATTCCGAGTGTTATACGTTTTATTGCAATGCACAAAATGTTGAGTGATCCGTTTTAACTTTACCATGGACCACGTGCGATTGTCACGAACATTAAAATGATCCACCGGCTGCACGACCCATCCCTCGTTTACTATTTTTGCTATTCTACTACTGACTTCCGGCTCTTTTAGACCTTTGTAAGTTAAACCGCGAAAACCGACTGCTCTGGCGGAAACAACGAACGCAAAAAGCAGAAAACACTCTTTGAGATGAGTCATCGTTTGTTAAAAATGATTGGAAAGGTATTGAAAAATGCCTCGATCTAAAGAGTTTAAGCGAAGCAAAAATATTTTATTTTTCCTTTATTAAAATTATTCTCACGGTCCGTTTAGCTTGCGTAATATTTATCCTTGAAACATTGTCAAATGATCCACGATTTAATAGCGGCTGCCCGCGAAAAAGTTCCCCAGTCAAATGAGCAACGTTTGGCACATTCCACGTCAGCCAGTTTTATGTGACACCCGCCGTAACATTACGTCGTTTCACCCCGTGACCGTGATTCTGATATACAGATTCCCGGTAACGACAATCGATCCCCCCTTCCCCTAGCTCAGTAAAGGTTGTAATGGCATTGATGCACGAATGTAAAGTGCACTGCAAAAACAACAGTCAACTGCAATGAAGAACCGGTTGTTGGCTTATCTACGAATTTGTGGTTCCAACTTTCACGACCCAACGAAAATTACTGAATTCTGAACAGCTCTGATTACAGATTTAATTAGCAATCATTTCGAAAATTCTGTACAGATTTAATTAGCAATAAATTAAAAAATTCTGTACAGATTTAATTAGCAATAAATTAAAAAATTCTGTAAAGATTTAATTAGCAATCATTTAAAAAATTCGGTACAGTTTTAATTAGCAATAATTTAAAAAATCATGTGCAGTTTTAATTAGCAATAATTTAAAAAATCAGTTTTATTTAGCTATAATTAGCAAAATTCTGAACAGAATTAATCAGCTTAAATGAATACCAGTGATTGCCAAAATGACGAGCACGGAAAAAAGGCACCTGCCTCATCCTTATCATCTTTCTTCACTGAGGAACCTTAAGTGTTCAGGTCTGGAACGGCTGAACGCTAAAGCGTATCTCTCATATGCATATCCCGTGCGACCCGCCAGGAACTAATAAACAAAACGGGTACGCCGAAAGCATAGGAAATGTCCACTCGAGTGATATCTTCTATTTTTATGTCAACACTTAGACATCCTTGAGATATAACACGACATTTGTCGTTTGGATGAACATTTATCGTACACTCGTTGCGTACCAAACGGATAACATTTTCCTTCAATCAACATTCTGTGCCACTTGGGCAGTGACCCGCGACATCCCTAGCAGATCCGACGAACCCATCCATAACCGAAAAGCGACCAGTCGCTATGGAACAAAAACGAACTAAAATATTACTCAGAAGCAACCAACAACCGTCTAACAATCACACGATGACTTCAGTTGTATGTACGGTTTAGGGTTCTTATGCGGTTATTATGAGTAACCGCGGTAATAACAGAATAATAACTATTAACGAACGATAATCGGTTGTTAACATACGTCACTTTTGCTTCCTCATAGAGGAAGCTTTGTTTTCATGCATTTTTTTCGAGATTTTCATACCAGTATGCTTACAATCACCTAAAACGTCGAGAAAAGTGGTTTAGAAAAAATGTCCGTATGTGTGTATGTGTGTGTGTGTGTGTGTTCTGGGCTTCGAAAATTCAATCGTCTCTCACTCAGTAACCGTTTGAGCGATCGGGCTCAAATTTGGCACACAAGTAGAGTAGTTGCCCCTCTTTGAATAGCGCGATTTTTGACAAAACATATATAGTCATTAAGATTTTATGTAGTTTTTAATTTGATGAAAAAAGGGCGTGGTCGCTCTAACTTTCGTAAAAATTCGACGGTTTGGCTAAATAGTTCTTTATAACTAAAGATATGTTCAATGTTGTATGGTATTGAATTTCAATGAAATCGGTAAAGCGGTTCGGATTTTACTGAATTTGGAATTTTTCGAAAAAAATAAATTTGGCTCTAAATCACATCGAACCTTAACAAAGGAACCGAAATGTTCCACAGTCGAAAAACAACATACAGCCCTGCTACGTACGAAATTTGGTGATGATCGGTAAAGTCGTTCGGATTTTACACCATTTTGAATTTTTCAAAAAATTTAGATTTTCGCGATAACTTCCGCAAAAGTTTGTAAAGTTTGTACAAAACTTTGTATCTAATGAAAATGAGATGTAACGGTGTTTGTGACGGAGTTTTCTTTTGTTCAAATAAAAAAAAGTTGCAAAGTAGAACTTTGCACATTGCTTCCTCATTAATTTTCGTTTTTCTCAAAGCTTCCTCTATGAGGAAGCCAAAATGTTAAATAAACAAGCTTCTTCATAGAGGTGGCTTTGTGAAAAACGAAAATTAATGAGGAAGCAATGTGCAAAGTTCTACTTTTTGGTTACTTGCAGGTTGAACCAACTCGCTTGCAACCTTGGCTTACACGGTGTCTTCATGATTCTTTTTTTTTCCAAAGCAACGGTCCCTTTATCAGCAACATCATGGTTGTGTAACTGTAAAGAAACGAAAAATGAACCTCGTAATGACGGTCACTTGTAAGTCACCGAAAAGCAACGACAAAATAACGGTTGCTCGGATCCGCTAGGGTTCGCAACGCCCAAAAAACGAAATAATCGATGAATTGCGGGGAGAATTATTTTCTCGTTTCGTTTTATTTAATTTTGGCAAGAATGTATTTTATTGCCGGTAAGTAAAAGCGTATGTCGAGGGTCACAGGTCACGTGCGATATTCGCAATCAGATTGCGACCCCTGGGACCGGAACGTTTCATTGACGTGCGAAATGCCGGCTGTGAAACACAGCCTGACGTCCAAGGATACGTGAATAATTAAAAATTACCGCGGTGTTGCGACGGTTTGAGCGATTTTAGATTAGTCTTAAATTGCACGTTTAACTGACACTGCGTGCTCATTATTCTATGTTTAACACAGTTAAACATAGAAAAGAAAGAGAAAAGTCAGTAAAATACTTGTCGAATGATAATGTATTATGATATTATTATTATTACTTCAACTTAGAGGCTTTATGTGGTCTCACTTGCGCGGGCCGGTATTTAAAAATCGGCTTGCCGGATCATTATTGTCATTAACATTTCCCCTGAGGTCGCGAGATCGTTGAAAGGTAAAAACCGGCGAGGTGTCGATCCGCCGCCAGTTATGCAGCTTCTTCTCAAGAGCGACTAGCGACTGGAGAACACATCAGCTATGCGGTTAGCTAAGTTGTTCCTATTCACCGCATTGATGAACAGGATTTGTCTCGCAGGAATCGTCGTGAGGACATCCGAATCGTCACGTCCGGGTCACGTGGAACCCGTGGTAAACTGCTTTCCCCCTAAAAAGCCATAAACACAAAAGCTACAATTACAATACAATCGATTGATCAATCAGTCCTTTTCAGATAACAATTTTGATGAATTGTTCTGTACATCGAGCTGGTGCAGTGGGTCTTGCTGGAAATGCAGCAGAGACTATCAGCGTAACCCTCTGGCGTGAAATAAACGTACCTGTGATTTTGATCGACAGCACTGCAGGGATAATACAACGTAGCGTGATCCCCGCCGAATCAGGATTCAAAGTCCCGGTATTCGTGGTCGCAGCGACGTCCCCGACGACCTTCGCGGAGACTCTCGGAGGAATCAAGTCATCAGACTGGTGGAATCATCTGGCGATCTTCCTCATTCTCGACCGGTCCGTCCGAGGATGTTCGAATAGGTTTGAAGTTCTGTGGTCAGCCTGGACGATGGACCTGCTTAATGCGAATTTAATCTGCCTTCACGAGACGAGGGGCTGGTTAATTTACACGTACAATCCTTACACGAGTAAAGCGCCTGAGCCCTGGAAACTGGAGAGCACATACAGAGGAAAAGACAATCATCCGTGGAGCCTATTTGTGCGAAGCTATCGGGAGGATGAGAAAATCTGCGACGAGCTGGACTTCGACAAGGCCGCGGATTTGGGGGGCTACGCGATCCGCACGTCCGTCGGGATTGTCCCCAAGTTGATGGTGAATGTAAATCCAAACAAAACTGGCACGGATCGCGTGAGCGGGGTCAGCGCGATCATCACTTGGAAGCTTTTCGACGCATTGAACGCAACGCCGAGAATTTTGAAAGAGACGAGTTATGCGCTCTACGACGAAAACATGCATTATACCGGTGTCGCGGAGCAAGTGATCAACGGGGTCAGCGATTTCACGACGAATCTATGGTACCGGTTGCATTTTAGGTATTACGTGACCACCTATCCCTTCGGAGAATCGACTTCGTCTATTCTGACGCAGTTTCGCGGTAGCGCGTCGCAACTGAGCAAGATCGCGTCTCTCATCGACAGAAAATCGAAATTGGCCGTTTGTCTGGTTTGTCTGATAACCGCGCTGTTCTTCGTATTTTTTATGCGTTATTCTCCGTCGTTGGCGATCCTGAACGTTGTTCTTTTGATTTGTAACGCTGCCATTCGAAAAATACCGAAGAACCTGGCGCCGAGGATCTATCTGGCCAGCATATTTATATTTGTCGTGAACATGCAGGGTATATTTCAGAGCAAATTGGCGGCTCTGCTGACGCAGCAAATGGATCTCCAAAATGTCGATTCACTCCAAGACCTTCACAAATTCAATTACACGACTTATGGACCCCTTTTATATAGGTATGTATTCGACCGTTCGACCATTTCAAAAACCAATTTCGTGTTTATTGAGCTGCCGATCTGTTTGAAAAACGTGCTGAACGACTCGAAAATTGCGTGCATGCACGAGCGTAACATGATGCTTGGTCATGCGGCAAAGTTCAAGCTACACCTGTCCAGCAAAAAATTTGGGATTCTCCCATTGACTTTCATGATGCGAAAAAACTGGCCACCCGAACGGAGAATTAACAAGATTTTAAGGAGATTCGTTGAAGCTAATCTAATTCACATCATATACAAGAATGGGGTCCGAAATATATTGAATACTCTTAAGGCCACTGAAGATCTGAAGAATGATAAAAGCTTCAAAGTGTTAGTTCTGCCAGATCTGACCTTTGCGTTTGTGATACTCGCCATCGGTCTGGCATGCGCGTCGATCTGTTTCATTGTCGAAATACGACCGAAAAAAATTAAGGCTATTCGCTTTTGTTTCAACTACGTGAACAATATACGATAATCGTTTTTTTAAACAGTGATGTAAGAAACAGATTTAACAGTAAATCGCAAAGTGTGTCTATACAAATATTTATTATTTAATTTGTATTAATGCTGTGCTGTTAAGTTGGATTTATCGTTGAGAGATGCACTTGGAATAAAACCGGCTCACGGACTTCGCTGTTTCCATTTCTTCATCGTTTTCCGAGTCCGTCGTGTCTCAGGCGTCCTCGTTGGTAAATATCACGTTTGCAGGATTTCCTCCCGCCGCTCCTGATGAAACCGCCTCTCATTCTGCGCTCGAACCTAAGCAAATTAAGGGGGTATTTTAGCTTGAAGCACTATTTTTCAGGTGCTCACATTTTATTTTTTGTGGGGAAACGAATAAATGTAGACGACTGCGGTTTTTGTCTATTTTTTATTTACGTTTTAAAGTATACAATGGCATTTTTTTGTATGGATGTCCTCAAAACAGTGAACAAAAATTCAGAGCAGATTATTAATCAGTATCACTTTGGTCATGAAATGACGAAGGTTTTTATTTTTTCAATTACAGCAAAATTAAGAAAATGGCGGGGATTTGAAGAACAAAAAATGTTTACCCCATTTTTTCGTATAAAAACGTTAATCAAAAATCGAAAAATTAAGTTATCGAAAACAACCTCCATTATTCCATGTGCAAAGTGATTACTGATTAATAATCTACCCTGAATTTTTGTTTCAGATCGACGGTGCGCCAGCAGGAATGGTAGCCGTTTATCCCTCCCATTTGGGATGACCGTGTTTAAGAACTTGGGACGCCGACAATTTTTTACTTAAAAATCCATTGTGTACTTTCAAACGTAACTAACAAATAAAAAAACCGCAGTCGTCTACATTTATTCGTTTCCAATCAAAAAAATGTGAGCACCTAAAAAATGGTGCTCCAAGATAGAAGTCCCCCTTAAAAGAGAATGATAAATACGTTTTAATGCACAAATAAATATGTTTTTCACATTTTCCGTTTTCGGTCTGGAGCCGAATCTACGATTACTGGCGAAAAAAACCTCGAAAAAATTATTCTCTTCCAAATCATGAATCAAAATCTCGACTTATTTGATTTTAATGCTAATTTTTCTTACGTACACCTAGAAGGTGCATTTTTAAAAATTAAATGTCGCGTCAGCGGACAGTTGGAAAATAGCGTATTTACTGTCGGTAAATAACAGCGTATGCTGAGGGGGCGCAGCTCGCACGCGGTATTTGCAATAAAATTGTAACCCCTGGGACCGGAATGTTTCATTCACGTGAGAAATGCCGGTTGTGAAACAAAGCCGAGTCGCCAAGGATGCATGAATAATTAAAAATTACTGTGTTGTCGCGAGGGAGAGAGCGATATTAGATTAGTCTTAACCCGCACGAGTGCCTGACGCTACCTGTGCATTATGTGCTTGACACAGCAAGAGAATATCTACTTTCTGTAATATAGACATCGTTGAACATAGAGAAAAGTCAGTAGAATATTCGAACGTTATTATCATTATTATAATAATTATGTGAACCGAAACGTCTTATGCGCTCCATTCACCTCAAGGGTGGGGGCGAATTTTCAAAATCGTTTTGCCAGATTATTTTATCACGATTTCAACTGACGTAGTATCATCGTCGACAGTTTTCTTCCTAAGAGAACCAGCTATGCGATTGGCTAATTTATTCCTATTTACCGCGCTAATTGAGAGGATTTGTCTCGCTGGAATCATCGTCCAGACGTCCGAATCGCGACGATCAGATCCCGTGGAACCTGCGGTAAACTGATTTGCCCCTAGAAAGCCACAAAACACGATTACAATGCAATCTATTGACCAATCAATGCTTTTCAGATAAAAATCTTGATGAATTGTTATGTGCACCGAGTTGGTGCAGTGGGTCTGGCTGGAAATTCAGTAGAGACTATCGGCGTAACGCTCTGGCGTCAAATATACGTACCTGTGATTTTGATCGACGAGAATTCGATCGACAGAACTGCAAGAGCAGTACGACATAGCATGATTCACGCGAGACCACGACACACACTTCAGGTTTTCGTCGTCACAGCGACGTCCACGTCGAGCTTCGCGGAAACGATCAAAGGAATAAGGTCATCAAAGTGGTGGAATCATCTGGCGTCTTTCGTCATTCTCGACCGGTCCATCCGCGGATGTTCGAACACGTTTGAAGTTCTGTGGTCAGCCTGGACGATGGACTTGCTGGCTGCGAATTTAATCTGCCTGCACGAGACGAGGGGCTGGTTAATTTACACGTACAACCCTTACACGAGCAAAGCGCCTGAACCCTGGCAACTGGAGAACACGTACAGAGGAAAAGACAATCATCCGTGGACGCTATTTGTGCGAAGATATCGGGAGGATGAAAAGATTTGCGACGAGCTGGACTTCGACAAGGTCGCGGATTTGGGGGGCTACAAGATTCGCACGTCCGTCGCGACTGTCCCCAAGTTGCTTCTGAAAGTAAACCCAAACGAAACTGGCAGAGCTCGTTTGAGCGGAGTCAGCGCGAAGATCACTTGGAAGCTTTTCGACGCGTTGAACGCGGAGCCGACGATTTTGGAACCGACGTGTTACAAAATCCACGACGAAAACGGGTCATATACCGGCATCGCCAAGGAAGTTGTCACAGGAGTCAGTGATTTCGCGGTGAATTTTTGGTACCGTATGCATTTCGAAAATTACGACACCACCTATCCGTTCGGAGAATCGGGACTATTCATCCTGACGCAGTTTCGGGGTAGCGCGTCGCAACTGAGCAAGATCGCGTCTCTCATCGACAGCCGATCGAAATTAGCCGTTTGTCTGGTTTGTGTAACGACTGCCCTGTTTTTCGTATTTTTTTTACGTTACTCCCCGTCGAAAGGCATCCTGAGCGGTCTGCTTTTGATATGTAACGCGTCCCTTCAAAAAATACCGGCGAACCTGGTGACGAGAATCTATCTGGCCAGCATATTTATATTCGTTCTGAACATGCAGGGTATATTCCAGAGTAAACTCGCGGCTTTGCTGACGCAGCAGGTGGATCTTCAAAATGTCAATACGCTCCAAGATCTTTCGAAATTCAATTACACGACTTACGGCCCCATTACATTCACTAATATATTCAACAGTACGACCGTGAGGAAAATCAATTACGTGACAGGTAATCCCTTGGAATGTTTGGAAGACGTGCTGAATGACTCGAAAATTGCGTGCATGTACGAAAGAAACATGATGCTCGGCCATGCGGCAGCATTCAAACTGCATCTGTCCGCCAAACCGGTCGTCAGTCTCCCCTGGCTTTTTATGATGCGAAAAAACTGGCCGCTCGCGCAGCGAGTCAACAAGATCTTGAGGAGATTCGCCGAGGCTCATCTAATTGACGTCATATACGAGAAAGAAATTCGAACTGTATTGCATACTCTCGAGGCCACTGAAGACATGAAGAACGACAAAAGCTTTAAGGTATTAACTTTGCCAGCACTGAGCTTTGTCTTCGTGATACTCGGCATCGGTTTGACGTGCGCTTCGATATGTTTCGTTGTCGAAATACAATTGAGGCGAATCAAGGCTTTCTGTTCGCGTTTCAACATCACGAACATTATTCGTCCATAGTTATTTTTTAAGGCGAGGCGAAACCGCCATGAGTGCCAGAGGGATAGAAAATCATTTTCGGAACAACAATACACGGAAACTAGACACATGCCTGGAGAAATAAAAGTTTTACATCATGCAGGATTGAAAGAGGATGATGTAAAACTTTTCTTTTTTAAACGTTAAGCATCGTCGCAATAATTGTTTACAGTTTTTATTAACGACTGAGCAGGTGTCACCTAGGGGTGGGCGATGTTTGTCGATTAATCGATCAACGATGTTTTTTTTTCGAGAAGTCGATTTTTCTCCGATTTTGTTCAGAACCGATTAATCGATGTTCGATGTTTATTTATCAAACATCGACAAAAAAAAATCGAAGACGATCTGTACGGTTACAAGTATATTTTAACAATTTAAGAGAAATATCAACTGTCGGTAATTTTGCATCACTAAAGTTCGTGATATATTTAATTCCTGTGTAACGTGTGTCGTATGATGTAAAATATGACGTTCAATAGAAAAAAGATTATCCGATCTATTTTTTCTATTTACAATTCTGCGTCAAACACGACCCTTATCCTTATGCAAATTGTATCTGCCATTTATATTATACGTATATTGAATTTTTATGTGAACAAGCAAGTTTCACCAACAATGGGTACAACTCATGATTTCACGAATCATGATTATTCTATGCTGGTTCAAGCATCACTGTGTTTTGAATGTGCCTTGGTAGACTTTGGTAGACTTTATATATTTCAATTAAAAAATAATTTCGCAAATTTTGTCTTGATTTTTCATCGTTTTCTACTTCACCGATGTAAAATAATCGATGTTCCGATGTTTTTTTGAGAAACATCGATTGTTCATAATCGATTTATTTAATAATCGATTCTTTTAACATCGACTTTCTTCGCAACATCGCCCATCCCTAATGTCACCTCGCCTTAATGGTTTAAAGTAAGAAAAAAATTATCAATAAATCGTAAAGTGCGTCTATAAAAATATTTATTATCGAATTTGTAATAAACTCGCGTTGTTAATTTAGATTTATCGTTGAGAAATGTACTTGGAATAAAACCGGCTCACGGACTTCGGTCTTTCCATTTTTCCTCGCTCTCCGAGTCCGTAGTGTCCCAGGCGTTCTCGTCGGCGGGTAACGTTTGTCTCTTTGTCAGAGGCTGCTCAGCTGTTTCTCTCTCCTCGCTCGGCGCACAATTCCATCTCCTCGTTTGCCGATCTTTCGCAGTCGTGGAATCCGATTCGACTTCGTCCCATCTTGGCTTGGCAGGTTTGGCCATCCCCTTCTCATCCTCAATCCCCGATCTTCTGACCTTTGTCCAAGATTTGTCGGAATTCGTGTCGACATTCTCGTCGGATTCTTCCTTCTCCGTTCGCGATTTCTTTCCCGATTTCGCGTCGGCTATTTTTTTCTCACTGTGACGAATTCGTTCCGGCGTTTCGCCTGTTTTCGTTGCTTTAGATTTTCTGCTGTTCGAATCTTTTCTGTCTTCTTTATCCTCGGCTTCGTGTTCCGCTCGTCTTTTTCGAGATTTCTTTGTGCGTTTTCTCGCGGTATGTTCGTCGTGCTTCGAGCCGCCCTCTTCCTCGTTCTTGTCTTCCATTCGTCGTTTGCGTCTCTGTTGATCGAGATCGTTCGTCGAACATCGCGACCTCGATCGCTCGCTCTCGTCGTCTCGTCTTCTCTCGCTTCTCAAACTCGATCGCTCGCTCTCGTCGTCTCTTCTTCTCTCGCTTCTCAAACTCGATCGCTCGCTCTCGTCGTCTCGTCTTCTCTCGCTTCTCAAACTCGATCGCTCGCTCTCGTCTTCTCGTCTTCGTTCGCCTCTCGAGCTTCGTCGATGCTCGCTGCGATCGTCGATGCTTCGACGGGGTTTTTCGCTCTTCGTGCGGAGATTCAATCCTGGCTCGGGCGACTCGGACCACCTCCAATTTCGGCTTTCGTCCGTGCTCATTCGATCGAATTCGTCCCACTTCGACATCGATCTGAAAAACAGAAAACGGAATATCAACAAAACTGAGTGTAATTCCGAAGATTATCTCGTTACTGTAGACGTTCCAATGGAAAATAATGATACGATTAAGGTAGTCCTTGCGAATAATATTAATTTCGCATAAATTCGAGGAATTTGGGAGAGAATTGCAAACACTTCTTGGTGGTATAAAAATCTGGACAAATGCATGCACATTAAAGGTACTGAAAAGATTAATTTTGCATAATAATAATTCGAAAATGTTATTAACAAATTAACGAAAAAAATAATTGTTTAACAAATATTTCGATGACCCAAGATTTTTTTTTTTTCATGAAAATGATTCCTTCGTTTTTCCGAATACGTGTGAATTTTTTCAGATTTTAGAGTTCACATTGAATTTTCACATATTTTCCCTATAAAAAAACGTACAAAATTCAACGTGAACTCTAAAATCTGAAAAAATGCATACGTATTCGGAAAAACGAAGGAATAATTTTCATGAAAAAAAAATCTTGGTTCATCGAAATATTTGTTAAACAATTGTTTTTTTCATCAATTTGTTAATAACATTTTCGAATTATTATTATGCAAAATTAATCTTTTCAGTACCCTTAATGTGCATGAATTTTTTCAGATTTTTATACCACCGAGAAGTGTTTGCAATTCTCTCCCGAATTCCTCGAATTTATGCGAAATTAATATTATTCGCAAGCACTACCTTAAACCGAAAATGTTGGCGAAAAAGCCTTTTTTTCACCTCTGCTCGCTTCTTCTGCTGCTGCCGCCGTCCTGACCCTCCTTCTTCTTCGCCCATCTCGGCGGCGACTTGACGTCGTACTCGTCGTTCGGATTTCTGAACGTGTGAAGAAAATTGCAGGCTCTGCCCTTGGGGCACTTGTTCATGCCACAAACGGCGTCCCTCCACGATTTCATGTTCACGAACTCGCAGTTCAATTGTCGGCCGGCCCAGTAGCGACCCTTCAATTTTCTCCAGGCCCTCGCGGCTTCCCTCTCGCTTCGATACTCCACATAGAGATTTCCGCGAAGGTGAATTTCCGTGTTGCAGCAGTACTTGAGCGTTTTGATGCGCCCAAAGCGCTCGAGTTCCGGCACGACTTCGTCGTAGAACTCGCGGAAGTGATGACGAGTCTCCGAGCCCTCGAATTCCAGCGATATGTCGGTGTCGTACTCGGCGGAATTTTTCTCCAACGAGAAGTGACTGTAGAAACCCGGTATGAGGATCACCTTGCTCAACGCGAGCCTGCGATGATTTCGCGAGCAGCTCTCGCCGTATCGGCAGGCTCCGGTTTTCGTGAAGAACGGACAGAGATCTTTGCCCGACTGGCTCTCCGAGACGACGCGCAGCGCCTCCGGGGTCTTCGCGCCGTTGTCGATGTAATCGTCGATCTGCTTCCGGACGTCCTCGTGCCTCCTCACCTCCTCCTCGTAGAGACGCTTGTTCTCCTCCTTCCGCTTGCGCAGCGCCTCCTGCTTCGCCTCGAACTCCTTGCGTATTATCTCCTCCTGCTGGATCTTCTCCTGGCGCGCTTTGGCGCGTCGCTCTTGATGAATCCGCCATTCCTTCTGCGCTCGAACCTGGGCGAATTAAGAAAAATTAGAAATACTCGTTAAAACACAAAAACATAGTTTATTATTATGCGTAGATCAGAAGCGTCAAAGACATTTTTATTTCTTTCCTCATTCATTCTTTCACCTTCTTACTAAAAATTAATTAAAAAAATGACTACAATTTTTTACTCATCTCCAATTTTAATAAAGAGGTTCTGTCTTCATTTCGCATAAATTCGAAAATATTGAGAGAGAATTGTAAACACTTCTGTATCGTATAAAAATCTGAAAAAATGCATGCACGTTAAAGGTATTGAAAGTATTAATATGGCATAATAATAATTGTAAAATGTTATTAATAAATAGATGAAAAAAAAATTGTGTAACAAATATCCCGATGACCCAATTTTTATTGATTTATTTTTTAAATGATTCGGTAATTTTTCTGGATACGTACGAATTTTTTTAGATTTTTATAAGTTAACTTTGAAATTTGTTTTTTCACCCTATAAAAAACACAAATTTCATAGTTAACTTGAAAATCTGAAAAAATTCATACGTATTCAGGAAAACAAACGAATCATTTTCATTAAAAAAATGTGGATCATCGGGATATTTGCTAAACAATTTTTTTTCGTCAATTTGGTAATACCATTTTGGAATTACTATTATGCCAAATTAATCTGTTCAGTACTTTTAATGTGCATGACATTTTTCAGATTTTTATACCCTCGAGAAGTGTTTGCAATTCTCTTTCATTTTTCTCGAATTTATGCGTAACGTACTCTAAACGATGGGGACCCCCTTAAAACGTCCACTCCGTGTCTTCTTTTGCATGTATCAGTCGAGATTTTGATAACGAAAAATCGCAAAAAAATCGCTTATGCAAACAAACGTAGGTAAAGATATTATAGTTCGAATATAACAGACAAATTTTTATAACGAAAAATTGCAAGACTTTCGCTTACGGAAAAAAAGGAAATGGAATGTGACAATGAGTGAATAAAGTTGTCCTACTTCCTCTGTATTGCATACTCTCGAGGCCACTGAAGACATGAAGAACGACAAAAGCTTTTTTTTCGATTTCTCGAAATTTTGATAACGAGAAATCGCAAAAAAAAATCACTTATGCAAACAAACGTAATTAAAGATATTATAGTTCGAATATAAGACAAATTTTTATAACAAAAAATTGCAAGACTTTCGCTTACGCAAAAAAAAAGTAAATGGAATGTGACAATGAGTGAATAAAGTTGTCGTACTTCCTCCTCGAGCCATAATCGCTCCTTCTCGTCGTGTTCCCGTTGCTCGAGTGCCTCGCGCTCCGTCTCCCGTGTCTCCTGCTCGGCGAGCCAGTTCGTATAGTCCGCGCTGCGCTCCAGAGTCGCCCTCAAGCGTTCGTCGTCGGCGTCGCGCTCCTGGGCGGCTTTGCGACGTACGCGCCTGCGACGCTCCTTCTTCGCCAGTCGCCGCCACTCCTTGTGCCTCGAGGAACTCGCGCGTTTCGTCTCCATGTCCCGCGCTTATCGTCGTCTCTCGTTCCTCGACGGCGACGCGACGATTTCGCCCATTTCACGACACCCACGGGAACCTGTATGACAGTCAAACCATTCGGATGAGCAGACGACACACGAGGCTCGGCACTATCCGCCATATTGTTTGGTGCGCCGCATCAACGGCAAAAATGATTTTTTTACAGCAACAAAAGACCCTCCAAGGACGGCACAAAATAGCTGGACAAAGAGAATTGTTTCTTACGCAGCGCAAAGCAACTATGCATCGACGTTTGTTTCACTAATGTTACGCGGAATATCGATTGAAGCCGGTTTACGGTCCCGACATCTGACGAGCGGGGATCGAGTTTTCCGGGTAGGATACCGTCGATAATGTAGCAAATAATCTTTGCGTTTATAAGAATTTATTATTTTTTAATTTGTGTTACTGGTCGTGGAGAAAGCAACGACGATTAAGGGCATGTGAAATACCGACTGCGGTAATAAAAACTGTAATGAACGTTTTTTTACGCATATTTGCATGTACAGCTAAAAGAAGAAATTCATTCCCTGCACTGGTGAAATCCGCAGGGAATGAATTTCTTATTTTAGCTGTAAAAGCAAATATCCGTCAAAAACGTACATTACAGTTTTTTATATCGACTGGGCTCGACGTGGATGTTTCACATCGCCTTAAGGGAATGTGAAACCTACTCAGTCGGTATTAAAAACTGTTATCAATCGTATGAAGATACCGAAAATATTCTGAGGCAAAGAAAAACATCAACGGAAGCGTATTTTAATTCTCCGTCCGATGATATTTTGCTTTTATCCAGAATAAGAATAGTTTTTAAATGGCGTTCATTCAAAAACTGCGTCTATCTCTCTCGCACTCACATGTCACGTGGTACATGTTTCACATGCCCTTAACAACGAATTATAGTAATTTTCAGTAACATTTGGACTTCGAAGAAATGAAGATAAAACAATTTTCTGCTGTACTAACCATCGTTAAATTTAGTCACTTCTTTTCCTTGTACACCGTTTGGCGGGTCTCGCATAGGTGCAAAGCCACGCTGGATTCCTTCGCTCCTCCCGCCCCTCCGACATTCCTGCCTTCATTCACCTGCGCGTCCACGTCAGCCCCGCCGAAATGCTTCTTCGATCATCCACATTTTTGTGACCCGACTCAAAACCCCACGATTTATACCTTCAACATAATAATGATCAACAAGACTTGAAAAAAAAAAAAAAAAAAAAAAAAATGTTAAGTTCCTGACCAATTTTGAAAATTTCAGAAAATTAAATAGGGAAAAAATGTATTACATTTTTAAATAAACAATTTGTATGCTGGTGTTTTGTAGCAACAATTTTCAAATTGAACTCGCATCCGAACGAGCCGCTAAAATTCTGTTATCTATACGGCGCTCGACTCACCTACATTACAGGTGTTTTATTGCGAAGTCTAGATACATAACAAGAAGGAGGCTCAGGGCCAAGTTCGACGGCGAAAAGGGGGGCCATATAAGCCCGTGGGTTGGCCGGTTCCCCTTCTTTAATACGTACCTGGGGTACCGTTATTTCCGTCGGAGCGTTGAACCAGCTTCGGACCTCTACGGCAGAACCACGTCCGTTATTACACGAAATGCTGTTACCTCCCGTCTTGCTTGTGTCTCTATACTCCGTGTGCTACGTGTCGTTTTTTCCCCAATTGTGTCTCATTGCATAACAGCGCCGGTCGATTGAGTATCGAGTGAATAAAAAAAGAAAAGAGAAAAATTGTCGTTTGCTTCGGTCCTCCCTCGGATTTTTAATCTTGAACTCATTGCGATGAAACAAGTGGGCAGACTTCAGCTCGTTCGAGCGTAGAATTTGCTCCGTTTCCACTACATTTCAGCGGTAACAAAGTAAACAAAGTGTAAGAAATTCATATAAAAATAATTGTGGGAAACTAAAAATTCGGCGATCAACAGCCGGTCGTGTCTTTCGAATTGTCGTAATGCAATTGACTGTTTTCCATCGGTTACCAAGTGTTGGCGTGTTTGATAATCGTATCGTCAGTGCGGGCTCTTCGAGTGATGACATATGATTGCCTATAGTAAACGCGGCGCACTTGTTTCTTTTATTTCCTCTCTGGCATTCCCCTTCGTGCGTCGTCGCTGTCTCGTCCTCGATTTCTGTAACTGGAGTCACGACATTAATTAGCATCACATCGATATTGTAAAGAAAACAAAAAATTGCAGAAGAACGAGGCATAGGGCGTAATAACTGTGCGGATAAGTGATCGATACGCGATGAGTGTCGTGGCAACGAAAAACCAGAGAAAACCAACTACAAACGGTGTGCATAATGAGAAGAGCGAGAAAAAGATGAAGAGCAAATTCTGGGCCTACGTGCTCTGGCTCTTCGGGGGTGTTTTCGGCGCGCATCATCTATACCTCGGCAGGGACGATCATGCGTTCGTGTGGTTCTGCACTTTCGGCGGGTATTTCGGCCTCGGATGGCTCAGGGACTTGTGGAGAATTCCCACGTACGTGGCGGACGCGAACGAGCAGCACGAATATATGGAGTGGTGGAAGCAGCAATTAAGGATACACAGAAAGGTACTAAAGTATTTTTATACAGAAATGCATTTTTTAGTATTGAAGTTATTGATTTTGCTGACTCGGGAGACGTCCGCGGTTTTCCTTTGAAAGTAGACTAATTAGATATATTCACGTAATTTAATGCGCTGATAAAAATAATCTGTTAAAAAGTCATAAAATTGTATTACTGTGTCGTGCCGACTTTTGCTAGTAGAAATAACAGAATTTACAAAAAAGTGATGAATACAAACCCGGTCGTCTTGGGAGAGTGAAACGTTTTTGCAAGGCATTTGCAGATAAAAACCGAATAAAAATCGAATTTTGTTGATATATCTGTACATCTTTTTATTCAATAGTTAACACGTTATGTAACAGCTAATGAAGGGGAACAACTGCGTCGGCTCTACTATCACAATGCGTAGATCATTTTCAGTCGGAAAATGCTAATTGAGTCTGAGAAGTTTGCAGTTAGTAATACCGGCTGTTTATTCGAAAAATTAACCGCGACGGAGTACAACAGTTCGGGAAGATTCAGCTATCTCCCTCGCACTTACAGCGATTTTAAGGATGTAGGATCGCCGCGTGCTAGTCAATACAATATCTGAAATTGAAAATTCAAAACAAAAACACTGGCAGCACTCGTATATAAGTCAATATTATTACAAATTATAATGATAATGTCTGACTCGAGAAGAATATTATTTAGGCATGTTGACAAGCGTATACCTTTTCCGAATTGCTGATTTGACTCGATGATTAGGTGTCTGAAGAGATTAGGGCGCCACCATATTGTCGAAATTCGTGGCACTCCGTCGCTTTATTTCAATCATTTTGAATTAATTAGCCGTTGACATGCCCTCAACAAAATATCATTGGAATCTACGATATTCAATTCATGTATTAAATAGTTTTTTTCGACAGCATCTAACTTTTATCCATACAAACTTTTGACTTGAAGTACGGGCATGTCGGTTTTGCTATATGATCGCTGTGAAATCCATGTAAAATTATTCATTTTTGAGAATTAATTTCTCGCCCGGATGCCCATTAAGGGGCCATGAAATTTTACAGACACAAAATATGGTGTCTTGAGAGTAAAATGTAAAATTTTCAGAACCTAATCTAAGCCTGGCGCTCCTACATCCTTAAAGAAAATGTAGCACATCATCTTGAGATGAAACTTACTCAGTCGGTAACAAAAACTGTAAACAATTGTTCTGGCAACGCCGAACGTTTTTGGATAAAAGAAAAGTTTTACGTCATGCGTTTTTGCTTTGTTTTGTTCCATATATACGGGCCGCATCCAGAGTTGTGAGTGACCGTCACGTGACCGTCATTCGCATCTACAGAGATGAGGTTGTGACGGTAATTTTTACATCTATATAGATGCGAGTGACCGTCATGTGACGGTCATGTGACGGTCATTCACAACTATATAGACGGCAAGTGTGACTGTCACTTTACATCACTGGCCGCATCGCATTTGTTGCTTCGTTGCACCGACATTTTTTACCCGAGTTTTTTTTACCCGATGTGTACGAAGAGTTGATGCGAAATGGTTCAATTCTGCATGGTGTAAGACTTTTCTTTCTTTCCGAAATAGATCAAATTTCCGAGTATAACTGTTCCGAAAATCATTTGCTATCTTTCTCGCACTCACGAAGGTTTTGCCTCTCCTTAACCCTAGAACTGATGACTTGTTTTTACAATATATGTAAGTTACGGGTCGCGTGGGGTCTGCACAGAACCCAGTCATGAGTTCTAGGGTTAAGATTATGTGCATCTGCGACTGCATCTAAGCAACTGCAGCTGCTCTTGGTTACTATAACTATAAGCAGCCTCTCGTTTTCAGTCGAAAGATGTTAATTGTGTCTGAGAAATCTGCAGTCAATAATTCTACCTTTTTATTCGAAAAATTAGCCGCGACGAAGAAAAACTTTGAGAAGATTCAGCTATCTCTCTCACACTTACAGCGATTTAAAAAAAATTGTAACACAGAATTAAGGCGAGGTGACAACTAGTAAGTCGGTAATAAAAACTGTAAACAATTATTCCGACGATTATTCGACGTTTCCGAAAAAAAAAGTTTTACATAATTCCTCATTCAATTCTGCATGATGTAAAACTTTTATTTCTTCCAGCATGTGTCTAGTTTCCGTGTATTGTTGTTCCGAAAATTATTTTCTATCTCTCTCACACTCACGGCTGTTTCGCCTCGCCTTAAGATGACGCGCTATACCGACAGAGCCGCTGTGAATACCAGCGAGATATCGTTGTTGCCTATCGCATTTGAGCGAGATAGAACGACAGAAACGTGTGGCACATCGCGTTAAGTAAACGCGAAACATAGGTGAAAGTGAGATAGAACTAACGGCGCTCAAGGTGGAGTCGAAGCGAAACACTGAGAACATGTTTCGCATCATCTTAAGCGTGTAAAGTTTAGGCGTTACTCGAAAAAATATTGAGAGCCTGATTTGAAGTCTACTTTTTCTCGTTTCGTTACTTGCGTTCAGTTGAATTTTCAGACCAAAAACGCTGGGAAGTTGCCATAAAACTATACTTGTTATTTTTATTATTTAACTAAAACATTCGTGAACTTCATGATTTAAGAAAGAACGTTGTAGAACTTGCCAAACAGTTTTGTAAATCGCAAGTTTAAAACAATAAGCAGCATTCAGTTAATCACTCTGAGAATAAGTAGGTATTTCTGAGTACGTTGCTAATGCAACGTATTAGCAACTGAAGAAAATCAATTTTTGCATTACACCAAACCGAAATCTCTAAGAAATTTCTGAGGCATTTAATATGGCGCAAAATATCAGTCTATGAAGGTTTAAATTGTTCCAAAGGGCGAGTTCGGTTATTTTTCCATAAGAGCCCATGAATAATCTCACTTTTTTAAATCGATTTTATATTTATTATATTGACCAGTTAGTCTGATTGCCGACTTAAAAAATTTGTAATCACGATAAAACCCTCAAAGTTCGCAAAGGTTGATTTGCAAGTACTGTCTTAAATCGCGCTGATAAAACTAATATGTCGATTGAACAAATCGTCACCACATTAATACTCGTATTTAACAAATTAGTAAATCGACCAATCAGTCGATATTGTACTTCTAATTGTACTCGCGATTAATCAGTCGATATTGTACTTTTAATTGTACTCGCGATTAATCAGTCGATATTGTACTTTTAATTGTACTCGCGATTAATCAGTCGATAATCGCGACAAATCGCAATGAAAATTACGCTTCGAGTTTGTATATCACTGCGCACAAAGACGTCTGTGCTTAGAATATAAATACATTTGATTAATCTAAATTCTCAGTCGATTTTCACCCTTCGTGGTCACACGGGGTCTAATTGCTCATACCCAGTAAGACAGACAGCACGAAACGGACACAGACGGCTTCGTTATTTGCATCATGTCCCGCGATTCACGGCACATGATGCAGATACCGAAGCCTTCCGCATCTGTTTCGTGCTGTCTGTCTTACTGCGTAGCAATTGAACACGGAATTCCTCGAACATGTGTCCAGTAAGAGTCAAGAGGTCATCCGGAAATCCTCCACAATTGATTTATTTATTATTCCGAGAAAATACGAAATCCGAGTCCCGAACGTTGCGAATCAAGAACTCTCTCGGGGTGACGCTCGTTATTTTACCTACGTGCTCGACGATGAAATCGTCCTCGTTATCGACACCGCAAAACCTGCGAGACGCGAAGTCGGGATCCACGGTGTCGCGGACAAATGGAAAGCTGCGCGAATTTGCACCTACATTTTCTGCGCTCTGGTTAGTATTTACTGCCGACTCGATGTTCTCGCTTCGCTGCATCGATCTCCATCCCCTCATTCCGACGTTTCTCGCGAAAACGTCCCGGCCAACGTTCGCCTCCGCTTCATCCTCCTTGGAATTCTTCGTCTTGACTTCGCTGTTGTACTTTTCCTGCGGCTTCGACCATCGTTCTTCGAGGTAGCGATTGTTGGTCCACTCTCGTCCTCCGTACATCGCCTTTAATACAGCTCGAATGGCATTTTCATTGAAAGGCTGTTCGGGGGAGCCCGAACACCTCTTTCCCTGTTCCTCTTCCTCCGAATCGCTCTCCAACAGCTTCAAGTTCCTTATGTTCCTGCGTGGCAGAAGATTCAACTGCTTCATCTGCTCCTGCTCCATCTCCGCCCTGCTCGGCCCACTCAGAGGCACAAATTTTGAGAAATGCGCCGGCCCGGTGACCTGCGATATGTCCGATATGTGGCGCAGAATGTCCACAGGTTTTCCTGGTGAATCCTCAGCACGTGCCGCACCATTAACGAGCCTTTTTGTGTATCCATTCGTCGCTCCGTGCTTCTTTTTGTACGCCATGATTTTTTGCACACTGAACTTCCAGTCGCGGTTTAGATGTACCAATAAACGTTTTATTCGTCCTGTGGATTATCAAAAATTCGTCCTGCGGTTCGATGGTTTTTGCAGGTTATGTTGAGTCCCCAAACTGTCGATATAGATGTCGATATCCGCGATCTTCCTGGGGACGAAATTTACATCGCATGAGTCTCACGTTACCTTTTCCGTTGATCACTACGACTGCTCGCATTTATTCTCACGGTTTTATTTTAGCGCGAATAGTGAGAAAATAAATTTACGTTGTTTTCGCCGTCCGTTGAATTCCACTGTTGGATCGTCGAGGAGTCTCGTGTGGCACACGCGAAGATCACCGCCGGACTTCCGGCAACAACGCGGAAACGCCGAAAGCGCCTGCGAATCGCGTTGTGTCTCCGACCTGCGAACCAAAAGCCGCGAGGCGATCGCGACGTGTGTCAACAGGTGTCAATCGCCGACGGCGGCGGCTGTTTTCGCCGCCTTTGTCTCTTGTTTCTCGTCAGACTTATACTTACCGCGTATGCCGTGGGATTCAGTGCTGTGTCTTCTTTCGGTCCCGAAATAATGACTGAATATCCTTCACGAGTTTTCCGTCCTCTCACAATGGCGGAGGAAAGCCGCACGAAAAATAAATTTTCGATAAAATGTACTTGTCTCGAAGTGCTACCGCGTTTCCCTCACGGGTTATTGTGACAAAAATGCGTATGCGCCATTTGTGTCAGCTGCCGGTTTTGGTAAAATAACGCTGAATTGGCAACTCCGCTTGCGACTGTGTTAGCTTCGAGCTTCCTTTGTGTCGTCGCACTTTGTCCATTCGTACTAAGTATTTCGTGTGTCGTCCTTTGGCCACGGGCGACGCTCGGCCGAAGTGGTATTTTCTCGGCTTCTCGGTCGTCGGGCTCAACCTTACCCGACGCTGACGCTGTTTGTGTACTTAGCGCTCCGCGCTTTCTCGATGGGTTCGAGCGAGAGGGAGGGATAAAGCCTCTCGTCTTCGCCGTTTGTTTACTAATACCCGGTGTTCGTTTCTACGACGAGGATAATAATCTGCGGAAGTCGCTACAGTGGACTCTCCGATAAGTTAAGTTCCGAAAAGTTAAGGTGCATGTGAAATATGTACCACGTGACACGTGAGTGCGAGAGAGATAGCTGCTGCGAGACGTGAAAATTTCTCGTAGTTACCGACAATTCTTTCGGAAGTGCGTTTTGCTTATTTATTTCTCCCAAATCGTAATCGGAATGCACGTATTATGTGTGATTTTTAATTATCTAGTGCGTGAATTAGTCGCTTTTCTCAGTTTTTGTCGAAAAATAGAAAAAAAAATCAAATTTTTCATTACAGATTTCTTTGCCGGTAATTGATCTTACAGATCAAAACCGGCGTAATTTTTTTTTCGAACAAAAAAAAAATTACTTTTTTTTTGTTCGAAAATCAAAATTCTGACTAATTCACACAATATTCTGAGACAAAGAAAAACATCAACGGAAGCGCATTTTAATTCTCCGTCCGATGATATTTTGTTTTCATTCAGAATAAGAATAGTCTTGGAATGGTGTTTATTCAAAAATTGCAGCTATCTCTCTTGCTCTCACGTGTCACGTGGTACATGTTTCACATCGCCTTAAGGGAATGTGAAACCTACTCAGTCGGTAACAAAAACTGTAATCAATCCTATGGAGATACCGAAAATATTCTGAGACAAAGAAAAACATCAGCGGAAGCGCATTTTAATTCTCCGTCCGATGATATTTTGTTTTCATCCAGAATAAGAATAGTCTTGGAATGGTGTTTATTCCAAAATTGCAGCTATCTCTCTCGCTCTCACGTGCCACGTGGTACATGTTTCACATCGCCTTAAGGGAATGTGAAACATGTACCACGTGACACGTGAGTGCGAGAGAGATAGCTGCAATTTTAGAAACAACGCAATTCGATTGTTTTTTCGAAAATCAAAATTCTGACTAATTCATTCCCTCGGTGCACATTACTGGCGTGCACATTACTGACCCTTTTCTGAGCTCTTTCTACCTACCTGTTGGCGGGGAAGCGGATTACCCTTTCTACGTCACACTACTTGCGGTCGAACGCATTGTGACGGAGAGGTAACGCGGCAGCTAGTTTCGTGCGAGACAAGGACCGATGAAAGACCGATTTTTCCCCTCTCGTCGTTTCGGGCGCCCGGGTACGGTTTGCGCAAGTAGTGGGGATCTTAAGGGAATGTGAAACATGTACCACGTGACACGTGAGTGCGAGAGAGATAGCTGCAATTTTAGAAACTACGCCAATCGATTGTTTTTTCGAAAATCAAAATTCTGACTAATTCATTCCCTCGGTGCACATTACTGGCGTCTGTATTTCAATTTTCACGTCGATCCGTTCATAATTCGCGTCAGAATCTACTCCCGAAATTTTGAGGTGCGCGACCGAGTGTTTCACATGCCCTTAAGGAGATGTGAAACTTACTCAGTCGGTAACAGAAACTGTAATCAGCTTTACGGAGACACCGTAAATATTCTGATATAAAGAAAAACATCAACGGAAGCGCATTCTAATTCTCCGTCCGATGATATTTTGCTTTTATCCAGAATAAGAATAGTTTTTAAATGGCTTTCAATCAAAAATTGCGTCTATCTGTCTCGCACTCACGTATCACGTGGTACATGTTTCGCATGCCCTTAACTTATTGGAATGGCCTAATCGGCTTTCGGTCCCGCGACCTTAACTTATCGGAGAGTTCACTGTAGCTGCTACCCCTACCTCGTGGCTGGTTTCGTCTTCGCCGTTTGTTTACTAATACAAGGTGTTCGTTTCTACGACGAGGATAATAATCTGCGGAATTTGCTACTTCTGACTTCGACTGTAAGGATATCGTTGTTTCTATTTTGATTCTGCGATGTTTGGGCGGGTCGCAAAGATCTACTGCATTTGATTTATTGCATGTTATTTTACTAGTTGATGCAGAAAAATGGATATAAAAGATCGTAAATAATCAAGTTTTGCTTCCTCGTAGAGGAAGCTTTGTTTTCGTGAATTTTTTTTATAACATACTCAGAATCACCTAAACCGTCGAGAAAAGTGGTCTAGAAAATATGTCTGCATGTTGTGTGTGTGTGTGTATAAATGTCCCAGGCACCGAAAATTTAATTGTTCATAACTCACGAACGGCACGATGGATCGAGCTAAAATTTGGCATGCAAGTAGACTATTAACTCCTCTGTAATTCACATGTTTTTTTTAATTAAATGTATTCATGTATACAGATTTTATGGAATTTTTAGTTTTTCAATAAAATGGCGTGGTCGCTCTAACTTTCGTAAAAGTTCGACAATTTAGCTAAATAGTTCTTCATAAATAAAGACACGTTCAATGTTGTTTGGTATCGAAGTTCAGCGAAATCCGTAAAGCGGTTCGGGTTTTATAGAATTTTGAATTTTTCGAAAAAAATACATTTTGCTCTAAATCACGTCGAATCTCAACAAATGAACCGAAACGTTCTACAGTAAAAGAATAACATACAGCACTGCCACGTATAAAATCTGGTGATGATCGGTAAAGTGGTTCGGATTTTGCGCTGTTATGCATTTTTTTAAATATATATTTTCGCTGTAACTTACGGAAAAGTTATTAAAGTAAGACAAAAATTTGTATCTAATCAAAATTAGATGTAACGATGTTTGTAACGGAGTTTTCTTTGCTTCACATTTTTTTTAAGTTGCAAAGTAGAACTTTGCACATTGCTTCCTCATTAATTTCCCTCTTCCACAAAGCTTCCTCTATGAGGAAGCCAAAGTGAATAAATAAGCTTCTTCATAGAGGTGGCTTTGTGAAAAAGGGAAATTAATGAGGAAGCAATGTGCAAAGTTTTTCTAAAAGTTTTGCGTGAAAACTGTCGCGTTTAGAAAAAAAAACTAATAGCGATTTCGTTGTGTACGGGCAAAAATACATCGAAAGGAAGTGTAAACCATTTTTTAAAATAAAACGTGCTCTCGCACTTTTTTCGAAATTTCATCTTACTAAAATTAACCCTCCGTGTCTAAACTATATTTTTCTCTACACGGTCTGTACACTAGGTCTTTCAGGGAATAGTCGAGTTTTCAAAATATTCTAAGCTTTCAAAAAGCCTGAAAAAATTCAGGGATACTTCTTGAAGTGTCTACTACACAGCCCAGTCATCCTCGAAGTCAAAAGTTTATAGCTATTGTTAATAAAAATTTAGTTGTAGTCAAAAATGGGGAAAAACGGGTTTTTCTTTTTAAAAAATCATAACTTCGCAATAAACAAATATAAAAAAAAACATTTATAGGGTTTTGTAGCTTAGACTATGAGCTTTCAAACGAATATAGACTCATTGGGATGGGCTTTGAAAATGTGAATAATTTCAGTACCTGAATGAATGGAATATTTTACGAAGTCAGGCATGTTATAAGAATCCTGAACGGTAATTATCCAGCTCAAAATCAACGTTTATTATAAAAAATACAAAAGTATTATAATTTTATTAATAACATAACACAAAAATATGAATTTAGTTCGCGCAGTTGTTGTAGTAGTGCGTTCGGTGTTTCTCGCAGACCGGCGTAAAACCGGCATAAAATTGAAAATCAAACGAACTTACCTGGAAGTGAAGTTCGATTGTAATTATATGGAGAGCCTCGTTCGAGATGATTACAGTGTAGTATAGCTACTTGCCGCTAGGTTGAGCCACAAAGTTCAGAGTTAACGGTTTTTTCGGCTAGGGACTTTTGTCCCAGCCCGGTGGTCACCGACCAACTTACCTTCATTAGTTTAAAGTGTTGTTGTTTTTTGTTTATTGATTGTTTGTTTTTTTTTTTTTCTGGGTGGGTATTTTGAAGACTTTTTACTCGGGTGGGATGTAATCATCTCGAACGAGGCTCTCCATATAATTACAATCGAACTTCACTTCCAGGTAAGTTCGTTTGATTTTCAATTATATGTCGGCCTCGTTCTCGATGATTACAGTGTAGCCGTTTAGAGTATCAAAACTGTTTTATTTCGCTCCATAGCGGAGTTACAACAACAATAAACAACTCTCTCTTAATCTAGAGTACGGTCAAGGATTGAGGTCGCGAAAGCCCCTTCCTCAGCTACAATCGGTCTGTTATAAAATTTTGCGAAGCATTTTGATTCCTTCGACCATCCTGCTGTGCTTTTAATTAAGCTTAAATCTAAGCCCCTATCGAGGGCTGCAGAAGTAGCCGCATGCCGCGTGCTGTGCGCTGAGTAATTACCCAGATTGCATCGACGGAGAATCTGCTTCAGCCACCGACCAATCGTCTGAGCTGTCGCAGGTTTGTGCGGCTTGTTTATCGTTAATATCAGTCTCTTGTGATTTCCTCTCAATGACTTTGTCTCGACTAGATATCTCGAGATCGTCCTCGCGAGGCAGATCGCCGGATTCTTTTTGAAATACGGGATGAAAAACTTAGGTTGGGCCGCGCCCGGTCTCGACGTCTTGATCAAGTCGACTATGTCAATTTCAATCCCTGACGCGCCTTCTCTAACGTAATCTATGTTAATTAGTGAAAGGGACTGTACCCGGTGAGCTGTACCCATCGCCAGTAAAATAACGAGTTTCTCAGTTAGCTCCCGAAAGGATATCGACTCTAACGGTTCTAATCTTTCTGCTTCCTTAAGGATAACTTCTGAGTTCCACGTCGTGGTATACTTTGGCAACGCCGGTTTCAGTCTAAAAATACCCTTGAAAAACCGAGACAACGTCGCGTTTTCTGACAGTGGTACCTCCGAAATCAATGAAATGGCTGCTCTCGCCGAGTTCAGCGAGCCGAATGCCGCTCCCTCTTCAAACCAGTCTGACAGAAACGATATCACCGCTTCGGTGCTACCCTTAAACGGATCTAAGTTCGCGTTCGCGCAAAAACTCCACCACCGTCGTAACGGCGACGCGTATTGTTTTATTGTCGCGTCCGACAAAGACGCCATCATTACAGGCACTGCTTGTGCTGGAATCCCTCTTCTCAAATACGCCTCCCTGATAACCTCCCGACCGCTAGTGAAAGCGTCGCGGCGAGCGGGTGACGAAGATCTCTAAAGGGACAGAGAAGTAGATCCCGCGAGGGCTTCAGAATCAACGGCTCTTGCACGATCATTTCTCGAAATACTGGGTACCACGGTTGACTTGGCCAATTGGGCACTACGATAATCCCTTCCGCTCTGTCGCGTTTAAATTTATTAAGAACACGAAGGATCAACGAGAAAGGCGGAAACGCATAACAGAACCAACTTCCCCAGTTAATCGTGAAGGCGTCGATCGCTAACGCGTCCGGGTCCCGGTTCCAAGAACAAAATAAATCTGCCTTAGCATTTACGCGCGACGCGAAAAGGTCGATGTCCGGTCTACCAAAACGTCTTACAATTTGCTTAAAATCTGTTCCATTTAGAGCCCACTCGGTATCGACATTGCTCTTCCTCGACTCGGAATCCGCGACCGTGTTTTCCTTGGACGGAATATAAGAGGCGAATATCCAAAGGTGACGCGACTCGCACCAACTCCAAATATCCTTTGCCACCTTATTGAGGTTCGCGAAACGTACGCCCCCCATCTTGTTGATGTACGCGATCGCCGTCGTGTTGTCAATCCTGAGTAGGATCGCGCAGTCTCTATCTTCCGCCGCGAAACATTTTAGCGCAAAAAAAGCAGCTAATAATTCAAGCTCGTTTATGTGCAGTTGTTGCTCAAGATCGTCCCAGAACCCGTTCGCGACTTGGCCCTCGCTCGAAGCTCCCCAACCGGAGTTCGATGCATCGGAAAAAATCTCTTTCTTAAATGAACCGTCGCGGATCGGGTTTTTCGCTATCGTCAAATTCTCCTTCCACCAACTCAGATCCGCATGTATAGACTCCCGCGGAATTTTCATCTTCTTTTCATAATCGTCGTTGGCACGGAATAAGGCTAAATATTTCTCGCGTTCTAGCACCTTGCAATGCGCTTTCCCGTATTCGACGCCGGTACAGACCGACACTAGAGACCCGATGAGGCGCGCGAACTCTCTGATTTTGCAGAAGTCTTTCTTCGAGAACTCGTCTATCAGTCTAACTAGATTTACCCTCTTCTCACTCGTGGGTTCCACCGTCATCGTCCGTGAATCGAGAATAAACCCTAAGTATTTAATTCGGGTCGACGGAATACGCACGCTTTTCTCGAAATTTATCAGCAACCCTAGGGACTCTAGTAATTCGATCGAATCACTCACATTCGATGCGCATGTTACCTCATTTTTCCCGAAACAAAGTATGTCGTCCAGGTAGATCATTGAGATCCACCCCCTGGAGCGAAGTTCAGCCATTACGGGCTTTAAGACTTTCGTGAAGACGAAGGGACTAGTGCAAAGTCCGAACGGCAGACAAGTAAATTGATATAGTTTACCGTCGAAACTGAATCGCAGATATTTTCGCGACACTTCTCGGACCGGGATGAGGAAATACGCGTCCTTTAAGTCAAGGTTGCTCAAGAACATACCTGGTTCTAATAATCTTATCCCCGTCCTGAGATCTTCCAACTTAAAATGTGGACACTCGAGAAACTGGTTTAGCTCTTTTAGGTTAAGAATGAATCTTTTCGATCCATCAGCTTTGTCCCTCAAAAAATAACTGGATAGGAACTGCCCCACGCAAGGTGTGCACTCCTCGATCGCGCCTATAGACCTTAATTTTTCTAACGCGGCCTCTGTCTCGGTCGACAGTTCGTTCGAGCGGCGCGGTTCCCTCGGTATCGAATTTTGACGAACGTCGTCGGGGATCGGTATTTTATACCCTTTTATGCACTCGATGACGAAATTGTCGTCCGTGAGTTGTACCCAGTTTTTGAGAAATTTTTTCAGCCGACCCGCTGTACGCGTTACCTCTATTTCCTGTGACGATCTCCCCGATTGGCGTTCTTCTGCTGGTACTTGTTTCCCGCTCGGCCTTGGTTCGTCGACTTCTGTGACCAGCTCATATTTTTGGATCCTTGTTGAGACTTGCCGGTCGATTTCTGGTTCTGGCCCGACCTCGCATTCCCCGGCTTTGAGGTTAGGCCCCGGGAGTTTACCGACCCGCTTTTCGGCTGCTCCTTCTCGAAGTCCTTCCCGATCCTCGCCACAGCTTTCGCGTCTCTGATCCTCTCGCCGAGGTCGGTGCCGAACAAGAATTTGTCCGGTGTGGTTTTTTCCAAGATGGCCCTGAATTCCTTGGACACGCTCGGCAGGATGTAGGAGATCCTGGCTTTTGACTGACCGTGGTGAATCTCTGTCAGCAGTTTTGCTGTGTCGGAGAGTTCGGTCAGGAGCGCAAGACGATCGGTGGGGTGTTCTTCTGCGAACATCACTTTGACCAGCGCAGAGCCCAGCGACGACAGCGCAGTGCCAGCCAGATTCTGCGTCGCCATGAAATGTTTGTCTCTTCTGACGGCAGCATCGTTGAGCAAAGCCATCAGCTCTTCGTTCAACTGTGGTGCTTCGAGCTGAATATTTCCTTGACGAGAGTACTTTTCTAAGATTTCCATCTTCGTCTCCTTGGAGATGCCAGATTTCAACCATTTCTCCCAGCGGACAGTCAGTTCCGCAGGGAACATTAGGTCTTCGACCTTCGCACTGGGGTCTTCGCCAAGGATATTCAGTGTCTCTTCGTCGAGCTGAGGCGCAATGGCAGTTTCTTCCGCTGTCTTACCTGGAGGGTCGTTTTCCTTGTTGTCTGGAAAAAAGAGGTACGCTGCTGAAATTGAGAGAAAAAAGGATCTGGTATAGTTGACCGGTCCAAAAGATTGTTCGTGATAGAACATCCGAATAGATTGTCCGTAATAGGACATCTCGAGCGGTACGGTCAGCCTCACCTGTACCGTCCTGAATGAGAGTGTTTCCACTCTCCTCATCTCGCGACGAGGAACCCTCGCGTTGTGACGCGGCCTCGTCTTCCGCCGCCATTTCGGCCTCCTCTTTGTCCTCGTCGTCGTCCGGCGAGGTTATGGCGAGGACGATCTCCTCTTCTAAGGCTTTCACCCTTTTGAGGAGACGGTCAAAACGCCCCGAAACTGCTTTCCTCTTCTTATCCATCGTTGAATGAGACGATTAATCCTTTATTGTCTCACTTCTCTTAATTGAACTCTTTGTCGATGTGGCCACATCGAGCACAAATAACAATCTGAAGGTAAGTTGGTCGGTGACCACCGGGCTGGGACAAAAGTCCCTAGCCGAAAAAACCGTTAACTCTGAACTTTGTGGCTCAACCTAGCGGCAAGTAGCTATACTACACTGTAATCATCGAGAACGAGGCCGACATATAATTACAAGATACATGTATTTTACTCGGAAATACAGTGAAAAGAAAATTGCGAAAAAAGCAAAAAAAAAAAAAAAACTGCGTCCACCTATCAAAACACCGACGCCGTCTGCACACAGACCGGTCGAGACTTGCACAGACCTGTCGAGACTTGCACAGACCGGCGTTTGCCCGCTATCGGCTACACCCGGGCGCCACTTGACTGAGCCTTTTGTCCACACTACTAAATAGATTTTTTTAGGGGCAGATTCGAAGCCCACACTTCATTTATTGGAGGGAGGTTTCAGTTAGAAATATCGACTGTCCTTTCAAAGACCCAGTTTACACACGGAGGGTTAAGGTTACTTTTTTTTGGTTCAGTCGAACCTGGATTTTCTTTTTCATTGGATAGAAAACTTGATAAGGAAGGGAATGCCGCAAGGCAGAATGTGATATCTTGATTTCTGAATTCTTCACCGAATTTTAAAGCCGAACCTTCACAAATCGTTATTTTTTATATAATCGTAAAGTTTGAAAACCCTGTCCGATAGCATATTTCCCGCTGTTTCCAAAAAAAAAAAAAAAAAAAAAAACACCATTGTTTGCCCGAAAAATAGAAAATTCGACGAGAAAACCGCGAAGAATCATTTTTCTTCCACTTTTCTCTGCGTGAGACCCCAAGTTTCGCTGGGCTGTAAATTAATTTGGGTAACGTAAAATAAATAACGTGCTTTTTATTACAGCATTTTTATTATTTTATCTGTATTTCATACAAAATATTGTTATCGGTAGTAAAAAAAAGATCTGATAAGGGTTTAAAAATGTTAATCCCTTATCTGAATCAGCGTCCGAAAGAACATAATTTTTTTGGGTAAGAAAAGGAATGTGTTTTGTCATGATGATAACCTGTAAAAGGTTTGGCGTCTCTGTCGAAAACCCAACAGTTCGTTTTAGCGCACTCGAACACCAATTAGTATCTGACTACATACACTGAATACTGAATACTGTAAATGGTGTATTTCATTTCAGCCTCAATTCTCGACCGTCCGCTTCGTCGGTGCTCTGGGTGTGGCTTATCTGTGGGCCGAAACCTTCACCCTAGCGATTCCGGAGGACGAGATCGCGGGCATCAATTTCCGGCATCTCATCGTCCTCATTCCGGGTGTCGTCACTCTTGGTAAGCAATCGCAAGTGATCAATTCACTCGAGCGTCACGACTTCATTGTCGATTCTCCTCGTTATCACCGGGAAGCAGTTTTCCTTGTAGAAAATGCGTCCACCTCGAGTTTCTGCTCGGCTCGTATTTCGCACTCGGCGATTATCTTCGTGGATGGATAAGAATTCGCAGCCGGACGTGGTGCGAGCCTGTGATATAGCGCGACGATGTTGCCACGGTTGATAGTGAATCGTGCATCGCGCAGTGGTGCACGATAAACGTGGCTGCTGTTCGTCAACTCGGCTTCAAGAATTCCCGACATTATATCACCAACGCAATAAAACACTCAATCACGGGAATCGTATTAAGGGGGACTTCTCCTTAGGAGCTGCATTTTTTCAGGTGGTCACGTTTAATTTTTTTTTTTTATTGGGGAAACGAACAAATGTAGACGACTGCGGTTTTTTTCTTCTTGTTACTTACGTTTTAAAGTATGCAATGGAATTTTGTTTTTTTTTTAAGTTAAAAATTGTCGGCGTCCCAGGTCCTCAAACACGATCATCCAAAATAAATGGCTACCACTCTCCTGATCACTGTAATTAAGCGAACGGCCGGAAATTGTGCATACATACTCGAGAAACATGTCTTCATGGAATGACGGAGGTTTTTTCGATTACTGCAAAAATTAAGAAAATGGCGATGTTTAAAAGATTTTTCTCCTATGTTTTTGGTATAAAAACATGAATAAAAAATCGAAAAATTAAGTTATCGAAAAAAACCTCCGTCAATTTCAGGCCGATCGCTTAATTACAGTGCTCAGGAGAGTGGTGGCCATTTATTTTGGATGATCGTGTTTGAGGACCTGGGACGCCGACAATTTTTAACTAAAAAAAAGAAAATTCCATGGTATACTTTAAAACGTGAGTAACAAGAAGAAAAAAACCGCAGTCGTCTACATTTGTTCGTTTCCCCAAAAATAAAATAAAACGTGAGCACCTGAAAAATGCAGCTCCTAAGGAGAAGCCTCCTTAATATTTCAGAAATAGAAAAATGAGTTGATGTCATTTTCATACGAACCTTGAATGCGATATCGTTTCTCATTTAATGCGAAATACGAACCGTCTGTATGGCCCACAAAGCGCAGATCCAGATGCACCAAAGTCGTGAGCGTTGATTCGGCCCACGAGAATTGTTTTTGTGTTTGCGATTAAAAAAATAACTTTGCAGTTATTTGACTAGAAAAAAAAAGGTAAAAATATTAAAATTCCATCTTTTCGATGGTTTTGTATATGTAGACTATGAGATCATAGACTAGCATAACAGCGATGGAAAGCCCAAACCCAATGGCGATGGTGGTGAAAAACACCAGCAGATACGCCGTTAGGGTGGGGCTCAAAAAATCCTTCAGCTTCATTGCGATCGGTGTATCGATACGTTCGGCGTCAGGTGCAGCGTTCGACTGCTGGCGACGCTGCACATTCACGGTGTATTTATATTGGTCATGGTGTTGCATTGTTGATGAGAACCAATCAGGCGATGCGGCATCTCGCGGTGCAATTAGGAGACAAAAACGGGATGACCGCATGAACTTGACCTTGAATCTCACTAGCTCATTTTTGCCGCCAGATGGCCATAGGGTCGTTGTCATGCATTCAGGGTCCGTAGGTCAGTTCGAGGCGTAGGTCAGTTCGCGACGTCGGAAGCGAGCGAGACGTTCGGCGCATGGTGATGACTCGCGTAAAATCGGAAGTATTAAAACATTATTGCTTAAGGTAGTTCTAGCGCCAAATATTCGTTTCGCATAAATTCCAGGAAAATGGGAGAGAATTGCAAAGACTTCTCGATGGTCTAAAAATCTGAAAAAATGCATGCACGTTAAAGGTACCGAAAAGATTAATTTTGCATACTAATATTTCTAAAATGTTATTAAGAAATTGATGAAAAAAAAAAAATTGTTTAACAAATATTTCGATGACCCAAGTTTTTTTGTTGATGAAAATGATTCCTTCATTTTTCTGAATACATATGAATTTTTTCAGAAAAACGAAGAAATAATTTTCATCAGAAAAAAAAATTGGGTCTTCGAAATATTTGTTGAACAATTTTTTTTCATCAATTTGTTAATAACATTTTAGAATTATTATTACGCAAAATTAATCTTTTCAGTACCTCTAATGCGTATGAATTTTTTCAGGTTTTTAGACCATCGAGAAGTCTTTGCAATTCTCTCTCACTTTTCTCGAATTTATGCGAAATGGACTCTAGGCGCTTGAACTACCTTAAGTATTAAAAGAGTCTTGAATTAAAGTATTCCAAGACTGGCGTATTGCAATAATACATACTGAATAATACTTTGAGAAGTATTAATGAAGTATCATGAAGTATTAATGAGACTTGCGTGTATTGCGAGTATTGCGAGTACTTTTTGAGTAATAATATCACGGGTAAGTACCAACTCAAATACGAACTCCAAAAATACTCGGCAAGACTCATTAGTACTTATTAATACTTCTAATACTTCTCAAAGTATTAGAAGGTATGTATTATTCCAATACGCCAGCCTTGGAATACTTTAATTCAAGACTCTTTTAATACTTAAGCAATACTGTTTTAATACTTCCGTGTTTGCGAGGGGATCGAAAACTCACTCTGCCTTTTTACAGGATCTGAAAATTTAGCAAACTCCGCAAATTCAGCTTTGATATAACTAACGAAGAATGCGTATGAAAAAAGATAGATTGATATTTCACTTTATTAGAGATTGCACTAGGCGATAATCTTCTCGTTATCGAGTGAATCACAGCTAATTGTGGAACGAGCGTGATGACATCTGCAGTATAATAGATTATTCGAAGTGTTGGAAAACAATAAAACACTATTTTTTATTATGTAAAATGATTACATAATTATATAAATTACGCACATAACTACGAGTACCACCATCTCGCATCAATCTCTTCGTACAGTTCTGGTAAAAATCTCGCGCGCGATGGCTGGTATTTGTGGGTGCAACGAAACAACAAATGGGATACGGCCCGTATAGATTAATAAAAATAAAATAAAAATAAAAATAAAAATTACAAACTGTAGAAAGTGATTAAAAGATCGATAGTCCATATCTGCAATTTAAATTCGCTTATCGCTACCGAGTCAATCGATGATTATGGAAGGGATTTGCGGAAAATTCGTCTGAAACAATTCGTCTAATGCAGAATTCATCTAATATCAATACGTCTGATGTACAATTCGTCTAATGCACAATTCATCTAAAACTATTTGTCTAATAACAATTCGTTTAAAACAATTCGTCTAAAAGACAATTCGTTTAAAACAATTCGTCTAAAAGACAATTCATCATATCATAATAATTTGTATTTCTCAACTACAGCGGAAATGAATCGTGGTTAGACGAATTGTGCATTGGACGAACTGTGCATTAGATGAATTGTACATTAGATGAATTGTGATTAGACGACTTGTGCTGTAGTCGAATTGTTATTAGACGAATTTTTCGCAGACGTATGGAAGGAGCGTAATAATGTCTACAATTCTCAGATTATCTCGAAACCACTTGAAAATAATGTACCATTTTTGTTTGTTTGTCATTATATAAATAATAAAATTGTGTATTTATTTTTAAGGTGTCTGGTTCGTCGGAAACATCGGAAGGGAACGAGGCTCGATATGGATTCCACTTGCGTGCACCTACGCCGTGTACCCGACCTACTACTACATCAACGACGAGAGCACCTGGATGTCCCTGTTGGTCGTCACGTCGGCGCTGAGTTTCGACACATTTAGCAAGGAGTGGCGCCTGCAGCCCCGAAGAAAACGGTCCAAGCTCCGACGATTCGCGACCTTCGCACTGTGCGCGTTGGTCTACACGTCGGCGTGGGGCAGTTATCTGTACTTCAACGCCATCGTGACGGACAGCGACGGGGAGCCGATAAAATTCACGGACGCCGTGAAACACCTGTTTACCTCGCCGATTTGGCTGGAGTTCAAGGTCAGCCTTCGAGAAGAAATTCGCAAAGTTCGCCCGATTCTGTTTCGCCGCTTTGACGTAAAGTCTCACGCATTTTGTATTTTCCGCAGTCGAGTTTGTGGGCGACGTGGGAACAATTTAAGCAGCAAGGATTCTGGGAGACTTGGAAACAGCTCGTGGAACTCACCGATCCGAGGGGCGAAATCAATGCTTACAGGGTACGCATTATTTTTTTTTTTTATTTAGGATGAAAAAGAATAATTCACTTTTCGTTCGAGCTCTTCTGTTGCTCAAAATTGGTTTGATTGTTATTTAAGGTAGTCCTTGCGTCTAGTATTCATTTCGCATAAATTCGAGAAAAATTAGAGGGTATTGCGAATACTTCTCGGTGGTATAATAATTTGAAATAATTCGTGCACATTAAAGGTACTGCAAAGATTAATTTTGTATAATAATAATTCGAAAATGTTATTAACAAATTACATATACATATTTTCTATATAAAAAAACACAAATTTCAAAGAGAACTTAAAAATCTGAAAAAATCCATACGTATTCAGAAAAACGAAGGAATCATTTCCATAAAAAAAAACTTGGGTCATCGAAATATCGGTTAAACAATCTTTTGTCATCAATTTGTTAATCAAATTTTAGAATTATTACTGTGAAAAATGTATCTTTTCAGTACCTTTAAGGTAATACAACGGGTACAGTCCCGCCAAACGTGAGTTTCAGAGACTTTCCAACACTTCTCAATGGGATAAAAATCTCAAAAAAATGAAGCATCTTGTAGGTACCAAAAAGATTGATTTTGCATAATAATAATTCCAAAATGTGATTAACAAATAAATGAAAAATGAATTGTTCGACAATTTACCTGGTAACCCAACTTTTTTTCTGATGAAAATTATTCATTCATTTTTCTGAATACGTATGCATTTTTTCAGAATGTTGTCTAATTTTTCAAAATTGCGTTTTTTTTTCAAGAAAAATGAGGGGTGAAAACCGCATTTAAAAAAGTGTAGACAAAATTCTGAAAAAATTCATAGATATTCAGAAAAATTAATGAATAATTTTCATCCGAAAAAAAAGTTGAGTTACCAGGTAAATTGTCGAACAATTCATTTTTCATTGATTTGTTAATAACATTTTGGAATTATTATTATGCAAAATAAATCTTTTCGGTACCTACAACATGCTTGATTTTTTTCAGATTTTTATCCCATTGAGAAGTGTTCGAAATATTCTCTGAAATTCACGTTTGGCGGGACTGTACCCGTTTTATTACCTTAATGTGCATTAATTTTTTCAGATTTTTAGACAATCCAGAAATGTTTGCAATTCTCTCTAATTTATCTCGAATTTATGTGCAATGAATACTAAACGCAAGCACTACCTTAATGATTGATGACTGAGATTGATTGAAAGGTAAAAACACGTCGATTCCTCTGATTGCAGGTATTGGAGCTGTCGCAAACCGCCTCGCAGAGTGAGGTCACGGCGAAGTGGCGGGCGCTATCGAAGGAACATCATCCGGACAAGGTGAAGGGCAACGACGAGGAGCGAAGGGCCGCGCAGGAAAAATTCATGGAAATTCAGCAGGCTTACGAGATTCTCTCGAGCAAAAAGCATCGCCGACAGCGGAAGAATCGACGGGCTGGATGATGAAAGATTCTTCGTATTTCTCCTTCAAATTCTGAGTGATAGAAGAATTTCTGTTTCTTCCTCTGGAAGCGGAGACGAACGATGTTGAAGTATTGTTGAGTCCGTCCTGGTGTGAATGCGTAAATTCCACGCAAGTTCCGTGAAACGCGTGGAATAATTTTTTAATCTCTTTTATATAAATATTGTATTATTATACGATGTTTGCTGAGTGTTGATGAAGTGTCGTATGGCACAGTTCTAAATTTAATACGCGAACCAACCGCGCCTGATATTATGTAACGATTGTAGCATACCATGTGACATATTTTGCGATCCCTTTGGGGGCGATTTATTTGATTGTTATATAAAGAATATACACGTTTCGATGCCAGCGACAGTTGTCATGTTTGCTTCGGAAATGTTCAATAATTAGGGTAGAAGTACCGCTTTTGGCCACCTTTGGTCCAATTGTGGCCACCAAGTTTAAAAGGATTTAATTGTTTATGTTGTTAAATAAAACAAAAATGGGCTTGACAGTCTTATCAATTTGTTTGAATACTTTCGAGATATCAGCATTCGAATACCAAAAAACAAATATTTCAAATTAATTACAGTGAAAATGGCCACAAACGGTACAGTAGTCACAAATGGTACTTCTACCCTACCTGGTAACAAATGAATCCACAAACGACAGTTCCATACATTTTATGATAGATTTTATACAAATATTGTTATACATTTAGCGATGGGTGGAACGTTGATTTTCAATAATTAGGGTAGCAGTACCGTTTTTGGCCACCTTTGGTGCAATTGTGGCCACCAAGTTTAAAAGGATTTAATTGTTTATGTTGTTAAATAAAACAAAAATGGGCTTGACAGTCTTATCAATTTGTATGAATATTTTCGAGATATCAGCATTCGAATACGGAAAAACAAATATTTCAAATTAATTACAGCGGAAATGGCCACAAATGATACTTCTACCCTACCTGGTAACAAATGAATCCACAAACGACAGTTCCATACATTTCATGATAGATTTTATTCAAATATTGTTATACATTTAGCGACGGGTGGAACGTTGATAAAAAAAAGATCGTAATTGATATTGATATGCGAATAGATTGCGTATGCAAAATTTTCTTAATTTACGTGTAACAATGCAGTTTAGGTAATTGGTAACATTTGTATAGTGAATCGGGACGACTGACGATTGCTGTGAAACGATCTATCCGTTCGCTACGTAAATACACATGGCTTTCATGTACCGCAGATATTTTCCGCGCGTAATGTCTTTCAAAAACGATATGAGGATAATTGTTGGCGATAAAATGCTGCTGAGAGCACGAAAATACCGGTTGGATCTCCCGACCGAACGTTGAAGTTCAGTGCGACTGTGGATCGCGGAGCTGCTCGGTTTTCCCGCAGTATTTTCGTCCTCCGAATTGCGAGTCGCACACGTTTGTCAAGGATTTTTTTCGGCTCCCGCGAAGTCGCGAGACAACATGGGCAGTCGACACGCGACGGTTATAATGACATTACGGCTAAACATTTCCTCTACTGTAGCTAAGCACGACGCGACTCGCGCGTCCAAAGTGTCGGCTGATATAAAATAGAATTTTCGCCTGATAAACACACATTTATTAAATACACGTAATCCGCCTCAACGACGTGGTCGATGATCGCGATTCGTCTCTCGCGCTTCCGCTCTCGCCTTGTATACCGAAAGTAGAAATTCTAAAGTTTTTCGTTTTTTTAGAGACGTCAGACGTCTTCGCGAGCGTTTCGGGCCTCGGAGTATGAGAAATTTCCGAAAATAAACCGTCCTCTGTTCGCACAACGTTTACGGTGGAGCGGCACGAGCGCTCGATTTGTAAATTCAGCTGAGACGTCGACTTCGCAGATGAGAAAAAAAAATAACGTCACGGGGAGACACGATTTACGAAGGAAGAAACGTAAACTTTCCGATCGTTTATGGTTTTTCTTTCGGACGGCAATATTTGTGTCTACATTACGACTGGTCTTTATCTCTCTCTTCTTTTTTGTATAGTTCTCTTTTTCTTTAATATATACTTTATTTACAGTAGAAAAAATGATAATTCAATGTTTCCGATAAAAAATAAAATAAACGTTAATCCTCTATCTGAAGCAACAGTCGATCACGATCGAGGATCGACGCGGATGCTACTTGTTCTTCTTCTTCGCTCTCGGCGGCTTCGCTATTGCGCTCTCGATCTTCTCGGTGAAGTTCAGACCGTACTTGTCCGTTGTCTTCTCAATTATGTCCGATTGCGTCGCCAGGGTCACCCTGAAGACAAAAATTACATAACACTAATGCATTTTATCGCTTAAGGCGATGTGAAACATCCACGCCGAGCCCAGTCGGTATCAAAAACTGTAATGAACGTTTTTGGTGGATATTTGCGTTTACAGTGAAAAGAAGAAATTCATTCCCTGCGGATTTCACCAGTGCAGGGAATGAATTTTTTCTTTTAGCTGTAAATGAAATTATGTGTAAAAAACGTTCATTACAGTTTTTATTATCGCAGTCGGTATTTCACATGCCCTTAAGGGGGACTTCTACCCTGGAGCACCGTTTTTAATTATATTTTTTATGATGAAACGAATAAATGTAGACGACTGTGGTTTTTTTCTACTTGTTACTTACGTTTTAAAGTATACAATGGAATTTTCTTTTTTTTTTTTAGTTAAAAATTGTCGGCGTCCCAGATCTTCAAACACGATCATCCAAAATAAATGGCTAAAACTCTCCTGACCACTGTAATTATGCGACCGACCCGAAATTGTGCATACATACTTGAGAAACATGTCTTCATAGAATGACGGAGTTTTTTTTCGATTATTGCAAACTTAAGGAAATGGCGGCGTTTAGAAGATGTTTCCCCTATGTTTTTTGTACAAAAACATGAATAAAAAATCGAAAAATTAAGTTATCGTAAAAAACCTCCGCCATTCCATGAAGACATGTTTCCCCAATATGTATGCACAATTTCAGGCCGATCGTGTAATTACAGTGATCAGGAGAGTGGTAGATATTTATTTTGGATGACCATGTTTGAGAACCTGGAACGCCGACAATTTTTAAGTTTAAAAATTCCATTGTACACTATAAAATGTAAATAACAAGTAAGAAAAAAACGCAGTCGTCCACTATTATTCGTTTTACCACAAAAAAATAAAATGGAAAATGGTGCTCCAAGGTAGAAGTCATCCTTAATTGTAAATTTATTGACGATTCATAAAGAATTATTTCTACCTGAGCTGTGGAACACTCAAAGGTCTGACGAGACTCTTAACTGCCGGTGGAATTTCTCCGGGTTTCGGCAAGGCGGGCGTACTGGCGCAGAGCGCGGCGCTCGTCAGCTGAGAAACGAGCGAGAAGCTGCGATCGGGACCGGAAGTCGTGCGAAAGACTCGCTTGATCTTTGACCGAAAACCCGTCGACGGTGGTGGCAGAGGATGCGCAGGAACAGGTATGACCTTTGTAAAAATAAACGGAGTCGTTATTAAGAAAAATCAAAGATAAAAAAAAAGAAATCAAGAAAAAATCAAGAATAATATTTACCTTGCCCTGAAGCACTTTTGTCGCGAGCTCGGGTTCGCTGCCCCATCTGCAGGCGTTCGACTTCTCGAGCAATCTATGCCTCGCGAATCTCTCGATGACTTCAGCGCACACGTATCTTCCGCAAAATCTTGCCCACTGTTCCGCCCTCAAACCCCGCCCGTGATCCCTCAATGTAGGATTAGCTCCTGCGATGATAAAAATAATAAAATAAAAATAATAAAAATATGAACTTATCTTGAATGCTTTTGAACAATTTTAATGATAGACGTAAAATTATTGCGTCCTGAAATAAATGATTAACGACAAACAAAAATTAACGACACTCACCAGCGAATAACAAAATTTTTGCGCACTTCGTTCGGCCCTGCAGCGCGGCTTTCATCAGTGGCGTAAAACCGAGAATGTTTCTCGCGTCGACCTCGATACCGGGACATCTCTGCAGAAGGATGTTTAGGGACTCAATCTGTCCTGGGAATAATTTACAAATTTGAATGATATTATTGTGCCAGTCGAGGATTTAATTGTGATACGATCAGGACCAAAGAAAAAGTCTTGAATAATATATTAACAAAAATGTTATTGTTAATTATTTAATTATCGAACCGGGCGGCATCTTCAGGAAAAAAAAATCATTAAAAAATGTATAAAAATGTATTACTAATTATTTAATTACTGGCTTAGGCGGAAAAATCAAGACTAACAACAAAAAAATCGTTCGAAAAATGAATAAAAGCGTTATTACTAATTATTTAATTACCGGCTTAGGCGGCAAAATCAAGACTAACACAAAAAAAAATCGTTCGGAAAATGAATAAATGCGTTATTACTAATTATTTAATTACCGGCTTAGGCGGAAAAATCAAGACTAACACCAAAAAAATTGTTCGAAAAATGAATAAAAGCGTTATTACTAATTATTTAATTACCGGCTTGGGCGGCGAAATGCAGGGGAGTGTTTCCCTCGTTGTCGGGCAGGTTGGGGTCACTGCCGGGAAAGGACAGCGTGGCCTCCAGCATCACCGCGGCACCATTGCCGGCCATGTAGCTTATCGCGGTCTGCGAACATAAATAAACGTTCCCCTTTGCAGTTTCCCTCTCGTTCTCTCCTCTTCGGCTCTTTATCCGCGCAGTACGCGTCAGGTTCGCCCGTTCGAGCGTTCTCGCTCGAGTTACGTAAATTCTCGCGCGTTCCAGACACTGCGCGCCCGTCATCAGCGCGCGAGTGTAATTCGGTCCTTTCGAACCCCCGGCGAAGTGTACCCTGCCGCTTAATGTATACAGTATAAACTCGGCGCGCTGTTACGTCTTGACCTGCCAACGCAATCTCTCACTTTCGACGCTCGTCGCTTGATGAACATTCGCGAAAACAAAAGGAAACCAATGAAGGCGAACGTTTCCCAACTGAAGAGAAATTGAATTGAATTAAGACACTTTATTACACGACTTTAATTCAACCGACAATTAATATTCCTACTTTTATTATCACGATTACTTCACGGTGGACAATAAAAAAGTGGAGAAAATAATAAAAATTTGACAAATACACGGACAATAATCTTGCAGAGACGATAATTTGTTATTGATATTAAAAAGTACTGAACGGATGAAATAAAATTTTACTGCACTTGAGTTGAAGGAAACGAATGTAGTGGCGAACGTTACCCAACTGAAGAGAATTTAAATTGAATTAAGACACTTTATTACACGACTTTGATTCAACCGTCAATTAATATTTCTATTTTTATCATCACGATTACTTCACCGCGGATAATAAAGAAGTGGAGAAAATAATAAAAATTTGACAAATACACAGGAAATAATTTTGCAATAATTACTTCACAACCGAGAATAAAAAAAAATGTTCGAAAGAACAAAAAGTTGAAAATACAGAGACGATAATTTGTTACTCATATTAAAAAGTACTGAACGTTCGAAATAAAATGTTACCGCACTTTACTTGATGATATTACTGTTTTTCCCCGATGGAAATTCTATTTGGCTTGTTTTTCAATTTTTGTTCGAAAGATCTTCAGCCTCGCGGCGGTTGGGTGTGTACTGGACAAACAGAGCTCACTGACTCTCGGCCTCGGGGAGACACAACAGACTCGACGCGTTCCGGAGCCTAGAAAAGGTCGTACGATCTCCGGTCTATTAGGAATCAATTTATTAAGTGCCCTCCAGCGGGTTGATGCGATATCGCGGAGCTTATTACTTTGCACGTGCGTCATGCGCGCGACGCGGATGCGAGAGCAAACTTTATTAGAGTATATAGGCAATGATACGTCATACGCAAGATGTACAAAGTAATGTCCATACAGACGGCGCGGACGACGAGCCTGCTAAACGCGGTGCGCGAGTCTCGAGCCTCGCTAAACATCGTATAAGGTCAATGCGACGCATCTAATATTAGGAGCCTCGTTATAATATTTTTTTTACTTTCTAAATACTGCCTGCAGCTCCTACTGATTGAAATTTATCATTAAGGTAGTTCTGTCGCTAGAGTTCAATTTCGCATAAATTTGAGAAAATTGAGAGAGAATTGCAAGCACTTCTCGATGATCAAAAGTCTGAAAAAATGCATGTACATTGAAGGTTCTGAAAAGATTAATTTGGCATAACAATAATTCTAAAATGTTATTAATAAATTGATGAAAAAAGAAATTGTGTAATAAATATGTCGGTGACCCAGGTTTTTTTCGATGAAAATGATTCTTTCGTTTTTCTGAATGCGTATAAATTTTTTCAGATTTTTGAGTTGACTTTGAATTTTCCATATAAAAAACACCCAAATTCAAAGTTAACTCAAGAATCTGAAAAAATGCATACGTATTCAGGAAAACAAAAGAATCATATTCATCGAAAAAAAAGTTGGGTCACCGAAATATTTGTTAAACTATTTTTTTTTTCATCAATTTGCTAATAACATTTTACAATTATTATTATGCCAAATCAATCTTTTCAGTATTTTGAATGTGCATGCATTTTTTCAGATCTTTAGACCATCGAGAAGTGTTTGCAATTCTCTCTCAATTTTCTCGAACTTATGCAAAATTGAACTCTAGCGACAGAACTACCTTAACATATGGGGTAAATCGACTCTAAAAAATTATAGATCCTGTATTAAAAATTGCGATCTTCTTTCAACGCGTTTATTCGATTTAATGCGCTTCACGAGGCAGATAAAGACGAAGGAGGTCGACGAGACACTTGACTCTGGCGCTTCGATACATCGTTTCAACTTTACGGTGCATCGATAGCTGCCAGGGCATTAAAATTCCTTCCGCGATAAATTTCATCCTGTCGATTGACTTACGCCAGTTGTACTCGCCGCTCATGCGCGCGGTGTACACGAGCGTTCCGTACTGTCATCGCTGTGCACCGAGGATATTCTTGGATCATCCTCGTCCTATTTTCGAATTTTCTTATTTACAACAAAATCGCGCAACCCGACATCCTCAAGATCCTCGCGACTGACGTCAGTCTTTGTTCTTCGCGACGTTTGTTTACACGTTCGTCAATACGTTAGATTGCAAAGTTCAACGAAAACAAATAATCTCGACATTAGCAAACGATTGAAAAATCTCTGAACGAAGCAAATTTGATGTTAGCTAAATTTAGCTTCAACGCTGAAAAAATTGAATTTAAATTTAATGTTTAAAAAATCGCTCGATCATTTCTAACTCTTCATTTTACAATTTCTCAATCAAACGAGAAAAACACTGCGGAATTAAAGCTCAGGATTTATAGCGCGGCACAATAGGAGAAGGCAAAAAGAAACGCGAGGCACGTTACGTTCTTTTATCGCGTCCTCGGCGGAGGAATCGAGTCAGGTCAACGCCGTTCGTCACTATTACCCTGCGCCTACGCCGCGCGGCTTCGTCGTCTCGTTATTCGTGTACACTGACCTCAATGCCATTCGAGGTTTAACGAAGGTCGGCCGCATTCTGCCTATGGCAACGCCGGAGTCAGAATAACGAACGTGTAGCTGCTGTTCCGCAGCTCGCGCGAGCGATTGGACTTTAATTGCGAGCCGCTGGGTTACCAAAGCGCGAGGCCCGAGAGCGCAGAATGCGGCCGAACTGCTTAGGAATTGAGCGAGCGTCGTCTTCGAGATTTCCTTTGGAAAAACTTCCTCTCCACCGTAGCCAAAATTCTTGCGCACGCGAAACACTGCAACGCGATTGTGATCGTAAAACCGCACAGTTCATGGCGCGAAGAGTTGGAAACTTCGGTGCATAAATTCGAATTCCTTGGAAACCGCGGGCGCAGAGCGATATCGATTGGTAATCAGCTAACAGCTTATCGCAGGGGCTGAGCCAGGCGAGGGTCTTCCGAGTGTGCTCGGAATACGCGCTTCGCGCTCGGATCGAAAATAAGCTCTTTTCATTGTGAGTTAAGGAGGTAGTCTCGGTACAGTCCCGTCACATGTGAGTTTCGAGGTAAATTTCGAACCCCTCTCGATGAGATAATCTGAAAAAAAAAAATCAAGCATGTAGAAGATACTGAAAAGATTGATTTTGTATAATAATAATTCCAAAATGTTATTAACAAATTAGTGAAAAAATGAATTGTTCAACAATTTACCCGGCAACCCAACTTTTTTTTTAATGAAAATTATTCATTCATTTTTCTGAACACGTATGAATTTTTTCAGAATTTCGTCGAATTCTTTAAAATTGCGGGTTTCGCCGCCCATTTTGCTTAAAAAAATGCAATTTAAAAGAATTAAAGAAAAATCTAAAAAAATGCATAAGTGTACAGAAAAACGAATGAATAATTTTCATCAGAAAAAAGTTGGGTTGCCGAGTAAACTGCTGAACAATTCATTTTTTAAAATTAATTTGTTAATTTCATTTTGGAATTATTATTGTATAAAATCAATCTTTTGAGTACCTTCTATATGGTTGATTTTTTTCATATTATTATCTCATCGAGAAGGGTTCGGAATTTCCATCGAAACTCACATGTGACGGGACTGTACCGAGACTACCTCTTTAAGGTAGTCCTTGCGAATAATATTCATTTCGCATAAATTCGAGGAATTTCGGAGAAAATTGCAAATACTTCTCGGTGGTATAAAAATCCGAAAAAATGCATGCATATTAAAGGTACTGAAAAGATGAATTTTGCATAATAATAATTCGAAAATGTTATTAACAAATTGACGAAAAAAATAATTGTTTAACAAATATTTCGATGACCCAAGATTTTTTTTCAGGAAATTGATTCGTTCGTTTTTCCGAATACGTATGCATTTTTTCAGATTGTAGAGTTCGCATTGAATTTTCACATATTTTCCCTACAAAAAACGCACAAAATTCAATGTGAACTCTAAAATCTGAAAAAATTCATACGTATTCGGAAAAACGAAGGAATCATTTTCATGAAAAAAAAATCTTGTGTCATCGAAATATTTGTTAAACAATTGCTTTTTTCATCAATTTGTTAATAACATTTTCGAATTATTATTATGCAAAATTAATCTTTTCAGTACCTTTAATGTGCATGAATTTTTTCAGATTCTTATACCACCGAGAAGTGTTTGCAATTCTCTCCCAAATTCCTCGAATTTATGCGACATGAATATTATTCGCAAGGACTACCTTAATAACTGTTAACAAGCTACTCCAGGCTCCTCGCTGCTCCGACTGAAATTAGATTGAGCGATTTAATTTCATTGACTTCGGTGTAATTGAGTAAAAATGTTACACAATTTTTATATGATTCGGGGTTTCGTGAGAAGCGGTCGAAAATGTATACGAAAAGTTTGCCCTTCGAGCGACGTTGGCGTTGCCTCCCGCGCGGTTCGATATTATTAGAAATTTTATACGATTTTTTCTGCACGTACTACAGAAAATCTTTTTCAGGAAATTGCCTCACCGGATTCCTGCCGCGATCCCGACGAGGCTTTGCCTAATGACACATCACATGCAGGCAGATCCTTCGTGAATAAGCCGAGCTCCACGTAAGGATCTATTATAGCGCGGTTGGTTTTTTTAATTTTATTTTTCTTGCCAACGGGGGAACAGGATATCCAATCACCCTGCACGAAAGCTCTCTTGGCCTAATCAACTTCCGTTCAAACGTGATCGATCCGCCTTCCTTTCCACTCGGGCTATTCTATTCTTCAGCGATTCCCGTTTCAGCTCTTTCTTTTTTGCTTCTTTTAAATCATCATTTTTCAATCATTTGAAAGTATAAATGTAAATTAGACCAATCAATTCATATTCACAAATTACTGCACCAACGAAACTCCACTGAATCTTTAAATATACCGAAGCGAGGAAAAATGCGCAGCGAAAAAAAGAAGGAAGCACGTGGTGATGGTGCGTATGATGTCGTAGACGGCCTTGAAACGAAGTTAGAGAGAAAAAAAGTGGAGGCTCGCAACGAGTTCGCTTTGGACGAGAGTAGAGCATGTTGTCTGCCGGTCCGACCGCCTCCAACAAACATTATTTCAAGCCACTTGTTCCACTGCCAAAGTTAATTTAGACGATACACTGTTTTGCTTTTCTCGCGCGTGATATACACCGACTTTGGTGTAAGCAGTTTATATGTATTCGTAACCTTGATGATAGTCATTTTGTTTATCCACTACGTTTGCTTTGCAGAATAAATTTTTAATCAACGATACGTAAAAAAAAAAATTGCTAAGTGTTGTTTTTACTCACCCTGCCGCTCGAATCTGTCGCATTGACGTCCGTCAGCCCGATCCCGGACTTTCGTATCCTCGAGATGAGCTCCTTGAGGTCGAGGTCATCCGCCTCCCGGGAGGCCCTCAGCAGGGCCCTCGGATCCCCGGGAGGCGTGTCCCACGTTGCTGGCACTTTTTTCGCTGGATTATCACCTGCGTTGATTTCTTCAAAAATACCATAAATAAATCAGTATCGATCTAGATCATCAGACAAGAAAAAAAAATAAAAAATTGAAATAAAAGCACATTTTTTATAATTAATAGCAACAGATGAGAGCTGTCGCTTTTTTTAATTCAATGTAGAAATGACAATAAGTGTAAGTTTCATTGGAAAAAAATTGTATAGTATAATAACGTAAAAGAAAATCTCCAATATCTTTCACGTACCCCGAAGAACCCCCTTTCGGTAGACTTTTGCTTCGTGGACCGCCGTTTTTCTGAATGGCGCTCGCTTCTCCTCGAAACTCGTGTCCGAGCTGAACGACACGGATTTCTTGACGCCCACTCTGACGCCCTTTTTCTTCCCGACGTTGCTCAGATTTTGGCAACTCGGCGACCTCCGCAGTCCGAGTGACGATTCGCCACCGCGATTCGCGACCAGCGGCGCGTTTCTTCTCAGCAGCGAAAAGCGCGGCTTTTCCTCTTTGCAGCCGGTGTCGTTCCAGCTCGCGATTCCGTCGACGTCCTTTCTGCCGGAGCGAGAGACCGCGCCGATTCCGTTGCTCTTGCGCTCGTTGAAATTCTTCACGCCCGAGTGAGTCAGACTCGCCAGAAACGCCGAAGATTTTCGCAGGATTCCCTCGCCTGGAACTTTCCCTCCCGGTCGCAGAGAACCCGCTGTGTCTAAGGATCCGGAACTTCCGGTTACTGCAAAGAAAAACTTTCACATGAATTTTTTTTGCATCGTTAAGGTAGTCCTTGCGAATAATATTCATTTCGCATAAATTCGAGGAATTTGGGAGAGAATTGCAAACACTTCTCCTGTGGTATAAAAATCTGAAAAAATGCATGCACATTAAAAGTACTGAAAAGATTAATTTTGCATAATAATAATTCGAAAATGTTATTAATAAATTTATGAAAAAAACAATTGTTTGACAAATATTTCGATGACCCAAGATTTTTTTTCATGAAAATGATTCTTTTGTTTTTCCGAATACGTATGAATTTTTTCAGATTTTAGAGTTCACATTGAATGTTGTGCGTTTTTTATAGGGAAAATATGTGAAAATTCAATGTGAACTCTAAAATCTCAAAAAATGCATACGTATTCGGAAAAACGAAGGAATCATTTTCATGAAAAAAAAATCTTGTGTCATCGAAATATTTGTTAAACAATTCTTTTTTTCGTCAATTTGTTAATTCCCAAATTCCTTGAATTTATGCGAAATGAATATTATTCGCAAGGACTACCTTAATTCAAGATAGTTTCGAAAAATGTTTTAACTGTAGAGCTTGAGAAATTTGCTCTTGACTATTAAAACCATCAAGTCGAGAAATCATGTATTCCAATATTATATGTTTATGTTTTGTTCCCTTGTACGTGAGGCCAACAGATTTCTGTAGCTCTCAACGTCTGTCAGAACTCCGAACTTCCAATATAAATTCATTGCACAGATGTCTGATTCGCGTGTTATTTCCGTAGTTTCGCTAAATATAAATTGCTCGTACACACGGCGCAAGATGTTGCAAATTGTCTGTGACTAGGTGGTCAACCGGTTTTCCTTTTGCCTTCTTGGCGTGAACGCGAAATTTGATTCTCGCCCTGGGGTGACGAACTGCACCAAGTCGGAGCTTGGAACTGGATGGAGACCTGGCTTACGTGCCAAATGTGCACATTCTATTTATACACCGCACGCTAACACTAATTCTTAGCAACGTAATTAGAATAGAAACAATGGCCCTATTCTCTCTTTGAACGCGGCTGCGAATGCTGGACTCTCGTTTTCCTTTTTCCTTAATCATTTTCAATGCCACCGGAAAGTAAGCGTCAAGCTGCAAAACGCAATTAAAATTTTCCTCAATTTGATTCGAAGATGCAGGTGGATTTTGTTGTCGCTGCGACGAACGAAGTTTACATTCTGCTTTTCTTTGATCTCAAGAGTGCTCGGCGTGAAAGTCGCGAGTTACGAGCTGTAAAAGCTTTGATGGGGAGTCTGGAAAGTGCTCAATTGTTTTGACGAATAGTAAGTCAAAACAAATTAGTCAAATTTAGTGAAATCGTAGGATTTGGCGTTGGACCGAAAATCCCTGACCGTCGCTCTTGAAAAAAAGTTGAAAATCGATTTCACAAATGCAGCGTGAATTTAGAATTCTTTTGATTAATCTTGAAGTGAAAATGTATGATTCAATTCCCAGTGGAAATATTTATATCGCGATGCTCAATTGTTTTGATGAATAGTAAGTCAAAACAAATTAGTTAAATTTAGTCAAATCGTAGGATTTGTCGTTGGACCGAAAATCCCTGACCGTCGCTCTTGAAAAAAAGTTGAAAATCAATTTCACAAATGCAGCGTGAATGTAAAATTCTTTTGATTAATCTTGAAGTGAAAATTTATGATTCAATTCCCAGTGGAAATATTTATATCGCGATAACTCATTTAACTCGCAATTAATGTCAAGTGTTTAGGGCGAGTTAGACGAAAGCGACGAGCGAGAATGAATGTCTATTATGAAGCCAGTGTGAGCAATACCAGCAATTTCGCAGTGGTGTACGTCTATGTAGATCGTGATACAGACATTCTAACGTCCAAAGCTATCGAAACTTCGTTGCTTGCCAAGCACGCTCGTGTCATTAACTTTATCGTAGCAGCTCGAGTCAGCGACTTTCGCGATATTACACGAAGACGCAGCCGTGACTACGCTGTCTGAGATTCTCGAGAGTCCCGTCTCTCGCCTCGCGCGATAACGGTCGAATTTTGTAAACAAAGCTCGTGCTTGAGAATCGAGGCGATGAAAAAATACCTCGTGGATTTTATTATCGCAAATCATCAGAATGTTATGAACTGAATCTATCATGAACAGCAATAATATATATATTTTTTTAAACCAAAAATAAAAACAACTTTTTTTTGTCTTAAACGAATTATTCAACAGCGAATTAAATATTCACAAAATTAATGTAACGAAAAATTATTAAATTTCAATGAATTCTTTCCGCCACCTTAAAAAATTGTTTCATCAGTAATTTCTTTTGTAATATAATGTAAATTGATTTCTTCAGAGATTTCTTTTGTAATACAAAATAAATGCATAAAATAAATTATTGGTATGATGATATTAAAAAAAATGTTTACCCGACTTCAAATTAGCCGGAACCGAGGAAGACTTGGAAAGACTCTGCGCGCAGTTCCTGGTGATCCTCGACCTGGAGGACGACCTGTCGTTTTCCCTGCTGGCGGCGCGTTTCTCCCAGTTGGACTGCGCGTGCTGGAGCTTCGCCCGGGAATCTCGGCCGTTCTGCTGCACCTGCAGCCTCGTCGAGGATCTTCCAACCGAGTCCTCGCGTCCGTTCACGAAGAAGCTGCTGATCTCATCGTGCCTGTTCCGTCTCGCGGCGAGAGCCGGCGTCTCGCGCACCGCGAAGCTGTTCCTCGACAGCTCACCGCGCGACGCGACTATGTTGTAATTCCCGAGCAGGCAGGCGGACGACGAGGACGACGACGGCGACGGCGAAGGGCCGCGGGTCCTTATTCCCTGCTGACCGTTCGCCCGCTCCTCCCAGATCGCGTGCTCCTCGAGGATCCTTCGGACCTTCTGCAATGATTACACGATCGAAATTTACCGATAAATTTTAATTTAATTAATTAAATATAATTAATTACATTTAATTGATTAAATTTAATTAATCAGATTTAATTAATTTAATTTAATTTAATTTTAATTTTTTTGAAATTTACATTTCAAACGCGAATTTGTCGTACATTCATTTAATCATTTATATATTATGCGCAATTAACCCTCCGTGGTCACTCTGGGTCGATTCGACCCGAGATCGATCTTTCTGCGCGAAAACGAAATAGTTCCCGGTGGCCAAACCCCCGGTTGACCGCCATCTACCGATAGTTTGGAATGTTCTTTTTTCCATGATTTTATATATTTTTTGACTCTACAAACGACTTCAAACTCCGGAATAAATACCTTTTTTGTGGCGGGCACTAGGATACTATTTTTTTAATCAAAAGAATTATATTTAGAGTATCAGGTAAAAATTTGAGTTAAATTGATATTTTATTTAGGGAGTTATGATTTTTTTAGTGGAAAAACGTCTTTTTTCGATCTTTCACCTTCATTAATATTTTTAAATATGTTGCAATTTAATATCGGGAAATTTATTTTTTGTAAGCTATCTACAAAGTTTAATGAATATTCTGTAATTTTTTGATATTTTTCAAGCCGGTAGTCTGGTCGCAATACGCGGTCAAAGATGATCCTGGTGAAATCGACCCAGACTGACCAACGTGACCTATGGGAGAAGTGTGACCACGAAGGGTTAATAATTCCAACAGTATCTAAATAAAACAAACGTCAAGTCGCATTTTTTGTCGTTCAATTAATAATTCTAACAATTTCCAAATAAATCAAACGTCACGTCAATTTTTGTTGTTCAGTTAATAATTCGAACAATTTCCAAATAAAACAAACGTCACGATCACCGATTTATATTTTTTTATATGAATGATTTATAACAATTAATCACATTTTCCGTGGTCAGAATAAATTAAATTGATTGACCTACACAAATTAACTTGTTGTCAATGAGTTATGGAAAAACTTTTTATTTTTATTTTTTTATATGAATGATTTTTAACAATTAATCACACTTTCCGTGGTCTGAATAAATTACATTGATTGACCTACACACATGAACTTGTTGTCAATGAGTTATGGAAAAACTTTTATTTTTTATTTTTTTATATGAATGATTTATAACAATTAATCACAATTTCCGTGGTCAGAATAAATTAAACTGATTGACCTACACAAATTAACTTGTTGTCAATGAGTTATGGAAAAACTTTCGTTTTTATTTTTATTTTTGTATGTCAGTTGATTATTTAATATCGCTGGATCGAGTCGTAGGCACCGAAATTAAATGATCCAACGAGGACGAACGATATCCCACTGATCCTCACTGACGTTACACCAGTCTTCGTGCCTTCGCGGTCCGGCTTGAAGCGCGCTCTAGCTATTTATAAGACGGTTTTAGTTCTCTCCACGCTGTACGGGGACGACGTGGCCGCCGTCGTCGTCGCCGCCGATTCTCGAGAGATATTAAACGAGAGTGTACGACTCCTTCCATCTCTCCGACTGGTCTCTTTCTCCTCGCTGTCCACGTGTTTCGTGCGGCTTCCGACGCGCCGCGTCGCATCGCTCTCGAGCCGAGACTCTGTGTTTATTGTCCGTATTTGTCGCATTGTCTGAGCCGCGGACTCGTACCACATTGTGCCATTATCATTCGTTCACGGGACTCGGCGTCGACTTCGCCTGACGTGGGCCGCGACGTGTTTCCCCATGATTTCAGCATTAACGCGATTATTGAGGGGGCGAACTGAGCGAGACGACGTCACAAGGGAAGATCATCTGTTCTTCTATCTGTATTGAACTGTTTATTGAAGAAATCGTTGGCTGAGGATGTGAGAAAATTAACGAGTTCTTTTTTTTTTTTGCCAAGTTCACAGCACAAGAATCTTGTTTTAATTCGAAATTATTTTGTGGGCCTTCTACCCTGGGGCACCGATTTTCATTATATTTTTTTATGGGGAAACGAATAAATGTAGACGACTGCGGTTTTTTTCTACTTGTTACTTAGGCTTTTAAGTATACAATGGATTTTTTTTTTAGTTAAAAATTGTCGGCGTCCCAGGTTCTCAAACACGATCATCCAAAATAAATGGCTAGCACTCTGCTGACCACTGTAATTATGCGATCGGCCTGAAATTGTGCATACATACTCGAGAAACATGTCTTCATGGAATGAGGTTTTTTTGGGGTGGGAGGTTTTTTTTCGATTACTGCAAACTTAAGAAAATGACGGCGTTTAAAAGATTTTTCCCCTATGTTTTTCGTATAAAAACATTCATAAAAAATCGAAAAATTAAGTTATCGAAAAAAAACCTCGGTCATTCCATGAAGACATGTTTCCCGAGTATGTATGCACAATTTCAGGCCTATTACATAATTACAGTGGTCAGGAGAGTAGTAGCCATTTATTTTGAATTACCGTGTTTGAGGACCTGGGACGCCGACGATTTTTAACTTAAAAAATTCCATTGTATACTATAAAACGTAAATAACAAGTAGAAAAAATCCGCGGTCATGAACTATTATTCGTTTTCCCACGAAAAAAATCAAATAAAAAAACGGTGCTCCAGGGTAGAAGACCCCCTTAATTATCGTTAGCTCAGGATTTAAGTTCAACGTCGTTACGACAAAATTAATGAATTATTGGGTTCATAATTCACGAGAAACATTTTTTTCTGAAATACTTTTTTTTTAGTAAAACAAAAAAACAAATAAAAATATATTTATTTCAGTTAGACGTGGTATATATATTTTAATTTTTATTATTATTATTCGCCACCTCCTACCTTAAAGTGACAAACCACGACACATCCGCGTGCAAAAAAATCTCACACTTGTTTTCTCACTCGGCCACAAAATTAGCGCGATCGAAGAGGCTCGGCGGAGATTCGTCGCCGGTGCGAAGGAAATAAAAGTCCGAACGATGTGTATTGATCCCGGTCGTAAAACGCGCGCCTTCCGAGTGCGAATGGCCCGTTAAACCGTAAATGTAATGCTGAAAGCTCACTTGGTGAGTGGTCGGCTGCGTCGAGGTGGCGGTGGGGACCGGGATCCCGTTGCCGCCGCTGCTGGACGCGGCAGAGGCGTTGATGACGCTACCGTTGCCGGCGTTCGTTCCCGCCACGAGCGACGTCCACCGACTCGTCGTGTTTCTGTTGCCGTTCCTCATCGCGGGAACCCCGGAAGACACGGACTCCATGAGTGGCTGTAAAAATACATGCGTCGGGTTGGTCAGGGCTTCGACACGCGAATGTCACTCGACTGTAAACATAAACACGGGCGCTCCAGACGTTTCCATTCGCCGTTCCGTCTCGGGACAAAGGAAATTCAAATTTTTTGTTGTGAAAGTGCGAACTAATTTATACTCTGAACAACCTTTCTCGTTTGTTTTTGTGGAATATTTAGGCTGTGAAAGAAGACGCAGAGGGATGGAAAGGGGGGAGGGGGGGGGAAGAAGTTCAAATTTTTGTTTTGAAAGTTCAAACTAATTTATACACTGAACAACCTTTCTCGTTTGTTTTTGTGGAAAATTTAGGCTGTGAAAGAAGACGCAGAGAGATGGAAAGGGGGGAGGGGGGGGGAAGAAATTCAAATTTTTGTTTTGAAAGTTTAAACTAATTTATACACTGAACAACCTTTCTCGTTTGTTTCTTGTGGAAAATTTAGACTGAGAAAGAAGACGCAGAGAGATGGAGGGGGGGGGGGGGGGAAGAAATTCAAATTTTTGTTTTGAAAGTTCGAACTAATTTATACACTGAACAACCTTTCTCGTTTGTTTTTGTGGAAAATTTAGGCTGAGAGAGAAGTGGCAGAGATAAGGAAAGGGGAGGGGGAGGGGAACAAAGAAATTCAAATTTTTGTTTTGAAAATTTAAACTAATTTATACACTAAACAACCTTTCTCGTTTGTTTTTATGGAAGATTTAGGCTAAGAAAGAAGAGGCAGAGAGATGGAAGGGGGGGGGGGACAAAGAAATTCTAATTTTTGTTTTGAAAGTTCGATCTAATTTATACACTGAACAACCTTTCTCGTTTGTTTTTGTGGAAAATTTAAGGCTGAGAAAGAAGAGAAAGAGAGATGAAAAAAGAAGGGGGGGGGGGGGAGCGAACAAAGAAAATCCTGATTTCCTTCAAGAACTTCACCACAATCAGTTTATTGTTTCCCCGAGTGCAACGACCGATTTTTATATGCGAAAATCTTCACGCGAGACTCGTGTAAAATGATATTCGCAAATTCCTGACAAATCTCGGTATTACATTTGTCTCGTATATCACAGACGATTTATATATTTTTGTAGGTTAGATCGTCGACGCGATATAGCACGGCCACCGGTAGTACTAGCAGACCACGTTTGCCGTCAGTTATTTATTATTACCTACGATTATCTTTAGCGTACGAGATGAGAAGCATTTACTGTATTTTCGTACTCGCGTGCGAAAGTTGGACTGAAAAATAAGAGCGAGTGGGACGGCAAGAAGAGAGGGGGGGGGGGGGGGGGGTAACGACGAGTCTGTTGAATTCGTTACGTGCCAAATTGGCGCCGGTCGCAAGCATCACGAGTATTAGAAGCCACTCGGCTATATACCGAGAAAGAACGAGGAACGACGCGAGATGTACGCACGTGGGATACGCGTACGGACGGGCACCGAGTATACCGACGTAAACTCGTGTTTTGTTCGCGCTGCTCCTCGCGTCGTTAGAACGTACGCGCGCGTTTCATATATAAACGCCTACACGGCTCATTGGCGTACCAATGTAAGTGAATTCCGATCGGCAAATCGAGCTCTAAAAAACACGTTTAAAAATACCGGGGCAAACCAAGTGCTATACGTTATTGTCTTAAGGGAATGCGAAACACCGAGTTTCCACCTCGAAAGTTCGGAAGCGCCGTTTATCGCGAATCACGCACGGATCGAAGCGAAAATTGAAACACAGACGCCGGGAGTGTGAATATCTTGGGTGGATTAGTCAGAATTTTGATTTTCGAAAAAAAAAATTACAGATCGATTACCCGCAGAGAAACCTGTAATGAAAAATTCGATTTTTTTAAAAGTTTTTCGACGATCACTGAGAAAAGCGAGTGATTCACACACTAGATAATAAAAAATCACACATGATACGTGCATTCCGATTACGATTTGGGAGTCATAAATAAGGAAAACGCACTTCCGAAAGGATTGTCGGTAATTACGACAAATTTTCACGTCTCGTCAGCAGCTATCTCTTTCGCACTCACGTGTCACGTGTTACATGTTTCACATGCCCTTAACGTGATGTGCTATGCGTTTCTGTCGTTCTCTCTCGCTCCACCGCGGTTATCGATGACGACGCCATCTCTCTCGCACTCACGGCGGCTCGGTCGATACAGCGCATCACCCAAGGAGCGACTGCGGAGATCTGTTTACGTTCTTCGAGACATTCGAACAACGATTTCTTCGCGCTTCGAACGTGATCCCCGACGGAATCTATACATCATAAATTGTGTATTTTTTTTTAGGCGAGACAAAGAGACGTAAAAATCGCAGAAAATACCCTCACTGTGATTATTTAGCGGGGTAAATTATGAACCTATGATCTCGGAACTCGAAACACATTTTTCACTCGCGAATCTTCTGTGTCGTCGTGTATCGGTAAACCGTGCAATTATTTACTTCACGGAAAAAAATACCATTGATTCAATAAAACCGTGGATTGCGGGCTGCCAAAGACAAGTGTAGTCAAATCAACGTCACTTCTATTTCCTACAATTTAGTATGATATTGAAACGACAACTCCAAAATAGGCAAAATAATATTTTTTGCAATAGCGTGCGTAAAGCTCGTCATTTCGGTGAGGTTTTGCATGCGTAAAGTGCTCGTTTTCTGAAGGTCGTGCGTAAAGTAAACATCATGCGTAAAGCTTCACTTTACGCACTCTGCTGACTTTATGCACGAGTGCGTAAAGTAACGTCGTGCGTAAAGTGAAGCTTTACGCACTCTGCTGACTTTATGCACGAGTGCGTAAAGTAACGTCGTGCGTAAAGTGAAGCTTTACGCACTCCGCTTACTTTACGCACTTCTTTCGGCAAACTCGCACTTTGACTTCGCTCTACCTCCCCGAAGAAGACTCGCATCACGCACGCCATTACAAAATAGTATATTGTGTAACAAGTGCGTAAAGTACAACATTTCCGCATGAGTTACACATACTACTTTTTGTAATAGCGTGCGTAAAGCTCGTCATTTCGGTGAGGTTTTGCGTGCGTAAAGTGCTCGTTTTCCGAAGGTCGTGCGTAAAGTAAGCGGAGTGCGTAAAGTAAGCAGAGTGCGTAAAGTAAGCAGAGTGCGTAAAGTGAAGCTTTACGCACGACGTTTACTTTACGCACGACCTGCGGAAAACGAGCACTTTACGCACGCGAAACCTCACCGAAATGACGAGCTTTACGCACGCTATTAAAGTAGTATGTGTAACTCATGCGGAAATGTTGTACTTTACGCACTTGTTACACAATATACTATTATTATTTCAATGTTAAATCGGATTGTGATAACGATAACTGGAGATTGTTTTCGGCAGCCCGCAATCGATGGTTTTATTGAATCAATGATATTTTTTCCCCGTGTTCCCGTATTCTAGTAAACAAGCTTTCCTCTCTGTTGACCCTCCTAGTAAACAAAAACATTATTTTCCTGTCTTCCAGTAAACAGACATGACTGGTCTGCTGATTCCGTTAGAAAAAATCGTTGTCGTTAAAAAATGCCAAGGGGGAAAACCAGTCGCCGATTTTCGTTCGCCTACGCAAATATTGTATATTGCATGTCAACGAATGTGCTGGCCGACTTTATGCAACAGCGTCTTCGACGAACGTTGAGTTTTAAGTTCGTGAATGGATTTCCACGAGACTCGAGCCAGCCGTTCACTCTGTCGCGAAACCGAGCCCGAATGCAATTTCGACGAGGGAAATTGTATGCGATTATCTTCGATTCTGGGCCCGCGCGAGAGTCGCGACGAACTCAAAGACTCGCGTACTGCACACAAGTGATACCTGTGCACTTGGGTGTGTCGAAAAAAAACTTTTTTTTTTTTCATCGGCACTATCATGAAATGTTCATGCTGAACCTCAAATTATGTCAGTTAAAATTTGAGACCCGTAAAAAATAATTTAGAGGTGCCTCAACGACGTTTTAGATTTTCCATTTGATTAACACGTAGATGAATGCGAGGCTTAACAAATGGACGTCAGGTTTCCCAGCGGCTCATTTCCCAGGGATCTCAACCTTCTTCCTTTCTCAACCTTCTTTCCTTTAAATATAGGTAATTCAGAAGAGAAAAAGTGCTGACACTCTTGTCGGTCGAAGTTATAGTTTCCGAGTTATGAATTTTTTAAAATCTTTCTCACTTTTAAAAAACGATATTTAACGCGTTCAGCGTCAACTGAGTCTTTTCTTTCAAGATTTGCTGGCAAATATCTCCAAAAATACAAAATTTCGAAATTCCAAAATTCAAACATTCAGAAATTTTAAAATTCAGAAATTCAAACACTCAAAAATTAAAAAGTTCAGGAAATCCAGATTTCTAAATTATTTGTATATGGTCACCATATACAAATAATTTATATTAAAGAATATGTAATATTGAAATAATTCGCAATCTGGATTTCCTGGATTTCCTGAATTTTTTGAATTTTAAAATTTTTTAATTTCTGAATTTTCACATTTTTTTGTGTTTGAATTTCTGAATTTTCAAATTTTCGAATGTTTTAATTTTGGAATTTCGAAATTTTGTATTTTTGGAGATGTTTGCCAGCAAAACTTGAAAGAAAAGACTCAGTTGACGCTGAACGCGTTAAATATCGTTTTTTAAAAGTGAGAAAGATTTTAAAAAATTCATAACTCGGAAACTACATCTTCGACCGACAAGAGTGTCAGCACTTTTTCTCTTCTAAATTACCTATATGTATTTAAAGGAAAGAAGGTTCAGATCCCTGGGAAATGAGCCGCTGAGAAACCTGACGTTCATTTCTTAAGCCTCGCGTTCATCTACGTGTTAATCAAATGGAAAATCTAAAACGTCGTTGAGGCACCTCTAAATTATTTTTTACTGGTCTCAAACTTTAACCGACGTATCTTGAGGTTAAGTATGAACATTAAATGATAGTGCCGATGAAAAAAAAAAAAAAAATGTTTTTTTTCGACACACCCTACTGTGCACGGGTTTCACGTGTAGAGTGCCGCACCGTTGTGAATCTATTTTCGCGAACGCTTTAAAGGGCTGTTCGCTGACGCGTGCTTCGAGCTGCGCGAGGCCGGAGAGCAGGTTCGTCGAGGAGGCCGCGCGGTGGCGGCGGCGGCGGCGCGGGGAACCACGCGGACTCCTGTCAACGTGGATTCTGGACGGAGGCCAATATTTTCCTCGCGCTCACACGCTTCGGTAACCCCGCGCGCCGTGCCCCCACCCCGTCCTTCCGCTCTCACGGTATATCATATCGGGAGTTTAGCGAACGTTTCGCGGCGGACGTTTACCTCGATTGAACGCGTCGACACTGCACCTTGGCCTTTTGGTGACGATTGATTTGCAACGAATAGAAGGAAAATGGGCACCGGTTTTCGGGGCTCGAATAAACGATTTGAAAATTATGGTATATGCCAAAAGTCAGTATTTTTATGAAAAAAAAAAAAATCGTGTCGTCGATTTTGGTCCGGTAACCGGATTTGGAAGTAAAAAAATAAAATAAAAGACGACACTTTTTTTTTTTTTTTTAAAGCAGCTTAAGATAGTTCTAGCGCCTAGAGTCCATTTCGCATAAATTCGGGAAAAATGAGAGAATTGCAAAGATTTCTCAATGGTTTAAAAATCTGAAAAAATTCATGCACATTAGAGGTACTGAAAAGATTAATTTTGTATAATAATAATTCTAAAATGTTATTAACAAACAGATTTAAAAAAAATTATTCAACAAATATTTCGATGACCCAAGGTTTTTTTTTAATGAAAATGATTTCTTCGTTTTTCTGAATACGTATGAATTTTTTCAGATTTTTAAGTACTCTTTGAAATTTGTGTTTTTTTATATGGAAAATATGTACAAATTTCAAAGAGTACTTAAAAATCTGAAAAAATGCATACGTATTCAGAAAACTGAAGGAATCATTTTCATTAAAAAAAAACTTGGATCATCGAAATATTTATTAAACCATTTTTTTTCCATCTATTTTTTAATAACATTTTAGAAATATTATTATGCAAAATTAATATTTTGAGTACCTTTAATGTGCATGAATTTTTTCAGATTTTTAGACCATCGAGAAGTCTTTGCAATTCTCTCCCATTTTCCTCGAATTTATGCGAAATGAATATGAAATCTATAAATTGACTTCAAATCTATAAATTGACGTCAAATCTACAAATTGACTTCAAATCTACAAATTGACTTCAAATCTATAAATTGACGTCAAATCTACAAATTGGCTTCAACTCTATAAATTGACTTCAACTCTATAAATTGACTTCAAATCTACAAATTTACTTCAAATCTACAAATGTACTTCAAATCTACAAATGTACTTCAAATCTACAAATGTACTTCAAATCTACAAATTTACTTCAAATCTACAAATTTACTTCAAATCTACAAATTTACTTCAAATCTACAAATTTACTTCAAATCTACAAATTGCTGTAAACGAACGGATAAATTGTCAATTTGCAGTAGCGACGACTATAATAATTGAGAAAAGTGAGCCAACACGTCGGGGTTGGTCTAACGAGGGATAAATCGAAATCGGATTCCCCCCTTATTCCGAGATTGCGTATCGCGCCGAGGGGGTCGATAATTGTGAAAAGGGACGGACCGCCGACACCTAATCCCGAATCGCACGGTGTTCGCAGAGGCTTCGGAGGGAAAAATCGATCAATTCGTTTAGCGGCGGAGATATATATAACCCACCCCTGGCGGATTGGAAAGCGCGTTTCAGCCTCTGCCGCGCGAGCTCGGCGAGCTTAACCCGATTTTCCGTTTGGCGTTGCTCCACCACCCGGAAGCTTCGGCTGATTAGCTTTCGGGCGTGCGTGCTTTCTGACGTTGATTGAGCGCGCTGTATGAGAGGCTGTCGAGCCGAGACGAGTGTTTCGCGCGACGTTACCAGTTTGCGCACCGTTTCGCCTCGAGCCTTCCCAACTTTCCCGACGCATTCAAATTTTCACCCATATTTCCATCATCGTCGTCGTCATTACCGCCACCGTATATCAAAATCCTCTTTGATCCGGTGTTTCCTGAAAAACTTTTCACAGGCGAAATTTCTTGCGGATATTTATCTCGAATATTTCTTGCACTCATACTCCATCAATTTTATGTTATTTTATGTATTGGGTAACAGATAGTATATTGTGTAACAAGTACGTAAAGTACAACATTTCCGCACGAGTTACATATACTATTTTTTGTAATAGCGTGATGCGAGTCTTCTTCGGGGAGGTTGAGCGAAGTCAAAGTTTTCCGAAAGGAGTGCGTAAAGTAAGCGGAGTGCGTAAAGCTTCACTTTACGCACGACGTTACTTTGAGCACTTATGCGTAAAGTAAACAGAGTGCGTAAAGTGAAGCTTTACGCACGCGACACCTCACCGAAATTACGAGCTTTACGCACGCTATTGCAAAAAAGACTATACGATATTATATTGGATTATAATTTTTTGTTAATGCTACATTTTTAAATATATTTAACAACGCACTTCGCAAATTTGATGCATTCTTGTACAAAAATGTATTTTAAAAAATCAAGTTTTTTTTAGTTCTTTGCGAAAACTATCGCATTTAGAAAAAAAAAACTAACGGCGTTTTCGCTGTTTACGGGAAAAAATACATCGGAATAAGGTGTTAGAAAAAATAGAAAAAAATAAAAAGTGTCTTCGCACTTTTTCGAAATTTCGTCGCTTCACCAAAATCGACGTTACTTTTTTTTCGATCGAATAACGAAGAGAATGCCGCGAGGCGGAACGCTATAATCTCGATTTCTCAATTTTACACCAAATTTCAAATCCGAACCCTCAAAAATCGCAAATTTTTCTTTACACCTTTGTGTTTTTGGCGAAAATAGTATATTATGCTACAAATGCGTAAAATCTTACACACGTGAGGCATACTATATTTTTTAAGTTAATTTTACGAAATCGATTTTTTACTACGTAAAAAAATCGATTTCATAAAATTTGTAAACTTCATCGGTAAATTACCCGCTGATTCCGAAAATCACCGTTATTTGCCCGAAAAATGGAAAATTCGGTAAGAAAAACGTGAAAAAAAAAAAAAATTCTACATCCATAACAATTTTTTCCCAAATTTTTAAAATATATTTTTAACATTTATTATATATATATTTTAAATATATTTAATATATTTAATATAATTTTTTTTTTCGTCACATTCCCATATTAAAAAAAAAAACACAAAGGAAAAAATCCCCGTTGACAAAAATAGACTGACAAAAAACGTGCTTCCATTGTCCAAAAAATGAGAAGCTATGCAACACACGTCACGAGCCCAACGGGCGAGAAAACAATTACGCGACGAAAGTGGCGTGACACGAGGAGCCTGAAATTTCGCCTGCAAAGATTTCAATGAAGCAGGCTGAGAGAGCGAGGCACTTTGTTACGCCGCGAGAAGCGTTCGCGCGAGTGGCGGGAGGGCCTCGGGGGCGCCAGGGGGGTCGATGAGGTGACACACAGGGTGCAGCCGGACACGCGACCCCGTCGCGCATTGTCGAGAGAGCTACGGGCGAAACGCTGACAAAGACGGAGTCAGCGGGACGAGGAGGGAGGAAGAAACGTGGGTGGGGTGGGCGAGGGGGTGGAGAAACTCCAAGGTCGACTACCCCCGGCCGGCTCGGCTTGAACAGCTCTTAGCGTGACGAGCGCGAAAATAATACATAAAACGAACTTTGCGCCCGCTCGGCACGCCCGAGCGGTGATAATAATCCCACCCTACGGATTATTGCATCCTATTTGCGATCAACCATCGCTCGGCGAGCTTCAGTCGCTCTATTTGCGATCGCGTGAGCATTGGAATTCTCCACCTGCGCGACCGGATTGTCCTGGCTGCATATAAATAGGTATATATTAATGGGATACAATTTAATGCTATTAAGCCGAGTTAGGATATAAACTGATTCAATTGATTCGATTTAGGATATAAATTGATTCAAATGATTCAATTTAGGATATAAATTGATTCAAATGATTCAATTTAGGATATAAATTGATTCAAATGCTTCAATTTATGATATAAATGGATTCAAACTATTCAATTTAGGATATAAATTGATTCAAATGATTCAATTTAGGATACAAATGAATTCAAATGATTCAAATTAGGATATAAATTAACTTGATTTTTTTATTTCCGAGCCTCTCCGATATTTCTCACGATTAGTCAAATTTGACAACTTTTTTTTAGATAAAAATCAAATAAATTTTCTTAATTAATTCGTCATACTACAAGATACACCAAAGCTTGCAAAAAAATTACGACAATTCGTTTCACCACCGCATTCTGAATATTCGCAAAGTGTTGAAGGGGAGACCACGCCGTATATTCCGAGAATCAATCAGTTTAGTGTGCGGCTGGGTTACACCAATAAGAAAGCGCTTAAAACGATTATCGATACGCCGAAAGCTCGATATGTTTGCAAAGTGCAAAATAAATCACGCGAATTTGCCAAAGCCACCAGGTGCTCCCGACGGTTCGAAGCTCGGAAATTCGAAATACGTGCTTTCGGTCGCTTGGAAATTAAGCTTGTTGTGGGGCAACACCAAAATGCTACCATCATCATGAAAATTTACACGAATGTCTATAATCGCTTTGCCGAGAGTTCTGTAAAATCTGAAACCAATCCACAGCATAGTTTTTGAGAAAAAAAAATCGGAAAGTTAACGGGTTTTGTGCACTGACTGCACTGCTCTTATGGATAATTCCCGAGCATCTCGTCGTATGTAGTTGATATCTTCCAAGAAAATGCTACCACGTACATGAAAAAGTATGTGAATTTAAACGAATAATCGCTTAAACGTTTGTTACCTTCTGCTTGACAAATTACAGCATCATTGATTAATTATTGATTAATTAAAACGTTCACTTAGCTGTAGCTACCTACATTACCGATAAAAATATAGATACACAATCCCTGCAGTCACGGTGAAAAGTTAGGTTAGTTTGTAACCGCGATGGAGCACTGCTGCCAACTAAATACTGCTCATATATTAATAGGACAAAAATGCATCATATAAAATTAGAAGAATACTGTTTACGCTATCCACTCACTAATAAACACATATTTTATTAAATATTTCGAAGAAAATCAGTCATAAAAATCCTGCAATCATTGCAATTATTTTGTTTTCGACGAGTGGCAACAATGAGGCGAGCCAATGCATCAGCATAGGGTGTTCCCCTCGTACCTCACCTCCCCTGGCTCAGCCCCACAACAACCTTAAAAGGTTGTTATACAGCTTCACACTAGTCAAATCAGTGGTAAATTTTTAAAAGCGTTTTTACAATTCCTGATTGTTTAATAAATTGTTCCGGGGTGTTAGTGACGTTACAGCATTAGTTCTTAATAGGCAAATACATTCAAAGCCATGATTCAAATAGAAAGACGACTAATATAAGCAAATTTCTAATGTCATGTTTTTTCGTGCAGTATTTTAAAAGAATAAACCGTAATAATAATTCAATTATGACGGGCAATGGCTCATTTTTATTACAGAAAGACCCTTTATCGATTGACCGCCCAGATTTTTTATAGGATCAGTAGTTTAAAAGATACACCCGTTTGATTATCTTGTCCTAACATAAAAGGCGACATACAAATAGCTGTATCTTTTGAACTACTGATACTATAAAACATCTGGATGGTTAATCGGTAAAGGGTCTTCCAGTAATAAAAATGAGCTATTGCCCGTCATAATTGAACTATTATTACGGTTTATTCTTTTAAAAGACTGCGCGAAAAAACATTATATTGGGAATTTGCATATATTAGTCGTCTTTCTATTCGAATCATGGCTTTGAATGTATTTATCTATTAAGAACTAATACTATAACGTCAGTAACACCTCGGAACAACTTATTAAACAATCAGGAATTGTAAAAACGCTTTTAAAAATGTAGCACTGATTTGACTAGTGTGAAACTGTATAACATCCTTAAGTACGAAAACCCGGCCCACGAATAGACTGGCAAACTCGATATGAAACGCAGCCGCGATAACGCGATAACGAGCCTTGGTACTCGACCTTGAATACACCGCGAATAATAAACCCGCCACTAAATCATAAGCCCGAGGGCCCGCGGGGTCGTCCGGGTGCAATTGATCGCGGGAAATAGAAAGATGCAAAGCGAAACCAGCCGGCGAGGCGACCGCCGCTCCGTACTTGACCCTTGATAAATGTAAATTAAAACGGTGGCTCAGCCGCGCGCGCGCGTGATATACGCGAGTGAGAAATGGATGCGGAACGACGTGGCAGGGCTTTGTGTGCATAGGACAAGTAAATATAGGGCACGTTCTCCGTTGTTTCGGCCACTTTTTTGCTTCGGGCTTTTCGGTTTAGCTCAGAATTGGCCGGGCAGTAATTTGTAGCATTACTTTTTAACCAACAAACAATATTAAAAAAAAAGAATAAAAGTTGTATTTAGAAAAAAAAATTGTTTGTATAAACAGACAAATTTTAATAATAATAATATTATTCAAAACAATATTATTAAATTTTAATAACAATAATATTATTCAAAACAATATTATTAAATTTTTATAATAATAATATTATTCAAAACAATATTATTACATTTTTATAATAATAATATTATTGTTGTTGTTGTTGTTGTTGTAAAATGGCGAATTTTTACTCCGTCACGTGGTTACATATTTTGCAACGAGAAATTAATTGAATAAAATCGATAAACTAGTAAATTTCGTTCTTTTTTTCATTCCTTTTATTCGCGAGACGTTAATTAATTCCACGTGGCTTGTTACTTGCCTCGGGCTCTCATCAAGATGCGAGCGTACAACAACGTTAGGAAGTGAGTTCGGTCGTATTTAATCGGCTACGCACGTGATACACATTTGCGATATTACAACAATGACCCAGATTAGACCGCGAGTCACGATTCATCGGTGCTTGTGTCGTTGACACCTGGACACCGGGGAGCCGCACGAGGAGCCGCTGGACTAATTTTCACCTCATTTAATTGTATTATATTCCGCCACCGGGTATCATTTAATCATTCGACCCTCCGGTGGGACAACCTGCTCCCTCGAATTAGTCACCACGATCAATTTAATTACTTTAGGTCTATCAACCAAATGAAATAAAATTAGATGGTTTTTGTTCCCCTGTCGGACTCGGAGAAAAGACGGGGAAGCTATTAAGCGATTAATTTTTTCGGCCAGAGCAAATTTATTAATGTTAGATTCAATTTTTTCGTTTTTGCAGAATTATGGCGAGACGAAAAGATCATCTTGCTATACAAAATTCATAGCAACATGAAAAAATGGCGAAATCGTTTTTTTCTGCACAAAACACTTGCTCAAAATTTGTACAAAAAGTTGCAACTTTAATTTAAACTGCAACGATTAATTTTTTGGGCTAGGAAATGTCTTAATATATTATTAGATTAAATTTTTTGTTTTTCGCAGAATTACAGCGAGATGAAAAATTCATGTGATTATACAAAATTCACAGCAACATGAAAAAATGGCAAAATCCATTTTTTCTACACAAAACACTTGTTCAAAATCATTTAAAAAAAACTGTAATTTAAGGCTTGAGATTAAAGTACACGAGATATGAATGGCACATGAAAATCTCGTGAGGCAACTATGACAATTACGATAATTAAATTGATTGTAATAATTCTCACCTGTTTGATCTTAAATTTTGGTCGTGCAAGGAAGCTCGTGTCCGCTATTCTTCGGTTGAGAACCATGGCACTTCCGGTCCACGGTGCAATTCTTCCCGGTGGGAAGACACTGGAAAAACATTTCCGTCGAGTATAATTTTTTTTTTCGTCACCTTCCCATATTTCTTAACACAAGATGAAAAAAAAAAAAAAAAAAAAAAAAAAAAAAATTAGTATTTTTCTAGTTTCAATTTTTCCGCAGAGCACTCAAATTTTTGTCTCGCCCACGGCAAACGATTCACTTGCGCCTGTCGAGCAATGTATCGTGCATCGAACGAATAAAGCCGAAATAAACTTTTCAACTTTTCGACCTTCCTACGTTTATACGTCCCGCTAATTTCATCGCTGTTGCCTCTGCTCTCTCTCCGTGTACTCTAGGTCAGGGTCACTCCCTTATCGTGTACTCCAGTACCGAGCCAATCAGAGCCGAGCAATTGCAAAGAAAACTAACTAAAAGTTAAACGTAAAAACTCACTGAAGTTTAAACGTAAATTCGTGCATTCATATTTTCGCGCGTTAATAAGTTACTACAGTTTCCACAATGTAACTAATAAAAAAAATTCACAGGCTAATAAATAATTTTTTTATGTCAACAATTATTTATCGTTAATTGTTTATCAGGTCAAGCACGTGTTTGGGAAACTAAATTACTAGTTTCCACAATGTGACTAATAAAAAAAAATTCACAGGCTAATAAATAATTTTTTTATGTCAACAATTATTTATCGTTAATTGTTTATCGGCTCAAGCTCGCGTTTTGGCTGCTCGAGTGAGTGAAAACTAACTCACGATTCCTCCAATACCGAGCCAAACGGAGCCGAACAATTGTGAAAAAAAAACAACTAAAAGCAGACGTTTAATTAAAAATTCACATACCCCTAGCTACAACGTAAATTCGTGCAATTATATTTTCACGCGACAATAAATTACTACAGCCTCCACAGTCTAATTAATAAACAAAATTCGTGTTCATTAGCGATTAAATAATTTTTTTATGTTATATCGAGAATTGTTTATCGACTCGAGCACGTGTCTGAGCTGCTCGAGTGAATGGAAACTAACTCACGAAGCCGTGATTGTCTACTGCCGGACTAAAGTTTGAATTCCAACCCCTGAGAAAGTGCGACCCGCGCGGGGGTTGTCTCGGACTATTATCTGACCGTGGGCTACGCAGGCGCGAATCCTCGCCAGGTGTTGGGGCCGTGATACACCTGAGGGTGGTGGAAAGTGAGAATGTCTTTTCCTCGCTATCTCGCCACTCAACCGCGTCCGTGTCGGCTCGAGCCTTAGATCGGGTATCTCGTGAAAAAAAAAAAACAAAATTGTCGACCGAGGTTATGATGATGCTCGAGTCTATTGATTGAGCGAATTTTTTATCGACAGAATTTGCACCCTCAGTTTTTGTTCTATTATTAAAAAAATGCTGAACGATCACTTTTTTCGTGTACCCAAGACATTTTAGTTGCTGGTACGTAATTAATAATTTAGTTGTTTATTTTTATTTATTTATTATAATATGTAACTGCCATGGCTGTTTTAATTTTTTTGGTGCAAGACAAATTTTTTAATTTGTCTCGGTCGAAGCTGAAAAAAAACTTTTTTCAATCACGCAAAATATACGACTAACGTTATTCGCTCCTTTATTTATTTGTGATTCAAAAAGTTTGTGCGATTTCTATCAAAGATTAATATCAAACAAATTCCGCAGTAGCTGCTATAATATAAGTACTTGATAATCGCCATATCATTATTTTTTTCCAATTATAAATTATTACATTTTTCGTTCGAAGATTAAAAAAGTCACTTAAAACATTACTTGGGAACGACAGGTCAGATAAATAATTCCCGAGGAAAATAGTTGCGATCGTCGTCACTCGACTGCCGCATTCGAGTGGCGGAGCGTTCTGGAAATGATGGAAAATTCGGGTCAGCTGAAACAAAACTTTTTCAATCAAGCAAAATATACGAATAATGTTATTCACCACTTTATTTGTATCTCATTAAAAAAATGTGTGCAATGGCTCTCAAAGATTAATATGAAGCGAATTGCACAGTAGTTGCTATAATATAGTACTTGATAATTGCCATATCATACTTTTTTTCCAATTAGAAACTATTATATTCCTATTTTATATTATTATATTTCCTATTATTATTATTATATACTATAATACATTTTTTGTTCGAAGTAAAAAAAATGGTTAATCACTCAAAACATGACCTGAGAACGACAGGACAGAAAATGAACTCCCGAGGAAAATAGTTGCGATCGTCGTCATTCGGCTGCCGCATTCGAGTGGCGGAGCGTTCCGCAAATTATGGAAAATTCGGGCGTGTTGAAGGTCGCGCGGGACTGGCGCATCCCGACGTGACGCGGTTCGCGAGATATCGACAAAACGTTTTCGTACGAGTTTCCACCGGTCCGCGCGGGTCTTAGCATGCAGACCGAGGCGATCATTCAACGCAGCTAGTTGCACGTTACGTAGCGCCCGGAGCCTCGTGGTCGTCGCGGGCGCCGCTCGAACCTATTTTCGTTCGATTCTCCCGCTCGGCCCGAGTTTACTCGACCGCGAGACGTCGAACGCATCAGGCCCGCCAGAACCGAAGAACCGAGGAGCCGCTTCAACGATCGCCGATCACGAGCGAACCGCGATTATCGCGGCACGTGTGAATCGCCCCGATGACAGCCCACGTGGTCGTTTCGCTATAATAGAAACCCCACAACCGGACACGTGATCGGTAAACAAATCGAAATAAGACAAATATTTGGCGGTCTCTCACGGTCGGCGCAACATTTCTCGCGTTTTCTCTGTAGGTACGTAAATAATCGGTTGTCTATCGGGTGACGTCTTGAAAAATTCTCGAAAAAAGGGACGATGATATTTACGGGCCGAACGAAAATAGACGAGGAAGTCCGCAATTATCAACAGTGACTCTTGTCGACAATTGCAGATTTCCTCGTTTATTTTCGTGGGCTGGAGTGACGTGAAGTAGCTGGCGCTTTTTTTTTGCAGCACAAGAGATGAAAGAGAAATATGGTTTAATTTTATCATTATGAAAAACATAAATTCATGGTCGTTGCAACATTTTTCACGTTTGCATTAATTAATTAATTGCCATGCGACAGATTACAAAAATTCCGAAAAAATATGACAATAATTACTCCTGCAATATTCTAAACAAATCGAAATAAGACAAATATTTGGCGGTCTCTCACGGTCGGCGCAACATTTCTCGCGTTTTCTCTGTAGGTACGTAAATAATCGGTTGTCTATCGGGTGACGTCTTGAAACATTCTCGAAAAAAGGGACGATGATATTTACGGGCCGAACGAAAATAGACGAGGAAGTCCGCAATTATCAACAATGACTTTTGTCGACAATTGCAGACTTCCTCGTTTATTTTCGTGGGCTAGAGTGACGTGAAATAGCTGGCGCTTTTTTTTGCAGCACAGGAGATGGAAGAGAAAATATGGTTTAATTTTACCGAGAATTGCGATCGTTGCAACTTCGGTCCTTGAAACATTTCTCACGTTTGCATTAATTAACCCTGCGTGTGCAAACTGGGTCTTTTAAGGAACGGTCGAAATTTCGGACTGAAATTTCTGTCCAACGAATGAAGTACGGGCTTCGACTCCCCCCCCCCCCCCCCCCCCCCCCCACTAGAAAATCTATTTGGTAGTGTGAACAAAAGGCTCAAGTGCACCCGGATTTAGCCAATAGCAGGCAAACGCCAGTCTGTGCAAGTCGCGACTGTTCCCTCAAAGGGTCAGTGTACCTACACACGGCGTCGGTGTTTTGATGGGTAAACGGATGCAGTTTTTTTCGCTTTTTTCGTAGTTTTTCGGTCTTTTCAGGACTAAAATACATGTTTCTTGTAATTTTATGCTTTTTCTGACCATTTTCATTGAATTTTTTTTATGTTGAAAAAAATATATTTTACATTTTTGGCTTGTTCTTCCGTCATGTTCCAATATTTTTATTGAAAATAAATTTGTATTACATTATTTTAGCGTCTGACATTGATTTTGCGTCGGATAATTATCGTTTAGTGTACTTATAACATGCCTGACTTCGTAAAATATTCCTCACTTTCAGGTACTGAAATAATTCAACTTTTCAAAGCCCACCCCAATGACCCGATATTCTTTTGAAAGCTCATAGTCTAAACTACAAAACCCTATAACCGTTTTTTTACATTTGTTTATAGCGAAGTTATGCATTTTTTTATAAAAACTCGTTTTGTCCCCATTTTCGACTACAATTCTATTTTTATTAACAATAGTTATAAACTTTTGACTTCGGGAACTTCTGGACCGTGTAGTAGACGTTTCGAGGGGTATCCCTGAATTTTTTCAGATTTTTTGAAAGCTTGGAACATTTTGAAAACTCAACTGTTCCCTGAAAGACCCAGTGTACAGACCGTGTATGGAAAAATATAGTTTACACACGGAGGGTTAAAAGACCCATTTTACACACGGATGGTTAACATAGGAGAGTTCGCCAAAGCCATACACCGACCGCGCGCCCACTGATGTCAGTTCCGAGTAAACCTTACGAAAAAAAAAATCGTCGCAGGTATTGGCGACAGGAAGTAAGCGATAAATATTTTTCACGGGTTGGAAACCTGTGAAAAATATTCCGCCGATATGTTTTAATCCGCCCGGGCGCAGAGGTCAGATTTGTTATCGAAACTTCGGAAGGCTACAACCATCGGCGAAGCTCGATCGAGCGTTGCGATAAGGACGATTGTCCTTCCAAAGGGTAACAACCTTCCCGGCCCCGCCGAGAGCCTTGAAACGCAGGCAGAGCCGATTAGAACTGCTCGCAGCGCCTTCGTTGCCTGGCGAAACAAGGGCGACGAGGGGGGGGGGGGGGGGCTGTTTTGTTACGAGTAGGACGTGACCCTGTGGCCTGTGTCGACGCTAGTTACTTGAGCTTCTATAATAGGACTCGTTGCAATTAAGTGAAAAGGCGACGAACTCGAGTCGTTCCATAATTACAACTCAAGAAAAAAAAGTGAAAAAAAAGAAAGAAAAACCAGTGCGACACGTTTCATTCACTAAAACTGCCGTCTCATTCGCAAACACCTGCGTAATATCGTTGGTCATAATACGACTGGCCACTCGGTGATTATTTGTGTAATTTTTATTTTTAGAATTTTTCCTTTTTTTTAAATAAATCGCCCAACCGCGAAAATCTCTGTGAGTGACGTAATATAAATATTATTCGCAAGGTCTGTGAATCGTTGGGAAGAAAAAATGTTATCATTATTTTATTAGCCAGGCGCGCGCGCGTGTGACACGTAAAATCGGGAAAAACTCTCGCGAAAGTCACGTACTCTGGACAATTTCGTCGATGAGGATCCTCCCAAAAATATACGAGGTCCCCGTGGCGGGCTGAGGCAGCGGCGCGAACCACCGCTCGACGACGCCGACTCGTGGGTATCCTTCTCGTGTGGGCTCCGGGCAGCTGTTTAACGACACGCACTTTGCACTTGGGATGCGTCCCATTTATCGGCTAATTCGCCAGTCGATAGTCGAAGGGACGCTTTTTTGCATCCTTAATTAAAGCTGGTTCTTTATATCGAAAGTTAGTTAGAAAAAAAATGTAAAAAAAGTTGTCTGACGACTCTCAAAGTTTGAGTAATGTTTTTATTAAAATTGCAATTTTGTTGTGTAAACACATTTTTTTACCATTTTTGCTTAAAGCTCTTTTTTAGATCGTATTATATTTTTGTTTTCATTTCTTTATAAAAAAAGTTTGCCCGGCGACTCTCAAACTTTGTGCAATATATATTTTTTTATTAAAACTGCCATTTATTGTGTAAACACATTTTTTCGATTTTTGCTTAAAGTTCGTTTTTATATCGAATTATATTTTTTATTTTTTTTTATAAAAGAGATTGTTCAGCGACTCTCAAAGTTTGTGGAATATTTTTAGCAAAATTGCCATGTCGGTTTTGTGTAAACACATTTTTTCGATTTTTGCATAAAGCTCTTTTTTATATCGTATTATATTTTTCGTTTAAATTTTGTTATAAAAAAAAAGTTTGTCCGGCGACTCAAACTTTGTGCAATATTGTTTTGATTAAAACTGCCATTTTTTGTGTAAATACATTTTTTCGATTTTTTGCTTAAAGCTCGTTTTTATATCGAATTATATTTTTTAATTTTTTTTATAAAAGAGTTTGTTCGGCGACTCTCAAAGTTTGTGGAGTATTTTTAGCAAAATTGCCATGTCGGTTTTGTGTAAACACATTTTTATTTTAGATTTGTTGTGCTTGCGAACAATGGTTCCGTGAAATTGCGGAGTTTTCCGCACGTCGTGGAAGTGCCGCGGTGGTACTAAAGGTGCCGGCGAAGTTCGCGCCCAGCCCGAACCCCCAAACCCGCCGAGACTCTCCTGCATTTGCCTCGCGGAGTTTCTATTTCCGCGTCCACCGGCCACGAGTCTCACTCGAAATTGCAGCGCGATCGAACGAACGACACGAGAGACGCGGCGACCCGTCGCCCCGGCCGCGTGACGGAGACCGAGAGACACCCGAGTCGCGTAGTCACGTCCCACGTGCTTGGGATATAAAAAAGTGTTACAAGTTCGCGAAACTCTTCGGTCGCAAAACGAGTGATTCAGATACCGACGACACGTTTACTGATTCCGAGAATGTATATTTATTATATATTATTTTTTATCAATTTTGTTTACCCGATAAAACAGTTTCACTTCGTTATGAATTTTCGTTTCTCGCGTCTCGAGGCGAGGGAAATTTCCGCCGGAAATGAAGACTCGAGACGCAAAGAAAAAGATTTGCAGGTCTCAAGATTTTTTTTAATTTCCGATGACGACACGTTTACTGATTCCGAGATTGTATATTTATTATATTTTATTTTTTATCAATTTTGTTTACCCGATAAAACAGTTTCACTTCGTTATGAATTTTCGTTTCTCGCGTCTCGAAGCGAGGGAAATTTCCGCCGGAAATGAAGAATCGAGACGCAAAGAAAAAGTTTTTCAGGTCTCAAGATTTTTTTCCCAAGTAAATTTTATTTAAAAAAAAATCGCCGATAGGTTTCACTTCGTTATAAGTTTTCGTTACTCGCGCGCCGAAGCGAGGAAAATTTCTTCCGGAAATGAAGACGAGAGACGCAAAGAAAAAGTTTTTCAGGTCTCAAGATTTTTTTTTTATTTCCAAGTAAATTTTATTTAAAAAAAATCGCCGATAGATTTCACTTCGTTATAAGTTTTCGTTACTCGCGCACCGAAGCGAGGGAAATTTCTTCCGGAAATGAAGACGAGAGACGCAAAGAAAAAGATTTTCGTCGGCTGCGTGACGTGCGGCAGTTTCGTAATGCCGGAGCCGAAGCCCGCGTCGAACACGACCGGCTGAGTCGCTGAGTGAATGGGACGGGTTGGAAACTTTTGAGCCTCGGACGTGCTCAATACCGAGCGGGTTGCGTGTGCATTACTTTCTTAGCAATTTTTTTCCTTTTTTTTTTGGAATTTCTGGTGTTTCTTTATTATTCGTTCACTTCATTCTAGACGAAGCCTGGGTAAGATAACAGGGTCGAACTGACGGACGGTCGACGAAAGCCAAGTGTGCCTAGGTCGTTTATTTTTACCCAGGCGTGGCAAAGGTAACGTTTGATATACTGTTGTTATAGGAAAGAGGCCGAAATTGCGGGTTTTCGCGTACGCGAAGACACGCACTTTGCACTTGGGATGCGTCCCATTTATCGGCTAATTCGCCAGTCGATAGTCGATGGGACTTTTTTGCACCCTTAATTAAAGCTGGTTCTTTATATCAAAACTAAGTTAGAAAAAAAATGTAAAAAAAGTTGTCTGACGACTCTCAAAGTTTGTGTAATGTTTTTATTAAAATTGCAATTTTGTTGTGCACTTTTTTTCGATTTTTGCTTAAAGCTCTTTTTATATCGTATTATATTTTTTGTTTTTATTTTTTTATGCAACTTCATGCAATATTTTTTTTTATTAAAACTGCCATTTTTTGTGTAAACACATTTTTTCGATTTTTGCTTAAGGCTCGTTTTTATATCGAATTATATATATATATTTTTTTATAAAACAGTTTGTTCGGCGACTCTCAAAGTTTGTGGAATATTTTTAGCAAAATGGCCATGTCGGTTTTGTGTAAACACATTTTTTCGATTTTTGCATAAAGCTCTTTTTTATATCGTATTATATATTTTTTGTTTTAATTTTTTTTATAAAAAAACGTTTGTCCGGCGACTCAAACTTTGTGCAATATTGTTTTTATTAAAACTACCATTTTGTGTGTAAACACATTTTTTCGATTTTTGCTTAAAGCTCGTTTTTATATCGAATTATATTTTTTTATTTTTTTTATAAAGCCAAGTGTGCCTAGGTCGTTTATTTTTACCCAGGCGTGGCAAAGGTAACGTTTGATATACTGTTGTTATAGGAAAGAGGCCGAAATTGCGGGTTTTCGCGTACGCGAAGACACTCACGATCTGCCCAGGAATTTTCAGGAATTATTTCTAAACCGGAGGAAAAAGCGGTATTTTTAAGAGTTGGGAATTACGCGTCAAGTTCACGAGCGGCGACGTAGAAAAATAAACGGAAATCCGGTGATCAAAGTGTAATGCTATGTATTTTTTTTATAACATACAGAGTTTTACATCGAAGATGAGCTATTTCAATGCAACGACGACTCGATAATAACACGTAAACCTTAATCTCTCTTTTTTTGTTCTCAGGTTTGTTTCTCTTTGCTCTATCATCGCTGTTAAGGAGACTTGTTCAGCAAAACGCAATTCGAAGTCGATTTTTTATGTTGTTTTTTGAGCATCGAAGCTGAGAAAGTCTCCTTAATTTAGCGTCAAGAGTCACACGGAGTCACATAGTAACTTTAGAGTCACACAAGCTCTACAATTTTAAGAATTCATCGCGCGTAAATTTCCAGCGAGAAGTTTCAACACGCATTTTCGTCGTCTCTCACTTTTTGCGAAAAATGTACGGGCGATCTATTCTCAAAATTCAATTTTCTCCACGGTGCCAATATGTGGGCGAGTACCTTTTAATTCTCCCTCCTCTCGCTCTCTCTCTCTCTCTCTACATCTCGCAATATTGGAAAATAGCGTATTATTCATATTCACCGAGTGGAAAATACAACGCGTGTGTGGATTTTGGGACGTTAGAGCCTCCGATAACAGAGGATTATACATATTTCTTCTTCTTTTTTTTCTTCTATTTCTTTAAATCCATCCTTAATTACTCACTCGTTATCAATTAATTATTTGGCAACAATCAACAACAATCGGGATGATTAATCGTCATTCTCGTGGGGGCGGGTGGCGCGGGGACTTGACGATCGTCGGGATCGCAACGAGATCTTTCGGCTGGAATTCGATTTACTCCCTTCTCGCGTCGAGAACTCGCGACGGTTTTTTTTATCTATACACAATCGTTTATTACAATAGTTTTATTTCTCTTCGGGGCTTCGGAGATATTTTCGCGATTACGGGTCGACAGAGGGAGATTCTAGTTTGTGAAATCGGTGCTTTCCGATAGGCTTTCTTTGCTTTTTTTTTCAACGGGACTTCCAACAGCGCACTCTGAAATCCACGACACAACGCGTGGTCCTCCTTCATAGATTAAACATCGTTTTTCATACAGCTCGGGCGTTCAAGTAACATTTTTCTTTATGATTGCGAGAAGAAATTTGGTTTATCTATTTTTTTTTAACAGCGAATGCTTCTCAATTTTCGCGAAAAAACGGTAGAAAGACGACGAGGAAGCGCTCAGTCTTGTATCGTCGATTTCAAACAGCTTCGAACGCGTTTGCTTGTCGTTCGAACGCGGCCGAAGGGACGCGCGACGGACTCGAAACAAGCGCAACTGGTTCAACAATTCCTACATCCTTAAAACTCCTATATATTCGCGGGAAGGACTTTTCGCCTCCCATCTCGTCTACTTTAGCTCCACTTTAATCCGTTTCGGCGCAGCGGGCGCGCTACACACGAGACTTCTTTCGTCTGGCAGTGAGGGTGTCTAGGGTCAACGTTGAAAAATCGGTAAAACGAGACGGATACGTCGTCAACATGTTGATCAACGGAGAAGTACACAACGATGTGCATATAGCGGTTTTGGTAAAAGTAAAGTTTCTGAGGAAACTGACACGCTTCCTCCGAACCGTGGGAAATTCTCTTGATTATCAAGAAAAATTCGATCCTCGGAGCTCTCTAACTGCTCGTCCCCTCAAATTTTTTTCTAGATAATAATTATTTTAATAATTAATAATTAATAATAATAATAATAATAGTAATAATAATAATGCGAAGTAATGGAAACCAATGAACGTGTGGAACGATAGCAACTGTTTGTTGTTTCCAGTGATAAGGTTGTGGCGCGAGTCTTGTGCCTGAAGGTGTCTTCAGTCGTTCTTGCTTTCAATTTTGCCTGCGGCTTCGAAAGTTTGCGCCGTCGAGTCGATGAGAAACGCGGCTTGACGCGACTGGACGCGCGGACAACTTCGTTTCTCGCGTTTCGGCGAGTTTCTCGCACTGGAACTGACAAGATCTCACTGGACCCAGGAGGCCGGGACCCACAGGGGCTCCGACTCGACCCTGTGAATGGCCGCGACGAGTTGCTCGAAGGCCATCGAGAGGTCGGCGTTGACGATCACCTCGTCGAATAGATGGGAATAAAGGAATTCTATTCTCGCTGCGCTGTGAAGAATTTCGTAAAATTCGTCGACCTGAAACGACAGCAACGGCAAAACGGTCAAGCGTATTTATTTATAATAAATTGGAAATGAATTATTTTTCCTGTTCTCCGAGTTTCTTAAGGTAGTTCTAGCGCCAAATATTAATTTCGCATAAATTCGAGGAAAATGGGAGAGAATTGCAAAGACTTCTCGATGATCTAAAAATCTGAAAAAATTCATGCGCATTAAAGGTACTGTCTGATTGGGCTGTGGCCGTAAGTGTTATTGGTGGTTGGGCTTCGGCGACGGACGACCGTCCGTCGCCGAAGCCCAACCACCAACATTAAAGGTACTGACAAGATTAATTTTGCATAATAATATTTCTAAAATGTTATTAACAAATTGATGAAAGAAAAAATTGTTTAACAAATATTTCGATGACCCAAGTTTTTTTGTTGATGAAGATGATTCCTTCATTTTTCTGAATACGTATACATTTTTCAGATTTTTAAGTACTCTTTGAAATTTGTACATATTTTCCATATAAAAAAACACAAATTGCAAAGAGTACTTAAAAATCTGAGAAAATTCATACGTATTCAGAAAAACGAAGAAATCATTTTCATCAGAAAAAAATTGGGTCATCGAAATATTTGTTGAACCATTTTTTTTTCATCAATTTGCTAATAACATTTTAGAATTATTATCACGCAAAATTAATCTTTTCAGTACCTCTAATGCGTATGAATTTTTTCAGATTTTTAGACCATCGAGAAGTCTTTGCAATTCTCTCTCACTTTTCTCGAATTTATGCGAAATGGACTCTAGGCGCTAGAACTACCTTAAGTAAAAGATGTGCCGAGAAAACTCACCGTAAAACCCCGCGAATTCGTCTCGTCGAAGGTCGACCGGGCTCGCGCCTCGTTTCTCGTCTCCTTGAGGATCTCGATCCTCGGCGGTTTCACGTAGATAACGTAGGGTTTCGACTGCGGCGTCCTCAGCATCTTGAGGGCCTGGTAATGTGGATTGAGGAGGCAAACGTAGCCGGCGTTTACCAAGGAACTGACGCTCTCCGCGCTGGTGCCGTACAGGTTGCCCTTGTACTCGCCGTACTCGATGAACTTTCCCGCCTGCACGTCCTCCTCCATCTGCTCGCGGGTCACGAAGTGATACTCCTTGCCGTTTATCTCTCCGGGTCTCGGTGGCCTCGATGTGTCTGCGAAAAATGAAGTATTCTTAATTGCCTTTCCCTTCAAGAGTAAAAAAAACGGATTAATCGACAGACATTAAGTGCGACTTCTACCCTGGAGCACCGTTTTTCATTATTGTTTTTATGGGGAAACGAATAAATATAGACGACCGCGGTTTTTTTTTCTACTTGTTATTTACATTTTAAAGTACACAGTGTATTTTTTTCTAAGTTAAAAATTGTCGGCGTCCCAGGTCCTCAAACACGATCATTCAAAATAAATGGAATGACGGAGGTTTTTTTTCGGTAACATAGGGTAGAAGTACCGGTTTTGGCCACCTTTGGTCCAGTTGTGGCCACCGAGTTCAAAAGAACATAATTATTTGTATTGTTAAAATGAAACAAAATTGTATCGATAATCTTGTTTACTTGTCTGGATACTTTCGAAGTATCAACATGAAAATACAGAGAAGCAACAATTTTAAATAAATTACAGTGAAAATGTCCACAACTGGTACAGTGGCCACAGCCGGTGCTTCTATCCTAATTGTTCGATTTTTTATTCATGTTTTCATACGAAAAACGTTGGGGTAAAATCTTTTAAACGCCGCCGTTTTCTTAATTTTGCAATAATCGAAAAAAACCTCCGTCATTCCATGAAGACATGTTTCCCGAGTATGCACGCGCAATTTCAGGCCGATCGAATAATTACAGTGGTCAGGACAGTGGTAGTCATTTATTTTGGATGACCGTGTTTGAGGACCTGGGACGCCGACAATTTTTAACTTAAAAAATTCCATTGTATACTATAAAACGTAAATAACAAGTAGAAAAAAACCGCAGTCGTCTACTATTATTCGTTTTCCCACAAAAAAATAAAATGAAATAACGGTGCTCCAGGGTAGAAATCCTCCTTAATCGAATTAACAGACAGAAATCGCCAAGGGGATCTTTGATTTTTTTTTTTAATGAGACTTACATGGAACAGGTGTCTTGTATTTGTCGGGATCGGTCGCCATGAGCCGTCGCTTGAGCTCGTTCCTCCCGACCCCCGGTGGCCCGATGAGGACCACCGGTCGGTACAGGCCCGGCCTGGGATACAACTTGGCGACCTCCTCGTAAGTCGGTATCTCTTCGCGATCGAAGTCGTCGTTCTCTGCAGCGTCATACATGATTTTTTTAGTTTTTATTCCCTGCAAGTTGCACTTTGTGGGCGAAGCGTGCAAAGAAGAGTTACTGGGACGGGGGCACAATGCGGGCAAAGGCACTGGAACAGAACACAAGCCTAACCGACGGTTAGGTGACATTGACGTCCGGTTAACAATTCGTACTGGCGAGGCTGAGGAGAAGAAACGGCGATGTTGAGTGGCTTCGAACAATGTTAGACACATATAGACATTTAGCGGATCGTCGGAGCGACGTGAGATTTCTCTCTGAACAATTAGTAAAAACATTCAGATGTACAAAAATCGGTTAATTTATCGAGCATGCGATATTCGTGATGAAGTATTGTTTGACCCAATTCGTAAACATGCGTATTTAGTGTTAGAAAAATTAGTTGCTTTAGCTTGAAAATTGAACGTGTACGATGTCCCTTCAAAGGTACTTGAGCACTCACTCAAGTTGTCCGACTCGTTGTCGTCGGTTTTGTCCTTCGTGTCCCGCTCGAGAATGATTCTGCGCTCCTGAAGAGCTCTGCTCGGTATCAGACCCGCTCGCATATTTCTGTCGCCCTCTCGTCTCGCTTGCCACCTGTTTTAGCGTGTGGAGAACAATTCGGCCGGTCTATGATTTATTTGTATTCAGTTATTGCTTTAGTAGAGGTTGGTGTAATATTTTTACCAGTAGGCATCGTCCTGACTGACGATATGAAGAACGTCTCCCCTTGAAAAATCCAGTCCAGCTTCTTTGCAAGGGATATAGGGGTCTTCGGCTGCTTTGTAGGCGAAATGCGCTCGTACGCGAACCTAAAAAGTTTATAACGTAATATTTAAATTTGAATATAAGTATTAAAATAAATATTAATAATTTAAATTTGAATATAAATATTAAAATAAATATTAATAATTTAAATTTGAATATAAATATTAAAATAAATATTAATAATTTAAATTTGAATATAAATATAAAAATAAATATTAATAATTTAAGTTTGAATATAAATATAAAAATAAATATTTATAATTTAAATTTGAATATAAATATAAAAATAAATATATATAATTTAAATTTGAATATAAATGTAAAAATAAATATTTACAATTTATAAATAAACATAAATATTTACAATTTATAAATAAACATAAATATTTATAATTTATAAATAAATATAAATATTTATAATTTGGATCAACATTTTCGCGTCAAGAATTTTTTCTTCAATTCGTTACCTTGCTTTCCCGGAGTCCGCCCTTACTGTCGGCGGGAACGATTTTGAAAGTTATCGTCCCTTCCGAATTTTGCTGCTCGCAACACGAAAGACATTTGTGATTTACCGTCAAATGGATATGTTTGGTGAGCGACTGTTCAATTTGGCAACTCACCAGAATCTTCAGGACGCAGTTTGGCGTTTTACCCTCGACGCTGATTCCGTTGACCTCGATGACTTCGTCCCCCACGTGGATAAGGCCGGACCTGTCGGCCGCGCCGCCGTGCATAATCCGCGCGATCACGATCTTCCCCGTGACCTCGCAGGTCTTAATGGTCGCTCCCTAATTTCAACGTTTTAATCTAATAGTTTTCTTGCTTTTATTTTGCCTTTCGCTTTTTTTTCTTTCTTTTCATTGCGTCCGACCTCTTGCCGACGTTCTTTAAAAAAAAATTGTAAAAAATTAAAAAACAGACGTGTGGGCATCCAGATTTATCAATGAGATTTTTTTGGATGCAGGTAATGCGCGAGTTTTAATTCAACTACTTTCGGAAAAGTCTTCTGAAAGTCGACGGAATTTACAGCACGTCTCATCGAAGTCTTTCGTGAAAATGCGTCGAACTATTATAAATAATAAAAAGGGATTTCTCATCGTTTCAAGCCGCCCGAGTTATGCGGCCCGTACAATCGAGAGGCGATAAAAATCAAGGCATGCAGGACAATAACACAGTCGCGTATACACAAAAAACGGACAATTATCGTAAGTGTGCTTTATTTACAGCGAATAAAAAATAACGTACATAGGCACAACGAAAACGTGAAAAAAATATCATGCAGTCAGGCTGAGTAACAAATAAATAAATAATTACGCAGGAGCCAACGAATTATGACTAAAAATAAACGAGGTACACCCAAAAATGTAATTTTTCTGGGAGAGATTTTACTCTCCAATTCGTTTTTTTGCGTCTCAAGTTCACGTCGAAAAGCACCGAGTCGACGCTGGAACTCGCAGACTTCGATTCGTTATCGGTAACAGACGAGAAAAATAAACCCAGCAGTGAATCGATTTACAAACAAATATGACACAGATTAAGCTTTCAGTCTTTCGTCACTTTTCTCTCTCCCCGCGCTTTCCCTCTCGCTAACACGCCGGACAGCCGACTGTGTTAGCATCTACGTCTAAAGGGGGAAGGACTTACCACGATCGGTTCAACGCCGTCGCCGCACTTCGAGGCAAGTATTAGGATAAAAACACATACGTGATTACTCGGAACGATTGGCAAATAAAAACGGATTTTCGAGGTAATTTTCGAGGTATTAATTAAGGTCACTCTGTGAAAATTATTATTGGATGGGTGTCAAGATGTTCGTTGAGAAAAAAAAAGGTAGTGAAAAACTTCAATCTCATGCACGACGGAAATCAACGGTGGTAAGTTTCAGCTATTACGGTGATTAAAAAAACTCTGCCGTCTGGCAATCAAAGTTGTATGTAACTTCACACAGTCTAAATAAATTCAAAGGTCGCCGATGGGGAGGTGGAGTGTTTTGCGTTTCTCCGAGAGCAAATACAAAATTACCAAGAAATCAAACGAGGTAAAACGAAAACGAAAATGAACTAGAAGTGGCGGCTCGTTACGTCGCGCCGATCATTCGTTCTTTCAGACGTACCAGCGGCTCGTCCGACTTAACTAGCTGAACTATCTTCACCGTCTCCTCGTCCTCGTCGACCTCCAGCGGGATTTCCGAGAGCCTCGGGTAGTAATCCTTCTGCGCGACGGCGTCGTGAGTGCACAGGAGACCCTTGAAATATGCGAGGACAAATTTTAGTAATTGCATTCTGTGCATAGAAATGTTTAGTTCATCGTTATTAATTAAAAATACAATAAGTACATCGGTCGTGGTAACATCAGTTTAGTTGCTGTTAAGAAGTAGCAATCTATGATAAGTTTCAAGTTAATTTACTCTTTTTTCTTAACAGGGGGGGGGGGGGGGGGGGGTATGGTCTGTACGGTGAAAAAATGACCCTTTTTTTTACCAATTTTTTTACAAGATACGGGCACTGTATTTTATATTTAATAATTACAGTATTGTAGAGCAACATTTCGAGAACATTTGATCAAGAACAACGAACAAATCGTTGACAACACATCTCCGGAGACGCTTCCGAAAAAAGTTGTTTTGCGGTGACGGTCATAACTCGTCACTTGATTATCTCTATTATTTGATTTAATTTTAAAAATCAAATTAATTTAATTAATTTATGAGTTTCCCCAGGTAATGCTGCCGACTTTTTTTCTCTTTGTTTTGATTTTTCGATTTTTGATAACGCTCGAAAGTAAAAAACGCGATTTACGACTAAAAAAACGGCAAATTTGTTATTGTAAAAAAAATAAGAACAAATTTTTAAAAAACTCGACAGCGTTACCTGATGAATTATACAGAGAAAGAGTGTACCAAGTTTGAAAAGGATCGGTGCAATAGATTTTACGCTACAACCGTCACCGACTTTTAAAACATGAAGTGTGGGAAAATCGCTTCAAAGTGAATACTTATATAAACATTCTTGAGATGTTGAGCATTAATTTGTAAAATAATAAAAAAAGAAAAAAAAAATCATTTCAAGTCCATACTCCCCTTAACTGAAGAACCATTGAAAAATCTATCGGCAAGAAATTTTTTAAAAATGACACAAATCGTTGTTTACTTGTATATGAGGCCTCTGCAGCAAATGGAAGAGTTCCTTGCACTCCTCGGACGTGTGCGTCCTCGTCGACAGCATGTCCAGCACCTCGACGTCGATGTCCATGGCGTTCGAGAGAATGGGAAAGAACTTGTCGTCCTTGACGTTGGTCAGAATTTTGTTGTGAACCGTCACGAGGGCGTTGAGTTCCTTCGACCTGAGCAGATCACTCAGGAAGCCGAATTCCTCGTCCGTGCAGCTCGGAATCTCGGATTTGTTCTCCTCGAGGGAATTGAGCAGCTTGGTCAGCGCTGTTGAAAAATCGATAACGTCATGAGAAATTCCGGGATAGGAATAGAAGAGCCACGTATGAATTATGACCGTGCGAGCGTCTCGCTCTGTGTGCGAAATTTGCGCGGCTCGCGTGCATTTGCGTTATTCGGTTCGCTTGCATAAATTAAACGGGATGATCCTCCGGGGGATTTAGCCGGCCTATCCCCCCCGCGAGGATCATGGGACGACGATAAACCTACGCGAGGACCTTCCCCCACCAGCCCTGAACCGTCTCGCTGTGATCAAGCCGAACGAAGGCTAAAGAGGAAGTCCCCGAAGCCCCTTTCGATGTTTACACGCGGAACTTCGAGATCAATAAATTAATTTCCGAATACCGTGCGGGCTTCTCTCGGCTCGCCATGTGTGCTCGGCGGAGGAGCATCGATTCTACACATTATTATTCTACACAACGGTGATTCTACACATAAAATTCTACACAATTTTTCCTACACACGATAACGTCCTGCACGAGACATTCTACACATAATTAAATTCAATTTCTAATATCCTACACATACTGTTGTTCACAAAAAATCCAAGTCGGTATATCCTACACATTTAAATATTCTGTCTAGATTATTCTACACATCTTAGATCAATAATTCGTGATCCTACACATATAACCCTTTAGTCTTTAGTTTGACACGAAATATTCTACACATACTATTTTTCCGCACACGATATTCTACACAATATGTATAACGTAAAATGTCTTTCTACACACAAAATAAAATGACTAACTACATTTTCCTACACAGAACACTATAAGACTAACTATAATTTTCTACACACAACATTCTACACAAAACAATAACACAATATAGTTAGTGTTATTGCTTTGTGTAGAAAAATATAATTAGTCTTATAGTGTTCTGTGTAGAATGATGTGTGTAGAAAAATGTAGTTCGTCATTTTATTTTGTGTGTAGAAGAATATTATACGTTATACATATTGTGTAGAATATCGTGTGTGGAAAAATAATATGTGTAGAATATTTCGTGTCGAACTGAAGACTAAAGAGTTATATGTGTAGGATCACGAATTATTGATCTAAGATGTGTAGAATAATCTACACAGAATATTTAAATGTGTCGGATATACTGACTTGGATTTTTTGTAAACAACAGTATGTGAGGATATTGGAAATTGAATTTAATTATGTGTAGAATGTCTCGTGCAGGACATTGTCGTGTGTAGGAAACATTGTGTAGAATTTTATGTGTAGAATCACCGATGTGTAGAATAATAATGTGTAGAAACGGCACTCGCTCGTGCTCGGCCCGTGGTGTCGGTGTCGCGTTATAGACACTCGACGAGTGGGCGAATACGCGGAAAGAGTGCACCGAGAAAATACATCGTCGTATTGACATGGATGTATTATTACAAGTTATTACCAATACAACATTAATAAATTGATAATTCGTTAAACTAATAGCAATTATTATTAGTTATTACTAATTATTATTAGTCTATCAATTTATTAATTTATTAATATTAATGTCGAAGACTTTTATCAAAATCAAAACGACTGAGAAAAATAAATAAATTGATAATAAATTGATAATTTGTTAAACTAATAGCAATTATTATTAGTTACTACTAATTATTATTAGTCTATCGATTTATTAATTTATTAATATTAATGTCGAAGACTTTTATAAAAATCAAAACGACTGAGAAAAATTATAATAGATCGCGTATCGGGCATCAATTATTTTTTGAGCAAAAGTATTTTTGAAATCAAAACACTCGAAAATGTAAAAGAACAGAGAGCAATTTTCAAGGGGTAATTTAATCGTACGAATCTACAAGCCTTCTGGCTGGTAGATTCGATCTTTGTTATTGCGGGTGCAAAGGTCAAACCGCGCGCCCGTTTGCGGGTTAATGAAATGGGCATATTGATCGCTCTATTAACTTCGATGGTACACGCGGATTTACGGTAAATTACGGTACAAACGTTCCCTAAATGCAGAAGGAATTAGCAGATTATTTGATAGGTGGAAATAGGTCAAATCAGCGGATCAGTTCAGAGCAGTAAAAAAAATCTCATGCAATATAATGTTTTTCCCCATAGCACAGAATTACGAAAAACGTAATTTCAGTAAAAAAAAAAACCAACCAATTAAAAAACATAAAGCAACGATGATTATTCAAACAATTCCCGCATTTCCGCGACCTTGAACTAAATTCCGGAATATTAGGAAGCAGCTTACTGCCATATAAAGCAATTTAAAAAAAATTCAATAATCCGGTCTGGCACGAGAAAAATATTCGTAGTGGCGAAATTAAATTACTCCTCTTGCCGGGCTGCAGCTTAAAAAAATGTCAACATTTGTAAAAAATAATTTTCACACTGACCATCTGGAAAAAAATATCCTAAAAAATTCTCCAACTTCCCATTAATTTCCTTCCGCACCGTTCGAACATTATTCGTAAATTACACCTCTTGCCGGGCTGCAGCTTAAAAAAATGTCAACATTTGTAAAAAAGAATTTTCACACTGACCATCTGGAAAAAAATATCCTAAAAAATTCTCCAACTTCGCACTAATTTCCTTCCGCACCCTTCGGACATTATTCGTAAAATAGCCGCGAGGTAAGTAACAACGAAAAAAATGCTTGAAGCACCGTGAACAAAAAGAATCTCACCAGGATCCCAGTTAGCGTTCTCCATGACGACCGCTGCTGTCATAGCTCGTGGCTGGCGTGAAACGAAATACCTCGTCGCGGATCGATCAGCGGGGGAGTCGTGTTTCAGTCGCACGCGGGGCTTCCCTGAAGCAAAGAATTCCAGCGTCGTTCAACGTCGAAAATTCGAACGATCCTCGTCATCCAATCATCGCAACTTCAATAAAAAAATAAAAAAATCGTATTAATAAAAAAAAATCGTATTAATAAAAAAAATCGTATTAATAAAAAAAATCGTATTAATAAAAAAAATCGTATGAATAAAAAAAATCGTATTAATAAAAAAAATCGTATGAATAAAAAAAATCGTATTAAAAAAAAGGTATTAAAGCGCGTCGGGCAAGAGACAAAGAGCGACGGGCGGCGCCGCAGCGGGCGAAAAACATGTAGAACAATAAAATACAATCGGAATCGGGTCACTGCACGCTAGATGGGCCGAGGCAGCTACGCGACGTAGTAAAACTCGTGCCGCGACCTGTCGGTCGTGTGCGCTTTATTTCGAGGTCCTTTCTTGGCAAACCACCGACGGCAATTTCGTCGGGGAAAAATGTAACAAGCGAATCACCGTCCGGCTGGCTCCGCGAATAAACCGCGGGCTAACGATGGGATAATATCGAGCAGCAGGCGGTCGCGGCCTTTTCGTCGGCTGCTGCGCCCCGAGTTGTTTGGCTCTAACGCACGGCCACCGAATTAATGATGGGAAGATCGGTCGAAAAAAATTCATTCTTCACAATCGATTATTTTTTAAAACATCAATTTTTAATGTCGATGAATCCAAGGAAAACGAATAGAACTAAAAAAATCGTTAAAGAATCGATTATTTGTCTGGAGCAAAACCAAGAATTCAGGGAAAAAGAAGTCAAATGCCAACAAAGTACAACTTAATGTCCAAGTTCGTCCTACGTCCAAAAATCGGCGAATAATTTTCTCGTACACGGTTTACCGCGGCACGTTGCACGCAAAGAGATTCACGATTTTTAACCGATGTGTAGATAATCGATTCGGAAATAATCGAGGAACTTAATAATCGATTAATAATCGTGATTATTCAAGAAGAAATAATCGATTCTCAAAGAATCGAATCACAATCTCGCATCACTACACCGAATACGCTTTCCGCGAGTGCAGCCGCCGCCGTCGCCGCTGCCGCCGCCGCCGCCGCTGCTGCTGCTGCTGCGGGCGATATCGTGGCGAAAATATTTTGTTACGTAAGCAGGTGTCACTTGACACGGGGTAGAATGACGTTAGGCGCGACGCGGGCGCTCCGTTCGCGCGCAAAAAAACTCGTTGATTCTTCGAGTTAATTTTGGATTTTTGGGCGGAGAGAAATGATGATGATAATAATAATAATGGTAACGTAGTACGACGCCCTTGATTTTCTATTTTTATTTTTTTGTTTTTTTTTCCTTCGCGACACTTGGGTTTTGTTATTATTTGCCTAGCACGGGTTTCACGTTTGCTTGTTTTTTTTTTACATTTTTTGTATTAAATACCTGACACTCTTTCTAGACGTCGTTTGACTCGCGAGACTCATTGCTCGAGCCGAGCGCGGCACCGCGCGTACGCTGTCGTCGCCATCTTTGAAGGCACTCGGTCCGCGCTGCCGTCCGCAGCCAGCGGGTTCTCGCTCTCGTCCAACCCCTGCTGCCCCACCCGGCGCAGATGCGCTTTCGGCTTCCCCGCAGGACCGTGCTCAGCGCACGTCGCACCCCGGTTATTTTCTTTTTTCTTCCTCCAAGAGGAAGCTTTGTTTTCATGAAACATTTTTTTTTCAAGATTTTCATGCCAGTATGCTTAGAATCGCCTAAAACACCGAGAAAAGTGGTTTAGCAAAAATGTCCGTATGTGTGTATGTGTGTGTGTGTGTTCTGGGCTTCGAAAATTCAATCGTCTCTCACTCAGTAACCGTTTGAGCGATCGGGCTCAAATTTGGCACACAAGTAGAGTAGTTGCCTCTCTTTGAATAGCGCGATTTTTGACAAAACTTATATAGTCATTAAGATGTTATGTAGTTTTTAATTTGTTGAAAAAAGGGCGTGGTCGCTCTAACTTTCGTAAAAATTCGACGATTTGGCTAAATAGTTCTTTATAACTAAAGATACGTTCAATGTTGTATGGTATTGAATTTCAACGAAATCGGTAAAGCGGTTCGGATTGTACTGAATTTTTCGCAAAAAATAAATTTTGCTCTAAATCACATCGAATCTTAACAAAGGAACCAAAATGTTCCACAGTCGAAAAACAACATACAGCCCTGCTACGTACGAAATTTGGTGATGATCGGTAAAGTCGTTCGGATTTTACACCATCTTGAATTTTTCAAAAAATTTAGATTTTCGCGATAACTTCCGCAAAAGTTAAGAAAGTAAGACAAAACTTTGTATCTAATGAAAATGAGATGTAACGGTGTTTGTGACGACGTTTTCTTTTATTCAAATAAAAAAAATTGCAAAGTAGTAGAACTTTGCACATTGCTTCCACATTAATTTTCGTTTTTCACAAAGCTTCCTCTATGAGGAAGCCAAAATGTTAAATAAACAAGCTTCTTCATAGAGGTGGCTTTGTGAAAAACGAAAATTAATGAGGAAGCAATGTGCAAAGTTCTACTTTGCAACTTTTTGAGTATGATGATGAAAAATGGGATGAAGATGAATGAAAATCGAGAGGGTGATGGTGAAATGAGATTGTTGATCGTTTTTGGAAAGCGATCGATGTTTGCTGTGGAGAAAGTTGGATATTTTTACGAAAAGTGATTCATAGTATGTACGCTTTTTTTTATAAAGAAAAACATTTTACTGACTTATTTCAAAATATAAATATATTGTTTTTAAGTAATTTACCACCGTTGCGAACTTCGTTTATTAATTTTTGTTGAAGAAAAAAAAACGATGCCAACGGCACGCGGTGTTCCCAAGCGGTCACCCATCCAAGTACTGACCGCGCCCAATGCTGCTTAACTTCAGTGATCGGACGAGAACTGTTTTATTTTTTGTTTTTATTTAAGTATTTTATTTCGAGAAAGGGTACGGTATTGTAGGGTTCAGGCTGAAACAAAACGTATAATAAAATTTGCCTAACTTTATAAAATAGAAATGGCTCATGCCCTCGCACGTAAGGGGTCGCTTTGCCAATATCTAGTGTTGGTTCGAGTAATAAAATATTGAAAATGATAAACAAATAGTAGTTTCACACATAATGCGCATCAGGCAACGCTTTGGGATTAAGGGGAAAATCATAAAGAACAAAAACCCCCACAAAAATATTGTACACCTGTAAGAAACCAGGGTTGATATTGTGATGTACGGTTGCCTTTACATCGAACGAACAGTCGATAGTCGATCCCGCGAACCCCGCGAATCGCGCGAAACGTGGATTAATTCAAACATAGATGCTGAGGATAGAAAACGAGTAGATATTTTAAAGATAGAAATGGTCACACGAGAACGTAGGGTGCGCAGAGAGAAGGGCCCTCTCTTTTATGACGCTGGAGAAACTCATCGAGACTCGCGGACCACCGGATGAAGACAATTCAAGGAATCTTCAACTTGACAAACAACAGACGCACCACCAACGAAGAGTGTACGTGACTTTTGCCCGAAAAGTCGCAACTCAAGTGGGCAACACGTGGTGACCAACAGGCTTCGGTCGGCGTCGATCCGCCGATCGACGCCGAGCGCGCCAAGCCGGACGGACGCGCTTTTCCCGCTTCGACCAGGGAGACGGGAGTGGCCAACAACCCTTGGAGAAGGAGAACCGACGCCACTACGACGACCAACGATTGGCCAGCGTTCACCCCGGAGGAATGAACCACCCCCATCCACCGACGCATCGGAGATCTCGCTGAAACTCAACTTCAAAACATTATGCAGAATATCTTCAACTGTTGTACGGAGCACTCGTTCCTCCTCTTGTACTTGTGTACTACGGAATTTTCAATATATATAACAAACAATTACTTTTGCTTTCGACATTAAATTCAGTTTAATCTTTATTTCAAATTCCCTCGACATTCCCGCGCCTCCGAGCCGAACACTTCAGTGTTCCACGGGCGAAACGTTCCTTCGTGGCATCTCGCGTACGAATAAAACATTAATTATAAATTACCGGAATCCGGAACATTACACAGGCTAGACTTATAAACTAGTAATATGTACATATTTACATCGGTTGCCTTAAGCATAGACTAGTTGCGCCAGGAACTGCTTGAATAAGAGCTGATTTGTAACTTTACGCTCTTAATCTTAGTCTTATATCGTTTATCATTTTTCTGCGAGTACGTTCTAAAATTAGTGGGTTGTCCCTAGGGAGCCACCAGTATTTATTCTGATTGAGACGGTGGAAGTCAAGGAAATCGTTTGTAGGGATTACATGCGAGCTTTTGAATCGCTCTCTTCGAGTGTCAAAGTCAGCTGTCGTAAGCGATATGCGCTTGTCTGCTTTATTCCTCTTCCAATGGTAAAGGATTGGAATGTTTTTATGATTTTGTATTAAGCCTTGGGTATCGAAATAAATGAATGATTGAGGAGGTAAGTACCCAGTATTGGATTGGCTTTCTGTGTCTGCATCATTAGTATGAATTATTGAATTGATTATATCGTTATTTATTTTAGGTAGCTTGCTGAAGTAATCTCTGGTAAGTTTGATTGTGAAACAGTCAAATCTTGGGATTTTTGCTGTGTTGTATAAAGTTTTATTGTTTATGTTGAGAGTAAAGTTTGTATGTGCAGAGCGGTACATGTTGAGGCAGGCTCTAAGGCATCTTCGTTCGAACATTCTGATTTCCTCCATAGCCGAGACATTAATATTCCACCATACTGGTGCTGCGTATGCTATAATTGGTCGGATTAGTAATAGATATTGTTTTGGCACGAGCTGTAAGGTATCTATTGTGAAAAATTCGCGGGTTAGCTTTGAAAGCTGCTCTCGCTTTTTTTATTTATGTCTTAATATGTAGGTTGCCGCGTAGTAGGTAGTCTATCGTAAAGCCTAAGTATTTTACATGTTTTTTATGCGGTATCGCAGTTCTGTTATTTGTACCGGGGATCGTAGTTTGGATATGAAATTGTGCATGGGTACTACCAGCCTTTTTATTTTTAGAGAGAAAGCGAATCGGTTTACGGAATAATATTGTTTCACATTTCTCCGGGTGGACGAGAACTGGTGTTTTCAGCATGGTATGGTCGTTGACGAATACGTAAATCGCTGCCAATCCAATTAAGACAGAAATCACGCTCACAAATAAGGTCTTTTATGAAATCATAAAATATAACTTAGATGAAAACAATGTTATAAAAAAAGTTTTTATTTACATTTTTTAACATTAGGAACTAAATTATTTATTAAGTAATGTAGAACAAAAGAAAAGATGTCAACGGCACGCGGTGTTCCCAAGCGGTCACCCATCCAAGTACTGACCGCGCCCAATGCTGCTTAACTTCAGTGATCGGACGAGAACTGGTGTTTTCAGCATGGTATGGTCGTTGACGAATACGTAAATCGCTACCAATCCAATTAAGGAAGAAACCATGCTCACAGTTAAGGCGTTTTATGAAACCATAAAACATAACTTAGATAAAAACAATGTTTAAAAAAAAGTTTGTATTTACATTTTTTAACATCGGGAACTAAATTATTTATTAAATGTAGAATGAAAAAAAATATGTCAACGGCACGCGGTGTTCCCAAGCGGTCACCCATCCAAGTACTGACCGCGCCCAATGCTGCTTAACTTCAGTGATCGGACGAGAACTGGTGTTTTCAGCATGGTATGGTCGTTGACGAATACGTAAATCGATGCCAATCCAATTAAGGAAGAAACCATGCTCACAGATAAGGCGTTTTATGAAATCATAAAACATAACAAACATATTTACAAAAAAGTTAGTACTTACATTTTTTAACATCGGGAACTAAATTATTTATTAAATGTAGAATGAAAAAAAAGATGTCAACGGCACGCGGTGTTCCCAAGCGGTCACCCATCCAAGTACTTAGATAAAAACAATGTTAAAAAAAAGTTTTTACTTACATTTTTTAACATTGGGAACTAAATAATTTATTAAATAATGTAGAACGAAAAAAAAGATGTCAACGGCACGCGGTGTTCCCAAGCGGTCACCCATCCAAGTACTGACCGCGCCCAATGCTGCTTAACTTCAGTGATCGGACGAGAACTGGTGTTTTCAGCATGGTATGGTCGTTGACGAATACGTAAATCGCTACCAATCCAATTAAGGAAGAAACCATGCTCACAGATAAGGCGTTTTATGAAATCATAAAACATAACTTAGATAAAAACAATGTCTAAAAAAAAGTTTTTACTTACATTTTTTAACATTGGGAACTAAATTATTTAGTAAATAATGTAGAACGAAAAAAAAGATGTCAACGGCACGCGGTGTTCCCAAGCGGTCACCCATCCAAGTACTGACCGCGCCCAATGCTGCTTAACTTCAGTGATCGGACGAGAACTGGTGTTTTCAGCATGGTATGGTCGTTGACGAATACGTAAATCGATGCCAATCCAATTAAGGAAGAAACCATGCTCACAGATAAGGCGTTTTATGAAATCATAAAACATAACAAACATATTTACAAAAAAGTTAGTACTTACATTTTTTAACATCGGGAACTAAATTATTTATTAAATGTAGAATGAAAAAAAAGATGTCAACGGCACGCGGTGTTCCCAAGCGGTCACCCATCCAAGTACTTAGATAAAAACAATGTTAAAAAAAAGTTTTTACTTACATTTTTTAACATTGGGAACTAAATAATTTATTAAATAATGTAGAACGAAAAAAAAGATGTCAACGGCACGCGGTGTTCCCAAGCGGTCACCCATCCAAGTACTGACCGCGCCCAATGCTGCTTAACTTCAGTGATCGGACGAGAACTGGTGTTTTCAGCATGGTATGGTCGTTGACGAATACGTAAATCGCTACCAATCCAATTAAGGAAGAAACCATGCTCACAGATAAGGCGTTTTATGAAATCATAAAACATAACTTAGATAAAAACAATGTCTAAAAAAAAGTTTTTACTTACATTTTTTAACATTGGGAACTAAATTATTTAGTAAATAATGTAGAACGAAAAAAAAGATGTCAACGGCACGCGGTGTTCCCAAGCGGTCACCCATCCAAGTACTGACCGCGCCCAATGCTGCTTAACTTCAGTGATCGGACGAGAACTGGTGTTTTCAGCATGGTATGGTCGTTGACGAATACGTAAATCGATGCCAATCCAATTAAGGAAGAAACCATGCTCACAGATAAGGCGTTTTATGAAATCATAAAACATAACAAACATATTTACAAAAAAGTTAGTACTTACATTTTTTAACATCGGGAACTAAATTATTTATTAAATGTAGAATGAAAAAAAATATGTCAACGGCACGCGGTGTTCCCAAGCGGTCACCCATCCAAGTACTTAGATAAAAACAATATTAAAAAAAAGTTTTTACTTACATTTTTTAACATTGGGAACTAAATAATTTATTAAATAATGTAGAACGAAAAAAAAGATGTCAACGGCACGCGGTGTTCCCAAGCGGTCACCCATCCAAGTACTGACCGCGCCCAATGCTGCTTAACTTCAGTGATCGGACGAGAACTGGTGTTTTCAGCATGGTATGGTCGTTGACGAATACGTAAATCGCTACCAATCCAATTAAGGAAGAAACCATGCTCACAGATAAGGCGTTTTATGAAATCATAAAACATAACTTAGATAAAAACAATGTCTAAAAAAAAGTTTTTACTTACATTTTTTAACATTGGGAACTAAATTATTTAGTAAATAATGTAGAACGAAAAAAAAGATGTCAACGGCACGCGGTGTTCCCAAGCGGTCACCCATCCAAGTACTGACCGCGCCCAATGCTGCTTAACTTCAGTGATCGGACGAGAACTGGTGTTTTCAGCATGGTATGGTCGTTGACGAATACGTAAATCGATGCTAATCCAATTAAGGAAGAAACCATGCTCACAGATAAGGCGTTTTATGAAATCATAAAACATAACAAACATATTTACAAAAAAGTTTGTACTTACATTTTTTAACATCGGGAACTAAATTATTTATTAAATGTAGAATGAAAAAGTTTTGACGGTGACCATCAAGTCGAAAGAACTTTCCCGGAGTTGGCAGGAAGGTTGTTTTGACGGTCGTTCGACAGTCTCGAGCATCCCTAAAAGCAACCTATCCGGAGTTAGCGGGAAGGTTGTTTTGACGGTCGCTCGACGGTCTCGACCATACCGAAAAACAACCTTCCCGATGTTTACGGGAGGGTTGTTTTCACGGTCATTCGACGGTCTCGAGCAACCCGAAAAGCAACCTTCCCGATGTTTACGGGAAGGTTGTTTTGATGGTCATTCGACGGTCTCGAGCATCCCAAAAAGCAACCCTCCCGATGGTCTACGGGAAGGTTGTTTTGACGGTTACTCATTGGTTCCAACGACAGAAAAACAACTTCCAGATTTTTTTGTTTGGTTATTTCGAAAGTCATTTTGACCATTACTGAACTTTTTTTCCGTGCAGAAAACAACTTCTACCAGCGTTATTTTTTGGGTCACTTTGACAGTTGTCGTGATTGCTAGGGAACGTAGCAATCACGACACTCTTCACGACCCTCTTCAGCCCCAGAGCCAATTTCCAGGCCCTCAGTTTGTTTTTTACTTTCTCCGCAACTCCGGCTTTGTTTACAACATCAACGAAGCCATCGTTGGGTTTTGGAAATTTGAGGAATCGTACAGTGGGTTCCTTGGGCGCTAGCGAGAGGCAGTCATAAACACAACAAATGCCCCCGCCGTAAACGCGCCCCCTGTTCGGTCGTGGCGAAAATCTGGCGCCTTCGTTCGGCGAACGATACATTTTTTTTTTTCTTTCTTTTATACAGTCGTCATTTCTTATTTACTTATCTTATTACTTTATTACCCACTGCTAAGGTATTTTGTATCGACGCTGACGGAAATCTATGGAAAATAGGTTATTTCAATTGGTAAACATGGCGCCATGACATCCTTGAGTACTTCAAACTCCGTCCACCAGATGTCGGGGCGTAATGTGAAATACTACGCGAGTTAAGTGCAGTTCTGTTTCCAGCACAAGATGGCGTTTCCAAAAATATCATCCCGTTGATACATGAAAAGTACATTAAAATGTCGATATGACCTATTAATTTCGTGTTTCAATTACAACAAAAACATTATAATAAACAAGCAGTAACAGTTTGCCCTGAAAAAAAAAACTAAGATTTACTGCCATCCACTTGACTCAAGTAGTCATAAACTTTCCCTCACTTCACTTATAACACATGACTATCTTCACGTCTAACGACCGCGTACACATTTTTATTCTCTTTTTATTTATATTGTTACGTCTGGAGTAACAAAAATATTGAACGCCCTGTTTTGGACCTTAGCCGAAGCTAATTAATCCGGGATCCGGGCAAGAACGTTTGATCCGATTTATTGAGCAGGAGCTGGAAATTCCTTTTTGCAATAAAAGTTAAATCTGGGATCTGTTGCCGGAATATATTTACTCTTTAGAAAATTTATTTGATATTCGATTTTTATTCATTTGAACGAGCTCGATTCTTCAATTTTATCACTTTGCTCTGAAATAACTGAAGAAGTTTCAGTGGGAATTATATTATTTTCCAATAAATGTTCGGTAGTGAAATAAGCCTCAACCTGAACTTTCTTTACTGGATGAGGGATTCCCTGGTATTGAGCTACAAGTTTGCGGACTTGGTACTTCCTACCACCACGACGTTGTTTTCCCATTTAGAATTGGAAATGAAATGAATTTGGGGACTTGGTATTTTGACTCCGCTCGATCGCGTACAACCAGTTATTATTAAAGCTAGACGCTTGCAACGGACTGCATTCGCTAGCTGTTTAAAACTGAACTGTCTGCGAGAAAACGCGTTAGTCTGTTGGAGTTAGAGCGATTGCAACCTTCTGCATCCGCTCCAAGTTTGAAATGGAAAAAGGACTTAGAATATTTAGACTGAATGCAACTGAATGCATTCGTTCTAAGTCTTTTACGAAGAGTTCTTACAAGAATGTCGAAGTCGTCCTGGTTTCCAAAATGAATCGTTGTATTGAGCAGAAAAATTCTTACTAACTAAAAATACAGAAATCACGCCGGACTACCAGTATTACGCAGCGCTGGGAGAGGGTAGTTTTCTTTAATTTCATTGGCTGGAAAAACTCCTGTCTCCCACCGTCTTTGCAGTTTTCTTTATCTTAGAGCTAGCGCGTCAGCATCCAAGATCCAAGGGATGGAGAGGGTAGATGTCCCTGTCTCTAATTGGCCTAGCCCTCTGTCTCCCACTCTCTCGGGGTTGTGTGGGGCTCGCCTCGCCTAACGAAGGGACTGACACTCCTCTCGCGCTGCGAACTACGATTTTCCCCTCTCGGCGACCACCGACTGCAGGGCCCTTTTTCGGGGCATGCAGCGGCGCTCGGAGGGTTGCCTGCTTTCAGGGGTGAGGGTACGTCGGGACGTAACAATATCTCGCTCTATATACTCGACTAATGTGCATTTGCACGCATCATTTCATCACCCGCAGCGAATATACGGCAACACGCAGTAGTTCGCATTCGTATTCGCGCAGAAAATAGCGTGAATCCCCGCAACCAGTCTCATCTCCGCTCGTCTTATCGGCAGATCCACGACGTATAGTTATTTTATATATTTTTTATATTTTGTGAGGAATTTTCCTGCTGAAACTCACAACCCCTTGCTCGTCTCATCGCCGCTCGGTTCCGACCGTCATCGGTAAATAAATACTCAATCAAAATATATCCCAAAAAATCAATAAAGTCAAATAACTCGACGAGAACCAACGAGATATGGAAATATACAACCAGAAGTAACATTGTAGTAAACAAATGTGCAACTCAAATACATCTTTCACGATAAAAAAAAGATAACATCGTTGCCGAAAGCAGACGCGGCGTATGGCAATAAAAATCCACGAATGTTGATACGTGGTGTGCACCAAGTGGCCGAATTAAGATACAATGAAGATTTAACTGTTACTCGCGCGTGAGAATAGCGCGCGTAATCGCGAAGGTTCCACCGACCGTTCGACCAATGGCAGCGCCGCTCGGTGCGTCGCCGCCAATGACGACGCCGACGCGGCTTTCCCGGTGGATGGTACCAATGACACCTACTGTACCGTTAAGAGGCAGTGCCACTTCCCCCACTCCAGCTCGAATTTTTTAATGCTATTTTCTCCTAAACTATTCGACAGATTGAGCTCAGATTTTGATAGAATATGCGGAAGTATTGCAGAATTGGGCCAAGCCTCGGGCTCCTCGATGGATCAAGCCGTTTGGTCAGGAGACTCGATAAACAAGAAGGTGCGAGAGAGACGGCGCTAGGTTCGAGAGAGAGACAGCCCTATAGGCGTTTAGCATTGGTGAAGAAGTTCCGAGCGAAGTGTACGCCGTTCGGCCGCGCGGCCGCCATACGGAGCAGCGGAATTCCCCTGGAGAGTAAACAGCGCTCGAGGTTAACCCTGACGTGGTCTTGTGCGGCTCTCGCGTTCGTGTCGCGTTTTGTGACTTGACGTGCGTCACAACGCACAGTTCCACCGTGCATGAAGTGCTCGAATTTTACGCGCTACATTCGTAATTAGAGCGTCGTGGGACGAGCGACGGAAGCTGCACTATCGGCCTCGCACCACCGACCCGACAACCGCAAACGTGAGTCTTTCGCCAGAACCCTCGGAATTCACGCGACTCCGGGAAATTTCGCGATCCTTCCAGCGACGATACATCCAACCTTATTGCTCTCTCTCTCGCTCTCGGCGATCGCGCGGCTTCTGCTGCATTCACTCCACGTACACCTGATTTCGTTTCTCGGGATTCGAAAACTGGAACACTTTCACTTCGAAGTCCATTCGGTAGCGCTGAGATGGATTTGGAGGAACAATAGACGCGAAATTCGGGAAAAAAAAGTCGTAAACCGGAAACATTTTCACGATTCTGGATATTATGAATTTGTATTTTTTTAATCAGAAATATATTTTTTCCCTCATTTTGCATTTCTTAATTATCTATTTATTTATTTTTATCAAACAGGATGAAACCTGATTTCCAGATGCAGGGTTAACAATAATTTTGTTTCTTGGGATTTGAAAACCGGAAGACTTTTAATCCAAAGTCCATACGGTACCGTTGAGATAGATTTGGAGGAAAAATAGACGCGAAATTCGGGAAAATAAGTCATAAACCGGAAAAATTTTACGATTCTGGATATTATGAATGTGTATTTTTTTTATCAGAAATATATTTTTTCCCTCATTTTGCATTTCTTAGTTATCTATTTACTTATTTTTATCAAACAGGATGAAACCTAATTTCCAGATGCAGGGTTAACAATAATTTTGTTTCTTGGGATTTGAAAACCGGAAGACTTTTAATGCAAAGTCCATTCGGTACCGTTGAGATAGATTTGGAGGAAAAATAGATGCGAAATTCGGGAAAACAAAGGCGTAAACTGGAAAAATTTTACGATTCTGGATATTATGAATGTGTATTTTTTTAATCGGAAATATATTTTTTCCCTCATTTTGCATTTCTTAGTTATCTATTTACTTATTTTTATCAAACAGGATGAAACCTAATTTCCAGATGCAGGGTGAACAATAATTTTGTTTCTTGGGATTTGAAAACCGGAACACTTTTAATCCAAAGTCCATTTGGTACCGTTGAGATAGATTTGGAGAAAAAATAGATGCAAACTTTGGGAAAAAAAGATAATCGTAAAGTGCACAAATTTTACGTTTCTGGAAATTATGAATAGGTATTTTTTTTAATGTGAAATATATTTTTTGTTTCCTCATTTCACGTTTCTTAGTTATTTATTTATTTATTTTTATCAAACGGGACGAAACACAATTTCAGGGTGTAGGATTAACAATAAACATCCTTATAATCGTTTGACAATAATTGTGGCTATTTGTAACAATAAACATCCTTATAATCGTTTGACAATAATCGTGGCCATGTGTTGGCGATCACGGATGGCAAACCCAGCGGATACAAACCACAACGTAATAATAATAATGTACCCAATGTATTTAAGAAAAATAATTGTTTTTGTAACAGCTGGTAGAATCTGAGATAACAACTGGAGGATTGACGAAAATAAAACATTGTCAAAATAATAATATCTGTCTTATAATTGTGTGGCTACTGTAACTTTTTTACCTTCCAGAAACATGCGGTGGTTACTCGCTGTGGTCGTGACGATACTGGTGATAGATCAGTGCGTCGCACCTCCAGTTCTGAACAAGGAGCCAGCGGATGACAAGCAAAACGAGGACGATGAGAACAGAGTGGGTGATTCGGTGGAGTATCACAGATACCTCAGGGAAGTCGTCGATGTACTGGAAGGCGATCCTGAATTCAGGGAGAAGGTCAAAAATCTCTCTGAGGATGATATCAAAGTGAGATTTGTCTTTTCAACATTTTATTCATTTGTATTTGTGAGTCGGAGGAATCTGAGTAATGAGGACGATTACAATTGAAATTGACTTTTTACAGAGCGCAAAAATAGCCGAGGAGTTGGACTTTGTGAATCACAACATTCGGACAAAGCTCGACGAGATCAAGAGAATAGAACTGGAAAGACTGAGGCAGCTGGCGACGAAAACGTTTGAGGCGGAGAATAACATCGACACGGATCACCTGAAGATCGCGGGACACGTCGATCACACGAATCCGCATACGTTCGAGGCGAATGATCTTAAGCTGCTGATCTTAAAGGTTTGAAGCGTGAAATTACGTCTGCAAAATTTGCAACGTTTACAGATAACTAGAAGGCGATTTTTTTTTGCAGACAACGGCAGATTTAGCCGAAGAAGATCGTAAAAGACGCGCCAGTTTCAAGGAATACGAGATGGAGAAGAAATTCGAGCAGGAGGAGAAAAAGAAACGTAATGGAAGCACTATTCTAAGTTTATTTCTTATTGCCTCGATCGCTTGTGCTTTAAAAATTCGTCACTACCGCTATTTTTTTCTTTGCGCAGAAATGGACGAAGAGCACAAGAAAAAGTACGAGGAGGAGCTGAAGGCGCTCGAGAAAAAGCACAAAGAGCACAAACCCGTGAGTTTCGAGGCTAATTTCAGTTTGGGAGCAAATAGTACCATTACTCGCCAATTTTTATTTCTCCCCCCATGAAAAAGAAGTATATACAAAAATGTATCTGGAATATACAACTTTCCGGACGACAATATGATAAAAATACATTTTGAATGTATCTCAGATCTATTTTTTGCTCGCATAAATTTCGTATACATCCTAAGATAGATACGGCATATACCATTTTTTCGGAAAAATAGATCTTGTTATATCTAGAATACATCTTATATATATCTGACATATAGTTTATTTCTGTATGGGTCTATTTGACAGCTGCACCATCCAGGAAGCAAACAGCAGCTGGAGGAAGTCTGGGAACAACAGGATCACATGGAATCCGAGGATTTCGATCCCCGAGCGTTTTTCTTCATCCACGGTAAATGATGCCTCAATTTCTATGCCCAATTAGCAATAAGGCATTCGAAATGACTCGATAGATACCATTTCTTAATGTAAGAAAAAAGGTTGACTCGAAATTCGTTCCTCAGATCTGGATGGAAATCGTTTTTGGGACCAGAACGAGGTGAAAACTTTGTTCCTGAAGGAGCTCGACAAGATGTACAACGAGGGAGCGCCGGAAGACGACCTTCGCGAGCGCGCCGAGGAATTAGAGAGAATGCGCGAGCACGTTTTTAGCGAGGCGGATACGGACAAAGACGGTCTCATAAGGTAAAAGAAGTCGCTCTAAGGTTTTGCCACGATTTACTTCGACTGAAACATCGTAAAGTGCTGAAAAATTAATTAGGGTGGAGTACTTAGGTCACCGGTAAATGAACAGTTATGCAGAACGATTTGTTTATCAAGGGCTTCTATAAAATGTAATAGTTTCAGACTGTTTGAGAAAATGTTAACGATTGACCAGAACGTTGAATTATGTGACGCAGCTGAAAAAGTCGTATCTTTATCGCGAAGTACATAAAATTAAATACTCAAAGCCATAAATCCAAAAACACCAGTAAATGAACGGGCCAATCAAACCTACATGTCTAGTCGAAAATAGGCTTCTGTGTCAAAATAATTGCAGCAGGTAGCTAAAAAATAGTCAAATTAAGAATCTAATGTTCGTCGAAGTCGTTGTAAATTACTCACGAACTCTCAAAAAGCTGTTGTTCATTCACTGGTTACTGTTCATTTGCTGGTGCATTCAGCCTACCCCATTAATTTTGTTTGCGAATAATCGATCTTCGATCGGTCGACGAGCCACCGTAATCCATACCATTTGTTTCTCCAGTCTCAAAGAATTCTTGGCTCAATCCAAGAAACCCGAGTTCAGCCAAGATGAAGGCTGGAAGACCGTCGACGAGACGCCGGTCTATACGGAGGAGGATTATCAGGCATTTTTGAAACAGCGACACAACGAAATACAGGAAGCGGTCGCTAAGGGAATGGTGAATATCGACGGCCTTTTTTTTACCGAAACAATAATTAAAAAGCCTTGTGATATAACAGCTGTTTAATTGACCCTATGACGCATGTGAATGTGAACAGTTTTGCTTTCCATCAAGTAAGAAAAGCGTCGACTGACGCTGACATTTTACAGACGGACATGCAGTTTAAATGTTTGCATGTTGAGTACCTTAGTCTCTTGTATTTGTTCTAGTCCTGCGTATTTTAGAGTTCTTGGTTTATTATAGAAGAATTTATTAGTATTTGCGAATGGTATGAAAAGTCACAACACGTTTTGTTTTGCCGTTTCAGTTATTTCCTTAATTTTTACGAGCATTTCGAGCTTGTAAAAATTACGAGCTCGGAATGCTCGTAATTTTTTAGCAATTTTTGTTAAATTCAACAAGAATTTAATGCTAAATTTTTACGAGCATTCCTTAATTTTAGAACAACGAAGAGAATCGCATTTTATTTTACTTCTATTCAACCCTTCACCATTGATTTAAATTAGCCGCAGCGCGAACGAAATGGAATTCGTAAAATCGTGTAGCGAAGAAGTAGTTGATTAGGGTACATAGAGTAACTAACGTTGCTTGTGCATTTTTTTGTTGCCATTGGTAGATACATCCAGACTTCGGTAATGTCGAGGCTGGACATCCTCAACAGGTGAGTTTATCGTCTGACGAATCAATAGAAATAGCATGAATTGTCGTTCAATTGATCCTTTTCCTTCTGGAAGAAAACCAGATCGACACTTTCGTCGACGATAATTTAATTTACGACACGTTTCGCAGTTCCCACCGCAGCACGGAAACGTCCAAATGAATCACGGCGTGCCTCCGCATCAGCAGCAACAATATCCAGGCCAAGTTCCGCCTCAGCAGCAGTTCCACGGCCAATTGCCGCCTCAGCAACAATTCCAGGGCCAACTGCCGCCTCAGCACATTCAGCAGCAGCAAATTCCGCAGTATCAGGGACAGCAGCAGGTCCCGCAGTATCAGGGACAGCAGCAAATTCCGCAGTACCAGGGACAGCAACAGATTCCGCAGTATCAGCAGCAGCAGCAGCAGCAGCAGCAGCAGCAGCAGCAGCAACAATACGTTAATTCAGTTCCGGTACAACAGCAGAACGTTCATCCGGGTCAAGTTCCGGTGCAACAGCAAAATCCTCATCCGGCGCAACAGCAAAACGCTCATCCGGCGCAACAGCAAAACGTTCAGCCGGGTCAAGTTTCGGCGCAACAACCGGGCCAAGTTCCGGTGCAACAAAAACCGGCCGTACCGCAACAAAATACTCAGAATCAGGCGAACGTTCAGGGACACCAAGCGAACGTTCCGCCGGTGAACGAGCAACAGGCGCAGCACAGAACGGGACAGAATCAGGCGCCGGTGGCGCAACAGGCGGCGGCAGGCGACTCTCACGCTCCGCCGCCGAATGTGGTCGGCGTGTAGATAAAAAAAACGAAATTTTGGCAATGATTCCTCCGGTCCGCACGAGATGCGGGCCGGGAAATCCCACTCGGCATCGTCGCTATCCGGTCTTCACGATATCCGGGACGTCTCAGCGTCCACAAAAAGAAATAATCTTTTTTCCAAGATTTACCAGCGAAAAAATCGGTAATTGGACCGCGGAAAATTGTAAGAAATGTCGACGACGCGACATTTGTTGTTATGCTCGACTTGTTGTGATTCCGTTGAGGTTTTCGATCGCCGCAGATCGATTCGCACGAGGTGCAGCGAAATTAAAAAATCGCGAATCTCTCGATTGCGATTTCTATCCTAAATATTTGTGATCGTATTTTGTCTTCTCTTGTCTCACGTCGCGTTGCGACGCAAAACTGACGATGAATATTGTGACGTATGAATTGGTCGAGGAAATGACGCGGAATTGATTCGGTAATTTTTCTCTCTTCTGCCAGTAGGACGTTTCTCTGTTGTACAATATCGATTGTCTAAGCATTTATGTTTGTTCGTCTCATTCCTGCGCGCGCGCGTCTCTGCTCCGTGTGTTATTTAAATGCAATCGAAGAGACGGGTGCGTTTTGTAATCGGTCGGCCACTCGAGCGGCTGAAGTTCTTTGGTCCAAGGCTGATTTGGTTTTAACAAACTGTACAATAAAATAGGAAATACTGAATAAATCGATTTGTCTTGTTAAAGCTGAATACGGTGTTGTTTTTTTTTCACTCTTTACTCTATCGCAACGATAGATTGTCAATTGAATTAAGAGGAATTGCCTGATTTACAGCAAGCGACACGCGTCATTCAAACCCAAACTAATAACTGAAACGAGTTCGCACCGCGGCCTGCGTGAAATTTTCTTAATAAGCAGTAAAATCGGTTTTCAATCAAATCATTCGTACAACGATGATTTAGCCTTTTCTTTTTATTAGCTTGTTGCTCGATGCGGATAATTCGTCTTCAGTGAAGCCTTGACAGGGAAGCTCAATGCTAATTCGGCTGAATCAACATTAATATTCTTACCTTTTCTTTTCACCGCAGCGCATTCGTCGCGACGGCGCTGCAAATTAGAGGGGGAATTGAGTGTAATCAGTGGAATAATTGCACAACGAGAACTGTTGGTTGATCAATCGACTGCAATTTATTTCTCATATTTATTATTATTGCATATTGTTTATGTTTAGTATATTACTTAGGTATACGTGCCAAGTAGCAACTTAAATGTATGATTGCGTGATTCTGTTTAGTTTTTTTTTCTTCTTTTTTCATCATCTTCTTCATCTTCCATCCTCTCAACATTCTTCGCCTTCGCTTTCGCTACCGCGAAAATTCACGGTTCGGTAGGTAGGTAGGGTAATGTAACTTCTTACTCCATTATATATAGGTTGTATTTATAAGTATAGCATATTTCGGTAGAACGTCATTCTTAAGAGCTAATCGGGTATAATAAATAAAATATTCAACAGAGGATCTCGACGCTCGTCCGCAACTCGCTCTCAATTTTTTTTTTTTTTTTCGTCTCACTGTTTTCTTCTTTTTTCTTTCGTCTCAGGATTGACACAGGCTATTTCACAATTTTTGCCGTCTCTTCGCACATCGGTCATCGGCTTGTTTCTCATACACGTGCAATCTTCGTAGCTCGGGGAACACGCGCCAACGTTTAAATATAACAAATTGAACTATCTACTGGAAAAACAAACAAAAAAAAAGAAGGAATTCCTCTCTGAAGGTGATAAGTAGGTGATGTAAATACATAAACGAACGAGTGCCACATATTGCACTCGAGAACGTGGCGGCTTAAACAAAAACATATCGTATACTTATAGCGCGACTCTTGCCGATGAATCGCAATGCCAAGTGTCTCCCGTTATCTTTATTCGCTACAAAAAACCGTCTCACCGACACGTGGATCGCGATTGATAAGCGAGCGTCTCAATTATACAGTTTCGAATAAATAAGATACATAACGTGAAACTTATGAACATAAAAAAAGGGAAAAGCAAAAGGACTAAGACAAAATAATAATAAATATGTTTACACGCATAATAATAATAATCATAATAATAATGTTAATAATCATAGTAATACGATGATGATGAACCTGCCGTGCAATGATTCGCATTTTTTTTCTCGTTCTTCTATTTACATTAAAACACAGTCTCATGTATCCCTTCTCGGAAATATCATCACGATTCTCTTATCATTCTCGTGTGGGCCTGTTTTCGTTTTTTTTTTATCTCATTTCCGGTCTGTGTCGTCGTGTGACTCTTCGCTCCGATCTGTTTTATTTTTCTGCGGGTAATTGTGTTTACGTGTTAAGTGTACTTTACTCGTTTAATCGTGGTACTTGGCTTCACATTACGGATTGTGCGATTAAATGATTTCGGAGTTCTCGGAAAATATTACGTGAGTTCTACCCTTCGAATACTATGTGTGTAATAGTCCCGTTTTAAAACTAGGATGCTCGCTACGACTATCAACGGCGGTAGTTATTTAGCAAGGGGCAAAGAAGCGCGTTTCGTTATTATTGTTACTTCCCGTTAAATCGTATTTTTCATGTTTGTGTGTTGAGGCTCCAGTTTTTATTTTTCTTCTTTTTCTTCATTTTGTCAGCAACGCTCCGACCATTACCCCTTCCAAAGTTATCCTGAAAAACTAGTCTCAAGTCGTGTACAAGGCTACCCTATTGTTCTGGCGTAAATAATAATTATGGTAATTATCATTCGACGGTTTTTTCTTTTTTTTTTTTTTTCAAAGTGTTTCTTCATATTTTTCGGTGTAATACAATCGGCAAACATGTTGACGTCCGGTCTTCTCTCTCTCTCGCATTCACTCGTGTCCTCGACTCGTGCGACGATTCCACACATCTCAATGCAACGTTACAATCCGACGATCGTTGCACATCCGGATCATCGTATTTCCGCATCACCTCGCGCGTGTGTTCGATAAAGAAAAAAATTCTACGAGCTCGAAGTTTTGAGTTCTACCACATCTATGCCAAGACTTTGTCGAAACGCAATTTTTTGGTTGTCTGTTGTATTCATTAATCGGCTCGTTTGGCTTCGGCGGAAAAGGAAATGTGCTTTACCTCGACACCTTTTTCCTCTCACTTCTTCTCATCTATCTCGCCCACTTCCTCGCTTTTTTATTTTGCTTTCAGCAGTAACCATAGCGTCGCGATATACATATATCCCAATTTATATATATATCCTTTATATATTCATTTTTTTTGTCGTGTTCTATATCAATAATAGCGTACTACATACTTTTACTTTTTTTGTTTCACTTACATCTTAAGGTATGTAATATAGGTATTTTTCTGTTATTTATTTTTTTTTCCTCCTCCTCCTCCTCTCTTTCACAGATATTATATCAAAATGTGGAAACGAAGGTTCTCAGAGTGTCCGCGTTCACGTTACTTTGTCCTTCCTCTAATCTTTCTCTCGCTCGTTGACAAATTATACAATCGACAAATAAATATTACTTTTTATATATATATTCATATATATATATTTATATATATGTGTATAAAGATCAGAAGGAAACAACGAACTTCCTAAAGACATGCCATTCAGGGTATTACCGGTGTGGGTCGATCCAAAAATGAATTTTTCTTTGTTTTTTTTTTTTTTTGTTATTTATTTCCTCGGAATCTCTTCGCCCGAGCGACGAACGCAGAATCGCCAGCGCGATTCCGCGTTTGCCGCCCAAGCGACTATACTCGGCTATTTGATAGTCATTCACTCGCCATTCGCACCTGGTTTCGCGAAAATATTGCGGCTCCGTTAGTCTTTTTATCCTCCGTCAAGCGCGAAATTCCGTTCCGAACAAATTTCCACGTCGCCGTCCACAAAATCCGCAATATCTCGCGAAAAATAAAAGAAGACGATAAAGAAAAAATTAAGCACGAAATGTTTGGTTGGTTGTTTTTTTTCCCCTCATTCCATAAACACGAAATTTCGAATGACTCTTCATTCACAAGTGGTCACGATCTACGGGACTCTTTAAACTTTTTGTTTGGAAGGCACTTACTACTTTTTTTTTTATACAATATTTAATTTTATCTCACAGTCGCTCGCAACACGTTCATCAAATTTGGCTCTCACGCACGCGCGCACACTTTCTCGCTCCTCGCAATTCCGTCTTCGCTCGTATTCTCGCGTTCTCACATTACCGTGGATTTTCTTCTCTCTCTTTATTTTTTGAACACATTAAGCCTAGATTGTAAAAATCTTAATCCGCGTATCTTTACTTTCCGTGTTTTTTTTTTATTATTCATCCGCCCGAAAAACAAGGATTTGGACTAAAGTTATACACGCCAGGAATCGCAGTCCCGTGGAATCTCACTTTTTTAAAATTTCTTCCTCTCTAATTCTCCTCCCGTCTCGTTCGTCGAACCAGCAAATTTTGCAAAGCAACAATTGCCATCGCTTGCGCTAGCATTATTTTCTTCTCTCCCTCAACTTTTTTGGTAACTTTTTTTTGCACAAAAAACGTTTGTATCAAGAATATTTTTATTTTTCGGAATTACCGTAGCGCGAAGCTAATCGTCACCAATTCAGAATTTTCCCAATTAATTTAACGCCTCCTCTCTCCCTCTCTGTCCCTCCACGCGGAGCCGAGAGAGTTTTTCATTTTCGAACCGATCAATTCCTAGACAGAAAGTAAAGCAGTGAAAAGACTTGTCCTCTCCTTCTCCCTCTCCCTCTCTCCTTCTCTCTTCGAGTCGAAGCGAAAACAACAATTTTGTTTCTCTCACGAAGGCCACTTTCGAATGTTATTTTTTGTTTAAATCTTTATCTTTATTAGTTCTCCCCTACACTCATTAAACGTTACGAGAGTGATTTTTTTTATCTTCTTCTTCTATCTCTTACGACTTTTCTTTTTTTCTTCTCTCTCTCTCTCGTTCTCTCTCTCTCTCTCTCTCTCTCTCTTTCTCTCTCTCTCTCTCTTTGGATCTGGAGCACCGTACGACAGCGCGGAAGGGGATTAATTTCGCTCGATTCTTTTTTTGTTTCTATTCCTCGCACGCGATCCCAGGGTCCCTCGGCGAATATCATTCAAATGCGGGCGCGTCAAAACTCCGTAAATACAATTTTGAAAAAATAGTCGTGATTTTTTTGTTGCTTGTCGTGCGAAAAAAGCATCCGCGTACGGCAGCGCACGCACTCCACGTATACGACGGCCACGTGAACGAGTCACGTTCAACACTCGCTCTCATATCGAAATCCTAACGTCTTGTTTTTTTTTGTTGTTTCTTATTTACTCCACATTCGTCACTCGCTCACTCACGCATCCCATTCGCACGTTATCCGAACCCGACGAACTCGAGTCGCCCTTTTTTACGTCATAAAACTCTTTCTTCATTATTTTTCTTCCTCTCTCTATCACCTAAACCTTATAATTTTTATACTTGGCATACCCCAAATATGGCAGGAAGGCAATCATTACACTTAATAACGTTACTTCATTTTTTTACTCTTCTTCGTGTTTTTTTTATTCAAAGAGTGTGGCGCAGGACTATCGCATTTTTTTTTCCCTTTCAACCCTCGCACGAATTTTCGAGATTCCTACTCGCTCGCTCTACCCATTTTTTCCTACAGCTCCGCCTCTCGCTCTCCCCATCGTCGTCGATTAAATGACAGTGACAATATTTTTGTACATCGCTTCACCTCTGTGTTTTTACTCATTAAGTAGCAACGGCACGAGCCTCGGTCGTCCTGCAACGAGGAAGAAAACCGAGTCGTCAGTTCGACGCACGTTATCCAATCGACGTGTGTCGCTTCACCGCGAGACTCGGCGCGGTTTCGTTTCCGCTGTTCGTCAGGCGTCCGTCGATTTCGCCGATATTTCTCTAACTCTTTTCCGGAGATTCCTGTCAGCCCGGACGTTATTTACACGAAGGTCGTCTCGATAATACAACTGACAAAAGAACAATAAAAAATGTAAGATTTTTATTCGGTTGACTTAATTTAAAAAAATTATAATTCTAATTTTTTCAAGTCCCTCCACGAATCGTCAGAGCCGAATATAATTTTCGCAATTTTTCGTTGACAAAAAACTACGTAAGCAAATGATTTCGACGACCCCCGGGTGGAAAGTAATTCGAAGACCTCCGGGCAGTTCGACGTCGCGAACGCGCGACGAAAGAGTCAATCTTCTCGGCGCCACTTGGCAGTGTTCACGTGTCGAACGACGTCGCGGTTGGATTGTCGGGACTCGCGAGTCTGCAAATAGTCGCGTGGAATAATCGCGTGGACGTCGTGATTGACTAGAAATCGTTGGCCTCGGTGATACACATCCGCGAACGGTCGCGCGAGCAGCGAATTCCACGGGCATCGTCATTGTATGCAAAAGCACTGGCGTTTTGAACCGGTGCGTCCGTCGACGCGTTTAAACGCGAGCCAACGGGCGTTTAATTCCGCGCCAAGAAGGCAATGTGTCTACAATCACAAGTGACGCCTCGCGCGTATCGATGGCTCGAAGCGAAATGCAATTATCATTTGTCGTTCTCACTTTGTCCAGCGTTTCTCGAGTCGTCGGGACATTCGACACGTGACACTCCAATTACATTGCTCGATAGAGAGAACTGGAAAGTGAAACGACGATTCACATTTTTTCCTATTTCTTTGGAACTACTTTGCCGATTGAAGAAAAATATTTCGTCGAAAAAATCTCTTCGAGAGATCGACGGATCGTTTTCAACGTTTAATTGATAATCAATAACGAAATTATCAATTTAACTAATCATCAAATACATTTAATGTTAATAGCGAATTATCAAAATAGCAAAAATAGCGATTAAGATCACATTTCGTTTTCCAGTCCGTCTCGATGGACGATCGACGACGATAATTTACAACGACCACGCGTTTTCTTATTTTCCATTGAATCCCGTTCCGATGTACGCAAACCTCGGATCTCCTTTCAATAAATTCATCGCTGCACCGAGCGAATGTTTTTCTTTCTCCGATCAATCAGTTCAATCTTTCGTCGACGATTTTCGCCGCGATGAAATTTCGCCGAGTCTCGAATTTCGTCCGACAACCGTGACACCCACCCCGCTGTCTTGCCGTTACTTATTTTCCCCTCTTTAAACTATTATACATTTGGCATTAACGTATAGTATCCCCATATGCGTAGATATATAAATTATGTGCTAGACTCGTGGAGCGAACTCTCGCCTCCCCGGACGTTCGCCACGGCCACTAATATGTATATGTATAACGGGCCCCGATCCCGCGGACCAACAAAGTTTCTTCCGCGAGACGGACGCCTGGAAAAGTCCGCGTCGTGGACTTTTCGCTTGTATTTTTTTTTGTTTTTTTTTTGTGTTTTCCTCCGTCACTTCCGCTCGCCTCGCCCGCTAAGGTAGTCGCGATCGGCGTTTTTTTTTCGCCTCCTCGAGTTTCGAAGCTGTACGATCGACGCTGGGCTCCCCGTTTTTTTTTTCTTCATCCTCTTCTTCCTCTTTTTACAAGATTCGAGAATACACGGCGCGATCCCAGAAACGCGGAATCCCCGTGAAACAAAAAAAAAAGCAGCGCCAAAGAACGAGAAGAGTAAAAGCAACGAGACAGCGCGATTCTTTTTTCTCCCCAACGTTCGGGTGGCAAATAAAAAATACTCGTGGGAAGTGGAAAAAATTGTCTTTGCGCTGGATTTGATATTTTTGTTTCCACGGTTACCGGATTTGCCGCGAGATTTCTGGGAAGCGCCGCACTCGCGCGAGTCTCTCGCGACTCGTCGCCTCGCTCGGTGTTTTTTTGATTTTCCGCCCGCCCTCACGTTCCTCACGTTCACTTATTTATGATCTTCCCCCAAGTCCCCTCTCGCCCTCTCCTCGTCCACCCGTCTCACGTTTTTTTTTCCACCCTTTTGTCGGCGCCTCAGTGCCAAACGCGGAGCACCTTCGCGCGCTCCACTAATCCGTATGTATATTATGTATACCTTCGTCTCTATTTACTTATAATATATATGCATTTTATCCTCTATTTACTATATTTATATGTATATCGTGTATACGCACGAAGTAAACAGAACGAATGTCGACCGTTCGAATTTCTCCCCCGTTTCGCTCGAAAACGTGAGAATTCCCTCGAACGAAAATCCGAGGGCGTTTATAACCAGAAGAAGAAGACTCGAGGTTGACCGTCGAGGTCGAGTCTTCCCGTCTTCCTCTCGTCCCCGAGGGAATGATCCGTCGAGCCGCGGAATATCCTGAAAACCCGCGAGATTTTCTTCTCGATGTTTTCGTTCGCGTCGTCAATCGGAGGACAGGAAAAATCCTGCCGCCTGGAAAGCCTGCGCGACCGCGAGATTCGTGATGTTTCTCTTGCGCCTCCCGAAGGGACCCGGGAGAGGAGCATGAGGGCCTCTCCTTTATGGCCTCCTTACTGCTCGCTCCGGGAGTCGGAGAGCGGCTCGAGCTTCACCGGCACCTTGTCCTTGTCCTTGTGGCAATGGGGACTCTTGACGAGGTCGGCGATGTCCTCCTGGAAGCAGTGATGGGCGATGTTGAGAAAAAACATCGATGTTAAAAGAATCGATTATTAAATAAATCGGTTATGGACAATCGATGTTTCTCAAAAAACTTCGGAACATCGATTATTTCACATCGGTAAAGTATAAAAGGTTGAAAAATCAAAACAAAATCAGCGAAATTATTTTGTTCAAATAAATAAAGTCGACCAAGGTCTCAAGGCACATTCAAAACACAGTGACGCTTGAATCAGCATAGAATAATCATGATTCGTGAAATCATGAGCTGTACCCGTTGTTGGTGCAATTTGCTTGTACTCCTAAAAATTCAATATACGTACGATATAAATGGCAGATACTATTTGCATAAGGATAGGGGTTGTGATTCACGCAGAATTGTAAATAGAACAAAATAGATCGGATAATCTGTCTTCTATTGAACGTCATATTTTACACCATATGACACACGTTACACAGGAATTGAATATATCACGAACTTTAGTGATGCAAAATTATCGAGAGTTGATGTTTCTTTAAAACTGTTAAAATATACTTGTAACACCGCACAGACCGTCTTCGATTTTTTTTTGTCGATGTTTCATAAATAAACATCGAACATCGATTAATCGGTTTCGAAAAAAATCGGAAAAAACATGGATTTTTCGAAAAAAAAAAAAAAAAAAACATCGGCGATCGATTAATCGACAAACATCGCCCACCCCTACCTGGAAGAGATTCTCCGGCCGGGGGCTGACGAAGCTGCGGGCGGGCTTGTACGTCATTCCGCTGACGCCGATGCCGACCTCGACGCTGCTCGGTATGTGGGCCGGGTCCATCAGCGGCGCCAGGGGACTCGCGAGCGGGCTGCCCTCCATCGGGCTCTCCGGCGGCCCACCCGACCCCGGACTCGGCAGACCGAGGATCAACGGCGAGTTCCTGTTGTTGCTGTTGTTGTTGTTGTTATTATTGTTGTTGTTGTTGCTCGCCGGGCTGTTGTTGTTCAGATGGTGCTGGCTGACCTGGACCGCCGCCTGGAAATTCGCCGAGAGATTCGTCGCTATCATGTCGTGCTGATGGGACTGCGCCGCCGCCACCATGCTGCACATCTGGTGTCGGAGACCTGGGGACAGGGTGAGAGAGTCGTTAGTTTTCTTTTGCTTCCTCATAGAGGAAGCTTTGTTTTCGTGAAATTTTTTTTTTCGAGATTTTCATGTTAACATACTCAGAATCACCTAAAACGTCGAGAAAAATGGTCTAGAAAATATGTCTGCATGTGGGTGTGTGTGTGTGTGTATGTATGTATAATCCAGGCACCGAATATTCAATTGTTCATAACTCAGGAACGGCATGATGGATCGAGCTAAAAATTGGCACGAAAGTAGAGTATCAACTACTCTATAATTCACCTGTTTTTAAATTAAATGTATCCATGTATACAGATTTTATGAAATTTACAATTTTTCAAAAAAATGGCGTGAGCGCTCTAACTTTCGTAAAAAATTCGACGATTTAACTATATACTTCTTCATAAATAAAGACACGTTCAATGTTGTTTGGTATTGAATTTCAGCGAAATCGGTAAAGCGGTTTCGGTTTTATAGAATTTTGAATTTTTCGAAAAAAATAAATTTTGCTCTAAATCACGTCGAATGTAAACAAATGAACCAAAATATTCAACAGTCAAAAAATGACATACAGCCCTGTTACGTACGAAATTTGGTGACGATCGGTAAAGTCGTTCGGATTTTACGCTGTTATGAATTTTTGAAAAAATATAGATTTTCGCTGTAACTTACGGATAAGTTATGAAAGTAAGACAACATTTTGTATCTAATCAAAAATAGATGTAACGGTGTTTGTAACGGAGTTTTCTTTGGTTCAAATAAAAAAAAGTTGCAAAGTTGAACTTTGCACATTGCTTCCTCATTAATTTCCCTTTTTCACAAAGCTTCCTCTATGAGGAAGCCAAAGTGAATAAATAAGCTTCTTCATAGAGGTGGCTTTGTGAAAAAGGGAAATTAATGAGGAAGCAATGTGCAAAGTTCAACTTTGCAACTTTTTTAGTTTGTTTTTGGAGCAGAAGATTGGTCGAAAGGGTCCGATGTGGCAGAGAGAAGTCGCGAGGTGTCGAGGCGATTTTTTTTAAATCTTTGTGTCACGCTGTTGCAACAGCGTGACAAAATGAGTATTAAAAGAGTATTTCTGTAGCATGAACCGTCGAGGTATTCAAAGTATGTCGTATTGGACTGAAAAATAGTAATTTCATACTAAAAAAAATGGAATCCTCAATCACAGGGATATGTTTTTAGGATACAATTTGCGACTTGTAATGGAAATATGAGATCAAAAACTGAAAATTTTCAAAAACCTACAATTGACGAGTCGTCTATCCTAAGTTTTTGAAAAATTTTCATTTTTTGACTTCTGGTTTTCAATACTAGTCGCAAATTGTACTCTAAAAATATATTACTGTGATTGAGGATTTAATTTTTTTGAGTATGCAATGACTATTTTTCAGTCCAATACGACATACTTTGAATACTTCGACGATTCATACTACAGAAATTTTCTTTTCATACTATTTTTTTGCGCGGGTGTTCAGCGTGATGGTGAATTTATTCTGAAGTCTGTGATTTTTTTTTTAGAATGTAGCAAGAAGCTAATTCTGAAAATGCAAGCAGGGAATTTGCTGAAATTGAACAAAACAAAATTTGTTTTATTCACGAGGTCGTTTATCTATTTACCTATTTGTAGAATGAGTTTAAACGTCTTACTAAAAGTGCAAGATGGACCGATGTAATAAGCGCAAACAGTTATTTTCAAGCATTATTAATTTGTCATTTAATGGGGAGGTCTTTAGTCTTTTTTTTTAACAATTGCGCTTATAAATTGTGTTTTATTTTACTTTGCGAATCTACCTCTTACTGTATACCATTTTCTTGCTCTTTCGTGTCAAGGGTTTGTGCCGTCTACCGCTTTATAAATAAATAAATAAATAAATAAATGAATAAATAAACAAATAAATAAATGTACAAATAAATGAATAAATAAATAAATAAATAAATAAATAAATGTACAAATAAATGAATAAATAAATAAATAAATAAATGTACAAATAAATGAATAAATAAATAAATAAATAAATGTACAAATAAATGAATAAATAAATAAATAAATAGGTCTTAAAAAGGACCTCAGTACAGATTACACATTTGGGTAACTTTTTCATCCACCAGAAATTCGCGCTCGAGCAGATTGAACGAATGAAAGACGACTTGGCGCGTGGCGCGTCGGTTGTTCTTTTTCCCCCTCGAAATAACGTGATAAATTACCTTGAGCAACCGCGGCGACCGCAGCGGCCGCAGCGGCACCGGGACTGACCGCACCCTCCGGGCCGTTGCACGCGTAATTCGCCAGACTCGGATACATCGGATTCGACTCGTCCTTGACGATGTGACCGTCGCGAAAAACCACCGCGCGAATCACGCCGCGGATGTGCTCGTCCGGCCAGACGCCGAGCAGGATCCTCTGGGGTCTACCGCGACCCTTCGGTCGAAGATCTGTAAAGTTCAACGTCAACACACACACAAATGAATAATCTTCGCCAGACGTATCGAATGCGGCGGCAATTTCGCTAATCGTTGGAACGTCCCTTGAAAAAAAAAAAATCGGTAACTCGATCGCTCGTTTCACTCGGCCACCCGACTGAATCATAACTTCGCCTCGGCATGATTTATGCTTCCTGCGGTGATTACAAACTGTCGCAATTAGATTCTAAAAATGTCGCGTGACGCAATACAACATTTTATGGCTGCACGAGTAGTTGGAAAATCCATCCAATCACTTTTTTAGATCCAGCAAAAATCGGGATACGGAAAATACATAAAAACTGTCCTATCACACTAATGACATTTTTTTTAATCATCAAAATCCTACTATGAAAAAAATCCAGACAATAACAAAAATTTGCCTCGATTCTCCCAGGAAATATCATAAGTTCGTCTGACCAAACTTTTTGATCCAGCTTCATTTTTATCGGAAGTTAAGCAAATCCGAAACTTTCCTACAGTGTTGTAAGTCCCCATTACTTTAAGAATTAAAGCTCACACAACAGTTTATTTTCTAGTTACAATTTTAGAACGATGACCTGTAACGACTATAAAATCATATGTGGACTTTTGAATAGGCGTAAGAGAAGCCTAATTTTTAATCAAATTTTGGGAGAAATTGTGAGAAAAATGGACAAGCGCAATTCCCATTATTTTCGCAATGCATTAACAATATTTCTCCATTTTCTCCATTGCATTAACAATATTTCTCCATTTTTTCAATAACATTACCATCAAGCTTTATGGGGAATTAATATTTCTCGCCTCTCTTTAAAAGTTTACACATCATATTATAATCATTACGAGTTATTATTATAAAAACATAATTACAAATTAAAGCCAATCGTACCATCAATTTTATTTCTATAAAAATTAGGGATTTACAACTCCGCTTTTCTATCACCAAATAAAAAAAGTTACCAAAAGCACCGGACGTCAATCTGAAGTGACTAAATCCCACCGTTCAACCGCCGCACTATCAGCCGTGTGAAGAAAAAAAAACGTGTCGCGATTTTCTCAGCCACGTCGCGACCTCAGCGAGATTAAAGATTCTAATAAAGATGTAGCCGGACTGTGTGTTACGAGTCGACACGTCCGGAGTGGACGAAGACGGAGGTAAATGAGCGGCGTGGATGAGGAGAAGCGAACGCCGCGGGAGGAGGGAGAAAGGAAGTAAAGATAGTTGAGGCTGTTAACGCGGCACTAATACGTCCGTCGCGCGCTGAGAAACGATAACGATAGCGAGCGACCGCCTCGCGCTCCAGTTGAACAATAAAATAAACGAATTAAGCGCGAGCTGCGTAAACACACAATGGCCGTCAAATCAGGTAACTGCGGGCCGTGGAGAGGGAGAGAGAGGGAGAGAGGCGACGGGGACGGAGAATCCGGCTAATGCGTGCAGCAAACGAGCTGCAGCCCTGATGTAATTGCAGCTTTTACGAGCGCAACTAAATCCACGAAGGTGGCTGCGAGTCGCAGGGCCTCGCGGACCTCGCGTCGGGAATATATTCTTTAAACCCCTCGTTTATTAACTATTCACGACTGCGAGCACGACGAGCTTGAACATCTCGCGCGTGGCATGAAAATACGGCGACTAGGGCTGGGCGATGTTTGTCGATTAATCGATCGCCGATGTTTTTTTTTTCTCGAGAAATCGATGTTTTTTTCCGACTTTTTTCAAAACCGATTAATCGATGTTCGATGTTTATTTATGAAACATCGACAAAAAAAATCGAAGACGGTCTGCGCGGTGTTACAAGTATATTTTAACAGTTTTAAAGAAATATCAACTCTCTATAATTTTGCATCACTAAAGTTCGTGATATATTTAGTTCTTGTGTAACGTGTGTCGTATGGTGTAAAATATGACGTTCAATAGAAGACAGATTATCCGATCTATTTTTTTCTATTTACAATTCTGCGTGAATCACAACCCTTATCATTATGCAAATTGTATCTGCCACTTATATTATACGTATATTGAATTTTTAGGAGTAGAAACAAATTTCACCAACAACGGCTACAACTCATGATTTCACGAATTATGGTTATTCAATGCTGATTCAAGAATCACTGTGTTTTGAATGTGCCTTGAGAGCTTGGTCGACTTTATTTATTTGAATAAAATAATTTCGTTGATTTTGTTTTGATTTTTCAACGTTTTCTGCTTTACCGATGTAAAATAATCGATGTTCCGATGTTTTTTGAGAAACATCGATTGTTCTTAATCGATTTATTTAATAATCGATTTTTTTAACATCGATTTTTTTTCTCAACGTCGCCCATCCCTAACGGCGACCGACGGCCCAGTCGTTGACCGTGTAAACCAAATGTCGTTAGACGCTGATTTTACTGCAGGCGGATTTACAGTGACGTCATTTTTAACGCAAATGTTTGACAAATTTTTGGTAACCTTTTGTTTTTGCCGAATACCGTAAAGTTATACTAATTGTGTGTTAAATTCAAGTTTTTTGTTAACCTTTTTCTTAATTCAATTTCTGTTATCCTTTTGTTTATGCTGAATATTTTTTAATTACACGAATTGTGTGTTAAATTCAACTTTTTTGTTGTAGTCTGTGTGCTGCATATTTATTTTTGGATTTGCGTTTCATTTTGTTTATAGCGAAAAAAAGAAATCATTTTTCACGTTTTTCTCGTGGAATTTTACATTTTTCGGGCAAACACCCGTGCTTTTCGGGATCAGCGGCAAATTTGCCAACGAAGAGGGTTTTCAAACTTTACGAAATCGAATTTTTTTTTGCAAAAAACGTAAGGAAAAATTAATTTAAAAAAATCCATGGAACTTGATTTGGAAAAATTCGCAATTTTTGGGGATGCGATTTTAAGATTCTGTGAAAATTCGGAAATCAAGATATCGCGTTCCTCCTTGCAGCATTTTCTTCGTTATTGATTTTTTTCTCGCACGAAGGAAGAAAATTCAGGTTCGACAGATAAAAAAAAAAATAAAAAAATAACCTCGATTTTAGTGAAATGATGAAATTTGGAAAAAAGTACGAAAACATTTTTAAACAATGTAACACCTTACTTCGATGTATTTTTGTTCATACACAACGAATTCGGCATTGGTTTTTTTTTTCTTCTAAAAGCAATATTTTTTGCTCAAGACTCAAAAAACTTGATTATTTACGATTTTTTTTATTTTATTTTTTTGCTTCAACTGGATAAGCGCGTGAATGGGCTACAATTACGTTAAAAAATGTCATCACTTCTTTTCACAGTATAACGATCTCTGTTCTCCTCTCTGCGATAAGTAGCCGCTTTAACGCTTTGACGCTCCGAACGCGTCGAGCCTGCAGTCGATGAAATGCGATATGACCGTCGATGCCGTTCCCGCTCTCCTTCACGAGCGACCGCGACGTTCCAAGCGGGTAGCGAAATTGCCGCGATTGTAGAGGCGTAATTGAATATAAAAATGGCAACTAACACTCACCGGCCCCGCCATCGGAGCTAGGCCCAAGCATGTTGTGAACTCGGTTTGCGTACAGCACGAACGTCGGATAGGGGATGTCGTATTTTCTGCAAAAGACGAGAAACAATTTTTTCTTATTAAATATTATTTTTTTATTTTTTACGAACATTTTCTGACATTTATTTTACAATTATTTATGTGCAGATGTAATAATTCAAAATGTATGAGAAATATTCATCAGCGTTGAAAAATAATAGTCAACCGACCAATAATGGAAATTTGATAAACAGGTTTTTCGTTCAGTAATTGGAAATACAAGAGTTCAGAAAAATCGTTATTACAACAATCGTTTTTTAAAACGACCATTTTTGTATTCACAATAACTTTTTATTATCGTTTTTATCGTTTTATCTTTTTTTATTATCGTAATTAGTAACCAATGATTAATAATTGTTAGTTAATCCCATCACGGAATCTCATTGTATTGCAAATAATTGGTAATTAAGGTAGTACGAGCGGTACAGTCCCGCCAAACGTGAGTTTGAGAGAATATTTCGAACACTTCTCAATGGGATAAAAATCTGAAAAAAATCAAGCACGTTGAAGGTACCGAAAAGATTGATTTCGCGTAATAATAATTCAAAAATGTTATTAACAAATACATGTAAAAATGAATTGTTCAATGATTTACCCGGTAACCCAACTTTTTTTTTCTGATGAAAAATATTCATTTATTTTTCTGAATACGTATGAATTTTTCGGAATTTTCTCTAATTTTTCGAAATTGCGTTTTTTCAAGAAAAATGTTGGGCGAAAAACGCATTTAAAAAAATGTAGACAAAATTCTGAAAAAATTCATACGTATTCAGAAAAATGAATGAATAATTTTCATAAAAAAAAAGTTGGGTTGCCGGCTAAATTGTTGAACAATTCATTTTTTCATTAATTTGTTAATAACATTTTGAAATTAGTATTATGCAAAATAAATCTTTTCAGTACCTTCAATGTGCCTGATTTTTTCCAGATTTTGGTCCCATCGAGAAGTGTTCGAAATATTATTTGAAACTCACGATTGGCGGGACTGTATCGCTTGTACTACCTTAATTCCGCCTTTTCTTGATTTGTCGACGCGTATATTTATGAGAAAAAATTTGAAAAAAAAAAAAAAAAAAAAAATAGAGGATCGATTTACTAACCTTGCGGCCTGACTGAGGGAAAGTCCTTCCTTGAGAACGCTGAAGATCGCCTCGGCCATCGTCTCGGGTCGCCACGACTTGAGGGGTCCGCGTTCCCGGAAGCGCAGATTGTGCACCAGGCCCGAGTTGGTGTTCCAGCACTTTTGCCAGAGCGACTGAAGCTGGTACTGATAGCTGTCTGCTGGAACAGCCCCCCGCGAAAGAGAAAACGGAGGAAAGCACGATATTAGTTGCGGCGTCGATGGTTTCGCAAATTTTTGAGGTTTAAAGGAAAATTATACTCAATAATGAAACGATCGATGAAGGGGACTTGTGTTCGTGGGTCGTGCATTTTGCTTTTATTAGTTAATTTCTCTTTCGTTCTCCTCTCTATCAATATTAGTTTTGCGATACCTTGGTCGAGATTATCTATAAATAAATAGAAAAAAAAACAACAACAACAAGACACAGCGAAAATGCGATTCGTCGATTGTTACAAGTCACGAGGATGTATAAATAATTTCAATATTTCGGCTGGGGGTTTAACGTACTTTTTGTATTGTACCAAGTCTTACAATCCTCGTACATGATTCATCGGCGAGGACGACATCACATTTCAATTGCTCCGAATTGCTCCAATTTCACCGAATTATTTTACCCAATATACGTTTTAAGCGCTCATTTCGCTGACTCTTAATTCGTTATTCGTCGGTCGAGGCTGGTGGCGAGAGAATCTTCGAAACGACTTTTGACACGACGGGTTTCAATATTTTTTCACGTGTAGATTTTTAAATAAAAAAAAAATAAAACATTTTGTGGAGTGCGAAAAATAAATAAAAATAATGTCGAGTAAAATTCCATCAAACGTTATTGAAAATTATTGCAGTCCAAAGACGCGAGGGGAATTAATCGTATGTGTGAATTGCGCGGCCGTGGCTGACCTCAGTTTCGCCGAGGAAAATTCTTCTGGGGTCGTGAGAGACGTCGGCGGGGAATTGCAGGACACCGGAGAACCCGAGACGAAGATCGAATAAGCTCGGCGCCAAGTTAGAAAACTGGAGCACTCGTTGGTCGCGGCCACAGCGACGGCCTCAATTCCCGACGATTATTTAATAGTTTATTTATTGGGTCTAATTAAGCCTCCTCCAATTTAATAATTAATACAATTAATTGGAAATCACGTACACACGCGTGGCGCGACCGGTTCTATCTTTAGAGCGAGCCGAGCGAATTAGCCGATTGGCCACGTAAGACCCCGAGACTCGATTGACTAATTGCGAGCCGAGCGTTTTTCCCTTTTAATTAAACCACGTGGCCAAATTGACGATTTCAAGGATTCCGTCGCGTCTCAGCCGTCGACTCGTGTGGTCACAGTCTTTTTCATTTCCAGCACCAAAGCCACATTGGCGATTCGATTTTGTGCTTTTTTACATTCGTTTTTCTGACATTCAAAAAACGAGTTAAAATATATTTTCGCCTCTGTCGTTTAATGGTAAAAACGGTCCAAAGGCACATTCGACGATTCTTCTTGGTCCCTCAAATTGCAAATAAATATCACGTGTAAAGATACGACTTATCGGTTCTAATAATATTCTAGTGGAATTAGTCTAGTTCTTACAGTTAATACAATTGCACGAATGTAAACTCCTCGTCTCGGTTTTTCTTTTTTGAGCAGATCTTTCGTCGCGTCTGCGACGAAAAAATTCTTATTAATAAATTAAAGCGATTATTGCTAAATATGAGCGAGCGTTTAACTAAGAAACATTTAATAATATCTGTTAATGTCAGTTAAGAGATTAAGTAGACAGAGATACGAGAAATGTTGGTAACAAATTACCGACGTTAATACAAATTTAATTTACTTTACCAAATGTTGTTTACATCTTTTGCTATCTAACAGTAATTTTTCATTACTCGATAGAAATACATTTTTTTTTCATCTAAAAACCGCCGTTTATTTGATTTGTTTACAATCACACGAACATAACTTAATTATTGCTCTTGAGCAATCGAGACACTTAAAAAAAACTTTAATCTACAAACGTAAAGCCAAAAAAACTGGAAATGGCGGAAGTGAGTTTCACTCGGGATTTATGTACAATTATTATTCGACGACGGAATATTTCGTTTCGCTATTAAACTAAACGGTAAAAGTTACTTATAACGACCAGGCTTGAGACGTTTCTCCGGGCTTCGTTTTTCCTCGGTCCTCAGAAAAATAAAACTTAATCATCGAAATGGACGGCATTTGCCCGACGACAGATTTGTCGCTTTTAATCCTAATATTTATAAATAAATCTATGCTGGACGGCAGATTCGTGACTCGCGGGAATTTCGACGATTGGACACGCGTTTCGTATAATTCATAAAGCTCAACGCGACTACAGCATTTTTCACTATTAATAAATATAAATTGTAATGGTTTCCGGCTCTCTCACTAAGGCTCGTTCCAATATTTTCAACGCTTCTCATCCGATTCTCGCGACAAGTGCGAAAACCCGAAAAATGAAAAAAAAAAAAAAAAAAAATGCAAGAAACAAGCGAACGAAAAGTTGCAACAAACTCATTTCTCTCACGCTCGACGCGCTTCAGCCTCGCCACTCGCGACTCACAACTTTTGCCCAACGAATGCTCAACTAAATTGGTAAAAAAATAATAATAATAATTGACAGTATTCGTTATCTTCCTCGGTTGAAAAGAAAAATTCGTTTGCCAGTTTTTCGACGTTGATAAAAAAAACAAAAAATTGACAGTGTTCGTTATCTTCGACCGTGGAAAAAAATTCGTTTGCTCGGTGCGTCGCCGCGGCTGAAGTCGCGTTCGGGGCGAAGGGAGAAGCTCGCGGGTGTCCAATTATCGCGATCCCCTCGCCGTGGTCATTCGTTCTCGTTCTCGTCGTTGAAGTAGAGCGAGACGATCGAGTGTTTCTTGCAAAAGGCCCACCACCAACGAAATCCCGAGAGGCCGGTGAAAATGAAGCCCGGGTCGCGTCGCCGTCGCAGCCGCTCGACGAAATTCAGAATCGCGTTGAGGGATTTCTTCGTCCGTCTGTTGTACGGGCTGACCGTGATGTCGCAGCAGAATTGGAGCACCGCCGTCTCCTCCTGCGAGTTGAGGCCGGCCTCCTCGAGCACCATCATCCTCTTGGATTTCCCGAGGATATTGTCGTAGAGCGTGCCCTTCGGGATCCCGTACTTGCTCGACGCCTGGGTGAACCTCATCTTCTGCGTCACCACCGCCTCGATCGCCTCCTGGAGATCGTGACGCGTCCACGTTGGGGCCTTCAGCTTCAACAGGCTCGAATAGTCTGCTAGAAATCGAGTCATTGACAGGGGGAACCTTGAGTGAATTCTACGGACGATGAAACCCTTCGCGCTGTCGTCGAGATTTCGGAACGGATTAATTAATCAAGGAATTGCCTTTTTCTTGCTTTTATTTTTTTGCCAGTTTTTTCACTTTTCTTTTTAGAAAAAAAAAACTCCGGGATGAATCAGAAAAAATTGTAACAGAAAGAACGAATTAATTAATCAAGGAATTGCTTTTTCTTGCTTTATTTTTTTGCAAATTTGTTCACTTTTCTTTTTAGAAAAAAAAACTCCGGGATGGATCAGAAAAAATGGTAACAGAAAGTATACCATTTTTAAATGGAAAAAATGGAATTTTTTTATATCAAAATATTTTTAAAAAAATTCCCCTCGTGAAAAACGATTTATTGTTTCTGTCATTGATCGACGAATCCAAAAGCTCAATAATATATCAAACGTACAACATTGCAGCAATTCCATTTCAGTTAATTGAATCAATTTAAGCATCAAAATTTCATTCAGATTGAGTCACTTAATTCTGTATATATTTTATAAAAACTTATTTGGAAATACGAAATTGAAATCCTACAATTATTTAAAATATCAGTAAAAAACCTGCTTTTTCGCCTAAGCATTGAGTCTTATTTCCTCAACTCAATTTAATCATTGGATCTAAGCGATCTGAATAATAAATCAATTTCAAAACGTGTCGACAATCAATGATTAATTTTTTAATTGATATTTATCCTGACGTTGAAAAATTGATTTTTCAGTAGGGGCGAACGGGATGGAAATTTGGCTACTTGGCTCAGGACATGTTTAAGATTTTGTCGAAAAGTTTGAAAAAAAAAAAAAAAAAAAAAAAAAAATGGAGGTGTCTTTATCGAGCTGTCGGGACGAAAAAGACGCGTCCTCGACACACCGCGAGCCCTTGACGCGGAGGGACGGATCGCTGGGGCGCACGGGTGAACCACCACCACCACCACCACCACCACCGCCACCAGCGCCAGGACCGCGCGAGCCAACGAGCTATCCGCAACCCCCTCAGCCCCACCCCGCTGCCCGCCGACGTAGTAATTAACGCCGTTTATACGTCGGGATTTATGCTCCGGCGCGGTTTACAACACCCGACGCGAAGCCCGATTTACAACTACAACCCCCGCGGGCGACCCCGAGCGTTGCTTTCTACACGTGCCACCGGCAAAGCGAGGCTTTGCGATAAATACCTGCGCCGTTCTGCTCTGTGTGCTTTCATTCGCGCGCACGCGGCCAAATTTTCGGTTTAGTGGATTCGCACACGAATTTTCACGGAGTCGCGCATTACAATTGACAATTAAATAAATACATTAAGTGCGGATTAAACCGCTAAAGAGACGTTTTACACGCCGGAAACGTTCGCAAACTTTTTCGCTTTTTCAGCTTTAGCTATTTTGCAGGTATTTTTCGATGCGGGGAAAAAATTAAAAGAAAACGAAAAAATTGACAGCTCAGCTCAGGGCGAAAAATACATATTTTTTTCGATAAAGAGAACAAAGTTTTAAAATAGAAAAAGAAAACGAAGAAATGAAGGCGGGACCGAATTTGTATGGAGTCGCGCATTACAATTGACAATTAAATAAATACATTAAGTGCGGATTAAACCGCTACGTTTTACACGCCGGAAACGTTCGCAAACTTTTTCGCTTTTTCAGCTTTAGCTATTTTGTAGGTATTTTTCGGTGCGGGGAAAAATTTAAAGAAAAAGAAAAAATTGACAGCTCAGCTCAGGGCGAAAAATACATATTTTTTCGATAAACAGAAAAAAGTTTTAAAATAGAAAAAGAAAATGAAGAAATGAAGGCGAAACCGAATTTTCACGGAGTCGCGCATTACAATTGACAATTAAATAAATACATTAAGTGCGGATTAAACCGCTAAAGAGACGTTTTACACGCCGGAAACGATTGCAATCTTTTTCGCTTTTTTACAGAATTAAAAGAAAACGAAAAAATTGACAGCTCAGCTCAGGGCGAAAAATACATATTTTTTCGATAAAGAGGAAAAAGTTTAAAAATAGAAAAATAAAACGAAGAAATGAAGGCGAAACAATTGACAGCTCAGCGCGGGGCGAAGACTAATTTTACGATTTGCACGAATTTTCACGGAGTCGCGCGTTACAATTGACAATTAAGTAAATATGTTAACTGCGAATTAAGCCGCTAAAGAGACGTTTTGAACGGCGAAAACTTCTGGAAACGTTTTTTTCAGCTTAACCTATTTTACGTGTGTGTTTCTCGATGCGAGGGAAAATATTTTCGTTCCGATAAAACGAAAGAATGAAAGGAAAAAAGAACAAAAACAAAAAAAAAAAAAAAATAAAAGCGAAAAAACTGACGGTTCAGCCCGCGGGCGAAAACTAATTTAACGATAAATTTATGCGGAAACTCAAAAATTATCGGACAACTCGGCGTCGAAAAAATGCGCCGGGCGAGAAACGAGCGAGACGATAAAAAGTGTAAAATTATGAAGACAAAAGAAAATGAAGTGGTGTAAAAAAAAAGAGTTAAAATGGTGGCGCCGTGAAGTGGCCGAGCGGCGGGGCGAGAAGAGAGAAAATACTTGAGGGCGAACCCTCGCCGATTCGTTTTACTTGAGTTAAAACTTGGCGAAGCGGGAAATTTTCGTCGGAGGCGAGAAAAAAATAAATAAAGCAATGGAAAAGGACGACGAGGAGGCGAGAGAGAGAGAGAGAGAGAGAGAGAGAGAGAGCGAGGCGAGGCGAGGCGAGGGAGGAAACGAGATATCCGTGCCCACCTGTTGGGGCCAGTGAAGTCGACGAAGGGAGAAATACCGGAGAGCTGAGGGCTCGCGAGCCAACACCGCGCGTTGGCTTTTCTTCGTCGTTTTACGTTTTTTTTTCCCTCCGGCTTAGTATTTTCCTTCTCCACGGGACTCGAAACTTTATCCAACCGAAGCGCGAGTGAGTTGAAACAATTGCGGAAATACAAATATAATGAGTTTCGGTGCCGCCGAGGAGCGACGAATGCAAATGTTTTCTCAACCAATTCTTCGTTTTTCCCCCGCTGTTTCGATTAATCCGTGTGTTTAGCTCCTTTATTTTATTTTTTTTCGCGAAAATTAAACACTGAATTTTGCCGTTGGCTCTCTGGATTTAATTATTATGAAATAAATTAAATTAACAAAAGTGTGCAGTAATTTTAGGGGATTAAACTACAAAATTGCATCCCATTTGAATCTCACTTCGGGGCTTTAATGGAGAAAAACCGGGGGAAAAACTTGATTGAATTAACGAAATTCGCGTTGGCGGGGAGGCCAAGTGGAAATTTAATTTATTAAACGATTTTCTTTTCGTGTCGTGTAATTAATTCACTCGCAACACGCAGACTTGGGTCAACTGAAATGTTTACTGTCTGTGTAATCGCCAAAAATTTAATATCACTAGACTGTATTCGAAAATTGAAATCAATCTTCAATTTATTTTAATTCAAATAATTTCGTTAAACTGTACATAAAACATTGCATTTAATTTCGCTTTAATACTGAACAAGTTTCATTACTACTCGCAGCACTGTCTCAATCTATTTTTATTTCTATTTCTGATAAAAATACGTGTTGCATTCAGTTAAAAAAATACTCAACTGATGCAATTCCTTTAAGGTAGTTATGCCGCTCATAGCTGATTTCGCATAAATTCAAGAAAAGTGAGAGAGGACTGCAAACACTTCTCGATGGTATAAAAATCTGAAAAAATTCATGCACTTTGAAGGTACCGAAAAGATTAATTTTGCATAATAATAATTCTAAAATGTTATTAACAAACTAACGAAAAAATTGTTTAACAAATCACCCGGTGACCCACATTTTTTATGAAAATTATTCTTTCGTTTTTCTAAATACGTATGAATTTTTTCAGATCTTTAAATTGACCTTGAAATTTGTGTTTTTGCACACATTTTCCATATAAAAAATACACACAAAATTCAAAGTCAATATAAAAATCAGAAAAAATCATACGTACACAGAAAAACGAACGAATCAATTACATTGAAAAAAATATGGGTCACCGAGAAATTTGTTACATAATTTTTTTTCTCATTACTTTGTTAATAACATTTTAGACCTATTATTATGCAAAATTAATCTTTTCAGCAGCTTTAATGTGCATGCATTTTTCAGATTATTATACCATCGAGAAATGTTTGCAATTCTCCCTTATTTGTCTCAAATTTATGCAAAATGAGCTCGAAGCGAAAAACGACCTTAATTGATTTTTACCTTTAGTTCAATGACAAAAAAATCATTTTCGTTAATACGAAAATTGATGATATATATTTTTTCTTCATTTGAAATTTCGACGAAAATACTCGGGGTTCAAAGACGAGAAGCGGTTGAGACGCTCGCTCGGCCGGGAATACATCGAGGCAGCACCGAGAATAGGGCGAGCGAGAGAAATCCGAGGCGAGTTATCGGCGCCATTAACCCGGGCACAGTGCGCGCACCTCGGCGTCGACTATCTAAATTGCTTTCTATATTAAAGCAAAATGCATTCCCGCGCTTTATTATTGCGCGAGTAATGACGCACGCGCGGGGGCCGCATTCGAGTGCTCACCGCGCGCGGTCCCCACCTACGTTCCTCTTTGCCGGTGAATCGCCGACCGTGTCATCGTGGCTTCCCCCCTCGGCGAATGTCGTCAACTTCGTTTTGCCCCCCCCCCCCCCCCCCCCCCCCCCACCCCTCGGCGTCTTTTCTTCCGTCGTCCACTCGCTCTCACTCCGAGCTGCCGTTCGATACCTCGACGCTCGTCAATAACGATCTCTCGCACACGACGTCTTTGCGAAATTACAACCCGAGCGATTGGCCATTTTGCGACTGATGACGGTTAATTAATTTGCGGAAAAAAACGGTTGGCAATCGAAATTTTTCATTGTACACATTTTTTTTTTGATAAAGAGAAAAAACGTTTTAAAATAGAAAAAGAAAATGAAGAAATGAAGGCGAAACCGAATTTTCACGGAGTCGCGCATTACAATTGATAATTAAATAAATACATTAAGTGCGGATTAAGCCGCTAAAGAGACGTTTTACACGCCGGAAACGTTCGCAAACTTTTTCGCTTTTTCAGCTTTAGCTATTTTGCAGGTATTTTTCGATGCGGGGAAAAAATGTAAAGAAAAAGAAAAAATTGACAGCTCAGCTCAGGGCGAAAAATACATATTTTTTCGATTAAGAGAAAAAAGTTTTAAAATAGAAAAAGAAAATGAAGAAATGAAGGCGAAACCGAATTTTCACGGAGTCGCGCATTACAATTGATAATTAAATAAATACATTAAGTGCGGATTAAGCCGCTAAAGAGACGTTTTACACGCCGGAAACGTTCGCAAACTTTTTCGCTTTTTCAGCTTTGGCTATTTTGCAGGTATTTTTCGATGCGGGGAAAAAATTTAAAGAAAAAGAAAAAAATTGACAGCTCAGCTCAGGGCGAAAAATACATATTTTTTTCGATAAAGAGGAAAAAGTTAAAAAATAGAAATATAAAACGAAGAAATGAAGGCGAAACCGAATTTTGACGGAGTCGCGCATTACAATTGACAATTAGATAAATACATTAAGTGCGGATTAAACCGCTAAAGAGACGTCGTGGCTTCCCCCCTCGGCGAATGTCGTCAACTTCGTTTTGCCCCCCCCCCCCCTCCTCGGCGTCTTTTCTTCCGTCGTCCACTCGCTCTCACTCCGAGCTGCCGTTCGATACCTTGACGCTCGTCAATAACGATCTCTCGCACACGACGTCTTTGCGAAATTACAACCCGAGCGATTGGTCATTTTGCGACTGATGACGGTTAATTAATTTGCGGAAAAAAACGATCGGCAATCGAAATTTTTCATTGTACACATTTTGTTTTTGTCTCACGGAGAAAACGGAGATTAATGGTCGCTGCGCAGGGGGATTAATGATTATTGGGATTTCTCGTTTGGCAACGATTTCCACGATAATGACGAGGCTGAAATTGTTAGACGCTAATCGGCCCCGTGGGTCAATGTTTCGTTGCACCGCGGGCTAATTAAGATCAATTGTCGTGGGGGAATCAATCGAATGCAAATTTGTTGACCTGTTCACCTGTTCGTACGAAACTGCGAAACCAAAGAAGGAAATAATTTCTCATCCGTTTTGTTTGCTACAAACGTTCGAAATTTGCGTCGTGTAAAATCAAAAATACTAAAAAAACCCAGCTTTATAAATTTATCAAACTGTCGGATGCAAATAATTCCTGATTTGATTTTAAATGCAGAAAAATGCATCGTTTTTTCTCGTACGAAAAATTAGTTTACAAAAATGAATAAAAATACCGTTTTTTTTTTCAAAGTAATTAATTTGTTTCATTCCCAAATATTTATCGCGCACGCGGCTTGAATTTTCATTGTCGATTGCTGGGCAGCGACGATTGGAAAAGAAAAGAGACAGCGATAAAATAGAGCGCAACGCGAGTGCTGCCGAGCGGCGAGCGTACGTTAAAAGTGCACGTTAAAACAGTTGGATGCAAGTAGGTCTCTCGACTGCGCTACACCGGTAATTCTGTTATCGATCATATCGTGACCGCGTCTCGCGATTGTGTCACCGTCGTGTGTTCCGTTTGGTAATACAGCGTCTTTCTCAGTCAGCCGAGATTGCGAATAACAACGTTTACAGACGGCGGGAGTTCTATTCCCGGGACGACAATGCGGGAGGCAACCACGCGAGATGCATTGCGGATGGTGAACGGTGACACCGTTCGGCGCGTCTTGGTAAATCGAATTATGCATGGCAAAGGTCGTGTTACACGGATTCGACGAGGGTGAAACAGGGAACTTAAGGGAGACTTCTACCCCTTGGAGCACCATTTTTCATTTTATTTTTTTGTGGGAAAATGAATAAATGCAGACGACTGCAGTTTTTTTCTACTTGTTATTTATGTTTTATATTATACAATGTAATTTTTTTAAATAAAAAATTGTCGGCGTTCAATGTCCTCAAACACGGTAATCCAAAATAAATGGCTGCCACTCTCCTGACTATTGTAATTATGCGATCGGCCTGGAATTGTGCATACATACTCGGGAAACATGTCTTCGTGGAATGACGGAGGTTCTTTTTGATAAATCAATTTTTAGAATTTTTTATTAATGTTTTTATACAAAAAACATAGAGGGACAATCGATTTTTTTGTTTAAACGCCGCCATTTTCATAAATTTGCAGTAATCGAAAAAAAACCTTCGTCATTCCATGAAGACATGTTTCTCGAGTATGTATGCACAATTTCAGGCCGATCGCATAATTACGATGGTCAGGAGAGTGGCAGACATTTATTTCAGATGACCGTGTTTGAGGACCCGGGACGCCGAAAATTTTTAGCTTCAAAAAAAGAAAAAAATTCCATTGTATACTTTAAAACGAAAATAACAAGTAGAAAAAAACCGCAGTCGTCTACATTCATTCGTTTCCCCACAAAAAAATAGAATGAAAAATGGTGCTCCAAGGTAGAAGACTCCCTTAAACATTAAAAAAAAACGACACCGAGTGCGATATACGGAAATCCACGAGGATCACTGATATATCAATCCTGCAATATTCGAAACGATTATCGTGAAAAAAACGGGGGTTCGACCCCTCGCAGGGCAACCGAGACTCACCTGATATATTGGAGGTGGAGGCTCCGAGCCAAGCGTGGGATGATTCCAACATCTTGGCCTGTAACAAACGGGAAAAAAACGAAAAATTATTAGAATTCGTGGTTTTAGAAATTTCGCAAATTTCGGGGCTTAACGTGGCTCAGTTTTTTTCCGCGTTGGAACGGCTGAATGAGAATTAATGTTAATTGCCGAACTCGCGTAACGACGGAGTGAATTTTAATTGCCCAACTTGCGGGAACTCGAAGCGGCGTTGCGGGAAATTTTAGTTGAACATTTTCTCGAGCGCTAGTCGGGAGCCCCGAATTCTGGATCTTGTGTTTTCGGGGGATGACGATTAATCCCAAGTGGCGACGTTGCGCGGGATCGCCGGGGGCTGAATATCACCAATTGTGATGGAAGAACCATGTATTAAAAAAATTTTACATAGCAAATAATGACATTTTTTTTTAAATTTCGTGACATCGCGATTTTATTGCGTTTAGAAAAAAACTAACGACGAGTTAGTTGTGTACGGGCAAAAACACACCGAAATAAGGTGTTAAATAATAAAAATAAAATAAAAAATGTTTCCTCGCCTTGTTTTGAAATTTCGTCTCTTCACTAAAATCGGAATTACTTTTTTTTATCGACCAAATCTGAATTTTCGAATTTCGTTCGAGAGAAAACTCAAGTAGGAACAAAATAAAAATCCCACATTCTATTTCCTGAGTCATATAATGGCGAAGATAAATTCTAATTCTCCAACTTGTAGGAAACTCGAGGCGTTGTTGCGAATATTTTCTCCTCGAAAAAACGCTCCGAGTGTCATTAAGCCCAATTGCGGGTGTTTCGCGGGGGTATATTTGCGGGACGTCGAGAATTAATCCCAAGTGGCGGGCGGTCCGCGGAAGACGGTGGAAAATGGATTTAAAGAGGCGTGCACACCGGGAGCGGCGCGGCTCGCGGCTCGAAGTAAAAACTGCGCGCGCGGTTCGCGCGGGATTTATTGGGCACTCGTCCATCCGCGCGGGGCGTCACCGGAAGTCCGCATTGCAGGCGCAAACAACTTTGCTAATATGTGGGCGCCGGGTGCGGTTTCTGACCGGTTACGAAAATAAGGGAGGATCTCGAGGCATCAGAATGGAAAATACGTCGAAAGACACACGGAAAGTTGGCTCATTTGAAAAGTTTCGCGGGGGTCTCGGGCTGATGCGAGGCCCGCGAAACACTCAGGATCCCGTGGTCTCTTTTTTCGCTGATAGTGCGTTTGGGCGGGTCGGCAAGTGAACGGTCGTCGCTCGCGGGGGGGCGCTTCGCGAGCTTCTGGGCTCGAAGGTCCCGGAGGCTGAGCTTTCCCTCAAGCAGCTCCTCGCGCACTCGACCGCTGCAACCAGCGACTTCTCATATATCTCTCGGCTCGTTTTCGAGCCTTCGCCAGACTCTCAGAAACCCCGGCAAATGAATTTTCGAGAGGATCCCTCGTATATCCGCCGCCGCGTTCGCCTCCACTTGTCTTTCGCTATTCGAAAAGTCAACGGCATTTTTTTCCCCCCCCGGGTTGCAGCGAAAAAGTGGGATTGGGTTTGTCGACGGGAACGAGTTGGTCGGAAAAGATTGCGTGGTGCGAGTGAAATTGGGCGGGAAGAGAGATGGATTTGTTGGGCTTAGAAAAAAGTGACGGTAAGGAAATGCGGTTGTTGGCTAGGTCAGTAGAATGTTTTGTTGGATCAGCGAAATAATTTATTTTCTTAGCGGAATATTTTGTTTGGTCAGCGGAATGTTTTGTTATATCAGCAAAACATTTTGCTGGTTACAACATATTTTTTTGTATTAGCAAAATATTTTTTGTTATAAAATATTTTTTTGTTTTAGCAAAATATTTTTTTGTATTAGCAAAATATTGTTTTGGTTACAAAATAGATTAGCAATATATTAAATATATTAGCAAAATATTTTTTTGTATTAGCAAAATATTGTTTTGGTTACAAAATAGATTAGCAATATATTAAATATATTAGCAAAATATTCTTCTGGTTACAAAATATTTTTTTGGTTAGCAAATATTTTTTTGTTTACAAAATATTTCTTTGGTTACATAATATTTTTTTTACAATTTGCAAATTGTGCAACACATTTTATTTGAATTAGCAAAATGTTATGCTAATGTGAGTCGAGTTACACCCAAGTTTAAACTGCTTGAACGCAAGATGGGAAACCTTGGTGGGTGTTCACCTTGGAAGCTCACCGAGCCACCTGTGACCCGGCATAAGCCAACCGTGCGTGAAAATGGCAATCCATTTGGAATGCAGTCAGATACCCCGAAATCCCATAGAATCCCACCTGGTGTCCCAGTTGGATTATAATCTGGGATTTAACTACGACTCCAGCATACGACAACATTGGTGCTGCGTTGGGTCAGTCGTGGCGCGAGAAAAATGTTTGATTTTATTAAGACAGAAACCAGTTATTCTCACGTCAGCATCACAAATTGATAAAGTCAATCAAGTCACACGAAATCAAATAGATCTTAACTTTTTCACGAAAGATTAAGACTACGTCATCTAATAACGCAATCACAATTACCAAAACAGACAAATAAAAATGTCAACCCAGCTGTATCACCAAAACATGTACACCACAAAATAGCATAGCAATCAAATTCGTTTCCCTTTTTAAAATGTTTCATTTTATTAAGACAAAATTCAGTTGTGACGCCCACCACAACGTGATAAAATTAATGGCGTTCAATATCAAACGAGTCTTAGTCTTTTAGATCCAACACAAAAAATGTAGATCAACTCTACAAATAACCTAATTACAATTACCAAAGCAGACAAATAACAAAAATTCAACAACGCAACAAAAAACACAAAATAAAACGGTAACCAAATTTTGAGTTCCTCCTGTCTCGACGACGCTCAAGGGAAAAATTCCTCCCTCACAAATGACAATGCCCCACTGATTTCTCTTTCGTTCTCGTATGCATGAGAAGGAGATGCGAAATAAGAAGGAATGGGAGACGATCGTGGTACCTCGGCACCGGTGTCGGAGTGGCTCCGGCAATTTTCCTGTCAATGCAGCCAGCGGGCACCATACGCGAACGAGAAACGTTGTACCTTCCGCGGCAACGATGGGTCGCGCGCGTTTATTTTCTCGCATCGCACACGTAGACTTCGGGAAACACGGGACAATGAAAAATGCACGCAGCTCGCAACGTGGTCCCTCTCCGCGTTACACGCTTTTGCGTCAGACCTATTTGTATCACGTGCACGTATAGCGCGCACCACATACACGCCACGCGTGTCTGTCTTCCACTCACTGCGACTTCAAACCAGCATTTTTTCCTTTCCCTTTTTTTTCATCGCCTCCACGCTGCACGTGGATATTACTGATCGCTCTTTTTCTTCATCCCTTTCGCGCTGTCTTGTTTGGTTGCAACACGAACCGCGCGCGCTGGGCGAATCGTCGAATGATCAATAATTCTTTGTGTGGTCAGAGGAGAGACGAGAACTCACGCGTGGAAACGCGCACATTGGGTGGCTACGGTCGTTTTGATAAAAAAAATAAGCTGTCCGGACCATTTGGACCTGACACGTGGACTATTCGAAACAGTATTCAATGTTGAAAAAAAAAAAAAAAAAAAAAAAAAAAAAAATGTTTAAAACGTGTTGTCACATTCAAGAATTAGTTGGACACGAGCAATCGGTTATCCGAATTCAGGTACCGTGACAACACAATGCAACGAAAATAACTCAGCAACGAAATGTAGTATTTGTATTAAATAACATATTTTGACGGGGAATTATTTTGTGGTGTGTTATTTTGACGGTGTGATACTTTAACGGTGAATTTGATGTGGTGTGATATTTTGACGGTGTGATACTTTAACGGTGAATTTGATGTGGTGTGATATTTTGACGGTGTGATACTTTAACGGTGAATTCTTTTGTGGTGTGATATCTTGACGGTGTGATACTTTAACGGTGAATTCTTTTGTGGTGTGATATTTTGACGGTAAGTTATTATGACGGTGCGATACTTTAGCGGTGAATTATTTTGTGGTGTGACATTTTGACGGTGTGATACTTTAGCGGTGAATTATTTTGTGGTGCGTTATTTGCACGATGGATTATGTTATGTTGTGTTATTTTGACATTTACCTATTTCGTGTTGTGTTATTTTCACAATTAATTATTTTGTGCTACTTCGATGTTGAATTACCCCGTCGGCCCGTTGTGTCTTATTTTGAAGTTGATCACAAGATTACCAACCAAAAATTACACATCACAAAATTAACATTACATTTCCCTCAAACGTCAAAATTTCGGAATTTTCAGCGAAAAATGATTTCACACTCTTTCATGATCTCAACACTCTGACCCATATTTCCCGAATAATTTTACGAATTACTCCCCAAAATCTGCGAATGCATCGTGGCTAATTAATCCACCACTATCCAGCACATTGATAGCAGCAGTGCGATTAATCAGCCACAGAGCTCAGCGCGTTTTCGAACTGCAGCCCGAAAGGCCCCGGTCGAGTCGTCAAACACCATTGGCAACATCAGAAACCGAGGCGTTACCAATATCATCAACATCAGGCGGAGGCTCAGGATTTCGAGCTCGACTTGTGGCGGTCGAGAGTTCGCCCCGGCGATTTCCCGGTTTCCGTCGGACGCGGGCGCGAAACACCGGTTACATCGCGTTGCCGGCGTGTATATGATGCATGCGGCTAATGGAAATGAGGAGCCGGGATCCGTTTCTAGAGGGTGCCAAGCGGCTCTCGGGCTGAAGCAGCAGCAGCAGCAGCGGCGCAAAACGCCACGAGGTAGCCGCGAGACAGGGGGCTTCACGCGGGGCGTCGGGCACGCCGTGGCAGTGGGTGCAGCCGGGCGCCGGGCATCAGACACCAACCAAGCACTGTGCGAACCGAGTGAGAGGGCCCACCCTGAATTAAATATGGCAAAGCTGAAGCGAGTCAGAGATACGACTCGGCTCGACGCTCATGCCCGTGTTGGTTCAGCCTCCGGCCAATCTCACTCGTCCCCTCACTTTCTCCCCGGCTCTCGCTGATGTCTTGATGCATTTTCGTTCTTCGCCGCGCATTGTAAAAAAGTTTTGTTTGAAAATTCATAATTTGTATGTGAAGTTTTATGCATATACGGTACATAAAATTTACTATACTATTGTGTCAAATTTTTAACACACGGTATATTAAATTTTAATATACAGTATATTAAATTTAATTCATTTAGTGTTAAACTTAGAAAAGCATTTAACTGAAAGTAAATACTCTTAATTATCGCCAAACAGCTTAATTACGCACTGCTATATAGTATTTTATAGGTAATAGATAAATATTCGTGAAAAAAAAAAAAAATTATCTCCACGAATACTTATTGTTGTTAACAATCGCCTGGGATGGGACTTGAACTACCGACCCTCGAATTACTCTACTTACCTATGCCTATCTATACCTACCGAAGACGCTACCCATTACGCTATTGCCTACTTGTGAATTTCGTTTATTCAAATGTCCTACATAAATCGCACGGAAATTATATAGGTGAAATATGAATATCATTCGAAAAATCGTCGTAGGGCAGTTACGCAAGTCACAGACTTCACCCGGTATCAACAAAATGTCACTGTGTAAGAAAAAAAAATAGATAGTATTAACATACATATATTGTAATTTCCATTCACTTTACATCAAATTCAATTACTTGTATAGTAAGTGTCACTTTCAGACATCAGTTTCTTAATATTCAATACCGATTATAGTAAATTCAATAGACATATATTAAATTTAATGTGAAAATTTAAAAAACTTCAAACATTGTATACTAATAATAATGTTCAGTTACTGTTATTGTAAATTTCATATACACTTGTATGTTAAACATGTTGTAAATTTACAAACATTTTTAACAGTGCGGTGCTTTGTGCTTTTTTCTCGTTGCGGGGAAAAAAGTGGTGCTGGAGGAAGGAAATAAACTCGGTGGGGGATGGAGAGAAAAATGTGTTTTTTTTTCGATAGTAACCGTATTCAATATTTTATCGTTAGCTTGTCGGTCGATTACACAGAAAAAAAAAATTAATGGATCAACCAAATCCAGCGGTCACCGGCTGTCAAATAAATGTTTAGTTAGAGCAATGACATTTTTTTGTTTCTTCAACAGTTTCTCGGTTCAGCAGACCAAACGATGGTTAAGGTGAACAAAAATATTGTCGAGCTGACTAAATTATTCACTTGACAGCCGGTGAACGCTGGATTTGTTGAATCAACAAACCTCTTTTCCCAATTTAGTTGCTAAAAAAAAATGGTGCACATAAATACAACAGTGAATAAAGAATTTGGAAGTTAGTTAGAAAGTCGAAATTTGCGCATTTATTTTAGCACATAAGTGCAGCGCAAATTTAAACTACTTTTGTGTATTAAAATCAGTTCGTTTTTTCGCATAAAATCGCCACCGACTGCAGAGCTGCGGGTTGTGAATCACGATTCGCGAATCAAACGCGAACCTGTGACAATAATACGACCGCCGAGAGTTGTATCGAGTCTCCGCGAGAAATGACTTATTTCGGGTCGTAAATCACCGAGTTCCGAGGGAGCCGACGGCCCCCCCGCACGGCTGAAACTCAAAGTCGAAATCGAATTTGGATGGCGAACGAGTATGAGAAGTATGAAGCCGCATGATCGTCAGTTTATTTCGAGACGTTACGCGATTAACAATGAAGCGCGGAGCGGCAAAAGCGGTCGGGTCGAAAATAACGGTCAGGCAATTGTTGTAGTAATATAGAATGAAGACAATTTAAATTCGAATGGCGAAAATTCGTGGCCTCGTGGCGCGACGAGAATACTGCGCGTAAACTTGATTGCGAATAATTGACGCCTCAATTGGCGTCCGAAATACTTCCATCACTGAAAATAATATATTTTTGGACGAAAAATTGACAAGACTTCGGCGTGTTCGTGGTTTTAATATTAACGACGGCTTAAGTGGTGACTGCGAGAAATCTGCCGGTGCGACACGACGGAGAAAACTCGACGACTGAAGTAAGAATGACGAAATAGACATTGATGAACGTATACAAGTCAATTGAGCAACTCAATTGAATGACTACGTTGGTCTCTCGGTGCGGAACATTTTGGCTGTCTCAAGTAACAGTCATGGTTAAATAGCTTCTTGAAAAATAAAATATGGACGTAGTTCGGATAAAGAATAAGTTAGATGACTCTGCCAATCAATTCTGATGATCAATTAATCGATAAATGATCACCAATTGGTCAGTTGGATGAAACAGTTGGTTAGTGGGACCAATCAGTTTGTTAGGTGGTAATCCACTGGTTAACTTATTTAACTGATAATTCAGTTGGTCCAATCAGTCACTCAGTTGGGTTAATCAATCACTCAGTTGGCTCAACCAGTCAAGCGGTCGACCCAACCAATCACTCAGTCGACCCAACCAATTACTCAGTTGGTTCACCCAATCACTCAGTTGGCTCAACCAGTCAATCGGTTGACCCAACCAATCACTCAGTCGACCCAACCAATTACGCAGTTGGTTCAACCAATCACTCAGTTGATCTAACGAGTCACTCAGTTGGAGTCACCTGTCGGTCAGTTGGCCCGACGAATCGTTCAGTTGGTCCAACCAATCAATAGTTGGTCCAACCAATCAATAATTGGTCCAACCAATCAATAGTTGGTCCAACCAATCAATAGTTGGTCCAACCAATCAATAGTTGGTCCAACCAATCAATAGTTGGTCCAACCAATCAATAGTTAGTTCAATCAACAGCTCAGTTGGTCCAACCAATCATTTAGTTGTTGTAACAAAATACTCAGACGGTTCAACGTATATCATCCAGTTGGCTCAGCTAATCATTCAGTTGATCCATCAAATCAATCAGATGGTTCAATGAGTAACTCAATTGGTACACCAACTGCCCTGCCATTAAACGTCATGCCCGCAACATTTCTTCGTTGGACCGATCGGTGTCACTAAATCAATTGGAAATCCCCCGCAAACAGAACCTTCGGTCAGCCACCCTGAATGCCATTTCCACATCCAGCTGAATCCCACCTGCGGATTCACTCGCAACCCAAAACATCCAACCCAGCCGCACGCGAAAGCTGCCAAAAGCTGCCGATCGCCGCTTGCAACTCCTACGTCGTGTGTTACCTACCCGCATACCGAAACAACCTACACGTTACCCCGCATTATGGTATCCGAATAAGCGTGCCACAATCGTAATAGGAAAGAGGGATATTTTCGGGGCCGGCAAAGTTGGCCCCGCGAGCGATGCAGCGCAGCGACCCGACGGATTTACGGAGAAGACCCGGGGGGGGGGGGGGGGGGGGGGGGGGGTCTCGTCTGACGGCTAATTCCAGCAAATATTTGCCAGCACCAGCGGCAAGGAGATATAGGCTACGTGGATTTCAGTCAACGGGAGGAGAGCCGCGTGGAAATCGTGGAGGCGAAGAGCGCGGATGCTTCGAGGGCGTTCGAAGCCAGAAGCGAATGCGACTGTTGATGGGGGGGGGGGGGGGGGGGCGCTAGGGGGTGCTGAAGGAGTCACCGTCGCTTCCTCCCGAAACTCGGAGGCTTCTTTCTCGCAGCACGACGCAACCCCTTCTTCCTTGTCTCTCTTTCTCTCTCTCTCTCTCTCACCCTTTCCGTTGACTCGTGCGGCGCCCACCAATCCCCTTGCACCCCTTTCACCCCCTTCTCCCCCCCTCCCTCCCCCAGCAACCCCCCTTCCGCTTCTTCTTCGGCGCCCTCGTGACTTCGCCGCGGGAGCAAATTTCTAATCGGATTACCGAGGATTAGCAAAGTTCGTTTGTTCTAATGAAATTCGTCTAAATTAACGTCCCGGGATCGCGAGCCCCGCACCGGCCCGAGGAAGCGAACGCCGACCCGGCAAGCTGTACACTGATGCGGACGTTGAGGGAGGAGGGGGGGGGGGATTTTGTCGCCGTCCCGCTGGTTAGTCGGTGTGCCGGGTGAGAAAGAGACGAAACTTGTTCTTCTCGGTAAATTCAGAGACGTCGGACTCGTCCAAGTGCAAACGCGCATATGAAAAAGACAATTTTGAGATTCATCCGGGAATTTGTTTGGGAATCAAGAATCTGTTTGCCGCGGCAAACAGATTCTTGATTCTCGACTAACAACCCGCGGGCTGTAAATTCAGTTGGCTGCCATCGTCGCGGGTCAGGTGCGAATGTTGGGTGATTATTGCGAATTGTAGATTTTAAATAATTGATGCACAGAAGACGCGACTTTTTTATTCCTCGTGGAGGAAATCTTGAATTTTTTTTTACTTTCCTGCCACCCGGAAAAATTGTTCTGATGGGATCTATTCGAAACAAATGAAATGTATTTGAATGAAATTAATTTTATTTGATCCAAATAAATCCTATTAGGCCGGCCATTAAATAGATTAATTTATTTAATGGACGGACTAATGAGATTTATTTGTATCACGTAATTTTTTATTTCATTAAAAAAAAATTATTTTTTTCGAATAGATTCCATCAAATCGATTTCTCTGGGTGTGACTGTGAAGTTAAAAAGTACTGAAGTGTCGAGGTGGTTGAAGTTTGTGGAGCTAAACGTTTTTTTACAATTTTCGCGAATCAAATTATAGCTTTTTGTTGTGAAATAAATAAAAATAAATAAATAAATAATTTAACACTTTATTCACTGTGACTAAAATGTAGTTACGAATTTTGGGCAAACATTTTGTGCCACACTCGCGTCGCCGTTTTCGCCTCGGACCGCCGGTTGTGCGGCACACGAAGTGGAAACGCGGCCGGCAGCAACACAGCCGCACATCACACGCGACTACCGTACACACGGATCCCCGCAACGTTTCCGACGCCAGATTCGCGGTCACCGGCACCGCAACGTCGCCACTCGCCGCACCGGAGCGGCCCTCGCGTGTCGCTCGTCACGTGCCGCTAACGTCGCGAAAATCTTCGTCCCATTGACGCTCATAAATTGGTCAACGGACCAATTTGAATCGTTCAATTTTCTCGCTCTCACTCAATTTGCGAGAACAAAATAATCGTTAGTAAATAATTTTAGAACTTTTTATTTAACACAAAAAAAATCTCACAAATTAATTTTTTTTTAAATCACCACTCTATTTTCTCTCCTTTCTATTCCTACGGTTTTTGAGATAAACTTTTGTTGGAGAGCCCAAAATAATCATTCAGGGTAAAAAAAAATATTTTGCCTTCATTTCGTCTTTACGAAAAATAATAATAATAATAGTTTCTTGCTTCTCTAGAATACGTGTGATTCTTATAGCAAGGGAGAGGGTGGTATATCTTATTTACAAATAAAAAATTGGCTAGAAACATAAGTTAACACAATACAGATTTGTCTTAATTCAACGACTCCGTATCAGTTGCTGCGAATTAGTCACTTATACATTAGAGACTTTGTTATGAAGTAAAACATATTTTTTAGAATATTAGCCACAATTTCTGTACTCAAAGGTCTTAACGAAAAATAAGGAAACAGAATAGAAATTGTAGACTTTTTTCGTGTAAAATAAGTATACATTTTAGCAATTCTTACTTCTTACAACGTTTCTCATTATAATTTATCTACAGTGTCTAGATAAACGTTTGAGTGTGCTAAGCAATTATTCGGAAAATGTGAGAAATGCAAAAAACGGAATTTTTTCTTGCCACGCTCGATATGCTCACTCAGAGAAATCGTTCTGATGGGCTCTATTCGAAACAAATAAAGTTTATTTGAATGAAATCAAAATTTATTTGCATCAAAGAAATTATATTTGTTTCATTTGTTTGTTTTATTTATTTGGATCAAATAAATTTTGATTTCATTCAAATAAATTTGTATTTCATTCAAATAAATTTGTATTTCATTCAAATAAATTTGTATTTCATTCATATAAATTTTTATTTCATTCAAATAAATTTGTATTTCATTCAAATAAATTTTGATTTCATTCAAATAAATTTTGATTTCATTCAAATAAATGTTGATTTCATTCAAATAAATGTTTATTTCATTCAAATAAATTTTTATTTCATTCGAATAAATGTTATTTCTTTCGAATAGATCCCATCAGAACGATATCTCTGGGTGCGGAAGCCGCGCTCATACTTTCGTTTCATTGAGGGACAAAAATTTCGTTGACGCGCGACGATCGCGGGACTACGACGAATTCGTGTCGTTGGGTCCCTCGTCGTGGCGCACAGGCCGGGCGACCCCTGCCGGTAAACCCGATATTTTATTCAATGGCCTAATGTTTAAACTATTCGGGCGATACCGCGGCGCTCGCGAGCGATGCGCGAGCAAGCCGCATGTCCGCGCGTTCGTATAAATAGATTTATTTATTTACGGTAAATTGATGCCGCACCCGGTGGTGGCGTTGGCGGTGCAGTCGCCACGTAGGAGGCTGCAGCGGGGGGGGGTATGTAACGCCTATACTCGCGGACCGCATATACATCGTATATCTATACATGTATTGTGCACTGTAACGCGGGCGCCGTCGCCTCTCCCGTCGACCAACTGGCGCACGCGGGCCGGTCCCGAGATCGGATTGTTTCGCGTTCGCGCAGAATTCGCCCGCCCCGCGCGACTCCGCTCTGTGTGTTGACGTTTTCTCTTATTGGCTCGTCATTATCGCCTAACGAATTTTCACTGCACCGAGAGAAAAAGTTTCCTTGATTCAATGAAATTTCCTTGAAATCTCAACCTATGAAACATTTCTTTGAGGTCAATGAAATAATATCCTTAAGTTAATATTACATTTTCTTTGAACGATGTCATCAACCAAATTATAGGTTATGCCTACCAAGCTTTTGGTTACGTACCATAGTACTTAGATATGGTCACCAATAACTTCGATGGTTTAACCAATGGTTATCTTCTTGATTTGACTTGACTTAATTATAACATGACAGACCAGCTCGCGCGAGAAACACCAATACGACTTATCGCGAATGAGCCAAACGTTGACAGGCCGGGTACGCCGTCAAATATATCGTTTCTTTATTAAATCAAGAAGATTATCTCATTGAAATTGAAAGAAATATTTCATTGAAATCAATGAAAAAACTTCAATCCACCCATTTCTTTGGTATCAAGGAAACTTTTTCTCTCGGTGTGACACTCTGGCGTTACCGCGTGCTTTTTTGCGACACTCTCCCCACGGTGGAATTTTGACGAATCAATGTAGAATCAATGGTGAGATAAACTGGAAGTTTGAACTGGAATTAAAAACATACCTTTTTTTTATCAGTTCCAGTCATGAATGATTCTTGTGTTTTTGATTTCTGAGTATTGAGATGCTTGAAGCTGCGTGTTAATATTTTTTCTTCGAGATAGCAACTTTTTACTTATACTAATGTTTTTAAGTCGCATATGAAGACACTGAAGACGCTGGTGGTCTATCAATTTTTATTTGATTTTGAAAGAAATCATTTTTTTTCGACGTTTCCTCGCCGGGTATGATAGATCTGACTCTGGACCGAAAATTGTGAAAATCGACCTGACAAACGTTTTCTTCTCGAATATCGACTTTTTACCCAAACCATCGTCGGTTTCAACCCTTTATAACTGTTTTTTTTTAGATTTTGAATTTGATTTACAATTTTTTTTTAATTTCTCAGAAATCATAGATCCGAATATCGCTGGAAAAATGGCAAAATGTGTTTCAATTTTCCACAAAACATCTGTATCCTTAAGGTAATACGACGGGTACAGTCCCGCCAAACGTGAGTTTCAGAGAATATTTCGAACACTTCTCAATGAGATAAAAATTTGAAAAAAATCAAGCGCGTTGTAGGTACCGAAAAGATTGATTTTGCATAATAATAATTCCAAAATGTTATTAACAAATAAATGGAAAATGTATTGTTCGACAATTTACCTGGTAACCCAACTTTTTTTCTGATGAAAATTATTCATTCATTTTTCTGAATAGGTATGCATTTTTTCACAATTTTGTCTAAATTTTTTTAAAAGCGGTTTTCGCCCCTCATTTTTCTTGAAAAAAAAAACGCAATTTTGAAAAATTAGACAGAATTCTGAAAAAATTCATACGTATTCAGAAAAATGAATGAATAATTTTCACAAAAAAAAAAGTTGGGTTACCAGGTACATTGTCGAACAATCCATTTTTCATTTATTTGTTAATAACATTTTGAAATTATTATTATGCAAAATCAATCTTTTCGGTACCTACAACGTGCTTGACTTTTTTCAGATTTTTATCCCATTGAGAAGTGTTCGAAATATTCTCTGAAACTCAGGTTTGTCGGGAGTGTACCCATCGTATTGCCTTAAATCGCTGCTCCCAATCCATTTTTTTTTTTTTTCAAATATATACTTGACGCACAGTACGAATTTTTTATTCGCAACGTTTTCAATGCGAAAATTGCAGGCAGCATGCATTACCATTACTTAGCGTCGCTGCGCGATCGTCCAATAATCGTGTATCGATGAGATGCTCGAGCTAACTGAGCTCGCGTTGCCTCTCGAGATCTCCGAGTGTACGTCGAGTGCAAACGCGGTCGGCGCCACCGGCGAATAAGAATGACGTATCGGATTCCTCCGCTCGTCAGCCGCAAATTATTAGCAATTGGAAATTATTATTTTTCGCGGATATCGCGAATCCGCAGTCGAGGGCCCGCGCGCCCCTGGCCGCCTTCACCCCCCCCCCCCCCCCCCCGACCCACCACGGTTTTTACATGTTTTTCCGCATTTATTACGGCGATGCTGGAGTAATAAAGCGCCGCGCGTAGTTGGCGTTATGCATTATAAGCCCGACCGGGGGCAAATTCGAGTAGAGCGCCCGACGCTCCGCCGGCGCTTCGAGGGGAAGGGGCGGCTCGGATGCTGGAAAGTTGAGGGCTCGCCCTTCCTTCGCTCTCGCCCCGCCGATTTTTTTTCCCCACCCCCGGTTTGTCTGTTTCTTTTCGCTATTTCTACCGCTCGTTCTCGTTGTATTCTCTGATTTACTTTCCACTGCGATTGCTTCTTCGATTATCGATGCCACTCGATTTTTTTTCGCCTGTTCGCTTTCTGGTTTTTTTGAAATTTGTTATTACTCGCTTCTCGACGCAACCCTCGAGATTTTTTTTGCCTGATACGCCTACGCACTGATGGGGCATCGTGTGTGAATCATACTTTGCAAAATATACCCAATTATTGACTGTGATTATAGAGACTTTTTTTTAAATTGAAGTGCAAAATGAAGGTACCGATATTTTTTTTTGCTCTACAGAAAACGCAAAAACATAGTATTTATTTTATACTTTATGCTGAACCAAAACAAAATAATTGAATTAAATAATTTGTAACGCAACTCGATTTTTAACGCCTGTTCGCTTCCTGGTTTTTTTGAAATTTGTTATTACTCGCTTCTCGACGCAACCCTCGAGATTTTTTTTGCCTGATACGCCTACGCACTGATGGGGCATCGTGTGTGAATCGTACTTTGCAAAATATGCCCAATTATTGACTGTAATAATAGAAACATTTTTTTTTATTGAAGTGCAAAATGAAGGTACCGATATTTGTTTTTGCACTACAGAAAATGCAAAAACATAGTATTTATTTTATACTTTATGCTGAACAAAAACAAAACAATTGAATTGAATAATTTGTTATATTGTTTTCGTTGTTCAGACGAGTTTCAATATGTTTTAGTTTAACATTTTATTTAAAAAATCTTCGTATCTTCTTTTATTTACTGTTTTCTCGCTGCGCGTTGGCTGAGTAATACTCAGCTGTTCCACATTATACAGCTGAAAGCAGCTTTCACCCGCCAAAACCACGTATAAACAGGCCATACGAGGACGTAACGCTGAGTCTCCCTAATGTGTCAAGGATTTCGTAATGCGCATTGCGTACATCTCGTGAGCCGATAAACGCGGCCGTTGTGTGCGACGGCGTAATCTGAATTTTCAGAAAACCAGGACACAAAAAATGCCACCAGTACATTTGGTCGCTACTTCTCACAAAAACGACACAACGTCAATTTCTTTTTTGGAAAAAAATAAAAATAAAATCTTTGATAATAATTATTATTAAAACAAAATGTCCCGAAATTCCGTTCCAAAAAATAAATCGCTTTTCCCCTCAAATACATTCAAATGCTGCTAATCCCCCCCCCCCAAATGACCCACTATCACCGACGTTTATTGAACATTCAACAGCAATTATAAATATATACTATTTACACTATCAAATCTCAATAGGTTGCCTGACTGCTCCAAAAAAAAAATTACCGATCAATATCGTCTGTTCAACGTTAATCATAAATATTTACCATTGACATTTTAGAAACTAATTCAGTTGCTCTGTTTACCACGGTAAGCAGGAATCATATTATACTGCCGTACAGTACGGATCAGGATTCACCACGGTAGGCGAGCAAAGTGGGTGGGGGGTGGGGTGGGGTGGGGGGAATGCGGCGGGGGTGGGGGATGGGGGCACGGATGTAGCGTAGATGTCGTGTGCACGCACGATCTAGCCGGGACGTGTTCGTCGGGACAGATAGGTGGGCCAGGGATGAAAACCGGAGGGTGGCCGGAGGACGATGGAAGTGAGGGTTAGGTTAGTCACTGTGTGGACTTAGTCTGCGGGGTGGAAGGGGGGGGGGTAGCGCGGTGTTAGCTCACACGTATGCAGATGGAGTACTGAACTATGTATTAGGCCCGTGTACCTTCCGCATAGATATATAAACCAGTGGAGAAGAGTGAGAGAGACGGAGAGCGAGAAGGACGGAGAGAGAAAGTGGGTTTGTACGGTACAAGATTTGCTGTGGGCGGACAAGCACGAAATTCTGCACAACGGGTGTTCGCGTCGAAACGGACTTGACGCCGGCAAATAATTTTTTTTTTTAGTTCGAAAAAATATTTTTTTTTTGCTCGTAAATGGAAATCAAAAATTGAGAAAAATGATAACGGAGTGAAGGTTAAAAATAATATTATTTTTTGATGTAGTATGCGTAAAATTCGATTTTACACACTGCGTTCGGTGCGTAAAATAAATTTTTACGCCTAGTGCGTAAAATGAATTTTTACGCCTAGTGCGTAAAATGAATTTTTACGCCCAATGCGTAAAATGAATGTTTACGTCCAGTGCGTAAAATGAATTTTTACGCCCTGTGCGTATAATGAATTTTTACGCCCAGTGCGTAAAATGGAATTTTTCGCCCAGTGCGTAAAATGGAATTTTTCGCATACTACGTAAAAAAATATGGCACGCCACATGTGTGTAAGATTTTACGCACGTGTGGCATAATATACTATTTTCTGGAATGAAATTGGCGCAGATATTGTTATTTTTAAGTTGGAATATTAATGTCACTAATAACGAGCGAATTTTAAATACGTGATGATTAATTAAAGAAAAATGTTTCCCACAATTTTCCTAGTTTTATTTCGCTGCCTTCCACACGAAGATTTGCGCCATATGTTGTTATTCTTTCTGTGTCAAAGGACACGGAACGAAGAGGCAAATCAGGAAGAAAAGATCGCGAAACACGAGGGAACGAAAATTCACGAAGAAAGCGCGAGAAGACAGCGAGAGGGAGAATCGTAAACTCGATTTTACGAAGTGATATACAACAACGCCCAAACATCCGGGAGATATTTAAACTTCGCTCGAGTTTGGAGATAACTTAACAAATCCGGCGCAGCCCTTGCCCCTTCCCCCTCCGCCCTCCCTTCCCATTGAGGGTGGCTATTTCCATCCAAGACAGTCGAAGATCCCAAACGATGAGTCACGACGATCCTCGAGCGCGACCCAACCGATTATTAACGATTATTAAACGGAACTCGTCGGATTTAACCGCTGGATCTCGTTGGATCTTCGCGTAAAATCGGATAATATCAACCGGCGCCGTAGAACGACCGATAACAGGCTAAGCGGGGGATGAGGTAAGACCGGCTGGAGGGGGAAGGAGGGGAGTTGCCACTTATTATCGATTGAATGCCAATAATACTAAAATTAGAAGAAAAAAAAACTCGTTAACACAAAAGGACGATAATAAGAGAAGTAAAAAAAAAGAAATAATAAAATCGTTCGCTGAAAGCGAGAAACAGGGAAGAATTATGAAGAGGGGGTGGGGGGGGGGGGGGGTGGAGGGGGAGCGGGTTAATTTACTCGCAGGTGGGGAAAGAGGAAAGGTGGGGGGGATGAAGGCGATTTAATTTATATCACGCGGTCGTGCCGGTTGGCAGCGGGTCGTGCGATTGAATCGAAATCGATTGGTAGCTGTAGAAAGGGAAATAGAGATAGAGAGGAGCGGCGCCGCTCAGGAGTGGAAATCGATTGGATTAATGCAGGCGTATTAATTCGATGAAAATTAATTCGATCCGCCGACTTTGGACCGCGGAATTATTCTAATCCAATCGTTGCGGAAGCCGGCCCGATTACGCGACGCTTGCCAACGCGCGCGCATAACTCGCGCGGCAGGACGAGAGCGGAGGAAGCGCGCGGGCTCGCCCGGCGCCTCGATGGTTTTCCAGTGCGGCTGTGTAAACCGTCGGTTGGCACTTAATGGTCTTGCAACACGGGCCTCGGGATGCGCTGCGAAATCGATCGATCGGCGGGAGCCTCGATACAACCGATTTTACGTCTGCGTCAAGACAATTGAAAATCGATGAAAGAACAACGAAAATCCGGGGTGATAAAGGTAGTTATCGCACGAAGGCAAAGTCATTACACTGAGAAAAAAGACCATGGTATTTACAACAATAATATCATAGTTAAAAATGTATAATACGAGGGACCATATTTTATAGTTGGATCAGCTTTAATATGGTTTATCGAACTATTATCATGAAGTTAAGTAAACTATGCAGTTTCGATAGTGCATCTAAATATGCTCCATACTTAAGGACACTATAACTTATCGTTAAAACGGTAACAAAAAAATTATGTAACATGCAACACATTTATGAAATCAACAATGAAATATAATAGTAATTGCACTCCCTATACATTTTTAGATGATTTACCATAAAATATTGCTGTCGCCTGAGGGAAACATATTTTTATGGTTGAACGTACTATACCCCATGTAGGAATTGGACTTCATCCAATTTATATAACACTTTGCATTCTGTACCGCCATATTAGAACGTCCATGTTCAATTACTGAATTCAGAGTTGAGTTTTGTAATCAGAGGCCTAGAAAACTTCCATGCACCAAATTTTATCCAAATCCATGTGATATCCCTGTGACTCTTATCGGAGATGAAATTATTATGGACTTAAAGTATAAGATATTCACGTAGTCGGTTTGGTCTAGGGGTTAGCGTGCGCGTTAGATAGTTAGGTAGTTAGGTAGGTCGCATAGGTCTTAGGTTCAAATCCCAGCAATATCACTTTGCCGAGAGCTAGTGGAAAAATTGTATCTGTGGATGATTCTTTTTTTTTCTCATCAATAATCACAGGATAATATCATCAGCATTACTGCGGGACGGCCCGATAAAAAATACATTTTTTAAATTAACTATTAACCAATAAATTAATCTACACTTACACCAGTAAATACACCAATAAATGAATTACTTGCAACTGTATAGTAGATACAACATTACAGGAAGATAGCAAATACTATACATGATCGAAATAGTACATTGTGTGACTAGTGCGCGAAGTAGGCGATTCACGACGAGCGTGAAGTTTGCCGCCCGAGCGAAGCGAGGGCGGCAATCACACGAGTCGTGAATCGCCTACGCGCACGTGTCACACATACTATTTTTTGAAATACGTGCGTGCGAGTTCGTCTTCGAGTGCCTGCGTAGCAGGCGCGAAGTAGTCGATGTTCACATGTTATTGGAGAATTTATTCGCGCACTCTGAACAGTGCGCGAATTTTATTCGCATACAGAATAAGAATACGACATACAGAATTTGTTGCAGTGACTCTTTAATCTCTTGAAAAAATCGGTGGGTAAAATATCACGGAAATTTCGAAAACAGTGCAAAAACATTTTGTGTTTTTATTTTTTCGACTTAATAAAAGAAGAAAAAAAATCGAAAAAACGAGATCTTTAGTGTCCTTAGGCCTCTGTAACGAAAATTATTTGCATTCACGAAAAAGAAAAAAAAAAACCGCCCACAATTCCCGCGCGGTGCGGAAAATTGGACGAAATTCTCTTCCGCTTCCGTAAACGTCACGTCCAAAAAAGCGCGAACGAAAAATACTTTGGCGGACGCAAAAATACGCGGCAAACGTCAACCGATCCGAAAGCGAAAAATCGATAACAATCAACGTGTATACAGCGTACGAATTGCACTTGAAATCGTCGTCGTGGCCGTCCCGCGGAAAAATTTCCGAAAATCCGTCGATGCACCGCAACAGCTGCGAACCGAAATATCGATACAGTCGAAAAGATAACGATTTAATTGAATTTCAGCCGCGACCCACGACCTATTATCAATTGAGTTTACGTGGGACGCGCGGGATGTACAGGCGGAGCGATAATTTCAGCGCGGAATTAATCTCCGTTATACATAGTGCGCGCAATAAGGCTGCCGTCGCTCCCCCCCCCCCCCCCCCCGCGCACGCTATACGCGCAACCAAGTCGATGATAAATCGAAGATTGATAATTATTAGTTGGGCGCATCGATCCTCGGTGTTCCAGCGTCGTTAAGTAACGCTGAAACAATGTACGACGCGCTCGATATTATACCGTATAGTATTATTAGGCTAAATTCGTCGCATAAATTTCTCCCGTCTGGCCGTATTATCGTGCCGGCTTCGCGCATATAACCACCGCGTATATATTCTCGATAAAGGAGGGCAGCGTCGTGTGGGCGTGACTCGCGAATCGATCTAAAATTATTTGTACGTCCATTATTAATCGCTCTTCGCGTATACGTTGTGCGAACAAGCTACGTCTAACCCCCCCCCCCCCCCCCCCGCCCCCCGCCCCTCTTGCCCTTCTCGCCACTTCGACGTCCCTCGCACTTTCCTTGCCGGTATTAATGGTGGCTGTGTGAGTCTGTCGATGCACCTTCGTGTCTATTACCGCGCGCCTCGCGAATCTCCTGTCGTATATATACACATCGGCACTATAGATCCTTGTGCATTAAATATACGGGACATTTAGACGGGCTACAGGGTGGCGCGTGGATTGGAAATGAGCGCGAAAGATTTTTCGCCGACACATTTTTTGTAGAAAATGAATGTTTTTTAAGTTGTGAAATAAAAAAAATATATTTTCAATCTAGCATTTCTAATATAATCGTGAAAATGAGACCGAAAACAGTGCATTGAATATAATGGATTGGAAATGAGCGCGAAAGATTTTTCATCAGTACTCGCGGGCGAAAAGAAAATTTGTCGCCGATTTTGTTTTTTTATTTTACAAACTTTAACGCAGGTGGCACGAAGAACTTTTTTTTATAATTATAATTTTTTGTAAAAGATGTATTTTTTAAGTTGTGAAATAAAAAAATATATATTTTCACTCCAACATTTCTAATATAATCGTGAAAATGAGACCGACAGCAGTGGACGTGCGGTCGATGCATGGCTTCGGGAGAGAAAGGCGAACATGTTTTTTTTTAAATCAATAATGCTTTCCGGTTTTCCTGGTTTTTTATAAGTGTTACCAGATCACATTATTATCAGCGGATGCAATTAGTTGCTTTTTTAGTCCTGATATTTTGTTATAAAGAAGTTTTATATGCGCTGAAAGTGTATCCTCGAGAGCTGCACCGAGCAGCCATGCTGATACCAAACTTATTGTATGGGTTCTGTTTTCACGTTTATTGTAACCACTAAGCATGAATATAAATTTTGATCACAATAAATCTTTATAAAAAAAATAAAATAAAAAAGTGAATGGCTTCGGGGATCTTCCACGTTAAGCGGCTCGACTTGCGGTCGGTACTTGGGTTGGTGACCGCTTAGCCATACACTGATTTGCGCGTCAACTGTTGAGCGGAAGACGGTTTTTCTGAGGCTCTGATGTATTCTCTTACAGCAGACACCCACACCGGGAGAAAAAGTTTCCTTGATTCAATGAAATTTCCTTGAAATCTCAACCTATGAAACATTTCTTTGAGGTCAATGAAATAATATCCTTAAGTTAATATTATATTTTCTTTGAACGATGTCATCAACCAAATTATAGGTTATGCCCACCGAGTTTTTGGTTACGTACCATAGTACTTAGATATGTTCACCAATAACTTCGATGGTTTAACCAATGATTATCTTCTTGATTTGACTTGACTTAGCTATAACATGACAGACCAGCTCGCGCGAGAAACACCAATACGACTTATCGCGAATGAGCCAAACGTTGACAGACCGGGTACCGTCAAGTATATCGTTTCTTTAAATCAAGAAGATCATGTCTTTGAAATTCAAAGAAATATTTCATTGAAATCAATGAAAAAAATGCAATCCACCCATTTCTTTGAAATCAAGGAAACTTTTTCTCTCGGTGCAGGGAAGCCTGTTGCAAGTGTGTTGTTTCTCCTATATTTTACATTATGATGAGTTTTTACACCCTTTAAGCGTGTTTCTTTCAGATATAATTTACCATGTAAATGCCAACACGTTTAAAATGTGTAAAAACTCGTCACAATGTAAAAGATAGGAAAATCAACACACTTGCAATACGCTTGGTTTTTAAAGTGAAAGAGTGGCTGTGGGTAACACTTTAAGGGGAACTCAATAATGATCTTGGGGGAGGGGGGGGGGGGGGCTGAAAGGGGATCAATGGGAGTAGGGAGAAAACGTAAAAGCCTGAAGAAGGCATACGTAGGAATAAAATAAAATATAAAAAAATTTAAAAGATATAATCCAGAAAATGATTTAAGAGAACGTGAAATACCAAGGAAATTAATCTGTCGATGATTACCGATGTTAAGGTAGTTCTAGCGCCTAGTGTCCATTTCGCATAAATTCGAGAAAAGTGAGAGAGAATTGCAAAGACTTCTCGATGGTCTAAAAATCTGAAAAAATTCATACGCATTTGAGGTACAGAAAAGATTAATTTTGCGTAATAATAATTCAAAAATGTTATTAACAAATTGATTTTTTTTCTGATGAAAATAATTTCTTCGTTTTTCTGAATACGTATGAATTTTTTCAGATTTTTAAGTACTCTTTGAAATTTGTGTTTTTTTATATGGAAAATATGTACAAATTTCAAAGAGTACTTAAAAATCTGAAAAAATTCATACGTATTCAGAAAAATGAAGGAATCATTTTCATCAACAAAAAAACTTGGTTCATCGAAATATTTGTTAAACTATATTTTTTCATCAATTTGTTAATAACATTTTAGAAATATTATTATGCAAAATTAATCTTTTCAGTACCTTCAATGTGCATGAATTTTTTCAGATTTTTAGACCATCGAGAAGTCTTTGCACTTCTCTCCCATTTTCCTCGAATTTATGCAAAATGAATATTTGGCGCTAGAACTACCTTAATCACACCCTGTACACGCGTGAATCTGCAAAAGCGACGTATGTGGTGCCGAGTCCAGTTTGTAGGAGCTGACGGAACGTGGGAGACAGCGATACAGCCGACAAGAAAGAGAGTCGCAGCTGTGTTGGGCCTGGTAGCTGCCGCGTTGGCGCGAATCGGATCGGCACCACTTGAAAAGTTAATGGCAACGGACGTTATACCCGCGCGACGCGAGTTCGGCTCCGTCCGCGCGCCGACGCCGCGCCGGCCGCGACACCCCGAGCTCGAAATAATCGTTCGTTGATACTCTCGAGGATAAACGGGTTGCGCGCGGGGCGTCAATTGCGACGCTCCGAGCCCTCGCGACCCTCGGTCGACCTCACTTTGCGCGGAAATTCCCACTGGGCATTTCGAGCCCTCCGCTCCCGATGCCATCCGCCGTCCTCTAATATACGATTAGTTACATGATTTTTAAAAAATGATTTCCACGATTTAATTGTGCTCCAAAATTAATAACGGAAATCAATAACATTTTTTTTTTCATAAGAAATTTTTACTCGAAGATGAATAAAATGGAAAGTTAATTGCAGTTCAAGTAGGGCGGAAAATAAGATTTTTCGTTAATTTGGGGCAATTTCAGTATATGAAAATATTTTTGTTAATTGGGGGATGTAATGGAAAAATGTTTTTGCATTATATTTTATATTATAAAATGCACTTTATAATAAAACTAGGGTTACAGCGCCCGTGTCCCTTTCTGTGAATTTTGACATTTGACGTAAACAAAACATTTCGATGCATGAACTTGGCTCTTTTCTGTGAGTTTTGACATTTCACATAAACAAAAAATTTCAATGCATGATCAGCGTATCTGACGACACCGCCGACCAATTATAGCACGAATAGAACGGTTTCGCATGAACTTAGCTGATAGTCAATCTTTTGTATTGCCAACAATTTGTTTTTCGAAATATCGTCATGTGACCTATACCATTGTTCTCAAGTCGTATATTCAACCCCCGAAAACACTGGTTACCAATACTTTTTACTATACCCGAGCTTTCTGCACATGTGTAGTAGATGTACCTTATATATTTTTAACAGCAGACGATGGTGTTGCAAAATTAAAGTTAATTCATATTAAAAAAACGTCTCGTATAGCGTATGTATTATACTGTGGATTCATTAATACGACTTATGTAACGAATTTAGTGTACTGTACATTAATTAATACTTCTTTAATGAATTTAAATCTTTAATTTTTTTTTGCATCAATTTTCGTATACTGTGCATCAATTAATAAGACTTTCGTAACGAATTTAGCAGAATTGTACATTAATTTAACGTTATATTCGTATAGTAAATTTATACACCCGTTTCTGTAAAAAAGTTTCCCGCACTGTGTAGTAATTTTAACTTAAATATTTTTACCAGTGCATCTATTCAAATTCTATTCCCTTTTACTTTTCAATATCTTTTTATTTCCATCTGTATACACTTTCCACTGTTCCCGTATCCATTTTAATCAGGAGAAAAAGCCATACAATTTCCCAAGTTTCAAGAATGACTTTTCCCGGTTATCACTGAGATTAATTTGCCCGAGTGATCTTGGAACTTTGACCCCGGGAAAGATCAGCAATACGTAGTTAGCAGCGGGGCGGGAGTGGAGAAGGGCTAAGCAGCCGAAGGGACGGGAATAGGGGCAACTAGAGCGGGAGCCGCGTCAGTCCGGGCGCCGGGATCGTCCTGGAAGTTATTTATCTTCTCTTAAGGCAATGTCAATATTTAAGGAAGGGGCGTGCGCATGCACGTATCGCGAGTCGAGCTTCCACAGAGAAAATCGTGTATTAGACTTGGCGAGGTCTGCGCCTGTTTGTACATAGTATATAGCGCGGTATATCTGTACACACGTATATAGCAAACGTATAGCACGGCACGATCAATGTGTATGTCAGAAACGAGGGTGCGTCCTGTCCACTCGTTACATTACGATAACAAAAAATGAAAATAAATTATTCGCCCGAAGCTACGAGATTGAACGAAAGTAGTAAAAAAATGAGCTGGATATTTTCGAGTTTTAGAATTAGTCAATATCTCTCATTGGAAAACACGATATATTTCAACATCCTCGTACAAGCACGTAAGCGATAAAACAGGTCGTCAAGGACTCAAAATACCACAGATTAAACAAAAGTGGTGATATATCGTTTTTTTACCGTTAGGTTTCGAGTGGATCCGAGATGCATTGCCAATCTACTTTAACAAGAAATATTAATTATCGAGTATGTGAACCTCAATTTCATGAATAACTTAATTTAGTTTATCTCGAAATATCAGTTTTATCTTTACCACTCGTTACATTGCGATAAAAAAATGAAAATAAATTATTCGCCCGAAGCTACGAAACTGAACGAAAGTAGTAAAAAAATTAATTAAGATGGAAATATTAATTATCGACGATGTACCACTTAATTTCGCGATTAACTTGATTCTGTTTATCTCGAAAAATCAGTTTCATCTTTACTTAATTCGTTTATACATTGGAATACAAAAACAAAAACAAATCATTCGCCCGAAGATACGAAATTCAAATAAATTAATAGAAAAAAAATTGACAACGAATTATTGATGATCGAGTATGTAAAACCCAATTTCGTGAATAACTAAATTTAGTTTTTCTCGAAAAAAGTGTTTTATCCTCGCTTAAACGATTCGGTTATTTTACTCTCGCACTTGTGTAACTTAATTAGCCTGCGTTTTACATCTGCTTTAGGTCCTCAACGAGCGTCTATAGTTATTATAAGCTCCTGATAATAATAGCCGTTGTTTTGATTATACAACGAGAATCAATTCATTACAGTTTGCACGAGGCACTCTCTGTGTGTTACATAGAGACATCGGTATATCATGGAGATTGCGGTGTATCGTAAAGATAAACATTGATATATAATTAGAATGGCTCGTAATTCTCGTTGCGACGCGAGGGGCGAAAAAATTGTTCCTGAGTCGTGGATAGATTTATCGTAAGACTGCCCCCATGGAAATAAAGTATACTTCAGATATATAACGGATATATAATTTTTGGCCACTATATATAGCGGCAAAAAGTTCTATATCCTCTATATATCTGATATATATCCGACGGATATATAGTGGATGTAACATACATGTATTTGATATATGTAGCGAATTTGTGAAGAATATATTCTCGATATATTCCGCGTCTATGAATCAAAGAAGTCCTGTATATAACAGATGTATGAAAGATACAATTTCTATAGACAAGAAGTACATAGAGAATATATCCACACATGACATGAATTAGACATGAATTAAGTACCTAATATGTATCTCATATTTATGCTGAGTATAAATCATGTATATGGTTATATATCAAAAATGTGCTCAACATATTTTTACTATATATTTGGTATTCAAAAAAGATATATGCGGTATATATTGTGTATATATTTTTCATAGAAATACGTAATATATAAAGCGGCAGAAAGTTCTATATCTCGGATATATAATAAGATATATAAACAATATATAATATGAATTTTTATATATCCGATATATATAATGGATATTTAAAAACTATACTTTCAAGTATACTTTTTTTTCCATGGGGGTGATATATTTTTAAAACCAAGCCCGATCACGTGATTTTGCTTAATTCAAATTACATGATGCGACATTTTTAAAAGTTGTTAAGTATTAATTACGCTAATCGATCTTTTTTACACTCAGTCGAGACAGTGAAGCTTTTTTTTTCAAACGAGAACGAAAATTTGGAAACCTAAAAATAATAAACTGAGACGGGACTAGGGCAGGAAAATTGAATTTATTATATTGCGAGGGATATTTCAGTGACACCGCGCAGAGGTGGCGACGATGACGTTAACCACGATCGCTCTTGTAAAATTAATCGCGGTTATTACCGAGTCCCGATATTCAACCTAAATAGATATATATCGCGCGCTCATCCGAGATATCCGAATCACAACGGCGTATTTTTGCCGCGACGACGTAATCCGTAAGCGCAAGTGGGCCAAGGGTTATATGCATACTGTATGAAGTGAGGAATAACGAAAGAGCCCCCCGCGACTGGCCTGGAAAAGGACTCGACCGTCGGGGCGGCCCAGGACTCGGGTAATGGAATTTTATTAAAATACTGATTTATTAAATTTGCCCCGAAAGAGTTTCAGGGCCGAGAGTGCAGGGCCAGCCAACCAGTGTTCGATCACGTCGCGCTGTATTATTTTTACACGTCGCCCGACGCTCCTCATTCAATTACCGCGCTTCGTGTAATTAACGATTTATTTTATTAATCGCAACAAACGGGAGCTTAAAAATGTACGACGTCAGCGAAAGAAAGACGACGAAATACCAGCGGTAAATCCAAAGGGCAGACGACACTTTTTACAACCGGAAATTTCGACGTGGTCCTCGTGACTATAAATGAAGAGCTATCTATTTTTAGACCAATTCCTAATAATGAAAAAAATTCGCTATATTTTCACATCCACTACGAATTTTCAGTCACGTGACTAAATACATTTTTTAAGTACAATTTTTAGGGTGATTATTTTCTAATCACATAAAAAAATGGATCCATATTTCTCGCACCCACAAAAATCGTCTTAATCCTCGTGACTCAAAAACGCCACCTATCAATTGTGAGTCTACACGAATAAACACATTTTTTCACAATTACGTAAAAAAAATAATAATAATAAAAAAGTACCCGCCACACGATGTTAATACTACCACACTTGTCTCTGTCTCTGACTAATGAAACAAGAGACTCGATTTTTCTCTTCTTTTTTTTCTTCCACAAGAATATAAAATCCCAAGAAGAAGTCTCGTCTCGTCCGGGTCACCGTCGTGCAGATATGCATAGTCTAGTCCGCAGCCTGCGCTACGTATGGATGAATGCACAGAGCGCGCGCGCCGGGGCGCCGGTGCTGCCGCCCTCCGCACGACGGTGCTGCCACCGCCGGCGCTGTCGCCGCGTTAGTGACGGTTTCCGCCGGTTGCTCAACGCCCCGAGTATGGCCGTTGGTTTAATAAGGAGCTATCTATAGTCCGGCATTATGTTACCTCGATACATCCATGAGATGAGACGTTGCAATATTAATACGCCTCGTGAAATATTCGTGGCCGCCGCGCCATTCATCTAGCTCGCTATCGCGCCACGTCCACTCGGCGCTGCTGCTGCTGCTGCCTCTCGCTCCGTTTCCTCTTTGCCTCCTCCGCTCTTCTTGGGCTCCGCGCGCGCGACGTTCGCCCCCCCGCGCCCCCCGCGTCCCCCGCCGCCCGCTGCAACACGGTCTGCACCCTTCGCGCCTTACATTATAGAGAGGCAGAGGGTGCACCGGCCCCGGGACGAAGTGCACGAGATGGGGCGGTTTGCCAGCGACGAGGCGCGCGCCCCCCGACGGCGCAAAGTAAAAGCACGCCGGACGGGGTGTTAACCTACATTTTACCCTAGATTCGAAGCGTCTTCCGCGATTTATTGGCCGTCGGATGGCCTAAGCTTTGCGAGCTTCTCGCTGGGCCACCGTGGAACTCGAGATTCTCGCGTCCTCCTGGGGACTTTTGTTGTGGTGTTTTCGGATTACGGACCTCGCGGTTGCGCTTGAAGAATGGTAGGAATGAAAGCGATTGTGATGATAAAATTATTATGATAATCGTGTTGAAAAATGGTCATAAAAATAGTTTAATTGAAAAGTGATCGTGAATATAGTTGAATTAAAAAATTGATCGTAAAAATAGTTGAATTAAAAAAATGACCGTAAAAATAGTTGAATTAAAAAAATGACCGTAAAAATAGTTGAATTGAAAAATAATTGAATTGAAAAATGATTATAAAAATAATTGAATTGGAAAATGATTATAAAGATAATGGAATTGAAAAATGATTATAAAGATAATTGAACTGAAAAATGATAATAAAGATAAATGAGTTGAAAAATAGCAATATAAATAACAGAATTGAAAAATGATTATAAAAATAATTGAATTGGAAAATGATTATAAAGATAATTGAACTGAAAAATGATTATTATTAAGATAATTGAATTGAAAAATGATAATAAAGATAACTGAGTTGAAAAATAGCAATATAAATAACAGCATTGAAGAATGATTATAAAGATAGTTGAATCGAAAAATTATAATAAAGATAACTGAGTTGATAAATAGCAATATAAATAACAGCATTGAAGAATGATTATAAAGATAATTGAAATGAAAAATGATCATAACGATAACTGAGCTGAAAAATTGGAATAGAAATAACAGAATTGAAAAATGATTGTAAATACAATTGAATTGAAAAATTGACTACAGACTAATTTTGTTCAATTAAATAAATTGAAACTCGGCTCGTTATGACAAATCACGAAAAACGTGAGAGAGGTACGGCGACGCGACGATAACAGATGCAGCGCGGCAAAATTGCACTCGATATTCCCGGGTGACTTTGTTGTTGTTGTCGTTGCCGCTTCTTTTTTCCTCCACGTTTTTTTCAAATCCTTTTCTCCATTAATATCATCGTGACTGTTTCGTCGCTGCGTCTCGCGCCGCGGGAATGTTTGCGTTCGTTTTCAGCCATAAATTACTTCGATTCAACTAATTTCTCGTCGTCGATGTTGCCGCGCGCGTCTCTCTCTCTATCTCTCTCTTTCCCCGAATGTTCGTCTCGTTTCGCGCTCGCGAAATACTCGAGCAAATAAATAATGAAAAAAAAAAAACGTAATACAGGCCTGTGTGTGCTCAGTTATGTTAGTTTGTAGGCGGGGGAGGAGGAGGAGGAGGAGGGAAACGCAAACAAAACGTGAAAAAGGGGGGCAGAGGGGTCAGTGGTGGGGGGAGGGGAGGGAGGGGGGGGGGTGAAAAGTGAGGAAATAACGGAGGAGGAAGGGGAGAGGAGAAAGCGAGGGAGATGGAAGTGAGCGGCGGGAGAGAACGAATGCTAATATTAAAAGTAATATTTCTGGTGCCGTCGGCGAGCTCGGCCCGACCCCGACCCGGGCTCTATTTATTTTTAATATAAATTAAACAATTTATTCTCGGGACGGCCGAGGGGGCCGGGTGGAAGCGGGGGGGGGGGTGGGGGGGCGGGGGGAAGGAACACGGCTGCGACTAAAAGGGGGTGGGGAGAAAACGAGAAAGAAAGTGGGAAACGAAGGTGAAATAGAGGCGGAGGGTAAAAGAGGCTGGAGGCGCAGGGACCGAAATAGAGAAATAATGCCGGAGTGCAATATCGAATGAAATATCGTTCGCGATCTCCGCGCTCGCTCTCACTCGCTTTTTCTCCGCTCTGACTCGCGCTCCGGCCTCCCGGCCAAGGAAAATAGTTCGGGGTGCGCGCGGCGCTACCGGCGCACCCGCGTGTTTGCACCTGTGTACTAAAAATGCTTCGCGTTACAGGCGCGGAACGGCGGCGGCGGCGGCGGCGGCGGGAACCAAGGCAATATGCACGAATCTCTGCCGCTGCTGCTGCTGCTGCTCCACGTATACATAAACAAATATCATTTATGCTGCGTCTCCGTTGCCGCGTTTTTCGCCGAAAAACACTTGGGAGATTTCATTTTGTGTGTTGGAAAAAAATGTTGTTAATTACCTTTTTTTCCACGAGAATACATCAAATCGTTGAATAGATAAATTTAATACCAGTTAAATCACACAATTACAATTTACAATTTATTGATTTACTATTGTAATACTACAGTAATTTGTAATTGTAAATTACAAAGTAATTTGTAATTGTAAATTACAAAGTAATTTGTAATTGTAAATTACAATTACAAATTACAGTTTTGGTGCTCGAAGATATGACGAATTTTACAAAATGATACGACAAATTTATTTTTTGATAGAAGATCTGATAGATTTAGAAATATGTGTGACAATTGCTCGAAGATTTTCATTCTAGATTCGCGAGCAAAAACAAGAAATTCGCCGAAAGACACTTGGGAGGTTTCATTTTCTTGTCGGAAAAAATGTTGTTAATTGCCTTTTTTCCACGAAAATACATCAAATCTTCGAATAAATAAATTTAATACCAATTTTTTGGTGTTCGAAGATATGACGAATTATACAAAATGACATGACGAATTTATTTTTTGATTGAAGATCCGAGAGATTCAGAAAAATGTGTGACAATTGCTCGAAGATTTTTATTCTAGATTCGCGAGCAAAAACAAGAAATTCGATGTCACGAGTGGGAAACGTCGACGCCCAAAAAATTGTAAATTTGGCAAAAGCGTTGTTACTTTTTAATTGTCGCAAGTGAATTCATTGTTTTATTGAAAAAAGTGAGATTTAGAATACGTAGAGATCTGATTTTACTGATTTACTTTTCAGTGCGTAAAAAAAATGTTGCTTCTCTCACGACACTGAAAACTTGTTCCTCGAAACGTAATGGCGAAGTTCCCGGGCGAAGAGTCGTAAAAGAAAAGAAAAAACGAGATTCGAGATTTACGGGGGAAAAAATGGCAATTTTTTAACACCCCCTCCCGGAACCTCGGGTAAAACACTTCGTCGAAGAATAGTTATAACTCGACGGGCATCGCGTTAGCGTTCGCTCTCGCTATTATTGCGAGAAACAGCAGTTGAAATTACTCACGGATTATTTCCGTCCGAGACCGCGTGTTCCGGCGGCCACGCGGAGCCACGACACCCTCTCGATCTCTCCCCCGGCCCCGCGCCGCGCGGCTCCAAAGTAATCCGGCGAATATAATGCCCTCGCGCAATAACTAAACATTTTACGACGTTCCCCGAGCCACCACCGACTCCCGGTCGTCGTCTTCGCCGCCGTCCAGGGCGTCGAGACGCCGGCGCCTCATTGTAATTCCACGTCAGCCGCACTGCCACCCGTCCCGCGACAAAAACACAATCAAATTTCGAAAAAGAACAAATAAAATAAATCAAGCTATGAAAAAGTTAATTCGTTTCAATTTTAATATTAAAAAGTCCGCACCACCCGCTTGCCGCAGCTAAAAAATATTTCGAAGCTTTTGTATACACAAAGTATGCGTCAAATGCGATGTAAAGCGTATTATTCAATAGCGATGTAAAACCTATTTTTTACGGTAAAAGCAAATTTATGGAAATCAAAATACTTTTAGCTTGCAATTCGGGTGAATTGTAATTGTTAAATGTTTTCAACGTTTTTGCAAACTTATTAATTGTATATTCTACTTGTATATTAAATACAAGTGGGCAAAAACACAATCAAATTTCGAAAAAAAAATAAATAAAAATAAATCAAGCTATGAAAAAGTTAATTTATTTCAATTTTAATATTAAAAAGTCCGCACCACCCGCTTGCCGTAGCTAAAGAATATTTCGAAGCTTTGTGCACAAAGTATGCGTCAAATGCGATGTAAAGCGTATTATTCAATTGCGATGTAAAACCTATTTTTTACGGTAAAAGCAAGTTTATGGAAATCAAAATACTTTTCCCTTGCAATTCGGGTGAATTGTAATTATTACAGTGTTTTCAACGTTTTTGCAAACTCATTAATTTTATATTCCACTTGTATATTAAATTCAAGTGGACAAAAACACAATTAAATTTCGAAAAAAAAAAATCGAGCTATGAAAAAGTTAATTCATTGCAATTTTAATATTAAAAAGTCCGCACCACCCGCTTGCCGTAGCTAAAGAATATTTCGAAGCTTTTGTACACAAAGTATGCGTCAAATGCGATGTAAAGCGTATTATTCAATAGCGATGTAAAACCTTTTTTTTACGATAAAAACAAATTTATGGAAATTAAAATACTTTTGCCTTGTAATTCGGGTGAATTTTAATTATTACAGTGTTCTCAACGTTTTTGCAAACCCATTAATTTTATATTCCATTTGTATATTAAATTGAGTAATGCATAACAAATTTCAATACTCGTGAATTGAATCTAGAATCGATTAAAAAAATATATACATATACATTCATCCCGGAAAGATTGCGATTTTATCGTTATTTTAAAACCCGACACTTTTGACTCTCGACGCGAGCGACGCGGGTCGCCGCCGATATTGTTAACGAAAAACAAAGAAGGCAAAAAGGAAAAACGTTTGTCGGACACGGAAACGCGGCGTTTTCATGGTGTACCCGCGACGCTTTAACGTGCCGAGGGAATTGCCGCTCCGGCACAGAAAGATGGGTATATAGATGTGTATCTATGTTTGGAACGAAAAAAAGGGAAACAAAAAAAAAAAAAAAAAAAAACGAGAGCAATAACTAAAAATTCTCTCGGCCATAAAGGCTCGTGGTTGCGCGTTTGACGAGTTTCCCAATCAAAAGTTTTCCACCAGTTGGGTACTCGGTCATGCCCTTCTCGCCCTTTTCTATCTCGCTCGCTGCCCGTCTCTTTCCCTATGACTGTCTGTCCTCGCCCCCCCCCAACCCCCCTCCTCCCCCTCGACCTCCCCGTCGCTTCGACCCTCCGTATACCCCTCGCTCCACTACCGCTTTCTATATTTTATTGGATTTCGTTCGAATACCGGCAATTGTCTCGTTCGCGGGGCCTTTGATTCGCCGTGCGGGGGGCGCAAAAGGAGGAAAAAAAAAAACAAAAATAAAAAAATAATAATAAAAAGAGCGGACGCAGGCGCGCGCGGAGCTCGGGAAAAAAGGTTTAGTCTCGCGGAGTTTGCGGGTTTGGCTTTGCCGATGGAAAATTCGATTGAAAGGCAAAAAATATTCAATTTTTGGGCTGAATCGGCGACCGAAAAAAGGAAAGAAAAAAAGAAAAAAAAAAGTCCGTAACGAGAAAAAAAGATACGACGCTCGTTCGAATGGGCTTGTAAATTTGCCTTTTAGGCGGGTTTTAATTAATAATAATTCTTGAAACAAAAGGCGCGATGCTTTTTCCGCGCGGGCTGCATATGGATTTTTCTTGCGTAAAAAGTTTCCGACAGACGTGTATTCGATTTTGTGTGTCCGGGTGCAGAAATGACGCGGAATTTTATGACTAATTGGGGTCCGCGGACGGACGTTAGCCAGATACGCTTTTTGAGGATAGTTTATTGAACTCCCGCGAAAGTTTCAATAAATCGAGGAAAACGCGCGCGCCCCCGAGCACCCGTTGCAGAGTCAATAAACTCCGCACGATCTGCATTAATATTGCAGGCCTGACTGGGCTACCGATGGGTAGTCTGTTGAGGGGCTCCGCTTCCCACCCCTTCGCGTTCACTTACAGTCATCTCTTCATAGATTTCTCCACGTATTCCTGTATAATGACCCTTTTGCGGTATTTCTGCTTCGAGCCGATGATAAAAAACACTGTCTCAGGCTTCGCTTATAGACCGACGATTGAGATTTATATTTTCACATCTTTGTGTATTTCACTATTTCATATTTTATATATATATTTTTTTTTTGGTTGGTAAAATGTATTTTTTTTGTCATAAATGTAGACAATTTTTTTGGTACATTTTTAAAAAGTAACTCCACAAGCGATCAAATGAAATTCTTCCTAGAATCACTTCCATATGGTAAAAATATATATTTTTTTATCACAAGTATAAATCTTTTTTTTTTCGCTACACTTTTTTTTAGTTGAATGACGTAATCATTTTTTTTTACTATTAATATTTTTAATTTGAATGACAATTTATTCGAAATTGAATCCCGCATAAACGCGAGGCAACCCGGGTTTCGAACAACCGGCAATGACTCGAGCCCGAGATTCTCGGACTATACTGGTATTATAAAGGAGGGACGAAGGCAATGCACTTTATGATTGAATATAGCCGTGGGTCGAGGGGGGATCGGCCACCAGACGGCTATGTATAGCAACCAACTAAATCATACGGGACGTATGTAGGTGCACGTTAGGTGCTCACTTACGCTTTTCTCCCTTTGTCCGCGTGCTTTTCAACCTACCGAATTTTGTATTCAATGTAATGGAATACAAAACTTGCGACTGTATGAAAAATTAAATAAAAAAAATGGTCTTGTGAATTTTTTAATTTTCAGGTAGAACATTTTTTTAAACATAAAATTTTCGTTTTTTTTTTGTTAATAAAAGCTCTTGACAAATTTTACATCGTTATTCTATATTTTTTTCATTTTTTTTTCAATTCTACGAAACCAGAGTCGTGCAGAGCAGGAGGAAAGCATAAAGGAAATGAAAAGAAGAAAGACAAAGTAAACGAACGCGCGAGCGAGAAACTTACGGCCCGGTTACCCGGCCAGCTTGAGATGAATTATTTTAATTGCGCTCTGTTTAGTCTACCGACGAAATTAGCGGGCAAGGCCCGGAGCAGACTTCGACGACTGGCAAATTGTGGCCAGGGCTTGGGATTTATTCGTCCCTATGGGCGAGACGACTGTTCTCAACGCGGATCTTTGAATTTCGGATAAATTGCCGTTTATTAAAATAAAAATATTACCAATAAAAAAATGTACTTATAGGGAAGAGAAGAATATTTCTCTTAAAAAATATCGACGACTGGAAAATTGTGGCGAGAGCTCGGAATTTATTCGTCATCAAATATTTCGGATAAATTGCTTTTCATTAAAATAACAAATATTAGCAATTAAAAAATTTACTTATCGGAAAAATAAGAATATTTTTCTTAAAAAATATCGACGACTGGAAAATTGTGGCGAGAGCTCGGGATTTATTTGTCATAAAAAATTTCGGATAAATCGCCGTTCATTAAAAAAGAAAAAAAATTAGCAATTAAAAAATAGATTTATCGAGAAAACAAGAATATTTTTCTTTAAAAATATCGACGACTAGAAAATTGTGCCGAGAGAGCTCCGGTGTTATTCGTCATGAAAAATGTCGTATAAAATGGTCATTTTTAAGTAAAAAATATTAACAAAATATACTTTTTAGGGGAAAAAAAGTTCATCAATTTCATGGAAGACAACGCATGCATCGCGACCCGCGAGTGAGACTCCGCATCGGCGAAATATGACGCCGAGAGTTCGAGATCATCAGATACAGATAAGAATAATAATCACCCTGAGACACAGAGAGATGGCTCGGTCGTTCTGCTAATCGTTCATTTCCTCCTCTTCGAGCGATCTTCACGCTATCCTCCCACGTATCCCAGAATCATAACTCCAGCCTCGTTCTTTTGTTTCGTTGTTTTCTTTTTTTTTTTTTTTCTTAATTCAAAATATCCATTCGGCTAATAATTCCTCGAGGAATGCAGACTGTCGTCATCCATCATTCGTAATTATTTGCACAACTGGTACACTCGGCAAATTTAAATAAATCTTTCGTTAAAACATCGATATTTTACGAGGAGAAAATAATAACGATGGTCCCGATTTGGTCGTTGAGGCTTGCAAACGACATTGACACATAAAAAAAAACGCAAACAATCTGCATAGAAATAGGTTTGAAAATCCGTCGAATCACCGCAGAATTTCCAACAGCAACGAAAAAGGCCGACAAACAAAAATTTCGCATCATTGAAATTCGCTTTCTCGAATTAACGCGAAATAACTTAATCTCGCGGCTCGGGCGCCTCTTGAGTCGCTAATTAATCGCCACCGCAAACAAAGGGGCGCGCGATTTATTCGCAAATATAACGAGGCCGCATTATTATTACACGCGCGATCCACGAATATTTCGCAATGTTTATTATCGTCTCTCTCCGGTGCGAATGAGTTGCGAGTTCGACGGTTGGATGTGAAATTGCGGCGCGGGGATCGTTAGAGATCGGTGCAGCTGTAAATCCTCATCGCAGCGTAACGCACCGCAATTTTCTATCTCTTCGCATTTCAGCGCGCGGCAGAAGCGGCATATTGTTTTAGCCTTCCGGGCTCTCGAGAGATATAAACGAATTCCGCCCACCTAAGAGGGCGTTGAGTCCTTATCGGCCGAGTCGATCGTGCGCGGGGGCCCTCGCGGTTCGACCGAACACGACTGTAACGCCAACTGCCGCCAAGTAGTACCCGACCATTGTGTATAGGGGAACACGGGGCAAAATGGCACACCGGGGCAAAATGGGACAGTTATTTTCGCATCATTTTACATGATTTTACGGCGCAAAAACCGACATTTTTGGAACAATCGCCTTTCTAGAACACAATTCAACCATTGAATATATAAGAAATACGTGGCAGCGCTGTATGTTATTTTTTGACTGTTGAATATTTTGGTTCATTTTATGAGATTCGACGTGATTTAGAGCAACATTTTTTTTTTTCGAAAAATTCAAATTTCTATCAAACCGGAACCGCTTCACCGATTTCGCTGAAATTCAATACCAAACAACATTGAACGTGTCTTTATTTATGATGAAGTATCTGAATCGTCGAACTTTTACGAAAGTTAGAGCGATCACGCCATTTTTTTGAAAAATTTAAAATTCGATAAAATTTGTATACATGGATATATTTAATTTTAAAAATAAGTGAATTACAGAGGATTTAATACTCTACTTGCGTGTCAATTTTTAGCTCGATCCATTATGCCATTCCTGAGTTATGAACAATTGAATGTTCGGTGCCTGGATCATACATACACACACACACACACACACACACATACCGACATACAGACATATTTTCTAGACTACTTTTCTCGACGTTTTAGGTGATTCTGAGTATGTTAACATGAAAATCTCGAAAAGAAAAAAAATTTCACGGAAACAAAGCTTCCTCTATGAGGAAGCAAAAATGAATTCCAATTTATTTATTTATTTTTTTTTTATCCGGTGTCCAGTGAACGCGAATGCACTTAATATTTTCAGAAAACGTTCCGTGTCCCCCATTCCGTCAGGAACGCAATGCAATCAACGCCGATGACGACCAGCGGCCCTCAGTGCACCAAACCATAAACTGCCGAATTTCGAGAAGCGTCCCATTTTGCCCCATATTTTTTTCTCGCCGTATCTGAAGATCGGAGGTTGGAGTCGAGTTTTAGGGTGAAAAACAGCAAAAAAAACACTTTGGCTGTCGTCGTGAAACGATTTTTCGCTTATGCGTGCCGTTTTGCCCCGTGTTCCCCTATACAGGGCGATATGCAACGTCGGTTGTGTGTATAGAATTCTGGTTCCCATCATCGCATCCGACTGTATCTTCGGCTCGGTGAAATATTATTTAAGTGCTTCCTGGCATATAAAACAATTCCGTACGCGATGATAATTAAAGTCCACCTGAAGCGTGAGGGGGGTTGAGGGGGGGGGGGGGGTTTGGATGCAAAAGGGGGGAGGAGGGAGAAATGATATCGCGAGGGGCCCATCTTATGCGCGGGTTATTCTGGGCGTTGCACACACGCTTCCTATCTCGGCCAATGTTACTCCTCGTCTTTTCGCGATCGCCAACCTCATCGTCTGTATTTATTATTATTATTTTTGTTCTTTTATTTCGTTGCCGATTCTCCCTCGCTCGCTCTCGCCAAGTGCTACCGCGGCGCACGAAATGATCGATCCTCGGATACGATTATTTACCACCTCCTACGATCGGCAATTAATTCGAGCTTATGCATATTTATACACCCCTCCCGAGCGGTCAGCATTAAATAATTAATCACGCGGCGTGGTGGGATATTATATCGAAAAGATCGCTCGAGGATAGCGTTAATTACTCGCGGGAGCAACGTGGTATTTATTTTCGGTTGATAGATGCTACCCTTGCAATTTTTTTCCCGAAAAAAACAAAAAATTGCTCCCAGCGAAGAGGCTGAGCTCGACTAATTCCACCGGCAAACAATTGTCCAATCGAAAATCAGATGCACGATGTTATCACCAGATGATCCGCAACGCAATAAAAAAGATTTCGATGCCGAATTTCCCAAGTCCCGCGAGAAAGTCGACGAAAGGACCGACTGGTCGTTTCACACGCGACGACGGAAAAATTATTTCTCGACGTTAAAAAGAAACAAAAAAAACCAAATCCATCATCCATCCATTGTGACAAAGCCTTCCTAATTTTTCGTCGGGAAATCATTATTAATTTACTTTCCAGAAAAATTATTATCAATGAGCTATTACCAATTTTGTCTCGAATTACATCTCGACATAAAAAAAAGAAAAAAAAAATCCAAATCCATCATCCATCCATCGCGACAAAGGCTCCGTTATCCCCAGCACCGCGGCGGATATCAAGAAGTGCATTGCGAGCATGTAGCCTTCGTTCGCATTCGCCCGCAAGAGGGAAACGACAGAGGGAATGCAGAATTTCGTACGTTCGGGAAATCGATTGACTGCTCTCATCTCCATCGCTCGGTCGAGAAGGTGGTGGAGGCAGGCGTCGGGGGGGGGGGGGGGGGCCACCCCCTCTGGTGTGATGCATGTGGAGGACCGATGGGCAATGCGAGGTGGACCTCCTCGGTGAAGTAGGTTTCGGGAAGCTGAGGCATACGGGATACGTATATATAGCACACGTAGCATTGCCGCAGGATGCAGAGGAGGTAGCGAAGCACGCGGACGCTGTGGGGGGCGAGGGGGGGGGGGGGGGGGGGGTGAGGGGGTGTCGGTAGTGGAGAGGGTTCAGGAATGGATCGCTGAATTTCTCGAATAATTAAGTTAGACCCAGCCCCCCCCCCCCTATCCCCCCTTAGCCCGGCACACTCGGCACCCCCCGTAACGGTCGGGCGGAGGGAGAGGGGGAGGAGGGAGGGGGGAGGGGGGGGGTTGGTCGCTTACCCTACCAACACGCTCGCCATACATTATGTACCGAGTTTCCCGGCGTACATACGTGTATACGACACGATCTAGGGATAGAAACGCGCTGCGAAGGAGGCGGAAGAGGGCGGCCGAGAGGGAGGACGCGGGGGGCCGGGGGGGGGGGCAGTTTAGGGGCGCGGAAGGCGGGAGGGTATGGCAGCGCACACACGCGCCCCCTACCGTGGCCCCCGCGAAACCCTGGCCAGGCCAAGCCAAACCCACCCCTAGAGCAGCCGCTACCGCTGTAGCTGCTGCTGCTACTGCTGCTGCTGCTGCTGCTTCTACACTCGGTGGCATTGGATATATACTTAATGAAGCGTAAATAATTGAGTAATGTGCTCCGGGCCCCGTTCGATCGGCGTTCCTATTGGTCAGAATTAATTTATTCCGGCGCATTAGCGTGCAGTATCTGTGCGAGCCAGGCTACGAAAGCGGAGCCAGTGTCGGCTGACCGGCCTCGGCGCCCCCCCCCCCCCCGCCGACCCTCAAAACCCCTCGAACCCCCCTCCCCCTCCACCCCCCTCCTCGCTCTGTCTCTATCACTCCCTCATATTAGGCGCATGCCAGACGCCTTCGGTCTTTGTCCGCCGGTGGTTCCCGATTCGATCTCACTCGCTGGGATATCGTAGGATGTGCGGGAAGGCGAATAAGGGAAGAGGGAAGTATGCGAGGTGGCGTTAAGGGGGGTTAGGGGGGTTTGGGGACGCCGGAGAAGCAGGACGCAGGCGGAGGATATAGGAACACCACCTCGGACGGTGTAATCGGGAAACCGACCTCCCGGGGCCCTTTGGTAATACGCGAAAGGTAGGCCTCAAAGGGCTGCTTAGCACAGCGTGCACCATCACCACCATCATCACCACCACCACCAACCACCACCACCACCGGGCCGGCCGAGCGTCCAGCGCCCCGGGGCGCGCGCCTACGTCATAGTCCGATAAACGACGCCGATTCCCTGTGTGCTATGCTGTACCAATACCGGAGACTGGCCACGGGGGTTGGTTATGTGTGTGTATGTGTCTTTCGAAATGGATTTTGCATAGGGAGATATTGGGATGTGTGTTACAGCGGGCGAAATGGGAGGGGAGGTATGCGATGCTGTCTGGTGGGGTTTGTTGGCGTGGCATTGGAATAGATAGCGCGTAAGATAATGCTAATGATATGGGAGGGTTGGTGATGACGGTGGAATATGCTGGGTGGAAAAAGAAGCGCGACTTGTCGAGTGAGGAAGCGGAAGAATGCGATTGACATGCGGATCTATGAGGATCTACGTAGGTCGAAAAATAGTTTGGGTGGATCTAGGTAGGTCTACGTGGGTCAAAAATGTATCCAGGTGGAACAAAAACTAGTTTGGATGGATCTATGTTTACAGCTAGTCTGCATTGATCTACGTACATCATAAACAAAAATAGTCTACATGGATTGACTAAAAAACTAGTCAACATGGATTTACCGAGACCAAAGAGACCAAAGACTAGTCTAGACTAGACTAGTTTACATGGATAGGCACACCGAGAGATAAAGTTTCATTGATTCAATGAAATTTCTTTGAAATTTCAACCTTTGAAACATTTCTTTGAGATCAATGAAATAGTATCCGTAAGTTAATACTACATTTTCTTTGAATTCTCATCAACCAAATTATAGGTTATGTCGATCAAGTTCTTGGTTACGTACCATAGTACTTAGACATGTTAACCAATAACTTGGATGGTTTAACCAATGATTACCGTTTTGATTTGACTTGACTTGACCATAACATTACAGACCAGCTCGCGCGAGAAACACCAATACGACTTATCGCGAGTGCGTCAAACGTTGGCGAACCGGGTGCCATCAAGAATGTCGTTTCTTTGAATCAAGGAGACCGCGTCTTTGAAATTCGAAAAAAGATTTCATTGAAATCAATGAAAACAATTCAATCCACCCATTTCTTTGGAATTAAGGAAACTTTTTCTCTCGATAGATCATTAACTAGTTTACATCGATTGGCATAGATCAGAAAGTGGTCTACACGGATCTATGTAGATCTATCAAGACTCTGCATAAACGGACTTTTATTTGAACGTCGTGACATTCGGATAAGATTCTTACAATTAAAGCAACGGAGAATATTTGTCTTGAATACATCGCATTTATAAGTCGTAGAAATTATTCATTCACCAATAGTTGGCCGGTAGCAGGCCATTGTGTAATTTCAACTAGGGACCAACTATGGACAACCACGAGGCTGTAGGAATTATTGACGCAAGCCATTAGCGAGTACTTGTATAATTAAGATAGTGCTATTGAGATATGGATTGGAAATCGAAGCAGCAAATCACGACTAATTATAATTCGAGGCCGATGCAATCTATTTATTAATAAAAAACGTCTATTCCGAAATGTCCCTTTTTCGGTCCCCAATGTTTGACTAATGATAATCAAACTAAGCAAGTAACAGAAAATCGATATTTTCATGCTGTACAAACCGATTTGTGCATGAAATTGCACATTTATATATGAAATAGCGATCAAAAAAAGCTGTTTGTGACTATTTAACAGTAAAATCTGACGTGAATATTTGGGCTCTGCGAAGCCCGACGATTGCAACAACAACAAAAAAATGGTAACCGTTTTCCGTGTTGCCCATAAACAATAAACGACAAACGGATAAGTGATCGGTGCTGTCGACTAATTTGAAACTCGATAATTGGTACCGAATTTCGCCCATGAATCCGTAAATAACTAAGATTATAACGGTCCCTGACGTTGGCATTTGCCGCGACAGTCGCGGCTAACCGAATCGGGAGCGAAGGGTTATTGATTGATTCAATTAATCCGACAGCGAGTGTAATAATAAATGTAAAGCACCGACGTCCGATTCTTCGGTAGAACCGGCCAATTTCTCCGCTCGTCGTTAGCGACCAGCGAAACACCAGGAAACCGGCAGCTTCCGTTTAATTGAAGAGACGGGATGAGCGCGGAAGGGCGAAGCCCCGAGAATCTCGAAAATGACGGCGACGCGCGGAGGCGGAAAAGGAAAATGGACGAGAGGCACAGCGGATAAAGGAGGAAATGAGTCTCGGCTCACTAAATGCCCTCTACCCTTGATAACTCATCAATATTCTTTTTTCAACAGCGAAAATCGACCCTGGCAAAACTTCGTTAAGCCTCATCTTCGCGCGTCGTGAACGGTGTCGACTTTTCAACATGGTTTCCAAGTTAATAGACGGAGAATTGCCAACTTCGCTGAAAAACCGTGTCCCCTTTCGGCCCTCGGTTTGCCCTCAAATTTTCAGCTTTTCCTGCATTTGCAGCGAAATCAATCGACAGCTTCTACAACTTTCCACATTCGCATTTAACGATTTTTCTATATAATCACAAAACTGTTATGATCACTTTGATCCATTGCACCCAGAAAAAAATATGGTCTGATTAACCATATTTTTACTATAAAGTATGTTTCCCTGAGGCGATAGCAATGTTTTTATGGTTATCGCAACCAATAAAAATATAGTATTATGTGCCATATTTTAGTAGATATACCAATTATTTCTGTATGGTAGTTGTAACTATTCGTCCTTTTACTATTTAAACAGTATTTTAAGCTGTTGTAGAGTAGTAAAGGTACATAAAGTATATAGTTATTTTTCAATCATGTATAGTATTTCCTATCTTCCTGTATTGTTGTATCTACTATACAGTTGCAAGTAAAACATATAGTGTAGATTCATTTATTGGTTAATAGTTAATTTAAAAAATGTATTTTTTATCGGGCCTTCCCGCAGTAATGCTGATGATATTATTCTGTGATTATTGGTGAGGAAAAAAAAGAATCATCCACAGATACAATTTTTCCACTAGCTCTCGGCAAAGTGATATTGCTGGAATTTGAACCTAAGACCTATACGACCTACCTAACTACCTAACTATCTAACGCGCACGCTAACCCCTAGACCAAACCGACTACGTGAATATCTTATACTTTAAGTCCATAATAATTTCATCTCGGATAAGAGTCACAGGGATATCACATGGATTTGGATAAAATTTGGAGGTAGGAGAAGGTTAAACATGGAGGTTCTAATATGGCGGTACAGAATGCAAAGTGTTATATAAATTGGATGAAGTCCAATTCCTACATGGGGTATAGTACATTCAACCATATAAATATGTTTCCTTCGGGCGACCGCAATATTTTATGGTAGATCATCTAAAAATGTATAGGGAGTGCAATTACTATTATATTTCATTGTTGATTTCATAAATGTGTTGCATGTTACATAATTTTTTTGTTACCGTTTTAACGATAAGTTATAGTGTTCTTAAGTGTGGCGCATATTTAGATGCACTATCGAAACTGCATAGTTTACTTAACTTCATGATGATAATTCGATAAACCATATTAAAGTTGATCCAACTATAAAATATGGTCCCTCGTATTATACATTTTTAAGTATGGTATTATTGTTGTAAATACCATGGTCTTTTTTCTCAGTGTGGGATCGCTAATATTATTTTTTCACGCAAGAAAAAAAAATCAAAACACGTTTTTTTACCTTTTTAATCACGATTCTTCGGGTCCCGTTCCCAAATTTTTCGCTAAAACGGTTCCAAGAGGCATCCAATTTGAAGCAAAATTAGCGAGACGAAAAAGTTGGAGACAAAAGATTTGATTTCGGGGCTCGCCGAAAAAATAAAGAACCCGGTCGATGTGTGTGTGTGTGTGTTTGTTGCGGCGCACAATGTGACTCGAGTGCGGCGCTCCGCGGTCTCTCCACGCTCTGGAAATTCGCCCGCGCTGGAGAGACGCGAAACGTCGGAGAAGCGAGTAGGCGAAGCTGCGGGAAGCGAAGAAAAAGAGGAAGCGAGAAAGACGGGAAGCCCAGACAATAACTAAGTGGCATTCTCAGACACCCTGCTACATTGATCGCGCAAGATGCCTCCCTCTTTCTCCTTTCTCCGCGAGCTTTCCCCCCGGTTTCATCCACCCTCACTTACACGAAACCGCGTTGGAAATTCCGCGCGTGTGTGGAACCCCCGTCTCGCTGAATGCGAGACACACGCACGACACACGTGCACGCGTCGCTGATAGTTGCCGCCTCTCGCTTGCAACCTCGCTAATGGACAAGTATTTCGTGCCGGCGGTTGGAAACTCTCGACTACAAAACATCGCCGCGGTTTTTCATTGTCAGTCTCTCATTCAGCACCACTTCGGCGTGTCGTGGAAATAAAAGATTACCCGGCGAGAAAAACACGAGGTTGAAAAAAAAAAAAACGTCGACGGGGCGGGAGGAGAGTAGAAATAATAATGACGAAAATTTCGCACGGGGTTTGAGGCTAGTTTGAAAAATAAGTCGTTATGGTCGGTGATGACTCGGGAATTAATCATATAAGTATATTTGGACAAGAAGTTGAAAGACTTTTTGAACGAACAAAAAAAATTGAAACTTCAAGTTTTTTTGTAGTTCTTGAAATTACGCATTGACTGTTAAAAAAGTAAGCGAAAGAGTTACGAGAAATATGCATATGTCATTGGTTTAATCTTATATGGAATCGTAAACATTTTCTTTTGCACCGAGTTTGAAGACTTTTTTAAATCAAGTTGGTATCGTAACTTCAACCACTGTTTTCAGTTTTTTAAATTTTATATTGATAAGAGATTGAAAAAGTTACAGAGAGAAAATGTTATTGTTTCAATCTTATATGGTAATCTAAGAATTACGAGAGGAGCGATAAAAGCGACATGTTTGCGGCGAAAATGTTATCGAATCAATGACGTTTTTTTTTACAGCGCGAGCCCCACGTTTGCGGAATTTGCAGCGAAATCACGAGAGTAAATTCGCGAGAAACGAATTTCACCGTTCATCGAGCGATAAACCCCGCTGTAGTTTCATGTACCATTGGCGTGATTGGTCGCCGCAGGTGGCTGCTCAGCACCGGAGGAAGTCGAGTTATTTCGGGCATTAAACACGAAATTGTGGGTATAGGATACTACGGAAGAGGCGTTGCAGCCACGAGCTAGGCGATCACGGGCGACAGAAGTTGACGCTGCATTGACGCCTGACATCAGAGACGAAAAAGAAATCCCATCAATTTTTCAAAAACTACAAAAAACGGCATCAAATTTAAATTGCCAAAAAAAAAAATGTCATCATGCTGCCACGATTTATGCAGCCCAAATCCTGATTGGCCCATGCATGAACACCTATCATTGAATGAACAAAATGATATATTTCCTCGTATATATGAACTAATTCATCGAAACAAAGTTTTGTTTGGCCTCTCCTAAATGTTAAACACCGTTTTGTTATATTAGTTTAACTCCTGCTATTCAAAAGCTTTCGGAAAAATTTGGGAACCAAGTGTTTAATCATGGTATAATTCGGGTAAACCTATCAATAAGTGATAGGTTTTATTGGTATATTATTAATGATTGGTATTTGCTGAAAGACTAACAAAAAAGCTGACAACTAGATCGTTGTCATAATGCTTCCTCTCCGCCTATAATCCCAGTCTACCCCGCTCAGTTTGTAGGGTAGACAACATTTTTAATTTTTGGCTTCCTCAAGAAGCTTTGTTTTGTTTCAAGAACGATCAACATTCTTTCGAAAAATTCAAAATGCCATAAAATCACGCCCTCTGCACGGATCAACTCCAAATTTATACACAAACTTAGTCTGGTGATAATATACTTGTAAACCAAATTTCAACTCGATATCTCAGAAATTACGAAAATAGGAGTAAAATCGAGTTTTTTTCAAAAAATTGAAAATGCCATAAAATTTGAACGGTTTGGTCGATTCTTCCCAATTTCAATAGCGGTCTTTAGTTCGTAATAGTTCAACTTTTTACCAAATTTCAACCCGATATCTCAAAAAATGTGGAAGAGACAGAGCGTACAGAGAATTTTTGAAAAATTAAAAGTGCCCTAAAAAACAAAAGACTGCATAGATTTTGCTAAAAATTGCACCCAAGAAGAGGCAGTGACCACCCAATATGTGGTAGAAATTTCAGCTTGATATCTCAAACCGTTCTCGAGTTATTAAGGTTTAATCATGTGCACACACAGACACACACACACACACACACACACACAGACACACACACACACACACATACATCCAGACATTTTTTCAAAATGTGTTTTCTCGACGTTTTGGAACATTCTGAACACGTTGACATCAAAATCTCGAAAAAAAATTTTTTCACTAAAACAAAGCTTCTTGAGGAAGCAAAAGCAATAATTTTTCAAAAAATCACGCAAAAATGTATAAATTCTAAATTGTAAAAAAGAAAAAAAAATGTGTTGATTCTGTCACAATTCACACAGTCCGAGAATGCGGTTAACTCGGCACTTTCTAAAATACACGAAAAACCCGTAACAAAAGTCCCAAAAAAGAAGTTAAAAAAAATCGACAAAAAATACCAAAAGCCCAAAAATACGCGACAAAAATGTGTTGATTCTGCGACAATTGGCACAATTTCCATTAATTGCCGGCATCAAAGGACCAGGGTGAAAATTCAAAGAAAAAAGGCGAAAAAGAATTGCAAAAAGTACTTTTACATACGAGCGGAGTACGGAGTACAACTTGCACTATTAACCCCATCCCCCCTTCGTCTCCCTTCCCTAACTAGTTCTTTCGGCTCTCCTCTCTCTCTCTCTCCTCTCTTCCCGTTCACTTGTTTCCTTCAGAAAGTTAGCACGCTCGAGGTATAGTACACGGCAGCCGCGCGCGGCGCATCGTCCTCCCAGGGCACTTTCTTTGAAGCCACGACGACGACGACGACGACGACAGCGACGAAGACGCGGTGGCTGGTGGTGGTGACGCTGGCACTTGGGGGCTGCAGAGGCCAGCGTCACCACCACGTCTGCCGGGTTCTCGTCGATGCCGAGTTTCGGGGGGTGGGTGGATAGCACATCAAAGGCCGAAATACTTGAAGCTACGAGATTCCACCCCTCGGCCCCTTTTCACCCTCCACGTTTCACATCCCTTTTCCACCCCCCCCCCCCCCCCACCCCGACACTCCGCCTTTAGTTGCATTCGCCCTTTCCGGCTTCTCTCTTTCTCTCTCTTTCTCCTTCCCCCCCTTTCCCTCTCCCTCTCTTTCTCTCCTCATTGCCTTTGCTCTTTTTCTTTCTTTGTTTTTTCTTCTCTTTTTTTTCCTTTTTATTCTTTTTTTCCCCCTTTTCCTTCACTCGAGTGTACCGATGACCTCCGTTGTATTGTCCGCTCTCGACCGAAATTGGGCTCATTTTTTGCCTCTCACCCTCCCTCCCCCCCCCCCCTCCTCGCTGCACCCCTTTTCCTCGTCGCTGCGAGGAGGCGGGAGGAAGCGTTTCTTTTTTTTCTTTTTCACTTTTCATCCCCTTTATTTCTGTATCTCTCTTTCTCGTTCTTCGAGGTTGGCTCCACTTTCTCCCTTTCTCTCCCTTCCGCACAGAGACCACTCGCTCTCTTATCCACTCTTGAAGCTCCCCATCAGCCGATTTTCGAACGTCGCATCCGCGCGGGGAGGGAGGAGAGGAGCGGGCCCGGGTTCTTGAGAATTTTTTAAAGCGATCGAGCTGCGCGTCCCTCTCTCTCTCTCGGCCACGGCCGGAAGTGGCACTCGAGAGGCTGAAATTACTAGGTCACCGACGGGGAAAAGGAACGCGACACCCGATATTTTCCGCGCTCCCGTTCCGCGCGCATCTTTATTTCGTCGTTCGGACGTCGTTTTCGCCTGTAACGACAATTAGCAGGGATGGGACAAGGAGGAGCTACTTTTTTTTATCTCGGAAACGAAAATATATCATATCTCGATCCCGACTTGTTTTTTTTTTTTTAATTAAGAAAATCGCTTTGGCGATGAGCTCTTATTTTTTCAACGGTTCGGAAATCTATTATGAACAAAAATGTCCTACAAAAATAGACCTATCGTTTTGGCGCCTAGCAATAATTATCAGCGTTGGGACGAATAGGAGCGACATTTTTTATTTCGCAAAAACAAAAATATCTGAAATCCAGATTTCGCCTAGTTTTTTAACGAAAAAAAAAATTGCTTTGGCGATGAGCTTTTATTTATTTATAAGTGCTGGGAGATGTATTTTGTGCAATAATGTCCCTAAAAATAGCCCCATCGTTTTGGCACCAAACGACAATTAACAGGATTGGAACGAGTAGGAGTGACATTTTTTGTTATCTCGGAACCCCAATCCTGACTAGTTTTTTTTAAATAAAAAATCGGTTTGTCGATGAGCTTTTATTTTTTCAACAGTTTTTCAACGATGAGCTTTTATTTCTTAAAGTGCTCGGAGATATATTTTGTGCAAAAATGTCCCTAAAAAATAGTCCCATCGTTTTTGCACCAAACGACAATTAACAGGATTGGAACGAGTAGGAGTGACATTTTTTGTTATCTCGCGAACCCAAATATATCGCATCTCAATACTGACTAGTTTTTTTTTTTAATTAAAAAATCGCTCTGTCGATGAGCTTTTATTTTTTCGACAGTTCGTAAATCTCTTTTTGGCAAAACCATCCCCATCTTCCTGCCCCGTAACGGCGATATAATCAGCAACGAAAATAAGCAGGAGCGACAATTTTCGAACCCTCGAAAACGAAGCTATATCACACCCGACCTTGTCCAATTTTCACAACAACAAAAAAAAAAGCCCCGATAACTCCGTAATCGCTTTTCGCCGCTCCGCGGCGATGAATTCTTTTTTTCTCCGTCTCCCTCGCGCGGGAATTAAAATACGATTTTATTTTTTTTTCTCGCGCCTCGCTCGCCGCCACCCGGCGCCCAAATACCGCGGTTATATATTTATCCTTTTGCGTTATGTTCGCGCCGCTCACACGTTTCATTTTTCATAAAAACATGTTTGTTTCCGCCGCGCCAGTTTGTCGCTCTCGTCACTTGGCTGTTGGTGTGTCGCGCTTTTTACGCGAAAATCTGTATAGGCGACAGGGATGCGCCGATACCGAAGAGCTTTACCCCTCGATTTATACATATATATATATATATACCATATAGATATATATACATATATCTATATCTCTATATATGTGCAGCCCAGGTCGCCACGCCGTCACGGTATTAATTTGTAATTGTCCGCTGTTTTTATATCCGATTCTCAACGATTGAAAAATAATCGTCGAATGCTCGAACGCGTCGACGTTGCCGCCGACTGTTTGCGCTCGGTGCGCTTGCTTTTTCGCGGCTTAAAATTAATATGCATGGAGCCGCGGGGTGGAGGGTACCGAGGGGGTGGTGGGGGAGGGGGAGGGGGGTGGGGTTGGTAAAGGCGCGTTTATCTTGCTCGCTTGATTTCGTTTTGATTCGGCTGACAAATAATCGCGTCGCGCATCGCAATACAGACAAATATATGCGGCACACGGAAACACCACGTGTGGTACAAGAGACACCGTCGGGGAGTCGGAAATAAATAAAACCACTCGACCGTCAGTCGGAAATATATATTTTAATATTTTTAACCGACGAATTTTCGCCAAATGCGCCGTGAAAAATGTTTTTCTAACATGTTTTTTTCGTGACTCTGAACAATTTGTTTGTTCCCTCTGACATTTTTTTTTTAACGGTATTTTAGAAACATTTTACGGTTTTTCCTTTTTTTCGAGCGAAATCGTCGACTCGCGAATTGTCGAACCGGAAATAACGGCGCTCGAGTCGTAATTGACTCGCGCGCGACGGAAAAATTGGTGACGTCGTAAAAAGCGAAAAATCACCGAAACCCTAAAAAGCTTTAATACTTTAGGGCACGGAAATTTTCGTCAATCGACATATCTCGTCGAGTGGGCGGAAAAAAAAAGAATCGCAACGGTTTGGCGAGTGAAATGGCGATAAAAAATTAATAACGAATATCAACAGCGCAGTTCGGGTAACGGTCGAACGGGGGGTGAGACGGCCGGGCGTGTTGCTTCATTTGGTCGGATATTAAAAAAAAAAAGAAAAAAAAAATCGTCCTCGAAATGGCACATAAAAATCGCGACGAGAGCAGCCGAGTTGTTACCTTCCTGTAATTACAAATATCCACACCCGAAATGCAGAGGGGGCGGGTGGGGGGGGGGGGGGGTGGACGAAAATAAAAAATCGGTAAACACGCTACCCTACGGATTGATTTCGCCTCTCGCTCGCTCTCGTCTCTTTTTTTCGCCGCGACCCTTTTCGCTCATGTTTTTTTCCCAATCGCGCGTCACGAATTAGCATTGCGACGTGATTCGGCTCGGACCCGGTCCGCTTGATGAGCGAGTTAATAATTAAAGAGTGCGCGACAAAAAAAAAAGAGGAAAAATCAACGAGCGGCGTCACACGTACCGCGTGCTGTATTGACAACTCACGAATGGCATCTCCGATGGAAACATTTTTCCAATCCCGATCGTTAATGCGATTTTCCAAACGAGGCTCCGAGGAAGCGTCGCATTTTAAAGGTGTAAGGTCACTGACGTCTCCGGGACATCCGGGGTTTTTATTTTCGAATCTGTAATCTTTTATTGAGATCGGAAATGATTTTCTTTTGCAAAAATAGCCCTGAGATGTCGAATTTCACGAATTTCGCTCGTAATGTCAATAAGAGAATTCCAGCAAGTGTAAAACTTGAAAGATATAAGAACTAATTTATACAGGATGAACCAATTTATACAACTGGATTAAAAAATGTATATCTTTTTGAAAAGCTCCGATTTTTATTTACAAAAACATCCCCAAAAAATGCTCCAATGTGTCGAGTTTATTCGTGTATCATGGAAAAGACACTAATTTTGATCGTAAAGACAGTAATTAATAAAAATAATGAATACTTTTTTTTGCGTAGCTTAGTAATCTAATTTTTCCAAAAATGTCCCTAGAAAATACCTCGACGCGCCTACTTTATTCGTGCACCACAGAATAGACGCTAATTTCGCTCGTAAAGTCGATAATTAATTGAAATAATGAATTGGCACCTCTTGAGCGCCGGCAACGAAGGGAAAAACAGGCGATGAAATATTAATGAAAAGCGACTACGCGTTCCAGAATTTTTGCGGCCCGCCGATACGGCGGCGCATGCGAGCCGAGTATGCGCGTGCGGGGTGGGTCGTGTGTACAGAAATTCGAGAGCGAGCCCCGCGTCGGTCGCGAACGCCGCAAAGTGGCTTGGGTCCCGTTTAGCTCGACGGGAACTCCCAAAAGTGCTCGCTGCTTACGAATGCATGTACCGGCTCGGTCCTGGATCAATTTTTATTCGCAAAGTACTTCGCCGGGCAGACTTTCCCGCTGCGAGACGCGGGCGGGGCGGAGGTGGACTAAAAGCCACCGCGAAATCATTTTTATTTATAAATATCGTTTAATTGGAAGCAAAATATCGCCATCGATAAATATTACAGGCGAGATTTTTCGATGAAAAATAAAACAAGATCAACGATTTTATTACTTGTAAAAAAAATGTTATTTACATTTTTCTATAAAAAATAAAATCCTAAAGTTTAGTCATCCGATACCAAAATATGTGGGATATATTTAATTTACTATTTAGAATTTTGCATCGACCGAAAACCACGACGCAATTTCTTTTTTTTTACGTTCGTTTAATTGGATGAAAAATATTGTGATTGATAAACATAGCAACTCAAATTTTCCGAAAAAAAAAAAAAAATGGATCCACGATTTATTTGTAGAAAAAATATTTGTTACGCAAGTAATCAACGAGTCAGAGGCAACGATCACGTTGCAGCTGACACGTTTCTATAAAAGGAAAAAAAATCCTAAAATTAAGTCACCGGTACCAAAGTACCCGGGGTTGAATTTTACATAAGTAATCGACGAGTCAAAGGCACCACCGATCGAGCACGTGGCGCGGCTGATTGATGACGTTGGCCCGGTTGGTCCCGGCTCCCTCTGCTGCCGCGGGGACAATACTTGTCCCGACTAATTGGCAGATGACACGCTCGGCCAGTGGTGATAATTTAATGTCAGTTATTTACCGTGATCCACAGAAAGCGCGGGCCGTGCGCTGCTGCTTGTCGCGCGGCCGGTGCACGCCCGGTGGTTAAATTAAAGTTTCATCGGGCAGCGCGACCAGGACGCTGGTCGGCAACGTGGCCGGGTGCCGTGTCTTTCTCCGGGTTGCCTGGTCAATCAGCCTCATTGCGATAATATCAAATTTCACACCGAATGCCAATTTTTGACTTCACGTTTATTCACCATTAACCAAAACTAATTAATGCATTTCCATTTTCTTTTCTTTTCTTTATTGTATCCTTGTTTTCAGGTGATGAATAAAAAAACAAAAATAAAAAAATCGAAAATAATTAAGTTTTTTGCATTTTTTGTAAAAACTATCGCGTTTAGAAAAAAAAAAAAAAAACGAATGGCGAATTCGTTGTGTACGAGCAAAATTACAACGAAATAAGGTGTTAAAAAAATGTTTAAAATCCAAAGCGTTTTTACATTTTTTCGAAATTTCGTCACTAAAATCGAGGTTACTTTTTCTTGGATCGATAAAATCCGGATTTTCTATCTTGGTTCGAGAGAAAACTCAATAACGAAGAGAATGCCGCAAGGTGGAACGCGATATCTTAATTCCTGAATTCTGCACAGAATTTTAAAGCCGAACCCAGTTAAAACGTAAATTTTTCCATACCATACCCTTCGCGAAAAAAAAGGTTCGATTTCATAAAGTTTCAAAACCGTATCCGATAGCAAATTTCCCGCTGTTTTCGAAAATGCGACGAGAAAAACGCGAAAAATGATTTTTTTCTCTGCAAATATAATAATATTAGCCCGACAGCCACTCAGAGAAAAAATAACACGACAACGATGCTTATATCGAAAATGCGAGATATTTCACCCACAGATTATTTTCCAGAGGGGTACTTTTATTTCGGTACACCTTATTTTTAACTTGATTTTGTCAAAATTGCGTAAAATATTGTAGAAGAAAAAGAAAGATGATTTTTCAAACGTTGAATAATGAGGCGAATGCAATCTTAATTTTTGTTTTTATTTCCGGCGGGTCGGAAAAGGGTGGTCGGAAAGGGCAATTGTAGAAAGGTGTGAGGGAAGGTGTTGCTTACAAAAGAGCTCAGCACTTTGGGCAAATAATTCCGGGCTTATTGTCGCCGGCGTGTGTGTGTGTGTCTGTGTGTGTGTGTGTGTGCGGTACACACGATTAATAATTCATAAACAAAAGAGTGGTTCACACACGGCACCGCTGGCTTTTCCGGCAGTGCGCGTAGAGCGCGCGCGGTGTCGCCCCAAAAAGCCCGGCACTGAAAGCATTTTTAATGAGAGCCGCCGACTACGCTTTGTACACCATATAATCGTTAAGTGTATGTCTATGACTGTGTTCCCCGCGTTATATATATTTTCCGTCCTATATGTAAACACGCCGAGCAAACAAGTAGATTGAGTGTTGAGGGAACGACCGATAACAAATGGCGAAAAAATTACCAAAAAATTCCGCGCATTATCTATTTACGTCTCGGTAACTAATGACGAACGATTTTTCGCAATAAAAGTCGTGCGAAAATAAATACGGGGGCAGATTTATACCCATTACGGCCACGGTTGCGCTCTTTTTATTCCGCGATATTCGATCCACTCTATTCGCTGTTTTGCTTCGCCGGAAATATATTTATTTGGTAACACGAAATCCTGTCAAAATATACCGCGAATTTTTGGCAATTTTCGAAAAACGCTGGCGCCACATCCGCTTTGTCAATACTCGGTTGATTTACAAAAAAAAATCATTTATCAGAAGGCAAATAAATAAATAAATGAAATGGTCAAATATTTTCGTACGTATCTCTCTATATTATAAACATATTTCTCCACTGCCGACGCTATCGCTGTCGCCGCCGCTGTGTAGGACAATCGAGAGGGTGTGAATTTGACTACAGCTGCGGATTCGTAGCCAACTTCAGGCATTAAGGTTCCGTTAACCGTTCCCATGGCAACCGTTACCGTGGCGACCGTTACCATGGCATCCGTTACCATGGCAATCATTGCCATAGCAACTGTTACCATTGCAACTATTGCCGTGGCAACTTCGGAAAAAGTAACTTTCTTAAAGTTAACTTTCTTCCAGCAAAAAAAGTTATCGTAAAGTTAACTTTTTTCCAGGAAAAGAAGTTAATTTTTTTCCAGCGCGCGGAAGGGCGAAGCCTCTCCCGTGGTTGGCAGGGGACGAAGCCCCTCTAGGCTTGATATAATGAAGTAATCAGAGGAAAAAAATGCCACGCGATATCTATTTAAATCTCGGTAACCAATGACGAGCGACATTTCGCAATAAAAATCGCACAAACAGAGAATAAATTTCCCATGATATTCGGACCGCCCAATTCGCTGTTTTATTTCTACGGACAAAATATTTATTTTAGTCGCGCGAGTGTGACGCAGAATCCTATTAAAATATACCGCGAATTTGCTTAATTTTCGAAAAACGCCGACCGCGACCTCCGCGTTCGCGCTCAAGTGGCGGCAACGGTATTTATTAGCCGCTCCTGCCCCCATGGGCTTCAGAATTTCGCGCGCACACATCTGCGCACACTGGATTATTATTCTCAAATAATTGCGCGGAAAATTAATTTTTACCGTCGACGTCGACGCCGGCCGTACCGGCGATTTTTTTTAATGAACGTTAATTACTTTTTCTGTTTTTCCCGTGTCTCGGGCGCGCCGGCAAACGCCTGAAATGCAATCGCGTTAATACTGGAAAATTAAATTTTTACTTCCCGCGGCCGATAATTAAAAGCAATTATTTATAAGAAAATTACTGTAAAATAACCATCGTCCGGATGTTACTGGTATTGCATTTATTTTTATTTCCCATAAACGATTTTTCACCGGTCCACCGGGGTCGGGGGAAAACGAAGGGGGGGATCGGGGGGAGAGGAGGGGGTGAGGTGAGGCAGGCAGCATCGAATATAAATTCGCAAGAAGTATAACGCGAACGTATAATAACAATTTGCACATTGCACGGGTCGCCGCGAGGGGGAGTTTGAGGGGCGGAGGGGAAGGGGGCTGGGGGGTTCGAACGAAATAACGGTCAGTATTTTGCAGTAATATTTCACCGTAGCAGTTGGTATTAATTCGTAATATGTTACGGTGCAAACTATACGAAAGCACAGGGCGCTGGTGCCCCCTGCCTCACCCCCCCCCCCTCTCTCATCCCCCCACCGACCGCCCCTCGATACTCCGACCCCCTTTCCACCGACTTCCAACACCCCCCGCGTATACCTCTAATATATGGTCCGGTATTATTGCAATGCAATGGACAGAATACTGTCAAAATTTATCGGCTACCGTTTTTCATCGGGGTCCGGGCTAGAGCCGAGGGTGGGGGGCAAGCCAGCGTTTGGATACACAAACGTGCGGACTACGACCGACAATTAGAACTCGAATATTTGAGAGACCAAATTGGTCAATGTGTTTTTTTTTAAATCCAAATGTTACACAGCGAATCTGCTCAGCGTCCGCTTTGGGGATGATTATTGGGGATATATTTTTTTATGCAAATAAAGAAATGCAATTTCGATTTTCAAAGGGAAAACGGAACTTTTGAAATTTGAAATTTGGATCTTCGCTTGGGTTTTACTCCGATGACGGCGACATTCACTTTCGAACGGTAAATTTTGCTTGTCGATGGAAACGACTATGGCAAAGAAGAAGTGGAAGAAGGTGAGGAGGAGGAAGATGTCGACGCCAACGAGGATTTCACTACAATCTAGACACTAAATTGCCAATCAAGCGGGTATTATTTTCTTGTTAGTTTCACGACGGAGAGGTAAGAAAAAAATTGTGGAAGGGTGCGAACGTTCCATTGGGGGAGTTTCACCCCCCCCCCCCCCCCCCCCCCCTCCAACCAGAGTCCAAAACCTGCTCAAGAGGTCAACGTGAAATAGTGCGAAACGTGCGGACTATGGGAAAGCGTAAAAGGAGAAGAGAGAGAAGGAAAAAAAACTGGGAGTAGGCAAAGAGGTCGTGTCGGTGCTTCGAATCGACGTGTCTTTTTTTTCATGGCGTGTGCCCCGCGACGACTCGGTAACACTTGCAGCGAGAGGGTGGAGGGGGGCGAGGGAAAAAAAGGGGGGCGAGGCACATGGATGGAGGGTCACAGAGGGATGAGGAGGGACTCCAGTGGTCTACAGAAGTCAGCACCGCGCACTCTAGAGGTTTCGTGTTTCAACCAGCCCCTTATATACTAATTATCATCGTCGCGAAGTCTCTTGATGTAAATGCCCGAATGCACGCGCGTTCCCGTCCACCGTATTCGTGTACTTCCTGCACCGCGGGAGCAATCCGAGTCTCGCGTTTCACCCGTTCTCAGTGGTCGAAGGACGAGCCTAAAGTGATTTTAGAAACAAACAAAGACACAAATAAAATGAACTAATTTTTTTTTTGCGTAACAACTAAATTCATAATAAGAGCTCTAATGCTCGAATGATTTGCAATGTTATTTCGTAACTCGTGCAGCGAATACACTGTATACGGATAAAAACACATGGAAACCGAGTGTTAAAAAATAATAAAAAAAGATTAAAAAAGTGTTTCCGCACTTTTTCCGGAAAATTATTTTTTTCTCTGCAAATGTAATATTATACTAGGCCATACGCGCCCTTCACGAAATAACGTTAAGAAAATACACTAATATGACTGAAACTGATCGTCGGTTAGCAACGAGTTGCAAGTGAGCCAATCGGAAAACGAATTACCCGACGACTGTACTTATTGAATAGTGTTGTAGGTCTCCATTACTTCAAGAATTAAAGTTTACACAACAGTTTATTTTCGAATTACGATTTTACAACGATGACTTGCAGCGATTATGAAATGATATGTGAACTTTTGAGTATCCGTAAGAAAAACCGATTTTTTCAATAAGTTTCGGGAGAAATGATGAAAAAAAGGACAATTCTATGGGGAACTAATATTTCTTGCCTCTATTTAAAAGTTTACACATCATATTATAATCATTATGAGTTATTATTATAAAAACATAATTACAAAAAGGCAATCGTACCATAAATTGTATTTCACAAAAATTCGGGATTTTTAACTCTGACTTTTGTCGAAAATGCGAGCTATTTTGCCCACCGATTTTCCGAAGAGTGAATTTATTCATCACCAAAATATGACGAAATAATTCGTGCTCCAATTTCATTTGTTGGGGGTGATATTATTTTTTTTTTAATTAATTTTTCGGCATAATTACAAAGCCAATCGTATCATAAATTTTATTTCTACAAAAATTCGGGATTTTCAACTCTGACTTATTGTCGAAAATGCGATCTATTTTTCCCACCGATTTTCCGAAGCGGGAATTTATTCATCACCAAAAAATGACGAAATAATTCGAGCTCCAATTTCATTTGTTGGGGGTGATATTATTATTATTTTTTTTTATTTTTCGGCCCTCGACCTCGTACGAGGCGAGGAGAGTGTGGCGGACCGAAACTGGCTTCTACTACTAATACTATTGCCCCGCCGTTACTACTACCGCCGCGAGCGGTAAGTAGTACGAGTAGTGCTAAAGCCGGCGAACCACTTCGTTACTTCGAGTGGCATTGCCGCGCGGCGTGTTCCCCCCCTCCCCCCCACCCTCGCTCCCTCGTGTGCCCCGTGATCCGCACCCACGCCGCCTGCATACCCCGCGATACCCCGAAACGGGTTAAGAGTCAAGAGTCAAGAGTTTCGAGTTGAAGGCTTCGCTAAAGAGGACATTCCCTATAGTGCACCGCGCGCGCGATCGTTCGACTCGCATTGCAACTTTCGGCTTTGACATCGCTTATCTCCCCGTAAATGCGACGTTCAGATTGCTCCCCCCCCCCCACCCCCCTCCCCCTCCCCCTCCTCCTCGCCCCCAGTCTGGCGCTTTTCGAATTAGCTTTCGAACGCTGATATTTCATTAAACATTTTTTTCTACCCCAGCCACGAAATTTCTTCGCAGCTTCCATAGGGCGAAATTTGCGACTGTTATTTTATCTCGCGTTATTTTATCTCGAAAGTTCGCGCGGTATTTGTTTTTCAAGTTTAGGGTGCTCGACGGGCATTACCTGAGCTTCCTGCTGTCGGAGCTTAAAATGGGGACTCTGGCGGCGCGTAGACTTAAGTCAGAGCTTCTTTTATTGTATAAAATTGTTCATGGCGTGATTAGCTGCTCGGAGCTATTGGCGGGCGTGCTCATTTCAGCACCCAGGCGGAATGTGCGGAATCATACCGTTTTTTGGGTCCGTTACCACCGGACTAATTATGGGTACTATGAGTCGCTTTCTCGAATGTTTCGGGATGGTAATGTCGCCTCTGCTTTTGTTGATTTTTTCAACACACCGTACTCTGGTTTTGTTCGTGCCGTGGACGATTATATCGCGCAGAGTGAGTCGACTTAGTGGTGTTGCACTCCTATGTGTCAACTATTTCTTTTTGTAATTTCTTGTAATTTTTGTAATTTTTGTTTGTTTGTAATTTTTTGTAATTTCTTTTTTTGTTTTGTAATTCTCTTATTTCGACTTCTTGTCTGCCATGTGTTATTGTTTTCAAAGGGCTTGTCCCGTCCATTGTAAACAAATAAATAAATAAATAAATAAATAAAAAGGATTCACGTTTTTTCTTTGTTTTCAAGACTCCGAGCAGTTGCACATTTTTTCTGCCCAAAGAAAAGTAAACTCTCAACAGTCACGGCAGCGAAAAGAAAAAAAGTTTGTGAATCCTTTTTTATTTGCCCGACAGACACGTGAATAATTATTTTCTACTTGCGTTAAACCCCGTGATGGATCGAAAGTTCCGACGAATTTCAGCGTTTGCAACTCACCTGAAACACGAAAAAAAAAATCGATTAGTTCAATCGCTCTTCGATCGACAAAAAAAAATGGAAAACAACAATACGATAAAACTAAAAGCAATAAAATGCAATTGAAAGCAAGAATAAAGCGTTCCACCACTCGTGAGCCGTCTGTTTAACTTTCTCTCCCTCGCACGTGTGAAATTGTTCGTTTGTGTGCAAATTCGCCGCAATAATTCACGCCAAACATCCCCCGGGGAATAATAAGATACACACAAGTTTCTGCATATGTTGCCGCCTAAACAAGTGCTGCGCGCGGAGAGAGAGAGAGAGAGAGAGAGAGAGAGAGAGAGAGAGAGAGAGAGAGAGAGAGAGAGAGAGAGAGGAGAGAGCGAGACTCACACAACTGTATCGCGCTCGTTGTTCCGTATAATATGGCATAAGTTGGAAACGACCTTGCGAAAGTCGGGAAGGCGCGCGTGGCCAGAACGGAATCGACCGCGAGAGCCGCGCGCTCTAAATTACCGTCGATATTAAGATCTCGGAGATTGGCGGAGCGCGCGAAATGGTATGCAAAGCGATTCCAGAGCCGGGGCGCCCGCTATGTGTACAGGCCGGGGCGCGCACGAGAGGCGAGGGCGAGCCGGGCCCGCGACGGGCCCGCACGACTCGAGCCAGAAACGCCGTCCGGTTTGCACAGTCGCGCCGGGCGCGTCGTGTACGCGCGCCATCCCTTCGAGGGCTCGATAAATTCAGGACAACGTCCACGGCGCAGTCGGCGTCGCGAGCAGCGAGAAACCCGCGGCCCGGGTCTCGGTCCCCGGTAGATATACAGCGCCAATGAGGCAACTAACTGGCCTACTCACACCGCGATCCTTTTGAGACCCGGGGTTACGTGTGTACGGGGCGTTCCACGAGAATGAGCGTGGGGCGGCCAAGTAGTAAATCAAATTTTTAAAAGTTGCAAAGTCGAACTTTGCACATTGCTTTCTCATTAATTTTCGTTTTTCACAAAGCCACCTCCATGAAGAAGCTTGTTTATCATTTTTGGCTTCCTCATAGAGGAAGCTTTGTGAAAAACGAAAATTAATGAGGAAGCAATGTACAAAGTTCGACTTTGCAACTTTTTTTTTCATTTGAACTAAAGAAAGCTCTGTTACAAACACCGTTACATCTAATTTTGATTAGATACAAAGTTTTGTCGAACTTTCTTAACTTTTGCAGAAGTTATAACGAAAATCGACATTTTTTTTTAAATTCAAAATGGTGTAAATTCCGAACGACTTTACCGATCATCACCAAATTTCGTACATAGCAGGCCTGAATGTTGTTTTTCCACTATACAACAATTCGGTTCATTTGTTAAAATTCGACGTGATTTAGAGCAAAATATTTTTTTTTTTTTTTTATTCAAAATTTTATAAAATCTGAACCGCTTTACCGATTACCGCTTACCGCTTTCCTCTATGAGGAAGCAAAACCATGTTTTTATTTTATTTCATTTTGGCAAAACATTTTTTAGCAATGTCAGTTGCCATTCTGGGCTTGGGCAAATTTTCGGGACAGTCTCAATTAACCCAGGCTGCCGCCGATTTTCGGACTACTCGAAAAAAATGTGGTTCTGGAGGCAGAATTTACTGTGAAAAATTTGAAAAAAGCGTCGGTGTGGTTTTTGAGAAATTCGAGTTTTGGGTAATTATGAAGACCCAAATTTTGGAGAAAGTTAATTTTGGAAAAAATATGAGGGTGACGGTCCTGTCGACAAATCGTGGAATGTCCCATACATAGATGGTCTGTGTGTATATAAAGATGTATACATTTATGTATATGGTGGATAATATATGTGTACGTCGGTTACCATCCTGCACGATATTCACGTGCATCTCAAACATTTCTATTCAACAAATTTGATATATCGCACGCCTCCTCCTCGCTCCGCTATTCGTTATCAATCTTTATTATGCTGATTAAGTCGCCGGTAGTTGGCCGCGGCTGAGGGAAACGTTCACTTTTACGTGCAAATCTTCGTGCCTCGTCGGATGAGGACTGTGGAGTCTTACATCATATTTCTCGTGCCCGGTTTCTTCTTTTTTTTCTTAGCTCCCACTTTTGTTCCACTTTTTGCTGTGGTTGTGGTTGGCTTTTTTTAGCGTGACGTCTCGGGGAGTGTTCGATGGAAATGGAGGATCCGGGATGAAGATGTTTACCGGTGATTCGGGGGTTTAAATGCAGGAAGGTCGTTTGGCTGACGTTTTTTTTCCGTCGTTTTTGATTGGTCAGACTTGAATTATGAGAGCTTGAGAAGTTCATTATCGTTAATTGATCGCTGTCGTCGCTATCGAGATTCAAATAACGCTTAACGGTTGTTAAAAAAAAAACAGTTTTTCAAACAGATTGTTCAAAATTCCAGCTCAATCTCTTTTCTTCCCGCAATTTATCACGAATTCTCACGTTTTGTTCCCACGATTGTGAAAATAATCAAAACAACACTCAACATTTATTGAACAACAAATCTTCGAACAGACTGATTAAAAGTAAATCCAATCTCTCTTTTCAGCGCACTTTCTAAAGTTTCGTCATCGTATAAAAATAACTCACCCCCTACGAAGTGACTCAACACACCGAGAGAAAAAGTTTCCTTGATACCAACGAAATGGGTGGATTGAAATTTTTTCATTGATTTCAATGAAATATTTCTTTGAATTTCAATGAGATGATCTTCTTGATTTAAAGAAACGATATACTTGACGGCACCCGGTCTGTCAACGTTTGGCTCATTCGCGATAAGTCGTATTGGTGTTTCTCGCGCGAGCTGGTCTGTCATGTTATAGTTAAGTCAAGTCAAATCAAGAAGATAATCATTGGTTAAACCATCGAAGTTATTGGTGACGATATCTAAGTACTATGATACGTAACCAAACACTTGGTGGGCATAACATATAATTTGGTTGATGACATCGTTCAAAGAAAAAATAATATTAACTTAAGGATATTATTTCATTGACCTCAAAGAAATGTTTCATAGGTTGAGATTTCAAGGAAATGTCATTGAATCAAGGACATTTTTTCTCTCGGTGTGCACAGACGAAAAAATGGCAGCCCAACGAGCCGCCGCACGACTGAAAAATAAATAAAAGGCATCCTCCATCCGTGCCTCGACAAAAAGCGCGTCATTTGATAAGGGGGTTAATTAACATCCCCTACACGAAACCGCTGATTAACACTCGTCCCTCCTTGTTCTCCAGTTTTCCCTCCGACTCGCTACACACAACTTGCCCACCCTCCTCGTCGTTGCGCGCCCTTTTCACTTTCCCGCCGTGCGTGGCGGAGTTGCATGCGCCCTCTTATCCCCCGCCGGTGCGTCTCTGTTTTCGCTCTTCCTGTCCTCGTCCTTGCGCGAAGCGGGCGATAAGTCACGGCACAAAACGCGGCATCGATGCATTGTTTCGACGTTTCAATGGCGCGGCATTGCGGGGCCCACAATGCGAGAGACACACAGAAGCAGCGAGGAGAAGGTGGAACGCGGAAAGCAGAAACGGCAGCGGCGAAGGCAAAGTTGGCTTCGACGATGCACCATTCGTTGGCCTCAACGGTATCATCGAGGCCTGCGGCGCTGCCTTGTGAAGATACAAAACGGTGCAGGGGGGAAGGGGGGGGGGGGTGTGGAGGGATCGAAGGGGCGAAGGGGGCGTCGAGGGGTCTGAGGGGGAAGGTGACGTTGTCCTTCTCGCGCGAGCCTCATAGTCGCTCGGAAGGTCGATCGGCAAGGAAGGTGCAGGAGGAGCGTGGGCTACGTGCACAGCCTCATAGGGTTTGCGCTCTTTGCAAGACAAGACTCGCTGGCTGCCTCCGATATCGAGGCATCGATGGAGAGCGAGCGGAGTCATGGAGCTTGAAAATTGGAGGAGGAGGATGCACGTCATGTGATGTCGAAAATAGCTACCGACGAAGGACGCTGCCACACGGAAGGGATACCGACCGACGGAAAACTCGGGTGGACAAAAAAAAAAAATCGAGCCCAGGTGGATGTAGGATGTGGAGTGAGGGATGAATGGAAAGAAGGGAGTGGAGAAAATGAGGGAACTGGAAGGGAGTCTGGTTGGACCGAGGAGGAGGGACAGACTGTTGATTCTTTGGGTGTGAATTGACGACCAGCGGATAAAAAAACAAGACGAGGGTAGAAGGGGTGAGTGACACGAATGAAAAGGACTTCGAAAAAGTAGAACTTTGCACATTGCTTCCTCATTAATTTTCGTTTTTCGCAAAGCCACCTCTATGAAGAAGCTTGTTTATTTAACATTTTGGCTTCCTCATAGAGGAAGCTTTGTAAAAAACGAAAATTAATGTGGAAGCAATGTGCAAAATTATACTTTGCAACTTTTTTTTTATTTGAACAAAAGAAAACTCCGTCACAAACACCGTTACATCTCATTTTCATTAGATACAAAGTTTTGTCTTACTTTCTTAACTATTGCGGAAGTTATCGCGGAAATCTAAATTTTTTGAAAAATTCAAAATGGTGTAAAATCCGAACGACTTTACCGATCATCACCAAATTTCGTACGTAGCAGGGCTGTATGTTGTTTTTCGACTGTGGAACATTTCGGTTCCTTTGTTAAGATTCGATGTGATTTAGAGCAAAATTTATTTTTTTCGAAAAATTCAAAATTCAGTAAAATCCGAACCGCTTTACCGATTTCGTTGAAATTCAATATCATACAACATTGAACGTATCTTTAGTTATAAAGAACTATTTAGCCAAATCGTCGAATTTTTACGAAAGTTAGAGTGACCACGCCCTTTTTTCAACAACTTAAAAACTACATAAAATCTTAATGACTATATATGTTTTGTCAAAAATCGCGCTATTCAAAGAGGGGCAACTACTCTACATGTGTGCCAAATTTGAGCCCGATCGCTCAAACGGTTACTGAGTGAAAGACGATTGAATTTTCGAAGCCCAGAACACACACACACACATACACACATACGGACATTTTTTCTAAACCACTTTTCTCGACGTTTTAGGTGATTCTAGGCATACTGGCATGAAAATCTCGAAAAAAAATGTTTTCATGAAAACAAAGCTTCCTCTATGAGGAAGCAAAAACAAGGAAATGGAAAGAAATCTGCGTTCTGAGACGCAAAGAAAATGTATGAAGCGTAAAAAAAACTTGTCGTAACTTGCAACCCCACCAAGTTCAATGACCGTCAATGTAGATAGCGGGGTACAAGCATTTCCGCCAATAATCCAAAAGAAAAAACCACAACAAGAAAAAACCACAACAAGAAAATACCCTAATAAGAAAAATCCACGACAAGAAAAATCCCAAAAAGAAAAAACCTTAACAAGAAAAATCTCCGCCATGATAAACACCCCAACAGCAACAGAACCCCCAACAAGAACGTCACAAACTCCAAGACACAACAGAAGCGAGATGAATCGCTTGCGCGACGTTCTACAAACAAAAACCATCAGAACACAAAGATTTGCCATGTTGCCAGGGCTTGATTACCCTGCTTACACCGCAACGATGGGTTCCTGTTGCCCGCGTCGCATGCATAACACAGCGCAACTGTTGGGTGCCCCGTGTACAACTGTGCACTGTGCACTGTGGACTGTGTATCGCCCCGACTGCACTACGAACGAAGGACGCCAGCCGAGAGGCGCAAAGCGCGATAGACACATCGGTTCCCATTATAAGTTGTTAATGAGACAGATCTGTTGTACGAGAATCGGATAGCGCGCGTCATCTATCTCCATGTACCAATACTATATACATGTATAAATATACATATACACACGACCGTGACGCGCGTGTGTATCAACGTTACAGGAGGAAAGCGAATCAAGCTCGGTCTCATCTGCTGTTGCTGCTGCTGCTGCTGCATCTACCATCGCACACATAAGGGGGGAGAGGGGGTGAGTTTGGACGATGCCAGAGGGCGGGCACGATGGGGGGGGGGGGGGGTGCAAAACACCCCGCGGTCCGCGGTGGGCTCTCCGCACAGCTAGCGGCGCATTGTCAGAGCGTTCGGTAGCCGGCTGTCATTGTCCCCCGGGATAATAATATCGGGTGGGTAATAACCGGGACCCAGGAAGTCACTCGAGATCCGCCGGGGCTGCGCAGCCAGCGTGAGAGAGAGAGAGAGAGAAGGGGGGGGGGGGGGTTTCTTTTCCCTGCTCTCTGCTTCGTGCACTCGCGAGCAGCGTTACACTTCCGGTTTGAATCGCGGTGTGTGCGAGGACTGCGCATGATATGCACCGAGGTTTTTCGAGGCTTTTGGATTTGTGGCGAAATCTTGGCTGTTGGGGAGGGATAGGAGGTGGATTTTTCGTAGGGGTTGTGGAGGGGATCTTGGTTGTTTAGAATTTTGTTGAAAAATATGCAATGGGGTGTGAAATATAAGAAGTACATTTTTTTTAGGGCTTATGGACTGAAACTTTTGCTGTTTAGCATTTTTTTGGAAAAGACGATGGGGTGTGAAGTGAGAGGTGTATTTTTTGGGGTTCGTGGAGTGGATCTTGGTTGTTTAGAATTTTGTTGAAAAATATGCAATGGGGTGTGAAATATAAGAAGTACATTTTTTAGGGCTTATGGACTGAAACTTTTGCTGTTTAGCATTTTTTTTTGGAAAACACAACAGTGTGTGAAAGAGGACGTTCATTTTTTGGGGTTTGTGGACTGCAATCTTGGCTGTTCAGAATTTATTTTTGGAAAACACAACGGGTTATGAAATGGAAAATACATTTTTTTGGGGTTTACCTTTTGAAAAAAAAAATGTCATAGAGAATTATTAGGATTAATTAAGAAAATTTATCGATCGCCTGTTCATTGATTCGAAAGATACTGCAAAAAAAAACAATTCGTAAAAGGAAATCTCGAAAAACACCCGACGCATTCTCAATCCAATTTCGCGCGAATATCACTCCGCAAAAGCACCACCCCAAACTCCGCGTCTCCTTTTTTTCCCTTTCACAATATTCCGCTCCAAGATTTCGCTAAAAGTTTAACGATAGTTTATGCGATACAGGCTCTACCCACCTACGGGGCTTTCCATTTTTTTCACGTCGTCGGGAGACACGGAAACAAAAAGAGATAAAAAAAAGAAAAACAAAACAAAAAAAATAACAGAAAGATGAAAAATTGTGGGTGGAAATATATCGATTCCCATGGGAGCCTATCGAAATCGAGATGAACCCATATAGAACGCTCACTCGCTCGCTCGCAGCACCCTTTTATTTCGCGGACACGCAACGGGCCATACTGCCTCCCCCTCGCACCCCCTCGCACCCCCCTCGCACCCCCGACCAACAGTCAGGAGAGCCGGTATTTTCGCAGTGCACCGCCCACACCCGCCGTATTTCATCGTTTCGAACGATGCATCCGCTAAAACGGCCGGATTAAAGCTGGACGATAAACTTTTTATTTTATTCCACGCTTTATGAAAAAAGAGAGGGATAGAAAGTGTTCGCTGGAGTGAGACAGGGAGAGAGAGGGGGTTGGGGGGGGGTCGAGGGAGTCGGAGGGTGAAGGGAGGGGGGAGGCTCGCGAGGTGGAATAGGAACTGGTGCATGCAGGAAGGACAGAAAAAAAAGGAAAAAAAAAAACGAGGCAGACTCCACGCACCCCCGAAAGTGGAGTGAACGAGCATCGTTATTTCGCGCATCGCTTTTGGGGCCGAGGGGGATGGGCACGCGACCCCCGTGGGGAGGGGGGGGGGGCGACGCGTTGGTCATTTTTGCCGTATTTATTTATTTATTTCGACGCTACAAAAACGTGGGGGTGGTGAGGGGAGGGAGATGGGGGGGGGGGTCGGCACGCACACGATCGATTTGATACCGATGAACCTATCGACTCGGCGCGCGACAGACTCGTCGAGATATGAAGTGGTTGAGTGGATTTTTTTTACCGACCCTTCGTGGTTAACGATATAGCGAAAAAAGGGAGGGGGGGGGGAAATAATGAAAATGGAAGTTGACGGACGAAAAGAGCGACAAATATAGAGGGGTCTTTTTTGTCACATGAGCGTCGGCAAAATGGCTACAATAATTATTCGAGTCAATATTTGTATCGGCGATAAAAGCTGCGAATTTTTTTTTTTTTTTTTTTTCGTTGTGTTTTACCGGATTCGCGACGATTTTGAACCACGAATCTTTTTGTGGATTAAAATACAACAGGAAGATACTTAGTGAATAAATTAAATCTCACGACAAATTCACATTCCTAATCTCTACATTTTTTCGAAACATTTTGTACTGCATGAATGGTTTCAATATGCTAAAAAATCTCTAACAACATTTCCAAAAATTGTCCACAAATTGGGGTAAGTACCAGTAAATGAATAGTTAAGCGGAACAATTTGATTATCATGGGTTTCCATAAAATCTAATATTTTCAGACTGCTCGCGTAAATGTTAATGATTGACCAAAGCGTTGAATTGTGTGATGCAACTAAAAAACTACGTATTTTTATCACGAACTGTACAAAAATAAATACTAAAAACCAAAAATCCAGAAACACCCGTAAATGAACGGGTCAATCTAACCTATATACTTTTAGTCGAAAATGGGCTTTTGCGACAAAATAATCGCAATAGATAGCTAAATAATAGTCAAATTAAGAACCTAATGATCATCCAAGTTGTCGTAATTTCTCATGGATTCTCAAAAAGCTGTTGTTCATTCACTGGTGACTGTTCAATTACTGGTGCATTCACCCTAAATCGATTTATCTGTGTTTTTTATAAAAAGGCCACAAAATGAGGATAAAATAATCGCTTCTGCGTTTCTCTAGAACCTCTGAAATATCTACAAAAAAGCCAGCCAAAATAAACGTAGAAAGCGAATCGTCTCAAAACACTGATAAAAAGATCGCAAACAAAATTTCCAAAAATATTCCGCAAATTAAATCGATTTCTCAATAGTGACACCAACCATTAAAAAAAAAAATGTAACAAAAAATATAAAGAGGCCGGTAAAAAGGAAAAAAATCGCTTCCGTTTTACGGTTCTCCAGATTCGCCGAAAACATTGCCAAAAAACAAAAACCCAGTAAAACCAGAAAACGTACAAGAGCGTCGAACACGAGTGTGGACGACGGTTTCCCGCAGTCGCGCCACTTTCCAATGAGCGCGCGTATTTTACACGGATTAATTAACACGAGCGATTCGGCGTTCAGGCCGCTTATGGAGTCGCCGGGCCGGGGGTTTCGGGATTGCGGGCGCGAGGGGCTCGAGGCGTCCCACCGGGGGTCCCGCGTTGAAACGCCAAAACGCTCGACCGCGAAAACGCGGCAACGATTGACCCACCGACGGGCGATACACCGGGGCGCGCGCGCGCGCGCGAGAGAGAACGACGGGAAAGAGGAAAGTGGAAAGCGATACAGACGGAGCGGCGGGCGAAGTGGTGGCGGCCCCGCTCGTGCGCGGGCCGCACGCACGATCCGCCGGCCGCTCCGGCCGCTGCGTCCCTCTCGCCCTGTCACTGCACCCCCGACGCCGGCCGACCGGCCGGTGCAACGGTGCTCACGGACCCCCCGTTTCCTGCAGTCGACTGAACGCGCGTCCGCCACTTTGAGGGCAAAGATCGCCGCACCCTGCCGGTCGCAACGTTTGACGCGATATGAGGCTGAGTAGCCGAGACGCGTAAGAAAAAAAATTGGTTTTTATCACAAAATCAAGTTTAATGATTTTTTATATTATTGCGGGCAGAACTTTTTTAGTGTTTTTTTAAATTAAATATGCAAAAAGTGTGTTTAAGCACACTTTAAAAGAGTGTTTAAAAGTGTGCTTGATGTGAACTTGATCGACATAACCTATAATATGGTCGATGAGATCATTCAAAGAAAGTATAACATTAACCAAAGGATATTACTTCATTGACGTCAAAGAAATGTTTTATGCTAGGCTAACAATGTTCTTTGCTCGACTAACATATTTTTTGCCAGACAAACGAATTGCTTTGTTAGTACAACAAAATTGTTTGCTTGGTTAGCAGAAAACGCAATATTGTCACTGTTAAAAAAAAATGCTGTCATAGCAAAACCGTTTTCTCCGTGAACCAAGAACTTGATCGACATAATCTATAATATGGTCGATGAGATCATTCAAAGAAAGTATAATATTAACTTAAGGATATTATTTCATTGACGTCAAAGAAATGTTTCATAGGTTGAGATTTCAAAGAAATTTCATTGACGTCACGGAAATGTTTCATAGGTTGAGATTTCAAATAAATTTCATTGACGTCAAAGAAATGTTTCATAGGTTGAGATTTCAAAGAAATTTCATTGACGTCACGGAAATGTTTCATAGGTTGAGATTTCAAATAAATTTCATTGACGTCAAAGAAATGTTTCATAGGTTGAGATTTCAAATAAATTTCATTGACGTCAAAGAAATGTTTCATAGGTTGAGATTTCAACGAAATTTCATTGACGTCAAAGAAATGTTTCATAGGTTGAGATTTCAAGGAAATTTCATTGACGTCACGGAAATGTTTCATAGGTTGAGATTTCAAAGAAATTTCATTGACGTCACGGAAATGTTTCATAGGTTGAGATTTCAAAGAAATTTCATTGACGTCACGGAAATGTTTCATAGGTTGAGATTTCAAATAAATTTCATTGACGTCAAAGAAATGTTTCATAGGTTGAGATTTAAAAGAAATTTCATTGACGTCACGGAAATGTTTCATAGGTTGAGATTTCAAAGAAATTTCATTGACGTCAAAGAAATGTTTCATAGGTTGAGATTTCAAAGAAATTTCATTGACGTCAAAGAAATGTTTCATAGGTTGAGATTTCAAAGAAATTTCATTGACGTCACGGAAATGTTTCATAGGTTGAGATTTCAAAGAAATTTCATTGACGTCAAAGAAATGTTTCATAGGTTGAGATTTCAAAGAAATTTCATTGACGTCAAAGAAATGTTTCATAGGTTGAGATTTCAAAGAAATTTCATTGACGTCAAAGAAATGTTTCATAGGTTGAGATTTCAAGGAAATTTCATTGACGTCACGGAAATATTTCATAGGTTGAGATTTCAAAGAAATTTCATTGACGTCAAAGAAATGTTTCACAGGTTGAGATTTCAAATAAATTTCATTGACGTCAAAGAGATGTTTCATAGGTTGAGATTTCAAGGAAATTTCATTGACGTCAAAGAAATGTTTCATAGGTTGAGATTTCACTGAAATTTCATTGAGTCAAGGAATCTTTTTCTCTCGGTGGCAGTGGAAGGCTGGATACGAGCGGACGAACGTGTAGGTGGCCGGCGGTCGTAGGCAGCAGCAGCAGCAGCCGTGGCAGCGGCAACGTGCCGCTGTCTGGGTGGCTGTGTCGGGCCGCACGCTTCATCGGCCAGCGCTATCTCGTGCTGCTGCTGCCGAGCGCGGCGTCAGAGTGGGCGAAGGGAGAGCCAGCCCGAGAGCGAGTGCGAGCGCGCGCGCGCGCGCGCGCACCCACCGACACCGGCGCCGAGCGGGCAGGTTGCCCTGCCGGCCGCTGCCTCGACACCCGATACCTAATTATGTTAAACGCTTCCGGATTTTGCGGCCGGATTACTCCGCACCACCCCGGGACGCGCCGTCTCCCCGCCGCCCGCGCCGACGCGGAGTCGCCGGCTCGAGCGCAACCGAGAGAGCCAGAACCGATAATCGCGGGTACACAAAAATTAATGCGTTTTTCCACCCCCGTGGGACAAACGACCACCTGCTTTTTCTATTAAACGTCGTAACGCGTATCGAGATTCGGTAAATTAACCGCGATATTTTCGATACAATAATATACGTGTCTCTTGTTTTTTTTTTATTATTATTTTTACGTGAAACAACATTTTTTTGTATCTGAGATTTTTATTGAATTTGATGAAAATCTGGAATCTAAGAACAAATGTATTAGGATGTCATTTTTTGGATCTTAAAAACCCTGTTTAAAAATATCAGAGGGCGAAATATCTCGCATTTTCGACGTAAGTATTGTTGTCGGTTTATTCGTTGCCTGATTGGCTGTCGGGCTGCCTGCAACTCGTTGCTAATTTCGAAAAAACGTGCGAAAATGCTTCTGATTTTTTTTTTATTCTTCTTTAACGTCTTGTTTCGATGTATTTTTGAATTTGTTATTACTTTTTTTTTCCTAAACGTGATAGTTTTTATGAAAAACACAAAAAAAACTTCATTATTTTCGATTTCTTTTTCATCAATTTTGTAAATGCGCGAAGCGCACGTTTGGACTATAGCTACAAGTAAAAAAAGTTACTAATTTTTTTAGCTACACGGAGAAAACGGTTTTGCTATGCGAGCAAATCTTTTGTTAAAATAATTACAACATTGCGTTATCTCCGAGGCTAACAATTTTTTTTTATCGACGAACATATTTTTTTGCTAGACAAACAAATTTTTTTGCTAAGACAACAAAATTGTTTGCTAGGTTAGCAGATAACGCTATGTTGTCACTATTAAAAAAAAAAATTTGCTGGCATAGCAAAATCGTTTTCTCCGTGTATTACCAGAAGAAAAAAAAAGATTAATTAACTTATTTAATTTGACGAAATTTTTTTGGATAAGACCAAAGTTTCAGTTTACCGAAAATAGAGATTTTTAACGATATTTAATGAGCGATAAATGGCTATTTGAAGGCGGCAGATGGGTTCGGGCCAAGCGCGGGATTTTCTAGTTTCCGATTAATCGTCCGATCGAAAAAAAGTTACTAGTTTTTTTTAGCTATTACCAGAAAAACAAAAAAGATTTACTTACTTATTTAAACTGACGAAATTTTTTTGGACAACACCAAAGATCCAGTTTTCCGAAAACAGAGATTTTTAACGATATTTAATGAGCGACAAATGGCTATTTGAAGGCGGCAGATGGGTCCGGGCCAAGCGCGAGATTTTCTAGTTTCCGGTTAATCGTCCGATCGAAAAAAAGTTACTAGTTTTTTTTAACTATTACCAGAAAAACAAAAAAGATTTATTTACTTATTTAAACTGACGAAATTTTGTTGGACAACAGCAAAGATCCAGTTTTCCGAAAATAGAGATTTTTAACGATATTTAATGAGCGACAAATGGCTATTTGAAGGCGGCAGATGGGTTCGGGCCAAGCGCGGGATTTTCTAGTTTCCGGTTAATCGTCCGATCGAAAAAAAGTTACTAGTTTTTTTTAGCTATTACCAGAAAAACAAAAAAGATTTGTTTACTTATTTAAACTGACGAAATTTTTTTGGACAACAGCAAAGATCCAGTTTTCCGAAAATAGAGATTTTTAACGATATTTAATGAGCGACAAATGGCTGTTTGAAGGCGGCAGATGGGTTCGGTCCAAGCGCGGGATTTTCTAGTTTCCGGTTAATCGTCCGATCGAAAAAAAGTTACTAGTTTTTGTTTAGCTATTACCAGAAAAACAAAAAAGATTTATTTACTTATTTAAACTGACGACATTTTTTTGGACAACAGCAAAGATCCAGTTTTCCGAAAATAGAGATTTTTAACGATATTTAATGAGCGACAAATGGCTATTTGAAGGCGGCAGATGGGTTCGGGCCAAGCGCGAGATTTTCTAGTTTCCGGTTAATCGTCCGACAATTTCGGCGCGTGCCGAGCGCCCCTTCCTGTTCGGGAGCGCCTCGCCTCGTTCCCCCCACCCCGTGGCGGCGGCGGCGGCGGCGGCGGTGGCGGCGGCGGATCCCGCGCGCGAACGCACTGCTGCCTGACCACTGAACCGACCTTGCGGCCGTCGGTTATCCATCAGCCGAGGCGTGGGAAGCGGGCGTGAAAAACCGCGGGCGATGATTGCGGCCGCGCGCGGCGGTTATACGAGCCGGGAAAAACCACTGCCGGACGGGCCGGACGCTTTTCGCCCACACCAGCGGCGGCGGCGGCGGAGGCCGTCACAGGCGCAAAGCATCCACTTCCGCTCGGCGTTAATGAGAATGCTCGAAGGCTCCGGGACGTTTGCGTCACGGGCGCCGACTCTCTAGGACCATCGAAACCAACTCGAATCTCGTTACGCTTAATTTTCAAAAATTAAAAAAATACTTTTTCATATTTTCGCTCGTCATGTAAGAGCCGAAATAAACAAAATAAACGTAAACTGATTCCTGACATGCGGAATCGTGAAAATCAAATTTCTGTTTCTAGGATTAATTTTTGGTTTTGAAAATAAATAAAAAATACATTTTCAAATTTTCGCTCGCCATCCAAGAGCCGAAAATAAAAAAAGCGTAAACTGAAATTCTTGTTTCTGCGATTAGTTTTTATTTTTTAAATAAAAAAACACTTTTTCAAATATCCACTCGGCATCCGAGAGCCCAAATAAAAAAAACGTAAATTGCTTCCTGAGATACGAAATCGTGAAAATCAAATTTATGTTTCCACGAATAATTTAAAAAAAAATAAAAAAACACTTTTTCAAATCTCCACTCGTTATCCGAGACCACAAATAAAAAAAAGTAAATTGCTTCCTGAGATACAAAATCGTAAAAATCACATTTTAGTTTCTACAATCAATTTTCATTTTTAATATTTATTTCCGGAATTGTTTGATATTTAACAAACGGCAATGATAGTAGGATCAGCCAGGAAGTGCGCGGAGATCGTTCGAATTTATGGAAAACTTAATTTCCACCAGTACGACGCAAACAGAATAAAATACATACTGGCCGGGCTGTTTAATGATAATTGAGGCGACGAGGTCTCGGCTCGCGCGTGGCGAGGTAATTACCAAGTCATACGAGTTTACGTCGTCTCACGCGGTGCGGCCACCGTCGACCAATAGCACGGCACGCCGTGCGAGCTTCTTATCACGACGGGCGTCGATTGGTCGACGACTCAAAACCAATCGGCGACCGAGGCGAATCGAGAATTCTCGATGGAGGTCTTTTTTTTTTTTTTTTCAATGGCGTCAGAAATCAATCATAACAACAATAATAATTACAATAATAATAATCAATTTTTTTATTTGTGCTATCAGACCATTTAATTATTTTCAGACCCTATAACAGTTAAAGAGTCATCAACGAATTCTAATGATTTTTTTAATCATCAAATTACAGAAAAAATAAAAGAATACATTAATGATAGAAAAAATGTTTGAAAATACGAAATACGGAAATAATAATAACAACAATAATAATTACGATAATAATTATTAAATTTTTAATTTGTGCTATCAGACCATTTAATTATTTTCAGACCCTATAACAGGTGAAGGGTCATTAACGAATTCTGATGATTTTTTTAAATCATCAAATAGCAGAAAAAATATAGGAATACATTGATGATAGACAAAATGTTATGAAAATACGTCTACGTTGTAGGGACTTTACGATCCGCTAAGAGGCGAAGAATAATCTTGATGCCTGACCTTTTGGCGCGACATAAAGTTCAAGGCGTGTTTTTCCAAAGTCGTGTTTATATTTCCTCCTGAGTATTTAACTCGAAATCGATAATATCGACGTTCGCCGGTCGTTGTTCAAAAAGGGCACAACATACGGGGTGTATAAAAAATTCGTTGCCGCCACTATTAAAAATGTTTGTAAATATACGACATGTTTAACATACAAATGTATATGAAATTTACAATAACAGTAACTGAAAATTATGATTAATATACAATGTTTGAAGTTTTTTAAATTTTCATATTAAATTTAATATATGTCTATTGAATTTACTATAATCGGTATTGAATATTAAGAAACTGCTGTCTTAAAGTGACACTTACTATACAAGTAATTGAATTTGATGTAAAGTGAATGGAAATTACAATATATGTATGTTAATACAATCTATTTTTTTTTCTTACACAGTGACATTTTGTTGATACTGGGTGAAATCTGTGACTTGCGTAACAGCCCTACGACGATTTTTCGAATGATATTCATAGTTCACCTATATAATTTCCGTGCGATTTATGTAGAACATTTGAATAAACGAAATTCACAAGTAGGCAATAGCGTAGTGGGTAGCGTCTTAGGTAGGTAGGTAGGCATAGGTAAGTAGAGTAATTCTAGGGTCGGTAGTTCAAGTCCTATCCCAGGCGATTGTTAACAACAATAAGTATTCGTGGAGATAATTTTTTTTCACGAATATTTATCTTTTACCTATAAAATAGTATATAGCAGTGCGTAATTAAGCTGTTTGGCGATAATTAAAAGTATTTACTTTCAGTTAAATCCTTTTCTAAGTTTAACACTAAATGAATTAAATTGAATATACTGTATATTAAAATTTAATATACCGTGTGTTAAAAATTTGACACAATAGTATAGTAAATTTTATGTACCGTATATGCATAAAACTTGATATACAAATTATGAATTTTCAAAGAGAATTTTTTTACAGTGCGCGAGCGTGGTGCGCGTATCGCGGCAAGCGGGCTGGCAGGCGAAACGCGACGGCCACGCCGGGGGCTCGCGTGGCGCGGACAATCGCGGGAGGGTTGAGTCGCGATCGCGCCAGGGGTCACGATATTCTTCGCCTTTAAACGTCGACGGGCGCGCGCTCAACGAGGCGTAAACGTCGGCGCGACACGTGTAACCGTCGCGTTAATCGCCCGATAAAAATCGCCAACACGCCAGCCGCGGCGCGCCGCTCGTAAAATTAAAAATAACGCGCCCCGCGCGCGAGCCGCACCGTCGAGTTGGGTGACGCGAGCGCGGGCAGACAGCCCGCTGCTGCTGCCGCGAGCGCTCAAGCCACGCCCAATCGTTGATCGATGAGTGTCGAGCGGCTCCGTTCGATAACGAATTTTCGCACGTAGACCTTGGCCAAATATCGCACGAGAAATAAACGCGACTTCGATTGCAAAGATAAAACAAAATTGAGTAACGAACATTTTGGAGTTCTTGACAATCGCACTCTGTTCAATCGATCATCGATTAAATTAGAAATATCGAATAACGATGAAATAAAATAACGTTTGATAATTAATCAGCGAGCAAAAATTTAAAATCTAAAAATTTGAAATCACGACATTTAATTTTCATAGTTACCATTCGACTATTTAGTGGCATAACAATTATTTGATAATGCAAAATAACGAAAACTTCGATTGCAGCGCTAATAAAAAAGAAGAAAAATTGTTTTGACAAGTAAAAGCTGTAGATTGCTAATAATGACTTTTTTTTTATTCAACAAATATTTAATACGCGCGAACGTGACGCGAAAACAAATTTTTTTATCCTCACGATCTACAGCTGAGGAAAAATTTGAATCACACTTAATTAACACAATTAACACGAAGTATTTTCCAATAAAAATGATGAAATATTGAAAATTATCTTTCGCCACGATATCCGAAACCGGGCGAAATCTTTAGCCGGCGGAATCTCTTCACGCCGTAGCCGAGAGCTCGAAAGCCGGCGAGGGGGGTGAGACGCGCGGGTGGTTTTACGACGAGACGGAATGCGACTCGACTTCCCCCCCCCCTCCCCCTCTCCACCCTTCCCCACCCGGGCGTCTCTCTCGCGCGTGAGCACGCTGCTCGCGACATAAACTTTATGGTGTTTATGAATATTTATATTAATCTACATTTCATGCCGACGTCGACGGGTAAGTCTGGGGAGGGGGAGGAGGGGGGGGGGGGGGGGGGGGGGGGGTGAGGGTTGTGACGGGCTGCAATGTGCCCGGAGCCTCGATGTCGAAAGTACAGTCAAGTCTCCTTCGTTTCCTTTTTTTTTTTTTTAGAAACCATCACCGACGACCCGAGACACGTATAGAAAAATTCCGCGAGTCGCGGGGCCCACGTGGAGGGGGGAGGGGGGAGGGGAGGGGGCGAAGGTTCGCACGTTTTCCCGGAGGTAATAAAAGTAAAATAAAAGAAGACGAAAAAAAAAACGAGAGTAATAAAGGAAGAGAATAAAGTGAAGAACGCCGGAAAAAAATGGCGGCTATAATGAAACTGATCGATAAAAAAAGAAACGCGGGCCCCTCGAGCGAAATACCCTCGATGCCCCCTACAACCGACACGGCTTCACTCCCTCCCCCCTTCTGCCCCCCCCCCCCCTCGCCACTTCTTAAATCGTCCTTCGTCTCTTATAACCTAACGAGTTATTTTCTGCCAACCGAAAACCGACAAGAGGAAACAAACGACCGCGCACCGAGAGAAAAAATTTCCTTGATTCCAAAGAAATGAGTGGATTGCATTTTTTTCATTGATTTCAATGAAATATTTCTTTGAATTTCAAAGACATGATCTCCTTGATTTAAAGAAACGATATGCCTGACGGCACCCGATCTGTCAACGTTTGGCTCATTCGCGATAAGTCGTATTGGTGTTTCTCGCGCAAGCTGATCTGTTATGTTATAGTTAAGTCAAGTCAAATCAAGAAGATAATCATTGGTTAAACCATCGAAGTTATTGGTGAACATATCTAAGTACTATGGTACGTAACCAAAAACTTGGTGAACATAACCTATAATTTGGTTGATGACATCATTCAAAGAAAATATAATATTAACTTAAGGATATTGTTTCATTGACCTCAAAGAAATGTTTCATAGGTTGAGATTTCAAGGAAATTTCATTGAATCAAGGAAACTTTTTCTCTCGGTGCGGACATTAGCGAATCCTCTCCGACTTCCTTGACTCTCATGACTCCTTTTTTTCGCCTCTCGAGCACCGAACAATAAATTCGCCCAATCACGGATAATAAGAGTTATACGCATATCACACGAGTTTCCGGCGTTGCCTCTGACGCGGCGCTATATTTCGTATTTCGGATCCACTCGCGGCCGGAACGAGAGCGAGGCAAAACGAAAAAGTGCGACAATAAAGTGGAGAAAAATGGAGCCAGGGGGGCAATCACCCCCCGCCCGAATCTCTCGTGAGGAATTTGTCTGTCTCACTCGAGGGCAAAAAAAGGATGGAATAGAAGTGAACAGTGCAGAATAGCAAGAAGAGAAAGGGGGGCAGGGGGCAGGGGGGGGGGGGAGGGCAGGGTACTAAGTAGCCTCGAAAATACAAGTCTGCTTCCTTCCGGCTGCGTCGGCAGCGCGATTCGCCCTGGCGGTCAGAGGTTGGGGTGGTAAAAGAGCGGAGTAGGTGGACTAGTGTGGCGAGCATAAAGAGGGAAGAATCGAGACGGGTTTTCTGAGTCGACAGCGCCCGACGGGAAGTCTTCCCGGTTATATTCGTAGACGCGGAAACGACGGGGGGAGGGGGGGGGGGGGAGGGGGCGATCGATATAGCGCATAAAATGCATGCATACCATATAGGTATGTACATGTGTATGTATTTGTATACATATATACAATCGAGTAGGAATTTACGTATGCATACGGCGTCGATATACGTCGATGCGCGCATATCAATGTATTAGTCAATTCGCGTATGCATACGGAGTCGAATTATTGAGCTTGTTCGCCGAAAAGCTGGCGAATGCGCGAAACGCCGTTTTCGGATTCCACTTTTTTTCGCAGGCAAATGTTTATTTTAATCCGCGTCGCTAGTTTTTTTTTCGTGGTCTCCGAAATGATTTATTTAATCGACGGGGGGGGGGGGGGGGGGGGGTTAATCGACTCGAGGCTCGAACGAACGACGGTCACGAAAATCGGACTGCCAAGGATTTTTTTTTATCATGAAAATGCGGCAGTCTTAAATAAAAAAATAAGAATCGGGATCAATCGCTTGTGAACTGAAATCAGTTCCAGAATATTTATCTCTTCAAATCTACAAGAAGCCCTTCTTGACGTCTTTTAACGTATGTTAATTTTTTAAATAAACTGAGACCCCTAAAAAAAAACAGTTGCGATAAAAACATTCACATTGAATTAAGAAAATGTAGTAGCCTAGAATAAAAAAGATACGAGATTAAATTGCTTGCAAACTCAAAACAATTCTAAAATATCTGCCTCAACAAACTCGCAAAAATATTTTTTCAGACCATATCCAGTTATCCATTTTTTTTAACCCTCTAAAAAAAGTAATTCCAAAAAATATGTCCGCATAATCCGCCTCCTTTTCTCCAGCTCCCATTATCGTCCCCCATTAACGATCTCAGAAGTCGCCTCGCATCCGATGTTCATCTCGCCCCCTGCCCCCCCCCCCCCCCCAATATATTCGCAATCTCGACGATGTGTTAGCGGTTCTCGGAAACTAAGGTCTCGGCCGTTACCGTCGCCGGTGGCTATTATCTCGCATGTAGCCCAGTATCTGTAAGGCCAGAGAGGGTTGACGCATTGGCCGCGTTTGGGGGGTCGCCCCCCCTGCCCCCTCCGCCTGCCCCCTCGTTTCCGCGGTACGCTGAATTCCCTGTACACACAAATATAAGCGTTCGAGCGGGGTGGTACGGACGTATCAGGGGGTGTCGGAGGCACGTGAGACGGGCGCGGCGTGCGGGGGCCCCCGGGTGTTGGGGGGGGGGGCTGGGGCATTGCACGACGGTTTGGTGGTTCGCATCGCGCGACACGTACGTGGGCACTCACACCGCTTCGTACAAAGCAGCCTGAGAGACGAGAAGCGCGGCCTCTATATACCCGGCGACTGAGTATAACTAGTCGGCCATCTTGGATATTAGCCAACCAGAACAATAGTATACACAATAGTATGTGAGCTAGTGAGCAGTGTTTGGTACCCACCCTCATCTCACTCACTCGCCTCGACTCCCCCCCCCCCCCCCCCCCCCCCTCAATCTCTATCTCTCTTTCCCCAACGAGGCAGCCCCCCCATCCCCCCATCTCCCCCCCCCCTCAACCACTGTTGCTCTCTCCCTCTCTCTCTCCCGCTCGCACCCCCCTCGCCCTCGGGTTCTCATCCCCTTACACTATTCTCTCTACACCCACCCACTCTGCAATCCCCAGAAACGCGTTGCATCGTAACCGACTCCGCAAACCCCTGCTGCTTCTGCTGCTGCTGCTGCTGCTGCTGCTGCTGCCGCTGTTGCTGCTTATATTGCTCCACACTGTTACATTGCTATTCCCGCTGTGTGCTTATGTATATGTCAGTAAGAGAGCTCTGTCTCGAGAGAGAGAGAGAGAGGGGGGGGGGGGGAATCTCCATCTCGCTCCTTAAATACCCGGGGTACAATGTTTGTGTACATGCGATCATTACCTATTCGCTGGATGCCTTATTAGCGTTTGTATCGATGCATCGACAAAGAGTCTGGCGGTGGCGCTGCGAGTTATCCGAGGGTTGCGATTATTGTGCGGAGTCAATGCGACGCTGGTGGAATATTCGTGAGGGGCCCCAAGAATTCCCTGCTTTGGGTCTGGGATTCTTCTTTTTTTTTTCGAGGAGTCATTTTTTGGAGACGGACGAAAGTTTCGGCTCTTTTGTACGTTTTCCTTTTTGTAATTAAGTTTGGTGTGGTTTGTGGTGGATTTTTTGGATTCAACTGGTTTCAGATTTATAGTGGAACAACGTTTTTTTTCCTTTTTGGTGCTTCCGTGAGTGATTGCGGATTTTTTAAAAATTGATCTGTGGATATTTAGAAAATAATTGCAGCAATTTTCGAAGAGAAAATTTGCAAATATATGTGTTGATTTTTTTTAAACTTCTCTATGGATGTTAAGAAAAATTGCAGCAATTTTCGAAGAAAAAAATCTGCTGCATATGAATGTTGATTTTTTTTTTTTTCAAATTTATCTCCGGTTATTTGAAAGATAATGGCAGCAACTTTCGAGGTGAAAAATCTGCTGCAGATTTGCTAGACTGTGAGCGAGAAACGATGGAGAAATTTCGTTCATTTGTGCGCTTAGACGTTATGTGTATACGTCTGGCTCGGTCCTTCTTGTAGAACGAGTTGTATACACGTTCTCGCGTATAAAGGGACGACAGTTAAGACAATGGGTTTCCTCCGCGCGCGACTGTCTAGTATGGGGGTTTATTTCTCTTGCGTAACGCCGCAACGTCTCAGCTCGTCGGTCGTACACGACTCGGCGAAGAAACTCTTTCCCATCCGTTGCGCGCGCGCTCCGCGTGCACAATATTTCTCCCGGGTGTCTTGTCGACGTCTCGGCTCATTGTATTGGCAGGGGAAAGACCTCTCGCACACCGTGGCGGCTACTTTCGTCCACGTCGACGTACCAACGACCGTTTTGTGGCAGGGAGAATGACCAGCCGCACTGTTAAAATGTTTGTAAATTTACAACATGTTTAACATACAAGTGTATATGAACTTTACAATAACAGTAACTGAAAAATGTTATTAATATACCGTGTTTGAAGTTTTTTAAATGTTCATATTAAATTTAATACAAGTCTATTGAATTTACTATAATCGGTATTGAGTATTAAGAAACTGATGTCTTAAAGTGACACTTACTATACAAGTAATTGAATTTGATGTAAAGTCAATGGAAATTACAATATATGTATGTTAATACAATCTATTTTTTTTTCTTACACAGTGACATTTTGTTGATATCGGGTGAAATCTGTGACTAGCATAACTGTCCTACGACGATTTTTCGAATGATATTCATATTTCACCTATAATTTCCGTGCAATTTACATAGGACATTTGAATAAACGAAATTCACAAGTAGGCAATAGCGTAGTGGGTAGCGTCTTAGGTAGGTAGGTAGGCATAGGTAAGTAGAGTAATTCTAGGGTCGGTAGTTCAAGTCCCATCTCAGGCGATTGTTAACAACAATAAGTATTCGTGGAGATAATTTTTTTTCACGAATATTTATCTTTTACCTATAAAATACTATATAGCCATGCGTAATTAAGCTGTTTAGCGATAATTAAAAGTATTTATTTTCAGTTAAAAGCTGTTCTAAGTTTAACACTAAATGAATTCAATTTAATGTACTGTATATTAAAATTTAATATCGTGTGTTAAAAATTTAAAACAATAGTATAGTAAATTTTATGTACCGTATATGCATAAAACTTCATATACAAATTATGAATTTTCAAACAGATTTTTTTTACAGTGCGTGTTCGAGTGGCAGAGAAAAAAAGATTATTTTTCTCGTTTTTTCGTCGAATTTTCGATGTTTTTTGCAAACAATGGTGCTTTTCGGGATCAGCGGCAAATTTCCCATTGGATTAGGGTTTTCAAACTTTACGAAATCAATTTTTTTTTTTTGCGAAAAAGACAAGGGGTTTGTATGAAAAAACCTGCAAAGTAGAATTTTACACTTTTAACGAAACTACCTCTATGAGGAAGTATGTTGATCAATTTTGTCTTCCTCATAGAGGAAGCATCGTCAAAAGTGTAAAATATTGAGGAAGCAATTTACAAGGTTCTATTTTGCAGGTTTTTTCGGCTGTTTTTTTTTTTAATAAATCGAAATGTAAGATTTTAACCACTGAACTGATTTGTCTCAAATTTGTATCCAACCCTTGGAAGAAGGAAGAAAATGTAGGTTCGATCGATCCAAAAAAAGTACCCTCGATTTTAGTGAAGTGACGAAAATCACAAACAAGTGCGAAACACTTTTTTTACATCTCATTTCGTTGTATTTTTGCCCGTACACAACGAATTCGCCATTCGATTTTTTTTTTCCAATCGCGATAGTTTTCGCGAAAAATTTAAAAATATTGATTATTTTCGATTTTTTTTCCTTTTTTTTCGCACTAACTGGTTAAGCGCGCGTATGTGCTACTTAGATTAAAAACATAATCGCTTCAAATGTTATTGAAAAATAGCAATATTCACTTCTGTTGATCGGAATTATTTATCGAGGCGAATTGAGGCCCGAGATGGGGGTTATAGCTCGAAAACGCGACTGTACATGCGGGTACAGCTCGATGGTACTCGAGCGGCAAGAGCAGCGTAGCCTGCACAGTTGCCAAGTGACGTATTATAATATTTCATCCCCCTGGCCACCCTCGCCCGGCACATTTGCGACCCTCCTTCTCGTGCTTCTCGACCCACCCACGCGGCGCCCTGTATCACCTTCTCCGGCCCTCCCGCATTTATGTCTCTGTCCTAACCCGGACACCCCGCTCGCGTGTACAAACACTCGCACTTACACGTGCGCGCACCGGGCATATTCCACCCGGCGCCCGTACAATCGCGAACGTAGGACGAGTAATATCGTTAATTCGCGTGTGTTTGAGTTCCAAACGGAGGAGCCGAACCACCCTAATATATTCGCGTGCGCGAATAGGATGTGTACAGTCTTGGCAAAAGTATCGAGGCTACCGTGGGCTTCCAGAATTCAAATAGTTCACCCATCAACATAATTTTCTCACCGAAATGTAAAATACACGTCAAAATGACTTCGTACACACGTTCGACTAATTCCGGGAATCAGCAATTTGCACTCGACATTTAATTACAGCCGCGATTGTATTTTTCGTTGTATAAAATATAAACAAATTTAAGTTTCCAATAGCAGATACTTTTTTTTTTGAGTTTTGAAATAAATGTATTTGCTTCACGAGTCGTGAATATATTTAGTTTCGACCTTCTAATGCACCGCAATCAAATTCTGTCCCCAAATTGTCGATTTTTCAAATGAAAAATGTTTTCTGCAATAATAACACTAACAACAACAATAATAATAATAACAGCAACGATGGTAACAATAATAGGAGCAATAATAGTAATAATAGCAAATATATCGCGAGTTACAAGTTTGTTTTCAATCCATTTCATTATTTTGTCGATTTTTCAAACAAAAAATATTTTCTGCAATAATAACAATAATAATAATTAATAATAACAATAGCAGTAAAATAAATAATAATAACAGCAACAATGGTAATAATAATAGGAGCAGCGATAGTGATAATAGCAAATGTATCGCGAGTTACAAGTTTGTTTTCAATCCATTTGATTATTTTGTCGCGAAACTTCCTGGCCCGCTGAGCAGTCGAGGAAATGGAGTTTCCGAAAAGTCATGCCGCCGCGTCGCGGGCGCGTAGTCTGTCGTTTTACTTCCGACGTGCGATCTTGTGGACAGAGTATATAAAAGCGAGACAATACGACGTTTCACGCTGGGCCGAAGGTGGCGAGCTCTCGGGTGCGGATGGTGGAACGGGAGTGGGAGGAGGGTTTGAGGCCGCCGCTGGTGCTTTTGGAAGCGCGCGAGGGTTCGCACCCCTCGGCGAGCCGCGCGCTGTCCTCGACAGCGCGCTGGCGGTCGAGAACACAAGCTTTCCTCCAAAAGGGGGGAGGCTCGCCCCGCGCCGTCACGGATGTCCGCGGCGTATAATTGCGGGTCTCTCGTTTCTATTACAATGCTTCGCCCCCGAGTGCCTGCACGCCGAGATATCGAACCGCTGCACCTCCGACGCGCCGAAAAAAATATGACCACCACGTGCTGCAGAATTTTCGCAATCATCCACCGAGAGAAAAAGTTTCCTTGATACCAAAGAAATGGGTGGATTGACATTTTTTCATTGATTTCAATGAAATATTTCATTGAATTTCAATGAGATGATCTCCTTGATTTAAAGAAACGATATACTTGACGGCACCCGGTCTGTCAACGTTTGGCTCATTCGCGATAAGTCGTATTGGTGTTTCTCGCGCGAGCTGGTCTGTCATGTTATAGTTAAGTCAAGTCAAATCAAGAAGATAATCATTGGTTAAACCATCGAAGTTATTGGTCACCATATCTAAGTACTATGGTACGTAACCAAAGACTTGGTGGGCATAACCTATAATTTGCTTGATGACATCGTTCAAAGAAAATATAATATTAACTTAAAGATATTATTTCATTGACCTCAAAGAAATGTTTCATAGGGTGAGATTTCAAGGAAATTTCATTGAATCAAGGAAACTTTTTCTCTCGGTGTCTCGCTCTCGATTGTCGTAGAGGCACACGCAGAAAACGGTTTTGCTATGCCAGCAAATCTTTTGTTAAAATAGTGACAACATTGCGTTATCTGCTAACCTAGCAAACAATTTTGTTGTACTGCCAAAAAATATGTTAGTCGAGCAAAAAAAAATGGTTAGCCTAGCAAATAACGTAATGTTGTCACTATTTTAACAAAAGATTTGCTGGCACAGCAAAACCGTTTTCTCTGTGCAGAGTTGCAAATCCCTCATTTTTGTAGAAATAAAATTGATGCCACGATTGGCTTTGTAATTATGTTTTTATAATAATAACTCGTAATGATTATAATATCATGTGTAAACTTTTAGATAGAGTCAAGAAATATGAATTTTGTAATAGCGTGCGTAAAGCTCGTCATTTCGGTGAGGTTTCGCGTGCGTAAAGTGCTCGCTTTCCGAAGGTCGTGCGTAAAATAAACGTCGTGCGTAAAGCTTCACTTTACGCACTCTGCTTACTTTACGCACGAGTGCGTAAAGTAACGTCATGCATAAAGTGAACCTTTAGGCACTCCGTTACTTCACGCACTCCTTTCGGAAAACTCGCACTTTGACTTCGCTCAACCTCCCCGAAGAAGACTCGCATCACGCACGCTATTACAAAAAATAGTATGTGTAACTCGTGCAGAAATGTGGTACTTTACGCACTTGTTACACAATATACTATTTCCCATAGAACTTGATGGTAATCTTATTGAAAAAAATGGAGAAATACAGTTAATGCATTGCGAAAATAATGGAGGACTGTGATTGCTAATTTTTCTGACAATTTCACCGAAAATTTCGTGGAAAATTCGGTTCGTTTTGCGGCTACTCAAAAGCTCATAAATAATTTTATAGTTGCTACAGGTCATCGTTATAAAATTGTAACCGGAAAATAAACTGTTGTGTAAACTTGAATTCGCAAAGTAATGGGGACTCACAACACTGCGTAGAGGTAATGACACAATTTTGAGAGGTGGTTCTGGCACTTTTCGACTGAATGTCGGTTTCGTGGATTTGTAAGTTCGTGATTTTTTTGTCGCTTGAAAAAGATTTTTTGACTGATTTACAGAACGAAATGAGCGACTTAGTGAAGTCGATATCTTGAACATGATATCGAAAAAGAAAAGAAAGTTGGAATGGTTGATTTCAGAATTTTTGGATTGGTAGCCATATCTGTGATTTCTGACATAAAAACGTCGACATTTTCTTTTTAAGCGCGAAAAAAGTCCACTTGATTTTAGTCAGCATATCTCAATAAACAATTCCAAAAAATGGCCTACATTCTAGGGCGACGAAAAAAAAGTCCTTCTTTGAATCCCCAAAAAGAAAGTCTCCTCAATTTAATCAGCATATCCCAACCGACAATTCCCCAAAATTGCCTACATCTTGTAGCGATAAAAAAAAGTCCTCTTTTGAATCACCAGAAAAAAAATCTCAATTTATTCAGCGTATCTCAATCATCAATTCGCAAAAAAGAAAACAATGTCTACATTAAAGACATTGCGACTAAAGAGCGATTAAAGAAACGACTTTTTTTGAACCACTGAGAAAAAAAGGAAAGTTTGTAGGACGCAGCGATAAAAAAAGTCCTCTTTCGAATCACAAAAAAAAATCTCAGTTTGTTCAGCGTATCTCAATCATGAATTCGCAAAAAAGAAAACAATGTCTACATTTGCAGCGATTAAAAAAACGACTTTTTTTGAACCACTGAAAAGTAAAAAAAAATAAAAGTTTGTAGGACGTATTTGCGCGCGCGACGACAATGTAGACGCAGCCACTGGAGCCGAATGTCGTGCAACAGTCTCCACGACGGGCGAACGACGGCATTTTGCACCCTCTTCACCGCCGTGGCAACTGCAAGCAGCGCGCGCGGCGCGCGGCGGCGGCGGCGGAGCGACCAGTGGGTGTCTGGTGTCTGAACTCGAGTCGCGGCGGCCCGGCGGGACTCCGACCGAGGGTGGTGGCAGCGAGCGAGCGGGGTTGGCAACCCCTCCGAGGCCACTCCGACGAGAGAACGCATGCTGAATTTACTTCGCTCGAGTGTACTAGAGAAAATAACCGCGGCAGGAGTGCCCAACGCCGGGGACGAGGCGCACAGTGCCGTGGCGAAAGAGTCGTCCGATACCAAGTGGTCGACTACTAATTTGTGGTGCTGCTAGCTTTTCAGAGGAGCACGTTCAACCCCCGGATGTGCCGTGCGTTCCTTGTGTGTGTATGAAAAAAAAAAAAAAAAACGAGGATGAGGAAGAAAAATGTCGAGAGCGAAAAACCAAAACACCTATTTTCAGCGTCTCGGGTCACTCGTGAAATTGGTCGAAACGTTTCTTTATTTCTAGCGTCGTTTGACGGCGTGTCGAAAATTAATTGCCTTTTGTTTTAGTTCCGTGTGACTTTTCGAGAAACTTCAAATTTTTATTACAATAATGTTGTTATGGAAATCATGACAAATGATGGTCAGAATTGTTATATAGAGAAGTCGCGAAAATTTGTATAAAAATGTTATTATGGAAATCATGAAAAATGATGGTCAGGATTTTAATATAGAAATCACGAAAAATATTATAAAAATGTTAATATGGAAATCATGACAAATGATGGTCAGAATTTTTATATGGAAATGACGAAAAATATTATAAAAATGTAATTATTGAAAACGTGAAGAAATGTTGTCATCAACATTTTATTATAAAAATGAAACTTACTTATTTATTTGCAAGTTATATTATTGTTATTGCAGGAAGTTTTAAATATTTTATTTTCGTTGTGTAAGACGTTGTGTAGCAAGCTTGAAATTATTTTTACGAAAATTCAACATATTAATTATAAGATTGTTTTTGTTGTTGTCGCTGTTGAGGTTGGAAAGAGGTGAATTTCGCTCGTAGCCGAGATGCGAATTTCGATATACACGGACACCCGTTATAACGGCGTCTGTCCGCGGAGGGTGTGGTTTGATTAATGACCTGTTCGATCTCCCCTTCGTCGTCGTCCGGGGAGGATGCTTCGCTCTGGCGCCGTACAGTATCGAATTCTACCTAAATACGTTCCACTACACCTGCACGCGATAAGTGCGCAGAGCGATAATAGCGTCTGTTGCGAAAATATTCCGGAAATTTAAATAGCGCGTAAAAACTCCATTTCAATTTTTTCTCTCTTTTTTCAAATACTTCGGACGATTTATGCCGCGATTAATTTTTCGACGTCACATTTATTTTTTCAAATCCGCCGAGGCACTAAATCACGAAAATCTTCCGCCGAACTCATAACGCCAACTTCGCTCCTCGACGTATGACCTACGGCCAAAATTAATTCCGCAAAAACTTTTAATTAACGATGTTGCCAAAATTAATTCCGCGAAAACTTTTAACTAACGATTTAGCCAATATTAAATCCGCAAAAAAGTGTTAATTAACGATTTTGTTAAAATTAATTCCGCGGAAAAAAGATAATTAACGATTCCATTAAAATTAATTCCGCGGCAAAAATATAATTAACGATTTAGCAAAAATTAATTCCGCGGAAAAATGTTAATTAACGATTTAACTAAAACTAATTTTAGGAAAGTTATTTAAAGATTTACCTAAATCTAATTCCACAAACAAATGTTAATTAAAGATTTAGCCAAAATGAATTCCGCAGAAAAAAAGTTAATTAAAAATTCTGCCAAAATTAATTCCGCAAAAAAAAGTTAATAAAAAATTCTGCCATAATTAATTCCGCAAAGCAATTTTAATTAAAGATTTCGTGATGACAAAGTAAGTAATTAATATTTTCGCGATACTTCCGATTGATTAAATATATCGTGCGCGGACGGACAGCGCGATTGTCAATCTCGGGCTAAGCAATTAGCTAATGACGCGAATAATTCAAGAAAACGATCGCGGGCCAACCGGGCAAATGGAAATTCGACTCTGTTGCATGCGGGGATCCCCCGCGCGCGCGCGCGCGTACCGCGAGAATTATGGAATCTCGCTGGTAATGCACAACGTCGTCGTTCCGCCCAGCGGCCGCGATGTATACCAACAGAAACACGGCAGACAGACGTCTAACGAATGGACGAACGTTTGCGGTCTCTGAGCTGAGCGGCGGCGCGCTCGCGAGCTCAGCTGAGAATCAGAGGATGATTCATCGACTCGACGAAATATACGCCCTGGTGTTTCGTGATGCATCGCCATATTTCATATTAGAGACGGGCCACGGATTGTTGGCTGGCTCAACATCGCTACATCGCTACATTGCTGCCGCTGCTGCTGCTGCTGCTGCTGCTGCTGGTTCGGTGTCGAGACACCGGTCTGGCTATTCAAAACAGGCTGGTGTTGCTGACGTTAGGCAGTGGCACTGCCTAATATCCGCGCCTGATGCGGACGATGCCTTAATCCACCCAAGTTACTTAGCTACTTTGCGCAAGTGCATTTCACGTCTCGCCCTTCGTGGTCTTATTTATTTTTTTTTTCTTATTACACAGAATAAAGAAATGAGCATTTTTTAACGATTAAAAATGAGATTTCAGTCAATAAATAAATTACTACGGAATTTTTCTAAAGTCGTAATAGATCATGACAAATCTGACGCTTCAGGATCCCATTATTACCAGAATTTTCTTTTTTTATTACACAGAACAAAAATGGGTATTTTTTACTGACATATGAGATTCTGGTCAATCAATAAACTGCTACAGATTTTTTTATCATTACAAATCTGTGGAGTGAAAAAAACAATTTTACCATTTTTGGGGGTTTCAAAATTCTGGCCAAAAATTCCGGAAATATCGCACATCTCGAGCGCGTTCGACTCGAAATTCCAGCCACTTTTCTCTGCCAACGTCGGAAAAAAAGAAATAAAAAATAAAATTGAAGTAAAGAATACACGATCCACGCGTATATTTGCGTGACGGACTGTATTTTTCTTTCCCGGGCGGCTGCAGCGCGGCCCGGAGAGAAGAGAAAAGCGCGAGCACCGGAGGACGAGCGAGAGGCGGAGGCGTCGAGAAAAAGGTATCAGGCGCGCGGCGAGTTGAGTGGTAGCAACGTACGTTACCATCCCTAATCGAAAAGAAACACGAAGTCGCATATAAATAAGAATTTATAGGCGATGAAAAATGCGGCCGGGACGAAAGTTTGAGTTCCAAGGGAGTTACGACCGGGGAGGTGGAGGGGGCACCCCCTAGGCCGCCTGACCCCCCCTCCCCTTTCCCCAGTTCCCCCGTACTTTTCCCGAATCTCCTCTTCCGCGTTCACCCCGTGGTCTATGGCGTTTCACCATCTCGCTCTGCGCTGCACTTTTTTCCTCCCAGCTTCCTTCCCCTTCGCTCCCCACCCCCCGGCCCCCTGCCCCCCCCCCTTCCTCCGCAGCTTCCCCCTTTCCCCGCTGCCAGCGAACTCTTTCTCCTTTCCCATCCTCGCACTCCCCGCGCCATATCTCACCCCTTTTCTCAGAGCGGAGTGGGTTGAGGGGGGGGGGCGAGGGGGGGGGGAGGGAGCTGAGGATTTACGGAAAGGGGTGCAGAGGGAGAGGGGGGGGGGGAAGGTACGCTGGATGGAGGACCAAAGTTTCGCGCGAAAAGCGAAAACTCTCGCTAATGGCTGTTTTTCTTGGGTAGGAATACTTTAGAAGGGATGAGGGTGATGGTGGTGGGGGGCGAGGAGGGCAAGGGGGAGGGGGGGGGGGTTCGCCGTCCGGATAGTCGATAGGAGGCCAAGTGGGAAAGAAAGGAAGGAGAGGGTGAAGTGCGAAGACCGAGAGCGCGAGGCAAAGAGGAAGGGGGACGGAGGGGTCGGGGAGGGGGATATAAAAATGTAAAGTTTTCTCAGCGGGGGGAGGAGGGGATGGAGGAAACGGGCGCGGGAAAAAAAAATCGCGAGGGAGGGTGTAATTTGCAGCTATTAAGCGGTACGTACTACGTACCTTACTAGACCCTTCCTCCTCGTCCTTTCCCCTCCAGCTTTCTTCCCTTCTCTCTTGCTCGCCCCGTGCGCGCCTCTGCCTGAATTCTGATTCACGCCACTATCCACCGAACAGCCGGGACTACTTTATTGTCTTCAACGCGGAGATTTCCACTGCCTCGGCGATAAAGGCACGAAAATGGGCATAAACGGAAATGTGGAGCGTGGAATTTGTAATTTGGGTGTTGACTGTGGTGGCCGATACCGCAATCAGCGATAGCAATGGCTACTGGCAACACTGTCGATGTATCGAATTACTTTTTTTTATTTTCCGCGGATGAAAATCATTTTTCTACTACCAACACTTTTTTAGTCCAGACAGCTAAAAAAAAAGACTTTTATTAACTGCAGCTTTTATAGAAAACAAGTTATCAAAAAATGACGTTTTTTTAACCTGAAATTTTTCTCCCAAAAACGTCCTCACAAAATGGCTTTTTGAACTGCACTTTGTCTCTCCTTAAAAATCCTCAAGAATTCGCATTTTTAAACTGCACTTTTTCCCCTAAAAATACACAATAATCCAATTTTTCAACTGCATTTTTTCTGCCAAAAAAGTCCACAGAAAGCAGCTTTTTAAAACCGCACACTTTCCATTATTCCACCCAAACAAATGTTCTGTTCCTAAAACCATCGGGGGCCATCGGGACAATTCAGGATGCATTTCTACCCCACCAAATGTTTCGAAAATTCTTTCCGCGAAAACTAAAAAACGTCTTCAAAACGTCCCCCACCGTCCCCAATCTTTAACCCCAACTGCGAGGCTAAACGAGTTCATTTTTGTCCCATCCCTCATCCCGGTTATCAACCAGTCGCTAACAAGTGGTCATACATAACCGCGTCCGGTCCCACCATACACGGAAAAAAAAGTTTGGTTGTGCCAACTAATCATTCACATCGCTGAACCTCAGTTTTTTGCGATTAGTTGCAGCAACTTACACATTTATTGCCGAAACCACTTCGAACGGTTGTGATAACTATTCACGATTTGTTCTACATAACCTAAAAACGATATTATTAACGTTACGATTGTGCCACTCAAGACGCGAGTCACATCTGTACATAACCTAAAGACGATATTATTAAAGCTTTAAATGTACCGTTCGTGCAGCGATTCGCGTTTATTTGTCATAAGAATAGTACAAGTAGTGCAATTCTATTTCGATAAAGCAATGACACGGTTGGTATGGACAAGTAACCGGAACTTGTGCTCCTGCCTACTCGAATAGTTGTATCAACCATTCGTTTGGTTGCCGCATCTACACCGAGAGAAAAAGTTTCCTTGATTCAATGAAATTTCCTTGAAATCTCAACCTATGAATCATTTCTTTGAGGTCAATGAAATAATATCCTTAAGTTAATATTATATTTTCTTTGAATGATGTCATCAACCAAATTATAGGTTATGTTCACCAAGTTTTTGGTTACGTACCATAGTACTTAGATATGTTCACCAATAACTTCGATGGTTTAACCAATGATTATCTTCTTGATTTGACTTGACTTAACTATAACATAACAGATCAGCTTGCGCGAGAAACACCAATACGACTTATCGCGAATGAGCCAAACGTTGACAGACCGGGTGCCGTCAGGCATATCATTTCTTTAAATCAGGGAGATCATGTCTTTGAAATTCAAAGAAATATTTCATTGAAATCAATGAAAAAAAATTCAATCCACCCATTTCTTTGGAATCAAGGAAATTTGTTCTCTCGGTGTAACAGGGCATCTATCAACGAAACTTTGTTCGAGCAACCAATTCCTTTTGGTTGTCACAACTAATCCGAGTTGTAAGGGAATTAGAATAATCCATTGGTTGTGCCAACTAATTTCTTGGTTGTGTCAACTAATTATTTTTTTCCGTGTATCGCCCGTGTCTATATTAGGGTCTTCGGCAGAAGCCAGCGTGGTCGCGAAGGGCCGACGAGTTCCTCCTGCACAGTATACTTGGGGCAACGCGGGGCTCTCGGCGCATCAAGATAATGGCTTCCATCGGGCGATGCTGTACGCACGACTGACGTACACTCGTACCGAACCCGCCCCACCCCACCCCCCTCGCACCCCGCAGGTTTGTGCTTGATTTGCATTGCACAGGATCGCGGCCATGCATTCATACATGGGATAAATACATATGTTTACATACAGCGCCACACACGAGTGCAAGTGCAGCTCGCACTCACGCGACACGAGCTCTATATGCACACAACGTGTGTGTGTGTGTGTGTCCGCGTCTGGGTATGTCCGGTCCGCGAATGTGTGCTCACCGCCGGCTCGCGATCTGCATCACCCGCATACAGGCAAAACCTACAGACGCCGCGGCCGACGGTAATTCATGCACGTGGGCGTAATACATGCAGGCACACGGGGCAAACCCATACGTAAGACGCGCGACGGTTTCCCCGTGCGTAAACCCCCGGCCGGCCGGCAGTGTGTGTACCTTACGTATACATTCGGCCCCCCCCCCCCCCCCCCCCCCCAACCCGAACCCCGTCGCGCGCCGGGTTTCGATGCGACCGGGAATTTGAAATATGAATCGCAATATGCGTCGCGGACATCCGGGACGTACGTGTGGAAGGCGAAGCCCACGAGGTGGAGGAACGATGCTCGTGGTTGAGTTGAAGGAACGACAAAAGGTGAGGGACTCTTTTTTTTTGCCGATGTCTTGAATTTGAAAAAGCGCGGGACATTTTTTTCCGGGTCTGAGATAAAATTGCGCAGGGTTTTTTTGACCGGCATTGGGTTCAAATTGAAAAAGCGCGGGGACTTTTTTTGTAGCTGAGAAAAAAGCGGTACAGGATTTTTCTTCTCTTTGACTTTGTCTTTATGAAAAAAAACAGGAAAAATTAATTTTCTCATGAAAAAAAATGGTACAGGATTTTTGTCCTCTTCGACTTTGTTTCAAAAAAAATTTCCGGGTCTGAGATGTAATTGCATTGGGTTTTTTTACAGGCTTTTGGTTCAAGTAGCAAAAAAGCGGATTATTTTTTTAGTCGGATCTGAGATAAAATTGCGCGGGATTTTTTTACCGGCTTTGGGTTCAGATTGAAAAAGCGCGGGGACTTTTTTTGTGGCTGAGGAAAAAGCGGTACAGGATTTTTCTTCTCATTGACTTTGTCTTTATGAAAAAAAAACGGAAAATTAATTTTCTCATAAAAAAAAATGGTACAGGATTTTTCTTCTCATTGACTTTGTCTTTATGAAAAAAAAACGGAAAATTAATTTTCTCATAAAAAAAAAATGGTACAGGATTTTTGCCCTCTTCGACTTTGTTTCAAAAAAAATTTCCGGGTCTGAGATGAAATTGCGTTGGGTTTTTTACAGGCTTTTGGTTCAAGTAGCAAAAAAGCGGATTATTTTTTTGTCGGATCTGAGATAAAATTGCGCGGGATTTTTTTTTACCGGCTTTGGGTTCAAATTGAAAAAGCGCGGGAACTTCTTTTGCGACTGAGAAAAAAATCGGTACAGGATTTTTCTTCTCTTTGACTTTGTCTTTATGGAAAAAGACAGGAAAAATGGATTTTCTCATGGAAAAGAATGGTACAGGATTTTTGTCCTCTTCGACTTTGTTTTGAAATTGGGCACAAAATGCGGGAAAAGGCGAACAGGGGAGGGGGGACAGACAAGAACAAACGGAAGAAATCGGTACCAGGCGAGTGGGGGGCCATCGGGACCCGAGAGCCAGAAGGTAAAATCCGTAGTTTAAACAAAGGCGCGCGCACACACAGGTGGGTTTGGCCGAGAGAGAGAGAGAAAGAGAGCAAGAAAGAGAGGAGCGCGAGGGTAGTGAAAGGGGTTGGGCCGCTGGGCGCGTAGATCCGCGAAGCGGGGGCGAACACGTTGTTTGCGGAATGCATTAAGCGTCCCGACGCAAAAGTCGATGCGGCGGCGCTCGGAGTCCGCTCGGTTTCCGGTGATGGAACGATCACCTCGAGTACAGACGGGAACAAAAAGAAAAAAGAAGAGAGCAAAACAAAAAGAAGCAGAAGTCAGGAGAGTCACAACAAGAATCCCCGATAAAGTCGCGAATACACGCGAAAATTTGCAACCGAAACTACTTGCACACAGGAATACGAAGACCGCAAGGAGACGAACAAAGATTCATCGTACAAACAGAAATGAATCTTCGTACCCTTTTTTCCCTCCAGATGGCGCTCGTCTCGCTCAGTGAGGAGCGCCACTCAAAACTGGCAGAAACGGATGGAAACGCAGAGCGAAATAAGGGAAAATGTCCCGAGGGGGGGAGGGGGGGGGTGGCACGAGGGTTTTAGGGGGAGGGGGGGGGCAAAGTCAGTAAAGAAGGGCGAGGACCGGGCGTCGATACGGCTTAAGGTCTATGTATCGCTTGCGGAGCTTAGCATCCGCGATGTCCTGTAGAGGGGGAGAGGCAGGGGGTCATAGGGGCTTGGGGAAGGGGGGGGGGGTCGAGGGGGGTTCGCCTCTAGTGCGGAATCTCACCGACGTCGCTGCACCCCCCCCCCCCCCTCCTCGTAACTCTTGACGAACTACGTAGGTACCTAAACGAAGAGCAAAAAGAGAAGGGGCATCAGCGCCCCAACCAGAGTTTACAGCTCAGGGGGTGACGAGGGGGGGGGGGGGGGCGAAGAGAACCGTAGCTCCACCGCCACCCCTTTGTCTATGTCTTACGGCTTACATATAATTCCTTCGTGTTTGCGGAAAAGATCCGGCAGCGTGTGCAATGGCGGTACGCTTCGCTCGACTCAACCCCCCCCCCCTCCGACCCCCCCGGCCCCCCTTAAACCCCCTCGCCCCCACGCCCCTCCACACTTTCCTGTCTCTTCCCTTCGTTCACTTTCCTCGGTGGCATCGCACCGAGTTCCAAACGACGCGAGACACAACCACCCACAACTACCCCCTCCCCCCTCAAACCCCTCGCCCCCCCCCCCCCCCACCCCTCCCGTACCCCACGGATTTTTAATATATCGTCGAGGCAACGTACGTGATACAAACTGCTCGCTCCGGCTGTACTGCCACTCGGATACAGCGGGTTCTACACACGCCTACCGCAACTCAAGCCACTGACGTCGGAGCTTTGGGCTCTCCATGTATAACCGAAGCGATTAAATGCCGGTATACGCTCGCTGTGAAGTTATACCGATGCCACGGTGGGATGTATACCGCCCGGACTACCCAAGCCGGCATAATTAAAAATTGTGCTCCATTTTGAAAAAATGCTGATCGCTAGACGCGCAGGAAGCTGGGGGTTTGGGGGGGCGGAGGGGGGGGGGGGCGGCAGAGCCACTGGATGAGAGGCATTCGGGTGAAGAACAACGAGGTTTTCCGCTGCCGCGAGATTTTTTTCGTGAACGTCTAAAAATATTCCCACGAGGCTTCGGTCAATGTGGCTTTTACGGTTGACTAGCTGGTTTTTGTGTTATTTTGGTGTTGAGTTTTGTTGTATTGTTTCGTGTAAGTTGATAAGAAAAGTCTTCGAAAATTGATCCATGAATTATTTATAAATTATTTGTAGGACGACTCGTCAACTTCAACACGATTTCATCGTGTCAGTGATTTAAAAAAAATATATTCATGTAAGTTGTGTAAGTTGATAAAAAAGTCTTCGAAAATTGATCCGTGAATTATTTACAAATTATTTCTAGGAGGACTCGTCAACTTCAACTCGATTTCATCCGTGTCAGTGATTTAAAAAAATATATTTACATGCTTCACGGTACGACGAAAAATAAACAGAAATAGGATATCCCGATTTTGCGAAAACCTAAGTTTTGCGCAAAGAGTTTGTGAAATAAAAATGAGCGGGACGTTTCCGTCTGCAACGTCGACAGGCGAACCGGGGGATATTAGACGCCATATTTATGAATTTGGCTCGTTCGCGGAGCTCACGGCTCTTTCCATGGCCGACGGTACCGCGGGCCTTTAACTTTAACTCTGATATATTTTCAGCGAGCAACCGGGGGAGAAAAGGGGTAGAGGTGGGTGAGAGCGGGGTGGGGGGGGGGGGGGAGGTGGGGGGGGGGGACGCTGTTATAAATTATAAGGCATTAGAGGCAGGGCCTCCGACTCCTGCCGGATGCCGGCGCTGCGCCGCGGATGTGTAAGGGATGATTATGCCTAATGGTGAGATATTATACCCAGAAACCTCTGCATTACTTTGGACACGGGCGCGGCCATGTTCTAATCTTTCGACAGGGTTTCCTACTCTTCGCTCTGTCCAGCCTGGCGGCGAGAAGCAAAGTCTCGCGAAAAAGAAAGAGATGAAAGAGAAGGCTGCAAAAAATGTGTGATAAATGCAAAAGAGAAATTAACACGAGACTTGGGTGTTGTTTGGGGGATTTTTTATTTTTTTTTGTAGCACCGGGTATTTTTCATCCCGGCGTTTTGATGACTTCTAACGAGTTCTTTCCTTGTCAACCACTGGAGGGACTTTTTGAATTTTTGTTTTCTTACGTGGATGATAAAATTTCATTTGTCGTGGCGGTAGATCAGTTAGAACGAAAGACTGGATCGTGTTGCAATCTTTCAAAAAGGTTTTTCCGTATTTTTTGGTCTTTGGTGGAAAATGCGGAAAAGAAATTAACACGAGACTTGGTTGTTGTTCGAGGGATTTTTTATAATACAGCACTGGGTGTATTTTAACGGGCGTGTTAATGACGTCTAATGAGTTTTTTTCTTGTCAACCATTGGAGAGACTTTTTCAATTTTTTTTTACTTACGTGGGTGATAAAATTTCATTTTTAGAACGAGGGGTGGGTCGTGGTTGCAATCTTTCAAAAAGGTTTTTCGCATTTTTTGGTCTTTGGTGAAAAATGTAAAAGAGAAATTAACACGAGACTTGGGTGTTGTTTTTTTTTTTGCATAGCACGGGGTACAATTTACTAGGCGTGTTAATGACTTCTAATGAGTTCTTTTCTTGTCAACCACTCGAGCCTTGAATTTGTTTTTTTCTTACGTGGGTAATGAAATTTCATTTTTGGAATGAGGACTGGGTCGTGTTTTAATCTTTCAAAAAGTTTTTCCGCGTTTTTGGTCCTTCGGTGAACTTGGTCGTGGCGAGCCGGAAAAAAACATCCGCAAAGGTGGAGAGAATATAGAGCGCGGTAATCTCCCGTTTAACTATGCAACACGAATTACGATCCTACACCCGGAGAGATGTCTGAATTTCCGTGCCGCCTCGTGGGAACAGCTAATCAGCTTTTTTCTCTGACAGCGAAGTGTCTTGTTTTTCGTACACCTGTGGAACACCAACGACTGCCAACCTCCAACTTCTAGATGACGCACTTAAAAATACGATTACTAATTAGCCTGAAAAAAAAAATACAACGCCAGTTTTTATTTTTATTTTTAAGTGTATCTTTATTTCTAAGTTTTTTCGTGACGGTAAAAAAACCTAGATTTAACGCGCCAAGAGGATAAAAATGGTGGGTAGCAAAATTATACGAGGTACGACGAGAATTGCGGCAGAATTAAGAGTTCGACGTTGGATGCGATTCGACCAATTTCACAATCTTCAAGCCCAGGTCGGTGGCATCGATATCGCCCATCGCTAATCAGCTTAAAAATACGATTACCGATTACCCCAAAAATACATCGCTATTTTTTTTATTTCGTTATTTTCACGTCGCTTCGGTCCTAAAAAAAACGTTTTTCGCGGTGGTAACTAAAAGTTAAATTTAATGCTGCAAGAGGGTAAAAAAAGTGATGGGTGGCAAAAGTACCGAGGAAGGAGATGATTGTGGGAGAATTAAGAGGGGAATTCGTCGTTGGATGCGATTCGACCAATTTCACAATTTTCAAGCCCACGTCGGTGGCATCGATATCGCCCATAGATAATCAGCTTAATAATACGATTACTGATTACCCCAAAAATGCATCGCTATTTTTTATATATATATTTTTTTTTCACGTCGCTTCGGTCCTAAAAAAAGTTTTTTCGCGGTGGTAAGAAACAGCTGAATTTAATGCTGCAAGAGGGTAAAAAAATTATGGGTGGCAAAAGTACCGAGGAAGGAGATGATTGTGGGAGAATTAAGAGGGGGAGTCGGACGTTGAATGCGATTCGAGCAATTTCACAATTTTCAAGCCCACGTCGGTGGCATCGATATCGCCCATAGATAATCAGCTTAATAATACGATTACTGATTACCCCAAAAATGCATCGCTATTTTTTATATACACTGAGAAAAAAAAATTGGTTGAGCCAACTAAACGAGGGTTTGCGGGCCGCGAAGTAAATATTTCGTACCGTGAACGAAATAATAGATATTGTGAATTAAGAAAAATTTGATTTCAACTAGGCGTTGGTTCGTTCAACCAAATATACAGTCCAATTCACCATATATTTACTTCGCGGCCCGCAAACCCTCGTTTAGTTGGCTCAACCAATTTTTTTTCTCAGTGTATATATTTTTTTCACGTCGCTTCGGTCCTAAAAAAAGTTTTTTCGCGGTGGTAACAAAAAGTTAAATTTAATGCTGCAAGCCCTGACAACACCAAAGGGTCCATTTGTGAGCATTTAGTACACTAAAGTCCACTAACTGGGTTTCCATTTTTAGGCTTACGATGTCCAAAAAAGCATTCGTTGTTGGGTCCTAATCTTAGTATTGCGCCTGCAAAAGTTAGACCTCCCATTCAAAAGCGTACTTTGTGATTCCTACATGAGACCTACACCTTGACGTCCATCCGGTGTTTTGAGGGAAGAGGGTAAAAAAAGTGATGGGTGGCAAAAGTACCGAGGAAGGAGATGATTGTGGGAGAATTAAGAGGGGGACGTCGGACGTTGAATGCGATTCGAGCAATTTCACAATTTTCAAGCCCAGATCGGTGGCATCGATATCGCCGCACCCATCGCGCCCCAAGTAAGGGGTTGGGACGCGGGTCGGCGCGTGTTTGTGTAAGTTCGCTCGGTGTTCGCTCTCGTTATTCCCGGCGACCTACCGAGAAGCTATGAGAAAGATAGGAGGGCGAGCGTAGTTAGGCCTCCCGGTTAGGTAATATCTATTTCCTGCGGCGCCACTTTTCTTCCTTCATAAAACACGAGGCGAACAACGCGGAGCAGGGGGAGGGGGGGGGGGCGGCAGAAGGCGGATGAGACAAAAGCTGCTGTGGGTGCGGCCCGCGAGCGGCGCACGCTACGCACACTAACCGGGCGCATCATATCGTTAGTTCGACTGAAATATTGCCGCTAAAATATAGCCTGCCGCTATAGTCGGCAAATAGGTTGAATCATGCAGTCCAGGTGTGCGCGATATACCTGGCCATCGAGTTCCATAAACGCGGTATTCCGAATCAGCCGCATTTTTGCAAATGACAACGTTTAATTGAATCTGAATTTCAATTAATGCCTAAGTTGTGTTCTATTTTTTTTATCGACAGGTCGAGATGTAAAAAATCGAATATAATGAAGTAAAAAAAATTGTAAAAAGTCTGAAATCCCTACACTGTTAGAAATATACGGTGTCAAAAGCTGCTGGTGTGGACTTTTTCCTAGTGTTATTTATTACAGTGTTAGTAGTAACAGTTTTTACGATGTAAAAATAACACCGGCCGTTTCGTTAAATTTATTCCTGTGTGTCGTGACAATACGTTGTAAGACTTTTCGTTTGCTTATTATCACCATGATTGGTGTGGACTTATATAGACACCGTGTTGGTGTAGTTTTTAGCACCACATTTTTAACAGTGTATTCGATGGCAAATTTCCCGCTGATTTCGAAAAGCACCATTGTTCGCCCGAAAAATCGAAAATTCGACGAGAAAAACGCGAAGAATGATTTTTTTTCAGTGCAAATATAATAAATTTTAATGTTTTGTTTTTGCAAAAAAAATGGCTTATTATATTCATTTCGTAATAAATACATCTATAATAAATACATCGTAATAAATACAAATATATTATTGGCAATAGTATATTTATTTTTTATTGCCAATCGGTGTCGTTTTTCCAGCTAACCAAAAACCCCGTGACAGGGTAAACAAAGCCCCACCCGTAAACGTGATCCTTTTTCATTTGAACGTGATCCATTTTCACACTTGAATTGCGAATCTTCGACCCCTGCATATTCGGCTCTTATTGATATTACGAGGTCGAATAATATATTTAAACCCGGCTCCTCCGGGGCTGACCCGATTATCGGGCGCCATCCAAGATAGTCAGAGGAGTCGCCACTTGAACCAGGGACCGAAGGTCGTGGGTCAAGTCGTGGAAAATTCGGATGGTAACGGCTGACACCGTCGTACGCTTTTAGTGCACGATTTGACGACGCCCCGACGTAACGGGAAATATGTTTAGCCGCCTAAACGTATTTCCATGTTTAATAAATCGGCTCCTCGATTTTGTTTTTGCGTTTTTGTTCCTCATATACGGGCCGTATCCCATATGTTGCTTCGTTGCACCCACGATTACCAGACGGAGAGAAGGATCTGATACTTTTTACCATATTTCTAGTAAAAAGTATTGTAAATTTCCGGTAGAGGGGAGATATAACGCCATCTATCGAGAAGAACTAGAACGATGAGAATTTTTACCACGGAATATGGTAAAAAATATTATATATACGTTAGAAATTCTCATAGTTTTCTCGTATAGGTCCACACCAATCAACGGTGATAACGAGCGGTGTTAAGGTAGTCCTTGCGACCGATATTCATTTCGCATAAATTCGAGTAATTTGAGAGAGAATTGTGAAAACTTCTCGATGGTGTAAAAATCTGAAATAATTCATGCACATTAAAGGTATTGAAAAGATTAATTTTGCATAATAATAATTCTAAAATGTTATTAACAAATTGATGAAAAAAAATTGTTTAACAAATTGATCGATGAACCAACTTTTTTTTTTAATAAAAATGATTCGTTCATTTTTCTGAATACGTATGAATTTTTTCAGATTTTAGAGTTCACTTTGAATTTTCACATATTTTCCCTATAAAAAATACTCAAAATTCAAAGTGAACTCTAAAATTTGAAAAAATTCATACGTATTTAGAAAAAATTAATGAATCATTTTCATTTAATAAAAAAGTTGGGGCATCGATATATATGTTAAACCATTTTTTTTTTTCATCAATTTGTTAATAACATTTTAGAATTATTATTATGGAAAATTAATCTTTTCAGTACCTTTAATGTGCATGAATTATTTCAGATTTTTATACCATCGAGAAGTTTTAGTAATTCTCTCTCAAATTACTCGAATTTATGCGAAATGAATATCGGTCGCAAGGACTACATTAAGGGAGTGTGAAATACCGACTTTGCACCTCAAAAGTTCGGAACTGCCGTTTTTCGCGAATTATGATCGGATCGAAGCGAAAATTGAAATACAGACGCCAGTAATATGAATCTCTTTAATGAATTAATCAGAATTTTGATTTTCGAAAGAAAAAAAATTACAGATCAATTACCCGTAGAGGAAGTCTGTAATGAAAAATTCTATTTTTTTCTTCAATTTTTCGATGAAAACTGAGAAAAACGACTAATTCATTCACGAGATAATAAAAAATCACACATGAAGCGTGCATTCATGCCTTTAAAGCGAAAAGTGTTACAATGTTTCGTCGGTAACACAGGAATAAATTTAACGAAACGGCTGGTGTTAATTATACACCGTAAAAAGTGTTACTATTAACACTGTAATAAGTGACACCAGGAAAAACGTCCACACCAGCAGCATTTGACACCGTATATTTTTAACAATGTACGTCGAGTGCAGCCGGCTAGGTCAATTCCTCGCCGATCTTCAATGTTTATTATTATTATTATTATTTGTTGATTTTATTATGTATCGACGATCACAATAATTCGAGAGTCCTCGTTATAATTCTCGGCCAGTACACCCAGAGAAATCTTTCTGATGGGATCTATTCGAAACAAATAAAATTTATTTGAATGAAATAAAAATTTAGTTGAATGAAATAAATTTTATTTGATCCAAATAAATCCTATTAGGCCGGCCATTAAATAAATCACTCTATTTAATGGCCGGCCAACTAGGATTTATTTGAATCAAATAAAATCTATTTCATTCAAATAAATTTTTATTTCGTTCAAATAAATTTTATTTGTTTCGAATAGATCCCTTCAGAACGATTTCTCTAGGTGTAGTCCAGGTCGTCCGGGCCGTACGAGACCATCGGCGTCTGTGTGTGTGTGTGCTGGTTGGTGTATTATGGGGTGGGTGAGGTAGACGATAGTATCGACCATCCCTGTAAATCAGTGTACCGCCATTTCCACCCTGTAAATCAAGTCGCGGAGATGGCACACGCGCTCGCTCGGGCCTTCGCGGACCGTTGATTATAATTAACTAAAGTCGGATTAATAGAGCACGCGAAAGGGTGTCCCGGTTCTATCTGCTTCTGCTTCTCTCCTCCCGCTCGCCGCACTCTCCCCCCCCCCCCCTCCCTCCCCGTCCACCGCCCTTCGGTACCGGCTAATGCTGTACACGTATCTTATCTAGTTTTCTCATCGGGTTAGCGAGAACCCGAGTGCTCCGCAGTTATACTCCGTTTGCCCGCCAACCGCGGGCCTCTCGTCGTGTACGCGAGTCACAAACCCCCGTGATATACACACCAAAACGCGCGTCACGTGAGACACGGCGAAACACGCGAATCGCTATTCGCTAATAAAAAAATAGCTAAAACTGTGCGGCGGTGCAAATTAACGCGAGTTTGGAATTTATTTCTTCGCGGGTTGATTTTTGGGTGTTAAATTGTGAAATTAAGGGGGTCCCGTCGTATAGAGTTCGTTTCGCATAAATTCGAAAAAAAATGAGAGAGAATTGCAAACATTTCTCAAAGGTATAAAAATCTGAAAAAAATGCATGCACAGTACAAGTACTGAACAGATTAATTTGGCATATAATAATTCCAAAATGTTATTAACAAATTGACGAAAAAAATAATTGTTTAACAAATATCCCGGTGACCCACATTTTATTTGAAATGAAAATGATTCGTTCGTTTTCCTGAATACGTATGAATTATTTCAGGTTTTCAAGTTAACTTTGAAATTTGTGTTTTTTATAGGGTGGAAAAACACAAATTCCAAAGTTAAGTTAAAAGTCTGAAAAAATTTGTACGTATTCAGAAAAATTAACGAATCATAAAAAGAAAATTTGGGTCACCGGGATATTTGTTAGACAGTTTTTTTTCATCAATTTGTCAATAACATTTTACAATTATATTTATTCCAAATTAATATTTCCAGTACCTTTAACGTGCACGAATTTTTTCACATTTTTATACCATCGAGAAGTGTTTACAATTCTCTCTCAATATTCTTGAATTTATGCGAAATGAAGACTATACGACAGGACCTCCTTAATTGCCAAAAATATGAATAATTTCGTGAGAACATTGAAATTAATTTCGAATTTTCGTTATTCTTATAATAATACCAGCTATGGTATTTCAGGTGGTAGAAAAATAGTCGACAGGACCAGAGATTAATCGTTGCTAAATAATAACCGAGAGTCCCAAAATTCATCCGACTCCCCGGCGACAAACAGATACAACTATTTATTTTCACCCCGCAAATATTTTTCAACAATCCCAGAATCGAACGTGCGTCGAGATATAATTCCAAGAGGGTAGAGCGAAAAAAAAGGAGACCGAGAAAAAAAAAAAAAAAAAAAGCGCGCGCTGATTAATTAAACTTTCAATTTACGAGAAGTTTGCATGAATTGTAGTGGTAGCCATTCGTCTCGGTCACTCCCGGTGAATCAATTCGAGGGATATTCCGCATTCGTAAATCAAATCTCGGGACGCTACGGAGGAGGGCGAGGGGCGGGAAAGGCGGGGGAGGGTAGTAAGAGGGAGGAGAAGGCGACGATGGCTCGGTAGGTGTCTGATTAAAATTAACGCCGGCCCAATTAATAAAGGTCGACACGCGAGAGACCGGCTGTCCCGCTTCGGGTCTACCGTGGACTAATTCATTTTTTTTTTTCTTTTTTCTTTTTTTATCTACCGACCGAACCCCGCGTGCAACTCGTAACTCGCCACCTGGCCTTTGTGTACTGACCACGCGATGCCTGCCCCCCTTCCCCCCACCCCCCGCTCCTTCCCCCTCCTCACCTGCCACCCTCTTCTTCGTCGCTCCTCATGCGCCACACACCGTCACATCCGGCGCGGGGAATCACGGATGGGGAACGAAATTGTCCGCGGGGCGAAATCTGACGAGCGCAAACAGAAGACGTCACGCGAGTCGGGCGAGCGCGCGACACGCGTGTCACACTTCTATTCCCCGTCACCGAAGATTAATTTTATTTCGTCGCCGACTCCGTCGCTCGCGTTATTCCTATTAACACAACTGCGCGAAGCAGTGATTAATTAATCGTAATAGGATACAATGTAGAGTTTTGTTGTCACAGTTGAACCAATACGGCCGGCGTGAAGGGGGAGTCGAGACGCGGCGATGTACTTGGGAATTTTTTTTTTCCTCGGAGTCGTTTACGTGGATTTACGAAAAGTCAGTGCGACGGTATTTGCTGAGATGTCTCGCGGGCGGAAATGGAAATTTGTGGGAATTGTCGAAGATTTTGGGAGCATAAAATTATAGCGACTGATGGAGGCTCGGGCTAATATTTTGTTGTGCGAGCGACTTTTCACCTGTACCATCGTTTCCATGTCGCATATTCTACGCCTGAAAATACTGGTGTCAATGCTTTTTTGATTGACTTAAAAAAAAAAAAAATTCGACGTTTTTTCGGCTAAAATCGTAGATCTGATTTCGGACTGAAAATGACCAAAATCGAAATCACGACAATTTTTTTAATCGACTTTTGACCTATTCCGTCGTGCTTGAATCGTACATTCTACCCCCAAAAGCACCGGTGCCTTTTTAAAGTGATTTCGAAAAAAAAAAAAAAAAAAAAAAAAAATCATATCGGGACTCCGACTATCCGACCATGTCTCGAAAAATGGTAGAACTCATATTTTTTCGCTTTACCCATAAATTTTACAAAAATATAAATATATATTTTTCATATACAAATGTTGATATATTTCTTTACAAAATAAAAAAATCCTTTTTTTTTGTAATTGATACAAAAAAACGCCACGATTTTTTTTGCCTGCTACTTTCGGTACCTGAAAAAAGTTCGAGAGCGAAAACGAGTGAGTGACCCGTTCACCATGTGGAGAATCGTTAATTTCCGTTTTATAATTGTCGAGCGAGTGTCAACCGCGAGGCAGCTTCGGGTCGGACAATCCAGTATCGGGGGAACGGGAGCGCGAGGGAGAGTCGGTGGGGTGAAAGAGCCACTGGAGGAGGGGGGGGGGGGGGGGGGGGGGGTTGGCTCGGGAGTGAAGCTCGTAAAACCACCCTCGAAAGTTTGCGGCTCAGGAACTGTGCCACTTCTCTTCGGAGGATCGCGAATTTCCAACAAGGGATTGAGAGACTGAGCCGCGCGTCGACCCAGCAGCGACGCTCGATTTATATTGGAATTGTCCTGGCATGTTTCTCGGCAACATCTCGTAACTCCCCGCGGTCGCCCCGCTCGACTTCCCGCCCGAGAAGCCGCCAGTCGAGTATTTTCTACTTCAAACGATCCGCCACTTTGCAAAGAAAACCGCAAACAATCTTGAGTATTTGTCGGAGTTACCGCGCTCGATCGAGTGAGTTATGCTAATGCCGCGCAATTCCGAGCAAACAGTCGCTCGAATTTCGTCAAAACGCCTTATCAGCCGCGACGAAATCTTATCAATTGAATTATCAAACTGGCGCAAAAAAGGAATCCAAAAATAAACAACTCACGGAGCGCGTATTTTTCGCTATGTAAATTAATTTTGACTATGTCAATGAATAAAAAAATAATAAAAAAAAACGGTGTTTAACCGACATTTTTCCCCGACCCATGCAAATAATTATACGACGGTAAATAATCGAGTTTCGTCAAAACGCTTATCAATTGAATCATCAAACTGGCGCAAAAAAAAAAAAAAAAAAGTAATTCCCATACAAAACCGAGTGGGAATTCGTTACTACGTAAACGAGTGAATGGAAAAAGACAAAAAAAAGAAGATTTTCGTCACACGTTCTTCCCCATAAAATCCAAATAATTACCCCGTTAAATAATCAATTGCCCGATAATTAAATTACGCGAAAAATCAATTTGCGACAAACATTCGCCCCGTCGCAAGAGCGTCGATGAATTTTTAACGCGATCGCCGTTATTTTTTCACGAACGAGCGTTTATAAAATTTCGGGAGCCACTGTAATGCATTATTCGCCGGATTCGGTGGAATGCATTTGGCCTTTGCACCTTTTATACGCGAGTGACGTACGTGGTACGTGTTATATATTTTAGACCGTGAGAGGGGGGGGGGGGGGGGGGGGAGGCGAAGGATCGTTGAGTGGGCTTCCATGGTTTCATGCTGGCTCCGCAGACTTTGGCATGAATTACTTAGACTAATTTAGTTGAGAGGCAGAGAGGGGGTGGAGGGCGAAGGCTGCGGATCGGAAGAACGGGGATTGTTAGTCGGGCAATGGCGAGGAGGAAGAAAGGGGTGGCGGTTGCTGGCGCTCGGCCGCCCATCCGGTGTACAGCCAACCCCGCCACACGCTCTCCCCGTGTACGAACGCCATCCGCTATCGATTGTAACTCTCGACGGTGGTTCGACTAATTCTTCGATACCCCCCCCGCATCACTCGGTATGCGCCGCGAGAATGTACTCAAAGTGGAGCGCGAAAGGTGTCCGCAAATCTAGTTTCCACTTCTCCCTTTCTCGCTCCTTTTTCTCGAAGGTTCCGTTTATTATATCCGCACTCAGAAAATTCACGCTGCGGGATTTTCAGATCCCTCAAGTTAAAATATATTTTTTCGAATTAATGCTGGAATTGTTAATATAAAATAGTTGTTTTGATCTTGACAATGCGGTGCTGCATGATTTGACGGTTTTTTTTTGTTGTGAATTACAACATTTTCAACCAATTGGTGATCTATAAATTAATAGTTTTGTATTAATTAATAGTTGCTGGACCTATTTGAATTTTCCTGAGCGCGGGATGGGTAATTTAAAACTACCTGCGAATCTCATTAAGTTTTTGGAAAATGCAGAGAAAATATTTGTTGGCTCAAAGTGGAGCGCGAAAGGTGCCCGCAAATCTAGTTTCCACTTCTCCCTTTCTCGCTCCTTTTTCTCGAAGGTTCCGTTTATTATATCCGCACTCAGAAAATTCACGCTGCGGGATTTTCAGATCCCTCAAGTTAAAATATATTTTTTCGAATTAATGCTGGAATTGTTAATATAAAATAGTTGTTTTGATCTTGACAATGCGGTGCTGCATGATTTGACGGTTTTTTTTTTTTGTGAATTACAACATTTTCAACCAATTGGTGATCTAGAAATTAATAGTTTTTTGTATTAATTAATAGTTGCCGGACCTATTTGAATTTTCCTGAGTGCAGAATGGGTAATTTAAAACTACCTGCGAATCTCATTAAGTTTTTGGAAAATGCAGGGAAAATATTTTTTGGCAAGAAGCAAAAAAAAGTTTTGCTGGAAATAAAAAACAACATTTTTGCAAGATCCAGAAAAACATTTTTGCAAGGTAAAAAAAAAACATTTTTCCAAGACCCAAAAAAGATGTTTGTATGCTAAACACAAGACACGATACACGATTCACCCGGTGCATCATCGACTCACTAAACTCTCACGCTGCGACTAGCAACGTCGTGGCTGACTATCGCAATCAGCATTACGCAGAGACCGAGCATATAGAGCCCCATCACGTTGGAATAATTGATATAGACCCGCTACTTCTGGACCGTGAAATCCAAGCGCAAACAGTGTTTTTCCGTCGCTGAAAATCAAGGAACGAACAACGTTTTGAGTCGCTGCAAACCCAACCCTGAATTTTTTTCATCGTGGCTCTGATTCTCACTTCTTTCCGCCACCTCGTTTTTTTCTCATTGGTATGTCTTTCGGCTTTCTTCGTTCCGTTGCTGCGTTCATTGTAAATATTTTAGTAAAGGGTCAAAGATATCAGGATGTCGCTGAGGAGATTCGAAAATAGGCTATTGATTCGAATTGGAATTGGAATAGGCAAATCGTTCTGGAATATAATTTCCAATAGCAATTCTACTTTCTTGGTCCCTAAATGCGACCCTTTCGGCCAATGCCCTTTTTCACCAGTCGATCTCACTGCACTACATTTTCTCCTTAAATCATTCAATCCCTTTTCAGCTAGAAGCAAAGTTCGCACGTCAGTGGGAAAACCGAATGAAGTGACCAAAAATATTGAGGCGAGAACGGTTTAAATCGCAGCGATTCCTCGCCCACTAAATAATCCACGTGGATCTCTCGCATGGGGATGTAAATAAACACAACCTGAGATTAACCCTTTGACCGCATTTCTTTGTTGCACAGAAAAACTTACGGCAACTGCTACCAAATTGACCTCCACATCCAGCTCCGAATCGCATTGGACCGCTTTTTTTACTCACCTGCAAAAGAAACAAAAAACCAAAATTAATAAAAGTGCACAAGTTCTAATTCAGTCACATTAATTATTTTATAGTTATCGTTAACCTAAATTATTTACGGTCATCGTTCGCGGCGACACAAGATTATCATCTATAGATCATTTACAAATCATTTACAGATTATTTACAGATTTACAGATCATTTAGCTGATCATTTGCAGATCATTTACAGACCATTTACAGATCATTTACAGATAATTTACAGATCTATAGATCATTATCAGATCATTCTGGATCTGCAAATGGACGTCAAAAGCCTCAACCAATTTTTTTAAAAAGAAGTCTCTACACAAATTTTATCGCCCAAATATGGTTTTGCCAGAAATCATTCCAGGTTTCCTTCCTTTTTTTACAAAAATCACCTCAAGACGTTCGTCGCTTTCAACCGAGCACCAAACAGCTCGGCCACGTTTTTCCCCTCTCTCGGTATCGCATTTACGTTATTCGAGGGTGCGATTGCCAGCGAGCGACCCTCTCCACGGTATTCCGCATACTTTAGTGCCCGGAATACTCCCTGCGCACCGTAGTCGTAGTCGTGTGTATATCCCGTGCGCGTGTCTGCTCTGTATATCCCCCCCTCGGTACATTGTTACCACTTCGTCGGTCTTTGATTCCAGTGCAGCCGCCCGACGTACGAGGAACGAAGCCGCACGTACATATAGTATTGGTCGCTCACTTCACTCGCTCGGGGTCTCTCGCTGCACCCGCCGCTTTGGTCAGCCTTCGGTGGAAAAGGCATATAGCCCACGCACACCCGGCTCAACCCTCATTCCTGCTGCTGCTGCTGCTGCTGCTGCTGCTGCTGCATACCGGGGTGGCTCTTGCCTCCTGCTGGATCTCCATTACGGTAGCCATGACGACCGCAATTGATTCCGCGGGGGAAAAGGGCTCCCTGACCGGAGTGTTGGCCACGGCGTAGGAAGTGAGAACGAACGAGCGAGAGAAAGAAAAGTGGAGGAAGTCGGAGAAAAAGTCGGAAGAATCGTTGAACGGTTTAGAAACTGACACACCATGAAGATTCTTCAAAAAGTTCAACCCGAACATTTGAGTTTGTCTATTTGCGAAATCATTTTGGGCGTTGGAAATTTCGCGAGGCGTGGACGAAAAAAACTGGACCATCAGTTGGTCGCCGAGTGAAATTCCGAAGCGCCGACTTTGGCGCCGGAAGACTAATGTTTGGGCGGACACCAAAAGCGGATTCGTTTGGTCGACCAACCTGTTGGCTCGTCCAACTATTATTAGTTCCCTGGCGCCTGAGCGAAAAGTTCTGGCAACCCGGTATTTTTCACGGTGCGGCTCGGCTTTTGGTGCGACTGGGGACCATTTAGTCGGTGCACGCGGGGAAGTCTTGGCAGTCCTGGTAGCTGTGGAATGATAGCTATCAATTTTTAGTCCCTGTTTAGTCCATATTCATCTCGAAGTTTTCGTAACTGAGATCATTTTTTTGCAGTCACTGTAACTTTCGGGAATATTTCAGATGCAATGCAAACGTCTCACATATTTCAGGTGCAATGGGCCAACAGGAACCTTGGAATATCCCAAAAGGAACCTTGCAATAATGCAAATGGAATCTTGCAATGATGCAAATGGAACCTTGCAATGTCCCAAAAGGAACCTTGCAATGTCCCAAAAGGAACCTTGCAATGACTCAAATGAAACCTTGCAATGTCCCAAAAGGAGACTTACAACGATTCAAAAGGAACCTCGCAATATTCCAAAATGGAACCTTTCAATATCTCAAATGGAACTTTTCAAAGTCCCAAACGTCACCTTCCAATGTCACAAACTGGAACCTTTCAATTAGGGGTGAGCGATGTTTGTCGATTAATCGATCGCCGATGTTTTTTTTTTTTTCGAGAAATCGATGTTTTTTTCCGATTTTTTCAAAAACCGATTAATCGATGTTCAATGTTTATTTATGAAACATCGACAAAAAAAATCGAAGACGGTCTGTGCGGTGTTACAAGTATATTTTAACAGTTTTAAAGAAATATCAACTCTCGATAATTTTGCATCACTAAAGTTCGTGATATATTTAATTCTTGTGTAACGTGTGTCATATGGTGTAAAATATGACGTTCAATAGAAGACAGATTATCCGATCTATTTTTTTCTATTTACAATTCTGCGTGAATCACAACCCTTATCCTTATGCAAATTGTATCTGCCACTTATATTATACGTATATTGAATTTTTAGGAGTAGAAACAAATTGCACCAACAACGGCTACAACTCATGATTTCACGACTTATGGTTATTCAATGCTGATTCAAGAATCACTGTGTCTTGAATGTGCCTTGAGACCTTGGTCGACTTTATTTATTTGAATAAAATAATTTCGCCGATTTTGTTTCGATTTTTCAACGTTTTCCACTTTACCGATGTAAAATAATCGATGTTCCGATGTTTTTTGAGAAACATCGATTGTTCATAATCGATTTATTTAATAATCGAATTTTTTAACATCGATCTTTTTTCTCAACATCGCCCATCCCTACTTTCAATGTCCCAAAGGAACCACCCAATGCGCCGCAATTCGAACCTTCCAATTTCCCAAACGTTACCCTCCAATGTCCCAAAATGTTTTCCACACCCCCGCAATCACCCGAACATTTCAGGTGCAAAGACAACGCGTCACGCATCACAGCCGGATCGGTATCGGCCATTGAACGCGGGCGAGCATGCACACGCACGGCGAAGATCGGCGAAGGGAATCACGAGAAAGGGCAGAAACCAACACAGAGAGGGCGCGCACGGAGAAAGAGGAGGGAAAGGGCAGGAGAGCGACGGGGCGCACGGTGTTTCGACGCGTGGTGTTAACTGCACGGTAGACGCGCGCGCGCGCGCGCGCGTGGTGCTCCCTTTATCCGATACAATGCGGGACTAAATAGCAATGGTTGGCGCTCGTACGGTGTTGGATTAGAATTACGTCGCTCGTTTGAGGCGTACCGAGCTCGCTTTTGCCTCGCTAACTCGCCGCGGCGAAGCAACAGCAACAGCAGCAGCAGCAGCAGCAGCGAGCCCGGCGGCAACCCCATCGGCAAGGCCGTGTGCTATGCAACCGCTCGGCGCGTCGCTCGAATTACCTGGTTCCGAAAACCCAACGTCCCGAACCCTTTGCCGCGAAAACCCCCCGTCCACGTTTCTCATGTTGAATCGAAAGCTCGACTCGCTCGCTCTCGCCATGAATCTACCTCCCTCGCCAGCCCCCTTCACCCCCCCCCCCCCTCCTTCCCCCTCGCCCTCCCGACTGGCATCGCACGTTCACTCCACGGCGTCGTGACAGGGTGACGGGTCAATCGATTTCGCGAATCTGATTCGCGATACGTGTTTCCTACCCGTACCGCGCTTTGGCTCTCGCCACGACTGCCGCTCGCCACGATTCTCTCTGTCTTTCATGCCCGACGCAGAGTGAGAACGATTTGAAGGGGGAGGGGGGTGGGGTGGTGGTGGCAAGAGGGAGGGGGAGAACCTTCCACTCTATTCCTGTGTCAGGCTCTCGCGGTTGTAACAGGTGTAGCGGAGACCCAAAGTACTTGGATCTCTCTGTACACAATACTATATGCTTAACCACTTTGACAGCGGAAATCAGAACGAGGGAAAGGCTCGAGTGTCTGGTGCGCGGTCAAGTGCGGCCCGGTCGATCGCCGCGCCCCCGATTGGATAATATTGCGAGGGGTGTGGGACGATTAATTCGTTCCGTGGAGGCGAAAGTCGGACGGCGAGGGGTCAGTCTTGAGGGACGAAAAGGGGTGGCTGGGACTGCTGAGTCAGTGGGGCACTGAAAAGAATTGGTGGTGATCGCCAGTCGCACTGGTTAGACGTGGGAAAATGTTGGTCGTGCAAGGAGATCAGTGGTTAGTTGGGAGAAGAATCTGTTAAATGCTTGGAGGCTGTTAGCTGCAGAAACGATGATATTGTTTGTGGCAATTACGTCCCATTGCTTCCTTTAACCATTTTTGGTTACACGGAAAAAACGACTTGGTTAGATTAACGAAAAAAGTAGTTGGACCCATCCAAGCGACTAGTGCTCTGAGAGACAGACGATTTATTGGTTCGGTCAACTATTTTCAGTTGGTTGGCTCTGTATCGTTGCTCGAACTAAGTAGTTAGTTACCTTGTAGTACAATTTTTATTCGAGTTCAAGAACTTTTATAGTAGCAATGCACAGAAAATATTTAACCTTCAATTAGGAAAGCACAGAATAAGATGCACAGAGACCTTACACTGATAAATTTGATATCTCGTAAGTTATAACATCAAGCAGGAAATTATAAATTTGTCGACAAATTTTATATTTGTTGACGCAAGGTTCAGACTTCAAAGCTCAGTACCCTGCATGACAAATATAAAATTTGTCAATAAATTAAATATTTCACTTAGAATTCTCCCAATTTTCAAACGTAAGAACAGATGCACAGGTGTGAACAAAAAATCGCACATACAAAGACAGTTCTTTCATTTAAAACAAAACAAAAATCACAATGGCGGATAACGCGCGAATTGGCAACGATTTTCCGTGGTTGTGCGACATGCGCGCCACCGTTCGTTCGTTCCAACTATTTTACTTAGTTGGAATAGGAATCGAATTCGTTGCGTGAACTATTTATGTCAACTAACTCGAAATCGTAAATGAAACTAAAACCACGTAGTTACACCGACCAACCCGATGGTTGTGACAAGCAATTTCCACTCAACTAATAAAAAATTAGTTGGCCCAGCTACACCATTTTTTCCGTGTAGTTGAGGCAAATAGGACGAATCGTTGGCACTACCAATCGATTGGTTGGCGCTACCAATCGGTTCGTTGGCGCCACCAGACGATTCGTTGGCACTACCAACCGGTTGGTTGGCGCTACCAATCGGATGGTTGGCGCTACCATTCGATTCCTTGGCGCTACCAAAGTTGCTTGGAGATATCTACTAGCTGTGAAGCGACGCAGACTCGCGCTCACGTCACATTTGCGAATGTTTCTGAGTGAAGTGAACCTTTCTTCCAGCGTCCCGTGTCGAGCATTATAAATGATTATTGGCCATGGGTACTTCGTGAAATAATACGTGTTTTGTCAGAAGTAAATGATAATATACGTATTTCAGTGTATATCGATATATTTTGTGTACCGACCATGCTTATCAGCAAAATGGCTAATTTGACAGGTCATGCTGCCTATTCCATCACGCCACCGCGGTAAAATAAAGCAATCGATTTGTTGCATCGCTTACTAGCTGTGGTAATACCAAGTGATCGTCGCAACATTCGACACAATGAATTCGACAAGATGAACATTTAATTGGTAAGAGTACACATCATCGATTGGTCGTACTAATAAACCAAGACGATGGATCATTGCGATTGGTTGGATGACACAACTACTGTAAAATCATCTAACCGCAATTACCGCTAACTGCAGTCGCGAACAAGCCCAGACTCGGGCTCATGACTCGCATAAGGCGAATGAGAAAGGTACAAAGTATTCGATAAAACTGTAAGCATAGTAGACTAAGTAAGAAACAAAAACGCTATGTACATATGCCATGTAAAGCACTCATTCCCTGTGCATCCACCAATAAATATCAAATAAATATCAAATATTAATTGGTTCTGATACACAATATCTTGGTGATGCCATATTCTACTATGTCGGTTGGTTGGCACCTTTCAATTTCGTGGTTCCTATAACTACACCGTCTTCTCCGTGTGTTCACCAAGATCCCTGGTAACTCTAAGTATCATAATAATAAGAGTCAGGGTGATCAGTCATAATAATAAGGGTTATTGCATAACTACTGATTTTTCTCAGTGGATACAGTTACAGTTGTAACTAATTGATAACTGCTAACAATCAATTAATTTCGTGTAGTACACAAATTTTAAGAATTACAAAATTCCCAATATTTCACACTCCGTGATGCGACGCAATATTTTGTTTCGTGCCCTTAGTCATTGTGATGACTTTTTGTACGTGGTGTAAAAATTTGGGTTCGTTGCAATGAATTTCTTGGTGCTCACTTTCCTTGCATTCCAACGATGCAAACTTCAACCACGCCAAATAATCATCCGCCGACTCATATGACAATTCCTGTCTCCTGAGGAAAACGACTGCGAATCAAATGTAATTTCTATTTGATTGAGAGTCAACAAAATTGTCATTCCTTCACTGTTAAAAATGTTTGTAAATTTACAACATGTTTAACATACAAGCGTATATGAAATTTACAATAAGTGTAACTGAAAATTATTATTAATATACAATGTTTGAAGTTTTTTAAATTTTCATATTCAATTTAATATATGTCTATTGAATTTACTATAATCGGTATTGAATATTAAGAAACTGATGTCTTAAAGTGACACTTACTATACAAGTAATTGAATTTGATGTAAAGTGAATGGAAATTACAATATATGTATGTTAATGCAATCTATTTTTTTTTCTTACACAGTGACATTTTGGTGATACCGGGCGAAATCTGTGACTTGCGTAACTGCCCTACGACGATTTTTCGAATGATATTCATATTTCACCTATAATTTCCGTGCGATTTATATAGGACATTTGAATAAACGAAATTCACAAGTAGGCAATAGCGTAGTCGGTAGCGTCTTACGTAGGTAGGTAGGCATAGCTAAGTAGAATAATTCTAGGGTCGGTAGATTAAGTCCCATCCCAGGTGATTGTTAACAACAATAAGTATTCGTGGAGATAATTTTTTTTTCACGAATATTTATCTTTTACCTATAAAATACTAAATAGCAGTTCGTAATTAAGCTGTTTAGCGATAATTAAAAGAATTTACTTTAGTAAAATACTTTAGTTAAATACTTTTCTAAGTTTAACACTAAATGAATTAAATTAAATATACTGTATATTAAAATTTAATATACCGTGTGTTAAAAATTGGACTGTAGTAAATTTGATGTACCGTATATGCATAAAACTTCATATACAAATTATGAATTTTCAAACAGAATTTTTTGACAGTGTTTTTAAATAGGTAGATAAATGAAAAATATTGATTCCTCAGTTACGCCGAACTGTGGATTCCCGCCAAGTTTTTGCATTCACTGCACGCCGGCTGCAGTTTACTTTCGAACGCGGTTGTTACTGCCGTGCGAACCTTTGAGTATTTAGTGCGTGATTGTGCTCGGAACCGTGCAACACCCTCGCTGCGAACAGCGAGAGAGCGGGAGGGTATCAGGTGTGTGTATATATACGCGATTCGAAGGGGGTATAAGAGGAGGAAGACTGCACCACGGCACAGCCGAAGGGAAGAGTTGAATCGCGAGCTGCAACCAACTCCGGCTGGAGCACCGAACGACATGCGCCTCAGCCCCCATTGTCCAAAGTGCCAAAGTTACATGGCGCGTCGTAACTTACCCCCTGCATTATGTTGGTACACACGCGAAGCGAGGCGCATCGCGCGCCGACCCTGTATACTCGCAGTTCTTAACCCCGCGTCCACCACCCCCACCCCCCCCCCCCCCACCCTGGCCCCCGCGCGTCCCGATTTCACGAAACCCTTCGCGCCGCTGCTGCTGCTGCTGCTGCTGCCGTGGCTTTTCGTATATAAATTTTAGCACGAAGGCGCAAGACTCCGAGACAAGTCATTCCCACCTCTTCTTGCGGCTATCTGATAGCCCCAACTATCTCTTCCCGCGCTGAGCTCACGGCGCGCGGGCGGCGCGAACGGATTCTTAAATTGCGAACTTTTTATCGGGCAACGATTTATTCGCGAGGCTGATTAAAATATTCGTGCGGTAAGAAAAATTGGTGGTATTGAAAAAGTGAATTTTGCTGGAAAAATGAATTTTGCTAGGACAATGAATTTCGCTGGAAAAATATATTTTGCTGGAAAAATGAATTTTGCTAGGACAATGAATTTCGCTGGAAAAATATATTTTGCTGGACAAATGAATTTTGCTGAAAAATTAGATTTTGCTTGAAAATTGGATTTTGCTGAAAAATTAGATTTTGCCGGAAAATTAGATTTTGCTGGAAAATTGGATGTTGCTGGAAAATTGGATTTTGTTGGAAAATTGGATTTTGCTGGAAAATTGGATTTTGCTGGAAAATTGGATTTTGCTGGAAAATTGGATTTTGCTGGAAAATTGGATTTTGCTAAAAAATTGGATTTTGCTGAAAAATTGGATTTTGCTGGAAAATTGGATTTTGCTGGAAAATGGATTTTTCTGGAAAATTTAATTAGGCCGGAAAAATTAATTCTGCTGGAAAAATCGGTACAGAAAAAAATACGTCATTGATTCCACTAATTCTTTTCTATGACCCCGCAAATTGATTGCCCCGACGCGATTCGATTGGCCTAACCGGTTTCCTTGAGTAATCGAGTTTTTGATCGAATAACGGATTTCCCGGGGATTCTCGAAATTCGCGTTCTCGCCGTCTTCCCCTCGGTAAAATGATAAGCGAAAAAAACCACCCCACGCGAGTGAAACGAAAGAGGAGAGAAAATGGCGAAAGAACGAGAGAGAAGAAAAAAAAAAGGAACAGAAAAGCCCCCGCATCAAACACTCGTGGCTCTGTACGTGAAGGGGTTAAAAGCTTCGGGATCATCGAAAAACTGGTAGAGCGCATCGATAATAATCCGTTACTATACGCGTGATCCGGTGCACCAACTCGAACCCCGTGCGCGCCGACTCACCCGGGGAGTGCGAACGAGAGCGAGAGAGAGAAGAAAAAACGCCCGATGGAAAAACGGGGCACGGGGGTTCGCTCTCTCGCTCGCCGACGAAAAAATAATAATAATAATAATAAAAATAAAAAAAAACCCGGAGCAGCGAAACGGAGACGGAAAATGCGAGAAAGAGAGCGGAAAAGGAAAATAGAAAAAGGTGGCGAAAAAAAAGGGGAAAAAAAAGAGGATGCGTTAGTGCATGTGTAGCGACTGGCAGACCGCGCGCGCCACGACCACTGCCAGGTGGCTCACCCGCCGCGCTGTATGTACTCACAGACAGCCGTAGCGGAGAGTAGGCAGTGGCATTTTGTAAATTAAATTTTAAATATTAAAAATACGCGCGGGTGGGCCAGCCCCGTGTGTGAGGGCCGGGGAGGGGGAAGGGGGTCGAGGGGGACGAGGGGGGTAGAAGCTTTTCCGAGCTTCGAGCATAACACCACGACCAGAAGGAGAGGGGGGGAGGGGGGTTGTAGGAACAGCGAGGGGAGGGGAAAAAAGCGAAAGCACGAGAAGGGTGGGAGAGGGGGGCGGGGGGGGGGGGGGTGAACTGACGATGCAACCCCCGGATAGGAGCAGCCATCTCACTTACTCATTCGTCAATAATAATTTTATTCGAGGGTGAAAAATTGGATTTTTTTTCTTCTCTTACCCGCGAGCCTCTCGCTACCCCTCCCCCCCCCCCCCTTCCCCTCCGGATCGCTGCTACCCCGCAGTTCAGTTCGCTTTCGGTTCGACCCTCGGGCCACCCCTTCGACTCCCTTTTTCGAGTTCTTCTGTTTTAGTATTTTTTTTATTTCTTTTTTTTTTTTTTTTGTAACGTACGTACACACGAGGGCAGGAGGGTTCCACCCCTCCACCCTCCTTTGCCCTGGGTCCTCGGACACCCCGCTGCGTATAAATAGGTGGCCCCATGCGTACTGCAGAGTGCTTTTGATCGACACCCATGTCTCTCACTGTGTGTGTGTGCATTTTTTCCTCTCTTTTTCCCGCGATACCACCCCCTACCCGATGCACCCCCCCCCCCCCCCCCCCCGTCCTGGCCCCACTGATACCTCCGCCGCTCCCCCTGCGATATGAAATATGAAAATCGCAATAAAGCGACGCCTCCTCTTTCGACCCCCCCGACGGTGTCACCGCCGGACTGCGACCCCACCTCTCCCACTATTATATCAAGATCAAAAGTTGTGATTCTCATTCGAGCCACGCGGTATCCGGGTGCACGAGAATTTCGAACCTGGGGCATGTTGAGTGATCGCACTTGCGTCTCAATTTGTAATGAAGCTTTGAATCGTTGGAATAAAATTATTTGCCTTTGGATTGGATTATTAATTTTTTTTTAAATCATCTAAATATTCAAGTAATTTTTTTTTTCGTGATTATTTTTTAAGTCAAATATAGATATTCAAGTAACGTTTTTTTTTTCGTGATGCTGAAAAGTTTGTCGGGATTGAAATTAGAAATTAATTGAAGTACACGCGTTAGCTTGACCAGGAATGTGTTATACTTTTTATGTGGCTGTGGTATCAAGATTTGTAATTATTTCCCTACACGGATTAGAGTCTGAGAACATGTTTCAGAATGTCTCGAATCAATTTGTCGACGCACATTACAAAAAAAAAAGAAGAAAAAATCTGAAAAAACGTAGGATTCATCGAGTTCCATCGACACCAGATCCGGTGAAATAATATCCGACCACAGGCAACGAATAACCAACACGCCGGGGCGGCGCGCGCTGTTTGCAGCGCAACCCGAACAGGCAGACGGAAAGGAATAAAATATATTTTAAGATTTCCCAATGGACCGACGAGGCCTCGCGGCTCGTAAATACTTGAGGAGTTGCCGCACCAGAGACATGCAACGCTCGCACTTGCGCACCACAAGTTTCTCGTGCTATCCTTAAATATTGCAATCACGAAACCATTTCGTGCTGACCCGCGGCTTTAAATAGTTAGCGCGACGGGCCGAGACATTGACGAAGATTATTTATCGAGCCTCGGGAGTGCCGAATAATGTACCACTTCCCGGCTAAAATTTCGTTTAATTGAATTTCGACGCAGTCGCCCGGATGAGATGCGTTTAATGAAAATCCCGGCAAGACGTTTTCTCGTATAAAACGGCATTGAACTCCTTTGCTTTCATTTCCTTTTTTTCTGGCTAGATAAGATATCTACATGCCTACACGACCATTTTATTCTACTAGTCCATACGCGCGTTTCGCGCGCTTATCCAGTTGAGGCAATAAATAAAACTAAACATTTTTTAAAGTCAAGTTTTTAAAACATTTTCGTGAAACTATCGCGTTTAGAAAAAAACGTATTAGCGAATTCGTTGTGTACGGGGAAAAATACATCGAAATAAGGTGTTAAAAATAATTAAAAAAAAATAGTCGATGTTTTCGCACTTTTTTCGGAATTTCGTCACTTCACTAAAATCGAGATTATTTGTTTTTGGATCGATCGAACCTGCATTTTCTTATTTCGTTCGAGAGAAAACTCAATAACGAAGAGAATGCCACAAGGCGGAACGCGATATTTTCATTTCACAGAATTTTTCACAGAACTATGAAATTGAACTCTCAAAAATCGCAAATTTTTCCATACATACACCTTGCGTTTTTTGCGAAAAAATGTTTCGATTTCGTAAAGTTTGTAAACCCCATCCGACGAGACATTTCCCGCTGATTCCAAAAAAACACCGTTGTTTGCCCGAAAAAATGAAAATTCGATAAGAAAAACGAGAAATATCTTTTTCTCCCGACTCCGCTAAAATAACCCCATTTCGTGTCCGCAACGCGGGCGGAAAATCCCTCATTTTTGACGCGTGACTTACGCATGCGCAGTCCGCTTTCATTACCTCCCTAGGGAGGTAATCAGTTCATTCCTGCCCGCGCGGGAGTAATGGGAACCGTACTACGCATGCGTGTCGTCACTTGTCAAAAATGAGGTTATTTTCCGTCCGCGTTGCATACACGAAATGTGGTTATTTTTTAGCGAAATCGGGAGAAAAGTATAGTACGCTACATGGGAGGAGTGCAACTTTTCACCTCGTGTGAATTTCTGCCCTCGCTTCGCTCGGGCATCAAACTTCACTCTCGGTGAAAAGTTGCACTTCCCTCCCTTGTAACGTAATGTACTATTTCTCCCGACTCCGCCAAAATAACCCCATTTCGTGTCCGCAACACGGGCGGAAAATCGCTCATTTTTTGACAACTGACTCACGCATGCGCAGTCCGGTTTCATTACCTCCCTAGGGAGGAAATCAGCTCATTCCTGCCCGCGCGGGAGTAATGGAAACCGTACTACGCATGCGTGTCGTCATTTGTAAAAAATGAGCTTATTTTCCGCCCTCGTTGCACACACGAAATGTGGTTATTTTTTAGCGAAATCGGGAGAAAAGTATAGTACGTTACATGTGAGGAGTGTAACTTTTCACCTCGTGTGAATTTCTGCCCTCGCTTCGCTCGGGCATCAAACTACACACTCGGTGAAAAGTTGCACTTTCCTCCCTTGTAACCTAATGTACTATTTTTCTCTGCATATTTACACCATTACAGACGCGAAAAAAAAAAGAAAACTCCTTACATAAATACGAATAATTCGATTTCTCAAGATTTCGCAACAGCATCGCGTTCTGAGAACCAAAATTATCGGAGGAAAGGTGCGCGCGTCGAGTGACTGACACCCCGGAGTATGTACGTTATATCACCGCCGCGGAGTGGAGAGTTAAAGATCCGTTCGATCGGATTGACGATTGGGTTCTGAGCAGCGGCGGCGGCGGCAAGAGCCGAGAGCGGGAGAAACCGGCGGGCTTGCCGGACTCGCCTGTGGGAATCAATTCTTAATGGCTCGTCAAAGGCACACGCTTATGGTCTCGGGGTATATAGCCCCCCCCCCTCCCCACCCCTCCCCCCACTTCCATCCCTCGCGCTGCCTCAGCAACTCTACTGCTGCTGAATGTAAATCTATAATGCAAGGATAGCCAGCAGCAAGAGAGCCTGCAGTCAGAGAGAAACTTGCCCGTGAAATAATTCAATTTTCCCCGACCATTTTAATGTTATCGATTGGGGAACGCGTAAGGCACGCGGGATAGCGGCAAAGATACGTGGTCAAATGTGCATGAAGCGAAATTAGTTAAATCTCGATGGACTCGAGTCGAGGAAGGCAGAAAAAAATCATGATGATGATGATGATAATAATAATAATAATAATAACAATAATAATAATATTAATAATAATAATAATAACAACAACAACAATAACAATAACAATAATAATAAGAGAGAGAAGAAGAAGAAGAATGAGGATATCAATAAAAATAAAAATAATCATAATCTGAATAATAATCATAATCTTAATAATAATAATAATAATAACAAAGGTTTTGATCGTACTCATGAATTTTGCGAAAGATTCTGCAAATATTTTGCGGCAAGCAATGTAATTGCGGATTCCAGGAAAGAAATCTTTTAGTCAGCCAACAGCGACCAGCGGACGTTTACGCTCGCTTTTACCTCGTAATATGCGCGTACCTTGCGCGCCGGGTTCACATTCTAACGCGCGGCTTATAGATTCGTACTCGAGAGGACGGAGGGATGATCCGAAGGGGTAGACGAGTTGCGAGGGTGACTACACTGCACATAGCGGCCACCCTCAACCGCAGTCGCTTTCTCTTTTTCTCTCTCTCTCTGTCTCTCGTTCTGCCGGTAGTGACGCCGTTTTATATTTCCTTCGCGTTACTTTCATTATATTTTTTTTCTCCGACGCACTCGGCATTACCGCGGTGCCTGCATTCATAATATATCGTGCGTCGGCCACCGGTGGAAAAAAAGAACTTTTTCTCGGTGTAATGTTGCAGGGCTCCACGCGAGTAACCGAGTGCGGATCGATTCCTTTGGCGTCGATTGAAAATTCGCTCGTCCGGATTAGTCTTGAAATTGCGGTTTCTTTTTCAATCGGCGACTCAATGGCGAAGGGAGTTTCCGATGATAAGAACCGATTTGGCCCTGACAACAGCAAAGGGTCCATTTATGAGCATTTAGTACACTAAAGTCCACTACCTGGGTTTCCGTTTTTAGACTTATGATGTCCAAAAAAGCATTCGTTGTCGAGTGCTAATCTTAGCATTGCGCTTGCAAAAGTTAGACCGACCATTCCAGAGCGTCCTTTTAGAATCCTACATGAAACCTACACATTGACTTCCATCCGGTGTTATCAGGGTGCTGTGACACGAAAACCAATTTTTTTGAGAAAAATTTGCGAAAATAAGTGTTCAAAAGATATACAGAGCAAAAGAACAACTTTAATCCACCCACATGTTAAAACTTCACCGTGAAAAATGTTTGCGAATTTACACTGTAGGAAAGTTCACCAGCTGATGTACCAAATGTAATAGACGAGTGCAGTCAAATCACAAACTTTAGTATCAAACTCCCTAATTTTTATATTAAATCCCCCAATGTCTGTCTATTTCGTAGAAACGACTTTACTTCCACACCTCACTTGTGAATTGAACATAATATACCAGCTTACGTAAACGAGCTTCCTTCACTTGCAGCGAAAGCCGCCCAACCTGACACTTCCCAAAATCGTCATTGTGATCCTCAATCATAAAACATCCCGAGCGATCATCTCCCAAAACAAAATCTTGGTATCTTTGGAAACCCTCAATTTGTGCGCCCTCACGTTTATCCCTCGCGCCCTCGTGCATTGCCTACCTCACTCGCTCTCTTCCTCTCTCTCCCTCTCGCTCTCTCTCTCTCTCTCTCGCCGGAGAAGTTATTCAGACAATGCGCGGTGATATATACCCGTGTAACGAGGGGGCTGCATTATACAATCGGTCGTACACGCGTGCACCGTTACGATATAGGCGCGGGAGTTGCTCACGTACTTACCGCGAAGGTGGTGGTAGCCACCGGTAGGCCAGCAGCAGCCCTGGCTGCGATGGCAGCAGCAATGGCAGTGGTGGTGGTGGTTTACGAAGGGTAGTTGCAAGTGGGCGACACGTACGATAGGACTGCAGCGTGGCAAGAGTGAAACAGACTCGGGCAAGTAGCAAGGACAAAGCAAGACAGGCATATATAGAAGCTGAGCCATCGGCAACGAAGGGTGAACCGGTCTGGGAGGGTTGGGAGTGAGGCGCGGGAGGGTGAGTGGAAGAGGGTTGCGCGGAATAGGCGGCGAAGGCGGAGGTGGAGAAACGAGGTAGCGCCATAGGGCATGGCGTCCTGGCATAACTCAGAATTGCCTCGCCGCAAGGGTAGAATTGACAGCATAGCACTAACATTGTATGCGTTCGCGTTATGTATTTATGTAAATGCATGCTGTTCTGGTGCTGCTGGCGCTGGCGCTGCTGCTGCTGCTGCTGCTGCTGCTGCTGGTTTCTGCTATACTGTTGCCGTTAGGTCTCGCACGGTCCCCTTCCTCGCTGTCTCTCTATCCCTTGAATCCTTTCGTTCCTGCACGACGAAAGCGAGAAAGGGATAGACACGCAACGCGGAACCATCCCCGTCTCTACCGCCACGTCGATGGCCCAACGCCTGCTCGTATATAATGCGTTCCTACGACGCGATCCTCCCGCCCGCCCGCCCGACGATATTGCTCGGGGAGCCCGGCAACGATGCACCGTTGATGGTGGACCTAATGTCGGAGCATCGGTAGTCGCGGGGAAGTCGGTCGAACGTGGTGGTGGCTTTCGAAGGGAATAGAATTGTGGATAAGAGACGGGAGATACGATATAAGCGGATTGCGGCGCGGGGATGGACGAGATGATGTGAGGTTGGATGGAATATTAGTTGGATGTTGGTGTTAGAATGAAGAGGAACTGTCGAAACGAGAAGACAAAGTGGAAGAGTTGTTTAGTGAAATGATGTGCGGCTGGGTTTAGATGGGTGGAATGGTCAGAGTTTTTGGCACAGTTTTGTTCCTTTCAGTTCCAATGCATTTCTGCTGTTTAGTAGGATTTAGGTGACGTTGGAAGCTTCCGTGGAATTGATGGATCGAAGAAAGTTGATGTAACTGATCTGGAGAATTCTTGTTAGCTTGATTTCGTTCCCTTCCACTTTGTCCCGTGTTTGATTCAGTACGTTTCCACGTTATCTCACACGATTCCATGGAAACGGTCCACGTGACGACGAGAGGCATCTGGCAAGACTCGTGTGACGCTTTCCCCGTGCATATCGTCGACACTGGGAACGGATCCTTTGCTTCGGAGTCTAAACATGTCGCGCACGTACGTAAGTGAGATCGAGTTGCAATATCGGCGAGGAAGGTTGCGGTAATACAGTCCCTTCTGGTTGGAATCGAGCTTCCCAAAGTCAGAGAAACCGGGAGATTACAGCGACATTCGTTTCCACCAGAGGGAAACTGCGCTGGTCAACTGTAACCTATATGGCTTCCCTTGCTTCGATGGCTGTATTGTCCCGGACAAAGGCAGCCCTGCCGCGTCTTATTATTTAGCGTTACCACGATCAGTCGCCTCGGGACACGTAACAAATTGAACTACACTGTAAGCGAGTAAGCCAATGATCGAATCGGTTTTTTTTCTTCAAAGCTGTCAACGTTGTTACCTATCATCCTAAATTCCCACTTCGAACTGATAGTCCAGACCAACCGCAACACGCAGCAGCAATCACTGCCCCACAAACCCACTTTTTTGGGATCATAGAAAAGATTGTTCAACTTCTAACTCCAAAAGGAAAAGGTCTGAGACATCAGAATCTCCCAAAAACCTCCCTACTTCCTCCTCTATAAGTAAAGAAGACCGCGTCGGCCAATTACCAAACGTCCAGCACAGTAACACCCTGTACAAACGTTGCACCGACTGGCCAGCGCACCCCACAGTCAGATCAGAGGCACCGCTTCAGCACGAGGAAACACGCAGTGCAAACCGAAGTACGGCCCTATCGCCGACTCCGTCCAGCTCGAGCTTTCCCGTCGTCGGCCCTATTTCTGTCTCGCAATAAGCTACAGTTGTACTCGCAGCACCGAGAAGCACCCGGACCATGCAACTCCGAGTGGCGCGGTGGCTCTGGGATGAGGGGGCAGCCCCCGCCCCCCCTCCCCCCTCCCCCCTCGTCCCAGCGTTGGTCAGAGAGAAGGACCGATGTACCGAAGATACAGAGGAAGGACGGAGAACGAGACAGGACCAGGAGGAACGAGGACGAGGAGGGTGAGGAGGGTGAAGGGGGGGGGGGGGCAGCTCGCGTAAGCCAAAGGATGGAGAGAGCAGATAGAGGCGGAGGCTCCGACTAGGATGAAGGGTGAAGAGGACGCTACTGTAGTGAGTACGGGGTGAGGAGGGGGTGGGGGTGGGAGTTGGGGGGGGGGGGGGGGGTAAACGCAACGGTCGGACGGTACACACAGCGGCGATATATAGCAACCCAGTAGCAGCAACAGAATACAGCACAGTCAGCTACACACCGATCACATTAATCAGAGGTTATTGCGTGCATTCCTAATCATCCGAGGCCCCTAACTATTCCCAGACTCTGATTGGTGCATTACTCGGTATTTCCGGTATGATTCTGCATTCCAATTGGCCCGGTCCTCCACCGGACGGTGTGCAGCGCGGCAGCCAGCATCACTGTACCCGGGGCCAGGACGACCAAGAGCAACCGAGAGCACCCAACCCTCGACCCCCCCTCCCCTCTCCCCCCACGGCCCTTGCCGTCCGGTATCCTAGCCGACATCAACGCAGCTCGCCTCCCCCCCGCCCCCCTGCTACCATCCGAACGGCTCCCTCCTCCTCCTCCTCCTCCTACTACTCCCGCCGCTCCCTCTAACACCCGTGCGGAAGGAGCCTGTGGGGTGGGCCGGTCGTCGACAAATTCAATTCGGTCGAGGACGTTACCGCGCTTCGGGTCTTTGGCGTCGCGACGCGCGCTACGCTCCACACGTATAGCGCGCACGGTGGATTTGGTTGGTGTAGGCAGCCGGAGCCGCGTCGTTGCGGTTTCTGTTCGATTTGGCTCGATTCGAACTGCTTGCCGACTGGATCGCACCGTCGTGACGATGCGGTTCGGGGTTGATCATTTACACGACCCTTCGGCGGGGGTGGAGAGGCCGGCGAATCGCGGCGGGCGGGAGGTTTTTGGCTTCTTTGCAGGCGTTGGAGGATGTGGAGATTACGAAGTCGATATGACATCACTTGGTTTTGGAGACTTTGATTTGTGCTGCGTTTTAGGTGCGGTTTTTTCACGTCGGTGGTGCTTTTTAGTGAGCGACGTCGATGGGCGAGTCTTACAATTAATTGAGATGGGGATATTTAACCGCGTTTTTTTACTTTGTTAGACACTTTTGGGTGACTATAGTCTGAAATTGTCTGCATGAAAATCGAAGAGAAAAGAACAGTTATGGTTTTCTTTTGGCTCTGTTTTCGGATAACTGAAATGTTTTAATTTCTTCCGTGTAATGTCCAGATACGGTAGGAAGAAAAGAGCGAATTGCGCCTAGCGGTTAACGCGATTCTGTACTTACGATGACCGTGTGAGGGACCAAGGTAAGAATAAGTGAGCAACACTGAAGATCGCGAGAAATCTTGTTTTATGACTGGTAGGTTAAGAGAGTTTTTGTAATCTTTGATGCACTTACAATTTATTAATATGGCAACACAAAGCAATCATACACAATGTGTAGAATAATAAATACCTCTCAAATGGGGGTTGTTTGCGCTTTCGGCAGTACGTCGAAGTCTCACACTTGAGACTCGTGGTTTATACAATATACCTCGTCGAGTTTACAGTTTTCGCGATAACTATACTTTGATTATTACAATTCGACTTTTCAGTGCTTTGAAATTACTCGTAGATTCAATGGTCGCAACGAAGATAGTCTCAACTGATCTCAGCTAATGGTGAAGCCGCGCGTCGCGATATCACTGAGACTAAAAGAAGATAGACCACTCGATGTACAGACTAGAAGATCGCTGGCTAGACTGACTTGATTTCGGCTAGAAATCAGGGGTTCTTATACTGGAAAAATCGCTATGTGGGAGGTGGATTTGGAAAAAAAGTGCTTGGGTTTGGTGGAAGGGGTATTACGTTGATACGTGGAATTTTTTTTAAATAGATGCTCTGAATAGGTCCGAATATCCCAAGGTGCTTCTAGTGAGCAAGACGACTCAGTTCTTTTACCTTGTTCGGCTGACGGTAATAATCATTGCAGTTTATGATCCCTCCCCAGTCGCGTTGACAGCGCTTGGTCTTATATGAGGTGTCTTTTTTTAAGTGAGCGGGAGCTGATCAGTGCCGTTCGTAAGGCTACACTTGTCCTATGTTCCTCGGAGGCCGATATCGTTTGCACATGGAAAGGGTGTTAACCCTCCGTGTGTAAACTATATTTTTCCATACACGGTGTGTACACTGGGTCTTTCAGGGAACAGTTGAGTTTTCAAAATGTTCCAAGCTTTCAAAAAATCTGAAACAATTCAGGAATACTCCTTGAAGTGTTTATAACTATTGTTAATAAAAATTGAATTGTAGTCGAAAATGGGGACAATACGAGTTTTTGTTAAAAAATTCATATCTTCACTATAAACAAATGTAAAAAAAAACTGTTATAGGGTTTTGTAGTTTAGACTATGAGGTTTCAAAAGAGTATCGGGTCATTGGGGTGGGCTTTGAAAAGTTTAATTATTTCAGTACCTGAAAGTGGGGAATATTGTACGAAGTCAGGCATGTTATAAGTACACTAAACGATAATTATCTGACGCAAAACCAATGTCAGACGCTAAAATAATGTAATACAAATTTATTTTCAATAAAAATATTGGAACATGGCTGAAGAATAAGCCAAAAATGTAAAATATCCTTTTTTTAACATAAAAAAAATTCAATGAAAATGGTCAGAAAAAGCATAAAATTACAAGAAACATGTATTTTAGTCCTGAAAAGACCGAAAAACTACGAAAAAAGCAAAAAAAAAACTGCATCCGTTTACCTATGAAAACACCGATGCCGTGTGTGCACTGACTCTTTGAGGGAACAGTCGCGACTTGCACAGACTGGCGTTTGCCTGCTATTGGCTAAATCCGGATGCCACTTGAGCCTTTTGTTCACACTACCAAATAGATTTTTAGGGGGGGGGGGGGGGGAAGTCGAAGCCCGTACTTCATTCGTTGGACAGAAATTTCAGTTCGAAATTTTGACTGTTCCTTAAAAGACCTAGTTTACACACGGAGGGTTAAAAATGTATCTGTTTGGGCCTAGAAGAGGCTGCAATGCTTCTAAATACTTATTGGTGATGAAGGATTTCGGCAGAGGAACGATCCTCCGAACCTCTTCGGCAGAGGTCGTTCCTCTGCCGAAATCCTTCATCACCAATAAACAACAGCGGTCAAAAATTTGGTTCAACAAATCTAAATACTTATTGCATCCGTGAGCAGAATCGGTGCCCCTGCTTCTAATGTCGGCGCGGATTTATAAAGTAGTGAGCGGTTTAGTATGTTTTAACGTGTTCCCCACGTGTTCGACGAAACTTTCGAAACTTTGTGAAAACAATTGGCAAGTCCGGTTACTAAATTTGCCACCAATGGCGATGTGACCAAGTTTATCGTCACTCAACAATTTTCAGCCCCGCTCCCCGTAGAGACACCGACATGACTGCCAGGCTCGCCGCAGATACCTGATGAACGCGCCAAACAAAAAACGACAAACGCTACCGAAGCAATAATAACGAAAAAAAATTATTCCTCGGTATTACCGCGCGCTCGCGCAATATTCTGAATAATTAAGCAATTTTCGTGAATAATGACTTTTATAAACGATACGTAATTTTATCGCGTTTATAATTGATACGCAGTTGAAATCGTAATAATGGGGGATCGGCGGGGGGGAGGGAGGGGGGCGTAGTGTCGAAACCCGATTTCGATGCGCGGCGGCGGCGGCGGCGGCGACTTCGATAGCTGCGCGACAGCGGCGACGGCGCGACGGGCGATAATTACAGCGAGTAATTAACAATCCAGTTTCAATTCGGGCCGTGGGGGCTTCGCGGAAAATAGCAAATTCGTAATATCCTACAATATTGGTAGCCGCTCGCTCGCTCGCTCGCGCGCGCGTCGAGGCGACGCGGTGGCTCAAATCCCGTAGCCGGATTCTCAAACGAGTTACCTATCGCTCTTTCCCTTCCGTTCAATCCCTGCATCGGCCTGGGATTCGCTGCTGCATTCGGCAGCAGCGAAGGAAACAGGGGTGAGGGGAGAGAGGCACGGGGGGGAGCGTGGGGAGCGTGGGGGGGGGGGGGGGGGAGAGAACAGACCGGTTCCCGTGTGAGCGCGAATCCGCACATTTTCAAATTTCCTATTTGTAAATAAGCAATCAGGCGGGACGAAACGTGGGACATCCGGTGTGAGCGGGGCCGCGCGCGGAGCAGATAGAAAACGCGCGGGGCCCGCACCGAGCGTCCCGTAGGTGAGAAAATTAATCATTTCAATTAACAGAGGCAATTCAATGGCCGCGCGCGCGAACCGGCAACGAGAAGAATATTGGAAACGGCCAGCGGCCACCGGAAACGCGATCGCCGGGCCTCGCCCGCGTTTTCTCATCTCTGGCTGGTCTTCCGGTTTTGCGCGAGGGGGAGGGAGGGAGGGGTCGGACACCGACGAACACGACGACGAGTTTTCCATTGTGTCTGCCCCGGCGGAGTCCGATGCACCGATGGCTGATGCGTGGCGAACGTTCGACCTTCTTCTCATCGTTTCCTACACTGTTAAAAATGTTTGTAAATTTACAACATGTTTAACATACAAGTGTATATGAAATTTACAATAACAGTAACTGAAAATTATTATTAATATACAATGTTTGAAATTTTTTAAATTTTCATATTAAATTTAATATATGTCTATTGAATTTACTATAATCGGTATTGGATATTAAGAAACTGATGTCTTAAAGTGACACTTACTATACAAGTAATTGAATTTGATGTAAAGTGAATGGAAATTACAATATATGTATGTTAATACAATATTTTTTTTTTCTTACACAGTGCCATTTTGTTGATACCGGGTGAAATCTGTGACTTGCGTAACTGCCCTACGACGATTTTTCGAATGATATTCATATTTCACCTACAATTTCCGTGCGATTTATATAGGACATTTGAATAAACGAAATTCACAAGTAGGCAATAGCGTAGTGGGTAGCGTCTTAGGTAGGTCGGTAGGCATCGGTAAGTAGAGTAATTCTAGGGTCGGTTGTTCAAGTACCATCCCAGGCGATTGTTAACAGTATTCGTGGAGATATTTTTTTTCACGAATATTTATCTTTTACCTATAAAATACTATATAGCCGTGCGTAATTAAGCTGTTTGTCGATAATTAAAAGTATTTATTTTCAGTTAAATGCTTTTCTAAGTTTAACACTAAATGAATTAAATTTAATATACTGTATATTAAAATTTAATATACCGTGTGTTAAAAATTTGACACAATAGTATAGTAAATTTTATGTACCGTATATGCATATGATTTCATATACAAATTATGAATTTTCAAACAGAATTTTTTTACAGTGTATCGTTTTGCGAGCTTTTTTTTTAGGAGGACGAGAAGTCGATGAACGAAGAAAAAAATTAGCCACGGTCGATCGAAGCTGCACGTTTTTTTTACTTCGGGCGGGAGGTACCGGGGCGAGTTGAAACGGGGATAGAGGGGGGGGGGGGGGGGGGGGGAAGACTGAAACTGATGACAATTTTTTTGTCGATTGTTTTAATAAAACATTTGGTACGAAAACGTTTATAGGTATTGGAAAAAATACATTGATCTTATAGGCAGCCTTTTTTCACTACAGACAAGGAATCAAAAGTTCTATCCAAACTCTGAGCCCCCTCCCCCCTTAAAGACTGTAATATTTTTTACTTGTCCAGCGATCCAATTCGCTCCGATCAGCCCCATCTCATGTGTCCTTACAACTTCTTGACAAAAAAACGTCCTGCCACTTTCAATTTCATAACCTCATCATTCACCCCCCCCCCCCCCCCCCCCCCCATTGGACAGGTAAGAAGCGGTGAGGTTTGAGGCCATAGAGTCACCGGAAGGTCAAGATTTGCCATTCGTTGATTCATCGAGGGTTAAGAGGCGGCAAACTCGTCTGGATTCGATGGGTTACAGTTGGTTCAATGCGATCGAGTCGGGCAAGCAGGGTCCAACCGCTTCTGCCGCTACATGGTCCGTGGAATTGAACGCTCCCTTTAGCTGGAGGGTCGCCCCCCCCCCCCCCCCCCAGCGGTTCCACCCCTGCGAATCGCGGTCGCGAACCCTGCGGCGGGTTACCGCACAGGACCGCGATCGTTTAACGAGGTTAGCGTCGCGAATTACAACGCGGTAAAAGTCTGATTGAGAAAACTCCCTCCGCCATTGGGGGAAGGCCCCCCCCCCTCGCCCCCTTTTGGCTGCCTCGTCGTACCCGCGAGGAGGGAGAGATGCGAGCGAGAGCGAGCGAGACAAACACCGAAGGCCGGACAGAAAAATTAGGAACGACGATGCAGAAACGAGATAATATAATATCGGCAGAAACGCGCCGGTTGGTTCTCGGCAAAACAGGTTAGTGTTCGTCCCAGTCACAATGAGAATCACCGGGGAGAAAGAAAAAAATCAACAAGACCCAAGTAAAAGAGGAATAAGGAGGGACAATAAAATTAGGAAACAATAGTGGGGAAAAAAATGGAGACTGAATCGGGGGGCGGAAGTGGATGCGGCGGGGAATGAGATTAAAAAGAAAGGGGGGGGGGGGCGTTCTCGATAATTGGCCGATAATCAGGGAAACAAAAGTCATCTGCTGGAGAAAAACTTCTCGAGCTATGAAGCTTCCTGATTGCCGGTTTGTCGTTTTGTTTTTGGATCTTTTTATCTGGAACGTGGACGAGAAATTGATTGGGGGGGGGGGGGGGCGAATGAGAATTTCGTTCGGCCAAAGACGGATCAGTGGCTCTGATTTCATAAAAGTCTTGTTTTCTTTTGTTAGAAAAAAAAGTCTTGATCTTTTATTCCTGAGTTGGGAAGCATGAAAATGGAACAATTTTCCTCAGGCGTATCACGAATTTATGAAAATAACGTTCAAGTCGAATCACCGAGAAATGGCGCCGAAAACGAAGCGAGAATAATGCCGAAAAATTGAGTCCACGCGAGGAAATAGTCGAACCCCATGAAGCTGTTATCGAGTGTTCCCGATGATCGAGACACAGTGGCAGCGGGGGGGCCAAAAATTGTCACGCGAAATGAAGGGTGAAAGTGGAATGGCGCGAAGTCCGCCATCTTGAAGACGCCATTTTGTCCGGAGTGACAAAGGCGACGGGTTTTCTGGGGCTACGGGAGCCGAATTTTCATGGTTGCCGACGATTCGAGGGGGGGATGAAAAGTCAGGAAAGGGGGGGGGGGGGGTGACAGTCGAGGGTTGGTAAATAGGAAATAAGTCACTGCCGGAGGGTTCGACGGCGCAGACGGATTTCACACCAATTTCTCGTCGTCGAGACTTCCTCATCGGCGGGTGAAATTGTCGACAAATCGGCGCGTAGGGGGTGGAGTGATCGCACTCTCAGTTAGGGGTGGGGAGGGGGGACGAAGTGCGTGTCACGCGGAACTTTCATTTGCTTTTTCGCGGATCGCGACCCCCCGAATCGCAAATCTCATCAAACTGTTGCAGCATCTTCGACAAAAAACTCGACTGCGTTGATGGAAACAGCTCGGGGGTCGTGTCGCCCCCCCCCCCGCCTCCTTGAGTCGTCCCGTTTACCAGTCAATGTCATTCAAGATTTTTCAAAGCTTTATGCAGTTTTCGGTGACGACTCGGAGTTGCGGGTCGCGAGGGTGTTCGACACATGTCGTGTTTTTCATTTAAATGTCAAACGAGGTGGAATTCGAGTCTCGGTGGCGCGAAGAGGGAATAAGAAGAAATTTCGCAAAACTGCATAAAGGGACGATGATTGCATGCATTTCGACACTCGAGAGAGGATCTCGGGGCTCTCGTGGCCAGTCGCGAGCACGGATATTGCATATGGAAAATATATATATGCGACGAGTGCAGTTGGATATATATGTAGATATTTATTATGTGTATGTATATCAGAGGATACGTGTCGCTACTTTGAATAACAGGCACGTGGATACCGACTCGCGTCGTTAGGGATGAATATGCAGGTAAAGGCGACTGGCGTGACGCGCGATGCACGTACTTTCCGCGCACTCCACCCCTCTGCTTGCACTTTCAACCCTCCCACGTAAGTAAGGTCGAACTGTACGTCAAGGAGCGTACAGCGGGAGAGCCAGAAACGATATACGGGGGAATATGATGCATAATGTAGGAATAGAATGAGAGAGAGAAAAAAAAAGATAGCGTGCGCGCCTGCAGCCAGGCTGAATAATGGAGGCGCAAGGAGGTGATTGGTGCGTACGGCAAAGGGTGGAATATGAGGAAAAGAATTAATTATCGGTTGTGGAAAAATCCTAAACATTGAAAAAATTGATGACTTGACGCTGATCCAAAACTTTTCTGAATTAGGAAGTACAATTTTTATCAAAATTATAATTTTTATGGAATTGTTTTTTCCTCATTCAGCGCAGGATATGAGTGTAAAATAATTCACTATTAGTTATATAAAGAATTCAAATAACAAAAAAGTTCGAACTTTCAAACATTTGGAAGTATAATTTTTGTAAAAATTATAATTTTAATGCACTCGATTTTCTCTTTGCAGCATTGCAAAAAAAGTTATGTGCTCTTAATTGTGACGACCATTTTGTGTGAAAATATGTAAACAAATTGCAGGTGCAGAAGAGGAAGTCGGGAGAAGCTATATGTGGAAACACGGGGACAATATACGTGGAAAGGGGGAGATATTAAGTATCAGCCACTTCCAAACGAGGCTCGCAATAGTCGCTCGGGTCTGCCGTAATACGTGCTAAATAATTCAGGATTCTACCGCTCGTACGCAATAACTGGTATGCCCTGCGGATTGCACTGGGAATCCGCAGGACTGGGTGGCATGCAGTCACCTCGCCTCGGTGTCGAGCTCAAGTAGCGAACAAGACGGTGGGGACGAGGACGAGAGGGAGACGACGGAAAAAGAAGTGGAGAGACAGTGGACGATGGTAAGGAGGCGAGGAGGGTTAGCACCAATTATTCAAGGGACGTTAAGAAATCGAATTATCCGAGAACGAACGGAACCACCGCAACTCCACGATCAGCCTCCTCTGGCCACTTCCTACCACCTTCCTGCCGCTCGGGAACGCGAATCAACCTTTACTTTCGGTAAAAGAAGAAAAAGAGAAAAAAAAAGAAAAGCTAATTGAAATCCGTTCTCATTACGTAATTAGAAGCCGGAAGATTGAGGCGGAAAATATTTTCGAAATTGATTGAACTCGCCGATAAATGTTTTTTTTTGTTGTTGTGATTATTTTTATAATTAAAAAGGATAATATCCGAGTATAAAAATTAGGCCGTAGAATTAAATTGAAACACCGACTTACTCTTGTGTGGTCGTATTTTGTGCCACTCTTTTTGGTCGGATTCAAGGAGTGGGCGATGATATCGATAGTTTGTTTTTCATCTCATTACATATTTTTAAGGAATTTTGATAAGCCCCGGCGAAACGGAGTGATGATGCGAAGGCTCTCGAGATTGAAGGCGTAATAGTCCCGCCATCTTGACTTCTTCAAGCTTCACCCCCGGAGGCAATTAGTCGCGAGGGTTCGCGAGGGTGAGCGCAGACGGCAAGCTCGCCCACGACGATGGCGGCCCGAGGGACGAACATCTTAAAAAACACGTCCGAAATTCGGCAACACTGGGTCTATGATAAAGTCCACATTTTATCACAAATGCAACATTGGCACTCGTCAGGTCTTTGAAGGATTAAAAATGAAAAATCAGCGGAAGAAAAATTCAACGGTATTTAACGAGTTTTTTAAAATTAATTTTGTTTTTCAACTTTTTTTATGACAAAATTCAAAGATCCGAATTTCGGTTTAAAAAATGCCAAAATCAACCTCATACAATTTTTATTTTTTAAGAAAAATTCTTTGATCTATACCAAGGTTTTGTCTTTAAATATGTGCCTAAAATTCGTCCATAATACAAAAGCTATAAAATTCTGCTCTGTGACATTTTTATTATTAGAAACGAAAAATAATCATAACCTTGCAATTCAACGTTTCCAAATGACGAAATCGAGAGAGGTGACTGAAATCGCCCTCGACGAAAAAAATGAGTCATTAAAAAAGATGAACGCTCGTTGATGGGCCGAAGGGTTGACTCTGAGCCGTGTCTGTATTTTGAATTTTAAATGCCCCGGAGCTCCGCAGCCCCGCGGATGGTAATCGTAGTTCATTAGAACGCATTTTTCCCCTCGCTCGCGGAAAGCACGTGTGGCGGGGGGGCGCGGGAGCGAAAAAAAGACGGCAAGAGGAGGAAAAGCGAGAAAGAGGGACGAAGTGGTATCGAGCCGGGTGAGTCGCCCGCTGACAGTTCGATGAAAGGTGCGAACGGGTGTAATCTCGCCGTTCCCACCGCCGCCGGGACGTGTGAACGGTGGAAACAAGGTGGAATACGAAAATGCAATTAAAGCGAATATATGCGAAATCGGCGCGGCGGAGCTCGACACGGACGGGCGAAGAAAGACCGGAACGCGTGAACACACGCGTTGCATATTTACGCGGAAAACACGTGTCGTTAGCGTGACGAGGATGCAAATCGCCGGTTTCGTCGGGGAGAAATATGCGAGGACCACGGGCACCGCGGCCCCGGTGTAACGACATATCAGTGACAGACAACGATGTGACACTCATTATCAGAGAGAAAAAAAAAACACACGTCAGTCTCGTCCGGCGTAACGTTAAAAAGTTAATTTCTCATCTTCGAACCATCCGAACTTTGAAACACACGCAGAAGTAACGTCCGATTTTCATACGGCGAAGCATGAAAAATATCACGAAAATCTGATCCCGCGCACACTGTTAAAAATATACGGTGTCAAACGCTGCTGGTGTGGACTTTTTCCTAGTGTTACTTGTTACAGTGTTAATAGTAACACTTTTTACGGTGTATAATTAACACCAGCCGTTTCGTTAAATTTATTCCTGCGTTACCGACAAAGCAACGTAACACTTTTCGCTATAAGGGCATGAATGCACGTATCATGCGTGATTTTTTTATTATCTCCTGAATGAATTAGTCGCTTTTCTCAGTTTTTAACGAAAAATTGAAGAAAAAAATCGAATTTTTCATTACAGATTCCCTCTGCGGGTAATTCATCTGTAATTTTTTCATTCGAAAATCAAAATTCTGACTAATTCACTAACGAGATTCACATTACTGGCGTCTGTATTTCAATTTTCGCTTCGATCCGTTCATAATTCACGAAAAACGGCAGTTCCGAACTTTTGAGGTGCAAAGTCGGTGTTTCACACTCCCTTAACACCGCTCGTTATCACCGTGATTGGTGTGGACATATATAGACACCGTCTTAGTGTAGTTTTCAACACCACATTTTTAACAGTGCAGTTCTGAAGTCCAAATGACGAATGGTGACACTGGGGACAATAATAAATTCAGGAAAGAGCGAAAAATCGATGCGAAGACAAAAACTAGACTAGGTATTCCAGCTCGTTCTCCTTGCCTAGGGGAATAATGCAACACGCTGCCAACTGTTGGCGATCAAGATAAACGATCCGACCCGATTATACAATGGAAAGGAGGTTCCTTATACCTTCTTAAGCGTACGGTGGAGACGAAAAAAAAAAAACGTCGGACAGCAGAAGGATATACGTAGGAGGGGTCCGAGTCAGGAGGGATATCATTGCGGTATCAACTCCGCTTGAGAGGTGGCAAAAAGCCCGACTGACACATTGGTAACGGCAGTGTATACTTCAACAGACACTTTTTAGGCCTCGTACACTTCACTTGGCTTCCTCCACTCGCCGTACTTCAATACCATTGTGGCTGGAAATACAAATCCAGCCGCTATCACTGTCACCGTTCCACTCTTGGGCTTCCCTAGCTGGAATGTTTATCCTTTTTGTCCATCCGCAAGAAAAACAGGCTGACGAGTGCAACGCGACCAGGCTCTGGAAAAAAGGAAACCAAGGGTTATCGCGTGCCACGCACGCCCCGAGTAGCCTCGTTAATGGTGTCTTAATTACGCGAGGACGTTCCGCGAGGATTCCGCATGCAAATGTCGCCGGGGGGGGGGGGGGGGAGGCGGAGGAGGTTGGGGTAGGGCGTGTAACGGCCGGGAGTTTACGAAGAGAAAGAAGGATGAACGGGCGTCCGTCTCTTTCACTTTCTTGCGCAACCCGGGGACGCCTTTTCCCCCGTTTCTCCGGGCCGCGACGAGCCTTTTTTCATCGGCCACCGCCGATACAAGCGGTCGTGCCGGGAGCCGAGAGAGACGAGCGGGCAAAAGTTGCCGCGCGGAAACGTCGACGGGGCTTGAACGAGACCGCCAGGAATATGACGGAGGAGAAACGAAGTATCTTATTTATGAATATTTATGCGAGAGGGAGAGAGAAAAAAAATCGGGGGAAAAAGTGTCAGAAGGCTGGAAGGATGGAAGGTATGAGGAACAAGGTCTCGCCGCAGTGGCTGCGGAGGTAACTGCCCCTGGTGTTTTTCTTGCCACGACGATTATTGAACTCTTTGCAAGACCATCCATTTTTACGCCTCCTGATGTATCCCCACTCGTTTGCTCTTTTGCGGGGCTGCGTGACAGTCTTGGCTGTTGTCGATAAAAAGTGCGATCAAAGCCATGTGACGAAACAAACGAACGAAGGCAAAGAACAAAGTCTGTAGAGAAAAGTCAATACCTTCTTCGTTTGCGGAACGAACTAATTCTGAACTGGATTGTTGATTAACCGCCCTGATGGCGTCATTCAACTTTTATGTAAACCTTTGCAAAACTATCCTATTTTGCGCCTCTTGATGTGTCCCAGCCTCATCCTTTTTCAGATCATGTCCGACTGTCTTTGCTTTCATCAGCCAATAGGAAATAGAAATGGATAGAAGAGTCAATACCTGCTTTGTTTGCAGGCCAAACTAATTCTGAATTGAATTATTGGATTATCTGTCCTGGTTTTTTTAAGACTCTCCTATTGAACTATTTGTGAACCCATCAATTTTCACACCTCTCAATGCGTATCATTCGTATTCTTTTTTCAGGCCACGCCTGACAGTCTCGGCTGTTATCGATGGAAAGTGTGATCAAAGCCATCTGAGGAAACAAACGAAGACAAAGAGCAAGACCAACAGCTCGAAAATCAGCCGAGAAAAGTCAACACCTGCTTTATTTGCAGATCAAACTAATTCCGAATTGGATTGTCGTTCGGAAGCCGTTCAAGTGGATCAAGCCGGGCTCCACGTTACCGCGAATTGAGTTCTCGTTTCTGTACCTTCTTCCGTCATCCGGCCCAACCAACAACAGTAACTTCCACTAACCCAACTAAGGAATTTATGTGCCACTCGAATATGTGCATACGTTACAACCCACCCAGCCCTGAATTTATGGATCGCGCGCACGGAAGCTCGCTCCTTTTTCCTATTTATTTCACTCAGCGAGGAACAAAAAAGTCGAACGTGTATTTTCTTGGCTCGGGCAGGTTCGAGTCGTTATGGGTCAACTCACGTTTTTTGATATATCGCTCGCCTCTTTGCTCCGCGTAAAGTTAAAGGCAATTATTATTGATCGAGTGCAAGGTAAATAGCTGGTGGCGCGGGACAAGTATGTGACTACCATAGATAACGCCTATCGGTGGTCATCTTCGCTGGTTGTCATATTTGCCAGCCAATTTGACGATCGCGAATAGCAGATACGAGCCGCGAGACCCAATGATCGCTCACTGATATCCGCTATCCTTGTTGGCGAATTAGGCGCGCACAATAGTTTTGGGTGACAGTGGGAATAAACAGCGTTTGTCTGAAAGCTAATTAGCGACTTTTATGGACAATGCAAAGAAGGATTTCAACGACCTTTCGCACTACGAATTCGCTTCATCCCGATCATCCTGGACGTCACTTTTCCTTGGACAAAATACTGGACCGGTTCTAATTCGGTCGGTTCGAATTAGGCGCGCACAATAGTTTTAGGTGACAGTGGGAATAAACAGCGTTTGCCTGAAAACTAACTAGCGACTTTTATGGACAATGCAAAGAAGGATTTCAACGACCTTTCGCACTACGAATTCGCTTCATCCCGATCATCCTGGACGTCAGTTTTCCTTGGACAAAATACTGGACCGGTTCTAATTCGGTCGGTTCGAATTAGGCGCGCACAATAGTTTTGGGTGACAGTGGGAATAAACAGCGTTTGCCTGAAAACTAACTAGCGACTTTTATGGACAATGCAAAGAAGGATTTCAACGACCTTTCGCACTACGAATTCGCTTCATCCCGATCATCCTGGACGTCACTTTTCCGTGGACAAAATACTGGACCGGTTCTAATTCGGTCGGTTCGAATTAGGCGCGCACAATAGTTTTAGGTGACAATGGGAATAAACAGCGTTTGCCCGAAAGCTAATTAGCGACTTTTATGGACAATGCAAAGAAGGATTTCAACGACCTTTCGCACTACGAATTCGCTTCATCCCGATCATCCTGGACGTCAGTTTTCCTTGGACAAAATACTGGACCGGTTCTAATTCGGTCGGTTCGAATTAGGCGCGCACAATAGTTTTAGGTGACAGTGGGAATAAACAGCGTTTGCCTGAAAACTAACTAGCGACTTTTATGGACAATGCAAAGAAGGATTTCAACGACCTTTCGCACTACGAATTCGCTTCATCCCGATCATCCTGGACGTCACTTTTCCTTGGACAAAATATACTGGACCGGTTCTAATAATCCAGCAGGGGGCTAAGGTGGATACTTGTGATATACCACTTCGGATAACAACTATCAGTGGCCATCTTCAACCAGGCGTCATATTTGCCAGCCAGTTTGTCGATCACGGATGCCGATACGCGAGCATCAACTCCAATTATCATCTCTCTCTAATTATAAAACAGCTGGAGAATCCCACTTAGAATTTGTCTGTTTCACCAGCGAGGAAGAAAGTTTACCCAAGAGGTGATTCGTGTATTTAAAGATCATCCACGGAGTGATATATGAAGCGTTACGATACAAAAGTGTATCCACGTTTTTTTTTTCTTCTCTTCGTACACTCGCGCACGACACTTCGCCTCGATACGACGCTGGATGACGACAGAGTTAAATAATAAAGCTCGTTAAATAGCGGATAATCAATCGTCGCCCGAACACACCGACCGGCTGGATTCGCGTATCATCCTTCAGTTATTCAGCTACCCGGCCCGACGACCGGCACCGTCACCGAGTGTCGATGCTGCAAACTCCGCACCGAGAATAATATTCTTCCACTCACGTATCTTTCCATATATTTCCATCGCGCCTCCTCTCGTCATCGTGGGGGTGGGGGGGTTATATTCATAGGACACGCTTAATAATTTCGCCATTTTATTGGAGACATGACGGGGGCGTAACATTCAACGATTGACGACACTCGCGAATGGGTTAATTAAATTTTCATCTGAATATAGAACGAACTATCCCCTCGCTTTCTCACGATCACGTACTCTCCCCTCGTTCATTCTCGTTCCGTCTTTATATATCTCGCCACTCCGTATCCCAGGCTATCTTCTCGCGACACTGTCATCGTCATATTGACGCGATGAAGATACCCGATGTGATTTATTGCGACGCCTCCGGGTTTTTTATGCCAACGAAAATAACTTAAACCGAATATTGATGTGTCGTGGATCTGACTTGCACCCAAAAAGTGTCAAAATCGACTAAATTTTTTTTCTTCGTTTTTTGAGGCATCGATGTTTCGCCTCCACTGTCGTTCTCAAGTTGTATATTATATTTGAGACAAATCCATCTGAGATGAGAATCATTTCGTCTTACATTAAAAAAATTCTACTTCCCAAAAGAAGATTTTTTTGTGAGTAGGGTGAATGCAGCAGTAAATGAACAGTCACCAGTGAATGAACAACAGCTTTTTGAGAGTTCATGAGAAATTACAACGGTTTGGACGAACATTAGATTCTTAATCTGTCTATTTTTTAGCTACCTACTGCGATTATTTTGTCGCAGAAGCCTATTTTCGACGAAAAGTGTAGGTTAGAATGGCCCGTTCATTTACTGGTGTTTTTGGATTTTTGGCTTTTAGCATTTGTTTTTATACACTTCGCGATAAAAATACGAGACTTTTTCAACTGCATCGCGTAATTCAACATTCTGGTAATTCGTTAAAATTTTCGCAAACACTCTGAAACTGGTACATTTGATAAAAACCTATGATAAACAAATCGTTCTGCTTAACTGTTAATTTACTGGTGCCTCTACCCTATCTTTTGTCACGGAAAACATTTATTAGAAACCTTTCGTAATTGATCAACAATTCCGGCTCTTTGTCGCGACAATTAATTGCATAAAATCATCCAGCATCGGTATCTTAATTTTCAAGCGGATTTTTTAAACAATATACCAAATGAGGGAAGTTTGGGGAAGGGGTTAATTTATTCCCGCGGCATGTGCGTTAAATTAAATAATGTAGCGTCGGATTAACACGTATTGGTTAGACCGAAGAAAGGCCGAAGGGAGAGAAAAGCCGGGTAAGAGAGAGAGCGAGAGAGCAGTCAGCGTGGAAGCTCGCACGAGGTTCGTTTGTCATTTTGCTTGCGGAGCACGGTCTCGCGATCAGCGAGCTGGAAGGGAGGCTTCCAGCATTCAAGCGCGGCGAACGCCGGCGTAGCGGAGCCGAGTCGAGTAGTCGCGAGAAAACATTTGATTAACACCTCCTCCCATGCTTCATTATTCCACAACGAAGCTTTACTAAATACTGCCGTACGTAACGCGAGTCTTTCCCCGCCTGTCGGTCGCGGTAAAATGGGACGAATCGTCCCTATATTCTATTATACCGATTCATCCGTCACTCCTTGCATCGCGAATATACCCGCGCTCGCATTTAACCATGTGTCGTCTTTTATAATTATACCCTCAGCCCGCAAGGACATGTGAAAAGTGACACTCAACGATACCGAGGCTTTGAAAATCTTTACGCGACTGTCAAATGAAAGGTTTCTACTTGCGAAGGAAAAAAGTGCATTTGTGGCTGTTGATTGATGAGCATACGGCAATCAGAGTCAGACAATATTCTTTTCTTATGTAGTCAGGGTTTTTAATGTTAAAAATTATGAATTTTGTTTCTATTGTTACCAATGACATTTCATGATTTGGTCTAATCAGTATTTGCGTTAAAAATTAATTGACGTCGTTGTAGTGTTTATCAATTTTACAAATCCTCTTAAAAAAATCAGTGGGGAAAATATCTCGCATTTTCGATGTAAGTATCGATGTCGGGTTATTCGTTTTCTGATTGGCTGTCGAGCCGCCTGCAACTCGTTCTTAACCAACGAGCAGTTTCAGGTAGTGTTACTGTGTTTTGACAGTTCTCGGGTGTGCGAGATTTGAAGGTTTGTTAAGGTTATTTCGGGAAGGGTGGTCAAGCTCGCCTGTGGTCTAATATTATCTTATTTGTAGAGAAAAAAATAATTTTTCACGTCTTTATCGTCGTATCTTTCATTTTTCGGGGAAACAATGGCGTTTTTCGGAATCAGTGGGAAATTTGCCGCCTGATAGGGATTTCGAAATTTACGAAATCGAACCTTTTTTTCGGAAAAAAACGCAACGAAAAATACGAACGTACGGAACGTATGGAAAAATTTGCGATTTTTGAGGGTTCGATTTCAAGATTCTGTAAAAAAATTCTCTCGAACGAAGGAAGAAAATCCAGGTTCGATCGACCCAAAAAAACGTAATCTCGATTTTAGTGAAATGACGAAATTTCGAAAAAAGTTCAAAAAAACTTTTTATTTTTTCACTTCTTTTTAATACCTTATTTCATTATATTTTCGCGCGCACACAACGAATTCGCCATTAGATTTTTTCGAAACGCAACAATTTTCAGAAAAAATTTAAAAAATTTGATTATTCTCGTTTTTTCATATAATTTGTATCATCAAATTTTCTTAATAAAAAATCAAAAATACACCCACAAATCTGGTCTACATCGGTACTTCCAGGTTTCAGGCTGTAATATCGTGAATTAATTCGGACAAAAGAGGCGCGACGAGCGACAATATTTCACTTGCAAATAGGTACATTCATTTTTATCCCAGCCTCTCGATTTATTCCGAGACGCAGCACGCATACGCGGGTCGCTTTGTTCGAGGGTCGCGCGCGGCGTGCGTTAATTATATGTTTTCTCGCTTCCGGGTGAAAGGAGCTTTCTTCCGGCCGGTTGATCGCGATTCCTCGTCGCGCTCTCGTTGCCGCTCTACCCGCGCACCACGTTTGCAGCGTGCGGCGGTGGAGAGAGCGAGCCGCGTTGACGCACAGACGCCGAGGGACACAACGCGACACTCGACGCGGAGGTGCGAATGAATGAGAATGGACAATTCGCCCCAAACTCGCGGCTAACTCCGCGCCCGACAAAACACTCGGCTGCGAAAAGACTCGACGATGGAATTAATTTACTACACCGGGTGTTTTATTCGACAATATAAAGGACAAGATTGCTACATGTGTTTTTCGTGGGGGGGGGGGGGGCAATTGAGACTGCGCGAACAAATACGTTCATATGTCACGCGGCTTCCGTCTCGTTGATCACGAATACCCGGCGAGGTGATGATGCAAGAACAGAATATATATTAACGAACTCCATACAGTTTTCAGTCCTCACTCGTGTATCGTATCAGCGACGAGGGACAATTAATGACTTTTTGCGTGAGTAAATGAATTTTTTATTTCATAAGCCGGGCTCAATCGACTTTGGAAAGAAACGAAAAAGTTGTCCGATCGGAAATTTACCGCTGATTACGTCTTTAAATTTCTATCAGGGGAAATATCACTGTTAAAAATGTTTGTGAATTTACAACATGTTCAACATACAAGTGTATATGAAATTTACAATAACAGTAACTGAAAATTATTATTAATTTACAATGTTTGAAGTTTTTTAAATTTTCATATTAAATTTAATATATGTCTATTGTATTTACTATAATCGGTATTGAATATTAAGAAACTGATGTCTTAAAGTGACACTTACTATACAAGTAATTGAATTTGATGTAAAGTGAATGGAAATTACAATATCTGTATGTTAATACAATCTATTTTTTTCTTACACAGTGACATTTTGTTGATACCGGGTGAAATCTGTGACATGCGTAACTGCCCTACGACGATTTTTCGAATGATATTCATATTTCACCTATATAATTTCCGTGCGATTTATGTAGGACATTTGAATAAACGAAATTCACAAGTAGGCAATAGCGTAGTGGGTAGCGTCTTAGGTAGGTAGGTAGGCATAGGTAAGTAGAGTAATTCGAGGGTCGGTAGTTCAAGTCCCATCCCAGGCGATTGTTAACAACAATAAGCATTCGTGGAGATAATTTTTTTTCACGAATATTTATCTTTTACCTATAAAATACTATATAGCAGTGCGTAATTAAGCTGTTTGGCGATAATTAAAAGTATTTACTTTCAGTTAAATGCTTTTCAAAGTTTAACACTAAATGAATTCAATTTAATATACTGTATATTAAAATTCAATATACCGTGTGTTAAAAATTTGACACAATAGTATAGTAAATTGTATGTACCGTATATGCATAAAACTTCATATACAAATTATGAATTTTCAAACAGAATTTTTTTACAGAGTAATTATGGATGACGAGGAAATAATGAACAAAGTGCATATTCCGTACAACCATTTATTGTAATTTTTGCAGAAAAAAAATGTAAATATGACAATTTTGATTGTCCGTCTCAATAAAAAAAGACGATCCTTGAAGATACAAAAAACTGTCTTACTAACCACCGCCGGCGATTAAACAAAAAAGTTCAACCGTTCAAAAACTCGTTGAGGCAAAAAAGCCACCGGATCGATGGTGTTCGAAAAGTTGCCTGGTCAATCACAGCCGCACGTTGGGGTCGCCTCGAGAGTCCCCGATTGTGGCCACCGATCCTCGCTTCACCCTCCCCCCCAGCCTCGCCCCTCCCACAATAGGCCATTGCCGATAGTGATTAGTAAAAAAATAATGATTTCCCACTCTCGACTCGTTCTCGCGCTGATTCTTTGATTGGAAGTCGTCGCGGTGAACTCTCAAACTTTCCCCATCCCCCCGGGGGGTTCCCCGTGTTCGTCCCCCTCAGCCGCCTCGACTCGACTCGCGCCAGTCGTCCTCGAGTGTCGCCCCCCCGGAGACGGCCAACTCGGTCGGTGGCGCGCGGCGACGGCGACGTAACCCGACCGGTAATTAGTCAATTAATTAAGGTACACATAATTATTAGCGAAGACGCGAGAGAGCGCGAAGCGATCGTGCGGGGTGGAGGGGAGCGAGGGAGAGGAAAAGTCTGCGGTCTCTCACGCCGCGCGGATTCCTCGAATTTTTCCCTTTTTCGTCGCAACGCTCCTCGAGCCTGATACCCACGCGATTGGGAATTATTGAGAAAATTAATTGTGCGTGAAGTCTACGGGGTTCCACGTTCCGCCACCCCCTTTTCTTCCTCTTTTCCCGCCACCCCCCCCCCCCCCCCTTCGCGCTCTTTCGTTCCCTCGCTCCTCTCCTCGTCGCCTCATTCTTCGTCGTTCCACTTTTTTCTTTTTTTTTTTTTACTTTCCTTTCCTCCTCTGACTTCTCTCTCCTCGCTGCATCCCGAAAGAGTTCAGCGCTCCGAGCGGTAAAACGTTCTGTGTGCGAGATTGTCGAATGTCATATATTAGCGCGCGAACGCGACGAACACGCGTTACCCACACCAAACCGCATACAAGTATTTCGGAAGGTATAAGAATTAAAGAAAAAAAAAGTTGGACAAAAAATGGAGAGTAAGAGAGACCGGGAAATGAGGAAAAAAGCTAGGAGTCGTGGGTATCGCCGTTTGTTATACCCGGCGTTAGTTCTCGGGACTACCGCGAGCAATTATCAACGCAATATTAACGCTCCACTGGGAATCGTTCGTTATCAGTCATTAACTGAAATTATTGAACCTATCTATATTATGCATCTATAGCAGCAATTTCGGTTATACACTCGATTGGACGTTAATACAAATATTATTCCTCGCGCGCGGCAGAAATAAATCGTCTAATCGACATCCAATTTTGCTCTCCATAATTATCGTGATCTTGAAGCGCAACGAGAAGAAAAAAAAAAAAAAAATACTCGCGAGTTCGCGAATTTAGTCGGGTACGGGCGAACCAGCCCTGTAAAGTATTCGAGGTGCGAAAAATATACAAAGTATTTCGGCTTTCTTGTCTTCCTATATTACAGACATATCGAAATCGGTAAAAAAAAAAACAAAAATTTGTCACCAAAATACTTCGATTGTCACCAAAATGTACATTCTCACAAAAAAAATGTCACGATACAATTTTTTTTTTTTTTTTTCTTAAATCATGAAAGGACCGATTCTCATGCCGATTTACGGCGATTGAGAAATTGTAACGCGGATCCTCGAAGGCGGATCGGCGATCGCGAGCAACGTTAAACGGCCGATCGTCATTCTCAGCACTGTTTTATCATGAATTATAATTAGCCGCATAAATATGCATTGGTGCGTGGCATAATTTGACCAATAACAGTAAATTACTCACGAAGGCCAGAGCAGTGCTAGGTTGCGGCGAGAGAGGGGAGAGGGGCGGGGAGAGGGGGGGGGGGGGGGTATTACGGGGGTTGAATCTACCGAGCGACTCGTTGAAGGCCAGAGTGAACCCGCTCGACGATAATACGATTAATTGGTATTGCTAATCGACGATAATTAATATAAATAGATGATTGCCGTTGGCAGCGATTCGATCGTGACACAGGTGGCAAAGGCCTTTTCGTCCTCGACTCTGCGCATCCGTTTCCCGCAAACAGCGCGAATTCCGACCGAAGACCCTTCAACTCCCTGCGGCTTTTTCTCGATTGCCGCCTCGCTTTTCCCTGCCCCGCCGTCTCGTCGTATTTATACGCGATTATCCGCGAATCATCGTTGCGGCGAAATTGTCGCGAGCCTCTTTGGCTCAGTGAAAAAGGAAGTGAAAAATGTTGATGTGAGAAAAAAATCCTAGGGACTTGAAGAAAAAAAAATATATTCGTTGGACACGTCGACCGAGTTCGCAATTTCAAATCGTGAAAATTATTTCGGCGGGAAATTTCTGCGAGGAGGAATTTTCACGAGTTCGGAAAAAAATATTATCTGCACTGCGCAGGATTTTTTAATCCGTCGGAATATTAATCGAATTTTTTTAGGCGGAAGGAAAAATATTTCCACGAGTGATCTGCGGTATTACGCCGCGGATAAAGAGTTTCGAGTACCGAATCCGACATTTCCATACGATTTGCATTCCCGCGGATGCGAGTACGACCCAAAGTATTTCGGCGGGGTGGATTTTACATACCTTTATACGTACATAATAATAGATACCGCGGTTTATACGCGATACTCGGGTAGGTCTGGCATTTTCATCCAGGTTACGAGCACGCTGTTCGCACGACGCCAAGTCGCGCGCGCCATAAACATGAGTCAAAGTCCCCCGAGCTTTGGCGAGACGACTGCGAAAGACGTTTTGCGTTATAGAAAAAAAAACTTTGCACATTATTTCCTCATTAATTTTCGTTTTTCACAAAGCCACCTCTATGAAGAAGCTTGTTTATCATTTTTGACTTCCTCATAGAGGAAACTTTGTGAAAAACGAAAATTTATGAGGAAGCAATGTGCAAAGTTCGACTTTGCAACTTTTTTTTTTATTTGAACTAAAGAAAGATCTGTTACAAACACCGTTACATATAATTTTTATTAGATACAAAGTTTTGTGTTACTTTCTTAATTTTTGCGGAAGTTATAACGAAAATCGAGATTTTTTTTTAAATTCAAAATAGTGCAAAATCCGAACGACTTTACCGATCATCACCTAATTTCGTACGTAGCAGGCCTGTATGTTGTTATTCCACTATACAACAATTCAGTTTATTTGTTAAAATTCGACGTGATTTAGAGCAAAATATATATATTTTTTTAAATTCAAAATTCTATAAAATCTGAACCGCTTTACCGATTTCGTCGAAATTCAATACCATACAACATTAAACGTATCTTCAGTTATGAAGAACTATTTAGCTAAATCGGCGAAGTTTTACGAAAGTTAGAGTGACCACGCCCTTTTTTCAACAAATTCAAAACTACATAAAATCTTAATTACTATATACATTTTGTCAAAAAATCGCGCCATTCAAAGAGGGGCGACTACTCTACTTATGTGCCAAACTTGAGCCCGATCGCTCGAACGGTTACTGAGCGAGAGGCGATTAAATTTTCGAAGCCCAGAATACACACACACACACACACACACACACACACATAGATACGGACATTTTTTCTAAACCATTTTTCTCGACGTTTCAGGTGATTCTAAGCATACTGTCATAAAAATCTCGAAATTTTTTTTTTTTTTTTCATGAAAACAAAGCTTTCTCTATGAGGAAGCAAAAAAAAGCGTGGAAGGGAGAAAATGAATTTTCAAAAATATCGCGAGACTAAGAATAGAGCGGGGCTTGCGGTAAATTGGTGACACATTAATTCCAGTCGACAACATCGATTTGCCGGGGTTACGTCGCGGGGCCGCGGAGTCGCGCCTGTCGCACTGCACGTCGGCCACTCCGTGCCGCGCACTATGCACTATCGTATAACACACTTATCCGAGTGCATATATATACGCACGTATTCCTATTTATACGAGGCAGCGATGCGCGAGCGTCCATTCACGCCAAATATATGCGGTTATACTATATTCCGCGCATAATGCATCCAATACCAATCGTATATTCCACGTACACATGATTACAGCGCGCATGCCGTACGTAATGTGCAGATATACTTTCGTGACGCACGTAATCCACTGCACTTTCGGTCGCTGCAATATCTTTTTTTTTCTGTTGTCTAAAAAAAAGATTCGTCTATAAAAAGTCCAAGTTTTACTGAAAATCTAAAATAAAAAAATCTGTTCGATATTTTTTTTAAAGTAGTGAGCTCGATTTTTGTAATTTTCGGTCCGTTGTTTATGACGAAAAAAAGATGAAAGGTTCAGGTTAAATATCGATGGGTTATTATTGTAGTGAAAAAAGTGTAATGATGTGAAAAAGCGTAACCTTTGTTCGATGTTTCTTTGCTCGCAGACAACAAATTCATTTCATGTTTTTGTTCAGCCGTGACGGATAACAGATGACATTTTTGTTGTTGTAAAATCACGGGCAGTTGGTAACAAAAGTTTTTGATTCTTTTTTTTTAATTGAGAGGGTCAAGAAATCACCATGCTTACAATTTTTGTTGCTGTAAGAATGACAAAGATTTGTTGTTCGAACTACCAGCTTACATTGTAACACATAAAACATTCTGCAGCATTTTGCGAACAGCAAAAATGTTCCATTTCATATCCAGCGCGTGCCAAAAACTCGAATTTCGCAATTACGAAAACAAGAAACCAAAAACACTAAAAATGCAAATTACACATTTGTGAGGTGAGATAAAAGTTGTTTTTTTTCGCCAGCAAACGATACGAAGCGACGATACCGAAGCGAAGAGACGAGGAGAGCGAGAGAAAGGCGAAAAATAAAAACAAGTAAAAAAAAATGTCGAGCAGTCGAGTCGCGGAGATAGAGTAACGGAAGTGAGGGAAAAAAAAGGAGAGGGAAAGTGGAGTAAAAAAAGAAGAAGACAGGCAAGATAGACAGGAGGAGGATGAGGAGGCAGCGCGGAGAATCTGTGAGGAGGAGGAGGAGGAGGAGGAGGAGAGCGCGCGGGAGGCTCTCCAACATTTGAAATAATACCCGGGGCCCCTCTTTATTTTTTATTTCGCGCTTTACGCGCCGCGCGGCCAATGAAAGAGCCACTTCGAGCTTTTGTCGCTCGGTTGCGGGGGGGAGACGCGCGCGGAAGCTTCGAGCGTTGGGGAAATTTCTCTCTCGTTTTCTCCCTCGACTCCTCGTCCCTTTTTCTTTCGCCCGCGCCCGCTGTCGCGCGCCGCCCGCACCGGCGCGCGAGACGTCGGTTTCGAAGCACTTGTTCCCCGGCAGAATCGCTGCGCGTTGTGTGTGCGATATCGTGCCGCGCGCAAAGGAAGACAGAGAGCGGGAGGGAAAAAAACGAAACGAGAGACGAAAACGAGGAGACGGAAGTGAACGTTGGAGAAAAAAATCCGACTTCCAACGAATTCACACGTGTTCGTCGCGATTTTCAATCAAATAATAATACTAAACAAAAATTGCAGTAAAAGATAATAATAATGAATAAAGATAAATATCCATAACAATCCAAATTTCTACAAATAAATGAAAATAAAAATAAAAAGTTGTAAAGTAAAACTTTGCACATTGCTTCCTCATTAATTTACCATTTTCCCAAAGCCACCTCAAGGAGAAGCTTATTTATTCACTTTGGCTTCCTCATAGAGGAAGCTTTGTGAAAAATGGAAATTAATGAGGAAGCAATGTGCAAAGTTCCACTTTGCAACTTTTTTTATATGAACAAAAGAAAACTCCGTTATGAACAACGTTACATCTAATTTTGATTAGATACACGGAGAGAAGGATCTGATAAAATTTACCGGGCGCGATAGTAAAAATTACCAACACGCCTGGTGTTGAAAAGCCACAGCCGACACCTGACAAACAGTACGAGAACAATGAGAATTTCTAACATTTTTAACCATATTTCGTGGTAAAAATTCTCATCGTTCTAGTTCTTCTCGATAGATGGCGTTATATCTCCCATCTACCGGAAATTTACAACACTTTTTGCAGAAATATGGTAAAAAGTATCAGATCCTTCTCTCCGTGTACAAAGTTTTGTCTTACTTTCTTAACTTTTGCGGAACTTATAGCGAAAATCGACATTTTTTGAAACATTCAAAATAGTGTAAAATCCGAACCACTTTACCGATCATCACCATATTTGATACGTGGAAGCCCTATATGTTGTTTTTCGACTATACAACATTTCGGTTCATTTGTTAAAATTCAACGTGATTTAGAGCAAAATATTTTTTTTTTAATTCAATATTCTATGAAATCTGAACCGCTTTACCGATTTCGTCGAAATTCAATACCATACAACATTAAACGTATCTCCAGTCAAGAAAAACTATTTAGCTAAATCGGCGAACTTTTACAAAAGTTAGAGCATACCGACATGAAAATCTGAAAAAAAAAAAAAATTCATGAAAACAAAGCAAAGGCTATGAGGAAGCAAAATAAAAACATAATAATTATTCATAAAACTAATTTCATCGGCTAACGAATTTCTACCAAGATTTCCCAACTAAATTTTCTACTTGCGATAATTTGTAAAAAGAAGAAAAAAAATTGTTTTTTTATACAAACATTTTTCACTAAGAAACATTGGCTGAGACGAGATTTCAACGACGGTGAATAAAAAAAATAAGACGCCCGCATAATCGGGTAGCGATTTTACTGACGTTAATGAGATCAGGAATTTGTAAAAAAAAAGAAAAAAAGAAAGCGCCAGAGCGCATTGCGGGAACACAGAGAGGACGGGGAGCGACCGGATGAGGTCGGTGGGGAGATTCCTCTCTTCCTCTTCTCGCTGCGCGCCGGTCGCTCCGCTCTCGCTGTAAGCCTGTAATTTAGAAGTGGCCTCGGGCTTTCCACAAAACATATTGACACGTTGTCTCTCGTCCTTCTCTGCCTCCGCCGCCCCGTCGCCCCTCCTCGGCCCTCTGCCTACCGGCCAACTTTATGCCACAACTACCGATCGGCTAATTGCTATAATCAACCGGCGGCGCGAATCGGCTGTGCGGCCGGTCTCACTGTGTTCTGCGTCGTGCGTGTGAGTATAATTCACAAATATATAGCCGCATATAGCGCATATATAGATATATAAAAATGTACGTATAAATTTTGCTGCACCCAGTGAGTCCACCGATTTTCTCGTCTTTTTTCTTTTTTCTCTTCGTCGGAAATCATCCTATATATTACGGCGCACTCGTACTTCGCATTTGCTCCTCCTTTTTCTCCGTACTCAACTAAATCGATCCACCGTTTTTTCTTCTCACATCCGCAACTTGTTGTGCCCATTTATTCGACTATTATTTCTAGTTTTTTTTACTCGTGTATTTAATTATCTTCACGAGTTACATAATTGGCTGAATTGAGATATCGCGTCACGCAAAAATAACGTTCCGCCAATACAATGAATTCACACAAATAGCGTTAAACGATTGTTAAAAACAGAATATCCAAAACCTCATTTCGACACCTTTGAGTAACCATTCAACTTGTCCTCAATCCCGCATTCCGGAAATCCCAAGCAAAACTATAAAACCAATTTGGGTTTTATAGTTCATTTTATCCGCATTTTTTCGCCATATGATTCACTCGCCGCGGCGCGGATTGGAAGGCAAAAAAAAAACACACACGCAGCGCTCTCGCACTATTTTCGTTCCGTATCTCGTTTTATCATCGCAAAACTTTTCGTTACCGCAGAGGCGCTCGTTTTTTTTACCCGCCGCGCGATACCCATTTTTACAGCCGTTCGGTGTGTCCGGTTTGCCACCTTTTTTGTTGCTTTTTTAGCGCCTCTGCACCACCCGTTTATTTGCGACTTTGGTCGAGCAATTTCGGCGCGAAATCTACGATCGAGAGTGTCATAGAGGGAAAGGGACGTGGGGGGTGGGGGTTGGGGGGCGACCCCCCCACCCCCCAATCCGCCAAGCGCCCCCAGCCCCGCCGGTCGTGCGAATCGCGTAACAGCGCGACGAATCGGATGGCGCGATTCGCGAGCGCGCCGGGCGAGCGATAGGAGGACCCGGTGAGTCGGCCGGTCCATCGCCAACGGCTACGCAGCGATAGCCAAAGTCGCCCGCGCAAACCGCGGCGTAAACTCGCCGCGCGGAACCGCCTGGGCAGCTTGCTACCGATACGAATCTGCCGCCCCGCGTAACCAACGCGTGAATCTTCACTGTCAAAAAATTCTGTTTGAAAATTCATAATTTGTATATGAAGTTTTATGCATATACGGTACATCAAATTTACTATAGTCCAATTTTTAGTGTTAAACTTAGAAAACATTTAGTGTTAAACTTAGAAAAGTATTTAACTAAAGTATTTTACTAAAGTAAATTCTTTTAATTATCGCTAAACAGCTTAATTACGAACTGCTATTTAGTATTTTATAGGTAAAAGATAAATATTCGTGAAAAAAAAAAAATTATCTCCACGAATACTTATTGTTGTTAACAATCGCCTGGGATGGGACTTAAACTACCGACCCTAGAATTATTCTACTTAGCTATGCCTACCTACCTACGTAAGACGCTACCGACTACGCTATTGCCTACTTGTGAATTTCGTTTATTCAAATGTCCTATATAAATCACACGGAAATTATAGGTGAAATATGAATATCATTCGAAAAATCGTCGTAGGGCAGTTACGCAAGTCACAGATTTCACCCGGTATCAACAAAATGTCACTGTGTAAGAAAAAAAAATAGATTGCATTAACATACATATATTGTAATTTCCATTCACTTTACATCAAATTCAATTACTTGTATAGTAAGTGTCACTTTAAGACATCAGTTTCTTAATATTCAATACCGATTATAGTAAATTCAATAGACATATATTAAATTTAATATGAACATTTTAAAAACTTCAAATATTGTATATTAATAAGAATTTCCAGTTACTGTTATTGTAAATTTCATATACGCTTGTATGTTAAACATGTTGTAAATTTACAAACATTTTTAACAGTGATATACGCAGCAATAGCCAAAGTCGCCCGCGCAAACCGCGGCGCAAACTCGCCGCGCGGAGCCGCCTGGGCAGCTTGCAACCGATACGAATCTGCGCCCCGCGTAACCAACGCGTGAATCTTGCCCGCGAGCCATGTGCCACGTGTAACACGCAGAATCACGAACCGGTGGGGCGTCCCCCCCCGCGCGTGGGGGGATCACCCCACCGGTGGGGGGGGGGGGGGCGCCCCATATACCGACACGCGCCGCGCGCGTCACACAAACGCGAAGAAAAAAGACTCGCAGGCTGCGCGCAGTCGATGCAACGACGGTGGAATTCACTCCGCCAATTCGCAAACGCGAAACGCCGCGCGGACAACACAAAACCCGCACCGACGGACTCACGCACGATGACGATGATACCGCAGCGGCGACCGGCAGGCATTACTCCACTATCTCGCACATAAATACAAATGCACGCACACAGAACCCGCGGATACGTAAATATTCCGGGGGGAGGATGGGAGTCGGGGGGGGGGGGGGGGCAACAGACACAGAGACGATGGCACCACCAGGTATATCTCCAATATTTATGGGCAATATTTCCGATTCAGCTGGCGCTATCGAGGCCCTTACCAGTTCAACATGTCCGCAATAAAAAACGCTGGGATAAAATTATATCCCACGTCTCTCGCCACCGGCTCCGGGAGCCGCTGAAACTCGTCAAAAGTTATGAGAGGTGTGGGCGCGGGGGGGGGGGGGCAGTGGGGGGCAGTGGGGCCTCCCCCTCCCCTCCCACCCCCTGCAGAGTCACTGCGAAGAGGGCGCAATCCGCGATGTGTTTCGATGGACAGGGGGATGAAGTGTGGGGGGGGGGGGGGCAAAGGGGGCGTGGGGGAGGGGAGGGGATTTTCGATTCCCAGAGCAGGCAGCTCGTATCTGTATCTCTATTCCGTAGGCCTGTGTGCGCTTTGCGTGTGCGTGCGGCCTGTTTGTGTGTACATCGGTGGTCCACTGTACACACATAGCCCACGGTTGGCCTGTATAGACGGTTTTATACTTGGGCCGGTGTATCCCGAACGAAAGCGGCATAAATATCGATGTATGCAAGCGTATCGACTGCACCAATGACCGGTAAAGCGTCGATCGTCCAAGTTACGACTCATCCATACATAAATATACGGGCCCATATACACGGTGTGTGTCTGCGTTTGACCGAATACTATTTACTCTCTGTTTTATACCGCGGCGCGTGGCGCGGCTACACGGTTTTATATTAAATTATACCGCCCATTCCCATCTCCGCGATGGTTTGCACGGTTTTCCATGTATGAATTTGCCGCGCGTATCTGGCCACCGGGATTCATCCACTGCGTGGGCACTTTATGATCTTTTGTTTTATTACACGGAAATTTTTATTATTATCGCGACGCTCGGGAAGCTTAAATGGCTATTTTTTTTTTTTTTTTCGGCAAAAGCGAGCGATGAGTGGAACGAAAATTTAACGACTTTTGGAAATTGAGCTTCTTTGTTTTTTTTTTCTTTTTTTTTTGTTATTTTGTTTTGAGACTCGCGAGATTCCGGGCAATAACGTGAAAGCTAAATATTCCCCGAGTTACGAAAGTCGCGCACCCTTTCGTTTTTATTTCCACCCTCCGCTCCGCCGTTGGGATGTGGATACGGTTATTTCTGTTTTTACAGTCGTGCGATGCTTAGTATTTAAATGCAACGTCCGTGGGGCTAAAACTTTGCATGGAAATTTCGCATTTTGATTTCCGCTTTTTGGAAATTCGAAAAAGTTCTTCCCTCCTCTCGGGGAGAAAGAGAGTCATTTGAATTTTTTTTTTTTTAAATCAATTTTTGGGTCGCTGCGCGTACATTTTTGGAGCGATGAATTCTTCAGTGACGGCGAAAATTTGTTTTCATTTAATTCCCGGCTTTTCGCCGGACTGTAAACTGGAAAACCGTCTCTTGCGAATGTGGAAAATTTGACTGCACCGCGCGCGGTAGGTTCGCAATGTCGTCGTTTCTGCGGTACCAGACACAGAAACGCCCGGCAATGTATTACGAAAGTTTCGTCCCCGGCACCGTCCGTGCTCCACGCGTGGCACACTATATTATCAGAAAGTTTTCCACTCCGGGAAAAATTCTTAAATTATGGATTCCGGCAGCGAAACGAAAGGGCTGCGCCGCCGTGGGCGGCCGCGGTTGCATCGGGCGAGAGCGCGGCGACGCTGCACTCTGCTCTCCCCGCTGCATATAACATATTGCCTTTTCTTCGCCTATGAATTTTCCTTCGGGACGGAGGAAATACAAAAATACCGAGCGCAAAAATGGACGAAAAAAGTTACGAAACTTCTCGACGTACATTTATTTATTTATTTATTTACGCGTTCGCTCTGCAATTTTCCGAACCACATTTTTACCGAAAAACCCAATTCCCCTTTTTTCAAAATTCCACCACGGCAGAAGTAACCAAAAATTGTGTCTCGCAGCCGGGAAAAAAATTCCAGACTCGCTTCCTTCTTTTCGGTTCGTCCGATAACAAAAACGTCACTACTTTCTCTACATCTCTCCGTATGTCGGATCTCTCTTGATTCGAGTGAAAACGCCGAAAAAGTAACCCGAGGCGCGTGAGATGCCTGGGTGAAAAATATTGCGGAGTCGCTCTTCGCAATATCGTTTGTCAGGATCAAAAGCGGGGAAATAGAAGGGGGTGGGGGGAGATAGTAGATGCGTAGCTATTAAGATAAAACAGAATGGGGGGAGGCAAATATTATGAAATAATAATAATAATAGTAATAATAATAACGAATAATAATAATAATAATAATAATAATTGTAATAATAGCAATAATAATAATAATAATACAACGAGTAGCGAGGCGGCAAATGGCCCTCAGGACCCCCCAAGGGGAGTGAGTGGAGGCCAAACGGACAGTAGTTACAGTGATAGTTCTTTTTTCTTCTTCTTCTTCTTCTTCTTCTTCTTCCTTTCCTCCTTTTCTCCCCCTCGACGAACGCTCCGAGTGTAAATACGCGTCGACGACTCTGTGTATGCTAACGTTCCTCCCCCTCCCCCCCCCCCCCCCCCACACTTCCCCCCGTTTCCTTTTTCTTTCCCTCGTCGCCGTCCGCGAGACGCTCTACCTACATTTATGTAACTCGTTCGGCCAGAACTAACTCCAATAATCGTTGAAACTAATGCCCCCTCCCGGCCGCATCGCGGACAGACGGACGGACGGGCGGCGCAGTCGAAAGCAGTATAAGTGCTCGGGTAGTTGCGCCGCTTGTTCGTCCCAAGAAAAGTATCATGGCCTCTCCTCTCCGGCATCGCTAATGTCTGGCGCAACCCTTTCCGCCCCCGCGCGTTCCTCGTGCGGCCCGATGCAGGGGGTAAGTTTTTAATTATCTCCGCGTGGCATCCAGCGCGGCCAGTAAAATGATATACGCAAGCGCGCACTCGATAGTATCCGCGTTCGGGGTTGCGGGGGTAAAAACTTAAATTGCCGGTGAGGGGGAAAAAAAAATACAGGCACGAGGATGTAATGAGGGACCATTTTTGCGAATGTCACGTTTCAATGTTTTTTTTTTTTTTTTCACGAACTTTGTTGTCGAACAAACTACGCTTTTGTTATCCGCAACTTGGCTCTGTTATTACAAGTTTTTACGCGAATATCTCGGTCTCGCGAATTGTTACCGCGGAAAAAAGGATGACAACATTATTTTATGCGTCATCTCGCAGGTGCGTCGTTTTTTCATTGTTACTAAAATAAAAAAAATGTATGGTTTTTCAGGGTGAAGAAATTGCGAAGCCGGAGAAATCCGGTTTACAAATTTCCGGTACTCAAACTTCCGCTCTCGGTTTTCACTCTTCGCGTTCTTTGCTCGTGAGAGTTTTCGTCATGAGGAACTTTCAAACGTGAAAAAAAAACTAATTTCATTTTTGAAAGATTTAAGAAATGAATCATTTTCAGGGTGAAAAAATGTCGACGAGCCAGAAAATCCTGTTTACGGATACTCAGTACACAGAATTCGCTACTTTTTATTTTCAAAAACTCAACGTCGCTCCCGCTTTCACTCGTTACGTTCTTCGCTCGCGAGAATTTTCATCGCGAGGAATTTTTTCGAACCCGGGATCGTTGTTGGCAGATATCCTGATAAAAAAGAGGGGGGGAGAGAAAAAAAAATAAGTCGACTGAGTTTGGGCGAGGGGCTCGAAGAAAAAGAGCTGGCGGTAGAAAATGGCAACGGGTGGGAGGGGAGGAGAGGGGATTGGGAAGAGTCTGCCGAGTCTACGGGGCCGACTAGCGTACAGACGCTGACGTAAACCGTAACGATAACGATTATGGAAGCAGTTACCCTCCCCCCTCGCCCCCCCCCCCCCGGGCCCCTCTCGCCCTCGCCACCGAGATCCCCGAGACCAACGTTCTTTCTCAACGATTACGCTCCTGAAAATTATTACTCGCAATAACGCTCCACCTTTATTACTATTATCATTATTATCATTGTTATTATTATTTCTATCATCGTAATACGTTGAGAGTAGGCGCGGGGGAGGGATCCACCCCCTTGACTGCCCGGGAGGGGGTCGTTTCGTCGAAGCGACCAGGCAATGTCCACTAACGCCCGGGCAACAAAGAGTCTTTCGTTTAGAAAGAGAGAACGAAGAAAAAATGACCCTAATACCCGAGATCTTGTCGGGACGTTTTTTAGTATCAAATCACGAAAATACTTCTGCACTGTTAAAAATGTTTGTAAATTTACAACATGTTTAACATACAAGTGTATATGAAATTTACAATAACAGTAACTGAAAATTATTATTATTAATATACAATGTTTGAAGTTTTTTAAATTTTCATATTAAATTTAATATATGTCTATTGAATTTACTATAATCGGTATTGGATATTAAGAAACTGATGTCTTAAAGTGACACTTACTATACAAGTAATTGAATTTGATGTAAAGTGAATGGAAATTACAATATATGTATGTTAATACAATCTATTTTTTTTCTTACACAGTGACATTTTGTTCACACCGGGTGAAATCTGTGACTTGCGTAACTGCCCTCCGACGATTTTTCGAATGATATTCATATTTCACCTATAATTTCCATGCGATTTATATAGGACATTTGAATAAACGAAATTTACAAGCAGGCAATAGCGTAGTGGGTAGCGTCTTAGGTAGGTAGGCATAGGTAAGTAGAGTAATTCTAGGGTCGGTAGTTCAAGTCCCGTCCCAGGCGATTGTTAACAACAATAAGTATTCGTGGAGATAATTTTTTTTTCACGAATATTTATCTTTTACCTATAAAATACTAAATAGCAGTTCGTAATTAAGCTGTTTGGCGATAATTAAAAGAATTTACTTTCAGTTAAATGCTTTTCTAAGTTTAACACTAAATTCATTAAATTTAATATACTGTATATTAAAATTTAATATGCCGTGTGTTCAAAATTTGACACAATAGTATAATACATTTTATGTACCGTATATGCATAAAACTTCATATACAAATTATGAATTTTCAAACAGAATTTTTTTTACAGTGCATGGGTATCATTCGAGTGACAAGTTTCGAAAATAGGAAAAAAATATCATTTCGACTACCAGTTGCATAAACAGAAAAAATCGAAGAAAAATCTACGACCAATTAAGGTAGTCGCTCTGCTACGTGCTAGTCATATGACTGCTTGTTGGTAATCACGTTTATAGGAAAGCACTTATGACCATTTTCACGATGTGAAAAATAGTTTTCTTAAAAAAGGTTTCACAGTTTGCGCGTGTAAACATCTTACTTTATAATGTAAAAATTAATTCTATTATATTTTGTATTTGACTCGGTTTTTATCAGCTGTCAATCCGTGTTCACAGTGAGACTTATTATTATGGATATAAAATGGACTTGGCAAGTTATGTGTGAATTATCTAATGTTGTCCTTTAATCCAGAAAGGTAAGAAAATAATGTAATCGTTGTCTTTGTCCAGCGTACCCGACTGTACCTCAACGAGAACCTGGTCTGCTCAGCCGCCTCATTTTCACGACTTTTAACTCAAAAATTCTAAATGGCACTGTCGGTTGTCAATATGTTTTATGGTCACCATAGAATGGTCGAAATCTAATCTACAAAGAAGGTACGTTTTTTTCAGCTGCATCTAATCGAAAAGTGCAACAACTTTCCAACTGCAACTATAAGGGAGGCATTTTTTGTTGATTTTCCATATACACTCGTGCTAAATTTATTATTTATGTGATCGATTTTCTCGTCTAAATGGTCTGTATGACAATGGCATATTATAACGTAATATTGTGAATCTGACGCTTTGTCTAATAAAGGCTCTAGTAGGCCGACTACCTTAATGCCACTAGGGACATTTCACAAGATTGGATTTTTCGTGTATGATTTTTGTACGCGTAAAAAACAGTAACAGTGACACTTTTGCAAGTAAAAAAAAATGGCGAGCCATAAGAACTGCTAGCATTTATTTTAATGAAAAGAAGAAAAAAATAGAAGAGCAACGTCGAATCTAACTTCCCAAAAGGAGCAGCAAAGCCGCGAGCAGGAAACGAGAGGAAACAGGAGGAAAAAGAGAAGAAGCCTGGATAGAACTATGGGTATTAGACGTTACAAGGGCAGCGAGACCGTTGGCGGAGTTTCTAATGGGAATTTATTGGAAGGAACGAGTGTATCGCCCGGTGGTTCGTGTTTCGCCGAGAGAGCCGACGGTAGAGCACGAACGTTCCGCGGGCTTTGGGCAACAGAAACGGGGAACGCCGGGTGTGGAGCTCTAGCTACCTAGTCGGACGGCATTGGTTTCTCTCTCCATTCGGCTGGTAATTACGAGATTAGCGGTAATAACTCGAGTCCATTCGACGTCGGCAGCCGCGGGCAGAGAGACGAGGGGGAGGGGGCGGGGAGGGGGGGGGGGGGGGGAAAGAGAGGGCGATCGGGTGGAATGGGCGTGAACGCCATATAAAACAATATATAATATTTCGTGCCACGGGTAATTAGGAATAATTGCTTGATTGGCCAGCGGGAATCGGTATAATTCACGGTGAGAGCCGCCTAACAAATTACCGAACGTCCTATACAACATATACGCGATCACTATAACGTTGTGCCACGCACGATCTTCGTCTTCTTTTCTTCCGTCTTTTCATTCACTTCTTTTTTGTCTTCCTGTTTAACCTCGATGGATTTATCGCTCGACAACTTTATCATTAGACACCGCATCTCTCCACGTGAACGTGTACTAACTAACGCGGTATTCATACTTCGGTTTACCCGCTGGTTAGCATTTTTGTATACGCGATTTCGCATCACGTTCGCGCCTAAGAGGCGACGCGACTTACCGGCCGAACGAGCGAAGCGGCTCGGTCGGTTATCCTTGCTACACTAATTTCTCGTCGAATTCGCGTGGCTAATTTTTATCTCGTCGATACCCCCACGGAAAAGAAATATACACGAAAATATATCGGACATATGGAATAGGGTGTGTCGAAAAAAAATCAATTTTTTATTTTTTGGTGCCCACCACTGAAAATCATAGATTATTACCCAGTAAACGTTGGTGTACAAGGGAAACGCTGTAGAAAAATATTTAGAGGTCGCTCATGGAGGTTTTACATTTCCCATATAATTAACATGTAAACAAAATTGCCAATATGAAAAAAGATTATTACGCAGCCAAAACGTGCTGTACTAGATTTTCTCAAGGCTCATTTTGAAGAGAAAGAATGAAGCTATTTAGAAAAAAATTACGCCAAAATTTTAGACGCAAAACAAACGCAAATGCAATCACGAAAAAATTTTAACTATAAAAAAAGTTTTCTAAATGCAAAAAAGATAAGAATAAAAGCATCTGATTTTCTTCAATACTTAATTCAAATTTGAGAATTTTTGCGTACGTCCAAAAGACCCTTTCGCACAATTCTTGCCGAAACGTTTTTTCTTTCAAAAAATAAAAAAAAAACAACAATACAATTTTTACCCGCAAAATCCTCCGACCCCGTTTAAAAATGTTTGTAAATTTACAACATATTTAACATACAAGTGTATATGAAATTTACAATAACAGTAACTGAAAATTATTATTAATGTACAATGTTTGAAGTTTTTTAAATTTTCATATTAAATTTAATATATGTCTATTGAATTTACTATAATCGGTATTGAATATTAAGAAACTGATGTCTTAAAGTGACACTTACTATACAAGTAATTGAATTTGATGTAAAGTGAATAGAAATTACAATATATGTATGTTAATGCAATCTATTTTTTTTTTCTTACACATTGACATTTTGTTGTCTGTGACTTGCGTAACTGCCCTGCGACGATTTTTCGAATGATATTCATATTTCACCTATCATTTCCGTGCGATTTATATAGGACATTTGAATAAACGAAATTCACAAGTAGGCAATAGCGTAGTGGGTAGCGTCTTAGGTAGATAGGTAGGCATAGGTAAGTAGAGTAATTCTAGGATCGGTAGTTCAAGTCCCATCCCAGGCGATTGTTAACAACAATAAGTATTCGTGGAGATAATTTTTTTTTCACGAATATTTATCTTCTACCTATAAAATACTATATAGCAGTGCGTAATTAAGCTGTTTGACGATAATTAAAAGAATTTACTTTCAGTTAAATGCTTTTCTAAGTTTAACACTAAATGAATTAAATATAATATACTGTATATTAAAATTTAATATACCGTGTGTTAAAAATATGACACAATAGTATAGTAAATTTTATGTACCGTACATGCATAAAACTTCATATACAAATTATGACTTTTCAAACAGAATTTTTTGACAGTGTAAGACACAAAAGGTCCGCAAAAAAATCAATCGACCACGCTACGAACCCTTCTTCCCCCGCCCCCGCCCCAATCCGCACGCGGCTCGCGGGTCTCGCGATCGGCGCGTGACATTACGACGCCGTATACGATACAATAATTGATCGGGTGTATAACGTATAAGCCCCGCGTATCTGCCGCTCGCAGCTCGGGCTCGCGGTTCCCTCGCTCGTCCGGCGTGTCGACCGCGTGCTCCACCATCCCCCCCCCCCCTCCCCCGTCTCACTCTCTCTCTACCCACAAACCGGCCCAAAACTGCATCCCCCTCGCGATCCCCGCAGCGCGTGGCAAAATCCCCCCCCCCCCCCCCAACCCCTTAATTTCTTCCTCATCCGCCTCTTCGCCTATAGTTTTGCCACTCGACCGGCTGTTTCCCGCTGCTGCGTTTATATCAACCGACCGAACGCAGCTCGCAAGCGGGACCAGCAAGCGGCAAGCGCGTTCGTTTTCCGTCGAAACGGCCACTGCGATCCGATGCAACCAACCAACCCCCCCCCCCCTCTCTCTTCCCATCCTCCGTGGTCCCCTCCCCCCTCCATTTTCACCGATGCATTCGCGCTCGCCTCCTGCCACCGGAATTCACCCCCCCCCCTTCCCCCCTTTCCCCCCTTCGCCCCTTTCCACCTCAACCCAAACCGCCGCTCGTCCGGACACTCGTGTTTAGATATCGTTAAACCGCGTTTTCAACACCGCCATTATGTAAAGCACGTGGCAACGGCCGATAAGTCAAACAATGAAACCAGAGCCAAGCGGCCCGGGCACGCCCCGGAGGGCTCGTTTCGCCGACTCGAAACAGCAGGATTGCGAGCTTTCTGCTGCTGCTGCTGCTGCTGTTGCTGCTGCTGGTGCTGCTTTAGTATCTCCGCTGCAGCGGGAAGCTCGAGTGCATTCACTGTTTTGGGGGTGTATACACTGCCCAACCTCAACCCGGAGCCACTTCCCATGCTCCGGTTACGAGGCTTTTGGGACGAAAAGCGAGCGGCAAGGCAGCGGGTAAATTAGCCGGACGGCATCGAAATGTTGAGGCTGATTTGGTTGTCAATTCGTTTTTTTTTTAGTCCTAAGTGAAAATGAAGAATGTTCAGAAATGTATTTTGATATATTTGGAATTTATCAGGGATATGCGAAATATGTATTACAGAATATCGATTTTTTGTGGCTCTATAACATTTTTTTTAAATATCATTTTTCGATTTACCGACCAACTATTTCTTGATTATGGCAAGTGAGCCACGTTGGGTATTAAAGGCCTGCGAATTTGCAGCAAAACATCATTTTTGCTCCAAATTCCATTTTGCTAAAAACCATGCTAACTCATACGCGAGCTTACTCAGTTATTGCAAAAAAAAAAAAAAAGAATAATCAAGTTTTTAGAATTCTTCATGACATCTATTGCGTGTAGAAAAAAATTAATGGCGAATCCGTTGTGGATCTCAAGGTAGTCCTTGCGAATAATATTCATTTCGCATAAATTCGAGGAATTTGGGAGAGAATTGCAAACACTTCTCGGTGATATAAAAATCTGAAAATTATTTTCCCTATAAAAAACGCACAAAATTCAACGTGAACTCTAAAATCTGAAAAAATTCATACGTACTCGGAAAAACGAAGGAATCATTTTCATGAAAAAAAAATCTTGGGTCATCGAAATATTTGTTAAACAATTGTTTTTTTCATCAATTTGTTAATAATATTTTCCAATTATTATTATGCAAAATTAATATTTTCAGTGCCTTTAATGTGCATGATTTTTTTCAGATTTTTATACCGCCGAGAAGTGTTTGCAATTCTCTCCCAAATTCCTCGAATTTATGCGAAATGAATATTATTCGCAAGGACTACCTTAATTTAATCTCGAAAATGCGAGATATTTTACTCCCTGATTTTTTTAAGCGGGATTTATAGGAAATAAGGAAAATCCACCGTGGACGAGTTTGGAGTTTACTACAGTGGAGCATGTAACATGGCCACAAGGTATTATGTCTTATGCTAAGCTAACAAGTGATACAGACAAGTGGATATACATAAAGGTATAAGCATTGAGTGGAAGGACAATGGGAAGGGGTCGAAAGGGGAAGGGGGGGGGGGCAGATGGAAGGATGAGGATCTCGTTGAGTTGGACGTGCAGACGGACACGGTGACTCTGTGCAATTCAGCTGCCTTTTTACTTCCTCCTCCTCCTCGTCTTTCCATGCAATTTCTTTTTTTTCTCTTCCTTTTATTCATTTTAAAGATGGCGCCCGGCTCATTTGCAATTCTATGCCGTACGTCGATACTTCTGATTTATCGCAACTATCGTCTCTCATTCGCGTGGCCTATAGATATATGTTCGCTCTGTTCTCTGTGCCCGTCGTGACTTCCACTCTCCATCGCGATCTCTGTGACTTGTATTAAAAGTGATGTATCTGTTTCTCTATATCGACTGCGTGTCTTGTGTTACGCTCGGTCGTTCTCTTTTTCGCGCGCGCGCGCGTTCGATTTATACCGCTAACGTGCCAGTAGGGATGGGCGATGTTGAGAATAAAAATCGATATTATAAGAATCGATTATTAAATAAATCGATTATGAACAATCGATGTTTCTCAAAAAAACATCGAAACATCGATTATTTTACATCGGTAAAGTAGAAAACGTTGAAAAATCAAAACAAAATTAGCGAAATTATTTTATTCAAATAAATAAAGTCGACCAAGGTCTCAAGGCACATTCAAGACACAGTGATTCTTGAATCAGCATTCAATAACCATAATTCGTGAAATCATGAGTTGTAGCCGTTGTTGGTGAAATTTGTTTCCACTCCTAAAAATTCAATATACGTATAATATAAGTGACAGATACAATTTGCATAAGGATAAGGGTTGTGATTCACGCAGAAACACTCAAAAATTTAAAAATCCAGAAATTAAAAAATTAAAAAATTCAAAACATTCAAAATTCAGGAAATCCAGGAAATCCAGATTGCGAATTATTTCAATATTACATATTCTTTAATATAAATTATTTGTATATGGTGACCATATACAAATAATTTAGAAATCTGGATTTCCTGAATTTTTTAATTTTTTAGTGTTCGAATTTCTGAATTTTTAAATTTTTGAATGTTTGAATTTTGGAATTTCGAAATTTTGTATTTTTGGAGATATTTGCCAGCAAATCTTGAAAGAAAAGACTCAGTTGACGCTGAACGCGTTAAATATCGTTTTTTAAAAGTGAGAAAGATTTTAAAAAATTCATAACTCGGAAACTATAACTTCGACCGACAAGAGTGTCAGCACTTTTTCTCTTCTAAATTACCTATATTTAAAGGAAAGAAGGTTGAGATCCCTGGGAAATGAGCCGCTGAGAAACCTGACGTCCATTTGTTAAGCCTCGCATTCATCTACGTGTTAATCAAATGGAAAATCTAAAACGTCGTTGAGGCACCTCTAAATTATTTTTTACGGGTCTCAAATTTTAACTGACATAATTTGAGGTTCAGCATGAACATTTTATGATAGTGCCGATGAAAAAAAAAAAAAAAAGTTTTTTTTCGACACACCCTAATACGTATACGACGACGTATATTTTATATACCTAGAAACGCGAACGCCGTACGTCCACACAATCTCCGTGCGAGCAAGTAGAAAGAACTTGAAATGAATAATGTATCGTATATTTAATTTTATATATAAGTACACGCGTGCACTCGGACGTACCGCTCGATCCGAGTATCGCGTATAGTTGTGCAGTGCACAAAGTCTCGCTCGCTCCCGAGGATCCTGGTTTCTCTCTCGCTCCCGCGGAACGAGGTTTTCCCTCCCTCCTCGTCCATCTCTTCGCGGGCTCAGCCTCTCGCTCCCACCCTCGGCACTTCCGCTGCGCACCGAGTGAGGCAGCATATTTTCCGGCCAAGGAGGTCGCTATCGAATCGACTTTCTAGCACACCCTACACGTATTTTTTTTTTTTTTTTTTTCAATTACAACAATAACAATTATCAATGTTTTTTGTGTTACACGTCGCTTTCCGATAATTTTGTCGGTAAGGAGGATTTCTCACTTCATTTGCTTTGACTTTTTTATGCTGTTTGTGATTTTTCCACTTTCCATCGCATTTATTTATTCATTTTTCATTTTATATACGCATTGAGAGATATTTTTATTTATATTTATATATTTTATAAAAAAATAAAATATATAAATATATATATTTATATTTTATTTATATTTTGTATTTTTTTATATATTTTATATTTTTATTTTTATTTTTTATTTTATCTTTATGTGTATAAAGATGTATTTATATACTATACACACAAATGTACATTTATTTTCTGTCGCAGTATTTTCGATTTAATTACTCTTATCTCATTTCGTCGAAGTTTTTGGGGAAGTTTCGGTTCGATGTTGAATAATGGATTTTCGGGGAATGGAAAGTTGTTGCTTTTTCAATTTTTTGTCGGCTCCAGAGGTTCACAGGATATTTGTATTATTTTGTATTGCTCTATTTTCACATATTCGAGAAAAATAGGGAACGGTGATTATGTGGGATTATATTGATTTCCTCTTAACCGCGCTTTCCGGGAAGTCCGTTAAATACATTGTCGCCGTCGTCGTGTGCCGGGACACGTGCCAAGTCTATTAAATGACTCGAACGTAAGTGGCAATACCCACTTATCCAATAGTTGCGCGTCACGGGTTGAGGGAGAAAAAAAGACTTAAAAAAAAATACATAAATGAGGAAATACATCATATTTAGACGTTTTAAGACGTTCAGGCGTAATTCGAAAAACCGCGAGAGAAAACGTATTGAGCAACGAGCCGGGAGACAAAAATGTCTAGTGACAATGTTGCAATTTGGATAAAACCCTAGATCTTAATTTAATTTGGCAGAGCGACAATAAACACTTTGCGAGATTTCGTAGAAATTGTATTGCGTAAAAAGAAATTGAAAAACCGGATTAAAAAATACGAGCCACGTTTGTGAGCAACAAGGAGGCTGACGACGATATTTATAAGTCCGTTCAGCGATACAAATATCGCGTGAATATATTGTGGAGAATTATCGTCGCGAATTTAATTCTCGAAAGCGCCAGAACATAAACGACCGTTTCCACTTACAACCGTAAGTAATCAGGAATCATTGTCAACCTCGGTGCGCGCGCGCGGCGAGCGAGCGAGAGAGAGAGAGACGGGAACGGTCGGTCGGGTTGCCGCTCGCGCCGTCTGTAGTTCTCGCAACAACCGAGCGTACGGTTTATTAATAATAATGCCGGCACTGCACGACGTCTCATGCGCTCGTATCATGAGCACTAAGTCATTTTCTTGCGCAATACTTTTATTTTCATAATAAAGGAAAAAACGTGACCGCGCGGGTTCTCAATTCGCGGCTCTGTAATTTCATCGCGATTAAGCGAAAAAAAAAACAGTCGATTATTATTTTTTCACGAGAAAAATAAATCCAGAAATAAAAACAATTTTTCGTATATTTTGGGTCGTCGCACTTTGAGCCAAGTTCGAAATTTGTATTCCGTAATAATTTAATTTGTTTTTCAAATAATTCGAAAAAAAAAAGAAATCCAGGAACAACAATTTTATAAATTTGTTAATTTCTTGTATTTTTTGTTTCTATCTTTGTGACATGACTCGTGATACAGACGTGAAAAAGTGTGGAATATTTTTTTACGAAAAAAAAAAAAAATGAAATTTGAATGGGTCTGTTTTACGATATTTCGTCGTTTAAAATGTGTATTTTAGCGTCGAATGAGAACCACGTTGTTTTATTCCATATAGTCACGTCCCGGGCGCGCGACACTCGGTCGCCTCGATCGTCGCTGATGACGTAACAATATAAATACAGAAAGTCGAGCATTAACAAATTCCCCACAGTCGCCCCGCGCGCTCGCGTCGCTTAATCTTATCGTATACAATAAATATTGATATAAAAAGTTAACTTGTCCTATCGCGCCACGTGTAACATGTATAATAATTGTCCTGGTCTATGTCTTTGCCAGCCAGCCCCGCGGTGCACGGCTCATTACACTCGGTGCTCTCCTCGGTAATGAACACACGCGAAATTGCGTGTAAGTGTGCGCGAAACGCCGTTACATTTTAAGGCGCCTAAGAAGGATGTTCGCCGCCCGCTTATCTCAACGAAATAATTGCGCAGTTTAACTTCGCAGTTCCTGCCCACCCGACACCGTCTATGGAAATTATCGCCACTTTCAATTTCACACCTGCGTCACACTTTTCTATTTATCTTCATGGCCTAGTATCAATATACTAAACAAAGACGAGCGAAAAGACACATTATCACCAGGAAAGTGCAGTGAGCATTTCTATTTTATTTTTCTTTCTTCGTAAATATTTTTTGTATTTTATATATATTTTTTCTATAAATAATAAGCCAAGACCCACGGAAAATCAATATACAGAAAAATATATCTGACACATAGAACTTTTCGGACGAGAATACAATAAAAATACATTTTGAATATATTTTGGATATATCGCAGATATATTTTTCGCTCGCGTATATTTCGCGTATATCCTAAAATATATCCGACATATAGAAGTTTTCGGACAAAATATATCTTGTATATCTAGAATACATCTTTTATACATCTTGCATATACTTTATTTCCATATGGGAAAGGATGGAGGAAAACAAAAGTGTCGCTGTTAGCAAAGTGCATTGAGGCCAAAAATACCGACGAATTTTGGTAAATTGAGAAAAAATTGGAATACAAAAATTCCGAGAAAATCTGTAATTAGCAAAAAAAAACTCGAAAATTACGGGCAGAGATTATGATAATTATTTGGAGAATAGAGGATCGGGACGAGAGGAGCGCCATTTGCCTCAAAGTGTAAACTACCGGCTGAGAGTCACTGCATTAATAATATACGATACCCGTAATGGCATCGGGCGTATACGTATATATTGTATAATAACTTCCAAGGCCTTGCAAACGTTTATTATTTACCGCGTAATGTAACGGCCGGGCGGTGGCGCGGAGGGCAGCTCAGCCGCTGCCGCCCCCCTGTGCCGACGCTCTCGCCGCCGTCGCCGCCGCCGCCGCCGCACGCGGGGCATTATTAAAAATAATATTGCGACGTTGAGTTCTATTCTAACGTTGGAAAATACCGGGCGAGAGAGACGATGAATTTTTCAGACGCGCGATAACGATCGTCGCGGCCAACTTCTTCGCCCGCCTTAATATACATTTATAGGCGAAACTGATATATAACGCGATAAATAAAAAATATCTTTAATGTTCTCTATAATGGATTTCACATATATATATGAATATATATATTTTAGTATTTATATGTGAATTTATATATGGATATATATATTTTATATTATTTATATACGAATTATTATATGGATATATATATTTATTGTCTGTATATAAAATCCCTGTGTATAAAATGTTCTCACTGCGACCCGAGAAATGAGTCGATTAAGGCTTCATATTTAAATAATTTTCGATTAACCTGAATTAAATGTCGAGCCGAATGCACGACAAATATAAATGATTATAAATCCTCCATTGACTTCGCTAAGCGAGATATTCGATATTTTTAATAATGAAGCAGGCGACGAATTTCTATGAGAATCTAATTTCAGGTCAATTTCCCAAACCAGAAAGTACTCGACAGCCCCGGTAAATATTTAGCGACAATAACAAATATAAATTACCGAGCGACGGTTGTTTTTCTTTTTTTCACCGTCGCATTAACTGATTAACCAAAACTAATTAAATTCATTAACCGCGCCGGGGGAATATTTTATGCAACTAAAAATAATTGCATGGCCTAGTAATTAGTGGTTGTCACGGCTGAACAGTATAGCGACCGCCGCCACGATTACTCGCGTGCGCCGTATGATATTCTCTGCATTCGTAATCGCATCTGTCACAAGACAGTATCGGGGCGAATAATAAAATCGGCTCGCGGTAATTAATCCAGCTGCCAAAATGTATTATGAAACAATTCGGAACACGAGGAACCGTCGGATGGCATCGGACGTGCAGCGACGCGGCGCCTGCGCCGCCAAATGATATCGGGTTAAAGACGAATAATTCACGCTGGCTCGTCTCGTTTTACACGATTCAGCCGCCCATCCGCCCGAGTCCTCGTTGAACATTAATCGAGCCTCATCGTTCATCGAGTGGGCTAACTTTGTTCCGGCAACGACGCCATGCAAAGTCCCACACGCCAGGGACTACATCAGGAACGAGGCGAAGGAACAGCGGGAGGAAGAGCGGACCACGTGGAGTATGAAGTTAGCAAAGAAGGCTGACCAACCGACTGACCGATTCATTGCCGAGTTGTAAATTCCTAAATCTTTTAGAAATTAAGTTGGCGGTACAACATACCGCAAAGAATATTTATGATCAATAAAATTTCATGGTAATTTTTCGGAAAAAATGGACAAGTGCGGGTAATGCGTTACGAAATTACTGAAGGACTTTTGCATGTTTGTCGCAATTGCGTGCCATTTTTTTTTTATCGAATGTGAGGTATCTGTGCGGCTATTGAAAAGTTCAAACGTCATTTTATAATCGCTGCAGCCTATTATTAAAAAATCACACCTGACAAACCAACCGTATGGTAACATTTATTTCTTAAACTAATGAGGATTTACGAGGCAAAGGAACAGCGGGAGGAAGAGTAGACTACGTGGAGTATGAAATTAGCAACGAAGGCTGACCAACCGACTGACCGATTCATTGCCGAGTTGTAAATTCCTAAATCTTTTAGAAATTAAGTTGGAGGTACAATAGGGTTTGAAATTATTAATTAATAAAGGAGAAATATATTAATTAATATAGAGTGATTGTAAAATAACGTGTACACGTTTTAATTACCGCAAAGAATATTTATGATCAATAAAATTTCATGGTAATTTTCCGGAAAAATGGACAAGTGCGGGTAATGCGTTACGAAATTACTGAAGGACTTTTCCATGTTTGTCGCAATTGTGTGTAATTTTTTTTTTATCGAATGTGAGGTATCTGTGCAGCTATTGAAAAGTTCAAACGTCATTTTATAATCGGCGCAGCTTATTATTAAAAAATCACACCTACCAAACCGATCGTATGGTAACATTCATTTCTTAAACTATTAATGAAGATTTACAAGTATGGCCCCGACGTGTCGATCCCTCTGTGTGGATCATCGGCCAGCTTTTCAAGCATTTCCTCAGTTTCAGTTTTCACTCATCCTGCAACAGCCGCACCCTCCAATTCACGTTGCATCGAGGCTACCCAGGTCAGTCGCCTAAATCGCCCAATCGGCAACACGTGACGCTACAGCGACAAAGGGCGAGTCGAGATATTTCCAACGGGGCAGAATCGAATCTAGACATTGCCGGAGACAAATTTATCCCGGCGTTGAATTATTGTTGAGACGAAGTGAAACGACGGACTGAGGAGCCACGAGCGGGAGTGAAACACGTGAAATGGCATCGTCTTAAGGTTATGAGCGACGCAATTTCTCTGTGACGACTGTGATCAATTATTTCGCGGCTCCTGTCTACCTGCACAGCGAGATTCTGATTACATATCACCTAGACGTCGCTCAAGTATTTACGACCGATTTTAATATGCGGACAATTAATGATATTCAATAAACGACGAGACGATCCGGAATAAACGACGTAACCACACGAGTTCATGTTTGTTTCTTTTTCGCTTGATTCATTTTTTATATTGTAAATTAATGAGGGACGCTGATATTGCATTTTGCATTGTCACGATGGGGAGATATTTTTCCGACGGATTTCCAGGGATATTCATTGTATCGCCGAGTTATTGTTGCCCGCTGTGAGAGGAGAAAGAAATATTTTTCATCGCTAAAAGGATCGATACTCACTTTCAATTGTTCGTTTCTCGGTATTATGCTTATCATGTCTCAAGGGACTCCTCGAGTAACATGGCGATCGCGGAGCAGCCGGAAGGGGAGGTCGGAGTGCGCTTAGGTCTTGTTGAATGAAAAAGAGTAGCTTTCTATAGATTTTACCGCCGCTACATATTTGATGATGGGAATGCAGACGAGCGCAAACACACGTGCACCGAGGCACTGTGGCTGCGGACGAAGCCGCGGTGCACGGAGAACCGGGGAAGTCGAAGAGCTCGAGCCCTTCCTGCTTGTGCGGAGTATCGAGAATCGCGCAAGACAGATTTTTCGTGGCTTCATTATAAATTATTTTTAAAAACATTCTCTTTAAACTTCTGGTTTCAATTTCTTCATTTCAATACATTTCGTAGCACGATAATCAACTTACAAAAATTGTCTACTTTAGTCAATTGTTTTTGTGCGATATTGACAAACAAAAAATTGCAAAAATTGTTTTTCAAGAGGAAGACTGCATAGTGTATAAAAAAAAAGGCGAAGAAAAAAGAGGATTGTAAAGTGGTTGTAACAGGAGTAAACCTGTAAAAATCTTGAAAACCCTTCGGGAACTCGATAAAGCTTATACAAAATAATAACAATTTTTGCTTCAAACATCCGCAGTTTTTACCTTCGAGACAAAAATTCAATGTTCATGAATTCAATTTTTCTAATTTTCCTTTTTATTTTAAAAAGTGGAACTTCACTTTTATCTCACTTTTTATCTTAAATTTATCTTTTCCTTCCTCATAGAGGAAGCTTTGTTTTCGTGAAATTTTTTTTTTTCTCGAGATTTTCATGTTAACATACTCAGAATCACCTAAAACGTCGAGAAAAGTGGTCTAGAAAATATGTCTGTATGTGGGTATGTGTGTGTGTGTATGTATGTATGATCCAGGCACCGAACATTAAATTGTTCATAACTCAGAAATGGCATGATGGTTCGAGCTAAAAATTGGCACGCAAGTAGAGTATTAAATCCTCTGTAATTCACATATTTTTAAAATTAAATATATCCATGTATACAAATTTTATCGAATTTTAAATTTTTCAAAAAAATGGCGTGATCACTCTAACTTTCGTAAAAGTTCGACGATTCAGCTATATACTTCATCATAAATAAAGACACGTTCAATGTTGTTTGGTATTGAATTTCAGCGAAATCGGTAAAGCGGTTCCGGTTTTATAGAATTTTGAATTTTTCGAAACAAATAAATTTTGCTCTAAATCACGTCGAATCTCATCAAATGAACCAAAATATTCAACAGTAAAAAAATAACATACAGCACTGCCACGTATAACATTTGGTGATGATCGGTAAAGTCGTTCGGATTTTACGCTGTTATGAATTTTTGAAAAAATTAAGATTTTCGCTGTAACTTATGGAAAAGTTATTAAAGTAAGTCAAAACTTCGTATCTAATCAAAATTAGATGTAACGGTGTTTGTAACGGAGTTTTCTTTTGTTCAAATTAAAAAAAGTTGCAAAGTATTGTCTTTTTTTTCGGCTTAAAAATTCCGAGACATTTTTCCGCCAAAAGAGCGGAGTAAGCAAAATGAGCGTAAGAAAATGACTCACATCGTATCGCCGATGAAACAGAAAAAAAGCGACGAACTGGGGTGAGTTTCGGTACTCAATGAAAGCGACCAACTCGCGGGGTGCAGCGAAGCGTCGAAAGGGAGTTTGATTCCCGTCAGTCGCTCGAAGAGAGAGGGAGAGGAGGCGTATAAGGGGGGAGGGGGGGGGGGGTTTGAGCGCGGTGTATAATCTGATTTTCGGTAACTTTATACGCGCGCTCGGGATTCGGATTGAAATCCGGGCAAGCCGGAGGGGGCAACCGATACACTCGCTGAAAATTTATTCCACGCCGAGTATATTTCATAACTTTCAATGTCAGTCGCGTGCATATATAGCGCATAGAAGATAAAAAAAAACGATCAAAAAATATATATTCGTAAAAATAAGAATTTATCAATTCCGTTAATTTTAAAATCCTCCGCTTGTTTATATAATTTGATATGTTTACGTTTCCACTGAGAGCCGCAGATATTTTCGCGGTGCTCGCAAACTCCTTGGATAATTTTAATTAAATACCCCCCACCTCCCCCCCTCGTCAGCGTCAGACTATTCTTTATAATTATTGGAAATTCTCCGGCTATTTCGTGCGAGATGTCGAAATATCTATACGGTATATGTAACCCGTCTCCGTCTGGCGTGTACACGCTCGACAATTAATTATATAAGCGACAGACTCGTCTTCGTTTATTATTTAATTCGATTGTAAGCCAACGATGCACGGAGAGAGAGAGAGAGAGAGCGTGAAAGAGCCCGGTAATATAATAATCTCGACGTGTATATATCCCTAGTCTGTTATTCTCACTAGTCGTTATATACGCGACGTCAATTCCCCTCGTTCCACGTGTCGACGTTAATGACATAATTACTTAAGAATATATACATATATATCTACCGTATAAGACACACCGGGACGAGTATGTTAAGCAAAATAAACGTGTTTTAATTAGTGCTCTGCACAATTTTTATTATTACCTTCATTTCCGTTTTTTCAACTCCCCGCTCCCCGCCTTCCCCCCCTCTTTTTTCCATCCTCACCTTCGCGTCTATTAGACATCCTTTTTTTCTTTGTCGTATTTTATGCAATCGAAAAAAAAAAAAAAAAAAAAATGTGCTGACGATAATTCCGGCGGAAAGCAAGTGTAATTTTTACGCAATCCATACAACCGCCTTGCATCCCGAATGCCGATGCATCCAGCCGTCACTCGTCTCTCCGCGCCAACCCCCTCAGCCGCTGCATCGGGGGAAGCGGTGGGAGAGTGAGGGGGGGGGGGGGGGGCGCTACGAGACACGCGTCTCATTCTACACTATGCACTCAGAGCTGTGACGCAACACCGCGTAATGTCATTTGTTATCTTCTAATAATAAATACATAAAAGTTTTATTGCGCCTCTGAGCGATAGGGGGCCGGTGGGGCAGATGAGGGGGAGGGGGGGGGGAGGGGGAGGAGGGAACGGAGAGAAAAAAGTGGACGAGGGATATTGCGCGGAAGAGGGAGAGAAAAAAAATATCTACTGACAGCGAAAGATCGCGGAAAGGGAAGGAGGGGTCAGGGGGAGAAGGGGGGGAGGGGGGGGGGGGTACAATAATAAAACGCAAATCACGTTGCGCAACATTGCCCGTTCGAAACGTCTCTCTTTTATCCTAACTCCCACTATTTCTCCTCCAATCACGTTGCCCCCCCCCCCCCCCTCCCCCCCACCGCTACTACTTTGCCGCATTAATAAAATATGAATTCTAAAAAGTTATTAAAACTCGTTAAAGTGGAATTCGATGTTTATTCATCGCGATTTTTCCGCGTTTTTACGTCGCGTCCTCTTGGCGCTATGGAGGCGGAAAAAAAATGTACATAGGGCTGGCCGCGCCGGCACTTTAGCGTAATCGTAAAACGCACTTCGGCGACGTTGACGCGCTGAAATCGCTCGAGACATTGAAGCTAATGTCGAGACGTTTTTGCGTCTCTCGTCGGGTCGTATTTATCACCCGCGCATTAATAGTCTTGAAACACGAGGCGCTGTCGCTTAATGTCGTTTCGACACTGGATTGTCTAATTATTATTATTATTATTATCATATTTATTGTCATTTTTTATTATTATCGTCATAGTTATTGTTATTATTTTTATTGTTACTGCTATTGCTATTTCTATTATTATTATTATTGTTATCATTATGATAGAGTCGGTGGACACGTGGCATGATAATTATCTTGCTTGGTTTTTCCTTCGTCGCCACGCGTTTTTATGTTTGGTTTGAACGAGCGTCGCAACTATATATATTTATAATCCACGTAACTATATACGTCGTTCGATTGAACTCAGGTTTTTAATTTATTCCGCTTATTCACTGAGATCTCTCGTGCCAGCGAGACTATTTTTTAAATCTTATTTGCGCTGCCGTTTAATGATACAATTTTTCCTCATAAAGTTGATCATTTCATTCTTTTTTTTTTTAATTACCGAGTGAAGAAAATATGCATAGTAATAAAGGACATTTTTTCGAATCCGTTGGACAATCTCACAGAGACTTCCTGTTTCACTATTATGTTATTGTAAGTTTCCATCACCATCGATGAGCCTGACTGAAAGGCGAAAAATGTACAAGTGTTAATTATTGTTTCACATTGATGCAGATAAAATGCTCACCGGTTCATTCAAAGCAGAACGAGCAATTACACGGCGAATTGATTGACCTCATACGTTTGAGAATCATTCGTTTTGTCGCTGTGATCTTTTTCCCATTGTGATATTTCTGCGAGTCCATTTCGTCGTGTCACCCTTATGCGGGAGCACGAAGCCACTATTAGGCGACTGCCGGTTATTATGATAAAACTTACGAGCCGCAAAAAATAGTTGCACTATCTGTCCTCTACTCGTGGTAAACAGCAATTTTCCGGTACTCACCTGCAACAGAAAGGGAACAAAACACGGTTATTAATCGTAAGACATGTGCGATAGAAAAAAAAAGTTGCAAAGTCGAACTTTGCACATTGTTTCCTCATTAATTTTCGTTTTTCACAAAGCCACCTCTATGAAGAAGCTTGTTTATCATTTTTGGCTTCCTCATAGAGGAAGCTTTGTGAAAAACGAAAATTAATGAGGAAGCAATGTGCAAAGTTCGACTTTGCAACTTTTTTTTATTTTAACTAAAGAAAGCTCTGTTACAAACACCGTTACATCTAATTTTGATTAGATACAAAGTTTTGTCGAACTTTCTTAATTTTTGCGGAAGTTATAACGAAAATCGAGATTTTTTTTTTTAAACCAAAATAGTGTAAAATCCGAACGACTTTACCAATCATCACCTAATTTCGTACGTAGCAAGCCTGTATGTTGTTTTTCCACTATACAACAATTCGGTTCATTTGTTAAAATTCGACGTGATTTAGAGCAAAATATTTTTTTTTCGAAAAATTTAAAATTCTATAAAATCTGTACCGCTTTTCCGATTTCGTCGAAATTCAATACCATACAACATTAAACGTATCTTCAGTTATGAAGAACTATTTAGCTAAATCGGCGAAGTTTTATGAAAGTTAGAGCGACCACGCCCTTTTTTCAACAAATTCAAAACTACATTAAATCTTATAATTACTATATACATTTTGTAAAAAATCGCGCCATTCAAAGAGCGGCGGCTACTGTACTTATGTGCCAAATTTGAGCCCGATCGCTCGGACGGTTACTGAGTGAGAGGCGATTGAATTTTCGAAGCCCAGAACGCACACACACACACATACGGACATTTTTTCTAAACCATTTTTGTCGACGTTTTAGGTGATACTAAGCATACTAGCATGAAAATCTCGAAAAATTTTTTTTTAATGAAAACAAAGCTTCCTCTATGAGGAAACAAAAAGAATTCTAAATCATTTTTCGATACTCGAACGAGCGACGAAAGTGCGAGAACGAGACAGAGATGTCAGCGACGTCGAGTTACGTCGGGCGGAATACGGAACGCGGAATTATACCTAACGCGGGATTAAGTGTACTCTGGGGACACAGCAATTGTCTCAATTGTCGAAGGACAAATGCCACGTGGCGTGTAAACTCCATACGTGCATACAACACACATACACACGGCGTAGATACGTATTATATCAAGAGAGTCGATTGCAAAGCGCCGACTACATGAGTACGCTGAAACTTATCGCGAGAATAATAATAATAACTCCGGCAAACATATTTTCTGCTATGTAATAGATTTCACACAATTGTCCTCGCACTAAATACACCTCAAACAATAATAAGATTAGAACTGACGTCAGTTCGCGGTTGGAGACATGAAAAAACGTTTCATTCGAAATTGCAACGAAACGTCGAACATCTCGAAGACGTCAACGTTTCGCGAACGAAACTATACCTTTCGCCACTTCGCACACGGTTTTTGTTTTTAACCCGATTTTTCAACTGCGTCAGGACAAACGGTAATTAATGCCTCCGCAAAAAAAAAATGTAATTCACTATATCGCGAGCCCCATGGAGGAGAAAAATATAATAGTATATAGAATTGCAAATAATTGCGTTATTCTCTTCTCCCGTATTTCCCCTTCGCAATGAGCAATATTACTTTCCCTTGTATCTGCGGCCATAGAGCGAGGCAAAAGGGTCGAGTGGCTGAGCGAGGATGCTGCGCCCGCTACACTCCGGATGGGGGACGGAAAGTGTGTGCGTTCGCCATGCGTGTATCTCGACGGGGGTTTTAAATCTATTTAAATATAACCAATATAGTCGGGGGCGCCTTCCACCCTCGCAGGGGGGGCGACGGATGATTTTTACCGTTCATTTGAATAACCCGCGAGCGGCGCAGCCCAGAGCGCGGAGCGAGGAACACGGTAAACATATATATATATGCGCCCATATAGGCGCGGACTTATATGAGACTGTGGACTATGTGCAACGACGCGTGCAACACACGCGTGCACTTATGTGTGCAGAAATGGGCGGATAAGTAACACGTGGAGAGGTCTCTATACCGTGATACAAATGCACGGGACATTCGATGCCACACTGAGAAAAAAGACCATGGTATTTACAACAATAATACCATAGTTAAAAATGTATAATACGAGGGACCATATTTTATAGTTGGATCAGCTTTAATATGGTTTATCGAACTATTATCATGAAGTCAAGTAAACTATGTAGTTTCGATAGTGCCTCTAAATATGCGCCACACTTAAGAACACTATAACTTATCGTTAAAACGATAACAAAAAAATTATGTTACATGCAACACATTTATGAAATCATCAATGAAATATAATAGTAATTGCACTCCCTATACATTTTTAGATGATCCACCATAAAATATTGCTGTCGCCTGAGGGAAACATATTTTTATGGTTGAACGTATACCCCATGTAGGAATCGGACTTCATCCAATTTATATAACATCTTGCATTCTGCACCGCCGTATTAGAGCCTCCATGTTCAATTACTTAATTCAGAGTTGAGTTTTGTAATCAGAGGCCTAAAAAACTTCCATGCACCAAATTTTATCCAAATCCATGTGATATTCCTGTGACTCTTATCCGAGATGAAATTATTATGGACTTAAAGTATAAGATATTCACGTCGTCGGTTTGGTCTAGGGGTTAGCGTGCGCGTTAGATAGTTAGGTAGTTGGGTAGGTCGTATAGGTCTTAGGTTCAAATCCCAGCAATATCACTTTGCCGAGAGTTAGTGGAAAAATTGTATCTGTGGATGATTCTTTTTTTCTCATCAATAATCACAGAATAATATCATCAGCATTACTGCGAGACGACCCGATAAAAAATACATTGTTTAAATTAACTATTAACCAATAAATGAATCTACACTCTATATTTTACTTGCAACTGTATAGTAGATACAACAATACAGCAAAATAGGAAATACTATACATGATTGAAAAATAACTATATACTTTATGTGCCTTTACTATTCTAAAACAGCTTAAGATACTGTTTAAATAGTAAAATGACGAAAAGTTACAACTACCATACAGAAATAATTGGTATATCTACTAAAATATGGCACATAATACTATATTTTTACTGGTTGCGATAACCATAAAAACATTGCTACCGCCTCAGGGAAACGTACTTTATAGTAAAAATATGGTTAATCAGACCATATTTTTCTCTGGGTGCACACGGAGAGAAGGATCTGATACTTTTTACCATATTTCTAGTAAACGTATTGTAAATTTCCGGTAGAGATGAGATATAACGCCATCTATCGAGAACAACTAGAACGATGAGAATTTTTACCACGAAATATGGTAAAAAATATTATATATATGTTAGAAATTCTCATAGTTCTCGTACTGTTCGTCAGGTGGCGGCTATGGCTTTTCAATGCCAGGCGCGTTGGTAATTTTTACTATCGCATCCGGTAAATTTGATCAGATCCTTCTCTCCGTGCACACGATGAGCCGCAAAAAAGTATCATCCAACAAAATGACATTTTTAGTCTAATTCATAAGCATCGGTGCGGTATTAATGTGTTTGTAATATTTTTACCATTTTTACCCGTAAAGAAAACTTTGTTTTCGTAAAAAAAAATTAAAAGAAATGTTCAAGATTATCATGTTGCTCAGAATGCTCCAAAACTAGATTTACTAATCATGGTAAACCTGGCAGTCGTTAAGTGACAATTACTGATTATTGTCCCAGAAATAAAATTTCACTTTATTTTTGTTAAAAAATTTAAAAAAACCAAGATTATCATGTTGCTCAGAATGCTCCAAAACTAGATTTACAACAAATCATGATAAATCTGGTAGTCGTTGAGTGACAATTACGGATTATTGCTCCAGAAATAAAGTTTCACAGAAACGTCGACGCATCCACGAAAAATTAGCATTTTTGCTTGAACAGTTTTGAAAACAACCAGAACAACCGCGAAACGAAGGTTCGAGACGAAAGAATCGAAAAAGATAAATGAAATTGGAGCGTTGTAGGGTAAATCCCACTGACGTCTTGATTTGGCATTGAAAGTCCCGTACCGTGATATCCGTTCGGCAATATACTGTATATAATTACGTATAAACGTGGTTGAAAATCCTCATCCAAGTGTGGATGGTGGCTGCACGTTCGACACAGCGTTATGCCTCGCATTGTAATGTGCAGTCCACACACAGCACAATATCCAATGGGTACGCAGCGAGCCCGCGTGCAACGAGAGCACGAAGCAGGAGCCATATTAGCTACTCAGCATCGCACACGCGTGTGTGGGGGTCTCATCTCGAGCATTTATATATGTATATCTCGCGAACGGCGCATCAGAGTGCAAATCCCCCTCGTACGGTTCATCCCCCTAACTTCCTTTATTTCTCAATGCCCGCGCGTACCTATATTTATCATCCATTTATGGCTCTTTCCACCGAGTCATCATGTTTTTCTCTCTTTCGCTTTTTTCTCTTGCTCCTCCCGCTTGTCGAGATGTTGAGGACGATGATGATGACGTACGAAGCTCGCTCCACGCGTTTCCCAGAATATATATATGTATATATATATGTATATATACGAATACGCTGGAGGAGAAAGAGAAATGAAATGAAAATTGCATTCATGGGAATGTGGCTCTTTTGTCGACGTATTATGAAGCCCGTGGAAGAGACACGAGCCTCGCTGGCAACCCCCAAGATTGAATGAGCTTCCGGGCGTTTTTTTCTGCTCTTCCTCTTCTTTTTTCGTATGTCAAGAAATTACCTTATGTAATGCGGCAGACATGTGTAATATCGCTCGGTGCACTTCGATACAGTCGACGAGGGCTCGAGGAGGGCAGAGTTCAATTCAATCTGCGAACATTTTAGCGACGTCTCGAATGAAAATAGAGACGGGTTTCGTGCAGCCGAATGTTTTGGGGATTTTTTTTTCTTTTCAACATTCAACGAGACACTTTGGTGAAATCCGACCAACCAGCCCGGTTGAAGATCTGTAGGGACACATTCGGTCAGGTCATGCAAAGGACCACGCCAGCCCTATCAACGCCTGACCAATTCCCGTCCCTGACAACATCGAAGGGTCCAATTGTGAGCATTTGATACACCAAAGTCCACTGACAGGGTTTCCATTTTTAAGCTTATGATGACCAAAAAAGCATTCGTTGTTGAATCCTAATATTAGTATTGCGCCTGCAAAAGTTAGACTGCCCATTCAAAAGCGTACTTTTTTATTCCTACATGAGACCAACACCTTGACGTCCATCCGGTGTTATCAGGGTGTCTTGTGTCGGATGCAACGCCACGGATTTTGTACGATGGCGGAGATGTCGAACCAACGTTGAAAGATTGTGTCAAGCTGGAAGAGTCAGGGGAGACACGTGAAAAACTTGGAATTCGATTTTTCGAACAACTCGGAAGCCACAGACTCGATTCAGCGGGAGAAGTTCAGTCAATGCGAAGGCCTGACCGCATCCTTCGAGTGCGTGAAGCACGCTCAACGATCGACTCCGGTTGCAGGTTCGGTTTGAGTGCAACTTTCGAGTGGCCTTAAGGGTCGTATTTGTATCGTTTCACCCCCCCCCCCTCTCCTTTCCCGGTTACATTTGTGTCCTTATTGAACCAGTTCACCACTCACTCTTCTCTTTGCATCAAGGAACACCGACCACCAACAAGAAGGCAAACGAACGCCGGGGAAATGTGTGCCACTGTGGTCGCGAACTCAAACAAAGGTCCTCTCGAGTTCAACGCTTGAAAGGGACGAACCAAGTTTTCAATTGCCGGCTCCTTATCTTGTAATCGCGTTTGTTAATATTGAATCTCGATGTGCCGGATTCGCGGGGCACGTTTTTAGGTTAGACAGGCTATCTCGGATTCGGATTTTTTTTTCTTTTTGTAATAGCGATTGCTTTAATCAGGATAGCGGATAAGAGTAAAAGTGACCTTGGTTAATTTCAAGATATTTTTACACTTATTCAGTTTAGACAAATTTCGTACAGTTTAGAAAAACATTCTTTCAAACCTTTCATCAAACTAAAAAAAAAATTCTAAACCTCTTTTTCTAAGCTGAAAAAGATGTTTCTAACTTTTTTGTCGAAACTTTAAAAAGCTTTTAACTGAATCTATCGTACGACCAAAAAATATGTATTTAAGATTTTGTCAACCCGATATTCACAGCAACCAGTGTCCAATCTTTCTTTTCACAAGTCTCTCTCTTTTCACTTCACCATCAGTCACTTCTTCCAGGCAACAAAAAAAGTATTTTCCACCTCGAATACCACACGAACCAAGTGCTACTATGCTTCAACGCCACTATAACGAAGGAAAAATACAGTCCATCTTTTGCCGCAAAAAAAAAGAACACATCCATTATCACATTAGCCACGCTTGACTCTACATATATAATTTAAAGAAAAAAACAAAACTACTTTTCCTTCATAAATCGTATACGGTCGACGCCGGGGGTATAATGAGAATTCGAATAACGTTGGAAGCTTCGTCTCCTGATGGAATTACGTCGGGAAGGTAGGCGGTGGGAGGTGGGGGGGGGGGGCAGGGGGGTTGGAAAGTAGTAACGATGTAAGAGTATAGGCACGTTGAATGCGAGGGTGGAAACGCATAATGCGGAAAGCGAACTGAGTGACATATAGAGAGTGAGGGAGAGTGCGAGGGGGTGGAGGGACAGGGGGGGGGGGAGGGAGAGAGGGAACGATATACGAGCGTACTACGACGCCTGCTCGTACGAGTGGAATGCAAATATTACTCGGACGGTAATGCGAGGTAATCAATTCTCTACTCTGTCCCTCATGCATGCACAAATACAACGGTAACGTAAACGCACACGCGGACGCTTAAGTTAGACATATATATATATATACATATAAATATATATATATATATACATATATATACTCGATTCCGTGCTATGTTTAGCCCCTCGCTAGGCTGCTGATGGCGACGAGCGCTAACCCTCGTTCCGTATTTTACGTCATATACATATATATACACGCGTTTATAGTTCCAATCAAGATACAAATGCGTCGTAGAAAATTTAATGCCCACTGGCGAAACTAATTTTTACATTCTTGATTTTCTGTAAAGGAAGCTTTGTTTTCGTTAGACCATTCTTTGGTTACATGTCCAAATATCACAATTCTTAACCCAACGTCACCTCAACACAACATGAATTCAAGTCAACACAACATGAATTCAACTCAACACAACATGAATTCAACACATACACAACTTCCACTATATTATTTAAATATCCTTCCAACTGGTCACGTACACTGGTTGTTACAGCACTTTCGATTTTACGAGCGAAGTTTCACGCCACGTTTTTGTGTTTTAAAATGGAGTCGCGAGCATCTCAGTACTTTCGAGCTCACCCTGTTTATCCATTCCATGCATTATTTCATACTCATTACGGATTTGTGTGCTAAAAAACGCAACAAAAATGTCTTCTCACGTGGATTTATCAAAAAGTGTTATAAAAATAATAACGCATAACGGGAAATGAGAAAAATAATATCTTATTACCGTAAACTTTCACATTAGTACCCGAAAAAAAAAGTCGTGATCAATTTATCAAGATCGAAGTCTACCGATATCAGTCACAGCGTAAATCAGCCTGAAAAATATTCGGATGCAAGAAAACGTAAATGCTTTGAAGAAAAAAAAAAAGGCAACGTATTCGAAAATTTAACGATGCAGTCTGGCCAAGAGTCATTCCGCAATTTCAAAGGAACGACGCGGAGAAAAAAAAACTGGAAAAAAACACACACACACACACACACGCGCGAAAAATCGAAGACAATGAAAAATCGAGACAAAGACTCACGTGCTTGTAAAATATAGATACCGGGCGCGCGCTTTTTTTTTTTTTTTTTATTCGTTCGAAGCGTCGTTCGATAGATTGGCGGATAAAAATCGTTGGCTCGCGCGTCCGCTACGTGGACAGTGAGAGAATTCGAGTTTTCGATGCGCGCCTCGTGTGGAAGCTCCCGATTCTCCGGCTCGTCCGTTTTCGTTTTACGAGCGGAGCGTGGAAGGATATGCAGAGAGGGGTCGAGGGGGGGAAGGGCAGGAAGAGAGGAGGGGCGGGGAGGGGGGCAGGGGTGGCATGCACGCGTTCGCGTGCTGCCAGCGCTCTTTCACGCGTGGAGAATGCCTCCAACGTGCGGTTTGCCAGCGGGGAAGGTGGGACGGCGTACCCTCCCCCCCCCCCCCCAACCCTCGGGGGGGCATGGGGAGGGTTGGCGGTCGGACGGTACCGCGATGACCGGCAGTATTGTATTCATAGAAGCCGATATTGCCGCGGAATTCGTAAATTCGAACAGCGTAAGCGGCCCGCGCTATCGAATTCGTAGTAGAATTCGGTGACGAGGCTTTAAACCCCCCCCCCCCCCCTCCCCCCCGCCCCACCACCCTTTAGCCCCCAATCGCTGCGGGTGGTATCGAGACAACGACAGAGCTGCCCCGCTGGTCTTTCTCCCTCTGACTAACGCGTTTCCCCCGACACTTGCCGACCGATAAATCTTTTCCCTATCAAATCTATCTATCCATCCATCTACAATGTCGTATATAGTTTCGGTGTACACCAAACGATTCAATCATAACGCGCGACAGGAGTTTAACGCACCTGTCCGAAAGCCAGTTCCGCGCTGCGGATATACTTTATCGTCGCTTTTGTACAATGAATATCAATTATTATTTTTACGGGGGCGTCATTTAATTTCGGTTTGTCGTTTTTCTGGTTTTTGGTCGAGGGGGGGGGGGGGGGGAGGATTTTTTAAAGGGCTTTTAGATCACTGATCTGTTGTGGCGTAAAAAATATTTAAAAGGATTTTCAGATCATTTTGGCCGATCACAGTGTAATTAATTTTGATACTTGGTGCTGCTTTTTTTATCTGTTCTAGTAAAATGTGATTTTGGAAAATTTAAATTTCAAAAATGATTTACTTTCATTACTGGGAGGTCTTGTGTTCCTTTTATAAAAAAATATGTAATGTACTTAGGAATCCCTTCCCCCATGGAAAAGAAACACGTAGAAAAAGGTACTGATTGAAGTTCCCGTCGCTTCACACACCAAAAAATGATTTCATTCCACAGACACATCTATTCCCAACCCGTACGAAAATGTACGCAGAAAATTTGTACAGGTGAATCGCTCAACTTACGTGCAAAGCTCCACACCACAATCACCACCATCTTTTTTTTCTTCACCCATCTCACACGCATGACTTTCCCGCGAGGACGAACCACGGACGGACGGTTCCTCGGTCATTCCGCGAGAATCCTGACCTCGCAAATTTCAGGCGCCTCGGGGCACAATTTTCGAGAGTCAAAAAAATTCTATCTCCCGACGTACTCGGCACCGTGCACAATTAAAAATGTTTGTACATTTACAACATGTTTAACATACAAGTGTATATGAAATTTACAATAACAGTAACTGAAAATTATTATTAATATACAATGTTTGAAGTTTTTTAAATTTTCATATTAAATTTAATATATGTCTATTGTATTTACTATAATCAGTATTGAATATTGAGAAACTGATGTCTTAAAGTGACACTTACTATACAAGTAATTGAATTTGATGTAAAGTGAATGGAAATTACAATATATGTATGTTAATACAATCTATTTTTTTTTTTCTTACACAGTGACATTTTGTTGATACCGGGTGAAATCTGTGACTTGCGTAACTGCCCTACGACGATTTTTCGAATGATATTCATATTTCACCTATGTAATTTCCGTGCGTTGTATGTAGGACATTTGAATAAACGAAATTCACAAGTAGGCAATAGCGTAGTGGGTAGCGTCTTTGGTAGGTAAGTAGAGTAATTTTAGGGTCGGTAGTTCAAGTCCCATCCCAGGCGATTGTTAACAACAATAAGTATTCGTGGAGATCATTTTTTTTCACGAATATTTATCTTTTACCTATAAAATACTATATAGCAGTGCGTAATTAAGCTGTTTGGCGATAATTAAAAGTATTTACTTTCAGTTAAATGCTTTTCTAAGTTTAACACTAAATTAATTAAATTTAATATACCGTGTGTTAAAAATTTGACACAATAGTATAGTAAATTTTATGTACCGTATATGCATAAAACTTCATATACAAATTATGAATTTTCAAACAGAATTTTTTTCACAGTGTGGATACGGAGTATATATGGCAATACTGTATATAGAAACGATGTAGCGGACGATTGCGTTGGGTGCGCAGGCAGGAGAGCACCCCTATCCGGGACATAAATATATCCCCGGCGTGCGCGGGGGCTGAAGGGGGTGAAAGGCTCGGAGGGGAGGGAGCCAAAGGTTTGAAGTATATTGCCCGTATATCTGTATATGGGCCGCGCCGAGAGATCGGCAGAACATCCCCGGTATGGTCCGGCCGGTATATATGATAAATACGATTTGAGCATCGACACAATCGCCGCGCGATAGGCCGCGGCGCTCGCTGCAAAACGGACCCCGACGTCCCGGTGCCGGGCCACGACCCCCCCCCCCCCCCCAAACCCCGCGTCCTACCCCATGCGAATGCCGGACTTCCCTATCTCTATCGCGAGGGACGACTGAAAACCCGAGCGCGTAACGTGACGTAACTGCTTGTACGTATATTCCACGTGCTATTCGGGCTGGTTGCGTTGTGTGCGCGGTGTTTGTAGCGCGTTGCGCGTGTTGAGCAGCGTCAACATCTATATCGTTATTTGCGAGGAGATACATAGAATCGGTGGGACGGGACGATATCCAACAAATATTTCCAGCCGGTGTATCCATCTTATTCCGGGTGACGGCGAGTGTGACTGGCGGATGTACGACGCTCGTGTGATTCGCGGGACGTTGTTTTAGGGTTGAGTTGCGTTTTCTTGGAAGGGACGAAATGATGTACATGAATTACAGGAGACGTCCGAATTTTTGACAAAATATATTTTATTCTAGTATATTTTAGCGAGTGAACAGATAGTTTGTCGTTTTGTTTTTGCTGGACAACGTTTTCCACTGCGTTTAATATGAATCCCATTTTTGCGAATTTCTTTTCACACGATTGTACGGCTTTTTATTTTTTAAGGATCCATTTACGAAGTTTTAACTGTTGCTGATATGGAGTCCCGTGCACGTTTGGAACCCAAGGTCGTTCGACGTAATCGAAAATCCTAAGTGCAGATTCGTGTTCCACCCCCGCGTGGCACGCACTAAGCACTCATAACACTGTTGTACAACAGTTGTACCCGAACAGACTGTCCTGACTGACTGCAAGTGATGCTTTTATACGCTGTACACTGTGCGACGCATTTGTGGAGCAGCACATTTGTGTGTTTGGTAGTTGTGGGCGATATACCGATAAGGTGTACCTTATCCGGACCAGATCAGGGATTGGAAAGGTTGACCTTGTAAGGTGTACGTTGTCAGGTCCAGATATGGCATATGTAAGATAGATCTGATAAGGTATTCCTCATATCGAGGGTCAGATCTAGCGAATCTAAGGTGTACTTTATCAGGTTCAGATCTGGCGTGTGTAAGGTATAGCTGATAAGGTATTCCTTATTGAGGACCAGGTCTGGCGAATCTAACGTGGACCTGATAAGTTGTCCCTTGTTCAGGGTCAGATCGGGTAAACGTGAGGCAAACCTAATAAGGTATTCCATATGCAAACCCAGAGCTGGGATACACAATGTAGACCTGATCAGGTTTTCCTCCTTTAGGCCCGGATCGGGCCTAGTTAAGGTAGACCTGATAAAGGTCTTACCTTACCAATTGTATGGACGTTGTCAGGTCTAGATATCGCATAGGAAAGGTTGATAAGGTGTATATTGTCAGATCCTCTTCATTGAACATTGATCCATTGTTCACAAGTTTCTTCTTCCCAACCACGCGAAAAATATCCACCCAGACAATTTTACAGCTTTCATTTAACCACCCATTGAATAAGTTTTAACAGTCAGAGATATGAAGTCCCATGCATGTTCGGTACCCAAGGTCATTCCACGTAATCGAAAATCCTAAGTGCAGATTCGTGTTTCACCCCCGCGTGTCGCCCCCTAAACACTCATAACACTGTTGTACAACAGTTGTACCCGAACTGACTGCTCCGACTGACTGCATCTGCGCGTACCACGCAGGCCACGCTTTTATACGGTACACACAACACCAGCGAGGCACGTTTATGTACCAACACAATTGTATTTTGATAATTGTGCGTACGGACACGCATACGGATCGAATAAACGCCGGCGCTGGCGTCGTGTAGAACACGCGAAACAGAACCGCCCGCGCGGTGTGCATGTGCGTACGGAGGTCTTCACCGGTAGGATACACGGGGCGCACCATCTCACCGGGGTTGCCGGTTCCGCGGGGCTCATTGTGTCCCCGCGGCTGCATGCGAAATAGCCCCTGCCATTAAATATCCCTGTTGCGTTTATCATTTCGGCTTTATGCTTCGTTTACGGTTACTGCCTGGACGGACGGACGGATAGGAAGGTCGGTTCCTCTTGCACCCGGCCGCCCAATGGCGCAAACGCTCCACCTGTTTTGAACTCTATACGCGACCCTCTGTTTCATCTTCTCCCTTTCACCGTCGCGGCACGTCGATAGCAATTGTTTTACGGCGCTAGATATACAATCTCGTGGTATCTCTTTACATTGTCGCAAATGTATTTATCCGCAGCGCCGAATGGGATTCGGTGGTCCCAGGGGAGACGTTTTTGCAGGAGAAATTTTATCCAGTTTACCAATTTTATGCAAAGAAGATCGGAAATAAGCAAGTTTTTTAAAATTTTTTCGTGAAAACAATCGCGTTTAGAAGAAAAAACGTCATAGTGAATACGTTGTCCACGTGCACAAACTACATAAAAAGCTGACAACTACATCGTTGTCATAATGCTTCCTCTCCGCCTATAATCACAGTCTACCCCGCTCAGTTTGTAGGGTAGACAACATTTTTAATTTTTGGCTTCCTCAAGAAGCTTTGTTTTGTTTCAAGAACGATCAACATTCTTTCGAAAAATTCAAAATGCCATAAAATCACGCCCTCTGCACGGATCAACTCCAAATTTATACACAAACTTAGTCTGGTGATAATATACTTGTAAACCAAATTTCAACTCGATATCTCAGAAATTACGAAAATAGGAGTAAAATCGACTTTTTTTCAAAAAATTGAAACTGCCATAAAATTTGAACGGTTCTACCGATTCTTCCCAAACTCAATAGCGGTCTTTAGTTTGTAATAGTTCAACTTTTTACCAAATTTCAACCCGATATCTCAAAAAATGTGGAAGAGACAGAGCGTACAGAGAATTTTTGAAAAATTAAAAGTGCCCTAAAAAACAAAAGACTGCATAGATTTTGCTAAAAATTGCACCCAAGAAGAGGCAGTGACCACCCAATATGTGGTAGAAATTTCAGCTTGATATCTCAAACCGTTCTCGAGTTATTAAGGTTTAATCATGTGCACACACAGACACACACACATACACACACACACACATACATCCAGACATTTTTTCAAAATGTGTTTTCTCGACGTTTTGGAACATTCTGAACACGTTGACATCAAAATCTCGAAACATTTTTTTTTCACTAAAACAAAGCTTCTTGAGGAAGCAAAATAAAGCGATGACAAAATTTTTAAATTAAAAGTGTCTTCGCACTTTTTCGAAATGTTGTCTCTTCACGAAAATTGAGTTCACTTTTTTGGATGGACGGAATCTGAGTTTTCTTCTTTCGTTCGAAATAAAACTCAATAACGAAGAGAATGCCGCAAGTATCGTTCATTTTCATTAATTTTATTTGCTCGATTTGAAAAGATTTGTTTTCAATTAATTAGTAATTGAAATGATTCTTAACCCTAGAGACTTATTTTCTCACCTCCCTCCTCATGACTCGAGTCTGGCCAGATCCTACTCTTTACTTGATCATAAAACCGGTCCTACGGAGTGAAATATACTTTACATACATGAATTTATTCGTCTCAAGATAAGAAAGAGAATGGTTTCCGAAACATTGAAACGTTGAATGAAAAAAATCGATTTTTTTAACCGATAAACCTTAGAAGCGTATTTTGAATGCCGGGTGGGGCCCGCCGGACCCCAGTCATGAGTTCTAGGATCAAATAGTTATGAACTTAAAAATGTATGTGAAAGTTTATGTACATTTTTTAGTATTCCCAGATTGGTTGTTAATAATTGCTACTCAAAACATTTCTACTGTATTCGCGTAAAAAAAAAACAAAAAAAAAGATTGGAAATCTCAGAGACGATTGTGAAAGTTCAAGCTTAACGAGTGCTAGCTAAGGGGGAGAGAGAGTAACAAATCGGAAATCATGCGGAAGTTGAACGAGTCCGATGGATATCCAGGGGGGTCGATGCGAGGGGCGAGCAAGACACGACGCTTTTTCTCGTTTTCTCTGTAAAACGATGCCGAGAATCAATAACGCCCGCAGTCATTCGACAGTCATCAGGCTTCCTTTCATTCCGGCCTACGTTTTCTCTCTCGCTTTTACGCATTTTACGACAGCGAAACTATGCACGTACGTGCGCGCAGTTAAACTCGTCAGCGACGACCTATTTTCCGTGGCGAATATTGTTACTTACTATTTGGACAGTGATTCAAAGTCTCAAGACGAATGTTTGTTGACTCATTCAACAATTTTTTATTTACTCGAGGAGTAACATTTTTATTTGTTTACTCTATTATCATTATCATTATAGAATGACTATTATATGTCATTCTTACTCCAAATACCTTAAAAACAAATTAAAAAATTGATTTATCGTTTCTTTGTCTAATAAACGACAAAGAAAAAAAAATCAAATCAAAGCAAATTGTTTTTGCTTATTTTTTAAATCGAAAAAAATAATCAAAAAATCTTTTTACACAACAAATGAAATACTGCGTATGCCGCCAATTGAACAATGCAGTCTGCACTTTTGAAATATTCGCCAAGTGAACGCCCGTATTTGACGTTACTTCCCGCGAAAAAAAAACAAAATAAAATAAAATTTGAAAAACCGAAAAAAAGGAAAAAGCAATCCTCAACCGAACGCGTCGAAAAAAAAGATGTATGCACAAAGTCCCAAAAACACATGGACGTCGAGTGTCTATCGAAGCCACGGGGGGGTTCCGAGTTTTGTATTTTCGTTACTTTTTTTCTTCTTTTTTGTTCGCGCTTGGGGGGGGGGGGGGGGGGGGGTGAGTGTGACGGTCCCTGCGTGTCTACCCCGGGGTTTTCGGATGTCCCTGTAGCTCGGAGGCAAACTGGCCGAGCGGCGTGGAGCGTCCTACGGGCGAGGCCCGGAATTGCCCTGCACCCTCGAAAACCCCGTCTCTCTCTCTCTCCGTCCTTCTCACTTCAACACGTTTTTCCTCTATTTTTTCATTTTTTTTTCGTGTCTTTATCCCGCTTTCTCTGTTGGCCCGGTTGTATCCAGCACGTTCCAACAACCCGTTCCCGCGTCCTGCTGTTTCCTCTCGTCCTCCCACCCCCTAACGCGCCCCCCCCCCCCCACCCCTCAACCACCCTCGCCCGGTGGTGCTACAACAATGACAAACCGTGAAACAATGCTGGGCGCCACTGGAAAAATTCCAAAAAACGGGAATAATAAAAAAATGAGAGCGAGTGGCGGCGGCGGCGGCGGCGGCGGCGGCGGCACACACCGGCGGCGAGCGCCGCGACGACGACGATGGTGCGGAGGGAGTTGATGCGGCTGGTGGTGGTGGTGGTGATGTTGGCGGTTCTGGGTACCTCTGGATATGGTTGGACAACAAAAAAAAACTGGGTGGCGAGTGAGAGGGCGACGTCGGGCAAGGGGTGAGGGGTGCATAGGGCAGAGGGAGGGGGGGGGGGAGGGGTGGAGGACTTCAGAGGGGGTAGAAAAAATGTAAAAGCCTCGGCTCGCGCGCTCGCCGAGCCGCGGCGCTTTCGACCGTGGGACAATACGCGACGATGAATGCCTATTATATTTATCTGTAACAGGCGTTCCATAAAGCAAATAACACAGAAGTGTAACGAGAAAAAATGAAGGTGGAAAAAAAAGAGAGAAGAAAAGAAAAATCGGCGGAAGAATTCTCCGAACTTTTCCCCCCTCACTCTCTCGACGTTCTGCTTTTTGTCGTTTTTATTTTTTTCATCTTTTATTTTTTTTTTTAATTCTCTACAGTTTTGTCTCCTGTGCAGCTGTTTCTTGCAGCAACTGTTTTCTCTGTCGACATTATTTTTTTAGTCTGTGTTTTTTCTTTTTTATCTCTTTTCTTCTTTTTTTTTCTTTTTTTTTCGTTGTTTCTTTTCACTCACTCGCCTCCCGCGTACTTTATTTTTTATTCGCGTTCCGGTTTTTGACACCGCGGCTGACGACGCAGTCGTCGCTCTCTCCCCCTCCTGACCCTTCTTTATCGCGCTCTCGGTGTGTCCCCCGCCCCCTCTTTGTGCGCGCCACTCGCTCTGTTAAGCCGCGCCGACGAGAATAATAATAACGGCGATGATAAAAACGGTGAGGATGAGAGGGAGAAAAAAAGGGGGAAAAAATGGAAAGAATTTCCGGAAGCGAGCGGGCCAAACGATTCGCTCAGTTGCCGGATCTGAAATCTTGCCAAAAACGCTTATTCGCATCGCGTGACGCGGCTCTCGACCCGCCGCCTGACCCTCCCCGGGCGAAACGCTAAAAAGCCTGTTACGATCTTGTCGTTTATCCTTTATTTTTATTTTTTACAAATTCCTCCATCTTTAATGCCATTGGCGTGGAATAACAGCCACAGATGCACGGAAATCGTCAGTGTCTTTGGGTAACAAAAAAAACTGATAACATTTTATCGGATCCGGATGACGTTTGGGTGTCTGTACTACGAGAAGACTCACAAATTGAACGAGAAGACGGCGCATCGAATTTACGATATTTGCCGCAGTTCAACGGTAAACGACGACGCAGCATTTTTTTGTTTTCACACATTAAATCTGGTCTCGATTATTTTAATGAATAAAACCAATTACGAAAATTTAACATTCTTTTAGACTTTTTTCGAGTGACGTATTTTTCTCATTTTTAGTAACATTATTTACTCATTTTTAGTAACATATTTTTTTGTTTTCACACATTAAATCTGGTCACGATCATTTTAATGAATAAAACCAATTACGAAAATTTAACATTCTTTTAGACTTTTTTCGAGTGACGTATTTTTCTCATTTTTAGCAACATTATTTACTCATTTTTAGTAACATTATTTACTCATTTTTAGTAACATAGTTTTTTGTTTTCACACATTAAATCTGGTCACGATCATTTTAATGAATAAAACCAATTACGAAAATTTAACAATCTTTTAGACTTTTTTCGAGTGACGTATTTTTCTCATTTTTAGTAACATTATTTACTCATTTTTAGTAACATTATTTACTCATTTTTAGTAACATATTTTACTCATTTTTAGTAACATTATTTACTCATTTTTAGTAACATATTTTACTCATTTTTAGTAACATATTTTACTAATTTTTAGTAACATTATTTACTCATTTTTAGTAACATTATTTACTCATTTTTAGTAACATATTTTACTCATTTTTAGTAACATACTTTTCGAATAATTTGAGCAAAATATTTTTCTCAGTTTTCGTGTAACAGATTTTTCTCATTTTTTGTTTTTCCTAAAAAAGGGTCAATTATCGCAAAAAACGAGAACAGAAATTCATTCCACACGACGGAAGGCGTGTGTGAGTATCGTAAGTAGTCGCTTCCACCGCGGTTATATAGGCGACGCCAATTCGTTTCGAGGAAACCGCGAAATGAGAAACGCCCCGGCCGTATATCGCAATAAAAACATTAATTAATTGGCGTTAATTACGAACGAGTGTGGCGCGTTCCACCACTCCACGACGAATGAGTCTCCTTGTTATCATTTGCTCGTGGCGCTCGTGTGTCTCCGTCTATCATTTCGTCATTCTCCCCCCCCCCCTCCCCCCGCTTTTCCTTCTGCGATCCTTCACATATCGGAAAAGAAATAATTGCGCTTTCCGTGGTGGGGCTGCTCACGGGCCCGGAAAGCGACAGATAAAATTCGTTAATTGGCATTCAGGCTTTATAATACTCGAGGACGACGTTTGTTCACTTTTTTTTTTCTTTCTTCTTTTTTCCCTCATTCTCGGGTATTATTTTGCCTCTTCTACACATGACGACGCTGCCAGCTTGTTGTACTTCTACAACCGCATTGCCCTCCTCTCCCACTCTTCGCCCCCCCCCCCCCCCCCCCCGCCACACCCGCCAGGCCTCGCGGGTGCTCTTAAATTAGTGTGCAAGAGAAAACTCGTTGCAACTAACTTACACTTATTGTACCTATTCCGTAATGAATTTTCCCCGTGCAATGTCACTTGATTGCAAAACTTTTGAAGTCTCTTCCAACACTTTTCGTTCACCCTCGTGGTACTTTGGTCCTCGTATTAGTAATAAGACTGTTTTGCGGCAGGTTGGGCCGCGGTTGCTACCTGAATTAAGGGCGTGGAAAATAAAACCTTAAATATCCACAAATGAAAACCAAAAAATCCTTCTGATTAAATCTCAACAGAATCTGTCGGGTCTCTTAATTACGATAAGGAATCGAGCGACTGAACTGAGTTCTGTTCACCCGGAAAAAATTGTTCTTGAAGTAAACGTATTTCCTAGGCCGGAAGCAAAACATTATCGCTTTCGCTACAATTATTTTTCCAGCCTGGAATTTACGCTAATTTCAAGATTTTTTTTTCCTGTTGGTTCATTATGCGACCTAATACAGATTACAGCGTTGAAATGATAATAGTAGTAGTAGTATATTTATTGACAATAGAAAAACAGGTAACAGCTTTATACATTTATAATTACATCGTAGGTGTTTGTTGCCTGTTGCCAATAGGCCATCGACTGTCGTCTTTCTCCGTATAGAAAAAAATGGATGTGAAATATACGCTAAAAATATATACAGATTATAAGTTGCATATATTTGACATATATACCGTATATTAATAATATACGTAACATATATGTTGTATATGCTACATTTTGGCGCGTTTCTTATATACGACAGATATGCCGACATATATACGTCATATATACACACATATACACGACATATATGCGCACACATACACATAGAAATGCACATAGAAAAATTCATAATTACTCGCATTTAATTGTCCAGACATATTCGCAAATTATGTCACATATTTTCAAAATATATTTTGCAGATATGATTTTTTATAGAATTTTTATTTTCAAAATATATGTCACATATCAGAAAAATATATTAAACATATATGTCTCGTATATTCAGAACAAATATACATAATACTTACGAATTATATAAAACACAATTCCTATATATGTTACAGATACATAAAATATATTAAACATATATCCCGCATATATTCATGACATATATGCGGGATATATAATCTATATGCAACATTTTGGCGGAATATATGTCACCCATATAGCATATATGTCGCATATATTTTTAGCGTATATTTCAGATATATATATTTCCATACGGGATCACCCCTTTGAAATTATATTATTACACAAAAGCTAATTTTGATTAAATATTCATACCAAATACTAATAGCATACTGCACTGTATTAATACTATTAATACCAATTGTATTGTGTATTAAAAATACGAGTCACTCTCCGCTGGTTGGAAAATAAAAAGCTGCACAGCTTTGTAATCTCGAATTTGCATTCGTGAATGATTTGTATCCGTCAATTTTACAGCGCCGCTGTCGACGTCACGAATACCAACTCGCCACGCGCGCATCCTACGGGCGGATCGCGTTTTGCGGGGCGAATCTGTGTGCGCCAGATGAGAGGACAGAGGTACGCGAAAGCTTCGCGCGATATCGGGAGAGCGAACTGGGGAACGAGCTATTGTCATAGGGACTCGGGACGCATCGCGCTGCCAATTGGAATTATTTTTCTCGCTGAATACAGTCACGGAATTTTATTATTACAGTAGCGAGGATTTGTCGGGTACGCATATCCACCTCCACATGCAACAGCAACCCCCCCCCCCCCCCCCGTCTTTCCCCCTTCCACCCGGCCCTTTCGATATTTTGTTTCGTGCCCACAATGTGCTGTACAATTCTTATTATCTCGGCCCTGCCAATTAATCGGGTTGGATCAGAACGCCGGATTAAAATAACAGCGATTTTTTTTTTTTTCGCAAACCTCGCGCCTCAGTTTTCGTCACGTGTGACAAAAAATCGGCGAGCTTTTCGATTCACACGACAAACTTTATTTCGTCATTGATTTTAGGCAACTTTTCATTTCGAGCTCGAATTACGCGATATCGAAAATAAAAATGATAAAAAGTCGTCGAAAAAAATGCGGCCTTGTTATTTTTTCCAATTAATCTACATTTTTCCCAATTAATCGAGATTCATCAGATCGCTGGATTACAATAAAAGAGTTTTTCCGCGAACCTCGCGCCGCAATTTTTCCCCGGGCCAAAAAAACGTCGAATTTTTCGATCGACACGACAAACTTGCCGATTTTTGTTAACTTTTCATATCGAGCTCGAGTTACGCGATGTCGAAAAAAAAAATCCACGAATAACGATAAATGCGTTATATTTCCAAAAAATAATTTGCACAGCGGCAATTCCGGATGTCCTCAGCGGAATTCTCGTCCGGGGCGACGAGTCCTTTTTCGCCGCGGTTCAAGGCTCCCCGAGGTGTGTTGCGCGCGTTTTTTTTTTATCTCGAATTGTGCGGCATAAAAAGTCGTCGAAAAAAATGCGGCCTTGTTATTTTTTTCAATTAATCTACATTTTTCCCAATCAATCTACATTTTTCCCAATTAATCTACATTTTTCCCAATTAATCTACATTTTTCCCAATCAATCTACATTTTTCCCAATTAATCTACATTTTTCCCAATCAATCTACATTTTTCCCAATTAATCTACATTTTTCCCAATTAATCTACATTTTTCCCAATTAATCGAGATTCATCAAATCCCTGGATTACAATAAAATATTTTTTTGCAAACCTCACGCCGCAATTTTCTCCGGGCCAAAAAAACGTCGAATTTTTCGATCGACACGACAAACTTGCCGATTTTTGTTAACTTTTCATATCGATCTCGAGATACGCGATGTCGAAATAACAATAAATCGTGTTTCTCCAGGAATAACGATAAATGCGTTATATTTCCAAAAAAATAATTTGCACAGCGGCAGTTCCGGATGTTCTCAGCGGAATTCTCGTCCGGGGCGACGAGTCCTTTTTCGTCGCGGTTCAAGGCTCCCCGAGGTGTGTTGCGCGCGTTTTTTTTTTATCTCGAATTCTCCGCGGCAAGGGCCAACACCGCCTCGGCTGCGGGTGCAAAACGAGAGACAGAGAGGCGGCGACGCGCGCGACGAGGACACCGAAAGGGTGGCCAAGGGTAGCGCAGGGGTCGTGGGCTAGGGGCGTTTTTCGGCGTTCGTGAAACCAGCCACCGCCGCCACCGCCGTGGCGCAACAGGTTATAGTTTTTGGCACACACCTCTGGCTTCACCATGCGGCGGTCCTCCTCCCCTCCCCCCTCCCCCCCTCAACCCCCCAACCCCTTCATCACCCCTCGCTCCTTTCTCGCTATCCGCAGTTGGCTCATTCTATTCAAAGGATTTTCTTCCACGTTTCCTTCTCCCACCGCTTTCGTTCGCTTCAATGTATATAGATATATTTTATTCGCGACTCTCGCAAGCGGCAAAAGCCAGCAGCCGATTGAGAGAACCAAACGGAAAATGTCGCGGGGCACCGGGAGGCAAACCGCCGGCGAGGGCTGAAACCGTGACGGTTAATCTCGAGCCAACCTCGAGGGAAACGGAAGGGATTAACGACGTAATTCTCCGGTCTGTGTTTATATTGCATTCGGGGCCGCAAGTTTATCGAGACTAATCCGCGCGGTATTAAAATAAATACCGCGCGCGGGCCCCGCGATCTCTTGGCTTGTCGACTCGGGCTGGGCAAGTTTTCGGTCGCGCATTGTCTCGCTTCGAATTTTTCGAACGGCTGCGGAGACTCTTAGAAAAAAAAAGAATAACGATTTTTATTTTTTTTTTTTTTTTTCATTTTGAAAAAAAAATGTGTTTTTGAACCGGCAACAAATTTATGTTTTGGCAAAAATTGTGGGTAGCAAAAATGGTTTATAAAGTGAATTATTTTTAATTATAGAATTAAGAAATTAAATAAAAAATCAAGTTTATGATTTTTCTATTAATTATGTAAATATTGATGAGAATGAGTTCGATTGAATTCAGCCGATTGACAAAATCGTAGCGAAAATGGTTTATAACGTGAATAACAAAATGAAAATTGAGGAATTAAATAATGAAATAATGTTTCGAGTGTGACGATATTGTTTGATTAATTTCATAAATATTGAGAAGAATGAATTCGATTGAATTCAGCCGGTTGATAAAATCGTTGGTTCGACGACGATAATACACTACAATTATAGACGTTTGTACGCGTTAGACGCGCGCGCGTGGTGTGCAGCGCTCAAGAACAGAGGCGATCAAAGATGCGTCATCGCTTCCACCGCGAGATACGACCTTCCGCGAAATGACGTTCGTTCGTCGGCTCACGTGGCTTATCTAATATCTAATTCGCGATTTTTGCAACAAACCAAACGTAATATTTATACACGATTCCGAGTATTATATCTCGACATTACACGCATTCACACATCGATGTTTTATGTATTTCAATGATTCTCGATTATTTCTACGTCAGACAAATAATTGCGACAGCAATAATATCCGCACACCAGTCGCCGTACGTCCTATATATAATGTATATCATTATTGCGGAATGAATAATTCCGTTAATAATCGTGCCATTATTTGTCTCGTACGTAGAAAACGCGATGTGCACTTGAGCGTTGCGAATTTGTATTCGAAGATACACGCGACACACTGCAGATCCGCCAACGAGAGATGTGAATAAAAAATGCAAAATTGTTTTCGATTATGAAATCTGGGGCAACTTCCTCATTGAGCAACCGCCTTTTTTTAATATTGCAAAAATTGTGCAGAAATTCTGACGATTTTCTCATATAATCTATTTTCTCAGAAAATAATCGTTGAAACTGTCGCTTGCATTAAAAAAACGTGGTAGCTCTAGAAATTTTAATTTTTCGTTCTTGTGGTTATTTTTATATTTATGTTAATAAAAAATGCAAAATTGCTTTCGAGTACGAAATGTGGGGCAACTTCCTCATTGAGCAACCGCCTTTTTTAATATTGAAAAATTGTGCAGAAATTCTGACGATTTTCTCATATAATCTATTTTCTCAGAAAATAATCGTTGAAACTATCGCTTGCACAAAAAAAATGTGGTAGCTCTAGAAATGTTAATTTTTCGTTCTTGTGGTTATTTTTATATTTATGTTAATAAAAAATGCAAAATTGCTTTCGATTACGAAATGTGGGGCAACTTCCTCATTGAGCAACCGCCTTTTTTAATATTGCAAAAATTGTGCAGAAATTCTGACGATTTTCTCATATAATCTATTTTCTCAGAAAATAATCGTTGAAACTATCGCTTGCACAAAAAAAATGTGGTAGCTCTAGAAATGTTAATTTTTCGTTCTTGTGGTTATTTTTATATTTATGTTAATTATCTAAACTCTGGCAACTATTTTATAAACATGAATTGACAAACATCTACCGTTACCACAAAAAATAACAATTCGCATTGTCTCGCATCACGTTTAACACTACGAAAAGTTACTTTCACCACCAAAAGGTTCAACATTCTCCAAAATCCCAGCCAATCGCCTTCGCGAATTTTGCCGCACCCTCGAAAAATTCCATCCCTCATTTTCCCAGAAACCAATCATCACCGTCGCAACATCCGTAATGACAACAAAAAAATCGTGCACCGCCCGAGAAACAAAAGCCCAAAAAAAAAAAAAAAATCGTCAGTACGCCCGGCAATCCGAAATAGTGAGACAGTAAAAGAAAGGAGATCGCGAAACAAAGAAAAAAAAAAAAAGACGAAATCCGCAGCTACGCGGCACGAATATTTTTTTTTCCCCGGCATTTTTCACCATTTTTTTCCACCCCTCTTCGCGGATAACTGGCTGCTCGATCGTCATCATCCCTCGCGCGTTTACTTGGGCATTCAGGCCTCGGCGTTTCCAATCGCGGAACGCGACGACGACGTCGCGGCCCGTCATCGAAAGCCCGGGCTTGCGCGCGCGCGGCCCTCGAGCCCCCCCACCCCCCTGAGCCCCCCGCGCTTTCCGCCCCTCGCCGTGTATTTTTATGAAATCATTGTTTCGGATGACAATACACCGGGATGAGCAACGCACAATGACTCCGCGTACCACGTGCATCGGCACAGTCGTCGTTCGCTCAAGGGGGATGGGGGGGGGGGGGTTTGAAGGGCTGAAGCTGGAGGGGCTGGGGGGCGTCGCACGGCGCTGGGGTTTGGGGCAGTGGGGAAACCCGGGGGGTGACGCCACTACTGCCACCATTGACGCGCGTTATACGGCGCAGAGACGCTGTGCGAGGACGAGGATGGAAATGGTGAGGAGAAACACGCGGTACACGAAGAAGAGACGCGAATAAGGGGGGGGGGGGGTTCGAGGGGGAGGCGTAGATGGCGCCACCGCAACCCTCGAAGCTTGTGGCCTCTGGGAGGGGGAAGGAAAAGAGAGAATGACGATACAGCAGTCAACGCGTATACATGGGAGACACATAAGGGAGGTGCGGGCAAAATGGGACAGCTATTTTTTCAGTTCCAGATATGTGTGCGGGCAAAATGGGACGGACCCTCATTTCGTGAAAATCGCGTCTATACGACACAATTCAACGCATGTGAGCGGAATATAAAGATTTTTAACAATTTTGAGTGTTTTAAGCAATCCGGCCTTTGAAAAGTCACTTTGAAATTTTTTTTTTTTTTTTTTACAATTTTTTTTTTTTTTTGCGAAATAACCATTAAGGAGTATCACCGAGTACAAAAAAACACGAATTTCCGATTTTGGGGGTCCGTCCCATTTTGCCCGCACTTTTTTTTTTTGGCCGACGCTCAAAATTGATGGTTGGTATCGAATTTTTGGATGAAAAGCAATCGAAGTACACTTTTGTTTTCGTCATAAAACCATTTTTCGCTTGTGCGTCCCATTTTGCCCGCACCTCCCTTATGCAGAAGGAAGAACATATAGACCCCACGACTGTTCGTTCGTTGGTTCATTCGTTCACTCTCACTCGTTCCGTCTCCTCTCCCGCGTTGGGCTTTCTTCTTTTTTTCTCTTCCTCTCCGCGTTCACCCTACGGTTCATCTCCGTTTCTCTTCTTCCTGTTCAATACGCGGCGAAGAGGGGGGGGGGGGGGGGGGGGCTATATAGCCGCCATAGCCATTCCATTTTTCGATCCGCCGCTACAGCGAGGCTCGTTCACTGTTCGCCTCTTTGTTGATGACTGTCGATGAAACGATGACATATTTTTCCGGTTTTTCCACTCGCGCCTCCGCCTCGCTGCCCCCCGGCACGCGCGTCGTCCCCCCTCCCCCCCCCCCCCCCCCACAACACACATCGTTCTTCCTCCACACGCGTAGTCATCGTTCACTGCCTTCCCTTTCCCTTAGCTGCTGCCTTTTTTATCTCCGCTCTATACCAGAGTCGCCCAGTGTGCATACGCACTAATGCACGCGTCACACTTTTCCCTTTTCTTTTTTTTCCCTCTCTTTCTTTCGATATAGTATATTGTGCGGATTTGTGCGTGTGTGAGGGGATACGACCCCCCCCCCTCCCCCTCCCTCTGCCCCTTGCTATCTTTCTCACGACGTATTGGATGCTTCATCTACCGTTCTTGAGCTCTTTGTTCATATCGTTTTTCTGGTCTTTTTCTTTTACACTCCTTGTTTTCTTTTTTTCTTTTGCCTTTTCTTTTTTTCTTTTTTTTTTGCTTTCCCTCTGTTTTTTTTCCTCCCGTTGTTTCGCCGACTGCCGCGCAGTCCCGGTGCCCCGGGGCTAGTTCAATGACGACGATGATGACGACTCTTTTGCCGAAGATACCTATAGCGGCGGCGCGTGGAATTTTAATCATCGCTTTTTTATCAACGAGATTTCGAGACTCGTCGATTGCGCCGCGCGACGCCGCGGCTTTTGAATGTTGCGCTGGGTCGGGAGGCGATACGTTTTTTCCTGGGGATGTTTTTCGAGGTACGACCGATGGAAGCGAGACTGACCAATCGGGGCGTCCCCGATGTTGATTAGTGATTATTTTACGGGGACATTTTCATCCTCAATTATAAAGTCAAAAAAATTCGTCCATCAGATTTATCAGATGCTTAAATAATTTATTTATTGGAACACTTTCCGTTCTTGACTATTGACATGAAGAAAAAAATTCGTCTCATTTTTTAGATGATTAGAAAATTTATTTTTGGACGATCTTAATTTTGGACTCCTTAAAAAAATTCGATTCGAGTTGAAACGTGAGAAGCGGATTAGACGACGCGCACGAAGTGCGAAAGAAAAAAAAATTTACGATTTCCATGAAACGCGTCAGTGCGTAGACACGAAAAAATAATAACTATAAAAGTACGCGAAGTCCGAGGGTGTAGTGAGAACGAGGGGGGAGGGGGGAGGTGAAGCCAAAAAAATGCGTATTGTATAGAATGGGGGGTGAGGGGGCATAAAACAAAAATTTTGCAACGAGCGCAGTCCATTAGCATGAGGCGAGAGGGAATATCGGGAAAAGGGCCGCGGCTCCAGCCCTTCGAACTCGCGTATCGACATCGCCCGCGCGTCTTTTTTTTATTATTTTCCTCCATACGCGATATGCGGGCGGGGGGATGGTCGAAGGTGCTGTCTGCAGCAGAAATGCATCAACTGTCGCACTTTCGAACCTTCAACCGTATACGACGAGGTAATCCATTAATTTTTCAACCTAAAATAAAATAAAAAAAACTTCTACACGACAAATGTTGGTCTCTTAATTTGCGAACAGTGACGTCCGAAAAAAAAAACGAGGCGAAAGTACTGATAAATCAATATTGACAGACGAGGTAATCCGATATTTTAAAGAATCAAGAGGATTTTCAGAGATTCCAGTTTCCACGGTGTTTTCGTTGGAATTAATTTCACCAAAAATGCGTCACCTTTTTTTCTCTAATAAACAATAGTACATTTAGAGAATGACAAGAATTTTTTTTTTTTTTTTTCGTTTAAATGAAAAGAGACAAAAAAGAATTTAAGGTAATACAACGGTTACAGTGCCGCCAACCGTGAGTTTCAGAGAATATTTCAAACACTTCTCAATGGGATAAAAATCTGAAAAAAATCAAGCACGTTGTGGGTTTCGAGAAGATTGATTTTGCATAATAATGATTCCAAAATGTTATTAAAAAATAAATGAAAAATGAATTGTTCGACAATTTACCTGGTAACTCAACTTTTTTTTCGGATGAAAATTATTCATTCATTTTTCTGAATACGTATGAATTTTTTCAGAATTCTGTCTACATTTTTAAAAATGCAGTTTTCGCTCCACATTTTTCTTGAAAAAAACGCAATTTTGAAAAATTAGACAAAATTCTGAAAAAATTCATACGTATTCAGAAAAATGAATGAATAATTTTCATCAGAAAAAAAAGTTGGGTTACCAGGTAAATTGTCGAAGAATTCATTTTTCATTTATTTCTTAATAACATTTTGGAATTGTTATTATGGAAAATCAATCTTTTCGGTACCTACAACGTGCTTGATTTTTTTCAAATTTTTATCCCATTGAGAAGTGTTCGAAATATTCTTTGTAACTCACGTTTGGCGGGACTGTACCCGTTGTATTACCTCAAATGTTTCGCATATTTTCTACATTTGCTAAAGTGGAAATTGCTGATATTGACTGCAAATATTTCGCCATTTCTGGAGAAATTGGATGACGGGGTAAAGTCGATTCGACGCCGTTTTCCATCGCGAGACTAATCGCAAGGGCAACTCGCTTTACTCGCAACCGAAGCGAGGCGAGATCGTTAAAGCCCAGCAGAGCCGACGGACGCTGATTCGCGCTTGTTCGTACGCGTAAACTCGTCGCGAAGGCGGAGAAGCGAAGCGGTGGCGGCGGCGGCGGCGGCGGCGTCGTCAGCCACGGAGGCGATGATGACGCGAGGATGAAATACGGAGTACATTGAACCCAATCAAGTGGCAGTCGTAAATTTACATCAGACCGCGGCTACGGACGTGCTAATGGTGGATACCAAATTGCGATTGCCACGCGCGCGGCGTCCGTATCTGAATATCGCAAAAAAATTGAAACAAAACGATCGAGAGAGAAACGACCAAACAGGGTTGAAAGACAAAAATCCGAGGGAAAAGAGGTGAAGAAAAATTGGAGCGCGAAGCGACGTGAAAAAGACGATCCCTCGTCGTTCGTAAAATTAAGCGGGACAACAGGTTTCGCGGTCCTTTGACAGTCCCCGCCGATTGCCGAGTTCTTGGTTGATTTTCTATAAAGCATAAAAGTGGTTATAACGCGACAAACGAGGCAATAAAAAAATGCTGTTTGAAAATTCATAATTTGTATATAAAGTTTTATGCATACACGGTACATAAAATTTACTATACTATTGTGTCAAATTTTTAACACACGATATATAAAATTTTAATATACAGTATATTAAATTTAATTCATTTAGTGTTAAACTTAGAAAAGCATTTAACTGAAAGTAAATACTTTTAATTATCGCCAAACAGCTTAATTACGCACTGCTATATAGTATTTTATAGGTAAAAGATAAATATTCGTGAACAAAAATTATCTCCACGAATGCTTATTGTTGTTAACAATCGCCTGGGATGGGACTTGAACTACCGACCCTATAACTTACCTATGCCTACCTATCTACCTAAGACGCTACCCACTACGCTATTGCCTACTTGTGAATTTCGTTTATTCAAATGTCCTACATAAATCGCACGGAAATGATATAGGTGAAATATGAATATCATTCGAAAAATCGTCGTAGGGCAGTTACGCAAGTCACAGATTTCACCCGGTATCAACAAAATGTCACTGTGTAAGAAAAAAAAAATAGATTGTATTAACATACATACATTGTAATTTCCATTCACTTTACATCAAATTCAATGACTTGTATAGTAAGTGTCACTTTAAGACATCAGTTTTTTAATATTCAATACCGATTATAGTAAATTCAATAGACATATATTAAATTTAATATGAAAATTTAAAAAACTTCAAACATTGTATATTAATAATAATTTTCAGTTACTGTTATTGTAAATTTCATATCAACTTGTATGTTAAACATGTTGTAAATTTACAAACAATTTTTAACAGTGAGTCCCCGCCGATTGCCGAGTTCTTGGTTGATTTTGTATAAAGCATAAAAGTGGTTGTAACGCGACAAACGAGGCAAGATAAATCCGCGCGCGCGGCCGCTCAGGCACTAAAATACAATTGTCGATTAAATACCATACGAAATATCGTTAAATGGCCTTTATTATACGCGCATCGATGAGATATAATATCGTCCTATCGAGGACTGATCGGTTTTCGGGCGAAAATGCAAAGTTGAACGGTTGTTGCAAATTATCGTTGCAATCGCGCGGGCCGCCCGCGCGACCAGACCCCCCCCCCCCCCTCACCCTCCCTCTCCCGACGCACCGGCACGCGCGATTTTGTGTAAGCGTGAACTATCGATACACTAATACCAGGGCCATTGGTAACAGCGGCAAAATAGTACATAATGTGTCGTCCAATTTCTCTGTCACGATATTTCTTCTGCTCTCTATCGTTTCCACTCTTTTGGCTCCCCCTCCTCGTTGCACCCGTTCAATGCACCGGCGACGGCAAAAGAGCATCAACAACACTGTGCGGCCGCCACGTACGGGGTGTCCGGAAAACCGTGAGTAACGAAAGTGGACATTTTGGAAAATCCTCGCGGTGGATTCACTGTGTAATAATCATTCGGACGATTGGTAATCATTTTTTTTCAACTAATTTATCGTGATAATAATAATATATCGACAAATAAAAATGTCGATTTTTCGATTTGCGATATATTTTTGAGACCAAAACTTTAAACTCCGACTTCACGTTCAGCTCCACGTAAAAAACAGTTTTAGAAATGGTCAATCGTTAAATTTTTAGTTGACGAATTTTCGTTTAAAAGAATATTCCCCGCTTGTTGGACTCAATTTTTTGAACACCCTGTACAGGAATGGGAACGATTTTGTTACACGACTTCTTTACACTGATAAATAATTAACGTCCATGTTTAGTTTAACATTGTTTATTTCAAATAAAAATTGACGCTCATTAGACTGTATTTTTGGAACACCCTGTACAGGCATAGAAACGATTTTGTTACACGACTACTTTTCACTGATAAATAATTAACGCCTATCTTTAATTTAAGATTATTTATTTTAAATAAAAATTGACGCTCATTAGACTGCAGTTTTGGAACACCCTGTACAGGCATAGAAACGATTTTGTTAGACGACTTCTTTTCACTAATTAATAATTAATGTCTATGTTTAGTTTAAGATGATTTATTTTTAATAAAAATTGACGCTCATTGGATTGAATTTTTGGAGCACCCTGTACAGGAATAGGAACGATTTTGTTAGACAACTTCCTTTCACTAATTAATAATTAATGTCTATGTTTAGTTTAAGATGATTTATATTTAATAAAAATTGACGCTCATTAGATTGAATTTTTGGAGCACCCTGTACAGGCATAGGAATGCTTATGACACCGGCAAACTATGCACGTGAATGCGTATAAACACGAGGGTTGCGGGCGAGTGGGTGGGTAGAAGGGGTGAGGGGGGGGAGGGGGGTAGAAAGCAAGGGTTTTCCAGTATCGGGGAAAGGGTGCAGTTGGTGTTTATATCGGGCAGCGTTAACGCGTGCAGTATGCGAGCGTGGGGGGAAAGGGAGGGGGGGGGGGGGGGGGTGATGCTCGTGGTCAGTGCAACAGCAGTTAGCCCACGAATATTTATATAGAAATCGGGTGGCGCTCTCGGGGCTCACTTCAATAACGGGCCGCGCGCATATATAGAATATATATACTATACTGTAGTAACATATTGAAACGCGTCTCGTTCATTCGTTCATTCGTTCGTTCGGTTCGTACGTTCCGCGGGTGGCAGATGCGACCGATGATATATTAACGCCAACTGTGCATCCGATACCCCACTGCCGAATAAATTATAGAATTATTGTTTTATCGTCCCGTACACACGCGCGTCACGTGTGTATCGCCCCCGAGTGTTCTTTCCATTCGCAACTTTATGGCAAAGTGTTTCGAATTTTCAACTCAATTTTTACCTTTTTTTCAATCGACACGACCGGGAAAATCTGCTTCGCATTTGTTTTGCAATAATTTCCCGTTAAAGCGGTAATTGATTAAACGTGCAATTGCGTTTTGTTATAAATGACGGTGAATTCGCAAATTTGCCATTCCACGAGTTTTTACGCGTCTTTTCCGTGACCGCGAATTGCCTGACAATTTTCGATCAAGGTGAAAAATGCGAACCCGAGTTTTTCATACAGCCGCAATTTTGAGCCTTCGGCCGAGTTCGCACGATGAGTTTGTTATTTATTTTTGCCTTTCACCCGCGATAAATAATCGACAAACAAGCATTGTTGACCCGCTGTATTTCTCGAATGCAAATATTTTGCGAGACAGGCGGTTCGCATTATAATACGTTTTGCGTAATTGCACTTTGATATAAATGAAATTGTGTTCGATTGGGAATACCGAGTTCAGCGTCATTTTAATAAACGATGTTTTTTTTTTAGGCATCTACTTCAACCACAAATTTCATGCTACTTTTTACAGAAGTGGAAAATGAAAAGTACGGTATTCAAGACTTCAGCCAAGTTTTCAAGATGAGTGAATGACATTTTCTTATTCCTTGTGCCCGCGATAAATAATCGGCAAACAATCATCGGTGACCTTCATTTAAACTAAATTAAATTCAATTGAATTTGGAATGACGAGTTTGTTGCCATTTCATTAAACGGCCTTTTTCTCAGCTACCTACACTGAGAAAACGGTTTAGCTATGCCAGCAAATCTTTTGTTAAAAATGTGAGAACATTGCGTTATCTGCTAACCGAGCAAAAAAAAATTGTTCGTCTACCAAAAAAATATGTTATTCGAGGAAAAAAAATGGTTAGCCCAGTAGAAAACGCAATGTTGTCACTATTTTAACAAAAGATTTGCTGGCACAGCAAAACCGTTTTCTTCGTGCACTTCAACCATAAATTCCCTGCTATTTTTTGCAGAAGCAAATAAACGAAAGCTACACACTTTTTAAGTCTACAACCAAGTTTAGAAGAGTGAATAAAATGCATTTTTTCCTTTCACCCGCGATAAATAATCGGCAAACAAACATCGGTGACCTTCATTTAAACTAAATTAAATTCAATTGAATTTGGAATGATGAGTTTGTTGCCATTTTATTAAACGGCCTTTTTCTCAGTCACAAATTGCCTGCTATTTTTTGCAGAAGCAAATAAATGAAAGCTACACACACTTTTTAAGTCTACAACCAAGTTTAGAAGAGTGAATAAAATGATTTTTTTTCCATTCACCCGCGATAAATAATCGGCAAACAAACATCGACGACCTTCATTTAGACTAAATGAAATTCTATTCAATTTGGAATGGCGAGTTTGTTGCCATTTCATTAAACGGCCTTTTTCTCAGACACCTACTTCAACCATAAATTCCCTGCTATTTTTTGCAGAAGCAAATAAATGAAAGCTGCACACACTTTTTAAGTCTCCAGCCAAGTTTCGACGAGTGAATAAAATATATATTTTTCCTTTCACCCGCGATAAATAATCGACAAACAATCATCGGTGACCTTCATTTAAACTAAATTCAATTCAATTGAATTTGGAATGACGAGTTTGTTGCCATTTTATTAAACGGCCTTTTTCTCAGTCACAAATTCCCTGCTATTTTTTGCAGAAGCAAATAAATGAAAGCTACACACACTTTTTGAGTCTACAGCCAAGTTCCGACGAGTGAATAAAATATATATTTTTCCTTTCACCCGCGATAAATAATCGGCAAACAAACATCGACGACCCACTGTATTTCTCGAATGCAAATATTACGCGGCACAGGCGGGCGCGAGCGCGTGTTTTAGTTTTCTTATTTCCTTCGCGCATAAAACAATATATCATTGTAACTCGTCGCGCGTTGCTTCTCTCCGCTATCTGGAACGCCGCCTCCTCGCGTTTCATATACATATACAAATGTTCCGCGAGTTTACACGCATGAATTAGGTGCGTACGGACGTGCAAATACGTATTCGCGTGCCGTCGTCGTGGTCGCAGACGCTCGACTCGGGCCCGCCGCTCGCTCGCAGCACTATGTATGCCCGGCGCGTGCTTCACCTACGCGCCAGATGCCACATAATTGATTAAATAGTTTAATCGCCGGTAACCTTGTCGTTTATCAATCGATCGTGTTCCTCCCGTCTGTTTCCTCCGCGACCCGCATTGCACACGTCAGTGTTTGATCTACTCGAATATTATTATCAATGTTTATTCTCCTCTATCCTCCTCTCTCCGTCTTTCCTGCTCTTCCCGACCGCGTCGCTCGACTCTGTATTTACAGTCCAGCGAATTTTCCCCACTCCAAATAAATGTAATTAAAGCATTTATTTAATACCGGTAATTAACGCATTTATTTAATAAATTATCAATTTATTAATTATTTAATAAATGTATTTAAGGTAGTATGAGCGTACAGATGAACGTCGCGTAAATTCGAGGGAGTTTGAGAGAGAATTACGAGGAGTTCTCGATGAGATAAAAATCCGAAAAAAATCAAGCATATGAAAGGCGGTAAAGAGATTATTTTAGACAATAATAATTTAAAAAATGTTATTAACAAATTACTTAAATAAATAATTGTTCAACTAAATATCCGGCAACCTAACTTTTTTTGTTATTAAAGTGATCTTCTTATTTTTCTACATACGTATGAATTTTTTCCGAATTTTCTCTGATTTTTAATTTTAACATAATAAAAAAACGTAATTTTCAAACGTCACACAAAATTCGGAAAAAATTCATACGTATGTAGAAAAATAAGAAGATCACTTTAATAACAAAAAAGAGTTAGATTGTCGGATATTTAGTTGAACAATTATTTATTTAAGTAATTTGTTAATAACATTTTTAAAATTATTATTGTCTAAATTAATCTCTTTACCGCCTTTCATATGCTTGATTTTTTTCGGATTTTTATCTCATCGAGAACTCTTCGTAATTCTCTCTCAAACTGCCGCGAATTTACGCGACGTTCATCTGTGCGCTCATACTACCTTAATACCGTTAATTAAAGTATTTATTTAACCCTCCGTGTGTAAACGATATTTTTCCATACACGGTGTGTACAATGGGTCTTTCAGGGAACAGTTGAGTTTTCAAAATGTTCGAAGCTTTCAAAAAATCGGAAAAAATACAGGGTTACTCCTCGAAGTGTCTACTGCACGATCCAGAAGTTCCCGAAATCAAAAGTTTATAACTATTGTGAATAAAAATTGAATTGTAGCCGAAAATGGGGACAAAACGAGTTTTTGTTAAAAAATGCATAACTTCACTATAAACAAATGTAAAAAAAACGGTTATAGGGTTTTGTAGTTTAGACTATGAGCTTTCAAAAGAATATCGGGTCATTGGAGTGGGTATTGAAAAGTTGAATTATTTCAGTAACTGAAAGCGGGGAATATTTTACGAAGTCAGGCATGTTATAAGTACACTAAACGATAATTATTCGACGCAAAACCAATGTCAGACGCTAAAATAATGTAATACAAATTTATTTTCAATAAAAATATTGGAACATGGCGGAAGAATAAGTAAAAAATGTAAAATATATTTTTTTCAACATAAAAAAAATTCAATGAAAATGGTCAGAAAAAGCATAAAATTCCAAGAAACACGTATTTTAGTCCTGAAAAGACCGAAAAACTTCGAAAAAAGCAAAAAAAACTGCATCTGTTTACCTATCAAAACACCGACGCCGTGTATACACTGACCCTTTGAGGGAACAGTCGCGACTTGCACAGACTGGCCTTTGCCTGCTATTGGCTAAATCCGAGTGCCACTTGAGCCTTTTGTCCACACTACCAAATAGATTTTTTAGGGGGGGGGGGGGATGTCAAAGCCCGTACTTCATTCGTTGGACAGAAATTTCAGTTCGAAATTTCGACTGTTCCTTAAAAGACCCAGTTTACACACGGAGGGTTAATAAAGGTTTATTTTAATACCGTTTTATCGTAATGGAAAAAAATGTATTTTTAATTAAATAAATTTTCGAAAAGCGGTAAATTTTATTTCGAATTAAAACCGAGGACCGATGCGGCGACGGAAAAAAAGCGATTTAAATATTCTATTTTCGTTGGTCCCTCGTTTAAATAATAATTTGGCGGAGGTTCGCGGAATTCGACTGCTCCGGTGGCGCCTTCGCTGTGAACAGACGAGGGGTGGGGGGTACAAAGATGGAAAGTTGAGTTAGTTGTAGTGAAGGAAACGAAAAGGGCGAGGGTTGGGGGTTGTGCGCCCACCTCGTTAAAATATCTCCGTCGTATAACCGCAGCGGGAATATATTTTAATATTTCGGAATACATTAAAGTTTATCGTTCTGTGGCGGTGGCTGCCGGCGCGGTGCACCCCGCCCGACGCGCATACCCACTTTTCTCCACCCTTTTTCTATATATCTATCCTCTTTGCCTCAATTTATTTCCCTCTTTCTCGGCCGCGCCGTACGTCTCTCGAACGGCGCGAAGTGACCTCGATACATAAACGTCACAGTCCACGGAGTTTCGCTTGACGTTCCGCCGCGCTGAAACGTCGTCGGGAATTTTTATCTCCGAAATAGCTGAGGGCGAATTAAGATGCATAAGGGCGAGAATCACGTGGCCGGGGTGAAACGTCGCGAAAATTAGGTGACGATCGAGAAATTCGAAAACAACGTGGAAATTCGAAAATAGCGTGGAAATCGAGAAATACGGAAATTACATGGAAATCGAGAAATGCGAAAATAACATGGAAATCGAGAAATACGAGAATAACATGGAAATTGAGAAATTTGAAAATAACATGGATATTGAGAAATTTGAAAATAACATGGAAATTGAGAAATTTGAAAATAACATGGAAATTGAGAATTTTGAAAATAACATGGAAATCGAGAAATTCGAGAATAACATGGAAATCGAGAAATTCGAGAATAACATGGTAATCGAGAAATCCGAGAATAACGTGGGAAACGAGAAATTCAAAAATAACGTGGGAAACGAGAAATTCAAAAATAACATGGAAATCGAGAAATTCGAGAATAACGTGGGAATCGAGAAATTCGAAAATAACATGGAAATCGAGAAATTCGAGAATAACATGGAAATCGAGAAATTCGAAAATAACATGGAAATCGAGAAATTCGAGAATAACATGGAAATCGAGAAATTCGAAAATAACATGGAAATCGAGAAATTCGAAAATAACATGGAAATTAAGATATTACAAAATTACGTAAACATTGGAAAATTCGAAAATACCGCAAGTCAAATAAGCTGCCCAACTAGGAAAATAATGACAAGACGTATAACTTTTTCGCAGTCCGTATACCAAAAATACATTTTAAACGTATTATACATTTATGAATTTAGCAAGTGCCGCGAGTTACGCGAGATCTCACTGTATGCAAAACACAACGAATAACTCCGGGTGAACATAACTGAAATGATTTATTCATACCTAAAGTCTGTAAACATGTATTTATGTATAGAATATTGCCATAACCTGGCGATCGGTTTTTCATATGCAGGAGCGAAGTAAATAAAACTTTATTTCTTAACGATAAATAATCTTAGCGTTTTTGGCTTGCAGCAGCAAAAACTCATGACTAAAATATGCTAAACAGCGACGGTTAATATTCCGCAAATCGAATTGGACGTCAGAAGAAATTTCGAATAAAACTAATTTTCGCGCAGTAAATGACATTCCAACGCGAACAAATAGTCAGTTTAAAATGTTTCTTTTTCTGCGTTCCGGAATCGCGAAGTCGAGTGGATACTTGACGTTAGCATTATTTTAAGATGACGATTTTTCGCCGCGTCTTTCCTCCGCATAAAACGAATTTGCATTTATTATCACCTTTAGTGTATGCCTAATTTATTTTCATCGCGGAAATAGCGGCGTTGGAATAAGTCGAGATTGAGAGTTTGACTGACAAGGTTAGCGATGATTTAGTAATATTAAGCCTGGAGGATTAGAAAATTCTCGGATGACGTTTGATGCGCGCGGCGGGAAAAACGGGTGGCACGATAAAAATAAAAAAAATAAACGAAAAGAAAAAAAAAACAGCAAAAAAATGCCACGTACACTATCTCCGTATATCTCGTTTATTGCCACGGAATAGCTAGCGCGTTGAATAAATAACGAGCTGAAGATAATTTCGTGATATTAAATTTTCCGCTGATGGCAAAATTATACCGGGAACACATATATTCTATCTAAAGCGTTTGAATTGAATATATATCGCGGGGTGTCACGGAGCAAAGTAAATTCGGCAAAATTTCCCTATTCGCACGAGCCCCGTGTAATTGGCACGTGAGTGGTATATAATTTTTTATTAAAAGGCTTGTCACCGGGAAAACCCGTTTGCAACAAAGATAGAAATCGAGTTGTACAGCGAGAGCCGCGTCTAATAACGGGCGGGGGACGAGCGTTGTGAAAAAAAAGAGGAAAGAAAAAAAAATAGACGAAAGCAGAGATACACGGAGCCGAGGTAAAGACTATTTAATAGAGGAGGCAGCGAGCGCTCGGACGTTATAAGATATTCGTGACGAGACAGGACAGGCGTAAAAGAAGGAAGTTCTCGGTGGAAATGGCAAAGTGTGCGGGACTTGGAAGTCGAGTGGGACAGATATAGATAGATGGGGAAGAGAGGGAAAAGTAAGAGAGGAAGAAAGCGCGAAAGAGGGAAAGAAATACACAAAGTTAAGGGGGGGGGGAGGAGGAGATGGAAAGAGAGGAAGGGAGTGAGAAGGGGGGGGGGGGGGGGGGTAAAGAGAGGAGCGACGAACGAGTGGCCGACCGAAAAGTTTGCCTAACGGTAAAGCGACGAGTTAACATTAATATATTCCGTCGGAAAGTTTTTATAATATTCCCGGGCATTGTCTGACGTTGGAACAATAAAACCGCTGTTCTCGTTTACGACGGACGATTTTTCAGCCGGCAGGAGAGAAAGACGAGATCGCAGCGTCGCGAGCGCGCCAAACGGACTCGCGGCGAAACGAGGCGAGCGAGTGCCGTTTCTACACATGATTATTCTACACATCGGTGATTCTACACATAAAATTCTACACAATGTTTCCTACACACGACAATGTCCTGCACGAGACATTCTACACATAATTAAATTCAATTTCCAATATCCTCACATACTGTTGTTTACAAAAAATCCAAGTCAGTATATCCTACACATTTAAATATTCTGTGTAGATTATTCTACACATCTTAGATCAATAATTCGTGATCCTACACATATAACTCTTTAGTCTTTAGTTCGACACGAAATATTCTACACATATTATTTTTCCACACACGATATTCCACACAATATGTATAACGTAAAATATTCTTCTACACACTAAATAAAATGACGAACTACATTTGCTTACACACATCATTCTACACAGAACACTATAAGACTAATTATATTTTTCTACACAAAACAATAACACTAACTACATTGTATTATTGTTTTGCGTAGAATGTTGTGTGTAGAAAATTATAGTTAGTCTTATAGTATTCTGTGTAGAATGATGTGTGTAGGAAAATGTAGTTAGTCATTTTATTTTGTGTGTAGAAAGACATTTTACGTTATACATATTGTGTAGAATATCGTGTGTGGAAAAATAATATGTGTAGAATATTTCGTGTCGAACTAAAGACTAAAGGGTTATATGTGTAGGATCACGAATTATTGATCTAAGATGTGTAGAATAATCTACACAGAATATTTAAATGTGTAGGATATACCGACTTGGATTTTTTGTGAACAACAGTATGTGTAGGATATTAAAAATTGAATTTAATTATGTGTAGAATGTCTCGTGCAGGACGTTATCGTGTGTAGGGAAAATTGTGTAGGATTTTATGTGTAGAATCACCGATGTGTAGAATAATAATGTGTAGGTTCGATGCTCCTCCAACGAGGCGAATACCCGGGCTATACCCGTGGCGCGGGAAGAGAGGGGGTAGACGGCGGGGTCCTAGATTTCTGGTGTGTACTGTGGCATTTGCGCTGTGTGCATAGCCGGTGCGTGTGTATTTACGTTGTCGTGGGATAGATGGAAATGCGCCGGAAAAAAAGAGAATACAACAATAAAGAGTGGCGTCTTTGTGCGCCGTGTCTCTGTCTACGGGCGACTTCGTGTCAGATGGCTTTTTTCGTTTTTTCATCACATTGAAATTGAAAATAAATACTGATTGTCAGTTTTGTCTGTAATTAGCGAAAAAAGCAAAATTGATTTTGATGTACTTTAGAGATATACGTGGCAATATTTTTAAATACATAATGTTTTCCAGCATAATGAATCTCAGAAAATAAATTTTTGGTTTTTGGGACAGTTTTTTTCATTACATTTCAACAAAAAGTAAATTGACAATTTTGTCTGTAATTAGAAATGAAAATCTAAATTAGTTTCAACTTATTTTAGAGACACAATGAGGCAATATTTAAAAACACGTTTTCTTTAGTGTAATAAGTTTCAAACAAAACATTCTCGCAATAAAACTTGGAAAATTAGTGTTTCATGATTAACTCGTTGAAGACAGCGAAAACAAATCGACTTTTCGGAGAACAACCGACACACACAGTGACTCTCCACATTTAGCCACCACGAGGGCGATAAGAGTTTCAACTCGGGAAGCGCCGAGGGAACCTGCAAGTCTGGAAAAAAAGATTAATTCTTCAGAATTTGTATCCACTCGCTGTACGGCGCGAGGAAGACAAAAAAAGAAAAAAAAGGAGCGGAAGGGGGGGGGGAGGGGGGTCGAGCTTGTAAAGTTAAAAAGTTCGTAAAAGTCGAATCTCCCGTACTCATTTGCACGACAGAGCTTTCCTATATCCCTCTCTCCGCCGTATCCATTTTTTATAACCCTCTGTTCGTCAGCCTTCCCACTCGGTTTTTAGCCTCTCGGCCCCCCTGACCCCCGTTCGGTCTGCACGGGGGTCCAACGCGGCGTTTGATATCGTGTGAATCGAGGAAAGGCTGCAGCGGGGCACAGTAAGGAATTCAAAGTAAACAGGGTTGGCGTGGGCCATAAAGAGAAACAGAAGAGAGGGGGGAGGGGGGGGGGGGGGAGAAGAGAAAGAGGGAGAGTGAGAGTGCGAGAAATGAGGGAGAGAGAGAGAGAGAGAGAGAGAGGTGGAAGTTAGCATGAGAAGCCAACGCAGCCTGGTCTTCTGGTTAAAGTAATTACGAGCAACGCCAGCTGCCGCGGACTTTAAATTATAGAAATTATAAAACGCGAGGGCTCTCTCGGTTCCTCTATTCGTTTCTGTTTTTTATCCCACCTTTGCACTGACTCCGACGAGCACGGGGCTCGCCCGCGGTGGTCCCAAGCCGTGCGCCGAGGTCTATCCCTTTTTCCCATTTTCCAGAAGCCTCGCTCCCTCCTGCCCCCCCCCCCCCGTTTTGCCACTGCTCTCTGGCGCTCCGCGCGTTTTCTTTGGTACTTTCCCGCGTTTTCCCTCGGCGTCGTTGCAATTCATTCCGAAAAACGAAGAAAGACCGAGGGCAAAAAAAGGGGGACGGGGGGGGGGGGGGGGTGAAGGCGGGGAAAAAGCGCGCGGGAGGCAAAAGAAATTTCTGCAGACATTAACGGTCACTTTTTTTTTAACGCTGAAAAATTACCGTTAATTCCGCTGAACGAACGAGGAAGAAGGGAAAAAAAACACAAACGCGGATGAAATAAATGTTGGACCGAGGTTAAAAATGATTGAAATTAATCTGGGAATTATTTTCAATTCCCGCGGATTTTCGTGCCGTGTCTGCGGCGCCCGCGTAATCAATGCGAGCGAGCTTTCCGCAACTGACTTAGATTTGCTATTAATGCATTTTCCGATCGCGGGTTAGTTTTATCTCTACCCGACGGAGTTCTACTCTCGATAACTGATATCGATGTGGAATAAGTGGGAAAAGAAATGTTTAATTCACGTAGTTTCTTCGGATAGTGAAGGACAATTTTTTAAACAATAATCAAATTTGTTGTAACAATAAAAAAGTGTTGATTAAAAATGAAATAGTGAATGATAAAAATTAATAATTCAATTTTTTGAAAAAGTTATAAAATGACATCTAATAATAAAGCAGTTGATAAAAAATAAAAAACCTGCAAAGTAGAACCTTGCAAATTGCTTCCTCAGTATTTTACACTTTTGACGATGCTACCTCTATGAGGAAGTATGTAGATCAATTTTGGCTTCCTCATAGAGGAAGCATCGTCAAAAGTGTAAAATACTGAGGAAGCAATTTGCAAGGTTTTACTTTGCAGGTTTTTTCGGCTGTTTTTTTTTTAAATAAATAAAAATGTAAGATTTTAACCACCGAACCGATTTCCCTCAAATTTGTACCCAACCCTTGGTTCATGATAGTCAATGTGTGGACCAAATTAGAACCCGGTACCTTGTAATTTGCATGATCCAACGTAAGAACGAGATTTTTCAAAATATTCTAAATAGTCCATGGTTGTCCATACGTGAACCAAATTTGAGAAAATTCTGCAAACATTTTTTTCCTATTTTTTTTCGTGCCGCCTTTTTTTATTCTTCATGCAGCAAAATCGAAATTTACCGATGTAATGGCAGTTTCCTTGATGAAACTCATCGCTAATAATCAATGAACGTAATGACATGTTCGAAATTGCAATCGGATGTCTCGTAATTTACAGGAGCTATAGTACTTACAGACATTTGAAAAAATAATTAAATTGCAATAACATGAGAACTGCTTTACCGATTTTCGCCAAATTTGGTACAGATCATGGTTTGATGGTGATCTATTAACGTACAAAATTTCATCCCGATATCTCTCAATTTCCGGAAGTTATAGCGCGAAAACTATTTTTGCCAAATTTTCAAAATGCTGTAAAATCTGAATTTCCTAACCGATTCGCGTCAACTACAATCCCATACAGTATTCTATGATAGCGAACGAAAATTTCACAAAAACAATGCTTCATCTATCAGGAAGCAAAAAATGTGAATAATTAAAATTAATCTGGAAAATATGTATATTTTTTAAATTTTCAACTAGAGTCGTCTCTTAATAAAACAAGTTCGTTTGCCGTGTCCAAACTGGGTCAATTACAAATGCATTCTCGCTCTCGCGTTGAAGGTGAACAGTTTTATCTTCACCATCTCCCGTGCTCCATCTCACTATCACAACTACTCGCGTGTGTCCTTCCACCGATAAAATATACGACCGAGGAATTTCTCAGGCGTCGCTCGCGCGAGGAAGAAAGGATGAGTTACCTCCGGGTTTCCAAAGCCCCACCCCCACTTCTCCGTCGAGAAGCGCTAACATTTTTTCCGGTAATATATTTTATTGCTCGAAGCGTCGAGCGGCGCTCGAATATCCATCGCGCCCATCATGATGCAACAATTCCAATATAATTCCCATACAACGACATTTCTAAATGCCACCTTTTTACCTTCCATTTCATTCTTAACAGCCGAAACTATTTCGCCCTTTGAAAAGGCAAAAAAAAACTCATTAAGCCTTTTTATATAATTTTTCAAATTTCCTCTAAGTCAATCATTATTTTTTCCCTTTAAACACACAGATGTATTAATTTATCGTCACTGAAAATCACAATAAACTCGTAAAATCAACACAAATTCGCCCCCTCCAACTTATTTAAAAAAAAAATTGTTGCCTGTGCAACAAAACGTATTTTCATTGTCGCGCAGGCGAAATTTGTTCGTTTCGTCAGCGCCTCGCAAATATTTCCACAGGTGAATTTCAGCCCCGGTCGGTGCATCGCATTTAAAAAAAAATGAATAGATTCCTCCTTGGATCCCCCCCGAGTCCCGGCGTCGTACTTAATTCGTGTATTTACATTTAGTTGTAGCGTGGAATATATTTCTTGTATCTCGTTTTGTCCTCGCCCGGCGAGGAAAGGAGAGAGAGAGAGATTGCGGACCGCGGGCGGCGAGCATAAAAGGACAGAGGAAGAGAAATGAGAGGGGAAGGCGCGAGTCAAGTGACGGAAGAGTGGGAGCCGCTGTGTTGTAGCGGCGTCCGAGTCGAGGTTGCTGGGTGCCCCACCACGCCTACGTATACGAGAGACGAGGACGCCGATATAATTGTATCTAAATTATAATATACAAATAATAACAGCCACAACGACAGACTGACGCCAGTACAGTCCGGGAGAGAAGTAACAACGAGCCGAGCGTTTATTAAACTCGTCGGACGGAAATTCGCGGCGCGCACGGCAAAACGCTGGGAAAAATAAATACGCGAGCCAATTATTAACGTTATTATTATTGTTATATTTTTCTCGTCGCGGCAATCAATGTTCGTTTATTTTTTTTTGTCTTCTTTTCGAATTATCCGGATCTTGTCGTGCGCCGAGTGGAAAAAAACCGCGGCTCGCTCGGAGCGACTTGCACTGATTGTTTAGCGAGGTAAATAAATTGCCGCGACCGCTAAGTGGCCGAGCGGCCGGTCTAACGATGTATCCGATTTTTCGTTGTGCTCGATAATTGACTTTTTTTTTAGTCACCGAGTACCCATGAGCAGCAGTGACTCCGAGATTCCGAACGGGTCTACGAATGTGTTTCTTATAGTTGGTTATTAATTATTAACAATTATACCGCGGTTGAAATTCTCCTCGGGAGCCGGGCGAAAAATTGTCCTCCTATTAACGAAAGTGGCGCTTACAAAAATACGTGAATTGCGCGAAATTGCGTATTTGTGTAATTATTTCTCGCGAATATCTCGAGGGACCACGATGCGCAGTTTTATTTTTATTCAAAAATATTGTAAATGCGTTTTATTTTCCTCGGCTTGTTTTTCGCGTCTCGCTTTTTTATTTGTATTTTGTTTTTATTTTTTGTTTTATTAATTTTAAGTAATAAATAAAAGAAATGTGTTTCTTGTAGTTGGTTATTAATTATTAACAATTATACCGCGGTTGAAATTCTCCTCGGGAGCCGGGCGAAAAATTGTCCTCCTATTAACGAAAGTGGCGCTTACGAAAATACGTGAATTGCGCGAAATTGCGTATTTGTGTAATTATTTTTCGCGAATATCTCGAGGGACGACGATGCGCAGTTTTATTTTTATGCAAAAATATTGTAAATGCGTTTTATTTACTCAGCTTCTTTTTCGCGTCTCGCTTTTTTATTTGTATTTTGTTTTTATTTTTTGTTTTATTACTTTTATGTAATAAATAAAAGAAATGTGTTTCTTATAGTTGGTTATTAATTATTAACAATTATACCGCGGTTGAAATTCTCCTCGGGAGCCGCGCGAAAAATTGTCCTCCTATTAAAGAAAGTGGCGCTTACGAAAATACATGAATTGCGCGAAATTGCGTATTTGTGTAATTATTTCTCGCGAATATCTCGAGGGACGACGATGCGCAGTTTTATTTTGATGCAAAAATATTGTAAATGCGTTTTATTTTCCTCGGCTTCTTTTTCGCGTCTCGCTTTTTTATTTGTATTTTATTTTTATTTTTTGTTTTATTACTTTTATCTTACTTTTATCGTATCACACACGATATTTCCTGGAATAATAACGCTCGAGGCATATCGTAAAGTGCATATAAAGAGTAACGACTTCAAAGATATAAATTTCTGCCTCGCTATATACGCGGCGGTTGTTGTCGGTGGTTATAGCTGTGTAACGACGAGGGCGAAAGACGGAAAACGAAGTGGAGGCGAAGAAGGACGTGAGGAAAGACCGGGGGAGAAAACGAAGAAGGGTTGGCGCGCGCGGGGCTGTACCTGGAATGCAGCGGGGCCGACAGTAGCCAAGAAAAATAAGCTCGAACGAAGTAATAATAAAGAAATATGTTTCTGGTCGGTCGGCGGTCGACGGCGGTCCGGGCCGAGCCGGCTGCGCCGCTCGAGAGGTACCGCAGCCACCGCGACGCCCATCCCCCTTCTTGCCCTTTACTTTTCCTTATTTTTCATCTTCCCCTGTTTTACTTTACGTTCCGAGAAATATACGAGCTTTTTTGAACAAGAAAATGAAAGCGGAAATTTTTCTTTCTGAACCAAGCTTTATTCGTTTATTTTCTTATCATTCCAATGCTGGATTAAAAAAAGCACTCGAATAGACGATATTTCGCTAATTACAGAAGGATTTCAGGTTCTAAATCACGTTTTTTTAGTACGGAGAATTGCAATAATGAAAAGAATATTAGGCAAGGCGAAAAAATTGGTGGACGCTGGAAGTGGAAAAAAAGAAATGATAAGAAAATGGAAAACTTTGAGTCTGTGCTACCCATTCCCATTCTTGCACTTTACTTTTCCTTATTTTTCATCTTCCCCTATTTTCCTTTACGTTCCGAGAAATATACGAGCTTTTTTGAACAAGAAAATGAAAGCGGAAATTTTTCTTTCTGAACCAAGCTTTATTCGTTTATTTTCTTATTATTCCAATGCTGGATTTAAAAAGCACTCGAATAGACGATATTTCGCTAATTACAGAAGGATTTCAGGTTCTAAATCACGTTTTTTTAGTACGGAGAATTGCAATAATGAAAAGAATATTAGGCAAGGCGAAAAAATTGGTGGACGCTGGAAGTGGAAAAAAAGAAATTATAAGAAAATGGAAAACTTTGAGTCTGTGCTACCCATTCCCATTCTTGCCGCTTTCTTTTCCTTATTTTTCGTCTTCTTCATCTTTACTTTACGTTCCCGAAGTATACGACTTTTTTCGAACCAGAAAATGAAAGCAGAAATTCGTCCCTCTAAAACCAGCTTTACTTTATGTATTTTTTATCATTGCCGCATTAAATTGATGTAATAGAAAATGTTTCGCCGGTTGCAGAACGATTTAAAGTTCCAAATCACTACTCCTCGATGTGGAAAATTGTGATAAATAAAAAATATATAATAGGAGAAAAAGTTGCAGGACGGTGGAAAGCGGGAAAAAAAGTGAATTACAAAAAAATGGAAAACTTTGAGTCTGCCTACTTTGCATAATTTACAAACGGCGACAAAGTACGAGGAGACTAGGCGCGCGTGTTGTGCGCACGCGGTGTTGTTGTGTGGGGTGGAAAATTGAGAGTGAGCCGAGAGTGGGGGGGGGGGGGGGGGAGGGAGGAGGAAAAGAGCGGAGCGAGAAGCCGGCGTCGTATAAACCGCTGGCGTTATATTTTATAGGACGTAAGGATTGCGTTTCCTTGAACAAGTATTGCGCGTGGTCCCCGACTAGGCGTGCGAGAAAGTACTTTCTGGTGCTTAATCGTAAACTTGGCTCCGCCAACCCCCTCAATCATACCCTGTTCTCTTGTTTTACATTCGCCCCCTTTATTTCCGTACGATAAAATTGGGCATTGTAAATTATTTCCCGAACATAGCGTCACCATATTTCCAAACATATTTTTTTATACGCGGAAACAATAAAATCAGTCAAAACGCAAAAAAAAAAAACCTGCAAAGTAGAACCTTGCAAATTGCTTCCTCAGTATTTTACACTTTTAACGAAGCTACCTCTATGAGGAAGTATGTTGATCAATTTTGGCTTCCTCATAGAGGAACCATCGTCAAAGGTGTAAAATACTGAGTAAGCAATTTGCAAGGTTCTACTTTGCAGATTTTTTCGGCTGTTTTTTTTAATAAATAAAAATGTAAGATTTTAACCACCGAACCGATTTGCCTCAAATTTGTACCCAACACTTGGTTCATGATAGTCAATGTGTGGACCAAATTAGAACCCGGTACCTTGTAATTTGCATGATCCAGCGTGAGAACGAGATTTTTCAAAATATTCTAAATGCCATAAAATTTGAACGGCTTTACAGATCCGCGTCAAATTTGTACTCAAAACGTGGTCCATGGTTGTCCATACGTGAACCAAATTTGAGAAAATTCTGGAAACATTTTTTTTCCGATTTTTTTTTGGATGCCGGCTTTTTTTGTTTTTCATGCAGCAAAATCCAAATTTACCGACATAATGGCAGTTTCCTTGACGAAACTCATCGTTAATAATCAATGAACGTAATGACATGTTCGAAATTGCAATCGGATGTCTCATAATTTACAGGAGCTAAAGTACTTACAGACATTTGAAAAAATAATGAAATTGCAATAACATGAGAACTGCTTGACCGATTTCCGCCAAATTTGGTACAGATCATGGTTTGATGGTGATCTATTGACGTACAAAATTTCATCCCGATATCTCTCAATTGGCGGAAGTTATAGCGCGCAAACAATTTTTGCCAAATTTTCAAAATGCTGTAAAATCTGAATTTCCTATCCGATGCGCGACAACTACAATCCCATACAGTATTCTATGATAGCGAACGTGCGTGCCAAATTTGAAGATTATTCTTCAAAAATTACGGCAGTTATCGTGTAAACAAAAAAACATGCACATACCCATACACACACACACACACACATACAAACATTTCGTGCAAACCACTTTTCTCGACGTTTTGGACCATTCTGAGTGTACTGACATGAAAATCTCGAAAAAAAATGTCACCAAAACAATGCTTCCTCTATGAGGAAGCAAAAATTGCGAAATAAATTATTCCGTAAATTAGAATTTTGCGAAATTGCACGTCAAATCTTTTTTCAGGGAAAAGGGAGTAAATTTTTCGTCGCGCCATCTTCCTAAATTATTCCAAACGCACATTGCCCAGCAGCCACATTGCTTCTAGTCCCGCACACGGGAATCGATATTAATATTGTTATTTCTGAATGGGATACAATAACATGTAAATCGCGGAGCGCGCATTATATTTTACGATAGCCAGAAATTGAGATTTCTGAAACGATTATTACCCTGGCGCGCAGTGAGCGCGCGCTACTCCGGAACGACCGCAATATTTTAAATCGTAAACTCTAGTTTCCAATTCCCTTTTTCATCGCTGTTCACCAAATAACGTGTTTTTTGTATAAATCGCCAACGCAAATACAGCCTGTAATTAGTTTTTTTTTTAAATTATTTATATTACTATTATTATTATTATTATTATTTTAGAGGGGGAGAAAATGTTTTACACACCATAGAAGGGCACGTTTACTTTGTTCACAGTAATCTCCATCGTGGCCTATCATTCAAAAGCCCACGTCTCGTGTCAACTTCCGGTGTATACAGATCCACCCTGGAACCACTTTTGCATTACTATTATCACAGTTCTTATTTGCCCGTGAATCTCAGGATTGACGCAATCGCTTGAATTTGTTTCGAGTGCATCGAATCATTATCTTAACCACCTGAATGTACAACCTATCTCGTTGTATTCTCACGTTGTATTCAACCTATCTCGTTGTATTCTCAATCTACAAATCACTGATTGAAATGAGACTTCGTATAATTATTATTGTTTGATGAATTATTTAACAATAATAGTTATATGAAGTCTCATATATATGTTAGAATATTAAATGATGATCTACACAAATATTTTTCATGCTCTTGTACGGGCCGACTGAATGGTACAATTGTCAATAGATTTGTATGGATGCCAGGGCTAGACCCTGCTTCCCGGAATTGGGTTTTAAACGTGATAAATAAAATAAATAAAATAAATAAAATAAATAAAATAAATAAAATAAATAAAATAAATAAAATAAATAAAATAAATAAAATAAATAAAATAAATAAAATAAATAAAATAAATAAAATAAATAAAATAAATAAAATAAATAAAATAAATAAAATAAATAAAATAAATAAAATAAATAAAATAAATAAAATAAATAAAATAAATAAAATAAATAAAATAAATAAAATAAATAAAATAAATAAAATAAATAAAATAAATAAAATAAATAAAATAAATAAAATAAATAAAATAAATAAAATAAATAAAATAAATAAAATAAATAAAATAAATAAAATAAATAAAATAAATAAAATAAATAAAATAAATACGATTATTATTGTTAGAGCGTTAAAATGAAACTCGGAGCTTGGAGTGGGACATTTTTAATGACTTAATTGCACGTATGCGTGGCGTGTTGTGATTCGCACGACTTTCGAACAATGTGTTCGACGAAACTTTCTTCCTCTCCCATATATCCCCGCAGTCGGACCGCGCGGGATATGCCTCTCATCGCCGTCGTCGCCGTCGTCGTCGGCGGGCGCGTGTTACAACCGCACGCGCGGGGCGCATTCACCTATCTTATCTCGGGGGGGTCCACTTATCTCCCGTTGTATCTCGTAATAGCGCGGGCGCCTTGGTCGAGTATATACAACAACTCCTGATACATAGTCGGGCGGCTCTTATGCATTTTTCATATTACGAAAGTCGCGCGCGCGCACGAGAAGCGAACGGGGGACGAGGGACCGCGACGGTTCTGCAGCGCCGCTTTGCTTTCCTTCATGTATTTTCATTTCTTATTAAAATCGCCGAGCACGTGGAGGCCGCGACCACGCGCCGCCGCGCTGCTCCCCCCCGGCTATATTCATGACAATGTATATTACTTTTGTTTTTGTTGTCGCTATACGTCGAACTATTCGTTCAACTACAGCGGCGAACGGTAATTCCGTCGTTGGGCTGTAAAAACCCGGCGAAATAAATGTATATCCTGGATATCGTCGTATAACTCGCGCACACATGTAGAGGGCGTTCCGGACCGAGTCTATAAAAAAATTGTGGTACAGATAAATGTTTGGTGGGGAATGTTTTTTTTTCCCCGTTGAACAAGGGAAATTCAATTTGCAATTTGGGCCGGAAGTGCGAGTAGAGTTTTTACTTTAAAAAAAAGGAGAGTTCTGTGCAATTCTGTATTTTTTGTTTTTGATACTCGGTGTATCAAAGTTTTTCGAATAAAATTAAAAATACTCGAACTTTTTTTTCATGGCAAATTTGATAGCTAACCCCAAATGGTTTCTTTTAATTGATGTTAAAATTAAACTATGAAAGGGTTGTGAATTTTTTTTTTTTTTTTTTTTTTAATTCGTTCACTTTAGTGGTTTAATATGAAGTAGTTTTCTTTTCGCGAATGTTAGAAAGCAGAAAATATCAATGTCACGTCCAGGTTGACTTGGTGCGAAATGCCCCATATTCGTGCGTCGCGAACGTGCAAAAGTATATATAATACGTAATACGGGAAACGGGGGAGAACGTGGCGAGTCAATAATTATTGTTTTTACCCGGCTGCCGGACACGGCAACGGTTGCAATTAAAAACTGTTTATTTATTCAGCGCCGGCTTTTTAGCGCTCGCCCCCCCGTCTGCGTGTGACATCGAAAAAAGCTTTAGTGGACGAGTAGAATTAAAAAAAGAGAAGAAAAAAAAAAGCGAGAGAAAGGTTACAACAATTTTCCAGCGTGCGAACAATGAAAATTGCAATTTTAAATGATTAATTTTAATAATAAATAAGAAATGCATCATTGATGATTTACCAACACGGGGCCAACGCGGTTCTCGCGATGAACGAAAAATATGTTTAAAAACGGAAATTACACGTACCGATATTAAACGCGAAGTATCGAATCGAATGGGATGGAGCGGAAGGTGCGCGTCATCATTTTAGACGAAAATACCTCTTTTGATTCGTTTCGCATAAAAAGAATACTTATAATTTTAGCTTCGAAATTTTACGTCCCCCGGCTTAGTCTGATGATTTTTTATCAAGCAAATAATTTGTTTTTCGACCCGAACGAAAAATGTTGGAAACTGATGAAAAAAAAATAATAATCGTCGCCTGTGTCGCTGCGATTATTGCACACGTGACACTGAAAAGAACGGCGCTACATTTTACGAGTGCGTATTATTATGGTCAGTCGATCGCGTTAAAACTTGGCTTATCTCGGGCCGGGATTTATTATTCAATCACGCAATGATTATATACATATCTGTGGGCACATATAGATATACATAATTTTGCATTTATGCATAAGGGTACCCTGCATCATTCCCCACGGATGTGATCGGGAGTCGGTGTGCGAACAATACAGTCGTGAACGCGCACGCGAACCCGCCGCCGCGCGGCGGTCTGTGTGCAGTTTAACGGGTATAGTCGGTGTATGACTCGATACATAGTATATTATTATTGTAACCCCGTGCGCCAACTATAAAAATACCAACAGCGTTATCGCTCGCTCACCGCTCAATAACAAGACGACTACGACAAACGACGACGATATATACCTACGGCCAGACGATAGGCCTGACCAGTCGACCGTTTTATTGTGAGAATTATTTAACAGCGACAGCGACGGAAAATAGAATATACTATTCTTATCGGGGAAGCGAATCGAAGATATTTTTTTCCCCCAATGACGCCCAACGGGCAATTAATTTTTGCGATACAAATTTGTTCGCGAAAAAAACATACGTACTGAGGTTCCAAAGTTGCGAAGTTTTTTTTTTAATCTTACCAGGGACGCGTTAATAAAATGAAAAAGAAATTTTGTGGTGACTGATGAATTAAAAAAAAATGTTTTATGTGAATTCTTTTAATATTTGCGCACTGGTATTAAAATATAAATATTAGAGGTATAGTATAAAACGCTTTGCCGGCGCAACGTGTGTTACGATTTTTTTTTCGTCTTGCTAGAAATGAGCGTACATTTTTTTTACCCTACTGATGTCGATTTTGTATCAGGCGACCCTGAATTTTTGTGGTGACTCATAACATTAAAAAAAAAATGTTTTATCTGAATTCTTTTAATATTTGCACACTGGTATTAAAATATAAATTTTTGCCCAATGACGCCCAACGGGCAATTAATTTTTGCGATACAAATTTGTTCGCGAAAAAAAAATACGTACTGAGGTTCAGAAGTTGCGAAGTTTTTTTTTTAATCTTGCCAAGGACGCGTTAATAAAATGAAAACTCGGCGAGGAAAATTTCACAATCGTCAACGTGGGCGGTTGACGATAAGAAATGAATGAATAGGCCTGACCGGTCGACCGTTTTACTGTGAGAATTATTCAACAGGACAGCGACGGGAAATATAATACACTATTTTTATCGGGAAGGCGAATCGAAGTTTTTTTTTCCCCTAACCACGATCAACGTGCTATTCATTTTTTGCAATAAAATTCCTTCGCACAAAAAATGACGTAGTAAAGTTCGAAGTAGTAAAGTGTGTGTTTTTTTTAATCTTGCCAGGGACAGGTTAATAAAAAAGAAACTTCCTCTATGAGAAAGGTAAAAAGTTAATTTTCTAAGCACGTGAATAGTCGACGCGGGCGGCCGTCGGTAAGAGATGAATAAATAGGTCTGACCGAGAATAAATACGAGATGTACACAGGTGTGAAGTTGGTTCCCCATTTTCGAAATATTCTAAAAACAAAACCATTTCTAGTAGCCCCCAATGGAGTTCTGAAGTTCTATTTATGTAATTAGTTTTGCTGATTTCGGACCCAAAAAGTGTTTTTGAAATACATTGGTGGCTAACTTCCAAAATCAACATGTTTACACTACTGCACCATTAAAAGTATTCATCGTATAAAAAAAAAAAATTAAAATCTATCTTATAGAACTCTTCCGGGGGCAACTGGAACTCACATCACAATTACAAATTTTTTCGAACTATTCAACGTGACAGTGACGGACAATAGAATATGCTATTCTTACCCCCACGGAAAAGAAGTATACTATACGAAAATGTATCTGGAATATACAACTTTCCGGACGATAATAGGATAAAAAGTACATTTTGAATCTATCTTAGATCTATTTTTTGCTTTCATAGATTTCGTATACATCCTAAAATAGATCCGACATATACAATTTTTCGGAAAAATAGATCTTTTATATCTGGAATAAATCTTTCATATATCTCGCATATACTTTATTTCCGTATGGGTATCGAGGAACCAAATAGAAATAAATTCTAACCACACCAACGTTCGATTAATGTTTTGCAATACGGTTTCTTCAAAAAAAAAAAAAAAAAAAAACATCACGCAATTTCCAGTACCGATGTTTTTTCTTCCACCGCACGTTGATAACGTAAAAAAAAAGACCTTAATTTTCTAAGCACGTGACGAGTCGACGTGGGCGGCCGTCGATAAGAGGCGAGTAAAGCGAGGTCGGAGAGGCGAGGAAACGTGAGGAAGACGAAGGAGCGGGGAAAGTGAGAGTCGAGCGCAGGACGAGCGAGAAGGAGGAAGAGGAAGACGGCGAAAGTGGTGCCGGTGCGAACGCGTGCTAGGTGCCGATGGTGGGGGGGAGGGGCTGTCGAGGTGCGCGAGGGGAAGGGGGAGGGGGGGGGTGGGTGGGGGAAATAGGAGGGAGAGAGCGCGAGAGAGACGGAGAGTCAAATGCGCACCGGGTGTACGGGAGGGTAGAATAAATAAAGCGATAAAATATAATATTACATCGTATTGCGGCTGGCTGCCGGTGCTGCCGCGCGGCGTTGCATTCCAGGGTGCATTGGCCTCACAAATACGTCGGGGGGCCTCGGGAGTCCGCGCGCGCGGCCCGAACGACGACCGAGCGAGCCCAGGCCAGGCCAGACTAGCGCGAGCCAGGCCGGCAACCCGAGGACTCAATGCCTCAACGCACTCCGGGCTTTCTCATAACGCACCGTGTCCCACACATTCGTCCCATCTTTCTCCCTGCCTCTTTACGCCGCCACAATCTCTGTCACTCTATGCGCCTCGATGTTTGCTAACGCGCGTGCACGCAATAACGCCCGCTTTGCCGGCGCAACGTGTGTCACGGCTTTTTTTTCGTGTTGCCGGAAATGAGCGTAAAACATTTTTTTTACCCTACTGATGTCGATTTTGTATCGGGCGACCTTGAATTTTTGTGGTGACTGATAAGATTTTTTTTTAATGTTTTATGTGAGTTCTTTTAATATTTGCGCACTGATATTAAAATATAAATATTAGAGGTATAGTATAAAATGCTGTCCCGCCGCAACGTGTGTCACGGCTTTTTTTCGTGTTGCCAGAAATGAGCGCAAAACATTTTTTTTTTACTCTACTGATGTCGATTTTGTATCGGGCGACCTTGAATTTTTGTGGTGACTGATGAATAAAAAAAATGTTTTATGTGAATTTTTTCAATATTTGCGCACTGGTATTAAAATATAAATATTAGAGGTATAGTATAAATATTAGAGGTATAGTATAAATATTAGAGGTATAGTATAAAACGCTTTGCCGACGCAACGTGTGTTACGGTATTTTCTCGTGTTGCCAGAAATGAGCGTAAAATTTTTTTTTACCCTGCTGATGTCGATTTTGTATCGGGCAACCTTGAATTTTTGTGGTGACTGATAACATTTTTTTTAAATGTTTTATGTGAATTCTTTAAATATTTGCGCACTGGTATTAAAATATTAATATTTAGAGGTATAGTACAAAAGATTTTTGTGGTAAGGATTAATTTTACTTCTTCTGATTTTATTTTTATTTTATTACGTCTATTCTAAGCAGTTGAAGATGATTTGATATAAACTATTTGATGTAAGAGACATTTTTTTAAATATATTTAACAGTGCGTTGAATTTTTTTCGCTCGAAGCAGGAGGAAAAAATTGTTTGGGCCGAGAAAACAGAACGATCAGTGCTGGCAGAGCGCGGATCGTTGAGTCATCGAAATTGAACGTTCCTTGCCGAGAGACTACCGGGGGGAAGCGAATGCGCACCCGCTTGCATATTATACTAATTTCTTTTGCTGCGTCGGCCGAATGTGTAATCGATACGCGTTTTAGCCACTGCACGGAATGCATATTACGAACTCGCGGCCAATTAAATTTGGCACATTGACTGCTCGATTAAGACGCCATGTCCTGTTGCTAAGTAAATAAATTCCTATCAATTCTGATACCTATAAACAATTTTCTCAAAATTCATTCGGACAGCTGCTAAAATATGGCTTAAGTTCCACACTAAAATAACGAATTCCTTAAAGAAAGTACTAAATAATAATAATAATGAATACCTAAATAAGCCCTATAAGTTGTTTGTCTGTTTGTCGGTCCCTGCCCCCTTAATTAAAGTCCGCCCTAAATAATAAAGCCTTGCCCCCCCCCCCCTTAAAGCAAGTCTGCCCCAGAATCAGAAATTTTTATTTTCAATTCCGCGTTAAATTCATTAACAATCTACTTAATTTTTATTCGGGCGTTTGGCGAGCGCGCGAGCCACTACAACCTACTAGTATAATAATAATGATAACAATAATAAATAGATAAAAAAATATTTTTCAAGATTTTATCGGCACAAAACTGCAGTTCTCGTCTTGGTCGTTGCACAAACGAGGACAATCGGAGTGAACGCCGATATCGCGATGGAAATCTGACGGTCGACGAGGTGCGCAAAAGGCGTTTTATTTCCGGATATTTAACGGCGGCGCGACGACGACGACGACGACGATATCGCTCGATCGAGTTGAAGCAAAAGCGGCAGGATGGAGAAGCGTGCCGGGTCACGTGACTCGGGGATTCTCAAAGAGAGGGAAAAAGAGCAAGAGAAGAAATAAACGCGGCGATGAGCATCAGCGTAACGAGACACGATGAATTGTCTGAAGATACTTGGCGGCCGTATAATATACACGTACACAAAAATATATATATTGGTACTTCAATTTCCGTTGTGGGACGTCGGTGCACGGAGAAACTTGAGAAGTTTTAGTTTCAACCCGCGAGATAGCCGCGTACACGGGCGTAACGTATAGCGGCGGATTGTGCGCGCGGTATATGCGGTATTGTAATAAGTACACGACGCGAGGAGCGACGGCCTCAACTTCTCGTAGTCCACGAACGGCGGGAGGAGGAGAAGGAGGATATAAAGAAACACGAGGGAGACGCGCGAGGCACCTGAACGAGAGATACGAGGAGACCGAGGCGTGTCACGCGTTCGTAAGCGTGAAGAATCGAGCGGGCGAATCTCGGGAGGCGAAGATGCGGTGATTCGGGAGGAAGGAAGATAGCGATGCGGGAGAAGCGTCGTTTTGTGGGCGCGCGACAGGCGCGAAAACGCTGCAAGTGTCAAATTCGCGGATTTTTTTAAAGCAAATTTTTTTTTAGCTACACTGTTAAAATGTTTGTAAATTTGCAACATGTTTAACATACAAGTGTATATGAAATTTACAATAACAGTAACTGAAAATTATTATTAATATACAATGTTTGAAGTTTTTTAAATTCTTATATTAAATTTAATATATGTCTATTGAATTTACTATAATCGGTATTGAATATTAAGAAACTGATGTCTTAAAGTGACACTTACTATACAAGTAATTGAATTTGATGTAAAGTGAATGGAAATTACAATATATGTATGTTAATACAATCTATTTTTTTTTCTTACACAGTGACATTTTGTTGATACCGGGTGAAATCTGTGACTTGCGTAACTGCCCTACGACAATTTTTCGAATGATATTCATATTTCACCTATAATTTCCGTGCGATTTATGTAGGACATTTGAATAAACGAAATTCACAAGTAGGCAATAGCGTAGTGGGTAGCGTCTTAGGTAGGTGGTAGGCATAGCTAAGTAGAGTAATTCTAGGGTCGGTACTTCAAGTCCCATCCCAGGCGATTGTTAACAACAATAAGTATTCGTGGAGATAATTTTTTTTCACGAATATTTATCTTTTACCCATAAAATAATATATAGCAGTGCGTAATTAAGCCGTTTGGCGATAATTAAACGTATTTACTTTCAGTTAAATGCTTTTCTAAGTTTAACACTAAATGAATTAAATTTAATATACTGTATATTAAAATTTAATATACCGTGTGTTAAAAATTTGACACAATAGTATAGTAAATTTTATGTACCGTATATGCATAAAACTTCATATACAAATTATGAATTTTCAAACAGAATCTTTTTACAGCGTAACTAGATCGTACGCGCACTTCGCGTTCTTACCCAGATCATGCAAAAAAAAGAACCAAAGAAAATAAACAAGGTTTTTGAATTTCACGCAAAAACACATTTGGAAAACGCGTTTAGAAAAAACGAATGACGAATTCTTTGTGTTTAGGCAAAAATACGTCGAAATGAAGTGTTAAAAAATACAAAAATAAGAACAAAAAGTGTTTACGCAGTTTTTTTTTCGAAATTTCGTCACGTCACTAAAATCGAAGTTACTTTTTTTTGGATGGATCGAATCCGGATTTTCTTTCTTCGTTCGAGAGAAAGCTCAATAACGAAGAGAATGCCGCAAGGCGGAACGCGACATCTTGATTTTTTAATGTTTAGCCAAATTTAAAAACCGCAACCTCAAAAATCGCAAATTTTTACATACATACCCCTCGCGTTTTTAGCGAAAAAAATCGATTTCGCAAAATTTGAAAACTCTATCCAAAGGAACATTTCCCGCTGATTCCGAAAAGCGCCATTGTTTGCCGGTAAAATAGAAAATTCGTCGCGAAAAACGCGAAAAACGAATTTTCTTTCTCAGCTTTTGGTGGGGCTCAATTTTTGAATGGGTTGGCAATTAAAATTCCGTGGATAAAGTTAGAAACTATTTCTTTTTCTAACGCGAAGAGTATGAATAAAAAAAATTAACTGACTCGACATCGGCCACCTTCGCAAATACACCGCTCAATTTAGCCGGTGGACGGTAAAATATTCTACACGACATATACATATATATCTACGATTAATATATTATGTATATCTATATACGTATTTGTGAATCATACAGTGAGACGATATAAAGCAGGGAGGACGGGGGCCGCGCGAGGCGGGTGGGGGGTAAAATAATAAAATAAAATAAATATAGAGAACGCGGAGCGATGCGAGTCGGGCGATATGCTCGGTCGGCGAGGGAACGTAAAGCGCCGGGACGAGACAGATAAATGGAGAGGGAGCAGACGTAATGATATACAAATAAAATATATCCGACATGCGGAGAGTATACGAGAGTCGGCGAAAGGGGTGAAGCAAACTGGGTGGGGGGGGGGGGGGGGGGGGGAAGGAGGGGGATCCCAGTCGAGTGCATAGCGGGCATGTGTATAACTGTTTCGCATATGCAAATATATTTCTCTATACAGCGGATACACGTGTGACATATATATATTAAAAAATACACATATATACGTATATATATATATATATATATATATGCGAAATAGGCACGCAACATCGGTCGTACTCGATACCGGTATCGAGTACGAGCGACGTTGCGTGCCACCGGTACAGTTATGTAATGCGCGCTGAGTACAAAAAAATGTTGTTAATTCCCATGAGCAGTCGACTTTATAGTTGGAAAAACAATAAAATACACGTACCACACGCGTGGCGTACGTGTCGGCGTCGATCGGGGAAATATAAATATGTGCAGCGCCGCGATAACGAATGGAATTTATCGTGAATTATGATCTCGTTGCATGCCCTCACTATCGTCGTCGATTACATTGCGCGCGCGTCGCTATTGCTTTCAGGATGATAGAACGAGAGGAGATAGAGAGAGAGAGGGAGAATAAAAAAAAAGTTGGAATATTTTGACGTGTGAATTAGCAGCCGGGAACTGATGAAATGTCATAAGTGTATTAGAATGGCCGGCCTGGTGAGACGAGCATTAATGAGGTCTCGGCGTAATTAAAAAAATTCTTCATCAAGGATGTTGATTAAAAATGTTTGACGCTATATGATTGTCGTAATACTAAGAATGGGTTGGACTGAATCTTGGGCTAAATTATTATTTTCCATGCCCTTCTCAATATTTTATTATTATTATTATTATTATTACTATTATTATTTTCATTTATTTTCATTTTGTTTTTATTTTTAGTCGCGTTGTATAAGGATTTTTTAAAACATCGATCTTTAATATTGTTACTTCGGTACCTCAGGCACTTTGAAGGATCCGTTGGTTTCCTCGTACTCGAGAAATTCCAATTTTACTCCTTCCTCCCGTCTCTCTCTCCCTCACTCTCTCCCTCCCTCTCCCTCTCGCCCATCCTGTCCTGCCTCCTCGCTTTTCCATCTCGTCGCGACGACTTTTCATAATATATAAACGGGACGGGGGCCATAAATATCAATAAAATAATGCGCGCGTGTACGACGCCGGCGGACAGTCGAGTTAAGGCCGAGAGAGAAACGAGGGACGAGAGAGACAGAGAGAGAGAGAGGGAGAGCTTAGCGCAGTAAATTGCAACGAGAAGGAAAGGTAATTGAAGCAACCAGATGATAGCGAGCGTTACAGGCAAAAAAGGAAGAATAAAAAAAAACAAGAAGTGTTTAAGTGTCGACCGATAGGATCGAACGCGCGGTGGAAGTGGAAGTGGGTGAGAAAAAGACAATAAAACTGGGAAAGAAAGTGAGGGGGAGGGGGGGGGGCAGGCGGGCGGGGAGGTAAAAGTGCGCGGGAAGAGGCAAAGGGGCGGGGGAGGGGGGAGGGGGGGGGGAGGTCTACACGATTCATATACGTTCATTACGAATGCATACGAGCACGTTAGATTGTACGTTAGTGCCTTGTAATAAAATATTGAAATGGTGGCCTACTTCCACCACCGCCAAGCGTAGCTCCCTTGGTCGTCGTCGTCGTCGTCGTCGTCGTCTACGTCGTCGTTGTATGGTATAATATCCCTCTCTCTCTCGCTCTCTCCTGGCATTCTTTACCTTCCACGTTATTTATTCTGCGATGTGGTACATACAATGGCGTCGTCGTCGACGACGACGCCGTCGCTGCACAACGCGTTTTCCTCTCGACCTCCGTTGTCTGCGTTGTGCTCGGCCGAAGCTGCGGACGCGCGCGTCGCGCGCGGCGGGCAGTCGCGAATTTTAAGCTCTCGCCGAGACACCGGGGATTCCCCGATTAAAATTTGTCGACGGGGCGTCATTATTTTTGGTCGCGCTACTTTTTTGTTTTGATGACACGTTTGTTTCGCTTGATTTTCGAATGAGTGGTTATTTTTTTTTCACAGGTCGTCTCGCGGACCTTGGAAAATTTGTTGCAATGTACGTTTGGCGTAAAAAGTCAAGACGGTTTTTGCAAAAATTTTGGTTTCGATATTTTTTATTTGAAAAAAAAGGTACATGACCTGCGTTTTTTGGCGGATATTAGGACCATTTTTTTTATCCGTTCAAACATTTTTTCGCACCAGTTATCTATTTTGCATAGTTTTATCAAGACAAACATATTTTTTAAATCTAACATCAACATATTTATGACTGACGTGATTTTTTTGTCTACTCCAAATCGTTGTAAAAAATATGCTTCATTTTTACGTTTTTGCAAAATCAGTTTAAGAAAAACAAAATTAACGTTATTATACATACGACCAATATGATAATTTCTTTCTACCAAAAACCGGTGTAAAAAAACGTGCCACCCACATGTCCCAATTTTCATCAACCCACTGTCTTTTTTCCCCTCGACAAAGGCCAACATTTCGTTCCAACCATCCCGCGACCACGTGACCCCGGGTTCACAGATCGCAGTCTCAAAATTGCCCCGCTTGTTTCTCTTTCTTCGCCCGTATCTTCGTCGATCCCGCTGCCGGCGCGCTCGCACCGCGAGCAGCTAGAGTCGCTCGGCGCGGTCGTCGGCAACGAGAGAAGGACAAAAAGAAAAGAGATAGACAGAGAGAAAGAGAGAGAGAGAGAGAGAAAGAGTTATTTATTTCGTGCACTAGGACCGAAGTCCCCTAAGCACACCGTGCATAAATCAATACATATTGATCAAGCAATAAATCAATGAACAAGAAGGCATGAAAAAACAAATTCGAAAAAAACCAGAAAACCCTTAAAAATAACTTAACTATAAACTAAAACTAAACTAAGAACTAAAAATTAGAGACAATCAAAGGCAGAAAATTATAACGGCAGACAAAAATAATAGAACAGCAGGCAAAAATAATAAAAATAATAGAAAGAAATGCAAAGAAAACAAGCCAAAATAAGGAAAAACGGAAAAAAACGGAAAATGAAACTAACTTGAAATAAAAAAATAAAAAAAAGAATAAAGATTAAAAAATTAAGAACGCCAGCAGAGACCAATCCCCTTTACATCGTCGCGAGCAGGGAGGCACGAAAAGCGGCTCGAAAGAGAGAGAGAGAGAGAGAGAGAGAGAGAGAGAGAGAGAGAGAGAGAGAGAGAGAGAGAGAGAGAGAGAGAGAGAGAGAGAGAGAGAGGGAAGGGTGGAAAAGAGAGGAAGGATATAGAGAGCAATCCGTATCCATCAAGCATCTGCCGAGCGTCGAGCGACCATATCCATCTCTCGCGGCTCGACTCGCGGGGCCCGTCGTATAAATAAAAGTTTATTTAAAGACGTTTGAACGAAGTCGGCCGGCGGCGTCGGGCGCGTAGGCATAAGCAGTTATATTATAGTCATATATACACGCTATATAATATGTAGCGCTTGTACCGCGCGCGCGCGCGCGGAATCGCTTTATATACACATTCAACACATGCGCGGGAAATTCTTCGCCGTGCACACTGCAATGCACCTCTCTCGCCGTTACACGCATAAAACACTCGCTCGTAGTTGTCGCGAGAGACCCGAGCGAGCCGAGCGCGCACTTTCCAAGAGGTTTTGCGCGCTCATTGTGCGCCGCGTATATATTGTGTCGCGAAACATGCGCGCCGCACGACCACCACGCGCAATCGCAAACCGTAGACGCCTCTGCGTCCCCCCTTCTTGCCCACCCCCCACCCCACCCCCCGCTCAACCCCCCTCAAGGCAACGAGTTTATAGTTTATGTTATAAATTATTATTATCGTATTTCATACGCGGAATAAGATTTATTAAAACCCTATGCGTTAATACTCGTACCTGGCAGTATATTACAGACCCCCCCTCGCCCCCTCGACCCCCCGTCCCCCCTGCCTGTGTTCCCTCTATGTGACCGTACGGCTCACACTGAGCAGCGAGATTTAAGTGTACTTGCATTTTGTACCGATTATCACACTCAGACGCGACATTGCCACTTTGGTTGTCGAGATTTTTTTTTCGTTTTTTTAAAGGATTTTTGCTTGCTTTTGCTTTGTCAATTTTTTGCGACTCGTGGTTTTTGCTTTTCGGTGCGAATATTTTTTATTTTATTTCTTGTAGACGCTGATCGCGAGACAGATCGGAATAGCAGGTTTTTGTTTGATTTTTTGTTTGCTTTTTTATACTTTATAGCGATTGCATCGATATCAGGTATATCGATGCAATCGATATAAAGTAGACTTGCATTTTGTACCGATTATCACACTCAGACGCGACATTGCCACTTTGGTTGTCGAGATTTTTTTTTCGTTTTTTTTAGGATTTTTGCTTGCTTTTGCTGTGTTAATTTTTTGCGACTCGTGGTTTTTGTTTTTCGGTGCGAATATTTTTTATTTTATTTCTCGTAGACGCTGATCGCGAGAGAGATCGGAATAGAAGGTTTTTATTTGATTTTTTGTTTGCTTTTTTTATACTTTATATCGATTGCATCGATATAAGGTATATCGATGCAATCGATACAAAGTAGACTTGCATTTTGTACCGATTATCACACTCAGACGCGACATTGCCACTTTGGTTGTCGAGATTTTTTTTTCGTTTTTTTAAAGGATTTTTGCTTGCTTTTGCTGTGTCAATTTTTTGCGACTCGTGGTTTTTGTTTTTCGGTGCGAATATTTTTTATTTTATTTCTCGTAGACGCTGATCGCGAGAGAGATCGGAATAGCAGGTTTTTGTTTGATTTTTTGTTTGCATTTTTTATACGTTATATCGATTGATTCTCGCGTGTAATATTGGAAGGACTAACGAAGCCAGTATTCGCTTGGACTCCTCGTATTTACATAACGATTTATTGAAATTTATTCCGATCGAAAGTACTTCACATTTTCCGCGATTCGTCTTACGTACTTTCACCGCCCGAGAAATAAATTGTAGACATTTTTCCACACCGGACAAAAGCAGTTTTTTTGTTCATTTCTTTTTGATTTTTTTTTTTTTCACGCGTGCACGCGAGACGCGCGATCCTAGAAAACGCAAATGCAACAACACTTGTGCCGCGTCGGTACAGCGCGGACGCCAGGATCGTCGACGCATTCCCGTACAATTTCGGTAAACAAACGCGCTCCGCGCGTTGGGCTGCAGCCCCCCTCGCCCCCCCTCCCGCTCCCCTTTCCCCCGTCGCCTCTGCCAACAAAAACATCAAAAACGCGGGCTGACACAAAGGCGCCATACGTGGCAGAGCCGAGTGCGAGACGGAGTGAGTCCAAACAAAAACGGAGAAGGAGCGAGTGAAAAGGAGGAAAAAAGAAAATAAGAGAAAAAGAGGAAAGACGGAAGGACGGGGCGATAGCGCTGTGTGTGTGTGTGTGGAAGGGCCTCGCACTTTCTCGCTCCCACCCGGCTGGGTGGTGCGCGGAGAGGCCGAGCGAGAACAGAGCGCGAGGTTCGAAGGTGCGGGAGCCGGAGTGGAGGAAAAAGGGGACAGGGGGAACGGGGAGGATGGAGAAGAGGGGGGGGGGGGGCAGAAGGAGAAGAAAGAAAAATCGTGCGCGAGCGAGCGAAATGGTAGTCAAGAATATATTGCAGAGAGAGAGAAGGAAGAAGTGGTGAGGAGGAGGAGGAGGAGGAGGAAGGAGCGAGAGGGACAGTGAAAGATGGAACGATACGTATGTACATTAAAATATTATTCTCAGATGAAATACCGGGTGGGGCCCGCCGGCATAGCGCGGCATATTTTTAGACCTTATATAAATACACGAATCATAATGAACGCGCCTCCCGTCATACGTGTGTTTGCCCGCTGCTTCCCTTCCCGCGCCTTCGCCCCCCCCCCCCCCCCCTTAAGAATGTGTTGTGTATTTGCGTGTGTTTAACACACGCGAGGGAACCTAGCCGCTTCATGTGCGCGTGTTTCTTGTTTGCACGTGCAGGGGGCGCGCTTGTCGTTGCGTGTCCCCGTTGTTTGCATACGGCCTGGGTGTGCGTTGTGTTTATGTTGAATGTGCAGGGAGAGAGAGAGAGAGAGAGGAAGAGGGAGGGAAGAGGAGCGAGAGCCAAAGTGCAGCAGGAAGAGCAAGAGAGTGCTCTGTCTTTGTGTTTCCGTTTGGAGGCTACGTAAGAGGAAGAAGCGCGAGGAGCGACCGGGCACCCGGGGAAGAAACGAGAACGACCGAGGAGGCCTCCGCGCTCTCACTTATTTACTTTCGTTACCTATGACTCTCTTGCGAATTCGTCGACACTGTTTTTGCGCGCTTTATTTTTTCTCTCTTGTTGTTTTTTTTTTTTTTGTTTTTTTTTGCAGGGAGCGTCGCAGACGGGACAGGAGCTTTGGCCTTTTGATGGAGGCGCGAGAAACTGCGCCTGGTGAGATATTTGATGGGTGCAGTTGGGAGACATTTTTCGGATGTTCGGGGCGTGAATTTGTTGGGTCGTTTGGGTTTTGGTTTGGGATTTGGAAGCTTTTATTGGGGTTGCTTTGGGAGAATGAGAGTTACATTTGGTTTTCTTGATTTGGGAGTTTTTTTTTGTGGGACCGTGAATTAGTTTAGATGCCTCATGTTTGACTGGGAGACGATGATTTGCTGAAGTTAGAAGTCATTAATCTGAGGTATTTGCGGGTTTGTCAGGTGTGGCTCAGGAATCGCATTTTGTTCCTGTACCGTTCATCTTATTTATCAACGACATCGAACGCTGTTTTGACCATTGAAGGTAGTATGAGTGTACAGATGAACGTCGCGTAAATTCGAGGGAGTTTGAGAGAGAATTACGAAGAGTTCTCGATGAGATAAAAATCTGAAAAAAATCAAGCATATGAAAGGCGGTAAAGAGATTAATTTAGACAATAATAATTTAAAAAATGTTATTAACAAATTACTTAAATAAATAATTGTTCAACTAAATATCCGGCAACCTAACTCTTTTTTGTTATTTAAGTGATCTTCTTATTTTTCTACATACGTATGAATTTTTTCCGAATTTTGTTTGACGTTTGAAAATTACGTTTTTTTATTATGTTAAAATTAAAAATCAGAGAAAATTCGGAAAAAATTCATACGTATGTAGAAAAATAGGAAGATCACTTTAATAACAAAAAAAAAGTTAGGTTGCCGGATATTTAGTTGAACAATTATTTATTTAAGTAATTTGTTAATAACATTTTTTTAATTATTATTGTCTCAAATAATCTCTTTACCGCCTTTCATATGCTTGATTTTTTTCAGATTTTTATCTCGTCGAGAACTCTTCGTAATTCTCTCTCAAACTCCCTCGAATTTACGCGACGTTCATCTGTACGTTCATACTACCCTAACATTATTGTTGCATGCTGATGATGTGAAGATCTTCAAGGTCATGTCTACAACCAGGGGATTTCTTTTTGCTTCAGAGTCACTTTGACAGGGTCCCCACATGGTGTTGTCGCAATCGCCCCCCCCCCCTCCCCCCCTTCCCTTTCGCTCTTTCTGGTGGAAAATGTTTTTTCGCTTAATAATTTTCGCAGTGTATTTAGCATCCTTCATTCGCAGCCGTTTCGTAAAGTGAGATCAATATTACCGTTTCCACAGTACTATGAAGTAGATAATACGGCATGTTTTTGTTTCGCCACTCATCAAATCACCTTATTTCTAATTGGGAGCCCTTTGACATAGAGTGCCATATATATCCTACACAGCGGTGGCGAAATGCTTTTAAAATATAAAGAGATAAAAAAATAAATAATGAATAAATGGATTGTATAACATTCTATGGAATTTTGGAATTGTTCATAGCCTTTAATGACATATAGGATGAAGAATAAAAAATGATACGCTAAAGTTTGCAATGCATCTTTTTTGCAGTGAAGTCAAATGTCTCCGGACAAAAGTGAAATTGCGCGCCCTTGAAAACGCAAAACTTGGCGTCGCCTCGTTGAATCCTATCTCACGTAATTTTCCACCTACGAATCTAGACGGGAATCTTATCTGAAACTTCTCACCGCGGGTATCTGCCCGGGATCGTATCTTGATTATTTGTCCGCAACCCAAATAGGCCCATTGTTTGGATTATGTTGTTAAGTAAATCACACTTTGGTGATTTAGATATTGTGAGAATATTGCGACGCAGACGCGATTGTACACACGAAACGACGGCACTCGAACTTACTGCCAGTGAACCCGCGGCCTTGTCGATCGTAGTCAGCAAAGTTTTCGTACTCACCTGCAACAGAAACGAAGAAATTACAATTATTTGGTGAATTTTTTTTCCGGAGATTTACGGTCAATAAATACAGCGCGACAGCGTTGCTAAATTCCGACAAGCTTTTAATCCCGCCGAGACGTATTTGTCCCAGATATTTTTAAAAGAATTATTGACACGGTTCACAATTTTTTTTTTTTATTCACCACGATATCTCGCGTGTATTGTAACTCATTGGGCAATGCGCGCGCGTGACGCTACATTTTTTCTTCTCCTTTTTTTTTCTCTCCTCCTCGTATCTTTTTCGTCGTACAAACACGAGACGCAATATATAAAATCTGGGCGCCACCGTGTGTGCACAAGCGTCTTAAAATTTCAATATTTGACGATAGTATAAATTTGCTGATGCAATTGTTAACTCTTTCGCCGCCGACATCAGACTCCCGGCGTCGGGCTGGCTTAAACTCGGCCGATTCCCGAAGCGTAATTAATCGCGCGGTTACGCATCGCGCGTGTTATGAATAACGGATCGCAATTCTGTTTGACAACATTAGGGCGAGTGAACAAAAATGGCGGAGCACTTAATCGATTTTCTGAGGCTTATTTCCTATGGTCTGAATCATCATTCTCAGATCGTATATTTAAAACCCTCGAAATACAGGTTTCAATTTTTTTAAATGTGGTTTTTAAAATAGAATAAAATTAAAATTCGACATTTTTTATGACAGAATTCCTGGATCTGACTCTGGGTCGAAAAATGCTGAAACGAAATTTTATCCTTTTATTTTTATTTTTCATTTGCAACATTCAGTGATTGATAGCGACTAATCTATGCTCAACGCTTGATCATAACTTAAATTGTCCGTGTATGAGGACTCTACACTTTTAATTAATCCTGAATAACAAAAACCTTCGTATCAACATTTGCTGCAATAGTCCATTAATTCTCTCGTAAAAACTTCATGAATCACAAAATCCATTGTCGTCGATTTACACAGCATGCCCTCATTGGTCCTGGTCAGAGACCGGAACCGTTTTTTTTTTTTTTTTTTTTTTTTTCAATTTGGTGTTTCCCGTCAAATCCGACAGAAAGAGAGGAGCGATTGAGCTTTCATCTAACCCTACCGAATATTTACCCGTCCATTATTTAATCGTTCCAATTAAATCGACACTCAATTGACAGACAAAATTAATTATTTCCCTTCAATTAAATGAATTTATTTCGTTTAATCGCTTCTTACCACTTTCAAGCCTTTAGATACGAGTTCCAAAAACAACATTGACAAATCCGTGGTCGTCGCGACAATCTGACCAGCATTTAGCGCGATGCTGTTAGGAATTTATCGCGAAAAGTTGGGGGGAGGGGGGGGGGGAGAAAAGCTATATACACCGGGATCATTGGTGGATACACGCGACCGAGGTGTCGACGCGGTGCGTCCACCTTCACCAAGCGAACGGCCGCAGCGGCGTAGCGCACCGGACGCCCGGCGTCGCGACCGATATCCGTGTTTATTTGTTAATTCATTCCCAACCGGTCGAGCGCGGCGCCCCGGCAGGGCGCATACGTTTGACGCGGTCGGATGGCCAATTTAATAATTGCTGGCTGATTCATTAACTGCTGGGCGCGCGCGTTCCGGGCCTGGGCGACGAGCTACACTGGCAGCGATCTGCCCACGATTATTTAATGAAGCTTGACCGCCCCGAATATCTATATAATGTGACACTCGAAAATTCACGGCTGAGGCCGGAAAAAATCAATTTCACGCAATTTTTTTAAACACGAAGCCGAAAAAGAAATACGAATTTATTTTTACAGTTCTTCCCGGTGAAATGCACGGAAAAAAAAAGTTTGGTTGTGCCAACTAATCATTCACATTGCTGTATCTCAGTTTTTTGCGAATAGTTGCAGCAACTGTCTCATCTATTGCCGAAACCACTTCGAATGGTTGTGGTAACTATTCACGATTTGTTCTACATAACCTAAAAACGATATTATTAAAGTTACAATTGTGCCGCTCAAGGCGCGAGTCGCATCTGTACATAACCTAAAGACGATATTATTAAAGCTTTAATTGTGCCGTTCGTAAAGCGATTCGCGTTAATTTGTCATAAGGATAGTACAAGTAGTGCAATTCTATTTCGAGAAGCAATGACACGGTTGGTATGGACATGTAACCGGAACTTGTGCTCCTGCCTACTCGAATAGTTGTATCAACCATTCGTTTGGTTACCGCAACTAACAGGACATGTACCAACGAAACTTGGTTCATGCAACCAATTCCTTTTGGTTGACACAACGAAACTGAGTTGCAGGAAAATCAGAATAATCGTATGGTTGCGCCGACTGATTTCTTGGTTGTGCCAACTGATTATTTTTTTCCGTGTGACGAAAGTAATAAATTATATGTAAATACGCGTAATTATATGTAATACGCGTGTCTATCCTGTCGATAATAATCACAATAACGCGCGAAGGAATTTCGACTGACGAAGAAATACGATTGATCGTAGTGATATACAAAAATCAATTCCACGGCTCGATTCCTTTCAAAGGCGAAGCTAAAAAAAAATGATACTTTTTATTTCCTACTGGCGAAATACCTAAAATAATAAATTATATATAAATAATTACGCGTGTCTACCGTGCCGATAATAATCACAATAACGCGCGATGGAATTTCGGCTCATGAAGAAATACGATTAATCATAGCAATATACGAGACAGTAATTACACGTGGTGAACGGTGGCCTGGATGCAATAAATTTGTCGTTTCCCTTCGCACAATTATAATGATTTGCCGCATTCATATATACATGCACATTTATACATTCATACATACATATAGAGTGTAACGTAATGCCGAGAGCCGGCGAGGCAGATGTCGACTCTTCGTTCGCGAATTAATTCTATTTATCAAACGTGGCTAATTTAATTTTTCAATGTCGCCTATCGACGCTCGATCAATGGTGGGAGGGGGGGAAATCGAATTGCAAAAATGAAAAATGTCGAAATTTCGTAGGGGAAAAAAATAAAATAAAAACTATAAATAGCATTACGCCCAGGTGCGGGGTTTATGGATCGCGAGGCGAAAGTGCATTGAAAAATATACGCGACGCGGCCCGGGGTGAATAAAGAATTGCACTTCACGTCGGTAGCGAGCGAAGAGTCGATAACGAAATATTTGATATTTACACGTTGCGGAGGGTTTGGCCGCGCGGTCGACGATGTCAATTATTTGTTGGGGGGCGAGTTTTTTCTCGGTCTGTTTGCCACTGTGTGATCTATCTTTTTTCTTCTCCGTCCCCCATCGCCTCCCTGCCACCCCCTCCCCCTCCCCCCCCCCCCCCCCCCCCGCGCCAGGTTTCGACACTTTTTCCGCAAATGGCCGGCGAAGTCAGGCGAAATTTCAGTTTCTGCCGGTCGCGGTTGGCCGGGGACGGTCGTCGTTTCAAAAATAACCGTGACGGATCGACCGGATACAATATTATCCTGACGTCGCCAGCCCCATCGAACGACTCCATATGCGCGCGAGACGCGAGGAATATAAGGGGGCAATGAGAGATATTCCGATATTTTAGTTTATACGGCGCATACGCGCGGCAAACGTAGAGGCGATGTGCATTATTTCGCGGGGGTTTGTGTATCGAGCAGATAAAATCGATCGTCAAATATTTCTCACCAACCCCGCTTCTTCGCGCTCTATAGATAGAGAGGGAGGCGCCGCGGATCGACGGCTGAATTAACGAAATCAATTATTTCGCGCTACAGTTAAAGTGTCACCGAGTCTCGCGCGACAGAAACCCCGACAAGTATATTTTTCGATGAGTCATAAGCGACACTCGTGACGAGTTTATATTTCGCACGATGGAAACTTAATGAAAATAGAGTCAAATAAAAAATTACGTCACCCCGAAATTCCGCCAAAATTAGGAATGCCAGACATTTTCCGATAATAATTATGCGTACAAAGAGTCGACGTGAACGATGCCAAAAAATGGATTAGAAACACCCCAAAAATTCAATTTTAGTCAATCTTTCAGTTTGCGAATACAGTGAGAAAAAATTGTGCGGTAATTCCGAAACGGATCGCAGGATAAAAAATGTTGGAAGGATTTACAAAGAACTCGTGAATCATCGTGGTATGAAAAAAAACGAAGAGTTTATCCGAGAATTCAAGTGCTATATAGCTAATGCGCTTCGCTGTGCGATGATTCAATTAACGGTTGAGCACTGCTCGGGAGACTCTTTTCCATGTATAATCACGAATGGAATGTCGGACGATGGAAAGGGGGGGGAGAGAGAGAGGGGCTCCTCGTGTACCAACGAGAATCGCCGCTGCAGCTTCCCGTACTTGTGCTGGTGCTTATTCCACTGCTGGTGCATAGAATTGCATCTGCATCTGAGCAGAGCTGATGGCGCAGCCGTCCTACTCGTATCGCGTGGACTTCCTATAGAGTCGTGAATAATATAACCCAGATTTGCTCCAATAAGCCACATCCTACCACGCACGCGAGGAGGCATCACGGACTCGCATGTGCAGCGTATAACTCGCCGCGAGCGCGTTCTGCCGCCGCTACGTGCATAAAGCAGCACGCGTGGCCACGAAAGATCTCAGCCGTACGCATTTCCGACGCTATACCGCTGCTGCTTCTGAGCCAATGATTATCAGGATGACTGTGACCTGCGCAACATCGATACTTGATTCCTGCATTTTTTCGAGAATTTTAAACCCGAAACCGCAAAAATCGTAAATATTTCAACGGCGTAATGTGACGAACACTCAAGCAGAAATTGAGATTGAACCTAAAAAAGCTAGTAATTAAACAACCTAAGACTTAAAATCGTAGCTTGACTTGTCTTCTTGGCTGTACACCCAGAAAAAAATATGGTCTGGTTAACCATATTTTTACTATAAAGTATGTTTCCCTGAGGCGATAGCAATGTTTTTATGGTTATCGCAACCAATAAAAATATAGTATTATGTGCCATATTTTAGTAGATATACCAATTATTTCTGTATGGTAGTTGTAACTATTCGTCCTTTTACTATTTAAACAGTATTTTAAGCTATTGTAGAATAGTAAAGGCACATAAAGTATATAGTTATTTTTCAATCATGTATAGTATTTCCTATCTTCCTGTGTTGTTGTATCTACTATACAGTTGCAAGTAAAACATAGTGTGGATTCATTTATTCGTTAATAGTTAATTTAAAAAATGTATTTTTTTGATATTATCCTGTGATTATTGATGAGAAAAAAAAAGAATCGTCCACAGATACAATTTTTCCACTAGCTCTCGGCAAAGTGATATTGCTGGGATTTGAACCTAAGACCTATACGACCTACCTAACTACCTAACTATCTAACGCGCACGCTAACCCCTAGACCAAACCGACGACGTGAATATCTTATACTTTAAGTCCATAATAATTTCATCTCGGATAAGAGTCACAGGGATATCACATGGATTTGGATAAAATTTGGTGCATGGAAGTTTTTAGGCCTCTGATTACAAAACTCAACTCTGAATTCAGTAATTGAACATGGAGGCTCTAATATGGCGGTACAGAATGCAAAATGTTATATAAATTGGATGAAGTCCGATTCCTACATATAGTACGTTCAACCATAACAATATATTTCCCTCAGGCGACAGCAATATTGTATGGTGGATCATCTAAACTATATAGGGAGTGCAATTACTGTTATATTTCCTTGTTGATTTCATAAATGTGTTGCATGTTACATAATTTTTTTGTTACCGTTTTAACAATAAGTTATAGTGTTCTTAAGTGTGGCGTATATTTAGATGCACTATCGAAACTGCATAGTTTACTTAACTTCATGATAATAGTTCGATAAACTATATAAAGCAGATCCAACTATAAAATATGGTCCCACGTATTATACATTTTTTACTATGGTATTATTGTTGTAAATACCATGGTCTTTTTCTCTGTGTAGTCACAACATTTTTAAATATAACTAACGAAAAAGTTAAGTTGTTTTTCATGTACAAAAAATGTACGGCATTACCCCCGCCGTCGGGGTAATCGCGAGCGGGGTGTGGGCAATCCCGAACAATGCGTTCGGAGATTGAGAAAAGAAGTCTTTACGCACTGCGGTAGATAAACGCTATTATAATAATCATGAACTTTTATTCCTTAATACGCCCCAATTGTGGATCCGAAATTCCAAGCTGTGGAGATGATTTCAATAGTCCATGCAGAGTTGCTATGGGAATGCCGAATTATGTTGCCGTTTGCCGAATCCACGTCCTTTCTTTCACACACTACATTGCTTTTTCTAAATCAGCAGCTGTCCACGACGCTTTTTATGTCGTGGACAGCTTCCTCCGTTCAAAAACCACAAAAACCACCCTTCGCAGTGTGATTTTTGTCCACAGTTGTTAATATTTGTGCGAGAATTTTTTTTTTTTTCAAAAACGATATAATAGCGAAAATAATAATGAACACATCAGAGCATTTTAATTTAAACATTAGCGAAAATACATAGGAATAAATCCTTATTTGCTATGTCGAGAATTTTAGATCGTGAATTGTCAAAAAAATATCAGCCCACTTTTCAAATGTTTGAATAATTGTTTCATAATAATAAAAACTACGATTTAGTTATGCTTTGTGTACTTTAATCGACAAAGAAAATTATTCTCCGATATTGTTAACACACTGTGAGTTATCGTGGTGTTTGAATTCTATGTCGAAAAGTTTGAAAACCCTATCCGATGTCTAATTTTCCGCTGATTCCGAAAAGCACGTAGTTTACCCGAAAAATAGAAGATTCGACGAGAAAAACGCGAAAAATGATTATTTTCTCTCTGCAAATATAATAATATTAGCTCATACGTGCGCCCGAACACCCTTCCCGCAAAAACCTTAACAAACCATAACCCCCCACCGTAATCACAATAATTCAAGTTAGGCCTGATAAGTGCGTCTTGAGCCTGAACCCACGTGAGAATGACTCTCACGTGGGTTCAGGTGTCCTCAAAGCATCGGGTCGGTAAATGAGCGCAGGATTTGCGCGTGCATGGTCAAAACCCCGAGAAAGAGCGCGCACCGGTAGAATCAGATGAATAATCGCGTGCAAACGCACCCGCGTACCACACGCGCCAGTTGAAACGCGCGTGGAATATAAAGCAGTAATAATAAGACGGAGACGCGAGGAGTAAATTCGTCCCACTTAACGTTAGTTAGCGCTTACACTGAATACGTTATGTTTTTGCACAATATTATAGTAACGCGGCAACAGCGACATCATCGTCGTCGACGATATTCGCGAAAAAAAAAAAAAACGCGAGCCGCCATTGACAGTTATGCAACGATGGAGAATTGTGAGAATTGTCCCAGTTTTGCCCTGGGGTTTTGGTTGTGAATATATCGTTACATTTGCAGAGAAGATTTTAGATCTCCAGAAATCAAAGCCAGAAGGAGACGAGTTTAAACGTATCCTGATGTCATCCTAGCAGTTATATCCGAACAAGATCTCAAACATAAGCAGTCCGAACCGCCTTTACAATATCTGAATCAGTTTGGCCAACTTGCCAACAATTAAATCCACCGCTCTGTCGCATCTCTGTTGCCTATTTAGGATCAAATGAGAACAAATGTATCCTGATGTCATCCTAGCAATCGTATCCGAACAAGACTCCAACTGTAACAGCTCCGAACCTCTTTGAAAATGTCCGAACCAGTTTTCGCAACTCGCCAACGATTAAATCCGTCGTTCTATTGCATCTCTATTGCCTATTTAGGATCAAACAAGTACTGATGTATCCTGATGTCATCCTAGCAATCATATCCGAACAAGAACTCTAACAAAGAAAAACCCTAACAAGTCCGAACCTCCTTTGACTCATCCAAAGCAGTTCCTTCCCCTTCCCAACAAACAGACAAGCCGCTCGCAATCTTCTTCCCCGACCCGCGAAACCTCATACCCACTGCCGTAAACGTGAAAAAAGCAACCCGGTCACCCGTTGGACATTGTCGTGTACACAAAAGTACTCGAGAGTGAACGGTGGTAAAAAAAACAGAGGAGAACGCGCAAGCCGGAGGAAAAAAAAGGCAGAACGTCGGAGAGGGTTCCGAGTGGCGAGCTAGGATATGATATGGAATGGTATGCACTCGGGGAACGCGCGAACGGTCTGACTCGCTGGCGGCTCGAATGAATGGACCGGTTCAATTAGAGAATCATAACTTGGCCTGATGGGGTCATCCTGCAGATATTACTCCATACGCCCCTGGGAGATGGTTATATATAGCCAAGTAGGCATATGACCAGCAGAAATACATATATATATATATCTACATATAAATATACATATAAATATATATATTCATACGTGGCTCGCAGAGTACCCATGAGTTGGTACGCGCTCTTCCGGGCTACCGGTTGGCTGACTATATGCGTTGCCACTTTTATTACGCTAATCCATCCCCCACGGATCGCTCAGTTCGACGGATATGGACACCAACGGTTGGGTCCGCGAGAGCCGCAGCCTCGAACCCTCCGTTGCTTCGTGTAACGGACATCGGCAGCAACAGCAGCAGCACCGGTCATTGCAGCAGCGAAACGCGCAAACGAACTGGAGCTCATCTGCAGGACCGGGAGGATGAGACTGCGGACTGCGAGCGTACGGACGGGCTCGAGTTGCTTCTATGATTATTTGGATTTCCATCAGATCAGAATATACTATGGATAGCACGTGCGTTTATACAGACACGACGAGTCGACGAGTGTGCACACGGCTGTGGCGTTTCGCTGTGTGCTGAAAAAAACCTAGAGAGAGAGAGAGAGACACACACGAGCCTTGTGTACGCCTGGCTCGCGTGGATGGGAATAAAAGTTCCTGATGATGAGAGTGCCGAGGCGTTGCGATTTTATAGTGGCGTTATTGGTCCGACTGATGGATTCATTTGAAGGTGGATTTAAATGTGCATGTAATATACTGATTGGCGCTGGCGTCGTTCAATGACGGTTTGCATTAACGTAACTGTGGTTCACGCGTGACTCGTTGGGGGGTTCGACGACCTGGTCGTCGTAGGATTTATGGTTGTAGTTGATTGGAGATCTGCAACAAAACTTGTGATTGATGATGAGCCGTTTTTTTTTCGCCGATAAAAATTCCCTGATTTTTCCTTGACCACAGTTCTGACGATATCCATTTCTTTTTAAATTTATGATGCCAATGAAAATGTATCCAAAACCACTGCGCGCCTTTGATAAATTATTTACTTTGCCGATCAACGATGAATCACATACTTGTTATAGTAATGTATAATATTTTTTAATCTTTTTATTTACTTATGGGAGGTTCGGCGTGCATTCCCTTTTTCCCTAATCAATTTTGAAATTCCCTGACATCTCCCTGATTCCCTAACCAATTTTTATTTCCCCTGACACTTCCCGGTTTTTCTCTGACCGTGGCAACCATATTTTAGTGTGGTTGGAAAGGAATTCCGGGGTAGGTTTTTCGTCTGTTTCTAAAATATCTATTTCACACATGACTTGTTAGGTGATTTACGACCAGATCGTTAGATTTGAAGTCGCAATTCATTTGATGCTAAAGAGGAGGACTTAGTCATCGCTGATGAGTCTTTTAGGATGCTTGAAGAAGGCATTTAAGGCGGGTTTGCATTTTTCTCTTGGTGGTATTTCATGAGGAGAATGACCCCAGTTAAAAGTGAACCAATCACTGACAAGGCTGACGTTGGCTGCTCGTTGAACGGAGACGGAGGCCCTAACCCGAACGACCGCGTTAAAAGTACATCTTATACCTGGCATTTACTAATTGGAGCGCAGTTACTGGTAACTGTAACGTTCACCTTGCGCCATTGAAGCATAACGCCGAAAGCGTCGCTTTTGTGGCCGCCGTTAGCGTCTGGTATAGATGCTGCACCTGATACCATCTAACTGACCTTACCCACCGTAAAATGCGGATCAAGACTCTTGATCCGTACAACCCGTCCACATAGGATTATGATGTATTCTTGGTTCTATCCTGAATCCGATCAATCACGAACACTCAAAAATTTGATTGACAATTCAACAGCTCGTATGATCCAAGGTGGACAAACTTAGTTGACATTTTTTCTGACTTTGTACAAAGTCTCGAAAAATGATGAAAAAATCATAAAACAACCGTAGAAACTCCACTTTCATCACCAATGTTTTTCTAACCTATGGACCCAGAATTAATCGCACTTTTGAGTGGTAACTCGAAATATAAACTTGGTGCATACATTACGCAATACATATTTATAAATGTAAACGACGGTGCATTTCGACGGTTACATTGTTGTACCATGCGGTGTTTTACACACATAAATACTGTACTCAGCCGTTAGATTGTTCAGTTGATATTACCGCGTGCACGTTTTACGCGGATCGCGGTGTGCAACAACCAAGCGAGGGCCGTTCGCGTATTGGTAAGTATCATCGAGCCGGAATATACGTCGGGGAGAGTAACGCGCGCGGTCGCGTATACGTATTTCGTTTTGATCCACGAATGTGCGATTAACCCCGTAGAATTTCGTAGCTCGGCACGTGCGACGAGGCGAGAACGCGTGTCGGCCGGGCGAATAGAACGAGTGAAAGAGGGACGGGAAACTCGAATATGCATATGGAGCTGCGACAATGAGGGTGTGCACGCGGGTCCGGCTTTGCTATATAGATATATATAATATAGATCCACGCGACCGCTTCGACGGGGTCCGGGCGCGGGCGCGGGGGAGGAAATATTGAATAAACGTTTGGTAAATTATGCGGAAGCGAGCCGGTCGACACCTCTGCGGCGAGTTAATGTGACGACGACGGCGCGGAAGAGATGAAATGGAAAATCGCGAAAATTTTCGCCACATCTGGTCGCGCGGAATTTCCCGGTTTACGAATTATTGAATTGTTTAAAATTATTGACGCTAGTTACACCGGTTTAATGTGGACCTTTTCGATCAAATCACGGCATGAGATGGTGCATCGATATTTTTCGTTGCGTTTTTTGGGTTTTTTTTTATCGTTTTTTCATTAAACTCAAAGTTTTTGGAGGGGACGAGCAAAAATGTCGCACCAATTTAAGGTAGTATGAGCGTACAGATGAACGTCGCGTAAATTCGAGGGAGTTTGAGTGAAAATTACGAAGAGTTCTCGATGAGATAAAAATCTGAAAAAAATCAAGCATATGAAAGGCGGTAAAGAGATTAATTTAGACAATAATAATTAAAAAATTGTTATTAACAAATTACTTAAATAAATAATTGTTCAACTAAATATCCGGCAACCTAACTCTTTTTTGTTATTAAAGTGATCTTCTTATTTTTCTACATACGTATGAATTTTTTCCGGATTTTGTGTGACGTTTGAAAATTACGTTTTTTTATTATGTTAAAATTAAAAATCAGAGAAAATTCGGAAAAAATTCATACGTATGTAGAAAAATAGGAAGATCACTTTAATAACAAAAAAAAGTTAGGTTGCCGGATATTTAGTTGAACAATTATTTATTTAAGTAATTTGTTAATAACATTTTTTTTTAATTATTATTGTCTAAAATAATCTCTTTACCGGCTTTCATATGCTTGATTTTTTTCAGATTTTTATCTCATCGAGAACTCTTCGTAATTCTCTCTCAAACTCCCTCGAATTTACGCGACGTTCATCTGTACGCTCATACTACCTTAACTGCATGCGGACAAAAACTGTTCACCTAGCTGGCAAAAAAGTGAGGACAGTCGCGTTTATCGTTTTGATTAGCGAAAAAAATTAGTCACGTTAGCGAAATAATGAGCAAATTCAGCAAAGCATCGACGTTGTGTGGACGAAATGTTTTGCTCGCCCAGCGAAACCATCCTTTTCTCCGCTCCTTTTCTCAGTCTATTGAATATTATGTTCGAGCGATTCGTGCGCAGATCTTCGGCAGGGACGAACAGACGGGTACTTAGAGAGACTTAGTGAGTTATAATATACAATATGATGAAGTGCACGGATGGAAGGCGCGTAACGTTGGGCTTTCAAGATAGTCGGCTGGGCGGCTCGACTTAATGACAGAGCGTCGAGTGTAAGAAGAGGATCGCGCCCGTCGCGCCGTTTTTCCGGCTCGCTCGAGACGCGACCAGATCGAAGCACACGCGACGCCTTTCTACCTCTCGGCGGGCTCCACGCGCGCACTAATATATATGTACAACGTGTGTGTATATACGCTATACGCAGAAACGATCATCGACTATGGCCTTTATAAAATAAAGCGTAAAGCTCCGAGCGTGACGCCGTTACGTTTATAATGGGTAATCCGACGATGATGGTGATGCGCCCCGGGCAAATGGTACGTGCGTCGAGGACGGCCGACCGAGAAAGAGATACAGAAAGAGAAAACGAAAGCGACTCGAATGCCGAGCGTGAAAAATCGAGCAAAAGCGTCGAGTTAATTTGTGGTATCGTGAACGTCGGTAAACGGAATCAATTAAACGTCTCAAACGCCATCCAGGCGTCAATCTAACGTGTTATCAGTATTTCATATCTCGAAACACGGAGTTTTTGAAACTACTAGGGCAATCAGACGCGCTGGCGCGCGTGCCTGCATTTTTTTCGCCAAAATCGACGTCAGATTATTCTTTTTTTTTTTTTTTTTTCAAAATATTAACTTTTAACCTATCCCATCATTCTCAAGTCGCATATTCCACCCCCGAGAACACTGGTTATCAACCTTTTTTAATCGATTTTGAAAAAAAAAAAAAAAAAAAAAATTTTAGCGACTTTTTTTTGTCAGAAATCATAGATCCGGCTTCGGACCGAAAATCGCCAAAATCGACCTGGGACTTTTTTTTTTTTTTTTCAAAATATCGACTTTTAACCTATACTATCGTTCTCAAGTCGCATATTCTACCCCCGAAAACATTGGTTAACAACCTTTTTTTAATCGATTTTGAAACAAATTATTTTTGGTAACGATCTTTTTGTCAGAAATCATAGATTCGGCTCCGGACCGTAAATCGCCAAAGTCGACTTGGGAATTTTTTTTCTTTTTTTTGTTCAAATTATCACCTATAATAGGCTAATCGATTCTGCGCTGCTGCGCTCTTATAAAGCTTTAAAAGGTTAAAGAAGGGGAATAAAACAAAATAGGGACATTTTAAAGAATGAAGAAACAGGGCCTGATAAGACACTGCTTATCAGGACCAGATCAGACATAGGGAAGGATGACCTGTTAATGCGTATATCTCACCAGGTCCGGACCCGGCATATGTAAGGCAGACCTAATAAGGTATATCATATTCAGTGCCTAATCAGGGGAAAATGTCTTGAATGCCACCCGCGCATTAATCTACCAGTATTATCAGTATTTTGTATTTCGGACGGGCTTAATGATGGTTGAACAAAAATTCTACGGTTGATTTGTGAATGAATAATTCACAAAGCAATTCCGTGCTTATGTTATTCAAAAAAAGGGTGACGAAAAATTAAATAGAAATAGAGCTATGTCAACGAGTGAAGAATTAAAAATTGACAATCTGTTCAAACAGCTCGTTAACGTTGTCTCGTTGACACTCGCGCATTTCATTAAACGCACCATCGAGAATTCGTTACATTAATTCGAAGGGGGTGCCTCGGTGGTATATAATAAAAATGCAGGAAACTCATCGCGCGACAAAAGCAGCCCGAATCAGACGCTGCGAGGCTAACAATTCTCGGTTGACAAACATTTGCCTAACTGTGTCAATATAGATTAAATTAAATGACAACAGAGTTTGTCGTTCAGCGAATTCGCGTGAATCATTAAGGCGTCGAGTGTTTTGGCAGCCAGAGAGCCTACGCAATAAATAATGCAAGTCATACGAGGAAGATTTTTTTTTTTTGGAAATTTCAACGTTAAGGTTAATGGACCAAGATAACAAAAAGCGAGTCCTCCTTGGGGCTTCGTTGGAGTGATTAAAATTTCCCACGCGTGAGGCGCAATAGCGCTTCGCGAAAATTGTCTTCATTCGCCACGCGCGATTTTTTCGCACTATTCTTTAGTCACACTTTCATCGCTGTTTCGCTCTCGTTATCAGTTAAATTGCCTCGAAACGATGTAAACAGCGTCGAATGTTTTTTTTTAAATATAAATAACGCGTTTAAAATTGTCCACGTGTAGAGCGAGCGATTAGACGACAATCGACTCTACGTTTGGCAGCTCGTGTAAAGACGAATTATCGCCGATAGTTATGTGGCATAAGAGTGCATAAAAGTGGTTGAAGTACCCACCAATAATTGCTATTTGACGTACAAAGTAAGAGCCAGAAGCTGATAATCTGATAAGCAACATTACGTACAATCCGGCATTCTTACTTTGTCCACTCGTACTTTGTACGTGAGCTGGTATTTCGATTGAACGGTCGCTGAACTGTCGCGGTATTAAGAGTGAAATGGCATGGAAATCGAGCGTCGCAGATGTAAGCAATTTCCTTTTTTACAATTGAATTATTTGTTGCAATCATTTTCACAATTTTCGAAAAAAAACATTATTTCCTCGTGCGTCGATATAATAGTCATAAAGCATATATATTTTGTAAACAACCGTCAGAAGTTATGAAATTGCAGTTTTCCCCGATATCGACGCTGAAGCGGAGTTCGTGCAATGCGCATAAAAGTGACACAATTAGTTGTATTCTCGTGCGCTAGGAAAGACAAATTTGATGGTACGGCGATACGTATTTTAATTGCCCAACGAAGTGGAAGCCATTATTTCCGATACGATAACAGCGCCGCGGTTCGCACTACTATTTAGCTCAATTGCAAATGCGGCGGTTCGTATTTTATGTGATACCGATCGCTGAAGTGGAGGTCGTGACCATCGTAATACCGAATAGTACGTCCCGTGCGCTTCCTGCAATAAGCACGTGCAAGAAAAAAAAGAGAAAAAAAAAACAGAACAAACAGTCCATCAAGTGGGACGTCATCAGTAGCGGTCGACACTTTGGCTCCGCAATCTCAGTCAGTCCGGCGAATCCAGGAAATACTAAATCTTAAAAAATATATTGTAAGCCTCGCGCGCAAAATTTATTTCGTTTGATAACGAATTACGATAAAAAAAAACGTCCACCTGCGACAGGCGAAGGCGGCGAGAACAAAAACGAAAAATCAAATAAACATTGTACAAGCCGCTGATAGGACTTCCGGGAGGGGGAGGATCGGGGGCTGAACTAAACGTATACCGGGTGATAATAATAATGCAATTATGTATGAAGTCGGCGGAAATCACGCGGGTTAATGGATTTCATTATCGCCGAGTCCTCCACGCGCCTCGTCCATCGGTCAACCCGGCGGTGACGCGCTCGGTCCTTTCGCCTCGTCCGTAGATACGACCTAACCTAACCCAACGGTACGGTTAGACGAATTGATTTTAGACGAATTGATTTTAGACGAATTGATTTTAGACGAATTGATTTTAGACGAATTGATTTTAGACGAATTGATTTTAGACGAATTGATTTTAGACGAATTGATTTTAGACGAATTGATTTTAGACGAATTGATTTTAGACGAATTGATTTTAGACGAATTGATTTTAGACGAATTGATTTTAGACGAATTGATTTTAGACGAATTGATTTTAGACGAATTGATTTTGGACGAATTGATTTTAGACGAATTGATTTAGATGAATTTTCCGCGAACGGTGATCCACTGCACGGAATACAACTGGCGTGCGTTCACGCTCGGAGTGCAGACGGCGCTCGCGCGCTGTGTGTTGTTCTTCCGTGTACTCGCGCTCGTCGCCGGCCGTGCACGTCTCTCTTCACCCGTGAAGTGTAGACACAAGAGACACATGCTCGTGCTCTACAACAACAGTCGCTCGCCCCGTCCTCGCGTTCGTTTCTAATTACTATCGTTATCGCGTTTGTAACTTTAACCTAATTAATAACCACGCGGCTCTCTCGGCTTCGGCGCAGCGGCAACCTCGATTTTATTTTGTTAAGATTCGATTCAATGTAATAAAAATATTTAATCTTTTTTTAAACTGCATAAAAACAATAATAATGATACCAAATTTCTGTAAATTTGAGGAAAAAAAACATTTATTTCATTACGGGATTTTGGTCAGTGTTTCAGATAGGAAATTTCCCGCTGATTCCAAAAAGTATCGGTTCTTCGTCGATAGCTCAGAGATTCTACGAGTAAAACGCAAAAAACCAAATTTTTAAGCATTTTTTTGCGTTTTTTGTGGGTATCTTTTGAATTTTTGGAAAATAACCCTTGATTTCGTGATTAGCGGGAAAGATTGCATCGTAACAGGTCTCCAAACGTTCCAAATACGAAGAAAACATTTTTTCGATCGCAGTTTTCGCGAAAAAACCTCGAAAAACACGACTTTTGCCTATTTTTTCAATTTTTCACTATGATCCGCTGCGAAATTTCTCAAAATTCTTTCAAAAACGTAATCACCGGACAACCCCCGACCAGATGAGACCCGAATCGCCCCCTGAAAATCCCCCCCTTACAGCGGCAAAATTTCCAAAAACAAGTCCTACCCATCGCGATAAATTTCGGCAGCCCGAGAACGGCCGCTCCGCCCGCCCGAATTCCAATTGTCGGGGCTCTTATTACATATCCAATGTCGCCCTGGATAATTCATCGGAGTTCCTGTTCTATCTATAGGAAAAGCTCTCTTACCCTGCCCGCGGTTCATAAGAGAGAATCAGTGGGCGACAAGAGGGTGAGGGTGAGAGAGGGAGAGGAGGGGGGAAGAGGGGGGGGGGGAGGGGTCCGGTGTACTATGACATGGAGCACAGTCCGCCTGACGCCTGTGCTTTGCTGCAGCGGCAGCTACCGCTGTGCGTCGAAGGGGGGCCGGGGGGGGGGGGGCAGGGGGGCAGGGGGGCAGGGATGGTAGCCGCACCTACGCGACACTGCACGAGCGCCGAATTATTAATGAGCACCGGATAATTAAGTCATTAATATTTAAGGATCGCCGCCGCGGCGAACTAAGCGTCGCGGTCGTGCGCCTCGACAAAGGGCCCCGGAGCTATACCATCACCGCTCCGTAACGTATGTACTTATACGTCTGTGTGTCCGCGCACGTGTATCGCCGAGCGCGCGCACTTGCATTCGTGTCCCCCCCCCCGCGTACACCGCCTACGTGTGCATCCCCCACTGCAGTAACGTAAGTATAAACGCAGAAATAGTACACGCTGGTATAAAGCGTGTATACGCGGCTCTTCTATATATAGGCGACGTATTAGAGCCACTAGGAAACCGGCAGACGGGGAAAAAGTAAAAAAAAAGGAAAAAGCGAAATGAAAAAAAAAAAAAAATGAAAAAGGGAGAAGAAAAAAATGAAAAAGGGGGAGAAAAATGAAAAAAAGTAAAAAAAAAAACAAGTCACACCGTCAAAACTGGTCACGAGACCGACGAAAAGAAAAAAATGAAAAAATGAAAAAGGGGGAGAAAAATGAAAAAAAGTAAAAAAAAACAAGTCACACCGTCAAAACTGGTCACGAGACCGACGAAAAGAAAAAAAAAATGAAAAAAGGGAGAAGAAAAAAATGAAAATGGGGGAGAAAAATGAAAAAAAGTAAAAAAAAAAACAAGTCACACCGTGAAAACTGGTCACGAGACCGACGCACACCGTGACAGTCTTCCCAGGTCCAGCGAATTCAGCGTCCTCCCACGACGCCCAACAAGGACCCTTTTTCGTTGTTGTTTCAGGACATTTTTTTAACCCTCATCGCCTCGGCCTACACTTCCACTCTGTGTTCTCTCGCCGCGGCGCACGACGCAACCCTCGACCGGCAATGCTAACACGCGCTGAAAGGATTTTCATTTGCTCCTCGACGAGCCGCGCGTCAACCCACGCGCTAGACGCGGAGGGATATAGAGAGACAACGCCCGAGACGAGAACCGGGAACAGCGAAATATTTTATTCTCGCATAATAACCGGTGTTGCGAGGACGTCCGACGATTTTTCGTATTAATAATGTCGGGCTGGTTGCGGATTTTTGACGCCATAGCGGTTAATAATTTTGTTTCAGGAGTTGCAACATTTTTACCTAAAAACAGCTTCTTTTCCTTATCTTTTTTTATCACCTAAAACATTTTTTCGCATTTTTCTTAATTTCGCTTTCCGATTTTTTAGTAATTTCGGTATTAAGAAAGTTTCATATCCTTCGTATTGTAATTGAGACATGAATATTTATTTTACCTAAAAATTGCTTCTTTTCTTATTTTTTTTTTAAATCACCAAAAACATTTTTTTGCATTTTTTCTTAATTTCGCTTTCCGATTTTTTGAGAATTTCGGTGTCAATAAAGTTTCATATCCTTCGTATTGTAATTGAGACATGAATATTTATTTTACCTAAAAATTGCTTCTTTTCCTTATTTTTTTTTTTTTTTTTGAATAACCAAAAACATTTTTTTGCATTTTTCTTAATTTCGCTTTCCGATTTTTTAAGAATTTCGGTGACAAGAAACTTTCATATCCTTAATAATGTAATTGAGACATGAATATTTATGGTGAAAAAACTATTCTTTCTTTTTGTTCAAGTTTCCAAGGTGACTTATCGTTTCGCAGGGTTTTATTAAGACGGAAATAGTTGGACGTGCCGTTTGTTTCGACAGGGAACGCCGTGCGGCGCGCGCTGTATGGGAAACTCAAGTTGGAAACGGTGAGTCGCAGGGCGCGCGGGCATTAAAAGTTTTCGACGTCCGGGCGGCGTGTAGCAACGAGACTGCCAGATCGTTGTATTATTTATTGCGAATCAGCACGTTGTGATTTATGCGCCGGCGGGTTCCCCGTGGCTGCCGCTCACCCCGCGAGACTTTGGAACGCGAGTCGTGCATCGGCCGAGTCGGGTACTAACCGACTACGTGGGACGCACGAGAGCGCGATACACGGGGGAAAAGGGAAAGAGCGGGAAAAACATTGAGCGTTACATTGTCGAGGCCAGAGAAATCGGAAGACCACGATTTGCATTATTTACAGATAAAAAATCAAAAATAAGAATGAAATTTCTGGAGAATTGAAGCTAACTTAATTTCAGCAAAAAAAAAAAAAAAAATGAACTGTTTCTGGACAATTATATTTCAGTATGAAACAGAATTTATTTGTAACGGGAAGAATATCGATATGTCCGACCGGGAAGTCGACCGAAGCGAAGAAAATTTACCAACACTGGATCTTCAGAAAATCGATGCCAAATTAAATTCGGCAAAAAAAAACGCACTGTTTAAAAAGGAGCAACCTAATTTTCACACGTAATTCAGGCGGAAATGTCAATCGTATGATTTTCCTCGATCCGGATTTTTTTTCTTTTCTTGTTATTGACTATCAATTAAATTGGTCAACCAGGTGTCGACCTGGGTATCATTCGCCTCGTGCACCGAGCTCCGCGCTCAGTCGGCCTGTGACATCGTGAATTACGTTTATCGATAAGGTTCGCAACGGCGCTGTCGGCGCTGATTAAACGAAAACTGTTAATTGATATTTTGATGTGTCGAATTTTGCTAAATTATAACGCGAGGCGCTGCGAAAACGGCCCGAGTTTCGCGTGTCGCGCGCGCGGCTTCGATTCGACGATGTTGCCCAACCGCGGCCGTTGCTGCTACGTGGACGGAAAACAATTAAGCGTTGTGAAGTAATTCAACGCCATTAGCTGCGAAATAGTAATTTTTGCGCCTCCTCGTCGCGCGTTATCCAACGTGTCGCACCTTGAGAGAGATAAACAAACTGTCGACGAATAAAATAGTACGGAATAAATTTAATCTGATTCTACGAACATTTATTTTATTTCATTTGTTTATTCCATTATTCCGCGTTCTCAAATTATTTTAATTGCTCAAATTAACAAATTACTTCAGGTGAAACAGACGAAAAAAAAAAAAAAATTGATAGTCATGTAAAAAATTCAACGTCATTAGCTGCGAAATAGTAATTTTTGCGCCTCCTCGTCGCGCGATATCCAACGTGTCGCACCTTGAGAGAGATAAACAAACTGTCGACGAATAAAATAGTACGGAATAAATTTAATCTGATTCTACGAACATTTATTTTATTTCATTTGTTTATTTCATTATTCCGCGTTCTCAAATTATTTGAATTGCTCAAATTAACCAATTACTTCAGGTGAAACAGACGAAAAAAAAAAATTGATAGTCGTGTAAAAAATTCAACGTCATTAGCTGCGAAATAGTAATTTTTGCGCCTCCTCGTCGCGCGTTATCTAACGTGTCGCACCATGAGAGAGATAAACAAACCGTCGACGAAGAAAGTAGTGCGGAATAAATTTAACCTAATTATACGAAAAAAAAACATTTTTTATTGTTTTTGTTTATTTTATTATTCCGTATTTTCAAATAACTTATACCGCTCAACTTATCAAATTACATCAGATGAAACAGGCAAACAAAAACAGTTAATGGTCGTGTAAAAAATTCAACGTCATTAGCTGCGAAATAGTAATTTTTGCGATTCCTCGTCGCGCGTTATCCAACGTGTCGCACCTTGAGAGAGATAAACAAACTGTCGACGAATAAAATAGTACGGAATAAATTTAATCTGATTCTGCGAACATTTATTTTATTTCATTTGTTTATTTCATTATTCCGCGTTCTCAAATTATTTTAATTGCTCAAATTAACCAATTACTTCAGGTGAAACAGACGAAAAAAAAAAAATTGATAGTCGTGTAAAAAATTCAACGTCATTAGCTGCGAAATAGTAATTTTTGCGCCTCCTCGTCGCGCGTTATCTAACGCGTCGCACCATGAGAGAGATAAACAAACCGTCGACGAAGAAAGTAGTGCGGAATAAATTTAACCTAATTATACGAAAAAAAAACATTTTTTATTGTTTTTGTTTATTTTATTATTCCGTATTTTCAAATAACTTATACCGCTCAACTTATCAAATTACTTCAGATGAAGCAGGCCAAAAAAAAATTGATGGTCGTGTAAAAAATTCAACGTCATTAGCTGCGAAATAGTAATTTTTGCGCCTCGCTCGTCGCGCGTTATCTAACGCGTCGCACCTTGAGGGAGATAAACAAACCGTCGGCGAACAAAGTACGATCTTAAGCTCGTTACTCGAGTGCGGAATAAATTTTATCCAATTGTAAGCACAATTTTTTTGTCACCCGCGCTGCGACGATGATTGAGAGTCTTTCGAGCGCGCGGACGGAGAGCGGGGAACGAGAACGAAACAAAAAAGCACGATGGCACACGGATAAATCCATTTGAGAAAAAAGCATTGGAGAATTGAGGAGAGGAGAGAAAAAAAGATGTGCGGGGCGGGGGAGGCGCAAAACACGCTGACGCGTGACGCATTCGCAATAACGAGGACGCACCTTGGCCAGAAAGATCACAGACAATGAGAAACGCAATGAAAATAATAATCGTCGTGCGTTCGCTTCTTCGGAACCGCCGCGAAGTTCGCTGTCTAACGGGTGATTAATTGATTCTAGTCTCTTACTTCCCGCTCGGCGCGAAAGACAAACATTTATCGCAATTAATATTTCTCGCTTACGCGCACATTTTAATTCAATCCTTTCGCGCGAACTCAACGTCAACGTCAAAAAGTACGCGCGCGAAGTTTATGCATTTTCATTCAATCACGTTACATATGTCAAAACTTGGCTCAGCTCACTAATCTATCATAATGTCCGTTGCTCGAGCGCGCGGTTGCAATCTCGGGCCTTAAATCAAATTTGCCGCAACGCAGTGCGAAGCCAGCGACGCTTTGGGACGTCGCGATCGAGTCGAAATCCAATATGGACATTGAAAAAATGTACGCAGTGAAATTATTTTATTTCATTTCAATGATTTTTATTTTATTTCATTCCAATTATTTTTCTTTTCTTTCATTTTTTTCGTTTTATTTCATTCCAATTATTTTTCTTTTCTTTCATTTTTTTTCATTTTATTTCATTCCAATTATTTTTCTTTTCTTTCATTTTTTTCTTTTTTCATTTTATTTCATTCCAATTATTTGTATTTTATTTTCATTTTATTTCATTTTTATATTTGATTTTTATTTCTTCCATTTTTATATTTATTTTATTTTTGTTTTTTCCATTTTTATTTTTATTTTATTTTTTACATTTTTATATTTATTTTATTTTTGTTTTTTCCATTTTTATATTTATTTTATTTTTGTTTTTTCCATTTTTATATTTATTTTATTTTTGTTTTTTCCATTTTTATATTTATTTTATTTTTGTTTTTTCCATTTTTATTTTCATTTTATTTTAATTTTTTCCATTTTTATATTTATTTTATTTTTATTTTTCCCATTTTTATATTTGATTTCGTTTCGACAATTTACTTTTTATTTCTCCGGCTTCTCAAATTACGCAAATTGCTCAAATTCTCAAATGACTCGAGGCGAAACCGTCGGGTGAAAACGCGCGCTGCGAAGGTGCGCGGCGACGTGTAGCACACATCGCGTGTGTTACACGTCAAATATACGTGAAGAGGCGCGTGCAAAGTGCGAAAGAAAAGAATGAAGAACGAGAAAAGCAAGCGAAGAAAGTAGAGACGGAGTTATATGTATATACATATATGTATACAAGTGCGAACGTAGCGCGTTTGTAACAGGCTAAGCAAATGAGTACGGCTCTCTGCATTCTTTAGGGGGACAGGCGCTTCTCGAGAGGTCCACTCGGCTCCCTTCAAGAGTCTCTCGCTCCGTATCTCGCTCCATCCTTCCTCCTTTTCTCCCTCTCCTTTCTCGGTTCCGCCAAAGTACGAGGAGTGCAAAGAGGCAAAAAAAAAGGGGTAAAACTGAAACCATCCTTTTTCCCCCCGTCTTTCCCTCTTCCGCTCGCGACACGTCGAGACCGTGGAACAGCCGTGGAACGAAGACGGTTGAGGAAGACGCGTGCGAGAAATGGCGAAAAAAAGAAGAAATGCCGGGAAAAGGAAAATAAAGCGCGAGGCAGGGGAATAAGGAGAAAGATGAATGCGGCGTCGGAGGGAGGAGGTGAGGAGCGCCCGCGATGCTCGAGGCCGGAGCGCGAGATCCGCGCTTTCCTTTGTGGAGGCCTTCCTGGCTTTTCTCGAGTCGCGTGCACCCCCCGACTGGCCTCCTCGTGTTCCAGTCTTGCCTCTCGTCGATCCGTCCGACACCCTATCGGTTTGTCCGTTTTTGAGCCATCGGACGTGCATAGACAGGTTCCTCTTTCTTACCTATTTGTCTCGGTGTATTATATCTTCACTTTTTCTACGTGTCTGTCGATACCCCGTATAGAAATAGATATATCTGAAATATACGCTAAAAATATATGCGACATATATGCTATATGGGTGACATATATTCCGCCAAAATGTTGCATATAGATTATATATCCCGCATATATGTCATGAATATATGCGGGATATATGTTTAATATATTTTATGTATCTGTAACATATATATATAAGAATTATGTTTTATATAATTCGTAAGTCTTATGTATATTTATTCTGAATATACGAAACATATATATTTAATATATATTTCTGAAATGTAACATATATTTTGAAAATAAAAATTCTATAAAAAATCATATCAGCAAAATATATATTCAAAATATGTGACATAATTTGCGAATATGTCTGGACAACTAAATGCGAGTAATTATGCATTTTTCTACGTGCATATATGTCGTGTATATGTGTGCATATATGTCGTATATATGTGGGCATATATGACGTATATAAGAAACGCGCCAAAATTATATGTTACGTATATTATTAATATACGGTATATATGTCAAATATATGCAACTTATAATTTGTATATATTTTTAACGTATATTTCACATATATTTTTTTCCATATGGGCCTTTTGGCTCTTATTTTTTGTTCGGATGGCTCGTGAACATTGTGTTCTTGTCCAAAAGTATCGAGGTATCGAAACACTAAATTCGCCCTTCAAAAAATCAGTGGGTAAAATTTCTCGCATTTTCGATATAAGTATTGTTGTCGGGTTGTTCATTCTCTGATTGGCTGTCGGGTTGCCTACAATTCGTTGCTAACGAATGAGCAGTATCAGTAGTATTTGCAGAGAAAAAAATAATTTTTCCCGTTTTTCTCGGCGAAAAAGTAAATACATTAAAAAAATTAAAATAAAAAAATATATTGAAATATTGAAATATCGCAATATCGAAATACTTTGAAATATTAAAATATCGAAATACATTGAAATATCGATATATCGAAATACATCGAAATATTGAAATATTGAAATATTCAAATATTGAAATATAAAACACATCGACACATCGAATTATCGAAAGGATTTTAAGCGACGAGAACAGCGAGACGAATCGTGAATGATGATGACAGCCCCAGCCTGAGGATCTTGCCGAACGTCATAATCACGCATCTCGAGATTCTCTAATTTTATTTTCCTGACAACTCGACAGATACGTCCGAGCCGAACAATAAGCACGGAACATTGCAAAACATTCGTGACGCGCGCGCGGCGTGTCTCTCGCTCTCCTCGCTCCGTCCGCACCGGCGCATTACTCTCTGTCGCGCGCATCTTCCCGGGGAAGCCGCGGTAACTCCACCGCCACGGAAAAAAAGAATTAGCTGACACGACCAAGAAATTAGTTGGCACAACCAATGGATTATTCTAATTCCCTCACAACTCGGATTAGTTGTGACAACCAACAGGAATTGGTTGCACGAACAAAGTTTCATTGGTAGATGCCCTGTTAGTTGCGGCAACCAAACGAATGGTTGATACAACTATTCGAGTAGGCAGGAGCACAAGTTCCGGTCACTTGCCCATACCAACCGTGTCATTGCTTTTCGAAATAAAATTGCACTACTTGTACTATCCTTATGTCAAATTAACGCGAATCGCTTCACGAACGTCACAATTAAAGCTTTAACAATATCGTCTTTAGGTTATGTACAGATGCGACTCGCGCCTTGAGCGCCACATTCGTAACTTTAATAATATCGTTTTTCGGTTATGTAAAACAAATCGTGAATAGTTGCCTCAACCATTCGAAGTGGTTGCGGCAATAAATGTGTAAGTCGCTGCAACTAATCGCAAAATACTGAAGCACAGCAATGTGAATGATTAGCTGGCACAAGCAAACTTTTTTTTTCCGTGCGCCGGTAACACAATGACTCGCGTCTCGAATCCTCAATGCCAGCCGTCGCGAATAATAATTCGTATTATAAAGGTGATAGATATTAGATGCAAAGTGTGTGTTGCCCGCGTGCGTGTTGCACGACTAATAATAAGCGACGCGAAGACAAAGTGCGTGGAGTGCGCACGCGCGTTAGATCGTTGCGAAGTCGCGAGGAGACGAACAACAACGAAAAAACGTGGAATAAAAAGACGGAAGAATGAGGAATGAATTTGAGAGGGACGAGAGGACGAGGAAGAGGAGAGAGAAGAAAAAATACACACACAACGCACGCCGGGCACAGAGTCTCGTGTAATGTGTACCGAGACCTCGCGAACGCGAGTTTGTCTCACGGCGACGGAACGCGCGACAAAGACGCGAAGACTCGCGGCCTATGCGGCCGGGGCGCGCGTCAATTATATCCACAGAATAACTTAACGGGTCTCCCCTTAGAAAGATCCCACTGAATGGCCTATTCAAGACGTTCCGTTTGAGACTCTCGAGTGTTAAATAATAAAGAAGCTGACTTCTACACTCTGCGCGGAGCGACGAAGCAGCTCGCGGCTCCCCGCGTGGTGACGCAATTCGGCCACGTTTCTGGATGTATTTGTCGGTTTGAGCGTGTGGATCCCCCCATGGAAAAAAGTATGCGAGAAAAGTGTATTTTTCGATATATCGAAAAATATACAAATAATGTACGTGGTATAATAATCACATATTTTTTTGTATACTTTTTATATATTCGGCAATATCACATATTTCGCGCGAACGTATATCCGGGCGAATATACGTGCAGTGTACTTTTTGTATATTCGTGCGTATATCTGGCGAATATACGTACGGTATATTTTCTGTGTATATACATAAATTCATATATAAATGCATGTATAAGAAGTATATCGAATATATACAACCCCGGGGGGGGGGGGGGGGGGCTTCGCCCCCCCTCTCGACGCCTTAAACCTACCTAACCTAACTCTACCTAACCTAACCCTGATTAACTTAACCCTACCTAACCTAACCCTGCCTAACTTAACCCTACCTAACTTAACCCTACCTAACTTAACCCTACTTAACCATGGTTGCCATGGTTAGGTAGGGTTAAGTTAGGGTTAAGGTAGGGTTAAGTTGGACGGTTGCCATGGTAACCGTTACCTTTTAGAAAATCCCCTGGCTTGGGAGTATAGGGGGGACTTAGAAAAATTCTGCCTCCCGTGTGTCATTTGACCCCGGCCAGATCGATTATCCTACACAGCGGCACTGGCGGCGGCGATATATTTTTATTATATAGAGAGATATGTACAAGTATATTGCCATATATACTTATAAAGTATACTGAAAGTTATATCCCAAATATACCATTTTTCGTGCAAGTATATATGGTGTAAAAAAAATATACTTTTCAATATATTTTCGAATATACTTTTTTTCCATAGGGGTCGCCAGGTTTGTGAGCAACGAGGCTGATAACAACAAGGGCCAACGATGCTCGATGAGAAAGGGGGAGAACATTCACTGGAATGCTTTAGATCCTGACGATATTTTTTTTTGTATACCTTGAGAAACGTGTCACTCGAAGCTCGAAGGGTCTTCATTGGTTTTGATTAACCCTACACGGGGAAAAAATATAATTGATTCAATAAAACCGTGGATTGCGGGCTGCCAAAAACAATGCTTTTAAATTAACTCCAGTTATCGTTGTTACAATCCGATTTCACATTGAAACAATAAAATATTCTTTTGCCTATTTTGGAGTTACCGTTTCAATATCATACAAAATTGTAGGGACTGGAAGTGACATTGATTTGATTACACTTATTTTTGGCAGCTCGCAATCCACGGTTTTATTGAATCAGTGGTATTTTTTAGAACTCATAACTGAGATCCGGCGGGAACTAACGCGACCCGTAATTTGCGTACATTTTCAAAGAGTTAATTTTCAAGGCTCACGAATCGAGACCCAAATCAAGACTGATCAAGAGATTTTTTTTCTTCACATTTTCGTTTTCTCATAATCTTCATTTTTTCCGCAAATGTTCCGTTTTCCACAATGTTCATATTTTCTCCATACTTATTACTTCAATATAAATGTTTATGTTTAATTTTGAGGAAGTGAGAATAATATCGGCGAGATGGGGAAAGGTTGACAAAAAAAAAAAAAAAAACCTGCGCGTTTTGTGGGCGAGAGGGGGGGAAGCGAATTTGGACTTTGGTCTCGCCAAAGTCATCACGCAGAGAGGGCGAGGAGAGACGAAAGATTTTCGCAATCATTTCAGTGTCGCGCGCTACGTGTCGCGTGTTTCCTACTCCCGTACGGCGAGACGGAAGGAAGCGATGTGTCTGCAATCGTGGCGAACGGCGAGTGGCAAGGAAAGGCGAGAGGGGATCGGGTCGGGGGGGAAGGGGTGGTCGAGACTGAGAATCACGACGTAAGAACGAAAATAGACGAAGGAAAGCTGGAAGAGTGTACGAGGTGTACGGGAAAAAGTGCAGTATAGACGAGTCTCTCGCTTTCGTTGCGCGCGCTTTTCAGGGTTCTGTGTGCGACTGCGGACGACGGAGCGCGAGGTGAACGAGCGAGAGGGAAAAATGGCGAGAAAGCGAGTAAATGAAAGATAGGAGGGGGGTGCGAGGGGGAGGGAAGGTGATGGGGAGGGGGGGGGGGGGGGAGGGGGCAAAGCGCGGGGAATATGACGGCGGTGACGTCAGCCTGAATATTTGAAGGGTGCGAGACTTCAAAAGAACACGTGTTACGGGTGCTAGGACGCCGTTTAAATAATGCAGAGTCAACTTACTCTCCATCCACCCCCTCCACCCCCGACCCCACTTCGCTCACCCTCCACTCGCTACTTTTTCTCCATTTCTCGCCCCCCCCACCCCTCCCTCGCCTCCCCCTGCCCCTTCACTTCTCTCTCTATATCACAACGCTGGACGCCCACTCTTTGCCTCAATCACTCACGTCCTTCTCCTTTTCTTTCGTCTCACACGTCTCTTTTTTTCTTCACGATTTCCTTTGTCGCCGTCGTTTACATTGTTTCAATCGTTTTTTTTTACGCAGTTTGTCAAAATTTTTTTTAGTACATTTTTGAGGTCGAAAGTTTTTTGGAATCGTTTTTTTTTCTTCTATTTTTTACATTTATTTTGGGTCGTAGTTTCTGCTGCTGGATTTTTGTGCAGGACACTTCATTTAAGTTGCGCATTTTTTTTTTTTTTTTTTTTTTTTCGAGTATAAAAGTTTTTCAAGCAGATGCGCAACTTCCTTCTCCTTTCCTTTCGTCTCACACGTCTCTTTTTTTCTTCACGATTTCCTTTGTCGCCGTCGTTTACATTGTTTCAATCGTTTTTTCTTTACGCAGTTTGTCCAAATTTTTTTTAGTCCATTTTTGAGGCCGAAAGTTTTTTTGGAATCGTTTTTTTTCTATTTTTTACATTTATTTTGGGTCGTAGTTTCTGCTGCTGGATTTTTGTGCAGGGCACTTAATTTAATTTGCGCATTTTTTTTTTTCTTTTTCGAGTGTAAAAGTTTTTCAAGCAGATGCGCAAAAGCGTCGTCGAGTCGCTAATTCTCGGGGGGTAAATTGCGCGGTGATAAAGAGGAGAGTTAAAAACGATGGGAGTAAGTGGTGTAAAGTGGTCGGAGAAAAGCGGGCAAATTGAGGAAATGAAGTAAAATATTCGGAGTGGCGAGAGAGACGCCGATAGAGCGCCGAGTGGCCGTGAAATTTCCGTATGAAATCTCGTCACATGTGATCCGTGAACTCGGGCGAGCGCGCGGCGCACGTGCCGGCAGGTGCCGCGCGCGCGCGCGCGCGCGCGACGTGCGGTACGAGTAGCGCGGAGAGCGGCGGGGCAAAAAGTGATCAAGAGGGGATGGATACACCGAGTGGCGAGGGAGGGGTTGGGGGAAGCGGCAGGAAATCGCGCGGCTGTCCGGTCCGTCGGTCGCGCGGGCGCGCGCACGATTAACCCACCCCCTGGCGTCAGCGCCGGGTCGCGCCGCGTGTGCTCCACGATTATGAAACCGCTGCACCGCATCGCCACATCGCTGCCACCCGAAACTACTTCGTCGCCGGCGCCTTCACGGGCTAGGAACCGCGTTGGAATATCAATTCGCTAATTACCGATGTAAGACTTTTTTTAAAGTGGTTTCTGCATTTTACTGTCGTCAAACGGGACTTTTTTGCAACATTTTGTAGGCGAATTTTGATTCTTTTTTTTTTGGAGGGGGAATCGATTGTTGCATTTTTTGAGATTCACTTTTTTTGGTCACGATTATTAGGACGAGAGCTCTGTTTTTTTACGTGTTAGACAATTAGTTGCAATTGCTTATTAATTAATAAATTAATATATTACAATTGGCACCCAATTAGTACCAATTGTTTATGAATTAATAAATTGATAAATTACAGTTGATAGCAAATTGTACCATTTATTTTATTAATTAATTAATTTATAAGCAGTTGCTGATAAATTAATAAATTATTTGCTATTCTTTGATAACTAAATTTCGTAAATTAACTTGTCAGAAAATGTTACTTGGTTTTTTTTTAATTGACATAAATGGGAACTAATAAACCTAAGTATCGAGATAATAAAACGCGTGTCGAAATCGCGCAAAGTAAATGACGAAAGTATGAGACTTGTTTTTGCGACGAGCAAGGATGAAAATTCGCGCGTTACACTCGCCGAGAAGTAATTGAAGCGCGGATATAGAAATATCTGGCGCTCGCGCCTCGCTTCGTCGTCGGGAAAGCCGCGGAAGGAGAAACACGTTCGGGAAGTGTTTTTCCGCCCAGGAAGTTTTAACGCAATTACACGGGACTTCTGAGACCTGGCACTTCTATGTAATATCTATTTATCACGCGCCGTCCTCATCTACTCGCTCGGAGTCTCTTCGTTACATTTCTTTTCTTCCTTCTTTTCACTCCCCTTCAAACCTCGTTTTTCTCCTGTAATTTTGATCCTCGCAAAAAAGCAGATCCTTTTAAAAAATTGTAATTTATTTTCTCTTGAAGAAAAAAAAAAAAAAATAATCAAAATAGAAAATTGGAACGAAAGACGGAACGAGGTTCAAACCTCGTTTCCCTCCTGCATTTTGATCCCCGCAAAAATAAATCAGCCCCTCTTAGTAAAGTTTCGTAATTTATTATTCTCATAAAAAAATAAAAAAATAAAAAATAAATTGAACGTTGAAAAATAGAACGAGATTCGTGATTCCCGGCAGTGAAATGATAAACCGTAAACATGGGAAGTGGCAACCACTGAGTTTCTTCTGTTCCTGTTCCCCCCTCGTTCCGCCGCCTCAATCGCTTCTCCTAGGCGAGCGAGGGAGGACGCGAATCACCCCGTCGCACCCCTGCGCCCCCGCAGCGTATAACCCGTCGTCAACCCGGGGTGGAGAGCAGGGGGGCTCACGTCATTCCGCATTATTTTCATTTTATCGTCAGCAATCTTGGTTAATGCAATCCCTCCCGGCCATTCTGCGATCACCGGGCGGCCCCCTCGCGCTCCCCGCGGCCGCCGACGGCATTCGAGCCACCGTCCCCCGCACCGCGCGCGAACCCTTTTATTTTTAATTTAAATATTTTATCGCGTTAAAAAGCCTCGTCGAGCCGAATCTCCGGACTTACTTCTTCGGACTTTTGCATTTTTTAGCCGGTAGAGAATCGAGGCGAGAGACGGAATGAGGACCGGAGCAAAAAGAGTACCTCCCAAAATGGCTGCCAATTACAAAAATGACGAAACTAAAGACGAGATTCTCGGCTAGGCCGAAAATTGTGTAGAAATCTGCATTACCGACTTGAAGAATCACGTGACAGTCTTATCGACACTTTGAACACGGGAATTCTTGAAGCCTCATTTTTTTCATGATCGAAAATCGTTCGACTGTTCGCCTGATTGGCGGAGAATTAGGGCGAGAACAATGATTAAGCCAAAAAAGACCCTATAGTGTCTGCCAATCAGAAAAATTATGGAAATTCCCAGTTAGAATGGAAATTCCAGAGAAATCTGCATTATCGACTCGAAGAGTCACGTGATCAGCTTACCGACACTTCGAACACAGACATTTTTCGAAACTAATTTTTTTCATGGCCAAAAATCTAACTGACGCAGTTTCTTGACCCAAAATTTGTCTGCCAATAATACACACGATGGAAAAAATAAAACACTGTGGTTAGAAGTTCGAACTCGACTGCTTTTTTTTTACGGACAGCCGCACTAATTCGGTGCCACGAGAAATCTCGGTGTACATACTCGGTTATTCCTTTTCTCCTTCTCTCCGACTGTTCAACTATTTGCTCGCTCGATAGCCTCGCGAGGCTACATACGATCGTGTACACACTATTTCTTACTTCTGCAACTCTCTCTCATTTCCTATCCTCACTCCCCCCCCCACCCCTCCTCCCCCTCGCTCCCCTATAACACTCATCCCATCCCTGCCATTTATTTTTCTCGAGTCACCCTCGACCAGTTCGTTTGCTACGCGTTTTCCACTCTCCATCCTCTCTTCCTCCTCCTTTTCGTATCCTTCCTCCACTTTGCGCTCGGAAACCTGGATCTATACGTTCATACATACATACATACATTTGCTATATATATATGCGTATAAATATATATATAGATATATATATATATATATTAACTACGTTGCGAGAGAACGTGTAGCCCGCGGAGTATCGATCCCCAGATTAATTTGTAGTCCAGACAATGGGCCGCCATCCCCTCATCCCTCGAATACAACCCCCAACCCTCTCCCCACCCCCTCGTCGTCTCCGTTGATACGCTGTACGTAATGTAACGTCGTTTCATCTTCTTGTACGTTTACCCCATTTTATAACCGACCACTCCCCACCCCTCCGTCCCTCCCCTCCTCTCCTCCATCCCTCACTACCCACCCACCTGCAATCTCGAGAGTTTTGCCAGTCAGCTCGGAAACCCTTAAGGAGGCGTCGCAAAAGAAAATCTAGAAAAAGTTCCAATCAGTTGAATTTTTTCTCGAAAATTACAATTACGTTTAAATCAGCCGAAGTAAAAATATGCATTTTTTTTTCGCTGTCACAATTCATATTTTTATATTATAATATATTACAATTTGTTTTATGGAATCGTCGCTTCTGACGAGACGTTTCGCAAGTTTCGATTCTTTGGCACAATTTTTTTTGTTCTACCCCCTCAAAAGGGTGACTGAAATAATTCCTCGCGGTGATTTTAGTAGCGCAATTGGAAGACCTCCGCGTTCGCCCGTTTCACACATCACCATTTACACCCCCTCTTGGGGGCTCGTTTGGTGAATCAAACTATCGTGCACTTTCCTTCAACTTACGTCCCCGGCTAACCTACCCCTTTTCGAGCTCCCCCCCCCCCCCCCCCCCCCCCGCGCACGGCTATTGCCGAGACTCTCCCACGTACTGGAAACGCCACGCCCGAACCCAAGCGCGCGTTTAGCGGGTAAATCGCGTGCCAGGTACGTAGGGACCGACACACAGCCAGCGCCAACTTATCCGCGGCTTCGTGCGCGCACCAACGTCGACTGCGCGGGCGTTCAATCAACTTTCCGCAAGAAGCGAAGAAGCAGCCGGGCGGCCTCGTGTTCGACCGCTGATGTGCGAACGCGCACGAGGAACCCCCGCGCGCGAAACACGCCTCGTCGCTCCGTCGCTGATGGCTAAGAGAGCAATTCGATGACGTTGATAGAAATTGAAAAAAAATAAATATAAAAAAAAGATTCGATGCCGTTCATAAAAAATGAAAAAACAAAATGACAAAATATGAAAAGAAAAAAAGAAACAATGAAAAGATATTTCGATGACTTGGAGAAAAAAATAAAAAATACATAAAAGCACAAAATTAATAATAAAAATGTCCGCTAAGCCTCGCGTTTGTTTTCCTCGCGCACAGTCGTCCAATTGTTTCGCGTTATTAGCGGCTTTTGAAATTTCCGTATTCGCCACCGCGGGGAAATTTTTAATTGACTGGTGTACACGCGGCGGCGTGCATATAGCGAGATTGGAACAATTTAATGAATCAGCTCACCGCCCGCGCTTTTTGTTTAGCAATTATTTTTCGCGGCCCCCGCCCGTATTTTTGTAATTCTATTATTTCTTTTTATTACTCACTTAAAATTGGTATATTAATGAGTTCATTATTACGCGAATGGAGGGGGGCGGCCTCCGCCCGGCGAGTATAAAAGAGTTGAATTTAATTTTTCGGGATAATTTAATTTTTGTTCGTCTCGAGAGACGAGGGAGGGGGTGGGTGGGTCTCGCTTCGGGGGAGGGAGAGATTATTATGCTCGACGGGACCGGGGGGGCAGCCGGCAGCGAGGTTCGAGAGCTCCATTCGTGCCTCTCTTTCGTACGCCACTTTCGTATCGAGTCGTATAATCTCGCCGACTGTAATTGTTTATAGAATTTTTAATACTGCCAGCGCCCAAGCCAGTGTGTGCTGCGCTCGCTGCTGCCGCAGGAATTGCACAGCCACGAGGGACAATGGACTCGGTATATGCGTCGGGTTGTATGTATAATACGTAATGCGCCACGGCCGATTCGAGACTTTATAACTCTCGGCATTTTCTACGCCAACTAATGCCACCATTAAACGTTCGACTGAGAGGCGAAATTAAAATTGCTTCGCTCACCTCAGTTGGCATTCAATAGGATTTTTTTTTTTTCTTCTCCAGTCGGTATATCAATCAATGCGACACGAGACGAGACGGGAGAATTATTGGCCGTTCGGAGGAAAATAAGTTCGTCGTCTTTCGTGAAACACGAAAATATTTTCGAAATTTTCTCGTGACGACGTCATTTTGTATTGGGGATTTATTTAGCGGTGCAATAACACTGCAAATAATAATAACAATAATAATAATAAGGAATTTAATTCGGAATAATTTCAGTATTCCACGGCTGTGACTTAATTTTATTTCTGCGGATTTATTTAGCGGAATAATAATAAACTACCGCGGTATTAGAGAATAATTTCTTGAAAGATTAACGAATCGAATATTAAATTGGTCAGACATCCTCGAGCGTTGTATCGATTAATCGACTGGCTTCTAATTTTAACAAGCAATTTTCTCGGAATAGTTTATAATTTATGAGCGCGCTTGATTGCAATTGCGATATTCCGAGAGGCTCGGGTCCTGAATTATTTATTAATTTTTTTTCTTTTCTTTTAAATATACACGTATTGTTTTATCGGAAACATTTTTAATCGTATATACGTAAAATAATTTCTGACGCAAAAAACACTCATCGCATTACTTATACTCGTCTGGACTGGCAATAAAAACCGCTCGAGCGTGAATCATCGCAAACGCGTATATATAAATATCCAGTTTCGCGACCTTATCGAATTTCTACGACTCGACAAAAGTACGTCAAACAAAAGGATATTGTTTTCTCGGGATTGTTATTATTATTATTTTTTTCTTCTTTTTCCTCGGTCTTTGTCGCGGAGTGAAAAGATACTTTCTGCAAATCCGTGGAATTCGCGGTCGTTTCCTTCGTCGATTGTCTGGCCTTCGACGTGAAAATAACATCAATTTCTGCCGTCATGGTGCATAAATTCCTCAAAAACTAAATATCATAAATCAACCCCAAATTTGATACAACAAACGAGTCCCGCGCTCGGCGAAAAACGTTTCAAGAACGCGAAACGTTTTTGCTCCGCGTCTTTCGCAAAAGTTTCGACAAAAAAATCAGAAACGAAATATCGAATAATTTCGAGTATCAAAGCGAAACTTCATTTCAAACTCCTGTCAACAAAAATTCCGCCTCCCCAAGCCCGTGATTAATTAATCCGGAATTTATTATCATTTGACTGGCCGCCGTGATTTTTGACAAAAACGATACAGGGCGGAGGTGCAAAAAAAAAAGGAGAAAGAAAAAAAAACGAGGGGAGAGTAGAAGAGAGAAATTTAGAGTGGTCGAATTGGCAGTTCCGGATAGCCGGGATTTTATTGCCGGATCGCGGGAACGAGAATCCCCCCCCCCCCCCCCCCTCAGCACCCCTCTTGCCTTTTCTCTTCACCGTCCCGTCGGCTATCATAATCGAATATTCTCGAATTTAATTTCTATCGGTACGTCCGAGCAGGCAGCGCAGGGCCGGACTACGTACAGCACTACGCAGTTTCGACTTTCATATCATACAGGGCGTTTTTGTGACAGTCACCAAATGTAATTTGTCGCGAGGGGTGGCGAGGGGGGTGTGTGGGGGGGAAGGAGGAAAATGGGCGCTGTCGTTGCGCTTTCGATATATAATACTCGGGCAATGGTACAGCGCGGGCAATACACCGGGATATCGAGATATCCCGCATTCGTATTTCCACGGGACGATCGCGGCGGCGGTTATAACGAACGCTCCCCGGGTGTTGGTAACAAAAGTTATAGGTATCACGCGCACACACGCGTGTCGCGCAACGAAGTTACTCCATGACGAATGCTGAAAGTCACTCACCGAAGCTCAACAAGCACTTTTTTTCAAACGCCTTTTTTTCGCGCTCGTTTTATTTTTTGTCGCCCAGCAAACGGCCATTGCCGTTATTTTTTACCGAAGTGTTACATCGTTCGATGTATATAAAAGAAAGAGAGAGAGAGAGAGAAAAATTGGCCGATGTCGGAGTACAAAAATATCCGCAGCGCTAAAGTTAAAAAAAAATTGTCAAGACTGCAGCAGGTTTTCGGTAATTTTTTCACATCTTTTTATGGAATTATATTCATAGTTGGTGTAATAAAATTTGTACACGGAGAAAAGGATCTGATACTTTTTACCATATTTCTAGTAAAAAGTAATGTAAATTTCCGGCTGAGGGGAGATACAACGCCATCTATAGAGAACAACTAGAACGCTGAGAATTTTTACCACGAAATATGGTAAAAAATATTATATATATGTTAGAAATTCTCATAGTTCTCGTACTGTTTGTCAGGTGGCGGCTATGGCTTTTCAATACCAGGCGCGTTGGTAATTTTTACTATCGCGTCCGGTAAATTTTATACCAGATCTTTCTCTCCGTGTACCCTTCAGATTACGCGACGGTCGGCGCATTTTTTTCCGTCTTATTTTAGGAAGTTATTTCGTATTATTGGTACGAAAAATTTGTACGCTGACTGCAACAGGGACCACCAATTGTTTGACATTTCATTTTATGAAATCATTTCGTATTATTGGCGTAAAAAAACGTTTGTACTCTCAAAACTAAATCAGGGTCAACCAATCATTTGACATATTATTTTATCGAGTTGTTGGTGTGAAAAAAACGCTATTTCTTTGAATACGGTGGGATTATTGGTGGCCACATTGGCATACTTCGTTTCTTCGTGTATCGCGGTATTCTTATCAACGCTTTCTTTCATTTTGACCGATATCGCACATGTTATAACAATAGTTCAGCCAGCTTCTAATCGCCGAGAGACTTCGAGCGTAAAGTGGCTGATAGTACGGCAACTATTAACCCCTTTGCACATAGTTTATTTTAAAATACACGCCGACGTAATGAAAAAGCGAAAAAGAAACGTAATAACGACTTAAAACTTTAACAGCAAATAATTTACAACTACAAAAAAAAGTGAACAACAATTTTTCCCGTTAATGTTGCTAATGTTTCAGTCCACGGAAAACATTTAAAGAAAAGAAGATAAATCACACGAATTAAAAAAAGAAACAACCATAGGTCAATTTCCTATCATCAATAACTCCTATTTACCCCACAACCCAGAAAGCAAAACAGGAAAACTTTATCCCTCAGACATTCAGACGCCAAAATCAGCTCGCGCTCGCCACCCGCGAGCGTCCGACTTTTCAGAAAATTCAAATTTTTCGCATAAAATCGCGGGGCGTTACTCAGCATCAGCGTCAACTCGTTCGGTGTCTGTTGTTTTTTTTTTCGTTCTTCTCCTCTTTCGGAAAATTCGATAGATCGATCGCTTATCTCGCGGAGCGTCGCGACGTCGAAGCTGCAGCGGCGGCGTAGGAGGTGGAGGAGGCAGAGGCGTCCCGACTAGGGTGCAGCGTGGCGGCCGGGCTGCACGGTGCAGCAGGTCGCGGACGTCCGAACGGCTACCGGACAGATAACGACGGGCAGTGGTATAAATCTCCTTCCGGCCGGATCGGGAGCGAAGCAATCTGCGGAATGGTCCGGTCATCCGTCCATCAAGTCCGCGAGAACGTCACGTACCTCGCACGGCCGCCACGTAGATGCTTGTATTATACTATACTGTATACATACACGTTAGCCGTGTATATACACAGTGTATATATATATATAAATATATATCCATCTGCAGTCACGACGCCGTTCGGTTTGTCCGTCACCCTACACCAACGAATACTACACTGAGAAAAAAAGACCATGGTATTTACAACAATAATACCATAGTTAAAAATGTATAATACGAGGGACCATATTTTATAGTTGGATCAGCTTTAATATGGTTTATCGAACTATTATCATGAAGTTAAGTAAACTATGCAGTTTCGATAGCGCATCTAAATATGCGCCACACTTCAGAACACTATAACTTATCGTTAAAACGGTAACAAAAAATTATGTTAGATGCAACACATTTATGAAATCAACAATGAGATATAATAGTAGTTGCACTCCCTATACCTTTTTAAATGATTCACCATACAATATTGCTATCGCCTGAGGGAACCATATTTTACGGTTGTACGTACTATACCCCATGTAGAAATCGGACTTCATCCAATTTATATAACATTTTGCATTCTGTACCGCCATATTAGAACCTCCATGTTCAATTACTGAATTCAGAGTTGAGTTTTGTAATCAGAGGCCTAAAAAAACTTCCATGCACGAAGTTTTATCCAAATCCATGTGATATCCCTGTGACTCTAATCCGAGATGAAATTGTTAAGTGAGTTCTCTGTGAGTTCGTAAAATAATTAAGATTTACGAATCCGGTTAAAAATAAATCGTTGCTCAAAACTTCTGAGATAAAACCATAAATCGTCGAATCTATATTTATACCGCTGTATGGCTCTGCATTTCCGATAGTATTTGACAGCGAAACCGGCTGCTGTTGCATGTAGATACGTCGAGGGCTGCATTTTCTCGTGCAGGTGGCCAACGACTGTGCGGGCGATGCAACCGGACGCGACGGCGATTCCTCGATCGAGAGCCCGAGGTCGAAATGCATCGCGGGTGTGCAACTCGAGGCTGCGATCAAGGGTCGCGTCGCGAGGGGCGCGGAGGCGAAGGGACGAGCGAGTCGAGCCCTCCATCTCTCCTGTATTTATGCGAGTTTCGATGGGAAAAGGCAGGTACTCGAACGCGACGAGATAATTTCTGATTTATACCGGGCTACGGCGTCGGGCATCGCGGGTGCGAGGGAGGAGAGGGCGGACCGACTGCTCCGCATCGGGGTCAGAACATTCGTCGTCCCCGCACGTATGATGCCATTTCCAAAATGGACAGTTTTGAAGCCAGCAGCGTCGGAACGGCGAACGGTGGACGAAAACACACACACACACACACACACACACACACACGCCGAAATCTGCACGGAAGGGACGAAGAAGAACGAGTGATTGGCGACGAGGAAACAAAAAAAAGGAAACGTCATTCGGATGATTGGCTTCTGCGACTTTTTCCGCTCGCAGTGCGAGAGAACAGCTCGGAGCTATAATTTTTGTCCTCTAAGCGGGAGTTGACTGCATTTTGACAACTGGTACTGTCGTAGGCTGCATATTAAATTGAGAGCGCGAAAAAGCATTGAAAAAGTTGCAAAGTCGAACTTTGCACATTGCTTCCTCATTCATTTTCGTTTTTCACAAAGGCACCTCTATGAAGAAGCTTGTTTATCATTTTTGGCTTCCTCATAGAGGAAGCTTTGTGAACAGCGAAAATTAATGAGGAAGCAATGTGCAAAGTTCGACTTTGCAACTTTTTTTTTATTTGAACTAAAGAAAGCTCTGTTACAAACACCGTTACACCTAATTTTGATTAGATAGAAAGTTTTGTCTTACTTTCTTAACTTTTGCGAAAGTTATAACGAAAATCGACATTTTTTTTAAATTCAAAATGTTGTAAAATCCGAACGACTTTACCGATAATCAACAAATTTCGTACGTAGCAGGCCTGTATGTTATTTTTCCACTATACAACAATTCGGTTCATTTGTTAAAATTCGACGTGATTTAGAGCAAAATATTTTTTTTTTCGAAAAATTCAAAATTCTATAAAACCTAAACTGCTTTACCAATTTCGTCGAAATTGAATACCATACAACATTAAACGTATCTTCAGTTATGAAGAACTATTTAGCTAAATCGGCGAAGTTTTACGAAAGTTAGAGCGACCACGCCCTTTTTTCAACAAATTCAAAACTACATAAAATCTTAATTACTATATATATTTTGTCAAAAATCGCGGCATTCAAAGAGGGGCGACTACTCTACTTATGTGCCAAATTTGAGCCCGATCGCTCGAACGGTTACTGAGTGAGAGGCGATTGAATTTTCGAAGCACAGGCACACACACACACACACACACACACACACACACACATACATACGGACATTTTTTCTAAACTATTTTTCTCGACGTTTTAGGTGATTCTAAGCATACTGGCATGAAAATCTCGAAAAAAAAATTTTCATGAAAACAAAGCTTCCTCTATGAGGAAGCAAAATGTGGCATTTGTTTGCTCATCTTTTTACTTTACTAGGGTTAAGCAGCACGGGCGCTACAGTGCCCGTGTCCCTTTCTGCGAGTTTTGAAAAAATGTCAATGAATGATCTGGGCCCCTTTCTGCGATTTTTGACCGTTCATATAAATAAACAATTTCATTGTATGATCGGTGTATCTGACGACACCGCCGACCGATTATAGCACGAATAGAGAACGACTTCACATGAACATAGCTGACAGCCACCAACTTTTTATGTATTAATTTTTGTAAGTCTATTTTCATTTCAATTTTACAAATAACTACTTTTGGCTATTCCGAGCAATCTCGGTGGCCTTGAAAAAAAAAAGAAAAAAAAAAAATCCGAAACACAACTAAATTGATAAAACTGAATGAATTTTCAAGGGCAGTCCTTGACATTTTTTAACTCAAAAATTGAGTTCTCGATGCTCGACGGTACGAGAGAGAGAGAGAGAGAGAGAGAGAGAGAGGGGGGAAAAAATTGCAAAGCCGCTTCGCCGACGTCGGTAACAGTTGCGGAGTCGCCGCGACCGTTAATACACATACCCAACGTAGAATAAGAAATACGCAATCGATAAGCGTAATTTTCCAACGTCTATAAATAACTAATGGCGCTCGGGGGTATTAATAATGCATGAATGCGTAGGAGTTGGGATTTATGTATCTGTTGGATATATATTATTGTTGGTCTGTATCTGTGTAAAAGAGGCGACTTCGAGTAATCCCCGCGTGGCTATAGCGAGAACACGAAGACGCTATATATAAAAGTACGCGAACGTATCGTACGTACGACGTCCGTATGCACAACTGCGGTGCAGCGAAGCGTGTGTTATGTGCCTTTGCTATAAGACTATCGATTCTTCTGAAGAATAAAGTACGAGGCGAAGGAAGAAGCGAGAAAACCAGAGGAAACGGTGGAAGGTACGAAAGGGGGGAACGAGGGAGAAAGAGATAGCTGGACGAGGGAAGAGAGAGAGAGAGAGAGAGAGAGAGAGAGAGGAAGAGAGAGGAAGAGAGACAGCGAGAGCGTTGCGTGTACAACAGAAGCAGAAGCAGCAGGTACTTCGCGTGGTCAAGTGGGTACTGACCTCGACCGTCGTCGACCCTTTACGTTTCTCGTGTAATACAGTCTTCTCTCCCTTCCCCCTCCGCCCCTCGCCCTTTCTATTCCTGGTCCCCTCTACTCTATTTGATATTGCATATAAAGTGGACGGCGAACAAAGCCAAGTCCGCTGGCTTTCGGGACGTTTGTGTATCGCTTCTCGAGACGTTTCGGCAAATGTTTTGTTTTTGTTTTTGTTTTTTTTTTTTTCAGGTGTAACACTTTTTTTAGGCAATGGTGATTTTTAATGTTTTTGTTTTTGTTTCAATTGATGGGTGTTACTGGTATTTTTTATGTGGCATGTTTGCGAATTGTTTGACTTGATGAGTGATTGAAACTCAGTGGCTTATGTTGGCTTGTGTATTTTAATTATACTAGCTCATACGGTTTTTTTTTTGCGAAAAGAAATTTCGATTTCGTAAAATTTGAAAACCTCCTCCGATGGGAAATTTCCCGCTGATTCCGAAGAGCACCGTTGTCTGCACGAAAAATCGAAAATTCGATGAGAAAAACGCGAATAAAACTTTTTAGTGTTTTCGCACTTTTTTCGTATATTCGTAATTTCAATAAAGTCGAGGTTACTTTTTTTTTATCGATCGAACTTGGATCTTCCTGCTTCTTTCGAGAGAAAACTCAATAACGAAGAGAATGCCGCAAGGCGGAACGCGATATCTTGATTTCTGAATTTTTCACAAAATTAAAAAGTCGAACCCTCAAGAATCGCGAATTTTTTCCATACATACTCGCTGGGTTTATTGTGAACAATTTTTTTTTCGTAACATTTAAAAACTCCATCCGATGAAAAACGCGAAAAATTAATTGTTCTTTCCCTGCAAAAATTATTCGTATTTTCCCTGCTCTTTCCGAAATAACCTTAACAAACCTCCGACCCTCGCGCGCCCAGGAACTGTCAAAGTACAATAATAACACAACCGAAACTACTCGTCGAATAGCCACAAACACCCACAACTGCCTTCTCAGATAATGCGGAATCCTCGTCCGGTTTTGAAGTAATGTCCGACGATGCGGGATGAAATGCGTTCGAGACTCGTCAGCGAAGACGAGTGCGCGCGGAATAGCAATGCACAGAGAGAGAGAGAGAGAGAGAGAGAGAGAGGGGGGAGGGAGGTGGGAGGGGGGGGGGAAGGGGTCGAAAGGGCCAGGAACTGGGCGACGTGGAAAGCACCAGCAGCAGCAGCGGCGGCGCAGGGCCGATCAAAAGTCCTTTTGACTGCCGTTTACTGAATTTTTCACGAGGTACCGAGGCGCGCGACGCCACTTCCGCCGCGTTTGCATCTTTTATCGAGCAGCAGAGCCAGCCGCCTCGACTCCGCCACCCTATAAACCACCTACCGGACACCCACGCCCTCCGGCCGTCCCAAGACCGGCCCGAGTCTCTCTCCCTCTGGACGTCGGCTAGAGGGTCGAGACCCTTCGAGCCGCTGCGAGCAAGACGGACTTGACGCGGACGCGCTCGGACTATCTCTTGACCGCTCTCAAAGTACGCCGCGGCAATCGCGGTGAATTCGCAAGATATATTTTGTATTTTATGCCCTATTGACGGCCCGTTTCGCGCTCTGAAAACGCTGCTTTTTACGCTGCGCCGACACTTTTAAATCCCGGCCGTTTATCAATATAAAAACTCCCCTTTGAAGACTTTCACCATTTTTTTCGAACTCGTGGGAAGTTGGAAATTTTAATACTCGCGGCTGTTTATAAATATTTTATGGCGCAAAAGTTTTTGTGAGTTAAAAAACGGACGTGAAAAGGCGGACGAACTTTTTTTTTTAGTTATGCATTTTTATTTTCTTTTTTATTTATGTTATTTTAGGAAAATTGTTAATCATAGACAAACGCGAAAAAAATATCGGCCGACACTGGCTTCGCGCACTAAGTGCAATTGCAAACAGGATATGTTAGACGCAGGATTTTCTATTTTATTTTTTAGCTTTGACAATTTTTTCTTCCTAAAATTTTCGTTACACAAAAAAGATTGTTATTCGTAGACAAACGCGTAAAGAGTATCGCCCGGCGTTGGCTTCGCGCGCCCTAAGTGCAATTGCAAACAAGATAAATTAGCGCGTCTGCGCGAGATACGATGGAAAAAATTCCTTTCGGGTCGCGGGCATCATCGTCGCGCGGCGCTCGTGGAATCATCGCCGCACGGTTTCGGAAAAAGTGGGTCAAGATTTACGAGGCACGACGTGCGTGTTTACCCGGGGCGCTGGGCAATCATAGAAAAAGATGAGGAAGAGAAAAAAAAAAATAGTCGAGTCGCACTCTCGACGCTCGTATCGACTGCGCGCCCTGCTCACTTTTATTACGTACATTTGCATTTATATCTATATATTTTAGAGGCGATAAAGTTGTCTTTAAAATATATAGAAATTGTGTGCGTTTGACGGAATTATTCGTCACATTTTATTCCGGTCGGAGCTCGACACGTTTAGTTTTTTTATTTCTTATTTCATTTTGTTCATTATCTTTCGTAAAGCCGGTAAATGTAATAAAAAATATACGTCTGCCAGGATCTTGGTGGAATAAGAAAAGGCCTTCGTATTTCAAAAGGCCATAAAATTCGTGTGCATTTGACAAAATTATTCTTCCCATTTCAGTCCGCTCGGAGCTACTTTTACTTTTTTTTTGTCTTATTTTTTTTTATTTTTTGTAAAACAGTTAAATGTAATAAAAAAATATATGTCTGCCGGAGACCTTGGCGGAAAAAAGGGCAAAGGTAATATCCGACAACGCCGGCATTCCAATTTCTATAGTCTACCATTATATTCTAACCATTGACGGTTATATCAGCCGGGTATTTCCCGGTAGAGGTAATTTTCGAAATATCTAAAATACATACAATTACGCGAACTGAAATAGTCTCTTATTAAAACGAGCTCCACGGTCTCTCGTGGCCGGTATAATAATGCGCGCCGCGGAAAAAAACGCGCGGCTGGACGAAACGAGAGAAGGAAAGAGAGAAAAGGACCGGAGCGAAAAAAATATATTAGTGGTCACGGGGCCGTCGTCGATAGGCGGCCAGAACGACTCCCCGCGCTCGCTATGGTGGCAAAAAGGCACCGAGCATCGAGTGTAAAGGTACCAATTTCCCCGTTTCATGGTTTCATGGTCGTCCTTTGCGTTTTCGAAAAAGATCCTTGAACGTTGCGTCACCCGAAACGGCCCACCGAAAAAATGCCCCAATTTTTGCATTCTATACCCCGCACGCTACGCCCGATTCCCTCATTCAAATTCACGGGAGCGATCACGAACGAGAATCAGTGCTGCGATGGATATTTACATTACACATACGCAACTTTTGCTGCGAATTACTGGAACGTCACTAATTTAAAAAAGCAATAATTTACGTTAAAAAAAACCGTATAACTGACCTTTTTCAATTAAATTATTTATTTTTATATACCAGAGATTAAATTTGGTTATCACGGTAATTTATAATCTTGACAATATTTTTTTTTAAATGCACGAACAAAATGAAAAAAAAGTTAATAAATAAAATCGACAAAACGACAAAAAAATAGTTTGACCTTGCACGGAAAAAATTAAATTTTTCTTTTTTTGTATTTAGCTTCTGAAATGCAAATTTTGCAAAATCCGTGGGAACGGGTCAACGTTTTGGGACGAAATACTTTGAATTATGAATATGTATCGCACCTCGCGTTTCTCCTATCCCGAGTCGAACGAAGAAGCCGGGCCTAAACGCTGACCTGCGCAAAACACGAACCGATCTCGAGAGCGACGCGGAAGACCCGCGAAAAAAAAATGCGAGACTCCCAAATTAAGTATTTCATTTCTCTTGACAATTCTACTGTCTCGCTAATCATCGTTGAGGCAACCGAGAAATTTGATCTAAATCACAGCATTCCAGCACGCCACACGGCAGTGTGTACGGCACGCAACTTCGGTTACGAAACACTTAAAAAACGTTGTTTCTTCCTAACAACCCACAACTTTTCCATGCCCCAAAAACCTTTCGGAAAAAAAAAAAAAAAAAGAATCCAACGTTTCCAGCCAAAAGTCGCATTGACTGGAATTCGCTTCCATATTTCCACTCGGATATGCAATCCTCATAGACAACGCGCTATAATAATACTCCTGAAACCTGCGCGGGTCGTCGCAGTCGACAGATTCGATGGACTACGAGAGGCAAAAACACAATCAAGGCCATGTGTTTTTGTCCCCCCCCCCCCCCCCCCCCCCGCTGCCTCTCTGCACACGACCAGGACACTCGGCGATTGTGCGATGCAACGCTCGGGCGGCAAAAACACTAATTTAAACGTAGAACGAAGGAAATATGTAGTCACATCCGGTGTATCGGAATGAATGGCGCTCGGTTACTACAATTCAGGATTTACTGCTTACCGTTTCGCTCCTTTCCTCACTCCGATTCTATTTTTTTTTATTTTTTTTTTTTCGTCCCCCCTCCCGCATTTCGTTCTTTCACGCACGTCTATCCCTCGACGACGAAGCAGGGAGGGGAGTCAAAGGGGGCGACCCGGAGGGAAAGCCGTTATTGCCAAAAAGGATAATGCGAGGGGAGATTAAAATTTTTTTCACCCACACCCTCCATCACGCTCTCCTCGCTGCTTTCCATTCTTTTTATCCGTTTGCTACGGCCGGGAATATAGATATAGCGAAGATGTCGGAGCGGTGGAACGTGATGTGCCCTAGGTAACGCATCGAACACCTACGCCGGCTGCGGTGTAAAAATGGTGTTAAAACACAGGCGTTAGATTTCAGACATTTATATCGAGGCACCGCAGCTATTTTTATTTTTGTATCTAGGCATGCGGGGATCCGAACTGTAGCTGCGTGTACCGAATGCGCGATGGACTAGGAGAAATTGAGGTAGGTCCGCCGTTAATTATTATTCCGAGCAATTGTTAAATTTCGCATCAAATTTTGGGTAACAAAAATTCGCAATTGTATTTTCCTCATTAATACATTTGTAATCGTATTGAGATATGAATTGTTTGTTGATGCTAACGTATTTTTAGTTCTTTTTGCTTCCTCATAGAGGAAGCATTGTTTTCGTGAAAACATTTTTTTTCGAGATTTTCATGTCAGTACACTCAAAATGGTTTAAACGTCGAGAAAAGTGGTTTGTACGAAATGTCTGTATGTGTGTGTGTGTGTATGTGCGCGTTTTTTTGTTTACACGATAACTGCCGTAATTTTTGAAGAATATTCTTCAAATTTGGCACGCACGTTCGCTATCATAGAATACTGTATGGGATTGTAGTTGACGCGAATCGGTTAGGAAATTCAGATTTTACAGCATTTTGAAAATTTGGCAAAAATCGTTTTCGCGCTATAACTTCCGCAAATTGAGAGATATCGGGATGAAATTTTGTACGTCAATAGACCACCATCAAACCATGATCTGTATCAAATTTGGCGAAAATCGGTAAAGCGGTTTTCATGTTATAGCAATTTCGTTATTTTTTCAAATGTCTGTAAGTACTATAGCTCTTGTAAATTATGAGACATCCGATTGCAATTTCGAACATGTCATTACGTTCATTGATTATTAACGATGAGTTTCGTCAAGGAAACTGCCATTACGTCGGTAAATTTCGATTTTGCTGCATGAAAAACAAAAAAAAGCCGGGACGAAAAAAAAAAATGGGAAAAAAATGTTTGCAGAATTTTCTCAAATTCGGTTCACGTATGGACAACCATGGACCACGTTTTGAGTACAAATTTGACGCGGATCTGAAAAGCCGTTCAAATTTTATGGCATTTTGAATATTTTGAAAAATCTCGTTCTCACGCTGGATCATGCAAATTACAAGGTACCGGGTTCTAATTTGGTCCACACATTGACTATCATGAACTAAGGGTTAGGTACAAATTTGAGAGAAATCGGTTCGGTGGTTAAAATCTTACATTTTTATTTATTTTTAAATAACAGCCGAAAAAACCTGCAAAGTAGAACCTTGCAAATTGATTCCTCAGTATTTTACACTTTTGACGATGCTTCCTCTATGAGGAAGCCAAAATTGATCAACATACTTCCTCATAGAGGTAGCTTCGTTAAAAGTGTAAAATACTGAGGAAGCAATTTGCAAGGTTCCACTTTGCAGGTTTTTTCTTTTTTCGTTTTGACTTTTAGGTTGCAAAGTTTTGTAACTATGTTTTCCATGTTACAATTGTTATCGCGACTGTTTAACAGTTTCGAAAGATGTACGTAAAAATAGTCGCACCATCGAGGAAATAATAATAGCCGCAACTAAGTAGTGGCTACTTTCCCGCTTTACGATTTCTCGGAAAGTTTTTCCTCACATATTTCCATAGAATTGTGAGTCAAAGTTTTTTTCGTCCATATCGCGCTAGAATCCTGAATCAAGTTAGCGCACAGATAAGGTCAGTGTATAGAAGGGGGAGGCCAGACAAACGGGGACTGCGAAAAGCCTGGCGGAGTTTAGCGCGGGACGCGCCGAGTTTTCCCTGAAACCGCCTTTGGCCTTTGCCGTGATCTACGGCACTCGATTTCATTTTCAATTTTCCTCCGAGCATCGCGCGCGAGCGCGCGCGCCCGTTATGAATTGAACGAAAGAAAAATAGAGCGAGGACAAAAAAAAATGGAACGCAAGCGCCAGGCCGGGAAGAAGTGAACGGAGGGAGGAGGCAAATGGCGCCGAGATTGCTATGAATCACGGTTTCCGCGCGTCGTTCGATTAGTTTTTCGTCGATAGAAACAATATTTACCTCATCATTAATTATTCACTTCGTGAGAATTCGTGATCGGAGTCACCAGATGTTTAACAAAACTGTGGAGGTTCTCTTTTACATTATCGTTTTTTAAACAGGCCCTGAGATGATTGGTTTGAATTTCTATCACGCGGCAACCATCGAAATTAGCGTCCGCGGATATAAATAATTTCTAGTCTCGTTGTGAACCTAGTATTAAAAAAAGGTATTATTATTTTTAAATCAGAGCCTGAGCTGATTGGTCCGAAATTCTATTACGTGGCAAACATCGAAATTAGCGTCCGCGGAAATAAATAATTTCCAGCCTCGCTGCTGTAAACCTGGATGTATCAATAACCTCTAATAACCCGCATTTGCATAATAATTATCGTTATTTGAATATTACGCATTAACACAACGCATTGATATTGTAGCTGTTTGACCGCATATCACTAATTGTTTCGCAAAAGTATTTCAAGATAAATAATTATGTTCACCAACCAACATCAACCAAAAAGCCCCAAAAATATCCACCCCAAAAAAATCCGGAAAAGGTCTTCACAAGCCAAAAGCAAAACCATCGCCAACGGACCAATTATTCGTTTCGCATCCAACGGTCAACCAAGGCATCCGCATCGCCACCTGTTATGCTAATCCACCGGCGTCGATTTATTCTCACCGCGCACAATGTTAATTCTATAAACCGCGGCGGAAATGGGCTAATGACGATTAACGAGGCACTTTCGATCGGCGAGCGAGCGAATTTATGTGACAAAGCGCGATAAGTGTTCGGCCAAGTGGGAGAAAAAGGATCCAACCGCGAAAAGACATTCGCTGGTACAACAAAATCAGCGGAGTCACCGGTTGTCAAGTGAATCGTCATAGTCAGCTCGACAATAGATGATTTGCGGTCTGCCGCGAGAAACTGTCGCGGAAACAAAAAACTTGTCTGTAACTAAACATTGAAAAACCAGTGAACGCTGGATTTGGATTTTGTTGACCCAACCGCCTCATTCTCGCGGTGCCCGGAAGGGGAAGTCAGATGAAAATCCTAAGTCCATTACGGTTCTGAGCGCTGTGTGCGCGCTCATCGTTCTCGCGGGAATTTCGTACGAGGCTCCGATATCTCTTTGCCAGCCGTCCGGCAGCTCCCGAGCTGCCTCGCTCGCTGCTGCCTGGCGCCCGTTTACAACGTAATGGAATTCTACGGAATATTACCGTACTCATTATACTCTAGTCGCGTTACGTCATCAGATATATGTGTGTATTATATCCGCAGCAGCGGCAGAACCGGCACCATCAGCAATAGTGCCACTAGCGGGCTCATAATACGTATGTAGGTACCATAACTATAGCGCTGTATATTACACTAGTGCATTACTAGAGCGCACCAATCACCCACGGCCCGGCCGGACTACAATTCATCAGGTCGTACGCGCGGACGCGCGGTGTGTTGTAAGTAGAAAAATAAGTGCAATAAAAGCGTTGAAGCCCCCCCCCCCCACCCCGCCCCCCACCCACCCGCTTCCCTCGCCAATGGCCAGCGATCAGCGCTGCCAGCGAGCAGCAGTTTATTTCAAATACGACTTTAAATCGAGAAAATTACTCAGTCTTTATGTGCCCCCCCCCCCCCCCCCCCCCAACCCCCTCTGCCTCCCCCCGTGACGGGAAACTCTTAGAGCGAGCCGCCTACTCTCGGATCCTCACGAATGACTCGGATATATTTGTGCCCCCCTCGCCCCCCTCCCCCCCCTCCCTCCCCGTCGCAGGCTCTGACGTTAAATATTGAGATAATTGAACGGTGACGTAAGAAATGTCAGACCTTTTTGGTGACTGAGATTGCGAGATTTGGTCTTTTGTTTTTGGGACCGTTTCCGGTGTCTTTGGGTTTTACGAGGGTCGGCAGGTTTTGGGTTGGGAATTTACTGATCTGTCCCGTTGCATCATTCGGCGTCTGGGAATTATTGTTGCTGACAGTTTTGGATTCCAGCGTTTTTCGCGCCTCGAGAGGAATGACTTGGAAGTTTAAGTGACGCCTGATGGGACAAATTTGTAAAAGCTTGAATTTTGAAATTTTTCATACCGAAAATCGCGCGTTTCGGGCGTCTATTTGCGCTTCCAATATCCGCGGTGTCTTTGTGCTTCGTGACTTTTTCACTCGTTACCGACTCGACTTCAATCTGTCTCGTTGCGTCCCTCCGCTATCTTGAGTCATTACGTTATTAACATTTTAGCCACCCTGGAAAATCCACAGTTAGAGCATAATTGGCACTAAAATTGACCCAAAAACTACAGATTCCACGTTTTTCCTGCCTTACAAATTTACCCGACTATCTTGGTAGTCGGGTAGTCGGGGGACTCTTTGATTAATCGCAACTAACCGGTTTAGTTAAGACAAAAATACAGTCAAGGTTTTCTAAAACCTACGATTTTCCAACACGCATATCTCTTTCTCCGTCACCAAAAACGCGTGACGTTCCTGCGCGTCGCGGATAAGAAGACGAATTCGAATGACAGAAATGCATAGCCGACATTCGCGCAGTGTTTAGTTCTCTCTGACTCAGGAATCTGACTCATTTAGCTCCTCTGACACAGGAACAAACAATCCGGTTTCGATCCCTATGGATCACCTCCTCGTTCCCTCTTCGATACTTCAACAATGCACACCCCATACCTCCCCATTTCCCGAAACGCTCTCCACCCCAAACGTTCCAGAGCCCGAAAAAGAAGCCTCGAACGAGTGAACCCAACGGCAACTCACCCTTTCCTCCTCGCGTATCATCTCCGCGATGCCGGGCTTGATCTCGAGATCGTCGGCGGCCCCGAGGGGATTCCCGACCTGCTGCTGATGATGCTGCTGCTGTTGCTGCTGCTGCGCTTGTTGCTGCTGCTGCTGCGCCTGTTGCTGCGCCTGCTGGACGCTCAGCTGCTGCGCCTGTTGTTGCCGCTGCTGCTCGCGTCGCTCCTGCTCCTGTCGCTGCTGCTCCTGCTGCTGCTGCTGCTGCTGCTGCACATGAGCCGCCAGGTGGTTTATGGACGCGTGACCCCCGGACGTCACGTGGCCGCCGCCGCCGCCACCGCCGCCGCCGGGCACGTGGTGGTGCTGCTGCTGGCTGTTGTGCCCGAGGCCGTGGACGCTCTGGCCGGCTTGCGGCATCGGCGGCGGCGGCAGCGGCAGCACCAACGGCACCGGTAGCTCCTGCAGATTGATCTGCGGCGTCACCGAGATGCTCGGCGCGTTCGGCGAGCCGAGCGAGCGGGGGGTCGACGACGAGGTCTGTCCGAGGCTGTGAATCTCCGGCATCATGAGACCGACCGGATTGTCGGGGTCGTCGGCGCCGATGAGGCAGGAATTGTGATCGGGGCTGCTGCCGGACGGCGAACGATCGCCGGACACGCGGCGACGCTTCTTGCGGCTGTGCAACGATGAGGACGAGGAGGACGAGGCGCCGGGCATGATGCCCGAGGTCCCGGCCACCAGGTTCTCCGGATGAAGGCCCATCGGTCGCGACGTCAGCTCCTGCTCGCTGTTGACGTCCGCCAGGCCCCGGATCTTCAGGCACTCGGCCACCTTGAGGAGCGGTCCGATCTGCTCCTGCGACACGTTGATCTCGCCCTTGTACATGAATTCCACCGCGGCTTTCAGCTCGGGCCACTTGATGTCCTTCATTATGACGATCGGATGGTGACAGGGGTTGTCGAAGAAGAGAGCCTGGAAGTAGGGGCTGCAAGCCGAGAGTACCATCTTGTGGGCCTTGACCGAGTGACCGTCGCAGGCGAGGGTCACGTCGACGAAGCTCTCGCTCTGGAGCAACTGGTCGAACACGTTGGTCAGGTTGGTCTGGTAGTTGTTCCAGCGCAGGCAGAACTGCTGCGGCGAACCCGCTCCGCTCTGTTGCGTCATCTTTATTGTCTTCTCGTTGGGATTTTGGTTTTTTGTCGTTGCGACCGTCCGTTGGTGTCGCTCGTGGATTCTCGTGGATATTCAGCTGGCTCTCCGCCTCGGGGTCGGGGAGAGTCGAGTCCTCGGGGGAAAAATCGTTGACTTCCGCGTCCTGGGCTTTTGAATCTCTGTCTCTCTCTATCTCTCTCTCTCTCGCCAGGGACTCAGCGCAGCTGCTGCCGGGTCATCTGGAATACACAAACCAAAGCCGGCCGGCTTGTCACCACGTTTCACAGTTTCTCGTGATCTACCACCCGGTTAATTCCCGCTATTTTTTTTTCCACGTCGTGTAACAAGATGAGAAACTGTTTCGTTATTTTCTTTAATTTTTCGTTTTTAACGCTGATTGCAGTGATCACGCTCGTCGGCCGACGTGCCAGCCATCACGCGCGTCCCGGGACGCCAATGCGCACGGTGAACGTGTGCTTTACTCGTCGCAGCGGGGAAACTTTGCACGTGGCATATTAATTTTTCGTGTTTTTTTTTGTTTTTTCTTTTCTTTTCCTCTCCTTAGTCAGTACCCAGAGTCTCTTCGTCGGAAGTCATAATTTACTTTCGCGCGTCTCGCGTGGCGGCTGGAGCGACCCGAGGACGACTCGTCTCGTGGACCGCGAGACTTTCTCGTCCCCGCGACGACGATGACGACGACGACGACGACGGATTCCCGCCAAAGTCGCAGTCGACTCGGAGCTCCTTTTCGGCGCAGCTCGCGGAAATTTTTCACACACCACTCGCGCGAGGTTGGAAGAAGAAACCTCGCGGCGAAATTGTCCTTTGTTATTACATCCACCGCGAACTCCTCAGCCACCTCGGGAAAATCCTCCTCCTCACTCTCGCAACGCAAAACCCGTCAGAGTCCGCCTCTCGCACTCCTCGCGAATCACCGAGTCCTCCTTCTCCCGAAAAAAACAAAAATCCGAACCAAGAGGAACCAACGAAAACAAAAAAAAAAACGCTGACCCGCGCACAATTGTCCTCGCAGCTCCGCGACCGACACCCCGGAACTTCAGAGTCCACCCAGTCCCACCTGGTTCACGGAGCACCAGGTGAAAATCGTCACGTGGCAACCGGACCCACTTGTGCCTCCCAACACAATCCGTGCCTCTCGCACGAAGCTCGTGCTCGGCGACCACGACGAAGAGACGCCAACGACGAAACGTCAGACGGATATATATCGATACCGATACCGATCCGCGCGCGGGGCACGAATCGCAAAACGAAAACGAGGAACGCCAACGAAACAACAAAAACCGTGAAAAATCGCCCCCAAAAATCGAGACGTTGCTGAGCGAAGCGAACCAAGTCGTGGGCGACCGTGACGCGTCTCGTGTGCTTGTTGCAATAAACAACAACAATAACAACAATAATAATAATAATAATAAATACGCCCGACGACGACCGAGCGACAGCGAACGACTACGGGGCGACGGACACCACGTTAACGTATAACGATGCGCACCGCGTGACGAGCGCGTCGCGACTGAGCGGTGCCGCGCGCGTGGTTATCCGCGTATCCGCGATATCGCGGGCGCGCGCGGTGTCGTCCGCCGGCGCTGCCGCCGCCGGGGGCGAAGGGGCGAAGGGGGGAGGAGGAGGAGGAGGGCGTCGCGTGGGCCGTGGGGTGGGGGGCCCGGCGGCTCGGGGGCCGATCGCCCCACCGCACGCCGGACTCGGTCGAACGGCCGGCGCGTTTCGCGCTCTCCCCCTCCCCACCCCCCACCCTCCCCCCTCGCGCCTCGCCACCCACCCCCGCCCGCCGCGCTCTCCCTCCTCCCACTCCACATCGAGCTTTCCGATCCGGCCGTACGGGCCGCGCGCCCCGCGCCTTCCCGCACACACACCACATGTATAGCCCGGCCGCGAGATCGCGCGCCCCCTCCCCCCCCGCCGCCCCCCGCCAGCCCATCGCGCCCCACCCCACCGCCACTCTCGCGGAGGCCCCGCCCCCCCAGAGACCGCCCCCCGGACGCCTATCGCGGTGCCGCCGCGGGAACGAAAGAAACGCGCCGAAAGACGTGATGTGTGGAGAGAGAGAAAGAGAGAGAGATAGAGAGAGAGAGAGAGAGTTATTTATTTCGTGCAGTAGGACCGAAGTCCCCTAAGCGGACCGTGCATAAATCAATACATAATGATCAAGCAATATATCAATGAACAAGAAGGCATGAAAAAACAAATTCGAACAAAAAAACAGAAAACCCTTAAAAATAACTTAACTATAAACTAAAACTAAACTAAGAACTAAAAATTAGACACAATCAAAGGCAGAAAATTATAACGTCAGACAAAAATAATAGAACAGCAGGCAAAAATAGTAAAAATAATAGAAAGAAATGCAAAGAAAACAAGCCAAAATAAGGAGAAACGGAAAATCAAACAAAGTTGAAATTAAAAAAAAAATAAAATAAGAAAATAAAGATTAAAAAATTAAGAAATTAAGAACGCCAGCAGAGACCAATCCCCTTTACATTGACGCGAGCAGGGAGGCACGAAAAGCGGCTCGAAAACCGGCGAGGGTCTCACTGCGCCTCAGATTCGGCGGAATCGCATTCCAGAGAGTGCATGCAGAGAGAGAGAGAGAGAGAGAGAGAGAGAGAGAGACAGAGAGAGTGAGGGGGAGAATGATTGGGGGGGGGGGGGGGGCTTGTGGGGTGCAGAGATCTGTGGTCTACTGTGGGCTGTGGCCCACTTTTTTGGTGAGAGATTTTTTTTGTCTCGAGAGATTTTTTCGGTGTTTTTTTTTTGGAACGGGTGAGGAATTTTTTTTTTTTTTGTGTGTGGTGAGGTTTGGAATGGAAGCGTGTTTAAAGATTGTGGGAGAAAATTCGTGGGAGTGTAAAAAATGTGAGTAACTATAGTGAGTTTTATGCCGCTTGGTACCGTAATCAAGGTGTACAACAAAATTGTTTGCTGGGTTAGCAGATAACGCAATGTTGTCACTATTTTAACAAATGAAGATTTCTTGGCATAGCAAAACAGTTCTCTCCATGTTGCGTTATTTACTGTTGTGAAAAGCGTAAACACGTATTTAGTGCCTATTAGGGGAAAAGCCGATCATACATTTTTCTGGGTGCAGTTTTGTGTCTTACAGAAAAAGGTATACGAAGGTTTGCTGAGTGTGTCGCAGAACTGAATAAAATGGCGAATGCAGCTGCGCTTTGTGAGAAATGAAATAATGAAAAAAGCAGAGCGAGTTCAGATTTGTTATATGCAACAAGATTCAGAATTTGGCAGGCAAAGATATCGCAGCAATTTTTTGTAGCCTGTTGAATGTCACGTATTAGAGTCTTTTGGTCGTCTACGTTTTCCTTAGCCCATAACTTTGGATAATTTTCACGCATTCGGTCTTCATTCGGTGTCACAAGAATGTGACGCAAATCGTGCATCGCGTTCACTCGTCTTGCCGACAGTTTTGCTCAAAATCCTTCACGACAATCACGTCCGAAGTGAAAACGAAAGCCAAACAAATTTCAAGAGCAACCCTAAATCGTGGAATTCAGCCCAACCCGACAACTATAAAATATTTCTAAACCAACAAAAAGACCCGTGATAAAATAACCAGAAAACACTATAGACCCAAAAACGTTACATCTTCAAATTCCTCAGCAATTGTTTAACTGAATTTCGTCAGGCCCGATAACCGGATGCCCGAACAATGCGATTCCGCGACGCGCATATTTAATAACGAATATTTTGTTCATCGTTCCAACGCACAGACCAGGTGCGCCTGGCTTCCCGGGTGCCGCTTGCTCAGTGGACTCCTCACTGTTGTCGTCGTCGTCGTCGTCGTCGTCGTGTGTTAGACGCCTCTCGGTGTTTCGTCTCCGCCGACGAAACTCGAAATGTTAGCGACGTTATTTAGCGAGGCACGCTTCACGATAACGAGGTTACGCCGCCCGTCCGTGGACGAAGATAGTCGGCGTAATTAAATTTAAGGACTACAAAGAGGACGCGCGGCCCCGGCGAGGATCGCCCGGACTCGGCCGTCCCCTTATTCCCCGTGGCCCGACTTTCCTTTCGCCCCGCGTCCGCCGCGACTCGGCCGGACTGCCCTCTAACTCGCTATTAGACCGCGACTCTCTAATAGGGCATTTCTACGTTGTGATTCGATTTCCCGTTTGCCGCCCCCTCCCGCCCCTCCCCCCTCCCCCCTCTCGACCCCCGCGAAAATTCTCCTCGTATGCCCATTAGAGGCACAAAGTTTTCTGTCTATATCAACATATCTCGCGGGACGGAAAATGTGGGCCACCCGAAACGGAGTCTTCCTCGTTTAATTTACGGCGGGGACAAAAGGCCCCTTCTTATGGTGGTGACTGCACTCGAAAGACACTAACGTTGCGTGAAAGGGTCGAGAGGGTTTTTGAGACAAAGAAAAATTAGGGAAGGAGATTGGATTTCTCGCGCTCGTGCGGTGTTTTTGTTGCTGTTGTTGTTGATGCTTTTGGGGTTTATTGTGTTTATGGGAAGAGACGATATTAATCCGTGGGTCCTTTGGTGAAATAATTCGGGCAGTGGGGTGAAAGACATTGTCGTCGAACTTGTTTTGGTCGACTTGACCCCCATGGAAAAAAGTATATTTAAAGTATATTCAAAAGTATATTTTTGAGTATAATAAATATACTTTTTTACGAAAAATTAGTTATGTCGAATACATTTTTGAATATACTTGAAAAGTATACTTGAAGTATATTGCGAAGTGTATTGCGAAGTATGTGCAAAATATATATTCCATCTATTTCAAATATATATTTAATGTACGAATAGTAGATGTACCATACACGATGTATACTCACGAAACATAGCAAAATATAAGGCTAAGTTGCACGCAATGTGCATCCGTAAAATTTTTCATACATACGACGATGTAGTATATACATATACTTTGCTGTATGTGTGAAGTATACTCATAATGTATATATTATATATTTTACATTGACGGCACATATACCCCGGAAATATACTTTTCTACGAAAAACTAGTTATTGCACATAAACTTGAAATATACTTCCCATGTATTTAAAATACATAATAAATATAAAAGATATATTTCAAGTATACTTAGAATATACTTTTTCAATACATTGAAAAGTATATTTTTAATTATACTTTTTTCCATAGGGGGACAACACGTTTGTTTATCGGCCTGAAGTTCCGTTAGTTTGGTGTGAATCGAACGTGTCCGAGAGACCGAAAAGAATAAAGAGATTTTTGTGCTTTAAAAAACGTATTTATTTGATCGAGAGAGACCATAGGAGAGATCGGGAACAGGAGATAGAGAGGTCGGCGAAAGTGCTCGGGTGAGCACGTGACCGCCGCGAGATTTGGACAATTGGAGGTCCAATTTTACATTTATGGTCGGATATAATCCCATGCCTTGACAACGTGGTTGTGAAACAGAGATTTTGGGAATGAAGCCATTTTTTTAAGTGCAGCTTAAAAAATGATTCAAGTGTATGTGTTTTTTTTTGTAATTAAGGTAGTCCTCCCGCGAGGGTGATTATTAGATGGCCATCGAAATTTGAAAAAAATCTGGTGCGATTGCCGACATTTTATACGAAATAAACGCACTTAAAAATTGGTGATTTTACCGTATTTCTTCGTATCTCTTATTGGAAATCGCGACGGTCGTACTTTCAATGAATAATTTACGTACTCATCGGTTAGATGTTTATATACACAAAAGCTTGAATATTCCCTGGAATTTTTAGATTCTGCAGACTTCTCGAAAGTCACCTCTTACTGGGCATTTCGCTTTTATATCTAAAGTAAAAGGAAGTGTGAATTCAATCTTCAATCACAACGTTGTCTGCAGCCAGCTGTTCCGTAGTCCCACTTGAGCCCGCTATTTCGCGAAATACACATTTGCCATGTAATTATAAGTATTTTCTATCAAACTTTTTTATTTATTATTTTTATTTTATTAGTCGCAATTAATTTTTTTCGTCCCATAGATCTTTTCTCCTGAATTTGCCCTCACCGAAGACGTTTTGTTGCCAAAAATATTTCGAGCTCGAAATAAAACGTCCTTTACCGCGTCCGTGAACAGCGCGAATCTTATGCCGTCCCATTGGTTAGATGTCACGAAACATCTAAACAAACCTGCACGGTCTCCGTCGATAGCGGACCATCTATTGCGGCGTTGCCAAGTTTATCTGTACATTATTTAAATGGCGACTCGGGCGAATACACCGAGAGAAAAAGTTTCTTTAATTCCAAAGAAATGGGTGGATTGCATTTTTTTCATTGATTTCAATGAAATATTTCTTTGAATTTCAATGACATGATCTCCTTGATTTAAAGAAACGATATACTTCACGGCACCCGGTCTGTCAACGTTTGGCTCATTCGCGATAAGTCGTATTGATGTTTCTCGCGCGAGCTGGTCTGTCATGTTATAGTTAAGTCAAGTCAAATCAAGAAGATAATCATTGGTTAAGCCATCGAAGTTATTGGTGAACATATCTAAGTACTATGGTACGTAACCAAAAACTTGGTGGACATAACCTATAATTTGGTTGATGACATCATTCAAAGAAAATATAATATTAACTTAAAGATATTATTTCATTGACCTCAAAGAAATGTTTCATAGGTTGAGATTTCAAGGAAATTTCATTGAGTCCAGGAAACTTTTTCTCTCGGTGTACATTGAGTTCAACCGCACAACTTTCGCGATGGTCTCCGTATCGGCGATAAATAATAAATTATGATTACTTCATGCGTGTAAAATCACAAGTTGTATTTTTATTATTATCGGGATGTTGCAATATCTCTATTTTCAATGATTCCATAATGGACTGTCATTTGACTAGCTACTGCAGGAGGACTAGCTTATATAAGTTATGATTTTTTGTACAGAAATGTTCGAGCGTAAAAAAATCGTCGGTTTGGTCGCAAATAACGAAAAAAACGTAGAACTTTAATTTCTTTGAAAATACGATGGAACTTGTATTGTTTCTTTCCCTCCAGTTTTTTCAACAGGCTCCGACACGATTTTGCAAAATAAGATAGGCAATATTAAAAAACGCGGGTCGCAATCGCCAAGCGCGTTAAAATTACTCAAGCGAGCGAAAACAAAAAAAAAAAAACCGCGCCACAACCAGCGAGAGAAAAAATTAATATTCAGTTCCTTCGGTACTTCGGTCGTTCCATTTTATTCGTTATCCGCGCGCGGCACGACGTTTCTTTATCGTTTTTGTTACTGCGCTCGAGGAGCAGAAAGTAGAGGAAGAAAAGAGGGCGATATTAGAAGTGTAAAAGGGCAAACGAGTGGCGAAGACGAGGTGGGAAAAAAAAGAAGCAAGGCACACGAGGGCGGCGCTCGCGCCACTGTAACGTTGATGGCAAACGACGAATGAGTCGTTGCCCGTTGCCGCTAGGGCTGGTTGCGCGGCCCCCGTGTAACGACGCGCTCCGAGCTCCCGGCTGCGGGTCTACTGATGAAAGAATATTGCGCGCTTTTTACGGGGCTCGGCCCGTTTTCTCCACCCTTTCTGCATAAACACGTACATACGAATACCTAGCGAAAGACTGCGAAACGAGGGGCCAAGCGGGGAAGGAAGGGGGAGGACGAGGGGGGGGGGGGGGGGGGGGGGTCGTGTACACTGCGGGAAAAATGCGGAAAAGTGCGTTTTACCCGTCCCTCCCGGTGTTGTACCTTCCCGGCTTACGTGCAACGCGAGGAGCATGGGGAGCAGGAAGAGGGAAGGACAGGGCGACGGGGGAAGGGGGGAGAGGGGGGGGGGGGGCAGCGTTGAAGGTGGCGCTGTGCACGGCGGGAAACACGGCAAGTCGCCCGGACTCTGTCCCGGGCACCGCGAGAAACTTAATTCAATCAGAGGCGACTGCGAGATCAGCCGAGATTATTCTTACTTTAGTGGGCGCAGGAGTTACCGCCACCCGGGTTACACCAGGCTTGTGTCTTATTTATTGTGCTCGCGAGTTTTTGTTTTTCCCGTTTTCCTCTGTTTTCGTTCGGCCAACTCGTAAATTTTGTATTATTACGTGGGGGGCTGTTCGAGGTGTAAATATTGTGGGGGGTAATGGGGAAGAATGGAGCGGGTTATGAGTCACTGGGAACTATTCTTGAGATGTGCGTTTTGAGTTAGGATGAAACTTTGTTTTATGTTACTTGGAATTGTTATTTTGGGTTAGGATCAAACGTTGAGGAGTTGGGGACAACAAATTTGTGTCAATTCGTTTTTTTTTATTTATGAAAATGTGAGAAAAAAATTTGGAGCAAATAACTAGTGTTAATTGATGGAATGAAAATAATGAGAAATCAAGAATGAACGATAATTAGACAAGTTTATAGGTTTTCTTATCTCTGAAACTTTCGTTTATTTGCCTTTTTTTATCGAGTGAAGTTTCTACGGATGCGAAAAGTATGAAAAATCATATTGGACATCGCCGAGCCTCGACGTAATGTTTTCCCCGCACTTAGATCGCCCCATAGCAGTGGTCATATAACCGGTTGCATATTTCTCATATCTGCGCTTCGTTTTGATACTTTTTTTCCCCCGCTCCGTCGGTCCGAAGGCGACCTGCGTGCAACCCAACACGGCGACGACGCTCGTCCGGCCGAGGGGCTCATAAATTTTACTACGTAATATTGTTTAACTGCAAACAGTATACTAACGCCCTATGAACCGGTTGAAAGGAAAAAAATACAGACGCCTCACGGGTGAGACTACGTGTCCCATAAAGGGCAACGTTGAAGTCGTGTAAACCCGTCGTCTTCGTCTTTGATAAATCATTCAATTTTATAATTTAGTCATGGCGACATCGTGGCGAAAAATATTTGATTCGTTTCAAGCTTGCAAAACGAAAATAAAAAATCGATTGTAGTAATAACGGTTTTCAGTTGGTGAAACGAAAAAGGGGAAGATTTCAGCCTCTACCGTTTCTGGAACCTACGAACTATTTTTATCGTTTTATCGTTTTTGAAGTTTGGAGACTTAAAAAGAAACAAAACAAACAAACATATCAATCCTCCTCCTCATGAGCCCTCGTAAAAAACAGTGGGTCAAATATCTGGCATTTTCGCTATAATTCACATTCTAGTTTCTATTTTTATCGCGTTCTGCATCCATAAAAAAGAAATTCGCCAGAAAAATTCCGCTTCCAAATTTTCGTCTCTCTCGCCTCGCATTTGGGGCGATTCAGGCATAAATCAGCTTTCGAGAACCAGAAATCCCGAGCCGGATCGTTTATAACCGCAAACCATGATTAAGCCAGGTAGGCAGTCGATTTTGGGCACACCAATGGAGCACAAACGTCACTCATCCTCCCCCCACCGCCCTGGGGGTGTTTCATTCCATTCGGCGTCTCACGTACACCCCGCGATATATTAATCCCAATTATGTTTACATTCGTCGTCGCTGAATGACAACAAGATATTTCGACGACCCGGCCGAGCGTCTCGGTGACTGGATTTCCCCTCGACTCTCGGTCTGGCGGATCGTCGTCGTTATAACGGTAACGAGACAACGTTTGATATATATATATATATATATATAACGATATATATATATATAACGATAGAGCGACAAACGCTCGTAAATCGGGAGCGTTCCGAGGAATTAACCAGTCTCGTGGCGTGCTGATGATTCTATTCTCGACCCGGGTACCCGAAATATAATTCAGATATCAGTGGGATACAGGATTTGGCTTTTGTAATAGGAGCCACACACAGCGATTGCGGGGGAGTACGTAAAATTAATGATAAGACGAGACGCTGCTGACCTTCCCCCGCCCCAAAGTTCGCTGAATAATTCGTCGTCCCTCTCGCTCCTCCCGGCCGCGTTGCAGTTTGCAACACGTCAGAGGTGCTAATTGTCTTACACTGTTAAGGGTTAAATGCGGGGAGAGACACCGCGCTTCACGTATATCTCGCTATATTTGCAGGAACCAAAGTAGATTTACATCGCGACGCGAGAAAATATTTCTTAACGAGGGAAAACTATTTTTGACCCGATACCCGCGTTGTTATGTTTGGCTGTAAATAACTCCAGACAACGGGAAATATCTTTTTAACGATGACAGACGGGATTCAGTTTTTTTTTTTTTTAGGAAATGCTGCAAATTTTTGGCGGAGTAACTTCTCTCAAAACTCTATCGGTGGCAACTAGAACTAGTCGTGTTTTTAGAATATTATTAGAATGCGAGGGTAAATTCACACCGTTGTATTTTTGGTATTTTAATAAAATTTGAAATTACGCAAATTTCTACTGTAATGCGAATTTTTGCTAAAAAAATCACGGAAAAATACATGTAAATCCATTCGTAAGTGGCCGGATACTTCAACCCTTAAAATTTTTATGATAAAGCGTCGTGTCTATTTCGATGTTTTGAGAGGTGAATTTCAATCAATGCATTTTTAGACTTAAATAATTTCAATTTTCGCCTCCCGATCGTTGGCTAATTAATAACAAAAAAAAATCCACAAATATCGATGACGAAGAAAATACGCAAGAAGGACGTGAAAAATTGAGCGAAAAATACGCGTAAATCCATTCGTAAGTGGCCGGGTACTTCATCCCTTGAAAGTTAGATGAAGAACCGTCGAGTCTATTTCGATGTGATAGTACGCCCGAAAATATATTCCGCGGGTATAGAGCACATCGTGTTAGACACCGGCGGGAAACGTCAGCGTATAGAGCAGCGCGCAGAGAGCACACGGAGGGTCTGGTATGCCGGGTTGGCGGCGGGGCGCGAGGGTGAAAGACGAGGGAGGAGACAGTGGAAGGGTGAGAAAGAGCAGGGAGCGTAGCAGGACGGAGGGGCTGGTTAATGATTCAAGGGCGGAATTTCGCGTTGCTGAAATATTGAGGACGCAGCGTACCCACTACCAGGCGGCAGCGGCAGCGGCAGTGGCGGAGCGTGCAGTACTGGCAGTCGCAGCGACGCTGGCTCTATGTGCGCTCGTCGTGTTTGATACCGAAATAAATCTCACTCGGGTTATCGAGGGGAAAACGAGATTTTCCTCGTTCAACGAGAGACTCTTCTTCTTTCGCGACTCGACTTGTGTCTAATTGTCGCGGACTCGATCCGAACACGTTTGTTGTTCCCTCGGTAATGGCCACAGCCACCACCGAAGACGTTGAGAAAATGTTAAAACATGTCTGTTCAGTTCGGAATTATCTACCTAGGAAATTCGATTTTTTGTTCGATTCACCTTTACAATTATAAAAATAAAGCAATTGTGAGGGTAAATTTTTAGGTCAATTGAAGGATTGGCACTAGATTCAGTCGTGAATGGAAATTTCAAATTCTTTGGCACAATATAGAAAAACGATTTCAAAGAAAATGCAGATTCATGAAAAATTGACATTAAATTCGCAGCTTTTGGAATTGTTGGGTCTCAGCTGTATAATGTTTGGCTGAATATTTAAAGAGCTCGCATTTCCGGATTTTGAGACCGACAACAAAATTATTCAAGCGGACAAACAATCCTACCAAAATGATGTTCACGAAGTTACATCCGACTCTATTCGACTGGTCACCGTGAAGGTTTCAACTGCATCGAAATTTGCACGGGTCCGTCGAAGCGTCAGGTCGCGAGGAAGCACGCATGATGCATGAAGCACGGGAATCAAGTCCGCGAATTGTTGAATTAAACAAATGTCATCTGACGATCGTCAAATAAATTTGTAAAGGAGTCAACTATCGGGCCGTCGGTAATACCGTCTGGCCGCATCGAGGAGACTCAAATTTACATAGTCCATTCATCATGAACCATGAGTCGCCTGTACCGCCACCTTTACATATGCAGAGCGCATTGCGGAGAGAGAGACTGGAGTGAATTTCATGACTGAATTCGTACAATCGTAACACGGCGAGAGGGTGAGACGCGCGGCGCCCATTTCACCCGCATCAAATTCGCCGTTGTAACGTGTACGTTCTATTATAAATCTCGGGAAGTCTATTTCAGCCTTGAGAACCTAAAATATATTGCCACAACCGCGTTGCGCTTGCGTGAGGAGACGCCGCGAAGTGGGTGATAGTGTATCGCGTGGGCATAGCACGAAAGAAGAGAGAGAGAGAGAGAGAGAGAGAGAGGGAGAGAGGAAGAGGCGAGGGAGGCGAAAGAGAGATACACGAAAGAACTGCGAGGAACGAGCGGGGATGAGGCGACTGCGAAAGACCGGAGAGAACACGGGGACCGTGTGGGCCGGAGACAGCCGCACACCGATTAATGATTCAGCGGCAGAATTTCGCGATACTGAAATATTAAACGTATAACCCACCCAACTTGCCCGCGCCTCAACCCCGCGCAGTGCAACCCCGGGCCACTCGCAGTCTCGCCGTGCGTCCCTTGCCTCCAACTTTTCGGATTCTGGATTCCAGAGCCTCGATGGTAGTCGACCCTTTGTCGCGGGACATTCCTTTGGTTCTCCTTTTGTCTTTCCGTAAGGCGACAAGCAAGTGGTTAAAATAGTCGGGTGATTACTGCAGACCGAAAGAAAAAGTTTCCTTGATTCGAACGAAACCGATGGATTGCATTTTTTTCATTCATTTCAATGAAATATTTGTTTTAATTTCAAAGATACGGTCTCCTTGACTCAAGGAAACGATATACTTGATGACATCTGGTCCGCCAAACTTTGATGCATTCGCGATAAATCGTATTGGTGTTTCTTACACGAGCTGGTCTGTTATGTTATGGTCAAGACAAGTGAAATCAAGAAGATCATTATTGGTTGAACTACTTACTCAAGTTATTAGTTAACACATCTAAGTACAATGGTACGTAACCAAGAACTTGGTGGACATAACCTGTAATTTGGTTGATGAGGTGATTAAAAAAAGTATATATTAGCTTAAGGATATTATTTCATTGACTTCAAAGAAATGTTTCATACTTAGGTCGAGATTTCAAGGAACTTTCATTGAATCGAGGAAACTTTTTCTCTCGGTGTAAACAGGAAGCTCTTCAAATCGGAAGGAAAAATGTTTTTTCCTCAAAACTTATTGGCAGATATTTTACATTGAGGTATAGCTCTTTGTATTTTTTTCTGCAAGTCGCATATCTTCAAAAACACTGGTGTCAATCCTTTTTAAAGTGATTTTGAAGAAAAGAAAAAATGTCTTAGATTTTTTACGTCTGAACTCAGATCCGACTATCGCTCGAAAAAACGGCAATATTTGCTCCTCTATTGTGTCCTAATAAAACAAGAAATACACGTTGCCTGTTTGATTCTCCGTGTCAATTTCCTCGCCACTTTCTCCATTTCAACGCGATCCACTGTCGCATTGAAGTCTTTTTTAATGACGAAGCGAACGCGCACCGGACATTCGGCGAAAGAGAGATGCGCAGGAGATAAAAAAAAAAAGAACGAGGAGGAGGGTGGAGGAGGTGCAAATACACAGGAGAAAGAGTTGCGTCTCTGTTGTGCGTTACATTATACGTAACGATACCCACATGCAACGCGGCTCCGCACGTAGGTGCGCTTAGCTCTGGCAGGTTCATCAATATTTCTCTTTGCTCATTGTTCTTGTACAATGCGCGCCAACAGAAACGGGAAGGGAGAGGACGGACGAGGAGGAATACAAGGAGGAGGGGGCGGGAGGAGAGAGCCGGCAGTACGTACTGGATGGTAAGGAAAGTAACCGATAGCAATCTCGTCGAAACACTCACCAAGTTCGAGGGAAAACGTTGGTATCTGAAAAGGATATAGGATACTTCGCAACGAACTATACGGTCGCTGTATTCACTCTTGCGAAATAGACTTTATTATTCCGCTATATGAATAGTGGAGAACTTATCGGCACCGAGAGATCTGACAACTTTATTTCTCTCTTGTTACAATGGAAGTGGCAGGAAAAGAATTCCTGGCCTCGAGTACAATAAGTGCAGGAGCGAGAGACGGAGTCAAACGCAGTCGATTCGTTGCGTCGGAGTCGTTGAAAAAGAAAGATGTCACATTTTTCATTGAGATTTCCTTGAAATTGTCAGACGATTGCAATTATTTAAGGATCATTTTTTTACAAGGTTGGGACCACTCGGCTCGTCGCGGACTTTAAGCTTGGATCGTGGAACTTGTAAGTCGAGTGACGAATTACATGCATATTACATTTTGTCGTCGTAAAAGTAGAAATACGCGAATACACGTTTATTTCTGTTTCGCAACGGTAGAAGAGGCGGGAAAAGAATTTCTCTGCGTGAGTGGAATAAGTTCAGTCGTGGAAGTGAACGACGGAGTCGAATGCAGTTCATTTATCATACTGCAGTCGTTTAGAAACAACGTGTCCCATTTTTCATTGAAACTTGTTTGAAATTGTCACACGAATGGAATTATTTGAGGTTCCTATTTTTTGAGACGTTTCAGACGGCACAAATTACTGCATATTTCATGCTAGAATCATAGAACTGTTTTGCGTTGCTTAATAAATGATGGCCATGTAAATGATGTCATCGCAAAACTGGAAATAAGTGAAGCTCAGAACCACCAAGTTGTAAAAAATGACTGAACCACCTTTTGACCCCCGCAAAATAAGATTCGGTGAAACTACTTTTCCGATAGTGTTGTAATCAAATTACCGCAAAAGAACGACTGGAACAATTTATAATTGATCAGACTCGAATTGGCGATAGCCGAGTCCGCCGAAGGAGGGAAATTGAAGCCAAATAGTATTTCGAAATCAATGTTAATCAAATAAACGATAACATCAAAACCTATTGGATATTGGAATACGGGTACTCGACGTGAGTACATGTAATGGCTCATCAATCATCAAACTGCAGTACAATATAATGAACACGTAATATCGAGGGGCTTCGCGTCGATACCGCTCGAGAGTCCGCAGATCCGGAGGCATAATAGTTGCGAGTCGCCCGCCGTGTCAGCCGCGAAGTATTAGTGAGCCTGAATGTGAGTATGGTTGTCGCAGCGGAATATATAGGACAACAGGTAGCACGCGAATAGATGTTTGTTGCTGCATATATTGCCGGCTTTCCATGCATGCGTCTGGGCTTCTAAATGTTGGTGTCACCGCTACTGTGTGATAGAACTCGTGCATCGTCCATCGAGAGATAAGGTGCAAATATGGACCACCTTTTTAATTTCGACCACCTTTGTGATTTAAACCAAAGGGCTCACCAATTATTACACCTGACATTTCGATTTCATTCAGAGACAATTTCTTTTCGAATTTCATGATGTTTATAAGATGGCTTCCAGTCTTAATTGAGCTGGCGCCATTCGTTACGCAGAAATTTCAGATGGGCATGAAAAATGTCCTGTTGCTGGATAATTTTTTTTTATTTCTGAAAAAATGTTCAATTCTTCTAAGACTAAACGGATTTGACAATGAACATCCACTGCATTTAGATGATCCACCCAAAGTATTTCGACTCATTGCACGAAATGGCTGAGTAGCCCCAAGTACCAGATACTAAACTGGTTCATATCCATACCCTATGCCGTATTTACACCATCCATACCCTATTCCACTATGCGACACACCAGTGTCACACAGTGCATTGGCGAGGCCCAGCAACAGGATCCGAATACCCACGTAAAAACGGATTCGACAACTCGTATCCGCAGTATTCGGATGATCCACAGCACAAAATCTCTGACTAGCCTCAGGTACCAGATTTCTAAAGCGGATCGAAACTCTATTTCATCGTGTAACAAACCAGTGTCGTACAGTGCGTTAGCGAGGCCCAGCTACAGGATCGATTACCTCAAAACAGATTCAACATGTTTAGATGATCCAACCAAAGTATTTCGTTTCATTGAACGAAACTGCTGAGTAGCCTACAGGTACCAGCTTCCTAAAGTGGTTCATAACCGCACCCTATGCCGTATTTACACCATCCAAACTCCATGCCGCTGTGTAACACACCAAGCGACGTACAGTGCGATGCGAGGCGCAGCCTATAGGCCAGGCATAACTGCGCCCACGATACCAGCGATAGTTATTAGTCGCATTCGCAAGGGTACCGAGCCCGAGGGCCGAGAACGAGAGACGAGCGAACGGGTGCGCGTTCAGGTTAGCGTTGCAACGGGATCGAGAGGGCCAAGCGACGGGAGAGGCGCTCGCGGGGTACGGTTCTACGGCGGGGCGGTGGAAGGGGGGAAGGAAGGAGGGGGAGAGGAGAGAGGTTCCCTCGTATCGAACAATGATATCGGGTATTTGATTTGTAACCGACGACAATACGGAACCGCGGCGGCTCCAACGTAGCAGCGGCGGCCTCTCTGTCCCTCAGCAACTCCGCCTCTCTCGCTCACTCGTTCTGTGTCTCCATTCTCGGAGCCCTCAGTCGATCTCGCGCTCGCGTCGAGGAGGTCCAAGCGCTGCAGTCAAATGAGTCGTCGAACCTAAAAACTGTCGGCAAATCGATATTAACCTCAATTCACAATGCAAAACAGGTTTTCAGTCATCTCAACTGTGCGCCGGAATTGAAAGACAAAGAAAAATCATTGGTGTGATTACGTTTTTTTGGTTGCTTGGCAGGTGGTCGAACCGATTTTAGTCTTTAATATGGTTTCTATATAAGTTTCATGACAATTTCTGATTTCTGTAACCAGGTGAGAAAGTCAAGAGGGCACTTTTTTTTAAACGAAGAACCGACTATTCTTGCCGAATTTTCGTCTCATTGTTTTTGTTGCGTCACAATGAACCAAACTGTCGATAGGTGCTAATGTAACGTCGAAAAGGCGACATCCTCGCATTTGACCCAGCATCAAGCCAACCAGTATAGCTGCTCTGGGTCTCATTTTCTACGTACGCCGTCTTGTTTTAATGCCTCGAACTTTCATCTGGTCTCTCGCTCTTTCGCTCCGCTCTTATTCATTGATTCGCGTTCACCCTCGCCGATGCACCGGGCGAATTTAACGTGTATAGTTTCATGACAACTAACTTGACCTGCACGCGATTCCGCGCGGCCCCTCCAGCCCTTTTGTTCTCCGCGCTTCTATCACCCTATCGCCGCATCGCATGCTCTTGTCTACGCCAGATCTCGATTATATTTCCCGGGTTGCGTTATTATTGCAAAGTTAGACGATCCTGTATATAGATATATAGAGGGCGCGTCAAACGCTCGCGGAATAGAACGTGACGTTCTTCTCAAAGTCTCCTTTCAAGCCTCGTGAGAAATTGATACACTTAGGGCAGACTAATTGGAAGTTGAGGAAAAAATGTGAAAAAAACACATGAAAGCACCTCGAAACATTTGTAAGTGACTCGCTCGTTCGTGAAGCCCTCGAGGGCCGGAAACTTTGTGTTAGCAAGGAACCCGACACCTTCGGCCTACATTTCTCTCTTTTTCATTCGTCTAAAAGGGCTATTAAAAAATGGGACGACTTCCTAACGGCCTACAACTGCTTTTCAAATGTTTCTCCAAAATGGCTTGGATCTAAATTGAACAAAGATACTTTTGAAGGACCATCGACGCTCCATGCAGCAAACATGCTTGACCGTCATAGGGTCAAAAGATCCTCACACTAAGTCATCGAACCATCCTAGGGATTGCAAAAAAAAAACCTCCCGACCCCTTCACGAGCCAAAGGTCAACGCACGTATCCACCTCCCACGAACAGCACTAAACAGTGCAAAATGAACCGATTGTTTCAGTTGGCAAACTCGCAGACCAAAGTTTCCTCAATGCCGGAGAAACCATCGAGCCCTTTTCCAACTCGATGTCATCAAACGTCTGCATAGAAAAGGGTAGAAAATGATAGTAACCAGTCCACAAGTACCATCGGTATCAACCACATATATACTTCAAGCGCTGGTCGCAACGCTGCATACGAGACAAACGACGATGATGACGTGGAAAAGGACTGGGAGGGCGTACCCTTCGCGTCCGACTCGCGCTACCAACGACCAAGGGTAACTGGCGCCAACTACAGTCGACAGGGGGCACCGACGACCGCGCCGACAATCGTCCATTTTCGTTCTATTCTTTCCTCTACGCTCCATGTATATGCAATCGGGGAAATATATCCCCGTGGAAAATGCTCAAGCACCGGGCTTGAATTATTAACGATTTTCGCGTACCGCGTAGCTTCGCAAAAGGGCGGAGGGGGTGGAGACCGGTGGAGAGAAAAAGGGTTGGTGATGCCGATCGTAAGAATGCCTCGACGCCGCTGTGTGCTCCATACGTCAATTATTCAGGCCCTGTCATCCCCCGGTTGGCGGCGAGCTTCGACCACCCCCCGACCCTCGTCCCTTGGTCAACCCTTCGTCACCGTTTTCTGCTCCATACGTCGAACTCGCTTCGATTATCACTATGTATGCTTCTGACTGTCCGACTGTGTCTTTGGAAGGCTAACCTGCTGGCAAAAAACCACCCACGTCCATCTATTTCGGGAGATTCCGTTTCGTTTATAGATCATCAGTCTCGTTCATGGGATTTCAGGCCGCTTGCCGTCTGGCGATACACTGACCTGTTGTGTGCCACAATTATACCGCCATGTCTGGTTCGTGGACACTCCGCGACTCGAATACGGACTACTCAATGGACAAACTTGAGGACCAGTTTTCAGCTTTTGTACGTCGCCATTTCTGTCTACGGCGACACTCGGTGACTGGAATACTACCAATTCGATGAACGAAAGTCTCGATGTCTGGCTACCAATGTTCAGCGTTGGAACGTCGTCATTTCTGTCTACGGGGACACTTGGTGACTGGTATACCGACAATTCAATGGAAAAATATGACGTCCGAGTGTCTGGCAGCCAGTTTTCAGCCTCAGATCTGAATGAGGCTGCGGAATTCTGGATGTCACAGGTTCCAATTCTACTGACGAAATGTTCTCAAGATTCGTTTCAGCTAAGAGTTCATCCATTTCGATTAGTTCATCAGCCTAACCCGTCAACACATGACCAGATGAAAGTTTAACAAAACACAACAAAACGAGACAACCGCCTTATTAGAAACTCGAATCACAAATGACCTTCGCATCCAACCCACACCAAATCCAACCCCCCAACTAATCCAAACAAATCAGCCACCCCGAGAACCTCCTTTTTTCGCCAACACATTCGCCCCATCGCATCCACCGCTCATTTCACTCCACCCAATTTCAATTCAATCCCCGGCAAATTCTTTGATTTACACTCACAGTCGCTCGAAGCACACCTACGTACCACACAGACCCGGGGTCACCCACACGTGGTGTCCATGTCCATCACGATGTCGCCCCGGCGTCGCGATATACGAAACCCGATTGATATTTACTCGCGCCACTTAACGCTTAAGAGGATTAACTAACGCGCGCGGTGGGTCGGCGGGAAGGCAACAGGGACGAAGGGTCGTCTCACCGGCCTCCCGTTCGAGCCGGACAGCAGGGGTTGAGGGGCTCGGTCAACGGTTGAGCCCAGGTCTGGGCTCACCCGTCACGGAAGGCCCAGGGAAACGGCAGTTCGTATATGTGGTGTGTGCGGCGCTCGCGGTGCGTATGGACATTGGACCTGGCCTGGGACATACAGGACGAGCCTGAGAGAGCGGCAAGTTCGTCAAGGGGTTCGGTGACTCCCTCTTACCTCGCGCGCCTCTTGTCGATCCTGCGCCCGGGTTAACGCGCGCGCCTCTTCCGATTTCCCGTCTCCGTCCGGCTCTCGTTCCAGCGTCCTCCGCTGTGTCTCTCCGTCTCTCGTCATCAGCCTATATTCGCGATGCACGCTAGAACGCCCGTCTCTGATTACAGTTAGTACAGTCTGCTGGTCTAAACCCCCATAACGCGTGACGCGGTTATGTCGGCCACGTGTACTCGGTAACCAAGAGATTCGGATGGCAACATCCTACTCCTATGCTGTACCATCGATGTACTTACGGCTGTGTGGTATGCGCTGGCTTGGCATGTATTCGTGTTATGTATGTTGATATATGGAAGGGTATGGAAGGATATGGTATGTATATAGTGTTTACGAATGTATATGTTCTGGCGGGTATAGGAAACGGGAGGATTGCGGGGAGGCGGCCGCGGTGAGTATGGACCCTACATCGTCACAAGCCCCCGGCAAGATTGACCCTTCGGCCAGCGAACCGAAAACCGAAGACTCCTGTGTCCCGCGCTGTAACCCGTGGCTGTGTGTTGGGTTTCGTCCGTCGACTGACGCAGTGGGCCATTGACCGGGCGGAAGGTTCGGCGCAGTTTTGACGGGAGGCTGACTGACGTTTTTTTTTTGTAAGGAGTCTGTGATGGGTGAAATTTCGGGATTTTTGGGAGTGGGGAGTGAGCGGTGGCTGAGTTTTTGGGTATTAGTGAGACGTGGCTGAGGATTCAGTCGCTATGGTCTTGATTTGCTTTCTTGGCGACGAAAGACTTTTTTTCTTGGAACCTGCCGCAATGAAGAAGGGAGGCAAATTTAAGTTTCATTGTTTTGCTACTGCTGTCTTCTTTATTTAATTGATGGCGTTCATAAAGGAGACCGGGGATGAAAGTAACAAGAGTCGGTTCTACCAAGCGGGCCTGCAGTGCTACGGGTGATCGTATGCTTGTGTCACAGCGCAGGCTACAATGTCGATATCGACTCAGAATCGTGTTATAATTTCACAGCTGAGATTTGGAAAATGTGAATTCGGCGAGGAAATATATGATTTACGAGTGCTCAAGTAATTTTTCGATTGTACGGATCGCGTCAGCTCACCGATACCGTGTAATCTGCAAGTGGAAACAAGTAAATGGAGTTGAAAGGTGTTTTTTTGGTGAAAATTTTAATCACCGCGTCGATGAGTTTCGGTTAAATAAAAAAAAACCCACAGCATATAAGGTGCTGCTGAGACTGCTCACTCACATCCTACCGAACATAATATTGAGATCGGTGCCATACTGATTGCACGCTCATAATTCCACGACACAAACATCTAATACGTCCAATTCTCCTTCTAACTCGCTACATAATATTGTATAAACGTTGATTCATCATAAAAATCATTAATTTAGTCAAATGCTCGGCACATTCCGAGCTAAAACTTAGAAACTCCTTCGTGCGAATTTTTCATGCTCGCACATTTACCTGTCAAATCCCCACAGGACGTGACAATTGCAAAACTATGGTACGATGCCTTTAAAAAATGTCATCAATGTTTCTGATTTTTCGGGAAAAAATCAGAAACGGTCTCCCCTACTAATTGAAAAACTAAGACCAGCTGGTGAGCCTGATTGCCAAATGAATAAATTTATACAAGGCTAATTTATCAGTGAAAGACATTTTATGAAACAAAACCATTTTTCTACCTGTTTATTGGAATGACCTGAATAAGGCAAATAATTTGGATCGCATCTTTCATTCAGTGTTTCATACATGACTGAAGCTCATGTACGATTGAATTAATTTTTAATTACCAACATTTTTGGTGCTTCTATCGCATTACGTTCCAATCGTTTTCCAGGTAATTTCTGTCCTGCGTTTCCTCACTTTGCCTTCTGTATTTGCATCTCGCTTTGTCCCAAACTGAACCTGCACATTGCCGCAGCCATACGACTACGTGTACCTGGCTCACCAATCTACAAGCGACTCTGTGGTAGATAATGAGTGATTAGGTCATTAGTTGTCCAATATTCGAAGCTCGGGAGAACCCTCGTTCTCCCTCTCGCTCCCCCGATCGACCCCTCGATACGACCGTTCCACCCTCTCGCCATTCCTCCCGCCACTCCGCCGTGTTATCCGGCTCGACCTCTGCACTTCGCAATAATCTATCTCTCTTAACGCACGTCCACGTTCCGTTCTCCAGTCGATCAAACTTTCTCTGTCTCTCTTGGGCCCCTCTTCCCACCTGTTTACCTCAGCCTTCTCGACGCTCATCGAGCATCCACTTCACCGTCAAGGGCCAATTCGCCCGCATTCTACGCCTGTACGCTGAGAATCCGCATTTCTCTCGTGATTAACCTACGAATTTACATACATTTTATTTTGTCCTCAGAATTAATTACTTGAAAATAAAACATTCAAACAAATCTCCTGCACCGCATTTCTTTTATAACACTTAGATATTCCTAGCAGTTTTGCCAACTACCAATTGATAATCCACACGATAGATAAATTATGAATCACTAATTATTATCTATAAAAAGTCGCTCCAAACGATTTATAGATCAAGTATCAATCACCACAATTAATTAATTACAAAAATGTCTTCGCGTAGAAGAAAAATGAGTAGCCTCGAACACGGAAATTCGACAGCGTTTGGAAATTTCATGACGCGAAATTTGCAACCCCGACGGCTCGCGAAATATCCGTTAAGGCTCTAAAGACGAAGAGCGATGTTGTGGGCGGCATAAGTCAATTCACGAAAGCGACGGCGAGGCGAATTTAATTCGAGCAAGTTAAAGCGTGACGAAATCGTTCCGTCACTCGGGGGCACACGAGGCTCTTGCCGCCGCTGGCGATGGCCAGAAGAAGCGCGGCAAAATCGACGGGGGCCGCGCGCGCGGGTCGACGCGATGCAACTACTTGTTCAACTCTCCCGACGCGCTAGTGACTAGGTCATAACTATTTAAATCCTCGCTCGGTTAACGCTGTATATACGCTACTTACGCGGCTCGCGGACGGACAAATTGTTGTATTAGTCACGCCGAGTTTATATTAATAAAGTCGAGCGATCTACCGTCACGGAATATTCTCCATGTTTCACGGACCTTCGTGTATTCTCGGCACAATAGTTTCATCTGTCGCGCGGGGAAGACGAGAAACTTGAGAATTACGTGGCTTATTTAATTATTGAATTCGCACCGGTTCCCACTGGACTCGACAATTAGTCGGTCGGTTTCTTATTTTCTTTTTATCGTTCAACTGTCAGACTCACTGACGATGATGTTTTTCGATGTTGCAAGAATTTGCAAAGATAATAATGAATAAAAATCGAAATGAGACAGTGACTTGTGAATTAATTATTGAATTCCTACTCGTTCCCGCTGACCCCGATAGTTACCCAGCCCTTATTCATTTTTTTTCTTCCACCTTTCAGACTCACTAACGACGTTTGCAGACGATTTAAAAATTTCCATAAATAATCATGAAAAAAAGAAAATCGAAATGAGAAGGTGATTTGTGAATGAGAAAAATTACATCGATTTGAGTTCCAAGAAATAAAAAAAACGTTAATGTAAAACGTAATTGTAAATTTGCGATTAGTTTGCACAATAACGCAAACTCGACTATAATGACTAATCGCGCGGCGTTGGAATCGACGATATTCATCGATGTAAGCGACGGCAGCGACGTCACACGGCGCAATTCTCGAATTCGACGCCGCAAACGCAGAAAATAAACGCGTGGCGGAGGCTAATTTTCTATAATCATCGTTCGTTTAATTTTTCCAAGCTCCGCCTTTTTGCTTCTTTTTCTCTAAATCAACTATTCATCTGTGTCGATTAGAGCCGCGCGAAGAACTTGTGACTCAGCTCGATGACGATGCATCGCGAAGCCTTTTACCGTGCGCATCGACTGCCTTACAAATTGTCGAGTTCTGTATTTTTATCCCTCGATTCCTGCTCGCTTCTTTTTTTTTTCGTTTCGCTTTTCCTTCCGACGTGCAATATGCATATTGTACGAATGCTCTCGAGCAGTCGTGGCGCAAAGTTTTATCGCGGAAGGGCGTTTCGCGAGGGTGCGGAAAATGACGAAAGGGGTGGGAGATCAAACGGACATTCCCGCGGGATCGATCGCCGCGCGAATCGATTTCCCGATGATACCTTATTACCCGCCATTTCCCCTCTCATTCCCCGTCTTTCATTTTCCATGTGTCTCACGCCCTTTTTCTTTCCTTCCGTCTCATTCCACCCTTGCGATACATATGAATATGCAAACGGTGCCGATAAAGGCGACATAAAAGCGACGGAATATTCGACCTTTCGAATTGCCGCGCCCGGATTGCGCCACACTCACCTGTAATAATCACGTATTGTATATACGTATTGTATATAGTGATCGATACGATCGGCGATCTCGATCTATTGGTACCGAGGACCCCCGAAATTACACGAAAATCACCGAATGACCATTACGTGGGTCCTCGCGACACGCGACTCACTCTCTTCTCTCACCGAACGTTCTACAAGGTGGACCTCCCAAATACAATTGACTCTCGGCAACTACGCGAATAAAGCTGAGTATTTATAAATTAAGGAACAAATATTCGAATTCGGAGGTTCATCATATATATGTAAATATATTATATCTATTTTTATTTGAGAGAAAGAGAATTTTCAATTTATGGTGAATATTGATGTGATTTTATTTTGTATATGTTCCAATTAAAGTGAAATTAATTGAAGTGAATTGACCCCCATAACTCCGTGTTTATAATTATTAATTCTTGGAGACTTAATGCCGGAAATATTATTTATTCGGTTACCATTCATAGTTATTTTATTTCTGAAATTATTTATTATTCTTATCATACAACATATATTTTCATTTGAATTCTATATATATTTTAAATTTAATAAACCGGCATAAAATAAAAGAAATAATAAAAGGAAATTGTTGAAAGAAAGAAATATAAAATAATATTATAAGCAAAGAATCATTACACACCTGTGCGTTTTACATGCCGACGACCTTGTCCGTCGCCGCGGACGGCAGCGCCGAGGCCCTTCGTGCCGGAAGCAGCGCGATCGAGGAGGTCCGTCCGGGTGTCCAGGTCGCACAGCGCTCGCCGAAAAAATCCATCGATGCGACAAGCCCGCGCGGGTCTCTCCGGGTCCTGCAACAGAAAAGCGAAACATTCTTTTTTTTTAATTCGGCGGAAACAAATCGAATTGATTGTCGGCCACGAAAATCGAGCATTTCGTGGCGAAAAGGGGGACAGGTTTGACACAAAAATTTATCCTTTTTTTTTTGACAACCAAAAAATAAAATATTTCCATGCCTTAAAAAAAAATCCTGAATACGTTATTTGAGTAAATTATTCGCAATACCGCGCAATCCAGTCTTCTGTCTAGAAAAAAATACCAAGATTAAAAAACTGCAATAAGAATGTCTTCTTGAGAATTAAAAAAATTCTTCTTTTTCTCCGTCATTTTTTGCTGACTTCTTGACGCAAAAGTGCGTCAAGAAGTCAGCAAAAAATGACGGAGAAATCGTCCGCGCTGTAATACCGAATTTTCTGAATTTCCTTGAAACTCGATTGCAGGCACTCAAACACATTTAGAAGGAAATTCGCCTCGCACCACTGTCCAAAATTGAGCAGAAAAAAAGAGAGAACCGGAAATTCGAGGGCGAGAAGGGGAAGCGAAAAGCAGGCGGACGACGCCGAGAGTGAGGACGGGAAAACGTACGTACCGAGTTCCGGTACACTCGAGAGCTATATGCATCGCTGCGGCGAATCCAATAATGTCCTTTACAGCGGTCGTTCGCACGCGGAACGGGCTGGTCCGGAAAACGAGTGGAAAAAGTGGCTCGTATAACGCTCGGCGTTCCCTCCGCAAAGAGAAAAGCCCACTATATAACGTATATGCATGTATATTTATTATATATGTGTAGGATGCCGTGTTACACCCACTGTAGTCCCTTATTCCATCTCCTCCCTCACCCTACGCGGTCGCGAGGATCTTTCCCTCGCCGAGATAAAAAATATAAAGTATCGAAAGTTCAGATCGCGTGTGCGGCTGTTATACCACACCGGGATGACGGAAATATTCCCGCGTATCACGTGAATCTATAGATATGCAGAGCGACGTGGCTCGGGGCTTTATCGAAATCGATAAATCGATCGTGAAAAAAAGTCAAGAGATTTTCAGTTTTATTCTCCCCGTGCGTCTCGAAATTATTTCGACGCGGAAGAAAATAACTCGTCTCGCTGTTGTCTCTTCGGGCCACCGAAAAATCATTTCCGCGGTTACGTTGACAGTTGACAAAAGATGCGTTGACGAAAATCGTTTAGCAGGCTGAATTAAATTCGTTTAAAAAATTATAAAACGCTGTTTCTCCAAAAACAAGTTTTGGGAAAAAATTCAGGAGAATCAAATTTAAAAAGTAATGGACATTCTTTTAATGTTTCTATTTTAACTTTTTTTTTCAATTATTTCACTTTTTTTTTGCAAGGAAGACAAAATTTCTCTGTAGACGAGAAGTTCGAAAAGTTAATGCAAATTCCAAGGAACAAAGTTGAGGATACATATAGCTCATTTTAGAAAACCACCGCGGCGGCGGCAGCGGCAGGGGGAGCAGCGGTAGCGATGCGGTTACAGCAGAATAAACCTCTCAATAATGAGTTCCTCGAGTGAATTCACTCGACGAAAGGCGCGGGATAATAAAACGTTGGAAGCGGCGCGAGGCCGCGATGGGCGCTGGGCACACGGGGGTTGCGGCCCCCGGGGGTAATGGTAAGAGGCAATAAAATATAATGAAATAACATTCAATCCGGCGGGCCGGCGAAAGAGAGACGGGGATATTGCGAAAATATTATTACTAACTTATTACTAGGAGCCAGGCAAAGCGCTGCTGCCGCTTCACCAATCTGTCTCCCCTGCCTCCTTCCTCTTCCACCCTTTACAACACCACCACTCCACAATTTCTCTCTTTCTTCCCGCGCAAACTTCACCCTTCCGCTCGTTTTTTATAAACGATGTTTTTAAACGTTTTCAAACTCGATATCTATTTTTAACCGAGGAACTGTTTGCCCCGAACGAATATGGTTAACAATTTTTTTTTTATTGCGCTGTAAAAACGTCGGTGGAAATTGAATTTGGCGGAGAAAGATGATAAAAGAAAGTGGAAAATTTATTTTTTATTTTGGACTACATTTAAGGGAGTTAATATTGAAGTGAAAAATAAATTGGTCAGATTTTCTTGTAAAAAAATAGACGGCAACTTTTTTTGGGTCATAATGAAAAGTGTCTCGAATATGTGATTTTCGTAATGGGATTTTACTTCGCTGAATTCTCGTCCGAGGGAATAAGAGTCGCCACAAAGTTTGGGTCACCCGTGCGGCTGTCAGTAGAAAACGGACTCACAGTCTCGCAGCCTCGTCGATTGACATCGAGCGAGATCAATCTCGTCTCGCCGCACGAATCTCAAATGTAAATAATCGTCGCAGTCGGTCGGTCGATCGTCGGCACATTCGGCTTCCAGGAATAAATACAAATTATTACGTACGCCTCAGTCTCGAGATTTCTCGAGACGCGAGTGACGAAAGGCGTTGCATAAACCGAGACCTGTGTATTCCGGGAACATTGAAAAATTAATTCGTTTTTGTTTCCAGGCCTTTCGAAAATACGCCCTTAATCTTGGAGATTCGAAACCCAAGTGCAACATTTTTTTTTAATTTCCATCTTGCAGAGAATAAAAAAAATAGTCATCGAATCTTTTTTTTTTTTTGTATCTTAAAAATAAAAATAGCTTCGACAATTTCTTCGATATACATTTTCTTAACAAGAAAAATGTAATATTGTGTTTAATTTGACTTAAAAGAAAAAATCCACTGTCAATGCACCCGAAGTCACAAACACACCGAGAGAAAAAATTTCCTTGATTCCAAAGAAATGGGTGGATTGAATTTTTTTCATTGATTTCAATGAAATATTTCTTTGAATTTCAAAAACATGATCTCCTTGATTTAAAGAAACGATATGCCTGACGGCACCCGGTCTGTCAACGTTTGGCTCTTTCGCGATAAGTCGTATTGGTGTTTCTCGCGCAAGCTGATCTGTTATGTTATAGTTGAGTCAAGTCAAATCAAGAAGATAATCATTGGTTAAACCATCGAAGTTATTGGTGAACATATCTAAGTACTATGGTACGTAACCAAAAACTTGGTGAACATAACCTATAATTTGGTTGATGACATCATTCAAAGAAAATATAATATTAACTTAAGGATATTATTTCATTGACCTCAAAGAAATGTTTCATAGGTTGAGATTTCAAGGAAATTTCATTGAATCAAGCAAACTTTTTCTCTCGGTGCAGAGCGAGCAGCAAACGAAGACCAGACAAGACGTGACGCAAAGAAAGATGGATGTATAAATATATAATGGTGAACGGCGGAGACGGGGGGAGCGCGAGAAGCGAGTAAGGACGTCTCCGTAACAATCCTATCGCAGCGTGTAGATCTCGGGTGTTCGTAACGAAGCGGCAAATCGAAACTAAACGGGGCGGCCCCGTGAATGGGAAGATCGGAAAATAACGTTGCGCCGATGGTAGCGTCGAGACTTCCGGTCTCGGGATCTCCCGGCCGCGCGGCGTGCGCGTGTCTGTCTCTGCTGGCGTCGAGTTAGCGCGCTCGCTCGACCGCCTGCCCGCTGCTGCTTCTCTCGTTTCTGCGCCGTCGCCTGTATCTGTCTACTTTGCCGTAGTGGCACCAACACTCCGGCCGGGGCAAAACAAACGTCGGTCCGACGGCTCCACACTTTCGCGACGAGCGCGGCAGTCGCGAGGGTCGCCGAACTCTGCGCGCCTTCCGCGCCGGCTCGCGAAAAAAAACGTCCCTCGTCACGCGTGCAATTGCAATTAGATAGAAACGCGGTAACCACGCTCAACCGTAATTCGGTAAATTGTGTCTTTGCTGTGTCACCCGATGATATATTATTATATTAAGAAAATGACGGGTAGCGGTAAGAAGCCGCGGTAAAAAGTTTTTAATGACGGTCATCATTTTAATTGTCACCCACGGACATTTTTTTTATTAATTTTGTTTTGCCTCGTCGACTATTAAATATAATACAAACCGAACCTTAATTTTTTCGTTTCTCGCGTTTTTCGCGTCGAATTTTCGATTTTTCGAGCAAATAACCGATGCTTCTCGGAATTAGCGGGAAATCGGCCATCGGACAGGGTTTTCAAAGTTTACGAAATCGAAAAAAGCAAGGAAAAATTTGCGATTCTTGAGGATCCGGGTTTAAAATTGTGTGAACAATTCAGAATTTAAGATATCGCATTCCGCCTTGCGGCATTCTTTTCGTTATTGAGTTTTTTTCTCGAAGGAAGGAAAAAAAATCCAGATTCCATCGATCCAAGAAAAGTAACCTCAATTTTAGTGAAGTGATGAAATTTCGAAACAAGTGCGAAAACACTTCTTTTAACACTTCGTTTTGATGTGTTTTTGTCTGTACGCAACGAATTCGATATTAGTTTTTTTTTTAAACGCAATAGTTTTAAAGAAAAAACTTTTTTTAAACTTGATTATTTTCAATACCTTAATTAATTTTTTTTAATTTTGGGTAAGCGCGCGAAGTGCGCGTATGGACTAGTTATCATAAATAAATAAATAGTATATTGTGCAACAAGGGTCGAAAGTTGGCGATTGCGACGAGTGTGAGTTTTGCTGCCCGAGCGAAGCAAGGGCTGCAATCACACGAGTCGCAATTGCCAATTCGACCCGTGTTGCACATCATACTTTTTGTAACGAGTGCACGAATCTGCGGCACTTGGAATGGCAGTCGCGCGAGACGAACACTGAAAAGTGAGGTTGTGATTCAAGGGACGAAAGTGAATGACAGAAACTCTCAAGGGACGAAAGTGAACGAAATGCGAACTGCGCATGCGCGACTCTGTCATTTCACCACAGGTTCGCGACTGACAGGGAAACGGCCACTTTCGACTCGCAAGACTGCCATGGAAAGTGCCGCGATTCGTGCACGTGTTACAAAAAATATTTTTTCTCCCGACTCCGCTAAAATAACCCCATTTCGTGTCCGCAACGCGGGCGGAAAATCCCTCATTTTTGACGCGTGACTTACGCATGCGCAGTCCGCTTTCATTACCTCCCTAGGGAGGTAATCAGCTCATTCCTGCCCGCGCGGGAGTAATGGGAACCGAACTACGCATGCGTGTCGTCACTTGTCAAAAATGAGGTTATTTTCCGTCCGCGTTGCACACACGAAATGTGGTTATTTTTTAGCGAAATTGGGAGAAAAGTATAGTACGTTACATGGGAGGAGTGCAACTTTTCACCTCGTGTGAATTTCTGCCCTCGCTTCGCTCGGGCATCAAACTTCACACTCGGTGAAAAGTTGCACTTTCCTCCCTTGTAACGTAATGTACTATTTTCCCCCTTTCCAGACGATTCGACCCCATCGACCTGTTTAAACATCCTATTTCAGGTCACGTGCTACCAAAGTGGATCATCGTCGCGTTTCCGTCAAATGCAAAAAACGACCCGCGACGGATCGAAAAGTCCGAAAACTCCAGACGTTAGAGAAATCGAAACGTCTTCAAGTGGCATCGACTCGAGGTATCCGGCGATGCGTTTGAGTCCATCAAAGTCCGTCGCGGTGAGACCGGCAAGATCTCCGGAGTGTCCGGAGACCCGCGGACGCGGGTCGCATTGCGCGACGCAATAGGATCGCTACGGCTGCCGGTCGTCCATGAATAATACAGATTTTTGTTCTTGTTTCACGACACTCGGTCGGTGTGCGTTATGCACACACGACGCACGCCTATTTTGCATGGGAGTTACGAGGCTGCGCGAGGAGAACCCGAGCGACGTTCTCCACACGGGCTCCAAACGTCTTGCGTAATATTATAATCAGCCGCGAGAAAAATAAATAACTACGGCGTCGTTGCCGACGCGGAGATTGAAATCTTTTTCTCCCCGTCCTCTTTGCCCCTCAGCCCCATTCATTCGCGCTCGCTTCCCGGTCTACGGTTTCCTGTGCCGAGTCGCCGTAACCGATGCGCGCGATGCGGTAAATTGCACGCGGTTGGAATCCTATTGGAAATCCCAAACTTATACTCGCAAAGTTTTGGCGCGTGATTTACACGCGACACTTACGACTGTTTTCTGTCGCTTTATCGCCAGGCGCGACTGACCGCCGCGGTAAATACCCCATTTGCCATTTGAATAATAAACATTGCGATAGGTCAGTCAAGATAGAGCCGAGAAATTGTCGCTAGACGATTTAGGAGTCTTTGAGGCGCGAGTTGTACCCGAGAAGGCAAAGTTCGGGAATCGAGTGTGCGAAATTTTAAGTAGTAGTAGTAAAAGTAATTGGTAATACAATGTAGGCTGTACGTTTGTTCTGTCTTTCTTTTCTCCTTCCAATACTATTTTTCTAAATTGGTGTATTATCAATTGGCCATCGACCGAGGTCCTTCAGTCCTGGAGTATCCAAAGTTTAAGAATTGTTTCATACATTATTTGTGTATTTATGAGTACATATTTTTATGGTTCTTCGTTTAACATTATTTCGAGGTTTTGGTAGGTGGTACATGTTGGGTATTTATATCGGCGGTGTATATTATGTGCAGGTTGTATGCAAAGTGGTTGGATATTTTCTAGTCGCTTGGATGCGAATCGTTTGTTGAGTTGATGGCTTCTTGTTATTATTTGAGTGATTTTATTAATGTTATAAAGTAGTGTGCTTCGTGGGTTGTGCAGGGGGGTTTCGTGGTGTCGAATTCGTGTGAGGTTGCGTATGGCACAGGGTTCAGCTGTTTTAATTTTTTTAATGCGATTCCTTTGCGGTTGATGAGTGTGGAATGTCCGTATTCTAATATTGATCTGCATACGCTTTTGTATATTTTTGTTGGGTGTATGTTTATTTTGCGGTCTCGAAATATAATTTACCTTAAGTGTCAGGCTCTTGTTGCTGTTCTCTTTTTACAATGTTGAAGATGGTTTATGGAAGTTTAGTTTTTGGTCTATGGTGATTCCTAGTTATTTTGCATGGATCTGGGCTCTGACTTCCGCATTGAATAGGTGCACCTTTGGCGATTGTGGGGTGATTTTGCGGTTAAAGATGAGTAATTGAGATTTCGATGGGTTGGGCTTAAGGCGCCATTTGTTGAACCATTTCACTGTTTTATTTACGGATTTTTGGAGAGCGTCTATTATATTTGGTAGGTTATTTTGGTGGGCTATTGCTGCGGTGTCATCTGCGAATTGCAGGGTATATTGACCGAGGTCTATTGATTCTTTATTGTTTAGGTTTTAGTTGTCGGACTTTCAACTTGGTGGAAGTGGCTAGTTCGGTTTCGCATAGGGAAAGAAACTGAGGTGTTTCTTGTTCTTTTATTTTCATTTCCGTTTTTACAAGAAACGATGATTGATTATTCTAATCAGAAATGAAAATTGATAAAAGAGAACTTCTATAACATATTAATTCAAAAAATGGAATCTGTAATTTACGAAACATTGAAATACAACTCGTAACCTTGAGTCAAAAAAAATATTTTTTTTTTGTAACACGTGCACGAATCGCGGCACTTTCCATGGCAGTCTTGCGAGCCGAAAGTGGCCGTTTGCCTGTCAGTCTCGAACCTGTGGTGAAATGACAGAGTCGCGCATGTGCAGCTCGCATTTCGTTCACTTTCGTCCCTTGGGAGTTTCTGTCATTCACTTTCGTCCCTTGAATCACAACCTCACTTTTCAGTGTTCGTCTCGCGCGACTGCCATTCCAAGTGCCGCAGATTCATGCACTCGTTACAAAAAGTATGATGTGCAACACGGGTCGAATTGGCAATTGCGACTCGTGTGATTGCAGACCTCGCTTCGCTCGGGCAGCAAACCTCACACTCGTCGCAATCGCCAACTTTCGACCCTTGTTGCACAATATACTATTTCTTTTTCGCAATAAAAGACAATTTATGATAATTTAAAATTCAGAAATTGAAAAAAAAACCTTAATAAAATGGAAACTATTTCAAAACTGAAGTTCAACAGTGACGGAGCCAAAGAAATTCAGTTATAAAAAAATGCATGTACTTCAATACGAAAAATTCCTGAAAGAAATTTGACACTTTCGGGGAAAATTGAAATTCCACGAAACGGTCGTTCACAGGATCGGGGGCTGCTGAACTTTGATCTTGGTGTGTCTATACATTTCGCCGGGGAAGCCACGAGGCTTTCGATACGACGAGGCCCGCGAGTAAACAGTACGGGAGTAGAAAAAAAGTCGTGGAACTGCGAGTAATGGCCGATGACGGTACAATAGCAATCTCGACGAGAAGTCCGCGCGGGGACGAAGAGAGCGAGGAGGCCCCATGAGAACGAGCGAGCGTCTTTCCCACGGGCGAAAATATATGTAATCTTAAATTCAACACCGCGTCGTGGCGCTCGGTGTGCTCGGGCGCTATCGATTCAACGCCACCGGCCACTCGTTCCAGCGCGGAATATATTAAGTATCCGCGTAACACGTACATGCAGACGTTACACCGAATCACGAAAGTATTGGTCTCTCTCGCTCCCACTCTCTCCGTGAGTCTACGTGGGTTTGGGGTTAAGACACAGCGAGAACCGCGAACGTCGTGAAAATCAACTCGAGCACAAATTGCCGAGCATGATCTCTACCCTCGACCGACAACCAGCAGCAGCTCGATTGTTGTGTACACAATTCAGCGCCCGGGAACGAAATTAGACGGCAATCAATATTTTTTTCAACCGGTTTTCTATTCTCCTGCGATTCCACATTTTTCCTCTGATTAATCCGGAGTCCGTCGAGTTCGGTTCAGGAAAAATCGTTCATTTTGATTGATTGACTTGATTTATTGTAAAAAATTATTATAAAGGAGTAAGTAACGTCCATTGGGACTCGAAACATAATACGAAACGATAAATAATAACGCGGCAGTGCAGACAAAAATGCAAATGTGCAAAGATGTTATAAAGACCAATTTGATCAAAATATGAATTACACACAAAAATCCCAAACTTATAACTACCCAAAAAACATCTTGCATTTTCGATATATGTATTGTTGTCGTATTATTCGTTCTTTGATTGGCCGTCGGGTTGCCCGCAACTCGTTGCTAACCAACAAGCAGTTTTATCTTGTTACTATAGAGTAATCATACTCGCTGGCGCGCCTGCCTGCATTTTTTTCGCCAAAATCGGCCTCAGATATTTTTTTCTTCAAAATATTAACTTTTAACCTATACCATCGTTCTGAAGTCGCATATTCTATCCCTGAAAAACAATGGTTAACAACCTTTTTAAATCAATTTTGAAAAAAAAATATTTTTCGCGGCTTTTTTTTTTGCAGAAGTCATAGATCCGGCTGCGGACCGAAAATCGACTTGGGAAACTTTTCTTTTCAAAATATCGACTTTTAACCTATACCATCGTTCTCAAGTCGTATATTCTACTCCCGAAAATACTGGTTAACAACCTTTTTTAATCGATTTTGAAAAAAAAAAAAAAAAAATTTGGCGACTTTTTTTTTGCAGATATCATAGATCCGGCTGCGGACCGAAAATCGCCAAAATCGACCTGGAAAACTTGTCTTTTCAAAATAACGACTTTTAACCGATACCATCGTTTTCAAGTCGTATATTCTACCCACCCCAAAACACTGGTTAACAACCTTTTTTAATCGATTTTGAAAACAAATATTTTTGGCGACTTTTTTTTTCAGAAATCATAGACCCGGCTGCGGACCGAAAATCGCCAAAATCGACCTGGGAAACTTTTCTTTTCAAAATACCGCAATACCCTAATTATCCGGATTACCCAAACTATTCGGCCTATCCAGATTGCCCGGATACTCGAATTATTCGAACTATCCAGATACTCGAACTACCCGAACTATCCGGATATTCGAACCATCTGAACAATTTTATTTTTATTTTTTAAATGTGTGAATAGTCACAAATTTTTTATGTGTCTGTCATACGGATGGATCATTTTCACTTTAAAAAAGTTAGTTCGGCGGCTGATTTGTTAATCAATTTCTTACTATCAAATTCTTAATAACATTTTGTAATTATTTTTATGCCAAATCGATCTTCTCATAGCACCTTCCGTATGCTTAATTTTCTTCAGATTTTAGTCCCATGGAGAAGTGTCCGAAATGTTCTCTAAATGTTTATGCTAGGCCGGACTCTACGCTTATACCTTATCTTCTGTAACGGCTGGACCGAGAATTCGGGGATGTGTGTAGCATGATAGTGCGGATGCATTGGCGAAGTTTCGAAGAGAGAAAAGATATGGTGATCTGACCGGGACTCGAACCCGGAATGTTCATTCCTTAGTCAGAGCGCTAACCAATGCGCTAATGTCACCTGTACTTTTCTCTCATTCGAATCGTCTTCTTATATGAAGGGCCGTTACACTTCAAAGAAAAAAAATGGACTGCCGGATGACGTTTCATTGGACGAGATACTCTACTGCTACTCGTATTTTCCCGACGTCGAATGACAGTACAGGTCACCTGTACCATTTTCGCACCGACTAGGAAGCGGGCAAGCTTAAACCAGTAATTCCCTACCACCCACACCGCTCTTTCAACGAAATTTAAACGTCGACGTACTTTTTTTTTACAATGTAACTGTTAGTTGACATATACTGGTGTGACATTTCATACCATGGACGTTGGTAAAACCTGCAACAGAGGGTTCGCTGGGCTGAAAACTAGCCTGATTGTGAAATTTCTTCAATCACAAGTGCTGAGAGCAGGCGTGAAACGACATTTTACCAGTAATATTGTTATCGCTCCCACACCTTGTTCTACAATACCGAACGTTTAGGAAGGGTTAAAAAAATATCCGTTGACTGACAAATATGTTTTTGATATTTCATGTCATGGAAATGCCAAAACGTTATACTGTGCGTAGCCAATTTTACCCCGGTTTTTTTTTAATATGCGGAATTATTCAATAATCGTAAAAAAGATGAAAAGAACGACATCGGATATTTGTATATTATTATCATCACACGATCGGGGCTCGAACTTATCCAGTAGTTGCAGATTCAGTGGTGACTGTATTCTAATTCCGCTGTACCATTCAATCAATTTCGCGAATTTGTCGATATGCGCGTTTCTCAACATGATTAATAAAAAATCAGAAATCAAAATATCGCGTTCCTTCTTGCGGCATTCTCTTCGTTACTAATTTTCCTCTGGAACAAAAGAAGAAAATCCAGGTTCGATTCATTAAAAAAAAGTAACCTCGATTTTAATGAAGTGACAACGGGGTAAGCGCACGAAACGCGCGGATGGGCTAGTGTTAAAAAAGCAGTGGTCGAAATTTATTAAGATATCACAATAAAATATAAAAATGATTTCTCATCTGATAATGTTTACTATTTCCAAAAATTAGTACACCCAATCAAAACAATAATTAAAAAAAAAACCATTGAAAAAAAAGCTCTTCAAAAAATTAATAATTCCCAACCCTCCAGAGCAAAAATTCATAAAACCCCATGAAAATTGCGCCCCATCGAAATTCCATCGGAACCAAAAAAGAACCCCTTCATTCGCCCGACGCAATAATCGCGGGGCACCCCTCCTTGTAACCGGGTAAATAGATATTACCAGCACTCCCGTTGAATTATATGTAGCATTACGATTAGAATATATCCCCGGTCGTCCTGCCGGTACTTGGACGCGCTTCTATAATTATACCGCGCGCATTGAATATTGCGTGCGGTGCAGCAGCAGCAGCAGCAGCAGCCGTCGCCGTTGGGATCAGAGCGTACAAAGCGGACAGAGCGAGGCTTCGGGCATCGCCGGTGCCCGACCACCGCGACTGCTGCCCACTGCCCACTCTGCCCACTCTGCCCACTGCAGTACGAATGCATAAACGACAAAACACGTATTACGTGTAACCGGACTCCGAGCTAGAGATCAATATACATAATAGAGGGTATCTATAGCGAGCGGCAACCCGTGCTCATTTACTTAATTGTGTTCTATACGGTGGTGACCGTAAGAGGGCGAGGGGAACGCGGGGGGCGGGGGGGGGGGGGGGGGAGGGGGTCCGAACGGGGTGAGGCGAAACCGGCGGACGATCGTTTCGTGTTGGTCGTGTGTGCACACACCGACCAACACGGTTTTCCCGAAACACGTACACACACGACTCCTGCGCTACTATCTACCTGGCGCACGTCGAATATCGCGCCCGACGCTTCGACTCGTGTCTGTGTGCAGGTCTGATATAATTGGGGAAGTGTGTGGAGGCGCATTCGCCGGGTGTATGTGGGGCGAAGTGACTGGAGGCCGGTGGGTAATATTCAGACGTATTCGCGGGTCCCTACGTTGGCGCATCAATTTATGGCGCGAGAGGTCGGCCGCGCCCGACACCAACCCCAGCGCCACGGTGAAGGAAGGGGTGAGGGGGGGGGGGGGGGGGGGGTAGGTTGTTCTTTATTTTGCGGACCTTGTGCACGAAGGCGGACGCGGTCGGTCTAATAAAAAAAATGTTTTATTTATTTATTTAGTTTGTACACTATTTTTACGAGACCTACGAAAAAAAAAAAAAAAACGAAACGTGGTAGAAGAAGAAGACTGGATTACAGATATGCAGAATGAACCCATATAGCATCAGATATTCGATGTATATTCATTTTAGGTCCACGATGTGAAAAGTATATCGTGTACATTGTATGGATATTTGTTTTTGCATACATGTAGATACATGCTTACATGAATGTCCAAAAGATATTCGATGCACATACTTGAATGATTAGAATATTAACGTCCGGTACTGATACATTCGTAAGATATTCTGAGTTTCTGATGTTTCTCATACAGCAGTAACTCAATAAAATTCAGCCACGTGTATCAGAAAAGTTTTTCCGCAGTTTTCCTGTACCCTTGTGTAATTGCGATATCGTAGTGCATTTGGCTGGTCCGCAACCAGATAGCTACAATAGTGAAACCAAAATGGCTCGCAAAAACAACATCGAATATGAATAATCAATAATGTTTACCAATACTTCTTTTGCCTCCTCATAGAGGAAGCTTTTCATTGTCAAATATATATTCATTGTGTATTACTGCGTCCCTTATTAAATTATGTTATTTTCTTTCATCTACGCATCTGAGATATATATGCACAGAATGTTAATACCTTCCACGTATTTAGACGTACATAGGATATACTTGCACATATGGCGCGCATGCGATGCACATACACTGAATATCCTCATGGATATCCAGGGTATGTTCAATGAAGATAAAAATAATCTCCTTTAGATATACATATCATATACATATACACGGAAAAAAAAGTTTGGTTGTGCCAACTAACCATTCACATTGCTGTCCCTCAGTCTTTTGCGATTAGTTGCAGCAACCTATATATTTATTGCCGAAACCATTCCGAATGGATGTGGTAACTATTCACGATTTGTTGTACATAACCTAAAAACGATATTATTAAATTTACGATTGTGCCGCTCAAGGCGCGAGTCTCATCTGTACATAACCTAAAGACCATATTATTAAAGCTTTAATTGTGTCGTTCGTGAACCGATTCGTGTTAATTTGTCATAAGGATAGTACAAGTAGTGCAATTCTATTTCGAAAAGCAATGACACGGTTGGTATGGACAAGTAACCGGAACTTGTGCTTCTGCCTACTGGAATAGTTGCATCAACAATTCGTTTGTTTGCCGCAACTAACAGGGCATCTACCAACGAAACTTTGTTCGTGCAACCAATTCCTTTTGATTGTCACAACTAATCCGAGTTGTAAGAGAATTAGAATAATCCATTGATTCTGCCAACTCATTCCTTGGTTGTGTTCACTAATTATTTTTTTCCGTGTATGATTTGAAGAATATGTCTATATCCACAAATGTCTCTGCAATATATATGAAATGTATGTACAAATGCTATACCTGAATTATAAAGCAAATTGTGAGTAAATGAAGCCGCGCACACAAAAGTCAATATCCAAAACAAAAAAGATTACAAGAATATGATAATCGGGCGATAAAAAATCATTCTGCGAATGTAATAATAATATGTAAATTATTTTAAACGGCAGCGACAAATGCGAAAAGAGTAACATTATCGATTCGGAACATTTGTGATATGTGATCGCAATTTCCCGTCAATCATTTATACGACTTTCCCCCATTTTTCGTTACTCAGTTCGCGAAATTGACGAGGACCGAACGAGGCGACGATTCGGGCGCCAAAAATCATTACCGCCGAAATTGCAGCGCAATCAAAATGGTGATAGCGGGAGTAAAAAAAAGAAATAAAAGAAATCAAAAAGTTATTGGCCGCACCATCGGGGAGGAGAAGAGGAAAGGAACGGGGGGGGGGGGGGGGAGGGGGTGTACAAAACCTCGACGCGGCATTCGGCCGAGGCGAACAACAAAATGTCGACCGCAATTATGCTGTAATTAACTCGAAAACACGGCGCGCCGGGATTCTCGGGTATGGCGCGAGAGAGAATCCCGGCGCTGCGCCGGTGTCGCTCGCGGGGGTTATCGCTCGACGCTCGTGTGCGGTGCACAGGTGGTTGGGGATTTTTGTATTTAGCGGTTTCCGTCGCGCCGCCGGCCTCGCGCTCGCCGCCCGGCGCGCAACGTTTACACGTTTACACGGGCCGCGCGTGGCTGCATTATGCATGTTTGCGGTGACAGAAGAGAATTTAAACCTACTCTGTTTCCTCATCCCTCCGCTCTCCCACGGGCTTCGGCCGTGGCTCACGCAGCCCCATCCCCTCCCCCCTCTCGGCACGAACGCCTCGCGTCCACTGCGCGCCCGTGACGCTTGCCGCGCTGAGTCGCAGTCGCACGACTGCACTTGTTCGCACTCGCTCGCAATGCGCTCGCACTTACGATTTACGCCCGCCGCACTTTTGTCCACGCGCCAGGTGAGACTCAACTCGTAGTTTCCGATTGAAACGGCCGCGTTGCCGAAGGCGTGTAATTGCGCTGTAATTTTAGTGGCTTCAAAACGTCATTTCGTTCATACACGAGGCGGCAGCTTTGACCGAGTAAACGGCTACCGAGCGACGTTTGCTGACACCGGTAAATCCCTCAGCCATTGCTGGTTAGCGATATTTGACCCGGTAGTGAATAGCAGCCGTGTGTATCGACCGGGCTGGTGTTGGTCGTAGCTGGGCTTTTTGTTGGCCACGACTGGGTTTTCGTTGGCCAAAGCTGGATGTTTATAGGCTCCGGTTGGGTTTTCGTTGGCCAAGGCTGGATGTTTATAGGCTCCGGCTGGGTTTTTGTTAGACACGGCTGGGTTTTCGTTGGCCAAAGCTGGATGTTTATAGGCCACGGCTGGGTTTTTGTTGGACACGGCTGGGTTTTTGTTGTCCACGGCTGGGTTTTCGTTGGCCACGGCTGGGTTTTTGTTGGCCATGGCTAGGTTTTCGTTGGCCAAAGCTGGATGTTTATAGGCCACGGCTGGGTTTTTGTTGGCGACGGCTGGGTTTTCGTTGGTCACGGCTGGGTTTTTGTTGGCCACGGCTGGGTTTTCGTTGGCCACGGCTGGGTTTTTGTTGGCCACGGCTGGGTTTTCGTTGGCCAAGGCTGGATGTTTATAGGCTCCGGCTGGGTTTTTGTTAGCCACGGTTGAATTTTTGTTGGCCACGACTGACTTTTCGTTGACCATTTTTGAGTTTTTGTTGGCCACGACTGGGCTACTGTTGACCACGGCTAGGCTACCATTGGCCACGGCTGGACCCCTTAAAATAAAGTTTGTCGAAAATATAATATTTCAACGTCATTCCGTCAAAATATTTCCACTGAAAAACAGTGTACTGTTCGAACATGGAATAGTCGACCAAGGAAAAGTCACAATACGATCGGCCAAACATCGCAAACGGTTCGACCGCCGGGCCCGAAAATGTGGCAACGGGATTGAGAACAGCCCGTTGGATGGAAAATCAGCCAATAGAAGCCCCGGAATTCGGGGCTGCCGGGAATGCGGGGAAATTGGCGCTAGTTCCGCGTGTCGGTAGGCTCGCGCCCGGGTTAGAAGCCGCGCGCTGCAATGGTTCGGGGGGAGCGCGGGAGAACGCGGCGGAGGGTTCGGTGTGCGCGAAGAACCGGGCGAGGGCAGCAGGAATGGGCAAAGTGAAGCGGCGAACAGGGAAAGGGCGGGGGGGGGGGGGGGGGGAGCACGAGGAAGCTCCAGGGTGGTCGAAGCGGCGCCGGGGGTTCCTGGTTTCGGAGGATGGTGCCGGAATTGGTTCGTTGGTGCTCAGTAGCCGAGTCGGCGCTGCCGTTGCCTCCAACTATACACAGTTATCCTGACATATATATATATATATACATATATATATGTATAGATGTAGTCCACGCTAAGTACTATACGCAGGACTGTTGCTGTGGTGCGAGACTCTGTTGCTGGATTTTCGATCACGTTCTCCCCACCCCCTCGCCCCCCACTTCCCACCCCCCAGCCACCCCCCACGCCGGCCACGGTCGCGCTCGAGCGTGCCTCTTGGTTTCGCTTGAGTCTCGAATCAAAATGCACAATCCCAGTCAAATAATTTCGAATATTTCATAATGGGCGCGAAATTTCGTTAGCCGCTCCGGGGAATGGGGAACGCGAACGAAGCCAGCCGGATACGCGGCGAACAGGGCGATGCAAAAGTAATCACTGTGTATTCCGAATGGCGGCTAATTACGAAAATAATAATTTCCCGGTATTATTATCTGTAATATCGTTTTCTCGGTTGGACGAGGGCGAAATTGTTCTCTCAATCTTTTTTTTCTCTTCGCAATTTGGAAAAAAATATGCGAAATTTCGGAGTGATTGAGAGCAACGTTGCATTTCGATTAATTTTACTGCATTATTTTTTGTTGTCATTTGGGTAATTGTTTTTTTTTTGGGCTGAATTCGATTTGCATTATTAATCAAGCGTTAATATGTATTACGGTCTTACTCGTTAATTATATTCATGCCTTTATTTAATTATATCGACGTAATTGTGACAAATTAGCATTAGTCAAACAGATATTATCGGTTTTTGGTGAAACCTGTACCGGAGCGGACACGAGAAGATCATTCGTCGGGTGTATAGACACTGTATATACATCCGCACGTGTGCGGTACGAGTCGCACTGATGGAATGAAGGAGTGGGAAAGAGGGTGCATGCGTGTCACGACGCATCGATGCACACACGAAGGTCGGTGGTACGCGACCGGCACTGAATTACGTTCCGGATAACAAGTTTAGCCGCGAATCGCATTTCGAGCGATCCGTATAACTCGAATAAAATGTACCGATAATTTGGCGCGATCGCGGGGATTTACCGAGGAGCGAGCGAGACCGAGCCCGCGGGGGGAGGGGGGGGGGGGTTCGGGGAGGAGGAACGCGAACTGGGCTGGAATTCACTTTGCCGAGTTCGACGGGGTCGCAACAACCGAATATTCCCGCGGTTCTTCGTTGTTTTTGGTACCGCGCCCGCGTCTCGTGTGTCGTCGGTGTTGATGACAGTACACAGCCCCGTGAGCTTCGCGCGAATGAAAATAATCGCGGAATTGCGCGTATCGCGCGCGTCACGGCGAGAAATGCCGGAATATTTGGAATCCGGTTTCTTTTTTGTTCGAGGATTAATAAGTTTTTCGGTTTACATTCGTAGTTGGTAATTGACGAAAAATTGTTTTTGGTTCCGGGCAAAAAATGTGGAGAATGGTTGAAGAATTTGAGGAATGGTTGAAGAATTTGAGGAATGGTTGAAGAATTTGAAGAATTTGAAAAATTTGAAGATTTGGAGAATAAAAAAATTGATGAAATTGAAGAATAGAAAAATTGAAGAATTGAAGAATTTAAAGATTTGGAGAAGAGATACATTGACGAAACTGAAGAATATAAATATTGAAGAATTAAAGAATTTAAAGATTTGGAGAATAGAAAAGTTAATGAAATTGCAGAATAGAAAAATTGAAGAATTGAAGAATTTGAAGATTTGGAGAAGAGATATATTGACGAAACTGAAGAATATAAATATTTAAGACTTGAAGAATTTGCGGTATTTGAAGAATTGTAGAATGGTTTGAGAATTTCATAAAAGCATGACAAAAGCGAAGCCCTTGAATAATTTTTAATTAACAGTTATGATTAATTTCATACCGTTGGCCTGTAATAATTAAACAGTAGTGGATCACGTTAGCGCGCAGTGGCGAGCCAACAACGTCGAGGATCCTTTCAGAAGGGAATAATACACGATGTACGCCGTGAAAGGGGCGCCCTCGACGATAACGGTAATACCGCGGTGGTCAGGGATGCCGGCCATGGCCGGCAAGCAGTAAGGGTTAGCTTAAATCAATGCACAATGCGCATCGAACTGGGGCTCACATCGACGGCCGGGCAAGTACTCCATAAACCCGCGATTCCCTATCCCCCGACCATCTACATCCAGCTCAGCCACGCATGTACTTGATTTGGTGCTATAGCGCGGGGAAACATGCAGCGCGCTTTACGAACCACCGCAACGTCGTTTGGCTTACGTAGTTTAATTCCCGCTTCCCGCGCCACTTCGAGCCCCCCCCCCCCCCCCCCCTCATCCCCCGCCGGAATACAAATATTTCTCCATTCGCTCCACAGCTCGGATGATCTCAGCAGTTTCTCGCGGCACTCGAGGCGCCGCAAACTCTCACTCCAAGTGGGCTTCAAGCTCTTTGGGTCCAGCATCGCGTTTCAGCGATCCAACGGTGATTCGATGACCCCATGGAGATCTTGGATTTTCGCTCGACGTCCATTTTCTTCAAGCCCAGACGCGGGAATTTCGCGGAATCAACGACGGCAAACAGGGGTGACGATGGCACTGCAGTCGGCGTCGTCATCATCGTTATCGTCGTCTTCAGGGTCGCGCCACACGAAGCTCGAAACCACGACGAGTATTGCATGTCGCGTCATCGACGTGCGGCCGCAATCATCGTCGTCATCACGAACACTCGGAAGCCCCCCCAGAAGCAATATAGTGCTTGGCGTGTGTAGCGGGGCGGTCGAGTCGCGCAGTGGCACAGAGTCAGGATCGTCACGAAGACAGGGAGATAGGGAAAATCACCGATAGCCCTGCAGGAACAGCGCCAGTAGCGTCGTAACGAACACGGGCGGGGAAAGCGCGCGCGCGCGGGCGCGCGGGCGCGCCGAGTCCGCAACGCCAACGCTGTGTCGCTGTCGCAAATCCTGCCACTGGGTGGTAGCGCAGCACGGATATGAAGGGCCTGGAAGCATCATCATCGACCTTAGCATTGCCATCAGTAGAAAGCTACGTCACACCAGCCCCGGAATAGCCGCCAGGCCTCAAGGCCTCGTGTGTGCAGCCGCTCTGTCCCCATGCTGGCTGAATCTCATCACGGGCCCCCTTCAATTGTGTTTCAGAGGAACAACCACGAAGACGTCTTGCTGAACCGCGCGATGAAATTGCGACATGGCGCGAAATTTCGCTGGGAGAAATCGCGGCAAGCCTGGTGACTGCGTAGCGAAAAGTACTACTAGTCGTTCCACGCGTCATATTTTGGACGTATAGATTATTCCTTTCTCACTGTGCAATTGCAACGATTGGCTGCGCCAATGGCACAGTAGGTGATATCTAATGAAAAGTATTACTAGTCGTTCCACACGTCATTTTTGGTTGCATAGATTATTCCTTTTTACTGTGCAATTGCAGCGACTGTCTGCACCAGGGGCATAGTGGACAATATTTAGTGAAAAGTATGACTACGTAATGAATCTGATCACTGACCCCCTTCAATTATACGTTCAGAGGAACAACCACGAAGACGTCTTGCTGAACCGCGCGATGAAATTGCGACATGGCGCGAAATTTCGCTGGGAGAAATCGCGGCAAGCCTGGTGACTGCGTAGCGAAAAGTACTACTAGTCGTTCCACGCGTCATATTTTGGACGTATAGATTATTCCTTTCTCACTGTGCAATTGCAACGATTAGCTGCGCCAATGGCATAGTAGGTGATATATAATGAAAAGTATTACTAGTCGTTCCACACGGCATTTTTGGTTGCATAGATTATTCCTTTTTACTGTGCCATTGCAGCGACTGTCTGCACCAGGGGCATAGTGGACAATATTTAGTGAAAAGTGTTACTAGTAGGTTCATGCGTTACACAAATTATTCCTTATAAGTGCGCTATTGCAGCATTTAGCTACACCTATAGCGCTACAAGCCAATATCTGGTGAAAAGTATTACTACTTAATGAATCTCATCACGGATCCCCTTCAATTGTGTGTTCAGAGGAACAACCACGAAGACGACTTGCTGAACCGCGCGATGAAATTGCGACATGGCGCGAAATTTCGCTGGGAGAAATCGCGGCAGACTTGGTGACTGTGTAGCGAAAAGTACTACTAGTCGTTCGACGCGTCATATTTTGGGCGTATAGATGATTCCTTTCTCACTGTGCAATTGCAACGATTGGCTGCGCCAATGGCATAGTAGGTGATATCTAATGAAAAGTATTACTAGTCGTTTCACACGTCATTTTCGGTTGCATAGATTATTCCTTTTTACTGTGCTATTGCAGCGATTGCCTGCCCCAGGGGCATAGTGGACAATATTTAGTGAAAAGTGTTACTAGTCGGTTCACTGCGTTACTCTTGTTACATAAATTATTCCTTTTTACTGAACTATTTGCAGTATTTGGCTACACCTATACACGGAGAGAACGATTTCATCAAATTTACCGAACGCGATTTTAAAAATTACCAACGCGCTTGGTATTGAAAAGCCATAACCGCCACCGAACGAACAGTTCGAGAACTATGAGAATTTCTAACATATATATAATATGTTTTACTATATTTCGTGGTAAAAATTCTCATCGTTCTAGTTTTTTTTCGATAGATGGCGTTCTCTCCCCTCTACCGGAAATTTATAATACTTTTTACTAGAAATATGGTCAAAAGTATCAGATCTTTCTCTCCGTGTAGCGCTACTAGCCGATATCTGGTGAAAAGTACACCGAGAGAAAAAGTTTCCTTGAATCAATGAAATTTCCTTGAAATCTCAACCTATGAAACATTTCTTTGACATCAATGAAACAGTATCCTTAAGTTAATATTATATTTTCTTTGAATGATCTCATCGACCAAATTATAGGTTATGTCGACCATGTTCTCGGTTACGTACCATAGTGCTTAGATATGTTAACCAATAACTTGAATGATTTAACCAATGATTATCTTCTTGATTTTACTTGACTTGACCATAAGATAACAGACCAGCTCGCCCGAGAAATGCCAATACGACTTATCGCGAATGAGCCAAACGTTGACAGACCAGGTGCCGTCAAGTATATCCTTTCTTTGAATCAAGGAAACCGTTTCTTTGAAATTCAAAGAAATATTTCATTGAAATCAATGAGAAAAAATCAATCCACCCATTTCTTTGAAATCAAGGAAACTTTTTCTCTCGGTGTATTACTAGTCGTTCCACGCGTCATTCTTTGAGAGTACAGATTCTTACGTAGCAGCCAATCACGGTCACTAAAAGAACTCTACGACAAGTGGATATTCGAAAAACGTATGCACTGAGCTACAAGAAAAAAATCCGTATGGCTCCATTTCATCGGGTGGCACAGCTTGACAGATGCTACAGCGCCACATTTTTATTTGCACCATTTTAAGATGACTAGGCCACCGTAAATAAAAAAAAAAAATAGCAATCACCATATTTCACACCTGCAACTCGACGTATTTCCCAGGTCAACCGCGATGCCTCCGAGTGTCGGCACCTCAAATGCGATCTCCAACGAGTGCCCGCCTCACGACCTTCGACCTTTATTCACTAAACAGCAAATAACTACTAATTTTGGCATATCCCGCGGTCAAACGAAACGCCATACACGGGCTCTTCGAATTCCGCGCGCTTCCACGAAGCGTTGTCTACCCGTGTCGACTGACATCAACGGCCACGCGGATAAGTAAACACGCGTGTACGACCAGACCACACATATAAATAGGAAGGTCGCCCAGTGCTGCACCGCGAAAGCGAGAGCCTCCTCTGCCGGCGCCACACGGCCTTCCCTTTGGCTCATCACCCCCTCCCTTATCATCCCTTTTCGTACACGTCCTCCAGCCCTCCTCGTGTATTAGATTCCACTTCGAGTGCACGCATTTACAGGTACAACATCGAGCTTTAATACATGTAGATAAGTGCAGGCCCGCCGCATGCAGCATGCAACACAGCCAACACAGCCACACGCAGACCGTACACGAGCCGCACACTGTTGGATTCCGTGCACACAGATGCGGCACGTAGGCTGGATGTACGACACACCGGTCTCGGTGTAAGTATAGCCACGAATGCGCATACACGCTCGTTGTATATTTGCCTCGTCCCGTGTGCGTTTCTCTGTGTGCATCGGTGCACATTCCTGCATTTATGTGATAGTGTAATCTGCCGGGGATATTGTGTGCGTTCGTGTATTCATAGATTCACGCGTTTCTCGTGTAGCATGCATCAGCCACGCTGGACTCCGCGGCCGGGGCCGCAGGACGGCGCTCTCGGTACGTGGGTATTTATACGCACACAGAGACTACATCCTCGGCTACGCCAGCAGCGGCAACGGCGGCGGCAACGGCGGCAACATCGGCCTAGCGTTGCCCTCTGCCTCCAGGCAGAGATATCGTTAGCATGCCTTGCTAATCACGGACTCGATAATAATACCGTGATTGATAGGACGAACCTCCGCAACCCCCCGGCCACCTCCCCCCCCCCTCCCCCCTCCACCCCACCAACGACTCCCACTACCGACTCGACTCGGTTACCCTCGTCCCACTCGCGTCCCTCTTCGACGCTCTTCCCGCGCGCTCTATTCTGCTTCATCGGACTCACCCCCCCCCCCCCCCTGCCACTCGCCCCCGACCCCTTCTCACCGACGCCCCCGCAGAAACGCGCGGGGTTGCGTACGTTCCACACTGCGGATCCAGCCATTGCACCGCGCGCAGGGTTGATGCATTCGTGGTCATTTTTTTTTGTTGTTATTTGAGTTTTTTTTTCGTCTGCATTTGCCGTGTAGAAATTGGCAAGTGCGCTGAATGGATGTAAATTGTGTTTATGACTCACGAGTTGGTACGGAACTTATGGCGTTTTAAGACTTTTTAAAACAAATTTGCAGATTCTTTTTTTCATTTTTCGTTGTCGATTCTACATCTGAGGTTATTGACGATTAAATATTTAAAAGAATGTATATAAATAGAAGAAAAAATGTCTGTTGAATTACTCGTACCTTGCGTAAATTTGCGCGTCCGGAATTTTGCAGCTCACTTCGCTGCGAAATTCCACATGTTTCAGCGAATAATCGCGGGATTGAGTGTAATGGCTTTATGGAAATTGAAACAAATTGAATGCGATAAGAAATTGTTTCCGATGAGTATTGGATGAATATGTAAACGGAACGAATTCTTCGCCCGGGAATTCTAACGAGTTGTTTGTTTTTATTGGACCGAGGAACTTGAACAATTCTCGTCAAGCTCCGAGGCTCGACGTGCACCAGTGAATCAAGAATCGCGATAACGCGTGTGCGTATAGATATCGCTGTGTGCTGTATAGATATACGGGCGCGTGATGAATTCTATGTCTTTCCCTCTCGCGCACCGGGGCTCAGTGTACGTTAGTAGGTAGTACGAGCCCTCCCGTCATGTGCCGGCATGTTCGCCGGCGCGATGTGTGTAACGGCGTGGCCTGAGTAGTGTAGGATAGCGACGGGGCCAAGCTACGTTGGCTATGATACCATTAGCATCGGTGATTAATGTATGCCGTGGCCTGTTGTACGGCGGTGCGCGCACTAGCCTTCATATATACCCGGTGATTGACTCGTGTACCAGACCCCACGCGTTCTCGTGTGCATTTTAAATCTCTCATATTTTAATCCTGCCCCCACTCCCGTTAACATCGAAATAGACCAACAATTTGTTCATTGACGCGCGCGACTGGGTTGATTCGTTAAAAAATTTTATCGGGTTTGGGCGAATAAGTTCCGAAAGAAATCGATTTTTATTCGATAAGTTCAGATTGGATTGAATCGAAGCTGAACTTTGGACGTATTTTAATTCGCGCCGTTAACGACGAAATGGATTAGTTTATTGTGAAAGAAAATGTGACCAGTTATCGGCGAATAAGATAAGAAAAAAAAGCCAAACGTAACTTTGAAGAAATGTTGAGAAAAAAATCAATGTTTGTTCGATAATTTGGAATTCAATTTCGGTTCTGTTCAAAGTAATTAAGGTTATACACTTATATAAATAGACTGAATATAAAAAGTGGAATATTAAAAATCAGATGTATTTATAACTGTCGGGTTCAAGCTTGGACAATTTATGAAATTAGTGATGGATTTGTGCATAAAATTTAAATCACTAAATTACACACGAACCCCGGGGAAGGACCGGAGCTTCATTCCATGTTGTGTCCGCGTCTGGGAGGTTGTTTGGCTTAGTACAAACGCGCATAAACTGTAGTACGTCTGTACCAGTATTGATATACCCGTGGACCAGCGTTTCCATAACATAGCGGACGATGATGATCGAAAATGGGGGCAGGCGTTGGACTTGGAGAGTCCAGAGTCGAGAGAACCCATGTTCACAACACCTCCCGATCGTCATCCCTCTCGATCTTCCGTAATTTACCCGCCTGTGTTGTCCGTCCACGGAAATGGGACTTGTTTGCTTAAACAACAGGAATTTATAATCCAACGAGATAATTACGGAGTCGCAGAAAATGTCTGGAAACTGTTAAGTGATCCATTATTCACAGAATTTACAGCTGCCAGACCAATCACAACTGTTGAATGTTTTTGTGTAGGTATATAAAAATCGCAGGCACAATTGTTACGTTGAGTTAAAAATCGTGGCAAGGGAAACTAAACATTTCGTTACAAAACGTAAATAAAAAATTCCCGTTTTCCAAAAAAATATCGCCAAGGCAATGACAATCGACGAATCCTTCTCGCGAGTATAATTTTTTAGGTCGAGTCAAAAAGAAAATAAAAGTTTGATAAAAACAAATCAATAAAAAATTGTCTCTTTCCAATAAAATATCGCCAAGGCGATTCAACGACTGTCGATCGAAATTTCCATCCGTCGATCCGATTCAACGATCGGGAAATCCGTCCCGCCGCACACACGACGATGCATACCGGTGTCTGCCAATGCTGGATCGGTCCGCTTTGAGAATTCGCGGTATTTCGCTGCCCCCGGTGGTGTGGCGTATAATCGAGTGAGGCAAAAGTCTGGCTAACAAGCCACAGGTTGAGGTTGAGGTTGAGGTGCGCAGTGCAGCGTCCGGCGAGGGCAACACGCGGAAGGGGAGGGGGGGGGGGGGTGAGAGGCGCAAAGTTGGGGTGGGCGGTGTAGCACGAGGAGGCGGACGAGGATTGTCTCTAATCGTTGCAGCGAAACAGCCAGAGATCGGACGCATCGAATCGCTAATTATATCAATCGCGGCGAGATGCGCCGAGCGATCGATTCCACTGTACCATCCGTCGACGCTCACTCATTCGCTCATTTGCCTCCACGTGCTTTCCCATATACACCCAACGACTACCGGGACTCGAGTAATCGCAGGAAAGCCCCCCCCCCCCCACCCCCCTCTCTGCCCCCTCGGGGAGGGGGAGGCTTGAGGGGATGGGGGGTAACGTGACGCAAGAGGAGTCGAATCGAACGACGTTAATCCACTCGTGGAAATACGATTCCCCCCCACCTACCCCACCCGATTACCATCACTCTATAACCTGCCACCGGGTGCAGCACCATCGGCTCCATGATCTCCGGCAAACTCGACCCGTTACTACACGAATCGGCTATGCGCGAATATTCTTTTTTCAATCCGAATCAGGTCCCGCACGTCCTGGATGCCACGTGAACCTAGCGATTTGGGCTTGATTTGTCATCGGTTCGAATGTGGTCATCGTCAGAAAACGATCATGGGACAGCCATGAGAGTGTTGATCTTTCGGAAAAAGGTTCCTGAGTCGCTGGCAATAAAAAAAATTGTAAGAAGACAGGAATCAAGATGCTATGGAATTTCGATTGGGCAAATTATCACATTTTTTGTTGTGGAATTTTACGACGAATTTTAGTCATACAAGTTGATCGTAATTCAACCACTTTTTATGGCAACCGATTGGCTGCCACATCCAAATAGTTTCCAACGTCTAATTGGCTGGTTGTGACCCTCAACAGTTGGTTTCGCCAACCAAGTTGATGGCTTTGATCCTGTTTAATCGTTCAAGTTGATTGTAGGTCAACCACTTGTTTTGCGCAGTTCTCCGACTCTGCCCTATTTCATTTTTCTCACCAGGTTCCGCAGAACTTCGTGCACGTTTGATCCCTTTGCAGACAGCAACCATAGTGCATCGCTCAATCACTTCACCGACTTCACCTCGAGTCATTCCACGGCGATTACGGCGCTCGCTGTTACTCAAAAGCAGACGAAAACAGAGAAAACGACATCGAGGCTCGGAAAAACGGATCAAGAGGTGGCGGAGGTGGAAGAGGCTCGTATAAAGAAAACCCAGGAAGCGTCGTCATCCTTTTCCCCGACGAGTGCACACTGGCAGCGCGAGAAACGGAAGCCACTTCGGCGTGGCGTTCGATCAGCCGTGAGAGCACACGACGACTTCGACTTAATACCCAATGTTGAATATTTTAGACGGTTTCTTTCTCTCTCTATGTCCTTCCGTCTCGCTTCGGCTCTTCCGTCTTTCTTTCGCCCGTCCGAGAGCTACGGAAGCAAACAGCCGGCATTATCAACGTCTCTCAGCGCCTGCCAACGGCCCCTGACCCCCGCCTCCCCCCCTCCCCTTGCCCCCTCTTTCTTTCTCAGCCAACCCTCAGCGCGTGACTCCACTTTATTAATTTAATGCGCAATCGATTGTTCGCTTCGAACGTACACACTGTACCTTCTGTAGTTTCTGTGTACGTCGGTACATTGGGTATGCACTTTTTTATTGCGTCCCTGATTTGTTTGTGTGTGCGTGAATGTATGTGTGTGTGTGTGTGAACTGTGTACGTGCTCTCCGCACGACGCCTCGGCAGCTACCAGGCTTTACTTGCTTTAATTTTCCTTTTCGTCGTTCCGTTTCTTGTGTTTTTATTTTTTATTTATCTTTATTCGCCGTTACACTGAGAAAGATGACCATGGTATTTACAACAATAATACCATAGTAAAAAATGTATAATACGAGGGACCATATTTTATAGTTGGATCTGCTTTAATATGGTTTATCGAACTGTTATCATGAAGTTAAGTAAACTATGCAGTTTCGATAGTGCATCTAAATATGCGCCACACTTAAGAACACTATAACTTATCGTTAAAACGAAGGAAATATAATAGTAATTGCACTCCCTATACATTTTTAGCTGATCCACCATAAAATATTGCTGCCGCCTGAGGGAAACATATTTTCATGGTTGAACGTACTATACCCCATGTAGGAATCGGACTTCATCCAATTTATATAACATTTTGCATTCTATACCGCCATATTAGAGCCTCCATGTTCAATTACTGAATTCAGAGTTGAGTTTTATAATCAGAGGCCTAAAAAACTTCCATGCACCAAATTTTATCCCAATCCATGTGATATCCCTGTGACTCTTATCCGAGATGAAATTATTATGGACTTAAAGTATAAGATATTCACGTAGTCGGTTTGGTCTAGGGGTTAGCGTGCGCGTTAGATAGTTAGGTAGTTAGGTAGGTCGTATAGGTCTTAGGTTCAAATCCCAGTAATATCACTTTGCCGAGAGCTACTGGAAAAATTGTATCTGTGGATGATTCTTTTTTTTTCTCATCAATAATCACAGGATAATATCATCAGCATTACTGCGGGACGACCCGATAAAAAATACATTTTTTAAATTAACTACTAACCAATAAATGAATCTACACTATGTTTTACTTGCAACTGTATAGTAGATACAACAATACAGGAAGATAGGAAATACTATACATGATTGAAAAGTAACTATATACTTTATGTGCCTTTACTGTTCTACAACAGCTTACAATACTGTTTAAATAGTAAAAGGACGAATAGTTACAACTACCATACAGAAATAATTGGTATATCTAATAAAATATGGCACATAATACTATATTTTTATTGGTTGCGATAACCATAAAAACATTGCTATCGCCTCAGGGAAACATACTTTATAGTAAAAATATGGTTAATCAGACCATATTTTTTTCTGGGTGTATCTTGACTACCGGGAGAAGAGGAGAGAGAGAAACGTCGTTCCAAACCGAACAAACTTTTAGCTAGCGTCCGTCGGAAAATAAAAATCGCGCGCACCTGTGTAGAATCTAATAAATCACGCATGATGGAATTTACGAAATTGCTTCCGCGATACTCAGCTGCCGGAGGATGCTGATGTTTGATCGAAAACTTTTTTTTACCAATCGCATCCTCGGTCTTCCGACTTCTTTTTTTGGTTTTGTTTTCGGGTGCTTTTTTTTAACGCGAATAAAGTTCGATGAAACCGGGTTTTGGAGTGAATACGAGGCGGAGTCAATGAAATGGGGAATTGAAATAAAGCGCCAAGAGTGCGGCTGGGTGGAAGATCGAAAGGCACCAACGCACCTTTGTGGATATTGTCGCATGAAAGGAGACGCGCAATTCGCGCGGAGACTCGCAATAAATTGTGCACAATCGATTTTTGATACCTTCGTCGTGTTTTGTTTTGGAAAATACGTTTCGACAATTTGTTTTGTTAAGGTGGAAAAAAAAGTTAAATTACCAAAAAATAGTAATGGCAGAAAAACGTTTTTTTCTTTTTTTAAACAATAGAAGAAATTCTACCTTGAAACAGAAATGAAATCGAGATAAAAAGAGAAAGAAGATAGGAAAAAGAACCTTTTTACCATTTTAGTTACCGAGGCTTCAAAGAAATTGTAATGGACTTAAAAAAATGTATAAAAGATGGAAAAAACTGTACTGCGAAAAAGAAATACAATGGAGACAAAAGGTGAAAGAAACCAGGAGAAAAGAATGAGAGATTCGGTCTTGGAAATTGTACTTTTTGCCATGTTAGTTAAGGAGACTAAACAAAAAAAAATAGTAACGAAAGAATGTATTTTTTCGCGGAGAAAATGGAAGAAATTCGAGCGCGAAAACGAAACGGAATCGAGACAAAAGGTGAAAGAGGGCAGGAGAAAAGACCAAGAGATTCAGTCTGTTAATTGAACGAGCGAGAGGGGAGGACGGCGTAGTTACACATATAAATGTACTATACATTTTACGCTCGGTGGACGAGTGGAGCCGCGGCGGTTTCTGGCGGCCAGGAGTGCGAGAGCCGCGATCCATAAAAATGTCGGGAGTCCTGACTGACGGCCGGAAGTCGCTAGATGGACAAGGCCAATTGTTTATATTACCACGCGGCACTAACAATGGAAATCCTGCGATGGAGCTGGCGTATCATAAGCCACAGTGTACGCATATGCATTGCCGGCAAACTAATTCAACTTAGACTAGTCTCCGTATAGGATACGTGTGGCACGATACATTGTCTATTCTATACAGGGTGCACCGAAACTGTCGATTCCAAAATAATATTCCTAAAGGACGATTCAATTCAACTTTTTGCATCTTGATCCATTTGCGCCAAAATGCAACTTCACTAAAAGCCGAAACACGTCCCAATTCCAGTGCAAATGATCTAAAATAATGAAAAAAAAAATTGAAAAATTATCGTGAAGGAAGTTTCGTCTTCAAGAAATTAAAAACAACTTGGCGATTACAATCTCAATATTTTTCGGCAACGGGTAAATCAAGAACTGCATCTTAAATCATCTGAATCTTAAATAAAATAATCATTTCGACTAAAAGAAATGAAAAGATGTAAAAAAATTTAACAACATTTTTTTCTCACGAAGGAAATTTTCCCCTCGCAAATTTCTTTCACTAAGTCAAGAGTAATCGACACAATTTCACGCAGCTTCGGCAAAAGCGAAAAAAAAAGATGAGGCAATTTTCCATTTTCCCGAACTACTCGAACGTTACAATTATCGATTTTTGCACACCCTGTATGTCTTAGCGCACGGCGAGTACAATACACTCCACTCATTCCAGGAATTCGACCATACCGTTTGATATGATAATTTCGACATAATTTTTTTGCCCGTTCGCCGCCCACGTCTTTTTCTCTCCTCGTCCTTTATTTCTATCCTCGTTCTCTTTTATTCACGCTCGCATGCGTCCCGGTGGGCGTCCCGACGCGTGTGCCACGACCACGTGTGTTTGCACGACGTGTACGCGTACGTGTCCCCGTGACTGGCCGCTCGGTGAGTCAGGTGCAGTGGACTCTGCGTGCGCCAAGTTATACTGAGAATAATGCCGCATGTTCGAATCGTCGTAAATAAAATTATCAATAATTCGTCGCAGTGATTGGCACCGAGGCAGCTGTGATTTGTTGTATTTTATTTTTATTTATGAGTCACTTCCGAATATATCGATTGTACAACAAACGTCCTGACTTTCCGCACGACGTTTGCAATTCATTCATTCAGAATTCACCAACTCACCGTGTCTGTGTTTTAAATTAGTATCGCGTCGAGTGATTAAAAATAAAGAGCCCACGAAATTAAAAACAAGATGAATATTAAATGACTTCTCGAAATATTCGAAATAAATTCGGTTTACCAATTTTACGATTTTATAAAACGTTTAAAGTAATTTATATATATAAATTAATTCGCGGAGTTCATTAGTGAGAGGCTTCACGCTCGGCGAGTAAGTCACTACAATTTTTTTTTTCCTTAAAGACTTCGAGCTTTCCCTCTCATTACCTCGGCTGGTCCTCGAAATTGCGCTGTTTCTGAAATATAAAATACGCCGGGAACGGGAATACCGCGAAGAAAACGGCGCGGTCGGACGGTCGTACGATAAGTTTAACGAGCTGGCTGCGGCTCACTTATTGTAGTTACGTGCATTAGTGCTCGCCCAGGAGTTAAACATTTTTCTAATGTAACCATTACGACCTCGAATGGTCTATTAGGCGTTCGGCGCCCGACCACCGAGCTTTCGCAACGATAACGCGAGTGTGTAATTAATAATAATCGTGGCGAATTCCCCGATAGTGTATTGTATACCCGTATGGAAATATATATCTGAAATATACGCTAAAAATATATGCGACATATATGCTATATGGGTGACATATATTCCGCCAAATTGTTGCATATAGATTATATATTTTGTGTATCTGTCACATATAAGAATTATGTTTTATATATTTCGTAAGTATTATGTATATTTGTTCTGAATATACGAAACATATATGTTTAATAACCTTCAAAATATCTGCATCTGCAGAAATGAACTTTGTCAAAGCGTAGCGCCGGAACTTATGGTCGGAGCGGAAAATGTCTGAGGACTTTTTTATTCCTTTTTGAATTCCCCGATGGCGCCTATTAAAAAAAAAATGTTTTGTGTAAAATGAAGATTGTTTTTGCAAATTGAAAACTTTGTCACGCTGTATCTTTTTAGTTGTGGCTCGGAAAGAAAAACGTATAAAATATGTTCTTTTTCCACTCATTTTGAAGTGGCGCCTATTTTTTGTTTCAAATTTCATCACGCGCTAGTGGTAGTTTTTGAGCTTTTATCTTTGTCAGCCTGTCGTGTACAGAATATTGATTAAATGCAAAAATGCCGAAGGACTTTTTTGTAGTACTCTTGATTCTTTAGTGGCGCCTTCTTCCCGATTTAAAAAAAAACGCAAGGAAATATTTTTTTATGACCTTCAAAACATCTGCATCTGCAGAAATGAACTTTGGCAAAGCGTAGCGCCGTAACTTATGGTCTGAGCGAAAAATGTCTGAGGACTTTTTTTTCCTTTTTGAATTCCCCGATGGCGCCTATTTAAAAAAAAAATTTGGTGTAAAATGAAGATGGTTTTTGCAAATTGAAAACTTTGTCACGCTGTATCTTTTTAGTTGTGGCTCGGAAAGAAAAACGTATAACATACGTTCTTTTTCCACTCATTTTGATGTGGCGCCTATTTTTTGTTTCAAATTTCATCACGCGCTAGTGGTAGTTTTTGAGCTTTTATCTTTGTCAGCCTGTCGTGTCCAGAATATTGATTGAATGCAAAAGTGCTGAAGGACTTTTTTGTAGTACTCTTGATTCTTTAGTGGCGCCTTCTCCCCGATTTAAAAAAAAAACGCAAGGAATAGTACATAACGTTACAAGGGAGGAAAGTGCAACTTTTCACCGAGTGTGAAGATTGATGCCCGAGCGAAGCGAGGGCAGAAATTCACACGAGGTGAAAAGTTGCACTCCTCCCATGTAACGTACTATACTTTTCTCCCGATTTCGCTAAAAAATAACCACATTTCGTGTGTGCAACGCGGACGGAAAATAACCTCATTTTTGACAAGTGACGACACGCATGCGTAGTACGGTTCCCATTACTCCCGCGCGGGCAGGAATGAGCTGATTACCTCCCTAGGGAGGTAATGAAAGCGGACTGCGCATGCGTAAGTCACGTGTCAAAAATGAGGGATTTTCCGCCCGCGTTGCGGACACGAAATGGGGTTATTTTAGCGGAGTCGGGAGAAAAAAATATTTTCTCCGGGAGTCGGGAGAAAAAAATATTTTCTCCCGACTCCGCTAAAATAACCCCATTTCGTGTCCGCAACGCGGGCGGAAAATCCCTCATTTTTGACACGTGACTTACGCATGCGCAGTCCGCTTTCATTACCTCCCTAGGGAGGTAATCAGCTCATTCCTGCCCGCACGGGAGTAATGGGAATCGAACTACGCATGCGTGTCGTCACTTGTCAAAAATGAGGTTATTTTCCGTCCGCGTTGCACACACGAAATGTGGTTATTTTTTAGCGAAATCGGGAGAAAAGTATAGTACGTTACATGGGAGGAGTGCAACTTTTCACCTCGTGTGAATTTCTGCCCTCGCTTCGCTCGGGCATCAAACTTCACACTCGATGAAAAGTTGCACTTTCCTCCCTTGTAACGTAATGTACTATTTTTTCCCCGTTTAAAAACTTTGTCCAGCGATATCTTTGCCGGATGACTTCCCAAGAAAAAACTGTATTACACTTTTTTGTTCCTTTTTCGATTATCTAGTGGCGCCTTCTCCCCGATTTTTAAAAAAATGCGTGGAAATATCTTTTTTGTATATGTGGGCATATATGTCGTATATAAGAAACGCGCCAAAATGTAGCATGTACGACATATATGTTACGTATATTATTAATATACGGTATATATGTCAAATATATGCAACTTATAATCTGTATATATTTTCAGAGTATATTTCACATCTATTTTTTTCCATACGGGTATAGCATCGGTACGCGGATGCACGCGCGCAGCACATACGGGGGCTGGGACTGTACCTAATAACACGCGAAAGCCGCGCAATGCACATTAAATATAATCCAGTTATAATTTCTTAACGCAAGCGGCGACCCGACGTGCACAGTCGTTGCTTGATTGGTCAATATTCATGTGTGGGCAAAGACGTTGCAAAATAATAATCAACCTCCGGTGTCCCCAGCGCTTTACGATCTCGCTCTATCGGATAATAATGTTTTTTTTATCAAACCAATTACGAATTTGATCTCTCCACGTCGATTTACTACGTATTCTAATTAAATTGCTAATTATTATAATCTAAAAGCGAAGATGCTGCCGGTTTTTTTTTGTTTCGTTTCAATTTTTTATCCAAGACTTTTTTATTTCTTTTTTTACGACTCGCGATAATTTATTGTGAAAAAAAAACACCAACGATCTACGAGGCTCTGCGAGGAAGAAGATTCGTCCGCTGAGTGATCGCAATTGCCCCGGCGTCAGTCACAAATAGAATTTAATATAAACAAAAAAGGAGATATCTTCGCTGCTGCCCCGGAAGTTGGGGTCGTTAATGTTTAAATACCGAAGTTGCGCCCTACCGATGAAATTTAAAGAAAAATAAGGCAAGAAAGGCCGACAAGAAACTTCCCCCCGCGAGAGGAGGAAGAGAATGGTCGTGGAAGGGGTGAAAAAGAGATGGTAAAGGCAGTGAGGTGTGTAGTACATGTACAGTGGAACCTCGCGTAGCTCCTACAATGCCGATACCCTCATCGTGTTAACAAAGTCCTGCAATGCAATAAAAGAAGTTGTAGAAGAAGATTCATATTTGCTCGTAGAAGAAATTTTGGTTTTATGAACATTTTTTTTTTTTTTAGATTTTCATGTCAGCATACTCAGGATCGTCCAAAAAATCGAGATCTGGGTTTGCAAAAATAGCATCCACGAGAATTTTCCTTTCAAAACATCGACTTTTGACCTACACCGTCGTTTGCCACAGAAATTATTACAATAAAAAAGAAAAACAAAAAATGGTGAAATAATTGAATAACATATCATATCATAGTCGGGAGATTTTTTCATAACATATCATATCATAGTCGGAAGATTTTTTGAATAACATATATCATAGTCGGGAGATTTTCACACCTAGTGACAAAAAAAAAAGAATCTCCCGACTATGACATGATATGTTATTCAATTATTTCACCATTTTTTGTTTTTCTTTTTTTTCAGTCAGGAGTTTTTTAAATTTTTGTACATTTTTTTTTATTTCATGCTTTTTAAATTTGTTTAGATGGATATATTACGGGAAGAAAACTGATTGTTTAACGAATTAAATGTACAAAAAGAATATCTGATTACACTTATCGAAGGATTATGTTTAATATGGACATTTTTCCATTTGTTCGTTGTCTACGAGTTTTTTTCCTTTTATCATTATATAAAATATAAATAAAACAAATATTGTATTAATAATGTATTCCATAAAATATAAATAAAACAAATATTGTATTAATAATGTATTCCATAAATAATAATTTTCACACTTCTTCTCCTTGTTTCGTGGCTATCGCCATAACGGCATGTGTTACAATTTTTATTCGCACTTTACATACACTTGGGAAAGGTAAACCGGCCCGGTTTGATTTCCTACCTCAATTATAGGCGACATTCAAGCACTCTGTCGTGAGCGCCCTGAAGTGAACTACACGATAGCACGATAGTGGCGGCCATCTTGTATTATTTCGATATATTCAAACAGGCTATTTGCACTATTCGCAAAATGCATTTATCACAGCGAATCAACAATTTATCACTTTAATTTAAGGAAAAAGACATTGAGCATCAGTCATCGAATCGACACACAAAATTTGGTTAAGTGATTGTTTACCGTTTTCGAGAACATTGGCTACAATGAAATCTCTCAAATCAGCTGATCGCCGTGAAACGCATAACTCCCGTCTTTTTGCCCCTGTGGGGCAGTCGGGAGTTAAAAATTAACAATGAATGAAATGAGAAAAAAAAACGTTTTTTTAACGATTCCCCCCACTCATCGACGGTCGATGTAGGGAGCTACACGAGGTTTCACTGTACCCCGTGCCGGAGGTGGCGCTGGGCTCGAACTCCGATGTAAAACCCACACATAGAGAGCCACGGCGCTACAAAGCAACGCCGGCCATTAAGTATTTATTAACTTTACAAATTTATAGGCGCCTTCTGGGTGGCGTCGGTCGGCGAGGTACGCGCGCGGCGTCGGCATTCCGACCTTTCCACCGTCGCTGCCGACGCGCTAGCCCCTCAGCACCCCCCACCGTCGCAGTATTAAAATGAATTATTTAATATTAAACTTCGTAATTTTTAATCGTATTATATCGGAAATTATTCACACGCGAGAGTATTCCGTGAGTATACGACGATAACGGCGGCCGGGAGCAATTCTCTCTAGAATTCTTCGCCCGTTGTGTACTACGACATAATGCATGGCGCTCGGCCGGAGCGAGAGAAAATGAAGCATCGCGAGGAAAACGCATAAAAGCTCGCGGAAAACATTGCACCAATTTTCGGATAAACAAACATTATTCACGACCCACGGAAAGACGTGAATTAATTTCCGACTCTACCTTCTCGCTCTGGGCCACTGGAATATTAGATGCGCCGTGAACTTCGCGGAAAAAAATGATTAGTTGACACAACGAAGAAATTAGTTGGTATAACTAATGAATTATTCGAATTCCCTTACAACTCGGATTAGTTGTGGCAACCAGAGTTGTAAATCTCGAATTTTTATAGAAATAAAATTGATGCTACGATTGGCTTTGTAATTATGTTTTTACAATAATAACTCGTAAATATTGCAATATGATATGTAAACTTTTAAATAGAAGCAAAAAATATTAATTTCCCATAAAACTTTATGGTAATCTTATTGAAAAAATGGAGAAATACTGTTAATGCGTTACGAAAATAATGGATGACTGCGCTTGTCCATTTTTCGCACAATTTCTCCCAAAATTTAATTAAAAGTTAAGTTTTTCTTACGGCTATTCAAAAGTTCACATATCATTTTATGATCGCTACAGGTCATAATTACAAAATCGTAACTGGAAAATAAACTGTTGTGTAAACTTTAATTCTTAAAGTAATGGGGATTTACAACACTGGTGACAACCAAAAGGTATTGGTTGCACGAAGAAAGTTTCGTTGGTATATGCCCTGTTAGTTACGGCAACCAAACGAATGGTTGATGCAACTATTCGAGTAGGCAGGAGCACAAGTTCCGGTTACTTGTCCATACGAACCGTGTCATTGCTTTTCGAAATAGAATTGTACTACTTGTACTATCCTTATGTCAAATTAACGCGAATCGCTTCACGAACGGCACAATTAAAGCTTTAATAATATCGTCTTTAGGTTATGTACAGATGCGACTCGCGCCCTGAGCGGCACAATCGTAACTTTAATAATATCGTTTTTAGGTTATGTAAAACAAATCCTGAATAGTTACCCTAACCATTCGAAGTGGTTTTGGCAATAAATGTGTAAGCTGCTGCAACTAATCGCAAAAAACTGAGGTACAGCAATGTGAATGATTAGTTGGTACAACCAAACTTTTTTCCGTGTCGCAAATATAATAAGACGATATTTTTTTTGCCAAGCAAAGGCACAGAAAAATCTTTCCGTCGCCGAGTGTCAATTACGTTGATGAAGAAAATTTCGCAGAACTCATTACGTCAAATTTCGTATAAACAAATATTACTTATGACCCACGGAAAGACGTGAATTAATTTCCGACTCTACCTTCTCGCTCTGGGCCACTGGAATATTAGATGCGCCGTGAAACTTGCAAGTATAATAAGACGAATTTTTTTTTTTTTTCCAAGGCAGAGAAAAATCTTTCCGTCACCGAGTGTCAATTACGTTATAAAGAAAATTTTGCGGAACACATTACATCAATTTTCGGATAAACAAGCATTATTTATGACCCACGGAAAGGTCATTATGATGGCCACTGGAATATTAGATACGCCATGAAATTTCCAAGTATAATAAGGCGACTTTTTTTTTAAAGCACAGGCAAAAAAATGCCATCTTTTCGTCACCGAGTGTCAATTACGCTGATGAAGAAATTCTTGAAAAAATCTGCCAACGTGTTCTGTTTCCACCGTCATCCCCCAATAATTATCCGAACTACTGCGATTTCCCAGGTGAATTTCCCGGCGCTCATCAAATCAAAATTAGTTTTCAAGCAAACGAACCGGAAAATCATTATTTTCCCAACGCAGGGACGGCAAACCCCATTTGTTGATTTCCTTTATGCCAAATAGTATCGTGTGTCAAAACAGCCTGAAGCGCTAAAATTACAACGGGGAAAATGTAATTTTCGCCGTTGGCGGAGAAGTCCCTCCCCTCCCCGCCCCTTCGGGGATGACCGAATACGCGTGTAATTAAATACTTGTTTATCATCGGGCAATTGTCTGTGGCAAACATTTTTAATCGAATCATCACACGTGTTTATGGGCGACCCGAATATATCGAAACCGGTCGGACCGTAGGAGGAGCCGTAAATTTTTGGCCAAACAAGAAATGGAAAGGGGGTAGCCCCCCCCCCCCCCCCTCTCGCCACGATGACGTAGTCTCGTGTCTCGCGTGCATTATGCGGCGAAAACTGCCGCGAAGCCCTCCCCCCACTAAAGTCCGAGGGGGATCGATATTAATTAATGCCGTTGCGGATAATATTGAAACTCGGGATCTAAGCGAACACAAACGAGACGAGGAGGCTTGTGTATTGTGGGTGTAACGTGTTCCGGCCCAGCGCGGAACGGACACCGGACGAGGCTTCGGCCTCTCTCCGCACGCCGGGATGATATCTACGGTTACGTGGGGCACATAGGAGGCTGGGGGGGGGGGGGAGGAGGCCAAGGGGGGGAGAGGGGCGGCTACCCTTGCAAAATACAGATAATATATATTTGAGGATATTCAGCGTATCTGCTTGCGCGCCATATATATGTATATGGCATACATATTCAGGGAGTGTATATACTATATGCACATATTTGAGCTGCGGGATGATTAGCGACTGCGCGAGGTGGAAGTTGATGCTGCTTTCTCGTGCAGCGTCCGCCGCCGCATGCGGATCCAGCGTGAATACGTGATACCCGATTTGCCGCTGTTTTCCGGGTATCAATTAACGCTGCAAAGTCAAATAATTATTATAATTGTCTGGTATAATAATAGGATTCATGGGTGGAAAGGGCAAGGCGAGAGGGGGCGGAGGGGGGGGGGGGTGGAGGGGGGGAGGGAGTTGGGACGTCCCTGTTGCAACGAAACGTGCACACCGCCTGGTCCGCGTGCAGCGTCCGGGGGCCACGATACGGGCGATGCGCGTTCTGCGATATCATCGATTTTCGGTTTATTATCAATTTCAACATTATCTGCGAATAACCGTAAATCGAGAGTTCGCGTGTTTGCCCCGGGTTGTCGCGGGGCCACGCGGAATTTTTATTTTTTTTTTTGCTTGCGTTTGTCGTCGGTGATTATTGGAATTGTTTGGGGAAGTCAAGATTGAGCGGGAGGTCGGATATCTGGATGCCGGTGATTGAGAAGGTGAAGGATTTTTATATATTATTTAATTATTTTGTTATTCACGAGTTCGATTTTTGCTTCCTCATAGAGGAAGCATTGTTTTGTGAAAAAAAAAAATGTCGAGATTTTCATGTCAGTACACTCAGAATGGTCCAAAACGTCGAGAAAAGTGGTTTGTACGAAATGTCTGTATGTGTGTGTGTGTGTGTGTGTAAGTGTGTATGCACGTTTTTTTGTTTACACGATAATTGCCGTAATTTTTTAAGAATATTCTTCAAATTTGGCACGCACGTTCGCTATCATAGAATACTGTATGGGATTGTAGTTGACGCGAATCGGTTAGGAAATTCAGATTTTACAGCATTTTGAAAATTTGGCAAAAATCGTTTTCGCGCTATAACTTCCGCAAATTGAGAGATATCGGGATGAAATTTTATAAGTCAATAGACCACCATAAACCCATGATTTGTACCAAATTTGGCGAAAATCGGTAAAGCAGTTCTCATGTTATTGCAATTTCATTATTTTTTCAAATGTCTGCAAGTACTTTAGCTCCTGTAAATTATGAGACATCCGATTGCAATTTCGAACATGTCATTACATTCATTGATTATTAACGATGAATTTTGTCAAGGAAACTGCCATTATGTCGGTAAATTTGGGTTTTGCTGCATGAAAAACGAAAAAAGCCGGCACGAAAAAAAAAAAATGGGATAAAAATTTTTGCAGAATTTTCTCAAATTTGGTTCACGTATGGACAACCATGGACCACGTTTTGAGTACAAATTTGACGCGGATCTGAAAAGCCGTTCAAATTTTATGGCATTTAGAATATTTTGAAAAATCTCGTTCTCACGCTGGATCATGCAAATTACAAGGTACCGGCTTATAATTTGGTCCACACATTGACTATCATGAACCAAGGGTTGCGTACAAATTTTTACTTATTTAAAAAAAAAGCCGAAAAAACCTGCAAAGTAGCACCTTGCAAATTGCTTCCTCAGTATTTTACACTTTTGACGATGCTTCCTCTATGAGGAAGCCAAAATTGATTAACATACTTCCTCATAGAGGTAGCTTCGTTAAAAGTGTAAAATACTAAGGAAGCAATTTGCAAGGTGCTACTTTGCAGGCTTTTTAGTTAAAAAATTAATTTGTAATCATCGAAGGGTGGTGGCAACTTTTTATTCCAAAGATAAATTAACATCGAACAGGAGATTAGTACGTTTAAGACTAAAGTAAATGGTAACCAAGTCAATTGAAATAACTAATTGGCATTTTCCTAAAATAAAAATCGTCAGAATTGAAATAAACAATGGATGCCCATATGGAACTGACAACTCTGACTGATAGGGAAAACAAAACATATATCGATGAAAATAAAACCCTCATCGAATGAACCTGACCCAACGATGAAGCGGAAATGTCGAGCGAGGGACACGAAACATATTCCACATTTGTCCTAAGATAGAACTTGATGTTTGCAACGAACGAAAGAAAAATTTGAACCTTTGTATAATCAGGCCGAAATGAATATTGCACGAACGTTTGATCGCGTGGTACCAACGATTTCTATTATTGCGTTGAGATGGAAAACGAGCGGAAGTGGCGGGCAAAACTGTCGAGTCGATCATTACCGCAAAGCAGTTGCTTACAATTATCTTCGAACCGTCGGCCGATTGGGTCAATTCCGCATCACAGATGCTTTACATTGTGCGCTGTGTGATTCCCTCCACTTACTTAACATTTGTAATCACTTGTATGCGGCTACAGCAGTTGCAAATTAGAATTGTCAGAATATCACGACGAAAACAGAAAACTTCGAAGTTCAAACTTTTTACCGTGGACAGTAACATTTTTTTCCGATAGTAAAATTTTATCACGCGATTTTAATACCTGTTGCAATAATAAATGCATTAAAATTAGTTCAACAGCACATGAGGATCAAAAAACAATTCTGCCTTTAATAAGCCCAACATTTAATCGATCCCAAAGCTATGACTACAAAAAATCAGCTACCATATCACAGCATGTAAAATATGTGATTCCAAAAAGAAGCACAAAATTACAGCATTTCATATACATTTTATGATGCATTCTAAATGTATTTTTTAGTCATTAGATCCACAATATTGAATGAAGAAAGTTTTACCACTTTGTCAGGCAACTGGACTGCTTGCAAGGAAAATCATTGAGAACCCATTTTCTCGAAACCCGCAGCAAAGATCAACGTCAAAATCAACGAAATATTTCCCCTAAATTCTTAAACGCGGCGTTCGGCCACGTCGAGGCCGGAGGGCGAGAGGCGAAGGGGGGGGGGGGGGGGAAGGCGAAGCCGGTAATTCCGGTCATTCGAAAGTGCAGCATCATGCATACTGTAGAATATACCTACTCGCATAGGTTGCATGCCGGCTTTCGCACAAATTCGAAACGCGCCGATGCTATACGCACCGTACAGCCAGCTATGCTTCCCATATAGGATTGGCAGTCATTAGTCGATTAGATTTTCGCACAGGCCCCACATATCTCGATCACCGTAACCCCCCCCCCCCCCCCCCCCCCCTCCTAACCGCCCCCTGCACTCGCACTCGTCGTACGCCCAGCCGACTCTCTGTGCCGTGCGTGCGTCTCTATACGTACAGAGAGACCGATGTACCGCGGCTTTTGGCTAGAAATGCAGACACGAGGAACACGTCATGTCAGCTCGCGAGTGATCGATAACTCGATTCAACCCCCGAGCTCACCGTTAAACTCTCCTCCGGTGCTGGCTGCACCCCCCGTGCGGCCTCGCGCCGCTCCTCGCCCGGTCGACACCCTTGACAAAACATTTGTCACTTAAAAAACTTGAACGTCACGACGAGCTGATTCGTCGTGACATTTATATCGACCTGTCGCGCGAGCTTCGTGATCGAAACTTCTGCGATTTAGGGGAAGACACGGTTCACCGGTGGATCCGGATATTCGAGCTTTTACAGTGTAGAGGAGAGTGGGCAACAGTGAGCCACTTTTTACTTAGATTCTTCTGTACTTTTGATAAAAACGCGTTACGACAGGAAAGACGTTCCATCGGTTATATTCAACCTTTGATCAGACACTGAGCTTGCAATAATACATTTAAAACTATCAAGGATGCATGAAAACTTAGTTTGAAAACATATATGAAAATAGCTCATTGTGCCCCACTAGTAGAGAACAATGAGCCAATACCTAAAAAACATGAGTTTTTCAATACCTGAAAAACATGAGTTTTTCAATACCTGAAAAACATGAGTTTTTCAATACCTGAAAAACATGAGTTTTTCAATACCTGAAAAACATGAGTTTTTCAATACCTGAAAAACATGAGTTTTTCAATACCTGAAAAACATGAGTTTTTCAGGTATGGGGTACACTGAGCCAGCAGGAAAAATGCTCAATTTTTATTCATCTTTTCTTTTATTCAATTATTGCCGTTTAAACTATATTATGAAACTGTAAACACACCAAAATATTTTTACTAGTAAATAACTTTACTACATTATATTGTTTCGATAATATCACAGATATATCACAGAGATGTATGTGATGGCTCATTGCATCCCACTAGCACTTGAACACATTTATTATAAAAAAAAGATGTTTCACTACCCAAAAATAATGTAAAAAAAGTTGCAAAGTAGAACTTTGCACACTGCTTCCTCATTAATTCCCCTTTTTCACAAAGCCACCTCTATGAAGAAGCTTATTTATTAACTTTGGCTTCCTCATAGAGGAAGCTTTGTGAAAAAGGGGAATTAATGAGGAAGCAGTGTGCAAAGTTCTACTTTGCAATTTTTTTTGGATTTGAACAAAAGAAAACTCCGTTACAAACACCGTTACATCTCATTTTGATTAGATACAAAGTTTTGACTTACTTTAATAACTTTTCCATAAGTTACAGCGAAACTCTTAATTTAAAAAAAAATTCATAACAGCGTAAAATCCGAACGACTTTACCGATCGTCACCAAAATTTATACGTGGCAGCGCTGTATGTTATTTTTTTGACTGTTGAATATTTTGGTTCATTTGATGAGATTCGACGTGATTTAGAGCAAAATTTATTTTTTTCGAAAAATTCAAAATTCTATAAAACCGGAACCGCTTTACCGATTTCGCTGAAATTCAATACCAAACAACATTGAACGTGTCTTCATTTATGATGAAGTATATAGCTGAATCGTCGAACTTTTACGAAAGTTAGAGCGATCACGCCATTTTTTTGAAAAATTTAAAATTCGATAAAATTTGTATACATGGATATATTTAATTTTAAAAATATGTTAATTACAGAGGATTTAATACTCTACTTGCGTGCCAATTTTTAGCTCGATCCATCATGCATTCCTGAGTTATGAACAATTGAATTTTCGGTGCCTGGATCATACATACACACACACACACACATACCCACATATAGACATATTTTCTAGACCACTTTTCTCGACGTTTTAGGTGATTCTGAGTGTTAACATGAAAATCTCGAAAAAAAATGTTTCACGAAAACAAAGCTTCCTCTATGAGGAAGCAAAAGGGCATACATTGGTACATAAGGATGTAAAGATTCATATAAGTCCAACAACATCAGCGATTAACAAAAGTGAGGTTAGATATGACATTTTTCCGAGAAGCGAAATATTTTTTTTCAAGGAGCCGAAATGAACTTTTATTTTTTACGGTTTTAGCGATAAGCTAACTTAACTTTAACTAAGAAGGGTAATGTCCAATTAAACTCATAGTTTTGGTAAAAAAGAATCAGAATTTTTGCAAAAATTATGTTCTCTGACAGACGCCGTTGCTCACTGTGCCCTACGGCCCACTGTAGCCCACTCTCCCCTATTTCGATTTTCTGATTGTATGCTGGGAACCACGATAAAGCGGATTTTGTAGAAAAATACTTTGTCTCAAAGAAGCTTCGAATCATTATAAAAATGCAACATTATCTGGAAAATATCGATACGATGTTCACAAAAATGTCTTCTTGATTTAGAATCGAAAAAGAGAAGTCAGAAACATTATGAAAAAACAATCTTGTTGCCTGGCGATAGCGAAGGAAGTTACGTGTAACCCGATGGGAACGCTCTGGAATTCGTGATTTCCGTTGATTGCAATGAATTGAAATTGAAAAAGTTGCGTCGTTCGCGACGCGCAATAAGCGTAAAAGGCTGTCAGGAAGGTCAGGGGTTCTGTGTGGCACCAGGTATGGAAGATATGAAATATGAAAAATTGACACTCATTGAACAATAAGATACGCGATTTGCGTGCCGCCGTTTTATAGATACGACCCGGCTTGGAAGGAAGTCGGTCAGCATAACGACGGCTCCTATAATGGAAACGATTACAGACGAAAAATAATCATTGACCTCTCTCACGGGGTTGCGGCCTTTTTTTGACGTACATAGTTCCAAATTAGAATATCCGATCGTCCATATTTAATAATCTATAACGCGCTTATGCGCGTGACCGATATTATCAGGTCGCGCCGCGCTGCCGTCGACACACCAAGCTCGATAAATATGTTTGACGTTGCCGATGAATATTCAAATTTCGTGTACGCCACGCCGGGGCGTCGGAAGGTGTCGATGTTCTTGTCCTTGTTCACGCGCCTAAGCAACGACAATGGACACGAAACGGGAAAATTCCAAATCACCTCTGAAATAATTTAAAACACTTGTTTGTAAAATCTGCGACTCGATAAACATGTAGGATTTTATTTAATCATACTAGCCCATACGCGCGCTTCGCGCGCTTACAAAGTTGTCATTTCACTGAAGTTGAGGTTACTTTTGTTTTGGATCGATCGAACCTGGATTTTCTTCCTTCATTCGAGGGAAAACCCTATAACGAAGAGAATGCCGCAAGGCGGAACGAGATATGAATTTTTCACCGAATTTTAAAGTCAAAAGTTTCCTTGCGATTTTCGCGAAAAAACATTTTTCAGTTTCGTACAGTTTGCAAACGCTATCCGATAGGAAACTTCCCGCTGATTAGGAAAAATACCGTTGTTTGCCTTAAAAATGGAAAATACAACGAGAAAAACGCAAAAAAATTATTTTTATCTTTGAAAATATGCAAATGTTAGGCCATACGCTTCGCCCGAACCCCGAAATAACGTTAACAAAAATTGAAACTTCGCACGCCCTCCTAACTATCAATAACACAGTAGAAACTACCCGTTAGTTAGCAGCGAGTTGCAGGTAACTGGACAACCAATCACAGAACGAATAACACGACAAGAAAACTTATATCGAAAATGCGAAATATATTACCCACTGATTTTTTAAAGAGAGAAAGTTGCCTTAGCTGTGTCACTCAAAGAAATTATGGTGGTACACATAAAGTGATAACTATAAAGTTATTAATTTTTAGTTTGCCATCTTTTTTATATTTCACATGAATAATTGAATACTTATTTTACAGCACTAAATTATTCTCAAAAATGTTAATAGAATTTGAAGAAAAAAAAAAAAAAAAAAATGATGATTTTCCTTAGTATAAATAAAAATACTCTCGCCATCACTTCATGGTTCGTCACTCAAAAATTGCCAGACCCACCACGATTTCTCCGAGTGTCTGCATTTCACTAAAACTTTGAGTTCCCATGTACTTGTAAAAAAAATAGATAAAAATAAGCACGAGCGAAATTGATGTAGCAAAGAAATGCGCAATTTTCATGGAATAAGGGGGAGAGCCCGGGACGACTATTTTTAATCTCGCAATACATCACGCGATTCGCTGGGTTTTTTTCTCGTGCGTTGTTTTTTTTACATACCTCGTTTGGTACCCTACCCGGCAATCATATATTTCCATCGCTTTTATTAAATAATGGCGGATTACCTTTGCGAGGGAGGTTTACGGCCGGCAATGCATGGCTTGGAAGGGTTGAAAATACGTGTACGGCGCACGTGTGCCTATAGTGAATTACCGTGAACGCGCGTCCGAGAATCGACATATCGTACCCTGTGATGTATGCGGCGCGGGGGCCGCGCGGCGCTCACGACGAGGCTGACGGAAGGTCCCGCCCTTCTCTCGCGTGTCTCATTCTTATACTATTCCTTTATGATTCCCCGAATCGAGCTCGGCGTTCTCTATAACGAAGGCACACGATAACGCCCGTCGCATCCATGCACCACGCTTTCACGTGTATTTGCGCCGGCTCGCTCGTCACGGCCGTTACACGGCCGCCGTTCGTGTAATCATAAACCGTTAAAGTCCTGATTACACGTATCGACACCAATGTAATCACGTCCGACTTCGGTCGCCTCTTTCTCCTCATGTTAATTTTCGTAATTCACTATTTACTTTTTTCATGTTTTGCGTTTCTGTTTATGGTAATGTTTCCGCTATTAGCGCAGAGAAATCGTGGCAGGATTGACGAACGCGGCATTTATCAATTAGACCCTGCGACAATTTAAAGAAATTTGATATCACCATAAAGTTGCAGAAAAATTTCAATAACGACAAATGAAAGGATCAAGAATCTAGAAATTTTGTATTCAAATTAAGTCAGGGTAGAAGTACCGGGTTTGACTATATTTGAACCAGATCTGTTGACTTGTTAACTTGCATGCATACTTTCGCGGTATCAACATGGAAACAGGGGATAACAATTATTTGAAATGATAGTTCATGAACATTTTTTGGATTGTGACTACGACGATTTTAAGGAATTACAAAGACGATTTTGAGCTATACATTACTTTATTTTACATACGTGAATGCATATTTTTATATCAGGTTCTTACACACTACACATTATGTCACGGAAAAGGAGTTGTCATTTTTGTCATAATTACTGAAATTCGGACGAGTCGATGATCTTAATATCCCGGGAGCCTATTGCGGGTGGGTACCGTAGGGAATTTAATACCAACGATGGCGTACAAGATATCTACCGTGGCCCTGACGTCGACGCCACCAGCTTTGGAGGCCTCCAGGATGGCCTGGAAATCCCGGTTGGCGCGAAGGTTGCCGATGAGTTGCAGGAAACGCGTCGAATGCATGTTCTTGTCGAGTTTCACGTAAGCGGCCGAGGTCTTCAACTTCTTCTCGCGTATGGCCTGCACCTTGTCGGCTGGGATGAGCGCCTTGAAGTCGGCGTAGTAACCGTCGATTCCTCCGGTTATTTTGATGCTCTTGGCGACTCTTCCATGAGCCAAGGGCGGAAGTCCGAGGAAGTAGTGGAAGTTGTTGATGCCTTCATAGATACCCACTCCCGACTCCTCCAGGAAGTCGAAGAAAACAATCACGTCCTTGAAGCTCTCGGCTTTCACGAGGAGACTCTTGAATTCGTCGCTGAGCATGAATCGGCTGGCAGCCTGAAATTCCGGGTCTTTCGAGTAGGCGGAGGCAAACGCACTAAGATCGTCCAGCGAAATAACAGCAAGGAAATCTTGGAAGTCTTCGTTGAGTTCAGCTGACCCTCTGGCAACTCGACTGGTGGGGAATTCGAGGCCCAATAACGTGGAGAGAAGATCCGCGATGGCCTTGACGTCGATGCCGTGTTCTTTTGCGAACTTGAGGATCTTCTGGAACTCCTCGTTGGCGCGGAGAGCGTTGATGAGCTGCTGGAAACGGGGCGACTGGAAGTGCGAGACGAGCTCGGCGAAGGCGACTGAGACTTCCAATTTTTCGTGGTACAGGGCCTTGATGTCCTCAAGCGGGAGGATCGCCTTGATATCGACGACGAGTCCAGCCATTCCACCGGTTCTTCGGGCGCTTCTGACGAGACCTCCGGGTACCAGAGGCGGAAGACCGATCGCCTCGTGGATAGCGTTCACCGCGAGGTAGACGTCCAGACCCGCTTTCTCCAGGTAGTCGTAGAAGTTGATGACGTCCTTGATGCTCTCGACCTTCCTGACGAGATCTTTGAAACCTTCGCTGCCAAAGTATTCGTAAGCATGCTTAACGTCTGCGTCGTTTTCAACGTAGTCCTCGACAATTGCCATGAATTCGTCTTGGGGTATAAGAGCCATGAATTCTTCGAAGACTTCGTGAAGCTCGGTCGACCTTGCGGCAGATCGGCTAGCGGGGAACTCGAGGCCCAGCAACGTGGAGAGAAGATCCGCGATGGCCTTAACGTCGATGCCGTGTTCTTTCGCGAACTTGACGATTTTCTGGAACTCCTCGTTGGCGCGGAGAGCGTTGATTAGCTGCTGGAAACGGGGCGACTGGAAGTGCGAGACGAGCTCGGCGAAGGCGGCTGAGACTTCCAATTTTTCGTGGTACAGGGCCTTGATGTCCTCAAGCGGAAGGATCGCCTTGAGGTCGACGACGAGTCCAGCCATTCCACCGGTTCTTCGGGCGCTTCTGACGAGACCTCCGGGTACCAGAGGCGGAAGACCGATCGCCTCGTGGATAGCGTTCACCGCGAGGTAGATGTCCAGACCCGCCTTCTCCAGGTAGTCGTAGAAGTTGATGACGTCCTTGATGCTCTCAACCTTCCTGACGAGATCTTTGAATCCTTCGCTGCCAATGTATTCAAAAGCGTGTTTAACGTCTGCGTCGTTTTCAACGTAGTCCTGGACAATTGCGATGAATTCGTCTTGGGGTATAAGGGCCATGAATTCTTCGAAGACTTCGTGAAGCTCGGTCGACCTTGCGGCAGATCGGCTAGCGGGGAACTCGAGGCCCAGCAACGTGGAGAGAAGATCCGTGATGGCCTTAACGTCGATGCCGTGTTCTTTCGCGAACTTGAGGATTTTCTGGAATTCCTCGTTGGCGCGGAGAGCGTTGATGAGCTGCTGGAAACGGGGCGACTGGAAGTGCGAGACGAGCTCGGCGAAGGCGGCTGAGACTTCCAATTTTTCGTGGTACAGGGCCTTGATGTCCTCAAGCGGGAGGATCGCCTTGAGGTCGGCGACGAGTCCAGCCATTCCACCGGTTCTTCGGGCGCTTCTGACGAGACCTCCGGGTACCAGAGGCGGAAGACCGATCGCCTCGTGGATAGCGTTCACCGCGAGGTAGATGTCCAGACCCGCCTTCTCCAGGTAGTCGTAGAAGTTGATGACGTCCTTGATGCTCTCGACCTTCCTGACGAGATCTTTGAAACCTTCGCTGCCAATGTATTCAAAAGCGTGTTTAACGTCTGCGTCGTTTTCAACGTAGTCCTGGACAATTGCGATGAATTCGTCTTGGGGTATAAGGGCCATGAATTCTTCGAAGACTTCGTGAAGCTCGGTCGACCTTGCGGCAGATCGGCTAGCGGGGAACTCGAGGCCCAGCAACGTGGAGAGAAGATCCGTGATGGCCTTAACGTCGATGCCGTGTTCTTTCGCGAACTTGAGGATTTTCTGGAACTCCTCGTTGGCGCGGAGAGCGTTGATGAGCTGCTGGAAACGGGGCGACTGGAAGTGCGAGACGAGCTCGGCGAAGGCGGCTGAGACTTCCAATTTTTCGTGGTACAGAGCCTTGATATCCTCAAGCGGAAGGATCGCCTTGAGGTCGGCGACGAGTCCAGCCATTCCACCGGTTCTTCGGGCGCTTCTGACGAGACCTCCGGGTACCAGAGGCGGAAGACCGATCGCCTCGTGGATAGCGTTCACCGCGAGGTAGATGTCCAGACCCGCCTTCTCCAGGTAGTCGTAGAAGTTGATGACGTCCTTGATGCTCTCGACCTTCCTGACGAGATCTTTGAAACCTTCGCTACCAATGTATTCAAAAGCGTGCTTAACGTCTGCGTCGTTTTCAACGTAGTCCTGGACAATTGCGATGAATTCGTCTTGGGGTATAAGGGCCATGAATTCTTCGAAGACTTCGTGAAGCTCGGTCGACCTCGGGGCAGCTCGGCTGACGGGGAACTCGAGTCCCAGCATCGTGGAGAGAAGATCTGCGACGGCATTGACGTCCACGCCATGTGCCTTCGCGAACTTGACGATCTTTTGGAACTCCTTGTTGGCGCGGAGAGCGCTGATGAGCTGCTGGAAACGTGGCGACTGGAAGTGTGAGACGAGTTCGGCGAAAGCAGCTGAGGTTTCCAATTTCTCGTGGTACAGGGCCTTGATGTCCTCAATTGGGAGGATCGCCTTGATGTCAGCGATGAGACCGGCAACTCCACCGGTTCTTCTGGCATTTCTAGCGCTCTTGACGAGACCACCGGGTACCAGAGGCGGAAGACCGATTGCCTCGTGGAGGGCGTTCACCACTTGGTAGACGTTCAGACCGGCCTTTTCCAGGTAGTCGTAGAAGTTGATGACATCCTCGATGCTCTCGACTTTCCTGACGAGGTCCTTGAAACCTTCGCTGCCAATGTATTCAAAGGCGGCTTGAACTTCCGCGTCATTGTCAAGGTAGTCCTGGAAGATGTCGGTGGTCTCTCGGGGTACAAGATCAAGGAATTCCTCGAAGATTTTGTGAAGCTCAGTCGATTGCTTAATTGGGCCAGCGTTGACGTTGACCGCCCCGGTAAGGGCGAGGGCCACCAGGAACACCAGTGAGAAATCCATCTACAATGGCAGTAAATAATATCTGCTAATTTCACAAATTTCTAATGCTGTTATTACTCAATTCTCTCGTCTTAACGATGTTGAGGCTGGCGAAAATTTGTACTTACCGTTCGCACGATCGACAAGCACTTGATGTGTGACACTGGACACTATTTGCAAGGTTTATATACGGAGTTCCCCCTCTGATTCAATCTGGCGTAGTCATCAGATAGCGAGATTTGATTGTATCGACTGTTCGCCGGTATGTTGGTTAGTCGATAAGACGGTAAAATAATATGAGTCGGATGCAGGTGCGTCGGATCTTTAGAGATAAACATTTTCAGGTGTTGGCACTTCGCATCGTCGAATGATAAGGAGAATTCATCGCGCGGGCATCAGATATGCTGCCTCATTCACTCACCGTCGCCAGGGGGGCAACGATAATCGACTTATTAATAATTTGCCGATCGAACACGGAAATGGAAATTTTGTAACACCGATTGACTTTCGTTTAATTTTAACCCCGAAATGCAATAGTGCATTATGTTCATTTCTTATCAGTCATCAGTCTACATTGTCGCTAAATCACTCGGCAAGAGCAGTTATCTATTGAGATCCTCGATATTGGTGCTCGAACGAAAAAATGGCAGTGTCAACGTACACCGGCGACGTCGCGATAATGTCGGCCGACAGTGTACTTGCGAATCCGCTGATAGGAATAACAAATGATTACTCTTGGCTATCGCGATAGTCACGCCACCACTAATCACTTATTTTCATTTTTAAAATCTACAGCTACTTTTACCTTGGGTGTCGCGGTGACCAAAAGCGCGAAAAGGTCAGCTAAATTATTCGGTAATAAAAGATCAACAATAAAATCTAATTCGATAACGCCGCAGGTATTTGTTGGACTCTATACAACAAAAAAATCTCATGTAATCTCTCAAAAAAATTTATCATTTATCGTGGCTGATAATTAAAAAAGATTTTTTTCCATCACTATCAACGAAAAAGTCGACTTCAATGAGATAATATTTCGCAATCGTGTCTAAATACAGTCACACCAAACACTGCGATTTCCCATTAATCGCAAAAAAATGGAAACTTTATTATCTAAAACTTGCCACTGATTGCGTGTTATATTGTGTACGTGCTGCTCAGCTTACTGTGAACACAGACAGTGACTTGAATATAGCTTCTCTCTCTTTCTCTCTCTCTCTCTTTCTCTCTCTCTCTCTCTCTCTGTCTCTCTTTGACTCACATCTTTTGCTACCTATCGGGAAGTCGCAGGAAGTGACATAAAATCGGGATAATGAATTGCTTGCTCACAATTCTCATGAAAAAATCGCGCAACAAACAAACATGATAGGCTATCATGTTTTCGTCGGTACTGATCTATTGAACTCATCCCGTAACATTTTTTTACACCGGCGAGTTGCCAGACATTTTGACAGTCGTATGAGCGATGCTAACACGTTCGGAGCAAATGTCAGTCGTCATTATTGTGTTCCAGCATTTTCGTGAAAAAATAAGAGATAAGTCGTCATTGACATTGTGGACTTTATCCGTTCGTGGTATAGCAGTGCATTGGGCATAACAATTATTGGACGCGCGGCCGCCGGGATGACCAATGAGCGAGCAACGAGGTTATTTTTTTCCATTATTTAGACCGTGCCGAGTTGTGTATAGGAGTTGTATCCCCCTCGTCTTCCATTTCTCCCCTCGCACCCGCCGTTCCATAATATTAAGGTAAACATCCTTGGACGTACCGCTATTAGGAGTGATGCCAATGCATTTCTACATACCGTGCCGACGACGACAATAATACGGTACGACGAGCCGTGGCTTATGTAAATTTCAAGGCACCGACGGCTAGAAAAATGTATACCTGTCTCACGCGTTCCCGTAACCCCCCCCCCCCCCCCTCCCCCACCCTTCGACAACCTCGCTTCGCAGTTCCTGCTTCCTCTCTATGCTCACCCCCCGCCGCCACTCGCATTGTTTTCTAGATCAAGAAAAAAAAATCATAGCTAAAATTACAAAACCAAATTTTTCGCTAAAATCACGGTCGAATCTAATAACTGAATTCGCTTTAACTCCCATTTTCTTAGTCTTCATAATTCTGTGAAAAATAAAAATTCTATACTGAATTACGGCAAAAAATGTAACTCTAACATTCTTTGCATTAAACGTTGGACGTGGCTAATACATTTTTAATTTCTCACAACATATTTATAAATACTAGGGTTAAGCAGACACGGGCGCTACAGCCCCCGTGTCGCTTTCTGTGAGTTTTAACATTTGACATAAACAAAAAATGTCAATGCATGATCAGTGAGTCTAACGACGCCGCCGTCCAATTATAGCACGAATAGAACTTCACATGAACATAGCTGATAGCCACCAACTTTTTAGAAGAGGATGTTGAGAAATAAAAACGTTTTTATAAGTGTCTTACAAAGCACAATTCTGCAAACTTCGTAAATCGTGGTACAGTAGAAACCTGCGGGAAATTCATTCAAAATTTGGAGTATCTTGATGGAAGAGAAATCTGAAAAAAAAAATCGAGCACATAAAAGGTGCTTCAAAAATTAATCCAGCATAATAATAAGTACAAAGTGTTATAAACAAATTAATGAAAAAATATCGTTCAACAAATTACCCGTCAACTCAACTTTTTTCTACATGGAAACAATTTATTGATTTTTCTAAATCCGTATGAATTTTTTCAGAATTTTATGTAATTTTAAAAAATAAAGTTTATTCAAAATGTTTATGATATATTTGCAAATTTACTCGATCAATCGTCCGGAAACTTCTTGAGGGTGATGGGGGTTTCATAGCAAACACATATCCAAAATTTGTGAATTTCAACACATTTTTCGAAGTTAAAAAATTTAAGAAACCCAATTTTTTTTATCTCACATAAAAATCTGTAAAAAATCATACGTATTCAGAAAAATTAATAAGTTATTTTCATGAAGAAAAAATTAAGATAACGGGTAATTTGTTGAACAATATAGTTTTTCATTCATTTGTTTATAACATTCTGTAATTTTTATTATGCAGAATTAATCTTTGAAGCACCTTTTATATGTTGAATTTTTTCAGATTTTTCTTCCATCAAGATTTTCAATATTTTGACTGAATTTCACGCAGGTTTCTACTGTACCACGAAAGGACTACTTTAAGGCAGTCACCCCGTGTGACGGCCGGTTTTTTTAGTTATTTTTTTATAATTGTTGACGAACAATAAAAATATAAAAGTTTCTACTTTATATCTTTTGACATTTCAACAGTAAGTCAGAATATTTTGAGACAAAAATCTTCATCACAATGTGTGTTGTACCACTCCAAAGGCACCCATGTCGAAAAAAAGTTTGTCGCCGGTCCCCATGATTCCGGGTGATTGGCTTATCTGAAATAAAGAAGCCAAACGCCATTTGAATCTACGAAGCTGTGGCTATCGAATGAACTAGAATAATTCGAAAATATTGAAAATTGAATAATTGACATGTTTTTGGAAATTAATTTTTAAATTTCATGATTTTTTTCGATTGTTTTGTTACGAAAAGAATGTTACGAAAATAACGCTCGGAATGTTTGCATTATTTTAGTTTAGTCGATGACTATACATGCGCCGAATGTACCATAAAAATGTCAAAGCAATCAGTCAAACAGTTTTTGAGATATCGAGGAGACCAGTTGGGGAAAAGCGCAGTTTTCAGAAGAACGCGTTCAAAAGTTTAAATACGATGTAAACTATGAAATCTTTACTCGCCATTAATCTGCTATGCCTGGTCCGTAGAAAATTACTTTACAAGCATTTTCTACACGTTTAGGAATCAAATTACGCAAAAAGAAATCGTTCTTTTCGACATATCACACGTGGTGACTGCCTTAAATATTGGTAACAAAAATATTGGCATTTTGTGTTCGGGGCTTAGGGTTGACATTCGTAATAGACATTTTCGTAAGCGATTTCCGAGATGTCGGTGTCCCAACATCGAAGGGCCTCGGCACATCGTACCAGCGGAGGGGGGGGGGGGGGGGGGTTGAGAGGCGAAGGGGGAAGGGAGACGTCGCCGACGAGCATGTGTATACAGCAGCGAAGCGCGGCGCTCCTCGCGGTGGTCTGCCGCCGTCGGGAAGTAATGAGTTTCCGTCCGCGGAAAAATAGAAAGTTCGCGATATGGAAGAAAGAGAGCGAGGGAGAGAGCGAGAGAGAGAGAGAGAGAGAGAGAGAGAGAGAGAGAGAGAGAGAGAGAGAGAGAGAGAGAGAGAGAGAGAGAGAGAGAGAGAGAGAGAGAGAGAGAGAGAGAGAGAGAGAGAGAGAGAGAGAGAGAGAGAGCGGAAAGAAAACGAGAAAGATGGAATACATGCATGCCAAAGTAGCGACAAGCCTGCGTCGAAACACGTTACGGACGAGGAGAGACGTATTGGCGAAGGACAGAGAAGGACGAGGATAAACGAGAGAAATGAGAAGGAGAAAAAAACGCAAAACCAGCAAGGGACAGCACGAAGTGGGGGACGCAAAGCTGGGCAGAACTGCGAATGCAGCGTGAGGGGACGGCGGGGAGAGAGGAAGAGAATGAAAAAAAGAAAAAGAAAAAAAAGAAAAAAGAAGAAGGAGTGACGTAGAGTTGGACCACACACACATCGAGCGAACGTGACCGAGGCAGTCCGAGAGTTCATATTGTAATACGACTGAGGGTCTATATATCCCAACCTCGCTTGTATTATCGTACAGTCCGTTCCGCAACTACTTCCGCCAAGTGCTCTATTCCACTTCTTCATTCATCCTCCTCGGCCATTTCTTGCCGCTATTGCGAGCACTCGAGTCACCGCGAGTAGCCGCATCCGAATGACCGATACCTGGCGTGGGGTTTTGGAAACTGTGAGAATGGCGGCTACAAGTTTCAAGCTTGACCGATCGCACCTCTTTTTTCAGGCTTTGTAGACTGGATTTTGGAAAGTATCAGAATGACTACTATAATTTTCGAGCCTGACCAATCGCGTGATTTTGTGTGCTAAAACGTAGTACGAAAAACGTCCAATATGTAGAAAATGTCCTTATTCAACCTATCGGGCCTTTTCTCACTGCTATTGTGATTACCTACTCGAGACGCCGGTTTTCGTGGGTGGTTGTGGAAACTCTCAAAATTGTAACTGCAAGTTTCAAGCCTGACCAATTGTGCATTTTTGCCTGCCAAAAAGTAGCTCGAAAAACGTAAATTTTTTATTCCACCATATGTCTGTTAAATGGCTATACATAATTTTGTGCAGTTGAGAGCGATTGAACGTTTAATTTTATCGTTCATTCAAACTAAATTGCGTTGCTATTATGTTTCAGGATTCGCGTGAAAATGAATTGTTCGCAACCGTAACCGCAAGAATGCGACGTAGTTGCGCGGGGTATAGAGGGTGTCCCAAAAACATATGGAGCAAAACAAAAACTAATAATTTGAGGATATACAGAATACATTTTTTTAATAAACTTGACAATCAACAATTTCAAAATACATTATTTTTCTAATTAACCTCAGTTAAGAAAATTGATTACAAAAACAAGACAAAAGAGTTAAACTTTTGTTTAACCTAAATTGTTTAACATATGAAAGCGCGAAAAGGACAAAAATAAACGATCGTTTGAAATACCATATTTTTCATATTCGAAAGGTGAATTTTTGCATCACCCTGTATACCGATGTGTGTTGAACTGGATGTACAATAACGTAATGGCAATGTGTAGTAGCCCCTCCACGACGCTTCGAGAGACAGAGTAGTAGACTGTACCTGGATAAACGAATCACGTATTATTATAATGGCCAGTTGCTAAATGGTTTTTTTCAATCCGCACGGTGCCGTCCCGTCGGGGTATCCCTCATTGGTCGGTGGGTCTGAACCGCGGCTCCTCCGCCGATCTCTTCCTCGCCCTTCCCCCGGCCAGTCTCCTCCGGTCCCAGTTCCACCGGCCCCCGTACATATCCTCCACGCTAATACTTCATTACAAACGCCGTAATGAGAATAATAAGAAGGAATTTATCCAAGGCAGCGAGCTGCGGTCGAGATGTGCAAACCCTCATTTTTTTTCTTCGTACACGGCGCGGTACCAGACTTCATTTTTTCGTTATTATCATTATGCAAAATGAAATCGATTTAATTTTTAATACAACGTAATTGTTTTCCGGGAGCCGTAAAAATTCAATTAAAGGTCGAATTTTTTTATTTCGTCGACGGAAACAGTGGCAACAAAAATTGTTGCCATTGATAATCATTTCGAGGCGAATATTTGTATTTTTGTTTGGGCGACTTTTGACGGATAAAATTGCCGGGCCTATGGGAATTGCAGACAAGGGGGAGGCGTCATGGAGACGGGGCGAAGTCGTTTCATTAGCATAAGGTTCTTTTGAGGAATCTGCCCCGGCGAATAATGCTATTCAGAGATGGTGATGCTGCCTGTGCTGACCCCCACCATACCGGATTCCCGCGATCGGTGCCGCGACGCCGGCCACTCACAGCCTATCATTATAGAGAAGGAATCATTGGATGATCTTAATAATGGCGAGACGCTGGCGGTGCCAGCACCGCGGCCAATCGACGACCGACGTTTCGATAATGGCTCACCGACACGGTCAAAACCATAAGCCTCGCGAATGCCATCAAACAAATATAAAAAACACGCACACTATTTTTTCGTAAAAAACGGATATTATTTTTTTTTACGCAAACTATTTTTTCGCAAAAAAACACATATTATTTTTTTTAAACGCATAGTATTTTTAGGTAAAAAGATGCAGACTATATTTTTGTAAAAAAAAAACGTAGCATCTTTAAAAAAAACATTTATTTGTGAAAGAAACCGACAGCAGTAGGCGCGCGATCGGTACTTGGATGGGTGACCGCTTAGCCATGCACTAGTTTACGCATCAACTGTTGAGCGAGCGGCAGTGTTTCTGAGTTTCTGATGTATTCTCGTACAGCGGAAACCCAGTGAAAATATAGCTGCCTGTATCGGCACAGGTTTTCCGCATTTTTCCTGTGCCCTCGTACAAATGCGATACAGTAGTACATCAGGAAAGAGTGCCTGCGGGGGTAACACTCTGGTGGGAACTCAATGAAGGAAGGAGAACAAAGGGAGTGGGGAAAAACGTAAAAGCCTGAAAAAGGCGTACGTCGGAATCAAAAATAAAAATACAAAATATTGTGAAAAAAAAAAAAAAAAAAATTACAAAAATTAAAAAAACTCCTGACTGAAAAAAAAAGAAAAACAAAAAATGGTGAAATAATTGAATAACATATTATATCATAGTCGGGAGATTTTTTGAATAACATATCATATCATAGTCGGGAGATTTTTACACCTAATGACAAAAAAAAATCTCCCGACTATGATATGATATGTTATTCAAAAAATCTCCCGACTATGATATGATATGTTATGATATGATATGTATTCAATTATTTCACCATTTTTTGTTTTTCTTTTTTTTTCAGTCAGGAGTTTTTTACATTTTTGTAATTTTTTTTCAGCCGGGAGTTTTTGAAATTTTTTATTTCATGCTTTTTAAATTTGTTTAGATGGATATATTACGGGAAGAAAACTGATTGTTTAACGAATTAAACGTACAAAAAGAATGTCTGATTACACCTATCGAGGGATTATTTTTAATCTGGAAATTTTTCCATTTGTTCGTTGTCTACGAGTTTTTTTTCCTTTTATTATTATATAATGTATTTCGTGTATAACATATAAATAAAACAAATATTGTATTAATAATGTATTCCATAAAATATAAATAAAACAAATATTGTATTAATAATATATTCCATAAATAATAATTTGCACACTTCTTCTTCTCCTTGTTTCGTGGCTATCGCCATAACGGCATGTGTTACAATTTTTATTCGCACTTTACGTACACTTGGGAAAGGTAAACCGGCCCGGTTTGATTTGCTACCTCAATTACAGGCGACATTCAAGCACTCTATCGTGAGCGCCCTGAAGTGAACTACACGATAGCACGATGAGTGCCCTGAAGTGAGCTACACTTTACCACGATAGTGGCGGCCATCTTGTATTATTTCGATATATTCAAACAGTCTATTTGCACTATTCGCAAAATGCATTTATCACAGCGAATCAACAATTTATCACTTTAATTTAAGGAAAAAGACATTGTACATCAGTCATAGAATCGACACACAAAATTTGGTTGAGTGATTGTTTACCGTTTTCGAGAACATTGGGTACAAAGAAATCGCTTAAATCAGCTGATCGCCGTGAAACGCATAACTCCCGTCTTTTTGCCCCTGTGGGGCAGTCGGGAGTTAAAAAACACCAAACACGAAAAAAAGGCTTATTTGTATATGCGCCAGCCGATTAATTGGTTACAATGAAGTTGTTGGTTACGCCAACCAAGTTATTGGTTATAAGAAAATGAACTTGGCGGTGCTAACTAATAACTCTGTTGGTCTATCCAATTAATCGGCTGACGCATCTATATCCAAGTGTTTGGTTGATCTGACCAAACTTTTTTTCCGCGTATTTTCGTGAAAAAATATAGATCCGACAGATCTACGTTTCTATTGATTACAAGATACGACAAGGCATGACGCTACTAAAAACTCTGAACCGCAGAGGGCATTTTTTTCGCGATAAAAAGAAATACAATATTTCCAAATCTGACAGGTCAATCTTTTCATCGATGACAAGACAAGAAAAATTACTAAGACCAAATGGACTGATACTCAAGTGGAGAGAAGAAAAATATGAGGATCCCTTTTTTTCCATCAAGACTCGTCGACTGACACTCAAATCGCGGAGGAGAAATTGAGAATGACTCTATTATATTTTTTGTCACTAGTAAATAAAAAAAGATACACCCTTGACAACATCTTCAAAGTTCATTCCCAACGAGTCGCAAATAAGTGCAAAAAACCCAGCTGGGGTCGGCGGCGAAAGCTCCCGCGACGCGGAAGGTTAATCGGGGTGGCGTTTGCAACACCCATAGAAATCAGGCGGCCCGATATCTCGGTAATCGCGGTGAGGTCGAGAACGCGTGCCTTGACCGTGCTCGCGACCTGCCTCAACCCACCCCAGAGGTCCCGACACTGCTTTCGAAGCAGCCGAGAATATTGCCAAGGGGTGAGGGACAAAGGAAGAGGAGGGTGGGAGGAAAAACGGTCGCGCCCCCCACGAAGAAAGACAGAAAACCAGGGAGAGGAGCAGCAAGGACAGAAATGTGGTGAGACGAATATATATATATATGTATATAACTATATATAGGTAAGGATGGAAGTAGCAAGGGATCCTTGGTCGTCCCACCCTTAAATTCCGGACAGGAGCTTTGTAGCCGTTAAGGGTGAAACGGAAAAGGGATGAGAAGGGGGAAGAGGGTGCAAGGGGGGGGGGGGCAGGGGGGCAGAGTGGTGCAAAGCACGGCACGTTGGAGTCGAGCAGAATGGGATGGGTCGCGGGGTGGATCGCGGCAACGACGCGGCCCGCGCCACCACCGACGTTTCATTCCCGGGAAAACCCGTGAAAACCGCCACTTGTTGCGTTACCCTGCAGCGGCGGCAGCAACGGCAGCAGCTCGATTCCACTACACGAATTTACTCCACCTCGGTTGGCCTGTATATAGGTATCAACCGGCGTGTGGCGTATGTGGTATATATGTAGATATGTAGATATATAGGTGGCATACAGTATATATGCATACATACATGTATACATAGTTCGTACCACCAGTCGCGCCGCACTTGTTCCTATATATTTTAATTTAAATACTGCAGAAATTCACACCTCGCGAATCGACACACACAGTCGTCCCCTCGCACCCACTTTCGCACCCAATGATTTTCATTGGCCGGCTAATTGGGCGCGCGTCTCTCACATTTTAATTGTTCAATTATTGCATTATCCACCGCGGCCGACAATTATTCACCGGGTAATCGAGATTTTCGAGACTCCACCGTGGCGCGCGCGCGCTTTTGTTACGGTTTTACAATGTTTTCCGGGGACACGAAGATTATGCGGATGCGCGTGGTGGGAATTTTGTGGGACGAAGAACTCGCGGCGTGGCTCGCGAGATGCGTTTGGTTCAGTGTGTGATGAGTGATGTCGAATTGGGCGTCGAAGTGAAAGGGAAAAGACAGTTTTGATCGTCGAGATTTTTAGATTTGTGAAGAAATTGTTGATAACCGCATAATTATCAATGGCAAAATTATTGGCAAAACAACAACAACAACAACAAAAACACAAAAAATCTATTGGCAAAATGATCGATTATACGGATTTTTGTTATGCAAAACAGGGATATTTCGGAAGTTTTTAACATCCTGAACTTTTACAAATGAAAAAGCTGACAACTACATCGTTGTCATAATGCTTCCTCTCCGCCTATAATCACAGTCTACCCCGCTCAGTTTGTAGGGTAGACAACATTTTTAATTTTTGGCTTCCTCAAGAAGCTTTGTTTTGTTTCAAGAACGATCAACATTCTTTCGAAAAATTCAAAATGCCATAAAATCACGCCCTCTGCACGGATCAACTCCAAATTTATACACAGACTTAGTCTGGTGATAATATACTTGTAAACCAAATTTCAACTCGATATCTCAGAAATTACGAAAATAGGAGTAAAATCGACTTTTTTTCAAAAAATTGAAACTGCCATAAAATTTGAACGGTTCTACCGATTCTTCCTAAATTCAATAGCGGTCTTTAGTTTGTAATAGTTCAACTTTTTACCAAATTTCAACCCGATATCTCAAAAAATGTGGAAGAGACAGAGCGTACAGAGAATTTTTGAAAAATTAAAAGTGCCCTAAAAAACAAAAGACAGCATAGATTTTACTAAAAATTGCACCCAAGAAGAGGCAGTGACCACCCAATATGTGGTAGAAATTTCAGCTTGATATCTCAAACCGTTCTCGAGTTATTAAGGTTTAATCATGTGCACACACAGACACACACACATACACACACACACACATACATCCAGACATTTTTTCAAAATGTGTTTTCTCGACGTTTTGGAACATTCTGAACACGTTGACATCAAAATCTCGAAACATTTTTTTTTCACTAAAACAAAGCTTCTTGAGGAAGCAAAATTAAGTTTGGCAAAAAATCGATACAATTGAATCATTGCAATTAATAAAAGCTCAAACCACTGATATATTTTTATACCCAAAAGTTTCCGGTTAGCAAGTTATAAACATTTTATTAGATATCTTTATTTTATGGAATCCCTCTTAAAAAATCAGTGGGTGAAATATCTCACATTTTCGATGTAAGCACGGAGAGAAGGATCTGATACTTTTTACCATATTTCTAGTAAAAAGTATTGTAAATTTTCGGTAGAGGGGAGATATAACGCCATCTATCGAGAAGAACTAGAACGATGAGAATTTTTACCACGAAATATGGTAAAAAATATGATATATATGTTAGGAATTCTTATAGTTATCTTACTGTTCGTCAGGCGACGGCTATGGCTTTTCAATACCAGGCGCCTTGGTAATTTTTACTGCCGCGTCCGGTAAATTTTATCAGATCCTTCTCTTCGTGAGTATTGTTGTGTTAGTCGTTCTCCGATTGCCTATCGGATTGCCCGCAACTCTTTGCTATAATCAACATGTAGTTTCAATCGTGATATTGTATTTTGATAGTTCGGAGGGCGCTCGAGGTTTCAAGGTTTGTTAACGTATTTTTTGGAAGGATGTTCGGACGAAGCGTATGGCTTCATATTTCCAGAGATAAAAAATCACTTCTTGCGTTTTTCATGACAAATTGACTTTTTTTTTGGTAAGCAACGGTGCTTTTTGCGTTTGATAGAAATGACGTCCCAATGAAAAGAATGCCGCAAGGCGGAACGCGGTATTCTGAATTTGATATCTGAATTTTTCACAGAATTTTAAAGCCAGACCCCCAAAAATCGAAAAAAAATGCAAGGAAAGTTTGCGATTTCTGAGAGTGGACTTTAAATTTCTGTAAAGAATTCAGGAATCAAGATATCGCGTTTAGCCTCGCGACATTCTTTTCGTTATTGAGTTTTCTTTCGTACGAAAAAAGAAAATACAGGTTCGATGGAACCAAAAAAGTAACCTGAATTTTAGCGAAGCGACAACTGGGTAAGCGTGCGAAGCGCGTGTATGGGCTAGTGTTAAAAAAAAAGGTAGAACACAAAAAACCTGACAATCGTCTGATTCCGTCTGCAGATAAATTGCCTAAAAAAATAACCCATTTCCGTTCGCAATTGTAATTTAAGATTTCTCGTTGTTTCCATCTCCGGCCCGTCGGCCGGGCCTGTGGCGTGCAGATGCGTTTTAATCCGCTAATTCGCATGTAAATTCACGAAGATTACAGAGATCACGGGAGGCCGCCGGTGCACCCGGGTTTACAGGGACCCCGCGCAACGAGTGGATATCACGACATTAAAGAAGCCCCGGCCCGAAGGATACGCAGCTTTGCACGTGGCTATCAATCGCGAAAAGAGTCTATCTAATCGCGTTTCTAATCGCCACAAAGAGATCCCTCATTTCGACGCGTGCACCGCGCGTCCTCGCAACGCACAAACCACGCGCGGCACGCCGCAATTACGTGCGCGTCTCGCGCGAATTTGCATCGAAGCCTGGCAATTTCCTCCGGGTTATTCATCAATTTTTGGCGATCTCCGCAAAAATTCTTTTCTTCTTCCAAATTTTCGGCTCATTTTTTTTTGCCCTCCCCGCGTCGCCCCTCATTTTTTTTTCGCTCTCCCCTCGAATCCATCTCCGTCGCTCCCGCCCTTTTCTCGGCTCCCGGGTCTCCATGTCTTTTTGGTATAATTCCCTCTCGACGCTCCTAATTCCACATCGTCTCTATGGCGCACGATGTGCCGAACGTAAACCGGCACTTACTACCGGCTAGACGCAAAAAATGTCCGAATCGCTCGGTGAAAAATAAAAGGGCTCGTGTACCGGGAGGGGGGAATTTTTCGATGGCAGTGATCAAGGGGGTAGGGTAATCGCAGTGCCCGCAGGCTCGCGGGAGCTTCTCAGCGAAATCGCGAGCAGAAGCAGAGCCAGAAGCAGACGCGCTAGCCACCCCCCCCCTATGTACTACGCCTTCGATTGCTCTACAATATGCCTTCCCACATAATGCCTCGTACCACATCGAACGCACATACATTTATAGTACCATACAGGGTAACACGGGGCAAAATGGGACGCATAAGCGAAAAATGGTTTTATGACGATATGTCCTCTATTAAAAAAGACAAGGACAATCGAAGTCGAAGTTCGAGATAATCGTCAAGCCATTTTATTCGTCTCCTGATTGGCTGTGGTTCACCACCTAACTTCACGCCAGTCTCAAGTGCGCGCGTTCAAACACGCCGTGACATGCTCGATGCGTTCGGAATAACATGTAATTGAAATAACAGAATAATTTTGATTCCCGGTTTTCTTATTTTCTTCGCAATCATCACGGAAAAATGATTGATCGGAATTACAATTTTTTTAATTGCTTAGATCCATGTTTGTTGTGGCAGCAATGTGTTCATTGCCAGAACTTCGACCGACTGGTTCCTTCGACAATTTCAAATTGGTTAGGATGCCGATGTATCACTGTTGCATCACGTACGAAATGATTCAACATTTTTTTTTAAATTTCGACGTCCATACATTTCGTTGTTGAAATAAAAACATTTTGTTAAATCAACCTTTTTTGCTTGTTGTGACAACAAATCTTTTTTTCTGAATGTGGTCAGGAGCGCGAGCGAAGCGAGCGCGTTGTTGCTAGTAAAAATTAAAAACAAAAAGTTGGGAAGTAATTCTCTCTATATCTTCAATGATCCCCTTGCGCCCCGTAAAAACATCCTAAGTGAATAAAATGACTGTCCCATTTTGCCCCGAGCAATCAATCAAAATGAAAAAATTACTGTCGCTTCTTGCCCCGTAAAATCATTCCTAATGCAAAAGTGACGGTCCCATCTTATCCCATAAAGTCGTCTGAAATTGAAAAATCACTGTTCCATTTTACCCCATAAAATCATCGGAAATGAAAAAAATGACTGTCCCATATTGCCCCGTGCCCCCCTACACGTATACAGATATTTGGCTGTATTTGTTTTGACGTGTATGCGTGTGTTGGTGCGAGTCACGACGTGGATAAAGTGTAGGATGGAATAAAAGTACGAGGAAGATTCCGGTTGTGTTTTATATACACGGCGATGGCGAACCGAAGAACGTCGATCGTGCTACCGGGTACGACGAGGGATCCGAGCACCGAATATCGAAAATTACCCCTCTTCTCGCGTGCCCCCGACCGGCGAAAGACTCGATCGATATAATCATCGGTCTCTCACCTGCGGCCACGAATCGACTCGAAATATATACGTATGCATATCGGGGCACCGTGTACACTGCGCGAACGTTTATGCGGAACCACTGGCATCGATAAATTTTCGTGGTCGCATCGAGATGCACCGAGGGGGTTGCGTGATAAATACGCGGGGGGACTCGAGGGGGGCGAGGCGAGGGGACGGCGGGAGTGGCGGGAAAACGATTTTTTTTCCTCGGACCTTCGACCGAGAATTTTATTTTTCGAATTTTCGGCGGATAACGGTTTTTTTTTGTCCTTCAAATCTTTCATCACAATATTTATTTTTCTGATTTCGGACCAAAAACGTATTTTTTTTACCTTCAAATCTTTCATCAAGATATTTATTTTTCTGATTTGCGGCGAAAAACGATCCTTTCGTTCCTTAAATCTTTCGTCAAGAATTGTATACCTATTTTTCAAGCAAATTGTTCAGTGACTCAGAAAAAGAGATGTATATAGATGACAGATGAAATATGAACCGATTTGCGCCTCAGGATTTCTTTACTACTATAGGGAAACAGCCCATTTCGTTATTATTTTACTGAACGAGAATGATCGTTTTTATACCTCATAACGTTGCACGAAAAATTGTCACTACTTGAGACGGGGTGGAGGTCAAAATAGCAAAGTTCAAAATCATGAACGGTCTGAATTTAGAATTACCAACATTGTGAAACTCGCTATTTCAGCCATTCGTTATTTTGATCATTCGCTATTTTGTTTCCATTTTAATAAAGACGTGGGTCAAAATAGCGAATGATCAAAATAGGGAATGGCTGAAATAGCGAATTTCATATTGATGGCCATTCTACATTCAGTTCGTTCATTATTTTGAACTTTGCTATTTTAGCCATTCGCTATTTTGGTAATTAGCTATTTTGACCCCCACCCCTTCAGACGAATATTCTGGTGGCACCAACTCAGAATGTTTTTATTGTTTATCTTTTCATGGATTCAACTAATAACGAAACCTTAAGAGAACACGGAGAGAAGGATCTGATAAAATTTACCGGAGGCGGTAATAAAAATTGCCAACGCGCTTGGTATCGAAAAGCCATAGACGCCACCTGACGAACAGTACGAGAACTATGAGACTTTCTAACATATATATAATATGTTTTACCATATTTCGTGACAAAAATTCTCATCGGTCTCGTTCTTCTCGATAGATGGCGTTATCTCTCCCTTCTACCGGAAATTTACAATACTTTTTACCAGAAATATGGTTAAAAGTATCAGATCCTTCTCTCCGTGTATAAATATCGCGAACGGAAAACTCTCATCGTCTCGAGCAAACCGCCGGCCGGAGAGCCTCGGCTCGAACCTTGAGGAGCATCAAGGTTCGCTGATTTCTCGCCGACACGGTGGACCGGATTTTTGTGCTCGAAATATCATTAATCCTCGGGAGCGCGGGGTCGGCGCATTTATGCGGAGCGCGAGGCCGGTACTGCACACGCGGAATCGCAACTGGACGGATACGCCGCGCGAAGGGAGAGACAGAGGGCACGGGGGCCGGGGTACGTACCAAAGGTGTGTTTACCCGATCTCCGGGCTATCCCACTTAGGCGTGATTTATCGTGAGGAATTATCCGAATGCTAGAAATACCGTATCATTATCCGACCTTCCCAGTCATGCGGAGGCAGAGAGAGCAACAACTGCATCGAGCACGCGGCCCTTATGTACGTCCTCGTGCGTTACACAGCTACACATGTGTAATAGATATATGTATAGATTAGGGTGTCCCAACATTTTTTTTTTTTTTTTCGTCCAGCCACGGTCACAAAAGTTTAATTACATTAAAAAGAAAATTATCTCAAAATTTGAGGCTCGTAAATAAATATTTACCGGTCGCTCACCATAGATTTCTATTTCAATTCCATTCATATACAAAAAAATGATATTAGCTGGAAGATATTAATGAATCCGTTTCAAATTTAATAACAAAACTATATGTTATATGCCAAAGACATCCACAAAATTTGATAGTGATCCGTACAAATGTCCGGGCGTTATGGTGCTTGCGATAAGCGCAAAATTGATTATTCATTTTTCATGGGATTAAAATTTAGGATGGGAAACAAAATTAAGTATGAAAGCGGTGTAAGTCACTTGAGGATCATTTTTGTTCCGTTTTTTGTTTTTATTAGAAGTTTAATGAAGTATACTTAATTAATTATAGTTCACATTCATGATTTTATCTTGACAAAGTAGGCTCTACTTTCCAGAAACGTTGTTGAGGGTCTTTTTCAACAATATCCCAATGCTAATAAAAAGACCCTCAACATCGTTTCTGGAAAGTAGAGCCTACTTTGTCAAGATAAAATCATGAATGTGAACTATAATTAATTAAGTATACTTCATTAAACTTCTAATAAAAATAAAAAACGGAACAAAAATGGTCCTCAAGTGACATACACCGCTTTCATACTTAATTTTGTTTCCCATCCTAAATTTTAATCCCATGAAAGATGAATAATCAATTTTGCGTTTATCGCAAGCACCATAACGCCCGGACATTTGTACGGATCACTATCAAATTTTGTGGATGTCTTTGACATATAACATATAGTTTTATTATTAAATTTGAAACGGATTCATCAATATCTTCCAGCGAACATCATTTTTTTGTATATGAATGGAATTTAAATAGAAATCTATCGTGAGCGACCGGTAAATATTTATTTACGACCCTCAAATTCTTAGATAATTTTCTTTTTAATGTAATTAAACTTTTGAGACCGTGGCTGGACGAAATTTTTTTTTTTTTTTTTTGTTTTTTTGGGACACCCCAGTATAGGTAGACATATATAAATGCAGCTTATTCAGCAGATACAGCAGACGTTTTGTACTACAATACCGCGCGGTATCCTGTAACACGCATTGCGGCGAGTACACGCATTGCGAGCACGGCCAGAAGAAGAGGAGGAACGAGACGAGGAAAGAAGAAGAAATACTACGCGTGTGCCTCGAGCGTAAAGATCCTATCTCGGTTCCGGACTGGCAGAGCCGACGAGATGGAGGGGGGGGAGAAAAAAAAATGATGAATTTAATGTCGCGACCGAGAAAACACCACGTCGACACTGCTACACCGGGATCACGGATATGTGGTTCGCAAAAGGTTTTTTTTGTGAGTAGCGCCAATTATGGAAATGTAATGACGATATTTGGTCAAAGAGAATGGCAAAAATCGCAACGACGATCGAATATTTTTTAGTGTAATTCTTTTGATTTGGGCGAAAACGCGAAAGCATCGATGAACGAAAAAGAAAAATGTTATACTCGAAATTAAGATTTAATTTATCGACTCTTGATATCTTATACCAAAAATACAATTTTTTATTCGAATAAAAAATATAACTCTACTGAACTACACAAGTTTTTTAACCAAAAATTGGTTTATTTATCAATATATCGAACAAAAAATGTACTAATCACAAAACCTGATTTTTGCCCAAAACTCAACAATTTTATTTCAAACCCAAAGCCTCGATGTTTCTTTGTTTTTCGTATTCCGCTATTGTTTAACTCCGCCCGGCATTTAAGGTAGTCCTTGCGACCAATATTCATTTCGCATAAATTCGAGGAATATGAGAGACATTTGCAAACACTTCTCGGTGGTATAAAAATCTGAAAAAATTCATACACATTAAAGGTACTGAAAAGATCAATTTTGCATAATAATAATTCGAAAATGTTATCAACAAATTGATGAAAAAAAAATTGTTACAGAAATATTTCGATGACCCAAGTTTTTTTTTCATGAAAATGATTCTTTCGTTTTTCCGAATACGTATGAATTTTTTCAGATTTTAGAGTTCACATTGAATTTTGTGCGTTTTTTATAGGGAAAATATGTGAAAATTCAATATGAACATTAAAATCTGAAAAAATTCATACGTATTCGAAAAAACGAAGGAATGATTTTCATGAAAAAAAAATCTTGGGTTATCGAAATATTTATTAAACAATTTTTTTTTTTTTCATCAATTTCTTAATAACATTTTCGAATTATTATTATGCAAAATTAATCTTTTCAGTACCTTTAATGTGCATGAATGTTTTCAGATTTTTATACCACCGAGAAGTGTATGCAATTCTCTCTCATATTCCTCGAATTTATACGAAATGAATATTGGTCGCAAGGACTACCTTAACTCGACAATCGATGCGACCGTTCGGACGGTATTCGTTACATTTGTAAATTGTTGAATCCCGCACCGCCGACGTCGTTAGTGAATTCTCTTCGTAGCGATCGCGGCTGACCGCAAAGACACAGACGATGATGGTGTTGTGCCCGGGCGTCGGTGGCTGCGCGCTGCGCGTCTCCTCAACCCCCGGGACTCGCCGTGGGGGTTGAGAGCCGGCCAGAGCTCGGGGCCTGACGTGGAGCGCAAGCCTCGCCGCCGCCGCCGCCGCCGCGCTTTGCAGCTCGAATTAGGAGGTATTTTCATGACGAATGGACGAGGCTCGACCGCAAGTGCGTACAGCAGCTTTGTCGGGCGTTCGGCGCCAAGCAACGGCTACCCGGTGGCTCAAGATAATCTCATCTGCTCCGCGCGTTCATCCGCGAATCAATACGCGACGCGCGCGGGCGCTCGCGGTCGGCAAAAATCGATGGACCCTTTAATTAAAGACATACCTCATTTTAATCTCGCTACATCAGTGTAAACGAATGTAATATTGAATTCTATTAATACCGTAGGAATCCCAACAAAAAATACCGCGATTCGCCGCCGCACTGCTCCGTGAATTAGCGAATTTTTATTGGCAGAGGAATTCTCGTAATTAATAATTCACCGTTAATTGCGAATGAATCCACCGCGCCCGGGACGTCAGCACGGCGGACTCCGCGTTCGATGTGCATCAATATGACCACCCGTGCTCGCAGATGAATATCCCAAAAATGAAGGAAACGCTCAGGTGATGTCAATGTTTTTTTTTGCAATGCACTGATTCGCAGAATTTGTATCCATTGGAATATCTTCATTAAAATCGAAAGCAAAATAAAAATAAAAATGTATTCCTACGCCCGAAAAATATTTTTCAGTTTATTCTTTTTTGATGATAAATGTAAAATAAAATGCAAAAAAAGCTTTTCCAATTATCGGGACATTTTTTCCTTTCTATTTGTAATCAAATCGAAAAAATAAAAATATAGAATTTTCTCCCGATCGTCTTATTTCTTGCCGTGGATTTCGGAGCACCGAATCTTATTGTTTGCCCTGTTCATGAAGGGAATGACCGCACACACAGTTTACACACGCGAATTCAGGGTCCAATTGTTGAATTAAAATGAATTCCAACACCCGAAAATTGTTTTCGGATGATGTATCAATTTATTCTTTCTTGGATATTAAATAAAAAATTAACTGCGAAAAACCGTTTTTTCAATTGTCTGGACATTTATTTCTTTTTTTGTCATCTAATTGAAAAAAAAATAGTATTTTCTCCCGATCGTCTTATTTCTTGCAGTGTATTTCGGAGCCCCGAATCTCGCTGTTCACCCCGTACATCAAGGGAATGACTGTACACACGGTTTACACACGCGAATCCAGGGTCCAATTGTTGAATCAAAATTAATTCCAACACCGAAAAATTATTTTTCAATTTATTCTTTCTTGGATATTCAATTTTGAATAAACTGCGAAAAAACGTTTTTTCAATTGCCCGGACATTTTTTCTTTTTTTGTCATCTAATTGAAAAAAAAAAAAAAAATGGTATTTTCTCCCGATCGTCTTATTTCTTGCAGTGTATTTCGGAGCCCCGAATCTCGCTGTTCACCCTGTACATCAAGGGGATGACCGCACACACGGTTTACACACGCGAATCCAGGGTCCAATTGTTGTGTAGAGTAAACGGACGCTTACGCACACGCGGAGATTGGGTCGCACACTCGAAAGAACAAGGGCGATGTGTTTGCTCGCGCAGGCGCTCGCGTGGTAGTTAAATCGAATTCCCATGCTGCACCGTCCGGCGGAGACACAAAGCAAAGGTCGTTCGAGCGAATGGCCCGGCCCGCGGCGACTATCCGCACCGAATTTGCGGCATCTAAGTGCCGGTGCCGCCTATACGTGTGCGCGCGTCTATGTGCGCTCGCCGCTCGCCGCGTATGTAACGGCCGCGCGGTTATGGACCAAGCGCGCCGGTTTATCTTCTTTGCCCGCTACAAATTTCGATATTCGACCGCGTTCGGCTTTCGTTCCTTTAATGCTCCACAATGTGTACTACCCACTCGGGGCACAATCTTTGATCGCGGAAAAATCAAGACGCGAGACGGTTCCGACGAAAATCGAGTTGAAAATCGCGAAATAAAAAGTTGAATCGCGGAATAATTCCGCGGAGCGATGAAGAGGAATTGGTTTGTTCATGGGAGTCGCGATTGACTTGGCGGATTATTGGGGGAGATCGGGCGGTTTGTTTGACGGTCCGGACAAATAATTGTCTGGACCGCCAAATGTCGTTTGTGACGTTGCACTTTTTGAGCACTTGTTCTGTTTCCTCTTGGTCACATTCTTCGATTTCTACAATTCCTATCTTGGGTGAATTCTGTTCCTCAGTCGTTCAGACAATTATTTGTGTGGACCGCCAAATGTCGTTTGTGACATTGTACTTTTTGATCATTTGTTCTAGTTCCTCTTGGTCACATTCTTTGATTCCCACAATTTTTATTCTGAGTAAATTCTGTTTCTCAGTAGTTGCCTTTACATCCTTTTCTACTATTTCTTCAGGTAGGGGAGAACGGGGGAATTACGGTCACTAAGCAATGCCGGTCACTTAATGTTGCATAAACTAATGATTATATTGAACTTTTTTTGGTTTGTCAGCTTACGTACATGATGATTAACTAATTTAATACTCCGTTCCGATTAAAGTAAGATAAATTTAAAAATCTTATGATTTTTAGATTATACGCTCTTTTGCTTACAAATAAAGTCGTAATTTAAATAAGTTTTACGAAAGCTATGGTCGTTTATACCACATCTAAGCGTTATTCATGTATTTTTCATGATTTGCGGAAAATTCGTCTAAATCGGTTCGTCTAAAATCAATTCGTCTAAATCAATTCGTCTAAAATCAATTCGTCTAAAATCAATTCGTCTAATAGCAATTCGTGTACAAAATGTTGTTTGCATTGGATTCAAAAGTTATGTACCCAGAGTAATGTCCCCAGAGTATGTATGTACTGTATGTACCCAGAGAAATGTCAACTACAGTGAAAAACATTCGTTGCATCTTTCTACTATAGCGGAAAAATTCGTTGGATATTCCTACCATGACAAAAAAAATGTGTTGCCTGTTTGTACTATAGCAGAAATCATCCATTGCATTTTTCTACAATAGCGGAAAACATTCGTTGGATATGAATCGATTTGGACGAATTAATTTAGATGAATTGATTTATACGAATTGATTTAGAATAATTGATTTAGACGAATGATTTTAGACGAGTTCATTTAGACGATTTTAGACGAATTGATTTAGATGCATTTTCCGCGATCACTTTTTCGGTTCTTTAGCTTCAATTTCGCCGTGTTAAAATGTTGACACCCTAAATAAATACATTGAAATTGAATAAAACAAATCTTCGCGGTTGTCGGGGTAACGATGATCATGAGCGTGGGGCAACGGTGGTCGCATTTATAATGCTTAGTTGAATATAATACTTAGTAATATTTACTTGAATTAATGACTTAAAATGATTTAGAATGAAATAATAATTGATGTATAGAAAAATATCTTACATAGAATATATGTTCAATTTGATGAAGGTTCCGGTGTTGGATTGAAGCTAGAATTTTGAGGTTAGAATTTCCTATTTTTCTATAAACCATAGATTAAAATTTGTACGTGCAATTACAGATGCCTCGCTGATAGTATAAAGTTGCGCTGTTGAGAGGGAATTAATTTTATGCTTCGCTATATGTTTTAAAGTTAATACGTTATTAACTACGGTCAATAGACCGTAGTTGCCAAAAATGCGACCGTAATTACCCGAATCGTCGGACAACGGCGGTCAAAACACCAGTTTTTATAATTCATGAAAAACCCAATTATTTAACAGTTTTTGCGATTTTTATGCTATTAATTTTTGGTAATAGTTGATGAAGTATGCAATAACCATCCATTTTATGGCAGAACAGAAGTTTCATTTACAGAAAATAGCAAATAATTCTTAGTGACAGGGATTCCCTCGTTCTCACCAACTTCCTGTGATACTGCGAACACAAACACACACACGATATATATATATATATATATAGATATATGATCGACGTACATATTATATTTCAGCCAACTTCCCTCAAGCATTTCAACCTCTCCAAATTATCGGCAGACTTCACTCAAATCAATGAAATCTTATCTTGTTCACTTTTTAAATTCAGTTTGAGATTACCTATCTTTTGTAACCTCATCCAAAATATCTCGCCGATTGTCCCGCAAAAATCATCAAGCAATGCAAATGCAAAAACGCCCCAAATCAGCCATCCCGCCGACCTAGCGACGAAATGTGGGTGTGCACGAGTCTCCCCCGTCATCGCGGCAAAAAGTCACGTGAAACTCCTCCACACGTTGTAGGACATGTTTCCCGACGTCTCCATTACTCCGTGCGACACGGCACAGACCATCCGCGTCTCCACACACACACACGCACACACAAAGGCAACACATACGTATACACACTGATAAAGTAAGTATATGCAAGTGTAGCGGCAGCGGGATCGGCGAAGCTGGGCGCGATACGGCCGCTCCGTAGCGGCCGTGTGTCTCGCGGGGCCCCCACGGTTGCATTACGTAGCGATAGCTTTCCATGGCATTCAACTAATTCCAGGCCTCGAAGCGTTCCATTAAAGATTCAGCATGTAATTGCGAGCGATCGTGGGGCCCGGCGTCTTGGTCCGCTCGCGCTTGCCGCCACGTCTGTCCGGGTGTACATATTCGCCATAGTCCGGGCTCGGCTGCAGTCTACAGTCCCGTGCACTGTTGGCATAGCAGCCCGGGTGCATGGAGTAGGCAGCAGCCCAGAGCCAGAGACAGAGCGAGAGAGAGAGAGAGAGAGCCAAGAGCCCGGGTCTCTCCGTGCGTCCATCCGACCGTCGTCTCGAGAGCTGCCTGCGAAATCATCGAGATCTCGATTGCGCGTGCACCTATATCTCGACCGACGTACGTGAGGCAATCACCGTGGGGCGCCCGGTGGTGGACCACTCGCACCGGAAAATCAGCGCCCCCTTAGACGCTCCGGCGCGTCGCCTGTGTGCGAGATACATGCAGAGACACCGAGACGCACGTAAGTGTGCTTGCTCTGCGCATAGGCACAGCGGGTATTCGCTACTTAATAGCGTCCTGGATGCTGCGAGCCGCACAGAATTACTTTCGAATGTGACCGAGACACTGGCGGTCGTGCGGTCGCCGGGCTAAGCAGCGCTGTTTGCGGCCGGGAGTCGGATGGGTGACCGCCTGGATATCGGCTGGCAGTGTCCGCCTGGTGAGCCGGAGACATTTTTTGTTTGTTTTTGTAACGGCCCTTCATATAAGAAGACAATTCGAATGAGAGAAAATCACTGTAAAAAATTCTGTTTGAAAATTCATAATTTGTATGTGAAATTTTATGCATATACGGTACATAAAATTTACTATACTATTGTGTCAAATTTTTAACACGGTATATTACATTTTAATATACAGTATATTAAATTTAATTCATTTAGTGCTAAACTTAGAAAAGCATTTAACTGAATGTAAATACTTTTAATTATCGCCAAACAGCTTAATTACGCACTGCTATATAGTATTTTATAGGTAAAAGATAAATATTCGCGAAAAAAAAAATTATCTCCACGAATACTTATCGTTGTTAACAATCGCCTGGGATGGGACTTGAACTACCGACTCTAGAATTACTCTACTTACCTATGCCTACCTACTTACCTAAGACGCTACCCACTACGCTATTGCCTACTTGTGAATTTCGTTTATTCAAATGTCCGATATAAATCGCACGGAAATTATAGGTGAAATATAAATATCAATCGAAAAATCGTCGTAGAGCAGTTATGCAAGCCACAGATTTCACCCGGTATCAACAAAATGTCACTGTGTAAGAAAAAAAATATTGTAATTTCCATTCACCTTACATCAAATTCAATGACTTGTACAGTAAATGTCACTTTAATACATCAGTTTCTTAATATTCAATACCGATTATAGTAAATTCAATTGACATATATTAAATTTAATATGAAAATTAAAAAAACTTCAAACATTGTATATTAATAACAATTTTCAGTTACTGTTATTGTAAATTTCATATACACTTGTATGTTAAACATGTTGTAAATTTACAAACATTTTTAACAGTGTTAAGTATAGGTGACATTAGCGCAGTGGTTAGCGCTCTGACTAAGGAATGAACATTCCGGGATCGAGTCCCGGGCAGATCACCATATCTTTACTCTCTTCGAAACTTCGCCAATTCATCCGCACGACCATCCTACACACGTCCCCGAATTCTCGGCCCAGCCGTTACATTTTTTCCTCTGGGCACTTGGGTGACATTGTGGTTATTTCGTGTGTACAATAGAAGTGAGGGAAAAAAATATGGGGTTGTGCAGCAGCCATGGGTTTTCCGCAGTTTCCCCTCCGTCACCACGCGGTGAATGCGGTGCAGGCGGTAAGGAAGTCGGTTGCGGTTGCGCGGGGATGTTGGGTATGGCTCGGCCGCCGTCGTGCGGGTTGGGAAGTTGAGATGGGAGTTGGAGGTGCGGAATGTGGGAAGAGCGATTTAGAGTTAACCTTGGAAGGAGTACGAAAAAATGAAAATAAAAATAACGTCGAATGTAGGCGTTTTTTGAAACGTTTTTCTTTAGTCGTCTACAGCATTAAAATCATACGCTAAAAATAGGACTGGAAAATGACGATAGGTTGACGACGTTTTTTGATTCGTTATCTCCAGCATTAAAATTACGCGGTGAAAAATAATTTTAGCGAATCAGAATTAGTCGACAATGTTTGTTTTTGTCTTGTGAATTTATTCTTGCGGAATGAGAAGTCAGCAAAAATTAGAGGTGACAGGAAGCGAGGCAAACACTACGTTAATTTATTTTCAGCCCTGCGTCAATAATTCCGGACCATTAATTTCTAATCGAGTTATCAGGCATCTCACAGAAGAATCGCGATGAATTTTTAATATCTCAACAATGAGAACCAACTGTTTCTGTATTTCCAAACCATACCCGGCGGAGGGAAAAAGGGTACGTGACTTCGAATACAAATAAACAGCCGGTAATCTTATTCCAAGACTACGAGGAAAATAATAACAATAACATTTAGTAATAATGAGAGACGTGAGAAATCGTTAAGACGGTTCGTTAGGTTCTTCGGATTATTCACAACATCGGTATGCAGGTACAGTTACGATATACTATACAACCGCTGGAACACGTCGTTGTAGCTCGGGCACAATGGACAGTGGAGCTCTTCGTCGTTTATTCTTTTATACTGTACCATGTGGCGGTCTCTGCGTTTTTTTTCCTTTTCTGTTTTTTTTGTTGTTGTCCCCCAAGCCCCTCACGTTCCCCATCTCTTTCTTTGCACTCTCAAAGCACAGCGATATTCCCGACAGTTAATTCTTTACTTCTCACAATATCATTCCCGACTGTTGTCGCTCGGTTCCATTTTCGTTCATATATCTTGTTCGGCTTCTCGCTCGCCCGTGGTCTGTGTCATCGCGCGACTGCGACTCTCGCACGTCAAGCGAGTTACGGCCAATAACCATCGGGTTGAAAAATCGAAAACTACAAATGGGAATGTAAATGAGACGCGATAACAAAGATGGAAATGAAATTCGCACTTTCTTCCTTATGCGCTTGGCTCGGTCACTGGTAACGAACTTCGCCGGTTGCTCCGTGCGATCATGAGAAAACTCAATTCTCGGAGTGAGCATTATTACTTAAACATCGATTTTTACGACCGTCGTTGCGAACCGAGATGAGAATTATGTGCGAAGGAATTTAGGAAAAGTACAGTTTATGCTAAGGCAAATATTGCGCACGGTTACCAATGATTTGAGCAAATTTTCAACTCTTGGGTTCCTTTTCAACACACTTAAAATATTTGCTCAACTGGAATATTACAATATCATTATTTCTTTTTTGAAAACTATTTTGCTTCTTAATTTCAATGACATTTACATAGTAAAACTTTATGAAAAATGCAATTTATATATTTTTTTAATCGTTAAAGATTATTTAAACGTCTCGACCCCGTATAATTTTGCATCCGGTACATTCTGGACGCTATGAACTCTCAATGTGCCATCTGCTAAAGAATCTAGCAAAATGTCTCGATAAAAAAATGTTACTTACTAAACAATTTTGACACTTTTTAAATCCAGAAAAATTGATCCATTCTTATGTTTCGAAAAATCACTCATTTTAATTTTCATAAAATATTCAACCAAGACCAAGATATTCAACCTCACTCGAATTTGTCACTAAATGAATTCCATTTAATTCGCGAAGCCAATAAATAAGCCTAGGAACCCTGAGATTATCGCGAGGCTCGCAACTCCGGATTCGAGCTGACAATTGATAGTTTCGGCACATCAGGTCGCGCGGTTCGTCAATTCCTTGGAGGATTTGGTCACGTTTTCGAAGAGCATGTAAAGCCCCCTCCGACTGTTTAGGCAACGTCAGGAGAGCCGAGTGCAGACATACGCGCGTTGCCACGGGTGGAGTCGCGGGGAGAATTTCGGGAGAACCGGGACTCGGGGTTTTCGCGTCGGTTGTACGCGATTCCCGCGTCGTTCGTCGCGCGCGTCGGCTACACCTCGCTCGACTGAGACAGCCGCGCGGCACACACAACCGGCAATCAATAACGTCGTCACGATTCCGCGGACACGTATGGCTCCTGTCCCCTTATGTTAATGAGCTCTTAATATTCCCGCGCGTAACATCCACCGCGCGACGCGCTACATCGATTCACCTGGCCCACCACCGTGCGCCATTCATACCTCGGGAAAAGATCTCTTTCTGCTCTTCAAGCTTTTCCGCCTTGTCCTCCTCGCCTTCGTCATCACTTATTTTATTTTTTACACTTCAGCGACGTTTCAGTTTATGTGGAAGTTAATGGAGCAGCGGTTTTAGTTTTTACCCATGAAAAAACGTCTCCCATGAGGACTTTTTTCCATGGGTAAAAAACATGAGATTTAATGATACCAAAAGTTGCTAAATGTTTCGATACAATTCATATCGAATTACATTTAGCAATTGTGTTGCTTTGAATTCAAGACAGGAATAAAAATAATTTTTCGGTATTACCAACCATCAACTGTCAACAATAAATTAGCGTCTCGACACCAAGTTTTCGGTTACACTCCAAATTGGTTGGATCAATTAAAATGTACATTACAAAAATTTCATTCGTGTTCACGAAAAAACTTAATCAGAAAAGTGTACATAATTTAAATTGCAAAACGCGAAGGTCGTGACGTTTTTTTTTTTCTTCGTCCGCAATTTGAAGCCGCGAACGAGAAAACAAGCATCTTTTTCCACGCTGTCTTCGGTCATGACTAGATAAGTATATGCACTGGTACTTGTACGACCAGATTAGTACTACTACATCGTGCATTCGAAGAAAAAAAAAAGTTGACAGATCCACGCCCTCCAAAATTATTGCCAGGGTGCAATAAATAATCCAGGTGATTACTAGACGGCGGGGCACAACCATCCACTATTCTCTGGTAACGATCGAGGCGTGTATACTGCACACTGAGATAAGATATATTACATATGTTGTATGCAGGCGTACGTGTTAATACGTACGAACTGCTTCGGAGCCTCGAACGAGGCGGAAAAGTGGGAGGTAAGGAACAAGATCACCTCGTGTACCCGTAGATGCGGATATATATGAGGAAAATAAAAGTGCACTGGGCGAATAAAGTAGCTTAGCTGTGCTTTACAAAGCACAGCTAAGGAAGCCTGACAAATTGGCTCTGAAATTGTTTTCCAACGAATTCGTCGCTTCAATTGTAATTTACAAATCGTGCGATAAATATGAGAGGAAAATCAAACATGTCTGTTAGACCAACGGCCATGCCGAAAGGTCAGAAGTTAATTTTTCCCTCGAGTCGTCTACGCAGAGACACTAATGTGTATTGATGGTAAAAGCAAAAACTTGGCATTCAATTTCCAGTTCAATTGGGCTTCAGATAGCTACAAAGAAATTTGTTGTAATATCAATACTGTACACTGAGAGAAAAATCTAGTTTTGATAACTACACTCAGAAAACGTTTGGTATTACCAACTATTTATAAATGGTTGAAATTATTTTGTTTCAATCAAAACACATTTTTTTGCTTAAAATAAGATTTAGTTCACGTGACATATGCAATTGAATCGAAACAACTAAATTATTTTGTTTAAATGGCAATATCCACTTGACCGCAATATAGGTTGAATGAGCTACATTGAGGTTCAATCAACTGATACATATGTCGAGAAACCAACTATAAAGTGACAACCGTAAAATGACAACCATAAAGTAACTATTATTTTGTATAGTTAAAGTAACTATTTTTCAAGTTACAGTTACTACGTCGCAGTTATCATATCTAGTGAGTGATTACCGTAAACTATACAAATAATAGCATGAACGACAAATGAATAGCTGTCACCAGAATTTACACGATTTGTCTGAGAGCAACAAGCCAAAAATATATTTCGCAAGATACTTTTTAAAATAACACGGTCGATTATTTTTTTCCGGTTGACCAGACGATGAAAGATGAAGTCAGGATGATTTATGCCCGGCCGGCAGTCACTGTTTAGCTGGAAACAAATTTCTGCCGCTCGCATGTTGTTAAATAAAGGTAAAGAAAAAGGCATAACGTGCGCGGCGAGGATGCGGAGTGACTGAGTAAAGGTGGAATAAACGTGGGTATGAGCCGGATGATATTGCATTGCGCTCGCGCGAGCGAGCTTTATAGATGCGCCGGGTACGTACCGGTACGCGCGCGGGGATGCGCGAGAGATGCACGAAGGAAACACGATTTGGCCCCGCTTAAGCGCGCATAAGGGTTCCGATATCATTAATAATAATTATACAATTATATATAGGTAGTGCGCGCGCGCGAGTCCCCCCCCCACTAGTCTTCGTGCATCGGGCGTATAGTTTAGTGCCATGTTATTATCCCTCTCGCGAGACGCCAACCGGGGCAAACCGGCCTCGCTCTATAGATATATGTTATTACTTATAATATTTCATCTTCGGAATTGGCGGTTGCGCTTTGTTTATGCCAGCACGAGAACGTCACGGCCTGGCTCGCATCTCAAAATTCCTCATCGCTACACACGGCCACGTCGTCTAGTACCGCACGCCAAAGTTATCTACTAAATAACACATTTTTTTTACAACTGTACCCGGTGCTTAAGTATTTTTTGAGTTTTTGCACTTGTGGGAATTTGCCGGGTTCGGTTTGTTTATTTTTTTTTTTTTTTGCTTTTGTCGATTAAAAAATTGTTCTTTCTTTTGGTTATATAAAAATGATGAAATAACATTTGATAGAGAATATTGATTGAGACTTTTGTATGCAGTTTATTTTTTCTAAATGAACACACATTTTCAAAGTTTGTCTACTGAGTAACAAATTTTGTGCAACTTTCTGTGATTGGGTGTCAAGTGTTTTTGGTTGTTTCTATTTTATATATATATTTTTTTCTATTTATATCTTCCTAATGTGGGATATACTAATGAACAGGTCAAAATGCATTTCTGACAAGCCTATTATTTTCTTTTTTAATTTCTCTTTCTTAAGTTTTTTTCATCGTCCGCACAGCGAAAGAATTATTGTGCACAATGAAAAGTAGTAGATTTTATTTCCATTGTACAGCTTATCCAGCTTTTTACATTCCCCTTCTCGAGTTCGACGTACAACTTAAAACTATCTTAGACATATTTGAAAATTAAACCCACCGATAAATTAAACACGAAGAACATAGAACATGAAAATAAACAAATATCAACCTATCAACCTATCGTATCACAAGCATTTCAACATCAACATCTCAACATATCGTGTCGTCTTCTCTTTTCTGTTTAATATTACTTTTGGTCTTTTCTTACAGTTTATACTTTTATACTTTTAAATAAATGTTAATAAATTTTGTTTGTTTATATTTGAATAGCTCTTTTCTGTCTCACTCTCCTTTGGTAATCGCTTGTGCACAATGAAAAGTACAAAGTGATTTGGCTGTGTACGGACGGTGGCATAGTGCATTCGCATTGCACTTGTGGGAATTTCCGGATTCGGTTTGTATATTTTTTGTGTTTTTGTCGATAAAAAAATTGTTCTTTCTTTTGGTTCTATGAAAATGATGAAATAACATTTGATAGAGAATATTGATTGAGACTTTTGTATGCAGTTTATTTTTTCTAAATGAACACACATTTTCAAAGTTCGTCTACTGAGTAACAAATTTTGTGCAATTTTCTGTGATTGGGTTTTAAGTGTTTTTGGTTGTTTCTATTTTATATATATATTTTTTATGTATATCTTCCTAATGTAGGATATACTAATGGCAGGTCAGAATGCATTTCTGATCCGCCTATTATTTTATTTTTTAATTTCTCTTTCTTAACTTTTTTTCATCGTCCGCACAGCGAAAGAATTATTGTGCACAATGAAAAGTACAAAGTGATTTGGCTGTGTGTGGACGGTGGCATAGTGCATTCGCGCAGCCGCGAGCTGCAACGGTGGCGGCACCGCTCGCGAGCCGAACGCTCGTTCATCGTCCAAGGCAAAATTTATAACCTCGCTGATTGATAGGCAGATACGTTCCAAGAAGTACTATGCCTGATTGGAACTCGGGGCACACGCGTTACAGCACCGTGCGTGGCCCACGGTCGCCGCCTACATCCACACTGCACAACGTTCTTCCTCCTCTTCATCATCTCTCCGGCTGGGAAACGCTCAGCTTTTCGCACTTTTCCCGCACTCTGTCGTATCTTTATTTCTATTATCTCGCGTGTCTCCTGAAAGCATTCAAGCTTTCAGAAAACAACGGCAGCAGAAGAGTCTTTGCGATTTTTCAATTTTCGTCTCGGGGCGTAATTCCGAAAAAAAAAAATTAGTTGATTCTGAATACATTTTCGTTTGAATTTCAGACAATTAAAAACAAAAATGAGGTTGCACGAATACTTTGCACTCGGAAGTCGAATAATCGAATCAGAAATTCATTTCTGCAAAAACGAAATGACGCGTCCGGTGTCAAGAAATCGAAGTGAAAATAGTGACGAAGCAAACAGCTACGTAGTTGATATTGCTACGAATCTTTCCGGGCGCGTTATAAGTCATCATTTTATACCTTATGACGAATAATCATTCACAGTTATGATTGCATGCACTTTAGAGTCATCGAATGATTTCGTAGCCTTGAGCCGCCGGTTTTGCGTTAATTCCGCTCGCTCTCCGCGTGTACTTCAGATAACGTCGGCTATAATGCGTATTATTCCATCGCGTTTCTCGCTAATACACAGCGCTCGGGCAACGGTTGTTTTGGCGTCGAACCACGATATCGCAATAATTATAATCACGCTAGTTTCTAGTTACTCTAACGATACTGCGGGAATTCGTGATTTACGAAATATCGTTAAGAGTCCCGCGGAACGCGAGTTTTTTTTTATCGATTTCTAGATAAGCACTCGAACGATATTAAAACTACGACAATCCGTCTGCTTTATCAACTTATTCAATGTCACTAGATTTCCGTTTATCACAATTGTATCTTAAGAAATTCTTCATTCACAATAAAATAATTAAAAATCGCATTCATTGTCGTCGACACGTTGGATTTTTGTTTATTTTATCGTAAATTAAAGACCGGATTCTTAACGTAAAACGATAAGAATCCGTCCGCTGTATCAACTTATCGAATTTCACAACATTTCCTTTTATCGCAATTGTGTCTTAAGAAGACAATCGTTCGCAATAAAATAACTTTAAAACGGATTCATTTTCGTCGTCGATTCACGTTCGATTTTCGTTTTTATAATCGTAAATTGGGTCTATCATTTTTTGTTTGTTCAAGCACAAAAAATGTAATGCACAGAGAAGATTTCAAGAAATCTAATTGCTGCTTCGAAACGCCGTTCGTATTTCTGTGCACATACGGAGCTTGAGAAATTTGCGCACCAAGAGGCGAGAGCGCGAACGCGACATGAGCGAATTAGGTCAGTTTATCCCGCTAATGGGAAATATAAAGTCACATACAAATACGAGTGTAAATTAAATTCAACGGGGGACGACGGTGATACGGAATGATTTACCGTTGTGTTTGTGCTGGCCCCACAGTCGCCGCCACCGCCGCCGACTCTCGTATGACTTCGAAGTAATAAAATGCACAGGGAACGCTGTAAGCGACTGTGGTGCACCGTGACTGCATTCACGGTGAACGAATGTGCACGTTGCTCCGAAACGATGATTGTCGTTTTCTTTTTGCGATCGTTTTTTTTTCCTTCACTGCCGCGGTATTAATTTTGAAATTAATCTTTTGTGAAATTGTGCGAAGCCAACACGACGTAAAAAAAAACTCTCTCCTACGTAGAATAAACATTAAACCATTACATTTCAAATTTAATAACAACAATTAGCTAATAAAAAGCTAACCTAAGGTATCAACTGCGCCACGAAATTACACCAAACGATTAAATCAACCGTTACCAACATTTAACTTGGCTTCAGAAGTTGAGGAGTTTAAGATTTTACGTCGTCGCAATTTTCTATTAAAAAAAACGTCTGTCAACTGATTTCGCACTTCGCCCCAAAGTGCGTAATGATTTTTCTACAAATTCGCGTGCCGATGAAAAAATCCGCATTTTCAGCAACAACGGTTGCCCGCGTTTAACGAGACGTAAAAACGAAAAACAGGCGAGACAATATTTCATTTCGCGGACTCAAGAAGTGATCGTGGGCAGCGCGGAACTTCCGAGCCTGGGAGCGGAGAGTCCGATGAACTCGCCCCGTTCCCGTGCAGCAATAATAATCGCACTCCGATATTGTTTTGAGAACCGGACGCCGCATGTTTATTCTACGTCGCGGGCTCGCCTTCCTCCGCCACGTTGAACTCCCTGATCGATCGTCCCCATCGATTCCCACGTCCCCGTGACGTATATCTACTTGCTGCGAGCGAGCGAGTCTAAAAACTAAAAAAAAAAATATATATACATATATATACACGTACAAAAAATATGTTTCAAACAAACTACTGCTTCGAAAAATGGAAATAAATGACGAGTCTTTTTGTGGCTCCGTTGTTTTTCTCCAACGCTGCGTTTTGTGACTGTGTTTGCGCAGAAATATTTGAAACGCCGGCCTCGAGTCGTGTGACGCGGGAATGAAAAACGGAATAAAGAATAAATCGAACGGGAGAATAAAGTCGGCGGGCGCTCGATAAATAATCCCAATGCACTTTGTATATAGTGTATGAGACTGCGAATTCTCGTGAGATCCTCGTGCGGCCCTCGTGCGTCTCGCTTTTCGCGAACACAGGCGAAGCGTGGTTCTTCGAAAAATACAAAAAGTCACAACGAGTTAACAGATTTTGCACGCATTTTTTTTCAACACTCGTGCGTTACGAAAGCCGACAAAAAATTCGATGTTTAGCTTGAAGTCTTTTAACCCAGGCAACATTTCTTATTCGCTAATTTTCCAATCCTGACTTGTAATGTCGTGTGTAATCTGGACGTTCATCAACACTCATTGAAATTTTGAGTCGTTAAAAAAATATATGTTTGTCCGAAAAAAATTCAGTTGGCTTAAAATAAATTCAATTGGCTAAAACTGAGCTCAGTTGGTTCAAATAAAATTCCGATCATTTTTAAGACATTTTTGAAGTTGGCACAATTCTTGGAAAATATGAGACGTAATCCGGACATTGATCGACACTCGTTAGAAATGCTGATAAACCGTGAAATTCAAGAGTCAGCGACCCTTAGATATTAAAACGCTGTAAAACATTGAAGCACCCGGATCCTCAGAAGTCACATAGCGTCGAGTCGACGTATTTAGCACGCAGGAGGACCCGGGAAAACGTAGACCTTGGCGGTAGTGTTAGGAGACCCTCGTGCATTTCGTGTGTGTTGCAGCGCCGTAAATCGCGAATGATTCCGCTAAATTTCCATCCCGCCGACGGATAACATGGGGTGGACGGAAATAGGTGAGGCGCGCGCGTGAGTCCAACGAGCGTGGAAAGCGAGGGAGAGCGAACGAATGCGAATCTCAGGAACGAGGAGGGAGAACGCACGAGAGGAAGGGAAAAGGGAGGGTAGGGATAATGGGCCGGGGCACGTTAAATGATAATGCGCTTCTGCCTGCCCCGCGCATCGATATATGTATTATCTGCTACGTAGACCCGAGGCAGGGGAAGCGTTTCCCGTGGCTGTGGGTAGCGGCGATTCTCTCCCCGTTCGCCCGCCTGATGCGCTTTGACTCCGAGTTCATGCTCCACGTGGGTAACGTAGGATTTTGCACCTCTGGTTCGATAGCACGAAGGCATCAGACTGCAAAAGGAAGGTCTTGTTATCTTCCAAGGACTTGGAACATGGTTTTGCAACTCGTTCGCAACTTTAGCTTTGTGGTAAATTTTTCTGATGAGAGAAATTGACACTGGTCTCACAGAAAAAAAAAAATTAGTTGACACTACCAAGAAATTAGTTGGCACAACCAATAGATTATTCTAATTCCCTTACAACTCGGATTAGTTGTGACAACCAAAAAGAATTGGTTGCGCGAACGAAGTTTCGTTGGTAGATGCCCTGTTAGACGCTGTTAAACGAATGGTTGATACAACTATTCGAGTAGGCACACTGAGAAAAAACCATGGTATTTACAACAATAATACCGTAGTTAAAAATGTATAATACGAGGGACCATATTTTATAGTTGGATCAGCTTTAATATGGTTTATCGAACTATTATCATGAAGTTAAGTAAACTATGCAGTTTCGATAGTGCATCTAAATATGCGCCACACTTAAGAACACTATAACTTATCGTTAAAACGATAACAAAAAAATTATGTAACATGCAACACATTTATGAAATCAACAATGAAATATAATAGTAATTGCACTCCCTATACATTTTTAGATGATCTACCATAAAATATTGCTGTCGCCTGAGGGAAACATATTTTTATGGTTGAACGTACCCCATGTAGAAATTGGACTTCATCCAATTTATATACAATTTTGCATTCTGTACCGCCATATTAGAACCTCCATGTTCAATTACTGAATTCAGAGTTGAGTTTTGTAATCAGAGGCCTAGAAAACTTCCATGCACCAAAATTTATCCAAATCCATGTGATATCCCTGTGACTCCTATCCGAGATGAAATTATTATGGACTTAAAGTATAAGATATTCACGTAGTCGGTTTGGTCTAGGGGTTAGCGTGCGCGTTAGATAGTTAGGTAGTTAGGTAGGTCGTATAGGTCTTAGGTTCAAATCCCAGCAATATCACTTTGCCGAGAGGTAGTGGAAAAATTGTATCTGTGGATGATTCTTTTTTTTTCTCATCAATAATCACAGGATAATATCATCAGCATTACTGCGGGACGGCCCAATAAAAAATACATTTTTAAAATTAACTATTAACCAATAAATGAATCTACACTTACACCAGTAAATACACCAATAAATGAATTACTTGCAACTATATAGTAGATACAACATTACAGGAAGATAGCAAATAATATACATGATTGAAAAATAACTATATACTTTATGTGCCTTTACTATTCTACAACAGCTTAAAATACTGTTTAAATAGTAAAAGGACGAATAGTTACAACTACCATACAGAAATAATTCGTATATCTACTAAAATATGGCATATAATACTATATTTTTATTGGTTGCGATAACCATAAAAACATTGCTATCGCCTCAGGGAAACATACTTTATAGTAAGAATATGGTTAATCAGACCATATTTTTTTCTGGGTGCAGGAGCATGAGTTCCGGTTACTTGTCCATACCAACCGTGTCATTGCTTTTCGAAATGGAATTGCACTACTTGTACTATCCTTATGAGAAATTAACGCGAATCGCTTCACGAATGGCACAATTAAAGCTTTAATAATATCGTCTTTAGGTTGTGTACAGATGCGACTCGCGCCTTGAACGGCACAATCGTAACTTTAATAATATCGTTTGTAGGTTATGTAGAACAAATCGTGAATAGTTACCGCAAACATTTAAAGTGGTTTCGTCAATAAATGTGTAAGTTGCTGCAACTAATCGCAAAAACGGAGGTACAGCGATGTGAATGATTAGTTGGCACAACGATACTTTTTTTCCGTGCTGAGCTGTCATCAATCTGTGATCACAAGTGTTAATTTCAGAGAACGATGTCTTGATTTTGTCTGTCAACTGGATAGTCAGATCGACTATAATCAGATCATTGGACTGGTTTGTTCTAACCCATGGATACACTGGTTAACGAAACCGACTAATCAGATCATTAGACAGACTAGGGGAACAATAACGCGCGCTTATGCGCGCGGACAGAGATTACTGCAGAGCTTATATCAGAATTGCGACAAACTGTCAAATCTCGCGCTATGAAAAACAGCGACTGCCGGTCGTTACGGTCCACGACCAATCAGAGAACGAATAGATCGACAACAATGGTTTTTAATAGAGGATAGCCTAATCACACGCGCTGACGCGCGTGCCTGGACGGATTTAGCGCTACTCCGCACTTAGAAAGCTTTAAAAGGTTATTTTTAAAGGTTGAATTTGTTTAGCACGGACTTTCATGGCAACCAATCACAGCTCGAATAGGACGTTGACAACGCTTTCCCATTACTAATGAACTTTTTAAAGTAAGGGCCATCGTTCTCAAGCCGCATATTCTACCCCCGAAAACACTGGTTACAAATCCTTTGTACTTGATATAAAATGACGTTGAAGTTTGCATCGTTGCAATGCAACAAAATATTAAATGAACTCAAATGATTATACCATCTATAAAAAGTTATTACAACGATTAAGAGCGTGACAATACAAAATTATTTCACCCCCAATGGAGGTGAATTAATTAAATTCTTATGGATTTAATATTTTCTATTTAATTTCGTTGCATTGCAACGATGCAAACTTCAACGTCATGATATAAAATAAAGAACAAAAAATTACGACGTTCTGTTTGTCAGAAATCATAGATCCGTCGTCGGACCGAAAATCGCCAAAATCGATCTCGACTTTTTTTCTTTTGGAAATATCGACTTGTCACCAATACCATTGTTCCTGTCCTCGTATCACATTTTTCAAATTTAACACTAAACTGATTTTGTTTATCACGGACTTTCCTGGCAACCAATCACAGATAATAAATTTACACGTGAACACACCAACAAATTAATAGTACATCACGCTACAAGGGAGGAAAGTGTGGATTTCGTGTGAATTTCTCAAACTTCAACACTCGGTGAAAAGTTGCACTCCTTCCATGTAGCGCAATGTACTTTTTCTCCCGACTCCGCTAAAATAACCCCATTTCGTGCCCGCAACGCGGGCGGAAAATCCCTCATTTTTGACGCGTGACTTACGCATGCGCAGTCCGCTTTCATTACCTCCCTAGGGAGGTAATCAGCTCATTCCTGCCCGCGCGGGAGTAATGGGAACCGAACTACGCATGCGTGTCGTCACTTGTCAAAAATGAGGTTATTTTCCGTCCGCGTTGCACACACGAAATGTGGTTATTTTTTAGCGAAATCGGGAGAAAAGTATAGTACGTTACATGGGAGGAGTGCAACTTTTCACCTCGTGTGAATTTCTGCTCTCGCTTCGCTCGGGCATTAAACTTCACACTCGGTGAAAAGTTGCACTTTCCTCCCTTGTAACGTAATGTACTATTCTCCCGATTTCGCTAAAAAACAACCACATTCTTCGAGCGGAGAATTTGGCGAAATCACGTCGCACGTGTTATTTTTTGTGAAATCGCTTCTTTAAAAAGTTCATGAGTAACGGAAAGCATCGTTAGCAAACTATTAGAGCTGTGATTGGTTGCCAGGAAAGTCCGTGATAAACAACATCAGTTTGGTGTCAAATTTGAAAAATTTGATAACAGAAAAATTTGATTTTAAAGCTTTAGAAGAATGCACCAGCGCAAAATTGATTAACCTATTATTGGTGATATTTTGAAATAAAAATTTCCGACGTTTTGACGTTTTGACACAAAAAAAATATTTTTTTCAAAATCAATTAAAAAAGGTTAGTAAACAGTGTTTTAGGGGCAGAATATACGACTTGAGAATAATGGTATAGGTTCCAAGTCGATGTTTTGAAAAGAAACAAAATTGGGCTCGATTTTCGCCATTTTCTGTCCGGAGCCGAATCTACGATTTCTGACAGAAAAAAAATCGCCAAAAAATATTTGTTTCAAAATCAATTAAAAAAGATTAGTAAACAGTGTTTTTAGGGGTAGAATATACGACTTGTGAACGATGGTATACGTTACAAGTCGATATTTTGAAAAGAATATTTTTGAGGTCGATTTTGGCGAAAAGTTTTGCAGGCACGCGCGCCAGCGCGTGTGATTAGCCTAGTGTATAAAATAAATCATGTGCAACAGCGGAGGTAATCGAGCAGTGTCGTATCGATAATAAATCCATTTTCACTTCGCACCCATTAGACGACACGCAGATCAGTCACAACGCGACTATTTTCCACGCAATAACGTCGCAATGATCGCACCGCACTATCGAAAAACGTATTATTGCGAATAACCGCGCACGAGCGTCTGACATTTAACCCGAGTGTAAAAAAAAACCGCGAGATTAAAAATCACGCGCCAATTTCACAGCACGAATAGCATGGCAACAATACAAATCTCGAACTTCGATACCAAAACTCGAAATTCGATAAATCTCGCCACTAACTTTTGAAGGGAAGACCGTGGAACCAATTAATCAGATCACTAGACTCGTTAGTGAAACGGACTAATCAGATCATTTAGTTGGGCGAACCTTATTAGTCGACAAACCCAAACCCAAAGCTTCGTGTGAATCATACCAGCAATGCAATCGTACATTCTTGAAAAAGCAAAGCCGCATAGCTGCACAAATCACGAGCCACTCGTGAAGAAACGAATGCCGATCGTATCCTGCAATTTCGTCCAATATCTGTGAATTACATCTGCGCTTCGACTATCAAATACCAAAGTGATCGGTGAAAAAATACTCGATTTCAACGGACATTTTATAAAATCGATCGAGTGGCCGGGGCGATGGGTGCGTAAGTTAAAAAGCCGCGAGACCCCTCGAGAGGAAACCGATACTCGGTTCGGTATAAGTAATATATACGAAATGCCCGTGGACCCGAGAAGCACGCGATCATCATCGCTCGATCAAAGCCTCACATATCTCCGGGCAATGTATAGAGCATTACGGTGGGTACCCAGTGCGCATGTATAGCGTACGACGCACGGTGGACGGGGGAGAGAGAGAGAGAGAGAGAGACGCTCGGGCGTTCATGCGGAATAATAAAGTCGGTGAGATGGCGCGAATAAGCCAGCTTCGCAGGTAAAGACTGGTAGCCGATCTCGGGTCAGCCACGGTGCATCCCCCTTGAGTCGCCAAAACCCTGAATTATGAGAATAACCGCTGGCGCGAATTTTTTTCCTCCTCGCTTTTTATTTTCCTTCCTTATTTTCTCCCTCTCGCACTCGGTGTGTCCGCCGCTGCTGGCGGAATTGGCAAACAGCGCATTATCCTCGGAGCCGAGAGGAGTCGGAATGTAGCGAAGATCCTTCGCCCTGGACATTTCGTTTCGTGGAGACTTGTCCTCCTGGTCAGCGTCAACGTTAGTGCGAGACATCGGGTTCCATAGGGGTCTGCACCGAGAAAGGAGACAGTGGATTAATCTTTTTTTTTCGTCGAGTTATCTGGATTGAATCATTCGATTCAAGTGCCTGATAAATGGGTTCATATCGAAAGGGATATCGCGTGTTTGCCGTCGGAGAAATCGAGGTAGTCTGAGTGACTAAAAAGTGATAACCATCAATTTTTAATCCATGCGGCTGGTGATTGCTTCGATTATTTTGTAGACATGACAATTATCTTATAGATAATGAATCATGTAGGTAACTATAAAAACGAGAATTATCTTATAGGTAACTGTACAAAAAGAGAATTATCTTATAGGTAACTATAAAAGTGTTGTCAATTACTAAGCGGACCAATCACAATCTGTTCTCAACCAGTTCTTGATGAAGAAATTAATAGAAGGGAAACAAGTTTTCCTTTGATCAATGACACTTTGGACCCTGTTTGGAGAACTCAAAAGGATACTGCGGAGAGAGTGGAAGAGAGATGGAAAAGGTGCGGCTGCTGAGGCTTCGAGAAATAACCGAGGACACGTTTAAGAAATCGAGACTCCCTTTTATTTCGAAAATGCGTGCGAACAGTAAGCCTCGCTTGAAGCCACTGACCGTAGGTCAAGCGCTCTCGTTATTCGGCGAGAGCGAGTATAACTGTGTGGGTGTGTGCATGTATAGGTGCGAACGCGGCGATCGCAAGGTGACTATTGTCGCGCGGATGTAAACAGCGCATCGAAACCGCTGCTCAGCTGTCGGAGCGAATGTTTCCGAGAATATTAAATGCGAGAGGTTGATGAACTTGGTCAGCTGAGAGCTCGTGGACGGAATATTTTGCACGCTCGAGTTTTATGCCGCGAGAGCGATTCCTTTGCCGAAACAGACCCCGAATCCAACGAAAAGAGTCGTCCACATTCCGACGACACAAAAATCTACTCTTCGATCATCGACATTGAGCATCCCGAAGTTCAGGCCGCACGATGAAGCCGGAATCACCTGCCGACGCGAAAATCCGCCTAGCATGTTGTTTCCCGATTATAAACGAATGTTCATCGACTTCCTTAACGCGAGCTTCTCCCTCGCCTTCGACCCTCGAGGCCCATTAGTATACGCAAAGCGCAGAATCGAGCAAGCCCCCGCGCGCCTTCCGTACTCGCGATAAGTCAGCCGCGGGTTAGCCACGGCAGCGGCAAAAAGAAGGAAAAGGGGGGCTGATTTGCGTTAAGAAAAAAGGGAAGAAAAGAGGCGAAAAGATCCCTCAAGCACGCCAAAGTAAAGTCCGGTTGTATAAATTCCCGTGCCTAGTGGGATAAGAAAAATTCGTTCGGCGAGAAGAGCGCGCAGGGCGCGAGGAGGAGGGGGATGCGAGGGCGGGTAAGAAGTAAAAGAATATAGTTACCGCGCGTGGAAGTGAAGTATCGTATCGGAAGGAAAGTATCGTGGATTATAGGCAGAGCGAGCGAGCGAGGGCAGCACCCAGAGGGGAAGCGCGGCATGGGCAGCATGAGCATGCGGAATCGTGGCCGACCCACGACCACCACCACCACCACCGCCGCCACCATCGTCGTATCACCAACGCTCCCGCCACCCCCGTGTACAGTGAACCAAGGCCTAATTGATTTGCGTGCCGCTGGAAGCGACGAAAGAATCCGGTTTCGCGCTACCGACACGCCACTACACACGCCATTCCACCTATAATGCAAAGGAAACCCGACTGCGATACGCTAGAGATAGTTCTGCTGCCCTGACACAGCGATGCGCAGTTCTGGCTTCTATGGGCAACTGGATTTTTCACAAAAGCTCCTGGGTACTCGAATGACGGAGAGACTGTGTGAATGTTGATTATATTGTATTAGATCTATTAACCCTCCGTGTGTAAACTTTATTTTTCCATACACGGTGTGTACACTGGGTCTTTCAGGGAACAGTTGAGTTTTCAAAATGTTCTAAGCTTTGAAAAAATCGGAAAAAATTCAGGGATACTCCTCGAAGTGTCTACTATACGATCCAGAAGTTCTCGAAGTCAAAAGTTTATAATTATTGTTAATAAAAATTGAATTGTAGTCGGAAATGGGGACAAAACGAGTTTTTGTTAAAAATGCATAACTTCACTATAAACAAATGTAAAAAGAAACTGTTATAGGGTTTTGTAGTTTAGACTATGAGCTTTCAAAAGAATATCGGGTCATTGGGGTGGGCTTTGAAAAGTTGAATTATTTCAGTACCTGAAAGTGGGGAATATTTTACGAAGTCAGGCATGTTATAAATACAGTAAACGATAATTATCCGACGCAAAACCAAAGTCAGACGCTGAAACAATGTAATACAAATTTATTTTCAATAAAAATATTGGAACATGGCGGAAGAATAAGCCAAAAATGTAATTTTTTTTTTTTTTCAACATAAAAAAAAATTCAATGAAAATGGTCAGAAAAAGCATAAAATTACAAGAAACATGTATTTTAGTCCTGAAAAGACCGAAAAACTACGAAAAAAGCAAAAAAATCTTCATCCGTTTACCTATCAAAACACCGACGCCGTGTGTACACTGACCCTTTGAGGGAACAGTTGCGACTTGCACCGACTGGCATTTGCCTGCTATTGGCTAAATCCGGGTGCCACTTGAGCCTTTTGTCCACACCACCAAATAGATTTTTAGGAGGGGGGGGGGGGGGGGGGAGTCGAAGCCCGTACTTCATTCGTTGGACAGAAATTTCAGTTCGAAATTTCGACTGTTCCTTAAAAGACCCAGTTTACACACAGAGGGTTAATATCCATTCTGCGAGACGACTTTTGGCCGACACCGTCGTTCTCAAGTCGCATATTCTACCCCCGAAAACACTGGTACCAACACACTTTTGTTTCATTAAAAAACTGTAATTTTTCCGACTCTTTTTAATAGAATTCGTAGATCTGGCGCCGGACCGAAAAAAGTAAAAATCAACCTCACGAAAATGTTTTTTTCGAAACATCGACTTTTGATCTACCTCATCAATCTCAAGTCGTATAATCTACCCCCGAAAACACCAGTTTCAACACATTTCTGCTTGATTAAACAAAACCAAAAAATCCGATGTTTTTTTTTCTCCAGAAATCGTAAATCTGACGCTGGAGCGAAAAATGCCAAAATCGACGTCACCAACATTTTTTTCTTCAATACGTAGACTTTTGATCTGTTCCATCATTCTTAAATCGCAGATTCGATCCCCCGAAAACACTATGAATATTCTACCACAAAAATCACTGACCCTTTTTGCTGCTAACGTAGATCGAGAGTTTGAATTACCGTTAATTTCCCACTAGAATTACGCGGACTCTCATGTGAATAAGCTAATCAGGGCTGATTTTGGATATATTACACGAAAATACCATAATTTATTTAATATTAATATCCCTGCCTATGACGAGCTTGATAAACAATCATTGGATATTTTATGGCCGGATATGTGGTGTGGCTAATCAATCAATTCTGGCATTGCGGATTGTTCTACGCTGCACAATGTTCAATGTAATTCAGATTTATAAACTTGATCAACCAACTACTCGTGTCCGATTAATTTCCGCGTTTGTGGGCAAACGCATATAGGACGACTGTGGATTTACACTGAACTGAAGTTTTGATAAAATAATCTTTTGACGAACGCAACTGTACCGCAATGTTTACCAACTTCGATTAGGAAATTAATTAATGTCCTAATCATCAGTATCAATTTGTATAATTCTACTAACTCACAGGATTTTAACTTTTCAACCGATTCGAAAGATTTTTGTCCTCACGAATCACGAGGAAGCGAAAAACCATGTAGCAATGAATGCAAAAATTGTGGATCGACTGGATGAACTGAAAGACAGATTCTATTAGTGGGTTGAGTAATTCATCACTCAGTCACTCTGCCGGCTGACTCGCGGCTGAATTATATGATTAAGATTTCAGCCCTACTCTTGAATATACAGAAACGACGTTATAGGAGGCATCGACGTCGATTTCAGGTCGATAAATTCACGAGACGTCATCGCCCGCCGACTGAGGGTGGGTTGGGGGGAGGGGGGAGGGGGCTGCAAAAACAAAAGGACCAGTAGCAGCGCCAGAAGCAGCGCAGCACGAAATCCCCGCGAGACTTTCAGTGTTCCCTGGCAGCTGGAAATCGTGTATACTCGGTCACGAATACCTAATCATCAATTATTACCCGTATACACTCTATTTTTGCTCCGACTTCTCCGGCTTCTCTCGCCCGTCTATTCACCCCCTCCCCCTCTTTCATTCACATGGGCTTTGCAGTCTGTGTTTGCCTCTTCATTTTTTTATTACTCCTTTAAATTATCCCCCACGTTTTCGTTAATTTTTTTAATCAAAAACATCACGTCTTCCATGCGACAAGTCGTCAGGATTGATTAGAAATAACAAAAAAGTAAAACAGCCTAAACTGTCCAATAAATTACTCGCAGATTCCAATATGTATATAATTGTATAATAAAAACTGTATTGTAAAATGTCGAGTTTTTAGGTAACTTGCAAAACTTTTTCTCCAGGCAGAAAACAAGATGCGGAAAATGTTTCGCATTAGAAGGAAAAAGGATTGAAAAATGCGTGTGAAATATTTGACCGCGTTACTACCAGCCGCAACACAAGGCAAAAAATGCTCTATTTCGCCGCAGTTCGAACGTTTCCAATTCTTTCTCGCCTTCTTCCATTCCCTCTTTCGTAACGTCCAACCTCCGCCTCCTCCCGCGCCCCGACGAGATACGGCGTATTTGCATATTTATAAGGGAATGTAATCGCAGACTCGGTTTTCGCCGCTCCCTTCCCTCTTCTGTTCATCATCATCGACCAGCGCGCGCTCGCAGGGGGGGGGGGGGAGGGGGCGGAGGGAAAGGAACGCGATAGAAAGAAATAAAAAATGTGGAGGAGAAAAAAAAAGCGAGAAGCAACGCGAGGACGAAAGATGGCGGAGAGATTCGAAGCAGACATGCGATCCCGATTTCATCCAACGTATCATCATCGGCCACGGCTCTATAAGAAACAATTTATTATCGTCGAACGCCGTTCACCGCGGCGGGGCGACGGGGGCAGCGAGAAGAAGAAACGGCCGGGAAGCAACGGCGGATTATAAGAATAAAATGATGGAGTATAGAGAGGAGAGAAAAGTACGGACGAAGACGAGGAAGGAGCGCCGAACAGAGGAAGAATATAAGGATCAGTAGGAGGCGGAGGATCCGAAAGGATCTCTTCTGAATTGCGAAAGTGCTACCGTTTACGTCCCAGCTACCGTCGATTATCGTTTCGACTCGGCGCTGCACGATATATCTAACACACTGCGCGCACCACTCGTATATCGAGCGGCGAGAGAAAAAAATTACCGAATCCAAAGAATCAGAGATTTATTTATGAATTGCGAGTAGCTTCGATTTTTGTCCGATGGAAAAACGTTGTGATTGATTCAATAAAATATGTTTGTGAATCTGCATTTAGTAATAACGAAAAAGTATACGATAGAAGGACGTATAATTTTTATTTACTGAATTAATTTAATTAGTCACATAGTGACAATAGAATTTGATTCTAAAAAATGACTTCAAATTTTTTAAAATCTAGGAAGACATTTCGTTGAAATTCAGTTATGATTATTTGACTTGCATTTATTTTATCGAACAAAAATGTGAATGTATGAATAAAAGAGTTTTTGAGAAATGAACATTTTCAGTTTCCTCATTGGAAAAATCAAATCACGAATTTTCTTGATCCTGTGATATTGACACTTAGCACTTAGCAATAAATGTTTTTTTCCCCACTCTGTCCGCACTGCAAGTCCCGGATCACCGTTACCACGTTCACTTCTCAACCTTTGAGTTCTCGCGGGGAGAACCTATAAAAATTATTCCGCTATTTCTATGACTCAAGAGAGGCCACCACCGTTCTCCTCGATAATTCAGCGCTACGAACTATCGATCAAATCGAAGACAGTTTGTCCAGGAGAATAGATAGCTCGGCGAGACGTTAAACTGCAGCCCATGGGGCCGCGATCGTTGACAACAATGGTTTGATATTTGAATTATTACCCAAGTTAGTTGCGTAATCAACGGTGGTGGGTAAAACGTTTCTGCAAAACGACTGTACTTTCTACAGGTCTGCAAATCGCGAGAAAAATTCACCCAACCACGAGAAGAAATTTCTAGGCTGGGACGAGGATAAGATTCCAAACGACGCGAACGACATGAAAAAAACGTTGGACGTCCCTCCACGGAGAGAAAAAGTTTCCTTGATTTAATGAAATTTCCTTGAAATCTCAACCTATGAAACATTTCTTTGAGGTCAATGAAATAATATCCTTAAGTTAATATTATATTTTCTTTGAATGATGTCATCAACCAAATTATAGGTTATGTTCTCCAAGTTTTTGGTTACGTACCATAGTACTTAAATATGTTCACCAATAACTTGGATGGTTTAACCAACGATTATCTTCTTGATTTGACTTGACTTAACTATAACATAACAGATCAGCTTGCGCGAGAAACGCCAATACGACTTATCGCGAATGAGCCAAACGTTGACAGACCGGGTGCCGTCAGGCATATCATTTCTTTAAATCAAGGAGATCATGTCTTTGAAATTCAAAGAAATATTTCATTGAAATCAATGAAAAAAATGCAATCCACCCATTTCTTTGGAATCAAGGAAATGTTTTCTCTCGGTGTCCCTTCGCCCTCTTCACCAGGGACCGACGTTCCTACGATAAACAATCTCCCCGATTGAAGAAGCTTCCCCCACGAGCGGGGAGCGCATTCCAGCGGGCGAAAGACCCGACGAGAGGCAAACCAAACTGTGTATCATATGTGCATATCTTGAGCGGCATAGCCCGAGCACTTCTAGCTTGTGGATAGGTCGGTAGCGCTTGTATACATCGTTTAGCCGATTTAGAGGCGAGCCTATGAAAGCGAGGAGGACCCCGAGGGTTGAGGTAAGTGGCGGCAAAGTGGTTGTACCGCCACACACGCCACATATACCCACTGATACGATGGTACGGGGCATCGACGGTGCACGCGGTACGCCTATCGTATAGTCGGGGGCCGAGATGAAGCACCCGGCCAATGGGAGAAGCCGCTCGGTTGGAAATCCGAGGTCCAACAACTCGCGAATAAGCTACCGTACAAAGCCGCGAGTCACGACCGGCTCGTTACCGCGAGGATCCCTCTGCCTCCTTTCCACCCTCCTGTAACCCTTTCACTCAGTCTATCCGCGTGGTATGCCCCGCGCGCTCCTGCTGATCTCTCCGCTGCCTCCGCCGTGCACTCTTGCTATCTGCTATCTCCGTTCCGTGGGCCGTGTGTTGCTGCCGCGCTCCTCTCGCCTCTCGTCCGAATCCCGAATCATGAAATTATCGGATCTTCGTGAATGCCCCGCGTGGGGCTGGAGCTCCCGGTGGCCTCCGAACGTCGGTGATGATCAAGTGATTATTTAAGGCGATGCTCGATGAGGAAAATCGATCTGGAGGTAGATAAGAAATATTAACTGTTGGTTCGTGCAACTTTTCTTATATACTATTCATTCTGGTTCCGTTATTGGGTAGCTAAAATTCAACTCAGATGTAGATATAACTCAAAACTCACATAGAGCTCGAGTGTAAATACACTGAGAAAAAGGAGCGGCTACGCCAACGAAATATCTGACTGCTAGAATTATATTGGAGTCTGCAAGCACAACAGTATTACTTTCTAGTTCCAACAGCTGAATCCTTCTCCTTTACGTCGTCCGCTTGCAGGAGCAAATCGGTACAGCTGTGGGAACTGAACGATGCCTAACTGCGGAGAAGAACGGTTTTGCGATAGAGACAATTTTAAGGTAAGGAAACATAACTAGTGTCAAACGCAGTTCACTAATTTATAATTAATTGATGACTTATGTAAAAACTACTTTGCCAGTACGGCAAACCCCAGACCTGCAATTTACGCTTCACCCACTCATCCGGAAAATTCGCTTATTAATCGTAGGATGTCACTCCCGAAAACAATGCTGCGATGTCGTGTCATGTAGCTCCCACAGCTATGATGGGATTATTACTGCACGACTACCGAAATTTCTCATGCAACTATATTCATGGCTATAATAAGAAATACGGATGTAGCGATACTTTGTTTTGTTGCCGGAGCTGTTAATTTTTCTCAGTGTAGCGTGTAGGAAAAATGTTGTAAACCTTGCTATTTCTCCTGCGGTAAGTTCATGTCACGAGATCCAACGTCGATGTTTTGGTCGTCCTGTGATTTGTCGAGATGGACTGAAAACCATTGGAGCCAACTTCGCGCGGCGAAATTGTCGGTGTATGTCAAATCGGACATAAGGAAATGGGCGAAAATGGTGCAATGCTGAGATACCAGTCCACGATCGTCTTGGCTCCGGCTTCGGCGATCGCGCGAGGCATCGAATCATCGGAATCCCGCGGATGACCGTGCTCACGCTCACGCTCGTCCTGACACTGGTGTTGGGCCCGCTGCTGACGGCAATTTAACTTCCACCAACGCCTCGAACGATCCGTACATTCGATTATACCACTTAGCAGCTGCACTCGCGAAGGCACAACGCATAATTCGGTGCACAGCTTTGCGAGCCTCTAACGACGTTGCGCGAAAGCGCCTTGAATTCGAATCGCAATGTTCCCGTAGTGGCCGTAATTATTGGGTACACATCGGATTCACGGAATTGCCCTTTTTTAATGTTATGCAAATTCTTTTTGCAACATAATTCGTATTTATCTCACTGTTTTTTCTTCTGCCGACAACCGACGTGAATAAAAAATCGCGGTGTTTCTCGGTACGCGATTACTAATGAATTTGTGTGTTATGAAATGAATGTCCAGATTAATTTCTCTGCAACGAATAAATACATTTTGTTACTAACGATTTTTTTATTTTTTTATTTCGATCATTCGAGTTGAATTTTTTTTAGTAAGAAGGCAAAAGAAGTCGCCCAATTCTCCCACCACAAAATTACCGGACCGACAAAATATTCGCCACATTCAATTTATCCAACGCCTGATCCACAATAAATGCTGAAAGCTGCGCAGAAATTTTTCGTGCCAGAGCCGACAGTGAGACAGAGGGAGAGACGCAGATCCGTCAGGCCGGAAGTGGACGCACCGCGGCGCGCGGAGGACGATAATTCTCCAATATTAGATCGTCATAGAGAATAAATCGTCAAACTTCGTTCGCGTCACGAACGAGCTGCGAGCGGAGAGCAATTCGCTCGCGCGGGCGGCACCGCCGGCCGCGCAATACATCACGCGGACGAGGGTGAGATGAACGAATAAATACTGTAAACAGCTCTGAACCGTGCGTGCGTGCGTATTCCGCGTGCTCTCACTTCCAACGCCTATGTATAAATGTATATGTGCACATATATATATAATATATATATACATGGGATGGACCATTGGTGAATAGAGAGCGACGAGAGCGAGAAAGCAGAGCGAAAGAGAAATAGGAAAGGGACAGAGAGGGGTAGAATGGGTTCGGGTACCACGTGGCGAGATAATTGGCACGTAATGGATTAGAGACTCGTGTCCCACGTATGAGAGCATCGGGTCGGAGGGTGGGGGGTGGGGCAGGGGGGGGGGGACAGCGGCATCGAAGCGTCAGTTCAGAGCTTCGAACACACGCAGCGCGGGACGCATCGGGGTGGCCACCCCCCCCCCCCCGCCGCCTCCCCCCACACCACCCGACGCCCAATTCGCGCGATCGGAAATGAAATTTTGATTGACAAGAGAGGCTCGTCACGCCGCGGAGAAATGTAACCTGCAATTAGGAACCCGGCACCAATTACAAATTTGATAAAGTCCGGCCGACCGTGGCGCGCGTCGGCGGACGCGGGCGCCGATGCCCCCGGGGGGGCCCGAAACAGCTGCAGCGTGGCGGCGGTCGCGAGATGTATTTTCTTTTCCGTCTGCGCGCGCGCGCGCGCACTCCGATCGGCGTGACGGGCGAAGAGGAGTCCAGGTCGAGACGTATTCAGGGAATGTGACGGTTTTAAAGGTTTTTTAAGGTATACACGGAAAAAAAAGTTTGGTTGTGCCAACTAATCATTCACATTGCTGTACCTCAGTTTTTTGCGATTAGTTGCGGCAACTTACACATTTATTGCCGAAGCCACTTGGAATGGTTGTGGTAACTATTCACGATTTGTTCCGCATAACCTAAAAACGATATTATTAAAGTTACGATTGTGCCGCGCAAGGCGCGAATCGCATCTGTACATAACCTAAAGACGATATTATTAAAGCTTTAATTGTGCCGTTCGTGAAGCGATTTGCGTTGATTTGTCATAAGGATAGTACAAGTAGTGGAATTTTATTTCGAAAAGCAATGACACGGTTGGTATGGACAAGTAACCGGAACTTGTACTCCTGCCTACTCGTATAGTTGTATCAATCATTCGTTTGGTTACCGCAACTAACAGGGCATCTACCAACGAAACTTTGTTCGTGCAACCAATTCCTTTTGGTTGTCACAACTGATCCGAGTTGTAAGGGAATTAGAATAATCCATTGGTTGTGCCAACTTATTTCTTGGTTGTGTCAACCAATTATTTTTTTTCCGTGTAGTCGCTCTGCTACGTGATAGTCATATGACTGCTTGTTGGTAAACATGTTTAGGAAAGCACTTGTAACAATTTTCATGGTATGAATAATAGTTTTATCAAAAAAGGTTTCACCCTTTGCGCGGATAAACGACATCTTACTTTTTAATGTAAAAATTGTTTCTACTGTATTTTGCATTTGACTTGGTTTTTATCAGCTGCCAATTTGAGTTCACAGTGGGGGTTATGGGTATAAAAAAACTCGGCAAGTTAAGTGCAAATTATCTAGTGTTGTCCATTAATCCAGAAAGGTGAGAAAAAAATGTAATCGATGTCTTTGTCCAGTAAAGAATATCGTACCGAATAAGCTATGAAGCAGCGACATTGTCAAGCGTACCCGACTACATCTCGACTATAAACATGTCTGCTCAGCCGCCTCATTTTCACGACTTTTAATTGAAGAATTCTAAATGAGATTTTCGGCTGTCAATATGTTTTATGGTCGCGTTAGAATCGTTGAAATCTAATCTACAAGGAGGTATTTTTTTCCACCTGCATCTAATCAGAGAGTGTATCAATTTTTTGACTGAAACTATAACGAATTTTCTCGTCTAAACGGTCGATAAGAAGCCGCAAGAAAATCTGGCGCACAGCTGATGGAATATTATAACATGATATTGTGAATCTGACGCTTTATCTAATAAAGACTCTAGTAGGCCGACTACTTTAATTTGGCACTGTGAGGGTAGTGGCAAGACTTTTATTTTTCTCCGCTTGAAACTTGATCGAAAGCTTATTTATTTATTTATCGGATCTTGAAAATAAATATAATAATGATGGTGCAGAATGCAAACAATAAGTAATAATTATAACTGTAGAAAACCCGAAAGAAGAAAATCAAAAAGGACGAAAAATAAAAAAATTGTTTTCTATGCTTGGGAAGCAAATACTCTTGCGAGAATTTTAAGAAAGTACTTTTTTTCCTGCAGATGGCGAAAGGGTTGAGGCGAATTTCAACTGGGCCCAATAGTCGGGAAAGAAAACGTCGTGAAGAACAAGCGAGTCGATGAGATACCGACCGGGTGGGAAGACATGACAAACGTAATACAAAGAGAGAAGAAGTGAACGACGAAAAAAATAACAAGAGGCCGAAGAAGGAAGTCACGATGGAAAAGGAGACGGTCGTGAGGCCGATCGGTGCAGCGGCGAGTGCAGCTACCGCCGTCCATCGATCAAGACAGGTGACTCGGGGGTGCAGCGCCGAGTTGGCCACGGCGCACGGCTCGCACGATTTCGCTTCTAACAAATGTATCGTTTGCTCGAGGAATTTGTGATTGTAAGACCGGTAGGATCTCCCTCTGTATTGCGACTCGGTGTAACGGACACTTGTTTAAAAACACAACTCAATAGTCTCTGTGAAACGTGGACGATTATCCATTCTGAAAAAGAAAAAAAAACAATGAAAACCACTGTTAAACAAAATTCAAACCAATTATTTATTTATTTTCAGTTAGGTATTTCCCTCTACATCTTGAACGATTTTTCTGGGCAGGATTTTTGTCATGGTGTTAAAGTTTGCATCGTTGCAGTGCAACGAAATTAAAATCAAAATATGAATTCCCTAAAAATTCGAATAATTCACCCCTATTAAGGAGTGAAATAATATTTGTTTTGTCATGCTCTTAGTCGTTACAATAACTTTGTATACCCGGCACAATCATTTGGGTTCGTTAATATTGTGTTATTTTTAATTTCCTTGCGTTGCAACGATGCAAACTTCAACGTCATTTTTTGTCCTTATAAATTTTTAAAACGCAGTTAATGGATGATGAAGAAATATTAATGCAAAGGCAACATGAGTAATACTTCATTTCAAGTGATCGACAACACGTGATAGTATCGATCACTGATAAACGAATAGCGATTAAATAAACTGATCGACAGGGAAGCGAATAAAAATCCCTTGACAATGAAAAACAGCCGTTCGACCGTCGCTCCGAATAGTCATATGTTCGACAAAATTGTTCAACACCCAGAAAAAAACGGAGCAACAATTTTCTCAGTCTGCGCGAAACAGTTTCAGCGAAATTTCTCAAAATGAGAAATATTGATTTGCATTATTTATCCTCTTCTCGCTCGGGTCGCCCGGTGAGGTATGAAAAAAATACCTAGAGGCGCGTGATCAATATTCGACCGGAGCCAAACGCGACGGTCGCGTTTATCAAATTTGTGTTTAGTTTATAACATTTTTTTTTATCCTTCCGCGGGGAACCTGCGCTCTCTTTTTTTTCGCGCGGCCCTTCAAATATAGACGCTTCGGGTGGGAGCTACATTGTTCGGCAGACAAAAACACAGCGGGCCGCCGCGTTGTCCACTTGTGCATATAGTTGTAGAGCAATCGCGGTTCGAGGGCGGCTCGCCGCGGGGGTTTTCTAGTGGAGCAATATTCGTCGCGACCCGTCACCCTGTGTATACTCGCGAAACCTCCGGTTGCGTATTTCAGCTGCACACCGCACGACCGACACGACCGACCGGTACCTCCACAAAATCCTCCACGAAAACGCCGCGATTCTCGAGACATATATTTTCACATCACTCAATTTTATCTGAATTTATTAACATTCCTTGTTTTCCAACCGTCGAAAACATAGAAATTAAATTTGGCCTTTTTCATTTGTTCAATAAAATGCTTCAAGTGTGTCAATGACTAAATTATTCCAACAAAAAATTGACAGAGCTAGGTAATAAATAGAGCAGACTTAATTAAAATGTTATTAATTCATTTAATTCAAGCGTTTATTTTTAACTTGGACCTTCATTTACTTAATAAAAACAAACGTTTGAATGTTACGGTAACTAAATTGTCACGCAAAAAATCCTCAGTCAGAGGCAACGAATAGGGCAAAAACATTTCTCTAATTTATCTAAGTTATGAAAAAAAATCAAATTTGAATTTTCGTTCTCCAAATTGGAACTTTTCTCGCTCGCGCCTTCTGACCCTCGACTGGTGGGTCGTGCCAGGGGGGAAGTTACTCGCTTAAGAGGGTGATTGCAATATCTATTCCCGGCTTTAAATGAAAGAACGAAGGGCGCGACGGGACCGTCCGCAGCATGCGAATTCTCCACCCTGATGGACTCGGGACCCGGAGGGCGAAGAACGAGAATGTCGGGGAATTGGGATTCGAGAATCGAGAGATTCGAGTCGAGGACTCGCTCGCACTTAGCGTTGTATATTTTTGCATCTGTCGCAGCGCGCGACAGGGTCGATCGTGGAGAGAGCGACGAGAAGGGAGAGACGAAATCATAAAGTGAAGACCCGTTGAGCGTCGACCCTTGAGTTTGTCAATTTTGTTTCATTGTGCCGCACAGCAAGCGGCGCGAAAACGCGGGGGATCGAGTAGACGACTAAAAATACCGAAATTCAATTTGTCGAATTTGGCAGCGAAAAGCGTCGCAGTCTGTCGCGATCTGGAGGCGGTTCGTGTGTTACAAACGCGTAGCGATATTCGCGCGTATTACTTTGATGGAGACGACGCCTATGGGAGTGCGAACTATTCGATAAATTGAATTTTATACTTCGTGGATTGTGGGAGGATTCTGCGGTCTTTTTAGGATTTCGAGCTTCGTCTAACTCACCCTTAGATTAGGGTTCGGAAGATCATTTTGGTTCACCTCGGTTGCCTCTCACCGGATGGAGGTTAAAATGAATTGAACTATCTGTGAAATTTGAGACAGGAATCTTTTTTAACAAATTATTTTTAATCATTTCTAACGAATATTTTCCGCTTCGTTTCGCGTGCGAGAAATCGCACTTCTCGCACGCGTGAAATGAAATTGTATACGAAACTCCTGCGAGAAAATTTTTCTCAATTCGTGTGATTGCGGTAATCGCCTTCGGCTCGTGCTGCAAACTCACACTCGTCTCGAAAAAGTTTCATCGCACTCGTATCGTAATATACTATTATATACGATCATTTTTAGATAAACAACTCGTTGCGCACCAGTCAACTTAAAACCTAAGGGTGGATCCAGGGGATGACCCTTCAATTAAATTAATATTTCGAATACAAAGAACTCGGAGGTTTCCAGGAATTTAATTTGAAAACGAAATTTGGTACAAGTTTCTTCTTAGATCGAGCTCACCTTTTGCAATCTAAATATATTTCGCGTTTCGTTCGAATATTCTGCGCGCGACGTTGTCGCTGTATTGCAGTTCCTGTTACAAATTTTTAAAGTAACCAGAACAAAAATTCGGAATTTTTTTTAGCACTATAGTGCTAAACCTTATAAGGTATTTAAATTTGTTCCGATTTTCGATAATAAATTGAATGATTTGATACTAAACAATATATATCTTTTAGGACTTTTATAAAATCGTTTGCTGGAAAAAATCGCGCGAGAATGGCGCGAAAAAAATTCGTTCGTTTCGGTGATAAAGGGAATGTGGGGTGCAGTGGGATTTTTGCTGATTTTCAAGCCTGACGTAACATCGGGGAAGAGGAAAAACTGGGTTACGGGATAGAGACAATGAATTTTAGTATCTACTTGGGGGACCTTTTAGGTAGAGGTAAAGGACCCCCTTTTAACAAAAAGCTAATCGGGTGTAACAAAAAGCGCCGAGTGTGAACCCTTCGGACCACGGTGACGCGAAATCCTGTTTCCCCCAATCGAATGGTGACTGAAATATAAAAAAAAATGCGTTAACTTTTCAAAGAAATCTTCGACTACGTAAAGAATGCAATGTAAATACATTTTGTTCATTAAATTTTCGTCTCTACCCTCAAAATAATTGGTTTACCCATTTCGGGTGAGAAAATATGATCAGTATTAATACCCACACTTGGGGCTTTAGTCGTGGCTTTGGGTGGAGTTGAAAGACCCTCTTTTAACGAAGTCTAATCGGTTGTAAAAAAAAACACAACCCTTCGGCCCGAGATGAAACGAAATTCTTTTTCGTCGTCCTGAAAATAATCACTGAAATATTAACAAATCTTGCGTAATTTCCAAACAAAATCGTTAATAAATAGCAACGCATTTTACTCAATAATTTTACAATTTTTTCAAGATTTTTAAGGACAATTCGTCTTTTTTTGACTGAAGAGACAAGATTACGCGAAAATGATTATGTCCGTTGGTCTTCACAGTTTATCGGCTCGTTAGATCAGCGTCAAAAGCAGCGGGATAAGTTGCAAAAAGTAGGGCAAACAGGTCGGGTTTTATGTTTCTTTTTGTCGCTACGCAAACGAGGCTTAATCGGTCGTAAACCGGTAACCTTTAGGGACGGACCGCGGTTCGGTTTTTCCTTTTTTCGTGCCGCTCCATCAGCCTCGTGAATAAAAAGGTCGAGATAAAGCGGTTGTTACAAAAGAAAAAATAGTGGTCATCCAAAACGATCACTTTCCGGGCAATAAAAATATCTCTCCAAAAGAAAAACTAAAAGAAAACTTTTTCCGACGTAATTCCCTCCTCAAGTGGAAATACTTTCGACCAATCGATATAACGGAATATTCACGCCCGAATTAGAAACAACTTTCGTCGCCTTTTTTTCATCGTCATTGTCACCGCACTTTTTTGCGGGAACGAAAGACGGAAATTCGCGAAAGAGCAGAACGCGGATATTAATAAATGGATACTATTAAAAATGTGGGCAACAAAATATCGGAACTGCCTCGTCAGCAAAAAAACCTCATAATTTATTTATTCACTCCATCTGCCCCTCGTTTATGTTTACTTCGCATAACTATATCTATCTAATAAATTCACATTTAACCGCATCCCGGGTATTGTTCATTCGCACTGCAGGAATGATGACAATTTCGCGTCTATTTTAGCGCATCCTGAATATTTTACGTACTAAAGTTTCGAGGTGATCTTCAGCACGGAATAATCTTCTGAGTCGATTATTTAATTCAGCCAGGAAGGTTTTTCTTTTTTTTCTCTTCTGTTTTTTTTTAAATTGTTTAGCGACTCGGAAGTGAAGGCTTAAGTTTTGCGGTGACTTTTAGCCCGCAGTATAATCCTGACGATGAACTACCGATGCACGAGCGGGATTATACACCTATACGCATCTAAAACGATCTCCCCGCGCCGGGTGCCGCGTGAAGTGGCGAACGGTCGCGCGCGCGCGGTATTTTCGATTTATCGCCTCGATAGGCACACGCCACGTTATACATGCTGTCCTGTTGGGGTGGCACGGGGCTCCAGGCAGCGGCGGCAGGAGGCCCCGTCGCTCCACCCGGGTTGACTTCACCACCCTGCGACGACGTGTAATCGCTCGTAAACCGACGATTCTCGCGCCCGTTCGTGCTTCAATGTTACACGCGCCCTTAACTTCTTTGCCGCAGCATAGTGGAAACTGAGCGATCTGACATTCGAGCACCATTGCCGCGGCAGAGCCGCAGCGCCCCTAATAAAATCGCGTCGCTTCCAATGGCAAGTGACAACATAATTCATCAAATTATTCGAAATAAAAAATGTTGCAAAGTAGAACTTTGCACACTGCTTCCTCATTAATTCCCCTTTTTCACAAAGCCATCTCTATGAAGAAGCTTATTTATTAACTTTGGCTTCCTCATAGAGGAAGCTTTGTGAAAAAGGGGAATTAATGAGGAAGCAGTGTGCAAAGTTCTACTTTGCAACTTTTTTAAAATTTGAACAAAAGAAAATTCCGTTACAAACACCGTTACATCTAATTTTTATTAGATACAAAGTTTTGTCTTACTTTAATAACTTTTCCATAAGTTACAGCGAAAATCTTAATTTTTTCAAAAATTCATAACAGCGTAAAATCCGAACGACTTTACCGATCGTCACCAAATTTTATACGTGGCAGCGCTGTATGTTATTTTTTGACTGTTGAATATTTTGGTTCATTTAATGAGATTCGACGTGATTTAGAGCAAAATTTATTTTTTTCGAAAAATTCAAAATTCTATAAAACCGGAACCGCTTTACCGATTTCGCTGAAATTCAATACCAAACAACATTGAACGTGTCTTTATTTATGATGAAGTATATAGCTGAATCGTCGAACTTTTACGGAAGTTAGAGCGATCACGCCATTTTTTTGAAAAATTTTAAATTCGATAAAATTTGTATACATGGATATATTTAATTTTTAAAATATGTGAATTACAGAGGATTTAATACTCTACTTGCGTGCCAATTTTTAGCTCGATCCATCATGCCATTCCTGAGTTATGAACAATTGAATGTTCGGTGCCTGGATCATACATACATACGCACACACACACACACACGTACCCAAATACAGACATATTTTCTAGACCACTTTTCTCGACGTTTTAGGTGATTCTGAGTATGTTAACATGAAAATCACGAAAAAAAAATGTTCACGAAAACAAAGCTTCCTCTATGAGGAAGCAAAAATTACTATAATTGTATCATTTTCTAACTACAGTGTATAATTTTGTCCTTTTTTCTAATGAGACGAAAAGGCAAAGGATGGAGTCGATATTGATTCCCATTGTTTCGAATTTTCTTACAGCCCATTTTTTTCATTTACTAGTTCATATCGCCTGACAATAATTAATTAAATCGCCTGACAATAAGTTATTAAATCGCCTGACAATAATTCATTAAATCGCCTGACAAAATTAATCAAAGATCGTTATTTGTCAGGCCCGGCAACGTTTTTCTTCCTCACAGTCCCGCAAGAAAAAAACCTTCTCTATTACACTTGCCAGACCCTTCTTGACAAATTCTTGATAAATTCCTCCGAATAATCAACTCACGCAATATCAGTTCCAGTACCGTAGCACGAGAATTTGTAGTGTCCCGGTAGCCAGAAACCATCGTCGTTCAACGCTCAACTTCTCGCATGCAACCCATATATTGTATAAACACATATAATATATACATATAAATATATATATACATATATCCACGTATATGTATAATAAATATTGAATACCACGCCGCACGGGTAAAATCTATATGTGCATCCACGAACCTTCCATATAGTCGCTCTATGGCGTATAAATATTAATATAATAGCGCTGATTGCGCCGGTTCGTATACAAATATCGGGCATATATATTCCACGCGAGAGCGAGGCCTCTGTGCCTCCAATTTCGATATAATATTTGTACGCGCTCCCGCGGCGAGTGTGTAACGTTATCCCTGGACGTTCGGCCAATAACGTTGCCCGCGAATAATGCTCGGACACCCGGGACACGTCCGAAGCAACGCGATGACACGAGGCAAGGGACGAAACGGGAGGTGAGGTGGCGGAGGGTGGAAAATGAAAGCTCGATGCAACCGGCGAGGGGGAGAAGTGGGCTCTCGCCGATGCACTACGGGCATTAAATATACACACTGATTTGTCGCCCGCGGATTGTCACCTCTGATAGCTTTCGTTTTGTCGCTAGTGCCGCGAGTACGCAACCCGCCAATACACGATACCAAACGTCCCTCCCGCCCCCAACGCGCGTTTAGCTCCCGCTGTTGTACTGCAGCCTCGACGCTGCCTCGCGCGATCCAGGCTCATCTGTACCCTCGAGCTACTCGTTGATCGACTCTTGAATAAAATACAATGTTCTTCCTTCACGCTTGTACGGTTTAATACAGTGCTTTTTTTTCAGTCGAATTTTTTCGCTGTGTGAATGTTTTTTTTTTTCGACCTTTGTATTTTACGGAGAATTGAAGGATCCTTGACATTTGTTCGCAGGTTTTTATTGAATTACGCAGAAAAGTTTGGAAATCGCATTTGGCGCATTTAAAAAAAATATTTTTGAGATAATGGAATGGAATTTATATTGATTCTTTAATTGGCAAGAGTTACAATGAATAAAAATATTTTTTGTTTTTTTACCAGGCGTTGCCAAGAATTTGCAATGAGAGTATGATTTATTTTATACCATGTTGATGAATGCAATGTAAGTACATTTTGTTCATTAAATTTTCGACTCTACCCTCAAAATGATTGATTTACCCACTTCGGGTGTGAAAATATGATCAGTATTAATACCCACACTTGGGGCTGTAGTCGTGGCTTTGGGTCGAGTTGAAAGACCCTCTTTTAACGAAGTCTAATCGGAATGTTTTTTTTTTTTTTTCGACCTTTGGATATTACGCAGAATTCAAGGATCCTTGACATTTGTCCGCAGGTTTGTATTGAATCACGCAGAAACGTTTGGAAATCGCATTTGGCGCATTTAAAAAAAAATATTTTTGAGATAATGGAATGGAGTTTATATTGATTCTTTAATTGGCAAGAGTTACCATCAATAAAAATATTTTTTTGTTTTTTTACCAGGCGTTGCCAAAATTTTGCAATGAGAGAATGATTCTTTTTACCGTGTCGATGTCGATGAATTAGAAAAAAATGAAATCTTTTGATGAAAAATGGACGGGAATAAAAAGCCATTGGTCGTAATTTCCGGCGATTGAAATTCCTCGTGACAACTCCGGTTTCTCATCGTTTTTGCTGGAAACGCGCGGCTGAAAACACGCGCGAACCGCGCTTGTTTGACAAACCTCGAGGTTTCTCGCGATCCGATTTTCAAAATAATAATCGTATTTGTTTGCACTTAAAAGAATTTCTTCCATTGTCCGCGGCGATCGAGGGAAAAAAAAAAAACAGGCGCGTGCACGGAGCTCGCGCGGCCGGCAGCGGCTCGCGCGAGCCTCCGGTATTCACGTAATTGGTTCGAGAATCAGGATATTCGCGCGTTGAATGCGTCGAGAGTGAAACTCGCGGGGCACGCGCGGCGGCCGCGCGCTCTCTGGCGACGCGACGCGGAACGACGACTAAATTGCCCGGTAATTGGAAGCTCCAGCAACAAAACTTTTGCCTTTCGTTATTTATTGCAGCGCGTCGTTCACTGTAACTACGAATAATGGAATAACGGGCACGAAAAAAAGGACGGAGAAATAAAAAAAATAAAATGACGCGCCCGCCGAGGGTCTCTTGAAAGCTGAAAAAACAAACGCCGTGTTTTTCCGCCTCGCATTTCTCGCCATGACTTTTTCCCGCGTTTCGTGAAAATAAACATAAAGTAACGAGCTCGCGGATGGTAATAACTATTTTTCCTGAGCGCTGAACCTTGACACCGATTAGTCACTCGGAAAATGAGATATAAAAACGCGCTGCGGCGGCGACGAAAAAAAAAGAAACGAAAAAATAACACCTGTTAATGAGCCACACCGCATTAAAGTTGGCGAAAAAAACGTACGCGTTATTCTTTATTCTTGAAAAAAAAAAAAAAAAAAAAAAAAAAAAAAAAAAAAAAAAGTGTAAATTCCGATGATTCGATTAATGTTGCCGCGATCTCATCGCTATAAATATTTCTCCCTGGTTATGAACATCGCGCGTAATACAAATTATCTTCAATTTCTATCGACGATTCCATGAAATTCAGTACAAGAAAATAAAAGAATTTTAATACAAAATTACACGGAAAAAAATTGGCGAAAAAAACGTACGCGTTATTCTTTATTCTTGAAAAAAAAAACAATTTTGTAAATTCCCATGAATCGATTAATATTGCCGCGATCTCATCGCTATAAATATTTCTCCCCGTTTATGAACATAGCGCGTAATACAAATTATCTTCAATTCCTATCGACGATTCCATAAGACTCAGTAAACAAAAATATAAAAATAACAAAAATATCATAGATCCAATCAAACCTTCCTTGCAGGCTGCGAAAGAACGAGTATTGTAACTTCAATTTCGCTTCTAATTCCTGTGATTTCGTGTGATATTGAAACGATAACCCCAAAACAGGCAAATGAATATTTTATTGTTTCGATGTGATCGTGACAACAATAACCAGAGTTAATTTGAAAATATTGTTCTTGGCAGCCCGCAAGCGAAGGTTTTATTAAATCAATGATATATTTTTGGTCACGTGTAGCCCATCAACACCGGCAATAATTTCTCGCATTAAATTGCAAGTGGGACAATTTCTACGTTCGACCTAACGACAAAGAGGTGGTTTGCAGTGCATCACGTGGAAACATCAGCGTCGCGCACCTTTGGGATTTCTGGGTTACGCACTGCGGTCGACGGTGGCGGCAGAAGTCGCGACGGCCAGACAATGACACGTTGGAAGACGAATGGAGAATAATGGGAAAATAAAGAACGACGGAGTGTACGGTGTGTGCGCAAGGAGAGGAAGCGGCCGCTACGTACGCGGGACGGAGCGACAAACACTGTTAATGTTTTGACACTGTATGCTCTAGATAGCTCGGAATGCGAACTTAATTATTTTTCTCTCCGCCGTCCGTTCGTCCCGTCCAGCGTTGCAAGTCCCCATTACTTTAAGAATTAAAGTTTACACAACAGTTTATTTTCCTGTTACGATTTTGTAACAATGACCTGTAGCGATTATAAAATTATATGTGAACTTTTGAATAGCCGAAAGAAAAACCGAATTTTTAATTAAATTTTGGGAGAAATTATGCGAAAAATGGACAAGCAGTCCTCCATTATTTTCGCAATGCATTAACAGTATTTTGCCATTTTTTCCATAAGATCACCATGAAGTTTTATGGGAAGTTAATATTTCTTGCTTCTATTTACAAGTTCACATATCGTATTATAATCATTACGAGTTGTTATTATAAAAACATAATTACAGAGCCAATCGTACCATCAATTTTATTTCTATAAAAATTCGGGATTTACAATTCTGGTCCCGTCGTACTCGGAGACCGCGGCAACGCGACGACCGGAGACTAGGGATGGGCGATGTTGAGAAAAAAAAACGATGTTAAAAAAATTGATTATTAAATAAATCGATTATGAACAATCGATGTTTCTAAAAAAACATCGGAACATCGATTATTTTACATCGCTAAAGTAAAAAACGTTGAAAAATCAAAACAAAATCAGCGAAATTATTTTATTCAAATAAATAAAGTCGACCAAGGTCTCAAGGCACATTCAAAACACAGTGATTCTTGAATCAGCATTGAATAAACATAATTCGTGAAATCATGAGTTGTAGCCGTTGTTGGTGAAATTTGTTTCTACTCCTAAAAATTCAATATACGTATAATATAAGTGGCAGATACAATTTGCATAAGGATAAGGGTTGTGATTCACGCAGAATTGTAAATAGAAAAAATATATCGGATAATCTGTCTTCTATTGAACGTCATATTTTACACCATATGACACACGTTACACACGAATTAAATATATCACGAACTTTAGTGATGCAAAATTATCGAGAGTTGATATTTCTTTAAAACTGTTATTAAAATATACTTGTAACACCGCACAGCCCGTCTTCGATTTTTTTTGTCGATGTTTCAAAAATAAACATTGAACATCGATTAATCGGTTTCAGAAAAAATCGGGAAAAAACATCGATTTCTCGAAAAAAAAAACATCGGCGATCGATTAATCGACAAACATCGCCCACCCCTACCGGAGACTACGCGAGGCGTTCAGGTAGTCCGGGACTCATCGCGCGTAATCTCGCACGCCGGTCGCTCGCATGACACGCGAAACTTCGCGTGTCTCTCCGACTGACTCGCGGAAGACGGAATAGTTTATGCAAATATCGAGAAACAACGAAAAACCACCGCGTCTCCCTCTTCGCGAATTAGGTGAATTAATTTGAATAAAATCGATTATGTGGCTACGGTGGAGCTGCGCGTGATATTCTGTCGCGTGGAGAAAAAAATGTAAGAAAATGTTTCGGCTGTTTACCGTTTATCGGTGGTCAACAGATGTTTCTTAGGTTGGTCCGATATTTGCGCTAAGCTGTTAGTTGAAACAGAACTTGATGTTCCAAGAGGCGTAAAAAATAGTTGAGATTAATTTCTGCTTCTTAAACATAATTCAAAAATTGTTCCCGACTTTCTTTATGACCTTCGAGATTTATGTATCTACAAAATTCACACTTTAGGGAATCGAGTAAAATTGTTTTGATGTTTTTCGCGATTTTTATTCGATTTTGCAATGTTTGAAGACTCTATCCGATGGGAAATTTCCTGCTAATTTCGAAAAGCACCGTTGTTCACCCGAAAAGTAGAAAATTCAACGAGAAGAAGGCAAGAAATGTTTACGCAGTATTTTCGAAATTTCGTCACTTGAAAAAAACTGGGGTCACTTTTTTTTAGATCGATCAAACGTGGATTTTTTTCTTCCGTTCAAAAACGCTATAACGAAAAGAATGCCCTAAGGCGGAACGCGATATTTTGATTTCTGAATTTCTCACAGAATTTTATATTCAGATCCCCAAAAGTCGCAAAAAAACGCAAGGGAAAAATAGGGAAGAATTTGCGATTTTTGAATGTTCGACTTTAAAATTCTGTGAAAAATGCAGGAGGCAAAGTATCGAGTTTCGGCTTCCGGCATTCTCTTCGGTATTGAGTTTTCTTTCGAACGAAAGAAGAAAATCCACGTTCGATCGATCAAAAAAAAAGTAACCTCGATTTTAGTGAAGCGACAACTAAGCGCGCGTATCTTTTAGAAAAAAAAATCCTGATTTAAAAGAATAGAAAGACGCATTTAAAATGACGTTGAAATTTGCATCGTTGGAATGCAACGAAATTCAGAAAAAAAATGTAATTACTATTAACCCAAATGATGAAATTAGGTATAAAAAATCATCTTAACTATTAGTTGCTATGATGTCTTTTTATACCCAATTTTATGATTTGCGTTAATTAGAATTAATTTTTTCTCTGAATATCGTTGCATTCCAACGATGCAAACTTCAACATCATCATTTAAACTAGGCCCCAATAACAGGTTGCCACGGTAAGTTTACTTCTAACGCCGCAGCAAGACCCGCGAGTGTCTCCTGCGAAAAAATCTCTCCCGCGTTACCCGCGAAAGCGTCGTTGCACATTTGAGCCCCGCGTAGCGGGTTCCGCCCGGGCGAGAGGGAAGGAAAAACAAAGGGGGTGTCGGGCAACAGGGGTGGTAGCGAGACAGTCGTTAAATATTTGATGGTCGACGTTACAAAAATTCGTACTGTCGGGTTGGCAAAGGAAAAGGAAGAAAGGCCGCGCCGAGCGAGGGAGAGGAGGCGCGGGGGGGGGGGGGGGGGGGGGGGGGGGGGGGTTGGCGGTGGGTGCCGAGAGGGGTGGAAGCCGAGGGGACGAAGGAGACGGAGGTGGAGAACAGAGTCGAGGTGGGGCGAAAGAGCGCGAATCGATTGTGCCAACATTAACGTTGAGGAACAAAAAAAAACAGTAATTTACTTAGTAAAACATAAAGCCCGTGTGTACGCGGTTCGCTACCGGCGAGGCGGGCGCGGTGGACTAGCGAAGGAAGGCAAACACATTAAACATTTAGAGGGCATAATAACCCGCGGCATACGTAATACCCCGAGCCACGGCGCCCTTTTCACCGATGCCGATGAATAATGTACACACGCCAAGGTACTATATGACATAGCAACCATCTACAGCGGCGGCAGCAGCCGCCGCGACCTTCCTCGCACTTGCAGGCGAGGCCGCTAAACTTCGGCCAGCGTCTTGGATGGCCAACCCACGACCGGCCTGCACTAACGAATTTTTTTTATCGCGACGCTTTCTGTGTATATATATATACGCAGATATTGCGAGCGCCATGAATGGGATGAACGTAGGGGTGGGCGATGTTTGTCGATTAATCGATCGCCGATGTTTTTTTTTTTTTTTTTTCGAGAAATCGCTGTTTTTTCCGATTTTTTTCAAAACCGTTTAATCGATGTTCGATGTTTATTTATGAAACATCGACAAAAAAAAATCGAAGTCGATTTGTGCGGTGTTACAAGTATATTTTAACAGTTTTAAAGAAATATCAGCTCTCGATAATTTTGCATCACTAAAGTACGTGATATATTTAATTCCTGTGTAACGTGTGTCATATAGTGTAAAATATGACGTTCAATAGAAGACAGATTATGCGATCTATTTTTTTCTATTTACAATTCTGCGTGAATCACAACCCTTATGCTTATGCAAATTGTATCTGCCACTTATATTATACGTATATTGAATTTTTAGGAGTGGAAACTAATTTCACCAACAACGGCTACAACTCATGACTTCACGATTAATGGTTATTCAATGCTGATTCAAGAATCACTATGTTTTGAATGTGCCTTGAGACCTTGGTCGACTTTATTTATTTGAATAAAATAATTTCGCTGATTTTGTTTTGATTTTTCAACGTTTTCTACTTTATCGATGTAAAATAATCGATGTTCCGATGTTTTTGAGAAACATCGATTGTTCATAATCGATTTATTTAATAATCGATTCTTTTAACATCGATTTTTTTCTCAACATCGCCCATCCCTATATATACGCAGATATTGCGAGCGCCATGAATGGGATGAACGCGCTTGCCGATGAAATTCCAAAACTGGTGACAAAATGCTTCTGTGGTAACTGGAGTAATAATAGACACATTGAGTGCGCGGAGGTCTGAGAGTTTCACCCTGGGCCGATCGAACCTGGACTTGTGTGAAGACAAAAAAAAATGTTGCTTAATTGAATCGAGAGAAGTGTTTAAGATTTAGAGTCAGGTCTGCGTCGATGCACAAGGCGGAATAACATTTTTACAGATTTTTGCCAATGGGTATGTATATTCGTTTGGCAAAAAAACTGAAAAAATCGAAACTTTTTTTAAAGTCATGTGCTGCACACAAAGATTTTCTGGCTACTGCCCATCGTCAATTTACTATTTTTTTTCTATTCTTTCCATTTTTGTTTTTCAAAAGTCCGAAAAAATAGAAGGATTCGCCGGCACACTTCGGCTTGATAACCAAACAATTTTATTTGCGAAAACTGGTTTTTCCGAATTTTTTTCAGATGATTAAAATATGTCTTTTTGTTATCTGTTTAAACAAATCGTAGATTAAAGACGCAAAAAAAAAAAAAATTAGTGCTTTTTAGAGTTATGTCAATCATATAAAAAATTGCGGACCCAATCGGAGGGGTCGAGGGTCAGACTCAGGTCGAAACCAGGTGGAATGCCTCAGATACAAATGTGTTTAATTAGGGAAATGTTGGACCTACATGGATAACGGTTGTTTGGTGAACGCGACTCGCGCACCCGTGGCCGGTAAAGCCGAGTATCTAATATTTTGTAGCGCGATATTTATGACCCCGGAGTAGAAAAGTTGGCGGGGGAAAGTGGGGGGGGGGGGGGGGGGTCAGAAAGGCAAAGGAAAAATTTAACGCGCCTCGGTACAAATGGAGCAGCGCCGAGCTTCGTTATTTACAATATTAATACCCTGAGAGAGTTGGCACCGGAGTTTCGCGGACTCCGGGCGTATCCGCCCCCTCTCCCCCTCGGGCGTGCTCGAACGTCGAATCCGCGTGCGGCGTCGTATCCGCGTTTGAAAAAAAAAGCCCCGAATAGCCTCGCGCAACAGCGGCAACGGGCGACGGGCAGCAGCGGCGCTGGGAAAAGGCTGGACGCGGGGCGAAACACGGAAAGTTTCGGAATTTACTGCCCGAACATATTGGCTACGAAAGCACACGAAATTAAGGCTAGTAAAACACTCGAGTGACACGCGACTGGTCCCTGCGATTTTTATTCAGCTTCCCTTCGACCCCCCGCCCCAACCCCTCGGCCCTTCGTCGACCATTTCGAACCATCCCTCGTGCAAGCAAATATTCGATACCAAATTCATGTTTCGAACGCCCGGAGAATTTAGAACACTTGCCAAAAAGTTGCTGCCCAACTGTACCGCAAACTTTTCCGTCTAGGATAATTCCGACCCCCCCGGCGAGATAAAGCGTAGGAAATGCGGTTGAGAATCGAAAATTTAGTATATTGGAAGCGACGCGCTGCGAAAGTTTCGTCGTAACTCTGGCTTTTTCATCGTTATTCATGGATTTTCCATTTTTGCAATAATTGAATTAATTCGGAAGGAACGAGAGACGGACTCGAGTGCGAGGGAGAAAAACAGGAAGAGCGAGAACGAAGATAGTACGAGAAGATGGAATTTAAAGGAACAAGAGAGAAGTCCGAGACGCGTTTCACACGGAGTTAAGTGAGTTGTAGATAAAACAGTCCGGTCGGTGGAATAAAAGTGATCCTGCGACCGCCATCTGTTAGCGATGGTCGCAGGCTCCGGGCAGCCACGGAAAAATACAGCCGGCTCGACGCGGGAATTATTTGAAATCTCTACGCATCAAAATATTGGCATCCGTCGCCAATTCGTAATTTTGGAATTTATTTTCATTTATTCGCGAGGGAAACTCAACATTTTTTATACCAAAACCGAAGTTAAGCATCGCGAAGATTACAGCAAATAGTTGGTCGATTTTATTGGCGAGATCTGCATGCAGCCTGCCACTCAAAGTTGCAAATGTTTTGAGACTCTGATTACAAAATTCTGCACCGATTAATGTGTCTTTTTTGGATAATTGTTTATCGCTTCTTGCAGCAGGGATTCTCAGAAACCTCACGTCGACTTCGCGGCAAATTTCGTCGATTGGCAAATCTCCGGCTACCACAATAGCGTCTTTTTTCTTTAATAAATCGATCAGTCCACTTTGTTAAAAAATTATAGAATTCGTTACTCTCCGACAGTAAAATTTACTAACAAAAAAAATTTACTACATTTAGCAGTATTTAATCCCTTGCAATGAGGATACTTACTCACTAAACTCAATATTTTTCCAGGTCTTGGAAGTCAAATTTCGTCGCAGCAGAAAACATTTCGCGCGTCCTCGTGATTTTTCAGATTAGACAGCAGTTTCTGCAAAATTTCCACTTTGCTGGGCCATAAAATTGCAAATTTCAACAAGCTACTCAATGCATCCAGCATCTTCAGAATTACTTTGTTACAAACGCTTCCAGTACATTTGAAAATAACTTCCAGGGCAGATTAGCTAACATTATGCTTCACTTTTAGGAAAGTCAATGTCATTTGCTGTCGAAAACTCAGATGACAATAATTTTCCGAACAGACAGATAGTTTCACTGATGTTTTGACTAGATTTTCGAGTGTGGATAAATTGGAGATCCCTGTTAATGCCCTTAAATCACTGTTGTTGGCGACAGTGGCAGAAAAATAACCACAGAGATTTGTGGCTTGTTTTCCAATTACAATGAGTAACTCAAGCCGAGTCCTGTTAACAGTGTGAACTTTCTCTGCAGTCTCAATCGGCTCTTGATTCCCAGTTGTCAGATTGAGCCCATGATTCTGCTTTGGTCTTTTCAGCTGCTGCGCTCTGTTATCTGTTATTGCTCTGTTATTGCTTTTGAAGCATTAATTCTTACTGGTAGATTGCACGAAGAAACCGTGTTGGTCTTCGGGTATCTCGACATTGCTGGGGCACCTGAAGAACAAGATATTATTCATTCAAATGATATTTACAAAAAGGCAATAAATACTTCAGTTGTAAATGCTGAGCAGATCTTTTTTAAATCTATACACAAGGAACAAAATCTCTTACCTGGTAACATGTAATTACTTCTTGTAAAATGCAGCGTACAGACACGCATGGAGAATGTGACTTCCTTGTTCAGTTTCAGAGTGATTTCCCAGGCTCTTCTCCTCTCCACGTTTTTCCAGCTCGTCGAAATCGTTGGCGATATCGACGTAGGAACTTTCGGTTCCTTAAACGCTCAGCTGTTGCACGTGGAAACACAACGGTAGGTTCGACTTTTCGTCGCCTTGAGAGGAAAACGCATTCCCTCGTGATTTTCCATTTGCAAATTTTGCGCCAAACCCGGGAGGCCGAAGATCAAGAGCTATTTAACGTTTTCGGGAAGTAAACAGTGCAATTTCGTGGGCTGCGAGGGGTTAGACGCAACGGCCTACGGGATTTAGTTCCGCAGCTGACAACCAGAGCGCGAAACTCGCGGGCTTTGTCTCCCACCACATTTATTTGCGTAGCGTACGTAAAACACGTAGATTGATCACAACAATAGATCGAAACGATCGCAAATAATCAAAAACGTAAACCGCGAAAAAATCGTTGAACGTGAAAAGAAAAAATCAAACGTGACTTACCGAAAAATGATGCTAACGAAACAAGGAAAGGTAAAGTGCAGGTCGTTCTGCAACATAAAAAACGTCGGGCGTTATTACACAAAAAAATGGAGGAAGAAATTCTACGCGATTACAAGTTTTTAATTAACTGTCGTATAAAAAAATCGTAAATCTCCATTGATGATAAAAGAAATAAATTTAAATAAATAAAAAAATTCTGAAAAACAATGACTAATAATTGAACTAACAGATACATTTATTACATTTAGGGCGTAATTTCGTGAAAAAAAACATTGTTTCGTCGTCAATTTCCGGCCGAATTCCCGCCAAAGATTCACGGATAAACGGCGGAGATTCGCGTTGCCCAATCGACAAGCCCTGGATAAGATGAATGAAATCATTGACGCCTGGTCGCCCGAAGCCGCAGGTTGTCCCGCTATTTATAGTAGACGAAGTTTCGTTGAATGAATGAGAGGGGGGCGGCACGCGTACAACGTCGACGCACGGCACATGAGTGAGGGCGACCACTTGTGGATCGTCGTGACGAGAATTGAAGCACGCGTTTTTCCCCGTCTCGCTCACGTCGCGGCGCCGAGGCGGTGTGGGTGCGAGTCTCGCGTGTGCCTCGCGACTCTCGACTGGCCTTCGCGCCGATCGGCGTCCGGGCGCCGCGAGGCGTCGGGCGTCACGGCGGCCTGAGGTTCGCGAAAAAAAAAACGCCCGAATCTCCGCAAAAATTCCGCGACATTCGGCAGCGTTATTGTCAACGCCATGTCAAATTTGGCCGCGCGCTCGTCGGATGCGCGATGATAACATAACATGACGCGAGAGGCGGGGATTTCTTACCGAACGGAAAGAGTTGGCCAGGAGTGTGTGTATGTCGAGGGAGTCCAGGAGGCGAACGATTTTCTCTTGATTATAAATGCAATGGCAACGGCGACACAGAGAGATAAACCGCGACGGGATTGTGCGACGAAATGTATTCGGGGGATGTCGTGTGCCTCTCGCACGAGATGTTCGTGCTGCAGACAACTGCATGTATACATTGGCGACGGTGCTGCCGCGGCCGAGCGACGCGGGCCGCGGCGGCGCGACGCTCAACTGCCGGCGGCGCCGAGACAGATAACGCGCGAGGCTTACCGACTGTTGATGGGATCGGTAAGGTAGGAAAACATCATTTTGCTTCCTCATAGAAGAAGCATTGTTTTCGTGAACATTTTTTTTTTTTCGAGATTTTCATGTCAGTACACTCAGAATGGTCCAAAACGTCGAGAAAAGTGGTTTGTACGAAATATCTGTATGTGTATGTGTGTGTGTGTGTATGTGCACGTTTTTTTGTTTACACGATAACTGCCGTAATTTTTTAAGAATATTCTTCAAATTTGGCACGCACGTTCGCTATCATAGTATGTATGGGATTGTAGTTAACGCGAATCGGTTAGGAAATTCAGATTTTACAGCACTTAGAACATTTGGCAAAAATCGTTTTCGCGCTATAACTTCCGCAAATTGAGAGATATCGGGCTGAAATTTTGTACGTCAATAGACGACCATAAAACCATGATTTGTATCAAATTTGGCGAAAATCGGTAAAGCTGTTCTCATGTTATTGCAATTTCGTTATTTTTTCAAATGTCTGTAAGTACTTTAGCTCCTGTAAATTATGAGACATCCGATTGCAATTTCGAACATGTCATTAGGTTCATTGATTATTAACGATGAATTTCGTCAAGGAAACTGCCATTATGTCGGTAAATTTGGATTTTGCTGCATGAAAAACAAAAAAAAGCCGGCACGAAAAAAAAATGGGAAAACAATTTTTGCAGATTTTTCTCAAATTTGGTTCACGTATGGACAACCATGGACCACGTTTTGAGTACAAATTTGACGCGGATCTGAAAAGCCGTTCAAATTTTCTCACGCTGGATCATGCAAATTACAAGGTACCGGCTTCTAATTGGGTCCACACATTGACTATCATGAACCAAGCGTTGGGTACAAATTTGAGGGAAATCGGTTCGGTGGTTAAAATCTTACATTTTTATTTATTAAAAAAAAACAGCCGAAAAAACCTGCAAAGTAGAACCTTGCAAATTGCTTCCTCAGTATTTTACACTTTTGACGATGCTTCCTCTATGATCAAGCCAAAATTGATCAACATACTTCCTCATCGAGGTAGCATCGTCAAAAGTGTAAAATACTGAGGAAGCAATTTGCAAGGTTCTACTTTGCAGGTTTTTTTATCTCATGTAAATAGTGTATATATATTGTAATTAGATTGTATATAGTAGTTTTTTTTTAAGGTAGATATAATTAGCTATAGGGTGCACAAAGCACAAGATATGTATAAAAAAAATAGTTTTGCATCAACAACCTTTCTATTTTTATATAAGAAAAAGTTCAAAAATCATATGCTCATGTTCCCAACAAATATGAATGTTGTAACCAAAATAACCGATGATTTTTGCAATGCGTGCTGCAGGTAGCCATTTTGTATTGAAAATAATGAGAAAATCTTTTGTTTATTGAAGAATTAATTGATGTATGATTGGTTGTAAATAAACGCATTAAAAAAAAAAAAACAGTTCTCGTCCGATCACTGAAGTTAAGCAGCATTGGGCGCGGCCAGTACTTGGATGGGTGACCGCTTGGGAACACCGCGTGCCGTTGACATCTTTTTTGTTGTTCTACATTACTTCATAAATAATTTAGTTTCTAATGTTAAAAAATGTAAATAAAAACTTTTTTTTAACATTGTTTTTATCTAAGTAATATTTTATGATTTCATAAAAGACCTTATCTGTGAGCATGATTTCTGTCTTAATTGGATTGGCGGCGATTTACGTATTCGTCAACGACCATACCATGCTGAAAACACCAGTTCTCGTCCGATCACTGAAGTTAAGCAGCATTGGGCGCGGTCAGTACTTGGATGGGTGACCGCTTGGGAACACCGCGTGCCGTTGACATCTTTTTTTTGTTCTACATTACATAATAAATAATTTAGTTCCTAATGTTAAAAAATGTAAATTAAAACTTTTTTTTATGACATTGTTTTCATCTAAGTTATATTTTATGATTTCATAAAATACCTTATCTGAGAGCGTGATTTCTGTCTTAATTGGATTGGCGGTGATTTACGTATTCGTCAACGACCATACCATGCTGAAAACACCAGTTCTCCAACCGTATCAAAAGAGAATTTAACTCTAAGAGACTGAATAACACGACGATCACTATTTTTACCAACGATAACAAATCGAGCAACCCTCAAGAAGAAAACTTCGACTCAAAAATATTCTGCAACTCGACGCAACTGGCAAAAATACTTAAACACCTTCCGAACAAGACTTCTAGTGGCCTGGACAATATCCCACCAATTGTTCTGAAACATCTCCCTCCTAAAATCGTTCTAGCGTATACTATTATATTTAACAACGCCATAAACAACTACTATTTCCCTAAAGAGTGGAAATGCGCCAAAGTTCTGCCAATACCAAAAAAAGGGAAAGACCCGTCACTACCCTCGAGTTATAGACCGATCAGCCTCACTCCGAGCATTAGCAAAGTCTACGAAGCTATAATAAATAATAAAATTGTATCATTCTGCAACGCTCATGATATAATCCCAGATAACCAATTTGGCTTCAAACATCAACTCTCCACGGTTCACGCTATCCACAAACTACTATCCGATATTAACACCGACTTAAATAACAAACGCCTGGTGGGGGCGGCCCTTCTGGATCTCGAAAAAGCTTTTGACTCCGTTTGGCTAAATGGACTAATCTTTAAACTGAAACAAAAAAAATTTCCACAATGGCTAATTTTTAATATATGGGATATGATTTCTGAAAAAAAATTCCACACTTGGAACGGATCCCTAATATCAACAGAGAAGTTCAAAATAGAGGAAGGATTACAGCAAGGAACTGTAAACTCCCCAGTGCTCTTCAATATCTTTACCAGCGACATATTAAACCTCTTCGACCTAAACTCAGGGAACAACACCGCATCCATAGCCTTCGCAGACGACTACAAATTATATGTGTCCGGGACGAGGCCCCATATTATCCGAGAAAAACTAGAAGAACTAGTCGAAAAAATTAACCAATGGTATATGACATGGAATCTCAGATTGAACCCAGAAAAATGTGAGACTATACTCTATCGGCAACCGGTGAAATGCCTAACAGCAAACAAAAGAAACGGTCGAAATGAATTCCAAATAGAAACCACCGTTCCGGGAACTCAAAACAAAGCAATCATTCCACACAAAAACACTGTAAAATACCTAGGATTCCATATAGACAATCTATTACGAGGAAATCAGCACATTAAGCTACAATTAGATAAAGCAAAGGCAGCGTTCTGGGCGAACAGTAGAATCTTCTATAGCAAAAAGTTGACAAAAAAAGCAAAAACGATCCTTTACTTATTATTAATCAGACCAATAATCACGTACGCAGCACCCATCTGGTGGAATATTAACGTCTCATCTATGGAACAACTGCGAGCTTTCGAAAGAAAATGCCTCAGAGCCTGCTGGGGTCTGTACAGATCGCGACACTCAAATTTTTTAAGATTAGTTAGCAACAAAACACTGTACGATACTGCAGATATTCCGCGCATCGATAATTTTATTATTAAACTTACAAGAAATTATCACAGCAATCTTCCGGAAATTGCAAACTCAATAACCAGAGAACTCTCAATAGTAGATGAACGCACGACCGATGAGCAAAATCTGTCAGGATATATCCCTCCGCAAGCATTCAAAATTTTTGACTCGAGAGGTCTCATTCAGAATGCCGAAAACGTTCCAATATTATATCATTGGAGAAGAAACAAAGCGAATAAACGTATTTCCGTAAGGGAAGATGACTTTGTTGAAAATCGAGATAAATTCACGGAATCCACTTCTATCCCAAACAGAGATTTTCAGGATTTCCACAGATTAAAGCTCCGCAAATACTTTTGGCTATCAGCCCACAACGACACAATTAAAGACCTCACCGAGAGGAAAAATCGTTTTGTCGCAGGTAACCAGGCAGGTAGATGAGTGTGTCCTCGCCATCGCCACCTACACTACATTTTAAATAGCTAGGCTAACATAACGATGACTTGTTTAAGCCGACTGTAAATAAAATTATTTTTGTAAGTTATATTAAGTTTTGTTATAAGTGATGTTTTTTAGGATAAGTCGACAGAGATATTGTAAAAGGTGTTTTTACGGAACCACCCGAATTTTTCACCCTTGTTCCTGCGTACGTCGACACGCCTTATAGTGATAAACGAGAATGTTGAATAAACCAAAGATAAAACCTCTCATAGAATATAAAGTGTGTTATACGTGTAAGCCGACAAATGCCTTAGAATGGTTAAGCGGTTCAGATTCCTATTAGATATTAAGTTTGGTTATTTTATATGTTTATTTCTACCAAAGATTTGTTTAAGAGAATGTACAAGCTATAAAGAAATAAATCATTTATTAAAAAATAAAAAAAAATAAAAACTGAAAACACCAGTTCTCGTCCGATCACTGAAGTTAAGCAGCATTGGGCGCGGTCAGTACTTGGATGGGTGACCGCTTGGGAACACCGCGTGCCGTTGACATCTTTTTTTTTTTTGTTCTACATTACTTAATAAATAATTTAGTTTCTAATGTTAAAAAATGTAAATAAAAACTTTTTTTTAACATTGTTTTTATCTAAGTAATATTTTATGATTTCATAAAAGACCTTATCTGTGAGCATGATTTCTGTCTTAATTGGATTGGCGGCAATTTACGTATTCGTCAACGACCATACCATGCTGAAAACACCAGTTCTCGTCCGATCACTGAAGTTAAGCAGCATTGGGCGCGGTCAGTACTTGGATGGGTGACCGCTTGGGAACACCGCGTGCCGTTGACATCTTTTTTTTGTTCTACATTACATAATAAATAATTTAGTTCCTAATGTTAAAAAATGTAAATAAAAACTTTTTTTTATGACATTGTTTTCATCTAAGTTATATTTTATGATTTCATAAAATACCTTATCTGAGAGCGTGATTTCTGTCTTAATTGGATTGGCGGTGATTTACGTATTCGTCAACGACCATACCATGCTGAAAACACCAGTTCTCGTCCGATCACTGAAGTTAAGCAGCATTGGGCGCGGTCAGTACTTGGATGGGTGACCGCTTGGGAACACCGCGTGCCGTTGACATCTTTTTTTTTTTGTTCTACATTACTTAATAAATAATTTAGTTTCTAATGTTAAAAAATGTAAATAAAAACTTTTTTTTAACATTGTTTTTATCTAAGTAATATTTTATGATTTCATAAAAGACCTTATCTGTGAGCATGATTTCTGTCTTAATTGGATTGGCGGCGATTTACGTATTCGTCAACGACCATACCATGCTGAAAACACCAGTTCTATCTGTCAGGATATATCCCTCCGCAAGCATTCAAAATTGTTGACTCGAGAGGTCTCATTCAGAATGCCGAAAACGATCCAATATTATATCATTGGAGAAGAAACAAAGCGAATAAACGTATTTCCGTAAGGGCCGATGACTTCGATGAAAATCGAGACAAATTCACAAATTCCACTTCTTTCCCAAACAGAGATTTTCAGGATTTCCACAGATTAAAGCTCCGCAAATACTTTTGGCTATCAGCCCACAACGACACAATTAAAGACCTCACCGAGAGAAAAAATCGTTTTGTCGTAGATAACCAGGCAGGTAGATGAGTGCGTCCTCGCCATCGCCACATACACTACATTTTAAATAACTAGGCTAACATAATGATGACTTGTTCAAGCCGACTGTAAATAAAATTATTTTTGTAAGTTATATTAAGTTTTGTTATAAGTGATGTTTTTAGGATAAGTCGACAGAGATATTGCAAAAGGTGTTTTTACGGTACCACCCGAATTTTTCACCCTTGTTCCTGCGTACGTCGACACGCCTTATAGTGATAAACGAGAATGTTGAATAAACCAAGGTAAAACCTCTCATAGAATATAAAGTGTGTTATACGAGTAAGCCGACAAATGCCTTAGAATGGTTAAGCGGTTCAGATTCCTATTAGATATTAAGTTTGGTTATTTTATATGTTTATTTCTACCAAAGATTTGTTTAAGAGAATGTACAAGGTATAAAGAAATAAATCATTTATTTAAAAAAAAAACTGGAAACACCAGTTCTCGTCCGATCACGGAAGTTAAGCAGCATTGGGCGCGGTCAGTACTTGGATGGGTGACCGCTTGGGAACACCGCGTGCCTTTGACATCTTTTTTTTTCATTCTACATTTAATAAATAATTTAGTTCCCGATGTTAAAAAATGTAAGTACAAACTTTTTTGTAAACATTGGTTTTATCTAAGTTATATTTTATGATTTCATAAAAGACCTTATCTGTGAGCATGGTTTCTTCCGTAATTGGATTTTCAGCGATTTACGTATTCGTCAACGACCATACCATGCTGAAAACACCAGTTCTCGTCTGATCACTGAAGTTAAGCAGCATTGGGCGCGGTCAGTACTTGGATGGGTGACCGCTTGGGAACACCGCGTGCCGTTGACATCTTTTTTTTTCTTCAACAAAAATTAATAAACGAATTTTGATTTCTCCAATTAAACAAAAAAATAGTCGCATAAAGATTTGACCCGTGAACCTTACGGACACGAGCAGCCTTACTTAACGAGCTGCGCTATTGTATTATTTTGTAATTGATGGTTAAAAATTAAATATCGTTTATCTGCACTAAATATTGTTAAACAATTGTAATTAGATAAATAACTTTCCGCTAGCATTAACTTGCATTGCAGAAGTATTAATTACTTAAATGACATGATTCAAGCATTTCTATCTCGTACGGCGTGGTGTTGACCAAGGAGGTGACGCTTACTCGATGTTCTCACGCATCCTGCGACACGCAGAGCATCAAATTGCCATTAAGGGTTTAAATAAACTACTACGACGTTCCTGCAATGCAAATTTGCAGAAAACAAGTAGCTAAATATGTGTTTTTGGCTACTTCGGAAAAAGCCTTTTTGAAAGTTCGCGGCAACCTAACAGCCAATGACAGTGTAGAGCCCGCCTACTGTTCGGAGCTTGCCCGAAGCAGGCAATTCTGTTACAAGCCAGATGACCGATTCTGGCTATTTGGTTACTCAGACTCTGATTGGTCCGTTTTCTGTTGCTGCCTGGCGAATAGAAATTCGTGCCTGAGTGGCGGGAGTATATTTAAAGGTTTAACCACTTAATTCTTTAATAAAATGGAACACGATGTTTTATATCTTAAACACTTGTACTTTTAATCAACACTTTTTCAATATTATACAATTCGCTTTAACATTTAGTCCGATGTCTTTAAAACTTAGAGATTTAACACACATAGTTTGAATTAATAATTACGAACAACACTTTAAGAAAATATTAAACTCGTCGTACTTCTATCCACGACGGAGAAGGTACCGATTCTGGAGCGGTGTGTAAAACGCGAAGGTTGTCATGAGACTGTCTGTTTGCGCCGTGACTCTGCGTTCGAATCTTCTCAAGCGGGAGATGTAAGCTTTTCTATGATTGGTTAAGGTCAAAGGTTGGGGGTAGCAACCGAGGGTGGAGTGCACGTGACCGGCAAAGTGGCGGGGCCGCGAGGCCCCGACGCTGGTGGGCAAAAGGGCCGTGAGGCTCGCTGGCCAGCGTCCACGTGACAAAAACCAGACGCTTGCTTCGCGACTCGCGTCGGGTCTCGCCTTGCACCCGTTGGTGCAATAAAACATTTGGCGACCAGCTTCGGTCAGCGTAGTCGCTCGAGAGCAGGATGTATGACTGCAAGGTTTCTTGTAGCAAACATTAACGACTTTTCAAGTATTCTGGTAAAAGTGAAATTTGACTGCTTCTAATCCTCTTTTCAGTTTTCGAGTCACGTCGTTTTACAGACACTCGCATGTTCTTACTTTTAGTTTCTACACGTGCGTTGCAGCATTTTACAGCTTGCAGATGTGTTCTGGAGAGAAGCGTGTACTTTTCCCTGGCGTTCTCCAGATTATTATTGTTCTTGGCATTCGCCCGTGCCCTCGGGGAAACCAGGGTAAAACCCGAGGGAGAACAATTTAACATTGTTAATTAACATAGATTTATACAAATACTTCGATTTATTACAATGTTCTTAATTATTACTTATAGATTAATTAATGTTTAGGACTGTGTCATCGAGTAACGGGTTGCTCATGATTTGAATACGCTTCTGATTTTACGCCATAGGTGGCAGATACGTGACGAGCATGCGCTCGTCACAATTCTTCGATTGCAGCACAGCCAAGCGGCAGTTTTCGGTTGAAAAAGTTTGGTGCCACGAGCTCCATAAGAACTGCGCTTCTATGTAAGTCTGACTTCGTTGGCTTCGCTCGGAACTTCTTTGCCCAATGCTAAACGCCTATAAGGCTGTCTCTCTCGAACCTTCTTGTTTATCGAGTCTCCTAACCAAACGATTCCATCTATCGAGGAGCCCGAAGTTTGGCCCAATTCTGCAATACTTCTGCATATTCTATCAAAATCTGAGCTCAATCTGTCGAATAGTTTAGGAAAAAACAGCTTTGAAAAATTCGAGCTGGAGTGGGGGAAGTGGCACTGCCTCTTAACGGTACAGTAGGTGTCATTGGTACCATCCACCGGGAAAGCCGCGCCGTTGTCGTCATTGGCGGCGACGCGCCGAGCGGCGCTGCCATTGGTCGAACGGTCGGTGGGACCTTCGCGATTACGCGCGCTATTCACACGCGCGAGTCACAGTTAAATCTTCATTGTATCTTAATTCGGCCACTTGGTGCACACCACGTATCAACATTCGAGAATTTTTATTGCTGTACGCCGCGTCTGCTTTCGGCAACGATGTTATCTTTTTTTTTTTATCGTGAAAGATGTATTTGAGTTGCACATATGTTTACTACAATGTTACTTGTGGTTGTATATTTTCATATCTTGTTAGTTCTCGACGAGTTATTTGACTTTATTGATTTTTTGGGATATATTTTGATTGAGTATTATTTACGGAGTGGCTCGCCGTCCGGCAATCGGACGAATAAATGTGTGTTATTCGTCCGATAAGTTTTCTTATAAGGGAGATTTATTCAGACAAACTCGCTTTTAGACACGAACCGCTCCCACATCACGCAGATGGCCCTAACGCGCACCCGAACCTGTGCAGCGAAAATTTTCCGCTTTAGTAAAAATTGTTTACGGTTCATTTAACCCATTAAGGTCCAAGCGTCCCGATTTTTTACCAAAAAATGTTTTCTTTATGTCTAATCGAAATTTTGAGCCGGTATTCTGAAAGAGCATAAAATTCTACGTCGAAATATCTAAAAACAATTTTTTTTCAACGCCGATAACATAAAAAATAATCGCGTTGAAAGTTTGGTAAAAAATCGGGACGCTTGGACGTTAATGGGTTAAAAAGTGTCTTTCACATAATTTGTCGAGGAAGTCTGGATAGCCGAGTGGGTGGAGGCATGCCTCTATAGTCCGAAGGGTCGCCGGTTCAAACTCCAGCATGTGACCAACTTTTTAATTTTTTTTAGAATATTATACGTTCAGATACATTTTTTTATGAATTTACAAGTTTTGATAGACGAATAATCGTATATATTATTCATCCAGATATGCTTTTTTAAAGGTTTTTGGGATTAGGCGGACGAATAACACCCAGTTATTCATCTGGATGTTTTACGCACGATTTTTACCTCTTCTCGGACGATTAATCGTGCGTTATTCGTCCGGATAGGTTTTTAACCATGTTCATCTTTTTCCCGGATGATTAATTGTATGTTAGTTGTCCGGATGAAAACCAGAATTTCGCATATGCCGGACGAATAACACACAATTATTCGTCCGATTACCGGACGAGGAGCTACAGCCATTAATTTATCGATGACGGTCGGAACCGAGCGGCGATGAGGCGAGCAAGGGGTTGTTGTGAGTCTCAGCAGGGAAATTCCTCACAAAGTATAAAAAAATAACTATACGTCGTGGATTTGCCGATAAACTGGTTGCGGGGATTCACGCTATTTTCTGCGCGAATGCGATTGAGAACTACTGCGCGTTGAGGTATATTCGCTGCGGGTGATGAAATGATGCGTGCAAATGCACATTAGTCGAGTATATAGAGCGAGATATAAATAAAAAGAGAATAAGAATGTGCACGCGGTCGTTAGACGTGAAGATAGTGATGTGTTATAAGTGAAGTGAGGGAAAGTTTATGACTACTTGAGTCAAGTGGATGGCAGTAAATTTTAGTTTTTTTTTCAGGGCAAACTGTTACTGCTTGTTTATTATAATGTTTTTGTTGTAATTTAAACACGAAATTAATAGGTTATGTCGACATTTTAATGTACTTTTCATGTATCAACGGGATGATATTTTTGGAAACGCCATCTTGTGCTGGAAACAGAACTGTACTTGACTCGCGTAGTATTTCACATTACGCCCCGACATCTGCTAGACGGAGTTTGAAGTACTCAAGGATGACATGGCGCCATGTTTACCACTTGAAATAACCTATTTTCCATAGATTTCCGTCAACGTCGATAAAAATACCTTTGCAGTGGGTAAGAAAGTAATAAGATAAGTAGATAAGAAATTACGCCTGTATAAAAGAAAAAAGAAAAAATGTATCGTTCGCCGAACGAAGGCGCCAGATTTTCGCCACGACCGAACAGGGGGCGCGTTTACGGCGGGGGCATTTGTTGCGTTTACGGCTGCCTCTCGCGAGCGTCCAAGGAACCCACCGTAAGATTTCGCAGATTTCCAAAACCCAACGACGGCTTCGTCGATATTGTAAACAAAGCCGGAGTTGCGGAGAAGATAAAAAACAAACTGAGGGCCTGGAAATTGGCTCTGGGGCTGAAGAGAGAAGTTTCCACACCAATGAGAGTCTGCTTCCTGCATTTTAGGAAAGATGATTATATACTTCCTGGTAAGACACTATTTATTTCGTAAGTTTAATCAACCATCTTAGGTCAACACAAACTGTTTTCAATTTTTTGGTAATTTATCTGGGTACTCTCAATAAATTTTCAACAGAAAATCAGATAGCTACACAACCAATTTTTTTGTTTCATCTAAAGAAAGTAACAAACTTTTAGCAACCAGATTTCTTTGATGTCATGACTTATAAATTTGGTAATACCAATTTTTGAAATATAATGAAACATATTTCGAAGCTTCATTTTTATGGAACATTCAGTAAACTTGAAAAAAAGAAGAAAAAAGACAACGAATGGTGAAAAAAGTCAAACTGGAAAAATACCCTTTTCATAGGATTGAAACAGAATATCCTTCAATAATCAAAAACATATTTTACAATCATAGATCTTGTATTTGAATACTCCATGCAAAAGAAGCATCCAATTTTTCATATGATTTGTTTCACAAATATAAATTTGACAATTACCTAATATTGTTTTTTTTATTAATGAGTTATTTATATCTGATAATCATAACAATTTCAGTAACAAGTAATAACACATTTTTTATAAATTAATTTTATTTGCCTTTTGGTTAATCGCTGATTGCTGATTGTTTTAACACCTTCACAGGTAAACCATCTGAGCGAAGGTGTCTGAAGAAATCAGCTGTGCCCTCCTGCAATGTGCCACAAGAGAAGTCAGCCACACATAAGAAAACAATATGCGAATTTTGTCCCAGGTGGGTAGAAATACACAACCAATTGGCTGATGAAGAGCAAGAAGAAATGGAAATCGTCGAGATAACAGGAAACGTGGAGAAACAAGAACTCCCTCCCTCTCATCGCGAGACGGGCACAACGACGACGGAACCGAACGGAAGCTTCACGTTTCGTAGTCGCATCAAATCGGATAAACAGCTGCGCACTCTGACGGGAATCGAGAGCCTCGATCGAATAGTAAATATCGTTCGCTCCGTCGATCCGCAAATCGCCAATTCCAGACCAAATCTCGAAGAAAACATAGCAATGACTTTTGTGAAACACAAGCAAAACTTGTCGTACAAAACGTTGGCGATTTTGTGCGGCTTTCGCAGTGCGCGAAGGTGCAAAAGGATTTTTCTTAAGACCCTCGGAGCTTTGAATGTTTGGTTGAAACCAGCGATTTACTGGCAAACCCGAAAAGAAATATTGCGCAATATCCCCGCGAGTTGAGGGTGTTAGAGTCGTGCTTTATTGCACCGAGATAAACATAGACAAATCGAAGAGTCTCATCGCCAAAATTCAGACGTATTCGCCGTACAAAAATAACCACACGGCGAAATTTCTGACTGGGTTCACTCCAGCCGGCGTCGTTTCCTCGTCAGTGATCCTTGCGGCGGCAGAAAACCCCACAAAGCCGCGTTGGAAAATAGTAATTTAGTTAAAAAAGTTGCAAAGTAGAACTTTGCACATTGCTTCCACATTAATTTTCGTTTTTCACAAAGCCACCTCTATGAAGAAGCTTGTTTATTTAACATTTTGGCTTCCTCATAGAGGAAGCTTTGTGAAAAACGAAAATTAACTTTTACTTTTTTGCAACTTTTTTTTATTTGAACAAAAGAAAACTCCGTCACAAATATCGTTACATCTCATTTTCATTAGATACTAAGTTTTGTCCTAGTTTCTTAACTTTTGCGGTAGTTATCGCGAAAATCTAAATTTTTTGAAAAATTCAAAATGGTGTAAAATCCGAACGACTTTACCGATCATCACCAAATTTCGTACGTAGCAGGGCTGTATGTTGTTTTTCGACTGTGGAACATTTCGGTTCCTTTGTTAAGATTCGACGTGATTTAGAGCAAAATTTATTTTTTTCGTAAAATTCAAAATTCAGTAAAATCCGAACCGCTTTACCGATTTCGTCGAAATTCAATACCATACAACATTGAACGTATCTTCCATTATGAAGAACTATTTAGCCAAATCGTCGAACTTTTACGAAAGTTAGAGCGACCACGCCCTTTTTTCAACAAATTAAAAACTACATAAAATCTTAATGACTGTATATATGTTATCAAAAATCTCGCCATTGGAAGAGGGGCAACTACTCTACTTGCGTGCCAAATTTGAGCCAGATCGCTCGAACGGTTTCTGAGTGAGAGGCGATTGAATTTTCGAGGCCCAGCACACACACACACACACACACACACACACACACACACACACACACACATACATACGGACATTTTTTCTAAACCACTTTTCTCGACATTTTAGGTGATTCTAAGCATACTGGCATGAAAATCTCGAAAAAAAATTTTTTCATGAAAACAAAGCTTCCTCTATGAGGAAGCAAAATTGGAAAAACAAAGCACGAAACGCACGAAGTCTGCGACGACAGGGATACAAAGCTTACAGTTATAGGATCAGTTACGTCAAAGGCCAAAAACAATTGCCCACGTCTTACGCGCTTCCCTGCTTAGTAATTCCGATTCACACTGATAGAAACCAATCAGATGGACAAAATTCCGATTGAAAAATAAGCAATCCGAAAATGTCTCCCCTTTTCGGGTCTTTCTCGAACAGAAACGTCGATCACGTAGAGAGAGAGAGAGAGAGCAGGAGGATCAGAGGCTTTAAAATTCCCAACGACCGACTTCCGGCTAAGCTCGTAGGGAAAACCAAAGACATATTGACCATAATAGCGGCAATCGTTCATCTTTCTTCTCAGTTTACAAAGGACTACAAATTCGAGCTGCAATTAGTCGCAATAAAGTCGCGACGTTGATTTATTCTCGTAGCTTGTTGAATCTTTATTCGCATCGCGTACGAAGAATTTCGGCAAAAGCATGCGAACAATTTTAATAATGTAGAATCACATATTAGCGATTAAAAAAATTACGTTTATTGCCCTAAATCATTCCGGGCCGAGTTACAGAATATAGAAAAGGATAACAGAAAAATAAAAAAAAGGATAACAGAAAAATAAAAAAAAGGATAACAGAAAAATAAAAAAAGATTACAGAAGACAAAATGAAACACCTGTCGCATTCGCTTTGAGAAATTCGACCGTGAAACGCCTCCTCGTCTGGCCGATTCCCAATAGAACGTTAATTGAGATGCCTAGACGCTACGTTCACAATACCGACCACCCAGCCGGCGCGTCTCGACTCATCCGAAGTAACTCAAGGATGCCAATGCGGCAAACGCGATATCTAGTGCCCGCACAAGTAGTAAATATTCTAAGAATCGACGGAGAGACGCGACGACACCATGGAGAGGGGGAAACTCGGAGGACGTACACACGTGAAACGGCAAAACGTCGAAACGTGTGCGTCGCATGCACGGCAACACAGAGGATTGGAATGCAGAATCTGCGTTTTCCCGCGCGCAAAGTGATTCATGAAAACAAATAGCTGCATCACTCAATCATTAGAATAATCGATTACAATCGTGAATAGAAGTTTTCCATCCGTTCTCCTAATTAGACAGTTCGAAAATAGTTTTTTGTAACTGCGTGCGTAAAACTCGTCTTTTCGAGGCGGTTTTGCGTGCGTAAAGTGCTCGTTTTCCGGTACGCGTGCGTAAAATTTCACTTTACGCACTCTTGGTTACTTTACGCACTAGTGCGGAAAAGGAGCACTTTACACACGCAAAACCGCCTCGAAAAGTCGAGTTTTACGCACGCAGTTACAAAATAGTATATTGTGTAACAAGTGCGTAAAGTATAACATTTCCGCATGAGTTACACATACTATTTTTGTAATAGCGTGCATGATGCGAGTCTTCTTCGGGGAGGTTGAGCGAAGTCAAAGTGCGAGTTTTTCGAAAGGAGTGCGTAAAGTAAGCGGAGTGCGTAAAGTGAAGCTTTACGCACGACGATTACTTTATGCACGACCTTCGGAAAACGAGCACTTTACACACGCGAAACCTAACCGAAATGACGAGCTTTACGCACGCTATTGCAAAAAATAGTATGTACAACTCGTGCGGAAATGATCTTCTTTACGCACTTGTTGCACAATATACTCTTCCATATTCTTCCAATATTCTCTTCCATTTCTTGTAAGAGTTGCGTAAGAGTTAAGAGGAAAAAGAAATTGTAAAAGAGGACAGAAAAAGGAGCTCGGTCGTAGCTTAGATTTCGGGTCCGCATTGTTGGAAAAGTTTTGTAGTGAGTGTCGGATAATGGTCCAGCGGGACACGATTTTCCACTCGGCTCAGAAGCTCCACGATTTTTACGTGGCTGCAGCCACGAGTTCCGGTGGCGGAGTCACTCACGAAATATCGAAATTTCTCGCTGGTCAGCCGGGGGCAGCCTGTTCCCGGAGTCATTAGGACGTTATCCTGTGTCTACAATTTTTTTTTCTTTTTCTCTTTGACCTGTTACCTCAAGACAATAGACCCGCGCCGACAAGTGTTTTCGTATCTGATTGACCCATCTCGGTCCCGACCTCCGGGACGCGGGTCCGGCTCCCCGACAAACGGCTAATTTTTCTTCCGACTAACGACCTTCGTATGTCTACCTGAGACGCGTAGAAAACTGTGACTGCGAGTCTCCGTAGTTTCATCCGCCCTCTCAGCGTCCCACAGCGAGGAAGGAGTGGAGCTTGGGACGAGGAAGAAATATGCGAGAAAAAAAGAGGCCAGAAAAAAAGGGATGATTCAGCCAGGAATATCCGTCGAATAATTGGAGGGAGTTGATCGAAGCGAACGTTAAATAAAATTCTTCGTCTTCGCGGGAGGAAGGAAGACTTATAGTCGTTTGATATTTTACGGAGAATTCGAGCGTTTACTTATTTAGAAAACGAGCTTCCGGACGTTCACGTCGGTTCGCAGTATAAAATATGGTACATGTATTATTATGACGGAAACGGTCTAAGTGCTTAAACGCTCGAACGCTTCGTTAAATGTCGTTGATTGCAGTAGGAGGTAAATTAATGGTTACGTACTAGCTGCGTTTCGTTCTTGCTCGCCTCGCCGTCTTCTTTCTTCCCTCTTTCGTGCGAAGCCGGGACTCCGCTTGGCACGGCGGCAACAGTTTCGCACGCAATTTTTATGCTAACAGAGCCCCTAACGGTTTGCTGCTGAGCGTCTTGTCATGCGACGACTATTAGTTATTGCTGTAGTTCCTGCAACTAATTTAAAGAACTGGGCTGTTTCTAAACAATTATTGCTGAGCTAAATTCTATTTTTTGTTAAACAGTTTTCTAAAAAAAAACTATCTAGTATAACAGTTATTAATATTCATGCGATAAATATTAGTCATTGCGTAATTCCTGCAAGAAATTAAAAAATCTGCACCGAAACAAAACATAATTAGTAAACTGAACATATTTCTAACCATCAAGAAGACTTCTTAAAAACTATTCCATTAGACAGCTGTTTCTCAACAAATTATTTACGATCAAACAATGAATTGAAAACCAACATTTTTTTCTCATTCGTCACACCTTTCAAATTTGTGTGGTTTCAAAAGCAAATAATTTTTGGTACACCAACTGCCCTGTTGAAATTCTATTACCACTATACAACCAAAGTGACAAATTCATTCTGTAAACCCGAGAAAGGGGCACAGCAAATACCCGAAAAATTCCCATTGTATTCCTATATTGTACTCAGACGCCATGATTAACACGACAAACATATTTTTCAGCTACCTTCCCACGGAATTCCAGCCAGTGTGCGACCGTGTTGGGGTCCCAAAATCCGTGCCACTGACTCCTCAATCTCAGGATCATCGGATTACCTGCTATCGACAAATCTGCACCGAAACAAAACATAATTAATAAACTGAACATATTTCTAACCATCAAGTAGACTTCTGAAAAAAGATTCCATTGGATAGCTATTTCTCAAAAAATTATTTACGGTCAAACAATAAATTCAAATCCAACCATTTTTTTTTCTTTTTATTCATCACGCCTTTCAAATTTGTGTGGTTTCAAAAGCAAATAATTTTTGGTACACAAACTGCCCTGTTGAAATTCTATTACCACTATATAACCAAAGTGACAAATTCATTCTGTAAACCCGAGAAAGGGGCACAGCAAATACCCGAAAAATTCCCATTGTATTCCTATATTGTACTCAGACGCCTTGATTAACACGACAAACATATTTTTCAGCTACCTCCCCACGGAATTCCAGCCAGTGTGCGACCGTGTTGGGGTCCCAAAATCCGTGCCACTGACTCCTCAATCTCAGGATCATCGGATTACCTCGTATCAAGAAATCTGCACCGAAACAAAACATAATTAATAAACTGAACATATTTCTAACCATCAAGTAGACTTCTTAAAAATTATTCCATTAGATACCTATTTCTCAAAAAGTTGTTTACGGTCAAACAATGAATTCAAATCCAACATTTTCTTTCTTTCTTTTTTCATTTATCACGCCTTTCAGATTTTTGTGGTTTCAAAAGCAAATAATTTTTGGTACACAAACTGCCCTGTTGAAATTCTATTACTACTATACAACCAAAGTGACAAATTCATTCTGTAAACCCAAGAAAGGGGCACAGAAAATTCCCGAAAAATTCCTATATTATACTCAGACGCCTTGATTAACACGACAAACATATTTTTCAGCTATCATCCCACGGAATTCCAGCCACCGTGCGACCGTGTTGGGGCCCCAAAATCCGTGCCACTGACTCCTCAATCTCAGGATCATCGGATTACCTGCTATCGAGCCTCACGAAACGCAATCTACAAAGAAGTCGAAGAAGAGGATGAGGAGGCGGAGGAGGAAGAAGAGGAAGAAGAAAAAGTAGCCAGAGGATCCTGGGAAGCATCGCGGCCGAATTCGAGCGGCCCGGCGAGTTCGACCACCACGAAGAGCCGCGCGGACCTCCCGAAGGTCCGCTAAAGAGTCTTTGCGGAGCGCGCGGACCTTCACCGCGGGCCATCGTCCGTTATTCGGTTATTTCGGCTCCCGGGGTGCCGCTTGGCTCGCCAAGCGGCCCCGAGCGAGCTCGGCCAGGTAAGACAAAAAGTGGGGAAAAAGAGTCAGCCGAAAAAACCAGTCGTTAGCGTCGTCTTTGTCTTTATCTCTCGGCTCGCTGGACTCGCTACCAACACGAGTCTCTCTTATCCACCGTTCGCCTCGTCTTCGGCTCGGCCGCCGGTCGCCATCCTCCTCGGCGCTTTCGACCTCTTCTTGGATTCTTTCGAGTCGCGTTTCACGCTTTTACGCTTAAAACAACGAGATTTCTACATCAGCTTTGTCTTTTTCTTCCAAGCTTCTGATTTTATTTTTTCGACTTCTGTTCATATTTTCGTTTTTTTTGTCTTGTGATTCATTTTTTATCTTCTGTATCTCTTTTATTTTGGGAAGGGGAAGAATTGGTGGAACAATTTTCGCAAATTTTCGGGCGCCACTTTTATCGGCGCTCGCGGTTTGCAAGATAAAAATTGTCTTCCTCGTCTTTCCCGTGATCCTCTCGTCTTCTCCACCGACCTCGCTCTCACTTCGAGTTTCTTGGATTCTCTCGAGTCGCCTTTCACGTTTTTACGCTTAAAACAAGGAGATTTCTGCATCAGCTTTGTCTTTTTCTTCCAAGCTTTTGATTTTATTTTTTCGACTTCTGTTCATATTTTCGTATTTTTTTTGTCTTGTGATTCATTTTTTATTTTCTATATCTCTTTTATTTTGGGAAGGGGAAGAATTGGTGGAACAATTTTCGCAAATTTTCGGGCGCCATTTTTATCGGCGCTCGCGGTTTGCAAGATAAAAATTGTCTTCCTCATCTTTCCCGTGATCCTCTCGTCTTCCCCGTCGACCTCGCTCTCACTTCGAGTTTCTTGGATTCTTTCGAGTCACGTTTCACGTTTTTACGCTTAAAACAACGAGATTTCTACATCAGCTTTGGCTTCTTCTTCGAAGCTTCTGATTTTAGTTTTTCGACTTCTATTCATATTTTCGTTTTTTTTTGTCTTGTGATTCATTTTTTATTTTCTATATCTCTTTTATTTTGGGAAGGGGAAGAATTGGTGGAACAATTTTCGCAAATTTTCGGGCGCCATTTTTATCGGCGCTCGCGGTTTGCAAGATAAAAATTGTCTTCCTCATCTTTCCCGTGATCCTCTCGTCTTCCCCGTCGACCTCGCTCTCACTTCGAGTTTCTTGGATTCTTTCGAGTCACGTTTCACGTTTTTACGCTTAAAACAACGAGATTTCTACATCAGCTTTGGCTTCTTCTTCGAAGCTTCTGATTTTAGTTTTTCGACTTCTATTCATATTTTCGTTTTTTTTTGTCTTGTGATTCATTTTTTATTTTCTATATCTCTTTTATTTTGGGAAGGGGAAGAATCGGTGTAACAATTTTCGCAAATTTTCGGGCGCCATTTTTATCGGCGCTCGCGGTTTGCAAGATAAAAACTGTCTTCCTCGTCTTTCCCGTGATCTTCTCGTCTTCCCCGTCGACCTCGCTCTCACTTCGAGTTTCTTGGATTCTTTCGAGTCGCGTTTCACGTTTTTACGCTTAAAACAACGAGATTTCTACATCAGCTTTGGCTTCTTCTTCGAAGCTTCTGATTTTAGTTTTTCGGCTTCTGTTCATATTTTCGTTTTTCTTGTTGTCCTGTGATTCATTTTTTATTTTCTATATCTCTTTTATTTTGGGAAGCGGAAGAATCGGTGTAACAATTTTCGCAAATTTTCGGGCGCCATTTTTATCGGCGCTCGCGGTTTGCAAGATAAAAATTGTCTTCCTCGTCTTTCCCGTGATCCTCTCGTCTTCCCCGTCGACCTCGCTCTCACTTCGAGTCTCTTCTCCTTCTCCCAACCGTCGACGTGATCCGCACCACCACCACACAATCCACTCCAATCTCCACTGCCTCCTTCTCCTCCTCCTCCTCCTGGACTCTCTCGTTTCCTCCACCTTCTCGGCTTCGACGCCGCTTCTTCGGGTTACCCACGGTCCACGGGTTCTTCCTCAATTCAGTTCATTCAGAGTCGCTCCTTGGTTTTCACTGCGTCGCGGGCCCCGCGACACGCGTTTCGATCCGCGTCTCCTCCTGCCGATTTTCCTGGGGAACGCGAGTATCGATGTAGCTTCGTGGCTCCGAGTGCGAACGACTTTTTCCCCCGCGTTCGTCCGCGCGATTTTAATCTCGCGACAGCGTGAATCAAATTTAAAGCAGAAATTGTGAAAGTATCGGTGAAGCCGAGTCGCTTCGATTGTTTTGTCACGTGCTCGTTCGATCGTTGGTACGATTTGCCCGTTGGCTGGGTGTGAAGTGAAGGTTCGCTCCGAGTTGTCGGAGTGTGCGATATCGGATATCGAAAGGATTCCTCACTCGTATCGATACATTAGACACTACGGGGGGGAAGCGAAATATGTCTCGTGGCCGTTCGAGTCGCAGCGCGAACCGGTTGCACGCTCTTAAAATAGTTTCTCCGGCGTAGGTATAACCTGGCCGTGTGCTGTGATACGCGAAGCCGCGCTGGAATAACGCGCCGATACAGAGTGCGGACACACGCAGGTAAATATATTATTGCCGCAACGTGCCTGCCAATTCACCGCGCGTTACGTTGATCAACTTTTTAATGCAGTTTCAATGCAAACGAGTTGTCGGCTAACTATTTACTTTCCAACTCCTCGATGGCTGCCACGATAATTTGTCCGCTTTTGCTGCGTTTCAGCGAACGGAACGAGAGAAACAAAGAAGACTGATAATTGTATTATTTTTGGAAAGCTTCTTGGGCTAAAGAATAAAACTGTAAACAACGTTGAAACGCGGAACCACGAGAAGAATTGGGCACAGTGAAATTTCTTTGAGGCGGCGATCTTGTTATCTCTTATTCTTGTGTTGATGATTAACTTTTTTGAAGAAACTTTGTGAGATGCGTTTTGGAGTGAGATATTTTTTTCGGAGTTCCACCGCGAAGAAATAACATTGATTTCTTGAAATACTTTTGAATACACGAAAAATGGAGGCAGACTAAAAATCATTTCGGTACATTGAAAGATAATTACGATCTTTATAAGACTACAAAATATGCTATATTTGTAAGGAGCAATTGATAAGAAGGTAGAAAAGAAAAATTCGCTTCAGTCGAAGGTGCAAAGCAGAGACAAAACGATTTTGTTGAAAGAAAAAAAAATGTCTGTACACGGTTTGCACGACGAGGAGCACGATTTCTGCATTCCGCAAACGTCTGTGACAAGGAATGTCACCATTCCTGGTGCTGGAAGAATTGCGCATTCCAGAGACGAGCCACATAATGGCAAAGCTCGTTCCTCGATGGTCCTTGACCGTCTCGTTTGGCCCTCGACGATTTCCGGCTCCGGCGGACCCTCCGAGTAGGGATGGGCGATGTTGAAAAAAAAAATCGATGTTAAAAGAATCGATTATTAAACAAATCGATTATGAACAATCGATGTTTCTCAAAAAACATCGGAACATCGATTATTTTACATCGGTAAAGTAGAAAACGTTGAAAAATTAAAACAAAATCAGCGAAATTATTTTACTCAAATAAATAAAGTCGACCAAAGTCTCAAGACACATTGAAAACACAGTGATTCTTGAATCAGCATTGAATTACCATAATTCGTGAAATCATGAGTTGCAGCCGTTGTTGGTGAAATTTGTTTCTACTCCTAAAAATTCAATATACGTATAATATAAGTGGCAGATACAATTTGCATAAGGATAAGGGTTGTGATTCACGTAGAATTGTAAATAGAAAAAAATAGATCGGATAATCTGTCTTCTATTGTACGTCATATTTTACACCATATGACACACGTTACACAGGAATTGAATACATCACGAACTTTAGTGATGCAAAATTATCGAGAGTTGATATTTCTTTAAAACTGTTAAAATATACTTGTAACACCGCACAGACCGTCTTCGATTTTTTTTGTCGATGTTTCATAAATAAACATCGAACATCGATTAATTGGTTTTGAAAAAAATCGGAACAAAACATCGTTTTCTCGAAAAAAAAAAAAAAAAAAAAAAAAAAAACATCGGCGATCGATTAATCGACAAACATCGTCCACCCCTACCTCCGAGCGTCCACGAGAGTTCAGAGTCGTTGAATCGACAAAAAAATGTCCCCCGTCGACGCGAATCCCGGGGTGATTTGCTTAAAGATGCGCGTCGTCCTCGTCGCGCGTATGATCGTAAATTTTGCGCGCCGCGCCAGTCGAGTGCGGCGAGCATATTTTGCGATTCGTGAGAAACGAGCGATGTGTGTATATGGCATATAGATATATGTATATCGTATATATACGTTATGCACTCTTGGATAATTCCGTACGCTGGTCTCGGCGTACATACTACGTGTTATAATGTTTACGCGGAGGCAGAGAGATAGATGCCAGGATGCTTCCACGAAGGCTTGTTGTCCAAGTTATTCCATCGCCTCGGGGCCAGAGCCGAGAGGAGGCGAGGCGAGACGCTGATCTTACGGCCGCGGCCACGATACACGCGAGTTTCTCGCTTTCTCGCGCTTCAACCTTCCATCGGGCTCGCGGGATATTAATTTTATATTTTTTTGTATCAAAAAACGTAACACTTTTTTTAGGATTTTTTTTTTTAAAGAACATACATGGGACTTGAATTTCTTTATTTAAGATGATCTGTTTAGACATCACTAACGTTCAATTGTAACGTAATAAAATATTATATATAAAAATGTGAATTGATTTAAAAATAATATTTTTAATATTTATTTGATGATTGTTTAAGATTTTTTAAGTAAAATCGTTGATCGATTGAATATGATATTTTGTTTGATTTGCCTGAACTAGTAAATAGAAAATCGTGGACATGTTTTTTTCGAATGTTAAGGGCAGTTTTTTTTTATTCTGCTGTCATTCACAAGCTGCAACGGATCCCGTTAGGCCTGTGTTATTTGGTTTAAAAATAATATTATTAATATTTATTTGATGATTATTTAAGATTTTTTAAGTAAAATAGTTGATTGATTGAATATGATATTTTGTTTGTTTTGCCTGAACTAGTAAATAGAATTACGTGGACATGTTTTTTTCGAATGTTAAGGTCAGTTTTTTTTTATTCTGCTGTCATTCACAAACTGCAACGGATCCCGTTGGGCCTGTGTTATTTGGTTTAAAAATAATATTATTAATATTTATTTGATGATTGTTTAAGATTTTTTAAGTAAAATAGTTGATCGATTGAATATGATATTTTGTTTGATTTGCCTGAACTAGCAAATAGAATATCGTGGACACCTTTTTTCGAATGTTAAGGTCAGTTTTTTTTTATTTTGCTGTCATTCACAAACTGCAACGGATCCCGTTAGGCCTGCGTTGTGATTTATAGGCCTGGATTATTTACACGCGATCTACACGGATACCGAAGTCACGGTCGTTAATTCCGAGATTGTCGAAAGGCGATTTGGAAAAACCATTGACCACACCGACGGCCCCCGTAAAGATATATATCGAAACTATTAATTACCCGCGAATAATCGTAAAATTCATCCACCCGCAGAGCCGTCGGTTGACCATTAGCGTATTTACGACTTCGAGGGTGCACGCGAGACCCGGAGTGGGGGGTTCCTACCGTTAGGTTACATTTTTCGGTACGAGGACCAAATATTCGGGCTGCTCCGAAGGTCCAGTCAGTCCTTGAGTTGCGGTCGTCGAGGATTATCAGACGGAACCCTTGACGAAACTTTAACTGTAAAGTTAAGAATATTCAAAAATTTTCATAAATATCCCAGACGTTTGTTTATAAAAACAAAATAAAGAAATGTGAATTACCAAAAAAATTTCGACAAATTGAGTGGATCTCGGCGATTTAAATTTATTAAATGACGTTGCGCTTCGACGAATGAATTTGTCGGTCTCAAAAATAATTCTTGGAGTGAATTTCGATACGCGGAAGTGAACGTTTGTCGGATATTTGGTGAATAATAGAACCGCTACTCGGAAGTCAACCAGTAGGAGTAACAGTGGACACAGTGAGTGGTCTATATTTTGGGGATATTAATAGAATATTCGAGAAAATAATACGAGCTCGAGAAACTTCGGAAATATTTATCCCTTATGGATCAGTGCGATTTGGCAGACGCGACTGCCAAATTTTGGCGAGTCGAACGGTCGATCGATGTGATACAGTGAAACACGTGAAAATATTTACTGGAAGTCGACTCTATAGACCAGCGAGAAGTTACAATAATAATTTCCCTAGAACGCATTTACGAGCAGCTAATGCGCGTTGATATAATATCGAGGGTATAAATAGACGGAGAATTTAATCCAAGTATTGGCAAGTCTGTTTACACCTCGTCGTGTCGTAATACCGCTCGTGTTATCGATTATCGATACCGAGAAACTGAAAAGCCGCTCGGCTTTATAGCTATGACCGGATTTATTGTTACGTGGAACGAGCGGGTCGAATTTTTTTTCATGAAAAATGTATTTGTGATTCGTATTCTTGGTCTCTCTGACTCAGAATTCTTCTTGCTTTGCTCTATCTGATCAGAATTTTGTTTTTTTTGCGCTCTTAATTTGATAGATATATCTTATTTATTCACTTCTCGTATTTATAAATTGCGCCTTCGATAAATAAAAAATAAATAAAAAGTTATCGATTCTCGATTCCGAGAAACTCAAAAGCCGCTCGGCTTTATTGCTATGACCGGATTTATTGTTACGTGGAACGAGCGGGTCGAATTTTTTTCATGAAAAATGTATTTGTGATTCGTATTCTCAGTCTCTCTAACTCAGAATTCTTCTTGCTTTGGTCTACCTGATCAGAATTTTTTTTTGCGCTCTTAATTTGATAGATATATTTTATTTATTCACTTTTCGTATTTATAAATTGCGCCTTCAATAAATAAAAAATAAATAAAAAGATATCGATTGTCGATACCGAGAAATTGAAAAGCCGCTCAGTTTTATTGCTATCGCCGGATTTATTGTTACGTGGCACGCGCGCGTCGAATTTTTTTCATGAAAAATATATTTGTGATTCGTATTCACAGCCTCTCTGACTCAGAATTCTTCTTGTTTTGCTCTGTCTAATCAGAATTTTTTTACGTTCTTAATTTGATCGATATATTTTATTCATTCACTTTTCGTATTTATAAATTGCGCCTTCGATAAGTAAAAAATTAAGAAACCACTCGATTTTATCGTTATGGTCGGATTTATTTTTGCGCGGAAAGAATGCTTGAAACTGTTTTTACGAAAAATATGTGATTCTCATTCTCTCTGACTCAGAACTTTTCTTTGCTTTGACCAAAATGTTCGCCTTCTTCATTTGACAGACATATTCTATTTATTTATTTTTGTCACTAATTACGTCTTCAAAATCATAAATCAAAATAACATTTACGATGTTATAGTCATCACCTACGTAGCTACCACAGCTACCATAATTTCTCTCGGTCTATGAAGCTCCACGCGCCCCGGAAGTCGTACCTGCGATTTTGTCGCGAGAATTTACAAGCCGGGTCCTCCCGAGCCACCGTCGTCTATATATTCTCAGCGTGGCTCGCAGGGGCCGAGAGCGCGGGGATATCCGTACAGTTTAAACCGCGCTGACCTCGGTGTCATCTCTGGAAACGAGGTGAAATTGCGCTCATCATTACCTCTTAACGGTCTGTGCGTTGCGCGGGAATGAAATTTCGTGCACACTCATCCACGTGCTTTACAGCAGTCGGATATATAGTCACAGTGGTGGCGCGTGTCTCCGCCGCGGTCACGTGCACATGAATCGTCTCTATACTTACCAGTCCCTTGAAAAAAAAAAAAAAAAAAAAAAAAATTCATACGGCAAAAAAAAAAATACTCCTTCAAATTTGTTATCATTAATTATCATCACTAACGTTCAATCGTAACGTAATAAAATATTATATACAAAAATGTGACTTGATTTAAAAATAATATTTTTAATATTTATGTGATGATTGTTTAAGATTTTTTAAGTAAAATAGTTGATTGATTGAATATGATATTTTCTTTGATTTGCCTGAACTAGTAAATAGAAAATCATGGACATCTTTTTTTTCGTATGTTAAGGTCAGTTAAGCCGCGGTCACGTGCACATGAATCGTCTCTATACTTACTAGTCCGTTAAAAAAAAAAAAAAAAAAAAAAAAATTCATACGGCCAAAAAAAAAAGACTCCTTCACATTTGTGATCATTAATTATTTTTATCTCGTATTAATAATTAACCATTTTTTTTTTTGCAGAACACGATGACGTGGAGTCGAGCCCTATTTCTGGTGGGGATCACCGTGATCGCCCTGTCGATCAGCATCGACGTCTCGAGCGCCTGCAACGAGGCAATTTGCGCGAGCGTCGTCAGCAAGTGCATGTTGACCCAGAGCTGCAAATGCGATTTGCCAAACTGCACGTGCTGCAAGGAATGCTTCTCCTGTTTGAGCTATTTGTACGACGAGTGCTGCTCCTGCGTTGGTAAGACTTTGAAGACTGTAGAATTTCATTTGCAAAAATTGGAGTCTCTAGAATGTGTCGTTGAACCGATGAAATTTTATTTGCAGATCTGTGCCCGAAGCCCAATATCACCGACAATCCCCTGAGCAGGAAGTCCCACGTCGAGGACTTCAGCGAGCCGGTGCCGGGACTTTTCACCGCGCTCACGTCGGAGCCCGACGAGCACGAGAGATGGATCACGTTCACTTATCCCGTGGACTTTGACGTTTCTCTGTTTCAGCCGAAACACGAGAAGGAGATAAAATATCACATGCGTGAGTGTTAAATAATTCATCTCGATGATTTTTACCTTCACAAAATATCCGAATTTTCGTTTAGTTACCCACATGGAAATATTTATATGTAAAACATATGTCGCCAAAATGTTCTATGTGCAACATATATTTTACACTATTTTATATTATATAATATAATAACATTTTACATTACATTGCATATAAAAATATATGGGGCATTCCATACCGATTCGACCTGGGTTGGACCCTCGACCTCTCGGCTTTGGTCGACATTTTTTTATATAATTAGACCAACTCCAAAAAGAACAGGAAAATTTTTTTCAGATTTTTTTCTTTTATTTATTTTTTTTGCGATTTTTTAAAGGTAACATATCGTTAGCCCAATTTTAAAAATCTGAAAAAATTCTCAAAAATTCTGCATGAAATAACCAAATTTTTTAGCCTAAAGCCAAAGTGGGCCGGGTTTTGCTTCTATTTTTATTCTATAAAAAATTATTTAAAAAAATTAGAAACGAAAGAGGAAAAGTTACCAAATATTTCTAAAGTATTGCTTTCTCCCCGCAAGTGCTTTCTTTTCATAAAAAAACAAAAAATTCGATTCATAGAAAATATGTTCGCTGTTAAATCAGGCCGGAATCGCAAAACAGAGTTTCTCTCTGAGGAAGCCAAATAATAACGATATAATTTCTGACGGAAGAATGTTTATGAAAAAAAGAGGAAGTGCTGTGAAAATTTCAATTTTCATATTTTTTATTATTTGTAATACAGCAATTTCTAGAATTATATTTATATAATTCTACAAATTTAATTAAAAATGTTTATAGTTTTTTATAGAATAAAAATAGAAGCAAAACCCGGCCCACTTTGGCTTTAGACTCAAAAATGTTGTTATTTCATGCAGAATTTTTGAGAATTTTTTCAAATTTTTAAATTTGGGCTAACGATATGTTACCTTTAAAAAATCGTAAAAAAAAATAAATAAATGAAAAAAATCTGAAAAAATGGTCTAGTACTTTTTGGAGTTGGTCCAATCATATAAAAAAATGTCGACCAAATCCGAGAGGTCGAGGGTCCGGCCCAGGTCGAATCAGTATGGAATGCCCCATATACAACATATATGCGACATATAGAACTTTTCGATAACATATATTTCGCATATAAATATTTTCATGTGGGTATTTCCAGGAATGATGTATAATTTATCAGTAATTTTAATTGGTACCGATTTTACGACTGTTTATAATTTCTTTTATATCGTCTGTTCACTTCAGAAACCGTCGAGGAGGAAGTGCATCATCCCCTGAAGCCAAACATCATGACGGTCAACTGCACAGTCGCCTTCATGGCTCAGTGCAACTCGTGGAACAAATGTCGAAATTCCTGCCAGTCGATGGGCGCCACGAGCTACCGATGGTTCCACGACGGTTGCTGCGAATGCATAGGCGACACCTGCATCAACTACGGCATCAACGAGTCCCGGTGTCTGCACTGCCCGGTGGACAAGGAGGAGGACGACGACCTCAAGGATCAGTACGACGATTACGGCCAGGACGCCGACGAATTGAACGAGGAGGATTAGAGGAAAGACGAATTTACGAAACGGGAAGAAAATGTTCATTCGAACCGCCGGGTCTGATTGCGAAGATCAATTCTCACGTATTTCTCGGACGGGGACCGAAATTACCCGGTGTCAACGATTTCGTTCAATCGTGAAATTGTTTTTTTTTCTATCCACAATTTTTTCATTCGTCAGGCCTGAAACCATCGCTCAAGCTTTTTTAATTATACTTTTATTTAAACGATATTGCGAATAGGGAAGAGATCACGTGTCGCGAGGAGATTCCGTTCCTTCTGAAGGAACGACGCGCTAACGATTGATTACGAAGAAATAACTCGTGGAACGACGACTCAAAGTCATCGATTCGATGATCATTTTTTTATATACATATATATATATATTTAATTACGCAAGAGAGATGTAAAATTTCTGCGTCCGCACAATGATTTTCGCACGTTTGTTATTCTGTAAATTGTGCGGAAAACTGCGTCGCGTAAATGATATAAATCGCAGCGGTGTGAATTCGAGATTTAAACGGCGATCGTGGGACCGAGGCGCGAACTCGGTAGTTGGTACCGTTGGATTTGTCTTATCGACATTCGTACCGTGCCATAGATATAAAACTTGTAAATATTGTATTGCCGAAAGACGACACGAACGCATGAAGATAAATGACACGTAATAAAGACTCTATACTTGGATGAAGAAACGAGAAGCAGGAATCGTATTCGTCTGTTTTTGGTCTACCGATATTTTTAAACGCGCTTAATCCATAATGTTATGTATAGAAAACTAATTCGGATATTTATTGTACTTAATTGGTGTATTACATCTCATTTTATTGCTTTTCTTTCGAAGACGCATTTGAATTATACCCTAAAATATTTATACAAACATCTTAGAATGCGAAATTACAGTTTTTTACACCGAACTTGATTGCGAGTTTCCTGCCTCAAGTGAAGTTGACGTCTGCAGTTTGGCACTTTCGGAAGTAACTTTGTCGCTGTTGGAAACCGAACTCGAAGTCTGTAACAATTGTTTCCAGTTTCTGGGCGTAATTGAGGCTCTCTGAATGTTTGCTGTATTTTTATTTTATAAATATTCGTAGCTTTACTTACTTCGTGGGTCGATCGAGTCGACAGTTGTTGATTAGCCATCGTTGTCATTTTTGGAACTGATAGCGTCATAGATGGATTGCCGACGATCAGCTTCGCTATACTTGTTGAAACATCAGCCGCAGCACCCTCGATCACTTTATTGTTAATCGTTTCCTCAGGTTGTTGGCCGCAATTTAAAATGTTCTCCATTATTTCATGAGAAAACAAATTCGCAGGGTCCTCCGATTGAGGACGTTCGGGCTCTTTACTTTTGTAAGCTGTCGGGGAAAAAATATTCCAGATGAAGTAAATCAATTAAAAAAAATCTCAGACGAATTTCTGTAATTACCAGATTTCACTCTTTTTATGAAACGGACTATCGCGCCGCACACGAGCGTTTTCAGGTATTCCACGCAAAGCCACGTAGCTTTTTTTCTCGATTCACAGAAATTTCCAATCTCCGACCATATCGATTCTTTGGTCACCGGATGCGAGCACTCGCCGTGTTTTACCGCCGACACGATGTGAATAATCACGCGACAAATTCGCGTTTCCTTGAGATAATTCACAAAAAGCCAAATCACTCTGTCTTTCGCCTCGCGAAATGTTTTCGGTGGTTGCTTCACACGCGCTTTCCCTTCCAGGTTGAGAACATAATGAAGAACCGTTTCGACAGCCGCTATTACGCTGTAGAAAAACGATTTCAGCTTCACAGTAATGCTGGAATTTTGTTTTGGCCCAAAATTGCTCTGCTCGGCCATGGCGCACAAATTAATAAAAACGTCGCGTCGATTTTTCAGCCCTTGATACACTGGAACTCTGTAGATTTGTTATTCAGTATCTCTTCACTGTTTTTCGTATTGCGTTAAAAAAATCTAGAAGACTTTTGTCAGCCTTTAAATTTTGTTCTCGTCTTCGGAATGAACGAAACTCAACTACCATGTCTGAATGGCTCTGCCGCTTCCCTTTATAACATGAAGCTACGTTTGTTGTGGGTAAATTGATGTCACACTCTAATGACCGCCTGAAAACGATCATCGGTTTGCCCTATTTGACACTATCCTAATACCCGAATGAATGTGATTAGAAAAATATTTTCCGGGTCATTAAAAGTATTAAAGTGTCACAAAGAGGATCAGAGTTATTTTTAGCTGCTATCAAAGAGGGTCAACTTCTTCAGCGAAACCTCAAAACCTCCATACAAAATTCCAATACTTTTCCCCTACTTTATGAATCAGTGTAATTAGTCAAAGCGAATTTCTTAGACGTATTAAAGAAGCACACAGACAGCAGAAGATCCGCTGTACGATAAAATAATTTTTGCAGTTAAAGCAATGAATTAGTTGAAATTATTGGAGCGTCCAGTCGATAAAAGAAAATATCGAAAAAAACAGAGACAGAAGCGATTTTTGCGAAATCTTTCGTTTAATTATTGACGGATCTTATGGATGACTATTAGACGCTAGTATTATTGTTTACTGATACAAGTCTCGCCGAAAACGGCATTGCACGGCCTTCGATAATCCCATTACGCAGACAAACTGATCGTTACACCGATTTTTTATGTACTCACACGCATATCGAACGAATAATAATATAATATATAATATGTATAATAATATATATAATATATGCTTAAAAATACACTCTTTCAGAGTCGCATAATCGATATGCAGTTATCAAATTCGGTTCTCGGACCCGATGTTAAAACTTAATGGCTAGGACGCTAAGTACTAATATTTATCGTTATTATCGCAACAACGTCGGAGACGAACGGAATTCGGAGCGGCACCTGGCAAACGCTCCCCCGGTATATCGGTCCGTTCTTACAAAATTGGTGGATACAAATTCGCCGCTCGAAGCGCGGATCGCACAGCGACGTCGATCGCTCGACTTTTAAGCGAGACAACGACGAACTTCTCACACGACTCTCGCTAGACTAATAATGGGATGACGAATTTTTTTTTCTCTAGTTATCGTTAATTTTCGCTAATCGTACTGAGTATGGATTGATGATTCTTCTTTAATGATCCGTCGTTGAAGTATGAAAAAATCGCTCAGCGATATCGACCTACGACCTATCGATTTTAGGCGAGATGACGACGAAGATGGCGCGCAGTTATTTTTTTTTGCACGGCTTTAGTTGGCCGACGAACGATCCTCCTGAATCTCGTTGCTCTCGGGCAATCGGATGAACGGCAAATCGCCGCCGCTCCACATCGAGTACAACTGAGACCTCGCGCATTCCTTCAGGGACAGAATTGCACAGTGATTGTCAATAATATGAACTGAGGAACGTGTTGATTCCATAGACCGTACATTTTTTTAATGAGGTAAGTTGTAATTAATTAAATGTGCAATTGAATTAGGAAAATAAATTACCCCAGCGCCAGCACTTTCCGAGCCAGATCTGCTGTTGGCCGACAGGCAAGAGTCCGTGGAAGAGCTGCTCTTGCGGGACGGGAGAGCGTCCATGCCTGGCAAGAGAACGAGATGAAAATGATTGTAGATTTATTTCAAGTTCGTTCAATCTGAATTGGATTTATTTATTATTATCTGAATTGGAGTTCAATACTGAATTGAATTTATTTATTATTATCTGAATTGGAGTTCAATACTGAATTGAATTTATTTATTATTATCTGAATTGGAGTTCAATACTGAATTGAATTTATTTATTATTATCTGAATTGGAGTTCAATACTGAATTAGATTTATTTATTATTATCTAAATTGGAGTTCAATACTGAATTGGATTTATTTATTATTACTAGGCTAATCACACGCGCTGGCGCGCGTGCCTGAAAAGCTTGCCAAAATCGACCTTAGAAATTTATTCTGTTCAAAATATCGACTTTTAACCTATACCATCGTTCTTAAGTCGTATATTCTACCCCCGAAAACACTGGTTACTAACTTTTTTTAACCGATTTTGAAAAAAATCTTTTTTTGGCGACGATCTTTCTGTCAGAAATCGTAGATCCGGCTCCGGACCGAAAATCGCCAAAATCGACCTCAGAAATTTTTATTACAAAATATCACCTATAATAGGTTAATCAATTTTGCGCTGCTGCGCTCTTATAAAGCTTTAAAAGGTTACGGGTGCTGCCCCGCCTGTCCTCTTATGAAATTTTTCAAATTTGACACCAAACTGATTTTGTTTATCACGGACTTTCCTTGCAACCAATCACGGCTCTAATAGTTTGCTAACAATGCTTTCCGTTACTCATGAACTTTTTAAAAGAGGGATCTATATTGTAGTTCAATACTGAATTGGATTTATAACTCACCGGCGTCGTATTCTTTGTGGCAACTGTGATCCTGATGATCGTGATGAGAATGAATACTGTCTTTGCTGTCCCTGTGGCCGCTGCCGGCGCTTCCAACACTTTGCTCTGAATAATCGAATAAAAAATACAATAAAAAAAAATCTTAATTTTCTGTCGATAAGAATATTCGAAATTCTCACCGGAGTCTCTGTTCTCACCGCTGTGTCCACTTTGGTCACTGTCTCTGTGTCCTATATAGCGTCGAACAAATGTATGAAATTTTTGGCAAATATTGAAGATTGATATGTTAGAAAACCAATGGAATAAGCGATTAATCACCCGACTGATCGGAATGCTCGCTGGACTGAGAATCGTGCGGCCAGCATCTCGGGGATCCGGCCATTCGCGATTCAGGCCAGATGGAACCGTCGAAGTGGCCGTCGTAGTTGCATGTCGTCAATGTCACACCTGGTATATGTTGACTAGTGAAAGCTGACAGTTGATTCGAAGGCCTGATTCCTGAGAGAAAAAGTGTTCATTTTCAACTCACAAAAGTCTTATCGATTTTTTATAACGAATCGATAAACTTATGTCGGTAATTGGTGAAATTTATTCTGATGATTAACCTTTCGTGGTCACACTTCTCCCATCGATCACTCTGGGTCGATTTCACCGGGATCATCGCTGACCGCGTATTGCGACCAAACTACCGGCTTGAAAAATATTAAAAAATTACAGAATATACTTCAAACTTTGTAGATAACTTACAAAAAAAGACATTTCCCGATATTGAATTACAACATATTTAAAAAAATTAATGAAGGTGAAAGATCGAAAAAAAGACGTTTTTTCACACAAAAAAAAATTATAACTCCGTAAGTAAAAGATCGATTTAACTCAAATTTTAACATGATACTCTCTAAATATAATACTTTTGATTTTTAAAAATAGTATCCTCAACAAAAAAAAATCATGGAAAAAAGGACATTCCAAACTATCGGTAGATGGCGGTCAACCGGTGGTTTGGCCACCGGGAACTATTTCGTTTTCGCGCAGAAAGATCGATCTCAGGTCGAATCGACCCAGACTGACCACGGAGGGTTAATGAAATTAATTTTTAACGGTGAGAACAATAATGCAAAAAAAATCACCTGGCCTGCAAGAAAGAAGCTGGATGGCCTCCTGAAGGCCGTCGTGGCTCGCAACCATCGCGGACTTCCAAACGGAGTCCGGAGTCGTCGATCGGCTTCGATCGTTGTGTGGAACCCTGAGACGCGTTCGCTCCTGGCGAGGCCACTCGGTCACGTGACGACAGTCCCAGGGCATCGACCATCTTCTCATGGTACTTTCGGTCGACTCGCCGGACATCTCTGCGGCAGCCGTTTCCGACCATCTTCTCTGTACCTTCGAATGCACGTTTGAATTAATAAATCGTGCCGTCAACAGCCGAAACACATACGAGACATCGGCCGCACCTGCAGAGGGAACAACGGAAATGGCAGTGGCGATCTATGGCAATTTTGTTGCGACTGCTGAATCGCGCTGGCTGACACAGGCGTCGGGGAGCTGTAGAGCCGCTCGAAACACTGCTGCAGAGCAGCGATATCGCATTCAGTCTTTCCGGTTTGGGCGCAGGAACATTCCGCCATACCACCTGCAACGATTCAGAGCAAAATTATTGGATAGACAACAAAAAAATCGCCATAAAATCGAGCCGAAAGACGAAGAAAATTTATGAAACTTCTGCCATCTCGGCAGTTACGACCCAACGTGAAATTATGGCAGTAAAAATCTCAAATCGCCATCAAATCGAGCCAAAAGTCGACGAAAATCTATCAACGTGATGGCCGTTTAAAAAAAAATTCCCTGACTTTTCCCTGACATTTCCCCGATTTTTCCTTGATTTTACCCTGACCACAGTTCCGACGATTTTTATTTAAAAACTCAATGATGCCAATGATAATGTATCCAAAACTGGTTCATGTCTTTGATAAATCGTTTACTTTGCCCATCAACGATGAATCACATTAAGGTAGTCCTGGTTAAGGCGCTTAAGGCGCCTGGTGTCGAGTTCGCATAAGTTTTCGAAAATTGAGAGACAATTGCAACCATTTATCGATAATACAAAAATCTGAAAAAATCATGCAAATTAAAGGCACTGAAAAGATTAATTTTGCATAATAATAATTCGAAAATGTTATTACCAAATTGATGAAAAAAAACATTGTTTAACAAATATTTCGATGACCCAATTTTTTTTGTGGATGAAAATGATTCCTTCGTTTTTCTGAATACGTATGAATTTTTTCAGATTTTAGAGTTCACTTTGAATTTTCACATATTTTCCCTATAAAAACACACGAATTTCAAAGTGAACTCTAAAATCTGAAAAAATTCATACGTATTCAGAAAAATGAACGAATCATTTTCATTAAAAAAAAAAGTTCGGTCATCGACAAATTTGTTGAACAATATTTTTTTCATCAATTTTTTAATAACATTTTAGAATTATTATTATACAAAATTAATCTTTTCAGTACCTTTAATGTGCATGAATTATTTCCGATTTTTATACCATCGAGAAATGTTCGTAATTCTCTCTCAAATTACTCGAATTTATGCGAAATGAATATCGGTCGCAAGGACTACCTTAAACGCTATTATAATAATTAATGTTATATTGTAATAATGTATAACAGTTTTTCAACTTTTTATCTTTTTATGAAAAGTTCGGCGCAAATTCACTTTTTCCCTGATCAATATTGAAATTCCCTGACTTTTCCCTGATTACCTGACCAATTTTTTTCCCTGACTTTTCCCGGTTTTCCCTGACCGCGGCCACCATGATCAATCTTCTGCCATTCCCACTGCAACGATCCAGGGTGAAATGACAGCGACGAAAGTCAGAAACCGCCACAAAGTAACGCGAAAGGATGAAGAAAGTCTGCAAAACTTTCCAGGCTCGGCGCGAGCGCTTTATGCTAATTCCATCAGACTCACCTAAACACTCGCAGCAGGCGACGCAGAACTGGTATTGCAGGTTGATGAAGGTCAGCAGATTGTCGCGAAGAATGTCCTGAAAGGCAAACGGAAGAGGCGCGTCAATCATTGGCGAAGACGTAAAGTCGATAGGAGACGCGGAAGGGGGCGAAACGAGCGGGCGGCTCGGTAAACTCGGAAGGTCAACAGGAGTGACGAATGGGCGGAATAAGCGGGGAAAGAGGGCACGACGAGGGAGACAATACGGCGGCCACAGGGGGACCGGAAGCGCGGTGGAAGGATTCATTCAGTGTTGTAAGTCCCCATTACTTTAAGAGTCAAAGCTTACACAACAGTTTATTTTCCAGTTACGATTTTATAACAATGACCTGTAGCGATTATGAAATGATATGTGAATTTTTTAATAGCCGAAAGAAAAACCAAATTTTTTAATTAAATTTTGGGAGAAATTGTGCGAAAAATGGACAAGCTTGTTCCTCCATTATTTTCGCAATGCATTGACACTATTTCACCATTTTTTCAATAATATTACCATGAAGTTTTATGAGAAATTAATATTTCTTGCTTCTATTTAAAAGTTTACATATCATATTATAATCATTATGCGTTATTATTATACAAACATAATTACAAAGCCAATCGTACCATCAATTTTATTTCCGTAAAAATTAGGGATTTACAACTCCGGATTCATTGCCCGTGGCACTAACTTGTTTGTCAGCGTCGTTCTCCCGCGTCTCGTGGTCCCTCAGGGCCGCTACCACGTGGTGCTTGACCGTGTTGCTCGCGACGCTCGTGGCACGCGACAATTCCTCCCATCCGGCGAGGCACTGACCGCTCAGCCTGCAATGGACCACGGTGTCGTGGCTCGGGAGCAAAGTCTGCAGGGATTGGGCCAGCTTCGTACCAGCGGAGCACAGGCCATTGAGCATCTGAACAAAATTATTCAATAATTATAAGGAAGAACAAGAGGAGGAAAACCTTGTACATATTGTAAAATGCGAACAAGCAAGAGAAGGCATGAAACGAGAGATTGCCGCGAGTATGGATGAATGGATGGATGGTAGTTATGGTGTGCAATTGCAGAGTAAAATTGAGTCAAGTCTCAAAAGGTAAACCGATAGCAGCCATATGCGATTATTTTAAGAATTTTGAAAAAGTTGTGAGGGATGTTAAAGCTAAGGTAGACTAAGATGAGAGAGACAGATGGTTTTTTGATGTGTTGATGGAATGGAAGAAATGTAACGTGGAGAAGAAGAACTGTAAAGACCCGAGAGGGTATACACGCAATAAATTACTACACTACTACTAGAAGGAAGAACAGAATATTGAAAAAAAAAAAAAAAAAAAAAACGTTTCTGTTATCAAAAAATCATGTTGTATAATGACTACCAGCAGTGTTGGAGGGTAGAAGTACCGTTTTTGGCCACCTTTAGTCCAGTTGTGGCCACCAAGTTTAAGAGGATTTAATTGTTTATGTTATTAAATAAAACAAAAATGGGCTTGACAATCTTATCAATTTGTATGAATACTTTCGAGGTATCAGCATTTGAATATTTTTAAAGTTAATTTTGGGAGAAATTGTGAGAAAAATTGGACAAGCACAGTCCTCCATTATTTTCGCAATGCATTAATAGTATTACTCTATTTAAAAAAAGAAAATCACCGTTAATTTTGATGGGAAATCAATATTTTTTGCCTCTATTTAAAAGTTTACACATCATATTATAGTGATTATGAGTTATTATTATAAAGACATAATTATAAAGCCAATTGTACCATGAATTTTATTTCTATAAAAATTAGGGATTTACGGCTCTCATCAGAAGGAAGAATAGAATATTTATAAAAACATTTTTGTTGTCGACAAATTATTTTGTAAAATGAATACCAGTCATGCGATAATTTCCGTGTTTTACTTTGTGAGCTTTATTAATACGTGGGGATTATTAAATACGTCGAAGTAACGAACGAAAAATGATTAACACTTTTTATTTATAAAATGTTCAATTCCTAAGAAATTTCATTTTCTATTTTCAACGAATTTAATGCTACTAAACTCGGCGACGAAGTTAGCTGCATTTTTTAATTCAATTGTTATCAAATAGTTACGAAGAAGCTCGTAGCCAAAATTGTGTCAATAATACAGGTAACGAAACACCGACCATCAGTGCGATTAAAGTGGAACGCTGAATTATTAATTCGCATAATTTAAAGCTCTGTTCGATATTGCATAATTTACTCCTCCAACCCAGGTCAAAAGCGACATTTGTCGGCGATTAACGACGAGCGCAGGAATTTCGGGCGAGTCTCACCTGCAGATAAGTCAGCCAACTCCCGAGGCACTCGTTCACCTCCATTTGGCTCTTCGAAACTGGATTGTCGCCGTTGGGTTTCGAATCGGCGCCGCCCTCGGCCATCTCGGAGCCCGTGCGCGCGCCTCGCGCCCGCGCTTGCCACGGCTCTCGCGATTATCGAGACTTTCGCCACTCGTTTCACCTGTTCATCCGCAATCATCATCATCATAACAAGTCTGTGCCGCGTTAAACACACAAATTACGCCCGAATTAACGCAACTCAAAATCAATATAAAAAAACACATTTTTTAATAAACTAAAAATGTTAACAACAAAATAAAAAAATAAAAATAATGATAACAACAAAATTAAACAAAAAATAATAATATTAACCGAATTAAAAAAAAAAAAATAATAACAACAAAAATTAAAAAAAAAATAATAATAATAACAATCCAATTATCGATCGCCGATGGCCCAACGAAATAATTAAAAAATCATTTGATTGGTGTTTGAAAGAATTTTCGATGCGAAAATTAGCGGGGAAGTTGAAAAAAATGTGGAAAAACGCGAGGCACGAGAACGCCGGTCCGGGACAGGTTGGACATATAAACAGACGCGGCGAGTGTGTTGCCCCCGCGCCGTGCACGTTGGATAACGGTGCGCGCCGGGGCGCGAGAGATTATTTCGTGGGTTTTGCGGTGACAAGACACGGGAATCGATTGGAAACACGAGCGTGCGGCGATCGAACGGGGGGACGGCGATCGCGGGGACGGATCGATGTACTCACATGTTTTCGGGAGATCCGTCGCACCCGGTGCTGGAGCCGCGCGCCCGGGAAAAGCGGCGGAAAACTGCGTGGATGGTGTATTGACGTGAGACCATAGCGACCGCCGGCACCATGATATACCGCTATGTATAGTGCGCCTCGCGGTATTCCCGGCGCAAGTGTCGCGAACTTGCGCACTTCGCTCACGCCCTCCCCTTCCCCTCCACCGAGTGCCGACGCAGCCGCCGCCGGCTTTCTCCTTCCAGCGGGAGGTCAAGTAGGACGCGCGGACGTTTCATGCTAGTTCCAACGGGTAAACACAGATGAGGACACGCGAGCTTAGCGACGCTGCGACTGGCGCGAAATCGTTTTTATCGCCCGAGAGTAGGGGTGGACGATGTTTGTCGATTAATCGATCGCCGATGTTATTTTTTTTTTTCGAGAAATCGATGTTTTGTTCCGATATTTTTCAAAACCGATTAATCGATGTTGGATGTTTATTTATGAAACATCGACAAAAAAATCGAAGACGGTCTGTGCGATGTTACAAGTATATTTTAACAGTTTTAAAGAAATATCAACTCTCGATAATTTTGCATCACTAAAGTTCGTGATATATTTAATTCTTGTGTAACGTGTGTCATATGGTGTAAAATATGACGTTCAATAGAAGACAGATTATCCGATCTATTTTTTTCTATTTACAATTCTGTGTGAATCACAACCCTTATCCTTATGCAAATGGTATCTGCCATTTATATTGTACGTATATTGAATTTTTAGGAGTACAAGCAAATTGCACCAACAACGGGTACAACTCATGATTTCACGAATCATGATTATTCTACGCTGATTCAAGCGTCACTGTGTTTTGAATGTGCCTTGAAACCTTGGTCGACTTTATTTATTTGAACAAAATAATTTCGCTGATTTTGTTTTGATTTTTCAACGTTTTCTACTTTACCGATGTAAAATAATCGATGTTCCGGTGTTTTTTGAGAAACATCGATTGTTCATAATCGATTTATTTAATAATCGATTCTTTTAACATCGATGTTTTTTCTCAACATCGCCCATCCCTATTCGACACTCGTGTGATAAAGCTGTTAATGAACAAATTCCCATTATACCTTATCAAAATGATCTGGTCCATGTTAATTGACAGAAACTTTTTCACCACCGACTTCTCTGAAACCTCAAGTAAGACTTTCTCATTCGGCAACAGCCTTCCGCAAGGCATGGTAAACTCTCCCGTATTATTCAATATATACAACTGCGATATTCTAAATCTCTTCGGCCTAAACTCGGAAAACGAAAATAGACCGATTCTATATAATTAATTAAGTACAGACATATGTAAAACTCCGAAAGTTCCTGTTCAGCCAATTCAGACTCCAAATATTAGAATAAGTTAGGATTACAAAATGTACATATTGTATATATTCTTATTGATTTTTTTATTTTGTATTTTTATCTAGGTTTAAGTGTTTTGTTAGTCATAAGCAAAAAATGCCCGCTCTGCGAGGTCCACCACGTATTCTTCAGTTTTTCTCGCACTTTTCTGGAGCATCGACTAAAATTTAAGCGTTCGCGCCAAAACCGTTACTGTACAGCTCAGAAGCTCGACAACTTGGTTAAGTTCTCAACCGACGAGAGCCTGAATAGGGCCATTTGGTTAATTCACTTTTCTTTCATTGGTTTTTCCCGTTTATGTTCCCAAATACATCTGTAACCAATTGCCTGCTTAAAATAAACGAATTTATAAAAAATAAAAAAAAATAAAAAAAACACTCGCGTGATACTTTTATGCGATAGTTTGTTTAGGAATTGTTTGTTTGGGTACATTTTTGGTGAAATTGGACATGAACGTCGATCTTTTTTTTTGCTTTAAGGGTGTAGGATGTGTTTTAAGGCGATGTGAAGCATCCACGTCGAGCCCAGTCGGTATCAAAAACTGTAATGAACTTTTTTGACGGATATTTGCGTTCACAGCTAAAAGAAAAAATGCATTCCCTGCGGATTTCACCAGTGCAGGGAATGAATTTCTTCTTTTAGCTGTAAATGGAAATATGCGTCAAAAACATTCATTACAGTTTTTATTACCGCAGTCGGTATTTCACATGCCCTTAAGGGGTAGAATACACTAGTTGAAAACAATTGTATATAGGTAAAAGTCGATATTTTGAAACGAAAATTTTTGAAAAAAAAAAAAAAATCATTTTCCGCGTTTTTCTCGGCGAATTTTCGATTTTTCGGACAAACAACGGTGCTTTTGGGAAATTTGCCATGGGATAGGGTTTCCAAATTTTACGAAATCGACAATTTTATTTTCGCGAAAAACGCAAGCGAAAAATTTGCGTTTTTTGAGGATTTAATTTAAGATTCTGTGAAAAATTCAGAAATCAAGATATCGCGTTCCGCCTTGCGGCATTCAATCGAAAATGCAGGTTCAATCGATCCAAAATAAAGTAACCTCGATTTCAATGAAGTGACGAGAAATTTCGAAAAAAGGGCGAAAACACTAAAAACTATTTTTCGCGCTTTTCCCGGCGAATTTTCTATTTTTTGGACAAATAATCGTGCTTTTCTGAATGAGCGAGAAATTTCCCATCGGATATAATTTTCAAACTTTACGAAATCGAAAAAAAAAAATTTGCCGTTCTCCGTAAATAGCAGCCGTTACCTACTGCCGATATATAATACAGACTGCATTACAGAAATTATTTTTTTTTAAATGTTACTCCTTTTTTACTAGAGTAACGAAGACGTTCAAGAATTACATAATTATATATTTATAATGACAATAATAATAATGAGGAAGATATTGGTGAAGGGCACTCAGGATAAACCTGACTAGTTAATGCACTTCTGCGGCTATCGGAGTCCTTCGTGACTGTCGAGATAGATGTAGCTACCAATGGTTGCTAATATCGTTGCTTGACAGCATCTCGCATATTTATAGCGCCTAGATGTAAATATCTGCCACGCGAGAGACTTGAATGTCGAAGACGCGGTTGATTATTATGATTGGACAGCTGGCGGAGAATTATCTTTCTCCGCGTGAAAGGTTAGAGCCACGAAGATGCTCCTTTCTCGCGCATACCACGTGTAACGAGCGACATATATGCCATCGTATTTTTTTTTTTTTTTTTCATCTCTTCACATCATCCACATTTTCTAGAACATCCTTCGAAAAATGTAATCCAAGAAATCAAATCACCAAAAAATATTCAAAGTTTCTCTGCTCGGTACGCGATGAATTCATAAACATGAAATTTCTAGTTTCTGAAAGTTGAGGAGCAAAATTTACTTTCTCGTTCCAAAACAGAAAACGAGCCGAGAGCTTTTATCGCTTTCGTAATTCCAACAGTGTTTTCTTTAATAATTACTTCTATATAACAAAAAGTATATTTTTCTTATTCAACAATTTAAAAAAGAAACATACATTTTTTTAACTGAAATAACATTCTTTAATTAGAAGTAAAATTTTATTTTGTTGACTCTTATATTTTATTTTATTTAAATAAACACTAAAATTAAAATATATTGTTTTCCAAAAACCGTCGAAACTTAACCATATCAGTGATAATATTTATAGCGCCAGTGTCTATAAAACCGCGCTACGTATTTAAAATATGGCGACGTACAAACCGTCGCTCGCACAGTACTAATTTTACGACATCGCGCAAACGTCCAACGAGCCTAATCGCTTTCGTAATTCCAACAGTTTTAAAAAAATAATTACATCTATATAAAAAAAGTTATATTTTTGTAATTCAATAATTTAAAAAAGAGAAATTTTTTTACTGAAGTAACATTCTTCAATTAGTAGTGACATTTTTTTAGTTGACTCTTTTATTTAATTTTATCTAAACAAACACTAAAATTAAAATATATTGTTTTCCAAAAACCGTCGAAACTTAACCATATCAGTGATAATATTTACAGCGCCAGTGTCCATAAAACTGCGAAACGTAATCAAAATATAGCGTCGCTCGCGCAGTACTAATTTTGCGACATCGCGCAAACGTCCAACGAGCCTAATTTTTAACGTCCATCGAGTGTGAAGAGAAGTGGCAGACAGTCGAGCCGCAATCTCCTTGAGGATCGCGCGCGAGCCGGGTGAGCGTCTCGGGGTCGAGCCTGCGCAGAGGACACAAGAGTCGAGCGTCGAATCGGCGTCGATGAACGGTGCTACGGTTGCGCGGGGCTGTCGACGCGCTCGGCGCTCCGCGCTGAACCTTCCACGGGTGAAAGGGGCTTCGTCGTGTGACGTCACTTGACGAGGAACAAAAAATTCGAGGTGTAGAGCGCGCCGGATACCCGCAAAACCGGAGACCTGGATCTCCCGTCCGTCTGGTGCCTCAAGAAAATTACGGCAAACGAGTCTCAACGCCCGCGCGGGACAATGTCAATGTTTTTCCGAGAAGCGCTTTACCCGAGCTGACCGACATTGGAAAATAATTGCTCAATTATCATTTCCACGCGGTTGAAACGCTCGGAAGTTGTAAAAAGGCTTTTCAACCGATCTGCAACTTTCAGAGATTTTCACAGTCGCGAGAGTGAGACGTTAAAAAAATATAACGAACACTTTTTTGCCTAAAGTGTTACGTGTCTTGAAATAGCGATAGTAACAAAAATGATTACGCCAAATTATTCGTAATTATTGTCAGAGATTGCAAATATTTATTTCTACACAACAATTAATTTGATTACAATAATTCATTATGTAAGTCATTTAATAAATCATTTTGTTTATAAAAACAGTATTGTTGATGCTTTTTCATGGCGCAGACGCATACGGTGTATTTAGGGTGCGCGCAGTTCACTGACCGTCTTGTTGTTTGTTCCCCGTCCCATATTCTTTTCATTACGATTTTGAGAAGCCGGACGGTCTGTGGGTCGTTCAGACTCCGCGAACGCGGGAGAAGGGAACGTTCGAGATTTTCTGCCGCGCTAAAGCGCGGTAATGTGAGCGAAGCGCAGGGAGAGAGGAAGACAAGAAGAAGGACGGAAAGACGCAGGCGCGAAGACAGAACGAAAGAGAGAGAGAGAGGGACGAGAAAAAGGCGGAGGTGGCTTAACGGTAAAACGAGTGTAACCTTATAGGTGAAGTTGGAGATGGCGCAGACGCAACTGAGACGCTTGCGCCGAGAAAGAAAGGGAAAGAAGAGATGCAAAAAGCGTCAGACATCCACTGACCGCGAGCGCTGCGTGAGGTTTTTCACTCGTGCGGGTCTCTCGGCGCGTGGGGCTCACGCGCGGCGAGGGAGCATGAGCTCTGTTACACAGCTCGTCGAAACAACCGGTTAATTGGCATTTTTACAGCGCGACCGCTACGCCCCCGCTGTCTATAGGCCGCGATCGTCGTACCGTGATCGTGTGGATTTTCCTCCTTTTATCTTTATTACAAGCCGCGACGCAACCAGGATCCAGAAAGCCGTAATGGGCCACTGGGATCGAGGTTAGAGTTACGCATGCGTGAAAAGTTCGATAGAAGTGCAGATTTCACAACTCTCGATCGATTAGCGCGTTTATTTTATCGTGTTAATACGGCGAATGCAGGCGAGACACAAGTGGGTTTGGACGCAGTGATCCCTGACAACACCAAAGGGTCCATCTGTGAGCATTTAGTACACTAAAGTCCACTAACTGGGTTTCCATTTATAGGCTTATGATGTCCAAAAAAGCATTCGTTGTTGGGTCCTAATCATAGTATTGCGCCTGCAAAAGTTAGACTGCTCATTCAAAAGCGCACTTTTTGATTCCTACATGAGACCTAAACCTTGACGTCCAACCGGTGTTATCAGTGGATACTGAGGAGAGCGGGGGGGGGGGGGGGGGGGGGAACTTCGTAGCGGACGCTGAAAGCCTATTCGGCTGTCCCTCTCCCACCTAACCTATCATTTTGTTTAAGAGGCAGTGGCACTTCCCCCACTCCACCTCGAATTTTTGAAAGCTAGTTTCTCGTAAACTATTCGACAGATAGAGCTCAGTTTTGTATAGAATGTGCGGAAGTATTGCAGAATTGGGCTGATCTTTGGGCTCCTCGATAGATCAAGCCGTTTGGTCAGGAGACTCGATAAACAAAAAGGTGCGAGACAGATAGCGCTAGGTGCGAGAGAGCCCAATGCTAACAGCCCTATAGGCGTTTAGCATTGGGCGAAGAAGTTCCGAGTGAAGTATCACTGCCTCTTAAGGTTCCACCGAAAAAACGGTTTTTCGATTGTCGAGAAGCCGGAAGTCTAACCCATTTCTATCGTACTTCCTCGCATAACCTCAAAATGTGGGCCCCATCTGTCGGCCATTTCGGAACTAAATAGGTTTTATCAAATTGAGGGTGAAAAGTAATTTTTTTTTCATCACTTGAACAATATATATCCGTCTGCACTTAGTTCATCGTCGTGTGTACGATCAGCTGTTAACAGGCGGAAAGCTCGAAGCTTCCGATTGGCTGGCGGCCGCGAATGCGTTTTGCTTCAAAACAAACGTGGCAGGAGGAGCGTTCATTACGACGAAATAAGTGGTAATGTAGGAACGATTCGAAGTCGTGACGGGCGAGGACCACGAAGTCCGCGCGACGCCTTCGTAGACGTCGATTTGCATTTAATCTCCGGTCTGTAATCCACCGGTCGGCCGACGGTGCTGCCGCCGCTGAGCCCGCGAGCATTTCACCAATTATCCGCGGCGCGGCGCCGTCGTCGTCCGGGGAACGCAAGTTTCGTCGCGTGGGACCGCTTTCTTCTCGCGTCGCGCGCATAATTGTCAGGCGGTAGACACGTTTACGTGTAATATAGTAAAGCGCGGTGCACCGCGCCGAGAAAATAGTTTCTGGTACGGTAATTGCGAGCGCCACTGTCGCGCTCAGTTATTACCGACGATAAACGTTCGCGGGGCATGTGGCGGTTATAAACGCGACGGGAAGTGGGAAAATTGTCACCTAAAATGCGACCACTGTGCGGCAATGGTTAATCGAGTTTCAGGGATGTGCAATTACTCATTTTTGGATTTTCATTAAGTGATACTGTTGCCGGAAGTGCTCAGCGTGTTTTGCGGAAGAATCGGGCTGCGTATGCACGCTGCTGATGATCGACGGCTTTGAAGACTTTTAGCTCGTCTCAGGACTGAAATTCATTTTGCTAAAAAAAAATGTAACCGGATTTTTTAGGTCTATATGAGATAGATACTGATATATTTTTTTTTCTTTTAATTATTTCATAGATAGTCATAATGGATTAATAGTACATTATGTTATAAGGGAGGGAAGTTCCTGATTTTATGTAAAAAAAGAATACCTATGAATTGTTCTTAAATATTTTCTAACGAAAATAAATGTAAGTAAAAATGTAATGCTATGTTTTACGTTGGGCCTTTGGGAGCTAAAGTTAAGTTCCTGAATTGGAAAGTTCCTGATTTTAAGACAAAAAATATACGTTAGAATAAAAAAAAAATATTTTCTAACGAAAATAAATGTAAGTAAAAAATGTAATGCTATGTTTTACATCCGGCCTTTGGGAGCTAAAGCTAAGATTCTGAATCGGAAAGTTCCTGATTTTAAGAAAAAAAATACGTTTGAATTTTTTTTTAAGATTTTCTAACGAAAATAAATGTAAGTAAAAAATGTAATGCTATGTTTTATATTAGGCCTTTGGGATCTAAAGCTAAGTTCCTGAATTGGAAAGTTCCTGATATTAAGAAAAAAAAAAACGTTTGACATTTTTTTAAAGATTTTCTATCGAAAATAAATCTAAGCAAAAATGTAATGCTACGTTTTACATTGAGCCTTTGGGAGCTAAAGCTAATCTGGTGCTATACCGACGTCGAGGCCGGCGGCGACTCGCCGGAGCCGCTAGAGCAACTCGCGAAGAAAACGCAACGACCTTTTCCCCCGTAGGTACGCACGTGAGGCGCGAGCGGTGTCTGCGGACCGGCTGGGGCATCGAGGAGTCCGAGGCGCGATACCGCCGGCCGAACGAGGGCCACGGTGTCCCCTGCCTCGCCGCGCGGACTTTCATATTACATGCAGAGCCGCAGAGCGCGCACGAAGCCCGTGCAAGTCGAGCCAGCGGCGGATTCAACGTGCGCGCGCGAGCGCGACTTCACTCCGCGATCAGCCGGTGAAGGGAACGGATCGCTGGTTCAACCAACTTTCCAACGTGTTCCTTCAAATCTCGAAACGCTCGAACGAAGCTTCGACGAGTCCGATCAAAATTTTTAAAATATACAATAAACAAATTTTTAGAAACAATAAATAAATAAATAAATAAACATCTATCGTGGGTGCAATAATTATTTACCAAGTTTGTCACTATTGACTATTGACTGAATTAATAATAAAAACAAATTCTACGTTTTTTTTTGTAGAAAATAAAAAAGGTATTTTTTGTTACCGTGAAAAAAATTGTGATTTCTGTGAATAGATTTTTTTTTTTCGTGTTATAAATATTGAGGTAGGATTGTCGGTGTTTTTCGAGTGAACAGGATCTTGCAAAAGCAGCGAGTGCCACCTGCGCGGGACGGGCGAAAGGTCAGAGGCCGCGAGCGCGATACAGACGTGCGGACGGACGGTGGACCGAGGAAAACAAGAGGCAACAGGAGGGAGACTTCGACGCCCGCATGTGTCGAGAAGCGATGAAGGGTCTGGACGAGACGCTCGCTGCGATGGACGAGGTCCACGGTGACTCGAACGCGCGATGAAGAAATGAGGCGTTTCTTCCATCACTGAAACAACAGAAAAAAGAGAAAAAAAAACTCTTCAGGAAACGAGCGAGAAAAGTTTGCGCACGAAATTTCTCCAGAGGGGAAAGTCGTTTTTCCTGATACGCAGGAATTTTCCATTACGGGGTGGAGAATCCGGCAGCTCCTTTTGTCACGCATTCCACGAGACCGGGAAGTGAATTTTCAACTGCGAATTGGATAACGGAATCGAGATAAGATAGACAGCTGTTTTACTGGGTTTTCGGTCGAGTGAGGCTTGAGGCAAAAATTGTTGGGAGGTGGTTGAAAAAAAAAAAGTGTAAGGCGGGAAATTTTCGTGCGGTGGATGCGTGAAAAACGCGACTGGTGATTCGTGAGAGTTTTGACGGTGAACTGGCGTCAGTGCCGGAAGAAGATATTGGATAATATGATCCTGACGATCGGGCTCTTCGCGTCCGTGTTGGGGATCCTGGTGACTGGAGTCCAAGGTGAGCCGAGTTTGCTGCTACGCGTATGCGGCCAACTTTAGCCTAGAAGCCAGTCGCTACTTTCCATTTTTTGTTCTTTTTGCTTCCTCATAGAGGAAGCATTGTTTTCGTGAACATTTTTTTTTTCGAGATTTTCATGTCAATACACTCAGAATGGTCCAAAACGTCGAGAAAAGTGGTTTGTAGGAAATGTCTGTATGTGTGTGTGTGTATGTGCACATTTTTTTGTTTACACGATAACTGCCGTAATTTTTTAAGAATATTCTTCAAATTTGGCACGCACGTTCGCTATCATAGAATACTGTATGGGATTGTAGTTGACGCGAATCGGTTAGGAAATTCAGATTTTACAGCATTTTGAAAATTTGGCAAAAATCGTTTTCGCGCTATAACTTCCGTAAATTGAGAGATATCGGGATGAAATTTTGTACGTCAATAGACCACCATCAAACCATGATCTGTACCAAATTTGGCGAAAATCGGTAAAGCAGTTCTCATGTTATTGCAATTTCATTATTTTTTCAGATGTCTGTAAGTACTATACGAACATGTCATTACGTTTATTGATTATTAACGATGAGTTTGGTCAAGGAAACTGCCATTATGTCGGTAAATTTCGATTTTGCGGCATGAAAAACAAAAAAAAGTCGGCACGAAAAAGAAAACGGGAAAAAAATTTTTGCAGAATTTTCTCAAATTTGGTTCACGTATGGACAACCATGGACCACGTTTTGAGTACAAATTTGACGCGGATTTGAAAAGCCGTTCAAATTTTATGGCATTTAGAAGATTTTGAAAAATCTCGTTCTCACGCTGGATCATGCAGATTACAACGTACCGGGTTCTAATTTGGTCCACACATTGATTATCATGAACCAAGGGTTGGGTATACATTTTAGGGAAATCGGTTCGGTGGTTAAAATCTTACATTTTTATTTATTTTTAAAAAACTGCCGAAAAAACCTGCAAAGTAGAACCTTGCAAATTGCTTCCTCAGTATTTTACACTTTTGACGATGCTTCCTCTATGAGGAAGCCAAAATTGATCAACGTACTTCCTCATAGAGGTAGCATCGTCAAAAGTGTAAAATACTGAGGAAGCGATTTGCAAGGTTCTACTTTGCAGGTTTTTTTTACCTGTTCTCGGATTTTTAGTCTCCACCCTCGAAAAACCTGATCACACCGATTATTGCGATTTGTATAAATAGCACAGCCTTGGATGCCCAAAAATTCTGGAACGGCAAATGGCAAGATCGTTAACCCTGTGGGTCGTTGGGAAGAAAGTTATTCGGGAAGGTCGAATTCGTCGAGGTGTTAACGAAGGAATTCCTTTCCGTTGATACGCGACAACGTGAAAGGCGTCTCGGGGACTTGAACAATAAAAATGGAAATGAAACGTTAGAAAAAAGATTTCGTTTTATTTTCGACGTCTGACATTTTTATTTCGATTAATGGTTTTATTTCATGTTATTGAGGGGAGGCGAAACCTTCGTAAGTGCGAGAGAGATAGAAAATAATTTTCAAGACAACAATACAAGGAAACTAGACACATGCCAGGAAAAATGATGGTTTAACACTATTCAGAATCGAATGAGAAATGGTGTAAAACTTTTATTTTTTCCCTAAACATTCGGCATCGTCGGAAAATTGTTTACAGTTTTTATTACCGACTGAGTTGGTTTTGCCTCGCCTTAAAGAAGATCAATCGAATTTACAACGAAGAGCAAATATCTTGGTTGCACCTAACTTTAAATTGTTAAACATATTTAGCTTCGAGAGGCATCACTAATATTTTCGATTAAACATCACGCTGTCAGGAGGAGAATCTGAAAAATTTAAGGTGGGTGGCTGATGATGAATTACGGTCAATGTCCCATTAGCCTACGCACATAATAATTCGAAGGAAACTCCGGTCGATACACGTGTACCGAATCTACGTTAGCTGAGGTCAATCACTTTCATGGGTTCCTACAACTTCCAAGGGGAATCCTATAAATGGAAGTGCCAGATATTCGATGCCAGTTGAGATTTTCCTCCAGGCCTAATAAAAATAAAACATAATTCATTATAGGTCCTACGAACAATGAAAAAAAACCATAATCCAATTATTATTTTTGGGATAGAATTTTTAGACGCAAGTTTAAACTTAAGTTGAAAGTTTAATCTAAAAATTCGACTTTCAGTCCAAACATTCCTAGCAACCCAATGACGTTGAAGTTTGATTCGTTGCAATGCAACGATATTTAAGTAAATATTAATTCCATGAAAATAAAAATAATTCACCCCCATTAGCAGGTGGAAGAATTTTGTTTTGTCATGCTCTTAGTCGTTATAATCAGTTTTTATAGCCGGTATAATAATTTGAGCTCATTAATATTTCGTTGTTTTTAAATTCGTTGTATTGCAACCAGAGTTGTAAATCCCTCATTTTTATTGAAATAAAATTAATGGTGCGATTGGCTTTGTTATTGTGTTTTTGTAATAATAACTCGTAATTATTATAATATGATATGTTAACTTTTAAATAGAAGCAAAAAAAGATTAATTATCCATAAAACTTCATGGTAATCTTATTGAAAAAATGGAGAAATACTGTTAATGCATTGCGAAAATAATGGAGGACTGGGCTTGTCCATTTTTCGCACGATTTCTCCGAAAATTTAATGAAACATTACGTTTTTCTTACGGCTGTTGAAAAGTTCACGTATCATTTTATAATCCCTACGGGTCATCGTTATAAAATCGTAACTGAAAAATAAACTTTTGTGTAAACTTTAATTCTGAAAGTAATGGGGACTTACAACACTGATTGCAACGATGCAAACTTCAGCGTCATTCAACCCAACATTTTTCATCCCGCAGTCTTTATTTTTGGAATTTTCTCCTGTCCGCCATTTCAGTGATTAAAAAGGGACGGAGGTTCGGCAAAAAGTCTATTTTCGACACCGCAGGCCGAGAGCCCGTTGGACCGGAACGTCGCTCGTTTTTGCTCGTGTCTCGCGTGAAAGACTCGTCGATCGCGCTGAGAGTTTCCTCGTCGGAGACGCGCGAGCCGCGAGTCTCCTGGCGGTTGAAAGCATAAGGTGGAATATGACGGTGGCGAGCGCTAAACGCCCCGCGGTCCGAGTGCCAACGAGAACAAAACGAGCCGCTCGACGCTCTCGCTCTCACCGCCCACCCGCGCGTTGTCCTCGTTGGCTTTTAACGCGAATCCCGAGGTCACCCGGTATACACAAACCCGGCCGCCGATGTTGTGGGGCGACGACGCCGGTGACCTCCAAGTCTCCCAGAGCCGCGGTCGACGAAAACAAATTTCCACTTTCCTTTGTGGCTCGATCGACCGAGCCTGTTGGACTGCAGAGTCAGAAATTTTCGTCGCAGTGTCTAGACGTCCGGATACCGGACGAATTGTGTTATATTATTCAACCGGAAAGTCGAAAAACTTCACGTCGCGATCTCGACTGAACGCTTCCTATGTTTCGTGAAGTAGAAGCTGAAAATGTCCGCTTTAGTATTATATGTATACATATAATGTTTTAAAAAGGAAAATCCGTAAAAATTCCTTGCTAAAGAGAAAAAATGTCCGCTTTTGTACTGTATGTAGTATTTTTAAAGAGAAAACTCGTTAAAATTCCTTATTAAAGCGGAAAATTTGCGCTTTGGTAAGTTTTTGTGGATGAATAGTCGTGTATTATTCGTCCAGATAATTTTTTTTTTTCCATTAATTTTCGATTTTTGATGTACGAATAATCGTATATTATTCGTCCAGATACATTTTTTAAATTAATTTTCAAGTTCTGATGGATGAATAATCATATATTATTCATCTAGATACATTTGCAACGGTTTTAGCAGTTTAACTTGATGACAACCCGTATTAGCGATAATTTGGCCACTTTCCGGACGAATAAGGTACACGTTTTCGTACGGTATCCGGACGGCTAGCCACAGCCAATTTTCGTTCGTTAGTCTCGCGCCGAGGAAATACAATGCGGCTACTACGGGACTATAATGACAACGAGGCGAAACCTGTCAATGTAGATGTTACGTAAAGTGTTTCAGATTTCTAGAAAGTCGATCGGTTATTTGTCAGCTTTGTGATCTCTGTTTGCTCTCGCGTAGCACACACGAGTGTCTGTGTAAAATTGTGTTGTGCAACGGCGAAAAACACAATCGATAGCAAGAACCATTTAAAATGCACTTTATTTTTCTCGACTGTACGGAACTGTGGATTCACTTATTTTTGTCTGCTATAGTTCTAATATCAGCTCTACTTGCACGAGAAAGTAAAATAATTACTCTACAGTTTGATTACAATTTTCTGTATACTTTATTATTAAAAATTGGTTATAAATTTACTACAAATTTATTATTCAATTTTTACTATATATTAATTATTCAATTTTTAACTATAAATTAATTATTCAATTTTTACCTATAAATTAATTAATTATTCAATTTTTAACTATAAATCAATTATTCCATTTTTAACTATAAATAAATTATTCAATTTTTTACTATAAATATATTATGTCTCGAATTGCCGTCCACATCTGTTCGATTCACGTGCCTGAGTCGAAAAACCCTCGAAGCAGTTTACAGGGCGCTTATTAGGGCAGGACCGGAAGCGAGGACGGTCCCCTCGCGGCGTCCACCTGACTCCGCCGGCGCCGCAGCCGAAACACGATACGAATCGCGTCCTGTGACCCCCTTTCGATTTCACTGCACTCGCCGTACGCGCTTTACTTCGTTCGTTACGTAAACGGACTCTTGTAAATAAAATACGTTTTCTTTCTTTTCGTTTTTTTTTCTTCCTCTCTTCACCGTTTCGCAGTGGTCGCTGCACCGACGAGTTTTACCTTCCTAGAGATATCCGAGCGCGGATATCCTTGAGGAGTCGCGTTACTCTCGTCAGCGTCACTTTCAGTCGGACGCGTGTAGAAAAAGACGCCGGGAGAGCGAGAAACAAACAGCCGCGAAGTGGGGAGAGAAAAACTACGTATAATTGTGTATCGGTTTGTCAGTCGATACACCGGTCGGACCGACCAGGCTCGGACGTGACTGTGGAATAATTTTCAACACTTTTTTTTCCCTCTCATTCCTCGGTTTCTGCCTCGACTCGAGGATTCCAAGAGACTCGAATCGCGAGACGTGCGTGACTCACGCTTTTCGGGAGAGCGAGCAAAATCGGTTCGGGCGAAACGTTGAAAAATTTCTCGACCCGCTTTAAATTCTGCGGCCCAATCATAGGTCAAACGTCAACGTGTCTTGCCTCACAACGCTGAACGTAATAATTCTCGTTTCAACTATCGGCAACAAAATTGCTATGTTCTTTCGGTTTGCCTCACATTTAAAATTATGTACACGGAATAATTCAGAGATATCAGAGTGATTTTTTTTCTTGCAAGTCAGTTTAAAACATAGTATAAAAGGAAATAGAAATAAAATGAAATAAAAAATGCGAGTCAATGTAGAACCTAATCTAAAAGAGAAAATTAATGTATAAATAAAAACGCAAGTCATTATAATTAAATGTTGATGAAAATTCCGTGATTCGTCAACCTTTCTCAAACGACAGTGAGAAAGTAAAAAAAGATAAGAAGCAAAAAGATTGTGGATCGCCAGATAAATAAATAGACACATTTTCGAGGGTAAAATCTACCGGGTGTCCAGAAGTCGTCGCAATCAACTCGTTCACCTCCATCCTTGCACTTTCCGCCCGCGCGTGGGTTTCCCATTGGACCGCGGAGCACCGAGAGTCGCACCCATATGGAGAGATACCAGGAACGAATCTTAATAAATAACTTCTCGCTCGCTCGCAATCGTGTCTCGACCTGCGTCCTGCGGGCAGGTAGGCGTTCGCGTTCACGTGCGAGCCGCGCGGCAGCGCCACACAACAACAGCGCCTGCGCCACGAACAAGCGGATTGTGTTGCTCCAATATAACATCCGCGTCCCGCTGGCATTAATAAAACACTAAACGCAAAGTGCGGGAAAATCGAGGTCCCTCGTTCGATAAGCGCGGATCGAGCGTTTTAATATCACAATTTGCACTTAATCGTCGTAGCCTATACTATATATATCGCATTACGACTAGGGGTGGGCGATGTTTGTCGATTAATCGATCGCCGATGTTTTTTTTTCGAGAAATCGATGTTTTTTCCGATTTTTTTCAAAACCGATTAATCGATGTTCGATGTTTATTTATGAAACATCGAAAAAAAAAATCGAAGACGGTCTGTGCGGTGTTACAAGTATATTTTAACAGTTTTAAAGAAATATCAACTCTCGATAATTTTGCATCACTAAAGTTCGTGATATATTCAATTCCTGTGTAACGTGTGTCATATGGTGTAAAATATAACGTTCAATAGAAGACAGATTATCCGATCTATTTTGTTCTATTTACAATTCTGCGCGAATCACAACCCTTATCCTTATGCGAATAGTATCTGCCATTTATATTGTACGTATATTGAATTTTTAGGAGTACAAGCAAATTGCTCCAACAACGGGTACAACTCATGATTTCACGAATCATGATTATTCTATGCTGATTCAAGCGTCACTGTGTTTTGAATGTGCCTTGAGACCTTGGTCGACTTTATTTATTTGAACAAAATAATTTCGCTGATTTTGTTTGGATTTTTCAACGTTTTCTACTTTACCGATGTAAAATAATCGATGTTCCGATGTTTTTTTGAGAAACATCGATTGTTCATAATCGACTTATTTAATAATCAATTCTTTTAACATCGATTTTTTGTTCTCAACATCGCCCATCCCTAATTACGACGCTGCTTACGACTGCGCGCGCAGCTCGATCACGTGGCCGCCTCGCGGCGCTGCTGCGGCTGTCTAACCTCCATTTTCCGTGGGATCCTCCTCGGCGTCGGTCGTCGTCGTCGTTTATCAACGGCAGAAATCGAGTTCGCGGTGTGCAAGTGGATCAGTTCTCGCCTTTTCGTGTCGATACGAGCGACGAGCGCCGCGGTTGGCGCGAGTGTGAATTGGAAAAGCGCAATAAATACACGACTCGCGGCGCGGATGACGCGGAAACTTCCTGTGGCCCAATTCGAGCCGGCGGAATTATGTATCGTCCTACAGACCGTCGTCATCGCGGACCGCGCGTAGCTGCAATTAAATTTCTCTCGTCTTTTTGCGCGCGCAGCACGCAGTCTCTAATCACGCGATGCTCTGGATTTTACCCGGCAACTTTGTTTAAACTTTGCGCGCGGCTAACGTCGGGAGAAAAGGCTAATTAAGCCGGGAAGCCCGCGGCCAATTACTTCCTATGCAGCTCAGGCAGACGGTGAAATAATGGCGAATATTTGCGGTAGTGAAGTGAACGATTCTGATAACATTTTCCTGTTTATTTAAAACCACTTTGGCGCGGTGGATTTTTTTACGATGTAGGAAACTCATTGAAATCTGCGATAACTTTAATTAATCAATCAAATTATATGTAAAAAAAAAACACTTGCTATTTTTTGTGTGGCTGGTGAAATTTCATCGCCTTGTAATTTGCCTTCAGCCCGTTAAGTGAAATGAATGAATTAATTAATTCATTAACTAAAATAATAAAAAAACTAAAGAACAAGGAAACCAATCAAGAAATAAATTAACAAAGAAATTACTAAAAATCGAAAAGACGAATCGTTTTCACATCGTTATTTTACCATTTCCAAAACGAATTTCCATCTGAGAAGGCAATTTCGATTGACGAAGGATAGTCAGGGATTTATTCGCCGAGTGGGATTTCGATATAACCAGCGGCTTCGCTCGCCGGTTTGTAGGTCACATCGGGCCTGAATTATAGTCACTAAATCTGGTTCATCTGACCGATCCGGGGCGAAAGAGGGCGTTGCTCGTGCCCAGCAGCGTTGCGCGGTTGTTACGGCACGTAATACGTAGAGCGCATGAGTCGAGCGTATAGATGCCGCGCGAAGAAACGCCCGGATAAATCTCGAGCATTATCTGTGGGATAGGCGTAACATTTAAGGATCGGCTCATAGAAAACGGCACCGGCAACCATAACGCGCCGATTCCCTCGACTTTCCCGCATCTGTCTTGGCTGTAACGCAGCAATGTAACAGGGCTTCAGGAATTTGCATGGAAGGTTCCGATACACCGGGTTAGATGAGGTTCGCGCGAAGGGAAAGATCAGATGCAGCGCGGGGAACGTCCGCTCTTAGCACGATCCTCGCGTGGGCGAGGCTCGAGATATGTTGGGTCACCGGTGGATGTGGCGCTTTGCAGGTGGCTCAGAGCGCTGCACGACTTTTTTTTCTCTTGGCAAATAAACATAAATCAGGGATAAATAAATAATAATCCCGTACACGGATATTGATTTATTTATTCAATTTAATTATTTTAAATGACGAGCTAGAGAACATTTTGAAGCGAGCGATCCAAATTAAAATGGACCAAGAAGTACAATTGGATTGGGTTAAGGTATGATAAGTCCAAGTACTGCCCAGAATACAAGGGTAGAAAGATTATAACTAGGAAGGAAACATACTGGGAGGATAGAGATATTAGCGGCGAAAATAAGGAAACGTGGACGAAATTAAGGTGTGGGAACGTGGGCAAAAGTTTTGGTAAAGGCTTCAAAGTTGTAAAGTGCGGAGTGTGCGACAAAGAAGAGGAAAACGTTGTACATATTGTAAAATGCGGACAAGCAAGAGAAGCCATGAAACGAGAGATTGTCGCGAGTATGGATGAATGAATGGATGGCAGTTATGGTGTGCAATTAGAGTAAAATTGAGTCAAGTCTGAAAGGTAAACCGATAGTAGCCCTATGCAATTATTTAAAGAATTTTGAACAAGTTGTGAGGAATATTAAAGATAAGGTAGACTAAGACGAAAGAAACAGATGGTTTTGATGTATTTGGAAGGGAAGAAATGTAACGTGGAGAAGAAGAACTGTAAAGACCCGAGAGGGTATACATGCAATCAACTACTACTACTACTACTATTTTAAATGAAATTGTAGAATTTCTTTTATTTTATCGTGGATTCGTAACTCTTCAGTAAAAAAAAACTATTGTTAAATCATTAAACCTGATATTTTATATTAAACCGACAATTTTTTTTTCAATGTATAATTACGATACAAAAAAAGTAAAACTCCTGGTTTCGATTGCGATTAGCCTGGTACCAAGAATATTACATGAACGCCTTTTAATTTCCACGATCTACGAGAGAACGTGGTATAAAAAGAAACATAAAACGCCTGGGAAAATCAGTGGAAGACCGAGCGAATGTGTTGCAGGGTTTTGACGTTGCTTTTATTGTATCGTGAAACGTTAGTCGTGGCAGCCGAGGGGCGGGTGGAGGTAATAAAAAAAAATGTAAATCCCACATGGGCGTGGCATGAAAAATAATAGACAGCAGGTGGAATTTACAGTCGAAGCAGTGTCAGAACCGACCGGCAATGCATATCGCGTGCATACGGATGACTCGGATCGGTGGAGGACGCTCGAATTCTACTCGACCGCGTGATACTTTGCATTCCCAAGAACGCGTCACGGCTGCATAACAAATTATATAACGGTAGATTTAAAAATACGCCCGAAGGCGCGTTCCAGCGATCGAAGCGCACGAGTCGAAGGTTCCCACGTAATTAAACTGTACTCTCATTAGCGTACATCCGACACAGAGCGCACAACAATTGTCAGTGTGGGTCTCGCGCGCTTGGGCGAAATACAAACGCGATACGGAAAGTGAAACAGCATTATTTATAACACAATGGCCGAGTTTTTAGTCGTCAATTAATTCGTACAACGGTATATACGAGATGGGACTGCGTTAATGTGGGTTTCAGGGCTTTAGTTGGTAATGGATTTATTTTTAATTAGGTGTTTCAAGTAATTTTTTTATTTTTTGTATTTGAATTGTTGGCCACGCAACGTTTCTATGTTTCTTTATTGTAAAATTGATAATAGGACCAGGAATTTTATCAGGAATTTGCGAGGGATTTTTATTTTTGTGTTTGGGATATAAAATGATTGGGAATAAAACCGGAATTTTTGGGAGCGAATGCAGGGAGACTGTGTGGGGGCCACGAGTGGCATTTTATTGCACACGGTGGAGCGCACTAATAAGTGAACACACGCTCGTTATTTTATCGTCGTATTAAATGTAAATTTTATTGGTACTACAGCAATTATTTTTACGCGCATGCACAGCACTTTTTGTAAATTTGTATTCACTGGTGTTGGGAGTGAAAAAAACCGTAAGATCTTGTCAGAAAATATTTTTTAAAACGGTGCATAAAAAATCGAAAAAATGTGTAAGGCAATCTTTTGTATAATCATTACAATCAGTATTTTCCTTTCTTTTTTGGCTGCGGCTAGCCGTCCGGATACCGGACGAAAATGTGTATCTTATTCGTCCGCAAAGTAGCTAAATTATCGCTAATACGGGTTTTCATCAAGTTAAACTGCTAAATCCATTGCAAATGTATCTGGCTGAATAATATATGATTATTCATCCATCCGAACATGAAAATTAATTCAAAAATGTATCCGGACGTATAGTGTATGGTTATTCATCTAGATAGAACTCGCACTTAAGTGAAGTCTATCTGCACTGAGAAAAAAAGACCATGGTATTTACAACAATAATACCATAGTTAAAAATGTATAATACGAGGGACCATATTTTATAGTTGGATCAGCTTTAATATGGTTTATCGAACTATTACCATGAAGTTAAGTTAACTATGCAGTTTCGATAGTGCATCTAAATATGCGCCACACTTAAGAACACTATAACTTATCGTTAAAACGGTAACAACAAAATTATGTAACATGCAACACATTTATGAAATCAACAATGAAATATAATAGTAATTGCACTCCCTATACATTTTTAGATGATCTACCATAAAATATTGCTGTCGCTTGAAAGAAACATATTTTTATGGTTGAACGTACTATACCCCATGTAGGAATTGGACTTGATCCAATTTATATAACATTTTGCATTCTCTACCGCCATATTAGAACCTCCATGTTCAATTACTGAATTCAGAGTTGAGTTTTGTAATCAGAGGCCTAGAAAACTTCCATGCACCAAATTTTATCCAAATCCATGAGATATCCCTGTGACTCTTATCCGAGATGAAATTATTATGGACTTAAAGTATAAGATATCACGTAGTCGGTTTGGTCTAGGGGTTAGCGTGCGCGTTAGATAGTTAGGTAGTTAGGTCGTATAGGTGTTAGGTTCAAATCCCAGCAATATCACTTTGCGGAGAGCTAGTGGAAAAATTGTATTTGTGGATGATTCTTTTTTTTTCTCATCAATAATCACAGGATAATATCATCAGCATTACTGCGGGACGGCCCGATAAAAAATTCATTTTTTAAATTAACTATTAACCAATAAATGAATCTACGCTTACACCAGTAAATACACCAATAAATGAATTCCTTGCAACTGTATAGTAGATACAACATTACAGGAAGATAGGAAATACTATACATGATTGAAAAATAACTATATACTTTATGTGCCTTTACGATTCTACAACAGCTTAAAATACTGTTTAAATAGTAAAAGGATGAATAGTTACAACTACCATACAGAAATAATTGGTATATCTTCTAAAATATATCACATAATACTATATTTTTATTGGTTGCGATAACCATAAAAACATTGCTATCGGCTCAGGGAAACATACTTTATAGTAAAAATATGGTTAATCAGACCATGTTTTTTTCTGGGTGTGGATGAATAACACGCGACTGTTCGTCCACAAAAACTTGTAGATTCATTAAAATTGTATCTGGACGAATAATATACGATTATTCGTCCATCAGAAATTGAAAATGAATGAAAAAGAAATTCTTTGGACGAATAATATAACACAATTCGTACGGGATCCGGACTTCTGGACCGTTCTTTTATTTTTCTTCCAAAGACCACTATTTCTATTTACCGCGAGCCTAATTTTCACTGAGCTCGCGGACAAAAAGTCGATATCACAAAAAAAGGCCGAGGAGACGCGGCGTTAGAAATTTTGCGGCGAACGAGGGAAACCCATTAGACTTGTCACCCCGCAACAAGGCGCCGGCCGGGGAGACATTCGCCAGTTCGATTTCTTTCCTTTGTTCGCGGACGGACAAACGAGGCGCGTGCGCGCGCCACTTACTTCCATCAGAGGCCACATGGAGCGACACGGGTTGGCAGTGACAGCAGCGACGATTCCGGAAGACTTTCGCTTCGTTATTGTTCCTACGTGTGGACTGGAGACGGCGAACTGTCGAAATTAACGTGGAATCAGAGCCGAATCTGCCTGCACGGCGAGGGAAAAAGTGTCTCTTCGCACGACGAGAATAAACCGCTCGCCCGTATCGAGCGACAGGATACGCGCGAGAATGGATGGAAAAGGCGATTGAGACGCCTCGGCCGTGCGGGAAAAGACCTCGACAATAATGCGCCGTGATCCGGAAATAATGAAATCCTCGCAGCGAGACACAAAGGCGCGGCTGTTGCACCCGGCGAGAGAGATAAACATTCGCGTCCCCTGCCAAGAGCGAGAATTAAATTTCTTTGTTTTGCTCGCCGAAGTCCCGGGCCGGCTAAGTCGAGCAAACGTTTTGCCATTCGAACACTTTCTACTGCACCTCGCGGCCATCGCGCTGGCGAATTAATTCGCCCGCGGGGGAGATTGGCATCGAAATTGTTTCGCGAAAATTTTAATTGCACCGGGAATTAAATAAAATCGTTTCCGTGGAATTTGCAACGCGGACATCGGTCTTGTATGCCAAAACACGGGAACTAAATGTTATTCAATGTTGAGCGAAATACGCTAATTTATTCATTCTTATTTGTCTTAATCAATTTTATTATGTAATTCTGTAGCGTGAATATTTGGTTTTCCAGACTATTTTTTATGTGGAAATAAACTCTGATCGAGCATAATATACTAATTGATTTGTTTTCTTTTTTTTACAATTTCGTGGTGTAATTTTTTGGCGCGAATAATAATTAAGTTTCTGTAAACTTAATTATTATTCGACTTAATTATTAAGTCTGTACTTACGATTTTTTAAATTTTGTATAGAGATAAACTTTTTAGTCTCGTGGTTTCTGTTAGCGAATTAGGTACTGAAATGATGAGAACATATTTGCATCTTTTGGCGCGAATAATAATTAAGTTTCCAGACTTACGATGTTTTTAAATTTTTATAGAGATAAACTTTTTAGTCTCGTGGTTTCTGTTAGCGATGTAGTCACTGAAATGATGAGAACATATTTGAATTCTTCGCGGATTAAAATAATTCCGTTTTCGGGAGATGACTGCGAATTTATTTCACGAATTCGCGTTTCGTTTCATAACGATTCCATATCTCGGGAATGGAAGGCACACGCCACAGACATCATTGGGTTTCGCAACCCGGCTGAGCAGCGGCAGCAGCAACCAGCGAGAGGGCAGGGCTGAGTACCGCGCGCGATACGCCGCCGCGGTGAAGACAATGGGTTGGGAAATTCGACGCGAACCTCCTTCTTCTCCTTCGCTCCCGCGCTCGGCTCCCTGTCTCTTGCCTCTGCTTTCCGGCCGATCCGAACATCGAGATTCATGGTGGCCCTCCGGATCGGAAATTTTCCTCCGGGGAAATTATGAAAACACCTGCGGTCGGCGGGAAATCGAGTTTGCCGCGCGGCTGCCACCAGTCACGACTTCGCACGTGATTCCCCCGCGCTCGACGCTACAAATCTTCATCGCTCGCGCAGCATCCGAGCTAGCAGATTATGGCTGACTGCAGCATCGTTGACAACGTTTCAGATTGTGATGAACGAGACACCGCAGCCATAAAATAACGAATTTTTTATTCCTGATTTTTAATAATACTATCGCATACATGCGACGCAAAAAAAATGTAATAAAAAAATCAAGTTTTTAAAAGTTTTTCGAGAAAACTATCGCGAAAAAAGACTCGTGAAAAAAAAACGAATGGCGAATTCGATGTTTACGAACAAAAATACATCGAAGTATAGTGTTAAAAAAATTATATATATGGGGCATTCCATACCGATTCGACCTGGGTCGCGGACCCTCGACCTCTCGGATTTGGTCGAAAATTTGTTATATGATTGGACCAACTCCAAAAAGTATAGGAACATTTTTTCAGATTGTTTTCGTTTATTTATTTTTTTACGATTTTTTAAAGGTAACATATCATTAGCCCAATTTTAAAAATCTGAAAAAATTCTCAAAAATTCTGCATGAAATAACAACATTTTTGAGCCTAAAGCCAAAGTGGGCCGGGTTTTGCTTCTATTTTTATTCTATAAAAAACTATTTAAAAAATCAGAAGCGAAAGAGGAAAAGTTATCAAATTTTTCTAAAATATTGCTTTCTCCCCGCAAGTGCTTTCTTTTCGTAAAAAAAACAAAAAATGCGATTCATAGAAAATATGTTCACTGTTAAATCAGGCTGGAATCGCAAAACAGAGTTTCTCTCTGAGGAAGCCAAATAATAACGATATAATTTCTTGCGGAAGAATGTTTATGGAAAAAAGAGGAAGTGCTGTGAAAATTTTAATTTTCATATTTATTATTTGTAATACAGCAATTTCTAGAATTACATTTATATAATTCTAGAAATTTAATAAAAAATTCTAATCGTTTTTTATAGAATAAAAATAGAAGCAAATCCCGGCCCACTTTGGCTTTAGTCTCAAAAATCTTGTTATTTCATGCAACATTTTTGAGAATTTTTTCAGATGTTTAAATTTGGGCTAACGATATGTTACCTTTAAAAAATCGTAAAAAAAAATAAATACATAAAAAAAATCTGCAAGCATTTTCCTGTACTTTTTGAAGTTGGTCCAGTCATATAACAAATTTTCGACCAAATCCGAGAGGTCGAGGGTCCGCGACCCAGGTCGAATCGGTATGGAATGCTCCATATATAAAAGTGTTTTAGCAATTTTTCAAAATGTCTTCCATTCACTAAAACCGACGTTATTTTTTTTTATCGATCGAACCTGCATTTTATTCCTTAGTTCGAGAGAAAACTGAATAATGAAGAGAATACCCCAAGGCGGAACGCGATATTATGACTTCTGCATTTTTCATAGAACCTTAAAACCGAACCTCAAAAATCGTAAATTTGTCTATACATAACCCTTGAATTTTTCGGGGAAAAAATATGTAAATTTTGTAAAGGTTGAAAAAATCCTCGCTGATTCCGAAAACCACCATTGTTTGCCCGAAAACAGAAAATTCGAGTAAAACGCGAGAAATAATTTTTTTAAAATTAATTTTACATAAAAACATTTTTTTTATTCACGTATCAGCAATAACATTTTGAACACTTGCGAAGTCTCAATGAAACTATAGAAAACAATAAAAAAGAATGCAGCAGAGTCGAAAAGTAGCAGAGCCTGAACTATAATTATCGGCGCCCACGCTTCGGTGGTTCGGTTAGGTGAAAGAGACGAACAAAACGAAATCGAGATATAATTGGCCGCGCGTTGCTGGCCGATCTGCCACACACGATTGCAGGAACCCCGTGGTAATGCACGAATAGGCCATTCGGGGAAACGCGAGACGTTAGCGCCGCGTTCCGCGTCGTCGAAAGTGTCGCCTACCGAATGTAAAAGTGTCAACCGGTTCTTTTCCTTTTCCTTCCCTCTTCGTGTTCCGAGCACTGTTTTACTCGTTCCCGAGCGAGTTCCGGCAGTAAAGTTCACTCTCCGCTGCTGCAAGGTTTTCACACCCAAAGATCGTCGAAGCACAAAACTCGTTGTTAATTAGCCTTTATTGCCGTTTTCATCGCCTTACAAGTCATTTACGAGACATCAATGAAAATCTAACTTGAGATGTTGAAGCTTGAAATATTTTTTATTTAATTTTTGTCTTAAAAGTGCAATATTTTTTATTTAATTTTTGCCTGAAAAGTGAAATATTTGTTATTTAATTTTTGTCTTAAAAGTGAAATATGTTTCATTTAATTTTTGTCTTAAAAGTGAAATATTTTTTATTTATTTTTTATCTCAAAAGTGAAATATTTATTATTTAATTTTCGTCTTCAAAGTTTAGTTTTAAAAATATTTATTATTCAAATATTTTTTTAGATTCCTTTTCTTTTTGTAAGTTTCTTGCGTGTCATCCCATGAAAATCGTAATCGGTTTAGCCTTTTTCTAAAATAGAAATCTTCATTATCCTTGAGTCGCCACTTATGTTGGAATCCACGTGGGTTTTGCGGCCTAGGAATGGCCCACGAAGAGCCTCAAGTGTCAATCTTCTAACGTTGTGTGTGGTATTGTTTAAAAAAAATTCTTCGTCGAATGAGAAACATAAATTTAGTACCTCAACTCCAATTATTTTCCAAAGCAGCCTACGAGTAGCCTCGAGTTCTAACGTTGAGTGACTCATTGTTGAAAAAAGGGTCTCAACTGAGACAAAAAATCTATGTCGAATGAGAAGCATAAGATTAATACCTAAATTCCAATCATTTAAGTGCCATTTTATTTCTCATCAATTTAGTTTTGTTTCTTTTATTTGAAAATAAAAATTGCGAGTTTGAACATAGCAGACAAAAGAAAATCTCAGCAGGCCGAACTTGAGCATTTGTTAGACGCGCAGCAGTCGACTTCTGGCGTATCGACAACACTGCCGATGATACCGGTGCGCCTGATCCGAACTCCTCAGTCGCGTCTCGGTTGTACCGTTATTTCGGCTTTGAGGTTTTGTAACCGAGTGACCCAGACCCGAGTCAGGCGAGCCAGAGGCGATTTACAGCTCGTCGCCTCGCGTACCAACGCAGAGAATAAGGAAAATGGGGGACGAGCCGACGAAAAAAAAAAGAGAAAAAATCCTGGCTTGAAACTACTCACATGGATTAATTGCGAAGAAGGAGATTTTAATTACTCGCTATGAGCATTCAAACGCGCGAAAGAAGTGAAAACGTTTAATTATAAAATCAGCGAATGGAAATAATTCTGGGAAGATGATTCTCATTGCTTAATTGCCCTGAGACAATTATAATTCTTGATGGCCTAGGAGATATCGGCGAAACGATACAATGATATAAACTTTGATCAGACAAATTCAAATAGTCACTGATTGTGGTAAAACCTTTGAAAAAGTTTGCTTCTAAATTAATATTCAGGCTAAAGAAAAAAAAAATTATATAAGTTATACAGATTTTATTTCCAATAACTGGAACTCTTGGCTAGGACGTGTTTTTCTGCATTCGAGCCAAAAAAAATTCTTCCATTCGTAGATGAATCAAACAAAAATTCAAGTTCTGTCATATGCAGGTCACTGACTCCACATAGGTCGAAGAAGAAAAAGGAGAAGCGCGCGTCAATAATTTTTGGAATTTCTCGTCTGGTCCGACCAACAGTTACTTTATGCTCTGCCTCGTTTGGGAGTCGCCTGGACTGGTCAAGACCAGTCGAATCTTCTCTACGACCGACTCGACCTCTGCTGTGACCTTCTCTATCTTCGCTGTAATTCCTGAATAAAACAGCGTCGAATTAGCCGCTCACTGTAATTCCCAATGAGGTATTTTTGCTTAGAAGCTGTTTTTGGTGGCAGTTTTTTTTTCTTTCTTTTTTCGTCGTCAATCTCGATCTCAGCTCCGACCAATTAGCGAGCGCGCAAACACGAGCGAGGAAACGTGTACACGTCTGCCATACCAGTAAGACATCCTGCGCTGGGAATGAGGATCTCGGCTTATGGAACCGCGACATGCGACTCGGCGCACAAATCTCTCAGGCTTTCACCCTGCGGAGGTCATCGTCGCGTTGTTCGCATCAATCCACTTTGTTTTCACTCAAGTTCATGCATTTTTCACGACTCCGCGAATTTCCAATTCGCACCGAGACCGTTGGATCGTGCGCGTTATCGTTCGCCGGGGTCGTTCAACTTTTTGCTTCCACGTTGAAAAAAAAGTGTCTGTAAACAATTACTAATTTTATACTTTTAATTCCTTATAGTTATTTTAATAACTTGCAGTAATTGAAACAAAATTCGAATTATAAGAAAAAATTTGATTTGTTCCGAATCATAAAAAATGTTAAATTATGTCAAATCATAATAAAATAAAATTAATAATTTCGAATAATGTATTTTTTATTGTTTGAAATGTTTTAAATAAAATAAAAATCTAGTGCACTTTTGCAATTTATCGGTGTGTCACGCGCGGAGAAAAAAGAAAGTACGAAAAAAATGCGTTTCAAGGTGAGTCACCGACGTCCTCGAGACGAGACCGGAAGTCGGTGCGCGCGACGTTCGCTCAGGTTGTCGAGCGGTCGCGTCGGGACCTCGACGACTCCGAGTTCGTAATCGAAGCCCGATCGTATCTCCATCTTTCCCGGCGACGGCGGAACGCGATCGTGACCTTGCGACGAGAGAGAACGCGCGACGACGACGACGACGAGAAATATGCTTTCTAATAACGCGCGCCATTTGTGAAACACCGCCGAGCGAGCGACAAAATCGAGACCTTGATTATGCGCGTGCGCGCGTGGAAAACGACGAAACGGCTACCGCGGCGCCGCGGTGGATTTTTTGCCCCCACTTTGCGCTTGCGCAGCGCCGACGATGCGAGCATCGATACCCGTATGGAAATATATATATCTGAAATAGACGCGAAAAATATATGCGACATATATACTATATGGGTGACATATATTCCGCCAAAATGTTGCAAATGTAGCATACACGACATATATGTTACGTATAATATTAATATACGGTATATATGTCACATATATGCAACTTATACTCTGTATATATTTTTAGCGTATATTTCACATCTATTTTTTCCATACTGGTAACTCGCGTCGCGAGAGAGTCGACAAGGTGAAAAGTCTCTGTTGTCGCTCGTTGAATCGTATTGAATAAATTTTCGCGAGCGAAAAACTCACCGACGACGAGGCACTCGGTGTACGCGGAGAGCAAGCTCCCGGAGGGACTCTCGATGAATTATTTAATATGGCTGTGAGATATCGGATCCCGCCGAGGATCTCACGTGTTTACAAGCACCGCATGTTCGGGGCAATTTCAGGCTGTCTGTTTCTGTGCACGGATAGAAAATAATTTTATAATCGCACAGAGGAAACGGGAGAAAAGTGCATGAATTATATGCATGGCGGATGTATCGAATATATTGCAACGAAGAAATCTGTTCAATAGGAAAAATTTCCGAGATATATGTAGAATGTAATAAAAATGTGATAGGAATATTTGTGCCAAGAATAGGGATTGATGTACCGATATACACTCAGCAAACAAATTAAGGGAACTGTTGAATTTTACCTTTTTTTCATTGATTTTTGAAGCGCTGTAATTTTGTGAAAAATGGTCGAATCGTAATAAAACAAAATGCGTTTTAAAGCTTGATATCTCTAGTTTAAAATTATTTCGGTAATTTTTCTTTAAAGCAACACGCTCGGCATGAACCTCAGGAAAAGCGGGAAGAAAAAATTTTCAAAATTTTTGTTCTTTTCAAAATCGTTCACGGGCACAACACATTTTTTGTGACTTTATCAATACTGGCGTCCTTTAGCCTGGTTCTTTAGCTTTGAAATGGTCTGTTGCTGATCTCTGTACGACCATTTGTTGCTGAGATATTGGCATTCAAAGAAAAAAGGAGCTTTTTTCGTAGATTAGCAATATCTCATGAACTAATGATCGCACAGCGAGCTAAAGGTGGGTTTTGTAAACTGGAAGAAATGCTCTAAAAGTACCTTCTGGTACTTTTGAGATTTTATTTTTGTTTGTAACCTTAATATTGATTTGAAAAAGACCAAAAAAATGAACTTTTTTCCCGTTTTGGAAAATCCACGTCAACTTGGCAGATATTGCGATAATGACTCATGTTTCTAGGGTTTTTTTTACTTCAATACATGTCCAACGACCCCCCAAGATTTAAACATTGATCTGCTGAACCGTTATTTTTTACCGAAGCGTCAAAGTTTTATCAAAAATTAAAGGAACGCTCATTGTTCCTTAAATGGCAATTCATGATGTTTAAAAATAAAAAAAGACTTTTCCGTTGTTTTTCTCGCGGTTTCGCAATAACAACTCTTTTGTTCAAAGTAGAGATTTTCAAACTAGAGATATCAAACTTTAAAACGCATTTTGTTTTATTACGATTCGACCATTTTTCACAAAATTACAGCACTTCAAAAATCAATGAAAAAAAGGTAAAATTCAACTGTTCTCTTAATTTTTTTGCTGAGTGTAGATCGATAACTATTTATTGACGTGTTTTTTTAACAATAGGATTATAAAATATCGTCGCACACAGAAAAGTATAATTGCAAGAATAAAAGAACGAAAATATCGCAACCATAAGTATTATTTTTCCGCCCACAAGTATCATTTAAGTATTTACAGAAACCACAGAGCGCTCTTACGTGCGCGTGTAGCGTCATTACATGCCCGATGCTCGCGCAGTATTCAGCCGCATGTGGACGGTAAATGCCACAACGAGTACGGTGATATTCTCTCGGTCGGAGACGGCAAGCATCCTCGTTGCGATATAAATTACAAGTTTAGTTCGTCGTGTATGCGCAGCGAAAGATAGACGCGTGCCACGGTTTCGATGCTCCTCGCCCGTGCGCGGAGCTAACTCGACGGTGCTCTCGCACTTGTTACGGACTTTCCCTCGGCTGCAAAAAAAAAAAGGAATCGCGCGCGCGCTTTGCCCGAGAGCCTCGAGAGCCGCGCATATGTTTCGGCCTGAACCGCGACGCATGCGTGGATCGCTGTGTACGCGATGCGCGGCTCCGCTCGTCTGGAACTACCGACTGGAACGAGGCTGCGCGGTTAGAACGATACACGCCGTCTGAGCGCCTAAGACTGTCGATATTCACCGCACTTCCGGTCACGGACAATGTCCCCCTCGTTTGCAGAAATGTGGACGCCGCTGCGACGACCAGAGACGCGCGTCGCGCTTTTAGGTTAGGAGAGTCGCGCGGTCGAGACGATTTCTAAATTAAGAGGCAGTGATACCCACTTCGAAATTTTGAAACTTATTTTCTCCCAAAATACTCGACAGATAGAGCCCAGATTTTTATAGAATGTGCGGAAGTACGGCAGAATTGGGCTGATCTTCTGGCTCCTCGATTCTTAAAGCCCTTTGTTCAGGAGAATCGAACAAAAAAGGTGCGAGAGCGACAGCGCTAGGTGCGAGAGAGACAGCCCTATAGGCGTTTAGCATTGGGCGAAGAAGTTCCGAGCGAAGTATCACTGCCTCTTAACTTATAATAACTCGCTGGAATGTCCGGTGACTACCACTTTTTATGGTCGTATCGGTTACTTTAAGACCTAACGAAAACGTAGAGCTGTTTCTATGCTTTGTATTTCATTTCTGAGATGCTTTTTTCTCTGTTTAAAAGTCAATTTTGTTGAATTCCCTATGTAACGCCATCTATAAAGTTCTATTTTGAAACATTATTTACTCAATTCGATGCCCGGTAACGTATCTCGGAATTACTCGCAAATGAAAGATGAATACTCAAACTACAAGATATTAAAAATTCGGGTGCATCTAATGACTTTGCCTTCGTGTGATAGCTACCTCAAGCATACGCACTGAATCGGTCGCGATTATCTGACGAAGATAAAAGTGGAAGAGAGCGCCAGTTCGTTGGCATTTCGATATTTATGGGTTTCGAGGTATCGCGATATTTTGAGGTTTCGCAGTATCGAGGCTCGAGATTGAGAGGTCACGTGACTTTTTTTGGTTACAACGAACCTTCGAGAAACACGATGATGTTAATATATTATTTATGAGCGAATGTTTATGGCAATGTTAACGACCGAGGCACCACGACTTTTGTGCCGTTTTCCATTTACAGCCTCCACTTATGGCGCTCCCCGGGTTATTGTCCAAGTGAAAATAACAATCACGTAATTGCCACCCAAATTTGCGCCTCGCGAGTAGACGAGCGCAGACCGGTCGCGTAGGGAACAATGCCAGATTTTATTTCCAATAACTGGAACTCTTGGCTAGGACTCGTTTCTCTGCATTCGACCCAAAAAAAAAAATCTTCCATTCGTAGATAAGTTAAACAAAAATTCAAGTTCAGTCATATGCAGGTCGCTGACTCCACATACACGGAAAAAAATAATTAGCTGACACAACCAAGAAATGAGTTGGTACAACCAATCGACTATCCTGATTCCCTTACAAGTCGGCTTCATTGTGCCAGCCAACAGGAATGGTTGCACGAACCAACGTTTGTTGGTAAATACCTCTCAGTTGCAGCAACCAACCGAATGGTTGACACAACTATTCGAATAGGCAGGAGCGCAAGCACCCAGGTGCTTGCCCTTACCAATCGCGTCATTCATTTTCGAAATAGAATTTCACTACCACCGCGATGAATATTACAAATTATCGCGAATTGTTCTTCCAACGGCACAATTAAAGCTTTAATCGTATCGTTTTTAGGTTACGTGCAGACAATTCGTGCTTCGAACGGCTCAACGGCTTTAATCGTATTATTTTTAGGTTACGTACAATCGACCAACACGATTAACCTTAAAATGGTATACATATTTTCGTGAAAGCACAGGTTACACAGATTTTCTTTAAAGCTATGGCAAATAATAAAATAAAAAAATCGTTAATGTTTTTTCACACATTCACATTTTGTCATAATTGGCATAATAACTATATACTATAAAAGAAAGAGAAGGAGAAGTAGGAGAATCAATAAATAAGTTATAATAGAACAACACACCAATTTTTCACTTACAGCAAAAGTTTTATTAAAACGCGTCGACTCACAGTGTATGTTTTGCAGTGACGAACCACTTTTCTAAGCGAGACATAAACACCTCGCGTGGACGCAATTTTGGTACAAACGGTAGCAAATCAGTGGTTGTTATTTCTGCCAAAGCTTCCAAACCGATTTCTTGATCTGTTGCATCGTACAAATTAGAAAGTATTCACAGAAGTAGACAGTACAAATACAGATTTGTAGAAAGATTTGAAGACAGTAAAAATGTGGTAAGGAAATATTAGAAAATAAAAAAAGGGTGCAGAAAATACGAGCTATATTCCTTGTATGAGATATTAAATGATTATGAGTACACTATTTGCACCCAAATTTGCGCCTCGCGAGTAGACGAGCGCAGACCGGTCGCGTGGGGGACAATGCCGAAACGAAATGAAAATCAGACGTCGAAATCCCGACGCCTGGAATGGCATCTGCGACCTGCGGCGCCGCTCGCAAAGGGCAGCACTGTAAACGACAGCTGTTTAGTTGTGCCTCTGGTGTGGGAGTTCGAAGGAGGTTATGCCCGCTCGGTAACCCAGGTCGCGCGGCCTTTCGCAATGTTTCTATTATATTTAGAGAGAGACGCTAATTGTTCTCGAGACGTTATAGCCACCTCGACGCCGACGGGAGAATTGAATTGGCGAAACCGAAGAAAGGTGCAATGCTCCGAAAGTGCCACTCGTCTGCGGCACATTGGAATGACGGAATTTGCGTGGGATCTCGCACAAGGTCCGCGCGCCGTGCGCCGTCTTGACCCGACTACCCGTGTCGCTGCTCACCGCTGCCCATAGAAATGCTTTGTAAACACCACTACATACGTGCCCCACGCGGTAATCCGTGCATGCGCTGTGAGACAAGTGGACGGGGCGTCGTTGTGCAAGTCCCTTCATAAACATCAGACACCATGCTGAGATATGTGTAGACGCGATATAGCGACGACGGTGCACGACTTGGAGGGCGAATGATTGTAAATCGTCTCTTTTGTTTTTATTTGCGATTGTGCGCGCCAGGTAGAGATGCGAAATGACGGTCATTTTTTTAATTGGTCAAAAGACCAAAAAATTACCGCTATTTGACGGACTTTTGACGTCATTTTTTTTTGCCCATTTTGTCGAAGTAAAAATGACGGTCATTTCGACAAGCGTCTTGTGACTGTCCAAAGTGGACAAAACACCTGTTTAGTTGCGAAATCACGGTTTTTTATTTTTTCGTCACAAATTTGGTCACACATTTTTTACGTTGCACCCAAATATGTAAGTCAATATTGAAGCTAAACATTAAAAATCGTGACTTTTAACGCGGATCCGCTGATATACAACATTTACCGAACACTTAGCCAATAATCGGTCACAAATAAATTGGTCATTTTTACGCGTCATTTGACGATCATTTGACGGTCTTGTGACGGTCAAATGACCGTCAGAAAATGGATCTTGCATCTCTAGCGTCAGGTGAAACTATGGCCTGGGCGTGAGCAATTGGCCAATCCGGTAAAGCCAATAAGGACGCAGTTTCACTTGGACCTCCCTGTATACCCTAGCAAGTTGTGCGACCGCTGCTTTTTCAAGAAAAAACCAATGAACGGACCAAAAACGGACGCGTACGTTGGGGAACGAAACGGACGACAAAAACGACGAAACGGACCGCAGTTTTCTTGTTGACGTCTGGTGCGTTTTCGGTTTCCGGAACCTCAAAAGGACCGAACGTTTTTTTTTAACAAAATTTGAAATACAATTATTTCAAATTTGTCCATCGGTGAGTTGAAAAGTGGAGTTTATAATAAAATTACATTTTTCTAGACTCTCTCGAACAAAATTTGGGTCGGTCCTGTTTCGGTTAATAGAAACCGTTAACGGACCGGGGAAAATTTTGTTTAAAAAAACGTTCGGTCCTTTTTAGGTTCCGGAGACCGAAAACGGACCAGACGTCAGCAAGAAAACTGCGGTCCGTTTCGTCGTTTTTTGTCGTCAGTTTCGTTCCCCAAGGTACGAGTCCGTTTTTGGTCCGTTCACTGGTTCGTCAACTTGCTAGGGCTTCGCTTTGCTGATATCACAGGCCAGAACGCATTTACGCTCAGGCGATTCATTCGTCGGCCGGTGCGACCTCGCAAAATGTAAACAGAGGGACGGTTGGCAGTGGCGGATTACCGCCCCTTGTTTATTCTCCTCGCGCCAACGGCTCCCGGCCTCTCCGGCGTCTCAGTCAGCTCTGTGCCTCAGCTCTCGCGCATCGCGGGGCTCATTCGGCATAACCGCTAATTTCAATAAACTATTTCAATAAACTATTTTTCTCAGCAACTCAAAAGTGGACGGTTTATTTTTACCTACAGTTTCCATTGTCTTGCAGAGAACTTTTGGAAATTCTTTCCACGTAGTCAAGCGATACTATTCTTCGTTCAATAGAAATTAGAATCGCGTACGTCGAGCCCTATTGTAGAGTGAAATGATGAATGTGGAATATACTAGTTTTACTTTTTCGCGATTCTCGTCACGTCTTCATATGATGTGTGGTGTACGGCACGTGCGTCTTATTGACCGTAATATCGGTTCGAGGTTGCTCGATCATCTATTCGAAAATCGAAGTTACGTGCTTCGCGCTCGACTCACGCGCGCGAGTTATTCTCGTGCATCGAGGTTGATGTTGTGTACGCGCAGAAATCGTGTCGCGTTTCCGCGGCGGGAGAGCAGCCGATCGCGCCGCGCCGCCCGATCGTGGGTCGATGAACGGTAGCTAGACCGAGATCGCGTTATGCGCTGAATACTCGAACGGGCGCTCGGGCGATCGGGAAGTCGTCACGAATCTCTGAATCCGCTCTCGGGAGAATCCAGCGCCGATCGGCCGAACGCCGAGGCCCGTAACGCTTCATAACGCTTGAGTAATCGACTTAGTAATGATCGCCGGGCTGCGCCATTTTACGTGCGCGCGGCTCGCTCGGAATTTTTTCTCGCGACTGATCGTGAAAATCGCGGAACGCGAAACTGGAACGGAGAAGCAGAGTGATGCACTTGCGGGAATTACGCCGCGCAATGCTTAAGGTAGTTCTAGCGCCAAATATTAATTTTACATAAATTCGAGGAAAATGTGAGAGAATTGCAAAGACTTCTCGATGGACTAAAAATCTGAAAAAATTCATGCACATTAAAGGTACTCAAAATATGAATTTTGCATAATAATATTTCTAAAATGTTATTAACAAATTCATGAAAAAAAAACATTGTTTAACAAATATTTCGATGACCCAAGTTTTTTTTTAATGAAAATGATTCCTTCAATTTTCTGAATACGTATGCATTTTTTCAGATTTTTAAGTACTCTTTGAAATTTGTACATGTTTTCCATATAAAAAAAACACAAATTTCAAAGAGTACTTAAAAATCTGAAAAAATTCATACGTATTCAGAAAACGAAGAAATCATTGTCATAGCCAAAAAAACTTGGGTCATCGAAATATTTGTTAAACAATTTTTTTTTTCATCAATTTGTTAATAACATTTTAGAATTATTATTATTCAAAATTAATCTTTTCAGTACCTCTAATGTGCATGCATTTTTTCAGATTTTTCGATCATTGAGAAGTCTGCAATTCTCTCTAATTTTTCTCGAATTTATGCGAAATGGACTCTAGGCGCTAGAACTACCTTAAGGGAATGTAAAATACCGACTCTGCACCTCGAAAGTTCGGAGGTGCCGCTTTTCGCGAATTATGAACGGATCGAAGCGAAAATTGAAATACAGACGCCAGTAATGTGAATTTCGTGCGTGAATTAGTCAGAATTTTGATTTTCGAAAAAAACATTTACAGATCAATTACCCGCTGAGAAATCTGTAATGAGAAATTCGATTCTTTTTCTTCAATTTTTCGACAAAAACTGAGAAAAGCGACTAATTCACGCACTCGATAATAAAAAATCACACATGATACGTGCATTCCGATTACGATTTGGTAGCAACAAGTAAGCAAAACGCGCTTCAGAAAGAATTGTCGGTAACTACGACAAATTTTCACGTCTCGCACCAGCTATCGCTCTCACACTCACATGTCACGTCGTACATGTTTCACATGCCCTTAAGGGCATGTGAAATACCGACTGCGGTAATAAAAACTGTAATTAACGTTTCTTACGCATATTTGCATTTACAACTAAAAGAAGAAATTCATTCCCTGCGGATTTCACCGGTGCAAGGAATTAATTTCTTCTTTTAGCTGTAAATGCAAATATGCGTTAAAAACATTAATTACAGTTTTTATTACCGCAGTCCGTATTTCACATGCTCTTAACACTCATATAGCGCTGTCTCTCTCACACCTAACCTCACTTTTTGATTTTTCGATTCTCCCAACAAATGGCTTCCAATATCGAAACACAAGAAGCTCGGCCCATTTTTGCAATACTTCCACGCATTCTCTCTAAATCTGAGCTCAATCTGGCTGGTAGCCCGGAAAAAAATAGGTGTCAAAAACGTCAGTTGAAGGGGGGGGAAGCAGCGATGCATCGCTGCGCAAAAATTTCATTTCGAAATAATTTAAATACTCACCCGAGCCAAATTGAAGGCCTGACGTAATCGGGATGGAAAGAAATCCCTCTGACCCTGAAACGTGCGAACTCGTTAGCCGCGCGCGAACGGAGAGCATTCTCGTGTTTTCAAGACTCTCGAGTTCACGAGCAGCACTGACTGAACGCGCGCCGCGCGCTCCCGCCTGGATTTCCGCGGACATGCGCGCGGAGTGACACTGAGAAATTCCACGGCATCCGGTGATTATCGCGCAGCTCGCCAAGATTAGGCGATAATTCACCGTTACTCCAAAGCGACTGAGAATCACTTGTTTAAACGTTAATCTTGTATTAGCATGAAGAAAAAGAAAATTAATTCTCCAGTGACTCATATAACTAGATGAGTGCAAAAACTTCCGCTCATCAAGCAATATATTATTATTATTACCATTATTATCATTATTATAATTATTATCATTATTATCATCATTATCCTTAATATCAGTACTATTATTATTGTCATTGCTACCATTATTATTTTCACACTTATTATCTTTATTATCTTTATTAGTATAATTATTCTTATTATTGCTATCATTATTACTCTTATGGTTACTAACATATTTCATCGTCGATAATAAAAATATTACCAATACTGACTGTTTTAGATTCTTACATTTTTTGTTCGTTTTACAGGTACGAAATGCGGTCACCCGGCAGTGCCGATGAACTCGAGGGTCTCCATCACGGACGAGAGTCTATCAGCTGGCACCCTGGCGACTTACACCTGCGACGCCGGTTACGAGCTCTTCGGGTGAGCAGAAGACACTTGTGCGAAAAACCCGAGCGAGGAAAATACGTCTATCCCGCTCACGTGCGGCTCACTGCTCCACTCGTGCGCGCGCGGCTAACGGCAATTAAGGACGCAATTAGCGTTCACGGGCGAGTAACGGTGTCGGCGCACCGAGATGTGCGAGGACGTTAGATAAGAAGCTCCGCACACGCCGGTTGATGCTACGCGATGTCTCTGCTGCCGTTTTGTCGCGCGCTACTTTTGCTCTATATCTTCTTTGACCATTACTATTTTTTTTTTTTTCTTTTTTTTCAAACGTGGATTTTTTTCCGGACGCTAATCCTGTTTTAACAAGATTATGCGCAAAAAAATGAAGGATCAGGTGTTGCCATTTTTCGAGCGATAGTCTGATCAATGAGTACTGAGAACAAAACTTTTTTTTTTTTTTTTTTTTCAAAATCACTTTAGGAAGGGTTTGATACCAGTTTTTTCGTGGATAGAATATGCAACTTGAAAATTCGAAAAGAAAATTTTCGTGACGACGATCTTGTAAATTATTGTTTTAAAAAGAACATTTATTTAAATTGTTCCTCGGCGCAATTTAGCATTTATGCTAAAGAAGGGAAACACATCTTTGTTTCTGCGCGCCGCGGCTGCGCCTTTGTTGATTAAATCTTTTTGCACTTCGGTTCTGTTTCGTGTTTCCCGTCGTGAAGTTTCTTGTCCGATCGGACGTCGAGAGTCATTCGCTCCTTTATCTGCATCTGAGTACGTTCTTCAGGTACGTTTTTTTCTCTCTCTCCACCGAGAAAGGCCGGATACGTGGTTATAATTGTCTTCGATTTTTTCACTTCCGATATTCTCAGAATGAGAGAACAAAAAGAATTGCGTTAGCATCGCAGCGTTCTTCTCGCAGGATTCTCAACCGCGGTAGAGTCTCAATTACTCGACGATTATCGTTGGTGCACGAGGATTAAACGATCAACCGAGCGTTAAATAGCATCGTTTATTTATTTTTTATAGCTTTCTCAGATTCCCCGCTATATTCGCGAGCCAATCGAACGTTGAATCAAAGCCCTATCGACCAAATCGATATTTCCGTTATGCGCGAACGTTACAAAAATCAATATCAAGACATTCTGAACGCTGTTTCTCATTTTTTCCAATGCAAAAAAAGCAACGCAGTCTCGCGATAAATCAACAGCACCAGCAGGAAGTCTTTGGCAGCAGCAGAGCTGAGATAACGAATCAGCTGCACTTAGGCCTGAGATTAGCCAACACTGAATTAACATTAGTTCGACTACTGTTGCATCAGCCTATAATAGGAGATATCAGACATAAACAGACCTCATAAATTGTCGATTACAACGCCCTCCGTATCACTGACGTGAATCGTCGGTAGTAAAACAGGAAGTACCGTTTGTTAGAGATTTTTATCCACCCTAGAATTCACTTCTTATGACAATTTTTCCCATAAACTATCTCCTATATATTCACCGAAAAATGACACTAACAGGATTTATCAGACATAAACAGGCCTCATAAATTGTCGATTGCAACGCTTGTCGTATCGCTGATATAAATCGTTGAGAGTGAAAGAGGAAGTACCGTTTGTTAGAGATTTTTTTCCACCCTAGAATTCACTTCCTGCGACAATTTTTCCCATAAACTATCTCCTCTATATTCACCCAAAAATAAAACTAACAGTTAGAATTTATCAGACACAAACAGACTTCATAAATTGTCGATTGAAACGCTTGTCGTATGACGGATGTAAATTGTCGACAGTGAAACAGGAAGTACCGTTTGTTAGAGATTTTTACCCACCCTAAAATTCACTTCCTATGACAATTTTTCCCATAAACTATCTCCTCTATATTCACCCAAAAATAACACAAACAGTTAGGATTTATGAGACACAAACAGACCTCATAAATTGTCGATTGCAACGCGTGTCGTATCACTGACGGAAATCGTCGACAGTAAAACAAGAAGTACCGTTTGTTAGACATTTTCGTCCATCCTAGAATTCACTTCCTACGACAACTACATATTATTAATAACGCCAGTAATATCATCTACCTTGTTTGGCTATTTTACATTAATATCTATGAGAAAGCGACCTACGATAACTTCTCCCGTCAACTATCTTCTCTGTATACCCCATAAAGATAACACTAACAGTAACCCCAAGAGGCCCCCATACCAGGAAATAAATAACAGCAGCTGCGTCTCGAACGATGTTTCAGCCGGACTAGAATACTCAGCTCTATTGCCGCGAGGAATTTTTTAATCTCGTCGAGCGAGCGGCAGATCTCGAGATTCGAATATGCACCGCGCTCGAGTCCAGTCGCTCCAATCTCACAATCGGACGTGCCCCGTTTGTCCGACCGCGGCTCAACCACCTACGGAGCCAGCTGACGTTGAAGACGGAGAGAGAAAAATGTACTTCGTGTCGCAAGAAAAATTCGGAGCTAACGGGCCTCGACTCATACGCGACCGGGCGGAGTTCCAGCACGGATTTGCCGAGGGGTACCCGTATGGAAAAAAATAGACGTGAAATATACGCTAAAAATATATACAGATTATAAGTTGCATATATTTGACATATATACCGTTATTAATAATATACGTAACATATATGTCGTATATATGCTACATTTTGGCGCGTTTCTCATATACGACATATATGCCCACATATATACGACATATATACACACATATACACGACATATATGCACACACATACACATAAAAATGCACATAGAAAAATGCATAATTAATCGCATTTAATTGTCCAGACGTGTTCGCAAATTATGTCACATATTTTCAAAATATATTTTGCAGATATGATTTTTTATAGAATTTTTATTTTCTACATATATATGTTACATATCAGAAATATATATTGAATATGTATGTTGTATAATACTTACGAAATATATAAAACATATACCCCGCATATATTCATGACATATATGCGGGATATATAATCTATGTGCAACATTTTGGCGGAATATATGTCACTCATATAGCATATATGTCGCATATATTTTTAGCGTATATTTCAGATATATATATTTCCATACGGGGAGAGAGAGAGAAAAATGTATTTCATGTCGCAAGAAAAATTCGGAGCTAACGGGCCTTAACTCATGCGCGACCGGGCGAAGTTCCAGCACGGATTTGCCGAGGGGTCACGCGCGGCCGGATCGTGTTCCTGGTTACGCGTAAGCGCACCTCGACGCGTGTATCGGCCGTGTCCGAGCGTCGCTCCCGCCCGAGCGTGACCGTAGGGACGCCCGCGTTACCAATTTCGACGTTACGATTGTCAATAATTATTGCCCAACGCACGGCAACGCGTGTACTTTCACCTGGATATATGGCGACTCCTCTTTGTCAATTGACCGAATGCCCGGTTACGTATTGGTGTAATAGTTACTCGATATTGGATGTTCGGAGCTTCCGCCGGAGAATCCTCGACGTTTCCTCGAACGTAACACGTTGGCTTCCTGAGAACGAGAAAAAGAAGTAGGGAGTCGTTGTGACACACGGAATTTGGGACGCTTCGATGAGGATAGGAAATTTTATTTTTTTTTACTTCTTTTTATTTTATTTTTTGGGCTGTTTGTTATATTTTAATATTTTCTTGAACGTAACACGGTTGCTTCCTGAGAACGAGAAAACGAAGTAGGGAGTCGTTGTGACACAGGGAATTTGGGACGCTTCGATGAGGATAGGAAATTATTTTTTTTTTACTTGTTTTTATTTTATTGTTTGAGCTGTTTGTTATATTTTAATATTTTCTTAAACGTAACACGTTTGCTTCCTGAGAACGAGAAAAAGAAGTAGGGAGTCGTTGTGACACAGGGAATTTGGGACGCTTCGATGAGGATAGGAAATGATCTTTTTTTACTTGTTTTTATTATATTGTTTGAGCTGTTTGTTATATTTTAATATTTTCTTGAACGTAACGCGTTGGCTTCCTGAGCACGAGAAAAAAGTAGGCGTTCGTTGTGACACAGGGAATTGAGGACGCTACGATGAGGAAAGAAAATATTATCTTTATTTCACTTGTTTTTGTTTTTATATATTTTGCTTCCTCAAGAAGCTTTGTTTTAGTGAAAAAAATTTTTTTTCGAGATTTTGATGTCAACGTGTTCAGAATGTTCCAAAACGTCGAGAAAACACATTTTGAAAAAATGTCTGGATGTATGTGTGTGTGTGTGTGTGTGTGTGTGTCTGTGTGTGCACATGATTAAACCTTAATAACTCGAGAACGGTTTGAGATATCAAGCTGAAATTTCTACCACATATTGGGTGGTCACTGCCTCTTCTTGGGTGCAATTTTTAGCAAAATCTATGCAGTCTTTTGTTTTTTAGGGCACTTTTAATTTTCCAAAAATTCTCTGTACGCTCTGTCTCTTCCATATTTTTTTAGATATCGGGTTGAAATTTGGTAAAAAGTTGAACTATTACAAACTAAAGACCGCTATTGAATTTGGGAAGAATCGACCAAACCGTTCAAATTTTATGGCAGTTTCAATTTTTTGAAAAAAACTCGATTTTACTCCTATTTTCGTAATTTCTGAGATATCGAGTTGAAATTTGGTTTACAAGTATATTATCACCAGACTAAGTTTGTATATAAATTTGGAGTTGATCCGTGCAGAGGGCGTGATTTTATGGCATTTTGAATTTTTCGAAAGAATGTTGATCGTTCTTGAAACAAAACAAAGCTTCTTGAGGAAGCCAAAAATTAAAAATGTTGTCTACCCTACAAACTAAGCGGGGTAGACTGTGATTATAGGCGGAGAGGAAGCATTATGACAACGATCTAGTTGTCAGCCTTTTTATATTGTTCTGGGCTATTGTTTGTTATATGTTTATGTTTTCATGAACGTAACGCGTTGGCTTCCTGGACGCGAGAAAATAAGGCATATGTTGTGACACAGGGGATTGAGGACAGGAAATCATTTCTTTATTTTCTCGTTTGTTTATTTTTATTTTAGACTGTCTGTTATATTTTATTGTCTGTGTGTAACTTGACGTTCACAGTTGGTTTTCTATTTTTCAGACAATCCATTCTGAAGTGCAACAACCAGGGCAAATGGCAAGGCGAGCTACCTTTTTGCGGTGAGTTGGACGTGAAAAGATTTTCTTTTTTTTCCGACATTTCACTCTATATTTATTTTTCACCATCGCGTGCGCCGGTTTAGTGACTGTTGTTTTTTCAGTTGCCTGCAATCGATAGATATAATCTGTGGCGAAGCTTTGAAACACGATATATTTTCGTGCATCGAACTTGCCGCGCGATTCGGTCTCGATTTCGTTGTACGAGTCGCTCTCACTCGAACTTTCACCGGCGATCTAACTTCGCAAATGTCGCGGTGGCCACGGATGACAGGCGAGAGGAAGACCGCAAATTAGGGCGACGGAACGAAGAAAATTGCAAACCGAAACCGCCGCGAACACCCACTGCGTCCGCGGCTGTATCTGCGGCCGGGGATAAACATACAATGGGAAATATTCTCCGGGAATATTTGCATCTCTTGCGGCAGTCGCGTGGACCGCACAGTTTTGCTGCAATTTTTACGCTGAGATTCTGTAATAACTGCAAAAATGCAGGCGCGAATTCCATTGAAATAATGTTATGTATCAACACTGAAAAAAAAGTTGCAAAGTCGAACTTTGCAAATTGCTTCCTCATTAATTTTCGTTTTTCACAAAGCCACCTCCATGAAGAAGCTTGTTTATCATTTTTGGCTTCCTCACAGAGGAAGCTTTGTGAAAAACAAAAATTAATGAGGAAGCAATGTGCAAAGTTCGACTTTGCAACTTTATTTATTTGAACTAAAGAAAGCTCTGTTACAAACACCGTCACATCTAATTTTGATTAGATACTAAGTTTTATCTTACTTTCTTAACTTTGGCGGAAGTTATAACGAAAATCGACTTTTTTAAATTCAAAATGGTGTAAAATCCGAACGACTTTACCGATCATCACCAAATTTCGTACGTAGCAGGCCTGTATGTTGTTTTTCCACTATACAACAATTCGGTTCATTTTTTAAAATTCGACGTGATTTAGAGCAAAATATTGTTTTTTCGAAAAATTCAAAATTCTATAAAATCTGAACCGCTTTACGGATTTTGTCGAAATTCAATACCATACAACATTAGACGTATCTTCAGTTATGAAGAACTATTTAGCTAAATCGGCGAAATTTTACGAAAGTTAGAGCGACCACGCCCTTTTTTCAACAAATTCAAAACTATATAAAATCTTAATTACTATATACATTTTGTCAAAAATCGCGGTATTCAAAGAGGGGCGACTACTCTACTTATATGCCAAATTTGAGCCCAATCGCTCGAACGGTTACTGAGTGAGAGGCGATTGAATTTTCGAAGCCCAGAACACACACACTCACACACACACACACATACGGACATTTTTTCTCGACGATTTAGGTGATTCTAAGCATACTGGCATAAAAATCTCGAACATATTTTTTTTTTTTTCATGAAAACAAAGCTTCCTCTATGAGGAAGCAAAATATATATATAAGGCTAATTTCTCTCGTTATAACGGAAATTCCAAAAGCAAACATAAAATTTTAGTAAAATTTGAAGCAAAAAATGTCTGGCTGTGTCCACTTGAACTTGGATGCAATTTTTTCGCGACAGCAAAAGTAAAAAGTCGAAAGTAAAAGAGTTAATTTCCGTGAAAAGTAAAGAAAAAAACCGAACGACACGAGGGAAATGAATATGATTAGAGCAACGCGGGTTAGCTTAATTAGAACATTTATCACTGTTATAACTACTTTCCGGCTGTAGGATCCATGCGCTTGTAATAAAAAGTGCCGCAAAATTATATATTTCCTCCTGGTCTTCCGATCCGGAAAGATAAAAGCGTTAAGAATGGCGAGAAGCGCACTTTCACACGTTCGCGAGACTGACTTTCCTGCGTAGAATTTTTAAGCAAACGTGCCCGAGGCGTATAATGTTTGAACGGAAAATCAGTGTACAGGGCGAACACTTGGAACGAATTTCTGTAATAACGAAATGAGCCGCAAATGCGAGCAGTTTTTCTGACAAGTCGATCATTTTCGTCAATTTAAAAATATAATCCGGAAGCAAAAGTGAAAACGAGAGTAAAAACGAATTCCTCGCATCACACGAGTTGCGATATACACCTGAATTGTGCGTCAGTTAACTGGATAGCGGTAAAAGTAAAAAAAAAAGAAGAAAAAACAGGATCGCACCGATATCGTACGTTTCGACCATTAAGACCGGCAGTAAAATATTCGAGGACGTAATTTCGCTTCGGCGTTGATCCGAAAGTGCGAATGAGAGAAAGTAAAAATACTCCACGCGTGCGGCCGACGCAACAGTCGATAAAATTGTCGTAATAATTCGGACGTTACGAATAAAAAAAAGTTGCAAAGTAGAACTTTGCACATTGCTTCCTCATTAATTTTCGTTTTTCACAAAGCCACCTCTATGAAGAAGCTTGTTTATTTAACATTTTGGCTTCCTCATAGAGGAAGCTTTGTGAAAAACGAAAATTAATGTGGAAGCAATGTGCAAAATTCTACTCTGCAACTTTTTTTATTTGAACAAAAGAAAACTCCGTCACCAAACACCGTTACATCTAATTTTCATTAGATACAAAGTTTTGTCCTACTTTCTTATCTTTTGCGGAAGTTATCGCGAAAATCTAAATTTTTTGAAAAATTCAAAATGGTGTAAAATCCGAACGACTTTACCGATCATCACCAAATTTCGTACGCAGCAGGCCTGTATGTTGTTTTTCGACTGTGGATCATGTTGGTACCTTTGTTAAGATTCGATGTGATTTAGAGCAAAATTAATTTTTTTCGAAAAATTCGAAATTCAGTAAAATCCGAACCGCTTTACCGATTTCGTCGAAATTCAATACCATACAACATTGAACGTATCTTTAGTTATAAAGAACTATTTAGCCAAATCGTCTTATTTTTACGAAAGTTAGAGCGACCACGCCCTTTTTTCAACAAATTAAAAACTACATAAAATCTTAATGACTATATATGTTTTGTCAAAAATCGCGCTATTCAAAGAGGGGCAACTACTCTACTTGTGTGCCAAATTTGAGCCCGATCGTGCAAACGGTTACTGAGTGAGAGACGATTGAATTTTCGAAGCCCAGAACACACACACACACACACACATACGGACATTTTTTCTAAACCACTTTTCTCGACGTTTTAGGTGATTCTAAGCATATTGGCATGAAAATCACGAAAAAAAAAATTTCACGAAAACAAAGCTTCCTCTATGAGGAAGCAAAATAACTGGCAGATCACAGAATAATTTTGGAGTAACCGGCAAAGCGACAAACGTTTGTGTCACGAGACGTTTGAGCGTGAATTGTTTAGCCGAGATTGGCCGAGGCTACAGGTGGTTTCATTTTCCACGGCAAAATACATCCTGTCGGTAACGAGTCTTCCACTCTTCCTGGCGCTCGTTACGGTTTCAAACAATTAGGGTTCCGTTTAAAAGCAATTAATAAATGCGCCGTGTAACACCGAACGGCCTCAGCCGAGCCCAAGACGTGCGCCAACGCGCGCGGCATAATTCCCGTTGTTCACTACTGCGCTCCTTCGCCGCTATTGCTTCTCTAATTTCCACATTGTACGCGCCGGTTTCCCTCTCGTCTGTAGATCCGTGAGATTCTTTTTTTTCTCTCTCCTCTTCCTTCTCGTCGCGACACGGCAATAAAGCACGACAGTAAAATCCGTAACCCAGTTTCCAGTTTCGCATTCGTTGCACCCGCAGCGTCATCATCATCCATCATCATCAGCGCACTCGTAGCTCGGGAGTAACTGTGAAGATCATTCAGGCAGTCCATTACCTACCTGTTATTGAGGGGAAGAGACTATAAAGATGTTTCAACTTTTTTTTTCACTATTCTTTTACCATCCTCTCCGTCTTTTGCAACGAAATTGCGCGAGGATTTATGAGTTTGCTTTAATTCCAAATTTGCGTTAACGTCGAAGCGTTTAAACTATCTTTTATTTCTTTTATTGCACCACCACGTTGTATTGTAGGAGCAGGAGCTATTTATTTTAAAGTGTTTATTAGGGTGTGTACAAAAAAGTTTTTTTTTTTAACTCCAAAGGTACGTGTTTTGACCTCAATATATACACACCTTATACAGAAAACGCGCCAATTAAATTTTTTTAATTATTTTAAATTTGAGGTTTGTTGCAATAAAAGACCTCGATCGCGACACCTCAAAATATTATTTGTCAGTGAACTCCTTTGACACAATTGATTGTTAGGTCAACTTTTTGAGCTTAAGCTATGAAGACAAAAACAGTGCTACGCAGATAGAAACGGAAATTAAGAAAAAATAAAAATAATGAAAAATTGAGAATTTGTTTCTTCTTAATTTTCGTTTCTATCTGCGTACTGTCGCACTTTCAATCAATTCTGCCAAAGGAATTCACGAACAATTAATATTTAGAGGTGCTTCAATCGAGGTCTTTTATTGCAACAAATCTCAAAGAAAAAATATTTTTTTAAATGTTAGATGAGCTTTCGGTGTAGGAGGTGTGTTTCAGGTCAGAACACATACTTTTGCAGTAAAAAGAAATACAAATTAAAAACAAAGTATTTTCTTTTACACACCCTAGTGTTTATGTATTCTTGACTCTGGGACGTAGATACATTTCATCAATTCTTGAATAAAATTTCGAAACAAAATTTAGTTACATAAAAATTAAATTTTTGATAGGACAATTTTTTATTTTATGCTTGTGTATTTTTAACGTTTTTAATTTCTTGTTCATCAGGTACAAACGTGGCTTTCCGCAGACCGACCAATCAGTCGACGACGGTGCGCGGTGGCGACTCGGGTCACGGCAACGACGGAGACGTCAGCACGGAGCATGACGGAAAGCGGTGCACGGAGACGCAGAGCGAACCGAGTCCGTGGTGGCGGGTCGATCTTCTCAAACCTTACGCCGTTAAGGTCGTCCGGGTGACGACCCGCGGATGCTGCGGTACGTTAAAAGTACCGCAATAATCATGTACATAAAACGCCACTTTTAACCATTTTCCATCGCGAGAGGCGCTAATTAATTTATTCATCGCAGGTCATCAACCGCTTCAGGATATTGAAATCAGGGTCGGCAACAGCAGCGCGGAATTGCAGAGGAATCCGCTGTGCGCCTGGTTCCCGGGAACCATAGGTAATTCTCGCCCACAATATCAAAAGACATTTTTTTTCAGTTTCAAATAGGGGTGGGCGATGTTTGTCGATTAATCGATCGCCGATGTTTTTTTTTTCGAGAAATCGATGTTTTTTTCCGATTTTTTTCAAAACCGATTAATCGATGTTCGATGTTTATTTATGAAACACTGACAAAAAAACATCGAAGACGGTCTGTGCGGTGTTACAAGTATATTTTAACAGTTTTAAAGAAATATCAGCTCTCGATAATTTTGCATCACTAAAGTTCGTGATATATTTAATTCTTGTGTAACGTGTGTCATATGGTGTATAATATGACGTTCAATGGAAGACAGATTATCCGATCTATTTTTTTCTATTTACAATTCTGCGTGAATCACAACCCTTATCCTTATGCAAATTGTATCTGCCATTTATATTATACGTATATTGAATTTTTAGGAGTAGAAACAAATTTAACCAACAACGGCTACAACTCATGATTTCACGAATTATGGTTATTCAATGCTGATTCAAGAATCACTGTGTTTTTAATGTGCCTTGAGACCTTGGTCGACTTTCTTTATTTGAATAAAACAATTTCGCTGATTTTGTTTTGATTTTTCAACGTTTTCTACTTTACCGATGTAAAATAATCGATGTTCCGATGTTTTTTGAGAAACTTCGATTGTTCATAATCGATTTTTTAACATCGATTTTTTTTTCTCAACATCGCCCATCCCTAGTTTTAAATATTAAAAAATATCGTAATTTTCGTTCTCATTAATAGAGGAAGGCATAACGAAAACCTTCGCGTGCGCCAGAGCTCTCGTTGGACAGTACGTTTTTCTTCAGCTCGTCGGAGTCGAAGGAAGTCTGAGTCTCTGCGAGGTCGAAGTCTTCGCGACTGACGGTCAGTTAACTGATCATTAAGTAATATAATATCCCGTTGCTCCGACGTGTTATTTGCAACTAGGTCGCCTGTTCTGTTTTTTTTTCTTACTGTTTTTTTCCTCTTCTTCAGAATTCTCGATAGACAGGTGTGCGCACAAAGGTACTCCGGCCGATGCCGATCTGGCTGCATTCAATTCCACCTGCTACGAGTTTGTAATCTCGAAGGGTGGATCCTTTCAGGAAGCGAGGAACCACTGTCGCTCCAGGGGCGGCGATTTGGTTCACGGTTTCACGGTGAATAGATCACTCATGAATTGCTGATCATGTCATAGAACGGGTGGGGGTCACAATAGCTTATGACCAAAATAATGAATCGCTAAAATAGAACATTTCAAAATAATGAACGGTCTGAAACTAGAATGGTCATTATTATGAAATTCGCAATTTCAGCCATTCGCTATTATGATTCCATTTTAATAAAGATGTGGGTCAAAATAGTGAATGATCGAAACAGCGAATGGCCGAAATAACGAATTTCATAATGATGGCCATTCTAGATTCAGACCTTTCATTATTTTTAAATTTGCTATTTCAGCCATTCGCTATTTTGGTCATTAGCTATTTTTACCAGTACCCCATAGAGCCTTTTTTATACACCAAAAATGGATCGCTGTTATGTATTACTTATTTCTTTCGTTGTTATGTATCTTTTTGTTTAAGGGAGTTTCGTCGACTTTCATCTTGAAAAATCTGGAGCGAAGAAAGGACAAGCTCAAGACTCAGTTGGTTTGGATCGGAGCGCAAAAGGAGCCCGTGATAACGGCGAGAACCTGGCGCTGGGTGAACGGTGAGTCGAGGCAAAGAAATATTCGCCTATTCTCAAATCTCAGCGGGATTTCACCCCTCGGTCCTCTGAGGCAACCGATCAACAATCGCGCCTGTCGAACGATGATTCGCCACAGTGAGCTGTACCACGAATTGTGAGAACGAGGTCGGCCACCGAGCAGTTTTTGTCTTACGTAACACCAGAGACTCCGTCCTTTTCCCTCCTTTATTCTGGGCGCGAAAGTACATCGATCCTCCGCTCGCCATGGCTGATCGGCGTGACTGACAATTATTGGATAATTACACTAGACTCAGGTGGAAATTCCGCGCGACTTGGTAATAGAAATTATGAAATTGCGACACTCTGCTACTAATTACAGTCATTCGGAAATCTTTTTTTATAACGTCGTAAAGTCGCGATAAAAAATAATGCAGCAAATATTTATCATCATTATTACGGTCATGCAAATAAGCTGTATATTATTCGTGGAAAGACAACGCATTAATGTCTTTATACGCGTTATTAGAAAAACAATTTTGATGACAAATAGCAAAGTATAAAAATGGTAAAATGTTACGAATTACAAATTCATGTCTGTCGTCTCTACAAAGAAAAATGAAATCTTTTTTTATAACGTCGTAAAGTCGCTATAAAAAATAATGCAGCAAATATTTATCATCATTATTACGTTCATGCAAATAAGCCGTATATTATTCGTGGGAAGACAACGCATTAATGTCTTTATACACGTTATTAGAAAAATAATTTTGATGACAAATACCAAAGTATAAAAATGGTAAAATGTTACGAATTACAAATTCATGTCTGTCGTCTCTGCAAAGAAAAATGTAATCGCTGTTGTTAATAGCGCGAGGCAATTGTTAGTGAAGCGCGAAAGAAACGCATTACGTCTGCTATACATTAAATGGAACGTGAAAGTAAAAGCCTCGTGACGCAAGGTAAACCGGAAGCCACGGATGCTCCCTGGTATATTCATTCGTCCGCTAAATCGTGCCTATTAATATACCGCGCTGCCATTGCTCCTTGCGTCGTACGTGGAGGCTCCGTCCCGTTGCGTCGCGCATAATAATGTGAAATTTTTGTTTTCTCAATATGCAGGGGAAATCGTCCAGCGACCGTCCTGGGGCAAGGACCAACCCAACAATTACAACGGCGAACAAAATTGCGTCGTTCTCGACGGCGGCAGAAGTTGGTTGTGGAACGACGTTGGCTGTAATCTCGATTATCTACACTGGATTTGTCAAAGTGGTAAGAAAAATAAAGAAAATACAAATCGACGCAAAAACGTCCAATGAAGTACAGTAGAACCTCGATCATCCGAACCCTCAATTATCCGGACGAGGAGATGATTAGTTTATCCGAACACTCCATTATCCCAACGTTGGCGCGAAAGATACATTGTTGCTTGAATATGCAAAAAAGCATTCAACGTTTTTCATATATTTATTTGAACGTTTTTGAACGTCATATAAATATAGAAATATAATACATATCTACTCTGTTTTTATGTAAAAAAAAGGGTTTTTTACGATCCCGTCCCCAAAAAAAACTACGTTTCGATTATCCGAACTAGTCTCGGTCCCAATTGGTTCGGATAATCGAGGTTCTACTGTAGTGAATAATAATTATCGTAAAATCGAAGTCTCCTGTCAATTAAAAGACTGACGTCTTTCTCAGTTCCTTCCGTGTGCGGCAGTCCGGACAAAGCTGAAAATACCACGATAATCGGCAAGAAAAGATCGATAGGATCGTCGATCGACTACGCCTGTCCCGATGGCTACATGCTCGTTGGTTCCAAGTCGCGAACGTGCGAGACGACGGGATTCTGGAGTGGAATTGCGCCAACCTGCAAATGTGAGTACAATTCACAGCCTTTACGTTATTTTTACGCAAAAATGCACTTATAAGTTGCATCTTCTTTGGGGGGGGGTAGGGTCTGTACGGTGAAAAAATTACCTTTTTTTACCCATTTTTTACAAGACACGGGCAGTGTATTCTAAATTTAATGATTACAGCATTGTAGAGCAACATTTCAAGGTAACGCTGCCGAGTTTTTTTTTTTTTTTTTTTTTTGTAACGCTCGAAAGTAAAAAACGTGATTTCCGCCGAAAAAATCGGCCAATTTGTTATTGTAAAAAAAAAATAACAACAAATTTGAAAAAAAAACTCGACAGCGTTACCTGATGAATTATATAGAGAGAGAGTGTACCAAATTTGAAAAGAATCGGTGCTATAGATTTTACAGTACAACCGTCACCGACTTTTAAAACATGAAGTGTGGGAAAATCGCTTTAAAGTGAATACTTATATACGAAACAACACAGAGCCTCGGATGGTTGAAATTTCATATCTCCGTTAATTTTGCTCCGATTGCTCTAAACATTTGATACAACATTCTTGAGATGTTGAGCATTAATAAAAATAAAAAAAATTTAAATGGAAAATAACATTTCAAGACCGTATCCCCCCTTAAATTATAAAAAAAAAAAAAATACTTGTTTTTGCCTACAGTCGTCGATTGCGGAGCGCTGCCGAATTTCCCCAACGGAGTCATCACTTTGGTGGACCGGCGAACGACTCACGGAGCGTTCGCTGACTATGTCTGTAACACGAATTACACTCTGGTCGGTGACACGAGGAGACGATGTGGAGACGGCGGAATTTGGAGCGGCCATCAGCCTCAGTGTCTCTGTGGGTTTAAAAAAAAAATCGCAACTCGACGAGAGTAATTGAAAAAAATCAAGTTCTTTTCGAAATATCATTTCGTCTCTCGTATTTTCAGTTGACTGGTGTCCAGAACCACCAAAAATAAGCGGAGGTGTCGTGACTACCACCGGAAAGCGAGCAGGTTCCACCGCGACCTACACTTGCCAAAATGGATTTATTCTATTCGGCGACAATGTGAGTTACCCGCTATTTATTGAGTAATAGTCTGACGCAAATGAAACGCAACCCTCAAACTTCCACGGCCGGTTGAATGACTCCGAGTCATTGTAATTCGCAGTGCCATATGATTATAATTAGACTCGCCGCGCGGAATGCAATTAGAATGTTTTTCTCTGTCTCTCTCTCTCTCTCTCTCGACGCCCATATAACGTACGCAACTTTGGAGCGGCGCGACGTGCGTACGTCGCTCGTTACTCAAGTCTCGTTGGGAATAACGTCGCGGTAATTAATATCAAACGAGCTCCGCGCGTGTGCCGAAACCGGGAGCTCCAAAATCCTCGCTGGAACCCTCGAAACTACGTGCCGCAATCGTCGTTGGCTCATCGACATTGTTGTCGTACCGATTGCAGAGAAAAAAATCCGTGTTAGGGCGTAACGCGAAGGCAAATTGCGTGGGTCTTGTGGCAAGCAGCAACAATTTTTTTCCTCCCTTCGACAGGTCATAAAATGCGACGTTGGAGGTGACTGGTCGGGAAAAGCGCCGCAGTGCAAATTCGTCGACTGCGGGGCTCCCGCGCAAATTGAGTTTGGTAACGTTAATCTCGTGAACGGCACGACCACCGTCGCCAGCCTCGCGGAATACACTTGCCAGGAGGATTACTGGCTCGTCGGTGAATCGAGACACGAGTGCACCAGGGAGGGCAAATGGAGTCACGAGACGCCGGCCTGCGAACGTAAGGAAATCAAGATTCAAACATTAAACGTTATCAATTATGTAATTTGAACAAATTGAAACTCTGCGGAATTAGCGCTCGAAATTTTACGCAAGTTTATGAAATTGATGATAAATTCACAAGGGGTTTCAGAAATAAATTAATTTTTATGTTTAATTTTAAAAATTTAGAAATTACATGAAAAACAAAATCAAATTCAATCAAGTAACATCTGATTAATTTTTATGTAGAATTTAGAAATGACATGAAAATCAAAATCAAATTCAATCAAGTAACATCTGATTAATTTTTATGTAGAATTTAGAAATTACATGAACAAAATTATGACTTCGCAGTGATAACTTGCGAGGAGCCGGACGTCCCGAGCGGAAGTTACGTCGTCGGTTACGACCTGAACGTCCACAGCTCGATCGAGTACAACTGCGAGACGGGTTACCTTCTTCACGGCGAGGCGAAGCATTCTTGCGGAAAGGACGGCGAGTGGAGCGGCGAAGTTCCGAGCTGCGAGTGTGAGTAACAAAAGCCACGCAATAAAACGGCAATAAATCGTCATTCCCGGGGGGGTTGTTATTAACTCGTTGCGTGCATTGTAATTGCAGATATCGACTGCGGCAAAGTTCTGCCGATGCTGAACGGCGCCGTGGAATACGTGAACGGCACGACGCACCTGGGAAGCGAGATATCCTACAGTTGCACGAGAAATTACAGGCTTCACGGGGTGCCGAGGCGATATTGCCTGGATAACGGTCAGTGGAGCGACGCGACACCGAGATGCGAGGGTAATATACCTTTTTTATTCTTTATTTATTTTCTTATTATCGCAAATCGTGCGCACAGTTTTTTTATTTAGTGCGCACATCGTTTTTTTTTTTTCGTCTCCACTTGCTCTGATTTGGCAGAGCCAAGTGGCAATCCAGGCTTTAAATTGCCATTTTGCGTCAGTCGTTTTAAAATTTGTAAATTTCTTGTCAAACTCAAATTCAGCAACCCCAAAAAAACGCTTTGTAAATTTTGTCACCTAAGATTTAGAAAAAAAATAATAATGCAATTTCTAACACTTTTAACCGTCCCTGCTTTCAATTGTCCCTGCTAACGAAGGATTTAACTAATGAATTAAAAATTTCCATTCTTCATTCGTTATTTTCGCACATTTTTTTTCAGAAATTCGTTACCCCGAGTCGATTGCGAGCCGGTTACGATTCGTTGTCGCAATCGTGCGCATAGTTTTTTATTTAGTGCGCATAGTTTTTTATTTAGTGCGCATAGTTTTTTATTTAGTGCGCATAGTTTTTTATTTAGGGCGCACAGTAGTTTTTTCGTTTCCACTTGCTCCGATTTGGAACCCAAGTGGCACTCGAGTGTTTTATTCGCAATTTCGTGTCAGTCGTTTTAAAATTTGTAAATTTCTTGTCAAACTCAAATTTAGCAACCCCCCCAAAAAAAAAAAGCTTTGTAAATTTTGTCATCTAAGATAAAAAGAAATCATGCAATTTTGAGCACTTTTAGCCGAATTCTCCTTGCCAACGAAGGGTTCAATTCATGAATTAACAATGTCCATTCTCCGTTCATATATTATTTTCGTAAATTTGTTTTCCAGAAATTCGTTGCCCCGAGCCGATTCTCGCGGAGCACGGAATTCTCTCGGTAACCGGGAACGACCGAATATACGGCCGAACCCTGGTGCGAACCGGAACAGCCGAGAACTCCAACACCGGTGCGACGTCGTACAAAATCGGCGCGCTGGCAAAGTACAGGTGCGAGAGGGGTTACAAGGTCATCGGCGAGCCGCTGTCCACGTGCGAGGATAATGGAAAGTGGAGCGGCGAGGTGCCGCAGTGTGTCTGTGAGTAAAAGTCAACTTCAACGCACTCTCGCACACTTTTGCGCTTCGCGCAAGGTCCGAGCCGCCTCCGTCGCTCGGGCGTAATTCCACGTCTCTTTATAATACATATCACCGCGAATTCAAGGAACTCGAGACACGACACGACAACGCCGACTGTTGGCACGCAAATGAAAATGATATAGTTCTTAGAATATTCAGTAGAATCAACTGGCAAAGCGTTTTCCAACTGCTGCGTTGGAATTCCGTAAACATTGCGGACGCTTTTTTTTTTATTAGAACTGTAATGAGGAAACAGTGTGCAAGATTCCAATCTCTTTTCTTTTGCTTCCTCATAGAGGAAGCATTATTTTCGTGAATTTTTTTTTTTTTCGGGATTTTCATGTTAGTACACATAGAATGGTCCAAAACGTCGAGAAAAGTGGTTTGTACGAAATGTCTGTATGTGTGTGTGTGTATGTGCACGTTTTTTTTGTTTACACGATAACTGCCGTCATTTTTTAAGAATATTCTTCAAATTTGGCACGTACGTTCGCTATCATAGAATACTGTATGGCATTATAGTTGACGCGAATCGGTTTGGAAATTTTCAGATTTTACAGCATTTTGAAAATTTGGCAAAAATCGTTTTCGCGCTATAACTTCCGCAAATTAAGAGATATCGGGATGAAATTTTGTACGTTAATAGACCACCATCAAACCATGATCTGTACCAAATTTGGCGAAAATCGGTAATGCAGTTCTCATGTTATTGCAATTTTATTATTTTTTCAAATGTCTATAAGTACTATAGCTCCTGTAAATTATGAGACATCCGATTGCAATTTCGAACATGTCATTACGTTCATTGATTATTAACGATGAGTTTCGTCAAGGAAACTGCCATTACGTCGGTAAATTTCGATTTTGCTGCATGAAAAATAAAAAAAAAAGTCGGCACGAAAAAAAAAACTGGAAACCAGTTTTTTGCAGAATTTTCTCAAATTTGGTTCACGTATGGACAACCATGGACCACGTTTTGAGTACAAATTTGACGCGGATCTGAAAAGCCGTTCAAATTTTATAGCATTTAGAATATTTTGAAAAATCTCGTTCTCACGCTGGATCATGCGAATTACAAGGTACCGGGTTATAATTTGGTCCACACATTGACTATCATGAACCAAGGGTTGGGTACAAATTTGAGGGAAATCGGTTCGGTGGTTAAAATCTTATATTTTTATTTATTAAAAAAAAACTGCCGAAAAACCTGCAAAGTAGAACCTTGCAAATTGCTTCCTCAGTATTTTACACTTTTGATGATGCTTCCTCTATGAGGAAGCCAAAATTGATCAACATACTTCCTCATAGAGGTAGCTTCGTTAAAAGTGTAAAATACTGACGAAGCAATTTGCAAGGTTCTACTTTGCAGGTTTTTTTTTCATGATCGTAAGTAATATCAATATCGTTATTTTTTCAGTCGTGGATTGCGGAGAGCCCGAGGAGATTCAACACGGTCACTACACGCTGACCTCGAATGTCACGTACTACAGTGCGGTCGTGATTTACGAGTGCGACGGTAATTTCAAGCTCCTCGGACACGCGCGGCGGCTGTGCCTGGAAAATGGTACCTGGGGTAGGGAGATACCCGTTTGCGAAGGTAAAGACGAAAGCGAAATACTTGAATTTACTTGTGTTCGAAAGTGAATGTGTCTGATTTTTTTTTCTATCCAACTTACTCAGAGATCCGATGCGACGAGCCCGAAAAAGTTGGCCTACTGTCGACGCAAGTGTCGACCCACAGTGTCGGGGGTATCGCTCATTACAATTGTCCACGTGGATATTATTTGGAGGGTAACGACACGCGTGTTTGTTTGCAAAATGAGTCTTGGAGTGGATCGATGCCGGCTTGTTTTGGTAAATATCTTCGTCATCTTCGTCGCGGGCGAAATAACGAAATAGATGATGCTGAATTTTGCATCGTTGGAACGCAACGAAATTCTGAAAAAAATAATTAATTTTGATGAATCCAAATGATGAAATTAGGTATAAAAATCATCTTGGGAACTAATCACTATAATGACTTTTTATACATAATTTCATAATTTGTTTTAATTAGAATGATTATTTTTTTCGGAAATTCGTTGCATTCCAACGATGCAAACTTCAGCATCATCGAAATAGAATATTCAAAAATTTAAAGATCTTTCGAAATATTTCAGCCGTCGATTGCGAGCATCCTGGACTGATAGACAACGGTCGTGTTATTGTGATGAACAACATAACGCTGTACGGTGGCACAGCGGAATATCATTGCCTTCCTGAGTTCGAGAGGGTCGGCCAATTCCTGAGAAAATGCATGGACACTGGATACTGGAGCGGCGAGGAACCCAGATGCGAAAGTGCGTACAGTTTCCAATTTTTTTTTTTTTTTTTCATGAAACGATCACACGAATTTTCCGGGGGTTTGTAACACGCGGATTTTTTCCAGTTGTCTCGAACGAGGTCGCGGAAGTTCAAGGAGTCGGCACTAGCGTCGGTATCGCCGCGGGCGTCATCGTCGTGATCCTCCTTATCCTCGGATTGGTTTACCTCAGATTGTACGTTTCATAAATTCTACGATCAAATTCAATTTGACTAGTTAATTGAACCATTTACCATTTACCATTTTACTATTTTTACCATTTACCATTTTATTATTTTACTATTTTTACCATTTCCCATTTTACCACTTTACCATTTTACTATTTTTACCATTTACCATTTTACCACTTTACATTTTACCATTTTTACCATTTACCATTTTACCACTTTATCATTTTACTATTTTTACCATTTACTATTTCACCACTTTATCATTTTTATATTTTTACCATTTACCATTTTACCATTTTACCATTTTACTATTTTTACCATTTACCATTTTACCATTTACCATTTTACCATTTACCATTTTACCATCTACCATTTTACCATTTACGATTTACCATTACCATTAACTATTGATTTGCCATTTTTTTCTTTTTTTTCATTTCTCAGACGTAAAGCAACACCCGTGAAAAACACGGAAAACGTTCAAGCGGCCGAGAGGAAAGAGGATCAAAACGCGGCTGTGATGTCTTACGCGAGTCTCAACGACGGGACGACCAACAGAATGTACGAAAATGTACCTGAAGAGGGTCTTTACGATAGTCCTTACACCATTAGCGGCAGCGCCTACGGGTGAGCAAAAAAAGGTTTCCAGGCCGTTCGGCGCTAAAAACAATAATTTCTAAATTATGTTTTTTTTTCAATTTTTTACCAGTTACGGCACCAACGGAGGTGGAAGAAGAACGTACAACAGCAGATCGGGTCACTACGAGGCTGAGCCATTGCCACGAAACGGCATCACCATAAACGGCGTTTCCGTCCGATAGTTTAACGGGGTTTTATAAATTCAAAAAGGTGTGTGAAAGTCGAGAAAAAAAAGCGAACATCCCCAATGCCAATTAACGCGTCCTCGTCGTTTGCCCTGCGGCGAACCGCGAGCCGCGTCGAGGAGCTCAACATCCGAGAGCCTGTAAATAATTCGAAAAACCGTGAGACGTCGACATATATTTTTTTCGCATATTTCTTCTTTGCCTCGTTTTCTTTTACGCGCGCGATTCGCGAAAAGACTGCGGGACAAAGAGGAACGACGATTGCTCATCGGCTATTTCGGTCTTCGTGCCGAGTGTATGATTTTCTGTATATACGGTGTTTCCAAGTGTCTTAGATTTATCATTATCGTACGTAGATTTTAATGCTGTACGTATTATGTATTTTAGGAGCGCAATAGACTGTAAGTGAGAATAAAGCGATGATTCTGTTTCATTCATTTATACATTTATTCCATCATCTATTACCGTAAAAATAAACCGATACGAATTCTAGCAAAAAATAAATGTTTATTGAGCCAACTAATAATAAAAAAAAAAGTTGCAAAGTCGAACTTTGTACATTGCTTCCTCATTAATTTTCGTTTCTCACAATGCCACCTCTATGAAGAAGCTTGTTTATCATTTGTGGCTTCCTCATAGAGGAAGCTTTGTGAAAAACGAAAATTAATGAGGAAGCAATGAGCAAAGTTCGACTTTGCAACTTTTTTTTATTTGAACTAAAGAAAGCTCTGTTACAAACACCGTTACATCTAATTATGATTAGATAGAAAGTTTTGTCTTACTTTCTTAACTTTTGCGGAAGTTATAACGAAAATTGACATTTTTTTAATTCAAAATGTAAAATCCGAACGACTTTATCGATCATCACCAAATTTCGTACGTAGCAGGCCTGTATGTTGTTTTTCCACTATACAACAATCGGTTCATTTGTTAAAATTCGACGTGATTTAGAGCAAAATATATATATATATTTTTTTTCGAAAAATTCAAAATTCTATAAAATCTGAACTGCTTTACCAATTTCGTCGAAATTCAATACCATACAACATTAAACGTATCTTCAGTTATGAAGAACTATTTAGCCAAATCGGCGAAGTTTTACGAAAGTTAGAGCGACCACGCCCTTTTTTCAACAAATTCAAAACTACATAAAATCTTAATTACTATATACATTTTGTCAAAAATCGCGCCATTCAAAGAGGGGCGACTACTCTACTTATGTGCCAAATTTGAGCCCGATCGCTCGAACGGTTACTGAGTGAGAGGCGATTGAATTTCGAAGCCCAGAACACACACACACACACACACACACACACATGCATACATACATACGGACATTTTCTCTGAACCATTTTTCTCGACGTTTTAGGTGATTCTAAGCATACTGGCATAAAAATCTCGAAATTTTTTTTTTTTTCATGAAAACAAAGCTTCCTCTATGAGGAAGCAAAATCAGGTCGAAGAATTATTCGTAAACGTTTTTCCCCAAAATCGCCAGTCCCCCATCGTGAATAATCGCGCAACCCATAAGCACGAGACACGAGCGAAATCACGACTCGCGTACTTGACACAGGATCAAAGATTGCGAAATCCGCGGCCGCTCAATGATTTCGAGCGTGTCCATAAAAGGCCAGGGAATCGCGTGCCGTGACTCGGCTTCTCCAAGTACGGCTCACACGTCGTTTTATTTAGAGCGAGCTGTGACATCCAAAAGCAAAAAAAAAACCCCAGCGAATCTGTGAAACAAATCTAAAAAAAAAAGATCATTTAAAAACGCCGAATCTCCAGCGTAACTCCAAATATTTTTCCCCGTCGATTTTGGTCCATACGACGACGCAAATAAGATCGAGGATCGCGCGCGAGGCTCGCTCCACACACGGAAATCTGACAATGGCCTAAATAAAGAGACGAGTCCGTGTATGGCCTCGCGGTGGTGAATTCGAAATTTCCCGCCAGATGTCGGGGCCGCCGCCACCGGGTGTGGTGAATGGCGGTTCGCAGGCCTCAGTGACGCGAGTCTGATTCACGTTCCAGGACGTTCGCCGCTCGTCGCTCCCTCGATACTCACGGATTTTTTTCACACGTCTTCTCGGCGATCAAGTGAGTACACGAAAAATCGATTGTAAGTCAACTGCGAGCGAATTGGAGTTGAAGACAGTGTGGCAGATTCGATCGCTTTGCGATTTTGGGGCGAGTTTTGACAGCGAAGTCGCCTGCGGACGGGAAAAACGGCGGCCATTGATCTCGCAGCTGCACAAAATAGGACGGCAGCTAATTTCATTAGCTCGAAATTACCGAGCGGGTGAAGCGGGCGTAGATTTTCGCGTTTCTTTGTATTGATTTCGCGATTTGGGCTACAAATTGAAGCTGCGATATTTTGGGTGAGGCGAAGTCAGGCGTAGCCATTGTTGTCACAGCGAACCAGTCACTGCGAGACTGGAATTTCGGAATGTGAAAACATCGGGCTCGTGATTCATCCACGTTCGGCTCTTTGTGACATGGGAGGATTTTTTTTTCTGTGTCTAGCGTCACGCAAACGTGACTTTTGCGTCACTATTAGTGGCACACAAAGTCCGCGTGACTTTGATTTTTTCATTAAAGTCACGCAAAATTGTCGTGACTTATAGTTACTTGCAAAAGTCACGCTAAATTGACGTGACTAATAATTATTTACAAAAATCACGCTGACTAGTATTATATGTATACATATGTTTTAAAAATTAAAACACAGCGAAAATCCTTACTGAAGTAAAAATGTTCGCTTTAATACTGTATGTAGTGTTTTCAAAGAGAAACCCGTTAAAATTCCTTACTAAAGCGAAACATTTCTGCTTTAGTAAGTTTTTCATCAGTGAGCGTGATTCTTGCGATTAATTACTAGTCACATCAATTTAGCGTGACTTTTGCAAGTAACTATGAGCCACAACAATTTTGTGTGACTTTAATGAAAAAATCAAAGTCACGCGGGGTTTGTGTGACTTTGATAGTGATGCAAAAGTCACGTTTGCGTGACGCTAGACACGGCGGTTTTTTTGTTGTTGCTATTTGTGAGTAGTGCGTAGAGTCAAAGACCCCTGATTCACTTTTATAGTTGTAGGCACGAAGAAATTTGCGTGGTCATTTTTTTGTGGGCTTTGGGAGGTCAAAAATGTTTATAAACAATATTCGAGGCGGTGGACAAATTTTTGAGGCTTTAGGTTTATGAATTTTTAGCTGCGGAAGTAGTTTTCACTTAGTGTGGAATTATTTTGTACGTAGAAAGAATAAAAATGGATTTTTTCCTGCGAGGCGTCACTGTGTAACAACATCAAAACATGTAAAGAGCAATACGGGTGATACTAGAAGTTTACATATAATTCACCATTTCTGTACCTCGGAAAAATCATTTTTGCGTATGAGAAATGAAGATTTTTATTAGCTTTTTCAGTGGAGTTATGAAATAAATTAAAAAAACGATTATCTTACAATGGATTTCAGAATTTCAGAGAATCCTGAATAGAGATTAAAAATAATTAAAACGAACACAAAGTACACAAAAACCTTGAAACTCACTACTCGTTTTGAAGAATACCGACAACATTTTACAAATATCTATTCCCTCGTATTTATTTATATATTTATTTATATTTAAGATTCAGTTCTGTTTTGCTATTATTGAAGGTCACTCGAAAAGTACTTTCAATTATAGCTAAACATAACTGAGTCTTTGTACCGAAACAGATGTTTAAATATCTCGAAAACTCCGTCCAACGTCGTCAAACGTAAAAAAAAAAAAAAAATTGCTGCGGCCGCGTTCAACCGGAGTCGATTTCTCGAAAAACGCTGATCATCGCGTTCCTCAACTTCCCCGTGAATTCGTCACGCGCGCTGCCGTCACCGAGGAAGCGGCGGGCGATTTCTCGGGCTATCGCGAAACCGCGCGCGCGAGATAAACTTTCCTTTGAACGTGGGCCAGCACCTGCACTGTAAGTTGGTCGTTTCTCGAACGCGCTCGCCGCCCGCTGTGTGGAACGCGCGTAGCAGCGACCGAGATCCACGTGCGCCCCGGGTTTAACGCCCTGTACGGCCCGTGTCCAACGCGCAACGCGCTAGTATTTTTATCCTAATTTTTTATTCCGATCTCCCCCCCACCGAAGTTTCTCGCACGCGTTATTTATACGAAAATAAACGGCGCACGGGCCGCTTCACTTGTCGTGCTGCATCTCGTTCGAGTTGGACGCCCGTTCGGCCCGCCGCAAGGAAAACAAGGGCGAGTTGTTTTCTCGAGCGCTGCTACTTTCTCGCATCTTCCTTTTTTTTCCACTGTAAATCGCTTCCAGATGAAAAATTGTTCGTAGAACATTTAAAGATTCATTGGGGAACCGAGGAGGTCATAAATCTGCAGCCTGAACAAAGAACACGAGATAAACACCGGCTGAAAGCCACTTTTTGTGTAGACCAACAAGCTAGTTTTTGTTTTTTGTTTTTGGGAAATTATAATGATGTTGAAGTTTGCATCGTTGCAATGCAACGAAATTGCAAGGAAAAAATTATTAATGAACCCAAATGATTATACCGGCTATAAAAAGTTATTATAACGACGAAGAGCACGACAAAAAAAATGTATTTCACCCCCTAATGGCGGTGAATTATTTGAATTTTTATGGAATTAATATATTGTTGTTTAATTTCGTTGCATTGCGGCGATGCAAACTTCAACGTCATAAATTATATGGCCACCATTTATAGAGATTTTGGGCTTTTTAATGTGTTAAAATAACGTTGGGGCTGAGTTTGAATATTGAAATATTGGCAGTTTGTTAATTCATTATTGTTACTGTTTTGCAGAAAGAAAAGCTCATCATGTCTTCTCGCAAAACGGCAGGACGTCGCGCGACGACGAAGAAACGCGCGCAGCGCGCGACCTCCAACGTCTTCGCCATGTTCGACCAGGCGCAGATCGCGGAGTTCAAGGAAGCCTTCAACATGATCGACCACAATCATGATGGCTTCATCGACAAGGACGACCTTCACGATATGCTCGCCTCCCTAGGTGCATATTCTGTTTAATTTTTCGAGAATTTTCTGGGAAAACAATTTTATATTACTACAAAAAAATATATATAAATAAGAATTGATTATACATTTCTCTAAAAAAAAGACTGTAAAGACGAAAAATTAACGCGGGTACCGAACGAATTTGATGTAACTCGTGAAACTCTCCGTCTGTAGGTAAAAATCCCACGGACGATTATCTCGAAGGAATGATGAACGAGGCTCCGGGCAACATAAACTTCACGATGTTCTTGACGCTTTTCGGCGAGAGGCTGCAGGGCACGGATCCCGAGGACGTGATCAAAAACGCTTTCGGCTGCTTCGACGAGGAGAACACCGGCCACATAAACGAGGAACGTCTGCGCGAGCTTCTCACGACCATGGGAGATCGGTAATGCTTTTTTGTTTAATTTTCACAATAATTAACATCTCGTAACGGGCATTCAAAATGTTCTCCATTTCTGCGGTGATTACGAATCATTTAAATTACATATTTTCGTAACGAATTCGGATTTCGTCGGGGATTAATTCGTGTGTTTTCGTTAATACTCAATTATTATTTCTCAATACCCAATTAAGATTATTCTGTCGATTCACCGACGACGACGTGGACGATTCGTGTGTTTTCGTTAATACCTAATTATTCTTTCTCAATACCCAATTAAGGCGATGTGAAACATCCACGTCGAGCCCAGTCGGTATCAAAAACTGTAATGAACGCTTTAGACGGATATTTGCGTTTACAGCTAAAAGAAGAAATTCATTCCCTGCAGATTTCACCAGCGCAGGGAATGAATTTCTTCTTTTAGCTGTAAATGCAAATATGCATAAAAAACGTCCATTACAGTTTTTATTACCGCAGTCGGTATTTCACATGCCCTTAAGGGCATGTGAAACATGTACCACGTGATACGTGAGTGCGAGAGAGATAGCTGCAATTTTTTAATAAACACCATTCCAAGACTATTCTTATTCTGGATGAAAGGAAAATGTCATCGGACGGAGAATTTAAATGCGCTTCCGTTGATGTTTTTCTTTGCCTCGGAATATTTTCGGTATCTCCATACGATTGATTACAGTTTTTGTTACCGACTGAGTAGGCTTCACATACCCTTAAGGGAATGTGAAACTTACTCAGTCGGTAACAAAAACTGTAATCAATCGTATGGAGATACCGAAAATATTTTGAGACAAAGAAAAACATCAACGGAAGCGCATTTTTATTCTCCGTCCGATGATATTTTATTTTCATCCACAATAAGAATAGTTTTGAAATGGTGTTTATTCAAAAATTGCGTCTATCTCTCTCGCTCTCACGTATTACGTGGTACATGTTTCACACTTCCTTAAGATTATTCTGTCGATTTACCGACGACGACGTGGACGATTCGTATGTTTTCGTTAATACCTAATTATTCTTTCTCAATACTCAATTAAGATTAATCTGTTGATTCACCGAAGACGACGTGGACGATTCGTGTGTTTTCGTTAATACTTAATCATTCTTTCTTAATACTCAATTAAGATTATTCTGTAGATTCACCGACGACGACGTCGACGAGATGTATCGCGAGGCGCCGATAAAGGGCTCGATGTTCGACTACCTCGAGTTCACACGGATTCTGAAGCACGGCGCCAAGGACAAGGACGAGCTCGAGGACGAGTGAGAGGACCTCGTCTGTCCTTCCTTCCTCTCTATTTTTTGTTTGCTCTTCAAACCCGCGTTATCGAAACACACTCATGTCGCTACAGTTCATCGAACCAGGCAAATTTCTTCGGAATTTCTTCCCCTCTTAACGTCGCAGTCTTCGGCTGAAACCTCGCGAAACTTTCACTCCTGCATTTCAAAGACATCGGCCGGACGAACGAAAAGTCCGCGCGTCGATATCAAGTTCAAATCTCTTTAACTCGCTGAACGACATCAGTCGAAAAAAAAAGTTGCGATTCGCAATAGGAAAAAAATCGTAGTTTTCATTCGAATATCGCTAGGCCGATGTGACAAAAGTCTGAGACACAAATACGAGCGATTAGAGATCGAAGATCACGTAGATAGAGATGCAAATTCGTGTAACCCGTTTGTATTTTTTTTTTAAACTGCCCAATTTTCTTCGCAACGCAAATCAAAACAAACGGTTTCACCGCACGAGCCGAAAATTTCTCATCATCCCGACAAAATTCGCGCCCAAGTTTCTTGCGGCAATGACAAAGTATTCCCGATTGGCGAGACGCAGATGCATTTTGTTTTTCCAAGGATCAAAAAAAGTGCGACTGCCATGAAAATTATTCCTATTTTACGAATATCATTATTATTAGCTGCGTCTTCGCGACAGTTGCCACGCAGCGACAACTGAGCGCGTGTAAAATACATATAATATACTATTATTAATGCATATTACAGTAATATCTAACTGTCGTAGAGTCGGCAATTTGTATTTTAATATAACTGCATCACACGGTTGAAACGTTTACTGTGGCTTTTTTTTACTATCTCCTTCACGATTTCAGATGCTCGAACGGACCGTAAAAATGGATAACGCGTTTCGCTGGTGACCGAATGACTGAACGGTCAGAACAGTCAATGAACTTTATCGTTGATCGCGAATAATCTACGATGTGTTCACTGATCTTTCGAGAATTTGATAAATTGACTTCAGGAAGACAGTAGATTGCGGAACGGGACAATATTTTAAAGGGGTTTATTGCACAGAGGGATTTGGAGTTCCGTTTGACTCAGAGCGAATAGAAATGATTGTTCACGAAAGTTAAGTCAATTATTCTGGAATTAAGCTGCTGAGGACTCGAAATAATTATTTTAAAACATTAGAAAATTAAATATTAAATTCGGCCTGCAGCTACTTTTAATTTTTCCAATCGCGTCTGTTCTCGACTACTATAATATTCTGTAACGTTTTACATTGAAGATTTATCTGTCCTGTAATTTTTAAGATTTATCTAGTGTTCGGCAAGAAAAAAAACAGTTTACGCCTCGACTGGTGTCTCACTTAACTGTTAATTTATTGCCATCATCGGACTACTTTGCGACATACAAAAAGCGCCGAGGTGGCCCTCGAAAGTCGGAAGGCGTCGCGCTCCGATTGCGCGAGCGGCACGATTTATTTTTTTTTTCGTCAAACACTCGATGCTCGGACTCGTCGCCGGCGGTCGAGTGATCGAGGCGCTTCCGCGCTCCCGAGAAGGCGGAATTTTTTCGCAACTCAATCGCACGTGACCAATGAGGAGCGAGAGACTTTTTCGCCCGTAAATTTCAGCGTTACAACCGAAGAAGCGAAGCGACGTCTTCGCAAAGACTTTTTCACGGGTTTCGTCAAAGGACGCCGGGAAGTCGCGTCGTGTGGACGCAACACCGGGAAAAAAGTCTCGCGACACGCTCCGACGGCCACCGCGACTATACGCGACCGAAGCCTTTATCTTTATTGCCAATTTCACGCTTCGGCTTCCGTGCGTCGCCGCTGTCGCCGCGACTCGGCTCTCTCGATGACCTCGGCGCATCGAGCTGCGCGCGAGGGAATTAAAAACTTCCGGTCTTCGTCGTCGGTCTCGGGATCGATTTATTCGCGCTACGCTTTTTCAATTTAAACCGCCAATTCTTTTTTCGCCTCGATCGATGCCCAATTCCGCGTCGATAAACAGCCAGCTCGGTCGGTAAATCGCATCCACAACGCCCACTCGATGAGCGCCGCTCAAACGCTGCAATTAATTCGACTATCGCGACTAGGGATGGGCGATATTTGTCGATTAATCGATCACCGATGTTCTTTTTTCGAGAAATCGTTGTTTTTTCCGATTTTTTTCAAAACCGATTAATCGATGTTCGATGTTTATTTATGAAACATCGACAACAAAAAAATCGAAGTCGATTTGTGCGGTGTTACAAGTATATTTTAACAGTTTTAAAGAAATATCAAATCTCGATAATTTTGCATTATTAAAGTTTGTGATATATTTAATTCCTGTGTAACGTGTGTCATATGGTGTAAAATATGACGTTCGATAGAAGACAGATTATCCGATCTATTTTTTTCTATTTACAATTCTGCGTGAATCACAACCCTTATCCTTATGCAAATTGTATCTGCCACTTATATTATACGTATATTGAATTTTTAGGAGTGGAAACAAATTTCACCAACAACGGCTACAACTGATGATTTCACGAATTATGGTTATTCAATGCTGATTCAAGAATCACTGTGTTTTGAATGTGCCTTGTGACCTTGGTCGACTTTATTTATTTGAATAAAATAATTTCGCTGATTTTGTTTTGATTTTTCAACGTTTTCTACTTTACCGATGTAAAATAATCGATATTTCGATGTTTTTTGAGAAACATCGATTGTTCATAATCGATTCTTTTAACATCAATTTTTATTCTCAACATCGCCCATCCCTAATCGCGACTCGAACGTCCTGCTGCGAAAACATCGTCGACTCCACAGAGGCTGCGCAAACAACGAACGTGCTGTATAAACGCATAATAATAATAATAATAATCACGCATTCCTCAGTCCTCATGATAAGAGTGAAACATCCATAACGTTTTTTTTTCTGTCTTTTTGAAAAATGCATCTTTACCATCGGAGTAGATATTTATTCAAGGATTAAAAAAAGATGGCCGCGTAAAACTATATTAACGCGCGACTTATCGTCGATTACACAAAGAGGCCGTGCAAATAACGAACCCGCTGTATAAACGCATAATAATAATCACACATTCCTCAGTCGTCATGATAAAAGCGAAACATTCATAATTTGTTTCTTTTTCAAAACTGCATCATTATCATCCGAGTAAATTTATTTAAGGATTGAATAAAGATGGCCGCGTAAAACTATCAATATAGGTACTCGGAATTATTGCCAGGATTCGACCAACCGTCACGGTTGCCATTTAGCCATTTTCCCTGCGAGCCGTCGAAATAAGTTCAACGGAAAACGTCGGGAAGCCGCGTTCGAAAATGTCCAAGGTCAAATTCGTCGCGTTCCCTGAGGACAGCCCGTCAATAGGGATGGGCGATGTTGAGAAAAAAAATCGATGTTAAAAGAATCGATTATGAACAATCGATGTTTTTCAAAAAACATCGGAACATGGATTATTTTACATCGGTAAAGTAGAAAACGTTGAAAAATCAAAACAAAATCAGCGAAATTATTTTGTTCAAATAAATAAAGTCGACCAAGGTCTCAAGGCACATTCAAAACACAGTGACGCTTGAATCAGCATAGAATAATCATGATTTGTGAAATCATGAGTTGTACCCGTTGTTGGTGCAATTTGCTTGTACTCCTAAAAATTCAATATACGCACAATATAAATGGCAGATACTATTTGCATAAGGATAAGGATTGTGATTCACGCAGAATTGTAAATAGAACAAAATAGATCGGATAATCTGTCTTCTATTGAACGTTATATTTTACACCGTATGACACACGTTACACAGGAATTGAATATATCACGAACTTTAGTGATGCAAAATTATCGAGAGTTGATATTTCTTTAAAACTGTTAAAATATGCTTGTAACACCGCACAGACCGTCCTCGATTTTTTTTTGTCGATGTTTCATAAATAAACATCGAGCATCGATTAATCGGTTTTGAAAAAAATCGGAAAAAAACATCGATTTCTCGAAAAAAAAACATCGGCGATCGATTAATCGACAAACATCGCCCACCCCTAGCCGTCAATATTCGGTACAGGGTCAGAGACCGGTGCAGGAGGGCCCGGCGGCACCGCCGGCACCGCCGGCAGCGGCGGCCCGAGCTAGGCCATCGAGGACGCTGCCGACTGCCGCGGCCGCGTCTGCGCGCCTTCCCGCTCCGATATTGCCGTGCGCTTTGCTCCAGAGAGCCGCAGTATCGTTTTCACGTCCCGTGCGGTCAGTCTCTCGTCGTGCCGGGAGATCCGCCGCTCATTTTTCTTCGTTTCTTTTCAGTCGCCGCGGCGCGCGCGCGCGACCCTCGGCTCGTCCTTCACCCGTGCGAAACTCCCGTGCGAAACGCCTCGGAGATCTCGCCGTCGGGTCCGTCGAGCCTGTCGTCCTGTCTGTCGCGAGCACATCGAGTGCCTCGAGTGCGTCGAGCGAACAGCCACAAAGAAAAATATCCTGCGGCCCGAAAAAAAAGCCCGCGACAGGACCGAGCGGTCCGCGTGTGGAACGCGCGATCTCTCAGCCTCCCCGACACTCGTCGAGCGAAGCCCGACGACACACACACGGCCAGTCAGTCTCGCTGCGGCGTTTCCGGGGGCCTCGCGTGCGGCGAGTGTTCGACGCGCCGCTCCGACGGCCAGCGGCCAGTGGCGATTAGAGGCGCAGTGGGTCCTCCTCCAGTGCATCGCCGCTCGCGTTCGGTGCGCGCCACGCGAATCAGTGCCACGGGGGATACATTGTGCTTGCGATATGTAATTGCGTATCCGTTGCGAGTGCGAAGTTCTTGGAAACCGAGATATTTATTTTACCATTTTTTTTTTATTTAATTTATTTCACCCGGCACAAGTGATGATGACGTAAAAAGGTGAAATTAAAGGAGCTAAGGAATTGGAGGAATTGCGCGAAAAAATCACGTGGATGGTTTGGGTTTTTCGTCGCGCAGGAAAAGTTTGTTTAAAGAAGAATATTTTTTTTATTTTTTATTATTATTTCTTAGTATTTACATACTTGCGCGATTGCTACATTGGGAGTTCCTATGGACTATATCCTTTAACCTACCCACTTTTAATCCAATAATACCCATTATTTTACTAGTTGACAAGAGAAAATGTTCAAGTTCTGAGAAAATGAACAAATTAATTTTATTAATTAGAATTTATTAAAAGAAGTATTTAATTTTATTTTTAAGTTGTGAGAAAAAGTTGATGAAAAAACTGCGCTATAAAGAAGAAAATTAATGACCTCGAGGTATTGAACTATTTACCGGGCGCGAGTGGGTTCGCGGTGCCCGCGCTGCAGCGCCGGATACGAGTTGAGTGTGCAGAGCGGTATCGACCACGCGCGCCGCCCGCGTACCGTGCGAATTTCGAGTTGAACGGGTGTGTTTTCCGCGTTGACTCGCGCGGGGGGGGGGGGGGAGGAATCAACGAGCAGAGGGGTCCTCGGGTGATTTGGGTTAGCGGGGGCTCGGGCGCGACGCGCCGGCCCGACGGGGCCTTCGGGCGAACCTATTCTACCTGCTCCAGTAAATTTTTAGCCCGGGACACCGACGAGTGGAACCCGCCGCTGCCGCGCTAGGTGTGCTCGCCGAACGGCGATCAGCTGATCAGCGTCCCACGACCATTCGACGCGCACGCAGCCCCTCCGCACTCGGCCGACTGACACTTGGACTTTTCCAGGTACGTTCGCGCCGCTCTCTCGCTTTCTCTCCAACGTTTTTCGCTCTGTTCCTGCCGGAGTTCGCGACTAGAGATGCGAGGTTCATTTTGTGACGGTCATTTCACCGTCACAAGACCGTCAAATAGTCGTCAAATGACGCGTAAAGAGTGACCAATTTATTTGTCACCGATTATTTCAAACTGCCGCCAATTTCACGTGTTTTTAGTTTGAGCCCGAATTAGTGATACCTGCATAACAATTTCAGGAAAACATCAAAAGTTTGTCCAAATGCTCGGTAAATGTTGTATATCAGCTGATCCGCGTTAAAAATCACGATTTTTAATGTTTAGCTTCAATATTGACTTACATATTTGAGTGCAACGTAAAAAATTTGTGACCAAATTTATGACGAAAAAATAAAAGACCGTAATTTCGCAACTAAACAGGTGTTTGGTGCACTTTGGACCGTCACAAGACGTTTGTCGAAATGACCGTAATTTTTACTTCGACAAAATGGGCAAAAAAAAACGACGTCAAAAGTCCGTCAAATAACGGTCATTTTTTGGTCTTTTGACCAATTAAAAAAATGACCGTCATTTCGCATCTCTATTCGCGACTCTCCCGTTACCTTTCAACTCGCTTCATGGATTATTCAATTTTTGTTGCTTATGACGTTGAAGTTTGCATCGTTGCGATGCAACGACATTAAAAAGAAAATTGGAATACCATAAAAATAAAAATAATTCACCCCCATTAGGGGGCGAAATCATTTTCTTTTGTCGTGCTCTTAAGTCGCTAATAAATTTTTATAGCCGATATAATCATTTAGGTTCATTAATGTTTTTGTTTTTAATTTCGTTGCATTGCAACGATGCAAACTTCAACGTCATTGTTGCTTTGACAGTACAAAGTGCAAAGATTTTGATTTAAATTAAATGAAAATACTTTTCTTGTAATTAAGGTAAAAGTAGCGTTTTTGACCACCTTTAGTCCAGTTGTGGCCACCAAATTCAGAAGGACTTAATCGTTTATGTTGTTAAATAAGAAAAAATGGGCTTGATAATCTTGTCAATCTGTATGAATAGTTTCGAAGTATAAGTATTGGAATACGAAAAATAATTATTTGAAATGAATTACAGTGAAAATGGCCTCAAACGGTACTTCTCCTATGATTTTTTATCTACATGACTTTAGTTTTTTTTATTAAATAATTTTGAAACGCTTTTTTCCATCATTTTTCCTAGGGAATACTTTTGTCTGTTCGTAGTCAATTTTTTTTTTTCATTTTTGTGAAAAATTAAACGGGGGTCCGTTTAGGAAGGTGGTTGACATGGGGTAATTGATGCAACGGGTAAACAAATAAAGCGAGTCGGAAAGTCATGGGAAGGTCACGACCCTCTGGGCACATGGAGTCAATCTATTTTCGTTGAATGACATTTGATTGACGACATTATTTCTCGTTTATGACTGTGTCAATTTAACTTTACGACTTTATCTACGTCGATAATCAGCCGTGAATTGTGTGTCTTGTCGCGCGGCGGTGCAATTGTTATCAGCGTGAACAACAAAAAATTACATAATTACTCAATGACCGAGATATCGCTTGTGGATGTGGGTGCGACTTTTATTGATAACCGCGAGTTTTTCTCACGGTGTGAAAAACGTGCACTCAAGGAAGTCGCGATATTCCCGGAAAATATTAATTATTAGCCCGTGCGACGATAAAGAAAAAAAAAGATTAATAAATTACTACAATTTTTCGATGAATCAACAATCAATTTTTGTTAAAGAATTTCAGTGAAAATTGGAATAATTGGAAATACGAAAATGACAATAACTAAAAGTTTGAACCTAGGAAAATTAAATGCTTATTGGGTGACAATTTAAAGCCATACAAAAAAATGCTTTGATTATGCCAAAAATCGAATGGAATTTAATAGCCACAGGCTGGATGACGCATTATCACACTTGTGATGATTATCTTCAGTGATCGATATTTTTCTTCAACGTACGCGAAGGTATGTCGTATATTTATACGATCGACATTAATTAATAACATTGTTGACGTGGTTACGATAAGCCGTACCACGTGACAAAGAATGCAGGCCAATTATCGAGGAGGAGAGCGTCGAGAGAGGGAGAGAGACAGAGAGACAGAGAGATTCAGAAGAGATCAGCGACGTTCGATTAACGCCTCCTTCAACCCGAGTGCCTCCTCCTCGCGTGCATCTACGCCGTACAGGGTGTACCGAAAATCCGATAATTACTAGTTGCGGCGTAGAGAGTCCTTTCTCGACAAGAAGGTTCGCTCAACGTAAAAGAATCGCCGGTACGAAAATAACACGATCAACTGTTTTATTAATACTGAGTCAGGCAAAACAAAAGCGACCTTAATTTATCTTTTATTATTTTTTACTCGGGACGAAAGTGAAAATGTAGTTTCACTTGTTAAATCAGTCGAGTGACCTTGACACAGAATTACATTAAACCTGATATTATATCAATATAAAGACCATCCGAATTATAAGATTAATTATAAAAAAATGTATTTATAAATATTCACTTAATTCTTTTGTCAATTTGAAATTGTATTAATAGCTAAAAATGTATAAAAAAAGGTGAATTATTTGTTTTGTTTTGACTTTGAAGTTTATCATGTGGTTATCATGACTGGGACACCCCGTATAAACGCATAAGTGGCCCGTACTTCTCGCGCCGTGTATTTAGCGTCCTTTAAACATGCGCGTTACTCGAGTCTCATCGCCTATCAATACGATCTATCTCGAAAGCCGTAAATCACCCGCCAAGGACGGCTGTGGGAAGACCTTTGCGGCCATGTACGCGAGTTATACAGACGTTTGCGAATTTATTTATAGCCCGATACCTCAAAGTTAAACAAAAAATAACTCTCCCTCTTGCTCTCTCTGTTTTCCTCAGCCATTTGTCGAGGAATGCTCGTAAATTTCGCAGCCTTTTCAATTCGTCTGGTCATTAATTGTCTCTACATTGACTCATCCCGCTGTTTCTTCGTAAACTCCGCGCAATGTTTTTCTCCGATATCTTCTAATTGGCCATTTTTATATTACCGTTTTATTCGTTTGTTTTCACAATTTATCAGTAGTTAAATTATTTATTTAAACAAAACGCTTCCACTTCTTGTGTTTTCTCTTAAAATTCATATTAAGGATATTCATTTTTAACTCCCGACTGCCCCACAGGGGCAAAAAGACGGGAGTTATGCGTTTCACGGCGATCAGCTGATTTGAGAGATTTCTTTGTAGCCAATGTTCTCGAAAACGGTAAACAATCACTTAACCAAATTTTGTGTGTCGATTCTATGACTGATGCCCAATGTCTTTTTCCTTCAATTAAAGTGATAAATTGTTGATTCGGTGTGATAAATGCATTTTGCGAATAGCGCAAATAGCCTGTTTGAATATATCGAAATAATACAAGATGGCCGCCACTATCGTGCTAAAGTGTAGCTCACTTCAGGGCACTCATCGTGCTATCGTGTAGTTCACTTCAGGGCGCTCACGATAGAGTGCTTGAATGTCGCCTGTAATTGTTAATCCTATCATTGTGTTGTTGCCGAAGCATCCATTATACGTTTTTGTTGCCCTTCAAAAGATAGGTGACAAATGAAACCTTGCACAGTGCTTCTTCCACAAGGCAGGTATAATGTCGATACTTCCTCAAAGAAGTGACTTTATGAAAAGTGGAAGTAATACTGGGTTATGTACGGTGACGGCTGACGGACGCAATGCCAGAGGCATTCTACGTGTTTAGTGCGGTCGAATTTTGCACCTCTATACCCTGTTTAGGAATTCCGATTAAAACTCGTAGACAACGAACAAATGGAAAAATTTCCACATTAAACATAATCCTTCGATAGGTGTAATCAGATATTCTTTTTGTACGTTTAATTCGTTAAACAATCAGTTTTCTTCACGTAAATTTTTTTTAAAAATTTAAAAAAAGTTTTAAAAATTTAAAAAACTCCCGACTGAAAAAAATTACAAAAATTTAAAAAACTCCTTACTGAAAAAAAAAGAAAAACGAAAAATTGTGAAATAATTGAATAACAAATCATATCATAGTCGGGAGATTTTTTGAATAACATATCATATCATAGTCGGGAGATTTTTTGAATAACATATCATATCATAGTCGGGAGATTTTCACACCTAATGACAAAAAAAAGAATCTCCCGACTATGATATGATATGTTATTAAAAAAATCCCCCGACTATGATATGATATGTTATTCAATTATTTCACCATTTTTTGTTTTTCTTTTTTTTTTGTAACGAGAATTCGCAGAGGCACAGAATGTGCGAAAATATTTTGTTTTATTACTAAAACGATTTCGCTAATAAAAGCTGGCAACAACCGTAGAGCCGAGCGTTCAAAGCACGTGAAATACAAATCTTCGCGGCGGGAAATGATTACAGTTATCATCGTTCGTCAGTTAAGATAATTATATACTGCAGTGTAAGTTCCACTATTCGCCATAATTTATGGTTTCAGTCTGTCCGTGCAGTTGCTTCTGGTGTACACGTCCTGAGCGGACGGCTCATTTTCATTTCACCGTCAAGATTTTCACGGTAGTCATAGCGACGACTTGCAGCTCTCTGTAAAATTGATTTATCACCCCGGGAGTCTCAACGACAAAATGACCACAGAATTATGCATCTCGCAGTGAATACATTCCAAAGTCAGGAAGCGAATAGTTCCCTCTTCACAAGAAACATAAAACCATAACAAAAAAACCCAATTCTACTACAGCACATTCTATTTCAACCATGGTTAACCGATTTGCGAAAAACGCCGTTACAGAACCAACAAAATTATGATGAAATAATTTGTATTATCTCTTCATTTTTTATTTTTTTTATTATACGTCACATTTAATCCTCCGTGTGTAAACTGCGTCTTTTAAGGACCAGTCGAAATTTCGAACTGAAATTTTGTGTCCAACAAAGAAGTACGCCCCCCCCCCCCTAAAATGCTATTTGGTAGGGTGGGCAAAAGGCTCAAGTGGCACCCGGGTTTAGCCAGTAGCAGACAAACGCCAGTCTGTGCAAATCGCGACTGTTCCTTCAAAGGATCAGTGTACAGACGGCGTTGGTGTTTTGATAGGTAAACGAATGCAGTTTTTTTTTGCTTTTTGCTTCCTCATAGAGGAAGCTTTGTTTTCATGAAAAATGTTTTTTTCGAGATTTTCATGCCAGTATGCTTAGAATCACCTAAAATGTCGAGAAAAGTGGTTTAGAAAAAATGTCCGTATGTATGTGTGTGTGTGTGTGTGTGTGTGTGTGTGTGTGTGTGTGTGTGTGTGTGTGTGTGTGTGTGTGTGTGTGTGCTGGGCCTCGAAAATTCAATCGCCTCTCAATCAGAAACCGTTCGAGCGATCGGGCTCAAATTTGGCACGCAAGTAGAGTAGTGGCCCCTCTTCCAATGGCGAGATTTTTGATAACATATATACAGTCATTAAGATTTTATGTAGTTTTTAATTTGTTGAAAAAAGGGCGTGGTCGCTCTAACTTTCGTAAAAGTTCGACGATTCGGCTAAATAGTTCTTCATAATGGAAGATACGTTCAATGTTGTATGGTATTGAATTTCGACGAAATCGGTAAAGCGGTTCGGATTTTACTGAATTTTGAATTTTACGAAAAAAATAAATTTTGCTCTAAATCACGTCGAATCTTAACAAAGGAACCGAAATGTTCCACAGTCGAAAACAACATACAGCCCTGCTACGTACGAAATTTGGTGATGATCGGTAAAGTCGTTCGGATTTTACACCATTTTGAATTTTTCAAAAAATTTAGATTTTCGCGATAACTACCGCAAAAGTTAAGAAACTAGGACAAAACTTAGTATCTAATGAAAATGAGATGTAACGATATTTGTGACGGAGTTTTCTTTTGTTCAAATAAAAAAAGTTGCAAAGTAGAACTTTGCACATTGCTTCCACATTAATTTTCGTTTTTCACAAAGCTTCCTCTATGAGGAAGCCAAAATGTTAAATAAACAAGCTTCTTCATAGAGGTGGCTTTGTGAAAAACGAAAATTAATGAGGAAGCAATGTGCAAAGTTCTACTTTGCAACTTTTTTTCGTAGTTTTTCGGTCTTTTCATGACTAAAATACATGTTTCTTGTAATTTTATGCTTTTTCTGACCATTTTCATTGTACTTTTCTTTTATGTTGAAAACAACACATTTTACATTTTTGGCTTATTCTTCCGCCATGTCCCAATATTTTTATTGAAAATAAATTTGTTTTACATTATTCTAACGCCTGACATTGATTTTGCGTAGGATAATTATCGTTTAGTGTACTTATAACATGCCTGACTTTGTGACATATTCCCCACTATCAGGTACTGAAATAATTCAACTTTTCAAAGCCCACCCCAATGATCCGATATTCTTTTGAAAGCTCATAGTCTAAACTACAAAACCCTATAACCGTTTTTTTTTACATTTGTTTATAGCGAAGTTATGAATTTTTTAACAAAAACTCGTTTTGTCCCCATTTTCGACTACAATTCAATTTGTATTAACAATATTTATAAACTTTTGACTTCGGGAACTTCTGGACCGTGTAGTAGTCCCTTCGAGGAGTATCCCTGAATTGTTTCAGATTTTTTGAAAGCGTAGAACATTTTGAAAACTCAACTGTTCCCTGAAAGACCCAGTGTACACACCGTGTATGGAAAAATATAGTTTACACACGGAGGGTTAATTGAAATAATTGAAAACAATCCATTGAATTTTCTTTTGAGGAAAAAAAAAGAAACTGAAGTTGTACAGCCGCATTACAACAGTTCCGGTGCCAATGACAAGTAATTTATTACATGACCAAACAACGCGCACGTTGCCACCGATTGAGCGGCCCGTGGATCGAGTCCCACAGTGTGGTGGGCCGCGTTGATAAAATCCCGTGTGCCCGGTGTTATAGGAACGCATACATCATTTCGCTGACAGTCAAACTAAAGTGATTGTGATTGGCCGTGATATAACGCACGACTCGGGCGCAGCCGTGAGGCGAGACGAGTCGCGACGGGTGCGAAAAATCCAACCGGAAGCTTAACGAAATTAATATCTCAATCCACACGAGACACTGAGCGGCATTCAACACGGGCGGCGTCGCACGTTCCCGCTGCCATTGAGCGTCTCGAAGGCGCTGCGAGAGAAGCGCCCGAACCGGCCGCCGCGTTGTTGTGTCGCTGCGTCAGCCGCGCGCCGGCGGCCATTGTTGTTATTATTACGGCCGAGACGCCACTCGCTGGTGGCGAGCGACGCTTCACGTGGCGCTGACCGCTTTTTTTTCGCTGGCTGAGCGCGATTTACGTAACCAGCGGCCGCTCGGGGATTCGCGGATGCGCACAACACGGGAAACTGTGTATCCCATTACCGCGACTATCGGCTAACGCGCCGAGTCTAACCCGACTTACTTACACCCAGAAAAAAATGTCGTCTGATTAACCATATTTTTACTATAAAGTATGTTTCCCTGAGGCGACAGCAATGTTTTGTATGGTTATCGCAACCAATAAAAATATAGTATTATGTGCCATATTTTAGTAGATACACCAATTATTTCTGTATGGTAGTTGTAACTATTCGTCCTTTTACTATTTAAACAGTATTTTAAGCTGTTGTAGAATAGTAAAGGCACATAAAGTATATAGTTATTTTTCAATCATGCATAGTATTTCCTATCTTGCTGTATTGTTCTATCTACTATACAGTTGCAAGTAAAACATAGAGTGTAGATTCATTTATTGGTTAATAGTTAATTTAAAAAATGTATTTTTTATCGGGTCGTCCCGCGGTAATGCTGATGATATCATTCTGTGATTATTGATGAGAAAAAAAAGAATCATCCGCAGATACAATTTTTCCACTAGCTCTCGGCAAAGTGATATTGCTGGGCTATTTGAACCTAACACCTATACGACCTACCTAACTACCTAACTATCTAACGCTCACGCTAACCCCTAGACCAAACCAACTACGTGAATATCTTATACTTTAAGTCCATAATAATTTCATCTCGGATAAGAGTCACAGGGATATCACATGGATTTGGATAAAATTTGGTGCATCGAAGTTTTTTAGGCCACTGATTACAAAACTCAACTCTGAATTAAGTAATTGAACATGGAGGCTCTAATATAGCGGTACAGAATGCAAAATGTTATATAAATTGAATGAAGTCCGATTCCTATATGGGGTATAGTACGTTCAACCATAAAAACATGTTTCCCTCAGGCGACAGCAATATTTTATGGTGGATCATCTAAAAATATGTAGGGAGTGCAATTACTATTGTATTTCATTGTTGATTTCATAAATGTGTTGCATGTTACATAATTTTTTGGTTACCGTTTTAACGATAAGTTATAGTGTTCTTAAGTGTCGCGCATATTTAGATGCACTATCGAAACTGCATAGTTTACTTAACTTGATGATAATAATTCGATAAACCATATTAAAGCTGATCCAACTATAAAATATGGTCCCTCGTATTATACATTTTTAACTATGGCATTATTGTCGTAAATACCATGGTCTTTTTTCCCAGTGTAATCCCCGTGCGCCTTGGCGCACCGTGAAATTTTCCACTTTGAGCCGCTCACCGCGAGCGCTCTCGATCACTGTGTATACCGGCCGAGCTGTTATCGCGCGCCGCAACGCGCTCCGACAAATTTGTCGCGTCCGGTCTCGACTGCGTGCGCGAGCACGACTTCGACTTGACTCTACAACCGGTTCTCGCGCGATTATTGCGCTATCGACATAACGACGCGAGAAAATTTGGGGAAGAGATATTTTTCGGGACGGAAACAATTTGATTCTATTTTGGACAAAGCGTTGGTTTACAAAATCATTTAGAAAGTGAAAAATGGACGAATTGAAAAGGCATTAAAAAATATAATAATATTTTTTTATGTTTGAAAACATAATTATATTTTTTTATATTTTAAAATATTTTTATATTTTAAAATATAATAATATTCTTTTATAATTATATTTTGTAAAAATATAATAATTTTTTTTTTTTAAATACTGGAGGAAATACAAAACATTTTTCTGTAAAATTGTGCTTTAATGCAGAATTCTTTTTTAGTCAACTAAACAAAATTCACCCGCCAGAAAAGCAGATTCGAGCGAATAAATGATGATTTTGTTCTCAGTCTTGATTTTATTTATTAGAAAAAAAAAAAATGACGGCGTAATTTTTGAAGAACCATTTTTTAACGCAAAATTATTTTCAGTTTTAAACCAACTTGGCGTTCCACGATGTGACTTTGCACGTACATTTTTCATTAGCTGAAGAATCTTTTTTATATATATATTTTTAATTTTTCTAACGAGATAATTATGAAAATGAAGAAAAGCTCGTTGAATTAATAACGCAGCTGCCCGCGAAGAGGCTGAAGTTGCGTTGATGTAACGTGCAGCCGATGACTAAGGGTAGCCGCGCGACTCTGCAGCTATGGCACAGTGACACGAATACGTTTTACCGTATTATAGCGTTTACTCAACTTCCTTACTTCCGCGGCTGTGTCGCCGTTGGCTTCGGACGAAAATTATAAACGATAGCTCGGCGCGCCGCACGCTCGGGCGCCGCGGAGTAATTATCCGCACGGTAGGCCACATGTGCGCAACTCCGTGCATATATGGGACATTCCATACCGATTCGACCTGAGTCGGACCCTCGACCTCTCGGATTTGCTCGAAAATTTTTTATATGATTGGACCAACTCCAAAAAGTACTGGAATTTGTTTTCAGATTTTTTCATTTATTTATTTTTTTTACGATTTTTTCAGGTAACATAACGCTAGCCCAAATTAAAAAATTTGAAAAAATTTGAAACAAATCTGTATGAAATAACAACATTTTTGAGCTTAAAGCCAAAGTGGGCCGGGTTTTGCTTCTATTTTTATTCTATAAAAAAACTATTAAAAAATTTAGAAACGAAAGAGGAAAAATTATCAAATTTTTCTAAAATATTGCTTTCTCCTGCAAGTGTTTTTTTCCGATTCATAGAAAAATGTATATTTAGGAGAAAGCAATATTTGTAAAAAATTTGATAACTTTTCCTCTTTCAATTCTAAATTATTTAATAGTTTTTTATGGAATAAAAATAGAAGCAAAACCCGGCCCACTTTGGCTTTAGGCTAAAAGTTTTTGTTATTTCATGCAGAGTTTTTGAGAATTTTTTCAGATTTTTTAATTTGGGCTAACGATATGTTACCTTAAAAAAATCGTTAAAAAAATGAATAAATGAAAAAAATCTGAAAAAATTTTCCAGTACTTTTTGGAGTTGGTCCAGTCATATAAAACATTTTCGACCAAACCCGAGAGGTCGAGGGTCCGACCCAGGTCGAATCGGTATAGAATGCCCCATATATATTGTCACGGCCGGGGGGAGGATCGACCCGCCGGACTTCGCGGACTTCCAAGCATCGCGCCGAGCCGAGGAATCACTGTGAAATGACCTCGCAACAGGATACCAGAAAATCGGATTCGACGGTATTAAGGTGGTTGTTTCTCCCGCCGACCCCCTTCCCCCTCCCCCGATACTGACCTGAGTCCTCGTGCAGACTACTAAAGAGATTTATTTAAAAAAAAAGAAACACTTGGCATTTGTGGTATTAAGTACAAACCTGAACGTACTTAATTCGACTGGAATTCTACATTTATCTGTATAAATGGAGACATAAGTACTGTAAAAGAAATCCCTCTTCAACAAATAAGTGGATAAAATATTTCGTATTTTCGATGTAAGCATTATTGTCCGACTATTCGTTCTTCGATTGATGGTCGGGTTGCCTGCAAACTGCAGCTACTTTGACGGGAAATTTTGACGCTTAAGAAAAAATGAAAAATTAAGTGGAAGAAATAATTTTTCGTCTTTTTCACGTCGATTTTTTATACTCGGGTACTATCTACAACGGTGTTTTTCGGAATCACTGGGAAATTTGCCATCAGATATGGTTTCCAAACTTTACGAAATCGAAAAAAAAATCGACACGCAACGGGTATGTATGAAAAAACTTGCGATTTTTGAGGATTCGATTTTAATATTCTATGAAAAATTTAGAAATCAAAATATCGCGTTCTGCTTTGTGTCATTCTCTTCGTTATTGAGTTTTCCCTCGAACGAAGGAAGAAAATGCAGGTTCGATCGATAAAAAATAAAGTAACCTCGATTTCAGTGACGTGACAAAATTTCGAAAACAATGCGAAAACACTTTTTTAATTTTGTTAACGCCTTATTTCGGTGTATTTTTGGCCGTACACAACGAATTCGCCATTAGTTTTTTTCGAAACACAACATTTTTCGCGAAAGACCCACAAAAAAATGCGTCATGTTCGATTTTTTAATTTTATCTTTTAGCATCAACTGTATGAACTAGTGAGAATAAATAATCAATTAAAATTCCTTTGTAGTGACTCACAATATTTCCGACTCCGAGAATAAGTAAACAGTTAGAACGTCCTTTTTTAAATGGCTTGCAAGAAATGCTGCACCGAGTGGCGTACAAATTACGTGGATGACGCATTTGGCGGTTTCTCATTCGTTTTTTTTTTCTAATATAACGGTGACAATTGTTTTTGTGCACCGTTAGTGCATCACTGCGCATACCTGGATGCGTTGCGTGTTGCCTCAGTCACGCGAGCAAATTAGCGCAGCCGGAGACTTTTCCCGCGGCGAGTGAAACGAAGATAAATATAAAGTACAGCGTTGAGCTCGTCGAGTCGCGTGAACGACGCACTCGCATTAAATTTGTTTGTTCGTTGCACGGCGAGCGGGACGAACGTACGAGGGTGCATCGCGAGCTCTCGAGTGTGTTGCCAATTGTGAGAGCGCGAGTGTTTGAGCCCTCGGCCATTGTCACGCCCTTCGCTCTCGCAGCGTCCCTGATATTGTCTGCGCTCCCTTTTTCGTCCTTGACACGAGTCGAGGCCGCGAGGACGAAACCTTTGCTGGTGGGGATTGATACATCATTGGCATTCGTTATTCATGGGATTTTTTTTTTTTTCACATGAATGCCAATAATTTTGCTTCTTCATAGAGGAAGCTTTGTTTTCATGAAAATGTTTTTTTTTCGAGATTTTCATGCCAGTATGCTTAGAATCACCTAAAACGTCCAGAAAAATGGTTTAGAAAAAATGTCCGTATGTATGTGTGTGTGTGTGTGTGTTCTGGGCTTCGAAAATTCAATGGCCTCTCACTCAGTAACCGTTCGAGCGATCGGGCTCAAATTTGGCACATAAGTAGAGTAGTCGCCCCTCTTTGAATGGCGCGATTTTTGACAAAATGTATATAGTAATTAAGATTTTATGTAGTTTTTAATTTGTTAAAAAAAGGGCGTGGTCGCTCTAATTTTCGTAAAACTTCGCCGATTTAGCTAAATAGTTCTTCGTAACTGAAGATACGTTTTATGTTGTATGGTAAAGAATTTCGACAAAATCGGTAAAGCGATTCAGGTTTTATAGAATTTTGAATTTTTCGAAACAAAAATATTTTGCTCTAAATCACGTCGAATTTTAACAAATGAACGGAATTGTTGTATAGTGGAAAAACAACATACAGGCCTGCTACGAACGAAATTTGGTGATGATCGGTAAAGTCCTTCGGATTTTACACCATTTTGAATTATTAAAAAAATGTTGATTTTCGCTATAACTTCCGCAAAAGTTAAGAAAGTGAGACAAAACTTTGTATCTAATCAAAATTCGATGAAACGGTGTTTGTAACAGAGCTTTCTTTAGTTCAAATAAAAAAAAGTTGCAAATTCGAACTTTGCACATTGCTTCCTTATTAATTTTCGTTTTTCACAAAGCTTCCTCTATGAGGAAGCCAAAAATGATAAACTAGCTTCTTCATAGAGGTGGCTTTGTGAAAAACGAAAATTAATGAGGAAGCAATGTGCAAAGTTTTTTTTGTATTTCAACAATATTGTAAACCAAATTTCTTCATGTTTTCTATGTAACGCGTACAGAATAACAATTCTGAAGAATTTTTTTTAATGAAAAAATCATTGGCGTTGATCTGATTTTTTTCCATATGAAAGCTAATATTTTTTTATCTCTGCAAGGAGAATAACGAATTGTATGGAAAAAATTGTAAATGAAAAAATTGTTGACATTCATAGGACTTAGAAAAAATGAAAGTCAATGTTTTTTTATTGCAATATTTCCTATATATAGTACAGAGTATTACAAATTGTATAGATAAAAGCTCAATGAGAGGCCGAGAGAATTTCTTTTTCAAACCCCTTTCTCCCCTGGGAAAATTGTGTACGCTGAAAGAGGGACGGCGAACTGTGTTAGTGACATCGAGTATTGGATCAGGGAGAGCTTTGGACCATGAGTACGACGAGAGAGTAGGGTCGAGAATCACAAAAGCTCCATTCGAACTGAAATAGCAGCGGGCTGTCCGAAACTCGACGCCCGCGTCTAGATTACAATTTTGTGTCTCTGAGATGTAATTCTTTGGGAACAAAGTGCGCGATCAATTGGCACCGGCCACGTGAACCGTGAGCGCGATAAAAGTGAAACACAATCTCCACGTCAAAACGACATTTTTTGTGCGACAAGAAATAAGAACCAAGACCATCACATAAAAAGTTATCTTAATTAAACTTTTTTTTCAAACATAAACGAATGATAATAAATCGATTGTCGAGAATGGCCAAAATGCTCACAAACATTTAGCGAATATATTTTTGAAAAAAAGCACAATTTTTTCAACTCGGTGCATACAATTTTATTTATTTAATACACGAATAATTATAATAATAATTATTCGTGTAATAATAATAATTATTATTATTCGTGTGTAATAATAATTCGAATAATACACGAATAAATGAACTGACAAAAGAGATTAAAATGGTCAGAAAAAAAAACGAACGCGTTTTGATATAAACGTTTTTTTTAAGTTACATCATATTTGTATACTAAATTGAATACACGCGATATAAATAAAAACTCCTACACAGAACGTTAAGTTTTAGGGAAAACTTGTTCAACAATGCGCAGTATTTATTTCGTGTAAAAAGTTAATCAAGCTATCGACTATGTGCCATAAACGAGAACTGTATGGCGCTTCTTTGTCGCGCGCGGGAGGCGCAGCGCCCGAATGTTCGCCTCGTTGAGCGAATCCCGAAGGCCAGTCTTCCAATTTCAACGAATTCCCGGCATTCCCGTCGCGCCTCTCCCCTCGTTTCGATCCGAGTCTCGCTGTGCGCCGGGAGCTTCCATGTCGCTTATATGCCGCGGAGATAAAGACAGAGAAAGCAGTGGTAACAGCGACCGAGAGCCGCCTCAGCGCACCCTCGGATGGCTCGTCTGTCGGCGGGGTCTCCCCTGGGACGACCTTTGGATGGTGCGTTCATCAAAAGTGCTTTCCGCCGCACAGGCCCCACCCACTCTTCCCCCAAACGCTCGCCCCGGCATAATATTCCCCTAAATCCTTCGAGTTTTTACTCGGCTCGTGACTATCAACGTTTATTATAGGAGAGCGCGATTTACCGACCTCATATTCGCGGTCACATCTTTCTCGATTGCCCATCTTGGTTCGCTAAACTGGAGCCCTCATTCCGTATTTGTGTCAACCGGGCCGAAAAAAACATGCAACACAGTTTTTTCGCACTAGTGCGAGAAAAGTGTGCGAAAAAATGGACCCACCTACTTTTCCCCCAAACTATTGCTCCGGCATAATATTCCCCTAAGTCCCCCAAGTCCTTCGAGCTTTTACTCGGCTCGTGACTATCAACGTTTATTACGGCAGAGCGCGATTTACCGACCTCATATTCGCGGTCACATCTTTCTCGATTGCCCATCTTGGTTCGCTAAACTGCAGCCCTCATTCCGTATTTGTGTCAACCGTGCCGAAAAAATATGCAACACATTTTTCTCGCACTAGTGTGAGAAAAGTGTGCGAAAAAAATGGTTTCTGAGATATCGAATTTTGGGCTATGGTCCAAATTCTATTTGGGCTATGGCCCAAAATTCGATATCGTTTATCGGAGTGTTCTCATAAATCGTATATTGTTGCCCCGAAAAATTGAATCCTTGAATCCTTTTTTTACCGTGATTTTTAATCAAATATTTTTTTCGTCTTTCTTGTTTCATAAATCACAGATCTTCTGTCATTTATACGTCTCATGTCTGCAGGAATTCAATCTCAACCGGTACGTGCGGGTTGCAATATAAACCCACTCTCTTTGTACTCCTACACTCTCCGTCCTTTCCCTCTCTTCATCCAACTCTTGTTTACGTATAACCTCTTCCACCGAGAGATGGAAGCGCTAGGAAAGTGACCGTCTTCGTTTTTTTTCCTATTTTTCCCCTTTTCCATCGCTCTCCATTTCCCTCGTTTTCGCGTGTACGTCGGATCGAATCCACGGACCTGTCATCGTAATTTCGCTCGCCCTTCAGGATCCTCCGCCATTTTTGCAATCCCGCTACTCCCACTCTACGGGGCGTGAAACTGTGTTTCGCGAAGCGGCAGCGAACGAGACGTCGAATCTATGCGACGTCCGCTTTTCAACGATCAACCTCCGGTGTTCCCCATTTTTGGTAATTCGTCTGGACTGCCGGGCTCGTCAGCTGGACCACCGAACCGTGGAATGAGAGTAAAGTCCATCCAAGGTCCCTAGATATGTAAAGTCAAGACATGCGCTTCTAGTTGCAAGGCCAAAATTGAACAGCCAATGAGAGACTTACTTCGTCCAGACAATCGCCTTTCGAGAATCAAATTGTCGCTGAGGCAAACAAAACCTCCAAAAGGCTTTCAAAGAAAAAAATTAGTAGTAGTAGTAAAAGTGTTTTATTGATAATACAATATATACATTTGGTTTTTTTTGTCTTACAATACTATTTTTAACAACGCTATATTATCAATGGGCCATCGACCGAGGTCCTTCAGCCCAGGATTATCCAAAATTAATGAGTTTATACGTTTTTTTTGTGTATTGAAAAAAATTATTTTACGGATAAATAAGGATAATTAATAAAGATAATAAAATCAGGGCGTAGTTAACAAATACACAGGTTCCCTCGATCGCCCCTGTACATTACGATCCGTACCCGAAAAGTTTTTTGAACGTCTCCAGTCTCAACAAATGGAAGGATATCTAGGTCCCATATGATGGAAAAGTATAATTAATATTCATATTTGAATAAACCATTGATCGTTGTACTATGTTCTCGTTGAATAAATAAAGATTAATCCTCCATGAGCAACGGAAAGCATTGTTAGCGATCCCATTCGAGCTGTGATTGGCCAGGAAAGTCTGTGATAAACAGATTCAGTTTGGTATCAAATTTTTTGACGTAAGAGGACAGATGCGGCAGCACCCGTAACATTTTAAAGCTTTATAAGAGCGCAGCAGTGCGAAATTGATTAGCCTATTACAGGTGAAATAAAAAAGAACAAATTTGGGGTCGATTTTGGCGAATTTCGGTCCGGAGCCGGATCTACGACTTCTGACAGAAAAATCGTCGCCAACATTTTTTTTTTTTTTTCAAAATCGATTAAAAAGTATTGGTAACCAGTGTTTTCAGGGGTAGAATATACGACTTGAAAACAATGGTATAGGTTACAAGTCGATATTTTCAAAAGAAAAACAGTTGAGGTCGATTTTGTCGATTTTTGGTCCGGAGACGGATCTGTGATTTCTGCAAAAAAAGTCGCCAAAAATAATTTTTTTCAAAATCGATAAAAAATGATTGGTAAACAGTGTTTTCGGGGGTAGAATATACGACTTGAGAACTAATGGTACAGGTTACAAGTCGATATTTTCAAAAGAAAAAAAGTTGAGGTCGATTTTGGCGAAAAGATTTTCAGGCACGCGCATCAGCGCGTGTGATTACCGTAGTCATAATAAAATGTTGATAAATTGAATTAATTGTAATTAATAAAAAGCCTTTAATATTCAGTTATTCTGCCGCAAGCCTTCAATCTTGTATTCATTTACGACAACGATTATAAATGACTGGAACGAAAAATTAAGGTCAAATATACCACTCCAATGATACCACGTTTTTTTTTTTTTCATCTTTGGAGCCGCTACAATTGCCGTCATCATTCACGCAGCAGCAAAGAGTTAACGTCTTGCACCCCATCTGGCGGCAATTTCTGTCCGTCATTCTCCGCTCGCGCGTAGCCCGTTCCAGTTCTCCTTCAGGACCATAGAGCCGGCTTCTCGAGACACCCGCAGACGGCGAGGCGGCCCGAAGGCTCACGACCCGAACGCGCGGCGTGATAGTCTCGTTATATCAGTACGAACTTCCTTCTATGCCCTCCACGCCCTGCGACGTGCGGAGGCCCAAGTCAAGCCACCTTCCTGCGTTTCCACGCAACGCTCGCTCCCTTCGTTCCTCCTGTCTGGCACGATTTACGGTGACGCGTCTAGACGCGGCCTCGAAGCTGCTCATTCGCCGGCGAAAGAGATGATTAAAAGACCATAAGATCAATATATGGCCGTCTAGTGTTGACTCGTCAAAGTCTGCTCCAGTGGCAAAGAGGGGCGACGGGGGCATAATTGGATTCGGCACTCACCTGAAATATTTATCCGCCTTAGCTTTCGCCTTCTCTTTTGAATCCTTCCTTGTGTACCTTTTATACCCTGGATTATTCAAAGAGTTGGCAAGACTTTTTCGCAATTTCCACGTTATAAATATATCGTTTTCGTTTGGGGAATTATGAAGAAAAAAAAACTAGAACGGTTGAAATTTATGTTTTAAAAATGGCTTAAGGTAGTTCTAGCGCCAAATATTCATTTCGCATAGATTCGAGGAAAATGGGAGAGAATTGCAAAGACTTCTCGATGGTCTAAAAATCTGAAAAAACTCATGCACATTGAAGGTACTGAAAAGATTAATTTTGCATAATAATATTTCTAAAATGTTATTAACAAATTGATGAAAAAAAAATAGTTTAACAAATATTTCGATGACCCAAGTTTTTTTTGTTGATGAAAATGATTCCTTCATTTTTCTGAATACGTATGAATTTTTTCAGATTTTTAAGTACTCTTTGAAATTTTTACATATTTTCCATATAAAAAAAACACAAATTTCAAAGAGTACTTAAAAATCTGAAAAAATTCATACGTATTCAGAAAAACGAAGAAATCATTTTCATGAGAAAAAAAAATTGGGTCATCGAAATATTTGTTGAACAATTTTTTTTTTCATCAATTTGTTAATAACATTTTTAAATTATTATTACGCAAAATTAATCTTTTCAGTTCCTCTAAAGCGTATGAATTTTTTCAGATTTTTAGACAATCGAGAAGTCTTTGCAATTCTCTCCCATTTTCCTCGAATTTATGCGAAATCAATATTTCGCGCCAGAACTACCTTCAATTCAGGTTTTTTTTTAAGAATTTGAAGACTTCTGTATCGGACTGCGACTCATAACCTGCTGCGGCTGATTAGTTTCTGTCCAATCAATGGGGGCGGATTCTAACGAAGGTCAAAAAGCCAGTGGAACCGGGCGCAACTCGCCCAAAATCTCGAGGGAAATCAGGCCAATATGCATTGCCGGAGCCTCGGCAGTGCTGCCAACCTTCGCTCGTCTTAATAAACCGCGCGACTACCCTAACGAATGCTCATTCGCTCGTCTTCCCCTTTTAATAAACTCTATATATTGCGGGCGGGATGATTACGGCGCTTAAGTCTCGTGGCTCGAGGCGGTTTGACGAATGATTGCCGGGCACTCGTTTAGCCATCTCGTCGCGAGGATCTCGGCGGGCGCGACGATTTAACTCTAAATGCCACCCTCCGCGGGTTTCGAGGGTGCAGCTCTCGGCCCAAGGAGGAAGGACGTAACGAGGACGACGACGATTATGACACCGCGAGACTCGTTGCAACGAGATGGAAATGTCAAAGGAAACTATAACCGCCCGCATCGCGCTTTTCGAGGGCGTCGAGGTGGAATTGAATATTCATGCGGACACCGCAGCACGTGTCACGTGACAATCGTCGTGAGCCAGTTTTATAGGGATAATTAGATGTTGCTACAGATGAAAATACTTTTTGTGACACGTCTCGTTTTTCGTGCTTATTTAGTGTGGCGAAAGTCGACGTTAAATACTTTCCGCATACTTTTATCACACTAGTGCGAAAAGGACTCTTTTTGCGCAATCGTTCCTCGCGCTGGTGTGAAATAGCTACTTTTCCGCACACTTTTCTCGCACCAATGCAAAATAATATATCTCCGCACAATTTTCGCACTCTAGCGCAAAAAGCTGCTTTTGCGCATACTTTTCGCACTCTAGCACAAGCATACTATTCGCACTCTAGCACAAAAAGCTACTTTTCCGCATACTTTTCTAGCTCTAGGGCGAAAACCTATTTCCCAACATCAAAAAACGACAACACAAACTCGAAAAAAATCATTATTTCCCAACGGCGGTTTTCGCTTCGAACGCAAAGGACTACACAGTCGCGGTCTTCCCCAGGCTAATTTCTAAGTCAAATGTTGTGACAAAAAGAAATCCAAACCGTAGAACTTTCAACAAGTGCGCTCAACACAACTGTGCTCACAAAGAGCAGATTTGCATCTCCCTCCTAAAGACCCAAAAGAGCCCAGGAAGCTCGAAAAAAAATTCCGACATCACGAGGGACCGCGAAGCCCGAGTCCCGAGTGTCTTTGTCTGTGTCTTATATCCTTAACGACAATGCGTGCCAATAGCGCCACAAACAAGTCAGGAGAGTCGAACACACGATAGGAAGAAAGAGAGACTGCCGGTCTCGTTGAGAGCCCCGAGAGCGCGACTGCACATCGCACGATGTATATCTATACATGCGGTATTATAGAAAGAGGGTCGACTCCGTCGACGAGGGTCGGAGGAGGCGGCTACAGGGTGGCCAGATTCTCCTCATCGTCGATTTTCCAACGTCGGCGTCGCGCTGCTGCTGCTGCTGCTGCTGGGGGTTGCGGAGTTCTCCGTCCCAGCTTCACCGTGGTGGCTGCGTTCCGCTCGTTGCTTGCTCTGTACGGTGGCCGCCTCTTGCGCCTGCGTCGAATCGATTTTATGCCAGGGTGCATGGTGGCAGATTGTACAGGGATGTCCCGTCGACGCGGCATCGCCTTTGCTGGCCTCTGGCCGAGCGACAGGACCCTCCGAGTCGAGGATACACTCGTCGCGGACTCGCGACGAACGCGTCGCCGTTGGCTGGTGTGCGGATTGACCCTCGGGGAGAGTTTGGGAAGGTCACTTTTGCTTTATTGACTTTGACGTACGAAGATGAGATGCTTTTTTTTCGAGGCGTTCCCCTTTGTCCCAGTGGCGCGGACATGTTCGTTCATAGGCAGCACAAAATGCGGGGACGCGCGTCAAACTGCGGGTTTTTGCATGAGAAACGCGTAGGTCCAACCAGGCGGAAATTCTGCCCTTTTTCCGTAGCCTTTATTCTTCCCTTGCACGCATGGTGGCCCATTAGCGGCTTCGACACTGAGCTTCCTAGGCGAGGCTGTCAGGCTAGACATTAAGACCCCAGCTGGAACAATAATACGGTATTATCCCAATAGTAGCCCAGCTGGATGATGACCTGTACGAGCTCAGTATCAGCACAGCTGGGATAACAATAGAACCGTCCCGGAATTAGCCCAGCTGGGACGATAGCGCAAGACTAGCATTAGCCCAGCTGGGACGACAGCGCAAGACTAGCATTAGCCCAGCTGGGACGAAAGCGCCGCCCCGCATTAGCCCAGCTGAGACGAAAGCGCCGACCCCGCATTAACCCATCTGGGATGACAGCGCCGTCCCGGCATTAACCCAGCTGGGATGATAGCGCCGTCCCGGCATTGGCCCGGCTGGGATGAACGTAGTGCGATCCTAACATTAGCCCTGCTGGGATGAATGTAGCGCCATCCTAACTTTAGCCCAAATAGGCCCGCAATATGCATCGCTACATTGCTACATTGTTACCCCAGCTGGGATGACAGTAGGAGCATGCCACGATACTAGCCCAGCTGGGATAAACGTAGCGTCATCCTGACAGTTGCCCAGCTGGGCTCGCAACAGCGCAATCACAGTATTATCCCGGCTGGGATGACGGTAGGAGCATGCGACAATATTAGCCCAGCAGGGATAACAATGGGAACCATTTCAGCATTTACCCAGCTGGGCTAATAAATCCACGTACACCAGAGTTGTCAGTGCGAATTCGCCCTCGAGAACAGCTTGAAGAACCTTTCAGTCGTTCTATTACCTTTTTCAGACGCGAATAAGTCGCGAGCTCGCGTGCTTCATTCTTCCACGGCATTTCCCACTGTCTGCGAGATTCCTCGCTCCGCACGCGCAGACTGCGTTTCATGCATAGTCATGAAGACGCGGCAGGCGTGCTTCAAACGCGCGCATGAGCGCCTCTGTGTTTCTTTGCATCGGAACCGCACGCGGGGCCAACCAGCCAGGCATTGCGGTGTCCCTTCTGCCCTGCGGCCTTTTCCACCGCTGCTTTCCCTTCCTGCGCTCGTTTTTCCCCCCGCTCGCTTCTTCCCTTCCGCCAGAGACGTCCACGTCCCTGTATAGGGGAGTACAATTTGCTCAGTACTGGGCGAGTGCTGGCGGCCAGTCTTCCAGTACTGACGCAGTAATGGCAACCAGTGCTGGCGCAATACTGGCATGAGTGCTGGATGATAACTTCGGTCCAGCACTGGTAGTTGTATATAGCCCAGTACTGGTGGCCAATGCCGGCCAGCAATGGTATCTAACACGGCCAGCAGCGGGAAAGCAACGACCGTAGATATTCATTTTAATCAATTTCCAATTGATTATTCATTTTTTAAACATAAAGGTGCATCCTGCAGTCATTTTAATAACATAATTCCTTTATTAGTAAGAAAAATAAATAAAAAAGGATATCGTACTCGGGTACAATTTCTTCAATCGCTCTTTGAAAAGTGACGACAGTGGCATTCGCACCTAAGACCTATACGACCTACCTAATACGTAAACTACCTAACAAGCGCGCTAACCACTAGACCAAACCGACTACGTGAAGACCTTATATTTTTTAGTCCATAATAGCTGCGTCTATGGTAACAGCCACAGAACTGTCAGTTGAATTTGTATAAAATTTGGTACATGGAAGTTTTTGAGGCCGCTGATTATGAAACTCAACTCGGAATTAATGAATTAAAAATGGCAAATCCAATATAGAAATCAAAATACAAAGTAACTTCATTTTTATAAAATGTAGTACTCTAGGTTCTTAAACGACTAATTAATAATCTCAACACCATATATTAGTATTCCGTCCGACGCTGATGTGCCGACCGTGCGAGACGGTGAGGTTATGTTAACCATTGGCGTCAATGCTGGGAGCCAGTGCTGGCGTACTGTTGGCGGCCTTTACTCAGCCAGTGAACATTACCTAATGCTGGGAGCCAGTGCTGGCCTACTGTTGGCGGCCATTACTAAACCAGTGAACACTATCTAATGCTGGGAACCGGCACTCGTTCGGAGTTGTGCCAGTAGTGGCAACCAACGGTTCGTAGCCATGACTAGACCAGTGCTGGGAGCCAGAACTGGCTCCGAGTTGGGCCAGTAGTGGGCAGCCAACGCTGCCCAGCCATTACTCGGCCAAGCATTGGTCCTGTAGTTACTGCTGGCATCTCCTATGCGGGTCCCGCGCGCAGCAATCTCGATCCTTGTGCCCACCCTACCCACGACCAGAGAGCCCTTTTTCACGCCCATCATCCCCCCGGATTCCCGTACCCGCCGTCCGCCAACGGTGTCACACGCTCGCGTGCTCCGCTGTCGCCGCGCTCGACCTTGCGCCCAGCTATTTTTCCAAGGATATTAGATAATAATATACACGGAGCGTGCGGCCTGTACTCGTATGCAGATTATCCGCGGGGATCGCGGGAGGGAGAATAACGCGACGCCTCGAAAATGGTAAACGCGGCGACGAGGCTTTCGACACGCGAGCCTCTTCCACGTTCTTTTCGCTACAATATCCCGGGGCGGCACGAGAACAGCCGCCCGTCGGACGAGGATCACGTGTGGGCGACCCCGGAGGGGCTGGGGAACATTGACGCTCGCCGGGCTGCGTGATTCCCTGGAATCCGCGTCTTTGACGTTGACAAATAATGTGCGGGATGACGGACGAATTTGGTGCGAAATTTGTTGCTGTGAGAATATAATATTGGGCGACAAACTCGATGATACAGGGTGTCCCATTTTAATCTTACACCCGATTTATCTCGAAAAATAGGGCTCCGATCGAAAAATGAGTTATATGAAAGTTGTAGGATTCGAAGGGGGACGTTTTTCTAAAAAAAAAAAAATATGGTCCAACATTCAAAATGGCGGAGATACGATGGCCGACATGATTTTTGTAAATGGAACCATGACTTTTCTTTTCGACCAAAATGTTCGGCATGTTGAAACTAACGAATTTTGTAGAAAACTTTTTTCGATAAAGTCCATAATTCATTTTTTGAAGACCATTTTAGCGTTATCCAGGATGTACCACGAGGTAAAGTTTTCAACATCCCATTTGTGTGTGCGTGCGCGCGTGCGCGTGTGCGTGCGTACAACACTCACAAGGGTTAGGTCTCTGCGGCTCGTCACTTCCACAGTATTTTTTTTACTCCAAACCCTCCTGGTAAGTTTACTTTGAACTCTTCTCAAACATGTTCAAAGATTCCACCATTCATCATGTTAAAAACTTTAACATCCAATGTCTACAAAATTCGTCGAAGGCAAGGTATTTTTGGAATTACAAGTGAAGTAAAAAAATACTGCAGAAATGACGAGCCGCAGAGACCTAACCCTTGTGAGTGTTGTACGCACGCGCACGCTCGCACACCCATGCACACGCCCGCACACGCACATGCAGACGCACACGCAGACGCACACGCAATTGGGATGTTGAAGACTACCTCCTCGTGGTACATCCTTGATAACGTTAAAATGGTCTTCAAAAAATGAATTATGGACTTTATCCAAAAAAAATTTCTACAAAAGTTGTTAGTTTTAACATGCCGAACATTTTGGTCGAAAAGAAAAGTCATGGTTCCATTTAAAAAAAACATGTCGGCCATCGTATTTTCGCCATTTTTAATGTTGGACCATATTTCTTTTTTTAGAAAAACGTCCCACTTCGAACTCTACAACTTTCATGTAACTCATTTTTCGAGATAAATCAGGTGTAAGATTAAAATGGGACACCCTGTATATGGTAGACAGAAAATTATTGCTGGGAATATTCTGTCATTTTACAAAATTTATAGATAATTAAATAAAAAATCGGGTATTCAAAAGAGGGAAAATATGCAGCAGAAATATTTTGTGCTATGAGATTTTTTTTTAATACGATGTAATCATTTTTGTTGGCTGTTTTTTAATTAAAGAAATCATTTTTTTTTTTTTCGTCAGACTGATAATCGCATTGCGCGTCTGTCGTCGCCTTATACGTGTCTCGCGTTTTCTTTGTGCCTCGAGTAACCGAAATGTGCTGTAATTTCGCAGACACCCCTCGCGCCACTCCGGGCGCACTTTGTACCGCGACCCCGCGCAGGGGTGGAATTCGCGCCCATAACGCGGCGGGTGAGGGTATTATGCGCCTCGCAATCGGCGCTCTTTGTTGGGGCGGCTCGCCGAGGGTTCGCGTCTCGCTACGTCGTTCCTGCGCGCTCGCAAACTTCCCTCCTCCGCAGACCCCCGCAAATCCCTTTCCGGGTAACTTGAAACTCGCACGAGCACCGAACAATCGCGTTCATTTCTGCCTCCAACCCGCAGTGGGGACTCGCAGCGAGAGGACACAGGAAATAAATAAAGAATAAGAAGGAAGACTGCATTTCTGTAATTAGGTACTAACTACGGGTTTGCATGAATCGCTAACGAGACTTCACATTTTTCGGCATTTTAAAGACTTGAAAAATAAAGAATTCTTTTTTTTTTCACTACAAAATGAATCAAATTTAGTAGATTCTGTTTCACATTTCGTAGATTCTGCTTCGCGTTTTTCGGCGTTTTAAAGACTTGAAAAATAAAGAATTCTTTTTTTTTACTACAAAATGAATCAAATTTAGTAGATTCTGTTTTGGCCCTTTTTAATTTAAATCCATTTTTAATAGACTATGATAGAATAGAATGGAATAGAATTTTACACACTAAAATATAAAAATTAAAAACGAAGATTCTAAATTAATTTCATTCATTGAATAATAAAGAAGACCGAATTTTGAGTCTTTCGGCGAACGAACTGAAAATGGTTCTCAAATCCTGAAAATGGAAATACGATTACGACTATACTTAAAGCTGAAAAAAGCAAATAAACGACTCTTAATGCCCAAAAATTCCACGTTTTTGCACTAAATCCCACTTAAGAGTCCCCCCGAATTAATTTCCCATCTACGACTCCCCCTGGGATCCCGCAGGTCGCCACAGGAGGTAAAACCCAAAACCCACGTGGGGTCCACACGGAATGTACGAACTTCTCGGAGATTCCGGCCTAGATTTTTTTCCCCCAAGGGTAGTAAATGCCCCCCCCCCCCCCCCCCACTCCATATGCTCTATATATGACTATGAATGCTCTCTTCTTTCTCTCCCGTGTCGCTCGGTGCATTTTACGAGCGATAACTCCCCCGGTTTCTCGTCTATCCCGCGACAAAAGCCTCGACGGGCCGTTTGTTGCGGTCGCCCCCGCGCTTTGCGTGCGGAGAAACTCGCGCGCGCGTTTCACGAACGCTTTGGCAAAGGGATCGCCGGGCGAGCGTGGTGAACGAGCGCGCGCGCCCTTCGAGTTGCTTAACCCGTCGAGCCCGCTCGCGTCGTCACTTGAGCCACTGCGTAAACAGACCGAGTGCCGCACATACGTCAATTTCCGCGCGTTGCGACCGCACCGAGCGATGCATCGTAAAAGTGACGAGACAAGGGACGCACGACGACGCACGCGAAATTTTACATGCAACATTTTGCGTGGGTGACAATACGATCGCGATTACGTGGTTACACGATTATACGGTTAATGGCCGACCGAGTAGGCGACACTCGACGGCTGACAATTTTTTACTTTTATTTTTATTTTTATCGGGCTTGTCTGATCTTTTGCGCGAGAATCTCGCGAGCGATTTGACACGCACACTGTTGACCTAATCGGGGCTTCAAGGGGCAGACGAGATATGGTATTTAAAGCGTTCGCCTCTGATTTCGAGTTGATTAAATTCGACACGAAGATGTGGTGCAATTTTTATGCAAATTCTTCAGATAGTACACATGTAATTTTTTTTATTCTTAGTTTTTGTAATTTCTACATTTTTATGTTTATAACTGGCTCATACGCGTTTGTCCAGTTGTCACTTCACTAAAATCAAGGTTTTTGCTTCCTCATAGGAAGCTTTGTTTTCATGCAATTTTTTTTTCGAGATTTTCATACCAGTATGCTTAGAATCACCTAAAACGTCGAGAAAAGTGGTTTAGAAAAAACGTCCGTATGTGTGTGTGCGTGTGTGTGTGTTCTGGGATTCGAAAAAATTCGACGATTTGGCCAAATAGTTCTTTATAACTTTCGTAAAAATTCGACGATTTGGTTAACTAGTTCTTTATAACTAAAGATACGTTCAATGTTGTATGGTATTGAATTTCAACGAAATCGGTAAAGCGGTTCGGATTTTACTGAATTTTGAATTTTTCGAAAAAAATAAATTTTGCTCTAAATCACATCGAATCTTAACAAAGGAACCGAAATGTTCCACAGTCGAAAAACAGCATACAGCCCTACTACGTACGAAATTTGGTGATGATCGGTAAAGTCGTTCGGATTTTACACCATTTTGAATTTTTTAAAAAATTTAGATTTTCGCGATAATTTCCGCAAAAGTTAAGAAAGTAAGGCAAGACTTTGTATCTAATGAAAATTAGATGTAACGGTGTTTGTGACGGAGTTTTCTTTTGTTCAAATAAAAAAAGTTGTAAAGTAGAACTTTGCACATTGCTTCCACATTAATTTTCGTTTTTCACAAAGCTTCCTCTATGAGGAAGCCAAAATGTTAAATAAACAAGCTTCTTCATAGAGGTGGCTTTGTGAAAAACGAAAATTAATGAGGAAGCAATGTGCAAAGTTCTACTTTGCAACTTTTTTTTTGGTTTGATCGAATCTGGATTTTCTTCCTTCGTTCGAGAAAAAACTCTATAACGAAGAGAATGCCGCAAGGCGAAGCGCGATATCTTGATTCCTGAGTTTTTCACAGAATTTTTAAGTCGAACCCTCAAAAATCGCAAGTTTTTCGAAGACCCCATGCGTTTTTTGTGATTTAAACTTGTGTGAAAAATACAGAAATCAAGATATCGCGTTCCGCTTTCTGGCATTCTTTTCGTTATAGAGTTTTGTTTTGAACGCATAAAGAAAATCCAGGTGTTATCGATTCAAACAAATGTAATCCCAATTTTTTTCAAGTGATGCAATTTCGAAAAAAGTGCGCCATTTTTTTCCGGTTTTTCACGTCGAATTTTTCATTTTTTGGGGCAAACAACGGTGCTTTTTGGAATCAGGAGGAAATTTCCCATCCGATAGGGTCTTCAAACTTTACGAAATCGATTTTTTTTTGCAAAAACTTACCTCTCGCGTTTTTTGCGAATTTTTTTCTCGATTTCGTAAACTTTGAAACCCCTATCTGCTGGCAAATTCCCCACTGATCCCAAAAAGCACCGTTGCTTGCACGCACGGAAAAAAACATGTCATTGTTTAAAAAAAAATCGACATTGATTCAATAAGACGTCCGAATCACGGGCTGCCAACAACATCTGTAATTACTTTAACTACATCTGTAATTAAATTCATTTTTTTAAGTTGACTAGAACAACATCGGTTGTTATTGAATTAATGACGTACGCTTTTGGATTTCTTAAAAAAGATGTACAAAGCAAAAGTGTAATTCATACATCAAATACATAAATAATCGCTTTGACTTGTGTCCAAATTGAAGCGATCGCATATACAATGGTACGAATAACTTGTGTCATTGTTGCAAGACGTTATATTTATGAACCAATTTTACGTTTACTTGTATTGATTGTTTTTGCATATAGTTGGAATATGTCCGCTACTGAAGGAATAAAACAGAACGGTTACTGAATAAGTAAGATAAAAATTACTTAAAAATTGTATAACATTATTTGTATTGCTAAGCGTTATGGTAATAACATTATACCATGATACTTCACAAAAAAGTCTACTCCTTCAAACCACTCTTCGAGAGAAGTGACCGCTGCGGGATTCGAACCTAAAACCTATGAACCTACCAACCTACCTACCTACCTAAACCGACTATGTGAATTCTGTATACTTTAATTCCATATTAGCTGAATCATGGATTACGTCCACATCGTTATCAGAAGGATGAAACACTGTACTCCGCGGGGCGCGAAGTGCAAGTGGCAGATTAAAAAATCTTAATCCCATCATTCGAATCAACCATGATTCGCTTTATGCGTAACAATCAAGAAGCCGCGAGTCTCTTGTTGTAATGACACAGGCCATCTACTCGAAACTAGTATAGATTGAAATGACAACAAAGACGGACGTTCCACTACAATATATTGTTGTTATTGGTCGATCGCGTTAGCAGAAAAGATCGAATTCTTATGACACACGTAATTGAGTGAAACACCTCTTGTCATTGAAACAATTGCACAATCTATTATTTTGAGAACTTCTGTACATGTACACGGAAAAAAAAGTTTGGTTGTGCCAGCTAATCATTCACATTGCTGTACTTCAGTATCTTGCGATTAGTTGCAGCAACTTACACATTTATTGCCGCAACCACTTCGAATGGTTGTGGTAACTATTCACGATTTGTTCTAACATAACCTAAAAACGATATTATTAAAGTTACGAGTGTGGCGCTCAAGGCGCGAGTCGCATCTGTACATAACCTAAAGACGATATTGTTAAAGCTTTAATCGCGACGTTCGTGAAGCGATTCGCGTTAATTTTACATAAGGATAGTACAATTAGTGCAATGCTATTTCGAAAAGCAATGACACGCATAATCTAAAGACGATATTGTTAAAGCTTTAATTGCGACGTTCGTGAAGCGATTCGCGTTAATTTGACATAAGGATAGTACAATTAGTGCAATTCTATTTCGAAAAGCAATGACACGGTTGGTATGGGCAAGTAACCGGAACTTGTGCTCCTGCCTACTCGAATAGTTGTATCAACCATTCGTTTGGTTGCCGCAACTAACAGGGCATCTACCAATGAAACTTTGTTCGTGCAACCAATTCCTGTTGGTTGTCACAACTAATCCGAGTTGTAAGGGAATTAGAATAATCCATTGGTTGTGCTAACTAATTTCTTGGTTGTGTCAGCTAATTCTTTTTTTCCGTGTACATTGAAACAAAATATTTTGTCATTAATCTCACCACCCGTACTGATCAATGGTATTTTGAATTCAATGAAACACATGTTTAATTGAAACATTTTTACGACAAAAACAAAATGACTTCATCCAAAAATGGTATTAGTTAAAATTGAAATAAATTGTATATTAAGCCGAAAACATAATTACTTGGTTTGATGGAATTTGTGTATAGATCAGTAGCTACAGTGTTATTCGAAACTTCACCGATAATCGACCATGTATGTATCAGATCTGATTGGATTTGTGTTTGAAATAACAACGAATATCCAATAACAGAAATGTAATTTTTCAAACGTCTTGTGGCTTTCAAACAAATGTATTTGCAGTCTAACCAATTGTATAAGCGATTATTTCAATAACATTTTTCAAGTACGCGGCGTTATCGAAGGCAATAACACGGTTTTCAATACAAACCTGATAAGCCATCGTGCCGTTATCAGTACTATTGAAACAATTAAATTAGTTTCAAATACATCGGTGTTATTGAAACAACAACTCTTTTTTCCGTGCGTAAAATAGAAAATTCGCCGAGAAAAACGCGTATCGCTTTACACAAAAATATTTCATTAATATTAATCGCCCCAACCGCTATCATTATACTCAACGTCAATCGTAATCCTCATTGAAATTAATCAGTAACAAAACACCAGCTTTCCCCCGTCGCATTTACGGCAATTCAGCCGGTGTATCCGATGACTCTAATGGTACCTGAACCGGTTCGGCTACCATTAAAGCGACGCACACAATCCCAATATCAATACATCATAAAGACTTTGAACTCGAAAAGGTGCGGCCGACACCTGCCCACTCTGCGGGGCATCGAAAAAACAATAACAAAAAAAAAACAAAAAATTATATTCATATGACTCGCACAATCGCTAATCGAATATCGAATTGCCAGACGCATTGAAATATATTCACCGTCCAGGAACGCAAATATAAACGCGGATATGGGACGGTGCGGAGCTGAACCATTTGAATGTATAACAGTGACAATGAAAATCGTCGAACGATCCGGTCGAATCGGCTCTCGAGTCGATTCCCTCTCGATTCATCACGCGCCACTGAGCAATCGACAATGCCAAAAGCCAGACTATTCGACCCGTCCCTTCCCTCCTCTTCCCCTCCCCCCCCCCCCTCCGCGCGCCGTCGCCGTGATCACGTCCAATACCTCGCGGCTCTCCACTTTACAGTTCCACCATCCACGCGGATGTTCCCCTTCGCGTGTGTGTGGGATGTCCACACGCGCGGATTTTCCTCGGTGTTGGTAGTAAGTGCAGGATGAAATTCAATGCGACCGACCTGGCCCATCCTGTCTCGGGCGTCATGCAACCGGACTAGAAGTTGATGCACGCCGCCTGCCGCGCTGTGAGTTTCCGATGCCGGAGCTAAGACGCGCTCTCGCGAGATGCACTTTGTAACATTATATTCGCGGCACTCGCGATCAGCGTTTCCGTCGTACGTGGATCGCGCTAGACACGCAAAGTCGCGGGTAAAATTTGATAAAATGTTTACGCGAATTTTCGGAAATAATTTAGAAACCGAAACAATCACAGTCGGAAAAGTGTCCGGTCGGATTTTCAAGACGGCAGAATATTTTTTAAATGGTTTTTTAAATATATTTTTTTAAATATCGTAAGCAGCAACTGTATTATGCCACGAGTAACTATTTACACTGTTAAAAATATACGGTGTCAAACGCTGCTGGTGTGGACTTTTTCCTAGTGTTACTTATTACAGTGTTAGCAGTAACACTTTTTACGGTGCACAATTGACACCAGCCGTTTCGTTAAATTTATTCCTGTGTTACCGACGAAACATTGTAAGACTTTTCGATTTAAGGGCATGAGTTCACGTTTCGTGTGCGGTGTTTCATTATCTCGTGAATGAATGAGTTGCTTTTCTCTGTTTTTTATCGAAAAATTGAAATCGATAAAGATCGAATTTTTCATTACAGATTCCCTCTTCGGGTAATTGATCTGTAATTTTTTTTTTCGAAAATCATAATTCTGACTAATTCATTAACGAGATTCACATTACTGGCGTCTGTGTTTCAATTTTCGCTTCGATCCGTTCATAATTCGCGAAAAACGGCAGTTCCGAACTTTTGAGGTGCAAAGTCGGTGCTTCACACTCCCTTAACACCGCTCGTTATCACCGTTGATTGGTGTGGACCTATATAGACACCGTGTTGGTGTAGTTTTTAACAACGCATTTTTAACAGTGTATATACTGATATTAGCTGTATTTTGCATTCCGATTTTTATCGAGATTTTTATAAATAGTATCGACGTTCTGCTATTTTAATCATACATTTTTTACCAAAATAATAATAATAGATATTTCGTCGAAATAATAAAAGTAATGATTTTGTCGGGACAATAATAATAAACATGACGTCAGAATAATGCGAATTTGGTGAAAATAATAATAAGAAAAATGTGATCGAAGGAATAATAACAATAATTTGGTCGAAATAATAATAAATATTTGGAGCAAACATCCGAAATCTGGGAAATTCTAGAACTGTCTCGTTTCCCTTGGGCGTGGTAGCCGCCTCTTTGAATACCCGTCGAAAATCGGAATGCAAAGCCCCCCGGGCTGCCATGTGCCGCGGACCTGGAACGAGAAACTTCCGAGTTGAGCGTTTGAATCTCGTAATTGCACTGCGGCGAAATCCGGCAGTCTGCCGGTCCACCGAGGCCAATGTTGAAGCGAAAAAGTCGATAGTCCGCTACGTTATTGGAGCGGGGAGGCTTTCACTGTCTCAGATTCCCCGTTTGAATGGGAAATCCCTTCTGGGTTCGTTCCACACACATTTTTTTTTCAACAACTTTTGCCAAATATATTCACTGCCTGCAAAAAAAAAGTTTGAAGCTCTATCGATTTTATTCTATACAGCAGTAACATCAAATTCCAAAGGGTTGAAAACAAAAAATCGGCGTAATCCAACACACTTTTTTTCGAGTACATTTTTCGAATATACATTCACTGCCTGAAAAAAGAGTTTAAAGCTGTATCGATTTTATTCTATATAACAGTAAAATCAAATTCCGAACAGAAAAATATTGAGGTAATCTAAAAAAATGTCTGAATGCAAATATTTAAAAAATGTCTGTAACATAAAGAAAATTAATGAATGATATAAAAATGGCGTAAACATATTTTTTAGAAGTTTATGAAAAAAAAAATTATTTTGGTTAAAATTAGCCCGTTTTCTTCCTCCAGCAAAATCTCCTCAGAATTACGCAGCTTCCCATGACGACAGATCGCATAACTCGCGGCTGACGTATTTTTATCGCGATCCGTCAGACATCATCGTGTGATTTCGTCAATCCGGAACTGTAGCGGCCTCTGTGGCTTCGACGTTTATCGCGCTGCCGTCCGGCGAACATACAGATATCCCTCATCGCTCATCGCGGTATCGCAGACGAACCAGCGCCCGGCAAACACAACGTTCTAATTCAGGCAACTGACCTAACCCACTGGCCGTAGGTCTGCCCGACGTCGGTACAGCGATCTGTGTGGGCGAGCCGCCGGGGTTATAAACGTTCGTGACGTCGTCAAAGATTGGCGAAAATCGCGAGACAACCGAATCCAACGTAAACAGCTAATTCTTTCGCGGCTAATTCCTGGCTGTATATCAAATAAATAATAAAAGCATTTTTTTTAAATGTCTTATGAAAAAAAAAGTTCGCGACGTCGTCGAAGATTTGCGAAAATCGCGAGGCAACCGAATCCAACGTAAACAGCTAATTTCCTCCAGGTGACTTCCTGGCTGTGTATAAAATAAGCAGTAATAGCGATTTCTAATGCCTTATAAAGAGAATTTAAATAAAAATACGTTCGTGACGTCATCAGAGATTCGCGAAAATCGCGAGACAACTGAATCCAACGTAAACGGCGATTCCCTCCCGGCGAATTCCTGGCTGTAAGTAAAATAAATAATAAAAGCAATTTTCAATGTCTTGTGAAAAAAAAAACCAAAAAGAAAGAATCCGGCCACGTTTTGTGATTTTTATTTTCCATCGGCGTATTTTCATCGTCACGAGCGAATTCCCCGTGCAGAAAACTGGGCGACCCCCTTGGGGATCGTCACTCAACGGAGATAAAAATCCCCCGCGACGGGGAATCCGCGCACTCGCCGCGGGCCCGAGGGGTAATTCATTTTTATCTTACTCCCGGCAATCGTTATTTCTCTTCTCTCCTCGTGAATTTCTCATTATCGCGCGGCGCCGTATAATGAGACGCACCATGTGTCTCTCATCCCGGGCGCCCGGTGCACCGGCCTCGCCGCTCTCGCAGACCGAGCGAATTATCCGCCGCTGGACGCCGAGTTTATACAGCCAATTTATTTATCGCGAAACTGATACTCGGGTGGATTAGCGCTCAGGGCGAATGTTTAATATTAAACACACTCGAGCCGCATTTTTGTCCGCAACTTTGGGGTCTGAAGATCAAACTATTTGTTTATTTCATTCATTATTATGTACAGCATTATCTTTTCGTGTATTCATTTTTTTGTAGTTTATAAATAGAATTTTTGTGTTTGCGTAAAAATGTTACTTTCCCTGTTCGTGTTGCCTAAAAGAAGTGAAAAAATAATGCACCAAATAAATAATAGTATATTACGATACGAGTGCGACGAAACTTTTTCGAGACGAGTGTGAGTTTGCGGCACGAGTCGAAGACGAGTGTTGCAATCACACTAGTTGAGAAAAAGTTTCTCGCACGAGTTTCGTATACGATTTTATTTCACTAGTGCGAGAAGTCCGATTTCTCACACGCTCCGCTCCGCTTCGCGTGCGAGAAATCGCACTTCTTGCACGGAGTGATATAAATGCGTTTATTTGTTGCGTTATTTAATTGAGATAAATTAGTTCAATAAAATAAAATAAAATCATAAAATAAAACCATAAAATAAAATGATAAAATAAAATCATAAAATAAAATTATAAAATAAAATCACAAAATAAAATGATAAAATAAAATCACAAAATAAAACCATAAAATAAAATGATAAAGTAAAATCATAAAATAAAATTATAAAATAAAATCATAAAATAAATTTATAAAATAAAATCATAAAATAAAATCACAAAATAAAATTAGAAAATAAAATCATAGAATAAATTAAGTTCATTTAATTACAAAACAAATAATTAAATTGAACAATTGTTTGTTTCCCTTTTTAGCGATTTATTTATTTACTTATTTCGAAAGAAAAAGTGGGTTTAAACTAGTCTCGTTGATTTTTGTAAAAGAAAACGGTGTCACTCGGCATAGGTGGGAAATTGGAGCGTGGGTTATACCACAGTGTAGACGATAAAAGCGGCTTAATCGAGTTACCGTGAGCCTGTATGCAGGCGACTCCGCGGCGGAACCACAGTTGCACTTAACCCTTTTAATTCCACCAATTGAACCCTCGGACCCACCCACGCCAGGAGCGCGCGCGCCCGCCTATCGGACCCGAAGTGTTTATACGTAGCGCCGCAGCCGTATCCGCATTCCGAATCGCCGTGTGAGCTTGCAGTCCGCTCGCGCTGCTGCAGTACGCTCTCCAGACGATCTTCCGCACCGGCTCTCGCGGCCACCTCGTCTCTTTCGCGCTTCGCGTTATTAATACCCCGTTCAAATAGCGCGACCACATTCTGCCGGACGACCGAGCGAATGGACGGATGCTAAACGTAATTAGCTCGGGACGAATTAAGTGTAGGGATGGGCGATGTTGAGAAAAAAAATCGATGTTAAAAGAATCGATTATTAAATAAATCGATTATGAACAATCGATGTTTCTCAAAAAACATCGGAACATCGATTATTTTACATCGGTAAAGTAGAAAACGTTGAAAAATCAAAACAAAACCAGCGAAATTATTTTGTTCAAATAAATAAAGTCGACCAAGGTCTCAAGGCACATTCAAAACATAGTGACGCTTGAATCAGCATAGAATAGTCATGATTCGTGAAATCATGAGTTGTACCCGTTGTTGGTGCAATTTCCTTGTACTCCTAAAAATTCAATATACGTACAATATAAATGGCAGATACTATTCGCATAAGGATAAGGGTTGTGATTCACGCAGAATTGTAAATAGAACAAAATAGATCGGATAATCTGTCTTCTATTGAACGTCATATTTTACACCATATGACACACGTTACACAGGAATTGAATATATCACGAACTTTAGTGATGCAAAATTATCGGGAGTTGATATTTCTTTAAAACTGTTAAAATATGCTTGTAACACCGCACAGACCGTCTTCGATTTTTTTTGTCGATGTTTCATAAATAAACATCGAACATCGATTAATCGGTTTTGAAAAAAATCGGAAAAAAACATCGATTTCTCGAAAAAAAATATCGGCGATCGATTAATCGACAAACATCGCCCACCCCTAATTAAGTGCGAATTATACGCACTTTGAGATCGCAGCAGTGTTCAATTATTCATAGCGCAGCAATTTTTTATTTCTTTCCGGGTCGCTTCTTGGAAGTGGGGAAAAAAAAAACGTACGGAGGAAAACAGATTAAGCCACTTTTAATTTTTTTCCAATTATTCAGCGAGACCTGAGGATGGTTGAGGAAAACTTCAACGAGGAATGCGGCGAAATTGTATTTTTAGCTAACATGCACAACAGCGGCTCGTCAAAACCATTCGGGAATGCGAGGATTTCTGGGTATTACGAAGCGTCGCGGCACATTTGAAGTGCTGTTAGTCACTAAAAGAATGAAATAGATAGTAATAAATAAATAGTGAAAAAGTCTAAAAAAAAAATCTAAAATTGGCATAACTGACCCTACGAAAATGTTCCACAAACAATTGCGGAACATTTTCGTGGGGTTAGTTTTGCCAATTTTCGATTTTTTGTTTTGAGAATTTTGTCCCTTTTTTGTAGTGCTTTCGAATCGTACAATTTGTTTCGTATTGATTAAAAAGAACGAAATAAATATTTTCAAATATATTTGGAATACGACAAAGTGCGGTTCCTGCAGCCGGCACTTAGTTCAATTTCAATTTGCCCGAAATCAGGCGAGGCACATATAATGGCTTCACCATAAGGCGTGACCCGCCCCTTCTGGCTTTCAGTGAAATAAAGATTCGTTAAATCGATAAAAGGGCCACGTTTGCTGCACGAAATCGTCACGTGACTCACAACTGGGATGTACAGAGTATAAATGGGCACCAAAAGGCACCCACCATTTATCCAATTCAACAACAGTTATTCGCTTTTTTATTTCTTTTTCGTAATACAAGAAGATAATTACAATGATTCCGCTAACCCAACAAAATATTTCCACGTGTTTGCAAATGATTTCTCGAACCTAACAAAAATGCTTTTTCTGTTACTTTTTTGCCAAAACGAAAAAAAGTCTCCGTGACGAGTCGTTGACTCGTCACGGAGGTTAAAGTTAGGCTAAAGTTAAAATAAACGAAACTTCACCATTTTCAAATTATTGATCAGAAAGAAATTTCCATAAAAAAGAATTTTCCATATAAAAAGGGTCATCAACCTTCCCCCTAATAGGTTGATTCATGAACCTAATAGAAATTAGGTTCATGAATTAAAAAATTCAGAATTAAAAAACGCTTTCAATTTTCTCCAACCATAAAATATACGGTGACTAATTCATCGATGGTTCCGGGTGGTCCCCCTCCTCCTCCCTATCATTGCATCGCAAATCGCGCGCAGTCCCCAAAAATGAAGCAGGAGAAGCGAGCGTAGAATTTCCGGGGTCGGTGTTACCCAGCCGTGAGAAATATTCCTGCCACATTTTTGTGTATATATCCGTAATACGCCTCGCGCTGTGAGTCGACCACGCGACGTTTCGTTGGACTGCAGCAGCGGCGTCGGCGACGTCGCGTGGTGGATCGACTGCCCGGGCGTCGTGCGTGCACCGCGGGCTTCCTCCTTTCGCCTCGCTCACCTCGGCACAAACACACGAAGAGCCTGAAATGCACTCTGAGCACCAACCGCGTTTTTTCCTTCGCTCGTTTTTTTTTTTGTATACTCGCAATACACGACTCGTCTGGCGTGACCCGTGGGGCGCGTCACACTCGCTCCTCGACGGGTTTATTGCCGGAAAGCTCTCGGGGCGCACGTGCCACGTGCCCCACGTTTCCGGAAGGAATTATGCATGCAACACGACTCTATCTGATGACCCTGAATCATTTCGTGCATTAATTCATCCCTCCCCTCTACCTCCCCCCTCCTGGAGAATTTGTCCTTGCGATTAACTTTTTTGTTGTTGCGAGATTTAATTAAGCTAATCTGGTTTGCTGATTGTTATGCTTTAATTATTTCGTCGGTCGCGGCCCAACCTATGCGGAGATGTGGTTGACGCGTTTCGTGCTTCTTAGCACGAAACAGCCGGCGTTTCAATAATCGACATTGAGAAAAATATTTTTAACACAAAATCGTAAAAACGACAATAACGATGAAAATATTTCCGCAATTGACAAGTAATTCTTAGACCCAAAAATCATTTTGTTAATTGAAAAAAAAAAACAGAAAACATATTTGAAAAAATGGTCGAGTCTAAACGAAGAAATATTTTGGTCGCCCCAGGTATCCTTTTTTCTTTCCGTCCAGAGATCTACAAGCCCAACTACAAAATCACTTTCCACACCGGGAGAAAAAGTTTCCTTGATTCAATGAAATTTCCTTGAAATCTCAACCTATGAAACATTTCTTTGCCGTCAATGAAATAATATCCTTAAGTTAATATTATATTTTCTTTAAATGATCTCATCAACCAAATTATTATAGGTTATTATGTCAACCTAGTTCTTGGTCACGTACCATGCAGCATAGATATGTTAACCAATAACTCGAATAGTTTAACCAACGATTATCTTCTTGATTTTACTTGATTAGACCATAACATAACAAACCAGCTCGCACCAGGAAACACACGGAGAAAAAGGTGTAGTTGGGAGAACCACCGAATTAATGGGTGCCAACCAACCGGTATGGTAGAATATGATATTAGCAAGTTATTGTGTATCAGAACCAATCGTCGTTAGTTGGTTCACAGCTAGTCGTGTCAACCAACCAATCGCAACTATCTATCATCTCGGTTGGTCGGTACGCCCAATTAATGTTGCGTTAGTAACGCCAACCGATCGATTGGTAAGGTCAACGAACCGATTGGTAACGCCAACCAATCCACTGGTAAAGCCAACCAATTGTTCTATTTGTCTCAACTAACCAAAAATGGTTGAAGGAAACAATGCGATGTAGTTTCTACAATAGTGTATTGTGTAACAAGTGCATAAAGTACAACATTTCCGCACGGGTTTCACATATTATTTTTTGTAATAGCGTGCGTGATGCGAGTCTTCTTCGGGGAGGTTGAGCGAAGTCAAAGTGCGAGTTTTCCGAAAGGAGTGCGTAAAGTAAGCAGAGTGCGTAAAGTGAAGCTTTACGCACGACGTTTACTTTACGCACGACTTTCGGAAAACGAGCACTTTACGCACGCGAAACCTCACCGAAATGACGAGCTTTACGCACGCTATTACAAAAACAATTTTATGTTTTTTGCAACGAACTGCCTCCAACCATCTAAAAGATTGTGCCCTGAACTAACCAGTTTTCTCCGTGCACCAATACGACTTATCGCGAATGCGCCAAACGTTGGCGGACCGGGTGTCGTCAAATGATGCTGAATTTTGCATCGTTGGAATGCAACGAAATTCAGCAAAAAAATTAATTTTGATTAATCCAAATGATGAAATTAGGCATAAAAAATCATCTTGGGAACTAATCACTATAATGACTTTTTATACATAATTTCATAATTTGTTTTAATTAGAATTATTGTTTTTTTCGGAAATTCGTTGCATTCCAACGATGCAAACTTCAGTATCATGTCGTCAAGTATATCTTTTCTTCGCATTGAGGAGACCGTGTCTTGGAAATACAAAGAAATACTTCATAGAAATCAATGAAAAAGAAAAAAAAATCAATCCACCCATGTCTTTGGAATCAAGGAAACATTTTCTCTCGGTACCACCCGAACCACGTTTCCCGTGGCCATCGCGCGAAATTTAGGATTTGTGCCAGGAGTGCCAAAGGCCCGACCTGGATTCCCCAGGATCCGTCGGCGGTGGACGTCAGAGAACGAAACGTGTACAAAAAAGAGGGTAAAAAAAGTCGAAGGGTGTAGCCGTTGGAGTGCGAAGAGGAAGAGGGAAAAACTGAGCGAGGGATGAGAGGCACGCGGATCGAGCAGCAACTCGAGCAACGAGGAGGAAGAGTAAAAAGAAACGAAGAAGAAGAAGCAGAAGAAGAAGAAGAAGAAGAAGAAGAGGAAGCGATGAACTCGCACTACCACAGGAGTAAAACACACAGCGTGCACAGTGGGCTGAGTTGGGGCACCATCGTTGGGCAATTGCATAGCGAATACACACAGCCCAGTTGACTACTTCACTGGCGCGTCTTCCGGGTCATAATGCCAAGAGACAACGTCGGTCCACATAGACGCGTTTCCTGGCAGTCGACCAGCTGCCGCTCGGAATCCCTACAGGTTCATCCACGTCGCACGACCACCGACGTGTATAAATTCCCCCACCCCTTTCCACCACCACAATTCCGAGTGTTCTCATTCGTTCAATGTGTGTTGTCCTTTTTTTTTGTCACTGCGCTCTGCGCTTGTATTATGCATTCGCGTGGTATGCATAATCCTTCATTGTGGATTCGGTAACACGACCTGCGGTCTTTTTGGTTTTTTGTTCTCCGGGATGGGGACGGCGGAGTGGAGGATGAAAGGGTGAAGTCCTTAAAATTTGGATCTTGTGCAGGATGCATGAATATCCATGTGATTGATTCAATGAATATTTTGGATGCTGGCGTCATATCCAAAATATCAATTGAATCAACGACGGTGTGATGGCTTTTTTTGTCACTGCGCTGGGTTTGTGTTTTGCACTCGCGTGGTAGAGGAGTTCCGGGCAAAATGGAACATGCAGGCAAAATGGGACATGCGGGTAAAATGGGACAAACCCCCATTTCGGAAATATCGCGTCTGTAGGACACACTTCAATGCAACTAAGCGAAATACCTATAACGTTTTTTAAATCATTCTGAGTGTTTCAAGCAATCTGGCTTTTAAAAATCACTTAAAAATATACAATTTTTTAAATAATTTTTGTTCTAGATACAATCATTAATGACAACGTTGAGTATCACCCAGTAAAAAAGCATGAATTGTCGTATTTGGAGTTTTGTCTCATTTTGCCCGGCATATTTTTTTTCGCGGACGCGCAAAATCGACATTGTAGTCGGCATCGAATTTTTTGATGAAAATCAATAGAAATGCATTCCATTTCGCCCGAGACTTCCCTATTTGTAGTCCTTCATTGTGGATTCACTAACACGTCTTTTTGATCTTTTTGGTTTTTTGTTTTCCGGGATGGGGCGGGCGGATTAGGGGTTGGAAGTGCATCCTTAAAATTTGGATCTTGTGCAGGATGCGTGAACATCTATGAGGTAGATGCAATTAATATTTCGGATATTAGTGGTATAGCAGTCAAATTAGTTCCTTGGATATTGGTGGCGTAGTAATCACATTAATTATATGGATATTGGGGGCGTAGCAACCAAATTAATTACTTGGGTATTGGTGACACAGCAATCAAATTAATTACGTTGAATATTGGTGCCTTTTGCAACAGGAAAATGTCACGTCAGTTGGACATTTTTTGGTGAAAAGAATTTGAAGCAGAATCTTGCATATTACCTGCTAATCATTTTCCAGATTTTCGCTCATCCACCGTTTTTCATTTTTTTTGCTACTTCTGAAAGAGTTCACTGATCATTTCACCTAACTTTGGTCACTCAGACTGCTCCAAAAATAACCTCGAAATGATTCTTCTTCCCCTCCTAAATTCACTAAACCCCAATTTGTAATTCCCAATAATCAAAGTGCATTAGCAGCTCCCGAAAACCCACTACCCAATCCGACAGATCAATAATATCCATTATTTGACTCCATATCAACCGTAGACTCGGTTCACCACGCAGACAAAAATACAACCTGAAAGTAGCGCGAATCACGAGCTGAAAATGGATCAGGACAAAGACAGACGAGACAGCAGAAGGATTAGGGGTGGGCGATGTTTGTCGATTAATCGATCGCCGATGTTTTTTTTTTCGAGAAATCGATGTTTTTTTCCGATTTTTTTCAAAACCGATTAATCGATGTTCGATGTTTATTTATCAAACATCGATAAAAAAAATCGAAGACGGTCTGTGCGGTGTTACAAGTATATTTTAACAGTTTTAAAGAAATATCAACTCTCGATAATTTTGCATCACTAAAGTTCGTGATATATTTAATTCCTGCGTAACGTGTGTCATATGGTGTAAAAAATATGGCGTTCAATAGAAGACAGATTATCCGATCTATTTTTTTCTGTTTACAATTTTGCGTGAATCACAACCCTTATACTTATGCAAATTGTATCTGCCACTTATTTTATACGTATATTGAATTTTTAGGAGCAGAAACAAATTTCACCAACAACGGCTACAACTCATGATTTCACGAATTATGGTTATTCAATGCTGATTCAAGAATCACTGTGTTTTGAATGTGCCTTGAGACCTTGCTCGACTTTACTTATTTAAATAAAATAATTTCGCTGATTTTGTTTTGATTTTTCAAAGTTTTCTACTTTACCGATGTAAAACAATCGATGTTCCGGTGTTTTTTGAGAAACATCGATTATTCATAATCGATTTATTTAATAATCGATTCTTTTAACATCGATTTTTTTTTCTCAACATCGCCCATCCCTAAGAAGGATTAACGTAACATTATCCACTCCGCCGGAAGAGGAGGGGGTGAGAAGAGGGGGTGGGGGGGGGGGGCCAAGATTTCCAGTGTTCGGCGTGGATCATCTGAAATTGAATCCCCTTCGACGCGGAAGGAGGCGAGTCCGTGATTAATGGAGCGGTAAAGATAATTAGTGATTAGTTATGGCAACGTAACGGCGACTCGACTACCGGTCTATATATATACCGAGAGAAAGAGAGAGAGAGAGGGAGAGAGAGAGAGAGAGAGAGAGAGAGAGAGAGAGAGAGAGAGAGAAAATATAGGCACGAGGAATGGTCGGTTGTCGGTCAGCCGTAGCCGCGCGCCGTATTATAGGTCACTCGTAATTTCGCGTGCCATCCCGGCGAGATTCAGAGCGCGCCGCGCGGTGCATCGTAGTCTCGTCTTCGCCGTTGCCGGACGGGAACCGCTACGCGGAAATATCAATCTTCTCGAGGAGCGCGCATGCGATGCCCGTACACAACTTTTTCCACCGACGTGCACAGTATACGTGTACGGTATACCGCCTGTATATGATACGAGCCGCATCCAACGAGTACGTGATGAGCGGGCGTTTATCGCGAGCACGCCCGGATGACTTCCAAGTCGCTCGTTCACGCGCTACACATGGAATACATGTAATATGCATGTCGTTTCGAATGTACCGTGACACACGACGCGAATGTGCGAATTTATATGTCTTTACATATTTACGCGTATTTAATATACTACGTGTATATTGGCGAATTCTGAGATTGGGATCAAACACTTCGATTCTGCGCGTATCGATTGCTCACTGCGACTGCAGTGATTATAATGACAGAGGCCATCCGGTTGAACGCGCCTTTCATGGTTCTGGAGTGCATTTTTTACTTAATTATAATAATAATAATAAATAAATAAATAAAATAAAAATAAAAAAATAATAATAAAATTTTTTTTAAATAAAAATAATTAATAATAAAGAAATATATATTTTTTTATTATTTCAGCACGTCTAAAACTTATTTTTTAGCCGGTGCTTCGACATATTTTTATTTTCCCCAAAATATCGTTTTTTTAAGTGACTTTTTGAGTCGTGTACTTTTTTTGTTTGTTTCCGATTGGCTTCGAAGAAGTTGGCATCGTGCACTGAACGCAATTATGAGCAGTATGAACTAAAAAAGTAGTCGGTGCAGCTACTTTTCGAATAATAATAACAAACTGACAGATCTTCTAAATAATATTCTCCCTAAAAAATGTATTTGAAAATTATCTTATCATTCACTTTCTTATTTGTCTGTTTTTCTTTTTTGTTCCTGGTAAAATTGAAGTTGCATTGTAAGCTGAAAAAAGTTATTAGGAAGCTCTAATGATCGCAACAACGACTCGCAAAAAATAACAAAAACAATAACAATAACAACAACAACAATAATAACAATAATAACAAGAGCAACAATAATAACAATAATAACAATAATAACAAGAATAACAAGAATAACAAGAATAATAAGAATTAACAAGAATAGCAAGAATAATAAGAATTAACAAGAATAACAAGAATAACAAGAATAACAAGAATAACAAAAATAATGAGAATAACAACAATAACAAGAATAATAAGAATAACAAGAATAATAACAACAACCCATTAGTTGTCCGGTAACAAATTTTTATCAAAAACATTGTCGACCGTATAGCAATCCTACACAAGTTTATATACGTTCTGCGCGCCGGTTCGTACAATGTTCCGCCTCGATCGAACGTGTTATCTTATCGGCTGGTGTAATGAAAACGCCTGAACTTACGCGCTGCGCGGCTGGTGCACGTCGGAGAAGCGCGAGCGACGTTAGGCTGCGTCCGCTCGCTACCGCACGCAGCCTCCGGGATGCCGGGACGCTGCGCGCGGCACTCCGGCGGCACTTTGTGCATGCGCCACCCCTTCGGCAAAGCCCTCGTTATCGGCTCGTGCAAAGCGGGACCGGCTGCTCGTGCAACTCGCGTCTATACCCACCCGCGCGATATGCGATATGCGCGCGATGCACTCCACTCGTGTCCTCTGAACCGCGTGAGTGGCCGCATCCACGATTTTCATCGTCTGCCGCGCGAAGCCTTCACAGACTTCTCTCTATATATCTCTCGGCGCGTTTCCTTCCTACTCTCTCTCTCGCTCTCGGCCTCTTAAATTAACGCATCTTAGTCTGCAGACGCGGACGAACGTGCAATCAATTCAATTAAGTGCCGTCCCAGCTACTTTGTGGCAATTAGCAGTTCCGACGCTTATTAAAATGTCGTTAGACTCTGCTAATAAAAAAAGAAAAAAAAATTGCCGGGTAATTATTGAGTAATTACAATTATTGCAGTGGGAATTTCGTGCTCGGTTACAATTACACGTTTGTGTTTTTTTTAATGTCTGTTATTGAAAAAAATTACATCTTTGTGAAGAGACAGACGGACGTGATCTGGTTCCAGGAATTTTGTGTTGTTACGGTGTAAGGATTATTTAGTTTCTTTGTAACTCAGTTTGTGGAAAAATGCTCGTTTCGTTCTATTTATTTTTTTAATGTTTTGTCGATAAATTTTGTATGTTCTAAAAAATTGGATGTTACACTCGAAAAATTATTTTCACTTCCTTGTAATTTTTTTCTAACTCGATATTACAGCAGAAAAATTATTTTTATCCCTTGTAATTTTCTCGTTACTTGATGTTGCGGCAGAAAAATTATTTTCATTTCCTTGTAACTCAATTTCTTTTATTTCCGCTTCGAGTTTGCATTTATTTGTGTCTATTTGTCGACTAATTGAATTCCGCACATTTTTGAAGAATTTCATATTACACCGGAAGAACGAATTTAATATCCCCGTTCAATTCAATTTGCAAGACATGTTTAGTCCCGCGTTCGCCATTTATTTCGCGATTATTTATCGACGAATTCCGCGCGTTCCCTTTTCACCGTACACGCCCACCAATTAACTCGCGCAGATTGCGCGGGGTGGAAAATACGCGGATACGCGTTGCGAGGTACGATGCGTTGATAAAACGTGCCCGAGATTCCACGGTTAAATTTTTGAAAAAAAAAAAAAAAAAAAGTAAAAATGTTTCCGAGGAGGCTCGCCGAGAAATTGCACGAGCGAACGAGAATCCGAATCTTCTCACAGCTCGAGGCGCGCTCGGAGTGGCGGAGATATCGGATATCCAATTATCCGATGACTCGTTTCTTAAATATCCCGCCGGTATTAGCCGGGGTCGCGCGCGGAACTAGCGAACGCCGAGTCGATCCGGACTGCAGGCTGCACTTCTTCCCTTGTTCGTCTTCCCCGATCCTGTAATCCCGACCGTCTTCCACCTCGCTGTAGCTCGCGTTACCGTTCTCACTATAACCATAACCCGCACCATATGCGATATACAGTTACCTTAATGCCCGGAACGCAACGCGCTTCGGGATTTCTTCGGCCTCATTACGACCGACGCTTCCTGCCTCCTGGATTGTCGCACGCCACCCCCTTCGTGTTCGCTATGACAGATGCATTTTTTTCAAACTTATTTTAGCAGTGAAGGAAATGAAAATCGTTTTTTTTGCCGCTGTTAATTAGTAATAAAAGATCTGGGATCGAGAATAACATTGACGACAAATTTAAATTGTTGAGGGTGACAACGAAATTAAATTAATAATCCATTATATTTTGCTTCGTTTCTTACATTTTTGGCACTGAAGAAAAACGTCGTGAATCTGGCCACAATCGTTTGACAATAAATAAACTAAAATCGATAATAAAATTCATACCCAATCAAATAAATTTCATAATAAAGTTGCTAATAAACATCGACTAGAATTGTTAATGAAATATTTTTTGCTTCATTTCTCGTTTTATCACCCAGAAAAAGTCTTACCTATTATTAGCAGCAAATAATTAATTTTTTGACGTAATATGCGTAAAATTCGATTTTACGCACTGCCTTCGGTGCGTAATAGCATATTGTGTAACAAGTGCGTAAAGTACAACATTTCCGCACGAGTTACACATACTATTTTTTGTAATAGCGTGCGTGATGCGTCTTCTTCGGGGAGGTTGAGCGAAGTCAAAGTGCGATTTTTCCGAAAGGAGTGCATAAAGTACGCAAAGTGCGTAAAGTGGTGCTTTACGCACGACCTTCGGAAAACGAGCACTTTACGTACGCGAAACCTGACCGAAATGACGAGCTTTACGCACGCTGTTACAAAAACTGAATTTTTATGCACAGTGCATAAAATGGAATTTTTCGCATACGACGTTAAAAAAATGGAATTTTTCGCATACGACGTTAAAAAAATGGTATGCCACACGTTTATATAAGATTTTACTAGTAGCATAATATACTATTAATTAATACAAGAACAAAATTATGGATGGAAGCTAGAAAAATATTCGCAGATAAAAATTGCGAAGTCACCAATAAATTTAACAGGCGTCAGAAATACGAATACCGCAATCCGCACTGCACCACAAAATTCCAAAGGTGACCGAAGATGACAACACGATGCAACACCGTAGTGTTGAAACCCGCGATGAGGAAACGCGAGTCACTCGGTCGTAATTCACGAGGCTCTGGGTAGCGGAAAATCCGTAGAGTCGAACACGCAGGGAACATAGGTAAAACTCGCGGCGCGGCCGCTCGACGCGAGCTGCACGCTGCTCAACACGCACCCCGTCGCTTCGTTCCCTCGTTCCACATTGTGGAGTCGCGGTTAGCCGCGAAACAACCGTGGTAACCGAGCAACATCCGAGGAGCAACGGCGAGTTCATCTCGAGGCAACTCGAGTGACGTCGTCGTCCTCCTCGTCGTGTCGATGGGAAAACGTCGCTCGTTGGGCCTTCGTGGCGAATCGAGCGCAGACGTCTCGGCGTCGTCGCCGTCCGCCACCGACGCCCGAGTTATTTTTCTTATTACCGCTCGGCCTCTTCTGCCTTCCTCGCCATTCTCTGGTCCACCGGAAACGCGGAACGGCGAGTCTGACCTCCGAGCCGTCTGTTCGCCGCAACGGTATTTTTCTTCGGGCAAAAAAAATATTCGTAAAAAGATTTTTAAATGAATTTTTTTTTCGGCAAAGAAAATAATTGTTCGTTTCGAGTGAAAAGATTTTGCGAAATGAATGAATTTTTTCCTTAAAAAAAATATCTTTTCACTTCGAGTAAAAAGAATCTTTATTTGAAGTAAACTGATTTCTTTTGCAAATTTACAAAATTCGTGAATACATTTTTTTTAGCAAAAAGATTTCTTTAGCAAATTTACAAAATTCGTGAATACATTTTTTTTCAGCAAAAATATATTTTTTAATACATTTTCAAAATTGTTGAATACATTTTTTTTTTCAGGGAAAAGATATTTTTAATAAATTTACAAAATTCGTGAATACATTTTTTCAGCAAAAATATATTTTTAATAAATTTACAAAATTCGTGAATATATTTTTTTCGGCAAAAATATATTTATTAACAAATTTACAAAATTCTTCAATATATTTTTTTAAGCAAAAATAATTTTGCGAAAATTCTCGTTGCTCAATGCCGTCGCGGAGAAACTGTTGGCTGGTAAGTCGGAATTTACAGCCGCGCGCCAACCATGAAAATATTTCCTCGCGTCAATTGCGCGGTTGCAAAAAAAATTGTCGCGGTTTTTCGCGAAACAATTTCCGCGGCTTCCGCGATGATCGATCGAGGATGAATGATCAATGAAAATACGAGAGACGAGGCACAAGGAAGCGAAGCGAGGAAAAGCCCGTCGATGATTCCCCGACATTTCATCCCGGACGGCCTATCCCATGATTACTGATCCCGTGGCAACTGATCCCAAAAAATTTCGCCCCCAAAAAAATGATCCCATCCCAGAAATATCCCATATCAATATAACACTGCTATAAAACACATGTACAATTTACCGAAAGCAAATGCAAATGTTATTCTAAAGCGAAAATACTTCATAATGTAAAGTAAAGTAAATAAAAGTATAGTTAATTTGTCCTAAAGCGGAAATTCTTCATAATCCGAATGTTATCTCTCTGCTGATCTTTGACTAAAGCGGAAACATTTCTGAGATGAGCAGAGAATAAAAAAAAATAAAAAAGTAAGCAAATTGTCAATGTTATTCTAAAGCTCAAATTCTTCATAATATAAAGTAAAGTATGGATTATGGTAGGAATTATTTTGACAGAGATTAGTTTATGCCGGAATGAGTTGTCAAATTTGACAGAATTATTTTGGGGATCAGTTCCGTCGGGGATTAGTTTGTCAGTGGGTCCGTTTTTTTTGGATCAATTTTCAAGGGATTTTTTCGTGGGATCTGTTGTCGCGGGACGAAATGACGTGCTACCCCCGTCGATGGCGCGGCGTCGGGAAACCAAGAGTTATGTTACCGATCTCCCACGCGAGCCGCGATCCGCGCGCACTCCCGCGACCTTTCCCATAGCCGCAGAGCATCAGCCGCGACGAGCAGCTATGAGGAACCAGAGCCTCGCGTGGGTTATAAATAACCGTCTACGTACACACGTATCGCGCCGGCAGCGCCGGAGTGATTGGCATTTCGATGTGTGTATGCACAACTCTCGAATCCCAAAGTACACGGAGCGCGCGACCCACGTGTTTCGCGAGTTGCTCTTCGATCGACTCAATTCCATGACGTATCGCGGTGCGTTCTTTTTTTTCCACGCTCGCCACGGCGAATGAGTCATGAGTCATAATTTAGCGGCAGTCAATACGCTCGCCTTAGGGGGAGGCGCGTGAACGTGCTCGGTCGGTAACGAAAACTGTAATCAATCTTCCGAAGGCTCTGGATACAAAAAAAAGTTTTGCATCATTTGTCTCGTCATTCTGGTCGATGTGAGACTTTTCTTTTTTTCTGAAAACGTGCTCGGTCGGTAACGAAAACTGTAATCAATCTTGCGAAGGCTCTGGATACAAAAAAAAGTTTTGCTTAATTTGTCTCGTCATTCTGGTCGATGTGAGACTTTTCTTTTTTTCTGAAAACGTGCTCGATCGGTAACGAAAAATGTAAACAATCTTCTGAGGGCTCTGGGCATAAAAAAGTTTTGCATAATTTGTTTCGTCATTCTGTTCGATGTGAGACTTTTCCTTTTTTCTGAAAACGTGCTCGATCGGTAACGAAAATTTTAAACAATCTTCTGAGGGCTCTGGACATAAAAAAGTTTTGCATAATTTGTTTCGTCATTCTGTTCGATGTGAGACTTTTCTTTTTACGGAAAACGTGCTCGGTCGGTAACGAAAACTGTAATCAATCTTCTGAAAGCTCTGGATACAAAAAAAATTTTGCATCATTTGTCTCGTCATTCTGTTCTATGCAAGGCTTTTCTTTTTTCTCAAAACGTGCTTGGTCGATAACGAAAACTGTAATCAATCTTTTGAAGGCTGAGGAACGAGGATAAAAGAATAGCGACATCATTTGGTTTTTCCTAAAAAGCATCGAGTTTCTGAATTTCTTATTCGAAAATTGCTAGCTTCCTCTCTCGCACTGAAGGATTTGCCTCCTCTGAATTTTTTCAAAATAATATTTTTTCTAAATCATTTTTCGAAAGTTACGGGAATATTCAATGTTTAATATTAATGCGAACAGTGACAACAATTACTTGCCATTGTAATTGTGTTGAGTTAAAAGAATATTACAAAAAAGTTCATGTGAATACAGTTAAATGAAGAAATTTAGAAAATAAAGTTCTAAAAGAAGTAAAATATTGGCTGTAACGGATGATTTTTTGTTATTGCTAAACGACGAAATATCGATCGACGGGAAAACAGGGATATTATTCGTCGGCGCCCTCAAACATCCGCAGACCTTTCCTGAATAGTTTCCCAACCGGAAGCTCCAAATTTCCGGCGCTTTCCGGTCGTCGGACGTGAGACTCGGCCTCGAGGTGCTTTCACGGAATTTTTCCCCGCGATGTTTGCCACACGCGACACGCCCGAAGTGCAGTAAACTCGCCGAATATTATTTCTTTCCGGAATTCCGCGATCTTTGACGACGGTTCGGCCGGTTCGACGTCATAGGCGCGGTTATTGACGTCTGTATATGGGTCGCGCGTTATAAATCGAGCGGCCGATTGTGCTATTCCCGCCGGAGCAACGGAGACAGTTATTACACGGCCAGGAAGTCACGAGTCGGAAGTCGTGCACGCGCGCCACAGGAAACTCCCGAGCCCTTTTTACGCCTCCGAGATACGCGCGTCTCGTAATTTCTTAGTATGCCGGGCGCGCGATGTCCGCCTTGATTTATTCTAATCAGCGATTATGATTTTCTAAGTTCAACGCCTTTGACTATATATAGTTTGTTTTCGTGCCCACGTGGTGCACCAATTTTGTTGACTGTGGTAAAACTAGTCGTAGGTTGTTGAAAAAAAAAAAAACAGTCAATATTTGTTACTGAATTGATTAATCAATTAATTAACAGTGGTCAGGCCTGTCTCGATCAATTAATTAACTAAACAAACTGAATAAAATATTCACCAATAAAAGTCAATGCAAATAGGAAAAACTAGTTTACAGTCTATAACGAGTAAGCTCGGAATTAATTAATTCAGTAATTAATTTTTAATATACGCTTTTCTTTATTAATTTTTTTTTTGCTCAGCCGAGTAGTTTCCAGGCCTCACGATTTCTCCACGAGTCTCGAGTCCGATCATCGGCAATGTGAATTATATTCTCACCTCGGGTATCACTTTCAATTTTAACAAGAAAAATACGCCTTTCCCGGCCAATAATAATTCCTCGATATCGCTGTGAACGTTGGTTCATAAATTTCGAGCCACTTGGTATTTTGTCGTTAAAAAAGTATCGATCTCTCCGACTTTCCGTACCAGCGATCGCGAGTTCCACGGACGACTGAACGTGCGTAAAACGAGAACCCGTCGCCGTAAACTATATTTCCGTGTTTGTACGTGCAAAACTCCGTTCCCGGGAACAGACTATTCCTGTGCCGGTCGTCGTCTCGTCGCGAGTAAACGCCGGGGGCGTTGGATTCGCGCGCGCGCGCAACGAGCCGACCGGCGAAACTGAAAATCGTAGGTGCGATTTAACAACCTGTAACGCGGCTTGACCGAGTGAAACGAATCGCCCGACGTGCGACTGCCTCGCGCCGCGATGACTCACTGATTATTACTTCCCGCGCCCTATATTAACACGAGAGACTCCGTGCGTGGAAATGACGTCAGGTAGAAATCCCGACAGCGGTTCATTATGTACTTGTGGTGCATGCACGATCGCGCAAAGGTTATCGCGTGTGTCATGTCGTGAAAAAAATTGTAAACACTCTTTTTATGGGCGCCTTCTTTACATCTGGAACTTTTTTTTTTTTGCGCGAATCCCTTTAAAAAAGTTGCAAAATCGAACTTTGCACATTGCTTCCTCATTAATTTTCGTTTTTCACAAAGCCACCTCTATGAAGAAGCTTTTTTTTATCATTTTTGGCTTCCTCATAGAGGAAACTTTGTGAAAAACGAAAATTAATGGGGAAGCAATGTGCAAAGTTCGACTTTGCAACTTTTTTAATTTGAACTAATGAAAACTTTGATACAAACACCGTTACATCTAATTTTGATTAGATACAAAGTTTTGTATTACTTTCTTAACTTTTGCGAAAGTTATAACGAAAATCGCCATTTTGTTTTAAATTAAAAATGCAAAATAGCAGGCCTGTATGTTGTTTTTTCACTATACAACAATTCGGTTCATTTGTTAAAATTCGACGTGATTTAGAGCAAAATATTTTCTTTTTTCAATACCATACAACATTAAACGTATCTTCAGTTATAAAGAACTATTTAGCTAAATCGGCGAAGTTTTACGAAAGTTAGAGCGACCACGCCCTTTTTTCAATAAATTCAAAACTACATAAAATTTTAATTGCTATATACATTTTGTCAAAAATCGCGCCATTCAAAGAGGGGCGGCGACTCTACTTATGTGCCAAATTTGAGCCCGTTCGCTCGAACGGTTACTGAGTGAGAGGCGATTGAATTTTCGAAGCCCAGAACACACACACACACACACACACATACATACATACGGACATTTTTTCTAAACCATTTTTCTCGACGTTTTAGGTGATTCTAAGCATACTAGCATGAAAATCTCGAAAAAAAAAAAAAAATTCATGAAAACAAAGCTTCCTCTATGAGGAAGCAAAAATCGTCGAAACGAGTGTTTTTCTCAGGATCGAAACTACGACGGGATCGTCCACTCGTATTGTAAAATTCTTCGACACTCGGTCGGCTTTGAATCGCGAGGGTCCGCACACAGTGGGAATTACGACGAGAGGGAGATTCAATGGCGATGCAAGTCGAGAGCGAAGGCGCGCGCGAGCTCGCACATTGGTCGGGTCTGCAGTCGAGTGGCGGCTCGGTGGGGCGCTAAATTGATAAATTTGCATGACCCAACGTCCTCGGCCGGCCGGTCGGCGGCGTCGGCGGCGTCGGCGAGTCGTGCGCCGTCATCGCTTGATGCACCGTTCGCTCCGTTCGTTGCAATCAACCTCCGCGCACGGCTCTGAGCCCGCCGCGTGGCACCGCGGCCCCGCTTTTCACTCCGGGCACGTCGATGCATTTCGCTCGCTCGCCCCCGAGAGATCGCCTTTGGTGTATCGCGCGCGCCAGACGCTCCTGCTGATGCTCCACCACCTCTGTACGCACCTCGCGCAGCTGTTTCTGTCCCGCGGACGCGTGCTGCACGCGCGCCGCTAGATAAAGATGAAAGCGAGCATAAAGATTAACGCGCGCCGCCGGATTTATCATTCCGTCGGGGATAAATCGGGCAATATATCGTCGTATCGAGAAAGTATAGGAAGGAGGCAGAAAAAGTGTGGGAAGGGAGGGGGAATTTGAACCACCTTTTCCTTTCTACTTTTCTTGTCTCCTTCCTGTCTCCTTGTAATGGAGAAGGGAAACAGCTGGATGTGGAAAAAAGTTGCAAAGTACAACTTTGCACATTGCATCCTCATTAATTTTCGTTTTTCACAAAGCCACCTCTATGAAGAAGCTTGTTTATTTAACATTTTGGCTTCCTCATAGAGGAAGCTTTGTGAAAAACGAAAATTAATGTGGAAGCAATGTGCAAAGTTCTACTTTGCAACTTTTTTTTATTTGAACAAAAGAAAACTCCGTCACAAACACCGTTACATCTTATTTTCATTAGATACAAAGTTTTGTCTTACTTTCTTAACTTTTGTGGAAGTTATCGCGAAAATCTAAATTTTTTGAAAAATTCAAAATGGTGTAAAATCCGAACGACTTTACCGATCATCACCAAATTTCGTACGTAGCAGGGCTGTATGTTGTTTTTCGACTGTGGAACATTTCGGTTCCTTTGTTAAGATTCGATGTGATTTAGAACAAAATTTATTTTTTTCGAAAAATTCAATATTCAGTAAAATCCGAACCGCTTTACCGATTTCGTTGAAATTCAATACCATACAACATTGAACGTATCTTTAGTTATAAAGAACTATTTTGCCAAATCGTCGAGTTCTTACGAAAGTTAGAGCGACCACGCCCTTTTTTCAACAAATTAAAAACTACATAAAATCTTAATGACTATATATGTTTTGTCAAAAATCGCGCTATTCAAAGAGGGGCAACTACTCTACTTGTGTGCCAAATTTGAGCCCGATCGCTCAAACGGTTACTGAGTGAGAGACGAGTGCATTTTCGAAGCCCAGAACACACACACACACACACATACGGACATTTTTTCTAAACCACTTTTCTCGACGTTTTAGGTGATTCTAAGCATACTGGCATGAAAATTTCGAAAAAAAAAAAATTTCATGAAAACAAAGCTTCCTCTATGAGGAAGCAATAGACGGAGATGAAAAATAACGGGTCTTGAGGGTCGGAGTGATATCAAGTACGCCAAGTATTTTGAATTGATGGCCGCTTCTGAGGCGGACGAAACGCAAATGTGTCGCGCTTCTGATGATATCGATGTTTTTTTTTGTCCTCGGGATATCGATTTTTGGCATTCTACGTTGTCGCTTCCGTGGATCCCAATTTTGGCGGATTGGGAGGTGGGCATTGAATATGCGACCTGAGGTTAATATATAGAAGGCTTTTTTTATCTTTTTTTTTAATGGTTTTCAACGACAATAAAGTTATTAATTAATCACCCCTGTATTAACGATAGATGAATTATGAATTATTTTTTTTGCCAACCGATTATTCTATAAAGTCGATCTCGTTGTTTTACACGACTGCATTTTTCGAGTGAGGCTGAATGAATTTCCGAAAAAAGAAAAAATATTGTTCATCAGTAACGAGAATCTTTATAAAGAATCCTAATAGTGACACGACTGCATTTTTTAATTTGACATAAAGACACGGCTGCATTTTTTCCCCAGAATGAAAACACGACTGCACTTTTTTCCCGAGCGATAAATTATATTCCCATAAAGGGAAACCGGGAAACGAAGGCGACGCGTTTGAGAACTAAAAAAGCGTCACTTCCTCATAGTAAAGAAAATAGTCTCCTCACGTCGGTACTCAAGTCCCGCAATTACGTGCGATAAATTATTACCCATTGCGAAGGCTTTTTTAATACGCACTTTTTTTCTCGTTTTTTTTTTCGGCGATAAATAGTTTGTGGGACGACGACACTGAAGTCAGTGCCCTTCCCATTTCCGTAGCTTCACACGGCGGTTTTTACCGCGCTTTGTGTGCACACGTGTCACCTGTCTGCGTGAAACAGGTGCCCATTCACCGACGAGAGTGAGATCGCTCGTCGGCGTTTCTTGGCTCCGCGCGTATAACTAGCGTGTCCTACAAGTATGCAGCACGGGAAACTACGACGTACCGCGCCCGGTTATACCTGTATACATTTACAGCGCCAGTCGGCCAGTCTCGACTCGGCTCTTTTGCCCCGGTTATATTATTCCCTCGAATCTTTTCATCGAAAAAACATAGCCCGGGGGCCAGACGTGTGCACAAGAACGTGCACCTCGTTCGCCCGAGTGTAATGGACTTTTTCAGAACGCCTTCGTGTACTTAGGCGAAAAAAAACGTCGTGTCTTCACCTAGCGACTCGCGTGTGTCGTACGAACGGAACTCTTCCGGCTTTTTCGTCGCGGTGATGGATTGGAAGCCTCTACGTGTCTTCCCGGAGTTTCGACTTTATCATTCAGCCTTCTGTACTTGAAAAAAAAAATAAAAATAAAAATAAAAATAAAAAAATCAGTGAAGAGAAGAATAAAAAAGCCGTGTTTCGACTTTATAATTCGACCTTCTGTTCTCGAAAAAGAAAAAAAAAACTGTGAAGAGGAGAATAAAAAAACACAGAGTTTCGACTTCGTTATTTGGTTTTCTGTACTTGAAAAAGAAAAAAAAAAGGTGAAGAGGAGAATAAAAACTTGGTGTTTCGACTTTATTATTTCAGTTCAGTGTATTTTGGACAAAAAGATAGTGAGGAGAAAAATGTAAAAAAAAACCCAAAGTTTCAAGTTAATCATTCAGTTAAGAGTATTTTGAACGAAAAAAGTGAAGAGGAAAATAAAAAAAATTTAAAGTCGCGGTTTTATTTTTCATCTTTTTCATTCAAGAGGAAAAACGTGAGAAGTTGCTTTATGATATATTAATAACTTGTGTATTAATAACCTGTGAATTAGCGTAATCTTCGTCTGAAGTCGCTGTTTTATTTTTCGATTTTGTCATTCAGTTCGTTGCACTGAAAAGGGAAGTTTGATGGGGGGAAAAAAAATTGAGAAGCTCCTTAATGATATATTAATAACTTGTGTACTGTAAATTTAGCGTAATCACCATCTAAAGTCCCCGGTTTATTTTCTTTTGCAGATGCTCCCGATGCTGGACCACCGGGATCGTAACTGGTCATCTTGCTTTCGAGATATTCCGTCCTCGCTCATAGGTGAGACAACACGCTACATTCCTAACGGCTCGTTCGCTTCCCGAGCGCCGAGCAAATGATACATCGCGCACGATGTAACTGTAATAAATCAGAGCCGGAGCAACTCTCGTCAATGTGATTTTCGTATTGTGGGCGGTGAACGCGAAATACAGATTTCTGTTAAAAAAATCTCTATATCCATGAACGACCACAAATAGTTTTATTTGGTCATTAAAGAAAACGAGTTTTCTCATTCATCATTTTTAAAAATGTAAGAAAAATACTAAATTTGGTTACTTTAATTCTATTCATAAATGCCTCAATGCATAAAATACTTTCGCAAAAAAAACCTGCAAAGTAGAACCTTGCAAATTGCTTCCTCAGTATTTTACACTTTTGACGATGCTACCTCTGTGAGGAAGTATGTTGATCAATTTTGGCTTCCTCATAGAGGAAGCATCGTCAAAAGTGTAAAATACTGAGGAAGCAATTTGCAAGGTTATACTTTGCAGGTTTTTTCGGCTGTTTTTTTTTAATAAATAAAAATGTAAAATTTTAACCACCGAACCGATTTCTCTCAAATTTGTACCCAACCCTTGGTTCATGATAGTCAATGTATGGACCCGGTACGTTGTAATTTGCATGATCCAGCGTGAGAACGAGATTTTTCAAAATATTCTAAACGCCATAAAATTTGAACGGCTTTTCAGATCCGCGTCAAATTTGTACTCAAAACGTGGTCCATGGTTGTCCATACGTGAACCAAATTTGAGAAAATTCTGCAAAAATGTTCTTCCCATTTTTTTTCGTGCCGGCTTTTTTTTTTGTTTTTCATGCAGCAAAATCGAAATTTACCGACATAATGGCAGTTTCCTTGACGAAACTCATCGTTAATAATCAATGAACGTAATGACATGTTCGAAATTGCAATCGGATGTCGCATAATTTACAGGAGCTGAAGTACTTACAGACATTTGAAAAAATAATGAAATTGCAATAACATGAGAACTGCTTTACCGATTTTCGCCAAATTTGGTACAGATCATGGTTTGATGGTGGTCTATTGACGTACAATATTTCATCCCGATATCTCTCAATTTGCGGAAGTTATCGCGCGAAAACGATTTTTGCCAAATTTTTAAAATGCTGTAAAATCTAAATTTTCTAACCGATTCGCGTCAACTACAATCCCATACAGTATTCTATGATAGCGAATGTGCGTGCCAAATTTGAAGAATATTCTTAAAAAATTACGGCAGTTATCGTGTAAACAAAAAAACGTGCACATACACACATACAGACATTTCGTACGAACCACTTTTCTCGACGTTTTGGACCATTCTGAGTGTACTGACATGAAAATCTCGAAAAAAAAAAAATTTCACGAAAACAATGCTTCCTCTATTGAGGAAGCAAAACAATCGAAATATAATCAAATATATTCAAGTAGAATTTATAATCTAGCCAAAAAAATCTCCATTTGAAAACGAAGAAAAAATGTATTTAAAATTTACGATGACTTTCGCTTTAAACTGAATTCACGACGTCTCGAAGGTCACGTGGAAAATTAAAGCGACTTTTCTCGTGACGCCCGAAGCGCGAGATGATTCGCATTTCCTCGCGAGATCCGCAGTAAGAAAAGGCGTGCAAAAAACGCGGGGCGGCTCCCCTCCGGCAAAAGTGAGGTGTATATACGTGGGTGGAGCGCAAAAGTGCAAATCCACTGCAGCGGCGACTCGCGGGCCGGGTGTACCGTAGTGGAGTAGGTAGAGCTGTGGCCAGACGTGACCGGCCATTCGTGTAACCTTTGAGACGGTTTTGCGTCGCGGTCGGTCGGAACCGCGACGCGCTACCAGCGGCACCACAGTCGCGTCTCGGCGTTCTCCTGGCGAACGTTCGTTCGCGTTTCTCCTCCGCTGCTCGGGCGTCGCGCGCGCCGCCTCGAGAACTCGCGCTCTGTGCACATCTCGCGTCCCTCGGGCGAACGACACACCGGAAGTTGCTTCACAATATTTCCTTCTGACAGTTCCCAATCTTCTCACGTGCTCCGAGCGCAAGAATTAAAAAAAAAAAAACATCTCAAATAAGAACGAATAAATATCTACTAAAGAAAAAGTTGAAACAAATTCTTCAATATTTTTTTTGTAAATTAATTACAAAAAAAAGCAGACAATTTATACAGTTTTTTAAAATAATTCAAGTATAAATAAAATAGTGTGTGAATTGATTTTTGTTGCTTTACAATATTTCCTTTTGACAGTTCCCAATCTTCTCACGTGCTCCGAGCGCAAGAATTAAAAAAAAAAAAACATCTCAAATAAAAACGAATAAATATCTACTAAAGAAAAAGTTGAAACGAATTCTTCAATATTTTTTTTGTAAATTAATTACAAAAAAATCAGACAATTTATACAGTTTTTATAATAATTCAATTATAAATAAAATTGTGTGTGAATTGTTTTTTGTTATCGGTGATATCGATAGAGTGATAGTGATTCAGGTGGTTTCGCAGCGATGAGCCTGGATATTGGGATTTAATTTCCTCGAATATTTATCTCCCCGGGTGAGTCGATAATTTGCGTTTGATTGACGATCGATTCCTCGTGCCGGGATTATTACGGTGAATCACTTGAGTCGCAAGTGCAGAGCGGGCCCGGCGTCGTGATGACTGGGTAGACAATATAATGGCAGACGTAGACAACGAGAGCAGCGTCATCGTTGCGCCGCGCCGCCGCGCGTTCATCATCATCGACGGCGAGCGTATTCGATTAACCGATAGCCCGAGCGCGATAAGTATCACGATCCAATTCGAATCCCATCACGCTCCGTCGAGCCCGTCTAATCTGAGAGGCGTGCGCGATCTGTGGATCCGTGGATCGTTCTGTGCAACAATCGCGTGATCTCCGCGGCGATTGGATTGCCGGACGTTAACTGTATATACAACTCGGCACCGTGCGGCGCTCGTACACCGCGGGTGTATTACGTAGTCGTGCGGTGTGATACAGCGCGTGGAGCGCACGATTATCGTGTGATGCGCCGCGATCCGCGCGGCCAAAACGGAGACGAGATGCTACTTTGTTGATTAAATGTTATCAGCTATTGCTTCCTCATAGAGAAAGCATTGATTTCGTGACATTTTTTTTTTTTTCGAGATTTTCATGTCAGTACACTCAGAATGGTCCAAAACGTCGAGAAAAGTGGTTTGTACGAAATGTCTGTATGTGTGTGTGTATGTGCACGTTTTTTTGTTTACACGATAACTGCCGTAATTTTCTAAGAATATTCTTCATATTTGGCACGCACGTCCGCTATCATAGAATACTGTATGGGATTGTAGTTGACGCGAATCGGTTAGGAAATTCAGGTTTTACAGCATTTTGAAAATTTGGCAAAAATCGTTTTCGCGCTATAACTTCCGTAAATTGAGAGATATCGGGATGAAATTTTGTACGTCAATAGGCCACCATCAAACCATGATCTGTACCAAATTTGGCGAAAATCGGTAAAGCAGTTCTCATGTTATTGCAATTTCAATATTTTTCCAAATGTCTGTAAGTACTTCAACTCCTGTCAATTATGAGACATCCGATTGCAATTTTGAATATGTCATTACGTTCATTGATTATTAACGATGAGTTTCGTCAAGGAAACTGTCATTATGTCGGTAAATTTCGATTTTGCTGCATGAAAAACAAAAAAAAGCCGGCACGAAAAAAAATAGGAAAAAAATATTTCCAGAATTTTCTCAAATATGGTTCACGTATGGACAACCATGGACCACGTTTTGAGTACAAATTTGACGCGGATCTGTAAAGCCGTTCAAATTTTATGGCATTTAGAATATTTTGAAAAATCTTGTTCTCACGCTGGATCATGCACATTGCAAGGTACCGAGTTCTAATTTAGCCCACACATTGACTATCATGAACCAAGGGTTGGATACAAATTTGAGGGAAATCGGTTCGGTGGTTAAAATCTTACATTTTTATTTATTTTTAAAAAACAGCCGAAAAAACCTGCAAAGTAGAACCTTGCAAATTACTTCCTCAGTATTTTACACTTTTGACGATGCTTCCTCTATGAGGAAGCCAAAATTGATCAACGTACTTCCACATAGAGGTAGCTTCGTTAAAAGTGTAAAATACTGAGGAAGCAATTTGCAAGATTCTACTTTGCAGGTTTTTTTTGTTGCAACTGGAGTGAGTCATTTCTTAAGATCGATTTTTCTTTACGTTTGGAAGGCGAAGAGAGGATTATAATTTTTTTTATAGCGGGTAATTAGAGAGAGTGATACTTTAAAATCGATTTTAGCTCTTAACGTTTGGAAGGCCAGAAGTCGACTGTTAATTTTTTTAGTGGCCTCATTAGAGTGAGTAATTTCTTAATATGGATTTTTGCTCTCAACGTTTAGAAGGCCAACAGATGATTGTTACATTTTTTTTAGTCGCACCATTAGAGTGAGAAATTTCTTAATATCGTTTTTGCTCCCAACGTTTCGAAGGCAAAGAGACGAATGTTCATTTTTTTTAATGGCCAATTAGAGAGTCATTTCTTAACATCGATTTTTGCTTCAAACGTGACGATGATAAGAAGGTATCGCAATTATTTTTAATTATTTTCAAGAATGAATTTTCAATTACTTTTATTCGAGTTACGGTAAAAAATGATTTATTAATAACGATTTTCCTCCAACGTTCGGGAGGGTAAAGTTTTTTTTTCAATTGTCGTTCCAATTAGAGGAAGATATAGTTTCTTAATATCGATTTTCTCCTGAGCATTGGTTGGACGAAAAAATCGATTGACATTTATGACCAAAGTGACTCAACTCTTTACATTTTCCGATGGCCTAAGAAAACCTCGCTGTACTTCACAGTATTACACGTTGTTTCCCCGGCAAACCCAGCACGTTATTTGAATGCAAAAGAAAATAAAACAAGAGGCGGTCGTTACTTCGCTGTTATCGCGCGAGTAAATAATTCTCAGTTACAAAACATTTTAAACGAGGCTGTGCGCAGTCGTGGCACGTACCAGAAACAGCTGTACGTCGTCGGAATGACGGAATTCCAGGCTCTTTTTCACGTGTTTACATTCCAGTCGGTCGTGCCGACTGAAGTGAAATGCAAATTTCACTTCGCAGCAACTTTTCCTATCCGCAACAAAAAGTTCTAATAATTATTATATCCAACGCAACTTTTCAATCAATTGTAAATATTCGTGGATTAAATTATAATAAAATTACGACATATCATAATAATATACTTGAATGCTCAAAAAAAATGTCCTACCCAAATCTTGATGGGAATTTTCTTTTATTGCAGGATCTTATCATTTATTTGGTACGCGCAAAAAAAAAGTCTCCCTACCCAAATCTTCATGGGATTTTTTTTAATTATCGGATCGTACAATATATTTAGTAGCCACAAAAAAATCTTCCCACACAAATTTTGATATGGGAATTTATTTTTATTTTTATTTTTATTGTAGCATAATATTATTATATGTTTGGTATCCGGAAAAAAAAAATCGTACGCAAAATTTGATAGGAATGAATTTCTGTAAATGCCGAAAAAGAGACGTGAAGTCCGGAAAAGCGAGGGAAGCGATAAAATCCGTGTCCGAAACTGCAACCACCGAGCGAGTCGGGTGGTAAATCGTGGCTCGCGGGGGGCAGACAGGTAGGCGAGGAGTCGCCAGCACCGTTTGACGGAAGACAGCTGACTCTTTACGAGGCTAATAATAGTCCTGACTTCCAGCGTCGTTTCTCCTCGAGCGACGCGCTCGCGATATATATACATATAGCGTATTCTCGTGGTACAGTGGATCGCCGCTGCCGCGGGCCTCGCCGATCGAGAGCGTCGAGCGATTTTAATTAACGTGGCTATATCGTGGCTCACGACTCACTCGGTAGGCAGCCGCGGGGGGATATCGCGTCCAACAGATGCGCCGGCGACGCGGGACGCGCACAGTAGTGCACAGCCCGATTATTAGAACCCGTTACAACTCCGCGCGAATCCCATTAGCAGTGGCATTATTTATCTCCGCTAATGCGAAAGTCGGATGGACCGCGCGCTGATGAATCTCCTGTTTCCATCGAAACACACGGGTTCCGTCTCGAAGCTGAGCGGATTTTTTTTTTTTTTTTTTTTTTTTTATAAACAAGCGGAAGCCAATTTCGTTATCTTCCGTTCTTTTGCTGATAAAAAATCGCTACAAATTACTCAAATGTCTCGTCCCCTCCTAGTTTTGCATCCTGCACATTCAGGACATTGTGAACTCTCATTCTGCCATCGACAAAAAAATCTGGCAAAATGCCTCGATTTGCTGTCGCAAAAGATAGCAAATCATGAAAAGAAAACATGTCGAAGATCATGAAAAGATGTTTAAAAATCGTTAAAATATATTTGAAAGTCTCGTCCCCTCCTAATTTTGCAACCTATATATTTAGGACACTATGATCTATCATTGTGTTATCTCCAAAAAAATCTAGCAAAATGCAATGATTTACTATCGCAAAATATCTTGAAAATATATTTAAAAATCGTTACAAAATATTTAAACGTCTCGTCCCCTTATAATTTTGCAACCTGTATATTCAGGACACTATGATCTCTCATTGTGTTATCTCCAAAAAAATCTACCAAAATGCCATGATTTACTATCGCAAAATACATCTTGAAAATATATTTAAAAATCGTTACAAAATATTTGAACGTCTCGTCCCCTTCTAATTTTGCAACCTATATATTCAGGACACTATGAACTCTCATTGTGCCATCTGCAAAAAAAATCTAGCAGACTACCTCGAATATCGCAAAAGACACGTTGAAAATATCTTAAAAAATCGTGAAAAAATATTTTAACGTCTCGTCTCTTTGTAATGTTGCTTCCTGTATATTCAGGACACTGTGAACTCTCGTTGTGTCATCTGCAAAGAATATAGCACAATGCGTCGTATTCACTGTTAAAAATGTGGTGTTGAAAACTACACTAAGACGGTGTCTATATAGGTCCACACCAATCACGATGATAATGAGCGGTGTTAAGGGAGTGTGAAACACCGACTTTGCACCTCAAAAGTTCGGAACTGCCGTTTTTCGTGAATTATGAACGGATCGAAGCGAAAATTGAAATACAGACGCCAGTAATGTGAATCTCGTTAGTGAATTAGTCAGAATTTTGATTTTCGAACGAAAAAATTACAGATGAATTACCGGCAGAGGGAATCTGTAATGAAAAATTCGATTTTTTTTCTTCAATTTTTCGATAAAAACTGAGAAAAGCGACTAATTCATTCAGGAGATAATAAAAAAATCACGCATGATACGTGCATTCATGCCCTTATAGCGAAAAGTGTTACGTTGTTTTGTCGGTAACGCAGGAATAAATTTAACGAAACGGCTGGTGTTAATTATACACCGTAAAAAGTGTTACTATTAACACTGTAACAAGTAACACTAGGAAAAAGTCCACACCAGCAGCCTTTGACACCGTATATTTTTAACCGTGTTGTTAAATATCACAGTTAATTTTGTAATAAAAAAAAACGGTACACGTGATTGTGTATCCCGTAGGAAAACCTTCCGACGTAGCTAATTTCCGTTTTCGCTATTTTGTTCCAGACCCCTCGAGCAGCGATAATGTTGTCGTACATGTTGCCGACGGGGAACAAGCCTCCGCCGGGCGAGCCCTCGCAGAACTGCAGTCGAACGTCGAAGCTCGCCGGCCGAAACGATCATCAGCACCATCATCATCAGCACACGACGAGCGCGCGAAATTCCACGCCGAGGCGCAGCGTTGTTGAGACTCCCGGGGGCCGAACGATGACGACGACGACGTCGATGACGATGAACGCATCGAGTCCATCGCCGAGAATCGAGAACGACGGAGCGACCGAGATTCGATGTCAGACGAACGATTTGCGCCTCGAGAGCCCGAAGCACAACGGAAACGTGGCTAACAACCCGAGCGTCGTGATGACGAGCAACACGACGACCGCCACGACCACCACGAGAAAGTCGACCCTTCACACCTCCTCGAGGGTCACCAAAGACGACAGCCTTCACAGTATTGACAGCGAGGCCAGCACAGTCGGCAGCGACAGGAAAAGTAAAATAATCAACGGCGCCAAACACGCCAGCCTCAAGAGGTGAGTCAATGAACGCGCTCCATTTGCGCGCGGATGGCTTCGAGCGAGACGTATAGACCGAGAGTCGTTGCACTTGGACAAGTCGTGCGGCAGCGACTCGTAATAACTCGGCGCGGAAGACGCGTTGGCCTCACGGAAAACTTTGTTGGCCCAAGTTTTCCGTGCAATTTACACTCAACCCATTAATAATTACTCCCTCGGAGTGTAATTTACACTCAACCTGTAAATAATTACATGGGAAACTTGGATGGTCGAGTGTGTAATTTACAGTCAATCTGTAAATAATTACATGAGAAGGTTGGCCGAGTGTTGATTCATTGTCGTAACTGTATCGGGCTTGTCGATGGGACGATCCAACGTTGGATGGACAATTTTTTTTTCATTTGGCTCAATGTTACGAGAAAAATATTGTTATACATTTTCTTAAATTTCAATACAGAAAGGTCATCATTTTATGTAGCCATTGTGCATTAAATTTTGAAAGCCTTTGCATTGCTTCGAAGTTACCTTTTTTGATCAAAATTATCGACACCAGATTTTTCACTCGGTGACTCTTTTGTACGATGACTTTTGGGCAATTTTCATTCCTCGGTTGTCATTTCTCTCTTACGCACTGATCTCAGCAATCTCCAGCCATAAATACCATCCAATCGCGAATCGATTTCCAATTCGATCGAGCCTAACATGCAAAAATGCAAATTCAACAACCTGTTCAGTATTCACGCGCCATATCTTCACACTCGAGCGGTTGTACCGTTGCCCGTCGACGAAAGTGGCAAAAACAAAATCAGATCTGAATTGAAAAAAAAAAAAAAAAAAAAAAAACGTGCATGTAATCAGCGTCTCTGACGACGGAGGCTCGAGGAGTTAATATACAAGTCGTTAGTCCATCAATAATACGCTCGGCTGCGCCCAACACGCAGCCTGAGCTGGGGGACCGAGAGAGACAACCGCGAGCTTCCCGATTAATCATAATAACATACGTAGTGCCGAGTTCATTGGGTTTAATTACCGCTAATTGGCGAAAGAATCATGTTAATTGAAAGGCCACGGGGGAAGTGCGTGTAATTGCGCAAGCTTTTTTTTCGCTCATCGAAAGCTTCGTCGTCACGCTTTTATTTTTCTTCTCTCTCACTTTTTGTTTCGCCGTGCGCACGCGGCTGTGCCGAGACCGCGTGAAGCGTTCACTGTCAAGGTGCACGCTATCGTTTTTCACTCGTTTCTCTAATTATTTTGTAGTAATTGTTTTTTTTTCGACTGCTCTTTTAGGTTATTAAAAAATGTGTGGATTTAATGAAAATGACTGGAATGAGCCAAACAAATAAATAATGTAATTGTTGGCAAATCTTTGTGTTAAATATGACGAAACAAATATTTTTCTATCATTACCAAATGTAATTTGAGTCAAATCACATGTTGCAATTTTGTTGCCAAACGATTCAATGATTCATTTGAGTCAATTGAAATCTTGTTTGGCTCAACCTGAATTTTTGGTGATAACAAAAATTCAAAAAGAATATTTATTTCGTCATATTTTTTCACAAAGATTCGAACAGTCAACAGACTCGTTGTTCAAAAAGGTTAACTACAAAATTTGTTAATTAATTTTTATACGATTCACCATTTTTTTATGGCTGCACATTTCGAAGTGGACAGTCAAACGATCTCGAGTTTAAAGAATCGAGAAGACATAAAAATCGAGAAGACATTAAAAAATCGAGAAGATATTAAAAAATCGAGAAGACATTAAAGAATCGAGAAGACCTTAAGGTAGTACGAGTGGTACAGTCCAGCCAAACGTGAGTTTCAGACAATATTTCGAACACTTCTCAATGGGGTAAAAATCTGATAAAAGTCAAGCGCGTTGAAGGTACCGAAAAGACTGATTTAGCATAATAATAATTCCAAAATGTTATTAACAAATAAATGTAAAAATGAATTGTTCAACAATTTCCCCGGTAACCCAACTTTTTTTTCTGATGAAAATTATTCGACCATTTTTCAAAATACGTATGAATTTTTTCGGAATTTTGGCTAATTTTTCAAAATTGCGTTTTTTCAAGAAAAATAAGGGGCGAAAATCGCTTTTAAAAAAATTTAGACAAAATTCTGAAAAAATTTAGACAAAAATTTGAAAAAATTCATACGTATTCAGAAGAGTTAATGAATAATTTTCATCAGAAAAAAAAATTTGGGTTGCCGGGTAAATTGTTGAACAATTCATTTTTTCATTAATTTGTTAATAACATTTAAAAATAATTATTATGGAAAATAAATATTTTCAGCACCTTCAACATGCTTGATTCTTTTCAGATTTTTATCCCATCGAGAAGTGTTCGAAATATTCTTTGAAACTCACGTTTGGCGGGACTGTACCGCTCGTACTACCCTAAAGAATCGAGAAGACATTAAAAAATCGCAAGAAACGAGTCATCAGGTTCAGCACCTGAAATTACAGCACCAATTTTTTTTTTCGCTCGTCGAAAGCTCAGTCACGTTTTTTCTCTCTTCTTCTCTCTCTCTCTCTCTCTCTTTATTTCGCCGTGCGTGCGGCAATGCAGAGATCGCGTGGAGCGTGGGTATCGGAACGCGCCTTGCGCGTTCACTGTCAAGGTGGGTTACGCGCGGTGCAACCAATACACGCGGTCGAAACGCCAGCGCGATGGCTCGGACCGCGCGGCGAGTCACTTAAAATAGTCCCGCGGGGTCTTTAAATCAACGTTGCCCGGAATTCCTGGCGCGCTGATCTCTCACTCAGCCTCCTTTTCTCGCCTTTCTTTGTCATTCATCCGCCTCGCTGTTTTTTTTTTTTCCCTCGCCCAATTTTCCGCTCTCGAGTCTGCCTCGCGCTCACGCAACGAATTATTGCGTCACGTTGGCAACTCGTAACTTCGTCCCCCATAAATCCGGGGGAAATTTCAGTCGAGGGGCCGCATTGAATTATTTCGCATATTCTGCATCTCGTTTTGGTGCATCTTCCACGATTTGTTACGTGACGATGAATTATGGAGCGGAAAGAATTTTGCATGCAAATCACGGGGACAGCATTTTATTAGATTTTTTTGGTTTTAGGTATTGAAAAAGATTTAATCTCATCTAATGGACTCGTTGATGTAATGACGGATCGAAATGTTTGGTAATAGCGGACGGAGCTGTTTGAGCCACGTCGAACGCGATATCGTTTAAACTCCTGAGCCACAAACCTCGTTGTCGAGAATCGATAAGAGCGCGCCAAGAAAAAGCAGCCGTGGGATGGAAGGATCGTCGTGCCAAGAGGAAAGTCTGTCTGTCTAGTTTTGCAAGAGATGTGTAGCGTGTCTACAAGCCACGGGACCATGTAAACAAAGCGCTGCTACATTCGTGGGAACAAAAGTGGCATTTAGCGTGCGCATAAGTATAGCTTTCCTATATCGACTTGTTGGGCGATGCATCATCTTGACAGTCAATTCACTTCATCCGGATTCACGAGTGAAACATTTCCACCTGCTGTTCTTTCTTAGCACTGAAAAACAATTGCGGTGAAGCAACATTTTTTAACATGGAATTAGCGTGTTCATTAAATTTGCTGGTAAAACATTAACAGCCAACTTATGAAGAAGGTAAAAGGTTGGAAATAATTTGACGAGGAAAAATACTTTGGCAGGTAAAAAAAAAAGTTAAAAACCAAACGTCCGAAAAAAATGCGTCACAAGGATGTCTTTAATTTGCTTAATTTCGTTTAATTTCGGAGAAAAACAGCTCAAAAAGACTTTGAAAGTTAAAAATAATTCTTGCTGCGTCAGTTTAACGTCAGCAGAGTCAAAAATATTTTTCAACGCTCCGGGCCGAAACGACAATAAGTGTTTCGAGGATATTTCGAGATTTTCTCAAAGTTTCTCGTAACGCTTCAACAGTTGTTCTTCCGCTGACTACGAGTATGGAAGTTGGGATGGGAAAAAACAAATGCAACGCGAAAAGAACGTCTCACCGAGTTTCTCGCAATACTTACTGCACTATAGACACGCGCGTGGGCAGCTCGAGTTCCTGCGAGAAGACAAGACAGTCTTGCACGGTTTGCGTACCAACACACACACACTATACATGCCATATATATACATCATATATACCCTTTTACGACGTTTGCTCGGTGGCCGGGTCAGGGTCGTCCGGCATCGGGTTACGAGGCTCCCGCGCCTTAACGCCCCGCGAAATTTACACGGGCTTAAAACTTTAACGATCTCACCGAGATTATACGCTCTCTCCCCTCGTTTTTTCTTTTTCCTTTTCGTCATTCGCGCCTCATTCTCGGGATCACAATTACTTAATCTATTTCGGTGGGCAACATTGATGACTTCGTCGCGACGCGGGAAAGTCCTTGATTGCGGTTTACGTCGAGGCTCGTTTTATGGTGCCACGGATACCGTCAAAATCGAAAAGCATTGAAAGCTTTTTTATCGTGGCTGCGCTTAATTATTCCAAGTAAAGAAGGTTTGCACTTATATAATATAGTTCAATTAAATAACAGTCACTTTGGTTATATCATTTGGAGGACTCGTAAATGATGATACAACACAAAATAGATGCTTATTGTAAAATAAGCGTTTAAGATAATAATAATAATAACAATACTAATAATAATAATAATAATGATAAGAATAAGAATACTGCCTCTATATTATAAAAAGATCTTGCCGCTGCCGCCGCCGTGTATGATAATCAAGTACGCCGGGGTCAAATGACACATTGAAGCCAGCATTTTTTTAAGCTCCCCAAGGGACTTGGGGCTGAATTTTTCTAAGTCCCTTTATAACACCCTTCGCCCAATCTGCCCAGGGTCAAATGACACATCCACGCCGGAATTATTCCAAGTTCCCAAGGGACTTTTGAATGCGAGCGCGCGAGCCACATAACTCTCGAGTAATAATAATAATAACAGCAGTTAATACAGTTATATTATTTTTATACACTGTTAAAAATATACGTTGTCAAACGCTGCTGGTGTGGACTTTTTCCTAGTGTTACTTGTTACAGTGTTAATAGTAACACTTTTTACGGTGTATAATTAATACCAGCCGTTTCGTTAAATTTATTCCTGCGTTACCGACAATACAACGTAACACTTTTCGCTATAAGGGCATGAATGCACGTATCATGCGTGATTTTTTTTATTATCTCCTGAATGAATTAGTCGATTTTCTCAGTTTTTATCGAAAAATTGAAGAAAAAAAATCGAATTTTTCATTACAAATTCCCTCTGCGGGTAATTCATCTGTAATCTTTTCGTTCGAAAATCAAAATTCTGACTAATTCACTAACGAGATTCACATTACTGGCGTCTGTATTTCAATTTTCGCTTCGATCCGTTCATAATTCACGAAAAACGGCAGTTCCGAACTTTTGAGGTGCAAAGTCGGTGTTTTACACTCCCTTAACACCGCTCGTTATCACCGTGATTTGTGTGCACCTATATAGACACCGTCTTAGTGTAGTTTTCAACACCACATTTTGAACAGTGTAACAAATAAATTACATAATAGAAAATAAAATTTAGTTGTGAAATACTTTAACAACAAAATCTGATATTTTGCAATAAATCGTATTATCGATTTGACCTAATCCGACGTCTCTTTCTCAGTCTTGCAAAATCCTCGAGTCACGCGACGTTTCGGTGGAAAACGCGGCACGACGTAGGGTGGGATGTACGACAGGGCAAATCTCATTGTCGGCTTAAGCCGGTTACACACGCCGCAACGTTGTGGAAGCCACAGGCATCAGGAGCTATTCGAGTGAACGGGCAAAACCCGCGCGACCGCGCGTTGGGCAACCCCGTATGGAAAAAAATAGATGTGAAATATACGCTAAAAATATATACAGATTATAAGTTGCATATATTTGACATGTATACCGTATATTAATAATATACGTAACATATATGTCGTATATGCTACATTTTGGCGCGTTTCTTATATACGAATATATGCCCACATATATACGATATATATGCCCACATATATACGATATATATGCCCACATATATACGACATGTATGCCCACATATATACGACATATATGCACACATATACACAACATATATGCGCACATATACACGACATATATGCACATATATGCATGTAGAAATGCACGTAGAAAAATTCATAATTACTCGCATTTAATTGTCCAGACATATTCGCAAATTATGTCACATATTTTCAAAATTTATTTTGCTGATATGGTTTTTTATAGAATTTTTATTTTCAAAATATATGTTACATATCACAAATATATATTAAACAAATATGTTTCGTATATTCAGAACAAATATACATAATACTTACGAATTATATAAAACATAATTCTTATATACATATATGTTACAGATACATAAAATATATTAAACATATATCCCGCATATATATTCATGACATATATGCGGGATATATAATCTATATGCAACATTTTGGCGGAATATATGTCACCCATATAACATATATGTCGCATATATTTTTAGCGTATATTTCAGATATATATATTTCCATACGGGACGTTCTGCGCGAAAATCCGCCGTCGCGCGTAATGAAATTTCTTCGCGATTCGTCGTGTCGAAAAATAGGGTTGATGCGCGCACGTCCTACCTGCTCGACGTGTAGAAAGTTTTGAAACCGAAATAAAGCCCAAAGCCACCTCTGTTGCCAAGTGGTAACTGCGTACATGACGTCTATTTTTGGTTGTGATACATCGCCCACGAGATGGATCACCTCATATATTATTCCCGCCTCAGTTTCGCTTCGATGAAAACGTTAGAAAAAAAAAAAAACGTTACGGTCGTTCGCGGCGTAGGCGAAAAAAAACTGCTGTGCGCGATCCGAGCTCGTCCGGTGAGCTGAATTTTGCGCAATTTCTCCCGGTCAGGACGAGCCGCGACCGACTGCCAGGAGAAATTATTATTTCGCGAAGGCGTCGAGCGAGCGGCTGAGATAATGCGACGTGTGGAAAGTCGGTCGCGAAGACACAGCCGAGCGAGATGACGCTCGTTATCCCTTAGCGCATAACCGGTAGACGCATCGGGAATTCTCTCTCTTGATATGCAGTCCTCATGCGCGGCTCCTGAGCGCCGGACGCACAGCTCATTCTGTCCATTCCGCAACGCGTATATAGCGCCACTCCGCGGGTAATATGGACCACAGTGCTCGGCGATTCGAGCGGAAAAACGAACGGATTTGCAACTGCGAACAAATTTACGAAATTTTCTTGGTGTCAGTGAGGTGATTCAAATGTTTTTTTTACGGTAAAACCTCACGGAGAAAACGATTTTGCTATGCTAGCAAATCTTTTCTTAAAATAGTGACAACATTGCGTTAACTGCTAATCTAGCAAACAATTTTGTTGTATTAGCAAAAAAATTTGTTTGCCTAGGAAAAAAAAAAGTTAAGTGAGCAAAAAAAAATGGTTAGCCTAGCAGATAACACAATGTTGTCACTATTTTAACAAAAAATGAGCTGGCATAGCAAAACCGTTTTATCAGTGCTTGAAATTTTTTTTAAAACGTTACACGATTTTTCGGATGAGGTTCAGTGGTCCATATTCCTCGGAATTACACTACGTATTAGTGCATCTATATCTATGTATGATGGATATACGTATAGGTATAAATTCTTGCAGTTGGCATACTATCTACTTCGCGCTCGCCTACTGACCCAACTTCTAACTGCGTCCGTGCTGAACCCCATTTGCATAGTGGCACAATGCTGGCTACGGTCGCGAGAGTTTCTCAATATGTCACATTGTCGGGGTAGGACATGATACTTTGTCACGCGAGTCTCGTTCGACGGCTTCACCCGCGTCGGACTCGGCGTTCTTGCTTCTCGTTTTTTTTTTGTTTCTCCAAGCGGCAGGTAAAACGTGACCCGCGCCACGAGGGTCGCGAGGGGTCAGGAATATCCTGACCGGATTGTTTATCGGCTCTTGCAGTTTTTTTGTTTTGCTTCTTTTAAAGTATAAGAAGTAAGAAGTCTGAATTATCTTGTTAATGGTATTCCTTTTACGGAGTAATTTTAAAAAAATGCAAAACGTGAACAAAAACAATTAATCATTTTTATTGAGTCCACGAATTTTTGTCTGTCGATCACTCGTATTAAAATTAATAATTTCTTTTTCGGGCGAAAGAAAGAAATTCGTAGATTAACAAAAATGTAGAATACTAGTGAAACGAATTTGCGAAAATAATTCACGAATCAAATAAATAAATAGACAATTGATTGGAGGTCGTAACTCTGGCTCAATTTATAGAAAGATTAAAAAGGTCCTGTCGTATGTCTTCATTTGGCATAAATTCGAGAAAAATTAGAGAGTGAATTGCAAACACTTCTTGATGGTATAAAAATCTGAAAAAATCATGCAAATTAAAGCTACAGAAAAGATTAATTTTGCATAATAATACCTGTAAATTGTTATTAACAAATTGATGAAAAAAAATTGATCAACTAATTTCTCGGGAAATTTCTCGGGAATTTCCACATTTTTATTGTTCTGAAAATTCTTTGTTATTTTCTCTGAAATCGCATGAATTTTTTCAGATTTCTAAGTTCACTTTAAATTTTGATAATGAATTTTTAAGTGAATTCACAAGACTGAAAGAATGCATGTGTATTCAGAAAAATTAACGAAGAATTTTCATTTAAAAAAATGTGGAGCTTCCGAGAAATTTGTTGAACAATTTTTTTTCATCTATTCGTTAATAACATTTTACAATTATTATTACGCAAAATGCATCTTTTCGGTATCTTTAATGTGCATGCATTTTTTTCCGATTTTTACGCCATCGAGAAGTGTTTGCGATTCTCTCTCAGTTTTCTCGAATTTATGCGAAATGAAGACTATACGACAAGACCTCCTTAAGAATGATAATTAATTCTTGAGCGGTTTAATTTCTTTTTTGTCAATTGAAGAAATAATCGTCGGGTCCAAGAGTCAGAATGACATCCCAAAATAAGCCGCGGGGACCAAATGCGCCCCGAGGAGTTTTCCGTTATTGAAGCTCCGAGGTCGAGATTAAGGAGGAGAGGATACGGTCAACGCGATCCGAGCAAAGTAGCGAGCGGCCCCGAGCGGATGAGCGAGACGAGAGGATCGATATCGAAAGCTCCGTGGCGGTGACCAGACATCCTCGACCCCGACCTGCCCCAACCCTCGGTCTCTCGCCGGGTGCGCCGTACGGCCGTGCCCGAGGCGCCTGCACACCCTCTTCGCCCGCGTCTTTATTTCCACCTCAATCTTCCTGTTTTACCCTCCGCGCACTTCGTCCAGTAAACGCTGTAAAAACGCTTCGGCCCCGGCTACGACGTCGCCAGCTTTCCCTATATTTTCACTCACATTCGAGAAGAAACATTAGTCTCCTAAAAACTACTGTTTACAGTTATTAATTTTTTTCACAGACATTTTTATTTTTATTGCTTCATTTGCGGTCTACAAATATAATAATAATATTAATAATAATAATAATAATAATAATAATAATAATAATAATCCACTCGAATTTTGGGTGAAAACGCTTGAAAACCAAAGAAAATCGTAAATTTGTAAACGTATCGAAAACCAATATGGCCGCTCGAACTGTCAACACCACCTCTTTCGTATTATATTAACATTTCTACAAATTACATTTGAAAAACGAGAGCGGACGCAAATGCACCTATATTGATATTATAATCCTGTGGAATTTGAGACATATTTGTAATTCAGTAACAACGTGGTTTGAAAACTACGAAACCGTACTTTTTTATCGACCAGTCGATAAAAAAATCTACTCCAGCATCCCCTTAACGGTTTGAAGACCCCAAACTCGTCAGAAATAGCCTGCTGAAAATCGTACATTTCTCCACAAAAACTGAACACGAAAAGAAATATATATATACATTGGTGCCATTATTTAATTACCGGCCCCCGAGACTCCGCGTAAATGACGTAAAAGTCCAGCGTCTTGGCTCTCGAGCCCGAGAGCATTTGGCGACATCCCATTCGGCTTCTCCGGGCCGGAGAAGCCGAACGCTTTATTTACGATACAGTTTGGTGTCCGCGCGAGTATTGCGAGTCCCTCGGCGCTTGGGCTCCGTGTGCGAGCGCGAGTGGGCGGCGTCGTTGTGCCCCGAGGGCCTCACCTTGAGACGAGTTCGCCCGCGTCGAGTGGCAGCGCGGCAGCGCGGCAGCGCCGACCGAGTGGTCTTCTCTCCACTCCAGCGAATTGCGACTTTACCAGACGGTTATATGGCACTGCAGCGCGGTTGGGTGCATCGCAACGCCGCGCACGACTCTCGGGGAAACCGAACGTACCGCTGACGCTCGTCGCGCCGCGCTGGGGCCTCAAAGTAGTTTGCAAATTGATTAATTACCGGCCAATCTGCTCGCCGGGCCGGCCACTCGAGTCTCCACGTCCACTGATCAGGACGCACTGGCCTATTTTGTCGCTGAGCTGCGGCGCAATTCCGGACAATACGGATCAGCCGATCTAATATGGACCAGTGCGTTTCGATACGCTCGGGGAAACGAAAAAAATTATTTTCTATCCCGGAATCACAAAACAATTATTTTCAATTCCGGAAATGGAAACAATTATTTTCAATTCCGGAAATGGAAACAATTATTTTCAATTCCGGAAAAGAAAAAAAAAAGAAAAATTTCAATTACGGAAACGAAAAGAAAAAAATTATTTTCAATTACGGAAACGAAAAAAATTCTTTTCAGTCCCGGAAAGAAAAAGAAACCTTTATAATATCAGAAAAAGTAAAAAAAAATATGTTCAAGTTCAGAAACCGAAAAAATTCTTTTAAATACAGAAGCGAGAAAATCAAAACGAACTCATTGTGTAAAATCTGACAACGTTACACGAGTCTCCCCGTAATATTTAAGTGTTTTATTTTGCCCGAGATTGCACTGTACGAGCTCGATGATAAAATTGAATTACGTCAGTACCCCGTAAGTATATCGACACTCGATACTCGCTTCGGCGAATCGTCGGACTCTGAGGCTTGCGATTCATCGTAATCCAAACCACCGCTGCACAATACGCCGCTCGGTAAATTGATTAATTACTGGTCAATCTCTCCCAGCCGGACCGAACTGGACCGAGCCAAGCGACGTTCGCTCGACTGAATCGGACGGACCCTAAGTATTTACGGCGGACGTCGATCTTCCTTACTCTACATTTAACATCTGGCGATTGAAGGGATATTTGCGATAAAAAATAGAAGAAAATAATTGGGTCGAGTTCGGAAATAGTAGATTTTTGAAGCCACAGCATTTCACAGTCGTCGATTTTTTTACTTTAACGTTTTAATTATAAAAATAAAAAATAAAAATAATATTAATAATAATAATAATAATAATAATAATGATGATAATAATGATAATAATAATAATGCGTGATTCTTATTAGATCTCAATACGCGTTGACTCATTTTATTTCTTAAAAAATGCCACAGATATTTTACAATATTCCTCGTTTTAAAATTGCTGCATTAACACTTTTTTAATTTCTCGAATTTACAACAACAAAAACATCTGATTTTAATGTGCGAGTCCTTTTACTTCTAGAAAAAAATATCCAAACGCTTTAAAAATCCTTTAATAGCATTAAAAAAAAACGCTTTAAAATCCTTTAATAGACGAACGTCTATAAAATAAAAACGGAGGCTCGACACGGGAGTTTCGACTGTACCTGCATAGACCGCGTCGCCCGGGCGCATCGTACGCGTGCAGCGACCAGGAATTCAGGCGAGCGGGGGGAAAGGACAGTCGGGATAGTTGGCTAATTGATTAATTAGTCGCCTCGTAGTCACGACTGGAGAAGCGGCCGACCAGGCAGCGACCGAGTCGTTACCGAACTATCCAGCCGAGTTTTGCTGTACAACAGAATGCAATTAGGGGGCGGGTATGATCCTCGCTCTACGAAATTTGCGGAAATTTCGGAGCAGTCGAACGGCCGCTTCGCGATACTCGGGAAAATAACGCGAGGACGCACCAAGTCGTTTGTTGACCTCTGTTGATAAATCGATTAATTCGAAGCGAAGTTGCTTGGAGAAGTTGAAGCGCATTTCATATTCAAAGCGCAGCGTGAACCGCGGGCACCACGAGCCTCTTCAACCGCTGCTGCTGCTTCGCCGCAGCTGAATCCCCGCCACGACTCTCGGTCGGGCTCTCCTCGAACACCTCGAGAGCCCCGGCGAGGAATCGTGACCTCTCGCTGGCCCAGACACTTTACGATCTAACACGCTATCCGCTTCGATCTCGCGCTTACAACAATTTACTGAATTTATATATCCTCCACCCCGGTTGGTACGTAATCCACGTTTCTCCGCCGAGTTGACTCCCGACTCCTACGTGCTACGCGCGGAACCCACGTAAACTCGCGGGATTATCTATAAATAAATTTTGTCTGGGAGTTTTTTTTTTTTTCGAGTTCCTTTGCCAAAAAAACTTGATTATTTTCGATTTTTTTATATTTGCGCAGAGAAAAAAAATAATTTTTCGCGTTTTTCTCGTCAAATTTTCGATTTTTCGGGCAAACAATGGTGCTTTTCGGAATCAGCGGGAAATTTGCCATCGGATAGGGTTTTCAGACTTTACGAAACCGATACATTTTTTTGTGACAAATGCAAGGGTTGTGGAAAAATCCCACTTTTAAAAAGTTCATGAGTAACGGAAAACATTGTTAGCAAACTATTCGAGCTGTGATTGGTTGCCAGAAAAGACCGGTGTAAACAAAATCAGTTTGATATCAAGTTTGACACAAGACGACGGGTGCGGCAGTGCCCGTAACCTTTTAAAGCTTTATAAGGCGATTTGAGAACAATGGTATAGGTTAAAAGTCGATATTTTGAAAAAAAAAAAAAAAATCGATTTTGGTGATTTTGGTGATTTTCGGTCCGGAGCCGGGTCTATGATTTCTCACAAAAAAATCTCGCCAAAAATGATGTTTTTCAAAATCGATTAAAAAAGGTTGTTAAAGAGTGTTTTCGGGGGTAGAATATACGACTTGAAAACGATGGTATAGGTTACAAGTCGATATTTTCAAAAGAATAAAAATTAAGGTTGACTTTAGCGATTTTCGGTTCGGAGACGGATCCATGATTTCTGAAACAAAAAATCTCGCCAAAAATTATTTTTTTCAAAATCGATTAAAAAAGGTTGTTAACCAGTGTTTTCGGGGGTGGAATATATGACTTGAGAAACAATGGTATAGGTTACAAGTCGATATTTTGAAAAAAATATTTCCGAGGTCGATTTTGGCGAAAAGTTTTTCAGGTGATTACCCTAGTTTTTAAAATTTGCGATTTTTGAGGGTTCAGCCTTAAAAGTCTGTGAACAATTCAGAAATAAAGATATCGCGTACCGTCCTACGACATCCTATTCGTTGTCGAATTTTTTGTCGAACGAAGGAAGAAAATCCAGGTTCGATAGGTCCAAAAAATGTATCCTCGATTTTAGTGATGTGACGAAATTTCGAAACATGTGAGGGAACACTTTCTATTTTGTTTCTTTTTACACTTTATTTCGATGTATTTTTATTATTATACAACAAATTTGCCATTTTTTTCCAAACGCTATCGTTTTCACGGGAGATAAAAAAAAATTGATTACTTCTACGATGTTTCTCGTTTCCCCGCAAACTTGACTTCTGACTCCTACGTGCAACGCGTGAAACCCACGTGAATTAGCGTTTTCATCTATAATTAAATTTTATCTACGAGGTTTTGTTTAAAAAACGATAGACAGTTATAACGGGAAAGGTGAACATTATAGTCACGTGCAACACGTGGAAACCACGTAAAATGTTATATTTCTATCTATAACTAAAATACAATATTTAACGAGGTTAATTTAAAAAAATGGCCAATTATAACGAGAAAGGCGAAAATTACAGGACTGGCGAAATATAAATGGGAAAGGTGGCCGATGACTCATGTGGGTGGTTCACATTGGCGCGAGCGTCGACGCACTAAAGCCACTGAATTAATTGCAATACGCGATTCGGCGGGCGCTGAGCGCGGAGAAGTTTACAGATGGCATCATACGTAGCCCCAGGCGCAACAGGGACTCGCGCCGCTGAGTATTACGCAATGCTTTTGATCGTCATCGTTACCCGCGTGCGCGCGGCGAGCGAGCCCCGAGTTGAATAGCGTACGCGAACGGGAAATGTAAACGCGACTCGCGTACACGAGTTCGCTCGGCGTACACGCGCTGGCTACAAAGCGAGAAAGAGAATTGGTAATGAGAATCTGAGAAAACGAGAAAACGTTTCGTTTTTTCGCAAACATCTGTTTTACTGTAGGTTTTGTCCATTGTGGACTTGTGGTTTACGAAAATGACTATAATTCGCTATTTTCGACGTTTCTGACTCAGGCCAATTCGCCACGCAATCGTTTTAGCTGGAAATGGCGATTTTACATTTTTTTTTAAATTCAAAATGCCAGATAATCGACTTTTGTCGATTCTCAATTCTCGATCTTTAATTTCCGGGTCAAAGACACAAAGTCTATCAGGCACTTTTTGGGCCTAAGAAGTACGTTTTTACTCGAAAATTAACTGTAGACGAAATAAAATAAATAAACGCGATATACAACGAATTCTCCGCAAAGACGCCAAATAATGTCAAACGCCGAATTAATAAAGGTTCGCCTATCACTTATCAGTCAAAAACGTGACTGAAAAAAAAGTTAATGCTGCTGTCATGAATTATAACCAATATTCGTATTACGAATTATGGATGCTACGTATGTACCAGATTAATAGAAAACGTTTAAAACGTAGAATATAAAAATGTCTTAGACGATCAACGACTCGGGAGTCATTGTCAGGCGCTTCCAGTCCAACATCACGGACCAAAAAAAAAAAAATAAATTGCAATTGCCAAAAACCAATTAAAAGAAAACTCAGAAGATACTAAGTCCTTAAAATGATTGATAAATAAAAAATATTCAGTCGTAAACTCCTAATTGTTAGTAAAACCTTCAAAATGATAGGTAACAAGTGAGGTTAGGTACCGTGAACGGGTCAGCTGTATTGCTACAACGTTAAATTTATTAGCGGCCTGTGGGGTAGCAGACTGAACTTTATAACGATAAAACATTAAATATAGACGATAAAGTCCGAAATTTCTATCTTTTTACACAATCCTTGAATTGTCATTGACCTCACAGTAGTTTCCCAAAGCCCGAAGTTGGCTCTAAATATATTACAAAATCGGTAATTGCTGTCTCTGAACGAATTCTGCCATCTACCCAATGCTTTATTCCGGTTAAAGTGATCAACTTCGTCAATATCCGGCAAATTTTGGGATGATGTGCAATAAGTGTTCATTTAAATAATAAAAAAATAAATGAAAGCCCTAAGTTGGACTTCGAATAGCAAGCGAACAAAAGAGGTCAATATCCGTCAAATTTTTGAATGAGGTGCAATAAGTGTTCATTTAAATAATAAAAAATAAATAAAATCTCTAAGTTCGACTTCCAATAGTAAGCGAACAAAAGACGGTCAATATCCGTCAAATTTTTGAACGAGGTGCAGTAAGTGTTCATTTAAATAATAAAAAATAAATTAAATCTCTAAGTTGGACTTCCAATAGCAATCGAATAAAAAACGGTCAATATCCGTGAAATTTTGGGATTATGTGCAATAAGTGTTGATTTAAATAATAAAAAATAAATGAAAGCCCTAAGTTGGACTTGGAATAATGAGCGAACCTCCTTAACGCAAGAAGCAGTTTCAAGCAAGCCGGAGTGACAACGAAAAGTATGCATCGTTGCGCAGCACGCAACGAGGGTGTTGGAAGGGACAAGTCGGACGAATCTACGCACGACGGAGAAGCAAACACATCGTGTGCGTGGGAGCGCGTGCGAACGGGAGGAAGAGCCCGCGCAGACTAGCTCGAACGTTACGTCAGAGGCCTCGGAACGATGACACATCCCGCTTGTATCACAACAAGGATTTCGAGCGCGCTCTTACGCTGGTAGCACACACGGGGCACAGATACAGACATAAACAGAGGCGCACAAGCCCGGCTGTTACTCGCTTCTTCCTCGTACGTTTTCTGCCTTTCCACCGTGGCGGATGTGAGCGGCGCGCCTCCCGGGGCTAGTGGATCGACCGAACCGCCACCAGATGTCGCCATCGAACTGGCCTCTTTGTTCCCGTGTTACCATAGGTTGATACAGGAACGCGAGAGGCACCCACCATACGTTTCGCCCGATGGTAAATCATTTTCCGTCAATACAACGAGAAATTGATTATCCTGAACTAAAATTACCAAGAGACAGTCAATTGTTTGAGGTTTTTGAAAATATTTCACAGTGGATATATATATATTTTTTTTTCATTCATTTTTTTTAGATTGATTTATTTTATTTTATTTTCTTTACTTGTTTTTTTTTCGGTTCGTCCGGATTTACGTTGGAAAACAGACGTTATAGATTTACATTTCCTGAATAAAATCCTACGCTCCATCGGACATAATATGCAGTGCACTGATACACTCGTTGAGTCTCTCGACGAGATCCGTCGTAACTGGATACACCTGTCGCACGCGAACCGAGCCGTAGCTTAGACGAGACGGGAACCCGTATAACACACTCGACACATAAATTATTGATTCTTCGCCGTTGGCGATTCGCGAAAAGCGCGGTCGTTCATTGGCTGTGGACTGATAAAATGTTTATTGAAAGAACTGGGCGCTCAGCGCGCGATTTAAATATTTAATGATGATCATTTTATTTTTATCTCTTATTTTCATTCATTCGGGGCGAAACGTTTCGTGATTTATTACACCTGTACGGCTGACCGAGGGGCGAGGGGGAGGGGGAGAGGGGATTTTATGGTAACACTAGAAGCAAAACGTTAAATTAGGGTAATTTTTTATTTTTATTTTCATTCACTCGGGCCCCGAACCATTGCGGGAGTTTATTACAGATGCATGGCTTACCGGGGGAGAGGGGGGGGGGGGCCTTTATGGTAACACTGGAAGCGAAACTTCGAATTAGGGTAATTTTATTTTGTTTTTATTTTCATTCACTCGGGGCGAACCATTCTGGGATTTTATTAGAGTTGCACGGCTGACCGGGGACGGAGTGGGGGGACCTTACGGTAACTCTAGAAGCGAGACAAGGGATTACATATTTCGATAGCCGCAGCAGCGGCTACTTGCGGTCGTAGAATTCTACGGTTGGTGCTGTCACGCGATAGGAAATTGAGGTTTGAGATCGTATTTTTGCGGCTGGAGATGCCGTAGTACCTAACCTGGGTTCACGAGAAGGTTTTCAGCCCTGAGCACAAGACGTCCGGATGCGAGATGCAGTGTCGAACGGGCGCTGGCTTGCTGGAAAATTTTCGCAAAAATATTTATCAAACATCCAGGCGTTTAAACAATTTATTGCGCCGATGGATTTATTTTTAATTGCACGACGATCACATTTTTATGATGATATAAAATTGCAAGTTTTACACGTTATTCAAAATATTTTTGTACCTAAATTTAAACGATTTATCGCGACGATGGATTCGTTTTTTAATTGCATGATAATCGCATTTTTATAACGATATAAAATTGTAAGTTTTATACGTTATTAAACACATTTTTGTATCTGAGATGCAAATACATTGTCATTACAAATTTTACGATATTTCTCCCTGAGATTATTTTTAACGAAACAATTTTCTCTTCCATTTCAGGGTCTCCTTCGGATCCAGTAAAGGATCCATGGTCGAGACACTCGTTTACGAAACCCCCGTTCAAGAGGAGCCTGAAATAAATCACTTCTTGGACCACAATGGGCGACTACCTGCGCCCATGATTCCCGTGCCAGACACTGAGTGAGTAGAAAAGAAAAAAATATCTGGAACGAAACAAAATAGCTGTGCAATTATTTGCTGGGCATCTTCGGTCGAAGTTTTATGGTTACTCAGCTGACGATAGATGGTTAAGTGGCTCAAGCTTTACCTCGAAAATTCGGCGATTCTTGAAACAGCATTTTTTAGATCCAGTGTCAGAAATATAATTTACTTTGAGTTACAAGCCATTAGAAAATTATAGCCCAGAACGAATAACGAGAGCCTGATAAATAAAATAAACTAAAAAAAAAATAGCATGGGATGAATGAAAAGCGCATTAAAAACCTAAAACTGGACAATCCGAATTCTCATATCATACAAATTTTCCTTCATAAATATCCCCAAGAATAGAGTCGTGTTTCCTCGAAGGTCAAACCACGTTCAGTTTCAAGGACGAGGTCGTCGCGAGCTGTTTACACAAAATATTTCCGTAAAAAATGTCGGATTTCCATCTAACGGTGGAAGACTCGACAAAGACTTTAATTCGTCGTAAAGTACGAGATGTGTCGGCCGAATTGTGCAATTCTCGCATGAGTCTCTGTCTAGCGCAGCTCGATAATAACCGTGGCGGCGTGGTCGTTGTAAAACGTGAAATTCCATAGATCCCGCGGGTCGTCGAGAACGTGACGGCCGTACATTAAATGCCACCTACGCACGTGCGTGTCGTACACAGAACAAACAGCAGCGGCAGAAACAGCAGCGGCTCTCGTGCGGTGGAGCCGAAGGCGCCTAGAGTAGTCGCTTCTTTCTGACGTCATTCGGCACACCTAGTACCGAAATAACGACCGACTGTGTTTTGAACACAGCGGAAAAAGCGTAGCTACAGCCATTGAACGAGTGCAAAGGGATCTCGTCGTCTCCCACGCCATAAACTGCCATTCGCTTGCTCGAAACATTTGCCATTAGTGATGTAATGTGACGTCCCGCACAAATTTTCGTTTTCGCAACATTGAAAAATCTATCGAGCTGCTGGGTCGATTTTCGCAATGGATAAGCGTATTACGAATACTTATTACATATAAACTACAATTAAGATCTGACTTTAAAGAAATGGTAAATAATCTAAAAACTCAGACGTTTCACGAGGGGAATTTCATTTTCGTTTTGAAATTTCGTTTCTCCGTCAAGTCGCACAATTTTGCAGAAAGTACGAAAACTTTTCTTTTTTTAAGGGTGTCTAAGTTTTAGTTGACCGCGACAAATATACACGTCGCATTTTCAAAGTAGTCGTCACACCCTAATTTTTTTCAGTACATGAGATATTTCCGTTGCGTTGTTTTTTATCCTTAAGGGGGGGGGGAGGTATGGTGTTGAAACTTTTTTTCCATTATTTTTAAATTTTATTTGATGAATGCACAACATCTCAAGAGTGTTGTATCAAATTTGTAGAGCAATTGGAGGAAAACTAAGGGAGATATGGAATTTTAACTATCTGAGAATCTGAATCGCTCCGTATATAAGTATTCACTTTAAAGCGATTTTCCCACACTTCCCGTTTTCAAAGTCGGTGACGGCTGTAGTTTAAAATCTATTGCACCGATCCTTTCCAAACATGAGGTAACGCTGTCGAGTTTTTTATTTGTTGTTATTTTTTATTTTACAATAACAAATTTACCGATTTTTTAATTTGTTTTTTATATCAGATGATCAAGTGATGAGTTACAACCGTCACTGCAAAATAACTTTTTTTGGAGACGTCTCCGGAGATTTGTTGCCAACGGCTTAGTTTTTAATATTTTGTGCTGATATTTTCTAAAAATATTCTTGAAATGTTATTTTGCAAAACTGTAATCATTGAATTTAAAATTCATTGCCCGTATCTTGCAAAAAACTTGTTACCCCCCACCCCTCCCTTAACAAAGCATCATCAAGACTTCTTCTATCCAAGCAAAATTGTTCTTCCTTCAATAAAAATCCCTCACCCCAAAAAATCCACGACACAACGTCCAGACAATTTTATTCCCCGCTCGTGATCCATCCACTTTATTTCCATTCCTCCTGCCAGTCGCGTCTGCCCGTCGAATCGGCGCGCGCCGAGCGTAAATAACGCAATTACATCTCCAGACGCGCCGAAATCGTCGCGTCTGGCGCAACCGGGTATTACGCACTTCCGGATTCTCATTCGCGCGCGCGGGGAAATGGAAATCGGGGGCGAGTTTCAATCTCGTTTTACGAGAGGCTCGTTGAGCGGTTTCCGCCGATCGGAAACTAGTCCACGTCGCGCGCGACGACTCCCTCGTCGAACCGGCGCGGCCCCCCGAACACCCGAAGAAACATTCCGCGCGCGGACCCATATGGAAAAAAATAGATGTGAAATATACGCTAAAAATATATACAGATTATAAGTTGCATATATTTGACATATATACCGTATATTAATAATATACGTAACATATGCTACATTTTGGCGCGTTTCTTATATACGACATATATGCACACATATACACGACATACATGCACATACATATAAAAATGCACGTAGAAAAATTGATAATTACTCGCATTTAATTGTCCAGACATATTCGCAAATTATGTCACATATTTTCAAAACATATTTTGCTGATGTGATTTTTTATAAAATGTTTATTTTCAAAATATATGTTACATATCAGAAATATATATTAAACATATATGTTTCGTATATTCAGAACAAATACATAATACATAATACTTACGAATTATATAAAACATAATTCTTATATACATATATGTTACAGATACATCAAATATATTAAACATATATCCCGCATATATTCATGACATATATGCGAGATATATAATCTATATGCAACATTTTGGCGGCATATATGTCACCCATATAGCATATATGTCGCATATATTTTTAGCGTATATTTCAGATATATATTTCCATACGGGGAATATCGGGCGACGCGTGATCAACCGAGCGGCTCCCGTATGCACGGCGTGCACGCCGCAAAAGCCCGGCCGAGGCGCTTACGAGGAGAGCAATTACGTATTCGGGCCAGCACGTGCCACCTCATTAACCGGATCAGGCGCGATAATCACTCGCGCCCGCTGACGTCCTACACCCCGTGTCTTGTTGTTGTTGCTTTTTCTCTTTTTTTTCTGCGCGCACTGAAAGCGCAAGTGTGCGTGTAGGAATGGAGTGAGTTAGATAAAATCGTGGCATGTACGTTTGTAATTCACCCGTCGGTACGTTCTACGCTCTGACGGTTTTTGTACGGCCGTTAAGGCGCGTGAGAAAATTCCTCGCCTGCAATTATTTTGGTTCTTGCGGCAGGTATTGTTCGATTAAAATTGCGCTGTTAGGTTGACAAAAAAGTGAGGGCAGGGACGTTTATTAGTTACGTTTCTACGACGATTTGCTAATGTGACTAAATTGTCTCGCTAATGCAGCAAAAATGGTTGCTTTCCTAACAAATAAACGCATTTGTCGTCATTTTTTTTGGCTGGCCCAAAAACATTTTTTTTTGTTTCTGACGTTCGTTACAATAGAAGCAATATTATCATGTTTAAGGTAGTTCTAGCGCCTAGAGTCCATTTCGCATAAATTCGAGAAAAGTGAGACAGAATTGCAAAGACTTCTCGATGGTCTAGAAATGTGAAAAAATTCATACGCATTAGAGGTACTGAAAAGATTAATTTTGCGTAATAATAATTCAAAAATGTTATTAACAAATTGATGAACAAAAAAAATTGTTCAACAAATATTTCGATGACCCATTTTTTTTCTGATGAAAATGATGTCTTCGTTTTTCTGAATACGTATGAATTTTTTCAGATTTTTAAGTACTCTTTGAAATTTGTGTTTTTTATATGGAAAATATGTACATTTATATTATGTACATATATGTATTTAAATGTAATTTAAATACAATAATTTGAATTTTATGTAGGTCGGTCTTAGTAATGTCTGTCAAGACGTGACATTCCGTACTCTTCTCACTGATACAAATTCAATAAATATCGACCTTAACGTTACTTATAAATTAGACGCAGCATGTGAAGCATGTGAGGCCCGTGGTGATAATTTACCCAATAATTTTGCACGCGTTCGCCTTTCGGGCTACGGATATGTCGACTGTACTGTTATACTTAGCATTTGATCCGATATGTCGGTCAGGGCCAGAGCCAAATATCGCAGAAAGAAAAATTTAATACGACACCGGGGACTAATTCGATCAGTAAATTCCATCCAATGAGGTCATTCGCGACACTTTAGGGTCGTCTACAAAGTACGAAATTCCATTCAGTCCGCGTTACATTTACGTTTGACATCGGAATGTAAAAAAGAAATAATCATCAAAATATACGATATTTCGTAGATCTTTTCGTTTGTTTTTGTTTTTCGAGACTTCCTGATTTATTTTCGTACGAGTGCGCGGATGTGGCGGTCGTACATAAGCAAAGAAATATCGCTTCGTCGAATAATGTTAGCTCAGGGGGATCTGAAGCTACACTGAGAAAAAAAAGCGACCGAGCTCAATTTGAGCTAATGAAATATTCGTTTCAATTGAAGCAAATTCAGTTGCCTCGAAGGGATTTTATATTGATCAAAATTAATTTAATTGGGTGAAATTAAATTCGGTTACGTGATCGTAAATTCGTTTGGCTTCAAATCAGTGCAGTTGTTTTTTTTTCGCAGCACGAAAACGAAATATCCTGCATCACCCGTTTGTCACGATTATCGACGAAACGACGCGAGTCGATAAGATTACTCGAAGATTACCGCGCGGTGAGACGTAACTTCGCGAGACGACGAAACTCGTCGTTGCACACTCAATTGGTGCCCGCTGCGGCGTCAATTACCACTCGTGTAATCGAGACTCCAGACGATCTCTGATTGTCGTTGCGTTCTGACCTTGACCCAATGAGACTTGACCTGTAAAAAAACAACAACTTGAGGAGCAGCTGCTTGACTAGTAGAATTATTGTCCCCGCCCTTAAAAAAAACCCATGAGACACAACATCCATTGTTGTCGGTTTGCTCGGGCTGTGATTGGCTGTCGGAAACAACTTGAAGAATCGTTCAAAATGTGCGACTTTGAAACGATAGTATAAGTCAAAAGTCGACATTTTGAAGAAAAAATAATAAAAAAAGTGAGTGCAATTCTGGCTCTTTTTCGGAAAAAAAGTTTTCCTTTTTTCAAAATCAATTAAAAAATAGTTGAGACCTGTGTTCTCGAGGATAAAATATGCGTCTGGAGAACAAATGGTATAGGCTAAAAGTCGACATCTTTTCAAAAATAACATCTCTGCCTCCGAATCTTCTCTGCAAGCAGTGATTCATTTCAATTTCATCGAAGCCACATTTCCTCGTCAAAATATTTGCCGATATTTCGTTGGTATTGACACAAATGACCCGAGACACGTTTTTCTCGCTCCCCCGTTTCGGAAAATAAACGCAAAAGCAAACCCCGCTACACTCTCCTCACGGTGTGTAACTCGACACAGCTTCTCCGCTCGTTTCCCGCGTCGCGCGCGGTAAGCCAATTCACGAAGCAGCAGCAGCAGCAGCAGCAGCCTCCGATCCGACGTATCGTTCCGTGTGTTGCAAGAGCTATAATTAGATTTCGGTATCGAAAGAGTTAGAGCCTCGTGAGCGCGCGAGCGCCTGTATACACGTTCGGTTAGTTATTCTTTCTCCGCCCGAACCGCCGAAACGTATCGCCTGCCCGCTGCCGCGGTGCCGATGATACGGCGCCTTAAACTGCGCCGCTAGACCCGTCGATGCCTCACCTCGGTTTATTCATTTCCTCCTCGCGTTTAAAAGCATCGCAATCACGAGATTCCCAATCGAATCCGACACCCAACCTCAAAGATCTCTCTGAAAAGAAAAAACACACACACACACACACACACACCAGACACAAATCCTTACAACCTAACCTAAAAAAAAAAACAAACAACAAAAATGATTCCCCAACCTATAACTAGGGGTGGGCGATGTTTGTCGATTAATCGATCGCCGATGTTTTTTTTTCGAGAAATCGATGTTTTTTTCCGATTTTTTTCAAAACCGATTAATCGATGTTCGATGTTTATTTATGAAACATCGACAAAAAAATCGAAGAAGGTCTGTGAGGTGTTACAGTATTAAACTGTAAAACTGTTACAGTTTTAAAGACATATCAACTCTCAATCATTTTGCATCACTAAAGTTCGTGATATATTTAATTCTTGTGTAACGTGTCATATGGTGTAAAATATGACGTTCAATAGAAGACAGATTATCCGATCTATTTTTTTCTATTTACAATTCTGCGTGAATCACAACCCTTATCCTTATGCAAATTGTATCTGCCACTTATATTATACGTATATTGAATTTTTAGGAGTAGAAACAAATTTCACCAACAACGGCTACAACTCATGATTTCATGAATTATGGTTATTCAATGCTGATTCAAGAATCACTGTGTTTTTAATGTGCCTTGAGACCTTGGTCGACTTTATTTATTTAAATGAAATAAATTCGCTGATTTTGTTTTGATTTTTCAACGTTTTCTACTTTACCAATGTAAAATAATCGATGTTCCGATGTTTTTTGAGAAACATCGATTGTTCATAATCGATTTTTTTAACATCGATTTTCTTTCTCAACATCGCCCATCCCTACCTATAACGCAAATCTCAACGTTCACCTCGCCAAAAAAAGATACCCAGTTGATTCCAACACCCAACCTCAAATATCTTCTAAAAAAAAACACACCAATCCCTACAATCTAACCAACAAACAAAACAAAAAACGAAAATTATTTCTCAGCCCGTAACGCAAATCCCAACGTTCACCCCGCCAATAAAAAGCTACCCAATCGATTCCATCACTCAACCTCAAAGATCTTCCTAAAAGCACGCACATCAATCCCCACAAACTAACCTAAAAAAAAGAAACAAAAATGTTTCCCCAGCTTCCACACGCAAATCCCAATCTTCCCAAGTCAAATGCCAACGTTAACCCCGCAAAACAAAAACTCAAAGAAAACTGCATCTCGCCAAGTCGGACTTTGTTCCGAGATCCGTATATTTTACAGTCTGCACACTTGACAACACGCCCGCAGGTACAACAGTTCGTTACCCGCCCGTGGAAGACTCTGTTGACGTCCCACCTGCGGCGCGCGAATCGACCTGGCGGCCGCGGCTGTCCGGCCGCGTCGTCCCACGGCGCCTGCGCGAGTTGCGCGCCGCGTTACCAGGGCGACGGGCGCGCGAGTGGCAGGGGGAGAGCCGAGCGCGTCGGGCTTGGCGCGACGATGGCAGCGAGGCGCGAGCGCACGGCTCGGCGGACTTCGGGCGTCATCGGCCGGCGAGAGCGAACGCAGGCGTGGTGCGAGGCCCCACGAGCCCGTAAAACTCCGGCAAGCCGAGCGCCGAGCGCCGAGTTAGTCGAGTCGGGCCCGGTTTCGGCTTGACAGTGCGTCTCCCGACACCCACGAGAGCCAATCCCCGGCCACGCTTGCCACTCGGTTCGCCGTCTTTCTCTCGTAAAATCCCATATATCACTCCACGCGTCTCAGGTGTTCGATAAAACGTAAAAAGACAAGAACAAAACAAAAAAAAAAAAAAGAAATAAAAAAAAGTTGGTTATCCGACAGTCGCGCCTCCCCCCACCGCCCGAGCGCAGCGCCGAGGCGTCCGTCGCCGTCCAGGCTGTGTCGAATCGCGCGTAGCAAAGTACAAAACGAGCGTGTGCTCTCGCCTACCTCAGTGTCCCGGCACAAGTCACGCGTGTTCGATCTCACGAGAGGCCGCGAGATTATTTCTTTCGACTTCGTGTTTTTTTTTTCTTCTCTTCTTCTGTTCCTCTTACAATCGCTCGTACGCTCCGATCTCGCGCGCGCGCGCGCGCTCCCGCGATTCTCGCGCGTCAGTGAAAGGAAGAGTGATCGGAGGGATTCACGGCGGGGCGAAAAGTGGGATATAAGACAAAAGCGCCCGGAGGTTGTACTTTTTACACGGAATAGAACGCACGGCGCACCGTAGCAGCAGGTAAATAGCCCGGAGGGGACAAATTCACAATCACTACACGCGCGAGTGACACTCGAAATGCATGCGGTGTGTGTGTGTGTGTGTGTGTGTCTGTGCGTGTGTGAACGTTGGGCGGGCGGGAAGACACGAGAATGCAACACGGAATACAGACGGATACGTAGAACCAGTTTTTTTATGTCCTGTTTGATCTGGTATTATTTAACCTTGGGGAAAAAACATTCTTTTTCCTTCCTTTTTTTCTTTCTCTCTCTCTCTCTCTCTCTCTCTCTCTCTCTCTCTTTCACTGTCTCCCTCGTGTATCCTTTTCTTCGTCCCAAGCTCTCGGAACGCTTTTTCCCTTCCACCACGGACGTTCCGCACGGCCGTTACGCGGAAGGTTCGGTGTTTCCATGCCTATTGTGCCCAGTGGTACGCGTAGGGATGGGCGATGTTGAGAAAAAAAATCGATGTTAAAAGAATCGATTATTAAATAAATCGATTATGAACAATCGATGTTTCTCAAAAAACATCGGAACATCGATTATTTTACATCGGTAAAGTAGAAAACGTTGAAAAATCAAAACAAAATCAGCGAAATTATTTTGTTCAAATAAATAAAGTCGACCAAGGTCTCAAGGCACGGTATTGAACGTCATATTTTATACCATATGACACACGTTACACAAGAATTAAATATATCACGAACTTTAGTGATGCAAAATTATCGAGAGTTGATATTTCTTTAAAACTGTTGAAATATACTTGTAACACCGCACAGACCGTCTTCGATTTTTTTTTGTCGATGTTTCATGAATAAACATCGAACATCGATTAATTGGTTTTGAAAAAAATCGGAAAAAACATCGATTTCTCGAAAAAAAAAAAAAAACATGGGCGATCGATTAATCGACAAACATCGCCCACCGCCCACCCCTAGCCCAGTGGTACGCGCAACTTTTCCACCACGAGCGCCCTCGCCGGACCGTCCGTATCGTCCACTCGTAGAGCGAGAAAAAAAGGTTGATTGTGAGGGAAAAAACGAGTGGCGAGGAGGAAGACGAGGAGGAGCGAAAGAAACGCGAGAGTCGAGTGGCTCGGCCGAGCGAAGGCGGCGCGCGCGCTCACACGCGGATTTTCTCACAGCCTGTCGCTCGTCCTCTGCTCGAGCCGAGTCGCGAGTGCGAAAAATAATTCAACTCCTCGTCGTGGGAGACTTCTCAATTATTCCCAGTTCTCCCTGACTCGGCTGCAACGTTGACTGCGCTCGCCGCGCGAATCTCGCGAGTCGTAGATCCGACAATGCACGGCGAATTTACAGTTGATATTTTTTTGTTTGATTATTTTTTTTCCACAAAATACTCGGCACGCACGTAACTCGCATCTCGAGCCTCATCGATTACGGGGGAGCGGGAATTGCGTAACCGGTCGCCCCCCTCGAGGCGGTTCCACGAAAAAAAAAGTTCATTGCAACAGTCGGGACGTCGCGTGACGGTCGGTTGAAATATTTTTTTCTCCTTTTCCCCGCAATTGGACCTTTTTTGTTTGCCTGTTGGGTTCATCCCTACGGCGAATGTCGGTGCCACTCGTGGCTGTTTCATTGTGTTATTCATAAACGTGGACGTGGGACACGAGGGTAGCGAAGGTCGAAGCTGCGGCAGTCCGAAAACTGCGGGTAAACAGTTTTCGTCCTCAATTAGATTTTCTTTGCTTTGTCATTTGCACTTTTAACGTTGTGTTTAAATTATTTGTAGCCTCGTGAGATGATTCACAGTTGTTATTTTCTTAACTCAGCGAAACTGAAATGTGGAGGGCGACATATATTTTTTTTTGTTGCACCAAGAATATCTGATGCAACAAAAAAAAAATCAAGTACAATCTTCTGTCTCGATTTTTATTACTACCATCAAATCCCTTTCTGCTTCGTCTATGGTAATCTCATCCGTTGGTCACAGATACCAATCAGAGATCTCATTGTGTATTCATAAACGTGAACATCGGATAGGATATCGAGGCAACGGGTTGGAGGCACATTGAAGTCGATGTTTCTACAGCATAAAAATAATTCTTCCCTCGGTCAGGCTTTGTCGCTTTGTCGTTCGGTCTTCAGATGTGTCACAAATATCCCCTGCTTGGCAAGACTCGCAATGACCGCTCGTCAGTATCGAATTCGATGCATTATGATTTATTGCAGAAAACCCTGATGACAAGTCAGCTAAAAATATTTACAGCCGCAATTAGCCCTTTTTACTCGACTCATTGTGGGACATGAAAATTCGTGACACTCGCAGTTATTGCTCTTTATTTTACAAACGAAGACCTGGGACAGGATATGAACAACAACAGATCGGAAATAAACCGAAGGTCGAAGTTGCAGAGTCACCAAAGGGCAAACAAATCTCTCTCTCTCTCTCTCTCTCGCTCTCTCTCTTTCTTACGTTGCGACGTTTATCGCTTCATTGTTTGCTTGGTAGGCGACTTTGGGTCGTAGATCGGGTCAGTTTTCTCTGCGATTCGTGAACATTAGGGTGTGTCGAAAAAAAACGTAATTTTTTTTTCATCGGCACTGTCATTTAATGTTCATACTTAACCTCAAGATACGTCGGTTAAAATTTGAGACCCGTAAAAAATAATTTAGAGGTGCCTCAACGACGTTTTAGATTTTCCATTTGATTAACACGTAGATGAATGCGAGGCTTAACAAATGGACGTCAGGTTTCTCAGCGGCTCATTTCCCAGGGATCTCAACCTTCTTTCCTTTAAATATAGGTAATTTAGAAGAGAAAAAGTGCTGACACTCTTGTCGGTCGAAGTTATAGTTTCCGAGTTATGAATTTTTAAAAATCTTTCTCACTTTTAAAAAACTATATTTAACGCGTTCAGCGTCAACTGAGTCTTTTCTTTCCAGATTTGCTGGCAAACATCTCCAAAAATACAAAATTTCAAAATTTCAAAATTCAAACATTCAAACATTTTTAAATTCAGAAATTTAAACACTACAAAATTTAAAAATTCAGAAATTCCAAAATTCAAAAATTAAAAAAATTCAGGAAATCCAGGAAATCCAGATTGCGAATTATTTAAATATTACATATTCTTTAATATAAATTATTTATATATGGTGACCATCCTCTCTAAGAAAATATACAAATAATTTAGAAATCTGGATTTCCTGAATTTTTTAATTTTTGTGTTTGAATTTCTGAATTCTTAAATTTTTGAATGTTTGAATTTTGGAATTCTGAAATTTTTTATTTTTGGAGTTATTTGCCAGCAAATCTTGAAAGAAAAGACTCAGTTGACGCTGAACGCGTTAAATATAGTTTTTTAAAAGTGAGAAAGATTTTAAAAAATTCATAACTCGGAAACTATAACTTCGACCGACAAGAGTGTCAGCACTTTTTCTCTTCTAAATTACCTATATTTAAAGGAAAGAAGGTTGAGATCCCTGGGAAATGAGCCGCTGAGGAACCTGACGTCCATTTGTTAAGCCTCGCATTCATCTACGTGTTAATCAAATGGAAAATCTAAAAACTAAAACGTCGTTAAGGCACCTCTAAATTATTGTTTACGGGTCTCAAATTATAACCGATTTATCTTGAGGTTAAGCATGAACATTAAATGATAGTGCCGATGAAAAAAAAAAAACGTTTTTTTTTCGACACACCCTAGTGAACATATGTTTTAATCTATGAGTTCAAAGTTGGAAAATTGGAAGAAAATTGTTAAACAGAAACTGAGAATGAAAAGTGTCACCTGTTTTTTTTCTCTTCACGTTCGCGTTTCAGTCTCTCGTTTCTCCCTCGTGACAGTCGCAGCCACGGGACGGACTGACTTAATCGTTCCATTGTAGTCGCGGCGGGGCCGAAGAAACGGTCAGCGCGGAGAGTCAGCAAATACGCTCGAGGGATGCCCCGCCGGCTACGCTAGTTTCTCTCTCTCTCCCGCGTTGCTATGGTAACCCGCGCGCGCCATCTTGACACACGTTATTCGAGCATCCTCCTCCCTCCTTCCAGGATCTCCCGCCGGCTCTTCGCGCGTCTCCATTTCGTGGCCTACTAAGTGCGGGGCGCAACCCTTCGCGACGCAATGCTACGTCAATCCGGAAACTCCATCGAATAAGCGACTTCTTTTTTTTTCCTCCTTTTCCCGCTCACTCAATAATTTTACCATCAATTCTAGACGAGTTCACCGCCGCATCAAATGAAATAGAACGAAATTTACGTTTCACGATTTATTCATTTCTCATCGGCAAATAAATATAAATTCGATTTTGTCATTCAATAATTTTTGCGATAAATAAATACAAATAAATAAATATGAATTCGATTATTATTATACCATAATTCTCGTGATAAATAAATACAGACAAATAAATACGTAAGTATTAAATAAACAACTGTAATAAAAATATCAGTCCCATAAAAGAACGAATTTTACGTTCCACGATTTATTCATTTCTCATCGGCAAATAAATATAAATTCGATTTTGTCATCCAATAATTTTTCTGATAAATAAATACAAATGAATAAATATGAATTCGATTTTATTATACCATAATTTTCGTGATACATAAATACAGACAAATAAATACGTAAATATTAAATAAACAACTGTAATAAAAATATCAGTCCCATAAAAGAACGAATTATTTATTATTTTTTCGATTTCTTATTCAATAATTCACGCCTCAATTCGCGACGACCCCGAATCGGAGAAGAAAATTCCCACTCCGCGTTTTATTAATTTATTTATTCTCCCCCCATCCGTCATTCGCACCCTCGTAAAAGTACTGAGAATTCAGCGGATTCCACAGTTCGATAGTCAATGGAAACGTCGAATACGGGGGACCGGTATGAATTCCGCGCCGCTGGGCTTCATAGCCCCGATGTATCTTTCGCAAGTCGATAAGTTTCCAGAGCAAATGCCGTCACGTCACGATCCATCGATTAGCCACGAGCGATGAAAACATTCGGTACGTCTGGCGTGTTTGCCAGGCTCGCACAGAATCGTGTATCGGCGGGACGGTGAGGGAGGGGGAGAGGGAGACATGTTTTGTCGTGACGCCAACGTGGCGACAGTATCGAGCCGGGTGATGTCCGCACGTAAGGGCACCTGGACTGGCACTGGCTGTCCGTATCTGGTGCATTAGCGAGGACTAGATAGCCTCGAGAGATGTGGCACATTGGCGCAAAACTGTAGAGACCACTCGATGTCGGTACACCGGATATAATAATGATAACAGTGCGGGAGAGGATGAACGCACTGGGAAAAAAAGTTTGTTGTACTTCAGTGAGATACGGTGAAATATTTTATTTTACGTTGGTTTATTTTATTGAAATAAATATTCACCAAACTTATTTTGAGTTAAATAATTGGGCAACTCGTTGCCGAATTTGTTTACTATTTTATTTGGGTCAATTGAAAATCATCTGGATGAACTCGAATTTACTTGTTTAATTTCTTCAGTTATAAAATATCTTTTTATTGTTACCGAATTTAAGTTGAGCTAGGATGAAGATTTTTCGATTGTTACCAAATGATCCGATATTTAGTTTGGGTCAGTCACATCTCGCTTGGCACTCGCTAAAATTTGCCAATAAACAAATATTAATTTCGATATATCTCACGAAACATTTGTCGACGGTTGATACATTTTATTCCGAGTGCGATCAAGTTGCGTGATCCGATTCGAGGCGCCTCGTAAAAGAAACACCCGATTGGTACGATGCGGCGATTTGAGTTGTTGTGTGTAACGTAATTTTCCTCTGTTCTACTCGCGTCGCGTCCGCTCGCGGTGGAACCTCTTGGAGTCTGGTTTGACCCGACGAAAATGTCAAAGGGAAATACCGTATATTTTGCGTACCGTGTATTACACGAGCTGCGTTCGTGGCCTTGCCAATAACGCGCGCTATATTTGCCTCAACGACCGGAATACAGTTACCGGTTCAGATCGTTTCATAATGAACTTCCAGGCATAAATTAACGACTGACACAACCGTGCGGCGTAGCGATTATCGTGCACTCACACACGTCAACCGGGCTGCATCAAACGCGTGGAATGTTTGCACGATGACGTTGCTCGCGCTCGCGAGACCCACTGTGGTGCAGCACGATCGAGATCTGCGTGTTAGACTCGTCGTGCGCGACCTCCCGATCAATGTTACACCCAGAACAGTGTTGTAAATCCCTAATTTTTATAGAAATATAATTGATGGTACGATTGGCTTTGTAATGATGTTTTTATAATAATAACTCGTAATGATTATAATCTGATGTGTAAACTTTTAAATAGAAGCAAAAAATATTAATTTCCCATAAAACTTGATGGTAATGTTATTGAAAAAATGGAGAAATACTGTTAATGCATTGCGAAAATAATGGAGGACTGTGTTTGTCCATTTTTCGCAAAATATCTCTGAAAATTTAATTAAAAATTTGGTTTTTGTTACGGCTATTCAAGAGTTTACATATCATGTTACAATCGCTACAGGTCGTCGTTGTAAAATCGCGACTAGAAAGTAAACTGTTGTGTAAACTTTAATTTTTAAAGTAATGGGGACTCACAACACTGACCCAGAATCATATCCGAATCCAATCCAACGTTTTTAATGTAGTTCGTAGCAATGTCCAGGAGCCGAATTTTCACTCCCCCGAATGCTGGCGATATTGGCTCCTACTATTATTTACATATGCATCAAACATCGCTCGTTTCGTTCCACTTAGTGTTTGAACAATCAGGGAAATTGCATTTGTGATACAAAAAACGGCGCTGAAGCTATCGAGCTACGGTTTTCATTGCATCGCGTCATTTTCTGAAAGAAGAAATTGTTGACTCAACCATTTTTTTTTGTTCGGTAAGACGACTTATTTTGCCACGATAAAAGATTTGTTAACGGTTGATGAAATATTTCGTTCTCAGTGCGTTGATAATGATGATTGAATTGTTATAAAAATTGATCAGACTCGAATTGATCAGAGGATGCAAAATGCGCGTCGATCCTCGACTCGACGCTCGGTAGCATCGGCGTCATTGATAGAAAACATAGATCCAACGCGCCGCCACGTCACTAACAGAAACGTGTGCTTTTTTCCATATCCGTTTAAGGGAAGACGCGCCCTTTATTTGGCTGCGAGCGAGAGAAAAAAAGAGTCCCACTCGAACGCTGATCCCGACGCCGAGCTGAAGATGCCTAAACCGAGAGGCATCGTTCACGCGCTCGTTTTGTGGGGACGAACGGCGGAAGATAAAAAGAACCGCGAGACACGAAGACTCTGTGATGTGATTGAACTGTCGTCAATACCGCGGAAATTTCGAAAAGAAGGTGCCACACCGATGCTCAAGTGGATGGACAAAAAAACGAGAAAAGCGTCGATGAACAAGGCCACAGTTATCAAGATAAGCGGTAAGTTTTGTGCAATGAAATAGCCTTTTTGTAAAAAGTAAAATAAAAAACTAAAAAGATTCGCTAACTGTACGATTAACTGTCTCGGAAATTTTTATCTCTAAAGTATTTGTTAAAGATTACGCGCTCTGTTTTTATTTTTATTTTTGCAGACGACATCGAAGAGCTGCAGGAAATGTGCGTTGGAATGACGGGAAACGTGTCGGACTCGACCGAGAAATTATTCGGCAGCGACGTCCTGCACAAGAGGAAAGAGCTGCAACAGGCAAAGAGAAAAGCAAAATCCTCGGTAAACGAGGACGGCAATGAATCTGAGCTTCCGACGACTTCGCCTCTGCGAAGCGACGAGGAGGATAACGACGAGCCCGAAGACGTTGACACGAAAACACAGAGGTTCATGAACGCGATGAAGGAACTCGCGTCACAAGGTATTTCTAACTTGCGTCAAAGCTCGTTGTAAGGAGAATATTTATCCATGATTACCGTGATTACCGATCCGAAGAATATTTATGATCACTGCGATTACCGTTCTGAAGAATGCGCAGTATGATTACTTTGTGCGCCGTTTTGTTCGGCAGTGACTGAGGAAAATATACGTTTTCTGGAATCGATTGTTCATGTCATGAAAGAATCGAACTTGGCTAAAGGAAGACCCGATACGAGAGAAGAAACCCCTTTCAAGGTATCGAATGCTTTAAAGAAAATGTCAAAACTAACTTTCTTTCCGCAAAAAAAAAAGAAAACATCTCTGGGCATTGAGTTTTTCCATGTAAAACAAATTTCTAACAAGTCTGTCGGTAGATTCCAGTTTTCTATACGACACCAGGCAGAGGAAAGGTAAACTACGGTTCCGACTACACTGAGAAAAATGAATGTGATACAATGAAAACTGGTTCATTTGATTGTGCAAATAGTTACTGGATTTAATTGCTCTATTTATCGAATTGTTTATTGTTTAAAAATAAAACAATATTTCCTTCCTAAAAAATATGCACAGTACAGATTCGACCATACATTTTTCTGGGTGTAGCGAATTTCGCCAGAAGCTCGTTTTGCGGATGTCGTCAGGCTTAAAGTTTGCGTTTCAGGTTCCCATCTGGGAGGGCATGGACTTTTATTTGTACGAAGGTGTGAAAACAAGCATAGAGGCGAGATCACACGTGGTCGATAAGACGACCGGCGAGCGACTGCGACACTGGCCGCTGCTCGTGCGATTAGCTCTGGTCGAGATATACGGCAAGAGGCTGGCCGATCACTCGGCGAAGGGTTCAAAGTCCGGTTCGCGTCCCGCGATCGACCACCGATTGTTCAGAGCCATCCACTGTGAGTACTCGAGCGTTTTTGCACGTTTTTGCCTTGGAATTTCAGTTTTTTGTCGACTAGGGTGTGTCCAAAAAAACGTTCTTTTTTTTCATCGACACTATCATTTAATGTTCATACTTAACCTCAAGATACGTCGGTTAAAATTTGAGACCCGTAAAAAATAATTTAGAGGTGCCTCAACGACGTTTTAGATTTTCCATTTGATTAACACGTAGATGAATGCGAGGCTTAACAAATGGACGTTAGGTTTCTCAGCGGCTCATTTCCCAGGGATCTCAACCTTATTTCCTTTAAATATAGGTAATTTAGAAGAGAAAAAGTCGGACCCTTGTCGGTCGAAGTTATAGTTTCCGAGTTATGAATTTTTTAAAATCTTTTTCACTTTTAAAAAACGATATTTAACGCGTTCAGCGTCAACTGAGTCTTTTCTTTCAAGATTTGCTGGCAAACATCTCCAAAAATACATTTCGAAATTCCAAAATTCAAACATTCAAAAATTTAAAATTCAGAAATTCAAACGCTAAACATTTTTTAAATTCAGAAATTCAGAAATTCAAAAACTCAAAAAATTCAAAATTCAGGAAATCCAGGAAATCCAAATTGCGAATTATTTTAATATTACATATTCTTTAATGTAAATTATTTGTATATGGTGACCATATACAAATAATTTGAAAATCTGGATTTCCTGAATTTTTAAATTTTTGAGATTTGTTAAGCCTCGCATTCATCTACGTGTTAATCAAATGGAAAATCTAAAACGTCGTTGAGGCACCTCTAAATTATTTTTTACGGGTCTCAAATTTTAACTGACATAATTTGAGGTTCAACATGAACATTTCATGATAGTGCCGATGAAAAAAGATTTTTTTTTTCTTTTTTCGACACACCCTATTGTCGACACGACATTCACAAATCGTTGAAGAAAATATAAAGAATTAGCGATGAAACGCGTCAGCCACAATTTTTCTGTAATAAATTCGCTCCAATCTTTCTTGTTCGCGAAGTGTGAATAATTTTCGGTTTTTTTTTCTTCTTCTTCAATTCAAGACTGGGCGAGCGATTGGGTCGGGAACGAGGTCGACGTGGACGCGTACGTCGATCACATAAATAAAACGTGCTACAACAAGCGAAAAGGAACCCCGCAGGACATCAAGAAGCGCGTGAAAAAGGCGGCCGCGACGGAAACGACGAAAGCGCCGAGCGAAGCCCCCGCGACGTCCTCGTCGGCGATCGAGTTCGTCGACGTCGGTCAGACCTCGACGGGACAACCGAAGATCGAAAGTGAAGCTACATCTGTGAGTAACCCCGAGTCGAGCCCCGCGACGAGTCAATTCCCGAACTCCCTGTGGGATACAAATGTCTGTAACTTTGCTAGTCTTATGTAAGTAATAAATGTCTGATGTTGATTTCGATGTGCCACGTTTTATCCTCATTGCGTCCTTCCATCTCATCGTCGAGATCTCGCTGCTCCGGAAGCCATCGAGCCTTTGAGCATTTTCTTTTTTAAAGAAACAGAAGCTCTAAAAACAAAAAACGACAAAAAATCAATCAAACAATATTCAAGTCGACCCAATCGATATTCGCTCGAGCGAGCGAAAAAATAAACCTTTCGCACGATAAATATTTCATTGATCAAAGAAAAAATTCTTCCTTTTAATTAAAATCTCTCGCTCCCCCCCGCTAAGTTAAATTAACTCGGACTCCACCGAGTCAAGAGAATTTCCCCGAGCCCTTAATTAAGCGATTGATTCTCCAAGTGGCTTCCAGAAACGGTCAATAATTTCCCAACAGGTCGTCCATCGAGGCTCGCGACGATCGACGAATCTCGTCCCGCTCAGCTCAGGTCGAAAAAAATGTCCGCGCAATCTCGGGAAAATCAATCAATCCACCTAACGTAACTTCTAATTACTCTCCGCAGATTCGATTGCCACCGTGTGCGAGACGAGCTCGTCGCGCAGCGAATCCCAGTCGTCGCCGTCGTTGTCGCCGTTGCTGCTATCGCGAGGCCAAAGCCGCAGAGCCGTCGAGATGCGGGAGGAGTTGATTCGCGAGATCGCTTCGAACTCGGTGGAGAAGTGGATCGCACGGTGAATGCAGTCAGTCGGTCGGTGCGCACGGGGCTGTGGAAACAAAGGGGGCCACCTCTTATCCCGCCGCTTAGTCGTCGACGACGACGACGACGAGGACGGCGCCTCTCTCGCTCTCCACGGCAGACGGAGCGGCGCCGCCGAGGGGTTGAGCGAGGGTGATCGATGTCATTGTTCGCAAATATCGCCGACCTCCGCAGCGCCGAGGCACCGACTACACTCGGTGTTTTTCCCCGTATGCGCGCGGGCTCAAAGCCACCTCGTACGCCACGAGGGGTGCTCGAGGGTTGTTCCCTCCGCGCAGAAACATGTCACCCGTGTTTTCTCCGCGCGCGCGCGGGGGGGACGCGCCACGCCGGAAGAACGTTTGACGAGACACGAGACTCGCGGCGAGTGGGTTAGAGTGTCGCTAATTGAACGTTAGGGAGTAATGTAGCCAAACACACTCGTAGGGTTATTATTATGTATATTTTTGTCGACGGGTCTCCACCAATTTTGGGGCAGGGCGCGCGCGTTTTCTTTGTTTTCTATTGGCGAGAGAAAATGGGATTAAAAAGTCACGCGCAATTAGTGAAAGAATCACCAGGTTCCGAGGTAAAAGATCTAGGAGTTGTTCCGCCATGGAAATAAAGTATATTCGAAAAAATATGAGATATACAACTTCTGGCCGAAAAATATATAGTTAATATATATTTTTATCTATTAAAGATATATCTCATTAAAATATATCCGGTGGAGATATACAATATATACATACAGCGGATATAGAACTTTTGGCCGATATAATATAATTTTATATAATTCATATATCTTGAATATACGTCATTTCCATGGGAGTTACGAGATATAGAGGCTAAGAGATCGAAATCATCCGCAATTCGTTGTATTCGGATCTGGGATTTTTTTCGATACTATCGAAGCACCGTTAGGGATGACCAACAGTTGTGACGGTTTTATTCCAATTTTTACGCCGGTAGCGAAAAAATGGTAACACGCCTTTTTTGTCCGAAATTCGTGGGTCAAGAGGAAACGAGAAGTTTCCTCACGCTTCGTACGGCCAGGGACTATTAGAGGCTGTAAAAAGAGCGTCCATCAAGTGTGTCAGTACTCAGTTCTGACATCATCCACGAACTCGGGTAGAATGTTAGCCGGTCAGTCGAGTTGATCAGGGTCATCATGCAGCCTCCCACTCTGGTAGCGTTAAAATGCTCCAAAAATAGCTGAACATTCCGCGGATTCGAGCGTCGATGACGAGTGCGAACTCCCACAGTTCGGACGTTATACCTATCGTTGGAGAGGAGGATCTTCGGCTCCCGGAGTAGCCGCTCGGTGATGTCACCGAGTGGTCTCGCGCCTCAAGGTCTCGAGTCCGAGGTATTCGAGTCTGTGTCAGCTCGCGTGGCTCGCGCTCGTTCAACACGGACGGTGAATCATATGGCGAGCGATATATCTGTATTCACGCAAAGAGACGAGTGGGAGGTGTTTCTTTTTTTTCTTTTTTTTTTTTCAAATATTTTTTATTCTTTTATTTTGCCCCAACGTCACTTCTGCCGCTGACGACACCGTCGAGGGCGGCTCTGGAATACGTAAACGGAATATTACGATCTCCGACGACGCGCGACCGCCTCGGGGGGAACCGAGCGGCGAAGCTGCGTATCGTACACTCCCTTTTCGCTCGGATCTATCGGCAGTGTAACGAGCCTCGTCCCCAAGACGCTCGCGCCACTCCGGGCAGATTAATCGGGGCTGAATCGACTCGGGCGTTATCAGTGTTTTCACGACGATCGAGGATAAGCGAACTATCGCGGTCGGCAGTAAAAATCACTAATCATTTTACCGGGTAGAGGTTTCTCGACGACAACAAATTGGATTTTTTATTTATTTTCAGACGGGATAAACAAATAGATTTATTTACATACTTATTGGAATTGCATACTAAGATAACGAAATGCGATAGTAATGACTATTAATCTTTTAAACCATCTTTTGGAATATGATTCCAACAATTTAATATTAATTAAGATAAATATTTTTAAAGTGAGTTTTTAGACTGTTTTTTTTTACTATTTTAATTCAGAAAATTGTTTGGTGAGTTGAGTAGATGCTGGATATAAAGTTGAGTTCGCGAGGAAGCGGAATTGAATGGAATTCTCTGTGCATCGGACCAATCTACGATCGTCGATGGACTCTGTTCGTTAAAACAATTCTAAGGTCGCGGAGTTTAATGCAATTATGATTCCAACAATTTAATATTAATTAAGATAAACAATTGTAAAGTGAGTTTTTAGACTGTTTTTTTACTATTTTAATTCAGAAAATGGTTTGGAAAGTTGAGTAGATGCTGAATATAAAGTTGAGTTTGCGAGGAAGCGAAACTGAATGGAATTCTCTGTACATCGGACCAATCTACGATCGTCGATGGACTCAGTTCGTTAAAACAATTTTAAGGTCGCGGAGTTTAATGTACTGGCGTCTCAAGCGACGCAGCGTTGCTTTCGCGTGGGCAAACATCTCGTGGAAATGCCGGGTTGTCGGGTGCCCTAACGAATTCGTAGAATTAATCAATGAGGGATTAGATTCAGCCCGAGAGGCAGCACGAGAGCAGGGATTAACGACGAAGGAAGCGAGGCACAGAGCTCGAAGATAAAGTCCGCGCTCACGCAACGCGCGCGGCTCGACGCCGGCTGCTTTCGCACAGGGATTCGCATTCGTATGCCGAGGGTGTCCGCGCGACGAAACCAGCGGCCAACTGTACTTAGCCCCGTGATTCGCATAACAAATTCGCGGTGACCACGTGCTGGGTCGGTTGCGTGAGCTACGCTCGGGTTACATACCGTTTGGCCGTGGTATTCAACTATTTGACCCTCTCTACATTCGCGTATGGATGGAAAGTCCATCTGAATATCCATTTTTATTTTTCCTCTATCGAATAACAAATATTAAATCTGTTTTTTTTAAGGAATTGAAAACGAGCCTGCAGGTTGGATTCATAACAAAATTTAAAGAATCAAAGTTATTATGCAGAGAACAATAGTAACACTTTAGTACTGTTGTAGGCAGAGGAAATATTTTATTACTTGGAATATATCAATATGCAATTTGCTTCCCTCGTTATTAAAAACAACAACAAAAATTACACGATTTTAAAAACCAATATTATTACATCTTTAACAAATTTGTTTTCGAGAAATAACGAAGAGCTGCACTGTATTCAGAATAATAACTCAAGAATCAAAGTAATTTTGTGAAAAATAATGAATACGATAAATATGACTTGGAAAAAATGTCCACTACGAAATTTCGAGATATTCGACTTCTCGAGTCACCGGTGTTCGCTGAGCATAGTGCCACATTGACCTTATAACGTTAAAGGCAGCGTGACAAATTCCCGCGAGCCACGGTTGAGCACCCCTCCCTTCTCGATGAACTCAATCTGAAATGCACCCCTCGCGGTCGAGGCGCGCCATAGGGGTGCGAGCCCAACCCGTCGTGTATTGCGGTGCGCGTGTGTGTGTTACGTTGGGGTTTACGACGGGCACGCCACACGTGCACTATACCTTTTCGACTACGGACAACCTCTTTATACCTGGGGATAATTCTCTCGGCGAACGTGCTGCCACCACCCAGCTTCGATTAATATATATAGGCACCACGCTGCCCTTGTATACGTCTTCCTTTTGGCGTCCATCGAAGTTTCTCGCGCGGCCAAAGCAAAATCCATGACGTTGAAGTTTGCATCGTTGAAGTTTGCAATGCAACGAAATTAAAAACAACAAAATATCAAGGAACCCAAATGATTATACCGGACATAAAAAGTTATTATAACGACTAAAAGCACGGCGAACAAAATATTATTTCACCCCCTAACGGGGAATTATTCGAATTTTTATGGAATTCATATTTTGTTGTTTTTAATTTCGTTGCAGTGCAACGACGTAAACTTCAACGTCATCAAGAATCCAAGGAACACGTCGCACATGAAACGAAATTCTTGAAAATGCTTTGGCAACTTTTTCGCGAGCCTTAATAGCAAAAAGTTTCTTCAATTCTGTTACAACGGGGACGGTCATGAATTATTTAGTAAAATCTATTTTTTTCTGGTGTAACGAAAGTTCAGACTATAAGGAGTTATTTTTATTCTCACTTATTTATTTTTTCAACAACAGTGAATGGGCCAATTTTCTTGCAATTCCTTCGCCAACTTTTTCACGAGTCTCTAGAAATAACGTAACAAAAAGTTAACAGCAAAAACTTCGCTCCTGTATTCAGTTACTCAGATGGTCGTGGATTATTTTTTAAATGATTTATTTTCTCTGCGAAAAAAATCGGGTCGCAAGGAGACATTTTTATTTCGGTCATTCGTATTCCAAGAATAACGCCGGCAATTGCGCCGGTTATCGGTGATAAAAAACGTTTTACGGTGAGACATTCTCGAGAATTTCGTCTCGCGGTGGCGAACGGGGGTGCGACGGTTCCGACTTTTCTCGCGAGAGGCCCAGATACGTCCCACCGATTGTTGCGAGAAATGCGATGAAATTCGTGAGCGATTCCTCGAGGGGCAAAAAAAAAGGGAACTGGCGCGTCTGTTGTTTCCGCTTTCGCCGCGACGAATTGGCAATGCGCCATTCCGACGCGCATTCGCGAGCAACACGTTAGTGGAAAATAATGTGTAACCCGCTGGTAAATTGCCGCTAGGGTATTAATGAAATTAGAAGAAAAAAAAATTGGGGCAAAAACTGCGGCAGCTGCGGAAAAGAATCTGGAGCAGCCGTTCAACCGAGCTATGGAAATGCCAACGACCCGCCTGGCAGAATATAATTTCGGTTTAGTCAGCGACGAAGTGTAAGAGCATCAACACGTCCCGCTTACACCAGAAGAAAAAATACTTCCCGCTGTGGGGATTTTTGCGACGAAAGCCTGAAAAAAAAAAAAAAAAAAAAAAAAAAAAAAAAAAAAAAAAAAATCGAATTACGAACACATCTGGTTTATAAGACGCTTTGTTCTTGCCAACTGGTTCCACGCTCTTGACGTGCGGCTTATTCTTGTAAGACCAACAGAGCCTACGATAATGACGTTGAAGTTTGCATCGTTGCAGTGCAACGAAATTAAAAAGAAAATTGGAATACCATAAAAATAAAAATAATACAGCCCCATTAGGGGGCGAAATAATTTTGTTTTCTCGTGCTCTTAGTCGTTGTAATAACATTTTATAGCCGATATAATCATTTGGGTTCATTAATGTTTTTGTTTATAATTTCGTTGCATTGCAACGATGCAAACTTCAACGTCATCCACGATAATCCTTTCTTTTTTCACGAGACCGCAAGTTGTAGCTCTGAGAAAATAGTCAAATTGATTTGCGGAGACGGTTAAAAGTTATTTATTGGCAACTGCATAAAAATCTATATACGAATATCCTTACTCATGTACGAATTACAATGCAGAAAGTAAATCCCAGTCGGTACATAAAAATGGCGGTTTAACTGCGAATTCAAGAAGAGAGAGAGAGAGAGTCGCAGGTCAACGCATTAAATCTTTTGACCTCAGTCGGCAGGCGCAACAACGATAATTCCTGAAGACCGCATCTCACGAACGGAGGAGATAAGAAGATTTGAGATGTACGAACGGCGTGAGTCAGGCTGAAGTGGCAGACGACGAAGAACGAGGGATCTGTGAAGCCGGTGGAAAAAGTCCGTGATCGCTCGTCCGAGAACTATAAAATTAAATGCCAGGAAGCCGCCTTAATTCCCACGAATTCGACGCCGCAGTGCCGCTCATCCCTAAGGATTCAACGTGGAATCGTGAATTTTACTCGACCATGCGAATTCAAGCGACGTCATGAGAATCGTTCGTCAAGCATGAGAGACACTGAATTTCGCCCACGCAAAATATTATTTAATAGGATGACGAGAGTCGGTGGCCGCGACGGCCGATTCTCGGCGTCTTACGAGAGTCGAGTGAAATGACCGTAATTCGTGTTACACCGTGCAAATAGCCAGTCCGACGGTCTGGGGAGACGAGAAAATTTGCGAGGAAGCAAAACACTGGACGCTGATTCTTGAACTTAAGGTCTTGAAATATTATAAATTACGTTTAAATATTTGTGCGGGAAAAGTCTTGAAATATCGGAAATTACTTGTCAAATATTTGCATCGGAAATCTAATATTTATATTATATTGAAATATCGGAAATTACTGGTCAAATATTTGCATCGGAACTTATAAAATATTTTGACGATTTGAAACTGTTAAAATTCGAATGACTATTGCGATCCTATTTTTGCGTCATTAAAACCTTCGATATGTAGGGTAAAGTCATCGCACTGCTCCACTTTTTATTTTTATTTTTAACTTTGAAACAAAATTCAATGCAAATACATGGATTTTCTCATTGATAAAAACGCGCGTGGTGACATATCAAGTCGATGATTAACGCCCTCTGAGTCAATAATTCACTATGGAGCAGCCGATGTTGCGCGTGGGCAGTGCCGATACGTATGTAATACGGTGCCAGTCAACGTGCAGCAGTTTCTCGGGCGATTAAACCCGCGACGCCTCGTACACGTTGCTACTTACTGTCGCACCGAGTGTGTGACCCGATCGGACGTTACATCGATTATGCTCGTTTCGAAAAGTCAATCGCTTGATCTGCCTGATGACAGTTCACGCTTATTCGAGCATGACATCCTAGATGTCACTTAAAAAGTTATTAACTCGTTGCGTTGTAACGCGTCAACTGTATTTATTTATCAATACGCGATACTAACGAGCTTTCTTATTTCGTTTTTTAAATATTTTTCTTTTTCATATATTTGTTATTAGCGATCGGGCGCTTCGCGAAATTACCGTCACTACATTTAAGAATTTATTTCTATCTCATCTATTTCATCTAAAATCGTACCGCTCGATTCTGACACAGGCAAAAAATCGTTTCTGACACGGACAAAAAAGCTGTTGTTGCGAAGCTGAAGCAACAGAAAAAGTGAAGAATAAAATTATAATATTGTCCCTTTCGTTTTAAGTAGAAACTTAAAGAAAATACTTCTCCACCCTTAAAACGAAAAGGAAAATATTATATAATTTTATTCTTATTTATCTTGACAGTTGTAATATGAAGTTAAATAAAAAATATCGTTTTCATCCAGATAAAAAAGTGGATGTGTCATTACTTCATGTCGTTACGTCATTACTTCTCCACGAAAAAATGATAAAAAACAAATCTATTTAGACTAAAAAAAGCGGTATCTCATCACTTCTCCAAACGTACTTTATGCTGCAATTTTTACGAAAATATCTAACCGGCGCCGGTATAATTGTGATATTTTTCGTTCGTGAACTCGGGCACATCGAATAATGGCAACAAAAAAAAACGATTCAGACCAAAAAATGGACATGTCATCACTTCTCCAAACGCACTTTATGCTGGAATTTTTCCGAAAATATCCAACCGGCGCCGGTATAATTGTGATATTCTTCGTTCGTGAGCTCGGGCACATCGAATAACGCAAAAAAATCACGCGAAATCGAAAAAAAATGCGAGGATTACTATATATAATAATAATAGTAATATTTTATTATTTTTTTTAAGGACATCGTTATACCAATTATATTCCACACATTCAGCCAATTATATTCGTCGCTCTGCCGGTTGAGTGGGATTTTTTCTTGCCTCCGAGACGCACGAATTAGGCAGGCGAACTTCCGGCTACGTAAAATTGGAGTAAAACGCATCGCCACAGCCCGTGACGATAATTGCGTCTGCGAAAGAAATTCGTTCCCGGTAAACACGCGATGAGGCGTGGCGAGAGAGTTTTAACGGGTGTCGAATCGTTAAATTTTGTCTGGTGAACGAATCTTCTTTTTTTTTGCTTGGCGAAACTTCGTCCTCCTGCAATCCGACAGCGCCCGTGTGTTCCTAACTTTATCTACTTAAGGGCACTTTAACGACAAAGTACCTCGTAATGGGCTCTGAAACCTGGGTTTTTATTAGCCCCTTTATTACTTTTCTCGCAGAAGTCGTTGGATTGAAGAAAAAGAAATTTATCAAAGACGAATTTGTCCTTTAGTGTACTTCATGACATTTTTTGAACGGGTCTAAACTCACAAACTGACACTTTTGTCAACAATTTAGGAATAGGAATGAACATTGTTTGCATTTTTAGTTAATTCATCTGAAGTAAACATTATTTGAAATATTTATTTACGTTTTGCCCTTTTGTTCACTGCGTGAATACGAGACAATGATTGCCCTTGCTTCGCTAATTAATTCGACAGATGTCGCAACAGTCGCGAGTGTCACTCTTTTTTTTTTGTGAAATGCGCGAAAAAGCAGCTCGTGTGCTTTTCACACGAATAAATTAGAGCGCCCCGAGTGAGAGGAAGAGCGAAGCGAGTAGTTGTAAAATTGATGAGAATAGAAGTAACAAAGGAGGCGAATACAGCGAATGTTGGAAAGTCGAGTGTGAATGAACGTGTGTCGGTCTGTGCGCGCGGATTTTCTGTGTAGCGCGCGACGGACGCAAGGAGGAGGGAAAGAGCGCGGCTGCTGGTGGGCGCCACGCTGCCCAGATCGATGCACCTCGTTTGTTCACCACGACCTACCTTCCTCCCACATAATGTCGATCCATATACCATTTTCGTGTTTCCACACCATTCGCGCAGTTTCCTCGACAACACACTCCACAGATTTGTTTCCCCGCACAATTTACCTTCTCCGATTGAGCATGCATTATTCAATTAGAGACTCCGGCTCAGTGGAATGCAATCAGAACCTTCCAGGTTCGCCGGCGAAAGAACCCCTATTTAGTCGGAATTTTCGTGCTGCAAAAAAAGCTTGAAACTATTTGAATTTCCTGCGACGATATCAACAATTCGTTCCCTTGGCATCAAAGATTAATCCCACCTAACTGTGTCAGTAGCTAAAAATGAATGGTAACGTTAATTGAATTCCAAGTTAGTTTTGCGAGTCACTGGTAATTCGTGTACCCATCCAAGCTTGCTAGGAAAAGAGTCTTTGCTGTCGGAACTGTCGCACAGTTGGTTCCCCTGGCACCAGAAGATAATTGTATCAAAAGTATCTAAAACTTAGTTAGTTGGTTGTGATATTTGTCAATTAAATTCCGCGTTAATTCTGCGAATCTCTGGTATTAATTACAGAATTGTCTCTTGATTTTTCAGCGAAGGCAGGGAAAAGGTACGAGTCGCGTTTTTGGGTCCAACGCCCTCGCCAGCGACGCCGGGCGTTCTTCTTCTTGAGCCGCTCTTGCCCAATCCGGGTCACCTCATAGACGGAATGTCGGCCAGTCCTGCGGAGCTCCTCACCACCCACACCGAGCACACGTCGCCTGCGTATCACGCGCAGATCAGGTGAATTGATTAACTCGAACAACCTAATTTTTCGTTTCATTTCATATCTAAAAAAAAAAACAAAAAATAATCATTTGCACATGAATTCTGCAACCAAAGTTTCAGCAGCCAACATTCGCTTCATCTAACAATCGAAACGTAGGACCATCGCTTCTTCGCTCGCCGCTTCCCCCTCGTCGAGTTGTGAAATACAATATTGTTAATATTCGCCGGTGGCGATTATTGACGAGAGGAGGAGAAGGAGGAGGAGGAGGAGGAGGAGGAGGAGGAGGAGGAGGAGGAGGCTGTCGACGCTGTGACGGTCCACCCTACACGCAGAATAATAATTAGCCGTCGAGCTCGCAATTCGCGCGACCCCGCTCCGACCTTAATGGGCCGGAAGTGACGTGACCCTTCGCGCTGATCCGCCACGTCGTTTGCAACACAAATATTCAACTTCCATTCCTTCGAACGAGATTCGTCGTGCGATGGAAAACGCAATGAGAAAAATGTGGCGTTTGAGCGTGACTTTTTGCGTCAAGAGAAGGAGTCGTGAAATTGACCGATTGGTTTCAACCAGAGATTACAACCGGAGAGAGAATCAGCCAACAAATTTCTCGCTAAATTACGTTTTTAAACGGCGTTTTCAAGCGAAAATAATTTTTATCAGAGTCAATTTTCCGCCGTCGAGGCGGAGAAATAGGTTGAAATCCATACAAATATCGTTCGCCCGCGATAAGAGCGCAACGAGCGCAGGTGCGAGTCGCGAGTTCGTTTCTCCTGCGTCTCGATTCCTGTTGCGTTGCACGCAGAAAGAATGAAATCGATCAGCGAACAGTGTTTAAACGAGTTCCAACCGTTAGGCTTATCTTCAAATGTTATGACCCCCAACACCGCTCGAGCCGCTCGCTCTGCGCGATACAGCCGGCTGCGCCAATTTGCAGTTAAGCGACTCTCGACTGGATGAAATTCGTTCGGCGCAGTTGTTGGCACGGGCTGGTTTGTAGTGAAGTTCAAACGGATGTCGTGGCAGACGCAAAAAAGGGGTCGACGAGCCGGGCGATAAAGCTCAAACGGGTCTGGAGTTTTTCGTTAACGCTCCAAAGTTTGTCAAATTTGTTTCAACTTCTTCCTCGAGTTTGCGGCGTCAAAATCTCAATCACAACAATTAATTTACTCTGCTAATTGATTTTTTATTATTTTTTATCGGGAGGCAAATTATTACATATTTTTTATCAAGAAGCTAATTATAAAATATCTTTTATCAAGAGGCGAATTATACAATATTTGTTATCAAGAAACGAATTATTCAGTATTTTTTAGCAAGAAGCTAATTATAAAATATTTTTTTATCAAGAAATTAATTATTCAATATTTGTTATCAAGAAACGAATTATTCAATATTTTTTTTATCAAGAAGCGAGTTATTCAATATTTATTATCACGAAGCAAATTATTCAATATTTTCTATCACGAAAGTGAAACTGGATCTTGAGGGCCTTTAAACGCGACCTTGGTGGCTGAAAGCGGGCTCGACTATTTCGGTCGAGTTTTGCCGGAAGTACCGGGACGAAAAGGCAAATTGGACAACGGTGGCGTCATGGATATTTAGCTCTTCCGTTTGTGGCCTCCCTGTGAATCGCCTTACGCTCCGGCTCTCCGCGCGCCACTTAAATTGCGCAACTCCAAGTGCATTAATAATACACCGGTTACGCGGCGGCAAAATGGTCAGTGCCAGCCACCGGTGGCCGACGCAAGCGCGATTATTATGTTGTCAGCGTGTTTGTTTTTGCAAACTCCGACGACGATAAATACGCAGTACCGATAAAGCCGGTCACGTTGACTATGGTTAGGCACATATAGCTGGGTGGCTGCGAGTTGAATGCACTGCCCGTGCGACTTTGGTGAAGGGAGGGTATCGAGTGTCGAGGTTCTTCGCGAAAACCGTGCCAAAACTCGGCCGCGACTCGCGTATAACACGAAGGAAATACTGCACCGTTGATAGCGCGACGCGTGGCGTCCCGCTTTGGCTCGCAAAATCCACGCCTTGGCTGGGAAAAATAGTTTCTGTATTTCTCTGCATCAGCGATGGAGAATAATGCTGGACAAATTCAAAGGTTTACCCAGAATCAGCATTTTTAAAAACGAGTGTCGAGGTAAAAAAAAATCATTTCCAAGTCCATCAGGTTTGATGACTCAGAGACGATTTGCGGTGATGATCCTGGCTATTAAGAGAGGGAATTTAATACAGAATATTCGACAATATCACATAGGATATTTTAATGAAAAAATGCAAACGGTAATCTCAGATAAAATAAATCTGAGAAAACTGTCAGCTGTCGAACGTTCTTATCTTCAACTCGCTATCGACTCTCGACCCCTGTGGATCTATAATGGTATCCAGAACATCTTCGCACCTTACGTGTGCAAGGTCTGCCAAGAACACTTGCCACCTGAATACTTCGCCGGTCGTGCTTCACCTACAGATTCAAAGATTTTATATCGCTCTGGCACTCAACCGTGATCGCCGTCATATATGTTGCAAATCACGGCTATCGCGATAAATCGAGGTTGCTGTATGCACCATCATGCCCGCGGTATAATAATACGAGAAGGATACCTTTGCAAACCCGTGATCTCATTTTTCAATGCTAAATTTCTAGTTTTTTTCTACCTTTGGAAAAGCTAACCAACAGCTATTTAGAAAAAATTGAAACCACCTAAAGCCCCAGATAATTTGTTAATTTCCACTTTTCCAATTCGCAAAAACTTCATTAGGCTTCGGTAACAGAGATCCCTACTCGTTACCTTCACAGTCCGAACTTTTGTTCTTCCCAATTTCCCGCGTTCCAGGAAATATTCGAAAATGTCGAAATTACAATTTCGTGATCTCATCAATCAATCCTGACTTTCTCATTCTTTTTCCTATAACTCTTTTCATAACCACAGGTTACCCAAGAAAAATTAATAATCCACCGGCTCCGATTTATTTTCTCAACTTTGTTCTCCAACCCGCGAATACTTCATTAGGCACCGGTAACAAAGATCCCTGCTCGCTACCCTCGTAGCCCGTATCTCCGAACAAAATACACGCGAACTTCCCGCGTTCGGCTCGTCGCGTGCCAAGAACGATAGTCACCTGAATACTTGAACGTCCCTATATAGGACATCGTCGGCAAACACGAGAAGAGGCTGCACGACGTTTTTGGCACCCACGGTCGACTGTGAGAATATCCCTATCGTCAATATACCGACGCACGTAACGGCAGGTGCAGCTGCCGGTGTCTCCACCACCACCACCGTCGACGTCGACGACGTTCAACGGGCGTCCTCGGTTCGTTCGTACGGCGCAGCTAGCGCGAAGCTAGGCAAAGCTGAACGAAGCCAGCGAGCGACGAGTACGGACAGAGAGGGAGAGAGGAAAACGAGGAGAGGATGGAGGATCGATATAGCGTGGGTGGGATGTGCAGAGGCGCTGCAAGCACATCAGCCACCAGTCGCGCCGTCGGCTGCATCGGCGAACGCGCTGCTCCGCCGCTCACGACGATTTCCAGCTTCGCATTTCGACTGGCGAACCTCGAAGCGAGAAAAAAAAATCAAATAATAACAGAGTGCGAATTGCATTGATTGGAACTTTTTGTTTTGTTTTATTTTTTATTCTCTGGCGAATTGACGGAAATCGTCCGATGATTTGAAAAACAAATTATAATTAACATGTGACGAGGGCGGGGAATGTGATCTGTGATTTCAAGGTGAATCGTGCTGGTGGATACAAAGTGAGAAACTTGATTGTCAACCTTGACGAGAGATTTAAGATCCTCGTTTTATCGGAGTCGATTTTTCGTCTTACTTTTATCGTGAGGTATTTTAGTTTCAATTTTATTGAGGGTGGCGGTGTTGACACCGCCTGGTATCTGGGGATAATTAAATTACGACACGTAATTCACTGTAGACAGTGTCGAGGCTGAATGGATCGGTCCAACCTAACCCTGGACTCGGCCCACCAGCTCGTGTGGTAGCGTTGAGTCGATTGTTTTCACCTCTCTGTTGTGTGCGACTGCGACCTCTCGGTTTCTCGATATTATTGACGAACAAGTGCGAACGACTCGCACGTGCAATTCGCGTTAAGTGATCGTCGAGCGATTCGAACGCCGAATTAATTCAAATTAATCTAAAATAAGATTGAAGTCAATTGATGTTTTATTGTTTCCGGGTCATTGGAAACTTCATAAAATATTTTAGCTTCGATTTTAGTCGGCGAAGGATTTCGAGACAATTGTCGCAATTTTCATTTATCGGGTTTTCGAGAGCGATGCATATTTATGAGTCTAGGGTGAATAAAATACGATGTCGATGACACCGAATTGGTATCGGACTCGACGGAGTTAACGCATTCGCACGAGTCGCACTTGTTCGACGTGGTCGAGCCTGTGCCAAAGATAGTCGAAGCAACCGAAAGGAATCGCCGGAGACCGTGACCTGCCCCAGCGGCAGTCGGGTTCGACCGGCTTCCGCGAGCGTTACAGATCGCACGGACACTCGCGTTGTGTCATTCGTGTCGTGATCTTTAAAACGGTGTTGCGACGCATAAATCACCGGCGACAGAATCGACTTGCACTTCGGCGCGACTCACGCAACTCGAAATTTAGCACTTTGGATTTGAGCTGTTTACTCGGTGTCGATAGACCGTGATGCAAAAACGGAACATCGCGAAAAACGTTGTTTTTTCGTGGAGACGATTTTTCAATTTTTGAACTCGTCAGGCTGCGATATTTTTTTCTTTTTAAAAAAAAAAAAGGATAAACAAAATAAAAGAAAAGAAAAAATAAAATATCAGTGTGACACCTTTTTTCAAAGTTTCATTGCAATATTCGAAATAATTGCTAAGAAAAGAATGGAAAGTGAATTAAAAATAACTCGACCGAAAAGTTGCTCACATTTTTATGTCACCCGAAGTTTGAAAATATGTCGGCTTTTTTCCATGATAATGTTTGAACTTTTTTAAAAGAAGAGAAGCATTTATCCTACTACTCGAAAGTTTCTTGGCACGGTTCATAAACCCAAAGTTATTAACTCGCGTGCTTCGGAATATTCTAATATGGGCTAGACAGAGGTTTCGTAATACGCACGGGCACGCGCATGTGCTCACCGTACGCGCGTGCAAACCATCGGCGTCTGCGCCGGGCAGCCACGGTGTCACTGTGGCTCTGGCGCTGCATTTACCCGCTGCCCCACATTATATGCCACGGCGAACGAAGGGTGTTTCACGTGAATCGTGACGCGCGGCGACCTTGTGACCCCCATAGCGACGCCGTCGGGCGTTATTTTGTCTCTCGGTCGTTGACAACCAGAATGCCAAACGAAAAACCACTCAACTTCATCTCAAATCCGACATCGAACATTTACTTTTATCAATGAAAATAAATTTCGTAATTACTGTTTAACGTCAATTTCAAATTTTGTTTATAATTATTATGTAACTAGTTTTACCTTTTTTACGTAAAAAAAAAGGCGTTTAAAATTATTTTTTGTCGTTAAATATTGAGAACGAAAAATTAATTATTAATAATATTTTGTCCTTGACGGAAAAACATATTTTTTGAATTCCCTTTCTAAGAAATAAAACCCGCGTTTTCTGCGACCCCTGGGGACGTAAATTCCACTCGGCGCGACAGATTCGAACGAGCGAGGGGAATGAAAAAAAAAAAAAAATTAAACGGGAAAACAGGACGGAAATGTCAAGCAGCGGCATTAAACTCGCCGTGTTCGCGCTCTAAAAGGTTTCCGGTGAGAGTATAATGAAAATGAAAAAGTGAAAGAGTAGATGATTGTGGGTTTGGGTCGACGCAGGTGACGCTAATGAATTAGTCGTGTGTCAGAACTCGAAATTACCTCTAAAACTCGTAGAATCTACCATAGTAAAACAAAATTACACCTGCACTTGGAAAATAAAAAACAAATACATTTTCAACCTTCTAAGTTCCACGCTGAAAAATTCGTGTAGTGCAAGTTAACCGTAAACTAGTAGAGTCTTCCAACGCAAAACAAAATTATAGACGAATTTAATCAAATCTGAAAAAAAAAAAAAAAAAAAAAAAAACATTTGCTTTATCAATTCAACGTAAAAAATATTGCATATGGAATTGTGGTGGAGGTGAATTAATCTTGGTCAGTGTTCCAAATCTAAATTAATTAGGAAACTGCAAAATTTGCCTCCTTAAAAAAATTATTCATGAACTTAAAAAAAGTAAAAAAAAAAGTCTAACCTTCCACGTAGAATTGACTCATCGAAGAGTCAATGAAGAATCCATGCTACCAGGGCGCGTGGTCCCGTTTAGCGCGAATTAGCATCGATTAGCCGAGTGAGGAGTGAATCAGCGTAGCGCGCGCGCGACGAGGGAGAGTCGTCTGCCTTGTAGTCGTCCGACTCTCCACGCTCGTCGCGTCCACTTCAGCTTTCGATTATTACTCGTGGCGGGAGATGCGCGAAGCTATTCGAGACAGAGAGAGAGTGAGAGAGAGAGAGAGAGAGAGAGAGAGAGAGAGAGAGAGAGAGAGAGAGAGAGAAAAAACCGAGGGAGAACGGGAAAAATAAAAATAGGGAGTAGCAACCTCGAGGGAGGATTAATGCGACTGGCAACGAGGACTCATTAGCGAGGAAATTAAATAAAACTAAAAGCACGCCTCACTCTCGAGGAAGCCGTATTATAGCTGAGACGTACGAATGAAAACGAATCGATAGTATTCCGTGTGTTCTGCCTGTTTGTGACTGTCGCCTTGCTGTTTGCTGACTGAAAGATCGAGAAAAACAAGAAACTATTCTTTTAGAGAAAGAAATTTACTTTTTTAAGGATCTGGTGAAAATATGCGAATTTTCTAGTGATATTTTTGCTTAACTTTTTTTTTATATTTAAACTTTTAAGCCTGCAATTTTATGCAGCCGTAACATTTTAGGATATACGAGACAAAATACACGATTTTTCACACGACCCAGTTTTAAAATGTTCTTTTTTGCGGCAGTAATATCGTCGATAAAAAAAAATCTGACGCTCTATTTAAAGTCACTCGGTGAGCTGAAATATAGAAGTAAATATTCCGTCCATATCGGTGGTCACGAAATACGTATCGAAAAGGCAGTTTCGATTAAAAGCTGCAATATTGTTGATCCACTCGAATCCAATAACATCAGATTTATAAGAAAAGGTCACTGATGAAAATAGACGTGGAGGTGGAAGAAGAAAGTGCAATTGCATACAATGAAAAAGGTTTTGCCATGCGACGATGCAATCGTGGATATGAGGGATGAACAAAGTTTGCAGATTGGACAGTACAAATTGTGGCTATAAAAGGGACAACGGCGAGGAGGGAGCTTTTCTATCGAGAGTGGAGGGTGTTCGGAAATAGGTCAGGGCTGTCCTGGTTACCCTGTAGCCGAGAAAGTAGGCTGTGACGGTTCACTATACGTTACCCCACTGCGCTTTACCGAGCGATACAGACATTTTGCCTTGTCGTCGAGATGTTATCGACGAGAAAACAATTTCTCGTCCTGCGATTGAGAACAAATTATTTTTCAATTGGCTGCAAATGGTCAGTAAAAATCACAGACAAAAAAAATGTTGGATCTGTCGTGCAACGTCATAACAAGTTATTCCATGTTTTATCAATAAATAATTGACAATTTAACGCCTGAGGAATTTAATAATTCATATGGCCAAAAAATGGAAAAAATGGTCACTATTTTCGTAGATCAGCTGGAATACTCTCGTTCCTTGGCGACGTAAATTCGATTGCCAATTGGCTACAAATAGACAAAAAATAAGTCGCTAGCGCTAAGTACAAAAAATTGATTTTTTTTTAACGGTAATAACAATTTTTTCATTATCACATTTTAAACCCTGAGACACTAATTATTTTCAATTAATTCATTTTGCCGTAATTTATAATAAAAATCGTCCGTACGCTCATAGAACGTCAGCCGGAATTCTTTCGTTTCCCGACGCCGTGAAACCGACGGAAATAGACCCGAGAAATAGAGCCGGATAGCTCGAGACTGACGAGCAGTCGACTCCGTGGTCTCTTGCACGTTGGACGCTCGCGGCTTCGACTCCAGGAATAATTAGAAATCCCTGAGATACCAGGCAGCTCAACTAACTTTTCCATTTAATTTCTCACATTTATCGGACAATCCCCCAGCCGCAGTTCCGCGAAAAATGTTCATTCAGTGATCCTCGATTAAAAATTCGCCTGGAAGATTCGACCAAAAGGAATCGAATAATAGGAACGTGGTGTGCACAAATGTTCGAGCGGGCAAGGCAAAGTCGCCACGGTTGCGGTACAAGCGCCCCCTGTCTCATAGCGAAAATAAATTTGGCCTGAAATAACTTTGCGAAAGCTTCGTATCCGGCCCCCACCGACCACCCGGCTGGAGTATTCGAAAATAATCTTTAATCTCTGGTGTCGTGCAGAGTGACCGCCAATCTCGGGACTCGCATCGCGAGACCTGATTAAAACCAAAATTGATGTAAATCCGCAGTGGAAAAAGTGGGACCAGACGGAATTCAACATCGTTTGCGAATTTGGAATGTGAAAAAAAAAAAAAATTAGGAGTGCGATCATCGATATGTCAATAATGGATACGACAGTGAGAAGTTCGACGAAAAATCGCAGATAACATGGAATCTCGTGGATCGAAAGTGGACAAAGTGGTGGTCATCGGGGGATAAACAGACGTTTGGATTTTCGTGTAGCCTCGAGAATTCGAACCATGACGACCACTCACGGGGGTCACGTTTATTATGTGATCAAGGTGCCCAAAGACACCGATGGCGAGGAGAGGTAAAAGTCCGAGTGGTACCCAGTGTTTTTATGTCCAATTTTACTTTTATCGTTCAATAAAAAAAATTCCCCCGTGGTATTCATTAAATGGAAATTTAAAACCCGATTTTTATCTAAAAACAAATAAAAATATCGATGTTCATTTATATTCACGGAAATCCGGAAAAGTGGTTTTTCATTCAACCGCATATTTTTGTTTATCGGTGCATCAGCTTTGGTGTCAAAATGCAGAAGTGAAAAATGCAAACGAGGATGAATATAAAAAATATTTGTAATTAGTCGATAATTCCCGTAACAAAGTTGACAACTTTTACCATATCAAAGGAATTAACAATTTTAATTAAAAACAAAATTAGCCCAAATTGTGTTTTTAATCAAAATTGTCAGGTACACACCGATCAGCCGAGGCATTCGAAGCAGATGATTGACCCTTGGTACGTCGTGGTGAAAAAGGATCTATATCCATAGATCCATCTCACAACTGTATCGCATTCGCCACGCACGCGACTGCTTAATATATCAACAGATGTGAATCTGCTTATATCCACAGCGAGAAATGTTTGAACAACGAAACATTTGATTACTCGTGAGTAGCGACTGTTTTACGGGAATTAGCGAAGCACGTGATGGCTTCGGCCACTGTGCATCGTAAAAGGAAAAAAAAACGTGACATAACTCGCGGAGCGTGAGGCACCTGGAGTGCTAAAAGGCTGCCACTCGGCTCGGATGTCGAGTCGTGCAATAGGTGATGTCACGTCTATATTCTCGTCACAGAACCCCACGATATCGCCAACTGCATAATGAAATGGACTGTTGCATTTTGCATCGCCACGTAAAGATACCTCAACCATCTGTACTTCACATATCGTTCAAGAAATCGTTGAGAAATCGTGGAAACGTCTGATTTAAAGAAGCACCAGGGGAATCTGGGAAAAAATTGATTGAACCCGGGAACCAAATGATTAAGTCCAGGAATCAGTGAATTAAATCCAAGAATCAATTAATCAGATCCAGGAGTCAATGAATTAAATTCAGGAACAAATGAGTTCAATCCAGGAATCAATTAATCAAGTCACGAAAAATGCGTGACGTAACTGGAAAAATCAAGAACCATCCATGAATAAACATTTTTTACGAATAATTTTTTTTTTTTTTCGACTCGTCAGTCACTCCGAATGAACCGGAACGAAGCGTCGAGAATCGTTGTAAATCTGCGTCGCAAAATTTCGTAAATACCGCGGACATTACGTGCCCATTATTACGTATCACAAAACCCCACGAGTGAATAACTGGCACACCAATCTTTTTTTTTATTGGGTCACGCGTGGGCGTTGAAAAAAATTGATTGAACCCAGGAATCAATCGGATCCAGGAGTCAATGAATTAAGTTCAGGAACAAATAACATTCAATCCAGGAATCAATTAGTCAAGTTGCGAAAAATGAGTGACGTAACTGGAAAAATAAAAATCCGTTCATGAATAAACATTTTTTTACGAATCATTTAAAAAATGTTTCCACTCGTCAGTCACTCCGAATGAACCGGAACGAAGCGTCGAGAATCGTTGTAAATCCGCGTCGAAAAATTTCGTAAATACCGCGGACATTACGTGCCCATTATTACGTACCACAAAACCCCACGAGTGAATGACTTGCACACCAATCGTTTTTTTTTCTTTTTATTGGGTCACGCGTCGGCGTTAGAGCCCAATAAAAGAGCCGGTGGTTTCGTTGCCCGCGGCACCCGAGTATTCGGCTACATCACTAACGACGCTTCGGCCCCAAACTCACCGTTCGCCTCTCGTCCAACAATCGCCCGAGTCATCCGACGTCAGCACAATTTTCCAGGGGGTAAAACCCGTCGTTGTTGCGCGGTGCAACTCGGTCGCTCCCTCGTCACGCTGGAGTTTGAAGCCCCCGTTGATGGACCCTCGCGCAACTCTTTTCTCATTTTCTTCGCTGACGCGGCCCTCGCCGTGTAATACGACCTCTGGGCGCGCTGCAATTGACGCTGTGACCTGTTACAGCGCACCTCGTTAACCCTATTGACGGATATCGAGATAACGCGGCGCAGCGACTATCGAGCCTCGCCCGGTAACTTCATTTACATCTTCCAACTTCGAGCTTACACCTCGGTGTTGCATCCTCCGTGCCCTCGGATTTCCATGCCAGACCTGACGAATATTGAGTGACAAATATTTCAGGCGTTGGAAAAAAAAAACGCGGTGGAAACTTGACGCATCGGTATTGGAATTCTGTATGCATTAATTTTTACACACGCGTATGATGCAAATTTAACGTGCTTCAATATTGGACTTCATTTTTTGTGTTGGAGAATTAGCGTGCGTTCTGTTGTGAATTAAGGATGTAGGAGAACGAAGTATTCAATTCGCATAAGTTCGAGAAAAGTGCGAGAGAATTGCAAACACTTCTCGATGGTCGAAAAATCTGAAAAAATTCATGCACATTAAAAAGGTACTGAAAAGATTAATTTTGCGTAATAATAATTCTAAAATGTAGTAACAAAATGATGAAAAAATAATTGTTTAACGAATATTTGGATGACCCAAGTTTTTGTATGAAAATGATTCTTTCGTTTTTCTGAATACGTACGAATTTTTTCAGGTTTTTAAATACTCTTTGAAATTTGTACATATTTTTCATATAAAAAAACACAAATTTCAAAGAGAACCTGACAAGATTCGTACGTATCCATAAAAACGAAGGAATCATTTTATTAAAAAAACCTTGGGTCATCGAAATATTTGTTAAACAATTATTTTATCATCAATTTGTTAATAACATTTTAGAATTATTATTATGCAAAATTAATATTTTCAGTACCTTTAAAGTGCATGAATTATTCCAGATTTTTAGACCACCGAGAAGTCTTTGCCATTGTCTCTAATTTTTTTCGAATTTATGCGAAATTAATACTAGGCGCTAGAACTACCTTAATTTGACTCGAACCTGCATAATAAATATCATATCTTATGTATCCTATTTTATGCGTAAGAACTTGCAATACCAGTGTACTAAATTTACAATTCGTTAACAGTTTATCTCCAGTTCACGGGACTTAACAAGTTTCCAAGACCATCAGTGATATTTCTGAACACACTATAAAATAAAAATAAAAAAGTGTCATGTAATTTTGTCCTTCGCCGTTTTGATCAACTTTCACTGCTGCGTCAAACGAAAACGTAAAAACGTTCTATGAACCGCACGTGTTCCATTACCATGTATAATGAAATTTGTCTCGTCTGCCTCGACCAGGTTGACTCCGGGGTTGCACGGTGAATTTTTCCTGTGCGTCTGACGCGCTGCAATTGAATTCTGCAAACAAACAAAAAAGTTCTCAGCTGTGAAAGTGAGACCGGTCCCTCGGGTGGAGGACGAAAGTTTTCCCTCGCCAGTTTTGTCAATGGATTTCACAAGTATTTTCGCGGTCTTGTAATTATTTCTCACAACTGTTACCAACATCGCTCGAGTAAAGAGCAAAAAAATATACAAAAGTTTCCATTTCCGCGGGAAATGCGCGAGAGGAGAATTTTTGACTCGCGGGGGAACAAAGATCGTGGGGGTTGCACGCAAAAAAAAGAAAAAAGAGGAGAAAAAAGGCATAAAAAGTTGACGCTGAAAGGGAGTCTGAAAAGCGGCCCGCGCGGCCTATTCGAGAGGCGCTTTCGACCTCAGCCTCTTCCGTCTCGCGCATATATCACGCGCTCTTTTTTCCCCGCGCGGAGAATTCTTTGTCCCCGGCTGGTAAACAAGATGGAATGCAGTTTTCTTTGGAGATTGTTTGAGAGTCGTCGGCGGGAAATATCGTAATATCGGGCTGCGAAATTATTAGCCGAGCTGGCGAGTCGCCAGGAGTCTCGGTTTCTCTGGTTCACCGTTTACCGCGTCTTCGCTCGGGCTCCTCGTCTCCTCTGTTTCATTACATTACACGTGTAATAAGGTTCCCCAACGTTTCTCCTCCATTACCGCAAGTAATGGGATAAGGCACTGGTACTGTTGCCTGTAGGTAATGACAATGCAATTCGAGGATGCATAGTCGATGCAAAACCGAAAGTTTTGCATTGGCTTAATTTTGCCAATTTTCGGTACGGATCTGGATATCTGATTTTTAGCGAAAAATAATTACGTTCTTTTTCAATACCAGCTCATACGTGCGCGCTTACCCAGTTAATTCGAAGAAAAAATTCGAAAATAATCAAGTTTTTTTGTTTTCTGTGAAAACTATCGCGTTAAAAAAAAAGCTAATGGCGAATTCGTTGTGCACGGGCAAAAATACATCGAATAAGGTGTAAAAAATAAACAATAAAATAAAAAGTGTTCTCGTATTTTTTCGAAATTTCGTCATTTCACTAAAATCGAGGTTATTTTTTTATCGATCTAACCTGCATTTGCTTCCTTCGTTCGAGAGAAAACTCAATAACGAAGAGAATGCCGCAAGGCGGAACGTGGTATCTTGATTTCTGCATTTTTCACAGAATTTTAAAATCCTATCTTCAAAAATCGCAAATTTTTCCATACATACCCTTTGCATTCTTTTCGGAAAAAAATTCGAATGCTCGAAATTTGAAAACTTTATCCGATGGTAAATTTCCCGGTGATTCCGAAAAGCACCGTTGTTTGCCCGAAAAATAGAAAATTCGACGAGTAAAACGCGAAAAATTCGGTTTTTTTCGGAATTAAGTAAAAATACGTTGAGCCCAGTGTTTTCGAGGGTAGAATACGTGACATGAGAACGATGGTAGGGTGCATCAGCCAGTGAATGGAAGTTAAGCAGACGACAAAACCCAGTGAATGGACATTTCTTATGCGCATGATCTTGTGGAAAATGTCCATTTACTAGTCACCGTTCATTCACTGGCCGATTCCCCCCACATGCCGTATAAGTCGTTATCTCGAAGAAAAAAATTAATTAAGGTAGCTCTAGCGTCTGCTGTCAATTTTGCATAAATTCGAGAAAAATGAGAGAGAATTGCAAACACTTCTCGATGGTCCAAAAATCTGAAAAAAATTCATATGTATTCAGAAAAAAGAAGGAAATATTTTCATTAAAAAAACAGGTCATCGAAATATTTATTAGACAATTTTTTTCATGAAAAATTAATCTTTTCAGTACCTTTAATGTGCATGATTTTTTTTCAGATTTTTAGACCATCAAGAAGTGCTTGCGATTCTCTCTCATTTTTCTCGAATTTATGCCGAAATGAATATTAGTCGCTAGAGCTATCTTAAGAGGTGGGTTCCACTCGAGTCTCTATTCTCGATACGAAATTCCGAATCCCCTTGATCTCTTCTTTCTAATTAGTCCCCAACTTTGAAGCACCTAGATATATCGTTCCCCGCCGCTAGATATTCTTATCCTCTTCCTGTCCCACTTTTTCCCCTCCCCTGCCAATATCACCCCTTAGACGTCGTGTACCGAAGTCGAAAGCGCCTATCTCCGGTCGTTCATGACATAGTCATTTCGATCCGACAAAAAGAGGATAAGAACCGGGCTGCGCGGGGCACGAGACGAGGGAAGTTGGTCGCGAGACGAGGCTCAATTCTATCGGAAGTTTCGATCGACCGCGTCGTTTCCACTCTTCGCTTCTTTTATTTCCTTCTTTTTTTCTCCTCGCTTTCCCAACTTCTGTGCCACTTTTTCCCTCGTCCTATTCATTCGCCACCGGGAGCATCGACGACAACGACCAACACGCCGGGGGGGGGGGGGGGGGGCTTAGTCTCCTCTTAGTCTCGTCGCTTTTCCCTCATCCTCATATTCTCCAGTGGAGTTTTCCTCGCTGCACGGCGAATCGATAAATAAATAGGATATCAGTCTTATCTAGCTCCCTTTTTCGCTCGCTGTGTCTGTAAAGTTACGTGCGAGGAATACAAAGAAAAAACCGAGGCTCCTGTGCGGTCCGCTGCGGCGGATGCTGCTCCGAATGGGAGCGGCCGGGACGATAAGTCGCCGGGGGAAAACTCGGGCGTCCGTGGTACACAGCGCGAAAGCTCGGACAAGAAACCTTTTAATGCTTGTAATACGCCGTATGCGCAAGGAACGTGCGCCGAGGCTGTACAATTTTACGTGCAGGAAGGAGTCCGGCAGGTAGTTTCGTCTATATAAGAGAAATGTGCTATGTGAAGCGGGAAAACCCTTGGGACGAGGAAACGCCTCGAGAATGTGTCAATAGAGCTGAAAGCAAGGAAACCTCGTCACTGACTCTGAAAAATCTCCCTCGTCGGACGCGAATTTCGTGCGAAATCTTGTTGCCCATTTGTACACCTAACTCTGAATTTTACGCCCGATTTTGCACATTTTTCGTTCATTTATTTCGCGGTTTTGTTTGATTGTTGTCAGTTTGCGAAACATTCATCACAATTTATTCTCGTTTTTCTCGTTCAAAGGCAACGGAAAACCTGGAATACGTGAGAAACTTCAGGGTTTACAGAATGGTTGAAGAATTATTTGTCAAATTATATAAAACTTTCGAACCTCTATCGAGATACAATTTTTGTAGTCAATCTTGAAATGGGACATCTTTTGATTACTTGTTTCCTATTTTGTTTAATTATTTTATTTTATTACTTGGCGAAATGTTTTCGTGCACGTTAACTTTACCCTGAAGTTAACATTACTGTGAATTTTATACCCGCTTTCGCACATTTTTCGTTTACTTATTTTGCGCTTTCATTTTATTATTACTAGTTTGTAAAACATTCATCGCAATTTAATCTCGTTTTTCCCATTCGAAGGCAACGGAAAACCTGGAAAACGTTCGAAATTTCAGGGTTTACAGAACGGTTAAAGAATTATTTGTCAAATTATATAAAACTTTCGAGTCTCTTTCGAGTAGTCAATCTTGAAGTGGGACATCTTTTGATCACTTGTTTTCTATTTTGTTTAATTATTTCATTTAATTACTTCGTGAAATGTTTTCGTGCACGTTAACTTTTCCGATTCGACGATAACACCAATCGACTCCTTCTCCAATTGGAGCGACGCATGCGAGCCACTCGAGTAACGAGCTGCTCGATGGCCCACGAGCGGCCCAGAGCATTTTCTACATACGCATAGATAGAGCGCGGCGGCCGCCGCCGCTGCTGCTGTTAGAGTATCACGCAATTAGACTCGATTCAATGCCGGGGTAATGTCACGGTCGTTAGGGAGCGACCACCGTGTGTATAACCCGCGCTCTCACGTAACTTATCGCATACACGCTCGGTTAGCGCGCGCGTCGCGCCCACGATTAAACGACAGCCTCATTTCCTCCACGCGATTATAATGATTTACTTGACAACGGGCGAAAAAGAGAAGAAAAAAAAAGAAAAAATCGCGAAGAAAAAAAACGAGGATAATTGAGGAAACCGACGGACGGCGATTACGTCGATGAATTATTCAACGCTGCAGCGTCTCAGGGTCTGGGTCATCGTTGTTGTCCAATCGCGAATGATTGAACGGCTCTTGTCGTTCAATTTTCCGCCTCGTTGCGAGTGACACGGAAACTTCGATCTGTGACATTTGGAACTGATAACATTCGATCGGAGGCCATTAATTATCTAATTGATGGAAACTAATTTAATGTCATTTGTTTAGCTTAATCGTTGACATTGACCTTGGTATTGCCTAGCGTATAATAGTTGAAGGTTTTGGAAATGATAAAATGAGTGATAAATATGTATCGATAATTCAATATTACTTCAACAGCAAAAATAAACCAATACCTATAAAAAATACTCACGTAAATTTCGTGAGGTCACAAAAACGATGTCTCAATGTCCAGATTGGTCATAAAATAAATTATCAGAATCTCGTGAAGCCCTCCACAAAATGAGGAGATAAATGAATTCCCCACTAACCTATCAGCCAATCGATAGTCGCGAGAGATTATTTCACAGTAAATAATCATGGCATGCCATAAATTCGCTTTGCAGTCAAGAGAGCCAACAAATAAATATGATTTCGTTTGATTCTGTGATTGCAGCACGGACAGCGGATGGGACAATCCGTTCAGGCCGGACGGCGACCTGTCACGCGAGGCGGACGAGATCGTGGAGTTGATAAAGGGCGGCAAACCCATAACTCCGACCCCGGGACAGAATGCACCGCCGTTGCCCGGCTGCGAGGCATCGGGTAAGCCGACGGACGGCGATCTGCTGGACTCGAGTACGAGCCCCCTGCTGAACGCGACCGCCAATTCGACGGGCCGTCCCGGTGACGCGGGCCGCGTCAGCCAGGGAAACGGAAATGCTCACGGAACGCCGGGAAAGCCGGGGAACGCGAACACCGCCGTGAAGCAGCAGCCCGTCAACGAGAAGGTGACCCAACGTCATTTCCATTATCCGCTAACCAATCGACCTGTGAAATAAACTGAGAAAACACGGCCCGCGGGAAAAGGTGCACGTCAAGATAAACACTGAAATACGGCATTATAATCGCTCCTATATAAAACAAAAAACAAAAACAGTAATTAACCATAAAGTATCGCAGCAACATAACTCGCATTAGAGAAGCAACGAAATCGTAGTTTGGATGATATATATATATATTTTTTTTTCCTCTTTTTTTATTCTGGCATCGTAGATGAGGCATCAAGCATGATCGCTATTTTTAACTGTACGTTGTGATGAAACGTACCGAGTCAAACACGACACCACACATGCGCATATTTATCGCCACCATAGACGTAATTAGAGAAATATCGCGTCACTGATGACGGCGGATCGCGAGATCAAAAAGTTGAAATTTTCTTTTGAATCTCAGCCATACAAGATTTTTTTCTCGTGTGATGAAAATATTGGTACGATGAATAAATAGAGCGAGAGATTTGATACGATTTCTTTACCAATGAAGAAAAACATCCAGCACTTTATTGCCTGAAATTGATTGGGGTCATTTAAAAATAATATCAGAGAGATATAAAAGATTTGAGAGTTAAAGCAAAGAGCCGGTTGAACTAAATTTAAGTTCAAAAGCGACCCAAGCCCTTTGAGTTCAGTGACGTGATATACAGTATAGATTAAAAATACTTACATATCTAAATACGATATACTAACGATATGCTATTTTTAACTAGTTGCATCCTTTAATCTAATATGTATATTTCTTTATCATACTCTGATGCAACTAATTAAAGATGCGATAAAGCATGAAAGATCGTAATAATAGTTTTCCGCTAAACACTTGCTAATTCTTTTCCTTCGAATTAATCTGTCGAGCAGGTGGGACAAGCGACAACGGCGACGGTCGAGGTCGGCAGAGTGACGGCTCAGGGTCCGGGTGACGCGTCGCAGGTCGAGCACGTTACCCTGAAGAAGAAGCCGAAGTGCAAGTGTTGCGTACTCCAGTAACGCGAGAGATATTACGTTGAACGGGGCGCGTGAATGAAACTAATACTTCAAGCGTCGTCGCGACACGACGAGACTCCTGCCAGCGGCGATCCGGATATCCGGCTGTGCGTCCGCGACGAAGACGACGACGACGACGAAGCTGCCAGGGTCGTCAGCCGTGAGACGCGATGCCTCGATGATAATCAAACTCGCCGTTGTGGACCCTCGTGACACCGGGCGCGGTCGTCTCAAAAATCCACGAGATAACAATTCGCCATTCTCGTCTCCCTTCGCTTCTGCAAATCCACCCGATCGCCCGATCAAAATGAGCATAAAATTAAACGAGTCCTCTGGCTTTTTCGTCATTGTGTGTGAGAGAGAGAGAGAGAGAGAACAAAAAAAAACGTTTCGTGGGAAATGAAAAATGTACAGGCGATGCGAGGTCGAGACGTTGAAGCAGCGGTGAAGAAACCACGAAGTTGGAGTGGGAATCATGATTGGGAAATGCACGATTTTTCATCAATGGCCTCGGCGAATTCTCCGTTGATCTGACGAGTCGGAATTCCGCGACCCCGGGAAATTGACGAAAAATCGGGCGTGCCACGATTTCGCAGCCGCGCTGGGAGACGAAGACGGGGAAGTTGCCGATATTTTCTTGTCGTTGCGGTTAATCGCGATTAATAGATGTAACTATTAAATCTGACTGTCTATCGACGCAAGAGAAGGTACTGAGTACCTCGATTATTCCTGCAGTACCGAGAATCAAAGTCGCTTTCCGCGGCGAAGACGATTAAAAAAAGCATAATTTACGATTTAAGTTTTCCGCGACAGACGAAAAATGTTGCGCAACTTCCGTGTCGAGTGTGTTCGGGATCGGCGGGGAAAAAGCAGAGAGAGAGTGGGAGAGAGAGAGAGAGAGAGAGAGAGAGAGAGAGAGAGGAAGGGAGAAGCGAAAAATTAACGTCGAGAGAATCGCGCAACGGTCGAGACCGCAGGGATCAAACCTCGCTATCGCGGAGACGCGCTACAGAGTCTTCGTACGAGAGATTTGAGCGCGACGAAGCTAACACAGACAATCGCGCGCTCGTATATAAGTGATATATAAAGTGCCGCGACACGGGAGCGGATGACAAAATGGGCGAAGGCGCGCGAGACGGGGGCGATGTAACATGAGGAAGAAAATGATTAAGACGACGATGACGATGACGATGAAGAAGAAGAAAAACAAAAAATATATTATTAAAAGTATATTGTAGATACAGAATGGTAGCTATATAGCTTATATGCTTTTACTATTGTGGCTATTATCGTTAAGATTGTCGTGATTGAGCGCGAGCGAATGTAACTCCGAAAAAAATACGCCTCGAGCCTGTGACGCAACGACGAGATATAATCGCGGCGGGAAGCGCGGAAACGAGAGAAGAAGCGTCGAAAAATGGAAGCCAATCGACACGATCGCTGCTTTTTGCGTAATGTCACAGGCTTGAGGCGTGCGTGGCACTGACCCGAGGCGAGGTAGCCTCAATGACCATGACGGGTTTCCGGCGCGCAAGAGGAAAAACAAAAAGATACATTATTAACTTCGCGCGTTGTTGTTTTTAGATCCGACTAATTCGCGTTCGTGTTGCAGCGCCAATCGACTATCGATATCATCTCGGGCACGTGGCAACTCTGACAGAAAAATACTGCTGACACCGCCAAAATACTACCGAACGCCGTGGGTGTTGTGGATTTTTTTAATTACAAGAAAATTTTAATCTAACGTTACGCAACGTCTTTTTTCTTACCATGATTATTACAATTTTTTACGTTGTTATTTTTAAAGATTAATTTCATGAACGATCGACGCGAGGAAAACGCAGACTCTTACAAATGTAAATTCTTCTTCTGATAAAAAGTTAACGATTTTATCCGGGATCGGCGATTTATTAACTATTTTGACTCTTTTACTATCTTATATCGAGGTGAAACAAGCGGAGACATGGGGCTACTTTCAATTGCGCCGAGTTTCGAGATCAGCAGACGCGTCGGCGATTTATTCGTATTCCCGATAAATTACCAGTGGTATTTTCGCGGCTAGGGCGTTTCTATTCTTCTGCAGCAGCTTATACAGTGTGACGCGCGTCCCAAACGGCGTAAAGATTCAGGATTTAACCCAGCGAATTGTAAATATTATAGAATTCGGCGAAAAAAGCGTAAGGGCGCGATGCGTGTTCGGGGGGATCGACGAAAAAGCCGACGATGCGATTATGAATTGCGCGAAGCAGCTAAAATTGGAGTGGTGGAAAATACGTGGGCAGCTACGTGGGCGGTACGAAGAATTATTATCGCACTGTGCGTTTTTCTTCTCGCTCCCCGAATTTCGCCGCCGTGTGCACAAAATAATGTAAAATGCATAATTTTAAGTGACGACCAACGGGAGGTCGATCTCGACGAAGTTGCGTTGTTTACTTTTTACTATTAATTAATACTTTACTTTTTAACGATGTGATTGTTCGACGCAGCGCGCGCATTCTCGCGATACGCGCGAACTGCGCGTACACCTTTTACAGCATAGTATACAATAGTCTGCGTATATATATACATATTGTTGCGTTTAGAGGTAAGATGGACGCGATTATGTGAAAAAGCGGGGGGTGTATTTTTATTTACAGATAGAAAACTGCGTTCGTTAGCTCGTAGTCTGTCTATTTACCAACCGTCAGACGTTTGATAACGAATAATTTGTCGATTGGAGCGACGCATTAATTTTAAATACAATTGTAATCGAAATACTCGCCTCTCGGCACGAAAATTACGTGTCGAACGTTCGCCCGGTCGTAACAATATATATATATATATAAAAAAAATTACTATTTATTTTTACCTTGTTTACTCGTCAATCATATACACTGTAATCTTCGTTCGCGACCTTCCGCAGATCGAAGAATTGCGCAACTCTATTTTATTTATATATTTTGTTTTCTTTCGCAGGCGTAGCTAGTTCCGTATCGCAATCAATACATTACCGTATACATATTTATATATATACATATATAAATATATAAATAAATATATTATTATACAAAGATCGAGCGTGACAAGTGGTTGTGTGTACTACCGTTGTTAAGTATTCGTGTTTATACATTCGACAGCCGAAATCCGGTTCTTCTTTCGTTCTTCTCTCTCGTTTTCTCCTACATTGGACGATGTCGCAGCGAAAATGCTTTCCGGCGCCGTTCGGAAGGCCGATCTTCCCGTCGGGAAACGCGAGTCACGGCGAACGTGATTATGTATGGTCCTATATAGATCTATTGTAAGTATCGTTGAAATCCTGAATGTTTAACATGCTTAAATCCCCTCGGAACGCCCGAAATTTTTTATTTTTGCGCCGAAGAGGAAAATATATGTTGTCTCCATTGGCATCCGAGCAGACAGAAGAGAGAGAGAGAGAGAGAGAGAGAGAGAGAGAGAGAGAGAGAGAGAAAACCTCGAACCAGCATTCACAAATTTGTTACGCCAATAAATAAAATATTATCGATGAAAGAGGTTCCTATGATTTATATTGAAGACAAACGAAAAATCGACTCGCGATTCGTCAGGGCGAATTATCGAATAAATAACATGATATGTCGATATCAGCTGGAGAACGAATATTTAAAAAATCGCCCCGGATTTGAAGGAATGGAAAAGCAGGTATGTGTTGACTTGACCAATTCTGCTTTTATACTTTGCATTCCTAATTGTTCTAAATCGTGATATTTTTTCTCAAATTTTGGAAAATCATTCATTAAGATGATGAAGATTTATAAAGTCAATTCTTCCACGCTGTAACAGATCGTCAATGCGTCAAGTGATCTGCAGTTTCATCGACGATTAATAAAAACAGTTGTAGCGACAAGAGCAAAAAAGCAAAGTATCCATTGAAAATACATATCGTTAAATCTTTTATTCAGATCTACCTCGGCTCCGACTCGCGAATGGTGTTCACCGCGGTCGGAGCTCGCAACACTGGAAGCTTTATTTATGTTGACGCTAGAGAGGATCGGGAAAAGTGACATATATTAAATGCCGGAGCACGATTCGACATTAGGATCATCCTGAAAGCTGCGATGACGCCGACGAGCCCAAGTATCGTCGAACCTGCGATCGAATCAGCGGTAGCTGATGCCAGCCTCCAAGATCGTGAAATGTTTCTCGGCGAGACAATGGCCCACCTTGCTCGCAGTCGTTTTTACGAGCATCGCAGTCGACTTACATTCATTAAAGTCAATGCGACATACCGACTGAGTCGTCGTGAGCCCGAATGAGGCGGATGCGATTCTCCAATCGATTTTTCTTAAGAGGATTTCAAGAGGATTGTCGTGAAAATTCTTTACAGAAGGACCAACTAATAATAAAGCCACCTAGAATTTTGTTTAGCCCTAAAAAAGTCAGCATCCTTAAAAAAAATTGCAAATTACAGTTTTTTGTAAATATCTAAAATCACTTTTAGACTACATGAGACATAAGTGTCAGTTCTCGAAGCAGCATTCGTGCACCTCGTGGACAATTTTCTTCCGTATCTTTTCGTGAACGTGGGCGATGCTTCAACGAAAAACATCGACGAGTCTCATGGACGTTTCGACGTTTCAATAAACCAAGATGCTTTTTTCGCGTTTTTGCACTCACAATTCCCGGATCTTCGTTATCACCATCTGTTTCTGAAAGTTTTAAGGCGTTATCACCCCGATCCTCGTGGTGCTGCTCAAATCCTCGAGCCTCGAACGCGTCATGACCGTGTCGACGAGCTTCGCGACGAAAGACGCCTCCTCGGTGTTGGTGAGTTTGTCGTCGTTCTGGGTCGAATCGAGGTTCAGCAGTCTGTAGCCGTGAACGGGTGCTCAACGAAACCAAAGGTTGGAAACATTTTTACCTGCGACAAAACCGTCGCCGGCAGCGGATTCGTGTCTCCGACCAGAACCAGAGGTCTCACTCCCAGCGTCAGCGGGATCAGAGTCTCCGCCTCGGATGTCTGAGTCGCCTCGTCGACTATGCAAACGGATATGGCATCTTTTCCGCCGTAAGAGACCAGTCAAATGATACTTCAATGATTATTCCATTTTCATTTTCATTGGACATTGCAATTTTTCATGCAAACAATTTGTCCTCACGCGAAGATGGCCTCCATCTGATTTCTGTAGCAGGATGTGAGCGTGATGTGAGCGAGAATTGGAGTAAAATCTCCAGCAGCTGGACGGCTTTGAGAGGCCGAAGATTCTGCTCGAGCAATATCCAACCAGCCCCCACATGGCCTCGTGTCTTTTGCAGACCGCTCAGTCGCAGTACGACGACATCGAGGGTCGCGCGGTCGCCGATCTGGGCACCGGTTGCGGAGTCCTGTCGCTTGCCGCAAGAATGCTGGGCGCGAGTCACGTGGTGGGCTTCGAGATCGACGCCGACGCCGTCGAGATATTCTCGCGCAACAGCGAGGAAATGTAGCTCCCGATCGACGCTGTGCAGTGCGACGTACCGCAATTTTTACCCGGTACGAAAGACGATTTGAAAAAAAAAAATCTATTTTTTACAATTAATTTTTTTTCCTAAGATTTACAGTATAAACGATAAAAATGAAATTTACAGGAACAGACAGAGACAGACAGACAGAGACAGACAGACAGAGACAGACAGACGGAGACAGACAGACAGAGACAGATACAGAGGCCATACCCATAAAGACCCAAAAACGAGGATGTGCTCCGCCCAACTTTAACTCCAAGTGCCGATTGAAGGACTCCGCAACGTTATTCGTCCGGATCGGCGTGCCATGAACGGAGACTACTGCGGCTAGCGGGACCCATTGATGACGAAGATAGTGGGTAAACCGCAGTAGTCTCTCGTTCCGGCCGACGGACAGCGGGTCAGCGAGGTCAGAAACCGCGCGGCAGCCCTCTTCGAACCGGTCGGCCGGGAGTAAGGCCAGAGCCCAGCTCCAGTAGAGCACTTGGCGTGGCGGGTCCTCCATCCGCAGCGACTTGAATTTACGTGTAATGGCCTGCGCACGCACAAAAATTAAACTGAAAAAGGGTGTAAACATACATGTTTCGACAAAGTCGAAATACTAAAGCCGCCTTGAGAAAAGATAAATGAAAACAAGAAGTGTGTGCCAAGCGAGCACGTTGTTGCTCGTTAAATAATAAAACAAATGGATACAATGTTATATTATAAGAAAACTCACTCGACAATAGTGGAACCAGCAGCCGCGGATTTGAATTCGCGGGAACGTCGCCCGCAAACTCTTCACCGCGGCTGCTTCAAAATCGGTCCAGACGGCTTTGAGGCTGTTTCTGAGGCCAGGGGCAAGCTCGAGTATACGAGCCCAAATAGCGTCGTAGACCACTTTTGTGCGTTTCTCGCAAAGCACAAAAACAGCTGCGTACCCCTAAAAATACGTGATTGTATTTATTAAATGAAGCACAGAACGTAAATGAAAGAAATGTAAAAATAAACACCAACCTTGTCTGCCAGTCGGATGTGGATTATCCACAGCTGGGTCGCTTTTGGACCCCGCTGCACAACCTTTAGTTAATGTAACGAATATTGAGATCAATGACTGAACGAACACAAGGTATGATAATAGGCAAACGAATAGGTGACCGACTTCACAGCGCATAAGACAGACGACAGTCCTTACTGGACTTTCGCAGAGAGCAGAAGTGCTAAAGAACACAAACGAAACATCCAGAAAATTCTATAATTAATAATATCCGCTCCACAAACAAATATCCTCGCAAATATATTCGCTGGGCCGTTACAATAAATTAACGAAAAGTATAATTAAAGAAAAGCTAGGATGTAAAATTGAAAAATTAAACAGATTATAATCTCACCGAGAATGTCCCATCAATATGCGGCCATTCGGCACTGCCGAGCTCGGTTAACATGTCTCGGCTGGCAAAAATTGTTGCGGAAGCACCCCGAGCTTCAACAGTGCCCTGGTAGATGGTGTGTGCCGGAGCATACCCTTCCAAGAGAGGGCCCAGCTGTGCCAGCTCTTCTGGAATTCGGGGCCGCTATTCCTCTTGTATCCGCTTTACGAAGCTGATAATTGCCGCCTTCGAGCACCTTCGTGCTTCATTCGGTTTTCTACACATGCATGGACATTCTAACAGACAGGCAGGAACAGATACAAAAACAGAGACGGACAGAGAAACAAACAGACAGGCAGATACCCAGACTGGTGTTGGTGTTGGTGTTGGTGTTTTTTTATATGGAAAATTCAAAAATTCAAAGATTACTTAAAAATCGGAAAAAATTCATACGTATTCAGAAACATGAAAGAATCATTTTCATCGAAAAAAAACTTGGGTCACCGAAATATTTGTCAAACAATTTTTTTTTCATCAATTTGTTAATAACATTTTAGAATTATTATTATGCCAAATTAATCTTTTCAGTACCTTTAATATGCATGAATTTTTTCAGATTTTTAGACCATCGAGAAGTGCTTGCAATTCTCTCTCAATTTTCTCGAATTTATGCGAAATTGAACGCAAGCAGGGCGACTACCTTAAGAACGAACGAAATAAATCACATCGGATGGAGTCTTAAAATTCCCCACAATCGACTAAAGGTCCCGACTTTCGGCGTGTTACGTTTTTCGGTCCCGACTTTTCAGCACATCAAGTTTTCGGCGTGTCGAGTTTTCGGTGCCGACTTTTCGGCGTGTCGAGTTTTCGGTGCCCACTTTTCGGCGTGTCGAGTTTTCGGTGCCCACTTTTCGTCGTGTCGAGTTTTCGGTGCCGACTTTTCGGCGTGTCGAGCTTTCGGTGCCGAATTTTCGGCGTGTCAAGTTTTCGGTGTCGAGTTTTCGGTGTCAAGTTTTCTGCGTCGACTTTTCGGCGTCGAATTTTCGGCGTGCCGACTTTTTATTTCGTCGTGTCGAGTCTTTGGTGCCGACTTTTCGGCGTGTTGACTTTTCAGTATTAACTTTTCGGCGTGTCGAGTTTTTCGAGCTGACATTTCACAATTGTGCGGTGTAAAGTTGTCGGTGTTGAGTTTTAAGGTGTACAACAGACTCCGTGTGCAGTCGCTCCGTGTAAGCCTTTTTTATACACTTGGCGCCGTGTAGAGCTGTACGGTGTGCAGTTTTGCGTGTTCACTTTTTTGTGTACAGTTGCCCGCGTATACAGTTCAATGGTTCATACATTTTCTCTATCACCGACCTTCGTGCACAGTTGCGCGTGGTAAGTTTTCGGTGTGGAGTTTTTTAGTGTAGAGCTGTCTGCGTGTACAGTCGTTCGGTGTACACTTTTCGTGCAAAGTTGTTCTCGTGCCGACTTGAGAGGTGCTCAGTTGGTCCCCACCCCTTGAGAATGATGGTATAGTTTTAAAGTCGATATTTTGAAAAGAAAAAAAATTGGGGTCGATTTTGGCGATTTTCGGTCCGGAGCCGGATCTACGATTTCTGACAGAAAAAAAAAATTTCGTCGCCAAAAAAATATTTTTTTCAAAATCGATTAAAAAAGGTTAATAACCAGTGTTTTCAGGGGTAGAATATGCGACTTGAGAATGATGGTATAGTTTAAAAGTCGATATTCTGAAAAGAAAAAAAATTGGGGTCGATTTTGGCGATTTTCGGTCCGGAGCCGGATCTACGATTTCTGACAGAAAAAAAAAAAATTTCGTCGCCAAAAAAATATTTTTTTCAAAATCGATTAAAAAAGGTTAATAACCAGTGTTTTCAGGGGTAGAATATGCGACTTGAGAATGATGGTATAGTTTAAAAGTCGATATTTTGAAAAGAAAAAAAATTGGGGTCGATTTTGGCGATTTTCGGTCCGGAGCCGGATCTACGATTTCTGAAAAAAAAAAAAAAAAAATTCGTCGCCAAGAAAATATTTTTTTCAAAATCGATTAAAAAAGGTTAATAACCAGTGTTTTCAGGGGTAGAATATGCGACTTGAGAATGATGGTATAGTTTAAAAGTCGAGATTTTGAAAAGAACAAATTTCTGAGGTCGATTTTGGCAAGGTTTTCAGGCACGCGCGCCAGCGCGTGTGATTAGCCTAGTTTACTTAAAAAATGCAATTAAACGTTTATACGTTTAAATAATTTTTCACGATTTTTTACGGAAAGTGGACGTCGATGATGAGGGGCGGGGATTTTTGTCGATGAAAATTTCGCGGCCGTTGCTGCTGATTTGCAGTTGCTGCTGATTTGATGAACGCTGCATGTTTTGTATTGCTGCGACTCGGTCGATAAGGAAGATTATGATCAGCATTCAGCAGCGAAGGAAAGCGACGCATCTTCGAATGATACGGAACACCCTCGTCCTCCCGAACTGATAGTACTTAATCGTCGGCAATTTCGTTGTCGCAAACGACCCGCACGTGGCAATAAAATTTGATTAGTTCGACCCAGACGAAGCGATGTAGGCTGATTGAGAAGCTGACATCTCGGAGACGCTGCGAGGACCGAGAAAAGGGCGTGAGAATTTTCTTTTAATCCAGTTTCGAAAAATCCCCCTAAAAATAAAGGACAATATTTCGCTAAAGTGGTCGGACGCGTCTTGTAACAAACCGTGTTTTAATTTCTGTCATTAATACACATTTACAATATATATATTTATATATGTATATATTTATAGGTCTTATTATATTTATCAATATATCTTTATCGATAGTGGTGGGTTATAATGTGTAGATTTTTGTTTTTGCTTCTCCTCCTCCTTTTTTTTCGCTCACATACTACAAAGTTCGTCACTCGCGCATTCGTTCTCGAATCTCACTCGCTCCGGCAGTCACACAATTCGTCACTCACGCGTCGCGCCCGCGTTTAAATTTATCTTTTTCTCTGGTCACGATCGATCGATCGGTCACTCGCTCTGCATTCCTCGGAAATTATTTTCCAAAACACGCACGGCGTCTCTACACGTAATAGCGTCGATTAGAGGGATATGTATCTTATGTACAAAGAAACAATCTAGCGTACGCTCCTTTTGCGTCTACGACAGCATTTTTTATCTACGCGACGTTCATTGTGGTAAGTCGTTAAAACGATTAGCGTGTGTGTGTGCTATTATTACACCTAACAAAAAGAAAATTATAATAATCCAGTCGTACACTGACTTAATCGAATGTTTTTCGCCATTTTTGGGACGCAGATCGCGAGTGGCTACTACGCTTCTCGCCTTTGGTACATACAAAATAAATGAAGAGACAGATAGAAAGAGAGAGATGAAGATCGAGGAAGTGAAATAAAAAAAGAAAAGAAAAGAAAAATAAAACAGAAGAAATACATATATTGAATCCGCGGATACTTTCGTTATTTCGCGATTCGCGACCCGACGAGTCTACAGGCTACTTACCTCGTATATTTATATACATATTACTACACATAATACGCGGGGGAGGGGGGGGGGGGGGGGGGGGAAATATCCTTCTTTCTTTAAGTTACTAAGTTTCTGATAAACGTGTATAAAATTCCGTAGAATCGTGTCGTCGTTAAAAAAACAAATGTGAAACAAAAAAAAACGGGGAGATAAACGAGGATCGTTACAGTTGCGTAAAAACGGAATCGCGAGTACGGACTCGGATCTGCGTCCTTGTCGACGACTTCCGGGCGACGAGGACGCAGATCCGATCGCGGTGTACGATCCATTCTAAAAAAAAATCAAACGTTATTATTTTACCTGTTTACTTCGTGAAAATATGTATTAAAGAGTTTGTTTTTTTTTTCTTTCTGTCGACGGATTGAATGTTTCTCGCCATTCGTCGGCCGACACGTTTCGGTGGTCAGTCCGGAGCGCCCGGAGCAAATAAACAAGAATAATTCGAATCAGAAGACGCGAACAGACCCATCATCGCCTACAGATTAAGAGAGCTTCGCGCGAACCACTTCCAAGTCCCTCGCGATCGTCCCACACAACCGTTTCACAATTTCCAAACTGCGTTTCACTCACAATTCTTCGGCTTCACAATTCTTCTTCTCCGCCAATCTCGTCAAAACCGTAGAACAGATTAAAAAAACGATCGTATATAATTCCAAGTTCGCGAAAAAAAAAAAACGCGAGATTGAAAAATCCCTGAAACAGCCAACAAGAGTCGATCGTCCGTTCGCCGCCCTCACGGAAAAAAAATCTCGTAAATTCCGTCGCACTCGCAAAAAAAAACCCTGCGGGCGATGGTCGAAAATCTCCCCACTCACAGTCCATCCATCCGGCGCTCCATCCTCGTCTCCTCCATCTTCCTTCTCTACGATCTTAACGGCTAGAGCCACGAGGGTCGATGATGATGCGAGGGTGGCTGCAGCGCGTAGAGGGAATGAATGTACTGTTGATAAGCCGCGGGGTCCATCCCGAGGTTCGGTCCGTGCGGGCTGACGTAGGCGGTCACGGGTGGCCCGTAGGCCGCGGGCCGCTGAGCCGTGTGCAGAAACGGATGAGCCGGATAATTCCGGGCCTGCTGATTGTTCAATTTATTGCACGCCTGTTGCGCGGCCTCGGTCACCGGGGTCGTTTGTTGCTGCTGTTGCTGCTGCTGCTGCTGTTGCTGTTGCTGCTGTTGCTGCTGCTGTTGCTGCTGCTGCTGCTGTTGCTGCTGCTGCTGCTGCTGCTGTTGCTGCTGCCTGAGCGCCATACTGTAGTAACTATTCGGATTCCGAAATTCGTCCAGAAACGCGAACGCCGCGGCTGCGGCCGAGGCGTCTTTGTCGTAAAACGGCGAGCTATTCGCGGCTCCCGCGGGAGTTGCGAAATTAAAAGCGCTTCCCCCGGGCGTCACGACCGCGGGATTCTTCAGTCCTATGGAATCCGCCGAAGCCCCGGAGTACTGCGGAAATCCGGTCATCCCGGCGGCCGCAGCTGCAGCCGCAGCAGCCGCGACGCTCTGCTGCTCAGCGGCGAGCGAAGCCGCCGCGGCCGCCGCGTTTTGCTGCTGCTGCTGCTGCTGTTGCTGCTGCTGCTGCTGCGCCTGTTGCTGCGCCTTCGTCTTCCTCGTCTTCTTCGGCTTCGCCGGCGGCGGCGCCGGCGTCGTTTCCGCCGCCGCCGCCGCGGCCGCCGCTCGCCTCGACATCGCCTGCATGTTTTTCGCCGCCGCGGCGTTCTGGAGGCTCTGAAGAAGATTCAGATCGAGCTCGGTGGTGGCGCCAGCGGCGGCGCGAGCGTAACCCAGAGGATCGTTTTTCCCGGACGTTGGTCGGGGAATCGCGAGGAGCTGCTGCTGCTCCTTGGCGCCTCGGCCAACGAGGCCGAGGCTGAGCCTCGCGTACGCCGGATTTCCGGCCACGGAGTCGGCGAGGCCGGCGAAGCTGGGATCGAACTGGCCGCTCGTGACCGCCTCGGACTGCGCCAGGCCCATCATAGCGTCGAATCCGAAGGCCTGTTGCTGTTGCTGCTGCTGCTGTTGCTGTTGTTGCTGCTGCTGTTGCTGCTGCTCCGTTCTCGCGTTTTCCTGCGCGTGACTCCTGACGCTCTCGCTCGTTGGCTCGTTGTACATCCGCTTTTTCACCGGCGCGAGACTCGCGTTCGCGTTTCCGCTTCCCGCGCTGTTTCCTCCTCCTCCTCCTCCTCCTGATCCGCTGTTGCTGCTGCTCGTCGCCGAGCTTTTGCTGCTCGCGTCGAAATAATGCGGCGACGGATAAACCGGACGGAGACTCGGATTCGGCATCGGATACGGCGGCGCCTGGAAGCCGCCCGCCTGCTGGTAGAGACTCTCGTGGCCGGTGAGATTCTGCTGGAAGCTCAGCAGCTGCGACTGCTGCTCCTGCTGCGAGCGAGCTTGAGCGTATTTTTGGGCATTCAAGGTGTTATTGGGATCCCCAAAGTGCTGGCGCTCTTGGGTCTGCACCTGGTGTTGCTGTTGCTGCTGTTGCTGCTGCTGCTGAGGCTCGGAAGCTCCAAGCCTGGCGGCCGTCGCTCTCTGCGAGTCGCTCGGCTGGCTCGCCGCCGAAACTCGCTCGCTTCCAGCGAAATTGTTCCCGTAGCTCGGCGGATAGTGATTCGCCGACTGATAAACCTGATGATTGGCGTTCAGCCCAAGAGACGCCTCGGTCTGCGCCACAAAATTTCTCTGCTGCTCCTGCAGCTTCTCCTCGGCGCCTTTGAGATACTCGGCGCGACGCTCCGCCTCGCTCATCGCGGCGCTCGCCGCGGCTTGCTGAAGATACGAGGAGTGATTCTGCTTGAAGCTCTGCTGATAGGAAGCCGCAGCAGCGGCTGCCGCTGCGGCCGTCGTCGTCGGGGGCTGCGCGTAGTCCTCGGCGCTCTTCGACGGCTGCACGTAGTTGGCGCTCTGCCGGGGCGAGGGTTGCGGGTAGCTCGCGGATTGCCTGGAAACCGGAGGCGGCAGGCACGCCGCGCTCTGCTGGGGCGAGGGTTGCGCGTAATTTCGCACCTGTTGGGGCGACGGCTGGGAATACTGAGGCGTTGTTGTGTTGGTCGTTTGTTGCTGCTGCTGGGGCGAGAGCTGCGAGTAGCTGGGCGGCGCCTGGGGCGAGGGTTGCGAGAAGTTGGCCGGCGGCTGTGGCGAAGGCTGCGAATACTTGGGCGGCGGCTGCTGTTGCTGCTGTTGTTGCTGCTGCGGCGAGGGTTGCGAGTAATTTAGACTCTGGGGCGAGGGTTGCGAGTAGCTGGGCGGCGGTTGCGGCGAGTGTTGCGAGAAACTCTGCGCCGACTGCTGAGGCGATGGTTGGGAAAAATTCCGAGACTGGGGAGAAGGTTGGGAGTAACTGGCGGGCGGTTGAGGCGAGGGTTGCGCGTAGTTCGTGCTCGGCGCTTGAGGCGAAGGTTGAGAATAACCCGCGGCTACGGCGGCGGCGGATTGCTGAGGCGACGGCTGCGAGTAGCCCGCGGGCTGAGGCGAAGGCTGAGGAAACGCGGTGATCGGCTGGGGCGAGGGTTGCGAGTAACTCGCGGGCGTTTGCGGCGAGACCTGAGAATAATTCGGCGCCGGTGGCTTCGGCGAGGGCTGCGAGAACGGCGAGTGCGGCGACTGTTGATGCTGAGGCGAGGGTTGCGAATAATCCGGCGCCAGAGGTTGCGGCGAATTCTGCGAGTACGGCGAGTGTTGCTGCTGCGGCGAGGGCTGCGAGTAACTCGGAGGCGGCGCGACTTGTTGGGGCGAGGGTTGCGAGTAATTCACGGCGGTTGTTTGCTGAGGCGAGGGCTGAGAGTAATTCGGGGTGGGAGGCTGCTGAGGCGAGGGTTGCGAGTAATTCGGGGTTGGCGGTTGGGGCGAGGGTTGCGAGTAATTCGAGGGTGGAGCTTGAGGCGAGGATTGAGGGTAGATCACGGGTTGTGGGGAGGGTTGAGGGTAAATTGGGGAAGGTTTTTGCTGAGGCGGCGGCTGTTGTTGTTGCTGCTGCTGCTGCTGCTGCTGCTGAGGAACCCCCGTGGATTGCGCGAAACTCTCGCTCTGCGGCGAATTCTGCGGGAAATTATTCTGTGGCGACGGTTGCGCGAATGTTGGCGAGGAGATTTGACGATAAGCTTCGCCGCCGACGGCGCCGGCGTTTTCCGGTGTCGCTGGTTTCTGATACGCCTGATGAGCGGACGGCTGAGGGTAGAGAGGCGTTTGGTCGTAGGCCGCGGACGACGGATAAGCCGGCGAGAGGGGATGATTGTGCGGCGAGGGCGAGGGCGGCAGTTGGGCGCTGTAGCGCGGCGGCGTCGCGTAGAAGGGACTGTTGTAGGGGCTGCTGCCGGTCGACAGGGCGTCCTGGTAGAAACCGGCGCCACGTATCGGCGGCTCCGCGCCCGCGGGCGTCAACGCCGGCTGGCTGCTCTGCGGTGAACGTCCGGGAACGCCTGGCGGTGATTCCTGGGAGAAACTCGAGACGGACTCGCTGACGCTGCTGCCGCCGGCGCTCATCCGCCTCTGACGAGGCGGAGGAACTTCCACGGCGACCTCGCCGTCTTTTGACTTCGGCGTCGCCGTTTCCTCAGTCTCGTCGTCCTTTTTTTTGGATTTCGGCGCGCCGAAGGCTTTGAACCAGGCGCTGAGATTGGGTGTCGCGGATTTTGGCTTCAGGGATTCTTCGGTAGCGAGAGGATTTTCCTTGGGCTCCTCGCTTTCGGTCGTTGGTGTCGCGGCTTCTTTGTTGCTGCTTGTTTTGTCGTCCTTCGGATTCGCCGCCGGTATCGTCGGCACTGTTGGCCGATGATCGTCGTCCTCTTCGTCGCTCGCCGCGTTTGGGTTTGGTGAAGACACGAGGGACTTGCAGATGAGCTGAATCGAGTCCGCGTTGCGGAGAACCGTGCCGAGGCTCAGCTTCGGCTCGTCGCCGATGTCGCGGCTCGATTTGTCGATGTCCGATGTCGATTGGTCCGATGAATTGTCGGCACCGCCGCTGCTGGCGCCGCCGCTGCTGCTGCCGAGGGACGAAGGCGCGTTTAGAGGCTTTTTGAGCAGCAGGTTGCCCTTGCTTTTGCCTGGCTGGAGGCGGTCTATCGTTCTTTGGACCTTCTTGCCGCGGCTCGGGCCGTGCGAGCCGAAGAGCTTCATCGCGTTCGGACGCTTCCACGCGGCCGAGTCCTGCTTGCCCGTGGCGCGCGACTGATCGCTCGTCGAGGGGTGAAATACTGGGGAGTTGCTGCCCGATGAGAACTCCGAGAGACGCGGCGCGTCGTCCAGCCATTTGTTCATGTCCTGGGGAGGAAGGAATGAGAATATTGGCGATTGTTGAAGGTGGGTGAAAGAGTGAATTTATTTTTAATTCTTAAAATTGGAAATAAGTAAGTTTTTGGAGCCTTTCGTGAAAATTATCGAGATTAGAAAAAAAAAACTGATAGCGAACTTTGCGAAATCGAGCAAAAAAAAAAGGCTGGGGTTTTCGCGAATTTTTTTTTTTCGGTTTCCGAAAGTTTGAAGACACTATCCGATGGGAAATTTCTTCCGAAAAGATTCCGCAAAGCACCGTTTTTTTCCCGAAAAATCGAAAATTCGACGAGAAAAAGGCGAAAAACGATTTCGCACTTTTTTCGAATTTTCGTCACTTCACTAAAGTTGAGATTACTTTTTTTTTGGATCGTTCGATCCTGGATTTTCTTCCATATTTCGTAAGAAAATTTTGCAACGAAAAGAATGCCGTCTGGCGGAACGCGATATCTTGATTTTTGAATTTTTCACCGAATATTAAAGCCAGACCCCCAAAAATCGCAAAAAAACGTCAAGGGCAACCCTTCTAAAAATTTGCGATTTTTGAGGATTCAATTTCAAAACTCTGCGAAAAATTAAAAAATCAAGATATCGCGTTCCGCCTTGCGGCATTCTCTTCGTTATAGAGTTTTCTCTCGAACGGAGAAAAAAAATCGGTTTTACTGAAGTGACTTCACTAAAATAAAAATGTTAGTCAAGTGACTTCACTAAAATCAGTAAGCGCGCGTATGGTCTAATCCTACCTCAAGAGGTACATGTAAAACGCGAATATAAATCAAAATGGCACTCACGTTCAAAGTCTGCTCGGTGGCTTGATTCAAAGCCTGTATCGCCGGGCTCTCCTCCCTCCCCGATCCTTTGGTATGTTTCGTTTGCGCGGTTTTGATTTTCTTCGCCGGCGGACTCGCGTCGACGGCCTCGTCGTCCTGCTGTCCCGTTTTCGCGGCGCTGCCGGCCGTTTTCTCCTCCTTCGTCGTCGTCGTCGCCGTCGCCGCCGCCGCCGTCGTCGCTGCCGTCGTTGTCGTCGTCGTCGTCGTCGTCGTCTTCTTCACCTTGGATCGTTTTAAATTCCCCTTGCCGACCTCGTGCAAGGTACTACCGTTAGAAGGCACTTTTTTCTTGTGTACACCGTGAACACCGTCGCCCTTGGTCAGCTGCTGCTTCTTCAGCTTCTCGCGCTCGAGCTTCAGCTTCTCCTCGCGTCTTCGCTCGCTTATCCGATCCTTGAGACTGTCGAGCGACTCGAGATCCTCGTTGCTCACGAGCGCGGCGAATTTCTTCGATGCCGCGTCCATCTCCTTGCTTTGGCTCTTCACCTCCCCGTTCTTTGGGCTCTCCTCGATCTTCTTCGTCTTCGACTTTTTCTCCTTCGAGGGACTCTTCGACTCGGATTTGTCGTTTGTCGTCGTCGTCGTCGTCGTCGTTTGATTCGCCGGCGTTTCCGTTTTCTCCTTGCGACTCTTTTTCGTCTTCGCGGGCGACAATTTTTTCGCGCTTCTCACCGCCTCCTCCTCCTCTTTCTCCTCCTCCTCCTCCTCCTCCTCCTCGGTCGCCGCCTTCGTTTTCTCGCTCTCGCGCGCCGCGCTTCTCTTCTGCTTTCCGCTGCTCTTTTTCGTCCGCTCGGCGGGCGCCGAATTCTCCTGATTCTGGCTCTTTTTTTCTATCCTCCTGCTCTTGCTCTTTCGGCTTATCGCCGGCGACGTTTCCTCGTACTCCTCCTCGAAGTCCTCCTCAAAGTCCTCCTTCTTCTTCTTGCTGTCCTTCGCCTCCTTGGAGCCCCTGAGAACGGCCGACAATTGCTCCTTTCCCGCTCTCTTCGAGCTGCTTTTCTTCGCCGCCGTCGTCGTCGTCGTCGTCGTCTCCTCCGCGATCTTCTCCTCTTTGGCCGACTGTTTCTTATTCTTCGGTAACGCCCGCCCGACATCCCCGTACTTTTTCCGTTTTGATTTTATCACAGTAGTTTCAGATATTGCACCATCTCGATCCTCGTCGTTCTCGTAGTCATCCTCGTCGTCATTCTCTCTTTCGGCGAGCGCGACTTCTCGGGCTCGCTTCAGTCGCTTCTTGCCCCGCTTTTCTCTCGCAGTTTTAGAATCGACCGCGGCCCTCTTTTCGGGCTCCTTCTCCTTCTTTTTTTCCTTTTCCTTTTCCTTTTCCTCATCTTCTTCCTCCTCGTCCTCCTCCTCCGGCTCGTCGTCCTCCTGCTCGTCGTCCTCCGCCGTCGGCCGCGACGACCTCTTCGTCCTCTTCTCCGTCCTGTTTGATTTCGATTTCTTGTTTGATTTTTTGTAACGCTTCCGCGTGTTCTGCGGCGGTGACGAGGGAGACGCGCCGCGCGGCGCCCGCGGCGAGGTGGGAAGGACCGAGGGCGTCGCGGGAACCGAGGGTCCCTCGTCGCTCGAGGGCTCCGAGTCGATGTAACGATCGACCGCCCGGTCGAACGCCTCCTTCAGGTTTATCGCCATCTCCGTGTACTCTGTCGATCGATAAATACCGTCTCAATCGCGTTTCGCTTTCGATCTACGACTAATTTCGTTCCTCGAACTCACCGTTGTCAGAACCGTTGTACTGCCGACAGTTGTCGACGATGAGACAAAAGTCCCGCTTGAACTGGCTGAGATTCTTGTAAGAGCCACCGTCCAGTTTCTCCTCCATCGTGCTCAGATCCATCGGCTTTCGCACGACGCTGTAGTACCTGAGCCAACAATTCGTCATTAATTTCCCATCCTCGGATAGCCACAAAAAATCGTACGAAATAGTAAAACTAACTAAAAAAATAAACTTAAAAATAACAGCAGTGTGGAAAAAATTAAAAGTTTCAGACCTGAGTCGTTAATACCTCATTTTTACAGAAATAAAATTGACGGTACAATTAGCTTTGTAATTATGTTTTTGTCACAATAATTTGCAATGATTATTATATGATGTGTAAACTTTTAAGTGAAGGCAAAAAATATGAATTTCCCATAAAATTTCACAGTATTCTTATTGAAAAAATGGATAAACACTGTCAATGCATTGCGAAAATAAGATTATATAGATTATATAATTAATAAGATTAAGATTTAAGATATCTTTAAAGATTACTTAAAAATCTTTAAAAAATTCATACGTATTCAGAAAACCGAAGGAATCATTTTCATCCGCAAAAGAAACTTGGGTCACCAAAATATTTGAATAATTATTATGCAAAATTAATCTTTTCAGTACCTTTAATGTGCATGCATTTTTTCCGATTTTTATACCATCAAGAAGTGTTTGTAATTTTCTCGCAATTTTCTCGAATGTATGCGAATTGACGACGTAACGAGGACTTGCAACACTGCTTCAGACTAAGCGAAAAAAAAGACGACAAACGATACTTTACCTGGGCGCGTACTCCTCGTCCACAGGATCGATGAACGGCCACGCGTCGACGTGATCCTTGAGGCTCTCGAGCACCTTGTGCATTCCGACTCGTCTCTCCTCCTCCTCAATCCCGAGAGCGAAGCTGTATCCGTAGTTGGAGCCCGACGAGACGTAGGTGCTGCTCGCCCCGTGTCTTCCGCCGGATCTCTTGTCGTTAACCGCGGTCAGTTCGTCGCTGGTGTGAATGACGATCTGGCCGACGGCCGAGGCGAGCGAATTGTTGGTCTGTCTTCCCTTTTTCTGCACCGGCGGCGACACCAAGGGCGGCGGCGTGTCGTCCTCGCTCTCAGCGCCCTTCGAGCTCTGCCCGCCACCCCCCGTTTTCTTCGCGCCGCCCTTGCCGGGCTTCGTCTTCATCTTCGCTCGCACCATCACGGCTTCCGTGGGCTCAGCGGGCTCGGAGCTTCGCAGTACCCGCGACCCGTTGCGCTGCAGCAGCCGCCGTCGCTGCTGCTTCTCCTTGAGGTCGAAGAGCTTCGGTATCTCCGGCAGAAAGTCCTCGGCGAGGGTGCGATAGAGCTTGCGCTCGGTCGCGAATTCCTGCGCCAAGATATCTGATTATTATTCGTGGAAAAAACGTTTTCGCCGTATGACGCTCAAGTTTGCGTCGTTGTGATGCAACGGAATTAAAAACAAAATATCGATACCCTAAAAATAAAAATAATTCGAATAATTTAAATAATTAAATAAAATAAAAAATAATTCAAATAAAATAAAAAAAGATTCAAATAATTAAATAAAAAATAATTTTGTCATGCTCTTAGTCATTATAATAAATTTTTACAGCCAGTATCATTCGGGTTCACTAATAATTTTTTTTTGTTATTAAATTTCGTTGCGTTGCAACGATGCAAACTTGAACGTCATTTCGTCGTCGACGCTCGACGATCGCGCGCCGCCGTCGCCACTCACCGAGTCGCGAAACTTGTCGACCAGCCGGCACCAGTCCTGCTGCGTGAAGCAGACGACCTGCCAGACGGTCTCGCGCTCCCGCGTCTCCCCGTAGACGTTCACTAGACTATCCTCCTCTTTCTCCTCCTCCTCTTCCTCTTCTTCCACGGCCTTCCCCACTCGGCCCCGTCGTCTCTTGCGTCGCCGCTCCTTCGGCTTGGCGCGCGGTGGTCGCTCCTCGATGCTCTCCTCCTCCTCGCCGCCGACGTAGTCCTCCCTGTAGAGACGAGTGCCGTAGAAATACCAGTAGGCCGAATTCTTACGGTCATGACCCAAGGGTTCGACTCTGAGGCTTTCCGAGTCCAAGTTGCTTAGCGCGCACTCCTGCAAATTCGGGGGCGATACGTCGCCGGGATTAGTGCGACGTCTTTTCTTTTTTTTTTTGCCAACGAAGAGCGAGATTTCTTGCGGCAATTGAGACTCTCGCGGTAAAATACGTACCACGTCCTCGGCGTCGAGCCTAAAGTCGCAGAGAGCGCATAATATCTCTACTTTCTGTCGGAGCGGCAGAAGCTCGAAGTCTACATCTGTGTTGAAGGGATTCTCGCACTTGTATTCCTGGAAACGTAAACGGAACACGTGGTTATTATATTGATAATTGTATTATAGATTGAAAGAATAAGTTATTTACATTATATTGATAATTATATTGGAATAAAAAAGTATCCAATGAATGACTCTTGAAACAATTACCATAGCAATTACAAAAAAAACAGAGAAAAAAATTCAGTTACTCGATATATTTTTGTTTGTTGTAAATATTTATTAAATTATATTATAGATTGAAAAAATAAGTTATTTTGATAATTATATTAGATTGAAAAAGTGTCTAATGAATGAAAATATTGAAACAATTACTACAGAAAGTACAAAAAAAAGAAGAAAAAAAAATTCGTTTGCTCGATATGATTTTAATTCATGTTGTAAATACTTATAAACACAGATTTTTTATTTTCTTCGGTGTGTCGCGGATTATGCTATTCACCTGGCACTTCTTGCGAAAAAGACGGCGCAGGAACATCTGATAGTTGAACGTGGAGATGTCATTGCGAGTGTCGTTGGGCAAGCAGCCTTCCAGGAGCCTGACAATCAATTCCTGCAGCAAGCGACCCTCTGTACCGCCGTCGGTAAGCAGAGCTTCTTCCAGATCCTAGAAAAAGAGAAAGCCTTAGAAAAATCTGCACCCCGGCCTAGCGACTCTTGCTCTCTCTAACGGCCTTTTACAGCATGGATCAGCGGCTCAAGCGAGGAGTTGATTAAAGCGTTGGACTGTCTGCTCTAAGGGAAATTTGGTCTTGCAGGGTTCTGGCTACGAGCAAACGAGCTTAGCGTGTTTTCCTTCTCTCTTTTTCTCTCTCCCCCTCTCTCTCTCTCTCTCTCTCTCACTCTAAAGCGTTAGATACCTCGATATCAAAGTCCAGGAGATTGAAGGCGGCCCTAAATAAGGAGCAGAAGTGCGCTATACTCGGCACCTCCCACCACGATTGAATGTCTAGAACGAATCAAGACAAGCATTTGATACGCGCTCAGGACGCACACATCACTAGTCTAAGATTCGTCGAAAGAGGATAACGGAGGGACGACAAACCGAGTCGGACAGGCCGAACCCGGAAAAATCAGGCCGGCTCGGAGACAAGCTAAATCGAGGCTTCGGCAGACACTCACCTAGGATACCGATGAAAGTGGGAAACATAACCCGTCCTGTGGCGGCGGGCAGACGAGGATGTTGACTCTCGTGATCGAGTCCGACGGCGCCGCTCCCACCCAGCTCCCTCGATCCGCGGCGAGCGCGCGCGACGCTTCGGCGACAAAAACAACGAAAACAAAATTTACGTGTTACAATCCCCAAGTATTGTCATCGGTGTGGCCCGCGTCGGTCGGTTCGTGGCGAAGTGCGGCCGCAGTTTCGCAGCAGCAGCCCCGGGGACAAATCTCGGCGTTGGGCCTCCTCGTCGTGGGGCGCAACAAAAAAAACAATGCGCGCGAGGTGCGCTGCGACCGGGGAGCATCGACGGCGGGGGCGGGGGGAGGAGGGGGGACGGGGGGGCTGGCTGGCTGGCTCTCTAGGGCCCGCGTTCCTTCACGCCCGAGTCCCGGCGCTCGTAGTCGCACTTTCGTAGCATCTCCAGCGGTGAATAATCGAATAGCCGGGGGAGGGGGGGAGGAGAGGAGAGGAGAGGAGACGGAGGGAATCGAGGAGAGCGGGACGTGTGTGTGTGTGTGTGTATTTTTTTGTTCCCGTCGCTCTATTACACGGGATTTACTCTCGTGGAAGCGAAACGCATCGCGAGACACCCAGAAACGCGCGCACGTAGACACAGAGAGGATGTCGTTCGCTGGGACTCCTCGTCGTCGAGGGTGTCCTCCCCTCGTTGCGCACCGACTCCTGGCGCGCGCGTTTTCCCTCCCACCCGCGCACACACAGCACCAGCAGCAGCAGCAGCAGCAGCAGCAGCCAGCGGCGGCCCTAAGCAGCTTTTTTCCTTCTCCTCCGTTTTTTTTTTTTTTTCTATCTCGCCGACGTTTTTTTTTTTATTTTCACACGTAACTCCGCGGCCCGAGTGCGATGCGCGCGACAACCGCTACCATTATCAACGAGAGAGATTCGCCGCCGCGCGCTCTCCCGCGGGATGAAAACAACCACCAGCACTCGCGACGCTCCGCCGCGGTTTTCTTCGGGAGTTATTGGCCCCGACTTTTTCTCTCGTCGCCGTTGAAGAGAGCGGACCGAGTGAAATAAGAGTGAACGAGGGCTTCGGACAACGACCCAGAGCCTCTCCTGTCGTTGCTCCTGCTGCCTCTGACGCCGCGGGAACTCGGAAAACTCTCGGATAACACAAGCTCTAGCGTGTGTTGGGCCCTCCTCTCTGCTGCTGCTCGGCGCGCACTCTCCTATCTCTCTCTCTCTCGCTCCCTCCGTGCGCTTTCCCTGTGTAAAAGTCGTCGCTACGCAGACGCACTGTCCTCATCGGCGAGGCCCGCCGATCGCGACAATTCCTCGAGATGCTCCAACTCCCCGCGTTGGCGCGTCGGCGGCTCGAGTTTTCTCCGGGCACGAATTCACCGCCCGGTTTCCGCAACAGATTGCGCCACGCAAATGTCCGACGGGGCCTGCCGGACCGAGACCGGAAATTCATTGACCTCAGCGCGCCGAGTGCGCGCGAATAGATAGTTGTTACGTTGTCGCCGTGAATTCTTTCGATAAGTGCGGGTTAAGGACTCATTGATTAGTGGGGGGCGGCTGATTCGGGGCAACATTTTATTCGCTCGGTCGCCAGCGAAGTGGAGAGAGAAGTACGAACTCTGAAGTTTTGCTTACCGATCGAGCAGAGTGTCGCGACACACACACACACATGATCGGTTGGTAACAGAGTTGTAAATCTCTCTCATTTTTGTAGAAATCTCATTTTTGTAGAAATAAAATTGATGGTACAATTGCCTTTGTAATTACGTTTTTATAATAATAACTCGTGATGATTATAATATGATGGGTAAACTTTTAAATAGAGGCAAGGAATATCAATTTCTCGTATAACTTCATGGTAATCTTATTGAAAAAAATGGGGAAATACTGTTAATGCATTGCGAAAATAATGGAGTCACAGATGTACACAAAATGTAATTAAAAATTAGGCTTTTCTCACGGCTATTCAAAACTTCATATATAATTCCATAATCGCTAGAGGTAATCGTTGTAAAATCGTAACTATCATTTTTTTAAAGTAATGGGGACTCACAACACTGGTTGGTAAGGCAGCTTCTAGGGTCCCTAGTTACCGATCGAGCAGTACAGCAGCGGCGCTCGCGGCAACAACGTGAACGATTTATTTCCCCAGGGACCGCGATTTTTCCCGCCACTGAAACGTGAAGGAATTCGCGACATCTCGCTGCGCGCGCGAAAGCAACAACATTAAGTACCCATTGTCGGTTGTCCGGGGCGCGTGCGAGACACGAGAGGTTTTCGGGTCGACGTCCTCGTCGCGCTTACGACCGCCCGACGTTGTCGTCGTCGTCGAGGAGACGGCGCAGCATCCGCGTTTACAGTTACGCTCGGCCTCGTGGTTTTACTTTCGAAAAACACAACACGGCAATAACAACGCTGTTGACATCCCGCGGGCGGGGATTTGAGGTTTGGGCTCCGCAGCGACACTTTCGCCGAAGACTTTGAAAGCGAAAGCAACCTTTATTATGATACTCGATAGCGAAAGCTCCGAAGGCCTCGCGTTGGAATTATGGACGAAGAAATGGAATACGGTGAGCGTCGATCTTCCTACTCCGTTTTATAAACGATCGCGCGCCGCGAATTAATCTCACGCTTTCGTTTTCAACTATGCGATAAAATGATTTTTTAAATCCCGGAATCTTAAATGCCCAATATCCGAATACCGCAATTTCCACAAAATGTTGGGAAAAAAAAGACTGGCTCCCAATTCCTCAATGATTTTATCTACAAATGTTGATATCAAGACCATAATTTTTCAGTGTATTTTTTTTGCTGAGTAAATCAAGTATTTTCTGGATTTTCCAGATCTACAAGCTATTTTGACTGTCCTGTTTCTCCAGGTGCCACAGAAAACTATGAGAATCCATTGCACTTTTTTGCTCAGCAAATCAAGTATTTTCTGCATTTTCCGAATCTACCGAATATTCAACTATAGTCTGTCCCGTTTCTCCAGATGACGTAGAAAATGATGAGGATCCATTGCCGGATGTGGTGGAGGTGAGCGACAGCGAGCCCGAAGTCGAACCACCCGAAGAACCACCCGAACCACCCGAAGAGGCACAGGAAGAAACCAGCAACGATGGAGAAGAAATCGCAGCGAAAAGAGAAAAACTGGAGACGGAGGAGGAGCCCAAAGCGAAGCAAGTGGAAAACGACAGTGACGACACTGGCGAGCAGTGCCCGATCTGCATGGACACCTGGAGCAACGCGGGTGAGCACAGACTCTGCTCCCTGCGCTGCGGCCACTTATTTGGCCACAGTTGCGTCCTCAAGTGGCTGCAGATAGCCTGCACAGCGAGCACGCGGCGTTGCCCGCAATGCAACCGAAAGGCGGCCGTTCGGGACATCAGAATCCTCTACGCGCGCAAAATCTCCGTCGTCGACACTGCGGAACTCGAGAGGCTGAAAAAGCAACTCGATGACGTGACGACGGAAAAAAAGCGGCTGGAGATCGAGATGACGAAATGCAACCTGCAGCGCAAGATCTACGAGCAGGAATTATCAAGCATGCGTAGCCAGATGCTGGAGCTCGAGCGGCAACAATCAGAAATGAGTCTGCGGTTGAACGAGAGCCGAGCGTCGCGTTGCTCGGAGGGCAAAAAATTCCACCTCGAAAAAACGTTGAGTATCTGCCGGGAAAGCAACTGCCGAGTTCTCGACCACAACATGTGGAATCGTTGCCTGGCGATCTCTCAAAAATCCGAAAATCCGTTGTATCCCGGCTACGGGGTGATTAAAATCAACGCTGAGACGTTTCAGACGATGCAATTCATAATGCTTCACACGCAGACGATTCGAGATCTGGCGTTTCATCCGAATCACCGGACGCTAATGATGAGCGTGGGTTTCGATCGTACCGTGAAGATCCTCGATATTCACAACAACATCGTGGTTCACGGTTATCCGACGGCGTCGCAGCTTTGGAGCTGCTGTTGGTCCGCCGACAATGAAAATACTCTGCTGGTCGGAGGTCAGAACGGGACGATCACGGAGTTCGACGTGCGGCAGACGAGCGGAGCGCTCGGGGTTCACGCGTCGCCCGGCGATCCCGCGCCGGTCGCCTCGCTCGCCGCGGTGCCGAGGAATTCGTCGGCGGGAATCCCGCGCGGCGGATTCGTCGCGGCTCAATTGAAAACGTGTTACGCGTACGAACTGAAGGACGTTGGCACGTGGACGACGAGGCTGATGAATTTTGAGGGTCCCTTCGTTTCCGTGCGATACGACGCGAAAAATCATCACGCGTTACTCTCAACGCGATCGAATCCCCGGGTTCCCTACGCGCGACACATGGTTTTCACGATCGAGAAGGGAAACGACGAGTCGCTCGACTGCAACGTCGTTCACACGTTTAATAGCGGACAGTCACCGGTTGCCAGTAGACCGTGTCACGTGAATCTTGAAGACGACACCCTCGTGGCGATCTATCAGGCGTCCACCAAGAGCATCCCACTCTGGAGCGTCTCGAGCGGCGATCAGATTCACAGCCTCGCGGTCGACGAACCCGTGCTCGATATGTGCGCCTTTGGCGCGAACGACTCGACGCATCTCGCTGCATTGTCGGGGAATAGAGTCAGGATTTATAAGTACGAATAGCGCGATCGTTTCGGCGATTTACAGTGTTTAAGGGAGTTCTTGCGTCTGGTATTCGTTGAGCATAAATTCGGGAAAAATGAGAGAGAATTGAGAACACTTCTCGATGGTATAGAAATCTGGAAAAAATATCATCCATATTAAAGGTACTGAAAAAATTAATTTTGTGTAATAATAACTCGAAAATATTATTAACAAGTTGATAAAAAAAACATTGTTTAACAAATTTATCGATGAGCCAATTTTTTTTTATGAGAATGAATCGTTCGTTTTTCTAAATATATATGAATTTTTTCAGATTTTAGAGTTCACTTTGAATTGGTGTTTTTATAGGGAAAATGTGTGAAAATTCAAAGTGAATTCTAAAATCTGAAAAAAATGTGAATTTCGTATGAATTTTTGTCGAAAAATGAACGAATCATTTATTTGTTTATTTTTCTGAATACGTATACATTTCTTTCAGGTTTTAGAGTTCATTTAAAAAAATTGGTTCATTGATACATTTTTTAAACAATTTTCTTTTTTATCTATTTGTTAATAACATTTCAGAATTATGATTATGCAAAATTAATCTTTTCAGTGCCTTTAATGTGCATGCATTTTTTCAGATTTTTATATCATCGAGAAGTGTTTGAAATCCTCTCTCATTTTTCTCGAATTTATGCGAAATGAATACTTGACGCAAGAACTACCTTCACATACGCGCATTCTCTTCTTTCGTTGTACAAATTGTGATGCATTTACGTGTGTTTGTTCGTTGCTCGCGACGGTCTCAGCGTCGCGAGAGCCTGACTGAAAATTCTCTGCCCTCGATTTGTTCATCACTTTATTACTTAACATTTACACAAAGGACTTTTCCGCACGACGACGAATGTTGTGTACAGATTTTTTGGATTTTCCCCGAGGATAAGCGTCGCGGTGTTCGCGATTGGCCCACTAGCGAATAGCGTCGAAGAGATACGCTCGGCTTTTTCTTTTTTTGTTACACCGAAAGTCATTTAGCGATAAGGTAATTTGTGATACGACGTGGATGTTTACTGTAATAAAATATATAGGAGCGGATTAATCGTTTTTTTTTTTCTCGTTTTCTTCAATGATTCGCAGGCATTTACAAAGAATCGTTTATTAATATTTTGTCTTCGAAATATTGATTTACATCGATCGTACCATTTAAACGGCGTACGTGTGGGTCTGTGGGTGTTGTGTTTGTCTGTCTGTCCCTGTAGGTGTTTTATTTTTTTTATTTTCTTTAGTGCGAGGATCGTTACTTCCCGTCGCAAATTGCAGTCACACGCGCCTTCTTTCCGGCGGAAAGAGGTAAATCGTTTATTCTATTTTGTTTTTTTACTTTGCCATTTCGAATTGACGACCTCTCGGAGGACATTAAACGTCGATCTGAATGACACACTTCTGGCACAGCCTCCGTATATATTTATTTATATATATTATTACTAAAAAGAAAAATGATGAGACTTAAATGACGTTTTTTTTTTAACGGGACGTGAAAAGGTCCAATACCTTAACGTTCAACTTTTTTTTTCGCTTTTCCTGTTTTTACTATCGGCGAAATCTTGGACTCTACGATCACCAAGATTGCGAGGCCTGAAAATTTCATTAATTTTACTCTTGCAATTCTCTTTTTCTGTTACAGTTCCGGCGTTCATTGTCTACTCGGTTTGCGGCTCGCTGAACAAATTCTATTTATTCAGGGTAAAAGAGGTGAATATTTGTATACGTAAGATTGAAGCAAACATTCTTATAGGACCTGCAATTTGAAAATATGTGTATAACAATAATTTGGTACACTTAACGGCTGAGAGCTACGGTTTAAAATACTTTCTGTTTTTTTCCGGTACTTTGTGATTGGTATAAACATAAATCAATGATAACGAAAAAAAAAGCAAGCATAATCAAACGACAGATTCGAGGGTGATTTCGAGACGAAAACGTGTTAATAGTGGCAAATTGTTAAATACAATTTGCTATTTTCCTGAGCCTGGAATGTGAACCACTCTTGCTTCGCGACAGGATTGCGTAGGCGTGTGATGAGTTACGTGAGTGCCTTGGCAATATCAATAAACAACAATAAACAAGCTCGCGTTCGTGCGTGCAACACACTCTTTCTCTCTCTTTCTCTCTCTCTCTCTCTCTCTCTCATAATCGGACGTTAAAAAGAAAACCCAACACCAAAAAATGTACAAAATTTAAATATTAACAATATAACTTTAAGGTGTATGATTCTTTTTACAGATGTGGTCTAACGCTAAATAAACCTTGACTATGTCGATAATGTACACTGCGGGTCCTAAAAACCGGGAGGCAGGTAGGGCTTTTCTGGCTACATTGCGCGGTAACTTCGGGGAATCTTGTGGTGCGTGAAAAAAAAGAATACTAGAAAATAAAGAAAATAACCGCTGTTCGCGCGAAAAATTCGCCGATGATCGTTCGATAATTCCCGTTTCGCGATTCCGCACGGAGACTGCGACGCGACGACGCGCGTGAAATAAGAGACAAAAGGTTGCGAAAACGCGAATTTATCAATGGGTAAATAGAGAGGTGTACAGAAAGATCGGAAAACTCGAGTAATTCATTTGCCAGGCCGACGGTAGAAATATTGTCGCTATAAAAAAAAAAAAAAACGTTGCCGAAACGCTCGGTGACGAAGCCGACGAGATCGCGCGAGGTGTTCGGTACATGATTTACGTTATTAATTCTTCTCATCCTTCTCCCCTTTTTCGCTCCTCATTTTTTTCTCGTTTTTTGTTCCTGTATTCGTTACCGAACTGCAATGAGAATGGGAAAAACGCGTATGAACGGTCTGCGAGGTGTTCGGAGGATATTAATCACTAACTGAAGAGTTGTTCGGTGGCGCGCTCCAAGTCCCAGTTGTACGATGACAGGGCGACCCTCGCGTTGTGCTCCTCGATTCCCATGTCCGTTAATCGTCTTATTTTGTCATTTAGATCGGGCATCTTCGCCGGGCCTGCAACAACGCGCGCGCGCAATTCGCACGATTAGACTCGACGTTCGCGGCGATTTTCGCTCTTAACGATCATTATTTACCGACCGCCTGCGTATACACACGTCCAGTGCTTCGCGGTCTGTCGAAACATGTCCGGCTGCTCCTTGTACTGTTTCGCCACCACCGCGTCCTGGGGGTCGTCAGGCTCCGCCGCGGACAGCAGAGCCTGCAGCGATAGCAGCACCGTGCGCAGCGTCATGGCTGCTGCCCTTGAGTATTACATTAGCGAGACATTAGTACCGTCTTTTAACATTTTTTTATCATTATTTTTTTTATACATTTTTATGATTATTTTTTATCATAAGGTTGAAGTTTGCATCGTTGGAATGCAACAAAACTAAAAAAAAATTAATTCTTATTAACCCAGACAATGAAATTAAGTATAAAAAGTCATCATAGCAATTAGTATCTATGATGACCTGTTATACCTAATTTCATAATTTGGGTTAATTAGAATTTTTGTTGTTGTTGAGAATTTCATTACATTCCAACAATGCAAATTTTAATGTAATTTTTTATCACATACCATTGGTCCTTCAGAATATCGAGACAAATCGCGCCTGTTACGGACGATATGTTTGGATGCCATATTTTTGTTATAAAACGTACCTAAAACACAATTTTTATTATTCTCACTGTTGTTTATTGGGACATGAGATGATCTCTCAATATATGCTGTATAGATCACCAGAAAAAGTTGCAAAAATGGAACATCAATTTTTTAAATTTTTTAATTTTTTATATTTATAATTAGATACTCACTTTGGGAGGATTAAAAGGGTAGGTCTCTGGCACTTTGATCTCTAATACAAAATTTCCTCCTTCGTAGGGTGTGTCCGGGGGTCCCGCTATTTCCCCTCTCAGCTCTGTGAAACTGTCGTTGACGAGCTCAACTCGGATAGCACATTTTGCGACCTAGTGATCATAAAAATTAATAACATGAAATAGCGTTCTGTAAAAGTAATTAGTTTTGCATGGACAAAGGCAGAGGAAAGAATCTTTGGAACAAAAGGGCCTAAAACAGCAGTAAAATAACAAAGTAATAACGTTAAATGCAGTCAGTCCGAGTCATTAGTTTTGCATGGACAAAGGCAGAGGAAATAATCTTTTGTACAAAAGAGCCCAAAACAGCTTTGATGGCGCGCCGCCAGTATCAGTGATTATCTAGTAGTCCATGACCACCGAGCAGCCAACAAGGTAGTCACTTTTTTTCCCCCCCTCTCCCGCCAGTCATTCTGTCACAATTCTGTCACAATTCTGTCAGCCCAGTCACGTAATTCCAGAGGGATGAATACTCAAATTTCCACCGATTGAGAAATCCCTCCATCCGCTCCGCCCAACAAACTATTACAATGAATTATCACGGCGACCCCTGACACCCAACTTGGAGATAAGAAAATGGTGAAACTCCCAGCATCGATAATTCCCCCTGTTGACACGCAATAGTACACCGGCAGAGGCTTTTAAGATCGCACACCAGTCTCCTCTCGGACCAAAAAAAAAATGAACAAACGTCCGAGCCAGAATCCCAAGGAACCATCAAGAAGCATGCAAAGTGCGGAGTGCAGCTGCGGAGCGGAGGAAAATGCGTATCGGAAGAAAGAAGAAACATCCACCGACGACGAAGGTGAGTGACGTCCAGTGTCAACGGTTGTCGATCGCACCGAAGACAAAGAACTTTTCGACTCTATCGTCCCCGATATATCGCGTCTCGCGACCGGTCGTAAAAAACGCGCTTTCGAGGTCGAAATCGTGATCGCGATCGGGGAATCGGAGCAGCGAGGATTCGGGGTGGCTGGACGAGGGTTACGGGTTGCATAACGACGGGGAGGACGTCAGGTGGGCAGCACCCGGGGGAGTGGCGAACGTCGTGAGGATATCGCGCGATCGACTCACCTCCTCGCTCTTGAGAACCTCCTTGAATTCGCGCTTGATGCGCTGGGCGGCGATGTTCGCCATGACTCTCGGGGGAAGCGTTGCGTCGCGCTCACGGGTGGTCAGGTCACGCTGTCATCGTAAATACGCGCCGCGCGGGTGCCGAGCTGGGTAAACGTTCCGTGACCACTGCGACGACGAGGGTTGCTCTCGGCGTGCGTTGACCGGCGTTGGGTTCGCCTGCGCCTCCTCGACAGCCCCGCCGACCGTTATCTCCGACACCTGCGGCGAGCGATTCTCGCGCTCCGCGCACTTGGGGATCGAGAGAGAGAGCACCGCGCACTCGTGCGATTTATCATTCGATCACCGCCGGCGCCACATTTGATGGAAGAAAAGTTGACTGTCACCCGCCTTGGCACGCTTCGGCCACTCGCGCAACCCGACTATACCTATATACACGTGTATGCATGTATTTCTCTTTGAATTCGCGGCTGGAGTCACGCCGCGCGGATTCTGCACGCGAATTTGTGTATCGAGGGACGTCACGACTCGGTCGGTAAGGGAAACTGTAACGCGGGGTGCGAGGTGACTTCGCAGTTTTCGCGAAAATTACGCGCGGTTCGTGACGGGGGATTTAATTACGCGTCCGCCGACGCTGAGTTTTTGCTGGAAACGCGGAGACTTTTGAATTAATTTAGATTCAAAGGGCGCGAAGTGTGGCTGCTCGTTGCGTATCCGGTGGGCATGGATCTTTCGCGACTCTCGAGTTGAGTCGAGTCACGTGACGCTTGAGTGCATTTTTTTTCTTCCTTTTTACATCCGTATTTCCGGCGATCTGATTGCGATTACGGGGTCAGGCGTAGTGTCGACTGGGAGAAATTGGTAGACGGAGAAAAACGAGAAAATTGAGCGGGGAAATTTAGCATCATTTGTGAAAAATTGCGAAAGCAGATTTCACTTACCGACCGAGGCGGTTGAAGAGCGCGAAATCCGAAAGTTCCGCGAGACTCTCAAGCGATCTGAGAGATATATTTTTATCTCCCAGCGCGGCACGTGCCGCGCGTTCGATAATTTACCTGGTTTACCCCGGTAACAGTGTTTTGCCGTGTTTTTATCCAAATTTAGAACGAGCTCGGAGGCTCGTCAGTCAGCAAACAGTATAACATAGACATTGTAATATCACTGCCAAATAATATTAATACAACAGCGTCATTGTGGTTACACAGGCCGAACGTTCGCTTCCACCTTTCTCGCCCAATATTATAACGACCTTGATGACAATCATGACAGTCAATTGACTCAATTATGATCATATTGCGCGAAAGTTTCGTAAAACTCGAAGCCGCACAGATGCAGCATCGAGCTATTGCGAAAAAGTATGTGTGTAACCGCATATCGCGCGGCAGCCAGTAAAAATCCAAAGACGACGACAGCACGCGATAGCGGAAGCGTGGAATAACAAATAACCCTGTTGTTCTGTGTGTCAATCATTGCGATATTAGCAAGATATTTGTCTAAATGTTGGACGAGAGATTAGAAGGTGACGCGCGTAAGTACAGTATACGTATTTCACAATGACGAGAGTAGCGAGAGAGACAGATATATATAGAGCGAGAGAGAGAGAGATATTTATTTCGTACTCTAGAACTAGGTCCCCTAAGCGCAATAACATACAGCCATAACATAAGAACAATATAAAAGAAATACAAAAAAATATTAAAGAATATACAAAAATAAAATATTAAACACAATAAGATATAAAAGAGAGGAAAAAAAGAATCACAACAGAGAGAGAGAGAGAGAGAGAGAGATTGATTGATTGATTGATTGTGCTTAATTCATGCCCTAGAAAACTATGGGGCAGATTTTAACAAAGAATTGAACACGTAATAAATCATAATAACAAAATGAGAAAAACAAAAATAACAAAGAAATAAAAATACAACAAAAAACCTCTCTCTCTCTCTCTCTCTCTTTGTATAAAAATACAGAGAGAGAGAGAGAGAGAGGAGAGGCGCCGCAATCGTCTCGTCGCTCGTCTCCGCGAAACGTCTTGCGATAGAAGCGCGCCGAAGAGGGGAAAAACAGAGAGCGAAACGGCAATGCCGACGCTCAGAGAGAGGAAAGAGCGCGAAGACATTCGGCGAGTGTATCGCCGGCGGGCGATAAGCGAGAGCGCCCCGTGGGATATTCGGCGGAGTGGGCGGAGCGACGGGGCTCGCGCGTCACGTCCGGAATTCGGTATCCGCGCGCTGATTGGCAGCCACTCTCTCCTCTCCGTCGGTGCTCTTTTCGGTTTCAGTGATGCCCGTGTCGCAGCCAGTGCGTGCCAAGAGTTTGTTACGCGCAAACTTGGAGAAACCCCGCGGCGGAGTATTGCAAAGCAGAATGCCGAACATCAAGGTCTTCAGCGGCACCTCGCACCCGGATCTCGCGGGCCGGATCGTCGACAGGCTCGGGATCGACACCGGCAAGGTTGTCACCAAGAAATTCAGCAACCTCGAGACATGGTAATGGTCGCCCGTAATCGCCACGCGCCCTCCGCGCTAACCCCGCGTTGCCTATATTCTCGCCTCTTAACCCTCCGCGCGTCGCCAATTCCGGCGAATTAACCACGTGCCGATTTTTCCTCGCCGGACTCGCATTCGCATTTTTTTCTGCCAGTGAAATCATTTTTTTCCCCATTGACAAGTGTTTTGTTTTTTTTTTTTTTTTCGCTCCGCTGGTATAATCGAACAGTCACGAGAGACTCGCGTGGCCCCGGAATGGCAACCCCTTTTTTTATTATTTTCGCCTCTACCCTCCGCGAATTCGCGAATTAACCACGTGCTGCTTTTTCCTCGCCGGACTCGGATCCGCTTTTTTTTCTGCCAGTGAAATCATTTTTTCCGCCATTGACAAGTGTTTTGTGTGTGTTTTTTTTTTTTTCGCTCCCCTGGTATAATCGAATAGTCTCGAGAGACTCGCGTGGCTGGAACGGCAACCCTTTTTTTATTCCCCCTCGGAAACCGGGCCACCCCTGTCACACGCCAGTCGGCGCTACTTCGCCACTCTCTCAGCCCGAAAATCGAACAATCTCGCGGAATTGCCGATCGATCCGTCGTCCGCTGTCACGCCACGGTTGCGCCGGAAAAATCCGACCACGCGGTTTTTGCGGCGCGCGTCAAAACAAATCCTCGCTACCATCTTCCTTTCTCGGGCCCGGCGCGACGCGCGTGTTTGTGTGTTTTTTTTTTCGCTCTCTCGTCTTCCGTCCCACCGACCACGGCGCTCGCCGCGTTTCTCGCGGTTATCTCCGCGTATCTCGCGCGCGCATTTTCGCTCCGAAAACGCGGAAGCCGAGTGGCGCGTCTCACGTGTCCTCGTTGTTGGGTAATCCGTCGCCTCGCGCGTTTGTTGCACGGGATTCGTGCTGTCTCTGCCGCCTACGGGCCTCGCGTTTGTATTGTGTAACACGCGGCGCGCTCGTCAATTTTTTTCAATGTGCCCGCGCGTCTGTGTGTCCATCGAATCCGGGGGTTTTAATTGGCTCTCCCTCGAGATGCCGGCATCTTGCTTTCTCTGTGTGCCACACGTATGCAGAGCGACTCGTATTCTCTTTGTGTCGGTGGCCGCCGACGCAGACTCGTTCTGCCCACGTAGACGCTTAACGACCTTGCGGCGACAAAATGTGCTCCTGTTTTCCCGCTGCCGCTCTGCGTGCCCAGCAATTTCCTCCTTTGCAGCGGTTTTATCCACTTTGCGCAGCATAAAAATTGCTCCGCAATCCGGTTCCGTCGTGGAAAGTGCGAACGGAGCGACTTAGCTTTGAAAAAAAAATGTTTCAGTGTGGAGATCGGGGAGTCGGTGCGAGGAGAGGATGTCTACATCGTTCAGAGCGGAAGTGGCGAGGTGAACGACAACCTGATGGAGCTGCTGATCATGATCAACGCGTGTAAAATAGCGTCGGCGTCCAGAGTGACAGCGGTGATTCCTTGTTTCCCCTATGCCAGGCAGGACAAGAAGGACAAGGTACGCGACTCGGTACATCAATTTTTTTTCCTACTTCACTCCTACGTCATAGGATAGATATGTAAGTTCTCACGCAGTGATGATTACTGTTTACCCTCTTTGTACTTCTTTTTCTTCTTCACTCTTTTTGTTATTTTTTTTTATTCATTTTTTTTACTTCTCTTTCTTTTCTTATCTGCCTTTGTTGAATCAGTATGGAGCAAACATGCGCGTGTCCACGTTACATAATTCATTTGCCGCTGTGCCGCTTAATTGAATATGCTTCGATATTTCCGATAGTTTCAATGTTACTAGAGTCGCTCGTCGAGCGGCACGTAAATCAGCATAGTCGATGCTAATGCGGAATATCGTCTGGATTGCGATAATCGGAAGACCCGCATTCGAGTTCCCCAGAGTATTGAAACATATGAAGATTGAGTTGTAGATACCGGCGGCTGCGGCGGCTCGGAGGAACCGGCGATAGATCCATAAATCACGCACTCACGCATTTTGACGCCAGACGGAGAGATTTATCTCCGGGTGAGGGAGAGAGAGAGACCGACCGGAGCTTACTCGTTTTTTTTTCTTATGATGTCTTCACAGGGCGGTGATGGCGCGGACAAAAGCGACTCCGCTAAGAGTCGCGTTGTCGTGAAGTCGAACGAGTGGAAATTCCGGGTAATTCAGTTGGTGGCACTACTATTACGCCGTTACAAACCTTTTTTTTTTACTATTTACTGTAGCTTTTGCATCCGTATGGGGGAAAAACGTCAGACAAAAGTCGCGTCGATATTTCGCACCATTGGGGGAGCGCAACGTGACCAGAGCTGGGCAATGAAATTTACGTGCTGATTGCCTGAAGCACACATTTAATATTTATTAATTTATTTGTTCACAAATTCTTCTTTTTTTCGATCGTTCAAAAATTAAACATTCAGCATAGAAAAATTTAAATATTTTTTTAGGGTCACTTTTCGTTAAAGATAAATTCAAGACAATTTCCCAGCACGCATGATACTTCGAGTAGTAAAAAAACAAAATGCATGTTTCGTCGATTATTACGCACTGTAAATACGGTAAGTCGAGTGCCAATGAAGTATCGTGAACTTGCAAACAACTGGCCAGCTCTGAACGCGACACATTCGATGTCTCACAAACACTTCACAAGGGGCTTATTACATTTTTATATCAGGTCACGTGTATCATTGCGCGGGCGCTCGACGACGATATCAGAGATCGTTGCGAAAAATCGGGGATCAATTCGTGACTCGGACGCTTTCTGCACCATTTTTGTTTTTTTTTTCTTCCTCTTTCGGCAATCACGCGATTACAGCAGCCGCTAATTATATTCGCGATTGCGCGAACTGCAAAAAATAATATTTATTATAGGTACAAAAGAGAAAAGAGAAAGAAAAATTCACGCAAGCTGAGCGGGGAGAAGGTGCACCCGAAGTCTCGTGGAATCGTTGCATGCTGGACCTCTGAGGCTGTGAAACCTGAGACTATAAATCAGAAGGATCCTCAGGACGATAATTCCATTTTTTTTATTTAATAATTCCGATCAAATATTCGCTTCTCCTAACACGCTTTTGTATCGAGCTCGAGTCGCGCATTCTAAGACAGCTGGCGATTAACCATTACACGGAAACATCTCATGGCCTGCAGTGCGAGAGAGAGAGAGAGAGAAAAAAAAGAGGGAGGGAGTGAGAGCGAGAAAGAGAGCACGAGAGAACATGACGAAACCAACGCAAGGATTGGCTAATCTAAATATCTGTTAAACGAGTCATGACAAACGCTTGGCAGGCATTATTACCCGGTTCGATCCGCTTCGATCATCCTTCATCCTAACGCTGAGACATGTGAGAGAACGAGAGAATGATTTCGCTTCAATTTTCTTATCGTTTGCCGTTGAATTAATGCCACAACGATGGAAAAAACAAAAACGCGATCTCGAGTGAATGCATCATTATTCGAAATCAATACGAGACGTAAATTACCGCCGATAAATCGCGTGTCGCGAGGGTGGAATCTCTTTCGCTTACCCCCCAAGGCATATCGGGCGACGCGAATAACCCCGGGGTTATCGTCCAAGGTGGCGATAACCCAGGGACGGCGCGTTGCGAAAGATGAACTGGACTTACTGATCGCAGGGGGCAAAACGCGTTACAGTTGCAACGGTGATTAAAAAAAATTACACAACGACCTGCGGTATCTCCGCGTTTTTGCCACGGGGAAATTATTGATTTTTATTCTCTCACGAGTTTGAAAGCGCTCTAAATGAAATTCCTTACGAGAGAACGGGCGATTATTTATTTTCCTTCTGGTTTGCAGTGTTCTTGTTTTCATCCTTGCATTTTGTTGATCTTATAAAATTGCACTGTTGTCGTGATTTCCACGTTACAAAGATAGAGCGTCCATAGAGCGGACACATCGCGGGGTTTCCTTTTCATTCAAGTTTCTGAATTAGTTGCGTATTTTCAGGATTTTGTGCCCGACCTGTCGACAGTGAGTATAACGAGCAGAGCGAGATTTTCCGAGTGAAGCGTTTGTTAATTTATCACACATAACTCGTACTATCCGTACTATCGACTTGTAATATCTTTTATTTATTTTCTTGCAATTCTTTTCGTTCTTTATTTTTTTTTCTTTTTCTTACACCTTCGTTTTACTTTCGTTCGGCAAACTATTTTACCGTAGGACTAACAAGGAAATGATACCAAACAAAAGAACAAAAAAAATAATAATGAGAACAAAAAAAGGAGAACATGAATACCTTTGACGTTTCGCTGCACAACCGTGAGCGCTCGACCCCCCATGAATGAATGGAAATATTCGGTAAAAACATATTGACATCTGAATGAGAGGGCAAAATATTAATACGATAGCGAAATATATATGTTGCGTTATCGGCATTTGATATTCTGGGGACAAGTAAAAAATATGTTTGTTATCTTGGGTACTAATTCACTCCGTCGCTTGATATCCATTTCGTTAAGGGCGTCAGAGTCGGCTGGAAATTGTCGACGTTCCTCGTCGAATGCGAACGTCGAAAATTAATTGAGTTTTCATTGGAAAAATCACATAGAGACAAACAACTTTCCTTCAAAAAATAAAAAAATATTCTCCATTAATATTGGAATAGAAAAATTAAAAAAATATATAAAGTGGGAACGATGAAGAAAGATTTTTCCGACGGAAGCGTCGTTAAAAATTGCTGACGACATTCGACGACAAATGCCACCAGTTTCGAGCCACCTTCGACCCTCCCGAACTCTACGTGTGCCAACTAATCACGGTAGAGATGCCTGCCGCGCTCATAGCTTGTGCAAGAGATTAATCCGCATTGCGTACACACACGAATTACAAAACAATTGATGATCTCTGCGAATCGCGTCGTGTCGTGTCTCGCGAACGCGGCTCCAGGTCCGTTCGCGATTCTCATCCGAGTGATAACACGATTTTGTGTCTGTTTTTATTCATTAACAAGGACCCAGCTTTTTGTGACGTTACAGCGCACTTTTTTTTCTGTCTCATCGTAGAATTCTTTTGAATAATAAGACTTAAATATAAAATTCGTTTCGGCGCAATGCATCGCTAGCGTCGCCTATCGTTCGTGAGGTAATAACGTCACTTGCCAAGACGTCGTTCTTAATCCTCTCCGTCGTCTGTCGGCTGCAGGAAGCGACGGTATTAAACCGCGCTCCGTTATCTTGCCGAAAAAAAAAACAATTACCCGGAGCAACGACGAACACTCGAGATGCATTGCGCTCGTTTTTTTCCTACACACTTTTTTTTATTCGTTTTTTTTATTATTATTTTCGTCAATAACTCTAGTGATATTGCTTTACTTACAGTACCCGTCGAGTTTTAACTGGGGTGCATTTGCAACGAATCTTTTTCCTTTTATTATCATCACGTTCGTTTTTTATCTCGTACTACGTTTTATTTATACTTTTTCGTCACTGTCTCTGAACACTTAGCGATCGTATTCATATTTTGACCCCTCCGTAGTGGCTCCGCCGATTAGAGGCAGAGAGCGAGAACGAAATGATAAAACGTTAATTGACCGAAAATAGATCAGTCCTTCCCTCTCGTTGCGTATTGTCCTTGTAAATACTTTTTAAACGCGCTCTACGCGGAAGTCTCTCGCGGTAGAATGCAATAAACTCGGTGTACCTTCGTTTCACGCTCCAATCTTTTCTCGTTTACGTATTTCTTTTTTTTTAAATCTTTTTTTCACTTTTCTTTTTCTTATTTTTCTTCTTTTTTTCTCGTTATGTAGCCTGCGGACCACGTGGATCGCCCGTGAAGTGTGAAAGAGAGAGCGCCGACGACGAGTTAAGAGACATTTATTAATCCCAAACCGAGGAGGCAAAATTAACATGGAGATTTTGTTTGATATTCCAGGAGATAGCCCGTTGCAAATGGACCCGAGGGACTCGCTAAAACCGTGCTCAAGCACTCATCCCGTACGAATATGTTTTACAGAGTCGCGCCCCGATCTCGGCCAAGCTCGTGGCGAACATGCTCTCGGTCGCCGGCGCCGACCACATCATCACCATGGATCTCCACGCCAGCCAGATCCAGGGCTTCTTCGACATTCCCGTTGACAATCTCTTCGCCGAGCCCGCGGTGCTCAAGTGGATCAAGGAGAACATCGCCGAGTGGCGAAACAGCATAATCGTCTCGCCGGACGCTGGAGGCGCGAAACGGTTTGTAACGAAAAATCTGCAATTTGAAAGAAAAAAAAAAAAAAAAAAATCATTCATTCTTTTAATTCAGAATTTAAACGACATTTTTCATCATTTGGCCGAAAAATCATTCGACGGAATCGTCGGTTTGCCGAAAATCGAATTCCTGAAGATCAGTGGGCCGAAAAATCGTCATATTATTGAATCGTCGTTTTGTCGAAAAAAAAAAAAAACATTGCCGAACGTTATTTGTGCGATTCGTGATATTTCCGAATCATCAATAATCGAAAACTAAAGTGACATTATTAAATTTCGGAAATTCAATTAATTCGGCAATATGACGATTCGAAAATTTCGCTCGAATTGAATGACGCTCGGCTATACTTTTTCGGCTAAACGACGATTTGGCCAAATGATGTTCGGCAAAATGACGATTCGGCCGAATAATTTTCGATAAAATGTCCTGACCACTCAAAAAAAGACACCGAAAATGATATCAAATTAGGGGAAGAAATAACTTTCGATTTTTGTGAAATTAATGCTTCGGTTTCGTCGCGCAGAGTGACGTCGATCGCCGATCGTCTGAACGTCGAGTTCGCACTGATCCACAAGGAGCGCAAGAAGGCGAACGAGGTGGCGAGCATGGTGCTCGTGGGCGACGTGAAGGACCGAGTGGCGATTCTCGTGGACGACATGGCCGACACTTGCGGCACGATTTGCCACGCGGCCGAGAAGCTCCTCGAGGCCGGAGCCACCAAAGTCTACGCCATTCTGACTCACGGCATCTTCAGCGGTCCGGCCATAAGCAGGATCAACAACGCGTGCTTCGAGGCCGTCGTCGTGACCAACACGATTCCGCAGGACGGCCACATGAAGGATTGCCCGAAAATCCAGGTAACGAAAATTCGCCTCTCGCCCTCGTCGCAAAAATCCGGATAATCTTAATTTTTTTTACATATTTAATACTTGTATTACTAATGAAGAATACTGTGACACGTATTTATTTATCAGCGCCTGTTCGTAGCTCGTACTGAACTACGATTTTTTTTTCTTTCTCAACTCGCTTGTCTTTGCTCCGTCACTTCAGTTTGGTCTGTGGTTCAATAAAATCGTCTCCTTCGTTAAGATACTCCTTTCGTGGTACAATAGAAACCTGCGTGAAATTCAGTCAACATTTTGAGTATCTTTATGGAAGAAAAATCTTTAAAAAATCGAGCACATTTGAAGCAATTTGTTGAACAATATATTTTTTCATTAATTTGTTTATAACATTTTGTAATTTTTATTAAATGTTATATTGTTTATAACATTTTGAAATTGCTACCTTAATTACACGATTTCTGACTAAATATCAAAAATTCCTTTCCAGTGCATCGACGTGTCGATGATGTTCGCCGAGGCCGTGAGGAGGACCCACAACGGCGAGTCGGTGTCGTATCTCTTCTCGAACGTGCCGTATTGAGCGCGCGGCGACTACTAACGACGAAAAAAAAAACACTCGACTCATACTATGTAAGGAAGAATGTAATCCTACGTTAGCAGTTTCATTGTTACTACTACTCAGTTAAGTTAATGAAAAAAAAAAAACCACGAAAAACAGAACACAAGCAAACAAAAGATCCGAATAACTAGCCCGAGTGAGCGAGACCAGCGGGAAGAGACGAGGAAAGTTTATCCACCGAATCTAGAATCTCCGCGGTAATTACATCATTTTTTTTGTTTTTATTTTATTTTTTGCATCTTCGGCATACGATTTTATTTTTGCCGACGACCGCCGCGCCCTTCAGGCTTTCCTCGTCCGTCGAAAAAAAAAAAAAAAAAAAAAAAATCGTAGACCCATTCCGTGAATCCACTAGATCGCCGTTGAGCGGCTCGGCTCGTTCGCGCTTTTTGCGGGTAGCTCGCTACGCGAAAATTGGTGAAAGTCTTCCTTTCACGAGACGTAAAAGCAAAGGAAAATATCGAATGCTATCGGTAATCGCGGAAGAATGAAATTCCATTAGATAGTTAGGGTCCCAATCGCATATACCGAGACCAGCGAGCGTCGTGTTTGTGATACTTACATCACGATCTGGCATCGTAAGCTACAAACCGTTTTTATTGTTCATTAGAGTCTCTGATTAACGAAAGAGAACATCGAAAACGAATCTACTCACCGCGTGATCGGGGAGCGACGGCGAACGCTCGTCGCTCCTCAGCGAAAAGGAATTTTGCGGAGCGGCGTAGGAAACACTGTTATAGTTTCGATTCCTATCCCAGTTCTGTAACGAATCATACACTGTCGATGAAGATCTCCAATATCTCGTACTTTTACCGGCCTTTTTGTTTCTTCTTTTAGATCTTGAAGACGAATCCTATCCTGAATTCCGAGCCAATATGAGGCAAGCGCTCTCTCCTTAGATACTAAGCGGGAATTGAATTGTATATCGGGAGCGAAAAAAAAACGTAGAGTAAAAAAACTTGCAGGCAGAGTCGCTCAGTTTCCTTCGCAAGAAACTTTTTTTTAAGGATTGTCGATCCCTAAACGAAAAACCACGCGGGAAAAATCTTACAATTCACATCCGAAAAAAAAAAAAAAAAAAAAATCCGTCGAAGTCAGAGAATTTTAACCAGGCGACGGTCGCATTTCGTAGGAGAGAAAAGAAGAGAAAAACGGCAATAACAATTCCTTCTACGTTAGTTTATTATTCGGTATAAGATGCAAATGTTCCGCAGAATGATATACAATCTGGTGTAGATAGTCAGATCCATTGTCCGCCGGCAGAACATCGCCGATGCTTGGCGAATGCAAGCTGACTTGAGTTTAACTCGAAATACAATTATTTCAGTACAATCGAGCTATATTATTTTCCATCGGAGCTTCCGCTCTCGTTTCTCACCCTCGAAAAAAAAAGAACACAAAAACATTCGCGAACGTTTTTTAGGCGACAGTTAATATCTATAGCTTGAGACAGGTACAAAAGGTGGGCCACAGAAGCATCGATTAGCGGCACGATAACTTATCAGTGGAAACTAAGTACGAGAGTGTCGAGTGTACATCTTACGGACTAGACGACGCTGCGAATTCGAGACAATTTCCTAGCTAAACGATCGAAGCACCTTCGCTGTAGTACGGTAGAAAAAAAAGTCAACGCGGGTTATCAATCGATAAGTCCTTCGACGTTGAAACGACGCGATTGTCGTTGGGCCACCGCTTCACATCCGCTCGTTATCACTATGTACAGTTTCGCGTGGCTTTCTGTGGCAACAGCCCTGCTTAGTAATTCCCATTGACACTGATAGAGACCGATCAAATGGACAAAATTCCGATTGACGCTGATCGAAACAGATCAAATGGACAAAATTCCCATTGATGCTGATCGAAACCGATCAAATGAACAAAATTCCGATTGAAAAGTAATCAATTCAAACAGGTTTCAATCGGATTTTTGCCCCTTTTATTATTGATTCCGCCCGGATTTTGCCCGCTTTATTATTGATTCCGCCCGGATTTTGCCCGCTTTATTATTGGTTCTAATCGGATCTTTGGACCAAGAAGTTCGCGACTCGGCTGCGCAATATCAGGGGCGCGAAGCGCTCGACCTATCAGTTGATGGGTCGAAAGTCTCTGAAGCAATTGCGAAGCTCGGAGCGTCGCGATTTCGAGAATTTCTACCAATTCTCCTTGGCACCGAAAATCCACGGTGCTTCGATCTCTCGAGTACCGAAAGTAGCGATAGTTGAAATTACATCGCTAATCGAGACGTTTTTTCGAGCTAGTACCCTGTTTTTTTTTCTTTTACCAGATTCGTACGGAGATCTCGGATTCTCCACGACCCAACAGCAATTTTTTTCTTCTTTTTTTCTATTTTCCTTTGATTCATCCCTGAGACTTGTCGACTCCCGGTGGCAACGTAATGTCGAAAACGATCGGCGGATTGCTAGGCAAATAATTGAGATCGCACGTCGAGGCGTTGATGTATATTATCTTCCCGTCCGACGATATCCCGTAGCCCTCGTGGATGTGACCGAACACGTGGTACTTGGGCTTGACGCGCTTCTGCACGACGGACAGGAGCTCGACGCAGCCCGCCCGGACGCCGCTGCAGCAGAGGTCGCCGTGGCCGACGGGCGGCGTGTGCGTCACCAGGATATCCGTGTCCGAGGGGATCTGCTCCCACTTCGACAGGCAAGGCTCGCCTCGTGGCACGTTGAACGCCCATTTGCAGAACTCTGGTTGCCTGGATTTCGACGCAATTTCGTAAATTTCGCGTTGTGATATCTCAAGATAACAAATATTATTTACATTCAGATAAGCAAATTTCAAGTCCCAATCGCGAAAAATTACAATTGCAATCACAACTTTGAACTTTCAAGTTGAAATTCGCGCTTCTGTTTTTGCGATTATCTGCTTTTCGCGAGAAAAAAAAAAAAAAAAAAAAAAAAAGAGATCAATGTTCATGCATTTAAAAAAAAAAAATTTTTGTAGAGGAAACTCAGGGCAAATCAATAAATTATTCGAACGATTTTCGGGTCCTTTGATGCAAAATTTGTTTTTCTACTGGGAATTCTTAGAAAGCATTTGGAACGTCGATATTTGAATATTAAACTTTTGCCATATTATTTACCAGGGAGTTCCATAGATTTTTATGCCGTAGAGCACAATCTCCGAGTCCTCAAGATAAACGCAATTCGTCAGATAATCCTTGACATTGGCCGTCTGAATGGCTTCGGCGAGAGTGTCTTTGGACATGCCCAGAGTCGGAATGTTGTCTAAAATGCTGGTCCCAGTGTGTTTTTGCCTGTCGCCGCTGCTGTGCGTAGAGAACGGATGGGTGAAAGTGGGATCGAAGCTAAGCTCGTGATTTCCAGCTATGACTATCTTGTGCTTGTGCGGCAGATTTCCTAAAACAGAGCAGAAATTAGGATCGTCAGGTTCTCCAGAAACAGGAGCCAACGTCAGGTTCTTCGTAAACAAAAACCCGGCCCACCTATCCAATTGTTGAACTCGATGACCTCCTGGAGGCTTCCGCACTTGGTGAAGTCACCGGCATGAATGAAAACATCACCGGCAGGAATGTCAAATTTGATGAACGGAGTCAGCGAATGAGTGTCGCTCATGCAAACGATTCTCAACTAGAAAAAAATCAGTTTTTAATCAGTTTTAAATATGCGAATTATCAAAATAATTTTTTTTATACATGAATGATGAAAATACATTTTTTTAAATACGCGAATTATCAAAATAAATTTTTTTAAATACATGAATGATCGAAATACATTTTTTTAAATACGTGAATGATCAAAATAATTTTTTTTTATGTGCAAATGATTAGAATTTTCTTTTTATATGCAAATGACTAGATTATATTTTTTTTAATACGCGATTGATTAGAATTATTTTTTTTTAATCTGCGAATGATTAGAATTATTTTTTTGTAAATACGCGAATGACTAGAACAATGTTTTTTTAACTCGCGAAAAATCGGAGCTCACCTTGTCGGCCGGAGCCTCGGTCGTCGGGCTCTTGGCCACAATTTTGATGACCTTCTGATCCCGCGCGAGTTCCCGCCAGGCGTCCGTGGGATTTCCCGAGAGCGGATGAATCGGGATGTCCATGATCAGCGCATCGGCGTCGTCGAGAAAGCCCCCGTGTCGCGATCAAACTAATCGAGAATCCAGATCTAGCCTAATTGCGCGACGGCGTCTCGTCCCACTCGGGCGAAATCTGTTTTTGTTTACCAGAGAACGCGGTTATCTCCTCGCCGCGCGAAACTTTTATCGCAGCACGAATTCCTCGATGAACAAATTAATCGCGGAATTATCGGGCCGGAGCATCGTAACTTGTCATCGACGCCGCGCCAGCCGGGAGTCTCATCGTTTTTTCGCACGCGACTCGCGAGCGGCGCCGATATCTTCGCCCACCGCCGGCCGCCTCTGGTCGTCAATGATCAACACCGCCAGGTGGTGTTTGTCCCTATTTTGTCGCGCCTGAGAACAACGGAGCGATGGAAACAACAACAACAACAACAACAACTAGAGATGCGAGGTCCATTTTGTGACGGTCATTTGACCGTCCATAAGACCGTCAAATGACGCGTCAAAAAAAATAACCAATTTATTTGTGATCGATTATTTAAAACTGCCGCCAATTGCGCGAGTTTTCAGTTTGAGCCCGAATGATTGATACCTGCGTAACAATTTCAGGAAATCATAAAAAATGTGTCTAAATACTCGGTAAATGTTGTATATCAGCTGATCCGCGTTAAAAATCACGATTTTTAATGCTTAGCTTCAATATAGACTTACAAATATGTAAGTTGAACGTAAAAAATTTCTGACCAAATTTGTGACCAAAAAATAGAAGACCGTCATTTCGCAACTAAACAGGTGTTTTGGTCCACTTTGGACCGTCACAAGACGCTCGTCGAAATGACCGTCATTTTTACCTCGACAAAATGGGCAAAAAAAAATGACGTCAAAAGATCGTCGAATGACGATCATTTTTTGGTCTTTTGACAAATTCAAAAAATTACCGTCATTTCGCATCTCTACGCCGGCTGCTGGTCGTCGATGATCGACACGATCAACACCGCCAGGTGGTGTTTGTTGCTAATTTGTACAACGGGACGACGGCAACAACAACTGCAACCAGCACAAAGCCGCGTCGTTATCATTGTTTTGCGCGAATTACGAGCAAACCGCAAATCATGCTGTGCAAGATTCGCGCGGGACGTCAGTCGATGGACCTTGCACAGTCGGACGGCGAACTAGCGGCTCCGGTCGAGGCTACCATCTCCGGCTGCGGGCCGCGTGGTAGGGGAAGCTGCGAGATCCCCGCCGCTGTCCCGAAACGTCGTCGACCGTGATTACTTCGGCGGTCCCGTACTTTGACCCTCGGTGCCTACGTTGCGCCGGTTAAGTAAGCGAAAAGCGGATTTTTCAGCCTCACCATTCTCGGTCGAAGCTCGCACTCGTCGGGTCTAACGTCCGGTGTTACCTCTGCCAGTTCACAGACGGACGTTATCCAGGTCGACGAGCTTTCCGCGGATTCGCTGCGTCGTGGAATCACGAGAACACATTTGCCATGATGTTGAGCAAGGTACGCGCAATTCTTCGCTAATAAACCGGTTTATTTATTTACCATTTTTTTTTTTTTTTGGAAAGTGCTTAGGTCACGAAATTATCGAACGGATACTCATCGTTCACTTGCTTGTTTTTGGAAAAAATCGTGGGACCTTTTAATCATGATTTTTATTATTACTACTGTAATTTTTGTTATTATTATTATTTTTGTTGTTATTATTATTATTATTATTATTATTAAATTTTGTAGAACAAAAGATTGCTATTTGCAATGTTGGTATCCATGTGATAATAAAAATGATGCGTAGATAAAAAATAAGAAGCCTTGGAACATTGATGGATTGTATGTTTTATTAATTACCTCCAGGTATTTGGCAATGTTGCCAAACAAACAGTCGCCAGAAGCTTCTCTTCCACCGCCGTTGCCTCCAACGGCGTCAGCTTCAACCTGACGGAGACTCAGCAGGAGATGCAGCAGCTGGCGCGAAAGTTTGTGAAGGACGAGATAATACCGGTGGCTGCGGCTTATGACAAGAGCGGAGAGTATCCCTGGCCGATAATAAAGAAGGCGTGGAGCCTGGGTCTGGTGAACGGACACATTCCCCAGGAATTTGGTGAGTGAGAGAGAGTGACGACTCATTTTTGGTTCATTTCACGGTTTTCTTTTTTATTGGCATTGCAGGTGGGATGGGACTGGGTTCTATGGATTGTTGCGTGGTGTCCGAGGAGTTGGCTTATGGGTGTACAGGAATAATGACCGCTATGGAAACTATGGGACTTGCTGTAAGCATGTTTTATTATTATTACTATTATTTATTTTTTAATTTTTTATGTTTATTTTTTATTCTGTTCAAGCTGTTCAAATTATTATTATTAATGTTTACAGAATGTAATTGTTCTACTTCTTTGATTTGCATTTATATAATACTAGTATGACGTGAAAATATATAAAATGATTTTCGAAGCAGAGACATTAAATTTAAATTGATTCTTTTGATTAATTTTTTTGATTGATTTTTGTTTGGTTGATTTTTATTGATATTTTTGCTTCTACTGTACCACTGGTATGTTTGACAATGAATAACATCTGTTCTGCACTTTACTGAGAAAATTCTATTGAAATACCGTGAACGATACGAGAACAAAACGCAGTTTTTGTAATGTCACCATTTTTTTTCGTTTCAGCAAACGCCGGTTAAAATCGGTGGAAACAAGGAGCAGAAGAAAAAGTACTTAGGACGGATGATCGAAGAGCCGATCGTAGCGGTAAGTGTGCCGGAAAGATTTTCAGCGATCGAGGCGTCGTTCTTATCGCTGGAAATAAATTGCAGGCTTACGCTGTAACGGAACCCGGCGCGGGCTCCGACGTCGCGGGCATCAAGACCAAAGCGGTGAAGAAGGGGAAGGAGTGGATCCTCAACGGGACCAAGATGTGGATAACGAACGGCGGAGTCGCGAGTTGGTGCGTTGTGAAGTCTCGAGAATACGAATTAATACGCGTTCCATCTGTCGTTGCATGAGTGCGAAATATCTTGAAAAAATTCTCGAGATCTTCCTACTTGCCAGTAATAAGAATTTTTTTTCGCGTTGAAGGTACTTCGTACTGGCCAGAACGAATCCAGACCCGAAAGCACCGGCGAGCAAAGCGTTTACAGGATTCATCGTGGATCGCGAGAGCGACGGCCTCACACCCGGCCGCAAGGTACGAATTAAGATGCATAACACAATCTTTTTTTCATCACCTTCTGTCAGCGGTGATAGAGCTGCCTGATTTTTTTTCATGGCTTAAAAAAAACCATGATTAAAAAAAATCTATCAGCCCCGATAGAGTCGCTTAATTTGTTTTCATGATTTAACAAAAGCCTATCAACCCCAATAAAGTCTCTTAATTTCTTTTCATGATTAAATAAAAATCTATCAGCCCCGATAGAGTCGCTTGATTTTTCTTTCATCATAAAAAAAAACCTATGAGCCCCAACAGAGTCGCTTGTTTTTTTTATCATAAAAAAACCTATTAGTGCCGATAGCGCCACTTGTTTTTTTTTTTTTTTTACGATAAAAAAGTTCACTTTATTAGCGACCGCCCTGATTCCCTGTGTCATAATTTTCTTTTCTCGTGATTACGTCTAACGTTGATTGTCAATTAACAGGAGATAAACATGGGCCAGCGATGCTCGGACACCCGAATGATAACGTTTGAGGACGTTCGGGTACCCGAGGAAAATGTATTGACCGGCGAGGGCGCCGGTTTCAAGATCGCGATGGGCACCTTCGATTCCACCCGGCCGATGGTGGCGACGGGCGCGGTGGGCCTGGCGCAGCGGGCGCTGGACGAGGCGCTGAAATACTCGCTGGAGCGCAAGGCGTTCAACCACCTGATCTCCGAGTTCCAGGCGGTGTCGTTCATGCTGGCGGACATGCAAATAGGTGTGGAGACCGCGCGGCAGGCGGTAATGAAGGCGGCCTGGGCGACGGACAACAAACTCTCGAACGCGACGATGTACGCGAGTATCGCCAAGTGTTACGCCGCGGACGTGGCGAACAAGTGCGCGACCGACGCGGTGCAGGTTTTCGGCGGTGCCGGCTTCAACAGCGAGTATCCCGTCGAGAAGCTCATGAGGGACGCCAAGATCTACCAGATCTACGAGGGAACCTCGCAGATTCAGAGGCTGATCATCTCCCGTTATCTGCTGAAAGGGCAGCACAAGGCTTGAGCGTCCATTTGTCCGAGATAAGGAAACTTGAGATACTCCAGAAACGAAAGATCCTCCATCAATTTTTTTTTATACCGTTGCCAGATTGTTGCGATATTTTTCGATTCATATATATATTTCGTATACATTTATAACGGAGAAATATGTAAGTTGATCAATGCAATTTTTACACGTAAGTTACGATGTTAATAATGAGAAATAATGAGAAATGTGTTTTACAGAAAATGTTAATAATGAGAAATGTGTTTTACAGAAAACAATCGTGTCGAAGTTACTTCTTAATTTGACAAAAAAAAAAATAGCGGCAGCTACGTAAATCCGAATTTCGATAAAATTTTTTTCGCTCCCGGTTTATCGCAGATTCAGAGGCTGATGAGCTGCCGTTATCTGCTCCAAAGACAGCACAAGGCTTAAGCGTCGATTTGTCCGAGATAAAGAAACTTGAGATACTGCACAAACGAAAGATCCTCCACGATTTTGTTTATACTGTTGGCAGATCGCTGCGATATTTTTCGATTCATACATATATTCGTATACATTTGTAATGGAGAAATATGTAAGTTGATCAATGCAATTTTTACACGTAAGTTACGATGTTAATAACGAAAAATGTGTTTTACAGAAAACAATCGTGTCGAAATTCCTTCTTAACTCGACTAAAAAATAACGGCAGTCAGAGCAAATCGGCCAGTGAATGGACAACTAAACAGACGACAAAACCCAGTGAATGGGCGTTTTTTATGCACGTGATCTTGTGAAAAGCGTCCAACCCTACATAAGTCGAAATTTCGATAAAAGTAAAAAAGAGCCCCGGCGAGCGGCGTCGCGAATTCAAAGTGCGCGGGTTGTTTTCCGCGAGGGGTCGCGGCGCTCGCGCTCCTAAGACGCTAGTCAAGCGCATTGCCGAGCGCCTCCCGTCTCCGCGATTTTATCGCCGAATCGCGCGATAATAACGCGCGCACGTCTATCGGTAGTCAATCGTATCGCCGTGTCGCGTTTGGTGGAAGTAAAACGCGCGGCGACGCGGATTATGCAACTCGCGGTGACAAAAAGTCTCGGTTTGCGGGGCGTCGCGGAGTTGTGACACCTGACCTACTTAGGCGCCGCGTGTTTTCTAAACGCTCGCTCACGTAGCGCACGGAGAGGCGCAACGCGCGCGACGTTGATCGTGGCGCCCTGCGTCCCGATCCGTCGGCTCGCCGACGTCCTCGACTTTGGGCCCTCGCGACTCCCGTTCCACCGCCGCCGCCGCCTGCAACCGCGCGGAAAAGCCTCGACCAACACCCGGAGAATTACGCGTCCACTGCGTGACATTTCGTCGATAGCCGCAGTGCCGTAGCCACCGGGCTCGAGGTGCCCCGCGCATCCCCGATCGCCGCGCGCGCGCGCTTCGTCGTCGATTGCGCAACGAGACTCTCAATGAAATATCACGTCTCGTACGCCGCCCCGAGACGATATTCGTCCGTCCCGATGATCGTCACTCGACTCGGATCGTCGAGTCACAGAGGCTGAGGGCGAGGCGAGATCGCCGCGAGTGCGAGAGAGATAGGAAATAATCTATCGGAGCAACGATACATGGTAACGAGACACGTGTCTGGAAAAATCAAAGTTTTACATCGATGCAGAATTGAAAGAGGAATGATGGAAAAGTTTACTTTATCGCGGAAACGTTGAGCATCGTCGGGGTAATTGTTTACAGTTTTTATTACCGATCGAGTAGGTGTCACCTCGCCTGAAAGCGATTGGCACACTTATCGCCGTCTCGCGTTTTCCCTTTCGTTCGGCCACTGCCGTACCAACGTGTCGCTCTCCCCCCCCCCCCCCCCCCTCACTGCTTCCGCGTGACGCGGGGTGCGCAAAAAATAATAACAATAGACGGCCCAACGTGAGACTGGCGAGGCAGCGACGGCGGTAATTTTGCGCAGGAATGATGCCCAATTTTCGAGGGTCCGTCGATCGGCTCGAGTAACGTCATTATTACGAAATTCGATAGATGCGACGGTTGCGCCAATTTGAATATTCAAATTTGCCGTCTAATTATTGCGAAACACCGTCGCACCTACATACGCGCCCGTACACGGTGTCCCCGTGCTTATCCGTATGCGAGTGTCGCCCGTCCGCGTTCGCTCGCGATTTTAATAATCCAGCCCCGAGGAAACTCGTCGTCGCGTGTGAAACAAACAATAAAAAAGAAAAAAACATCTTCGTTCCGCGAGATTACGTAACTCGCGAATTCCGCCGTGAAACGTGTCTCTCGCGATCGAATGTCAGAAAACGCGAGATCGCGATCCACCGTGAGTATCTCGCCCGGGTGACACCGCGACACGAGATCTTCCTGCCCAAAATCCGCCGCCCCCGCGCGCGCGCGCTTCGACAGTGAGCAACGCGGGTCGGCCGCGATGAATCGCCCGAGTCTCGTCTATTTTCGTGGAATCCGTGGTGACTGGGAAAAAATTCGCTCCTCGCGAAAACCGCATCGGCGATAAATCGCCGGAGTCTGCGCGGTGGCCACGCGAGATCGTCGACCAATCGTGGCGAGCAAGTCGAGAGGGCTCTCCGCGGGTGAGCCGAGAGGAAGAAGAAGAAGCAGCAGCAGCAGCAGCAGCATCGAAATCGTCATAATAATCGGATGCATCAGCAGCGCTGGTCGCGGCGTGTCGTGTCCCAAAGTTGCCGTGTTGCGCGCCTCTCGATCGACAAAAATAAAAATAAAAATACAAAAAAAAAACAAGCACGTCGTCCTCTCGTGTCGCGTCGGGGGTTCGAATTTTCGTAGCTCCGCACCTGAGCTCTCGACCGCCGTCGCGGCTGTCATCGAGAGTGCGTGTCGCGGGACTCTCGCTTGACTAACGAAGTCGTCTGCCCCGCACGCTCGCGCTCTCTCGCACTCCCTCGGGTCTCCCCGTGTGGCTCGCTCGTCGCCTCGTCGCCCCTCCCCTCGGCCCCCCGCGCCACGAATGCAAAGTGTAAGTGAAGTGGCCTACAGACCTACATTTGTCTAACGCGGCGGATTTTTTGCTCCCGGTTTACGGAGGGCGTGCGGGCGGGTGGCGCGGGCTTTCACGCGACAAAATCGTTGCTACTCGCGATAGGTGCCCCGGGGGTGTCCTGTGCGCGGAGACGGCGGTGAATGGGCCGTGTGTGTGATGTCCAGTGGTGCCGCGGACAAGTGTAACACTCGCGGGCCGAGCGGGTGAACCGGAGAGAGGAGCGCGCCGAGCGAGCGTCCGATTTTCGGCGAGCAGCGCCAGCAGCACCAGCGACAGAACTCTGGCCGGCGTGGGCAAGACTCGCGCGTGCGTGCGAGAGAGAGACAGAGAGAGAGGCAAAAACAGAGACACACCGCTGTACCGAGGCTCCAGAGTCGCAAATACCCACACACAAAGCCGCGTGCGCGCGCGCGCTCGCTCGCCCGTACGGAAAGTGGCGAGCGGCAGCACTGCGAGGATCGGCGGCAGCAGGTCCGAATGGCGCGGGAGCGAGGGAGAGAGAGATAGTCGACAAACAGCGTGGCGCGCGCAGCGTTGGTGCGACGAGGACGGGAGACGGGCCGGAGACACACTGACATAGAAATACACTGCGGGCTGAGACCGCAGCGCGGAAGGGAGAGAGAGAGACGGCGTGTGTGTCGCGCGTACTGGCGTACGTGGAGGAAAAAAATACACGCGAGAGAGAGAGAAACGGCGAGTGCGTGCGCACGGCGTGTGTGTCCCGCGTACTGGCGTACGTAGAGGAAAAAAATACACGCGAGAGAGAGAGAGAGAGAGAAAGAGAGTAAAGACGTCGCTCTCGCTAAACGCGAGTACAAATATACCGGGGCGTGAGTTGTCGTCGGCAACCAAAGAGCGAGAGAAAGAGAAAGACAGAGCGAAACACACGAGTAGCAGCAGCAGCAGCAGCAGCAGAAATTCCCCGTCTCTCTCGCTCCCGCGGCGCTCGCGAGCCGCGTAGGTGTCGCGGGTTTTCTCTCTCGTCTCTCGTCACCGCGATCGTCATCGACGTCTCATCTCGGCCGCTCTTTCTCTCTCTCTCTCTCTCTCTCGCTCTTTCAGCCATCGTTGTGTGCAGCGGCGGCGGCGTCTCTTCCACGCTAATCGAGCGGCGCACACAGCGCCGCGTCTTCGTCGACCGCGAGTCTCGCGCTGCGCGCGGGTTGCGGATCGTCGTCGTTTGACGCACAAAACCCGGGGTACGGGAATGCACGAGGCTCGAATGGCAGCTACGACGGGCGCAGCGCAACAGCAGAGCGGCGGCGGCGGCGTCGGGTCGGCCGAGGGCGGCACGACGGCCGCCGGGAGCGGCGGCGGCGGCAGCCTCGAGGCTGCCGTTGTTGTCGTCCCGGAAAGCCTCCCGGAACCCACGACCAGCTCCAGCGGCACCCTCGCCATCGTCTCGGACGTTATTCTCACGCCGTCGGCGCATCACCATCATCAGCACCACCATAACCAACAGCAACAGCATCAGATGCTGAATCCGAGTCCGAGTCAGGAGCAACAACAACAACAGCAGCAGCAGCAGCAGCAGAGAGTGAATCTGGTGAACGAGGTACACGCGAGCGATGCAACTGCAGCACCAGGTAACCTCAACGAAAGTGAGAACGAAGTACCTCCCCCCCTTCTCCCCTCCACCACATCGCTACTTCCTTTCTTTCTTTCCTATGTTTCTCTCTCTCTCTCTCTCTCTCTCTCTCTCTCTCTCTCTCTCTCTCTCTCTCTCTCTCTCTCTCTCTCTCTCTCTCTCTCTCTTTCTCTGTCTTCCCACCTATCGCCGCTCGTTACACACGACGGAGATCTAGCCGTTGGCTGGCTAGACTCGAATGTGCAGTTATTCGAGATAATATCGTGTGTAGTGCGCTGGCTGCTGTTGTGTATGACACACGTGACTCTCTCTGTGTGTGTGTGTGTGTAAGCAGCTTGGATGTCTCTCGGTGCGGAGACTCGTGAGGCGTCTCTCTCGCTTTTTCTCTCCCCGCGGGAACGAGAAAAAGGCCTTTGTTGTGTCGCGTTGTGCGCCGCTTGCCAAACTATCGGGCTCTCGCTCCTTCGCACTTTTCGAGCTCGTCGCGCTCGCTTCCTCTCTCGTCTCGTCTCGCGCGTCGCCCGCGCGGCTCTCGACTCGCGAGACTACGCGGCCCGCGTCTCGTTTATTTCCGAATCTGTCTGTCTCGCTCGGGCGTCACGGTCTCGCCGTAAAATTAGCCGCGTTCTGTCTTGCTCGGGGTTTTTGGTAGGCGGCTGTTTTTTTTTGGTTGGCGTCGCGGATCGGGGTGATTTTCGTTATTTGTTTATTTACGTTGGGAGGGTTGAGGAGTAGAAAATTTGTTTTTTTTTTAGACAAAGAGACAACCGAAATTTATTTATTTATTTATTTATTTACTTATTTACATTGAATGGGATAAGCCCTTGAAAAAAAAAAAAATTAAGGCGTTAGAGCCAACCGACATTTATTAATCAATTAATTAACTTATTAATTTATTTATTTACATTGTACGGGATGAGCCCTTGAAAAAAAAAAAAAAAAAAAAAATCGGGCGACAGAGTCAACCGATATTAATAAATAAATAAATAAACAATTTTATTTATTTACATTTGACGAGATGAGTCCTGGAAAAAATTATATTTTTAAGACGTTACAGCCACCCGGAAATCATTTATTTTTTATTTTTTATTTTTTAATTATTGAACATCTTTTTTGCAAGATAATATTCATAAGATAAAATTCATAACCATGCTAAAATACATAAAATAAATAATTTACAAATGCCACTAATAAAGTAGAAATAATAAACGGTTGTTTGCATGCAATAAGGAAGACCCGGACACGCACAACGGCAACCGGGTCGACCCGGACCACGAGAACCGCGCGCCGTATTTCGTTCTTTGTTGTGTCTCGCGCGCCGCGTCCGCCGTAGGATCTCCTCGCGCGCTTCGCTGAGTAAACTCGCGCCGCCGTCTTCTCTTTCTCCACTTCTCACTTACCTTTGCACCCTCGCGAAACTCCTTTCGCTCTCGTCCGCCGCCCGCGAGTTGGTTTCCTCCCACGTGATTATTATTTTCTTTTATGCCCAATATTTGACTAATTCCCTCTCAAAAAATAAAAAAATAAAAATAAAAAATTCAATCTAAATCTTCCATTCGTCGGCTGCGCAGCGAATCTATTAATTTCCGCTTTGGCACCGATGATAAAATTATTCTCAAAATTACACAAAAGAAAATTCGATTTCGCGACGAGAAAATTGCGTAGAAAATTGATAAAATTCCGCCCGCACCGAGAGTCATCCGTCTGCTCGTTAACCACAATTTTTTTCAGACTGTAACGTTGAAATGCGAGAAAAAGAAGGTAAGTAGCAAGCGGGCAGCTCGCCGGATCAACAGGTGGCTGCGAGTCGCTCGGCTGCAAGGAGCAACGACAAAGCTGGCTGCTCTCCCCACAATTTCCCTCGAAGCTCGCGGTAATTAGAGCCGCACGGGCTAATCGCACTTCCCACGGGGTTCAAGATCTTCGCGTCGATATTCGTCATCAGTGGTTCCCTTTGTTCGTCATGGCTGTTTCATCTCACATTCGCCCCAAGATTTCTCGTCTTCGATTGCGTTTGGGAGTCTCGGACTCCACGTGCAGAGGATTCGCAATGAGGCTGCTTTCGTTGGTCTCGTTTTTCTTCTTTTTCTTCGTTCCGCGGATTTTCAGTCTTTCGGTTCTTGGATTCTTCGGTTCATCAGGGTTTCGATTCTTCGGTTCTTCGGTTCTTCACGTTTTCGATTCTTCGATTCTTCAGGTGCTCGATTTTTAGGTTCTTCAGGTCTTCGATTTTTAGGTTCTTCAGGTCTTCGATTTTTAGGTACTTCAGGTCTTCGATTTTTAGGTTCTTCAGGTCTTCAGATCTTCGATTCTTCGGTTCTTCAGGTTTTCGATTCTTCGTTTCTTCAGGTCTTCGATTCTTCAATTCTTCAGTCCTTCGACTCTTCGGCTCCGCGGCCCTGGAAAGGTTCCTCCACCTTTCCACGTTGATGCAGGCTCGGGACGTTCCACTCGTTGTTTCCCACTTCACGAACAGCGACGTAACAACCCCGCATCACCTGGCCCATTTCTCGCCGCCGGCGTGACATCTGTCGCTGGATTGCGCAACCATCTCGCCACAGGACCGCCGGCCTCCTGTTATTCCGCGCCTTAAAGGGCCTCTCAAATTCTCCCTTTTTAACACACAAAACTCTTCACTTTTTTCCAGGTTACACTAAGAAGAAAATTGGAACTTTGACTACATCGACTTTTTCACACCGGACTGACTATCATTATTATTTTTTATCTACCCAACTTTCAAATTCTGCCTCCACTGCAGAAATAAAAATAAAAATCCTGGATTTTCCATGAAAACCAGCTAATTATTTTTGGGCGGGCCATTAATTATTTTCTTCGTGGTTGAAGGAGGAAAAAAATTCTCAATCCACGCTGGCAACTGAAAGGCCCAAGTTCACGATCGACACGTTGCCCGATCTTCGCCGTCGCGAAATTCGCGAGCTAATTTATTAGCTCTAAGGTGTGCGATACGATCGCAGCGGCGGCGATCGGCGCAATCGAGCCGCAAGAAACTGGAGAGACTCGGTGCGGCAGAGCAGCGGATCGGGAGAGCCGGGTGCAAACGCGCCGCGTGTGCGTCTCACGTGCAGTCGTGAAATTACCGTTGCGTCCCGATAACAGCGCGAGGCGCACGACCGGAAATTGGATTCGCGCGTGCTCGTAAGTCTTTATCTCTCTTTTTTTCACTCTCTTTTTTTTTGCCCCTCAATCTTCATTTCTTCCTCTCACTTTCACCCTGACCGTCTGTATATCTTTCACCAGGAGTCAAAGAGCAAGTGGATCGAAACTGGGGAACCGGAACGACCCAAAGCAAGCTGGAAAAATCCGGCGAGAAGGTGAAGAATAGCGGGAACGACGTGGAGAGGAAAAGTCGTGGAGGGGAGAAAAGTGCGCCGCGTGGACAATGTTGAGACTGCAACGCGCGTGGATTTGACAAACATCTCTACCTGCCGCGCCGAACGTCCCTCCGGCACTTGTTGTGCCGACAAGGGAAGATCGTGAGGACGCAGTAAATCAAGATTATCCGTGCCGTCGGATTTTCAACCCCCCCGAGTCGGGTGTGAATACGGAGAGATGAGAGAGAGAGAAAGAGAAAGAGGGGCGCGAGCTGTGTCTACCTGAACACCCGAGGGTTCGCGCGGCTATTCAGAGTCGTGAAAATATCGCAGGTCGCACGAATTGCATCGGACCCCTCGAAGGGTCTGTCACGCTTTTCGTTCACATCTCACTCTCCATTTGGACCGTCAATTGACGTTTCATTTGGAGCGCGCGACCCTCGAATTTCTGGCTCACGAGACGCGTGGCTGACGCGCGTTCTTCGGGCTCAGTTTTGTCAATTCTTCGGAGGGCAATTTGTTTTTTTTTTTTCGGTAAATTATTTGAGACCCGAATTGCATCGGACCCTTCGAAATTCTTCGCCTCTATATCTCATTCTTGGTTTCTCTGTTTCTGTCAATTGACTTTTTTTTAAATTCACCCTTCATATTTTGGCTCACGAGACGCGTGGCTAACGCGCGTTCTTCAGCCGCAATTTCGTCAATTCTTCAGAGGCCAATTTTTTTATTTTTATTGTTCGTTAAGGAAAACGAAAAAAAAAAGAAAAAAAAAATTGGCGCGACTGACAGTGTCGATTGCGGCATCTGCAGGATATATCGTTGAAACAGGAAGTCTCGCTTGCCCTCGCAAATCTCGCTCGACGTGTTATCGTCCTTCTTCCTTCTTCCGCATTCAGTAATTGCGAGGGGACATACCTCGGAATTCCACTGCTTTCTGACTCTTCGACTCTCTGAATCTCTTTCTCAATTCAACTCAATTCACACTAAACGTCCAATCGATCAGAATTTTTCAACCTCACTATTCTTAAAATAGAAAAACAAAAAAAAAACCAAAAAAATTGTATCCCTGTTCACAAAACTTGATCTCTCTTCCTCTAACGAAACATTAGATTTTCCATATCTCAAGCTGCGCGTTTCCAAAAAAAAAAGAACACCTAACAACGAAAATTCGCTCCTACAATGCTTCATTTGCTGACGAAATGGTCCTTGTAAATCATAATAATATCGTCGTCAAACATTGCAAGAAGTTGAGTCGTGAGTTCAAAGTGTACAGAGAGCGAGGGAACGAGAAAGAGCAGAGAGCTCGTCGGCCACGCGGCGAAAGCTTTCTCATTTTCCCTCGTCAAAGTTGGGACAATTAGCGATTCCGGAAGTCGTGCGCTCCGTTCGGTTATTGGTAGGGCACGCGACCCTTGGCCCCCGCGTTTCCCTCTCTCTGTCTCTCTCCACGTAGTTTCTCTCTCGCCTCGTTTCCGTGAATCCATCACCACGTCCGTCGCGCGCGCTCGACGTGCTCCCAAAATCCCAACCGGGATTATTCCGCTTCCCTCCCGTCTCGTCGTCTTCATTTACGATATATACGCCGGGGTCTCCCACCCTTTTCTTTTTTGTCACTCAAAGGGAAAATATTGCGCCGGCCGAGAGACCGACGCGAATTGACTCTCTCTCCGGCGTTGCCTCCTCATTGTGCAACACCTGACACTGTTGACCCAACTCTCACCGGGAGACGGAGAATTGGGGTCCCCTCTTCCGCTTCGCCCCCCCCCCCCCCCCCCCCCCGTCAGCGTCTCTCCCTGTTGTACCGACGACGACGACGCGAGCGACGACACTAAAGCAATAAACCCAGTGCCCTTCGAGGCCTCTTTGCCTCTCTTGCCGAGCGGGGCTGCGTAGCTTCGCCACTTTGCACCGTGTTTTACAGCCTTACCGGGAACGACCCAAAGTCCCTGTAATTATGGCACAGTGAACGCGACTCGAAGTACCCACTGACTGGGTTGACGATGTTGCATGTCGAACCTTCGACGATTGCTCGAAGACGAGTCGATCAATTCCTCTTGCGAATTTGTAAGAAAAATTCTAAGGGAAATTAGGAGCAACAAAATAATTCACTCCCTAGTGGGGGTGAATTATTGGAATTTTTATGGAATTAATATTTTGTTGTTTAATTTCGTTACAACGAAATACAACGAAATTAGAAGCAACAAAATAATTTACTCCCTAACGGGGGTGAATTGTTGGAATTTTTATGGAATTAATATTTAGTTGTTTAATTTCGTTGCAACGAAATGCAACGAAATTAGAAGCAAAAAAATAATTTACTCCCTAACGGGGGTGAATTGTTGGAATTTTTATGGAATTAATATTTTGTTGTTTAATTTCGTTGCAACGAAATACAACGAAATTAGGAGCAACAAAATAATTCACTCCCTAACGGGGGTGAATTGTTGGAATTTTTATGGAATTAATATTTTGTTGTTTAATTTCGTTGCAACGAAATACAACGAAATTAGAGGCAACAAAATAATTCACACCCTAATGGGGCTGAATTATTCGAATTTTTATGGAATTCATATTTCGTTGTTTAATTTCGTTGCATTGCAACGATGCAAACTTCATCAAATTGCATAGTTATTTAACTTAATTAGGCTTCGAGCGAGCTGATTGGTTGAGTCAACAGACACGTCGGTTGCGCCATCACTCGTTGATTCTCAAGCAACTCGGTCAACCCACTGAATTTTGTCGCCTGGTGTCTTTCTGTCTCAGTAAAATAGCAGTTTTTATTTTCTTTCCACAATCGAATGACAAAAAAAGTCGCAAAGCACGTAGACTCGATTATCAATTGCTCTGTGCGTATAAATCAGGGAACCAGAAGAGGGGGGGGGGGGTGAGGGTTGGTTGGTTTACTCCCACGCGTGCGCCATCGAGCACAGTGGCTTTTCTCTCCGCTACCGCAACAGCAGCAGCAGCAGCAGCAGCAGCAGCAGAGACATAGCTATTGAATCGCTTGACCCACTTTGATAAACCTCGCGCATTGGAATAACTCAATAACACCGGGCGGGCCGGTGGTGCGCTCGCGGGAGAGCTAACAATAATTATTATTCAGCGACGACCGCGCGGCGTCTGCGGCTCCCGAGCCCGGGGAGAATCATCAGTAGCAGCAGCAGCGGCTTCTCCCATCGACATCGCTATACCAACATCGCAATAAGCGATGCGAGTGTCGCGCCGCTCTTCGCGAATTTGCAACGCGCGACAAAAACGGATCCTGCCGTAGCCGGCGAGAACTCGAAAAAAGTTTAGCAGTGCGGGGGGTGGGGGGAGGGGGGAAGGGGCAACCCACCAGTCCCGAAGAGGGGAAGGTGCGGAAAGCGATGAGGGGGGGTGGAGGGACTCAGCCGCATGTATAGGAATTTTGCATCGCTGCAGCCGGATCGAGGGAGGTCGGCGAGCGTAAAGAGCGAGAGAGACAGAGGACTCCAGCGTTTCGATAGCCGCTCCCACAGGTGGCGCGAAGCGGCTCACGTGAAAAGCGCGCGCGATTGCGCGTGGCGCGCGTGCGTCCCACGCCCGAGATCTAGTCCACCGCGGGACGACAGCCGCGCGCGCGCGCGCGCGACTCGACTCTCGGCACCGCATCGACCGAGCGATCCGCGAGCGTCGCGCGCGCATTTCACTCAATCATTCGTCAAGCCAGGCGACGCAACGATAAAACCACGTAAACGAGTCGCCGCCGCGCTAACCCCCGAAAAATTCGTCGTCACCGAGATCGCGACTCGCCGCCGCCGCCACCGTCGTCGTCGTTGTCCCCTCCAATCTTGTGCCAGTTATGACGAATTCGATTGGGTAACAGCATCACGACGTGAAGTAACGCCACGCGGGACACGGTCCGTGGTTTTTAATACGCGTCCTACTTTCCGCTATCTCGCGCGCTCGCGAGCGCCTCTCTGTGTACCGGCGTGGCGGCCGTGTGCGTATATAATACATTCACACACACACATATATATATTTCACACACACACCAGGCTAACAGAGTCGCGGGGAGTCGGCGTGTAGAGAGCGCCGTGAGCGCCGCGCGAGCGTGGACGGCCGAGTAGCTAGGTGCGTGGGTCGCTCCCGCCTCGCGAATAAGCGGCGCCGCTATTGGCCGCACGTCCTACTCCTTTGTCTCCCTCCCCCCTCCCGCCCGCCGTCACGGCGGGCAGGAGGGGGGGGAGCCGCTCGCCCGCCCCGCCGAGCGCCTAGCGACGCCGCCCCTCCACGCTCGCCGCGTCGCCTAGCAACTGCGCAGCGCCGCGACCCCCACCCCGCGCGTCTCCTAGCAACTCGGCTCCCGCCACGCGCCTCGGCCTCCCCACTCCGCCCGACCGGCGCGCCCGTCGCCTAGCAACAGTAACGGCTTCCCCTCTCCCCCGTGACAATCTATCTATCCTTCTCTCTCGTTCGTAGCCGTTCGGCGAAGCAGCGAGCGAGACAGAAGCGACGCTCGACTCTCTCTCTCTTTCTCTGTCATTCGTAGCCGCTCGGCGAAGCAGCGAGAGAGACAGAAGCGACGCTCGACTCTCTCTCTCTCTTTCTCTGTCATTCGTAGCCGCTCGGCGAAGCGGCGAGCGAGACAGAAGCGACGTTCGACTCTCGCTCTTTCTCTGTCATTCGTAGCCGTTCGGCGAAGCAGCGAGCGAGACAGACGCGACGCTCGACTGTTTCTCTCTCTCTCTCTCTCTCGCTCCTCGGTCATCCCCTCCCCCCGCCGCAGCAGTCGCTGCGCGACACCCGCGCCGCGAGATAACGACGCACGTTGCGCGCACCGCGCGGCGCGTCGTCGCTTCGCGGTGCGCGCAACGAGAGTGAGAAGGACTGAAATTGAAAGTGGCTGTCCCACTGGCCCACTGACCTGATTACCCACTGACAATGACACAAATCCCGGCGTGTCTCTCGCTCCTCCTTCACCTCCCCGCTTCTCCCCCTTCGCCCCCCTCTCTCTCTCCTCCTCCCCCGCCCCCCCCCCCCCCCTCCTCCCATCCTCGCTCTCAGCCACCTCGTCTCTCCTCCCGTCCGCGACCCTCAAGGTATATCCCGCCCTGCGTGCGCCCATAGTTTCTCTCGCTATTTTCTCCGCGCCGACTTCCCTCCGGCTTCAGGCATCCTCGCCGCGCCGCGCGCGCGCGCTCATTCTCTATTCCTCGCCTTCCTCCGCGTTTTATATTCCAAAGAGAACACCGCGACGACTTTTCCACGCGCGCTCGCGAGAGTGCCAAGCGCAAACGGCTTCCTGGCTCGTCGAGACCTTCGCTGTTATGGTTGTTGCTTTTTTTTTTCCTCTCTATCTTTTTCCGTTTAATCCCTTCTCGGACTCCCGAGGCCTTCGCCGATTTCTCGAAGTTTCGTGTCGTTACGTGTAAGGATTTTCATACGAGCAATTTTTTTGTTTTTTTTAAAGAGAAGTCTTCGAATTAGGCGAGTCGTCTAATTCGCGGATTTTTCTACGCCAAGCGGTGGCGCTAATTTTTCTTTTTTTTTTTAATTCTCAAAGAGAAATCCGCGAATTAGGCGAGCCGCCTAATCCCGAGCGACCGTCTCGCGTCAGCCTCAACCGTCGTCGCGTCTATCGATCGTCACGATCGAAGTGCGAAACTTTGAATACGATCTAAATACATGTTTAGCCGCGGCAATGTCGACGCGACATATATCGCGATACTCGATGTATTCGCTCGCGCGCGGCCGGTGCATTTGAATAAGAGACAACGGTTTATCGATCTTTTCTCTTTTCAGGCGGAAAGGAAAGAGAGAAAAAAAGAGGAAAAAAAAAGAATACAGCAACCTATATATGTATAGAGGAGAAGACTGGCTGCCCGCTCGCGCCTCTTTAAGGAGGTAGTCTCGGTACAGTCCCGTCACATATGACTTTCGAGGGAAATTTCGAACCCTTCTCGATGAGATAACAATCTGAAAAAAATCAAGCATGTAGAAGGTACTGAAAAGCTTGATTTTGTACAATAGTCATTCCAAAATGTTATTAACAAATTAGCGAAAAAATGAATTGTTCAACAATTTACCCGGCAACCCAACATTTTTTCCCGATCAAAATTATTCATTCATTTTTCTGAATACGTACGAATTTTTTCAGAACTTTGTCTAATTATTAAAAATCGCGATTATCACCGTCCATTTTGCTTAAAAAAATGCAATTAAAAAAAATTCGACAAAAATCCAAAAAATACATACATATCCAGAAAAATGAATGAATAATTTTCATCAGAAAAAAAAAGTTGGGTTGTCGGGTAGATCGTTGAACAATTCATTTTTTCATTAACTAGTTACTAACATTTTTGAATTATTATTATACAACATCAATATTTTCAGCACCTTCTGAATGCTTGATTTTTTTCAGATTATTATCTCACCGAGAAGGGTTCGAAGTTTTCCTCGAAATTATTGCTTAAAAAAAATTCGCCGCCCATTTAACTTAAAAAAATGCAATTAAAAAAAATTCGACAAAAACCCAAAAAAATGCATACATATTCAGAAAAATGAATGAATAATTTTCATCAGAAAAAAAAGTTGGGTTGCCTGGTAAATCGTTGAGCAATTCATTTTTTCATTAACCTGTTACTAACATTTTAGAATTATCATTATACAAAATCAATCTTTTCAGCACCTTCTGTATGCTTGATTTTTTTTCCTCAGATTATTATCTCACCGAGAAGGCTTCGAAATTTCCCTCGAAACTCACATGTGACGGAACTGTACCGAGACTACCTCCTTAACGTATATATAACAGCAGCGGCGCGCGCCGAGGCCTCGTTGGTCTAGTCCGGGCCGGGTCAGGGGGTCGCGAGAGCGCCGCGTGTGTCTTCCCTGTCAATTACGCGCTCGCCGAGGCGAAGCTATCGCGCCGACAATTAATTCGATGGCTTTCGTTTTTGTTTCCCCCTTTTTTTTTCTCTTTTTTTTTTCCTCGCTCTCGTCACTCGCGCAAGCGATAAACTCGAGAGAGTCGGCCGCGGGTTGGGACAATGCGAACGGGGTTGAGCCGGGCCCGGGACGAAACTCGCTCGGCGGGACTCGATTGGAGCTCTCGGGCCTTGGAATAACCGAAACGAGTCTCTCGAGCACGTATTACCGCTAACGGGGGGAGAGGGACGGAGGCCGTAAGGGGGGAGAGAGCAGGGGCGGCAAGGGGGGACCCCCCCCCCCCCTCCTGGTACTCTCGCTTTCGGCGCACGCCGGGCACAAAGGTTCGGTTGTACATCCAACTTGAGGTACAAAACTCGCGTTTGCCACGGCGAGTCTCTCGGCTCGCTCGGGTCTTTCGCAAGATTTTCCCAACCCGGCGCGGCGCTGCTGCTCCGCGGTTGCCCCCCCCCCCTCCTCCTCCTCCTCCTTAGCCCCCCCCCCCCCCCCCCCGACACACGCGCCCGCGCTCACGTATTATTTCGTTCTATATATAGATATACGAGAGGGAGAAACTGAGGGAGAGGAAGAGGGATGACCGAGTGGGAGAGAGAGGAGAGACGAGATTGGGGGGCACGGGGGAGGGGGGCATGGGGACCCGTTGCCGCCGCGCACCACCGCCTACTTTCGCTAGTTTGCGTAAGAATATATATGTATTCGGTTAGCTAATGTCCTCCTCGTGCCGCGAACGAGCGCCGTCTCGGCTCGTTTTGTAAGCTGTAACGATCCCCCCCCCCCCCCCCCCCCCGGTGGCTTCCGAACGAGAATCCCGATTGAATGCTTTTTTTTTCTAACGCGGCGATTAGGAGATTTTTAGAAATTGTGTTTTAATTTTTTGAGTTGGATGGGTCGTGATGGGGCAGATGTTGAAATAGGTTTATTTCGTTAATTTAAAGAAGAAAACATATTAATTGAAATGATTGCTTAATTCCGCTGAAATAAATTAGTGGGTGAAATATTTTGTATTTTCGATATAAGTATTGTTGATGGGTTATTCGTTCTTATTTGCAGAGGAAAAAATCATTTTTCACGTTTTTCTCGTCGAATTTTTCTCATTTTTCGGGCAAACAATGATACTTTTCAGAATCAGCTGAAAATTTCCCATCGGATATGGTTTTCAAACTTTACGAAATGGAGAGAAAAAAGAATCGCAGAAAAGCAAAAATTAATGAACCGTGATAAGCCAGTCACAAAACTATATTTATTCCGTGAATTTAAAATAAAAAAAAGATTATTCCAAATGCCGGATTCAGACAGGATAAAAAAAACGTAAGGTGCCTTCTAGGACGCAACCTGTTACTCGAGCAGCCGCCAGGCTATTTAATACACGACTCGACCGCTTCAAATCGCGAGAGGCTCCGATTAGATCTGAACGGCGGCTGTACCGGAATATCCAAAAGCATTCATAAGTGCGTATTCAAATCGGGATCGACGAAAGTGGTCCCCGGTGCTCACATATCGGTGACACAATCCGTAGCTCCCCCCTGTGCCCCTCTCGCTGTGTTCCATGTGGCGAAACACAGGGGCCAAACTTTCTCAGCTCCCCCGTGACGCCCGCGCGGCGCTCGCCGCCCGCGCGGGATCGGTAACGACTCGCGACTTTTTTTTTCTCTTCTCAAATCTCGCCAACTCCTTACATTTGTTTTTTTTAATTTCCCACGTATTGAACAATTTTTTCGTAAGAACTTCGAAGTTAAATTATTTTTCCTCCCGAAGCTAACGACGAGTTCGACAAATCCTACCGATCCTCGATCGCGATCGATCGTCTTCCACGGGAATCTCGCCTAAATGAACAATTTTTGTAAGAACCATTTTTTTCGTAAGAACATTTTTTTGTTCGTACGAACAATTTTTTTTCGTAAGAACAATTTTTTTTTTTTTCGTAAGAACAATTTTTTTTTTCGTAAGAACAATTTTTTTTCGTAAGAACAATTTTTTTTTTTCGTAAGAACAATTTTTTTTTTTCGTAAGAATTTATTTTTTTTCGCAAGAACAATTTTTTTTTTCGTAAGAACGTTAAACAATTTTTCTTCACGTCGCCAACAACCAACCCGACAAATTCCACCGATCCTCGATCGCGATCGGTCGTCCTGATCCCCAGGAATCTCGCGGCGTCTTCGCCTTTAATGGCAATCGCTGTATATCGTCACTCCGACAATAAATGCGAAAAATAACCGAGAGAGAGAAAAATAACCGCGCGACACACGCGAAGGGAGAGACAGAGAGCCGAAGTCAAGAGAGACGAAGCGCGAGAGGGACAAGATCGGCAATCAGAGGGATAATCGTCGCGACCTCGGTGCGCGCGAGCGGGTTTCGAGGATTCAGCGCGCGGATTCGTCGACGCTGAAAATATATCGCCGCGAGCGCAGCGTAACAGCAACGGCAACGTTCGTACACAGCGGCAGCGGAGAGCGAGAGCGCATTATCACCCCATCCACTCGATTTCGATGGAGGTCACCCGGTGTGGCCTAAGTGGGTCTCGACCACTCGGTTAGTGTGTCATGGCACACTCGTCGTCGTCGTCGTCGTCGTCGTCGTCGTCCACGTAGTCGTCATCGCCAAGTCGTTGCGGCTATTGAATAAACTTAATCTCAATGTATAACCGTCGTTAATAAGGCCCGCCGAGAGCGGCAACATTGGATCACGACTGCGTCGGCTGTTACCGAGCATTCGCGTTACTCTCTCCGCGGCACCCACGGGCGTAGGCATAACCGGTGTGCGCGCTGATCTCTCGCCTTTCCATCGCCCTGCTTATTAACGCCCAGCCCCGGGAGATTAAAACACGCGACCCGCCGATTTTTCGTTCACACGATTCCTGTAGATTTTTTTTGGGCGGAGCGTGAGACTTGAAAAAAAAATATATATATATTTTTTTGTATTTTTATTAAGACTTATTAAGTTTATTTTTTAATTTTTATTAAGTCTTATTAAGTTTTTATTAAGTTTTGTTTTTTTGTGTCTATTTTTTTATCAAGTGTTATTTTAGTTAACACTTTGTATTTACGAATTTCTTTTATGAGTTTTTAAAATTTGTTTCATTGCACTGTGATTATATTTCACTATCTTCTTTTAATTAGTTGTTTAGATTTTGCATTAATTATAGTGCAAACCTGTTGAATCGGGATCGAATCGTGTGAGGTAGATTAAAAAACCGTGTGGGTTAAAAAAAATGGGGTATATAAAAATCCACCCCCTCCCCCTGATTGTACGGTGAAATTGCGAGCGATACAAATCGAGCTGCAGAAAAATCACAATCTGCGCTTATCGTCTGATGATAGTTGTGATAACGACTGAAATAATTCAGAGATACGAGATAACGATTGGAGAAGGGAGATCGCAATGTATTTGTATATATCTCTTGCATCTTGCCACATAAGCATATCGCGCGCTCGTATCTTGAGAAATTTGTTTCTCTAAGGCAACAAATGTTTTTTTAATTAACGCATTTTTTTCCTCGTTTTTTTTTTGGCAGGGATCGCGCAACGATTTTGTGTGTCTACAACGACCGAGTCGATCGGCGGGCAGCCCGGGCCTATGTTTCGCGAGAGACACGCGCAATGTCTCCGAAACGGATCGAAGTATCGGGCTCAAGGTTGCATCGCTCCGCGGGTTGCGCTCTGCCTCTCCCCGCGCCTCTCTCACCTACTCGCTTTTTCTCTCTGTTTCTCTCTGCCACTATCTGCCTCCGCACATCACCGATGTTGCTGCTGTGGCTTATTTTGCCCCTTTGACCCCTCCCCCTGCCCCTCGGGAATCCACGGAATTTCAGATATTCTGTATCACCTGTATTACCTGTAACAAGTGATACCTGCAGGTACTAAATGCAAAAAAGCTAAATGCATACAAAAAATGATCTACACGTCTCGCTCTGCCGCCAGATTTCAGTACTCATTTTTTTTCCTCTAAAATTCACCAAAATTCAATTTCTAATTAATAAACCAGCTTCAATTAAATGGTTGATTTATTAAAGAGAAATTAGGTCGAGCAGTAAGCGACAAAACGAGGATGCTTTTATTGTGGCTCCGAAAGTGGGAAATTAATTTTTAAAAAGTTATGCAAACTTTTTCTTTTTTTTCTTTTTTTCTACACTACTAAACGATCCATCTGTACCAGACACACCTATAATTATGAAAAAATGATCTGCAGGTCTCGTTCTACCGCCAGATTTCAGAACTAATTCATGTTTTCACTACAAGTCGCCAAAATTTAATTTTTCTAGTTAATAAAACCAGCTGCAATTAAATAGGTATCAATTAAATAGAAACTCGGTCGAGCAGTCAGCAATATACGAGGATGCCTTTGTGACTCTGAAAGTGGCAAATTAATTTAAAAAAAGCTATTCAAACTTTTTCTTTTTTTTTTTCGTTTTCCCTATAAACCAGCATCGGTATCGAAATCGGCGTCTCGAGGAGTCGCGAGGTGTCCGATTCGCGGGTGTTCGACGCGTCGGCTGGTCAGGAGGAGCGCGGATTGCCGTGGATAAGAATGTGTGTCTAGTTTAGTGGGCAAGTAGGTCGCGAGCGGCCGCGCTAGTGAAACCGCGGCGCTATTACTATAGAGCCCCGGGTGAGAGTGAGCGAGCGAGTGAGAGCGAGTTGGAAAACGAACGTGGCGCGCGGGGTTCCGTTGCGCAACGCCGCAGCTCCAGCCACTTTGTGTGTTATACAACTATTGACTCACCGGATTAACAAGTAGGCTGGGTGAAAACGAAAGCCCGTCGCGCGATCAGCACCGCCGCATATCTCGTTGCACGAGAGATATCTGCCGCCGCGTCCCGTTCTGCCGCTGCTGCTGCCGCTGGAAACGCCGTCGAGTCTCCGAGACTCGTCTCACCCTCCATCGTGTTCCTTGCTCACATCTTTTTTTTTCTTTTTTTCTTTCAATCTCTCCACCCGCCCAGACTCGCGGATAATTTACACCCACCAGTCTCACCGATAACGCTGTTGTTTTTTTTCGTCTCGCTCCAGCGATCAATTTAAATACGAATATTTCCCACGGAAATTTGACCCCCTTACTCAAAAATGACTCAGGGTTACAAATTGCAGTTTTTTGGACCAAGTCGGGCCCTGGTCAGGGCCCTGGCCTGGTCAGTTCCTGTCTAGCGGCGGATTTTACGCTTATTGAGTCCCCGATCATTTTTGGGGTTGACTAAAAAAAAAAAAAAAAAAAATTGGACCTTGCTCACATTTTTTCTTACCGGTAACGCTGTTTTTTTTCTCGTCTCGCTCCTGCGATCAATTAAATACGAATATTATGTTCTTGAAGTTTGCATCGTTGCAGTGCAACCAAATTAAAAACAATAAAATATTAATCAACCCAAATGATTATACCGGGTACAATTTTTTTATTATAACAACTAAGAGCATGACAAAACAAAATTATTGCACCCCCTAATGAGGGTGATTTATTTATATTTTTATAGAACTAATATTTTGCTTTTAATTTCCTTGCGTTGCAACGACGCAGACTTCAACGTCATCGAATATTTCCCACGTAAATTTGACCCCCTTACTCAGAAACCGCTCAGGGTTACAAATCTGCAGTTTTTTTGGACCAAGTCGGGCCCTGGTCGGGCCCTGGCGGGGCCAACGTGGCCCTGGTCAGGCCCTGGCCAGTTCCCGTCTAGTGCCGAATTTTACGCTTATTGAGTACCTGATAATTTTTGGGGTTGACTAAAAAAAAAAAAATTTGGACAGGAAGGTTTTTGGTTGACTAAAAAAAAAAAAATTTGGACAGGAAGGTTTTTGGTTGACTAAAAAAAAATTAGATAGGAAGCTTTTTGGTTGACTAAAAAAAATGAGGTAGGAAGCTTTTTGGTTGACTAAAAAAAATGAGGTAGGAAGCTTTTTGGTTGACAAAAAAAAATTGGATAGGAAGCTTTTTTGGGATGTAGGAGTTTTTCTTTCGCACGTTACGCCTGACGTTTCGTCCTCAATGCCTCGGCCGATCATTTTCGCGTCCTCGAAGGCGGCTGCTCCTCGTCCGGTTCGTCATTACGGCTTAACGCGAGTACCCGGAGTGTATTACCGAGCGCCTCGGTAAATATGCCCCCGGTGTGCTCCGAGGGGCCTGCGCGCTATCGAGCGAACGGATCGAAGGCGATGCAGGTCGCTCCGCGCGCGCGTCGCCTGCCTCCGGCTCGTTTATTTCCACTGACATTACCGACCTGCCTCAAATATGCCGCGCCGCGCGCCGTCCTCGCCGTGGTGTATATAACGCCGCGTATATACACACAATCGTCCCAGCGCGTCGCGGGCTATCTGCTTACATCGCGCGCGCGCACCCCGAACGATCTCCGCGTGCGCGCGGCCTACGTAATTAATCCACTCGCGAGCGAGGAGGAATCAAATTGAGCACCGCGCGGGACTTTCACTTCGAGCCAAACGCTAAATTTCGTTCCCGGTCACGCGTGAGTCCGCCTTGAACTAGCTCACGCAGATACGTCGCCGCGTAATCGTTATGTCCGTTTTTATGGGCAAGGGAAGAGTAAAGGAGCGGGTACATCTGCTTGTGCTCCTCTGAAGACATATTGCGTGAGGACATCTTGCTGTTTGGGAATCGGGCGAGTTGAAATTACTTTTCTTTTTCTAGGAAGAGTCAAGTACAGCTTTTTGAAGACTTTTGGTAAAATTTCGGTTTTTGAGGACTCGTCCAAATTTGATTTTTTCTCTCGAAAGGTCGCAACGCTTTTTGAGGACATTTGGTAAAAATTAGCTTTTTGAGGACATTTGGTAAAAATTAGCCTTTTGAGGACATTTGGTAAAAATTAGCCTTTTGAGAACATTTGGTAAAAATGAGCTTTTTCAGGATTCGTCCAAATTAAATTTTTTCTCCGAATGTTCGTAACGCTTTTTGAGGACATTTGCTAAAAATTCGCTTTTTCAAGCGAATTCACTTTTTTCCCCGAAGGATCTTGACTCAATTCCTCAAATCCCTTCAGGGTTCCTCAAATCCCTTCGGGGTTTGAGGAATTGAGTCAATCTCTCAACCCCCTAAGGAATTTCAGAAATTTGAGGACACAAAAAAAATGATTCCCTAATCACACAACCCAATTAAAGCGACATAAAAAAAAAAGTTAAACGTCATCGCGGATGTCCCAACGAGGACGAAAAAGCGAAGAGTCAACGAGCCGCGTGGAGAGAGGACGGAAAAAAGTATCCAAACCGTATTGCAACAGTTTGACTGCTCTCGCGAGGATTGCGGCGTGAGGAGAGTGCGGGGAACGGGGGGGGGGGGGGGGTCGAGGAGGGAAAGAGCGGAAAGGATGACGACGCTCGGTATATGTCGCGGGGGTTGCAGACGTCGGATCGATAGGCGTTGACACAGTTACCGAGTAAACCTGGCCCAGTTTAAGCCCGACCTCGTTCTCCTATTCCCCCCCCCCCTCCCCTCTCCGCTCACCCAACTACCGAGCGACGCCTGTTTCGTCGCTATTCCATTCCTTCCTTCCTTCCTTCCTCCGCGTCCCTTTTCCCTTCCTCCCTTCGCACCTTCGCCTTCCCATCCACCTTCTCTCCTCTCGTCTTGTAACTCCAACCATCCCCCCTCCCCTCCCCCCCCCCTCCCTGACTCGCCCACCGCAACTTCGTTCGCGTTCCGCGGAGACACGTGACCAGCGAACCGATTTCGAGCGCGTGACGCTCCGCTTTGCCGCCCCCCGGAGCTAAACACACGGAGGGCAGAAAATGGATCCACCGACTTATTATTATCTCTATTATTTTTAACCTTGTGTGTCGCTGGACTCCGGGGCAATCTGACGACTCTGACGGGGCTCGGGGAAACCAAACATTTATTTCTTTCTTGGGTATCGATTGTTGTTATTATTATTATTATTATTATTAATAGTGATAATATTAATTCGAATTGTTCGTAACGGTTTTTGAGGACATTCGATAAAAATTCGCTTTTTCAAGACTCGATCAAATTCGTCATTGACTGACGGGACCCGGGGAAACCAAACATTTATTTTTTTCTTGGGTTTTGATTATTATTATTATTATTAATATTATTATTATTATTATTATTATTATTATTAGTAATAGCGATAATATTAATAATAAATTTGGCACACGAGTGGATAAAATTACAGGAATATAGTTTGGTTGAAATGATTTTTTTTTTTCACTTGGAGCGGCACAGATATTTAATTTCGCTGCAATTTTCCTCCCGCTCCCTCGTTGCACGCGCGGCCAGTTAAGTTGGGCGGTTTTCGTTTGAATTGTATATAAAGCACGAAACTCCGCGGGTTCGATGGATATCGCGCGGTGCGCGAAATGCCCGCAGTGTTTATCGCGTGCGAATTAAAGTCAGTCGGCGGTGGCCTCCGCGGTCAATCGAAAGCGGTGTTAACCCAATTCTATTCTAATCAGCCAGTCTAATGGCATTCGGGCGACGAAATAAAACGGCGAAATGTGTGAATTTTCCGATCGCGCCGCGAGGGAGGGAGCGAAGCCGCCTTTTGTGCATTAAACACACGCGTAGAAATACGCATCGCGGCAGCGTGATCGATGCACGACTCAATGAAATTGGAAGTTACGGGACGGCCGGCCGAGTATTTTTCTCTTGATTAAATTGATTCGATCGATACGGCGCGCGCGGCTGCCCGTACGGGGCGTTTCGCCTCAAGCGCCACGCGACGACCCTGTGTCTCGATCTTTGGCGATTTTCGGTCGGGAGCCGGATCTACGATTTATGACAGAAAAAAAAAATTTCGTCGCCAAAAAAATATTTTTTTCAAAATCGATTAAAAAAGGTTAATAACCAGTGTTTTCGGGGGTAGAATATGCGACTTGAGAACGATGGTATAGGTTAAAAGTCGATATAAAAAATATATATTTCTGAGGTCGATTTTGGCGAAAAGTTTTTCAGGCATGCGCGCCAGCGCGTGTGACACCCTAGTAATTATTATAAAAATAATGATAAATTATAATAATTATTACAATGATAATAATAAATTATAACAATTATTATCATCATTATTTACAAGATAAAAAAATTACATACATAAAATATAAAGACAACAATAATAATGATAACATTTTTGCTGCATCTCAAGCAAAAATAATTTGTTTCGACCCATGTTTTTTTTCATCCGCTTTTCCTGTCGCCTCGTATTAAAAACTTTGCTTCTCCGGATTTAATATCCCAGGATCAAATAAACATTTGCCCCGCTCTCGCGTTGCTGGTGAGCCACGTGGAAAAAGTTTCGCCTCCCCGTAAGGTCGAAAATAGCTGCGCCCGGTTGTGATGCCTGACGTGGTGTGCGTCTCGTGCCCGCCTACAACTCAACGTAATCACGGGGTCCGCGGCAATGCAACGTGTAATACGCTCGCGCGCCGTACGTCGGACACCCTGCCGCTTCTGTCCCTACGCGAGTTTTTAATATAAATAGACAATTAATCGCTTATCTCTCTCCCTCTCGGCATCTCCGTCCCGCTCGCCGGGCTCGCCAGGTGCCAGGGAGTTAAATTCCCTCAGTAGCAGCAGGCAGGCAGGCAGGCAGGCAGGCAGGCCGGCAGTCAGGTCTAAAGGCATAGCGCGGCGAAATCGATCGCGATATACAGGAGAGAAAAGCTACGCTCGTGCAGCGCCCGGGTGGCCACGTGTCCCGCGCGACGATGACGAGGAACACGACGCGAGTCGAGAGTCGCGATCCGGGCTCTCCGGTCTTTTGCGCAACACACGACGAAAACCACTCGCGCGCACTGTCCGCCTTTATTCCCCATAGGTAGCGGGAGCCCCCCCGCGAGCGCGCTCTACGTGCGCCGTACGCGTATCGCCTGTACGTGCGACATGCCCGATAATAGATTTATGTCTACGTGCGGCGCACGAGCCGTACTTACGCGTCGCCGGCGTCGCAATTGCAGCCGAGGTTCGCCCTGCGCGACGGAATTTCTCGTGCACGCGTTTCGTGACTCTGTCGGTTTTGTACCACGCGGCTCCCGAGCTTCTGGCTATTAGCCACAGCTGCCCTGGTAGAACATTTGTGGCGTCAAGTCCGGCCCTGGTAAGGCCCTGATCAGGGCCCGAGCTGGGCCCGACTTGGGACGGATTTAATGGCTTCGCCATTAGCTGCAGCCGCAGTTGCCCTGGTAGAAAAATGTGTGGCATCACGGTCGGGCCTGGTCAGGGCCTGATCAGTGCCATGTTGGCCCGGCCAGGGCCCGAGCTGGGCCCGACTTGGGCCGGATTTAATGGCTTCGCCATTAGCCGTAGCCCCAGCTATCCTGGTAGAAAAATATGTGGCGCTACGGCTGGGCCTGGTAAGGGCCTGATCAGGGCCATGTTGGCCCGAGCTGGGCTCGACTTGGGCCGGATTTAATGGCTTCGCCATCAGCCGCAGCCGCAGTTGCCCTGGTAGAAAAATGTGTGGCATCACGGTCGGGCCTGGTCAGGGCCTGATCAGTGCCATGTTGGCCCGGCCAGGGCCCGAGCTGGGCCCGACTTGGGCCGGATTTAATGGCTTCGCCATTAGCCGTAGCCCCAGCTATCCTGGTAGAAAAATTTGACTCGTTACGGCTGGGCCTGGTAAGGGCCTGATCAGGGCCATGTTGGCCTGAGATGGGCCCGACTTGGGCCGGATTTAACGCTGTAGATATAGATAGGGTAGAACCGTAGCCACAGCTACAACGACAGCCACAGCCGTAGCCACAGTCACGAGGAGCTCCACACCAGGACTTTCCCTTTTTTTTTCTCTCGCTTCCGTCCCTCGCGCTAAATTAAAATAGCACGATTACGATCGAGCGCGCGGCGCAGCTCCGGAGAGTACAGAGGGTCGAGAGCGCGGTAATTTCGTTGATTAATAAAAAGCGACTCCGCGGCACCGCGCGACAGGGAGAATTAATGTTATTGCGAGCGACGGAGCGCAATTATTTTCTCGCCGCGAACAACGAGCACGCTCGATTATCCGCTCTGTTGGATTCACTGTGAGGATTTTCTACTGTTTTTATTTTTTTATTTACTTTTTATTCGACGAGTGACACAAACGGAGAATTTGTGAAAATTAATGGTAAATATTAGTTACAGGCTGTGAATTTGTTCGATTATTTGTCCTTTTTTTTATCAGAATTCGCAATCGAATTCATCAAGAGGATTTTCAATATTTTTAAATTAATTTTTAATTTTTTTTCCATTTTTATTCGATGACTGACATAAACGGGCAGAATTGATGAAAACTAACGAGTTGTATGAATTACAGCTTGTAAAATTCGTTCAGCTATTTCACTATACGTGTCTCCTTTTGTGCCGCAATTCGTTTCCACTGAATCAGTGAAGAACCGATTTTTTACTCGAAGCGCCCGCGGACATTCGGAAAGGACAGCCCGAGCCTCTCGGCGGGGCGATTACAAATCGACTCGCAAAAAAAAAGGAACCAGGTCGATCGGTCAAGGTCGCCGTCGACCGGCGAAAAATCTTCTTCCATTAACGTTTTTTCTCCGGTTTTTTTTTCTCTCTTTCTCTCTCTCTCTCTCTCTCTCTCTCTCTCTCTCTCTCTCTCTCAACCGATTCCAATGTAATTCCGAGCCATCGTTCACGCGGTATCTCAACCTCAACCTGTTTGTATCCCCGAGATACTCGGAAAGTTTCCAAAAAACGTTAAGCCCGCCGTGCAATTTCGCCCATGCAAATAATCGTCACTCATAAACAAATACGAATCAATATTTCTTAATTTTTTTATTTGAGTTAATTTTAATTTCAATTTTACGCGAATAATTTAACATTTTTAGTTATAATTTTTCACGAATAATTTGTAATTTCTAGTTTCAATTAGCCACGAATAATTTATGATTTTCATTTTCCATTTTCCGCGAATAATTTACAACTTTTTCTTAGAATTTTCCACGAATAATTTATAATTTTTTGTTCGAATTTTCCACTTCGAATTTTCTATTTTTATTTCGAATTTACCAAATAAATACGAACGAATGTTTCGTAATTTGTTTCCCCATCACGAATTTTCAATTTCCACTTCGAATTTTCCACCCTTGACGCGAAACGTGTGGTAAAATTCGCGAGACTCGTCCCCGCGAATTCATCGTCGACGGCGAGGCGAGCGGCGCAGGCGGGTCAGAAATACAAATTCGTCAGGGAATTTTCGAGAGTGCGCCGGGGTCTCGGGGAGATCGGAACGCGAGGAGAGACGTGGGGCTCGCGCCCCCCCCCCCCCTCCCCGTCCCCCTGCCCCGTTCACCAGCGGCGCCGCCGTCGCCCCGCGCCTCCTTCTCGTCTCTCGTCGCGGCGAAACTGTGTCAAGGACAGCGGAGAGTTACTCTAGCTGCGTGTGTTGTGTGTAGCTATAGCTCGATCGGTGTAACACACAGCGCCGGGAGATACACAGAACGAGTGTAGGATCAGCGACGGCGGCGGGCAGCGGTCCGTGAAGCTCCGAAACTAAAGGAAACCGAGCTGAAAGAGACCTCTGAGAATTCTCGTCCCTCTCGTCTCTCTTTTTCGCTCTCGTCGTACCTGAATCTCCTGGTCGCGAACAATTTTTTTCTTTTTTTTTTCTCTCTCGGATCTTCCACAAGACACGACGCTACTCGGTTACATTTCGCCTGCCCCTCCCCCCTCCCTCCCCCCTGCCGATGAGTTACACAAAACGTGGGGGGCCTTGCGTCAATTCGTGGTGCTGCTGCTGCTACCGCTCTGGGCTCGCTCGACTCGGGTACCTCGAGTGCTAATCTCGCGCGGGAGTTTGCGCAAGCCGTAGGGACAGACAGAGAAACGAGGAGAGAGTCGGTCCCCCCGAAAACTTGGATGCTTCGCGGCGTGCTGGAAATAAAGAGCCGTTTGAGGTTTTTTTTTTTCGCTTAAATAGTCGTGATTTATTTTAAAGGTAGCAGGAAAATTGATAAGGGTGATAAGGTGGATTTCAATTAATTCAGTGAATTTTCGTGGAGGGATTTTATAAATTTAATTTTGTGAATTAAGATTTTGCTCTTTGGGCGTTTTTTTTAAGTTTCTTTCGCTGAAATAGTCGTGATTTTTTTTAAAGGCAGCAGGAAAATTGATAAGGGTGATAAGATGGATTTCAATTAATTCTGTGAATTTTCGTGGAGGGATTTTATGAATTTAATTTTGTGAATTGCGATTTCGCTCTTTGGGCGTTTTTTAAAAGCTTCTTTCGCTGAAATAGTCGTGATTTTTTTTAAAGGCAGCAGGAAAATTGATAAGGGTGATAAGGTAGATTTCAATTGATTCAGTGAATTTTCGTGGAGGGATTTTATGAATTTAGTTTTGTGAATTGAGATTTCGCTGCTTGGGAAAGGAAAACAAAGGGCGTCGCGTTGCTTCGTTAGCGTGATAATTGGAGGCTAAAAGGTGCCACGTGTGACACGCCTGACAGGCGCGTAACACATAATTGGCCACCGATTTCATAAAAGTCCGCGCGGTAAGTCGAAGCTCGGACGTTGCGTCGTTGGCTCACGCGAAGGGAAAAGCAAATTACAGGTCTCTGCGATTATTCCTCTCGGTACTCGAGAGGCCGATCGGCCGGGATGGAACCACGAAAAATTCAAAATAAAATAAAGCACACTGCAAAGTCGCGCGAGATGTCGTCACACGTGACCACAGATTTTCGAGGAATCAACGCAATTATCATCGCCAACTCGTCATCATCGATTTCACAGTCACCGCGATCGAATTAAATTGCCCTTAATCGTCACTATGTTATAGACTTGAAATCTCGCGCGGAATCGATTCTCGAAGTCCGCATTCCCCGAGCGTATCGGTTAATCGATACGCGGAGGTCGATCGATCGATGACCCACAGAAATATAACCCATAATAAGACCCATAAAAATATTAAAATTTCCCTTCGGATGCGGTCTTCAAACTTCACGAACTCGTTTTTTTTTTTTTTTTGCAAAAAACGTACCCCTTATTTTTTTGCGTATTTGTTTTTTTTTTTTTTTTTTTTAATTTGAAAACCTTGACCGATAGTAAATTTCCTGCTGATTTCGAAAAGCGCCGTTGCTTGCCTAAAAATAGAAAATTCGGTGAGAAAAACGCAAAAAATATATTTTTTTTTATTGTAACACGACAACAATAATTATATCGAAAATGCGAGATATTAAACCCCCTGATTTTTTAAGAGACACTTTTTGTCAATAAAATATATACAAATATTTAAGAATATAAAAAAATAAAAATGTAAAAAGAATATAAAAATATTTTTTAGCTATATAAAAATATACGACTTCCCACGTACACCGAAAAGTCGTCGCACGTAACTCCGTATTACCAAAGAATCATCGAAATTATCATCGCCAATGATTCACCATCGATTTTACTCCTACCATAAAAAATCGCCGAAGTCGCCTTCTCAACAGTCGTTTTTATTACCTCGACGATGAAATGAAAATCTCTCGCGCGTGGAGTCGATTCTCGCGCTACACGCATTCCCCGGGCGATTAATCCACGACGATGGGAGTGTTATTTGCAATGCGGAGCGACGATAAATAATGAGATTGTTAATCGGGGAGAGCTCAACCTCCAACCCCGCGGTGCACGCGGCTCGCGCGCGGGAGCCTGGAATTTGGATCAAGGAGGGCTCTCTCTGCCCAGCAAGGCGTGACGGCTCGGAGTTCACACACGGAGCGACCTATGCGCCGCGGCCGCCGTCGCCCCCCGCGGCTCCTCGAGAAAATCCACTTCCAACTTCTATTTACAATACCCACACGCGCGGCGCGTGTATATCGATTTGCGATAGAATGCGCGCGATACACGCCGCGGCCAAGAAAGTGAGACCGGCGGGGCGACGGACGTGTGGGACACGCGCGTAGATCGCACCGACGAGACAAAAGCGTCGATCTCTATCGGTTGTATCATTGAACGCGCCGCGCGAGCAGGATACACTCGATATCTCCGCTTGGCTGAAAAAGAGAGACAGATGGAATTAAGAGAGAGAGAGAGAGAAAAAAAAAGAAAGAAAAAGAGACTCGAGGTGAGCTCGTCGCAGCTTCTCACAAGATTTTCGCATTAATTATCTGCTGTAATTATTGTGGAGTAATCGAGGGGAATCGATGAGACGTTGATCTGTCGTTGTAAATATTTACCGGTCGAGATCCGACGGCGAGCGATGTAAATAAAAATCGGGATCGGCGTTGGGATCGGTTAGGATGCGACACAGTGAGGAGGTCGGTCTAATTGCTAAAAATTGCGATTTCGAGCACGGAGAAATGTTAATATTCTTTACAGACATAGAAAAAAGAAACGAGAAAAAAAACTCACGGAGAAAAAGAGTTTATTTATTTATTTATTTTCACGAATAAAACCCAATAATCAGGGAATGATAACAAATCGAATGCCGCGTTAACGATTTTTTTTGCTGTCGCTGCAAAATATTTAGCTACCGCAGCAATTTTTTTTTTCGTATACCGCAACAAAACTTTTGCCGTCACACCGTTAATATTTTTTACCAACATAGAAAAAAGGGAGAAAAAAAAACGTCGACAATCGAAATCGTGTGACACAATGTCGATGGAATTGGGACAGTGACAACACACGGCGCGCGGAGAGCCCGTTGGTGCTATACATTAGCGTTAGTGTCTATATATCTCTGTAGGTATACGGCCGCTGCATCGAGGGTTTTGCATCATTGGTCCTGTTTTTTAAATTTCCCCCCTCGGTACCGCCGATGGAAAACGACGGCGAGCGAGGGACGCGAGATAACCGAGACTGACGATTGCGGCCGCTGCTAACGGCTAAGCGCATAGGTAGAGCGCGAGCGACGCACGAGAGAGACCAACGAGAGAAACGCGTTAACGCTGGTGCGATGCGGAGCGCACCGGAGCGTTACGGCTTGTGTCTCAGGACCAGAGCACACGAGTTTTCTCAGAATTCTTGAACAATTAAGAAAAAAAAACAAACATGTTTCTGAATTTTTGCCTGTATTATTTTATTTCTTTATTTATTTCTCGTGCTCCGTGTGCCAAGTGTCGAATACGAGTTTCCTCAGAATTGTCGAACGGTAAAAAAAAACACGTTTCTGAAGTTATCAATCATTATTATTGTTTCTTAAATTATAAAAAAATATTTATTTAATTATCAATTATTTATTATCGTCCCTTCCATTTTTTAATTTTTTATATGGTTTCGTAAATTACAAAAAACGTAATTTATTAATTATTTATTATTGTTTCTTAAATTTTTTAAAATGTTATACGATTCCTTAAATAAAAAAAATGTTATACGGATTCTTAAATAAAAAAAAATTAATACGGTTTCTTAAATTGTTTAAAAAATCTTAAATTATGAATTATTTATTATTGTTTATTAAATTATAAAAAAAAGTTCCTTAAATTATAAAAAAACGTTTCTTAAATTATAAAAAAACGTTTCATAAATTATAAAAAAGAATGAATTTCATGAATTAATTTATTTTTCGCGTCAGGTCGACACTCGACACAAAGGCGAATAAGGGCAGCGATGCGTGACACCGCGGCCGCAGCAGCGGCAGAGCACTTTGTCTCTCGCCCTGTGCGAAAACTCCCAGTGCGCCGTTGCCGCGGCACCGCGGCGTTTCTTTCTCTCGTTTCTTGCGTGCCTCTTTTTTTTCCCTCTCCGTCGCTCTTTCAATTCTCCTTCACGCATTTATCCTCGTCGCCGCGATTCTCTCGCGCGCGCACGCGAAGCTCCGTCGAGACCGAGGAGTGACGAGAGCGTAATAAAAACGAAGGGAACGCGCGAGAGAGGAGCGCGAGTGTCTCGCGCACGCGGTATTATTTTTTATTCCGCAACAGCGGGCCCGAGCGATTATCCCTCGCGCAATAACGCGACTTCTCTTTGTCTTCCTTCTCTCCCCGACGCCTCTGCGTCTGCCGCGTTCAATTCGCGAGGCTCCCAGCGCGGACAAAGGAGCAATGCGCGAGAGAAAAATAAACGGGCGTGTCTGATAAGGAAATTAAATTTCCATTTTTTTTAATAAAATTAATGAATGATTACTAAAGACGTTTTTTTTAATTAATTTTTTCGTTTTGAGTAAAAAAAAATGAGCATTTGAACATTCAAAATTAAATTGATTATGCATTAAATTGAATTAATTTTTATTCAATAAACGGGAGTCAGAATTAAAAAAAACGACGAATCAGGCCTTAAATTAATTGTGCATTAAATTAAATGTAGAATTTTGATTCAATAAATAGCAGTCAGAATTTTCGAAAGAATGACGAATCAGGCCTTAAATTTTAATCATAGATTAAATTAAATATATAATTTTTATTTAATAAATGGGTGACAGAATTTTTTAAAGAACGACGGGTCAGGCCTGATAAATCGTCGTTCGAGGCGCCGACGAGTGAAGTAAAAATTCCGCCGATGTGCAATTGTCACGAGGTGGCGAGAAAAAAAAAATAGTTAGGCAAATAGCGCGCGCGTACTATGAGCGCGCGGATGTGCCGCGATTGCGCCCCGCGCGTCGCCGCCCACGCATATTTTCGCGTATTTACACGCCGCAGTTTCTCGCCACTGCGGTGAGACACGCCAAAGGCAACCTGTTATATTCCCCCGCCTTCAGCCTATTTATATCGGCCTAGATTCCACTTTTACATCGACGCCGAGCGTTAAGCGCGCGCGAGCGAGCGAACGAGCGAGCGAGCACGAGCGAAACGAGAGAATACGAGCGAGCACACACGGGCGTCGTGGCGGGTACCTTCCTACCGCGGCCGGGCGAAACGCTCGGGGTCTCCGCTGCAGCGGCGAGCAGAAAACGCGTCGCATTTCGAGTCGCGGGTTCCCGCAAAATGAATTAAATGGAAATTTATGGAGCGTGATTATTTTTACGCGAAATCCCCGATATCATGAGTTTTTATTTAAACTAAAATCTTAGAAGAAACTAACATTTTAGAAGAAACTAAAATCTTAGAAGAAACTACAATTTTAGAAAAAACTAAAATTTTAGAAGAAACTAAAATCTTAGAAGAAACTCAAATTTTAGAAGAAACTAAAATCTTAGAAGAAACTAAAATCTTAGAAGAAGCTAAAATTTTAGAAGAAACTAAAATCTTAGAAGAAACTAAAATCTTAGAAGAAGCTAAAATTTTAGAAGAAACTAAACCCTTAGAAGAAACCTTAGAGAAGAAATGTAAAAGTATTTGCAAATTTACATTAAACACAAACTTAATTCGCCAGCTGATAAGTGAAATTAAATTTATTATCGTGGCCGGGCGAAACGCTCGGGGTCTCCGCTGCAGCGGCGAGCAGAAAACGCGTCGCATTTCGAGTCGCGAATTCTCGCAAAACGAATTAAATGGAAATTTATGGAGCGTGATTATTTTTTCGCGAAATCCACGGTATCATGCATTTTTATTTAAACTAAAACCAGACTGCCCCCGCCGATATTATAATAGGGGCGAGTGCCTTACCTAACCTACAGGTTAAGTAAGAAATGTAAAAGTGTTTGCAAATTTAAATTACACAGAAATTTAATTCGTCAGCTACTAAACTCAGTTCAACGTACGAGTGCGACAAAATTACAATTTTTTGTATTAAACTTCCTCATTTTTTGTAGGATTTGTTCAAATTCAATTTTTTATCTCACTACTTAATCGATATAAATATAAACCGGTCATCAAACATAAAAAAATTAAACAAAATTTAAAGAATTTTGTTTAATAATATATTTTTTTATTTAATAAAAATTTGTCATCCAATCATCAGCAAATTAATGTACTTTTCCTGTGTTTCATTCGACGGCTTAAACGATGCAAAGGATGTAATTTTGCTTCACCCTTAAATCCACGACAAATCCCTCTAATCGGCTCACGCGTGTAGCCATCGAGTAGGTCGAATCCCGTCGCGCATATAGCCAAAGTAGCGAATACATAGTAACAGTCGGACTGAGCCGCGTGTCGGGGAATTTATAAAGCACAATAGGTTTCATCGAGATTCCGCGAGTCATCGGTTCGCGACTCATCGCGCCATGTTTCTCCACGTGTATCTGTGGTACCCAATGCGTGCGAGCGAATTGAGCCACGCACATTTGTAGACACACAGAAAGAACGGAAGAGTCAGAGAGAGAGAGAGAGAGAGAGAGAGAGAGAGAGACAGAGAAACCTATTTTATGGACTGTGAGGAGTTCCAAGGAGTAATACATAAGTAGCAGCTATAAAATATCGACACATTGGGAATTCCCATTGGGAGCTGCGTTTTTTTTTTCGCACTTCGAACAGATTTTTTTTTATCCCTCTTATTAATTTGGGAAAAAATTGCACTTGAATTCGTCTTGCTCGTTTCGCCCATAATTGTTCAACCCTCTTATTAATTATGGTAAAAATTGCACTTCAAGTCGTTTCGCTTGTTTCGCCCAGATTTTTTTTTAAACCCTCTTATTAATTATATAAAAAATTACACTTCAATTGGTTTTGCTTTTATTAATTATGGAAAAAATTGCACTTCAATTGGCGTTGGTTTTCGAAAAAATGTATTTCATTTGGCCTACAAAAAAGTTTCACTTGCAGAATTTTTTTTTATTATACAATCTTTTATATAAAAAAAAAATATTTCTCGAGTTTCTGCAATTGCAACACGATTTACCTTTACGATTACGATCGCGACTGAGTCATCCCGCAGAGAAAGAAGCGAGTGAGCGACGAGTAGAGGTGCAGCGAGGTAAAAAAAAAATTATCGCGAGCGCCGCTGTTTACCAGCCCGCCGGTTTATACCCCAATAATCGTTATCGCGCTCTCGCGCGTATAAATTCTCGCGGCAACGCCGCGCTGACCTGCCTCAACGCGGCGACAAAATAAAGACTTACTTAGCCGTGCGCGATTCTCGCGTTTCGGCGAGCCTCTTCCCAACTCACCGCCTCCCCCATATGGAAATAAAGTGTATGCAAAATATATAAAAGATGCATTCCAGATATACACGATATATTCTGTCCGAAAACTTCTATACGCCAGATATATTTTAGGATATATACGAAATATACGCGAGTGAAAAATATATCTAAGATATATCAAAAATATATTCAAAATATTTTTTTATTGTATTATCGTCCGAAAAGTTCTATATGTCAGATATATTTTCGTATATATTTCTTTTCCATTCTTTTCAGATTCTTCTCAGAAATCTCCAGTATGACGTTTAATTCATTAACGACTCATTAACGACATCCGTCACGTTTCTCTCTTTATCTCACTTTCGCCTGGCTCTTTTTTTTGCTCCCCTCTCCTCCCCCCCAAAAAAAGCCAATAAATAACCCGGTGATTTATCGGCCGTGCGGGCGGGAGAGATCGACGACTACGAAATGTTTTTGTCCTCGCTTTTTTAATTTCTTTTTTTTTTTTTTCTGTGACTGAATGGAAGCGGGCGATCTGTGTGTTTCTCAGTCGCGAGACTCGGACGCCGAACGCTTTGGCTGCGGCTGCAGCAGCAGCAGCAGCGTGCAGCGAGGCGTGCGCCGGGGGCTTTCGTGCGTGGAATAGGCTCAAGGCTGCGCCGGTAGCGGCGGCCGCCGCGCCGGTGCAACAAACACGGACTGCACTCTACTTGCACGCTGGCTCCGCGCGCGGCCTGTCCGACTCCGCCGCTTCTACCCTTCAGCGCTGTATCGACTCTCCCGGTATATTCGCGTTGCGTTACGTTACATTAAATGTGCCGTAGAAAAAAAAAATATATATATGTATATGAATTCCGTGCAAATTTAATGGCGATTTTTGTGCGCAGCGAGGAATTATTTTAGGATGATTGGAAGAAGTCGAGTTGAGCGATCGTTTGATATTTGCGAGCTTATTTATTTATTATGACGGTAGACATAATAAATAAATATTGTTTATTTATATACAAAAACTATTTAATAAAACAAACATTTCAATTTAATATAATAAAATTTATGTATACATTTTTTTAAATATATATATAATTTTTTTTTTTGTGTAATTTTTATGTTTGTATAAAAAATATTTAGGGGACTTTTGTTTCTTTGGAAATAAACCCAGACGAATTTTTACGAGTTTCTTGCTGGTCGTTGGCTCATTTATTTATTATAATGGTAGACGGTTTTTTTTATTTGACAACAAATCTAGGCGACGAATAATTAGGTCAATTTTGGATAAAAATAGGAAAATAGACTAAAGCCAGACGTTTGAAAAAACCATTGGAAAATTCGTTATAACGATATCGAGCTGTCCGTTAAAATTAACATTCCACTCTGTGTGCTGGTTGACTGATTTATCTGCCTCTAACGCCGCTGCCGTCGCTGTCGCTGCTGCTGCTCATTCACTACTCTCTAGGTTATTTAATAATACATCGCGAGCACGAGCGACGGCCGCAGATTATACAGAGATTTCCACGGCTACTGCATCGAGAAGTGTCGATGAAAAAAAAAGAAGGGCCTCGGTGATAAATATGACGAGGATACAGCGAGCGTTATCTAATCGCTAAACGCAACGAGGTAATTACATTTTTGTGTGTCCCACGCGCGTGCGGCGTCTCGTCGCGTTTTTTCGCTGCCTCGAGTCTCGGCCTATGGTCATTCGATAAAAAAAAACCCGGAGATACAGTAGAAGTGGAGAAATGTCAGTTGCCTCCATTTTTAGCTTTTCATTATTAATTCATGTTACTAATGTCAGTCATTTTTTAAATTCATTTAAATGATTTAAAAAATTAATTTCATTCATTTGTGAAATTATTTTTAATAATTTTTTAATCAATTAAAATGATTTTTTTAATTATCAAAAATTAGTTTCATTATCTGTTTAAATTAGAGTAACAGTTGTTGTATCAATTTCATTAACTTAAAAAATTAATTTTCCCATCGACAAAACAACAAACAAATAAATTCGTACAGATGAGTACAATCATTTTTTAGGGGATTTGAGCATTTTTTTTACTTTGCACCGTCGTAATTTTGTTATGCTTTGCGACTTTCGGTGCACGACGGAAAAGTGCAGGAGATAACAATAATGCGATCGGACCACCCGAGCGAGTGTCGAAGTCGCGGGGTGACTCACGACTCGGATTCTTTTCACTCGTCGGCTCTCGCGGCTCGCGGGACCGGATCCCGGTTACATTGGCTGCATTGCCGCGCGACAGTCACAATAATACCGAGGGACAGAAAGAGTTCCAGCTGTCCGCTGGCCGCCCGTGTCGCATCCTCTCGCTTCCGGTCTATTATCACTCGGCCTCTTCTCTCCCAAAGAAATTATCAAATCAATGCCCCCCCCCTCCCTCACCCCCTCTTAATCCTCTCACATTCACCACATAATAACCGACTGTCCTCATCTTCTTGTACAACCAGACAGCAATATTTTATCCTCCATTAAAAATAAAATTACCACGTAATTTTTTTTGGAAATAAAATACATTTTGTTAATACATTTTTTTTAATAAAAATAAAATTAATTTAAAATAAATGTATTTTAAGAAACAAAAATATATATATTTTTTTTTTCAAAATAAAATAAAAAATAAAATTACCACATAATTTGTTTTAATGCGTAAAAAAAAACTCCATTAACAAAAAAAAAGAAAAGGTCAGTTTCGATCGTTTGCCAAGACACGTGAGAGACTCCACGAAACGTCAGTCGAACACGAAACGAAAGCTAAAAGCTTTAAAAAAAAAAAAAAAAAAAAAAAAAACTGCATCTCCCCTTTGACTCCCGCACTCGGAGCCCCCGGTGCGTGTTCGAATTTCACGGCTCCGGTGGCAAGGAGCATTAACGGCGCGAACAAGTGAGAATACGAAGGGAGAATATAACGATGGGTATTACGCGGAGAGGAGTAGGTAGCCCACCTATATACGGCGCGCCGCCGGAACTGCAGTCTAGTAACCGTACGGTCGCCGCCTCCGCCTCCGCTGCGCGCGCGCGCGCTCGCCCCACGGAATCTTAAAATTCCCCCTGCCGCACGTAGCGCATTACAATCCCGCTGCACTTGCACTCTGGATACGCGCGGGAGCCGGCGGAACAAACGGATGTCTTGCGAAACTTCGACTTCTTCTCAGACAACAACGAGGGGTCAGGAGGGGGGGGGGAGGGGGAGGGGACTTTAATGATAATTTATTCTTCCTCTCAGCTCGTTGGCGAGTTGAGAGCCGCGAAAATTGGGTCAGGTCTGGGTTGGGCTGGGTATCGTTTTTTTTTTTTTTTTTCTTTTTTTTTTGTGATGCCAGGATGGCCAGCAACACCGGTGATCTTTAAACAATGGAAGCGAATCCCATAACCATAACCGACGCGGCTCTGTTTTCCCTCCCCGGGGAAGGACGAGACCCATATCGGGCATGGGTTTCGTGTGTGCCACCTGTGTCTGTAGGTGTGAATTATAAATCGCGCCTGGCGCGTAGGAACTCGGAGAGGAAATTTACTCGGAGAGTGCCGAGGCGCACAGCTCGACGCTAGGGTGGAAATTGACTTGAGTGGATTTTTTCTTTCTTTTTTTTTGTTACTAGAATTTTTATTTTCCAATGTTCGAGCGTTGTGCGATTTTTGTCCTCCAGCGCTAAAAAGTTCGAGAGTCATGGAATTCTATGATCTATGATTTCCGGCGAAAGAAGTGTCGATTTTTTTTTTTTTTTTTTTTTTTTTTTCAAAACCAAGTACACAAGTGTCTTAACCAGTGTTTTTGGATGCAGAAAATGCGACTTCAGAATAATTGGCCGGAAATTCATAATGCGGCATTGTCGATTTCAATAATGTGGCATCATTAAATTTCGGAAATTCCGCGATTTGGACAAATGACGTTCGGCAGAACGACGATTCAGCCGAACGATTTTTTGGCAAAACGACGTTGCCCCCGATTTTCAGAGCAGCAGAGCAGAAATCGAAACCCTCAAACTTAATCTCACCGAACTTAATCCTACCTAACTTAACCCTACCTATCTTAATCCTACCTAACTGAACCCTGCCTAACTTAGTCCCGCCTAACTTAATCCTACCTATCTTAATCCTACTTAACGTGACCCTACTTTACTTAACCCTACTTTACTTAACCTCACCTAACTTAACCCTAACTTAACATCAGAGCCTGTCCAGGGTCGGTTCACCACCACATATTTTCTACCGCAGACAGCTTTTCCGCTATCCATACACCAAGCCCCGTGTGCCCCGTGCCATTGCACCCCGGTGTGGTGTGTTGCAGCTGCGCGCGCGGGGGTTCCGTGTGTCTCACTCACCGCCGCGTGGGGTGGCCCACGTTGCCGCGGCCGCCGCTATGCTCTAGGCATGCACAGCACGAAACTGCGCGTCCGCGAGAGGGTGGTACGCGGGTGGAGGGGGGGGGGAGGACGAGGGGTGAAGGGGGGCTTGGCGGTGTGCAGTGCGGGATACGCGGCGCGCGGAGAGTGCGGTCAAGTGTACCGGGTAACTGGGTCAATGAGAACCGTCTCACGAGACGCGCGCAAGCGCGCGGGATCGAGCTGTAACTATGTATATAACCGAGCCGCGCACTCGTTCGCCAGCTTCTCCGCCTATATATCTATATATACACATCGCGAGCAACACACGTGCGCCGTAAATACGTGTGTAACGCGCGCACCTGCATTTTACACACCGGGGTGCTCTAGGTGCTCTCCATGCGTTATATATAGCCGAAAACCACCGGCTATTATTACCGGTGGGGGGGGGGGGGGGGGGAGAGAGTTTTCAATCCCCCGCGGAGGCTCCTCGCGGCCATTTCCGTTTTACTTTATCTCCGCGCGTTTCCTTCCACCGTAATTGCGCCCGAATGTGTCTTACGGATGTATCGATTCGCCTTGGCGCAGGGGCGAATTTTGTACGAGCCGACACCGGAGAGAGAGTCGATATCCTCCCCCCAGAGGGAAAAAAGTGGGATGCGATTTTCGACGGGGAGTCGGTTCATGAATTCTGAAACGGGAAACCTCGAAAACCATAAGTTTTACCATTGCAGAGTCAGGCAGCAGTTTTATCTTTGGCGGAGCTGAGAGAAAAATCCAATCCACTGTAGCGGCTTTTCCTTCGTTCTCGTTGGTCTATCATTTTTTTTACTCGCGTTTCCCTTCGCTGTCATCGTGGAAATATATTTTACACCAATATTGATTTTCTACACTGGAGATCAGCCCATAAATTCCGAAAGCTCGGAAACCATAAGTCACGCAGCAATTTTTTTATTTACTTGATTCCGAAACAGCAAAAACCATAAATCTCACAGAAATTTGATTTTATTTATATTCCGAAACCTCAAAAACCGCAAGTCTCACAGCAATTTTATTTTATTTTATTTCATTCCGAAACCTCGAAAACCATAAGTCTCACAGCAAAATGTTATCTTTGCCAGAAACCTTTAAAAAAAAATCCAATCCACTATATCGTCTATTTCCCTTCATTCCCGCTGGTCTATTTTTTTTTCTCCGCCTTTCCTTTCGTGGTAATTGTCCAAATGTATTTTATAGCGATATCGATTCGTCTCATTTTCCTCTCCCTCTCGCTCGCTTGGCTCACAGGTGCCGCGCGCGCTTGGATCGTTCGCGTAGGACGCGGTATAGGAAGTGCGGAGTGAGCCTATATGCCGGTCCGCGTGCGGAGGGACGCGGGGCTTCTGCCCGTCGTACTCGAGCGCCATTACCGATGCAAATGCGATGCATTGGCATCGATCACGGCGCCCTATAGCTAGTCGCAAGACGTCGCCGGTGCCTGGAATAAACTCGCCGGCTATCGAGAGAGCCTCGAGTCTCTCTCTCTCTCTCTCTTACTCGAGCTGGTCGCGTTACACACGTAGCGGACGCCCTGCAGTGCATCCGAGTCGTGATACAGTCTCCACACCGCTCGCTCGCTGCATTGCCTACTGTGGTGCCGCCGCCGCCGTCGCCGCGTTGGTAGACGCGCGGCGCTCTCTGGCTCAAGTGCACCGGGTAAATGGGTCAATGGTGCAGCGTAGGCGAGCGAGAGAATCGTGCCGCGAGCGAGCGAGTGGGGGGGGGGGGGGGGATGAAATTCGCGAATTTGTCATCTGTCCCCGGCGCGCGAGACTCACGTGCTAGTCTTGCGGACAAATACGTTGATCGATCTATTTGGACCTTCGATATGATGCGGAATACGATACGGTAATAATTTGCGGCTGATACGGGGCGTATTATAAAATTTTGATAAAATGCAATGGAACATGTGGTTTTTTTACTTTTTTTTTTGCGGTTTCTGTGGAATCCGTATGGGCTAATAATAATGTTATATTTGTCGCAAAAAAAAATTTAAGTTTTTCTCGACGAATTTTCTATTTTTCGGACAAACAACGGTGCTTTTCGGAATCAGCAGGAAATTTGCCGTTGAATGGGGTTTTCAAACTTTGCGGAATTGACTTTTTTTTTGCTAATAACGCAGGGGAAAAATGACGGGTTCGATCGATCAAAAAAACAAGTAACCTCGATTCTAGTGAAGTAACGAAATCTCGAAAAGATTGCGAACATTTTTTTTATTTATTTTTAACACCTTATGTCGACGTATTTTTGCTCGTAGACAACGAATTCGCTATTACTTTTTTTCTAAACGCGATAATTTTCACGAAAAATGTTAAAAACATGATTATTTCCGATTTTTAAAATGTATTCTTTACATCATCTGACGAAAATTTATTTTTCATCAATTCAACGTTGAACTTACATTTTTTAGTTAAATTTTTTTTAACACACAATTTATCGATTTGAAAAAAAAAAATCTTCTCCAATGACCCTGGATTAGTTTGCAATAAACCGGATGTGATTTACGCGCTTCTCGTTCATTGAAGCAGCGTGTCGCGTCCTCGCCACTTCGTTGGAATTGGCTATCGCGAATTCCGACGAATCTCCCGGGGCTATCGGTTGTTTTCCAATCGTCGATACGGCGCGAGAGCCGAAACGCCGCCGATGTCTTCCGGTAACAAGACGAGGCCGAGGACGCGACGATCGTCATCGTCGCCGCGGTCGTCGATAATAACGACACGACGCAACGAGCGATCCTCGATTCTCGGCCACCGGTGCACCGATCACTTCCTCTTATCTCCGTTTTCGCAAACGTTCCACCTGCCAATTTTTTTTTTCTTCTTCTAACGATAAACCAAAGTCTGTCAATTTTCACAGCAGCAGTGCGAAAAATGGACAGGAAGAAAAATTCGTGACTCCAACTCCAACATCTTCGCAGGACTTATTAAAAAAATTAATTCAATTTTCAATCAGTGCCTCCGAATTCGTTTGCCACAAAATTGATACGGAATTTGTTGCCAACATTGGAATCCAATTAAAAAGCGGCATATTCGTTTGACAAAATAAAAACAAGATTTCTCTTCGATATATTGGAATCCGAATCAGCTCTGGACATTTTAGTGACCGATCGCTTCCTCTTATCTCGCCCTTTTCGCAAACGTTTCACCTGCCGTCCCGGCTGCCTCGGCTCGCCGCTCGTTGTCAGCCGCCCCGCGAGTCTAAACTCCTCACTGTCGAATTATGTAAGCCGCACTCGGTCGGCGGTTTACAGCCCGCGTGCCGTACGCTCCACATACATGTAATACATATACATCGATACACATCTACATCTATATTTATGCGACAGAATGAGAGTCCGAACGCCGATGCGCTTAAATAAATAATGCACGACACTCGCTGTGCAATCCACTTGTAGGTAGGAATCTGCCTTACCGACTCCTCGTCGCGCGCTGTGTGTCGTCTGCACACCACTTTTTTTCTTCATCGTCCTAATTTTCATCGTCGATACACGCCGGCCGTACGTGCGATCGATACAACGAGCATTAATTATAACATGACGAAAAAAAAAAAAAAAAATCGGTCGCGCGTTAATTAATCACGGTAGGATTCCAGTCTCGCGTATTACGCGCTGTGTATTCGTGGCGTCAATATTGACGGTAGAGTCAGCGAGATCTGCATTCGGGGTGACGGCTGAAGTGTTATAAATTCCTGGGTGGAATCCGACCAGACGTCCTGGTTGAATCCTAATCGGAAAACTGGTAACCTGGGTAGATACCGGTTAGATCCCTAACGATTTTTTTTTTTTTTCATGTTAAAAGAAAGTCCATTCATTTTCACAGCTGCAGGGTGAAAAATTGTGAGGACGAAAAATTCTTGTTATTCTTGTCCTAATTTAAAAAATTCGTCCTGCAAATTCAAATAATCCAATTTTTAATTTAAAAAAATTGTTATAAAAAAAATGGATAAAAAATTGCTTGATTAAGAAAAAATGTAATTAAAAAAAAATGGATACAAAATTGTTTGATTAAGAAAAAAAATGTAATTAAAAAAGAATTTCGATAAAAAAAATTGTATTAATTTTTTTTTTTATTAAAACAAATTTTGATTGGTTTATTTTTTTCAATTTTTTCCATTTTTATTCAGCAGGCAAGGTACATAAAGAATTTTTCCCCACATGGAAATCCAGTTAAAGAGCGGGAAAATTCGTTTGACAAAATAAAAGCAAGACTCCTCTTCATCATATCGGAATCCAAATCAGCTCTGCTCAATTGAGTGGAGCAAAAGAATATCGCGCGATTTGGCGTCCACAGTGCAGAAGCTGAAGCTGATGATGGTGCTGCGAGCTCTCCGCGCGTGGCTACGTGTAAAGAAAAACGTACGCTCAGCTATTGGCGCTGGTGGCGCGAGACGCGGGGTGGGGAGTGGTGGCTGTGCCGGTGTCGATGTCGGTGGCGCGCCAGCCCCAAGAATCAGGTCACTCGTATCAAACTGACCTACATACCTTATCTCGGCGCTCGCTCGTTCGCTCGCGCGCGCCGTTATCACGCCTCTGATAAAGCCTTTATTAACCATATGATTATACCGGTAGAAACGAGGGAGAGAAAGAGACAGAGAGACTCAAGGCGGGGAGTAGGATATACAGGGTGATTCAGAATGATGTTACGACTTTTTGGGACAGCGACACTTGACCCCTGAAAAAAGTTCCTTGGGAATTTTTGTTATCTAATCCTGAGAATTATTACTTCAATTTAATTTAATTAATTTGGCTATCTTAATCACGTTTAACAATCTATTCTATTTCTAGCCTATTTCGTGGCTGTGAGAAACCTGGGAAGACTCAAATGATCCATTTGTTGAAATTTATAATGTTATTAAGTAACTTTTTTTTGTAATCCAATCCTGAGAATTATTACTTAAATTTAATTAAATTGATCTGGTTAATTTAATTACGTTTGACGATCAGTCTATTTCGTGGCTCTGAGAAACCTGGGAGGACTCGAATGATCGATTTGTTTAAATTTATAATACGTAATTAAATAACTGTCGCGAAAAAAAAAATTGCTTCGAAATTTGAAGAAAGTGGCGATCGTCAATTGCTAACGAAAATGTGGAAAAATCATTCTGAATCACAGGGTATCCGCGGCGTGACTCGCGAGGCGAGTGCGTGTGGCTCGGGGAAAACGTTTTTTTTTCTTCTTATTTTTCTTATTTCTTTTTTCTCTCGCCTCACGGTCATTTAAATTATTCATAATGTAATTAATAGTTTTAAAACGCGCACACAGCGCGGAGATATAGACAGAAACGGAGACAGACGACGGGGAAAAGAGCGAATAATAACGTCGTTTCATTGTGCATTCTCGGCGACGACGTTTTTTATTTTTTATTTTTGTACTTTTTTTTGTATTTTATTATTTGTTAAATCAACTTTAAGTACCGAGCGCGCGCGCGATGATAATAACAATGCGCGGCGCGCGGCTAGCACGGCGATAAATAACAGCCGCGCTCTCTTCGCTCTCGCTCTCCGTGTTCACCGGCGCTAAAAATAAAGCCGCGCGCGTTGCACGTAGCGGCGCGAGCGGCTCGCGAGCTCCCCCTGTGACCTCGTCTCGCGGCCGATCGTCCTTCCTCGACTCCCGCGAACTCTTCAACTTGACCCGGATCCCCGAGCGATGCAACTGCCGCCGCCGCTACCCGACCGCCTCCGCCTCGGTGCGGCCGCGTACTGTTTATTGTTGTTGCCTCTGTGTTTTTTTTTTTTTTTTCATCGCACCTACGAGCTGCTCTTCCTCCCTTGATGCTCGGATCTCATTTTCGCTCGGCCCTAAACTTCGTCGGCGTTGATGATGACGGTGGGTCGATTTTCGTGTCGAAAAAATTGCATCGTTAAATTCAGGGTGTCGAATTGAAACCAGTGGTAAAAAAATGGAAATCAATGAATAAGGAATGCGGGAAATAAATAAATTAATTAATAAGAGGTGGAGAAAATAAGTAATAAGTAAATAAAGGATGCGGAAAATAAATAAATAAATAAATAAGGGATGCAGAAAATAAATAAATAAACAAGAGGGACAACAAATAAATAATAAATAAGTAACGGATGCAGAAAATAAGTAAATAAATTTAAAAAAACATCCCCCGAAAAAGATCTCCAGAAGCTCCACTAGACGAAGCAGCAGTTCCCAACCCAATCGCTGCTGCTTCGCAGGGAAAAATATTAACAGAGTGACAGCAAAAGTTTTGCTGCGTGAGTAAAAAATGTTCTGTGGTAGTCAAACATTTTGCTGTGACAACAACAAAAAAATCATAAACAAACATTTTGCTGTGACAAAAAAACCACAAACATTTTGCTGCGACAAAAAATCAAACATTTTGGCAAGGACAAAAAAATCATAAAAATTTTGGCAACGACAAAAAAAAATCGTTAAAACACCAATAATCAATTTTTCATCATACACTGATTATTTTTCACCCTAAATTCGATGACGAAGAAACCACTCGGCATCAGATGATCCGCAGCATAGTCAATATACAAAGCAGGAGAAATGAGAAATGTTACAAATCGACGTAACTCGTATTACAAACTCGCACAGCGCGTCGTCCGCGGAGAGAAAGTAAAAGCGCCGAGCGAGCGCGAGATAGAGAGAGAGAAAGCGCGGTGCGTGTTACGAGAGACAGTTGCGCGAGTCGCGAGGCCGCCGCGCGCGACGTGGAAGTCGCAGTCGCGGCGTAATACGGCCGCTCACGGCGGCGGCGGCGGCCCGTAATAACCGGCGGCGCGGCGCGGCGCGGTGGCGAGCCGCCCGGATAACGTAACGGACGTAACTAGTACCATTGCCAACGAAAGCGGGGCCGTCGTGCCGGTCTGCACGCCGCAGCCGGCCGGCCGGCTCGTCGCGCGCGGCCTCACCGGCGCTCCGAAAGAAAGTAAAAGCCCCGTGAGCCACTTTTCGCCGCGCCGCGAGCGGAAAGGGATCGCGAGATCGCGACGACGAGACCTACCCGACGCTCCGCGCCGCGATCTTCAGCGAGTCGGAAGGAAAGGCTTTCACTCATTCTCGTTTGCTGTTAGTCATGAGGCAACCGAGGAGTCGGAGCTGATTTTTTTTTTTTTTTACACAGCGCAATCAGGTACATTTTTTTCTCATTTGATTCTTCTCGATTAGATTAGATATTTCGTCAATCGCATCAGAGAGCTGAGTCTATCGACGGACCTGCTCTTGTCTCAAAATGCATCGGCAGAGCTGGATTCTTCCGAATAAAGATTACTCACGATTATCTTTATTTGGAAAGATAAACGAATGAAAAAAATAAATAAAAATTCCAAATAAAGATAATTCTACAATTTTCTTTGTTTGTAAAAATAGTTGAAATAATAATAATAATGATAATGATAATGATAATGACAATGATAACGATAATGATAATGATGATAATACTAATGATAATGATAATATTAATTTTCAATTATCTTTATTTGATAAAGATAAATATAACGATAATTTTCAATTATCCTTATTTGGAAAACAAAATTAACTCGATTAAACAAAGATTTTTTTACCGTATTAAAGAAAATACGTTTTAAAAAATAAATACGATGATAATAATGCTAATGCGGGTGAGGCAAAAAAGCGTAGAGGAAGAAAGTAGACGAGACGGAGGTGAAACCTATGATACAAGACGCGATACCTGCGCAATTAGGCGCGAGGGTCGTTTCGGTTCGGCGACGGGCGGTCGACCGATTGTGTCGTAAATAAGGGCTGCGACTGCAACGGCAGTCGCGCGCGCAGCCCTCATTTACTCACTGCCGTTGCAGTCGGCAGCCGCGCTCGGCCTCTTAGTAGCCCCCGCGATGTAAATATTTTGGGTGTAACCGACGGACACGCCGCGCAAAATCGCCCCTTTCGCATCGGTCAAAGGAAAATCGAGAGAAGGACCGACCGACCCCGACGGGGGACGGGGGGGGAATTATTGCGCGCAATTCACAGCGCAACGGGAGTTTCCCCAGTGACCCAGTGCCCCAGGAGCAATTCGACCCACGCGAGCCACTGAAATTCGGCCCTTCCACTTTCTGCCACTTTTCTTCGCCTTTCCCCAAATTTTACAGTCGCCCGGACGAAATTCTCCCGCGCGTCTCTGTGTCACCGAATTAGGCACACCGGGCCGCTTCGTCTCGGCACGTTTTTCCGCTGTCCCCGAGAGCGACATAAAATCGGTAAGGCTGCTGCTGTTGCTGCTGTTGCTGCTGTTACTGCTGCTGCTGCACGCCCCCCGTAAAATCGTTGTTACCCCACAACGAGGCATCACTTTTCCTTGCCACGCTCTGCGATGGGCCTGCGAGCTACCTATTTACAGGATTTTGTTGGTGGACACTAAAAGTGAGCACAATGACGGAGAGAGTATAATGCACTTGGCTTATCTCGTCGACTTGCCTCGAGAGATGGGAACGAGGAGAAGAATTCTTTTCAGTAATTCGTGACAATTGGCGCTTTTTCCTGGACTAACAAAAGTATTTGGTGGCCTAGCAAACATATTTTTTAGCCTAGAAAAAAGTTGTTGAGCCTAGCAACAATATTTTTTTGCCTAGAAAAAAATGTTTGAGCCTTGCAAAAATATTTTTTTGCCTAGAAAAAAATGTTTGAGTCTAGCCAAAAATATTTGTTGCTCTGGCAAAACAATTTGTCCGCATGGCGAAAAAAAAATTCGTTAACCTGTTAAAAAAAAATGGTGTCTGTCGCTCCATCAACGAATAATTGGGTCACCCCGACTAAACCTCTTTCTCCATGAAACTGAAACAAAAAAAGCATACAAACCGTCCAGGATTTCACGACACAAAGAGTATTAAATTTATTCGTACCTAAATTGCGCCTCAATCCGCCCGGTAAATAATGGAACGAGACTTGTTAATTGGAAAGACGGAGGGACGTCTCGTGTCGCGACTCACGTATCGAGTTATACCTGTATAGGTGCGCGCGGAAAATGGCTTCAAGGAGGTAAAATCAAGTTTACAGGATTCATTTTCCTCGCGGCTTGTCCTCCCACGTCCGGAGAAAAAGAGATTGCCGGCCGAGGCAAAAGAGAGCGGCGAGAATTTCATTTCGACTCCCACGCGTTCGCGCGGGGTGCGACCCTGACTGCTGCTGCCGCTGTTGCTCCTGGCTGCCGCCGTCTCGTTACCGTCACGAGCGCGACGAGGGTTAAAGCGAAAAATGTCACAGGTCTCGCTCGGCCATCCGCGACCTTCGCTCTCACCTGTCTCGCCGCTGAAAAATATTACGTCCCTTCGATCGGCCATTTCGTTGTTTTTTTTTCTCTTCGTTAAATTTGCAGACACATTAAAAACCCCTTGAAATTCAATTATATCGAAGACGACAAGATTTGTGCACGAAGCGACACTAAATTATTTCATAAACCCCAGTCGGCCACTTTATTCGATAAATTACAAGAGAACAAAAAAAAATTGAGTCTGAATTTTATTGCGAGAATCGTTAAATGTTGGATTAATTGAAAACGGGGGGAAAAATATTATTGACGATCCGGGGACGAATAATTAACTGATAATTATTGAATTTTCGAACGAGGAAAAGGACACTAAATCATTTCATGAACCCCAGTCGGCCACTTTATTCGATCAATTAAAAGAGAAGAAAAAAAAATTCGTCTGAATTTCATCGCGAGAATCGTTAGATACTGGATTAATTGAAAACGAGGGGGAAAATATTATTGACGATACGGGGACGAATAATTAACTGATAATTATTTAATTTTCGAACGAGGAGAAGGAGGGGAAGGAGAAAAAATGATGGAGCGAGACGAGAAGACAGTTTTGCGTGCAGCGAATGGCAGGAGCTGTTGGATATCCTACCGAGCGAACATTACGCCGCTCTCATTCTCCTTCGTTTTTTCTTTTCTCTCCCCGCAGCAGCAGCAGCAGCAGCGGCTAAACTGCAAAGATTCGCTATATCGGTCATGGCTGTGGAGCCATTTCGAATTCCGTGCTTCGCGGCAGCTAGCGAGCGTCCCAGTTTCCTTGCCTTCTTTCAGCGCGCGGCGATAAAAATTCAAGTCGAATTGCGGCGGCCCCGCCGTCCGACAGCGGGAGGGCCACACACGATCGGAGTTGTAGAACCCTAAATCCTTTACAAATAATAATGATGGTACAATTGGTTTTGCAATTATTAATTATAATAATAGTATCATGAACTAATTATAATTGAAAGTATACATTTTTTAATAACATGAATCATTATAATGAATTTTTTCAGATTTATTTAGTCACTCTGAGTTTTGGCACTTTCCGCACATTTTTTTTTTTTTTCTATTAAAAAGAAAAATTCGAAGTGTATTGAAAAATCTGAAAAAATTCAAAGTGAATTGAAAAATCTGGAAAAATGTAAAGCGAACAAAAAATTTGAAAATATTCGCACGTATTCAGAAAGATGAAGAAATCATTTTCACGAAAAAAAATTCGGTTTTTGGCAGATTCGTTGAACAATTTTTTTATTTTATTTGTTAATAACATTTTTGAATTTTCATTATACAAAATAAATTTTTTTACGTTTAATAAGCTTGATTTTTACGTATTTTTATACCATCGAGAAATGTTTGCAATTCCTCCTCATTTCTCTGAAACTTACGAGGATTTGCAAAACTCGTCGTCGTCGCGTCTCAACTTCCCAAGTCGAACTTTCCCTGAAGTGACTCAGGATGTTTCCCGCGATATTCGAGGATATTTTAATTCGCGCGCGTGTTTAACGCGAGACAATGAGTCAGTGCATCATCGCGAAATAAGAAACAAGTGGAGGATCGAGGCGAGAGAAGCGGCGATGAGTCATCATCGGGCACGTAGATTCGTGCAATTAGCGAGTCTGCTGCGTGCATCAGATACGGGCGGCCTCCCTTTCGTCTACCTATGTGCAAATAACACACCTGCACTTTTGTGCATCGAGCTTAGCTCGCGCGATCGCCGAGTCCAATGCGGCAGCAGCAGCAGCAGCAGCAGCCAGCGGAGAGCCCTGAGTTTCTCTCTCTCTCGCTGGCGGACTTGGCGCTTGCGAGCGAGCTGGTACCCCATGTGGGTAACCGTGTCAAGGACGTGCGAACTGGGCTGCAAAACGGTGCGCGCGCGATTCGCGCCGCGCTAGTCGTTTCGTCGTTTCGTCTCGCGCCGAACGTGGGGCGACGCCTGAGATGCCATAACGTGGGTATTACGAATGCATATTAATTCCGCCAAAAAGGTTGTCTACATAACCGGAACAGTAAAAATAAAAATTCCACCGGCTGAAAACATTTTTATTAATTTCGCAATTTTTTTTTTATTCCGCAAAGATTACTTCATTTTATTATAAATCATTTTTCATTAAATCATAAATATAAAATTAAATTTTATAAAATAATTTTCCATTAAAGGAATGAAAGATAAAAAATGTTCATACCGGAAAAATTTTAACTGAATTTGCAATTTTTTTTTAGTAACCTTTTTTTCATCTCGCAAAAATTACTTAATTTTATCATGAATAATTGTTCATTAAATCGACCGAAACGAAAGATGAATGATTTTCATACCGAAAAATATTTTTATTAATTTCCGAAAATTGCTTGAACCATCAGTAATAATTTTTTTTTTTATTTTTATTAAATCCAACAAATTCCGTGAATTATCGTAGTAATGAATAAAATCGTTAATTACGTCGATTAGTCCGTTGCCGATTGCGAGAATCAAGGGCTTCGTGATCACTCCAGCGGTGTCTCGAAAGTCCGGTGCTGCGGCGACGGCGGTGGTTTCGGGGTTCGAGGTATTGCGAATTCGGAATTAGAGAGTCGAGAGGCGGACGATCGAGAGAGTCTTTTCTAAGCGCGGGTTGCGAAAAATTCGCCAAACGTTTCACCCATTATAGCATCGCCTATTTATTACATGGGGGAGGGGGGGGGGGACCTTTTCTCCTCCTACCGGTTAACGAGAGAGAGAGTAAGACGAGGATGTGGCAGTTGGCGAAAACTTGAGAGCCACTTGGGACGGAAATATATATATATATATATATTAGGGTGTGTCGAATTTTTTTTTTTTTTTTTTTTTTTTCATCGGCACTATCATGTGATGTTCATGCTTAACCGCAAGATACGTCGGTTAAAAATTGAGACCCGTAAAAAATAATTTAGAGGTGCCTCAACGACGTTTTAGATTTTCCATTTGATTAACACGTAGATGAATGCGAGACTTAACAAATGGATGTCAGGTTTCTCAGCGGCTCATTTCCCAGGGATCTCTACCTTCTTTCCTTTAAATATAGGTAATTTAGAAGAGAAAAAGTGCTAACACACTTGTCGGTCGAAATTATAGTTTCCGAGTTATGAATTTTTTAAAATCTTTCTCGCTTTAATAAAACGATATTTAACGCGTTCAGCGTCAACTGAGTCATTTGTTTCAAGATTTGCAGGCAAATATCTCCAAAAATACAACATTTCGAAATTCCAAAACTCAAATGTTTAAAAAATTTTAAATAAAAAAATTATTTAAAAATATTTATAAAAAAAAATAAAATAAAAAAAAATTAGAAAAAAATATATCTATATATATATATATAGACCTACAACTATATAGCTATATGTAATACGGTTGTTACGCGGTTGAAAAAGCCGCACGCACGCCTCGTGAATTTGGCGTAGAAACGCGAGCGAATCGTAACGCGTTAGATTTTACTTTTAGTTTCGAAAATGGGGAACTCGCTTGCGCTCTCGGTTGTGGCGAGCTGGTGCTGCCTGCCTGCCTGGCTGGTGGCTGCCGTGCGCGCCGCGAGTGGGGCACGCTCGGGCCTTGGCACACTTAGTCGCTCAGTAGCAACAACGACTGCTACTACGACGACGACGGTGGTGGTGCTGCTGCTGCTGGCGACTACGAAACCCGCGGAGGGTTACGGGGGAAACAACAACAAAAACTAACAGACTCGTTTTCTATTACATTGCGGGGGAATGAAAAAAAATTCCGCGCGGTTAGAAACGCAAACTCATGATTCTTTGAAAATGGCGAATCCGCCCTGGATTTGGAGCAACTGAAATCGAGAAAATGGGAATAAAAAAAAAAAGTACGTAAAAATTAGGATTTCGTATTTTTATAAACTAGGATTTCGTATTTTTATGAACTAGGATTTCGTATTTTTATAAATTACGATTTCGTATTTTTGTAAATTACGATTTCGTATTTTTGTAAATTACGATTTCGTATTTTTGTAAATTACGATTTCGTATTTTTGTAAATTACGATTTCGTCTGACTTTTTTTTTCTTTTTTTCGCGGAGGGTTTCGCGCGAAATATCAACAAAAATTAGTCGATTCATTTTCTATCATATCGCGGTGAAAAAAATGCTGCTTAAGTACCGATTAATTTAATTCTCGAAAAATAGCGAATTTACTTCGGTTTATGACAATGGCAAATGCGTTGCCAACATACTAAAAAAAAACAGGTCTTTGTGTCACTTTTTAAGAACTTCGTTTGACTTTTTTTTTATTTTTTTATTTCACGCGCCACAAATCGCACGGGGATTTTCGAAAAAAAAAGTTACTTAGGATTCTAACGAACACGTCTAATATTGGCGGTCGAGGGTCCAGAAATAGCCGAGCGCCGATAATGACGGTATAATTTCGTGCGTCTATACGGGCAAAGTGGGCGCTCGCGTCGTGTGCCCCGGCGGTGCGGCAACGGTAGCAGCAGCAGCAGCAGCAGCAGCGGGGCAGCCTTGCTAATCGAGGCGATCGAGGCGAGAGCGAGAACGAGCGAACAGCGATTTTCCTATACCGATTCTCCCCCGACGAGCGGCAACGCGACCCTGCGAGATATAAACCCACATTGCACGACAATTTACCATACACGCCATTAGCTGTCTACGCGAGCCGCCTGTCGGTACCTACACCAATCGCCCGATATGCATGCGACTCCCAACGATGTGCAGCAAAATGAAAGGAAAAAAAAAATGAAAACGTCACTCGAGAGAATCACGAGGGAATCGCACGATTGTATTTTTATCGCTCGACGCCGCCAGGCTATTTTTTCACCCCGCGACACACAACTCGAGATTCACTCTTATTATGGCTTAAAAAAACGAAAATTCGTTACTTGAAAAAATTACTTTCATCTGGGGTTAAATATTTATTTTACTGTGTTTTGTTCCTTTTTTTCTCACGCATAGATTATTGACATTTTAAATATTTGACATTAAATAATTGACATTTAAATATTGCATTTTTTTAAATTGATACTAAGTAATTGACATTTAAATATTGAAATTTTGTTAACCACCAACAGTCGATCCGCTCTGAAAATGATTTTTAGTATTATTGTTATTATTATTACTTTGAATTTTTTGTTGCTTTTTTACTTCCATCTGTCGTATGGAATATTTTTAAATCGTTATCTTAAGCGTAAATGAATACTGAAAAAAAAAAAAAAAAATCGTAGCTTAGCATCCTAGATCGGTGCGACCGAATAAAAATAAAACTGCTTATCCGCGGCCGCGATCGAATCCCGCCAAGTGCGGCCCGAGCGGGGAAAAAGTGACCCCTTTAACGGCGGATAAATAATTCGATATCGTATACAACACGGCGCGCTATTCATCGGACCGCGTACGGCGCGCGCTGCAACTCTTTCGGGGCTCTTTTTCGGCAGTTTCGAGTTTCTAGGTCACTGGCTTTCACTCTCGTTCGTTCGTGCGCCGCGCCACATCCTCCCGTCGTCGTGTTCCTATGCGCGCACACACCGTCACTCGCACACGCGGCAAACGTGTATAGCGCGCGACGTCGCGCGTTTCCCTTTCGTTTGGGCGCGCTCTCTGTGCCACCGCTTGTAACCAAACCAATTTTTCATTACATCCGCTCGCGCAATATTACACGAAAAATCCTACAACAGAAAAAAAAAAATTATTCCTTGCGGAAGATACGCTAAGCATCCTTATGAGCATTATCTTCAATATAATAATAATAATATAATAATAATAATAATAATGATAGTGATGTTCTAGATATTAACCATAAGAATGATGATCAAAATAATAATAATGATAGCAATGATGATCAAAATGATAATAATGATAGCCATGATCAAAATAATAATAATGATAGCAATGATCAAAATAATAATAATAATAATAATAATGATAATAATAATCGTGTTTTGGGCGATGAATTTATTATTATTGCTTTCACTCGATCTCCCATCCTCTCGGTCGATTCTCGCACGCGCGTTTCTCTCTCTCTCTCCCCCTTTTAATTTCCACCCTCGACGTTTGATCCATATCCACTGATGCAGCCGCTCGGTATACATGGATCGTTGAATCAAAACGACGCGACATTGTCGGGGAGAAGAAAGGGGACAGAGAGCGAGCGAGAAATCCGCGTTGAATTCTTTTCACCGCTCTCGCGCACAAAGGGGAAATCCGGCGGTGTGGAGCGGAGACCTGCCGATCGCGGGTATACAAGGGAAAAAAAATGATATAGAGGAGAAACCGACTGATTCGTCTATAACGCACTGACAAACGCCCACTCGAGCCGGCCGAACAAAAGCGCGACGGGTCTCATGCAGCGCAGGTGCCGATGATCTTTACATCTCGGACTCGTCTCTCAGGTGCAACGGCAGACGAGCCGCCGCGCGATCCTCCCCACGGGGCATAAAACAGGATATCCCCTTTGCCCTCGAATGTCGGCTATGCTGATGTCGATCGGCCGGATCCGTGAAACACATCCGTTTGACACAGCTGAAAATCCTTCAATTTAAAAATATTTTTTATCAATTCTATCCACAGTTGATTAAAAAAATTTACCAAAATTAAAAATAAAAATTAAATTTATAAAAAAAAATAATAATAAAAAATCAAATTTATTAAAAATAAAAAAAAATCGAATTAAAAAATACAAAGTCTCATTTATAAAACGGTAAACTTTCTTGTTATTGATACAAAAAGACCGAAGTTTGAAAATAAAAAAAATTCTACTCATTTTTTAGGAAGAGAGATAAATAGGAATTCATTAGTTTAATTGAATAAATAAACAATTTAGTTATATATGAAATTACAAAAGTTGTCTCGATTATCCGCTCGTTGGCATTAATTATGAGCACATTGTTGGATATCGGATACGATGATCTCGCGGATAGCGCGTGGGGGAAACGAGAGAGAAACGTCCCGCGATGAAAAATCTTGGACGCGCGGTTTTACGACGGGAAAACCGCGTCGTCGAACATCACAGCGCGCAACGCGTATTATGCGCGCCGAGTGGGGGTGACAGAGAGACGAGCGCTGTGCGCTGCCGCGCGTGCATTCATCGAATCCACCTAGCCGAGCTCGTAGTTTACGCCGCACAACACATACACCTATTGCCAGTGACCACTGTAATTATATCTGTACGAGCGGCAACACGAACGAGCGAGCCAGCTCGCTGATCCGTGAGCCCGAGTGACTGCGTCGACGCATACATTACGCTCAATACATTGAAACTAAATCGTCGTCGTGTACACGTCATCCACCTATATCCGTTACACGAGCCAGTAACTGGCGCGTGTACCGAAAGAAATAAAAATACGAAAAAACAGACGCTACTGTAATTCTCCATGGAGTATTCATATTGATGATGTATGTGTATAGGTAATTATTTATTTATCTGTTTATTTAGTAACTCATACGCCGGGTTATCCAGTTGTCTATGCTAAAATCGAGGTTACTTTTTTTTTTTGATCGATCGAATCTGGATTTTCTTCTTTCGTTTGAGAGAAAATGTTATAACGAAAAGAATGCCGCAAGGCGGAATCTTGATTTCTATCTCGATTTCTTGTTATCTTGATTTCTGAATTTTTCACAGGATTTTTGAGCCGAAAGTTGCCTCGCGTTTTTTGCGAAAAAAAATATTTTCGATTTCGTCAAATTTGAACACCCTATCCGATGGGAAATTTCCCGCTGAGTCCGAAAAGCACCGATGTTTGCCCGATAAATAGAAAATTCGATGAGAAAAAGACGAAAAACGATTTTGCCGTTTTTTCGAAATTTCGTCACTTCACTAAAGTTGAGGTTACTTCTTTTCGGATCGATCGATCTTGGATTTTCTTCTTTCGTTTCAAAGAAAACTGTACAACGAAAAGAATGCCGCAAGACGGAACGCGATATCTCGATTTCTGAATTTTTCACAGAATTTTGAGATTGAACCCTCAAAAATCGCAAATTTTTAGAAGGGTTCAAAAAAAAAAATCGCGAAAAACCCAGCCCTTGAGTTTTTAGGGATTTTTTTTTTTCGATTTCCTAAAGTTTATAACCCCCATCCAATGGCAAATTTCCCGGTGATTCCAAATATCACCGTTGTTTCCCCTCAAAACAAAAAATTCGATGACGAAAACGCGAAAAATATTTTTTTTCCGTGCAAACAAAATATTTAATAAAATCCGAGTTTACGTAAAATCGCTTCCGTCGCCTTCACCAGCGTAATAATAGACAAAATTACGTACACTCTAAACCGCGAAATTCCGATCAATGAGACTATATCCGTTCCACGATCCACTAAACCCAGAAAAAAAACAGAGCCTCCACTGTACTTCGGTAAAATCGCTATACCCGCAGATAAAACAAAATTATGTGTACACATGATCCAAAGAGAGAAGCTACGATGAACGAAACCGCGGGGCACCACGAAACGGTGCGTAAGGTAATCTTGCTCGCGTAGAGAGCAAGAGTGAACGAGCGAGACGCGCGGAGAGAACACCTAGAAAAAGAGTGAGAGAGAGAGAGAGAGAAAAAAAACATTAAAGACACAAAGAAAGACCCGCCGGGAAAAAAGAGAAGACGGACTAACGATCGAACCGCCGGCCGCTCGCTCGCGAGCGAGAGAGAGAGACCGAGAAGTCGAGTGACGTAATGAGAAGGAGCGAGGCGCGCGAGAGCGGCTGCGTCATGTTCTCAGCGAACTGGGTCAGTGGGTCTCCCCACTCCGCGCGCCGCCGGCCGCCGCGCGCGCACAGCGAGCGAGCGAGCGAGCGAGCACTCGGCCGCACATCCACTCGCGGCGTTACGGGGGACGCTCGCTTGCCAACTTGGCCGCGCGAAAAACGAGCAACAGCGCCGCCGTCGCTGCGTGCACGAGACAGGGAAAGAAAGACGGTGAGCGAGAGATGGAAAAATATGTACAGTCGACTCTCCGATAAGTTGATGTCGCGAGACCGAAAGCCGATTAGGCCATTCCGATGAGTTAAGATCCCCGCTACTTGCGCAAGCGGTTCCCGGGGGCCGGAAACGACGAGAGGGAAACAAAAGTGCCGTGCGGGTCTTTCGTCGGTCCTCGTCTCGCACGAAATTGGCTGCCTCGTTACCCCCATGGAAAATAAATATACAGGAAAATATATCTGACATGTAGACATTTTCGGAGGATAATACAATAAAAATACATTTTAAATATATTCTTGATATATCCTGGATATATTTTTCGCACGCGTATACTTTGTATGTATCCTAAAATATATCCGACATATAGAAGTTTTTGGAGGATAATACAATAAAAATACATGTTACACATATTTTTTATATATCTTGGATATATTTTTCGCTCGCGTATACTTTGTATATATCCTAAAATATATCCGACATATAGAAGTTTTCGGAGGATAATACAATAAAAAGAAATTTTAAATATATTTTCGATATATCTTGGATATATTATTCGCTCGCATATATTTTGCATATATCCGAAAATATACCCGACATATAGAAGTTTTCGGACAAAATATATCTTGTATATCTAGAATACATCTTTTGTATATTTTGCATATACTTTATTTCCATATGGGTACCTCTCTGTCACAATGCGTTCGACCGCGGGTAGTGTGACGTAGAAAGGGTAATTCGCTTCCCCGCCAGCAGGTAGAAAGAGCTTGGAAAAGGCTCGATCTTAACTTACCGGAGCGTTTAATCCTTAACTTACCGGAGTGCCTTAACTTTTCGGAACTGAACTTATCGGAGAGTCGACTGTAGCGGCGGCGGCATCGTCGCTTTCGTGGTCGCCGGGGAGTGCCAACGGCGTTACTGTTGACCCAGCCACGGCCTCTCCGCCCCTCCCTCCCTTCGCCTCGTCGCTCCTCTTCTCACCGCCGTGTCGTAGACGCCGCCGCCGCTGCGCGGCCGCTCGTCAGTCGGGCCCCTTGGATTTTCTCTCCCTCCCCCCCGCGACTATTACCTAGTATTACGCTCGTAATCCGCAGCCGCGAGATGAGGCCGGCGACGACGATGACTCGCCGACTGCTACTCTCCGTGCTCTTTGAAAGCGAGAGTTTTCACGGGGAAAGAGCGCGCAACGCGACACGACCCGGGCTTCGGTCGTCCCTTTATCTCGCGGCCTCGGGTGTCTCGCGCTCGCGCGGACCACGAGTTGATTGGAATATTAATCGATTTTTCTTGAAATTTTATTACGCCCAACGGTATAGCGGGAGAAACGGATAAATATTGCCCGTTGTACTGTCGCGACGGGAATAAAAAAATATTAATAGGTCAATTTAAAAAAGAGGCTTATTATTATTATTATTAATATTATTATTATCATCATCAGCATCGTCATTATTAATTATTTGTATTATTATCATTTTTATTTTTAGTACGTCATTATTAATTATTTTGATTATTATTATTCTCATCAGCATCGTCATTATTAATTATTTTCGTTGTTATTTTTAGTACCAAGATGAAGAGGAAAAAAAATCCTAATAAGATATAATTATTTATCCGGAATGAATATTGTCGTGGATTCCCCCACGTTCGATTCTCGGAAGTGAATCTTCCGTTCGGTTTTCAGTAAACCCGGCGAGTGGCTCAACGTCCCGCGTCGCGCGCCTCAACCACGAAAATCCCGCAGCGATTAGCGCGGTCGAGTGAAATATTGTTTTGGTACGGGGCCTAGGTGTGCGCGCGGCTCGCGACGTGCCGCGCGGGAGGAATTTTTTCGTTGTAAAAAAGCGCGGGCGTGTTTCGTCGCGGCCCGGGGCCCCCGGGGCTCTCTCGTCGCGACTCCTCTCCTCCCCCCGGCCGCCGTCGCCGCCGCCGCGTCCGACGAAAAAAGGGACGACCTACTTACGGAGGTTTCCGAGAGTTACGCACCCGGCGCCGACGTTAGCGCGTCGCGCACCGCCGGAACCCACGAAAACCCGACCCACCCACCCGAGCATTAATATTCCCCCCGTCGCCCCCCCCCCGAATTTTTACAACCACAAAAATATCTACGTGCCCCGCGTGCACAAAGCCCGCGATCCAAAAATAAGAGCAATTAATAATCCCGACGTAATCGCGCAACACTTGTCGATCGATTACGAATTACAACCACGTGCGGCGCGACGTGCAACGTAATAATAACGTCGCTTGTATTACGCTCGGAAGTGGACGAAACGATTCACACATATAGAGGGAGAAAGAGAAAGAGAGAGAGAAAGCAATATTTATTTTGCGCTTCGGGATCTTAAGCGCCAAGCATAAAAAATATTGTACATTCTGTCGGTTTCATTATTACAAATTGTGTGATTGTGTAATTCGAAATTCGGATTTCATCGGGTAGTGTTTGGTTTTATAGAGTTAGAGTAGTACAGAGTAGAAAAAGAGTGAAAAATTCCTAATATAATAAGAGAAAGAATAAACGAGTAGATAAATAAATAAAAGAGAGAGAGAGAGAGGATGCGAAATAATAATCACAAACGTCTCGTAACGAAGAAGCGAAGGAATATAAAGAGATCGAAACGTACTCGTCGCTCGCACAGAGAGAGCGAGAGAGCGAAGGAAAGAAAGCGAAGGAGGTAAAGAGAGGAAAGGGAGAAAAATACGATATAGAAGGGCGACGATGCGAGAATCGTATACACCGAGCTCGGGCTCAGCACGTGCGGCAGGGGGTTCTCTCCGCCGCCGCCGCCGCCGCTGGACGTAACGTCGGATCGCGCGCGGACAATACTTCTCCGGCCGACATAGACCTGGTTCCGTAAGTAGGTCATCCCCACCGCGTCGCGTCGCGCTTAACTCGTCTCCCCCGCGCTCGCGCTTCGCCCACCGCTCTCGTGTACTAACGTCGCGCCGCGCGCTCTTCTCGTCTCTCCGCCTCGCCTCGCCTTCCTCCCCCTCCCCCCGCGTACGCCTCTCGCTCGATCCTCTCTCTCTCTCTCTCTCTGCCACACCGAGCAAAACCGTGACGACTGTAGTGCGGCTCGCTCGTTTGCCCCCTCCTCACTCCTCGTCGCTCGCCCTCTCGCTTCCCTCCCCCCTCTCCCCCTGCCACCTCGCTCCACGCTGTCCAAATCGCTCTCTCCGTCCAACCGCCGTTCCCTCTTTCTCGCTCTCATGCGCGCGCAGTCGCAGTCGTTCTCTCTTTCTCGCGCTGTCCAATCGTCGTTCTCTCTCTCTCTCGCTGTCCAACCGTCGTTCCCTCTCTCTTGCTCTCACGCGCGCGCAATCGCAGTCGTTCTTTCTCTCTCTCTCGTGCCGACCAATCGTCGTTCTTTCTCTCTCTCTCGCCGTCCAATCGTCATTCTTTCTCTGTCTCTCGGCGACCAACCGTCATTCTTTCTCTCCCTCGCCGTCCAATCGTCGTTCTTTCTCTCTCTCTCTGGCCGTCCAATCATCGTTCTCTCTCTCTCTCTCTCTCTTTCTCTCTCGCCGTTCAACCGTCGTTCTCTCTCTCTCTCGTCGTCCAACCGTCCTTCTTTCTCTCTCTCTCTTTCGCCATCCAATCATCGTTCTTTCTCTCTCTCTCTCGCCGTCCAACCGCCGTTCTCTCTCTCGATCTCATGCGCGCGCAGCCACAGTCGTTCTCTCTCTCTCTCTCCCTCGCACGTTCGCGCCAGTCGAACGAGCGCGCGCTGCTCTCCCGCCCGCGGGACTCGCGCTCGCGCTCGCTCGCGTCCCGCGGCCTCCTTCGCTCTCTTCCCCGCCGCGCGCCGCCACGAAACTCGCTCATGGTGGCACCTCCACTCCGGCGGCGGGCACCTGGCCGCGCGCGCTGGCATGCGCTCCCGCCGCCCGCTGAATCACTTTCACTTATGCCGTGCGCTGTGTTGGTGGTTCACTCTCTACCGGTTGGCGCAGCAGCGGCAGCAGCAGCAGCGCCTCGAGTGCCCCGCGCGAGTCTCTCGCGACACACCGGCCTCTCTGTTGTGCCCGTAACGCGAGCGCGCCGCGCTACAGCATAACGCGCAACATCTCCTCTCTCGTCTCTCGCGCCCACCGACGTCTCTGTCTCTTCTCTCCCCCTCAGTCTCTCTCTCTCTCTCTCTCACACACACACACGATATTACAGCGCTCTCGTCACGCCCCGATTACGCGCCGCGCGGCCGTCCCAATATATCGCATAACCCTGCGTAGACCTCGACAGTCAATCCGACAGTCACGCACATAACCTAAAAACACGAAACACCCGAGAGAGAGACAGAGAGAAAAGAATCTCTTCACCCTCCTCATCTCTCAAAATAATCTCTTCAAAATAATAATAATAAAAGTAACTGAAACAAAAGTTGAACAACACGACACAGTGATCAGTGGTTTGTGTGTCGGTGTCGCCGGTGGCTGAAACAAGTGTCGAGCCGCGTGTCGCCTGAACACGCCGAAAGGTGGAAAATCGGCGGTGCGAAGGTAGCAACAACACCGAGGCTCATAGCTGCGGTGCTGCTGCTGTCGCTGCTGCTGCCGGGCCGAAGGCGCGTGGGTCAGTGCGGCGCGAAACGACGACGAGGCACCGCGTAGCCCCCCCGCGTCCGTCCGTGTGCCACGCACACAGAGCGAGCAGCGGCAGCGCAGAGCCCGAGTCACCTATAGAAGCCGCGCGGCGCTGCTACGTTCGGCAGCAGCGGCGGCAGGGCGTTCGCGTGGAGGGGGGAGGCTTCAGCGGCGGCGGCGGCGGCGGCGGCGAGGAGGGCGGGCCCTTCAGGAGAGCAACGAGGCGAGAAGACAGCTAGTCGCACGCAGATTGCCGAGCGGTCAGGTCGCACTATCCGTGGGTGCTCGCTGTGTACGCGACGGATTTTTCACTCGCCGGAACAGATCCGAGCGGCGCGCGGAATATATACTCGTGACTCGTGCGCGCCTTCGTCGTCTTCGCGGGGCGACGAAATTTTATTCTCCTCGGTTCTCTCAGCCTGTCGCGAGTTTTCCTCTCGATTCTCGTTCTCTGGTTTTTTTCATTTCGAGAATTTCCGGTGTGTCTTCCTTTCTCCCCGCGCCTGAAGTTTGTGCAAGTGTGTTGAGTGTCGATCTTTCGCTCGGCGCCCGACAGGTTTTTTTTTTGTCTTCGTCATTTTCGAATCGAAAACGCAGCGGTGGTGAAAACTACTCGGCCCATTGGATTGCAGTGAGGATAGGAGAAAAGGATATTTCGGGATAGTGGAAAAAAAAGAAAAAAACGTTTGGTTTCTATTTCTTCGGAATTTTTGTCTACTCTGTAGATTCTGACTTCGTCGAAAAAAAAAATAGGAAAAAGAAAAATCTGTGCTCTCGTCTCGAGGTGCGCGAAACGAGGCCGCAAATGACTCGGACGAGGCTGAGGCTGAGGCTTCTCGTAACGCGCGTGGTGAAATGGTCGCTGAGGTGAATCTCGACCAGCGACTCTGATATCATCAGCAGTGTTATAATCCCTCAATAAAAAAATAAAAAAAGGGTCTTCAGTTTCCCCCTCAGTGCATCATCGTAGAGTGCAGGACATTCGTTAGTGCCTCCTCACCAACCTCCCCCTCAAAAAAAAAAAAAAAAAAAAAAAAAAAGTTCCTCCCAAAAATCTATGATCCCCAAACATCGTTTGTCACTTCAGCCCCGCCCGCGTTCCTCACCAAGAGGCGTGATATGTTAGTTGAGATGGAGCAGCATTCGGGCATGATATCCCTGAACATGTCGCCGTTTCACCTGAGCCCTCAGGGCAGTCCCCACGGGCCGACAGGTGCCCAGCAACAACAGCAACAGCAGCAGCAGCAGCAGCAACAGCAACAACAACCTCAATCCCAGTACAATTCCTCGCCCTACGCGAGCTGCGCCCAGAGTCCACCGACGACTCTGTGCCAGCAGCAGAGCCAACAGAGCCAATTGCAACAGTCGAGCCACTCGCAGCCCGGCAACAACAACAACAGCAACGCGAATAACAATAACAACGGCGGCGGCCAGCAAAGCGCCGCGGCGTCGCAGCAACAGCAACAGCCTCAGGGCGGCGCGAATAACGTTCTCGGCTTCGAGTCGGCGTTCTTCGACGCGATCGCCCTCGAGGAACGCTGCCCGATGTGCGGCGACAAGATGTCGGGCTATCAGTACGGGCTGCTCACGTGCGAGTCCTGCAAGGGCTTCTTCAAGCGCAACAGCTCGCCGTGCAGCAACAAAAAGGTCTACACGTGTCTGTTCTCACCCACAGGAGGCGGTTGCGGGACGTCCGGGAGCCTCGAGGCCGGCGGTGGTGCCGGTGGCGCCTACAACGCGACACCCGGACCACCCGGGAGCAACAACAACAACAACAACAATGGGAACGCCGGTGGGTCGAACGTTGGTGCGGCGGGTGGTAATAACGGCGTCAGTGGGAACAACAACAACAACGGCGCTGGCGCCGGGAATAATCCTGGGCCGGGTAATCCGGGCGCCGGGGTCGGCAGCACCGGAGTTCCCGGCGGTGGGAATGTCTGTCATCCGGGGATTGGACAGGTTGGCATCGTCACCGGAAGCGTTCCTGGCCCCCTGGATTTTCCGGATACCAAGGACGTGATTGAGGAACTTTGCCCGGTCTGCGGGGACAAAGTTTCCGGGTATCACTACGGGTTGCTCACCTGCGAGAGCTGCAAGGGATTCTTCAAGCGCACCGTGCAGAACAAGAAGGTCTACACGTGCGTGGCTGAGAGGTCGTGTCATATCGACAAGACGCAGAGGAAGAGGTGTCCGTACTGCAGGTTCCAGAAGTGCCTGGAGGTCGGGATGAAGCTTGAAGGTTGGTGGATCATCTTTTTTTTCGGTACTGTTTTGGATTGGGTTGGGGGCATTTTTTTTTTAGGGGATGAAGAGATTAGTTTTGGGGGAGTGAGGACTAGTTTTGCGGTGGTGAATAAAAATTTGCGAGGAGAGCTTTTTTTGAGGTGGATACAAAATTGTAGGGGAGCTGTGCATTTTTTGAGGCAGCTAAAAAAATTGCAGAGCGAGCTGCAAGTTTGTTAAGGTGGTTAAGAATTTGCAGAGGGAGCTACGAAATTGTTGTGGTAGCTAAACATTTGATGTAGTGGACAGAAATGTGTTGTTGCAGCAAAAAATTTGCTGTGTTAGCTACAGATTTGTTGAGGTAGCTAAAAATTTGTTGTGGCAGACATAAATTTGGTGTAGAAGTACAAAAATCACTGTTTTAGCTAAAAATTTGTTGTGGCAGCTAAAAATTCGTTGTGTCAGCTACAAATTTGTTGTGTCAGCTAAAAATTCGTTGCGCCAGCTACAAATTCGTTGTGGCAACAAAAAAATTCGCTGTGCTAGCTACAAATTTATTTATATGGCAGCTGAAGATACGCAGTGATAGGTAACAATTTGGTGAGGTAGATAAAGATTTGCTGTGCTAGCTAAAAATATTGAGATCGAATACGTTGATCTTGACGGCTGAACGTCAGACTCAAATTGATCAAACCGAGGAGTCAATGGATCGAGAAAAAAAAAGATTATTCGCTCTTTTTACCGCGATTTTAATTCAAGGAAACGTTTCACGCGCTCGATCGAGATACATCCGAGGTCCATTCGCTCCGCGTGCTCTCTCGGCCTTAGTAGCAATGTTTACGCCGCGAGTCCCGTGCAGCAAACGTGGAGTAGCTTCGACGCACGTGCTCGCAATTTTTTTTTTTTTTTTCAATCGGAAACCCGGGTTGATAGTACGTGGAGCGACTAGTTTGCTTTATCGTGGCGGAAAGAAGAAGCCTCTCGGTTAATGGGCAGTCGCTGCCGCTGCTGCATATCGCGCCGCAGCGTCTGTATTAGATTACGCTCTGGAGAGACGGAGAAAGCGACGTTTGCCAGGCTGTGCGGAGAGAGAGAAACGGAGAACGAGAGTCGGAATTGCCGCTCGCGCGCTCAGCCAACACCGCGAGTGGCAGGATACGCGCGGTTTCCTTCCTCTTTTCGCGCCTCCGCGTTTGCATGAAAACGAATTATGCGCCGCGCGTCGCGCCGCGTTGCATAAATTAATTTCCCAGGCCCTGCGCGAAATCTCGCCACGTGCGACGAAAAAAAGAATTCGGTGGAAATCGAGAGAAACGAAAAAAAAAAAAATTATTAAAATTAGAAAAATAAAAATATAAATAAAGAAATATAAATGTAAATAAAAATAAAATAAAGAAATATAAATATAAATAAAAATAAAATAAAGAAATATAAATATAAATAAAAATAAAATAAAGAAATACAAATATACATAAAAATAAAATAAAGAAATATAAATATAAATAAAAATAAAATGAAGAAATATAAATGTAAATAAAAAAGTAAAAAATAAATTAAAAAAACAAGGAAATTGCGATAATTAACGAGATTGCGCGGCGGGTCAAGTACTCGAGGCATTTGCATCTTTCGCGTAACGCACGACAATGCGATTCAATTGACTCGCGAGTCTCGTCGCGTGGCCGAGGAAAAAACGAGTCGTAGGCACTGGATGTAAACGGTTAAGCTCGCCCGGTTAGCTCTCGCCGCGTCCCGCGCGGTGATGTCACTTCCTGCCCGTAACTTCGCGCGCGCGAGCGGCGCCGTCGTCCCGTGCCACTTCGCGTCCATCGGTAATTCGACGTCGAAAGCCCCCCCACCCCCATAATATATACCGCGGGCGGCCAGGACACCGCGGATGATATAATCGAGCGGCGAGCCCGATCGGCCCGGTTCTCGCTCGCGCCCGAAAATCCACTCTCACTTTCCATTTCGTCACGTACGAGAATTCGTGCCCGAGAATTCGTGGGACCAGAAACGCGAGAGGCAACGGGAGGAGGAAAAAGTTGGTGATAAAAAAGCGCTGGAGGCGAAGAAAAAAAAATTGGTCGAGCAAATTTTTTCGCCTGCGAATTCGTGGGATCAAAAGAACGAGAGGCGACGAGAGGAACAAAATATAGTAACGAAAAAAAAAATCGCCAGGGGGTAAAAAAAATTGTGGAGCCGAAGTAATTAAAAAATAAAAGAAGCAGTGAAAGCTGGAGGAGTCGGAAAAAAAAGAAAAAAAAATCGGAGCACAGAGTATAAAATAGAGGAAATTATTGCCGAAGAAACTAAATCTAGGAATTCATATTCGAACTAATTTGTTGACATGCAACAAGAAGAAAGAAAAATAATAACAAAAAACTGCCAGAAGGCAACGAAAAAAATCGAACGTAACACAAGGAATAATCAAAAAATTAAAATTAAAAGAAGCAAAGCTTGAGGCGTTGAAAAAAGGAAAAGAATTTATACACAGAACGCTATAGAAAACTCGTTGCATCAATAAAGACTATAAAAAAAATACAAAATAGAGGAAACGATCTGAAGAAACCTAATTTAGAAATTCATATTCGTCGGAATTCGTAGAGATGCAATTAGAAGAAAAAATAATAATAACAAAAAAAGCGTCAGAAGACAACGAAAAAAAAATCGAACATACAAGAAATAATTGAAAAATAATTAAAGAATTAAAAAATACGAATACCTGAGTCGACGAAAAAAAGGTAAAAAATATTTGTCCACAGAACGTTACAGAAAACTCGGTGGCGGCGGCATAAAATACAAAATAGAGGAAACGAAGTGAGGAAACTGGGTCTAGGCCCGGCAAGGATCGACCTCCGGGACTACAACGCCCGATGTTTCTTTTTCCTCGCGCGTGGCGTTCACGCAGTCATTAAGCACGAATCTCGAAAGGCGCGCACGCACCGGGCCGGCCGAGTTGTCGCAATTATTGTGCCGCACGGTGGGTTTCCCTCGGCGGGCCCTCGCGGTTCTCCGCGCTCTGCCTCAACGTAGGCAACCCATGTCTCTCGTCGTACTACGTGTGCGATACCTGCCTGCCTGCCTACCTACACACCTATGTCGAGTGTTGTGCAGCGCCGCGCGAGAGCCTCGAGAGCCGAGAGCCTCGATTGCCCAACGCGAAAACTTTCCAAAGAGGCAACGCGCGAGGCACGAGCGGCGACTCTGAGCCACATGCGGCTCGGCCGAGCCACGGATACGAAGGTTTTTCGAAGGGACGACACGTTTCGTGAAATAAAATGAGCCATAGACTGTAACGTTAATTCAATTCGAGCTGCTTATTGCGCAGGACAGAAATAAAAAAATGAAAGACATTAAATTCAATATCAATATTAATGTTTTGCCTATCGAAAGAGGCCGAAATTGCATTAGGATTTTTTTAAATATAATTGAAGGAAATGAAAAAGGATTTTTGAATGGAAAATCCGATTCGTCGTAAATAAAATAAATCATAAGCTCAAGTATAATATTGCACAGTGTGCAGAAAACAATAAAAAAAAAGAAAAAAAAATCAAAATCCCTCGGAATTTGCGCTCGCCCAATGCACGAATTTCTTCTTATTGAAAGTGGCCAGAAATTAATTAAGAATTTTCAATATATAATCGGGAAGTTTTCGATAAAGATAATAACAAAATTGAAGGGACGATGCATTTTATACAGTAATCAAATTTTCGATAAAGAGAATTAAAAAAAAATCGAAGATTCGATCCGTTCGATGCAGTAAACAAATTTTCGATAAAGAGAATAAAAAATATTAAAGGAAATTATTTAATAAAAAAAAATCACAGCCTCAATGATCACGTTGCTCATTATGCAGAACAAAATTAAAAAATTAAAAAATCAACGTCCCTCGGACTTTGCCGGAATTCCTCCAAAGAATTCATCGAAAGTGTCTGACTCGAAGTCGTGCCGCGGAATTTTTCAAAAGACAATCAGAAAAAGGTGACAAAACTTTCAACAAGGAAAACTCGAGCCGCGAGCGCGGCGCGGATTATCGAAAGTGAAACGCGCGGCGCGAGGCGAGACGTGCGAGGGACCGACAGGGTGTCCCGGCTTTGTTGCCTGCGTTATTGCACACGTGGACAGCCGCGTACTCGTCTCCCGCGCGGCGTCGGCGTCGTCGTCGCTAAACCCGTAAATACCGATCGCCACGTTCCCCAACCTCGCGGTCAGCCGCGCAACGCGAGTCAACAACGCGGCCGCTCGGTCGAACGTGTGTCACACCTAAACCCGCGGTTTGAAACTCGCGCGCGCGGCTCCCTCGGTATTTTGTCTCGCGCGCGCGCGCCGCGCACTTTTTGCGTAACGAGAGGCGTTAAACGAGCCCCGCGTTTAACGCGTCGCGATAAAAATTACCGCGCGAGAGGCGCGACCGATAATTCCCAGCCTTTCAATTTTCCGTCCCTCATTGTCCTGCTTTTTCGCCGCCGTTTCACACCCGCGCGCGCGCTTTGTTTATAACCCACCAATTTTCGTTTCCTGCGCTCGCGCAGCTATCGCGATCGACCGCCACGAGTATATTGAAAACAGTCGCACGGAGAAAAATAAAATAAAACAAATAAAAATAAAAACAAAATAAAACAAATAAAGAGAAAAATAAAATAAAATCAATAGAAAGAAAAAGAAAAATGAAACAAAATAAAATAAATAAAAAGAAAAATAAATTATAATACATAAAAAGAAAAATAAATAAAGACGAATCTTTTGTTGTATTAATACATTTTTTGTTGTCGCGGCAAAATGTTTAGCTACCACAGCAAAACTTTTGTTATCCCTCCGTTAATATTTTTCTCCGTGCGCACGCGCGCGAAATTACGCAAGTACGGGACGAGGGTTATGGCGTACTTGATTTTATAATTACGGCCGCCCGGGAGGCCTCGACACACGTGGACGGGCGTGTAGAGCCTGCGTCAGGTACCTACGAATGCACACAACTCGGGAATGATACGTATTACGGATTAAGCAGCGTTGCGATCGCGGGATAAGTGGAGCGTGAAAGCAACGTCCGCGAATTCGCTCGCGACTCATTCACCAATTTAAATGGCTCATTTTCGTGATGTGTCGCTGATGTTTTTTTTCCCTTCATGGTGTCTCATCTGTTGAGCTTGACTCATTCGCAAGTTTTAATGCCTCCTTTTCATGATTTTCGACAGCAATGCACAACAGCCGCGATTTTTTTTATTTTTTTATCGCTGTTTCTGGTTTTGAGCTCAACTCGTTTGCGACTTTTAATGCCTCATTTTCATGATTTTCGACAGCAATGCATCAGTCACGATTTAACGCCGTTTATTTTGTTTCTATCTTTTTTTTATATTTTTTTTCCACGGTCCCTCATTAATGTCCATCGCGTCTCATTCGCCAGTTCAAATGGCTCATTTTCCTACGCTACTTTTCGCTCTCTCTTTACGGTCTCCCATCTTCCCAACTCGCGGCAGGTGGAGATTTATTATTATTATTATTATTCCTCCGGATTTCGCGTATAAACCAGCAGCACCCAAAGCGCGGGCGATATTCCACCCTTCCCTGCCGCGCCGCGTGGATCGAGTGACTTACCGACGGCGACGGCGTCGGCGGCGGTCGCCCCCCAATAGACGTCCACCACGTCTCCGTCGACCTTGACATTAACCGCGTGGGAACCTCAGCCTAGAAATTAGACGCCAGCAGCCGTGGAATTCTCGGGCTCGAAACTAGGTCGACGATAATCCTCCCGACAGTCTCCAACCCTGCTTACCGCGATATAAAAAAAAATTCTATACTAATTTTCATTATTGCCGGCTTCACGTTTTATTTTTTCTCTCAGCTTCCTCTTCGTTTTTCGTTGGATTAACAAATTGCAGCTAGAAATTATTAAAAAATCTCAGCCTAGAAATTAGACACCAGCAACGGTCGAATTCTCGGGCTCGAAACTAGGTCGACGATGATCCTCCCGACAGTCTCCAACCCTCCTTACCGTGATATAAAAAAAATTCTATACTAATTTTCATTATTACCGGCTTCACGTTTTATTTTTTCTCTCAGCTTCCTCTTCGTTTTTCGTTGGATCAACAAATTTCAGCTAGAAATTATGAAAAATCTCAGCCTAGAAATTAGACGCCAGCAACGGTCGAATTCTCGGGCTCGAAACTAGGTCGACGATGATCCTCGCGACAGTCTCCAACCCTGCTTACCGCGATATAAAAAAAATTCTATACTAATTTTCATTATTACCGGCTTCACGTTTTATTTTTTCTCTCAGCTTCGCTCTTCGTTGTTCCTTGGATTGAAAATTTGGCGCGCACGTGTGGCGCACGATATTTATTTATTGGTATCGGCGGGCAATTCACGAGGTACCAGCGGGCTTATTGCGAGCAATTTCAATATCTTTCGCGTCCCATAAACGCAAACCCAAAGGCGTAATTTAGTCCACGTGGCGCGCGCGCGCTAATTTTCCATCTTTTATTGCAGCCCCCCTCGGCTGGTCCGCTGGGGTCGCCCGAGGGAATACCGAAAATTCGTGACCGGGTCGTAAAAGCGAGAGCGAACGAGGAGAAGTAGGTGGAGAGGGAGCTGAGAGAATGGACCGTGTTTTCTCTCACCGTTGAGAAATTTGAGCCTCCGTCGCAGGGAGGAATCGTCGTCGCTGAGGCTCGGCGCTCGTCGTGCGCCCCGAGAAATAATAACGAAACACCCAGCAGCAGCAGCAACGCCACCCTCGTCGATAAATATTCGAGAATTTCTTATTGGACGCTCGGCAACGCGGAACGCCGGATCGATCGACTTGACACGATTCCCCGCAGTCACCGGGTCAAACTTTTCACGAGAAAACTATAGTCGCGCTTCTCATTGGAATTTTCAATGTTAAAAAGCTAAGCACGAAATTTCGAGCACGAAAAATTCTTCACTTGGTGCTGCAAAATCGCAATTAATTGACTTTTACTTTCTACATTTTTTTTATTGTATAAATTTAAATTAATTTCTGTGTCCAATGTGAACATCCAAACTATGCATAAAACCAGCAACTTTTCAAATTTCGAGCACGAAAAATTCTTCACTTGGTGCTACAAAATCGCAAATTAATGACTTTTATTATTATTATTTTTTTAAGTTGTATAAATTGAAATTAATTCCAGTGTCCAATATGAACATCCAAATTATCCACAAAACCAGCAACTTCTATTACCAGAAAAAAGGCGGCAATTTGAAAACCATCAAACGTTCACATAGAACAATTTTTTTTATTAACAAATTTTTTGCTGTGGTAGCTAACATTTTTTTCATCGACACTAAAAAAATTCGTTAAAGCAACAATCGATTTGTTATCAGCCCGGATTATTTTTTTCCGTGTCTCTCGAGAGGCGGTCGAAACGTCAACGAGAGCCCGAGGCTCACGTGGGACCCGCGACGTGTATTCGTCGCGTTATGATTAATTACCGCATCACCCGCGTGGTCAATAAAATTACGAGGGCAATTAGCGAGCGCGGAAAGCCGGGCGGACGTCGTCGGGCGGCGTCGGCGAAGCGCGTGCGACCGGGTTGCCCGCGACCGGAGCCATCAATGAAGTCCGCGGGGTGATAAAATATAATGAAATGTAGAGACGAAGACGAAGGAGGCTGGCGGCGTTGCATGCGCGGTGCGCGCGTAAGCGAGGGGAATACACGTTGCAATACGCTCGACGCGCTCGACGTTATACGGGGGATTACACAATTCCCCCGGCTTACGGTCCTAACCTTTCCACCTCTCCGCGCCGCCGGCAGCGCTGGCTGTGGGCCGGCCGCCCGTGCGGCGAGCCCCGTTGTGCCGCTCGGCGCGCCGCGAAGGTACGAGTCACTCGGGCAAAAGCCAGCCGCGCGGCCCAGGCCGACCCCCATGGAAAAGAAATTCACGCGAAAATCTACCCGAGGTGTCTCACTTTTCGGACGGTAAAATAATAAAATAATAAAAGTCAGAAAAATCACAAAAACTGTACAAATCATAAAAATAATACAAATTATAAAAATCATAAAAATAATACAAATTATAAAAATCATAAAAATAATAAAAATTGTACAAATCATAATATTCATAAAAAGAATAAAAATAATAAAAATCATAGTAATCATAAAAAGAATAAAAATAATAAAAATAAATATATCTAGGATACACCCAAAGTACATTTTGAATGTATTTTGAATGTATTTTTTGCTCGCGTATACATTTCGTATATCTAAAATATATCCGACATTGAATTTTTCGGACAAAATATATTTTTTATATATTTAGAATATTTATATTTTTATATATTTTATCGAAAAGGTTGGACAAAATATATTTGATATATTTTGAATATATTTTTCCTCATATCTGAAATATACGACTTTTCCATGAGGATAACTCCTGCTGCTGCTGCTGCTGCAGTTCTAACGCCGCTGCGGCTGCTGCCGCTGCTCGCGCGGTCTACATATCTGTGCAACAGCATAGCAGCTCTCTCGTTTCGTTCTCTTTGAACCGCGCTCGCGCAGACACTTGCGACATAATGCGATAATTATGAAATTCGTAAGTTTCTAAACACTCGCCGTTTTGTCCGTCCAGCGAGAAGTCAACCGTCTCTCCGTGCGGGCTCCCCCCGGCCTCAATGTTTCGCCGCCCTGCGGCGGTTTCACGACTACGACCGCGATTCATTAGCGACCGTTTGTGCCTCCAGGTTAATTCTCTCTGCTCTCCGTCGTGACAAAATGATTAAGGTCGGATTATTATAATTTCGTGTCACGCTTGTATGACAAATTCACATTCTGCGTTTTGTGGATGGAAATTCACGGTAAATTGGATTTACAAAAATGTAGTGTTAAATTTACAAAAATGTAGTATGAAATTTACAAAAATGTAGCATCAAATTTACAAAAATGTAGCATCAAATTTACAAAAATTTAGCATCAAATTTACACAAATTTAGTATTAGACTTAAAAAAATGGATATTAGATTCTTTAAAATTGATATTAGATTTTTTTTATTGATATTAGATATTTTTATTCATATTAGATTTACAAAAAATTTCTATTAAATTTACAAAAATGTTATTCCCAGATTTACAAAAAAATTCGTCCGACAGTGACGAAGATCGGGAGCTAAGGATCATAAATCAGATATCGCGAGGTGATCGAGAGTAACGCGCGGTCCCCGGAGAACGCGGATATGCGAGACGCAGTCCGACGATTCATCTTGCGTCTGTATTGCTGGCGAGAAAAAGCGACCACCAGTGGCAGCAGCAGCAGCAGCAGCAGCAGCAGCGGCGGCGAGCGACATGATTCGCTCCAGTAAATCGCGTCCAGTGTGTGAAGGGATTTGCCCCGCCGATTGGTTAAGTAGTCACAGTGGCTCGCGTGCTGGTCCGTAGCACCGTCGTCGTCGTCGTCGTCGTCCAGTCGCTACGAAATCTCGACGCGGATCCCAATAAATAAATATATAGGCGTCTCTTATCCTCTTCGCTCGGGTCAATCGCAACTCGTCGTCCGGCCGCTACGAAATCTCGACGCGGATCCTAATAAATAAATATATAGATATAGGCGGGTTGGGCGGGCTTATAAATGCTTGAGGTAGACACGCAACGGACAAAGAAGACGCGGGAGAAGAGAGAAGAGGACGACGGACGTCGCGATGCCGGCGCTGCATTGTATTCCCGCTGCTGCTGCTGCTGCATATCGCGTCCGGGCCCCGCTAGTCACTCGGATATTGCTAAACTCTCGTGCGGCGTCGAGAGAGGAGAAGAGTTTAAACGCCTCCACGTTCTACCAGCACTGATTTTTCAATATTTCCCTCTTTAAAAAAATGACGAATTTTGTTTTAAAAAAATTAGACATTTTTCTTTAGTATTTAACTTCTTAAAAAAATGAAGAATTTTTTTAAAGAAAAATTTCACATTTTTTGTTCGATATTCAACTTCGTAAAAAAATGAAGAATTTTGGTTTAAAAAATATACATTTTTGTTCAATATACAAATTGTTTAAAAAATTAATTTTGTAAAAAAAATGGTTAAATATCCAAATTCTTTAAAAAATTAATTCTGTAAAGAGAAACTAAACATTTTTGTTAAATATTTAAACCCTTAAAAAGAAAAGGAATTTGTTAAAGAAAAATAAGACATTGTTGGTCTACATCCAATTATCAAATTAGAGATCTTTTTATTTTTTATTTTCAAATTGCGAGATTTTGTTGATAAATCCGTGGAATCGACATGCAAATATCGTTTGCGCGACGTTTCTCGTCTTGGGGCAATTCGATTGTAACCACGGAGCGGCTTAATGGATGATCATTGATTCTCGGTCAGAGGGAGTGCAAAGTTCTCAGTCTTTTCCCCTCCCTCATTTTTTTTCACTCTCTCTCTCTCTCTCTCTCTGCGGTCGAGACGGATCGAGGGAGACGAGATCGTCGTGCGAATCGCAGAAGGGGCTCGCTATCTCGGTCAGAGACCGCGAGTACTTTTACCTGGCGCGTCGAGAGGGAGGCAGGAGGAATCGAGCTGTGTTTATCTGTCCCGCGAGTCGGGTGCCGTCCCGGCCGTTCCTCGGCTCCCGCTGAAATTCACCATTTTGCCGTCTGCCGCCGCCGCCGCCGCCGCCGCCGCTCGTTCCTCGTCTTTGCGCCACGACCACCGCACGGCGATCGATGGAAAGCCCGCGCGGACCCCGCGGCACCACAAATTCTTCCTACATTCTTCCACTTTTATACTCTCTTCGTATCGCGCATACTTGGGACCGGCCGCAGTTTCGACCGATAATCCGACTCCCGGCGAAATTCCGCGCGATCCGTTTCACTCGAAAAAAAAAACGCGATTTGTATTTTCGTGGAATGAAAAAAACGTCTCGGCCAAATCAGTGAATTAACCAGGTTTCATTCTTTTTATTTAGGTTTTCTTCATTTTTTTGTTGTGAGGTTTTTAAAAACAATATTAGGTTTTTTATTTTTTATTTATGAGGCTTAAAAAAAATAGGAGGTTTTTTCGATTTTTTATTGTGATCTTTTGAAATTTCTATTTTGGAGGTTTAAAGAAAAATTAACAAGATTTTTTATTTTTTGTTTACGAGGTTAAAAAAATGTATTAAGTTTTTATGTTTTATTCACGAGGTTTAAAACAAAAATTGTTAGGAGTTTTTATTTTATTTTATTTATTTTTCAAATGAGGTCTTTTGAAATTTCGAATCTGAAGGTTTCTTTCATTTTCTAATTACCAGGACATTTTGTTGATAAATTTGAAGAATCGACAGTTTCCATTCCAGTCTACATGGAAATCTGGTATCACCGAGGGTTAAGGTTGCTGAAACGCCGACTGCGAGACACGCAGAGAGAATTAGGTCCCGCGATGTGAGGAGAGCTTTGGGGGACAATTGAAATGGACGGGAAAGCTGCGGCGGCTGCGTCGGTATCCCCGCGCGCGCGGGGGCAGTAATGACATCACTGATATCGCGAGCGGCATGTAGCGTGTATCGCGGCTGCCGCCGCTGCTGCTGCAGAGTCGCAAGGTCGAGCGCGGGGGGCTCGAGAGTGCCTCGGTATTCGCTTGACCCCGTGACCCACTTTGCTATCTTTCCGATATAACTAAAAGCCCCCGATGCGTTCTGCAACGTGCGCGCCGATGGTGGCGAAAATAAATCGCCCACACGTTGCTCTCCTTTCCCGCGTCTCTCCCTCTCGGTCCCTTGTTTTCTCACGCCTCGCGCGCGGCCTCGTTTTACACTCGCAACCCCCTCGCGCAAATTCACCTCCGTCTCCCCCCGCCCACCCGCGAGATCCAAGGTCAAGGTCGCTTCTCCCACGTCGTCCTAACTTTATTCACTCGATTCGAGGTACCAAAAGGGCCTGGCCATTTTTTTACTTTTTTTTTCTTCATAAAGACGAGAAAAAAATTCGGAACTTTTTAAATACCTTCGCCAGAATCTGTGCACCCCCTTATTAAAAAAAACCCCTTGATTTTATTCATTCAATTCAAGACGCCAAAAACGGCTAATTTTTTTTTTTTTTTTTTTTTTCAACAAAGACTAGCAAAACTTTAGATTCCCAAAAAATGTCTCGCAGAGAAAAAAAATGTCCACATTGATGATGTAATTTTATTCCTTCAATCCTCAGCCAAAAATGCTAAAATTATTTTCTTTCCCTCCTACAGACAAAAAATGCCATAAACCCTGTCATTTTATTCCATCAATCCTCAGCCAAAAATGCTTAAATAATTTCGTTTCCCCCCAACAAACGAAAAAATTCACAAACCCCGACGCAAAAAAATGTCTAGGCTAACGATAAACCAAGAAAACCGCCTGCATTCGCCATAGACGCAGGATATGTGTGGCCCCCTTGATTTAAACCGCGGCCTCGAGTCAAGTGCAACACACGAGTCTTACACACAGACAGACAGACAGACAGATATGCACAGAGCGGACGGAGATGGAGCGTAGGCCGTCCGTCCGCTCCGTACGTCCATATATACCACGGGGTATCCCTCGCCTCGTCTCGAGAGTCAAGTTTGCCGCGCGCGAATCCCCGATGTGTTGTCCCCCTCCTCCCCCTCGCTCTATGTGGGTGCAGCGCGCTACGCTTCTCCCTTTCTTCGAGTCCTCGCGGGGAGCGACGCGCGACTGTCAACATGCGCGCCGAAGACGACATAGCGCGCGGCAAAATCGCCGCTGAGCGAGCGAGAGAGAGAGAGAGAGAGTGAGAGAGACACAACTATTGCGGCCGTGTCGAGCGAGGCGGCTCGGGTGCGATACGCGAGAACCGAGCGGAGGGGAAACGGCAGAAGTGGACGGGCGAGCGTGCGATTCAACCTCCTTTCACTTTCAACGAGCTCACCGCGACGCCGTTGCCGCGGCTCGAAAATAGGCAACGTTGCTGCTAAAGGTTTTGCGGCAGCATCCACGCGGCTCGCCTCCTCCTCGTAGTTTCTTTCTCTCTCTCTCTCTCTCTTTCTCTCTCTCACGAAGCCGAGAAGAAAGAAACTACGACTATAAATAGTCGTTGAGACACGCGGTACGTTTATAGCGAGCCGCGAAAAAAAGGACCGAACTCGCATCGTCTCCCCCACAGTGATTTTTTTTTCTTTTTTTTTGGGTACTCCTTCTTCTTCTTGCTCTCGGGTCAGTCGCTGCTGGCTGACGGCGAACTCGCGGGCAGCAGCGATGCGACTGAAGACGTCTGAGTTGCAGGGGCTGTTACTACTTTTGTGGTATTTGTGGAATTTGTTTTGGGGACCGGGAGAAACGTTGTCTGTACATTTGGCTTGGTGTCTCGGTTTGTGGGGTTTGGGGGTTATGTTATAAATTAGCGTGAGATGAAGTATTTTGGGCTATTTTGGCAGATTTTTCGGGGCCTCAAGATCAGAATACGAAATAAAAATTTCTCTCACTCCCCAGTGAGAGAATTTTAAACGTGAGTGCGATATACAAATTTCTCTCACTCGTCTCTGTTCCCCAGTATGAAATACAAATTTCTGTCACTCATCTCGGTCTCCCAGTATAAAATAAAAATGTCTCTCACTCACATCGGCTCCAGATTACGAAATAAAAATCTCTCTCACTCACATCGGTTCCGGATTACCAAATAAAAAATTCCCTCGCTCGCATCAGCTTCGGAGTACGAAATAAAAATCTCCCTCTCTCTCTCTGTCTCTCTGATTTCGGCTCCGGAGCACCAATTAAACGTCTTCCTCGCTCCCCCTCCAACTAGTTCCTGGCTCACCGCGACTTTTGCGCTCGAACGCTTTGTAATTCCGACGCATTCGCAAAAGATCAATAACGCCAAAAACAACGCACGTCGAAAGATAATTCGCGTGTTGATCGTGCTCGCCACGCTGTGCAAGGTCTTTCCTATTCCTGCCTCGTTCTACTGCGGCGGCGAGCAGCTGGGCCACCGGCAGCCAGTAGATCGCACCGCTGTTTGGTCAGACGCGCGCCGAGCAGCTGCTGCTCGCGGTTTCATCCGACGCTGTTTTCATTTCACAAAATCGTAGCGCGAAAACTCGACGAAGAACTTGGAGAATGAGAAATATAAAATTGAAAAAAAAAGAAATAAAATGAGCTACGATAATTTTGGACAATTGTGAAATTGCGATATCTCGAGCGTAGCACGAAATATCGCAAATTTGGTTATATTAAAATTGCGATAAATGAAATAAAAGTTAAATCAAATTAAAAATAAAATAAAATATAAAATTACATCAAATAAAATAAAATTAAATTAAATTAAAAATAAAAAAATTAAATTAACAACAAATTAAAATTGCGAAATTGCGATATTTCGAGCGTAGCGCGAGGATCGCGTCGATTCGCTTTGCGTCGCGCACGCGGGACACACCGGAAGGATCCGCCGCGCGTTCGACCTCGACATACTTGCGTTTCGCGCTCGCTCTCGGTTATACATATTTATGGGCCCCCGATACACACAATAGTGAGCGGCGTCTACTGCCACCTGAATCCGTCACGACGCACTGGCGGACGGGAATTCACGAGCGCGGAGCGCGAGAGTCTATTATACAATTAGAGTGCGCCGAGGAGAGCGAGAAGCGGCCGGAGGATTCAATGGAAGACGCTGGAACCGGTCGGACAAGGCAGAAGTCAATCCCCAATTTTTTTTTTTTTTTCTTCGTGGGTATTTGAACCCCGGTTACGGGGAACAAATCCCACTTCAGCGAATTCTTCAGTTTTCGTCGTCCGCCAAAAACAGTAAAAAAAACAAAATATAGAGAAAATAATTACTATATCAAAATAAAAAAATTCGCTCCCAAAGAAAAAGAAAAAAGAAATTAAAAAAAACAACTACTTAGTTTAAATTGAACTGGACTCCATAAAAACTCCACAGTTCGATGTCCGCCAATAACAGTAAAAAAAACCAAATATAGAGAAAATAATTACTATATAAAAAATGTGTTCCCAAAGAAAAAGAAAAAAGAAAGCAAAAAAACAGAACTGCTTGATTTAAATTGAACTAGACTGCATAAAAATTCCACAGTTCGATGTCCGCCAATAACAGCAACAAGAACAAAATATATAGAGAAAATAATGACTACATAAAAACAGTTAGCTCCCAAAGAAAAATAAGAAAGAAACAAAAAAAAGCAGAACTACTCAGTCTAAATTGAACTGGACACTTGGAAAATAAAAAACAAGAAAGAAAAAGAAAAAGAGCGAGAGACAGAGAAAAATGATGGCGCGCGCAGGAGTCTCCGAGTCTGTCGAATGCGCGCGGCGTCGTTAAAAGCAGCGGCAGCAGCCGCGGCTGACCGAGTCGAGCCGTCACTACTGGGGGAGACTTCGGGCCTTGACACACTTACCGCGCGCGTCCCGCATCGCGAGCTTATTAAATATATATTTATAGATGAACCAGTTCCTTCAAGGACTCGACGAGACCCTTTCGCCATCGCGCGGGATTCTCCTTCAGTCGCAGCTATCACGAGCTCTCCGCATATTCATATCCATCGCACGCGATCCACACGATCGCCCCTCGCCCCCTCTTATCGATCGATCGGACGCAGGATTTTCCTGATCCTCGAGCGAAAACACTCAAAGCCCTTCGGCCTCGTTTCTCGCGCGACAACAAACAAAATCGATGACGTTGAAGTTTGCATCGTTGCGATGCAACGAAATTAAAAACAACGAAATATTAATGTACTCAAATTTAAATTGTATAATCATTTTTATTAAAATTAAAATGATCGTTATAATTTGAATTCGAATAAAAAATACAAATTTATAATCATTTTAATTCAAATAAAAAATAAAATTTATAATCATTTTAATTCAAATAAAAAATAAAATTTATAATCATTTTAATTCAAATAAAAATTAAATTAATAAAAATAAAATTTAAGTAATAAAAATAAAATTACATTAATTAAAATAAAACTTATTATACTGGCTATAAAAAGTTATTATAACGACTAAAAGCATGACAACAAAATGTTATTTCACCCCCTAATGGTGAAATATTTAAATCTTCATGAAATTGATATTTTCTTGTTTTTAATTTCGTTGCATTGCAGCGATGCAAATTTCAAAGTCATCAAAATCGAGTCGCATAAAATCGAGCTCGCTGTTTTCTCCCTGATCGGCACAATCGGTGCACCGGCGAACGTCAGCTAGGTAGATAGATAGCGGCAAAGCGGAAAACGGGAGGCAGCGCGGTTCGCGCGCGCGCGCGGAGCCTTCGCTCGACTTCCGTGTAATTAGCCGTGGGCTTCCGCCTTCGCGGAGCGGAATCTCCGCGCCGTCGACAACACGGCGCTCGCCGCGCGCGCGGCCTTAGAAACTTCATCAAGGCTGTGCTCTCCGCGGCCTCCGAAGGCTCTATCGAAATTACAATGTGCGGCGAGCTCTCTCGACGCCGCGGAAAATTTAGCTCGAGGACGCAGGCGGCGTAACGGCGGCGCCTTTGGATATATATTTTCTCCCGATGGATATAGATAGTCGGAGACCCTCAACCTCGTCTCCGGCAACAAAAATAATTAAACAATCAACAACAAAAAATTCACTTCATTTGACTCAACTTCTACTCGCCAAAATCATGGCGGTACGATAGTAAATTAATTAACTTTCATCAACTTGTAATTATCTTAGATTAAAATCATGTTGAAGTTTGCATCGTTGGAGTGCAACGAAATAAAAAAAAATTGAATTAATCATAATTAACTCAAATTATGAAAATAGGCATAAAAAGTCACCATAGCAACTGAGGGCATGAAAGAAAATCATTTTTTTGGGCACGAAAAAAATGATTTTTTGGCACGAAAACAATTTTTTTTTCGTACCCTTTATCATTTGTGTCAATCACAATTAATTTGTTTATCTGAATTTCGTTGCATTCCAACGACGCAAACTTCAACGTCGTACACTAAAGTTAACATTTTTCCGTCGCTTCTCTACCACTCGACGCTAACTCAACCCTCCGTTTTCTCTTTCCAGCCGTGCGAGCGGACAGGATGCGCGGCGGCAGGAACAAATTCGGCCCGATGTACAAGCGCGACCGAGCGAGGAAGCTGCAGCTGCTGCGGCAACGGCAGTTGGCGATACAGACGATACGAGGAAGCCTCGGCGACCCGTCGAGCTACTCGTCGGCGGTCACGCCGTTTCTTCACATCAAGCAGGAGATCCAGATACCCCAGGTGTCGTCGCTCACCTCGTCGCCGGACTCGAGTCCCTCGCCGGCCGCGGTGGCCGCGGGTCTCGTCACGACGCAACCGGGAGGCGGCGGCGGTGGCGGCGGCGGAGGCGGCGGAGGCGGCGGAGGAGGCGGTGGCGGCGGCGGCGGTGGAAGCGGCGCCGGCGGCGGCGGAGGAAGCGCCGGAGCCGGACAGCATCAGCTCATAGCGCCCTCGTCGCAACCCGCGATAACCGGCGGTAATCACCTCTACAACCCGAATCCGAGTCTGGACGGGAAGCTCTGGGCGGCGAATTCCACGACCTCGAGTCCGAAAGCCTTCAACTTCGGCGAGCAGTCGGGTCAGGGCGGACACGCGGCGAGCGGCGCCCCCGCGCCATCCGCCGCCACCCTAAAAACTAGTCCCATGATACGAGACTTTGTCCAGAGCGTGGACGATCGCGAGTGGCAGTCCTCCCTCTTCGGTTTACTGCAGAACCAAACGTACAATCAGTGTGAAGTGGACTTGTTCGAACTTATGTGCAAAGTGCTTGACCAGAATCTCTTCTCGCAGGTCGATTGGGCGAGGAACTCTGTCTTCTTTAAGGATCTCAAGGTTTGCATCTCGTTCGCACGTTTTTCGCTCGATTCGCTGTTTAAACTCCGACGGTACTTGAAGAGAGAAGTCACGAGAAGTCACGAGAAAATATTGCGTGTTACATGGGAGAAGATTTTTTTGTAAAGGAGGGTTCGCAACAGGGTAGATGGACCGGTTTAGGGTGGCCGCGGTCAGGGAAAACCGGAAAAAGTCAGGGAAAAAAATTGTTCAGGGAATCAGGGAAGAGTCAGGGAATTTGAAAATTAGTCAGGGGAAAAATTCATTTGGCGCCGAACCTTCCATAATAAGTGGATAAAAAGTTAAAAAGTGTTTAATGTGATTCATCGCTTATCGGCAAAATAAGTCATTTATCGAAGACCCCGCGCCGATTTTGAATACATTTCCATTGGCATCGTTAATTAAAAAAAATAGTAATCGTTGAATTGTGGTCAGGGAAAAATCAGGGCAAACTCAGGGAATTTTTTGTCGGCGAACAAAACGGCCACCATGCGGTTGCGGCCACCGTACAAATTGTCGTCATTTTCACTATAATTTATTTCAGATTGTTGTTTTCCTGTATTTTCACGTTGACACTTCGAAAGTATCTGCACAAATTAACAAGATTATCGAGACAATTTTGTTTAATTTTAATCACAAATATAATAATAATAATTCTGAAACAAATAATTCTGTCTTTTCGAACTCGGTGGCCACGACTGAACGAAAGGTGACCAAAAAACGGGCACTCGTACCCTAGTAATTTAAAATCTAACCGCGTCATATAAGAGCGCTGGAAACTCTTTGGGGGAAAAAGAGAAGAAAAAAGAAACGTTTGAACGGCCAAGATCGTGAGTAGTTTGCGCGGCTATTCTCCTCATCTGGGAATTAGCTTTTGCCTCGTTGACTTGCCCATTGCCAGGCCCGCCGTTACCTCGGCTGCGTGTTGTGTTGCCGGTGGCTCGAGCAGCAGGGATGTGAGGTAACCAGCAGCAGCAGCAACCGCGGCGGCTGCGTTGCACAATCTCTGAATGATTTCAAGCATCGCCTCATATCTGGGTCACAACAAGATACGTTTCTAGGTTACTGTAGCCGGCCCAAAGCGGGAGGGGCAAGGAGGGCCGCAGGGGGGGTATATACGGTATATAATTCGCAATCGTTTTCACGTTGAATTATCCTCGCCGCGCGCGTCTCGCGACGGCTTTTATCGGGAATTTATTTATCCTCCGCTTCGACAATGTCGGAACGCCTCAGGAGTCGATCATGGTGGTCGCGGTCAGAGAAAACTGGGAAAAGTCAGGGAAGAAAAAAAATTGGTCAGGGAATCACGGGAAAGTCAGGGAAGAAAAAAATTGGTCAGGGAAAAAATGGATTGGCGCTGAAGCTCCCATAAATAGATAAAAAGCTGTAAAAATATTATAGATTATTATAATAAATACAATATAACATGAATGGTTATAATTAATGTTTAATGCGATTCAACATTTATCGGCAAAATAAATACTTTATTTTTTATCTTTATCATCATTAATTTTTTAAATAGAAATCGTTAGAACTGTGATCAGGGAAAAATCAGGGAAAAGTCAGGGTATTTTTTCTGAAAAAAAAAAAAAAAAAAAAAAAAAGCCACTATGTCGACGAACCGTCGTCGACACGCCGAGTGCCAACGACGTCGCGAGTTTTCCCTGCCGATATCGCGTTTATGACTTAATTACGCCCGTTATTAAATAGCGCCTTCGCTTTTCTCTCCCTCCGCAGGTTGACGACCAAATGAAGCTTCTGCAACACTCGTGGTCGGATATGCTGGTGCTCGACCATCTCCACCAGAGGTTACACAACAACCTGCCCGACGAGACGACGCTTCACAACGGCCAAAAGTTTGATCTCCTCTGTCTCGGCCTACTCGGTGTACCTTCCCTCGCGGATCTCTTCAACGATCTCTCCGCGAAGCTTCAGGAGCTCAAATTCGACCTCTCCGACTATATCTGCATAAAGTTTCTCATGCTGCTCAATCACGGTGAGTCCATAAAGCCGATCCTCCTGCTGATCCCGGGCGGAATTCTCGGTTTTGTCGAAACTTCACGTTAATTTCACTTCTGACACGCTAAGATCGTTAATTTCACAAGACAATAAAAAATCCCAACAGGAACGAGTTAATTAACAAAATTGTCTTCTCCAAAACATCTTTCGAAACTCTCGCAATTGTACGAAATTTTTCTAGCCACATTCATAAATAAAATTTAAATACCTTAATTCTTTTTGATAAAAATTGTCTTCTCCAAAACATCTTTCGAAACTCCCACTATTGTACGAATTTTGTCCAGCCACGAGAATCAACAAATCTAAATACCTTGATCTTCTTTTTTATCAGATGTTCGTGGTCTGGTGAACAAGAAACACGTCCAGGAGGGTCACGAGCAGGTTCAGCAGGCGCTTCTGGATTACACCCTGACGTGTTATCCATCCATACCGGTAAGTTTTGTCCCCGTCTTTAGAAACGACAACCAGAGATGTCGAGCGTTCGTTACTTTTAAATACACTTTTTTCTCTTTACCCTTTACTTTGTTTATTATTAAATGTTTAGTGAACGTGGCCTACACGGCATATAATTCAAGGTTTTAACTCAATGTAAAATCCAAACGTTTAATAATAAACAAATTATAGGATAAATAAAAATAAGTATGTATTTAAACTAACGGACTTATTAAAGTAACGGACGCTTGACATCTCTGACGACGACGATCGATTCGTTTCGTCGCGACGCGACTGTTCAATTCAGACAAGACTGCGGAATGATTAACGAGCGAGATTGACAGAGAGAGAGAGACAATGACGTTGAAGTTTGCATCGTTGGAATGCAACGAAATTCCGAAAAAAAAACGATAATTCTAATTAACCCAAATTATGAAATTATGTATAAAAAATCATTACAGTGTTTAGTTGCCATGATGATTTTTTATGCCTAATTTCATCACTTGGATTAATTAGAATTAACTATTTTTTCTGAATTTCGTTGCATTCCAACGATGCCAACTTCAGCATCACGAAAGACAGTAATCGCGAGACAAACGTGGACGTAAGTAGCACCTTTCCTTGACGCCGCCTCGGGCGCCAAAAAATCCAAATGTCGCTAATTCGCGGATCTTCTCTGTGTGTTCAGGATAAGTTCAACAAGCTGCTAGCAGTATTACCGGAGATTCACGTGGTGGCGAGCAGAGGGGAGGATCACTTGTACCAGAAGCACTGCAACGGCGGTGCGCCGACGCAGACTCTCCTCATGGAGATGCTGCACGCGAAGAGGAAATGAGAAGACGTGCGAACTGTAAAGTTAATTATTAATTGTAGCAGCAGCAGCGCCGCGAGCTCGTCGTCGTCGTCGTCGTGGCTCCTCGGCCGCGGCTACGGCTACGCCGGAGCCGCTCGGCTCGGCTTCGGTCCGCGCGAAACGTCCGTCGAGGCGCCGGGCGCGCTCAGCTGACTGCGCGGACGGAGCGCGAGGGTGCCGAGCCGATGGCCGAGGGAATCGGTCATCGGCCGGCGCGAGGACACCGAGGACGAGGTTCCGGTGTAGTCGTAGTCCTCTTAACTCGTAAGTCCCGGTAGTAAACCCCACCCGAAACAAAATGATCACGGATCGTACCTCAAAAGTGTACCTAAAAAACGAGCGAGGGAGAGAGAAAGGAAGAGAAAGAAAAGAGAAAAGGAAAGGAATGAGAAACGCGAAGCCGCTTAGGTGATCAAGGGGTGGGGATGAAAATAGCTAATGATCAAAATAAGCGAATGGCTAAGACAGCAAATTTCAAAATAACGATCGGTTTAAACATAAAATGGCCGTCATTATGAAATTCGCTATTTCAGCCATTCGCTATTTTGATCATTCACTATTTTGACCCACGTCTTTGTTAAAATAGAATCAAAATAGCGAATAGCTGAAATTACGAATTTCATAATGATGGACATTCTGGATTCGGACCGTTCATTATTTTGAAATTTGCTATTTTAGCCATTCGCTATTTTGACCCCCACCCTAATCAAGGACCAAGTTTGGCGCTCAGAGCGTGGCTCTCGTTTCTCTCTTTTCGCGCCACGCGTGCGAACGAGAACGAAAGACAAACGAGAGATCGTGACACGCAGCGACGCGGGGCAAGTTTAACGAAACACGCGAAAGAGAAGATAAATAATAATAACACTCGACACGTAGACACAACTCTCTGTCTCTCAACGATTCGCGATTAAAGTACCTAGACGCAAAGGGCAAAAACCAGAGAAAGAGAGAAGGAAAGGAAAAGAAAAACAAATCAAGTATAGCGTACTTTACATATATACATAGTATATGTACGATAAAAGGAGAGAAAAAAAAAGAAAGAAAGCGATGAAGTGTATCTAAATATATAAACATAACGACATATATTTTCTATATTTGATGTTGAAGTTTTAGAGATGTATCCACGGGTGAATAAAAAGAAGCACCGCGCGCGCGTGCAGCGCACGCACGTGGGGCGCGCCCGCCCGCACGCACGCGCGTTCTGCCTACTCTCGACGTAAGGTCGCGTCGCGTGTATCGCGATGGGTGCTGACGAAACACACACAAAGCGCAGGGAAAAACAGTAAGCGAGATGCCTTGAAAACAGTACAAAGGGTGGTTTAAAACAGACATAACAAAAAAAAAAAAACAAAAGAGGAATAAATGAAGATTTAAAAGAGAGAAACGTATAAAAAAAAATCACAGACACACACATATTGGTCAAAGGGCAGGCAACTTTTGTCTAAATAAGTAAAAGCTATTTTTCTAATAAATAGAGGCGATTATTTTTAAGCGTACCACCACTGAAGCCTTGCTCTCACTGAAATCAAATATCTCTTGGATTACGGGTGTTGTTGTTGTTGTTTTTTCTTCTTTATTTTCCAACTTTTTTTTTTTTTTTTTTTTCTTTCAACAAAAACGAGAACGAGAACGCAAAGATCCGAGCTCCACGCGGGCTATTCGTGGCTAACTTGCAAGGGATTCAATGGGCATACTTTGAGCGACGGCGAAAATTGCAATGGGTTTCGAGGACAACGGGCGATATCGCGCGTGGATCCTCGGCGACGTTCGCGGGCGTCGCCGGAGAAAAGAGAACAAAAAATACAGATTTACGAGATAAGGTAACGATTAAAAAAAGCAAAAAAAAAGAAAATTAATACGAGTCCACGCCCGAACACGCCCGGTCGCACGGCCACCTGGGCATCCTTAGAACTTCCTACGACGAAACAGACAAACATGAAATCTGCATTTTTCTCACACTTGCACAACCAGCAGGGCTACTATTATTGTAAATACTAGTTAACACATTCCAATTTACGTTGTATAGATTATACAGAGGATGAAATCATGTTAAATATGTAATTATGATATTTTGTGTATAGTTTAATGAAAAAAATAAACAAAAAATATATTTCTGTTGCTTACTGAAGAGAAGAAAAACGAAAAACGAAATCATTAGCTACTTAAATCGCTCTTGACTCATTTTTTTAGAGAATCTTATTCAATGTGTTTCTCTGTCTCTCACTACTGTCTCTTTTCCTCTATTATTATCGTTTCTTCCTCCCCCCCCCCCCCCCTTTCTCTTTCTTTCACCTCATCCTCGTCCCCCCTCGAACTTTTCTCTCCCCTCTTTTCTTCTTCAAAAAAATAGGTGGCGGACACAAAAATCGAAATAACCACAAATTGCGAAATATTTTACTACTGTATATTGTACCATAATTAAAAACGAAAAAACTTATTTTTAAGAAAGAAATAAAAGGAATCATTGGAGCAAGGTTTATGTGGTCCTATATTGTCTAGCTATACTATACTATTATTATCATTAATTAATTAATGATTATTATTATTATTAAATTAAGATTAAATTACCGATAAGATGCATCATTGTCTTATTGCAGTTGTTACATATAATGAGATATATTTACTAAATGTTAAGATAGCAGAGAGAGGATAAAAAGAGAAACTTAGTTATTTTTCACTAATAGATTATTATTAATTATTATATATTGTTTAGTCGTTAGTCAGACAAATTCTTTCTCAGTGCTGTGAAAGGACGTGTCGCTCGAGAGCGGCGACACAGACGCGCGTGACCTGCGACACGCCTGTGGTACCTAAAAGGCCATCGGTTTTAATTGTATGCGCCAAAAAGGGAAAAACGAGAAAAAAAAATCCAACGGTCTTTAAATTAATAATAAATAACCGATCCGCAACGGCGATCCTCCGCTCTCGTATCGTCGAAAGACACAAAAAACACACACACACAACACACAGACACACAGACACTAAAATCATTTGTTAGGTCCAGTTGAAAAAAAAAAGATGAAGAAAAATTACAACGAGTTTCGTGCGCGCAACGGCAATGTACCTGAATGTCTTGCGATTTGAGGAAAACAAAGCTCCTTTTACGATTACGATTACGATATATATATGTGTATGTGTAAAAAGCATATATGTACGTAGACGTATATAATATTATTCGGGCGTAAGTCGGCGGCACTTCGTGGCGGATAACATTATATAGCTTGTGCGTTGTTTAGGCGTTGTACAATTTGTTCCGGAATCATCCGTACTCGGTGCGAGAGGCGCCGTCACCCCCCCGAGAGCGAGGATCCTCGTGCGCCTTGTATATTCGCGAAGGAGTGAACGAAAAGGAAAAAAAAGCAAACAAACAAAAAACTGCTGCGGAGATGTTAAGTTGACGACGTGTTTCCAAATTCTCAAATCGTCCGGTACGTCCACGTATATCATCGTTAGAAAGATGAAAAAAAAAAAACGCTCCGCACTTTCTTTGGACTGCTCGTCAAGACTTTTCGCGCGAAAAAGAAATTAATGCAGAAGGAATTTTGTAAAAATTTCTCGCGAGAAAAATGCGAACAGCTTCGAGAAAAAGCGAAGCGTTTTTTTTTTTTCGTTTAACAATCGCCCCAATCGTCATCCTTGAAGTAACGATCTTCGCGCCTCTACCATTGTGACTCTGACACGAATGACTACCTCCTTTATAAGTGTATTAAGTTTTTATACTTTTACATCTTTAGTAACCGCATACCTCAGAGAAGAGATACCCAGATAGCAACTCGTTCGGAGTCGATGGATTTTAATTTTCGCTCTGCCTTGTATTTTTTTTCTTTTTTTTTCTCGATATAGTTACCGGCAATTCTCGTGGCTAAAGCTCAGGATTCTCCCTCGCGAGAGCGGCTCGCATTGCTGTTTGGGTTCGAACGACAAGCCATATATTTTATTTATTGTCAATCACGCTTTTGTTACGTTGCGAGAGAGAGAAAAAGAGCGTCGTGCGAAAGTTTGCGTGGAACGCGGCCGGTCTGACAATTTTGGAACCACCGAAATCGGCCCGCGGAATCACCCCGAAAAAAGAGAGAAAAAAAAACGCCTCTGTTCTTCGTCTCACGAAGCGCGTCCATCTCGATAATAAAATAATCGTCCGATCGACTCCGTTTAACGACCATTGTTCATCCACAAATTGTAAACTAATAGCGAGTACAAGAAATATCTACGGTGTTTTATTGTACATTGTGTGAAATATTTGATGTACAGTTACCAATTATAATTGGCTAAAAATGCTCTAATTTAACAATGAAAGAAAAAAAAAAAGAAAAAAAAAACGATCTGCTCGATGTGATTAATGCGATCCAATCCAACGCGCCGCCGTAAAAAATGGGAGATACAAGCGACGAGTTTTCAGCGACGCGGCCGAGTCAAGAGACTTCCCGGAAGAGTTGACACTGCCGTCGAGAGAGCGCTGGCTAATGTTGTAAATTATGTAGAAAAGGGAGAGAAAGAGAGAAAGAGAGAAAACGCATTCATTATTGATTGTAAATATATCTTTATTATTAACATACACGCAACGATTGTGTATCACACCACACCTTATGGCTTCGTCGGCTTCCGTTCAAAGACATTTATCATTTGGTATTTTACGCACGTCTTTGTGCTCCGCGTGGGATATAAAAAAACAACAAAAAACAAACACAGCTCACGCGACGATTGACGTCGATAAATGCAGCGATAAACACGACGAAACGACTAAATTAGGTACAAACTACTGATGGCGTATGAAAGGCTGTGAAAAATACGCGCGATATCCGATGGCAGAGAAATCGCTGCGCTTCGCGGGTGATGCGCGCAACTTTCGACCCCGCATGCGAGGTTTCGACACCCGATTATTTTTTTCCCTCTTTTTTCTTCTCGTCTTCTTAGTCGCAAAAATCGCGACGCGTGTCTTATCTACATTGGTACATTCGCTTTGTCGCTGAATCAGCTGCTCCCGTTTTTCCCTTGACTAAACAAAAAAAATCGGCACCGCGACCGACGGACTAGTGTGGATCAGACTTCAGGTACTCCTCGTACGACTTCTCGTCCATGAGACTCTTGATCTCCTCGGGATCCTGCAGCTCGACCTTGAACAGCCAACCGTCGGCGTAACACGACGTATTCACCAGTCCCGGCTTGCTCACCACTGCCTCGTTCGCCTCCACGACTTTGCCGCTCACGGGACTTATGACTTCCGAGGCCGCTTTCACGGATTCCAGGGCGCCGCACTCGTCTGCTCGTCAAAATTACAATTTTTGTTACAAAATTAATTTTCATTTTACAATTTAAATTAAAATTACAATTTTTTTTTTCAATTTTACAATTTAAATTAAAACTAAACAAATACTTTTTTTAGATTTTACAATTTAAATTAAAAAAAAGAAATTATTTTTTAGATTTTACAATTTAAATGAAAATAAAGAAATTATTATTTAGATTTTACGATTTGAATGAAAATTTAAAAAATATTTTTTTATCTTAATTAATTTTAGTTTTCACAAATGTAATTGTAATTGTAATTGTAATTTTATTTAATGGACTGCTCTTTGACATTACAATTTACAATTTGTGATTTTTCATTACAATTTGTAAATTGCATCGAAAAACACGAGTGTACATAATAAAATATGGTGAGATGTAAATATAAATATAAACACGAAAACTTTTTGAAACGTAACTAAAATAATATAATAACTTCAACTTAAAAGTAATGACACACACGTAAAAAAAATCACAGAATCATTCGTATCTTAAGATCGTTCTAATTTGCCAGCATCTTAAATATCTCGAAAGGAACTCCCGTAAAATGCAGCGATTTCGAACTGGTTTCCGAGTCCAGAAATTCGTGAGATCGTTGAGTTATTCGCTAAGTTTGTTTTATTTTAACTCTTAAAAAATAATAAAAAAATTCATCATTTTTCCAATCTCAAAGCAAAATTTAAACACGATCTAAAAAAAAAAAAATCTTCAAACTGTCAAAAAAATATAAAAACATCATGGGCTGCGTACCGTCCTTTTTTATCGTCGTTCCGACTTCCGGAAGTTGCGCGAAAACGACGTCGCCCAGCGCGTCCTGAGCGTAATCGGAGATCCCTACTGTACCGACTTTGCCGTCAACTTGGACCCACTCGTGCTTGTCGGTGTACCACCTCTCTGAAAATATCGAGACTCCGATTTGTCGCAATCACAAACAAACGAAATCGAGCAAAAAAATTCTCTCGCGTCCCTCGTGCCCTCTGAACATCAAATATTCGCGCGTTATTTGCTCGACACACTTGATTACCATGCGAAAGCGAATCAAACTTACCCGCTGCTCTGGCCGCCTGTGTCGTGCCGATCGTCCGAACATGGAAAACCGAGGATCTCGGAGGCCGGGCGGCCGCACCGAGGAGACTTTTCGCTCCCTGCGGTCCGGCGAAGGACCTAATCGTCGTTCTCACGACCTGCGTTACCAGTTGCGCCATCGTTTTTTCGACGCAGGGAGACAGAGAAAACAACAATTTGAAAGAACGAATTTCCCGTAGTCCCGCTCGCAGCGCTCTGTGAAAATCACGTTATTCCTGGAGCGCGCGGTACGCGGACCACGACGTGAGCCGAGCGAATGACGACGAGCGCCGCTCGCGGATCCCGCAGACCCCCAGCGCGTTCTCGTGCTCTCTGTCGTCATCGAGACCTCTCTTATCGTCCGAACAATCGATAAGCGCACCAAAACTCGAAAGCTTACAGTCGCTTCAGCTTCAAGATTATTTTTCTCACCTATTAAGGTAATTGCTGGGTCTGGTATTCATTTCGCATAAATTCGAGAAAATTGAGAGAGAATTTCAAACACTTCTTTGATGATATAAAAATCGGAAAAAATGCATGCGCATAAAAGGTACTGAAAAGATTAATTTTGCGTAATAATAATTCTAAAATGTTACTGATAAATTGATGAAAAAGAAAATTGTTTAACAAATTTATCGATGACCGACTTTTTTTTTTAAGTGGAAATGATTCGTTCATTTTTCTGAATACGAAAGAATTTTTTCAGATTTTAGAGTTCACATTGAATTTTCACATATTTTCCCTGTAAAAAGACACAAATTTCAAAGTGAACTCCAAAATCTGAAAAAATGCATATATACTTCAAAAAACGAATGAATCATTTTCATTAAAAAAAAATTCGTATCATCGATAAATTTGTTAAACAATGTTTTTTTTCATGAATTTGTTAATAACATTTGAGAATTATTATTATGCAAAATTAATCTTTTCAGTGCCTTTAATATGCATGCATTTTTTCAGGTTTTATACTATCGAGAAGTGTTTGCAATTTTCTCTCATTTTTCTCGAATTTAGCACTAATTAACCCGCGCTATTTTTTCCTATAAACACGTGAACTACATTTTGGTCGGAAAGATAACCGAATTACGGAAAAAAAGATTACAAATATAAGAAGGTCGCACAATTTTTTTTTGAATTTAGTTAAATTAATTTCTTCGTACGACCGCGAATGTCTATATTTATCCGGTTTTTGTTCTACAAATTTGTAGAATTTCAAATTTAATTTTAATTTCTCGGTCGCCCGAGCGCCAAAGCCAAAGCGTGAGTCGGGATGTAATTCAGGCCGTAGCCTCCGTTACGATCACGTGAGGTCAAACGAGTCGCGCGTCTATCGTTCCTCCCGCCGATAACGCGTAATTCGTCGCGTTATCGCTGTTGTAAAACTCCGATGACCCCGGTGAATGATGCAAATGGAGTGTAGGAATAATCCAAAAGAGAGACCTGGTAGAGTAAACACGTCTTGACCCCAGAAATCCGTCGAGGAACGGAAAGTCTGTTCGTCGTTTGCCCTTCGCGCGAGATTCCCACACAAAACACACGACCCGCGTATCACAAAATTCGTTTTATTTTCTATTTTCGCAACGTCGTTCCTGCTGCGGGCGACGATAATCGGCACGTTTGCCAATCACGTTTATTCGGTGTTAACATTAATGTGAGAGTCAAGAAACTGAGAATTCGATCGATTAATACTGCGGCGATTGCGCGTCGGCTGTGTAAAATAGAGCGAAAAATCAAAGTCCGATCGTGTAGGATCTTCCGCTCGGATTGTGAATCGTCGTGGGCACCGGTTTGCTGATCGACCACTCGTACCAGACCTTCTTCGGGCTGCATCGCCGCCAGAAATGAACCACCAGCTCGTCGCCCGCTTTCAGTTGAATTGGTTCCTACGAATGTCGCGCAAACAGATTATTACTTCAACAGACTATCAACTTTTTAAAACAAACAAAAATTCATGAACCTTTTAAAAGAAAAAAAAATTCATAAACCTTTTAAAAGAAAAAAAAATTCATGAACTTTTCAAAAGAAAAAAAAACTCATGAACTTAAAAAAAACATGAACTTTTTAAAAGAAAAGAAATCCATGGACTTTTTAAAAGAAAAGAAACCCATGAACATTTAAAAAAAAATTCCTAAACTTTTTTAAAGAAAAAAGAACAAACGAACCTTCACGGGAAAAAATATTGGAAACCAGCTGAACATCCCAGGGCTGTGAGTGCTCGGCTCTATGCTTAAGGTGATATTGTCGAAAAGTACAGCGTTGAAGTAGCCGGAGAATCCGTGCAGCACCGCGTTCTGTTTGACACTGAATTTTCGTATTTCGTATCTCGAGTTGTCGATAATTTCATCTAAAAAAAAGAAAAAACCGTAAAATCAGAAACGAATGCTCGTATCATAGAAAAATTGTATAAATGTCGTGCTTTTCGATTTTCCCGCGTACCTCTATTCGGATGTTTGAACACAAAGAGCGGTTCCGGTTTCGCGATTACGTATTTATTCTGCAGATGAACGACGTACGGCGTCTCGAAATGACTCATAGGATTCTTGTCCTTCTCTCGGCAGTGTCGCACCTCGTTGTAGAGCTTCGACGACTGCACCGGGCTTATGTAAGACGTGTACGAGCTCGGTATGCTCACGCCGTCCTCTGGAATTTCATTGGTCAGCGAAACGCGAAATTGATACTTGGCGGTCAGTCGCGTCGTTTACCTTTGAGGAAACGTTGAACCCCGTCCAGGCACTCCGGTGACAATTCGTTGTCGCCGAAGGATCCGAGCAGCTCCGACACGAGGATGTCGGCCTTCTCGGGCGCCTCCCACTCCCTCATGTCGCACGAGACGACCGTGACTTTGTCGCCCCACATCTCGTCTTGCAGCGCCTGCAGACTGAAAAACGCGAGCCAAATGTTTATTTGTCATTTTCTGTTTAATGTTTTATTTCTTTGTCGTTTTCCTGTATTTTTTAGATGGAAATATTCAGTTTCGGTTATTCGCTCTTCTACCTATATTTTGCGTATTGTTTTCAAGAAGCTGTCCCGTTTATTATAAATAAAAAAAAGATAATAAATAAATAAATAATTTAATACAAAAATAAATAAATGGATAAATAAAGAAATAATTTGATACGAAAATAAATAAATAAATAAACAAATAAATGAATTAATGAATTAATGTAATGTTCGAAATAATGCAAAAATAATAAATAAATAAAATGAAGAATTCTCTCACGTGAGAACGGCATTCGGATTCTTCTCGACAGCGTAAACCTTGATAGCCGCCTTGGCCAAACTCGCGGCAATGAAGGCGGCGCGGACGAGCGGACCTCTTCCGGCTCCGACAACCATGACGATTCTGCGAGGAAAGAAACGAACGATAAAGAACACAGGCAAACGTGAGAACGAGAGACACAATTTTCATCGAAGAGATACCGACATTGGACGATCCTTGCCGTCGTCCTTGTCGCTCACGTAGGTGATCGCTTTGCGTATGGCGTTCTGATATTCCGTGTATTTCACGGGATCCTTCTCGAAGATCTCATAGGTCTGGGACTCGAGATTGTCCATCAGCGGCTGCAGAGGACACTGCAGGTAATCCTCGTATCCGCGGGCGAACATCTCGACGGTTCCGTTGTTGTTACAACCCTTTGCGATGAATTACAGAATATGGAAATATATGAATTTGAAATATATGAATATGAGTATGAAATATTTGAAATATGAATATGAATATGAATATGAAATATTTCAAATATGAATATAAATATGGAATATTTGAAATATGAATATAAATATGGAATATTTGAAATATGAATATGAAATATTTGAAACATGAATATGAAAATATGAAATATTTTAAATATCAATATAAAAATATGAATTTGAGTTCGTCCCTCTCAGACGCTCGAAGCGCCGAAATTCAGCGAACGTTAAATCGCGAAGTACCTTCCACAGATAGTCCAAATAGTGGTGATAATAGCTCATGCTCTGATAGCGATTGGCGCCGGTCAGTATGAACTGAATCTCCAGGGCGCTGAATTTTCGCACGAGATTCTGATGCGCCTTGCTCAGCACCGGATAACCCTTCTTGTTGCTGATGAAAAGGGTGGTTGGCAAAATAAGACACTTGACCGGCTCGCCGAGCCACCTCTCGAGCTCCTCGGGCTCCGGCAGATCGTGACTCACGATCAGCGCGGCGCCCAATTTTCGGTTATAGTCGCAGAGAGACCGGAACGAATTCCACCATTCCCAGGGACTCTCGACGTCCGCGTTCTCCGCGCCTCGATAAAAAAGCGCCCGCTTCGCGGGATTTTCCATCGGTACTTGAATCCAAATCTGCGCCAACAAAAAGAAAACGAAACATGGAAAAATCCTTTCGCCTTTCGCTCTTTCTTTCTATAACTTTTTTCTCCGCTATTCTAATTTCACCTGACCTGAAACATCGACGTGCTCATCTTGTCGTTCAAAATCCTAGCTAGATTCGCATTTTCTTCTATATTTCCGGTCAACTTCAACGTAATCGCCGGGAGACCTAGATGAGAGGCCAGCGAGAGCTCCTGATACAGGGCATTCTCGCTGTTTATCTTGACTATCGGATTCACGGAATCGACATCTATGTAGGGCGACAGTTTGCCGATTATCAGGTTGTTCCAGTCTGCCGACAAAATAGCAACAGCGTCAGCTAATTTTCTCCGGTCATCAAAGTACCACAAAAGCAATTTTTATTTGCCAACAAAACGCCGAATCACTACCAATAATTATTGATATAACGTCAGATCCCAATCATTATTGGCAGTGATTTAGTTCCAGGGCTCATTTTTTTTCTATGTAGCCAAAGTTACCGGAACTGCAGAGAATCATGTCGGGTCGAGTGAATGGCCCAGGTCGATTCTTGGCTGGACCCGAAGCGAATTCCCGCTTGAACAGCGGATGCACCAGCGGCACACAGATAAATTCATACCTGGGGAATCAAAATGCAAGTCAAATAATAACGAATATAACGTTTTATTAAGTTTCAAATGAATATGTAAATAAATAACGTTGTGTCAGATCTGGTCCAGTATATATACATATATATATATATATATGTACTTAATGTAAGAAAAAAAATTGTCAAGGAAAAATCCGTTTAATAATAAATCAAATAAAATCAAATTAATTTTTCTTTTTTTTTTTGTAAGAAAGAATTACTTGGTTGTGTCCGCCGCAAACAGACACTTGTTAAGATCCGGCACTGCGCTGAAGTCCAGGCCGCACGATACGGGTCGTCTCGCTGTCATTTTTCAACGTATCGTCTCATACACCAAATTGTGAGCTGAAACGATTAACGAATCAATTAAGCAATCAATCAATCAATGAATCAATTAAATACTACGAAAAATGTTGGAGGTTATGGACCGAAGGAGGGGGGGAATGGTTAACGTTTAACAAACATCAGATGCTGTAGAGCCGGCAGCTGAGACGTCGTTAGGATCGGAGTAACTCGAATTACGCGAAGGGTTTGCGGGTAAAACTGGATAACGAGAACGAAGGTAACGAAACGTGAGGCTTTCATTTACTTTCTAATATCGCCCGGGACTCGCGTTTCTGCTGTAAAATTGATAACTCTGCAACATTCGGAATTACAAATGGCACGTGCGTGTGCAGAACGCCGCCAGTACGTGCGCGGTGTTTTTTTTTTACGCTTCGGCGGATAAAACAGAGTGCAAATGGCGGGAGAAGAGGGTTGACTATCAATGACCCGGAAAACGCAAAATCCCGAAAACTGTTTTACCCCATGAGATTCAGTTGTTTGGTGTTGCGCCACAGAGGACAGTGTTAGAGAGAGGCCGAGACGAGTGGTGCTCAAAGAAATAAAATATTTGTTTGTAATGTTATTTGATGGAAAACAAAAATGCATAATTTGGCATTGGTGTTTATGTACATCTCTGCTCCCCACTTTCTCTCTCTCCTAGTCAATAATCGTTGAATCAAGACATGAAGTAGCATGCTTATGCCTAGAATAAATAAGATATTTTTCATTCTTAAGCCCTTCAGCGGCGGGAAAAATTTGGTTGTGTGTCGAATACCACAAAAATGTGTGCACTATTACATCAATGCCGCTGCAGATCTTTTTTTTTAACTTAAGACGTCTTTTTTTTCGAAAAAAAGATGTCTTTAAGACGTCTTTTTTTCGGAAAAAAAGATGTCTTTAAGACGTCTTTTTTTCGGAAAAGAAGATGTCTTTAAGACGTCTTTTTTTCGGAAAAGAAGATGTCTTTAAGACGTCTTTTTTTCGGAAAAAAGATGTCTTTAAGACGTCTTTTTTTCGGAAAAAAAAGATGACTTTAAGACGTCTTTTTTCGGAAAAAAAGATGACTTTAAGACGTCTTTTTTCGGAAAAAAAGATGTCTTTAAGACGTCTTTTTTCGGAAAAAAGATGTCTTTAAGACGTCTTTTTTCGGAAAAAAAGATGACTTTAAGACGTCTTTTTTCGGAAAAAAGATGACTTTAAGACGTCTTTTTTTCGGAAAAAAGATGTCTTTAAGACGTCTTTTTTCGGAAAAAAGATGACTTTAAGACGTCTTTTTTCGGAAAAAAGATGACTTTAAGACGTCTTTTTTCGGAAAAAAGATGACTTCGAGACGGAAAAAAAGATAACTTTAAGTTAACTTTTTTCGGCAAAAAAAGATTAGCAGCGGCATTGATGTAATAGTGCGCACATTTTTGTGGTATTCGGCACACAACCAAATTTTTCCCGCCGCTGAAGAGCTTAACAATAAAAAATATCTTATTTATTCTAAGCATAAACATGTTACTTCATGTCTTGATTCAGCGGTTACAGACTAGGAGAGAGAGAAAGTGGGGAGCAGAGATGTACATAAACACCAATGCCAAATTATGCATTTTTGTTTTCCATTAAATAACATTACAAACAAATGTTTTATTTCGTTGAGCACTACTCGTCTCGGCCTTTCTCTATCACGGCCCTCTTGTGGCGCAACATCAAACAACTGAATCTCATGTGGTAAAACAGTTTTCGGGTTTTCGCGTTTTCGGGACCTTGCTAGTCAACCTTTTTTTCTGCTCAGTCGGTAATAAAAACTGTAACCAATCATTTCGACGATGCCCAACGTTTCCGGAAAAAAGAAAAGTTTTAAACCATTCGTCTTTCGATTCTGGTTGGTGTAAAACTTTTATTGTTCCTGGCATATGTCCGTGTATTGTTGGTCCGAAAATTATTTTCCAGCTCTCTCGCACTCATAGTGGCTTCGCCTCGCCTTAGGTCTATTCAGAGAACATCGATATTGATATAAAGTTGATTTATTAATCCTTCGTTTAAAAAAAGAAATCAGTTTTGTCATGTTTCGGTGTTACATATTGGCAGTACAGATATTTCGTTCGTGTAATAACAAAAATGATACCTGAGTAGTCACGGACTTTTGTGTCGGCTGTACACATGGGAAAACATATATCGATCAACAGCACATTCACTCTATCTCGGCAGTGGGTTTGGTAACGATAAATATATATCTATGTATAATAATAATTCCCCACGAAACCCGACGTCTCTCGGAAATTTGTAACGCGACGACTAAGTCATACTCTAACGATAACAATAACAACAACTCAACAAGAAGAACAGATTTACGTATAGATAGAAGTTGCAGGATAAAAGCGACGGAGTGGACGGCAGTGAACTTGGTGTCTGGTTAAACGACGCCGCGCGGCTTCGAATCTCGAGAGTCGCCGCTGTTCCCTGATTAAAAGATCCGATTAGTACCAATAAAACGGACAAAAATCCGATTAAAACCTGTTTAAACCGATTATTTTTCATTCGGAATTTTGTCCACTTCAACGGTTTCTAACGGTAGAGTCAATCGGAATTACTAAGCAGGGTTTTTCCTTTTCCGGCGAATTTTTTCCTTTTCCGGCGAATTTTTTTCCTTTTCCGGCGAATTTTTTTTCCTTTTCCGGCGAATTTTTTTCCTTTTCCGGCGTATTTTTTCCTTTTCCGGCGAATTTTTTCCTTTTCCGGCGAATTTTCAAAAAGCTTCGAACTCGCCTACTAGATCGTATTGGTATTATCGTACCACGGCGGCATCCAGTTCGTCGGCGTCCGGTTTCTCGGTCGGCCCCGCGAACTCTTCGCCACGACGTTGTTGCAGTTTCGATCGAGCAATTTTCGCGATCTGTTGACCGTCGGGTTGAACGGCGCGTTGCGATTGTCCGCATTGTCGAGCACGACGAACGCGTGGTCGTCCCCGTTGGCGTTTCTGTGCTGACTCGCGCCGAAGCTCGGCGAGTAAGTTCGCTGCGGTGTCTCCTGATGGTGATGATGATGGTGGTGGTGATGATGGTGGAGGTCGTGGTGATCGGCGAACGACGGCGAGGGACTCCGCAGCCGCTCCGGATCGCCGTAGTGAAACGACGGCGATCGACGCGATCGACGCGCGAATCCTCGAGGCTCGGCGTCGTCCACGTTGTGAACCTGCAGCCGATAACTCGGGCTCGGCGAACGATTCCTCATCGATCCTGCGTGTCCCGCTGCGGTTGGACTCGCGATTTCTAAATGCGTTGCCCTGTTTTACAGACGATAGATGTATTTATTACTGTAGACAGGAAAGAAAAATTCGGTAATTTTGCGACTCTGAATAAGATTATTCTTTATTTATTTTCAATAAACGGGACCAGCCCTTGAAAATAATACGAAATATAGGCAGAAGAGCGAATAACAGAAAAATAATATTTTTATTAAAAAAAACAACAACAAAACAAAAAGAAATAAAACATTAAACAGAACATTTAAAAACAACATGGAACATTAACAGAAACAGCGGCGGCGGTGGCAAAAGCAGATAGAAATAATTATGGCTATTCATATAGAATGTATTACTGTAGATAGGAGAGAAAAAATTCGGTGATTTTGCGACTCCGAATAGGATTGTTATTTAATTATTTACAATAAACGAGATAAGCCCTTAAAATAATACAAAACATAGGCAAAAGAGCGAATAACAGAAAATTAATATTTTTATTTAAAAACAACAAAACAAAAAGAAATAAAATATTAAACAAAAAATGACAAAACAACATGGAACATTAATAAAACCACCGACGGTGGCGACGGAAGCAGATAGAAATAATTATGAATTAGATATTAGATACAGAATCGATAAAACGTACGTGTGTTAAATTTTACCTTCTGGATCCCGGCGGCGGTTTCCCGACGATGCTCTCCTCGTGGACCTTCGTCGTCAGCAGCTGAAACGCGTCCTGATCGTCGGCCGCGTTGATCTGCCCGAACTGCTCGCTGTTGTTGTTGTTCATCCAGCAGCCGTTGCCCTCGGCGCCGCGTCTTCTCGAGGCGCTGAGGCTGCGATCGCGATGCCGATGGGCCCGCGGCTCGCGCAACGTCGCCGCGTAGTCGCGTTTCGTGCAGTAGGCGTCCCGATACTCGGGGTGCAGATCGATGTTGCCCTCGAGGCGAAGATTCGCCGGCATCTTGAGGGTCTCGACTCGCGGCACGTGACCGTAGGGCACGTACTGCGATCGCACCTCGCTCGTCGCCTCGGCGTGGCGTCGCGGATTACGATAATCGCGGCTCGCGCGACCCTCGAACGGGGCGCCGCCCGCGCTCGGCCGCGGCGGCGGCCTCCGGTAGACCGCGCGATCGCGGTCGAGAAACGTCGATCTGTACTCCAGATCCTGGTCGATTTTCGTTGGGAATCTACCGTGACTCGCCGACGAGTGAATTTTCGTGCCGTCCGCGCGGCCGATCTCGTCCTCCGGTTTCATCAGCTTCGGACGCTCCCGCGGAAAGTCCTGCACGGGAATCGAGTGAAATTAATTAAAAAAAAAATCGCGAAAGTAATTTTTTTTTAAGCGCGAAAATAATTTTTTTTTAAATCGCGAAAATAATTTTTTTTAATCGCGAAAATATTTCTTTTTAATTGTAAAAATATTGTTTCTTTAATCGGGAATTTTTTTTTTATTGCGATAATAATGTATTAAAAATCGCGTAAATAGTTTTTAAAAAATCGCGTAAATAATTTTTTTAAATCGCGTAAATAATTGAATGAGATGTGTAAACACTGTACTTTGTAGGCGTCTCGGTATTCCGGAATTTGCAGTGGCGTTTCGGCGGTTCCCTTCATGTCCTCCAACTTGGACACCAAGAGTCTCATGTCCTGCTCCTTCTGCCGCCGCTCCTTCTCGATCGTCTCGTCTTCCTCGGCTCGTCGGCGCAATTCCGCCGCCTCCTCGTCGGCGTCAATTCCCGAAGGCTCGCCGTAAGCCTGGGTGTTCTCCGTCTTGTCGCGAAAGTCTCCGCCGGTCTTCAGATGACTCTCCGGTAAGTGCGGTACTCGTTTGTCTGCAAGGCACAATTGATGCGTTATAAGCACGATTTTTTTGTCTTCAAATTTTGTGATATAAATTTCGTCATTGTTTTTTTTTTCTTCATATTTTTCGAAATGGCATTGGATATCCGTGAAAATAATTGTAAAAAGTCGCGAAAATATTTTTTTTTATCGTCAGAATAATTTTTTTTAATCGCCAAAATCATTTTTTTTAAATCGCGTAAATAATTTTTAAAAAATCGCGTAAATAATTTTAAAAAAATCGCGTAAATAATTTTTAAAAAATCGCGTAAATAATTTTCAAAAAATCGCCAAAATAATTTTTTTTAATAACTTTTTTTTTGCGTAAACAGTTTCGACCATCCACCAGGGATCTGCGGTAACACAAACGATTTCCTACAGTGAACGCTGAGATAAAATAGTTACCGCGGCGAACCGGATGCTCCCGAAAAACGTCCATGTACTCCGGCAGGAAGTTGGACTCCCCCTCGAGCTTGAGATGCGCGGTCTGCCGGAGGAGCTCGGGTCTGCGCGCCCCGACGAAGGGCACGTACTTGTCGTGATTCTCCGTGAGCTTCTCGACGTCGCCCTCGAGCTTCAGATTCGTCGGTATGCGCGCGAGCTCCGGCCGCGTGACGTTCAGCCACTCGACGTACTTGTCGCACTGCTCGCTCGTCGTGTCCGCCATGTTGCCCTCCATCTTCAGGGACGTCGGCCTTCGCGCCAATTCCGCACGGTGGTTGCCCTCATGCGACACGTAGCTCGAGTACTCCGTGTTTCCGTAAAATTCGTCACCCTCGCGTCGCAAACTCGTCGCTCTGCCGACGCACGCAAGTCACACACGTTATTAGATACTACAACTCAACGACGAATCGAAATTGTAACGATATAACCTATCGTAGCTTTCGTGCAGCGGCCGGCGTCGTCTCTTCAACATCGTAAGGATAAAAAATACCTCGCATTTTTTTCTATTCATTTCTTTGTCTTTTATTCTCTATCTCTTTCAGGAAATCTGTTTGCATTGATTTCCTACCGAAGGTAATTGAAACCGATCGATTTGCAATCGGAATAGGCGTGAATCGGACCGGCGAGCACTGAGTGCTTTTCGAACATTCCAAACACCAAGATTTTGATAGAAAGCACCAAAAAAGCACCGAAAATTCGTTTGTTTGCGTCATGAAATTCCGTGCTTCATTTTTTTTTTTTAATTTTTAATTTAATTTTTTTTTTAATTATTTTTTTTTAATACGACCGGCACCGAAAAAGCACGGCACTTTCATGACTAAAAGACACTAATTATCAACTTATTTTCGGTGTCTCTTTGGCGCTTTCGACCAAAATCTGGATGTTTTAATTGGTCGAAAAGCACTCGGTGACTTTTTCGGTGATTTCTTCGGTGTTCGGATTTGCTAGGGTTACAGGAATTAACAGGATTGTCGGATAGATCGCGAGAATTACATGAAATAATTATTAAGTACAGCCACTAGATAAAATATAACGAACCTTCGCATGAGCGGTGGCCTCCCGCCCGAAATATTATTTGCTGCTGCACCCGCCGCTTCTTCGTAATGCTGCTGCTGCTGCTTCTGTTGCTGCTGCGACGATCTTTCCAGCGCCGTTTCCATTGTCGAGCTTTGCTCGCGCGTCGACGGTTTCTCCACCGGTGTCGGCGGCTGCGTTGGCGGCTCAGCGGCGACCGTGGCGACCGGCTCGACAGCGGGCGGCGTGGGAATTTTCTTCGTCGCGCTGTCGACGGCCGCCCGCTTCAGTGGACTTTTCAGCACACTGAGGATCGAGTCCTCGCTGATCGCGCGAAACGCCCGTCGATATTCCGTCACCGGTGTCTCGTCTTTCGCGTCGGACGAGCGACAGTAAGCGGCACCGAGAGTGTCGCGCGGATGATTCTCAACCCGCCGCCGCCGATATCGCCCGAGCTCGTCCACCGTCAGACCCTCCAGGAACGGCCATTTCTCGCGCTTCTTCTTCCCGCGGTTCTTCCGACTCTTCGCGTTCGATCGGCCCACCTCCGTGTCCGACGAGGACTTCTCGATACCGAGATTGGCACGATGCCTGGTTTTCCCGGTAATCGCAGGCAAACTGATTATTATTCGCGTTCGTCCACTTAATTTGTTATTATTATTATTTTAAGTATAATAATATAATATAATAATAATAATAATATATAATAATAATAATAATAATATATAATTGTTGTTATACTAAGTATAGTACGATTATTATAAATTATTATTATTATTATTATTATACTAAGTATAATAATACTGACCAATTTATAACAATAATCGCAGGCAAAGCGATTATTATTCGCGTTCCTTTGCTGAATTGGTTATTATTATTATACTAAGCACAAAAATTCACCAAAACTTGTGATGACTCTGAACCGAAAATCCCTCGTGAATGGCCGACGTTCAACAGTTGATCCAAACTTAACCCCAAAAATGCTTCAGCCGACGAACGATGAATGAAAAACAACTCGCGTCTTAATTCCGCGTCAATTATTTTAATTCATCCACAGGTCTCAACTACCATAAATTCATAAACAAAAATTGTGGTTTGTGTTTGACTATTTCAGCGATCGTTTGTGCGTGCGTGCGAGAATAAAAAAAGCTGGCGACCGAGGGGGTCAACATTGGTCAAGAGATCGCGCGGCAGGTTCGCTAATATGTAGCGAAGCAAAATGTTACAGAGACGACACAGTGGATTCTTAATTAATACATGCACAACATTGTTTTCACCTGCGCGAAAACCGCGACTGTGCGGCTGAGCTGCTGGATGCTCGAGGCAAACTGAAATATTTTGCCACAGGGAAGGCAGAGCGGCAAACGCGAAGCGGCGTAATCGACGATAGGAGCAGCGGACGAGAGGGAGAAGGAAGAGCCTCGCGGGTTCGAAGCAGAAACAGGAAGAGGGTGGTACTATGGTACTACAGTGCTACCACGTGCCCTTACGAGCGAGAGAGGAGAGTCTTTCGGGCGAGACGCATCGATCTGCCGCTGGTTGAATACGAAGAGCTCGGCGCGAGAGAGAGAGAGAGAGAGAAAGAGAAAGCGAGATGGAGAATCACCGCGAGAGAAAAATCGTTGGGGGTTTAACGGCTGGCGTGCACGAACGGAGCGCTCGGCTCGAGTGAAATGAAATCCGTTCACCCGCGTACCGGTGTCTTCAAGGTTGTCTGGACCGAAATTAGCTCGTCGACGTCGCCCGCCCGCACGACACAATGAAAATTGCTACTCTTTCTAACGAGAAAAAAAATGCAAATCACGGCGTTACCGAGCTTTCCTTACATCGTCTTTTTTATTTTCATGCTTTTTTTTCAGCGATCACGACGAAGTGACTGATATAAAAAATCATGTTTAGCGTTTCTTTTTTATTTTTGTTTTTTTTTCAGCGATCAAGACGAAGTGATTGATATAAAAAATCATGCTTTGCGTTTCTTTTTTTTTCATGTTTTCTTCAGCGATCACGATGAAGCGATTGATACAAAAAGTCATGCTTTCCGTTTCTTTTTTATTTATTTTTTTTTCAGCGATCACGACGAAGCGATTAATACAAAAAATCATGTTTTGCCTTTCTGTTTTATTTTCATGTTTTTTTTTCAGCAATCACGACGAAGCAATTGATATAAAAAAATCATGTTTTCCGTTTCTTTTTTATTTTCATGTTTTTTTTTCAGCAATCACAACGAAGCAATTGATAAAAAAAATCATGTTTTCCGTTTCTTTTTTATTTTCATGTTTTTTTTCAGCAATCACAACAAAGCGATTGATCCAAAAAATCATGTTTCGCGTTCGCCGATTAAAATTCAAACGTTAACGAAACGTCACGTGACCGTTTTTGCATGCCATATCCGTGTCCATCGATGCCGGTGTGGCGTTGATTGCAAATGCGGGAATCCTCAAAGAGTCGATAAATCGAGGTACACGGAAGCGCGAGGACGTCGCTCGCGTCCTGGCATTGCCGGTTGAATCTATTTCGGTCGCGACTCCACGAGGTGCGCGCGGGACTGCCGCCGAAATAACGGAATCGCCGTTCGTCATGGAAGACGACGGCCCCACACTCGCGGTTTTCATACACCGGGTGCGGGTGTGCTGCACGTGCTGCGGGCGCCGTGCAGGCCTTACGTAGGGGTTCGCGGTTCGCCCGCCCTCCTGACCCACATTTTGTCGCTCCTCATCCGCGCGGATTTGCATCCGCAGCGACATCGACGCCGAGGCGACGTCCACGACGGCGTCCGCCTTTCTAACGTCCGGAACACGCACCTTCGTTTCCACGGCCTGCGTATGATAATCCCTCGTGTTTCTACGCATGCTCCGGCTGCGAGCGCGACGTAACCTATAACTATATAGCGTCGAGCCGCACCGCCCGGCTTGGCTCTCGCGCTATGTTTTATCCTGTTCTCTCAGCTGCTACTCGCTTCTTACACACTTTGTAATCTGGATTCCTTCCACCCTACGCGCGTATGAATAAAAACGAGTGATTAGCGTACAAGTCTGCTGCTGATTGGCTGGCTGCATTTGTGTCTAGCGGCTGGATGAAATATTTACGGGGCAAAATTAGAACAAGGTGGTATTGAAAAAAGAATAAAGAAAAATTAAGTAAAATAAAAATTAAAGTATAATCAAAATTAAAGTATAATTAAAATTAAAGTATAATTAAAATTAAAGTAAACTTAAAATTAAACTAAAATTCAAATTAAAGTAAAATTTAAATTAAAGTGAAATTCAAATTAAAGTAAAATTTAAATTAAAGTGAAATTCAAATTAAAGTAAAATTCAAATTAAAGTAAAATTCAAATTAAAGTAAAATTCAAATTAAATTAAAATTCCAATTAAGCTAAAATTCAAATTAAAAAAGATTTTCTTGCAATTATTGTTAAATAAAAACGTTAATGATACAGGTAATATTGCTTTATAATCCCGGTCCTTATATTGCTTTAGGATTGCCTTATATCCTGCTGCTAATTGGTTGGCTCAATTATAAAAACTAAGTAGGCATTTTTTGTTAAATAAAAACATTGATGATGCACAGTTAATATTGCTCTATATTCCCGAGTTGTTATGGCCGAAGAAAAGTGAAAGCGATGATTTCCCGTCGGTTTCTACAAAACTGAAAGTATTTCAATTAAAATGTCCGGGAGTCGAGCGACCGCACGCCAAGCAGCTGATTTATCACCTGTGACCGCGGGCGAACCCTTAAGTAGGTCGACACCGAGCTCCTTGGACCCTAAGGAGGTCATGCACGGATTCCTTATCGCGCCAGCCTATTAAACCGAAATGGAGGTCGCCGCCGCGCTCGCGGATGTATAACGAGATAAAGACGCGGGTTTATTACGCTCTATGAGAATCCAGCAAATCGCATTATTCCCGGCGGCATCCGTGTTTATCGGCTATACAGATATAAAGCCTCGTGTAGGCCAAGAGCGGGCAGTAATAATTCACAATATCGATCTCCGGTTTTCAATCTCCGTAAATGCTTCCCCCAATCAGCTATCGCGGCCCTAATTGACCTTGCGGCCTTTTTGCGAGTAATCACCGGCGGCCATCGGCGTATTCAAGGCGCGCTCGAAATATCAACCCTCAATCAGCGCCCGTTAAGTCGCCCAACGCGATTCGCGGTCAGGTTTTTCTCCTGCTTTTCGTAATTTTAATTTCCGGATCTTAATTAGCATACATAAAAATAACCAAATTTAGCGCGCTATTTATTTTACATAGCGTGCTTATTGTAGATTTTTCTATTTTCTATAGTGGGCGGTGAGAAATAGTTTTGGAGACGTTTTGCACGTGAGAAGCGCCGGGTGCGATGAGTGCGAGGAAATTTTTCGTACTCCTTTTGGAAAATCGCGCGTGGACTGTAAACAATTCTCACTGACCAATAAAAGAAATCTCGTGGTCCCAGATTATTCAATTAATCGACCAATTGCCATTTTTCAGCCAGACTATTTTCACAGCTAAGTAATCTTAAATAATAGCATCGATAGTTGTCAGGACGATGAAATCGTTTGTTTTTTATCCCCACAAATTGACTTCGTTTTGTCGATTTTTTCGTGAACGAAGAAAAAGCTTCGAACGAAGAAGTAACGAGGAAAATCAAAGGGGTACGAAAAGCTGAGACTGTGAGCGGTAATTTACCTTCTGGAGGAACGATCTCGCCTTCCCTCGCCCATCGCATCGTCGTGTTCGGTCGGCGATCGCTCAGACGTTACGTCGCGACGGTGGAAGTCAACTCGGCGCGAGGCGAAGACGTTGCGATTCTCGGGCGAAACTTAACTGACCACTGGCGACCCCCGCCGACACCTGGAGGTTCCGCGGGCGGCTCGTTGGCGTGACTGAGTCCGCGGGAGATGCTAATAAGAAGGCGCGGCGGTAGACCTGCGCAGCTGCAAATACGCCTGGCGGCTACGTGCCACTATGTAAGAGCGGAGAATTTCTCTAATTCTTCCACTTTTAGCTCGCCCTACACACTCGCGTGTCCCACGATTACAACGACTGTGAGCCCTAATTAATTGCGGCGATACACGAGGCAACAATTCCGACTACTTTTCTTGCATCGTAAAAAAAATCCTCGATTTTTTAAATCGTAAACAAAACCTCAATTTTTTAAATCATACAAAAATCCTCAATTTTTTAAATCGTACAAAAATCCTCAATTTTTTAAATCGCAAAAAAATCCTAAATTTTTTAAATCGTAAAAAAAATCCTAAATTTTTAAAATCGTAAAAAGAATCCTCAATTTTTGAAATCGTAAAAAAAAGTCCTCAATTTTTTTAAGCGTAAAAAAAATCCAATCCTAAAAAAAGATCCTCAAAAAATCTTCAAAGCCATCCTTTCTCTTTTCTTCGATTTTTTCCACCGCACAGAAATCGACAATTTGACAGACGCGACTCGTAGTCATCCATTAAATAATTTATTAACATAAAACATGATACATCTAATAATAATGTAGACACGAAACGCTGCGATTAACGACGTAAACGGTGCAGGAAATTATAAATAATCGATCTCGGGTGTTCTGATGAGGTGGGCGGCGATAGATAAAAGAAGCGAATAATGCTAATTCCGGGGAAACGAATGGCAAATGTGTCGCGATGTCTAGCAAAGTTAAACTTGTGTTGTTGCTGTTGTCGTTGTAAGCGCGCATCCTGTGCACGCGGTTGAAAACGTATCTACTGTAAACGTATTTCCCGACGACGAGGGATACCGATACCTGCTTGGGTTTTTTTTTTATTTTATTTTTCATCCTCTTCGTTAGCCGCGAGCTATCACTTCTTCTTGCGGGACGCGTTGGCCGTTCGGCGACCTTTGTACTGCGGCTTGCTCGATTTCGTTGGGTTTGTCCTCGTTGCAGCTTTTTCGTCGGCGTGACCATTCGTCGTCTTGTTTGGAGGACCTTTTATCAAGTGAATGAAAATGTGAATATTAAACAATCGTTTAATATTTAGTAAGAAAGTGAATATTTCTTACTAAAGAAATTTTACTGTTATTTGTTGTTATTTGTGTTATTATTATTATAACTTTGGTTGGTAATCTTAAAAAAAAAAAATAAAAAAAATTGATCTTTATCGCTATCGCGACAAATTTACCAGGAATTTGAGTTTCTTTCACCCGAGGACTCAACTCGCCGTTCCGTTGGGCATCTTTTGTCTGGCCGCGTTCGTCTTCTTCCAGCCAGACTTGTTCTGCGAGAAGTAAAATAGGGTAAGAAAGCGGAAGAAGCAGGCGGAAATTAAGGGGCTCAATATTATTGAGCCCCTGAAAATTAAGGGGAAATTAAGAGGATCGAGAGCCGCGTTTTGTCCTCGATCGTTCGATCCGCAAAAAATCCACAATAAAAATTGGAACAATTATGTCGAACAATTGTCGAATGATTAAAATCGCTCGCAGTGCGGCGAGTCGATTTATGTTTTGTCATCGAATCAGAGAGTGACGCTCAAACGGCGACGTTTGTTAATCTCGTTAAGAGACTTACGGCGACCTTGCTCCAGCGCGGCGGTGGCTGCGGGAGCCGTTCGGTCGGGACTCGAGCTTTTCGAGCTGATCGGCGAATAAAACGCCGTGTCCCCCTCCTCGCCGAACTTGCACGGCGAGTGAAACTCTTGGCTCTCCGGCGAGTAGTTCTCGGCCGCGTAACCCGCGTTTTCGAACTTTGTCGGCTGGCCCGTTCTCTAGGGTCACGGTACATTTGTTTTTCGTGTAATGATTCAAGAGTTCGATAATGTTGAAGTTTGCATCGTTGGAACGCAACGAAATTCAGAAAAAAAATTAATTGTAATTAACCCAAATGATGTTAATTACAATTAATTTTGTTTTTGTAATTAACCCAAATGATGTTAATTACAATGAATTTTTGTTGTTGTAATTAACCCAAATGATGTTAATTACAATGAATTTTTGTTGTTGTAATTAACCCAAATGATGTTAATTACAATTTTTTTTAAATTTCGTTGCAGTTCAACGATGCAAATTTCAACATCATAGAGTTTGCGTTTATTCGAGCTTCGTTCGAGCCTCGTGTTTTTTTTTGCTCGCTCGCTCGGGGATAGATAGATAGATAGATAGAGGATCTAGCGAATATTTACGAAGCAGTAGGCAGTGAGATTCATGCGCGGATAATGCGCGTTCGTTACCTCTTCGCCGTCGCCGCGTTTCGTCGGCTCCGGCTCCTCCTTGATCACCTCGGCGACTCCCGCGCACGCACGATGAAGAAGCATGTTGGCCTCGTCCTGAATGTCCTGAATCTCCGACGCGGAGACGCTGCTCTCGCCGCTCGTCGAGACACTCGACGACAGCTCGTTTGCCGAGTTCGATAAATCTGCTGGCTGCAAAAACGTGTTCAATAACATTACTGATTATAAAAAAAAATAAAAAATAAAATATATAGAAATATAGTAAAAGTGTTCAATAATATTATTAAAAAATAAAATAACAAATAAAATATATTGAAATATAGTCGTTTTCGCGAAAAAAAATTGATTTCGTAGTTTTTTTTTTCACGCAAGGCGACTTTCAGCTCGTTCGCCGAGTTGGATAAATCTGCTGGCTGCAAAAAAGTATTCAATAATATTACCGATTGTCGCGGGTAAAATATATCGAAATATAGTCGTTTAGTTCTGGTTTAAATTGGAACAGAGTTTCGAACTGACGAGTGGAATCGTCGCCTGCGATGAACCCACGAGCCTCTCGGCGCGTTTCGCACCGGAGCTGAGGCTGCAAAATGCGAAACGCGACTTGTTTGCGTCGAAAGCCGAGCTATCGGCTGAGGAAATCGGCGAGGATTCGGTGGATTTATCGTAAACTTTGTACGCCGAGCAACGATGCTTGCAGCAACCGGATATGTTTCTCTTGCCTCTATGACTCATCAACTACTAGAGGCCGATTTTTTAGTGTCTCGGAGCGAAGAGGAGCGAAAAAAAAAACGAGCTGGTAAAAAGGGAAAAGAAAGGAAGAAAAAAGTGTGTCTGAAGTGCGGTATCGTAGACCGTCGGGCTATCGGCGATTAGCACGGGTCAAGTCTCAAGGTCTTGACTCGACGAGTTTTATAATCGCCGAGATGCATCTACTGTGTTTGGCACAGTTTGTAAGTCGAGTTGCAATTGCAGAAGAGGCTAATTTGAGCGATTTGAGCATTTCGCGGTTGCTTACGTTAAAATCCTCGTCGTCCATGCTCTCGTCGAGCGAGACGATACGATCGATCTTCGCCTGGATGGTCTCCTCCTCGGAATCCTCCGACGAGCGCTCGGAGTCATCCGCGCTCACTTGGGAATATTTTCGCTTAGCCTCGATGTGCATCGGGCTGCTCGCGGATTCGGTTGTGGATTTTTCCTCCGGCGTCGGTGTCTAAGATCCACGTGGCAATGAAATAATTAGTCGATTTATCGAAAAACTCCCGGTAATATCTAAGTTTAAGTTTGTTGTGTCGCTTTTCGCTCATTTCGCATAATTTCAAGAAAAATGAGAGAGGATTGCAAACTCTTCTCGGTGGTACAAAAATCTGAAAGAAATCATGTACATTAAAGGTACTGAAAAGATTAATTTTGCATAATGATAATTCGAAACTGTTATTAACAAATGAATGAAAGAAAATTGTTTAACAAATCTCCCGGTAATCCAAACTTTTTTTCTAATGAAAATAATTCGTTCGTTTTTCTGAATGCGTATGAATTTTTTCAGATTTTTAAATTGACTTTGAATTTTGTGTCTTTTTTATATGGCAAATATGTGGGCAAAAACACAAATTTCAAAGTCAATTTAAACATTTGAAAAAATGCATACGTATTTAGAAAAATGAATGAATAATTTTCAGCAGAAAAAAAAGTGGGTTGCCAGGTAAATTATTGAACAATTCATTTTTTCATTCATTTGTTAATAACATTTTCGAATTATTATCATGCAAAATTAATCTTTTCAGAACCTTTAATGCGCATGATTTTTTTTTTCAGATTTTTATACTATCAAGAATTCTCTTTTATTTATTCTCGAATTTATGCAAAACGTGCGGGAAGCGACGTAACTACTTTGAGTCAACGACATTTTGCGACGAAAAACAAGTGGGGAAACATGGACGATCACGAGGGGGAGGCGGGAAACCGCGAGGAAAGACACTCACCGATTCGTGGTTCGTGCGAATCGTAATCTGCACGGGGGGCGGCGAGGGGCTCAGCTTGGAGCCGTCCAAGCAGGACAGACTGGACAGGGTCAGCTGGATCGATCTTATCAATTGAATCGATCTCCATTTGGCGTCGGCTCTCAAGCTCGTCTCGCGATCCTACACCCACCACCCTATTTTTATTTTGCTCATCCAAACCCTAGACTAGATTACTACTAACAACCGCACAATTGCTACTTGCAACCAAGGCTCAAGCGACGTCACACAACATCTTTACCGCGTTCACTCGCGGGCGACGTACCTTCATTCTACCCGAGTCTTTTCGTTGCCTCATGCTCTTCATTCCGTTCGTCTTTATGGTCCTCAATCGCCTGCGGCCTTTCTGCAGATATTTCACCTGCAAAAAATGACGCATTTCGTCTTAATTACAATAAAGTCTTAATTACGTTTAGTTACAGTAAAGAATTATTATTATTATTATTATTATTATTATTATTATTATTATTATTATTATTATTTATTATTATTATTTATTATTATTATTATTATTATTATTATAGTATTTTTTTTATTTCTTCAAGGCTTTTTGATGCAGTTGTTTCGTACTATTTCAGAGGGCTCGAGCTGCGGATAACCCACTACGAATGCACCGACGTTGAAGGCGACTCTGAGGGTGCGAAGCAGCATCAGTGCCGGCAGAAAGAAGATCCAGGGCAGAGGGCGAACCAGCGTCATCTTGCCGAATGACTTTCCGTTCTCTTCTGCTGCGAAAAGAGTTTAGTTATGCGCGAGTTGTTGATCGACCGAAGGAAAGGAACAGATTGTTGTAGAGTCGTAAATCCCTCAATTTTATTGAAATAAAATTGATAGTACGATTTGCTTTGTAATTATGTATTTATAATGATAACTCGTAATGATTATAATATGATGTGTAGACTTTTGAATACAGGCAAGAAATATTAATTTCACATAAAACTTCGTGGTAATCTTATTGAAAAAATGGAAAAATACTGTTAATGCATTGCGAAAATAATGAAGGACTATGCTTGTCCATTTTTGACACAATTTCACAGAAAATTTAATTAAAAATTCGATTTTTCTGACGGCAATTCAAAAGTTCGTATATACATTTATAATCGCTATAGGATATCGTTATAAAATCGTAACTAGAAAATAAACTGTTGTGTAAACTTTAATTCTGAAAGTAATGAGGCCTTACATTACGGGATTGTAGTAATAAAAAAAGAAGTTCAAATAATAACCTGCAACCTCCTCCGGGCACGGTAGACTCCACTGCGCCGACTTCTCGACAATCCACAGGAAGCGATCGATGAATCTGAGGATCGTCTGGCCGAACGATAATTGAGCGGCGGTTTCCATACACGCGACCGTTCCGCTCGTCACGGTGTCGACTATCCTGGTCGTTATCTTTTCGGGAGGCAATTTAAGCGTGTTTGATATATAACAATTGTGTGTCGCAGCTCGCGAAAAATCAAAAATAGTCCTCGTGAAGAATGCCAACTCACCGACGACGGGGACAACGCATCCATCCTCATGTCTCGATTCTGTGAAAATAAAATTGCGAAATTAAGAAAAAAATCCCTCTTCAAAAAATGTGTGGGTGAATTATCTCGTATTTTCGAGATAAGTATTGTTGTCATGTTATTCGCTTTCTGATTGGCGGTTGTTTGCCCAAAAAATAGAAAATTCGACGAGAAAGTCGCGAAAAACGAATTTTCACTTTTTTCGACGACGGAAAAAAAAACCGTCGAAAAATCCGACCGATAAAAAAAAAAGTAACTTCGATGTTAGTGAAGTGAAGTGTAAATCAGGGTAATATGGACTACTAAAAACTCATGGTCCATATTTCCCACGATTGCTCTATAGGTACCAACATAAGTTTAGCGTAAATTAGATTCTTCTTATCGCGGAAAGAATGAGTGAGAAAATCTTAATGACCTGACGATTTTTCATTTCGTTAAAAAAAAAAAAACGAGCCGCGACTGTGATTGTGTTATAAATAAACAATAGAACAGCGGCGGCGGCGATGATAGGGGGAGGTATCTTTGGAGGCTTGACCTCCACGTATCAGTGGAAATGCGCGACTCCCATAACACAGCGGGTTTTTAACGCAGTGTGCAATTAGCTATAGCGCAATCCCGCTTCACAGCTCGGACGTCGGTTCGCGCTGCATGAGGAAAATTCTAGTAATGATTACCACATTCGATACAGTAAAATCAATTCGTCCCGCCGGTCTGTCGATTTTTCTAATACTTCTGCGAAAATGGTTTTGCGTTTTCCAATTTTTTATTTCCAAAATTTAAATTTAAAAAAATTCGAATTTTAAGAAATCCAAATTTTTAAAAATTCAGATGTTAAGAAATTCAAATTTTTTAAAATTCAAATTTTAAGAAATTCAAATATTTAAAAATACGAATTTTGAAAAACTCAAATGTAAAAAATTCAAATATAAAAAAAATTCAAAAATAAAAAAAATTCAAATATAAAAAAAATTCAAATATAAAAAAAAATCCAAACTTTAATTTTTTTTTATTCCGACTCAATTACTTCGTAAAAATGTCTCGCGCGACGAAAATTCTCGTTACGAAATTCGTCACGCGCCATCGTGAGACACGACTCGGAATAAAGATGAGCGGCGATAAACTGCAAGCGACGCACCGCGCACGAGACGAAAGTGATAGATAGTAGAATAACAAAAAAAAATGGATACTAAAATAATCGAGCTAAACTCGAAAAGAAAAAAAAATGGATAAAGAGAATGCCGGACGCGGAGCAAAGTGCAAAGTCGAGGAAACGTTTTGGGCGAACAGACTCGGTATGGCAGTCGAATTGAATTTACGTCATCGCCCGATCGCCGCAGCGGCCGCTTCACCTCCTCGTCCGCTCCGCGAGATACAGAGGCGAAATTCAATGAAACTCGCGTTGCCACCGATAATCTCCGCGTTCGAAATATTATTCACCGAGTCGCTAAGTCGTCGATAACAGCGCGAAGCGTCGATGTAGATAAAAAAAAAACTACAACGCGCCAACCGACTTTCATCGCACTTTAATCTGTTTCGCGAAATCTACTAAAATCTGCCTTATCGGCATTTCAAACCCTAAAAAAAAAATCAATTAACACAAATTATATATATTAATAATTATTAATTAATAATTCATTATATTAATATATTTGAATTATTATATTCGGGAGCGAGAAACTCGAAGTTTCGAGATTCATCGTCGATTCGCGATTTCTCGACGTCCGTGAACTGAAAAATGAAGAACACAAAGATGGCCGAGTCGCAGCGTCAGACGGAAAATTAGCGGTTGAAACGTCTGCCCCTTCCGTTTTCGAATTTTTACGATCGCGTTTCACCGAGCTAAGCGTATTCGTTCGGTATGCAAGCATCCCGCTATCACTGCGTCGGCGGGTGCTCGCCGGCCGGGCGGGCAGCAGCGGCGTCGCTATCGTGTTTTTCTTTCACCCGTGCGCCATCGAGTCCTGTTGACCGCTGCCGCGCATATCGCGGCTCTCTTGATTTCTGCACAGACTTCTCGATGCGCACGACTGAAACGCTCGAGCGCGGGGAGCGCGACTGAAAATAAATACGACGCTTCGCTTCTTCTTGTCCTCTGCGCGACCGATGTAAACAAACAGTCGCGGCGGCGACGTCGGTTACACCTCGCTCATCAACAGCGATCCCGCTTGCTCGCATAAAGTTTCATATTCACTCACACGCATAATTCCTACTAAAATTTATCGACCCTCCGCCGTCCATCACAATCTTTTATAAGTTTACACGAATTTATTCTACTCGCGTAGAACGTACGACTCAAGGCGAGGTGACACCTGCTCAGTCGGTAATAAAAACTGTAAACAGTTATTTCAACGAAACTTAACATTTCCGAAATAAAGAAAAGTCTTACATCATTCCTCTTTCAAGTCTGCACGATGTAAAACTTTTATTTCTCCAGGCGTGTGTCTAGTTTCCGTGTATTGTTGTTCCGAAAATTATTTTCTATCTCTCTCGCACTCACGGCGGTTTCGCCTCGCCTTAAACTTACGACCAGTAGGTCTCGTCAAGCGGGAATCAGCGAAATACGCACCTGCAAATAAACGTTGTTATTCTTCCGGTCGTTCAACCTGCGTGGCCGATCCGCGTGTTTGCCGTGAAAAACGCGATAAAACCGTCGAGATCACCGCGTGCCAAACACGCGCCAAAAGCGTGAGACAAAAGCCGCGACGGGTCGAACGATAACAAGCCGCGCGGCGATTTGCGATTATTAAAACTCGCGGCAATTAGGCGCTCCTCCTGAACGGTGTTGGCGCAACGAGAGCGTACCCCGGACTGCCGTGCTCTTGAAAAACGTTCCCCCGGTCTCGGACGGAACGCCGAGGCACGCGAAATACGTGCGAGAGCAGCCGCGCGACAACCGATTCCCAGACCTTTGGCCGAGGCGTCGTATCTCTCGATCGCGGAGAGCGACGGGCTGCGCTCGAGGTTAATTGGTCTCGCGGTCTATTCCGCAGACGCTGATACGTTTGGAAAAACGAGCGTATTCAACATTTTTCGCGAATTTTTTTTTTAATACTCGCCATCGTCGAGACTCCACATTACCCAATACGTCCGCAATTACACACAAATCGACGTAAATCTTTCCTCAAGCGCGCCACATTTTTTTTATCACTCACCACCGCGCATTCAGCAATATTTATAATTATTTCCCGCTGCACTGCACGACAGCAGATTCGCTCCTGTAATACAGCAACGGATTCCCGCTTGACCATCAGTCGATAAAAAAAAACCCCTACATTACCATCGCACCAGAAAACACTAATAAAAAATTACACAACGGTTGCTGCCTAAGTCTACACAGCGCTGCAAATCGCCTTCGCAACAGATTCCTGCTTGACCATCAGTCCATAAAAACCTACATTAACATCGCGCCAGAGAAAACTCAAAAAATCTACGCGCCTAACACTACAGATGGCGCTGCAATCGCCTTCGCTACGTTTCCAAAGCTCCTGGAGAGCAAGTAAGAAAGAGAGAGAGCGAAAATTTCATGGAGCTGTCAAAGCGAAGTCAAACCGAAACGAGATGCGGACTCGGGATGTCGTAGCAGCAGCACAGGCAGCAGGCGCAGCAGCCACAACAGCATCAGCGTAGCCGCGAGAAGACTCCGCGACGAATCTCCTCGAATCGTGTGGTGCGTGCACGTGTATGAGTGCGTTTATGTGTGCGTGCGTGTCTGTGGGTGTGAGTGAGTGCGTAAGAGAGCCGTGTGTCGGTGATACGCGGGCCGAGCTCGTGCGGGGATAGCGGAGAAAAAAAAACGAAGAACGGTCGCGGCCGGGTTTGGCGTTTGTAAAACAGACGGCGATGGGATCCCGTTGTCGCGTCCCGCGGCCGAGTCTCGGCTGACGAGCGGCGAGTGTGCAGCACGGGAACGAGACGGGTTCCTCTCATATGGAAACACCGCGTTTCGCTCGTTTCCTTCCCACAAACAATTCGGCGCCGCGGCGACACTACGAGCAATTAAATTCAATTGAGGGAAAGTGGATCTTGACGCGCGCGCCAACCGGGGGGTGAGTCGTCTATTCGCTTAGTCATAGACAGCCGCGGAATTATCGCTCGCGCCCCGCGCGGCTCGCCAGGTATTTTCCAACCGCTAAACGTCCCGACCGTCTCTCTATGTTTCTCCCACCCCTCGCGATCTACGCTGGCTTTCCACGAAGTGTTCGCACCATTATAGACGGTCCAGGGGGGAGACGGTGGCGGCTAAGCCTCATCTATAGATAGAGCGGCGGCCCTCGTGCATTTTACTGCCGAAATCCTGCCACTGAGAAAAAAAATTGGTAGGACCGAAAGTGCGTGTGCGGACGGCGAAATGAATATTTGGTTAATTGGACGTTATATTTGATTGAACAAACCAACGAATTTAGTTGAGTCAAATTTTCTTTAATTCACAATAATTATAATAGAATAATAATAATAATTTGTTTCGACGCCCGCAAACGCACATTCGGTTGGTCTTACCAATTATTTTTCTCAGTGTGTAGTCTTGATTCTTGTAATTGATTAACTTACGGTGTTTTGCACGGCGAATGTTTTTCATCTTTCTTTTTCTAGTGTCGACCGCGCTGCAATTTAGTGTGAGAAAAAAAAATAAAAAAACAGAGATGTCAGAGGTTTTTTCACTCTCGCCGCTGCTGATCTGTCAAGAGGGAGATCTGTGTGCCAGATAGGCACATAACCTCGAAAAATTGACGGCGCCTAGCGAATCGATAGTCGGTGGGAGAGACGAGTGCCATTCGGAGACTCGTGTTCCACGTAATCGACGAGTTTGTTGACACGTATTTTGGATTTATTACATTTACGGAGGGATTTGCAAAGGCAAATATCGCGAGTTGCTGCAGACAGTCGCTGGAATTTTTTTTTTACTTATGACGAAAAGTCGTTCTGGAACTGCAAAGTAATTTTATTAACCGTCCGGGGGGTATCTATTCGATTACGATGTACGAACGACGCGCTCGTGATCAAGTACGCTCAAGTGCCGCCGCGCTGGCTCTCTTGTTTAGCCTACTTGTTTAGTCCGTGCGAAGCCCCCACCGTGCGGCTACTGGGGACGCGATATCGCGGCACCCGGAAGGGAAGACTCTCAAGAGTTTAAAACTCGCCGATGAAACTAAGTTGACTCGCGCCGGGGCTGTCGTGTCAGCACTGTCGTAAACGCGGTGTCGGTAAATATTTCCGTTTTCGCTTTATTACTATTATACTTCACTTGCACGAAAAATTCTCGGCTTGCGCGAAACCATTTTCGAATTGTGAATTTAAAAAATACTATTTACGAATCGTGAATTAAAAATACCATTTTCGAATTGTGAATTAAAAAATACCGTTTTCGAATTGTGAATTAAAAAATACCGTTTTCGAATTGTGAATTAAAAAATATAATTTTCGAATTGTGAATTCAAAAACATAATTTTCGAATTGTGAATTAAAAAATTATATTTTCGAATTGTGAATTAAAAAATTCCATTTTCGAATTGTGAATTAAAAAATTCTATTTTCGAATTGTGAATTAAAAAATACCATTTTTGAATTGCTGTTGGATTTACTTTGTGACAATTAGCGACACTAGAAAACGAATTTTTGATACGAATTTTTCTTTGCAATTCACGTTGGATTTAATGGGCACCACATTAGCGATTTTGGAAAATTAATTGAAGATATGAATTTTTATAGTGATGATAAAAAAGTCTGGTAATTTGGAACAAGAAGGAATTTTTTTGTGGTGAAATTTAACGAACGACTGAAACTTTTGATCGGGAATGTATGTGAAAAACATATCCTCAATGACGGTCGCATTGACCGGCGGTCGTTACGTTTCTATCGCGCGAGGAACGTCAAGACTCTTCATTGAGACCGAGTCGCGTGCTACGCACTCGATATGTAATTCTCGCTGTGTAACTGTCGGCGTTCGCGGACGCTACTTCCGTCTCCTTTGTCAACCGGCGCATCCCACTCGCGAGAGGATAACGCGAGCCCGGGTTTCTCTCTCTATTTTTTTTTAATTTCCTCCTCGCGAATCGACTGTATCTCCGTTCGGCGTGCGCGAAACTCGCGAGTGTCGTTTACGCGACGGTCGAAAATTCATTTGCGGTGCTAGAAAAAAAAAGAAAAAAATTAGGCGCGGCCGGCGGAAGCTCGTAAATTCAGGCTACGTCGGTGTATTTATAATCTTCCGGGAGTGCGAAACGATTTAAAGCGCGACGAGGGGTAAGACGCGTTCGTGTAAACTCACTCGGCCGGACGGACACGCGTGGTAATCATTAAATGAGATAATAAAAATATAGAGGAAAAATCTTGGAATTGTTATCAATTCGCAGATGACAGTCGCGTATCTCATCGTGGAAAACGGACGAATATGTTTTACGTGACAAAAAAAAGAAGAGTATACGACACGCCTGAAGATAGATAGCAACGATCTGTTATCTTAATTATTGCCCGGCAGCGCGTGGCATTTCGATTGAGCTGAGATTATGCAGCAGATAGAACGTTTATTCGGAAGCTTTTCTACCCGTATCAGCAGGCAGGCGGCCGGCCTATATATAGGTACCTATATATTTATAGGTTTCTAAGTTTCCTATAGGTACCTAGATAGTCTCCGCATCGCGGTAGAACAGACGTTAAATGTGCCTTGAAGCTCCTGGTTTTGCGCTGCCGGCAAAACAAGTTAAATGAACTAAATTAGTCTCATCTGGACCAATAAATTAGTCATCATTAGTTTAATTAATTAATTAGTCTGAACTAGACAATAATTAATTTTTCACCACAACGAGTCGGTTGGTACTTATAGAGGGAATAACAAAATAATTCATCACAATTTTACTGGATTAAAATTCTTAGAGAGCAAAATAATGTTACATTTAATTAATTAATGCTTAATCGATTAACTTAATTAATTTAATTTTTTACAATAGGCTGTGGCGCGGGTCACACGAGTCGTGCAACGGAGACGCGAGCGCCAGGGTGTCAAGGTCAAGGAACGAGGTCGCGACAGCCACAGTCAGTCGGAATATCCAATCAGACGTATCCGTTCGCCTCGAGCTTTAAGGCCACTTCGTACGAGGGCAAACCCTCGTTGCCGTTCTCTCTGAGAGCAGCCGGCATCTCCGACTTCGTAGCTTCAGCCGGAGGTTCGGACTTCGCCTCCTTCGGGACGTCGATGATCTCGTCGGACGTCGGAGCTTCGGGGTTGTTCTTCTCGCTCGGCGAGGCGAGCGAGTGCGGATTGAAAATCAGACTGTCGTAAGTCGGCGGCGGCCCGAGGCTGCTCGGACAACGCGGTGGGATTGTCTCCTCCTCGTAGTTCATCGTCGCCGCGATCGGCTGCTGCTGTTGCTGCTGCTGCTGACCCCCGTGACACTTGAATCACAAAGATTCGTCAATAGGTATCGAGAAAATTATTTTCTTCCCAGTGATGACAAAAGTTTTACTGCTAAAAATTTGCTCTGGTAGCTAAACATCTTTACTTGCACCAGCAAAAAAAAATCGTTGATACAACGATCGATTTTTCGTCGCTCACCGACTATTTTTTTTTTTTTTTTGCGGAAAAAAATGGTATCACATGTATCGCAAAGATTCGTCAATAGGTATTGAGAAAATTATTTTTCTCCGAGTGATGACAAAACTTTACTACCAAAAATTCGCTCCGGTAGGCAAACATTTTTCCTTGCACCAGCAAAAACAAAATCGTTGATACAGCGATCGATTTTTCGTCGCTCACTGATTTTTTTTTCTTTTTTTGCGAGGAAAAAATGTCTCACCATGTTGTGCGTGGTGAAGACCTCCAGGCTGTGAACGTCCGGCTCGGGTCGCCAGTACAACTGGTACTCTTGGGGTCGATGCTTTCTTATGTTTCTGTGGCAGCAGTAACAAATCAGCACCACGACTATTATCACACCGCTCATCATCGCTCTGAAAAGTCGAGACGCTCGTGAAACTCATCTTAATACAAAGACAGACAGCAGCGGCGATTGGGCTTCGGTTACTCACCCTCCGAGAAAAATATTAACGTTTCCGTTGAGATCCGGTTCGAATTTGCCGGACCTGCCGCTCCCGCCGTTCGACGTGTTGTACGGCTGAAGTCCGTAACCACCGCCGTGACCCTCGGACGTGCTGTTGCCGTTGTCATTGCCGTGACTGTGTTTCGCAGTCTGTATGGCGGCCAGAACGGCGAGTCTTTCCATCGGCATCTCGAGACTTGTCCTAAGTTTCTCCTAGCTCAGTCGAACGGCGATCATTCGATCGCTCGGATCGACTTCCGGTTGGCTCTGATTCGACGTGTAATTCGATATTTCCGATCGATTACTCAGCGAGGAAATCTTCATTTCTTCCTACACTGAGCAATACCTGCGGATAAAACAGATCGAGTTAGACGAGATCCAAGTGAAATGATCAAAATTTAATGGACAACAGTGTCAATTTTTTGGCAATAGACAAAGATGGAAATGTATTTTTTTTTTTTTTTTTTTTGCGTTTACCGTATTATTTGCGGTGAGCAGCTGCGAAGTCTATTTCGTCTCAGGCAAGAAATTCGTTGTACGTTTCGGCAGATTTTTGCGGACTTCAAAACGACATCACGACTCTGAAATAAATTTCCTGTTATCTTTCTTGTTACACATAGAGTCAAGTTTTTAAAATGTATTGCCACGATAGACCGAATGGGCTGCTGAAAGTCAACCGCGTGATTTATTTATCTGTCCCGCTTATCAAAAAACCAGCAGCAATAGTAACGATTTTCTTTTTCTCATTACAGATCCATGTGAATGAAGAATTATTTATGCGACTGTCACCTGAGCCGTCAAAATTGGGTGAGTGTCGACGACGAGCAACCGACGAGGAGGACGAAAAAAATCTCGACCGTGAGCTTCGAAGCTTCGTCGTGACGAAAAATCGATTGCTAATGTTTTCCCCACTTGTCGACGCTTAATTCCCGTCGTCATTGGTACACGTGTAGCAGGGCCGGCCGGACTGCACGCTATATTCGCGCGAGCTAGGCTCACAAAGTGTTTGAAAAGAAGAAGAAGAAAAAGAGAGAAAAAAAAAATACGCGCGGTGACCGCGAATTTGGCGACCGACGGACACGATGAAATATTCAATGGAAACGATTACGAGTCCTATAGTTTCTCATCGACTGGTGTTCTTATAGCCGCCGTCGGCCAGCCAGCCCCCTCACTATCCACCTTGTTTTTTCACGGCTCGACGTTCCATAAATGTTGCCCATCGGTCTATCTTTGTCGCAATTGTTTTCGTTCCCTCACGATCGCCGGTTGCATTTCTTCTCTTCGCTCGCGAATCGTCGAGTGCCGAGGGCGAAAAGTAAAATCGGAGGCTGCTCGCGCGGCTGACATCATGCGGCGTTTTACGTTAATAAGGTACAATAATACAGACGTCAATGCGCGCCAATTATTTTCTAACTTTGCCACGAGTTTTCGTTTACGTCGAGACGAGACTCACCTTAGCGCCCTTTTTTCTGCAATAATCGCGCGAGTACTTCGGGCAACGCGGGAATCGGTAGCTTCCTTCAATTCCGTCTACACACAAAATTCACTTATGCTGGACTTCGTTTTTCTTCTTCCTTCTTCGCGGAGCTTCTCTTATTTTTCGTCAAACTGTCCACAATTTTTCTCCAATCACTGTCGTTTTCGCTTAGCTTCCTCAGCTCTTCCGAAATATCCGTCAATCAAATTAGAAACGCCGTCGCCGGTGAAAAAGATGACCGCAAAAAAAAGCGTAGATTCTATTCTCATTATCAAAAAATTGTCAAAATTGTAAATCAGGTCTAAATCACTATTTCACCACGTCATTAAATTAGAAGCGTCGCCACCGGTGAAAAAGATGACCGCGAAAAAAGCGTAGATTCTATTCTAATTATTAAAAAATTGTCAAAACTGTAAATCAGGTCCAAATCACTGTTTAACCACGTGAAAATTTTAGTCTTCAGAGATATAAAAAGAAGATTAGCCGGTGATGATACAAACGTCGCACAAGCCAAGGCGCGAGACTCGTGGTAATTACAGCGGCTAAGTCGCAGCGGCTTCTGTCCTCCCTTAATCGCGACTACAGATTTGTTTACCGCGGAACCGCGGCCGCAGTCTCATTGTCTCGCGGTGTGGTGGAGAACCCGCGTGTCGAACGTCGTCGCGATTACTGCTGTTGTGTTTGGATCGGGGCTAAGCCGAACGAGAGGAGGCGGCAAATGTCAAGTCCGCGTCCATACTCGGCGGTGGTAACGGGGCGAGCCAGTTTCGTCGGAGCTTGTGGTGGTCATTGTGCGTTGCTTGGCTACACCGCCGCTAAACTATAGCGGCGACTCCACGACGTCGCGCAGCGGCGAAACCGCCGCGCGACACCCTTGGCTCCCGCTCGCGCAGACACCCCGGCTCTATCTGCCTTCCCCGCTTGCGTCACGGTTGCCTTCCACCCTTCCACCCTTCCTCGACCTCCTTCGCCGCACCTTCTCATTCACCTTTTCCACGTCTCGCTCGCTCCTCGTCCACATCCGTCTATCTATATCCCATCCGACCGACCATCACCCGCATATTCCGCTTTAGTATTTCCCGCCGCGCGACTCTTGTTCTCCAGGCTATTTATACGCCTCGGCCGACGCGGATACAATGAATTAGTCCGGCAATTGAAGCGACTTTTATCTTCCACCGCAATTCGCGGTGGGTTGGAAAAATTATTTTTCTAACAGCGAAAAAATAGATTTCGAGTCGTATAACAGAATCGGCGTTGTATGTTATTTAATCGTTTGGGGGGTAAGAATAGTGGATCGGGGGACTCGGGGTTGATACGTGGAAAGGAGGATCGGAGAGACGATCGGAGGAATCGTGGGTTGAATGATGGGAAAGGGAAGGGAAGGGAGGAAATAGGAGCGCCCGATAGGAGCTCAATAGGACCTATGCTATCGGACGGTGAAGTTGCTAAGAATAGCCGGAGCAGCTCCGAAAGAAATGAGGACGAGTCGATAGGAAATGTCGATCCTAAGGATTGACCTATTTAATTCGGCGCAGAAATATTATATCACAATTTTAATGTAATTTAATGACTAACTAATTAAATTTAATTAAAATAAACGTAATAACTGTTATGATATTTTTTACAGGTTCACGAGAATGTTGGGAGGTCTGCCCAGCGGATGGATGCGGAGGGTCCTTCTCTTCCTCGTGCTCATCACCGGGGTTCTCCTCATCGCCATGTACGCCCATGGGCCACCGCTCGTGTCTCTTCAGCCTTTTGCGCCGCGGAGGTAGGCGAATCGATTGTTCAGCAACTGTCGTTCTCTCGTTCTCGCGACGCCGGACGCCTCGCGAGGCGACCGGCGAGACCGGAGAGAAAAAAAGTCACTTTTTAAACGGATTTTTTTGAAAAGTCTCCGAGCGAGAAAATTCGTTTTGTTACCATCGATGAATTCGTTGGTTCGTATTATTTTCCTCCGCGCGCAGGGAAAGAGAGAACGACTGACATCACCTCTGTGAAGGCACCTCGACAGTCTGCCCACCAGAGTTGTAAATCCCTAATTTTTGTAGAAATAAAATTCATGGCACAATTGGCTTTGTAATTACGTTTCTACGATAATAACTTGTAATGATTATAACATGAAGTGTACACTTTTGGATAGAGGCAAGAAATATTAATTTCCGATAAAACTTCATGGTAATCTTATTTTAAAAAATCGAGAAATACTGTTAATGCATTGCGAAAATAAATAAATAGGGAAAATAAAATATAATGAAAAAATCGGTTTTTATTACGGCTACTCAGAAGTCCGCATGTAATTTTATAGTCGCTACGGGTCATCGTTATAAAATCATAACTAGAAAATAAACTGTTGTGCAAACTTCAATTCTTTAAATAACGGGGACTTACAACTCTGCTGCCCACTAACGATAATCTGACACTCTGAGTTAACATTATTCGATACTAATAACACGCAATTCATCCCCCGTCGACGGAACATCGACATCTCCATCCATCCATCCATTGCCCGGCCACACGGAAACGCACCGCCCGAACTTGCATGAATATACGTAGTTTGCGGGGACCGCCGACAAAGCAAATAGTCGCTTTGGCCGGTAATAAAACGATGAATAATCCCGACGCACGACGATTTCGATATCGTTTAGAGGAACTCAGGTAAAAAATCACTCGCCAGAAATGGAGGGAAAAAGAAAATCATGGAGAATCATTTGAGAAAATTCGTACCCGCGCTCCGTACGTCCCACCAATTCTATTATCCACCTACTTGTTGCTTCCCACAGCGATATCCATTGTCTTCTCCCTCAAAAGGCTCCACAGTGAATCGTCAGTCGTGTCTCGAGCTAATTATCGGACCGGCGGAATTGTGTCTCGTTCGTCCCAACGCGTCCTACATGTTTGGTTGTTTGTGTGTTTTTGTCGATTGCATTTTTTTTGGGTTCTCATCCTTACCAACCGGTGCAATTGGCTTCACCCGCTCGTCCATCGTCCTGTAAGTTGCAAATCCCTAAAACTTTTCGAAATAAACTGGATGGTACAAATGGTCTTGCAATTATTAATTAACGTCAATAACATGGACTAATTGCAGTAAAATGTGTACATGTTTTAATGGCTGCAAAGAATATTTATTCGCATAAAAATTGAATGGCATTTTTCCTGAAAAAAATGGAGAAATCCGGTTAATTCTTTATTGGAATCCTGGATTTTTAATGCATTCAAAATAAATGCATTAAATAAATAATAATAAATGCAGTAAATTTGCATTTAAACAATAAATTCAATAAATAGCAATAAATGCATTAAAAACTGGATTCTCCTTTTTTCACCATTGCTCACAATTTTTTTTATTGAAAATGAGGAATCCATGCGGCTATTCAAAAGTTTACACGTCATTCTATAATCGCCACAGGAAATTATTATTAAATGACACCTACAAAGCAAACCATACTGTAACATCTATTTCTTAAACTAACGGGGCTTTACAACTCTGCCCTGTACTTTCGTTCGTTCTTACTCGTTGCCAAGCAAACGACGAACCAACATCGATAATAACGTTTTGTTTATTTTCTTCTTCTTCTTCCTTTCAAGAACCTTTCACAGTCCCTGGTCGTGGATCTGCGTGGGCGGACGATGCGAGAGAAGGGCCGTTCGCTCGTCGAGAACCTCGCTGCCCACCTGCAACGCCCTCTGCGGGGGAAACACGCGGCTCCTCTGGCCGCGACCGACCGGGAGTATTTTTCTCGGCGTGGAGAACGCGATGCTTCACATCCAGCAAATCGAGTCCATCACCGTGAACACGAGCGACCGGGACGTGAAGAATCTTCTTGAGACGGCTACGGATGTCTTCATCGGTTAGCGAGAGTTCAGTAATAAAACAGCGACGATACCCGTGGAAAAGAAATATACACGAAAATATAGCTGACGCACAGAACTTTTCGGACGACAAAACAAAAATATTACATTTTGAATTTATTTTGGATATATTTAAGATACATTTTTCGCTCACATATATTTCGTATATGTGAGCGAAAAGCGAAATTCATACAGAATTTTTCGGAAAAAAATATATCTTGTATATCTAGAATACATATTTCACATATCTTACATATAATTAATTTCTATTTGAGGAGCTCGTGATGAGAATAATACACCAAAGCTGTTGAAGTTTGCATCGTTGGAATGCAACGAAATTCAGAAAAAAAAATAATTGTAATTAACCGAGATTACGAAAGTAGGTATACAAAATCACCATGGCAATTATGAGGGCACGAAAAAAAATGTTTCTTTTTGCCTTTCATAATATGGGTGTATTTAATTTAAACATTTTTTTTTATTTTTTATTGCGTTGCATTCCAACGATGCAAACTTCAACATCGTCCAAAGCTTCGAATACAATTCTTAATAACGAAAAGAGAAAAAAAGTACACATGATTTTAATTCCGGCAGGCAACATTAGGAGGCTGATAAAAGTGCCAAACGCCAAGGGTCGCTCGAGCATCGACAACTTCGTGATATATCTGAGCGCCGGGAACGCTCAGGGCACGAGGCTGACCCTCGACACCGACGAGTCGTACGAGCTCGACGTGACGCTCAAGGGTAAGCAGCTGGAGGCCCGAATAACGGGCAAGAGTTACTACGGCGTTCGCCACGGCCTCGAGACGCTGAGTCAGCTTATGTGGTGGGACGAGGCGGCCGGCCGGCAGGGAGTCCTTCGGGTTCTCTCGAACGTTCACATCGAGGACAAACCCATGTTTCACTACCGCGGACTGATGATCGACACCAGCCGGCAATTTTTCCCGATCGAGGAGCTCAAACGCGCCGTCGACGGGATGGCCGCGTCGAAGCTCAACACCCTTCACTGGCATCTCACCGACTCGCAGAGCTTTCCCTTCGACTCCGCCGTGTTCCCGCAGATGGCGCGCTGGGGAGCCTACAGCGGCGAGCAGGTCTACACGCCGGAGGACGTCAAGGATCTCGTGGAGTACGCGAGGGTGCGGGGCGTCAGGATCATCGCCGAGATCGATTCTCCCGCGCACGCCGGAGCCGGCTGGCAATGGGGTAAAACTTTTTGTCTCTCGTTAAGGTTTCGGAAAATTATTTTTTTGGGGGATTCGTAGCTAGAGGAAATATCTAGTCGTTCAATCAAGTCGATCAAAAATGCCTTTCTGATTGTATATTTTAGTTGAATAATTGTCATTGAGAAAAATTTGGAGCCTGCTCGCAACTTTCTGTCTCATGCTAAGAATTCAGAAAATCATTTTATCGGGGAATTCGTAGCCAGAGAAAATACACAGTCATTCAATTGCCTCGATTAAAAATGCCTTTCTCACTGTACATTTTAATTGAATAATTTTAACACAGAAATATTTTTCTCCCTATCTTCCCATCGTCACACAGGAGCCGAGTACGGCTACGGCGATCTGGCGTTGTGCGTCGACCAGGAACCTTGGTCGGTCTACTGCGGCGAGCCGAACTGCGGCCAGCTGAATCCCATCAACGAGCACTCGTACAGAATCCTGGAGGGTCTCTACAAGGAGCTCCTGGATCTCACCGAGGTGCGCGACATCGTCCATCTGGGCGGCGACGAGGTGAATCTCGACTGTTGGGCGCAGTACAGCAACATAACCGCGGTGATGCAGAGCCAGAATCTCACGGATCTTCACTCGCTCTGGGCGGATTTCGAGAGCAAATTGCTGCGAAAATTAATCCGAGCGAACAACGACGAGACCCCGAAGGCCGTTATACTCTGGAGCTCGCCGCTCACCAAGCGGCCGTGGATCACGAGTTCGCATTTCGATCCTAAACTCCACGTCGTGCAGTCCTGGGGCGGAAGCAACTGGCCCGAGACCGGCGATCTTCTCGAGGACGGCTTTCGCGTTATCCTCTCGCACGTCGACGCCTGGTACCTCGACTGCGGCTTCGGCCGCTGGCGCGAGACCGGCGAGGCCGCCTGCGGCGAGTATCGCACCTGGCAGACGGTCTACAATCACCGACCCTGGCGGGATTATCAGTCCGCGATGAATCTCGTTCTCGGTGGCGAGGCCGCCATTTGGAGCGAGCAGACCGGACAGGCGTCGCTCGGGCCTCGACTATGGCCCCGGGCGTCCGCGCTCGCCGAGCGATTGTGGTGAGCGATTCTTAGTCACTCGCGGCGGAAATTCGTTTCCTCGGTCGAACAAAAAATGTTTCATCGAATTTTCTTTGACTAATATTCGTTTTAAACGTCTAATTAAATTTCGTAGTCATTTGCAATTGAAATGCCGTTCCTTGAATTTTTTTTCGCATAAATTTGAGAAAAATGAGAGAGCAAACACTTCTCCATGGTATAAAAATCGGAAAAAATTCGTGCACGTTAAAGAAACTGGAAATATTAATTTAGCATAATAATAATTGTAAAATATTATTAACGGATTGATGAAAAAAATGGTTTAACAAATACCCCGGTGACCCAAATTTTTTTTAATTAGAATGATTCATTCGTTTTCTTGATTACATATGCATTTTTTCAGATTTTTAAGTTAACTTTGAAATTGGTGTTTTTATAGGGTGAAAAGACACAAATTTCCAAGTTAACTTAAAAATCTGAAAAAAATTCATACGTATTCAGAAAAATTAACGAATCATTTTTTATCATAAAAAAAATGTTGGGTCATCTGGATATTTGTTAAACCATGTTTTTTCATGAATTTCTTAATAAAATTTTACAATTCTTATTATGCCATATTAATATTCCCAGTACTTTTAACATGCATGATTTTTTCAGATTTTTATACCATCGTGAAGTGTTTACAATTCTCTCTCAATATTCTCGAATTTATGCGAAATGAAGACTATACTATATGACAGGATCTCCATAAACGTCTGATTGAATTTTGTCTCGTCACCGCTCACCGGAAAATTGTGGTCGACCGCGCGATCCTTAGCCACTCCTTCTTCGTTTGAGGAGCGAATCTTTCCTCGAATTTTCCTTGAGCAAAATTCGACTTAAATGACTAATTGATTTTCTTTCTCTTTCCCTCCTTCGGTCTCCGCAGGAGCGATCTGCCGACCAACAGTTACTCGACGGAGGAAAATGTGTACACAAGACTGGCGAGCCACATAGAGGTTCTGCAGAGTCGGGGCCTGAAGACGGAGGCCATGTGGCCGCAGTGGTGTTCCCAGAACCCGGGCAAGTGCCTCTGACCGATCACCGCCAGATAGAACAGGAGAGGAGCTTTTCTATGACTCTTTCCACCCGAGCGCGCGACGGCGGTGGCGACTAGCAAGAAATCTCGCCGTTTCGCCGTCGCGCGTTGAGCGAAATCGATGCAATGTGTCAGCAATACGAGGGACGAAGAAAGAAGAAAAAAAAACGAGGAGGAGGACGAAGATTCGGGCATCAGGTTCTTTAGATAGGATAGCTAGAATTCCGAGCATTATTTGTATTTGTGTGCTTAAACGGCGACGCTCCGGTGCCGCGGCTGTTGCAAGTCTTTCACTTATCAGAAACCGATGACAATGAATTCGTGGCAATCGGGAGCCGTGCCAGCGTCCCGACGACAAGTATTAACGAGGATAACGGGCGGCTACACCGACTGAGCCGCAGCTGCTGTTGCACAGGACGTTAAAACGTCGCGATCTATCGATAGCCACTGGCCGATTATCGAAAGTATTAATAACATTAAAACGGATCGAGACGCTGCCGCCGCTCTCACTTCTCCCGACGGTAATATTACTCACGAAGGCGCGAGACGGGCGTTCGTTACTTTTGAATACACAGTTATTTCTATTTATCCTATAATCATTATAATCATTATTATTAAATAATTATATAAATTATATAATTATTGTTATTATAAATAATTATATAAATTAGTAAACGTTGGCTACACGTTATATATAACTCAAGGTTTTGACTTCGCGAAAGTCGATGTTAAATCCTTAAGGCGAGGTGAAATACCCACTTTGCACCTCAAAAGTTTGGAAGTGACGTTTTTCGCGAATTACCAACGGTGTAAATCTCGTGTCATGACTTAGTCGAAATTTTGATTTTCGAAAAAGAAAATTGTAAAAAAAACTACCCGCAGAGGAATCTGTAATGAAAAATTCGTTTTTTTTTAAGTTTTTCGACAAAATCTGAGAAAAGCGACTAAGTCATGCACGAGATAATAAAAAATCAGACAAATATGTGCAATTCGATTACGACAAATTTTCGCGTCGTAAAACCCATTTTTCGCAATAAATTTCATACATGAAATCGAAAAAAGCAAATGTAACGAGAAACGAGTAACTACGAAAGTAGAAATCGTTACGTTTACTTTTTATTGACGTTTTTTCGTGAAATGTATTGCCAGAAATGTGTTTTAAGGATTTTTCATAAAGTTGAAACACTGATTTATATAACGTGTAGGTCACGTTCACGAAACATTTAATAATAAACAAATTATAGGGTAAAGAGAAAAAAGTGTATTTTGAAGTAACGAACGCTTGACGTCTCTGGAGACAGCCGACGCTAGTTAGTGACGAAAAAACAAAGGGCAGACGGATATTCCTAGAACTTAGGCGTTTCGTACCTATCGTAGACCGAACTTAATTCTTACAGTTAGTTTTTATCGCAGGGTCCAACCGGGTGGGCTCGACGAGAGCATAGTTTTATAAATCAAATGGGTATTGGTGTAGAGAACGACGTCGCGCGTGTTTGTTTCGGAAGGAGCGCAAGTGCGGCCGGGTTTGTTCCGTCGACGTAGTATTTCTTATCGGTGAACATTGAGATTGAATGGAAAAGCTCGACGCTTAAAAGTGACGTTCAGTATAATTCCGACGACTAGGAGACAGTTTTTCTTCTTTTTTTTCTTTTTTCTTTAGAAGTGCCTTTTTCGATATTCTGTTTTCTATTCTTCGCCCGACAAGTGAATATCGAACTATTGAAAACGCGCGGATTACGCATATTCTTCAGGTTGTCTCGAAATAGAATAAATCACGTGAAAAAAACTGACGAAAAAGAGAGAAAGAGGGACAGAAAACGCGAAAGCGATGACGTAGCTTTGTTATATTTTACACGAAAAAAACAAAAAAATGCAAACTTGACGATAGACCGCGGGAAGTGAGGCTTCTTACTTCCTCCGAGACGTTGATGAATCTACGGGGCGCGGAACGCGTCGGCTCGAACAGTCGGAGAAATAGACTAATTCAAAGCTAAGTTATTGTTGTTGTTGTTGTTGTTGTTGTCGTCGTCAACGTCGTCCGGTACATCGAGAGTCTCGATGGAAAAAAAAAAAACGACGACGAGGAAGAAGCAAATTGTCTGACTCAGGAACGAAATTGGGCGTCGTGAATGCGAACTCAAAACTTTAGCCAAACTTTGTTCGTCAACTGAAGGTGAAGCTCAAGTTTAATCTCGCTTTCGGGAGAATTTTGAAAGAAACAGGACGACCCAAGTATTTCCGAATAAAGCAACCCGCGAGATTTTCATTTTGTCATCGCAATAAAGTTGGATTGCTAGAGTTTTGTTGTACGTAAGTGTTTGTTGTCGACGTCCGCGAAATTGACGGACATCGAGACTCGTTAATCGATAGATTATTAGTTGAAGCGCCGAAAAAAAGCTTCGTCCGACGTTGATAGAATATTTGAGAAAATCCGCGTAGTATTATAATCATCTAGGTAATAAGAAATTATCGATTGATACTTAAATAGCCGGCGTTACAAGCGATCGATTACTTAACAGGTTGTTCAGACATGACTCGTGGGTTTTCTTCTTTTGACGCATTCGCGAACGATTTTTAACGGGACGGCAACGGTTTTTGCGAAAAGTTTTTCATTGTTGTATATTGATTTTGGGTAGCAATTTTTAGATTTTAATTTTTACCATCAGTTTTATCGATCCTGACGTTGTCGAAATTACGTCAAGGGCGCTGTATTTTTTTTGCTAACATTAATTTCTATTGGTTGTAAAAAAGAGAAAAAATCGATACCAGATTTATCGAAAATTTCTTAATATCATTTGATACGTGGTTGCATTTTATTTTACGAGTGTGACACGAGGTTGTAACGAAAGAAACGGAACTCTAATGATTGTACGGTGCGATTCTTTATTTTTATCGCTGTTAAATAGTATACAAAAAATTCGTAGGGTTATGTATATAGAAAAACAAATGAAATGACGAGTTCACAAGACCCTACGATTCATCACGCCACCCCCCCCTCATCATCATCCCGGTTCACTCGAATCCGTACGGATAAATATTTTGCAAATAGGCCACCGGCCACCGACGACGAACGTGATGTATATACGATTTAATCGCGCGTGCGGCACATAATGCATGTACATAACGAAACAAGAGAGTAATCGATCTGTACTTACCAACATTTATTGATATTAATAGCTGTAAACAGATGATAATACTTGACGGTGTTCGGGAACGAGAATTTGGACAACGTTCGGCACGAAAAATTCACCTGTTTCCGTACGAGAGTCACTAATTTTCGTTTCAAACGATAAAACGATAAATGCTTCTGCGTGACGAAATTTTCGAATTTAAACAACCATTACGGCGAAAAAGTGGATCAATTTTTTGTGCCGTTGTCCTTTAAAAAAATGACGAATAGATTAAATGAGACATTCAACCGCAATCATCGGGTTATTGTTAATGAAAATGTTTATTTGTACACTGTGTATTTTTTACTCTTTCCCTCATTACGTTATTACGTCATATTCCATTGATGCACAGTCGAATCTTGAACATGGCAACGCGTATTAATTCAACTGTAGTAATAGACGAGGTCCGATTGTGTATTTAAATAGAGTTTTTTCCGTACTATTTTAAACGTGTTCTTATTTATATACACATTACGTACGTATATTATACATATAATTATGGTGTACGCGAGTAAAAGCGGCATCGCGGTGTTACAATCGCCTCGTGACACCTTTCCAAGATTGACGATTTAATTGTTACGAGAATGTGGAGTATAAAAAGGTTTAGCGACATAAAGTGACTTTTAATACAAGCTTCGATTTGTCTATGCTTATTTAATGACTGTTTCTGACGTTCTCACCCCAAAAATCAGCTGATTGTGAGTTTTTTTAAATGCGACTCAGCCGATGGACTTTTTAATAGCCGAGATTCACCTGTCGATGCTCGATCGTCGCGGTTGATCGATGTAATCGTCCGACAACCTTTTCTCTTCTACATAAATTTCCCTTCCGTCGCCCTGAAAGGGCTTTGCCAATTACCCGAGATTGATGTTTACTTCGCACACATATGATGGGATTGCCGTTTGATCGATCGCTTGATACACAACTTTATTCGCCCCGCCTAGACTTACATGATGACATTTTGTCAACGAAAAAAAAAGATTGCTCAATCTCGTGTTTTTCTTTGCTGTTCGGATTGCTCATCGTAAATTAGAAAATTAATTCGACGATCTGTGGCGCGTTTAATTGACAAGCGTCCTTTATAATTTAGTGTGTGAATAGAAATAGGGAAAAGGACGAAAGATCGGATTAAAAATCCTTAGGTAAATCCGGATATTTTATGAATCTATTGGGATATCCCGTAACGCTTCGATGTAAGATATTCGTGATTTTTGTGAGACGCTTGCGCAATGTAAAAATCGGACATCCTGATCGAGTGCGCATTGGATCTTGAGACACGGCGACGAGCATCGGACGCTTTTCAATCGCGCGCCGGCAACGATCGCCTTCGGGTCGTACGAAATATCTCGCGCCTCTTTTAACTATCCGCGTAATAATTATAACTAGTTTCAATCCGTTCGCGAATTTTTCCCTAGAGATCGAACCCATTGAATTAGCTTCTAAATTAGTAAAATAGCAATTTAAAAAATAATGGAAGTTCTGCACTTCACGATGCATGAGGAACACCCGTGTTTTTTGTTCGAACGTGAGTACACGAAATAAAACAAGATCAACAATTATTATTTAACGGATACATTTTTATGGACTGCTTTGTGTCGACTACAGGAGATCTGCGGTTTCGAAAAAATGAAGAACAGCGTTGTTTGAGTTTGCTGACTGAATGTGAGTACAAAAAAAAAAAAATCCCAGGCGAATCATACGACCGCAAAACGATTTTTTAAAACCAGTCGTTTTGTGCAAAAAAAAAGACAAACGGATTTTTACCAAGTGCAAAAAAAAGGCAAACGGATTTTTATCAAGTGCACAAAAAAAAATCTTTTCAGACATGAGGGAGAATTTAACAAATATTGAATGCCCGCCGTCGTTCGACGGGATCCTGTGCTGGCCCAACGCGCCGCCGGGAACCACCAGTCGGCCCTGTCCGCCTGACTTCGTGCTGGGCTATAAGCCTCCGGAGAACGCGACCGCGACCAAGGATTGTTTGACGAACGGTAGGTGGTACACAAACCACGAGAACACAGCGTGGAGCAATTACACGTCGTGCTCGTCGTCGCCGAGCGAGGAGTTCGTTACTGCGATACAGAACATCAAGACGCCTCATTTGGAGCTCCTCAAGGTCTGTAAATACATCGCCTAACATCCGCAGTTACTCCTCCTCTTGTTTAATTAAATTCCTCGCCGCGGTTGTCTCAGTGCTTGATTGTCTTCCACCAATTTTCATTTCCGATCGTTTTTCAGAAATGGCTACCGATCATCAAAATCGTCTCGCAAATCGGCTACGCGACGTCCTTCACCTCCCTCGTGATCGCCATGGTCGTCTTCTCTTTGCTGAGGTAGGAAATCCGCAACTGGTGAAGAACATTTTTTAAATTTATCTTATTATCACCTCAATACTATTTTACAAAATAATAATACTAAACAGTAAATTGTTTTAATTTTATTTCTTTATTTTTTATTTTTTAGTATTTTTGTAATACTATTTTACAAAATTTCTGATAATACAGCAATTTTGTAAAATAGTAGTGTAAGGAAAAAAGAAGAAGAAAAAAAAATGTACAGCCTATATTGTATTATCAATCAATTACTTTTACTACTACTACTAATACGAATGTTTCCTTTCTTCGTGTATTTATTTTCTCACCTAATCATCAGGAAGCTGAGAAATCCCAGGAACCGGCTGCACATGCATCTCTTCGCTTCGTTCATAATGCGAGCTTTCATGGCTCTGCTGAAAAATTGGCTCTTCGTCGACGGCGTTGGACTCGCCTGGGACATAATCGTCGTGGACGGGGATAAAGCGTTTTTCAAGCAGCACAACGTAATCATCTTCATTTTCCTCTTTCCCCAATTTTCGTAAATACGCCTGACTCGTTTCTGGTTCCCTCGCAGAGTTGGGTTTGCAAGGTCATCACGAGCCTCTGGCAGTACTTCATAGCGGCAAATTACGCGCTGATTCTCATGGAGGGACTTTATCTTCACAACCTCGTGTTCTTCGCTCTCTGCGCCGATACATCCACCATTACCATCTACGCCCTGTTGGGCTGGGGTGAGATTTTTTATCGTTATCGCAATGAGTCGTCGCCTCATTTTTTTGTCTGTCGTCCGCTGACGCGAAGCGCATTATTCCAAAGTCGCGCAATGCGGGGATCGGGGCACATTGTGTGTTTTGAGCAGGTCTGCCCGTCGTGGTCGTCACCGTCTGGATCATCGTGCGAGTCGTGATGGAGGACACTTTGTGCTGGACGACCCACAACAATTCCTCGCTCTTTCTTATCATCCAGATACCGACGACGATTTCTATTTTGGTGAGGGCTGATTGTTGAAATGTAAAAAAAAGAAATACATAAAGATTGTTCGATTCTTCCTCCGCAGTTCAACTTCGTCCTCTTCATCAACATCGTTCGTGTGCTTCTTCTGAAGATGAAGACGTCGGCGCAACTGGAACGGCGGAAGAAGATGCGATACGGGTGAGACACGCGGTGGTCCTTTGATTTCGAATTGTTGGCTGGTTGATCGTTTTCGTTTTCGCAGACGGTGGGTCAAATCCACTCTCGTTCTCGTGCCTCTCTTCGGGACTCACTACATGCTGTATCTCGGTCTGTCGTACAGCGAGAGCTCCCTCGTTGAACTCGTTGGACTCTTCTGCGATCAGCTTTTCGCCTCCTTCCAGGTGAATCTTTTGCGAACTTTAAAATCAAACCCACAAAAACCGCAAATTTTTCCGTTCTTCGCAAAAAAAAAATTTCGATTTCGTAAAGTTTGAAAACCCTATTCGACGGCAAATTTTCCGATGATTCAGAAAAACACCGTAGTTTGCCCGAAAAATATAAAATTCGGCAAAATATAAAATTTTATAAAAAATATAAAATTTTATAAAAAATATAAAATTCGAAAAATATAAAATGTTCTCTGCAAATATAAAAATATTAGCCCGAACCTACCTAATTTTCGATTACGATATACATTTAATATGTGTGACGATTTCAGGGCTGCTTCGTGGCGTTCCTGTATTGCCTGCTGAACGGCGAGGTGCGAACCGAGGTGAGGCGAGCTTGGAAGGCTCAGAAATCGCTACGGGAAATGGATTCGCTGGTGCTGTCGCACCGAAAGCTTGCCAGATCGCAGCCTCGGCTCGAACTAACGAAGGTGCAGCGTGTCAAAGCGGAAAGTATCCTCGCCGCCTCGACTTTATAACCGCGTCGTGTATATCTTACGTCTTCTTAAACTATTGTCAAGTGTTGGTTGTGAAATGATTGTAACTTCGATTATAAGAAAAAAAATAAAATGCATCGATGGAGATGCAAATTATAAAAGTTTATTGGAGCGATCGGAAATAAAAAAGCGCATGAAAAATGCCATGAGAATAAAGCGTGAAAATTCGAAATTTACAAGTAGCAAAGTCCTTTTTTTTTATCGGAAATTCAAAAAAGTTCATGAAAAATGCCATGAGATTAAAGCGTAAAAATTCGAAATTTACAAGTAGCAGTGTCCCTGATTCTGCAGACACCATTCGGGCTCGAGGCTGTCGGCGAGGATTCCGCGTTGCACCAGCCTCTCCCGGTGCCTGAGGATCCGTTGCTCCGCGTGAATCCACGAGGATTGCGGCTCCGCCCAGAGTCTCTCGGCGAGGGCGGCCGACCGAGGCCACAGTCGCGAGTCCACCGCGGTGCTGTCGACCTGTTCGGACCACAGGGTCGCTTCACCACCTAAAAAAAGATTAAGATTTCGTATTATTATCCTTATTTTACGTAATTTCATGTTCAATTGGTGCAATTTCATACCGAGAATCAAATGCTTCTTCGCTTTCGTGAATCCCTGCTTGAGGATAATAGCCAACGGCGAATTATCGTACACCGTCTGCCAACCTTTGTACGGCGAGCACCAATTGTTTCCCTGTCCCACCCAAGCTCCGAATCTGTCCACGAAAAATGCAATCAGCAACAAATTCCTCGCTCCATTCGCTCGAAATATTATATTGTGCAACAAGTGTTACACATACTATTTTTTGTAAACGAGCACTTTACGCACTAGTGCAAAAAAGAGCACTTTACGCACTAGTGCGAAAAACGAGCACTTTACCCACTAGTGCAAAAAAGAGCACTTTATGCACTAGTGCGGAAAACGAGCACTTTACGCACGCAGTTACAAAAAAAATGACAACACGAACCCGCAATCGAAGTAAAGAGCGTCGTAGTTCGAGAAGATCATCTTGAAGTTGTTCCTCACGAGTCTCCCGATCGTGGCATCAGTTCCAGTGGTCCAAATCTGAACGATGTACTTGTTGGGATCTAGACGCTTGATGTTTTGCTCGCTGGTGAGCCCGCTGGTCCACAGAACGACGGGAATGTCGTTGCCGCCGTTGGCGATCTTCAGCTTCTCGTACGCGCGCTCCTGGAACATCTGCCAGAGCTCGTAGAAGCTCGACTCCTCGCGACTCCAGCCTTTCTTCAGCATTCCGTCCGTGACGACCGCCGAGGAGTTCCAGCAGTTGATGTTCACCTCGTCGCCGCCCATGTGGAAGATGTCGGGCCGGAAATCGGCCATCATGTCGTTGTAGATGCCCTGGAGGATCTCGTAGACTCGGTCGCTGAGCGGATTCAGCTGGCCGCACGGAGGTTCGACGCAGTATTTTTGCCAGGGTTCGGCGCCGAAGCAGACGGTCGTCGGCGTCGTGGCGTTCGTCGCGTCGTCGTGTTGGCTGGTCCATTGCCAGCCCTCGCCGACGTGGGCGGGCGCGTCGAACTCCGGGAGAACGCGGACCCCGTGGACGAGGCCGAACTCCACGATCTCCCGGACGTCCGACTCGGTGTAAACCTTGCGCGGCGTGTAGGCCCCGAATTTCGACATGTTCGGCAGAGATCGGCTGACGTAGGGGAAACTGTGGGAGTCCGTTATGTGCCAGTGGAAGGTGTTCAGCTTGGACATGCCCATCGCCTCGATCGTACGTAGGATCGACGCCTTGTCGATGAAATTTCGCGCCGTGTCGAGGAGAATTCCGCGATAGGGGTAGACGGGGCCGTCGACGATGTAGGCGTCCCGCACGATCTTCAGCTCGTCGCGGAGGTCGTCGTGGACGATCAGCTGGGATAGTGTCTCGAGGGCGTGACGTGCGCCGAAGTAGGTTGCGGCTGTGATTGTCGCGTTTATCTGGTCGATGGACGGACGATTGATTAGATGGAATATTTTTGAAAAAATTGGTGAAACATGTGGCGATAAATCGGTAAATAAATTGAAGATAAATTGGGAGATAAATCGACGATAGATCGGTAAATAACTCGACTATAAATCGGTAAATAAATCGACAATAAATCGGTAAATAAATCGACAATAAATCGGTAAATAAATCGACTCTAAATCGTGAAATAAATCGGTAAACAAATCGCACTTACCACAGTGCCTTCCGGCTGGTAAACCTTGAGGGTGTAATTCTCATTGGTGCTCAAAGTGATACGAGCGTCATTGGGATTTTCGATTCCACTGACGTAGATCTCGAGACCCATTCCACCCTTTGGCGTTCGACCGGCGCCGTCGCCGCCGAGGTTGGCGGCATTTTTCTTCAGGAGCTCGACGTTCTTCCCCAAGAGGCCGCCGACGACGCTCTTGGCGCTGATGCCGCCCCGCAGCTCGATCTTATCGGGGTCCAAGTGGGCGACGAAGTTGCCCAGCGACAGGTGGCCCGTGGGCTTCGGCCACAATCCGCCGGCCTGGCCGCAAAACAGTTGGCACACTTCCAGCGACAGTGGCGCCGCGACGCTCGGCGTTATCGGGTTCTTCCTGCAGAGACCGGCGTCGCACTCGTAGTGCCATGGCGAGCTGTTTTTGTTCGAACACAAAGACGAGTCTCGAAATATTATCGGCATGGATGATATCGATGTGTAAATTCGCATAAAATAAGTTAATGGAAAAAAATCTTCACCATCGCGATTTTCTCTCCCGATGCTAAATTCGAGTTCGGTGAAACGAAACGCGCGAATAAAAAAAAGTTGATGATTAAGTGGAGCACGAGGATAGCGAGAAAGCACTGAAGAAAGCCTCTAATGAAAACACGCGGTCGGCAGTCGCGCGTCGCACGCGCGTAGCGCGACGTTTTTGTATCACGGTCGAAAGTGAAAGTGAAACAAGACAATGAACGACAAAGGCTAGGAAAACATCTGCGAACGCGTCGCGGTCTCTCGATCTAACGCTTTATAAATAATTGCAAACGTTTTCAGCCGCGATAGTTTCCGAATATCGCATCCGGCTTCGATATGACGAATATCGCGATGTTTTATCGGGAATAAAAATTTCTAATGCAGTGACGCGTCGCAGCTGCCGCTGATTTGAGGGAAGAAAGGAAGACAAAGCAAGTTTGTTTTGACGCGCGCGCGCGAGGGAATCGCAAGGTCAGTGGGACAAGTTCTAACACGTGCGAAGAGGACGTTGATTGGCCAGTGGGGATTGTTGCCGGAATACCGCGAAATGATTAATACCGCGATGCATGCGAGTTTATAATAGTACAAAATGACACCTCTATTGATGCGACTGACGCGATACGAGTTTTCGTCCTGTGGTCGCCACATTAAAATATCACGCACCTATTTATCGATACGCTTCGATCTTCCTCGAAATATCTATAGACTCACCGATACTCCTCGACGGTGGAATATGCACCATGGATAGCGAGAACCGTTACGAAAACGGCGAGCATGGTGTGGAAAACTGTGGCGCGGGCGAGCGGCGACTGTTCGACTCTCGGTCGTCGTCCACTATATGTGATTTCAGGACGCTGCGTGTGGGGCTCCGCGAACCGCAAACGACAAGTGTGAGAGGACAAGATGGAGGGGAGGGGGAATACGAATGGGGCCTCTGTGGCTTATTTGAATTTACCAATGACACTGGCGCTTGTGCGCGCCACGAGTTATTCTTCTTTGTGTCGCCGAGATGCGCGGCCGAATGATGGATGGATGATTTACAAATAAAATTAATTATCGTGCGATAAGCGACTTTTCCACCTTTCGATCGACGATGTATAAAGCATGGGCCGTGCACATTCACAGCTAAAAGTGCAATTCGATTGGAATGTCTGTTAAATTCAAACACGCATTCTTTGCACTGATAATAATAAATAAAAATAAAGAAAAAAATATATGCAAGATTCAAAATAAAAAAAAAATAAAAATAAAAATAAAATGAAAATAAAAAAAGAAATTGACTCAATAATTAACTGTTTTTTCCGATATTTGATCGCGTCGCGACTACTAAAAATTCTTGTCGAAACATTTGATCAGAACGTTCGGGAGTGACGGAAACCGATCGTGTTGATCTCGAGTTCAGACAAATATTTACGCGACAAGTCAAGTTAAATACAAGTGCAGCGTTTTCTGATTGTTTTTCCCCTTCTTCTTCTTCTTCTTCATCGCGTCGCTCCATTAATTATATCCATTGAACATTCGGTTCTACGAGAAAAGATATTATTCGGAGATTACTCATTGATCCGGCAAAGTCGTCATCGACTCGGCAATGACCCTGAGAGAGAGATAAGAAAAGTCGATACGTTTCCCTCCGTAAACAAAGGTGAAGTCAGCCAACTGTAAGTCAACAGATTCGTTGCTTTCGTAAGATTACCGAGTGTTTTGTCACTTCGATCTTTCACTTTTACTCCGTAAAACTAAATTATTCGTTTTTTTTTAAATATTCCAGAGTAAATCGAAGAGTTTTGGCGCGTAACGCTAATTGAGCTGTACGATTATCGAGTTTGTGATTACAAAATGTGAAAGAAAATTTATTGTTTCCAGTGGAGATAAATCAACATATCGATCGGTATTATCAACGAAAATCATCTAAGACATTCCACAAGGCGATTCAATCTTTGGCTCGCCAGTCGCGAATGCGACGACGACGACTTCATTTCATCTAAATCATTTCATTTCATCTAAATCAAACTCGAGCCAATCGACAAAGTCGAGGACTGATGATCGAAGTTGAAGTGCGTCAAATTGGCCGAATTTTTTTTTATCAATCGAACAGGGGAAGATTATTAATTATAGAATAGGAAGAACACAACAGGCGGCGGCGTCGACGCGACTATTCGTCGCCGCGGATGGCTCGATATTTCGCCAGCTCGTTCGGGAACACGCGATTCAGTTCGACGAGCATGTTGGCCTTGAATTTCCGGTACGCATCAATTTTGCCTTTGACCTGCTCGTTTTTCGTCAGCGCCTTCTCGATGCAGTCCTTTGTGTAGAGTTGGGGATTCCTGCCTTGGTCTATGTAGCTGAAATAAATTTAAAAAAAAAACAGACCGTGAATACATTAGTTTGAGGAATTTGGTGTAGAAAAACCGGTTTCCGCGGCGCCAGCAGCCGGCCAGCGGATTCCGCTGGCGCCGCGTGGAACGTGTCGGAAAAAATTGATGCAGATTTGTATTTATTTATACTCACTCGAATACCTCCAGAGGCACGTGGACATCCTGCACCTGCCCCTTCAGCTTGTCTATCTCCTGCAGTCCGTTAACGAGACCTTGGCTGAAAGAATTATTTTACAGGGTTAATATATCGATGACGAATAAACGGCGAGGGTTTCAGTTTCGAAAAACTTTCGAAGTTAATGCAATTTAAATAAAAAAATTTAAATAATTTCTTTTTATCTATAAGATCTATAATAAAATTTAAAAAATCTATAAAATCAATAAAATTAAAAAATTAAAAAATTAAATAAATCATCCTATAGCTCTACGGTTTTTAAATTAAGGCTTCATGGTAAATCGTGACCGTGTCAGTGAACCTCGAGCTACCTGCTGCTCCAAGTTCAAGGTCTGTTAGCATTTCTTTCGACGTCTGTTGCTACCTCATGAACGGGCGGCCGCCTATCGTGTCCAGTTATAGACGTCGTTACAGTTGTTTTCCAATAAATTGGTGGTAAAACAACCGGATATTTTTCAGATCCTCATTTCCAACCCAGTTGACGAAATTAGATAGTTCTGAACAAGATCGCAAAACTTCGAAATTATCAGACTCAGGAGACAATGACGCGCTTTTGTTCGATCGGTAAGGTCGGTCGTCAAATCACGGTCGGTACAAAAAAAATCTTCATTGTTTTTGTCGAGAGAGAAAGCGGATCTTGACGATAGGAAATACGTCGCTATCACATTTAGCCCACAAACGTCCAGCAACTTGAAAATGTACTATATGATTTTACAGTTTTTGATACCGACTGAGCCAGGAACCGGTGGAGGGGGGTTGTGTCATTTCACCTAAGCGATGTTTTTATCAAAAAGAGTTTCTGCCTAATTATATTGAAACGCTAAAATTGTACCGTATGCAAACTTTTTAGTAACTGCAGAAAAAAAAATCCTAAGATACATAGTTGCTGTCACTACACGTTCAATGACGTTTGCTACGTCATTAATTAGGAGCTAAGCGTGTTCTGAAAATATCGAAGGGCCCAACGTGACAAATGAGTGTCGCACAGGATCGCTAATGCCGAAATAAAAGCTGCGGCCCCGTATTTTAGCAACAATTGACTATCAAGTCACGTCGTCCATACGTCCCAATAAACAAGAGCACGACCTACTAATTCCCACGAGAAAAAAAAAAGCCACCAGTCGGTCCTTCTCGTGGCACAAAATTGATTGTCATATACTCACATCTTCTGGTTAAGCACGTTCTGGCCTTGAGGTTGAAAATCACTCACGATGATGCGTATTTGTCGGACATTCTCGATAAATAACTCGAGCTGAGTTTCCAAGTTTTCCAAGGGGGCCGCCATCTTGTATGTTTACACTCTAGTTACGGACGTCGTTCGGTCTTCACAGCGACGTCTTTCGCCCTCTCTCTCGCTCTTTCTCTCTATCTCTCTCTCCACCCGATCGGTAAAACAGTGCAATTTCTATGCTTACTTCAAACAAATATTTACTGCAGAAACGAAAAAATCTATTGTTTGATTATTAACTGTAGTGAACCGAAAAACAGATAAAAAGGGGAATAAAAAGGAGATTTGAGCTAATAGCCAAAAAGATAAAAAAGATAAAAAGGGGATTTGAGCTAATAGCCAAAAAGATAAAAAAGATAAAAAGGGGATTTGAGCTAATAGCAAAAAAGATAAAAAAAGATAAAAAGGAGAATAAAAAGGGGATTGAGCTAATAGCCAAAATTGCGGTATTTCAAATGTCTGAGCAGATATGAGAAGAGAGACACAATGAGAAAATGACCGGCTTGATAAAAGACCGGAATCGGCCGTCAGCTGGGATCAGCTGGGCGAACCGCAGGAGCGACTGCGAGCGCCCGTGCAGTGTTGTACAACAAGAACAACAACAACACATCGAAGACGTGCAGTTCGAATGGAGAAGCATTAGTGAAAAGTGCGAAAGTCCGTGAGAATGGCACTGAAACACGTCGTTATAGGTAAAGACCCGAGCCACGGATTTACATAAGTCACGCGACTGCGGCTCGATCTACCCGTTCAAACACGATTTTCGTGTCACATCGATAAGGTTATGTAATGTCACGCAGGCGGCGGAACCGGCTACATAGGGACGTGCCTGAAACTAGCGCTGAAACACCAGGGCGCGAAAGTCACAATCGTCTCGCGAATGCCAGGCTACTCGCGAATGTCTTGGGTAAGGATTTTCTACTGGAATTTGTCAGTATCGATCGAAGCGCGGTCGAATTTCGAGCGATTGCGAATTATTAAAAAAATGTCATTCTGATTTTGTCATGATAATCGTTTTTCTTTTATTAGTCTTTTTATTTACTTGTGAAATTGGTGAAACATCGTTTTTTATTTAGTTGTGAAATTAATGAAACGTCTTTTTTCTGTACCTGCAAAATTGATGAAACGTTTTTTTAATTTATTTGTGGAAATAATGAAACTTTTTTTTATTTACTTGTGAAAATTGATCAAATGTTTTTTTTTATTTACTTGTGAAATTGATCAAACGTTTTTTGATGTACTTGTGAAATTGATCAAACAATTTTTGATGTACTTGTGAAATTGATCAAACAATTTTTTTTTGCACACAATGATTAATTAAATTTGTCAGAAATTGAATTATATGGTGAACTGGCCCCGACGTTCACCGTATCGATTCTTTAGACTGACTTGGCCAACTATGGCCTTCCCGGTGACACGACAGCCGTGATTAACGTCGCTGGCCAGAATATCCTGGATCCGACAAGAAGATGGACAACCGGATTCAAGCAGAACGTATGGAACAGTCGGGTGGAAACCACCAAAGCTCTGGCGAAAGCCGTGACTCAACGTGACGTCAAAGTTTTTACAACGATATCCGGAGTTGCTTACTACAAACCCAATGGCCGAGAGTACACGGAAGACGACAAGTGCGAGACTTATGATTATTTGTCAGGTAACCAAATGGTTAATTAAACAATTGTCTTTGGTAATATGAGACATTTTTGACAAACTTCCTGAGAATTCTATTTGTGGATTGAAAAAAATATATTGTAAAAAATTGTGTACAAATATGGTGGAAAAAAAAATGGTGGTATAAAAGTTGTGGAAAAAAAATGGTGGAAAGACATGATAAAAATTAATATGATAAAAAAATGTGTAAGATATGATAAAAACTGTTTACAGAACTCTGCCACGCCTGGGAGGACGCGGCGAAACTGCCGGCCGGTTGCAAAACGAAGCAAGTGACGATAAGATCCGGTGTTGTGCTGGGAAGGACTGGGGGAATGATAGCTCAGACGTTTTGGCCGTTTTTCCTCGGCCTCGGCGGGCCAATCGGTTCCGGCGAGCAGTACATGCCGTGGATTCACATCGAAGATATAGTCTATTTATTTCTGTACACGTTGGAAAACAACGTTCACCCGATTCTCAACGGCGTCGCGCCGCAGGTAGCTATTGTTATTTTCGACAACATTTTTTGTACGCGTAATCTTTGGTTTCACGCTGAAAATGTTTTGCAGCTCATAACGAATAAGGAATTCGCCAAGGCGTTCGCGTCAGCTTTATGGAGACCGGCCGTAATGCCGCTGCCGACGTTCGTCCTAAATCTGCTGTTCAACGAGGAACGCGCAAAAGTGTGTCCACATTTTTTTAATAACAAAAAAATCATTTTTAAGTTTTAAAATTTTTTTTTCAAATTTTTCAATTTTTTATTTTTTTATTTTTTAAATATCCAAATTGTGTCCTCAACGGATTTTATCAACGACTTGAGAAATTATTTGCGAATAACCAAATCCAACAACCGTTTTTAATTAATATTTCAGATTATGACCGAGGGTCAAAAAGTCGTACCGAAACGCGTTCTCGAGTCCGGATACGAGTACGAATTCCCCGACATCAAAAAGGCCTGCGAGCAATTCGGAAAACTCATCTACATACACCAGCCTTTTTGACACCAAAATACGACTATCAATTATAGCCAACACTAGAAATCGTTGAACCCGACTTAATTGTACAAAAATGTTAGACGCCGCTTGGTCGATCGTTTGACTAAAAAAAAATGAATTCTTTGTTCTACAATCGCCTAATGCTCAATTATCCAATAGGCCTCGCTGTAGAATTCCGCGAGTGCGGCTAATACATTATTCTTAGTATTATTGGAAACGTTCACGCGCTGTCGATAATTTCGTTTCTTACCAATATTAATTCGTGGACTCAAACTTTGGACTCAAACTCTTTTCGCGGCGCGAAAAATGTCCGAGTCTAAAGTGTGACGACCGAGAGAATCGGAGTCGGCCGACGAGTGAAGAAAATTCGCGTCGCCCTTCGCGTTGATAAAGCGTTCGATGAGTCGGCGACGATTTTGAATTTCGTCGCGGGTCAGTCCGCGCGTGTCTATTCCGACGGTCCTTCCGTCGTCGCGCACGAAGAAGAGTCCCATGTTCACGGAAACCCCGACGTGACAGACATCGGTGAGTCTCATTATCGTCGTAGCGTTTTCTTTTGAATTTCCGGCCGCGAGTCTCTCGCTCCACGTGTATCGGCTGGCCAGCACCGAGTTTCGCGGCTTGTCGAGCGTCAGATCCTCCCAACGAGCGAACGCGTCCAGTCCGAACATCGTTTGGCCCATCAACGAGACGATAATGAAGAAAAGGTTGTCGGTAAGTCGCCGAAAGACGACAACGAAGAAGACGACGGACACTGCAAATGAAAATTACGCAAAAATTACGGAAGACTCTGCTCAATAATTCCCATTGACATTGATTGAAACCGATCAAATGGACGAAATTCCGATTGAAAAATTAATCGGTTCAAACAGGTTTCTGTCGGATTTTTATCCGTTCTATTGGTTCCAATCGGGTCTTTTAACCAGGAGATATCACGACATCATTTGCAGGCTAGAACGTCTTTCGGGGTCTTACGAAACAGCAGCAACCACGACACGAAAGTCGGTCGGCGCCTTATGTGCAGTCGTTTATTCTCGACGATTTTGAGATCCGGCGCTGCCTCCAAAAACATGTCGTAACTTTGAAATTTTCTCAGAGACCGAAGATTTTAATTAATGCAAAGTTTGTAATGTTGACATTTGCTGCCCTTGCGCGTGTGCGCGTTTTTATTGTTTTAAAACACGTCAGCAAAAACTGGCACGTGCGTCCAAAGTTCGCGCTAGAATTTAATTTCGAAACTTTAGCGCTTGATCACTCGCGAATCTAGTGATAATAATTTTCTATATATAATACGTTCTGTTTTACCGACCGAGCGCTAGAATTAATTTCCGAATTAATTACCGAAGATCGCGCTAGAATTTAATTTCGAAACTTTAGCGCTCGATCACTCACAAATCTAGTGATGATCATTTTCCGTATAATATGTTCTGTTTTACCGACCGAGCGCTAGAATTAATTTTCCCGAATTAATTACCAAAGTTCGCGCTAGAATATTTAATTTCGAAACTTTATCGCTTCAATAAAAAATCTAGTGACAATAATTTTCGTATATAATAACACGTTCTGTTTTACCGACCGAGCGTCACGTTCGCGCGCGCGCGAGCAACTCTCTCTCTCCAAATTCCCAACGGTGTACAAACGGCAGTGGCCAACGGGGGGAGACACGACGACCATAACAACAACATTGCATCTTCGATATCCCGAGGCGCAACACCGAGCAACAGCAGCGCGTCGAAGCGTCAGAGTCAAGTCAGTGAAGATTCCACGTATGCGCCGGATCGGCGAAAAGCTTTCGGGGCGACGTTGCGCGATATCGACGAGCGAGAATGACATTTCGATCGCGCTACACGCTCATCGAGTGACTCCACGATGTAGCGATCACGTGATACGCGAGTGATCGTGTCCTCGTTTCGTCTTTCGTCGCGGGAGTAGCTAAGCGTGTCCCGAACGTCGCAGCGCGCTCGGTGTGTGTCAGCCGTGCTCGGTGTGTGCGTGGCAAAAAAAAACAACAGCAGCACCTCGCATCCAGCTGCTGCGTGCATCTAAAGCTGCTTCTGCTGCCGTCGCCGCCGCTGCTGCTACAAGTTCAGTTCGGCGCTTGCGTTTCCCTCGTCACTTTAGGCAGTGAATAAAAAATAAGCAGAGAGAAAAAAAATCGACAGAGAGAAAGAGCGAGAGAGAGAAAGAGAGAGCGAGAGCGAGAGAGAAAAAGAGAGAGAGAGAGAGAGAGAGAGAGAGAGAGAGAGAGAGAGAGAGAGAGAGAGAGAGAGAGAGAGAGAGAGAGGAGAGCGAGTGAAAGAGAGAAAGGAAATCGGAACGAATCTCAAGTCGACGAGAAAGAAAAACAAAACGAGCGAAACGCGAGCTGTGGCTGGGCGCAAAGTTGCAAAATGGCGGACGCTACGCGCACAGCTGTTGTTTACCGACAAATGCGTGCCAGTCGATTGGCATGATCGAGCGGCGCGCGACGAGGAAGACGACGTGCGTGAGTCCCGAGTCACGGTGGTGCGGTCGCTACGGGCGTGAGACGATGAAGAGCCCGTGGAGGAGGCGAAGCGGCCGCGTGGATTAACGGGAAAAGTTCGCGCGCGGGGCGCCAGGAATCGCCGGAGCTGCGACGAGGCGACGAGGAGTCCGGAACACGACAACAAAACATACACACGGGAAAGGGGGAAAGGGGGGAAGAGAAGCTCTCCGTGGACTTCTCAGCGGGAAGCGGACGAGCGATGACGGATCTTCGCTCCGTCGCCACGACCGACCGGAGGAAAAACTGAGACGAAAACACTCGCGAGAGGCGTCCGCGCTTTATGTACGCGATAAGAGCAGCCCAGCTGAGGAAGAAGACGAGACAGCGGAACGCGAGGTGAGATCGAGACGGGCGATCGAAGGGACGAAAATGTTGGGATTATTGTGATGGGGTGGAAGTACCGTTTTTGGCCACCTTTGGGCCGATTGTGGCTACCAAGTTTAAAAGGATTTAGTTGTTTGTGTTGGTAAATAAAACATGCAGAATTTTGCATCGTTGGAATGCAACGAAATTCAGAAAAAAAAATGTTCATTTTGATTAATCCAAATGATGAAATTAGTTATCAAAAATCATCTTGGAAACTAATCACTATAGTGACTTTTTATACATCATTTTGTAATTTGTTTTAATTAGAATTAAAAAAAAAATGTATTTGTTGCATTCCAACGATGCATACTTCGGCATCATAACAAAACAAAAATGGGATGACATTGAAGTTTGCGTCATTGGAATGCAACGAAATTCAGAGAAAAATTAATTGTAACTATGATGTCGAAGTTTGCATCGCTGGAATGCAAATTTGACTTTGAGGAAATTCAGAAAAAAAATTCCAATTAACCCAAATGATGAAATTATGTATAAAAGATCATCATAGATACTAATTGCTATGATTACTCTTTATACCTATTTTCATCATTTGGGTTAATTAGACTTAATTTTTTTTTCTGAATATCGTTGCATTCCAACGATGCAAACTTCACCGTCACAAAATGTGCTTGACAATCTTATCGATTTGTATGAATACTTCCGAGGTATCAGCATTCGAATATGGAGAAACGAATATTTCGAATTAATTACAGTAACAAATTGTCACAAACGGTACAGTGGCCACAAATGGTACTTCTGCCCTAATGATGACGTTTTTTTTTTTTCTTTTTTTGGGATTGACAATTGCGACGCAAGGGAAATTCGTAATCTCAGGGGTTTCGATACGCGTTTACCGTTCACCCTTGAGTCACGCCGCGCGGCAACGTTGGCCAATGATTTTTCACTTTTGGCGAGCCCGCGACTCGTAATCGCCGCGCGCGCGCGCGCCAGCCGCGCGATCGCTATAGTTACGTAAAGGAGCGAATTGACGTATCGAGACGGCGAATTGGCGGCGCTCGGTGACCTTCGAAACGCGACTTTAGTACCCGTGGTCGCATTGTCGCTTTTTTGTTTAGGAGTTACGGTGCGATGGTGGTTTTTCGTCTTGATGATTTTCAACTCGTGAGTAGCACGCGGAACCGCAGTGACGTCATGCGGACGGAAACGAAACGCTTTTTTGAAAATGCGCGCGCTGGAGGCAATGAGTAAGCTCTACTCGTTACCTCCATTTGCTTTGGTATTTACATCGCGATTTGTCACCTTTTCACTCGTTGTTCCTGGAAATATCACAAAAGAAAAAAATCGTTGGCTTGTTTGCTTTTGTTTCGTGCCGCGAGATTTACATTCTCGGGTTCGCCGGATTCGATGGAGAGAGACAAACTCGTCATTTTATTTCCTGCTTTACTTTACTTTGCGTTGGGTGTTTAGTTTCTTTTTTACAGTCATCGTTGCTCCTCTTGTCGATGGAGAAATCGCTCTTACCGACGGAGTCGCGTGTTCAATCTCAGAAAACTGATGTTGAGGTTTACGTTGTTGCAATGCAACGACGAAGTTAAAAAAGAAAATAAATTAATTGTAATTAACTCAAATGATGGAAATAAGTGCCCGAAAATTTCATTTCATTTCATTTTTTTTTTTTTTTTTTTTCGAGCATGATAAAAATATTTTTTTGTGCCCTTCATCATTTGGGTCAATTACAATTTATTTGTTTTTCCGAATTTCGTTGCATTCCAATCATGCAAACTCAAACATCATAGAAAACACTGGTGTCAAAGGTATTTTGGAGTAATAATGGAAGAAAAGTGAGAAAAAATAAGTTCAAGAATTCACGAGACTGAAGGAAGGATTACGAAGTTGGGAATTTGCGACTGTTACAGGTTCGAGGATGAACGCGAGAACGCAACTATTCGAGCTAAGCATGGAAGGGCGCCAGGTGGACGAGGCTGTGGCGAGCATATTTCACAGCGTTCTCTTTCACCGGAGCCTCGGGAAGTTCAAGTACAAGCAGGAGGGCAGCTACTCGGTGGGCACGGTGGGTTACCAGGACGTCGACTGCGACTTCATCGACTTCACCTACGTCTGCTGCTCGTCGGTGCTCCTCGACCAGACGCTGAAGCGCGAGATCTCGGGTTTCTCGGAGGCTCTGCGCTCGACCGACAGCCCCGGCTCCGGCCAGATATCCCTCGAGTTCTTTCAGAAGAAGAAGAACCGCTGGCCCTTTCAGCCGGAATGCATACCCTGGGAAGTGTGGACCGTGCGGCTCGAGCTGATAAAACTCGCGACCGAGCACGAGCGGCAGATATGCCGGGAGAAGGTCGGCGACCTCCTCACCGACAAGATTTTGTACATAACCGAGGTGATGAATCGTCACGATTATCTGCCGAAAATGCCTAATCAGGCCGAGCTCGATCTGATATTCGACACTTCGTATCCCGACATTCAGCCCTATCTCTTTAAACTCTCCTTCACGACCACGGGACCCTCGAGCACCACCATGGGGAACACCATGAAGAAACTCATCAAAGAGACTCTGTCCATATAGTTACGTTGTTTTTTTTTTGCCGAATATAAATTACCTTCATCTCGAGCCTCGTAGGTTGTTGTTCGTGTGAGTGTGCGAAATTGAGTTGCGTCTTTCGCGTGATGTTGAAGTTTGCAGCGTTGGAATGCAACGTAATTCAGAAAAAAAATTAATTGTGATTAACCCGGCTGATGAAAATGTGTATAAAAAGTCATCATAGCAACCAAGAGCACGGAAAAAAATCTTTTTTTTTGTGCCTAAAAATTTAATTTAATTTTTTTTTGTCACGAAAGTTTTTTTTTCGTGCCCTTCATCCTTTGGGTTAATTACAATTAAAGAGCACGAAAAAAATCCATGCCCTTCGTCATTTGAGTTAATTAAAATTCATTTTTTTCTGAATTTCTTTGCATATCAACGATGCAAACTTCAACATCGTTCTTTCACTCTCTCTTTCTTCGGTGTCGATCATTAATTTTTTCGTCATTTTCTGTTCACCGCGTTCACACAACGATCACACACAAACTCCTCATTATTGTTATTTTTTTCGTCGCCGCGTTTGCATCGCAGCACTTTTTATACCGCTCGTGTATGTCTGTCAACTGGTTAGTACAAATTAACGTCAACTTGCTTTACCTGCACTTAATCAATGTCCGTCGGGTAACTCGCAAAAGGCAGGATCTTTTCGTCTTAAGAGATACGAAGGAACGTTTATTAGTCATTCGGGAGAATTTAGGACACGAAAGGCGGAAAACTTGGCGGTGCTTTTGAGGTGACGCGAGACGCTGACGGTGAATGACAAAAAAATCTGTGATGCGTTTTTGTCAGAGACGATTGATGTTCGACTAAAGGCGGAAGCTTTTTGTAGCGTCGATCGTTTCCGTTCCTCTTCGCGTCACCTCAAAATCATCGCCACCGTTTTCCGATAATTCGATGCATCCGACTTAGCGAGCTCGGCCATCGTTCGAATACGAAAAAGAAAAAGTATTTTAAATACCTGTACGACCAAACGATTGTCGGTCGTCGCGCCTTCGAGATATCACCGTTAATCGCAAAAAAAAAAACAAAAAAAATCAATCACATCAAATTATTTATAATCGCTGCAAAATCATGACAACTTAAATTCTCGCATAATAACCGTGATTCTTAACTCATAAATATTTCTAATGCTTTTTGTTTTTTTTTGTTCGATTCGCGCACCGTTCGCGAGCGGCGAAACCTCGATTAGAAAACTCGTCATATTCGTTAGGAAAACCACGGCAAAAGTGCAATCGGCCCGAATTCCCGGAGTCGCGTCCGCGTTTATCGTCAAAATATCCGCGGGAATCGCAACCTCGGTAAACGCGGGCGGTGTGACGAGCGAGAGACTAAAAGTCCCACGGAATTATCGCACATTTATCTCGAATACGTCCGACGGGAACGAGAGGGGGCGAAAAAAAAAACTAAAAGTTGAGACTCGTGTATAATAATTAGACATTTAATGTCTCCACTCTGTTGACCCGTGTTCGAGAGAAATATGTAAGAAAAAAAAAAGAAAGAAAATATTTACGGAGCGTTATTGCACTTGTGCTAATTCGATTGGTTCGTGAGAGGTAAAAAATAATCAAAAGTCGTATCTTCGCGGAAGGAAGCGATGATGGCGGGGGAGGGGAAGGCGGTGCGAGTGTGCGTCGGGGTGCGAATTCCTTGCGTGACGTGCGCAGCTTCTCTGCGATGGCTTTTCCACGGATATCCGCATTGCACACCCAAGTCCGTGTAAAATCGCGCGATTAGTGTATGCGCGGCGATGCGGACGTAACGTTGAAGCGGCCACGGCGATCGCCCGACATGTGTGTAATATCCTGGAAAAGCCGTTAAAAGTCTCGTCCGTTATACGGGCCGTCAACGTAACCCGCAGTGCCGTTCGTCCATTTATGTTCCCAATCTATTTGAGAGATCGTTTACGCGCGATCATTAACTCGGATCTCTAAGTCACAAGTCACATAAACGCGACCCATACGTAAAACACACACACAGAGACACACAAAACACACACGTGGATAGAGACGCCAATAGCGAACTGCTGGCGCGACCCTGAATTTTCTTCGCCTGGTCGTTTCGGTCGGTCTGTTAGCAATTTTAGGCTTTTATCTCGAGTTTTTGTTCCTTCGAGATGTAAATTCAAAGATTGATTTTCTTTTAAATCCTAAATATATCGTCGCCTTTTTGTCGCTGCGGTTGATATTTGGAGCGACTGTGAATTTTCATTTTCTTCGAGTATTTATTTACTATATTGATGAGATTTTTTTTCTTTTCTTCAGGTCCGAGATTCGAAAAAAATGATGTTTGGAATGTTTGATGGTTGCTGTGATTTATTTCGTGTCGAGGATTAAAACTTTTTGAGGATGGAAAAGAGACGATAGAGGGTGACGAATATTTGCGGTGGTGGCGATTAAAGTTGGAGGGCGGGACCCTTTGATTGTAATTCAGTCCGGCGAGCAAAGAGGCTGCGGGGAATTTATTTCTATTTATTTTCCAACGGTCTCGTTCGAACGAAAAATCACAGCGGTCGTCCAACATTAATCGTCATTAATCAAAACGCTCTCGTTTTATATCAACTTGGCTGACACTGACGGCAATCTTGAAGTGCACGTTTGAAAAATTATCGTTGCTACACTCGCTCGTTGCAATATTTGTCTCAGTCGTCGTCGGAAGAATCTCGACCGTGATTTTTATTATTTTTTTGAAGGACGTTTTGTTTGAAACTTGAAGTACATAAACGTCTCTTGCGCAGTTCCGGCTGTCCCGAGCGACCAGCGTGAAATCGAATTATTAGCTACTGTTTGTTTTTTCGACTCTTCCAGATGCGACACGCGTTTTTCCTTTGAGCTCGTGAAGCAAACGCGCAAACGCGAAAAACGAAGAAAAAAAGTTGCACGTGTTGCATTCGGTCGTTGCTGCCCCGAAAAAGCGCGAAGTGCTCTGAATATATAATAGATACGTTATAGTTAGTTCGCGTTGAGAGGAGCACGAGAGTGTTTAGCACGTAAATGCGGATCGACATCTTAACAGTAACGCATTAAAATCCACAAATTATGGTAATTAAAAAAAAATACACACACACAACACAGACACAGATAACAAAGAAACGCGAGTTTCCTATCGATTATATTGTAACAGTAGGAAAGAGCGTAAAACCGCTAGTTATTTATTTCTTGAATTCCGATAACTTTTATCGATAACAAAGGTGATAGCTTCGTCCCTGGGGTTTTTTCGCGAATCAAAATGGCCCGACGCCAAGTGCACCGCACGCGACAGGCTGGGCGATGCAAGGAAAAGAAGAAGAAGAAGAAGAAGAAGCGACGCATTTTGCGTGGCGACGTTGCGAGAACGAAAGTTCGTACTTTTTTAAACGAAATAAATAAAATAGAGTAAACACTAACGATTAAGCTTCGTTGGGGCTGTGGCCGTAATTTGTGGTGGTGGTGGAGCTTCGGCGAGGGGTGGCTTTTTGAAAATGAGCTGCTTCGAACGAATTTTGAGGCTCGATGATGGCCGTCCGTCGTATTGCTTCACCGCCATTAAAGATTAAGCGCAAAAGCGGATATGTAAAAATGATGACTCGTTGGTGAGGGAAGGAAATTTCGGCGATAGATCTTACTGTGTAAATAGATTATTTAAGTTTGCAAGCGAAATCGATTATCGAGCCTGTGGGACATCGCGTGGTTCGCTCCGACGAAAACTCCGGTTTTCGTCAACCTACTTTTCTCTGTTTTTTTTTTGGATGTTCTTCTCTTCTTTTTACATCACACGATTTATTTATTGCGTACGACTGTAAAAAGCGATGAAACTTGTGACACAAGTGCCGCGAGTACCCAGCTCGGGTAATGAAGAAAATGAATTATATATTGATATATATAATTGAAGAAATGACGAATGTGATCGGCGATCCTCCCGAGTGCGGGACAATAGCGATTCCACGCGCGCCCGGATTTTTAGATCGACGCTTGACATCCACAGGCGAAAATATACATGTATATTATTGAATAGTACTTGTATATGTACATTTAGGGAGAAGTGATGAAGAAAAGTGTACATTAAGATTGAGACAATGCGAAATTGCGGCTAGTATGAATTGACGTTACAGTGTGAGAGTATTGTATTGAGCGGACGAGTCGTGTTAGTAAAATAATTGTAATGAAAATCGTAAACTAATAATAAACTATTGTATTTTACAATTATCGTTGTTTGCCTGCCTACCCATTTGCCGAATATGCCCGTGATCTTTATTCACTCATTTATTTATTTGTTTATTTAGTAACCTATACTATATAACGAAGAGAATGCCGCAAGGCGAAACGCGATAGCTTCATTTCTGCATTTTTCACAGAATCTTAAAGCCGAAAGTTGCCATGCATTTTTCGCGAATTTTTTTTTTTTTCGATTTCGTAAAATGTGAAAACCCTATCCGATGGGAAAATTCCCGCCGTTTCCGAAAAACACCGTTGTTTACCAGAAAAACAGAAAATTCGTCGAGAAAAGCGCGAAAAATGATTTTTTATCTCTGAAAATATTAGATCATACGTTTCGCTCGAACACCCTTCCCGAAATCTCTATTTTAAGAAGTTCATGAGTAATAGAAAGCATTGTTAGCAAACTATTAGAGCCGTGATTGGTTGCCAGGAAAGTCCGTGATAAACAAAATCAGTTTGGTGCCAAATTTGAAAAATTTCGTAAGAGGACAAGCGGGGCAGCACCCGCAACCTTCTAAAGCTTTATAAGACCGCAGCAGCACAAAATTGATTAACCTATTATGGGTGATCTACGATTTCTGACAGAAAAAATATTTTTTTCTTCGCCAGAAAAATATTTTTTCAACATCCATTAAAAAAGGTTAATAACCAGTGTTCTCGGTGGTAGAATATGCGACTTAAGAATGATGGTATAGTTTAAAAGTTGATATTTTGAAAAGAAAAAAATTGGGGCCGATTTTGGCGATTTTCGGCCGGGAGCCGGATCTACGATTTCTGACAGAAAAAAAAAATGTCGCAAAAAAAATATTTTTTTCAAAACCGATTAAAAAAGGTTAATAACCAGTGTTTTCAGGGGTAGAATATGCGACTTAAAAATGTTGGCATAGTTTAAAAGTCGATATTTTGAAAAGAAAAAAAATTGGGGTCGATTTTTGCGATTTTCGGCCGGGAGCTGGATCTACGATTTCTGACAGAAAAAAAAGAAATTTCGTCGCCAAAAAAATATTTTTTTCAAAATCGATTAAAAAAGGTTAATAACCAGTGTTTTCAGGGGTAGAATATGCGACTTGAGAATGATGGTATAGGTTAAAAGTCGATATTTTGAAAAGAAAAAAAATTGGGGTCGATTTTGGTGATTTTCGGCCGGGAGCCGAATCTACGATTTCTGACAGAAAAAAAAAATTTCGTCGCCAAAAAAATATTTTTTTCAAAATCGATTAAAAAAGGTTAATAACCAGTGTTTTCAGGGGTAGAATATGCGACTTGAGAATGATGGTATAGGTTAAAAGTCGATATTTTGAAAAGAACAAATTTCTGAGGTCGATTTTGGCAAGTTTTTCAGGCACGCGCGCCAGCGCGTGTGTTTAGCCTAGTAGTGCTAAAAATTAATCAGATAACAATACGTATATCGAAAATGTGAGATATTTAACCTACTGATTTTTTGGAAAAGGGATTTAATTATTCAACAGTGAAAGCGCAAACCATGACATAAAACATTACAACGACAGCAAACCAGAAAGTCAGCAACTACAATAAATGCAATCTTTACCAAAGATGTAAGATACAAGACTGCAAATCGAAACAATGGTTCACCCCACGTGATCCGCCTCATTCCACGTCATTGACTCTGAAGTATATTTCTTTACGCCGAGAGCTCGTCGAGAAGTAAGGAGCTCGTCGCTCGTGCGTTGAGCCGGCTGGATGTTCGCTGGTTGGCATGAAAAGAGGGTGAAAAATCGCCGAAAAAGAGTAATAAAAGCGGCGGTGGCGGCCGAAGTCAGATGGCGCGACAAGGAGAAAAAAGCGGGAGAGCAGCGACGAAAGACGAGGCGCGCGCGTCGAGGCAGATTGAAAACAGAGGAGAAGGCGGGACGAGACGAGGGCAGGGACGGAGCTTATCCGTGAGGAGGGTGAGAAGTGAAGGACAGGCAGGGGGCGCTCGCCACGCACGAACGCAAAGAGAAAAGATATTGGAAGAGGATGCGCATGGCGAATGCGAAAACGAAGGGACGTCCGGCTAATGAGACAAGGCGGAAAGCAGGAAGTTGATGGAAATGCGCGAGGGGGAGAGGCGAGTGTTAACGGCGGATTGGGAGGATACAGTTGAAAGTGGATAAAAGAAGAGAACACGGAAAATTGGATCGGCGAAAACGGATTGCGAATCTGACGAGGTATAATTTAACATTTATCACTTTTTTTAATCAATCATTTTCTCGGTGATTTCGGTAAGTGGATGAGAATGAGGAAATTCCATTAAATTTTTTTTTTTCGTTATTTATTCTTATTATAATTTTTTCATAATCATTTTCGCAGGAGTTTTTTTTCAATTTCCGGGTTCGATTTATTTTCATTGAAATTCCATAAAAAAAAAAAATTCCGTATTTATTCTTATTATAATTTTTTCATAATCATTTTCGGAGGGTTTTTTTTTTTTTCAATTTCCGGGTTCGATTTATTTCGGTTAAATCGCGTGATTTCGCGATTTACCTACACACACAAATTGCTCCCCCTGCGCCTCGGGCTATTACACAATAAATATTCTATTGCGCTCGATCCTCGGAGAGCTTCAATTTAGATTAGACTGTCTGAATAATTCATCGTAGGTCGCTTCATTATGTTCGGTCTGCGCGGCGATTGTGTTTTCCATCGGCGGACCGAGCGCGGCGTTTGTCGGCGAGCGTCGCGCTCTCTGTCATCTCGAAAACGTAGCGTTTAATACCCTCCCTTCGATGGTAGAGGACTTTATTAGCCGTCATGAAATACCGATAGAATATCCCCACCCCTCGATCCGCTATTCCCGCGGAATTGGCTCGGTATAAATTGCGGGACGAAACAGATTGAAAATGTCAATGCAAAATCTGCCTTTATCTAATTTACCATTTGATTGGTGTTTTGTTAATAATTCATTCGTATCAACATATGGGCAACCAACAAAATATCTCCGTATATTCGTCGTCTCGATTATTCTCGCGGTAGGGTAGAAATACCGTTTTTGGCCACCTTTGGTCCAATCGTGCCCACCAAGTTTAAAAGTATTTAATTGTTTATGTTGTTAAATAAAATAAAAAAAAGGCTGAAGGACCTCGGTTGATGGTCAATTGGCAATGTATGAATAAAAAGTATAATTTATATAGTTTACAAAAAAAATGTATTATGTTTATTTATATTGTCAATAAAACACGATTACTACTACTAAAATAAAAATAATAAAAATGGGCTTGACAATCTTATCAATTTGTATGAATACTTTCGAGGTATCAGCATTCGAATATGGAAAAACAAATATCTCAAATTACTCTGAAAATCGCCATAAATGGTACTTCTACCCTACAAACTGAAAGATCGAAACACAAATCAATGTGAAATCTGCTTCTACAAAATATAGCTTCAAAAGCTGATCGCTATTTTATAGGTTATAAATTCGAAAACAACGGTTCTCGTTTTTCTCGATTTCTCTCAATTCGAAGTGTGTGTTATTTAATTAGCGGAATGAAGAAGGAGAGGGGGGGGGGGGGGAAGATGGCGACGCGTAACCACCTGCTCGATTGGTCTTTGTGTGCACAGCCACCGATATGCATAACGGTAACTATACGTATTTTCATTAATACCCCTTCGGGCGTGTACAACGGTCGCTCGTCAACCGGGGGCCGCGTGTTATTAAATTACATTCCAAGGACGCGCGGGAAGACGTGGGGTAAAGACGCGGCGGCGGCGGCAGCCCCGGCGGGGGCAAAGCGAACAGAGAGAACAGAGAGAGCGCGGAGAGCACGAGCGCCGGTGGGACGTTGGTGGGGGCGGCGGCCGCGGGCGAGTTGCATAGGCAACGAGTTTAGGAGGCGCCGATTGGCGAGGCCCCATCGACGCTTGCGCCGCGAAAATCATTTCGACGTGCGTCCCGGCGACGGCGGCCGCGGCGGCGATTTTCCGAATTCCGTGCGATTCAGTCGTGGACCGCCAATCAGTGCGCACGCTGCGGTCCCGAGTGCCACCGCGACACGCACGTTGCTCCTCGCTTCGCTCGATCTGACGATAAACATTTTCGCCTTTTCAACGATTAATAAAAAATTAAAAAAATTGATAAGAACTATTTTTACAAAGGAAAAACTGATAAGAATTATTTTCACAAAGGACAAATTTATAAGAATTATTTTTACATCGTCGAAGGACTTTCGATGTTACAGTTATTTGAGACTCGTGTGTTGCATCGCGGTTGTTTCAGCCGGTGAAAGCCGGCTATTTACCATCAACGAGACGCGGGGGAGGGGAGGGGGGAGGGAAGCCGGGAAAAAAAGTTCCTCCGCAGACAAGAAAACCCCGTGTCGGAATCCTCGTGTGTCGCGTCCTCGGCTATATGAAAAAAGTTTCCACGCCGTGTGCGAGCGGCTCGCGCTTTCCGCGACGAAGCTTCGCGAGCCTCGCGGCTTCGAGTTTCGTCGAAGCCGCAACGCCGCGCGCGCTATGCTCGAGCGAGCCCGATGCCCCCGCGTGTTTGCACAGCGATTTTTAATTAAACCAAAAAACCTGCCGCTGCTCCGCGGCGCGTAAAACTCGCGCGGTGCGGCGAATAACGCGGGCGTCGCGTCACTCGCTCTCGCCTCAACAGGTGGCCGAAATCGCGAAACCACCCCGTGAAAACAGCTGCCGCGCTCGGATATATATAAAAACGCGAATAAATATTCACGGATTCGTTTTACACAGTGCACAGATATAGAAACTGAGAGAGACCAAAAAAAAAAAAAAAGATGGCGGTCCAACCGATCGATATATAAAAACGCGAATAAATATCCACGAATTCGTTTTACACAGTGCACAGATATAGAAACTCAGAGACCCAAAAAAAAGGAAAAAAAAATGGCGGCCCAAGCGATCGATATATAAAAACGCGAATAAATATTCACGAATTTATTTCACACAGTGCACAAATATAGAAACTGAGAGACCAAAAAAAAACGAAAAAAAAAGATGGCGGCCCAAACGATCGATATACAAAAACGCGAATAAATATTCACGAATTCATTTCACACAGTGCACAGATATAGAAACTCAGACCCAAAAAAAAAAAAGATGGCGGCCCAACCGATCGAAAACTCGTCGCTGCCCGCGAACTTCACATACCCACCCGAGGACTTCACGTCGAATCTCGCGGTGCAAATAATGTTCTGCGTGTTCTACGGCAACATCTTCGTCCTCGGTGTCTTCGGCAACGTCCTCGTGTGCTACGTCGTGACGCGAAATCGTCAGATGCAAACGGTGACGAATCTCTTCATCACGAATCTCGCGCTTAGCGACATTCTGCTGTGCGTGCTCGCCGTGCCTTTCACGCCGCTCTACACGTTCCTCGGCGGTTGGGTCTTCGGCCGCACGCTCTGCCACCTCGTGCCCTACGCCCAGGGCGTCAGCGTCTACATCAGCACCCTCACGCTCACCGGTATCGCGATAGATCGTTTTCTCGTTATTATTTATCCGTTCAGACCGCGCATCAAGATTCCCGTGTGCCAGTGGACGATCGTCGGTATATGGACGGTGGCGCTGCTCGTCACGCTCCCCTACGGCCTTTACATGCAACTCGAGGAGCCGTACACGTTCTGCGAGGAGCACTGGCCGAACGATCACTTGCGAATGGTCTTCAGCTCCCTCACCACGATACTGCAGTTCGTTCTACCGTTCTTCGTCATAACCTTTTGCTACGTGTGCGTGTCGATAAAGCTCAACGATCGGGCGCGTCTCCGGCCCGGCTGTAAAACGAGCAAACGCGAGGAGGCCGATCGCGAGCGTAAGCGACGCACGAACCGCATGCTCATCGCCATGGTCACCATATTCGGCGTCTCCTGGCTGCCCCTCAACATCGTCAACGTCGTCGACGACTTCTATCTTCCCGCCAACGACTGGTCGTACTACAGGCTGTGCTTCTTCGTCAGTCACTGCCTCGCCATGAGCAGCACCTGCTACAATCCGTTTTTGTACGCCTGGCTCAACGACAACTTTCGCAAGGAGTTCAAGCAGGTCGAGTATTTTTTTCGTTTTTTTCTGTTTGAAAAAAATGATTTTTATTTATTTGTTTATTTATTTATTCATTCATTTATTTATTCATTTATTTATTTATTCATTCATTTATTTATTTATTTATTTATTCATGTATTTATTTATTTATTTACTTAAGAAATAACGGGCGGGGCCCAAATTATGATTGAGATTTACGATAAACAGTGAGATTGAAAAAATAGTGACACAAACAAAGTTACAAACGGTATCAATTTTAAAGTAGGTTTTTAAATAAGTTTAAAATAAGTTTAGTGAGGAAGAATCGCAGTTAATCTGTTTTCGACATATTATATCGAGCTTCGGAAGATCGGAAGTTGCGAACCATATAAATTTCCTAGTCTAGACCAACGATTGATTTATTTGCGTGTTTTAATACTAAAAAAAAATTAATTCTAATTAACCCAAATGATGTTTGGGTTCATTAGAATTATTTTTTTTTCTGAATTTCGTTGCAAACTTCAACATCATTTTTTAGCGGGTGGTCTAAAAGAGCCGCTGATGCTGCTGGACGTGATCAATACTCATGAAAATATTCTTCACATGAGAAGAAGGGGGGAGGGGGTGACAAGCGCCGCTGCTGAAAAGCCCGTACGTTAATTGCCGCCTTTGTGCGTACGAAGCTAGATTACGATCTCAAGTGGCCCGCGCGACCGCCAATCGCGAGCGCCGGGGGTCGTTATAATAACTCATAGTCAGGCCGCCCTAACGTTGTCATTGAGACGTTTCATTAAAAACGGGGATTAAATAATCTGGAAAATTCTAGGTCATTTTTTAATTTTTATTTTTATTCACTCGGTAACAGTGAAATATCGCTTACAGCGGAAAAATATGGGCAGCTGTTTTTCGACGGGCGTGAAGCACCTTTTCGCTCACCGACATCGGTAAAAATTACTAATTCACGAGGATCGCCGCTTATACGATCGAAGTTTGTATTTTAGACGATGATAAAATAACTCGAGAGCGGAGGGAAAATCAAGGGTCGTTCGCAGCCTCCTCCCCGTCCATTAGCGGTCCGTCGATGCGTTGGTGGGGGCTCGTAATGGTCCTGTAAAATGTGCGAATCCCGCTCGTTGGACTCGAAACGTGCTCGCTCTTAATAATTCCGCTGTCGTTCGGATACGTTTTTTACGGTCATTCTCACGTATCGCTTCTTCGAGCTTTTACCACGTTGTTCTCTCGCTTCCCCTCCATTCTTCCGGCCGCTTTTATGCTCCCAAGTTCCCCCCAGAGTGCTTTCGACAGCCATTCTTTCTTGGGATACTATACGCTCCCTGTATCGAATTTTCACGAGGGAAACGGCGGAAACCATGATCGATGCGAGGGCCGGACTTCTTTTTTTTCTCGAGATTTTTTCCCCTCGCACTAAATTTATCCTAAATTTATCCTTGACAGAAAGAAAAACGTGAGTTAAAAGAGAATTTTACGCTCTTCGCGATTCCAAAGGGCAACGATTAGCAAGACGAAATCAAGCCTTGCAAATCGCTTCCTCAATATTTTACACTTTTTAAAGGAAGTATGTTGATCAATTTTGGCTTTCTCATATAGGAAACATCGTCAAAAGTGTGAAACACTGAGGAAGCAATTTGCAAGGTTTTACTTTACAGGCTTTTTCGGCTTTTTTTTATAAATCAAAACGTGATTCGTTTTGATCCGTTCGCGAGTTATGTAAAATTTAATTTTCATACTTACAATCATTAGAAATAAAATACTTTGCTACTTTTTTCGTTACCGTTATAGTTTCGGTAGTAGCAATGCAACCATTAAAAAAAATATCTGTATCTATGGATAGTTTTTTTTTTAATTAGAAATCACATCAACTGAAGAGGGGTCAATGCACCATTAACACGCAAAATTTCAGCTCGATACATCGTGCAGTTCGAGAGTTATGGACAATTGAATTTTCATACTTACAGTTATTAGGAATAAAATGACGAGAAAAATGTACAACACGCAGATCAATGTAATTGAGATACGAGACTCAAGTGGAGAGTTCCGGGATTACTTTGATTCGGAAACCTTTGTGTCGTCGTCATCATCATCATCGTTATCAGCGTGATACTCGTGGGGATTCGGGCAAAGCCGCGCGGAAGCGAATAAAAGGTTGAATGACGGGCGGTCGCCACTCGGGGAAGGAACATAATGCGCGGCGCGTAATAACTCTTCGTTGTCTCTAATCCGCAAAAGCATTTTCGCGTGCTCGGCCCACGTATCTTTTGACGTCTTTATTGAGGATCGCCGGGTTCGAGCCTTTGCTGAAATATTGCGCGGATTGGTGCTCCAGTGGCCGCGTATATCAATCGCAGACCAAACGTGGTTAACCCAACCGCGAGAGCTTTATACGTGTTGTTGTCTTTTTCCCGAATTTTTTTTTTTTTGTTTTGCTTCCCACAATTTACGGTTGGCGATCAATTCTCGATTGGTTTCCCGGTTAGATCTGCGGTTTTTGTGCGGGAATAACGGTAAAAATCGACGGGGTTGATCGGCGTGAAGACCAAATTTACAGCATTTTTTTTCTTCTTTTTTCCATGAGATTTCGCTGGATATTTCAGTCTTTCCAGAATTATTTGTTTTTGTAAAAGATTGAGACAAAAAATGTATTATTTATTTTGTAAAAGGTTGAGATCAAAAATGTATTATTTATTTTTTAAAACGTTGAGATAAAAAATATATTGTTTATTTTGTAAAAGGCTAAGATAAAAAATTTAGTATTTATTTTATAAAAGGTTGAGATAAAAATGTAATATTTATTTTGTAAAAGGTTGAGATAAAAACAAGTTGGCGAGTCTGAATGAGATTTTTCCACCGTTCATAACGATTTCAGATGAAATGTTGTTGCAGGTCCTGCCGTGTTTTTCGAGAGCCCCGAGGATCTACATACCTCACACGACCGAGATGTGCAAAAGCGAGAAATCGTTCAACGGCAATGGAAACGGAAACGGAAAGGGGAAGGGAAGGGACACGACGCAGCAGAGCCTCCTGTCGCGACCAAACGCGAGGCCGACCTCGACGACCTGCGAGATGATACCGCTGGAATCTCGAGCATCCGTTAGCAGCGACGCGAATTTCGTCCGGCAGTTTCGTGAGTCGACGGATGTCGAGGACGTGGCCGTTTAGAGCCTCGGCCAACTCGTCACAATCGCGGGTAAGTCCGGCTCGTTCCACCGAAAACGCGTTAACCGCCGCTTCGGGCGGCCGCCAGCTACACTTAATGACTTTTGAACTTTCCACCCTCGTCGGGAATTTCCACAACCAACTTGCGCATTCTTCTTAGCTCTCGATTCTCCCCCCCGGAAATACTCGGCGAATTCTTCCGGGCATTCTATCGATTACTCGCTGAGATATCCCTCTTCGAAAAATCAGTGGATAAAATATCTCGCATTTTCGATATAATATTGTTGTCGAGTTATTCGTTCTCTGATTGGCTGTCGGGTTGCTTGCTGTCTTTACGAATTGAAAAAAAAAATCGCTAAGAACGCAAGGGGTGCGTTTTTCGCGAAAAAAGAAATTTCGATTTCGTAAAGTTTGAAGACCCAATCCGATGGAAAATCTCCTGCTGATTCCGAAAAGGAGTGACAACTGGGTAAGCGAACTAAAAAAAACGTTTCAAAAAATTATAACTCCCGTTTTAACTGTAATAAATGTGATCATACCGATCACGTTTTTCTTTTTCATTTTTTTAAGTCAAAAGTGAGAGAATCAATACAATGAAACAGTAAAATAAATACGACAATCGGTGGTCGTATTGAAAATTTGGAAATCCCTTTTATCGAGATTGACCACGATGAGCTCCGGTGTTGAAAGTTTCGCGATCAATATTCGCGGCTCGGCCAATGGCGAGGCGTGATTTCGGAATTGAGGTAAGTCGATCACGCGCGCGGAGCGGCTGTTCCCGGAAACCAGCAATTTCGACGCAGACTGTCGCCCGAGATCCAGCGTCCGGGCTGGCTCTCCCTCTGCTCGGACCAACGGGGTTGACGAAAATGATCCAAATTATGCAAGCTTTACATCAACTCGCGAATAGCCCGGGGCTCTCGCTCGTAGAATCGAAGGACCCGCGCGCGTTCAGTTATTACTTTACGGAAGAAACCCGATTTTCTTTATTTCACTCTTCATTTTCTTTACTTTTTCTTCGCTCTTTTAGATACATTTATATCAATTAAATCAAGGAGATAAAGATTTATCAAGTAAATCAGTTAAGTAGATAAAGATACTGTACATCAATTCGTGAGTAATTCAGTTATTAGTTTATGGAGGATACCGGATTTTTATTATTTTACCTTTCTTTTTCTTTTCTTTTTCTTTGCTTTATTAGATACATTCATGTCAATTAAATTAAGGATATAAAGATTTATTAAGTAAATCAGTGAAGTAGATAAAGATACTTTACATCAATCCGCGAGTAGTTCAGTTATTAGTTTATGGAGGATAACGTATTTTTATTATTTTACCTTTCTTTTTCTTTACTTTTTCTTCGCTTTATTAGATACAGCGGCTAAAGGAGTGAATATCTACCGTCAGCTAAGCATCAGGCAAGTCGACTGCGGATCAATTTATCAGCTTCTAGTGGATAAAGTAGACAATTGCGCGACGTTCGTGGCTGGTTCATCGCACGACACTCACGGAAAATCAAACATCCACGCGCATCTCCGTGTAAGGCAGGCGACGCTGTTTATATCTGCCGAACAAACAGCGAACAGGCGCAGCGAGCACAGGAGAAATTGCAGCTTGCGAGACTGCGAGAGAGGCGATTGAACCATGCAAAGGAGCATCGCGCGCGGAGGGGAGGAGAAGGAAAGGTGGATCACCACGAGCGAAGGGTGCGGTTGATGGAAACAGCAACGGCGAACGCGCGCTCGCTATATAGCTGGAGTGAATATATAGCAAAGGCCCGATTAACCGCGCGGGAGGCGGATTAAGCGCACGCCCCTCCCGTCCCTTAAACCACCAGTAATTTCCCTCGGAAAGGCCGCTGAAATTTTACGGCCGCGGAAAATTCGTTAGGCTCGTGAGCCGGTCAGGTTGTGATCGAGTCGAGCGATTATAATCGCCTCTTTTTTCCCGACATCGATTACGTAAAGAAAATATCATAACTAAGTTTCATCCGCAAATTATTTGCGATCGATATTTTTCACAGAAAAATGCTATTATATTATTATAATATAATAACATATTATGTTATTATAACACAATAACATTATTATTATATATAATATTATTATTATTATACTATGATATTTTCCTAAGACGAAACGACGAGTCGTTAAGTTGTTTTCAACTTAAAAACAAAAAAAAACAGGTTGTAAAAAAAGGTTTAAAATAGATTTTAAATATTTTTAAATGGACAACCGCGCGACATTCCGCGCGACATTCCGGGCATTTCTGCGAAAATACTTGACGCAAAGTTCAGCACCGAAAATGCAGTTTCTTCATGCCAAACTTTATAGCAAGACCGTCGGGAACCGAAGAAATTAAGATACCCGATGATTTGCCGAAGGGTAGCACGAGTACTCGGTGCGAAATTCAATACCAGGAATTCGGTAGCTTTCGCAAATACGTGGCGAGATCTTCCGGAAGCAAAGGAATTGGGGCACCTGATAGTTCGCCGAACGGAGCAAAGTATTGCCTCCTGTCGTCCTGCAGCCTCCTGGAGGTGCAGCGAACGTGATAGCCGCCGCCACGAACGCACGGCGTGTGTGCGACGAGAGCCGCCTGCCTGTAGCTCCTCCACAAAGCCTCCCTTTAGTGGCGCGCAGAGTCCACGACGATACTGTGCCGCCCGCTCGCTGCTTACATCGCCCAGTTCGCTGCCTGCTGCTGGCTATTGCTAATGGATATGACGTGTCGCACGCTGCCAGAGGCGCTTTCAATGCTCCGCTTCGGAGTTTCGCGCGAGAATCCCGCGACTCCGGCGCACTGTCACACGAGCGCGGTGTTCATTCAAGGGGCGAGCAATAGCGGGATAATAGCGCGAGAGCAGCCGCGAGGAAATCTCCGTGTAACTGCGACGCTATAGCGCCGGACAACGGACAGTGGACGCCGGACAGCGGGACAGCGGACGACGACCCGCCGGGGACGCGATAGACCTCGCTGCCTGCTTCTTCATCTCCACCACCCCTGCCCACCCTCGCCGCGCCCGTTAGGACTTTGCTTTGTCGGAATACTTTTCAACCCGCAGCCAACGGCCTCGACCTCTTTTGCCGCTAACCGCACGACCGACATACGTTACTTCGAATCCCTTTTTTCTTTTCGTGCGTGAAGTGATTTTTTTATTTTCTCGTGCGTATGATGATTTTTTAGTCTGGATTTTTTTATTTTCCCGCGCAACTGATGATTTTTTAATCTGGATTTTTTCATTTTCTCGTGCATCTGGTGATTATTTAATCTGGATTTATTTTTTATTTTCTCGCGCATCTGGTAATTTTTAAACTGGAATTTTTTGTCATTTTCTTGAGCGTCTGGTAATTTTTTAATCTGGAATCTTTTCGGAAGTTTCTTGACCATCTGGTAATTTTTTAATGTGGATAAAAAAAAATTCTCGTGCATCCTGTAATTTTTTTATTTGGATTTTTTTGTAATTTTTTCGAGCATCTGGTGATTTTTTAAACTGGATTTTTGTTGTTGAATTTTTGCGTGCATTTGGTCGTTTTTAATCTAGAATCTTTTTGTAATATTCTCATGCATCTGATAATTTTTTAATACTTGCATTTTTTTCTGACGCATCTAGTCATGCTCTGGTTTTTTTTTAAGGTGGAGTTATACCTGGGATTCCGAAGGATTGGTTGCTCGCTGCGGAAAAAAATGGTATTAGAAAAACCTCTCAGCTCCGCGAATCCCTCTATAGATATTCGACCGCCGTAACGCGCCCTTCGGCCGGAAGCTTTTCCATAAACTCCCGCGGCCTCCCTCGCGCCGCTGCGATGGTTGCTCAATTTCGAAAAGCAGGTCAGACCCTCGTTCCTCACGCCGTCGGCGTACCGCGACGACTAATCGCGCTATTTGAAGGAGTAACGAGCTCCCGCGCCAGCGATATTTTTCTCGCCCGGAGGAGAACATGGGCAAGGCTTGACTGACTCGCTCGCCGCGACTAATTGCGCCAATACTTCTGTCGAGACCCATTAGACCCTATTGATTTTCGGCGGGGTGTCATCGTTTGCATTGTAACGCCGAATTTCAGGGCACGCCCGACAGTTTTTCTTCCCTTCGAAAAATTGTTGCTTGGTCACGAATCGTTTGACGAATAGTCTCGAGAAGCGCGAACGATGGTTCATAAAATTGATCGTTCGACTCGAGACAAAAAGCGAGGCGAATATTTTTTCGTGAAAAGTCTGGAGAAACGAACGATGGTTCGTAAAATTGATCGTTTTGATTCGAGACAAAAAGCGAGGCGAATATTTTTTCGTGAAAAGTCTCGAGAAACGAACGATGGTTCATAAAATTGATCGTTTTGATTCGAGACAAAAAGCGAGGAGAATAATTTCGTGAAAATTCTCGAGAAACGAACGATGGTTTATAAAATTGATCGTTCGACTCGTGACAAAAAGCGAGGAGAATATTTTGTCGTGAAAAATCTCGAGAAACGAACGATGGTTCATATAAAATTGATCGTCCGACTTAAGACTAAAAGCGAGGATAATATTTTTGTCAAAAATCTCGAGAAACGAACGATGGTTCATAAAATTTATCGTCCGATTCGAGACAAAAAGCAAGCAGAATATTTTCGTTCAAAAAGGACAATATTAATGAAAGGAAATATTTTCGTGCAAAGAGGATAATATTAATGAAAGGACACTAAAGCCCTCAAAGAAGTATCTTTGAGTGCAACTCCCAGAAAGATTTGAATAAACGCAGTTGTACAAGCGAACGCAAATCGAGCGATCGAGCTTTGAGGGAAACGAAAAGACGAACGAGCACATAACAATAACTGCTGCCGCTGTGGGTCGGCGGAATCGCGCAATTAAAGGAGAGGAAATTAAACAGCGGGTGACTGCACAAAGCAAAATGTAATCGCCGCCCCGGAGAGACGCCGGAGGACGCTAGACAAGGCGGCCACGATTAGAGGAGCGGCGTCTCTCCTCCCATTAAGCAACAATCTCATTAGAGACTCGTTGAAACGGTAATTCGCGCGGGGAGATTGCGCGCGTGAAAAAGAAAAATGAAGAAAAAAAAACGGAAGCGAGGCCGACAACGCGTGGAATTGTCGCACTTCGAGCCTTAAAACCTGCGCAGAAATAGCCTGAAAAGCAACCAACCGGTCGATCAGAACTCGGTGGCTGATGTATCGCAAATCGTCCTGACAATGCCGGCCATTCGGTCCAGACTTGGGCTCGACCCTTGACCCGATAACCAATGTTTGAGCATTATTTACCTGCAGTACTTAGGTATAATAGCTCCTCGATTGAACACAATTACCTCGGGGCTCAGCGATCCCCCTCGACACAAGGCGAGACAGCGATTAACTCTTCCCCTCGATAATTCAACATCTCAGATCCAATAAATCAAGCCCCACGACGTTAATTTCGGGCTGATATTTCCGGGTACCCCGAGTGTTACCAATCGACCCTACACTCGGCCCTTAAGTTCTTCAAGTACGTAATTCAACGTAGAAGAAGAACATTTTCATCTCGCGTTCGCGCGATCAAGCAGCGATATGAAAATCAGATTCCCCCGTGGAAAAAAAAGTATAGTGAAAAATATACTTTTCGTTATATTAACAAATAGACAGAAAATATACTTGAAATATATATTTTATAATTATTGTACATTTTAAATACATGATGAATACATGGGAAGTATATTTCAAGTGTATGTGCCATAACATATACTTTTTAAGAACACTAGGCTAATCACCATTTCGCCAAAATCGACCTCAGGAATATTTTTTTCAAAATATCGACTTGTAACCTATACTATCGTTCTCAAGTCACATATTCTACCCCCAAAAACATTGGTTACTAAGTTTTTTTAATTGGTTTCGAAAAAAATATTTTTTTGGCGACGATTTTTCTGTCAAATCGTAGATTCGGCTCCGGACCAAAAATCGCCAAAATCGACCCCAATTTGCCGGCAATATTCAACAACAATAAATCAAGCCCCACGACGTTAATTTCTGGCTGATATTTCCGGGTACCCCGAGTGTGACCAATCGACCCTACACTCGGCCCTTAAGTTTTTCAAGTACGTAATTCAACGTAGGGCGAAGAACATTTTCGTCTCGCGTTCGGCGCGATCAAGCAGCGATTAATTACGCCCGCCGAATGCCGCGCACGCATATAGATCATTGCATTAATTTCCGGTCTGTCAATTCGCGGCCACGGGTAATCGATATCCGTATTTTCCGCTGGTACCGATACCAACACGTTCGCGGTGCACACGTGGGCGCAGCTATACGGGGAACCCGATAACGTTGCGATTTTTCCGTAAAACGCGTCGCGCGTCTACCTAGCCGGCTGGCTGCGACTCTTTGCCAGGGTAGAAATTTATCGAGAGCCTTCGAAGAGGCAGGAGGCGGCAGATATGCTTATCGTGGGGCCCCTCGCGGGCGATCAACGGCTGCTGATGGTTATTGACCTGCGGGAGTAACCGATAACCACAACGAATGCTTTTCCCCAACGTCGACCTGGATACCCGATTGGCCCATCCAACGCGGGACACGCTGATCGTCGGCCGCTCGTCCCGATATCGTGTGGGCCTCGCGATAGTATTTTTTATTTTGATTTTTTTCCACATTTTTTTTCCGTTCACCCCCTTTTCTCCCTTCACCCTCCGACGAATTTCTTCGACGACCGGTTGATTTTTTTTTTTCTTTTTTTTTTGCCTCGTCCCTCGCGCTGTATCTCGTTAGCAACGCGGATTCGCAAACACAAGTCGAGTGTGTGCATTCTAAAAATATAGATTCAAGGTTCCCGGGCTGTTTTCGCTGGGCGCGAGTGGTTTAAGGGGATACTCGAATGGAATCGCTGGCGTCGAGAAAAATGGGAGGAACGATTTTAATGCGTTTGTAATTTGATTTATTAAAAATTAGGAGAATGAGATGGACGCTCTGCGATTGTGCGAAACCTGAAACTATTTAATTTGTACTTATGATGCAGCCATTTTTTTTTTTAAGGCGTCTTCGTAATCGTCCACGTGTTCACTTGTTGCAGATGCTTCCCGAGGAATCGTGCCAAGCTGCCTGCGTTTCACGCGAGGCAAGGGGAACCACTGAAACGGCCCGGAGGAAGATCCGGAAGCGCGAGCGAAGATGCAAAAAAATCCGCGGGCGAGAGACACATTCGGTGTAGACGCGCGAGAGAAAAACGTACTTTCTATAAATGGTGCAAAACGTAATATAAAAAAAGCGTCCGCTTCGATATCTGTGTTTCCCAATAGTCAGAGGTCAGTATGATTATTGTTTTGTGCAAATAATTGAGTTTCAATAAATCATTGTAAATAAAAAACGAAATACAATTATTAGCCTCCGCTGATTATAGCTTAGAATAAACAAAAATGTGGATTATAATATTACAATCAGTGTTGCAAGTCCCCATTACTTTAAGAATTAAAGTTTACACAATGGTTTATTTTTTAGTTACAATTTTATAACGATGATCTGTAGCGATTGTAAAATTACACGTGAATTTTCGAATAGCCGTACGAAAACCCTAATTTTGTATTAAATTTTGGGAGAATTTGTGTGAAAAATGGACAAGCCCAGTCCTTCATTATTTTCGCAATGCATTAACAGTGATTCTCAATTTTTTCAATAAGACTACCGTCAAGTTTTTTTTATGGGAATTTAATATTTCTTGCCTCTAAATAAAAGTTTACACATCATATTATAATCATTACGAATTATTATTATAAAAACATAGTTACAAAGCCAATTGTTCCATCAATTTTATTTCTATGAAAAATTCGGGATTTACTACTCTGATTACAATGCAACCTGTTTTTCAATTCGCAAGCGAAGATGTTTAAAAATCGGTTTTTCGGCTCTCAGCGAGGACGTGTGTAACGCGTCCTATTGATCACAACGAAGGACATATCGACGCGAAATTATGGGCTGCGGTGTATCGAACGCACGTTTATCTCGGCGCCGCCGCCCAGGAATCGCGGCCCGCGAGAAGTCTGACAGTGCGGGACTTGTGCGGAGCGATAGGACAATACGACAAAGCAATAATGTCTCGTTCCCTTATCGTGTCTTCTGGGCGAGGACCCAGGCGCGCGCGACTATTATGAAAAAGCTCCATTCAGGATTCCCGCCGCCGTCGTATCTCTGTTTAGCTGCGGGGGATACTTACGTCGCGTCGATCGTTTTGTGCGCTGTGAATTCCGGTGTCGGGACGATCGATGCGTCAGCGGTGATGCATCGTTATTAATTCGTGTCCAGGTGGCAACTTTGCTGACGATTCCCGGGCAAAGAAAAAAAGTCCAGCGCGACCAAAAAATAGTGTTAATAACGCAATTATAAAATTTCATGTGTGCGGCTTATTTTTTTTTGTTTGTTTTTTTTTTCTATATTCTTGTGACGTCGACGCCGCACTTGAAATTGACGAGGAAAAATATAGAAAATCTTTAAGGTTTATTTTTTAGAAAAATCCGTAGCTTGGCGTCGGCGATCGTCAGGGAAATTACGAAAAAAACCTGCGGCCGATAAAGTCGCTGCCTACTCGAGTTCCTGGTGGTGAAATCGAACGTCACACGAACATCGCAGGACGGCTACTTCAGCAGCTCAGAGCGCGGCGCAAAAACATATCACACTTCGCAGCAAAACGACCATCGGTATTACAGAAACGCGCGTTACTCACCGCTGCAAAACAAAATTGAATCTGTTTTTATCGAAACATCGATGAATATTTTTAACGCCGTAATGCAAAAAAACCGGATATAATTTATAAATTTGTCACTGTATTATTCGATTCGTTTCGATTGAATTACTACCCGCATCCTCTATAAATATTTTTTTACATTTTTTTAGCCGGTAATTATAAATTCGGTCCTTTACCAAAATCGACCTCACGAGAAATTTATTTTCAAAGTATCAACTTTTTACCAATCGTTCTCAAGTCACATATTTTACCCCCAAAAGAAAGTATTTTTCTAAAGTGATTTAAAAAGAGCCTCTCGCAATAATCACACTAACGAGTGCGAATCGTCGCTTCTCCCGTCTCTCGCCGCATCGGCGTTACAAAAATATATGTAGGCGAGTCTCGCGCGCGCGGCGACATTGAGACGCTCGCTGAGTTTCGGCGAGACGCGTTATTCTCGTCGTTCCTCCAGCGCGCGGTAATCGCGGGCATTCACCGTTTCCGAGAGATGCGCGCGCGATCAAAAGTAGCGCACTGAAGACTCACAAAAAAGAGAGAAAAAAAAAGAGTTAAACCAGCAGCCCGAGGGTGTTGAAACAATTCAGCAGCGACGGAGAGAAACAGCTGTATAGAGTCTAGCAGCGATTCCCAGACTCACGAAGTAGTCGAGACTCCAGAAACCAGAAAAATTGCGAATCCGGCTTCACAGCATCTGAAACCCGGAGTCATCTCTAAGAAATAACGTGTGGGAATTAATCCCAGACCGCTGCCTCGTCACACGTTCGCCGTACGCCGGTGCGGCAATCGCTACCACACTTTTCCCTCCGCGTACGCTATATAGGGGAGGTGCAGGCAAAATGGGTCGCGCATACGCGAAGAATGGTTTTATGACGATAACAAAAGTGTGTCTTGATTGCTTTTGATCCAAAAATTCGACTCCAATTATAAATTTTGGACGTCGACAAAAAAAAAAAAAAAATTGCGGACAAAATAGGAATTCCCCCAAATTCGGAAATTCGTGTCTTTTGACTCGGTAATATTCAACATCATCCTTAATGGTTATATCTTTAAAAAAAATTGTAAAAAAAAAATTCAGTGACTTTTCACAAGCCAGATTGCTTAAAACACTCAAAATTGTTAAAAATCTTTATATCTTTTATCTTTATATCTTTCTATCTTTATAAATCTTTAAATTGTTTAAAATGGTTATATTAAGAAAAAAAATGTATACAAAAAATTCTAAGTGACTTTTCAAAAGCCAGATTGCTTAAACCACTCAAAATTGTTAAAAATCTTTATATTCCGCTTATATGCGTTGAATTGTGTTATATAGACGCGAGTTTCACGAAATGGGGAACTGTCCAATATTGCCCGCAACAATAATCGAAACTGAAAACAACGCTGTCCCGTTTTGCCCCCACCTCCCCTACATCTAGCTATTCTTCTTCCTCTCCAGTTTGAGGTTGGCTATACGTCTCGCGGTCACTGCGCCGACTCTTGCGGCGGCGGCGGCGGTTGAGTCGCGCGGGGGTTGCAGACCGATATTGTCGCGCCTGCGCGCGTCGCGCGGCGTTCAACCCCCTCGGTGGTCTAGACACTTGTCGCCCCCCACTCCGCCCGCGCGTCGTGACAATAATGTAGGGCTTAAGCGCGAGAGGACTCGTTTCATTCAACCCCCACGAGCCCGAGAACATCGGCCCCGTCGGGTCGCGCGACGTCTCTCCTCCTGCGGTGCCATCCGCGATGTCCGCCGCCTCGCGATAACTACGAACGAACGCCGCGACGGGCAGCGGCCGCGTTTTTGTGGTGACTGTGAAGCGCTCGTCGAGTCTCGACTCGTCGTCGAGCTTCTCCGATCGGGATCGTCGCTCGTCATGAACAACTCGCCGCAGAACTCGGAGGTTCAGGTCGCCAGCCGTCGGGCAACCGGCGGCGGCGCCGTCGACAACAGCGACGAGGAAGACTGGAGTGGCCTCGTCGAATGTGTAAAGCAATTTTTAGTCGTCGAATATCTTCACGCTCGGTTTCGCAGCGATAAAACACATCGTGCGGTGTTTTTCACGCGATGTGCTTCAATGACGTTGAAGGTTGCATCGCTGCGACGCAACGAAATTAAAAATAACAAAATATTAATGAACCCGAATGATTATACTGGCCATAAAAAGTTATTATATGCGTGACAAAAAAAATTATTATATATTATTATTATTGTATATTATTATATATTATATGCGTGACTAAGTGCGTGACAAAATATATATTATTTCACCCCCTAATGGTGAGATATTTGAATTTTTGAGGAATTAATATTTTGTTGCTTTTAATTTCGTTGCATTGGCAACGATACAAACTTCAAAGTCATGTGTTTCACACGCATAAGAAGCGGGTTTAGTCGGGTTTAATCGCGCCGGGAATTGTTGACAATCGGAAACCGATACGCCGAGTGTTGCACACGGAGGGAACGCGCGTGGGTGACGCGAAAAGGGCTCGCGAGAAGCGATTCGCTGTACCGTCGCTTGAGGCTCTACCCAGGTCGATAATAATACAACGCACGGGTGTGCGTCAGTGCGAGCGTGATAAAAAATATTCCCTACCGAGTCTCTCACCGGGTGATATTTTTCCGAGCCCTTTTCTCTTTTCCCCTTGGACCGATTATGCTTTTTTAGCGTTTGCGAAATTAATCGAGCGTGCCAGCGTGATAACGAATATATTCCCTATAAAGCGTCTCTCGCTCGCCGGGTGATATTTTTCCGAGGCTTTTTTTACTTTTCCCTCTGGACCGATTATATTCTTTTTATCGTTTGCAAAATTTTACTGCGAGCATAAAAACGAATGGATTTTTTTCCGAGCCTCCCGCTGGACCGAATATTTGTTTTTTTGTGGTTGCAAAATTGATCATCGGACGCCTCGCTCTTTCTCCACTCGATGCGAGAATCTGTCGCGATGCGGGCGACACATAAGACGCTCGCACTTCAAGCACATGACACACACGCCGTTCGGCAAATGACTCGCGTATCCGCGGCAAGAAAATCTAAGAATAGTATTCATAAAGTTGGACGCACTTAGATCGTGGCCAAAATATTGTATTTTCATATCGGTGGGTCGAGAAGCGTCGCGGTGGCCGAACTTTTGGTTGCACAAAAAAAAATTCCGTGATCCATAGTATTATTATTATTTTCTTCTAGTCAGTAGTTTAAGAATTATCTTAATTTTAATACTCGAAAACAGATAAAATCGCCTTTGTTCACAAATTAATGATTTTCATTAGGCTGTTCTGGAGAGATCCAAGTCAGAACGCGCGACGCGAGCGGACGAGGATCGACGGCGTCGGACCATCATCGTCGAGAAGAAAAACGGCACTTACGGCTTCACCCTGCAGGTAGGCTCGATTTTTTTGTCCCACGAATAATAATTCAAACACCGTCAACGCGTCAAAAAATACAAAGCATTAAAAAATTAAATAATTGGAAAATTCAAAAATTAATAATTATATTTATACTTTACTATATTTTATCGTGTATATGAGAAATGCTCGTGTTTTCGATTCGATTCACAAATTGTAAATCTAGAATGTAAAGAAGCAATCCGTTAAATAAAATTACAATTGCAATTAACAATTACAAAAAAAAAATGATTCATACGTTTATCTTCCAGAGTTACGGAATCCACTACAAGCGCGAGCAGGAGATCGAGATGGTGACGTACGTGGACTACGTCGAGTATGACGGGCCGGCGTTCAAGGCGGGGATGCGTGAGGGCGACGTCATACTATCGATCAACGGCCACGAGATGGACAGAGCGGATCACAAGACCCTCGTTAACTTCATAAAGAATTGCGACGCGCGAATGCGGATGGTCGTGTCGTTCGAGGACTGCGTGAGAAAGGTAAAAAAAAAAATGCAGCAGAGAGAAAGAAACGCTTCCTCGTTGTTTCCCACCAATTAGCCAATTAAAAATCTCGCAAAAATTAAAATTAGCAAAAAAAATCTCGCAAAAATTAAAATTAGCAAAGAGAAATCTCGGAAAAATTAAAGTTAGCAATAAAAAAAAATCTCGAAAAAATTAAAATTAGCAAAAAAAGTTATCGCGAAAATTAAAATCTGCAGAAAAAAAAAATTAAAATGAGCAAAAAAAAGAATCTCGCACGTGATGGCTGGTATTTGTGGGTGCAACGAAGTTACAAATGGGATACGGCCCGTGCTTCAGGAGCAAAACAAAACAAAACAAATGAAAACAAAAATAAATCGGAATATCTATCCGTGCATCGCGAACGCAGGTGGAGTTGCACATGCGTTACATCGAGCTGCAACGAGCCCTGCAGTCGCGGCTGGCGGAGCTCGAGAGGCTGTGCGAGCGCGAGCGATCGATTCTGATGGGCAGGTGGAAGACTCACTCGCTGCCGGCGCGAAAGAGAACCCCGACGACAGGCCTGATGACGGGCAATCCCGGCCAACCGTCGCCCTCGTCGAGCTTCAACTCCTCGACGGTTCAGTGCTGCCGGCCGGCGACTTCCACGGAGCACCTTCTGCTCTACAGCGTTGTTAGTATCGCTCTTAATATTCGCATCTTTTTCTCACCGATTCAGCGCAATTATTTCATGACTTTTTGCAATTTAATTTGTACTTCAAACGAAATGAAGTACAAACTAAATTAAATTTAATGGGCAAACCTACTTATGCAATTTAATTTGTGCTTCAAAGGAGATGAAGTACAAATTACTTTGTACTTAATTGTAATGTAATTAAATGGGCAAACCTACTTATGCAATTTAATGTGTACTTCATTTTGTTCGAAGTACAAATTAAATTTAGTAAGTAGGTTTGCCCATTAAATTAAATTACAATTAAGTAAAAATTAATTTGTACTTCATTTCGTTTGAAGTACAAATTAAATAGCACAAGTAGCTTCGATCATACGGCCATGGCCTACATAAATATTGTCTGCAAATTATATGATATAATCCGAAAAATAACGAAAACCACAAATTACCCCCAAAAGGTGGAATTTAATTTTAATCCATTCCTCGCACTAAATACGCCGCCCGATTGTCAATTCCAGTACGCCGACGGCCGGCCCTGCCTTATACCCCGCAACGCCGCCTGCCTGGTCGCCGTGGGTCCCCCGCGATCGCGCAGCGATCACCACCACTTTCTCTCGAAATCCTCCAACATGAACGACACCTCGTCGATCTCCTCGCGTCACAGCTACCATCAAGCGAACGGTATATCGACACCGGCGAAATCCAAGCCGCAGCACAAGCCCGGCGGGCAGCAACAGCAACAAACTCAGCAATCTCAATCATCCTGCCCAGCCTCAGTAAACAACGATCCGCAGCATCAAGGCCTCCATCCCTCCTCCACCCAGCAGCACAACAGCCTCTGCGTCGCCTGCATATCCAGCGCGAACAGACGCCGAGATCCCACGGATTCCGGGAGCCTCGACGTCTACGATCTCGCGAGTCCCTGCTGCGATCCCAACTGCGTGCCTAGTCGTCGAAGGAGAGAGAAACAAAGACGCGCTCGCAACGAGCAGCAGCAAAATCAGCAGCATCATCATCATCAACAGCAACAACAGCAACAACAACAACAACAACAACAACAACAACAACAGCAGCAGCAGCATCATCACATTTCATCGCAGCAACGAGAACAGAAACAGCAGCAGCAGCAGCACCAAAAATCCTCCCACGGATCGCACAATTGTTCCCGCGCATCGGGACACAGTTTGCACTCGATAACGAGCAGCGAGATGTCGACGGCCGCCGAGAGCGTCGCCTCCTGTTCAACGTCCCTCAGCACCGATACTTTGTACTGGGATCCGAACGTCCATCAGCGACCGCCGGCGGGTTTGCAATACGCGAAGCCGAAATCCTGGGACAATCTGACGACGAAAGCGTTCGGGGGTTACGGTTTCGGTTACGGGTATCTGGATACCGCGAATGTGAAGACTCACAGCGCGGAGAGACCGGGAAAAGGATCGCACGGAAGGGCGAAGACGCCGACGGGTTCGGCGGCGCAGCGACGATCGGGAACGACCGCGATTTACGCGTCGGCTTCGAACGCTTCGTCGACGTCCGCTCGGCACTTTCAGCCGACCAAGTCGACCGAGAGTTTGTTAATTTCGCAGGCCTACAGCCAGGCGGATCTCGTCGACGCGAGCGTGAGTTGCGAGTGTCTCGATGGGCCGAATTCCAGGTTCGCCCAGCAGCAGCAGATTGATAAACACGGCGGAGGCGGTAATAAGAGGCAGGACGACGGATCGGCCAACAGCTACGCCGCCCCGAATTCGCATCAGCAGCAGGGAAACAGCGGCAGCGGGGGACGACATCGGCGTGCCAGCCACTCGGACGCGAAACACAGAGTCGCGAGTAACTCGGAAGTCACGCGGTTGTGAGGAGGTTTTTGGCGAGCCTGGGGAGTTTGTAACGCGTTGTCTGTCTATTTAATAGAATAAATTGTGTACTTGGTTGTAATTATTGAGGAATTTTGTATGCTTGGCGAATAGTCGAGAGAGAATGCATTTTTTTTGTAATGCATTTTAATGCATGTTAAATGCGATTTGAATGTAGTCGCGTTAAAATACGCATTTTAACGCGTGTTCGGATGGGAATGTTTTTTTTACATTCATTTGTTTTACGACTGTTTTTTTACTGATAAAAATATTATTTGTTTTCGTGAATTTTTTATTTATTGTTAAATTTATTTTCGTACCTTTACTTCCGGTTATGAGAGACTAATAATCGACGCGCCGGAAGTGACGACGAGCGGCGAATTTGGGCGGAAATGCATTGTTTGTAATGCATTTTAATTGCATGCTAAATGCAAATTAAATGCAATCGCGTAGAACACGCATTTTAATGCGTGTTCGCATCGGAACGTTTTTTTTTTACATTTGTTCTACGACTGTTTTTTTACTGATAAAAAAATATTTGTTTTCGTGAATTTCGTTTTGATTTATTATTGAATTTATTTTCGAACGATCCTCCGATGCCTCGACTTCCGGTTATGAGCGACTAATAATCGACGCGCCGGAAGTGACGACGAACGGCGAGTGGTGGGGGCGACGCCGCTTCGAGATTCCGCCACCAGGGAGCGGCGACGCGATCCCCGGTCGTGATTCTCTCGTCGACTCGCCGGGTCTGCCGTCTTCGTGCTCCCGGCTATGTTTTTCGTACGTTTGTTTTGCGCGGCAACGTAAAAAGCCCTCGAGTGACTTTTCGTCGCCTGAGGCCGAGATGTCGAAGCGCAAGCACAACATAGCGTACATCAAGCCGGAGGAGCCGAAATTCCTGCGGGAGCTGAAGGCCCAGGCGGGATACAAGGAGGGACCTACCGTCGATACCAAGGTACGTCCGATCGGTCGTCGCGCGCCCGCGAAGGGAACGCTGCGCGGATCGCACGCGGCGCGGCGCATGCGAACCGAGATTAGACGAGAGAAAAAAAATTGGCGGACACCTACTGAGGAAATCCGCAACTACTTTGGCGCTCGGCGCCACTTTTGTTGTGTTCCGCGACCGGAGATTTCAAGCGCTCGTTACTTTTAAACACTTACTTTTATTTCTCCTGTAATTTATTTTATTAAATTGTTTATTTTTTATTGTTTTTTGTATCGTTATATTACATAATATTTTATATTGTTTATTATTAAACATTTGGTTAACGTGGCCTACACGTTATGTAACACAAGGTTTTAACTCAGTGTAAAATCCTTAAAATACACTTTTGGCAATAAATTTCATACGAAAAATCGTAAAAAGCGAATGTAACGAGAAACGAGTAACGACGAAAGTGGCGATCGTTGTTTTTTTTTTTTCGTTACATTTACTTTTTATTGTCGTTTTTTCATGAATTTTATTGCCAAAAATGTGTTTTAAAGATTTTTCGTAAAATTGAAACATTGAGTTATATAACGTGTAGGCCACGTTCACTAACCATTTAATAAAAAAAACCAATTATAGGGTAAAGAGAAAAAAAGTGTGTATTTTGAAGTAACGAACGCTCGCGGCGCTTCGAAAATGAGTAAGTAATGTAAATTGAAAATCTTGGGTTCGCGCGAACGAAGCGGGAGGTCGAGTTTCCGGACGACGAGGACGAGGACAGGGACGACAGGGACGAGGAGGAGCCGACGGTCGTCGTACTGAAGGACGGGGATCTCACGGCCGAGGAAGCCGAGGCGATAAGAAAGCAGCGCGAAGAGGGTAAGAAAAATGCGGTGATCGTCGCGTTATCGATAAAACTTTCATGACACTCGTGTTACTTTTTCAGAGGAAGCGAACGCCAAAGCGGACCTGACGAAACGCGTGATATTCAAGAAGAACAAAACCTCGGAGACGGCGACGAGCGCCGAGCCGGATCCTGCGACAAAGAAGAGCAAGAAGAGCAAAACGAAAAAGGCTCCACTGTCGTTCAACGACGAGGACGACGAGTGATTATGAAACGTAAAAAAATAATACCTCAGCCTCTTAACTGATAAGGCCAATCGCGCTTCGTTTTATTTATGTAAATAAATTGTGTTCCTTTGCTACCTCCGAGCGTTTTTATTTCATGCATTCCGTTGGTCGGTGATGATATATCGCAATGATAAAAAATGCACATTTTATTTATTTATTTATTTATTTCAAACGGGTTGAAAACCCCAATTTTGGGGTGAGGTTGCACCTCACCCAATACAAAATAACAGTAGTGACAGCTGAGTGTATGCACATTTATATAAATTGTTACTGAATTATATAATATATATTTTATGTATGAAGGATAAAAAAAACTTTATACACAAAGTACTTAAAATACTCCGGTAAAAAATATCTTCTGCTTTAATAACAAAAAGGATAAAAGGACATATTATTAACTTGCTTGTCGCCCTGTAAAAAAAAAAACAGCAAAGCCTGAATAATCGCCGGCAGCTCTCGCCCGAGGATTATTGCAGTTGCACATCGTCTCCCTCATCGTCGACGCATCGTCGACGATTGGCTGCGTCGGGGCGAAGGAGGACGTCACGTGACGCGGCAAAGAACGCAAAGACCGTGGTGGTGGTGGTGGTGGTGGTGGGCCGCCGTCGCTGGCCACCATGTCCCTTTAACATAAACGCGTATACGTCATAAAATTTGCGGTCACGTGACCGCCGAGGTCGCCATCTTGGCAGTTTTCGACGACGACGACGGAGGTAAGGAGGATCCGTGACGTCGTAGCCAAATAAACATAAAATATATGTGAATAAAATAGTTGCTCCCGACGAGGCTTTTAACGGGCTTCGCCTCGCGTCTCGGCTGCCGTCCTCGATTAACGTTGGTGCCTCGTTACACGGTCAGTGATTGTTTAAATAAGCGCGCGGCAAAATCCACGCGAGCGTGTGTGTATCCCACCGAACTTATCGCGATCCCACTTTCGTGCTGCTGCTGCTGCTGCTGCGTAGCCGCCGTCTCTCTCCCTCGCCCGTCGACTCGCATCGGCCGCGCTCGTTTCTCGTTGGTTATGCCCACCACCGCGGGACACGAGCGAGGCAGCTGTTCGCGAGCTGCGGCGGGCTACGGAGACGGACGTTCCCTATTATGCACACCGCACTGTGGGGAAATGGCGGGAGCATTCCAATGATTCGGTCGACTGCGAAACAAACGCCGCGACACGTGTTTTCCCTGCCGCGGGATCTCCATTTTTTTTTTTTTTTTTTTTCTCAACGCGACGTCGCGGAGCCGAGAGACCCTCGGCTACGGGCCGATCGAACCCCGCGTTCAACATCTCGCGACGTACGTTCGGCCCATTAAATAACACAATATCAACAGGGTCGTGTCAATTGACAGCTCGCACCCCGCGCTCGCATCGAGGCGCTGCGCCTTTCGACTAGTCAAACGAGTGCTGCGCTGCTCCCTTCTGAAACTATTTGCGGGATGTTTTTGCGGGTTTATTGAAGATTGGGTGTTGAGCGAAATTTTTTTTTTCGTGTTTTTGGGTCGGGAGCGCTATTGATGACAGTCGTTGGAATTTGTAACAAACTTTTTTTTTTTTAATATTGACAGTGGAGAAAAATTTAACCAATTAATGTAGTGCATTAGTGATAATAGTGAGACATGTAATAATTCATTAATAAAACTAAATGATACCTTTGGGAAAATTTGGAATTCCCAATGATTTAGCGAATCCATTGTTATTGATAAATCTCTGGGCCAAGAAGGATACATGCTAAATCAGTTTAGATGTTCGCTAGTTTTGTGTGCATTGAAATTTGCATCGACTGCTGTAAAAATAGAGCACTCATTTGACTAGTGTAATCCGCAGTAGCTACTTCAGTGATGAACTCGATATATGTATAATTTTTTTTTGCTTTTCTAAGTGTCATATCTGGTATTGAATTGTATCCTGCGGATATGAAAGCCAATAACACTGTCAGCAGTCTGATATACTTTTTTTTCACCACTGTCGGTTTGTTTTTGATGGACAAGTCAATAAGCCGCTTTCGTACTAACTAAAAAAAAATATCTCAAAGCTAAATGTCAAACTAGAGATTAGCAGTTTCCTGTCAATTGTCTATATCAATAGAATACTGTAATCAAACCTGAGGGGAAAAAAACATCAACCGTAATGCGAAAACAGCATCTGCAAATTGCATCACGGTTAATCCCAGATCGCTCATCTGATTTTCTCAACTCCACTTGACTCTCATTTACAATTTCCACCCTGTCAAGATAAAAGCCAGGTAAAGCAGAGCTCTGTAAATTCAATTTTATTCAACTATTCAAAAGAATTTAAAAAAAAAATTGCATTTTTTTTTTTCTTGAGCGTCGTGGGTGAGATTCGACCGCGCGAGAATCCCGTGGCGTTCGCCACCCCCTTCGCGCCCCACGTTGAACACGCCGTTGCGTTTTATCACGGCCCTGGTGCAACAGCTTTTTTAACCCATCGCTCCGTTGCAGCTGCCATCTGGTGTCTAATACACAGCGATGAATGTTCACTATTTACAGGTTTTTCCCTGAACACAGCATCGCCGTGGGTCGTGTTGTCCCCGAAAACCCGTGCGTCCTACACAGTCTCGTGATAATAAATCGCGCGAAGGCTCTCCGGTGAGAATCTCAACGCGAAACGTGTGCACGAGTAGCCCGCGTTGTGCGCGTTTTGCCCCCCCGCGCGAAGAGAGCCGAGAGAAGATGCGGCGGTGCTGCGGGAGTAGCGTGTTCTAAACGAGAGCCAGTGAGTGATTTGCCGCTGTGGTACGGAACGAGAGATCCGCTGCACAGAGCCGCCGCCGCCGCGCGAGGCGAGGCGAGGAGAGAGAGAGAGAGAGAGGAGAGGTGCGTGTTACCCTACTGTAAAAGCTCCTCGTGTCTTCCGGCTTTCCGAACGACAAAATAATATGCCGCGTGCCCGATCGCGCGAAATGTCACGCGTCGGCTCCTCGCGCCATCGAATCCCGAGCCAAGAGGTTTTCACCCCTCACCAAGAGACGAACTAATAATTCGCCGCGAACCCGGCAAATGGAGTAGAGAACCCGAGAGTCGTCCAGTCGAGTGCCGAGAGCGATCCAAGGATTCGCGGATCTAGATATTCATGTGATTCGTGATTCGTCGCAAATCGTTCCGGGAATCGGCGAGCCGCCTTTCGGCTTCCCAAACGCGACTCCGCCTCAGCTCCCGAGTCCGGCAACCCCATTTTCCAGGTTACCGTATGCGAAAAAAAAAAAACCGCGCCAGCGATTCTGCCCGCGCTGAAACCTATTCGGAGCGGCGAGCAAACGGAGACCCTTCTGAAAATCGTGTGTCAGTCTCTTCGTGCTCGTCCCAAGCCCGCGTCTCACCCCCCGCCCGGCCCAAAGCCGAACGATCTCAGTTTTTTCACCTTCGGGCACATCGAGACATCAGGAAGCCGCGATTCTCGTCGGAGTCCTCGTTATCGGGTCGTAGGTCGTGGCACGATTCCCTCCACGTCGCAGTCGCGTCTCTCCCTCTCTCTGTCTCATTCCATCTCTCTCCCCCCCCCCCCCTCTCTCTCTCTCTCTCTCTCTCTCTCTCTCTCTCTCTCTCTCTCTCTCTCTCTCTCTCTCTCTCTCTCTCTCTCTCTCTCTCTCTCTCTCTCTCTCTCTCTCTCTCTCTCTCTCTCTCTCTTTTTATCTCTCCTTCCCCCGTGGCTTCGTACTTTCCGCCAGCAGTGTGCGCGCGTCCGTGAGCCGTGCAAACTGGCCGTGCCTCTCGAGCGTGTATCACGCGTGCGTGAGAGACGGAGAGACGTGCGTGAATAGTTCCTCCAGCCGACAGTGGCAAGCCGCGTGCGTTGGTCGTGGTGGTTGGTTACACTGGCGGCGGCTCTCTCTCTCTCTGTCTCTCCGTCGGTGCAACGGGCCCCCGGTTGGTTGGTGTGAGTGTAGGAGTAGGTCGGCCCGAAGGTTCGGAAGCGAGGAGAGGAGAGCGACGCGAGGAGAGCGAGAGCAACGCGCGAGTCTCTCGCGGGCTGCTGCTGCTGTTGCTGCTGCCGCCGCCGCCGCCGACGTCGTTGCCGCTGGTGCTGTTGTGTTGTTGCTACTTTCTGGCCGCCGATGCCCCCCTCGATGTTGCCGTGAATCCTTCTCGCGGAAATGGTACACGCGACCCGCGGGTTGACAGAGCCACTGAAGCAACAACATAATCGCGCGTTCGCGTTCGTGTCGCGGGCTCCGCGCTCGACTTCGCCGTCGTCGCTCGCGCAGCAGTGAAAGAGAGAGATAGATATATACCGAGTTCCCGTGTTTCCCGTGTACGTTAAGCACAGCCGTGCATATCAGTGCACCGCGAGAGAGAGAGAGAGAGAGAGACAGAGAGAGATATATAGATATATACCGAGTTCCCGTGTTCCCGTGTACGTTAAGCCGTGCATATCAGTGCACCGAAAGAAAGAGAGAGAGAGAGAGATAGAAAAACCGCGAGGCCGACGCGGAGAAGGAGGAAGAGAGGAAGAGGCGAACCGCGAATAGCGTCTGTGATCCTGGACCCCGAGAGCTCAGCGACACGTAAGGATCGCCCCGGCACGGCGCGTCAATCCCCGAAATTTCGTCCCGACCTCGTCGAGCGTGTTCCACGGGTGTCGCGTCGTCCTCTCCGGGCACCGCGAGTCGCCCGAAAAGTTTATTGGTTAGGGGACGACGACGACGACGACGATGACGACGACGGGGACGGAGGCGGCTCTGGGAGAGCCGGAGAGAGAGGGGAGGGGGGAGGGAGAGGGAGAGAGAGAGACGCGCGCGGGCGCGCTCGCCGCCCGCCCGCCCGCGTGTGCTATGTGCGGCCTCTCTCGTTCTTCCCCCCCGCGTCCCCTCGCTCTCTCACTCTCTCTCCCCCTCGCTCCCTCGCTCCCCCCCCGTGTGTATGTGCATCTGTGTGAAATTCTGCAGCGCCATTTTGGAAAAATTCTGCCTATTATTTCCGTGAACGCGATAACACCCGCGGGACGCGGGACCAGGACGCGCGCGTCCAGGAACAAAACAGCCCGCGCCCCCCGTGTTTTGTGCACACTGACGTCTGCCCCCCTTCTCTCCCCCCCCGCGCGTCGTTATCGTTGTGATTTAACGTCGGAGGAGGAAGACGAAAAAAAAAAAACGTGTTTGCTCTCTGCCTGTGCAGGTACAGCCGGACAGCAGTGGCCCCATGGAAGGCACGTTGGAAGACCCCCTGGTCAAGGACCCAGCTCAGGACGATCCCGGAGTCATAGTCAAAGGTAACGTTGGCTTCTCTTCGGTTTGTTAGAAAATGATTCTTTCCTTTAGGCTCTGCGTGCGCAAAGCTTTACACCGATCTGTCTGTCCATTTTTCAGACAAACTCATACCAAACGGCGTCAACGGAAGTTTGGACGATCATGGCGACGAACGGGGTGACTCTAGCGGAGGTAGCGACAGGGACGATACTGAGGAGAGGGTGGACGACGAGAAGGGCGAGGACGAGGAGGAAGAGGGAAAGGAGGATGAGAACCCTGACGACAATGTAATGGACTGCGTCGAGAAGGAGGATGACGAAGACGAGGAGGACGAGGAGGAGGACGAGGAGGACGAGGACAGGGAAGAAGCTACGGAGGGTGGAATCATCGGCTCTGAGAAACAAGTCTTCGAAGGTGTTCCCACAGACTCTGAGATGGCAGAGTCCGCCGAGTGTGCAAGTGAGGAGAACAATGTTTGTGCAGTGTCTTCTCAGCCACCCCAAGCCGAGTGTAACAAGGACTACGCGAACGAGGCTATGGAGGTGGTGGATCACAGCGACAACTCGGACGTCGAGTGTCTCGACGAGAGCGTCGCGGGTGCGGAGGACGCGGACGTCGAGAGGATGGAGACGAGCGGCGGCGTTCACGAGGAAATCGAGACGGAGCCGAAAAACGTGTCGGGCAGCAGCGGCAGCGACGTTCAGCAGCTGAACGACAGCGTGGAGGTGGTGGAGGACGCGGGGGGCGCGGCGGACACGTCGGACGTGAAGATATGCGAGGAGAACGGGAGCTGCGGGAGTCCGGACATCGAGGAGATAATGGACAGCTCGAAGAGCAACGGGCACAACAGCTCGGTGGAGCTGCAGACGCCGGGGGGCGCGAAGGACACGCCGAAGAAGAAGCCGCGGAAGCAGATCGATCTCAGTAGCATAACGCCGCGGCGAAGCTCGCGGAACATCAAGCGAACGAGTTACATCGAGAAGGAGCTTGAGGAGGAGCCGGAGGACGACGGCTCGTCGGACATCGAGGAGATCAAACCGGAGGATCCGCTCGCGTGCATCGTCGACGCGACCAAGGACAAGGAGAACTCGAAGCTGAAATCGCCGATAAAGAGCAGCAAGACGACGATCGTGGTGAGCGACACGAAGCGGCTCGTCGAGATCGCCGCGGGAAGCAAATCCTCGAAAGGCGGGAAAAAGGAGCCGACTTTAGTTATAATAGACACGAATTCGATTCTCTCAGGACGCGGCGGAATTCCCGTCGGCAGCGGCGGCGCCGGAAGCGGAATCGGCGGTTACGGCGCGAAAACCTCGTCGTCGTCGTCGTCCTCGTCGTCCCATCATCATCATCATCACCACCATCATCCGGTCTCGAGCTCGAGCTCGTTTTCCGTTCTACCGATGGGCCACACGCAAACGATGTATCCGAATATGCGAACGACGATAACCCCGGTGCCGATGGCGCGGCAGCAGGCGCCGAAGGCGATGCCGCTCGCCACGCCGCCGGCAGCCGCGCCGCAGATACTTCCCACCCTCACCGACGACATGTTCGTCGTCGAGGCGCCGTCCTTCATCGTTCCCTACGTTTACGAGAAGCCGCCGCTCAAGCCACTCAAAGATTTCGTCACGAAACTGGAAAAGAGCATCGCCGAGTGCGAGAAGGAGGAGAAGAAGAAGCAGCAGCTGGAGGACGAGAAAAAGTCGGACGAGGCTGCGGCGGCGGTAAAAGCGGCCGCCGAAGCCGCCGCCGAAGCTGCGGAAAGCAGCGGCGCCGAGACGTCGGATAAACGCGAGGAAAAAAGCGGCGAGGACAGCGAGAGCGAGGCCGGAAGCGCGAGGAAGATGGACGTGACGATCGAGGGCGAGAACGCGACGCCCACGGTCGATCTGACGGAGAAAAGCGCGGCGGGACCCGAGGAGAAACCGCCCGAGGAGAAGAACAAGGCGCCGACCTACTTCGATCTCCCGCTCGGCAAGTTCTTCATGCAGATCGGCGTGAATCTCGTGCAGGAATTCGTGCAGACGGACCTGCTGCGCACGCAGAAGCGCAAGCAGGGCAAACACGGGACCGCCTCGGCCGAGACTCAGTTAGCTATTAATTCGCTGATTAAGAATCTAGAATTTAGCAAGGAGAATAACGAACCATTCCACTTAGAGATGAAGAAATGTGAGTTCTGTAGCTTTAAAACCGAGTCCGCGCTCGTCATGCAACATCATCTCGAGACCCCGCATATGCGGAATTACGCGTACAAGTGCAACTTCTGTCCGCTCGAGGTGCGAAGCCCGCACGATATTCTGTTTCACATGGAGGCCGAGCACAACACGCGCGGACGTCTCGAGCGCGGGCCCGCGTTTCATCAGTGCCCGAACTGCCCGTTCGAGGACAATCAGAAGGGCAAACTCACGCGGCATATATTGGCGTGCGCGAAGAAGTTCCGGCCCGAGCGCAATCTCGAGCCCGCGACCGACTGGGAGCCGCCGGCCAAGATACCGCGGCTCAATCGGCCCCGCCAGGTCGGACCCGTTAACGCCAACGCACTTGCCATGGCCATGGGCGCCAAGGGCACGCAACCGCTTCTACCAAAATTACTTCCCGCGCCCGTTACGGGACGCGGACGGGGACGACCGCCCATGCAGCCGCGATACTCCGACCTCAAGTCGTTACGACCTGGATCCGGTACGACCATTCGCCAAGGTAACATGCTGCGACGATCACGTGACTCTCGTTGCACGATTCTCGGCTATGTCGGTATTAAGACATGATGAAAATTGCCATAGACATTTACAAAAACTGAATTATACTGAGAAAAAAGAAAACTTTATTGGATATATTTATCCAATTTTTTTTCTTTTTTTTTTCAATTTTTAAATACTCATTTAAAAAAGCTGAATTATATTGCGAAAAAAAATTCAATTAGATATATTTATCCAATTGAAGTTTTTTCTTTGTTTTTAAATTCTCAATTTTCCAATTTTTTCAATTTTGAAATACTCATTTAAAAAGCTAAATTATGTTGAGAAAAAAACTTCGATTGGATATATTTATCCAATTGAAGTTTTGTTTTCTTTTTTTTCTTCTTTTTTTCCAATTTTTAAATAATCATTTAAAAAGCTAAATTGTATTGAGAAAAAAAGAAAACTTTATTTGGATATATTTATCCAATTGGTTTACATTTTCTTCTCAATCAAATTTCGCTTTTTTTAAATCAGTTGCAATTTTCATCCCTGGTACTTTTTGATTATTGGAACATCGTTACGAATAATCAATTCATTGGAATTGCTTGAACTTTTTTTAAGAGCCAAAAAGAGAAAAAAAATTGCCTAATTCGAATTAATCGTCGCTTGCAGACAACGTTGCGAGTATGATGTATCGTCCAACGTCCTCGGGACTCCTGGTCCCGACCTCGTACCAGTTTGGCAGCAACCAAATATTCCAGGTAACGAAAACGATTGTCCCGCCTCTCGTGTTCGGCATGAAAAAAAATGAATCGGGTACGAATGAAACGTAGAGTACTGCATCATCGATATTCATATTGTAAAACGTAACTTGCGAGGTAAAGAGAGAGAGAGATAGAGGGGGTAGAGAAAGAGACGAGGCGATGAAGCACGAATTGTCGTTGAATTCGTTGATAGAGTTTGTGATAAAGAAAAACATGTGGATGGTGACAGGTGGTGGGTGGCTCTGGGACTGTCACGTCTGCAGTGACGGGGGTGAGTAGCGGTAGCTGCGGCAGTTCTGGTCGACCCACACCCATCGCCCTTGTATCCAACATAATCGACTCTCAATCTAGACTGTCCTCCTCGTCGTCACAGGTAAATTACTGTCGGGGTGCGTCGGACGGGCTGGTTTATACTCGTAATATCTCACTCTGGCGCATGTTGGTTAACCATTCGAGTTATTAATCAATTGTCGAATGTGATATACAGTACGAAAAAAAATACGCTGCTCGGTGTTTAATAATACGTAACAACGGGTTTGCTCTGCTAGTGTATGATGTGTGTGCGAGTGTGTATTAAAGTTGTGTTAAAGTTGCTCGACCCAACAGAAAAATCGATGCATCAACGACTGGAATTAATTTCAGCTTTAACGCTTCTAATCGCAATCACGAATGAAAATTTAATGTAGAATCTTCACGTATATAATTCTTAATTTGTATCGCGAAGAAAGATTATTTATTTATTTATTTCTCACGGGTATTATTTGGGATACAAAGGCAAAAAACAAGCCGCCCAGTCGTTGATGAATCAATAATTCCATTTTTGTTTGTCTTATTCGCGATTCGATGAAAAGGAGTTTGCGAGATTCCCCTTTCCAGGTCACTCGGCCCTCTTAATAATACAGTAGTAGTTCAATGTGTGCGTACATGTGGATCCGATATTAGCACGTATTCGTTCGGTTAAGCGTGCGCGCTCTCGGTCCACCCGATAACTGACGAGAGCCTTGTGAATTTCCAGAACACCTCCACCGGTGCGAAAAGTCCTGCGGCAAAGTTACTGAGTCAGCCGAGTATATCGATAACTCCGTTGCCGCGAACGACGTCCCAAACGCCCCTTACCGGTTCCGGCTCGTCCTCGAAGCCGGGCGGCAAAAACACGTTCGTCATATGCGAGATTTGCGACGGTTACATTAAGGTGAGGAAAAACTCGGGCATCACAATCGATTCCTAAAGTCAGTCGTCACACTTGGAGTAACGCAAAAAAAAAACATTATTTCGTCTGTTTTAGGATCTCGAACAACTGCGGAATCACATGCAATGGATACACAAAGTAAAGATACATCCAAAGATGATCTACAACAGGCCTCCATTGAACTGCCAGAAGTGTCAATTCCGATTCTTCACGGATCAGGTAGGCCGGACTCTGCGGGAAAGACTCGATTTTCCTACGGAATTTTTGTCTCACGCTCGTCCGTCCTTCGGATTATTTTCTTTTCGCAGGGCTTAGAAAGACATTTACTCGGATCTCACGGACTCGTCACGTCCAGCATGCAAGAAGCTGCGAACAAAGGAAAGGACGCAGGACGTTGTCCGGCTTGCGGCAGGGTAAAAGAACTTTTTTTTTTTTTGCTGTGTAATGCATAATTTCATTATGTATTTCACAGGACAAAAGGAAATATATACGAAAATATATCCGACATATACCATTTTTCGGACAAAATATATTTTATATATCTTGAATTTATAAAATATATATTTCAATAAAAAATATAGTCAAAAAATATAAAATATATTTTTAATATATTTGAATATATTTTTTGAAAAAATATATTAAAAAAATATAAAACATTTTGAATATATTTTTCTGTATATCCGAAATACACAATTTTTCCACGTGTGAATTAACGCTCGTAAACTCTCGTTTCCAGGTCTATCAATGGAAGTTGCTGAACCACGTGGCGCGCGATCACGGCATGACACTGAAACCCGCGCATTTATCGTACAAATGCACCGTGTGCACTGCCACCTTCGGGATGTACAAGCAGTTCGAGAATCACGTGTACTCGGCGCACAGCGTCGTCGCGAAGAAAGTAATAGACAAGAAGAACGCCCCGTCGTCCCCGTCATCGCGATCCAACGACTCCCTGCTGAAGCCCCTCAAGATAAACGACGAGATAACGATTATTCCACAACCGGCGAAGCCGACCACGAGAGGCTCACAAGGTAGAGGCAAATAGCAATCATCCGCGGAGTGATGATACGTCTCGTGTCTCGTCTCGTTGAAACAATTTTCACGTAATCAATTCGAAATGGTACTTCGGCCACTGCCCCGAGTAAGCCACAGCCGGCCCGGACACTCGCGCGGTTGTAAGCACGACGAACGCGTACCTCGTGCCCCCCACCCCCCCGTGTACATGTGTATGCTAATTATTTCTTAAGAGAAAAAAAAAACACGTACACAAACGACATACACAAAAAACACCACACAGAACACGCGGCAACGACACGGATTCTCGTTAGAGGGGAACAAGAGACATTGAGGATAACGATGCGGCAAAAATTGAATAAACGAAAAAAATAAAAAATAAAAAAATAAACAAAGGACAAGAAAAGAGGAAGTTGAAAAAAAAAGCCCACGGAAACCGAACCCCACTCATTGGATTTATTCGGCGAGGATTACGATAATATTATTATTAACGAATAAAAGGAAGAGAACAAAAAAAAAACGATAACATTGAGACGGCTGAAAAAAAAACACGCGAAAGAATGAAAAGGGAGAGAAAAAAAGCGAAAAAAAAATAATACAAAAAACCACACACTAGTTGACTGCGTATTAATATTCCATCAATGATTATACCGATATATTTATTTAAGAATTTTTATTGTTGTTATCGGACATACATAAAATAGATTGTAAAAACATTAAAGGGTGGCCTTCAGTATGATTCTTTGGTTGATCCTGAAGACGCGTATTATATCCCGACCTAAGTACTACACGCCGACAAAAACGCGATCGTGGGACCCTCGGCGGACGGTTTGCTCTCGAATTTATCTTGTCGTTGTGGCGGACAAAGAGGAAAAAAAGAAAGAAAAAAAAAAAGAAAAACGTGCCGCGGACGCGAGACTCGAGACTCTCGCGGCGGCGACGGCGGCGACGGTGCGCGATCGGCGTGACCCTCGACGGACCTGCAGACCCGCCGAATATACCCGAGTTTGATGCAGCTTTTTCGTTGTGCACAAACGGAACGGGCTGTCGATTTTGCACGAGTACGAAAAAAAAAAAAACGACCAGAGTGCCCTCATCATCGACTGTCTTTATAAATTCTTTGTCACCGTTGTTCTTTCTTTTTTTAGTGATCGAATGGTTTTTATTCGTGCAACGATCATATTTTTCTAACGCTCATTAGTAAAATGAAAATAAATGGAAAAAAGAGAAAGAGAGAGAGAGAGAGAGAAAGAGAGAAAAAATACGAGGAAAGAAAAAGGAATCCAATCCTATGCGCGCGAGGCTCGTCTCGCGCGACTCGCGCTTAATTTATGATATACACTAAACAAGTACGCAGAAAAAACCCGTTATACGAAATAATTTATGAAGTAACATCAAAGGGTTAACCGGCAACTGTAAATTGTATCTATTACTATAAGTTGGACTCGTCAGTCTGCCCTCCCCGCCCTTACCTATCCTCCACCCCCGCTCCGTAAATTGTAATAAAAATATCCAGTTTTATTTTTGCGCCTCTCATAAGGAAGAACAAAAATGTACATTAACATAGGGTATAATATAAACGAATATATCAATAAAATAATAGGATGGCACACACTGAAAAAAACCCGCGGGTGTTGTATGCGTTTTGTTTTTTTTTTCGGTTTTCGTTTACGAACGCGCGATTCACCGAGTCCGGAATGATTGATCATATATGTAAGCCTCGTAACCCGATCTATCTCGTTGCCTTTGAACAGACGGTAAGATAGTCTCGATCAGTGCTGTAACCATCCCGTTACTTTCCAACTCTGCTCGTTTAGCAATTTTTCACCAATCGACGTTAACTTCTTTTTTTCTAGACTAAAAATCAATTAAAAAAACTAATATGAAAATATTGGTTTTTACCAATATTCATATTTAATATATTGGTTTTGTACTAATATTTTCATATTGAAAATATTGGTTTTTTATCAATATTTTCATATTGGTAAAAAAAAGTGTAACTCAAATCGACAGAGTCAATCCGACTCGGACAACGATATCAATTTCTGAGTGAAAAAAATATTTTAAGAATTAAAAAAAAATCAATTACAAATTGTGAAATAAATACAATTATAAAACATAATAGCGAGTTGGAAAGTCGCAGGATGGTTAAAGCTGGTCTCGATGTGACGCCAGAAAATACGAACAACATTTGTCTCGTACGAACCGGTGCGAGACAATAGAATAATACGTATGTAGATAGTCGTTGATAAGCGAGGGAGTGAGGTGAGGGAGAAATCCCGCGAGTACAGAATACCGGGTTTAATTCGACAAATTCATTTTCTCTTTCCCCCGATCATTTTTGTACGTTATCGTAGAGAAATTGCCGCTAGAGGACAAAAAAAAGAAAAGATAAATCGTATTCAACAGAAGGTAACATTAAGGATCGTGCGTTTTCGCACCACACGGCTGTATCGTGCTGACCCCACGTCAGTTTATAAATATTTACGGCAAAACATATGAAAAAAAAACATGTTGGTAAAGAACCGAGAGCATTCATAGACATAACATTACAGGAGTATATAGTTTACTGTAATAATTTGTACAATATTATAATGAAAAACAAAAAAAAACAACCTAGCGATTGCGTAAATAAAGTGTACCAACATTGTATATCTACTACTCGAATAATCGTTGCAAACACCTGGGATACGTGCGAAGGAGTCCTAGACTCGCGCACTTCTTACACGGGAAATTACGACTTGCTCGACTTTTTTGCTACAGCCAAGAACGAACCCTGATTAAAAGATCCGATTAGAAGCAACAAAACGGACAAAAATCCGATTCAAACCTGTTTGTATTAGAAGCAATAAAACGGACAAAAAACCGATTCAAACCTGTTTGAATTAGAATTGGATTGAATTCTAATTCAAACTTAGATTGAAATTAGATGAAAACCTGTTTGAACCGATTATTTTTCAATCGGAATTTCGTCCATTTAATCTGTTTCTATCAGTGTCAATGGGAATTATTAAGCAGGGAAGCAAAGGCCGGAGTGAGATTTAATCTCGTGGAAAAGAAACTGCAAATTTGCAGTCCGCCACCCAAGAAACCGGAAGACAGACGTTTTGTGTCTTTAATAAAGAAAAAATTGCCGACAGTGGGAAAAGATCGAAGAAAACGTACGACGCGAGAATTAAAACGTAGATCGATTTTATTCATTGCCGTTGATCGCTGCTGACCTCTTGGTCGTCCTTCTCTCTCAAAGATTTCAACACAGACTTGACTAAGCATTGCTGGAGCACCAGGCATATATCGTCGCTGACTTTGGTCATGCTCTCTATGGCAGGTTTCATGGAGGCCAGATCTATGTCCCCCACGAAGTACAACTCGGCGATCTGATTGTGCTGCGGCAAAGCAGCCTGCACGATGATTCCGTGATTTCCTTTCTTTGGGCCTTTTGGCGGGCAATGGCAGACCGACTCTTCCCAATCGGTGGGATCGAGCAGCGTTGTGTCCCCGTGAATACCCTAAACAAAAACGTAATCTCTAAAATTCTTATCTATGCTTTTCTGTCTTTTTATTTTGCCAACAGAAATTTCTAGCTTTTTTCCGTCATTTTTTATTTTATATTTATTAAATATTGTCTGTAAATTGTAAACATAAATATCAAGTTTTATTGGATCTGTCAGACCCAAAACTTTTCATCCTTTTTAACAATACCAAAAACAATGAAATAAGACATACCATAGCGACCGCAGTTACAAGGCCAAACATTGGAATACTGGCGTTCGCTAGAGCCAAACTCGCAGCCATTATAGCCGCTCCCAAGGAGGAGCCGTCGTTGTCCAAAACCAGAGCGTAAATATCCACTTGGAAGTTTGGAAACTCGTGCTGAAAAATGAGCAAATCATTAACGACTCTGCGTAAACAACAATAAGGAACAAACAATTTACTAAACAAAAGAATGCAACATTTTTACCCGACAAACCGCCGGCTCCAGAGCTCTTCGCATTATCAAACTGTACTCCTTCTCCTCCACGTCCTGCTGATGAATTCTCCGTTTGGTGCACGAAAACGAGGCGAACTTGAATTCGCAGTACAGGCTTCCCTGGACGCTGTAACCGACCTTGTTTGGCGTCTCTCTGGGATCGAAGACGGTGCACACGACTTTCGTCTTTCCCATTTCTATGTACGCCGAGCCCTTCGCTTGGCTGACGATGCCGGTTTTTACGACTAGGAATGTCAAATATCGAAAGTGCCGACGCAATTAGTTCGAAATATTCGCATATTTAACGGTATAGAAAAACATAACCTCAACATAACAAAAGTGTAAACATAACCTACACATTTTTCGCAAATCCAAATGTGCTCGACCGTCCGCTCGATTGGCCACCATAGTTTCCTGCTTCTCGACATGTTTCTTGCCGGATTCCACGTAAATGTTGTAGGGAATCGTCACCTCGGGGCCGTTTATTCGTTTCTGATCGACCGGCATCTTTTCTCCCGATAATATTTATTATCACTCGTTCCCTCGGTTCTCTCTAACCGCGTTCAGCGGCCGGCGGACTTTCGCGCCGCGAGGACAACCCGGATATCCGGATCCCCAATCGCTCAGCGTCGTCTGCTGCAGCTGAAGCACAAAAACTGACGAAAACATTCGCATTCCTCTTGTTATTATAGTTCGTTGTTGTTCGCGTTAATGAAAAAAAATGTTTGGATAATGTTTGGAGCAATTATCGTGTGCCAAGTAACATTTTTATTATGTATGTAGCGCTGAAAATATGCGCATTCGGGGTTTACAGTTTGGCTGTATATTTCTTTGCTCATTATCTGAGCGTATCGCACCTCATTAGCTCGTACAATGACTGGTTCTTCGGGAACGCCGACGTCGATGCCCAACTTTATGACTTTATCGTTGGTAAGTTTTTTTTTTCGACTACGAAATATTTTTTTTTATTAATACTTTATCTTTTTACTGTTGCCTAAAGATAACAGTAAACAAAGTTGTAAAGATAACAGTAAGACAAAGTATTAGTAAAAGTTCAGTAAAGCATTAATTAAAAGTTAAGTTAAGTCAAGTATTAATGAAAATTAATTGTTGTTTTCAAAGTGGGTGCTGGCACTGCAGGTGCTACCGTAGCGGCAGAGCTTTACGTAGGAGGCAACAGAGTTCTGGTGATTGAAGCGGGAGCTTCGCCAGCCGCTTTCTTTGATATTCCTGTTTTGGCTCCGTTGCTTCAGAGATCGCCTTACGATTGGCAGTACAAAACTCTGCCGCAGGAAAATGCGTGCAAAGGATTGATGAACAATGTAGGTATTTCTTTGCACACTTTTTTTTTTCAAAGTTATTTAATTATAATTGTTTTTGTCTCAGCAAAGTGTGTGGCCACAGGGAAAAGTTCTCGGCGGATCGGGTAGACTGAATTACATGGCTTACGTCACTGGGCATCCCAAGGATTACCAGCACTGGTTTTCAGACTATGAAGGTATTTTAGTTTGATTTTGAAAACAAAGGTTTAACTAAAAAAATTCATTCTCACAATACTCATTTTTTTTTTTAGATTATAAATTTCCAGAAAACATTCCGATAATCAGTGAGCCTAGATGGTCTACAGGTTTGTCTGATGTAATACTGGATGCTATACAGGAAACAACACCTAATGCAAAAACAGGTACGCAAATTTCATGCGATTACAGCGCGTCAATTTTTTTAAATGTATCGCTTGCTCATTTTTTCGAATTAAAAAAAATCACCAGTGGCAAGAAAATCAATAAGATTTCAGGAGAGTCCAGTTGACAATGAAAAACGGTGAAAGATGGAGCGCCGACAAACTCTTGGAGAACCGACCGGACGATCGTCTGAGAGTCACGACTCAGGCGTTTGCGAGTAAATTGATATTCGACGGAGACACCGTAAAGGGCGTTGAATTCGTCAAATGGGGCAAGAAGTACAAAGCCCTGGCGCGTAATGGAGTAATCGTTAGTGCGGGAGCGATCGGTAGTCCGAAATTATTGATGCTTTCTGGAATCGGTCCCAAGGAACATCTGGAGGCTCTGCAGGTACAAAATCTCCCCGAAAATTCGAATCCCCTGAATCTGTACTCACGGTTTTTTTTTTAACTCGGCTGATTATTTTCTGCATTTAGATCAGGACGATTAACGATTTACCGGTTGGCAGGAATTTGGTCGACCACATTCTCACCGGGGTGGATTTGGTCACGCTTAACGAGACTCTGCCGCTCAGCATCGAACAAGTTCTTAATCCGATGTCAGCAATAAATTATCTACTGTCTCGAAAAGGTAATTATCGGTACATTTCGATTGTTGATTCTTCGCTAAAAAAATTACTAATTATATTTATATTTATATTAATTTTTACACTAAATTATTGATTATCTACGCTCGTGTTTTTCGATGCAATTCACAAACTGTGATTTACTATGTAAAAGAGCAATCCGTAAAATAAATTACAATTACAATTAATTACGAATCGGGTTCTCCTCGTTTTAGGATCGTGGAGTTCCGCGGGAATCGAAGCAGTAGGAACTTTCTACACCTCGTCGCAGAATATCGAGACCGAAGCTCCTGCTCTGCAATTGATGATCATTCCGGTGGGAGTTTCGCAAGACTGTGGTGTCGTTCTCAGAAAATCCATGGGCATTTCTGACGAGGTAATTCATGATAATCCATGGTCAATTTGAGCCCCATTTGAGTCTTTTAATTCTGCCTCTTTTAACTTCAGGTATTTCAACGATACTTCGCCCCATTGATATATCAAACTGCAATAACAATAGCTCCCGTTTTGCTGCATCCAAAGAGCTCCGGTCGCGTGACGCTCCAGAGTGCGAATTACCTCGACGATCCGCTCATCGATCCTAAATATTTGTCTCACCCGGATGATGTCTCCACGCTTATCAGTGGTAAAAAAAACTATACAATCGCGACCAGTAGTCAAATTAGTGATACCAGCAAGAGACTAACAATATTTATTTATTTATTTATTCATTTATTTATTTATTTATTTATTTATTGTTCAGTGAACGTTGCAAGCCCCTTGACAAAAGTACAACAAAAAATGACCAAAAGAGCAAACCAGCAAGCAACACACGAAAAATAGTACAAAAAATGGAAAAAATAATACGAAAAAAAAAAATAATAATAATAGAATGATGCGAGAAAGAAATGCAGAGATTATAAAAGCAAATATTTTCAGGCATACAGTTGGTCAAACGACTCGTCAACACGAAAGCAATGAGGAAGCTGGGCGCTTCCGTATACGAGAAACCATTTCCAGGTTGCGAGAGCCTCGTTTTCGACAGCACGCAATACTGGGAGTGTTACATTCGTCATTTAACACTGACTTCGTACCATCCGGCGGGAACGTGTCGAATGGGCGACGTCGTTGACGAATCCTTCCGGTACGATGAACCAACGAGAGATATTAAATAACGAAAAATCGTTCGCTCTATCTCAATTTCTGTCTTCGATCGAATTTCCAGAGTCTTCAACACGAAAAATCTGTACGTCGCCGACGCGTCGGTTCTTCCGGAACTTCCCAGCGGGAACATAAACGCGGCGGTGATGATGCTCGCCAAAAAGGCCGGCAAACTGCTCAGCAGAAACTCGCAAAAACGACGAAAATCGCAATCGCAAACTTGCGACAAATTTGCGGTGTATCTGGCGGCTCTGTACCACAAAGATTGTGATAACATGCGATAAGACGCCTTCTCGTTGATCGAGAATTTTCACAACCCAAATACTCTTCCTGTTTAAATAATCTTATTAGAACCAATGAAACGCCCAAAAATCCGATTGAAACCCGTTTAAACCGATTATTTTTCAATCACAATTTTGTCCATTTGGTCGGTTTCTATGGGTGACAATCGAAATTACCAAGCAGGGCTATGCTTATCTTAAGAAAATTCTTTTTATTTATCCTCAAACTCGTGAATATTCGCGAAAGCGGAAAGCGGACGAATCGTCGCCGACTGTACAATGCGGTAGAAAAAGATCGATATCTCGAAGATACTCGTCGATGGGGATGAGAAAAAATGTACACGTGCTATAATTACGGGAGATCAACGCGTGGCCTCTAGTTGCGATAGTAAGGATGCTTTCTGGACGGGTTTCGTCTGTCCTTCGAGGGATACATGTTGGCCGGGCCCTGATAGCCCAGCTGAGTGTGAGAGGCATAGGGATTGGGATAAATATTGGGACCGCTGGGCATCGCGCCCAGAATCCCGGCGCCGCCGAATCCGTTGCAGAGCGGCCGAAGCATCTCGAGATTGTGCATCATCGGCTGCTCCTGCGGCGGGCGTTCCTTCCGGTCGATGCACAACTCCCGGTTGTAGAGACTCGTGCCCTTGAATAGCTCCAGCGCGTAGTCGACCGACTCGTCGTACTTGTAGGTGACGAAGCCGTAGGCGCGCGGACGGGAGTCGCGATCCTTCGGGATCTTCACCTCGACCACCGGCCCCGCCTGGCAGAAAAAGGACGAAAAAAAAACATTGTTAAGGCGATGTGAAATACCGACTTTGCACCGCAAAAGTTCGGAAGTGCCGATTTTCGCGAATTACGAACGGATCGAAGCGAAAATTGAAATAAGGACGCCGGTAACGTGAATCTCGTGCCTGAATTAGACAGAATTTTGATTTTCGAAAGAAAAAAAGAAAAAAATTACAGATCAATTACCGGCAGAGGAATCTGTAATGAAAAATTTGATTTTTTTTTTTTTTTTCAACAAAAACTGAGAAAAGCGATTAATTTATGCACGAGATAATAAAAATAATAAAAAATCCGATTACGATTTGGGAGTAATAAATGAGCAAAAGTGACTTCCGAAGGAATTTTCGTAACTACAACAAAATTTTCGTGTCTCGCATTGTCGCTACATGTTTCACACCCCTTAACCCCGTTTCGGAAGCGACCGAAATTCCTCGGTTAAGAAACCCGATTGGAAATAAATAAAACGGAGAAAAGTCCGATTGAAACCTGTTTGAAGCGATTATTTTACGATCGGAATTTCGTCCATTTGATCGATTTCTATCATTGTCAATGAGAATTACTAAGCAGCGTTTCCACGTAACCTTCGATAATAATCCGCTCACCTGGAGAAACAACTCGTACAGCACGTCCTCGGTAACCCGGTTGCTGAGATTACCGCACCAAAGTGTCCGCAGATTTCTGTCCATGTTGCGTCTTGCTGTGAATTCCTATTCAAAATCTGACATTTGTTGTTATTCCGCTTGATAATATCGTTTTACGATTCAGTTTTACAGGCGACGTTTTGCTCGGGAAGCGGAGATAAATCGGGTTTGCGACTTTCGTCGCCAGATGGCGTCGTCGTTCAGCCTTGGAAAAAATGTCCCGATTACTGACCAACTAAATTTCCACGTTAGCTGCACGCAAGATTTTTCCGATTCAACGACAATCGATCGTTCCAATTTATAAACTGCTGTGAATAAAAAATATTTTCCTTTATTTCTCCGTCACTCGTCGCGCGATTTTCTTTTTATTCAAATTACACGATCGAAAATATTCATCGCGAATTTCCGGCTCTATTGGTGACCGGGCGAACGAAGCCGCGCGATTGGTCGGTTCCCGAATGGCGGAATCCAACGGAGCGTCGTGATTGGACGAACGCGGTGGTCAGCGATGAGGTCGGCGGTCGGTAAATGAGGTCGCTCGGCCTGCGCGCTGCTGTAATCTAGAAAACTCTGAATTATAACAACATCGCGAAAGGAAATCGTCTCGCCTGACGTGTCCCACAGACGTTTATCGCCGAGTGCAAATAATAATATTTTGACATCAGGTCGACTGGCCAGCATCACAATGACATACGTAGCCGGAGGTAAAGTTGCGTCTCTGATTGATCTTTTTATCAGTTTTACTCCTGTAAACGCGGAGTAGATTAACGAAAATGAGTTTTACGCGCAGACGGATCTATCGTCGAATCGACACCGTGGAGCCTCGGTGCGTTTTTCGGAGTTTTCCTCGGATTCTTCCACGGAATCGCGATGTTGTAAGTTTCCGATGGATGTCCAGATTTTTCGTTTCCCAAGATTTATCGATTTATTATTATTTACATGATTTGTAAAATGTTCGACTCGCCGGCTTGCAGCTTCCAAACGCTCATCAGGCCGGACACCAACAAGTATGGAAGCAAATACACCAGGGATTATAAGCCAGGATCTGGGTAAAGAATTTTTTTTGCATTACTTAAGGCTTAAGGACAAAAATTTGAGTTTTGAATGGGAATTTTTGATTAATTTTTTTTTTTTTTTTTCCAGTCCTCCACGTCCTCCGACCCGCAGGATGGGTGGATTGAACACGAAGCCGACTGTGACTATGCCAGGAGGTTGCAGCAGTTGTTCGAGAAGATAAGCTTCTCCAGGCATTTAAAATAATATTACATTCTTCCGCAATTACCCAGAATATCAGAGCAGTTTCAATCCATTGGAGACTCAATAAATTTCAGCAAATTTGCTGGAGATATAAAAAAAAATCAATGAGATACTGTGAAAAAATCACTTAAAAACTGATTTAAAAATTATATCAAATTAGCTGAATTTACAATTTAACAAAATAAAATGAAACTAAATTTAATTCTTTTTTGTTGAAAATTTAAATAATACATTATATAAATAAACAAATAAATAAACTAACATTCCAAGCGGAAATGGATGCTGCTGTAAAGCAAAACGACGGAAACGCTCGAACGTTAATCGTGGAATTTACGATTATCGTATATTATATATCAATATAAAATCATCGAGATTCTATATATATTTAAATACACAAATATATCAACGAGTTTCATTTATTACATGCGGCGTACAAAGTTAAGGAACGACACGATACAACGACGAGAAGCTGCGATTACTTTATCTTCGTAACGAGTCCCGCGGCGATCGTCGCGCCGGCCACGCGCAACATGACTCGTCCCAGCTGTTTAACGTCTTTGTACAGCTCCATGCAAATCGGTCGCTGGGTCTGAATCTCGATGATCGCGCTGGAATTCTTCGGCAGGCATCGCGGCTTCTTTTTCGTGATCTCGCCGGTGCTTTTGTGCAGCTGAGCCACGAGTTTCGTTATTATCGCCGGCTCGACGAGCGACTGCTGATGCATCACCACCGAGAGACCCTTGGTTATCGGGATCGCGACGGCGAAGATCACCACGTGCGCCTGGAAACACGTTGTCACGGGCACGGGATTCTGCGGGCTGCAGATTATATCGCCGACCCCCACGTTCTGCTGCTCGATGCCCGAGAGGGTCAGAGCCACGTGGTCACCGGCGAAGCCGCTACTCGTTGCAGTCTCGTCCAGCAGCAATCCTGCAATTGAATTCATTTATTTATTTTTTTACTTATTCATTTATTTATTTATCTATTTATTTACTTATTTATTTATTTACCTATTTATTTATTTATGTATTTATTTATTTATTTATTTATCTATTTATTCATTTATTTATTTGTTTCGTTTCTCACGGGCAAAAAACCCAATTTCGGGATGCAGGGATAACCCTAGCATCGATATATCTTTCGACCGTGGTGGCAGCCATATATTTGCGGCAATGGAAGGCCCACGCAGTAGATCATTAAACAAAATATATACAAAGCTTTCATCAGTAGGTAACAATAAAATACAGTAATACTAAGATAACAAAATTGGATCGTGGGATACAAGAGGAAGTAGACCATCAACAGACCTAAATATAGCTAAACTGGAATTTGAAAAAAAAAAAAAAATAATAATAATAATAATCTAAAAAAATTATTTCAAGTTTCACGATTTCGCAATTTACCGGGAAACGAGCAATTTGTTGTCGACAGAGAAATTGATTCGAACGTATTTCTTTCGATACGGCGATACCAAACAATTTTTAACGCGTGGATCTTGTGTATTTGAGTAGAATGAAGGTTTTTGGCTCTTTACGATCAGCGAGACATTAGAAATGTGCGAATGTAACAGGTGCAAAGTACCTTTGACCACGGCAACCTCGTTGGCGGGCAGCAGTAAAACTTTGTCGCCGACCGCGACCATCCCGGTCTCGATGTGACCCGAGACGCAGAAACCCGATCCGGTTCCCTTGAAGATGTCGTTCACTGATAGACGGAACGGTTTATCGATAGGCCTTTCCGGGCACTTGAAGTTGTCGATCACTTCCAGCAAGGTGGGTCCGGTGTACCTGGGGAAAACAACGGGTACATTTTGAGGCATTGAGCAATGCCAAAATCGCCTCAGAATCGTCAATCGACGATTCGTGACTCACCACGAGGCCAGAGCCTCGGCTTTTGGCTTCGTCGCGATGTTCTCGCCGGACAAGCCGCTGCAGGGGACGAAAGTCACCGTGTCTCGAAAACCCGCTTGCTTGAGAAACGAGCTCATTTTATCCGATATCTCGCTAAATCTGTCTTTCGACCAGTCCACGGTGTCCAATTTGTTCACCACGACGGCCAACTGTGAGACTCCTGAGAAGTAATCATTTTAATTCGTATCTCGACCCTGTTTTGGTGTCTTAGAGTCGAATCAATTAAATTTAACTGGGTCGATAATCCAGTTAAATTAATTTCACTGCTTGTCTCGAGGAATTAAATTTAACTAAATTCATTTAACTATTAAATTAATTAATTGTACAATTAATTGACTATTATTAATTTAACTGGTCGACAGCCCAGTTAAATTAATTCAACTGATTGTCTCGAGGAATTAAATTTAACTGGTCGACAACCCAGTTAAATTAATTTAACTGGTTGTCTCGAGGAATTAAATTTAACTGGGTTGTCTACCTAGAGAACGAAGAAGCAAAGCGTGCTCTCTGGTTTGTCCTCCGCTGTCGAAGCCCGTCTCGAATTCTCCCCTCGTCGCATCGACAACCAGGAGCGCAACGTCGGCTTGCGTGGCTCCGGTTATCATGTTCGGTATGAAGTCTCTGTGTCCGGGCGCGTCGAGGAGAGTCACCGCCTTCGTAGCAGTTTCGAATTTCGAGTAGCCGACGTCCATAGTAATTCCACGTTCTCTGCGAATTTTGTTACACATCAACTTATTGAAAAAAATCAAATTTTATATTGTTACTATCGTTATTTATTCGACACCTCGACTTTCACTACTGTCAAATTTCTACATGCTGCGATGGTCAACCCTTCACCAGAAATTGAGTTTCTACCAGTTAGAACAAAATAAATAAATAAATAAATAAATGAATAAATAAATGAATGAATGAATAAATAAATAAATAAATGAATGAATAAATAAATAAATAAATGAATGAATAAATAAATGAATAAATGAATGAATAAATAAATGAATAAATAAATTAATAAATAAGGCGAATAAATTGCGCCTACCTCTCTTCACCAGTCTCGTCGAGCACCCACGCGTACGCGAACGACTGTTTCCCGATTTTTTTGCTCTCCTGCTGATACTTGTGAATGAGCCTCGATGAAACCTGACCGAGATCGCAGAGCAGCCTGCCGAGCAGAGTGCTTTTCCCGGCGTCGACGTGCCCGACGACGACGAGGTGCAGCTGCTCTTTGGAGTCGCCACGGTTGCTTCTGTAGACAGCGAGAGCGTCGCGCTTCTCCTGCTGACTCTTCCCGCGCTGATCGCCCTCGGGCGTCTCCCGGCCGAGGAGCAAAGGCGACTGGGATCGCGGCGTGTTCGACCGCGAGGCAGCCGACTTCTTGTCCGCCTCCTTGCGACGCGGATCCGGCGAGCATCGCTCCGACGACGGACTCTGGGATCTCGGGCTCTCGATTCGCGGACTCAGGAGCTCCGGATTCTCCGCCTTCACGTCGAAACCCTTGACGACCGTTCGCGTCGTCGCCGGCACCACCTTCACCGTCGCCGGCGCCGTGGCGACCTTCACCGACGGCGTCAGACCCGGCTTGCTACCTGTTCGTCGTTATTACTCGTGACAAAACGTTAAAGCGACCACAGAACGACGAAGAAAGACGAGCAAAACGATCGGGGAAAAAGAAAAAAAACGACGCCCTCCTGCTTAATAATTCCCATTGATACTGATAGACACCGATCGAATGAACAAAGTTCCAATAGAAAAAAAAAAAAAAAAAAAAATCGGTTCGAACAGGTTTCAATCGGATTTTTGTCCGTTTTGTTGCTTCTAATCGGATCTTTTAACGAGGGTCGAACACTCTAAAAGGAAAGTAACGAAAGAAAATCGTCCTTAAAATATATAATCATTCTTTATCCACATCATCAAAGTTTAGCACAAAGAGACAATAATTGAGTGTATAATATTTAAAAAACATCCCATCGATTAGTAATATTCAGGTCGCTCGCGGCAATTAATTGAGCCTCGTCTCTCGCGGTCGTTCGATTATTATCTCCGACGCAATTTCGCGAGGATTATCGCGTCGGGCGAGGGAGTGGAGAAGTCGAAGAACTCGACTCTCTTCGTGTGATGAAGATGAAGACGCTGCTGCTGGTGATGCTGCTCGAGTAGTTTCGGTCTTTTAACGTGCGGCAAACGCGATCGCCAACGTTTGCACAGCATCTTCCCGAAGGGCGACAGATTCCTGTTCGAGTGGGTCAGACGAACGTCGCGCAAGTGGCTGAGGCTCATTTTGCACTCGAGGCCCTCGATAAACTTGGCGTAATCGGCTCGCGGCACGATGTCGCAAATATCCCCGAGGAAAATCGGATCCACCGGGTGAATCGCCACTTTTTTCGCCTCTTTCTCCGATCTCGCGCGCGGCTTCGATTCGCTCGGTCTCAACGCCGCGCTCAGATCTATCGTCAGATCGTCCGGCGTCGTCCGTCCGGGCGTCGCGTCGCCTTCAGTCGTTTCTCTGTCGCTATTCGCGTTCTCCTTGTTCTCTTGAATTTGCGTAACGTGAACTTGCGATATGCTTTTTTCCAGGGAAAAAACCGCGGGGTCGCGAGGAATTAGAGCCAACGACGGTGGCGCCGCGATTGACGCGCCGTTTCCTCTCGCCGTCGTGAATTTCGGGATAACGAAACTCCTTTTTGGGGAACCCTCGACGTTGAAATTTTCCGGCGCGTCGGCGGCGCCGCCGTTGGACTTTTGCAAGTGAAACGCCGTCAGATCGGCCAGCGTGCCGAACGACTTTTTGCTCTGCTCCGCCCGGGGGGACGGAGACGCCGGGGCGGATTTCAGGGGACTCGATTTCGCGTGATTCGCCATCAGCGCGGACAGCGAACCGAATTTAATTGAACTCGCGCTTTGGTCGGGCTTTTTCGCGCCGAACGAGAGCTTCGGTATGGCGAACGAAGGCTTCGCGTTACTAAGACTACCCGGACTTTTGGCTGAGAAACCTTACCTTACCAGGCGAGTACACGGGGCACGGCACATGAAAAATAAGAAACGGGATTCTCAAGTTAAACATTTGCACCGGCGAAACGGGAGATCGGGGGAGACGCAAGTGCGATATATACCTGCATGCGTGGCCAGTCTGTTTTTGTTCGCTCCCGATGATTCTGAAATTACGAAATTACGGTAATTTGCGGTCGCAACAAAAAATCACTCGGAGAGGAAACGTTTCGACCAGAATTGTAAATCCCCGATTTTTGTAGAAATAAAATGAATGGTACAATTGGCTTTGTAGTTGTTTTTATAATAATAATACATAATGATTGTAATATGATGTGTAAACTTTTGGATAGAGCCAAGAAATATTAATTTCTTTAAAATTCATTTAAAGGAATTAATAAATACATAAATGAATATATTTATTAATAAATGATTAATACATTTTTAATTATTTTCATTTTCATTTAAGAAATATTAATGCATTCCGAAAATAATGAAGGACTGTGCTTGTAAATGTTTCTAACAATTTCTTCCAAAATTTAATGAAAAATTCGATTTCTCTTACAGCTATTCAAAAGTTCGCATACAATTTTATAATCGCTATAAGTCATCATCATAAAATCGCAACTAGAAAATAAACTGTTGTGTAAAGTTTAATTCACAAAGTAACAGGGACTTACAACACAGGTTTCGACTCACCGACTGAGGTCTTCGGCGGAGTCTCCTTCAGTATAGCGTCCAGTACAATTTCAGCATTGTAGTTGGACTTGATTATCTTCTCCGTCAACTGAGCCTCCGGAATGGCGTCCCCTATGACGTTTCTCACCGCCTCTATGCAGGACGCCAGTTTGGCCAACTCCAGATCGCTCAGCTGCGGCTTTTTGTATCTTTCAGTCTCGGCAGCCGCTGCGGCTGCCTCTTCCTCATTGTCCTCCTCGATATCAGGCTCGGTGAAGAAGGAACTTATGTTTTGCTGTCTGTTACGATCGAAGAGAAATTGCTCGGCTGATGAAAAAAAAATTAAAAAAATCGTTACACGCAACATTGAGAATTTCGAGAATTTTGTCGAAAATCGTCGAGATTTTTACCTCCTGGTGAAACACAGTAGTCGTCCTCAACCGAGTGTCCATAGACGTCGTCGTAGCCGTCGTACTCTAGATTAAAAAAAAAAACCGACCGATTATTCGCTCCGTTTCGGGAATTTCGCGAGGTTAGGTAACAATCGGCAACAATCGGCGACGAGCTTACCGTCCGAATAGTTCATGGACCGAACGTCCCTGTGACGAGACATTGTTGCTCTGTGTTGTTGTTGTTGCTGTCGTTACGGCCGCGACTCTCTCCTCGGTTCGGAAATAATTTTCCGACTATACGAATTCATGCGACTCCTCTTGTTTTGTGTTGTACGGAAACTCGGTGACGCTGGGTCGAGATGGAACCGGAGACAGCTGTTCGGTTGAGATACGATATATAGGATACGTGGGATGCAGATGACTTTTCAGGAGCACAAAGAAAACAATGTGATGATGCGTTTCTATGCAGCTGCAAAAGTTCACCGGTCGCCCAAAGATTCGGCCAATGTTATCACTTTTCCAATATTCCGCGAGCCGTGATTGGTCCATCAATATTTCACGAGCCAATCAGAACGCACAATCTGTTCCTCACGAGCCAATCGTCATTGTTTATCATATAATTTTATACGAAACTTCGCACATTTTTTGTACTCCCTACGATTGATTCTATTTAGATAGTTGTATTATTTAATTATTATCCTCGTTAACTAATTATTATGATTATGAAAAGTTTTTTGTTTTTTTTTTCGTCAACGAGTCGGCGTATAAATTTTTTTTTTCGAGCCTTTCATCATTTGGGTTAATTAGAACTATTCTTTTTTTCTGAATTTCGTTGCATTCCAACGACGCAAACTTCAATATTGTTATTTGGTTGTCAATATTATTGTTTTTTTTCGTCAACGAGTCGGCGTATACATTTTTTTTTTTTGTGCCTTTCATCATTTGGGTTAATTAGAACTAATTTTTTTTCTGAATTTCGTTGCATTCCAACGACGTAAACTTCAACATTGTTATTTGGTTGCCAATTTTATTGTTTTTTTTTTCGTCAACGAGTCGGCGTATACATTTTTTTTCGTGCCTTTCATCATTTGGGTTAATTAGAACTAATTTTTTTTCTGAATTTCGTTGCACTCCAACGACGCAAACTTCAACATTGTTATTTGGTTGCCAATATCATTGTTTTTTTTTTTTCGTCAACGTGTTGGCGTATAAATTTTTTTTTTTTCGTGCCTTTCATCATTTGGGTTAATTATAACTAATTTTTTTTTCTGAATTTCGTTGCACTCCAACGACGCAAACTTCAACATTGTTATTTGGTTGCCAATATTATTGTTTTTTTTTTTTTTTCGTCAACGAGTCGGCGATTGACGCCCAATGGAAACGCAGCCGTCGGAATTGCACTGATATCACGATGAGCGCGAGTCCCCGATCGTCCAATCAATTACGCAGTCCTGGCTGCCGAGTAGCCGCGAGCAGCTGATCGTGGCGAGCGCTCATTACGCAAACTCCACGTACCGTCTGCTCGTGTCATATTGCAGCACATTTAATTGACGTACCAGAGGCGACGATTGCAATTACGTGCGCGGTGTGTCTTGACAGGCTGCGATAAAATCGCGACGTGAGAAATGTCGATGCGTCGTCGGTAGATTTGTCATCGATCGCGAGTCAGACAAGGACGACGAGAAGGCAGCGTTTATTCACTTTGTGTCCATTGTCACCGCTGCCGTTTATCCACTCGTGGGGGCCCACTTGACACTGGTGACGAATTTCGCCGTAATAACCACCGCGCAATGTCGACGCGATACTTGAGAAAGGTTTACGGCAACGATGCGATTCCGAAGGAAACACCGACCGAGGACTCGAGCGACGTCGAAACGCCGATAAGCGAGCCGAAGCTCTTCAACGTATTTGACCTGGTAATTATCAGCTCGCTGTTATTATGGTTATTATCGCGGTTGTTGTTGTTATCGGCCTATCGCGAGCTGAGATTTCGCTCACTCGACGTGCCGATTCCGCGACACCCGAATCAAATATTTTTCCGACACTTTCCGCGTAGAGCCGAAATTTCCATTTTTCCGAATTTTCCGAATTTTTCCTTTTTTTTTTTTCATTTTTTCCGAATTTTCATCGTCGTAATATTTGGTCCCAATTCTGATTATCCCTGTCGAACAGCTGAATGAAAATTCAGAAAGCGACGAGAGGCAAGCGGGTCAAGAGTCCACGGCTGGTCAGGAGGCGGATTCTGAGAGCGGAAAGCGCAAGAAGAAGAGGAAGAGGCGTAAGAAGCCCGAGAGCTCCAGGATCGTGGAAGATGCGAAGGAGGAGGGGGAGGTGGAGGAGGACGAACCTGCGGATGAGATTGAGAGGACAGTCAGAGAGGTGAACAAACTGCTGGGGGAGCCCAAGCCATGTTCCAGCAAGGAGGAAGACGTTGGCCCTGTGGACAGATGCAAGGAGGTCGTTCTCTCCGTTCAGCACAAACAGTTGAATCCTTACAACGAACTCAAGAGGATATGCGGCAGCAAGACAATACAGGCTGAACAGAGGTACTTTTGGTATTTTTTTCAAAACCGATTCAATTATTTTGGTTAAAATCGATTATTTCAATTCAATTAATAAAATCAATCGAATTATTCCAATCCATTTGTAGAAAATTATTTTCATCCAAGTATTTCAATTATTTCAATTATTTCCATCCAAGTATTTCAATTATTTCAATTATTTCCATCCAAGGATTTCAATTATTACAATTATTTCCATTCAAGTATTCCAATTATTTCAATTATTTCCATCCAAGTAGTTCAATTATTTCAATCCAATTATTTCCATCCAATTGTTTCAATTATTTCAATTATTTCAATTATTTCAATCATTTCAATTCAATTAATAAAATCAATCCAATTGTTTCAATTAAATCAACAAAAATCAATTCAATTATTTGTGTCAGCGAATTTTTCCTCGTCTCGTGTCTCGTTTATCGAGTGTTCGTCGTTACAGCAAAAGACGAAACCGCGGGCGCGCGGGATACTCGAAGAAGACGTGGCTCGTCGTCGCCAGGGAGAACTGGATGCCCATCGCCAAGTCCGGCCTCTCGATGTCCATCGACACCGGAGTCGAGGCCCAGAGCGGCGTCACGTACTTCGTCTTCGTGCACAACTCGTCCTACCGGGACGTTCAGAAGAAATTCTTCGAGGCGGTCGAGAGTCAGAATCCCGAGAATATTATCGTAAGCGAAACACGCGAGCGTCACATAAACACCGAAAAAATCTCAGTCGCCGCTATAGTTTCCATTTTCCGACAGAGTATCATGAACGCGCATCCCTACCACGTCGACACGCTGCTCCAGCTTTCGGACCTGTGCAAACTCAACGAGGACCTGCAAATGTCCGCCGAGCTCATCGAACGCGCGCTCTACTGCTTGGAGTGCGCGCTCCATCCTTCCTTCAATATCACCACCGGAAACTGCAGGCTCAGCTACAAGAAACAGACGAATCGCGCTTTCTTCATCACGCTCTTCAAGCACATGATGTTCGTCGGCGGTCGAGCGTGCTACAGGTGAGAAACGATTTATGTGAAATTCTTTTAGATATAACTCAAATAAATAAAAATAAATAAAATAAAAAAATTAATTAAATTAAAAAATAAAATAAATTAAAAAACAAAATAAATTTTAAAAATATGTAAAAAAAACAAGGCTAATCACACGTGTTGGCGCGCGTGCCTGAAAAACTTGCAAAAATAGACCTCAGGAATTTGTTCTTTTAAAAATATCGACTTTTAACCTATACCATCATTCTCAAGTCGTATATTCTACCCCCGAAAACACTGGTTATTAACCTTTTTTAATCGATTATGAAAAAAAATATTTTTTTGGCGACGATCTTTCTGTCAGTAATCGTAGATCCAGCTCCGGACCGAAAATCACCAAAATCGACCTCGGAAAATCTTATTTCAAAATATCACCTATAATAGGTTAATCAATTTTGCGCTGCTGCGCTCTTATAAAGCTTTAAAAGGTTACGGGTGCTGCCCCGCCTGTCGTCTTATGAAATTTTTTAAATTTGACACCAAACTGATTTTGTTTATCACGGACTTTCCTGGCAACCAATCACAGCTCTAATAGTTTGCTAACAATGCTTTCCGTTACTCATTAACTTTTTAAAAGAGGGATATAAAAAATAAAGATACTTTTTTTTTAAATTGATTTGACTAAATCGATTAATTGATTAATTGACTGTCCTTCGTGTTCAGAACGAGTCTCGAGTTCTGCAAGCTCCTGATGACGCTGGACCCGGAGGGCGATCCTCTCGCGATCGTCCTCGCCATCGACTTTTACGCCCTGCGCGCCCGCGAGTACGAGTGGTTCGTGGATTTCTGCGAGCTCTGGGAGGACACGAGGAATCTCACGCAGCTGCCGAACATAGCTTACAGCCTGGCGCTCGCTCACTTTCATCTGAACAATCGCGAGGTGGCCGATCAGATGCTACAGAGCGCTCTCTTCATGTTTCCCGGCGTGTTGCTGTCGCTCTTGGACAAGTGCGGCGTCCAATCGGACTTGAAGGTGAACGAGTCCTGCATTTTTGATATCATTGAGAAGTGTTCGCTCTCATTTTTCTCGAATTTATGCGATTATGCGAAATGGAAACTATTTTCCGTTCCATCGGACTTTTAAACTCAAAAAGAGACGTTTCCCCTTCCAGGTGATGGGCCACGATTACTTCAACAGCAAAGCCAAATCGACGACGAGTCCGGCTCTGGAGAAACTGCAGGATCTGTACGTCGCGCGGAGTTATCATCTGTGGAAGGAGGCGGACGTTCTGCTGTTTCTCGAAACCGCGACTCACGCGGTGCTGAATCGCGTCGACGCCGGCGACGAGTACGCCAAGTTTTGCGTGACTAAACGCGCCAAGCGATATCAGGGCCAACCGCCGAGGAACATTCTGCGACACATTATTCTCTCGGAGTTCAAGGAGGTGACGATAAGTCACAACGCTGTGAGTGACGAACAGTCGTCCCCGTTTCGATCGGAATTAATTATTTTGAATTTATATATAATTAGAAAATTGTGCCAACGTGACTTTACAGATCAGAAACGACGGGCCAATATTTTCCTACGATCCTCTGCCGCCGGCCGATTCCATCGACGTTTATCAGAGGAGGCGAGCCGTGCAGAGACCTCCGCAAAATTCCAATCTTCTGTCTCTCTTCATGTCGTCGCTCTACACGGATCTCGAGGGAAATCTCCCGGAAATCGCGTTGAATGGCTTTAATCTATAGTGAGTAAAAATAAAACTCGACGAAAATAAATCAGCTGATCGCCGTGAAACGCATAAATCCGAGTATTTTCCGAGAAACGGAAAATACGAGTATTTTTTCCGAGCGTAAATTCGGCTGTTGAAATATTATTTTTTTCTTTTTTTCAGTGACGACGAAGCCAACAACGATGAAATCGATTAATCGACGTTACCAGATGCAACAACAGCAGCCACACTATTGTTTCGTTCCGTACTTTCGCCGTTCAACAAAAGTGTTTATTTTCTTAATTTTTACGAAATGTTTCCAACAAACAAACAAAAAAAAAAAACCTCCAGCGATATGAATTGTACGCTGTAAGATAAACGGCCCAGTTACCGTCCGTTTCCCAATCAATGATCGCACGACGAATATCTTTATCGAGACGTTTTTTGTAAGTTACTTCTGCTGTTATCGTTTTTATGGATATTTACGAATCTCGCCGATTTCGGTTGATAAAAGGTTCGCAGATATCGCAGGAATTAATCATTGCAATCGGTTTTTCGTGGAGTCACCGACTGGACTTGACCCGGTACTGACTGGGCCGTTCGCCTCAACTAGCGAGGAGCGCTACTTTGTATATACACGCAGAAAACTACATTCTATACAGCTAAGAATCATGATCTATGAATAAAGGGGACTTAGCGACGAGACGAAGAGATAATTGTCGATTATATCGGCGATCGGCAATTAAAAAAGGATATTTATTTACTTCTTTTTTTTCTCGCGGATTATCTGTATGTACATATTTAGCTCTATAAAAGTTTACTTAAAACAGTTTACAAAAAAACGAACGTTATTAATAATTTATCGATTAAACGTCGATACAAGTTTGCCGAAAACAGTTTCCGGGCTCCGACCAAAAATGAACGTTATTAATTTAGCTCTATAAAAGTTTACAAAAAAAAACGAAAGTTATTCATAATTTATCGATTAAACGTCGATACAAGTTTGCCGAAAACAGTTTCCGGACTCCGACCAAAAACGAACGTTATTAATCTCTTGCAAATTTATATCTTGATACTCGTAAACCATGATGAACTTTTTTTTTCTCCAAATGCAAAAAAGTCGCGCCATGCGGCTCTCTTTTTACGGAGCTACCGAGCTCCGTAAAAGTTTGCCTCAAGTTTGCGAAAGCGAACAATGCTAATAATTTAGAACAGTTTACGGACACTGACGCAAACGAACTTTATTGATAATTTAGAACAGTTTACGGATATTGACGCAAACGAAAACATGGACAACTTTTCTTTTTTTCATTCTAAATGCAAAACTGTTTGTGTACCTTTTTGCCCTTACTCGTAGAATAAAATCTTTTTACAGCCCGAAACTGTTCGCCCCTTGCGCGCCGGTCGGCAGGCTCATCGGGAGCGTGAATATCGTTTTCAACGTTTCGCGTGTCTACACTATTGGATTTCGCGAGGATAAATTCGATGATGAGCAGGTGGATTTTCTACGGGATACGGGGTCGCGAGTTGGGCGGGGGACGCGTCCGCGCTCTAAACCATACTGCGGAAAACGGGATTGTACCTACAGATGCTCGGGCCGCACTCCTGATAATCCTTCTTCGTGTGACAGACGTTGTAGAACTCCGGGCCGCTGGCGAGCAGCGCCCCGCCGAACCACACGGCGCATCGCTGCTTGTGATGCGATACCACGCGGACGTCTATCGCGGTCGGCTGTGACGACGATGCCAGAAAGAAAGCACGATTATTTTGCAAGTTCGCGAAAATTATTTGGTCAAGTAAAAAAAAAAAAAACAGGGAATTCAGATTTTGGCAGGAAAAAAAGTCAGGAAATTCAGATTTTGTCAGGGAAAAAAGTCCGGACATTCAGATTTTGTCAGGGAAGAAAGTCAGGAAATTCAGATTTTGCTGGTCACGTTACGAGACTCGTGAATCGTACCGTGATGTGTCCACCGCTGAGCTTCTCGCTGTTCTTGAGCCTCGCGTCGACCGTTTTCTTCACGTCGCGCTGCAGACGCCTGCCGAAGTCTTTGAACATCGTCGAGCCGCCGGAGAGCACGATATTTTTGTACAGCGGTCTCCTCACGTCGATCGGACAGCTCTGGATGACGTCGTCGACGATCTCGTCGAGTGGCGTGTTGAAGTCCGGATTCGCAAACTGCGCGAGAATATTTATTTATGTATTCATTTATTTGACGATTAAATAGCGAAAGCTGCGAACGAATTGATCGAACCGCCGGTGAATTACGAGACGCTACGCACCTCCGGATGGAAGAAAATCTCCGGGCCGAGGAACCTCTCGTAACCTACGTCCACGTTGAACGGCTGCTGGGTGATGTTGTTCACTCCCAGGTACTGCTTTATCTTGCTCGAGTCGCTGTCGTACTTGGCGAACTCCTTGGCGAGATCCGGGCAGATGTAGCAATACTTCTCCTTGATCGCCTTCGCGGTCTCGAGCGACTGTTCAGGCGGTATTCCGACCTCCCGCTCGCGCAACAGGCTCTGAATGAAGTACGTGATGTCGCGGCCCGCGATCGGAATGTGTTTTATGCAGCTTCCAATCACATAGCCGTCGGCCTAAAAATGTTCGTCAATCGTCTATTTTACGCTCCTTTTCTTTGTCACAGACAACTTTTGTAATTCATGCGAGCCATAATGGGGCATCGAGAATTTAAATGTCTATCAAAAGATTACGGAAGTTTCGTTGTCTTTCATTCACGATATAATCTTGTTTAATTATAAATCTTAATTAATAAATTTAATTTTGTATAATTATAAATCGTATTATTCACGATATAATACGATTTACATTTTATAAAAAAATCTTTTTATTAAATAATAATAATAATAATTTAATAATAAAATAATAATAATTTAACTTGTGATGTTTTGATTTTTTTTTCTCAACTTACGACAGGAATGACGTGAGTGACTCCGTCGCCGCTGTCGACGACGATTCCCGTGAGCACGCGATCATCGACGTTCTTCGCGGTCCAGGAGGCGGCGAGCGCGAGGACCGCCTGAACGGCTATGTACAGCCCGGGAACGTTGAACGACTCGAACATAATCTCGGCCATGTACTCGCGATTCTCCGGCGTGTTGAGCGGCGGTTCGGTGAGCAGAAAATAATGATCCTCCGGCTCGGCTTTGAGATACTTGAAGATGCACTGACCCAGGAAACGCTCCATGAGGTCCCAGTCCTCCACCAGGCCATGCCGAACGGGATACTAAACGACAAATATTCAGCATTAAAATTTTACGCAGATAAACAATTAGATTAGAATTTACAAGTTGCTGCTACACATTTTGCTGTAACATCTGAGATATATTTTTTTTCTTTCTCTTTTCTCGTATTTTGTTAATAAAAAATACAAGAAATAGTTTATTCTGCCAGATCTGGTTCGTTATATATATTTATATGTATTTCAATGTAAGGAAGAAATTTGTTAAGGAGAAATCCATTTAATAAATCAAATCAAATTATTTAATAAAAAAAAAATCTTCATTTTCTGTTATTTGCTCTTCTGCGTATATTTTGTATTGTTTTCAAGGGTTTCTTCTGTTTATTGTAAATAAATAAATATAAGAAATTGGAGTCTCCTTTAAAAAAAAATATTAATTTTCTGTTATTTGCTCTTCTGCCTATATTTTATATTGTTTTCAAGGGTTTCTTCAGTTTATTGTAAATAAATAAATATAAGGAATTAGAGTCCCATTAAAAAAAAAATTAATTATCTGTTATTCGCTCTTCTGCCTATATTTTGTATTGTTTTCAAAGATTTCTTCCGTTTATTGTAAATAAATAAATATGAGAAATTGGAGTCTCGTTTAAAACCGTCCGCATGTATCTCTGAGGTTCAAGGCTCACCTTGACCGAGTATCCAGTGGCTTCGAAAGCCTCATTGCCAATGTAAAAGTCGAGATCCTCGACTCCCTTGGTGACTCGCCTGGCGGAGTTGTCTCCGACCTTAGCCGTTTCCTTGATGGCTATAGCCGACGGAATGATTAGCTGGGGATCGCGATTTCCGGCGAAGCCCAATTTTGTGTACCTGCCGAAAAATAAGGTGAGAAAAATCTCAACTCGAGGCCGACAATTCGTATCGAATTGCGGATATCGCGGCGTGGTTATTCGGCGACTGATAAGTGTCACAGTGGGGAGTGGTGTTAGTCACTTCCTAGCCTAACGCACGAGCGCAAAACCCGTGGAACGTTTAATCGTCGATATTTTCGCCGCGTTCGACTCACCCGGTTCCCACGTCGATAACACACGCGGGGAGTCCGCCCATCATCTTGAATTATCTCGTGATTTTCTTCGCCGCTGCGATTTTCGCCGTGAACAACCGACTAAGGGGCGACGGATTGTCGTACGTCGCGCTTGCTATCGCCTCTCCCTGACAGAGCGAACGACCGACCACACAAAACGCCGCCGCCGCCGCCGCGCCTCTATGGCCTGAATCTTTGCTTGTGTGCTTCACACGCACTCGATGCGGATGTCGATGCGAATTTACAAGCCTGACTCACTAACCTCGCGTCTCTTTTTTTCTGCTACTCGCGCGCAATTCTATCATCTGGTCGATGAATATTTTGATTTTCTGATCATTTCTATTTTCTCAGTATTTATATTTGGTCAGTTTGAGGATTATGAATTGTATGAATCCGAGTTAGCCTTTGAAATAAGCTGGGCAATTGCCGGTTTCTATCGCGATTGCAGCGCCACTCCCGGCTCCGTCGGTAATGCAGTCGCGGCTCATTTGCACTCTGTTTTGTTGCCCCCGAAGTTTGCTTGTCGTGTTTTACACGCACTCGCAGTGTGTGTCGATGCGGATGTCGATGCGAATTTACAAGCGTGACTCACCTCGCGTCTCTTTTTTTCTGCTACTCGCGCGCAATTCTATCATCTGGTCGATGAATATTTTGATTTTCTGATCATTTCTATTTTCTCAGTATTTATATTTGGTCAGTTTGAGGATTATGAATTGTATGAATCCGAGTTAGACTTTGAAATAAGCTGGGCAATTGCCGGTTTCTATCGCGATTGCAGCGCCACCTCGGCTCCGTCGGTAATGCAGTCGCGGGCACTCTGTTTTATCGCCCCAAGTTTGAACACCTACAGTTTTGATATGATATCGACCGTGAGTCGTGAGTCCCATCCCCATAGATGGACGGACGCTGTCCGCGCGCGGCCGAAGAGTCATAAACTTTGATAAAATTTCGACAGACCGGTTCGGGGGTGGTCCGCAATTTAACTCGATCACACACGACGAAAAAACCTTACCGCACAAACAATGTCGGATCCAGATCTCGAGGCAATTCGACAGCAGCGTCTGGCTCAACTGCAGTCACAATACAAGGTGAGACGTCCGTCGATCGAATAATAAATCTTATTCCGAGGTTCGTTGTCATCGTAGAGGTTATGTCGTGGTTGTCAAGATTTTTCCTCAAATCGTTCTGCATTGATTTTTATTAACGTCGCTAATTGCACTCGAAACATGAATACTCGTCACCCAATATTACGAAAAAAGGATTACCACGAATTGCAGGTTAGAAAAAAATCAGACACATTTTTTTTCCGATATTCAAGGGTGGAGATGGAGCGAATCAAGAAGCTGCGCAGGAGAAACAGCGTCAGATGGAGGATATGCGACACTCCATTCTCACCCAAGTTTTGGATCAGTCGGCCAGAGCTCGATGTACGCCATAAATTTTTTACACGCTCGGCAAATGATAAACGAGAATCGGAGTTTACAGGATATGTTAATTTGCAGTAAATACTTTGTCACTGGGAAAGCCTGGAAAGGCTAAAATGGTAGAGGAAATGCTGGTCAACATGGCTCAGCGAGGTCAACTGCCGGGAAGACTCGGAGAGAAAGAACTCATCAATTTGCTGGAGAGCGTAAATCAACAGACAAGAAAAAACACTACGGTCAAAGTGAGAATTCAACCTGGCCTTGAAAACCTTTGGGTTTTGCTTGAATATTTTTTAATTTTTTAATTTTCCTTTTTTTTATATTCCTCAGTATGTCACTTGGCTTTTACAATTCCTGACCCATTCCAATCTTACATCTCCAAAAACCAAAAAAAAGTTTTACTTGAATAATAATAATGATTAAATATTTTCAATTGTTCCAGTTTGACAGACGCAGAGCAGCGTTGGATTCCGACGATGATTTATAGCGATTGCGAGTGAAGCTTATAACCGCGATTTTGTAACAATATGCGAAAAAATCGACCCGAGATACCCTGGGGATTGGAAATGAGAAAGAGTCAAGTTTCACCATTGCTATAATTTAAAAAAAAACTCTACGAATTTGCTTCACTTATTTATTCATAATCAACGATCGTCTCGCATTTCGGATTAATGGGCAAAATTTCAATCGATTTTTTTTGCAGTTTCAACGGATTCTAACGAGCGTCAGTTTTAATTTTTCTAACAAAAATATGTATTTAGAGGTACCTTAAGTATGTAAGATGCGCTTTTCGGCCCCCTTAAGGGAGTGCCTAACACTAGCTTTATCGTTTGTATAATCGTGTATTTCAAGCGTATCTCGTTTGTAAAACTGAATATCATAGAATTAATTAAAATGTTTGCAATAAGCGTTTTCAACTATTCGGGAGAACCGAATATCTTCTTTTTTATTTTCGTTTTCCATCGTCACCGATTTCCCCGCGAGATTTCAAAGTCAAGCAACAATCGTAATGCCATATTTACCGTTCGAAAAATTAATTAAAATGTTTACAATAAGCGTTTTCAACTATTCGGGAGAACTGAATATCTTTTTTTTTATTTTCGTTTTCCATCGTCACCGATTTCCCCGCGAGATTTCAAAGTCAAGCAACAATCGTAATGCCATATTTACCGTTCGAAAAATTAATTAAAATGTTTACAATAAGCGTTTTCAACTATTCGGGAGAACCGAATGTTTTTTTATCTTCGTTTTCCATCGTCACCGATTTCCCCGCGAGATTTCAAAGTCAAGCAACAAACGTAATGCGGTATTTTCCGTTCAAAAAATAAATTACAATGTTTACAATAAGTGTTTTCAACAATTCGGGAGAACCGAATATCTTTTTTTATTTTTCGTTTTCCATCGTCACCGATTGCCCCGCGAGATTTAAATATCACGCGACAATCGTAATGCGGTATTTTCCGTTCGAAAAATTAATTAAAATGTTTACAATAAGCGTTATCAACTATTGGAAAGAACCGAATGTTTAATTTTTCGTTTTCCATCATCACCGATTTCCCCGCGAGATTTAAATATCACGCGACAATCGCAATGCCACATTTTCCGTCCCAAGTTTCGAACATTGCTCCGGCGGCCCATCCCTTACGCCCCGTCGGAGTTGGAACGTCAAACGCGGCCGCCCCTCCCCCGAGCCGACCAATCAGCTGACCCGCCGCGCGGCGGCGACGATTTTTTTCACCCGCAAGCGATCAAAGGGGGTGGCGAACGTGCGGCGTGCGCGTAGATGGAATACAACACACCGCTCGGTGGTCGCACGCGCGAGTGTAGAATGAACGATGCTGCACGGAAACGCGACGATGCTGACGGAGCGAAGATTTGCGCAATTTTGACGCCCGCCGAGTGATCGAAAAATTCGAGTTTCTTTCGCGTAAAATGAGCGACTGACGGGAAACCGCGGCGAGGTGGAGATAATCGCGTTGCTGCCGATTGCGGTTTAATATTTTCACTTTCGACTCGGCCTTCGCGATGGTAACTCTCATACGAATCACCTTGTTTACGGTGTTTTGCGGTGAGTAACAACTTTTTCCCCATGAGTTTTGATCGCTTCGCACTGCAACAAACGACGATCCAGGCATGCTCGGTGGTTTTTTTTTCTTTTTTTTTTTTGCGACGATAATCCGCCTCTTATTGCCTCGTCGACGTAACCTCAAACAGTCGACGATCGATAATTCGCTCTCGGCTCTATTTACTAATTTATTTGTCGGTATCTCTGTATCGGTCGCCTAATTGAATTTTCTCGCTCGGAAACTGAGAACGCGCGTTCTTTTTTTTTTTCGTCATAAATATTGATGATCCGCGGGTCGCTTTTGTGGATTTATTTACAGGTGTAAATAAATCAAACACCTGTTTGTCACTTGCGAATTTGAAACCTCAGCTGAATTTGTAAACTGTGAAAAACAAGTAGACTGCATCAAGCAGGTGGTGGTGACGGTGGTTATGGTTTGCTTGAAATCTGAGAGAATGGAATTTCAAAATGTAATTTTTATTGCAACTGAAGACTGATAAAAATAAAAAATATATTTTCAGCAATTTTGGCGACTACAGCTGCTTCCCGGGTTTTGGAATTAAGCGACAGGTTTGGGCACTATGCGCTTGTTTAAATGCAGTATTACTTTGAGAAATAAATCAATCTTATTTATTTTCTGTGATTTTTTGCAGATTCTTGGAGATTCACAAAGAAGGACAATGGCTAGTGATGGTACAGTATTTTTTACAATTTATTTCGATTTATTTCGATTATTTCGATTAATTTCGATTATTACGATTTATTTCGATTATTTTGATTATTACGATTTATTACGATTTTTTCGATTTATTTTTTGTATTTTTCGCGATTATTACGATTTATTACGATTTCATTTGTTCAGATAGAGCCAAAAATTGATAATAAATTTTCTACGAATTTTAGATGTATGCGCCGTGGTGCGCGCACTGCAAAAGACTGGATCCCGTTTGGGCGCACGTTGCCCAACATCTTTACGCGACGTCGATTCGCGTGGGCCGCGTCGACTGCACGAGATTCACGAGCGTCGCTCACAACTTCAAAATTCGCGGATTCCCCACGATAATATTGCAAGTCGATTGCCGCTCACATTTCTTCGCGCTTTCCATCGAGAATATTTTTATTAACGTCCGCGCGGCGCGACTATTTGCAGCTTGAAAGGCGAGCAACAATTCGTGTACAACGGCGATCGAACTAAGGAGGAGATAGTCAAGTTCGCGTTACGACTGAATGGGCCTCCCGTTCAGGAGATCACGAAGACACCGAGTTTCGACACGATAAAGAGGGATCGCGATTTGTACTTCCTGTACATCGGCGAACGATCCGGTCCGCTGTGGGTGAGTCCTGAAAATCGCAGAACAGAGTCCTGACAATCGCAATAAACCTCGTGCGGTTTGCGTGATGCGATATTCTAATTTCAGGATCTTTATCACGAAACGGCCAACGCGTTTCAACCTCACGCCTTCTTTTACCAGTCGCATCCGAACGTCGTCGGACAACACGCGCCCGTGGAGACTACGCCGTCCATCGTTGTTTACAAAGAGAGTTCACACTACACGTTTACCGGTAATACTCATTGCATTGGCTAAAAGACTGCATTAAAAATAAAAATAACAAACGCTTTGGCTAAAAAGCTGCATCAAAAATAAAAAATGCATTGGCTAGAAGACGGCATTAAAAATAAAAAAGCATTGGCTAAAAGACTGCATTAAAAATAAAAAAAATGCTTTGGCTAAAAGACTGCATTAAAAATAAAACTAAAAGGTCTGCGATAAAAATAGTCGCAAAAATTCGGCACGATAATTCGTTGTTATTCTCGTTGCTAATTTTCAATGCACTCAAGGTCACAATCACAGCGACATCGAGAAGCTGAACAAAACGATCTACAACTGGATAAACGCCGAGCGATTTCCGACGTTCCCGAAGGTGACGAGAGGAAACCTGAATCAACTGTTTCTCACTAACAAAAATCTCGTTCTCGCCGTTGTGGAGGAGAACGCAGTCGAGGATGTCTCGCCGGATATGCTCGAGTTTCGGGACATGGTCGAGTCTGTGATCAAACACAAACGCGATAAGTACCACGAGTAAGTAAAATTACAACGCGCGCGTTTAAAAATTGCGAGTTGACGTCGAAACGCAACGACTAAATCGTTCTCGTCGCGGACGTTTCAGCAACTTCCAGTTCGGATGGATCGCCAATGGCGAATTGATCAACAGTATAGCCATGATGGTTATGCCGTTGCCGAGCCTCATTGTAATTAACACGAGCACCAGTCATCATCACATTCCGGACGACGAACCGAGGAAATTGACTCCGCAGGTCATCGAGATGTTCCTAGATCACATTCGTGACGAAACTGCCCCGGTAAATATATTGAAATATAAATATAAATTGTAAATATATGGAATATATTGAAATATATTGTAAATTTATTGAAATATATTGAAATACATTGAAATATATTGAAATATATTTTAAATACATTGAAATACATTGAAATATATTTTAAATATATTGAAATACATTGAAATATATTGGGAATATAATGCAAATATATTGTAAATATATTGAAAATATATACAACAATTAAGTGTAGCACAAAGTGCGCCACTTCTAATTCTTTACTCGAAGCCTCTTGAGAAATACCGATTTGCAAGACTGAATAAGCAACGATCTCTCTTTTTCAGAAATACGGAGGCAACGGGTGGCTCGTGCAGATGTACAGATCGTGGTTCGAGATGAGAATGACGCTTTCGTCCATGTGGAAAGGCAACCCTATTTTAACGATGGTTCTCTTCGGGTTGCCTGCGCTTTTCCTGTCGTTAATCTGTTACGGTATCTGTTGTCCTGACATTTTGGACGACGGTAAGATTTTTTTCCTGTTTCAAGATTATTTAATTTCTCACCTTTTTCATTCTCTGACGATGCACAATTCTTCACATTGCAGAAGACGAGGGTCACATGAAGGAGGACTAATGATCACCAATCTTCCAGTACCAATATTTTTACGGTTGTCGTATAGACTGTTTTAAATTTTCAATTGACCGGCCTCCAACTTGTCTACGGATTATTTGATAATAATTTTCAAGGCGTTGAGGGTGTCTTTATTTTTTTCACACGACTCATTGAAAGCCGTCGCTGTTTGCCAGGCGATGAGGCTCGATCTCTCTATCATTGATAAAACGCAATTCCTATTTCATCTCGACTTGACAAGAAAAACAGAGAAATCCCGAAGACGTGATCGCAAGTATTTTACTTAAATTTTAGCCTAGTCACCGGGCATCGTGTCCAAGTCAATGCGAATTCCTACTACCTGTATCATTTTGTGAATTTAGTGGAATATTGTAAAAAATGTAATAAAACTAGCGATAATGTTAACCATAAAAAACCTCACGGGTGAAAATTTGAGGTAATAATTGTGAACTGCGAAAAACAAAATAAAATTAGCGAATAGATAAATTAAGTCAATTCTAAAAAAAAACTTAGACTTCTTTACTCGCCAAGTACAGAGGTCTAATTTTCTTTTTTCAATTAACTTAATTTATACATTCGCTAATTTTATTCTGATTTTCGCAGATTATAATTTTTACCTCTAGTTGCAAGAATTTTTCCGGACCTGAAGGCGGTCGTCCATCTAAATGCTGGTCCCGGGAGTCAACATTTCGATGGGACGGATGTCCCACCGCTCGGTTCGATTCCTGACACGGCGGCGAAATCTTTTTATATAGAAGGATATTGTAACGCTACATATATATACTTGACAATACATGCTGCGAATGTTTTCAGTTTATTTAAAAACTTTTTACACGTGTAGACAAAACTGCTGTTACCCACTGCGTTGTTTGGGGTGGAAAACCCCTTGCAAATTCGATTTCTAAACGATGGATCCCGCCGGCGATATCACCAATTTATCATCAAGATCCGCTGCGAAAAATCGCGCAGCTGCAAAAATCGCCCCAATCGAAATTTATTTATTTATTTATTTATTTATTTCAAACGAAGTAAACCCCAATTTCGGGATGAAGAAGATCGGCTCCACCCAATACAAACGGGTGGAACGTTCGGGGAGCCAATTCTGGCGATTTTCGACCCGGAGCCGGATTTACGATTTCTGGGAAAAGAAACCTTTTTTTCTTTTTTTTAGCACGAATGTGCGACGAATACAAACGACCGGCGTCATTAGCCGTGTGTAGTCAGATACAAAAACATAAATTTAACATTTAAAAGCAGTATTCACAGTATAATACAATATTAGTAATATTTGAAGCTAATGCATCCAACAATAGCATGAATGAATTCGCTGCAGCGAGATATATTCGCGAAGTGTTTCGTCTCGGTCGGTGTGGCAGAGAAGTAAACAAGGCGCTTATCTCGAGACGTCGCGTCAGCTGATAAGCCATTCATGATATATTCGCCAGTTGTTTTGTAATGCCGAGTGGATAAGGAAAAAAAACACCTCACACATGCAAGGTTTCGCTGCAAAGTCCACGGTCGGAAATAGGTCCAGGAGTGAGGTGTATTATATCATGATTCATGACTAAGCGTAATCTCGTCCAGTTATTTTAAATAGCCGATCTACAGGATGATGACTTGAAAAAACGAACTGCATTGATTGATATGCATTGATATAGAGTTGATATATTTTTCTATATTAATATATTGTTCAATCTGTGCTTATAAAATAATCGTATTTTATAATTATAATATGAAAATAATCATATTTTAAAATATGATTATTTTCATATTATGATTATGATTATTTTCATATTATGATTATGATTATGATTATTTACATATTATAAAATAATCATATTTTATAAGCACCGATTGAAAAATATATTAATAGATAAAATAGATAAAGTATATTATTAGATTTTGAATTTCGTAAGTATTGATATAATTACGACATCCAAAATCCAAAGAGAAGATAAAAGCAGAGTAGTTGTTAAATATTTTTTTTAATATTCTGTGTAACAGAAATAAGAGATACAAACACTTACTGTAGGTGATTATTACGCAGATGAACGGAGCTGTTGTTATTATTATTATGATTGATGGGTCTCACATAGGTGGTGTTGGTTATCGTTCGATACTGTGCTCATCAAATCGCAGTGCGAGAACGAGTCGAATACTCGTCGAGTACCATAGTTCAGCTCCTGCGGCGTGTTGGTTCCCGCGGAGACTCGCGCGAGCCTGTCTTTGCCAGTTCGACTTCGCACGTCGGGCGAAGCAGGGCGTAGCACAACAGTCGTGTACAAAACGCGCGGGAACGCTATTTTTCGCCATGTTGAAAGTAGCCGGAATAACATTTCTCTTCGGGCTCGCAGCGGTCTTCCTCTTCGAGTAATAAACCGCAAATCGCGCGCACTTTGAACGCCGTTCGCGCATTGTTTATATTGCTGTTATTATAAATATATGTATTGTTACTGTTTTGCAGTAGGCTGGGCGGAAACACGGAGACCGAAGTGCCGAAGCTGGTGGACACGAATTGGGGACCGTTGACTGGGAAGAAACATGACGACAGCGTCAGACCGTACAAAATCAATGTGTCCAAAGAGGTGAGCAGCGAATTGTTATTACATACCAAAAATAGATGTAAAATTTGTTATATTTTACCATTTTTTTATTTTAGAAAAATTGAAAAGCGAGAAAAATTGTTATCAAATATCTGTAAAAGGGTTATTATTTTACATACCGAAAATAGATGGAAGATTTGTTATATTTTACAATTTCTTTATTAAAAAAAAATTGAAAACCGAGAAAAATCGTTGTCAAATATTTTTAAAAGGGTTATTATTACATACCAAAAATACGTGTAAGATTTGTCATATTTTACAATTTTTGTATTTAAATAAAAATTGGAAACTGTGAAGCATTGTTAGCAAGTATTTTTAAAAGGGTTATTATTACATACCGAAAATAGATGTAAGATTTGTCATCATATTTTACCATTTTTTTATTTAAAAAAAAATGGAAAACCCAGAAAAATTGTTATTAAATATTTTTCAATGAGTTTCAACCCGTGTTTGAAGTATCGAAAAAACCGATATTTCAAAAAAAAAAAAAAAAAAAAAAAAAAAAATCGGGGGGAAAAATAATTTTTTTATTTTTTTATTTTTAACACGTTAATGATTTAAAAATCATTAAACATAGTTTTCGGGAGCAAAACGCGCGACATCAAAACCTTGGTGTAGGTCAAAAGTCGATACCGCGATTGCAGCAGCAGCTGCAACGCTTTTTAGCAAACAATGATACGACTTGTTATCTCTCCTCAAGGTGATCGACGAGTTGAGGAGCCATCTGGAGCGCAAGCGAAACTTGGTGGCCCCTCTGGAGGAAACCGGCTGGGAATACGGAATATCGGGAAAGTACATGGAGACCGTGATCGAGTACTGGCGAACGAAGTACGATTGGAGGAAACGCGAGGCTCTGCTCAACAAGTATCCTCAGTTCATGACCAACATACAGGGTAATGATTAACGACTGCGACAATTGTATGCAATACATAAATACTCATTATTATCGCGCGTTTCTTACGGCCGTCTTATCGTCTCTCTCTTTCTCTCTCGAAGGACTCGACATCCACTTCTATCATGTGAAGCCGAGCGAGCAGGACGCGCGAAAAGCGAGAGTCATTCCGATGCTTCTTGCTCACGGATGGCCGGGCTCGATCGTCGAATTTCAGAAGCTCATCCCGTTGCTCACGACGGTGCAACCCGGTCGCGATTTCGTTTTCGAGGTGATCGCGCCTTCGCTTCCGGGTTACGGATTTTCGGAAGGCGCGGTTCGACCTGGACTCGCCACAGCTCAGGTATATTTGCCCCTCAATAACGCCTGCAATACGTATTTTCTAGTAGCAAAGATTTCCTACCTGACAGTAATTATAAAACTGCTCGTAATTTTTTTAAACGCGAATTTTTGCGATTTCGCAGATGGGCGTTATTTTCAAGAACCTGATGACCAGACTGGGCTTCAAGAAATTTTACACGCAAGGCGGAGATTGGGGCAGCATAGTCACCGCCAGCATGGCCAGCATGTATCCGGACAGGTGTGAATGAAATTAAAATAGACGCAATCGTCAGATCGCATCTGATGATACAGAAAAAAGATGGTTGGGTCAATTAAATCCAGCGATCACCGGCTGTCAAATAAATGTTTAGTTGAAGCAATGACATTTTTTATTTAAGATGGAAAAAATGTTGTTGAGCTGGCTAAACAATTTTTTTTACAGCCCGTGACTGTAAAAAAGGCGTAGGTTTTGTTGAATTAACAAATCTCTTTTCCCAGTGGATAGTGATGATTATGAAATAATTCTAAACGTTAAAATAATAATTGCAGGGTGCTGGGAAGTCACTCGAACATGTGTTACTCCTCGACCAGCCGGTCGCTTTTCTACAAGATGCTGGCCGTCTACTTTCCGTCTCTCCTGGTGGATCCCGAATACACGTCCAGGGTTTATCCTCTGTCGAAGCACCTGGGATTCCTCGTGCGGGAATCCGGCTACATGCATTTGCAGGCCACAAAACCGGACACTATTGGTCAGTGTCGTTGCAATAATCTGCCATAGCTATTATATTCATGATGTTTTTCCCTTCTTTTTTGTACAATTTCTTTACTAAAAATGGGCTTTAATTAATTTAAATGCACCCGGGAAGGTTTTATTTAATTTTATGGTGCGACGATTAAAAATGGGGTTCAATTAATTATTTTTTTTATTAAAAATTTAGTTACGTAAATAAATTCACGAATTAATTAAATAAATGTAATTATTTAATTTTATGGTGCGACGATTGCAGGTAACGCCCTTTCGGAGTCTCCGGTCGCACTGGCAGGCTACATACTGGAGAAATTCAGCACGTGGACGAATCCGGACTACGTGAAACGCGAGGACGGCGGATTGCTGGAGAAATACACGATGGACGAGCTGCTGGACAACGTGATGGTCTACTGGGTGACGAACTCGATCACGACGAGCATGAGACTCTACGCCGAGGATTTCTCGAGCGAGAACAGAGCCCATAATTGGGATTCGTAAGGAATTAACAAGCAAATTTATCGCAGATTCGATATATCTGCACTTCGATTTAATCGCCAGAAGTTCAAGGAGTAATTAATACTTGTGTGTTTATTTTCGCAGAGTTCCCATTAAGGTGCCAACGGCCTGCACGGCTTTCCCCTACGAGCTCGTTTATCACCCGGAGAAGCTGCTGAAACTGCGCTACAAGAATTTAGTGCAATACACTCACTTTTCCCAAGGCGGACATTTCCCGGCTTTCGAGGTGCCGAAGCTTCTCGCCGACGACTTCTGGACTTTCGTCGAGAAGGTCGAGAAGGTCGAGAAAGTCGACGACGCGGGTCGTAAATTATGAATGAGTTCGCGATTGTGAATAAGTTCGGAATTTAATGGATGTAACAAGTATTTTTTAAGCTCCGGTTTTGTTGTTCTTTTTTTTTCTTCTTTATTTTTTCAATAAAAAATTTCGTAACCTCGTACGACTCGATTGTCGCGGCGATAATTGCGGTGCGGAGAGTCTCGACTTTGCTCGACGAATAATCGCGGTGTCATCGTTGACTGGGCGGTAAAAATATATTTTTTTCCCTTAATGTAATTAGGGTCGGCGATAGGCGTGTGACGCGCGGGAATATCGCGCGGCTATTACTCAATCCCTTGATTAATAATACAACCGCGGTTTTAATGTAGGAGAGTGCGAGGACACCATATTTTTTTTTCGAGAGGAAAATAATACCTACTTATATGCCGTCGAGTAAATTACTGGAACGTAAATAAATATCGCACTTTTTGTCGGTTGACGGAAAATCACCGTCGGTGTCGCTGGCAACGCGCTCACGCGATCCACTGGAACTCATGATTAATGATTCTACGATCCGTTGTTAAAGGATTAAAGCGTCGAAAAAATTATATGAAATGTTATTTTACATGTAAATAAGTCAAGAAAAATCATATGAAGCTCAAATTTACAGGAATTACAATTAAAATCCTTACGAAATAAATGCATCCTTGCTTAATTAAGTTGGCGACAATTTTTTTTATCAGCTTTAGATATGCAGATAGGTTAATACCAAATCGGCGTAAATTTTTTTTTAGCTTGACGTGTCATTAAAAGTTGGATGAGTCACTGGCATGAAAAAGTTTTTTTTATAACAAAACATTTACTGATGAGTGTTAATTGGCTAATATATTGCATTTGATTTAATATTTGTGTAAGGAATTTCTTTTATCATGGTATGAATCACTTCCAAAGGATTTTTTTTACATGATGGCTACTCTTTTAATACTTGGCGTAACATTTTTGTTTTGAAGAAACATTATTTTCTTTATTTCACATATTTTTGAAAGTGAAAGTTGTAGACTGAAAGTCCACAAAAGAGCTTCACAGCTTGCGAAATCGCTACCCTTGGAAGGTGAGAAAATTAGGTGCTATAACTGAAAGTAGAACAAGCTATTGGCAAATAATAGCGACCAGTTAGGGCACCTCCGAAGAATATCCTCCCACTGTTTGTTTTGCGCTGCGAAATTGCTCAGTTTTATACACGCTAGGGTTACGAATCGCTTGCGAGAAGCGTTTGAGTCGTTCGCCATCTAGCGAACGTAACATTCGGTACGAATATTTCCACCGTTCGGCCGCTCTCGTCACCTGTCGCGACTCTCTTCCTTCTCCTTCCATTCTCCCAGCTTGCCGCTTCCAGCTGTTCCTCGCTTTCCTCAACGCGCTTGCGCTTCTCTCTCTCTCTCTCTCCCTCTCTCTCCTTTTCTCCTACGATCTATATTTTCTATAATCTCATTCAAAATCTTTTCGATTCCAAAATTACTGTGATCTTTATTTTTGTTGATTATCATTCCTATTTTAAGTGACTATATTATGTTTAATTTCATTTTTAGGCACCTACGTAAAAAAAAATCCAAATTACTCTGATCTTTATTTTTGTTGATTATCATTCCTATTTTAAGTGACTCTATTATGTTTAATTTCATTTTTAGGCACCTACATAAAAAAAACGCACGGGAGCAACTATTAAACTCACCTTCCACCGGACTTAATTACCCTTTTATGGGTAAATGTTAATTTAATTTTAATTAATCCATTTTGTTTTGGAGCACATTATCGAAACATGGTGAGATAGATATTCTTGGTGCAACAGAGTACAGGAATTTCATCATTAAGTATTTTTTATGTTGAGACAAGATCTTGTGTTACCTGGACGTGCGAGCAGTCAGTAGCTCTGTATTGAATAGATCGAACCATACTGAGCGCGAAGCGCGACGTTCAAATCGTACGGAGTGCGACGTCCAAACCATACGGAGCGCGAAGCGCGACGTCCAAGCGAGTGCCTTAAAAATCGCCTAAGTGAAAAATGTTCCAAAGTGACAGTCGGGTGTTAAAAACCGTTCTTTACGCACTAAAATTTCCGAAGACTCTGCTTTTCGCATCCTTCGTCACGCCTTTCGAACGAACCAAAAAAAAAAAAAAAATGGAAATCCGGGCCGGTCCTCCCTACAGTGAATCCTCATTTGTTTGCCATTTATTTTTTCCTTCATTTACAAATCGCAATCAATACACGCGCGTGCGCAAGTAACGCGGTAGTCTCCAAGGGTTCATAAACACGGCCGTGTGTGGTACACAATGCCACACGCTATATACACCGGTGTACGAGTCGCGAGTCGCGCACACAGAAGAAGAAAGAACGAAGCGCGCCGGATTTCGGCGAACCCACCCTGAGCGTCGCGACGCCCGCCCGCTTAGTTGGCGCCGTGCCACTCCAGGACGCGGTTCGCTGGCAGCGAGCGACCCCCGTTGCACGTGCCGACTCCTCTCCTCGCTCCAATACAATTATCGGCCGTCTACGCCTGTCCAATCCTTCTCAATATCGACTCCCGGGGACGAAACGCAAAACCGCGTCAACGGCTAACGAAGAATGTAAAACCCAACCCGGTGGTATAAAACCCATGAACACGACAACGCGAGTGGAAAATTCCGAGGGTTGAAAAGTACGCTCGCGTGAATCCTACAGGTGCACCGAACACCCGCGTTTCGCTTTTCCCGGTAAACAACGAACTTTTCCTCATCGCCGCGGAAAACACAATTACTGCTCTGATAAACATGAAACAAACGGTGGAAACAAAAACGTGACGAACATTTGTTAATTAGTTTTAGGACTTTTTTTGAGCGATGTAATTTACAGAGTTGTAATTAAAATTCGCTCGGAAGGTATTTTTTTATTGGACTATAGAAATTGTGCTTCGTTGTTTTTTTTTTTTGTTGTGTTTGATATAAACATTTGGAGCACGATGAAGACGAAGAGCGAAAAGATGCATCTTACGCGGGCGGATCTGGATGCCATACCGGATAAATATATAGCGACTATAGTGGATATTTTGATGGGCACGAGTAACGACACCGTGGATTTGTCCACGCCGCAAATACGAACATCCGTGGCGAATATTTATCCGCTGTTTATTGCGATGTACGCCGCGCTCGCTCTGGCTGGGACTCTGACGAATTGCGGAATGATTTATCACATTGTGCGGAACAAACTGTACGGCGATCCGACGTACGCCTATCTCATAAATATCGCTATATCGGATGTGATTAAGTGCGTATTCGTACTTCCACTGACTCTGGCTGTGTTGCTCGTGCAGAATTGGATCTTTGGGAAGTTTCTGTGCTTCTTTCTGCCGATGCTTCAGGTATGGAATTTTCGCACTCTCGAAAAATTTTGGTGGTTCTGATGACTAGTGTTAATTTTTTATGCTTTTTTAGTATTGTCAACTTTATCGTAGTTTTTATAGACACAGTTTATAGCAAAAGTATCGTTAAGGTTTTTTTGCTTCGCAGCTTTGTTTTCGCGGATTTTTTTTACGAGATTTTCATGTAGAAATAAGTTTCTGTAAAAAGAATTTTAAAAAGCTTCCTCGATGAGGAAGCTAAAAGGTGTTTTTTCGAGCATATAGAAAAAATAATGAAAAATAAATTAATGGAATAATGAATAAATAATAAATTATGAAAAATAACTTTATCGTAACTTTATCAACTTTATCGTACTTGTTATAGACACAGTTTGTAGCCAAAATATCGTTAAGGTTTTTGTGCTTCCTCATAGAGGCAGCTTTATTTTCGCGGATTTTTTTTCTCGAGATTTCCATGTAAAAATAAGTCTCTGTAAAACGAATTTTAAAAAAGCTTCCTGTATGAGGAAGCAAAAAGGTGTTTTTTCGAGCATATAGAAAAAATAATGAAAAAATAATGAAATAATGAATAAATAATGAGTTATGGCGTATGAAAGAATTATGGAGCGAATTGGAAGGCGTCGGGGTTGAACGCTTGCTGAGTTGGCCAGCAATACCTCATTTTCTGGCAATCGACCATTACCATTGTCAAACGATAATTGTGCTGAAAGCCCACCTTTACTGCGGTTGACCAGGTCCACTGTACATTCTCTATCTCTCACGATCGACTGCTCTGCTTATTCGTTTCCATGCGCGAATTTATATCACCAATAATATCTCTCGCTCCAGCAATTATTGCATTGTGGATCAATTATCGAGAGTCAAGGTTCGTCAGCAAACTACATGGAAGACGGAGAATAAATCGGTCACAATTAGCAACGTTCACTACAAATTCATGTGAAGAAACTCAGAAAACTCGTGACAGTGGCAGCAACTATTCGAGTGAAAAATATTAATAATAAAACATACCCTAAGTCTTAAAAGTGTTGAAGAAAACTCTACTTTGAAAAAAAAAAAAAAAAAAAAAAAGAAAAAAAAATCATGAAAATTTTCAATCGTTTTTTCATCGCCTAAAGGCGATGAAAAAGTCTTCCCCTTCAGTAAAGCTGAAGTTTATTTTATCCTTTTTATTTACTCATTTATGTACACAGAACGAGGCCGAGCCAAGAATTCGATTGAGTATCAAATCAGCACGCTTTTAAAATTGATCTGCTTACTACAAATTGCGTCGCCCGATTTATAGGAATCCTCTTACTTCAACTCTGAATTTGTAAGGATTGTTTTTGAAGTTAATACTTTAAAAGATCCATGACGCTAAAGCCAATTTTGTCATCATCTTTTATAAATTATTCTGTAGCTTGGGTTTATGAACCATAAAAAAAAGACAAAAAAATCCTTCCTTGCAATCCTAAAACAATATTAATATAAAACATATATTAACATATATTAATGCCTAAAACAATATTAATATTAATATTACAATATTCCCTATATATTGTAAAAATATTTGTTATGTAAAATACAGTGAAATGTAACTTCAGAATGAGTTATAATTAATTGCAGCAAAAGCCGCGAAGATTTACACGTGAAATTTAGTATAACAAATAACAGAGCTGACGACATATGTTGAAAAAAAAAAACAGAGAGGTCAGCACAGATTCTTCTAGCTTGGATGCGACTGAATATTTGGCAGATAGGAAATGAAAGTGAAGGTAGTCATGCGAGAAGCGATGGATCGGGCAATATATAGCCTGAAGGCTGCGATCCGGAGAAACTTGTGGTGGACTCTCCCCAATAGAAATTCAAGGTGGGTCTTCGCGGAGGGAGACCAGATAACAGAGGTATTTCCGGTGTATTATGTGGGGGGGTGAGACGCGAAGTAGGTGTAGAATATGCATAAAAGTAAGGGTTTATAAAAATTCGCTGCAGCATGATTGATTGACGCACCCGAGAATTTGTTAAGCTTTTCGGAGGCGATAGTGGTCGTAGCAAGACAAATTACGGTCGAGGACGACATCGACCGTGGTGTAGTAAAACGAATCGAGGTCTTCTAGGAGGGTGCTGCCACTGCTGTTGCTCGCATTCGGAATTACCGTACCCTCGAGTAATGGATGACGTGACATTTCGTGGTGTTAAATGACATTTTGGTGGTCTCATACGAAAATAGGTGTTGGCACTTATATAGTCATCTGTCGATAGAATGATCAATGAGAGATTTTATTTATTATTGATGTAAAAAAGAACGATAGGCCCTCCTTATGTTTTAGGTTTTCTACACCTAAAACATCTCTAAAAAATCAAGTAGGCAGAAAAATACAGTTTTCTATTTGTATCATAGTTTCCTACTTGAATTTTTATACAAACTGTATTTTTCATTACAGACTGTATTTTAGAAAAATACAGTTTGTATTTCTATACAAACTTTTTTTTTCAACATTTTTCTGCCTACTTGAATTTTTAGAGATTAGGAGGCAGAAAAATACAGTTATACAAACTGTATTTTTCTACCTACTTGAATTTTGAGAGATGTTTCAGGTGTAGAAACACCTAAAACTTGAGGAGAGTCTTTTTGCCTATTACCAACAATTGAGTCAGAAATAGGTAAAAAAAAACGGCATTATACCTATAAAAACGAGAATCCAACAACTGAGTAGGAAATCCACTATCAAAAAAATTGAAAACCTAAAACCACAATCGAGTATTCAATCTGATTACTTAACACACGTTTTCTGTACTTTCAGGACATGCCAATCCACGTTTCCATGATGACGTACTGGCTGATCGCTTGGGACCGATATAGGCTGTTGAGCGAACCAGGACGACCACGAATACCGGCATTCGTGTGTGCTATAGGATCCTGGTTCTTCGCAGTCTGCATAGTTTTGCCGCATCCCATATACACCACGTATCTGGATCTCGAGGTGAAGTGTCATACCTTTATCCAGCTTCAAGTTAAAGAGGATTAGCTCGGCTGTTGCCGTTCCAGCGTGCACCACTATAGATAATAAGGATATCGACGTAACTTGCGCTTTATTCCGAGTAAAGCTTACGCGCGGTCTGCAGTTCCAGGCTTATGTCCGATTTCTGATGTAGTCACGGTAACTGTTTCAACTAAATGGTCACATTTTTTATTGAATGCCATGATTTAAAATTTTTTGTTTTTATATTTTTTATTTAAATTTAAATTTTTATTGAACGTCATGACTTAAAATGTTGTATTTTTTATTTTTTTATTTAATTTTGAAATTTTATTGAATGTCATGACTTCAAATTTAAAAAAAAATGTATTTAAATTAAAAGTTTTATTAAATGTCATGACTTAACATTTTTTATTTTTATTTATTTTTTACTTAAATTCACATTTTTATTGAATGTCATGACTTCAAATTTTTTATTTTTATTTTTTTATTTAGATTTAAATGTTTATTGAATGCGATGACTTTGAATGTAAAGAAGTTTAAACCGCGAGGGCTATTTGAGGGGCCTAGAGAAAAAGGGATGAATCTGCAGAGTATGCCTCATACATGCTACGTATTTATCAAGTTCTCGAAATATATGAGGATGGTAGATAAACTTCATGTCGTCGTACCGTTTGTATGCCCAGCAGTATGAATCGAACATGCGGATGCGTCAAATGCGTCTGCTTTTCCGGACTTATTAATACGGTATACCGACGGAAAATTACACCCTTTGAAAATAAAATACATTTCTGCGAAAATTCCTTTCAAGCATGTTTCATAAAGGATTCAATATTCGACATATTACTTGAGTGCTTGCTCTCATTCAATGTTTTTTTTGTACGCTGTCTCCAGTGATTCGGAAGCCACTGTAAAAAATAGTCCAACAAATGGCATGAGCCAATTATGGTTAAGGTCTTCGATTCGACCTAGCAAGTCTGAACACCGAAAATATCACCGAAGATATCACTGAGTACTTTTCGAACATTTGAAGCACCGAGATTTTGGTCGAAAGCACCGAAAATTCGTTTCTTTGGGTCTTTCGAAAGTTTCGTACTTTTTCGCTGAAGCTCGTATAAACGAAACCCTGAAGCACGACACTTTCAAGACCCAAACAAATGAATTTTCCGTGCTTTTTCGGTGCTCTCGACCAAAATATCGGCGTTTTAAATGTTAGAAGAGCACTCGGCGCGTTCATCGGTGGTTTTTCGCTGACAGTCCTCTTTGTTCTTTCGGTGCTTTTTTCAGTGCGCGAATTTGCTAGAGCGATTCCTGCGATGCTGAATTGCGTGGCTGGTGGAAAAAACTGACGGGTGGCAACGAAGCTCCGGATACAGGAGATGCGACCTACGATTGTATTTGTGTACGCGTTGTTTACAGTCAGCTAACGCTTAGACGCGCTCCGGTGCTCAATCAGAGAGCTCGAGACCACGATTCGCGGAAGGGAGATGGAATTGGTTTGAGGCGCCCGAAACCCTGAGGGGATGAGTGTACAATACATACACATTAGATGCTCCTTTTATATTGACAAAATGTACTTTTAGATGTACAAAATATATGTAGAATATATAGCAAATAAAATTATTTTCATGTGGATAGAATTGGCATAAATATTTTATCAATTTTTGCGTAATGTAAAAAATACTGCAAATATATATGATAAAAGGGACAATATGTTTGATTTTAGATACAAAGAGGAGTATTTTCGAAAATTAATATTTCGTTTAATTTCATTGTGAACTTACTGGGAAATTGTGAAAAAATGAAGACGCAAGTTTTTTCAATAATATTGGACTGAGGAATTTGATAAGCAAAGGTGAATGTTCGATGCGGTCGGAAACTCCGCATTGGATTACTTATAGAGGGTGTTGAACCGGGACAGGAATGTCTGAATAGCAGAAAGACAAATTATCGATATTTAAATAATTAAATATGAAGACGGAAAAAAGGCCAGAACGTAACAATTAATTCATTTAATCTCACTCAATGCTCATCTAATTTAATTAAATACGCACGAAATACATTTGTCTCCCTCCTAAGTGAGGACGGTGCTGCTGGGATGGCATGCTCATTTCCTACCCAAACTTTTTAGGTAGGAAATGAGAATACCGTCGCACAGATTGCGCACTCATATTTTAATCCAATTCATTTAATCCAATGTCTGAAAACGCAAAAACTTCCAACTGATTCCGTTCGTCCGTCGCATCATTTGTTTTGTCTACGAGAATTAATATCCAGTTAAAAAGGCTACATCATCTGATTAAAAGTTTCCTGAAACTGGGCATCAAGTTATAAACTTGACTATAAAACAAGCTTCAAGCAACTAATAACGTAAAATAATTACGCTGCATTGTTGAAAACGTGTAATGGTTCCTGTAGTCTCAGACTCTAGCAAACTAACATTTTCATATTTGTCTTTTTTGCAGCCCTTCAGGAAGCAACAGTTTCAAGGTATTGGCATTTGCGTGACGAATCTCACTGACGACATTCAGCAGTACATGAGAGGCCTGTTTCTATTAACGTGAGCATGACAGCAATTCTTTTGCGCTTTAAAACACAAGTTTCAAGTTCATTGTAACGAAGATGAGGAGGCCTAATGGGAATCGTAGAAATATTGAAAAACAATAAGGTGACTGCGGATAAGTTTTGGAGTAATTTTACAAAGATGCATATTAAAAAACCATAAGGTGACTGCAGATAAGTTTTGGAGTAATTTTACTAAGGTGAATATTGAAAACCCATAAGGTGACTGCGGATAACTTTTGGAGTAATTTTACAAAGGTGGAAACTAAAAAACCATAAGGTGACTGCGGATAATTTGTTGAGTAATTTTACAAAGGTGAATATTGAAAAACCAATAAAATTACTGCGGATAAGTTTTCGAGTAATTTTACTAATCTATACAATTTCATTGAGCTTTTATCGGTCTGTGACAATAAAAATACGTGCATCGAGAGGAAGATCCTTTTCATGTTCGCATCTGTCTGGGCTAAGCAAAAACTGTCCTAAGATTACAAGGTAGATCAGAGAATCTGGGAGTATCCCGTGGCTTCACGCTCGATAACTCACCGCCGTTGGGATTCCGATAATGTAACTGTGAATAATTCATCCTGTGCTCTTAAGCTATGTGCAAGGTTGGCGGTCGTCGGATAGCTTTTGGTCGAAATAACCTGAGCAAGCGGGCGGTACTCTTGTCCTTTTCAATATATATGTAAAAAAGTTGCAAAGTAAAACTTTGCGCATTACATTGCTTCCTCCTTAATTTCTATTTTTCACGAAATCACCTCGATGAAGAAACTTATTTATTGATTTTGGCTTCCTCATAGAGAAAGGTCTGCGAAAAATATAAATTGTTGCAGCCTTATCGTAGCAGTAATTGTTAAAAATAATTGAGTACGAAAATGAATAAAATCATTGAAGATATAATTTATTACGGAGTGACGCAAGTACTAATAAATGTATTGATACGGTATGACGAACCACCCGAGACTTTAGATTTCTTTCTAATTGTAGCTACATCGTACCCTTGGCGGTAACCGCGTACATTTACGTAAAGGCGAGCCGGGAGCTACAGACGCAAGAGGGACCGCTGGCGGTGGCTTTGTTCGAAGCCCGTGCGAAGGATTCCTTTTCAAGGCACGGCAGTAACACAAGCAACGATATCACGTAAGGCTTCTCGCAGTTGCAATTCTTGTTAACCGATGCCATAGCGATTATTATATCGCGTACCTATATTATTAGAGTCTACAATTAGCCTTATTTATTTACTATACTTGGTTCGTAAATTTCATACACCTTTTTATTATAAAAATGTTGTAATTTACATAACATTTTGAATTGTGTATTTATTTTTCTCCGGCCTTTGATCCATTACAATACAAATTGCTTTTTTTGTTTTATTTTTTTTATTGTTTTATTATGTAAAATTGATAAAAAATTGTTTTATTGTATTTTGGCTTCCTTATAGAAGAAGGTTTGTTTTCATGCAAGTTGTCGTTGTTAACATTTTCATGTGAGGACACTTCAAATGGTCTTAAATGTTGTCAAAAATGGTTCAGAAAAAATGCCTTTTTGAAAAATGTAATTTCTATCAAATCTTCTATAAAATTAAATATGCAAAGCTCGACTTCGCATCCTTGTTTTTTATTCAACCAATTACGGAGGGTCTGCTCAGTATTCTACGAGTGGTTTCTACCACGAAACAAACCACACCGGACGTCCGTTAACTAAGAATCTTAATTTCAAACATATAAAAACAATGAATATATGAAACCCCATTAACGAAGCTGAGGCTTTCAAGATTGGCTAACCGATTCGCGACTCATCACCGATGTCGGCTCTAGACGATACGTTTTTCGGACACATTCTGTCCGAACCGTTCTCCAAGTTTACCAAGCTGGTTAACTCTTCAATGTGTTGAGTCAGGGTGTCTTAGAAGATGAATGTCTACGTACTAGCTATGGAGGAGTATAGGACTTTGCTGGACTGATGTAGAGGACTAAAGGCTGATGATTGCAGGCGGTGTATTGATGTGATGGAGAATCAAGACAAGGAGGGCGAAACCATACCTGCAATTTCGGATTAAGCACCTAATCAGAGTTGAATACCTCACGACGCTCAATTGTCGCTGTATCATGAGGCTTGATTGGGCGAATTATGGTCACAGATGTAACGATCTCAATACATGCTGTACACTAGTATAATCAGGATGAGTCGGATCCAAAGATAGTTCACGTTACATAGAAAAGGAACTATCATAGTTATAACAATAATGACTTCCAAAACACTTTATTTATATTTCTGACGCTTTTTTAAGCGTCAGAAATAGAAATGAAGTGTTTTTATTTTTATAAATAACTCGCCCAAATTTTTACTCGCATTATCTGATTATACCTGCAAAAAAGCATGAAAATGCTATCATTTTATCAATCTAACATATGTATAACTTCGCATAGAGTGGTTAAAATAAGTTGCTTCAAACAACTTAGTAAAAGATTTTCGTCGGCCGAATCTCTTAATAGCAACGAATAATTAACTATGATAATTTCTTTTTTTTCAGATCCATCCGCACAACAAGAAATGGAACACGAGAAAGCGGCAGCGTAGTCACAAGTGGAACGGTTGGGCTTTCTGCCCTCTCGCATACTTATGACTTGTACGATGCAGAGTTGGACGTTTGTAAGGAGAAACGTACGCAAAAGTACCTCATCTTCATGGTTTCTGTATTCGCTATCCTCTTCTGCCCGTTGATGGTACTCAAGTAAGTGCTTCATAAACGGCTTCACAATATTTTTCATAGGTCAGGGCAACACTTCGATAGTATGAAAATTGCAGCACAAAGTAGGCGGTCGAATGTTGTATCGACAATAGGAAATAAAAAAGCAACGAATTATTTATTATTGCATTCTTTTGGTCGTTCAAAAACTGTTTGAAAATTGCTCGTTGAAGTGATGAGCGGATTCAATTTAACTTTGCATTTTATTATCAATCGTTTGAAATTGTAAACAGTATCAAATATTAATCAAAGTATTTATAAAACAAATATTGGATTTCAATTGAATCAAAATGCATCTGTATGTATTTTCAATCAGTTATATACATAAATTAGAAGGGGATTAAACGGCCTGTTGGGATGCAAAATGAAATGGGACTGTAAAATTGAGTTAAGCTGTTACAGAGAATATTGGCATCGAAAATAGCTTCGGGCAGTTGATCGTAATTACGCCGGTAACTCTCATTGCCTTTATATGGACAGAATGGTTTGTTTAAGTGCCCGCAGGCCAGCGCAATGGCCCAAATATATGTCTGCATACGGTTAGAAATTTACAGCATAATTGGACAAAGGAGATTACACGATACATACGTGTATCAAGAGGCGCGTTAGAGTATGATGGCCAAGTATTAAAATAAATTAATTCGGCCTTCTCACGATGTCCTGACCGATCCTGATCGAGACACTAGCGCTACTCTTGCTTTACTCGACGTTCGCCCTTTTCTCGTCAGCCAGGAAATTGTAACTCGAATTATCTGAGGCAACACGAGGCGGACGCCAAATGTATTACTTCTAATAATATACAGTATAATCAAAATCAAACATCAATCAAAGTATTTATAAAAACAAATATTTGATTTCAAATCAATGAAAAGAGAAAAATATATTTTTTTTTTTTCAAAAGAGAAAAACATATTTATTTTCAAAAGAGAAAAATATATGTATATTTTTGTTCTCTTTCAAATTAGACCTGTAGCTATGAAATCGATTCCTGTAATGCTGATATCTGGCAAATCGTCATTTTGGCCGCGATTTGTCCGGACTTACACAGCTTTAGAATTTGCCCCCTCGCATATACGTGTAACGCTTGGCTTGCGCACTCAAACAGGAGCAGCGGGATCAAGGTCGCAGGGATCGGCTGAGCGACTGGCTCGCTCTCGCCTCGTCAGCGTATGACAGCTCAGCGGATCACATTGCCGCTGAGTGCGTAACCTAATTTATCATCTCGTTTAATTCCTGGGATTTTCATTGTATGACGGTGGTAAATTCAGTGCACATGGATGTATTCGGGATTGAATTAGGTACATGAAAGCTGAAAGAACGTCAGTAAATTGATGTAATGTCAGTTGACTTGAGTTAAAAGAAATCGATAATAAAAAAAAAATTCAATATACCATAAAATCCGAACCCCTTCACAGATTATCAGCAAATTTGGTACTTCGCAGCGATTAATATTACTTTTCGTCTTTACAAAATTCCAATTTATTTTGTAAGCTTTGACGGGAGTTAGACCAAAATATAAATTTTTGAAATTTTTAGAATCCTATGAAATCCGAACTTATTTATGGATTCATTCCAAATCCCTCTTTTAAAAAATTCATGAGTAACGGAAAGCATTGTTAGCAAACTATTAGAGATGTGATTGGTTGCCAGGAAAGTCCGTGATAAACAAAATCAGTTTGGTGTCAAATTTGAAAAATTTCATAAGAGGACAGGCGGGGCAGTACCCGTAACCTTTTAAAGCTTTATAAGAGCGCAGCAGCGCAAAATTTATTAACCTATTATAGGTGATATTATGAAATAAACATTTCCGAGGTCAATTTTAGCGATTTTCGGTCCGGAGTCGGATCTACGATTTCCGACAGAAAGATCGTCGCCAAAAAATATTTTTTTCAAAATCAATTAAAAAAGGTTAATATACAGTGTTTTCGGGGGTAGAATATGCGACTTGAGACGGATGGTATAGGTTGAAAGTCGATATTTTGAAAAGAAAAAAAATTGGGGTCGATTTTCGGTCCGGAGCTGGATCTACGATTTCTGACAGAAAAAATATTTTTTTCGTCGCCAAAAAAATATTTTTTTCAAAATCGATTAAAAAAGGTTAATAACCAGTGTTTTCAGGGGTAGAACATGCGACTTGAGAATGATGGTATAGGTTAAAAGTCGATATTTTGAAAGGAAAAAAAATTGGGGTCGATTTTCGGTCCGGAGCCGGATCTACAATTTCTGACAGAAAAAATATTTTTTTCGTTGCCAAAAAAATATTTTTTTCAAAATCGATTAAAAAAGGTTAATAACCAGTGTTTTCAGGGGTAGAATATGCGACTTGAGAATGATGGTATAGGTTAAAAGTCGATATTTTGAAAAGAAAAAAAATTGGGGTCGATTTTCGGTCCGGAGCCGGATCTACGATTTCTGACAGAAAAAATATTTTTTTCGACGCCAAAAAAATATTTTTTTCAAAATCGATTAAAAAAGGTTAATAACCAGTGTTTTCAGGGGTAGAATATGCGACTTGAGAATGATGGTATAGGTTAAAAGTCGATATTTTGAAAAGAAAAAAAATTGGAGTCGATTTTCGGTCCGGAGCTGGATCTACGATTTCTGACAGAAAAAATATTTTTTTCGTCGCCAAAAAAATATTTTTTTCAAAATCGATTAAAAAAGGTTAATAACCAGTGTTTTCAGGGGTAGAATATGCGACTTGAGAATGATGGTATAGGTTAAAAGTCGATATTTTGAAAAGAAAAAAAATTGGAGTCGATTTTCGGTCCGGAGCTGGATCTACGATTTCTGACAGAAAAAATATTTTTTTCGTCGCCAAAAAAATATTTTTTTCAAAATCGATTAAAAAAGGTTAATAACCAGTGTTTTCAGGGGTAGAATATGCGACTTGAGAATGATGGTATAGGTTAAAAGTCGATATTTTGAAAAGAAAAAAAATTGGAGTCGATTTTCGGTCCGGAGCTGGATCTACGATTTCTGACAGAAAAAATATTTTTTTCGTCGCCAAAAAAATATTTTTTTCAAAATCGATTAAAAAAGGTTAATAACCAGTGTTTTCAGGGGTAGAATATGCGACTTGAGACGGATGGTATAGGTTGAAAGTCGATATTTTGAAAAGAAAAAAAATTGGGGTCGATTTTCGGTCCGGAGCTGGATCTACGATTTCTGACAGAAAAAATATTTTTTTCGTCGCCAAAAAAATATTTTTTTCAAAATCGATTAAAAAAGGTTAATAACCAGTGTTTTCAGGGGTAGAATATGCGACTTGAGAATGATGGTATAGGTTAAAAGTCGATATTTTGAAAAGAAAAAAAATTGGGGTCGATTTTCGGTCCGGAGCTGGATCTACGATTTCTGACAGAAAAAAGATTTTTTTCGTAGCCAAAAAAATATTTTTTTCAAAATCGATTAAAAAAGGTTAATAACCAGTGTTTTCAGGGGTAGAATATGCGACTTGAGAATGATGGTATAGGTTAAAAGTCGATATTTCGAAAAGTACAAATTTCTGAGGTCGATTTTGGCGTGTGATTAGCTTAGTTCAATAAAAATCGCCTGTAGCTTCGCTTTATTTGGAAAAGAATGATTTAACTCGATAGCTGAAGATTTACAGCAGCTCGTGACTTTCATATTGCGACACCTGCAATCCCAAATGACAGCTACGTGTTTGCCATTCTGAGGCAACGAGAGCTGGCACGAAATAGAGTTACATGCCGTTCGTTCTCACTTTATCTGCATAGACCGAAGCTCTGACGAGAAATGGCTGATGTCAATCAAAGAGGGTGATCGACGAGCGTGAGAGAGGAGACTGCGAACCGACTCGGACGAGTATTGACGGCTGAGTCTGAACAATCGTTTCGCTTCGTGCCAAACGTTTCTGTGCACAGTATCGCAAATTCGTGAATGCCAATTAAAACTCAGATTGTTGAGTATATAATTTGAGTCAACCGCCATGTGTTTTTTTTTCTTTTCATTTATTTACATAGCATACAATCGATCCACGGTATACTGAGAGAAATCGTTCAAGTTCTGGTAACTATAAAGTGACAGCTATCAAATTTTATTGATTGCTATTATTTTATGAAAATAAAATAATCGCATTTCGTACTATTATTTTTTTATTTTAATAGCATTTCATGCTATTAATTATTTACATTATTTTATTTGTTTAAAATAATAGCATTTCATGCTATTATTTTATTTTCACGGTAATTAATTAATAGTTATGATAACTGCATCATAATAACCATAACTAGAAAAATAGTTGATGTACCTACAAAAATTAATTGCCACTTTATGGTTGTCATTTTATAGTTGCCAATACTAGATTTTCTTCTCAGTGTTTTTTTAATTACCATTTGTTCGGGAGAAAAGGTTGCTGGAAGCAAAACGCTGTAGCTGATAGCCGACTGGTGTCGACAAGCGTCCCAAAGCATGAAAAGACCTGCTGTACAAGCTTCGACGTAAAACTCATCAAGAAAGAGTATTACAACATTTTGACATTTTCTTACACAGCTGTTTACGGAACCGTCGCTAGATATTTATTTCAGAGTGAGAGCAGCAATATAATTTACGATCCCCTAAGCGTACAAAAGAGAACAATGCTGCAGTCCTTTGAAGACGATGACGACACTACCGAAGGCAGGAAAAATGCGGAGAGGTGAAGTTTGGCGAGTTGGGCAAACCAACCGCCAAATGGCTCACAGGTTTCCCGTATTTCTTCCAGGGAACACTTGGTCGGTGGACCAGAGTATACGTCGAAGCTAGGGCTAAAATTTAAAGCTTTACCCGAGAACGTAAACTGCCAAAGTTTCGAACGAAGTTGGAGGCTTACGTCCCTCTCGGTATAATACTGTGGCTCTGTGTTCAGTCACCCTCCGTCGCCCCTGTTTCTGCACTTAAGCGTATTTTTTTACTTCGCAACGTGACAATTGTACGTGAGAGTACGGCGGCCAGGGGCGACGGAACTTTTACGAAGCTTTTGCTTCGCTTGGATTCCCGTAATTTCGGGGCCATGCTCGCCTCGTGCCTGAGTATATCTCAATATTTTAATAATACTTCACGGGGGTTTGGACGATGACAAAAGAATACGGTATGAAGTGCCGTATTATATTCCAAAGCGGACGACAATGGAATACGGCAATGAGTGATGGAAGGTAGCCGTCAAGGGACCATCGAGATCAATATTTTTGATCATGAGTAAGATAACTTAACGTTTTTGTTAGTTGGAAACAGTTTTGTAAGTCCCCATTACATTTAGAATTAAAGTTTTTACGTTACGATTTTATAACGATGATCTGTAGCGATTATAAAATTATATGTGAACTTTTGAATAGTCGTAAGAAAAACCGAATTTTTAATTGAATTTAATTGAAATCCATTATTTTCGCAATGCATTAACAGTGTTTCTTCATTTTTTCAATAACATTACCATGAAGTTTTATGGGAAATTAATATTTCTTGCCTTTATTTAAAAGTTTACACATCATATTATAATCATTACGAGTTGTTATTATAAAAGCACAATTACAAAGCCAATCGTACCATAAATTTTATTTCTGTAAAAATGAGGGATTTACAACTCTGGTTAGAAGCTGAGTCCGTTTCAATATCCACTTCGTTCGGCCCTTTCACGATTGTCTTTTTATACAGAAGTCCATTCATAGCTACTTTCAAATCAATCCTACTTAAAAAAAAAAAAAACGTTTCTTCGACTCGTTGGATTCAGAAGATAACTTGCTGGAGATTTTAACGCTCGTCATACCTCATGGGGCTGTCCGACAAGCCGCTTCCAAGGCTCACTTTTGTCGGACATTTATGTGGATTATAACTTAATTTGTATTAACGATGGTTCTCCTACTCTGCGAACCCGTCCAGGAAAAAATATTTCTCCTGGACGATTCTCTTTTCACGATTTTTTTTCTCCTATTCAATATATCTCACCCTCCTATCACCGGGTCTCACTCCTTTTGCCACCTGGAAAACGGAACCCGACTCTCTCCCCATACAGAAATAAAGTATATGCGAGATATATAAAAGATGTATTCCAGATATAACAAGATCTATCTATCTGAAAAATTGTATATGTCGGATCTATTTTAGGATGTGTACGAAATCTGTGCGAGCAAAAATAGATCTAAGATATATTAAAAATGTATTTTTATCATATGATATGCCCGGAAAATTGTATATTTCAGATATATTTATTTATATATTTCTTTTTCGTGGGTGTCACCAGTGACCATTTTTCCATCTCGATGTCAGTCGGTATTTCCATCACAATATCTTCTCAGTCTTCTCAAAGCTTCGCTCTTAAAAACGTTGATTGATCGACCTTTTTCAGTATGGAAAATAGTTGAAACGATGAACCATGAAATTGCAGAAGGTTTTGACGATTCCTTTCAATAATTAGTATGAACCAAATCTAAGGATTTCTACACGATTTAATTGCTTTGACCATCTAACACCGATTCCCTCAAAGATTATTTCGCATTCGCTTCAACATGTATGACTGTCACAATTTTTTTGTTTTATTTCTCCGTTCGGAGAGCAAATAATATCTCAAGCCAGATGAGAGTTTACGAAAAGCCGGTACGAGTCTCACAGTGCGATCGATTATTCCCTCTCTGCTGCCTACGCCGTGCTCCCTCTCGTTTCTTATTTACCCTCTAATTCCCAAGTCCCTCTGCTCGGTATACTTTAGATAAGAGTCAAGTTCGAGTTCTCCAGGAGAAAATTATAGATATACTCGAGCGAATTTTTGTTTCAGACTGGTTATCCCTAAGATAATCATATAGATCAAACCATATATACCAGCCAATATTCTATCTATTTTTAAAAAATAATATTAATAATAATATTAATAAATAATGAATATTCGAGAATTTATCGAATATTCGATAAATATTCGACGACAGGCAAGTGGCACTCGTGGGATTCACGGCTATCATACTGATGGAAACGCGAATTATCTCCTCGTCACAATAAATTAGATTTAGGCCATTTCAATTATTATGTGTCTTTTGTTACAGACTGGCGAAACTCGCCACGGTGGAGACATACGAAAACACTGGACACTTTGACATAATGTTCACGATGTTTGTCTGGCTGGGTTTCACCTCGACTGTGACGACGCCAATTATTTACTTATCGTGGCAGATGAGCAGGTACGCATAATATTGTTTCTTACCCTCCATCCGTTCGTAATTTACGTTGCGGCTTCATTCATGAAAAATCATACGGCGTGTGCCATTCATTTCTTTAAACATTTTATTTTACATTTCTTTAAACATTTCTTTAACCATTTCTTTAAACATTTTTTTTTTTACATTTCTTTAAACATTTCTTTAAACATTTCTTTAAACATTTCTTTAAACATTTCTTTAAACATTTCTTTAAACATTCCTTTAAACATTCCTTTAAACATTTCACTTCATTAAAAATTTCTCCCAACAAAATTTGGAAAATGATTTTTATTATTCTTCGAAAGTTGTTCTCATACAAAAAACAATTTAATTATTTTTTAAGACATTTGTACAGGAATGATGATTGCTAAGGGTTTCCCATACACAGCACTAGTTGACAAGTCGTTGTTTCAGACTTAATACAGTAGATGGTGCAGATTGTTTGTACCAGGACAGAAGGGAATAAGAATTTATCGCTGCTAGTGCTGAGAATTGCATTGACTACGATAGGCCGACCCACTTTAAGGTACAACCGACGATTGAAATGAATAATTCATTAACTTCGTTGAAGCCGCATTAGATGAAGTGCATCAACGAACTGGAAGGAGAGCACAGAGTCATGATTAACGGCCAACTACTTACAGACTCATCTCTCCCGCCCTCTTGAGCTATTATTCTCCCCATCGGCCGCCACTTTTTTCATCATTTATTCCAAGAGGGACAGGACTCAAAGTCTGTCTGCAATTAATCGTTTTCTTATCTTGGTCCCTCCACTCTGTACACCCTGTAATTCCTACATTTATACTTTGCATCCATTTCACTGTTACGTGCGCTGAAGTTAATTCGCATTTATTTCATTTTCCTACAAAAGGCAACAGAAGCTTCGTCTTTTAATCAACCTGCCTGACGCTACGTTCATAAGTAATTAGGTTTTCATTATACCTTCCTTTACACTCTTTACATATTTAATTTCTACCCTGCAATTTTGATCTGCAGGATCAAAATGTTTTGCTTCCATACAGAGGAAGGAAAAAATCTTTAAAGCATTTTACAATCAACATTTTTTCATGAAAGCATTTTACAATCAAGCAATCAGAAATCTGACCTGATCTGATTTGCGCATCAATCGTTGAGCGGGATGCTTTTTTTCTAAGCTTTCAATGCATTCTCATACAGCAGAAACTAAGTAAAATACAATCCTGCTTAATAATTCCCATTGGCACTGATAGAAACCGTTCAAATGGACAAAATTCCCATTAAAAAAGTAATCGGTTCAAACAGGTTTCAATCGGTTTTTTGTCCACTTTATTGATTTCCAATCGGATCTTTTAAACAGGAAAGTAACGTTATAACAAAGACGTGAGGAAGTATCGACTACGTATCGAAAACAGCTGCCGCAAAATGCCGGTGGTTCTTATCTAGCCCGCAAAGCGTAAGATGACTTTGACGGCGTAGAACATTCGCTAGATTATGTACGTGCCGGGAAAGGTAATTTTGATAAGCAAATATTTGTCAAGCTTTTTACCTTTCGCGACGGTTTCTGGAAACTCGCTTCGAGCTTTTTACCCCGCGCCGAGGTCACGTTGATGAATTTATTATGGTGTCGGTTTTGCGCTTCCCGTCACACTGTTCGCGAATAAATCGCCACCGCAAACTCGACATTGCAGCAGCTTTTGCAGCGACTGTTGTAAGTTGATAATAATATCGAGGGATACCTACTGTCTTTCCGCCTGGACGCTGAATTTTTCCGCGACAATTCGAGCGCATAAAGGTCATCGCTCTCTGTGAAAGAGGCGTCGGGGAGATGTAATTGCGATTAATAGGATGCGTGGGTACTCTTGGGACTGAGGCTGCGCTTTCCACTCCTGGAAGCATGTCTCTTATGACTTACCGACACGTGTAGGTTATTCAAAGAGAATGGAGGGGAGTAAACGACGCCCCAGTGGCTATGAGTACTGCCGCCTCTTTAATAATCCGTTAAAGCTGAACAATACAAGATGCCCGGACGTGAAGCGGGTGGCCGATTCACCACTAAGGGTATTCAAATGTACCCGTTTTCACGAGTTATTAATAAAATCATTGAGGATCTTCTTGCGTCGAAGGACATTGACATTATGTAATTAATCTATAATTCTACCGATCTTTTGCTACAAATGGAAAATATAAGAAAGCTCTTCAAATTTACCATATTATTATTATTATTATTATTATTATTATTATTATTATTATTATTATCATTATCGTCATCGTCATCGTCATCGTCATCGTCATCGTCATCGTCATCGTCATCGTCATCGTCATCGTCATCGTCATCGTCATCGTCATCATCATTATTATTATTATAATTATATTAAGTATTTTATACGTAGTTATAGCAGTCCAGATGAGTCAAATCGGATGTCTCGAAAAGAAAATTATTCGGGCACAAAAAAGTAAGTTTTAATTCCAACATAATCGCTTTTGTTACAGGCTTACGAAGGAACGAATTCGCGCTTACTTTCGACATTCGAATCACCGACTGGCGAAACCACCGGAGGACATTGTGAGGATGACGGATTACCAGGTACCTCGTCAGGGTCTAGCGAATGTTGGATACACTCAGAACGCACGCGCTGGAACTGTAGCTGGTAACAATAGAACCAGCACGAGTTCCAGGGAAAGCGCGAGCTTGCAGAGTCCGGTGCTCGGATCCACTAATTCGTATAGGGCCAACTTGGTTTGAAATTAATCTATATACGCGCTTTATAATGAAGTATATAATTATTGTGCGGTTATCTCGTTTGCACGAGAATAAAACATACGAGTGAGGTGTTCGGGTATTGCGGAGGTAATTTGATCAGCGCGTGGCGCTTTATATTGGTTTTTAAAACCGTCAGATTTAGCGAATTTGTGGAAATGCATTTTCATTGCGCTGTACACTGATTTTTTTGAAGCGTCAGTTTGAGCAGATTTGTGAAGCATTTTTTATACCATTTTCATGGTTTAATTTTTTTTACCATTTTCATGGTTTAAAAATTGATTTAAAAAAGAAAGCGAAACAATGACTTTTATGTTACTCCGATAAGTTTCCTTACAACCAAAATTGGTAGAGCGTTGTGCGCAAGTTTTTTTGATCAGTTTTCCATAAACGTATTAGTGTCTCAGAATTCGCGCGTAAATAAGCCCGGGAACAGCGTTTGGAAGGTAATCGTCGGTGACAAATATCATGAGACTGAAGTCTTGCTCTGCTCTGAATCATCGACGCTTGTGACACGGAATGTTTCGAGTGTAACGATTGAGGATGATCCATGAACCCCGATATTCCGGAAAATCTTGATGGTTAATTAATCTACGTCCAAAAGGACTAACCAATAGATGTGGCTATGATTGCATGTTACCCGGATATAACGGTAGCGGGACACAATCAATTTACTCTGATGGTACGTCTGACATAGGAAACGTAAGTTGTATATACATAGTATGTACCACATATCTGAATATCTAGGGTATGCAATACGTGCGATACGCTACACGTATTCAATACCTGTTTCTTCGTCTATTCGTTCGTATAATATTATGTAGGAAAAGTGAAACTCTAGTCAGGGCCACCTTCACAATTTTCTCTCTTCTCAGGCCCAAAGAGTTATTTAGGCTTTATTGAGACGAGTTGCGACGAGGAATTTCCTCTCCACCCCAGTCCTGGAGGAATTTGTCGTCGTCGAATAAATATATCCGTTCCGTGCCAGGATTCGCAGTTTCAGATTGTCGTATTATTCAGTCGTCGTCGATTGTCAGGCAAAAAAAAGAAGAACAATTAAATTATACAAATCGGAATATCTGTGAACAGATGATCGGGGAATATTATTGAAAAAAGTATCCAAGTTTGCTCTTGCAACGATTTTGTAACGCTGTGATTATTGCAAGTAAGACGAAGATAATTTAATTTTGTTTTGTGTGAATTATTGAAAGAGTTTGTTTTCATTATAAGCTTAAGACGTCGAGCCGCTTTTTATTCAGTACAAAGTCGATTTTATTCCGCGACTCTTTGCGGCGGCGCGGAGAGTGTGTTGTATATTTTTATAAGTATAACATTATATGAAGCTGTTTGCAAAAAAATGTGTGCTCGTCATCGAGCAGACGAGTTAGAAAGAAAATAATAGCGGGATATGGAATGGGTATTTGTGTTATGCAAATATAATGTTACGGAGTGCATGGCCGTCCATTTGGTGTAATTAATAATGCGTAAATAAGCGACAAAATCTTATAATCATCGTGACATTTATGTCGTTCTTCTGGTCCACTATTCAACAGAGAATACGTTTCACCTCTTTCTGGATAATTATAAAAATAAAATATTCGGATAAAATGTTTAGTTATGTCTTCAAAAGCCTCTATACCCGAATTTCATTCGTTTTTTTTTACTTTTATGTAAAAATCTCGATGAATAAAAAATTCCATGTAACAGCCAAAAGTAGTAATAAAACACACCCTAAGGCTTAAATATTTTTATGAAATCCTTCATAAAAAAAAATCATGAAAATCAGCCATTTTTTTATAAATCTTATCTCTTTCTGGATAAATATAAAAATAAAATATTCGGATAAAACATTTAGTTATGTCTTCAAAAGCCTTTATACCCGAATTTTATTATTTTTTTACCTGCATATAAAAATTGCAATTCCGATGCTACTAGACATGCGTAACATCCCGAAAAATAAACAAATACCATGTAACAGCCAAAAGTAGTAATAAAAAACACCCTAAATCTTAAAAATGTTTAAAAAATCTTTCCTAAAAAAAAAAAAAATAACAAAAAAAATCAGCAATTTAAAAATAAAGAAATAAAAATAAAATTTAAAATAAATAAAAATAAAATGAAAATCAGCAATTTTTTTTTCATCGCCTAAAGTATCTCCCCCCTCAAAATTCACGACAGCATGTCACACTCCCAGCGCAGCTAATATTATCGCGCTCGAGTGATTAATTCTCGAGATCTCGCGACTCAACTCGCGCCAACTGCAGCGGCGTCAGCCGCATGCCATCGGCTGCAATCAATTTTCGCTCCTTGGCGTCGAACTTGTTTCGCGTTCCACACGCTCCAAGTTGCTCTGAACTGCCGGGCGTCGCAAAGCGAGGATCACGGCGGGCGAGAACAGCAGGGAGATCAATCGACGAGGCAAACTTTTTTATTTCCCTGCGCGTTGCACAGGTTGCTCGGCTCATGTCGATGAAATGCTGAGCCAAGTTCCTCGCTCGGATTTGCCTCCAGTGGTCGCGGATCTCAGCGGGCTGACTGGTCGCGCATACACGGTAAGAAAATTGCATACGTCGTGAACCCTCGAGAGCAAATATGCCACTCGGTCGTCCTCTCGTTGGCGGATTTTTTTCCTCTCGACGCTCCCACGTTTAGTTGCAGCCGATCCCGAGATGTCCTTTCGACCCTCGGGGAAGGAAGAGACCACCGGCTGCACGATATAATCAGGAAGGACGAGCGAGCGCGAGAACCTCCCACGCGGGACTGATTTTGTTATTTTCGATTGAATGAATTTTCCAACGTCGAATAAACGCGACGGGAATTTCTGATAAAAATTTTCCACCGCCTGCCGCACGGCGTGTCTCGAACCGTGGTCGATGAAATAAGCGTCTTTACGATCGATCGAGCATTCGCCGAGATTATGCGAAAACTCGGCCCCTGACTAACGGATCTCCGGTGTTCTAACGGGAATTTAATTATTGAGCGAAGAGAACTTTTTTCTTGTCGGCTCCGAATTTTGTTCGGGTTTTCAGGCATTCTTTGTTTCGTTTGTTTTTTTTTTGTAAGGGCTACTTTTTTCTTACCGATGAAAAATATTTTTTCTCCCGACTCCGCTAAAATAACCCCATTTCGTGTCCGCAACGCGGGCGGAAAATCCCTCATTTTTGACGCGTGACTTACGCATGCGCAGTCCGCTTTCATTACCTCCCTAGGGAGGTAATCAGCTCATTCCTGCCCGCGCGGGAGTAATGGGAACCGTACTACGCATGCGTGTCGTCACTTGTCAAAAATGAGGTTATTTTCCGTCCGCATTGCACACACGAAATGTGGTTATTTTTTAGCGGAATCGGGAGAAAAGTATAGTACGCTACATGGGAGGAGTGCAACTTTTCACCTCGTGTGAATTTCTGCCCTCGCTTCGCTCGGGCATCAAACTTCACACTCGGTGAAAAGTTGCACTTTCCTCCCTTGTAACGTAATGTACTATTAATTGTTTTATAGTTTTGGAATTGTAGCGAAGGATTTTTTTTTAGTGGATCCACTGGTTGGATCAACCGGTTGCTTTGACACCAGGAAAATGGGTTTTTCATTCTGTGTAGGAATTGTAGGATTTATATTTTAGTTGATACTGTAAAAGGTTCCACGTCGCTGAAGCCAAAATTATCATTACTTTTTACAAATTATTTATCTATAATTTTTAATGTATAGGAAATTATTGATAGATTGATACATGAAACATTGAGCCCTAAGAGAGGTCAATCGTATGATTGATTTTCACTGAATTATGTGCAGAATGAAAAACCAATATTTCTCGTGTCGATGACCCAACCGGTGGGTTCAGTGACAAAAAGAAAACCTTCGCTGCAATCCTGAAAGAATAGAATTATTTCAAATTTGTTCATCGGTGAGAAAAACAGCTGTAGAAAAACAAAAACTTATAATAAAAATATTTATTTTTTACTGACTCGGCCCCCTGAACATTATTTACTACAGCGGCTACTGATAATCGCTGAGTGGACAAACCGCGTGTTGTCGCGCGTTATAAAAATATGCCCGGCGGCTGCTGAATGTCGCGATTCGTCGGACCATCCAAATGCCAATTCACCCTACAAACTTCTCTCATCTGCATAACGTCGAGACTCGCACGATGCTCAAATTATTCGCGTGCAAATTGCTGATTATTGGTAATGTATTACGAATTAATCAACACGACCGTCAACTTACGCGACACTAGCCAGCGACCTGGAAATTATGTTGCAGGAGTAATGAAGAGTGTCGGGAAGACTCACGCGACGAACACGTCGAGAATTCTCAGCATCATTCCTGATCGTCGAATAATCGCGGGTTATCCGAGCGTCATCGCTTGGGTGCCTTATTACATTTACGTAAGTTTGAGGGATGATAATATTCGGCGAACTTGCGGCGGTAGTATCATATCGCGCAGATGGGTTGTCACTGCCGCTCACTGTTTGTACAGGTCAGATATTTACAGTTCGTTGAAACATAGTAATAAACATGATAATAATAATTGTACTCAATTTACGCGTCCATTACGACATAAATATTTTTTGGCATTGTATGCGTACAATCAAATTTTTCGCACAATGCGTAAAATGAAATTTTTCGCACAATGCGCAAAATGAACATTTACGCACGGTGCGTAAAATGGAGTTTTTTGCACGGTGCGCAAAATGGAATTTTTTGCACGGTGCGTAAAATGGAGTTTTTTGCACGGTGCGCAAAATGGAATTTTTTGCACGGTGCGCAAAATGGAATTTTTTGCAGAGTGCGCAAAATGCAATTTTTTATATGATTTATAAATATTATTATTTCTTCAAATATGAATTTTTATCTTTCCGATTCAACACATTACAGACAGCAGAGGAGAATTGCCAACAATAGAATAGATCTGTATGCTGGCATGAGCAACAGCGACATCGTCGACTATTCCGTGCAAATGAGACACGTTATATTCAGTGCGGCTCACAAGAATTGGATTAATCCTAACGGAGGTGAAATTGCTGATCACGATATAGCCCTTCTAAAGGTGTCCATTAAAAACAACATTGGTTTTATCTACCGTAGATTCGGCGATTTCACCTAATGATTAATTCTTCTCAGACATGTACGTCTCTCGAATATACCAATAACGTTCAACCTATTGTGCCAGCTCCAACGGATTACTCGTTGCCTGATGGCAGCTGGGCTCTCACCTGTGGATTCGGCGATACGGTGAGAAAACATTAAATAGTATATTATACTACGAGTGCGTAAAATACGGTTTACCGCATGTGTGGCTTACAATATTTTTTTAACATAGTATGCGCAAAATTCCATTTTACGCACGGTGCGAAAAATTCTATTTTACGCACGTTGCGAAAAATTCCATTTTACGCACGGTGTGTAAAAATTCCATTTTACGCACGGTGTGTAAAAATTCTATTTTACGCAGGGTGCGTAAGAATTCCATATTACGATTTTTATCCGATTTTTATCCCATCGAGAGGTGTTCGCAATTATCCAATTATTTTCCATATTTATATCGCCTTCCCTCTTGAATTTGTGTTTAACAGAATCCTTACGGCCCGCCTGTCATATCAACTGACCTCAACGCTGTTCTGTTGCGGAAACGAAGATGTCTGGGAGAACGCACGCGAACAATAATATGCTTCGAGGGTGTACATTCCCCGTTGGCGGGGATTTGCCACGTACGTTTACCTCGTTTAATCGTCGTTTCGTAAATAAGTCGTAATCTCCTTCCGTCGAGTAAAAGCAAATAGAGTAACAAGCGTGCAATTGCTTTCGGTCACATCTCTTGGCAATGTGCAGTTAATGGCCTCTAACAAACACATCAGGACGTGACAAAAAAACGTACGATGCATTAAAGTGCCAATAGCTGGATGTTCATTCCTTCGTGCTTTTTTTTCTTCGCTCTTAAGGAATTTCGAAAATAGCCAGTGATTCAATTTTTTTTGTCATGCACTGCTTGCCCGCACGAAAATACATTTAGGGCGACTCCGGAGGACCACTGATGTACCTCGACACGACAACTCCAGTGCTCATCGGGGTGGCATCCGGTACTGGGTGCAAAATCAATCTAGGCGGTGGCAGCTTCACCGATGTGTCCCTCTACCGTGACTGGATACGCGGTATCACAGGAATTTAATATTACGTTTCGCGTCTACTCAATACATCAATTGAATATTGAATCAATTGCATATTGAATAGATAAGGATCATTTTTTTACAGGTACCCTTTGAGTTTTTTGCTAAAAAAAAAAAAATTTATTTCGCAAAGTTTGAAAACCCTTTTCGATGGGAAATTTCCCACTGATTCCGAAAAGCACCGTTGCTTGCCCGAAAAACAGAAAATTCGACGAGAAAAATGCGAAAAATGATTTTTCACTTTTTTTCGAAATTTCGTCACTTCACTGTAGTTGAATTATTATGGGTGGCGTACCTATGGGCTGGTCGAAATTAAATTGCTTGTGCCTCAAGGGCTTGGGGCTAATACCCTACCTAGACCGCAGATCGAGAAATGAAGAGCAATCAGTTCTATGTGAAAGGCAATTAGAGGGCTAATATCTCGCACTGCGAACACGTCTGATCCTCTCTAATTGAACATACTGTCGACAAATACTAGAGATAATTAAGCAAATCCCATGTCCAAAGCACACGAATTATATAATTAGAAACGCGTGGGTCGCTCCTCGTGGGATACATATTTGCAAATTGAAAAACCGATAACCATCGCAATTAACCGCATGTTGGATGCTTGCAGGTTCTCGTAAAATATATATTATATAAATAAAAATTAAATATATATAAAATATATAAAAATTTAATATATATAAAATATATATTTATTCATTGCTCCTAACCCCTTTAAGAGCCGCAAGGTATCTGCGTATAGCGTGTTTCCGTCATGAGACTTCAATGTTGGAGGGGTTGAGGAAGAATTTTCTTTTTCGTCTTCTTAATACTTCAGAGCTTTCAAACATGTTCCCATAGAATATTTTATTTTGTATTGAATCTAGATAACACCGACGGTTCCCTTTGTGAGCATTTGTTATACTCAACCCCGCTACCTAGGTTTCCATATTCGTCCTTACAATGTTCAAAAAACATTCGTCATTGAATGACAATCTTAGTATCGCGCCTGATATTAAAAAAAAAATTAAAATTAAATTATAGTTTCAGTTGGCGTAAACTAAAGTTTTAAATAAAAATAGAATTAATCTTTTTAGATTAAGTTTCGACTAAGTCTAAAATAAAATTGATAATAATAAAAACTGATTATTAGTTTTAAAAAACATGTAACAGCCAAAAGTAGTAATAAAGCCCTAAGTCTTAAAGTGTTGAAAAAATTGTTCCTTTTAAAAAGAAATCATGAAAATCAGTAATTTTTTTCGTCGCCTAAAGGTACGTCTGACCTTAAATGCACCTTTTCACGTGCCATTATAATGGTTGCCACGATTTCTCGGACCGAAAAGTTTCAATTTGATCCCATTATTTGCACTCGCATGTGTGCACAGCTCGTGGATACCCAGGTGTAAATAGAATTTCAAACCATGCTGGCTCCATATGAACGAGAGTGTGGCGACTCTCCCACACACGCTGGGCAATATTGTCGCCCGACAATCCATATTCACATATCACGTAGCGTACGAGAGCCAACAATTAATACACCTATTCAACACCAGGCGCGTGCAAGAAAGTTGTATTTTGACCTGATTACGACTGCAACATTAATAAATCCATCATGATTTAAATGTAAAGTTCACGCTGGTCTAATTAAAGTCGAGAAACGAAAAAGGCTATCGAAAAACACAGAAACTTTTTTTCTTTATATTCATCTGTTTTCTCATTACGTTTTCTCTCTGTCCAATCCCACATGGAAACATTAATATGCGAAATGTATGTCGCCGAAAAGTTCTGTATGCCGCATATACGTTGCATATAAATTCCACGTTCCACGTTATTTCACACGGCAAAACATCCGACCGACTCCAATCTACTTCTCATTTTTTTATATTGCTGATCACGTACGTCAAACGAAGCATCCGCGAATTTTAGTGAGATATTTGTTCGATCCATATAATGAAAATTGAAAAGAAAACAACAAAAAATATGAAGAAAAATGTGATGTCGAGTGGAAAAATCATGTCGACAAAAGTAACTATAGGTCAATATTTTCGTAATTCAACACAGTTCACGATAAAAGAAACTCCAAATCTTAAAAAAAAAATTTAAATGTCCGTATTGTAAACGAGCTTCACACACAAATGATGAATTTTCAAAGAGAATTTTTTATATCGCTGAACAAGTCAAACCCAGCATCTATGAATTTATTTAGAATTTTATTAAGACATTTGTTCAATCCATAAAATAAACATTGAAAAATAAAAAATGAAGAAAAATCTGATGACGAGTGTAAAAATCATGACGACAAAAATTACTACGTCAATATTTTCGTAATTCAACACAGTTCACGATAAAAAAAACTCAACATTTTTTTTACGGTCCGTATTGTAAACGAGCTTCACACAGAAATGATGCATTTTCAAAGAGAAAATCTTTTACAACGTTTTCTACTCCCATTGTTTCCTCTCTCGTTGGTATCAATTTCGCGAGCGTGAAAACGTGTCGAAAACGAAACAGTTCGTAACCTCCCGGACACGCTTTTTCGGGTGAAAAAAAAAAAAAAAAAAACAGAAAAATCAGATGTCAAGTGACAAAATTAACTAGGTTAATATTTTCGTAATTAAACACAGTTCACGATTAAAAACGAGCTTCGTACACGAATGACGAATTTTCAAAGAGAAATTCTTTCACAGTGTTTTCCAATCCCATTTTTTCGTCTCCCGTTGGTCTCTCTCAATTTCGCGAGCGTGAAAAACGTATCGAAAACGAGACAGTTCGAAAAAAATTCCCGGATTTGCTTTTTCGATTAGTAACGCGCGACAGAGCGTCAGCGAGTGCTTTCGCTTCGTCGACCCGGACGGAGCTACGAAATTCATCGTCGCGCACGTTTTTACGATGCTCTGCGAAGCGCCGGTGGAAACATCGGACGCGCCAGTTCGCCGGAACAAGGGGAAAGTGGCCGTCCGGAGGGATATAACTTACCAGCGGGATGCAGCTCACGTTTCTTACACCGAATGCTTCCGCGGTATATAACTCCCCACGTCGGAAGCCAAGCTCGGACTACCGTTTTGATTTTCGTTCGCGCGTCTCGCCCGTGTTGCCCTCGTGTTCCGCTCATTTTCCGTTCATATAGATCAGCGTGGAAGGATTTACGCGGATAACCCTTGCGCGCCGCCTGGAAAGACAGCAACAATAATGGTGAGTTACACGCGACTCTGTGGCTCGCATAGGCGGCGCTCCTGTCCCATCCAACTTCGGCGATCTTCCGATAAGAATATAAGACTCTCTGCCACAACTTTTTTCCGCGATAAATCCTCCCCGCCCTAGCGACTTAGCGCACTCAAAAAAAGCACCGAGAGAACGCGGGACAGTCACCGAAAAAGCACCGGTGAGCACTGAGTGCTTTTCGAAAATTTTAAGGGGGCCGAGTCAGTAAAAAAAGTGGATTTTTATTATAAGGGTTGCATTATTCCTCATCTATGAAAAAATTCGAAATAATTTGAAATAATCTCGAAAACAAAGAAAAATCGAAATAGAGTGTAGGGATTTTTAAGGGGGGCCGACTCAGTCAAAAAAGGGTATTTTTATTATAAGGCCTGTATTTTTTCTCACCTATGAAAAAATTCGAAATAATTTGAAATAATCTCAAAAACAAACAAATTCGAAATACTAGAGTGTAGGGATTTTTAAGGGGGGCCGACTAAGTCAAAAGAGTGTTTTTATTATAAGGGCTGCTTTTTTCCTCACCTATGAAAAAATTCGAAATAATTTGAAATAATTTCGAAAACAAAAAAATTCGAAGTACTTGAGTGTAGGAATTTGTATTAATCGTTCGTAAATCCAACTTATCAAATAATTTATAAAAAGTGATAATAGCCCTTATAATAAAAAAGAATTTTTTTACTGTCGTCGAAAGCACCGCAAAAAAGCTTCGAAGATTCGCTTCAAATATTCGAAAAGCGCTCGGTGCTTTTTCGGCGTTTTCTTCGGTGTTACCGCGACATGTGGTACGCAGTGTTATAACGCAGATTACGATTTCGCGTGCAGAAATTTGCGTTACTTTTTGCGCTGACGTGCGGGTTGGCGGTCGGCGAGACAACGGTGAACGGCGTAAGAGCGTCGAACGTATTGGGCGGTGCGGAGCAGCACGCGTCCTTCAGCTTCGTTCGACCCGGCCTAACGCAAACGTCGTACGCCTTCAACGGTCCGAGCTCCCATCAGTCCTTCAGTTCGAGCATCGGCAATCCTCATCTGGCACAAAAAGTTCTACCGAACGTGGCTAACGCGCTGGCGTACAGAAATCCGGGACTCGGTAAATAATTTTCCTCTCGACAATAATAATAGTAATAAGAATAACAACAACAACAACAACAACGACAACAATAACAACAATAATAATGATAACAATAATGCCAGTAATGATAGCAATTATAAACATGATAATGATAATGGTAATAATGATTATGATGATGGTAATAATGATAATGATGATGGTAACAACGATAATGATGATAGTAAACATGATAATGATGATGATAATAATGATAATGATGATGGCCCTGATAACACCGGATGGACGTCAAGGTTTAGGTCTCTTGTAGGAATCAAAAAGTACACTTTGGAATGGGCGGTCTAACTTTTGCAGGCGCAATATTAAAATTAGGACCCAACAACGAATGCTTTTTTGGACATCATAAGCCGAAAAATGGAAACCCAGTTAGGGGACTTTAGTGTACTAAATGCTCACAAATGGACCCTTTGGTGTTGTCAGGGTGGTAACAATGATAATGATGATGGTAATAATGATAATGATGATGGTAACGATAATAATCATGATGGCAATAATGATAATGATGATGGTAACAATGATAATGATGATGGTAATAATGATGATAGTAGATAATAATGATAATTATGATAATGGGGTCGTTGACTGTGACAAAAAAATGACAATACAAATCTCTTGTGCGAGCTCCTTTACACACACAGCGACAGAACCCACAATTTCTCATTTCTATCACCAGACTCTTCCCTCCGTGTCGAAAGTTCAATAACAAACAATAACATCAGGGATGAAAACGTCGTTCCGAATTAACCTTAGCCCTTAGTATACGACCACCTTCGTCCACCCCACCTGCGTACACCCTGTAAACTTGATCTATCTGATCCCCACGTGTACGCCAAGGGTTACGATATACCTCTTACGGTTATGGACTGCACACCGAAGGTCATTCGTGCCTGTCAGCAACACGCCGGCTTACCGGCGCGCTGGATACACGAATCGGTCATCCTGAGTTCTCGCCGTCTGCTTAGATCACGCGCTTATTCCCGACTAAATTGACCTGACGGCTTACCTCCAGGTTACGAGATTATTCAGGCGGAGTAATATCGAAACATCGCGCCCGTCCGATCTCCATAGGCGAGTCGGAGCTTTGCCCGAACGGTCGGTTGATAACCGTGCAACTTCAAAGTTTGACATTAATAATGTTCATTTAGGCACTCAACGCATATCCTGCAGGACGCATCGTCAGATAAATTATAAACCTTTTCCTGTAATAATAGTAGTTACAATAATAATGTTAACGACAACAACAACAATAATAATAGCACTTAGTAATAATACTAATAATCCCCTAACGCCGGGCGTAGCGAAAGTGTTCACAGTCTACAAAAGATTCTCCCTACATTTTTACCACGATAAAAAAAAAGAAAAAAATAATAATAACAGCAGTAATAGTAATAATAATGATAATAATAATAACAATAGTAATATTGGTGAGGTTTACAGTTATTGCTACATCTGTTTTTAACTAAAATTGCACTTAACTTTAGTTTGGTATTGATCAAAAAGCCATCAATTGTTTTCCGAGACGTTCAGATATAGAGTATAAAGTTACTTACAAATCTCCGTGGAAATCCCTCTTGATAAATCTTCATGGAACGAGGCAAAGAAGTTCACAAACTCTACAGTTACCGCTTTGCGCCGGGTTTCTGGAAATGGTGCCACCCACGCGATCCCACAGCCAGGGGCGTCGATGTTCCTACAATCGTTGGTTGCGTTTTAATTGACGTAACGAGACTTGTTTCATTGAATTTTGCATTTTATTTCTTCAGGCTATTTTTCGACCGCTCCAGTTGCCACGGGTTACGCGAACTCCCCGTACACAAATGCCGCGGGTGTTCCGACGAACGCTTCGCCACTTCCGGCTCCGTCCGCCTATTCGTATCAGCAACAAACACCGGTGGACCAGGCAACGGCGTTGGCGTATCTGCAGCAGTATCAGCAGTACCAGCAGTACCTTCAACAGGCCCAGGCCCAGGCACCGGCCCGGCAAACGTATAATCCCGAAATCGCCACTTACCAAGCACAACTGGGTCAACATCTAGCCTTGAGACAGCACCAGCAGCAGCAGCAGGCCTTAATACAATTGCAGAATCAGGCTGACGCCCAGAATCAGCAGGCTCGCGGTCAAATACAGTCACCACATCACATACCCGTTCACGAGACTTCCCAGGAGGTAATGAGCCGCTATTGCGAAATATAGTCCATGTAGTCAGAGTCGAGGACTTTCTTAACTTTTTTTTTTTCGGAGTCGTAAATCACTGCAGTCGAAAGTAAGAATAAAATATACCCTTAAAAATGTCGAAGAAATAGGTATTGTCTTTAAAGAAATTGATGAAAAGCAGTCATTTTTTTTCGAGAGTCGTAAATGACTTCAGCCAAAAGTAGTAATAAAACATATACTCTAAGTCTTGAAATTGCTGAAGATGTAGGTATTTCCTTAAAAGAAAAATCATGAAAATCAGTCATTTTTTCCAGAGTCGTAAATGACTACAGCCAAAAGTAGTAATAAAACATATACGCAAAATCTTCAAAATGTTGAAGAAAAGGGTACTTAAAAAAAAAGAAGAAATCATGAAAATCAGCCATTTTTTTCATCGCCTAAAGGTTTTTTAATTTCCCCCTTAATGTATTATGAAAGTAATGGAGGATAATGAATCTTCCATTTCTTTTTACAATTGCTCACAAAAAAACACACCAACAAAAAAAAGCGTAATGTATGATTTATTATTTTTGAAATTAATGAGGATTTACAACCGATTTGGCGTCATACTGTCTTCTCGTTCGCCTTCGAATCGCGGGAACGCCCTTAGTACTTGACGCGCTCGCACCTAAACATTCGCTCACAATCGTTAAATAAAGTGGGCCAATGTTGGTTCGGACATTCTCTCGCGATCTGACCTCCCGAGCATTAATGTCGGAGGAGAAAGAGAGATGTCCAGCTTTTTAGGCCCCGGGCGTGAAACACTCAAACGACCGGCTAACGCTTTGTCTTTTTGTTACTTGAGTGCCGCACCTCTACTCCGCTCGGTTACGCAAGAATCGCTCTGTTACAGTGCAATTTTCTGACCATTTATTAATCATAACGCCAATTAATTTTTCGGTCTAAGCTGCGGTCCAAAAAAAGTTGATCTGATTGAAACATAAAAAAAACTGCAGCATCACTTAGTAATATAGAATAGTGAAAGTCAATAAACGATTTAATTTATTGTAGATTCTTGATACGATCAGACTCTATAATAAGCCTCAAGGAATTTTTCTAATCGATACATGACATTTGCGTTCTTTGTCAATTTGGCAATTTCTTTTTACTAAGTGACGTTTCTTGTTCTCTTCGAAGATCGAATTAGTTTAAAAATTGCAATTCTCAACCATGATCATTAAAAGATCTGACAATATCCGCAAAATTTACTCAGATACAGGAGTACAAAATATAAATTTATAAGACTTATTTTACACAAAAAAGTGGCAAAAGTGGCAAAAATATGTCTAAGAATAAAAACATATTAAAATGTAATTACGTCATCATACTGGATTTTAAGTGCAACCAAATGTATAACGATGGCTTAATTCGCTGTGATTTTCGTCAGGTACCGGAACAAGCGCAGCTGCAGCAGCAACAGGTGCAGCAGCCCGGGCAGAATTTACTTGGTGTCGCTTACTCATCCGCGCCATCCGTCGCACACGTCAAAGTCACCGGCAACGGTTACAAATTTAATTTTTAATCAATAGCAAACAAATCTTGTAATAATTATAATTAATGTAAATAATAAAATATGTATATACCATACATCTTTTTATTTATAAATATAATATCCCTCTTCAAAAAATCACTGGAATAAAAATCTCGCATTTTCGATATTAAGTATTGTTGTCAGATTTCTTCTTTAAATCAAGATAAACTTGGTAACCGTCGAGATAAAAAAAATTACTTTGCATTAACTGGGTAAAATAAAATAGTATATTATGCTACAAGTGCGTAAAATACGATTTTTCGCACGTGTGGCATATTATATTTTTTAACGTAGTAGGCGAAAAATTCCATTTTACGCACTGTGCGTAAAAATTCATTTTACGCACTGTGTAAAAATTCATTTCAAAATTCATATTTTTGACGTAGTATGCGAAAAATTCCATTTTACACACCGAAAGCAGCGCCGAAAAGAAATAAAGTAAAACCAAAAATCCTGCGAGTATTTGCCTCACTGATCAAATCCCTTTAGCCACTCATAAAGACATTCGATATATTTTTTCCGCACGAAGAAATATGGCTCGAGGTCACATAAGAAATGACGCGTCTGCGCACGTACGCGTACACAGGACGTACGTGTGGACACCTGGCGATTGAACTGACCGAGTTGAGTGTTAGGGCAAATGTTCGGAGAAAGTGAGACCTTGGGCTCCGTGAGGCGTACTCGACGATTCCTCGGGGAGTGGTCGGGTCCGTATGGATTACGTGTGTGTGAGTAGCACACCAGCGGAGTGCGACCCAGGAGCGAAAAAACCGATGATTACCATAATCGATCATTCGGAAGATAATATTTTACTACTCTTGCATATCCGAGCGACAAATGATTTCTTTGTCACACCTATGAACACCCGCGAGCTGCTTGACGAAACGTCGTTCAATTTGGCGAAACGACTTTCTTCTTTCACTGCGCTCGTTCTGATCCAGATATGACTCGACGCTGGAATTAAAATTCTACGGACGACTAGACGTTTATGAAACATGGTATTGGAATACTGATTAGTGCGCCAAATTGATCTCGATAAATATTTTTCTTCCTTCGTATTGTATGGTCTATTAGTGGAGAGCAAAATATTATTTTAAGTTTGAATCGGATTATTCATAATTAAGTTTGTAGAACGCGGTGCAGTCTCGGCAAAGTGAGTGAGTTTCAGAGAAAATTTCGCGCTCTTCTCGATGGGATAAAAATCTGAAAAAAATCAAGCATGCTGAAAATATTGATTTTTTTTAAATAATCGTACATGATCAGAAAAAAGAATAAATCATTTTCATTTGAAAAAAAAAGTTAGGTGAACAGATGAATTGTTTAACAGTTTTTTTTTTTCGTCAATTTGTTAATAACATTTTGGAGTTATTAAATATGCAAAATCAAAATTTTCAATGTCTTAATTTTTTTCAGATTTTTATAACATCGAGAAGTGTTCGAAACTTTCTCGGAAATTCACATTTGCGTGAGTTCCGAGTTTTAACAAATAAAAAATAAATAAAAAATAAGGAATGTTCATGAATAACAGTACCTGACCTGATTTTTAAATCATTCCCAGTACAAATTGATTTTAAAATAAAGCATAATGCCGAGCTTAAATCGTATTGTGGAGGATATACCTCCACACCCCAATATGTTCCGAAAATTTAATAAATTCTGCGTAAACTTGTGCAATAAATTATATCCTTGCGGAAAATACGCTGACCCGATAGAAAAATCGGGGTAGCGCACGTTGGCCGCTGCAGTTTCAGGAAATTTAATTTCCTCATTTATATTAAATATCACGTTGACAGTTGACATATAGGTCAACGTTACGGGGCTATTATGGACACAGCACGTTCAATAATTAACACCCGAATGTCGAGAACTAATCAATGACGCTTTTCGCGCGAGGGATATGGTAGTCAGCGAGTTTACGAGGGCGGTGTGGTATAGTTGAGAAATAATACTAAACGTTAGATAGTTAATTTTGTTTAAATAATTTATATATCATTTTTTTCAATTTATGTATAAATTATAATTTCTAATAGCCCATACCATAATATATTGTAGAAATTAAATTATAATTTCTAATAGAAGTTATAATTTATTATTATAATTTATAATACAAATGATACTTTGTATATCAATTATCATTTCTAATAGGATATAGAAAAATACTTTTTGTAACAGATGCATGAGAAGTGCTACCGAGTAAAAAGTCGCGCGCGTGCGAGAAGTGCGTGCGAGAAATGCGTGCGAGAAGTAAAATCGCATCACCCACTATAAAGCGCCATTTACGCCACGCGCAGCAGGCACGAGAAGTAGTACCCCTGGTAGAAAATCTTTGCCATTACAGTCGGCCTTGGTTGGGCCCTGACCAGGGCCACGCTTGCCTCGCCAGGGCCCGACCAGGGCCCGATGTAACGCTACAGATTTTCTACAAGCGACTTCTCATGCATGTGTTACAAAAATATCAATAAGTGCGGTAACGTAACTCAGGGCGCCAGGACTCTTCTCGAAGGATTAATTAATATTCACGGGGTTTGATCCGAGGATTCCAGTACTCCAGTGCTCCAGATCACCGAACACGCGGAGGTTCACACGCGGATGTGCCACGCCTCGAAAACTGTCTCCATCCCTGTATCAATCGGTCCCCGCGAACCGACCTCGCTCTCTCGAATTTCGGCCTCCACCGCACCGAGGACCATTCCTTTTCCTTGGCGCTCTCGCGTCTGCGCGATCTGCGCTGCCGAACAATGTCCGATTATAACGTCGCGCCGTATCTTTCTCGCGTTCCCTCGCCCGTTTTCAAATTCAAAGCAACAACTCGCATGAATGGGGATCGCGAGTGAGCGGGACTGGAGGGAGGCAGAGACCCCCAAAATCGTGTATCCTCAAACCCGTCAGGCTTCTTCTACGCGTTCTCCAGCCTCTCGCGCGGCTTCTCCGCGGATGTATAAATATGGGAGGCAAACTTTTCGTAGCCACAGAACTCAAGTAGCTCTCTCAACGAACAATCAAACAAACAAAAATGTTCAAAGTGAGTATACCGTTTGCAAATATATATGTGGGCTTAACTTAAAGATAGTGCCAAAGGATTTGTCCTCTTCTTCGATATTTTTACGCCGCAACTGTTAATATTTTTTAAATATTGCTAAAATATCGGACAAAAACAATTTTGGTTTTCACGCATTTGTCATTTGACAATGAAAAGCCAATTTATTTTTCCCCGAAATATTAACAATTACTGGCTAAACAGGGAAACCGGTTTCCATAGCGCCATCTCCATACACCCTCACCTCACATTTTTTAGACCCGTTTTTTCCCAAACAACTAGCCAGATTGTGTTCTAATTTTGCCAAATCGTGCAGGAGTATTGCACAAATGTGCTAACTTTGTGGCTCCTCTTAACTCATAGTCGCTCATTCAGAAGAATCGAAAAACGAAAAAAGTGAGGTTAGGTGCCGGTACCAAGCCCCATAGGCACTTATAATCGCGCTGCGAAATTCCCACGTGTGTATCACAGCCTCCTAACCCGAATCTAAACCGTTCTTGCAGTTCGTAGCCCTCTCCGCCCTCCTGGCCGTGGCTCGCGCCGGTGGCCCAGCGGCCTACAGCATCTCCGCCGCCTCCGCCGACTACTCGAGCATCGGTTACACCCAGGAATCGACCCACAAGGGCTACGCCGGCCAGAACGTGGTGACGAGTTTCACGAAGCAGGTGGACTCCCCGCACTCGTCGGTCCGCGTGAGCAACAACCGTGTCAGCAACGACGCTCTCCTCACCCAGACCTACGCCGCCCCGGCCTACGTCGCCCAGAGCTACGCCGCAGCCCCAGCCTACACTTACGCCGCCCAGGCCGCCCCGGTGATCGCTAAGGCCGCTTACGCCGCCGGCCCAGCCTACACTTACGCCGCTGCCGCTCCTGCCGCTTACTCGCCGGCCACCGCCGTCTCCTCCTCGTCTTTCTCAAGCCCGCTCATCGCCAAGGCCGCTTACGCCGCCCCTGCCTACTCTTACGCCGCCCAGGCGACGCCGATCCTCGCCAAGGCCGCCTATGCCGCGCCTGCCTACTCTTACGCCGCTCAGGCCACGCCGATCGTCGCCAAGGCCGCGTACGCCGCTTACTCGCCGGCTACCGCCGTCTCATCCTCGTCTTTCTCCAGCCCGGTGATCGCTAAGGCCGCCTACGCCGCCCCTGCCTACTCTTACGCCGCTCAGGCGACGCCGATACTCGCCAAGGCCGCATACGCCGCGCCTGCGTACTCGTACGCCGCGCACGCCGCGCCTACCGCCGTCTCCTCCTCCACCTACTCGAGCCCGCTCATCGCTAAGGCCGCGTACGCAGCGCCCGCTTACGGATACGCCGCGCACGCCACCCCTGTGATCGCTAAGGCTGCGTACGCAGCGCCCGCTTACGGATACGCCGCACACGCCACCCCGGTGATCGCTAAGGCCGCGTACGCCGCGCCCGCTTACGGATACGCCGCGCACGCCGCTCCCGTCGTCCACACCACCTTCGCCGGTCTTGGCGCCAGCTACAGCTGGTAATTTTCCACTCGATTCGGTGGAGCCACTGGATGTACATATATAATGTGCTTGTTGAGGGAAACCGATAGATAGGGATCGTATGGAAAATGGCAGAGATAACGATGATTGATTGTGGGATAAGTGCAGAGCAACGCGAGATTTTAATGGCCGCTTGTCGCCGAGGGTCGTTTAACGGCGATCCGGCTACAATGTGAGCGATATGAGAGACGCTACTTGGGTTATCTGCATTTTGTTTGTAAGCCAATAAATTGTTTTCATCTTGAAATTTGTGGTTGACGATGTTTTTGAGGATCCTCTTTCCCATTACCGTTCGGCAAATGTCGCAAATGATTTTTTTAAAAAGGTTTAAAAAATCATTTTTTAAATTTAAATTGTTTTAATAATTTAAAAAATCATTTTTTAAATTTAAATTATTTTAATAATTTAAAAAATAATTTTTTAAATCTAAATTATTTTAATAATTTAAAAAATAATTTTTTAAATTTAAATTATTTTCATAATTTAAAAAATCATTTTTTAAATTTAAATTATTTTAATAATTTAAAAAATCATTTTTTAAATTTAAATTATTTTAATAATTTAAAAAATCATTTTTTAAATTTTCAAAGCTTTTAAAAATGTCTATGTTGGACGTTTGGAACTCTTGGAATTTTATAGAATTTATGTGTAAGAAACTCGCAGTGTAAAACTATGATCGAGAAAGAGCGGAATTGAGACACACGAGCCCTCTAAGGTAAAATAAAAAGTGCCCTCCAGTTTGCTTCGCGTTGCACCTAGTGAAAATAAAGGAGATTTTGCATCCTCTTCGCCCTTAAAGAGGATAAGTAGAGGCTCGGAAAATACTGCGCGTTGAGGCACTTTAGATTTTCGCTGCTGGTCTTGGCATGGATGATTTTATTATTGAGAGGGTACTTTGCGGTTGGTTGCTCAGACTAGATTAGTTTGTTTTGCTTCGAGGAAAGTTTATAATGTCATGGACATAAAAAATAGGTTGCTATTAAATTTGTTGCGCCCCTATTTTTATTAATTTGTTGTCCTATGAAATCTTCGCATTTTCTCTGCACATCTTATTTTTATTTTATTCCTCGCAAGAATCCGAGGTGATTCCAAAATAATACGAAAATTTGTTATGCAGGGATCACCCTGCAAAACGTGGTAATACGAACTTTGGGTTAGAGAAGCAGAAACGTGTAATTCTCTCAGTGTATGGAGGAACAGCCAGCATTTGAAACGCATGTTGGCCCGGGTTATTATAGCTCAGGCTTACTCGATATGCTAAATTCGATATTTCGGCTCGTGCCATAGAGTTATGAAACACGTATTGGTGTGAGAGAAAATGGAACTTATGACGCTCATGGCGAAGCGAGGGAGAGACTGGGAATATGTTCCACATCGTCAACTGTGAGGTGGCCACACTTGGTTTGTGTTATCCGCGCCCCGTGCAGTTATAACACGGTTCGTCGAGTCTCTCTGCATGCCGTGCGACGTATACGTGCGTGCTTTCGGTGATCTGTATTCATACCTCATCTGTATGTGTGAAGTTAGCAACTCCGGTAGCAAATTGTCAATCCGCAGTTACCAACTCGATCAAAATTAGCGTATGCGCTTCGTATAAGGAAATAATAAATTTGCCAGGGATGTGCGGATAGTGAATGAATCGAATCGAATCGAATATTCTGTGATCTTGAATATTCGATTTTCGAATCGAATGTTCTATGATCTCGAATATTCGATTTTCGAATCGAATATTCTATGATTTCGAATATTCGATTTTTGAATCGTATATTCTATGATCTCGAATATTTGATTTTCGAATCGAATATTCTATGATCTCAAATCAACTTGGAGAAAATATTCAAACAAAAACTGAAAATATGAAAACTGAAAATATTCAAAATTCCATCATAAATAAAACCTTCCGTCGCTTAGCCGGGAATTTTTTCAATCAAAGTTTCTGGCTGAGCGACGGAAGAGATTTGACTGGTACATCTGAAATAAATAGAAATTTGCATTATCGACTGTGTTACTGTGACTGTCGGTAAGTTGTCTGTCAAATTTGCTCATATATAGACTTTCAAATCTGTTTCTGGTATTACGCCATAGGTGGCAGATGCGTCTCGAGTAAAAGAAACACCAAGTAACACGTGCAGCGCGTTCAGGCCGCAATTTTCTCCGGCAAAAACATCGTCACTCGTTCATTGAGACACGTGCGCTTATTCAACATTTATATTTCTCCGTAATATCATTCAATAAAAATGCCGAAGATACGTAAACTAAAACGCAGGAAAACCTTCAAAGCGAATATCAATCGCAAGCGGCTTCGTAATAAGTTGCGAAAACTCCCGGACATAGGATGGTAAGTAAATATAACCTCTCAGTTTCATGCAGGCATCGACGATGCAGTCATGTCAATCGCGTACTAAGATTTGAAACATTATAGCGTCAATAAGGGTAGACCTAAATTAACGAAATCTTGCTTAATGCAGAAAAAAAATTATATAAAAAATATACAGAAAAATAACACAGTTTATGCTAATAGCCAATGGGATTTGTTATACACAGTTTTTTGGAAGTCAGATTTGTAGTTTTAGTTTGTTCTTGTGGAGCAATGACTCATTTTGTTTCATCGCAGATAATGTATTAATTTACTGATGAAAATGTGGGATGATTTTCATAGCTTCCAAATAACAGGCATATGTTTATGAGAGAAAAAACCAAAGTGACAAATTGAACTAACGTTTGTCCCAATTGACAAGCCGAAGAACCTAACTCAGTGAAATTATAAAATGTTCTGTAATAAAATTACACATTACAATTCAAATTACAAATAGTACCTCCAAAAAATTGCATGTTATATACCTTATTGGATATCAGTGCAAACTGAATAATTCTTTTATAATTTTATTTTTAAACCACTTTTTCAACATTCAACAGGATCTTTTTAATTCAGATCAACCTTTATTGACCCTAGTTTTCCTTTGAAAGTTATTACAAATAATTTTGCAAATCTAATATACCCAATGAACATGACTGCACCGCAAATGCCTCCTTAAGAGCATGTGAAATCCCTTTCCCCCTACCTCAGTCTCAATCTATATAAAAAACTAGAATGAAGTTTTTATAACACACATTTGCATTTACAGCTTTCTGAAGAAATTCATTCAATGCAAATATTACCATTGCAGAGCCTAAATTTCTTCTTAAACCTGTAAAACGGCAATAAGCGTAAAAAAAGTTCGTTATAGTTTCCATTACCGACTGCGGTATTTCACGTGCTCTTAAGGCCTAAAAAAAATTCAACGATTCCTTATTCTCACATTTCACTCTTCTTAAAAACTCTCGTCCATCCAGCGAGGACATAAAAGCCGCTTGGGTGGAAACCAAGTCCACCAGACAGAATCTACGGGACATGGGTTTAGCCTATGATCCCAACGAAGCGCTGAAAATCCCCAACGCGAAGCAAGAAATCCTGCAAAAATCTAGGCACAAGACACCCGGAGATTCTTCGGGATCCGAGGATGAAGAAGACGCTCCACACGTTCCATCAAAAGCCCACGTGGCCGCAGATCTCGAGAGCCAAGCGAAAGCGCCGAGAGAAAGGATGTTTCGATTACCGAACCAACAGGTCCAGTTCGTCACGTATCTCATGGACAAATATGGGGACGACTACAAAGCGATGGCCAGAGACAAGAAGAATTATTATCAGATGACCTGGCGTCAAATTAGAGCGAAAATCAACACGTTCAAAGGCGTCCCCGAGCAGTACGCGGAGTATTTACTGAAGAAGGGCGACATCGTTCTGGAGGATCCGACGCCTCTGGAAGAAACGAGGAAAAGAATAGCGGAAGAGAACGTTAAAAAATTCTGCGCGCCTAAGCCGAAGAAGGTGAAGAAACCAGCGAAATCTCAATGGCTGGAGGAGGACGAAGACATGGATTTCGATACGGGAGATAAACTCGAAGACGTGGATGACGAGGATATGGAAAATTCCGAAGCTGCAGAGCCGGAGAAAAAATTGAAGCTGTTTTCCGACGACGAGGGTGAAGATCAGGAAGGAGATGAAAAGAAATCAAAGAAGAAATTGAATGGAAAATTGCGGGATGCAAAGGCTGAGAAAAACTTGCAGCTGATTTCCGACGATGACGATGATGATCGGGAAGGAAGTGAGAAGAAATCGAAGAAGAAATCTAATGGAAAATTGCAGGCTGCAAAGAATGGAAAGGAAAAACCGCGGAGTGCGGAGATCGAAATTTCGACGAAAATAAATAAAGGAACGATAAGTAAGAAAGCAAAAACTTTGGAGGTTTCACCGTCGAGCGACAGCGAGAGCGACGAAGAGTTAGAAGGCGACGACGAGGAGGCCGGATTCGTGGATTTGAATGAGCTGAGCGACGAGGAACTTTCGGAGGACGACGCGCTGGACGACGAGGAATTCGTCACGGAAAGCGACGATAGCGACTGAAAACGATTGTTGTGCATTGCATCCTGTTGTAATAAGACGTTTTTAAAAAAAGGATTCAAGTATTTTTATTTATCTCTTGTAGATTAACGAATGTTAACAAAAATCGAAAGTATTTTTCATCGCAATTATATCCTAATTTAGTACGTATAGCATCCGATGCGGAACCCCCGATTTAATCTCTCGACGGTTTCTCCAAAGTGACGTTCGATCGAAGGGAAGAATCCGTCGATCACGATTATTGTAATTTTATCAAAATACTTCCACGTTTGATTGAGCATGAAAAAAATCACGTCCAATGAAAATTGTAGGGTTTCCATGCACGTTTTTTTAACGTTATTTCTACAATTCTTTGTATTCAGATACGAATTTTTCACACAATTTGAACGTAGCGAGGTACACTTAACACTCAATCGTGAAGTATTTTTGATTTCATCTTTTTTACCAGTGAGAAAAAATGCAACAATTTTTTGGACACTGAGATCGGCGGTCTTTCCTCAAAGGAATTAGAACGCTCGACAGGTATTGCAAACTTTTAAACATTGAAATAAACGATTCATTTTCAGGGTCTTATTTTACCCATAGATCCTCGAAAATTCGAGGGGTGAAAAACAACTAGTATAAATGCTTATTGTTACGAGTTGCAAACATCGCAGGCATATTTTTTTAATCGAGCAATGAGCGAGGTATTTTTTTGTTCTCTCTCGGTTACGACAAAAATGCACCGGATTTGTGGCTGATATTTTTTTTTTGGATTAGAAATTTCCTGTGCTCCAACGACTCGGTTAGTCTCGTTGCAATAAATTAGTAGAATAGATTATTCTAATCCTGTTTCACGTTAGTTGCTCAGTTCAATCCTTAAAACAGGATTCGCACGTTTCTTAAGAGTAAGTGAAATTCCATCAGGGCTCAGTCGGTATAAAAAACTGTAATCGACGTTTCTCACGCTCACTTCGCTTTTTTCAACTACAAAAAAAAGTTCATCGAATGCGAGTATCGTCGCAGCATTCGATGAATTTTTTTCCTGAAGCTGTAAAATGTCAGAAGGCGTGTAAAAAGTTGATTACAGTTTTTATTACCGACCGCGGTATTTCACGCGCTCTTAAGACGACGTAGCGAGGGAAAATATTTTCTTTCGAACTTTGTCGACCGACGGGTCATACCAGTTGCTTTCCTTGCTCTCCTCGTCGAATTTCATCAGTTCGGATCGCGTCTGGCAACCGATTACTTCGACTCTGTGCTTGTGCGGCGAAATGCTTCGCAGATCCAGCGCTTCTTTCACCTGTTCGGGTCTCAGGGCGTTTTCCACGTCCTAAAACAATTTAAATTCATCGGATGCTTCAATAACTCATACAGAGTTGTGAGTCCCTAAATCTTTTAATAAAGATTTTTAATCACAGTTTAATGATTTTGATAAAGGTTTTAATAAAAAATTTGATTCGCAACTTGGAATCACAACTCTGTAAAGCTGATTTTAGAATTGGTTTTGTGATTATTATTTAATGAGAATTGCAAAAACTTTCTTGCATCTTTCTCACCTGTTTGTTCGCCACCACCAGGATGGGAACATTATCCATCCTCTGGTCCCCTAATAATTCTTTTAGTGTAGATACAGCCAAAGTTAGTTTCGTAGCATTGGACGCATCAACCATGAAGATGAGGAGATCTGTGTCCTGAAGGAAATTACTCCAGTATGTTCTGGTATCCTCCGATCCTCCTACTACAAATTCATCAGTTTATTATCATCGTTCTTGAAACGGTGATGGCAAATCATTTTTAAAACAATCATTTTTGGATTCTTCATCTGTTTAGGAAAAAAAGAAAAGTCTTACACCATGCAGAATTGAAAAAACGCTTGACGTAAGACTTTTCTTTTTTCCTAAATAGATAAAGTTTCCTAATACGATTGTTCCGAAAATAATTTTTTATTTCTCCTGCACCCATGGAGGTTTTGCCACCCCTTAAGAAAAGAATCTTACTCTCCCAGACGTTGTAAGTGTAAGGTTCGTTTCTGAGCCTGTAAACAGCGAAGCCGTGTGTCGGCTCTGGATGAATTTTGTAGAAATGTCCATGACTATCGGCAGCCATTGCCTGGTTCATCACTGATGTTTTTCCAGCTCCATCCAAGCCCAAAAGAAGAACCCTGCGTTCGTTGCTGTCGTCGATCTGAAGTTTCATTACAACAATACAGGTGGTTGCGGATAGAAAAAAAAAAAGCCAAAGATGGGCAGCATTTGTTACCTTTAAATACCCATGTAACGAACAAAAGTAACGTTCAATATTTTCATTGTTTCTCATTACATTCCCTCGTTACAATATTTTTTCATAAAACTCATTGCCAAAAATGTGTTTCGAGGACTTTATATCAAAGTTAAAACATTAATAATATTTTAAATAATAAACAATTTATAAGATAAACAGACAAAAATTGTATATTTAAGAGTAACGAAAATTGCCCATCTCTGGTTATATACGAAATAAATGTTTTTTTTTTTAAATACGCGTCGTAACCAAGTGTCAAGTTTTGAGGTTAATTGACCATCGGAAGCCGGGCTGCGAGTGAATTATCACATTTTTTCCAATCGCCCCGCGCCGCACGTGAGAAAGCAACGACAATTTGCGTCTCGATAATAACGAAAATTAACAAAGCTGTGAATCGAACGTGATACGGATAAATCGATATCGCGGCGAGACGCATAAATGCCGAAAAAAGCGAAGCGTGACGCGCGTCAACTTGGCGACGATGAGAAATAGTTGAAATTCAACGCGAGCAGTATTGACACCGGCACTCGACGAGACGTTGAGACGTCTGACCTTGGAGACCTCCTCGAATCCCTCGTCGATCGCCTTGAATTCTCGCTTCCTCCAGTATCGGTAGGCTACGTAAGCCCCGACGCAGGCACAACCCATCCAAATAATTGTCTTTTGACCATTTCTCAACACGCTCACGACCATTTTTGCGATCGACGATTTGCTTTCCGCGAGCGCACGAATGAAATCGCGACCTCCGACTCGACTGTTATATCCGGTTAAATTCGTGCGACACAACGAGCGATGGAAAATCGCGCCTCATCGGGACGATCGGGACACATGTGCAAATGACGTACGCGCGCGAGTCGCTAAACTCGATAATCGGGTTACGCTAGGTAATCGTGCGGTGAGCGATAAATGTTGTCTCTGCGAATGGAGGCTTTGTGGGTAATGCAGGAAGACGCGCAGTGTGTGCATAGCTTCGGCGAGTGATGGACTTGGTTCCCTGGTTTATGATAAAATGAACAAAAATCCGATTGAAACCTATTTGAACCAATTATTTTTCAATCGGAGTTTTGTCCATTTGATTGGTTTCAATGGGATTCACTAAACAGGGTTGCGCTCTGCGAATTTTCGTGTGGAAAATTCATGGTCGTCTCGACAAAAATATAATAGCGAAAATGCATTACCGACTTTCTGCAAAACCCCTGAATTTGCTGAATTGCATTATGCGAAGAATCCGATACTGTTTACATTACGTTATTGTACGTGATAGTATCATTAATTATTAAGATGATAAGCGTCACGTTCATTGCAGTTTTTGTTACCGACTGTGCTCCAAGGATGCGTGAAATGCCGACTGCGGTGATAAAAACTGTAATGAACGTTTTCACGCATATTTGCATTTATAGCTAATAGAAGAAATTCATCGAATGCGGATATCACCAGAGCATTCGATTAATTTCTTTGTGTAGATATAAATTATATAAATTATATAATTTTCCATTGCCGCAGTCGGTATTTCGCAGTCAGTACTTCTCGACCTTTGCCCAAGAAATCAATGGTAGCCAAGGACAATGCTTTAAAGTTTAAATTATAAAAATTATGGAGTTATAAAGAAATATTTTAATTTATTCATGACTCCGTAATTCTCATAATTTATTTTTCGATCTATATCATAAGGAACTTTTTCGTTTAATTTTATATGAAATGTGCAACTCTTATTTTACATTAATAGTTTTTAAGGAAATTTGAATTTATCCTCTGGTAGGTGTGAAATCATCTTGAAATAGGGTCCCAAAAATTTCTCATCATTTATCAGAATTTTGTGCATTTTTTCAAGCCAAACCTGTATTAAATTTCAAGTACCAGTTTATGTATAAGAATTTCCTTTCCCTGTAATGGAAGCTCATACAAAACATTTTTAACAGTGATTAGTTATACATCGGTCTAGGATGAAATAAATCGGAAGCAACCACTATTCGTTAGACCAATAACAACTTTCCTAAATATCCCCCGTATGGGAAACCCGTTACGCCATGGCGAAGCTTTTATCCCGTGAGTTCTGTCGTAGACAGATAATGAAAGCACGAGGATAAACATTAGTTAAATTTAATCGGATTATCGCGATGATCGTTACTTTTCAAGGAAAAGTTTCTGTATCAAGGGAGTTCAAAGGGTTGTGCTAATAGGAACATGGTACAGCCGAGTTGCAGAGAGTAAAATACCGGGATTCTCCGCGTGTTTCACAGTCGTATTTAATTGTCGTTCGAGCGATTGAGTTACTGTAGTCCGTGCAAATCGGCTTAAATATTCTGTGACAATTACGAAGGATAATGAGTAGCAGCGAACCTACGGGTGATTCGAGAGTAACGTCAGAGAAAAGGAGCGCCAGAGACATCTAATAAACAGCGTCGGGCAGGTCCGTCAGGATGCGGTGACTACAAAAGGCCGTCCGCGGTTCGACTTATCCCCTTATTCCATCTAATCTCCTCAAAATGAAATAGTTGCGATTCTTTACCCCTCCCTATATCTACGTTCAAGTAGATACGTAGATAGTTCTCGATGTCCAGGTCGATTTCTCTGTAGTTGTCTATGTTGAGGTCGATCGCTCCTTGGAGTTCAGTGTCCAGGTCAATGTCTTCATAGTTTTCGTTGTCCACGTTGATTCCTCCATAGTTTTCGGTGTCCAGGTCGACTCCTCCATAGTTTTCGATGTCAGGGTTGATTCCTCCATAGTTTTTGGTATCCAGGTTGATTCCTCCATAGTTTTCGGTGTCCAGGTCGACTCCTCCATAGTTTTCGATGTCCAGGTCGATTCCTCCATAGTTTTTGGTATCCAGGTTGATTCCTCCATAGTTTTCGGTGTCCAGGTCGATTTCTCCATAGTTTTCAGTGTCCAGGTCGATTTCTCCATAGTTTTCGGTGTCCAGGTCGATTCCTCCATAGTTTTCGATGTCCAGGTCGATTCATCCATAGTTTTCGATGTCCAGGTCGATTCCTCCATAGTTTTAGATGTCCAGGTCGATTCCTCCATAGTTTCCGGTGTCCAGGTCGCTTCCTCCATAGTTTTCGGTGTCCAGGTCGATTCCCCCATAGTTTCCGTTGTCCAGGTCGATTCCTCCATAGTTTTCAATGTCCAGGTCGATTCCTCCATAGTTTTCGATGTCCAGGTCCATTAAAATAGGCTCAAACCATCTGCGATAATCAGGATAATCGGCAGCAGCGAACCTACGGATGATTATCGAGTAACGTCAAACGTCAGAAAAAAGGAGCGAATGGCCAGCAGAGACATTTAATAAACAGCATCCCGCAGGTCCGTCAGGATGCGACGACTACAAAAGGTCGTGTGTGTCGGTGGTTCGATTCTTCCCCCTAATCCGTCTAATCTCCTCCAAATGAAATAGTTGCGATTCTTTACCCCTCCCGCCACTCAATTCGCACGATTTGCCCCGGCATGACGATTATTTACAAACGCGTGTATATGAGAAGCACTTGACCTTCCTGCGCGACACGGACGAGGGGTCGGTGAGGCCCACAGCAAATGATAGTAAGCCACTCTCGCCCCCCTCTCCTCGCTCTATTGCGGAGATGATATTCCAGGCGACAAGGGTAACTACACACTTGCCAAATGCTATAATCCCTCTAACTGGCTGCTAACATATTTCCGACCCCTAGTTGTCTCCGCCGCATAGGCGTAGAAGCTTCATGGACTTCGGTGCAAGAATTTCGTGACCCCCTTTCACTAGTAATTCAGGTCATTTCTTAAATTTTTTTATTTGCTCGTTACATTTGGATTTTTCTTGTTGTTAGCTGATTTTATATTGAAGAATTTTTTTCCTGACTCCCGACGGCCCCTCTGTGGGGCAAAAAACAAAATTTCGTTATGTCATTTTTTTACTTAACTTACTTAATTTTTGACTTAATGTTAAGTAAAAAACTTTTTCCAAAAAACGGTAATATAATGAAATAACCATTTGCATATCGTAGTCGGGAGATTTTTACACCTAATGACGAAAAAGATCTTCCAACTGCGATATGCGAATTGTTATTTTATTATTTCACAATGTTTTATTTACTCAGTTTGTTTATTAATGAAAAAAAAAAAAAAAAAAAAAAAAAAAAAACGTACGCGTCGAAGAGTGTGGAAAATGCGTTTCAGCCCTTACGGAAAAATGGTTCTCTTGCAAAACTCGTTGAACCGCACTCCACGTTGCATATTCAACGTTCGCGCGAGCCTTTAGTACCGGCGCTGAAAAATCGGCGCGGAGAAAAGGTCGTCGGACGCGCACGCGAAATTCGATGGTGGTGTAACCACCCCGATAAAAATTGTATCGCGCCACGCCGCTGTCGAAGCGACGACGATAGCGGCCTCGGCGTTTGACAATGTTCCCCAACCCACTCCGCTGCTTCGACCTGCCTTTCGTCGCTTTTTGATTCCCCTGTTCTACAGGCGCGCCCGGGAACGTCGTATCCCTCAACCCCTGCATACGCTCTCTCTCTCTCCCTCTCTCTCTGTGGATCGGGGTTGACTTTTATTGCCCCCGTCTGATGTTATGAATGCGATGAACGCAGCTACGAAGATCCTTTATGTAGCAGGCTGCGAGTGGTCACGCTTTTTACGATGTGTATCGTGATTAGCGATGGCTTCGAACCATCGTATTCGTTCCGTTCAACACAAAAAATGAACCTCATTTTTACACATTACAAGGCAATTTTTTTAATCCATTTTTTTAGTATGTGATTTGAAAATATGTTGGAAATATTAATGACGGCATTTTTAAGAACGTGCGATATTAATATTGAAATTCGATAATATTTTGTCTATATTTGAGCTTTTTTTTACGACATGTTCAAATTATTTGTTTCAAAATAATCATTTCATACAATTCTCACTCATTTGGGTGTAGAAAAAAATAACGTCACGCCAAAATACTGAGGGTCGAATTTTTAGTGATTTTTTAGTGATTTTTTTTCTTCAAAATTTCGCAATCTTGGATCGTCAATCTCACAACATAAATATCCAACATAAATATTTGCAATGCGCCAAGATTTCCGGGTTTCCTTCGGCTTAATAAAAATTTCAGAATTAATTTTTTATTCTAAGTCAGGATCTGTTCACAACTTTTTTTTACCCGGCGTTTCACTGATAATCTTTAATCTTTACCCGGCGTTTCACTTTGATAATCGAAAAGTGTAAACACTTTTTCGATTATCAAAGTTGTTGCTCAAATCGTGAGGTGGTTCGTACATTTCGCTACGCGTTCCTGAATGAGATTGCGCCGTTATTGAAACCCGTCACGTGCGCACATAAACGATCACCGAAGTTATGACGTACGGCCGTATTCAAGGGTAGAGGGATGCTCGAGCGCACTGCTAGTACATCCCGGCCTGTATACACTGCACGGAGAGTGAAACTGAAGGTGCGGTTTGTCGCGTCCGACCACCGGCTCGCGTGTCAAATCGTCGGGTGAAAATATTAACGATGTTTCAGGTTTTCCCTTAAACACGGGGATTCCAGTGTTTTTCTTTCCCGCTGTTATTGCGAGTCGCGCCGCGCACCGAAACGAATGCAAGGCCGAGAGATGGCTTTCGCGAATTATTTACGGATTTCACGGAACGAAGAAAATTGCTCGACAAGGGGTGACATTTATTCCGCAGAGAAACTTCCGCACAATTCTGCGTTTTGGTGTCATGTATTTTTTGTTGTAACAAGCGGAACGAGCGGCGAAGGCGTTAAAAGGCGCAGTGTCGCTTTGTCTCCACTTCAAAATTTTAAAAGCTATCTTCTGCCAGATAACGCGACAGATTTGGCTCCCATTTTGAGAGAATACGCGGAAGGATGGCACAATTGGGCTAAGCACTTTGCGTCCCGAAATTAAAGGCCATATTTTTTCAGGAGGAGCGGGAAACCAAAAAGTGAGGTTAGGTGCGAGAGCGACGGCCCTATAGGCGTTTAAAATTGGGCGACGAAGTTCTACAGAATCTTTTCTTGTATTCTAAATTATAATTATTCTAACAAAATTAATACAATTATTATTAATTACAATTATTCTAACAAGATTAGTTTAATCATTTTTAATTATATTTATTCTAAAAATATGAATTTAATTTTATTTATTTATGATAATTCGAAAAATATTCATAAAAAAGTAGCATTATAATTAGAAGTACTTTGTTTAATGTTGCAAGCCTCGATACGAGAATTGATATTAACATTTAATTTTAAGAACAACTTGACGTCCGATTCAACGAACTCCAGCGTCACGTCGATGGATTTCCGTGAGCTCGCGTACAGCGTCGAAGTTGGTCCATTGCGAGACACAGCGAGACAGAGAGCGAGAAAACGAGGAAGGGAAGGCAATGCAGGAAGCTCCAGAGGGTTAGGATATTTCAACGAGAAAGGAATGTTCTTTGATCATGCATACCGACAAAGTTACCGAGCCGAATATTGCGGTCCTAACGTTGGCTTATCATACCCGCCGCGCAACGCAGGTCAATAATAATTTTGATAACTCGATGTGTATGATACAATCCTGGAGTTGTTGCAATTTTCGCGGCGATTACTTTCTCAGCTCATTGCCATTCCTCTCGAAATCGTACGGACCGTATATATCGTTCGTCTCGTCTGCGAGTTATCACATTGTCGAGAGGATAATACATCTATCATCTCCCCAGGTTGGCTTGCGGATATGCAGACACAAAAGAGAGAAGAAGAGAGAGAGTTCAGAGTTCAGAGAGAGCCCAGTTGCTACGCTGTAATTGTAAACCCAGCAACAACGACAACTGTCAAAGTGACAAAAAAATAACGCTGGTAGAAATTGTTTTTTGCACAGAAAATATTTTCGGTAATGATCAAAATGACTTTCGATTTTTTTTCGAAAAAATGTCGATACAACCAAACAAAAGAAGATTTGAAATTTGGTTTTCCGTCAGTGAAGCCAAAGTGAATAAAATAAGCTTCCTTACGAGGAAGTTTATGAAAATTGGAAATTAACGAGGAAGCAATGCACAAAGTTCTATTTTGCAACTTTTACGTTTATTAAATCCATCGCCAGATTGTGAAAACTGTTATTAACGCTGCTTGTAATTTCATATCGTTTGTGCGAAATACCGGCGCTCGGCAGGGCCACTTGCCATTTGATGCGCCAACACCACCACCCAGTTTTGTCTCTAAAGTGTACACGGACGAATCGAACAACCGCACGATGTTGTGGAATTGGTTGAGGCGAATAAGCACCGTTTGGCGAACGGAGGGTCTCGTGCACACGAATTACACTTGTATGTGTTGCACGCAAGGAAACCATACCATTGTACGATATACAGAGTGATTCCATTTTTTTTTACAACGTTAACGACAATTTTATAATTATCGACAATTTTATACTTATCGTATAAAACGACAATTAACGACAATTAACGACTTATTAACGACAATTTTATAATTATCGTTTAAAAAAAAACGACAAAAACAAATAACTGCAGCTATAAAAAATAGTTGTAATATTATAATGACAATTATTTTTATAGCTTTCATAGCTTTTTTTAACTGCAGCTATACAAAATTGTTGTTATTTTATTATAACAATTAATTTTTATAGCTGCAGTTATTTGTTTTTTATTTATTTATTTGTGATGGCAGATTACGAGGTAGACGTCGAAGTTATCGACCTTACCGACGACGATAAGGCGCGACAAGGTCAAAAGACGCGGTACCATCTTGAGACGAAGTATATTTACGCTCGACCTTACCAACGACGATAACACGCGACAAGACTCTTATGCCTGTCAGATATAAAATTATTTGACACTAAATTACTGACGTTCAGGCTTTTTTGTCCACCTCAATTTTAGCTCTAAAAAAATAACATAAAAAAATATTAGCAGACGTCTATTCTCTGTGGACTGTTGCTTAGAATTATTTTATAAATAATGCAGCATATCTGAGCATTTTAAAAATTCAAAATATACGTCTGCTAATTTTTTCTTCTATTGTTTTCTTTTTTAAAGCTAAAATTTAAATAACTGTGGCGAATTTGAGAAAACTGCTAGAGAAAAAATTGGAAAATTATTCTGAACCAGCATGGAAACGTTATTTTAGTGGGAGAGACAGGGAGAGAGACACGAGGCCAGTTTTAATATTCGCGAATGATAAACAAAGTGGTATCTAACGAAGTGGATAGAGGCGAGCCGGGCGGTTGTAATAAAATTTCCGTTTACGTTTCCGTCCCCCGGCTACTTCCACTCGGCGCGCCCGCGCGCGCTTTTGCTACCCCTTTCGCGTGTACCGTCGCCCATCGTCCTTGCTCGCGTTCTCGCGCTCTCTGCGATAAAGTGAAACGGCGAGAGTCAAACGTCGGTCCGGACACGAAGCTTTCCTCCGATTTCAATTACTCCGCATTTTCCCGGCTGGCCCGCTGCTTTCCACGCGCTACGTTCCCACGCTGCGACTGCTTGTGCTCGTTTTTTCGAACCGGACGCAACCGACCGTACGCTCGAAATCACTGATCGAGCTTTCGACTACAAACATCTCTATGCGCTAATTTTTTTTTTACGAAAAAAAGAAAACGTCCCTGATTTATTAGAATTGGTGACATTAACTTTGCTTGGAAAAAAGTTCCGGAAAGTTTCAAGGGTATTTTAAAAAGTCAAAATTGCCAACATTTTTGTATAGATTTTAACGTAGCTGCTATTTAAATTTTTTTGCAGATTTCGAATTAAAGGATTGCAGGTTTTTTGTTGTTTTCTAGATAATAGAATTTTAACTTGGATTCGGAAAGTTTCAAGGGTATTTTAAAAAGTCAAAATTGCAAAAATTTTTGTATAGATTTTAACGTAGCTGCTATTTTAATTTTTTTGCAGATTTCGAATTAAAGGATTGCAGGTTTTTTGTTGTTTTCTAGATAATAGAATTTTAACTTGGTTTCGGAAAGTTTCAAGGGTATTTTAAAAAGTCAAAATTGCCAAAATTTTTGTATAGATTTTAATGTAGCTGCTATTTAAAATTTTTTGCAGATTTCGAATTAAAGGATTGCAGGTTTTTTGTTGTTTTCTAGATAATAGAATAACTAATCTGATAACAGTTAAGGGATATAAAAAAAACAAGCAAGAACATTTTATAAAAAAAAAGTTGCAAAGTAGAACTTTGCACATTGCTTCCTCATTAATTGTCGTTTTTCACAAAGCCACCTCTATGAAGAAGCTTGTTTATTTAACATTTTGGCTTCCTCATAGAGGAAGCTTTGTGAAAAACGAAAATTAATGTGGAAGCAATGTGCAAAGTTCTACTTTGCAACTTGTTTTATTTGAACAAAAGAAAACTCCGTCACAAATATCGTTACATCTCATTTTCATTAGATACAAAGTTTTGTCCTAGTTTCTTAACTTTTGCGGTAGTTATCGCGAAAATCTAAATTTGTTTAAAAATTCAAAATGGTGTAAAATCCGAACGACTTTACCGATCATCACCAAAGTTCGTACGTAGCAGGGCTGTATATTGTTTTTCGACTGTGGAACAATTCGGTTCCTTTGTTAAGATTCGATGTGATTTAGAGCAAAATGTATTTTTTTCGAAAAATTCCAAATTCAGTAAAATCCGAACCGCTTTACCGATTTCGTCGAAATTCAATACCATACAACATTGAACGTATCTTCCATTATGAAGAACTATTTAGCCAAATCGTCGAACTTTTACGAAAGTTAGAGCGACCACGCCCTTTTACCAACAAATTAAAAACTACATAAAATCTTAATGACTGTATATATGTTATCAAAAATCTCGCCATTGGAAGAGGGGCAACTACTCTACTTGCGTGCCAAATTTGAGCCAGATCGCTCGAACGGTTTCTGAGTGAGAGGCGATTGAATTTTCGAGGCCCAGCACACACACACACACACACACACACACACACACACACACACACACACACACACACACATACATACGGACATTTTTTATAAACCACTTTTCTCGACATTTTAGGTGATTCTAAGCATACTGGCATGAAAATCTCGAAAAAAAAAATTTTCACGAAAACAAAGCTTCCTCTATGAGGAAGCAAAAAATAGAATAAAATAGCTTTTCGAAAGAATCGAATTTTGGCTTTTTTCCTTCAACCACCTAGACTCAGCGCCGAGTATTTCTTCCCCGGCATCGCCTTTGGCAAAACCTCCTCCCCCGCGTCAAATTTCAAGAATCTCGATGAGCAACAAAAAGTAACAAAATATCTGCCTTCTGTTACGAGCAGATCTACAGGCGCCTCCTGGCTCCGTTTTCCACAGCACGAATACAGCACTAAGGTTTAAGAAGAGCCCGAAGTGGATCTAGAGAAAAGATCTAGGGAAGAGAGCGAGTCTGCATTTGAAGAAAAAAAAGAGAAAAAAAAAGGGAAAAACGTAGACGAGGTGATGCTGCTGCTGTTGCTTTGCGGATCTGAAGAAGACGATAGAAGTGGCAATGCGAAAGGGAGACGAAGACGAGAGCGACGAGAAAGCGCGAAGGGAGACGCGGGATACAGAGTTGCGAACGCGGGGGTGGCTGCAGGGGGGGGGGGGCTGGAAGGGGGTGGAGGGGGGGGGGTGAAACCCCACAAAGGCAGTGGGGCTCTTTTGATTCGCGAGCTAATTGGAATGCCGCGGATGCCGACGACGATGGTACAGAGGGGTAGGTTGCAAGATAAGGGAGGGGGTTGCTCGTCGGGGTTGCCCCGCGTTTCCAGCAAAGACCCGCTGCTCGCGTTTGCCCCCCTCGGACGAAAGCTCGCGGCGCGAGCGGGGGCGGAGCTTGCTCAGGGGGTGTAGCTGCCTCCACGGGATATGAAAGCTCTTCGGCTATATTTCCGCGTTCCGGCTCTTTCAGATCTCCCGCGGCAGCAGCCGGATTAGTCTTGACTTCTCAACCTCGTGTCATCGCATCGGTTTGCTTTGGATACCTATTTTTTTTTTATTAATTGTGTTTTTAGGCACTCGATTTTTGGAAAAAAACGTGCCTATCAAATTTGGCCGGCTCGTGAATTACATTTTTATAACATTTTTTTGGGTAATTTAAATTTATGCATTATTTTGTACAACACTTTTTTGTATATAGAGAAATAGATATTCTTGGTGTGCCAGAATGCAAGAAATTCGTTAATAAGGATTTTTTAATGTTGAGAAATGATTTTTTTATAAGGCATCCACAGGCTGGGTAATTTTTTTTTTGTAATTTCCTAAATATTTTTTTTGATTGTTATATTTTTGGGAGTAAACCTGGGCATTCACGTAAAAAAAAAAAAAAAACGGGCGAAAGTGCCTATTAAATTTGGTCTGCTGGGGCCTAAATTGCATTTCTATTGAAATATGTTAGTATAATTTTAATTTATCCATTCTTTTCTACAGCACATTTCTGATAAATTGTGAAATACATATTCTTGATGTGACGGAATGCAAGAAATTCATTAATAAGGATTTTTGAATGTTAAGAAATTGTATTTTTTATAAAGCATCCACAGGTTGGGTAAACAAATCTTTGTAATTTCGTAACTATTTTTTTGTTTGTTATATTTTTGGGAGTAAACCTGGACATTCACGTTAAAAAAAAAAAAAACGGATGAAAGTGCCTATTAAATTTGGTCTACTGGGGCCTAAATTGCATTTCTATTGAAAAATGATAGTATAATTTTAATTTATGCATTCTTTTTTACAGCACATTTTTGACAAACCGTGAAATACATATTCTTGCTTTGACAGAATGCATTAATAAGGATTTCTGAACGTTACTTAATTTTTTTGCTAAAGCATCCCCAGGCTGGATAAACGAATCTTCGAAATTTCCCAATAATTATTTTACCTGCGTTTTTCTTTTCATTAGCGAATAAACCAACGATACATTCAATGCAATTCATGTCAGCCTCTCAACGATATGAAATTTGCTGCTGAAGTTGCATCCCCTTATCAGCGTGCTCGCCGTTTCGCGTTATATACCTGTGGCGGCGGCTCCCATCTCGCCGCAATAAATAATACCCGGGCGAAAACGCGGCTAATGTAATAAAGATATTAAGTTTAATTGTACAAAGCCCGAACTGCGCCGTTCGGGGGCGCGCGACAGAGTTTCATCGCGGCGAATATTAATATTTAAACAAAAGCTCGGTGGTGCGGGAGGCTTTTGCCTTTGTAGCTGCCGAGGCAGCCCGGATTGGTGGTGGTGGTGGTGATGCCGGCGAGTAAAAACCCGCTACCAGCACCCCTCGACCGCTCTCCGACTACTCGACAATCCGTTGCGGGTAATAATAAAAAAAGACGATATTTCGCGTGGCGAGGGTGCAGAAAATCGACCCTTCGATTTTCATAACGCATCAAACGTGAATTCCTCGCCACGCTTGAAAAATTTCACAAACGACTCTTCGGTGGAACTCGGTGATTCTGCGTTTTTTTTTTTTTTTTTTTTTTTTTTCATTTCTCGTCACAATAACGAGCGCGGAAAAAAAATGTTATTGGCTCCTGGCATTTTTGTGTCAAAGGATTATGAATCGAGACGAGATTTTATACAATGTACAGTTTCGAGAATTTATTCTCATCGGTTTTTATTACATATATACGCGGTGCTCATTGTGGCTTTTTATACAGATATTTTGTATTAGTCTAACTCGAGAATATTTACATAAGATTTGCTCGTCTCTTTGTCTACGACAGAATCGAGACGGAGTAGAATGAACAGCGATGAACTCGGCGGAAAATAAAAAATTTCGTTATCGTTTTTTTTTTCACGACAACTGGGTGGTGTTTTTTTTTCTTTCGTGAATCTTTAAATACGCTGTGCTCTTTTTCATTCAGCAAGGACAAATTTACAAAAATATACGCGAGGGTGGTTTTTCGATTGGTTGAGAGAAAAAAAAATTAGGATAAACTTTTAGAGTCGTCGTTCACGTCCCTCGTGATCGTCCAGTGGCGTTTCGGTCACTCTGGGTCACAACCAGTAACGATCGTCATTTTTCAGTGGTTCGCGCCGATTGCAAACTCGCACCGTGTGTCTCGCTCGCTCGACGAGATCGTTCGACGACTCTCGCGGGTTCTTCGAACGGCACGACTTGTAAATCGCTCCGAGCTCGGCATCCATCGTTCTAGCTTCCTCGCGCGGGTCGTATTTCTGTGGTCTCGATTCGCTCGATCTTCGTGGCTTCGTCCGGTAGCAAATTGGCGGTTCTGCGACTTTGAAACTCTCGCCCTCGTCACCTGGTAAAATTATAAAATCATGACAACGTTGATAGAGAAAATTCGAGGCAATTTTTTGGGCAGGTTATTCACACAAAATATATAAAAAAAAAAAAAAAATCGTCTCAATGCTGTTTCATTAATATCGATCAGTACAATTTATTACTCGCATTGTAAACTCGTCTTTGTATAGTAATAATACTTTTTAATTAACGAATATCTTTGGACAAGAAAAAAAAGACTTCAATGTTACTCCGTGTTCCAATAATTAAGGAGGATTTATTCTCTATTCAATAAGCATTGGTTTACTCTCAATTAATTTTTGCGATATTTGATAGACAAACTAGAAAATCATTAATTGAAAATCACACATTTTTTCTTATGAAAATAATTCTTTCGTTTTTCAGAATATGTATGAATATTTTCAGACCTTCAACTTCACGAGTTTATGCGAAATTAATTTATTCGCTAAGCACTATTTTACTCTCAACTCTTTTCTGCAATATTCGTTGGACAAACTAAAAATTCATCAATTGAAAATCACACATTATTTCTTATAAAAATAATTCGTTCGTTTTTCAGAATTCGTATGAATTTCTTCAGATCATTAAGTTCACGAATTTATGCGAAATTAATACTCGTATGATTTATTGGACCATCCCATGATCTACCTCGATCTAATAATTTCATTATTTCAGTTAGCCCCTTACCGATTGTTTCTCTGATGAAATATCGGCTGTCTTGTAGTCTGCAGTTTGCGTTCCTCGACGATGTGGTTTTCGGTGTTTGTCCGGCCGAGACACCGCAGTGGCTGCATCTACCATTGCGGATCGAAGTGTGCGGCACGCGTGTCGACGTCTTCGATGATTCCACTTCGGGCTTTGTGGTTCCGGGCCGCCGGGTTTGATGTGCCGATGAGGTTCTCTCGGAATTCGCGTGTCTCTCGACGAATAAATTTCTCGGCTGATTCCGGCATTCGCTGTCGCGGCGCGAAAGTTGTTGATACCTCCACGTTGATTTTTTCAAAGGATACGGAGTCGACTCGCAATGATCCCGCTCCTCCTCCTCCTCTTCCTCCCCCTCTTCCTCCTCGCCCTCCTCCCTTGATGGGACCTTAATATCGTTGCGTTCGGCAGTGTGGCAGCATCTGAGTGTTTTACACACGATTAAAAAATATATGTCACAACGAGATTCGTACATTCCTGAATATCGCAAATTAAAAATATCTCAGAAAAATATTATACCTCAAAGTATTACATAGGAAAACGTCGCGAAGTCAGAAAAACATGTTTGAAAAATATCACGTATAAATATTGCAAGGCGAAATATTCCGAGTGAAAATTTATGATGTTAGTTTTTCTTATATACTTTTTGACGTAGTATGCGCAAAATTCGTTTTTACGCACTGCCTTCGTTGCGTGAAATGGAATTTTTCGCATACTACGTCAAAAATATGTTATGCCACACATGCGTAAAAAATTACTTCAAGCACGAAAAGTACGAAAAGTAATTGTGGACTTCAAGTACGAAAAGTAATTTTGTACTTCAAGCACGAAACATAATTGTGTACTTCAAGCACGAAACATAATTGTGTACTTCAAGCACGAAAAGTAATTTTGCACTTCAAGTACGAAAAGTAATTTTGTACTTCAAGTACGAAAAATAATTTTGTACTTCAGGCACGGAAAGTAATTTTGTACTTCAGGTACGAAAAGTAATTTTGTACTTCAACACGAAAAGTAATTTTGTACTTCAACACGAAAAGTAATTTTGTACTTTAACACGACAAATAATTTTGTACTTCAAGTACGAAACGTATTTCTGCACTTCAAGCACGAAAAGTACTTCTGCACTTCAGGCACGAAAAGTATTTTTGTACTTCGAGAGCAAAAAAGTATTTTTGTACTTTGATCGCTAAAAATTACTTTTCCACTTGACGTACGAAAAGTACTTTTGTACGTTAAGTACCTCAATTACTTTGTGCTTCATACTTTTTTCGGTACTTTTCTCAGCTCTGGTTTTGCGTAATGTCTTAAGGTGCAAAACCTACCTTCTCCCTCAGTTACACACCTGCTTTCAACATCCTTCCCCGCTCCAATCTTCACGCCGCGACGACGAAGCGACGGCTCAACGTTGTTGCCCCTCTGACCCCTCGGCGGTGGCTCAGCTCGACTTTTTCTCTGCGTCGTCGGTCGTTCCACCCGACGCTCCGCAACGTCCGACTCCTCGTCCACCTCGTCGTCAGCTTCATGTTCCTCGTACTCCTTGTCGTCATATTCGGACGCGTCTTCTTGCTCCTCATCCGCTATACAGACGTGACAACAAATTGAGGCCTCAAATTTTTCCCACAGGCTTTTCCATCTTTACCAGCCTCCTTGCCGGCCACTTCGTCGACGTTGCCGCCGCCCTCGGGCGATTCCGCGTACTTCGACTCGTCGTCGACCTCGTCGTCCTCGTATCGCGTTCTTCTCACGACGGCCACGTTGCCGGGATAAAATTGGCTTCCCAACGCCCTCGATATACCGCGATTTTTGCTCTCCACTCTGTAAGTCTCGCCCGGTACCAACGAGACGCGATGCTTGACGCGCGAGGCGCCGGCCGAGTTGTGATGCCTCCTGAATCGATACTGATCGGCTGGACAGTGATAACCGGTAGCGTCGATCGGAGGATTCGATTGTCTTCTGAAGACGCGAGAAGGACGAAGAATTCGTTGTACGACGAGGAGGCAAAATTGGGGGTGGTCAACGTCCACCCAGGAATGAGGATCGTCGTACTTACCTCTCGCTTCGTCCATGACCCAAGGCGAGATCTACGCTTCTCTGCCGATAATGATGCCATTGGTTCGTTTTGTCCTCATCGTCGTCGTCATTCCTACACTTGGCGATCAGCGAATTCGGATGAGCGGAAACGTGTTTGCATCGTCGTTTGTCAATCTTGTCCATCGTCGAGCCGGTATATCATGGTCTTTGGACCAAGGAGACGATTGGTCGGGAGTTCGTTGACCTCAATTGTCAGGTACTCGGAATGTCCTGTAGCTCCAGTATCTTCAGTACCTTCCAGTACCTCCTGTACCAGTATTGGTAACGAAAATCAGAAGAAGCAACGAAGGAACGGACGAGGCGATCGATCACGATTTTACTGACCTCAATTGACACGAACTCCGAATATCCTTTCCCTCCAGTACTTTCCAGTACCTCCTGTACCAGTACGAGTATCGAGAACGAGGAGTGCGAGGAACCGAAAGTCAGAAGAAGCGACGAAGTAACGGGCGAGGCGATCGGTCACGAGTTCACCGACCTTAATTGTCCCGCACTCGGAATGTCCTCTAACTCCAGTACCTTATTTCAGTACTTCCTTTACCAGTACGACAACCGAGAACGAGGATCGCGAGAAGCCGAAAGTCAGAAGGAGCGACGAAGTAACGGCCGAGTCGATCGGTCACGATTTTACTGACCTCAATTGTCACGAACTCCAAATGTCCTCCAACTCCAGTACTTTCCAGTACCGAGAACGAGGATCGCGAAGAGCCGAAAGTTAGAAGGAGCGACGAAGGAATGGACGAAGCGAGCGTTCACGAGTTCACCGACCTCAATTGTCACAAACTCCGAATGTCTTCTACATCCAGTACCTTCCAGTACCTCCAGTACCAGTGCCAGTACCGATATCGAGGATCGCGAGAAGTAAAAAAATCCGAAGGAGCGACGAAGTAACAACCGAGTCGATCGGTCACGAGTTCACCGACCTCAATTGTCACGAACTCCGAATGTCCTCTAACTCCAATAACTTCAGTACCCCCAGTACCGAGAACGAGGATCGCGAGAGGTAAAAAATCCGAAGGAGTGACGAAGTAACAACCGAGTCGACCAATCACAATTTCACCGACCTCAATTGTCACGAACTCCGAATGTCCTCAAACTCCAGTACCTCCAGTGCCAGTACCGAGAACGAGGATCGCGCGAGGATCCAGAGATCAGAGGGAGCGACGAAGGAACGAACGACGACAGGACAGGAGAAGACGAAACACGAGGGGGGGAGGGGGTATTAAGGTTTGACGATTGGCGAGGGTCGAAGCTCCTGAAGTTCGCGAATCTGCGAGCACGAGCTAGACGCGTCCTCGGCGATCGGGGCGGCCGGCGCGACGGAGTTGCCGCACCATTTGCCGCTGTTCTCGTTGACCTCGTTGTCCTCCTGAATCTCGTGAAGCTCGAGCGACGGCAAAGCGCAACGCTGACGATGCTCGCTCACCGCCAGGCACTGCTGCTCGTGATTCACCTTCCGCCACTTGATACGTCGATTCTGGAACCAGACCTTAACCTGGGCCTCGGTGAGGCGCAGCTCGTGGGCGAGGTAAAGCCGCTCCGGGCCCACCATGTACTGCTGCCTCGCGAATTCGCCCTCCAGCCGCTCCAGCTGCTCCGCCGTGAAGATCGTCCGCACCCGCTTGGCCTTGCCGCCACCGTTGCCGCCGACGGTGCCGCTGCTACCGGTTAACGAGGCGCCGCTCTTCAGCGCGACCTCCTGACCTGCGGGAGACAACGCGCGTCAGGATGAAACATCTGCGGATGGGTTTTACCGCAAATTTTGTATTAATCTTCGAACGGGATGAGGGGATTTTTACACCAAGTACGCGAACTTCCGTCGGCGGGTTTTTAAAGTCGTTTGACGTGATGGTTAGGACACGCAAGTTTCACGGGGCTGACTGTCAGGGATGGAAAAGACAAAACAGCGTCGGGTTGGGTGGAGGTTTTTTTTTTGTGGTGAATGTGAGGTTGGAGATGCAGGCGGAAGAAATAGGGAAATTTAGAGACGGATGAACTTGTAGGAAATTAGAAACATGTAAAATCTATTTCAGTCTATTTGTTTACTGGCAAATAATCGTTAGGTCTTCTAACTTGTTTTTCCCAAAATAACCTCTGCTGTGCAGCTTACAATGAATATTAAGCAACAGAAACGTATATGAACCATTTCACCTTAATTTAGCCACAAAAAAAATCCCCAACATTTTTCTAAAAATCGGGTTCAATGGTATCTACAGTTGCACAAAATTACAGATTACAAAATATTATTTGGCCGAAATATGCTAATTTTTTCATTTTTCATTTAAAAAAAAAACAATTAAGGGGACCAAGGCTTTATTATTTAGGGCAGACTTTAATTAAGGGGGCTGGGATGGACAAACAACTTTCCAAAATATATATAAGACAATTATACAAAATCATTGTCAAGTGTTTGAGAAATCAAGTCATTGAGAAGTCTGCTAACTTCTCTTAGAATCCCACGTTGAGCCGTTTTGTACCGAAACGACTGCTTCAAGTGGTCCACATAATAATTTACAAGTGCGTCGACTTTTTTCTCGATACAAAATCTACATGACCATCGCTACACGTAAACAAAACAAACAAAAAATATCCCGCGTATTATCTCAACAATATCCAATTCCCAGATCATCACATCTCATCCAGTAGATTTCACACCTTGCAGTCTTCCGACGGCTCGCGATACTCAGATTCCCTTTTCTCCCCTACGCGCCAAAGTGACATCATTAACTCACCAATTCCAGGGCCTCTCACGATTTCCCTCATCGCATGCAAAACCCGGCATCAGCAGCAACCAACTCAAACAAGAATCCACTACCAAAAAGAAAAAAAATCCAATCCACCTACATTCCTGCCTCGCCGCCTTCCTCAGCTGCTGCTGCTGACTCTTGTGTCTCTCCTTCTGATTATTTCTGTGCGCGAGTATCGCATCAATGGTGAACGACTTGATCTGCGGTTGCTGCTGCGGCTGTTGCTGCTGCTGTTGCTGTTGACTGGCAACAACCGACTGTTGCATCTGACTGCCAACAGCCTGTCTGCCATGTGTCATCTGCCTTCCCACGAGGTTCTGCGCCGCAAAGTCCATCTGATTGATCAGATGATGCTGCGACCTTCTCATCCTCTCGTACGCCATGGATTCCAGGTGCTGTGTGCTTCTGGAGCCTCCATGAAGCCCCCTATGATCCGCACCCTCCAGGATCCTCGAGTTATCGAGCATCCCGACGCTGCTGAGTCGCTCACGAGGCAAAACCGTCATCTGATAGTCCCTCATTCGGTCCAGCGGCAAATTAAACTCCTTCATCCTGTCCAAAGGCAGGTTGTAACCCTTCGCCAGGCCATATTCCTTCATCTCCCTTTCCACAAAGCTGTTCAGTCTCTTCGGCGAGCCGAAACCTCCGTCAACGAACTTCAGTCGCGTCTCCTTAGCGTTGGGCTCGACTCCACGATTTTGTTGATCTTTGCTCCTGCCGATTCTCGACTGATCCGCTGTGGCTTCGACGTCGCTCGTTCCGTCCATCCGGTAGTTCAACGCGTCGTTGATCTGTCCAGGTCCGAAGCCGAATTCCTTGGCCGATTCCTTGCCGATCGTCACCGCCAAGTCACGCAGGTTTTCGTTGACCTCCTCCAGCGGAAGACCTTCCTGGTGCTGCCTGGTGCAATTGATGCCGTCGGCGTGGAGCCTGAAGTCACCGGACTTGGCGACCTGGCTCGGGTCGTCCCGCGCGCAGCCGACGGATAGGTTCAGGCGCTTCACTATCTCGTAGCTCTCGAAGCCGCGGATTTGGTACTCGGATGACATTGTGCTGCTCTCGCTGCGGTCTGACGAGTCGTCGGCGATGTTGGGCTGCTGGCCAGGCTGCACCGCGGCCTCCATGATGAAGGCACTGCGGAGGAACCTCGGTCACTTGGTCGTCACGGATTCGAAAAACTCGAGGTTGTCACAGATCCAGGAAACTCGAATTTGTCACAGATTCAGGAAACGGGAGGTTGTCACAGATCCAGGAAACTCGAGGTTGTCACAGATTCAGAAAACTCTCAGTCGTTACAGATCCAGGAAACTCTCAGTCATCACAGATCCAGAAAACTCTCAGTCGTCACAGATCCAGAAAACTGTCGGTCGTCACAGATCCGGAAAACTATCGGTCGTCACAGATCCAGGAAACAGTTGGTCGTCACAGATCCAGAAAACAGTTGGTCGTCACAGATCCAGGAAACTCTCGGTCGTCACAGATCCAGAAAACAGTTGGTCGTCACAGATCCAGGAAACTCTCGGTCGTCACAGATCCAATCAACTCGTTCGTCACAGACCCAGAAAACTTGGTCTTCACAGATCAGAAAACACGATCGTCACCAATCCAATGAACTTGTTCGTCACAGATCCACTCAACTTTCGCTCGTCACCAGTACCAAGTAAACCGCAAGACCAAAAACCTCCCTTAAACAAAAGTCACCCCCGAAACTGCCACATTTTTCCTCCCACTTCCCGGTTATCACATCGTCGAAAAATCATCGTCCTCCTCGTCGTCCTTCCCGTCGTCACACTGGCGAACTTTCAACCGCACCTGACAAATCTTTGGTAACCAACCGAAAGTCAGTGAAGTCAGTGGAAAAACTGTTGTAACTAAGATGACGACAGGTGTTGCGATTGTCGAAACGTAGCGTCGAAAGTATCTCCAGAGGGAGAGGGATGTGGAAGTGAGAGAGAGAGAGGGAAAGAGTGAGAGAGACAGAGACAGAGACAGAGACAGAGATAGAGAGATAGACTGGATGGAAGAAGAACCGCGAGGCACCCACGAGGGTGTCAGTCGGATAATGATGTCGCGTTGGTTGCACCAGAGGAGCGCCGGGTTGTGGATGCAGCGGTCGTCGCGGTGCGCAAGAGAGTCGAGCGGGTCCGGAATAACCGCGATATCACCGCTCGGCACTAAGGATATACGGCTAATGATCCCGTACGTGACGCGTAGGCTATTTACCGTTGGCATCCCCCAATCAGTCCGCGCGTTCACCTCCGCAACCCCCAAATGGACCGCACGATATTCTCCCCCCCTCCCCTTTCCCTCGCGGCTCCTCGTCGCGCGGGCCCCGACGGTCAATATTTTTTCGCCCCGGCGCCTCAATTGTTCAGCCTCTGGCGGGAAGGAAAGCCGAGTACGTGCGGATCTGGACGAAGGATCAGCGATTGGACGGCTCCGCCATCTACCCCCGGGGGTGGGACACGCCCACGCTTCAACCCTCAACGTGGGGGTTATTTGCGGGGAGTCCGTTATACGGGCTTTTTTTCTCTGTCTCTCTCTGTCTCTGTTTCTCTCTCTCTTCAGTTTTTGGTGGTGGTTTCTCCGCACACGGCGAAATCTCGTGGAGGACGACGAGAATCTGCTGCGGCTGCACTTTGCGATGGTACCGGTGGTTGAAGACGTGGTCATGAACCATTCAGGCAGTGTAGGTGGCAATTGGGGAGGGAAGGAAAAAGAAACATGAAAGGTGTTGGATGAAGGAGGAAGCTGAGATTTGGAAATTTTTGTTTGAGGGATTTTTTTGGGCGAACGCGGGAGTAATTTGAGTCCTTAATTCGAGGCTGTACCAAAATTAGATATTTTTATTTATGTTAACCTGTTCATATAAAAAGTAAGCTCTAAAATCGAGGTTACTTTTTGTTTGGCTTGATTCAACATGGATTTTCTTCCTTCGTTTGGGATAAAAGTCTATGACGAAGAGAATGCCGCGAGACGGAACGCGATATCTTGATTTCTGATTTTTTTACGGAATTTTAGAACCGGAAGTTGAGTTGCGTTTTTCGCGAAAAAAAATGTTGGATTTCGTAAAGTTTGAAGACCCTATTCGATGGGAAATTTCCCGCTGATTCCGAAAAACATCGTTGTTTGCCCGAAAAAGAGAAAATTCGACGAGAAAAACGCAAAAAAATATTTTTCACTTTTTTCGAAATTTCGACACTTCGCTAAAATTCAGGTTACTTTTTTTCGAGCGAACAAACCTGAATTTTCTTTTTGCGTTCCAGAGAAAACTTTGTAACAAAGAGAATGCCGCAAGGCGGAACGCGATATCTTGGTTTTTTAATTTTTTACAGAATTTTAAGTTCAGACCCCCAAAAATCGCAAAAAACGAAAGGGGTACCCCTTCTAAAAATTTGCGGTTTTCGAGGGTCTGCCTTTAACATCCTGTAAAAAATTCAGAAATCAAGATATCGCGTTCCGCTTTGCAGCGTTCTCTTCGTTATAGTATTTTCTCTCGAACACAAAAAGAAACCCCAGGTTTGGTCGACCGAAAAAAAAGTAACGTCGATTTTAGCGAAGTGTCGAAATTTCGAAAAAAGTGAAAAATCATTTTTCGCGTTTTTCTCATCGAATTTTCTCTTTTTCGGGCAAACAACGATACTTTTTGGAATCAGCAGGAAATTTCCCATCGGATAGGGTCCTCAAACTTTACAAAATCGAAAGAAAAAAGAGTTCTCGACTTCGTAAAATTTGAACGTTAATTTCACGTTAATTTACTTAACGATTAAATGATTCGAGCATACAGCGAAGTCTTTGTCGCTGTCCGAATATTCCTGTGACACTTGCGAACCTGTTCGAAACACTCCTTCCGCCCCGCTCGCACCGTCAAGTTCTCCAGTGGGCCAAACCACTATGCGGCGGGTTATGTCATCTGACTGTGCAGCCCTAGGCGACCAAGACGTTGGCCCGCAGTGGTAATTAGGTGCGTAGCCAGTGTTCGTCTTCGCCAACGGGTGGTTAATGACGATGAGCTGATTTGCTCCGTCGACTAATCTGCTTCTCTATCTCCGGCGAACGAGCTACGAATTTTCGTTCAACCATGTATATAATTTAATATCCGCATAATAAGCTATTTAAGGGATGCATTTTGTTATGAAATGCAATTAAACTCACCATGTTTCCAATTATTTTCACATCGTTAGCCGAGGATTATTATGGAAACCCGTTAACCCCCATGACAAAGTGTTATACTGAGAATATCAGAATACACAGGCGCATTAAATGTATTTCAAGTGCATCGTTACACTTCTGTGTCATCGATTTTTGTCATCGCTTCGCGTTTGCTACTCCTGCAACAAGGTCGGGCTCGTCATACGTCGTCTATTGGGACGACAGTCTGAAAACTTGAAAAAGACGAATATAGAAGACATATTCCTGGCCAATTCGGCAAGCGTTCAACTCTGCCCAAGATGAAACAAGATGGCAGTTCATGATTGTTTATTGCGTAAACATTTTATAGATAATGCAAGATTATTTTAGGATTTTCCGGAAGCTTTTTATATCAATATAAAATAATTATGTATTAAATAATGAGTTCAATTTTTTATTTTTTATTTTTGTTGAGAAAGAATCCGAGAAAAATGCAAATATCAGACCATGTTAGTTTCAGGCTTAAAAATGTAGGTGTCCCATACAGGATTTTTGAGAATCTCTTCACATTCCTAAATCTTGGCTAACAATATTTTCGCTATGAAAAAAGTGTAACTAATTCAGATTTGAAAAAAAAAAAAATCCGAGAAATATGGAAGCAAATGTCAGACCATGTTGGGTTCAGGCTTAAAAAATTGGGTATCCGATACGACATTTTTAAGAACCTTTCCAGATTTCTAAATCCTGGTTAACAAAAAATTCACTTTGAAGAAAGTGTAACTAATAAAAATAAAAAAAATTCGAGCTCTTTTTAGAGTTGGGCCTATAACACAAAAAGTCATGGACGAAATCCGGTAGAGACGAAGAAATGCCCCGTATATTTCTATCCTCACCTGTTATTTCGTGGGGGCAGAGTAAAAGAGGGTTTAGGTGGTTAATACCTCGGTGGAGCCGCGGCACGTTCGCGTAGTCAGGCACGCGGCTTCTTAAACGAAACTTCGCCGTGTATGCACAATACCCTCATTAGTTGAGGGGCTTGACGAGCGAGGCCAGGCGTGTGGGAATTTCAGTACTTCGTACGGAAAACCTCTATCTAAGGAGCTTGCGGCTCGCCGTCGACAGTGAAGCAAGAGCTTAATTACTCGCGTACCGCGCGCCTCTTCTTCACTCCGACGTTGACATTGGGCTTAGGGCTCGTCGTGGCCGATAATACCAATGAATATAGTAAGAAAAAAAAATGGATCGCAAAAAATCGTGAGGGAATTTTCCCTCACGTTTCCACCGCGATCCGTCGGTTGGTACACAGAATGGCTCCAATATAACACGAACGCTGAGATAATAATTTACTGCCTCCGTTCGAAGATATACGAGGTGAATGTCCGGACACTTTTCCGCCCGAAGGAAACTTCGAAAACTCGCGAAGCCGCATCGCCATTATAAAGTCGAGAGATTGAGCCATAAATTTGGAAATTTACTTTGGACGTGGCTGCGCACGACACGTTGAGACACGAGGTGCATGGAGCTGAGTCGTCGCGGCGCAACTTCTATAAATTTGTATATAAACGTTGAGTATAAGTTTAAGTATAAGTTAAATAATATAATTTTTTACTTGTAGTATGCGCAAAATTCGGTTTTACGCACTGCCTTCGGTGCGCAAAATGAATTTTTACGCACAGTGCGTAAAATGAAGTTTTTCGCACAGTGCGTAAAATGAATTTTTTCGAACAGTGCGTAAAATGAATTTTTTCGCACAGTGCGTAAAATGTTTTTTTTTCGTATACTACATAAAAAAATATGACATTTTAGTGGACCATATTCGCCGGATTTACAATATTCCATGGTAAATCACTTATTCTAATATGACTGTCGAGGGTCGCCTTATTTTCTGGTGGAGCGTTTTGGCAATTATACACGCCGGATAAAATACTCCCTGAAAATTTAACGTGATAAATTTTCCCCTGGTAATAAGGGTGACTTCGCCTAGTCATTTGGTACAAACTGCCGCGGTTCGTTGCCCTATCGAGCTTCAATAGAAATTCTTTCGTCGGGCGTCCCGCGACCTCTTGCCATTCCCCTCGCTGGCTCCATTTAATTTAAACATTTGTCGCCGATGTCTGCCGCACGTTCGTCCTTACGCTTGAACGGAGCACTTTAGTTTCGCGAGCTGCGGATGTTCGGGCAGTGGGAGGCACTTCAAGAACTGAAAGTACAATTTTCGTCTATACAATCGCTGTTCAGTGAAAACTCTTATGTTCCATTTTTGTTGTTAATTGTAATGGTACATCGTGCCACAAGTGAGTAAAATCTTACGCACGTGTGGTATAAAATATTTGATGATATTTTAAGTTTAAGTTTTAGTTTTAGGTTTGACACCTAAAAACTTCACGGACGTCGACAGGAGTTAGCGTAAGCAATTGCAATTTTTTTCGTTTTCTCCTGTGGATCGATACGCACTGGTCCATCATACCGCGCAGGTCCATATTTCCCGAAATTATGGTATTGTGCAAACGGTTGATAATTTCTATCGAATCAATTTCACAGGATCAGATTGTGTTTTGGACCTAGTTGCATGAAGTGTCTTAACGCATGAAGCTTGGATTGCTTCATGTTTGAAGAAGATAGAAAACTGACGAAAAACCGATTGAAACCTGTTTGAACTGATTATTTTTCAATCGGAATTTCGTCCATTTCGTCCACTTTGTCTGTTCGATGAAACGGTTAATCGTGCGTAATTAGCTAATGTAATTTACTTAGAGTTAATTCGCCAGGACAAATAATTGTTTTCAGAGTCAATCGGAATTACTAAGCGGGACTCCTTATAAGTAGTTCTCTGTAGATCGTATATTCGTTTCGATACCCTGGTCAATGGATCCATTTTAGAACCAACGAAACAGACAAAAATCCTCCACGGAAATAAAGTATATTTGAAAATATGTAAAAGAACTTTTGGCCGATATATATAATTTTCTATAATTTACATATCTAGAAAATACTTTATTTCCATAGGGGATCCGATTAAAACCTGTTTGAACCGATTATTTTGCGTTCGTAGGTAATTTTGTCAATTTCCCATGGAAATAAAGTATATTTGAAAATATATAAGAGATATAGAACTTTTGGCCGATATAGATAATTTTATATAACTTATATATCTAGAAAATACTTTATTTCCATAGGGGATCCGATTGAAACCTGTTTGAACCAATTATTTTGCGTTCGTAGGTAATTTTGTCCATTTCATCGGTTTCCATGAGTCTCAATCCGAATAACTATAAGCAGAATACCGCGTAACCAGCGAATACTTCGTACTCACGAGTATTCTCGTGTACATTGTGCGAGTTGTGCCATAAATTGCGGCGTCTTTGCCGCCGCGGCCCGCGAGCATTCTAGTGCCTTACCATCATCATCATCATCATCCTCCCTTTCTTCGTTATCCGCGATGTCCTTCCGCGAGCCCCGCGCTTCCTTTCATTCCACATGCGATATTAAAGCCGAGGCAATTAGCGTTGGGGTGGGATGTGGGGGTAGCTGGAGGGGGAGACATTGGGGTGGGGGGTTGTGGCACCGCGTAGTTCGCGCGGGATTTAGAGGGCACGATCGACGGTGGTGGGGCTGGCGTGAATACGATTGGTTCACGGGGTTTAATCCCAAAGGGGCAAAACCACACCCACCGTACAACTCAATCCACCCCCGACCGAATTGCGATATACTCTATACGCCGATCCGGCGATTCTCTATACACTCGACGAAAAATGTCTCCTCGATAAAATAATTCGGAGAAAATTGAACGAAAAAAAAAATTATTTATGCAAAATAATGCGTTCGTCGTGTAGTGTAAATAATGTTAAATTTTTTGTCAACATAAGTTGTATTGGTAAAATAGCAGCAGATTAGATTTCACTGGAAAAGCATTAAACATCTGGAAATATCTTCGCCATTTTTTTGTAATTTGAGGGTTTAAATTTTTTTTAGTATAGTTATTATTTTTCCAAGGGTGTTTGTAATAGTGTTACAGTAGAATCCCGATTAACCGGGGTCGGATTAACCCGGGATTAACCGGGTCTCGAGCATCCCGGTTAATCGGGGTTCTACTGTACCTGCAGGAGAATTTTTCTCTTTTTAATAATTTAATGAAACACAAAATAGATAACAGAGGGCGTTGGCATTATTGTCCAATTTTAAACCTTTTTACCGACTGCGGATATATATCTACATTATCATAACGACTTGCGGGAAAAAAAAATTGTTCAATTTTTTAAAAATTAGATTCTCATACATTTTTTATTATATTCATTTCATTTTTATTTTTTAATACGTATACAGAATAATTTTGAGAACCTCATTCGATAACCCCTGCATACATAGAATATTCTCAAAAAATATTTCCCTCATTTCTTCGTTCAGCTACACTTTCCCTTTGCCCGATGGCGCCCATAGGCAATTCCAACTATGTACACACAAAACACGGCGATCACAGCGCAAGGACGACGAGTTGTTTCGTACTTCTTGATCGACGTATCCAGCTGCTAATATACGACCTATACACAAACCCAGTAAGTATACCAGCGCTACGTTGTCACCGACGAAAGCTGCGGGAGTCACGTTCGCCGCGAACTGGATTCCGCCTTGTCAATCGCTAAAACCGAGTGGTATTCTCCGAACCGAGCGTCACCGGCTAAATGACGCGTCGCAACGTCGAACATCCGTGAAAAGCGCATTTTTCCGGGATCTCGTTGCGCCACCGTTGACGTCGTGAGTACAACGCTGACATTTCCAAACCTCCCAACCGTTTCGACGCCGTCGCACCTGTTTTCAACCATGTCAAGCGCCGGATAACAACGGCCGTCGTACGAAAATATCGCACACGCGGGAACGACTAATTTTCAACGCGAGGAAACTCGCGAGAAATCGTAAAAATGACGAGAAACGCACTGCTCGTCCTGGTCGGCGTCGTCCCGATTTTCCTCCTCGCCGAGGCGAAAAACATCCCCGAGACCGACGTTCTCTACGAAATAAAACACGATCAGGAGTCATGCAAATCGGGCGCCGTTTTCGCGGATTCGAATTACGCGAAAGTCTGCGAGGCACCAAAATATCCCAGCGGCAACGTCACTTTGAATCCCAACGACTCGCTGCAGTTTCTCTGCCTCGGGCTGTACGATCGAATCATCAGACTTTGCTATCTTGACTCCGTACGCAAAGAACACAAAGTTGCCTTGCCGAATGACGCTGCGACGTTCGACGCAGAGGTGGAAAAGTCTCTGCCGAAGAATGCCAGTGCGGTTCTAGGATTTTGCAATGGTTGGAAAAACGAATATCCTCCTCGGCACTCGAGGACAAAGCTGTACGTAGCGCAGCTCGAGAGCCAACTGAAGGATCCCATTTTGTGCATGAAATTGTGCACGGATGGGTCGAATTTCATTCCGCTCTGCTCGGCCCTCGCCAGAATGGATCAATTGTCCGTTTCCACCGGCGTAGAACCGGAGAAGGTGAAGGAGACGCAGGAAAACAAACAGACGCAGACTCAGGCGGTTCAACCGCGTCTGGCACAGCAGGACGCAGCATCCGGTAACGATGGGACTGAGAAAGTTGCCGGAGACACAGCTGGTTCTCAGGAAGCAGCAAAAAAAACTGAAACGCCTGAAAAAGTGCCAGATGCACCGGCAAAAAAGTTGGCGGTAGATCCGAAGATAGAATCCAAGTTGGAAAAGCCGGAGGTGGAGGAACACAAGGAAACGAGCAAAGTGGCTTCTTCGGCGCCAGCGGAGACTAAAAAAGTGGATGAAGAGTCCAAACCGCAGACTGAGAACGTAGAAAAAATAAGCGCGCCGCCTTTGGCTGCGAATGTTGCCAGTGCGAAGGCAGGCAATGAGGGACAGAAGGAGAAAACTAAGAGCACGAAGGAAGAATCGCTTGAAAAAACAACGGTGGCAAAAACAACGCAGACTAAGAGCAACGATTTGAGTGAAAAAACATCGGATGCGGTTTCTCCATCTGCAGATGGAGCTTCGGCTGCGCAGAATCAAGGACCGCTTGGCGAAGATGACAATGACGCTGTTATATCGCAGAACACGCAGGACAGGCCTGAAGACGCAGGTTCTTATCAAGACTTCGGTAGTTTGGAATACTCTTTGAGATTTAACAGTTACTAGATCCAGCAGCGGGATCTATAAACATGTGTACATGTATAAATGCATATTTATAAGTTTGCTGATACTCTTATTAATTCACAGATGGTCAAGAGGGTCAAGATAATCCACTAGACACAGGTGAGACAGATTTGGAAGATGTTTTGGGCAACTTAAAGTAGTCGCCTTGAGACAGTCTGGCTAAACGTGGGATTCTAAGAGAATTTTATATGGTCTTCCATATAACAATAATATCTATTTATTTATTTATTTATTTATTTCTCACGGGTATTTCATTTATTACATAAATAAATAATATTGAAATGTTACTAAGAAATTATAAGTATAAAATTGTTAAGTATAAAACAGATACCAGGAAACCGAACTTTTTTTTTAATGAAACTCATCATATGAGCAGGATTTTTATATTCCCAAAAAAATATTTTAGATTTGTGAATCGAAAAACACGAGCCTTCTATAATTTTTAATATTTTTGTCTTGTTTTTCCCATGATTATTCCTGTTTTCGTTCTTTCTAACATGAATTTTTCCAGATCCCGCTTCGCTGCCCATCGACGACGGCGATCAAACAGCGGTCCAGCCAGTGGCAAAGCAAGAATACAATCCGCGGATGCCGAGCATTCCGAACGAGGATGATTCTCACTTCTTCGGTTATTTCACAGTAATTGGCGTCATATGTATCGCCGGTTATGTCGGCTATCATAACAAGCAAAAGGTAAGGTCGCTCGTTCTGCGATAAAATACGTACACATTATATTCCAATCACTCCATACTATAGTTATTAAATAATAATTGCAAAACCGATCATAACATCAACTGTACTTTTTAAAAGTACTTTAAATAAATGTTAAGTAAAGCATTCGCAACTGTAGATGGAATCAAAATTGAGATATCAATTGAGCTCAAAATTATAAGAGCAAAGTCGCTAATATTCATCAAATCGTTGAATAATTATGCATTTTCTCCCTCGATTTACAGATTTTGGCGATGGTACTGGAAGGTCGACGGTCTCGGGGCGGCCGAAGTCGAAGGAGGCCAAGCACAGCGAACTATCGAAAGCTCGACTGCACCTTGGAGGAGGCTGTAACGTCTCAATGCAATTCCAACGTAACTCACGTCATATATTGATGTCGAAAGCGACCAATTGAATGACGCGAGGCGACGCGTCGGTGTTATAGTTCCACGCCGCAATTTCTGTATCATAGCGTTGTCACCGGTCGAAGGTATCTTTTGTAAACGCGAGCACACCGTCACACCTCACGATAACCACATTCGATTAACCAGCTGTTACTCGCGCGTGAGATGCACCACGATCCGCGCTCAGGTGGCTGAAGCGAAAAACGTTCAATTTTTATACTATTCGATAATTCGATAATTCATGGACTTTGTCCGAGTAACGTAAACGGGAGCAGAGTTACTTATCGCATCGTTTGAGAGCGTCACAGATCATCACAAATGAACATTGTTGAAAAGTGGGCGGTAAACGTGAGTCGCGAATATTTATTAAGAAGCGAAAAAAACGGCATAATAAACACGCACGAGTAACAGTGTGTTATTAAGATAATCCTTGCGCTTAGAGTACATTTCGCATAAATTCGAGAAAAATGAGAGAAAATTGCAAACACTTCTCGATTGTATAGAAATCTGAAAAGATTAATTCTGCATAATAATAATTCTCAAATGTTATTAACAAATTGATGAAAACAAATAATGTTTTACAAATATTTCGATGACCCAAATTTGTTTTTATGAAAATGATTCATTCGTTTTTCTGAATACGTATGATTTTTTTGAGATTTTTAAGTCCTTTTTAAAATTTGTGTTTTTTTATAGGGAAAATGTGTGAAGATTCAAAGTGAACTCTAAAATCTGGAAAAAATTCATCCGTATTCAGAAAAACGAACGAATCATTTTCATTTTTTTTAAATTTGGGTCATCGATAAATTTGTTAAACAATTTTCTTTTTCATCAATTTATTGACAACATTTTAGAATTATTATTATGCAGAATTAATCTTTTCAGTACTTTTAATGTGCATGCATTTTTTCAGATTTTTATACCATCGAGAAGTGTTTAAAATTCTCTCTCATTTTTCTCGAATTTATGCGAAATGGATACTAGACGCAACGACTACCTTAACGCATTCGTCCGAGTCAGGAAGATGCGCGCCTCCGATCTTCCTCCACGCATCGCGTAACGTTAACGTTCAAGTGTAAATCGTACACTCGTCGAACCGACGAAAATCGAGCTCGTAGTTGTGTATTTCTAGATGTCGCAGCGCAATCCGATTCTATCTACAATGTACATAAGTTAGTATCTTGGAAAGACAGTTTGATCAAAAACACGTCGAACGAACTTCGCCGGCGTCGGTTGCGATCGCAATTGAAGTTGCACGAGCATTCGTTCGCGATCATGTTGACATTGCTTCTAGGGGGAAACAGCGAGTGCGATTTGTGCCGCAGCAGGCAGACGATCAGAAGTCCGAATGGCCTTTAATTCCCGACGATCTTGTTACGAATTTACGAAAGTAGGATCTGCGTTCTTGATGCCGAACTTCGTGTTGAGTGTTTTTGCAGAAACGCCAGGAAGGCATTTTTTCATTTTGAAATTTGATGCATCTATAAATACCACTGAACCCGATTTTTAGAGAAAAACTGAGCTTTTTTGGTGCCGAAAGTACTCTGAAATGCTTCATATACATAAACTGATAACGCAGTAATTCGTAATAATTATTCATAACGATAAACTGCTTTCCTAGATCGAGTATGGAGCGAAGTAAACGAAACAACCATTGAAAAATGTATTTTTTTTTTTTTTTTTATACTTGATACCACTGAACCCGATTTTTAGAAAAAAATGGAGCATTTTTTGGTGTCCAAAGTACTGTGGAATATCTCATATACATAAACTAATAACGCAGTAATTCATAATAACTATTCATAGCGATAAACTACTTTTCTAGGTTGAGCATGGTGAGAAGTAAATGAAAACCATAGAAAAATGTGTTTTTTTTGGATACGTGATTGCCGCGAAAAATTATCCTTCTGGGTATTTCTGCAACAATTATAAGAAATCGATACCATTATAATAAATATCAGTAAATTTGTAGCAGAATCTTCGGGAATTAAATTCTATTTGGGCAGCCGATAGTCTGCCGCAGCAGCACTTGACTCGGCGCACTACATGAAATGCAAAGCTGTTTCTAATCAATTCACCGAGGAAGTTACTTCGATCGGATCGATTTCGCTACAGTTCGAGCGAATGAATGCCAGCGTGACTGTGGCTGCTGGGCGGGAACTGAGAGCGAAGAGAAGCGGTTGCACCAGTGCATAGCATTGCGTAATTAAAACTCGTATCTTAGTTTTACGCTACGAAAACATTACTCTGTAAATTAATTTACGATTTTTACGCCAATAAATGCTGAGAGGAAGTTTATTTTTCCTACTTGACCAAACGTTGCGTTTACGTTTTTGCGGATCAGCGAGGCGCCAAATTTTCGCATCGACGAGTTCGGCTCGAGCTATTAATAACGTTCGGTAAATATAGATTCGATTTATTCGAGATCTCGCCACGAGTCGAAGTTGCACGTTCCGCGGATTCGTCACGTTATGCTTTTAATCAGCTGCTCCGCCGCGTTGGCCGTATCGGAGCTATCGAAGGTGGAACGAAATTAATTACGTCGGTCATAAAGTAAAATTGAAAATGTCGAGCGCATCGACATCTGGTTAACGACTAACAATCGCAACAGCGATTGTCAAACGATGTGTTCAAACGATGCATGCGGGAGATTGCAAGTGCGCAGAAGTAAAATGCGCTCTCAATCACTCGACGACTTTCACTGCAGTTTTGAGTTCTCTTGTTTTGTTTAATATACGACTCTTCGGTCCTGAAGCGATCGGCCTGTTCGATCTGATCATGAGCTAAATGAAGAATTGCGTTTGCATTCGATAGATTCAAAATTTGTACATCTAATGAAAAATATTGAATCAATTTTTTATTCTGTCTCAAGAATGGTTTCTAAAAACCAACTCAACCAACTCAACCTCTATAAGGTTGAAGGGATTTTAGGCTAGCTTTAGGTTGACCGGAACTCGAGGGATTGAAGCCCAGTTCAAAAATATTTTTCTCTGCACTTTTGAGTTCTCGTGGTTTGTTTGATATACGACTCTTCGGTCCTGAAGTGTCTGAATCGGCTTGCTCGATCTAATCACAGGCTAAACGTAGATTCGGAGCATCTCGCATAAGCCGAGCGTCGAGTGTGGGCGAGTAGACATTGGATCGCTCGATCATTAAACCACTTTGTTTTATTGCCTCATTCTTAGAATAACCAATCGCAGAAATCGTTCTCCTTTTTCCATAGATCTTCGTAAACTGTCCGCTACGTACCATCCATGCAGTATAAAGCATCTGACGTATGTGCTTTTATCCAGTTGAGGTAATCGGTAGTCCTCACGTAAATTCCCGGCGTACTAGGCTGCGCGCAACCGATTCCCCATGAGACGACACCTGAGATGGAATTCGGTAGAATATATTTCTTTATTTTTTGATTTATTTATTTACTTATTTATTCTTAAGTTAATATAGATTACGTATGCACGCATGGAAATTATAAGTTGGGAAAACTCGTATTCAGTTGGGCCCACATTTTTCTTGTCTCGTGTCGTCAACAAGTAGGTCCCTAATTTAAATTTATTAGTTCTCGCAATTCATGATTTTCTTCAGTGCTGGCAAAATTCGCAATCCCTGCTTAGTAATTTCGATTGACTCTCATAGAATCCGTTGAAATGGACGAAATTCCGATTGAAAAATAATCGGTTTAAACAGGTTTTAATGGGATTTTTGTCCGTTTTATTGGTTCTAATCGGATCTTTTAACCAGGGATGTTTATTCTGCGATAAAAAAATGGACTATTACCAATCACTTCGTGTCTGCCGTCGTTTCTCTTGTAAAGCAACGGCCCGCCACTGTCACCCTGTTAGAAATAAAACGAGAAGCGAATGAACCGATGAAGGGATCTAAATTGGAAATTTTAATTTTTTAATTTTTTAATTTTTAGTTACTTGGCAAGCATCGGTGTTATCGGCGTAAGCGCAGATCATCGACTCCGTGAGATGTTCGCCGAAGGAGGTGTTTCTGCAGGCCGACCAGGGCATCACCTTGAGGGTAGCCTTTCGAAGGTATCTCGAGGCTGCTCCGTCCGTGGTAACTCGGCCCCAACCGGTCACTTGGACCTTTCGTCCTTCGTAATCCACATGTTTATCCGGCAAACAAATCGATCTCACCGAGTCACTGTACTTCACGGGATACTTGAGCTTTATCAGAGCTATGTCGTTAATGTCGTGAAGATAATCGCTCTCGAAGCGCTTGTGAAGAATCACTTGACTGATGGGTACCACGTAACCCACCCGAGGATTTTGCAAATCGTGCATTCCGAGACCAACGTCGATGAGAGTGTTGTCGACCCTGCGAAAAGAGACGAAAAAAAAAATGTTGCTGGGAAGAAGGAGAGAAAAAAAAACGACTTCCATAGATTGAAGGGTTGGTTTTTGGAAACCAATCTAGTGCCCAATCTGTGAAAGATTGAAATTGTGGTTGGTTTGGTTTACCAATTGACCGGTTGGTTTGAGGTTGTTTGAAAAAAAGAAAAAAAGAAAAATGAAAACAAAAATTCAACCGTAAAAGTTACGTTTGAGGGGTTCGCGAGGGTCATTTTTAAAGACTCGGAAACTTAATAGTATTGAGTATATTCAAACGAAATGTTGGCCAGTCGATAGTTCATTTTCTGAAGTTTGCTGAGTACAAAAATGGTAGAAGAAAATTAATGTTTCAAATGAAAATTATAGAAATAAAAATATTAGAAGAAACAAAAGAAAAATGTTAAGAAGCCTAAAAATATTGTCGAATTAATTTTTGTACTTATTTCAGTTCAAGCTAACGATTTTCGTTCGATATTATCAAGTAAATGCATTTATATAAATAAGCCAATTACGTCATAAACAGGTATAAAATGTGATTCGAAAAATGTAAAAAAATGCAGTTGATCATTTCAAAAATTCAACGAACCATTTTACACAATGACCAGCCGTCAGGATATAACGATCGTTAATTAGTGTACCACCACAGTGCAACGATCTTTGAAAAAAGATCGCCACTACCCACGGGTAAATATGTGGTACCGCCTCGACACCACCGACAATTCTATTCGACACGCCATCTCCAGATTTACCGCATGCTGCAAAAAATCACAATCAGGACCCCAGTTTCTTTTTTTTCTCTCTCCAACATTGATATCCCAATTCAGTGAGATTACCGCAACTTGTATCAATCCGTGGTGGGATATATTTCTTGGTGGAACTTGCACTCTGAAACACACAACACGCACGATCTAAAATAGACAATTGTTTTTTTTATATCACTGAAATTAACGGCCTATTTTTTCATGATGCTGAAGTTTCCATCGTTGGAATGCAACGAAATTCAGAAAAAAAACAATTAATTCTAATTAACCCAAATTATGGAATTAGGTATAAAAAATCAGCATAGCGACTAATCGCGGTGACGACTTTTATACCTAATTTCATAATTTGTGTTAATTAGAATTTTTTTTTCCGTTGCGTTCCAACGATGCAAACTTCATAACATCTTTTCAATAGCCGCTATAACATATTTCTTCAGTCTGATGATGTGGCATAACGACTATTGGAAAAATTATGTCGATGATTGTAGTTTTTAATATTTCTTTTCTTTTTTTTCAGTATCGTTATTTAATTACTCTCAACGAACATGTAGGATACAAAAGACGGTGAAAGCGATGTGCGATGCGAGTGCGATGTACGACCTCATCTTCACTGTTCGCTCTCTAGTGTTGCATCGCTATCGACTTGCAGAAAAGGTACTGAGCTCCAATCACCTCGCCAGACGATCTATATGCATTGATCGCCTTGTGTGCTCGACTAAACTCAAGTCTTAGTCGAACGCCTGCCTCTCCCCCTGGCAATCACTCATCAGCCGTCGTCGCCAGAGACGGGCCGTAATTCCCGCCCACTCGAGTTATTGTTGTTTCGTATTAATATCCTCGGAGAATTCGCCACCCTTTGCGCCATGGAAAAAGGGTAAGCTTGGAGGGTCGCGTTTAATTCGTGCATTCGCGTTTTCCCAACCGCTGCGGATTACTGTGGATTATTTCTTCACTCGTCAGATTTTCTTCCCCCTTAGATTTTTAGAAATTTTCTTACCTCATTTTTTCGTGATTTTTTTTTCTTCATTTTTTTTGAATTTTTTTTTCTTTATTTTTTCGTGAATTTTTTTTTCTTTATTTCTTCGTGAATTTTTTTTCTTTATTTTTTCGTGAATTTTTTTTTCTTTATTTCTTCGTGAATTTTTTTTCTTTATTTTTTCGTGAATTTTTTTTTCTTTATTTCTTCGTGAATTTTTTTTTCTTTATTTTTTCGTGAATTTTATTTTTCGAAATTTTCATGTCAGATAACATTCAGGATGGTCTGAAACGTCGAGAAAAGTGGTTTAGAAAAATTTCGGAAATTTCGTATAGTTCGGAAATTGAAAGTTTATAAGGAAGCAATGTGCAAAATTCTACTTTGCATCCTTTTCTCCTTTGTGGTTTTATCCCTATTTAACCTTACAATTAAGGGGGGATCCTGCTTTAGAACGATAAAAAAATCGATTTCTTTTTTATTGCTACGACAAATACGAGCTCCATTTTTCTCCACAGCCGATTTACGTAGAAATGTCTACATAAATAGGCTGCGTTTTGATATTTTTCGCTACATTTTTTTTGTACGCTCCAAATATGCCTTAAAATATTCTGAAAATTTCACCAGACTTGCTTATTTTTTTTCTGTTAAAAAAACAAAATTCCCCCAAAAACTCTTTTTTTAGGCCTCCTAAAGCCAAATTCCCCCTTAATGTGAGTTTGGATTGTAATTGATATCACATTGTGCATTATTTTATTTGCTACAAAAGGCATCAGGCACCACTTTGAGAAAGCTCATTTTACCTAAGAAAAATAACACAATCACAGTTCGACAAGTTTTATGACCAAAATCTTTCGCAACGAAACAAAAAAATGCTTCCTCGTTTCCTGCGTCAAATCAACATCAGCCAACAGTCGCGAGTTTTTCGCTTGCGGTGATGTTCGCCGACAGATAAGTGTATATAAATAAAGCCGGAAGGTGTTCGCACGTTTTGATAGCGCGCGGAAAGGGCGAGCGAGGGAGATTTATTAGCCGCGGTTGAGGCTTCGCCGCTCGCACAATCAGACAGCTGTCAGGGCCCGGCAGTCGTTGAGGGACTTTTCCCGAAGCTTTGTCTCCGAGGGTCTCGAGTGACGAACGACTCGGTTATTCCGAGGCACCGAAAAGGGAAAAAGAAAACACTTTCTACACATTTCGCGACTACAACACGTGTCCGTGGTTAACACGGTTGCATTCCCTCGTTTATAAGCCGGCCGACGAGTGGTCATGATCACAATTTCTCGCCGCGAATTCGGAGGGTTGCCTGGAGGGAAAATTGAGTTGTAACAAGGAGTAAGGTGAACGGTCCTGTTTGTGACCCTCCCTCAGTTTGTCACCGCCGACAGCTATTCTTCACTGTCATAAATACCATTTTTTATGCAACAAATATATTTATTCATTAATTATTTAGTAATACAACAAATCGTTGAAAGACCTAGCAAACCTTGGGACCGTGAAAACAACTGAAAAAATGACCGGTCGTTAAATGAAAAAAAAAAAAAAAAATCATCGAATAGAACCAAATGACCAACAAAACGACCATTTCAATTATTCTTGATTAGTCGTGACTTTGCCTCAGTTTGTCACCACCGACAGTTAAATTTTACTGTCATAAATACAATTTTTTATGCAATAAATATATTTTTTAATTAATTATTTAGTAATACAACAAATCGTTGAAACACCTAGCAAACCCTGCGACTGAAAAAACGACCGGTCGTTAAATGAAAAGAAAAAAAAGAAAAAAGAATGACCAAGAAAACGACCATTGAAATTATTCTTGATTAGTCGTTTCGTCGTCACGAAAAATCGAAAAACGACCACCGAAATTACCATTTCAATCATTTGTAACTAGATGTTTTTTCAGTGAAAACCGGGTTGTTTGTTTATACAACCAGGGTGTTTACCTTACCGCGCGTGAGACGAACGGGAGAAAGAGGAAGGGTTTAAGGTGCAATAAAAACGCCTACGCTGTTTTAGGGATAAAAGAAGCCGTGCGAGTGGATCACACCGTGGAGATCCAAAGGAGCTGGTAAAATGCGACCCTTGACGATCGTATAAAAGCTTCTAGCGTCCAGTATTGATTTTGCTTCAGGATATCCATATAGGTAGTCACTAATGTGCGATCCAAGATTGTTTGTAATCACACGAGTTAAGAAAAAGTTCGAACGGCGAATATTGTAGAAAATTTTATTTTAAAAGTTCCAAATGTTTAAAATACTCGTTTAATTCAATAGGTCGATCGGGAAGGCCGGAACTTTAATTGCTCGAAGATTTTTTTTTCTTTTCAAAACGGGACTTCCGTCTTACGTTTACTTTACATTTACGGTTAACGCCAACAGTACATAGAATTTTGCGTAGTGATTTTCATAATCCAAGGTACCATGGCCACCACGTCTGTGTACAGCCCAGGATAACCGGTTCCACAGCCAATGCCGGTGGAAGCAACGCCAATCAACTCGTACCGCTCTTTCGAGTTTAGCACCTGAAGAGGACCTCCGCTGTCACCCTGAAAAATGACGTACACATTTTTTTAAGAATGACGATCTAACGGTGTTCATACGATGACATTTTCGCGGGTATTATATATTTCGCAGGGTGGTCCTTATTTGGCGAAATCTCAAAATCCTCATGTCTCATCCTCTGGAGTCTTCGATTTAGTATTTTTTTTAAATGTGTGTAACAATTCAGCAAGATTGGATAACATTTAGCCGTGTCGCATTGCACTTGAAGATTAACAGTAATAATAAAGTAATAAATAAATAAATAAAAGTAATAAATAAGTATAAAAGTAGTAATAAATAAAGTAATAGTAATAAATGAAGTGATAAATGGAAGAAAAAAAGAAACGCTTTTCAGTCTTCTCCATATAACTAAACGGAGAAAATTCCGAAAATTGTGTGCTTTGCACCAACTTTACTGTGAGTCTTTGTGAGTAAATCAAGACTAGTGAGATCGCAAAAAAAATTATTGGACTACCGTATTATACGGGTTAAATGAAGACTAATCACCGCGCATGTGTCACGACCACCGTCATTGAGCCCAGCGCAAATAACCGTGGCAACGTTCTTCGGGCAATCCGCCGGCTTGTAAATCTCCAAATTTACTGCTCGTAGAACGCAGACTTGTTGAGGTATATCCGCGTATCCCCAGCCCAGGGCAGTCGCGAAACTTCCTCCGTATTTTCTCGCAGTGCTGAGCCTCGATTCTTCAACGGAACAGAAAAAGGGCCGATTAGAGTAAAGTTGCACCGGTTGTCACCGCATTCTACCAATTGTGGCCATTTTCACTATAATTTATTTCAAATTCATGTTTTCCTCTATTTTCATGTTGATACTTTGAATGTATTCATTAAAGTTATTTCCATTATTAAAATATAAAAATTAAAATCAAAATTAAAATTATTTCCATTATTAAAATTATTTCAAAATTATTTCCATTAGAAATAATTTTAAGAAGTATTCAGAATTATTCAAAATTCAAAATTATTTCCATTAGGAATAATTTTGTAATTATTTCCATTAGGAAATAATTTTGTCCGTTGGAATTCGGTGGCCACAATTGATCCAAAGGTGGCCAAAATCGGTACTTCTATACAATATATTCGATCATTAACGTTTATTACCGATTTTTGGTAGACAGATTGGCCTCACGAATTTATTGAACGTAACCCTCATGCTCAATCGAACGAGCATTATGTCAGCGAATTCGTTTAACTGATTGTAATTCGGATGAGTTACGAATTTTTCGACGGAAAACCTTACGGTTGTTGTGTCATCCTCGCAGACGTCGTGCTCCCCGAGGACAACCTTGATCACCCTCCTTTTGTATCTGTTTAACGAAAAGTTTAGAAAAACGCAAAAAATATATTTGAAAACATTTTTTTTAATTATATCAACAAGCAGCGTTTTCTTCCTTAATTGGATTAGCGGTGATCCATGTATTCGTCAACGACCATACCATGCTGAAAACACCAGTTCTCGTCCGATCACTGAAGTTAAGCAGCATTGGGCGCGGTCAGTACTTGGATGGGTGACCGCTTGGGAACACCGCGTGACGTTGACATCTTTTTTTTTTGTTCCACATTATTTAATAAATAATTTAGTTCCCGATGTTGAGAAATGTAAGTGAAAACTTTTTTTTTTACTTTTTTTCTAAGTTATATTTTATGATTAGTTAAAAAAAACTCATCTGCGAGCGTGGTTTCTTACTTAATTGGATTATCCCATTTGTCTGGTGAGAAATATAAGTGAAAACTTTTTTAAACTTTTTTTTCTAAGTTATATTTTATGATATGTAAAAAAAAAACTCATCTGCGAGCGTGGTTTCTTACTTAATTGGATTATTAGCGATTTACGTATTCGTCAACGACCATACCATGCTGAAAACACCAGTTCTGGGGGGTTCTGGACGACCGCGAGAGTGTCAACACGTGTCTGTAGTAGCTCCGCTATTATTCAGTCACGAGTATTTCTATCTGGTCGTTATCAAAACAAAAAAGTGTCTCAACTGTGCGCGAAAAGCAGCCGATCAGATTGGCTAAATATTAAAGTGGATCCATGTAGTCCTGATGGGGAAAGTCCCAACAATTATCGGTGGAATTTCCCGAGCCTAACGACAGCCAATATGGCGTCGCCTAGATCGGTGCATCGCCCCAAACGCGGGATATCGGAGGATCGCAGCAACGCCGATCCAACAGCAACACCGCCGATGAAACGTGACCCTAAGGTGCAGAAACTAAATCTATTGGAACTGGACAAACTTTATAAGAAAGTGCGTAGTGACAGTAATCTACCGAAAAATAGTATTAGTAAAATCGTCCCGCATCTCGCGGGAGGACGCGGTGCGCGTCACAAGGAAACGCAGCCCGGCCACGCTGCGCCATCTTCCAGCAGCAACGAGCAAGCTGCAGCTATCGATCGTCGATCGACAGAATGGCAACTTCCGAAAAAACCCGCGAGAGTGCGCGCCAACACGGATCCCACTTCGCAGGCTGACGAGTATATGGAGACCAACCGGTTCGACTCTCTCTCAGACTCCGATGATAACGAGAGCCCTAGCCTCTCGCAGGAACAAACCGAGCCAAAGAAGAAATCGGGCAGGCCCCCACCGATTCACACCATCAATTCAAACATTAATCAAATAGTGACGCTTCTGACAACCAACAAGTTGCCAAAAACCTCATTTATGGTTAATCAAACGGACAATGACAGACACACGATTTTGTCGCGAGATATGGCGAGTTACGAAGCGATCAAGACCCTGCTGGACGCTAATAACGCTCAATTTTTTACATTCACGCCGAAATCGCAGCGCCCAAAGACTCTAATTCTCAAAGGAATCAAAGGCGATTTCTCCGACGAAGAAATCAAGAGAGAACTTGAGGATCTGAATCTTGCTAATGCTACAATAGTGAAAGTGGCAAAGTTTCAATACGACAAAAAAAAAAACACGGATAGATTTCACCATCTCGTTCAACTCGCACGACAGCTCTTCTGTTGACTTAAGGTAAACGGCCCAGTTTATGACACCTTTAGAACAGTGGTGTCATTTTTATGTTATTTCCCGATAAGCGATATTATCAAACTGAAAAGTAAGGTTTTCAATACGGGCATTAAAGCCTTCTGAACTAGATTCGACTATTGTAGGAAGGCAAAATGTTGAAAATATTTGTTAAAAGATTGTTTAAATATGGCTTGTCCACTGCCGGGGTTCCTGACCCTGCAGAACCACCCATGTCGCACCTTGTGACCCTCGCGTGTACCGGGATTGTGACACTGACGCCGTAGATCCTGACCCCCGCGTGTACGGGGTTTCTGACACTGACGCCGTAGATCCTGACCCCCGCGTGTACGGGGTTTCTGACACTCACCTGAATTATCTATTGAAACGGGTGAAATGATCTATTGCACGGGTGAAATGTCGATAAATAAATGAAAACAAAACTGTAATTACGGCCTTCAATGCTGAAATTTAAAGACTAATCAATTCTAACCTAATTTTTTACAACAACAAATCGAGAGGGTCAGCAACCGCGAACATAACCTCAATTATGTCGGAGTTATTGACCCTCCGATTTCACGGGAAAAACTAACCAATAGCCACATTATTTGGCATCTACTCAATAAAGCAAATGATTCTGATCATTTTGATACTATTTTTATATGGTATTACACTTACTTGAGTTACGAAATGATCGATTAACGCGACTGACGCAGCTAGTGAGCTCCGTCTAGACGCGAGGGATTGAACGCACTGAGACGCACGACCACTGCTTTCACCGGTAAAATTAACTGCGATAAAATTAATTAAAAAATTTCTTTATTGCAGAAAAAATCTATTTAAAAAACTGTACAATTTCGCGAAAACCAGGTTAAAATTCGACGAAAATTGAATTTTTGACAACGAAAAATATCTATTGGGGGTCGCAAACCGAGGCAGGGTCGCAAACTGGGCCGTTTACCTTATTTAAAGTTAAATCTCTCGCGTACCAACGTGTGCACTGGGAGCATCTAAAAAAACCGACCCTGTTTCAGTGCAAAAACTGCCAACGCCTGGGACACGCCAGTAAAAACTGTCGCCTCCCTCACAGATGTGTGAAGTGCTCACTCAACCATGAGCCCGGTAAATGTTTGATCACACCAAATTCTGAAAAATCATCGCTGAAGTGCGCAAACTGCGGCCTCAATGGACATCCGGCATCTTATAAAGGCTGCCCTTTCCTGAAATTCGCTACAGGGCTAAAGAAAAACCAAACCGCAAGCCGCCAAGAGAGAACGCAGCGCAATATCGCTAAAATCTCCAAATTTTCCACTGCATCAGTCTCCTACGCACACATCGCCAGAACGCCAGCCAGTCGCGAACAACAGCCGACGCAGCCAATACAGCCGGTACAACCGCCAGCGCCAACCCGCCAAACACATGCTAACCACGCCACGCACCACAACAGTGAGGAAAATTCACCGTCACAGGAACCGACCTGGGCAGCCAAATTCAGAGCTGAGTTCGCAGCAGTCGTAACGGATCAGCTCAAATACTTTTCAACCCAAATCGCAAGCAATACTGCTAAAATAGAGTTCCTGATGGGTGCTCTTCTGCAAACGTAACGAAAATGGCTCATCATTCAAACCAACCCCATTTACTAAGAATTGCAGCTATTAATGTTAATTCTAATATCGCAAATCATCGCAGACTAGAGTTGACTGATTTTTGCAATACGCACAAACACGATATAGTTCTCGTCTCCGAAACGAAACTAAACCCTAAATATAAATTAGCGTTCAAAGACTACGAGATTGTGAGAACTGACCGACCGAACTCGATTCGTGGCGGAGGAACGGCCATTCTCGTTAAAAGAAGCATTAAATATGAAGTGGTGAACTACCCATTTTCTAGTTCCAATCAAGTAGTAGAATTTACAATTATTAAAATAGTCACTGAGCGAAATATAAATCTATTTATAATTAGCATATACGCTACCAATGATAACAGAAAACTAGCGATCGATGAACTAGATGAACTTTTCAACAAACTTAAGCTCTATAAAAATAACCGCCACTATGTACTAGCGGGGGACTTAAATGCAAGACGAAAGCACTGGGGGGATAGATGTACCAACGACCGCGGCCGATTCCTCGGGCAATGGGAAAACGCCAACGCTATCAAATTTAAAGCGCAATTTTACACTCCAATTGAACCAATGTTCAAACCAGCCCACACTTTCTTAGACATAGCGATTGTTGACGCGCGACTAAATGTAACCAATAGCACTGGCAATAAAATTAACACGGTGCCATATGACAGTGACCATAAAGCCATTGAGCTGACGGTCCATTTATCGAACGATTCATTGCCGGAGATTAATAACGAATCCCAAAACATAAGATATAACTTTAGAGCAACAAAATGGAAATTATTTACCCGCAAACTTGCCGAATCTTTCACAACGGTTATCCCATGTGACAGAAATCTCTCGAGAAATGAAATCGATATTAATTTAGAAAATCTTAATTCGATCATTTCAAATACTATATCCGCCATAGTCCCAAAAATAAAACAAAATGACTCGATCCAGAAATACCGAAATAGCAAAATTAACCGGTTGCAAAAAATGAAATCTTTCCTAGTATCAACTCTACATAAACTACACAGAATCGATCCATGCTCTCGTCTTAACATTTCCCAAGATGCAAAAGCAGCTTTGAAAATAGCGAGAAATCTATTACAAGCCGAATTTCAAAAAGCCTCTGACGCTTACTGGACCAAGCAAATTAAACAAATCAATCACAGAAATTCAGACAAATTTTTCCCAATTATCAACCGTCTACTGAGATCTAAGCAACCTATTCAAATCGAGAAACTGCGCATCCATCAGAATAACCAACTACTATTGGATCGAAGCAAATGCAATTTACTAGAAACAGAAAGAGTAGCTGATGAATTTATATTCTCATCAGCTCCAGATAAACTGAACATCATCGGGGCCTTTTACGAGTCAATAAACTCTCCGCGATACCTAAACAGCAACACGAGGCTAAAAGCAATAGTAGATGAGGAAGCCAACCGCATCAAAAGAGAATTTAACTCTAAGAGACTGAATAACACGACGATCACCATTTTTACAAACGATAACAAATCGAGCAACCCTCAAGAAGAAAACTTCGAATCCAAAATATTCTGCAACTCGTCGCAACTGGCAAAAATACTTAAACACCTTCCGAACAAGACTTCTAGTGGCTTGGACAATATCCCACCAATTTTTCTGAAACATCTCCCTCCTAAAATCATTCTAGCGCATACTATTATATTTAACAACGCCATAAACAACTACTATTTCCCTAAAGAGTGGAAATGCGCCAAAGTTCTGCCAATACCAAAAAAAGGGAAAGACCCGTCACTACCCTCGAGTTATAGACCGATCAGCCTCACTCCGAGCATTAGCAAAGTTTACGAAGCTATAATAAATAATAAAATTGTATCATTCTGCAACGCTCATGATATAATCCCAGATAACCAATTTGGCTTCAAACATCAACTCTCCACGGTTCACGCTATCCACAAACTACTATCCGATATTAACACCGACTTAAATAACAGACGCCTGGTGGGGGCGGCCCTTCTGGATCTCGAAAAAGCTTTTGACTCCGTTTGGTTAAATGGATTAATCTTTAAACTGAAACAAAAAAATTTCCACAATGGCTAATTTTTAATATATGGGATATGATTTCTGGTAAAAAATTCCACACTTGGAACGGATCCCTACTATCAACAGAGAAGTTCAAAATAGAGGAAGGATTACAGCAAGGAACTGTACACTCCCCAGTGCTCTTCAATATCTTTACCAGCGACATATTAAACCTCTTCGACCTAAACTCAGGGAACAACACCGCATCCATAGCCTTCGCAGACGACTACAAATTATATGTGTCCGGGACGAGGCCCCATATTATCCGAGAAAAACTAGAAGAACTAGTCGAAAAAATTAACCAATGGTATATGACATGGAATCTCAGATTGAACCCAGAGAAATGTGAGACTATACTCTATCGGCAACCGGTGAAATGTCTAACAGCAAACAAAAGAAACGGTCGAAATGAATTCCAAATAGAAACCACCGTTCCGGGAACTCAAAACAAAGCAATCATTCCTCACAAAAACACTGTAAAATACCTAGGATTCCATATAGACAATCTATTACGAGGAAATCAGCACATAAAGCTACAATTAGATAAAGCAAAGGCAGCGTTCTGGGCGAACAGCAGAATCTTCTATAGCAAAAAGTTGACAAAAAAAGCAAAAACGATCCTTTACTTATTATTAATCAGACCGATAATCACGTACGCAGCACCCATCTGGTGGAATATTAACGTCTCATCTATGGAACAACTGCGAGCTTTCGAAAGAAAATGCCTCGGAGCCTGCTGGGGTCTGTACAGATCGCAACACTCAAATTTCTTAAGATTAGTTAGCAACAAAACACTGTACGATACTGCAGATATTCCGCGCATCGATAATTTTATTATTAAACTTACAAGAAATTATCACAGCAATCTTCCGGAAATTGCAAACTCAATAACCAGAGAACTCTCAGTAGTAGATGAACGCACGACCGATGAGCAAAATCTGTCAGGATATATCCCTCCGCAAGCATTCAAAATTTTTGACTCGAGAGGTCTCATTCAGAATGCCGAAAACGTTCCAATATTATATCATTGGAGAAGAAACAAAGCGAATAAATGTATTTCCGTAAGGGCCGATGACTTCGTTGAAAATCGAGACAAATTCACAGAATCCACTTCTATCCCAAACAGAGATTTTCAGGATTTCCACAGATTAAAGCTCCGCAAATACTTTTGGCTATCAGCCCACAACGACACAATTAAAGACCTCACCGAGAGGAAAAATCGTTTTGTCGTAGATAACCAGGCAGGTAGATGAGTACGTCCTCGCCATCGCCACCTACACTTCATTTTAAATAGCTAGGCTAACATAACGATGACTTGTTCAAGCCGACTGTAAATAAAATTATTTTTGTAAGTTATATTAAGTTTTGTTATAAGTGATGTTTTTAGGATAAGTCGACAGAGATATTGTAAAAGGTGTTTTTACGGAACCACCCGAATTTTTCACCCTTGTTCCTGCGTACGTCGACACGCCTTATAGTGATAAACGAGAATGTTGAATAAACCAAAGATAAAACCTCTCATAGAATATAAAGTGTGTTATACGAGTAAGCCGACAAATGCCTTAGAATGGTTAAGCGGTTCAGATTCCTATTAGATATTAAGTTTGGTTATTCTATATGTTTATTTCTACCAAAGATTTGTTTAAGAGAATGTACAAGGTATGAAGAAATAAATCATTTATTAAAAAAAAAAATACCCCCTGAAAACACCAGTTCTCGTCCGATCATTGAAGTTAAGCAGCATTGGGCGCGGTCAGTACTTGGATGGGTGACCGCTTGGGAACACCGCGTGCCGTTGACATCTTTTTATTTTGTTCCCCATTATTTAATAAATAATTTAGTTCCCGATGTTGAGAAATGTAAGTGAAAACTTTTTTTTTTACTTTTTTTCTAAGTTATATTTTATGATTAGTTAAAAAAAACTCATCTGCGAGCGTGGTTTCTTACTTAATTGGATTATCCCATTTGTCTGGTGAGAAATGTAAGTGAAAACTTTTTTAAACTTTTTTTTCTAAGTTATATTATATGATATGTAAAAAAAAACTCATCTGCGAGCGTGGTTTCTTACTTAATTGGATTATTAGCGATTTACGTATTCGTCAACGACCATACCATGCTGAAAACACCAGTTCTCGTCCGATCACTGAAGTTAAGCAGCATTGGGCGCGGTCAGTACTTGGATGGGTGACCGCTTGGGAACACCGCGTGCCGTTGACATCTTTTTTTTTTTGTTCCACATTATTTAATAAATAATTTAGTTCCCGATGTTGAGAAATGTAAGTGAAAACTTTTTTTTTTACTTTTTTTCTAAGTTATATTTTATGATTAGTTAAAAAAAACTCATCTGCGAGCGTGGTTTCTTACTTAATTGGATTATCCCATTTGTCTGGTGAGAAATGTAAGTGAAAACTTTTTTAAACTTTTTTTTCTAAGTTATATTTTATGATATGTAAAAAAAAAACTCATCTGCGAGCGTGGTTTCTTACTTCATTGGATTATTAGCGATTTACGTATTCGTCAACGACCATACCATGCTGAAAACACCAGTTCTCGTCCGATCACTGAAGTTAAGCAGCATTGGGCGCGGTCAGTACTTGGATGGGTGACCGCTTGGGAACACCGCGTGCCGTTGACATCTTTTTTTTTGTTCTACATTATTTAATAAATATTTTTATTCCCGTTGGTGAGAAATGTAAGTGAAACATTTTTTTTTACTTTTTTTTCTAAGTTATATTTTATGATTCGTTTAAAAAAAAACTCATCTGCGAGCGTGGTTTCTTACTTAATTGGATTATCAGCGATTTACGTATTCGTCAACGACCATACCATGCTGAAAACACCAGTTCTCGTCCGATCACTGAAGTTAAGCAGCATTGGGCGCGGTCAGTACTTGGATGGGTGACCGCTTGGGAACACCGCGTGCCGTTGACATCTTTTTTTTTTGTTCCACATTATTTAATAAATAATTTAGTTCCCGATGTTGAGAAATGTAAGTGAAAACTTTTTTTTTTACTTTTTTTCTAAGTTATATTTTATGATTAGTTAAAAAAAAACTCATCTGCGAGCGTGGTTTCTTACTTAATTGGATTATCCCATTTGTCTGGTGAGAAATGTAAGTGAAAACTTTTTTAAACTTTTTTTCTAAGTTATATTTTATGATATGTAAAAAAAAACTCATCTGCGAGCGTGGTTTCTTACTTAATTGGATTATTAGCGATTTACGTATTCGTCAACGACCATACCATGCTGAAAACACCAGTTCTCGTCCGATCACTGAAGTTAAGCAGCATTGGGCGCGGTCAGTACTTGGATGGGTGACCGCTTGGGAACACCGCGTGCCGTTGACATCTTTTTTTTTGTTCTACATTATTTAATAAATATTTTTATTCCCGTTGGTGAGAAATGTAAGTGAAACATTTTTTTTTACTTTTTTTTCAAAGTTATATTTTATGATTCGTTTAAAAAAAACTCATCTGCGAGCGTGGTTTCTTACTTAATTGGATTATCAGCGATTTACGTATTCGTCAACGACCATACCATGCTGAAAACACCAGTTCTCGTCCGATCACTGAAGTTAAGCAGCATTGGGCGCGGTCAGTACTTGGATGGGTGACCGCTTGGGAACACCGCGTGCCGTTGACATCTTTTTTTTTTGTTCCACATTATTTAATAAATAATTTAGTTCCCGATGTTGAGAAATGTAAGTGAAAACTTTTTTTTTAACTTTTTTCTAAGTTATATTTTATGATTAGTTAAAAAAAACTCATCTGCGAGCGTGGTTTCTTACTTAATTGGATTATCCCATTTGTCTGGTGAGAAATGTAAGTGAAAACTTTTTTAAACTTTTTTTTCTAAGTTATATTTTATGATATGTAAAAAAAAACTCATCTGCGAGCGTGGTTTCTTACTTCATTGGATTATTAGCGATTTACGTATTCGTCAACGACCATACCATGCTGAAAACACCAGTTCTCGTCCGATCACTGAAGTTAAGCAGCATTGGGCGCGGTCAGTACTTGGATGGGTGACCGCTTGGGAACACCGCGTGCCGTTGACATCTTTTTTTTTTGTTCCACATTATTTAATAAATAATTTAGTTCCCGATGTTGAGAAATGTAAGTGAAAACTTTTTTTTTTACTTTTTTTCTAAGTTATATTTTATGATTAGTTAAAAAAAACTCATCTGCGAGCGTGGTTTCTTACTTAATTGGATTATCCCATTTGTCTGGTGAGAAATGTAAGTGAAAACTTTTTTAAACTTTTTTTTCTAAGTTATATTTTATGATATGTAAAAAAAAAACTCATCTGCGAGCGTGGTTTCTTACTTAATTGGATTATTAGCGATTTACGTATTCGTCAACGACCATACCATGCTGAAAACACCAGTTCTCGTCCGATCACTGAAGTTAAGCAGCATTGGGCGCGGTCAGTACTTGGATGGGTGACCGCTTGGGAACACCGCGTGCCGTTGACATCTTTTTTTTTTGTTCTACATTATTTAATAAATATTTTTATTCCCGTTGGTGAGAAATGTAAGTGAAACATTTTTTTTTACTTTTTTTTCTAAGTTATATTTTATGATTCGTTTAAAAAAAAACTCATCTGCGAGCGTGGTTCCTTACTTAATTGGATTATCAGCGATTTACGTATTCGTCAACGACCATACCATGCTGAAAACACCAGTTCTCGTCCGATCACTGAAGTTAAGCAGCATTGGGCGCGGTCAGTACTTGGATGGGTGACCGCTTGGGAACACCGCGTGCCGTTGACATCTTTTTTTTTTGTTCCACATTATTTAATAAATAATTTAGTTCCCGATGTTGAGAAATGTAAGTGAAAACTTTTTTTTTTACTTTTTTTCTAAGTTATATTTTATGATTAGTTAAAAAAAACTCATCTGCGAGCGTGGTTTCTTACTTAATTGGATTATCCCATTTGTCTGGTGAGAAATGTAAGTGAAAACTTTTTTAAACTTTTTTTTCTAAGTTATATTTTATGATATGTAAAAAAAAACTCATCTGCGAGCGTGGTTTCTTACTTAATTGGATTATTAGCGATTTACGTATTCGTCAACGACCATACCATGCTGAAAACACCAGTTCTCGTCCGATCACTGAAGTTAAGCAGCATTGGGCGCGGTCAGTACTTGGATGGGTGACCGCTTGGGAACACCGCGTGCCGTTGACATCTTTTTTTTTTGTTCTACATTATTTAATAAATATTTTTATTCCCGTTGGTGAGAAATGTAAGTGAAACATTTTTTTTTACTTTTTTTTCTAAGTTATATTTTATGATTCGTTTAAAAAAAAACTCATCTGCGAGCGTGGTTCCTTACTTAATTGGATTATCAGCGATTTACGTATTCGTCAACGACCATACCATGCTGAAAACACCAGTTCTCGTCCGATCACTGAAGTTAAGCAGCATTGGGCGCGGTCAGTACTTGGATGGGTGACCGCTTGGGAACACCGCGTGCCGTTGACATCTTTTTTTGTTTGTTCCACATTATTTAATAAATAATTTAGTTCCCGATGTTGAGAAATGTAAGTGAAAACTTTTTTTTTTACTTTTTTTCTAAGTTATATTTTATGATTAGTTAAAAAAAACTCATCTGCGAGCGTGGTTTCTTACTTAATTGGATTATCCCATTTGTCTGGTGAGAAATGTAAGTGAAAACTTTTTTTAACTTTTTTTTCTAAGTTATATTTTATGATATGTAAAAAAAAAACTCATCTGCGAGCGTGGTTTCTTACTTAATTGGATTATTAGCGATTTACGTATTCGTCAACGACCATACCATGCTGAAAACACCAGTTCTCGTCCGATCACTGAAGTTAAGCAGCATTGGGCGCGGTCAGTACTTGGATGGGTGACCGCTTGGGAACACCGCGTGCCGTTGACATCTTTTTTTTTAACAATATTTAATAAATGATTTACTTTTTTAATTAAAGAAGTATTTTAAAAAATTCGTTATCCATATTTTTGGTAATTAAAATTAACAAAATTCGTTCAATACTCTCAAGTGTATGAATTTTTAGTAACACGCTCATTTTTCAGATGCCCAGAGCCTCAAGTCGTGAGGTTATAAATATTGAATGTAATCATGCATCAGTCGTCTCAATAATGTATTAATTAGAAGCTGACAAACCTGTTTGCAGGAGTGGAAGTCAAACGAAAGTGAGGCGAAAGTAACGTGGAATGAGTGATTGTGTTTCAATTATGCTATTATTAAAATACCCTGGGGCGCGGCAGTGAGCAGCTGTGAGAACGTATCGGTCGTTTATCAGAGATCCCCCGCATAGTAATTTCGACTCGTTGGCCGTTATCAGTGCCATCCAAGGATACTCGCTCTGCGCCACTTGTTTCCCACCGACGACCCGAATATCGCCCACCGTCGGCTCGTTTTTCCGTCCGCATTCTACAGTTAAGCGCATATTTGATCGCATATAACCAAATGAAAAAAAGAAAAACACACACACGCGGCTTCGCCGAGCGATAAAATCAATTACCGCAGAACTTGTAAGCCGGACTTCCGTACGACAGGTCGAGTTGTCTCTTCTGTCGACGAGCTGTCGTGAATTTTCCTTCCCACCAGCCAAACGCCAACAAAAACACGAAAATTTTGAGAATTGAAAAATACATTTTCGTCCTTATTGAACCAACTAAATGTTTTTTGCTGCCTCTGTGAGCGAACAGCTTGAACTGCGCGAAATTACGACCTTTCTGCCTCGCTGATTTAACGAGTTTTTCAAAGTCCATTAAAAGCGAGCTGAAGACTCTTCGTGTTATCATCTTCGTAAGAATAATCGCGAGAAACTTCCGGTGGCACACATTTTAGGTGTCTTCCAAGGTTTCGACTGTATTATTTTGTACGCATGTAAGAAGGAAAAAATGCCAACTGCTTTGAACAATAATGCGTAATTTATTAGCGATTCGATGTGACGTAAATTAGCGGTGAGTTAAATATCAATAAATAGGTGATGCGAGTGTTAGAATTTTGATGTCTTGATTATTTCGTACAGTAGCAAGCGTCTTTTGTGTTTTGCAGAATCCAATCAAGATGCGGTCCCACTCTGGTGAAAACCGCTGTTCTCGGTTTATCGTCACATTCATTGGTGTCCGAGAGAATACCTGTTAAAAAATAGATATACATGTTAACAAATAAATATTGCGATATTTTAGATTGCAACGATCGTGCGAATTCATTCCATAATTAATTGTGCGATATCCTACCAACGAGATCGTAGATTCCAGTGTACGATCGGTACAGCAATGAAGAGCCCACGTCGTTCTAAGTCAAAGTGTTAATAGTTTATTTAATACTTGATTTAATATCTAATTAATTGACTACGTTTTCACGGAAACATAAATTGAAATACCAGCCTGCGCGTCCGGCCCAACTTAAAAACCAATAGGTCAATTGGTGCACCAAACCAACCACTATTCCAAGCTTCTAGAGGTTGATTCCGGGTTGGTATTTGAAATCCAACCCAAAATAATATATTTTTTCGAAATCCAACTCAAAATAATGTATTTTGGGTTGGTGTTTGAAATCCAACCCAAAATAATATATTTTTTTGAAATCCTACCCAAAATAATATGTTTTTTTTTAAATCCAACTCAAAATAATATATTTTGGGTTGGTATTTGAAATCCAACCCAAAATAATATTTTTTTTGAAATCCAACTCAAAATAATACATTTTTTTGAAATCCTACCCAAAATAATATGTTTTTTTTTAAATCCAACTCAAAATAATATATTTTGGGTTGGTATTTGAAATCCAACCCAAAATAATATTTTTTTTTAAATCCAACTCAAAATAATACATTTTGGGTTGGATTGGGTTGAGTTCTTTATTTCAATTATACTGTAATTTAATAACAGTATAATTGAAATAACCCTAGCGAGTGTCACCGCAATTTTGACCGCGATGTACTCAAATTTATTGAGTAAATTGCAGCATCAAACAGCAGCTGTTTTGGTGCTCCAATTGACCGAAGGCTTTGAGGTCTTTTTGTGGGAAAAACGATTGAAATTGAACCGCGAAATATTACCTTGCAAACGAGGGAACTGCCACCAACAATACCGATGCATCCCGAGTCATCGTGAAAGTTCGACGGTTGGACGCCCGATTTTATGCACTCGTTGTATCCTAGAATGGGGAGTCCCAATTTTCGCGGACGGCACGTTCGGGTGTCGATGTTATCCTGGGATTGGCTTTCGGTCCAGCCGAACAACGTGCCGACTTGTCCGAGGTACGTCGAGCCGGGATTCGGCAGGCACACCGGTGCGATTCGTCTTTCGAATTTTACAGCCCGGCTCAGGCGAAGCAGCGCGATGTCGTGAGCGTGAGACTCCGGACTGAATTCCGGATAAAATATGACAGACTCGACGCTCGAGTTCAGAGAGGACACGTCCAAGTTACAGCGATCGTACTCGCCAAGGGAAACCTTGATTTCTGGTGCGGTGGCTCTGCAGTTCGAATTTTTCAAGTGAGAATTGAATTACATGCTGCAAAACATTTAAATAACGAGTACGCCTACATAGAAATATTTATACGTAAAATATGTGTCGTCAAAAATTTTATATACAACGAAGATGTTGCATATAAAAATATATGCTGAATATATGCTGAATATGTTGCATATAAAAATATATGCTGAATATGTTGCATATAAAAATATATGCTGAATATATGCTGAATATGTTACATATAAAAATATATGCTGAATAGATGCTGAATATGTTGCATATAAAAATATATGTTGAATATATGCGACATATAGAACTTTTCGGTGACATATATTGCACATATAAATATTTCCGTACGGGCGCATTGTTGAATGAACTATATGTACCCGATCAGTTGGCTGGCTGCTGTCATCACATAACGATCGTTTATCAAAACGCCGCTCACGAGGAGATTTGATTTTACGTGAACATTCGTCAGCCAGGGAAATTCGTGGGTGTGCGTGTATTCACCGCCCAGGAGACGAGCGCCGCCTCGATTGGATTTTCCACAAACTGAAACGCGTATAAAAACATTTCTATTGCGAGCTTTTTAGTGGAGCTCAAAATAGCTAATGGCTGAAACAGCAAATTTCAAAATAATGAACTGTCTGAATCTAGAATGGCCATCATTATGAATTTCGCTATTTCAGTCATTCGTTACTTTGATTCCAATTTAAAAGATCAAAAGAAAACAAAACCTCAACTTTATCTAAAACTAACTCTAAAAGTACTTCTTAATTAGTGGATATAAATAGGATGTCAAACACAAAATGGATTTCACCATCTTGATGAATATAATTAAGACTAATGGATTTGATATTCAAAAACTGAATTACGTTGTTATTAAATTCTTTCTGGGCTAATTGATGTTGTTCTTCATCAAGTTTTTGATGTACTGCTTATTTTACAAAAGCGTCGAAGCTACCACCGAGTGTCACAGCTTACCGCATCCACCGCAAGATCGGAACCTTCCGAAGATCAAGTCGAGAACGCCGCGTCTCGTCCGCGTGGCATTCTCCTTAAAGCCAGAAAAGAAATATTCAACGCGTTAACGAAAATTGCAGGTGTAGCCAAAATCAGTGTGAATGATACCCCCAAGAAAAAAATTGTTAAGCCTAAACCCAGAGTAGGCTAAGAATTGCTCCTATTTTTTCGAAGCTTTCCACTTTAAAAAATGTTTTTGTTGAGAAAAAAATAGAAGGAAATCTCAGCCCACCCTGGATTCAGGCTTAAAAATGTTTACATCTAATTCGGAATATATGCGAATTTTTTCAGATTAGTAAATCCGATCTAACAATATTCTTATTCTGAAAAATTATAACTGATTCAAACCCGGGAAACAAAAATCGGGGGAAAAAAAATTTCGAGCTTTTTTTGGATTTCCGACAATGACTCAAAAAATCGTGTCCGATATCCGAAAGGTCGTGGGTCAGACTTGGGTCAAATCGGTATGAAATGACGCATAAAAAAAACATAAGATATAAAATTTAAATATATTGAATATACTTTATTTCGATAGGGGTAACGGCGGAAAAAATGTACCTTGGCTGCGACTGTAGAAATCCCATTTTGTGGAATGGCAAAACAGGCGACGATAACGCAGATGAGGTACTTGATGTACTCCTGGATATACATGACTTGGTCTCTCTGTAACCGAAGCTCGCTTTGGCTCGTCGTTCGCGAATCGACTGCTCGATTCTGAGGCATTCGCGCTCGTCTTGTCGTGTAGCGGGACTATCGTCAACCCGCATCCCAATCCCACTGTGTATCAGGTGCCTCTATACTTGTGCACACATCCGTGTTCACCTGGCGTGCAACGCCTCATCCCACGTTCACCCGGAGGCGATTTTTTTTATTCTTCGTTTTGTCCTTTGTGCTCCAAAAGGCGGTCAGTCGATGACCCTCGCGCCGTCGATTCCCGTTACGCGGTGACCCAAACAGCCAGCCGAGAGCTCGAGATCCACGGTGTTAATTCACTTCGAGCCGGGTCTCAACCTTTCTCAATGTGATTACCATAATTCACGACAAAACATTTCTCAAAATTTTCGATTCTCCCGCCGAACAATATTTCCAGAAACTGCACCCAGAGAAATCGTTCTGATGGGATCTATTCGAAAGAAATAACATTTATTTGAATTAAATAAAAATTTATTTCAATGAAATAATCATTTATTTGGATGAAATAAAAATGTATTTGAATTAAATAAACATTTATTTGAATGATATACATTTTATTTGATCCAAATAAATCCTATTAGGCCGGCCATTAAATATATTTTATTTAATACAATATTTTATTCAATATAATTTATTTAATGGCCGGCCTAATAGGATTTATTTGGATCAAATAAAATTGATTTCATTCAAATAAATGTTTATTTCGTTCAAAAAAATTTGATTTCTTTCGAATAGATCCCATCAGAACGATTTGTCTGGGTGTGTTAACGAAAAAATTAAAAAATTAAGTGTCTGTGAATATCACGAGGAAGTAGATTTATTGTATCGTATCGTAAGAAGAATAAGGAGCGTTTATAAATAATTTAGGTTGTATTCTATAATAATGTAGATACTATAGTTGGCACTGGTTGCACTGAGAACAAAATTACTGCAGGTCAAAAGAAACCCTGATTAAAAGATCCGATTTGAACCAATAAAACGGACAAAAATCCGGACAATCGGAATTTTGTCTATTTCATCGGTTTCCATGAGTGTCAATCGAAATTACTAAGCAGGGAAATCAGTGTCAGGTTTGCCAGTCGCTGATTTTGTAACATATTACTTTGACAATTATTTTTGTACAATTATTTTGTACAATTCATTTTTGAATAAAAAATTGTCATTTTATTTTTGTACCAAAGAAATATGTCGTCTTGGCGATTGGAAAAGATGCGCCATCGGATTCAGCAATTTTCTTCTCAATGTTCAGTAATCTTCTTCTCAGTTTAATTGTCGCTGTCGTCGTGGAGTAATATCGAAGATACAAAGTATTATTCCTAGAGGCGATACGGCGTATCGCGTACAAAATAAGTATCACGAGAATTGGCACATAGTGATAGATGCTTTCGCGAAGGATTCAACGTGGTCGTGTCGGCGTATTTAATTCTCGCAGAAACAGCCGTCCTTCGAGTTCTCAAGGATCCAGTCGAGGTAACGCGTTATCCGGGTGTAGACGCCCGGGTATCCTGGCCTGGCGCAACCGTTTCCCCATGAGACGACACCGATTTGCTCGTATTTCTTGTCCTTCCGTTCGGCAATCAGGGGGCCACCGCTGTCGCCCTGTGGGACACAGAAATCAGATTTTTAGATTTTTAAATTTTCCGATTTTTAAATTCATTTTGAAATTTGTATTTTTGCACACATATTTTCCACATAAAAAAACACAAAATTCAGAGTCAATTTAAAAATTAGAAAAAGTTCATACGTATTCAGAAAAACGAACAGATACATTTTTTTTTAATATACAAATTCTATTAAATAAAAAATAAACAAATTAATTGTATTAAATAAAACATAAATAAATAAATTGTATTGAATAAAAAATAAATAAAAAATTTGTTTTGATCACCGGGAGATTTGTTAAACAATTTTTTTTCAATAAATTTGTTAATAACATTTAAAAATTATTATTACGCGGATTTAATCTTTTTAGTGCCTTTAATGTGCATGATTTTTTTCAGATTTTAAAACCATTGAGAAGTGTCTGCAATTGTCTTTAATTTTTCTCGAATTTATGCAAAATGAGGTCGAAGCGACGTAACGACCTTAAATCCTTTACAAGAAGAATCAAAACCGCACCTGGCAAGAGTCTCGAACTCCATCGGCGTATCCAGCGCAGAGCATATTGTCGGATATCATTCTCGGACTGTAACTCGTGTTGCGACAGTCCTGAAGGCTCATGACGGGCACCTCGACCTCCTGAAGAAGGCAGGACGGTTTTCCGCCCTCGTCGAGAGTCCCCCAGCCGGAGGCGATCGCCTTTGTTTCCACATAGTCGTTATCTGCGAACAGATTGGAACACCATGTGTGACCCGTATGTCTGTGGAAAAATTCACGGCGCCGAGAGTGACCAATGAGAATTATGCCAGGCGTAATTCTCGTTGCGCATGTAGACGAGAAAAAAGTGCGTAGCGAGCTGCGAAAGTGAAAGTGTCCGATAGTTGACGTACAAGGGGAAAAAAAAGAATGAACCCGCTTATCATTTCGTCCAAAAATCTAAATCCTCATTTGTTTAAAAAAATAAATATTACAGTACCGTTTTGTTTTGTAACTGTAATTAAATAATAATAACCTGCGGCTATTATAAAATGATTTGTGAACCTTTAAATAGCTGTATAGATACCTAATTCTCAATTTAAAAAAAAATCTGGGCAATTGCGAAAAAAATGGAAGATTAGAGTCATCCATTACCTTCATAAAGCATCATCCCCATTTCTCCATTTTTTCCGGTAAATTACCGTGAAATTTTAATGAGAAAAAAATTCTTCGCAGTCATAATATAAATAATAATATTCTTTGCAGTTATTAAAAATTACTGCAAAGAATATTTATTCTTAATGTTTGACTGGTTAATGGAACGACTGACCGTTTATTATAATTATTCCATGGTTACTAATATTAATTAATAATCACAAAACCAATTGTGCCATCAACTCTATTTCTAAAAAAAATGTTTTAGGGATCCACATCTCTGGTTTCACTGCAGAACTTCGTAAGAGTCAATTACGAAATAATAGTTGAAGCCGTCTGGAATAATCCACGAGTTTAACACCACGTTGTAACGTCTGTACTTATTTGTTTTTCTTCGTTTGATTGATGGTTCTGTTTTGTTGTCACAGTGTTTATTTTTTTTTTGCACATTGCGAGGGGTGAGGCGAAAGTGAGCTGACGGAACGAGCAATTAGCCGGGCGGATAAGAAGGTGTCGGTAAATTACAGCACGAAGGGTGAGCGCGGTTGACGATTCCATCGAAAAGCGCAGGCTGCAGCTGATGCTCCGTTGCATCTGCGCTATCTCGGTCGCACAATACATTATAAAATCGCGGGCAGCACTCGTGTTCTCCGGTACCCGTATGCGCGCTCGTTAATTTACGACTTTTTTGCTGTAATCCGTCGCGTTGTACGAACGAGATAAGACATCCAACCAGGTCGGCCACGTTTGCGCAACTGCGGACGAGACTTTTGAATGGCATTTTCTATCGACGCGTAGTGCGACGTAGATCGGTCGTGAGTTTTTTTTCCTTTTCCCGGAAATGAGCGGTTAGCGCAGATTTCATCCGCGCTAAATGGCAAAATATTTTTAGGACATTTTTTCGAATGTTAACAAAATATACGATTTTTCGATGTTCGAAAAGTCTTTTAAAAATTGTATAAAAATGTGTTAAACTGGATTTTGTAAATAATCGTCTAGAATTTGGAACTTTCTACATATTATTAAAAATAAAAAATAAATGATACAGCATGATTTTTAAAAATCACACGAAATCTCGAAAAAATTCGTATGTATTCAGAAAAAAAAACAAATCATTTCCATATGAAAAAAGCGAGGTTGACGGCGGATTTGTGGCACAATTTTTTTTTCATCAGTTTGTTAGTAACATCTTGGAGTTACTATCATGCCAAATTAATGTTTTCATCACCTTCTACATCCTCAATTTTTTCCAATTTTTATCCCACCGAGAAGCGTCCGAAATAATCATAAACATCTTCAATGACGTTAATTTTAGGTGCTTATTTATGAGTTTCTTTTGCTCCGATTTTTCTCTCATCGCAAAATCGGAGCAAAACAAACACATAAATAAGCAACTAAAATTAATGTCACTGAAAATGTTTATTATCATTTCGGACGCTACTCGATGGGATAAAACTTAATTAAACTGTTATTCGGAAACGCATTCGTGATAACGTCCTTAATTCGAGTCCTTAATTACATTTAATAAATAGGCTAATTATACCTTTCACAGTAGGCAAACAGATAGGTCTAACGACCTCGTTGAGCGGAACTCGGTCGTTGAGTCTGAGCAGAGCGATGTCGTTGTCGAAATTGAGGAAGCTGAAGTCACCGGTCACGGCGCGTACGACGAACCTCGTGAGGGGTTTCGCCTTCTCCGCACACCTGTCGTGCTCCCCGAACGTCACTTTGATCATGAACCACATGAATCTGAAAATTATACTAACGGATGATCGATCGTCCAGCTTTAATCGCGTCGATTAAACGGCGAAGACGATCAGTGACGACATCTGGAATCTCCGAAACTATATATCGAATTACCCTTTGACGCAGTGCGCGGCGGTCAGCACGTAGCGATCGTTGATCAGGGTTCCACCGCAGTAGAATTTGTTGAGATACGAGAGTCTCGCCATCCAAGGAAATTCGTTCATCTTCGTCGCCTGGCCGCCCACTATGCGACTCTCCTCGTTTCGCACGCCGCAACCTTTATTATAAAAAAAAAAAAAAAAAAAAAAAAAAAACGGGACACGATTATAAATAACTGCAGGAATTATTTAATTCACTGTTAACATTTTTGTGATATTCACAGCATTTTTCTACTGTACAAATTTATGAAAAAAAAACAGATTTAAATATTTAAACATTTATATTTTAATATTTTAATATTTTTATATTTATGTTTGAATTTATGAAATTTACAAATCAAGTAGACGGGGTAAAAATATGGGAAATATATATTTTTTTAACAATGTTGCCAAGAAAGCCGAATTTTTTTTTTCGCCGAGTTTCTTCGAAAATTGTGTATTTTTGTGTTTACTTACTGCAGTAACATGACTCATCTTTTGGGGTGTCCGAATCCGGCGGTTTGTTGCCGAAGAGACCGAAGAAGTTCTTCACGATCGTTCCACCCAGGCGTCTGTCCTGCAATGCGACAAGCGTGACAAGTGTCAACAGGACTCGGAGAAATCGTGACAACTTTAGCAATTGTAATCGATGACTACTCGTAGCGAGTTCACGAAACGATCCTCAAGAGCAAGTCGTTACTCTTTTCGTGTACGAAACAGTTACTTTGGCCTTCACAACTTGGAAAATACAGTCGAGATCTTTTGCTTCGTTATCACGAATTTTGACGCACGGCCATTATTTTCCGTTTTATCTGAATTAATTTATTTCGTTGATTTTTTTGTAAATTAATTGTGTGTAAAAAAAGTGTGTAAATTAATTTTTTATTTTAATTAATTTACTTCGTTAACATGAATTTTCATGTACAATAACTATTTTACTTTTTAGTTTAATTAATTTACTTAGTCAACATGAATTTTCATGGGCATCAATTATTTTAATTTTCATTTCAACTAATTTACATCGTTAACATCAATTTTCATGCACAACAAATGTCACAAAAATGTTCGCAAATGTGCCAATCAAAGCTGTACACCAATATAAAAAAAAAGTCAGTCTCACCTCAATCTGTTGTTCGTCAGCAGCCGACGTCACCGTGACAGCGAAAATGACGGACAGCAAGATCACTCGAACCCTCATTCCGAGTTTCATGGTTCACGAAACAAAAAAAAAAAAGAATAAAAAATCGCCGAAAAATGATAAAAATTAAAAACTGAAGTGCCCGAAGACAAAGTACGTTGGATCGTTTTTCGAGCGTTGGGTGCTTGATAAGCCGTGAAATCGGCGTCCCCGGGTTCGCCGTTGTGATGCGAGTGACCGAAGGTGACGAGGAGCGCGGCGAAGAAGCGTCCAAGACTTTCACGAGGTTGGTCTCTTCTTGTTGCCTGGTCGCGCGTAGCGGTAGAGAGGGTCGCGCTCGACTGGACACCGGTCGCCGTATATACGTGTTGACCAGTTCGCCGCTTCGCGTTAGAGTTCACGTTCACGGCCGTGGCGCGAGTTTCAGTCGCTCGTCGATGTCACTGACCGCGAGACCACGCGCGACGTGTCTTGACGCCTTCCCGAGTCCCACCCGGCTCGGTACCAAGACGCGCGATGTGTTCGGAGCCCCGGAGCGACAGAGTCGAGCACGGAAAACAGGATGGATGCACGTTATGCAGATTTTCATTGCAGGACGCCCGAACGAACCTGGCGCACCTCGGGCGTACCGGTCATTGACACACGTATCGGCGATTCGTGGACACCGAAAATACATAAGATTGGATCGCTTTGTTGCTTTACAACCGCTTTGTCATGCTTTTCAGTAAATCCCCCTACTGACACGTTCATTGAATAATAATAATTTAAAAAAACATTTTTTTAATTATTATTTTAAGAATTTAAAAAACATGTTTTTAATTATTACTTTAAGGATTAAAAAGATGTTTTTAATTATTATTTCAAGAATTAAAAAACATGTTTTCAATTATTATTAATTATTATTTTTTAATTATATCGTAGAACAATAATTACAAAAAAACATTTTTTTTTAGGTCACGCTGAAAATGTTTTTGGTGAAGAAATATACGGGTTATTCCACGATATTTCACAAAGCGAAAAAACCCGACCGACTCCAATTCTCTCCAAATTTTTTTACATCGTTGACCATGTCAAACGCATCTGTGAATTTTTTTAGAATTTTATAGCCAAATTTGTTCGATTCATAAAAAAAGATAAAGATGAAAAAAAAAAAAAAAATCTGACGACAGGTGGAAAAATAATATTGACGAAAATAACTAATGTACGAGATTTGAACTCTCGTAGATTGTCGGTGCTGAAATCGGAATCCCCAAAAAATAATTTTGCGGTTCCCAGGTTTAGAATTCGTGTTAATACTTAATCTCTCGAATTTTCATAATTTACGTCAGATGGCGACACCGATATCGCGTTTACCATACAGATATGCGCATTTCCCCATGACCTTCACTTGGTGTACTATATACGACGAAATTCGTTCTGTTGCCGCGAGAAAGACCGGTTCGCGATCGTTTCATCCGAAATTAGACCCGCGTGACTTACAGTTGCTTCACGAATAACCTTGGGAACTCGTTTTTTTATAGCTAGGTGGCGCATTACAATTTCTATGCAATACAGTACTGAGCGAAATTGAGCGAAGTACTTGAAGTATTTAAAGTACTCTATTGATGATGAGAATTTCAACAATGGGAACTCTCATCATCGATTATCTACAGACGTCACAACCTTGTTCAACGAACTTAAAGGACTTTGTCCAGTTCTGAAACAATATCTATTTATTTAAGGAAAAATAAAGTTTGCCCGAACAATTAAAAAAAAATGTTAAAAAATATATTTTTCACAATCGGGAACAAATTATTTATTAAATATTAATGAGAAAAAAAAAAATGTCAACGGCACGCGGTGTTCCCAAGCGGTCACCCATCCAAGTACTGACCGCGCCCAATGCTGCTTAACTTCAGTGATCGGACGAGAACTGGTGTTTTCAGCATGGTATGGTCGTTGACAAGTACGTAAATCGCTGATAATCCAATTAAGTAAGAAACCACGCTCACAGATGAGTTTTTTAAAAACGAATCATAAAATATAACTTAGAAAAAAAAGTCATAAAAAAATATCCACTTACATTTGTCACCATCGAGAACTAAATTATTTATTAAATAATGTAGAACAAAAAAAAAGATGTCAACGGCACGCGGTGTTCCCAAGCGGTCACCCATCCAAGTACTGACCGCGCCCAATGCTGCTTAACTTCAGTGATCGGACGAGAACTGGTGTTTTCAGCATGGTATGGTCGTTGACGAATACGTAAATTGCTGATAATCCAATTAAGTAAGAAACCACGCTCGCAGATGAGTTTTTTTTTAACATATCATATAATATAACTTAGAAAAAAAAGTTAAAAAAAGTTTTCACTTACATTTTTCACCATCGGGAACTAAATTATTTATTAAATAACGTAGAACAAAAAAAAAGATGTCAACGGCACGCGGTGTTCCCAAGCGGTCACCCATCCAAGTACTGACCGCGCCCAATGCTGCTTAACTTCAGTGATCGGACGAGAACTGGTGTTTTCAGCATGGTATGGTCGTTGACAAGTACGTAAATCGCTGATAATCCAATTAAGTAAGAAACCACGCTCACAGATGAGTTTTTTAAAAACGAATCATAAAATATAACTTAGAAAAAAAAGTCATAAAAAAATATCCACTTACATTTGTCACCATCGAGAACTAAATTATTTATTAAATAATGTAGAACAAAAAAAAAGATGTCAACGGCACGCGGTGTTCCCAAGCGGTCACCCATCCAAGTACTGACCGCGCCCAATGCTGCTTAACTTCAGTGATCGGACGAGAACTGGTGTTTTCAGCATGGTATGGTCGTTGACGAGTACGTAAATCGCCGCTAATCCAATTAAGGAAAAAACGCTGCTCGCCGTAACAACGAAAAAAAAAAAAAAAAAAAAAAAATGTTTTCAAATATATTTTTCGCCATCAGGAACAAGTTATTTATTGAATATTGTTGAGAAAAAATCTGTCTTCAGGCGAAAGTGTTGACGAATATAACGGTACTCCAGACTAATATCGTCTCTACGTCATTAAATCCGACAATCAGTGCGCGTGCGTCGCCAACGTCGTGCATATGCACGCACATTGTTCGAGGGAAATTGTACTCTCATTTCCACGTTCTACACTACTGCGCGTTAATGGCTCAATCGATTTCCTCATGCGAGACGCACTCTGCTCGCGTGAATGAACTTTCGCTCCTGGTAATTCACATCTTCGGCAGACAATACTCGTGACAATGGCTCCCTGTGTAATGGCTCTCATGATGCGTTCTAACAGTGCATCGTTGTGTCGGTCCTGTGTACCGTTACACCTTTCGAGCACAGCTTTTCCACCTGGATTAAATCGTGTAATGGGCAGAGTTGTAAATCATCATTAGTTTGAGAAATAAATGTTACAGTACGACTTGCTTTGTAAATTTAATTTAATAATAACAACCCACGGCAATTGTAAAATTATGTGTGAACTTTTGTATAGCTGCACTAAATTAACTTCATTTTCAGTAAAATGAGATACCTCATCTTTAGTAAAAAAAATTGTGAACAATTACGAAAAAAAATCGCAATTGTTTACCATTTTCCAGAAAAGTTACCTTGAAATTTTATTGAGAATAAAAATAAATATTCCTTGCATCCATTAAGAAATGTACACATTATATTATAATTACACCATGTTGTTACTGTTCATTAAAAATTACGACGTTAATTATACCATCAATAAATTAACCCCATCTTCAGTAAAAAAAAAAAATTGTGAGCAATTGCGAAAAAAATCGCAGTTGTTTACCTTTTTTCAGGAAAGTTATCTTCAAATTTGATTGAGAATAAAAAATAAATATTCCTTACATCTATTAATAAATGTACACATTGTATTATAATTACTTATGTTACTACTATTCATTAAAAATTATAAAGCCAATTATACCACCAACTTTATTCCTAAAAGATCAGGGATTTACAACTCTGGTATTGGGTCAGCAAAGCATCGAATCGCACAGCACTTTTTATTGAAGCAAAACTTTGTATTCACTTATTTTTCTTAAGCCTACTTTCTGTACAAAACAAGTCGGACGCATCCTGCGTGTAGTGCGCATATATACATTTTGTGCTTATAAATAGTCGACGAGTTTCGAGTTATCACTGCGAGGATAAATCGACGCGTTTTTTTCTCTCCATTTTACTCTCGTCGACCTGCTTCACTTGACACACAGACACGTGTCGTTCATGTTCGCGCGGATCCAATTGAGGTATCTCGTCACGCGTGTGTAGACTCCGGGATAACCGGCTCGGCCACAGCCTACACCCCACGATACGATCCCTGAAGAGAAAAAGATGATTGAATTGTAATGCTACACGGATTCACAAATTCTGAAGTAGCTTAGAGTGTTTCGTCTTTTAAATCACTAGCAAAGGTAACAGAAAAAAGTCCATGGAGTGACTGAAAAGTTAAATGTTAAAGGGGACTTCTACCCTGGAGCACCGTTTGTCATTTTATTTTTTGTGGGAAAACGAATAAATGTAGACGACTGCATTCTTTTCTACTTTTTACATTTTTTACTTAAAAAATTCCATTGTATACTATAAAACGTAAATAACAAGTAGAAAAAAACCGCAGTCGTCTTCGATTATTCGTTTTTCCACAAAAAATAAAAACGGTGCTCCAAAGTAGAAGTCCCCCTTACGTTAAGTTTACATTTAGAAATAGAACTTCTTGCGAGGAAGTAAAAGTGTTTTTCAAACAAATAATAGAAAATAGAGTTTATAAATAGCATAGAATAGGGCAAATAATAAAACAGTAATATTTAAATAAATAGAGTAACAAAGCATGTTTTGTTTTCTATATCACCAACAAAGGTAACCGAAAAGAGTCCATGGAGTAAATAGAAAGTTCCAAGTGTTAAGTTAAGTTGACATTTAGACTCAGAACTTCTTGCGAGGAATCGAAAGTGAGTTTCAAACAAATGGATTTCCATCAACAATTTATAATATTCGGATCTGAGGTTTCTTTCTTCATTGGTAAGAATTTGCCACTGATAGGAACCAAAAAGTGTTTTTTTTCTCTAAAATCAGTGGACACCACTCGAATGAAAAAAAGATTCAAGATAGAAGATTCGCCTCAATTATTCACCTGCGAGTTCGTGCTTGTCGCCTTCCTGGACGAGCAGCGGCCCTCCGCTGTCGCCTTGACAGGAGTCCTGAGCGCCGCGTCCTGCGCAGATCATGTTATTAGTTATTCGGTTTGCTCGATATTTCATCTGCCGACACTGCTTCAGACTGAGTATGGGCACTTTGACTTCGTGGACGACAGCCGGAAGCATCCCGCCCTCTGTAGTTCTTCCCCAACCCACGACCGTTCCCTCTTTTCCCGCGGGATCCGTGCCTGCATGAAGAAAATAAAACGTCTGAATTATTGATTAATACGGTGAATTATTGAATCTCCTCTTAGCTTCCTCACTTTGCTCCGATCTCAATATCTTTACTCTGATAAGAAACTTTCAAGAATTTAGACTAGACAATTTGCTATTTGAGAAATAATCATTGTTTAGCGTCATCACAGAGAAAGCTTTATTCTTTATTCACAGAGGATCTATTCGAAACAAATAAAATGTATTTGAATGAAATAACAAAAAATTTGAATGAAATAAAAATTTATTTGAATGAAATAAATTTTATTTGATCCAACTAAATCCTATTAGACCGACCATTAAATAGATTAATTTGTTTGTGAAAAAGAAAATCAATGAGAAAGCAATGTGCAATGTTCTGTTTTAAAAATAAAAAAAAAAGTATTATTATTTTTTTACGATGCAGTAAAACAGAATCAACGATAACTTATTTACATTATTCATCACCTGCGACAGAATCACACATTCAGAATTCTCACCTCGAACCGGCAGACAAATTGGCTTAATTGTTTTTGAAAATTTTACGGGTCTTCGAAGTTTCAGCAACGCCACGTCGTGATTGTAAGAATTCATGTCGAAATTCCTGTGACGAATCATCGCACTGACCCCTCGCATAACGGCGACTCCGTCGGTAGTCACGTATTGATCGTGATCGCCGAGGATCACTCGAACCTTGGAGCGTTTCAACCTGCAAGAAAATAAAAAATTGTAAAAAATTCATATCAGCGTATCTTGGAAAATATTCGACCGAATCACCTCAAATTTAAACGACATTTACAGTGCCGGCTGAACTTTAATTGGTAACAATTTTATAAAAATTGGTCGGCTCGTTTGATTTTTATAGCAATTTTTGGGGAGTTCGAAAAATGTATGTAAACGAACGAATTTTGATAAGAAAAAAAATAGACTCGTCTCACTGAGGACATGCAGAAGGTTTCGTGGGAAACACAGGGGTGAAAACTCACTTCCGTAAGCAGTGAGCGGCGGTGATAACGTAGTCGTTAGTGACCAGACTGGCACCGCAATGGAATCGACCGTCGTAGACTATACGAGCCACCCATGGGTACCTATGGGGTTCGGCCGGTCGACCACCGACTATGCGATTCTCTTGACTGAAGACCCCGCATTCTGAAAAATTAAACAATAAACATTTTATCTATTTTCGTGCATACAGATCGGAAATTTTTTAAAATATATATCATCAAAAATATATCATTTAAATCATTCCAAATTAAAAAAAAGTTGTCCGAGACCATTTTTCGATATGATCCTAAATTTCCAATATATTCAAGGTATAAAAAAATAAAGTCATAAAAAAATTCAATTTTTTGCTAAGATCGTACTGACGACAATATTGATAGTCCGTAAAAAAATATACGTATCTTCTCTTATTCTGAATACTTTTTGAAAAAAAAAAAAAAAAAAAGGGCATAATTATTACTAGGGTTCAGAATTACAGTATCAAATTTCATCGGGAATTCCTCACATATATTTTATATACGAGTGAAACAACAACAAAAAAAGCAGCCAAAACTCACCGCAGCTACAATTACGAAGTTTCTGCTCATCATTGTCACTAACGTCGCCACTAGTGATGTCCAGCCCGAAGAGTTCATCGAATAGGAAGCGCGAGCTTCGATTTCCATCGGACGTCTGAAAGAAAAAAATCGCGGTATGAATGAATGTTCGTATACGATACGTACATTTTGTCCAACATTTTTTCGCTCGCTACGCGTCGCCCGAGCGCTCACTTTCTAACACGTTCCACAACGAGTTCACGAGCTCAAGATCGTCCAAGAGTCACGCGGTGTCTCGTCAGCTGCCGAAGAAAGGAGAAAGAAAGTGACCATGATTCGAATTGTGTGTCAAGGTCCGAGCACGTTTCTCGTGTCTCAACCGTAAAATCAATTGGCGGTCACTGTGTATGTGTTATACCGTTCGATAAGGACATCGTATAAATGCCCACGCATATCCTCGTTCTTACGTGTTACACACACTGTAATGCGTAATATTTTGGCATTGATTGACAGTCCAGCCAAGGCTCCGAGAGAAGCTGCTGAGAAAACCACTCACACTTATATGTTGGCTTCGATGCCTGACTGGCGAATTATCTCGATCGTACAATTACAATTATATGCCGCACATGTCGATTGTTACGAATGGGACACGTAACTCAGCGATTATACAGCACGTAACGAAGATTTTTTGTTGAAAGAAACGAGCTGAAGTCGGCAGGCGATTTCATTTATTTTTTTCAACCTTTTTTCTTTACTTTACGATGGGCACCAGATAAAAAATTGCTGCATGCAACACGCGATTTTTGAGAATTTTTTCGGATCTTTACCAACGTTCAGATTTTTACATTGGCAAAAATCGGCAAATCAGAGAAATTCGAAAAAATTGTGACTTTACGATAGCCACAAGTTCGATTTTTTTTCTTCAGATTTCTATCAATGGATACATACAATGATGTACACGTTGGCAAAAATTTAAAAAAAATTCAAAAATCATGCATACATTACATACATTTATGTATACATTGGCAAAAAATCTGAAAAAAAAAAAAATCGCCGGCCCACTTCGGCTCGGTTATAAAAAATGTTCGTTTTCCAATACAGCTTTTTCACAATTTTTTCAGGGCTTTAAAACATGTCGTTCACGAATTTGTTTTTGAAAAATCGTAGATAATTAAAAAATAATTTTTTAAAATTCAGAGAAAAATTCGACCTCTTTAGAGTTGTGTCAATGACATAAAAAATTGCAGACCAAACCGCAAGGGTCAAGGGTCAAACCCAGGTCGAAACCAGGTGTAACGCCCCATGAATAACTAAATAATAAAATAAAACAACTAAATAATAAAATAAAATGAAATAAAAAAGAATTTTGATTTCATACATCCGCCGAAGCTGTTTGTAACTCACTTGTGAAATGTTCGAACTTCCAAAACCATCGTCTCGATAATTCACCAGGAACGAATGCGCTTGAAGAACACTGACGAGGAGCGCAGCTAATATTCTGCCGTGACGCTTATACATGGTAACAATAATCACAGTTTACTGTACTTTAATAAACTTTTTCTCATTTCTTCGCAATCACCGTTTAGTATTTATAATTTTTTTGAACGTGTATTTAAAATTCCTTCAGGGCGGGGTTCCTTTTACTTTGGCAGCTGAACACTTGGCACTCACGACTGTCCGAAATTCGCCGCAGCTGCGGCATTATAACCGTCCGGATTACCGGATTTTTTTTGTTCACCATTAAAACATGAGTTTTTCAACACTAACGAGTATCACGTCTCGGAGGACCCGCGGTGCGTCTCGCGCGGACGAACCGATGCGATGCTTCACCGATCGGAAGATTGTCGAGATGTGCCGCGATCGTCGCCCGTGCGGTAGACGCTGCTTTCACTGGTCTCATAAGTGCGCCAGACTGATCGAAGCCCGGTGTTGCGCTTCACTGGCGCGAAGAAAGTTCTTCTTTCTCCAGTCGCGGTGTGCGAGCAATAACGATATACTTATGATCCACTGTCGTCCGTTAACTCGGGTATTCCCCGCGAAATGCCACTTTAAGTCAAATACTTTCCGAGTTATTTACATACAGCGTGTATGAGTTTACGTAAAATAAAAAAAATAAAAATTAAAATTAATACTTTAAATTTTGTTCAGTGAAGAACAAAAATCGAATAAATCGAAACATTATCAAATCATTATCATTTTATTATCGAATTATTATTATTATTTTTATTTTCGAATTATTATTATTTTTTATAATCGAATTATTATTATTTTTTATAATCGAATTATTATTATTTTTATAATCGAATTATTATTATTATTATTTTTATCGAATTATTATTTTTTGATTTTCGAATTATTATTATTATTATTGAATTATTATTTTTTGATTTTCGAATTATTATTATTATTATTGAATTATTATTATTTTCATTTTCGAATTATTATTATTTTTATTATCGAATTATCTTGGCGTCACTGTTTAACGTAAGAGTTGGAGGAAACAAGTGCGAAGCAGCGCGGATGGAGCCCTCTTGACTAGGCAGCACGAGACGCACCACACTAGATCACAAACGTCGCGTTGTGACTCAGCATCAGTGGCACCAGGTTCGAGAGCGCGAAGGTGGAGCCGTTCGCCGCTTCTGCTGCGCCGCTGTCCGTGCTATCCGTGTCCCACTACGGGCTATCGGACTCAAGCTGGACCTACTTATCTCCTACGACAACTTGCCTCCCCCTCCCCCCCGCCGCCGAATTCGAAACTCGCACCAATTTCGTAACCAACGCCGGTCACGCGCTGGACTTTGAAATTTTCACTTGCCGCCTCGTCCGCGAATGCAAATTTCCGGTGTCTACCTCCTTAACTTCCTTAAACGTCGCCCGGTGGTTAATTTTGCGGCAAAGTGAAGGTCTCAACGTTCGCGGGCCGGATTTAACGAACCCACATTACTAAAAATATCGGCTTAAAAGTAGGCGTCGTCAATCGCTATCGACGTGAAGCCGGGTTTCTTTATTCGGCGTTCCTCGCGGCAGATTTCTTTTTTATTCTAATGGACGGATGAATTAGCGCTTTTTTAGAAGCTACGTTTCTCGTCTCTTGACTTCTCGCATTTTCTAGTTGACTCGTTGCACAATCATTTTACGAGACTTACATGTTTACGTACACGTATTACTTGCACGTTAGGCGTCCACCTTTCGGTTTCATTTGACGGTATTTCATACTTTGGTTTACGTTGCGGCTGCGGGTACTCACGAATATTATGTGAAAAAAAAAACAGCTTTAGCAGTGCAGGAATTTAGTTTCAAGATTTTACTGCAGGTTTTCCCTGAGTGGCCGTAACGCTTTTCGAGGACATTTTGTCCAAATTGGCATTTTTCGCCGAGCGTCCGTAACACTTTTTGAGGACAATTTATTCAAATTCACTTTTTCCCCCGATTGATCGTAACACTTTTTGAGGAAATTTTGTCCAAATCCACTTTTTTCCCCGAGTGGCTTTAAAGCTTTTTGAGGACATTTCCCTTCATAAGGCTTTATTTATATTGTATCTTATTATCAGAATAATATTACAACTAACTGCAAAAAAAAAAAAAAAAAAAAAAAATTAGCAACCACTTTCACGATTAATCTTGAAATATTCGTAGGTTTGCTTTTTTTATCCAATGTTTTACTTTGCACCATCTACTGAATGGTGAATTCTCATAGAGAATTCAGTCCCGACAGAGTCGTCAAAATGATATTAATCAGGTTTTCCATTTTCGTCAATGGTTTCCTCCAACAGGTCCGTCTGCCTTGCGTTTTGATATGCTGGTACAGATGGATTAGCCATGTATTTTACGGTGTCCATATTCTCAAAACAGATATAGAATGACAGTACAGAGGCAATCAGATAGTTTTCGCTCATCGTGAAAAATGAGACCCTTTTTCACAGTACAAAAATCGTCCTCCCAATATCCAACAACCACGCATTTCCACGTGAGGAAACTTTCGGAATCATCGTGGTGTTGCCGTTCGAACACAATGTCACCAAATCAGTGTCTACACAAGGAGCGACTGAGTATTGTTCGTAACGGTTCGATGGTTTCACTAACCCACATTCGTCCGTCGAAAGCAAAACGTCTCGGAAACCCGTGACCCGGTTTACGTTCTCCGGCCATCCGCAGCTGTGCTGCTCGCATCTTCTCCCGCCGACCAGTCCGGATGACACTTCAAACATGCGTTGGGTGCCTTGGCGACTTATCTTATTTTTTTTTTTACAACGAAAATGAAATTGAAGAAAGTGAAAGAATGACGAGAATTTCATTGTAGTCACACGAGTTGTCATCGTTTATTAAAAACAAACATCGCAACAAGTGTTACATAAACAGAACATCACAGCGTGTTTCTCAGCTTTACAAGTAGACTTAAAAATTAATGGACTAGAATACGCGTCATTCGAATTCACAAATGGCAGTGGAACATGTTTTCGTTGGCCTCAACACGCCAATGGAGAAAAAAATCATTCGTCGGCGTGAATCGGAGCAGCGGTCGTTGATTGATGTTATTTTCGTCGAGCGAAATTAGTGACGATTCGGCGGAGGACAGACGCAGTCGCCCTGTAATTTGTCCTGCAGCCAGCCAAGGTAATTTGTGAGTTTCGTGTAGACTCCTGGAAATCTTGGTTTGGCGCAGCCGCGACCGAAGGATGTGATACCTGTAGATCGATTTGATTGGTTTTCCTTTAGTAACTTGACGTTTTTTTATATTTTTTCTCGCAAGGAATTTTTTGTTTGCAAATCATTTTTATTTGATGCCATGACGACATTTTTTCACACTTGGCGTAATATTTTTGGTTTGAAAAACTTTTTTAAAGTTGTTTTTACTAAACACCTGCATTTTTTATTTTTTCTTGACAGGCATTTTTGTTTGTAAAGAATTTTTATATTTTGGAATGGCTACATTTTTTACACTTGGCGTAATTTTGTTGTTTTTAGTTTAGTAACTTTACGTTTCTTTTTTCTCGCAAGGAATTTTTTGTTTGCATATAATTTTTATTTGATGCCATGACGATATTTTTTTACACTTGGCGTAATATTTTTGTATTGAAAAACTTTTTTACCAAACACGTGGATTTTTTCTTTTTTCTTGCCAGGCACTTTTTGTTTGTAAAGAATTTTTATATTTTGGAATGGCTACATTTTTTATACTTGACGTAATATTTTTGTTTTTGGAAACATCTTTTTGGTAATCGTTTTTACTAAAAACTTGCATTTCTTACGTGAATTTGAATAAAGTAAATATGAAATCTATACTCACCGATGACTTCCTGATGTCCGAACGGTCCCTCCACGACAAGAGGACCACCGCTGTCTCCCTAAAAGAAAAAAATCGGAAAAGACGTTGAAGTAATTGGAATAAATATCGACCAAATTGATATATATTAGAAATGGGGGTAAAAAAAAATCTTACGCCGCAAGAATCCAGTCGACCCTCCAGATACCCTGCGCAAAACATGTTGTCCGTTCGGCGATCCTGGGGATATCCCGAGTCGTCGCACTCCTCCTCCGAGAGCACCGGCACTCTAACGTTTCGCAGGTACCGACTCACGTCCGCGCCTTCCTTGGTTCGACCCCAGCCTATTGCGGTCGCCAGCGATCCCGTGTAATCGATGGCCTCTGAGGAAGCGACAAAATTGTTAACAATAATAACTAATATCAACATCATCGATTTTTCTTAATGGCAAAGTTATTACTATAAATAAAATATTAGATAGTTAGAAGATTATTGTGACTCTATTATACTGCAAATTCATAGATATAATAAAATATTTTGTAAACATGTATATAAAATATATAATGCATCATCTCGCGTCTAACAAAAAAATTTAAAAAAAATAAAAATTCGCAAAAAACACTAGGGGTTCGTTTTTCGAGAAAAAAAAACGTTCGATTTCGTAAAGTTTGAAGACCGTATCAGATGGGAAATTTCTTGCTGATTCCGAAAAGTACCGTTGTTTGCCCGAAAAATAAAGAAAAATCGATGAGAGAAACGCGAAAAACGATTTCTCACTTTTTTCGAAATTTCGTCTCTTGAAAAAATCAAGATATCAAAAATGATTAAAAAATCACGATATCGACCCAAAAAAAGTACCCTCGATTTTAGTAAAGTGACAACTGGGTAATAAATGAGGAATAAATAGTTAACGAAATAGAAGTGAAGTTAAAAAAAATGACTCACGGTTCTGAGGCAGACAGGCGGTTTTCATGACACCGTCGAGAGGCACAGGTCTGTCGAGCTCGATGATGGCGATATCGTTGTTCAGATTATACCGACTGAAGTTCTCGTGCGAGACGGAAGACTTGATGCGCCTGCGATAGACGTTGGAGGATCTCTTCGTGATGTCGGCGTCGCCCATGATGAGTTCCAGGCTTTTTCTCTCGTATCTGAAATAGTTCGGCGACAAATTGTAACTATTTGTTCTCCTTGTCCATCATTAGGCGCAGCGTTGTAAATCCTCATTAGTTTAAGAAATGAATGTTACAGCACGTTTTGCTTCGTAGGTGTGTTTTAATAATAATAACCTGCGGCGATTATAAAATGATGTGTGAACTTTTGAAGAGCATGCTCACAGTTTTTTTTTATTGAAAATGAAAAAAAACTGTTTTATATAAAAAACAGTTTTTAATAAAAGTTTAATACACATATTTAATTAAAAAATTTAAAAGTTTAATAAAAAACAGTTTTTTGATTCAAAATAAAAAAAAATGTGAGCAATTGCGAAAAAAAAATGGAAGACCACGTCCTCCATTAATTTCGTAGTGCGTTAACAGCCTTTCTCTATTTTTTCAGGAGAAACGCCGTGAAATTTTATTGAAAACAAATATTATTTGCAGTCATAAAAAAGTGTACACATTATATTACAATTACTCCATGTTATTATTATTCATAAATAATTACAAAACGAATCGTGCCGTCAACTTTATTTCTAAAAGATTTCGGGATTTACGACGGTCTGATTGGGCGACGTCGATACTCGTCGGTTGATGCTGTAACGGGTTCGTTATACTCACCCTTCTACACAGTGAGCGGCGGTGAGCACGTGATTGCGCGTGATCAAACTTCCGCCGCAATGAAATTGTCCCTGCCTCACAATCCCGACCATCCACGGGTACTCGGCGAAATTGCTCAAAGTTCCACCGACGATTCGCGTCTTTCGTCCAACACCGCAAACTAAACATTTTTATTTCGGCCGTCGTTTAATTGCTTGCTTCCAGAGCCGCACGCCAACCGCGCATTTAACTCTCGCTCTTATTACGAATAACGAAATCCACAAATGATAATAATTCAAGGGACTGAAGGTACTTCGATCGATGGCTCATTGGCCTTTATATATAATAATTTGCTGTGCACTTTTATGTCCCAAATTTGTCTCATGTTACATGTTGTCAATAAATTGAATACTATTAAGAATAATAATACTGATAATAATAATAATAATAATTTAATATATATGGAAATTAAATGAAAATTAAATCATCGACTTCAAATCAATAAGAAAATTCAATAAAGTGACAAACTGTAAGTTGTTTATTTAATTCTTTAAGAACCCAATATGAAGAAAAGATTTTTATGAATAATTTTTTTATTTTTTTTATAGAAAGTATTTTTCAAGTATTCCTTAACTTGTCTCTTTGCATTTACGAGTCTTTTGGTTAGTAGATTGGTAAGAAGGATTTGAAGACAATAATCACCGCAATCACTGCACTCTCTCGGGCTCTTCGGAAACGCGACGTTCGGTGGTGAAATATTTTCTTCGGAATCATCGTCGACGGAAGCTCCATCGTTGATAGAGCGTTTGGTGAGATTTCTCGATAGCACAGCGGAGATTAATTTATTGTCGGCCTCGTCAAAGAGACTCTGAAAGGTGAAACAGTGCCCTGATTACGCTACATTCCAAATTCAACGTACGACTCGCTGAGGGTGGTCGCTCTGTCAATGATACATATTTTTAAATACCCTTTTGAGTGCTTAAAAAAATGTTTGCGAAATTACATTACTTCAAATGTATTTAATTTAATACACCAGTGTAGCAAAATTTGAATTTTTATATTAAGCATCCCAAGGTTTCATAGGGTTTCATAAAAATTGCAATGATTAATGGAAATTCATATTAAATATTGTCAACGGTGAAAATGGTGATGAATTATAATACTGGCAAATCAATTTGGAATCTAAACAACATTTTAGCCGTGGCAAACCATAAGTGTAAAAATTTGCCTCACATGTTTTGTAATCATTTTCTTCGTAATTATTACTGAAATTATTGTTGTTGTTGTTGTTGTTTTTTTGTCGTGTAAACATTATTGTGGACTGATTGTTGTTGTTGTTTTTTTCTTGTAAAAATTATTGTGGACTGATTGTTGTTGTTGTTTTTTTCTTGTAAAAATTATTGTGGACTGATTGTTGTTGTTGTTTTTTTGTCTTGTAAAAATTATTGTGGACTTATTGTTGTTGTTGTTCAAATTCTCAACCTCAGCTATTAAAATAGCAAAAGTGCAAACTTGCCAAATCCCGAAAACTAAATTCGCCAATTAGACAAACTTTTTGCCCCTTAGTCAGTAAAACCACCCCAAACATCATATTTTCCCGAATAATTATCTTTTCCCTAAAACGTCGAGAAAGGTTGTCATCGTTCCAACTGCGTCGTAATCCGCGCGCTTCTCTGCATCCCCCGCGACTCGTGCTCGTCGCGCATCATTTCAAACAGGCCAACATATTTTTTCGAACAAAACTTTCACACGCTCGTTGCCATATTTTTTTCATCGTCACTAATTAAAAACTCACTGTTAAAAACTCAAGTTTTCTCCCGCGATTTTTTCAAAACCGTAAAAAAAAAAATCATTGGCGGCCAGGAAAAGACTGAAAAAAAACTTACCGCTCGTGGCAGAGCGTCGACGCAGGCGCGGAAAAAGAGCGCGGCGAAGATGCACCAATAAGCCAAGTTTTTCGCGGCGCGCATCGTGACGTCGTTGAACGCGTTTCGGACTGGTCGGAACCTCGCGGTTGGAATCGAAGGAAAGGCGCGAAAGACACTTTGTGACTCGGGAACGTCCGGAGGGCAACGCGCGCGCCGTTCTATATGTCCACGAGACGTGGAGCGAAAAGATGATGATCCAGGGTGGCGTTTGCCGTTTTATAGTAAATTATAACTAATAAACGACATGGCGGTGGGGGCGACGTCACCTTGACTGGCGCGTTTGCATTGGCAGATGTGCCGTCAGGCCTTTAAATCACCGGTGTGTCGGTTGTCTCACCGGCGCGAAGCCGATGGCGCAATTTCTGCCGCGTCGCGCGCGTTCCGCGACCACCGCGAGCATCGAGACTCCCAATGTCACGAAAGGCTAAACGAGGCTTCGAAAACCCGCGCGAGGACCCCGGCGCGCAACCGCGACCAGCGCTTCGCGTCCCTCCGGCTCATCCCACGACTCATCAATGTCGTAACCTCGTTATCGAGAGTAACCGCCGATGATTCAGTGTATTAAATCGCTGTGGATCGCTTCTTCGTGGAGTCGCTGAGAAAAAAATGTAGCTTTGAAAATTCATTATTTGGAATTTGCTACACTGTTGTGTGAAATTTTTAATATGCGGTGTCGACAATCGCCTGGGATGGGACTTGAACTACTGACCCTAGAATTACTTCACAGGGTGTCCCATTTTTTTAATACAGTAGGATAACTACTGAAATAAACCTGAGTAGAAAATCTGCAGCGTTACATCCGGCTGGAATTAGGTCTTGATTAGGCCCTGACAAGGCTAATAGGGCCTGATCAGGGCCTGATCAGGGCCTGGTGTAACGCTACAGATTTTCTACTCGGGAAGGTGCTACATAAAAAAGTTTTGTTTAAAAGTTGAATGATTTTGGGCGGCACGTGAAATGGCTATACTATTAATTTCGGCTGATTTAACCTTAAAGTTACGTTAAGGTCACTTGCATTATTTTAAATGGGAATTTATCATTTTCCCTGGCCAGAATTGCAGTGGAAGTGAGGATGAATGTAATGGAAAAAAAAAAAAAAAAAAAAAAAATGTCCCTAGCTCCAAAAATATGAATGTTATGACGCTTTACATTTTTTATTGAAATTTTAAATACCAACGCCTCCCAAGTCGCCGGATTTAATTTGTCCCCATTTTGTGTCCCGCTCAAAACCAGTCAACTTTTATACAAAACATTTCTGCGAAGCGTCATTATTTCAGCAGTTATCGGTAGAGTATTTTTCAAAATGGAACACCCTGTATGGGATCTACCTATTCCTAAGAAGTTGTCTACTTGTGAATTTCGTTTATGGAAATGCCCTATATAAGTCGCAGTGAAATTCGAAAATCGTTATGGGGTCGTTATGGAAGTCACAGAAATGTCACTGGATAAGAAAAAAAAACAGATCATAAAAAAAAATGTTTGCAAGAATGCAAATTGAAACCTCTCATTCTCGTTACACATTTTCGAAATTTTTGTAATTTTGTGCATTTTGTGTAAACATTCTTGTTTACACATTCTTGTTCACACTGAAATTATCATAGCGTCACATGAAAATCATTCGAAAAATCGTTATAGGGTTGTTAAGGAAATCACAGAAATGTCACTGGGTAATAAAAAAAACAAATAGTAAAAAAAAAAAAATTCCAGGAATGCAAAGTGGTACCTCTCATTGTTTTTACACATTTTCAAAAAATTGTGAAATAAGGAGGAAGCAATCGGCCATAGGTTCCACTTTTATTCTCATCGCCTTGAAATTTCACGAAGGGCAAGTCGTCCGACTCATCCGTGAGATAAGAAGCGATTGTGCAACTGTACGTCTCACAAGGCACGTCCTTTGCGTGTCATGGAAAACGTTATTATCTATTCGAACGTAGAGCACTTTTTGTGTCAAACATTCGTTTCAACGACTGGCTGGTGTGCCAGTAATATGCTCTACGGAATCTATGAGTTATTGCGTTACCCACGACCTCGTGGCTTCCCCATTCAGCATAGATCTTCGGAGTCGTCGCTGCTACCAGTTGCTTCTACCAACAGGGCGTGTGTATATGTATATATATTCCACCTACCTTCCAAGAAGACTCCGCGGTCTCGTCACGATAATACATTGGCTGTCTCGTCATTTCAATCGGGTCAATGTAATTAGTCGTGACTGCCCTTCGTTCTGTCAGCCGTCCCACCGTGACAATATGCTATTTGCATGAGTTCTTCGAACTCTTCTGCTTTAATATGCATAATACACGAATATCATCGCCGAAAATCATTCAGCCACCTGACCTTGCGGTCTCTGTACCATAATTCGTCATTCGGAGTTCCCAAGAGGACCGAATTCGTTGCTGTACTCTTCATTCTATGCTGAGAAAAAAATATATGAAGAGTCACGAATTTCGGATATTTTGTCTTTCGTATTATACCCATTGCAGCTACAAAGTGTCAGAATAATTGACGAGACAGAGTTGCAATTACAGCTCAAACATAAAAAAATGTAATTTAAAAAAAAATTAATAAGTATTCCGAAAATGTAATGAATTACTGTCATTTCATCAAAAAGTTAGTTTGACGAGTGATATGTTGAACAACTTCTTTTTTGTCAATTTGTTAATAACATTTTGCAATTATTAAATAAATAAATAAATTAAATAAATAAATAAATAAATATTATACGAAAACTATATTTTCAACACCTTCAAAGTGCTCGATTTTTGTAGATTATCATCCCATCTCTGTATGATAATTTGTCATTCGGAGTTTCCAAGAAGACCGAATTCGTTGATGTAGTTTTCATTCTACGCTGAAAAAAAATACATTCATAGATTTTATTGGCTCGTTAAATCTCGGTTTTCAAATCGTGAGTAGAAAATTACTTTCCACGAGCGGCCGTAGACTTTGGATGATCGCAAGGAAGTGGATAAGAAATTGCGTTCTGCAACTAAACAAAAAAAAAAAAACAAAAAAAAAAATAAAGTCAGTCTTCCGTTACAGCAGCACATGAAGGAAGTTCTTTCGTAAAAAGAGGATTGAGACGAAATCCAATTACTGCTGGCTTTTTTATACAGGAAATAACACAGTACTAAATTTATCTTTATTCCTATAATCCGCTTGTTGATTCGCATCAATAACAAAAATCAGCGAGCACCGAAGTCGCATTTTTATTGCCACATTGCCAAACAAATTAAGCTTGAAATCCTGGGCCAATAAATATTCGCCGGGTCGTAAAATTACGAGAAAAAAAAAAATGTATTCGGACAGATGCACACGTTTCTCGCAGCCTCGATCGTAACGCCACATGTTTATCTAGACGATTCACGGCAATCGGTGACCTTGTTCTCGATACCAAACTTCGACCTTATTGATTACCTGGAATCGGCAGTTTCGTTATATTGGCGAACATTCGACCCTGGTCTAAAATTTCGGCCGTTCAGGACGATCGCGAAGCTGAGATACCAAGGGGGACAGAAGTCAGAGGGTTGGAAGCGGAGCGACTCGATTAAGGGTTCATCCCCGATAAGGGGTCACCTCTCGCTGGAACGTTGGAACGATCAACGAAAAGTGGTTTACGGTTTTTTTCGTCCCGTAAGTTGAGGAGACCTCGTCAGTCAAAAAACGTTGAATTTTATTATAAGGGCCACTTTTTTTTCTCAGCAGAGAAAAAATTTGAAATAATTCTTTTCTCTTAGGATCGCAGCGAAGGATTTTTTTTTGCCACTGGACCCACCGGTTGGAATTATTAATTTCATTTAATAAATAAAATAATAAAATAAATAATTCCAGAATTATTTATTTTATTTAATTTTTTAAAAATTTGTCTATTATTTAATTTTTTTAATTTTTCTATTTTTTATTTTTATTTTTCTATTATATAATTTTTGTTGTTGTTTTTCTATTATTTAATAAAAAAATGTTCAATTATTTAATTTTTTTAAAAATTTGTCTATTATTAATTTTTTTGAACTTTTCCTATTATTTAATTTTTTTTTACCGGTGAGAAAAAAACAAGCCTTCAGAATAGAAACAAACTTTTTCGACCGACTCGGCCCCCTTAAGAACTAGTAAGAGAAAAAAAAAAGTAAATCAGGTGGCTCCCGACCCTGGTCACGTGACTTTACGACCGTAAATGAAGCAAGGCTCCGCGATAAGAAGACGAGCTCGCACCGTCGTCGCGTTTCGCGAGTCACACGGAGACGTGCGGAGAGCGCCGAGCAGCGTTGCCAGTCGAGGCGAAACCCGCATGAGGGTGACGTGACCTATATACCTTGACCCGCCGCAGTGGGTTACAGGTGTCAGAAAAGCACGTCGTAGAACGCGAGCGTTCTGAGAAGGTGCCCTACCATCACCCCCCCCCCCCCCCCCCTCCTCGATACACCTTATCACTCATTTTTCGTTTGCTGAGAAATTATAACGCAAGATAGTGGCTGCGTCGTCTACATCGTTGTCCACGGTCAATGGTGTCCTTCACGAAGATACGACAGTCACCAATGCGAACAAAGAGAATGTCGGGGGGGGGGGGGGGGGGGGGAAGAAGGATTCCCTCCTACGCCGCGTTTACTATGAGGACGTTAAGGATGTGGGGTACAGTCCAGTCAAACGTGGGTTTCGGAGGCAATTTCAAACATTTCTCGATGGGAAAGTTAAAAAAAAAAAAAAAAAATTACGCTTTTTGAAGGTGCTGAAAAAGTAGATTTTACGTAAAAATAAGAATTTAAAAATGTTATTAACTCAGTTGGCGAAAAAATAAAATTGTTGAATGAATCTCACGTCATCCTAATTTTTTTTTTCGTATGAAAAATTGATGAAGTGAAATGAAAAAATTCGTACATGTTCAAACAAAATTCGAAATCATATTCGTTTGAAAAAAAATAAAATCTTAGTTTGACGGGTGAATTTTTGCACAATTTTTTCCCCATTAATTTGTTAATAACGTTTTGGAATTAATATAATACAAAATCATCATCATCATCGTTATTATTATGCAGTCATTATTATTATCATCATTATCAGTATTATTATTATTATGCATCATTATTTTTAATATTTGACTTTCTCAAATTTTTGTCCTATCAAGAAGTGCTCTGAAATTTTCTCTGAAACTCACGTTTGGGACTGTACAGCTCCCATATCCTTAATACTATCACGTAACGAAAATACATGCTTTTCTTATATGAATGCGACGATTGACAGAGGAAGATTAAGAGGGTTCCCGACGTATGAAAAATGGTGCTTCTGAATAAGAGACGCTCTCGGAAGAGAAAGAGACTAATCTCGCGAGTGGGCAACAGACCCTCGGGAGCGCGGAAAGGGGGAACGCTGGTAATCGATGAACGCTATTCTTTTATTTCCCGAAGCGAACGAGGGAATCGTTAATCTGTTTATTATACCGGAGCTTCGAGATTCCCGAGAGCTTTTTCCTACGTTTCTCTCCTACGTTTTTGCTGAGGATTTGCTTCCTCGAACTCGTGCAAAACTTTTATTGACAGGCTTAAAATATATTGTTCAATTCACTCGCAATTTGCATCACCTTGACACCTGTTAATGCGTCTTGTTTGCATTATAAAAGAATAAAAAATATGAAAACATATAAAACAATTATTCTAAACAACATTTATTATTATTATTTAATTTATTATTATTATTATTCAGCAGCACAAAATTGATTAACCTATTATAGGTGATATTTTGAAATAAAAATGTCCGAGATCGATTTTGGCGATTTTCGGTCCGGAGCCGGATCTACGGTGTTAAATATATTTTTAATATTTATTAAAAATATAAAAATATAGTTTAAATGTTTATTAAAAATATATTTAACACCGGAAGGAGTCGAGTCAGATAGTTTCTACAATGAACGTATAAAAATGTATGAAAAAATACGCAACTCGGTAAATTGAATTCATATTCATTGGAGGATAGTAATAATCGAATGATTTTGCTTCAGTGCGAGAGTCTGACTTTCGTCGCCAATACTCTTGACCGAGCTCGCGGCTGCCGCATTGAATAATAATGGCGATGTTAGCTGAAAAGTCTGAGAACAGTCCCCATACGCCGTCGCTTGCCAGCCAGTGAGCTCCCCACTCTCGGAATTTTTCCATCAACGCGTCGAAGTAGGAATAGAAGCCTTCTGAAAGGCGCCTTTGGCTCCACTTCGACGGTCACTCACGTTCACGTAAGTAGTAGTTTTTGTCGATCCTGCCCAGCCGCAGATCCGAGCTTGAAGCTGTACCATTAAAACGTTTTTAAAAAACCGGAGCAGCTAAAGAAATGTAAGTACTGGCCAAATTGTTATTTTTAAGGCAAATAAAGTGGTGGTGAAGTCATTTCATTGTGGTCACTAAATCAGAGGACAAAATATCTCGCATTTTTTCTCGCATATCTCGAAAAAGAGAAAATTCGACGAGAAAATATCAAAAAATGATTGTTCACTTTTTTCGAAATTTCGTCACTTCGCTAAAATCGAGGTTATTTTTTTTTCGATCGACCAAACCTGGATTTTCTTTTTTCGGTCCAGAGAAAACTCTATAATGAAGAGAATGCCGCAAGGCGGAATGTGATATCTTGATTTTTTAATTTTTTACAGAATTTTAAAGTCACACCCCCAAAAATCACAAAAAAACGAAAGGGGTACCCTTCTAAAAATTTCCGGTTTTTGAGGGGCTGACTTTAAAGTTCTTTAAAACATTCAGAAATCAAGATATCGCGTTCCACCTTACGGCTTTCTCTTCGTTATAGAGTTTTCTCTCAAACGCAAAAAGAAAATCCAAGTTTGATCGATCCAAAAAAAAGCAACCCCAACTTTAATGCAGTGATAGTTGGGTTAAAATGAATACTGAAGGAGCCTCCAGCGTTTCAAAATAAGCAGCTGACTGATCCATTTTCTGCGCAGTTTTTGAAAACATGACTCAATTATATTCATAAATAATGTTTGAAGACGCGTCAAAAACGTAGCGCTCATTTAACTGATATGACGTATAAAAAGTCTTCATGATTAATCAAAATTTGCTTTGTCGAAGAGGTAATCAGTCGCTTTGTAAACACTCTTAATATACGTGATCTTGAATACACTTGACGGTCCGCGAAAAATAAAAATAAAAATTCAGATGTCACTCTGATCCAGTAAAGACGTGAGACACGTAGAAAAGTGAAGGTCAATCAATTATAACGACGAAATGTCGATCAACACTAATCAAATTGGTGATAATTTTCCATTCAAATTAAAATCAATTACTTGTTTTGTCGGTCAACTAATTATTTGTTTTGTCAATCAATTAGTTATTTGTTTTGTCAATCAATTAGTTATTTGGTTTGTCAATCAATTAATTATTTGTTTTGTCAATCAATTAGTTATTTGTTTTGTCAATCAATTAATTATTTGTTTTGACAATCAATTAATTATTTGTTTTGTCAATCAATTAATGATTAGTTTTGTCAATCAATTAATTAGTTGTTTTGCCAATCAATTAATTGTTTGTTTTGTCAATCAATTCATTATTGATTTTGTCAATCAATTAATCATTTGTCTTGTCAATCAATTTATTATTTGTTCGATCAATTGCTCAATAAACGATCTAAAGAGATTTGATCTTGAATACATTTGTCACAACAAAACAACCGAAAAAAAAAACATTCAAGCCTCCCCCCAATTTAACGGAGCAATGAATAATGATATACGAAGGAAAGTGACGACGACGACGACGACGGCGAAAAGTCGCGAGAGAGGGAATTCTCGTGCAGGTCGTGAGCGAGTGGCAGGCACTGCCGGCGGCAGAAGTCGCGATATTGTCGAAGAAGGTCTCGGGCAACGGGTGTACCGAGTGCGCCGACCGGTGAACGAAACGAGCCGCGCGCGCGACCGACTCACGTTCCAGCGACTCAACAACCGTACAAATTAACATAAGCGGCTAGCCTAAATTTTCACCCGCGAATACCCGTTCGTCCACTATTCCGTATAAATAAAGATGTGGCGCAGGTGAGCGAGGTCTGTGTGAAAGTGTCCGTCGAGTAGATAGGGTGTTGTGGATCTCCGGCGCCAGTTTTCCCCAGGATTGTAAGTCAATTAAAGGAGATAGCAACCCCGTTAGAAAATCTCAGGCGTTGCATCAGGCCCCGGTCAGGCCCGGATCAGGGCCACGTTGGCCTTGTCAGATCCCGAGCTGGGCCTGACTTGGGTCGGATTTAACGCCACACTATAAATAAAAATAAATATATTTATAAATTATAAATAAATTTATAAATTATAAATAAATTATTATAAATTATTGTAAATTTATAAATAAATAATAGAAAATAAATAAATAAATTTATAAATAAATAACAGAAAATAAATAAATAAATTAACGCCACGCTATAAATAAAAATAAATAAATTTAAATAAACTAAACAAGAGCAACCCCGATAGAAAATCTGTGGCGTTGCTTCCCGCCCTGGTTAGGCCCGGATCAGGCCCGCATTGGCCTTGTCAGATCCCGAGCTGGGCCTGACTTGGATCAGATTTAACTAGATACGGTCGGATTTAACGCTACAGGGCTCCATTTTCCACTAATGAAATTGGTTCATTTTTATGACCTGTTTGTTTTAGGTTTTCGCGCATTATTATTCGCGATGCAGTTGACGTCGTTTATCTTCGGCGTTTTCGTCGTCGGGACGTTTGTCGAAGTCCGGATTTATGGCTCGGTGAGTAGCAATCAACACGTGACAATCGACGATGTATCTCCTGACGCGGAGACAGTCTACCAAGTTCTCCGATAGAACTGCCGACGCGAGTATTCAATGTCGATAAACTTCCGCCTCCCTACGGAGAGAAAGAGGAACGGGGAATTCTACGGCTCACTCCGTGTTTATTCGATTGTTTGCGTCGTGAAAGCGATGTGACGAGCTTTGTGCAAACGTTCGTTTACGGAAAAAAATACTATCGAGTAGTTAACATACGGAATCAGAAGTAACTATTAACTGTCGTTAGCACTGATTATTTATTGCCAATAGTAACGATACGAATTGTTGGAATTCGAAATAGTTGCTATTGACATTCAATAGTACTGACTATTGAAAGTCAATACTGACTATTGAAAATCAATATTGACTATTGAAAATCAATACTGACTATCGAAAATCAATACTGACTATTGAAAGTCAATACTGACTATTGAAAGTCGATACTGACTATTGAAAGTCAATACTGACTATTGAAAGTCAATATTGACTATTGAAAGTCAATACTGACTATTGAAAGTCAATACTGACTATTGAAAGTCAATACTGACTATTGAAAGTCAATACTGACTATTGAAAGTCAATACTGACTAATCGAATAGTTATTATTTAGAATAATTGACTGGTGGAAATGATAAATCGGAATTAATCGATCAAACGCACGAAAGCTCCTTAAAATAAGGAAAAAGCTGCAATTTCTAATTTTCTTTCCTTAAGAGAAAATACAAATAATTGGTGACAAGACATTTTTTTTAGCGAAGAAACACATTTACATAAATTATTGTTTTTTCTCAATAGAATTCAGGATAAAGATTCAAATTTGACACATTGATTGCAGGTACTGCCGCCATTCTCGCAGGTTTTGGAAAAGGCCGCCAACACCACGGCAAGTAACGCGGAAGCCGATAAAAATTTTCTCGACTGGTTCCTGCAAGTTTTGGGTCAAAGGCCACCTGCGACAACGACAGCTTATCCGGAGCCTGCCAAGCCTGCCGTTTGTCCACCATGCAGTCTGTTTCTTTTTTCATGATTGCTACTAAAAAAAAAGAATTAAAAAAATTGCACAAATATTTAACGCATTTTTTACCACCTCAGAATGCGGTCTGACCAACACGCAGCGCAGAATCGTCGGTGGTATCGAAACGAAGAAAAACGAATACCCGTGGATGGCGCAGATGATACACAAGGGAAAATTCTATTGTGGAGCTTCCGTCATCAATACACGCTACGTGTTGACCGCGGGGCATTGCGTGGATCGGTAATCTCAACGACAGTCGAGACGTCCCCAAAGGGATCCCTAAGCCTTTTCATAGACCAAAGTCCCAGTCACGTTGATGTATTATTTCGATTCATAGATTTGACAAGGACAACATAATAGTCCGCATAGGTGATCACGACAGATCCTCTGCCATCGAAACGAAAACTCAGGATTTCAGAGTGGCACAGATCATAAGACACGGCTCGTACTCGACGGCTAATTACAACAATGACATTGCCGTTGTTAGGCTGAAGGGTGTCATCAGTTTTGAGGGTTTGATGCGTCCAGTTTGTCTGGCAGAAAGAGGTAAGTTTTAGCGCTTTGATCCATTTTTTTTTCTCTTTGCTTCCTTATACGTGAAATTTTGTTTTCGTGAAATCAGATTAATTTTTATTCAATTTTGAATCGTTAGAAAAATATTTTTAGTTTCTATAGTTGCCGCAATTTGTAGCTATTAGTTTGTTCGATTGGTATTGAATTTGGGATGAATCTATGAATAGGTTCGACTTTAATAGGATTCTTGATTTCTCAAAAAATTTACATTTTGCTCCAACTCACATAAAATATTACCAAATCAATTGAAATATTCTGGAGACAAAAAATGGTACTCAGAGCTACTTTAACAAAGAGCTCTGACTATTATATTTGATAGGATGTGTTACACCTGCTACTGAGTGTTAAATCTGATACTTTCTCATAGTGTTTACGTTGCGATAATTCAAATGTAATTAGGAAGTAGTGTACAAGCTCAATTGTAATCGCATTGCCGCATTTCAGGACCCACTTACGCTGGAAAGACAGGTATAGTCACGGGCTGGGGAGCCGTAGAGGAGGCTGGACCGACTTCCAATACCTTACTCGAAGTCAGTGTGCCCATTATGACGAACGACGAGTGTCGAGCAACGAAATATCCCGCCAGACGAATCACCGATAACATGATGTGCGCTGGTTATATTGACGGTGGCAAGGACTCCTGCCAGGTAAGTTGACACATGTTTCCCATGGGGATGCCTTAGCATTAATCACGACAACTGTGAAAGTGACAAAAAATAACGCTGGTAGAAAAATGTTTGGTAATGGTGAAAATTACTTTCGAAACAATCAAACAAAAAAATCTGAAAGTTGTTTTTCAGATTTTTTGTCATCAAGTCGAAACAACTCCGGAAGGTTGTTTCGATTTTATGATCACCGTAAAAAAAACCGATGAAAATTTCGAAAAAAAAAATGGAGAGATCAAAATATTCTGTTAAATTAACCACAAAAAACATGTTCTTTTAAAAATTTACATCGTTTGTCTTGACGTTGACCATCGAGTCAAAGATGTCGGGTTCGATTTTTTTCACCTTACCGCGCGTGTGTTTATCCACGTGCTCGTACCAAGCCCTCCCGTTTCTCACGAAAACCCTTGAGCTTGTCGATCAATGACTCGAATATATGACCTCGCTGAATTTGCTCTAGGGCGACAGCGGCGGTCCCCTCCACGTGGTTAACGAAGAAGATAAAGTTCACCGGATCGCCGGTAAGACCTCGCATTTATCGTCGGTAATATAACACAAATGTCTGATTTAAAGTGATAAAACGAGTGTTTTTTCCTCGGGTTGATCCACAACGTAGGCATCGTCTCCTGGGGCGAAGGTTGCGCGCTTCCCAAATATCCCGGAGTTTACACAAGAGTCAACCGATATCTCACTTGGATCGAGCGCAACACGGCGGACGCTTGCTACTGTAATTAACTCGTTCCAAAGCCTCGGTAGACGAGAGGAAGATCGTCAATGTCAGTGGTAATTTAATTAATTTATTTCCAAAATCACGTTTGACGCGATTGAAAGTCGCGTTGCTGTCAACGATGTTCTTCCCAACTGCCATCCTGTTGAAATCTGAAATAGAGGTTGGAGATTTGTTGTTGGTTGTCAATTGTTGTTTATTTATAATGTACGTTGTTTCGTTTTTTTATTATTAAAATCATACACCGCAAAATACTCTGTAGCCGGACGTCGTACGACACAACAATGTAATTGTACGATATGAACATGAACGATATGAATTATATGAACGATATGAATAGGTGTATGAAGTGTTTTCGATTTTTCTCTAGGCAGTTGGAAGCAATTTAATTAAGTATAGAGTAATTAAAATGCGAAACTGTGATTTTAGTACTTCTTGATTCAACATTGGGTGAAAAATGTACAAGATAATATTAGGAGCATCGAAACTCACGTTTTGTCAAAATATAGCGGATGAAAAATCAAAAGACCCACCTGACAAGTTCGTTACTGACAAATTCGAACCGTTACTGACAAGTTCGAGCCGTTACTGACAAGTTCGAACCGTTATTGACAAGTTCGAGCCGTTACTGACAAGTTCGAACCGTTACTGACAAGTTCGAATCGTTACTGACAAGTTCGAACCCATGAATTGGCTATTTGTCTTACGAAAACACTTGACTAACTACGTTTCCTTTATTTCATTAATAACTTTACAATTATCTCCAACTGCGTCCAATGCCTGATGGTGATAAAAGTGTCACCTACGCTCAATGTACAGTAGTCGAGAGGATACACTTTGGTGTCTAGTCGAACGATATAATTATCGTGATACGTCTTCTTATCGCTATTTACAGCTTTGCCAATAATTACATTATTGCGATGATATGCTGTGTCTTTGAGATCGCGTTGTACATTATTATAAAACGTGGATTTTCAAGTTCTTTTTACACGGGCGTCACTACGACACCGCCAACTGGAGACTCCGTTGATCCGCCAATGACAACGTCGTCATCGTCGTCCTCGTTCCTCTCGAATTCCTCATCTTCCTCAGCTAGAATCCCTTCTGCCTCGTAAAGAAAAAACGTCTCCATGTTTCCCTTGCCCTGAAACAGATTCATACATTCTTGATTGCCTGGAATACCAACAAGGAAGCCATTGAGGACCCCTGCTAGCGGGTCACTAATCGCTTTTCCAAGCAACTTTTACGACTCTCACCTTCACCCAGACGTCGCCACGGGATTCCATGGTATACGAATTTTCCGGCAGCAATGCTTTTGTATCTGGCGAAATGTGAACCTTTCCTGGCTTTAAAAGGAAACGTAGCTTAAATGCGTTATCACATTTTGGCCCACCGAGAGGAAAATGTGGCATTGGTTACTATCAAAAGCAGGGCAAAAGTACCTTAACTATATCATTATGTTTATTATGCAACTAATTATCAATGCCAACCATAAATAACGTTTATGAAAATGTCAAGTGAATGCAAAATAATTAATTGGCTCTTGTAGTTTTCATGACAACAATTATTATTTTTCGGCGCGCTCGAGAGCGAAATAAAATCATCAAATTCAGATGCATTCAAAGAAATCGCAACTCTGATAACTAGAATATTATGGTTGTGGTTACCGTAACTGTTTATAGCTATGAATAGCAGAACGTTTTTTTTTCAGTACAGGAAAAGTCTCCAAACGCTTTATTTGAACTCACCAAGCTAGTTGTTTGCATTCGCGACGCGGTGTTGACTGTATCACCAAAAAAACAGTATCTCGGGACTTTGATACCGACGACTCCAGCCACTGCGGGTCCGGAATGAATTCCTGGCAGACGGACGTGACCCAACAATTAGTTTACGGAATGATTGGACTTATCACAAAATCGCTCATTTCATTTTTTTATGTGAAAACATATTTTCTGGTTTCCCAAAAAAAAAAAGTCCTCAAAAAGCGTTGATACGTCCACTCAGGAAAAAAGGGAGTTTGGACAAAATGACCTCAATAATACGTAACGGTTACTCGGGAAAAAAGTGACTTTTCATATAATATCCGCGATGTAATCGCTACGTTTTTATATAGCTTGTTATTTATAACTTTTTATATAGCTTGTTTTTTTATGACTTTTTATATAGCCTGCTTTTTTATGTAACTCACCTATGCGAATCTGAATGTCGAGACCGGATGGTAATTTCAAGGAACGAACTCGCCTCACGAGGTGTAGCGAGACGTCTGCTATGTTCTTGGCATGATCCTTCGTTCTGTCGGGAGCTCCGCTCGCAGCCATATAGACACGACCCACCGTTTCCACCTGCACGACATGACAACATCAAAGAGTTATTATACGTGGGGCAACCTGTAACTTAATCCGACGGGATAATCCGAGGAAAGCGTATTAACTCTGACCTTGTAGACATTGTACTCGTCCATTAGGGAATCGAAGCAGGAGAACACGGCGTTCATGGACGATACCACGTCCATCGCTCCCTCGATCGTCGAGTAATCGAAGTCGCATAATTCGCAAAAGAGAACTGATATCGATTCGAACGACTGGAATGTTTATATTAAAAGCAGAATTAAGTTTATGTCCTATAGATAAAAACTGTATATTTTTTGCAACATTTTCAACTTGTGTCAGTGGATCGATCAACAATTGATCAGCTGTTTGATTAACAGATTGATAGACTCTTGATCCCTTTATTATTTCTCGATGACATAAATTTGTATAAATTTGAGATATTTAAATGTTATTCAAAACACGGATGGAAAATAGAATTTTGTTCATTGCTTCCTCATTACTTTTTTCAATTTTCGCAAAGCTTTCTTTATGCACCCAGAGAAATCGTTCTGATGGGATCTATTCGAAACGAATAAAATTTATTTGAATGAAATAAAAATGTATGCCAATGAAATAAATTTGATTTGATCCAAATAAATCCTATTAGGCCAGCTAATAGGATTTCTTTCATTCAAATATATTTTTATTTAATTCAAATAAATGTTATATGTTTCGAATAAATCCCATCAGAACGATTTCTCTGGGTGTGAGGAAGACTAAAATAAAAAAGAAACTTTGTGATAGCTATTTGAAAAATTAAAATCAACTTGGCAGCAATGTGCAAAGTTCTACTTTGCATCCTTGTTTTTTTTATCTTTGATGAGAATCCAAAAAACATGAACATTAGGGTTTAATACCTCGCATGTACTGAGTGGATTAACGCCAGCCCGAAGACGATCCGCCACAACCTGAGGAATCATCGAGTACAGCAATTCGTCACTCTTGTTCTTCCATCGATCGCGAAGCGCATAAGTGAGCTCGAGATCCGTGGATCTTTGCTCCTCCCGTTCAAACATCATTTCCAGCCTCGGGTAATAAAAGAGGTTATCAGGCGATCGCGAAATGAACTCGCTCGCACCGAGCGCGAGGACTAAAAAGATACAGACTCGCGTGATGACTTTCTAATTTCAAATTACCTTCCGCAATGCTGCCAACCGGCAAGAACCATCTCGCGACTCATCCCGTGAGAATTGAGGTCGTTCAAGTAAAGCCCCATGTTCGGTAGCTCGTCGAGGCTATTAATTCTGCGAATACATTTTTTTTTCTTTACAAAATAACAAAGTCACGCTGGGGTTTTTCGGTGGCTGGAACGTAAACAATATACATTCAATTCAGTTCACCCGGGATTCACGGATTTTTCTCAAAGTCCGATGATTACAATCGACAATATAAACAAATAATGAGGGAAACCAGACAGTTTTTTTTTTTAAATTAATAGTGTTTCTGTTTTGTAACACATTATTAATAAGGATCTATGAAAAACAAATAAGGACTGAAATAATTTTGTGAAAATCGGTGTTAACAGCCGTTTTCGTAATTTAACAATACGTCATTGTTGTCTGACTAACTTTTTTTTAATATGGAAAGGGCATCAATTGTAGGAAGCAAAGTGTGTGAGAAGTAGGCGCTTCTCGCAGATAGAGTGGCGTAAAATATTTTGGGAATGGATAATAAGGTGAACGGCCCAGTTTGTGAGCCTGCCTCTGTTTGTGATCCCCACAGCTATTTTTGACTGACAAATACAATTTTCGTCGAATTTGAACCTGCTTACCGCCAAATTAATGAGTTTTTTATATCATGTTATTTTTTTTGCAAGAAAAAAATTATAGTTAATTATAAATTAATTAATTATAAATGTTTAATGAATAAAATTCTTCGATAATTGATTAACTCTTTTCCTCAAATTCCGAGCGGCAGTCGAGGGTTCAAAATGTCACAAACTGGGTCATTTACCCAGTACGATAAAAAATGTTCGATGCACGTTTGGGGACGAAATTTTTGTTGCTGTTAAAGACATAAATATTTCAGTTGACTTTATTACTGTGCAACATGAGGAATTTAATTGACCAAATAATAACAGAAGACTTACAGAGGGCTGCAGAGAAAAACGATGGCCTTGATGTCATCGATGTACCTCATCTGGCCCTTCAACAAAATGCTTCTCGACCCTTGACTGCCCTTTCTATCCAAACCGCCGCTTGAACCCGTGGAGCTTTCCTCGCCCGTCGACGGGTGACGACTTTCCGTTGATCTGATCAGCTCCAGCTCGAACATGACCGAATGCAGATACATAACCTGCGCCAACAATCGTATGAATATTGAACGCGTCTTCGCGTCGTATCAATAATTAATTGTCTCGGGCAACCTTACGTTTCCCCACGTAAAGGAAATTCCTCGTGGTCGTCGAAGCTTGAATATTTCGGTCACGTGCCTGTTGAGTATCGAAGTCGAGCCGCCCCAGGCTTGTAGCAGCTTACCACCCGCTCCGAGAATTTTCATGTCATGATTCATGACAACGCCGAACGGGAAAAGGCGAAGCAGGAGACTGCAGGACACTGGCGAGAGTTCCCGGCCCATCGGCTCCTTCATTCGATTGTTTTTCGCTACCTGCCACATTAAATTCTCACACGTTTTATTCGCGTTATTTACGCGACTTTCGTGTAGTTTTTTTTCTCCGTTATAAATCACGTTTATCCGTTTCTTTGCTCGGAAAAAAGAATTACTGGAATCAATTGATCGTGTTCGTTGATATACGGAGAGAAGTCGGCTGGGAAATATGTGTAAAATAAAATAAAAATATAATAATAAAAATAATCAAAAATAAATAAAATAATAAATAGTTAAAATATAATTAATAAAATATATATATAATTTTATTAATTATAAATTAATTTTATAAATTACGGCCACAAATTCTATATCCGTTATACATTTTTTATATAACCACTGGATATATTTTAATGAGATATATCTGAGATATATCTTAAATAGATAATATCTAATAGATAAATAGATAACATATCATTTGGCCGAAATATATTTTTCGGCCAAAAGTTTTATATCTCATATATTTTCAAATATATGTATTTTATTTCCAAGGGGATATTGAAATTATTTTCATATTGATTGGTGACAAAATCTTTTCACTTAATTTTCAATAGGGAATTTCAAGCAGGGTTACTTTAACAACTTTAGAACATATAATTGGCGTCGAGACGCTACCGCGTCTCTTGATTTCGCATTTCTATTATCAGATTTTTCCCTCCGTGTGGAAATTTTATTTTATTTTAACAAATTACATTTTTTGCCAAAGCAATTTGTTCAATGGGCTTATTGGAAAGAAACGTAATTGATTCCAGTGATTCTTTTTCCCCCAATTTTGTTTCGTTGACTCACATAGTCGCGATTGTCGAAGTCGATGCGAAATTTCACCATGACACTTTGTGACCCCGGCACGTTGTTCGAGCTCTCGAGGATTCGAATATCTAGACTCGTCTCGTAGAGATCTTTGGCTATCTGGAAGAGCTGACCTGACAGTTTGAAATTAATGAATCATTATGTCTTATGATTTTTTTTTTTCGCTTAAATATAATGTTCGAAGATCCTACCCATGAAGTATTGCGTGAAGCCCTGTCGGGTGCTTCGGTAAACGAGCTGAACACCGTGGGGATCCACGTGGGTGATGTACATCGAGGGACTTTTCATTTTTGGGTACGTGAATCTCATCTGCATGTGAATGTTGTCGACACTTTGGAGAAAATCGCAGAAGTGACGACCCGTCGCCTTTATCGTGCAGTCGTATCTGAACCAAACCACCAGACAGTCCGTTTTATGTCGACCCTTTTTTTTTGTCTTTCGTAATCGCAAATATATTCAGTGGATTCAACCGTTGCTCACGTAAAAAAAAAGTTTCATATCACAGGGCTTACGTGGGCTCAAGATGAATTCCAAGCCAAACGGGGTGAAATTGTAAATTGTGGTTACAGTGAAATTTATGATGTGAAAATAATTGAAAGACCGAAACACAACAATATATAGCGTAAATTGCATTTTATATTTATATTATCCAGAGTTGTAAATCCTCATTATTTTAAGAAATACATTTCAGAGTACAATTTATCGTTTATGTGTGATTTGGTAATAATAATCCGCAGTGATTATAAAATGATGTGTGAACTTTTGAACAGCTGTATAAATATCTCATTTTCAATAAAGAATTGGGAACAATTCAGAAAAAAATCTCCATTTTTTCAGGCAAATTATAGTGATATTTTACTGAAAATAAAATTTATTCGTAGCTGTAAAAACATGTACGGATTTTATTATAATCACCCCCTGTAAATATTATTATATATTTATTTGTAATATATTATGAAATAATTATATTTCATAATTGATTATTTCTTATGTGTTATGAAATAATTATATTTCTAATATATTATGAAATAATTAAATTTCTAATACAGTTATTTCTAAATAATTTCGGGATTTACATCTCTGCAACTATCACATAGCATATGATTTACGCCGGATGACAATTGGATGATATTATGCGTGCCTGAAATTGAGCCAATAAAATTAATCATGATACAGCTTGCTCGCATATATTTTCATTTTCTCGCTCTGCCTGGGGAAATGAAAACTTTCCGAGCGCCGTATCAACCTGTTCGCGGACAGACTGCCTCGCGATAACATCACGCGTACGTTAAACTTGTGACCTGGGGAGCGTCTCGGTGTACGAGTAACGTTAGCCCCGCGGGGACATGATCGCGTCTGCCCGTAAGTTTAAGGACTATCCTGTCTGAGATAACAAGCTTCGCTTTTTTTCTGCTACACTCATCTCGTTAAAAAATGTTCATTATTATTCTGTACCAATCGCTTTTTTTATACACTGGGAAATTACTTCGTATACGTGTGTTACAAGTTCTTTTTATGTGAAAACATCCCGAGGGAGGGAATTTGAACAAAATGTCCTGAAAAATCGTTACGGTCACTCAGGGAAAAAGTAAATTTTTACAAAATGTCCTGAAAAAGCGTTGCAGCCACTCGGGGAAATAAATGCATTTTTACAAAATGTCCTAAAAAAACGTCACAAAAAAAACAAAAACGTCACAAAAAAATAAAAACGTGACAAAAAAACAAAAACGTCACAAAAAAAACAAAAACGTCACAAGAAACGTCAAAAAACGGCTACAAAAATCAAAGCTTGGTGGGATTTTTCAAGTTCCTTATTTACGATTCTAAACTGCTAAAAATGTTTTCACATAATATTCGTGAGTACACGAAGATGAACTCACTATACTTTTCTTCAAATTCGTAATGTTCTAATATAATAATAATATTTTCTCTCACAATTGTCGACTAAATATTGAAAGGCACCCACAGCTGAATGAAGCTATTGTTTGAATGCCTCATTATTCGATTAACGACGGTTTTGCTTTCTTTTTTAAGGATTTTATTCACTACTTAAATTTCATTAGCTCTCAGGGGTGAATGGCTTTCAGGGGCGATAAATTTGCAGGCACGAGCCACCGATTTCTACCCTCCACGCGAGCATTCAATTCGTTTCGATCTGTACAGCGTTAGCTTAATCGCTTATAATGGCCACCCTCAAGAATTATGGCCGATTCAGGCTTATAAGTGAATTGAACGGCAGTCGCGAACGCTTTAATTAGTGCTTCGCTGCTGGGCGAACAAGAAAACCCGGCATCAGACCGACCACCCACCGCTCACTTTATTTACCGTGTATTTAGTAATTGGGTCTGGCCACCTGCGACACAATGAGCCTTAAATAAAGTCGCGCGCACACAGCGGTTTTTATGCTATCACTAAATAATAAAGCAATTGTAAAAAAATGAGGGTGGAATTTTTATTTACAACAAAAGTTTTCATACCCTGGCATTTTATATATCTGGCACTTTTTTATTTGGTACTTTTTACGGTATATTTGGGTTCTCTTTGAATATCTGTTGGCAAAATATTTTACCTTTTTTCGTATTATCTACTGTTGCCGTTTTATTTGTTAACTGAGCTTTCAACGAGCAACCTCAATCGTGTTATTAAATGGAAAAAGGCGAAGGATTTTGTGACGACTTTGAGCGTGTATTAAACAAATCGTATTGTAGCAATAATGTCTATAATAGTGCTAATCCCTCTTTTAAAAAGTTCATGAGTAACGGAAAGCATTGTTAGCAAACTATTAGAGCTGTGATTGGTTGCCAGGAAAGTCCGTGACAAACAAAATCAGTTTGGTGTCAAGTTTGAAAAATTTCATAAGAGGACAGGCGAGGCAGCACCCGCAACCTTTTAAAGCTTTATAAGAGCGCAGCAACGCAAAATTGATTAACCTATTATAGGTGATATTTTGAAATAAAAATTTCCGAGGTCGATTTTGGTGATTTTCGGCCCGGGGCCGGTTCTACGATTTTTTACAGAAAAAAGAAAAATTTCGTCGCCAAAAAATATTTTTTTCAAAACCGATTAAAAAAGGTTAATAACCAGTGTTTTTAGGGGTAGCATATGCGACTTGAGAACAATGGTATAGGTTACAAGTCGATATTTTCAAAAGAAAAAAAATTGGGGTCGATTTTGGCGATTTTCGGCCCGGGGCCGGTTCTACGATTTTTTACAGAAAAAAAAAAAAAATTTCGTTGACAAAAAAATATTTTTTTCAAAACCGATTAAAAAAGGTTAATAACCAGTGTTTTTAGGGGTAGCATATGCGACTTGAGAACAATGGTATAGGTTACAAGTCGATATTTTCAAAAGAAAAAAAATTGGGGTCGATTTTGGCGATTTTCGGCCCGGGGCCGGTTCTACGATTTTTTACAGAAAAAAAAAATTTTCGTCGCCAAAAAAATATTTTTTTCAAAACCGATTAAAAAAGGTTAATAACCAGTGTTTTTAGGGGTAGCATATGCGACTTGAGAACAATGGTATAGGTAACAAGTCGATATTTTCAAAAGAAAAAAAATTGGGGTCGATTTTGGCGATTTTCGGCCCGGGGCCGGTTCTACGATTTTTTACAGAAAAAAAAAAAAAATTTCGTTGCCAAAAAAATATTTTTTTCAAAACCGATTAAAAAAGGTTAATAACCAGTGTTTTTAGGGGTAGCATATGCGACTTGAGAACAATGGTATAGGTTACAAGTCGATATTTTCAAAAGAAAAAAAATTGGGGTCGATTTTGGCGATTTTCGGCCCGGGGCCGGTTCTACGATTTTTTACAGAAAAAAAAAATTTTCGTCGCCAAAAAAATATTTTTTTCAAAACCGATTAAAAAAGGTTAATAACCAGTGTTTTTAGGGGTAGCATATGCGACTTGAGAACAATGGTATAGGTAACAAGTCGATATTTTCAAAAGAAAAAAAATTGGGGTCGATTTTGGCGATTTTCGGTCCGGGGCCGGTTCTACGATTTTTTACAGAAAAAAAAAATTTTCGTCGCCAAAAATTTTTTTTTTTCAAAACCGATTAAAAAAGGTTAATAACCAGTGTTTTTAGGGGTAGCATATGCGACTTGAGAACAATGGTATAGGTTACAAGTCGATATTTTCAAAAGAAAAAAAATTGGGGTCGATTTTGGCGATTTTCGGCCCGGGGCCGGTTCTACGATTTTTTACAGAAAAAAAAAATTTTCGTCGCCAAAAAAATATTTTTTTCAAAACCGATTAAAAAAGGTTAATAACCAGTGTTTTTAGGGGTAGCATATGCGACTTGAGAACAATGGTATAGGTTACAAGTCGATATTTTCAAAAGAAAAAAAATTGGGGTCGATTTTGGCGATTTTCGGTCCGGGGCCGGTTCTACGATTTTTTACAGAAAAAAAAAAATTTTCGTCGCCAAAAAAAATTTTTTTTTCAAAACCGATTAAAAAAGGTTAATAACCAGTGTTTTTAGGGGTAGCATATGCGACTTGAGAACAATGGTATAGGTTACAAGTCGATATTTTCAAAAGAAAAAAAATTGGGGTCAATTTTGGCGATTTTCGGCCCGGGGCCGGTTCTACGATTTTTTACAGAAAAAAAAAAAATTTCGTCGCCAAAAAAATATTTTTTTCAAAATCGATTAAAAAAGGTTAATAACCAGTGTTTTTAGGGGTAGCATATGCGACTTGAGAACAATGGTATAGGCTACAAGTCGATATTTTCAAAAGAAAAAAAATTGGGGTCGATTTTGGCGATTTTCGATCGTCGCTCGGGCTGACGGTTGAGCGTGTGTGCTTGTGTGGCGTATCCGGTTTTTCGATGCATTTTTCATTCCTTTGTAATTTTTTTTTTTTATTTTATTTTTTATTTTTTTCTCACCTTTGTTCCGCTTTATGTTAGTTTTTAAGCTTCGCTTTTGTTTCGCTTTTTTAGTCCTATGCTTCATCTCTGTACTCTTGTTTTTACTTGCTTTTGTTTCTTGCGCTGTATTTGTGTGGCTGAGGTCCTTAGGGGACTTGTCCCAGGATCTAATAAAGATACTGATACTGATACTGATACTGATTTTCGGTCCGGGGCCGGTTCTACGATTTTTGACAGAAAGATCGTCGCTAAAAAACATTTTTTTCAAAATCGATTAAAAAAGGTTAGTAACCCGTGTTTTCGGGAGTAGAATTTGCGACTTGAGAACGATGGTATAGGTTAAAAGTCGATATTTAAAAAAAAAATGTCTGAGGTCGATTTTGACGAAAAGTTTTTTAGGCACGCGCGCCAGCGCGTGTGATTAGCCTAGTGGATATTAAATAAAACAAGTGTATCTATATTATTTATAGAAGCGTTAAACAAATAGAATAATTTATGTTCGCAAATATATGGAATGATAATAAGTCTGATCGCATATGTCAGACAGGCGTTAAAAGAAGGTTCGGTCATTACCCAAGGTTGCTGAAGAATCTGACGAAGCACTGCCCGAAAAATCTCATTGCATTGTCGACAGTGTCGCCCGTATGGATCGCCAGAGCCTCCGCGATATTCGTCATGTAAGCGTCAGGGTATATTTGCCGCGTGTTGAATACGGTGTACTTAATCCCAGCTTTCTCCAGGACCTGTATCCACACTTGATCGCCATACTCGAGCTTTAAGAGAAAAAAAACATCTTTTCTATGGTTTCAATGATTTTTTATGTGCATAACAATTCTTGCCACAATATTTAACTTTATTCTTTATAAAAACACACATGTTGTCAATTTTCTGGGTAGAATATTCTGCTCACACTTGAAAGAGCGATCGATACAATTTGTTGTTAATGAATTAGTTTCTGAAAGTAAAGAATTTTCTGTATAAGTTCGACCTTAAATTGGATCTTCAGTTGGAAATAAAAAAAACTAGTTGGATCTCAAGTTGGAACTTAAAAAAAAGTTGGATCTTTAGCTGGAACTTTAAAAAAAGTTGCATCTTCAGTTGGAACTTAAAAAAAGACGTTGGAACTTGAGTTCAAATTGGGGACTACAAATTCGACCCTTTATTGCAAACAAATTTAATACAAATCAAAACCCTGCCGACTTCTGGCATAAATTTACCAATCCAAGTTGCATACATTGAAATCTGTTCTCGTGAAAATAAAAATCCATCTATGATACCTTCGACGGTTTTCCTCCTGTCTTTCGCCGATAAGAATATTGACGTTTCTTCCTCTTTTTAACCGACCCCAAGTTTTACTACGAAAACATTGCAGGCATCGGATTACGACGCTTTTGACGCTGCATTGGACGTGAATGGATATTCGATTAGATGCCAGAATCGCTTTTTGTATGTTGAATTATGGATTGCATCGCTGGGCGTCGCTTCAGCAGATGTTCTAGGAAATCATTTATATCTGCCACATGGTATCGTGTTCGCGACTAGTCATCTCAGGACGTTATTGGCGAAAGTGAGAAGGACGGTCGAGAACATATCTCAGGAAGAATATGTGAGAGCTTCCTCAATAGACTCGACCGCCAACTAAATTAGTGCTATCGTGTTACAATCTCGTGTATCAACGAGGTAACTAAATAAAGCACGGAAGGTTTCCATGCGACACGGTGATGGAAGTTGACCAGTAGGTTTCTATTCAGTTCTACACGAAGAGATAAATCTGGTAATGATTATCTCACATATCTGTTGTTCTGGCGATATTTGCAACACTTATCAATTTATGTCGTTATTGGCCACTCAGTCGCCCATTATGACATGTATAAACAGCAGTGAACAAGACATAAAAACAACGTTAACAACGTTAACGTTTTTTTTTATTTGCATTAATAAATTTTATTTGACTCAAATAAAATTTATCTCATTCAAATACATTTTTATTTCGTTCAAATACATTTTTATTTCGTTCAGATAAATGTTTATTTCGTTCAAATATATTTTTATTTCGTTCAAATAGATCCCATCAGAACGATTTCTCTGGGTGTGGTAGAAGTTATTTTATGCACAGGAAAAATATTCGGTAATGGTCAAAATGTCTTTCGAAACAACGGATTCCCTCTGCACACATTATTTCTATTTTATTCCTCACCATAATCTGGGGTGAACCGAAAAAAATCGAAAATTTTGCATTTAAGGACCACCCCAATAGACGTCGAATCCGAAATGTATTACGAGGGGGTGTAACATTTACATTTTACTAGGGAAGCAAAGAGGTATTCAAGGTACTGGTCGACTCGAGGACGTGACCGTTTTATGTGAATCAACATGACCGATGACTGTGTTGATTGATCGATAGGGAAATTGAATCCCTTTCGTATTTCATTGGAATGAAAATTAACCGTAGAGATAAACATATTGCGAGGGACCTCCTGGTTTCGATGAATTTCCGCGTTTAAATTATTCCGTCAAGTTTGCGACAGTGCAACGACAAACATAATTAACGATACTGAGGCTCTCTGGGTTTTAACGTGCAAGCCACGTTCTCTACTAGCCTTATCCTTGGCAGACATGTTATATGATTATCTAATAAAGCGTTTCCCGGTAATTATACTGGACACAGTCACGCGAATGCGGCGCACGGCATTCGATTCGATAGTAGCTTTCGGAGTCTTGTGTTTTCTCGTGGTTTGGAGTCTCGAAAGAAAACGGAAGTCAATTGTAATTGATTTAGGGGAAAAAATCGAATTTTGTTAAAAAAAATACCGGTCAGTGAAATTTTGAATATATCAGAGTGAAATATTGAATCGTTCAGATCAATTAAAAAAGATATCAATATTTTTTAGGTCTGCTGTATCTTTATAAAATATCTTTGTAAAATATTTTTATATAATATCTTTTGATTTTGGAAAGAAAATTTCGAATGAAAGAAAACCGGACAATAAAATGTTGAATCTATCGAAATAAAATATTGAGTCGTATAGATGACTAATAAAACAGACCTTTTTAATACAGTGGTTTGAATGTTCATTTTGGCTCTCTTATGCACCACCTGACGCACTGTCACTCCACAGCTATAACATTAATAAGTGGCCACTCACTTTTACGCACTGAGCTATTTTCGACTGTCTCGCGACAATTGAATTCTGAAAGGAAGTCTTCAATAGAGCGTCATTCATCCAAGTTCAGCGCTGCTCACACGGGAGCTGCCCACCGGGTATGGTCAACGAGTACGTGACTTCGATTTTAAGCGAAGACTTTCGTCGCTCTTTGCTAAAGAACGCGCGCAAGCTATAACATTAATTTTTTAATGAAGCTACGTGGAAATGATCGCAAATTGCTTCGCTACAATGACAACAATTTTGCACATAAATATATGCAGTTTGATACTTTAGTATTGGTTCGCATCGCTACCTCCGGATATCTGAGTTTCAATAATAAAGCTTAATTAAAAAAAATCCCCTACTCTTGATATTTCGAAAACCTCGAAATATCGCAGTCACCGTCACCGCTTTATTCGTGTTGTCATTGACCGAGGCTCTCAGACCGACACCAAGTTCATTTGTCCTCGGCAACTTTGACAGTTCCATCACATATCGTTTGTTTGAATCTCGAAGTAAAATATGGTTATATTAATTAAATCGAAAATTCTAAACGTGTTTGTCGACGGAAATAAATGACAAACTAAAAGTTTGTCATTTATTTCTTAAACTGATGAGAATTTACAACTCTGCTTCCACCACAATTTTGCCGACCCGCAGAGCCATAGCGACTGCCAATTTCGCGAATGAACGAATGGGTTTAATTCTAGTGTGCACTTGTGAGTAATAAAACCTTCTCTCTCTCCCCCCAAGCCCTTCCCTCACTCCTTTCTGCTTCGTTGGTCTACAACAAAAACTTGTAGTCCGAACCTCTGGATGTCCTTCATATGAAAGAGTCAAACGAGCATCAAGCTGTTTATATCAAGGCCTCTTATTAAATTTCAGCGTAGCGTCACAGCTGAGGGAAACTTTCCGGGGTTCCATCAGATGAAATTTTTGTGCGTCAGGTGGAAGTTTCGAATGAGTCGCCAGCGTTTCGGCCCTTCAGTCTCATAACTCGAATGACCCAAAGCCGTTTATCTTTGATTCCTCTATACTCGCACAGTGACTGAACAAAGCCTTATAAAAACAACAATTTTTCTTCCCGTCACCGTGTATCGGACAGTCCTGCACGTCCCGCGTCTCCGGATATTTTCCTTCGCACTTTTTCACGTCCGCCAGTGCCGCATGTTTACCTGAGAGGAAACGATTTCTCACGACGCGTGGGGTGAGCTCGAGGAGATGGAGGATAAGCGCACTAAGTCTGAAATAGGGCTGCGGTATCCGAAGCACGTCGTGTCGAATCCGGAAGCCTAATGCTCTGGATTCGCAGAGGTTTCACGCGCGGAGTTCGCGCGGGAATTGTGATAAGGGATTCGCCCATTGAGTTTTCTGGCGCGTCGCTAAAGGGGGATCTTTGTAATCCTATTATTTTGCAGCAGGAGGAACATCGACATTTCTACGTCCTCGCCACTTTTCTAATGAGTTATCATTTCCAGGTGGGGAGTTGGAGAAGTGGAAATTCGTGTTTACGCAAGTAAAAAAAATATATATGAGGTTTGTATGAAAGGCTTTGTATACAAGCTATATGCGAAAATGGACATATAGATTTTTCATATATTTAGTATAATTTATATGAAATTATTCTAAAGAAACAAATGAAAAGATTTATTTTTGAAATTTAATATTTTGAAAAGATTTTTTTTGTAAGTAATTTTTTGCTTAGAAAGAATTTTTATGAAATGGGATAACTTCAATTTTTATACTTGGCGTAACAATTTTTTTTAACATTTAGTATAATTTATATGAAATTATACTATAGAAACAAACGCATTGCATATACTTTGTATATACTATCAACAAATTCTGCTAAAATTATAGGCAGCATTTAACCATATAATATCGGTATATTTCATATAGATTATATAAAATATATGAAAATTCTATATGTCCGCTTTCGTATACAGCTTGTATACAAAGCCTTTCATATAAACTTCATATAATTGTTTTACTTGGCTATTGCGGCGAGCGAGCCAAAATCATCGATTATTCAACGGAGGGGACTCGACTGTCTATTCTTTTATTGCCTGTAGTATTCCCTGACACATGTATTTCGAAGTTCAGGAATGTGTAACAACACAGGCATGGCTACGGTTTTATGAAAAATGCCGGAGTGCGTGTGCGACGTGAAATAATAATTAACGACTAATATTTGAGGAGGGCATCAATTTCCATCTTACACTTCGCTGGATTAATTATGCATGTATGTTTTGTACACCGATCCCCCGGGGGTAATATGGACACACACAGACAGAGTCGTCAGTTTTCCGCCAGCCGCGCCACTCAGCACCGGGAATCGAACCCGCAGACCTTAGCCGTAATTGGCTCGAGCCAATTGTTGGACCTACTATTTTTTTTCGTTGGATTCCGAACCACAGGAGAGAGCACGAAAAAAACACAGAAAAATTCCATTGGTGGTGACCGGGAATCGAACCCGGAACTCGCTGCGGGTGAGCCGAGCGACCTACCGCTGAGCCACTGCGGGCCTCTCATTAGATTAACTATGTTATTTACTAGTTTGTGAAATGAATCTGAAAAATATATTTTTTTGTATTACAAGGTGAAATGCGACAATAAAAAATATTGGCTCCGATAAATTTGGTGCCCGGGATGTGTTGTTTCAGATAATTTATGTTGCATAGGAGACGAAAAAGCTATTAGTCAATTTTTGAGGAATTTGTGCACTAAAGTCCACTACCAAGGTTTTCATTTTCAGGCTTATGATGTCGAAAAAAACATTCGCTACAGAGTGATAATCTTAGCCTGCAAAAGTTAGAAACCCCATTCAAAAGTCTACTTTTAGAATCCTATGTGAAAACTACACAAGACTTCCGCATCTGGTGTTATCAGAGACTCATTTTCCAAATAAATATTTCCACGTGGTACATGCTATTCGGTGTCAAACACAGAAGATCAGCCTAACGGAATGTATGATTGGTAAATGTAGCCCGGTTCACGATAAATTATTATACGTTTTTTAAGGAGGTCCTGTCATATAGTTAGTTTCGCATAAATTCGAGAAAACTGAAAGAGAATTGCAAACACTTCTCGATGGTATAAAAATCTGCGAAATGCATGCACGTTAAAATTACTGAAACGATTAATTTGATATAATAATAATTTCAAAATGTTATTAACAAATTGCCGAAAAAAATTATTGTTTAACAAATATCCCGGTGACCCACATTTTTTTTGTTATGAAAAGGATTCGTTCGTTTTCCTGAATACGTATGAATTTTTTCAGAATTGTGTCTAATTTTTTTTAATTGCGTTTCTAATAAAAAATCATTTTTTTAATTCCGTAAATTATTATACGTTTTAAAAATGTTTAAAATGCAGTTACAAATTTATCGTTTTTCTCTATGCCGGTTGATTACAAACCTGTACGAAGTGTTGCACGCTCTCCAGCAGCATGCCGTACATGTTTCCAATATTAAACTATGGGCCACCCGCACGTGGCCCGAGAGTTTGTAAAAATCCAATTGAGCAACAGTTAGCACTAAACCACACTGCAACAATATTAAATCCGAGGGACGCGACGCGATCGAGTGGTCACGACGTGCCTCGTGGCATCGCGAGATTTTTCGAAAAAACGAACACGCGTTTTAGTCAACATTCGAAATACTCGGCGGCATTGCGCTCGAGGCGGTTCGACCGAGTGACGTTTTTCGAGTCTCGAAGCCACTCGGCGAGCTGTATGAGCGAGCGTACGAGTGCCGAAGCGGGGGAGCTTCGCACGGCACAGCGGTGCGTGGAAGATTGCTGGTTTAGGATCTTCGGGGGTGCCAAGAGCCCGGGGATACCCACTGCTACCCCTGTGCGTGCGCATATCCTCGCTGCTGCTCACTTAATCATTTGACACGCTGCGGTCGGCGCGCCATGGGGAATACACATTGTCGAGTGGAGAGCCAAGCTTGAACCCTATCAAGCGCACGAGGACAAACGAACACCGCTCGTCGTCTTTAATTACGGGTCAAATTCTGACGGACGGATGTCACTGACTACGGTTTTGTTGAATTTAGAAGTCACTCGGAGCTTCAGGGTCGAATTTATAGTACAAAGTTTGATCTCAAGTTTGAACTCGAGTGACAATTTTAGTTTCAACTTTTTTTAAGTTGCAACTGAAGTTCCAACTTTTTTTTTAAGTTGCAACTGAAGTTCCAATTTTTTTTTAAGTTGCAACTGAAGTTCCAACTTTTTTTTAAGTTGCAACTGAAGTTTCAACTTTTTTTTATTAAGTTGCAACCGAACTTCAAACTTAAGTTCGAACTTAAATTGGAACTTCAGTTGGAACGTGAAAAACTTAAAAAACTTAACGTAGAAAAAAGTTGGAATTTGAGTTCAAACTTGGGACTATAAATTCGAGCCTTGGGACTATAAATTCGTCCCGTGGGGCTCTAAATTCGACCCTCAGAGGACATTTAGAAACACCGTAATTTGCGCTCGATGTTTGGGTGAAGATTTTGTTATTCTATGCAAGAAAATTGTGTATGAAAAATAGAAGAAGCATTGTTGTAATTTAGCTGTTTAATTTTTTTTTTCTTTCTGTGTGATCATTTTTTCTGTATACAAAATGGATGATAACGAGATAATAATTACATACAATTTTCAGGTGTTAAGACGAAAATTTATAAAATTATGGTCAGTTTCCAAGCTCAGAAAAATTGTATTTCGTAAACTACTTGTAAGTGATATAGGTGTGAGAATCTTATCTTTTACAGCAGTTTTTTTTAAGCGTCTTCAATGATATTTACATTGATAAGGGATTTTCTCCCATTACCACATTTTGCCTCAATCTCCCCTGTTTGTCTTACGTGTTAAAACCTCCGCCCCATAAGCAAGTGATAATATATTTTGGGACGTGCTGAGGAAGGGAAACGCCTTTCCCCAGCGACCTTTTTTATTCTCGGCGCTATATAATTGTCAAATGTGCGAATAATATTATGAAAGTACGATTCGAACAGTTTGCCTATAAAAAGCTGTGTAAAACATATTTCGATATCAAATTTCTCAAAAAAAAAAAAAAAGTCGGTAAGAGTTTGAGTTTTTACAGTAGCAAAATTGAGCACATAATCTGAAACAGATACAAATCTGAGGATCTATCTATAATAGTCGGTGCAACGATAAACCGTCCTGAAACGGAATGATAATATTTTGAATATCATATTTTGAATATACGCGCTGTGAGAGGAAAGTCGAAAATAAAGGTATCGACTATATAATGAGTGCTAATTGATGAAGATCGATGATCAATACCTAAATCTAGCGCAAGAGGAAAAATGTCGTGCGAGGCCACCTGTGGAATAACAAGTCAACTAAATCGTCATATTTAATTTATTTTCAACAATAATACAATCGAAATTACATATAATTACACACTACAAAAAAAAAAAAAAAAAAAAATCGTGGATCTAACTCGTGCGTCGACTTCGTCCAGACCGAGTCTTTCCCCCTTCCACTCGTATCAACGACGGCGCGTGTTTACAGCTAGTACAGCCGCGTTCAAAATGTCTCCCGGTGCAGCTCTCGTCGACTTTCATCGCTAACTGTACAGCCGAACGCCTAGTCGAGAAGACGCCGCGCCGTTCGACCGGGGCCGCCGTCGAGACAGTCTCGAGTCACGTCGATCCCTCTCGTTGTGTGTGCGATGCAGCCGCCGCTCCGCCGCGATGCGCTGTGTTCGACTGTTGTCCACCGACTGAGGCGACCGGCGGCTCGAGATCCGCAACAATTCGCTGGCAAAGTGCACGAGGGGCGTTTTGCTCGGATCGTTTCAGGGACTGTCCGTGCGTGCGCTGCGCGTCCATAGAGCTGCTTCTCCGACCGTTGTGTGTATCGCACGTGCGTGAAAAATTCCGTCGTTACACACACGAAAAACTCGACGTCGATTACACCGCGTTGCGTTCCACGAGCGACTGACATGTGAACGAGTGAGTGCGTATCACGACTCCGCGCACGTCTGGGCATCGAATTAGCAGTTAAAATGGCCGCGGAGGGCAGAGACAGTCTGCCTGTATCACCGACCGAAAAATCCCTCACCGGCAGCACCGCCTCCGAGGAGAATGACAACAAGAGCGTGTCGCGTTCGCCGTCCACCTACTCGATACGCGAGGACAAGTGGCCCGATCTCGTCGTCTCGAGACCGAGGAAACTCGACGTCTGGTGGTCGCCGAGACGTGAGTAGCCTTACCGTTCGTCGCATGCCGAGACCACTGACCGAGCGCCAAATTCGAATACGCTTCTGCGCACTCGCGCGATCGTTTCGCCGATTTTAATTATACACGCGATGTCGGATTCAGAATACGAACGATTTTCGCGACGCCGGAGCGTGAAGCGGAAGTTTGTATGACGGTGAAATTTGCATCTTTGGGATGCAACGAAATTAAATGCAAAATATGAGTTAAATAAAAAATTGTAAAAAATTGTAGAAAAATAAATCAAAAATTGCAACGATGCAAACTTCAACGTCATAAGTTTGTACGGTATTTGATTGATACAGTATTGAAAATAATCGGACGAAATTTTCTTCACAAACGTCGTAAAGACAAATACTTAATTGCTTTAATTGCATTCAATTGCATTAATTGCTTTTCGAAATAATTGGTGGCTCGTTTTGTTACACGCAATTCAGTCTAGTCGTAATTAGAGATTTCAGCGGCTGTGTCATTGCAAATGATACACATTTTTTAAACGCGAAATAGTGATTTATTTAAATTGTAAGCAAAAAACATGGGTGGCTCTTATACTTCGTACTTTGTTTCGTACACAAAGCACGAGTGACCTGACGGTACGTGAATACAATGTTTAAAAAATCTGTGTTAAAATTAATGCCAAGGCTTTTGGCGATATGTATTTATTTACTGTTTAATGCACTCACGCTTTCAAAAAGTTACCACTTAATGTACAAACGTTTCGATCAGTAAACAAAAATATGCGACTGCGTAAACAAAATTTGTTTGTTTTTTTTTTTAATGTCGTCTACATTAAATTCCACACCGGTGTATTTTTATTGTTTTTTAAACCCAAAAATTCGATTCCAACCACAAATTTTTACGATCGGCACAAAAAAAGCCTGGCAAAATGAGACAAACCCTCAAATTCGGCAAACCCTATTTTTTTAACTAAGTGATAATCAACATCATCAGTAATGTTTATATTAAAAATATATATTCCATAAAAAATAGAAAAATTTAATATTTTATTTAGAGTAACTTTTTAAAAGCCAGGCCGCTTAAAACACTCGAGATGGTTAAAAAAAACATTATATTCCGATTATTTGCCTCGATATGTGTCATATAGACGCAATTTTCCCGAAACTTAGATTTGTCCCATTTTGCCCCGCAAAATGATCGAAACCAAAAAAAAAAGCTGTCCCGTTCTGCCCCGCTGTCCCATTTTGCCCCACCGTCCCCTATTCTCGGTGTCGTTTGTTATTGTTTACATTCGTCGCGAGCGCCGTCTCTGCATTACCGGCCGAGCAGCGGCCGCGCGCGCCGCGGTTGCCGCGATGGCAGCACCGGCCGGTGTCCCGGCTTCACCCCTATTGATTATCGTAGGTGGAGGCAAGGTCGGCGGGAAGATCAATATTCCGCTTGTTCGCCGGCCCTTGCGGTGTCACATCGACGCGAGTTTACGTCGTTGCAACGTGATCTCGTGCAAAAAGCGTTCTTCCTGTTGCACTCGCGTCAGAAACGTCGACGAAATTGCCGCATTGGGTCGATAGGCGCGAACAAAAACGCAATCGTCCTCCAATCTCATCGTCGAAACAATCAAGAACCAACGACAAAAAAAAACAAAACCTGGGAAGAATCCGTGGTGCAGGCGGCTCGGTGGATTCGTCATCATCCATGCAGTGCTCAGTGCCAGACGAGTAAACACGACGCAGTTTTCGTGGCGAATATTTTCCGCTATCGGAAGAAATACAACCAGCCGTCGAAAAGCCTTGTGAAGTCTTTCAAGTGCCGCAACAAAAGGCTTGATGTCATTGCGGGAAGAAGATATCGACGTTACGTGTCAGCTGATCGATTTAATAAGGGCGAATTGAGCAAAGAGGTCGGTGCGATTTTGGGGATCGGAAAGAAATTGTGAAGGGAAAGAGAAGAAGATAAAGAAGTTGTGAAGAACTATAGAAATTGTGAAGGGAAAGAAGAGAAGAGAATGAAGTTGTGAAGAACTATATAAATTGTGAAGGGAAAGAAGAGAAGAGAAAGAAGTTGTGAAGAACTATAGAAATTGTGAAGGGAAAGAAGAGAAGAGAAAGAAGTTGTGAAAGGAAAGAAGAGAAAAATAATAGAAGAATAATAAGTTGTTAAGAACTATAGAAGTCTTGAAAAGAAAGAGGAGAAAAGAACGTAGTTGTGAAGATCTATAGAAGTCGTGAAAAGAAGAGAAAAGAGAAGAAGAGAGAAGAAAAGAAAAGAAAACGGAACATTGGTGATAAGCGCGACGTGCGACAGACGCGAGGTTTTCTATGCGGCAGGAGGGCCAAGCCGGCTTGAAGCTTTGGCCCCCGGGCGAACTCCAGCACGGCGGAATCATGATCGAGCAAGACATGGCCGGTGCACAGGACACCATCTACCTGTGCAACTTTCGCGTGTCCGTCGACGGCGAGTGGCTCTGCCTGAAGGAGCTTCAGGACGTCGAGTTCTCGATGCAGGAGTCGATGCAACGCTCGCCATCGCCGCCCCTCGCGCTCAGCGGTATACCACAAATGACACAGCAAAATCATCACCATCATCAGCTGCATCACGATAATCGTCGTCGTCAGCTGCCGAACGACGTGTCCGAGCTTTGCGACATACTCCCGCCAAGCCCACCGCCAATGCAGCACGTCTCCAGCATGTGTTTGTATTGCTTATTGCACCTGAAACTGTCCACTCGGGAGTGGGGAACAACCGCGACGCCGGAAGTCGGGAAAAAAAAGAAATAAAAGAAATTAACATCCATAGAAAATAAACGAAATTCGGATTTTATTATTTGGTTCTTTAACGTCGAGCCGACTGAAATAAAAAAAAAATTAAAATGCATAAAAAATAAATGAAATCCGGTTTTAATTATTTTGTTCTTGAATTCCGAGCCGAAGGAAATAAAAAAAAATTAAAATGCATAGAAAATTAGTTAAATTCGGATTTTGTTATTTGGTTCTTCAATGTCGAGCTGACTATGAAATAAAAAATTTAAATCAATAGGAAATAAATGAAATCCGGTCTTAATTCTTCGCTGCGCGTGGAAATTACGATATTTCGATAACTCAAAATTACAATTTTTCGATAACTCAAAATTACGATTTTTCGATAACTCAAAATTACGATTTTTCGATAACTCAAAATTACGATTTTTCGATAACTCAAAATTACGATTTTTCGATAACTCAAAATTACGATTTTTCGATAACTCAAAATTACGATTTTTCGGTAACTTGAAATATCTGTTTTTTTGTTATAATTAAATATTGGAATTTCGCTCTTCTACGCTTCTATCGCATAAAAATCCACGCTTTTCTGTCGCAACATCGCACTTCGGTGACTCGATTTATTTGTCTTCCGAATTATGTTGTCTGCGCTTCTACGAGACTCGTGGCTTCACCGCAAAAATCATTACCGATCGCTTGTCACGCAGGTGTCGCGAAAGTCGTCGAGACTGGTTTTTAACGGGACGAAAGCTGATGACGAAGAGAACTGGCGTGGAAAACAAACCCGTGGCATTATATTTTTCTTCCAGCTCGCGATCCGGTCATAATCGAGAGGAGCAATCTCGTCAACATTTCGAAACTGATAGTCAAGGAGCTCATCGAAACGTCACTCAAGTATGGAAGAATGCTCGATTCCGATCACATGCCGCTTCAGCACTTTTTCATCGTTCTCGAACACGTTCTCCGACATGGCCTGCGTCCTAAAAAGGTAAAAATCTACTGAGACGTTCGAGACGCAGTAAAGCGAAAGAGAAACAAAACATGATTGACCTACGCCAACCATCACGGAAATTGTAATAAAACATTCGTTTTCAGGGTCTCCTCGGCCCGAAAAAAGAATTGTGGGATATTCTACAATTGGTGGAGAAGTTTTGCTCCGAAGCACAAGACATCACCTCAAGCATTCGCGATTTACCAACTGTTAGGTACTCGTCGAACTTTGCTCACAATTATAGAGGATGTGAGAGCCTTTTTTACAATCGGGATAGAATTGTCAAATGATCAATTATGGGATTTCTTGCAAGAAAAAATTCTTGTACAAGAGAAAATTCTCTCTTACAAGAGAAAATTCTTTCTTAAAAGAAAAAAATCTTGTAAGAATTTGATTCTTATTTGATTCTTTCTGATTCTTATTCCTTTTTTCATGAAGTTCATTTTTAACTCTTCAATTTCATTAAGGATGTGGAAGCCGTATTCTTAGTCCCACCGATCGTAAGTTTCATAGAAAATTTCTAAAACTTATCGATGGGATAAACTCCCACATTCTTAATCCATCTAAACAATGGTTTGTCAATTCGGCATTAGAGGCTTTCACATCACCCATCGAATTGCAGTTCTCAAAGAATCAACAATATTATTACGGGATTAAATTCCAAACCATCGATGTCACTACGGATTTGCTTCTTGTCTAAGTGAAACAGAGCGAACTCTCTCACAGAATGAACATATTTTTAGGACTGCAATGGGTCGTGCGAGAGCCTGGTTAAGGATGGCTCTGATGCAGAAGAAGCTGGCCGACTATCTCAAGATCTTGATAGATCACAGAGACGATCTCTTGTCGGAGTATTTCGAGCCAGACGCGCTGATGATGAGCGACGAGGCAATCGTCGTGATGGGTCTCCTGGTTGGTCTAAACGTGATAGACTGCAACTTCTGCGTAAAGGTCAGTTTGCTGCGAACCGGCGACGAGGGAAGAAAAAGAGGTCGCGCTGAAAAGACAATCCAATTAGGAATCGGTAATAATGGTTTGACTGTTGTGCCTCAGGAGGAAGATCTCGACTGTCAGCAGGGCGTCATCGACTTTTCGCTTTACCTGAGAAACAGTAATCACATACCCGGCGATTCGCCCGACGAAGAGATAGAGAATGACAACATGACGACCGTTCTTGATCAGAAGAATTACATCGAGGAGCTCAACAGACATTTGAAGTAAACTGACGAAAGAATTATTGCGAACGAACGAAAGATCTTTCCAGGGTTGGTTAACCATTGGACTGTGGATTCTTTGCATGGTTGCAGTGCTACGGTAACGAATCTGCAAACGAAAGTGGAATCTCTGACGACCACGAACGCCCTGATGAAGGAGGATCTTTCCATCTCGAAGAACAATATATTGACGCTGCAGGACGAGAATCGGCAGCTCAAGCGAGAGTTGGGCATCGAGGTCAAAGACACCAACGAGGTATTGATCCGAGTGAAACGTATTGCGCGTCTTCCGACGACCTGATTGTTGATTGTGATTCTTGTTTTAGAACGGCAAAGTACCTGTTAAAATCACAGAGACGACTTCGGAAATCGAGGAGCTGAGATGTCGGGTGGAGTCGGAGAAAAAGCTACGAAGGGACGTGGAGAAGGAACTCGAACTGCAGGTCCTGGAAAAAAATGAGAATGTTTATTGATGATCGGAAAATTCTCAGTTTGACGCGATAATTCAACTGCGTATTAACGAATTCAGATCAGCATGAAGTCGGAGATGGAGGTGGCGATGAAGCTGCTGGAGAAGGACATTCATGACAAACAGGACACGATTATTTCGTTGAGGAGTCAATTGGAGGATATCAAACTCATCAATCTGGAGATGTACAAAAAGCTACAGGTGATTTTCTCGAATTGGTCGGCGGGGTCTCGGTGATCGTGGAGTTCTGAGTATTAAGATATGATTCTGAGTATTAAGAGTTGAATTTTTTATTGTCGCGTTGTTCCCGTTTTCCGGCAAATAGAGAGGATCAATGAGAATTTTCGGTAGCTTTTGATGCGATGAAAATCTGAAAACGAATCAACGACGTTGAAGATATTTTGAACATTTACAGTAGTCCATTCGTCAGTATTCATTTCGCATAAATTCGGGCAAAAGTTAGAGAGAATTACATACACTTCTCGATGGTATAAAAAGCTGAAAAAATGCATACATACTAAAGGCACCGAAAAGATTAATTCTACAAAATAATGATTCTAAAAAGATATTAACAAATTGATGAAAAAAATAATTGTTTAACAAATATTTCGGCGACCCAAGTTTTTTGTTAATGAAAACGATTCGTTTATGTTTCTGAATACGTATGCATTATTTCCGATTTTTTAGTTAACTTTGAATTTTCACATATTTTCCATGTAAAAAAACACAAATCTCAAAGATTACTTAAAAATCTGACAAAATTCATACGTATTCAAAAAAACGAAGGAATCATTTTCATCCCCAAAAAACTGGGGTCACCGAAATATTTGTTAATCATTTTTTTTTATCAAATTGTTAATAACATTTTAGAATTATTATTATTCAAAATTAATCTTTTTACTACCTTTAATGTGCATGAATTTTTTCAGATTTGTATACCATCGTGAAATGTTTGCAATTCTCTCTAACATTTGCTCGAATTTATGCGAAATAAATATTAACGAAAGGACTACCTTAATTCATAACATATCCCATCTCTGATTCTCGCCACCATCAGAGAGACCTCGAGCGTGCCGTAGACAAATTTTCCTCTCGACCCGTCTAAAAAAAAAAATTCTTCTGATTGTTATGTAAAGATTTCAGGTTCAGATTGGAATCGGCATCGATCCTAACGTTGTTTATACTATCCGTCGCCCTGACGCCTCTCGTTATTCCCAACTAATAAAAACGTATCTGCATGTCTGTGAATGTTTCGCTTATAGGAGTGCGAGCATGAGCTGACGCAGAAAGGAGAAATGGTGAGCAGACTCCACGCAAAGACCAATCAGATCGGAAAGATACTTAACAACCTCGAGAAATACAATCTAATGAAGGACATCGAGGGTGGCAGGAGTCCGTCGACGCCGGGTTCAACAAAGTCCTTTATTAAAACGAGTCCTCTGTCCCCGAGGGCTCCGCCGATCGGCGAAAAGTTCGGCCAACGTTCGTTCGACGAACAGGCGAACAGAAATCGTCGTTCGTTCGACAGAGGCTCGATCACGCCGTCCGCGAAGAACGAGAACAAAACCGTGGAGGCTGCAGTCGCGGAAGCATCGAGCAATTGAACTAAAGAAAAAAAAAAGAAACATTTCAATTCGTTGAATACGTCTCGTAAAATAAGCGCGACTCCGCTTCAGTTTTTTTATTTCTCAAGTCTTCGTTATATATTTTCTTTTTCTACGGTGTTGGTACTGGCCTAGGGCTCGTTGATACTAAATTAATGTCGGTCAATTATTCAGCGCTTGGATCCGAATTTGGATTCACGGCTATCGCTCGATATACCAAAAATCCCGGGGACACTCGAATTACCCTAGTCGTAACATTGTTCGCTCAAGAGTCGTTCGTTTCAGGAATGCGAGGGTTCGCTTAAGCATAAGACAGACCTGATCGCCAGGCTGGAGGCTAAGACGATATCGATGACTGAGACCATCCAAAAAATGGATGATAAGTACGTGTTGTTTTTGTTATATTAATTTTAATACCTAACATAAGTCTGTAAGGCTGCGACTTTCTTTTGCCGAAGCATGCAATTGATAACACACTAGGGTGGGCCTTAAATGCAAAATTTTCCAATTTTTTTTTTCGCGTGACCCCAGATTATCATAAGGAATAAAATAAAAATAAGATGACCGAAGGGAATTAAAAAACCAGCTATTAAAAAAATCCAGCTGTTAAAAAAATCCAGCTATTAAAAAATTAGAAGCTTCAAGGTTTATAAATTCGAGATGCAAATGGCAAAACTTCAACGACATCGAAGCATTTTCAGAGATAATTTCATTTTTTTTCTTCCTCACGATAATCTGTGGCGACCCGAAAAAAATCGAAAATTTGGCATTTAAGAACCACTCTAATAACACACGTTCCTGTCGGATCCCATATGCGGGAACGTTTATACTCGAGTGTTGAAAATTCGTCGTCTTCGGCCGTAACAATAATCGTCGTATCGCGTCGTTCTGTCATTAATCGCTCTGAGACTCCGAGAGACTGCGTAGACCTTTTTCTTTCTCTTCCGAGCGAGCATTCCTTAACCGCAATATCGTCGTTCGTGCACGCCGCACAAAGCTCGCAAATTACTCCACGGATTTCGTAGAGCATTCCTCATTTTACACAAAAAAAACGGCAAAGGCAAAAACGAGACTGCGCGCGTGGATCGATTAGATTAGGATGAGGCGTCGAGAGGAAAGAAGTAGCGAGAGAAATATAAAAGAAAATCGAGAGGCAGAGCCTCCCAAACGTATCGGTATGAAAATAGCGTGTAGTATGGTATAAAATCGTTACTATCCACGATATCAGGTTTTGTGAGAGCATGAAAAACCAATAAACTAATATTTCGCATGACAAATAAAGTTCGGCTTCTAAATACGTCGTTCAATCATTTTTATTACACTAACTACCAATTAGATGATAACCAAAACACAGCATAACAGCGGATTCTCGTTCTGACAAACACGAAGAAAAAAAAACAAAATCAGAAAATTCGAATGAATTAATAACGAGATTTGAAGTCTTGAAAGCTCGACGCAACGTTAATCGCATTCACAAACAATATACATATATTTAAATATATCTCGTTGAACGAAGTGCCGCGCTGTATATTTACGATAATGCGATATTTAATCGTATATACATATATTACGAAGCGACGACGTGTAGTACATATATGTATATATAATTACTCACTGACGACACCACCATGTGTGCTTGTATTGTGAAAGGAATAAATTCACGACCAGTGTACTGTACTTAATCTGCTTTCGAGTGTGTGTGTACATACGGGGCATTCCAGGTCAATGGAACCAGTGTCTAACCCTCATCCTCTTTAATCCGATTTATGTTTTTATTGGAGAAGGAGTTGCATTATCATTTAAAAAAAGTCTCAAATTTTTTTCACATTTTTGCCATTTTTTCATGAATGAAAAAATAATCATGTGTTGCATACAAACGTTTTCTAGCTACTGCCCATCGTAAAGTTACTATTTTTTTCTATTTTTTCCCATTTCTTGTCGTTGAAGAAAGGTCAAAAACATTGATGGTATCGCCGACCCAATTTGGCTCGATTACCAAAAATATTTATTTTCCAAGAATATCTTTTTTTTATTCTTCAGCCTTTTATAAAAACATCTAGAAATTCGTTGAAAAAATCGTGGATAATCAAAAACGTGTTAAAAAATATTTGTTACAATTTTTTTTATTTTTTTGTCATTTCTTGTCGTTGAAAAAAGGCCAAAAACATTGAAGGTATCGCCGGCCCAATTCGGTTCGGTTACCAAAAATATTGATTTTCCAAGAAGCATTTCTTTTTATTTTTCAGCCTCTTATAAAAACGTCTAGAAATTCGTTCAAAAAAATCGTGGATAATTAAAAACGTGTAAAAAATTGCAGACCTAATCGGAAGGGTCAGACGCAGGTCGAGACCAGGTGGAACGCCCCATGTATATGTACAATTTGTTTATATACCCCGTAGACCGTTTACAATATAACACGTGTGCCGCATCGTTGTGTCCGGGCTGACGTTTTTTAACGGAAGCTTAAGGTAAGTCTGCGAATGCGCGCACACTAATGGCGAAGAGTGCCGTCGCGCGATATCCGCGCGAGCTCAATTCGTCGGATTTTCCGTAAAATCCGTGGGGCGCGCTCGGAGCGGCCTCGCGAGTCGCCTGCTGCTCTCGGGCAGATAGACTCGGGTGAAAAGCATTCGATCTGCATTCACGGGTACGAATGGCCTTAATGAATAATCATGAGGGAAGAGCTTAAGCCCTGGGGCGAAATCTCCGGCGCGGGCACTTATTCCGAAAATTGCTTTTTCGAGCTCTGTGTACGCGCATTGGGGGTAGAAATAATATTGAATGAAATAGCGTCGTTGACGAGGAGGAAATTCGGGAGGCTCGTTGGAAGAGCATGAAAAATTAAAAAAAGAAGAAGAAGAAAAAAACCTGGCAGTCTTTCGGAATTCGAAGCGATGCGACGTTTAGGTCGGTGGCAGAAATTTAGGTCGCGTTTCGGTATTCGCAGGGGTGGCTCTTATCATACCCGTTGCAGAGTTCTGCAGGCGTTTGATACGTTGCCGGGTGCTAGAAAGGAAATTATCGATCCGCATTGTCGGCAAAGAAGACAGCGGTCATCGGGTCTTTCGGTGCTTCGGTTGAGAAATTGATTAATTCTGTGCCTTTGCGCTGTTGAAAAAGATTGGAAGTTTTTATTCGTAAACCGGTGAATTAAATGTAATCTACAGTTGTGAAATACAATTAATGTACTTTAATAGTAAAAATAAAGCAAATCGTAAAAATCGAAGGACTTTTACACCAAAACTAAAATAAATAATACAAATTACTATGCCGTAAATTAATGTTGAATTGCACTAGTATATAAAATTTAATATACCAGTTTATGCATAAAAACTTCCAGTACTGAACATTCAATTTAAATTCGATTTTTTCACAGTGCTGCCTGTCCAATGAAACACGAAAAATCATTGTTTAATATGGATTTAAATGTAACACAGGTGTAAGAAGATGGACGGAGTGAAGACTGGCGTGGAGGAAAAGGTTCGAGTCCTCGGGGCGGAGGTGGCTGAGAAAGAAGCCCACGCGAATGGAGTCGAGAGGGAACTTCGGGTAGAACGTGAGTGGCGAACATTTCTGCAAGAGGCCTCAATCACTAGCGTGGAAAAGATTTCGCAGCTGCATCAGGAGGTCGACCAGTTGAAGCAAGTCGCCGAGGTAAATCGTCGTGAAACGACGATATATAATATATGTGTACTTTAAATTGTGCCTCTTCGAGGACTTAGAATAATTCCGGCTTGGATGTGTCATTTGACCCCGGCCAGTTTGGGCCTGGAGATCTTATAGCGGAATTTAGAAAAATTTAGTTCTAAGTCCCTCGGGGGGCTTAAAAAAATCAGCTTCAACACCCTCGGGGAAGTTACAAAAATTCAACCCGAATTCCCTTGGGGCACTTAGAAAAATTCAGCTCCAAGATCCCTAGGGGTATTAAAAAAAATTAAGCTGCAAGTGAGGGACTTAGAAAAAATCAGCTTCAAGACTCTCGGGGGCCTTATAAAAATTCAGCCCCAAGTGACTTGGAGGGATTCAGGAAAATTCAGCCTCAGGTCCCTTGGGGACTTCGAAAAATTGTAGCTCCCGTGTGTCATTTGACCCCGGCCTGCTTGATTTTCCTCCGCCATTGTCGCCACAGCGGTGGCTACAGCGGCGAGATATTTTTGATATATGTAGGGATATGTCAAATAATGTATTGGCAATTCGGTGAAATCCTCTCATGATGTCACACTGATTGCAGAAATACGTGGCACTTCAGGAGGAACACTACGCTTTGCGAGAGATTTGCGCGGAGCAGGAGAGAACTTTGGAGGAACTGGGAGGACAATTGAGCACGGCCAAATTAGCGGCAGTCGAGCTCAGAGAAGCAGCTGACAATGCTCAGAATCAGGGAAATCAGGAGGGCAACGGCGCGACCTGGGCTAACGACCGCCTGGTTACCCACTGCAAGGGCTGCTCGAGAGAGTTCAATATAGCCCGTCGTAAGGTAATCAAACTTTTTAATTGCGAGCCGCGGCGCGCAACTCGCCTCCTCCTACGAGCATCCACTCGCTCTTAATTCACCCGAGATCCGAGACTCCCCCTCGTCCTTAATCGTTTACCGGTAATTATACTCGACGTGCGAGAGCCCTCGTCGGGTTGTTCCATGTTTCTGCTTCTGCCGTTTCTGCAGCTTCGAGTTTATCCGCCTCCTTCGCCTCGCGTCCCGCCGTCCTTTCCATGGGATTCGCCAGTTTCGCGGGCGAACTTGGACGAACGAAGGCGACGATCGCTCGCAGAAAGGCAAACATAATGCAACACTAGTGCGCTAACCGATTGATCGTCAAAAAATGGATGTGTCTTTTGCTCGCTCTTTGCTGTCTTTCTAGCTTTTGATAAATTATTCTAGCTTTGTCTTTGTTTTGTCTTTCTAGCTTTTTGGAATGGTTCTTTGTTGGGTCCCATAAAGGCTATCCCAATATAGCCTTTACTTAATATAATTACCCTGTGAAGCCCTTATTGAACTTCGTCATGGAATCCTAGAATTATCTTATGGGATCCTCATCTAGGAAAATAATTATTGATTTTTTTACTTGGTACCATGCTTAAGCCCGACTGGGTCCTTAATTAATTCACCTAACATGGCCTCATTAAATTTCTGCATGAAAACCTACAATCTCCGTATTAGGTCCCTAATTAGAAGTGATATGGAAAACCCTTTTATGATGTCCACATTAAGAACGTAGTCTCGGTACAGCCCCATCACATGTGAGTTTCGTGGGAAATTTTGAACCCTTCTCGATGAGATAATAATCTGGAAAAAATCAAGTATGTAGAAGGTACTGAAAAGATTGATTTTGTATAATAATTCCAAAATGTTATTAACAAATTATTGAAAAAATGAATTGTTCAACAATTTCCCCGGCAACCCAACATTTTTTTCGGATGAAAATTATTCATTCATTTTTCTGAACACGTATGACATTTTTTAGATTTTTGTCTAATTTTTTTTAATTGAATTTTTTTAAGCAAAATGGGCGGCGAAAAACGCAATTTAAAAAAATTCGATAAAATTCTGAATTAATAATAATATTAATATTAACTAATAATTGTCTTTAGAGGCCGGTCACACAAAAATATCGAACAGCTATCAATGAACTTATTTCAATACCGAGAAAACGACGTAAGCGTTAATATTTCCTACCACTTGTGGATCCACAGAAACATCGATGCCTTTTCATGCTCAATTATCCAGGTTGCCCCCCGTTAAATTCTCCCCATGTACAAACAAACGTAGTCAATTACCCTGAAAAATAGAAACAGTTGATTCCCGCGAATTACCACCAATTGTTAAAACATGTACAAAGCCTTTGATATTCCATCGATAAGCTTTAATTATCCATTGAATTTTGCAGTACGCTCTATCGGTTTTACCTTCAAGCGAACATCAGCCAACACAACTACAACCCTCTCAACGCTCTTAGCGAATTACATTACAGCACGATCACTCGATGACTCGATATATATTCACGGTTTGTGTGTCACGGGATGGACGGGGATGAACATACATATTCATTGACGGCGCGCCGTACGTGTCCGAGTCGCTGCGCTCCGGTACGGAGGGAGTTTTCTGGCTACACAGGCGTGCAGCGCCCTGATAGAGACGTTGCGAACCCGGGGGTCGCGGAGGCTATAAAACACGCTTAGACCGCGTGTTCTTTCGCGCGTTTTAACACCCGTGGGGTAACCGGGAGCTAACTTATTGCATAATAACAAGCCGTCCCAGCGTGTGCCACTTCGTTGTTGTTCTTTTCTATTTTTTTTTGCACCCCTTTTCTTTCTATTTTCTTCTTTGTCTTTTTTTTTTCTTCGCTCCGCCTCGGGGCGGACGCGAGTGAGAAAGAAAGCCCAATATTACCATACTGTTTAATACGGAGTAGGCCGAGCGTACACGGCGGACCGGACGGGAGTCTCTAACGCGCGTACGGTAAACCACCCCTAATACTATGGTTGGAGCCACCCGAGCTCCGTTCCAGGCCGCCCGGCGAGCCGGAGACGCCGCTCGGATCGGCGACGTGCTGAAACCCTGCGGAGCATTTGGCCGTGTCCAATCGCCGGAAGTCCGTTGTGATGTAAAAATTGTGCGAAAAAAAATGAAGGAACGGTAACGAAGATGCAAGTGACGTATTTGCGCATATGCAAAGTGCCGGGTGGCGGGGCGATCGGTTTTCGCGGTGGCTTCCGTCACGCGAGTTCAGCTGTGGATGACCCGGCAGGGTTTGGAACACAGAAAAAAAACGAGATGTTTTCCTGTAAAATAGGGGCGCGAAAAAAAATTTAACGTGATCTGTTTAGGGGGTTGAGAGCTGAATAAAAAAATTAATGTGTGTGGGGTTTTGATCTCGGCAGTAATTACGCCAAAAATGTATGTAAAGAAATTATTTTTGTGGCCCGGTTACTCGTTGATATGTCCGGCAATGTCCTTTGAAATTTCGTAGACGTGAAATTTAATAATTAAATTATGAAATAATAATATGAAATGTAGCTGAGTTTGAATTGTCTTAGCGAAGAATTTCCGAGTTTCTCCGCTCCCGGTTAATCGGGTTTCTACTGTGATACGAAATGCTGTTATTCGGTAGCGATAAATATGTGGTACGCTACGAAGACGAAGATTTCTCAAACCGATAACACTCGCTGAATCGCTAATGAGCTACGGAAAAATGATTGGCTTCATCCAGTATACATGTGCATTGCATGTGAGGTGGCTTCAGGCGAGATGGTCTATGGCTGTAATTTTATAAAGCTGGCATGAAACTTTTTTTTTGTTCGAGACTTTTCGTTCTTGTTTCCGCATGCGCGAGAGAGCCAAATGCAAATTAAATGAATCCTTTTCTTGAACTTGATTTTTTTCCGATTTTTATTCCATCAAGAAATGTACGAAATTTTCTCCGAAACCCACGCTTCTCAGGTATCCTCAAATACCTATGTCATTTTCATTGTGTATCCTGCAATAATTTTTGTTGTCGAATGCAAATTGCAAAAACAAAATTGCATTGCAAAATCTGCTTCAAAGGCTATGCAATGTTTCGATATGTAGCTGCATATAACGCTCTGTTCACATTTATTCAATAACGAGAAAACAATTTTAATTGCCTCACAGAAATATAATCATTGATGTTTTTTTTTTCATTGGGTCATATTTCTTTCCGATAACGAAAATATTAATTTGCGTTGAATGAAATGTCGCATTTTACAAAATCAGCAGATCGAACAAACATTTTATTTCTTTCACAAAGATAGTTCACAAAGTTCATGGATTCAATGTCACTAAATATGACTGCATCTCGGAAGAATTAAAGAAAAAAATAGTGTCAATTTAAGGAGGTTCTGTCGTATAGAGTTGGTTTCGCATAAATTTGAGAAAACTGAGAATTGCAAACACTGTTCGATGGTATAAAAATCTGAAACAATTCATACGTATACAGAAAAATTAACGGATCATTTTTATTTAAAAAAATGTGGGTCACCGGGATATTTATTCAACAATTTTTTTTCACCAATTTGTTAATAACATTTTACAATTATCATCATGCTAAATTAATATTTCCAGTACCTTTAAAGTGCATGAATTTTTTCAGATTTTTATACCATCGAGAAGTGTTTGCAATTCTCTCTCAATATTCTCGAATTTATGCGAAATGAAGACTATACGACAGGACCTCCTTAAGCATGTTATTTCCATAGTCGCGGCCGTCTCTCCTCGAGTCACCCTAACGTATAATGTGATTTCCCGGACGTTTACTCCGCGGTTCGTCTGATCGCAAACCACCAATCCACTCGTACGACTTTTGCCTCGGCTGATTTATGCTTTCTCGTAAGTATCTATAAGTATCCGTAACCCACGGCGCGCGAGATAAGGTGGTGTGGAGTCCGCGGAGAGCGAACGCTCTGGCGGTACTCCAACTTCCTCGGGGCTGCGGGTTAAACCTCTAACCCTGCACACGGTTGAGCCCGCTGCATACAACTGCGAACCCGGTGTACGAGAAGCTGCTGGTGTATACGGGGGGGAAGGCAATTCACCGTCCCGGCAAGCACAAGGCAAGGGACGCGATGACGTTGGGTCGTAAGTCACGCGCACCGGTCTCGCGGGACGGTTCGATAATTAACTTTGCGGCACTAAATCGGTTATTGGTGTCGGCGACTCGATCATTTTCCGGGCGTGTCGTCGATAAACCTCGTCGTCTAATGTTTACGATTTCATTTACATTTTCATTTTTCGATTCTCGTTATCCGTCGTTACCACTGATGCCTTTTTAAGGAGGCATCGCGAAAATCGCGTACTAAGATTCGAAACATTATTTGAACGTAATTTCAAACGGAAACTACACTAAAAAAGAGTTTATTTTATATATTTTTTGGGACAGAGAAAAAGCAAACCCAATTTTTTTCAAGTGACGACAAAATTCACGTGACGTTTGTAATAAAACTTTTATTTTATTATAACCTGCTAGTTTGTAATAAAATGACAAATTTTACTTTCGAAAAACCGTGCGTTATATTCCTATCCTATTATGGTTATTAGTATAGACTGAGTTATTTTTCTATAACTTTATTTCTGTGTAGAAAAAAAATGGTGATTTTTTTTGTTCATTCAGCAGGATCTCTTTAATTCAGGTGCACCTTTAATGACACGAATTTCTCTTTTAAAGTATATTCACAAATAATGTTTCAAATCTAATGTACGATGGGCTTGAGTGCACCGCCGATGCCTCCTTAATAATATTGCAGGCATTCTCCACGGTGATTCTCGAAGCGAAACGCGAACATCTTATTAGCGGAAACGCGGGATTGAATTTAACAGCGACGACGGTTTATTTTCCGTTCCCAATGGGATATTCGCGCGAGATTATTATAATATATAGTTCGCCGAGTGAATGGGCTTCCCCGTTCTGGGGGCGCCTCGTGTGCCAAAGCTTTCGCGGACGCGTTCGTCTTAATAATGGCTTCAGCCGAAAACCACAGTGAAAAAACTCGCTAGCGCGAAGCGACGCGATTTACGTCGGTTGCGCGTGTATAACACGCGGTGCCTGTGCGAACGTATTAGTTAAACGAGAAAAGATTTTAATTTTAACTTTTTAAAAGCAATTTTTTAAATTTTATCTTTAAAAAATATAATTTTAACTTAAAAAAGAATAATAATTTTATTTTTATAAAAATAATAATTCTAACTAAAAAATAATAATAATTTTAACTTAAACAAAATGTATCTTAAAAAATAATAATTTTAACTAAAAAAATATATTTATGTTAAAAAAATAATAATTTTAACTAAAAATATATTTATGTTAAAAAAATAATAATTTTAACTGAAAAATATATTTATGTTAAAAAAATAATAATTTTAACTAAAAAAATATTTATGTAAAAAAAAAATTTTTACTTAAAAAAGAAATGTATCTTAAAAAAGATAATAATTTTAATTTTTTATAGAAGAATAATTATTACTTCTGAAAAAAATTAATTTTAAAAAGCGCTTCTTCTTCTGTCTGTTTCAGCATCACTGCCGAAACTGCGGGAAGATATTCTGCAACGCGTGCAGCGACAACACCATCGCCCTGCCCAATTCGGCGAAGCCCGTGCGCGTCTGTGACGAGTGTCACGTATTTCTTGTCGGTCGATATTCCGTGGTTAATTGATGGATCGATCAACGTGCTGCTGAATTAAACGGCGAAAACTCTCCCGATGAAGCTTTCATCGTCGCGCGCTCGTCGTCCGAGGAGAAAAGGAGTCTCAACGCGAAAACACGAGTATTTTGTGAGGCCGGAGGGCCGCGTAAACACGTTTAACGAAACAAGAGCGAAGAGTTAACGATATTATACACCAGCTGTCGCAGAAAGAAAAGTTTCCTATTTTTTGCACGGTTTTTTCAAACAGCAAAACTTTATGTATTCTGTACATACATGCGATAGATAGTAAAGCCGGAGGCGGGCGTCACTTGCTACTTTTAAACCGCCTTGTTTGTTCACTTTTCTCGATGCTGATTTCGTATGAATGATATTATAAAATTGTCCAAAACCATCAACTGCGCGTGTCTAATTTTTATTTCACAACAGTTCGAATTCTTCTTCCTTCTCCGAATCCAACTGTTGCACCTGTACAAAACGCGTTCAACGTTTTGCGATCGTTATTTTTATCCGAGACGTTTAGTCCTTGCGAACAATATTCATATCTCCTAAATTCGAGGAACACGAGAGAGAATTGCAAACACTTTTCGGTGGTATAAAAATCTGAAAAAATGCATGCATATTAAAGGCACTGAAAAGATTAATTTAGCATAATAATAATTTGAAAATATTATTAACAAATTGATGAAAAAAAATAATTATTTAACATATATTTCAATGACCCAAGATTTTTTTTTTCATGAAAATGATTCCTTCGTTTTTCCGAATACGTGTGAATTTTTTCAGATTTCAGAGTTCACATTAAATTTTCACATATTTTCCCTATAAAAAACGCACAAAATTCAATGTGAACTCTAAAATCTGAAAAAATCTCTATGGATTCTCACAGGTTGTACGGATTTCATCGAACCAGATGAAATCCCAATCGGAATCGGATCGCATATTGGGGACTCCGCAATGGATTTTCTACATGATGATCTTTGCCTCCTTCCATCCGACCTTCCGGTTTCGAAAAAACAGCGTGCAATTGTTCAAAGGCGTTCAGAAAAACGAGCAGCTCGTAATGCGTATTATATAGAGCTGGTGTAAGGCACCAGTTTGGAGCATAAACCCTCGGCAATATAGCCAATAGGTAGAAACGGCTGAGAGACGGGCGTGCGAAGCGCAAACCCGACATTACCACCCTCGCATTTCTAATCTCAGCTAGCGCGCGTTTAGTTCGCGCACCACCATCTATTCCGCGGTGGTCTTGCAACCCTCGTTGCTCTGTATACGCGAGGCATCCAGCCGGCTAGACTCATTTATCGTTGTGAACTGGACGTCGTTCGGCGCAGCAGCAGCAGGAACAGCAGTCGATGCAGCAGCGCGACGTCGTAGCACTAAAGACGGGAAGCTTTTTGCCACTACGATCGCTATCAGGGGCTATGAATGCGCGTTCCATGGGAATATCGACGCCTGCCTTATATCCAGCTCCACTGTGGAACACAACAGAACCGTGAAATTTCGTTTTACCGCATCGCCGTTCCGTGCGGATATTTGCATGTGCGGCAGCAGCGGGTTTTAGCTCCTGGCGTTCGGCTGTGCATCCAGGCACCGGAAGTTAATGATAATTACCTCTCGGTTTAGCGTTTCCTAATACGTTTAACATTTAGATATTATCGTCGGCGTTGCCGGGGATCGAGGTTTGAATGCGATGAAGCGCTCTGGCCGGATCTATGATTTCTGAAAAAAAAAGTTGAGAAAAATTATTTTTTTCAAAACCGATTAAAAAAGGTTGCTAACCAGTGTTTTCGGGGGTAGAATATGCGACTTGAGGACGATAGTATAGGTTAAAAGACGATATTTTGAAAAGAAAAATTTCCGAGGTCGATTTTGGCGATTTTCGGTCTGGAGCCGGATCTACGATTTCTGACAGAAAATATATTTTTTTCGTCGCCAAAAAAATATTTTTTTCAAAATCGATTAAAAAAGGTTAATAACCAGTGTTTTCGGGGGTAGAATATGCGACTTGAGAACGATGGTATAGGTTAAAAGTCGATATTTTGAAAAGAAAAAAAAATTGGGGTCGATTTTTGCGATTTTCGGTCCGGAGCCGGATCTACGATTTCTGACAGAAAAAATATTTGTTTCGTCGCCAAAAAAATATTTTGTTCAAAATCGATTAAAAAAGGTTAATAACCAGTGTTTTCGGGGGTAGAATATGCGACTTGAGAACGATGGTATAGGTTAAAAGTCGATATTTTGAAAAGAAAAAAAATTAGGGTCGATTTTGGCGATTTTCGGTCCGAAGCCGAATGTATGATTTCTGCACACAAAAAACTCGCCAACATTTTTTTTTTTTAATTTCGATTAAAAAAGGTTGTTAACCAGTGTTTTCGGGGGGTAGAATATACGACTTGAGAACGATGGTATAGGTCAAAAGTTAATATTCTGAAGAAAAAATAATCTGAGGTCGATTTTGGCGAAAAAAAATCAATACTAAAAATCGATAAGTGGAGAAATAAAAATAATTGAGTCGATGGCAAAATATGCGATTAGCATCCGGGACGCTCCCGTTACGTTAAAGGACGAAACTCCGTTCGCGCTCCACTTTCGCTGTAAATACTTCAGCATCGAGTAACGAGCTTAAAAGTCCGAGTCGAAATCCAGACGCTCCAAATGAGTGAGCCGCTTGTGTACATTGAAAGTGGGATGTACGCTAGTTAGACTGGTCCGATGTGCAACTAATACATCGGCCGACATACCTGCGGCCTTCACATATATTCTCGGCAAAGTCTGTAACGTTATATAATACACACTAGTAACGAGCTTTTGCGCTCGCCGGAGCCAATTCTACGGGACGACGAAAGTTTTACAAGAGTTTCGACGTTGACGCGTGAAAAGGATGGAAAATCAGAGGGAGAGAGAGAGAAGGAAATAAACGAAACGCGAAGGCGCAACGACGAGCCTGGGGATTCAGCAAAGGGAGCAGGACGAGGAGGGCAGAGGGAGGAAGAGTGGGAGGAAGGTTGGCGCGAAAACCATTTGGAAATAGCGTAAACAAGAATCTTAGAAGGAGTACGTCCTCCTTCGGCGCATGGGCGGGTGTGTTTCGCGAGGGTGAAATTGTACAGCCATAAAGGGGAAAGAGGTGAGGAATGTCTAAGTAAAGAGCGTGACGAGGGAAGGCCGACGCGACGAGCGAGGCTCGCGCAGTTAGTTCGGTTCCGTCTATCAGGCATTTCGCGTCGAATCTGCTAACTTTTAATTTTTATTCATTTTAATTCATTTTAATCCATTTTAATTCATTTTAATTCATTTTAATTCGTTTTAATTCATTTTTATTCATTTTTATTCATTTTTATTCATTTTTATTCATTTTTATTCATTTTAATTCATTTTAATTCATTTTAATTCATTTTAATTCATTTTAATTCATTTTAATTCATTTTAATTCATTTTAATTCATTTTAATTCATTTTAATCCATTTTAATTCATTTTTAATTCATTTCAATTCATTTCAATTCATTTTAATTCATTTTAATTCATTTTAATTCATTTTAATTCATTTTAATTCATTTTAATTCATTTTAATTCATTTTATTTCAGTTTAATTCATTTTAATTCATTTTAATTCAGTTTAATTCATTTTAATTCATTTTAATTCAGTTTAATTCATTTTAATTCAGTTTAATTCATTTTTATTCATTATAATTCATTTTCGTCTGGCGTTCAGATCGTGGCACTTTTTTCTATTCTTTGCGAATACGATTATCGTTCGTCCCTCTAATATAAAAATGTATAACAAATTTACAAAATGGAAGCGCTTCAAAAACTGGAACCTCGCGTTTTTGGCGAAAAAAATGGAAAAAAGGATTTTCGAGGCGCAGTACAATCGTTAATACATTCCGTCGATTATGGCTTAAACTACGTCTTCGTCTCAAAGCGAAATGATATTTCTAAGGATCTGCATTCAAAGCCCGAGCACTGTTCGAACGTGGTTTAAGAGTTCCTTTCACCGAGAACCATGGCGCAAAGGAACTCGTTGAATTAAAAAAAAAGAAAAAAAAAAAAAAATGTTTGTTGAAAAAGTTCATCGAGTTGGCCTGGAAAGCGCTATGCGCATGTGGGTCGTGTACACGGAGCCCGTTGAGGTATGAGTTCGGGGTTGCGCGCACCTTTACCACCTGCACAGGCGTGCGCGTTCTCGCAAACTTGTCGGCTGTCCACGACTTTCGAAAGCTCGTTAGCCGCGAGCGAGCTTGTAAACGAGGGTAAATTGAAATCGATTCGAAAGCGCGCGAGTATATCGTGGCCCACATCGATCGAGGCACCGTGGCGGTATAACCATTAGAATGCAGTATATTGTATATAATGCAGCTAGAACTGAGCTGTCTTCGTGCCGTCGATTTATCGTCGTCGAGACTTCCGCCTCTCTCTCTCTCTCTCTTTCTCTCGATCTTCTTCCTCTTCATGGCGAATGCAGGTGCGTTCGTCACCACTTTGCACGCTGCCGAAAGGACAGGTGGAGGTGTGGAGGGCTGGGAAGGACGAGGTATGCGGCTTCCGTGTCGTCTGCTCGTCCGATCACCGTCAAGGCAAACCCATGGGGGTCGCGAGATGGCGCGCGTCGATGGTGGTAAGTTGGGTCCACTGGTGCTCGAATCACAAGTGAAAATTGCATGCATAAGACCTGTCCAAAATTTTATGAAATTCGCAACATTTTTACTGTACAAAGGTGTACGAAATTTACAAATCAATTTTTATCGCGATATCTTGATTTCTGAATTTTTCACAGAATTTTTTAGCCCAAAGTTGAGTTGCGTTTTTCGCGAAAAAAAAATTGTAGGTTTCGCAAAGTTTGAAAACCCTATCCGATGGGAAATTTTCCGCTGATTCCGAAAAACACCGTTGTTTGCCTGAAAAAGAGATAATTCGATGATAAAAATGCAAAAAATGATTTTTCACTTTTTTCGGAATTTCGTGACTTCGCTAAAATCGAGGGGACTTATTTTTCGATCGACCAAACCTGGACCGCGAGGTGGAATGCGATATCTTGATTTTTAAATTTTTTACAGAATTTTAAAGTCAGACCCCCAAAAATCGCAAAAACACGACATAATTTGCGAATTTTGAGGGTCTGAATTCAACATCCTGTAAAAAATTCAGAAATCAAGATATCGCGTTCCGCTTCACGGCATTCTCTTCGTTATAGAGTTTTCTCTCGAACGCAAAAAGAATACCCAGGTTTGGTCGATCGAAAAAAAAGTTAGCTCGATTTATCGAACTGACGAAATTTCGAAAAATGTGAAAAATCATTTTTTGCATTTGTATCATCGAATTTTATGTTTTTCGGGCAAACAACGGTGCTTTTCGGAATCAGCGGGAAATTCCCTATCGGATAGGGTCTTCAAACTTTACAAAAACCAACATTTTTTTTCTCGATTTCACCAAATTTGCACGTTAATTTCACGTTAATTTCCTTAACGATCAACATTTTCAAGTAATTTCGAGCAAAAGAACTTGCCACACTTGTGTATTAAATCGAACACATATATTTTTACCACATGTATCGCAAACGCGCAAAATTCGGTGTCTAGAGACGCATGAAGGAAAACTGCTAATCACACAGCGCGAGATTACAGTTTCGTGCCATTGGCTCGAGGCTTCTGAGCTGCTCCGAGATCGATCGAGCGAGAAACCCGTATAGAGTGTATAATACACATTATAGCCCAACTGTGTACCTAGAGCGCGGCGCCCGTGTTTCTCGAAGACCGCCTCGCTCTCTTCTCTCTGCCTACTTGCGACGTAGCCGATGAATAAAAAATTGAAACCGTCTTCTCTCAGCGGTGCTCGATAACCCAATCAACCCCGACGACAGCCCCACCGCTAGGAAATCTCGCGTAGCACTTGGTATCATAGCGCAGAATTCGTGGTTACCTCTCGCCCTACCGCCAACGTGTTCTCTATTATTCAAAAGTATAATTATGTTTTAGTTTAATGAGAGAATTGCATTTTCCACGCCGCAACCGGAAAGCTAAATATTCAGGGTATAGTTATTAGACGTAAGACGGTTTATTAAGAATGTACACGCGGGTTTCTCGCCTTCGAGAAATGTGACGCTGGGAATTATGGAAGAACAACCGTTGGTTGTTGGCTTACGCGACTATTTTGGTAGTTATGTGACTTACTTCAGCCATCAAGCGGTTAGAGCGACAGAGGTATAACTTGGGAATTGTTATTGGAGCTTTTATCACTAATAATAAGTACCGACTACTCTTACCATTTGCACCTACAGTTATTTTCTTCGCTGTGTAAAAGAATACAATGATTTCAAATTTTTCGAAATAGAAAGTTTCGAAAAATTCGCCGACCCAATTCAGCTCGGTTTCGATTTATTTTTTTATGTAAAAAAAAACATTTTTATTTAAAAAGTACATTTTTATGTTCCAAAAAAAGGTTTTTCACATTCTTTTAATGCGCCGATGGAAAATTTGTTTAAAAATATCATAGATAATTCAAATCTTAAAAAAACTAAGAACATTTGTGCTTTTGAGAGTTATGTCAATTATATAAAAAAATTGTGGATCAAATCGAAAGGGTTAAGAATGAGACCCAGGTCGAAACCAAATCGAATGTCCCACACGCTGCATGTAAATTACGCTTTTAATCGTTGAGCGAATGAAGAATCTCTGATATAACAAAAAGAGCACAATATGCAAAAATTCGTCACTTCGTAGTTACGAACCCAAGAATTTTCTCCAGCTATACACAATAAATCCACCAATCTGTACAATAATTAATGTCGTCCAACGCGGCGAGCCATCGACCACGTTTTGTCCGAAACGTCGAAACGTCGACGTGCAAAGCAATGCAATTAATATGAACATGATAAACCATATTTTTGTCATACATAACGCAACGCATGGATTATAATGTGCACTACACAGTAGTAAATTCCGATTTAGTTGCTTTAACACATATATCGTACCTGGACATGTATTTCATGGCTGCAGATTCCAACCCCAGGAATATTGCATGTACATAATGAGCGTATACGACAATCGTACATAATGACGTTTGACCCGCACGATGAGATTCGATTTTTATGCTCCAAAAAAAGGTTTTTCACATTTTTTTACCATGCCGTTCGGAAATTTATTTGAAAAAATCGTAGATAATTAAAATCGTTCAAGAAAAAAAGTGCTTTTTGGAGTTATGTCAAACATATAAAAAATTGCGGATCCAATAAAAAAGGGTTAAAGGTCAGACCGACGTCAAAACCAGGTGAAATGTCCTCCATGCTGCATGTAAATTACAGCATAGTTGACGCGGCGAGCCATCGACCACGTTTTGGCCGAAACGTCGAAACGTCGACGTGCAAAGCAATGCAATTAATATGAACATGATAAACCATATTTTTGTCACACATAACGCAACGCATGGATTAAAACGTGCACTACACAGTAGTAAATTCCGATTTAGTTGCTTTAACACATATATCGTACCTGGACATGTATTTCATGGCTGCAGATACCAACCCCAGGAATATTGCATGTACATAATGAGCGTATACGACAATCGTACATAATGACATTTGACCCGCACGATGAGATTCAATTTTTATGCTCCAAAAAAAGGTTTTTCACATTTTTTTACCGTGCCGTTCGGAAATTTATTTGAAAAAATCGTAGATAATTAAAATCGATCAAGAAAAAAAGTGCTTTTTAGAGTTATGTCAATCACATAAAAAAATTGCGAATCCAATAAAAAAAGGTTAAAGGTCAGACCGACGTCAAAACCAGGTGAAATGTCTTCCATGCTGCATGTAAATTACAGCATAGTTGACGCGGCGAGCCATCGACCACGTTTTGTCCGAAACGTCGAAACGTCGACGTGCAAAGCAATGCAATTAATATGAACATGATAAACCATATTTTTGTCACACATAACGCAACGCATGGATTAAAACGTGCACCACACAGTAGTAAATTCCGATTTAGTTGCTTTAACACATATATCGTACCTGGACATGTATTTCATGGCTGCAGATTCCAACGCGAGGAATATTGCATGTACATAATGAGCGTATACGACAATCGTACATAATGACGTTTGACCCGCACGATGAGATTCGATCGGTTCCCGACGCACAGCGTCTGAAATTCTATCCACCCCGTGTGCATATATTATATCGTATTATCATGCAAACGTGCAACTCGAGCCGGCTTCGAAGCGTCCATGTGACGCTATAGCGCCGACCGAATCATTAATAATAAAGTATTGTTTTGCACAGCTTCGTCGTACGCCTGTTTTTTTTCCACTTGTGTTTTATCGCACCCGGTGTGACACACGACACGACAATCGTGGCTCGCTTCCGACCTCTTTGTGCAGCCTGTAGCTCGGATCGTGCATCCAATAACCCGCCAGCCTTGTTCCCTCAGAACGCGCTTAATGAGTACGTCGGAAAAAACAGTCTTCGAACGCCTCGCTCGGCGCTGAACACGATCGTCGTGACAAGATCCGAGCTCGATTCCAGCGCACGCAACGAATTTTTGGTCTCGTTGCTCGTCTTCAGGAAATTTGCGACATGAAAAAGAGCTGGACCTTTTTCGTTGTCTGTATCGCATTTTTTTTTTAAACTGGCATCGTTTTCCTGTGAAGGAAATCATTCGGGATGACCTGAGGTAACGTAGGGTTCTGTCGGACCTTTGATATGGACACAATAAAAGGGATTTTCATATCACTCCCTATTGAGGCTCCTAGGTAAGACAATTCTACGTTTCCACAGAGAAGTTTAATAAAGGCTTGATAAGAAAGTCACTTAAATTATTAATCATTTTTATAATTAATCATTTGTAATTAATCATTTTTACATTAATGATTTTTAATTAATAATTTTGACATTAATAACTTTTTAATTAATAATTTTTGTCCAAATATGTACCAACGAACTAATTCGGGCAAACAATGAAACAATCAACTTTGTCGAATATATTTATAGATGGAAAAAGCTTTACATCAACAAAAGTGGTTAGTTGGAAAAACAATCTTTAATTTCTGCAATCTTCAATTGCTAAACATTTTTTTAATTCATGAAATTCTTTAGGAATCTTTTTTAATTTATGAAATTCTACACCGAAATTCCGCATGAAAAGTTGCACTTACCTCCCTTCTGGCATAATATACTAATTACGATAGTACCTCGAAACAAATTTTTTGACGACATGAGTTTACAGCGCAAGCCGAAGGCGAGTGTTGTAATCACATGAATTACGTATCCAATCTTAATTAACAAGTGAATGTAAATATAAAACACTGGCGGAACAACAACAATTTTTCTTGTATCGTCATCATACGACGACACGACGGTCATCAATGTGCAGCGCCATAATACAACACAGTGAACGCGTAATCAAAGCCCAAAAATGCCTCCCTTCGCGTTACATAACCGGATGAACGACCCGCGCGCGTTTTGTCGAGCTCAAAAGCTCGCGCGGTAATTAAATGAAAAATTAATTAAAAAATAAATTAAAACACGTTTCCATGGCTCAACGATGTAACAGGCCAAATGAATTAGCGCTGAATGTTCGCCGTGGAAATGCAGATCGGGCGCTGACAATAAGTGGGCCGAGCGAAATGATGATATTGTTTTAATCCGGAATAAATGAAAGCTGATTTTTCAAATGGCGGCCGAGGCATAATTGACGATGAGCGGATGTGGGTCGTGCAATAATTAAACGGGGAAAAATCGCGGCGGCACCGACGCCGAGTGGGAACGACGCGAATGCAACGGATCCACCCTCTTCGACGGGGATCGCGACGCGGGAACGCGACGCCTGCGCGCCCGCTTGGCGGGAGCGCGCGGACACCGCGCGCCTCGGGTGCTACCCCGAGTCCCTCGAATGCAGCCCTTAGTTGACGTGAGCGCGTCGTGAACGTCGCAATGCTCGTTCTCGCGATTTCGGTGGTGTGTCTCGCGACGTGGACAAATGGGCTCAACGACCCGGCACCAGGTAAAATAATAAATAAATAGACGAACGAGGGAATAAATCAAATTCGATATAGCACATGACGATAGATTTTCTCCATGGGAAGAAAAAAATTAAAAATTGTACCACCAGCAAAGTCTTCAAGTGAACAATTTTGATTGTTATAAAATTATCTTTATATTCGCTTGAAAAATCAACAACCCGGCAGCAGGTAAAATAATAAATATATAGACGAACGAGGAAATAAATCAAATTCGATGTAGCACATAACGATAGATTTTCTCCATCGAAAGGAAAAAAAAATGGTACCACCAACAAATTCTTCAAGTGAACAATTTTGATTGTTATAAAATTATCTTTATTTTCGCTTGAAAAATCAACGACCCGGCAGCAGGTAAAATAATAAATGAATAGACGAACGAGTAAATAAATAAAATTCAATGTAACATGATGATAGATTTTCTCCGTCGAAAGAAAAAAAATACTTGTACAACCCGCGAATTCTTCAAGTGAACAATCTTGCTTATTACAACATTATTTTTATTTTCGCTTGAAAAATCAACGACCTGGCAGCAGGTACAGTAATGAATAAATAGACAAACAAATAAATAAATCACATTCGATGTAGCACATGACGAGATTTCTTCGACCGAAAGAAAAAAAAATGGTACCACCTGCAAATTCTTTAAGTGAACAATTTTGCTTGTTACAAAATTATTTTAATTTTCGCTTGAAAAATCAACGACCCGGCAGCAGGTAAAATAATAAATAAACAGACAAACAAATAAATAACTAAAATTCGATGTAGCTCATGACGATAGATTTCCTTCGTGACAAAAATGGTACAATCTACAAATTTTTGAAGTGAACAATTTTGCTTGTTAAAATAACGTTTATCTTGGCTTGAAAAATCAATGAACCAAAATGAGAAATTCCGAAAAAAAATAATCCGACATGAAGACAGATTTCCTTCATCGAAAAAAAAACAAAAAACTGCCACCACCTGCGAATTCTCGAAGTGAAAAATTTCTCTCATTAAAAACTAACGTTTCACTTTATCCCCCTCAAAAAATCAATGAATCGCACGGCGAAATTTTGCGAAATTTAATCGCGCCCCGAGTTCGCCCCGTGATTAAATCAATGTAATCGCACGTGACGCGCCGGTTGCTTAGTGGTGCACGATTAGTTGCTTGTCGGGTGCGCTACGCGATTTCACGAGCAGGCCGCGCGCGCGAACCGGTCGGGCAGATTGTGTGCGCGGCGTCGCGATCGCGCGAGAATTATACACGCGAAATAGAAACGTAGAGTGCGACGCGGGCGAAGGCGGCACGTATATCGGTGGTGTCCCCAGACGTCCTGGCCGCTCGCCCGACAGGCAATTAATTATCAGCGCGAAAGTGTGAGGCGCAGGTTCGCCGTCCAAGTCCAACGAACCTCGCGTCTTATCCCGTCGCGTGATAATCACCACAGTGCTCGAGTCAACATTTTGCTATATAGGGGAAACCGGGGTAAAACGGGCCCACCGTTTAAAAAAGCCTCAAAACTTACGACGGAGACGGGGGTCCATTTTGCCCGCATTTTTTTTTTTTTTTTTTTCGGTGATCAAAAAGGTTTGATTTTTATTTTTTCGATGATCAAAAAGGTTTTTTTTTTCGATGATCAAAGTTTTTTTTTTTTTTTTCGATGTTCAAAAAGGTTTGATCATCGAAAAAAAAAAAAAATGAGGGCAAAATGGACCCCCGTCTCCGTCGTAAGTTTTGAGGCTTTTTTCTTCGTCAAAACTTTTTTCCCCGTCGTCCTCCGTGATTTTTTTTTTTTCGCAGGCTTCTTCGGCAAAAGTCTTTTTCTCCATCAACTCTTGCCTGTACGGCGAATCCGTCACGACTAAAATGTGCTTTTGTGTCACATTTTAGTAAAAGACCCAAATAATCAACACTCATGCCGATCGGTAGCGTTTTGTGTACTAACTCATATTTGTGCTGGATTCTGAGGGGGGCACGTTTTACCCCGGACATTTTTTTTTTGCCGACGCTCAAAATTTATGATTGATATCGAATTTTTGAGTGAAAAGCAATAAAAAACACTTTGGGTTTTGTCATAGAGCCATTTTTTGCTTAGGGTGCCAGTTTTACCCCGGACATTTTTTTTTGCTGACGCTCAAAATTGATGATAGATATCGAAATTTTTAGTGAAAAGCAATAAAAAACACTTTGGGTTTTGTTATGGGGCCATTTTTTGCTTAGGGGGTCCGTTTTACCCCGGTGTCCCCTACGTTTTGTCTCACCGCCGCGATGGAGCTAAGCGAAAAGCGAAAATATAGGTCCTGCGGGACCTTTGAACGAACGATTACCGCCCGGTTGTCGTCGGGTGAAATCGGCTCCGCAGCATGAAAATCACGCACGTGTGCCTCGTTGATTCGCAGTTTATCGGCGCACGGATGCACTAAAACCTATTAATTCCGGCGGTAAGCCGCGCGGAATGTGGACACGCTGTAGGGTCGACCGTGATTGCGGGGTTATTGTGATAGTGACGCTTTAATCGTTTTGTTTTCTATAAGCGCCGACTTTTTTACTCTCGCACACGTAGTCAGCGCGCGATACCCGCCGCAGGTGAATTTTTACGGGTGGGTGAAAAAAGTGAATTTCCATGCAAATTGGAAAAATTATGTAACATTGTTTTTTTTTTATTTCTTGAATTTTACGCAGATCGTGAATAGGAAGAGTACCTTTTTTTGCGGGAAGTGTGGTATTTTTATTTTGATGAGCGGATTTTTATTCGATTGTAGTCTCAATTTTTCAGTCATTGTGATGCTCGTTCCAATCAAATCTGGGTTAACAAAGATTGCCGAGTATTTTTAATAAATCACGTGTATTAAATAAGAAGATTGATCTTTTTTCTTCATTTTTTAATAATTTTTTAAATTAAGAAATGTTAAAAACTACAAGAAGTAAAATCTTCCCCACTTTGGCTGTAAGATAGATCATTTTGTTATTGAACGAAGTGTTTTTTAGAATTTTATCAGATTTTTTAGTTATGATGTTTTAGATGTCACTTTAAAAATATATTTAAAAAAACGGCAATAAAAAAATGGGTAGTTGAGGGTCCAACTAAGAATATAAAAAATAATGAGCCAAATTGAAAAGATCGAGGTCAAATCCAGGTCGAAACGGGGTGGAATTCCCCGTATATAAGAAACTATATCAATCAATTTGGCTTCCGCACAGAGGAAGCAAAACAGCGACACTATAAACAGTATAAAATAATGGGAAAGCAATTTTGAACGTCTACTTTGCAGATTTGTTTATACGCGCTGCATGTAGCTGCCGCGTCAATAACTTTAAATTTGCAAAAAAAGAAAAAGATCCGAAAGCGAATGCCGGGGCTGACACAAATTGAATTTCGAAAGTGACGCGCATAAAGTTTTCTCTGCAAGAAAACGTTAGGTTAAAAAAAACTTAGTTTGACGAGTGATTTAATCATTTTGGAATTATTATTATGCAAAATTAATCTCTTCAGCACCTTCAATTGGCTTCATTTTTTCAGATTTTTATTCCATCGAGAAATGGTAGAAATTTTCTTAAAATTTCCTTTGAAATTTTTTTTTCTGTTGATTTGATTAACAATTTTTTATTTCGTCAATTTGTTAATAATATTTTGGAACGATTATACAAAAATTAATCTCTTCAGCAGCTTCAACGTGCTTCATTTTTTCCGATTTTTATTCCATCGAAAAATCGTCGAAATTTTCTTTGCAACTCACATTTGAAGAAGCCCTTTCGAACACAAATATTCGACGTGTGGCAATCGAGCAGTCAGAACTTTCTTCGCGCCTCAAAGACGGCTGGGGCAACATTCTGAAAATCCGTAAACCTCAGCCCGATGCACTCCTGTCGGGCTGCACGTTTCAAACTGCAGCAAACCGATGATAATAATCGTTATTCACGAAAATGGTTGCGAGCAGACGTTTCGGCGTATATTCGCTTATACGCCAAATTGATCCGAGCGCGATTTCGCGAATCGCCTGCAGAAGCTTTTCTCTTGCGCCATTCGGCCTTATACATCCACCTGACATTCGTTTCGCTCGATCGTTATTCCAACACGCGTACAACGCGCCGTTTACGGCCCTCCGAAGTCTCTTTGGCCTCTTTGGTCCGCGAACGAATTTCAAATAATTTCGCGGATGTAAATAGACGAAGGAATATGTAAAATGGACTGTGGATGGTATCGTAAGGTGGTGTATGTTAAGCAGTGCGTTCCGAACGGTGGTGGAGCGTGAGTCGAACCGATTCAGTTTTGGGGGTGCCGTTCCGATAATTTTATGGTTATTCCATTACCCGCTGTGCCGAGACGCGACTCGGATCAGGACGTTATACTCGCACTCAACCCCCACGACAATCCGAGCCTCCCGCTTGTGTGTTCATAAATCAGCTTGAAAATCAGCCTGCATCCTTTTTGCTTCCTCGTAGAGGTAGATTTGTTTTTGTGAACGTTTTCGTTTTCGAGATTTTCATATAAGTGACGTCAGAATAATTCAAAACAGTTAGAAAAGTGACTTAGAAAAATATCACAAGAACGGCTTTCTCAATTGAGCTGAAATTTGGCACCTTCATGTGTGATAATAAAAAATAAAAAATAAAAAATAATAATATTTATTCATTTCTTAATTTTTAGAAAAATGTCTGCGTTGTCTCTGGTTGCCGCAAATTTGTAGCAATCGAGCTAAATAATTTTCTTATTCTATAAAGTTGATGAGTATCGCGGTGTTGTTGTCGATTTATTCGGCCTCTGATTGGTCGTGGCTAAACGGAAAAACCATCAGTTTACTATCTTTCGAAATATTTCTGTCGCAGAAAAATACTGAACAAAATATCGGTTTTTGTCAGTGGGAAGTAAAACCCGAGTAAAACATTGCGTGCGAAGCGACGCTTTCAGCCATTGGCGAACTCAACCTACTGCTTTACCTGAAAAACAGCGAATTCCCGCGACAGAACCGGTGCAGTAATGTTATAAGTCATGGTGTCATAATGGCATTTGCATATCAATCACTGTCAAATGTCAATCATTCCTGACGTGTCCCATTTGCATTCGTTTTTCAGACTAGGAGATGTTAGAAATTCTGAAGCATTATCAATAAGTCTATGAAGACAAAGGACTATAATATGCATTCCGGATATATTAAAAAAAAACTCCATTAAGTAATTCAGAGCACAGAAAAGGTTGAAGCTATTCTTAAATGTTTCTTGAATCTGTCCTCAATTTTTATTCTATTTATTGCTGTACGTTTTTTATGAGAAATTCATTGAAAAAGTTGAAGCTATTCTTAAATGTGTCCTGAACCTGTCCTCAATTGTTATTCTATTTATTGCTGTACGTTCTTTATGAGAAATTCGTTTTTCTATTTTTAAAGGGTTCCTATATTCGATCACATACGGAAGTGCTCGATTCTTATTTCCCTAACGACAACAATTAATTATTCCCCGACACCTCGTCTACGTCCTCATTCCCCCCGCCATCAATTATCGTGTACGTGTCACCCACCTGAGAATTCAACAGTTGACGGGTGACGTTGATACTAATGGAAGGGTGAAGCCGATTGGATTGCTCGTTTTCGGTGCACATTTTAGTAATTCGACGGATATGTACTGCCTGTCATCGAACTTTATTTCGAGCCTCAACCCTTTCTCACCTTTGGCCCGTCGTCGTGAGGTGACAAAATCCGAGCCTCCTACGCGCTTTTATCGATCAGATTGCCCATACGATGTACACTAAGAGAAATCGTTCTGATGGGATCTATTCGAAAGAAATAAAATTTATTTGAATGAAATGAAAATTTATTTGAATGAAATGAAAATTTATTTGAATGAAATCAATTTTATTCGATTCAAATAATCCTAGTAGGCAAGCCATTAAATAAATTATTTACTTATTTTATTTTATATTTATTTATATTTATTTGTTTTATATTTATGTATATTTATTTATTTTATATTTATTTATATTTATTTATTTTATATTTATTTATATTTATTTATTTTATATTTATTTACTTATTAAATAATTTATTTAATGGCCGGCTTACTAGGATTTATTTGGATCAAATCAAATTTATGTCATTCAAATAAATTTTATTTGTTTCAGATAAAATTTATTTCATTCAAATAAATGTTATTTGTTTCAAATAAAATTGATTTCATTCAAATAAATTGTATTTGTCTCGAATAGATCCCATCAGAACGATTTCTCTGGGTGTATCGCAATGATACTCGTGTCTTCAACTTTATTAAGTAAAACGTAGCTCGTATAGCTTTGAAAAATTCCTTTTAACATCTATATCCAGCCGTAAATATGCTTTCTCATTTTTCACGATTGATATCTATTTATAGTGCATGAAGGGAAATCGTTCCGTCGATATCATATGTTGGTCCCTCGCATTTTTTTTGTCTAGTCAGTATCTTCATCGGACGACAATTCCTCCACAAATGTGGATACTGAGTGATTTATCGTCTGTATTATCGTTCTACTTGATTAAAATCATTTACTAAAATCATTTATTATTTTGATAAAGTTGTTATAAATCATATGGTTTATAAAACTGATAGCGTAGCACTCACTGCGTAGCTACTGCCGTCTGTCTTAAAAAAAACGTCTGCATGGTTTGTTTGTAAAAAAAAGTTTTTCTTTTGAGTTGAGGTCGGCATATTTCTGCTGCGCACAAACTCCTCACAGTCGCGTATTTCCATTTCATTTTTACCGCACGGTCCGCGGTAAAATGTGGGTTATAACAATGAGATGTAGGTTATTATACGATTGTCCGTGCGGAACAAGCTAAATTAATAAAAATGTTGCACCGTAGGATTGGAAGTAATTTATATGTTGAGAAACCAAAAGCATGATGCGGTGGTATGTACAAATATTTGAGGTAAAAGAATTCGCGGAACCGTTAAAAGGGCAAACCAAAGGTTATATGACGGTCCATTTAAATGAAAAAAATGGTACCTTCCAATCATCCTGTATGAAAACAATATCAATTGTTGCAATTGTTTCAGTTGCGCTCCACGCATAATTTCTATCGCCAAGGTAGTTTTAATGAAGCCTCGATCAATGTATCAAAACGTGCAGAAATGACCCAAGTAAAAAAATTATATGAGGCTTCTATGAAAGGCTTTATTACACAAGCTATATGCGAAAGTGGACATATAGAATTTTCGTATATTTAGTATAATGTATATGAAATTATAGAATCAATTTCGATGTATAGAACTATACAAACAAACATATTGTATATACTTTGTATACACTATAAAAAACTTCTGTAAAATTATAGGCAGCATTTAAGCATTTAATATAATATCGATATATTTCATATAGATTATACAAAATATATAAAAATGCTATATGTCCACTTTCGCATGTAGCTTACATATAAACTTCACATAATTGTTTTCCTTTATATATGAATTACATGGTATTATATATTAAATCTTATATAATTTTTTTACTTTATAGTAGAAAAAAAACATTGCCCGCACTCATCGAATTCGCCATTACTTTTTTTCTAAACGCAATAGTTTTCACGAAAAATTAAAAAAATTGGATTATTCTCAACTTTTTTTTTGCGTCAACTGGGTAAGAGCGCGCAATAGTACGAAACGCAATAGTTTTCACGAAAAATTCAAAAAATTAGATTAAATTCAACTTTTTTTTGCATTCAACTGGGTAAGCGCGCGAAGCGCATATGGCCCCCTAATATGAATTATGTATATACAATATAAATGCATAGGTGCCGTATATACGTGCAGGCTGTAGTAGGTGCCACTGTCGTGTTATATTGGGCGCGTTGAGGGCGCGTGTCAACCACTCGCCGCCGCATATGCCCCCTCGCTTTGATACCGATTGACCGTATACAAACACATACGCGGACCCGTTGTGCCCGCGGGACGGCGGTTTCCTGTTTGCGAATTAGGTGCAATCAAATGCGAAATCTCACCTGCAAATATAGACTCCTCGCTCTCGCGCGCCCCGTTCCAAACACCCCTCGACGTGTCCCCCCCCCCCCCCCCCCCACCCGTTCCCGGCCGGCTTTCCCTCTCGCGCTAATTTCCTCTAGTACTTGGTCATCGGGGAAGCGAGTGCGTTTCAGACAGTCAATCGATAGCTCTTCAAATTCACTCGCGGTCCTAGCGCGGTCGGTTTTATTTTTAATTGTTTACTTTCTTAATACCTCTGCTTTTTTCAAAAGCGTGCCCAGGTGGAAAAAAATGGTTTATATACAGCGCTCATAAGGTAAAGGTACCGGTTTCGGACACCTTTGGCCCTGTTTCGGCCACCAAGTTCGAAAGCACAGAATTATTTGTATTGTTACAATGAAATAAAATTGCATCGATAAACTTGTTCATTTATATGTATACTTTCGAAGTATCAACATAAAAATACAGAAAACGATAATTTGAAATAAATATATAGTGAAAATGTCCGAAACTGGTACAGTGACCGAAACCGGTACTTTTACCTTATATGGAATTGGGCATATATATTCCATAGTAAATCATAATATACTCAAAATTAAATTTGTATACAATAAACATACTCACAATTTTGTATACGATCTGTGTATAGTCAGTGCATAATTCATCATTAATTCCATATACATATATAATTTATAAAGTTCTTATATCTTCTAGACATAAATTAATTATCTGTATGTTCATTATATACAAATTTTATATGGAATATATATGCCCAATTCCATACATGAGCGCTATATATAATCTATATATAAACGATATTATTTTTTTTTTTCACTTGGGATGAGGACGGTTCGTTCGCTGTACCTCATATAAAGAACGCATAAATCACTCTGAAAATGCCAGATATTTAATTCACTGATTTTTCGAAGAGAGATATGCGTAAGAAAAAAATTGATTTGCCCACGTAAAAAAAAAATGGTATTAATGTTTTGAGCGAGTTAAAATTGGCAAAGTGACGAATCTCGTAAAGCAACGATTCGCTTTCGTTTATATCCAAGTTATTTTTTGACTACACGAAGTTGGTACCTGCGATCAAAACACTTAATTATCAATTGACCGGCGGTGAGTGGTTGACACGAGCTCTCAACGCGCCCGATATAACACGACTGTAGCACCTACTACAGCGTATATATATATACAATATACGTATATACATAATATGTATTATATGCGGTTATCGAGGACCGGGAGGGAATCTTGAGTTTTCGTTCGTCAGGCCAAGCCCCGTGGAACTATCGGGTAACTCACGAGTGGATAGGATTTCGCTTGTTGGCTTCTTCACCTCGGCAAAGTATCTCTCGCACCTCTCGAGCGTCGTCCGCGATCGGGCGGAAAGATCGAGGGTGGCTATATACTTGTCGAGGTCGGAAACACCGCCGACCGAAGCCCATCGATGACAGGCGCATTATTCAAATTTTTATATATCTCACCTTCTCTTGTCCACCGTGGTGGAGGGAGAGAGGAAAGGATAGGGAGATTTGTGGCGAAGGATCGCGGTGGAAGGAAGCGACACTTTGGTGGCGAAAAGTTCGCCCGCGTCTCGATTTCGCGATGATATTCCTGGCGGGTCGTACGGCCGGTCGTGAAGAGGTCCGAAAGTACTGTTACATTTTTTTTTTAATTCGTAACATTTTTACTGTACGAAAGTGTATGAAATTTAGAAATTAAGCGCATAGAAAAATCAAGCATAAAGAAGGTGCTGAAGAAATGATTTTCGCATAATAATAACTGAAAAATGTTATTAACTAATTACTGAAATAAATAAATGTTCAACGAATTACCCGGCAACCTATTTTTTGTTATGAAAATGGTTTGTTTATTTTTCTGAATACGTATGAATTTTTTCAGAATTTTGTCTGATTTTTAATTTGACATGAATAAAAACGCCATTTTGACGTTTTTTTTAATACCGTTGCGTCCATGATTTGCAATGTTGTTACCGAGGTTGAGATCTATGATCGATTGGGTATATTCTGTGCAATATTTCAAACATCCTGTATAGCCTCGGCAGTTCGGGGTATTGAATGATACAAAAGGCCTCGGGACAAGTTGGAACGGTTGAATAAAAACGCAACGAAAATAACGTTTTTGTCCAGAAGTCTATTTATGTTTTATTTCACATACAAATTATAAATTTGTATGACATTTACAAGTTTTATTGTATCATCGGTTTTTGCGTTGAACAAAAAGAAAAAAATTCTCCAGGGCGGTGTAGTCGCAATTGCAATATTTTTATTCGAGCTCGGGAGGTCTTCGCGCGATAGTTCAATTTTATGGGTGGCGGAGAGCGTCGGAAGTATGTTATGGGTAAGGAAGAAAAACGGTGGTAAATGTCGAGATCGATTGGAGAGACGACTGAGAATAAACTTACAATACCAGGGAGAATGACGGTGATAGAGACAGTAAAATATTTCAAAGTTTTACGCCTTTGTTAAGGGGCTACAGCAGCCGAGAGGCCCGAAGAAGGTCGAAATATTTTTTATCTTAAATAATTTTTTTAAAGACACTTTTTTAAAAGAAATTTTATTTTATTTTAAAGAAATGTTATTTTATTTTAAAGAAATGTTATTTTATTTTAAAGAAATGTTATTTTATTTTAAAGAAATGTTATTTTATTTCAAAGTTATTTTATTTTATTTTAAAGAAATTTTATTTTATTTTAAAGAAATTTTATTTTATTAAAAAAAAAATTATTTTCTTTTTAAGTATCGGTGGAATTAGAACATTTTTTTATTGATTGGTGGAATCTTCTCGTCTAACAATGCGAAATGCTTACACAGTTTTCCCAGTACTGAAAATAATTGCTAATTATTGCGACAACAAATTTAAATCACGAATAAAAAATAAACAATATTGCTCTACCCTCCATATAATCTTTCCAAGTCGTCATTTGTTCTCCCCACCGATAAAATCTTTAATTCATCAGACGTGCAAAAAAAAAAGTGTTCGCCGTTCGTATACAAAACAAGAGACTGCGATACGTATCGCCTACCCGACGCTAGAAAAAGTAATGTACGAGAGATGCACGGATGAGTTGGCGCTGGTGCAGCTTGCAGGTATCTCTCGCGGAAATTTCACGTTTATCCGTCGCGTCTCCACAATTCCGTTCTGTCTATACTTCGCGAGCGGTACCTATGGACTATATTTGCTAACCGGTCGGGCGTCACATCGATCTTCGTCCTCGGAAAACGGACCAAGTGATTGACACGCGCGAGCGGCAAACCTATATTATATCATACGATCCCCGTGACGATCCTGGGTCGTTGGGATTTTTTTTTTTTTTCGTTTTCTCTCATATTTCTATGAACAACGAGATCTCGTTCAGCTACTGCGGCGCTGCGCTCGCCAACACGAGGACCCTTGGGATAAGTATACGCGATTTCGACGAGACGAGAGAGGGAGAGTGAGTAGGGGGGGAGGGGGGAGGGGGAAGGGGGAGTCTGACGCGGTTCTAGCAGGCAGAATTATAAAACGTATACTGTTCGGGACTCTCCTAACGTATATGCGAGGCTTTTTAGCGTATGCGAACCAACAGTGTCGTACATACGTGTATGGGGCGTTTCAGGTGAACTCAACCGAAGTCCAACATTGTCCCTCCAGATTTCGTACTCAGCTCTTTGCAATTCTTTGCGACAATTATAAGATATGCGACGAAAAACCAATTTTAATTTTTTTATTTTTTTTATTATAAGACATGAGACGAAAAACGAATTTTTTTAATTGAAAAACGAAAAAAATAATTTTGTCGAGTTGGTAAATTTGTAAAATAATTTTTTTTCTGAAACTTCGGTTCGATATGAATACTTTTGTTCTATGACATTTTTTTATTGGATGTACAGAATTTGTGTACACCTCCTAAAAAAATGTAACGTTGGAAATACCGATTTAAAATAATTAATTATAACTTTAAAAAATTCCATGGAAAATATCGGAGAAAATTTGAAAGTGTACTTAAGATTCGATAGAATCTTAGAAAAAATTTAGTACGAAATCCGAAAGGGTAAGGTCGAGTTCAGATTTCGTCCTCCAGATTTTGTTCTCAACTCTTTGCAATTCTTTGCGACAATTACAAGACATCCGACGAAAAACCATTTTTTTAGTTGAAAAACGAAAAAATTAATATTGTTGAGTTGGTAAATTTGTAAAACATTAAATAAAATAAAAAATTACATTTTTTTGTTGGATGGACAAAATTTGTGGTACTCCTCCTAAAAAACGTACCTTTCGAAAAACCGATTTAAAACAATTAATTATAACTCTAGAAGACTCCATCGAAAAAAATCTGAAAAAATTTGAAAATGTACTCAAGATCTGATACAATCTTACAAAAAATTGACTCCGAAGTCCGGAAGGGTAAGGTCGAAGCCTCGGCCGAGTTCAGCCGGAATGTCCCATACATACGTACACAAGTTCATCCGGACTGCGAGTAATCCACTCCTCACTCGCATACATACTTCGTCACGCTTTGTCCTCTATACGGATAAAGTCGCACACGGCCGAGGCGGCCCGCCGGTACGACGATACGATTTTGCGGGGGTCGAGTGTCGCGCACACATTTACCTTCTCGCGTACCATACTCGACGACACCAGCGAGTAAATTACAGAGGAGTTAACGCTGACGAAAAGTCGCCCCGGCCTTGGCTCCATCCCGTTTCGATCCACTGCCGCCGCCGTGGCGGACTTTCACGCTAACGAACCCCTAACGTTCTCATGGGACCCCCACGTCCCTCCCCCCCCACCCGATTCCGACATTTCCCAAGCTGAGTGACCGGCGAATAAATGCCGGGGTCGATCAATGGCATCGATTCTCGTTTTCCGCTATGATCGACGGTACTTTTACGCGATTCTCGCGTTAAGTGCCGGGTGACCTGAAACATTCGTAGTTTGTGAAATCGCTGGAAATCCCGGGAAGGAGATTTTTGTTAAATTCCCTCGCGTTTCTGTCCAGCCTGAAACCAACCGGTCAATCGGTGCACCGAACCAATTTCTAAAGGTTGACTTAGGGTTGGTTTTTGAAAAGGATTAATTATGAAAATTATTGGATTTTTACATCCAAACTTCACCAGCATAAATCATTTTTTTTCTTGATAGGCGGAGGAGGAGTTCAAATCCTTCCATTGTTGAAAGGAGGAGTTCAGATATACATTTATTAACAGTTAATAAATCATTATTTGGGCCAAGTTATAAGGTTCAAATACAACTTGTTGTTTAGCAACTTTACTTGTTAAATACAAGAAAATATTCGACTCTCCATATTTAAAAAAATCGTTTGTTAACAGTTAACAAATCCTGGTCCCCAAAAATAAACTCTTTTCTTAGTGCAGAAAAATTAAGGAATCACTTTGTAGTTTGGGTTAGAGAGTAACGAAGAACAACAATAGGAATCCCAAAGTTCCATCTATTGAAAGTCACTGAAAGGGAAGAGGATTTATTATTTCGTTAATCACACTGATTATGTCCGTTCGTTATGGAGGCGATCTGTTTTAATTATTCATTCAACGATGAAACAAATGGGATGCCAAAGCAATTAATACATGCTGACGTATCGATTACGGTTAAAGGCAGATGTAACTCGTATTTCTCTTCATCCAGTACAGACATTTATAAATGTACATCGATAGAGGATTGGCATCTGCGCATTATGATTAATATATAATGATCATAATAGCAATGATTATTATGCTTTATATACTTATTATATATATATATACGCTTTCAATAGGTAATGGCAACCCAAACAATCTTCTTGAAAAGGAAAATTACGGTGCGTCACAGGAATTGTGCAACCGTTACATTGCAAAACGGAACAGTTCGGTAGGTTTTCGTAAGCTTCGTATTGTTTATTAGTTAGCGACATACTTTTTTTCTGCTCAAATATTTTCCATTATAAACGAACATTTTTAAAATTAACCCGCACTGTAAATAAATCAGGGGTGCAACGAAGCCACAAATGGGACACGGCTATAAGGAATAAAATAAAATAAAATACAACAGTGCAAATCTTATTTTTTTGACAGCTGTACAACTGTACTTGACCCTTGAGCCTTATAATTTTTACCAGGCATTGTAATTGGCTTTCATCCTGTCAATCACGAAGTCAAACAAAATTCTCATATCAATCAAATCGGTGATTGCCCAAAGATCGCTGCCCTCGTGATTTTGCTGTTCAGCCCCAAAGTCCATAGACACGAGCGACAGACAGAATTATGAATTCATCGATGACGTATTGGAAGTGCTCAGTCAAATTCACATTCAGTTTCGACAGCTGTGAAGGGACAAATAGGTGGTCAAGCGTACCAATCAGCAGAGTTTACCGTATAATGCCCGCTGCCTCTTCTCTCTATACCCATACCCATTTATATCCACGCAATAAGTGTGTACTCGGTTCGACGTTATTTATTTTTCCCCTCGACCAGTGGTTGCTGCTCCCGGACGTATAGCAGCGTCGGCTCGTTGCATCGCGTTTATCCTGCGTCGACGTAATGGTAGTTAGAAGGATAAATTACGACGTGGCATAATTAAGCTTAATTGAGCTTAACTTAACCCTGACTGACCTAACCCTACCTAACCGAACCCTACTTAACTTAACCTTACCTAAACTAACCTAACCCTCTTTAACTTGACCATCCTTAACCTAACTTAACTTAACCATCCTTAACATAACTCTACTTAACTTAACTCTCCCTAACCTATCCTAAATAACTTAAACCCTCGTAACCTAACCCTAGTCAACTTAAACCTACCTAACCGAACCCTAATTAACTTAACCTTACTTAATTTAACCCTACCTAACCTAACCCTACTTAACTTAACCCTACCTAACCTAACCCTACTTAACTTAACCCTACCTAACCTAACCCTACTTAACTTAACCCTACCTAACCTAACCCTACTTAACTTAACCCTACCTAATCCAACCCTACTTAACTTAAGTGCTCAATCAAATTCACGTTCAATTTCGACAGCTGCGAAACAATAAATAGGTGATCAAGCGTGCCAATCAGCAGAGTTTACCGTATAACGCGCGCTGCCTCCTCTCACCATACCCATTTATATCCACGCAATAAGTGTGTACTCGGTTCAGCGTTATTTATTTTTCCCCTCGACCGGTTGCTCTCGCTACCCCTGGACGTACCAGCCTCGCTGCCCCCCCTTGCATCGTGTGTTTATCGTGCGTCGCCGTTATGGTCGTTAAAAGGATAAATTACGACGTGGCGAGGGCGCTCTCCCGCCACCCACCGACGGGGCCGGGGGGCGCGGGGGAAGTACTACGAAAACTCCGGGACGACCGAACGATGGCGAATGGAGCGCGCGGACGCTCGAACGCCGCGGCTGTATATGTGGTAACGGGTAGCAAACTGCTGGCGCGTTTTACGGCCGTTTTATAGTATCAAGCGTGGTGGGCCTCGGGTTGGGGGGGGGGGGGGGACGAGAGTCCAGGGTTGGGGGTAGATGCGGTGCGCGCTCGACTGTAACAAGCACAGTGATAGTCTTTACCTCGATGCGCGGGGTTAACAGCAGGTTTCCACCCTGCGCTACGTGTTCTTTCCTCCTCCGCCGCGATCGCTCGCGTCGCGCGCCCGAAATGAATGAGATGTAAACAACGTTTCTGAAGCGCCGCGAGAGAGGCGAACGGCCCGTCCGACGAAGCTCCGCACACGGGGAGGTTTACCAACTCGGTTTACCGAAAAAAAAAAAAAAAAAAAAAAAAAAAAAAATACCCCGCAACAATCCACGGAACTCGCGCTTCCTTCTTCGGTTTGACAACAGAAGACCTCGGGGCTTCGTATTATATCCGCCGGTTCCCGCGCACGATGTTTACGACAGCCGAGGGTATTGAAGTCATTTTCAACGTTGGCTTCGCGCTATTTTTATGTCCGGTGCGTTCAGCCGTGTATCGGAATTCAATAAGACGTTGGGCATGACGCAGCGTGGATTTACAATTGTATTACAGAAGTTTTGTTCGATATTCCTCATCCGATTCGTTGTCTTGACGGTTTTTCTTAGAATGGTTTGCAGCTTTTTTTGTTTATGACAAATTTGTGTCTTCATCGTTCAGCTTCTATTTGTCATTAAATTGCTTCCAAAAGAAAATTTACATCCTTGAAGCGTGTGGACTCATGTGGAAGGAAAAAAATATATACGAAAATATATCTGACATATAGAACTTTTTGGACTATAATACAATAAAAATGTATTCTGAATATATTTTGTATATATCTTAGATATATTTTTCGCTCGCGTATATTTCGCATATATCCTAAAATATATCCGACATATAGAAGTTTTCGGACAAAATGTATCTTGGATATCAAGAATACATGTTTTATATATTTTGCGTATACTTTATTTCCATATGGGTTGTTTGACCAGTTTCACAGTTCCTTATCTTCTTCTTGGACGTTGCGGCAAGTCTGTGCGGTGACGACAAAGTCTTAAAGACGAAACCGTCCTTTGACCCGACCTTTGGTCCTGCGCAGCGAGTAACCGGAATCAACAGTCGACCGGTAATCTCTTCAAATCCTCGTCGTCTCTTCGGGTTACGCTGCGGCGGGCTAATTATCAAAGTGGAATCTCGTGGCCTCGGCCAACGAGAATGCGGCCGGGAAACAGTTGCTTCTCGGTGAGCACGAAATACAGTGCAGTGTATTTCAATGCGTACAGTTGCACAGAATTGTAATCGTGTTACTGTAAAAATCGTAACACGACCACTTTGCTCGGACATTCAGACTCTTTACCGAACGTTTTGAGGGTTTATAACGTTACTCTATGCAGGCTGAGAATTACGAAAGATCTCCAGATTAGCCAGGTTTTAAATCATGCTGATCCTTATTCATACCCACATATGGATGTTTTTTCTACGTCATTTTTCTCGACGTTTTAGGTGATTTCGAGCACGCTGATATTAAAATCTCGAAAAAAGATGTTTTTTCATGGAAACAAAGCTTCCTTTACGAGGAAGCAAAATTGTATTATAACTCGAAGTACTATTTTAAAGTTTGCTCTACGTTGTAAAGACTGAACGATTACATCCTCCATAAGACAGTAGAGTGAATAATTCAACACGGTTTTTTTATAAATCCTTATTTATATCCACATATGGACGTTTTTTCTACACCATTTTTCTCGACGTTTTCGGTGATTATACGAGCATGCTGACATGAAGATAAAAAAAAATGTTTTTAAAGAAAACAAAGTTTCCTCTATGAGGAAGCAAAATTACATTATAACTCGAAGTACTATTTTAAAGTTTGCCCTACGTTATGAAGACTGGACGATTTACATCCTCCATAAAACAGTAGGACGAATAATTGAGCACGGTTTTTTTTATAACAAGACGATAATTCGACACGGTAGGAGGGAAATAATTCTTCATTTACAATCTGTAAAACGTCCGTTCTCATTTTTTATTTTCTTCACCAAAAAAGGATCACGGGAAGCATATCGACATCTTCAAACAAAAGCTTGGAGTACATTTTCTCTGCAGCTCGTTTCCTCTTTCATTCTCTCTTTTTCTTTTTCTGATTATTATGTTGGACATCCGCGTTGTTTTTAATCGTAAAATAATAATAAAATTTCTAGACCACTTTTCTCGATGTTTTAGGTGATTCTAACTATATTAACATAAAAATCTCGAAAAAAAATGTTCACGAAAACAAAGTTTCCTTTATGAGAAAGCAAAAACAAAACAAAAAAACGACGAATATACCCGAAGTGAAACTAACCTTTCTCGCTTTATACACACCTTCTTGGGTTCGGGAGTCCGTCTCCCACCTAAATCCCGGTGATCCGTGGCCCCTCGTACTTCCCGCCGAGCACCGAATTCAATGGAAGCGCTAATACGTTTTTCTCAAACAATTGCGGCCAAAGTCCGTTATCGCTGGAATACCGGGTGGCCCTCGAAAATAAATGAAATCTCGCCCTAACAATTCCCCGTTTCATATATATACATATATATATATATATATATATATATACAGAGAATTTACCGTACACATAAACACAAACCGGTTGAGCTTGGTGTACGTGCACTTTGCGTCAAAGGTGGACAAGCATTTCTATATGCAGGGCCCGTCTCGGACGATAGTGTGTTGTATACGTGAGTTTAACCAATTAACCGACTCGGATTTTCTGGGGCAAGTGTTTAAGCTTAAGCGGCCAGCAGCGTCAAGCGCAAACCTCAGGTGAGCGAGCTATTTCAGAGGCAGCTATACGCTATACAGTATGTAATGCCTGTTCAGCGCGGTGTGTTGTACTACTCGACTGGTGTGGAGCCAGTTGGGACAGCGCTTGGTGCACAAGCGTGTACCGAGCTTCCTTCGGTCACGAGCATATTAACCTGTACACCTGTAGTCCAACAATATACAGGGTATGAGCGGCTGGAGGCGGCGGGCTGGGCTTTTTAAAGGGTCGTTTCTCGAAATGAAGGTTGGGGTGCAGAAAATCAAGGGGGAATCAAGGGGGAATCAAGGGGGAATCAAGGGGGAGGGGATAGAGATCGCCTGCAACACGTCCATTATCGACATCATTAAAGGTAGTCTCGTTTCGGTATACACCTGAAAGTTTCGTTTGGGATACATTGATGGTGGTGCCGCACCTACCTTCGCTCTAAACTGTACTGTTGCTGCCGAGACCCAAACATATCGGCACGCTCGCTGTCGAGCTCTTCCAGGGGCAATTGGATTTAAGCATTTTTTTTACGTTGTATGCGTAAAATTCGATTTTACGCACTGGATTCGGTAAAATGAATTTTTGCGCACAGTGCGTAAAATTATTGTTTTCGTGTACTACGTAAAAAAATATGGTATGCCACAGGTGCGTAAGATTTTAAGGACTTGTAGCATAATACACTATTTTGGCGTAGTATGCGGAAAATGTCATTTTACACACTGCCTTCGGTGCGTCAAATGAAATTTTGCTTACAGTGCGCAAAATGAAATTTTGCGTACAGTGCGTAAAAAGACATTCTGCGTACAGTGCGTAAAATGACATTTTTCGCATAGTATTTAGAAAACCGTCGTATGCCACACGTGCGTAAAATCGTATTTTACGCACTCGTGGCACAATATATACTATTATTTAGTTTGCAAGATAGATTTATTTTCTTAGTTTTTCAAGTTTTTATTGTACCAATATTTTAATCCCAAAAATAACCGACACGACTGCCAATGACGAAACTGTAGAAATTCATTAACGAATAAAAATAGAAACCATCAGAAAAACAATATAAAAAAATCGTATTCCGTTATATTCGATTCCGGGGATTCGTTTTTCGGGTCACAATATTACGACCAATCAACGACTCGACAAACCAATCTTTTCCATCGTCAAAAATTAAAGTCACATAGTAAATTAAAGTCTATCACATTTCCATAACGCACAAAACGTGAAGTCCACCCAAGAGTTCTTATTTCCAGGCGAATTATTTTATCGACCAATCGCACTATTTATATACTCTGCTCGGTCCTGGTCCTCGCGGGAGTCGCTAACGTCTCCAGCAGATTATTCACCGGGATCTCCATGGACGCCAACCCCCGATTCATTTCCCTTTACGATCCGCTGCAGGTGCCCGAGTCAGCAGTTCTTAACGCGGGCCGATCGTCGGCGGGCGGTTTTGCAGCCGCGATTGAAATCCCATATTTTCGTGCACGCGTGACGTCCCCCGCGGCGCGCCGGTGACTTTTCATGCCCACCGACCGCCGATATTCGAGGCGTCCGTATGGAGCGCCCACCGCAACGCGGTTTCCGGAAGCCCCCCAAATGAAAGACCGACCCGTACGTACCCGATTCGCGTGAGCTTCCTCTCAAAGAGCCGGTCACGGTAACTCGCGTGCCCGTATCACCTAATGGGATCCCTCGTGCCACGGGACTCACTGTCCACCCTTGGAACTCGCAACGCGCTCTGCGAACCAACCGCACGACTCTGCTTCACCTGCGCGTTTTCCTCCGCGAGATCGGAATCTATCCTTGTTGTGTGCCTTGCCTAAGCAGCAATTATCGTTGATATTAAACTATTGTGTCAGGCATTATAATTACGATACGAATCGCTGCGCGCTGGGTGCAGTCGATGCGATTCTCGTGTACGATTCTCGTGTACTTTGAGCTGTTTACATCTCAAGTCGTCGACTTTGAAGAAACGAAAAATTCGTAAATCTTTATAAGCATTGCTGGTGATTGAGAGAATTAAAAACACTGAGGGCGGAGAAAAGATTATAGTGAATTTAGTGCTATGTTGTGTGAAAACATATTTAACAACTTTTCGGGTGGCCGTTGACGTCATTTTGTCGAAATTCAGTTTTTTCTCACCGAGCGGTCGTAAAACCTTTTCAGCACTTTTCGTCCGAATTCACTTTTTTCCCCCGAGTGGCCGTAAAGCTTGTTGACGATATTTTGTTCAGATTCACTTTTTTGTCAAATGGCCAAATCCACGAAAAATATTTCTACATCGATAAAGAATTGAATTTCCCAAAAAATAGTTGTGCAACAATAAAAATTCATGTGACGATCAAAAAATGTATTCGTCATAGTAGTTTGGATATTTTGCGATTGACGTGTTACATCATAACAATATTACAATGTGTTATACCATAACCATATTACAATGTGTTACACCATAACCATATTGCAATGTGTTACAATGTATTACACCATAACGCATATACAAATGAAATGGATGTTCTTTTAATCCCCGACATTCACATCCGTCCAATGTCGCCACAGTTTTCCACAGTAAAACGCGGTAAAATATTGCCTCGGCGACAATTAGCGGGACCTAACGAGATAATTACCGCGAGTTACGGCCGACAATTTTGGGGGAAACCCGAACGAAATCTATTTTTCGTTTGAAATCTTTTGGGGGAAACCCTGCGGTCGAGGAAGGTCGGGGGTCGGTCGGTGAAGGGGGGCAAAAGGTAGGGGAATGAATACTCGTGATTACTACAAAATCTCAAGCTTTTCCGGCCAGCGGAAATGAGTGTCTGGCCCCAACACACAGCGGCACACCCGTCGACGTTCTTTCCGACTCTCACTCTCGCCTTCAGCGAGACTCATTTTTTTTTTCTTCTTTTTTCTTATTTTCCCCGGCGCCGCTGCGCAGGCCGAAGGATATCTTGAGGCACGGGGAGGTTGGCATGTAGAACTCGGGGGGTATAGCGAGCGAGGTCTGCCAGCCCGGCGGCGCTGGGGTTCAACGGTTACGCGGTTTGCCGCTCGAAAGGAAGTCTGGAAATGCTGGTATACACAGAGAGAGAGAGCGGGGCAGGGTTTGCATTTCGCGAAGCCACAGCAAACCGACGCGAACCAGCGGACTGGCGTCCCGACGTCGGTAATAATTATTAATTTCGCGCGCAACGCCTACGCCACGAAAGATCCGGTGCAGGGAAAGACGATAGTGGTACCCGCCCTTGTTCGGTTGCTCAGGCCACGTTCAACCGATCCGCTGCACGATTGCGATGCGCGCCCCGCGCGTCTCTCTGATTAGCCAGTTCGCCAGCCGAGCTCGGCCGTCGCTGTTTTCCTTTCGCAGCTGAATGTAGGGGAAGCCGGGGTAAAATGGGCCTCTGGGGTAAAACGGGACCCCCTTCTTTTATCATCGAAAATAAAAAAAAAATTGGGGTAAAATGGGCTCTCGTCTCCGTAAGTTTTGAGGCTTTTTTCTTCGTCAAAACTTTTTTTCTCGATGTTCTCCGTGCTTTTTTTTATTCGCGGGCTTTTTGGGGAACAGTTCTTTTTCTCCATAAATTCTTGCCTCTACGGCGAATCCGTCACGACTGAAATGTGCTTTTGTGGCATATTTTAGTAAAATACCTAAATTATCAACACTCATGCCGATCGGTAGCGTTTTGTGTACTAACTCATATTTGTGCCGGATTCTGAGGAGGGCCCGTTTTACCCCATTTTTTTTGCCGACGCTCAAAATGTATGATTGATATCGAATTTTGTAGTGAAAAGCAATAGAAAAACACTATGGGTTTTGTCATAGAGCCATTTTTTGCTTAGGGGGCCCGTTTTACAACGGAAATATTTTTTTTGCCGACCCTCAAAATTGATTATTGATATCGAATTTTTTATTGAAAAATAATTTTAAAAAACACTTTGGGTTTTATCATAGAGCGATTTTTTGCTTAGGGTACCCGTTTTACCCCGGTCTCCCCTATAACCCGACGCATTCCGCGAGAAACCGGGAAAATTGACGGTATCTCAGCTGTCTGTATATAATTTCCGATGTGCCGCGGAGTAAATAGAAGACTCGACATAAGCTGGGTAAAACTGAAGATTGCGTGTCATAAATTACCGGTATCCGGCTCAGCGCGCACGATGTGAGAAATCGATTTTCCTAGGCGACGGATTTAGTGCTTCACGCTGTTGGCTGAGCGTGAAGCGCCTCTCGCTTCTCGCTTCGGCGGTTAATCGCGCGGCTTTGCTTGTGTAACACCCGACGTTCTCCGCTTCAATACGGCTTTGGATTTTTCGTCAAGCCAAGCAATTATAGTCGATATCACGGAGGGAAGCTAATGAAGTAATCGACATGATCAAGTTATGTTACACCGACGTTGCAAGGATTCAATTGTCGGTTTTGAGTCGACAATACAATGCGTAACATAAGCGTCAATGTTGTAATAAATACAAGAAGTTGCGAAATAATCTTAAACCATCCACAGTAGGGCACAATAAATAAAAAATAAAAAAATTGATAATATTAATTATTAATAATATTTATATTAAAAATAATAATTTATATTAAATATTCTATTTAAAAAATAATAATTTATATTAAATATTCTATTTAAAAAATAATAATTTATTTTTATATTTTATATTTAAAAAATTAGGCCTCGGTACTTAACGAATCTATAGAGAAACTTAAGCATACAATGATTAACTAATTTTTCATATTTCGCAAGCTCGCCAAGTACAATTTTTTGTATAAAATTTCCTCGAGACGCTGCCGAGTCGCTTGATTAACGGAACCGAGTCAGTCAAAAAAGTTTCTTTTATTACAAATGCTATACTTTTCTCCTCACCAGGAAAGAAGGAAAAAAGTGGCCCTTGTAATAAAAAGTAAACTTTCTTGACTGGCTCGGTCTCCTAAAATAGGCTTGCATAATCATAATCATAGTATCATTGAGTCGTAGTGACCGAGAAATTCGAGTACCAATGTAAAAATTGGCGAGGTCATGTCAAGCATTATAATTAATAATTATCATATTTTATCAACTTCTAATTTTGTGTCTTTATCATTTTCGAGCATTCTGGTTCGTAGCGACAAATCTCAATCTAAACTTGAAAAGGGTGTAGAAGTCACTTCACTTGACTAGCACTTCGTGGGCATCCCTTTTCCTCCTATCGAATAATTATTAACAAAGTTGGCCTGTTACGTTGTGATTCGTTGCTGTTGAGTCAGTGATTGGAAGTTTCCGAACGTATAGCCGATGACACTCCTTGTCGTTCTGGTCATCGCCCCACGAGGCCTCCGTCCCAATTCCAAATCGGATTGTCGTCCTCGTCGTCGCACGACTGCTCCTTCGAACTTTGGATTTGCTCGTGCCAAAGTTTAATTCGCCGTAAGGTTGGCGAGTTCCACGGAGTATGGTGGAGCAAGCAAAGCAACATTGCACATTGAGCGCAGCATTGTAGAAACGAAGATGGTGGAGACTGATTGCCAATGTTCTGTACATATTCAAGCGCCACTGTTCAGCAGTCTTTTTGGGTTTTACTCAAACCTATAATTTTACTCTGATTATTCTAGCTTGCGGAAAAAAGTAAATTTTATTTAAATCTGTGGCGTCGGCCCGATTAATTTCACTCAGTTTAGGGCACATTTATACCTATAATATATTATACATATTTATATTTAGATTTAAATATATATATATATATCTAAATTATCGTATTATTTATTATATTTGGATAATAAATGATAAATATAATAATAAAAAATAAAGAGTAAATAGATAATATAATAATAAATATTATATCTATAATATATTATAAATATAAATGTGTCCTAAACTGAGTGAACTGAAGTTGTAAGTTGAATATAATTTATATATTATAGCTCCATATATTACAAGTTTATTTGATTACAAAACGTTTGGAAATCAACTCTAAGAAATAATTTAGTAACGTCGGAGCACCCGTGGAGCATTATCAAAATATGTTATTGGCAGAACCAAATTCAATGCAGACTTAAAATAAGTAGATCTCTCTTCCTCATTCAAACATTATTGGTGACTGCCACCAATAATTAGCTTTAAGTGCATTGACCGTAAACTTAGTTTTTACACCTAGCCAAAATCCGATAACCGCTGTTTCACCCCGTGCGATCTATCGCCTCGAATTAACCAACCAATTTTACAACACGATCCCGCGGAAATATCGATAGGTATTTCCACCGCTGCAAATTCGATAAGGCGCAAAACGAATTATGTGAACTCGGGGTATAATAATCCCCTGTAGAATTTCGATTGTGCTATGCGGGCAGGTAAGGAGACAGCGCCTGCGGGATTAACTGTCTGAGAGAATCCTTCCTCGGCGATCATATCTTCCGGCAGATCCTATTCCGCGGTGTACCTCGGCTACCGGAAGTGATTACAGTTTCGCTCGTAGTCTTCTCCCGAGGCTTCCACGGAGAAAATTATTGTCGATCTCGTAGCAGCTCAGTCGCGTCGTCGTACTTTGACGAGAGGTAGGGGATAGGGTAGAAGTACCATTTGTGGCCACTGTACCGTTTGTGGCCATTTTCACTGTAATTCATTTGAAATATTTGTTTTTCCATATTCGAATGCTGATACCTCGAAAGTATTCATACAAATTGATAAGAGGGTCAAGCCCATTTTTGTTGTATTTAACAACATACACAATTAAATCCTTTTAAACTTGGTGGCCACAATTGGGCCAAAGGTGGCCAAAAACGGTACTTCTACCCTAGTGGGCTACAGGCCACAGTGAGCAACGGCGTCTGTCGGAGAACACAGCTTTTCAAAAAATCAGATTCTTTTTTTTTAACTATGAGTTTAATTGGACCCTTCTTAGTTAATGTTAAGTTACCTTATCCCTGAAAACGTAAAAAATAAAAGTTCGTTTCAGCTCCTTGAAAAAAAAATATTTCGCTTCTCAGAAAAATTTCATGTCTATCCTCACTTTTGTTATCGCTGATGTTGTTCGACTTATATGATTCTTTACATCTTTATGTACCAATGTGTGCCCTTTTTACATTATTTTTGGTTAGTGAAACATCTTTTTTTATAGTGAAAGTGTTCAAGGCTAGTAGGGTGCAATGAGCTATTTTCAGATATATTTTCAAACCAAGTTTTCATGCATCCTTGATAGTTTTAAATTTATTATTGCAAGCTCAGTGTCTGACCGAAGGTTGAATAAAACCGATGAAACGTCTTTCCTGTCGTAATGTGCTTTTAATAAAAGTACAGAAGAATCTACGTAAAAAGTGGTTCACTGTTGCCCACTCTCCCCCACGGTGAAAATTGTCGGACTGGATCGTAGTGATGCAGCAAATTAATTTCGCTCGAAATGCTCTGCATTTCGCGGCACATGTGCCGAAGGTGTCGCGAACAATTATTCTCACGGAGCGATGGAAGTGGTTTGGCTTTGGGTGTATTGGAGGAAAACGTGGGAACAACAATTCCGCATAGTGTAATAGCCGCAAGCTCCGGATGTTCCGGTTTTATATATATATATATATAGATGTGTAGATGCAAATGGGCAAGAGTAACGAGCATCGGTGGGCTCACTCAAGTGCAATGAGATGCATCAAGTTTCCGGAGCGTCGGCGTAGGCGCTCGAGCTCGTCAATTAATTATTATTCATATTTGCCAAAGCTTTCTTCGATGTCCCTTTGCTAAACTTGATACACAGCTTGCCCGATGCTTTCGCGTCTGCCAAAGACGCAAAGGTATTACCATAGCTTGCGCGATATTTTCAGCGTCCTCGTCTCGTGGGATCAAAGAGGATAACGAGGAAAGAAAGGCAGGGACGAGTACATAAATCGGATTATTGCCCATGGTTTGCCGGCAAGGCGAATAAAACTCGTTAACATCCGATTTCTGTCCGCAATTTTGCCACTTTTCGATGGAAATTCGGATACGGAAATTCTGAAATTAGAAACGTCGTTTTTCAATTTTTTTTGTGATTTGCAATATTTTGATATTCTTGTGGTTAGAAAAACAAAGTTTTTTATTTGAATCTGTAGAAATAGATTTAAAGTAAAAATGTCAAGTAAAAATTAATTTTCAAGTTCAAATTCAAGGTAAAAATTAATTTTCAAGTTCAAATTCAAGGTAAAAATTAATTTTCAAGTTAAAATTCAAGATAAAAATTCATTTTCAACTTAAAGTTCAAGGTAAAATCAAATTTTCAAGTTCAAATTCAAGGTAAAAATTAATTTCCAAGTAAAAATTCAAGGTAAAAATTAATTTTCATGTTAAAATTCAAGATAAAAATTAATTTTCATGTTAAAATTCAAGATAAAAATTAATATCAAGTAAAAAATAAAGTACAGTGAATCCAACGATATCAAACACGTACATTTTCACGCACGAAAAGTTTTTTTTCGTGACAGTGATTTGCCTCAACTGGACCCGAGGAAATGTTTTCCGCGTTTAGTAAAAATAACAACCCAAAGCAAGAGAATAAAACGAAGCTCGTTCCCCCTATTTTCCACTGTTTTAATTAACTACGCGAATACCCGTCGCGGTCCTTCTTCTTACACACACGCAACATAATGCGTATAATATCATAGCCGAGAGTTTGAGAGCGTTGAAAATTAGTGTTCATTAGTGGAATGCACAGTGGGAACCGTGAAAGTCGCTTGGAGTAAGACCAAATGAGGATGAGTAGATGAGGAAAGGGTGGAGGGATAGGGAGATGAGCGACGGTAGAATAACGCCTCAGGCAGAGAAGCCAGGACATCCAGCTCGCTATCGTTCGCGCTGTACACCTGTACAACCATTTCCCGCGTCCTTAAAAAAAAACCTCACCCCCTCCCCCCTGCCCCCCAGAAACGCGAACACCAGTTTTTATCTCGCTATTACAAGCCCCAGCGCCTTTAGAATTCTTCAGTCTCAGTCACAGCTCTCTCCATCACTATTATTCATTCTCTCGCTCCCGGTGCAATTATCTTCATTACGATTTCTTTTTTTTTTCACTTTTCCATCGTTTTCCCGAGGCACTGCGAAGCCGTAAGAGGGTGAGGGGACGAAAGAGTCGAACTTTCTTGGTAGTCTTAGAGATCGTCTTTCGCAATGCAGGCGGCTCGGCTGGGAGAAGAAAAGTGCGCTCGACTGTGTATGACGAACCAGCACATCTGCGCTTGAATTTCTCCCCGTCCATTTTTACCCGTTCGCTCGGAACGGTCGGTAAACCATGGCCGCCGAGGCCCCGGGGCGAATTAATAGAATTTTTAATTAAAAACCCCGGTAATCGTCCGGCAGAAGTAAGGCTGCCATCGCACTGCCGTAACGCAAAGATACACTGCGGGGGTAACGAAGTATCACGTGGCGAGAAGGAGAAACGCGAGGGACGAGACTGGATGACGGGAAACGGGCGGGAGAGAAGGGGGTAGAGTGGTGGAGATGGGAAAAACGAGTTCACGAAAGGAAGTAATATGGAGAATGCGAAGATAGACGGAAGGAGAAAAGTGAAACAAAGAGGAGGTTCACGCGGAAGGAGATGTAGGATATGACACACACACACTGCGACGTAGAGATTCCGAGCGCTGCACTCTGCGCCAGGACGAAAGGGGTCGGTTATTACTCGGATCTGATTAAAACCGCCGCAACGAATTTAATTTCACAATTCCTCGGACACTCGGGGGCCGCGAATGAGAGGTGCGTGCGGTTTGTTTACTTGTGTAATGTAATCCAGTTGAGCGCCCACGGAAGGCTCAGGAAGTGGGACCCAAGCCGTCCGCCTTTGTGCGCAATGTTGAATTATTTGGTTTTTAATGGAATCCCGGCGTTACGCACTGTCTGCGGTGCATAAAATGGAATTTTTCGCACAGTGCGTAAAATGGAATTTTTCACACAGTCCGTAAAATGGAATTTTTCGCACAGTGCGTAAAATGGAATTTTTCACACAGTGCGTAAAACGGAATTTTTCGTACAGTGCGTAAAATGTAATTTTTCGCATACTACGTCAAAAGATATGGCATGCCATGCGTGCGTAAAATCGTATTTTCCGCACGTGTGGCCTAATATACTATTTTAAAAGAACCTCGATCTTAACAATTTCATTTTAGGGACATCTCTAAATTCTTTTCGTCCAAGCAAATGAGACACTCGATTATCGCAAGATGGTATTTTTTTTTTTTTTTTTAGAAAATAATGCCTACACCAGACACAAAATAATGGTAATATTGTTATGTTTACAATGCGTGCAACCTCGCCGTTTTTTACAACTCACCGTCGTCGACATGCAGTCATCGATTACACCGGAGAAATTTTATTGGTAACGTACAATTTACTACAGGGGAAATGTCGAAAAAATATTTCAATCTAACACTCGAGCGGCCGAGTGAGTTAGGTGGAGTGAATTCGAGCGCATATATCGAATTTCGTTTGTTTACGGCATCGCACTAGCTCGTCGCTTCCGTCACGTGCATGTCGCGCGGTCCTCGACTGCCTGCCCGCCCGACTGTCTGCCAATTTTACTGCAGTGCCAATGGCGTGTAGTGGATATAGCGCGCGCGCGCGCGCGCTGCCCCCGGTAAATCCGAAAAGTCGTTGCTCGCACCCCATACGACAGCTTTCCACGTCGAATTACACCGCCGATATATCTAATCGAACATCGACTCGTCGTTATCGAACGAACGTATGAAATTACCGCCCATAACGCTCGGTCCGTGTATGCATTATACTCTGACAACCAACAACTCGCTCGTCCTCCTGACCACATTCAGAAAAAACATTTGTTGTCACAGCAACCAAAAAAGGTTGATTTATCAAAATGTTCTTATTTATAACCACAAAATGTATGGCTGTCGAAATTTAAAAAAATGTTGAATCATTTCGTACGGAATACAACAATGATACATCAGCATGCTAACCAATTTGAAATTGTCGAGGAAACCATTCGTTGAGGTTCTGGCATTCGTTCTGGTTCTGCTTTTTTGGATATCATAAGCTTAAAAATGGAAACCCAGGTTGCCGACTTTAGTGCACTAAATTTTCACAAATGGACCCTTTGGTGTTGTAAGGGTTGGTAAAGCGGACGTCGTCCGTGCTCAGACAGCCCAGCGCGGTTGTATCGTTCATGCTAGGACCACATATTTTACATGGTTCGCGCCAGTTCCCTCGAGTCAGATACGCCGACGTGGAATTAAAGTGCATTGCGTGCGGGGCGTTAATTCGTTTCGCGTACAATTAAGAAGGAAATCGTGATGGGTCAATCCCGGGCAAGGCTCGAACGTGTAAATGCGCGTCAGTCGACTGGCTTACGATCTACGTATCTCGACGTAAGCTGAGTACCTTGGCGCCTCGCATCGTTCGGTGCCTTCGGCGATGAGCAACTCGAGACGAGACGGTGTGAATGACGAGAAACGCTTTTTTTTAGGCTTCCAAATAAACCTGTAATCAATGGAACCGGTAATTCCCACCCTCGAGACAAAAGTTTTTTCTAGTCTGCCGCTGAGCTGATGCCCCAAGCTTGAAACAAAATTGGACCGCCAGTCTCGCTTCTGCCGCATCGCTAATAGAATCGGAAAACAAGCAACGATTAGATTGAAGTTTAATCGAAGACTTTTAATGAGTCTGTAGGAAATAAATGGAACTGGTGGATTCCATTAGCTACGTCATGGGTAGTGGAAAGCGGGGCTGGTAGGGACAGCTTTCACTTTTGTTTCGTCTGCTATTTACGATTATTTATATTCGAAAAACTACATATGGCTGAATTGAGAAAGGGGAGTGATTGCTGCTTGGTGCCAATGGGGTTTTGCAGGCTCCACTGAATCGAGTTGGTTTTTTTCAGGATATGTAACAGTTAGGGGTGTTCGAAAGAGTCGCCGCCCAGGGCGGAGTTGGGAAGCAATGAGGATCGTTATTAATTAGAAAAATAAGTTTGATGCTGATACCAGCAGGGAGTGAAAGACAGCAAAGTGGATAGGATGACAACCTACAGAGGAAGATGGACAGATTTGAAGCAGTGGAATTGGAGACGTCCGACAGGTCTCATTAGAAAGAGAAAAAAAAACATATCGTAGCTAATTCAATTGGCGTCCGCAAAGTGTTGCCTCGGATAATTCGAGTGGCAATTTTCTAGCAGACGAAGAAGAACCAATGTCGGCTAAAACAAGAGTAGCGCTGGCGTTCAGGTCACAAGTAGGCGGAATTGATTTCTTTTAATATTAGCGTCGAAACGCTACCGGGTGATCTCTTGATCTCCTCGTATGTCAATAGAAGATAGAAGAGACACCGGCGACTCAATTCACGAATGCCAGGCTGCTGATGACGACAGACGTTGATCTCCCTCGACGAACCTAATCTAATCTATATATACGTTCATCTACATTCCAACAACATAATTTCCAAGTACTGGAATGACATGTTGGTATTTTCCACCCAATACAAGGCAACATATCTGAATCAACTTTTCTCAAAAGTCACTCACTTCGTATCCAAGTTGACTGTCGTCGGTTCAAAAGGAACTAAGCTGATACCGGAGCTCCTACGCTCTTTTTCATCTCAGCCAGCACATCGGCAGCTATTTGATGCTTACTACGAAAATACTTTCGCGGATATAACCGCGCCGCAGTCAGTGAATTCTTGCAATATTGATTGGGCTCGACGAGAAAATGCGGTCGGATGCGTAGACAGAAGTCAATATATCGATTTCTCATACCGTTTTAACTGGCGACGTGCGACGGCGGAGCCGCGCGGCGCGGAGAAACGCCACGCGGTGGTCTGCATTAGCAACGTGAAATAGGAGATCGGACGACAGGTGCCTTCGAGTATTAATGTCAATGAGGCACCGCGGAAAGTTTGACGGTCAGAAGAGGTCGCTTTGGATCGCGAGAAAGACAGTTTGGATGGTTCGCGACTATCTATATGAAGAGGTTTGTATGAAGAGGTCGCTTTGGATCGCGAGAAAGACAGTTTGGACAGTTTGCGACTGTCTATATGAAGAGGTTTGCACGAAGAGGTCGCTTTGGATCGCAAGACAGACAGTTTGGACGGTTCGCGACTATCCATATGTAGAGGTTTGTACGAAGAGGTCGCTTTGGATCGCAAGAAAGACAGTTTGGACGGTTCGCGACTATCTATATGAAGAGGTTTGTATGAAGAGGTCGCTTTGGATCGCGAGAAAGACAGTTTGGACAGTTTGCGACTGTCTATATGAAGAGGTTTGCACGAAGAGGTCGCTTTGGATCGCAAGACAGACAGTTTGGACGGTTCGCGACTATCCATATGTAGAGGTTTGTACGAAGAGGTCGCTTTGGATCGCGAGAAAGACAGTTTAGACGGTTCGCGACTATCTATATGTAGAGGTTAGTACGAAGAGGTCGCTTTGGATCGCGAGAAAGACAGTTTGGACGTTTCGCGACTATCTACATGAAGAGGTTCGTACGAAGAGGTCGCTTTGGATCGCGAGAAAGACAGTTTGGACGGTTCGCGACTATCTATATGAAGAGGTTTGTACGAAGATTTCGCTTTGGATCGCGAGAAAGACAGTTTGGACGGTTCGCGACTATCCATATGAAGAGGTTTGTACGAAGAGGTCGCTTTGGATCGCGAGAAAGACAGTTTGGACGGTTCGCGACTATCCATACTATCCGTGAAAATAGGCAAAAGCCTCCATGCCAAGCCTACGCGGATATATAGGCGAATCCGTAGCGGTTGGCCACGAAGAAAGGGTCACGATAAGAGCTTATCCACGTGCCGGATTTATAGCCAAGCGAGAGCTACTGCGAAAACGTACCAACAGCGCCGCTATAGGGCGCACAGTTGTGTGGGATAGCCGGTTGCGGTGGGTTCGCTCCTTTCTGCTTTAACGCTACACGTCCGTTTTCCTGCCGCGGCCGTTCCGATGTTAATTAGACCCGTAGCGGGGCCCACCAAGATCGCGCCGGGCGTATATCCGCGTTAGGATTATACTCCCGGCATCCCGGCGTTCATTGCACGTCGCCACGAACAATGCCGAACGAAGTGACGACGTTGATATACCTGGCACGTCAGAGGGCTTCGCGGGCGGCCAGTGTCACGCGATGGAATATAACCGTTGCGGCTCCTCTGTCGTGCTTCGCGGCCGCCCGCGCGGAGATACCGTGGAAAAGCTCGAATTGCCACTTAAAAAGAATCTATCTTAAAACGCGCCTCTGCAAGTCGACACCAAGGAGTCGCCTGATCGTTTTTCCTCGCCCGCGATGAGAGTTATATGGAGCTGTCCGTATCAACGGAGTCGTTGGGTGACGCGATTACACGCTTCATGTAGTTCCTCGCGATATCTTTTTTGTAGGAGAGTTTTCGACAAGGGATTTTTTTTTAGTAAGAATAAGAATTCTTGTTGGCGAGAGAATTTTCCGCTAGAAATGTTTTGTTCGCTGGAGATTTTTCGCGAGAAATTTTTCTACAAGATTTTTCTAACGAGGAATTTTTTGTGGGGTTTTTTTGGCAAGGCATTTTTTGTTTGTATGGGATTTTTTAGTGTGAACTTTTTGGTTTGCAAGGCTTTTTTTTTAATTATAAAAGTGTTTTTGGTGTTAGAATGAAATGTTTAATATTGATATGCAGTCGTGATAGCTCCTTAATAACAAAAATCTCTGATAACATCAGTTTTTCCATAAGTACAGCAAACTCAAACGGGTCCATTCCCAATTTGAGGAGGGTAACCTCTCATTGATTCTTCCCCACCGAACGTGTTTCTTGACGTATAGAAATTTCACGAAGCCATATAGTCGACCGTAACAATAATTTCGCATTACTCTTCTCGATACCCACCCCAGAGTCAATTTCACGTAATTGGTAAACGTGTACGTGGTTCTAAGCGAGACAACGCGATACGTGTAATGACCATGAGACCCGTGGAGTGCGTTGTAACGGGTTATTAACGAAATCTCGAGTCGGGGAATGAGGTTTCGGCGCTCGCGACCTTTTCGAGTTCTCCAAGTTGGTCTTATTGGCAATCGCAATCTGCATCACGGTTCGACGAACGTGTCCGGGACGTAGCCGGCGTACAGTGCGCCCAACCGTTCGAACGAACTTCCAATAACAGTTTGTACAGCGCTCCGCCGAATATCTATACCGAGGGATGTATAAACATCCGTCTACAGAGTGTATAGTGTATACAGTAAGTACAAAGTAAACAGCGAGGGCATGCGAATCTGTGCGTTTCGAAATAAAGTCAATATCGCGCTGACATCCGCTTGCTCTTCTCCACTAATATACAAGAACCACATGGAAGATGTGCTCTTATGCTATCAATATTTGGATCCTTAGTATCTGGGGTCTCTGTTGTTCGAATCAATGGAAGATGACATTGCAAAAAGATTGGTGGTAGTGCCGAGATTGCCGTGGCAGTCCTTGTGATGAATCGTAGCAAAGGTTTGCATGGAAAGACTGTAGAAAATTGGTGTTCCTGCTGTCACCTTTTTAACCCTGCAACAATGTCTACATAGGTCCACCAATATTGTGCAAACACCGTTATGGTGCAAATGGATGGTGTAATTTTGACCTTAACACCATAGAACCAGCACCAATTCCTACATACAGTATTTGGTATACGACAAGAAAAATAACCCAAAGCTGTGTAACTTTTGACACATATGTGAATCAGCAAGAATCGTATCAGTTGATTTATTAACATACAAGCTGTGTCTATGAAACGCGCTGAAAACTTAACTATTGACGACTTCACATTCCGGCATCAATACCGTCAAACACACCAATTTGACCACAACGGACTGGACGTTTGACCCCAACTCACCTCTAACACCGATTTTCTCTGTCATGCAAATCCTGAATACGTCAAGATTGACAAGCTTGCTTCCCAGGAAACACGATTAGCCATACGAGAGGCTACGGGAGTAAGTCGTCAACGTGGACTGAATGGACCATTGAGATCAAAGCTCGATTGTCATTCGTCAGACACACGAGTCACGTCCCTCAATCCACCAGCGAGAAATCGGAATGCATCAGGTCGTCAGTAGCCACCGTGCCCCTATATACGGGTCACACAGGTTCTGCCGCTCGACTTTACTTGAGTAGAGTCTCGAATCTCGGTCCTCGGTCTCCCGTATCGGATCTAATCGAATCGGTTTACGGTGCACTGCGTGACTGCCTTATCGTCAAAGCAAGACAATCCTGAGAGATGTGGAAACTTAGGCGACCGGGCCGGCGCTCTTCCAGCTCCACCGTGCAGGACTCGTTCCTGGAGCGTATGTTCCACCTTTGGTAATCTGATTAGGTGGAATACGTTTGGGCGTCGGACGTTATACCGGGTTTCGAGGCGTCCCAGTCCAACTATATCCTATTAGGTATCACCGGCTAACGTGACCTATCGTCGCGTTTACCGCATGCATATCCAGCTGTCGTCGCCTCGCGGCTCATTCCATCAATTCCATCGTTCCCGAGCGGAGCTATTCCAGTCCATCAGCTGTGTGGCCCTCCGACCCCCGCTCACAGGCGATTCCCGGGCACAAATCTCAATGGGAAATCGCGCAACCGGAACACCGAATCCTCGACGGGATCTCTCGTGACCCGGTGCTTCGAGTGGAAGTTTCGTGTCTGGGTCCGATAAACTCGAGAATCCCCCTCAGCTTTTTTTTTTTAATCTCTTTCTGGTTCTTCTATTTCTCTTCATTATTGTCTCCTTTGAAACCGAACGGTAATCCAGCGCGCTGGTTTCACTCTACAGGCGGAATACAGAGGGGAGTACGCGGCTGCTATTCATATTCTATACAGCCTGAAGAATATTTTGTCCGTCGTGCTAATTAATTCGGGCCCCTCGCTTACGCAGCGTCGCGCATACCGTGTGTACCGTGGTGTTAATTAATTAATCGGATGATAGCAGTAGGTAACTCCGACACTCCTCTGTCTGGCTATCGCGACCCCCACAGTTCGAACGGTTGGTGACCACTGGACATCAAGTTTCCGAGGGTTCGGGGTGGCCGCACACGAAACGATGATGACCGAATACATGCGGATTCATTGACGACCAATACGTTGATGGGAATAGCATTCAAACGTCGCGCCATTATTCAGTGTTACGCGTAAGGTTTAGCATATGGGCTCGTCTGTGTTTTGTCGTTTTGTGTGCGAGCTTCTTAATACCACACGATGAAGTTGGGTGACTTAATTTCGTTATTATTGCAGCACTTGGAGCGGACACATCATGACAAGGTGCGCGATGTGACTGTGGATATAAGCATAATAGGTCGAAGAAAAGAAAAATATCTCGTGACATTTTGCCGGTGGCCAAGTCGGCCGTGACGACGCATATATTATGGGTTATTTTTGTGGTCGTGCCATCCTTAATCCGATAATTCCTGGGTGTTATGTTTATAGCAATCTATTGGAGATCCAGCGACCTTGTCTTTCTGGAAATGAAAAATGTGCGATTCTTACGGCTATTTTTTGCGATGTTAGCTCGGAATGTGTTTGGCTGACATCGATTGTCGAGGAATGTTGAGCAGTAGACATTTTCAGTTTATATTGTTCATAGGAGATTATTGTTTTGTACAATAAAATATCAAATTGATAATTTGATATCAAATTAACAACATTATTATCAAATTAATAATTTCATATTAGCCTGAATAGCGGGGAACAATACCGTAAAATAACTCTTACAACTGATGCAAACAGTAATATCTTAATAACAGTAATATCTTCAATCAATACCACTTTGTATTGTCTGGACAAATAATCGATTCGTGGAATTTATTTTCACCGGAAATATCTTCAATATTGTGTTAAAATTGATTGAAATTGTGCTAATTTTAGAAATAGTATTAAGTTTGAACGACAATTAAATTCGGCATCCGGTGTCCTTTGGCGATTGAATTAAGGAAAGAGGCCGTCGATCAATGCTGGTAGAATCTGCGTCGAAATTATTACGTTGTGCACGATCAGCACGAATGACAATGGACATTTGATGTCAGCAGTCACAAAAGAGTCGTTAAGTTTTCGCGAAAATAATTGGACGATTGGCATCTGTCGGACGTTGCTCTGCGAGACGCAGAGATTATTCAGATTTCTTTTCGTCTCAGACCAGGAAGTCACAGTGAATCCGTGGGTAGCCTCGACGAAAGAATGAAATCTTTTTACGTTTCGACTTGTTATACAAATATTATAATATTATACTTTTTCTTTTTACAAAGTATGCATGACTTTTTGTGTTTTTAGTTAATAGCGATATCACATATCATATTGATTTCAACAAAAGAAACATATCACATAAATATTTTTAAGATCAACAGACATAACCCAAAATCAACAAACAGATCGTCATTCACATCAATTTATCCGGAGATCGTGGTTTAAAAAAATACCCCCATAGGGATTTAAGAGTTAGGAAGAGGAATGAATTTGACAAAACTAAAACGCTGATGAAATGTTAAGGACAGATCAGCTTTCATTGAATTTAATGTGAACAAAAAAAGTAGCTACCGTTTCACTAGCGAGCCAAGTTTCAGCCCAATAATCCATAATTGTGTGATTAATTTGATAACCCACGAAACAAAACATAACCACACCAGACCTTTTTCTAGACCACTTCTCTCGGCATTTCCGGTAACTTTATTAAGAATAATGATGCGAACATCTCGAACACCTCATTTACGATCGTTAACGGTCGCGATTATTAAGTGCTCGAGAAAACGAGATGAGGTTGGCAGAGTACGACGAAGGAAAGTAATACGTGAGAGAACCGATAGGTCCGGAGATAAGAACGAAATATGGGGTTCGGTATGTAGAGCTTGCATAGTTGCTAATGGGGAGCGAGTTAGATGTCGTTTCTGCGTAAGCGAGAATTCGCCGACCCCTTTACGAAGATTGTTATCCCGAGCGTTATTCACACTCTTCGGCGTTCCGTGAGCAGCTCAGGGAAACGATGGATATGATACATGGGCAGAAATTGGAACTCGAGCTAGTCGGGTGATAGATTGTGTATCGAAAAATATAGAAGGTATAGAGGGTTGGATGTATAGACGGGCGCGAAAGTTCGCAGGTGCGCGGTGGACGACTGTGAAGGAAAGCAGAAGATGCGCTTCGCGGTCCCCGACGTGACACTCCCGAGGATTGATCACTGGATATCGGCAATAGAGCCCTGTTCTCTGATATCCCAACCACTGATCGTTCTGTAACGTCGGAAACTGTCATTTCGCAGCTTCTCATCGCTGAGGAAAGTATGAAATCTTTTATGTGCTCCCAAGCCTATCACCTTGCAAAGAAATTGGCTCGTGTATCTATTGTAAAAGTTGATATTTTGAAAAGAAACATTTCTGAGGTCGATTTTGGCCATTTTCGGTCCGGAGACGGATCTATGATTTCTGACAAAAAAAAAAAAACGTCGCTAAAAAATATTTTTTTCAAAATCGAGTAAAAAGTATTGGTAAGCTGTGTTTTCGGGGGTTGAATATATGACTTGAGAACAATGGTATAGGCTAAAAGTCGATATTTTGAAAAGAAAAAAAATTGGAGTCGATTTTGGCGATTTTCGGTCCGGAGCCGGTTCTACGATTTCTGACAGAAAAAATATTTTTTTCGTCGCCAAAAAAATATCGATTAAAAAAGGTTAATAACCAGTGTTTTCGGGGGTAGAATATGCGACTTGAGAACAATGGTATAGGTTAAAAGTCGATATTTTCAAAAGAATTTTTTTTTTTCTAAGGTTTATAGCGCGACGCGCTACAAACGAGCGCGAATCACCCGTTCACTAGTTTTTATAATATATGTAGAGAGAGATATGCGTGCATATCATGTAATTATGCTTATTATGCATCTTTCATAATTTACTTCACTTCAATGAACCCTCTCAGCCAACGCGTTTCCGCACAAGCGGATTACAGTGGCCAAGGGAGATCAACTCAATTACCAATATGAATTTCTTGCTCCGCCACGTGATTCCGTATATACATTGTAATGAAACAACCGCTACCCCGAGCCACGCTAATTACGAGAACGTGAGCCGGTTTAAAATTCGTTTAGTCGCTCGTTCTGCATTGGCTTTCCAGATACAGTCACCCCTCACTCGTTTTTCCAACGGTAACTAGGAAGCTACGCGCGCGGCGGTGGCGCTTTTACCAGTAGGATTATTGTTGCCGCTCGCTCGTTTCAGCAGAAAAATGGCAGCCAGCGCGAAAGCTCGTTGCCGTTCGTCTTCCTTTTTCGCGCGTATTATACAGAATGTATTTCTCGAGCTCTCGTGATTTCCAAGCATGACAAGGGAGAATATCAGATTACCGAGTATCGTTGGACCACGGCGACAACGACGACGACGACGGGACTCGGCGTCCCGAGAGACAAAGAGAGCGTGAGACACGGAGAAACGCGGAGGGAGATGAAAAATAAAATGTTCGTGCAGACGGAGAACCGTGAAAAAGAGGGCGGGCGGATTAAATCATTTGCTCGACAGGAATGTAAAAGAAAGAGGCTTCGCTCGGCTGACAAAAAAAGACAAGAGGATGCCTTGTCTTTGACAAAGTGATCTGCGAAGTATTGCCAAGGACAATACGTACGTAAAGTGGATACGTTTATAGGATTGCGTACGTTCTCGTGTAGGGCGCGCGGCGTCTTCTTCTTCTTCTTCTTATTTCGACGTTTGAGAGGAAACGAAAGAGACCCGGAGAACGGTAGCTCTCACATGAAAAGGACAAGATATTTGAAAGTGCAGTCGAGCAACCGCTACTTTGATACATTCGACAGCTTTGTGACGGCAATTTTCAGTAAACTTTGACTTGATATTGGTTTTCGATGAAACAGACTTTTAGGATACTTCCTAAAACTATTAGGATATTTAGGATATTTTCTAAAACTATTAGGATATTTAAGATATTTTCTAAAAGTATTAGGATATTTAAGATCTTTCCTAAAACTATTAGGATATTTAGGATGTTTCCTAAAACTATTAGGATATTTGGGATATTTCCTAAAACTATTCGGACGTTTTGGGATATTTCGGACTCGAAGAGAGGAATGAAATGACTGACATAGATAATGAGATGTCGATCGTTCGAATAAATTTGAGGCGTTGAACTTCAATATATCATCATCAGAACTGATGCAGGGTCAAGAATTTCCGAAGATCAAATAGACGTCGTCAGTTTACGTAAGAAACTCATCCAGGACGAAATTGTTTATATCACGGTCTAAGTTATCAGTGAAGAGCTGAATAATTCACCTGATTTTTCTTTCGTCACCGTTATAGCAGAATTCCGCTTGGTAATCCGATCAACGCCCAGTGAGCTGAAATCGATACAAACTATGGAGACCGCATGAATTACGTGCTCGAGACCGGTGAAAGTTCATTGAGTTCCACCTGGCGCAAATGTTCCCATAATCAGGCGGTGTTTACACTCGATGTTTAGAACTCGAGGAATTAAGTACGGAATGGGTAGAGAGGAGAGAATACCATAAAAGCCTAAAGACAGCATACGTAGGAATAACAAAAATTTTAAAATAAAAAAATGTTACATTGAAAAACCAAAATTTACCTGTTGCCATTAATTATTTATTTCCATGTTTTGTTTTAATTGTCTAAATGATTACCATGTGAAGTTGAGTTAAGTTTGTATCTCGGCGGATGGCATGTATGAAGAGTTCGGTTAATCCATGCTCAACCGGCTTACTCTAAGCTCATTCTTGCCCCTGTCTGAACGGAGTCGCGAGTGCGAGCAAAGCTATCCCAGTATGTATACTCTACAAAGTTGAACGTGTCAACCCCTCCCTAAATATATATAAACTACACAGAAGGGGGGATATGAGATATTCTTCACTTACCCCTCGGAGATAAGATCCAGTAACTTTTATCGTCAAAGAGATTTGATTACACAGGGTACAGAATTTGCAGAATTGTCTTAACACCGGGTGTCTTTTCTTACTCGGATCTTGGTATTTTGAACACTGAAATTAGTTATTCAATGATTTTGCATTAATCGAGAAAAAAATATGTGAATAAAATATTGAGTTTATACTTAAAGGGAATAGATGCTGTTTTACGTAAAATAAATTCGACTAGCCCTGAGTTTAAAGAAATTATTTATTCAATAGCTGGTCTTACACGATTTGCTTGAATAATGTAGGATCTGTTTGATCCAAACGGAGTCATTTGCCTGGATTATTTCTACACATGTATCTTTAATCCTATCGTCTCTTTGGACTCAATAATACAATTAGATTTAGCGATGTAATAATTAACGCTTTACTGTAAAAAAGTTATTTAGTCTCGTGTTAAATATAGCGGGAATTACGTTTCACGCAAGCCAGCGGTGTCATCAGAGATTTATCTTCATCGTGCGTAAGGGATCATCCACACTTTACCGTCCCCTTCTTTGTTTGCAGATTTGCCGAGATTCGGTAAACCTTTGAACAACCTGACGATATCCGTGGGGCGCGAAGCAATCTTTACTTGCATCGTGGAGAATCTTGGGCCATATAAGGTGAGCAATTGTAAAAATATAAATAACGTCGTGTCATTCAGAGTACATATAACATTATGAACTGTAAAATTGTATTGATACTTCTTCGTTTTCAATCATTTTATTATTATATAATTATATATTTTTTTCTTGTCGTTACCTTTGAGTTTACATTTAGACCTTCATGATTTCTCATTTATTGTCTCACATTACGATTTATTTTCATCATGACATTATTAAGTGGCTTCCTTATATTGTACCAATTATTCTTTTCTTCCCAAGCGCTTGTCCCGTCCATTGTACAAAAATGAAATAAAACAAAATAAAATATAAGTTTCCAGTTACATAAATAAAAATAAACAATTGAACCAATAACGATCTTCATCGTATCATGACCTCAATCTTAAAAATAAGTGAACAACAAAATAGATGATGAAATTAATATCAGCATCGAGAGAAATCCGTTTGTCACAAGCGGAAATCATTCAGCCGCAAATAGTCTCCTCATTAGGTCAACCGTCTTTCACCGTAAACGGATGTCACCAAAAGTCTATTAATTCTCCGAGAAAATCGATTGGCTCAACTAAATCCGTGGAAGACCGCTCGCTGTATTCATTTTTTAATCAGCGGAACATCATTTTCCTCCCATCTCCAACATCTCCGCGAATCGACTAACAGTTGAAAGCCCAAGGAACGGTCGTTTCTCGAATTAAACATTTATTCGAGGGCCCACGCGGCCGGATTTAGTCGAACCGCGACGTCATTTCCCAGCGTTCCAGCCGATGTTCTCTATAAAATTCCGCTCCCACTTGAACATTCTCTCGTGTTTCACCAAAGCGCATAAATAGAGAACTGCAGCTAAAAAAAAGAACCAAAAAAAAAAAAAACATCTCGTGGACCTGAATTTCGCGGCGGTGCAACTCGATTAGGTTGGAATAAAATCTCGCGTGGAGCAAGAAGGAGGGTGAGAGGGTTCACCCTCGCCCTTAAGTGAACGTTGGGTGGTCCGTGACCCTTGTGTTATATACCACATACTGCTCGAGGCGCTCTTCGTCTTTTCCTCGGCGGCGCAAGGATCGCTCACAACACACACACACACACACACACACACACACAGCGATTTTCACCATTATCCCCTCTGCACCTCGTCAGACGTAATACGACGTCGGGTTTGCATGGGCCCACAGCCCTATTCCAGGGTGGTGTGCACAGCCGCTATAACCCTGTACGACGGGCGCGTTTTCGCCGCTCGCGGGGCTCTGGCTTCATCCCTCCCCACACCCATCCGATCTTCGTGTATTCCCTGCTCCGCTGCACGAGAGTCATAATACACCGTCGGCGTGCTGAACAACCTCTCACGGTTCACCCTTTTCATCCGTCTACCTGTAACATCCTCGCGCTCGCGAACTCTGCCAGCCATCAACCTTTTTCCGTGCTTAGACAGGATTGTTCTGACGAATCAAATTATTGTATAGATTCGATATTGTAACGAGTGAGTGTAACTGTCCTCTCCGTATTTTTTCTTTCCCCCTGACTCTCTGTACCAGCGCACACCAGATTGCAATGGTCTCTGTTACGTTCTGCCCATTTTCGTCTTTTTTCCAGACGGCCGCAAGGTGCTGACGTCGCGTTGAACGCGCGGCCGGCGAAAAACGTACACGGAGAGAAGAGTCTGATACTTTTTACCATATTTCTAGTAAAAAGTATTGTAAATTTCCGGTAGAGGGGAGATATCACGCCATCTATCGAGAAGAACTAGAATGATGAGAATTTTTACCACGAAATATGGTAAAAAATATGATACATATGTTAGAAATTCTCATAGTTCTCGTACTGTTCGTCAGGTGGCGGCTATGGCTTTTCAATACCAGGCGCGTTGGTAATTTTTACTATCGCGTCCGTTAAATTTTATCAGATCCTTCTCTCCGTGTATTAAACGTGATTTAAGAATCAAGGAAACGAGCGGAAATGGATAAGCAGAAATATGAGATCGTCGTCCGGTTCTCGGACGATTGGAAATCGCAAATAGTTCAGGGAATTTGAATGGAAGGGTTTTAGTAAAGATTGGTGAATATTTTATAACGCAGAAAAAATTCCCAAATTATTGCTTCGCGACATCACAACATATATTAACGTCGATACGATGGGAATTATCTGGCTGCGGAAATGACGTCAGTTCTCTCTTTCTTTCTCACTCGCAGGTATCGCGCCGTTCTTTATTTTCCTTCGGCGTAGGCTGCGGGGCAGAAGTAACGGTAGCAGGCGAGAACGGCGAACGCGCGAGGTGAAACCCGGAAGAGGGAGGTGATTTACAAAAACGAACTGCCGGCTTGGCACTCGCGGGTTTTCGCGGGTGGCACGAACCTCGCGCCACGGCGAAGATTAACAAGGGCTCTCTTTTCCACGTTGAAAAGGGTGCATTTTTTTATCGCGAAATTCTTTAAATTACTCGAGTCTGCCGTGCAGCCCAGGGGGCGGCTTTACACTTTTACAGGAGCCGCCCTATGCGTGTGCGTTAGGGTGGTACCGAAATAGGTGATTTTGGAATTTCCTATGGGCATCATCATTTTCCGTTGATTTTACAACAAAAATTAAGTGCACCAAGCGGAAGGGGTTTCGGGCTTTATTTAATACTGCCTCACACACTTTAATAATTCAATTTAAAAATAAATTTAAAAAACTCATTTCCGAAACGAGTGAGCTAAAAATTTTGAAAAAGTCACAAAAAATGCAAAAATTTAAAAGGTGTGGCCTCGTTGTTGATGTTTTGTTTCCATTGATTGTCATTGTCAGCGGCAATTTGTCATATACTTTACATAACATGTACTTTACATGACACTGTATTTACTTAATATTTACTTAATTATTACTTAATATTTGCGAAACATCATGGCATTCATTTTTCAGAAGACAAACTTCATACTTTGTTACATCGTTGGTTCCTTTTTTATGCAATCTATTTGTTAATACAGTGGAAACCTTTAATGTTTATCGTCAATTCACTCTAGTGATCGGAATCGCGTGTATTGGAATTAACACGGCACAAATTCATCGTGCCCTCGGCACATCGAATGCTCCGGGTACGAAAATCCGAAAACCATATTCCGAGATAATTCCATGCTTAGCTGGAATAAATTATAACTTAGTAATTTAGTCGATGCTACCAGCGATCTTGCTGTCTCGTTGACTATCATTTAATATGCGCATATTCAAACAAAAATTCCACCGACTCATGTCACTAATTCTGGAAAAACTTAATAATATATTTATATCGAAAAGTTTCTGTCACTGAGCACGTTTAGATCGAGACTTCATGTAAATTTCAGCTTTACTCGAGTACTTTGTTTTATTTAAGATAACAAAGACAGTTTTGTAGGACATTTTTCGCCGAAACGTTGCGTCGCTTTCGTCTATCACGCCGGAGGTTCGTAAATCAGTTATTCGCAGGAATTATTCATCACATTTTTCGCGCGGCTTTTCCCCTGTAGCTCGAATGCTTGGACGGCAAACAGAAACTCCTCTTTTCCAGGAGTTAAAATGGACTCTTAAATTACGGCGCCTTTTTCCTATTCGGAGAAATCAAATTTATGCTTATCCGGCGCACGTAGCGAAAGTGAAAACGACTACGCACTTTTACGCCGTGGGCGGCGTTACTACGGCGACCCGTCGACAACTGCAACGATGAGAAATAACGTAATTCCATTAAAAAGTCGAAATGACTTCCTGACGCCGAAGCTAAGAATCACGAGAACGAGCGACAGTTGAATATGGAGAAAAAAAATTATCTCCCAAGTCTCTCGTAAATTTGTGGTGACGTCGACTGTTCGGTTGAGTATTTTTTATGGCCTTAAACCTAATTGAAGAAGGGTGTCTCCAGTTCAACCCGCGTCTTTTCTCCCTCCCGTTTTTCGTTCTTTTTTTTTTTATCAAACCAAGGCAAGACTCATCGTCGCAATGGGAATGCCCACCCGGTTGTCAAGACGTTTTTTTTTGCTTCGCTTGCCAAATCGTCGCCCCAACCTCGGACGGCGAAGCTTTTTAAATCGGACTCGAGACACCCTGGGCTTTTCTGCAGCGCACCGATATTCGCCAACGACTTATTTCACTAACGACGAAAGCCAGAAATTACGGAAAGGGAGCCCCGGCTGCGATTGGCTGCGGGAGCTTCCCCGAAAACCATAGGCAGCAGTTTTCTTGACCCATTTAAATGCATGTTTAATTTTCTCGGTCGAAATTCAGACCGCGGAAATTTTATTCTCACTTCACCATTCGGTGTGCGCGATACAGGGTTGTGTATATATCGTGACGCGTTGGCACCGGAAATACGATATGCGCCGCAGGAAACTCGCAAGTTTCGTAATCCTTGCATTCTCCGTGGGAGCTGTGCCTTTTGCTGGAATAGCACTTTAAAGATAGCGAACTCTTACGCGAAGCTTCTTACCCCTTGAATATCCTCTCGATATCCGGCACCGTCCGCACACCAACTCCGTTCGGGGTTAATCCCAGTGTACTAAACGCCCACGGAGAGGATGGTTTCACCTGCATCTCCTCCCTGAGCGATTCGCAGGGCTCGGGGAGGGAATTCGAAGCTATGTTCAAGTTCGACCTGCTAACTAGAAGTGGCAAGATTGACCTAGGTCGGTACTGGGTTATTTCCAACCGCGACTATAATACGTATTGACCATTTGACGAAACAACAAATAAAGGCCCAAGTAAAAAAATTGTATGAGGTTTATATGAAAGGTTTTATATACAAGCTATATGCGAAAGTGGACATATAGAATTTTCATATATTTTGTATAATCTATATGAAATATATCGATATTATATGGTAAAATGCTGCCTACAATTTTGCAGAATTTGATGATAGTATATACAAAGTATATACAATATGTTTGTTTCTATAGTTATGTACATATATCGAAATTGATTTTAAAATTTCATATAGATTATACAAAATATATGAAAATTCTGTATGGCCACTTTCGCATACAGCTTGCATATGAAGCCCTTCATATAAGCCTCATACCATTTTTTTACTTGGGGGGAAAGGCGACATTTTTATTTTAAAAATGTGTCTTTTTTCTTTACATATTATCCTTATTATTCGTTAATTATTTATCGTTTTTGGTTTACATGCTCTGACAAATCATGGCTGATCGCAGTACAAATAGTATATTCGAATATTGTCACACATCAGTTTTATTCTGCTATGCATTGATAACTGTCAACAGATTATTTAAGTACCTCGACCCGGAAGAAAATATGAAGGGAATTGTATCAAAAAGACGTAAATATGCAGTGCAGACTAAAACAAACAAAAAATGAATTTTCGTGAAAACTCTGAAAGTCGCAGCAAAGCGTAAAATAGTACATTATGCTACAAGGGAGGGAAGAGCGCTATTTTCACCGAGTGCGAGGTTTGCTGCCCGAGCGGAGCGAGGGCAGCACGAGCACGAGGTGAAAATGGCGCTCCCTCCCGCGTAGCATACGATACTTTTTTCCGACTAAGCTGAAATGCGGGAACCGGTGGCGGAGGGCGGCCGGGGGGGGGGGGGGTCCAGGGGCGAAGCCCCTGGTGGGGTCCAGGGGCGAAGCCCCTGGTGGGGTCCGGGGCGAAGCCCCGGTGGGGGGTTGGGGGGGCGAAGCCCCCCCACTGAAGACACAACAATTTTTTTAATGACACTTAACCTCCAGTCGCTCAATCATACACGTCTAAGCGTTTCCCGCCCGTTGCCTAATGGCGTCTCTCTTAGTCGTTGCGAGCGCTGCGGTGGTCACGCTGAGAACTGTGAGCGGGTCAAAAAAAGTGGGCAAGATGCCCTAGGGAGCTTTGGCCGCTATTTCTGCCCGCTGCGCATGCGCACTGCTCGAAGTCAGAAATCGACTATTTTCCTCCCGCTTTTCAGGGGAGAAAACACGCCATTTCAGCGCAGTCGGGAAAAAAATATATTTAAAAACTAGGAAAATTGTCGTGCTGTAGTGGAGGAATTGGCCGTTGATTAAATTTCCGAGCTCGAGTCGGCTAAATAAACCCGAGGCTTTTTCCTAGTTTGTACAATTATTTCATTCCTTTTTCCGGAGTAAGCATTTTTCAGTCGGGAATTTTGTCCACAAAATCAGAATGTTAAGCTTGCTGTAGGTGACTAAATAACGAATGTAAATGAGCTCGCACGGCGCGGGGTGCACGACTTTGAAATTCATTCATGCACGCGTGTCGAGTGGAACGAGCCAACGAAGTGCATATATTGTGCAGGGTGAAATACTTGGGAAATCCTGTGCCCACTGCGCAGATATCGACAAGCAAGGTTCGCCTGCCTTCCCCGTCGCTCATCGCACGCTGTGGCATTTGGTTACAATGGGAGCTCCGCCTTCCGGCGACTGTCAAGCCAGGGTTTGCGCTGCTCCAGTACAAGTACTGTGATTACTTGTGCAAACGGACCACGATATTAATTATTAGCAATACCGTAACCATAGGTTTTTGTGCATGTGAGGAAAAAATTTCTAAGAAATGTCATTTCTAAACAAATTCTTTAAAACATTTTTTATAGATATGCTAAGCTTTTTGAAACTAATGAAAATCAATTAATTTCAATTATTGCAATTCTTAATCCATATTACTTATTGTTCATATTTGAAAAAATCTATTTGAAATTTAATGTTCAGTACTGGAAGTTCTTATGCATAAACTGGTATACAAAATTTCATACACTAGTGCAGTCGAACATTATTTTACGTCATAGTCATTTTTATTATTTCCTTTAGTTTTGGTGTTCAAGTTCTTTAATTTTGACGGTTTGTTTTATTTTTACTATAAAAGTACATTCATTTTATTTCACAATTGTAGATTACATTTAATTCACTAGTTTATGAATAAAAATTTCAAATATTGTTTAACAGTGTAGCTTTCAGCTACTTTATAGATAAACTAGGGTTTATTTATAGGACTTTTCACGCTGCTGCGCTTTTGTTTCACTTTTATTTACTCATCATCACAGCAACGCCTGAGATTCCAATGTGTTGCCAGTCTCGAGGCGACGTTTTCTGCCGGACTCGTGAAGTCGGCACAGCACGGAACAAACAACGTCGACCCAGTCTTGGTATCCGACCGTTAGCTAACCGACTTGACTTGTACTCTGCATTTATGATCGTTGCAAATATCAACCACGTAAGACGCAACGAGCAACAGCGTTGGCCTGGATGTTCCCAATCTCATCCCTCGCAACAACGAAGCAGGCAGAAATTTCCGGAAATGACATTTCATCCCGCCTGTAGCTCGCGTCACCCTCCGCCACCTTTTTGCTATAATATCTGTCCTGTGTGACATTTCTTCCTCCTCCCCCCTCATCGCTCTACGAGGTGGCGTCACCCGCATCGCTGAAATGTCAGAGACTCGGCGCAAGCATTTCTCCTGCTTTTCGACGTTTAGCAGACAAGGAGGAGATAGGGGAGGATGAGATGCTGTCTGATGCGGGATCATGTGTACGACCCGTAAAAAGATAACTGCTCGTAGTGAACGCGACTCTGCTGCCACATAAAACTTGCTAACTTCAACGGATCTGTTTTGAAAATGCTCTTTCTCTCTCTCTCTCCCCATTCGTTCATTTCCGAACCTCCGAAAGTGGCAGTTGTTACTCATATTCATTATAAGAAGCTTTTTTGGAAGGTTCCATATTTTTCCTCGTGATGGTATTTGTCATTAATAGCAACAAGATCCAGACGTGTGTTCGCTACCTACTGTCAGTTATCAGTATACGAGGTTTAATGAAAAACGGATTTGTTAACTATGGCTATTAATCGTTTTCCATATCGTCGCATTTTCCAGCTGCTCCTCCGTTCATTTCCGAACCTCCGAAAGTGGCAGTTGTTACCCATTTTCGTTATAAGAAGGTTTTTCAGAAGGTTCAGAAGGTTAAATGAAAATAAATCCATTTAAATTGAAAATTTCCTTTAATTTTTAATTATAAGAATTTTTGTTAGTTTATTTATTATTTCTTTTAAAATTAAAAGCTTTTGGTTTAAATGGTTTAAAAATGTTTTCCCATTTAAATTTCCATATTTCAACTCGGGATGGTATTGTCATAAATAGCATCAAGATCCAGACGTCTGTTCGCCACCCACTGTCAGTTACCAGTGCACGATTCTTAATGAAAAAACGCTCTTGTTAAATACCGCCATTAACCGTTTTCCATATCGTCGCATTTTCCAGCTCAATTGGTGCTCACATTCCAGCTGAAGGAATTCGCGAATTGCGCACAAGTCCGTTTATTCGTCGGTCCATCCACTTCGCCGTGTTGTCCTCGGGCGCGACAGATATATCTCGTCGTAAAATCGAAACACTCGCGAAGTGATTTCCCCAATCCGACGCCGCCGGCGGATAGACCAGAATGGCGAACTCGTTGAGAGAGTACCATATGTGATAACGTCCAATTAACTCTTTGTAACTAGTGAAACGACTCGCGCCACGGCAGTCATAGCTTTTTGCACATCTGCTGGTTCGCCAGGGTTTGGATACTCCACATCCAACAACGTTGTCATCGTCGTCGATGTGTTTGCGCGTTTGGCAAACGAGTCTCCAGTGCCTGGAAGGTGAAGCCACCGACTGAATCGCCGCGAGATCCAACGAGGGGTAGGAAAAGCAAAGGAGGGCGCCATGCGAAATAGATGAAACTACGCATTCATTGGATTGGAGTCGTCGCGAGATCGAGAGAGCGAAGATAGCCTGGTGGACTTGCATTCGGCACTTGCAGTCGAAGGCACCAATCGCGATCTTCCGTTCGGACCCCGAGGTACAGCGAGCCAAAAGTGGCATCCGCAGACGTAACTGGGAAACGTAACCCAACGTCGTTGCATGTATAGGTTGCCGATGACGGTACACGGCGGAATGGAAGACGACGACGTTACCCCAGTTTCGTTTTTCCCCCCCGCAACTTTTTCGTTACTCAGCACCCAACAGCCTCTCTCATTCGCAGTTCCGGGAGACCCTCCCATTCTCTCACCTTTCGATTCCCTCGACCTACCCCACAATTGCATATATCCCCTTCTCGTGTCATCCCCCATGTAACTTTCTCGATACCCGTGTCGATACCCGTTTTCTTTGGACACATCGCTGGAGAATCACTGGAACTGCATTCCATATGTGGTGCGAGTTTTCCTGCGAGAAGTTCTTGATAATTGATTGACGGGCTATCGTAATATTGATATGGCCTAAAAGAATAGAATGAATCCAGATTTTTGGCAGCGGTTAGAAAATAAAAGTTTGTCTTGTAATCAAATTGATTTTATTCGTTTGACTCGGACGTCTCAATGCGTCAATATAATATTTTGTTTTCGATATGTAACTAAATGTTTGTTTTCAATATATAATTTCAATATATAACTAAATGTTCGTTTTCAATATATAATTTCAATATATAACTAAATGTTTGTTTTCATTATATAATTTCAATATATAACTAAATGTTTGTTTTCAATATGTAACTAAATGTTCGTTTTCAATATGTAACTAAATGTTCGTTTTCAATATATAATTTCAATACGTAACTAAATGTTTGTTTTCAATATGTTATTTCAATACGTAACTAAATATTTGTTTTCAATATGTAGTGCATTGAATATAACTTTGCAATCTTGTTATGCCATTATTATTTGGCGATATCGTAGCTTAACGCGCGTTTAAGATCTATATTAATATCCGGGGTTACGCCGCGAGCTTGTGGGTATTTGAGAGGTTACCAGGTCGGCGTGGGGCGGTACTAGGGGATCAAATATCAAAGTGGTTTACTGCATTAAAATAACAAGGGTCGATGAGGCCGGGTATATATTCTCTCGCTCGTTCTTGAGAGATCGAGAACAATAACACGGACTCGTACTGCTGTTGTAGCGCACTCAAAATCTCTCGAAGAGGTTAATATCGGAGTTTCTTCCGATATGTTTGTAATGAAAATGTAAACTCTTGGCGGAACGACCACTTTCGCAGTTATCGGAAATACAAGCGAATTGCCATTGATAGACACAAGCGAATTGAACGTCAGAAAGCTAAGAAAATAAAAATGAGATAAATGTCAACAAGTTCGAAACAGTATCCGACAAGAAAATTCCGAGTGGACGTTCGACAGATTTCTTGGTGGGCTTGCAATTGGTAACATAAGAAAAAGCGCTATCGAGTTCTTATATAACGTCCTTCAGAATAAGTTTATGTCACCATCAATACACACACAATGAACTCAATCCATAATTCCTTCATACTCTGCAATGAAACGAAGGTTCCACATTTTCCTTATTCCGTTATGTCGTCATTGAGTGCCAATTCGTTTTGCGAGAATGAATAAACTCCATTGGTTAGATTAAAGAAAACGATAATAATTTATTATCCACGGCTATTCAATGGCAAGAAGGTGTCATCGATCGATCCAATATTATTATAGTAGCAACGATAGGATTATAATTGGGGATTGTGAATTTAATTCCCCATACAGCAATACCAGAGAAAATCCTATAATTCTTCCCAGCTACGTTGAAAACTTAATGTACTTATTCCGAAATGTCATAAATACCCTAATCCGACTAAATCTTCGAAGAGTCATCTCGTGTCAAATCGAGTTCAAAATTTATTGAGATCTCGAGGTGCCATGACTATTCAGTGGTAAAAAAGGTGCCATCGATCGACCCAATATTATTATAGTAGCAACGATGGGATTATAATTGGGGATTGTGAATTTAATTGCCGATATAGCCATACCAGAGAAAATCCTATAATTCTTCCAAGCTACGTTGAAAACTGAATTTACGTATTCCGAAATGTCAAAAATACACTAATCCGTCTTCTCCTTCACGAAGAGTCATCTCGTGTCAACTAGACTCAAAATTTATTGAGATCTCGAGAGCCACAGCGGCGGAAGCGCTACAAATGGGGTCGTTCTCACTTATTTTGTCACCGCCGCGGGGAGTAACAAGTACCAAATGAGCTGGTACGCTTACCGCGAGATCCGGAAGAGCTCATTTCCGGCAGTAAAGATATTTCGAGGCGCGGGAAGAGAGTATAACCTGGCGTCGGGTACGTCAAGCCCCACGAAAGTCGCAGCAATTAACCTTATCGTGTTATTAATACCGCGTCTCACTGCCTATTTCGCTTTCCGTCGTCGTGGGATCTCTCGGAGGAGGCGGAAGAGCGAGGAGAGAGAGAGAGAGAGAGAGAGAGAGAGAGAGAGAGAGAGAGAGCAGAGAGGCTGAAGAGCTATCTCGCGAGCTCTCGAAACAAATTCACTCTCAACTGCAACCAGATCCTCGTCGCTAGTTTTATCAAAACTTTCGAGCCTAAAGTGAGCACGGAAATGGCGCATAGCTATTACGGAATGCTCAACCAACGAGGCGGATTATGAAGATAAAGACAATGAGCGAGAAAATAAGACGCCATGAGGAGCAAAGTGGTGCTTCTCGTGTCCAATTCATCACGGCAATTAAATCCCACTGTTCCGACGTACAATTGTTTTAAACCTCTGACGATTTTGTTATGCGCCTAATTCTCAGAGAGCCGGATTCGATTTGCCATAGCGACGCCCCGCACATGCCGAAAAGGATTGCGGAATATAATAGACCTCGGTACGAAGTTTGGCGGCACTTTGAGTTGGAAGGAAACGACGGCGAGCGCCTCCGGGGGTATTACGAACGTGACGGAGCTGCTGATCTTGCTCTTTTTTAGTTCGCCCGCCTCTATCTCACACGATGGCCCCTTTCATTCGCGATGAATTATACGGCGGGTCGAAAAAAATTCATTAATTATATTCGTGTCTTTTGTGTCGGGTTATGAAGGAGAACTAAATCGAAAGATAATAGTGAATGGTCTGACTGTCCTTTTATTTTAACTGCAAAACGTGGGTAATTTCGTTGTTCTTGTAATTCTAGGGTAATGTGCTATTAATAATGGCTGATTACATGCCTATGTTACATGACTAATATCACGGAGGTTTGTAGTGCGTAAATTTGGGAAACTTTTAATTCTGGTAAATATGTTAAATATAATTTTGTCAGCGTTTAATATATAGTAATTACAGATAGTTCAAGTTGTAACAAATTCTAATAGTTTTGCTGGAATGTAATATTGTAACGGGACCCTGATGTCCTGTAATTTTCCACTTTCCTGTAAACTCTCCGTGTCTGTAGCGGAGGCAATGTGCAAAGTTCTACTTTTGCAAAGTGTTACAGCAGGGCGAATAGTTTAAGAACTCCGAGCAGAGATATAACAATTTTTATTAAAACCCTTGAAATATAGTCTATACGTCTGTCTAGGATGAAGGACGTTGACACAGTGACAGGTCTCTTGTTACTCCAGAAAAGCAGAGCTAAAAGATGGGCGAACGTTACAAACATTTAATAGCTTAGAATATTAGAGAATTAAATACAATATTCGTAAATTCGAACACTGTTTCATTTTTATTTAAACAAAAAACAAAGCGCGCGTGCGAATTTTTTTTGTAATTAAAAAATGCCACAAATCTTGTATATTAATATTTTTTTTTTAACGAATCACAGCAACTGCAGAATCTTCGATAATCCACTTAAATGCAAAATTTTATATTGATTCGTTAGTCATGAGCAATTTTCATAGTTACAGTAATAAAAAATAAAAAAATGTAAACAAAGGAAATATTCATAACTTTTGTATTCCTCTGCCCATTCGAGGCAAATTCCTCCCTCTCCTATCTGCCTCTTCACTCCCCCTCACTCTCCCTCTTTTTCTCTCACTTCCTCCCTTTTCCTATTTCCGGTTGTACTCGCTTTAGTCTCGACCAGACGTTTGTTATTTATTGCATTATCTGGTGTTCGATATCAAATTATTCGGGCAGCAAATGAGAAAGACATAAAGGCAAGAATACCCGCGGAAGTGCTCGGAATTTTTCGCTGTCCAGTCGACCACACATCCTGGCATAGTGAGCGCGTTCACGCGGTCCCCTGCATGCACCTCCCACACTGGAGATGTACGACTATTCCCCGAAGGAGAATATTTATTTTATACCCGAGAATGGATGGTCCGTTGTGTCGCGGCCTCGGCCTCTCTCCACTCTCTTTCCTCTCGTCGTATATAAATGAGATGTCGCGAGCGCGGTCGCGGTCGATGCTAGACGTTTGTCGAGGGGGCACTAGACAATGTTTTTTTCTCAAAGCCGTCCTCGCACCTTTCAACCCGTATGGAGCAAAATTAATGGCTGATTTTGCTTACGATGCTAACGCGACCACTCGTCGTGATTTGTGAAATTATCTCGGCAACGCAGAATTTATTTTCGTGTTGCGAGCAACATTGGTGTTGTTAACTTCACGAAAAGAAGAAAAAGTAATAATTTACGGTGAAAGCGAAACGGAAGAGTGGCTGATGGTTGAGTAAAATTTACTCTTCGTTTCAGTTCCGTGTTCACCGCTTGTGTATATTTTACTGAGAGGATTTTTATTTGTAGTCGTATCGTCAACATTGTTTCCACATGCTAGTAGTAATAAATATAATTTTACAGAAAATAACTCCCGACTGAAAAAGAAGCTTTATTAATCAACTAATTGGGTTAATACATTTTTTATTAAGGGGGGAGTAAGGTTAATTCGGTAAAAACAAGGCATGTTTTTAAGACATTTTTTTTGCGATACAGTTAGTGTTATTTTATTCAGCCGATTTCCATGTAATAATGCAACATCTGAACAATATTTCCCTAAATTTTCATTGCAAAATATTGAAAACTGAGCGAGTGACAGTGAATCTCCGGAGGCGCCTCGAAAGTTTTGCGGTGTTCATCGTAACTCGCAACAGCATCATCTGAAACAAAAAACTCAAAATGCATTTGTTAAAGGAGATGTTTCTCGAGGTAACGCTCGGAGGATTTTTTTTTATTTCGATTTTTCAATTTTTCGTAACACTTGGAAGCCATGAAACCGATTTTTTTTTTCGGCGTGAAACGGTTTTTTGGCTTCCAAGTGCTACTAAAAATTGAAAAATCGAAATAAAAAAAAATCCTCTCAGAGTTACCTCGACAAACATCTCCTTTAACAAATGCATTTTGATTTTTTTGGTTCAGATGATTCTGTTGCGAGTTATGATGTATTCAGCAAAACAACGTTTTTTTCGAAATGTGCCTGGTGAAATAAATGTATCGTCAATGTCATACCGATAACCTGTGCTGTTATTTTATTTCATTGGCATATGACGATTTACTTAAACACAAATCTCTTAGTCGGCTCCACGTTCAATTAATATAGTCAAGAATTCAGCAATTGAAACAGTACTTTTGGGTTACACGAAGAAAAAAACAACTCTTATGCAGAATGTTTTGATCAATTTTTATGACTGCCTCTCGGTCCAACCTCTTCCAAAAAAAAAATCGTATACAGTCGAAAAGATCAGAGTTTCCACTCCTGCTGTTCCTCTTACTCGTTCGATGAGTTGAATGCGCCAGCGTTGGCGCGGGTGGCACGCATCAAGGGCTACTGGATCCATCGCTGGCTCTCCACGTCGACGAGGATCCCGGCAGACACCGAGCGACCTGCTGCTCGCCAACGTTCTCTCATTTCCGCGATAACGTGATTGCCTTTTACGAAAAGCGAACGCACATCCCGCCCGAAACTCTGAGGCATGCAGATAGACCTCCTAAGTACGTTTTACAATTTTCATGAATGGTACTTATTCGCATGCATATCTCGGGCTGTTTGAGGCGAAAGCGAGCAACATTTCCGAGATAGAGAGAAACATTAATTCGTAACGCAATTTTAACAACATTCTTTTATTTGTGTAATCATAGCTTGCAAAGTAACGAAGTGAAGAACCACAGGGGAATATGGTTGAGTGCTATAAACATTATTTTAGTACAGCACCCACTCACTCTCCCTGTTTACTTGGCGGAGCGTAGGGTCTTCTTTTATCCTACTGGCTTTAAGCTGTTACGGCAAGTGCCATAGAAGCGTAGGATCGATTGCAATACTTCGTACAAATTCACAATAACTGGAATGAAGAAACAACGAGCCCTCTTCTGATAAGTTGATGTGTCACGATTATTTTATCGAAAGCTACGATTTTCGATACACGTTGAAACGTTCATCTACTGATCGTTTAATCATCACTTACGTTTGCTTATCAATTAATTATTGTTAGCATTAAATGAATCCTCAGATTAATACATTACAAAAGTGGTGCATCTACAATATTTCTTTGGAAGACGATAGCATGTCATGCAAATACTACGCGAAGTGCGTCGTGTACACCATACGAAACATAAAGTATGACGTCCAAATGAGTCCCTTAAAAAAGTCATAAAAAAAATGATCCGCCTGGCCATATTTATGAAGGCTTGGCGGGCTTCGCCACCAACAGAAAATCCGATCGTGTTGCTTGTTTCCATTGTAACGCTTTAAAGAAATTATTTCAGTGTCAGGATACTTTGTATCAAAACTAAAATCCCTAAACGTCTCTACTGCACAAAAGCAAAGCTTCCTTGATGACGAATAAAACGGACAATTCAAGTGCAATCGAACACACTAAATATATCGATGATCATCATAACAACGCTATTACAGCAAATACGAAACAATCCACCATAAGCTGCGTGCCAGAATCGAAAGGAGTCAGCGAGACACAGGGGTTCCAAATGTATCACAAAGAAGCCAATGTCTTGGAAACTAGAAAATCCCGAAGGGTGGAAAATGACTATATGAAGTGTCGTAGGGTACAACGACGTCGGGTCTCGTCAGGGACGTTCGGCGATTCAATCAACGCGCGGCATTGTCGTCGTGACGCTGACGTTACAGTGCAAACCGTCACGTCTATCTATACAGCCGCATATTGGTGTTGGATGATGGTATGAGAGAGTGGTTGGGGTTTTCGTGCCGGCGTTATGACAAATGATGGCGGGCATGTGCTTCCTTCTGGACACCGAGCGTCCATTACCTTTTCCCCCCACATTCTCCGGTGAACATCGAGCAGACCAAACCCTTCGTACATTGCGGCAACAACGAGAACGAAGCGTCGCACACCGCTGTAAAGACGGGCGTGTCTGTCAGATCGCTGACGTCTTCCCGCTGTTTCTCTGTCGGAGTCTCCCGTAGCGAAACTCGAGAGTGTGTGCAGGGTATTAGTTCCGCATCGAGGGCTGTTGTCGTCTATCAGATCCGCAGCCACTGCGTGTTTTACAGATACGGTATTACAGCACACCCGTTCGGAGATCCGCGATCTTTTGTTTTATCATTCCCAGCGAGAAAATGTCGTCATTAGTCACTCTGTGAATGATTTCGTGCTGGTGAAACGTGGCGTGCGATTTTACGATCGCTGCACGGAGAAAATGACTTGGTTAAATGTACCAATTTTTTATTGGTTAAACAAAATTGGTTATTGTAACCAATAGTTTCATAGATTTAATGCCGCACACTTGGTTCCCTTACCAACGGGAACTTGGTTCATACTTTAGTGCATATGACCAATAGAAATAGGTGCCTCGATCAAGGATTTGTAGCTAACCACGAGAATTGGTTGTCATGACTGCTGTTATGGGCATGTGACATACCGACTCGCACCTGAACAATTCGTAAGTGCGGTTTGTCGCGAATTATGAACGGATCGAAGCGAAAATAGAAATACAGACGCCACTAATGTGAATCTCGTTAATGAATTAGTCAGAATTTTTATTTTCGAAAAAAATAAATTACAGATCGATTACCTCCAGATTTTTGTTCTGGAGGTAATTGATCAGGAGGTAATCGATCTGCAATTTTTTTTTTTTTTAATAACAATTCTGACTAATTCATTAACGAGATTCACGTTACTGGCGTCTGTATTTCAATTTTCGCTTCGATCCGTTCATAATTCGCGAAAAACCGCACTTCCAAACTTTTGAGGTGCGCGTCGGTATTTCACATTGCCTTATAACCAAGTTTTTGGTAGGACTAAAGATTACATATTTTATTGGATGGAACATCTAATTATTTTAGTTAGTACCATCATCGGCCGTTAGTTCCGTAACCGCTTGAGGAAAAACTTCGTACTGCGTGTTTTTGCATTATAAGCCACGTGCGTGCGTTTATTGGCTTTAGTTTGTTTAAACATTCTGTCAGTGAGATCCGATTCCCATAATTCACAGTATTTCACGGGGAAAAATATGTTATACCATAACCGACAGCGTGGGTGCGCGGTCGGTGTATGGCTTTGGCGATCACCCAAGTTAAGCAACTCGACTCGCGGTCAGTACTTGGATGGGTGACCGCTTAGCGACGCACTAATTTGCGCGCCATCCCGAGGAACTTTACGAGGACCAAGGGGGTGGGTAGAATAAAAGCCTGACGGCATACGCTGGAAAAAAAAGTATATATATTTTTGGCTACAATAAAAAAATTTATTGATTCAACCAAGAAAATTGGTTATTCTAGCCAAGTGCATTAGTTGCCCCAACCAAGTAAATTGGTTAAACCGGCCCGGTGAAATGGTTGCTCCAACCAAGTACATTGGTTATTCCAATTATTTAATCGTAGTTGGCTCGACCAATTACTTGGTTGCTGAAACTAATATAATCTTACTAAGTTCCATTGGTTGATGCAACCAGAAAATCGTCTGGCGCATATATAACCAAGGCAATTCGTTGCAGATAACCAATTTCTTTGTTACACCAACCAAGTCGTTTTTTCCGTGTGATGATAAAGTGTGGCGAGATTGTTCGGTCGCGGATGAGACGAGGTGAGTTTAAATTCTGACCTCCCTGGAAACCTTTTTTGGAGTACGAAAAGGCTGTTTCAAACTGTATCAAGGGATTGGAGCCTTCGTTCAATTACCCATTTGAAGTGAACGGAGGTTAGAGGAAAGCTTGCAAATAATCCACAGATCCTCAGATGAATCTCGTGCACCCAGAGAAATCGTTCTGATGGGATCTATTCAAAACAAATAAAATGTATTTGAATGAAATAAACATTTATTTGAATGAAATAAATCTTATTCGATCCGAATAAATCCTATTAGGCCGGTCATCAAATAAATTAATCTATTTAATAGCCGGCCAAATAAATTCAAATAAATTCATATAAATTCAAATAAATTCAAATAAATTCAAATAAATTCAAATAAATACAAATAAATTTAAATAAATTCAAATAAATTCAAATAAATTCAAATAAATTCAAATACATTTTATACATTTTATTTGTTTCGAATAGATCCCATCAGAACGATTTCTCCAGGTGTGAGACTATACAGAATCAAGAGAGACTTCACGGCCCTCCATAGAACCTCCCAAAGTGGCAGTTATTACCCATTTTCATTATATGAAAATTTTTCGCAGATTCCATATTTCAACTCGGGAATCGGACGGCGAAATTATTCACGCTGATGGATCACAAGCTCTGTGCGAATGTTTCGCACTGTCCTGCATGCGTATTCGGCTGTATACAATGTGTTGGCCCCGATCCGTTTAACAAAACTCCGCTGCACTGGGTGATTAGCTAACGAATGCGGATTACCATTGGTCGATTGACTCTTCGGTCAACAGAGTCGCGCTCGTGAGTGTTTATTAAGGCTCGCACCGACTCTCGCTTAGTCGACGGTGCGCGCAATTGGGTTTGCGATCATTGTCATCATTGGTATACTGTGCAATTGTGGTGCACCGAACGAAAGATACCGACCAGAGTGCTTTGAGGCTGACGGACCAACCGCTGAATGACAAAACGTTCGCGAGCAAAGCAACGAATGTTCAAAGTGGAGACAAGGTGGTGAATGAACATACAAGAGCGGTGGTCGTGGACTGGAGATCGAAGGAGAAAGGGAACTGCCAGGGATAATAATTATGCGGATTACATCGGGCCGGCTAATTAACCCTGGTTCATGTAATGCATCCTGGAACCGAGCTCCAACCCCGTCCTGCGGTCCTTGTGATGCTACCTCCCACTCCCCTTGGATTTAGATTGCATCGTATGTGCTACGGCAACTGCAGACGCGCGTGTGCGTATGACAGATAAACTTTGACATCTCCACGCGATGTCTGTCCCACGAATGCAGCGAGATCTTTGATAACGTATCGAATTAACTTGTGGCCTTATACGTTGTTTTCATCGGCCTTAACGTTGGAGCTCCCTGCTTAATTTCCCTCACCTGGAACTTTGGTTTTACGACATGTCCTCTGGTTGTGCGTGGTACATTCCTAATCAACGCAATTATCGTACGTACTGCGTGCCTCATACGACTTCCAGCAATTTTACTGCGCGTAACATTGCTTCAGATTTCTTCGGATGTTCAGATTCAGCTTCCAGTAGGATTCATTATGGCCTATTTACACTTATATGCTACTCGGTGGGAGAAGATTTTCGTACCTAATAACGAAAAAATCTCCCGACTATGATATGCGAATGGTTATTTTATTCTTTCACAATTTTTCACTTATTTAATTAATTTATTAATTAGGCTTCTTTTTCAGTCGAGATTTTTTTTTATTTCTGTAAAACTATTTTTCTAGGTTAATCATTACAGCGAAATGATTAAGTTAATCATTTCCCGACTATGATATGCGAATGGTTATTTTATTATTTCATCATTTTTCATTTACCCAATTAGTTTATCGCTTAAGCTTCTTTTTCAGTCGAGACATTTTTTAAATTTCTGTAAAACTATTTTTCTAGGTTAATCATTTCAGCGAAATGATTATCTTATAGATTAATTTTTTTTTCAGTCGAGAATTTTTGTAATTTCTGTAAAACTATTTTTCTAGGTTAATCATTTCAACACAGCCAAGTTTTGCTGTCTACATCTAATAGTGTCAATGTCGCGAATCATAAGGATGTGGCCAAAGTAATTGTTCACACGAACTGCCGTAGATGCTTCACCAGCAGTGCGAAGGCTCCTTTGTAAAATGTTTCGGCGTGGATCTCTATTGTCACCGCGTCCAGCAGTTTCTTTTTTTTCATTCATCCTGAGCAGTTTAAAAGGCAATACACGTGCAACGAAATGAAGGCTTCGCGAAAGTGAGTGGAAGGGGGGTGACGGTGGGGTTGAAGAAGGGAGGGAAGAAAAAGAACAGACGTAGACGAGGGTACAAGAACCAGTGCTTCAGAGAAGTCTTGGTAAATACATTCGTGCGAGTACAAATACGACCGCGGAGACGACGTGAGTCTTTCCCTCGCATATACACTAGAGGTACGAATCATTTGTAAACAGAAACGGTTGGACTAGGTTTGGCGGAGACTGAATAATTACTCGGTGCAATTCATAGTGTGCCACAAAGGAGAGGGACCAACTACGCAGCGCCAGTGCACACCGGCAGAAGTAGAAGCAGCCGCCGGGTTTTCGTGGACGAGCGAGCAATGCGTTTCATCGCTCTCTCGCTTCTCTTCGCACGGGCTTTCATGCTGGAAATCCGCACACAGCCTGCGCACACAAGTTACCCCTTTCCCTGTCGGTCTCACCCTCTACGCAGTTGTATCATTCCTCCAGCTCTCCGAGAAACCGTCATATGACTGTCATCCAACTTTTTCGCTGTCCAAAACGCGCGACTCTATCGTGAAGTGGCTGGAAAAATGAGGTAGAGGAAATTGACAAACAGAGGACATCGTGATTGTAATCAAATTAATGACGGCTCAAGGCAACATAATATTTTAACAGACAAATAAAAAAATTGATGAAATCAATAAAGAATTTGGTTGATACTGCCCGCAATGTTTAGGGGGGGAGGGGGGTAAGGTTAATTCGGTGAAAACAAGGCATGTTTTTAAGATTTTTTTTTGCGGTACAGGCAGTGTTAGTTTATTCAGTCTGTATGCATATAACAATGCAACATGTGAACAATATTTCACTACATTTTTATTGTAAAATATTGAAATTTGAGCGAGTGACTGTGAATCTCCGGAGGCGTTTGGAAAAAATCGTTGTTTTGCGGTGTACATCATAACTCGCAACAGGATCATCTGAAACAAAAAAATCAAAATGCATTTGTTAAAGGAGATGTTTCTCGAGGTAAACCTGGAAGGATTTTTTTTTTATTTCGATTTTTCAATTTTTTGCAGCACTTGGAAGCCAAGAGACCGCTCTTGGTTTCCAAGGGCTACGAAAAATTGAAAAATCGAAATAAAAAAATATCCTCCCAGCATTATCTCGAGAAACATCTCCTTTAACAAATGCATTTTGATTTTTTTGTTTCAGATGAATCTGTTGCGAGTTACGATGTACACCGCAAAACTTTCGAGGCGCCACCGGAGATTCACAGTCACTCGCTCAATTTTCAATATTTTGCAATGAAAATTTAGGGAAATATTCTTCAAATGCTGCATTATTACATGGAAATCGACAGAATAAAATAACACTATCTGTATCGCCAAAAAAAAAATCTTAAAAACATGCCTGGTTTTCACCGAATTAACCTTACCCCTTTAACGACTGAAATTACGATTTTACTGATATTTCTAATAACCCAACTTGACCCATTTTTCCCTACATCTGCGTTTGATACCATCATCTTCCTCTCTACTGTTTCCTACGCGTACTTCCTGGTCGGTTCGTTCGTCCGCTACTTTTCAACCTTCAGACACAAGTCTACCCGACTTTCCATTCGGGATTTCATCCTTTTTTCTTCCTCCAAACCCAGCGAGCGGCTCCGGCACAAGAGAAACTTCGCGAGTTTCGCTAAAGCTTTCTCGCACCACCTCTCATCAAGTCCATAGACCATATTGCCGTGACGGCCGGTACATTCTGGCGTCGCGGTTTATTCTCACGTGGTTTCGTCTTCTTCCTCTGAAAACTCGCTTTGGTCCGCGCGTTCCCTTTCACACACTGGCAATTTTTCTGTTTCACAAACCAAGGTAACGCTCCGTGTCTTTAGCATCACCGGCCCGTTATATCCCGCACCGACGTTCCGCAATTCTTCGTCCCGGGGTTTTGTTAACCACATTGCTGTCGTTTCAGGAGTGACGCTGATCTCGGGCGTCACGAGCAGGTCGGACTGCGCGAAAAGTGTTTCGCTCTGCTTAACAAGCGTTTTTCACTCGGATTCTTTGCACTGAAAACGCTGCGCGCGTCATTGAGCGAAGGGAAACTGACAATGCCGCGCCTTCGGTGAACGCGGACAGGCATCTTTTCTCCGTATATATCCAGCATGTTCTTATCTGCCGCTCTCGACCGTGTGCTCCACATCTTGGAAATCTCATCCTCACAGTCATCCGAATCTGCGCTTACAGAAATCTTGCAGCTCTGACAGTACGGAAATACGGATTGTAATAAAGGGTGTTCATAATGGCCGATCTTAAATGCAGAATATGGCGGGAAACTGAGAGATGATTCAGCACAAAACGTATTATGTTGTATGTGCCTCGTGTTTCTCATCACTTCTCGGTAGAGCAGCGCGTTTTCGAGGCTGTGAAAAGGTCGGATAAAATCAAGTCGCATTCCGTGAACTGATCTCCGTTTGAATGGCTGCGGTAGATAAGCAATCACGTTGCGATCATCTCCACAACCTGGAAGACGATGAATGAACACCAGACGAGGGTTTTCCGACGACGTCGAGGTTGTATTTACACGCCTGTCTCCTTGTTCTTAATCTTTTATGGTTTTCACCTGGTGAGCTGCAGAGCCAGGAAGAATATTTGTCTCGTGGCCTTTTTATTACACATCGCGGTTTCTTTGAATGACAACGTTTATTGCGCCGTATCATATCAACCAGGCTGTCCTTTCCGTGAGACTGTTATTCAAAGTGCACGGAAAAACTGCAGTCAAACGTCGCAGACGTAACGGAATGACTGAGTGACGTTTGCTGGGTGCAAAGGTGAGCTTGGAACGTATTGACAAAACAATAGTTGTCATGAAGTGGAATTTCAATATAATATTTTTCAATTTCTCAAATATCTCTCAATATTTCTTAATAAAATATTTCTTAATAATTCAATAAAATATTTCCACATATGTACGATTTTATTTTCTTGCGTTCGGCGCTTCAACATTTAGTTTATTTTGAAGTCGTCATTTGTTCTTCAAGAAACGCGTTTACAACGCAACGGAGACGTTCGTTTTCGTTACTCGAATCGTTCGCTTCTTCGGTTTCGTGTCTGTTCATCCGTTTAGACACGACGATGATTCGTTGTTGTATAAAAATCTCTGTCTGACGGTTTTGCAGGTGGCGTGGCTTCGGGTCGACACGCAGACCATCCTAACGATTGCGAGTCACGTTATCACGAAGAATCACCGGATCGCGGTGACGCATAGCGGTCATCGTACGTGGTCCCTTCACATAAGGGACACGCGAGAGAAGGACCGTGGATGGTACATGTGCCAACTCAACACCGACCCGATGTCAAGCAACACTGGTTTCCTGGAAGTTGTCGGTAAGCTCACGGACAATCACCCTCAATCGGCTGATAAGATAAGCGTGTGATGTCACATTATGTCTCCGTGGTATACGAATTGAAATTAAAACAGGGCGCGAAAGACCTTCACCCTCTTTTCGTTGATCTTCTTGGTCGAATTACCGATACTGCTTGGGGCATTTCGTTATCAACACGGCACGTGAAATAAATCTGATGTTGATAACAAACGAGGTGGTGACAAGTCTGTTTTCCTTTTTATCTTTCCATTGTCTTAAGGAGGACGTATCGTTGCATCAAAGTCCAATGAAAATTCGAAAGTCACCTTGGGTTTCTTGCGAAATGTTTTTTTTTTCGATTTCGGAAAGTTTGAAAACCCTATTCGATGGGAAATTTTGTGCTGATTCCGAAAAACATTGTTGTTTGCCCGAAAAGTAAAAAATTCGACGAGAAAAACACGAAAAACGATATTGGAATTTTTTTGTTAAATTTCGTCACTTTATTAAAATTGAGGTTACTTTTTTTTGGATCGATCGAACCTGGATTTTCTTTTTTTGGTCGAAAGGAAACTCAATAACGAAAAGAATGCTGTAAGGCGGAACGCGATATCTTGATTTCTGAATTTTTTACAAAATATTAAAGTCAGGCTCTTCAAAACCGCAAAAAAACTTAAAAAATGCGTGACCTGGAGAATATCGCACTAACCATTCCTTAAGTAACTCAAAACCTCACCGGCCGAGGAAACCGAGGCGACACCAAAACTTCAACAAACCAATGCCTCATTTCCCGCGCACTTATAACGTCGTTGCTGCGTGTTCCTTAATCGCCTCTGGTAAAGACTCGCCGTACATTTCGGTAAGTTATCGGAAAACTCGGTCGCGGCGCTGCCAGCGCACTGCATACACCTCATCTGAAAAGCCAAAAGAAACTTTCGCCTCGTCGTCGCGCCTCGAGACTTTTATCGACCATCCCGTCTTCCGGCGCTTCGAAATCATGGAAAGCTCAATTTTTCAGCCTCTTCATCGGTGCGGCACTCAGCACAAGGTGGTTCGCACGACGATAACACACAACCGCTTGTCACTGCTCTGTCATTAGCGCGACTGGTCTGTATACATATATACATGCAAATAAAATTTCCGTACGAGCGGTACGTGCGACTACCGAGTCTATGTACGACGTAACCGCGAGCAAAATGTGGCTAGCCAAGATAGAGACCTTGTGTCCGCGGTACCGCCAATTTTCCCGCGTTTCTGCCCGATTTGTGGGGGCACCATGCAAATGTATGCAAAGTATGGTATACACCGACAAAGTATGCATACAGCACGGTGTATATATATATATGTATATATAACGTGCAGGTCCAAGGGGCGAGTACGGGCTGGCCGATTGCACTCTTGGAAGGCTATTAACCAACGTCCTGGCGACGTGCCCTGCGGCTGCCTCTTCTGCGCCTTGAGCAGGCCCTAATAACAACATAGCCGTGCTCCACGCGCTGCTACCCTTTTCGTTCGCACTCGCGCCTTTTTCTTTCTCTCTCCCCATCTTTCTCTCTTCCATCTTTATTTTTTATTTCTTTGTACGGTCTTCAGTTTTTTTATTTTTATTTTTTATTTTATGTGACATTGCTCTTTTTATTTCTGGATTATGGTTATTCTGTTACCGCTTGCTAACTTTATTTTATTTTATTAGGCTAATCACACGCGCTGGCGCGCGTGCCTGAAAAACTTTTCGTCAAAATCGACCTCAGACATTTAAAAAAATATATATCGACTTTTAACCTATACCATCGTTCTCAAGTCGCATATTCTACTCCCGAAAACACGGGTTACTAACCTTTTTTAATCGATTTTGAAAAAAAAAATTTTTGGCGACGATCTTTCTGTCAAAAATCGTAGAACCGGCCCCGGACCGAAAATCGCCAAAATCGACCCCAATTTTTTTTCTTTTGAAAATATCGACTTTTAACCTATACCATTGTTCTCAAGTCGCATATGCTACCCCTAAAAACACTGGTTATTAAACTTTTTTAATCGATTTTGAAAAAAATATTTTTTTGGCGACGAAAATTTTTTTTTTCTGTAAAAAATCGTAGAACCGGCCCCGGACCGAAAATCGCCAAAATCGACCCCAATTTTTTTTCTTTTGAAAATATCGACTCGTAACCTATACCATTGTTCTCAAGTCGCATATGCTACCCCTAAAAACACTGGTTATTAACCTTTTTTAATCGGTTTTGAAAAAAATATTTTTTTGGCGACGAAAATTTTTTTTTTCTGTAAAAAAATCGTAGAACCGGCCCCGGACCGAAAATCACCAAAATCGACCCCAATTTTTTTTCTTTTGAAAATATCGACTTGTAACCTATACCATTGTTCTCAAGTCGCATATGCTACCCCTAAAAACACTGGTTATTAAACTTTTTTAATCGATTTTGAAAAAAATATTTTTTTGGGAACGAAAATTTGTTTTTTCTGTAAAAAATCGTAGAACCGGCCCCGGACCGAAAATCGCCAAAATCGACCCCAATTTTTTTTCTTTTGAAAATATCGACTCGTAAGCTATACCATTGTTCTCAAGTCGCATATGCTACCCCTAAAAACACTGGTTATTAACCTTTTTTAATCGATTTTGAAAAAAATATTTTTTTGGCGACGAAAATTTTTTTTTTCTGTAAAAAATTGTAGAACCGGCCCCGGACCGAAAATCAGTATCTTTCTTTATTAGATCCTGGGATCTAATAAAGAATAAAATCGCCAAAATCGACCCCAATTTTTTTTTCTTTTGAAAATATCGACTCGTAACCTATACCATTGTTCTCAAGTCGCATATGCTACCCCTAAAAACACTGGTTATTAACCTTTTTTAATCGGTTTTGAAAAAAATATTTTTTTGGCGACGAACATTTTTTTTTTCTGTAAAAAATCGTAGAACCGGCCCCGGACCGAGAATCGCCAAAATCGACCCAAATTTTTTTCTTTTGAAAATATCGACTTGTAACCTATACCATTGTTCTCAAGTCGCATATGCTACCCCTAAAAACACTGGTTATTAAACTTTTTTAATCGATTTTGAAAAAAATATTTTTTTTGGCGACGAAAATTTTTTTTCTGTAAAAACTCGTAGAACCGGCCCCGGACCGAAAATCGCCAAAATCGACCCCAATTTTTTTTCTTTTGAAAATATCGACTTGTAACCTATACCATTGTTCTCAAGTCGCATATGCTACCCCTAAAAACACTGGTTATTAACCTTTTTTAATCGATTTTGAAAAAAATATTTTTTTGGCGACGAAATTTTTTTTTTTCTGTCAAAAATCGTAGAACCGGCCCCGGACCGAAAATCGCCAAAATCGACCCCAATTTTTTTTCTTTTGAAAATATCGACTTGTAACCTATACCATTGTTCTCAAGTCGCATATGCTACCCCTAAAAACACTGGTTATTAACCTTTTTTAATCGATTTTGAAAAAAATATTTTTTTGGCGACGAAAATTTTTTTTTTCTGTCAAAAATCGTAGAATCGGCCCCGGACCGAAAATCGCCAAAATCGACCCCAATTTTTTTTCTTTTGAAAATATCGACTTGTAACCTATACCATTGTTCTCAAGTCGCATATGCTACCCCTAAAAACACTGGTTATTAAACTTTTTTAATCGATTTTGAAAAAAATATTTTTTTGGCGACAAATTTTTTTTTTTCTGTCAAAAAATCGTAGAACCGGCCCCGGACCGAAAATCGCCAAAATCGACCTCGGAAATTTTTATTTCAAAATATCACCTATAATAGGTTAATCAATTTTGCGCTGCTGCGCTCTTATAAAGCTTTAAAAGGTTACGGGTGCTGTCCCGCCTGTCCTCTTATGAAATTTGTCAAATCTGACACCATTCTGATTTTGTTTATCACGGACTTTCCTGGCAACCAATCACAGCTCTAATAGTTTGCTAACAATGCTTTCCGTTACTCATCAACTTTTTAAAAGAGGGATTTTTGTATTGATTGGTTTTTGTATTTTTGTAAGTTTAAGGCCTGTTTTGTCATGATGTGATAGCTTTTTGTATTTTTTTTGTGGCAAGGTGCTCTTAGGGGACCCAGTCTCAGGGCCCGCAATAAATCCAATTCTCTCTCTCTCTCTCTCTTTTTATTTCTATGTACTACACTTACTTTTATTTTTTTATACGATCTTCAGTTTTTTTATTTTGATTTTTTATTTGATGTGGCTTTTTTCTTTTTATTTTTGGAATATACTTATTTCGTTACCGCTTGCGACCTTTGATTGGGTGGGGGTCAAATAGCGAATGGCTAAAATAGCAAAGTTAAAAATAATGAACAATCTGAATCTAGAATGGCCATCAGTATAAAATTCGCTATGTCAGCCATTCGCTATTTTGATGATTAACTACTCTAATTCCATTTTAATAAACATGTGGGTCAGAATAGTGAATGATCAAAATAGCGAATGACTGAAATAGCGAATTTCATAATGATGGCCAGTCTAGATTCAGATCGTTCATTATTTTTAACTTTGCTATTTTAGCCATTCGCTATTTTGGTAATTAGCTGTTTTCACCCCCACCCTATGATGTGATGGCTATTTGTATATTTTTTTGCATTCAGTCCCAAGGCACGCTATAAATCCAACTCTCTCTCTCTCTCCCTCTTTCTCCACTTTGTCATTCCCCGATCGTTTTTTTATTTTTTCTTCAAACGCGTTGATTCGAGTTAGCGCCGAGAATGAGTAACTCTCGCGATTCCCTGTGTGTCGAGAAGCACTCTTGCCATTGCAATGCGTGCTTGTGTGATATATAACACACAGGAGTGTTCACGATCGCGCGCACCTGCCGAGCCGCAAAACCTACTCGTTAAATTTCCGCTTTATCGCGCGAACGAGTTTCAGCCGAGTAGGAAAGGCCGGGAGCTCTCGGTGAATGAGAGAACGAGAGAGAGAGAGAGCGCGGTTCGGGTTATCGAGGCGAGAGAATAAGTGATCGTCTCGCGAACCTTTCCTACAGTATTACTACTCACTACTCACCGCGGTGCTTACCCCCTCGTCGCCCCTTCAAGCCATATCGATCGAAACCCACGACTTCTCTCCTCCTTTTTGCATCGAGCACACACGTCGGGACGCGAAGAATGGGAAACCCCATGAATCTTTCAGTTCCCAAGTAGGTGCGCCCCCCGCAGTCCCCTCATCACTTGTCGGGGCTGTTTTTTTTCTTCAGACTTTTTTCAAACCGCTCGCGAACGAATCCACGGTAACGAAATACATAAAATAGTCGCAATTCGTACCCCCCCTCCCCTTCGTGTTGGGTTATGCCACTTTTCCCCGCATTTTGCTTTACGATAAAGACAAAGAAGGAAAAAAGTGGTTCGCGTTTACAGCTTTTCCTGTGTTGAATTTTAGGTGATCGATTCTCTTCGGTCGTCCGTTTCGTATATCGATGATAACTGCACTCGATACCGTGGCTCGTGTGTGTAGTGGACGTGCACTGTTGTATTTTTTTTTGTTTTCTTTTTTTTTCGTTTCTTTTGGTCGAACGTACCGTCGGTCGCCGAGTCGACGGGCTCTCTTGCCTACCCACAACAAATGAATAGAATATTTTCAATAACTCCCGCATCGCGTTCTGCTTCAGCGATGGGCCGAGCTCGTATACGTATTCACGATATTGTTGCAATATACCGAATAGCTTCGGGGGCGTCGCTCCAAGTTCTCGAACCAACATCACGTTTGCCTTTGTGCGTGAATTTCACCGTTAACCCGGCGAAGCATTTTTCTACCTTGCTCTTCATCACGTTCGCATTTGCTGAAAACACTACGGTACATTTTTCCCCAACCGAACGGCAGCGCTGGCGGGAGAAAGCTCCGATTTTCAAGTTACGAGACATTCGTCATATCGCGACGGTTAGACTCCATTTGGGTGATTCAGGGCTGACTGGGATGTAATAGAATGGGAGTGTAACAAAATATGATCCACTGTGGTAATATAGATTTCATAGGAATTGATGACCCCTTCAAAGTGGGAATAGGACTTGGCTAATCGCATGGATTTTTATCGCATAACATTTGGAAAGCAACTTCTTATACTTTGTTAATGGTTAACTAACATAGATATCTTGAAAAAAAAGGAAAATTCAATAATTTGAAGTTTGTATCTAAATAAAGACAACGGATTAAGGGGAGATCCTGCTTTAGGAGGCCTAAAAAAGCGTTTTTGGGGTAATTTTTTCGAACAGAACAAAATAAGCATGTCTGGTGAAACTTTCAGAATATTTTAATGCATATTCGGAGCGTATAAAAAAAATTAATCGAAAAATATCCAGTCGCAGCCAATTTATGTAGACATTTGTGCAGCCCCCTGCAATTGCAGTCTCCAATCGGCGTGAAAAACGGAGCTCGGATTTTTTGTCTGAAACAAAAAAAACCAAAAAACATTTTACTTTTTATATACTTTTCTTCTAGGTGAACTAAGAAAAACCCAAAAAATTGTGATATTTAAACTTATTCTCAAGTTTGAAAAAAGTGCTTTTCGCAAAAAAAGTATCATTTTAACTTGCTAAAAAAATGGTACCATTTTAGGACATAGCTAAGAGAATCCCTTAAATAGAGATTTGTAAGCACACTTTTACCCGGATTTTTGGAATGCCAGAATACCGAGTGGCGACGGTTCAAACCAAAACAGTGCGATTTCACTCCACTCACCCCAACCTAGATACCCAAGATCGTCTTAGAACTGATGAACGCAATGCTTCCATCGACCCATGAACTCAGCAAACGTCACAACTATTCCAAGAACATCTCGTTGCATTCAGGACGAACGATTTCAGTCCATCACGATTTCCAAGCCGAGCACAAGCCACCATTGTTATTGTCCTGACAAAATGGCCGCCCAGTTCGCGGGTCACCTCGTTGCTGGAGGATCCGTTTGACGACGATCGAACGAATCAGCGGGTGCCCCAGCAACGAGAGTAATATTTGCGAGGTGGAACGTTCGGCATCGTTCGTCGCACAACTCATGATCAACGGGTGATATCTATTCCCGTTGAATAACGGAAGGCGCGAGCAGCTCGACCGTACGCATCGTTCGCAGTCCTCGCTCTCATTTCGTTGTCCGCATTCAAACGGGCCGCGGGGGCGCATACTATACATTACGATTTCGGCGTTGTTTCAGTTCCTCCGGATATCCTGGACTCTCCTACCAGCACGGACATGATCGTGCGCGAGGGTAGCAACGTGACGTTGTGTTGCGCCGCTACTGGGACACCCACGCCAACGGTCACATGGCGACGCGAGGCCGGTGGTACCATCACCCTTTCCAGTTGGCGCGAAGGTGAGTGACGCGACGTTTGTACTTTGTCGTCGCATGGAATATATGTGGACGAAAAATGTGTCATTGTAAACGAAAAGATTGATTGTTACGTTATGTTGTAAATACTTGTTTCGGGTGTCCTAAATTACAAAAACAGTATTCTGTGTGTCTGCAAGTGTCGCCCAAAAACACAAGAATTTTTGAATGATGTTCCGTACCGCAGTGAATTCGTTTTGTGCACTGAGAGAAAAATCTAGTATTGGCAACTATGAAGTGACAACCATAAAGTGGTAATTATTTTTTTTTAGGTGCAGCAACTATTTTTGTAGTTATGGTAACTATGACGCAGTTGTCATAACTATTGATTAATTGCTGTAAACTATAAAGTGTGTCTGAGTGTGTCTTCTATATTGTTACCTTGATTACGCCTGACTGTCTCCTTAAGTGATTAGCCTATGAAGTCCTTATTGAACTTCGCCATGAAAACCTAGAATCTTATCTGGCAACATTACTGTTGATTTATTTACTTGGTATCACGATTAAGTCTAACTGGGCCGTTAATTCATTGACCTAAGATGGCACCATTCAATTTACGCATGCGAACCTACAATTTCCTTATGAGGTTCCTAATTGGGAGTGATATGCAAATCCCTTTTATGATGTCCACGTTAAAGCCCGACAGCGACCTACATTATCTTAGGACATCCCTAATTATTTTCTCCACACATATGTATTAGATCTTGTTATATTCTTACTGGTCGTCATATGTTTTCTCATATACTCAATCGATCGGTCTCTCCGGGTCAGCAGCCATTTAACTGATTCTCAAGTGTTTAATAATCGGTGTGCACCTAATTTCGTAACTAATAAAAAAATATGAACAAAATAAAAATATGTAGAATACAAAAAAAACAAAACATGGATTTACGAAGGCCAATGTAGACTTTCGCTATTCGAACTCCTCCGCGATCCTAACGGTGATTGAACTCTGTTTTTATCGCATAAGAATTGCTGGCTGTTGTTCATAAAAGTCTTGCCTATTATATACCGCGCGCCTCATTCATCTTCGAATCTCCCAGTAAAAAAGTTTGGGTCTACAATGCACTTGGGTGCACTGTGTACCAAGACGAGGTCGGCGAGGTGGGTTGGGGAGGAGGGTGGAGTAGCTATGAGAAAAATTCGCAGTCTCCAGTGTCGCATTCACACCCAAGCAAGTGTGACGCGCGGTGCACCTGACATAAAATATTTTCATCTCACCTTCGCCTCTCAGTTTGCGCCACGGCGCGGGAGTGACGAACATGGCGAAGGACGGGATGTAGTCTGAGAGCTTGGCTGCGCGTGTACGAGCATCAAGAGTTTCGTCGGTGGTAAAGTAAGGGCTGATTTTCCGCGCACTAGTCGCACAAACGCAAAGGGCGCAGCAGCGCGACGAGGTAGAAGGAGAGACACCCGGATAATTTATTGAACGAACGAATCTTTCGCATTTCGCCGCGGGGAAACCTCGCATCTTCGAGAGGTTTCTAACCAGCGGTACACGACACCATAGGAGCTTTCATCGCGGAGCGTTACAAAGCCATGGAACGCGCAACGTGGCCGCATTTTCGTCCCCGCTGCTGTTCCACTCACCGCGATAAGGATGCAGTGTCATGATATATTTACAGCGAAAGGATATTCTCATCCAGAGCTACATCATGCTTTTCATCCCTTCGTCTTTTGTACCTTTGGCGTTTTCTAATTTTACGGTGATGACGGGCTGAGTAACCGGGAAAACGAAGATGATGCACAGATTATTATTCCACTTGCTTGATCTTTTTTGTTCAGATTGCGAATGGTACGCGTTTCTCGGCTGTGGCTAAGAGCGCGTATCATTCTGGAGTATTTGCTCCGACAGGTGTCAGGAAAAAAGTCGATCTTAGGCGCTTTGGCTCTTTGGTTGCGACATCTATGGATAAATATGGGTAAATATTCCCTGGCGTTCCGTCCAACCTAAAATCAACCTAAGAACCAACTGATCAATTGGTGCACCAAAACAGTCCCTATGACAACCTTCTGAACGTTGACTTTGGGTTGGTTATAGAAAACCAACTATAAACCAACCATTCTTCAGACAATAAAAAGTTGGTTCACGGTTGGATATTATAAGCCAACCTTAATTCCAACTTTGTTTGACTTTAGGTTGATTCTTCTCTGACGACTGAATAAACAGAGCTATTTTTATCGTATTCAGAGCTTTTGTTCCAGGCCAAGCTTGACTTTTAAATCAACTAAAGATAACCCAAAATAACTATTTAAAAAAAATGTAATCGTTTAATGTGTTGACAGTAACGAACAGCGAAGGTCCAGAGTTGGAGATAACACGGGTCACACGACTTCATATGGGCGCCTATCTTTGCATAGCCTCGAACGGCGTCCCGCCAACAGTCAGCAAAAGAATTGTTCTCATCGTTCACTGTAAGTACGGGATTTAGATGTAGGACGCTGCGCGATACCCAAAGTTCTGCCACTTTTCCTGCGGGTTTTGCTGATAGATTGGATTGTTTTTTCTTCGTTTTATTAACGTAAATCAAAGCATTACGCTTTTTTTTTTATCAGTACACGATAACTTTGATCGAATGCGATGTGAATTATTTGCTCTGAAATAATTAATACAACGAAGGATGATTACAATTAAAGTTATGTAGAAAAAGATCACGGAAAAAGATTTGATTATAATATGCGTTAGGCTAATCATAATTCGATCATTTGCGTACAGTTCCACCGATGGTCTGGATCGAGAATCAACTCGTTGGAGCGTACGAGGGACAAAGACTCATGCTGGAGTGTCGCAGCGAGGCTTTTCCGCGGCCAATTACCTACTGGACGAAGCCGACTAACGAAACAATAGTCAACGGTAGGAATACTGATCAAAAAGTTATAATGAAAAATCGAGGTAGCATCTTGTCCTATTTGGATGATATTTTGAAAAAAAAAAAAAAAAAAAAAAAAAAAAAAAAAAAAATCCGGGGCCAATTTTGGCAATTTTCGGTCCAGAGCCGGATCTATGATTTCTGACAAAAAAAAAGTCGCGAAAAATTATTTATTTCAAAATCTATTAAAAAAGGTTAGTAACCAGTGTTTTTAGGGGTAGAATATACGACTTGAGAATAATGGTATAGGTTAAAAGGCGATATTTTGAAAAGAAAATAATTGGGGTCGATTTTGGCGATTTTCGGTCTGGAGCCAGATCTACGATTTCTGACAGAAACAAATCGCCAACATTTTTTTTTCAAAATCGATTAAAAAAGGTTAGTAAACAGTGTTTTTAGGGGTAGAATATATGATGGTATAGGTTAAAAGTCGATATTTTGAAATCTTTCTGATGTCGATTTTGGCGAAAAGTTTTTCAGGCACGCGCGCCAACGCGTGTGATTAGCCTAGTCCATTTAAAAAGTCTGAAAGGATTTCACTCAATGCAGTCTCGTTTTTGAGATTTAAAAAGTTGTGATATCTCCCAAAAAAACACTACGAGTAATGCTGTACGTAGATATAACTTAATCGTTCTGAACACGTGGACATAAATTATTCTCGTCTGTCGGGTCCGGTAAACCACTGCTGTTTCACTGTTAACCGGCATCCCAGTACCAGCCTTTTCCACTATTATTCCTCACTTGAGAATGCAAACGTATCTCCACCGCGCACCAATTTATCTCCGCCCAGCGAAAATAATTTCCTTGCGTCTACTTTGCCGCGAAGTCTACTTAACCTGATATTTAATATCGTCCCGCTCGAATGAACTTCCAGTGTTTAAGAGTGTCGCGAGATAACATCGTTGAATGGAGCAGTTTTCGAAGTCGTTAAAAACGTAAATTAGTGCGCGTCATTCGCCGTTCTACTCTATGTTTCTCATTACTTTATTCTCCAGATATTGTCGCGACCTTACTTCATTCCGCATTTATGCACTTTGTGTTATCTTTATGACTTTTTTTTCATTGCTGAATACTTCAGCGCTCAAAATGATGTTATGTCACCTGGAAAAAGGTTTTAAAAATTGTTCAATCATGTTTTAGGGAGTTCGGATATGAAGAACTAAAAGCGTCCATAATTAACAAATCATTTGCGCGATTGAGCTGTCAATTGGTCAACAAGTGAAGCAAATTCGGCGTTCAAATGTTAGAAAAATTATATATAATTCTTATTATTTATATTCGTTAGTGTCTCATTGATTGGTTTAAGTTTGACATGTGAGAATAAGTATTAGATTTACCTCTATACCTTCCAACCAATGTTGCAAATTATAGATAATTTGTATTACGAATATTCGTTAATGCCTCATTGATTGTTCTAAGTTTGTCATCTGAGAATAAGTATCAGATTTACCTTCATACCTTACTGACCAACGAAAGTCCATCGCAGACTCTCAAATTTTCACATATTTTCCCTATAAAAAACTCACAAAATTCAATGTGAACTCTAAAATCTGAAAAAATTCATACGTATTCGGAAAAACGAAGGAATCATTTTCATGAAAAAAACATCTTGGGCCATCGAAATATTTCTTAAACAATCGTTTTTTTCATCAATTTGTTAATAACATTTTCGAATTATTATTATGCTTGAAATTAATCTTTTCAGTACCTTTAATGTGTATGCATTTTTTTAGATTTTTATACCAACGAGAAGTGTTTGCAATTCTCTCCCAAATACCTCGAATTTATGCGAACTGAATATTATCCGCAAGGACTACCTTAAATCAATTTTAACGATGTCATATTGAACAACCAGTCGCGCCTACCCCTCATACCGCTTAGTTAATACATCCAATCCGGCTTTCGAATTGGAAACACCAACAAGCAGGTTGATGAAGCCAACCAAACGTCCAGTAATACCGACTAAATGAAAACAGTTCAAACGTCCAAATGTGAAACATTGAAAATTCCGATCTCCAACCCTTTTTTATCCATGTATCATTATAGGGCAATTACAATAAGCCGTCCAAAACCTAAACCATGCGACCCGTCCGTATGCCAATATTTACTCGCAGTGGTTTCCCTCCTCTACCCCAAAAGTTCACATCACATTTTCCTTCTCCGTCTTCTCCTTCCTTTCTTCCTTCCCCAACTCCAAGAAGCTTCGTACAGTGAAAGTCGGAAGCTGCGTAGCCTTCGTCCCCCGCCTGCGAAAAACCTCGCTTCGCTCTCCGAGCATCCGCTGCTCGATGAGAAGTTTCATAACGCCTAAGCGGCTTGGAACATAAATAGCGAGTTTATTGCTTCCCTTTCTCGGCTATATCCCACTTGTTTATTCTCAGCGAGGAGACCCTGGGAGATCCCTCATACCTTCGTCGCCAAGTTCCATCATACTCAATCAACGACCTCTTTGGTGTCGCGCCGCACGAGCCTTTCGTTCGTTTTCCGCCTCTCCAACGGTTAGCAGCGCGCGAACAGCCCGTTTACAGCGGCGCATACCGACAACCGTACAAATTAGGTTTTTAACGAGGGACAGTTGTAATCACGCTCAGTCGGAATTGCGTGTTATACTACATACGTACACGCACGAGCACTCTCGCCGCGCTGCCGTTCATCCAGTGCGCCGGTTCGCTTTCAAACCGTACACTGCAGCACTGTTGGTAACCCCGCGCTGATGACCCGGCTACTCGTGACGAGCTCGCATTTTAATTGCCATCCCTGATGTTGTGCACCACCGTGTTTACGTTTGTCCGGCGCTCGCTACAGCCAGCCGCACGTAAAAAAAATTGATATCTCGTACGCCAATCAGCTGTTCTTCCGCTATCGTGAATACGTTGGATAACTGGAGGGTGCTTTATACGCGCGACTTGGACACGACCGCGTTCTTGCACCCTTTTGTAAATCACCGTGTGATAAATAATACCGGGTGGTAAAAAGTGGTCTAGTAATAGGGTATGATACATGTTGTGTGAATGGTGATATGGAATCGATGTTATTTTCAGACAACAACTATCTGGTGGAGATGGTGCCGGATGGGTACGAGAGTACAATGAAGCTCACGATAAAAGCCGTACGAGCGCAGGACTTTGGATCGTTCAGATGCGTCGCCACGAATTCACTTGGCGAGACAGACGGGAAGATAAAACTTTACAGTGAGTATATACAGCGGTTACACAGTAAAAAAATGTTGAAAAATACACAAACTTGACACTTGTAAAATAATGCAACGAAGTCTTGGAAACATTGTCAAACCTAATTGAAGAACCTACCATCCAAGTGTAAATTAAATTTATTTCGATAAACCTACTGTGACAGGTACGCTTTTCAGTGATTTTATTTTTAACATTGACGAACAATTTTAAGCGCGAGAGTGCCGAGTAGACTGCACAAAAGTGCGCGCGATTGGCGTTTTTTGCGCTGGGATGCTTTTGAAATTGAATCGTCCACCATCAGCTGCACAACCAGGCGTAACGATATTATAGACTAATTAACACTCGACACAGCTTGAAACTGGTAGCTTGATGTTCGATATATCGTGGGATCCCGTCGGGTATCGCTGTGCTGCCATCTCGGCCTACATTGATGACGACGTTAAAATTGGCAATTGAATCATGTCTATATGGAGCGAGCATACAATGCTCATAGTGTGCACGTGGAAACCGTTCATCGTCTCGAGATTCTCATGTGTAATGCGGTTAATCCGGTAACGCGTTTCGTACAAACATTTGCTACTCGTCCAAATGATGTTTTCATTTATTGCTGTGTATCGCGAGAGGGACGCAACATCACTTTGCCGAAAAATCATTCGGCGGAGTCATCGTATCGCCGAAAATCGAAATACCAAACATTATTTAGCCAAATTGTCATATCGCCGAACGTTATTTATCCGAATCGTATTATTTCCAATCGTATTATTCCGAATCATAAATTACCGAAAATTAATAATGCGACATTCTTGTATTCTATAATGCGGCATTATTACAAAACAACGTTTCGGCAATATGACGATTTGGTCGAATGATTTTTCGGTAATACGATGTAGTCCCCACTAGAGCGCAATACGAGAATAGTTTACTTAATTATACTATATTCCTGTCCCGAACGTTGACATCATTTAATGCAAGCAATATATTTCCCCCATTTTATACAATCAACCGCATGGATTTAATGTCGAATTTTCCATGTTTTTATCAAGATCAAATTCCTCTTAATAAAACGAAGCGTCCAACGAAACAAAACAAAATTGCTCAACATTTCGTATTTTTAATTAATATTTTTAATTTAATATACACATTATTTAGTAATTAATGTATCGGATTAAAAGCATCCAAATCAGTATTACAATTTTCTTCTTATTTTTTCCAACAACGTGACATTTATGGTAACATTTTTTAACACTCAATTACGACGACATTATTTAGTCATTGATATATCGGATTGAAAGCTTCCAAATCAGTATTACAATTTTCTTCTTATTTTTTCCAACAACCTGACATTCATGGTAACATTTTTCAACACTCAATTGCGACATCATTAACTCCGTTGGGTGGACACTGAGAACGAGCCGCCGCTGGCGTCGAACGATCGATCGATCTCTGTGTAACGCTACAAGATTCGATGCAAATGCGGGTTTCTCTGCTTTGCAAGAGACTCCGGGCGACTACCTAGCCGAGAGGGCTGGATTGCGGGATAGGTATCGGTGCCGGTTGCAATCGCGCGATTCTACAACCGACCAACCGAACCGGGCCAACCCTTCAGCCGTGCGGCGTGTCGTCTCTGAGAAACGGTTATGTGTTTCGTCGATGTTGGCAACGTCACTCGCGCCGGGTCATTCGACGATTTCAAAATGACGCCTATACATAGCAAATCGCATCATGCATGCATGCGATGAGATTGGACATTGCGGAACTAGGCGCTTCGACGGAAATCGATGTCCCGGGTGGCTTCGTCTCTGCCACGTGAATTGTCCGTGTGCCTGACTCCGCGGTGAAAGCGCAAAAGAGAAAGGGAAAAGAGATCGTAATTCTCCGATATCAATCAACCGGCTCCGTTTCATCGCTTCCGCTTCCAAATTGCACATGAAAGTAATGGAGCTTCATCTGCCGCACGTTTGCTGTTTCATTTTTTTTTTTTTTTTCATTTTTTTCCTGTATAAGCGGTATTGGCATAGGCGTTGAGGCCAGTTTTCCAGGAACTGGAACGAGTACTTCGGCTGGAAGAGACTACGAGCCATCCTCGTCATTGCGTTACTCTCCAATTAGAGACACCGTTCCACTATAACGACCGGTTGACGCTGGAGGGAACTCGAAATATTTCTCTGTTTTTTTTTCTCTCTTTCGTTTTAGTCGTAGGAGCTGCTTCGTTGTACTCGTTCATAGGCAAGAGGGAATATACTAATGAAGAAAGTAGTGGATGTCGCGGTGAAAGCTCATCAAGCTACCTGTCACTGGAAAATATCGATTGTGCGGTTGGCGGCGGTTGGACAAATTGTCTCATTAAAAATATAAATGTCGACTTCCGTTTGTGGGTATCCTGCGCGCTGTTCGTTGTGCGAAGTATTTAAACGATTCGTAAAGCTGATGAAACAAAGGGATGGATTTTTGTGTCCGTGCGAGCAACAAATAGTCAGGCTGGAAATTCGTCGCTAGAATTCACTCGGAAACGTCATATAAATCATAGTTACAATCCTCTTTTTGTTCACTCTGATAAATGCTTTGGTTCCATTGAGTGGATATTCCATATCCACTTTGGATTGTTCGTGTGACGAAGCTGTTGGTGAACTTTTAGGGTGAATCGCGTGTTACCATGTTTACTGAATGAAAACAAGAAATGTTGATTATGTGCGGTGTGACGTTTGGATAGGAAGGTTGGGGAAATGTGTTGAAATTATGTTGTAACGATGACCTGGCGGAACAGCGAAGAAAGTAATGATTTCAGTAGTAACGTGTGTATAAAAAAAATATATATATATAAAATAAAATAAAATTAAACAAAAAAAAAATACAAATAAAAATAAGGGTAAACAAATGTCAAAAATAAGGGTAGTGTTAAAAAAATATTTTAATGCAGTTTTTGGGGCGTCTCGATATTCGTGGTTTGAATCCGTATAATTTAAGTATTGATTAAAAGCGCTAATGAAACCTCAACATTTATCATTATCCATGGCGAAAATAAGGGCGACAATGCGACATCCGAGTACTTAGAGGGTTAGGGGCTTTCAGGTCGATGCAAATAACGAAAAGGGTTTCCCCTACTTCAGGCACAAACTGAAAATACATATATATATATATATATATTTCTTCGCCGCCAAGAGCAATAGCAAGCATCCAGTTAGTACTTTCTGTATGCGGCCCTTTCATATAAATTCTTCTGGCTCCCTCGCGCTTGGTTTTGCTTTCCCGAGGCGAGTAATTGGCATCGCCGTTAATTGAACGCCGGGACCCCTTGAGGCTATTGAAATTCCACTGCAACGAGTATACGAATTTCCAGCCGCTCGAAATAATTTTTTTTTTTTTTCCCTTGAGCCAGCCTATTCTTTTTCCGTCTCGCGTTTTTTTTTCGCTCCCTACATACGATTGACGAGGAAGCGAAACGTATAAATGCAGTTCAGCAATAATGGGCAAAGATTCGCCAGAGTACTTTGAAAGCGGGACACCGTGGGTTTTAGTTTCGAAAGAACGGGTGCGAAGCTCTCGAATGTGATGCTCAATTAATTTTGGCTTTCAATGGACAAAAATCCAATATACGAGGTGGGAAGAGCTTTGTTCACGGTTGAACCTATAGTGCATATCGAAATTCACGCCGGATTCCTTATCGCGCCGATAAAACCCGAGCGCAGAATGCATAACGGTTAAAATGGATAGTGCGGATCGCTATTGACACCGAGTCAAAGTCCATAATCGAGGCTCGAGTATCGATTACTCGAGCGCCGACGATGGAGTTTCATCAACCCCTTGTTATGGCCCGACAGTCACACTGATTGTGGAGTGAACGCGTTCAACTACGATTCATTCAAGTTCGGTCGTGATTAAGATAACGAATGCACACCAAAAACGCCATTAAAAAAAAGAAATATATATATATACAGGGTGATTCAGAATCTCCGCACCAAACGGGCCTCGGAAGTCCGAAATGGTCCCAGGAATGCGTATGCAAAATTTAAGATTTTTAGTCCCAGTAGTTTTTGAATGAGAGCCGATTTATGACAGCCAATCTCAACTTTCTCTTAATTTGCCCTCAACTTACTCTCAACTTTCTCTTAATTCGCCTTCAAACCGAGAGGACGAATTTGTTTATTCGTACTCAAGTTGAGAGCAAGTTGAGAGTAAGTTTCCCTCAACTTACTCTCAACCTTCTCTTAATTCGTTCTCAACTTACTCTCAACCTTCTCTTAATTCGTCCTCAACTTACTCTCAACCTTCTCTTAATTCGTCCTCAACTTACTCTCAACCTTCTCTTAATTCGTCCTCAACTTACTCTCAACCTTCTCTTAATTCGTCCTCAACTTACTCTCAACCTTCTCTTAATTTGCCCTCAACTTGCTCTCAACCTTCTCTTAATTCGTCCTCAACTTATACTCAACTTTCTCTTAATTCGTACTCAACTTGAGAGTAAGTTAAAAGTGAATTAAGAGCAAGTTGAGAACAAGTTGAGTGCGAGTTTTCTGATTGGCTATCACGAATTGGCTCTCATTCAAAAACTGCTGGGAATAAAAATCTAAAATTTTGCACGCGCGTTCCTGGAACCATTTCGGACTTCTGCGACTCGTTTGGTGCGGGGATTCTGAATCACCCAGCATATACATAGAAAATATGTACACAGTACATTACATACGCATGCCGTATAACGTCTATTCCCGATGCGTCAAACCTCTAGCGTACCTTCGCTCCAGGTCGTTGCCATGTATGCAGCACGGTTTTCAATTCAATCTCTATTTCCGTGGCGGATTACGAGTCTATTCTCTCGGATTCGGGGCTAAACGACAGATAGGATAGATCATCATTCAATAACTTAGTCGCTTCCAGTTTCTATATTTATCCTTGACAACGGTCTCATTCGTTTTCGGGATGAACGGCACAGCGAATTCGGGGAGACGTAATAATTTCATTGTGCTTTCGCGAAAATACGGAGCTTCACCGTCAGCGCTATATGTGGAAGCTTAGGATATGGGATCGTATTTATAGGACAATAATTGACCCGCTTGATCCATTAACAGGCAGGACTTGTCCCATACCAGTTTTCCAAGATATATGACATTTTCTACTAGATCCGACCTACCCGCGCAAAAAAAAATAGTATGAATAGAGTATTTCTGTAGGATGAACCGTTGATGTATCCAAAGTATGTCGTATTGGACTGAAAAATACTCATTTCATACTCAAAAAGATTGAATCTTCAATCACAGGAATATGTTTTTAGGGTACACTTTGAGACTAGTAATGGAAATCTGAGGTCAAAAACTGCAAATTTTCAAAAACTTATAATAGACGATTCGTCAATTGTAGGTTTTTTAACATTTTCAGTTTTTGACCTCAGATTTCCATTACACGTCGTAATTTGTACACTAAAAACACATTCCTATGATTGAGGACTCAATTTTTTTGAGTATGAAATGCGTATTTTACAGTCCAATCCGACATACTTTGGATACTTCGATGGTTCACACTACAGAAATACTCTTTTAATACTATTTTTTTTCGCACCGTACAATTACAATTTTTACGAAGCTCAGACACCTATTGATCTTGTTTTGTTTTATCTGCAGGACTGGCAAAGCCACCCACGACCGGGAAACCAAATTCGAGAAGGGACTCGAAGAAATCGTGGATGCACGATCGCGGCAACGACAAGAAAACGGCCGGCATGATGGACGAGTCGATGCTGAACGAGGACGGCGACGACGAGGATTCCATCGATTTTCAATCGGCCACATCGTCCTCGTATTTTGATCGACGTTTCACTAATCTCGAAACGCTTCTACTCGCAACGGCGCATCTTCTCCACCGATTGCTCTCGCCGACATAGGTGCGAGCCCGATAATGGGCAGCGCTACGTTCCCGAAGCTGTTACGCTATATCCCGATTGCCTGCTATTCGAAATCGCGATGCAATTAAACTTTAAGACGACGAGACGCGACGGACCGAGTTAACGGCTAAAACTGACTTGGTTAGGGAAAACGACGATGTATATAGCCGTTCAATTGAATTCAATGGTGAATGCCAATTGATATAACGAGCAATGTTCCACTTCGATCGCTGCTACATTGACGCACTTTCCTCAATCAGACTTTTCAATCAAAGCCTCTTGTTCGTCCGTCCTGCGAATCGGCGATAAAGGCTTTAGAGACGCCGTCTGGAAAGTTTGCGAGCGGAAAAAGGAGAGGGACAAATGAATTTGTCATCTTGTTCGGACACACACACTGTGACAAAGACCGTCCCTACTTACCGGCTGAATCTGTTGGGATTGACTGAAAGTTTTCACAAAGAATCAACGTCTCAACGTCTTCCGTTCACGGCCGAGCGCACGAAATCTCGAGCACACACGCATTGCAGGTGCTGGAAAGCTGAGAATCGTTTCGAAGAAACAGTGATTCCGTTTAATCCGCGATATTGATATAATTATTTCGTAGTTGGCGCTGCGGAAGAGATGAGTCTATAGGCATGAATGCATATGTGAGGCATATCAGCTTTTTTGTAAACGGTGTATCTTATGAAATATATTTATCATGGAGGACAAATGTTGAATCAAAAAAGTTGCAGTTTTCTATGATAATCGTAATGACATTGTTTAATAATTTTATCAGCCTTCGAAAGTAAATTTTCCCAAAAAATATAGAACACATTTTATTTCTTTGAAAAAACGTTTAATCTCGCTGAAATTTGTAAGATCGATACAATTATGTAAAAATGGGTATTACAAATTTCATAGAAAACTACAACTTTGTAATTAAAAACATTTTTCCTGCACGACTAATATTGTTTTAAGATACACCTATTCAAAAAAGCTGATCATTTTCTAAACGGCTTGATTTAAAAATCTGTATCAATTCCCAGAGTACCTTCAAGCTGTACTGCAGTGTGAGGAATCATTGAACATGTCGGGGGAGGGTTCGAAAAAAAAAGTGGCCGAATTAGTCAAGAATGCCTTATGTGTATGTAATAGTTTACAACTCACATATGGCGCTCGAATAGCGTTGGCTGCATCGTCATAGTTCCCAGGATTACATGTGACTCGCACGGTGAACTCCAAACTGTGCATTCGTGTGGCTTCCCCTAATCCGCTACACGTTCACCCGCGAATTATCTTTTCGGCCTCGAATCAATCGGTCTGAGAATGTCGGTGGGTACATCGCGAGTCGGTACGCGCGGTTTCTCGCGTCACCCGATAAGGATTCCGTGTCGGAGCTCTCGATTGTGAGGATAATCCACCTTAAACACGATACAATGCCCGTGAGGGCGCTAATAGAGGAGCCAACCGAGACCCCTAGTGGATTTCGAGACCCTTGATATGCCCATGCGTGACATTTCGCTGATGCGCTTTCGGGTGTTAAGCAAAACGTCGGAAATAATCCGGAGGCCGTTGTCAACAAATATCTAACAGCGCTTCTTTTGATCGCGGATTACACTCAGAAAAACATTTGGTATTACCAACTATTTCATTAATATATACGCCGTTAAAAAAATATAATTAGGTTTGCGAATAATGAAAACGTAGTCGAAATAACTGTGTGCTATTTCGGACAGAAAAAAAAAATTCATTTGAAATAAGCAAATATATGTTTGTAATTCAACCAAATCTTGCAGTCATTTGAATGGTATATTTTGTTCGCCACCCGTAACTGCAGGATTTGGTTGATTCATACTAATTTTTTTTTACTGTACTAAACCTTTTTCTGAGTGTAACATGATGGATAAGCTCAAATTTATCGTACTTCCGTGGCCGATGATGTGCGAGATATGAATGCGAATGACGCTGACGCCTCCCTCACCAGCAAAAATGTTTTGTAGATACCAAACTGTGCATAATGAAGGAGCTTTTTATAATATTATTCAAGTGCTGCGTTTGTTCAAATGGCACGTGATACTGAACTACGTCTCGCGATTTGACTGACATATGACATTCCGTGAATAATTTTGTTGCTTGTTTTTGTAAAATATTGTTTTTTATTATGTCAGGATGCGCAGCCTGACATCTTCATACAGTACATTCTCGTCACTTCCTCTCCGCCACTCGTGTAATGTAAACTATATATAGATAAGTAAGAAGTTAGACATAGTATAAGCAAGTGATATGTTGATGAAAAAGCCTCGACAGCCGATTGTTATTTGATTGTTGTAAATTGTCAGACTGTTTTTGTTTGCTCAGTGAAACCCCGTATGCTGAGTCAAGATTGTTATCGTCGCAACAAACTGAAAGCTTGTATAGTCTAAGTGTGGAACCCGGATCGGATTTTATTATTGGAAAGCGAATGATATTTCTGTGACCCTGCGGTAGTATTCTATTGGCTATTACGTTCGATGTGGTGTGTAAATATTACATGACGTCAATAGGACAGATGGAGTGAATTGAGTGAATGGAACTTTAGTGTGCAAGGTGTCGGATGAACAGACACGAATATTCCATTTACATAGTGAATGCGCTCGGGGGCTAAAGTAACTTCCACGTCTGTCGCTCTCGTTCGATCGATCACCTTTCTCACCGTGTCCCAGTATTAGCTTTGTTCGACAATTTGATTTTGCAGTATTAATTGTTACTACCCGGCAATTTGTCATGGACTCCGCTGTGAAGGTGATGCTGTCACTCAACCCGACCGCGTGCTTGATAAAAATAGAAATAGATACCTTGAATAATGTATACAATAAAAGATAAGCAAACGACATAAAACTGCGCGTGCTTCGACGGTTACGTCGCAAATTTAAATTGTATTATGGACAATACACTGGAAGAACAGTAATGAGTGACGACAAAAATAGTTCATGAAAGATATATATATGAATATATGAATATAAATATAAGTATAAATTAAAATATAAATACAACCATAAATATAAATATAAATATAAACATACAAATAAATATAAATGTAATATAAATATAAATATAAATATAAGGATAAATATAAATATAAATATAAATATAAGTATAAATATGAACATAAATATAAATATAAATATAAATATATTATGTGCTAATAAGTGTATCATACGTGGAGTAAGCCTCAGGGACCTGTAAATATGTTGGGCTGTTGTAAAGTTATGAATTAGTTTTTGCATTCGCGAACACGAGAAAGTCATGTGTGTACATTATACATCATCGTGCATCAGTATACAACAAATAAATGTTAGACAATCTTAGTTGAAGTGTGTTACTCGTATCCTGCATGGAGGAAAGTAAATCCAAATGATCTCTTATAGATTTTCTGTGGAAATGGCTAGCAAGTGTGCTCCCTAGGACTTGCCATTCGGGATGTTTTCTTACGAGGCCTCAACAGAGTTTTATCGGTCATAGATTTTCCGTTGGTATTTTACCGAGCATCGGCATGAGAAGGTTTGTTAAGGATTCTGATATCAAGGGTTGATGCATTCGCACGCTACCTTACCTTGCTCCAGTACCGACGAGGGTGAAATAGCGAACTCCCCAGTCGGTAACTACCCCCAACTATTTTAAGAATTTTCGTTGCATACCGGAAGATGGCGATGTCATCGCATTCGTGGGATGGGACAATCTTCTTAAAAAAAGAGGTGCAATACCCTCCAGGTTTAATCAGCTCAATAGATCATATTTAAGATGTTTTACTGTTGGAAAGATTTGCAGTACAGTTTTAATACTTTCTTTATTTGTGCGCAATATTATTCGGTATGTCTTTTTTTCAATAAGAATGTTTTAATATTTGGTACGAATTATCACGGTTATTGCAATTGACTAAAAAACACATATTGTTCTTAAGTAGTCTGGTTGGATGGACAATTGTTGGAAGAAGATTCCAAGGGATAGTTTAGTAAATTTCGAATGTTGCAATGGTAGAAGGCTTCACTCGATACCCCTGCTAACACGATGTTCGTACAAGTGGGTATTAAACTTCACAGCTTTTGCTGAAAGGAAGAGGGGGCGCGTCTTTTCTCCGGATTTCGCAGGAACTACCTATACGTTGCGTTGCTGATCCTCTTCCTCTTACTACTTCCCCTTTTTTATCGCCTCCGAAGCCCGACACTTTTACAGAGATCTCAAAAATTTGACGCCACACTTGGACGTAGTGCAAGCTAGAAGTAGACCTGGCGTGAGATAAGTTTCGAGTTTGATCGAGTCGAGGAAGTTAGCTAGCCGCGAGTTAGGTTCTTGCGTGCGCTATATACAGTAGATACATAGAGCGAACGAAAGAGCGGCTTAGAAAATGTGTGAGGAACGAAAAAGTCTAGCTGGTATAGCGACAGGCGACGTATCTGCTTGTTCATTTTCGACCACGACAAAGTTATCTTCTGCAAATGACGAAAAGATTTCTGAAAAGAGGTTTTTCCGAATTTTTTTCAGATTTTACAAATATCACGTTCGACAATTTGTTTTAAGTCTTCGTAAATAATAAAAAATGCGTAAACGTTGCTTATTAAATAAATTAGTGCTTTTTAGAGTTATGTCAGTCATATAAAAATTGCTGGCCCAATCGAAAGGGTCAAGGGGTCAGAAATCCAGGTGGAAACTCGGTGAAATATCCCAGTATATGTTATGGATTTAATCAACGACTAATATAATCTTAATAATAAGAAGAATAAAACTAACCATCGACGTCATCAAAATATTTGAGCAAGATTTATAGTGAAACTTCGCGAGGATTTGCGGACTGGGGCAACGAGAGGACAAGCACTGGATACAGCGAACAAGACGCTGGACAGTCGGTCCACAGAGGATTCGGAATATCTTTCGAAAAATCGCTGAACGCTTAGAATCCCTTGTGGCAAATACGCGTGGAATAAATTACAGCCCCTTTTTTCAACCCAACTCCTTTTTTTCGTGGTACATATAACTGGATACGGTTGGAGAACGCATGCTTTCCATAAATTCACGGCTGTCGCGGGCGATATGTGTTCGAAAACGTCAGCCCCGCGTGGTTTCAGCCATGAAAATAACGAGTAAAGTTATAAATCAAGAAATCCTGTAATGTCGAGCACAGACGAGTAGCAGTTATGAATATCTGGAGCTATTCCTCTCCTTATGGAAAAATAAGTATTCAGAACTCTTAGGACGATTAAAGTATTAAAACTATTGAAAACTGTGAACTATTCATCAAAATGCCAAATTGGCGGACTATTGAGAGAAACTATGGAAATAAAAATTGGAATAAAAAACCGCACTATTGGGTAGAACTATTGGAATACAATGGCAACCAGTACTGGCTCATTGCTGGATAACTACTGGATGATAATTTCAATTTGTAAATTAATTATCAACAAAAAATTCATAACGGGGTGTCCTGCAGTCATTTTAATCGCGTTATTCTACTATTAGTAAAGAAAAAAAGAAAATCGTTCATAGGTTCTTCAATCGCTCTAGGAAAAGTGACGTTAGAGGGGTTCGAACCTAAAACCTATACGACCTACGTAACTACCTAAAACTATTTAACGAGCACACTAACCACTAGACCAAATCGACTGTGTGAATTCCTTATATTTCTATAAGAACACCATTATAAGTCCATAATAGTTGTGCCATATAGGATGACATAAAGACAGGCTTATCAGATGATTTGGATAAAATTTGGTACAAGGAATTTTTTGATGTCACTATTATCAAAAGGAACAATTAGGACGGAAGTTTATTGAAGATAATTACTATTGGCAGTCAATAAATTCATACAATTGACAGTTCATAATAGTTACCTTTGGAACCGAATGGTAAGTATTCATATAGCTTTTTCGTAAAGTTCTCCACACAGCTATACACGATAATATATGTTCGATTAGGCGATTATGCGATAATGGACAGAGGATCAGCGAAATCGACTGACCGCCGAGTTCGATACGTTGTTGTACACGAGAGAGGTGGATCGCAGACAGAAGCCCCGATGTAGAACATATGCTGAGGATATAACGCGGCGTGTTGAGTCGCGACGGACAATCGTTTCGCGTCGTAGCTAACATAGAGGCCACGGTGTACCGGCTGACACACCAAAACTTGGCAAAGTTTAAACGTGCAGCGCGCCGCTGGTTGGTCTGTGAGTTGCCCCGAGCTTCTGCGTAGTATAGATACCGCTGACGTCACGATTCTACGAGCTTCTCTCTCGCTACGAGCGAAACTTTGCCAAGCTGAAAAGCAATTTGCAGCAATTAAGCATCCCGCGCCAAGTTCGGCAAACACTTGTTCCATAATAACTATCGGAACAAACTTGACGCCATACCGATAAGAATCATGATGGGATTTGCGAATGCACTCGGCAATGACGTGCTTGAAGCATTGTCTCCGTGACTTTTCTCGAAATCTGCCAGCATCGACGAATTAACGAAATTGTCTGAACGACGACCAAAGCCCGGGCACAACTATTCGACATATTAAAAGGAAGCAATTAACATTGTAGATGTAAATGAATTTGTAGGCCAAAAGTCCTGTAGAGTTTTGCCGCTGTAATAACAATCGTTCTATGTGCAACATATTAAAAGGATCATATTAAAAGAACATATGAAAGGACATATTAAAAGGAAGCAATTAACATTGTAGATGTAAATGAATTTGTAGTCCAAAAGTCTTGTGGAGTTTTGCCGCTGTAACAACAATCGTTCTATATGCAACATATTAAAAGAACATATGAAAGGACATATTAAAAGGAAGCAATTAACATTGTAGATGTAAATGAATTTGTAGACCAAAAGTCCTGTAGAGTTTTGCCGCTGTAATAACAATCGTTCTATGTGCAAGTGCTAAGTGCAAAGGACTTAGTCCAACGGAAGATGCGTACACGGAACAGAGGCGGGAAGGTATTACATTTTCGAAGCAGAGGGTGACCCTAGTTGCTAGCAGAAATTGAGGGTGTACAGTATTTTAGTAATCCATTACACCGAGAAACTGGGCTATATATGTGTATAGGAAGTACAACCACCGACACTACGGATAACATAAAGCCGGTAATGGCAATGGACGCTTTAATTAGCCTTCCGCGCGTACTTTGCTACGGTTTTATGCTCTTTTGCTGCTTTGGGAGTTTTAGCGTTTGGTTCAGAACCGACGATGGAATACAGAAAGAGCAGTAGGCGCAGCCGTGACCCATCGTGACTGTTTAATGAAGACAAATTGGAGATCTACAAGATTTTTGTTACCCACAAAACATGGAGCAAACTACGTCAAACTGGTGGGGACCGACTGTACACCTCCTAAGTCTACACAAACTCATCTTTACATGAAAACTCTGCACAGTCTGGATTGTTCTGTGTATCCTTTATATATATATATATATAAATCCTGGATATATATATCCTGTAACCATCCCTTATTTTTTCAATAGAAAAACAAGTTCACTTCATTTTTCACATATTTTTATTCACTGTAAAAAAAAATCTGTTTGAAATTTATGTTCAGTATTGGAAGTTTTTATGCATAAACTGGTACACTAAATTTCATATACAAGTGCAATCCAAAATTAATTTATGGCATAGTTATTTTAATAATTCACTTTAATTTTGATTTAAAAGTCCTTCAATTTTAATGACTTGCTTTATTTTTACTATGAAAGTTTATTAATTTTATTTCACGATTGTATTACATTTAATTCACCAGTCTATGAATAAAAACTTCCAATCTTTTTGAACAGTGAATTGTTTTTATTTATAAATATACAAACAAGAGCGTTTTTACTGCATTTAATTCAACGAGCACCTTCACCGTGCAGTATGCTCGAAAAACGTGTCATCCATGATAATACTCTATTTACGTGAAGATTCGCAATATTAAATCAAAGCGCTGACAGTCGTAACCCCTGGCAGTCAGTTAGAATGGGACAGGGCTAGACGACGTACGAGGTGCTGCAGCATCCCGGCGGTTCACCAACCTGGCTCGTTCGCGACGTCTTAGATAGAGCATAGTGGTTTTATGGAAATTCTTTGCGGTCGAGAGGACGCCTAATGCTCTGAATAATATTCCGCAACCCTGGGCGGCTCGCATACCTTCGTATGCCCGGTCCCTCGTGTAAGCTCGCGTATAATGGGTGCCTGCGGGCCGTTCGGTCTGCGTAAACCCGCTGGTAATTGATGATCTTTATATTCCGCTGGTAGAATGCACCTTTTATCCTTATTGCTGCTCATCGAACCTTTATTCGCTTCCTTCGGTTCTTCATCTCAATTTTATCATTCCAACCTCTCACCTCGACTGCTCCATCGTCTTTATAAAGGGTCAGACGTTTTGCACTAGTCAACAAATCTCGGCTGTGAATTAATACGGACATGCAAAGAGAAAAATAGTTGGATAATTCAACAGGATCCGAATGACTGAATTGGTTGGAGGATGCAGTAAATTGGCTCAGCTAACAAATTAGTCGGTTGAGATGATAAATTAATTCAAGCCTGAATTCAGTGAATCCTGAATGGTAGCCAATATTGGTTGGGAATTATGGACCGCCGATGAAACGGGATTGAGAGCCTCCGGACCGATGAAACATTCTTCGTTTACATGTCAGGCCTTCTTCCATTTGTATGTAAGGCCGAGACAAACCCTGGTTCTTCTTACCAGCCGCGCAACAAATTTCATAAAATTTGATTAAAACACTTCATTCTCAGTATCTTGTAGAATTTCTTTGACGTAGACATTGCAGCTCGCTGAAGTGCAATTTTGTCTGCAGGAGTATACGATGCAAACCCACATGCATTATATTTGCGCATGTACATCACTTCAACCTTAAATGATTTTCGGAAATACGTTCTGATATGAAAAGTGTAAAGCGATCCTATACCCCTTTTATCCCTCAACCCCAAAGAACTTTTTCGCAATTTCTGCAGCGTACGCCTGACCTAGGTTCACCATATGTTCTTCAATTGACTTCAGTTCTTCTTACCAGCCGCGCAACAAATTTCATAAAATTTGATTAAAACACTTCATTCTCAGTATCTTGTAGAATTTCTTTGACGTAGACATTGCAGCTCGCTGAAGTGCAATTTTGTCTCCAGGAGTATACGATGCAAACCCACATGCATTATATTTGCGCATGTACATCACTTCAACCTTAAATGATTTTCGGAAATACGTCCTGATATGAAAAGTGTAAGGCGATCCTATACCCCTTTTATCCCTCAACCCCGAAGAACTTTTTCGCAATTTCTGCAGCGTACGCCTGACCTAGGTTCGCCATATATTCTTCAATTGAAACATACAAAGCGAGAAATGACGTCTATACACCTTATATAGCACGGCAAAGCATGCAAGCTGATCTCACGGAAGGTTCTCAGCTAGAATTCCATCTCTCGCTCAACCTCAAAAGCATCGCTCGTGGCCCGCGAAACAAACGTGAGTCTCACTGCCAAGCGTCGTCTGTGACTCGCCACAGGCGGTTTTCCACCGTCTTTCGATCCGTATTTGCGCGCGAGTATTCGCTCTCCTGGGTCGTGGGTGCTCACGCGCGCCGCAACACTGGTTCTCGACCCAAGAAACTTTTATTATTGCCCGGAGGGGCTTGAGCAACTCTGCGCAAGGATTGGGCGCTAGACAAAGACCCGCCGTGACGTCGAGAATCGCAGGCGACTCCGAGGACGTACGCGTTGAAGAACAGAACAGATATAGAGGGAAAGGAAGAAACGTGGACCGAGAGAAAAACGTAACGTTAATACTCTTAACGTTCTATCTGGGAAACCGTAGCTTCGCGGCGACGGACTGGCACCAAACTCTTGAGCATCCGGAAAATAAAGACAACTAAGTCGGTGACCCAACTCGGAATCACCGCGCTTATCCTTACCATACCCGCCGAGCACAAATCTGCGAAGAATAGGCTTTAGCCTTCGTAACATTCCCTCTGCGTGGCTTCATTGTTCGCATAAAAGATCGGTCGTTGACTGTACTGACCGTAGCCACTTCTGTCATCAAACTCAGACCATAAACCCGGCCTAGGCCACTATTTGCCCAAACAATAGGATTGCCTTGTAAAACGCACAATACGGATTCTCGAATCTGCTGCTCTTGAGACGGCGTGTCCTATTTTATAGATGGCACCACCATAAAGCCACATCTACAATCAATCTAAGATGAGGTCCAAAACAGAATATGTCGTATTGATATACAATTTTGTGTTAAAATGAATATACCGGCATCGGAAGTTTTTATGCATAAACCGTCTATTAAATTTCATAAGGTTTTCGCTTTAAGTATTCATAGTCACTGCATTTAAAAAGAGTCATTTTGTCGTAATATTACAATTATAACGTATTAGGATTTACTAAATCTTAACAATATTTTTACAATTGAAGTGTACAAAAATTACTATGCGTAACATTCTATTTGCGATCACCTTGTATATTTATAGCGTGCAAAGGTGTGACGATTCAGACAACGTGGAGACAGTTTTTCCACTTATTTCCAACTGCACGACAAATCCATAGCACAGATTAATTTCCGGATGTTTGTAACAACCTTTGCAGCGCTTTGTGGAAAATGGTAAACCCAGTTTACTTGCGGAACTTGAAGGTAAATCGTGAAACAGAATAACGCGCAGGGAATTTGTTTCCCGGCGTGCGGATCGAGAATTTGTCTTTTTTTCATCTCAACATTTCTTCTCATTTTGTGCAAAAGAGCCGCGGCACGGCGGTCCGGCGTATGATTCAATCGTTAGTCTGAGCGCACGTTTTCCTTGCGAAACACAGTCACTCTACGATCAAAAGCCCCCGAGCATCAGTGGTGGTATAGTAGCAGCAGCAGCAGAATCTCCGCGTAATGAACCTAGAGCTCCGTTTACCCTGCACTTCATCCGAGCGTTCCTTTGACCGGACGCGATGAATGATCCTCGACACTCCGCTGGTGATTCGAAGCGCGCTCGCCCAGGATGTTCTCTTTCCCGCTACCCCTGCTTATCTTCGTATATCCCTCTCCAAGGCTCCACGGACGGGCAATTCGCGCACCAACGGCGAGCCCGGGAAAAGCTCAACCGCTCCCATTTGCTATCGACAACCTTGTTTGCGATTGCTATCCAATGATAACGTTTTTCCAGTGAAAAAAAGAGCGGCAAGAGAGTCATTATTTTTTATCGACCTCCGCATGAGTAACACTGTCGAATCGTGTCGCATGACTGGCCATCATGCACGCGGCCAAGGAAGTACCAAGAAATCAACAAGTTTTCAGCGTTTCAAGTTTTTTGTCCACGGGCAGAAATTTATTGTTCAGATAGAAACGAAGTAATTAATGCATATCGGAATGGTGAGTTTATTATTATCTAATATATTCCCATAAATCAATGCCCCAAAAATACATTCTGTAAAAAAACGTAAGGGTGCAAAAAGTTTTGAAATAAACTGAAAACATTCGCAAGCATGTATACATAAATGAATGTAATTGACTGCAAAAAAGTAAGACCTCCAGTACTTGACGAGTTAGAAAAAAGTTGCCAAGTAGAAATTTGCTCGTTGCTTCCTCATTAGTTTCCCTTCCTTATAGAGCCACCTCTACCATGAAGCTTATTTATCTACTTCGGCTTCGGCATAGAGGAAGATTTGTGAAAAAGGGAAATTAACGAGGAAGCTTTGTGAAAAAGTTCACAAGTTCTGCTTTGACAAAGTTCAGTTTTATACCTTGTTTCTAACTGGCCAAATACAGAGGACTAACTTTCTTGCAATCGATTTAAGCGTTGTTTAGCGGTGATGACTACTCGTCGAGCTTGCGAAATATAGCAAATTAGTCAGTTATCGAATGCTCAAGTTACCGAATACACTACGACCACGTTGCTGTTAATTCACCATCTCGTGAGCTCAGCAATTTATAGAATCGTACCTGCGTATCTATGTGACAGGAAGCTCATGTATTATGAACGAACTGTCTGAACGACATAGACGAAATACTCGAGCGAGCGAACAAGGAATCGTAAATACGGCTATCGACCAGCGAGAGAAAGTGAGGTATTCGCGGAAGATGGTGAAAAAGGAAGCGCGGAGAAATACGCAGAGCGGGTTCGATGAGAGGCTCGATCAGGAAAATTCTGGTGGGTGGAACAACTTTTCAACAGCCGAAAAGCAGCACAAGTAAGTAGTATAGTTTACCGAAGGGAAAATAGTGCAGGAGATGTATACATACATACATACTTACCTACATTATACATATATACATATATATAGTATGAGAGTTTGTCTAAGTGCTCTCGAGTTCTCCCTCTCGTCCGGCTATTCGAGATAATTTTATCGAGTTGGAACGAGACGTTGCAGTGATTGCTGACGACCTCAGCGTGCTTGAGAGGTTCGAGAAGGACACCGGCATCGACTAAGGGAATAGCGGCGCAGAACACACACATATAGTACCGCGTTTCCAGTCCGACTAGAGCGGAGCAAAAGCCAACCTCCACGCGGCTCAGCGAGGGAGGTAAACTTCCGTACTTTGAGTACTTTGCGTTACGTAACTCCATGCGCGGCGGGCCCGCGTACCTCCACCGTATATGTAAATTACTCCGGCGGCGATATCGTAAATAGATGCGACGATTATCGTGGGGCCAGAGAAAGATGGAGACTGTCGGGGGTCGCAAACCTCTTCGCATCGTTTCAATGTTTTCCAAAATGGAACGATCGATTACCGTCGAGTGGGTGGAACTCGGTTTCTCCATTTCCAACCCCAGACGTCGGAATTCGTCCTAAACTTAATAAAAAAAATTCCAAGTGTCGCTTGAATCGTCACTCTATTCAATGAATCCAGACTTTTTCGTTGCTTACCTGATGTACAATTTTGATACATCAAATAATAATAAAAATAATAATAATAATAATAATAATAATAATAATGAGATCAAGACCCCTCGCCCATTTGTAAATAGGTCCTATGATCATTTATAGTTGGCCAACCGGTAGCCAAGTGATCGTGAGGCTACTGTTCGATTCCCGCTGACAGCAAAAATGTTTTTCTCCAGAAGCAGCGCTAAACACAAATTCATAGCAACGGATAAAAGAGTTGTAAGCGACTGCGAGGAGGAGACACTAGATCTCGAGTGCTACGAAGGACGACACAGTGTCGCGGACTGGAGGCCGTGAAAGCCTGCCGGGGACGTTTTTCCAGGCGTACATGCCCAGAAGGTTGAGATAATCTGCCGAGGACACACGTACTCCACACGCTCGGCTATCAAACCAACCGGAGCAACGCTGTGGCAGCCGCTTACCGCTTATTTCTGACACTTTTCCAGCGATTCACAGCCGCACAAGTTTCTACAAGGACTCGGAGCAGAAAGACCGAGTGAACCACGACGTCGTGACTGTCTAACGGTTCGCTAGCTTCAGCGACGGGTATGACTTGACGGTATGTATGTCCGTTCACTCGCTCTCTATGGCACCGCAGTCTCCACACCGTCGGAAATGGGATGTTAAAAACTACACCAAGGCGGTGTCTATATAAGTCCACACCAATCACGGTGATGACGAGAGGTGTTAAGGGAAAAGTCTTACAATCGTCACTTGTGCACAGGAATAAATTTAACGAAACGGCTGGTGTTAATTTTGCACCGTAAAAAGTGTTGCTATTAACATTATAATAAGTAACACTAGAAAAAAAGTCCACACCAGCAACGTTTGATATTTCTAACCGTATATTTCTAACAGTGTATGTTCTAACAGTGAAAGCATGTAAGCAAACATCAGAATAGTTTGTGGATAGAAACGCACGTAGTGTCGGTTATGGAGAATTGTGAGATGCAGGAACGAGAGGTTCCTTGTTGAACCACTAAGTCGGTTAGTTAGTTAGAAAGGAGCCTCAATTTTTCCGTCTCAAACGGTGCTCGTCCGACGTTTCCACTCATCCGCGCCATACTTCAAAGCAAAACATATTTCTGTCCGAAAAAGGAAGAAATGGAGTGTATCACGAGTAGATTAGATGAGTGGAGGGTTGAAGGAGCGCAACGTGAAAGTGGTGAAAAACGCGGTGGTTAAAGTACGCTCTTCACTCTCAAGAATGCTTGTTGTTCCACCCTACTCTGCTCCACTCTCGCTTTTAAAGAGATGCTATAAAAAAAAACATGTAACACCAACATCACCTTCACTGTGCACCACTAACATCAACGCAAGTAACTAAGTGTTACTTGTTAAAAATTATTCGCATAACTTCTAAGTGCTAGAAATTATTCGCATAATTTCCAAGTGTCAGAAGTTATTCACATAATTTTTAAGTGTTAGATTCGCATAATGTCTAAGTGTTAGATTCGCATAATGTCTAAGTGTTAGAAATGATTCGCATAATGTCTAAGTGTTAAAAATTATTCGCGTGATTTCTAAGTGTTAGAAATTATTCGCGTGGTTTCTAAGTGTTAGAAATTATTCGCACGATTTCTAAGTGTTAGAAATTATTTGCATAATTTCTAATTAGAAATAACACGTTCCGTTAAAAGCTACTGTCTTTCTATCTCCTGTTCCGCTATTTTTAACAGTCATTAGTGGATGTTCTTCTTCCTGATCCAATCTTCTAACCTACTGGTGTGTCAGAACAAACGGCAACTAATGTCGGTAAACTGCAGTTGACCGGTACAACCGTTCACCCTTTCAACGTTTGTACAGCTCAACTCACTGTGACTTCGGCAGATCTGTCGGTCAACGTCACTTAAGAAATCCCTCCTCTCCTCTCCTCTCCTCACCTCTTCACACGCATCCCGCTTATTCCAGATTCTGACCCGAGTATATATAACACCTCGGCATTATTTGTTTATTTCATGACACCCACGTCTCGACAAACCCACCGCCGCCCTTCGTCGTGTCGGTCCCACCTCTCAACCTGTCTAGTGTTGCAGGTGCCTCGTCATTCTCAAGCCCTGCGGGACCCCGTCCCGAGCTCGCAGCTTCGCCTTCAGCGCCAGCAGCGTGCGGCGATATATCAAATCTCTTTCTAATAAACGTTGCCTCGAAAGAGCCGTGCGCCGGTTCTCTCGCTCCATTCTCCACGTGTTCCATTCGCTACGCGCGCGCCCTCTCACGGCCGACTAGCTGCACTCCGCTATACCGGCCACCGCGCCGGTTCCTTATATTCGCGCGAGGCGAATCTTTCTCCGCGTTGTCTCCCGAAAGTATCCAATATGGTGACATCGCGCGAACGTCACCTGAGAAACGAGCTACGCCGCTAAGTTAAAGCGGCCGGGTAATCCCCGGGTTTACCTCGCGAGAAAACTCAGATTCAAGTGTATCCCTCCTTTCTTTCCTCCCCACGGCCTCCAAGTGGCATTTCGCTCCTCGCGGCTCTCTCCACGCTTCGGCTCCCTCTCACCCTCTCTGTCTCTCCCGCCTCCCGTAGCCCCGGCAACCCTCCCCGATGCTTTCTGCTCGCGAGCAACCAGCTGCTCAAGCCGCCTCTCACTCACCTCGCGTTGCCGAGGCTCTTTCACCGAGATCCCCGACACCTTCATACGCCGACGCTCCCGGCGTCATTCTCTACCTTCCCCTCCACCTCCCCATCCACCACCCTCCCCTCCACTTTCCCCCCCCCCCCTCCTCATTTCTCTCCACTCTCACCCTTTCGACTCTCTCGATTATATTCTCACCCGTTCTCTCGCGAAAACCGAGGTCAGCTTATGAGAAATCCCTCCTGCCGCGTGCTAACATTACGGTTCACTTCCCGCTCGCCCAAGCAACTCCCCAGAGCTGTCTATTAAATACCTAATATCAACTCATGCTCGCCTCCACTCCCTCGCCGTTTCCGCTTTTCCCGCGCCGTGTCCCCCCCACCCCCTGCTCCCCTTCCACAGACGAGCCGTCCTCCCACCTCCGCACCGTCTGCCACTTACGCCTTTGCTTTCCGCAGCGCCTTCTGCAGACCTTCTGCACCTACAAGTTCGCTTAGAGGCTTTGGTTCACGGCATCCCGCACTAACTCACGCGGATCTTCCTGTCGCCGTCATCTTCTTCTTTTTCCTCTTCGTCCGCTTCTTCTTCTTCTTCTTCTTCTTTTTCTTCTTCGGCTTCGTCCGCTTCTTCGTCTTACTATCTCACTCCCTCGACTTACACATTCGTTGCGATCCTTCTTTGCCACCCCTTTGGCGCACTCGGCGCACATCGACGACGATCTCTCTCTCACTCCCTTCTCCCCGTCGCGAGCGGCGTCAGGCCGCTTGAAACCTAATCCAAAACGTGCCTCCCGCCCCCCCCCCTCTCTATCCACATTATCATTCTTGTAGCAGACAACGGGAAGTTTGTCGAGGGACAGGTTTGGAGGGTGTGGGCGAACGAGTATGGTTGGATAAGGATAGAAAGGGGAGGAATGAAGGGGATAACAGTCGGTGCGCCCAACTCGCGAAAAGGCGCCTCTGCATCCCCGTCGGGACGTGCTGCACAGGTTGGCGCGGAAAGTGGCTGTGGAGATACGTGTATACGTGCTGTACGTATGCACTTCTGCCTAGTTGAACTAGCTCGAATATACTCAGTGGAACAGTCGAGCTGTCAGCTGACAACATAGCTGCTCAGACTAAGCCTGGACGGTTGTTGAAGCACTTTAGTTAATATAATCTCTGTCGCAGCGATATGAAGTATGGCGTGGCGAGGGGAGGGACACCATTTTTTTTAGAAGATTCGCTCTACGCACCCGACGGCATTTCCTTGAATGGTTCAATGGATGAAATTGACGCGAGTGATGGTCGCAATTCTATGGGTCTCCACAGGGAGATCTTCGAATCTTTCGGTCGAGCTGAATATTCGAGCTTTCAAACTGCTCGGGTGATGCCTCGATCATCGGAGGCAGCGAGCGTCGCGTTATGTAGAATAGTAGCCTCGATATCGTTTCGACACCTGCATTGCTACCGTCCTTCGTTTATTGCAGTTAATTCTTTGTAAATAGCTTTCCTTGAGCAAGCCCAGCTTAGATAACGACAACCGTATGCTGTGGTATTCATCAATTGAAGAGCATATACTCTGCGAATGTTTTTAGTGTTCTGTTGAACTCTTTTTCGGGGATATTTTTTGCCGAGGGTATTTTTAATGGTGAATATTATTGCCAGAGGATATTTTTGCTGAGAATATATTTGGTAGGATATTTTTGTCCAGGACATATTTATAGGGATCATATTGGATGCAGCCGGGATATGTATTTAATTGTGGAAAACAGTTTTTGAAAATAACCTGGAATTACCTCGAATTCGTCCTTATTCTCTACTCCCTCTCACTCACGATATGACTTCTCGTCTTTCCTCAAGGATCATCTCATCTCGTTTTAGCTTTTACGCAATTCTTCCTGCTATCCGAACTTTTCTTGTCGCTCCAATGCAATATATATCGAGATGCAAACAAGGACCAAAAGAAGTGGTGGAAGATCGGCAAGAAAGGCTATTGGAAAATATTGAATGGAGAGAGGACGCTGCTGTCTGTATATTGAAATGCCTTTTTTCGTTCATCACGCTCCTTATTGCTACAGTCTTGAAAATCCATCGACCGGTGCATCAATGTACCGACTTAATGTTTAATTTGAATCTTAAGAGTTACCATTTTTTTCTTCGTATTTTTTGTGCGAAAATTTCGCTTTTTTCATATCCTTTAACAGTCCCCTTAACCGTGGCTTGAAATGAAAAAGTAGGACGACGGATCGTTACTGCCAAAGCTTCCGTCGCCACCTCTTCTCCAGTGGCTTCTTTTTGCCATATTGCCTCACGTGAACATACATATTTATGTAAGGTATACACGGTTTACGTCGTAAGGAGGCCTACGTTGCCGTTGAACCCATATATACGACGTATAACCGGAGTGGCTGTGTCCCATCCTGAATACCTAGAACTTTAACGAAAAACCCGAATCGTACGCTATGTCGTCTGGTCCCTCATAAAACTGGACAGCCTGTTATTTCCCTTCCCACTTCGTACGTCGCCCGTCAAGTGCTCTATTTTTACGCGAGGAGCGTTATTAGGGTTCCTCGCGGTCCTTCAAGCTTTGGCCAAATCAGACGATTGGACTCATCATACTTTATTCTTTTTAAACGGTTTTTTAATGTTTCCATACGAATTCCTGAAAAGTTCTTAATTCAACGATAGTTCTTCGCTCATTATACAATGTAAAGGGAGAATGATCAAAAAGTTTGAAGCAGATATGATTTTTTGACTGTAGATTTCATTTGAGTTATACGAAAAATTATAACATAGGTGATGAATAAGGACGCCTATTTTAACCGAAAGATTCTTTTGGATTTTACTGATTTATCTGTGTCCTTACAGCACGAGAATTCGTTCACTCCGCTCATACATGTCTTATAGCTCTTAGCGATGCCTCATTCGGGACTTAATCGATTCAGCAGGTGCTCGTAAAACGAAATAGTTTGTCATCCTATTTCCTCCGTTTCCTCTTCTCGGTTTAATCCATCGTTGCCGGTATATCGATGAAGATTTATCATTTTCCTTCAACAAATACGCGAAATTTATTTTTTCAATTACGAGCGTCTCGCACGTCCGCTAGGTAGCAAATAAACTGATTCCACATTTCTATCGATCAGAATTGTAATACACAGAGGTTTCCATGTACACACGGGCTGCGTTGTTTGCTATGGCAAAGTGGAATTATCGTGAACAAAAATAACTGAAAATCCGCGTGCCTTGTCGAGGGACAATATGTACATGTATTATACATGTAGAACACTAGACATACCAAAAAGTGCGAAAACAAATTGATAAAAATGTTATCCTCTTTTAATACTTTGAATGATTTATGGATTACAAAATAACAAATATCGTGATTCTAGTAACATTTTTCACTATAATTAGTGATAACCGCGAAGAGAGAAAGAAATTGCAAAAAAATTACCCGCTGTTGATAATCCAATAATATATCGTGTTTCCGTCGCAGGTCTTTGAGTGTTGGTATCGGTAAATACAAGAGAGGAAGTTTTGAAAGCCTGTGGCAATTTATTTAAGAGTCCAGAACGGGAGGGTGAAGGGAGTCAGTGAAGGTCTGATGATAGCAGTGACAGACCGGTGCTGGTGATCCAGGTGTCAAAGGCGTTCCACTTTCTTCTACAAGACACAAAGGAGACACATGCCGCCGATAAGGGAGGAACTCACGAGATAACACAGCTGAGGCTAAGAAGGGCAGAAAAAAAAATCGAATGAAGAGAATGCGGCCGAGAACACAAGAGACAATCTCTGAACCGACAAAGAGAAACAACGGATAAACGGAACCATCGTAGAAAAACGGAAACATCACCGAGCTCGATGTAACGTCCGACGAAGATGTTAGATGTTAGATGGCAACGAAGAAGGAGTGGCGGAGTAAGCGCGGAGAGACGAAAAAATTCTTGAGTCATCCATTCCGTGTCAAGGGAGATTCGCGCGCGACGAAGATAGAAGAACCACTACGAGCGTCGCTGTCGACGCCGTTGGACTCAATTGGAAAAGCACGACACCGAGAATTGGGTCTACACATAGGGGGTTCGGGTCCGGAGTTGTGGACGTTCTTTGCGCCGGAGGAAACTTCACGAGTGCGAGGAGAACGGTAAGGGATTGTGGGTGTCTGACGGTAGACCGTACCGGGCTTTGCAGAAGTAGCGCGAGAGGAAACTGTCATCGGAGCTTAGATAACACGGGTGGTTCCCAAAGGAAAAGCGCGCGGCGTCGCAAACGTTATCGGGAACAGCGCTGGTCCACTGGAAAACTTCTTGATTTCTGGTCGATAAGCTAAATGTTGAGTGTTTGCGTTGCATGCTTATTAATTCACATGAGGTGGTTGAAGGTGTGATGAAAGGAATAAGGACTAAGAGGTCTGTAAGTTGATTAATCGTTTCATTATCAGAAGATGCATGTTATATGGTATTCCCCCATGGAAAAGAAATATACACGAAAACATATCTGCCATAGAACTTTTCGGATGATAATACAATAAAAATGCATTTTGAATATATTCTTACATATATTTTTCGCTCTCTTGTATTTCCTATATATGGAAAAATATCTACAACAGGATGTTTAGATATCCTGTTTATGGATTTTCATGTTAGCATTCTGAGTACAGAATGGTCCAAGAAGGCTGGAAAAGTGATTTAAAGAAAGAGTAAAAATAATGAAAGCGTTGAAACAACCGCTCTATAGTTTTTTTAAACACATGAAAGTTTTCAATCTATGAACACACAACAACCAATCGGTGAGGTAAATTAACCCCTTTACTTGTTTAGCTATATCTAACCTCCCAAGGAGATTGAGTTAACCTGATTACTGATGCCTCTATTTTTTTTTAGCAAAAGTATTTGCAGATTCACATTGGCTGATTTGAAAACTCAGTAATTACAAGTATGAAACTTTTTTTAACAATCAACTATCTTTCTAACCCATTTCGAAGTTATCGACAACTCAGAGCCAAATCAATCGACTTTTAAAAGTGTGACAATACTAAATTGCGCACAACATAAATAACGTCTCTCCAAGGTTCCTTCATCTTGTATTTATGTACGTTTTTTTTTTCGTCCGTAGCTGTGATACGTAATCCGATAGCGGGCGAAAACGAGATCGGACAAGTAGACATGGCGCGCAGTGGCTTACACGATTTTATCGTCGCCAATTCGGATCCGGGTCCTGCACACCATTCCCCTCCGAATGACGCGACTTCGACCAAGCAAGACGAGAAGAAGAAGGAAGGAAGGAAACGAGATCGAGAACGACGAGAAACCCATATGACCAAGATCCCTACAGCCAGCTCACGACGATTCTTCGAAATCCCACAAGTCGCACGCCAACTCGGCACCCCTGAGATTTGCGACGAAAACCTTCGTGCTGGTGGTGGTGGTGGTGGTGGTGCTGCTGCTTCTATGCTGGGCCGATCAAAGTTCGACAAAGTGACGCTTTGTTCGTGATCCTTTCTCTCGCGCACTCGCCCTCGGCGCCGTGATAAGGAGCCGCCTCTCCCTTCTTACCCTGTCTTTCATCCTGCAGGAGACCCGAAGTCTAAAGAACGAAGTAAACTTTGAGGCTCCGCTGATTCGAATCCCCGATATAGCGGAATTCGTGTGCAACACGTCCAAGAAGGATTAACCATGCCTTACGTGAGAATTCTGATATTACACGACTTTAGTTTCGGCCCCCCCCCCTTGTCTCTGGCTTGCGTCTTACTTCGGTTTCATATACTTTCGTTGTGCCTCCAACTTCGGATCGTAAATGTTAGGGTTTCTTCCTTTTTCTTCATTATTGATCGTGATACAGAAAGGGCTTTCTCGCAGTTTTCCCCAATGTCTCGATATACATTCCGTCAACCAGCCCAGTTCTAACGTCCCTTCTACCCCTGTTCGACTTTCCTTCCACCTGCCCCCCCTTCTCGGACCGCGTTCAGCGTCGCTAACTTGATTTCACGATTCTTCGGATAACGCGATTTTAATGACGCTCCAGAAAATAACGTCGCCGCTCTTCATTAGCACACCGACTGGATCGAGAGGCTCCTCAGGATTTCTAGAGAAGCAGAGGCGGCGTTGTGCCTTTTTCAATCCACTCTATTATCGCGATAGTCGCTGGAAAATTCATTAATTCATAGAGACGTCGAAACTTTTTACATCTGTCGAGTTACTCCCATCGCGAATGCGGTGTCCCTTAATATTGCTCTGAGATATCCGGATGCGGCGAGAAAGACAAAAGACAACCTTCCGCGATGTCGTTCAAACTCTCAACAAACGTAAAAAGTTAAACGTAATTTATTCTCCCGAGTGGAAATCCTAGAAAGCGGAGTCGTTAATGACAAAATATGAAGTACAAAAATTTACCGAAATTTCGAAAGTTTTGATGTAAAAACGCCAGTTACACCCGGAATCTTACTGTTACATGCATTGTCCGTGCTAGATTTCAAGGTACCCAAGGTACCTGCGATGAATTATTCTATCCCTCGCCAGACGTCTTATATCGATCGTCGAGTCCGCACATAACTCTGGTTCTCACGGAATTGCATCGCGTCGGCTCCGAAGGGCGATACTGTACATTGCAAAGTATACCTGGGCGCGATATTCCCGACGTTGCGCAAGTGTAAGGATAATAAAGGTAGCAGCTGTAGTCTGGTATTATCCAATGTGCGAGTGCGCCGAAACTCTTAAATATTAGAATCCTATTATGCCCGCGAGGAGAGCGCCACGTATCCTTTGCACCCTGAACTCCGGTCTCACCCGCCATTTTCTCCTGTCTCACAAATAACCGAATTCTCAATCATTTCCGCTCCGACTGTGGAGCCATTTTGCGTGGGCCGAATTTACCCTCGTATTTCGTCGGTGAAGTATGAATTTTCTGCGCGCTTGCCGGGGCTGAGTTTACCCAGCGTATCGCTTTATGCTGAATTATTTCGCGTCCTGGACGAAAACTTAAATAATGTCTTGGCGTGTGGGTAATTAATGGGACCATTTTGCCGAATCGTCGATTTGCTGAAAAAACATATTGCCGAACTCCATTTGCCCGAATCGTCACATATTGCCGAATCGACATCTTTCCGAAAAATCAGATCTCCGAAATTAAGTTGTCTGAAACGTGACGTTAACCAATCTTGCAACTAATCTTTCATCATTTAACTTTCATAATAAAATATCGTCTGGAGAGTCGACTGAAGGGTCAGCTGGAGTGAAGGTGGCACCGATAGGTGCCTTGTAAAAAAATCGGTCCGTTCTTTCTTTTTCCATAACCGAATTCCTTTCATACATTTTTCTCGAATGAAATAAAATATAGATACGACAGAATGCCGCTCGGAAATACAAAATTCGTCTTTATAAAGTCTCGGTGATGTGACGATTCGGCGAACTGACATTCGGCATTATAATTTTTCGGCAAAGAAACAATTCGGCAATATGGCTTTCGGCGTAACCACGATTCGGCAGAATAATTTTCCGGCAAAATTATGTGGCGCGGTAATTAATAAATGAAGATATTGTGTTCTTTTGATTTTCACACGAAGGCGGAGCATCTTGGAAGGAAGCTGGAGCATGAGGTAAAAGCGAAAGAAACGGCGAGGCCATTTAACGTTCGCGAAACCCGTGAAACAAAATGCTAATGGGTTGGCAGCGAAGCAGTGGATGGGCGACGACGACGGGAGCATGCAATGGAGGATCATCGCCTCGGCTATCACCGCTGGTAAGGCGGGAACGTAGTTATACTTACGAACGCCGTCGTGCGACGAGAGGGAAACCCTGGAAGGGAGGAGGGGGTTCGGAGCCGCGCGCGCAATGTTCATTAAAACTCTGATGGGAAACGTTAAATAGAGAGCATTAGCGTTCACAGGAGAGAAGGTTATGGGGCCTTTAAACGTGCTGGATGCGCCCGCTTGAGAATGGCCAACGTCTGCTTCAATGAAGCAGCTCCTTAACAGTCTCAACTACACATCTATCGATGTACCTTACAAGCGCACAGTCGAGAATGCCAGAAATATGGGAGTGGGTGGAATATAGCTGAAGACACCAGCTGTTTCATAGGTTGTTCACGCCAGCCAAACAGCATTGGGCTGGAAATTCCTCAGCGAAACAGTTCAGGATTGGACATTGTGGGATTCGCACCAACACCTTGATATTCGCTGGAACAGACGCGACTATTTTCATACTTAATACTTTACAGGTTTAGTCGTAGCAAATACGGCCTGGTAAGTGAATAAATTCCGCTATCTGACTTCGCGATGATTTAATGTAATTGAAAATCAAAGTTCCGTAAAACTTGATTTTGCAAACAAAGCTATGTTTTAGTACAGAAATTGACTCTGCACACGGAGAAAAATAATCAGGGAGTGATGACAAATCGATTGTTGTATTATAGAATATTTTGTTGTCGCTGCAAAATTTTCAGCTACCACAGCAAAAATGTTGTTATCACTCCGTTGATATTTTTACCTGTGCAACTTTTTTTTGTGAATGCAACTGTAATTTGCGTTATTTAAACGTACGTCATGCGGAGAATCGTCATTTCGCCTGATAAATCATTCATCATGACGAACTACTGAATATTCAAGATTCTTCATTCGAGTGATCACGAATTGGTCCCGCGAAATCTAAATTCCGGGTTACGAGGGCAATGAGTTCGTTAAATAATCAGCTTTCATTGTAGGTTCATCTGCGATCGATTGTGTCAACACATACGTCAGTGTTTATTATATTACAGACGTATGAAACGAATCGATTATTCTCTTCATACTAAAGTTTTCAACGGCAAAGGAAAATAACGAGGCCTTCCGACAGAAGAAAAGAGAGACGGGCTGAAAGGCGAGGACCCAAGGGATGAACTCACGGGACGTCGGATTCTTTGTACACTATCGATGGGAAAGAGTGGGGGGGAAAAAGAGAGAAAACAGTTATTTTTTTTATCGGAGGGTTGGCACACTGGGGAATTGCGAGAAAAAATATTTTTTATGCAGCACGAGGATAATCGATGTGTGTATGCGAACAGTATCAGAAGCTTCCATGGTCTTCGGGCTTTGGGGGGGAAGGCTTTTTGTGTTTTTCGCCATTCCGCTTTCGCAGCATTCTTCTATCGTCCGCGTGCCGAGTAAAACAATGAAGGAAGGACCGATTAGTACGAAAGAATGAGTCGTAAGACAAAGAGAGGCACGAAGGTGTGCAAAATTCCTGGCTAATGGATTTTCATCCATCCTTTTACGATCTTCACGGTCCCTTCCGCCTCGCCTTCATTCACTATACTTCCTGTCGGTTCAACAGTTTTCGTCATCACCTCCCGCGAGAGAGTTCTGGAAATTCACACTTGTGTGAACATTCATGCGATCCACTATAGATGGGAGTGTGGCAAAGTAGACGACGGGCGCGAAGGGGCAAAGGGAATCACGATAGTTTGCCACTCAGCGCTGAGGGAACTTTGTAATGACAAGCAATCGGCGTAAAGGCCCGGTGGCAGTGAACGCGTCGTCGTATATGCTTTCGCAGTGTATGCACGAGCTCTTGGTCTTTGCTAAACCTTCGTTTCACCGCAGGGCTCTCTATATACAATGTGCGGAATACAAAAGGATGGCGCACACCGTCGACCTTGCTGCACTTTGTGCCAACGTGTCGCGTGAGGTGGTGTACTATATAGCATGAAACTAAACGCTCACTACCGTCATCGGGGGTGTCGACAATTATAATTGAGGGGGTTAAAGTCGAAAGTCAAATCGCGGAAACCAATTTTTTCATATATCGACATGATTTTGTATTCTGTATCAAAAGAATACAAAGACGGGGGTTAAAGTCGAAAGTCAAATCGCTGAAACCATTTTTTTTCATAGATCGACATGACTTTGTATTCTGTATCAAGAGAATGCAAAGACATGTATTTCTGTTTCCGAACAGCCAGTAGCGCGACATTTGGTTTATCCTCTTTCATGTTCCTAATAATATTACGAGGTCACCGATGTCGATGGGGTAATCGACTGGCATATGAACAGCTAAAGATACGACATATCCGGCACATAAAAACTGTGCAATTATTTTTTCATGAGTCGCTAGTATTTTTGTAGTAATGAATTACCGCACGATCGATCACTCACTTACTGGCTCATGGTTACATTATAGAAAACATATAGCATATCCAATCGTTCTTGCATGATATATGAAACCGTTCAGCAATGGAGATCCGTTCAATTACTGAAGGATTTATCCTCAGCAGTATTTGGAGTGTCATTACTGTGCATACGTGTATGATCATATCGGCATACAATTATTCTTCACATCCATTTTCGTGATATGGTCATGTACGCCATACATCTTGATTACATACTACTACAATGGCCATCAAAATCAAATTCCGCCATTGTCTACTGGCATCATCCGGACAAAGGCAAGCGACCTACAGCGGCTCGAACATGCGCACCGGACAATTTATTATGAATCGATAACTTGCTCGGTAGTTCATTCGAAAGCTTACACATCCGTAAAATACTGAACTGGTTACGACATCGAAATATATTGCGTGTTCTTAGTAATCAGCGAGCTGTTAACCTCAACGCCAAGTCAAACCTACAGGTTTGTATATTCAGAAGTTGAATACAATGTATAATTTTAATATACAAGGTAGTGACTACGACTGCAACATAGTACCATGAAATAACCACTGTGTCATTTGTGGCTTTGCGTATACATTTTGCCGTTTCGATAAATGAAGCAACTAAGGTTTCTGTTTTTTTCATTTGATATTTTGGACCCGATTTCATATTATGTCCATTCATCCGCAGTCCCCTCCGTTCACCAGGTCGCTCGTGAAAAAAAGTAACTTTTAACGTGTTACGAGTGTAGCCACCAGGTGACGAAGTATACCTGAATCCCAGCAAACTCTTTTTCCTGCTCGCGCATCCCGACGATGCGCGTTGCCGTCGTCGAGCTTCAAGCTACCGGGGTTTAAAGGATGTGGTTTTTGGAGCTCAGCCACCCCTTCAACACCCAACTCCTACAAGCGACGAATAACGGAAAACGTTGTCTGTAGAACCTACAGCCGGACCTCGTCCGCCCGTTGACGTAGCTGCGAAGTTAAGTTTTCCGACTTTAATGGCTTTCAGAGTAGCTCCATTTTCCTCGCAAAGGTCGTATAAACGCTCGAGCGCGAGACCTTGCACAGCACGGCGCGTCCACAGCCTCTCTCGTTTGAACTTGTCGTTGAGAATCGTGAAGTGATGCCCCGTGCTGTCGCGAATAGAATAAGCCTGTGAGAACGACGTACTAGCGGGCGAGTTTCCGAGCGGCCACACGCTCTTTCTTCCAAAACTCACTGAGGTTTTAGGCAAGAAATTGGAAAAATAAGTATCACAGGGAGAACTAGGATTATTGTGATATCTGGAGGTAAGTGCGGTAGCCATGTTTTTCTATCAATATTTTTTAGTTTTGTTTCTTTCACTTAAATTTAGGGAGGATTAATTTAGGTAGTTCAGATTAAGTTGTATTAATTTAAGGAGGGTTAGATTAAGTAGGATTAAGTTAGTAGGGTTAGGTTAAGTAGGATTAAGTTAGTAGGGTTAGGTTAAGTAGAATTAAGGTTAGTAGGGTTAGGTTAAGTAGGATTAAGGTTAGTAGGGTTAGGTTAAGTAGGCTTAAGGTTAGTAGGGTTAGGTTAAGTAGGCTTAAGGTTAGAAGGGTTAGGTTAAGTAGGATTAAGGTTAGTAGGATTGGGGTAAGAATGATTAAGGTCAGTAGGGTTAGGTTAAGTAGGATTAAGTTTTGTAAAGTTAGGTTTAAGTAAGGCTAAGGTTACTAGGGTTAGGGTAAGTAGGACTAAGTTTTGTAGGGTTAAGTTAGGTATAATCATTGATCCTCTCTCACTTTGCTATAACTGTCATGAGTTATTCTTCTCATGCTCTGTCAGGGAAGCACTCAAAGTATGTTTGACGTTCCCTTAATTGCTGTAGTGAAGCAGACGAAGTTTTACGTTACGTCGAGCGTGTCGAGTAGGAGCTGTGAAATCCTTGTGTGGAGAAGCAGCAATACTGTTTCCACTTGAGAGGCCAGGCGTTCCAGCCCGACAAAAATCGCGAATCCTCCGCGTGATCGATATGCGTAGCGATATGTTTTTCCCCCCCGCACTTTTTCACGTCCGTAGATCGGCCCATTTTACGGCTCTGTATCGGGACACGGTAAATCCTATACTCATAGCTTTTCCAAATTGAATACATAATCCATGTTGTTGAGCCAGAATATAACGAGGAAACTTAATCGATTACAAGAGGCTCACGCTAATCGTTCGTAACTGCAGGGTTTGCATGGCAGCCAACTGAAAGCTCGCAGCTGCAGAGAGTTTCATCAAACTATCTGGGTATTGCGCACAAATTGCGTCCCGTGATATTGGTGCCGCGCAGACATCGCTCGCGAATCTATTATATCTTTATTCTGTTCAATCAGCTTATGGATTTGTTCGCTAAGGCGTGAAGTATTAACCAAACTCATTAGGTCAAAGATTAAATATTCAATACCTAATATCAGTCGTCCAAGGAAGTGCCGGCTATTATTAACGTACGTATATGAGGATAGAAGTGTACGTTCGATATGCCTGAAAAAAAAAATCCGACTATCTGAAATAAATCAACGTATCGATATGATTGGTCCTACCCAAGTGTCGTCATCTGACGTTTTCGTCAGATGACGATGGGTAAAAAGGTACAGTTTGTTGTATTTTTTATAACAATATTTACCCTTTTTGCTACTAATATTTGCTGGATTATAGCAGTCGTTATAAAAAAATGGAGACTCGAAGAGACTTGGGGTTCAGCTGTGGTGTTTCATTTATTGGCATCACGTTTGCGTGAAAATTCGACGCGGGTCTCGGGATCCCGTCGTTGTTACGGTGACGCTCGAGTTCCCGAAGGCACCGCGAAGAAACGGTAACGAAATTAATAATCAACGGAGACGCGCGGCGACAGCGACAGCTGCAGTAGCGGCGGCGGCGGAAGCTGTATATCCCGAAACTCTTTCTCACACGTGCCTGGGATAAGTCGCTCGAGGTGGTGGTCGTGCTCTGGCGGTAGATTCAGTGGGTGGCGCGCGAAAATTCCGTCAAGAATTCTAATGAATTCGCCGTGTTGTGCGGTCGCGGAGGAAAGTTTTACAGTGAGATAAAGCGAGAATGGTGAGCGGTTTCAACGGCGCGGATTTTTTTTCTCACTCGCACTCGCTCGCCTCTCGTTCCGGTGAGTTGCGGGCCAAAGACTGAACAATCGCGACGGGAATCGGGATGGGCGGTCACCCATCCAAGTGACCCTAGATAGTGGTCGGTGAATCGGTTTCCTGTTCCTGGTCCTGACTTTATAAGTCTCCCTATAAAAGACGTCCCAAGTGCGGATTTTTCTAAGTCACTCATCTGCTCTCTGAGATCATAGGGTAAGTGAAGTGTCGTGTAGTTAGGTAAGTTAGGTGTAGTCAAGTTAGGTATAGTCAAGTTAGGTAGGATAAGGGTAAGTAAGTTCAATTTAGGTAGGATAAGGGTAAGTAAGTTCAAGTTAGACAGGTTTAAAGTAGATCTAGGAAGGAGTCTAGTTACGCAGGATTAATTTAGGTAGTTTAGATTGAGTAGTATTAATTTAAGGATGGCTAGATGAAGAAGGCTTATTAAGGTTAGTAGGGTTAGGTCAAGTCAGACTAAGTTTAGTAGGGTTAGGTTAAGCACGACTAAGATTAATAGGGTTAGGGTAAGTAGGACTAAGTTTTGCTGGGTTAAGATGAGTAGGGATTACTTTATTAGGGTGACGTTACGTAGTGTAAAGATAGATGGGGTGTTAGGTAAACGAAGATTGGATAGGTAGGATTGACTGTGTGTGTTCTTTGCATGTGATGAAAATAACAAGCTGAACACATCTTCATTGCTAAAAAAAGACTCGTCACTCCACTCACATGTGATCATATCAAATTACATCTGTCACTAAGGTACGTTATTCTGAGTCGCTTTAGCCTCAATCCACAAAATTATCTTCGTTGCATTGGATGACTCCTAAATAGTTTATCTAATCAACTGTATTGAATTCGATAATAGACAATCAGGTGAATTCGATAATAGACAACCAAGTGCCATCTAAAAGAATGTCACTTGATTACTTAATGAATGAATACATCTCAAATGAGGAATCATCATTCCGAAGAGTGAAAACATGTGATTTTTTCATCCGGCGTGTCTTCACATGACTCCTGATTCGCGAGTCTCGGGATAACAATGTGTGCTTATCCGGCACTCTTGTTATACCTTTTCCACGATATTCCACCCTCTCGTGGTCTTTTCACGTCTCTCGCCACCTATTGTACTCTCGCTCGTCTTCGCCTACACTCTTCTCAGAAACTATTGACCAAAAACCAAGTACCGCAGAGCTGTCGAGGCGTAGTTTCAATTAGTTACTCGCCTTGTTTCGAAAGACTCCCCAATTTTCTCTCGTTCTCCGCTATTTCGCCACGTTCCCTCGGTCCCACGTCGAGCACGAGACTCGTCGACAGCGAGCATCACGAGAGCCGAAGCTCTCGAGCAGGCCAGTCCGTCGGCTCCTCATTAGCGCCGTCGTTTTCATCAGGATTTTTTTTTTTTTCCCCCCGACGCCAGAATTGCGCCTTGTCGCCACCGTTGCCGGCCAGCTCGTATCCTCCCGCTCGCCGGTTTAGAGCCTAGAATTAGGCGCTCGTGACATTTACCGGGTAAACGAATGTGTTTTTTTTTTGTTTTTTTCTCGGAAAATTGAAATATTTTTCCTCTGGGGGAAAAAAAGAGAAACGTTGGACTGTGAATGTGGTCGGTAAGCAGGAAATTGGGAAGATGAAGAGCATAAAGCGGAGGGGTTGGAATGTGGAGTAAAGGATAAGGAATGAGAGAGGAATGAGCGAGGGCGAGTATTTGGCTCGGGTTACATACACCCCGCGCGCCTCGGCACGTCGTTTTCGTCGTCGCAGTCGACAGGACACAATAGATTTACGTATATTCGAGCAAAGAGGTAGAACAGAGGTACTGTGATAGCCGCGGGGCGACTCTCGGCAATCTTGGCAGCCGACCAACTGTCGCAAATAGGTATGCGAGAGAGGCGGTATCCCACTCGTTCTCTCCGTCTCCCTCCAACCTCCCGGTACTAACCGTCGATCTCATGGGGTGAATGGCTGCCTCTCTCTTTTCTCCCTCTATCTCTCGCTGACTCACTTTTTTTTTCTCCTCTCCTTTTTTTTCCTGGTCCGTGCACAGGAATTTTACCGCCGCGCGGTTACGTGTAGCACGTATAGAAGTCGTACAACATGCGCGGTACGTATGTATTCAAGTTGTCGAATATGTCGACCGGCGGTTGTCGCCCGTACAGCCAGCCCGAGATGTGTGGCTGGGCGATGGTGAGAGTGTACGCCGTATTCTACGCTCGTGTGTGCGTCCATATTTTAATAAATACACGACAAGTGTGACGTAGAACTCGTGTGGTACATAGCGGAGTTTATAAACCGTATCGTGTATCACCGTCCCATCGACGGGCCACCCCTTTTGCGCTAATATACACGGAGAATACTGAGCGTCCAGACCGCGGAGTTGGCACGGCTGTGCGTCAGACATTTTGCCGGAGAATTATTAAGTTTTGGCTCTTATGAATAACTGGGCGATTGCATGGAGACGGACATCTCAAGGAGTCCCATTATTTTGGAGGAATATCGGAATATTGACAATTCTTGTTGTCATCTGCTAATCTAAGTTTAGTGTCCATGATTAATTGGGTGTGGAGCTACTCAAACAAATCTTGTTGCAGCAGGAAAATCATTTTAACAATTCGATACCCCCATGGGAATAAAGTATACTTCAGATATACTTTACATAATTTATATATTCTGAAGACATTAATTATGTAACTACTAGATATCTCATATGTATGCTGAATACAAATCATATATATGGTTGTATGTAAGAAATGTATTGAACTGTATACAAAAAATATATTAATTATATTTTTGAGATACAAAAAGGTTACATACGGTATGTATGGTCTGTATATATTTGATATAAATTAACAATATATAAAGCAACAAAAAGTTCTATATCTCGGATATATAATATCATACATAAACAATATATAATATGAATTTCCTATATATCCATGGATATATAAAAATGATAATTCCAAGTATACTTTTTTCCATGAGGGTGGAGCCACTCAAACAAACCTTGTTGCAGGAGAAAAATCATTTTAACAATTCGATGAATATGAAAAAAATTGATAGACAGAAAAATTAGGTGTTCATCAACGTTTGCGTGTTCTTCATTGTACATCGACCAGTGAATGAAGCTGGACTCGAGTCAACGGACCAAGGCTGGTCACAAGTTGACATTTTGGCCTACTAAACTCGTTCCATTTTCAGTCGTGAAATTTTTGCTTACCCGTGGACGGCGAAGTCGCGGCGAAAAGTGGGGGCTTCGCGGAGAAGACGAGGGAGATAGTGTTACATACGTAGTACGTGGAGCACGTACACGTTGTAGGAAAGTTATACCGAGAGCGGCTGGAGTGCGAAGAGAAACTAGAAGGTAGGAGTCGCCCTATTCGTGCAGAATTTCCAAGGAGTTTCGAGGAATCGTGGCTCCGCAGTGCTGCCGGTGGTTCGCGAGACTGTCGGGGTTGCGGTGCACCCACCGACTTCGCAGACGTAAAGCCACTCGGACAAGCCCGAGCACGATCTTGCAGGGAAAAAGGCGATCCGCCATTGAGCTCCGGTCATATTTATACACGACCGAAAAAGACGTTTAATTAACAAACGAGATGAGCATAAAATAGTCACTGCGCGTCACGCTTTTTCGTCGACCCCCTGCGCTGGCTTCACTTATCGTGAAAAATAACTCCTGTATGTAACTTTCTATGCAATCTTTGTACTTGTGTCTAACAAGAATAGAACAATGACTATTGGACCAACGTAATACTATATCGAATCCCTTTTTTTCGCTTTTGTGCATTCACTGCTGTCATCTGCTGTTATTGGTGGATGCTTTTTTGTTTCTAACATCATTTTTTGTGTGTTTCAAGAAATTAAACAGCTCTTCTCAACAGAGTCCAAAGTCAGGACTGAAAAGTCAAGGAATTTGGAATATTTATTTTTCCTTATCGCTCCTATTGGACAGCTGGGAGATGGTCGATGTCCGTCGCTCAATTGTTCTAATTTATTATTGTTATTAGATACTTATTATTATCAGCAACAAATTAATGCTTACTGATGTGTTCAGAATATTTCTTGAAAACACGACAGCACAACGCGAAGTGCGACTTGTACGTTGTATGGTACGTCCGAACGTACTGCGGAAAAGTTCGTTCAACTGGAACACGTAACTGTGGTTTCTCTTGTGAGGTCAAAGGCGTTGGCCCGTCACATCGAGGACGACGACCGCACCGTAGAACCACCGATGAGACGTTGAAGTATACTTATTCATACACTTTACTTATTCATATACTTTGGAATCAAGTTAACGGCGGGAGTCTTGCTTGCTCCCGATAACGAAGTTACAAATGTTGTTCGACGTAGTCACTGATTTTCTATCAGTACTCTGATTTAATGAATTTAAACTTCTCTAATTGGTAAAATGTGGTAGGTTAGGTAAGACCAAACAGTACAACCGCAACATCCAAGAGTGCCTTCAAAATGACCCAAGAAAAATGGCCCGCAGGATCGATTTTTGGGATTGCTTGTTCTGTATTGCAATTTGCAATTTTTTGGCATGCTGCTCTCAGTGAACGCAATCCCAGGGCACGAACTAAACTCTATACTGTTCCAATCTCTTTTTCTCTGCGCATGCGCGTGTTGCGCGACAAATGTACTGCGCGGAAATGTCCCAGCGTCCTCCGAGCGTTTCTTCCATATTGGCGAACGCATTTCGTATTTCCCCTCGACCTGTCTTAAGAGTGATTCGTACAAATTTCCTTTATGTACGTGTCGCGACGTAATCACTTCGGGAGATCCGCCCCGTGCCTCCGAAGTCGCCGGGTAATTAATAAATTTACCATAAGGATCCGCAGAAGCTCCGGCATTATCTTTTTTGTTGCGACCGAGAAATGGGGAATGTTCTGGCCGCGGGACCGAAGTTACCCGCCATGGGGATAAATGGCCGCCGCTTCCGCGGCGGAGCGTTCGAAAAAAGCGAGCAATTAAGCCGGCACCATTAATTAGTGCGTAATTAACGAGCACTGCCACCCCGCGCCACACAGGGTATCCCGCGAAGAAGCTCGTAGAATAATGGCACGAGTGCGGGTCAGCGGGAAAGGGTTGCGCGATCATGGTGCCCTCTCTCAACTTTGCAGAGCGTACGGACTTGAAGTCCGAATTTTTACTCGCATCCCGCTCAGCGTTCTAGTAGCCACCCCCTTCGATACCTAGTGAGAAACCCTTAGAGAATTGGAACCAAACATATCCTGTACTTTTCTGCTAAAAGAACTATGGCAACTTGGTAATGGCCATAGTGTCAAGGTAATAGAAATTGAAGTTACCTTCTTTTGGTTTTCATGGTTCTTCAACTTTCTTCTGAACTTCCATCTGTTCACTCATCTCTATTTATATCTGATACTTGTAGCTGCGAAGCCTGTCGAACATGTCGGACAGAGTTGAAGTCACTTATACTGATAGCTCTCCGCGCACCTAGTACAATCTTCATCATCAGCTAAATAACAGATGCTGTCAAAATTACATTACTGTATTGTATTTTATGGATGGTTTCTGTCAGAGCAAATATCACCTATACAGGGTGTAAAAATGGTGTAGAGAACGAGTTGAGAACAAGGTGAGAGCTCCGTCCGCTATATCACCATTCTCATTGGTTCACGTTGGTTCAACTTGCAACCCCTGTAACTCGGTCAATTTTTACCGGACGATATTTTACCCAAATGACTTTTTACTCAGCTCGTCATTATCTACCTAAGTGCCACGGTTGATACAATAGCTAGTTTACACCCTGTATATGCAGTATGTCGAATTATCACTCAGCATTACTAAAGCCATTTTTTCAAAAATGATACATTTATGCAACCACTTTTTCGTTAATTGCATTGCGATACCCAGTGCGCCTCCAGAGTCTACGTGAGTGCATCGATTATCCGAGCTTCGGCTCCAGGCCTGACTGGGCCACGGCGCCATACAAACTGCCTCAGCTGCCCAGTCGATTTCGTAGTTTCCGCGCGAACTATGGATACCCCATAAGGTGTATCTCCGCGGCATCCGCTCGGTGGGAAAGATCGCTCGAGCTGCGAAATTCCGCCACGTTTTTAAGGTTTCGTTAACCCAAACCCCGCACGTGGCATCGTCGAGGCGCAAAGAACGCAGCGAGACATGGAGCTCGGGCGAAACTGCTTCCAGGGATTTCCGAGGCAGTTGTGCGCGCGCGTTGTTGGAAACACATCGAGGGTGGCGGCGCAGAGTGCAGGGTGCAGGTTACAACTGCGGCGAAGGGTGACTCTGTCCACGGGAGATCCAGCATCGGTTTTCGCCGTCTCGTCCCCGCTCGCCAAAGAGCTTCTGGGTATCATGGCAAAGCTGCAATGAAACTCGAAGGTCCCCCTCTCGCCTCTTATTTCTTCCACCGCGGGGTGGAGAAGATACGTGGCCTGCATCGGGCATCGAGCAGACCTCGCGATCTTCGCCTCAGACCATTCCCTGCACGGTACACAGGCTTTGCCACATCCCTCATCTCACACTCCGTTCCCGGCTTCGCTTTTGCACCGCCGCGAATTTCCTCATATTTAGCTCGTTAGATCCACGTCCCATAGCCGATGCTGCAGCTCAGGTGTGAAAACATCTCCACAAGGAATCCGCATTCGGGTAACGCGTGTCGTATTTGTTTGTATTCTCTCTGTGATCTTCGCGTGAAGTGCGTTTTCATCGTTGCCGTCGCCGCCATTCCAACGTGGGGCCGCTCCTCGCCCACTGATTGGATGCTCCCACGGATGGATCTTCTCACGCTCGTGCTCAATACCAGACATATTCAACTACTGTTGAATATGGCTTACGCCCATAACCCCTTTGCCGTAATCCCTTTAATTGATACATTCGGTAACTCCGGAAGTATCATAAGAGTTTGTCTCATGTAGCTTCATCGCGTTCACAAGATACAATTACTTTAGATTCACTTGAATCTAAAATAATTCTAGTGAATGGTTGTCACTCACAAATGCCAGACGGGTTCATAATGCTCTAGCATCATCAGGAAAAGTTGGAGCATGTTACCAAATGCTAAATGACTGCTTGTCGTGTCACGATCATTGAATCAGGACATCATGCAGGTTACCAATCCTGATAACACCGGATGGAAGTCAATCTCTAGGTCTCATGTAGGATACTAAAAGTACGCATTTGAATGGGCGGTCTAACTTTTGCAGTCTCAATGCTAAGATTAGTAATCAACAACGAATCCTGTTTTGGACATCATAAGCCTAAAAATGGAAACCCAGATATTGGACTTTACTGTACTAAATGCTCACAAATGGACTCTTTGGTGTTGTCAGGGCAAGCTACTGAATCTCACAAGAAACTCGGTTCACTTTTAGTCCAGTGTGCAATCTAGTATCATAAAAATGGTTGAAAACGAAAATGGACCATGTTAGCCCTGCTGTTTCCTCCAATATAATTGCTTAAGCAAGCAAACTAACAGATTATGCAACGTATACGTATCTAAGTAAAGCATCGAAACCCAATAATACGTCAACTTGGCACTGCTGAATAAATCGACAGCTGCGCACACGACAGAGCACACACAGTTCACCATAAACCGCAGCGTGGTATAATCGAGGCATCTCGGCGATACACACCCTACGAGCTATACGTATTCGGAGAATAGGGAAGAAGGTTGCGAAGCTGCAGGATGTCTATGCGTTGTATAGCGGCAAGTCCTGTTGATTGGAGAAACCTAAGCATCTCGGCTCGCATCAGGGCTCCGTACGTACGGCGTCGTTAGGTACACAAGGACACTACAAGAGACGAGGAAACCGATAGGGGCTCCAAGGGCCTGAAGGGCTGAAGGGATGCGAATGCCGCCGGTCGTACCGCCGTAGCCAGTCGCACCGGGGCAGAATGGAGAGCAGATTGGATTGATGAGCTCGCGCGGTCCATGGTGTAAACGTGGCCATTATGTTTCCCTTCCGGATATAAACCTTCCTCTCTCTCTCTCTCTTCAATCCACACGATGCCCGCTTTGTGTAACGCGCATCATCGGAGATTCGCTCTTCGACTCACTACCCTCGGTTCAGGTGAGAAAAGAATAGTTTCATAAAAACATCCTCTTGAAGGTGTCATGGTAGTCCTGTCAGCTTTCAAACAATTAATTGCTGAACCTTGCAAATTGCTTCCTCAGTATTTTACACTTTTAACGTAGCTACTTCTATGAGGAAGTATGTTGATCAATTTCGGCTTCCTCATAGAGGAAGCATCGTCAAAAGTGTAAAATACTGAGGAAGCAATTTGCAAGGTTCTACTTTGCAGGTTTTTTCGGCTGTTTTTTTTAAATAAATCAAAATGTAATTCGTCTCGATCCGTTCGCGAGTTATGTAAAATTTCATTTTCATACTTACAATCATTAGAAACAAAAAAAAAGAACCTAAAGCTTCCAAAATGTAATATTTACAATAGATACACAACAGCCATACTACACATCAACGTTCCAGTTGCAAAGCTCGCCGTCATCAGGGTTGCGCGAAGACGTGGATCAAACCGGCATCACAGTCTCAAAATTACAGTCGCAGCTGCATGCATATTCGGCTGCATACGCACGATCAGATCCAGCGAGCGGGCCCAAGGGGTGGGGGGGGGGGGGAGGGTGCGCGGAGTAATTGAGCGAGAGAGGGCGCCGGTTCCCGATGCGCCGGTTTCAACTGGGACGCTCGGCGCGCCGGTTTTCCAATTTGCATAGCGCGGAAGCTCGTCCGTCGAAGACGAAGGCGACGGGGTGAGACCCTGGGAATACGTGTGGTCCGCAGTATGTAAACACAGCCGTACATACGTACAGCCGGCGCATCTTCGCAGACGGAGAAGCGCCATGGCGAGATGCTCGAGCGTACACGGCGCGCGGTCTAACGATCCGTGACCCACGCTATCCGCCACGTCTGCAGCTTGTACACTATCTCCGGCACTGCTGTCCCACTCACACCTGATCTCCACCGCCTGATGTAGGGGAGACCGGGGTAAAACGGCCCCCTAAGCAAAAAATGGCTCTGTGACAAAACCCAAAGTGTTTTTTTTATTGCTTTTCACTAAAACATTCGATATCAATAATCAATTTTGAGCGTCGACAAAAAAAAAAAAAAAAATTCCGGGATAAAACGGGCCCCACTCAGAATCCGGCACAAATATGAGTTAGTACACAAAACGCTACCGATCGTCATGAGTGTTGACTGTTTCGGTCTTTTACTAAAATGTGACACAAAAGCACATTTTAGTCGTGACGGATTCGCCGTACAGGCAAGAATTGATGGAGAACAAAAACTGTTGCCGAAGAATCCCGCGAATAAAAAAAAATCACGAAGGACGGCGGGAAAAAAAGTTTTGACGAAGGAAGAAGCCTCGAAACTTACGACGGAGACGGGAGCCCATTTTACCCTAATTTTGCTTCCTCATAAGGGAAACTTTGTTTTCGTGAAAATTTGTTTCTTTCGAGATTTTCAAAAAGTTGCAAAGTGGAACTTTGAACATTGCTTCCTCATTAATTTTCCTTTTTCCCAAAGCTTCCTCTATGAGGAAGCCAAAATGAATAAATAAGCTTCTTCAGAGAGGTTGCTTTGTGAAAAACGAAAATTAATGAGGAAGCAATGTGCAAAGTTCTACTTGGCAACTTTTTTTTTCGATGACCAAGAAAAAGGGGGGCCCGTTTTACCCCAGAGGCCCGTTTTACCCCGGCTTGCCCTACATAGGTCCCCGAGAAACGCGCGAGACTCCAACGCCGGTGCGGAGAAGGTGCAACATGGATAGCAGAGGAAAGGACACACGGAGGGTGTGCAGTATACTGGTGGTTGTGCCGAGGCCAGCGGAGCATCAGGGGTTGGTTTGAACGAGGTCGCAACCACAGACCGTGAGTGATATACCCTCAATATCCACACTTTACCCTAAGATCTCACTAAATCTCTCGGCGACTTGCTAACCACCGGTCTGGAGAGATAGAAGCCTGCATACCCTTCCACCTTCCACGTCTCCCACGTGCCGGCTGCCTCGCTCTCCAACCCCACGAGGAACCTCCTCGCCGCTCTGTATACGCAGAGTGTTCTCAATTTATGCGTCCTAATATTTCCGGGGGCTACGCTACACACCTGCAGGCCTGCTGCAAACACTGCCGAAATCAGTCAGGAGACTCCGCTGAAGTGGCCTTTTATCTGCTTCGCGACGAGAGCTTCGGTTGAGGAATAAGTGAATGACAATGTAGTTTCGAGTCTATTCGCGAGAAAGGCAGGAAGAATTACGTTGGGAAAGAGGGGAATTTATTATTTATCGCCGTTGGAAGGTACGGGAAATTGGATGCCTTCTCTTTTTGTCGTTGCTGACACCCCCGAAGATTTTCAACAGCGGCGCAAAGTGCTTGGCGGATGTATAGGTGGACAATAACGCCAAGGCGACCGGAGCGAAACATTCACGGACGCCAGTTCCTTAAGCAACAGGCGCCGCTAACTGGCTGTCAAGAGGGAATTCATTCGCGAAGGCGCAGCCGCCGAAATGCGATGGCGAGGGATGTAGAGGTAAAGCCGGGCTTCCTATTGCCACTATTAGTGCTGCTGCTGCTGCTGCTGCAAGGATTGAGAGTACTTGAGACATACGACCCGGTGAATTGCTTTGAATTACTTTCATTGTCTCGCGCTTCGATGTGTCAATGATTGTCGTGTTTATTTCGGAAGACGTTTTGCTTAGATGAATCACGTTACGATTATTTTGTCCTTTTGTACTCGGTGGTCACAACTGGACAAAAGGTAGTAAAAATTGGTACTTCTATCCTATAAATTCCTTATCTGAAAATAAAGTAACTTCTGTTCGTATTGCACTAGGTAAAATAATTGGTTATTTCTATACGTTAATTGGTCACTGATAACACCGGATGGACGTCAAGGTGTGGGTGTCATAAGGAATAAAAAAGTACGATTTTTTATTCCTACATGAGACCTACTAAATGATTCCTACTAAAAAGTACGCTTTTGAATGAGCGGTTTAACTTTTGCAGGCGCGATACTAAGATTAGGACCCAACAACGTATCCTTTTTTGGACACCATAAGCCTAAAAATGGAAACCCAGTTAGTGGACTTTAGTGTATTAAATGCTCACAAATGGACAATTTGGTGTTGTCAGGGGGTAGGGTCGAAAAATGAATTGTCTGGCAACTAAACAGTTGGGTGTCCCGACAAACAGATTTGTAGGCCTTACCAATTAATTGATTCACCCAGTCAGTTAAGTCGTCTGGTGGCTGTGCGCAAGTTTGCTAAGCCAACTAATTGTTTGTTTATGCCAAACGTCAAACCCATATATAAAGAGATGATCTAGGCGCTAAAGCACCCGGATCTACTGACGATGGTCGTTGTCAAATTGTCGATGTAGCTCAATTTCCAAGATTAACAGGTTTGCATATTGTAGGCTATATGATTTTCGATATCGCGAGAAAGCACAGTCCCTTCGACAACGAGTAGATGAACGAGAATATTGGGGCCGCATTCGCCTTATGTCTGGCTCATTCGGTGGCAAGTTTCCAAAGCAGATTAGCCGTGAATCGAACTGTACTATAGCGCCACGGCTGTGGTACTGCATTTTGCAAGCCCGAGTTCTGCAGTTAGTTGGCTTAACGAGCTCTCGAAACCGAGTTCCTCCACACGGCCCTCTTTATCCCGGATTGCGCATATCCCCTATAGTTGAATAATATATATCCTCGCTGCTCGCAATCTATCTGCGACTCTGCGTATTTGATTAGCAGAAACGTTATGTGCACATGCCTAAGGCGACGGTGTTATTACTTGTAGGTATTGAAAAATAGGGAACCTGCTTTGCATTTCACGCTATTTTCATTCATTTTTACAACTAACGGAATTGTATATAGTACTAGGCTAATCACACGCGCTCGCGCGCGTGCCTGAAACACTTGCCAAAATCGACCCCAATTTTTTTTCTTTTCAAAATATCGACTTTTAAACTATACCATCATTCTCAAGTCGCATATTCTACCCCTGAAAACACTGGTTATTAACCTTTTTTAATCGATTTTGAAAAAAATATTCTTTGGCGACGACATATTTTTTCTGTCAGAAATCCTAGATCCGGCCCCGGAGCGAAATTCGCCAAAACCGACCCGAATTTTTTTTCTTTTCAAAATATCGACTTTTAAACTATACCATCATTCTCAAGTCGCATATTCTACCCCTGAAAACACTGGTTATTAACCTTTTTTAATCGATTTTGAAAAAAATATTTTCTTGGCGACGAAATTTTTTTTTTTTTTTTTTTCAGAAATCGTAGATCCGGCCCCGGACCGAAAATCGCCAGAATCGACCCCAATTTTTTTCTTTTCAAAATATCGACTTTTAAACTATACCATCATTCTCAAGTCACATATTCTACCCCTGAAAACACTGGTTATTAACCTTTTTTAATCGATTTTGAAAAAAATATTTTCTTGGCGACGAATTTTTTTTTTTTTTTTTTTTTTTCAGAAATCGTAGATTCGGCCCCGGACCGAAAATCGCCAGAATCGACCCCAATTTTTTTCCTTTTCAAAATATCGACTTTTAAACTATACCATCATTCTCAAGTCGCATATTCTACCCCTGAAAACACTGGTTATTAACCTTTTTTAATCGATTTTGAAAAAAAATATTTTTTTGGCGACGAAATTTTTTAATTTTTTGTCAGAAATCGTAGATCCGGCCCCGGACCGAAAATCGCCAAAATCGACCCCAATTTTTTTTCTTTTCAAAATATCGACTTTTAAACTATACCATCATTCTTAAGTCGCATATTCTACCCCTGAAAACACTGGTTATTAACCTTTTTAAATCGACTTTGAAAAAAATATTTTTTTGGCGACGATCTTTCTGTCAGAAACCGTAGATCCGGCTCCGGACCGAAAATCCCCAAAATGGACCTCGGAAATTTTTATTTCAAAATATCACCTATAATAGGTTAATCAATTTTGCGCTGCTGCGCTCTTATAAAGCTTTAAAAGATTACGGGTGCTGCCCCGCCAGTCCTCCTATGACATTTTTCAAATTTGACACCAAACTGATTTTGTTTATCACGGACTTTCCTGGCAACCAATTACAACTCTAATAGTTTGCTAACAATGCTTTCCGTTACTCATGAACTTTTTAATAGAAGAGACTAGAACTAGCAGGTTGTAGTGGCTCGCGCGCTTTCTATATGCTCGAATCAAGATTATATCGTTAAGGAAATTAACGTGAAATTAACGTCCATACTTTACGAAATCAGGGGAAAAAAATGTCGATTTCGTAAAGTTTGAAGATCCTATCCGATGGGAAATTGCCCGCTGATTCCGAAAAGCACCGTTGTTTGCCCGAAAAACATCAAATTCGATGAGTAAAATGCAAAAAATGATTTTTCATTTTTTTCGAAATTTCGTCACTACGCTAAAATCGAAGTTACTTTTTTTTCGATCGACCAAACCTGGATTTTCTTTTTGCTTTCGAGAGAAAACTCTATAACGAAAAGAATGCCGCAAAGCGGAACGCGATATCTTGATTTCTGAATTTTTTACAGGATGTTAAAGTCAGACCCTCAAAAATCGCAAATTTTTATAAGGGGTACCTTTAGTTTTTTTTCAATTTTTGGGGGTCTGATTTTTAAATTGTGTAAAAAATTAAAAAATCAAGATATCGCATTCCGCCTTGCGGCATTCTCTTCGTTATCGAGTTTTCTCTCGAACCCAAAAAGAAAATCCAGATTTGGTCGATCGAAAAAAAAGTAACCTCGATTTTAGCGTAGTGACGAAATTTCGAAAAAAGTGAAAAATCATTTTTTGCGTTTTTCTCCTCGAATTTTCTCTTTTTCGGGCAAACAATGGTGTTTTTCGGAATCAGCGAGAAATTTCCTATCGGATATTGTCTTCGAACTTTCCGAAATCCAAAATTTTTTTTTTCGCGAAAAACGCAACTCTCCAATCACAGCCCGCAGTAGGGAGGAAATCATCGCTCGCGTCGAGGGTGTTCAATTCCTACATATCATACATAAAGATGCACGTCTACATCTCAACCCTCCTTGGGCCCTAAATACGTGTCCTCATGTACGCCAACTTTTAACACGGTTAGGGCGCGTGATCGTTCAAACACCCGTCGTAAATCAATAGCAGAGAGAACGGGATTACGGCGACGTTGGAGAAAGTGGCGGAGAGGGGCCGTGAGAGTCGACAGTTTGTCTCGAGGCCAGGCATCGCGACGCTTTTCGTTACGCTCTCGTGTGCCTCGTGGTGGATGGGGCTGCTATGGGCGCTGCTGGCAATGCTGTCCGTGCTTCCGGGGGGTGGAGGGGTGCGCCAGCAAGAAGACTAATATAAAAAAGAGCTGCGCGACGAGGCGCGGGGGCCGCCGCTGCGGTAACGAGAAATTGAAGGAGCTCTCGCACCGCCGTAAACGGATGTTCGCGATTACGAGAAAAATCGTATATAAATGGGTGCCTTCGCTGCTGGGCTCCGCGAGCGCGAGGGGCTGGTTCGCAGTTTTCTTTACAGCTTTGCGACGCCACGTCGCGCGGGGAGAGTGGGACAGCGCTTTATCTTTAGAGTTCCGACAAGGAGCTGGGTTACAGGCTGCGAGGGAAACGTCTGCTAAATTTGTTCGCCTAACCGTACGAAGTTGCACGATCCGACGTTGTCGGCGGCGAGTTAACTCGAATGAAAAGTCGATTATATTCTCGGTTGATATCTGCCAAGACAGCTGCAACGTCCCGTACTCCGTGCGCTCCCTGAAGTACATTATAAGATTATCGCACTCAGACAAGGCGGTGGTTGGTTAACTAAATCATTTTTAGTTAAAGCTCGGTGTTAAAGAATGTTGTATAAGGGTTGTGTTCCACTGATAGCAGGACCGATTTTGGCTGAGGGACCCGAATCAGATTACTAGTCACAAATATCGTTTCCGTATATCGTATAGGAAGACTTTTACACAGTTATAGTCACAGTTACCACAAATAATTTGTTGTTTTCGTTGAAGAATTTTGAAGAAAAAATGTCAGTATTTTTAATTGTGTGTATCATCGGTGACAATAGAGCAAAAGGAAAAAATTGTCCAGTGCTTTTTGACCGGAAAGAAGCGCTCTTTTTAATAAAATATACATATACTAGGGGGCTTCACGTGCTCCCTCCCTGCCGCCCCTTAAATAGATCTCTAATACCTATAAAGATATCTCTCTATATTATAAAAATATTTCACCTCACTTAACCTTATCCTACCTATCTATCTTAACCCTACTTAACTAAACCCCACTTAACTTAACACCACCTAACTTAACCTTACCTAACTTAACCCTACCAATCTTAAGCCTACCTAACTAACTTAACTCTACCTAACTTAACCCTACCTAACTTAACCCTACCTATCTTAACCCTACCTATCTTAACACTATCAAACTAAACCCTACCTATCTTAACCCTACCTAACTAAACCCTACCTAACTTAACCTTACCTAACTTAACCCTACCTAACTTAACCTTATCTATCTTAAATAACGTACATTAAACCACCTGCTAATCTAGCCAAGTACCAATTTTAAGGTTGTTTAAGCGAATCAATCCTGCCAAACGTAAGTTTCAAAGAAAATTTCGACCATCTCTCGATGGGATAAAAAATGGAAAAAATTAAATTATCCGTAAACTATCTGTTCAATTATAAAAAATCGTCAAAAGATTCGAAAGAAAGCAGCAGAAAACCTGGGACTTCAATAGCACAACGAAAATGAGTGACTATTATATTACTTGCAGTACTTTCATACTATTGTCACTAGCAGGAGGAAAAGAGGTACTGAGGCACAACGCCCCACGCACTTGAAAGGCTAACGATTATTCATAGACGGCCACTCGCTTTCCCTCTTCGCCGGAACTTTGCTCGTTTCATGCTCGCGCTTTTTGAACTTCAATTTATGAAATGTAACGTGTGATCTACTCCAGCAAGCGGAAAGTGCATAAATCCTGTAATACCGCTGAATCGGGAATGCGAAATTATTGGAATTCGTTATCGTACACCGCGCTTTTGTTATCCATCCACACGCCCTGATGGTTAAACACCATTCATCTCGCGGAGTGCATCCAGAAATACACACGCGTTTTATCAATACGATACTGCTTTTTAACTTTGGTTCAACGAGTTTTCGAGTGCTTTTAATCGTTCATCACGTCGCGCGAAATTGGTAATATATGATTTAAATCACGTTCTGTAAAAAGGAAATAGCGTCAAGTCGACGTAATGAAAACGATATTTTTTCTGCATCCCTCTTAAACAAGAAATATCCGCCTGTAACGAGACTCAAGTGGATCTGTGGAAAATGGTAAAAATAAAAATAAAACCAAAATGTATCCGAGAAAAAAACATATTTGCACAGAAAAAAATTGTGAAAATTACGCAACATCACTCTACATATTACTACGACGATGAAGTGGAAATTTGAAAAGAAAAAAAAAGAAAAAAAAAGAATCCTCATATTGCGAACTCCTCGCGCTCGACACAAATTACGAAAAAATCGACGTCAGCCGTGTTTCCACAAAATGGTAAAAAAATGAAAATAAAACCAAAATGTATCCGAGAAAAAAAAATTGTAAAAATTACGAAACATCACTCGACATACCGCTACAATGATGAAGTGAAAATTTGAAAAAAAAAAAAAAAAAAAAATCCTCATGTTGCGCGCTACTAGCGCGCGACACAAGCTACGAAAAAATCGTCGTCAGCCGTGTTTTCACCGCTTCAATCATATCACCTCGTCGATTTTGTTTCATCTCGCTTTTATAAGCCGCAGCCCCACCGAGAGGCCGTAAATCTTCCGTGTTCTCGGGGATTCCCATTCGCACTCTCCGAGAGCAAGAATAAACATGCATGGACAGTGGCGCGCGCGCGCTCGCCGTGTGTTCGCATCGCATTATTTCTTGCGATGACAAAAAAAAAAGATCGCGGCGGTAAAACCACTTCGCTTCCTCCCGCGCTCCCGCGTATCCGGAACCTCCCGTCGACCGGGGAAATTATTTGAAATCCCCGTGGACGCTTGTCGTTAACTATCTTTTTATTTCTCACGTAATTCGCGCGGTGAGAGTGGCGCGGCTGTGGGATGAGGACGTGAATCGTGTAGATGAGGACGAGGGAGCGCTCGAACGGAGGTGGAATGGAAAGACCAATACCGATGGTCAGTCGTGTGTGTAGATACATATACAGGGGAGACCGGGGTAAAACGGGCCCCCTAAGCAAAAAATGGCTCTATGACAAAACCCAAAGTGTTTTTTTTATTGCTTTTCACAAAAAAAATTCGATATCAATCATCAATTTTGTGCGTCGACAAAATAAAATTCCGGGGTAAAACGGGCCCCTTCAGAATCCGGCACAAATATGACCCCTATAGAAAAAAAGTGTAGTGAAAAATATATTTTTCATTATATTCAAACGTATATACAAAACATATTTGAAATATATATTTTATACTTATTATACATTTTAAATACATGCTGAATACATGGGAAGTATATTTAAAGTATACGTGCCATAAGATATACATTTTAAGTACTTCCAAAAGTATATTTCACATAACTAATTTTTCATAAAAAGAATATTTATTATACTCAAAAATATACTTTTGAATATACTTTAAATATATATTTTTCCGTGGGGGGAGTTAGTACACAAAACGCTACCGACCGGCATGACTATTGATTATTCGGGTCTTTTACTAAAATGTGACTCAAAAGCACATTTCAGTCGTGACGGATTCGCCGTACAGGCAAGAATTAATGTCGGAAAAAAAACTGATGCCGAGGAAGCCTGCGAATAAAAAAAAATCACGGAGGACGTCGGGAAAAAAACTTTTGACAAAAAAAGAAGCCTCAAAACTTACAAAGGACACGGTGGCCCATTTACCCTAATTTTTTTTTTCAATTACAAAAAAAGGGGGGTCCATTTTACCCCAGAGGTCCGTTTTACCCCGGTTTCCCCTATACATATATACCGGTGCGCAAGGGTGAGAGGAACCGGGCGCGCACACACCTCATCAGCAGCATAACGTGCTATGGGAAAGTGATGTGCAGGCGTGAGAGAGAGAGAGAGAGAGAGAGAGAGAGAGAGAGAGAGAGAGAGAGAGAGAGCCGCTCGGTTCTCCCAGCCCGCCACGTAACACGGCCGAGACCGTGTTTATCGCGTGCGCTCCACGGGCATGGGCCATACCGGAGGATTGGTTAGCGAGACCGCCGGTACGCGACGCACGGCAATTCGATCTCGATAATCAGGGATTACTCGGTAGCGGTACCGGGACCTCTCTGGCCTGGTGTCCGCACACCAGCACCACCTACGTCGCCACGGTCGTGTATATAACCGTCCGGTTATACATAGCAAGGGTAGCGAACGAGAAGAGATAGAAGACTCATTCCCCATACATGGTCCGAGCGTTATCGGTGGTAGTGAAAGCGCGCAGTCGCCTCTCGCTCATCTCCGGACAGCGAGACGTATAATACCATAAAAAGCATCTCGGTCTCCGCCGTCCATGACGGATCAGCCGCGGAAATACCTATAAGTTTTTTGCCCGGTTTCGGGGGAATAGAAATCCGCAACGTCCTGCCGCCGTACGTATGCGATCTATATACGTATTCTTGTACCCTTTCTTTGTGATCGTTTTCGCAAAAAAAGCGAAGACGAGAGCCGACGGGCCATATGGTGCGCCACTCGATAAAAACGCGAGCCGAGCGCGCGAGAATGTGGGCAAAGAAATCGCGCCGTTTCCGTGTAAGAGCGGTACCGGATTTTCGCGCGTTTGCGGGAATAAGGAGCGGTGACGCTCGTTTTGCATTCGCCGTTCCGAATTTTCGAGCGTTGTTGAGGGTGGCGAGTCAGTGAAAAAAGGTTCTTTTTATTATAAGGACTGCTGTGTTTCTCGACAATGAAAAAAATTGAAACAATTCTATTTTTCTAGGATCCTGATGAAGTGAGCACCCCCACTGGGTAGAAAACATTATTTAAATACCTAGAAATAACAGGCTTTTTATAGGCTCTCCCACTAAAAATATTTTTGGGCTCATCCCAGTTACGAGAAAATGGAAATTCGGAAGCGGGGATACCAGCTTTATATAAAGCTAGTGCCAACTTTTTTTGTAAAAGGCATAAACATATGATTTTAGTTTCATATTTATGAGCTTTTTATGGGCTATTTAAGGGCCTAGGTGGCGACCCGATGGGGACTACCTTTAATGAGATATACTTTTCTATTTTTGTTCAAAAAGTAAAAAACCATTTTTTTCATATTATTGATGCAGGATAATTTTCAACAAACTAGGCTAATCACGCGCGCTGGCGCGCGTGCCTGAAAAACTTGCCAAGATCGACCTCAGAAATTTCTTCTTTAAAATATCGACTTTTAACCTATACCATCATTCTCAAGTCGCATATTCCAGCCCCAAAAACACTGGTTATTAACCTTTTTTAATCGATTTTGAAAAAAATATTTCTTTGGCGACGAAAAAAATATTTTTTCTATCAGAAATTGTAGATTCGGCTCCGAACCAAAAATCGACCCCAATTTTTTTTCTTTTCAAAATATCGACTTTTAACCTATACCATCATTCTCAAGTCGCATATTCTACCCCCGAAAACACTGGTTATTAACCTTTTTTAATCGATTTTGAAAAAAATATTTCTTTGGCGACGAAAAAAATATTTTTTCTGTCAGAAATTGTAGATTCGGCTCCGAACCAAAAATCGACCCCAATTTTTTTTCTTTTCAAAATATCGACTTTTAACCTATACCATCATTCTCAAGTCGCATATTCTACCCCCGAAAACACTGGTTATTAACCTTTTTTAATCGATTTTGAAAAAAATATTTCTTTGGCGACGAAAAAAATATTTTTTCTGTCAGGAATCGTAGATCCGGCTCCGGACCAAAAATCGACGCCAATTTTTTGGGAGGACAATTTTCAAATTTGGGAGGGGACGAAACGTTTAAATAATTTTTAACGATTTTTCGTTTAAAAAAATCCCTACAAGATTCCAGTACAGTCCAGTACAATTTGAACACAGTACATCTGAGATTCCAGTACAGTGCAGTACGATCTGAGTATCGTTCAGACCGAGCGACTCGGGGGACTCGCAGTTGGGAAGATGAAGCTTTCGGTTTAAGATACACAGGCATCTCTCGAAGTGCGCGCGCGAATGACGGACACAGCACGAGGGGGTGAGGAAAGGAGTAGGAATTCTGCTGAGGATGACGGGCGCAGCGTGACTCGTGAGGGAACGTCGGCGAACTCGCGGTGCACACACGTGGACGACAGAGCGACAGGGAACAGCACTTGTCCCACGCGGCTCAGTTCTCCGCTACAACAGCCGGTTTCCTACGTCCTCCGCTTCCTCCTCTTCGTTCAGTCGCCCGGTTTCACCCTCGCAGCCGCAACACGGTTCGCTCTTCGTCGTTCTTGCTCCTCCTTCGTCAGGGTCTCCCTGCACTTCCTGCTTCGCATATGGGCCATTCCTTACCGATTCGACCTGGATCTGACTCTCGACCTCGCCAATTTCGTCCATGATTTCTTGTATTATTGTCCGAACTCTTAAAAGAGGTCGAATTTTTTTGCCCCGATTTTTACGTTCAAATCTGAACTAGTTACATTTTTTAGTTCAAATCTGAACTAGTTACATTTTTTAATTCATACCTAAACTAGTTACATTTTTTACTTCTAATCTGAACTAGTTACATTTTTTAGTTAAAATCTGAACGAGTTACATTTTTTAGTTAAAATCTGAACCAGTTACATTTTTTAGTTAAAATCTGAACTAGTTACAAAATGAAAATATTGTTTGCACGGATTTTAAAATCTCAAAAAATTCACCAAAAATCCAGTATCAGGTATAACGATTTTTTAAGCTTAAACCCAGAGTGAGCTGAAACTTGCGAGAAAAACACCGAAACAAAGGAACCAATCGCAGCCTATTGCAGTTTACGCAAAAAAAAATTTGATATCTGATATACAGGATTTTTGAGAATTTTCTCAGATCTGTAACTTCTAGCTATATAACAATATTTCCATTTTGAAGAATTGTAACTAATTTAATTTTGAAAAAATAAATCGGAAGAAAATTTCGATCTCTTTTCAAAGTGGGACAATAACACAACGAATCGTGAACGAAATCCGAGAGGTCGAGGGTCAGACCCACATGGAATCGGTATGGAATGCCCCATATACACAATGTACCACCGATACCCTCGTACCCTCAGTCGCACCGCGTTTGCCCATTGCCATTACCGTCGATCCTTCGCCCTTCCCTCACTCGCCCTATGTACCCGGGAACCTCGAAGCACGCTAATCCTCTTCGTACCGACAAAATCACACTCCGCCGGGTCACGTTGCTATATACAGACTAGCCTAGTCTCACTCGAGCTGCATCGTGTCGTTCGCCATAGTGCGATGCGCTCCTGCGCTCAGAATCCTTCAACGTCGGCTCAGCATTACGGCCGCTTTACGCCTCGGATGCTATGCCCCTCGTAAACGCGGACTCGCCCGCCTCTACATGCAGCCACCCTCATAAGGTCGCAGGCGACGATCATCCAACAGCACCATCGCTACCGGTCCGTCGCGACGAACTCTGACCGCCGTTATTCCGTCCCGTGTCTACACGGACAAACCGTTAAGAGATGTTTAGGGAAAACGGAAATTGTCGAACGATCTGTTGACTCGCGGTGGTTTAAATCTGTCACCACTGCGAAGAATGGCGAAAAATCATCCGCACTTTGAAGGTAGTCCTTGCGTCTAGTGTCCATTTCGCATAAATTCGGGAAATATGACAGAGCGAACACTTACCGATCGTCTAAAAATCTGAAAAAATGCATGCACATTATAGGTACTGATAAGATTAATGATGCATGATAACATTACTAACATTTTATTAACGTATGAATTTTTTCAGATTTTAGATTTTTTAGATTTTCATACGTATTCAGAAAAACGAAGGAATCATTCTCATGAAAAAAAACTTGGGTCATCGAAATATTTGTGAAACTATTTTTTTTTCATGAATTTGTTAATAACATTTTCGAATTATTATTATGCAAAATTGTTAGATTTACTTGATTTCGCATCCGCATTTTTGTTCCAAATTACATTTTGTTAAGGGAACTAGATTTGAAGTCAACAAAATGCATTTCTTTGGATCAACTGAATTTTTTTCTCAGAGCAAGTATAGAATCCAAACCTGACGAAATTCCTGCACGGTTGGTTTCCCATAGGCTGGACAAGACGCTAGTGCAATGACCCTTATAGTCGTTTCGTATACCTAAAATAAAGCCACTGGGACGAATCGCTAAAATCATTTGCAGAAAATCTTGGCAGTCTTCGCTACTTGTCGGGATAGCAGCATTGCGAGGCCTTCGCTTCTCCCTGAAGGCGCCGCAAATATAGAACAGAAACTTCGCGGCACGTTATCGTTATTGATTTTACGCCTCGTCCCGAAATATCATGTATTCAATTCAAACGTTTCGCCGAAGCAGAAAATGGCAGAGTGCGCTAATGACAAAATGTGTACAGGAATACTTTGACCTAGGTGTCACGGAGGTTTGATTAAAATTCGTTTTTAATGGTGTGAGCTTTTCGTCCCAAAAACCTGACGCCGCTCGCTCACTCCGTCCGCGCGGCCTTGTTGAACTTTTCCCCGAAACTGCGAACAAAGGATATCTAGCCGCACTGCTTTGCCTCGCTTTTATGATGTACAAAATTCTGCACATACCTGTATTTCACAACTTTACTCGTTAATCAGCGCGACAACTCCGTACACCGGTATTTACGAAGTATCTCCGTGGCGACGCTCGGCCTTGGAGATATAGATATGATATCAAGCATTATACGTCTTTTGTTGCTTATATAATGAAGAATGAAGCTAACAGTTTTCGTTGGAAATTTGTTTTTCTATGAATAAAATCTCCGAGCTTCATATACATTTTTATGTTTGTTTTGTTTTGATGTTTTATGCTTTACGTGTTTTCCAACCGCCGTTGCTTTCATCATTTGTCTATGATTCAACACAACATGCGCCGTCTTGAATGAGTGAAATTATTTACATTAAACTGCAAATTTCTCAATTGCAAATTGGACATTTCTGGCATCCTTTTTTGAAATACGAAAAGTCTTTAGAGTCTTCGATAAACCTTCAGACATGAATGACGTCATATTACCCATTTGAAGTCAACGGAGGTTGAGAGGAGTTTGAGAATGATATACAAACCCTCAGTTGAATCTCGATAGATAATACAGATTGAAGCGGTTTATACTTTTGGGATAAAACTTGAAGCGAATCGCTAAAATGTCAACCAGAGTTGTAAATCCCTAACTTTTATAGAAATGAAACTGATGTTACAATTGGTTTTGTAATTATGTTTTTATAATAATAAGTCGTGATGATCATAATACGATGTGTAGATTTTTAAATAGAGGCAAGAAATATTAGTTTTTCATAAAACTTCATGGTTATCTTATTGAAAAAATGGAGAAATACTGTTAATGCATTGCGAAAATAATGGAGGACATTCTTCTCACAATTTCTCCGAAAAGTTAATGAAAAATTCGGTTTTTCTTACGGTTACTCAAAAATTCACATATAATTTTATAATCGCTACATGTCATCGTTATAAAATCGTAACTAGAAAATAAACTGTTGTGTAAACTTTAATTCTTAAAGTAATAATGACTTACAACACTAGTGTCAACCTAGTTTCCACACCCTAGAACCGCCTTCTGTGGCAAATTTGCTACACTGGATATCAATTAGAAAAATAAAAACATTCCCACATCGGGATGTACACAAATATTTCTTTATCACAGCGGTATTATCACAAAGCGCCGGTCGAGTGAGCTGTAGCTATTGGCTAAAACAAAGTGCCACCACTTTTGGTAAGCTCGGGGCTCAGAGCGACGTCAGGCTCTTTTCCCGGGGGGTCAGAGAGCTCGGGCAACATTTTCACTACCACGGTCACCGCCTAATGCACAGACACGCCGCTCGAAACGCTCGTACCGGTGTTCCAGAGTCGCTCCTGCGAGGAAGCCTAAATCAACTTGATTTAAATCGTTGAGTCTAACTCGAACTCGCTTTTCCCCAGTGCGAGGCGTCCTTGTTGCCTCGGGAACGTTTAGACCGGAATTCTCTGGGCTCGCGTTAAAAAAAACGAGCAGAAGCTTCGTACCCGTGTGCAGACAGGTATAGAGTTCCTGCGAGCTCTCCAATACGACACCGCACCTCGATTCTGCATCCCTTTAGCGTCATCGACGGCCTCATCTCATTCAAATGGCGGAAACAGTGCAGTTCACGCCACTCTTTTTTTTATCCGCCCCTATAGTGTCCCTCGAATCTGCTTTCACAGGGGCGTATAAGTAATAACATTGCGGTGTTTTACAAATTCCTGAAAAGTCAACAAAAAATCTGATGTCTCGATTAAGTAAAAACAAAATCGTATTTTCTTAATTGAGACCCCATTAAGGAGGTAGTCTCGGTACAGTCCCGTCACATGTGAGTTTCGAGGAAAATTTCAAACCCTTCTCGATGAGATAATAATCTGAAAAAATCAAGCATGTAGAAGGTACTAAAAAGATTGATTTTGTATAATAATAATTCCAAAATTATTATTATACAAATTAATGAAAAAATGAATTGTTCAACAATTCACCCGGCAAACCAACTTTTTTTTCTGATAAAAATTATTCATTCATTTTTCTGAATACGTATGAATTTTTTCTGAATTTTGTCTACATTTTTTTAAACGCGGTTTTCACCCATCATTTTTCTTGAAAAAACGCAATTTGGAAAAAATAGATAGAATTCTGAAAAAATTAGAACATTTTGTAATTATTATTATGCAAAATCAATCTTTTCGGTACCTTCAACGTGCTTGATTTTTTTCAAATTTTTATCCCATTGAGAAGTGTTCGAAATATTCTCTGAAACTCACGTTTGGCGGGACTGTACCGCTCGTACTACCTTAAGTAAAAGCAAAATCGTCTTTTGGTAATTGAGAAACCCTTAAAGCCGGTCGCCAGTGCCATCCCCCTGCGAGAAGTAGTGATTAATTATTTGCAAATTATACGTATTGGTGAGAAATTGTTTTTAATTTTTAATTTCTTTTTAATAACGTTTCTCGTTGAGTTTCTAAAAATCTGCGAAACACCCTAATGTTTCTGACAAAATATTAGTAAATAAAACCAGTGATAAGTGGCGAAACGTTTATCCAATGGTTCAGAGTACTCGTACTCAGCACCGATCGGAATCTCCGGACATCGAGTCTGCACAAAATTTTTCACAACGCTAATATCACGATATCTGAGACAGTAGAATCCCGCCTGCACGTCGAGCAGTCGTACGTCAACTGGAAAGACAGCGACGCAACGTCGTCGTTCTCATTAAATCAGAAGTACCGGAGAGCACTTTAACTCGAAGGTGGATGACCGAGTGGAGTCAAAGAGCACGACCGGGGGGGGGGGGGGGGGGGGGGGTCAGAGTGCAAATAGATGAACGAACGAACGAACGAAGAAGAAGAAATAAAAATAGAATATTAGACGCTCGCCGAACCAGCCAAGAATTTCGTCGGAGTGATGTAATTAAAATGCCTTGTGATGCTTTTAATGAGGTACTCGATAATATATAACGAGAGCCGGAGGGATTTGACGAGTACGACGCCGACAACGTGGCCCGACGAAGAATGAAAGCAGAAAACACACCGAGTCGATTTAAAAGTGCGATAATACTTTGAGAGAAAGTTAAGCCTTTGGCGTCGTCCCTCCCTTCTTTCCCCGCAGCGACTTCGCGCCCTTATTCTACTTTGTCTCTTTGCTCTTTCCTTTATCGTCCCTAGCCACCCCTTTCGCGCTTTACCTGCTCTCTTTTTCCCTCTCGGCCCTTCTCTTTTTCGTCTTTTCCCTCCTTATGCCATGTTTTTTTCCCCCTCCTCCCTTCGTTTCAGCTCCGGCTTGATCCTCGTGACCAACATAGCCCACGATTTTTTCACCCGGTCATGAATAGCAATGAGTAGAAAAACAGAAAAGTTTTCCGGGTGCCATGGCTGCGGCTGCTGGCGTTGCGAACTTTACCGAAGTTTCTTAGCCATCGTGAAACTGCCATGGAAACTGCTTCCGCGCTACGCTGCGCTCAACCCCCCCCCCCCTGCCCCCTGCCCTCTGCCCCCCTCTCGCCCCTGGCCAGTGCTTCATTGCCAACCTATCCTTCCGAGCTTGCACACCAAAGCGCCGGCCATGCTTTTCCCGGGAGCACAATGCCCGGTCCTCCCGTCGGGCAATCGGTGACTCATAATTAATGGCATTAATCGGGTTCCTCGGTGTCCCGCCTCGTAACCAGGGGGCTCGGTGCTATACTCACCAACCCTCCCTATGAAGACGTTATTGTGGTCCCGGGACCGCAGCAATCCGACGCAACAGAAGGGTCGAGGCCCGCGCAGATTTGCGTCCTACGGCACGTTTATCTGACGTTACTGTGTATGGGGCTTTCCGTACCGATTCGACCTGTGCTCGGAGAGTCCTCGACCTCAAGGATTTCGTTCACGATTTTTTGGTTTATTGTACCAAGTCTGAAAAGAGCTCGACATTTTTTTTCCGATTTTTTTTTTTCGGACTTGAATTGGTTACTATTTTTCAAAATGAAAATATTGTTAGGACGGATTTAAAAATCTGAAAAAAATCTCAAAAGCCCGGTTTTAGATACAAAAAATTGTAAGACTAGATCCAAAGTGTTTTTGTTGTTTTTGTTTTTTTTTCGGAGTTTTTCACTTTTTCTTTTATCGCGAAAAAATCCGAGAAAAATAGAAGCAATTCTCAGCCTACGCTGAAAATTCCCAAAAATCTCAAACGCGGGAATTTTTTCAGATTTTTTTATTCCGGCTAACAATACATTCATTTTTAAAAAAATGTAACTGGTTCAAATTTGAAAGAAAAAATCGGGAAAAGATTTCGAGCTCTTTTCAGAGTTGGGACAATAAAACGAAAATTCGTGGACGAAATCCGAGACATCGAGGGTCAGACCCAGGTCGAATCGGTAAGGAATGTCCCATATATATAAGTGTGGTTATATACGTACACAATAAACTAGAGGTATATTTAGCGAAACGGATTCACGTAATTCAGAGATAGGCGCGTGCCTGAGGCACCGATTACAGTGCTACGCTTTGTACTTGTATTTAACGTCCCTTCGGTCATTAGATATAAATTAATTTGCAGGTAAATCGGCACGCCATGCCGTGATTCGACAACGGGCAGAGCCCTTTATGGTTGTCGATCCAACTAGCTGCTCTGTCTACCTATGTGGGTGTTTCTGTGTGCCCTTCGAGCCGCCAGCAGGGCAAAGTTTGACGTGGAATTGATTGGCCGCTCCGCAGGGGGTTGCTGCTCCGTTTCGGCTCGCCACCGGTCACGCAACGCGCTACACCAACCACAACACCGACTACCTTCTCCCGTGAGAAAAGTAAAACAGACCGCACCGGCGAAAATTATATCCAACTTTTGTGAAATTCGATTTCGTATATATTTCATATACGTATATTTATTATAGTTCGCTATATCCATTTGTAAATATCGTGTTGTGTCACATTACTGTGATATATCCTTCAGGTTTTGATGTTTTCATGATTTATCGTAAAAGTATTTTGAAAAAATTACTTCGCCACGGTTCGAGTAATTTAGGAAATAAAATTATCTTTGCGTTTCGTTGTAGAGTCTAATGCTAAGGAAATAATTCCGAGTGAGTTCCTTAAAAAATGCCCCAGGTCATGAATAAATTGAATCATGTAATTTTGAGTTATCACATCACAATCTTTATTGTCACTATTATTATTAATTATTATTATTATTATTATTAATAATAATATAATACTGATAATATTATTATTATTAATTTCCGAGTTCACTTGAAAATTAGCAATCGAATGCAGTTGACGGTAAATGTGAGAAATTTTTGATTATTTGCATCAACTTTGCATTTACTTGTTTCAAGTGTTTTTTCACCGTTGATGTTTTTTGTGCGCGACTCGGATTTTTTAGGTTTATTTTTTTAGGTTACAAGTTGATTAAAACAATGAAATATCGTCAAAATAAATAAATTGTTCAGTGGAACACGAATTACTTTACGGAAAGAAGATTCCAGTTCATTGAAAAAAAAAAAACTGGTATGAAATTTATTTCAATTAATCTTTTCTGAATACAACGCCGATCAGAGTCGAATCATGAATGAGGTGACCACATGGTTTCTATTTCTACCTAAAAAAGGTCAATATTTGCGGCACTGACCAGAGTTTCATTCACGATTTTTCGTCTTTAAGGTAGTCCTTGCGCCTGGTGTCGAGTTCGCATAAGTTTTCGAAAATTGAGAGACAATTGCAACCATTTCTCGATAATATAAAAATCTGAAAAAAATCATGCAAATCAAAGGCACTGAGAAGATTAATTTTGCATAATAATAATTCGAAAATGTTATTAACAAATTGATGAAAAAAAACATTGTTTAACAAATATTTCGATGACCCAAGTTTTTTTGTGGATGAAAATGATTCCTTCGTTTTTCTGAATACGTATGAATTATTTCAGATTTTAGAGTTCACTTTGAATTTTCACATATTTTCCCTATAAAAAACACACGAATTTCAAAGTGAACTCTATAATCTGAAAAAATTCATACGTATTCAGAAAAATGAACGAATCATTTTCATTTAAAAAAAAAGTTGGGTCATCGACAAATTTGTTAAACAATATTTTTTTCATCAATTTGTTAATAACATTTTAGAATTATTATTATACAAAATTAATCTTTTCAGTACCTTTAATGTGCATGAATTATTTCCGATTTTTATACCATCGAGAAATGTTCGTAATTCTCTCTCAAATTACTCGAATTTATGCGAAATGAATATCGGTCGCAAGGACTACCTTAAGGATTTATTTTCAACCCACTTTGGTCCGAAGTTCGTTCACCGCGCTGTAAGTCGGATCATCCAATACTCGTCCGTGGGGTCGTAAATTCTCGCGGAAAGTCAAACAGTCGGTGTCACAAAGAGCCGTGAGCATCCAAGTTCCGGACTTTCGTGTCCTTAGAGCGAGAAGCGTGGTAATAATCTCTTGAAAATTTAATTAAGAAATCTCTCTCGTGTGGCGCGCGGCGGTGACTTTAATATCTGCCGTTGTCCCAGCGCGATATACCGTCGAATGACATAGCGACTAACCAACGAAAACACTGTTGAGCGCAAAAAGGCACAGAGGTACAGTCGATATTGCCGTGATACGGAGTTGCGTCGGGGAGTTGTTCGTTTTCAGTATCACCCAACGGGAATGAAGGTTTCCGGAACGTGATGGAACGGGGCGAGCGAGAGAGCAGCGAGGGGCGGTGACAACTTTACTCCTTTCATCAATCAACCCTTCTTTTGTTGCTCCGGCGAGGCAAGAGACGACGGTGGCGCCTGTACGTCACGCTTCGCGGTCACGTTGTTCTCGTGCTCTTAACGATAATGCTACCCACCGCTGCCAGCACCTTGCGCTGGTCTCTCGCGAGTGAAAAAAAAGCACCCACCGAGCGACAGCAGTCTCGGGGCCGAAGCGATGCCGAGCGAAAGAGAAGTGAATTCAGAGAAGGGATTCAATGTTGTTACATCGAACAGTCCTTTCTGCGACCCACCATTACTCCTTTCCGCGAGCGCGCAAAACCGCTAATTCCGAAGCGGTGTTTCTCGCATTTCATCGTTCCGACGGTTTCGAGGGTAAAAGATATCGTTGATGGGTAAACAAAAGTGGAGTTCATACGAATGATCGTTTTTTGTCAAGTGCATGTAGGTACTTCATGGAAAATAATCATTCATCACTTTCAATATGTCCATAAAAAAGCATAAAGCAATTTACCAATTTAATAATTTCCCAGATCGATTTTGACGATTTTTGGTCCGGAGTCGGATCTATGATTTTTTACAAAAAAAAACGTCGCCAAAAAATATTTTTTTCAAAATCGATTAAGAAAGGTTCTTAAACAGTGTTTTCGGGGGTAGAATATGCGACTTGAGAACGATGCTATAGGTTAAAAGTCGATATTTTGAAAATAAAAGTGCAATTAATACGAATGACCGTTTTTCGTCAAGTGCATACAGGTACTTCATGGAAAATAATCATTCATTACCATCAATATGTCCACAAAAAAGCATAAAGCAATTTACCAATTTAGCTACGATTTGTCTAAGTATTCAGTGCGGTACCTTCACTCATAATTACTTTTTTCCGAGCAATTTTCCATAAATTATCGACGAGCGTTTTTCTCACTGCCGTTAGAGGGAAATGAATTAACTCCGAGCCTCGAAGATTGAATAATTACTTCCGGCGTGAAGAGAGCAATTCGAGGGGGCGCAAGCGATTGATCGATTTGTTGAAGAGTTGCGGGATGAGATAAAGCGAGGCCGTATCTATCGTTTCCTTTCGTCTATTGCCTTTTTCCCCCCGTACCCGCGAATCCTCCGCTAAAGAGTTAATAGCGCTTCAGATTGTGGAATAATTACGATGAACATGGGAGTGCGACTCAGTGAAAATAATATTTCCTTCTATCGCACGACAAGTAGGCATTAAAAACATCATGATTAGCGACACTTTTGGCAATTTCAACAGGCGACAAAATATTTCTTCGCGTTTACAGTGAAAAACTTGACTTACACAAGTAAAGGTGGTTAATAAAGAAATTGAAAATAAATGTTTTACACTTCCAATTTATTTAACAATAATTAAGGGGGGATCCTGCTTTAGGAGGCCTAAAAAAAGCGTTTTTGGGGGATTTTTTTTCGGACAGAAAGAAATAAGCTAGTCTGGAGAAATTTTGAGAATATTTTAGTGCATATTTGGAGCGTATAAAAAAATATTTCAGCGAAAAATATCTAAGATGCAGCCGATTTATGTAGACATTAGTGCAGCTCCCTGGAATTGCAGTATCCAATCGGCGGGAAAAATGGAGCCCGTATTTTTTGTCTGAAACAAAAAAACCAAAGAGCATTTTACTTTTGATATATTTTTCTTCTAGGTGAGCTAAGAAAAACCCACAAAAAAAACTGTGAAATTAAAAATTATTCTCAAGTTCGAAAAAAGTGCTTTTCGCAACAACAACAAAAACCATTTTAACTTGCTAAAAAAATTGTTCAAATCTTTTTTTTTATTAATCTTCTCAAGAAATAAAAATAAATAATTTTGTTTATCTACCCCAATAATTCCAAACCAACTCATATCCAGAAGTGTTCAATTCACAGCCATCAAGTCCACACAACACTGTTTAAAAAAAATTCTCCTCGTTTCAAACACAAATCCAGTCAGGGTTTAGTGTATCGGGTATATATTATATATCATGTTCACACAGGGCGTACATAGTATACGAAGGAATTCCGCAATATCCATACGACAATGATACCATTCGCTTTAAGACGCGACATCGTCAAAGGTGCCGACGCGTCGCTTCGTCCCCGTTGAAAGCCGTGTCGAGGCAATAAGACAGAAAGCATGTAATAAATGTTACATACACACATATATATATATATATATATATATCTATAACGGCAGTACATGTGTGCCCGTCAACTGCGGGTCGTGGCCGAGCGAGGGAGAAGCAGCGAGAGTTTCGCGAGTCCAGCGAAAATAATGCCGCCGTCGGTACCCACAATGGGAGCACAATAGAGGACTACGCGTCGTGAGGCGGAAGGACGAAGGACGGCGGGGCACCCGCGGGTTGCCCGCGCGGCTCTCATCGGCCAACCGGCACTCAAAGAAATTGGCTGGTGATCTTGTGACCTCCGGAGCCACGACCTCACGGGATAGTTCGAAACTCCGGGGGGGTCGCGCGCGGCAATGTGGACGAGAGAAACTGCGAGATATAGATAGAGGGAAATATGGCCCCGGCGAAGATAAAGGAGCGGTGGGCGCGCGGGAACTGGAGAGCAGGTGGCGCGACGATTCCCACTGCAAAATCGCTTTCTGCCTGTCTTTGAATGAACGCCGCGACGAGAGATCCGCACCGTCTCACCCGCTGCCCACAGTCCGGAGCAAAGACTCTCAACCTTTCGCTCCTTTCGCATTAGATGTTTTTACAGTTCCCCTTATTTTCTCTCACGTGTTTTTAACGCAGTACATTTTTTTTTTTTTTAAATGAGTCAATTATTTTTTAACATCGAAAGCGGAAGTAAAGCTTTTTTTTAATTCAATAATAATAATAATTTTACAAAATTAAAAAAAATTCCCGACTAATAAAAAGGAGATTATTTGATAAACAGATTGGATAAAGAAAAAATTAGAAAATAACAAAATAGCCTATCTTGGAGATTTTCACACCTGACGGCAATTATCACAATTTTTTTGTTCACCCAATTTATTTATTAATTAAGCACCTTTTTGAGTCGAGAGCTTTTCTTTCGCATCATGTTTCTGAGGACACTGACTACCACTCGCCGAGTTGAAATTTCTGACTTTTTTTTGGAGTACGAAAAGCCTTTTTAGAGTCGCGTAACGTAGAGTCGCGAGTCACGTCATGTGCTTGTCTCAAATTTCTACCCGGGAGGGTATTTTGGGATTGTTTTCCGCGAGGAAAAATGTCCCCCATATAATATATCGGGACAATTTAATTGATAATTTGTTCAAGACGTCGTTCAACCTGTGCACGACGTTCTCGCGGAGTGACGTAATACGTAACAGAGTGAAAAATCTAGTATTGGCAACTACGAAGTGACAACCGTAAAGTGGCAATTCTTTTTTATAGATACAGCAACTATTTTTCTAGTTGTGGTAACTATGACGCAGTTATCATAACTATTAATTAATTACTGTGAACTATACAAATAATAGCATAAACGAAAATTTGATGGTTGTGACTTCATAGTTACCAGAACTTACATGATTTCTCTGAGTGTAACAGATAAGTGTGAATATATAGTGTATATGAGTCAGGAATATTCAAAATGTTTTTTTTTGTTTTACATAAAATGTAGCATTGTTTCCTAAAGCGATGGGGAAGGAGAATCAGAGTCAGGAAGTACGATTGCTCGTCGGGTTCGCCGGAGAGGCCAGCAGCGTGTCTCGCGGGTTCAGCAGGTTTGTTCGCGCGACTCTCGCAGCTTTCCCGACATTCTCTCTTGCACTCGGAGCTTACGGACCGTAAAATTAGGTTTCACGATTGGAGCGAGTAAGCAGCAGCAGCAGCAGCAGCGGCGGCAGCGGCAGCAATACCAGCCCAGCGCTCTACATGGGAAAAGGTCGTCGGTGCTGTCGAGAGAGAGATTCATTCTCTTTTTTTTCGTACTGCTGGGTTTCCCTTACGACGCCGCTGAGGCGTTGTGAAGCATTCGCAGCAGGTGGCTTTGACCGAGCAAGTAAATTAAAAGAAATTGATAACACCAAAATGTATAACACGACAAAACAAAATACTTTTTGTGTGCACTCGTTGATCCATCTACGTCGTTTCGGGCAGTCACGTTCTGAAAAAAAAAAAAAAAAAAAAGCGCCTATTATATTTGGTCTTCATAAGCCTAAATTATATTTTTATGGGAAATATAGGTTCACATTCAGCATATAGTATTAAGGGATCATCACAGTGTTACCCGTAAAAAAGTCAGTGATTTTCTGTCTGAATCACTGGTTTTTTTTTTGTACAAATCAAGGCACTAATGAAGAGTACAACATTATTTTTTGTATGTTGATTTATTTATTGATCAATATTGTTATAAATTATTGAAAAGCCCGGTTAAAAAAAAGGTCCTGCATGGTGTCCAGGTTTGCGGCCTTAATCGTGATCTGAAACAAAAATATAAAAATTATTTTTAATCTGGAGAAAAGCCGCTATCATCCTATGGAGGCTTTTTTTAATTTGACAAAATGGCGGCGATTTGACCAAAACGTGTCAAATTTAGCCTTTTTTTCGACAGTTTTTCGTAAAAGAAATAGGAAGATTTTTAAAAAGCTTTCTATTTTATCCTATATATATATAAAAGCTTCCTATTTCTAAAAAAAAGTCATGAATATCAGCAAATTTTCATCGTCTAAAGGTATCTCCCCCTCAAAGAGGAACAAACTGTAATTAAATCCATGATACTCAAACGCTTATTATTACTTTAATTCACCCTCTCCCCCTTTTTCTTACGCTCGCGCTTTGCGTGCGTAAGACGTCCATTATCGCTCCGCGCGAGGAAAACATTTTCGCAAAACAAGTAAGACGAAATATCTCCATAATTATCCCGGATGCTTCAATAAACTGTAGAGAAAAGTTGATCGGATATTTCTGGAATGAGATTTCTTCCTCTTATTCCGCAATAGAACCGGCAACAGAGTGCAGGGCTTTTTGCTTTTTCCCTCGTCTTCGTTTCGCAGCAGAAAAATCCCAACGAGCCCGTTGCGATCTCTCTTCAGTTGCGGCGGAGGGTTGGCTGCTACGGGCAAAAGGCAAAAAAAACGACACACGAGAGAGAATAGGGAGATCGCGATATTACGAGCAGTAGATCCGGCGAAATAACGTCGGTGCTGAAGATGAAAATGGCTGACTGAGATCCGAATCTCTGTTTCGCGAAAGGAGATGCCTGTCTCCGGGGAATAGTAGCGAGGGAATTAGTACGGGCGATCTGTAAGAAGATATTTTTAATCAAGCTCGTTGGTGGGGATGCCGAGGGAAGCTGGAGGAGACTCTAGTCCTTCTGGCTCCCTCGCTCCCGTTTCCGTCCAATCTTTTCCTATCCTTTTTTTGTCTCGTTTCATCGCAGGGTGGAAAGGGCCGCGTGTGCTTCGTTGGAGGTTAACATTTATGTTCAGGAAGTTTCTCGTTCTCGTCTTCCGAAGTTCGTAGTTGTGTCTTTGTATTTGAAATTATTCAAGAAGGTTTTATTGACGAAGCAATCTTTGACGAGAAATCTTCAAAATTGTCGTACGTAAGTATGTCGAATTTGCGAATTGTAAAATTTGACTTTCCGTTCACACGAATCAATGCATATCTATCTTTCAAACGTGTTTTTCGTCCATCGACTTGATTTCGAATTTAAACTTTCGTTCAATGGAATTGAATCTATAATTCGAAGCCTCCGTTACCTTTTCATAATTTATTACGAATTTATTTTGGATTGAGTTTGAACAATAATGAGTAATTCGAAAGTAACAATAATAATAAAAGCGAAGAAACACGGCGAAGCAAATGTAACATAGTAATAAAGCATAATAAATAAACTAACAATAAAGCCATATTGTCCGAGAAGTAGTTTAAGGGGGATTTCTACCTCGGACCACCATTATTCATTTTATGTTTTTGTGGGAAAACAAATAATAGTAGACGATTGCGGTTTTTTTCTACTTGTTATTTACGTTTTATAGTATAGAATGGAATTTTTAAAGTTAAAAGTGGTCGGCGTCCAAGATCCTCAAACACGGTAATCCAAAATAAATGGCTACCACTCTCCTGAACACTGTAATTATGCGATCGGCCTGAAATTGTGCATACATACTCGAGAAACATGTCTTCATGGAATGACGGAGGTTTTTTTCGATGACTTAATTTTTCGATTTTTTATTAAGATTTTTATTAAGGTTTTTAAGATTTTACTAGCAACAACGTGCTCGCTTCGCTCGCACTCCTTGACTTTTATTTATCTTTTCTTGTGGCCAACACAGCCATTCGAAACGCGCGCGTGACTCCGCGGCAGCCATGACACCGATTCGATTTTATATCGAAACCACCGCCGACCAATCGGAACGCTCGAAAGCTGGCTTCAAGATTTCGATATATTTCGAGATATTTACGCCATGTCTTTTTTAAGAGGGGATTACGATCGCATAATTACAGTGGTCAGGAGGGTGGCAGCCATTTACTTTGGATGACCGTGTTTGAGGACCTGGTACGCCGTCAATTTTTAACATAAAAAAAATCCATCGCATACTTGAAAACGAAAATAACAAGTACAAAAAAACCTCAGTCGTCCACATTCATTCATTTCCCCCCAAAAAAATAAAATGAAAAACGGTGCTCTAGGGTAGAAGTCCCCCTTAAATGAAAATGTGGCAAAACTACATCCAGGCTGTAACAGGATCTTCATCATCCCTGCTTGTAATCTGCGTGCGGGACCCAAGCAGGTCTCAAGAAGAACATTTCTTCCCAAATAATTCCTCCCGTCCCGCAAATCCATAACTTCCATTCGCCCGAGTTGCCGCAGTTGATGGTGCAAAAGTCGAAAAGCTCCGCGTACGCGGCTCGTTCGTTTAGCCCGCCTATCAGGCAGAACGACGCGAGAGAAGGGAAAGCTCGCGCGCGTCCGTCCGACACGTTTATCGACTGCTGTTGCCGGCCGTACGTCCACGCGCGCAACTCCCACCCCGCCGGCCCTGTTACGAGTCGTGATACAAAGTGCGCGCCAGCAGACTTCAACCAGATTTCGGTAGTAAATCTCAGTTTACGAAGGATTCAACGGGCCCCGGGGCTCGCCCGAGAAATTTATGTTCTGTTGCTGGCGGCGCTGGCCGCGGTGCTCTCACTCTCCCTTGGCCCGGCGAGTTGCAGTTATGCAGGTGCTGGTGCGCAATGGAACGCTCGGGTATGAGAGCAGCTATTAGGTATAGATCGCAAGCGCAGCCCAGACCGGCTGGCAGGCAACGTACCGACTCCGCTCTTTCCTGCCAGTCGCTGCGCAACCCTTAAAAATCGCCTCATCCCCTCCCCCACCCCCCCCCCCCTCTTCCCACCCCTTCGAGCGACGGTCACGTCCCCGACCTGCCACACATTTCTTCTCGCACCCCACCCGCTCCCGGTCTTTCCCTCGTATACTCATAAGTTGTATAAAAATTGCGTTCCATCGGCCATTCACTGCACAGCCAATGTGCGCCGCTCCGTGGGGCGTAATAAAATAAAGTTTCTTTGCAGCTTCCGATGTTGGGTGGGGAAAATAACAAAACAACGTGTGACGATGATTAACCGTCGCGTAAAAATTGCGCGGGGAGTTTGCGTGCGGTTTATTGGAAGACGGTAATATATTGCCTGGTTTGAAATGTGGGTCAGTCAAAATTGGGCGCGATGGGAAAGGATGTATGGGGTGGGGAGAGATGTTTTGGTTGTCAAACTTTGCTGGTGGAATCTCCGGCTTGTGTAGGGCAAGGATTACGTCCAAATGTGGTGTTGCGGAATTCGTCTTAACCTTGAAACTCAAGGTCAAATGGTTTTTTTATGGGATTGACAAATTCTACGCATCAAGAAAGATCAAAAGTCTCGAAGAGACCATATGGGTCGGAGATGAAGCCTTCATCTGGAAGTCTAGAAATCTGGAAAGCCTTCATCTGAAAATCTGGAAAGCCTTTATCTGGAAATCTGGAAGGTTGGAATATTTTATTTATCATGGAATTTGGAATATTTTCACTTTCCTCAAATATTCCTGGAAAAACTCCGATTTCCGGTTTTTTTTTGTAACTCCAAGGCAATTTCCAGATGAGTCTTTTGATCGTCTTGACGCGTAGAATTTTTTTCGTGAGATAACAAAAACTTTGACTTTGAGTTTTAAAGTCAATACGAATATCGTGGCACCATATTTGGGGGGTTATCTTTGACGGACATGAGCTGGAGATTCAATTGGCAAAGTAGCAACGAAACGTTTTTTTTTCACCCTGTTCGTTCGTGCAGCTCCGGGTCTCCTCTTTAAAGAATCGTTATTCTATATCGTTGTGTTATGTCGTGGAAATACAGGAAGGGCCTGGGTTGCGATAGTCACGTTTTAACGAGCGGACGAGGTACGGAAGCGTTTTGTCAAACGTTAAGCCCACCGCGAGAACGTGAGATCGTTATTTCATTACGGTTAATTTGAGACTGAGGGTACACAGCCCGCCACGCTCGCCCCGAGAGAGTTGCTTTCTGCTTGGCGCTGTTGGATCCGCGCGCGATGTTGCTCGTTGCGATAGCTCCGCGCCGGTGGCATTGCTGCCGACGTCATTAGTCTGACGCATCTAGTGAAGATTAACGAGCTTCAAGCGACCTGTCGCGGTGCCACAACTATATTTCGCCTAATACCAAATAATATTTATTCATATTTATATCAGTCCGAAATAGGAATTTCGGACAACTCGTAAAACTCATATCAAACCTAACGGACTGTCTCTGAATTCACTAAAATGGTCCACAAGATCGTCATGTATCATCAGCAGAATTTTGAAACTAAATAGAATGTCTCAAAGTGTTACGACCAATAATAGCTATAACAATCACCTTTCTATACAATTCCATTTTTTAAAAGTAAAGAGCACTCACAACTTTGATCACAACAAGCCATGTTAGTCGATTCCTGTTTGCAAAGTTTCGGGTGTGCTGAAACTACATGCGTCTTCAATTAATACATGGAGAGTACACGAACTTTGCGTATCTTACTCAGTTTCATGGCTCTCGGTTACCAATTAAAAATACATCCTATAAACACCAGGTTATCCTGTGTTCCCTCAAGATTTACGCTCATGATGTATCCCAATGCTTTCAGTCATGTTTCCCCTACTTTCTTCGCCTGGGCTGGAGCGAGGTGGTTGAAACACGAAGGAAACGTTCGGACGAGTGTCGAAGCGACGCAGGGCTACGCAGGAATAATGTGCTAAGCGCTGAAGTATATACTACATATATATATACACACCATAGCCATATAAACCCGGATAAAGTTCTTCGCAGCCCTTATATCGTTATCGCAACGATGGTTAAAGTGCGGGTGGCTATGTATGGCGTCTGTTCGATGGAAGAGTGCGATATGAACCCGGAGAAAATCATCCGGAGCATTTTCCGTACGCCCGTGGCCGCGTGAGAGAAAAAAGGACGAAACCAAGGCTCAAAGATCCAGCTCGGCTCCTGGCGCCGAACGGCGAGAAGAAGAGGGCAGAGTGAAAATGGCCACCGAGGATTTACGATCCACGATAGAGTCCACGCCTGTTGGACTGTGTGCACTCTCGACCCTAAAAGATATTGCGCCGTTTCCTTTGCCGTGCCCCGTTGCTGCTTACACACTAGTAGTACCTATGTGTAATGGTCTGTTGGACCACCAGCGAAAAGACTTTTCTCCTTAAGCCTCACGCTTTTCCGCAATAGCAGTCGCTTCTGTTTCTTCCTCCGCTCCCTGCCTCGCCCTTCCAGACCCCGCGAACAAAGTTCGTTTATGGTGCTTCTCGTTCGGCGTCTTCGCTCTTCGATTTTGAGCCTAAATCAAAGCCGGGGTGGAAGCACCTGGAAACACAGTGGGAAGAAAATCTGGCAGAAATCTCTGTATCGGCTTATTCGTACTCGTTTAGACATTATGTTTTTTTTATTTGCAATGAGAGAAAAAGTTTGCTTGATTCAATAAAATTTCCTTGAAATCTCAATCTATGAAACATTTCCTTGACGTCAATGAAACAATATCCTTAAGTTAATATCATATTTTCTTTGAATGATGTTATCAAACAGATTATAGGGTATGTCGACCAAATTCTTTATTACGAAACATATTTGATATATCAACCAATAATTTGGATGGTTTAACCAATGATAATCTTCTTGATTTGACTTGACTTGACCACAACAATCTTCATCAATCTTCAACCAATGATTATCTTCTTGATTTGACTTGACCAACTCATGTGAGAAACAACAATACGACTTGTCGTGAATGCGCCAAACCTTGGTGGACCGGATGCCATCAAGTATATCATTTCTTTGAATCAAGGAGATCATGTCTTTCAAATTCAAATAAACATTTGATCGAAACCAATGAACAAAACTTCAATCCACCCATTTCTTTGGAATCAAGGAAGCTTTTTCTCTCGTTGATGCCGCTGGAAGAATAATTAGGTAAACACCTTAAAAGTCCGATGGTAAGATAGAGGTACGCGGCGCTTCCAACCAAGCGCCCCGCCGGTTCCTGAACGAATGCCCCGCGATAGACGGCGAGCTCGGTGAACCGACCGCCATCAATTCATTGGATGTTAGCTATAGCGGTTACGAGGCCACTCCGTGAAATGTGTCCTCGCCGTGTTAAAAATTGCCTCCTAATATGATATACGTGGAGGATGCGAGTACGATCACGGCGCGCGCCTTATGGTGGGAAAAGTGGATCTGCGCCAGAGGGCGGGGCGGGGGTGGTTGGGGGGAGGAGGGGGGAGGGGGAAGACTTCGCCCCGGCTCCACTATATATTTTCAGGTTTCAGGTTTCTTCAGTGCGCGAGACGCTCACAGGCCACTCCATATTATTGGAAAGCGATAGCATTTTTGCGCCGGAGGTTCCCTCTTATACAGCCGGACCATATTTTATGACCGTTTCACCGTGGTATACCTACGTCCCGATCGACCCATCTTCGTAGGGAACATCAGCAAACTTTGCAAAAAAAAAAAAAAAAAAAATGTCTTCGAGCGCCGTAGCATTGTGGATATTAAATTACGCTTACTATTCATAGACGGGATTAAGCATTTCATACTGATGTACGGGATTAAGTATTTCATATATACTGATGTAACCAGGCGCTAACGTCCTTGATGAGAATTGTTCACGAAGATTATTAGCCTTTTGCTGGCAGTGAAACAAAGCCGACAGAATCGATGAGCAAATTTAATAAACAAAATGATGGCTGTAATCAGTAATCAAATAATGCTGACGCTGACGGGTCGAATGCAGCGACGATTCCGCTGGTGGATTGAACGGATGATGCTTGGATATTATGTCGGGAAGGTAGCGCCGAAGGGAGCTGAAGGTCTTATGATTCCATTAAAGCAGATAGGCAACAGTTTCCCCTTCCACACTTTGGGTCTTCGTATAACGAGCTGGGCCATTAATACTATTGCAATTTTATACACGATATTGCAAGCGGTTATAAAACTTTAATCGTCTTTCATTGTTCGAATCGCTGAAGTCTTTGAAAATTGCAATATTACCGTAAAAAGTTCACGAGGGACGAATGCGAGATTCATTGTTGGCGATCTATTCGTGATATGATTAGTCGTCGATGTCGTCAGAGACACTGGGATCAAAGACCAACTTGATCCATTGACAAACGTCAAAAGTGACGTATAAAAGCCTCGGGCGCTGAAGCGGCTGTGATCAGACACGAGAACCGATCTAGTCATTTGACTAGTATGGGTTACAAACACTGCCTTAATTCACCACGTTCATGATTGCACTTTTCCCGCTGCTAGATTGTGATTCCCTGCTCTCCATCGTCAAGGGTCGCAACTGCGAAGTAATAGGCTTTTTGACGTACGAGACTCGTTTCAGTCGCGCGTCGGTGATTTGAAAAAAAAAAAAAGTTCCTCCGCGCACCTTGGCCCTCCTCGTCCCCCCGGTTATTGCTGACTCGGCTTACCGTTGGTGCGCTGTACGGGAACGGGAGTCGCATCGCTGCCTGCAAAAATAATGTGACAAGCAACGCGGTAACGTCAGCTGCTGCGTTCCGCTCCATATTTCAACCCTCAGCCACTTCTATGCCGCCTCTTATACTTCTCTCGCTCTCGTTTACTTTTTTTTCCTCCTGACTAAAACGCATATTTTAACCGAACGAAAGCGCTGGTTGCGTATTTTCGAGGCTTACAGCCAACAAAACAAAGACTCACGGTGGCAAGATTAAAATTTGCTCATCAATATTCGTAACGAAGATAACAGAACAACAGCCAAGTTCCATAGTATCGTTTACCACCGGCCTAGCAGGTACGGGACACCATATATATATTGGCGATGATACATACGTAAAAACCGACTTGTTTGGTCCAACTAATTGCTTATTAGTAGGGTACATATTTTTTTTGCTGTGACTATATCTGGTCCGTCAACATTATGACACCCGACGTGAATGTTACATGTGACATAACTGATCAATTGGCCTAAGTACTGAAATAGTGTTCAGAACGAATCCTTGTTTGAAACCCTTGCAAGCAAGACTTGTTTCTTGTTCCGATCACTACCGATTTAACCAATTTAAAGTGGTTCATCCAACAAACTAAAAATACATTCTTTTTACTGTTGCTACATTTTTCCAATTGCCCTGATAAATGTCCAATATTGCTATTTTTAAGGTAAGTAATACTATAGGTGAGTAGCAAAAACTCAAACCGTCAAAGTACTTCTAGCTAATTTTAGTTATTATTTTCAGGTTCGTGGTACGATACGTTAATTCGTAAAATACTTTGTATTTTATTTTTATTTTTCAGGTTCTCTCCAATCTCTCCCAACGGCGATCGTGTAATGGGAGACGCCATTATTTCTTCTCTGTACCATTACAACACATCCCCTCAGACGTACCTGAAAGTAACAACCGAACCATCAGCTTCCCTATGATACAAACCATCTATCGACCTACTCTGAAACAATCTTTCTGCACCCCTTCGTCAAACGTTTCCTAACAGATGTAGAATGTCCTCCAAAAATGGCCTTTCTCACAGCCACCATGTCAGAGGGATTCGGCGATGGCGAATCACAGTCTTCCACATTCTCTCAGCACTACTCGGCGTATCGTCGACCAGGAAGGTGCGTGAGAGACACTTCCCGAGATACACATGCTCGAGGACTCCCCGAAGAGCTCTAACGTACCTGACTCGAAGGCCCGCGGCTACTGGAGTCCCGTCTTGTGCACCCCTGGGCTGCGTCTTGCGAGACCCCCGCTTCCACGAGTTTCAAAGTCTGATACAAGTTTGCAATCCTCCGCGGACCGCGCGACTATACTTGAGCTTTTCCTCTTGCGCGTAAGAGCAGACCCGTAGTCAAGCTTGCACACGTTACTCTGCATGTGGTGTACCCGCGATGCATACGTACACCACAAGCCGCCAGTCGCATACGGACTCACCCATCCCGATGCGGCGGCGTTTCTGCTTCACGGTTTTTCCCTCGGGCAACACGCGGCAGAAACACTTTCGAGATTACGTTCGACCCGAACGCCGCAGCCGGAACGCCAACGAAATCGACTGGGAAACCAAGAAAGACACGTTCACCGCCTCCCTCACGCTCGTGCATTTTGTATACGCAAACGGGAGAATCTCGTACTGCAGGTCATACACTACTTAAAATATAAGGATTCGGTGCAGCGACTTTATTGGGAGAAAATGTCTCCTTCGAATTTCACGGAAATCGTCGATAATGTACGTGCATTAAAACATCCTTAAATATTCGCAAATCGAGTGAAAATGGACGTTTTCATTGGAATTTTGATCGGACACTTTCGTTACATGAGTCGCTATCATTTTAACGACTGTCATTAAAATTTAGCGTTGGGAATTGCTGAAGTACTTGTGGAAATAAATTCCTTAACGCTTCAATTCAATTGACGTGAATACGTAAATTTCCTCGTGCTGATCGATATTTAATCATTAGTCCTGATCCTAGAATACCGCACCATATCGCTATAAGAGCTTTCGTACTTATTGAAGAGGGAATCTCACATCTCCTACCACTCGCAAATTTTTGAAACCTATTTTTTCTGAATTTGAAATAGCTCGGCAGATCGGGCTGAAATGTTGAGGTCATGCGCGGTGAAGTATGGCAGAAATGGGCTAAGCTTCTAACTCCTCTATAATCTCAGCCGTGTTTTTTTAGTTGAGCCAGAAAACAAAATTCCAGGTAAGGTGCGACAAAACCAGCAAATCCTGCGATAATCCTGCGGTAATCCTGTAAGCGGTTAGCATTGGCTTTGGCTTCGAATTCCCAGCGAATAAAGCTTAATTTTGAGTTTCGCGTGTAGTACAAGCGCGACAATCTGCTACCATTTGGATTTGGATTTGTCCCATGCGACGGAATATCGGAAGTGGCACCAAACTCAAGCTTACAAACTTTTTATTCGTGTGTAATCTGATGCAGACGAATCATCTGATCATCTGATTCATCATCTCTGGGCCTTACCAAATAGTAGATGCTGGAAACAAAAATAAAACAAACGTTCATATGAATTAAGAGGTGACCATTATCGTTCTTACTATGAAAGCAATACGACACTAACGCTAATGCGGTTATAAAATAATGTGACCGTTTCTTAGCAGTTGAATGTCGTCAATTAATTACAAAACCAGTGGAAATTGCTATTCAAACTAGGCGGTGTGTCATATTAACAGGAGATTGGAAGTACCATCTGTAGTACGGAGAGAGACAGCGTGGTTATTAGATGTGGGGTGTGCATGTGGTTCTGAGAGCTCGTGCGGCTCTGCAACCAAGTGAATCAAATGAGTACGAATTGCCAGGTTGAACTGTCTGGTCCCTCCAGCTCAATAGGGCCTGAATATGATATATCATCCAAAACGTTTCTCTCTGCTGCTCTCGCCTAGCTGCATCTGCTCGCAACATCCGACAATCGAAAACTAAAACCAAAATATAATATATGGATTTATTTAAACCCTTTCTTTAATCGGGCTAAGGGAAAGTTTATTTAAACCCGTTTATTAATCGGGCTAAGGGGAAGTTGGAATGCAAATGACGTTTCCATCCGCACTGAGAAAACGGTTTTGCTATGCCAGCAAATCTTTTGTTAAAATAGTGACAACATTGCGTTATCTGCTAACCGAGAAAACAATTTTGTTGTACTAGCAAAAAAAATGGTTTGTCTAGCAGATAACGCAATGTTGTCACTATTTTAACAATATATATATTTAAGATTTGCCGGCACAGCAAAACCGTTTTCTCCTTGCGCAGATCATTTTTTTTTTTTGTATTTGAGTAACGGCTCGCTGATTGCGAATTCCGAATGAGAATTTCGTTTATTCAACCGAATTCGTCGTACAGGTCTGTTCGGGCGGGCGTGCGTGGATGCATGTGAGTGGGTGCCCTCCTAGAACGATGTTCAGCATGAATTACGGTGCGACGAGCCGTAATACTGTAAACTTTGGTCGAGCAATATTCGATAACCGAACCCGCAGCTTGTTCGTAACGCTCAGAGACAGGAAACTATGATTCTCCGTACACACTGCAAGTGTATAGAGAGCACCGGAGTACATCAGCACTTGATGTTTTGATACGGGGGTTAGTTTACGCTGGCGAGTCTATCTCGTTGTGTCTGACATTGTTACAGGGAAACGCATCTGTATCGGGCACGAGTACAGTAACTAGTTTAGCGGCGCTTCAAGTATTAAAATTGATTTACGTTATCACAACGTCGTGCGGATCGAACGGCTCCACGAAGTCCGTGTGAATGACACGGTACCCGCGATTGTGTGGACGTTCAGCTGGGCACGCGATCGTCATAGTGATCATAAGTAAACGTTAAATCTACGTCCCTGCAGTTGCTGTGATTTATTACGCAAACTATCCATGCATACATTGTTAAAAATGTTTCGAAAATTAATATACTGTATAGTAATGTAATGTCCAGTATTTTTACGGAACTCGTGTAGGAAATTAAATTTAATATACGAAAGGAAATGAAAATTTAATGTACGTGCGGTAAAATTAAAGTTAACTTATACGAAATCACGACTTCTGTAATGAATTTCGGAGACTGTACATCAATTGTCGTATACTGCGCATAAATGAATACGACTTTTGTAACGAATTTAGTATAGTGAGCTTTTATTAATACGACTTCCGTAACGAATTTAGCGGACGTGCATCAATTTTAATATAATGTGCATCAGTTAATATGACTTTCGTAACGAATTTAGCAGAATTGTACAGTAATTTTACCTTATACTCATGTACTAAATTTACAATACCCGTTTCAGTAAAAGAGCTTCCTGCCCAGTTTAGTAATTTCACCTTAAATATTTTAACCGTGTACAGATTTCATGGCATTTAAACATTTTCAAATAAGCGCTTGATTTCTTGTGTCGTTGCGCCGCTAACTATACCGAAAATACAGAAGTAACAAATACAAAAAAAAAATTAATTAAATATTAATTAATTTTATTTAATTAAAAATAAATATTAATTTTTATATTAAATTCTTGTTTAATATTAAAAATTAGAAAAAGATGCAAAGTCATCAATTAGCCTCTTTCGCAAAGCTTCCTCCACGAAAACGTCAAAGTGAATAAATATAAGCTTCTATATAAAGGTGGCTTTCCGGAAAAGGGAATTTAATCAGGCAACAAAGTTCAAACTTCAACTCCGCAACTTTTTACACAATTAACCCTTAATATTTCGGTCCTTCCCCAGACGCGTATTAATATCCATTAAAGATCGTCATTGTCACCACCGCGAAGCACCGCAATTACGAAATTATAATTATTTTCGAGAAAGCGACGCAAATATGATGATGCGGAGTACCCACATAGGAGGCGCGCATTACACGCTCGGTGACACACCGGGTGTTTCGAGGCTGCTCACGAGCGGTTTGCGCGCACCGCGCGCGTCATATCGACGACAACCCAGCAGCTCGCTACTGTACCCACCTTGCGCGCGCGCTGACGTTGATGCGAACACAGTGAGTCGAGTAAGTAACTAGTTTAGTCACGGTGTAAATTCGTCATTCCATCGTGGCGCTCCTATCTGGAGCAGCGGCGGTAATTACAATCGCTTGTCGCGGTTCCTGTGTGCGCTACAACCCGACACCCCAAGCGCGCTCCCTTCAACCACGCAACCCTTCGGCTTCTCAGTTCACCCCGTGCGCCCACCTCGCCGAGCTGCCGAGAGCTGATTTCCTCTGTTGGCTCTCCCTCAACATCCTACCCCGCCGCGTACACACAACTCGATGCACACGAGCGAGCCAGCGAGCGACGAGGACGGGAACACCATGGATATCCAGGGGGCGCTGGAGCGCAATCTGGTCGCGGGTTCAGCGTGAGGCCAGAGCGGCGGAAAACGACCGAGAGAAATAGAGAATAAGCGTAAGGGTACGGCTTGGTCGTGGCTAAAAAAAAAAAAAGGGTCTGAGGGGCAGAGGGAGACGGAGCGAACGGGGAGGAGTAAAAAAGTTGTGGTTAAAAAAAAGGGGCTGAGGGACACCCCATGGAAAAAAGGTATATTTAAAGTATATTTTTGAGTATAATAAATATACTTTTTACGAAAAATTAGTTATGTCGAATATACTTTTAATAAAAATAAAAATAAATAAACATAAATGAAAAACACGATAAAACAATGCATATGCATGCCCCAACCACTTTATAAAAAATATGAGCTTATTTTATACATATAGCAGGGTGTTCTGTCATTTTTTGAGAAAACTTAAACCTTTAAATGTTTAAAAACTTAAATATTAAAACTATATTTTGCTTAAAAACGAGGTTTTGTTGTTTCCGATAAATAAAAAAATAAAATTTTTATTCAAGTTGATTTCAATCTCAAACTTTTTTGTCCCAAAGATTTTTCCCATATTTTAAAGATACATATGATTTTTGAAAAAAAGTCAGTTTTCAAATAACTGAAAAAATGCCCTCCAAAATTTTTGAAAAAAATCCCATGTATTCTAAGGAGTCGATTATGAAGTACGTTAAAATTACAAGTTTTTTCAGAGTTATGAACTTTTTGACCGTGCGAAACGGGATGGAATGCCTCATATATAAACGATACTATTTTTTTCACCTGGGGAGCGAGAGAAATAGAGAATGAGCGTAAGGGTACGGCTTGGTTGTGCCTAAAAAAAAAAGGGTCTGAGGGACACTCGGCGCGAAGGGGGAGGGAGCGAACGGGGAGTAAAAAAGTTGTGGTTAAAAAAAAAAGGGTCTGAGGGACACTCAGCGGGGGGGGGGGGGGGGAGGTAGAGGGAGCGAAACGGGGAGGAGTAAAAAATAAATGGTAGTTGTACTGATTGATTGCCATCCCGTGCTCTCGGGAACCATTCGGCCTGAGCGTCCCCGCACTTTTTGCGCTTTTAATCGAGTCATTTTCACTAGTGCCCAGAAGCGGAGGGAGGAAGGGCGGAGAGGGCGAGAGAGTCCGCGCGGTGGACGATACTTTCCGCTGTTACGCTTTCGGTGTGGCCCCCCCCGACTCGACGGCTAAAACGCGGCCTGTCGACGAGAGTGGTGGTTCCGGACTTGTCCTGGACACGCGGCAGACCGCAGGCAACTGGGATAATGCTGAATTTCGAATCCTACACAGACCGCAGCGGCGGCAGCAGTGGCTCTCGTCGACGAGAAAATCGAATTCGGTTTAATCGACGGCGGTAGTACAGTGCAGCTGGTCGGCCTTCTTCGCTGGCGATGTCGACACCTTTCTCGCTCGCTCTCGCGCCGCCGCCGAGTTAGCCACCCCAACCCGGTTCCGGATGCCGAGTTGCGCCCTGCCAAGCGCTTCGCTTTCGCGGTGAAACAAAAAAAACGAGAGAGAGAGAAAAAAAAGAACGGGTAATTGAATCAGCGCGCGTCGATGAATTAATCGAGACCGACGCGAAATCAGTGACGAAAGGAGAAGAAGAAAGGTTCGGGTGGATGGGACGTTCTCGGAACGGGCGAGGAATAAATCAATCGATTGTGTAATATCTCGTCGTCATATATATATATTTTTTGTTTTTTTAGACCTTCGTTCATCGTGTTGTTTTTTTGCGTGCGTTATCAATATAAGAATACTTATAACAAAGTTTATTATGTACTACATGGATAGAATTATTTTTGGTTTGTATATGGGGCAACCACCCCGTTTCGACCTGGATTTAACCTCGACCTCTCTGATTTGGATCATTATTTTTTATAGGCTTAGTTGAACCCTCAACTGCACAATTTTTTGTTGTAGTCATTTTTGGTTGTTTAATAAATGTTTAAAGTTACATATAAAACCCCATAATTAAAAAATATGACAAAATTCTGAAAAATACTTTGTTCGATAACAAAATTATCTAGCTTATAGCCAAAGTGGGGATAACCTTTTTCTTACAGTTTTTAAGAAGATCGATCTTTTTATATTTTTTAAATAATTTTTTAAATAAAAAAATCTTAAAAACGATGAGAAAAAAGATCTTCCCCATTTTGGCTATAAGCTAGACAATTTTGTTATTGAACAAAGTATTTTTCAGAATTTTATCAGATTTTTAAATTATGGGGTTTTCTACGTCTCTTTAAAAATGTATTAAACAAACAAAAGTAGCAGTAAAAAACAAAAAAATTGTTTGTGCAGTTGAGGGTCCAACTAAGCTTATAAAAAATAATGAGCCAAATCGGAGAGGTCGATGTCAAATCCAGGTCGAAACAGGATGGAAAGCCCCATATATTTTTTTTTCATCATCACCATGTCGTTAATATATAATTTGACTAAACACTCGTGTCTCGGTTAAGCTAGTAAAACAAAAAAAGAGAAAAAAAAGGGTAATTGAATCAGCGCGCGTCGATGAATTAATCGAGACCGATGCGAAATCAGTGACGAAAGGAGACGAAGAAAGGTTCGTCTGTATGGGAAGTTCTCGAAGCGGGCTCGGAATAAATCAATCGATTATGTAATATCTCGTCGTCATATATATATATATTTTTGTTTTTTTTTCACCTTCGTTCACCGTGTTGTTTTTTTGCGCGTTATCAATATAGGAATACTTACAACAAAGTTTATTATCTACATGGATACAATCATTTTTGGTTTATATATATATATATATAATTTTTTTTTCATCATCATCATGTTGTTAATATATAATTTGACTAAACAATCGTGTCTCGGCTAAGCTAAGTCCCTTCGCGCGTTCGCTATTGTTTCTCATCGCATACACACCCTTCGTTACTTTTCGATCTTCGTTTTTTCTACAGACTTTACGTTTCGATATCTCTGTCGAGTTCGATCACTTTTTCGTCGAGGGAAATTCGTCGTGACTTACATGATTTTTTTTTGTTTCCTTCACTCTCGTGTTTTTTTTACGTAGTTGTCGTGTATATAAATTTTATTATCTGTACAGCGAGTTTAATTAGTGAGGGGGATACAATAGCACGGGTGACATATGTATATATCAATCAAGCCTGCCGATACAGGGTGATCGTCACCTCTCACCGATGTGTCAATCGCACGTGAATCGCGAGTGTCGGATTTTATACGATCGAAGGTACAGAGTCTACGAAAGCTGCGCGAGCCGAGCGAGTCGTGAACGCTGCTCGAGTATACCGCTATGATTTATTTATGACTATATTATCGGGTTATTGTATACATCGTTAAATATACTTAATACGCAAATAAATATCGTATATCGGCTTCGCGCGTGACCTTTATTCGCGGCCACTTTGGACAGCCAGCGCTCGCAGTGGCGAAAAATATAAATTTTATATTGCGAAATGTACATCGGCTTTGTATCTGTATCTGTTGCATACATTGTGTTGTGCATACCGGGGATTCCCATCGGTTTCGACCTGGATCTGAACCTCGACCTCTCGGATTTCGTCCATAATTTTTTGTGTCACTGTACCAAATCTAAAAAGAGCTCACAATTATTTTCAGATTTTTCTTTCATATTGGAATTTGTTACGATTGTTTCAAATTGAAAATATCGACAGAAGCAATTTAAAAATTTGGAAAAATTCTCAAAAATCACGTATTGGATATAAATGTTTTTAAGCTTCGAGCCAAAGTGGGCCGACCACTCCTGTTTCTATTCCTTTGACATTTTTTTATGCCATTCTTTTCAATCAACAACGAAAGGAAAAAAAATAATGAAAATTTATTTTTGAATAAACTATGGGGATTAAAAATCCGAAATAATTTGTGTTTTCTGGGAACTCTAAATACTGTGGGAAAAAAATGGTGAACCCAACTTTTCTAACATGACCCTGTAGCCAACTGTATATAAAGATACACGGCCAATGCTTTTTGCAACACAAAGCTTCGAGCAAGTGGCACCAGTTATCTTAACGCGCGAAGCCAACTCTCTTCTTAAGGCTGCGCGCATCAGCCACGAAAAATCCCCCTCATCCTTCTAGATCGGAAAAAGATTTTTTTTACTCACGAAAGAAGAACTAACTTCGTCTTCGTCCAATTTTTTCTAAGCGCAGCTCCACTTTTCCAGCGCGGCTGACTTATAGAAAAAAACGCGGCACTGACCTACTTTGCATCTGCCAGAAATACCAATGTGTTTGAAATTCTCGAGAATTCCTCGATTTACAGCTCTCAACCGTACCCCGCCGGATGCTCAATATTCTTGTGCTACATCCTGTGTATATATTTCCAATATATTACGCAACCGTGTACCGTCGTATTTTCCCCGCCACTCGGCCATGAAAAAATGTACATATTTCTGAAAAATTCTGAGATCGAGCATTGATTATCATTCGGCACGTGTGATCGACGTTAGACGGCGATCCCGCGTTTAGAGTTACAATTGTGTATTATACGTAATCATAGCATAAGCGTTTTTCAAAATCTCCCTTTAAACGTATACAAACAGACTTATAGACAGACGCACATGCACACCGAAGCGAAAACTCGTCGTTTTTAATTTACATTAAATACACTAAATTTATAGTATATATTCGTGATCTTCATTTTTGCCACGAGTTTAGCACCATTCGCAGCAGCGCGATTGTTGAGTATCTCGTCACATACGTAGTAGACAGGATAGAAGAGTTAACCGCGTTCACGCGTAACAATATTCAATCACGCGGACGTCTCCGAACTGCCGCGGATAAGTAATTGAAGCCTAGTTAGAAAGGAGGAAGCTGTCGAACATCCGCACATTCGGATTCACAGGCACTGAGAAAAATGAGCGGCTCTGCCAACCAAATATCTGACTGTTAGAACTATATTAGAGTCTGCAAGCACAACAGTGTTACTTTCTAGTTCCAACAGCTGAATCCTTCCGTTTTGCGTCGTCCGCTTGCAGGAGCTAAACGGTATAGCTGTGGGAACTGAACGATGGCCAACTGCGAACGGAAGGAGAAAGCGGTTTTGCGATAGAGAAAATTGTAAGGTTAGGAAAGATAGCTGGTGTCAATCGCCGTTAATTAATTGATGACTTATAAAAACTACTTTGCCAGTACTGCAAACCCCATGCCTGCAGTTTACGCTTCACGCACTCATCCATTAACGGAAAATTCGCTTATTAATCGTAGAACGTCACTTCCGAAAATAATGCTGCGATTTCGTGTCATGTGTAGCTCCCACAGCTATACTGGGATTCTTACTGCACCCGACTACCGAAATTTCTCATGCAACTATATTCATGGCTACAATAAGAAATACGGATGTAGGGTAGAAGTACCATTTTTGGCCACCTTTGGTCCAATTGTGGCCATCAAGTTTAAAAGGATTTAATTGCTTATGTTATTAAATACAACAAAAATGGTATTGACTATCTTATCAATTTGTATGAATACTTTCGAGGTATCAGCATTCGGGTATAGCTAAACAAATATTTCAAAATAATTACAGTGAAAATGACCACAAACGGTACAGTAGCTACAAATGGTACTTCCACTCTAGCAATACTTTGTTTCGTTGCCGGAGCTGTTAATTTTTCTCAGTGCAGGGCAAACGGCTCATCTCGCTGTGAGTGACCGTGGTGCACCTCCTGACAGTACCCGCAAGGTGGTTCCATCGTACCACGTACACGGTATGTGTATATACATATAGCACGGCGACCGACGTGGCGGAGCACGAAAACATTTACCGCGCGCCGGAAGTTCGATATTGCAATTACAGCAGTTCTGGATACGCGGTCATTAACGAGGGAAGGATTTATTTACAGAGTAGTAGGTGCGTGGAAGGAAAGGCAGAGTAGTGAAGACGAGAAGCGAAGTCTCTCTCTCTCCCTCTCTTACTCACCCCCCCCCCCCCCCGGCCCCCTTCCTTCTTCCTCTTTTACTCACCGAGCGTATAATAATCTTTTGACTAGTGCACCGGGTACGAGTTTGTCACTATGCCGCACGTCCCTCCGGCTGAGTCTCGACCTCGCTGCGGCTAATGTCGTCGTGGCTGAAGGATGAAAGCGCGTGAAGCGTGCGTTGTACGAGCGCGAACGTGCGACGGCGTATGCACTCGAGCGATCTCAATTAAGCCACACGACCAGGCTCATCGGTAGTCGCAACAGGGACGCATTTCGCAAGAGAGAGAGAGAGAGAGAGAGAGGGAGAAGGTTTCGAAGCGCCGCACAATACGTTATATACTACATTACATGCGCGCGCGTTTCCGTTTTCTCAGCAGCCAAATGTTCTCACTCGTGGGGTACATATATATATTTATATAGGGTGATCCAGAATCCCCACACCAAACGAGTCCAGGAAGTCCGAAATGGTTCCAGGAATGCGTGTGCAAAATTTCAGATTTTTATACCCAGTAGTTTTTTAATGAGAGCCAATTTGTGACAGCCAATCAGAGCAATTCGCCCTCGACTTACTCTCAACTTGCTCTTAATTCGCCCTCAACTTACTCTCAACTTGCTGTTAATTCGCCCTCAACTTACTCTCAACTTGCTGTTAATTCGCCCTCAACTTATTCTCAACTTGGTCTTAATTCGCCTTCCTACTCAACTTGTTCTTAATTCGCCCTCAACTTATACTCAACTTGCTGTTAATTCGACCTCATCTTACTCTCAACTTGTTTTTCATTCGCCCTCAACTTATTCTCAACTTGTTTTTCATTTGCCCTCAACTTATTCTCTACTTGTTTTTCATTCGCCCTCAACTTACTGTCAACTTGAGTACGATTTAAGAGATTCGTCCCCTCGCTTGAGGGCGAATTAAGAGGAAGTTGGGACTAAGTTGAGGCCGAATTCTCTGATTGGCTGTCACAAAATTGTCTCTCATTCAAAAACTACTAGGCATAAAAATCTCAAATTTTGCATACGCGTTCCCGGGACCATTTCGGACTTCCGGTACCCGTTTGCTGCGGGGATATATTCTCAGGATCACCCTGTATAGCTTTCGCCCGTCGCTCGCGAGCCGAAACGCTCGATAGCAGTTGCATTGTCCGGCACGTGACTCTCATCATCCTCGTTCTCTCGTGTCCGTTCCGGGTCGCGGATAGTCGAGGAACGAACGAGCGTGGTACACAGAAGCCGCACGTGCGAGATGCGCTGTCGCCTGTCCGCTCGTTCGAGCAACCCTCGCTCTACCCCCTATTACACTGGTCGCAGGTACCGCGGTACATATCCCCCGGTGGCGCCGCCCGCACGGATATCGAGGTGTATCCTCGGTTACAGTCGCGTGTGCCAGAAGAAGGAGAGCGACGCGCCAGTTCCAGAAGGTACGACGGTATCTCGCCCGGCGCTCAACGGAACCGTTTAACGACGATATTTCCGGAGACAGCGCGCGATCTCGTGCCTCCCCCCACCCCGCCGTCTCTGTATTCCCCGACAAAGCCGCGCGTTTCGATATGTCACATATTTACTTGCACTTCCCGACGCGCGCGTGTGTGTGCATTTATGTATCTATTTATCGGCGTTTGCACGCGCAGCTCCACGCATAAACGTTTCCCTTCCCGCCGCTCGGGTGTGGATACCGCATATTCGTATCGGAAGTGGCTCCGTTTCCCGGCGAATAGTCTTTGTTTTTTTATCTTTTTTATTTTTATAATAAGTAATTGAGCGAAACGAAAACAAACGCGCGCGGAGAAATATGATTGGGCGAACAGGTTCCAGCTGGGCGTACACCCAGAGAAATCGTTTTGATGGGATCTATTAATCTATAAATAAATGAATGTATTTGATGGCCGGCCTAATAGGATTTATTTGGATCAAATAAAATTTATTTCATTCAAATAACAAAAATTTCATTCAAATAAATTTTGTTTCATTGAAATAAAAAAATGTCATTAAAATAAATAAAAATTTCATTCAAATAATTTTTTTTTATTCAAATAAATGTTATTTGTTTTGAATAGATCCCATCAGAACGATTTCTCTGGGTGTATCGGATGAGTCGATTGATCGAATCATTGTATAAAAAAAATTTGATGGTTCAACCGAAAAAAGAAGTCATTCAGTTAACCATAATTAATTCGCTAATTCTATGAGTACCTTCGATGACAATCAATCAATTTTTTCGTCTCATGATCCAATTTATCTTTACTTACCTTCAACTGGAACCTATTTTACCACGCACGTCGGCTAATAACCAACGAATTATTCCTCGGTTGGGGGGTATGTTTCGTTCTGCAATACAGCCAACTATCTCCCGAAGTTTAGCAATCGCGTCTCTGCGCTTCGGAACGGAGTATTCTAGCGAGGATAAGATGAATTTCAATCACGAAACAATTTACCGTCGCTCCGTTGCGATGCTCGCCAGGCATTTTATTCAGCCTCTCGGTACTCCGCACGTGGCTTACGCTCATGTATACGTTTTTTTTATAGACCAGCCTCTGCGGTAACAAATACGACGAGCAAACAGTGCAACGCCGTCATTCGCACGGCTTACGTATCTATCATATGATAATGATATATTTTACGTTATATTTATATTACGTAAGTATATATTTATAATTAGCTATATATATAATATATATATATTAATTTATTTATCGGGATATTTTATATATAGATACACATAAAATTTATGCACATGTATATATAAAATATTCTCTCATATTCACTCTCTTTCGTTCGCTCCATTTCAATAAGTCTCATTTGGTATGAAAATAATTTTGCGCGCCGGACGCGAAGTGAATCACGGGTGGCCGCATACTCACACTGCTCGGTACGCGATCGGCCCTCGTAACAATCGTCATAGTCGCAGTAATCTTCGGCGCCGCTACGACGGCCGTCGACGTCGTTCAGCAGTGTCGCGCACCACCAACGCCACCTTCGACTGCGGCCGATAAATACTAATTGGAAGCCCAGTCCGTGACTCGTGAATCACCTTCTGGCGGCGATCATTAAAAGCGGCATTAGGAATAGCGTTAATAGTAGAAAGAGCCTGTCCTCCGAGGGATAGGTGAGCCGAAGGCTCGTCGCGCCACTCGCGTCCTGGTGTGGCCTCTTCGTCGGCGAGCCGATCCCTCCGCCTCCGTACTCCCGGTCGTAATCTGCAAGCAGAATCAACAGTCGGGCGATGCACTGGTAAAACGTCGACTGTCGGACATGTTCGGTGGTACCCCTGGTATCTCATGTAATGGGGAAAGGTTTGATCCCTTCGTTGGCAGAGATAATTCAACTAAAGGTGCACAAAGTGGCAGGACATTTTTTTTATTCTGATGGAATTTTTAGATCACCTTCGCAATCAGCGAAGGTGATCTAAAAATTCATGAATTTCAAGTGGTGGACACAATACGGTGGACCAAATTATATACATAGACTGGCTTTGGGTGACACCCGGCATGGTAGGGTTTTTTTACTACTTTGAAAATTTTATAAGCCATTTTGAATTTTCGAATGTTGAGGTCGGATTCGCAATCGGGGACCTCAAAAACGCCAGGGTACGAATTTTCATAAAAATCGACTAACATTTTTCGATTTTGGTCCTTCATACTGGCGGCGCCATTTTGAATTTCTGAATCTTAATTTCAGATTCGGATTCAGTGACTCCCCAAAAATCATTGTTAGACCCCAAAAATGAATGTTTCAGTTTCAATATTTTCGGAAATTAGGAAACTTTTTCTAAACATCGCAATATAGTATTCCGCTTGTCTCCCAAATTTCGGGTCGCTAGTTTGAGTCTTGTGAAAGCTACCGCACGATATCGTATGTATATATTTTTTTGTAAAATCAAGATTACCTAAAATTCGTACCGCTTTACAAATCCCGCCGAAATCCCAACTGAATAGTCGAATTTTTACGAAAGTTAGTGTCCACGCGTTATTTATTTCTTTTTTTATTACAAACACCATAAAATCTGAATGTGTGACTTCACTTTCTAAAAAAAACCGTCAGTGCTTAAACAAATTTTACTGCAGTCCATTTCGGCTTGATATCTCGTGCCGTTAGTTACGACCAATGGAATTCACGAATTAGCTTTCGGGACACGAGAAGCGGTTGCGTCCTCTCGCGGTTTCCAATAAAAATGCAATGACGTGTTCCTTCCGTTAACGAGTAAAAGTACGAGAGGTTGCACTGTATATGCGGATCATTCGGGGCCGGGCGCACACAATGTTCGACAACCCACTGTGGAAATCACGGCGCTCTCTAGTCTGGGAAACTTCCCCCTCATAATACCCGCTCTCTCTCTCTCTCTCCCCGTTCCTGTCCTACCTAGTGGGTTGCACACCCTATATGCTTTCGTCGTATACAACGTACCACCTATTCATGACACAACACATGTACATTTATACCACGCGATCGCACGGGGGCGCCACATGTGTCGGTGCAAAGGAGAACGAGCGAATATACAGGGTGATCCAGAATCCCCGCACCAAACGAGTCCAGAAAGTCCGAAATGGTCTCAGGAACGCGTGTGCAAAATTTAAGATTTTAATTCCCAGTAGTTTTTTAATGAGAGCCAATTTGTTCTTAACTTGCTCTTAATTCTCTCTCAACTTGCTCTCAACTTGCTCTCAATTCGCCCTTAAATTACTCTCAAGTTGAGTGCGAATTAAGAGAAAGTTGAAGGAAACTTATTTTCAACTTGCTCTTAATTCACCTTAAAACTTACCCTCAACTTGCTCTTAATTCACCTTAAAACTTACCCTCAACTTGCTCTTAATTCACCTTAAAACTTACCCTCAACTTGCTCTTAATTTGCCCTCAACCTGCTCCCAACTTGAGTACGAATTAAAAGAAAGTTGAGAGTAAGTTGAGGGCGAATTAAGGGAAAGTTGAGGCTGTCATAAATCGGCTCTCATTCAAAAACTACCGGGACAAAAATCTTAAATTGTGCACAAGCAATCCTGGGACCGTTTCGGACTTTCGAAACCAGTTTGGTGCGGGGATTCTGGATCACCCTGTACAGCGGGCGGACGAGCGTCTCGCAGTAGTAACGGTACGTGTATGTGCAGACACCCGCAAGCCGCAACACTCGGGCGGACACAACCCGAGCCCCACCGCGGCTTATTTCATTCTCAGCAGCCACTTTGTTTCTGCGGGCCGCGGGCGCGGGGAACGAGCCGTCTCTGCCTTCTTCCTCCTCGCGTCCTGGGCCCGCCTTTCATCGCCTTCCTACGGGATTCCACGCTCATCACGCACCCGCTCGAGCGCGGCACTCCGTCTTGTCGCCGCGCTGCGCGGCTGCCGCAATAAACGGTAATTCTGCGCTGGATCGTAAAATCTCACTCACGTGCCGGAATGAGGAAAAATTTCGTTCTATCTGGAATGAATAATTAAGGCACTCTAGTCGGTAACCCTCGTGATGGAGTGTAATGTCGCGCCGGGCTAGGCCACGCGAAAGCTAATTAGGGGTTTTAAATTTTCCGGATTTGGAAGTAAGAAGTAGATGCGAGGCTTTACAGTTATTAGCTGACCCCCCACGAATAACTGAGATATTTTCTGGCAAAGAAAAACTATTTTTTGAATAACTATATTTTGAATTACTATTTTTCGTTATAATAACAATATGGATAGGATTCATTGATTACATTTGTACGTCATCAAAAAAATGATTCCTTCAAATAAAAGAATGGTAAAAAATAAAAAATAAAAATAAAATGTTTCCTTTTTATGGGGTTAAAATCTGAAAAAATTCGTACGTATTGAGAAAAACTAACGAATCATTTTCATTAAAAAAAATTTTGCGTCATCGGGATATTTGTTAAACTTTTTTTTTCATCAATTTGTTAACAACATTTTACAATTTTTATTATGCCAAATTAATATTTCCAGTACCTTTAACGCGCATGCATTTTTTCAGACTTTTACACCATCGAGAAATGTTTACTGGCTTTAAACTGGCTTAAGGCCAGTTTACAATTTCTTTTACTTTTGTTAGAACAACTGGGTCGTTTGCCTTACGTAAAAAGTATGCATCATATAGAAAATAAAATAAACATGTATCGCAATATTCAAGAATTAATGAAAATGACTGCGGTAAGACATATTTTGGCTCTCTGTTTCGTTTCGGGCAACATTTTTAACGCCAGCTTTTCCGACCTAGCACGCACTTTTGGGCTATAGAATAAATTACACTTATAGCCACATGAGAATAAATTTGCAGAGGAAAACGTTTCAAAAGGCGTTTCGCATATTTTCAATGTTTATTAAATGCCTGAATGACCGCGTTGTTTTCGTCATTTTGGTTCAACGCTTCAACCGCGAGGCGTATGTGCCGCGGGCAATGTACACGAATCATGTTTCGAAAATCATAGCAGCGACGTTTCGGTTGAACCGCGAGTACCGCGAGTCTCCCCCTAAATTTGTTTGTATATACCGCGCAGTTTGTTACGGCGTAAAAAATGCTTCGACACGTTTCGTGCGCTGTGAAAAGTGAAATTGAATATAAAACGGAATGCCTATTGGGGGGTGATGAGGGGCAACCGTAACGGCAAAATTGAATGTCAGACGGTTCATCGCAGCTCCCTGGTAACTGACATTGGCTTTCTTTACGAGTAAACTCACTTTTTTCGCCGTGCTTATCCTTTAATTGCCTTTCCCGACGTCACACAGTCACGATAGTTTCGTGCGGCCTCTCATCCTCGACTTCGATGATTTGCTTCGCGTGCCTCGGCAACCCGGCCGATTCTACGCAGGGAGAGTCGGACTTACGCTCGGTAATTTTTCTTCGTGTACCAAAGTCTTGCCGGGAACGTCGAACTACAAACCCCGAGAATTCCTTTCGCGTGCCGCACCCGGCAGAAAACTCTGTACCAAGTTCGAACCGCCCCCCCGTTTCCCTCGAACCGTCTCGCTCCCGTTGCCATTCCCTTTGCCCTGTCGATCTTCCCACCCCACCCCCCGAACGCTTCTTAAAGTAACCTGGGAAGACGCACGTTTTCACTCGGTAAAAGTTCTCGTAAAGCATTGACGCTGCTGCGGTGAAAATCGGCGAGACGTGACTTCCCAGCTGCGGCACGTGACACAAGCAGCATGAACAATATGGAGGATCTCAGGGGGATAGTAATTTTTCGAAAACGTCGTTTCAATCCGCGGAGTCGTTCTTTGATTTTAAAGTTCGAACATTAAATTCGAAAACCTCGCACCCTTTTTGTACCTGCACGATCGTTTACAGTGAGGGGATTTTTAAGGGATCATCACGGTGTGACATTTTCAAAAAATCGTTTTTTTTGCATTATCGGACGGTATACATTGTTATAAATATTATCTCAAATTTTTTAATCGAAATTCGAATTACTTTGGATGGACCTGGCATCGCCGATTGATTGTAAGTAAACGATTTATATGAAAAGTTCTCACTTCAAACGCGTTTATCTCGGAATGGTGTTTTTCAAAACGGTGTCAAGGGAAGAGTTTTCAAGCTATCCATTTCAAATTTGGACAGAACATTCTTCTCGTCATTCTCTATCGTCCTCTGGAAGCTTTTTTTTAATCTTCCTATTTTTTTTACGAAAAACTGTCGAAAAAAAGGCTAAATTTGACACGTTTTGTTCAAACCGCCGCCATTTTGTCAAATTAAGAAAGCCTCCATAGGGCGATAGCGGCTTTCCTACAGATTAATAATCTTTTTGAAATTTTTTATTCAGATAAGGATTAAGGCCGCAAACCTGGACACCATGCAGCGCCTTTTTTAACCGGACATTTCAATAATTTATAACAATATTGAACAATAAATAAATAAATTTACAAAAATTAATTTTGTACTCTTCATTAGTGCCTTGATTTGTACAAAAATAAACCAGACCGATTAGTTTATCCTAACCATAAAAAAAAAAAAAAATCCTGGAAATCTGTGAGTTTTCGACGAGTCACACTGTGATGATCCCTTAAACAGTTCACTGTATTCTGTTCGAAAAAAACTGTACTTTGTGTTTCATTATATTTTTCCACAAAGATCGGTAATCAAATAAACGATGAGACACGAATTCATTTTTCAGAGCAAGAGTTACAATCCCCAAAAATAACGAGTATAAACACTTGCCGTAAAATAAGAATGCAGGGGACATTTTATATAATTTGGAGTGACATAAAAAGAAATGCTCGAAAAAAAAAAACGATTCACTAAAACAAAGCTTCCTTGACGAAGAAGCAAAAGCGAGAGAGCCGAATGAATACAGCGATTAAGAAAAGACGGACGAATTGGCTTCGGAAGAGCGACGGGTTAAACAAATAGTGACACGCGGGAAGCAATTAATTAGCAGGTGATGTGGAGTGTGCTGGAGCTTCGGGGCGGGCTATCAGTCTCTCATGTATTACTGCTCGGTGGTTTGTACAGCCAGTCAGTGCCGCAGGATGCGCGGGTGAGGAAGAGAGAGAGAGAGAGAGAGAGAGAGAGAGATCGAGTTTTCCCGGGTCCGCGCTAAACTTGAAGGAAGATCTTCTCCTGAATGGCCTGACGAGATCCAATTTCCTACGTATATTTGTGGACTACGCTGGTCAGAATTAGTATATAGCGGAGTGGAAGCGGCGGGGCTACATGGACGAGCTGTAGTGGAAGCGATGAAGTAGCTAGGATCGATCGACTCGCGTGCGCCAAAGGGGATAGATGTTCGGAGTTGAGCGCGAAAGGAAATTCCGTGGCCTTCGACTACTGCAATCCTGGCGTGCCTCGAGGCTACCAAGCGGCATGTTCGTACTACGTAGTAACATCGCCCGTTTTTCAGTAATTGAAAGTAAACGTCACGGACCGGAATTTGCTGAGAGGCGTAGCTGCGAGTTGGAATAAGACTTTCAACGTAGTCATTTCGAAAGTCCGGTAATATCAACACGTAAATTAACATTTTGCAGTCCCAACGGATAAATTATAACACGCTAGTCCAGCCTATGATGGAGTTTCGTAACCTTATCTTATCTCCTGTACAAACGGTGTTTATTATAGAGGTTGCGTTTCTAATCGTTTTCGTCTAACAGTTGGGTCACGTTTTTTTTTTTCGTCCAGGTACGAACAAACCAAGCAATTAGGCATTAGTCAAAGATAAAACTTCATTTAAGTTGAAGATAACACTCTGAGGAAAATGTAACTCCACTTGTTGCAACCCTCCGTTACTTGAAAAGAAAGGTACATTTTCCGTGCAGAATACTTGGATGTGATGAAAAAAGTTAGACGTGAAAAGACAAAATTATGCAAACGAAAATTTGAGCAATTATAAATTCACAAAGTGATCGCACGCGATCCTTCCGGATGCCTCGCTGCTACAGTATGACCTCGATTCGTGTTCGAGACTGGAAATCCTATCGTCAAGTAGACGCGAGTGTGAGAGGACCACAGGTACCTTAGTTTCGCATAGACTCGAACGTTATTGGCCCCCCCCCCCCACTTGTTGGCCGAATCTGGTCGTCCGAGTTTCAAGACCTGCGATCCGACAACGAAGGAGGTCATACTGTATATTAAAACGTCCGCAAAAAAAAAAGAAAAGTCTATGGAATGCCATTTTTTTCAGATTTTTATCTAATCTTTGAAATTTGTACATATTTTCCATACCAAAAAAAACACAAATTTCGAAGATTGGATAAAAATCTGAAAAAATGCATATGTGTACAGAAAAATAAAGAAACCATTTTCATGCAAAAAAAAACTTGGGTCAACGAAATATTTGCTACACCATTTTTTTTAAATCAATTTGTTATTAACATTTTGGAATTATTATTATGCAAAATTGATCTTTTCAGTACCTTTAGTATGCATGATTTTTTCAGATTTTTTCTAGAGTTTATGCGAATTGAACACTTCGCGCTCCATCCTTAACTGCACATGAAGTACCTGCCTAATATGTTATACCTACAAACCATAGCTTATAGAAAAATTCTGCAAACCCATCAGGATCAAAAGAAGATGCGTAACTAAGGCACATGTGAACGCAAAGCTCTTTGAAAGGCCATAGAAGAATCGAAAGAGAAACAATTAATATCAAACGATTAAACGTGTCGCTGAGACCGGCCGGCGTTCCACACGAAAGGATGAGTTTATTTTCCCTCTGTCGCCAATCCTCTCCTCTTTCTTCCTACTGGCGAAAAAGTGGGGAGTATTGACAACGGGTGGTGAGGGGACCAAGAGACGAGGGGGGGGGGGGGGGGGTGAGTTGGTGCTTCCCCCCACCTCACGACCGCAACATACACCAAAGACTGCTATTGTCGAAAAAATACATGTCGCTGCCATGTGAAAAAAAGAAAAAAAAATGACATGGCTTCCGGATGTACTACCTGCGCTGGCATTGCTGAATTCTCGCTGTGTAGTTAAGGGGCGGGGATGGCAATAGGGCCAGACGGACAAATCTCTGTGGCTGTCGTGGAAATCGATAGACCGCCGGTACTGTGGGAGCCCCGGGGCTCCCTCGTCGAGCGCACCGGACTCGCTGATTGTCATTTCGTTCCCCATCGATTTCACGACTGTCGCGTATTCGTTTCCGCATTAATAATAAGCCGATGTTTCAAGGCACCGCCCGGTCGATGCTCATTTTGCAGCGTCTCGCGAATTCCCTCGAACATCCGCGTAGACTTTGGTGATGCCGTCGAGACCGATCGACACTCAATACCTTTCGAGACGAGACGGGAGATGTGATCTCGAATTTCGAAATGTCTCAAACGAAATTTTCGAAAAGTCTCGAATTAAAAAAATGCGTTTTGCAACGAAAAAAGTATAATTGATATAAAAAAAAAGTTTTTTGAGTATTTCTTAATACTTTTTGAATATTTCTCAGTATTTGAGAGTCGAAAAAAGTATAATTAATTTTTTTTTAATATTGAGATGCAAGAATAAATTGTAGATTACATAATAAACAAACAAGCAAGGGGGGCTTCAATGGACACAAATGAAACACCTGCCAGTTGGTGGCAACAGTTGGGTGCCCCGAGAACAATAGCATCAAGAATGAATATTCTTGAGTTTCTCTTATATCGATTTGACATCCAAATAAATAAAATTATTGTATATTTTCCGAAAATATAAATATAGTTATAATTATATATTCTGGATACGAAATATGTGAATATAATTATTATATACTTTCCAGAAATACATGAAAATTATATTTATTTGGATGACAAATTTATATAAGAGGTATCAAGAATATATCTAGAATATTTGTTTCAAAACATTTTTTCGGTTTTTCGTGATCAGTCAAGATAAAACTTTTTTTTTCGATTCAAGTCCAAAGTCTCGTCTTGTCTCGTCAAGTGGCATCACCAGTCATTGCAGACGCAGGATGGCTTCTTCTTTGACGAAGATTGAAGCACATAATTATTGTGCTAATGTGCTATATAGTAATTCCGCATGAGGTACCTCGGGGACCGACCAACATTCCAATTACACTAATTAATTATCCAATGGCGCAACCGAGATAAACGTCATTATCATCGCTGCCAACGCGGATAACCCGTTCACCTCTGTGTCCCGCACAGTCAGAAATCCGTAGGGTAAAGTGAAGCACGTCAAAGGAAGACGATACTTATGGTTAGCACGACAGAATAAGCGCGGGAACGCGTGAAACGTGTTTCATCTCATTCAAATGGGTATTTACTGACCTGGATCCCGCCATTCCTCAACCTCGTAGTCGATGGGCCTCTGACGTAATTTCTTGTTGCCATTTCGACCTGAAATCCAGTTACGTTTCATTTTCGTATGTTTTTAATTATGGCGGCTGCGCCCGTGGAAGAATTCGTGAGTTTATCCCTCGAAATCACGAATAAATCAATGAATAGTCGGACCACGACCTTCTTTTTTTATTGAAAAGCGAAACGGCAGAAATCTAATTATTGCAAATGAAACCATTTGCTAGGACTAATCATGCATTATTGGGTTTCAAAATAACTCAGGATTAATTCGTTTAAATTACCGTTCTTCTTCAGCGACGATGTCACCTGATTTGTCGCCTGCGTCGTGGTCGTCGACGGCGCTGGAATCTCTGTAACAGCAGACCAAAATATTCAAATTTATTAGGATGCGCTTTAAGGGCAAAATATTCGAATTTTCTTGGCGTCACCCCAGATTATGGTCAGAAATAAAATTAAAATAAGATGTGCAAAGGAAATCCAAGACTGATGCATTTTTTACAAAATCGTACATTTTAAATTGAAGAACCACATTAATATTTTATTTGATGGCAAATAATTGATTAGCTGTGATGTATGGTCGAGATCGGTGTAATAATATTACGGAAGGATTTTTTAAAATTTTTATGACAACTTATTTTACGAGGCAAATACATGATGAAAATTTGACCAATAAATGGGATTTTTTGTTTACAACTCCGCCAAAAAATCAAATTTCATTTTTTTTCCTTCGTTCAATCACGATTACTACGCATGTATTAACGGAATATGTTTCGTTTTTTAATTTTAGATGAACGAGTCATGAATTGTCCTGTCCACACCGAGTGCACTTTTTTTTGGAGGTCAAGGGAAATGAGGTCCCTATGGTTGGATTTTCATCATTTTAAAACGAAAATTTCACAAAATACTCGTGAAACATGTACCTTCGATATGCTAAATTGTTTAAATAAAATATATCATTGGTTACATTTTTAAAAAATTAGTAGAAATACCCTTTTTTGAGCCTCTGAAACCCTTAACATATATTAGAATTAGTTTCGAATTTAAGGTCTATAAGATCAGATGAGTTGAGGTCAGGTCAAATCACGTGCAACACCCGGTATCCCATTTTCACTGCAAAGCAGGCATCATTTCACCGATCGATTGAGCCCAAACGACGGCATCCGAAAGCAAATCGAAAGCCTTTCGGAACGAGCGAAGTTTTAATTTCGGCCAATTTATATTCGTCGTTCTGGTCGACTTGAGTCTCGAGTGAGAATCGGGAAGCCCGAGAATCAGGACAGAGATAGAGGGGGGAAAAAACAGGAAACGAGTAAAAGTATAGAGAAAGCCCCGCGGCACGTCGGTGAGGGCCCCACAAACTAGTAGCACGCGTATGTGCAGAGGATTCGATTTAATCGCCAATTACTCAGTGTATTTTGATAGGCAAAGAAGCATCAGCTGGGCCCGCAGGTTTCTGCCTTCCCCGCCGACGATCGACCGACTGGAATTACTTTGCAGGTGGTCGATAACCGGAGATTCCGTAACCAACGGGAGAACCTCCGCTGCGTTCCACGATGGAGGATCGGAAATCGATGATTTATCCTTTGTAGTCGGGCTGAATGGGGTAGACATCGACTATCTAACGTTGTATAGCAATCACGCTCAATTGAATGTCATCTTTAGTATAATGCATATGACGTCGTGTGCGCGAGCGGCTTCATTACACCGGGCTATTGGCATTAATACAACCGTGACATTCATCTGCTCATCCGTTACATACGTGATGACTACCCCAGTTGTGTGGATAATCAGTCGACGGCTATTCACGGGTTTCAGACAGATGGGAGTCGTGGATAACTCCGTTTCAATCCTCACAAGCATTGCCGTTCGATAGCTGGCTTGTACCGGGTGTTCAGGATTGGGAAACAGGCGCGATGGACATCTGACTGATTACGAAGTAATTATAGGTGATTTCGTCGGTGCACTCACCGTCCAGCTTGATGACGCCGTCCGTTCCACCCAGCGAGTTCTGGGCGACGCACTTGTAGGAACCAAAGTCCTTGGGACCGACGTTTCGGATCTTCAGCATCATGTACTTGTTGTAGCCGGTGTCGGTGTACTGCGCCTCGTACTTGTCACCTGCAATCGAATGGTAATAGCCTGGGCAAGTAAGACCAAGTTCTTCGTTTCCATTAACCTGGAGGCGATGCTAATCGAGACACGTGACACGTGCGATCAGAAAAAAATCCGGTGTTGGTAATATTGCAGTGATAAGGAGTTGTTATTGCAATAGATTGAAGTTAGGGTGACTATACAGGGTGATCCGGAATCTCCGCACCAAACGAGTTCCGGAAGTTCGAAATGGTCCCGGGAATGCGTGTGCAAAATTTAAGATTTTTATTCCTAGTAGTTTTTTTAATGAGAGCCAATTTATGACAGCCAATCTCAAGTTTCCTTTAATTTGCCCTCAACTTACTCTCAACTTTCTCTTAATTCGCCCTCAAGCCGAGAGGGCGAATTTCTTAATTTGTACTCAAGTTGAGAGTAAGTTGAGGGTGAATTAAGAGCAAGTTGAGAGTAAGTTGAGGGCGAATTAAGAGAAGGTTGAGAGTAAGTTGACAGCGTATTCTCTGATTTGCTGTCACAAATTGGCTCTCATTCAAAAACTACTGGGAGGAAAAATCTTAAATTTTGCACACTCGTTCCTGGGACCATTTCGGACTTCCAGGACTCATTTGGTGCAGGATTCTGGTTTACCCTGTATGAGACCGTTGCTGTATCCGGAAAATGATTATCGTAACTGCTGGAATAGTCGCTATGCCTTCGATTTACAATTGAACTCCTCTACTCGCGTCTTGCAAATGTACAAACGTTCAAATGTAGGAACACACAGCCAGCACAATACGCGAAATAAGCTATCATCTGTCATTTGACTTTACAACCGCATCATCAGCCTACCACATTTTTTTCTGAGTGGGTGATACGCGCGGGTTCTCTTTTTACAGTTTCACGGGAAAAATATAATTACCAGAGACAATCATGTCGCCCGCTTCGGTCGTCCAATAGTTGATCGAAGTCGGGTAAGCCTCCGTATGACACTCGAGTGTAACGTCCTGTCCGATATAAGCCCCTTCCAATTGGTTAGGTATCGACAACATTGGCGGAACTGTGTTAGATGGAACAAACAAAGAAGATATATATATATGTACGTGCCTCACACAGGCATTGATGCTCCGGTAGACTGTAATTTGCCTGTATTCCACTGAACCTTCGCTTCCTATCTGAAATAATTCGCACCCACAACGTATCCCGACTTCGTTATCTCGAAGGCTGTTTAGGCCAAGTGACCATTCAATTCAACCCGGTCATTTTTAGTGTTGTAAATCCTAAATAAATAGTTTTAAATAAACAGTTTTGTCCCTAAATTTAAATCAAATTTGTCTCTAAAGTTAAATAAATAGTTTTGTCTCTAAATTTAAATCCCTAATTTTTATAGAAATAAAATTGATGGTACGATTGGCTTTGTGATTACGTTTTTATAATAATAACTCGTAATGATTCAATATGATGTGTAAACTTTTAAATAGGGGCAAGAAATATTAATTTCCCATAAAACTTGATGGTAATCTTTTTGAAAAAATGGAGAAATACTGTTAATGCATTGCGAAAATAATGGAGGACTGTGCTGGTCCACTTTTCTCACAATTTCTCCCAAAATGTAATTAAAAATTCGATTTTCTTTACGGCTGCTCAAAAGTTCACGTATCATTTTATAATCGCTTCAGGTCATCGTTATAAAATAATAATTAGAAAATAAACTGTTGTGTAAACTTTAATTCTTAAAGTAATGGGGACTTACAACACTGGTCTCCATAAAACAAACTCATTGGCAAATATCGACAAAACCGCGGCGAGGAAAAGCCGAAAGCAGACCGCGAGTTGCGTGCAGGCGAAAAGCATTTAAAATAATTGAAACGCACTTTGGGGCGCATCCGGGATTCTCGAGTCTGCGGCGAGTCTATCGATGCGGATAAACTCGACCTTTAATGCCTCGAGGTAACTTCAAACTTTACGATACGACGTAAATCATGTTTTACTACCTATATCTCTTCACTTGGGAGAATTACGCGTGTGACCACTGCGTATATACGCCGTACGTGTGCGGTGTTTCTTGGGGAAAGTACGAGTGAGAGAGAAAGAGATATAAAAAAAAGCAGGAACGAACGGACGGACGTCTCTCGAAGCTTTTTATTATCATTTGATGTGCTTTCCGAGTCTCGATATCTTCCGCAAATCAGGAGGGTCGTTCGTCGAACGCGTTTCACGACCCCCGACGTGAATCCTATCTTATAAGACGCCGCGGTATATATGTTGCACAAGCGACGAGGGGTTCGTCGGCCACCGTTAGACAACAGTGACATCGATTTTTCACGATCGCTCGTTTTCTTTCTGCGGTTTCTACGCAGCTGATGGCACCATATATGTTAGTATAATTAGTATACATCAGTATTTATGCACAATATTAAGAGGCAATATTATTGCCTCTTAATATTTTTTATTTTTGAATATTATTGCCTCTTAATATTTTTTAATTTTTCAATATTATTGCCTCTTAATATTTTTTTATTTTTCAATATTATTGCCTCTTAATATTTTTTAATTTTTCAATATTATTGCCTCTTCATATTTTTTTATTTTTCAATATTATTGCCTCTTCATATTTTTTAATTTTTTAATATTATTAACACTTAATTTTTTTAAATTGCATTTTTTTAAGCAAAATGGGTAGCAAAAACCACAATTTAAAAAAATTAGACAAAATTCTGAAAAAATTCATACGTATTTAGAAAAATTAATGAATAATTTTCATCAGAAAAAAAGTTGGGTTGCCGGGTAAATTGTTGAACAATTCATTTTTTCACTAATTTGTTAACAATAATTTGGAATTATTATTATACAAAATCAATCTTTTCAGTACCTTCTTAACGCTTGATATTTTTCAGATTATTGTCTCATGGATAAGGGTTCGAAATTTCCCCCGAAACTCACATTTGGCGGGACTGTACCGGGACTAACTCCTTAAACTACTCAGACGCCTTAAAAAAATATTCTGATTTACTTAGCATTAAATCTTTTCACTGCTTCTTCTTTTTTTCAAGATTTATCATTTTTTTGTCTTTTGGGGAGATTTTGTCCGGGGAGATTTTGTCCGGGGGGTTCCGCGTTTTACTTACAACATTTTGTTCCTCATATTTCAAAAACCAAATAAAAAAAGTATTAAACATTAACCTTGAAATGCGTTGATATTCGTACGTATTCAACGTTAATACTCGAATAGCCTTCGATGAACCCGCCACGACATCAGACGCTTATTGTTAGGCCGCTCGAGCTGCGCAGCTAAAATATCTTAACGCGTCAAGAAGTATCAAGAAACTTGATAGAGTGTATGCGAGGCGCACCGTGGGCGACGGTGTGTATCAGGAAAGTTAACAACCCGGGTGGCATGGAGAAACCGGGGGGAGCCACGGGATCCTCGTCCGTGGTTCCGAATCGCCGGCACGAGGGGTGAGTAACACACCGGAAAAGATGCTTTGGTTGGCACGCACCTCCGGCGCGAGCGTGACGGTGCGGCGAAACGGTTGGACATCGAGCATATCCCCGGGCCGTGAGAGTGCTCGCTCGTAAATCGAGGGCTTAATGAGACGTTGAGCGCAGGGCCGCGAAGCGTACGGCCATGCACGGGGCACCTCGGCTACCCCGGCACACTTTTTATCGTTCGTCGTTTCGCCGACGCGTATTCATCCGTTCGTGATGCAGAAACCCCGTTGGGTCATTCGATTAGAAATGGCTATTCCCTTCAATCAAAATACAGACATGCGATTGGGTAATTTCCAGGCAGATAGGACGGCGTCAGGTGTTTAAACGTACCGGCGGACACTTCACGGGGGTTTCACCATTAATTTAGGACGAAATAATCGGCCAACGCGCGGACGCGAAATTACGTCGAAGCCCCCGCCGGCTTTGTAAACTTGGGCGCTACGTATGATGGGGCACAAAACGTATTTATGGGACAATATTTTCTTATCAGGCGCGATAAATCGGATTGTGATCATTTTCCGAATGGGTGTATGCATCATGATGGCTAACAGTAGATGTTATAATCTCTCTATAGACGCCCAAGTGAAAAAAAATGTCTATATATTTTTTTCTATATATAACGATATTATTTTTAATATAAATAAATGCCCATGGGCATATATATTCCGTATTAAATTTGTATATAATGAATGTACAGATAATTTAATTATGTCTAGAAGATATAAGAACTTTATAAATTATATATATGGAATTAATGATGAATTCTGCGCTGACTATGTACAGACCGTATACAAAATCGTGAGGCTGCTTATTTGTATGTTCATTGTATATAAATTTAATATGGAGTATAATATGATTTAATATGGAATATATATGCCCAATTCCATATGTGAGCGCTGTACATAATTTTATACAAACCATTGTTTTTCTCCTAGGCGGGCGGGGGGGGGGGGGGCGTTGGGGCACGAATCTCTATTTACTATATTTACATGTATTCCCATTACAAAGTGAAAGGAATTGACGTTTTGGTATATATTCACATTACAGATATACTGCTGATTACACAGGTATTATAAACACATATTTGTTTTCGGTAAATCAAAAAATCCCCACACAATCAATAATCCCACTTTATCCCGCCATCATATCGGATAGCGCATTTGAAAACACCGCTCAGACAGTTCAAAGGATTTCCCCCCGTGACTTTTCGTGCAAAACAATCGGCAGCGTCGACTACACAGGAGATAAATTCCGTCGAAGCCCCGCGGAATTGTAAATTCGTGTGTAATCTGCGTAATGGGCGCGACCCGAGCTTCCGTATTTATAGGCCAGTAGTTTCTTGTAATTCACGATAAATCGGATGTTGATCATTTTCCGAATCGGATGTGCCATGTATGCGCGGGGACTACAACGGGATTTTCTGCTTCTATATTTACAGCGGCTCCTTTTATATGTGCGTCGAAACTTGATCATTCTGCATAATGGGTGCAATGAACGGTTTGCAAAACACCCACGTTGCAGGTATATAGGGCAGTAACAGCGCTGGTAGCAGCAGCAGCAGCACCAGCAGCGATTCAATTGATACCATCCGGTTGCAGCAACGATTCCCCGTGTTGCATTCAATAGTCGGGAAATAGCTGTCTCTCGGTCTAGAGGGGCGCAGGGGGGCAAAGGGGGGCTGGGGATAGGGGGAGAGTGTTCTCGCGCACTCTGCGTGACACTCTCCTTCTGTACATCGACGACGACGGTGCTGCTATACTCTCCGGATACATTCCGAACGTACGTGACTCGAAATCGTACAACTCTCGTCGTCGTCATGTTCGGTCTGTATAAATCGTCGCGCTTTCCGTTAAACCCAATCTCTCTCTCTCTTCCCCCTCGAAGTACCCCCATCGAGAATCAATAATTTCGCATGTAACGGCGATGACTCAGTACATCGTCGTTCGACGAAATATTCCTCATCGAAAGATCCTGGTTATGAACTCGATAGCGCTACTCGGTTTCACCGAAATATCGTTCATTCGGGCCTCTCTCGCCACTTAACGATAAGATTTAATGCTGTTAAGGAGGTCCTGTCGTGTAGAGCTGGTTTCGCATAAATTCGAGAAAACTGAACACGAGAACTGCAAACACTTCTCGATGGTATACAATTCTGACAACATTCATGCACATTAAAAGTACTCAAGAGATTCATTTGGCATAATAACAAATCCAAAGTGTTATTAACAAACTCACGAAAAAAAATTATTGCTTGACAAATATCCCGATGACCCGAATTTTTTTTTATGAATTCGATTCGTTAATTTTTCTAAATACGTATGAATTTTTTCAGATTTTGAAGTTAACTTTGAAATTTACGTTTTTTATAGGGTGAAATAACACAAATTTCGAAGTTAACTTAAAAATCTGAAAAAATTCATACGTATTCAGAAAAATTAATGAATCATTTTCGTAAAAAAAATGTGGGTCACCGTGATATTAGTTAAATAATAATTTTTTTCGTCAATTTGTTATAATATTTTACCATTATTATTATGCCAAATTAATATTTCCAGTACCTTTAGCATGCATGAATTTTTCAGATTTTTATACCTTTTATACTTCTCGAATGTTTGCAATTTTCTCTCAATATTCTCGAATTTATGCGAACTGAAGACTATACGACAGGACCTCCTTAAACTTGTTGAGTGTATGCTAATTTTTAAATCCAAGACTTATCCTCATTTTTTTTGCTCCTTTTTAAAACTTCTCTATACATATAGTAACGCGGGTTGCACTCTGCGCAGCCACTGCGTAATTCACGATTAATTATGACAGTGGCCGGATGAATATTAACACGGGGCTATGAGCTTTTTCCACACCCGGTCATACAGCGAAGGTGCACTCGGTGGAATTGCATATACAGCTGGGAAGTCAGTGTGGTATCGCAAAGAGTTAAATTATACCAGATGAGAACGAAAAACTTTCGCTGTGGATTGGAATTGCAGAGGGAAGAGAGAGACTCTAATTTCATTCTTTTCACGTTCATCTTTTCTTCCCGACTTCCGACTCACCGCGAGGCGTGCAATCTCCCGATATATTAATTCAATTTTCCGTATAGTGCGCTCAGCTTCCTTATTCCATTCTTGCTATCTCTCCGTATATTCTTCAAGCGCTTTCTTGCTCCATCTCGACACCCCACGAGAAACAGCTTCGGGTTTTCTTCTTTAAATACCTACTTTTCTGATGCTTCTACCGGAGGCTCGATTGTTATGAAAAAATAATTGCGAAACAAACTAAATAAATACATTATCCGATACTGCGGTGCATTGGTTTATTGCGAGGCTCCCTGTGGACCACATTATAGGCAGTCGGTGGTTCGAAAGCCGCTGCTGCAATTTTATATTTTTCGAAAGCACGATGTCTATATTAAACTACAAAAGTGTATTTCGGAATTCATACATATCTTTTTTTTTTCATCACCTTAAAAATGCCTATGACCAGTTTTTTCCGTTTGAAAATACATGACTATGAATTTACAGCAAAAGTCACAAATCATGACGAAAATAATGGTACGACATAAAATAATAACCAAATTATAATATTGATTATCGTCGAGTTAAATCTCTTATTTCCGTATCCATAAACACGTTTGCGAAGGTTCAGCAGAATAATCTTCTCCACCGCAACAAAACATATACGATATCGAAAAAAAACTCACATTGAACCCGAAGGGCGACGCGAGCGCTGACCGACGGTGGAACTTCGTTGGATGCGATGCACAGATAAGCCCCCATGTGTAGTCTGCTTATCTTGACGATGTGTAGAACCTCCCCGTTCACCACGTTCACTATGAAACAACAATAAATCTTGTGTTATACAGCCACCAAATAATGTACTATCGATGCGATTACGGCTTAGAGCCAGTCTATCCCACGTCCTCCTTATAATAACACCAGGGTATACAATCTTCTTAATATAAAAACTGTTAAAACGGGCCAACGACCAGCAGGCAACGCGATTTACGGACGTTCATGAACATGACGATGTAACAACCCGAGTTGAAAATCTGCAGCATTACATCCGGCTCGAATCAGGCCCTGACCAGGCCCTGACCAGGCTAATAGGGCCTGATCAGGGTCTGATCAGGTCCGGATGTAACGCTACAGATTTTCTACTCCCGAAAGAGTGCAACGCGCGTTGTTTCTGTTGATGCCAACTACCTTATGACACGGCAAAATTTCTCCACATCACTTTGACAACCTGACACGGCAAATCTCGGCCACAACAAAACTATCCCATGACGCAACTCGACACCGCAGCATCGCCCCCGGTTTCAACACGACACGGCAAAACCAAACCCTGGCTCAAATGAATACAGACCCAACTGGACACAGCCTGGGCGGTTGGAAAACGAGCTTTGGCTCAACTGGACACAGACTCAACTGAACAGGCGCCATATCAAATCCGTTCGGTGAAGCAGAATTGTTTTATCGATCGTTCCTAGCAATTTACCGTACGGATCTAATATGGCGCGTGTTCAGTTGAGCCGAAGCTTGTTTTCCAAACACCCAGGCTGTGTCCACAGATGGGTCTGTGTTCAGTTGAGCCGCGGATCAGTCTTGTCGTGCCAAAAGTTATGAGACCGGGGATAGACTTGCCGTATTGAGTTGCGCCACGGCAAAGTTTTGCTGTGTCGAGTTGGTGATGAGTTGAGTTTGTCATGTCAAGTTAGAGGCGCGACCAATTTCGTCCAATTTTACAGTGTCCAATTGTTCATGTCGAGTTGGGTCTGTGTTCAGTTAGGATCTGTAGAAACGACGTAAAACCGAACAAAGAGAATATTTATATATTTTTATTATCAAGAGCTGTATCCGCAAATGCCGTGTTAAGTTAGAGATGCGACCAATTCTGTCCAATTTAGTGTCCAATTGCTCATGTCGAGTTGGGTCTGTATTCAGTTAGAATCTATCGAAACGACGTAAAGCCCAATAAAGAGAATGATATGTTGCTTATCAAGAGCTGCATCTGCAAATGCCTGGGCAAAATGGTCACACATAAGGTTTACTCCCCGCACGGCGCATGAACCGCAGTTGGAAGGTACGCTGAGTACAGGATATTTCTGGTGCCCTCGAGGCGCAGTACGACGCACCTATTATATGGACCCTCTTCGACAGCTCCGGAACCGCTAGGGCAACGTCATGCGGCAGTAACGTGCGCAACAGTACACCACCTTTTCCCACATATAACGACATTCAATAAAATATTCCAAGCTGCAAGCGGTTTGCCCAAGCGGTACCCGAGGAAGACGCGGATGTTCGCATCGGAATCGCATTGAAAACCTCAACGACCGAGAAGTGCGCACGCGATCAAATTTCTGTTGAACAGAATTTTCGTCGCGCCCTCGCGGATTTCAGGATTTCGCATATACCATGTTTAGTTGGTCCTGCGGCGAACCAGTTCCCGAGGATCAGGCGCAATGTGCGACGATCATAAAATCGGGCGATCGTAGACAAGCCACTACAGCGCGAAAGGCCCAAGCCAATGTACTCAACGGAGTTCGAGACGTAAAAGTGAATGGACCACGTCCGCCAAGCTGAGCAAACCTTTGCAGCCAGCAGTTTCACCGCTTTCCTTTTTTTTTTGCCCTTAAGTTCTTCCTTTTTCTCATTCCTGCGAACTTTGTTGCTCGGGTTTTAAACGCTTTCTTACGCACCCGAGCGACCGCGGAACGACTGGGTGTGCGCTCGCTTTTCGCCTGTAAGAGTGCGGTGATTTCGAAGAGTGCGCGACGACTTGCGGGGACGGTCGTTAACCGCGCGTTCCGGCGGAATCAGAGCCCGAACCGCGGGCGATGCAACGGACTCCGTCTCGCTCAGCCATTCTCGTAAAGTCGTTTCATTTCCGATGATCGAAATACTCGCAAACTTTGTCGTTGAACGACCGCAGAACGAAGCCAACGACTGATTATTATTGTTGTTATATATTTAAGTTGTTCATGTGCTGCGCTCGGTATGGCGGATTAGAAATGTCAACGGGGAAGGTGGACGAGCAATGTTTAACTTACTTTTTTGTTGGGATATACATAAATTTCTATACACATTATACAGCATTAATACAGATTCGACGACTTACGCTTCTAAGAGGTCTATAATTGGTCTTATGAATTACTTGTTTATTCTTACTTTTAGAGTCGGATCCACTTTATCGACTTGTGGGTTGAAGAATTGATTGGTTTAAAAGTATTCATAAGCTTGAAGGTATAATGAAGGAACTCTTGGCCAGGGCTTGGAGAATGTATGTTCAGTTAAAAAATGTAATGACACTATTTGAGGATACCTTTTTTTTGTTCATTTATAGTTTTCAATTTCCTATTTATTTACGGGGGACTTCTACCCTAGAGCACCATTTTTCATTTTATTTTTTTGTCGGAAAACGAATAATAGTAGACGACTATGGTTTTTTTCTACTTGTCACTTACGTTTTATTGTATACTACATTTATTCGTTTTCCTACAAAAAAATAAGATGAATAATGGTGCTCTAGGCTGGAAGTCCCCCTTAATCCCTTAAAAAAAATCATAATATTCGGGTGTCCCATACTGGGCATCACATTTTTTGCCAACGCTTCTTAAAACCTGTTGATACATAATTTTCAAGTAAAAAAAAAACAAGAAATCTATGTTATTGGCACCTTTTTAGGAACCACATTTTCTTATGCATCCCATACAGGACACCCCTCCCCCCTACTTCAAAACCCACATTCCTTCAAAACGTCTGTAACGAAGCAACCATTTAATTGCAGTACGACAAATTGTAAGTGCACGCGGCGCATCTTCTCAGCTCCGTCACTTCGGGAAATAATGGCAATATCCAGGAAAAGAAGCGACAGCTGCAAATGGCTGTATTGGGAAGCGACGTCGAAACGACTACACGTAGAAATGTCGCGGGAGTTGCTCAAAGAAGCACTTCAATCGCAGTAGATAGGAAGCGGGGTTGCGTGTACATTGGGAACCGGGCAGGCCAAGTCCCGGCTGACTTCGACGGCGACTACACGCCGAACGTTTATTGGATACCGTACGACAAAGAGTACTTCGCGCCTTCGCGTCGCGAAATCCATTTGCATCGCTACGCTTTCGTTTCAGCGGGAATTGCCCGGGAGCGTTTATTCAACTTTCCGGGATATCCGTCGCTGGTCCGCGAGAGTCACTTGCGTGATTTTATTGATTGTTTTGCAACTTTGTTTTTTTTTTCCGAAAGTTTCGCGGATACAGAGAAAACGTGGAAACCCATCGAAGGCTCCTCGTATAGTGAAAGATAAAACGAGCGTTCATACACGCCCCGGGATAAAAAAAGACCCCGGCTTATTTGCATCTAACCGCACGTGAGCCTTGTATATGTGCGTACCTGTGTGTACACTCGCGGCGTGTACGACGCGACGTGTATACCGAGGGAGAAAAAAAAAGGTGTGTGTAATAACCGACAATCTCGAAACGCTATTTTTTTAACGCTTTCGCGTGTATACATTCACGCATAAATTCCGCGTGACGTGGCGCACTGCTCGCAGCTAAATGCGTCGCAGCGGCGGAAAGAGCGGTGTGCGTATAGTGTACGGGGCATTCTATACCGGTTCGACCTCTCGAATTTTCTCCACGATTTCTTATGTCATTTTACCAACTCCAAAAAGAGCTCGATATTTTTTCCGATTTTTTTTTCCAACTTTGAATCAGTTACAGTTTTTCGAAATGGATATATTGTAAGCTAGGATTTAAAAATATGGAACAATTATCGGGAATCCCGTATTGGATGTCAACATTTTCAAGCCTAAACCCAGAATGGGCCGAAATTTGCTTGTATTAAAAAAAAATGTCGAGCTTTCTTAAAGTTGGAGCAACAACACAAAAAATCGTGTACTGAATCCGAGACATCGAGTGTCAGCCCAGGTGGAATCGGTGAGGAATGGCCCATACAATCGTTATACACGTTCAGTGAAGACATGCAATGCACTTGCGCCAGGGTAACACGGCGGGGTAGAATAACTGATGATGAGTCTATAATATCCGGTCGTTATTGTACCGTACGCAGACTGCGCTGTACCAGCTCGCCGGCGAATAGCTCTTTGCGAAGATTTCTCCACGAGCGCACTTTTATATCGTCTCGTTATATTCTTCGGATGCTTTCCACGAACTGCTGCAAGAGTCACGACAGACAGCAACACTATACACCGTAAATATATAGCTTTATGCGTCCCTCTCGCTCTCGCTACCCGCGCGCGCGTTCCAGCCCAATGGAGATCGGCGCCTTCTCGGCTTTGCGCCTTAGGACTTTTTACGACGCACATATCGCTGCACAGAGGAGAAACCCCCGGCGCCGTAATAACCCGACGGTATCGCGTTTCGCGCAACGAGTATAGGCCCTGGGAGTTTTATTGCTGAAATTACAGGGCGCTGCGAGGGATGGTGGGGTAGGGTGGGGTAGGGTGGGGTAGGGTGGGGTAGGGTGGGGTAGGGTGGGGTAGGGTGGGGTGGGGAGGGGCTGAGTACTGCAAAGCGTCTGTACGGAAGAAGAGGGTGGGGGGGTGAAAGAAATGAAGGAAAAGAAGAACAAGATGCCAGCCTTAATGGAACCTCGGACGAGTTTCGCCGGCAACATCGCGTTACGCTCGATGAATTTACCGATGCTTTTGACTTACAGTCGGGAACGAAGCTCGAGGATCTTCTTAAAAAGTCGGCTGTTATAGATTGCATTATAATATTAATGAGACGCCGGATATAACGGATTATTTGGATCATATTTTCTCGGAAAAGTGAGATAATTAAATTTCAAAATAGCGGCGATCGGTGCATGACTAAGTGGACGAGGCTCCCGCGTAAGGAATATACTCGTACCTTGACTACACTGAGAAAAATTAACAACTCCGGCAACGAAACAAAGTATTGTTACTTCCGTATTTCTTATTATAGACAAGAATATGCAGGGTGTAAACTAGCTGTTGTATCAACCGTGGCACGTAGGTAGATAATGACGAGCTGAGTAAAAAATCATTGGGGTAAAATATCGTCCAGTCAAAATTGACCGAGTTACAAGCGTTGCAAGTTGAACCAATGTTGAGAACAAGGTGAGAACAAGGTGAAAACAAGGTGAGAACAAGGTGAAAACAAGGTGAGAACAATGTGACAACAAGGTGAGAACAAGGTGAGAACAATGTGACAACAAGGTGAGAACAAGGTGAGAACAAGGTGAGAACAAGGTGAGAACAAGGTGAGAACAAGGTGAGAACAAGGTGAGAACAAGGTGAGAACAAGGTGAGAACAAGGTGAGAACAAGGTGAGAACATAAGTTGAGAACAAGGTGAGAACAAGGTGAGAACAAGGTGAGAACAAGGTGAAAACAAGGTGAGAACAAGGTGAGAACAAGGTGAGAACAAGGTGAGAACATAAGTTGAGAACAAGGTGAGAACAAGGTGAGAACATAAGTTGAGAACAAGGTGAGAACAAGGTGAGAACAAGGTGAGAGCTCCGTCCGCTTTATCTCCATTCTCATTGGTTCACATTGGTTCAACTTGCAACGCTTGTAACTCGGTCAATTTTGACCGGACGACATTTTACCCCAATGATTTTTTACTCAGCTCGTCATTATCTACCTAAGTGCCACGGTTGATACAATAGTTATGTTAAACCCTGTAGTTTAAGCAGTCAGATATTTGGTTGGCAGAGTCGCTCATTTTTCTCAGTGTAGGAGTCTTATATGTATAGAAAGCAGCTTGCATCAATCAATCAGCCAATGAGGACGATGCAGCCGTGCCATTACACGCGTATTCCAGCTCCAGGAAAAATGTAGCTTTCTATCGAACAAAAATGCATCGTGCAGTGTCTGCAACGCCCGGATGCACCAACGACAACACGAAGCATCAGCTCCTGTGACATCCGGCGGTGATGAGGGAAATAACGTCGCATGCGTTACGGTGGAATAATAAAGTAACATCCGTTACCACGGTGACTCCTGCGTATGTCACACGAATCCCCGTTCAATACAGATTAATGTCATATCAACGAGTCGAACAGAAAGAGAGCAGAGTGCGAACAGCCGTGACGCGAGGCATGAGCGAACACGAGCTAAACTCCGAACCAGAGAAATCTCTATAGCTTCGCCTGCTTTTCCCGCAATGGTCTTATTGTCGTATCAGCAGTAAGTATCCGACAGCAGCTGTATAGAAAGAGGTGTGGGGGCCGCGCGTCCGCGTATGATACCAATCCTCGGATAAGCCGTCAGCACGACAACCAGAAGGCAACTATGTATATACCTGTCGTGTTTGTTACTCCTCTATTTTCTTCGTTCTCACCCAGGTACGATTCGATTTTCTGGTCAGTTCGTGTTATTGCTTCCATCGTCCGGCGAACGACGGATTAACGCCTAGCTACGAGCTGGTGACTCGACATCCGGCGCGTCGTTATGGTGCTTACACCTGACTTGAATCCGTGCCGTATATACTCTTCGCTAATTGCACACCGTGCGGTACTGTGGTACTGAGGAGGGTATTCGCGCTGAATACCGTATATACCGGGATGGTCGTTACTCTTGGGGTATGGAGGAATTTCGACATTGGTGCTACCCCCGTCGTTTGCGAACAAGTATTTTGAAGCTGAAAGTCGCGTTGCGTTTTAAGTGAAATTTTTTTTTCGTTTTCGTGAAGTTTGAAGACCCTATCAGATGGGAAATTTCACGCTGATTCCGAAAAGCACCGTTGGTTGCCCGAAAAATGGAACATTCTATAAGAAAAAAGCGAAAAATGATTTTTCACTTTTTTCGAAATTTCGTCATTTGACAAAAGTTGGGTTTACTTTTTTTTGGATCCATCGAACCTGGATTTTTTTTTTGCGTTCGAGAGAGAACTCTATAACGAAAAGAATGCCGCAAGGCGGAATACGATATCTTGATTTCTGAATTTTTTACAGGATGTTAAAGTCAGACCCTCAAAAATTGCAAATTTTTGGAAGGGGTACCCTTTTTGCTTTTTTGCGAATTTTGGGAATCTGACTTTAAAATTCTGTAAAAAATTCAGAAATCGCGTTCCGCCTTACGTCATTCTCTTTGTTATAGAGTTTACTTTCGAACGAAGACAGAAAATCCAGATTCGATCCCTCCAAAAAAAGTAACCTCGATTTTAGAGAAGCGACAACTGGGTAAGTTCCACTGTAATAAACGTTCCACTGTCCGCGTATAAACGTACCCACGTCCCAGTACATTATCAACCAAAGAAAATAAACGTTATCTCCTGTTTCTAGGTACGTCGAACCGAAGTACGAATCGAAAAAAAAATAAAAAGCTCGACGCCCCCCGTTACAAACACCATCCGCGTGTTTCATATGGACGACCGTATTAAAAACAAACAGTGACTATTCGTTTCGCGGCGGTCCGTCAGTTCTGCTCGCCATTGTCGCTATTCTCCCCGGCAGCCCGCAAGAAGGAAACATACTTTTATCGCCCGCCCCTCGTATATATCCCCGATGCTTAAACCTTCTATACGATTTCCACCACTTTATCTCTATTTCATTCGGCTAAACCTCTTCGGACCCACGTGCACGACAACGCGTTCGTTTCGCCTTTTCAGAAAGCCAAAGGATTCCGCAGACCCCGTCGAGCTCGGCTCGCCCTGCACTGCGCCACTATTTGCTGACACTAAATCTTTCCTGACAATGTCGCGCAGGTACGGTACAACCGCTTGGCACGATAGTTTTGTCGAATTCGATTTGCCGCCCCACGGTCAGCCGCGGCTTCGGGCCCTACGTGCCCTGCGCACGCAGCTAGCTCTCGCGCTCCTTTATCCTCTCTTTTTCATTTCCTTCTTAACGTCTCCCCGCCCCCTCCCCCCGCCGTACCGTACGACCCCCATTCATCCTCGATTTCATTCACACACGCTTGTTTTTTTCTTCTCGCTTGTGATACTTCCTACAAAAGTTGGTTAGTTCAAATAGCAGCCGCGTCCATTCGTCTCCATTTTCCGCGCTGCTCGTGTAACGTGGTACATATGGGGTATTCCACCCCGTTTCGACCTGCATTCGACCTCGACCTGTCGGATTTGGCTCATTATCTTTTATTGGCTTAATTGGACCCTCACTGCACAATTTTTTGTTGTTTTTTTGTTGCCATTTTTGTTTGTTTAATAAAATTTTAAAGTGACATATAAAACTCCGTAATTTAAAAATCTGATAAAGTTCTGAAAAATAAGTTGTTCAGTAACAAAATTATCTAGCTTATAGCCAATGTGGGGATGACTTTTTTCTTATAGTTTTTAAGAAGATTCATCTTTTTTCCATTTTTTTATAATTGTTTAAATAAAAAAATCTTAAAAACTGAGAAGAAAGATCTTCCCCACTTTGGCTATAAGCTAGATAATTTTGTTATTGAACAAATTATTTTTCAGAATTTTATCAGATTTTTCAATTACGACGTTTTATATGTCACTTTAAAAATGTAGTAAACAAACAAAAATAGCAATAAAAAAAAGAAAAATGTTTTGTGCAGTAGAAAGTCCAAATAAGCCTATAAAAATAATGATCTGAATCAAAGAGGTCGAGGTCAAATCGCAGTTCGAAACGGGGTGGAATGCCCCATACACAGCGCCGGGGTTAAAACGCGAAAAGATATGAGAGGAAAAATTGTGCGAGCGCCCGGACACCTCGCAACTAAGTCCCGTCCCTTCACCTTCACTACTCGGCGAGCTTTTCGCACGCCGAACGAACAACTATCGCGACTAATACGAAGCGCGGCGAGCGTTCGAGTCAAGAGCCGTGACTAACAGAAGCCGCGCCGATAACCAGAAGTGAGTGCGAGTGGGATGACATAGGATACGGCGGGGGTTGCAAGGAAGGGAGGGTGGTACAGCCGGGTGTCTGGAGGCTATCAGTGCGGCAAGTAATGGCGTTAGGCGGCCCGAGGGCCCCAGAGGCCAACACATCAGTTAGTAGCTGCTCGCACGGATTCGGCTTCGGCGGTGAGCTTCGTATACGGCGAACGCCGTCGACGCCGCCGCCGCCGCCGCTGCGTATAACCGACGACCCCGCTCGATATTTCCCATCGCCCCTTCTCGAGAACTCGAGCCCGCATTTCATACCTTCTCCGCCGCTCTCTCTCTCGTCTTCCTTTCTCCTTGGCGCGCTCGCGAGCGGGCCACCCCTAATTATGCTAATAATCACGAGGAGAAGAGGCTACAGGGGGGGGGGGGGGGGGGGGGGGGCAGAATGCCGCATCGTCAGAGCGCGAGGTCTGTGCACGACCGGAACCTCCGTCGTGAAACAATAAAACTTCGTTACCATCGCGTCATTTGTTGTAAGGTTCCTTTTCATCCGCGGGATTATTATCAACGCTACAGATGCAAACGCAGCTGCTTGTGGATTCGTTGGGTGTTGGGGGAACATAGATTTATTCGTGTAAACACGAGGATTTTTGCATCTCGGTTTTTTTTCTGGCTTTCAGGTAAAGGAAGCTTTGTTTTCGTAAAAAATAAAAGTTTTCGAGGTTTTCGTGGCAGTTTGCTTGGATTTTATTAGGATGATAGCGATCGCCATTTTTAAGTTTGGGCTCAAATTCGGACCACACGTTGAATGTTGTTGAGCAACGTTTGGGATTGAATCTGACATGAATCCGTTGAGTGGTTTGGATTTTATGGCATTTTGATTTTTTTTTAGTTTGTTTTCACTCCAATTTCCACAATTTTTGTTTAGATATCAAGCTGAAATGTAGTTTACAAGTAGACTTTCATCAGACATGGTTTGAGTGCAAATTTGACGCAAATCGGTCCAGCGGTTAAAAATTGGAGACTTTTTGAATTTTTTGGTCGCCCTATTAGGTCACCGAAAATGGTTTTTTAAAGGTTTTCTCTTCTCTTCTATCAATCTGCTAGGTCTGAAACCAAAAACTGAAATAACTAATCATGCAACAAAGTCTCCTTTATGGGGAAGCCAAATGTTTTTCCGAAAAATTCAGTTGTTTTCAAACTTTTTATTTAATACGATGTTTTTTTCACTTAATCGAGAAATGTGTACCACAGTGAAAACAACAAAAACTGATAAGAGGGCACCGTGTGGCGTACGTGAATACGATTTGTACGATGAAAATGGCAAATGTGCGTACAATTTGAGTAAATAAGCTCCGCGAGTCCCGTTCGTAATTGCATTCGGCGCGAGTCTGTCGGATCGGTGTGCAAAACGTATAAAATTAATTCCGGTAAATATTGCTATGCGGTTACGAATGAAAATGCATTTGAACGAAAATCTATTTCCGGCTTTTCGCATAGCCGAGTTTATTCGAGTAAAACACCGCGCGTGTAGTTTGTACAAACGAGTATCAAATCAAATGAAATTGTTAGCTCGCAGCGTCGTTTCGATAAAAGTTTGCTCGAATATTCTTCAATTCTAACGTCGCCATTGTTCCAACTTCGCTCACTGTTCGTAGGCATTGAGTAATTGATGACGTTTAAATTTCCGGGAATATACATCTCGCTCACACGTTGCACATCGCGTTCTGACAATTAACATTGCCAGTGAAAGCCAGAGAATTGGCGTCAACGTCTCTGTCGTCTCTCTCGCTGCTCATCAACAATAAGACCGCAAACAATGTGACGCTATTGGAATTTTATAGGGTAACGTCCCCCATGGAAATAAAGTATACTTCAGATATGTACACGGATATATAATTTAGGTACGCTATAGGTATGTAATATTTTTCATATTACATATCATTATTATTTTTAATTTCTTTATTTATTTTTATTTTTTTATCGGCTATATTTTTTATATACCACGTATCAAACATAAATGCTTTTTTTTACAGATTCCATATGTATAATTTATATATTCTGAAGACATGAATTATGTAACTACTATATGTCTCATATTTATGTTAAATATAAATAGGTTGTATATAACAAATGTATTGAACTGTATACCAAAAAAATATTAATTATATTTTTAGCATACAAACAGGTTACATTCGGTATGTATTATAAATTAACAACATATAAAGCGGAAAAAAGTTTTATATCTCGGATATATAATATCATACAATGAATTTCCTATATATCCATGGTTATATAAAAGTTATAATTCCAAGTATACTTTTTTTCCATGGGAGGTGGATCGAAAGTTCAGAAACAAACAATTCAGTACAGTCAATGAGAAAGCGGAAAATAATTTGATTGGAACATATAAAGTGAAGTGAAAAACAGGTGTGAAAAATGTGAAGAAAACTTTGTGGTACACAAGTCGATTCCTCCTCGTGCCGTCGGCGTCTATGTAACGCGAGACCCGCAAGTCAATTGGATATGTGTTGAGTTTGAGTTAGCTTATAGTATGCGTGCCAGAGGGAAAACAAGGTGACTGCGAACAATCGAACCGGGCTGTGAGAGACAACCGCGGAGAAATACGTCGTCTCTCCGCAGTCCTCAGCCACTTTTCTTCAGCGGATGGAATATACGTATTATGCGCAAAGGATACCGCGCTATATCGCTCCTCCACTTCTGCCGTAGAGAGAGAATATAGCGGAGGACTTCTTCCTCGCTCTCGTGGGGTTCGACGCCCCTGACGTGGTAGCACGGATGATGTATATTCGGTGCACACGGGAATGCAACTGCAGTGCTCTATGCGTTGTATGCTCGCGAAGTGGCCCCTCGAGACTCGCGTGCAACAAACCAAGAAGCGGAAATTCTTCTCGCCCCCTCCGCCCCTCCCATCCCCGTAGCTACCCCGCTGAACTACATCGCGGATACAGCAGTAATAGTGCAGAATGTGCACGCAGCAAGAAATAATGTCTTAAGTCGTGTAGTTCTACTGATCGATCCGGGAATTTGCGCCGAGAGGGGCATCGTGACGAGGTGCGAGTAACTGTTAATTTCAGATGTGACGCTGATGACAGGGAATTTTTGATGAATATAGGCAGTATTTGGGAAATTCGTATGACCTCATAAGTGAGACCACAGTTAGGGGAGGGGTGCCCAATATGGGACGCATGAGGAAATAAGGGTGCCAATAGGGTACATTTCATGGGTTTTGTAATGTGGGACATATATGCCCGATTCCATATGTGAGCGCTGTGTGTAATCGAATCCCTCCTTTAAAAAGTTCATGCGTAACGGAAAGCATTGTTGTCATTCTATTCAAGCTGTGATTGGTGGCCAGGAAAGTCAGTGATAAATAAAATCTGTTTGGTGTCGAATTTGAAAAATTTGATAAGAGGGCAGGCGAGGCAGCATCTTTTAGCCTGTTATAGTTGAAATTAAAAAAAAAAAAAAAATTCCGAGCTCGATTTTGGGGATTTTCGGTCCCGAGACGGATCTACGATTTTTTACAAAAAAAAACGTTGCCAAAAATATTTTTTTCAAAATCGATTAAAAAAGGTTAATAACCAGTGTTTTCAGGGGTACAACATGTGACTTGAGAACGATGGTATCGGTTAAAAGTCGATATTTCAAAAAGAAAAAAATTGAGGTCGATTTTGGCGATTTTCGGTCCGGAGACGGATCTATGATTTTTTACAAAAAAAAAAAAAAAAACGTCGCCAAACATATTTTTTTCAAAATCGATTAAAAAAGGTTGTTAACCAGTGTTTTCGGGGGTAGAATATGCGACTTGAGAACAATGGTATAGGTTAAAAGTCGATATTTTGAAAAGGAAAAAATTGAGGTCGATTTTGGCGATTTTCGGTCCCGAGACGGATCTACGATTTTTTACAAAAAAAAAAACGTCGCCAAAAAATATTGTTTTCAAAATCGATTAAAAAAGGTTGATAACCAGTGTTTTTAACGGTAGAATATGCGACTTGAGAACAATGGTACAGGTTAAAAGTCGATATTTTGAAGAAAAAAAAATTTCTGAGGTCGATTTTGGCGAAAAGTTTTTCAGGCACGCCCGCCAGCGCGTGCCATTACTCCAGTAATCTATATATAAACGATATATATTTTTTTTTTCACTTAATTGACCCGGTGCTGGGCCTATTGTGTAAACCGCTATACGATGCGTGTCACACTCCGCGCTACTACGTATCCGCGTGTAAAACGCGCGAACCTATCGCGCGCGTAGCGTCCGCATAATTGCGTTACGCGGCCGTTAACGCGTAGATGGTAGGGCGCGCAAGGTTGCGTCTAGTTGAATTTACCAGTCGAACGACTGGACCAACGCGGCCCGATACATAATTGATCATCGAAGTAACGCGCCGCGGTTGAGGTTCGCGGTCGCGATCGTGACCACTTAAATTCCGCTGTACCGGGTGCAACCACTCCGCCCGACCGTCCCGTACGATGTTCATGTGCAGCTCTCGCCGCTGTGCCTTCCATTTTCGGTGTTATTGTACTACATCCCGGACGTTCTGCCGCTTCTGCGTCACGCGCGCGTTAATCCGATTATTTTCAAAACCCGAAGAAGAAATTCTGACGGTGCTGGCGGCGAGCAAAACGGATGAATGGAGGCGCGATATCGAAAGAGATCGCGATAGAAGCGCGGAATATCAACGTGTAACGAACGCACCGCGCATTGTCCGCACGAAATATACATCCAACCATCGTCACAGCGAACGAAGAGCCGCCTCCACTCGCGCGGAAGGCGATAATAGCTCGGAAAAATAATCCACCAACGGAAGGGCGTTCCGAATGAATTTCGAAAATCTGTCAAATGAAAAGAAAAAAAAATACACACACACGGTCTTTCTTTTTTTTTTCCGGCGCCGAAGCGCCGGAAGCCAGAAGCAGCCGGCACAGCGTTTGTTCCATTGTGATAAATAGGGGAAACCGGGGTAAAATGGGCCTCTGGGGTAAAACGGGCCTCCCTTTTTTTGATCATCGAAAAAAAAAGAATTAGGGTAAAACGGGCCCCCGTCTCAGTCGTAAGTTTTGAGGCTTCTTTCTTCGTCAAAACTTCTTTCCTCGCCGTTCTCCGTGATTTTTTTTTATTCCCAGGCTTTTTCGGCAACAAATTTTTTCTCCCCATCAGTTCTTGCCTGTACGGCGAATCCGGCACGACTGAAATGTGCTTTTATGTCACATTTCAGTCAAAATTAATGACGGATATCGACTTTGAGTGAAAAGCAATTAAAAAAAACACTTTGGGTTTTGTCATAGAGCCATTTTTTGCTTAGGGGGTCCCCGTTTTGCCCCGGGAATTCTTTCTTTTGCCTACGTTCAAAATTGATGACTGATATCGACTTTGAGTGAAAAGCAATAAAAAAAACACTTTGGGTTTTGTCATAGAGCCATTTTTTGCTTCGGTGGTCCGTTTTACCCCGGTCTCCCCTATAGCGACGCGCCGTGTAGGAAGTGGAATGCATGTAGGCACGGAGAGAATCCAACACGTTCTGATGGCTCTGGCCTATGCGTTCTCTGCCACGGTTTGCTAGTATAACGCGCTCGACAGGCTTTTCAAATATGCAGATAGGTCTCCGGGGATGCGTTCGGTCCGTGACGACCGTGCGAGCTGCTGCTGCTGCTGCTGCTGCTGCTGCTGCCGCTGCCGCAAAAGCGACGCCGCGAAAGCGACGCCGCCGATGCGCCGTATAGCCCGGGTGGCAAAGCCGCGTGTGCGGCCTGCTGCTCGCTGCCGCCGCGCGGCTCGTCCTCTCGTATATGCTAACGAACGAATCGTGAGTGCGTGCATGCTCGGTGCGGTGCCGCGTGTGGCACGCTTGGTATATCATCGGATCCGTGCGCTGCACTCCCTCACGTCCTGTCTCGCTTCACGCACCCTGCTTGTCGCGATGCCTTTCACGTCATTCTCCATTTAGGCGCTCCGTTCCGGACCCCCCACTCGCCGTACCCCTTTTCCATACTCTCACCCCCCACCCCCCAATCCCCCCGTACCCCTTTTCCATACTCTCACCCCCACCCCCACCCCCCTCCCGTACTCCTTTTCCATACTCTCACCTCCCCCACCCCCCCCCCTCCCGTACTCCTTTTCCATAGTCTCAACCCACCCCCCGCCCCCACTCCCGTACCCCTTTTCCATACTCTCACCCCCAACCCCCAACCCCCCCGTACCCCTTTTCCATACTCTCACCCCCAACCCCCAAACCCCCCATACCCCCTTTCCATACTCTCACCCCCACCCCCACCCTCGTGCCCCTTTTCCATACTCTCACCCCCACCCTCCACTCACCCCCTCCCGTACCCCCTTTCCATACTCTCACCCCCTACCGCCGGACACCCTCTTTTACCCCGCCGCGTTCTATCGTTCGTGTTATCGAATATCCTCGTCCGCCGACGTGGTTATCGCAGTTATGGTCGAACGAGCGCGAGCGCTTTCGCGCCTTGCCGGTAAATGTATAGAGCAGATGCGCAGCTTGAGAGATTTACCGACCGAGACGGCGTGGCCGAAATGAAATACGGAATCGGAATATAACCATTAAGGAGTATCACCGAGTAAAAAAAAACACAAATTCCCAAATTTGGGGGTCTGTCCCATTTTACCCGCACTTTTTTCTCTTCTGCCGACGCTCAAAATTGATGATTGGAATCGAATTTTTGGATCAAAAGCAATCAAAATACACTTTTGTTATCGTCATAAAACGATTTTTCGTGTATGCGTTCCATTTTGCCCGCACCTCCCCTAAATTTTGTTACAATTCGATACGAAGCATTCGCTCTGTCGATTCAACCACTTTTTTCGATCCTCTCCAATCTGCCAAATAATTTTCTCGTTCCAGTAACGCTGATTTTTTTACCGAAGAACGGAGAAATCGTTTTTTGAAATGCAAAAACGGATATTTATTTTTCGGCTGAAAAAATACAGGGCATTCCTGCATGACTGTCGATATCGTGAAAAAACTCGACAGAGTGTTTCACGAAATTTTCTAAAATGTTGGATAACAAATTCGAAAAAAATTCGCATAGTGTGCTTTCCCTACTTTGATATATCCAATTATAGTGCCGATCGGAGAGGGTTGGCTGCTAGTCGCGCACAAGGAAGCGATACATGTACACCGTGATGCCCTCGCTTCCAATCAGGTTTCACCTTTTGCCGCTTGCGATGCTTTCTGTTGTTTCAATAACGCCGGGTAATACGAGACTTTGGGAACTCACCGCTCTCGCCGTTGTAGTTTATGCTCTTGCCGTCCTCCCGTCGCCACATCACGTAAGGCTCCGGGTATCCCGTTGCCTTGCATGTCAACGTGACGTTCGACGCCTCTCGCACCACCATGTCGCTGCTTGTGTCCTTTGCGATTATCTTCGGTGGCACTGGGTGAAACAGGAATTAAACGAAAATGATTATTTTTAATTATTTTTTTGATAATTTTGATTATTTTGAGAATTATTATTTTTCATTATTTTGAGAATTATTATTTTTCATTATTTTTTTGATCATTGTGCTTTTTTTGAGAATGATAATTTTTCATTATTTTTTTGATCATTTTGATTATTTTGAGAATTATTATTTTTCATTATTTTTTTGATCATTTTGATTATTTTGAGAATTATTATTTTTTTAATAATCTGTAATAAATGAACTTTACTTCTTAAAGTAATGGCGGCTTTGAAATCGTTTCAGTTTACACTTGAAATAATCATCCCTTTCTGATGGAAGGTTCTTTGAATTTTTTTTTACCGAGCGGACGTATGTAAATCATTTCAATGGTGTTGAGTGCTGACAAAAGGAATGCAACAATGTATATTTCTAGCCACGTGCAATTCCGATAGCTATCGGAAATACAATTACGGATTTGGTGTAGTATGACTCACCGACAACCTGCAAATAGCCCTGCAGACTTCTCATCGGATCCGTGTTAACCTGACACATGTACCACCCCCGATCGACCTCCTGCACTTCCTTGATGTGCAGATACCACGAACGATGGTCGTTGTACGTCAGCGAAATACGGGGATTTTGCGTTATCACGTTGTCGTGGATCGAGAGTATCGTTTGGGTGTCAACGCGGACCCAAGCTACCTGCGAATGTACGATTGGAAATGGTTACTCGATCGCATTGCAAGGCGTCATCAAAGAGCTATACTTAGGAACGACTTTTCCCCTCAGTGACACTTTTTTCCAACCGTTTAACGTTCTACTTTACGATACAATTGATGATGTTCTGAAATGTGTGAAATGCTCTAACATGAGTCACACGTTTTATTTTCTGTTAATATCAGCGCCTATTTAATTTAGCCGTCATATTATTAGTGATGACAAACTCGTTAAATTTATCGTTTTTTTACTCGTTTTTTGTTTCTGTCAAACATAAGTTTCAGCAAAAATGTCGAACACTTCTCGATTGGAAAAAACAATAAATATATTTTTAAATAAATCTATATAAAATCAATAAATATATAAAAATAGTATAAATAACAAATAAAATCTGAAAAAATCAAGCACGTTGAAGCTACCAAAAAGATTAATTTTCCATAATAACAATTCCGAAATGTTATTTTGGAATCTTCCACTGTACCCCGTCGACATCCTCAAATCTCGATAAATCACGAAGACGATTTACGCAGCGTATTTATGTCCTAAACCGAAAACTCTTACAGCACAACAATTCCCATATTCAAAACCGAGAATCACGCGAAACATGCCAAAGCGTAATACGTGTAATCCGGGTATTTCGATATATATCCGAGCTTCTGGGTCGACGTGCACCGATATTGCTATCGCTCCCCTATAATAGTATAGTTGTTCCTGATATTCGTTGTGTGCATACACGCGTGAATTGCACGGATCCCGCCGTGCATCCTGTATATCGTTGTCCTTTCGCAACCCCCCCCCCCCCCCCCCCCCGCAATGCCGCTGCTTCTGCTTCCCACCACTTTTCTCTCGTCCGGAATCCCTAATCCGGTTTATGGAGGAAGTGATGGAGAGTGAGCGCGCTGGTGTATCTTCCGCTCTGTGTATGTAGATCGCACGGATTCCTTCGAAAGCAGAACCGCATCGTTGGATTTTCGATAGAATAGCTCGACGCTCACTCGCCTAGCACGCGAAATGCATTGGACAAACTCCTTCAAATGCAAACGGTGTAATTCCCATCGGGCGGGTAAGATATATACGCTGCGGATTCCCGCGAGTACGACACGTTCTACGGGCTCCTCTCGTCGATCCTCTCGGCCGTGCGCACGGCGAGAGGATTTGTACATTCGTTTATACAAAGAAACGCCGATGTTGCGATGGTAGAGACAAAATGTATCAGCAGCGTTTTGAGGTTACCGATTTTCGGTCGAAATACACTGTGACGTTGTAATCATTCGTTGCACACTGAATAGTTAAACAAATGCCTACTACTTGCCACTCAACGTCGTCGTGTGTCAAAAATCGTAGGGTAGAAGTACCGTTTTTGGCCACCTTTGGTCCAATTGTGGCCACCAAGTTTAAAAGGATTTAATTGTTTATGTTGTTGAATAAAAGAAAAAAGGCTGACGGACCTCAGTCGATGGCCTGTTGGCAATTATCGTAGCTAACCAACCACTGTATGGATAGAAAAAAATGGTACATATATTGCCAATAAATACAATTACTACTACTACTAAAACAAAAATGGGCTTGACAATATTATCAATTTGTATGAATACTTTCGAGGTATCAGCATTCGAATATGGAAAAACAAATATTCCAAATGAATTACAAGGAAAATGGCCACAAACGGTACCGTGGCCACAAATGCTACTTCTACCCTAACCACAAGGATGCAATGTAGAACTTTGCACATTGCTTCCTCATTAATTTCCATTTTTCGCGCAGGAGATATAGTAGAACTTTGCACATTTGCTTTTTCATTCATTTTCATTTTTCACAAAGGATGCAAAGTAGAACTTTACACTATACTTATTCATTCATTTTCCTTTTGCACAAAGCCACCTTCACCTCCACGAGGAAGTTTGTTTATTATCTTTGGCTTTCTCATACAGGAAGTCAACAACATTTTCCTTGTTTGCGTAATTAAATTACCTGATATCGCTTAAGATTGTCAACAACGCAAGCAAGCAGGGCATCGCGTCCTATGCTCACTGTCACGTTCGATATGGGCTCTGCGAACTTTGGCATCGATCCATCTGCAAACAAAAAACAAACATTTGACAATTTGTTCCCAATTCAGAGCTCGTACAGTGACTACAATCCAATGTATTATGATTATGATGTTTGTCGCCGCTGAAATGCATCGGTTGAGTATATCGCGTCAATAGTTCATAATATTGATTGAGTGCTTACGGCGTCGAGTGAGCAGATAATTATTCAAATTGATTTTACAAGTGCAATCCAATTTCGGCAAACGATCGGACCTGCAATCGGTTTTTACGCGAGTTCCATGCCGCAAAATCATTATACCAATAATTGCACTCAAAGTTGCTGATCGGTTTTTAATTAAACGTCTCGCGTTTCGAACGATGTTGGCTAATTATTTTTCATTATTTTTTTGATTATTTTGATTATTTTGGGAATGATTATTTTTCATTATTTTTGGTTCATTTTGATTATTTTGAGAATTATTATTTTTCATTATTTTTTTGATCATTTTGATTATTTTGAGAATTATTATTTTTCATTATTTTTTTATCATTTTGATTATTTTGAGAATTATTATTTTTCATTATTTTTTTTATCATTTTGATTATTTTTCATTATTTTTTGGATCATTTTGATTATTTCGAGAATGTTTATTTTTCTTCATTTTATTATTTTCAGAATGATTACAATCCAATGTATAATTATGATGTTTGTCGCCTGCTGAAATGCATCGGTTGAGTATATCGCGTCAATAGTTCATAATATAGATTGAGTGTTTACGGCGTCGAGTGAGCAGGTAATTATTCAAATTGATTTTACAAGTGCAATCCAATTTCGGCAAACGATCGGACCTGCAATCGGTTTTTACGCGAGTTTCATGCCGCAAAATCATTATACCAATAATTGCACTCAAAGTTGCTGATCGGTTTTTAATTAAAAGTCTCGCGTTTTGAACGACATTGACAAATTCGTTCAGGAATATGTTTGAATGACGGACGAATTACTAACGAGCATGTAATGCGCGAGCATCCTCAAGAAACCTCGCGACTTAACGTTGGAAACTTTCGCGTCACTTCACACGCCCCGCGTGTACTCGCGACTTGTCGGTTCCTTTTTGCTTTGCGTCGAGGGTGCGCTACCCCGGAAATTTGAATTATTTATGGGTTCAGAGGGCAAAAGCCCTCGGCAAGAAGAGGAGAAGAAATCAGAGAGAAGACACACCATTTCTGGATAAGTCGTGGCCGTTTAAAACTCTTTCGCGAATAAACGGCAAGGAGGAGAGCATGAAAGTATTCGACGAAACTAAAGCCAACTGACGCCCACTGCAGCTTCAACGCGGGATTGTATATTCACAACACGAGCATTTTCTTGGGCCTGGAGCATTATTATCGTTCGTCACAGTAAAGAAGTCAACATTTACAGGAGTGTACAATGGTCTTCCGTCTGAGGTACAAAGCTGACGATTCCTTGACGTTACTCTCTCAATATTAGTCTTAAGGAGGTCGTCTGGCGGAGTATTCAATTCGTATAAATTCGAGAAAAGTGCGAGAGAATTGCGAACACTTCTCGATGGTATAAAAATATGAAAAAATGCATGCACATTAAAGGTACTGAAAAGATTAATTTTGAATAATAATAATTCTAAAATGTTATTAACAAATTGATTAAAACAAATTGTTTAACAAATATTTCGGTAACCCAAGTTTTTTTGTGGATGAAAATGATTCCTTCGTTTTTCTGAATACGTATGTATTTTTTCAGATTTTTATCTAATCTTTGAAATTTATGTTATTTTCCATCTAAAATAACACATGAATGAACAAATAATGTGCATGAATTTTTTAATATTTTTATACCATCGAGAAGTGTTCGCAATTCTCTCGCACTTTTCTCGAATTTATACGAATTGAATACTCCGCCAGACGACCTCCTTAATTTCTTCTAAAACATTTTATTGAGAATAAATAATTATTTGCAGCCATTGAAAAATATTTTGCCGCCATTTTGTCAAATCTAAAAATAAAGCCATAGGATGATAGCGACTTTCCTACAAATTAATAATCTTTTTGAAATTTTTGTCTCAGATTAGGATTAAGGCCGCAAACCTGGACACCATGCAGGACCCTTTTTTAACCGGACTTTTCAATAATTTGTAACAATATAGAACAATAAATAAATCAACTTACAAAAAATCATTTCGTACTCTTCATTAGTGCCTTGATTTGTACAAAAAAACCAGACCGATTAGTTTATCCTAATCACTAAAAAAAAAATCGCGAAAGTCAATGATTTTTCGACGGATCACACTGTAATGATCCCTTAATAATTAGGAAACCAATTGTACCACTAACTTTATTTCAAAAAGACCTAGGGATTTACAACTCTGGCACCAAGATGTCTCATTAATAAGGCGATGCACTTAAATTTTGTTAGTATGTAACAATTAATGTTGGAGTACGTGGTAAATGATTCCTTATCCTCATCTTTGACATAAAATACAGATGAGGTGTAACAATAACAGGATAAGTACGTATGGGTCAAGAAAAAAAGGCTTCAAAGGTTTTGGTTAGTAAACTTTGGTGAAACTATCGAAAAGCTGACTCAAGTACATTCTCTGCGAAATTATATTCAAGCAGCAGTGGTGCACGTCGCACGTCTTCCGCCAAGCTATCTCTAGTTGTTCTCTCGTGACGTCGCGCGGCTTGCACTACTGCGATAATCAGATAGAGCCCCTACGCGTACACTCGACTACGTCAACGAGCCGTGAGAATATTGTCGAGCGGGCTTTCCACCGTATTCTAGGTACCCGCTACTCGGAGAACTCGTCGACATTCATAAGCGCCGGGCTCGAAAGTTGTTATCAAACTGATTAACAAGAAGAGATTAAATCTCGTGGTGCAGCAATATTCTCCAGTTGTAGGCGCAACGTGATAGCTGAGCTCATGCTGGGAATAAGAATCCCGCGAACATCTCAATAACATTCCATTATGCTGCTTTTGTGACGCTCACAAAGAGAAGAATGAAGCGAGAATTGCCACGAAATTGTTTAAGGAGTTTTGATTTTCGATTTAAGGAGGTAGTCTCGGTACAGTCCCGTCACATGTGAGTTTCGAGGGAAATTGCGAACCCTTCTCGATGAGATAACAATCCGAAAAAATCAAGCATATAGAAGGTACTGAAAAGATTGATTTTGTATAATAATAATTCCAAAATGTTATTAACAACTTAGTGAAAAAATGAATTGTTCAACAATTTACCCGGCAACCCAACTTTTCTTTCTGATGAAAATTATTCATTCATTTTTCTGAATACGTATGTATTTTTTCCGAATTTTGTGTAATTTTTTTAAATTGGGGTTTTCGCCGCCCATTTTGCTTAAAAAAAATGCAATTTTACAAAACTAGACAAAATTCGAATTTTCGGTTATTTCGAAACATTATCTGTTTCTGCCACAACAGTAAGGCTCATCTTTGCCAACAGATATAATATTAAATGATATTTTTTATACCGTGAATACCGAGGTAAGTCCCGTGCATATGGCAGAGATTCATATCATTATAGTAGAAATTAAGATTATGTCACTTGATTTTATGATAGATTTTCTCACATATCTGGTCATTCTTAGAACGCACACCTTTCTCTCAGTGTAAACGTCACGAATTTTCGCGCAATACATGTCTTCACTTTAGCCTGTAAGCTGGCATAATGCACTGGACCATCGGAGATCCCGGTTCGGTTTTGCATTAAATGCACGCCCAGTACCTGCACAGCTGATAAGCATAAGTGCGGTATGATTACTCGACATGCCTCTCTACCATCGTGCTTTGTCAGCGTGTCCGTTCAATTCTGACCATATGTACTTCCAGTGCAGTCTGACTGTTAGGTAAACCCGATACCCGTGGGGTGAACTGTGGACATGACAACGCCGTTTCCACCAACAGCGGGCAGGCTGAGGGATTTCGAAGTGCGTGCTTCGAGCATCAGAGGTTATTACGGGTAGGGTGGGTCAGGCGCGAAGAGTGCGTACTCCGGTAACGTGCATTGCGACAGCGAGGCATCGAAACGAGGTCAAACGTGTCCCGATATGACGCTCGTAAATCTTTTATAGGTTTACGTATTCATGGTACGACAGGGTAAATAATATGCACTACCGAAATCGGGATTCGAGGCAGCAGGCGCTCATCAACCCATTTCGGCTGAGATTAACGCTGCACTATAATAAAACTTCGTTCCTACAAGAACACACATCTGAATTATTTACTGTGTTACCTTTGGTCACGATCATGAACGACGTCGAAGAATTCTTCATCATGTATGTCGCAACGTAAATAACGCTGTTTGCAATTCATCGTATGAATTGTAAGAATATTCCGGAGTTCTAGTATTTGGCAAATTATAAATACACCTAACTGGAATACAAACTAGTACCTATTGAATTTGTACGGTATTAAATTATGGCTGTTAACACATTTGCAAACGGTAAACAAAAATTATCCCATGTAAAAAATTGTAATGAGGCTTATATGAAAGGCTTTACATACGAGCTATATTCGAAAGTGGACATGTAGAATTTTCATATATTTAGTATAATCTATATGAACTTATAGAATCAGTTTCTATGTATACAACTATAGAAACAAATATATTGTATATACTTTGTATATATTATCAACAAATTCTGCAAAATTATAGGCAACATTTAATCATATAATATCGATATATTTCATATAGATTATACAAAATATATGAAAATTCTATGTCCACTTTAACATATAACTTGTATATAAAACCTTTCATATAAACCTCATATAATTTTTTTACATGGGTAAAAGATTCGACTTTTTATCTTTCCTCACTGTTTCCAATACCGCAATGCCGACGATTGGTCGTCGGTGTTACGGTATTGGAAAGATATGCGAGAATACACAGAGTATCGGTTCTCTTTTTTTCTATTCGGTTACAGTATATTCGTCTTTTTCCCCTCTAAGACCCTATTCGGCGGACGCCACCCTTCTTTACCTTCGTTAAAGATCGATTCAATAAGAAACGTAATTACGGGCACCTTTCTCCTCGAAGCGCGCAAGGCTTTCTCGGTCGGTTCCTACTCTCTTTGTCTTCCTCCTAATGCAGCCACGTCGATCGTGCGCTGTTACGTTCAGCCTCTTAAAGAGTGAGGGGGAAAAGGCGATAGACTGGTATACAAACATGGAATGAGTAAGAGTGAGTGGACTTATTTCAGTCCCATCTATTCGCATTGACTCCAGTCGAAGAATCGTGGCGGGGCTTGGAGAAGGTGCAGGATAGAGGGGAATGAGGCATTGATGAAGAGTGACGCTGGGTCCTCAAGCCTGCAGTAGCCGCTCCCAGCTAATAATTAAAAGACATTGCTTCCTGTTACAATCGACATAGGTCACAGTACATCTCTCTCGTTACAGTGCAGTATAATTATTATTTCACTGCGCATCATGCTACGACATTAGTCTTGTACTTTGCCCTGCAGTCATTCACCCCTTTGTACTATTCATGGTATTCCACCATATTACAGGTCTCCACCGCATAGACACATCAGGGATGGCTCGGTCGTTCTTCTGCATTCTCGCATCACAAATAATGAAGTCTTCATTCACTTGACTTGCTAACGATTGAATTAAGGCGACCCGGTCTCCGAAAAAAAGTAATGAGCATTTTTTTTCTGTTGATGATACTCTTCTTTTAAAAAATCTTACATTTAAACCTCATCAAGTGTATATCAAGCACTGTAATACTGTAATTTTGTAAAGACATATAATACACCAATATGATACCAGAAATTCTGGTATTATCTGGTATCATCTCATACTGCAGAAGATGGATAAAAAAAGATTCAGCTGACAGAGGTTCTCAGCAGACTCAGGAGAAAATCATAACGGTAGCTTTGCACTGTCTTTGGGCCACCAAAAATTTTCCGCACATTGAATCAAAGGGAAATAATTTCAGTACCTTGTCTGGTGTCATAGCAACCAGAAAAATCACGTTTGATCTAACAGGGACACACGTGAGGTTCAGCAGAAAATTTAACAACTATTTCGTTGCAGTAACGTTGCTAATTTCTATGACATAAAATCTTTCACTCGTCGTAGATTTCAGAATTATAGTCCTCGATATGTACTTTGTGAGGTTTAAATGTGAGATTATTTAAAAGAAGGATATCATCAATAAAAAAGTTCCTTTGTCTTTTTTAGGTAACTGGGTCAGCTTAACAGAAATCGATCTCTCGACATTTCTTTTAAGATATCAACCTTTGGCATATGCTATAATTCTGAAATCGTACTTCAGTTTACCCAGCGGACGGAAGAGGAATTACGCGTTCATCGGCGATCAGAACTGTTCGATCTTTTATACTCGCGATAATATTAGATAATTCTATTATCGCCAGTGTCCTCAAACCTGCAATAATAAATGTCCGAGCCAAATTTGTGGCAGAGATTTCAAAAGTCAAAAGTAGTCAGCCTTCGCTTTCAAAATCTTCGAGTTTCACCGATGAATTTTTAACTCACTGAGATAATTATGAACGCTTCTTTTGAGCCCTAAAAGATTCACTATTCTCATTGCCCGATCGGAGCAGTATTGGTCGATATAAAATCGGGTCGATATAAACCAGATCACTCGGCACCCCGTATATCAAATCTCTTTTTGAGATGTTATTCAATAATTCGTATGTGCTATATAAACATCCTGGATGATTTTGCAGCCCTCAGCCATTTCTTCGAAACGACAACCGTTGTAGCTACCCGAAATAACGAAGCACATTCGGTATTCCACGTTCATATTCATACTTTTTCACGTTCGTTACGAAAAAGCGAGGGTATCAATGGTTCTGCTGCGCGCCGTGACGACAACGGATAATCTCAGTCATTTATTCGCGATGCACGCTTTGTCGCTTTCGTTTCCTTTCACTCATTACTCAACCCTCTCGGTGACACTGCGAAAATGAGCTTCCACGTCTGTCTGTCTATCTGTCGAGTCTTTCTCGCATGTTATCTGTGTTCCAGCGGGGTTAACCCGCGATGTCGTGAACGGGTAAGCGTGCACAGAGTGACGAGCGAGTGCGATAATTGGCGACAACGAACATGAAGTGACGCGCTACGGTGATTAAAGCTCAGCCAGCGTGAAATATAACGCCGCCAGCAATGTTATATTCGCTGGGTACCCTGATAGTTTTGAACTTGAATGAACGCTTATATTTAGCTGTATAATTTCCACGGCTCCGCATTATTTATTTATTTTCTATGAATTCGCTGGAGTGCCCCCAACGCCTTTTCGAGAGAAAACTGTAGCCGCTTTCATCGGAATTCCACTCTGCTGTGTGCGTTTGACTTAAGGGGAGGTGAAGCCTGCTCAGGTGGTAACAAGAACTGTAGACAATTATTCTGGCAATTCTGAACGTTTTTTGGATAAATGAAAAGTCTTGCATCATGCATTTTTCAATTTTGCATTATCTAAGACTTTTCTTTTTTCTATTAATTCTAGAGCAGCCCGTCTATTATAGGGTAAGGTGATCTTCGATACCTTAGTACAGTGTACGAATTCCTGAATAGTTGTTGATAGCGACCTCTATTTTCTCAGATAATTGGAGGTAGCGGCAATGAGAGGACAATTGAAAGTATTTTTCTTCTTCAGGAATATTTATTGCGAATGACACCAGCTGCAGGAAATGTTTATAAAAACTTAACAAACAGTGCAAACTAACACCAATGAACCGATTCAATCATCATCTACTCACCAATAATGCATTGACAATAGTGCGTAACCGCAACCTACTCTCAAGCTCATTTTTTTGGTTGAAAAAATTAACTTGGAACTGTCCATGTCAAATTTGTTATGCATGCGCAAACAACTCTTTTAGATTATTATAACGGAAAAGGACACCCTTAGAAGGACAAAACCCCAACAAAACTCTTCTGTGAAGTGTTGAAACCAAAACCAGAATAACGAAAATAACCAAAAAATAACCAAAATAATCAAAATAACTAAAACAACGAAAATAACAAAAAAATAATAATTTAGAACTGTCGATGCCAACATTTTTATGCATACGCAAACTACTCTTCCAAATTATTGCAACGAAAAAAGACACTCTTAGGAGGACAAAAGCCCAACAAAACCTTCCTGCGAAGTGCTGAACTACTGAATCTGAAAATGTCTCTGGTGCATCGCTTACTGATCCGCACTATCAACATTTCACAGTTATCCCATTACTGCCGTTGAATCAGATCGAAAAGACAAGCTCTTTTTAACGCGAAAAGGTCTCCTTCCCAGTGTTATATCTTCCCGAATGAGACGAGCGCTTATACTCTCGCTCGCGGTCCGACAATTCTGTCTGCAAAATTTATCCGCCTTCGGGCCCGCGAGCCGGCGGAGAGCACGTAGAGTAGGACAAAAAGGAGCAAGGCAAGTGGAAAGAAAAAGGAAAGATCAACCGTCAAGCCGCGCAAGCCCCCAGGAGTCGCGGGCGGAGCTGGAAAGTTCTGCATGAAATTAACGTGGGAAAAATTACTGCCATTACCAGGCTCGCAGGGTGAAGAAGTTGCAGTGGCGACGACGAGGATGGAGGTGGGCAGTGGGACGAGGGCGGGATGAGAGCGGCTGCTGGGTTGAGGGGCTGAATTGGTCTTGGACGATCCTGACTCTTCTCTATTCTGGTTATGCCGCCGGTTGTATGCACGTAGGCATCCGCCCGGAGTCGGAGAATGGTGTGTAATTATGAGTGTGCCAGCGACTAATTCAATTTTGCCCATCTGGTAACGATTTGCCCGGCGAGAACGGCGCTACGAGTGAACACAGAGCTTGCAGTTGTTCCCCGTGCGGTTGAACGTGTGGCGGTATATGGAAGGGCATTCGCAGAAGGGCGAAAGCTGCAAAATTGCGTATATCTGGAGTAATATGCTACAGCTACACTCGGTGAGAACGCCACGACGGAGTTGGAGCGCCTCCACCGTGGGGACCTGAGTACTACAATTAGGGTTTATAAGTTTCCGCGCGATTCACATATATTTGGGTGAGTGAGCGGGCGTGTTCCTCTTTGGCCCTCAAAACGATTCCATTTGACAGTTTAGGGTAACACCAGGGTTGTCAAACTGATGAATACTAAATTTAATCCGGCTGGCTCGTAGCCAGGAGGATTGTTGACCGATCGATATACATTACAAGTGGGTTATCTATTTTGCTTCCTCGCAGAGGTCAGTAAACTCAGAATGGTCCAAAACGAGGAGAAAAGTGATTTGTATCTGACGCAAAAAACTTGCAAAGTCGAACCTTGTAAATAGCTTCCTGATTATGCAGCTTTAAAAAATCTTTACAAAGCTTCCTCTATGAAGAAGCCAAATGCTAAACATAAACATAAGTCTTCATAGACATAGAGTTGTAAACATTTTTAAAAAGCTAGAAATTAATGAGGAAGCCGTTTGCAAGGTTCAACTTTGCAGGTTTTTTTAACATTGCATAATTCCTGTTACTGATGACTTTGCTGATGTCTTCGCGTGCCAGTAAAAGCAGAAAGTAAGTAATAACTGCATTTCGTATCTAATTGTCGGTATGGCATATGTATCCATTTTTTTATAACTCTTTATCGAATGTTTCCAGCGGCCGCCATCATGATTTCTACTTATACAGTCGTGTCTTGACAGATATAAATGATACCTCCCGCCCGTTAGTCCGAGATTATTTTATTTTGCATTTCTCACGGCTCTAATAAATATTCATGCCGATGTTCGGACATTTTGTCTTGTCTGGCGAGAACCCTCGTGCCTCATTCCCTTCTACTTCTTCGACTCATTTTATATCGTCTGCCTCTTTCGATCCCGCCTGAAACCGCGCGCCAAGAGTATCGAATAACTTTGCAGGCTTTGCTGGCCTTTCCTCCCCGTTTCTCTGTTTCGCCGTCGACCGATCGTGCTGTCGTCGCATAACTCGTCCTTTATTTCCGCGATAGCACCCGGCGCGACCTTCACCCAAATGTATGCGTTCACGAATCGGGAAACAATTTCCTGAGAAGGGTGAGGAAAAACAGACTCTTGGAACCAGAGAACACGTTCTCACTGTGGGCGCACTGACGCGTCAAACTGCGAAATATGGAGTCTGGAAAACTTAGGGCTGGAGGCTACGATAATCTGTCAGGAAGTTAGGGCTTCTCCCCTTCCTTCTTACAGTCTTTCCCTAACACCTGATAAATAAGCCCTTTTTTCTTTCTGCCACCCAAAACGAAACAAATTCCTGATTTTCGCTCTATTCACTATGTATGACCTTACCGCAAAATTTATTCGGTCCCCTCATGATGTTTGAACCAGGATGTTGCTGAATATATACCCTCGGCCCGCATTGCTTTATAATGTTGATGTTTGCATAGTTGGAATGCAACGAAACTAAAAAAAAAAAGAAAATTTATTCTAATTAACCCAAACGATGAAATTAGATATAAAAAGTCATCAAAGCATTTAGTATCTATGATGACCTTTTATACCTAATTTGATCATTTGGGTTAATTAGAATTAATTTTTTTTCTGAATTTCGTTGCATTCTAACGATGCAAACTTCAACATCATTTGTTTCTGACGTCACAGTCGATCGTTAAAGGATGTTAATAGGACGTTAAAGAGTCGATGTAGCCGGGAACATCAACAGCGCGAACATAGTTTCTGCACCGATTAACTTAATTGTCTTTCCTTCGGTTGTGTTTCTATGCCTGCAGCACATACAACAATCGTTAACACACCAGAGGCAAGCGCGAACTTCTCATCAGCAGTGCATCGTCAACTACCGTAAGTAAACAAACGACATGGTCAGAGTTGGGCGAGAGTGTACTCTACGGTTTACAAATTTCGCAATGACGGAGCTGACGTTCTCGCAAATACAGTTGTTACACTGTTGATTGCACGTGTGATCTTTGAGAGAGGAAAATACAGAACCGCTAAACCCTTGAAGAAGAACTCATTGCTAAATCTAATTACGTGAGAAGCTTTGGCTTGTTTCGAAATCTTAACCGTAGAACTCATGACATATTTTTATAATGTGAAAAAAAAAAATACAATGTTAAAGATGTTACACACACAGTGACGGATTTTTGAATTCTTGATTACTTTTTTTTCATTTTTTTTTAAACTTTCATTTATTTTCACAGCGCCATACGGTTGTTATTATTCTTTGGAGTTTTGTCACTTCACTAAAATCGAGGATATATTTTTTTTGTTTGAACGAACCTGGATTTTCTTCTTTTATATGAGAGAAATCTCAATATCGCGGAAAAAGCCGTAAGGGGAAACACGATTTCTGAACTTTTCACATAATTTTAAAGTCGAAACCTCAAAAATCCAAAATTTTCCCATACCCTGCATTTTTTGCGAATTTTTCTTTTCGATTTCGTTAAGTTTGAAAACCATATTCGCTGCGGCAAATTTCCCATTAATACCGAAAATCGCAGTTTTTCGCCCGAAAGACAGAAAATTCGAGGATAAAAACGTGAAAAATGATTTCCTCCGAAAATATTATTAAACTGTTATTGTATTTCGAAAACCGTCATAAACAAAATAACACGACTAAAAATTGCTGGTTGGTTGGCACCAAATTTCAGGCACCCCGACAGCCAATCAGAGATCGAATAACCCGCCAACAATACTTGTATCAAAAATGCCCGAAACTTCACCCACCGATTTTTTCGAACCTGAATTTTTTGCTCAGTGCACGCAGCTCCGTCGTTCCGTCGATCGACCCGAAGTCGCAATCGAGTTATTCCCATCGCTACCACTGCTTCTCTTCCATTATTTCTCCTCGTTTTTTTTTTTTTTTTTTTTCGTCCGTCGGTTCGATTTTTCTGCGAGACATCGCCGCCACCGGGGGGGGGGTTCGGCTGGAGAGCACGTCGGCAAACTCGATCCCGGGTCCTCGCGCTCTTCACTCGCCCTTTCGTCCGCGCCGTTACTACTTCAATCTCGCCTCGTGTAATTTGTGTACTCATGCGCCGGGTGAAAAGAGATTCCTAAGGCAATCGCGTTATATCGTGTCATCGCACGCACGTGGATCGAATTACAATCAGTGGAAGCAGAAGGAAAATAAGCGAGGCGGGGCCGGGCTCAATTTCGTCCCGTTAAAGAGAACGCTGTCTGACGCAAGCTGCCTTCCGTTCCATACTTCTCCATCGCCTTTCTCTTCATTTTTTCCCTATGCGTTCTTTTTTCTCGTATTTTGCCTTATCCTTCGTCGGGACGGAAAAACCCTGTTCTCTTTCTCTATTCAGGAGAAACCTGTTCCCCTTTCTCTTTTCAAGCTCTTTCGCTTTCATCTCGTCCTTTCGACCCTTCCGCTCATTCCACTCTTTTTCGATGGAGGTATTGGATTCGCGGATCTACGTGCCACACGCGATTCCCGTCGTCGGGGAAGGGAGGAATACGATGAGATACGTACACCGACTATTCTGCTGTTGCGAGTGAACGAGAAGATCACAACGACACGGAAATAAAGAAACGACAAAGCGTATCTCGACATTCGAGGCGTGTGAAATCCGATGACTCTGGATTTTCAGAATTGTCGAGAATTTAATGTGTTCTATGTTAAAACCTGTACTCATAAGAAAAGAATTACTTCGACCATCGCAAAGTTGGTGAAAAATTCATTTAAAAATGCATCCCCGAAATCAACTCGAATTAACAAACAAGACCAAAAAGAGGGGGTGGCCACAATTAAATTGTCACTCTGTAGATAGTGGCGCACCAATATTATTTTGATATTGTAATATAAAAATTTGAGTACATACAATACATAAAAAATACATACATAAAAATATATACATAAAAAATTACAAACAAATTTAATTAAACATGCATTTATATATGTTTATACAATAAATTAATTGTAATTAATGTAATTGTATTATACATTAAATTTATGTATACATTTTTATACATAAAAATATATATATTATATGTATTGTATGTACTCAAATTTGAATATTATAATGACAAAAAAGGAATGAAAAGGAATGAGTACTTATTGTCTTTCTAGCATTAACAGGTAATACACACAAATTGAAGGCCACGATCCGCGTAGCAACACACGATATGTACGTTGTCGCCCAAAAAAGGCCGCCCTAGACCCGGACGGGTCAAGCTGTGTCTCACTTCATTATATATTAAATCAAGATCTATATTTAAAATTGTCTGAGTTATTTTATCCACCCTGACCACCCTTACATATAGGGTAAAGAATCTTGTTTTTTCGAACTAAAATACTCACGATGAAGAACTCGAACATGATTTCTTTTTTAGCATTATGCTTGTTTATGATTTATCTTCGACTCTATATCCTGTTTCATGCACTAATCGTATTAACCCTTTGAAGCATAGAAACATATTAGCATATGTCGCCTATTTCCATTCAGTTTTTTTTAATAATCATTTTAAAACCAGTACCAAATTTCAAGTGTGGAAATTTCAATCATACGTGTGGAAAAATGTGTGCTTCAAAGGGTTAAAAATACGAGATACGACGTAAAAAAAGCAAATAATAAAATATTACACGAATATAAAATATGACAGCTGTTATCTCTGACTTTTCTCTCGATGCAGGTGACGTAGTCAAGGAAATCGAGAAAAATCGGAGTGAATTTCTATTATCGTCGCGGAATTCAACATCAACATGTTGGATTCCGCCTATACGTGGATATACGTTTATCAGTATATGCGAGCTTGAAGCCTAAGCTATATACTTGGGCAGAGAATAGCCGGCAGTGGGTTGGGGATTTCTATTGATCGAAGTAAAAGCAAATAAGGGGACCGGCCGTCCTATATTTCGTACGCTGGTATTTGCGATACACATAGCTCGGTTGGGCAATAACGCTGAGTATTGTAAATTATTATGGCGTCGGGCGAGCTCTAATAAGAATATATCTCTTCCTTCAACTTACGATTGTCGTAATCTTCGGCAATTACATCCAGTGGCAAAATATGATGGTTCGACAAGTCTCCGATGACATCCAAGTTTCTCGTTCGCCGCCCTGCAGCACAAAAAACGGTACAACAAATTATTTTTTATTGCTGATTGATTCTGGCTTCGCTCGCAATGGTTTTTGAAACTTTTTTTTATTTAGAGGAAATAAAAAAAAATGTAATTACATTTTTTTATTTAGAGGAAATTAAAAAAAGATTATTTACATTTTTTTATTTAGAGGAAATTAAAAAAAGATTATTTACATTTTTTTATTTAGAGGAAATTAAAAAAAGATTATTTACATTTTTTTATTTAGAGGAAATTAAAAAAAATTCTAATTACATTTTTTTAAATCTATATTCCCATTTCCCTTATCCAATGACCAGGACACTTTTTACTTAGCATTTTCATTTTTATTTAACATCGATGGTTTGCAATATTGTTGCGATCGTTATGTTCCACTATCGATCGGGTATATTCTGTCCAATTTCCAGCATACTACATGATCCCTGCTACACGCGATGGCGAATAATGCAAAGGTCTGCAAAATGTGTCATCCGACTTGCCCTGTATCGAGGGGTGTCTGGTTGGCCTCGGGGAAAGTTGGAGCGGTTTAAAAATGCATAAAAACGTAACGAAAATATCGTGTCTTCCGTTTCTCGAGTGCCTTGAGATAATGGCGCGTCTTGTACGGCAAGATCAGCGTCCCCGCCTCCTCTGCTGGTGTTCATCGCTATAAAACGGGAGGATATGAACGGAATATCGGTAAAATGTACGCGATACGTGAACCTTTAGCGTACAGTGTCATGCATACCGTTACTGTTATCGTAGTTCAAATGTAATTTGTTCGTAAATTATCAATCTATTATTAAAATATTCGAGAAACATTGACAATCAATTATCAGTAAAGAATTACTTGCAATTAATTCTTAATTGATTGTTACTAGTTTATTATTAATGAAGTATTATTGATTGTTTCGAATTTGGTTGGACGTTCTTAAAGTTGCACCTGTCGCGGTGACAACAGGCTTCAACAGGTTTCAATGTTTCCACAGCTGTTTTTACTAATAAAACGCGTACCTCCATTTAGGGCAGTCCTTGCGACCAATATTCATTTCGCATAAATTCGAGGAATATGAGAGAGAATTGCAAACAGTTCTTGATGGTATAAAAATCTGAAAAAATGGATGCACATTAAAGGTACTGCAAAGATTAATTTTGCATCATAATAATTCGAAAATGTTATTAACAGACTCATGAAAAAAAAAATTGTTTAACAAATATTTCGATGACCCAAGTTTTTTTTCATAAAAATGATTCCTTCGTTTTTCCGAATAAGTATGGATTGTTTTCAGATTTTAGAGATTATTTTGAATTTTGTGCGTTTTTTATATGGAAAATATGTGAAAATTCAAAGTGAACTCTAAAATCTGAAAAAATTCATACGTATTCGGAAAAACGAAGGAATCAGTTTCATGAAAAAAAAACTTGGGTCATCGAAATATTTGTAAACAATTTTATGTTCATCAATTCATTAATAACATTATCGAATTATTATTATGCAAAATGAATCTTTTCAGTACCTTTAATTCTTGATGAATTAAGGACTACCTTAATTCATCAAGAATTTCATTGTCACACCCTAGAAGTCAAACGAGAACGCACAAGCGATAAACGCTTTTCCGTGTCGATGTTCACCATGGAAGCTCCTGGAAGTCGTGGACACTTCGACATACCCGAGGCTCTTTTCTCAAAGCACGCACCGTGCAGTAGAAGTGCGATTGGCAACGGGTGCCCAACAGTCATGCAGCAAGATCCGAGGGTGAGAGGAGGGTAGGTGATGGGGTAGTAGTTACGCCGTTCGCAACGAACTCGCCCCTCCATACGCCTGATTCGCGTGAGCGCGGTGTGAGATTTCAAAGTCCCGGACCCGCATGTTTTTCATTTCAATGTTTATTCGCTCAGCCACATGCGCAATTTTTTTCCCGTCTCTCTCCCTCACTCTTTTTTTTCGTTTTCTCGACCAGCGCATACTCCACGTACCGACAACACGTAGGTAAATACGTTTGAAAAATAAATCGTGCCAGCGTGGAATTTGCGGATACGCAGCTGCATCACACAGGTGCGTATTCGGCACACGGCTGTGAAATACGCACGTATATTCCCCGCAGCAGTCACCGCTATCGCAAATTGGTTATACTCCAGTGAACGTATGTGCACGGAGCGGCCAAAGGCGGATGGAAATAATTCGATACGTGTGTCGACGCATTGGGCGAGAGTTGCGGGTATCCGACCTATTGGATTTAATTCCGCGAATCCCCCACCCCGTCTGTCCACAGTGGGAATAGGATTTAATTGCCGTGCTCCAAGAGATCATGTGTCCCTCAAGAAATATGAGAATGCCGCGCATCGTTTCCCCGTTGTGTGTCCCATTTGATACGCGCTGGCTTTGGAGAAAGCGCGTTCAGTGCCACTGGCTTCGGCCCCGCACGTTTCGCGATCCACGCAGCCACCCCCCGCACCGTCAGTGATTACGTTTATGTGTCGAGTGCAAGTATACGGGTGGCTGGGACGGTCGCGAACCGGAATATCCGTGATATAAAAACTACCAGGGGGACCAGTCGGGGCGCACTGGTGTTGACTGGCAGCCATATATATAGATGCTTTTCCCGAAGCGAACGTGCGGCTTATAGTGTAAAAAAAACGTGGTGAAATTGGGCCTTAGAAATGCATCCTCGTCATCCGTGATTTTTGGATCTGCAACTCTTCTCAGTCTGATATGATAGGGGTAGGAGTTTTTAACCCTTCCCAGTCACGCTACCTGTGAGTTTGATCCCGGTAACACATGGGTGAAATATATCCAACCACTTTCAAATGGCGGCTGTGTGATAACCCGTTCGCGGAAAGTTCGTCTAAATCAATTCGTCTAAATCAATTCGTCTAAAAATCAATTCGTCTAAAATCAATTCGTCTAAGACCAATTCGTCTAAATCAATTCGTCTAACATCAATTCGTCTAAAATCAATTCGTCTAAATCAATTCGTCTAACATCAATTCGTCTAACATCAATTCGTCTAAAATCAATTCGTCTAAAATCAATTCGTCTAAATCAATTCGTCTAAAATCAATTCGTCTAAAATCAATTCGTCTAAAATCAATTCGTCTAAAATCAATTCGTCTAAAATCAATTCGTCTAAATCAATTCGTCTAAAATCAATTCGTCTAACATCAATTCGTCTAAAATCAATTCGTCTAAAATCAATTCGTCTAAAATCAATTCGTCTAAAATCAATTCGTCTAAATCAATTCGTCTAAATCAATTCGTCTAAATCAATTCGTCTAAAATCAATTCGTCTAAATCAATTCGTCTAAAATCAATTCGTCTAAAATCAATTCGTCTAAATCAATTCGTCTAAAATCAATTCGTCTAAATCAATTCGTCTAAAATCAACTTGTCATGTCTTCTACACGGATTGTTTTAGATGAATTTGGTTGTTAATTTTCCTTTAAAAATTTTTTTTTTTTTGTTTTTTGTTTTGTTTTGTTTTGTTTTGTTTTGTTTTTTTTTTTTTTTTATTAATTATTTACGAAGTGTTGCATTGTAACGAATGATTTCCGCTATAGTATTTTAGACGAATTGATTTTAGACGAATTGATTTTAGACGAATTGATATTAGACGAATTGATTTTAGACGAATTGATTTTAGACGAATTGATATTAGACGAATTGATTTTAGACGAATTGATTTTAGACGAATTGATTTTAGACGAATTGATTTAGACGAATTGATTTTAGACGAATTGATTTTAGACGAATTGATTTTAGACGAATTGATTTTAGACGAATTGATTTTAGACGAATTGATATTAGACGAATTGATTTTAGACGAATTGATTTTAGACGAATTGATTTTAGACGAATTGATATTAGACGAATTGATTTAGACGAATTGATTTTAGACGAATTGATTTTAGACGAATTGATTTTAGACGAATTGATTTAGACGAATTGATTTTAGACGAATTGATTTTAGACGAATTGATTTAGACGAATTGATTTTAGACGAATTGATTATTAGACGAATTGATTATTAGACGAATTGATTTAGACGAATTGATTTAGACGAACTTTCCGCAAATCGTGATAACCATCCAAGGGACGAGGCACAAAAGTTCTGAAGTATCGTCCAGACATGCTGAACTGTTTAAAAAAATGCATAAACCTGTTTTTACACCAAAAACACATTTTTTCTGTATAACGAAGAGAATGCCACAAGGCGGAATACGATATCTTGATTCCTGAATTTTTCGCAGAATTTTAAAGTCGAACCCACAAAAATCGCAAATTTTTGGAAGGGGTACCCCTTGTATTTATACACGATATCTTGATTCCTGAATTTTTCGCAGAATTTTGAAATCGAACCCCCAAAAATCGCAAATTTTTGAAAGGGGTACCCCTTGCATTTATACACGATATCTTGATTCCTGAATTTTTCGCAGAATTTTGAAGTCGAACCCCCAAAACTCGCAAATTTTTGGAAGGGCACCCCTTGCATTTTTTTCGATTTTCTTCCAGCCCGAGACAAAAGACGTAAGGGACCAAACGACAGGTCCGCGTGAACGGAGAAGCAAGCTGCATAAATACAAACCCCGATCCGCAAAGCCGAGAGTACATTTTTGTCCGTGTTTGTACCAGAATACGTATACTATCCCCACCGCAATAAGAGAAATACTTTGCGAGAATTCCACGTTCCCCATTCTTAAATTCCAAACAGCACAATTTTAAAGGACACCCGGTGAGAAATAGAGGAGCAACAAACGAGACTCGCAGGCTGCCCCGTTTCGTATCATTGCCCTCAGAACATTTTTTTTCCTGCATCTATTCGAACGACACACTTCGCGCGAGCGTCCAAAGTTCGGTAAGTGAATTTCATCCCCATAGTGCCAGAACTTTCATTCGCTTCTCATCGTCGAAGTAGCTCACCCCGCTTGTACTGCGTTGTTTTTAAACCGTACGACGAATCTTCTATAATACACAGTGTCGTGGAACTTGAAGGTAACGACAAAGTCGACGGACGCACATAGTGAGGCATTGTTGGGAAAGAAAAATAAAACGCGAGTGTAGGGAGACCCGCGACTACACAGCCACCACTAAACCGCGCAACAATGCACGACAAGCAGCGTCACGAACGGTAACAATTCTTCGGTCCCGAATGGCGTACATATAATCAGACCTTTCCGTATACTTTTCCACCCTTTGCTCTCCGCATTCGTATTTCCCTCTCGTCTTTCGTGTACCGCGAGCCACCAACAATATCGCCGCACAAGGAGCTATACCGCCCACTCGAATCTTCCCTCCGCCCGTCCTTATGCTACTCGACCGCTTCGTTCTTCGCCTCCTACCCGACTTGTCGTCCTCCTGTAGGATAAGGTATCCGTCTATAAACATAGCTTCTCGAAAAACGGAGAAGCGTCTTTTCGTATACTCGTTTTGTTTCGTGGGTATTTCAACCCCCCCGCGTGCGAATACAGTGAAGCACAGTTTTCTCATGGTATACCGTTCGACAATCGCGTTGTGCGACCGCACTTATACTGGGCGAGCGCTTCAAGTTCCCCTTCCTACTTCTTTGCCTTCTTTTAGTTATTTTCAGCATTTGTGGAGACGTATTCAGCATTCAGGCATTTTTTTTCAACAAAGATAATTCGTGTGGAGTGTGTTTTTGCTTGTACGTCGTCATAAAATTGTCTCTGAGACGTTAGCACTGGATCTGCAATGCTTACAATCTATGAACGAGGGGAGTTTTATACTGGATGACTTAAGGGATCATCACAGTGTGACATTTTCAAAAAATCTTTTTTTTTGCATCATCGGATATACACTGTTTTAAACATTCATTCAAATTGTTAAATCGAAATTTGAATCATGCCGAATGGACCTGGCATCACCGATAAATCAACTTACAAAAAATCATTTTGCACTCTTCATTAGTGATTTGATTTGTACAAAAAAAAACCAGACCGATTAGTTTATCCTAACCATAACAAAAAAAAATCGCGAAAATCATTGATTTTTCGACGGGTCACACTGTGATGATCCCTTCAATTGATAGCCATATCAGGGAAGATTTTCGCAGCCCTTATAAGTATTTATGATTTATGTATTTTATAATGTCATGATTAAAATATACTATCGAAATATAATAATCACGATATCTTTTGCTATTTCCGATATTTCTTGGAAATTGACAAGTCACTTTGTCATTTACATGGTAAGCATGATGGCGATATCACGAGACTTTATTGACATTTTCATCATAGTCGCCGCTGCGATATTTCATTCTCCAGAAAATCGGACACGGTGCGGCGCGCACGAACAGGACGCTCGAGGGGGGTCGAAAGAAGGGAATGGAAGGTAAGGCAAGGAGAGAAGGAAGCAACTGTCACTGACGGGAAAGTGGAGGTCACAGCGAGATTCACGTGGGTCGATGAAGTCTTGAGGCCTAAGCGAAAAAAGTCGTGCTCGCTGACGACAACGACGACGACGACGACGGCGACGAAAACGACGACGACGACGACGAATAGGACGACTGTCGAGTCGTCATTTTTTGACGGATTATAAAGCACGCGTGACTCGTGTCGATTCATCTTTTTTCCCCGTTCCCACCGACGACGCCGACGACGTCTCCGTGGGTAGGAAACGACAAAGACGCCCAAGAAAAGCCCAAGAGCGCGGAAAGGGGAGGGTGGGGGGGGGGGGGGAGGAAGCGTGAGTGACATGCTTGCTCGCGAGGAGCCATTTATCAGGGAACATCGTAGGTTCCTCGAATCGAGAGGGTGTTTCGGAATCCGGACTTTTAAATAAAAACGAAAATAAGAGAGGGAAAAAATTGCGACGCTGTCGCGGCGAATGTTTTCTTCGCCGTAAAGGAAGCTTTGTTTTCGTCACAAAATTCTTTTTCGAGATTTTCATCTCGGGTTGGTTAAAATGCTCCAAAACGTTGATCAAAGTGATTTGTAAGAAATGTATATCGTATCTTCTTAGGACGATAGCGATAGCGATTTTTAAGATACTGCCCATGAAACCCTTGAGGGATTTAAGTTTCATAGGAATTTCCATTTTTTTATTTGTTTTTGCTCCATTTGTTTCCTCAATTTTGTTAGATATCGTACTGAAACGTGATTTGCAAGTAGACTATTAACAGATTCTATGGCATTTTGTATTTTGAATGAAGAGATTCACATTCCATATCATTTTGAATTTTATTAAAAAAGTTAATTTTTGCGTAATCTTCCATAATTTCCTGCTTTCTGATTTTCCGTATCTCTCACACTCAATATTCCTTGATGTAAAGTCGTTAATTATGAAGCACACAACAAAGCTTTCTTTACGGAGAAAGAAAGCTTTGTTATTATATAGCTTTGAAAAATATTTTTCTGTGAGATTTATTTACTAGCGAATATTTAGAATTCAGAGTACTGAGAACTTTATAAATAATTTATAAATAATCTTATATGTTTTGGAAAGTTGTTTGTCTGTTTGTTAGTCCCAGCCCTCTTAATTAAAGTCTGCCCTAAATAATAAAGCCTTCCCCCTTTTAATTTAAGTCTGTCCCAAAATTAGAAATTTTTATTTATGCTTTTTTTGGATTGATGAGTGCAATCAGTGTAATGAGTGTAATTTTTGTGCCATGTTTCAATAAGCTTGATGTAGTGATGAACTAACGATCGGACACAAAAATCACGCAGTGTCTTGGATAACAGCAGACAAAAAGTCCCCAGAAAAAAACAGATGTTACGGTGAGCAGTGACGATACGGTAACAATAATTGCATTCGAATCGCGAAGGACCTGACCACACGTTCGTCAATTTCGCCCCGAGAATCTCGCTCACTCTCGCCGCAGTGCACGATCGTGTTTCCTACCCAGTTGTCTGAATAATGAAGGTACGATTTTCACGACTACGCGAATCGTCGTTGATTTAACTTTCCGCTCGCGCTGGTGTTCGTTGCCCAGCTTTACCGTACTGGCAACAACGCTCATTTTGATTATATTTGTCACCGTCCCGTTTAATACAAGAGCAGGAACGAAACTGCGGCGAGAGTGAGCGTAGAATCCCTCGAGACCCGGAAACCCAGAGTTGCACACCCTGCCCTCCACGGTTACGTCTATATATTGCGGGCGAGGGCAAGTGAGAGCGAACAGGCCCTGAGTTTGTGCAGCTTCGAGTATCTACATATATACGGTGAGCGCTACATAGTTCCGTAATATAGCTTTATACACCCCGAGGAGTGTTTTGCCCGTGATGTTGCGCCACGAGTTCGTTCCACTCTCGGGCCATTTTTTCCGATAGGCTCTTTAACTAAATTCAAGTGGCCCGCTCAGCGAAAAGAGCAGCCATCTCTTCTCCAGTCTTCCCTGCCGCAGTTGTCACGCGAAAGTACATAGGGTGTTCCATTTTAATGTTACACCTGATTTTCGATCGTGTAATGAGTACACCCAGAGAAATCATTCTGATGGGATTTATTCGAAGCAATAGATCCCGTATATAAATCTTTTGAATAGATTAATTTATTTTCAAATAAATAAAAATTTATTTGAATGAAATACATTTTTTAAAATAAATGAATAAAAATTTATTCGAATGAAATACATTTTTAAAAATAAATTAATAAAAATTTATTTGTATGAAATACATTTTTTTAAATAAATGAATAAAAAAGATACCAAAATTTGCTCCAAAAGAAACATGCATTTTTTTTACCAAAAATGTGTTAGGGAAAAACTGACATTTTTCGTAGGAAAGTTTTTTTTTAAATAAAACCCACCATCCTTATTATGCCATTTTAATTTTGGCTCAAACATTTTTTTTCGTCGACCGTCCCCATTTGAAACCTAAAAGTTTCACTACACTCATTATACTAGATCGATGCAGTATTTTCGAGATAAGTCAGGTGTAATATTAAAGTGGGACACCCTGCAAAAAATGTTATGAGAATTTGTAAATAAAAATAAAAAAACAGGAAAAAAGTAGGGAAGAAGAGAACGTCGAACGTAAGACTTTCTTTTCCTCAAATGCCAGTCTTACTTCAGGAGTCCCCCCTCCACCCCCCGTCCCTCTCCCCTACGCAGAACGCCGGTTTTTCTCCAGCCTTTCCGTTCCACGTTGTACCGTCTGAAAGTTCGGAACATTCGAAAACTATTGGCGCAGCACGAGCGGGTCGACGACGGGAGGACCGACGAGGAAACGCACTACAGTTCCGTATCGTTGCGTTATACATAGCGTGGGAGTCGAGCCAACCGTGATACGTATCTCCCGACTCCCTGCCTTTTCTCATTTAAAACCAGGAATACGCTCGTTGCGCAACACATCTAGGCGCGAAACGGGCTGCTTGAGAATAAAATACGCGAAAAGAGAAACCAAAAAAAAAAGATGGTTATTTTAATTAATAACTTCCAAGACGATGCTGCGCTTGTTCTGCGATCCATTCGCCCCGGGTCTCTCCCCCCGTTTTCACTTACGCGGTCCGACGTGGAATGGAAGGAAATGAAAGAAACTTATAAGAGCATAAATTTAGTTTTACATTCGGGCTAGTTAATTTCACGGGGTCTTAATACATACGGAAGGTGAAAGCGAGCGGGAGATAAAACTGCGAACTGCCAGCGCAGTCGGCCCCCCGAAGGGACCGGCAGATATGACGGAAGGCGAAATTTTCATTTCCAAATTGCTACGAGACCCAAAGGAGCCGGAAAATGTTAACGAACAGCTCGCTCTCTTTCCTTCTCTCTTTTCCGCTTTTAGCACAAAACGACTTCATCTTACTGCCACGGAGTCCGTTACAACGTGGCCAAAGAAAAGAAAAAAAAAGGATCGAAAATTAATATCAACCGACGAACTGGTTTCATTTTCTCCGATCGAGTATGCAAATTGTAATTTCATTCTTGCGCGGTGGAAGATCAGAGAAGCAGCGAAAAATCCCTCCCGGTATTCATAACAAAGGGGAATAAGTAATTATCACTTGGTTGCCCCGTGGAGGGAAACGAGAGACCCAACGAGCCACGAAGATATTGTCTCTCACTCAGTGTGAAATGGAAAATTAAGGGATCATCACATCGAAAAATCACTGATTTTCGCGATTTTTTTAAAATGATTAGGATAAACTAATCGGTCTGGTTTTTTTTGTACAAATCAAGGCACTAATGAAGAGTACAAAATTATTTTTTGTAAGTTGATTTATTTATTGTTCAATATTGTTATAAATTATTGAAAAGTCCCGTTAAAAAAAAGGTCCTGCATGGTATCCAGGTTTGCGGCCTTAATCCTGATCCGAAACAAAAATTTCAAAAAGATTATTAATCTGTAGGAAAGCCGCAAAGGCGAAAAATCCCTCCCGGTATTCATAACAAAGGCGGAATAAGTAATTATCACTTGGTTGCCCCGTGGAGGGAAACGAGAGACCCAACGAGCCACGAAGATATTGTCTCTCACTCAGTGTGAAATAGAAAATTAACAGGTGAAATTGCTCCCTCCCCCTTCCCCTCCCTCTCCGCCCTTTCGCTCCCGCTACTTCATATCAAGCTTTCCACGTATTTCATATCTCTTTATCCGGCCCTAATCTTTTCACACTAAATAAAATACGGCGCGAGTAACAGACTCTTCCGCGAGTCCGGGGCCAGCCAACTCGCTGGCCACGCTGGCGGAGCGAGCGAAGGGAGCTGCAGCCCCCCGCACGTATGGAGCATACACGAGGGATAAGTTTCCAACTTTGGCGCGCGCGGACGATGGGGAGGCGAGAGCAGGCTGAAAACTTGGTATCCCGGAATCGCGAAACTCGGAACCGAGTACAGGGAACGCGAGGGCAGAAAGGCGAAGGTAGTGCGCGGGCAGGGAGTGACGAGGGAGGAGGGGGAGGAAAAGGGAGAGACGAGAAGGCTGGGGTCCTTGCAAGCTCGCGCCAAGCTGGCAGTATGATATCCAGGATCTTTTTTATCCCTACTTCTTCCTTTCCTTCGTTCGTCTCTCCACGCCACCGGCCTTCCGACTCCTTTCTCATGTTACTCCCTATAGGGGAAGCCGGGGTAAAACGGGCCTCTGGGGTAAAACGGACCCCCTTCTTTTATCATTGAAAAAAAAGTTGCAAAACAGAACTTTGCACATTGCTTCCTCATTAATTTCCATTTTTCACAAAGCCACCTCTATGATGAAACTTATTTATTCACTTTGGCTTCCTCATAGAAGAAGCTTTGTGAAAAATGGGAATTAATGTGGAAGCAATGTGCAGAGTTCTACTTTACAACTTTTTTTTATTTGTAGAAAAGAAAACTCCGTTATAAATACCCTCACATCGCATTTTTGATTAACTACACATTTTTGTCTTACTCTCTTCACGTTTCCGGAAGTTATTGCGAAAAACTACATTTTTTGAAAATTTAAAATGCTGTAAAATCCGAACGACTTTACAGATCATCACCAAATTTCGTACGTAACAGGGCTGTATATTATTTTTCGAATGTAGAACATTTCGGTTCATTTGTTGAATTTCGACATGATTTAGAGCAAAATTTATTTTTTTTCGATGAATTCAAAATTGTATAAAACCCGAACCACTTTACCGATATTCGCGATCTTCTTCGGCAACAGTTTTTTTTCACCATCAATTCTGGCCTGTACGGCGAATCCGTCACGACTAAAACGTGCTTTTGTGTCACATTTTAGTAAAAGACCCAAATAATCAACACTCATGCCGATCGGTAGCATTTTGTGTACCAACTCATATTTGTGCCGGATTCTGAGGGGGGCCGTTTTACTCCGGAATTTTTTTTTCGCCGACGCTCAAAATTGATGATTGATATCAAATTTCTGAGCGAAAAGCAATAAAAAAAAACACTTTGGGTTTTGTCTCAGAGCCATTTTTTGCTTAGGGGGTCCGTTTTACCCCACTCTCCCCTATCTCTTACTCCTCAGCTCAGCCCAGCTCTTTCTTCCCGCGCGTAACCCTCAAACACAGGTCCACTTCCGGCATTCTGGCAACCATTTCAGCCTCGCCTTACTCTCAAATGAAAACTTAACACGAATTCCTCTGGCTACAGCCGGGCGCCTCACCGCGCCCGGCGGAGTGTGTGTTTTTAAATTAAACAGCCTGCAGCAAGTTTTTAAATTAAAGAGGAACCGGCGTGGCGCTATAGCGGCCAAAATTGAGTTTTAAATTCAGCACGGGACGCGCGCGCGCGCTGAGAGTGGCGGAACCGGCTTACCGGGAATAAGAAAAACGTGTGCGCTCCGCGGCCCTGAGGCGGATGGTTCGGCGTAATGTCGAAAGAAAACCGGAAAAATGAGAAAAGTGAGAGCCGGGCGAGCCAGAGGAGTCGAGAGCATATGAGAACTGCTTGAAATCCTTCCGCTGATGTATATATAGAGACCGCGGGAGAAAGTGAAGGAGGCGAACGAGCGGCGTCTCTTCTGGCCCGCGTAACCAGTTCACCGTAGTCGGCGGTGCATTCTCGGAGATTTGAATAATCCTCTTGGAGAATAAGAAAACGCCGTCATTTTACTTGCCTTTCCGTTTCTTTCCTCTCTGTCTTTCTCTCACTCTCTGACGTTTTACGTCCTTTTCCTGCCTCCTCCCCCCCCCTTCTTTCCTCATCTCCGTCGACCCCGAGCAACGTTCCCTCTGGTTTCTCAGATGGGCGACGTAAACTCGACGGGTTACCCTTTCGTTGATCCGGAAGGGCCTTTTTTTTCGACAGTTTTTCGTAGAAAAAATAGGAAGATTAAAAAAAAAGCTTCCATAGGACGATAGACAATGACGAGAAGAATGTTCTGTACAAATTTCTTCTGTACAAATAGATAGAATTGTGAAAAGAAGAAATAAATATGTAGAATAGAATTAAAAAAAAAAAATTCATAGATAGAATTTTTAAAAGCAGAAATTTGTTCTGTACAAATAGATAGCTTGAAAAATCTTCCCTTGAGAGTGAACACTGTTTTGAAAAACACCATTTCGAGATAAACGCTTTTGAAGCGAGAAGTTTTCATATAAATCGCGTACTTACGATCAATCGGCGATGCCAGGTTCATTCGAAATAACTCGTATTTCGATTTAAAAATTTGAGAAAATGTTTATAACAGTGTATGCTATCCGATAATGCAAAAAAAAAACGATTTTTTGAAAATGTCACACTGTGATGATCCCTTCAAATCAACCGACGAACTGGTTTTATTTTGTTCGATTGAGTATGCAAATTGTTATTTCATTCTTGCGCGGTGGAAGATCAGAGAAGCAGCGAAAATCAATTTTGAGCGTAGGTAAATAAAAAGTGCGGGCGAAATAGGACAGACCCCAAAATTCGGAAATTCGTGTTTTTTTTCTCGGTGATACTCAACATCATCCTTAATGGTTATATTGAAAAAAAAAAACAAAAAAATGACTTTTCAAAAGTTTCGAAAATTGCTTAAAACACTAAAAATGTTAAAAAATATTTATTTTCCGCTTGCATCCGGAAGCAGCGAAAAATAATAAAAATAAAAAAATAAAAAATTCGTCGACCCCGAGGAACGTTCCCTCTGGTTTCTCAGATGGGCGACGTAAACTCGACGGGTTACCCTTTCGTTAATCCGGAAGGGGTTGTACGGGCTTCCCGCGCAATCGGTTAGACCGACTTGACCCCAGCGACTAGTCTGCTGCTGCTGCTGAGGCTGAGGCTGCTGCAGCATTCTAGGCGCATCCTCGACTGCACACACCGTGTGCGAGTTACGAGAGTGAACCCCGACCGACTTCTCGGGGTTTCTCCTCGTCCCTCTCGCCACCGCCTCTATCTGCACAAACACTCTGTCGCTGTGAGTCACCGCCGCACGTTAGTTTTGTTACCGGCCACTCCACCAACCGGATTCTTCCGCCATCCTCGAGGAATACTCGCCGTGAACTTCGTGTTTATAACACGCTTCCCATCCTCACATTTTATTTTATACACTCGACATTGTGTGTCACGAGCGCAACCTGGCGAACCACGAACTATACGGAGTTGTCGGTGACGACGGTAAAAAAAAATAAGCAGGGGAAACGCTGGGAATTATATTACAAAAGTTACTTTTTATATCGTCGGTAAATCTGTGGAATGCTAAATACTGGAACGTAGATGAAATTTCCGAGACTCAGGAAATGTGGAACCTCGGATGAAACAAAACGCAAGCGTTGCTTTTTTTAAGGAGATTGACAGACAAATATTATTAGCCTATTGTAGGTGATATTTTGAAAAGAAAATTCTCCGAGGTCGATTTTGGCGATTTTTGGTCGGGAGCCGAAATTATGATTTCTGACAAAAAAAAATCTCGCCAAATTTTTTTTTTTTTTTTTAAATCGATTAAAAAAGATTGATAACCAGTGTTTTCAGGGGTAGAATATGCGACTTGAGAACGATGGTATAGATTAAAAGTTAATATTTTGAACAAAAGAAATCTGAGGTCGATTTTGGCGAAAAAAATGCAGACGCGCGCTAGCGCGTGTGATTACCCTAGTCTAAGCTCAAAAAATAGCTTAGATAAAGATATGGATCATTTCAATTGTGCTGCACACACAAATCGGTATTCGTATGTACTATATGCGAAGGTAAGTGGAGGGAGAGGGGAAGAGGCATGGTAAAAGGAACAGAGGGGTGGGTGAGGGAGGTAAAGGCAGGGGTTGGGAGGGAGGGGATAACTCGCGAGGAGCACGCGGAGCTCTCAGTGGGTATTACCACAAACTGTAACAGCTACAGCAGGTACACGTGGCTCTGCCGCGTGACCAAATTCCACTCACGTACTCGTTCGGTCCTTGTGAGGTCCCGGGGAAGACGCGGCCGTCTATACTCGGCGCCCTCGTCACAGCGACGCCACGCAATTTATCCCGAATGACGTGCCATTAGGACGGGATTCGAAGCCGATCCTCTCCGTCCTTCCGAGTTTTTGAACGTCTACGTAGACGCTTCTCGGCCTTCGTTCTCCTTACACCATATGTATATATTTACACAGGGTGCCATTCTCGAAAATACACTGAGATAACCAGGGAAATAATGGAGCTGCACGAAAAAAGTTGTGTAAAACAGTTTAGGGGCTTTGAGGGGGACATAAAATGACCGTATCATTAATTTTGTCTGGTTTCGCACCTTAAGGTCGCATGAAGGTCAACCTCATTATCTTAAATGGGAACCTATCATTTTACAACTTTATGCCAACATCATTATTAAATTTAATATTGATGTAGGTATAAAAGGGATAAAAAGTGTCAATGGCAGGACTTGAATCACCGACTTAAGTGTTCCTCGGTGTTCCAGACTGAAGTATTAAACGGTTTGTGGATTTGAAAAATGCATGCTGGCCGTAATGCCCCATTTTACACTTGAATATTTGACGTACTTTATCTTGAAAGGCCACCCCTTGCAAGTCAGATCCCGGGACGCGCGCAGCTCGCCTCTCATCCTCTACGACCCAAGGCGGTACCACGTCGCATAGCGGCGGCCATGACCTAACGACTCTTCAACTTCGTAAACGCTTCTTCATTGAAACCGTCGCGGACGATTTCCTCCGTTCCGTCGTCAAGGAAATAGCGCCAAGTGAGCGTAGTCCACTCTCTTTTCTCGTGTATAAACACAAAAGGTTTGAGAAAGCAATGAAAAGCCTCGAAGTTTCCGCATATTTTTTCGTACTTTATGAGGGAAGAGAGTTGGAGGAAGCGGCAGTGGGGCAAAATGAACAGACCGGTGATAAAACGTGTATTTATTGCACACAACGTTTTTTTTCTTCAGTTTTCTGACATTGTTTAAAAAATAAAAATACGGAAAATAATTAAATGTCACATGAGATATGAAATAAGGGATGTGTTTTTAATTAAATTACTGGCATTTAAAAAACATGTTCAGCATGCAATTAAGGAATTTGAAATATTAAGGGGTTTAAAATGATAGCGGGGGTGACGAGATCTTTTCATAATACAGAGGGATTACATTTAAATATATAATTGGTATGCATATTTTATACCGAGATTTGGATATTAATTGAGGTGCTATCATTTAATCGTCAATTGACACGCAAAATCGTGGATTTAGTCGCAGCTCATCAAAGCTGCATAATTATGTTAATAAAGTGAACTTCAATTGCATTATGTCATCCATAGTAATTACCCGTGTCATCGGCGATAAAAACATTTTAAAGGTTCGTCGAACCGATTTGATTATCCGCAGCTTGACCGCATTGTTGATACTCGTTTATTTTTTCCGCCACATCAACAGGATGATCGTGTCATCCTGTTGATGTGGCGGAAAAAATCTCTACGTACAATATCAGCGGTAAACCACGACGAGGCTAAGAAAACGGGAATGGACAAAAGCCGAGAGATGAAGAATGAAAAGAAAACAAAGATAGAGTATGTCGCGAAAGAAATCCAACTGCGATTGCTTCCGTCACGGCACTCGCTATTGTTTCGCATGAAAACGAAGAGCACGAAATCCACGACGACGACAACGAAGCACCGAAGGTGGGTGGAGGAAAAGTAATTGACGTGAGTGGGGAGTTCGTTCTCAATGTTCAACTTCCTGCATTTCACTCGTTTCACTATCCTCATAGCCAGCCGAAACGTAAATCACTGCACCAAAAAAAAAATTATATCCTTTGCTCCCTATAACAGATAGGGGAGGTGCGGGCAAAATGGGACACTTAGGCGAAAAATGGTTTTATGACAAAAATATAAATGTACTTCGATTGCTAGAACCAAAAATTCGACTCCAACCATCAATTTTGAGCGTCGGCAAAAAAAAGTACGGGCAAAATGGGACAGACTCCCAAATTCGGAAATTCGTGTTTTTTTTTACTCGGTGATACTGAACATCATCCTTTATGGTTATTTTGATGAAGAAAACAAAATTACAGTAAAAATAAATTTTTGTTCAAACTGACTTTTCAAAAGCCAAATTGCTTAAAACACTAAAAATGGTTAAAATGGTTAAATGTCCCGTTTTGCCCGCACCTCCCCTACCATACAGCAAGTAATAACTTAGTATCACACATTTCATCCGACATCCGTATAACATCTCTTTCAAGTCTATTTGGCAATGACCATCGACCAGCACAACAGGTCAGAGAACGTAAACCAACCACGGCACATAACACGTAAAAGGTAACGTGATTCGCAGCAATTAGAAATAGATCGGGAAAGATTGAGTGTTTGGCGGGCGAAAAGCGGCATGGCAATTCCATGGTTCCGCAAGAAATACGATGATGGCGAGTCAAGCTTGGATATTAATCGTTTCCGCTTTGTAGAATCTCATGCTAGCAGAGTTAACGATGACCCAACCTCGGGGGCAATCTGGGATCTATCTGCGCGCCACAGGGGTTATTCTCTTGCGGTTGGCTCTGAGTTTACTATAGGTAGCGTTGGGGGGGCTACAACAGAGCTCCCGATCTAGACCGAGCAAGGGTGAATACTCCAGTGGAGTATTGGGACATGGTGTGAGAATTCGTTAAGGGCAGCCAGAAGCACACAGACGCCACGGTAAGAAATGAGAATGCATCTCCGACCGAGGGAAAGAAAAGGACGAAGTGTTCGTCTGCGTGTGTGGATATTTCCACCGAGTGTCAGGGTGCGCAGGCGCGCGACTCTAACACCATCAACCAGGATGGAGCTTTGTCGTAGTCCTCCCGAAGCTGCGGGCTCGGCACCAAAAGGAGTTACGACTCCTGGCGGTGGTGTCGGTGGTAGGTGTGCGTCGAATGTCGTGACTACATACGTACATTGCGCCACCTACTGCAACCCACTTTACGCTGCAAAGCGACGAGTGGTGGAACGAGCAAGCTCGGATGCGGGATCTTTCAGCCGGAAAGCGCGTCACCGTTGGAAGATTGCGCTATCACGCACCCGCTTGCTTTTCACCGTGACCTACGTCGACTCATATAGACAAATCTGTTTTAGTCTCGCCGGTGTGTGCCTCGCGTCTTAGTGGCCATTTTGCCTTTTGGAAGCTTTTTTCTGTCTCATGTAGTTCATCATAGAGACGGCTTTGTGAAAAGTGGTGATAGTGCAGCAGTGAGCAGCTTCTATTTTGCTTCGTACTTGCATTGTTATGACGTACGAAGTTCGCGGATTCTTCCGTCATCAAGTGTTGCCATCTAAATGATGATTGGGCTGCTAAATCACGGTTTCAATACGTGTGCCGAATACGAATACGATGGTTATTGATTTTCGTCCACCTGCTCATCTATCTGTGGGTGATGTCGAGAATCACAATAACTTTGGAAGGGGTGTTTATGGCCTGCGGTGACAGATGTGCGGCGTTTTCTACGTATAAAATGAACATCTGGCATTAAAATTCTATCCGAAATAGCAGTCGTTTCTAATAGTTAGCTGGTGTATGAAAAATTAGAAACTAGGTTCACCCAAAGCGACTTCACCATAGTTACTGTAGATAATTTTATATTCTAATTAATCAACATGTCATATAATTCAAGCGCAAACATGAAAAGTTATTCTCAAAATTTGATAGCAATGAACTTGCCTGAATTTGTTTTCATGTCTGAATGTCTCTACATGATGTCAGCAATATTTTCGTGATGAGAAAGTCGCGTGTAGCGATCACCGCAACGTCATCCGCAACGTTTTAGTAAAAAAAAAAAATGTCTTGACATTCGCTTAACAGATATAATGAGACGAAAGGTTTTGTTCATTTCTATATTTTCGCCATTCACGGTTCGTCGTTCCGGCGCTACATTAAAATTCTTGAAAAGCCCAGCTGTGGAAGACTTGGTTACGGCGAGAAAACGAGTACATCACGTAACTAAACTCATTCAGGCGCATATAGCGAGTCCCGTACACTTTTCGCTTGGGAATCATCTCGGCGCACTTCGTTCTCGCTTTTCCACTACCACGACCCCCCCCCCCCCCCCCCCCCCGCGCCCGCCGTGGTTTACTGTGCTATAAGCAGTGTTTCCTTAGTTTTAAGAGTTGGACGGAGGTCACGGTGTTTCGTTGATTAAAACTCTTATTGTTACCCATCGACTCGGGCCGGCATTCGTACGGCGGACGTGCGCCGGGCTGCTGCGATAGCTGGTGTTTCGCACTTTCGCATTGCAGAGAAAGCAAGAGGGAGAAAAAAAGCTCGACGCGGAAATTGGAGAAATTGAAAAGGTCGAGAAGTCTCCAATCTCCGTTAACCCCGTGCGCACCACCAACACGGACGCGTTTTGTCGTTCTCAAGGACACCATTGTGTGTGTGTTTTTTTCCTCGAGTATATTTTCGGCGCGTTCCCCTCACTGCGGCTGGAAAATAGCGAGTCGGCAGCGTGGAGCACAATAATGATACAATCGTAAATAAATCTCTTTCGCCGTTGCGGAGCTCCATCCGTTCGTATAAACGCAGCTGCCTCACCAGACTGATGTATACCGAAATCCTATCCGCGCTGCATCAATGCGGAATTCATGTACTTGGCAACGATATTTCCGCGGGTAACCCGGTACTTTCTGACGCCGGCGAACGCCCCCTTTTCCTAGCCCGTGGGCGACAAATCGCTTGGCAATAGCTCGGCAACATCTGCCACGCGAATTCTCCTCCAGTCTTTCTTACATTCAGAGACGACGGTTGCTCTCCGCTCTCGCTGCATTCAGCGCAATACTGCAACCAAGTTCCGTGGAGACTTCCAACCGCGAATCGGCGGAACAGCCACGATTGTTGCTCCGCAGCGCAAAGTGAAAGCGGAGGGAGCTCGGTGTCCGGTGTGACGGCGCCACCGTCGAGCGACGCTATGGCGCTTTGCTATATGTGTAGTTCAGATGAGGGAAGTTCCTCGATCACACCGCACGGTCTCCGGGCTATCGCACGAGCAAGTGGTCGCACCTTTTGGCCGACACAGCTACATAGTGCGGTAAGACAGCGCACGACCGTCGCGCTCTGGAGCTCGTTCACTCGGTTGCCTGCTTGCTTGCTTGCTTGCGCTCGTTACCTAACCACAAATCAATGGTGTCCAAAGTTTAAAGCTGCTGGAGGAACTCTACAGCGTTGCGCGATACCGTGTAATTAACTCCTGAGTCTTTATTCGTTAACCATAACGATTTTGTCATTCACAGTTTTGTATTTCAGTTACATTGTTAGACGTTTGCAATCTCTCAATGTTCAAAGCGCAGACTAAAACTTGTCTACCGTACACCAAAAAGTAAGCCGTAGTTATCAGTAAATGATCGTGACCTACACCGAAAGGAAATTCTAGTATTGGTAACTATAAAGTGACAACCATAAAGTGGCAATCATTTTTTATAGGTACAGCAACTAATTTTCTAGTTATGGTAACTATGATGCAGTTACCATCACTGTTAATTAATTCCCGGGAACTGTAAAAATAATAGCATGAACGTAAATTTGATGGTTGTCACTTTGTAGTTACCAGAACTTACAAGATTTCTCTGAGTGTAGATATGATCAATGGCTTGCAAGGAAATCCCTGACTTGATTTTCTTGGAATGTATTTTTTTAATGAACGACACAACAGTTGTTGATAAATATTTCGAAATTATTGTCGCCCAAACTGTTCTAACAACAGATTGTTCCGCGCTCCGGTAAATGCAGTACACTCGCCTTGGGCGCACCGCAACTGCAAAGTGATATTAGCACTAGATCAAGCCCGAAGTTCGTATGAAATAATATATGTATGTATGATAGTCCTTTGCTATTAGAACTTTGGTAATTAAACGCACAAAGCATACACACATTCGTGGAACAAAATTGGATTTGGCGAATTCCCGAACACAAACCGAAAGCGACAAGTCCGCTATAAGATAAGTTCAGCGTCGAGTAACATAGTTAACGTTGAGTGTGTACGCGATTTATCGCTCGGGGTGAGATTTTGTTAGGAAGCAGCAGCCGGGATAATGCGTTCGACGACCTCACGGACGTTTTGGAAGTTGCTCGCCTGAAGGTTTCCCGCCGTCGGTGCGAAGTATATATACGCGGCAAACCGAGCAGAAATTTAATCAGGCTGGAGTCCGGCCAATTTCGGACTTTGACTGAAATTATACCCGCCCTTCGTGCGATTAGTCTATGTGCGGACCACATCAGGAGTGTTAATGCCAATCACATGCGGTCCTCGGCCAATCACATGCCAATCATATAATGATCAGGTATTACCGCGTCCTCCTGACAAATTACTGGGTGCCACGAGACGAGACGACACTTTGGTCTGGTCTAGAAAGTAAATTTCCTCGAATGAAAGAAACCATCTACAGCATATGCTGTACCATGAATTAGATGCAGTTACTAACTCGCGATTGGTTATATGGTAAAGTAGTAGGTAGGACCAGCAAGTTGATTCCTGTAACCAGTAGCAGTGCTGTTTAGCCCAACAACCTACAACTTATTTTTTAGAACCAACCTACAATCAACGAGTAGTTCCTATAGCCAACGAGTAGTTCCTATAACCAACGAATAGCTCCTATAGCCAACGAGCAGTTCCTACAACCAACGTGTAGTTCCTATAACCAACGAGTAGTTCCTATAACCAACGAGTGGTTCCTGTACCCACCGAGTAGTTCCTATAACCAACGAGTAGTTGTCATAACGCATTATAATACTTGACGCTGTATCAACTCCTTCGAGTGGTTGTCAGACCCCGTTTATCGGTTACTCCAACTACATTTCTTTCTCAGTGTGATACTCCGCGACTCCAGCTAAAGTATTGCAAACCTCATCGCGCCGCAGCCTTATTGCCGGTACCTAAAACGGTCCTGATCTAACATCAGGCAGCCTGAATAAATTTCCACCGGCGCGCACCCGTGAGGGTAGCGTGCTCCGGGGATATAAGTCCCGCGAGATTCCCCGCAAGAGTTAAATGGAGAGAGCGTATCCTTAAACCGGAACTTTATCACGGCTCGCCGGACCTTGGGCGAAATGCTGCTGCTGCTGCTGCCGCTGCTGCTGCTGCGGTCAAGCGGTCTGCCGGGTTGAAACCCTGTGTGCTCTCAGTTCCGTCTCCTGCACTTTCAAGCACGTCGGTGGATGCGGTGGTGGGCGACCCGCGCACCCGAGCGCCACCCGGGTGCAAAATATTCGTGCAATTTGGTGACACTGCCAAGCGTCCGCCGGGGCTCCCCCTTTTTTTAACCCGGTTTTAGCCCGGCTTAGTTTTATCGTGGCCGCATTATCCTTCGTATGGTCCGGTGTCCCTGTGCCCGACGTTCTTGCGTTCCCCCCCCCCGCATCTGTCGTTTCTGTACCGGCGACCCAAACAGCGCTCGCGCTTCCACCGATGCTGCGTCTATATAGATTTCCTGCGCAACCGACTACACCAGGTATATATATAAGCAAAACAGAACACTGGTGTTCCTGCAACGCTGCTGCATACCCGTCTCAACTACCCCCCGCGACTCTTACCTATTCTGGATTAATGCCAGTCGGGGTCCGCTACCGAGCTACCCACTCGACTCACGAAATTCTCGCACCCTCGGACATCCTGACCACGGTTCTTCAGACATGTATACATACACTACGGTTGCCATCACCCTTCGGTCTTTAGCGCGAGCATGCTGTGTATACTTTGCCCGGTTCTCTGTACACCCCGCGCGAAACCCGGGAAAACGTGTTTCCCGGTCCGCGCGTTCGCTCGTTGAAGCGTTATAGATGCAAAGCTCTCCGAGTCGAAGCCCTCGCCTCTCTCGCGCGCGCTGCGCCTCGTATAGGTGCCGAAGAATTATTCAGAGTCGAGTTGCGCAAAGCCTGTGTACTGTACACAACATTTTGCGTGCAGTACATGCTGTGTACATAAAACGAACGAGAGTATACGTATCCTCGTCGCGCTCGATTTGAGCGTGACTATGTCGGGAAGCGCGAGTAAGAAGAGCGCGTAGGTACGACCGGGATGCTTGTATCTCCCTTTATCTCACTTTTCCAACCTGCGCAGCTGGCCTTTGTGACTCCTATCTGGACTTCAGCGCTGCGCTCTCTCTCTCTCTCTCTCTCTCTCGGTCTGTGCAACGTGGGCATAGAGAATGTGCCATCGTTGGGTGGCTGCAAGTTTCGCTGTATTCAGAGCGGTACAGAGAGGAACGTAAATGAATGAAAGATTGTGGGAGAGAGACTGCGAGGGATGGAAGAGGGAGCTGGAGCATCCTCTGTGGGCAAACAGGGTCCGCGATATGAGGTCAATGTCTGCGTTATCGCCCAGCAAAAGTTCTAACGAACAAACGCCCTGTGTACGATCGAACGCCTACCCAGCTGCGTTCTGGGCTTCGGTCTATGCTGCAGGCTCTGTTTACTTTGATTTTCATCGCATTCGAGTCGCGAGCAAGCGTTTTAAATGGGTAAAGGTCAGTCGCGAGAGATTCCACTGTAGCGTCATTTGGGTTGCGACACGTCAGTGCCATGGCTGCGCGCCTCCAGGTTTGAAATAAAAATTCCATTTTAGATAACGATACTTTGGACACATTGCTTTGAAGAGAAGCCTGATGGGTTCATTCTGTTTTTTACAGGTGGATATGCAACTTCGCCCTTGGACCAGAATTTAGAGGAGGTGCGGGCAAAACGAGACATGGGGGCAAAACGGGACAGCATTTTTTTCGGTTCCAACTATTTTTGCGGGCAAAATGGGACAGACCCCCATTTCGTAAAAATGGCGTCGATAAGACACAACTCAACGCATGTAAGCGAAATAGAAAGATTTTTAACCATTTTGAGTGTTTTAAGCAATCTGGCTTTTGAAAAGTCACTTTGAATTTTTTTTTACAATTTTTTTTTTGCAAAATAACCATTAAGGATGACGTTGAGTGTCACCGAGTAAAAAAATACGAATTTCCGAATTTTGGGGTCTGTCCCATTTTGCCCGCACTTTTTTTTGCCGACGCTCAAAATTGATGGTTGAAATCGAATTTTTGGATCAAAAGCAATCGAAGTACACTTTTGTTTTCGTCATAAAACCATTTTTCGCTTATGCGTCCCGTTTTGCCCGCACCTTCCCTACATTATAATAGTACAAAATATGGTGTCGTACATGTGGATTGTAAAAAAATGTCCAAATGTCTAATGAAGTATTATACGGATTGACGTTATGGCCTTCTCACCTATATCAAGCTCTACACTCCCGGAGAGTCCATTATGCACCACCAACCACCGCGATAGGCCACTCCACTTCTGGACCATGATTGACACAAACTTTTTTCATAAAAGAAAGTGGCAGTGGCCTATATATTATTCGTGAAATATATATCGGGAAAAGATAAGATGAAGAGGGAGACAGGAAGCGCGGTAATTATATTTTTCAATTCCAAAACTCATTTCATCTTCTGAGTTCCAGATCACGACCAACTGTCGCTGTGCATTCATGTTTTCCTACTGCTAGAACGTGTGCGGGCAGATCGTATTTATATCCGCCGGTGGGAGCTACACCGCTTCGATAATCTCGAAATATAAATTCCATATATTTACCGTGCCATGTCAATAACTATTGCGCGCGATAAAAGTCGAGATAATCCCTATTTACATGGTGCGCATATATCGCCAAGCTGCGTTACCAGGTATTTCCGTAACGATATTAATTTCACCGGAACGAAAATAGCGCCGCATCCGTTGAAAATGATAATCTGGTGAGAAATTTCATTAAATTTATATTTACCAAAGGAACGACGCGACGCTTTTGCCGTGCGCACACTTTTTCAAAGTGTGTAATTTCGGGACAACGAAGACGAGACCAGACGCAATTCTATGGGACTTGAAAGGAGGTATCGAAATAAAAGCACGAAAAATAATGCAATATATGAGTAAGCTCTAATATGTAGTGGGACAAATATCCTCCCCCCCACACGAAGCGACAACATAGTGTTGCATTTACAACAAATATATACTCAGAATATTATTATAACTTCCAATAAGTAGTCCAACAACTTTAATCGCCCGGAGTTAATTACATTACACACGACCATTACTTTATCATGTTTTATACATATATTATCACTATATTGAATGTAGCAAAAAAAACAATAATAATAATAACAATAATAGCAATGGTTATAGTAATAATAATAATAACAATAATAGTAATGGTTATAGTAATAATAATAATAACAACAATAACACTAACAATGATTATTATTACAGCGCTGATATCTACTAAAAAATGCAATTCATTGTTGTTGCCGCTCCTACAGCTATCATTTTCCGTATTTACCGACCCCGATGAGCCTGACATTCACAACAATATTATCTCCTCGCTTCGGTACGGTTAATTCGTTCTCCATTAATTACCGCGTTTAACAATTTATTATCTCTCGTTGGTGCTCGTATACATATCGTGAGTATCCGGTTCGATTTTGTTGTTACGTCTGCGTGAGGCCGTGTATACGTGCAGATAACGTATCCGTAGTGAACAACACTGTAGGTAGGAAAATCGACAGGCGCAATTCGTTTTGCGGGATACACTAATTGCGTCGAGAATCGATGAATATTTCGGGCCATTCGGTCAAATTGTAGGAGTGTTTCCACGCGTAGTTGCTATATATTTTATAACGAGGGAAGGACGCGACTCGACGGAGGGCGGTGAGGGTGAGGAGGTTCGGGGGTGGGGGGGGGGGGGGGTGGTTGTAGTGGATTACGTCCCAGATACTACCACGTTTCGACGTACGTTGTAGTCACGTGGTGTGGAAGTGCGGAGAGAGCGTATATGCACCAAACTATATACAATACGCGCTACTAAAACTGCATGCCCACCACCTCGTCGTTCATACCCTCTCTCAGTTCCTCTCAACGTCCCTGCTGGGAACGAATATGTTTATTCATGCTATTATTTATTAGTTCGAGCAATTAGCATTAATTAGCGCAATCTGGCACGGCGAGTATGGTCACCGTGCTATATTGCCGTTACATATCCCGACACTGCCGGACCCGCTACATGTTTCAGCGGTGAAAACCCTGCGGTCCGTACACGTGCTGCTGCAATTGCCGATATAATTCTCCGAACATTTAGCGAGCTGAGCGCAAAAATCGTTCTGCTAATGTTCAAAGAAAAATTCGAAAAAAAATGTCGGACACTTTTAAGTCGGGCAAAAAGATTTATTTAAAAGAACTACTAGGTCCCTTTCTAACTAACCGACACGACAATGATTGGGGGTTACAAAAAAACGTTACGTTTTAGGTGTATTACATAAAAAACACATGTAACAGCTGAAAGCAGTAATAAAAAAACATACACTACCCAAGTAAAAAAATTATATGAAAGGCTTTATATCCAAGCTATTACATATATTTTGAATAATCTATGTAAAGTATATCGATATTATATGGTTAAATGCTGCCTATAATTTTGCAGAATTTGTTGATCGTATATACAAAGTATATACAATATGTTTGTTTCTATAGTTCTATATATCAAAATTGATTCTATGATTTCACATTGATTATACTAAATATATTAAAATTCTATATGCCTACTTTCGCATATAGCTTGTATATAAAGCCTTTCATATAAACCACATGTAATTCTTTTACTTGGGTAAGCCTTAAAAATTTCAAAGAAATATTGTCTTTAAAAAAACATCATGCATATCAACAATTTTTTCAACGTCTAAAGGTTTCTTCCCCCTTAATGGATTTCCACACGGGATGCACCAGTTTCGCGCCGATTGCCGACAGGCATTAGCATAAATTCGATGAAGACTATATACGGGCGTTATGGTGCTTAAATTCTTGATCCCGAAGGCAGTTACCGCATCGGCGCCCATTCTGACTAGTACGCCGGTTCACGAATACTCCAAAGGAGGCCCTGAGGAAGCGGACGTGAGTAAAGGAGGTCGATCGCGAGATTCTTACCGAAGAAAGAGGAATTCGAAGCCTAGCCCAGTCGATCCCGGCGTGGCATACTCCAACAGTCCTGGTAACGTTGAAACGTAGCTATACGATAATTCGAAAATAGTACGGCAGCCATCGTGCACCGAGCCGCAGAATGGCTGGAAAGGTCGGGACAATAGTGTGCCCCCTCTCGCAATTCGAGTTTCGCGGCTTCGTTAGTTGCCCGCCGGGCACACCTCCCGGGACAATTAATTATTCCAGATTCCTCCGAACCCAGAATTTGCTTACTCGCTCGCTGCAGATCAGCAATCCACAGATACGCATATCTCCGTCCATAGAAACCGTGGCTGCGATATAAATACAGAGGATTCCAATTAAGAAGCTTTGCTCGGTGGGAGTTTAAGGAAACGAGAGCGAGTAATAAAAATAAATCTGTATTCAGATTATTGAAATTCTACAACGCTAGTGGAATGAAGAATCTGTTTTGAAAATAGTCGATAATAGTGATATTTCTATAATGTTGAATAATTGTAAAGCGAAGTGAGATAATGTTATCAATTATTCATTAATTACGTGAATTCCTAAAATCTTAACTTTTTGTGAATTTGTCAAAATAACAAATTATTAATGGTTCTCATTTTACCGAACATTTCTGAACAACAATTTTTGCCAAACAACTCGGAACTCCGGATAATTCGATTATCGGTGTAGTTCGACGTTGCGTCCGCGTCGATGCCGAACAACTTATAACGCCCGGAGCTTCTGTATTTACATAGAACGAAGCTTTTGACACTTTTACACCGAGCTGCAATGTCAGAAATGCGTGAAACATGATGCCGATGTAGTTCGAAGTTTCATTTGCTGCAACAATGCCAAACAGCGTAGGATTTCTGCACTTTTACGTTTCGTAAGCAGGAGTTACGATTCGTTACGTACAATATAAAAACTAACAAGAGTATTCACGATGATGTCTCAATTGTAAACATGGCGTTGCAACAGCACGAATCGCGCAACGACCTCTGCAGTCTGTTCAAGTGTATATTTTCACCGAATGTTGCAGTATCGTGGTGCTCTTGCTGGTGCAGCATTCGCGGTCTGAAAGGCAATAGCTCCGAGCCATAAAGAAAACGTATTTTATTATCCATGCGTTTTTGTCAAGCCAAGAGCCAGAGAGCACTGGGAATAACGCGCTTCAGGGAGCGCGGAAAATAAAACAGCCGCACAGACAGGAGAACCTGAGCCCCCTCAGACTGCGGACCGCGGCTCGAACGTTTCCTTCTCTCTGGCCGTGATATTTTACGGTGGCAATTCGAGACCGACCGACCGACTGAGAGAGAAGGGGAGGGTGAGTGGAAGGGGTGTCGGGCGGAAGGGAGGCAAATAAAAATATGGGTTGCAGAAAGTGGGTTCTTCTTCGAAAACAAACTTTGGGCCTAGGAATCTAAGAAATCTGCTTGACAAAGCGGCCCAATGACTACAGCCCAATTGTGGCGCTACAAAGACTCGGACTCGACAAGAGCGTACACTGAGAAAAATGAGCGGCTCTGCCAAGCAAATATCAGACTACTAGAACTATATTGGAGTCTGCAAGCACAACAAGTGGTACTTTCTAGTTCCAGCAGCTGAATCCCTTCGCTTTACGGCGTCCGCTTGCAGGAGCGAAACGGTATAGCTGTGGGAACTGAACGATGACTAACTGCGAACGGAAGAAGAAAGCGGTTTTGCGATAGAGAAAATTGTAAGATTAGGAAAGATAGCTAGTGTCAATCGCCGTTAATTAATTTATGATTTACAAAAACTACTTTGCCAGTACTGCAAACCCCATGCCTGCAGTTTACGCTTCACGCACTCATCCATTAACGGAAAATTCGCTTATTAATCGTAGGATGTCACTTCCGAAAACAATGCTGCGATGTCGTGTCATGTATAGCTCCCACAGCTATACTGGAATTCTTATTGCATCCGACTACCGAAATTTCTTATGCGACTATATTCATGGCTATAATAAGAAATACGGATGTCGCAATACTTTGTTTCGTTGCCGAAGCTGTTAATTTTTCTCAGTGCAGCCCAATTGTAGCTAGAAAGTCTCGGACGGATTTGCCAAAAGCGTAGGGAAAGCACAGTAAAACCTACGCCGACTGTAGCCGGCTACAGGCTGACCCTCAGAGCTCCAATGTTTACCCGCGCAGCGTGGCGCGGCTTACGGCGGTATACACTGTATACCCGGCGAGCTGCTGCTGCTCGAGAAAAACATTTTTGCTCTCGGCGGGAATCGAACCCGAGCCTCCCGAGAGGGAGAAAGAGACGGGGAGAGAGAGATTTCGCTTCGACGGTGCGGTAAGGTCGGGTCGAATCGACAGAGGTCCGCTGGGCCCGGCGCTAGCGAATCCTTGTTCTTCTAACCCAGCGCTGCTGAGTTGCCATTTCCCAGCGCCGTCGCTACCTTCCTTTTCCGTCCCGTGCTTTTCCATCTCACGGGCCCGATGAATTACCGCTCGGTGAGAAGCTACACACACCGATTTCTCTTACAGCTCTTATTGCTCTACCCATCACTCTACAGCCTGTCTACCGGTGCGCACCGTGTGTTTAACTTCTTCACAGAGTCTAATTGCGCACATTACCAACTTTTTTACAATTCCCTTCGCACACATTCGCGAATGACCGTTTCTTCTACGAGCAAACGTATCGTACTTCGCTAAATATCGCAGGGCCACTTCGATACTGCAATTGCCATTCCACATTGTCTATGATCGCTCAATACCGAACCAGCGCGCTCAGACCACAATAAGTGCTCTTCATGCTCTCCATGGTAGATCCGATTTGGGATGAGTAGAAAATAGGCTTTCAGACGTATCGGACACTTGTATCGCGTGAGTGCCTCGGATATTGAGAGACACTCGGGGACGCTTTCATCTCAAGGACATTAAAACCCCGCTGCACGAGAGCTCGTTGAAATTCTTCCTCTCAAAAAAGCTGTTCGCGTACTTGGATAATACTTAACGCCTTAATCCTTTGCCACGTTGAAAGTGCAAATCACTACGGTGCCCCATGTGCAATTACGTCAGGACAGGTTAAGACAATATAAAAACCATAAAGACGATATTGACGTCTATGTACGAACACAATTGAACCCTTTCTAGATGAACAGTGCGACTTGGAAGGGTTAAAATCATTCACCGCTCCTTCCAACAAAAAACAAAAGCTTCATTTAGGTATCCTGAAATTTTGATTATTTAGGAATCCTCTAAATTTGATAATTTAGGGATCCTCTAACTTTTTGATCACTTAGGAATCCTCTGAATTTGATTATTTAGGAACCCTCTAACTTTGAAACCACAAAGACAATATTGACGTCTATGTACGAATAGAATTGAACCCATTCCAGGTGACTTTCCAGGTAAACAGTGTGACTTGGAAGGATTAAAATCATTCACCACTCCTTCCAGCAAAAAACAAAGCATCATTTAGGAATCTTCTAACTTCTATCACCACAGTTCTATGATAGTCATAAAGAACTGTACGTTTGTTTAAATTTGACTCCAAAGCAGGTTTGGATATTTGATCAACCATTGTAATGACGTACAGACCTGTGGATTTTTTCATTTTTAGCAAATCGGCGCATCACTCAATTTCGAAGCCTTATTGATCTATGGAACTCTCATACTGCATTGCCGATAGTGAATGATCGGGCGGTTGTTCTGGGTTACATGCCGATGCGTATGACGATGATGATCACTGACAAGGGAAGTACGGGTTCGACGTGGACGTCACCGAGCGGATCGATGAATGGCACCTCAGTATGATCACCAATCCGATGTTCGAATCGAACACTGCTGTCGCCCTCCGGCGTACTGTATATTAATGACCTTTCCATAGTCCGTACCGACGACAAGGCACAGCAACGTCCGCGTACCGGTACAATGGAACCGACCGAACAATAGTCCACAGCAATTCGGATGAGTCAATCACGCAGTCGACTAATTCCATGCAAAACATCCCGTAGGGTGGCACACATCGCTGGGTCTTGGTGCCTGCGATCTCGCGATGGTGGTGCACGGTATTGGCTTTCTACTATGCGGGACACACAAATCCGAATAGGAAATACCGGTTGTGCAGCGATGACGGAAAATCTTCATTCACATGATAGCTTTAAATGCGTGACTTTTTACTGTTTGAAAAGCCATTCGTGTCTAGCGTTTTATATTCAAAAAGGCGTCTGACTGTCGGCTCATCTCTACAGTTTTGCGATAACTTCATATCCAATATAGTTTCCGTTCAGACCAACTGATTCGTTGGCCTACCAAAATAACACGATTTTCAGAATCAACTGATAAGTTTTTCCAAATAATAGTGTGACTGGCGACTAGTACGATAAACATTCACTACTAACTAATGCGTTCGTCGATCAATGCGTATTTTTTCGTGTTATGGCAAAATAAAATAAAATGTTGTTATGATATTGTTTCGTGGGTAAATAACAACTCGATCGATTATGAAAAGGGCAACATTTATTAATATCATCGGGCGTGGCAGGTCTGATTGTCATACGTCTGTTGGATTCGTCGTATCAAGAAGAAGTGTCTGTTTATAGATAACAGTGGGATGAGAAACTAATTGGTTCAACTTGAACCTCCTGTTGTGTAATAAATAAATAAATTGTGTTAAATACATATTTCTCAATGCTACACAATTTGTCGGTTTTCTTGACATCTGGTCTGTTCAATAGACCGATATAGTGAGCTGAACATGTGAGCTGAGCAAACATGTTGTGCTGACAAGACATGCTTCAACAGCAAGTGTATAAGCCGATCTCTCTTCTCACTGTAAACTGTATATTACATTGAAATAAAAATGTACTGTACAAGGAAACAGTTTGCGATATTCCAAAACCTCTTGAGGAAGCAGAACTGGAAATGTATTTCCATTTATTCCATTTTATTGGATGCACTTGAGCGCGAAAGAAAGGCACGTTGATGCTCGACATAATCGAAAATCCTTATCAAGACGAATACGTCGAGTTTTATTGCAAACTTCGGGATACAAGGATTTCTTTAAATATCTATATCCTCCTCCACCGGCGACACAGTCGTGCCTAAGGTTTTCGTGAACGACATGGAACGGGGCGAGAGTGGTCGTTTCCTTTGAATTTCCCAGTGAGAATGAGATTACGTAAGCACTTTTGCAACCCTCGCGCGATCGTGCCGGGCTGCTGTTTCTACCGCGGCCAGCTAGTGTTACAACTACCACCACCGCCGTCGTACAACCGGTGTGGGAGCTGGTTCTAGCTAAATCCGAGAGAATATGAGCCCGAGAGAAAGCTCTGGCACGATGTGTAACGTCGGCGTCGACGTCGACGAAGCTTTTACTCGATGATCAATGGCGAGATTACAGGCTGCAAGCGAAGACCCGCTGCGGAAGCGTTTACCAGATAGAAAGATATAAAGGAAGGAAAAGAGGGAAGCACGAAACAACGGAAAATCGTTGGTGTCCTGAAGAGTAAAACCTTTTTTTTCTGACGGACAACGATATGAAAAATGATGTAACAACATCTGTAGCTGAGTTTAACAACCGAAATCTTGAAACGAAGACGATGTGGCTGTTATTGAATGACGAATCCGTATGAATGTGTGAGTCAGGGTTTCTGACTCACACATTCACCTCAACCTCACACTGAGGCGTGTTGAGGTTTTTACGCGTAAACTTTTTTAACGTCCCTGTGCAGAGACCTTAACAAACTCGCTATCTGGCACCTCCTAAAATCCAAAGGTTGCTCAATGGCGAGATTACAGGCTGCAAGCGAAGACCCGCTGCGGAAGCGTTTACCAGATAGAAAGATATAAAGGATGGAAAAGAGGGAAGCACGAAACAACGAAAAACCGTTGGTGTCCTGAGGAGAAAAACCTTTTTTTCTGACGGACAACGATATGAAAAGTGTTGTCCATCCATAGCTAACAACATCCATAGCTAAGTTTAACATCCAAAATCTTGAAACGAAACAGATGTGGCTGTATTTTTGAATGACAAATCCGTATCAATGTGGGAATTCGGGTTTCAACAGAAGCGTGTTGAGGTTTTTAAGCGTAAACTTTTTTAACGTCCCTGTGCAGAGACCTTAACGATTCGCTATGTGGCCTGTCCTAAAATCCAAAGGCTGCTATATTCAGCGTACGCCAAGTGATCGCCTGTAGCATCGATAAATAATGTATCGGGATATCCAGGGATAATCGCATGTCGACTCGAGAGATATCGACGGGATCGGTCCAATTGGGGATATGACTCACCCTCACCGTCCTTTTCCACAGCTGCGCCTAACCTGGCAGCGTTTCCCTCCTCCCACTCTACCCCGCTGTTGCCTGTCGAGAAACTGTCGAAAACCACCCTACTCTCGCCTTGTAAGTAAGATCGCGAACAACTTTCGCCCGGAAGATCGATGGGCTTAAGTCGCTGATCCACGTTTTTTAATGGAAACCATGGACGCGACTTTTGTGTCTCTACCGAGAAAATCCTCGCACGAGGAGAAAAAAACTCGGTTTATTTGGACACTCAGCTCGATGAGGTTGGCGTCGCTTCGAATTTTCCTCGAAAACTACTGGATTCACGGCGAAGTATTCATCACGTACGCGAACAATGTATTCACGGATGGCCGGAGGTGTAGCGGAAAATATACAATGTAAACGAGAACAACGGATACTTTGTGCGAAGTTCGAAACAGGTCGGAATTTAGCCACAACCGCCGCAAGCTAACGGAGCTTATAGACGAAATTATGAAAAAATGATGTGTGAAAACGAGATATGGTAGAGGAACTGATATTAACGGGCACGTGTCACGGGTGTCACCTTTCTCACGTTCCAAATTCCTTCTTTTCGTTCAACTCATTTTTCTTCGCATCGCAAAACTCGCATTACGTTTGTACTTAAGGTATCCTGATGTCGAGTATATTTCTACACATTTGTCTAGCACACAATCTCATGATAGCCGTCATACGAAACACCAGGGAAACAACACAACGACGACGGTGAACGAGGTGAGCGATAAACATTGCTGCGGTAGGGCACTGACCTTCCACGAGGGTTGTGACGAGCGCGACTACGTAGAGCGCAGGGACGAAAGTGTGAATCGGCGACATCCATCTATCGAACTTGTCACAACGCGACAACAACGACACTTCGCGCCGGAATCTCGGTGCGGACTGGTGAGCGCTCGGGATACTTCGCGCTAGGTTTGCAACACCACGACGAGTCGGCCGCTCGGTCTCCCTCGCGCATCCCGTCCGAACCACCCGAGCGCCTCGTCCGTCTCCCTCTTTCTGACGCAGGAATAAGGGTGGTTCGCATGCGCTAAAGATGGCTCGCAACTCCCCCCCCCCCCCCCCCCCCCCCGCCCGCCCGTAGCCTCCTTACTTAGTCTAGTGCAGGTCCTGCCTTCTTCGCGTGGCGGCGTACACCAGTATTTCCTCAGGACAACGTCCGGATTATGGTACCTTCGGTGATCGCAATAGGACTTGGCTATTAAAAAACGCGAGATTAAAATGAGTAAAACGAGAACGAAAAAAAGAGTAGGCTGAAATATTCTTGTATTTTCATTGTCCATTTTCTCCTCATTATTTTTTCCATATTATTTTTACTTTCTTTCTGCGCTTATTTTTGGCTTTGCGTTATTGTTTTTTATTTTCTATTTTTTATTTTGGTCCTGCACTTATTTTTGGCTTTGAGGTATTGCTTTTATTTTCTTCTGCGCTTATTGGCCTGTTATATTATTTTTATTGTGCTTTTTTGTTTGCGTATAAGTTTAAGTTTAGGTTTAGGGTATTATTTAGTATCTAGGTTACTTTGTGTGCGGGATAGTATGCAAGGTTTTGAATGTTCCAGATTGTTGTTATGCCTTACATTGTATGCATTTTTGCGCGGTACTTTTAGGGGGCTTCGGCCTGAGAGTACGAATAAACATCTGTTTCTCTCTCTCATTTGTTCTCGTTAACATGAACTACGATGCCCAACGATCACGAACGATATGAAAAACAAAAATCCGATCTTGTTTTGTAACATTTGTAAAGCCGATTATTTCTATTTTCTGTTTATTGTTAACGGTTAACAAAAGCGTTGCCTCGGATCAGTTTAATTGTGCGTAGCTTTACTCACATTTTCAGCTCAAATAATTTGATACCAAATAATAATAAGCACATCTCGTCTGTACCTACATTGTTATTTATTTGCCGATAAAATATGAGTACTATCGTGTATTACGTATGTCACGATTGCAAAATACACACAACGTGAGAGGTGCTGACAGGATTGTTGAAAGGATGACGATGATGCTTTTTATTGCCCGTCAAATACGGACGTTACTCGGTCGATTATGTGGAATTCTTTTTGTGTAGCGTGTTTTTTGCTAGTATAGAGACTACCGGTTGTGCTTCCGTGAATCCCACCGTGGTAGAGTTGAGTTTTGTTGATACACGACGGGACAAGAGAGCTCCCGGGTTTTCGCGATGTGTTTTTATAGGGATTGGCAGAACGTTCGTGGGCAAACTCCTAGGAAAATCGATGAAACTCTGACTAAGCCGGAAGATGAGGTCCTGCATACTGTGACTGTAATCGTCTTATTATAAATATTTATAAATATACTTAGAAATATTGTTCGAAAATAAATCACTCATAAAAAAATCAGTGGCTAAAATATCTCGTATTTCAATAAGTATTTTTGTCACGTTATTTATTTTCTGATTGGCTGTTGGCTAGTTTGCAACTCTTTAAATTATGGCAAAAAATTTCCAAAAGTCCTGAGTACTATTTTGAGTTGGAAGAATCCTATAAAAAATCGTGAACCAAATTCGCGAGGTCGAGGGTCTCGGATCGATTTGGTATGGAACGCCCGAAATATATTGTTGTATGATTTGAAATGTGGATTCAGTGTAATGCAAGGTTTACTATCGACCTTGACCAAGAATTGGAGTGAACAATAAATACCCCCACCATCTTACACGGAGTTCGGTACTTCTCTCTTGCATGTCTTCGCCTTGCAGCGCTACAAATAGCACAAAGGAAAGAGAGCGACGTCATGTTCCTCCATTGAATTCGATAATCGATGGCCCGGAGAAAGGCAGCAAGTATTAGAGTATAAAATGGCGAACAGCACGCGAAAGGAGAGTTCTATTGCAGATGCGCGCATCGTGAATAATGCGCTCGGTGGAAATAATAATGGCTCTCCACGGAGAAGGAACGAGCACTGTGGAAGCAGCTACTAGACATATTCAGGCGGGCTCGTAGGAAAATTGCCTGTGGAATATTTTTCAAAAATATATATTGCGCGAGCATTAGTCCTGGCCGAGTGCTGGTAAAATACTTGGTTTTGCGACTGCAAATCGTACAGATATCTTAACGCGGCGCGAGCTGTTCACGTTATATCTTGGAAAGCGATTCAGGAAAATCTTCCTTGGTTCCAAACGGTATCGATGCGAGTGTGAGGGCGAGTTATGCAACATCCACGGCACACTGCACGAATCTACCTCTTACGCGAACACAGCATGGTGAACGCAACGTGAATTCGCATTCGGTTTCTTGTTATTCTTTAAGAGGGGGAGAGTCTTGACACTTTTTTTTCTATATTTTTAAAATGTTATTTTATGAATGCACAACATCTCAAGAATGTTGTATCAAATTTTTAGAGCAATTGGAGCAAAACTAACGGAGATATGGAATTTTAACCATCCGAGGCTCTGAGTCGTTCCGTATATAAATATTCATTTTAAAGCGATTTTCCCACACTTGACATTTTCAAAGTCGGTGACGGCGGTAGTTCAAAATCTATTTTACCGATCCTTTTCAAACTTGGTACACTCTTTCTCTGTATAATTCATGAGGTAACGCTGTCGCGTTTTTTTATTTGTTACTTTTTATTTGACAATAATAGATTTAACGATTTTTTAAGCGAAAATCGCGCTTTTGACTTTCCAGATTTACCAAAAATTAAAAAATAAAAACACGACAGCGTTACCTGGGGAAACTCATAAACAAATAAAATCAATGTGATTTTTTTATATCAAATGATCGAGTGATGAGTTACAACCGTCAACACAAAACAACTTTTTTTGGAGACGTCTCCGGAGATTTGCTATCAACGGCTTAATTTTTTGTATTTTCCGCTGAAATTTTCAGAAAATATTCTTGAAATATTACTCTACAATACTGTAATCAATAAATCAAAAATACACTGCCCGTATCTTGTAAAAAATGGTTGAAAAAGGGTCTTTTTCTCACTGAATTAACCATACCCCCCTTAATAGCCTCAAAAGTATGTACTTCGAATTTTCACAAAACGCCAAGTCAAATAATTGCTTAGCTATGCTCTAAGCGAATACATCGGTGGCGTCAATTAACGACTTAAATCTATCATCCAATTGATTGGTCGTTCCGTCGCCTAATAGGTTTGTCAAATATTCAACTTAATGTAGCAATCAACTATTCCAATGGCCAAAGTGATTGATTGGTTGACGCAACCGACGTGGTTGTCTGAAACTCAATAAATCATAAAAGTTCGTCATTCCAATTTCTCCATACAGCGTTGCCTGCATTCGAATGTCATTTCAGCGTGACTTTATACCCAATTTTTTGTTGTCGCTCACCGAGTTGGTCAAAAGTTTCGCGGGTTATTCTTCGACTAAGCCGGGGAAAAATAAGGGATGCGCCCCAATACAGAGTCACCCTATACACAACGATCCAAATCTGGCGCATCATGGAGACTAATGTCTGAGGGTTTGGATATCGCTTACGCCGATGGCCGAGAGAATGGATCCCTCGCCCCGGATACCGAACAACGGAACCCGCACCCCACCCTCGTGCACCGCACCATACAGATAGAACCGTAGATTGCGGGCGTAGGAGTTTGAGACGCTGAAAACTTGGTAAATTCCGCGAGATGAGCGGGTGAATTATCGCTGCTTTCTCCCCTACCTCCTTATCATTCATCACACAGCAGCAACATTCGACTTTTGATCGAATATCTTCGTAACCTTCCCTGACGAGACCGTAATGCTAATTTTTCTTCGCTGCTGACGCGCGAGGCTCCTCCCAGTCTTGAATTTCGCGTTTAATCGCGCTCAGTCAGGCGGCGAAAAAATCCCGCCACGATCATTGTTTCCGCGGTCGTTATCGTCGCTCGTCGTTGCATCACCCTCGCAGTGACTAAAGTCCAATGCCGTTCAGATATGACGCGAGCGAAATCATTCGCACGCGTAATTGACGAGCCCAATCCTCACGGCCATCGGGGTATCAAGGAGGAAGAGCGGGGCAAGGACGGCAAAGAGGCACGTGACTTTTCCTCGAGAGGGGCTTGGAGAGAGGATGAGGAGGATGAGGAGACCGGAGAAAAGAAAAATAAAGCGAGAGTGCTGGCTCCGGCGAATGAGTCGTTAAACGCGATCTCAGCGTGAAAAGGCCGTGAGTCGGATATAGAAGCGGCATAAGCGATGAAATAAAGCAGCATTACGAGGCGAATCAGTTTTGTTCCCCGCGAAGCGCAGGCCATTATCGCCCCCGAGTGTAGGGCTCTGCCTTACGAGCTGATATAAGTACGTAAGCTTCTTCTCTGGGCCTTTAAGGGATCATCACAGTGTGACATTTTCAAAAAATCGTTTTTTTTTGCATTATCGGATAGTGTACACTGTTATAAACATTCTCTCAAATTTAAAAATCGAAATTCGAATTATTTCGGATGGACCCGGCATCGCCGTTTGATCGTAAGTAAACGATTTATATGAAAAGTTCTCACTTCAAACGCGTTTATCTCGAAATGGTGTTTTTCAAAACGGTGGTCACTCTCAAAGGAAGAGTTTTCAAGCTATTCATTTCAAACTTCGACAGAACATTCTTCTCATCATTCTCTATCGTCCTATGGAAGCTTTTTTTTAATCTTCCTATTTTTTTAAATGAAAACCTGTTGAAAAAAAGGCTAAATTCGTCTCGTTTTGTTTAAACCGCCGCCATTTTGTCAAATTAAAAAAGCCTCCATAGGACGATAGCGGCTTTCCTACAAATTAATAATCTTTTTGAAATTTTTGTCTCAGATCAGGATTAAGGCCGTAAACCTGGACACCATGCAGGACATTTTTTAACCGGACTTTACAATAATTTATAACAATATTGAACAATAAATAAATCAACTAACAAAAAATCATTTTGTACTCTTCATTAGCGCCTTCATCTGCACAAAAAAACCAGATCGCTTAGTTTATCCCAACCATAAAAAAAAATCTCGAAAATCAGTGATTTTTCGACAGCTCACACTGTGACGATCCCTTAACTTTTATCCCCCGTGCAGGCGCGTTGACGACTGCCGTACGCTTCAACGCCCGAGATTTCCCGGAAGAAAAATAAAAAAAATGGCAACGCATATATACATCGGGGCTGCGGAACGCAAACGTGACATTGAACGAGCCGCGGCTATTTTTTTCCGCCCCTTCACCTTCCACCTTTCGCTGCAGCCCGACCCTCTGATTAAACTTTTTTTCTCCTCCCACACATCCATCCCGCTCATGCAGTGATCGAGGGAGCGTGATCCCGATCGGCCCTACATAAGCGGTGCTGCCGCGGCCGCCGCACGCGCGGCGGCGTCGGCGGCGGCGCTTCGAATAGCCTCGATTTCTTCCTACTTTTCCGAGTCGGTTTGCTAGATTAGGTTCGTGATTCGCGCGAGATTGTGGAAAGTTACGCCAGCCCCAGCCCGCGGGATACACGGACGGCCCGAAGTCTCGCAGGTGGCGTAAAAAAGTGCACACGTGTGAGGAATACTTCAAGCCGGCGGGTGGTATACGCTGCCGGCTTTATTTGTCAGTTGATACCTTAATCATCGGCGCGAGGAGGCGAGATTCGATTAAGGTGGAGCGGCGCAGGAAACGAGATCGAGGGAAGATGCATGGCTGCCGTGTTGTAACGCGCGATCCGTGATCGAACATCCAGGTCGATGTATTCCGTATGTTAATCCACGTTACGGTTTGTCTGCACTTCGAAAAACAAAACTGATGTTTGTTCTTCCTAGAAAACGTTCGTGTCACGCTATATATCGGAGACCTATTGTTACAGTTTTGTTATTCCTGGTGTTTGGCCGAGGGACGAGAAATGCGACCGAGTTCGTGTTGCCGAACTTGTGATTTCTGACGAATCTGCGGCGCTTGAAACTTCAAACCGAAGTCACTGTAAATAGTACGCTAAAAAGCTCGGAAAGATCCGTAAAGGCCAGCAATATTTTTCCTTTAAAGGCTCCCAATATTTTGCCTTTAAAGGACACCAACATTTTGCCTTTAAAGGCCCGCAATATTTTTCCTCTAAAGGTTCCCAACATTTTGCTTTTAAAGGCCCCCAACATTTTGCCTCTAAAGGTCCCCAACATTTTGCTTTTAAAGGCCCCCAACATTCTGCCTTTAAAAGCCCGCAATATTTTGCCTTTAAAGGACCCCAACATTTTTCCTTTAAAGGCCCCCAACATTTTGCATTTAAAGGACCCCAACATTTTGCCTTTAAAGGCCCCCAACATTTTGCCTTCAAAGGCCCCCAACATTTTGCCTTTAAAGGACCCCAACATTTAGCCTTTAAAGGCCCCCAACATTTTGCCTTTAAAGGCCCTCAACATTTTGCCTTTAAAGGCCCCCAACATTTAGCCTTCAAAGGCTCCTTAAAAAAAATCGTGATCGTCATTTAGCAAACCCTATGAGGCTTCCACATGAGGACTGAGGTTTCCAAGAGAACTAGGGAAAATTAATCTGGGCCTTAACGAAACGCTGATAAGTTTTCTCCGCGAAGGGATGGATCGCATCGTATGCAAACAACCAATTACACATTTCTAGAACAAAATCTTGATAATCCTATGGATATCGAAATGCGTCAACGATGCAGCCGTGATGCGGAAATCCCACCGCACCAACGGTCAAACCGATCCGCTGATCGATTATCTTCGCGATCACATTATTCCCGCTCCACGTCAAGGAAACGGATATTGCGTTACGTCAAGCGAGCCAGGGTGGGCTGTCGCATGACACGACGGTACAGACGCCGCGGTCTACGTCGACGACAGCGCACGCGGCTAGGAAAGGAGTGACGCCCGTGAGACGCGCGTCCAGGCGCCACAGTTCTCACGGGCCAAAGCGAAAGTTTCGCGCGTAGTTCGGAGGCGAGGGCGAATTGCCTAAGAGAAAACCTCGTGCAAACGGCTGCCATAGTATACGCGTACTCGGCTACATTCATGGGACGCTAGTCGCGACGGTGCGGCTCACGTGGAGCAGTGGAACAGTGAAATGTAACGCCCAACTCCTTGAAGGGGTTTCCCGGATGCTGCGCGTTGAAGGGAGATAAGGAGGTGGAGGATCCCCCATGGAAAAAAGTATACTTGGAATTATAATTTGTATATATCCATGGATATATAGGAAATTTATACTATATATTGTTTATATATGATATTATATATCCGAGATATAGAACTTTTTGCCGCTTTATATATTGTTAATTTACATTAAAGATATATAGACAATACATACCGAATATAACTTTTTTGTATCCCAAAAATATAATTAATATTTTGTTGGTATACAGTTCAATAATTTCTTATAGATAACCATATATATGATTTATATTTCGCATAACTATGAGATATATAGTAGTTACATAATTCATGTCTTCGGAATATATAAATTATATATCCGGTATCTATGAAAAATGTATTTATGTTAGATACGTAGTATATAAAAAATATAGTCGACAAAAAATATATATATAAAAATTAAAAAATTAAAAATAATAATGACATGCAACATAATAAATATTACATATCAAATATATATTGTTGATATATTTACTATATATCACTAATGTATATTCTACAGATTTATTGTTTATCGAGGATATATTCTCTATGTACTTCCTGCGTATAGAAACTATATCTTTCATCCATCTATTATAAACAGAGCTTCAACGATTCATAGGCGCGGAATATATCAAGAATATATTTTTCATACATCCATTATAATATCCGTCGGATATATATCAGATATACTGAGGATATAGAACTTTTTGCCGCTATATATAGCGTTCCTAAATTATATATCCGTGTATATATCTGAAGTATACATTATTTCCATGGGGGATGTGGCGACTGGAAAATGGAAGGGACGAAGCTGCGAAGGTACAGAAGCGCGGCGCGGCAATCGGCAGTGGGAAAACCTCGCACTGTGTGCAACGCATAGTTTCTCCTCTATTCTTCGTTGTTCTCGTCTCCATCTCGCGCCTTTCGCCGTCGGCACGTGGATGCAACTGCTGCCACGACGAAGCAATACAAAGGCATCGCTGCTGCCGTTGGATGCCGAGGCTCTTGGATTCGCGCGCAATCAAGGCGCAAAACTTTCGCGAGCCTCCGTCTCACCGCATCCCCCGTTGTGCGTGTGACAGCTAGGAATTGGCGCCACTCGCGCGTCAACGGCGGAATAAGAGCATTAAAAAAATGCATATCCGGTCTGCCGCTGCACCTTGAGACGGAATATTTTCATCCGTCTCGGCAGGAATGAATATCATAAATATCGACAGGATAATATCGATGACGGCGGGACGATCGTCGGTGCCAACGGACAGATATGAATTGTCGAAGTTTTTAATTCGCGCGCTCGGAAGAAAAAGTGTAATTTTACCAGTGCATGCGCGGTGTATTTATTGATAACGCGGTGAAAAGAAACCTCGCGCGAATATAGCGATGTATTTTTATCCGGCAATCGTTCCCGGTGGACCACGAGAAATATACTGATAAATTTGTGCGAAGAAAGTTTTTGCGCCGTTGCGGTAATTCACATTGTTCCGCATATAGCTGTCAACTGAGCGCACGACTAATTCAGCAATATCGTCGCGGTAACCGACGATCTCCGTTTTCGCTTCTTCGATTGGGGGAGGTGCGGGCAAAACGGGACGCAGAAGCGAAAAATGGCTTTATGACGAAAACAAAAGTGTATTTCGATTATGCTTTTGATCCAAAAATTCGATTCCAATCATCAATTTTGAGTGTCGGTACAAAAAAAGTGCTGGTAAAATGGGACAGACTCCCAAATTCAGAAATTTGTGTTTGTTTTTATTCGATAATACTCAAAAATCATCCTTAATGGTTATTTTGAAAAAAAAAAAAAATTGTAAAGATTTTTTTTCTTTTTTTTTCAAAGTGACTTTCCAAAGGCCAGATTGATTAAAACACTCAAAATTGTTAAAAATCTTTATGTTCCGCTTACATGCGTTGAATTATGTCGTAGAGACGAGATTTTCTCTTAATGGGCGTCTGTCGCATTTTGCCCGCAAAAATAGTTGGAATCGAAATAAACGCTGTCCCGTTTTTCCCGCACCTCCCCTATAATTCTATTATACTGCCCACGGCACGAGGGGTGGGAGGAGGTCGTGAATTAAATTTTTTTCCAGATCGACTTCGTACCAGGAGTGTTTCTCAGGAGATAAACGAAATTAGAGGATACCATCTGCGAACGAATCTTGCATATTTGTCTAACGGGATCGCGAAATCGCCAGTTTCGCGACTGTATCGCTCGCTCGCGATTCGCCGTACGTATATATATATATATATACGGAAATGCAACGAAAACTCGCCGGCACCGCGTTTATATTTACGCCGCACTGCGCTGTATTAGCTAGACGGTCGGTGAGGCCACCGGGAACGGCAGTAGCAGCGATTAAGTTTGCATAAGCCGATTGCAAATATCTGGGCATAACTGCGCAGGCATTCTCTCAATACTCACGATTTCCCCGACTGTTGCGTTGTTGAGAAGATAACTCGGAGTGCGAGAGAGCGAGAGAGCCTGGGGTCAGAGTGTATCAGGGTGAATGTACGCAACGATGGGAGGCACATTCAAACTTGAGAATACGCGAATAAACTCGGCTGATATGCACGCGGCAAAGTGTACAGGGGTTAATAATAGTTTGTACCACACATGCCGTTGGCATATTTCGTATATTTTCGCAACGTTGCCGGCCTTTCAATGAACAAACAAAAGGAATTATTGTGACAATTCTGCGCCACAATTAGTCGATACCGCGCGCCCGGTTGCATCTAACGAAATGTTAATTCGATGCATTGGACGATATTATCATTCTTTATCATTTCACGACACGAGGGTGAGTCTGTTAATGCAAGTCAACGCGTATATTTTTTGTTTTCGTTCCCTAATATGTAGTCAGAAAGAACGTTATGATTATTATGTTTTTTTAAATAATTACTACTAGCAGGTTGTAGTTGCTCGAATCACAATTAGATCGTTAAGGAAATTAACGTGAAATTAACGCTCAAACTTTACGAAATCGAGAAAAAAGAAATTATTGTTTTCGCTTTTTTTCGGAATTTCGTCACTTGACAAAAATTTAGTTTACTTTTTTTTTAATCCACCGAACCTGGATTTTCTTCTTGCGTTCGAGAGAAAACTCTATAGACAAACAGACAAACAGACAAACAACTTTCCAAAATATAAATAAGATTGATGAATGTATATAAATGAAAGTCGATATTATTATTCCATTTAATACAAATTGGAAGTCTCGTGAATTGCTGTTAAGTTTCCTGGGGTTTCCGGAGCAAAACGACCTTTCATGTTGACAGGATCGAAAAGTTGTCGACATTACTTGTGCGGTAAATTAGCAAAGAAACGTATGTAGAATTGGTCGATGGGAGCACCGTTCGCGTGGTCGTGCATTTCTTTCACTTTCACGGGCGACTCAGTTCGAGAAAACTTTTCAGGCGAACCCGAGGAACGAGAAAAAACCGCGTGCTCGCGCAGTTGCTATTTAATTTCGGCGAGCGTTAGCGGAAAGAAGTGCCGGCGGTAACGTCGAACGAGCTCTACCCGAAACATTAACAACGGAGTAAATTAAAAACAAGCGCGCCGCGATGCTTTTCTCTCTCTATCTTAAGCATTCGCCCGCCCCAAGTCGTAACTCGTCCAAGCATCCAATGAAGCGAATGAGCACTCTGAAAGCGTGAAATTGCACGAAAGCCGCACTCGCCTTCTCTCTGTCCTTGAAGTTTCGAATTCGGCGAGTGCCGTGGCCAGCCCATGGAGATCGGGCGACTTCTTCCTCTTCTTCTTCTTCCTCCTCTCGAGCCTAGGATTTTCCCCCATTCGCCACAGGATTTGCATTGAAAACGGAGAGCGTAAAGGGTGCACACCGAGGGTGCCGGCGTGTATTCACGCCGCAAAACCCGAGAATTTGTTCATTCCCCGAGTCACTCGCCCGGAGATAAGACGAAACTTCGTTATTCAGCGCTTTTTCATGGTGTCTTTGTGCCAGCGGGATAATTCGATTTTGAGAAAATAGCTTTATCCACGACGCAGATTTTATTCGAAAAGCACTCGACGAATTTCCAGAAGCGACTAATGGCATATTTGGATAGACGCATTATTCAGACGATGAGCTAAATTACCTGCATATCTTATATATATTTTGGAAAGTTGTTTGTCAGTTTGTCTGTTCCATACCCCTTAATTAAAATAATTAATAATAAAAGTCCGCTTGATTTCTGAATTTTTCACAGAATTTTAAAGCCGAAAGTTGAGTTGCGTTTTTCGCGAAAAAAAAAAATGTTGGATTTCGCAAAGTTCGAAAACAATATCCGATGGGTAATTTCCCGCTGATTCCAAAAAACAGTGTTGTTTACCCGAAAAAGAGAAAGTTCGATGAGAAAAAAGCAAAAAATGATTTTTCGCTTTTTTCGAAATTTCGTCACTTCATTAAAATCGAGATTACTTTTTTTTCGATTGACCAAACCTGGATTTTCTTTTTGCGTTCCAGAGAAAACTCTACAACGACGAGAATGCCGCAAGGCAGAATGCGATATCTTGATTTTTTAATTTTTTTCAGAATGTTAAAGTCAGACCCCCAAAAATCGCAAAAAAAACGAAAGGGGTACTCTAATTTTTAGGGTTATATTATATTATACCCACTGGTTTTTTTAAAGTGGAATTTATCGAGACGATATTTCCGTACTTAATCATACAAGGATGTTCGCATTATTATAAGGTCGACATCGTCCAGTGACAACTCTAAAATGCAACACGTCGAGCGAGGGTTTTCGCCACGCGGGCACCTTTGAAAATCTATGTTTCTACTCGTGCGGTGACCCGAAACTCGGGAATAAATTGGCGTTTACCGGAGAGTTCAAGAGAGTATTGAGTAAACAGGGACACAAGCGGCCGAGCTGGCCGCAACGATCCACCGATCACAATATCGCATATACATGGGCTTTGGAGGGGACCGTCGAGTGGATGCATGTGTAACGCCGGTGAAATTCCTCTTCACTGTGTTGTGACACTACAGCCGCATGTACATACTCCTGGCTTAACACAGGTCGAGCTTTCCACGAAGAGAGATTCATCGGGCGAACACCGAAACATGCGTCATACGGATTACAGTCCGAGCTGTTCAATGGTGGAGTGGAGACGATCGAGCAGCAAGGGATCGTGATATTTAAAAAATGCGAAAACTGATGTTTCGAAATATGATGTTGCAAAGATCTCAATATATGACGGGCACAAGTTAACCTTCTAAGCACGATAGTCATTTATCACAATTTTAGCTGATACGTTTTGTATAAAATTAAATCACAAAATGTGTGCATGAAAACAATAAAAAAACAAAGGAAAAAAAACAAAAAAGGGACAAAACAAAAAGGAAAAAAAGGAAAAGAACAAAAGGAAGATGTGTTTAGTTTTTCTTCTTTTCCATAAAGATACGACAAATGCTGTTCAATCCATGTGCTCGACAACCATAGGTTTCGTACGTTGCTGCTCTCCGAGATCGGTATTGAAATTTTCCGCACGAGTCAGCTACCTGAATAAACTGTGTGGTTTTAGGGTATGCGCAAGAACCACATGGACAACGAGCTGCTAACTCGCTGTCCATGTGGCGACGACAAAGCGTGAAGTCAGGGAAGCTCAGCTCTGATGCTCATCCCCTCAAAAACAGCAGAAGGTTTGATCGGCACGGGCAGTATAGTCTCAACGGCAAGGACACTCCGCACCGCTAATGGTATCCGCGCGTTTTCCTGCCTAGCGGAGTGTGTGCAAACTTCATTCTCCCTCTCACTCGATGAAATCAGCGCCTAGCAAGGCAGCCAACCTCTGGATGGTCCGTTATAAAGACAAGGACAGAAACGTTTGTATAGCTCGAGAGTCGGAGTGAATAGTCTGCAGAGGCGCAGAAGAAGCCAAGATTGGCCAAGATCCAGCTCCCCTAGGTCTCCCTCCCCTCCCAAGACCTCTCTCTCTCTCTCCCTCTCCCTTTTTACTTCTGTTAATTCATTTTTATCCACTTATTATAATTATGTTCATTTCTGTTATTTCTTGACAATTCTACTTATTATTTTCTTCTTTTTATTAGTGCCATTTCATTTTGTGTGGTTAGATGCCCAAAAGTTTAGTAGGGGATAAATAAACGAAATCAATCAATCACTTAATCAATGAATCAATCAATCAATTAATCTCTCCCACTCCCCCCTCTCACTCTCCTCTGCTCGTTCTCTCTTTCTCTTCTTCTCTCTCCTCCAATCCCCTCTATCTCATCCTCTCTCTCACACCTCTTCTCTCCCTCTCCCCCTTTCTCTATCTCTATCTCGAGTCCAAGGGACAACCGACGAGGGTGGTGTTCCAGTGGTCGTCGACGCCTGAGACAATGCTCCATTGGCGCAGTCGACGACGTCTTCGTAGTTCGCGATCTCTGCTTCCGACGTTCTCCCGTGGCCGTGCCGAACATCGCCGAATCGAAATGTACTATTGTTTTGTCTTACACGCAGGCATATCGTTCGGCTGTATTGTACACGTTGTCCTCGTAACCCGAAGAAAAAAAGACCATTGAAACATTCTTAAAAAATCCTTTTTGTGCAAGTACCGTGAACACGAAGATATATCCGAAACGGTCTCTTATTTATTCTACTCTATAGAGTAGAATAAAAAACAAAATGGTGATCAAAATCAATATACGTATCCCGCAGCTCACAGATAGTTGTTTTTCAATAAAGTTGCTAAGTACAGAACTTTGCACGTTGCTCCCTCATTAATTTCCCGTTTTAGTAGGAAATTACTACTACACTAGTTTGATCCTAAGCGCCAAACAGCGGATTTGCAGGGTGATAGACGGTAGTGCAGGAGTATAACTCCCAGACAGGGCATACAGAAGCTCCACGTTAATATAACTCCATTGAGGATGACCAGTCACAGACGCCTAAAAGACTTTCTAAAAAAAATCTGTTCTGCAAGTATCGAGAACACGAAGATATGTATCTATCCGAAACAGTCGCTTATTTGATCTATACCCTATAACCGGAAAGGTGATCAAAATCAGTATACCTATCCCGCAGCTCATGAATAGTTGTTTTTCAATAAAGTTTCTAACTTTGCACATTGCTTCCTCATTCATTTCCCTTTTTAGTAGAAAAATTACTACTACATTAGTTTGATCCTAAGCGCCAAACAGCGGATTTGCAGGGTGGTAGACGGTAGTACAGGAGTATAACTCCCAGACAGGGCATACAGAAGCTCCACGTTAATATAACTCCATTGAGGATGACCAGTCACAGACGCCGTGGTTTAATCTCACAGGGATACTAGTTAAGCATCAGTCAGGTATCGCGTCTAGGTGGTCCACACCTGCACGGACTATCTTGCGCTTCTCGGACACTGTCCTTCCACGCCGGTGTACCTTGGTCAAGGCTGATTTCGGCATATAGGTCACAGACATACGTCACTTTGGCTCTCTGTTCCCCTTGAACCGGCTTTGACGCACTACGGGATGTCGGACTCGGTAACGAATAGGAAGTCGAGTCGAAAAGGGGGGGAATAGCCCACCGAGGACGGACGTCCAGGCGAGAGACCAGACTAGCTGAAGCATTGTGCTCTCTGATTCTCCGTTGCACTGGTGCTTGATGCAGCCACTGACTGGCGCCCACCAATGGTGGAAAGCTAATACCCGACCCTGCTCTCCAGCTCCATTTAGTTTTAACGAGGAGACAAAGGAGCTACGGATATCACAAGGCAAGAGGACCGTGTCTCTCTATCCAGTCTCCGGGGCGCTAAGCCTCTCTCATTCTCATTTTCTGGAGTGCGCCAGAGACTCTCTCAAGAGGAACAGCAACGTTATACCGTCGATAACAATAGCGAGCACCTCGGGGCGAGCGCCTCGGAAGGGATACAGATGCGCTTTGTCACAGAAAAAACAGCGCTTTGCATTAATTACCGTTAACGATCATTCCAATCTCATAGAGAAGAGAATAGAGGAGAAAGGAAAGACTTTTTTTCATTATAATCGAAAGATAGTCGGGAGGAGAATAGAGAAAAAGGATGTTTGCGTTTGGATATAACGAGAGAAACTTCTTTTTCCAACAATGCCCTGAATACGGGGGATGTGAAAAAATACACAGAAAGGATGAATCCTCACGGCGATATTCGTTTTGACATTTTTTTACAGTCGGATCCTGCAGCGAGGTGGAACGGACTGAGGAGGCAGTTCGTGAAATGAATTTTCGTGGAAAAGATTTGGTTTGGTTCCATCCGTAGGTGGATACCGACCAATCCTTCGACGTATATCCTGACGCTAGAGCCTCAACTGGAAGAACAGATTTGCAATTTCAGGCCGGGGAAGGGAGAGCTCGGTCGTCCTCCGATAGTTTGTCGCAGGGCATTTGTCGGTATGACCTCATCGAGATTGAGGTATATGTTCATCGTTGACGAGGATCCAACTAAGTTATCGATCCGATAGGATAAAGCTTCCCCCCCGTTAAAGCTTCGCTCTCACTCCTATTCCACGTTACCTCAGCGCCCTTACGCTTGCAATCCACTCGTTCCACTGCCTATTATCCGTGGAAAGCCGGCCGAACATCCGATTAGGAACACCATACATACGTTACTTCCTCTCTCTGCAGCTAGACCGTCGACTCTCCTGTCTCGCCCTTTGTTCGTGTACGTTTTCGTATGTCCGTGGATCGGACGCGAAATTATATTTATCGTTCTGTATTACTAGATACTTTCTCGATTTGAGATCGGTTTACTCACCCCCTTCGTCCTCCCGCTCCTGTCTGATCCACCGCTATTATATTGTACTTATACCATATCAATTTCATTTTATCAATTTTTATTCCGTTTTGTTGTAGCAAGGTTACAAGTCGATATCTTGAAAAAAAAAAAAATTAGGTCGATTTTGGCGATTTTCGGTCCGGAGACGGATCTATGATCTTTTACAAGAAAATGGTCGCCAAAAATTATTTTTTTCAAAATCGAGTAAAAAGTATTGATAAACAGTGTTTTCGGGGGTAGAATATACGACTTGAGAACAATGGTATAGGTTACAAGTCGATATTTTCAAAAGAAAAAAAATTGAGGTCGATTTTGCCGATTGTCGGTCCGGAGACGAATCTATGATTTTTTACAAAAAAAATGGACGCCAAAAATAATTTTTTTCAAAATCGAGTAAAAAGTATTGATAAACAGTGTTTTCGGGGGTAAAATATACGACTTGAGAACAATGGTATAGGTTACAGATATTTTCAAAAGAAAAAAAAATTGAGGTCGATTTTGCCGATTTTCGGTCCGGAGACGGATCTATGATTTCTGACAAAAAAATGGTCGCCTAAAATTATTTTTTTTTAATCGAGTAAAAAGTATACCCTTTATCGGTACACAGGAAAAAATATTTAATGGTAGATTCCGAACCGACCTGTTCCTTTCACAAAACTTTTTTATCAGTGTCGAAGAGGTGTGCAAGTCGATTCAACAAGAGTCGCGCCTATCCCGTAACCTGGTCTTACTTGAAATCCGGCATACAAGGATTTTTCCTGTGAAGGGTAACATTCCAAAGTTGGCCGGATTTCCGAGGGTCACCGGCGCGAGACAATTCCGAGGCGAAGAGATCAGCAAGTGCTATAGAAATGAGAATTCTAGTGGATAACAACAGCCGAGTCTTCGGCGAGACATACGGGAGGGAGAGAAGGCGAAGGCTGCCGCGCTCCACGATAAACCCAAGGGCGATAATCCTAAACGTCGAACCAGCTCTGCAACAAACCCCGAGAGCTTGCACTTAAGCTCGGGAAATCCAGTGAATAATTCTATTCTCGTTGAAGATTCGTTTTTCCGTCGGCGGACGATGCCGGAGGACGGACTGCTGGCCATTAAACATTTAGGGCAACCCCGGTTGTAAAAATCCCGTCGAGAGCGGCGGCGGAGGGCGGGACGACGGAGGGAAGAATAAAAAGTGCGTGTATGGGTATGGGTGCGAGCGTTTCTCCGTACGTGTGCCTATTAAAATGGATAGAAAACGTGAGGGGGGTTAACACCAACATCGCCGAGTGGACGGATAAGCTCCTTAAAAATTGGTATGCGAGCAGTCTTCGGCTAAAAAGTATAGGATCCCGCTTCTTTTCGTTTTGCACCAGGTAACACAAATGAAGTGATTTTTCCGATGCCAGGCTTTGAGAATGCCGGCTCGTAGATGCAAACTAAGAGGGCATCCTCTATACTCACGTTGTGTCGGGAAACGGAGTTATTGACCCATTGCTTTCCGACATGCATTTCTCATGGTTTCTCTTAGGGTACAAGTACCGGTTGTGGCCACCCTAAGCGCTTTCACATATTGAAATGCATTGAATTCGGAATAATAAATCATAAAATGGATTCGCATTTATACCTTGGCCATCGTAAATAGTTATAAATTAAATCCTATGCGATTTAAAACTTTGGTGATTTTGAGAAAAAGGAAAAAAAACGTCGAAACTGTAGAATGTGCCGATGCTCCAGTTGTGGCCATACTTGTATCGGTGCCGGCCACTTAATGCCCCGGATGTGGCCATATCTTCGAAATTAATTGATCAGATATCATTTATTGAGACTGAAATATAAATTGACATCAATTTTTAAAAATACACCCAGAAAAAAGATCTAGTTGACTTAAATAGATCCTACTTATGGTAACTAAATTTTTTTGCTTGATGGCCGGCCTAGTAGACTTGTAGTGATATCAAATAAATTTTTTTATTAGACTTGAATGGACTTCAATGAAATAAAACATTTATTCAAATCTACTAAATGTATATTTAATCGAAATAAAGCTTTTGGTTGTTTGAAGAAAAATATATGTTTCAGCGAAGTGATTTTTTTCTTCGTGTTGAAGAAAGAAATATTTCACTGAAATACACTTTTATTCACATTTACCAAATATTTATTTGAATCGAATATAATTTTTTAATATTTTTCACTTAATACATATTTCAGTTGAATATAAGTTTTTATTCATTTAAGAAAAATATATATTTCAGTTTTTCCGCTATTCGGCACCGGAAATGCCTAATAATTGGCCCATGCCAATTTTTGGACATACAATTTTTTACGGTGGGTTCCGAACCACCGGAGAGAGCGCAGAAAAAACACAGAAAATTCCATTAACATTGGTGTCGGCGGGAATCGAACCCGGACCCACTGCATATGAGCACGAGCACTCAACCACTGTGCCACTGCTCCTCGACGTTTTTAATAATTTTTAGCAAATATAAGGGATCGTTTGTCTCGCGAAAATGACATATGCACGGTGCTACTGAATGTGCCATTGACACTCTGCGTACAATAAACTGTCTAGGTTTATCATATCTGCGTGAATGTATTTACTGCGCAAATTGATGCTTTCTGTTACAGTAATATATTCTGTAACCCATCCAGGTACTGACTTCTATCGTCAAGCAGACATTTTAGTATGGACCCTGAATGTTGAAATTTCGTTCATACAACAAAAGTTTTTCTTTAAACACACAAGAAATCTAGTAGTACTAAATATAATATTTTATCTCTTGCTATTATCATACAAAAGTTGCTTTAAATAAATAATTCTATTTGTGACAAATATACTGAATAATTGAAACAAATAAATATTAATTTAAGCGAACGATAAATCTAGTTGATTTGAATAAAAAAAATCAAATACTTAAATTACGTCAATTCAAATAGACCTTTATTCGTATGAACAAAATATGTAGTCACAACAAATATATTATTTATTAAGTTGAAGTTATTTCATTAAGGTCAATTCGAAGAAATAAATATATACAAATCAAATACAACTTGTAATGAAACGAAATATATATATATTTACCAGAAAGAAAATTTTAGTTACTCCAACGAAAAGAAAATCAACTAAAGGAATTTATTTGATTTAACTTGACCTTTTTTCTGGGTGTAACGTTGCAGTATAACGTTGAGGCGTAGCAAACGTTATAGGCGATTCTGCTGTCATCACGCGAAAAATGTGCACACTTTAGATTAAACCAGTGTATCGCTTCTCGGGTGTTGAAGTCAGAATGCTTTCCATGCCATTTGCTTTGGGAATATGAGTAAAAGCGTGCGATGCGGAAGGGAGTGAATGAAGATGCAAGAGGCTATGCGCCAGGGAATGTGAGGCAACCAGCCGGCAGTCATTCCCGCTACAGAATGGCATCATACCTCCTCGGTAATATGGAGTCATAATAAGGCTGAGAGGACGTTATCGCGCACATTTATAGCTTTCATATAATCATCGGTGCCAGTGGAACTTAAACGTTTGCTATAAACGAGATTACGAGCAGGACACTTTATGATGGAACGACGGAAGGTACACACCATTTCGATATCTATATGGAGGTTTGCCAACGCCTCGGAGATTGTCGAGGCCGACGGATGTTTCGCGATGGACAGATATCTATTTCGCTGATTGGCACGGAGTCACGTGCCGTCATCTTCTGCCCATTGACTCCGTTCATGGTCCCAGGTGCGGTTGACCGACACGCATAGCTCATGCGACAGACGGCCGTAGATTGGCAACAAGTCGGCAAACGACGTTCCGTTCCCGATTCTGTGCCAGCGTCGATAAAATATTTGTTACATAGTCTGGCCGAAATCGTATTCGCTAGTCTGGCCGAATCGTATTCGGATGCTGCGCCGATGTAGGTACATAACCTTATTCTCGCCGCGATAAAATGCCTACACTGACCAGTACCGAAACAAGATTGTTCTTCGACATTAATACAACAAAAACAACCCAAGTAAAAAATTATTTGAGGCTTATATTATTTTTAAATTATTTGAAGCGTATATAAAACCTTTCATGTAAACCTCATATAATTTTTTTACTTGAGAAAGCGTCCTCTATGAGGAAGCAAAAAGGTAAAAATCGCAAAAAACACAAGAGGTACGTTTTACGCGAAAAAGAAAATTTATTTTGTAAAGTTTGAGAAATCTATCTGATGTTTGCCCTAAAAATACAAAAATTCGATGAGAACTACACACAAACTGTACTAAGAGAAAAAGTATGACTTTTTAAATATATTTTTTGTCCGCCATTACTGTCTATTTGACAGTTGTGTAACATCAATGCCTACAGTGAGTGCAGAGCAATGATAGATTGGTTCAACTAAATCTGGCGGACATGGGCTTTCAAATAAATTTTAAATGAAGAATCGAACAGGTCCCTTAATCCATCCAAACGTATTTAATGGACAGCCTATTTCCGCCGACTGTAAATAAATCAACCATTCGCTGTAACCGGTGAGAGTATTTCAATTATTTTTCGCTCAAATATTTGAAGTATAACAAGATCTTTTTTTACATGAAGCAATTCTAGGAAAATGACCCAACGGAATAAATATTTTGCTGAATGAATACGATGTATGACAATGCAATAAATTCTACGCATATTATTTGTCTGCAAAGTTTACCGTTTAAAAATGATTAATGCAAAGTAATTTTAATGCATTTTATGTTTAATATTGTCAGAATGAAAACCCAAAAGCATTTCTTCGATTGCACACATTCTGTCAGATGCGTGAAATCTTGTTTCTATTTTCTACTCGAAAATGCTGAAGACAATCAATAACAAATAGTACAAATTTCGATTGATTCTGGCAATTTTCGCGACTCGCGCATTTGTATATGAATACTTAAATGTTTGACAGTAAGGTTTCCCAACCTATACGTATAAAACGCAAAACGTTTTATACGTATAGGTTGGGAAAATAATAATAACGTAAACGTAAACGTTAACGTTGTTATTATTCCCTTTTCGTGTGCAATACACGCGAGTGGATTTCACGTGTAATGTGCAAGCTTTGTCCCCTTACGGCGGCAACGATTTTCTTTATTCCACGAGTTCACTGCGCCATTACGTGAATATACATATGTACATACTCTACATAACTGTACAAGGTACAATGTGATGTAAAGTACCACTGCCTGCATGTGCGCTACGATAAAAGTACGAGATTTGCATCGTCGTGTACGCCGCCAGAGACCGTAGTACGGGGGACGAGGTCATCTCCTTGTGGATTTTCTTACTTCGCCAAATGTTTTCGCGAACGTGCGTCGACGGGTACCTCAAAAAAGATTGTCCAACGTTGTAGTTCTGAGATCTGTCAGAACGTTCCAGCAACTAAAAGTTCCATTACAAATCATCGGTGACCGCTATGTATTGGTTTTTTTTTTATATCATGTTCATTATGATATAAAAAAGTTGCAAGGTATAACTTTATACATTGCCTCTTCAACAATTTCCATAAATTTTTTCACAAAGCTTCCTCTAATAAGCCAAAATTAATCAGGTTTCCTTCACGATAGAGGAAACTTCGTGAATAATGGAAATTATTGCTAAGGAAGCAATATGCAAAAGTCATCGGTCAGTGTTTGGGTCTTTCATAAGTCATAAAATAGGCCATATGAGGAAATCGTACAACATTAATCGAATATTTTGCATTACGATGTATATTTAAATAATACTATCTCAAAATGATAAGGAAGTAGAAAACACCACTCGTTTAAGTTACTTTAAGTTAAACTGACGGTCTAACTGATCAAGTTGAACTGTCAGCCGCTCTGCAATATCTTCAACCTCAATCACTTTGCTATTTTCATCCACTTTCCAGCCTCAACAACACCGCGCTGAGCTTAGAAGGTCACTAATTGGGTCATTCACTAAACAGAAACAGAAAACAACAATCGTTTAAGTTACTTTAAGTTAAATTTACGGTCTAACAGATTAAGTTAAACTGTCAGCCGCGCTGTAATACCTTCAACCTCAATCACTTTGCTATTTTCATCCCCTTCCCAGCCTCAACAACACCGCGCTGAGCTTAGAAGGTCACTAATTGAATCACTCACCAAACAACAGAAACAGAAAACACCACTCGTTTAAGTTACTTTAAGTTAAACTGACGGTCCAACAGATTAAGTTAAACTGTCAGCCGCGCTGCAAAGATACCTTCAACCTCAATCACTTTGCTATTTTCATCCACTTCCCAGGCTCAACAAGACCGCGCTGAGCTTAGAAGGTCACTAATTGAATCACTCACCAAACAACAGAAACAGAAAACACCACTCGTTTAAGTTACTTTAAGTTAAACTGACGGTCCAACAGATTAAGTTAAACTGTCAGCCACGCTACAAAGATACCTTCAACCTCAATCACTTTGCTATTTTCATCCACTTCCCAGCCTCAACAACACCGCGCTGAGCTTAGAAGGTCACTAATTGGGTCATTCGCCTTATCTCGCGACCGTATTGCCAGGCGTGATATTGGACCGCGGGACGACAGCGCGGAGGTGACGCTGACGCCGGGGGTTTACGTTGGAAAGATGGCAGACTGCAGATGTTAGTCGCGCGATAGTCCGGTAGCCAGTCCATTAGCCTGACAGATGTAACGTAACGTCGAGAGGGGATCCGTGAGGGCACATGGGTTTGCAAATTACGACACGCTCGCTACCTGGTACGTAGAGGGTGAACAAGCAAACGCGCGCGCGGCCTCGTGAGAGAGTAGGAAGGTAGGCACGAAGGGGTGAGGGGTTGGGGGGAGGGGGGGGGCAAAGGGGGGGGGGAGGACTGTGATAGACAGGTTTGCGCGTGGCCGATCGGCCGGCAGAGATAACTAGGGTGGGCAATTAGTTCTTGTACAACACAACGCACAGAGTCGACGTCAACGCCCCGCCGCTGTTGCTGCCGCTGGTCGGACGCCGTCCGAGACACGAGACGCGCTTAAATTTCATTCTTCGATTAATTGAAGCGCGCGTCCATAGCCGCAGCGAGCCGCCACGGCAAGCTCTATCGCCGTCTCCCTTCCACCCCCCGGTCTACCTCAATTAATCAACGCTCCGCGACTAATTAACGTTCTCGCAGCCGGATGAGCCGCATCGGTACCAAGAGCGCATCGCCGGAAACGCATTATACAGTGTCACGGACAGAGCGGCTTTGACGTCTCGAAATTTTCCAGCAGGCGAAACAATTTATCGGCATAATGTGTTTATCGTGTTTTCGCGTGCGTTAAGGTTGCACTTTTCGTGGTACGGGAGAAACCTGGGTGAAATTCAGTCAACATTTTGAATATCTTGATGGAAGGAAAATCGGAAAAAAATCGAGTATATAAAAGGCGCTTCAGAAATTAATCTGGCTTAATAATAATAACAAAATGTTATAAATAAATGAATGGAAAAATAAATGAATCAACAAATTACCCGGTAACGTAAATTTTTTTGTTTGTGAAGACAATTTATTGATGTTTCTGAAACCGCATTAATTTTTTCAGAATTTTATGTAATTTAAAAAAATGAAGTTTATTCAAAATGTTTAAGCTGTATTTGCGAATTTACTCGATCAGTCGTCCGGAAACGTCTTGGGTGGAATGGGTGGTTTCATACCAAATACATATCCAAAATTCGTGAATTTTAACACATTTTTCAATTATAACAAATTTAAGAAACCAATTTTTTTTTTTCAATTTACATAGAAATTTGAAAAAAATCATGCGTATTCAGAAAAATGAGAAAAATATTTGCATGAAGAAAAAAAGTTACGTTACCGGGTAATTTGAGGAACAATATGTTTTTTCATTAATTTGTTTATAACATTTTATAATTTTTATTATGCAGTATTAATCGGTGAAGCACCTTTTATATGCTCGATTTTTTCAGATTTTCCCTCCATCAGATACTGAATTTTACGCAGGTTTCTACTGTACCACGAAAGGACTTAACGCCGAAAACTTATTTCGTCGAAATGAAAATGTTTCACTAACCGTGAATTATATTCGGAAAGATGAATTATTGATATACACGATATAAATTTGTGCTCCAAAAATTCTTCTGTAAATCATCGTCTATGTGTATATTTTAATTTCCGCGGGTTTGAAAAGCGACGTAATTCGAAACGTTTTGGGTATATGGCGGGAAATTCAATCCACACCGAACCTTACGGTCATTTAGCCGGGCGCATTAACAAAATTCGGGGGTGGGCGGCGAATGCGCTTGGGCGATTAAAAAAGGGTCGTTGTCGAGGGTAGGGAAGGGACACAAGCCGAGAAAGAGCAATGGCGAGCACGGCTCGCCGCGCTAATTCTCATCAGAGTTGAATTTATGCCGCAGCGCGCGGTGTACTAAAGTGAATTACATTTCCCACGTTTGTATTTTCGTCGGTATAAAGAGCCATCGTGTTCGCCCACCCCTGGAGATCGCGGGCGACACTGGGTCGGCCGCCCGCTGCGCCCGCGCTTCCTGCTTAAAATACTTTAATTTTCAGTTTATATTCATCGTGGCGTCAGCAATTATTGTAGTAAACGCGGAAAATTTACGAGGGCCCCGACGCCCTCGCGATATCCCAAATGACAGCAGCTATTGGCGCGCGGCATATTTTCTACACGCGCGACGGGGTGATGAAAAAAATGTTAATTGACAATCGGTAATATCCTATTGACATTTATCGCTTGTATAATTAATTTCTTTCTCCCTTTCATGCCATTTTCTGTATCACAAACACCGTCACAGCCCTCAACGAATTATCGTTAAACGCAATTATCAGGCCATTTTGCGCGGCAAATGAAAGAGTATATGGGAGGTGATAAATGGGGGACCGAACGCTTACTGCGAGGCTCGTGATACGCTAAAAAAGGATACGCGTTATTGCGCACTGTAAAGGAAGATAATTGTTTTTCATTTTTCGCAATCAGAGAAAAATATTCAGATTCTAACACGTGTTGATCACGAATTATAGTTTGGAATTAAATTTGTTGTTTACCAAAAAGTAAATTCGAAGGCAAAATGTGACCCTATTACATCCGAAAAACGTGTCAGTTATTTCGGGATTGTTGACAAATTTGTATCCTGAATTTTTGGGGTTTAAAGAGGGCTTTTAACGGCTTATCGACAGGGTCGTGACCCTCCATTTTTTAGGCTGTTGTAGGATAATATGACATTTATTTTTCATATTACCCTTCATATTACCATTTTTTCGATAATTTGAGATTTCATAATTACTGACAGAAAATTTGCAATCAGATAGGATGATAATCTCCCGTTTAAGTTGAACGAAAACACGAATACGACTTAAGCAATCAGTCAATAATTTGTTTTATCGTTTTTTTCATATGATAATAGCTTTTCATACGATAATGCTAGTTAGCCTCCAAGCCGTCGTCGTATATACGCTCGATGTAGTGGGTACTCAGCGTATAATACGCCTAAGGTATATATGATATATACAAGAAAACGAGAGAATCGGGCCATCCTGCAATGCGGATAAGTAACCACCGGCCCAGAACCACGAGGTTATGCTCGCTCCGCCGGCGAAGCCATTGTTTTCGACATGATTTATGTGGGCGAATTTGGCGGCCGAGCAAAGACGTAGGAAGAATTGCGATTTTCCTATAGTTGGGCTGATGCTGATGCTAGAGGAAATATATACTTTGCTGTATGTCGACCGTGCCTCACCAGGACACATGTACCATAGTTTTCCTCGAATATGCAAACATCGTACAACACTTCACGTATGTACAGTACATACGGGGCATCCCACCCCGTTTCGACCTGGATTTGACCTCGATCTCTCTGATCTGGCTCATTATTTTTTATAGGCATAATTGGATCCTCAACTGCACAAAAACATTTTTTTTATTACCATTTTTGTTTGTTTAATCAATTTTTAAAGTGACATAAAAAAACCCCATGATTTAAAAATCTGATAAAATTCTGAAAAATACTTTGTTCAATAACAAAATTATCTAGCTTATAGCCAAAGTGGGGACATTTTTTCTTATAGTTTTTAAGAAGATTGATCTTTTTTCCATTTTTTTATAATTTTTTTAATCAAAAAATCTTAAAAACTATCAAATCCAGGTCAAAACGGGGTGGAATGCCCCATAACATATACCTTAATCGAGAATACATAAGATAACTGTTGTCGTTAAACGTTGAATGTAGTCGGTGTGTGTGTGGCCATCCGTTATTTTTTCGTTTTTTATTGGACGACGATTCTCTTGGGAATATCATGAGTGGGCAGAGTTCGTTCCGATACGTCGACGAGGCGCCGTCACGAAGTCCCGAAGCTACGAGGGTTGGCTGTCGTTTAGGGGGTGTGGGTGCTCCGGGGTCAAAGAGCGCTTATACGCTGCTGTTCCAGCACAAAGAAGGTGGCGGCGAAGAGGGTTGCACAGGTTCAAAGGTGAAAAGGCCATGGGGTACACTGTGGTAAGAGCACAGCTGCGAATATGCAAATCGACTTAGTTCGGGTCGGGGATCTTGGGGTTCATTTCATACATAACTGGACTTTAATCACCAGTTGAAACGATTCGCACCGTTGAATTTCTCTTTATACACAGCTGGTTCGGACGAGCCAAAAGTGAACTTTCCGGCGCGACGTTGCATTAAAAAAAAATTCTGTAGCGGGACGCAGGCATCCAACAGATAGTTCATAGTCTAGTGGTTTTTCGATGACTTTATATTGTCACGCATGTATCACACGATTTTGTATCATGCAGCATGCTTTTTTAGTAATTCGAAATTTATAGTACCAGTTGCACCTCATTTAGTTTGAATGACATACACAAAATTCATGAACGTGTGCACATTTTTTATCATCAATGTACTTCGATTGGATATTAACTGAACATTTTCAAAAACCTACAATTGACGAATCGTCTATAATAAGTTTTTGAAAATGTTCAGTTTTTGACCTCAAATTTCCATTACAAGTCGTAAATTGTACCCTAAAAATATATTCCTTTGATTGAGGTTTCAATTTCTTTGAGTATGAAATGAGTATTTTTCCAATACGACATACCTTGAATACTAACCGAAATACTCTATTCATGCTATTTTTTTGCGCAGGAATTCCCACTCGAGGTATTTGAGTAACATCCAAAGAGCTCCCACTCGACATAGACAATAATAACAAGAGTCCAAGTCTAAATGGGCGCAAGGATCGTGCAATACCCGGTCAGGTTTTAGTGCCCTCGTAGCCACATCGGGTTCCTAAATCTTACGACCGCATAGCTGCCACATACATGTAGTAGCTGCGAATATTTCATTATGCACGCGCGCCCGTTACAACAGTAATTTTGCCTTACTACCGAGAGCGTGTACCGTGACACTATAACCCGTTGGCGGTTCAGGGCATTGGAACGTCATCTACCTCCCCCTAGCTGCACACACATCGGCCGGGACCTTCGAGTACACTGTACAACGTAAATGTGCGTCATGTGCTCGATACACCAGTGGGATATCGAACCAAAGTTGAACCTTGCTCATCCCGCGCTCAACCCTGATTTATAGTCGTTATTAATGCGGCGATGATGCTACGTGATTTGAGTAACATGCTGCAGGTTAAAAGCCACTTTTCATATCGTGTACCCACACGAAGGATCGTCAGGTGACAAGTAGATAATCGTATTATTGATTTCTCAGGGCCTTCGATATCCCGGGATGAAGGCCCATTAAGATTATTTGGCACGGTGTCAGAGTTGTAGGAAGGGTAACTTCTGAAGAATTGCATTCTTGTATGATAAACTGACGTGAAAGCGTCTTGAGACGAGTCATTTATTCCTGATTACGATTTATCTTTACGAGAAAAATACTCAAAATAACCTGCCTGTGACTCGACTAAGAAGGCTGAACTGCTTTTTTTAGATTAATACGGCTAGTACTTCGGTGATTCATGGTCTTTCATTGAGCCACCAATGACGTTCATTAGAAACTAAGTTCTTGTACACTTGTAGGCAGAATAGGGTTTAAGAACTTTGCAGACAAGTCAAAACCTATGAGTCAGTAATTATTTCCCTCCATTTTTCCCATAAATGACTCCAGTCTGCCGGCTATCAGACTTGCACACTTGTCTACCTCCTCCACGAGTAATCCTGATTCCGTTTCCGATAACGAGACTTTTGATTGGAGGTCTGCTGCGACGACAGATTCTTCCGCGACAATTGGTAACGCCGCATATGCCCGACCGGTGTCGCTGGTTAGGTCTTGGTGTCATATTAATGAGGCGGGAATTTCGGGTTTTTGTTTGCCTCGTCTTCTGCCCTTTGATAACACAGCATGGACGTCAAGGTGTAGATCTCATGTAGGAATCAAAAAGTACGCTTTTGAATGGGCTGTCTAACTTTTGCAGGCGCAATACTAAGATTAGGTCCCAACAACGAATGCTTTTTTGGACATCATAAGCCTAAAAATGGAAACCCAGTTAGTGGACTTTAGTGTACTAAATGCTCACAAATGGATACTTTGGTGTTGTCAGGGTGCAGTTTTGACACGATCCTTAGATCCTATGCAGCCATTTTCATCACGTTGTCCAATATCAACATTTATTTCAGTTTCTTTCCGAATAGCAATTGCGCTAGCAACAAGTTGACTAATTACAGGCACAATATATTCATAGTTAACTTCCCAAAATCCTTGTATTTAAAGTTAGAAACCATAAACTGCAGAAAACCAACATAACATTAACGAAGATATCAACTACTCAAGTTCACGTTTCTTTTTTCGGTTAATTAATATTACAATTGTTTGCTTGCGAAGGTTTCGAGGGTTTGGAATTATCACGAAACTTGGAGGAACATCCACAATCCACGAGGATCATCGTCTCCTTCGAGCTTGAAGTTTCGAAGGGGGGAATTTCGTTCGGAGTATTACAGAGCGAAGAACGTACTTCGAGTAAGCTAGCTAGCTAGCAAGTCACCTACCTTCCACACTCTACCACAGCCGGGCTGATATTACAGTCGAGTCCCTGCTCGGGATACCCTCTCGTTACGTCTCATCCGCTCTTGCCTGTTTGCCGCGGAGTATCGGCAGCGGGTTGGAGGCCACGGGGGTAGAGAGAAAAGACACTTCAGCACTCGCGATGAAGCGGCTATACCGCGCGGACGGGGTGTCTGATCCACACGCTGTACGCCCGGCAATTCTCGCGGCTGCTCGGTGAGTCGATGAGCCGAGGCCGATGGCGGAGGGGGCAAAATGCGAAGGACGTCGCCGTCCCGGGATGAAGTCGCTACGAGTCAACGAAGCGTGGCACGAATGCCCTCGTACGAAATTTGGAAAAGGGTCGAGGATCGTGTCCATAAAATTTTTATGCAGTTGGCGAGTCCCGCAACGAAGGGCGGAGGAGGTTTCCAGGACACGTCCAACTTCGGTTCCACCGCTTGCACGCGCCTCACCAAAGGCAGTTCGACGAACCTTATTTAATTGTTATTGGGAGATTGGGAGACATAGGAAAATAAATGCAATTTCTCGCACTCAATCTCGCAATGTATGTAAATTAAAGTCGTTTCTATGAGTATTTTGCAGCATCTCCTTTGCTTTTGAGCACTGCTACAATTGCGCTTTTCATGTTGTTTTCTTTAATCAATTGAATTTTGACACACATTGCTTCACTGTTTGAGTAAATCATAAAATAAATAATCGATCAATCAATCAATCAATAAAAAAAGAGAAATGTTAATTTTTGACGCAACATTACCGCTTTCCAACTAGCATTGTTTGTTCTTTCAGTTGGAAACAGAATTACTAACGCGTGTTTAGCCATTCGTGTTTTGCTGAAAACCTTGCGGGCCCACAAACTGCCATTTGATTCTGCATATAATTACCTTTCGTCATCTAGATTAATTAACATTCATCAGCTTTGACTATTTTTAACGAAACATGTGGATTGAATATTGGAAAGAACGATGATTATCGATTACCGCATAATGGAGTTGGAGGCATTAGTTATAGATGCGAATATATTGCTGCGACTAATATAGGGGAGTCAGAAGTTAATTGTGGAAACTAGCACTTTTCGTCGTTGTGGTATTTCTAGCCATTGTCAAGTGTTTTGTAAGCTCGTAACCCGAAAAAAAACGCTATTTAAAATTAGCACACCTTCGAGTTTTATAAATTGTACAAAAACTTGCGGACCCAATCGGAAGGGTCAAAAGTCAGAACCCAGATTAAAATCAGGTGCACTGAGAAAAGAGTTTATGCATTACAACAAATCAACAAATCATTATTTGGGCCAAAGTAGAAGTTCAAATATACATGTATTAACAGTTAATAAGTCATTATTTGGATCTAATTAATAAGGTTAAAATAAGTTATTTGTTAAATACAACAAAATATTCAATTCTCCATATTTAATAAAATCATTTGTTAACAGTTAACAAATTCTGGTTCCCACAAAAAAACTCATAAATAAATTCATAACATTCAATTCTCAATATTTAAAAAAATCATTTGTTAACAGTTAACAAATAGTGATCCCCACAAATAAACTCTTTTCTCACTGTGGAATGCCTCATATATAATTGATTGTCTCGGTTATGCTACATTCCGTTCCACACTTAATCGTCGTTGTTGCGAAAGCAGGCACTGCGGACATTATTTACCCCGTGGTCGGTTATGCGCATTGAAAGCCTTTCCGGACGATTTTTTCCATTGTCTTCGTCGGGGTGGTAGCGTGACCACCCTACGGGGTTCGGGAGGAGGGCCTGGCGGCCGCACGTCCGTAATCCTGGTTCGCGCCGTGAGACGGAATAGTTTTTCTACGTGACTTAAATTTATCGTTAGGATAGCGGGCGAGATGGCTCGAACAGGGCCAGCGCAACCCCCGACTCCGGGTTCTCTCGCGCTATTCGCGCGATCGACCGTTCCCTCGATTGATTCCACTTTGCATTGCTGTAAAACGCAATGTGCATTTAAGAGAAAATTGCCTCGCGAGTACGAAAAAGTGCGAGAACGACTATTACAATAGAATTTTCATCGATGTTATCGCGTTCCGTGCCTTCGCGCTTCGCTATTGCCAAACGAAAAAAAAACGCCATTGTTCTTTTTGTTGTTTCTTTTTCACATTGTTTGCTTCTCCTGGCCGCTTTTTTGTCTGCCATTGTAAATAGCTGTTAATATTTGCGATTTCTCGATATTCGTGTGGATCTATCTATATGAAAATTACCTTGTCAACAAAAGTTAAAACATTGTAAAAAAAGGTGTGATGAAACTTTGATTTTTGTCAAACTGCTGATTGAAAAAACTGGTATTCGCGTGTCTCAAAATGAACGATTTTATTCGCCAGCTGCGACGAGTGAAAAATATTGTAATTCATCTCTCAGCACCTGGAACGCTATTTATAATGTAGTACAAGATGGAAATTTCTTATTTAATTTATCGACACGGTGAATAAAGCAAGAACTAAGAATTTTGCGTTCTGTGCAGAAAATAAAGAATGCATGCTTGTGAATAAAGCATGCATTCTTTATTTATTTTTTTTTTTACTCCGACAAGGGTCAAAAGCGAACGACGAGCACGAAAAAAACTTTTTTTCCCCAGTTCCTTTGCGGTACGTATTGAGCATTATTTCGCGGTATTTTCGTACATTGAAACCTCATTCCCGTCGAGCAGCAACAATTCCGGCTGCGAGGCAGATGTGAACTTTTAATGCACAAAAATATCTTCCACCGGAATCGGTTGAAATCGATGGAAAAACGTGGAGAGGGGGGATAAGAGGGCGGAAGAGACATGTCGAACGGGGTGTCGGGGACGTTTGGCATTATTTACGAGAATGATTTCATAGGGGATTCGACATAAGTCAGCGGGAGCGTCGTGGAGCAAAGTCAAGTGCAGAAAAGCATTCTATAGTATTCGTACGGCAGGGGTATAGAGGAGACCGGGGTAAAACGGCCACCCTAAGCAAAAAATGGCTGTACGACAAACTCCAAAGTATTTTTTTACAGCTTTTCACTCCAAAATTCCATATCAATCATCAATTTTGAGCGTCGGCAAAAAATAATTTCCGGGGTAAAACGGTTCCCCCTCAGAATCCGGCACAAATATGAGTTAGTACACAAAACGTTACCAATCGGCGTGAGTGTTGATTATTTGGGTCTTTTACCAAAATGTGACACAAAAGCACATTTCAGTCGTGACGGATTCGCCGTACAGGCAAGAATTGACGGAGAAAAAAAACTTTTGTCGAAGAAGCCCGCGAATAAAAAAAAAATCACGGAGGACGGCGGGAAAAAAGTTTTGACGAAGAAAGAAGCCTCAAATCTTATGAAGGAGACGGGAAACCATTTTACCCTATTTTTAATTTTTTCGGTGCTCAAAAAAAGGGGGCCCGTTTTACCCCAGAGGCCCGTTTTACCCCGGCTTCCCGCGGCAAGAGGAAAAGCGGCAGCAACAGCAGGTGAGTAGTCTCGTAAGGCAGCGATATCCGACGTGGACGCATAAATCTCGCCCCCCCCCCCCTTCCCGGTTCGCCCACCGGGTCCACCGCCACATGCCCTCCTTCGCTTTCGTTCGGCAAGAGGGAATTGGCATGCATGAGAATAGTCTGATATTCGATTTAATACAAGTAAAGAGGTAAAGCGCTCGTGAAACATATCTATCCTGTCTTATCGGATATCGAAGATGTATATCGCAGCGGGGGGCGCGCGGGACTCGCACGTATATATCGCGAGACAAGCTAACAGTGATCGAGTTTGAGACCTGGTTTTCAGCTTTCGTCCCTGCCTCCTCTTTCTCCCGTTGTGTCCCTTAAAAAGAAGAAAGAAAGAAAAAAAAACAGAACAAAAAAAACAATAAAACCAGATCACCTCGGTTCTCATATGTCCTCCACTTTTCACTCTGCGCGTCCCTCAAGCTTTCCTTTATTTCTCTTGATACATTGAATATCCACCGTTTCGCCTCGCGCAGCTTTTCCCCGGCGTTCGCGATAAGCCTTCATTTTCACCTGTCCCTCCTTGCCCCCTTGCAGTTTATTTATTCTTCGCTTTCATAGCGCCTCATGTGCGCCATGCGCTTCCTGTCATGTGCGCCATGCGTTCCTGGAGACAAGCTAACAGTGATCCAGTTTGAGACCTGGTTTTCAGCTTTCGTCCCTGCCTCCTCTTTCTCCCGTTGTGTCCCTTAAAAAGAAGAAAGAAAGAAAAAAAAACAGAACAAAAAAAAACAATAAAACCAGATCACCTCGGTTCTCATATGTCCTCCACTTTTCACTCTGCGCGTCCCTCAAGCTTTCCTTTATTTCTCTTGCTACATTGAATATCCACCGTTTCGCCTCGCGCAGCTTTTCCCCGGCGTTCGCCATAAGCCTTCATTTTCACCTGTCCCTCCTTGCCCCCTTGCAGTTTATTTATTCTTCGCTTTCATAGCGCGCCATGCGCGCCATGCGCTTCCTGTCCCTCCGCGTCGCTGCTCACCGTTTTTCTCACTAAAGTTTGGCTCGTAACGCAGGTACGAATTCGACTAATAGCGCGCGCGCTGCGCTACTGTACACATCGGAGCGTAGTGCCAACGCCGCATGCCGCCCTTTGCACATCGTGTTACCTCAGTGCAATCGATTTCCAATATCAGCCTCTGTCCTTCTATCTCCCTGCCGGCTCTCTTTATCCGCAAATTCGCGAGCGAACGCTCAACGCGAATTCCATTCGGTCTGTACGAGCCGATATGACGGACAGGCTTTAGGCGGGTGGCGGGCATGGAGAACACCATGCCGCACCACCGGCGCGCCACAAGCATCGCCACCAGCGGCGCTGATGGCCGCGTGCTGGAAGCGACAGAGAAGAGAAAAAACGACATCTGCCCCAGCGCTGCTGGTGTTGGAGGAGGCATATCTCTTGGTTTCAAAAGCGCGGTTTTTGGGGTCGAACAGCGGAATTCCCGTGTCCAGCGGACATGGACTACCGATCGCGCCTCGGTTAGCCTGCTCGATCTGCGGTCACCCGTCGAGCTGGAACTCCGTGATTCCATAGGCACCATAAATTTTACATCTCCGCGATGTTTCACCCCATAAAATGAGGCTCGGTACCCGGTATGACGGCCGTGACAATGCAGTGAAATCGTGCTGATTACTATTGTACGTATCGGTTCGGTCTTCGCTAGGTTGCCATGGGTTCGGTAAATGATTGAATTTGTAACGTTATGGATTTTCGGCATGTTGAATTGATTCGGGTTGTGGGAGATTTTTGACGCCGGGCACAGAGGAAAATGAGGTCTGGCTAAACCGACCTGAAATCGAGAGTGAATTTCAGGTGATATTATTGTGGTAAAGTTGATCCAGGGTGATCGGAAAGCGTTAAGGTAGTATTGTAAGAATATCGATTAAACACGGAAAAACGGGGCTCGCGAAATTAGGAATATTTACAATAATTTTTCAAATCATGCTATTAATATAGGAATAAGTACTGAACGGACAGCAATTATTACTATGCAAGATCGCAATAATGACAAGATAAAAAATGTCCTAAATCAAATTGTTCACAGCCTTATACGAATAGTAAATTATGTTTTGCTGGTTGTGGTTTTACTTAAAATAGAAAGAAAATTCTGTTCGGACGATTCATAAATGTAGCTGTTGCCTTCCAGGACTAACTTTATATAAGAAATTGTACATTTTGTATAACAATCTAATCATTAATCATAATTTCTAGTACTAAGCATTACAATCTGAAACCCTCGCTTTCTCCATGATTAAGAATTTTTCTTCCAAACAAATTAATAAAAAAATACCATGTAACAGCCAAAAGAAGTAAAAACATACCCTACATTTAAACATTTTCGAAGAAACCTTTCTTAAAACAAACTCATGAAAATCAGCATTTTTTGCATCGCCTAAATGTATCTCCTTAAAAGTCGTTTTCGTAACTTGTCTTTTAGACGTTGCTGTATAACCTATAACTGTGGACTATCGGATTACCTGTAATCGAAAATCACATATAAAATTGCGAAAATATATCGTTCGACGGAAAAATCACGTTTTTAAAAACCAGAGGAACCTCCGCTGACTACTCAGGGTTGGTGGCCGATTGCGAACGCTTTGGCGTGCCACGGGAAATCAACAGATCCCTGAAGAGAAACCGGAGAAACACGAGACCTCCATCCCCTTCTCGAGAAATATATCGCCATCGCCCACTCGCTCTATAGCAGCCACCAGATTGTAGATCCCATGTCATGGTGAAAAATTGTCTGAACGCCACGAGTCATTATTGATGCGATAGAGGATCACGAGAGAATTGGATTTGACAGTCGATTTCGTGTCTAGATTTCGCAGCCTGATTTTCGCTGGTCGTATCGTTTGACCGGCCATGAAAATAAATTAACAAAGTGAGAATTTGATCAGTCCAGTTTTGCATATAAAATCCGACTAGTAATTAAAAATACCAATTATTATACGTTCATAACAAAATTTAATTGGCGATTTTTAGCTGCTGCTCGTCATGAACCAGATTTTCTATATTGAGGTCAGAATTTAAAAAAAAACCATAAGTTGTAATTACACAGCGGAATAATTTCAGTTGCAAGAAGAAAGAAAAATGGGCCATCGCCATGGTATAATATTCGGGCGTCAGCATCCGAGAAATCGTTTTTCCTTTCTGCTTACTTTGTTTTCTGCTGAAGGCAGGTAAGCAAAGTACAAAATTGTATCAGGGCAGAGCGCAGCTTTATTTGCAATACCGGGTCATGTAGGAAAGAGTGGAGCACAATGTGCCACGAGGCACATTGTGCCACGTTCGATATCTCGCAGGTTCGCGGTGTGTAAATCGTGAGATCTTTTTGTATTGGACAGTGAGCTAAATTAAAGTTTGCCCGGAATAAAATGAAATACCACGACGTATAATAAAAAATGTAAAAAATGTTAATTGGGTTTGAATTCTCGGAAAAAATGTTACGCTTTGCGGAATAAAAATGTGATAACTAAACTCACACTCCAATGTATAATATTGCGAGTTAATTATGCAAGTTTTGACCTAGCGATACTCGTGCGGGCCGCCAGCAAGACCATTTTTTAAATGTCCTTTCGATCGTTACATTCGACTATGGCGATTTAAACATTAAGAGATTATCACAGTGTGACCCGTCGAAAAATGACTGATTTTCGTGATTTTTTTATGGTTAGAACAAACTAATCGGTCTGGTTTTTTTTTGTACAAATCAAGGCACTAATGAAGAGTACAAAATGATTTTTTGTAAGTTCATTTATTTATTGTTCAACATTGTTATAAATGATTGAAAAGTCCGGTTAAAAAAAAGATCCTGTATGGTGTCCAGGTTTTCGGCCTTAATCCTGATCTCAAACAAAAATGTCAAAAAGCTTATTAATCTGTAAGAAAGCCTCTATCGTCCTATGGAGGCTTTTTTCAATTTGACAAAATGGCGATGTTTTGAACAAAACGTGTCGAACGTAGCCTTTTTTTCGACAGTTTTTCGTAAAAAAATAGGAAGATAAAAAAAGCTTCCATAAGACGATAGAGAATGACGAGAAGAATGTTCTGTCCAAATTTGAAATAAATAGCTTGAAAACTCTTCCCTTGAGAGTGGACACCGTTTTGAAAAACACCATTTCGAGATAAACGCGTTTGAAGCGAGAATTTTTCATATAAATCGTTTACCTACAATCAATCGGCGATGCCAGGTCCGTTCAAAATAATTCGAATTTCGATTAAAAAATTTGAGAGAATGTTTATAACAATATAAACAATCCGAAATGAAAAAAAAACAATTTTTTGAAAATGTTACACTGTGATGATCCCTTAACTTTGTAATCATAATTTTTCATGATTACAAAGCGATCTATTTGAGTTTCATCCGATGTATTTGACTTCATAACCGATGTATTTGAGTTTCATGACTCAAATACATCGGTTTCTGTTTGTCTTGTCCAGCGTTCGAGTTGCCAATGACTGTGCGATTGTTCGCGGTATCAACGCGGAAGCCCCTGAAAGTGGCGAGCGGGGGGGTAACCTCCGCGTGAGGGATAAACGTGGAGTGAGTGGAAATTTTGTTACAACGTCGAGCAAGGGAATTACGATTTACGGTGGGTAGGTATCGGCGCGTTATTACCGTCAACGGTCTGGAAGGGTGGGCACGCAGGGAGCCCAGGCAGACAGGGATGCAGTAGGCGGTTGAGTGGCGTCGAGGGGGAGGCTCGAGCGCGCGAGCGAGGTCTGCGACACGCTACCGGAACCGGGGAAAGTGAATATCTCCGGAAAATGAATCGGCAACGGGTAGCGCGGCGGCGGCGGCAGTGCCGCGCGGCGTCGGCAGCCGAGAGTCGCATCCGTAAAATTGCGGATCGAGCAGCGGAGCGGCGACGTGGCGAGGTGCGGTGCGCCTCGTGCTAAATCGATCGAATCGAGTTAGAGGGTACGGAAACGAGAGACGGCTGATATCCCGGAACTAGTCGTGAGAGACTGGCCAGGGTGGGGGATCCCCGGAGAGATAATGTGCGCGTGGATGAATGCCGGAAATGAGAGCCAACGATCGATTTACTTATATATATTTATTCGTGCATTCCGCATTCGATACGACTGTGCGTACGCGTGAGGATGAAATTATGTCGGTGTACGCAGGACTGGCAGATACAGCAGTTCCGGGTCAAGTCTATCACGCTCAAGAAAATAGTATGAAAAGAGTATTTCTGTAGTATGAACCGTCGAAGTATTCAAAGTATGTCGTATTGGACTGAAAAATACTCATTTCATATACTCAACAAAATTGAATCCTCAACCACAGGAATATGTTTTTAGGGTACAATTTGCGACTAGTAATGGAAATCTGAGGACGACAAAAAATAATAAAAAATGAATAAAATCATAAAAATAAAAAATGTAAATAAAAAAATAAAAAAATAAAATAAATAAATAAATAAATAAAAAAGAAAAATAAAAAAAGAAAAAATTTAAATAAATAAATAAAAAATAAAAAATATAATTGAAATTTCAATTTATAAATTTTAATAAATTAAAATTTATTAAAATGAAAACATTCAAAAACTTAGGATGGACGATTCATCAATTCTAGGTGTTTGAAAATGTTCAGTTTTTGACGAGTTACAATTTTATAAATCCACATAAACGCTTTCACGATGTCTGACGTCATAGTCAACGGTGACGAGACGAAGAGAAACGCCTATCACTCCTCGGCCATTTCTCGGAGTTCGCATAAAACATGCCATTATGTCGTAATGAAGCCGCTACCTGTCTGGAACGCCGGTGAAAATATAAGACTGACGGGGAGCGCTGACTAAGCAAATTGTCAAACGAATTTCACGACATCACGTTTCATATTATTTCCAACTTGACTTAAGTAGACGAAAAAAATGACATTACCGACATGTTGAACGTTTTCCGTGCAGTCTACATTACTTGATCTTAGTAAAGATAATTTCATCGGCTCTAAACCAAATCTTGCACGTCAATGCAACACACCTTTAAATCTCATTGCTTTGGATTATATCTTATAATACAATAAGATCTTATATTGTATATTATATCTTATATTATATTATATTATAATATAAAATATAATATAACCTTTTGTTATATAAACTTATATAATCTTATGTTATATTATATTTTATCTTAAGATAATATAATATAATTATTAATTAATATATATAATATATATAATATAATTATATTTTATCTTAAGATAATATAATATAAGATTATATTATATATAATGACAAACTTATATACTTTGTCAAATAACAATGTTGATTTATCTTACGCGCCATGTTTGCATAATATGCAGAATAAACGGAGGACTGAAGTCTGAGGATAGCTGGTTTGACGTGAAATACCTGATACCGGTTCGAACGAATTGTATTTACACAGTTTATCCACGTATCTGCGCATAATTGAGGCAAAATCGATGCGCAGCATCAACAGCCCCTTCGACACTGCTGTTTATACAGATGTCAGCTGATGAGTGTTCAGTGCAACAGTTGTTCGCTCCGTTGACGGTATGTATTCCGTCGATTTTTCCTTGTCCCTCGCACGATGCGCAAAACGAGCATCGTATCTGCTGAATATTGAAGGGAGCAGCGGAGTTGGCCGAGGGTACAGGATTGAATTTCCAGTGTTATTAGCCCTCGTTATATTCGAGGGCTAATAACACTGAAATATCAAGTGCGCTCCCGACACATCGCGCTTGCAGCGTATACACATATAGTCACGTATAAACACGATCGATTTTTTTTTTTAATAACCGTACGGTTCAACAGATCATTTAGTTCGGCTCGTCTGTTCATCGGTGCGCGGGTTTGAAATCGAAAAAACGTCGACTTATTCCGACGTTGATTTATCAGTGCACACGGATAGCGTGGCTCTCGCCGTGCTATTGCGGAATCGAGAATTCATGGAATATAACATAGGTGTGGGACTCTGAACCACTCGTGTCGCGGGACCACGAGACTTCCCCATCTCGGGATCTGCGACAGCTGTCTAGTCTGTTAAAATCGTCGTCGCGTTGCCGACAGTTTCACGGGTAGACCGTGAAACTGTCGGCAACGCTCTTGCCGGCTGCGCCCTTTCCATTTTCACCAAAACTCGAGACATGCAATTGCCATTATTGGTATCGTAATAATTGTTCATATTATTATTGGTATTTCATTATTAATATCAATATTATTGATATCATTATTATTAGTATTTTGATAAATGTTTTCTAAATGAATGTGGTTGTTTTTACTACTCTCACAATTTTGGTAATCCGTATCTATGTTATTAGGTGCCATTCAGTCGATTGATTTAAAATTGATTTTAAAAAATTTATTTAAAAAAAATTGTCTAACAAATATTTCGTTGACCCAAGTTTTTTTTGCATATAAATGATTCCTTTATTTTTCTGTATACGTATGAATTTTTTTCAGATTTTTATCTAATCTTTGAAAATGGTGTTTTTTTATATGGAAAATATGTGCATAAGGGGGGGTGGGTCCGTTGGTCCTTGACTTGTCTCACAATATAGCCTCCCCATTACATAAGTTATGAAAGCCGCGGCTGTATTATTGTCGTTGCAATTTCCTGCCGATCTCGATCTTTCCATGAACGCCAACCTTCCCCGCCACTTCGTGTGCTGAGGCCACCTAGGTTCCTCACCACTTGTTCAAGTTTTCCCCTGCATATTCTCCGTCTGCGAAGTTTAGACTTCGGGTTGTACTGCAAGTTCCAGCGAGGCCTACGTCTCGTTCCTTGTTCGCCGCCTTCTTTCGTCGGTCCATCTCTCTCTCTCTCTCGTCGCCATCTTCCTGTTTTGCGCCTTTGCACCATCCTCAGGGGCAAAGCGGCGTTTTCTTCCTCTTAGTCCCAGCGGCAGCAGATTCCGCGCGGAGCTGGCATCACCTGAGCCCGCCCATCTACAAACGAGATTTATCCGCAAAAACGTTTTAGCGAAACTTTGACTCCCACGGGGTCGAAGGGTGCTGCGAGGCACACCTGACTGTGCGCGCACTGCCGGAGCGAGTCGAATGTGGATTGCGTGTCTCGTTCGTTGCTGTTCTTTTACCTGGCGGCCTCTGAGTCACGAGTTTGCTGATCGTCAGACTCTCCGTCCCTGGTTGGGGGGGGACGAACAGTTTCCTCGATAGAAAATACATTTCACCCCTCAGTTGAGGCGAGCCGCCCGGACCAGCCACCGCGAGCACTCAGGATATATATGGAATTCCCAATGCATTATACACAACTTCGCTTTGACTCTGAAAGATCGCTTCCGTGTTCAAGATCCTCGCGCTACCCCGAAGGATGGATAGGCCAGTCGGCTAAATAAATCTTCCCGTTGCGGAGGCCGACACCTGTGGTAATATGTGTAGGATATATATCAAAACCGTTGAAAGGATTACTGCATTTTTTTATTCGACATCGAGGTAGCACTGTTATCGTTAATATTTGATAAGGAGTCTGCCTACCGATAATGAATAATGGATTTTTAAGAGATTCACGTCATTTTTATTTATAATACTAGAATTGTTACCAATATATTCGTTGTCTCCCAAGTAAAACAATTATATGAAGTTTGTATGAAAGGCTTTGTATATTATAGATTATACTAAATATATGAACATTTTATATGTCCCCAAAAGCATTCAATGTCGCATACAAAATTTAGGATAGGAGATAAGAGTTTTATTTCCGTTGTTTAGCTTGTTCAGCCTTTTGCATTCCCATTTTTGAGTTACATGACTTAAACTTAACTTATACCTGTTATCTGGCGTAAGAAATGTTAAATAAACTTTTGGGTTGACCTGGAGTATCACGTTTACCGATAAGTTTTCTTTTCTAGTTACTTATTCGCCATGCGTCTCTCAACTTGCAGCGAGCGCGGCGTAGCCCAAGTGCATGCTCAGAATTAACTGAAATAGGCATAAGACGATATAATTAGTGGTGAGTTCAAACTCGGAGACGTCTGCCGTCTCGAAACTTGACGGCCAAGTTCTAAGTTGTAAATAATTAGAGGAACTCGATCAGTTAATGGTCACAAAGCTGAGCAACGTGGAAACTCCGTTTCAACAGAGTTCACCTTCTTTACACTCAAAATCTATATATTTGCCATTATTACTAATAATTCAGGGTCGCTCTTTAGAGATTACTATGGATGATTGATTCCTAGATTTGGAATCATCGCATATTAAAAATAAAAAACACTCTTTTTCAAATCACTTTTCGCATTACAAAATCAATGGTGCACGATGCCAAGAGTTGATCGGTAAGTGATTATCCGGGATGTTACCTAGTGATCTTCTTCACATTTTAATTAGCTCATAATAATTACACTAGCATTTTTGGGACAATGTATTAATCAACGCTGGAGTCTAGAGCTTACTGCGGTAAGCTGCACCGATCTTCTTTCGCGGCAAGATAATTACTATCGATTAAGCTCGCATAGCGTGGCGTACGCAGCATTAGCTGTACGTGGAACCCAACGCAGGATTTTATTATTTTCATGTCTCTACTAGGTGGAGGCTAATATGAAATTGACGGCGGGTCTTCGTAATATTACGGCGGCTTTAATATGGTTAACGATCGCCCTGGTGGAAAGGCATTTTAATTAATATAGAAATAATTACACGTCTACGCATAATTCCTGGAAATTTTGCACCGACAGATGCAAAAACTGCCGCTTGTGAATTATCTCTGTGGCTGGTCGCATGTACTTTTCATCTTTCTGTTAGAAATAAATGCATATATCCTACTGCTAGATGTGCTCCAGCGCTTAATTTTGTTTTTCCTTTCTTCTCCTTCTGTCATTATTCATGTTTTACTATAAATTGTATACGAAGTAAATGCTTTTCCCGTCCTAGCAAGGATTTTTGTAATTTTCTGCGTTTTTCCGCGCCGTGATTAAATCTACATTTCTGGATAATAATTCGTACGTATTGCGAGGCTAGATAGGAAGAGCTGCTGAAGGTCCTACCTCGAAATTTAGGCCCTCCGGGTATCATTTATTTTGCACGTGAAACGATTAAAGCGAGAGATACAAAGCATTTTGGTTGAACCTCGACGACACGACGGTTTTTTCCAATTTCAAGTATACATTGGGGTCTAAATCTTGGCTGCGGACCGTATTCAGCTTTTCTCTCGGTTTTTATCTCTCGCTCTTCATCTCCTTCGGACATTTCAACCGAGGGAAAATGCAAGCGTTCCTGTATACTCGAGACCGAGCGACGACATAATGGCGATACGACTTTTAATTTACACAATAATTGCGTCGTACCACTCGTAACTCCATTGTGCCGCTTAAAAGGCATTCCATTGAGAGGGAACAGCTAGGCGCGGAATACCACGGCTCTCGTGATTCGCTCGTAATTTTATTGTCATTCTGAAATTTCTCGTTAAAAGAGTAGAGGAAAAGGTAGAAAAGTTATGTGAATAGTGAAAAAATAAAATAATAGTCTCATATAATGATGTGTCAGGATGACACATTAGCCTACCTTGTCTGCCCAAAATGTGTACAATCTAACATAATAGTAGATTAAAACGGTTCGGGCGCGTTTCGCACCCTCGCGTAACCGATGAAGAAATTCGGAAAAGGCAATCGTATTTTGTTTCATTAGCTTAATTTTACAATTAAGGAAGGCGACTAGCTGCATCGCAGTCAAATTATGGTTCGTTCGCTTATGCGATATAACGGATTGCTACAAATATTTTAGTCATTTAAAAAATCTTCCTACCAATAAAAATGAAATAGCAGATATGAAAATATTTTCTATTTAGACTATTTATGAAAGAGTAATTATTTTATGCTGCTGATTTGATCCGATGTTGCCAACTTCGGCTGCTGCTTGCACTTTAACTCAAAATATCTGTATGGAATGTCCGGCGAGCTCCTTTTTTCATGATCGCGTTGGAATCGTTAGAATTTGATGAACAGATAGCGACTTTGTTATCTGCGTCATCTAATCGTCAAACGTTTCAATTATTTGGTTGATGTGGCGAGAAATCACTATACCCATAAGACCTCATGTTAAATACACGATTTTTGTACGAAGATTCCATGGAAAAAAGTCCGGTAAGTCGTGCTGAGATTTTTCAGTAGCAAAGTTCTATATTCAATTTATCTCATATAAAAAAATTAAGATTTTATCTCATAAGAGGTGCAGCTGGTCGCCCTCCTTAAGCATCAGAATCTCTCTTCGTCACATTGAATTCGAGCATAATTGTGAATAATCCGGAAATAATGGGAATCGAAATTTTGTTAATTTCATGCCTCAAACATTAAATTATTTTTATAAAAATCAGTTGCTAGTTTCACATCCACGTTTTACAAAGTACCAGTTGAGCGCAAGAGCGATGCAGCCCGACAGCTCACGGAGTGGCTGCCGTTTCTCGTCTATTGAGCCTTGGCCCATAGAGTGAGTTAAATTCTGAGAGCGAGCTTCTCGAGCGAATAGTAGAAAACGCGCCACGACGATGAGAGTGCCAGCCGAACTCGCAGCGAACGTGCGTCCGATAATTGAATGAGGGGTCGTGTGGACGAGGTCGGCACACCAACTACTATAGCCGTTAAGGTGCCTTTATCGTAACGTTACGTCCCGCGGGAATTCCGCTGCCGGGCCGAGCGGGTTGCAGAAACGACCGAATTCGCGCTATCGTTATTCAGCGACATCCGATGTCCTCTCGCCACTTTACAATCCGCTGACGATTCGACATGAAAGCTTCTCTCTCGTGGTGACCAGACAGTCAGCAGTAGAGTTAAGCGAGTGGCGATCACAAAGTCGTTCGCGTGAGCGAGGAAACCAAACTCCCGAATGCCTCAGCCATGGCCTGCCCAACTGGCAGGTGGCCGATTGGGATTTTCCTGAAACGATTAATGGATATGGACCTCTATATTTTCAATGAAGATTTTCCGGCTTGTCCACTTTATTTCACTTTTTCCTTCCCTCTTCGTTATGCCATGACAGCAGATCAACCTTTGGTTTGCAATGAAATGTCTCCATTTCACCATGACAACAAAATATTGTTAAAACGAAATGTGTCTATTTCATGAATCGCATTTACAGAGATTCGCTCGGTCATGAGGCAAATTATTCAAAACGTGGTCACATAATGATTTACCTCCATCACTGAAAAAGTGAACAGGTTTCTCATCCATCTGCTCACATCCATCACGACATTTTTCTACACCACTTTTCTCAACGCTTTAAATCATTTGAACATTCTGTCATGAAAGTCTCGAAAAGAAAAAAGAAATCGCGGAAACCAAGCTTCCTCCTTGAGGAAGTAATAACAGGAAAATCGATTCAGTTGTAAAAGTGAAATATCGAGGTTTGGAGCAAAAGTGACCGCGGGCACAACAAGAATAAGTCGGAAAAGTCGAAAGCCCCGAGGCATTGTTAAGGAGGACCGTCGAGAAGAGCCGGGTGGAAAAAAGGAGAACATAGAGACAGTATAACACTGCACAGGCTGGAACAAATGCATCGCGCGAATTGTTTAAACGCTCCAGCAACCCGCCGGGTATCTATAGAATCGTGAGCGAAGAGCCAAGTGCCCAGGGGGTGCGGTGGAGGAATATTTCTCATGAATGTTCCAAACGAAATTGCAGATCTAACCCCACGGCGGGGCTAAATCATTCGAGAAGCCCCTTGCAGCCAGGCTCACCCAACTCCTTCCACGAACCGCACCAGCAGATCAGCCATCCCCTGTTCTTACCGATTCCTCCAGCTTTTCCGCGCTCTCGGCTAACTGCCTCACCCTTCCTCATATCCATCTAACGATCTTACTGCCTCTCACTTCCCCGCCCACTCTCAGATATACCTTCTCATTTTCTGCTTCTCTTCGCCGCGGAGCTCTTCTTTCTCCCATTTGAGCAGCGCGGGCAAAACCAGCGGCGCCATAGTGAGAGAGCCGAAAACGCCGGCGCTGTTCTTAGTCCCAATCCCTTATCCCCCGCGTCTCTCGATCATCCTTCCGTCCTTTCGTCTCGCTTCGTCGCTGCTCGTATCTCATTCGGACGCCTCTCAACGTCCATTTCTCAATCGTTTTTCCCTCGTTTCTCCCGTTCTAGCCTCTCGCAACCTTCAAACGCTTATTCTGAGTATTTCCACCTTCTTCACAGCTGCAATAACCTGCTCGTAGCGTCATCTCCCTCCTGTACTCACCGACGTTTCATCGTTCCTTCCTTCTTCTCGTCAACCCTCTTAGATTTCCCTCATTCCCTTCCACCGGTCCACGTCTCAGGTCTGTCTTCCGGTGGGACCCGCTGATCTCTTACTTCGGTTGGCCCCTCAGAAGTGAGGTGCTCAACTGGCTAGATCGCGGATACTGCATTCTCGAACTGTCTGGTGAACACCCTCACATATACTACCATGGAAGCGCCTTACCCATCCCACCGGGCCTACACCGCGCCGGCCCCTGAATGGATACATCTATAATGCATGGGCTCTCACCTTATACCCGATTTTCGATCTCGTCGACCGTGAGAGCAGCTCGTCGCGGAGTGGGAGAGAGGAGGGGTGAGGGACATAGAGAGAGTGGCAGGGAGGGTGAGAAAGGGAGAGAGTGTAGGAGAGAAAGAGAAAGATGTGATTAATTCTTCAAACGCACTTGTTCCACCGAAGCGGAAATGCACGTGGATAGTCGGCGGTTGCATGAATTCAAAGGGAAAGAAAGACAAAACGTTGCATGTGTTCGACGTATGTTGGCTGCATCTCGTGGGGGTAGGACAAGGAATTCACACCGGTTCCGTGTTGCCCAGCACATCCTGATAACAGCGGATAGAAGTCAATGTGTAGGTTTCATATAGGATACTAAAAGTACGCTTTTGAATGGGCGGTCTAACTTTGACAGGCTCAATGATAAGATTAGTACTCAACAACGAATGCTTCTTTGGACATCATAAGCCTAAAAATGGAAACCCAGGTATAGTAGACTTTAGTGTACTAACTGCTCACAAATGGACCCTTTGGTATTGTCAGGAGCAGGTGAATGACGTCGCATAGGTGTAGCTGAGCATGGCAAGACTAGCGAAGACGCGATCATAGTCGCGCGAGTCGTGACAACGTTGCAATCCACTCTGACCCCTTCCACATCCGAGTCACTCCGCTATATACGTGACCTCTCCGGGCATGGATCAATCTGACGCGGAATTTTCATGACCGCGTGATCTGGATGAGAGTTCATCATTCTCTTTCAGTGATAACGGCGGGACGGAACGAGCGACGGGTCATAATATTATCTCCTTCCCTCGAGATTGCAGCTCAAACCCGCAATCAATATCAAGTGTCGGAAAAGCAGCTTAAATATTTCACGAAATCATCGTAATCATCGTGCATAGTGTACCGAGAACGCGGATCGCTACTTGGTCGGCCGGGGATATATCTTAAGTTCGGTGAGAATAATAAACGGAAATGGGCAGGAAAAGAAGGGTAAGGTACGTTAGCCAAGGGCGCGAAGAAGCACTTTCAGCTGACGCTTCAGCTTGATTCGGTCTCTTGTCTTCCGGTGTGCCACGCTTCGGCGCCGAAAAAGGAAGGAGCCGCAACCGTTGGGCCGGCGAGCGCGAGATACTGGCACAAGAAAGTTCGCGTTTCGCGAAAGAAATGGAAAGGAAGAGTGAGAGTGGGCAAGTGAAGGCATAGCCCAGGGCTTTTCCGCCGACGCGGGCACTCGCGTGGTAGCGGCCGTCGTCTTTTTTTTTCCAGTTCACTTTGTTCCTTTTCCTTTTCACCCATCTCTCGTTTATACCCTCGCGCAGCCGTGCCAGAAGCGTTCTCACCCTCTCCCAACGAACGACTAGGTAAGGACGTTAAACCGGCTTAAGAAAGAGACCACGATGCCCCCAAGAGACTTCGGTAACTCTTTCGCTAATACGGCAAGAGACCGCGCGCGGTGCTTCGTACAATAGAAAAAGCTTGCATTTAAGTGCTGTGCCGGGCCTGACGGGCTTGTGTCGAAATCGAATAAATGGGATGATGACTAGTCAACACCAAAGGGTCCATTTGTGAGCATTTAGTATATTTAAGACCATTACGTAGGTTTCCATTTTCAGGTTTATGATGTCCAAAACAGCATACGTTATTGAGTGATAATATTAGCATTGAGCCTGCAAAAGTTGGACCGCCCATACAAATCGTACTTTTAGAATCCAATATGAGAACTACATTAGACTTCTATCCGGTATTATCAGGGATGGTTTGGGGGGTCTAGGACAATATTGAGAAGTGGTCCAATGTAATTATTAATGAGTGGAAAAGTGATTGCGAAGCTGTTGCTTCAGGCCCAGCTCTTCTCTCATTGTCCATATCATTGACGACAGCACATCCAACTTCTAGTTTCTCTAGAGCGTGAAAAGTTTTACCGTAAGACTAACCAGGTATCATACCAGCTCCGAATTTTAATTTTTCACAAAGCTTTCTCTATGAGTCCTGTATGAAGCCAAAAGGCTAGGACTGAGAAGCGGACTGGTTTAATAATGCGTGGAACGATTTGCTGCTGGTCGAACGTGCTACACATATAATGCTTGTGCCACGAATCGGAAGTGAAAACCATTAAGCAATCAACAGGTCCGGGGGAGAAAAATTTCATGTATGATTGTGCCTGTTCATATATGGGGCATTATACGACTATCGAACCACCTTCGACCACGACCGAAACCTATATCCCAAAATGTTCCCTAGGCCAAAACATCTTCCCAGATATGATCAGATATGACTTCATATAATCAAACGATATTCTTCCAGATATGATCACATCTGATCAGATCTGATCGTATATGATCAGTCCTGGCCATTTTTCTTGTCAGATCAGATATGGACAATCAGATACGATCCACCCATGACCGTATATGAAAATCTTTTCCCAGGTTTTCGATTGCTCGTTCAAGTGGCGTGGGAGGAGGGGGGGGGGGGGTTGTCTACATGCGTATCGCATTAATGTAGCTCACTTATGAACAAGGGAAGACGAACGCTCGCACACAAGTCAGCATCGGTGCATCGCTAGAAGGTCGTGGCGCACCGCATTATAATGTACTTAACGGTGCGCGCCTTATATATACCAGCCTCTAGTGTGCCTTAACTCCGTGTTGCTCGAGGGGATTGCGCTGCTGCTCTCTCGAGAGTAGGTAGGTGAGCAGCTCCAGCTCCCTGCGATATTACGTTTGCGATACTACCTCTGCTCTCTCCTCGTACTGCGCTGCCCTCGGCCGCATAGCATTGCGCGACCCGGTTTACATCGGTGAGCACTCGACAATTATTATAATACCGCTTCCACCCGAGTTCTTCCTTTGGGCGCTGTGGTGGTACTACGTAATACATATAGGACTATAGGCACTATAGACTTGCCACGAGTACGCAATGTATACGCTGCAGTTGAAGGGTGGATTTCTCGTTGAGGCCATTATATTGCGCTTTCGAATGCAAGTCCGAAAAATTGTTCCGCACCGCGCGCCGGTAGATGAACATTAAAAAGTTGAAATTATTATACGTTTTCACGTTTCAGGAATTTTACCGGACTACGCAGTAATTACTGCAGCACGTGCTAGACCGTGAGTGAGCTACATTTTTTAAAGCTTTTTAACACTTTTTAATAGCTTCGCTAACAACGATGCATGATAATTTATAATGCGGCACGTCTTCTTTGTGTTGTCATTCGGTCTGGCCGTATTTGACAGCCTGACAGCGGAATGTGCTTATATCAATGATGCAAAATTTGATTTTGGTCTTGACATTTTTAGGGACGGTTGTAATTTGCATACCCTTTTTGTTTTGTAAACGCATGCACTGTATACATATTTTTTCCAGTATTTTAAGTAAATTCTTGGCTTGTAACACTCAAATAATGTTCATATGAAACTCGTATGAAATATTACGAATGGAAGAAAAAAAAACGTTACCTATGGTGACGGGGTTTTCAGGAAGGTTGTAATGTTGTACTGAGGGCTTTTTCCGGGCGCTCAGTCTTACTCGAAACAAGCATGACAATTAAAATGCCGCTTGGTTGTGCACCCCCCTCTCCCCTGCCCCCCGCGGTTACTCTCACGCTTGGCTGTGTCAAGCTCGGTGGACGCAACACGAGAGGGTAGCTTTATACGCAGCAATAATTCCAGCTTTTCTAGAGCCGCGGACAGTTTCACGCGGTGTGCGGGGGGTACCCGTATAGTGGAAGCCTCCAGAAACCGCACGAAACGTATTATAGTATGTGAAATCGGCATGGTTTCCACGAATTAAATAAAAAGGTTGAATGAGTTGCGAATATACAAAAGTGCCGTACGTAATAAATTGTACACGTCACGAATGTCACGTGTCTGAATAAAGCTTCGGTTATAATAACAATAATCGTGAATTAAGTGAAACGATGAAGGTGTCGCAAATAAATACGAAAATAGCTGTACATAATAAATTGTACAGATAATAAGAATAATAACAAAACTCTTAAGGGGAGGCTGAACATTCATGAGTGCGTGAAAGAAAACGCTAAAAATTCGATCCAACCGTACTTGTAAAAAAATGACGAATCGTCATTTATTGAACATAATTGAATACCCGGTTTTCGAAACGATAATTGACAAGGAAAAAGAATTCTCATGACTGTATTTTTGTTTCGTTCGGTGACGAAAAAAGAAAAGAGCAGTACGCAATAAATTATACAGACGACAAGAATAATAACAAAACTCTTAAGAGGAGGCTAAACATTTATGACTGCGTGAGAGAAAACGCTAAAAATTCGATCCAACCGTATTTGTCAAAAAATTACAAATCGACGCATTTTTTCAACATTATTAACTGAATACCCAGTTTTCGAAAAAATAATTGGCAAAGAAAAAGAATTCTCCTGACGAAATACTCGACAGGTATAATAGGCATTTAAACTGTATTTTTGTTTCGTTCGACGACCAATTAATCTTGAGCCTTAAGGAAGTTTATTTAGAGGGATAGCATCGTGCGCAGGCAGCCAGTATACGGCCACATGTAGCCGGAAACACGAAAGATCTCCGTAGCTGATTCGATTGCAAGCCTCATCGTGTTTGCGCGCACGTGACTGCGAATCATTAGTTAACCCTGGCACGACCCCAGGCCCAGGGCCAACATATACGAGCGGCTCGCTCGTCGATACCCTCTAAATAAATAACGACGGTCACGGCCATTAAACGAATTAGCTGCATTTGATTTTATTGCCCCCCCTCCCCCTCCCCACTTTTTTCCATCTCTCTTCATCTCGTGGCAAACGGGCTCCCGGGCTGCTCGCCCACCTCTAGAATCCAATTCAACTCTTCTACTTGGGCCGCCACGACCGACGATCCCCTTGCAGCTTTCCTTTTTTCCTACCTTTCCTAGTCTGGAATACCTCCACTCCCCGCGGAAGATCCGGAGACGGCTAATAAAATGGAGTGTTCGCCAATAACGAATTCGAATAACCAGGAAATTGCCAACGGGGTCTCGTCAACGTATTCGATAATAACTTGATAGAGAAGTAATCTGACACCGCTGCACGCGCCGCTCCAAGAGGTCAACTACACGTCGAAAGTGCTTGTGGAAATGTGAGATCTCGGTTCTCGTCTCATAATTATGGAAAGCAATGGAATATTTGAATCCGCTTCTTTGGATAAGCACACCATTCAGGCAAAAAAGAGATCCATCCATTTATCATCTCTATACACCCAGAGAAATCGTTCTGATGGGATCTATTCGAAAGAAATAAAATTTATTTGAATGAAATAACAATTTATTTGAATGAAATAAATTTTATGTGATCCAAATAAATCCTATTAGGCCGGTCATTAAATACATTAATTTATTTTTCAAGATAATATCTTGCATTCTTACTGTCAGAATACACAAAAACGTACAAAATCCTGTTTTTGTAGACCCAGAGAAATCGTTCTAATGGGATCTATTCGAAACAAATAAAATTTATTTGAATTAAATACATTTTATTTGATCCTCTTTTAAAAAGGTCATCACTAACGGAAAGCATTGTTAGCAAATTATTAGAGATGTGATTGGTTGCCAGGGAAGTCTGTGATAAACAAAATCAGTTTGGTGTAAAATTTGTAAAATTTCATAACAGGACAGGCGGGGCAGCACCCGTAATCTTTTAAAACTTTATAAAAGCGCAGCAGCGCAAAATTGATTAACCTATTATAGGTGATATTTTGAAATAAGAATTTCCGAGGTCGATTTGGGCGATTTTCGGTCCGGAGCCGGATCTACGATTTCTGATCGTCGCCAAAAAAATATTTTTTTCAAAATCGATTAAAAAAGGTTAATAACCAGTGTTTTCGGGGGTAAAATATGCGATTTGAGAATGATGGTATAGGTTAAAAGTCGATATTTTGAAAAGAAAAAAAATTGGGGTCGATTTTCGGTCCGGAGCCAGATCTACGATTTCTGACAGAAAAAAAAAAATTTTCGCCGCCAAATTTTTTTTTTTTTCAAAATGGATTAAAAAAGGTTAATAACCAGTGTTTTCGGGGGTAGAATATGCGACTTGAGAATGATGGTATAGGTTAAAAGTCGATATTTTGAAAAGAAAAAAAATTGGGGTCGATTTTCGGTCCGGAGCCAGATCTACGATTTCTGACAGGAAAAATATTTTTTTCGCCTCCAAAAAATTTTTTTTTTCAAAATCGATTAAAAAAGGTTAATAACCAGTATTTTCGGGGGTAGAATATGCGACTTGAGAATAATGGTATAGGTTAAAAGTCGATATTTTGAAAAGAAAAAAAATTGGGGTCGATTTTCGGTCCGGAGCCAGATCTACGATTTCTGACAGAAAAAAAAATTTTTGCGCCGCCAAACATTTTTTTTTTTCAAAATCGATTAAAAAAGGTTAATAACCAGTGTTTTCGGGGGTAGAATATGCGACTTGAGTATGATGGTATAGGTTAAAAGTCGATATTTTGAAAAGAAAAAAAATTGGGGTCGATTTTCGGTCCGGAGCCAGATCTACGATTTCTGACAGAAAAAAATTTTTTTTCGCCGCCAAATTTTTTTTTTTTTTCAAAATCGATTAAAAAAGGTTAATAACCAGTGTTTTCGGGGGTAGAATATGCGACTTGAGAATGATGGTATAGGTTAAAAGTCGATATTTTGAAAAGAAAAAAAATTGGGGTCGATTTTCGGTCCGGAGCCAGATCTACGATTTCTGACAGAAAAAATATTTTTGTCGCCGCCAAAAAAATATTTTTTTTCAAAATCGATTAAAAAAGGTTAATAACCAGTGTTTTCGGGGGTAGAATATGCGGCTTGAGAATGATGGTATAGGTTAAAAGTCGATATTTTGAAAAGAAAAAAAATTGGGGTCGATTTTCGGTCCGGAGCCAGATCTACGATTTCTGACAGGAAAAATATTTTTTTCGCCTCCAAAAAATTTTTTTTTTCAAAATCGATTAAAAAAGGTTAATAACCAGTATTTTCGGGGGTAGAATATGCGACTTGAGAATAATGGTATAGGTTAAAAGTCGATATTTTGAAAAGAAAAAAAATTGGGGTCGATTTTCGGTCCGGAGCCAGATCTACGATTTCTGACAGAAAAAAAAATTTTTGCGCCGCCAAACATTTTTTTTTTTCAAAATCGATTAAAAAAGGTTAATAACCAGTGTTTTCGGGGGTAGAATATGCGACTTGAGTATGATGGTATAGGTTAAAAGTCGATATTTTGAAAAGAAAAAAAATTGGGGTCGATTTTCGGTCCGGAGCCAGATCTACGATTTCTGACAGAAAAAAAATTTTTTTCGCCGCCAAAAATTTTTTTTTTTTCAAAATCGATTAAAAAAGGTTAATAACCAGTGTTTTCGGGGGTAGAATATGCGACTTGAGAATGATGGTATAGGTTAAAAGTCGATATTTTGAAAAGAAAAAAAATTGGGGTCGATTTTCGGTCCGGAGCCAGATCTACGATTTCTGACAGAAAAAATATTTTTGTCGCCGCCAAAAAAATATTTTTTTTCAAAATCGATTAAAAAAGGTTAATAACCAGTGTTTTCGGGGGTAGAATATGCGGCTTGAGAATGATGGTATAGGTTAAAAGTCGATATTTTGAAAAGAAAAAAAATTGGGGTCGATTTTCGGTCCGGAGCCAGATCTACGATTTCTGACAGAAATTTTTTTTTTTTCGCCGCCAAAATTTTTTTTTTTTTTCAAAATCGATTAAAAAAGGTTAATAACCAGTGTTTTCGGGGGTAGAATATGCGACTTGAGAATGATGGTATAGGTTAAAAGTCGATATTTTGAAAAGAAAAAAAATTGGGGTCGATTTTCGGTCCGGAGCCAGATCTACGATTTCTGACAGAAAAAATATTTTTTTCGCCGCCAAAAAAACATTTTTCTCAAAATCGGTTAAAAAAGGTTAATAACCAGTGTTTTCGGGGGTAGAATATGCGACTTGAGAATGATGGTATAGGTTAAAAGTCGATATTTTGAAAAGAAAAAAAATTGGGGTCGATTTTCGGTCCGGAGCCAGATCTACGATTTCTGACAGAAAAAATATTTTTTTCGCCGCCAAAAAAATATTTTTTTCAAAATCGATTAAAAAAGGTTAATAACCAGTGTTTTCGGGGGTAGAATATGCGACTTGAGAATGATGGTATAGGTTAAAAGTCGATATTTTGAAAAGAAAAAAAATTGCGGTCGATTTTCGGTCCGGAGCCAGATCTACGATTTCTGACAGAAAAAATATTTTTTTCGTCGCCAAACAAATATTTTTTTTCAAAATCGATTAAAAAAGGTTAATAACCAGTGTTTTCGGGGGTAGAATATGCGGCTTGAGAATGATGGTATAGGTTAAAAGTCGATATTTTGAAAAGAAAAAAAATTGGGGTCGATTTTCGGTCCGGAGCCAGATCTACGATTTCTGACAGGAAAAATATTTTTTTCGCCTCCAAAAAATTTTTTTTTTCAAAATCGATTAAAAAAGGTTAATAACCAGTATTTTCGGGGGTAGAATATGCGACTTGAGAATAATGGTATAGGTTAAAAGTCGATATTTTGAAAAGAAAAAAAATTGGGGTCGATTTTCGGTCCGGAGCCAGATCTACGATTTCTGACAGAAAAAAAAATTTTTGCGCCGCCAAACATTTTTTTTTTTCAAAATCGATTAAAAAAGGTTAATAACCAGTGTTTTCGGGGGTAGAATATGCGACTTGAGTATGATGGTATAGGTTAAAAGTCGATATTTTGAAAAGAAAAAAAATTGGGGTCGATTTTCGGTCCGGAGCCAGATCTACGATTTCTGACAGAAAAAATATTTTTTTCGCCGCCAAAAAAATATTTTTTTCAAAATCGATTAAAAAAGGTTAATAACCAGTGTTTTCGGGGGTAGAATATGCGACTTGAGAATGATGGTATAGGTTAAAAGTCGATATTTTGAAAAGAAAAAAAATTGCGGTCGATTTTCGGTCCGGAGCCAGATCTACGATTTCTGACAGAAAAAATATTTTTTTCGTCGCCAAACAAATATTTTTTTTTCAAAATCGATTAAAAAAGGTTAATAACCAGTGTTTTCGGGGGTAGAATATGCGACTTGAGAATGATGGTATAGGTTAAAAGTCGATATTTTGAAAAGAAAAAAAATTGGGGTCGATTTTCGGTCCGGAGCCAGATCTACGATTTCTGACAGAAAAAATATTTTTTTCGCCGCCAAAAAAACATTTTTCTCAAAATCGGTTAAAAAAGGTTAATAACCAGTGTTTTCGGGGGTAGAATATGCGACTTGAGAATGATGGTATAGGTTAAAAGTCGATATTTTGAAAAGAAAAAAAATTGGGGTCGATTTTCGGTCCGGAGCCAGATCTACGATTTCTGACAGAAAAAATATTTTTTTCGCCGCCAAAAAAATATTTTTTTCAAAATCGATTAAAAAAGGTTAATAACCAGTGTTTTCGGGGGTAGAATATGCGACTTGAGAATGATGGTATAGGTTAAAAGTCGATATTTTGAAAAGAAAAAAAATTGCGGTCGATTTTCGGTCCGGAGCCAGATCTACGATTTCTGACAGAAAAAATATTTTTTTCGTCGCCAAACAAATATTTTTTTCAAAATCGAGTAAAAAGTATTGGTAAATAGTGTTCTCGGGGGTAGAATTTACGACGTGAGAAGAATGGTATAGGTTACAAGTCAATATTTGAAAGAAAATATTCTTAAGGTCGATTTTGGCGAAAAGTTTTTCAGGCACGCGCGCCAGCGCGTGTGATTATCCTAGTCCCAATAAATCCTATTAGGCCGGCCATTAAATAAATTAATCTATTTGACATCTAATGGCCGGCCTAACAGGAATTAGTTGGATCAATTAACATTTATTTCATTCAAATCTATTTTTATTTCGTTCAAACAAATTTTATTTGTTTCGAATAGGTTCCATCAGAACAATTTCTCTGGGTGTACAAAAACAGGATTTTAGACGTTTTTGTGAGTATCCTGACAGTAAGAACGAAAGATGTTATATTTTTTAGGTAACCAAAATTCTCCCTCGTGAAACAAGAGGAAACGAGATGAAGGAATGTCAATTCATGTAGTTCTGCACAGGTGGTGTGTCCATTGCAACCGGTTTAATCACGCAATCGACCATTCCAACGGTAGCGCACTAAACCGAAGTCATCTTGCCTTACGCAAAGTAATGACTATGCGGCATGTAATGGGCCTAGTATTATACTGCAGCATTTGCACAGTGGCACTATAGCAGGTATGTACGTCGACGCTGGCAAATAAATGAATGAACTTGTAATTTACGACGTCGTCCGAGGAGCGTGCAGCACGCGGCGGCTGTATCCAACTATACCGAATAGTACGACTGTACTATTCAGGGTAGCATTGCCCTGTTTGCGGCTCCCCAATTTACACTTACCTCTACCACCTGTGCTTGGTTCATCTCGACGTGCGAATGGAAAATATTGGATGAAGAAAATGCTTCGTCCTTCCCGCTACTGCAAACACCTACAAATTATTCTCGATCTATAAAATGAAAAACGTCCCTCCGAGGCTCTAATTGCACTAATTATAAACTAATTATTTTATAATTGTGTTAGCCATAAAATCGACGTTGCTGTCTGAAATTATCTGTCGTAGCTTAAAAAAATAGTCGCATGGATGAAACATGGATGTCTATTTGCCCTAACTAAAAATTAATTATTTTATAGTTATGTTAGCTATTAAAATCGACGTTGCTGTCAGAAATTATCTGTCGTAATTTTAAGAAATAGTCGCATATGAAGGAAACGAGTATTGCTGCCATTTTACAGTTACCATAATTTCTCTGCGTGTGGAGTTGGAACAGTAGCGAATTAAAGTTAGCTATCAAAACGCCTTACTGCACACAATTATTCAACGGCGAACTCGTTTTGCAGTCAATCCGAATACGCCGGTTAATTCTACTAAATAAGAAATGAAAATACAGGAGGAGTTCGAGTATGAAGTGTGTTCATGCACCGCCAGCCTCAGTTAATATCCGCTCTTGGACATACTATGTATTTCCAGCCACGTGATTCAAAGTTAACGCGTCAATTATGGCTTTTGCAGCTTGAGAAAGTTAAATATTGTAATAGTTGCCGTATTTGCGAACCGTGTAACGCGGAAATCGGAGAACGTGAGCACACCACGTGTCTGACTATTGAATGAGTACCACGTGATGGACAGGACTTCACTCTTCCAGCGAAACTTTCCGGTTCTCTCCCTATTCACTCGAATATTTCTAACATTTCCAGAGACACCCACGTTCGATACTTACCGACTAAATCCTACCATGTAGCACTAGGGTGGCCCAAATTTCAGCTACATGTTTTCAATTTTTAGTCCCGCCTAATAAAATTGTTGTTTTCAGTGAAAAAAAATTCTCGCGAAAAAGCCACCCTAATGTAGCACCGAACGTTGTACAAATCGTTCCAATCGAATTTGCACCTTCTAAACATTTAGCTCTTCTGTATCCGTAATATCAGTTTTCCGCTTTGGCTGCACATGCTTGAAAAGTGTATCTACCGATCCGCGCTTTTTAGTCACACTGTTAAAAAACAGATAAAAGACATTGATTGAATTAAATGTGCAAATCAAGAGATTCGTATTCTGTACATCGCTCGGTGAGCGAAATCGATAAAATTCCGAACAGCGTCCATTGAAATGATGAAAACGAATGCACGCGGAAACGAACGATATATAAGCAACAACCACTGTGTAGTTCGCCTGTAACGGCCGAGCGTTCTGTTGTAGCGCAGGCAGCGCAACTCCCAGCGGGTTAACAGATGTTTAATGCGTTTAGTTCGTTTCGCGTTCGACTAATTCCACTGAATTGCATTGACTCGCGGGCTTGTATTAAATTCATCTTCGTTTTTCGATAGTGGTCGGATAAGAAAGGAGGAAAAAAAGCGGGAGAGCGAGAAAAAGCGTTTGTCGGTCACGCGGGTGAGCTCGGCTGCCAGGGCGGGATTCTCGCTTCGCTACGAAGCGATATATGCAAATACTAGGGGGGGCTTCGCGCGCTTCCCCTTTCCCTTTCCCTTTCTGGTAGAAAATTCGCTTCATCCGAGCCAGGGGAGGCATTCATAGGGGGACTTAGAAATAATTCTGGCTTGAAGGCCCTTTTGACGTAGAATAGCCTGCACAACGGTGGCGGCGGCGGCGAGATATTGGGATATATATCTCAATAACTTTCGTCGAAAGAAAGGGCGACGACAAATAAAGTACAGGGTGCTCGCTCACTGTGGTCTTGCACAGTGGACAGATATCGAGATGCTTCCTACACTCAGGGTTGAATTTATAATCCCAATTTTTAACTCAAGTTCCAACTTAAGTTACAACTTTTTTTAAAGTTCCAACTTAAGTTTCAACTTTTTTTAAGTTCCAACTTAAGTTTCAACTTTTTTTAAGTTCCAACTTAAGTTTCAACTTTTTTTAAGTTCCAACTTAAGTTTCAACTTTTTTTAAGTTCCAACTTAAGTTTCAACCTTTTTTAAGTTCCAACTTAAGTTTCAACTTTTTTTAAGTTCCAACTTAAGTTTCAACTTTTTTTAAGTTCCAACTTAAGTTTCAACTTTTTTTAAGTTGCAACTTTTGTTTAAGTTCCAACTGAAGTCCCAACTTGGAACTATAAATTCGATCCTCGTGGTTATCAAGGTGAGTAACGCAAGTCAATCGTATGAACATCGTCCAGACATTCATAACAATATAGTGCAATGCGAGGACCGCACCTTGCATTAAAAGAAAACCTTTAATAAGACACCTTGTACCAATGCGGATCTCGTTTCTCCAACAACTAATAAAAACGCGGTTTGTCATTATTCTCCATTTCGATTACTCTGGTTTAAGAGTCCTCTAGTTAATACTAAAACCCGACGGTTGTCGAATTTCGTCATCCTTCTTGCGCCGCCGTTATATTTTTCTTTCTCCTTTCGGTATAAGCGTGATCCCCGGGGCGCTACAGGAAATTGCGTGGGCGTCGCTAATAAAGTTATGCTTGCTGTTGGGTATGAGAATAGCATGAGAAAACTGGAAGAAGGAAAAACGCTGCAGAGCTTCGAGTGAAACTGAGGGAGAGAGAGAGAGAGAGGGGAGGATGAGGGTGAGGAAGAGGCGGAAGGAGAGAGGACAGGGTGGGAAAGAGAAAGAGAGCGAGAGAGAGAAACAAGGAGGGTGAGGGGATGGAAGGGAACCGCAAAGATTACGAAGCCGCGAGCAAGCGCGACCCGCATAAATATTCAAAGATAAACATGGGAGGCTCCAACTGAGCGGAAGGTTTAAGAAGTTGCGCTCACACACCTCCCTGTCGTGAATCCTCCACACCACGTTCCGTCGTCTCCCTCGTCTTCGTGCTCGCCGATCGCCACGCGTCCTTTTCCGCTATGCAGCGGCGTTCGCGCCGCGGCAGCATCAGCGAGTGTCGTCGGGAATGAAAAGGAAGGAAGGCACGGGGCTGCGAGTAATGTTACGAGGTGAGGGAGGCTCGGGGGGGGGGGGGGGGCGAAGTAAAGACGCGGCGACGGGAGGGTGTAGCGAGGGGGCGCGCACGACGACGAGTAACAGAGGTGGGCTTAAGACTTTGACGGAGGTGCAGTCACGCAACGATTCGCGTCTCCGTACCGCTTTGAACCACCCTACCGCGCTCGCCACGCCGCCCGCATTGATGCTGAAGCCTCCGGTTCGCCATCACCAGCGTCGAGCCAGAGCGATTTCACATTTGCATATCTCACCGCATACCTGTACGAGAGCACACTCGCACTCTTGCAACGCTTTTGGTACACAGCGGATGACGAATAAGAAGAGACAGAGGCGAATGGATGACGGGTCGGGTGTGCCACCCGCTGATTAAGCCGCTGCAATCTCCAGCAGGACCGGAGGAGCATCCACTGAGCAGCCCGGATGTCAGTGCGTTGGCCATTCCAACAACGAAATCTCATCTTGGATTTCCACCGAGATTGCAGCCGAGACTGCGGCTGTAGCTCTCTTGATGATACGCTGTTGTTGCCTTGTCTGAACACTCGTCGGGTAGACGGCACGGTAATGCTTGGGCATCAAGAGAATAGGAAAAAAAACGTGCGGTAACTGGAATTGCCGGACTAGTGAGTTTTTCGTGAACTGCGCTTCAAAACGCTTCATGCGTAACGTCGGAGCTGTTGTGTGAGAAACGTATTGTTTGATGGAGTCAACAATATTCGGTTACGGTTCGGGAAAGTTCGGGACGAATATCTACTTTGTGGAGGAAACTGGAAGGAATATTTTTACTATTGAACGGCATTTTATTATTAAGAGTTTGTCACGGATCGAATATTCAGTGAAAATCGGAATGAGGATTGCTTTATGTTATCCAACCCTGAAACAAATTTTATTTCTGTCTGAAGAAAGATTGGTTTTTGAAAATCAATCCAAAGTCAACTTTTAGATGGTTGGAATAGTGATTGATTTGATTTACCAATTGACTGGTTGGTTTGAGGTCAGTCGTGGGAAAATCGACCGAAATTCAACCGTAAAAGTTACTGTTGGTAAGCTCGCGTGGGGTGTATTTCAATTGGAATTATGCGTATTTGGCCTTTGTTTACTACTGCAGAACCGCAGCACTACTAGCGATTTATCGATACATACCAAATATTCATTGCAACACTAGCAGTGCGTGGTTTTCATGGCGCTTTCGTCCTCCCTGAACCGTACGCTGTGTGTTGAATTATATCGTATAAGCGTTGTATTATGTTACTCCTATATAATACGCTTTTCTACTAATATGTCTTTATTAAACTGTCATGCACAGTTTACTACTTTTCATATAGCAGACGCTGTACGAAATCATAGAATATAAAACACCTACGAACCGGTTTTGAGTGATTCGAAAACATAGAATTATTCAGACAATTAATTATTTGCTCACAATAATGACAAAATGTCATTGAATGCATTCAGAAGTTTAGCAGAATTTGCAGAATTTAGCAGAATTGGCACAATAAAAAAACTGTTTATTTAGGGCAAAGAAATAACATCTTTGCAATCACGACTTCAAATCATATGATGAAATAAAATGGCGAAATCAAAATGATAAGTTCTAATACTTATTATAATATCTTGGACAGCAATGTCACCTTCTAGGAGTATAAAATGTTCGACATAGTGGGCAGTTTCCGTTGGCACACAGGCGCTATATAAAATAAATCGATATTACACAACCCTTCTTTTCTGCGCTTCGTATACTCGTCAATTAGGTTAATTGAAAGGCTCTCAAGCGCCATTAATTTGACATAAGTCAGACGTTTCAGAGGATATCAGGATACCTTAATATTTGTCATAGGGTCAGTTTCTGCTCACCGATTCCGTTCTTCGCTTCGAAGAAACACCCATTATTTGTGGCTCATACTAAGTGATTACTTCAACGAGGAGTCATTCGACCGCGAGTATGTTGAACCGTTTCTACAAATTTCCCAGGAGATTCGCGGCGCGAATATATATGTATACACGTAAAAAGGTTGGAATCGCGAACGCCGGTAAAGATACTCCCGGCGCGTTTGGTTTCTTCATAGTACAACTTTTGCGCAGTGCCCATGGGCTTTTAGAATTTACCTAGGGAAAAATTTCCCCGTACCCATATCTCAGAATTGTATAGCGTTTGGTGTGAGAGCGTGGTAAGCGCTATGGTATCCTTTAAAGATTATTACGAACTCTTCAACTTCCGTTGGGACCCCATGTTATAAATATTTTTCATTATCCAACTTCGTATAACTGCACAAGTATCCTTTGGTGTAATCACGTTCCTATTTTCGTAGTTAGAAGAAATTAATTAATCGAAACTCGGACGCTGAAGCGCCTTGGATTTTTCTTACATCAGATTAAAAAAAATCCATAAAATGAATGCATACATTTGAAGTTCTCGATTGTGATTCGTGACCCTCGGGCCATCGCAAGCCAAATGGAAGGGAAATAATGGGTTTCGGTTACTTCGATATTTGCGAGAATCAGGACCTGAGCATATCTAGAAAGGGATGCAATCAGCTCGCGACGATGTAATGTATACATGTCAAGAAATGACACTGCCAATATTACTGTGGTTTAGTAAGCTAGCACAGTCGGCTCGAAATCAGACTTCAGAGTTATTCGTAAATCGAAGGACGAGTTCCGCTACCGTAGCTGAAAAGAAAAATATTGGAAAGCGATGCAGCTTCTGCATCTACACTTGTACAACTACTGGTTATGCTTCAGCGAAATTTGAATCTGGCTTTATCGGCATAGGTTTTCTGCATATTCCCTGTGTCCATTTACAGCCGTCTGGCTACCTATATTCTCGAGTTATTGCAATCGATTTTCGCATACGTGATTATTCGGACACGAATAATCTCCTCTGCTCGATCGTGATTAATCGCATACATATAATCGATAATTCATAAACGAAAACCGTCACCGAAATACTCATCAACTTCAGAGTAGGCTACCTTTTGTAAACAGTGTCCAGAAGCAAATACGGTGCGATAGGCGAAATCGTTTATAGACACACTCAGAGAAACCGTTCTGACGGGGTCTATTCGAAACAAATAAAAAATTATTTGAATGAAATAAACATTTATTTTTATAAAATAAAATTTATTTGATCTAAATAAATCCTATTAGGACGGCCATTAAATAAAGTAATCTATTCAACAGATTAATTTATTTAATGGCCGGCCTAATAGGATTTATTTGGATCAAACAGAATTTATTTCATTCAAATAAATTTTTATTTCATTCGAATAAATGTTTATTTCATTCAAATAAATTTTTATTTCATTCAAATAAATTTTTATTTCATTCGAATAAATGTTTATTTCATTCAAATAAATTTTTATTTCATTCAAATAAATTTTTATTTTATTCAAATAAATTTTTATGTCATTCAAATAATTTTTTATTTCATTCAAATAAATGTATTTATTTCGAATATATCCCATCAGAACGATTTCTCTGGGTGCACAACTAGTGTTAGGGCGGGAAGGGTGGAGGGGGGGGGGGATCGGAGCAAGACCCTGGCCTGACCCTGAAAAAGGGATAATGCCTGAAGACATGCGGGAAGTGTAAATGATACTGTCCATTACAGTTGGGAAATGCTTCACACAATTGCGCCAAGCCCTTTTCTCCGCCAGTCGGCCGATCCAATTACATCGTGACAGTAAAGTGCTCGCATAAATGTTCCGCATGAAAATATGAGGCTCATTGTGTGCGCTATCTCAGGTCGGAAGCCCGGAGACAAACACGGGAGCATTCATATTGCCGGGTGTCGACTGTGGAACGTGATCACGGACTAGTGTGAGCGACCTCACAGCGAATCATTTTCTCACTAAATCTGGAAGCTCGGGTCCGTTAAACGAGAAACCGAGGGCATCCGCGCGATGTTCCCGTTGCTCAAAGCACACGCAACAAAGTCACGTTCGGTTCTCTAACGAAGATACTTGTGTGGACTTTTCGCGCTTTCAGGATTTACATTTTCCTTTCTCCCCTTTTGCTGTCACGTGTAAGTCAGGCCACGCTGCTTAATTTTAACGTGCAGGGGCAATCCACGTATTAATATAAAGAACTAGCAGGTTGTAGTAGCTCGAATAAAAATTAGATCGTTAAGTAAATTAACGTGAAATTAACGTTTAAACTTTACGAAATATAAAAAAAAATTTTGGATTTCGCAAAGTTCGAAAACCCTATCCGATGGGAAATTTCCCGCTGATTTCGAAAAACATTGTTGTTTGCCCGAAAAAGAGAAAATTCGATGAGAATAGTGCAAAAAATGATTTTTCACTGTTTTCGAAATTTCGTCACTTCGCTAAAATCGAGGTTACTTTTTTTTCGATCAAACCTGGATTTTCTTTTTGCGATCCAGAGAAAACTCTATAACGAAGAGAATGCCGCAAGGCGGAATGTGATGTCTTGATTTCTGAATTTTTTACAGAATTTTAAAGTCAGACCCTCAAAAATCGCAAAATAACGAAAGGGGTACCCCTTCTAAAAATTTGCGAACTTTCGGACAGACTTAAATTAAGGGGGGGGGGGGGCAGGGCTTTATTATTTAATGCAGATATTAATTAAAGGAGCTAGGACAGACAAACAGACAAACAGCTTTCTAAAATATATACTATAAGATATATGTGTAACATACATTTCGGGGCATGTGGAAGGCTGGAAATTGCGTCACTTCGAGTTCGCTCGCACGCATATTGCCGTATTATATGCAGATTTCACCCGATAATTCGTTTCATCGGGCCATAAGCCAATTCACATTTCGAGCACATTCAAAAGTGGATTCACCGCATCGTTCGTTTGTCATAGTACGTCGTAATAATAGAGGTTGTTATCGATTGACATTATACGTGCATGAAGAGAACTCACCGGTTTTCGGAACGAGACCGGATTCGATGGAAATGGGTGAACGGAGACAGCGAGTCGCTATCGACGAAGATAGGAAGCCGATGGAAGAGGCTCGCTGGAAGAATACCACCAGCCAGAGTGAGTTTTTCCCCCTGGAAAACGAATTCTATGCGGGACAGCCGTTGAGAGAGCCTCAACGTAGCCGCCGTTAGGTAAGACAGTGCAGGGTTTCGATGTGTGCGTCGAATGTGCGAAGCGGCGTCCGAATGGCCCCCGGAGTTTTCCGAAAATCGGCAGCTATATCCATATCCATTTTCCGAATAATAAGACTCGAGCAGTCCTACGGCTACCCTTATCTATCAATATTCGACCGGTTCGTTCCTTTATTGTTCTCCAAACGGAAAATAAATTTGAATTTTTCGGCAATATCTCCGACGCCTCTGGCTTCCTCAGTTGTTTCTCGTGTGAGTTACGATCGATACGCGCAGCTGAATCCTGAGAATAATCGGGCAGCCGTTATTTTTTATTGCGGATGAATCCTGCGTGTGAAAAGCGTGCAAGGGGCAATTGTGTTTGAAGGCGTCCGTAATATGATGAAGGGATGGGAAACGGAAGATTGGACGATTCTATATTTCCGACTATTTCTTCGCACTCAACGCTTCTGTAAAAGCCAAAAGCTAGAGTATTCGGTAGGGAGACAAGCAGAGTTGTAACTCGCGGTTCCGGTGAAACTGCTGTAGCCCGCACGCCCTACACGTCTGTCTACAACGTATACAGGTTGTCGTTATGGTTATAACGACCTCGAAACCCTCGAAAAGTGGTTGGCCCTTCGATCCCTTGTTATCTCGACCACCGCCGCGAGGGCGGCGGCTTGCGGGTAGCGGTTGGGTTCCTGGATATTCGCACTTCGCCGCGTTTCCGTCGACCCTTTCTCCCTTTCTTCTTGTATATATATACCATACATACGCATGTGTAGAAGAATGACATGAGGAAGAGGAAACGAGAGAATGGACGAGAAGCTGCAGTTGTCGAAGGGTCCAAGGCCCGTGCAGAAGGTTAGTGACGACTTGTACTGGGACGGTTTAGTCTTCCATACCTAATTACGGGGACCATAAGGGAAATGTAATAACTGCCTGCTTAGGGTGTTCACACTTTCTAGAAACCAAGAACGAAGGAGATGTGGAATGATCAAGAGCAGAAGGAATTGTGTTTGCTAATTTTGGCTAATTTCTGTTTTGAATGCACTTATAATTATGTAATAAAAGTCTCGGGAATAAAAGTCTCGCCAAGATTGTTTAAATTTATTAATTAGAATCTTGCGAAGACTCTCGGCGAGATTCTTAATTTTTTAATATAAAAGTCTTACAAAGACGCTCGCCAAAAATCTTCAATTTAAAAAATAAAAATTTCGCGAAGATGCTCGCCGAGATTCACCGATTTATAAGATACGAGATACACGAATTTTTTTAAATAAAAATCTCGCGAAAATTTTGGCGAGATTTGATATCATGATATCATAAAGGTTGCGCGACCAAAGCTCATTCTAAAAAAAAAAAAATAAATGACAAAGTAATTAAATGCGCTTATTAAATTCGGTATATCTTGCACTTTTAATTGAATATTCGGAGTTATTTAGTTGATTAGTACGTATTAATTGCTGGAAAAAAAGATTCAAATTTATTAGCCGTTGGTGGAAAGTCTATTTTGTTATGAACTCCTTTATGGGGCCAAGAAGGTTCCAGGATTGGCTTCCCTATTATTAATTCCACATGTAAGCCTATACTGGACCTTCACTCTACTTTGGACGCCCGTCGAAATTTCTGCACGGAGAATTCTTCGACAGTTAACTCCTCGAACGAAACGTCTTGACGGCACCACTCAGACGTGTATAGGTGTAGATGTTCCAACACTGCGGTGTCCTCTACAAGCGAGATAAATTATCTCGTGGGAGGCGAGTTTTATCGCGTTGTTGACGGAGGTGGTTTAATGAAGGTCCCGGACGATCGCCGTCGACGTCGGAGCGAAGGCAACACCAAGACCGTAGCGACTACTCTAAATCGCACGGTTTCTCGTAACTCGGGAAACCCCCATCCAGATTGTACCAGAATCGTCTTCGGCTCGCCCTCTTTTTTCGCGATTTTTCCGCCTGTCAATTGCCACTTATGTCAGCGAGCAGCGAACCGTCGGGGCAGGAAAACAGTAGCTGATCGCCAGCAGCGAGTCCAAACGGCGCGCGGATCAACCCGATAACAACGGCGCGGTGGGAAATAGGGTGGATACGGTGGGCTAACACAACGACGGAGGGTGGTGACGAACGGACAGTTATACAAGCGCGATACCGCGGATACTACCCCATGGAGTATGGTTTTCGCTTCGTCGATAAGGGGATAAGACGGAGGAGGTGGTATAAACTGAAAGACGCTCACTTATTGCGACTGTCGATGGAGGATAACCGGACACACTCTGGATGTTTATGAATAACGGCAATACGATCGTATCGGAAGGGGGCGGGTGAAGAGGGGGGGGGGGGGGGTTGGGACACTATGGCCGTATCCACGGGTGACCACATTCCTAGAACGCATTCACGAGATCATTTCCAGGGTAGTAAGAGACGTAGCGTCGCGGACTAAAGGGAGAGAATAAGACGCGACGAGGCTGTAACGGAGTCTTTCAGGCCGTTGCGAAGGAAGCGCGACCGTAACCTTACCCCCGGTGGGCGCGATAAGGGGGCGCCGTGTATCCTGATTAGAGGCCCCACAGCCACCGAGTGAGTAAGAACCAGAGAGCCCGGTATAACGATCGCTGGCACGTTCCGCACCGTGATCAATCGACCGGCCGGCCTATAAACGTTACTCTCTCTTCCGCAGGCATGAAGAAGCCATTCGGTGTCGATAATACGTATACCTCATGAGGATACCTCGGCCTCCGCAGCCTTTGTCCGCTTTCCTTACCCTACAAAGCGACCCGGCCGCAACCATCGTATGTCTTCATTATTGGAGTATATACCGCGCGCCAGTTTGCTCGCGCTTTATTGTGCCGCGGTATCAAAAACGTGGAAATCAGTCTTCGATTTGCAATATATTTATCGTCAATCAGTGACCATTTTTTTACCGTTTTACAGGCCGTAGTGTACAAGTTAATTCGGTAGATATACTTAATTGTATGTGGACAAAAAGCTTGGAGGTTTCAATTAACTGTTTATGATTATATATTTATCGTCAATCAGTGACCATTTTTCACCGTTTTAGAGGCCACAGTACAACTTAATTCGGTAAATATCCTGAATATACGTGAACAAAAACTTCGAGGTGTCAACCAACTGTTTATGGTTAACTAACCGTTTAATTTGTTTGGTAACCAAATACTTTATCAAACTGGGCAACAAATTGGCTACGTACTTAAGTACTTGGTTATTAAGTAATTGATCGACTGGATCGTATATAATCATTAACAGTTGGTTAAATCCTACAAGCTTTTTTTATTCATTGAAATCTGAGTGAAATTAGGCTACATCATAGCTAGTATTTCGCGTAAATAATTGTTCAACCAGATGAAATCACTTTGGCGGAAAATGATTAAGAGATGCGGTAGCGTCTCGAGACAAGTACATTTACCACTCTACCTTACCGACCGAGGAGACGCTACTGGGAGACTCTTAATTACTCGAAGCAACTCATTTTAGCAAATTTTTCGATGTTGTACATATTGTAACGAATATTGAGATCAGGGATTACAGGAACACAGTATATGGCAATGGACAAACGAATAGATGACCGACTTCACAACGCGCATGACAGACGACAGTCTTGGCTAGACTTTGACAGCGCGCAACGTGCGACACAAAACGATTGGGATAAATAGAAACATTTGTAATTAATAATATTCGCCCCACAAACAAAGATCTGTGTCATCATTTAGCTCCGCCGTTACAATATGTTAGAATGATAAGATGATATAATTTCCTATCATTTTAGTTATAATTTTTTTGGCTACAGCGGGGTCGGGAGTTAAAAATGTATTGGTCGACACGACCTAAAATTTGTAACATTTCTTATTCTAGCATTGAATAGTATGCCCAAATATCACAAGAAATCCTCTATTTCTCTATGCAGACTGAATACAGGAGACAATGAAATAAAAATACTCCGTAGTAACGCATGACATCCGGAATTCCGGGTGAAATTTCGTGCTATTTTGTTAACAAAGCAGAATCGTGAGTGGTAGAAATTTTCAGTTATACATATAACTATATCGCCTCATCGGGATGCAAAGCCGTGGTCTACGGGATTTCGTAGCTAAGGAGATTCGCAAGAGAGTGGATGGAGCGTTGCTAGGCAGACGCTTATTCGCCGACGCGCCAAGTTTCCGCGATATTCCGCCGTGGCGATAATGCGGACGAAGTCGGTGGAGGATTGCGGCGCGCGCGCGACGCATATCAGCGTGTAGAACGATGGCTGGCACGGCGGGGGTGGAGGAGGAGGGGGCGCGAGGTGAGGAGCAGTTTGAGAAACGTCTTGTCGTCTTTTCCACCGCTAAAATGTCGTTTTATTACTCGCGACTTGAGTCGGCGAGCCCGGAGGCGGCGGCGCGAGTGCGCATCTCCTTCCGTTTGCCGGCTCGGCTCTGGTTAATGTCCGGGGCCTGGATTTATCCCACGGTAATCAATCGTGGGGGGTTGCCCCGGCGAAGGAATGCGAGAAGCTCGCGCTGCGCGCTCGCCTCGCGGACGTACATACGACACGCGCGCAAGGGCGCAATATTTATCATGTCAAACGCTTCATTTGCATGATTTATGTTGAGAAACGGCGAAGGGCGTCGAGACGCGTAAAGGTACAGAGTGTCGAGAGACAAGGGTATATTTTCTAAAGCCAGGCATAACTGAGGGAGAAGTGTATAAGTATATTTAGATTAATATACCGGGGTATTTATCCATAATAGCAGAAATCTGACGAAATACTTTTGCACCCCCCCGACAGATTAATCCCAAAAAAAAAAACAGTGTGTTTAAAAAATGGAGACAACTATACCGAGAGAAAAAGTTTCCTTGATTCGATACAATTTATTTGTAATCTCAACCTATGAAACATCTCTTTGATGTCAATGAAATGGTATCGTTAAGTTCGTATTATATTTTCTTTGAATTATCACAGCAACCGAATTATAGGTTATGTCAAGCAAGTTCTTGGTTATGTACCGTAGTATACTTAGATAGGTTAACCAATAACCTGAATGGTTTAACCAATGATTATCTTCTTGATTTGACATGACTTGACCATAACATAACAAACCAGCTTGCGCGAGAAACACCAATAAGACTTATCGCGAATGCGCCAAACGTTGGCGGACTGGGTGCCGTCAATTATATATTTTCTTTGAATCAATGAGATCGTGTCTTTTGAAATTCAATGAAACGTTTTATTGAAATCAATGAAAAAAATTCAAACCACCTATTTCTTTGGCATTAAAGAAACTTTTTCACGCAGTGTGTAACAAAAGCTTCATCAGTATACGTACAACAAGTTGTGAAATAAACTGAAAGCAAATGAAGAATTTCATACCATTGCTAAACAACCAGTATAGTCAAATATTTTGATCGCTAGCCAGATTTGAACCGTTTTATAGCCCAGCATGGTGCATATTAAACTGTCAATGGTCGAGAATTTATTATGCACGTCTTTGATGGACTAAGTATTGGGCCCACAGTTAGTTTCCCTATCCTGTATTCCACGAATAAGCCTACCTGGCCTTTACTATGGACGCACGTCAAAATTTCTGCATCGGGTATTGGAATAAATCCTTTTTTCCTCCTGCATTTCCAAACGGGTACCATTTTTCCTCACCTCAGGGACGGAATACGTGAAACATTTATGTCTCCTCGGGGGAGTTTGAAATCACGAGGTCGGGAAAACTTTGCCGCCAACTTTTCAGTGATCAATGGTGCGGTGGAGAATTGTGCCCGACTGAGCGCGGGAGCGTTCGACCGAGATGAATTTCCCAAGTAATTCTAATTTCATCAACGATCCAGATGCCGAGGTGAGTCGCGCGATTCTCGCCCCGGCCAAAATCACGCTCTCGCCGGATATCAATAACGGACTTTATTCACACAGTTTACACAGTTACTCTCTTATAATTTTCCCATTTCCATTTCATCATGGCCGTGGGAGGATGGTGGAGAGGGGGAGGGGGGGGGGGATAGAACGCGCCGTCCGAACGACGACCGCGGCAAGGGCTCCGGCGTTAAGAAGCTCGAGAGCAGAGAAACCGGGCGTATAGAAAGAGTGCGGACTGAACAAAGTCGGGAGCACGAGTTTCGCTCTCGCTCGTGCTCTGTCATTAATATTCAACGGTTCCGTTATGAAAGTAAAGTGAAAAAGTAATGCTTCCATCCCGTCGTGGCGGGAACCACGGAAGCACCAGAAGCAGTCCTAGCATCAGTGACTATACAACGTTGGTTGGCATATTTAAGTCATTTATACAGTTTAGCATTGTTCCCGGATAATAGCGTAAGTTAACTCAATTATTTTATTAGCATTCCAAGTCGCGGCGAAGAAAGGGAGAGAGAGAACGTCGGGCTGCTGTTCAAGACCGATGAAAAACTATTCTCCGGGCGTTCCGAAAGACCGAGGAAAAAACAGTTCTGAACGCGGACTCTCTTGAGGTTCGACAGATATGAAACAGGATACCTCATCTTGTTTCATTTCAGAATTATGGACCGATCCAAAAACGCAAGCAAACAAATTATACGAGGTTTATATGAAAGGCTTTATATACAAGCTATATGCGAAAGTGGGCATATAGTATTTTCATATATTTAGTTTAATCTATATGAAATTATAGAATCAATTTCGATATATAGAACTATAAAAACAAACATATTGTATATACTTTGTATGTACTATCAACAATATCTGCAAAATGATAGGCAGCATTTAACCATATAATATCGATATATTTCATATAGATAATACAGAATATATGAAAATGATATATGTCCACTTTCGCATATAGCTTTTTTACATAGGAAGAGGCGATGGAAAAAATGAATACCTGCCAAAAAATGGGTAAATCCACGAATAAACTGTTTCAAGTGCAATCCAATGTCAACCAATATGCACCCATCGATATCGCGCAATATCATCCGCACTTTATAAAACGAATCGTCGAGCACCGAACACTGTTCGCGCAAGAACACCCGCGCCATATCTCGTTATCGAATACAACATGACATTATGAACACGGTATTATTTTAAAGCTGTCAATAAAGCGGTCGCGTGCAATTTATATACATCGTAAAATCCACGTGGCGCCTTGCTTTTCATGCCGTAGCCCACGCCCTCTCACCCCCCCCCCCCCCCCCCCCGCGTAATAAAGTTTACGTCCTATCGATTACCTGCGTAATATACGCGAACCACTATATCGGAAATTTTAGATGCACCAACAGCCTGCTCTGGATTCAATTGTAAAAAATGGCGGGCTTGCGTCGATAAATCCTGGGTACACAAGCGAAACATAGTTACTAAAGCATTGTGAGAAATAACAGCGAGGGGCGCGCGCGAGAAAATGATATAAAATCGTTTATTTGGATTTCTGCTGCCTATTGCATCTAAAATCGGAACCCCCGCAAAAACCCGAAGTATTAAAACAGTATTTCTGTAGTACGAAACGGTCAAAGTATCCAAAGTATGTCGTATTGGCCTCAAAAATACTTCATTTAATACTCCAAGAAATTTAATCTTCACTCTCAGGAGTATGTTGTTAGGGTACAGTTTGCGACTAGCAATGGAAATCTCAGGTAAAAAATTGAAAATAAAAAAAAAACTTAGGCTAGACTTAGGCTCAAAACTTAGGCTCAAAAAATGTTCAGTTTTTGACCTCGGATTTTCAATACTAGTCGCAAATTGTACCCTAAAAACATTGTACTCCTGTGATTGAGGATTCAATTGTTCGGAGTATTAAATGAAGTATTACTACAGAAATACTATTTTAATACTTCAATTTTTGCGCGGGAAATTTTAGATGCACCAACAGCCTGCTCTGGATTCAATTGTAAAAAATGGCGAGGCTTGCGTCGATAAATCCTGGGTACACGAGCGAAACATAGTTACTAAAACATTGTGAGAAATAACAGAGCGAGGGGTGCGCGCGAGAAAATGATATAAAATCGTTTATTTGGATTTCCGCCGCCTATCGCAACATTGTGTGAAATATTAATTAAGATAACAGGGTCGGGCGAAACGTTGTACGTTGCGCGGGGTCGGTGCTATGACGCCCCCCATTTGCCAGATCAGTGTGGCATGGCGTGATGTAGTAACGGCGAGTAGTTCTGTCTGGCATTGGTCAGCCAGAGTCGGTGGTGGAGAGAGTAGGAGGCGGCCGCGGCGGCGGCGGTAACGAGCCACGCCGATCACACGCGTGGACAGCAGATCTATTGAGGCCAGCACCGTCAGCCGTAATACGCGAGCCGCCCGCGCACGACTGCTCTGCAGTGGTTGTGTACCTATGACGAGGTAAGTGGTCGCATCCGACAGTGGATATGCCGCGATAGTGGTCGAACAACTGCGCTCATGCCGGCAACATCGCACGCTCGTCTAGTAGTCACGTCCATCACTCGTTGGCTCGTGGTAATCCCTGGAGATAAACATACCGCGATGATAGCAAATCCACCGGCAGGTGAATTGTTAGACGTCCGTGCTCGTCACACGCGCGTTATATCGGGCAATGACGTAGTGCGATTGCGATTCAAATAACAAATCGAATCATTAACCACTTGGCGGACTGTACCGTTCGATTTTCGGTCGATATTCCGGTTTCGGTAGAGGTTCAAAGGTCACGTGTCGCATGTGTTTGAAGAGGATTTGATGGTTTTAAGCGATTGTTATATGAATTCATAGGAAATTAATACTATAGGGTTATCGTTAATTGGCGAAGTATTTTTAAATAATATCCTAGCAGAAGTAGTGGCCAGGATATAACGAGGGCGAAGCCAGTTGTATTCATCTTCAACACTAATTAAGAAACTTTTTAAGTCGATTTTGAAAAAATATATTTTTGGTAATGATCTTCTTGTCAGAAATCATAGATCCGACTCCGGACTTAAAATCGCCAAAATCGACCTCATATTCTTTTCTTTTGGAAATATTGACTTGTAACCTATACCATTGTTCTCAAGTCGTATACCCTACCCCCGAAAACACTGGTTACCAATACTTTCTACTCGCTTTTGAAAAAAATTATTTTTGGCCACCATTTGTTTGGAAAAAATCATAGTTTCGTCTCCGGAACGAAAATCGCCAAAAGCGGCCTCGGAAATATTTTCTAAAAATTGGTATTCGGTTGTTTTTCAGATCGCTAATTACGAATATGGCGCACCAAAAAATAACCGTATAAAAACCGTCGGTTTTTAGGATCAATCGAAACTTCCAGGTGAAACAGTTTATAGGGGATGTTTATTCATCCAAGTACTGATAAGCTCAGTTCAAACGTGACGCTTGATGCGTTATTCAATAACAATTGCTATTAAACGTTGAATTTCCACCCAGCAATGACAAATGCTGCACCTATATATTAGTTAAGTTGCGGATTTACAGCATGTTTACGGCGCAGCAGCTGCGCGAAGAGCTAAAAGCCTTTGCGTATCATAAAAATGCTCTTGCGTAATACAACAGAGCGAAGCACCACTCGAATCGCGGCGGCAGCTAAAACTCGGGTATAACGTTCGCTTACAGTGTGACGTGTACATAGCATTCGAATGTATGTTAAGGGCTTAACGACGAGACAGACCGATAAAGGACGTCGGCAAAAGGAGATTAGCTCGCTCGTAAAGCGGGAAACAATAACTGCGACAGGATACTCCGCACGTTTTTGCATTGCACGTCGCGTTGTCGGAATATACTTGCGAACAACCGGGATGGCGACTGCTCGTTCTCCCGAGTTCTGTCTGGAAAAGCCGCAAGCCCGTTATTACACTGGTAGGTGTAATTCGCAAAGCCGAGTTTCTCTGGCATCGGAGCGCAACAACGAAAACCTCCTAGTAGAAGAGAACGTGGCGGAATATAGCACATACGTGTAACGCAATATCCCTTTCACTATATCCTATTTCAGATAGCTGTGTCTCAGCTTTTATGCAGTCTATGATTCACCTAATAATATTTATTGTAATGATGGACTCGTTGAAAAATCGAAATCCGAAGATATTTTTAGATAAAACAAGCCTGCAAAGTAGAACCTTGCAAATGGCTTCCTCGTTATTTCACAACTTTTTAAAAGTGTTTTATATACAGCGCTCATATATGGAATTGGGCATATACAGGGTGTAACATAACTATTGTATCAACCGTGGCACTTGGGTAGATGATGACGAGCTATGAGTCAAAAATCATTGGGGTAAAATGTCGTCCGGTCAAAATCCACAAGGTGAAAACAAGGGAGAACTAGGTGAGAACAAGGTGAGTACAAGGTAAGAACAAGGTGAGAACAAGGTGAGAACAAGATGAGAACAAAATGAGAACAAGATGAGAACAAGATGAGAACAAGGTGAGAACAAGGTGATAACAAGGTGAGAACAAGGTGAAAGCAAGGTGGGAAAGATGTTAAGTAGCCGGATATTTCGTTGAACAATTTTGTCACATTGATTCAACTTGCAACGCTCGTAACTCGGTCAATTTTGATCGGACGACATTTTACCCCAATGATTTTTTACTCAGCTCGTCATTATCTACCTAAGTGCCACGGTTGATACAATAGTTATGTTACACCCTGCATATTCTATTGCAAATCATATTATACTACATATTCAATTTGTATACAATAATCATTCAAATAAATAGACTCACAATTTTGTATACGGTCTGTATATAGTCAGTGCATAATTCATCATTAATTTCATATATATCATTTGTAAAGTTCTTATATCTTCTAGACATAAATTAACTATCTGTATGTTCATTATATACAAATTTAATATGTGATATATATGCCCAATTCCACACATGAGCGCTGTATGTAATCTATATATAAACGATATAATTTTTTTTTCACTTGGCTTATTTTGTTTGATTAAAAAAATGATGTCATATCGAGGAGAAAAATCTCGATGAGACTTTTCTCGTCTCTCGTATAGCCTGCGACACTAATTCTATTCTGCTGGGAAATTAGTGGGTAGAGAATGGAGGAGGACGCGAAGAAAAAAAAACCCAGTCAACAAATGACATCGCGGTCATCCTAGAGCAAAGGCTCGCTAGGTACGTATATGATGGAAAATTATTATTTACCCGGACGCTGGCGACTCAGGGATAATTGGCCGTTTCTTAAGCCGAGCGATAATAAGGTTATATTGATAAAGTCGGGGACGCGAGGGACGAAGGCAAGGCGGTGTAGGTTGAGTGAGCGGTTCGCCCGATATATCAGCGTACACACGCCTGGGTTATATCGAGTCAGCTTGCCGGCGCGCGGTGATCCAATCATCCCAAGACCCTGTCATGAAATTGCCTTCGAGGTCTATTCCATCCGCGTGGTACGTCCAATTGACCACGCCGACCTGCTGCTTCCAACTAAACGGCGACGAGGACGTCGCTGAAACTTTGCTGCATCTCGTATTACGTCGCTCTCCGTGCGGACAAACCCTTTTCTCCTTTTGCTCCTTTTACTTCCGCGAACCTCCGCCAGCTTCACTTTTTCTTAGTTCTCTACTTCCTGCTTCTCCACCAGTTTCCACTCTCCGAAGCTTTCTGTTCTATTCCCCTCGCCATTTTTTTCATCCTTTTTTTATTACTTCTCTTCACTTTACCCGCCTTCGCGAACCGCAAATAAAGAAGCCAACCAGACGCGTGAAAGGAATAGCTCACCAGCTCCGGTCTCAACTACCGCACCCCCGACGCCCCTTCTACTCGCCGGTGGAAAATTTATCTTATCCACAGAAGAAGATTAAGAAGAAATCTTAACACAGATGATTGATCGATCGGAAACTTTTTGCCGATATTTACAGGCCTGTGGTTAGTAGCGAGTAGTGATTTTTTTTGTACTCGTCATCAGTGAATCTTTTAAAGAACTTTTGTTGGTCTCATGATTTCCCCGGGCAAGACATTTCTTTTCGTTCACGCTTTGATAATTTTACTGTCGAATAGTTTCTCGCATGTTTGTGGATACCTAAAAGAAAAACATATGGACTCATTAAATAACTTAAGTAAAAAAATTATATGAAGTTTATATAAAAGGCTTTGTATACAAGCTATATACGAAAGTGGACATATAGAATTTTCATATATTTTATATAATTTATATGAAATATATCGATATTATATCATTAAATGCTGCCTATAATTTTGCAGAATTTGTTAATAGTATATACAAAGTATATACAATATGTTTGTTTCTATAGTATAATTTCATACAGATTATTCTAAATATATGAACATTTTATATGTCCACTTTCGCATATAGCTTGTATGCAAAGCCTTTTATATAAACCTCATATACTTTTTCTACTTGGGAAGGACGGCTAAACTTTTTTTACATTTAGACGAAAATTATACATAAATTAGTATTTTCAAATCGTCATGGCAGTTACTTCAGATAAATATCGCAGCACTAGTGAATTCACGAACCATGCGTGATCGTCGACTCTTATGGCGTTCACAGTAAAAACAAGGACGAGTTGATGCAATCATCCAGCTTTCAGTGAGATGCTTTCACTTTGCAACTCTTCACTGCGATACTAGAAATTCTAATTCCTCCATTCACTATTCACTGTGTCAGATCGTCCGGTCGAGCAGCTCTTACAGTTCTTCAATACCTAATTAGAGGTTACAAGAGCTCACCTACACACGATCAGTTCGTTTATGCATTGAAGTTCATACATACATACATTTAGTTTATCAATGTCACTACACCATTAGTAAAGTTGTTTTTTAATGCGTACAACTTCATACATTTGTGCACGGTCAATAATGTAGAAACGTTCATTACAACTGAATAGACAGTAATGAGAATTAAATGTTTCGAATAGACAGAATAGACGGTAAATGAGATTTACGTGTTCGCGACAAACTTCACGATAAGTCAATAACTATATTAAATTGTCCTTTCCCTGCACCTTTAAACATTAATGCAATTCGACACAAAATATAAGCAAAAATGACCGCGAAAATCGCAATTTAAAAAAATGAGACAAAATTCTGAAAGAATTCATACGTATTCAGAAAATTGAATGAATAATTGTCATCAGAAAAAAAATTGGGTTACTGGGTAAATTCTTGAACAATTCATTTTTTCCTTAATTTTGTAATAACATTTTGGAATTATTATTATACAAAATCAATCTTTTCGGTACCTTCTACATGCTTAATTTTTTTCAGATTATTATCGCATCGAGAAGGGTTCGAAATTTCCCTCGAAACTCACATGCGACGGAACTCCACCGAGACGACCTCCTTAAAGAATAGACGTTGAATGTTCCACGCGAGCCAATTTACGCCGTCCGAAAGGAAGTGGTTTGCGGTTTTTCGCGTCTGGTGCACCTAATTTCGTTGAGAACACCAAAAACTGCTGTGGTCGCGTGATTTTCGGTGCAAACCGAGCCGTCGTCTTCGGGTCCTGCGGTCCCGCAGTTGGGGCGCAAAAATACTTTTCAGCTGTTGACATTTATTTTCGCAATTTCAGCCGTAAACCCAGCGAGAGCGCCAGTGGTTTACAAGCAAGTAACACTCTCCTTGTAGGGCGATAAATATCGCGGTGTAGCGGAGAGAGAGAGAGAGCGAAAGGGTAGCCGGGTGGTAAACCGGGGAGAGGTTGAACGTACGTACGGAGGAGCAGAAACAGCAGCCTGTGCGCACTCACGCGGTGGGATAAGTGGTGGTTTCGTGTCCGCGTTTCTTGTTTGCTAATCCGAGGTGCGCGTGAGTACACGGCCTCGTTGCTCCTCCTTCCCTCCGCCTCTTTTGCGCCGTATATACGTCAACGCCGGTTGCTCGCCAGGAACTGAGGGATCATCTGCTGCGAAGAACACAAAGCGAGCGAGTGAGACGCAAACGCCAAGGGCTGTTGCAGCGAAGAGCGATCGCTAATGGAGTTAGTGGCCTCTTCTCTCTTCGGGAACCGGCGAGAAGGCTCGTCGCACACTTGGCCAATCCATCACTGGCAGTCAAACGGAATTTTCCCGATAGCGCGCGAACGTAACGGAGATGCGGTCGAGGCCTCCTTTATACTTCGATCAGAGGAGGCAGAAATCCAATCCGTCCGCCTCCTCGTCGGAGATTTCGTTGGAATAATAAATGTGACGATTCGTTTCGGTGTGTTGACGAGATTTTTTTCGCGAAACACTCTGTTGGTTCGGTGCAATGCATGCGGAATTTCCGTGTATTAATGATAGAAAATTGGTTTTTATTTTATGAAGTAAACCGTCTGGCCATAAGAGAAACTCCATCGCGCTATACGCACCCAAGGAGAGGTTGAATGGAGGAAAAATAAGGGAAAACGAAACTCTTCGGAAAGCGATTAAGAGGTCCCTCGGTGGGTTTCTTACTTTCATTTGTTCCCTCTCGCCCTCTTCAACGGCGCTCCCTACTTTTTCTCGGCAGGCACTAACTACCGGTATTAGGATTCATCTGAGTCGGAAGTATATAAGTGATGATTTTTTCATTTGGTTTGAGTGTGGCAGGAAAAAGATCATTGAATGATGGATAATTCGGGAGGAAAATCTTAAATAGACGCAGTGTAATCTTCGTCATTGATGACGTTTTAGGACGTGACGACGTTTGTGGAAGCAAATAGAGAAGAAAATAAATATTTTTAATATCTTCTATTATATATTTGAAGGTACATGTTTTATATCTTCAAATATCTCCCTCACACTATAATAGTATATAAACAGAGAAGAAAATATATATTTTTAATATCATCTATTATATACAAAAGACATATATTTTATATCTTCAAATATATAATATTTGAGGCGGATATTTTCAAATATCTCCCTCACTATTTAACCCTCGAAAATTTCGATTTAGGCTTTTTTTCGACTTACTTTTCATCGTTCCTGATGTCAGAAAATCCCTAAATCTGACTTTCACCCGAAACGTGCTAAGATCGAACCCTCAACATTTTTCTTCAGTAACTATGGAAGAGACGTTTGGCTTCCACCGGCTTTTCTCAATTGTAATTGTCACCTGTCATCGCATACCTACGCGTACCATTGTTCTTTCTCCTCGCATTGCATTATTTATCGTAACTTTCAAATAATGCAGTAGCCATCTCCACCCGAGTTACGGTATGACGTTTTGAATCGTGATACATTCGCTGACTGGCGAACCGATGTAGTACCGAAGCTCGAGAGAGCGAGCGAGATAGACAGAGAACGAGACGGCTTAGGTAAAGCCTTCATCGATAAATCGATATCGTATAAGCGGCACGTTTCACTCTCCTCTCGTAGCGCGCGATTTTGGAAGATAAGCCCTCCGAGCATTCAGACGGGATCTTGGTACGTATGCAAACACACGTGGAATATTTATGCGTTCGCGTATTTACGAAAGACAGAGACGGAGATGGTGGTTGAAACGGGGAAAGCAACGAAGGACTAAACGTAATAGTGTAGTCGGCTGTACATAGTGTGTAGCTGTAAGGTAGATGCGGGCAAAATGGGACGCATAAGCGAAAAATTGTTTTATGACGAAAACAAAAGTGTACGTCGATTGCTTTTGATCCAAAAATTCGATTCCAATCATCAATTTTAAGCGTCGGCGAAAAAAAAATTCGGGCAAAATGGGACGAACCCCCAAAGTCGGAAATTCGTGTTTTTTTTGTACTCGGTGATACTTCTTAATGGTTATTTCGCAACAACAAAAATTGTAAATTTTTTTTTTTTTTTTTTTCAAAGTGACTTTTCAAAAGCCATATTGCTTAAAACACTAAAAATGGTTAAAAATCTTTATATTCCGCTTACATGCGTTGAATTGTGTCGTATAGACGCGATTTTCACGAAATGTGGGTCTGTCCCATTTTGCCCGCACAAATAGTTGAAACTGAAAAAAATAGGTGTCCCATTTTGCCCGCGCGTCCCATTTTGCCCGCACCTCCCTTATATACAGACGAAGCACTCGTACGCGAAACTATGCGCGGATTTCGCGAGGTCATACGATGAGTTTGTGCGTGTGGTAGACAACAGTGGAGGACAAATTCGTCCCCTCACACACGTAGGAATTTATATCGAACGGTTCCGCGCACACTGCTGCATATCGACGGTACAGCGCAGCAATATATCTCCTCTGCACTGCGATAAATGTGTATTCGTTCGAGAGCTGCGGGGACTTTTGGGTCCCCGCATACGTCGGCGTACGTTGGCCGTGGCGTATAGTACGCGATTTCGAAGAGAACCGGGCGTGCACCACAGCATCGTAAATCGTACTTCATGTATAACGATCGGGCATAGTAATGAGGACAAATGAAGTGGCTGAATTATACGCGAATGTCCCTATGGACTAGCAGGTAGCGGATGGGCGGAGGTGTGGAGGGTACCGAGTGGGGTGGTTCATGAGTTATTCATGGAGTCTATCATAGCCACTCCATCCAGATTGCGAGATTAATCGAGCGCACTCCTTTGCTCGTCTGTGCAAACAAGGTTTCTCTCCTCTCACCTCCCTCGTTCTTTCTCTCCTCCTCGCCATCTTTTAGACAGCCGTTTCATTCGTCCCCGCGTCTCTTCGATGCCAATGCCCGTTTTTTCGTAGCCGCTAAACCAGCCGCAAGGAACATCGAAAGTACTTTTTATATCTATGTAACCTCTTCACTTTCTTCGACGGTTGCGAGAGTGGCGCAGCCACCACGTGGTATGTACGAACCAATGAACTGCAGCCTCTTCGCGAGCAACCCAGCAACATCTTCGGATCTTGCTCTCTCACGTACGAGCCGTCAGACAAACGATGAGAGCTGAGGAAAGAGGGCACGAAGGAGAGGCAGACTTCTCAATCCTCGTGTGTAAGCGATGAGGCGGAACGGTGGGCTTGACTGATGATCGACGGGAGAGAAGCAACTAGTATCTTTCTCGTCGACGCCGCGGCTACAACAGGATCTAATATACCATCGGCGGTACGGCGGGTGCGAACGGAACGCACAGATGTGCCGTGGAAATTCTCACAAATTGTTTCCAATTGATTTATATATCAACATGGACTTCACACGTGTAACGTGTGTTAACGTAATGAGATGATAACCCTACGGTACCCCGTGGGCGAGATTCTTGTTTTCCAGTAAAATGTCTCAATGCCCGGACGGTGAAGAGCAACCCCCGTTTGATGCGTTTATTAGAAGGTTAGGAATAGTTTTTTTTTGTAAAAATGAGCACAGCCAACGTCAAGCTCGTCTTGTCTAGTTTCCAAACCACATGCATTTATCTTTTTTGTTAACAATATTTTAAAAGTTATCCATATAAATATGAAAGAGAGCAAATGCACCAATTAACGGACGTCTTTTTGAGTGAAGTCCCGATTTTCGGACACGCTCTTATAACCGGACATTACAGATTGCCATTAATTAATAACGCGCACTTTGTCGTTGATCGATACGTACACAAAAATTGAAACCAACTGCGAATTAATCGAAAAAAACTTCGCACAATGCGTGTCCCAATAATTAGACGCGGAAATTAGTTTATCTGTGCATATTAAATACTATTATTGACGAGTGTATCGAAAAGCTAGTTTGTTTCCGAATCACTTAAGTCATATAATGTATGAAAAATCTTGAAAGATGAGCCGGCCTTCTATAGAAAGTAATAGCAACTTCAAAGTTCTCGCGTTAAGAAATGTGCATCATTTGCACATTCGTCGGGGGTGCGGTAATAAAAGTTGTAAATTAAATTATTACGTAGTCTCTAAACATGCGATTTTTTACTAATATATTCATTAATATATGCAGTTTACAAAACATGGTTTTTTAATTTTTTATGCAGTGTATTCTTAACATAATGTAATATTTGGGCTCTTGTCCGAAGATTGGGACGCGTCCGTGCATCGGTACACTTACCTTATAAAACAAATATTTCGCAACGTAACTCTTAAAAATGTGGAAACGTCAACCCTTTATCGCGGAGGAAGTAAGTTCGTTGGGATAGCAAGAAATGAGGGGAGGGGTGGAGGGAGGGGGGGGGGAGGTGGGGTCTGAGGGTTGAAGGAGAAAATGGGAACGAAGTGGAGGAAAGAAGAGAAAAAGAGGGGACACTCGGCCTTGCGAACTCGTCGACTCGGGGAGCAATGATTTGTCCTCGACCATTACTGTCAGGCGAGTTAAATCGAGTAAGAGCACACCTAGAGCCCGGCGTTCGCTTGTGCTACTCCCGCGAGCGTTGCGAGAAGGAGACGTGGCGAGTGCGAGTGGACTGGCCGTAAAAGGGTTTCTCGCGCGCACGTACGCGTCGATCCGCACGTGTACGTCAATACGGGGAAAGAATGTCGGGCGGCTAGGTGTGTTCCAGGGTGGCGCTGTTGGAAGACACGATCGGTAAAATAATAATGGAGCCAGTCGAACGTAGAAGCTGGTGCGCGCGTAAGAACTGAGTCATGAAAGAGTACCTTTCGCGGGGTATACGGCGTATTGGAACCAGTATCTGGACTGTAAAGCTACTCAACGAGACAACGCCTGTAAGCGACTGTCTTGTACCACCTGTATAAGTCTAACTGTTTTCAGAGCTGCGGCGAGAATAAATGCGCGGAGAGAAGGATTTAGCAAAAATTACCAAGACATATGGTAGAAATTGCCAAGGTGACGTGGTACATCAGCACCAGTACCGGCGATATGTGAAAAATTCAGAGGCGGTATAGAAATTTCAGAGAAAATTTCACAGAAAAATTCACAGGCGCTATAGAAATTTCACAGAATATTTCACAAAAAAATTCACAGGCGCTATAGAAATTTCACAGAAAATGAACACAAAAAAATTCACAGGCGCTATAGAAATTTCACAGAAAATTAACACAAAAAAATTCACAGGCGCTATAAAGTACCACCTGTGTAAGTCTAACTGTTTTCAGAGCTGCGGCGAGAATAAATGCATGGCGACATTGGCGCGAAGAGGATGGGCGAGAGGGCACAGGCCCGAGACGACGTGGAGAAAGAAGAAAGGATCGCGGAGGGACAGCGGGATAAATAAAACCTGAGCATCTGAGCCATTTCGTGTGACTCTACACTGCGCACTGTATAGAGTGGTTTATCGGAGAGAGCTCCGGAGTGTATCGGGATTTGCATCGTCTCGGGCTACTAAATTAGGGTGTCGATTAAACCTCTCGTTTAGTTCGAGCACCCTTCTATACCCCTTGCCGTCCCCTCCGCACGGTCTCTTTATTTCTAACCAACCGCGACCACCTTCCAGAAATCTGAACAGGCAAATGAATCTTGGCAAAGGATCGTGGTTGTCTCAGCGTGGGCAATCGTTTGTCTTTTCCACCCGTAGCCGGGAGAAGAACGCCGCCTGAGATAACTCAAGGAGTACGCGGCGATCAATCGGGGGAAACAATACAGTATAGAAGATACTTAAGTCGGAAAGTCATTAAGGGGAGCCTGCAGAGGTTTTTTTAAAATTATTTTACGTGTGTACGAATATTGCAAATTAGTTTTGTAGACCAAACACTGTATGCCATCTGTTATGAAATACATATTTAATACTTGTCTTGCTAATGAAGATTACTGTGAGATGTATTTATTTATCAGCGTCTGCTCGTAGCTCGTACTGAACTACGATTTTTTTTGTTATCTCTCAACTCGCTTGTCTTTGGACCGTCACTTCAGTTTGGTCTGTGACTCATTAAAATCGTCTTCTTCGTTAATTCCACGTTTTCTGATTAAATATCAAAAGTTTTTCTAAGATATCGATACTATACATCGCGACTGGGTGCAAGCATGATTATTATGATTATGATATGTTCTAATTTCTCGATTATTCGCTGTATTCACGCGACAGATCCACATCACATATTGGATGAGATTTGGAATTTTATTAAGATCGGATATGTGATGAAACGTCAATACAAATCTACAGGTGGTACTTCTCGACTTTTATTGGAAAAATTAGCCGTAGCAGCGTATAACATTTCGGGAAGAATCAGCTATCTCACTCGCACTTATGATAACCTGAAAAAGACAGACTATATATAACACATCACTGAAACGTGATGTGCTACACGGTTTCGATTTATCATTTTCTCTCTTGCGCCAACGGCTCAATTAATATAGCACCGGTCCAACGAAGCGTAAGAATCAGACAGAATTTCGAACGTGCTGAAAAAACTGATTTTGTTTAATAATAATTATAAAATGTTATTAACAAATGAACATGAGAAAAACTGTTGAACAAATCATCAGTAAAGCCATCATTTTTTCAAATGAAATGTTGTGTTAATTCTTCTGAATTCGTATGAAGTTTTTCAGAATATCAATATTTTCAATCAAGATCCCCCGGTGTACAGTGTAATGTAGGATCGTTATTGGTACGTGTGCTAGAAATTCTCTAGACCGCGTTATTCAAAATCCTAGCCCATCCAACCATCCAGAATCTGTTGCACAACTACTTTTCTTGCTCCCTTTCTTTTTCCTTTGGCTCTTTAATGTTCTTTTTTCATCTCGCTATCTCACCCTACTTACGGCACCCCATCTAGCTTGGGCGCTCTGGTATAGGGGCGAACGACCACGATGGAAACGTTAACCCCGCTGCTGGTTTCACGTGCGAGCCAACACAGACGGGACTGGATGGCGGCCAAGGATTTCGAGTGTGTATGCTCGTACGACCGCTACATAACCCAATCCGCGGTTTAAGGCTCTAGTCTCTAGACAGCTTTCATGAAAGATATAGAAAACCGACCTGCTCGGAATAAGACATTCGCACAACGCCCACTGACTTCTCATGACCTGAGCGATGCAGCTCACACTGAGACACGGGGGATGACCAGCAAGAAACAGAGCGACCCAGAATTCTCCTACGAGACGAGTATAAAATTTGGTGAATTTATGTTCCCATAATTCTGTTACAACGACGTCATGATGATTCGTGTATTTCAAAACTATATTAATGCGCTTTAAATCTTTATAAACATCCATTAAGAATCTTATATATATTTTGGAACGTTGTTTGTCTGTTTGTCTGTCCCAGCCCACTTAATTCAAGTCTGTCCCAAAATTAGACATTTTCATTTATATTAACCAGCCCACTTTCTCCTTTCGTTCGAAAGAAAACTCAATAACGAAAAAAATGCCGCAAGACAAAACATGATATCTTGATTCCTGAATTGTTCACAATTATAAAGTCAACCCCGCAAAAATCGCAAATTCTTCCAAGCGCCTTTTATTGAGAGAGTAGGCACAGCAATACCAGCTGAACAAATTATGAACTGACCTGGATACACGACATTATTATACTCCCATGACGAAATCAATAATACACAGCATTGAAATAATCTCATTCCACTCCGCGATTCATCCAGGTCTTCATCCTGTGTAAACCTTGATAACACGTCAAAATTGGATCAAAAAGGCACAATACGCGCGGCAGACCGTCGGTCACGGAAATATACCTTCTGTATTTCCTTATGCTTATGATGAAAAGGGGGGTTCAGGGAAAATACGATGGGGAATTGCGAATATGAGGAAATGCTAGCACGTAGCCAAACTTAATTCAGCGACTGTAGGAGCGGTGTGCGAGCTCATGAGGAACAGGTGGTATGAGTATGCGGCCGCTTGTACCATTCCATTCGCCGTCCCTTAAGCTTCGTACGTCCGGCAGGGCTTAACGGTCTGGTGTTTTAAGTAAATCCTTGCGGCTACCATCGGTGTGTTCAACCCCGTACACTTTACCTCAATGTGAACCGATGTATGTACGCGAGAGAGCTGAGTTCCACGGAGAACGCGAATACAGGACTACTCGGGGTAGTAGATAAAGTGCGCGCGGCCGGATAAAGGAATGAGAGAGAACACACAACGTGGTCGCGCGATAAGCTGACTTTGCTTACTCGGACGGGGAACACAACCCTGCTGCCGGCCGGCAGCATCCCTCAGACGCCGATCCAGCCAGAACTGCACAGTTGCACCATCGGCACGGACTCTGCGCAAACAGCGGCTTTGAACAATGTTGTTCGCCCGACTGGAAATAAAGCGTTTTGGGACCCGGGAGAATCAGCAGGACACCGCAGTGACAATCACATTTTCTTTCCGTTTTAGCCGGCGTCCCAGAAGTGAAGCTTCCATTGCGAATGTACATCAAGAAATGGCCGAATTCTGTGAAGAGCGCCATTTCCATTCGTCACTCGAGGCAAAGTCGAAACGGAGACCCAAGGCGGGCTTCTACCCTGGAGCACCGTTTTTCATTATATCTTTTTATGGGGAAACGAATAAATGTAGACGACTGCGACATTTTTTTTTTTTTGTTAAAAATTGTCTTCGTCCCAGGTCCTCAAACACGATCATCCAAAATAAATGGCTACCACTCTCCTGGTCACTGTAATTACGCGATCGGCCTGAAATTGGGCATACACATTCAAGAAACATGTCTTCATGGAATGACGGAGGTTTTTTTTCGACTACTGCAAAATTAAGAAAATGGCGGCGGTTTAAAAAATGTTCCCCTATGTTTTTCGTATAAAAACATTAATAAAAAATCGAAAAATTAAGTTTTCGAAAAAAATCTCCGTCATTCCATGAAGACATGTTTCCCGAGTATGTATTCACAATTTCAGTCCGATCGCGTAATTACAGTGATCAGGAGAGCGGTAGCCATTTATTTTGGATGACCGTCTTTGAGGACCTGGGACGCCGACAGTTTTTAACTAAAAAAAATGCCATTGTATACTATAAAACGTAAATAACAAGTACAAAAAATACGCAGTCATCTACTATTATTCGTTTTCCCACAAAGAAATCAAATGAAAAAACGGAGCTCCAGGGTAGAAGTCCCCTTAATGTACATCAAGAAATGGCCGAATTCTGTGAAGAGCGCCGTTTCCATTCGTCACTCGAGGCAAAGTCGAGACGCCGGGACTTTTCAGGCCAAACGGCAGAATCGCGAAATTAGAGAGTTGATTTCCCGACAATGTATACGCATCGCGGTCGAACCATCGCGGTGCTTATCTCGCTCACCCGCTTTTCCACGAAAGGGAATCACTCGTTCGGTCACTCGACATCGGCAAATATACCGCCAATCCCGATCGGTCCGGCGGTACAGAAACTCTCTTTTTAGGTGCTTCATTTTCCGCTTCCACCGGGCTTCCACGGCCCTTCGTCGTTCGTCCTCTTCGGGTGACCGTCCCGCGCGGGCATCGGTCGCCGCTTATATATAGTATCGAGCCAAGGCAAGGGGTTACGTATACACGCGAGGAGATAAAACCAATCACACGGCACTGTACACACAGAAATTTATTGCTGCAGATTATCTGGCCTCGGTCCAAACACAAACACATTTCTCCCTACGTATATCTCGCTCTCTGTGCCCCGCTCTCCGGGTAAGTGCGGTATATATCGTGTCGCAATGAGAGCGCATTCATGGTATGTTCTAATACGGTGCAAAGGGATAGATAGGAAGAGGAGGAAACAGAAGAAGAAGAAGAAGAAGAAGAAGAATAAGAAGCAGAAGAAGACGACGAAGACGTAAGCAAAGAAGAATGAAGCTGGCGAAAACGGCAAAGAGGAAAAAAAGAAACGCAACCATCACCAGGCAATTCAAGGTTGCGAATTTATACGATGGCTTTGCACATAAACAGTGAGCAACGCGTATCAAGATAGATTAATGGATAGATGACTAAATGGATACCTAAAGGTACAGCAAATTCGAGAATATGGAACACGGATATCCCTGCAAATCCGGCTCGTACCGTTTCCATCGGCTCCGCGTCTATACCTGGCTCGACGTCGAGCTTTCTTCCATCCCTTGCGCGTTTCCTTACTCGCCGCTTATGGTTCACCGTTTCTCCAACTTTCGGTGATTCCATTTCTTCCTCTCACTCTACTTTTCGACTCTCAATCTCTTTCTCGGTCTCTTAGCCAGACATACATACATACATTCAACGTCGAGTTCTGGCAGCGTTTGAATCTTGCGGAAGTAGAGGATTTCCACGAGACGTGCATGGCTTTTTATTGTCGGATAGACCATTTGAACAACAGCCAACATAGCAAGCCGAACCCAGCAAGCATCCACGGTCGCCTTGGTCGTTGCTCCTCTTGCTTTCCATCTCTCTTCCCCATTCCCTGTATTCATCGTTTGCCCTCGCTCTCTCTCTCTCTCCCTCTCTCTCCTCGGTTCCACTTACCCAGCGTCCACCGCCAGCATCCACGCCAACGAAGCAACCATTCGACCAACCACTCGCTGCAGCGGAGAATGTCGTCGCACAGTAATAGATTTATACGTCGAGCGACGGGAAAAGAAAGGGAGGGCGACGAATGCGCGGCCGAAGAAAGAGGCGAACTTGCGGGTATGTACCAACGGCCAGCAGCGCTCGCCGCCCCGGCACGCTGGAGGAGCGAGGAGGAAAGGAAACATCCGGATGAGACGACAGAGTAAACCGACCAAAGGATTTCGGATGTCGACGGCACAATCCTCCTCGCCAAAGAGAATCTCTCTCGCTCTACCTCTCTCACTCCTCTCCCTCCCTCTCTCACTCCTCTCGCTCCCTCTCTCTCTCTCTCTCTCCCTTTCTCTCGCTCTTGTTCTCTCTTGCTCTCTCGCTTTCTCTCCCGCTGTCTCTCGCCATCGCCGTCTCTTCGACTACCTCGGCTGCTCGCGTTTGTGTATAACCTTTTCCGAGAAAACGTTAGAAACTTTAGTAGACTCAAAGCGCCCGCGCTCACTCGCGTACACCCGGAGAAAGGCCGTACACAGTGAGGTCAACGTATATCTTCTGTGTCGAATCTTTAAAACGCTATTCCGCGACTCTTCTCCACTCTTCTCCACTCTATTTTACTCTTTACTGGCATCTAGATGTACACAGCCCTTTGCAAATGTTCAACTGCTGGAGATACGACAGGAAACGATGTACCTACCCCCATCTACATTTCATGCAGAGCCCATGCGCGGCGTCTATACTTTAGTCTGTGTGTGTGTTGCCGAGAACACAGCCATAAAGATAAATGAAGTAGTTGGCGAAGCACGGGAGTAAGAGATATAAAGTTCGTTAGTGTGAAATATGGATTTCCCTCACACCTTCGACGTGCACTTCTGTAACACACCTACGGGGAACGCGTATTAAGTGTTCTTGCATACTCGACGAACTCGCACCAACAGCCGAACAGTAAAACGTAAGTACCTAATATTTTGCTGGTTAATTATTCACCGTTAACGGAGAACGTAATCGATAACGATTCATGGTTTTTATTAATCATACCATTGATATCCTTATTATGATGAAATGTAATTCTAACCACCACATAGTTCAAGTTTATTGCTTCTTCAAAGAGAAAGCTTTGTTTTCATGGAGGGTCATCAACCCTCCGTGAATCAATGAAAACGCTTAGTCACTCGACAAATAGTTTGCACATAGAGTTAACGCACATAAGTCGTCAGGACACATTTATGAATCCCCATGACATTACACTACAACGCAACAAGCGCGTAGCTCAAGCTATAGGAATGAAGCAATACGAGAGAGCGAGAGCAATGTGGGTTGTATGGAAACGACGTACGGTGACGTTATTTCAACCGAGCAAACCATAATGAATACCGCGTGGAAGCTCTACTCACCCACGGTGAGTAGGCGAATGAGCGAGAAAGACGAGCCACGGTGCATAGTTAAGTGTCATGCGCGTCTACCCTGAAACTTTGAACACTCGTCATCCCACGTGCGTACTACTACTGCGGCTACTTGTAGCACCAAGACGCTGATGTATACTTCGCGTCTCTCCTCTTACCACTAATGAGGGGACTAGTTGAACCCTTAGGGACGGCTTCGGGTGGAAGGTTTCCGAGTGTATGCAGAAACAGGAAAAAGGAGTTGGGGGTTTGCCTGTCTATAGGTGGAGTGAAAAAAGGCGAGGAAAATTCACGAATGTTAGGAATGTATGGATAGGTAATACAGTTTAAGGTATTTCTCTGGACTTGACACTGAGTCTCTGTCTTTCCCCGCTTCTTGAGTTGTTCCTAATTGGCTTTTCGGTGCGGAAGGACATGAAGCGTCTCAGTGCGCTAATGGAACTTCCGTGACAGAAACGATTTATCTTGTTATGTAGTTGCTTGGATTTCGACTTAGACAATGGCTAAAGCCAACAAACAAAACTAGCGATTTCCGTTGAAGGGACATAATATATTGCTCTGTCAACTCATTCTTGAAGAGCTGCGATGTTAATATCCACAAATGATTGTCTTTTTTAATTACAGGAGTGTATTTATTTGTTGTGAGTTCAACGCTTTGGTGAGCAGCTTATAGACATTCCTTCTATCTCATCGATAAAGAAAAGGGTCATGAGCACAAACTGAGCACTGAGATTCAATGTGCACGGTATACTATATAGCGAGGCTATAGTTCCTACGAGAGAAGCTTGTTACATGTGCAAACAGAAATCCCTCCACGTAAACCCACTTTGGCGACCGTTACGTCTTTCGTAGGAGAAGCCGTCGACATAGTACTAGTTACCTGAGGGATTCGATCTTTTTACAAAAGGGATAAAAAAGGGACTAGATGTTTCACTTCAACACATTATTAACGTAGGAGTTCAAACGTTTGTTTTCGGTGGTGTATAAATATTTTTCTAACATAAACCCTACTTACCCTCATTGACGGATGTAGCGGTATTGACGGCATGTCTTACACGAACTAAGTTATGATATTTTTGTAATAGGCTACTGTTTCATCTTATGCTCTTGCACCATAATTTAGAATGAGAAGGCGCAGTATTGACAAGAGACGCAAGACTCAGCTGTTCAGGCTGGAAATTTAAATGTTGACGCATTGTTATAGAGAGTAACATAAGGGATGCGAAAAGGCGGTTCTTCTCTGAGTATCACCTCTTGGCTTGAGGACGCTAAGAGCATAGGAAAACCACAGTAGAACCTACGCCGAGTGTAGCCGGCTACAGGCCGATCTCCAGAGCTCCAATGTTTACTCGAGCAGCGTAGCGTGACTTACGGCAGTGTACACCCGGCACGCTGCTGCGCGAGAAAACAATTTTACACTCGACGGGGATCAAATGCGAACCTCACGGTTACCTGCAGTACTGGGCAATACGCTAGCCAGTCGACCACCGATGCCGAGTGATTAGCGTAGTAATGCCTATAATCACAGATTATAGCGGACTAATTACTATAATCATAGATGACAGTAATTAACCTGAACACGTGGAGGCTGTTGGGATGTGTAATCGAAGTATTTGTTTATCTTCATATGCGCAATGAGCATGCCCTAAGTTAATTTTTCAACGCGCCATGAGATTGACCAATTCCATCCCGCAAAGTGCCACAAAAAACACAAGTTTTCACACACTTGATATAAAAAGTAGGATGCTTACAATATGATTTGCAGCATTGCAGGATGCTTATACAATTATTTGCAGCATTGCAGGATTGCAGGATGCTTATAAAATGATTTGCAGGATCGCAGAATTGCCGGATGCGTATAAAATTATTTTCAGGATTGCAGGATTGCAGGATGCTTACTATATGATTTCATTAATTCACACATGCCGTGTTACGTCGCTTTCTTTATAAACCGTATTATTGGATGCATAAACAAGGTACAGGGTTACGTGACAACGCGTCACAAGTGCCTGTAACGTTGCATGTGCGACGTACTATAAAGTGTGTATATAACAGTGCGCGCAGTTCATGATAGAAGCTGTACAGTGATTACAGGGAGGGGCGGTAAGTGAGGAGTGCGCGTAGCTCCCTTCGCCCCGGACGAGGAGGGGTTGTTGCGGCCGTGTCAGCAATCTGACGGCGGGTACGAAGCACCAAGAGCAGCTGACGTTTTACACTTTGCGGTGGGTAAAAGTAGCGGGCTTCATGTCGCGACTGTCCCTTACCCAGCCCGACTCGCTGCCACATGATAACTCGTCCCCACATTCTCTTTTACCGGTAGCGCTTAATTCTTTCTCCAGTGCGCGCGCCAACCTTACACACCTATTAATCCAACGTGACACATGCCGAGAGTGTCCCATCGAAACCGCAATGCTGCGCGGGAAGTCTGCTGCCGAATTAATGGTAACCGAGATTTTTTCCGTTTCACATCCCTGCCAACGTAGCATTGAAAATTCATGGCTGACGACACCATGGACAGATGAACCACGGGGCGATTATCGAAATAAATATGGACCTCCCGAGAGTAGTCAACGTTTTTTAAGATGAAATAAACTTTAAGACAAATGACAAATTTGGCGCCGCCGACGTTTATGTGAGGAAAATTTGAGGCGCTTGTCTTGAATTATCTCAGACAACCAACCAACCAGCGGTTGGTTTATGGTTGGTTTTGAAGAATCATCAACCTAAAGTAAACCATTACCATTTTCTGCTTAAAGTCGAAATTAAGGTTGGTTTACAATATCCAGCTGTGATGAAACTTATTATTCTGTCTGTAGAATGGTTGGTTTATGGTTGGTTGAAGGTTGAGTTGTGCTCGAGAGATCTATTCGTAACCACTCGGCCAGCAAGATTCAACAATAGTCATCGCGCTAAGCGTCAACTCCTGCGACTGAACGCAATAGGAAATCAAGCTTTTGTCGTCTGTTAATACGGAATCGCGATTCCCAATGCATTGGTTCCCCTTTTTATGTGATCTCCATCACATAAAAAGGGGAACTATCTAGACAACGAAACACTGGAATGACTCGGCAATGCCAGAAATGCGAACGCTGCCTTTAGGAAGAAAGCACCAAGTGAATGTGTAACAATGAAAAGAGAATAGGCAGCAAGGACGCACGACAATGTTGTGGTAGCGACGGCAGCTCCCTCTACGCGCCCCTCTCCCAATTCCTCCCCCCTCCCTTTCGCCTCATCGGTTGCCCACGTGAAAATTAATTAGCGAGCCAATTTAACTTTAACGATCGTTCGATTTTACCTAGATTCAGAGAGGCCGCCTCTCGGGCTTCTGTGTAGCTACCAGGTGCCGGTACAGGCCGCCCCCACGCAGCTTTTGCATGACCCTTCTAAACGGGGGAGCTCTATTCATTGATAATGATTTCACCGAATGTCCGCGTGCAACTCGCCTCGGGGGATGCGCACACTCTACGGCGGTATCCTCTTTCATACCCCCAATTGCGTCGACGGTTCGCCGCAAAAGTTTTCTAACTAAATTTTCTGATCGCCTGTTGATTTCGCGGTCTTGCACAACTATGTTCCTTCCACTCGAAAACTCGGCGTCAGCTTTCTACCAAAGATTCCGCCAGTCCCACGTTCCGCCACTGCGTTCACGTCTCGTCGCGAGAGACAAAGAGACGCCGAGCTCGAACATTCAACACGAGAGTTTCGCAATATTTTCCCGGAGACGTGAATATTCTCAATGGCCCCGTGTGTACAGATTAATATAAATATTCGATATTGATTGTGATGTACCACCAGTCGAGATGGCAAATTGCGTTAATGTTTCAGACGTAGCCAAACAGCGATGTCACTAGCTGGTATTAAAGTTTACGGGGTGAAAGTTCGGGCATGCTATGCCGGCTGGATACATGCAAAAGTATGTTGAAACATGCGACGTAGCTTTTGTCAGCTCGGAAACTTTATTCAACCCTACTCAGAATGCTCGGCAGTAAAATTTCGGAAGCGGTTCATGAAAGAATCAACGGACAGTGTAACTGACGTTTATTGGAAAATACAAACTGCACCCGAAGTTTTCAGCTTTTTTTTATAAATACTAGGGACAATGACGCGCGCTCACGCGCGCCAGCGGTGCTCGTATCTGATCACCGGCGCTTTGCCGCTCGAGTCTCTTTTTATCAGTTTTGACATTTGATTTAAACAAAAAAATTCAATACACGAAGTCGGTAACGATCTCAGTGTGTCGGACGAGTCCGACGACCAATCAGATCACGAGTAGATTGCTAACAATGGATTTCACATTGGTCACTCATGAACTTTTTATAGGAGAATCGGTGGCATTTTACTCGCTGTTTTGTAATTACAAAAACGAAAACGAAAACTTGTAATTAAATAAATAAAACAACTGGTGAAGTAAAACTTTTCGACGCCAATTGTGTGCAGGCAATCAATGATGAATAGTGCATTATATATTCCACTAGGGAGGGGAATGCGTAATTTTCGCCGAGTGAGAAACAATCGCACGAGGTGAAAATCACGCACTTCCCCTCATAGCATATGATACTTTTTTTCCTATATCACACGAAATTAGCCACATTCTCTGGCGCATAATCAGAACGAAAAATCGCTTATTACTAACCTATGAATGGGATGCATCCGCAGTCCAGTTTTTAGGTATACTAACGTTTTTAAAAAATGCACAGAAATTAAATTTAATAATGCACCTATTAAATTTAGTCTGCTTGGGCCTTAATTACAGTTTTATGCGAAAATGTTAGTAGAATTCGAGTGTATTCAGTGCATCGTAATAAAACTATTGTGTTTACAGTTAACAAAATATACAGAATCGGTTTAAATGAAACAAAATTTTATTACTTTTATAATTCTTTTATAATTTAATACATTCATAATTTATTTCTGAGTCCTAATAAAAAGATCGGTAAGCTAGATAATTATTTCAGTATCGACAGATAGTTAAAGAAAATGCGAAAATAATAAGCCGCCTGTTCGTTAAACCGGGAGAAAAATATGGAGGCCTGAACGACACAATTTCGCGAAATGATGTTTGGATTTACTTGTTTTGAACAACAATAATTCTTAGATGATGTATCATTGTGAAGATGCATGCGCACAATCAAAGTTTCCTCTCGCCGCTTTTCTTTCCAAAAATAAATTGGCAATATCGTGGACTGCGGCGCGTAGCGCTAGGTATAAAGCTCGTTTCGCGGATTCCATCCTCTCGCTCTCGCTCCGACTCCTGGTGAGCGAGGAAAAGAGAAGTGTTTCGTGCCAACGCACACGTTACCGCGAGTTACGCGAGTTAAGTGTTCCGTGTGGCGGACAGGAGCTCGCGACCGCGGTACCCGGAGTCATCCGTCAGGATTTAGTACGACGGGCAACGAGATTGGCTACAAGAGAGCTTCGTTACTCTGTACCGTGGACGTGCATCTCTCCTCTCTTGCGGGGAGTGTGAGTGCCGGCTCGTTCCGCAACGGCTTCCGTCGTTACTGATGCAGTTGCGGATATCGCAGAATCACACCGCGTGTATCGCGGTGCGCCTCGAATTTCCTCAAATTTGAGCAAATTTTCACTTCGCTCGCCATTATACACGAAAACTCGCTGACGCAGAATGATTAACCGTAATTGACTATATTAAATTATAATATTAAAATAGTAATAACTGACAGTATATAATTTAAAAATTGATTAAAATGCCCTATATGCATTCGTTTAACAATCTTGGGTATGAAGCAAAACATCAGCCAATGGAAAGTTCGACTTCCGGTCCCAGAGTTGAGAAGAAATTAAATACATAGCAAAACAACGTGAATACCCTGAAGCAGATCGTATGATTCGGTGTTCAATCTTAACAAATAGAATCCGAAATTGCAATACAGGCATGAAGATTTTTTTGTTTCAATTCTTCTGCTTCCGGTAGGCGATCAAACCGACTCGGGTCTGAACGTGTATGAATAAATTGAGATTGTTGATAAGAACAGCCAAGTCTCCAGCTGACCTGGTTATACGTTAAATGCTCGGGTGGCGAAGGAAAATTTCAATAAAATTAGAAAATTTAATAAAAACGTTATCGGTATTCCAATTAAAAATTCATAAGAGAATAATGAAGAACAGTAGCTCATCCCCTGACGTCGTCGAGACGAGAATCCACCCCCATATTTTTCCTAGTATTTTTTCGCTATCTCGAAACGAGACAAGAAATGACATCTCGTCTCTCTCCCAAGCGTCGTCACTTAATTTCGCCTCATTAGTCAGTCCCCGCGGTGGAAGGTAATTGCTATACGTCCATAATACCAAAGCAGAAACACACGTAACTCCACCGCGTAATATATAAAGTAGCACGCTCCGCGCCGTTCGTCTCGTAGTCGGGTCATGACTCTTTAGCTCGAGCACGTGTTCTTACTCGGTGCTCCAACACGGGCGCTGTATGTCGCCGAGGCGAGTGACAGAGCGCAGTCACGTTGCACTAAAATTCCCGAGCTCAGTTAGTCATGCGACCCTTACGCCAAAAAAAAAAAAAAATGCGCTCGCAACTCAGGGAACAGTCGGGCGGCTCTTGCTTCCCTGAAAGAACTCGGGCACCTTTCCAACTCGCGTATCCCTTGCTAACCGTCGCGGCGCGCAACCCATTCGGATTATCGAATTATCGTAAACGAGTGCGCCGGTGCACCGATTTACCGGCTAACTCCTGGAATCACATGTAAGCCAGAATGTCCGTCTTCATGCCTGGCCGTTCAATCCCCTCCGAGTAGATACCGCGATACGATGACACGGCACACGGAGTTACCAAAGTGGAGGGTCGTTTACTCTATATAATCTGGGTCAACCCCGTCGTGAATATCGATGAAGCCTCTTATATAGTCGAGTCGACCTTACGATAAGTCCGAGCGAATCCACGTTGGACGGTAACGTGACAAATGTAGCGATGACAGTACGTACCCTCAACGATGACAGTCCCAGCAACGAACAAGGCTGTGCCAGCAGCGAGAAACGTCGTTATTGTCATACTTCTTAAATCTCGACGGTGTGTGTCTTCCTGGTTCCCACTACTTTTCCTTTGTCCTGGTCGTGAAAACTTGGATAAACAATAAATAACGTCAAGACTATTTGTTCTCTCTGCTTTCACCGGTTCGCCATATCCTATCGCAGCTTTCCGTAGCAAGAATCACTCGCTCGTCCAATTGGATCACGTTTACGTGCACGTTAATCGCTGTACAACCCGAGCGGTGTGTTGTAACCAGCGTATTGCTCGATGTTATCCTCCACAGGTGTAAAATCTACGCGAGCGCCCGGAGTTCAGATGCTGACTGGCATCGCGGCACGGTTTTCCGCAGGAGCAACACGAGATACGCATGCGTGCCAGACCCCCACGTGCCTCCATCGTCGTGGCGAGCTCTCTCCCTCGTTTAGACCCTCCACCGTATTCCTATATCCACCTACCTACATTTATCTGTACCTACCCTCAACCGGCCCGACAACCACCACAGGAGCAACCCCTTTTCACAGGATCGCCTCGACTCTCATTTCTCTTTATATTTAGGCTGAGTCCTCGTCCCTATTCCGCTGTGTCTTATCTTCCCCCCCTCGCCGCCGCTTCCAGCCTCGACGTAGTCCTCGACTATCGCAACTCTGTTTGCCTCGTCCAGCGGGTCAACGAGGACGTGTGGACGCCACCCTCGATATCCGCTTGCTCTACATGCGCCTCTTTTGTGTGGTGGTGGTGCGAGGCACACATAACGTTATTATAGCCTACCTCAATTCGGTGAAATCACTGGCACTGGCGAAGAAACGATGAGTCGGCGGGTGAGGTGGTCTAAGATTAATCTAAAGGGCGAGGTGGCCAGAGATTAATCTAAAAGTTTGACGCGACCGGCGAGCAGCGGCACCGCGCGGCTATTACCTCATTAATTCATTTGGAATTTGATTTTAATTTGATTTACCGTCAGCCGAGACTCGTGACGTCGGATCATATTTCGGAGGGTTTTGGGTGAGATATGTGGTAAATTGATCAGGGCTATGGAATACGCGGAAAAGCTGATTCGAAGCAGTATTCGCTTGATGGAGTCGAAAAACGTTCCTTTTTATTATTACCTTTTTCCTCACCAATGAAAAAAAATGAAGCAATCATATTCTTTTTGGAACGTAGCAAAGGGTTTTTTGTTGCTGAACCTGCCGATGGGAGCAACCGACTGCATCAAAACCATGTGTGAAGGTTTTAAGTAGCAAACAGAGAAAACCAACTGTTAAATATTTCAACACTATTCTGAGAAACAATGTTAAACCTATCTGATACTGTATTGGATTTCTACCAGATTGACGAAGTAAACTTTTACGATATGTTTGAACAAACGTCCGATGGCTGATGAAATCCCAATTGATCGAATCCTTTGTAAATGTACCGTGGAGTACGCTATGAATCTGAAAAATCAGATAGCTTTGGGTGGTGCTTTGTGCCGATGGTCGTTCCAGAGTGACGAACGTGAACGACACAGTGGAAAAAGGAAGGAAACTTGGACGTACCCTGGCCGAAGTGCGAGAGGGACAGCCATGTCGCAGTGAAGGAGGTGTGAGTACCATAGAGCAAGTTAAAGACCATTTCGTTAGCGCACGTGGATGATCACGAGCAGACAGGCTCCATAGCAGCTTCTCCAACATCCGCGCGGGCTCCAAATCTCACGTTCCCCGATCGGCGCTCTTCAAAGTACGTAAAGACATTATCTGAGGGAATTAATCAGGAAGTTTCTCCCTATCCTTAATGATAACATTAATTTTAACATCCATTTAACGACTCGTATCTTATATCTCCCGTGAGCGGCTGACGCTACTCCTGCGCCGAGAGACTTTTCGTGCCTCAAGCTGCAACTGGTTGCTCGCCTTGTTCGCAGAATACATTCCGCTTTTTTTCTCTTATTCGATCAACGAATTTCTCCCCTAAGGAGGATTAAAGTTCTCCTCGAGGACAGTCGCTATGAAAATCGGGTCGACGTTGAGAAGGGCTCGCCGCCCCTTCTTCCTGATATTTCTTTTGCCTTATTTTCCGTCATCCGTGCTTTTTTATTGCGCTCGTTACACTTCGTACACTGACCGACGGCTGTCCAAGAATATCTTTCTGACGTTGTGTTAAGACTATAACGAGGTTAATAATTCGCTAAACGTAAGCTCCTTTCTCGTTGTCGCTGTCTCGCTCTCACGTTCTTCGTAATTACTTGCCGTGGAAGCCTTCCTGAGCCTGGCTATACGAATGGTTAGAGGTGCTACTACACTACTAGTACGGATCCGTAATAGCGAAATACGGCTCGGAAACTAAAGGTCGTGCCGGTACTGCAGCTTCCGCTACGATAGGGCTGTACGAGATTTCTAATTCTGATATATTTTCAAAGCCATAAACGAGAGCGCTGTGAGTAGCCAAAATATATAGCGAGAAAATCGCAGTACATTTTTCCATGTATCACGTACGTTATTTGTCGTTCTCAGCTTGGACGTGAGAAATTCTAGCGAGTTCAGTGTGAACTACATAACGTGAACATGGCAGTGAATGAACACGTAAGCAATGTTTGGCATGCAAGTATAGTTACCCCTCTTTGAATGTTATGATTTTTGATAAAATATATAAAGCCATTAAGATTTTGTATAGTTTTTTGTGCGTCGCCAAAGAATTATTCGAAAAAGAATTCGAATTATTCAAAAAATTGCTCTAATTTTCGTCAATGTTCGCCGATTTAGCTAAATAGTTGTTCATAACTGAAGATTGGTTCAATGTTGTTTGGTATTGAATTTGGATGAATTTGGTAAAGCGGCTCAGATTTACGCCATTTTACATTTTTTTTTAAATGTACAGTTTTGCTATAGTTTCCGCACAACTACAGCAATCCAAAACTTTGTACCAAAGCACAAAGCTGTACTTTGTTACAAAGTTTGTACTTTGATGCAAAGTACAACTTTGCTTAATGCACCCTTATTAATTTTTATTTTTCACAAAGCTTCCTCTGTAAGGAAGCCAAAGTGAATAAATAAGTTTCGTCATAGAGGTGTCTTTGTGAAAAAAGGAAATTCATGAGGAAGTGATGTGAAAAATTCTACATTGTTTTTTATTGAATTGAAACTATAATATCGAACGTCAGTTTTTTTTTATTGAATCGTGTCCTTGTATTGGGCGGTGAAAAAATGCTATAAAAACTTATACGTTTGGCAAGACAATGAGAATACGTATTTTCATCCACTTCTTGTCGTATTTCTTTTAGAAACAAGATAAAGCTGCCCACTTTCAGGTTACCACGTGACATATTTTCCCCCAACGAGTCGTCAAAAAAGGCGGGAGTCGGTTTTCCTCACAAGTTTCATCTCCCGAAGTCGTTCCACTTGAATGACATCCAGAAAAATATCCCGAGGAATCGAGTGCAATACGTTCGTATTTCTATTCCTATTCATTCGCTCGTTCTCAATTTCCTAGAGCCCTCACACCCGTTCTACCCTTCCCGGCGTATAGCATAGGGATGAAATTATCTTGCGAATGCCAGACTCGGGTAGTCGCGGGTAGCATTATGCGAGCATCCACACTGTGCCACATTTCTACCGGTGCAAGAGATAGTCTTCGGTGGGAAGGAAAGGCCTCGGTGAAGTCTCCCGGTTTTCCCAAAACTCCCACAGTCACATATATATATATATATGGCTGTATGGCACGCATGCACGCACGCGCATACACATACACATACACACCTGTAAGTATGCACAAGTACTCGTCCCTCTCAGCTTCGCCGCTATCTCACCAAAATCCTTGCAGCTCTTCCACTGTGATTACGTACATAGTCTGAAACATTTTGAGCAGGAGACTGCGTCGCCTTAAAGCCACAACCTCGGTATACAGATTGCCGAGGACAGGCGGCTTTCAGCGTGACTTGCACCCCCGAACGCCGTTGTACTTGGTAGTTCAGTGGATGACTATACATACGCTATTTCCACTTACTCCAGCCGTCGTAATGTCGCGTTTGTGAATCTCTCGTGCCTTTCTGCCTCATTGTGGGTGACGAAAATCCATTCAACACTTCATCTTTGCAGATTACTGTCGCGGTGATATTAGTGGCATTGCATCCTTGCAGCTGTAGATGCACTTGCGACCCATCGCAACGTTTGTCAACAGAAAGTCTTCGTGACCTCCGGATCGTCCTGATATCAAATTCTGTTGTTATAGAATATAACAACCTAGGGTGTACCGATAGTAAGGTTACATCGATAATGCGACTTGCACCCCCGAACATCATTGTACTTGGTAGTTCAGTTGATGACTATACATACGCTATTTCCACTTACTCCAGCCGTCGTAATGTCGCGATTGTGAATCTCGTGCCTTTCTGCCTGATTGTGGGTGACGAAAATCCATTCAACACTTCATCTTTGCAGATTACTGTCGTGATGATATTAGTGGTATTGCATCCTTGCAGCTGTAGATGCACTTGCAACCCATCGCAACGTTTGTCAACAGAAAGTCTTCGTGACCTCCGGATCGTCTTGATATCCAATTCTGACGTCATGGAATATAACTACCTAGGGTGTACCGATGTGTAACGCTACATCAATAACGAGCGAAATCCGAGACTGGGAAGACATCGCGTCTGGAGGGTATAAGCGTAAGACGAGAAGAGAAGAGAATCACAGCGCACCTTATGACTCGAGCATCCGATGAGATGCGATATCAAGCGTCATCTCGCCGTCTGTGCTACATAGCGAGCGTGGGTCGATGTACTTGCACGAGGATACACTAATGAATGTCGTTGCCAGATCATCCATCAGAGGCATCCATTGACGTAACTCCCCGCGGTGTCCTGAGGTCATTAAGGTGAGAATTCCAGCAGGATCGGTTTTCTTGAATTATTTATCTTGCTTGACTTGTCAGCTTTTTTCTAACATGGTCCTTTTTGCTCTTAATGCCCAATAAAATGTTTCATTGCATCTCAGAGCTACGCAACCGTCTCAAATTTCTAATACAGTGTTTAGAGTGTTTAGACCGATATAAAAAAGTTGATGCAATTAAAGTCAGAACCTGCAAAATACCAAAAAGAAATTCATTACGTAAAAAATTACAGGCATTGAAAAAAATCCCTTGAATCAACATAAATGTCACACAATAGCTCTGAAATTGTGATGTTGAATGGAATTCGGAGTAATTATGGGAAATCAAATAAAATTGAACGTCATCGTTGCGAGACATTCCGAGAAATCAGTTGACATCATTTCGGCGTGCAAAAATTAATACCGGTCCGACGCGTGACTCAATTAATCTGTCTTTTGTATCGACCACACGAGCAAAAAAGTGGTGATAGAACGAAATAAAAAAAGAAAGGTGATTGAGAGACGAAAAATAGTGACACATTCTATAGAAAGAGTACTGCTCGGGGGGTGGGTGGTGGGGGTGTGCGGACGGACGGGCGAGAGTCAATGTAGAAAGGCGTGAGCGCGCCTGGCCGTGACGTATCGCGTCGCACCTGCTGACCTGCAGCATCAGGGACGTGTTCGAAAATATTTCGCATCGATTCGTAAATAGGGGTGGCGCGAGGGGGGCCGGCACTATCGTACGCTGCGGAGGCAAAGTCCACCGGAGCTTTGCACAAAATTCTACTCGGTCGACGAGCTTTCGCTCGGTGAACAAATATGAAAAATTCAAAAAAAAAAAAAAATTAAAAAGTCGTAAATTATTCTCGGTTGTCCGCGGTGACTGCGGAACAATCGACGAGATTTCTAGTCCCTCGGTCACTCGTCAAGTGGTGCGAAATTGCCTTCGCAAAATTGTTCTCGAGTGCTTTTCGATTCTCACCTGGTCCGTCATTTTTCATCCCCGTCGACTGGCTATTGGAGGCGAGAGCAACGTAAATACGTAAATAGGAGATAGAATTGAAAAACTCACGTACTGTAAACGTGGACCTTACAAGACGTTCAAACAATAAATAAAGTCTGCAAAGTAGAACCTTACAAATTGCTTCCGCATTATTATACAACTTTTATAGTCTTTGTAACAAGCATACCAAATAAACAGTTAAATCTGTACGCTAATTCCGAAAGGTCATCACTCATCGTGCTTCCAATAATACCCTGCAAAATGCACCTATGTCTCTGTCCAACGTAAGTGGCTTCCATGTTCCGCCTAAAAAAAGGTCCAAGAGAAAATGGCAAATATATCTCGCCATTATTTTCCAGTGAACTATCTCTAAGAAGCGAAATGAAATGTAGAAGGTTCACGGAGGCGTGACCCGAACGCGTATGAGCGCGACCAGATGTTGCAATATTAACTGCTCGCTATCCAGACAGGGAACGAAGTTGAGAGGAACCAAAAAGTAGAAAGGATGATAGATCAAAATCAATCTTTCCCGTCTTAACTGACGAATGGTCCGGCTTAACAATATTAATATTTCCACGTTTACAAAAGACTGCCGGCACATTCGGACGCTTGCCGCAAACTCTCATCAATACCGCTAAACGTTCACGGTCTCAAGCAATCCGCAACCCACGAAATTGATCATCTGGATGACGGGTGCATAGGTCGATTTGCGGGTTCTCTCTGCATAGACAATTAAGCCAACTCGAATTCTCGAGTACATTGTGTGCTACCTACTTGAGAACTCGAAGTGCTGCCTAATGAATGCTAAACGAGGAGTTCGCTGATGCCACTCAAATATGTACCATCTACTAATAATCCTTCGAGTACCAAACGTATTTTACGATGAGTTTACAGAAACATTCGTGATGTACTTCCGAGCTGAATATACACATCAGCTACCAGGCTATTGTGGCTTGCACGTATTGCGTTGAAGTGTAGAAATTTCCGTCAATGGGTACAATTTCTTACACAGATAATTGGAGCCTGTGCACTTGCATCACAAAAAATATTTCCTAGGAATCCAAGAAATTCATGGTACCCGAGAATCGTAAGAGACTCTGTGAGAGTCTGTAAGAGGGGTGTCCGACAATATCTGTGAAAGTTTGTAAGCATTGATGAGCGGTTTTACGAAGAAACATACTACGAATTAGAGGACTTTCCTCTAAGCAACAAATTATCGGAAAGCATACCGGAACCGCAACTTGCTTACTATACAAATGAGGGAATCATTTGTATTTGTCAATCTGTAGATACCATAAACGTAAGCGCCTCAAAATTGAGACCACATTCTTTTGTTTCCTGAAAATGATGAAATCGCTAATACGAAGCGAGGGTTTTTCCATCACGACTTGCAGAGAGAGAGCGGTAGTTTATTATGGACACGATGTACAGTCTTGGAAGGATTTGCGGTGACGGGACGGTGCGTCTTCGTCAAGTGAAGGTTCAGTGAGGGAAGGACGTGACGCGCTCAAGAGATAGCTTGCGGGCCGCGATGGTCGAGCCTACCAAGCACCCAACCGACCGGAAGTAGGTTAATTGACCGTGCAAGGAGGCCCGCGAGTATTCCCGACGGGTCCTAGGATAACGCGTTCGCACATTAATTCGTAATTGGTGTCGGGTGAGCGACGAAGAGGGGCGGGGAGGGGAAGGACACGGTAGGGGGGGGGGGGTGGCTTGAACGGGACAGAGTGCGAAAGCCAGTGGAGGAAGGTGACAGGATATATCTGGCAGATAGTGCCGCCCCAGTGTCGTCGGTACGATAGCTCGGCCGAGCTCGGCTCGCGCGCGTCATGTGATGTAGTGGCGGTAGAGCCTGCCTGCAGCATAGACATTTTCCCCGTGGAAGACACATGGTCCTTGCTAATATGACGTTTGAAATATGGCGCAACTCGCGAGAGTCCTCCACACCGTCCACCCCTTACTTTCGCGAAAGTGGAAGGGTTCCTGAGGGCAGCGAGAGAGCGAGGGTGTAAGGGGGAGAGATGTTAGGAGGCGCTGCGAAAAGCAAAGAAAGGGCCTTTCTCTCCCTTTGTCCTCGTGCAGCCACGCAGGGGAGAAAAGGACACTCGAGGAGGAGACGAGCGTGGAGTGCACGAGGGATGAATATCTGCTGAATTATTACAATGCCAGATTGTTTGGGGGGTGGAAACTCATTTTAAACGATTTTCTTTCCTAAATGGCATCAAAGAAGTTCCGATGATATTATTATATTGTTACATAATATATTCGTTACATTGATCGTCGTCAGGTGTATCGAGAGCTAAGACAGCGTAGGACAACCCGCAGAGCGATACCATTGTCAACGTTAGGGGAGTGAAGCCCAGACTTATGGTGCATGCCGTAGGGTAGAAGCACCGGTTGTGGCCATTTTCACTATAATTTATTTCAAATTGTTGCTTTCCAGCATTTTAATGTCGATACTTTCAAAGTATGCATACAAGTTGACAAGATTATCGATTGAATTTTGGTTCGTTTTAACAATACAAATACTTCTGTCCTTTCGAACTCGGTGGCCACAACTGGACCAAAGGTGTTCCACTTCAGAATTGTTCCACTTGTCCACGTTAATTTCGTCCCCTCGATGGCTTCTTTCAGAGGGCAATGACAGCAGCTTCCACGTTTAGGATTCGTCAATGTTTTCACCAATTTTATCCGGCACCATTGGGCAATGTACAGGTTTCGATGTTCCATGCCGAAGCTATAACTACCCTATGAGCGGAGCTGTATTGCGTATACGGTGCCTTTTGCCTCTCCACCACAATTCTTCTTCAACGATTGGACCAACTGCACATTCCCGAGTTCTACGGGGCTGGGGACCACCCAGAGAGAAATCAGAGCTCGTTATAACTTTATCGAGCTTACTCGAACGGCATGTATGTGTGTGAAGGGGACCGCATTTTCAGGAACCCGCAGTGGAAGCTTCGATCGGATTACGACCGCAAGACGACTTATTTCCTATGGTATAGGATTATACATCCTAGCTAGAACTACCCTCCCATCGTACGACTACACCGACACATACACACACCCACACGTACGCACGGACTATACTTAATATCCGTATAATCTCGTTGAACGCCTTCCTGCCCGCCCTTCTCTCCCTCTTGCTCCCTCAAGGCTTGCCAAACTCGTTCTCCGGTTAACGCACGAGAGTATGACAAATTCTATTCGGTGTCTGCACAAATTATGGTCAGTGTACCAACGTTCGGCTTAGGTTGAGCTTCCACAACTTCTATAATGGTTCATATCAAACACTCGTGTAACACCTCTTGTTAACATGACTTAGGGACGGCCCATTGCGGTGCGGTATCTCGTAATTCCTATTCATATCCATTAGCAAGGTAATATATATCCTCGGAAACATGAAAAAGATGTTAAAAAAATGTGTTCACCGAAAATTTTTCAAAACATTCGTGTTTCGTTTAGCTCAATAAAATTCCAGACAAGCAGGATCGAAGTGTTTGTGTCGGTTGTGAAAATATTTGACGTATGGAAATCGCGCAGCTCGCACATATTTGTCATTGACTGTGTTTAAACAGCTGGGTCAGACATTGATCGTCGTGTTTTCTCATGTTACGCACGTATGCGATAACCGTCCTGCGTAACAGCCACTTCGTGAACCGGAGGTTCCCTCAAATATATTTCGCCTTTCCTGAGAATCTTTTAACCATCTCGACAGTTACTTTTCACCCTCTGATCAGCACATCGTCTTCCCCATAAACTTGCGTAGCGACTCGCTCGCCGTTCCTCGCGACCCCTCGTGTGTCTCCTCGTGTCGCAAAGCACCGGGTATCGCCGGTTACATGGATACGACGTGTTCGGAAGGGCCAGCAAGGAACGTGGGCAGCTGATGGACCGATGCTCCCCATTTAGATCAGCCTCACCCTTTACTGCAGTCGTCCGCCCTCTTGTGTATGATTTCAATGCGGTTCGGCGTATTACGTGCCACAAATGAAAAACACGGAAGTTATTTCCTCACGTGTCGCCAACTTTTCTTTCACGCATCTGTGTCGAGCGTCGTTCTCCGCCCTTCTTTCCCTACCAAAATAGCGTCTCCTGGCGATCGTGCAACGGGGTGAGTGGGATGAAATGACACAAGTTTATTTTCAGCACTGTACACTCTGTGGAACACCATACGACGACTTCCAAATATCGCAATTTGCATATTATGAAATCTCCGCTTTGATGCCGTTGGGTAAAAATTACCAACGATTTCTGGTAAAAATTACCAACGATTTCTGGTAAAAATCACGAATGATTTCTGGTAAAAATTACCAACGATTTCTGGTAAAAATTACCAACGATATCTGGTAAAAATCACGAACGATTTCTGGTAAAAATTACCAACGATTTCTGGTAAAAATTACCAACGATTTCTGGTAAAAATTACCAACGATTTCTGGTAAAAAATTACCAACGATTTCCGGTAAAAATTATCAATTTTCGAGCAGAAATGTTATACCTTCTAGCAAAAACTGTTTCACCATCTCGCGAAAATGATCACAGCCTAAATTACCAGCAGGCCTGGTAGAACTTATGGAGTCTTACATTAAAGTTCGCTAGAGTGGCGTCGTAGTCACCCGGTACTATAATTTTCTGGCAGTTTCTACCAGATATATGGCAGTTTTTACTAGACCCTTCTGTCCGTGTGCCGCTCCCGCATTACGCCAGTCGTATCGTCCCGCGATTCCCACGTTCCTTCTTTCACTTCCATTCGCCGACTCGTGTTGCTTTCGCTGCCTCAGTTTCCCTGCTTGTCTCTCAATCGCCCGAGTATCTATGCGAATACCCACGCCTCACACACCTATTACTCGCGATTTTCAACCCCCGTCCTCTCTCTCTCTCTCTCTCTCGCTTTCTCTTTTGTTCCGTCACACAACCCTCACAGATGCCACCTTATAAACTTTTATTTTCGAGAGGCTCCGTGGAGTATCCGAACGCAAACGGCTTGGGAATGGCGCGCGTGGGCTCGGTGACGGCGGACGGGCCTTCACCGGGGCGAAGGAAGCGTATGTTCTGTCAAGCTGTCGCTGAAAGGGAGCTTGCCTGCCAAGTTATGGGACACGTAGAATGCGCGAGCCAAGAATATTGCAACGCCCCAGCTTACGTTCGCGCGTTTTATACCAACGCATATACTATATCCGCCTTGTCTCCGACGATTTTTCGCCTCCGTCATTTTCTCAGCCATTTTTTCCGTCCTCCTTTCTTTCCACGCGCGCCGACAGACACAGCCTATTCGTCCATCCCGATATGCTCGCTACGACGATCAAATCCACGGTCCTTCACCTTGCTCTGCTCTCCACCTGTTTCCAAATGCTATAGTGATAAGCAGACGAGAGGCTGGATGAGTGCTGCTGGGATGTCGAAAGAACATAAGGGGCATGGCTGCCAGCTAGTGATTTCTATACTGCAGGATATATGAAAAGCCGTTTGGCCTCGGATATTGAAATGTACTTATCGTAACATAAAAAAGGGAGCAGGACTGCATATTCACATATGAATATACCGGCGTTCGAAAATCGAATCTACGAATTTCCTCTCAAGCGTTTGTATGCAAACGTTGGACTTCATCTTTCCGCTGTTTGCGAGTCTGGCTGCTGCTGCTGCGTTGAGAGCTCGTCGGATCAAGAGAAGTCAGAATGGGGGTTGGGTGCAGGTATTTGACTTATATTAAGAAAATTCCAATTTGTCATCAGTTCCTTTATCCCTCTTTTAAAAAGTTCATGAGTAACGAAAAGCATTGTTAGCAAACTATTAGAGCTGTGATTGGTTGCCAGGAAAGTCCGTGATAAACAAAATCAGTTTAGTGTCAAATTTGAAAAATTTCATAAGAGGACACGCGGGGCAGCACAAAAGCGTAGCAGCGCAAAATTGATTAACCTATTATAGGTGATATTTTTAAATAAAAATTTCCGAGATCGATTTTGGCGATTTTCGGTCCGGAGATACTGATACTGATACTGATACTGATTTTCGGTCCGGAGCCGGATCTGCGCTTTCTGACAGAAAAAATATTTTTTTCGTCGCCAAAAAAATATTTTTTTCAAAATCGATTAAAAAAGGTTAATAACCAGTGTTTTCGGGGGTAGAGTATGCGACTTGAGAACGATGGTATAGGTTAAAAGTCGATATTTTGAAAAGAAAAAAAAATTGGGGTCGATTTTGGCAAGTTTTTCAGACACGCGCGCCAGCGCGTGTGATTAGCCTAGTATCATATATTATTGTACGTTTTTTATGTGAAAATATCTTTAGGGAGAGTTTTCCGAAAAAAAAATCTGAAGAAGCGTTACGGCCATTCGACGAAAAAAGTGAATTTGGACAAGATTTTTTCAAAATGCGTTACGGCCACTTGGGAAAAAATGAATCCTAAACTGCTAAAGACGTTTTCGCTTAATATTCGCGAATACATGAAGATGTACTCACTACTTTATCATCTTCTCCTACTCGGCTTGGTGAGCACTCTTCTTTCTGTCTGTGTGCATATGTGAGAAAATCCGGCTCAACCTACGACGAGGCCGAGTTTTTAACGATTATACAAAGTTGGATTCCATTGGCTGATTCGTGCACGTATATATGTACAATATACATATATCCACGTCTCTCGTTACTATTCGCTTGGGCGGATGGCAAAAAGTTTTCGTTGAGAACGTGCGAACGTGAGAAACGATCAGGGGACGTCCTCAAGTGATTTACGCCGATCCGCTTTCGTCGAGGCGGCGGGAGGTGTTCTGGCGGATGGTGTGGAAGAAAGAAGACTGCCTTGTGCTGCGCGACCAGCCGTGCGAATTCCACTTGCCGGCCAGATCGAGTTCACTTTTTTTCTCAATAGATTTCCTGATATTCTCGATAGACACTATTGAGTTCGAACAAAAAAAAGAAGGAATAAAAAGAATACATTCCCTTCGGCCACCCACGCCCCCCTGCAGCCAACTTTTAACGAATAATGTACGGCTTGGCGAGACGCGTCGCGAAAGTCGCGCCGAGAATTTCCGACGTTTATGGGATTTTTTAATATACGTGACGCTTTAAGAATGTGAGCGGGCGCGGTAAACCGGAAGCATCATTGTGGAAAGCGATTTGTAACGCTGAACACGTAGGACATATAGGATTGTCATTGGGCGGGTGGTAAAGCACAACGTGAGGCCAGAAATGACATGATATCATGATATCTCGAAACGAGTGCGACGCCTACTGGTTTCTCATAGCCAGGTCGGTGCGATCCTCGCAACGGTATCAAATGAATTCTCGGCCCGACCCAGCGACACCGCCGAAGAAAACTGCTGAGTGTGTTGTGTGTATTGCCCGCGTGTACGTGTGTCTTGTCATTCCGTTGTGCCAAATAGCGAATCGATGTCGCACTCTAGGCGTGAGATATCGCGTCGAGGGACCGCCGCGGCGGCTCACGGTACTCACCCCGCGCTGTGGGGAATGGCACGAAAGGACCAATGCGAAAAAAGGCGAAAAGATATTTGCTTTCTCAATGGATACCGGTAGCCGTTGTGACCTCGAGGCACGGGAAGCATCGGAAATTTATTATTTGGTTATTAGAAAATCGATACCGTAACATGACCCCTGTGGACTTTATGCGCCACTCCATATTGGCCGAGTTAATGCTGTGTGTTGAACATGAAAATATTTGGGTGTAGCATTCGAATGTCTGTGAAACCTTTAAGTTCTCTTCATTGAAATAATTTACTGTCAGTAGTATAGAAACAGTGACCTAATTGCTCGTTGCATGACTTAAAATCGTTATCATTAATATTGATCGTGATTATTAATTATGATAGAAAATCGAAACTCTCACAAAACGGTGAAGCAATTTCAGAAATATGAAAATATATATTCGCGATAGAAATTCCTGTTATTTTTAGAATATATTTTTGACAAAATATCCGTTACCATTGTCATTAGTGTTTAAAGTATTAACACATTTGTTTTCCATCTCGAGTACTTTATAACCGGGTACCGCCCTCGCGTGGGCGAAATGTACACTTACATTATAAGGTGTCTAGATCTGCGTATGGGACATTCCATAACAAATCGCCTTGGGTCGGACCCTCGACCTCGCGGATTTGGTTCACGATTTTTTAATGGATTTTTTAGAACTATTCCAGATTTTTTAATTACGGCCCGTGGAAGTTTTTGAAAAAAGACGTTCAAAAAATTATACCGTCCTCAAATTTGGGTTTGAAAATCTGAAATAAATTCTGTCTGCCATTTTGAGTCGGAGGAATCGTATAAAAAATCTTGGACCAAATCCGCGAGGTCGCGTGTCAGGCTCAAGTCGATGTGATATGAAAAGCCCCATATGTAGTAGATATAAATACATTTTGCAGATCAGAATACCGGCAGAGCACCTGACCTTACCATAGGTGAGAACTGCAACTGGCAAAGGTATCGATTGAGAGTAACTTGTAGTTTCAGAGGTTGGACTTTATTTCTCGTATAATGTTTTTTATCACATGTCGGTAAAGTCGCGGTATTTAAGAATCAGCTGTTGGAACAGTAGGGCCTGAGGTATTTTCCGTCGAAACGTAGGACCCTACCAATGTTGCAAGGTTCCTGTTCGCCTTCTTTGTAACAGCGACCCGTACCAGGCCACAGGATAAGGTCGTCCTTGCACCTTGCCGACTGCCTGATGTAGTCCCTTTGATCGGGAAAGTAGAGTGCGTCAGAGTTAGGCGTGATTGCTCCGAAGGTCAAATCCACAAGTACCCAGAACACCAGCAGTCGCGATGACAGGAAAAACACCATGATCCGTTTTTCAAATTGTTCAGAGTGTCGACTAATGATTCTGAAACGAGAAAGCAGCAATCATTATTTTCGTATTCAAATTTGTTATGAATAAATTTATTAAATTAATTTAAAAAAATTATTTATTTAATTAATTACTTATTCATTTAAATTTAATTATTTATTAATCTATTTTTATTAATTTTTATTTCGTTATTTTATGAATACAACACGAAAATCGTCAAATAAATATATACGTGTAGAGCGCATACGTGTAAAGGGCAGATGATTGACCAGTTCATACATTCTGTTACGCTTTCTTGTATAAATATGTCCAATCACAATATAGTTTCGAAGAAATTCTGGTTATATCGTGATGATATAATATTCGAAGCAAGTCACGCCCGCCTGTCTGCAAGTCCGGCTAACAGCTTCAATATGGTTTTTTTCTATTAGAAATAGAAGGTGGCGTGGGAGAATGAGAGGGCTGAGAACTTAACTTCGCGGGGCAAAAGAATTTCCGGAGAAAGTTTACGAGGAGAACAGGGGAACAATTTGCTCTTTCGTACGAGCTCACGTGTCGTCGATACATTATCTCCTCCGTTCATTCCCCTCGTTCGCACGTAAAACCTCACCCATCGCCCGTGGTCCCTCGTGAACTTGCTTCACCCGAGACGATTAAAACGTCCCTTGCCAGGATCAAGCGACTACAAAAGTTGTTAATGAAAATGTTGATGGATCGCACACTTCGCTCCACGTTGAACGTTTGAACCAGATTTTTAGAAGCAACATGCTCGAGTTCTCCGCATAACCAAAATATGAATAATATAAATATATAATATATCGCATTGCCTTTTAAATCGATCACCGAGTGGCTGTCTGATTTTTAATCAAATTTGTTTTGCCCAAAGCAAACATTCGCGATCGCGTTTGCAAATCTGTTTTAAATTTCACAGGGGAGAAATTTCGATTCTCCTGCGCATTGCCGAAATATAATTATATGTTTTTACTTCAACTGTTTTGATACACAATAACGTGATGTTTGCGGATTTACGTCAATGAAATATACTGGCAATATTTTTACCAAGTTATTTTGACGTGCGATTTTTTCGCCCGATTCTATTGGCGGTATACCCTGTTCGTTTGTGCGCGTAAAAACATTGATTGCGTCAGTGAGCTCGCACTCGCGTTTTGAGATATTTATCCGAACTTTTTCAGCGAAACCCACTGGAAACGGAATATAAAGAACGTACTTTCAACTGAAAAAAAAAACAAAGAGTTCTGGTGAAACATGCTTCTTTTTCACAAAACAACCTTATCCTATCGATTTTTAAAATGCCACGTCCACATGGAAATAAAGTATATGCAAAATATATAAAAGATGCATTCTAGATATACAAGATATATTTTTTTCCGAAAACTTCTGTATGTCCGATATATTTTAGGATATGTACGAAGTATACGCGAGCGAAAAATATATCTAAGATGTATCCAAAATATATTCAAAATGTATTTCTACTGTATTATCGTCCGAAAAGATCGATATGTCAAATATATGTTCGTGTATATTTCTTGTCCGAGGGGGCGTACAGATAACTTACTACACCCCGACAACGATTTGACTTTTCTAAAGCAAATTGGTTATCAAATGTCGTTAAACGCGACGTAGAAACGGGTCTTTGTGCCCTAACGGCATTTGCAAAGAGACTAGAATATATAGAGCTGGAGAGGTTGCTGAGGTAGAGTTCCACGTTCTACGAGGTCGACTGACCGCGCGGAACTGACCTCATCGTCTAGGAAACTTTGAACGAGCTATCAACGTCTCATGGTAGGATATTGATGTTGGATAGTGTGGTATGTACACGCTGGAATACGGAAGGAAAGACCGCACTCCATCGTCGCCACACTGGACCTCCTTCGACCCTACATATCCTCTTCGCCGTTTGGCCTCACCTTCTATATTCCTTCCCAAACCTCGCCCCCCCCCCCCCCCGGTATTGGAGTTTAGAGGGCTCTTACGCGTCGACACGCCCGTTGGGTAGACCGCGAATGCAAATCATTTGCATAATTCACGTTAAACTTACTCGAGGGACTTGGGCGTAGCGCCCTGGCACCATGGTGACGTTCTGTATAGCGTCGCTGCTGCGTCTGCACACCTTCAGCTTTCCTGCCCTAGCCAATGTGATTAGCGATTACTTTGCGATCCTGGGTCGTCGTACACCGCAGCGGGTCAAATTCTCACTGAACCGTCGTTGGATGTGTACTTTTGGATGTATCTGCGACTGGCATAACTTTTAATACGGAGGCGCAGGAACCGGTCTGTCAAAACACAAATCTTGTAATCTTGCCACTTAAACGCATTAATGCACTCTCCACAATCATGTGTAATCAACTGATTGATTAATTGGACAACTGATTGATTAACTGGTCAACTGATTGATTGACTGGTCAACTTATTGATTAACTGGTCAGCTGATTGATTAACTGGTCAACTAACCAGACAACTGATTGACTGGTCAACTGGTTACTGATTGTAACTGGTCAACATAGACCACTTTGTTTGACGATCGACTGAGAGCCGCGAAAATATTGATGATAAACCGACGAACGACACCGAAAGACTGCGCTCGCTTTCTTCATACACACTTTCTTATGAATCGTCCATAATGAACGAAGCACAATCGCGCCGTGGTGGCGCAAGATCGCGAGAAATAAACTTGGCAACGTCGGGCGATGGACAGGCTTTTGCCACTTGTATTTTTTCCTGTTTTAAGATTACCTTGACCTTGATAACATCGGACTACAGCAGTTTATATCGACAGCAATTTCCGAAGTTGAGTCACATTATCTGGAAGCGGCTTAGTAGAGTTTACCAAGGATAGGAATTTCATAGGAATGTTTGCTGCGATTTACAAACGTATTCCTCACAATCACAACTATGGAATTTGTTGGGTTGACGGAGCTGAATATCCCTAGTCGGTTTCTGAAAAAGCCGAACCACAGAAGCCGTACACCGAGGTCAGAATCGATTTAAAAGATTCGATTTGGCTGGTGAATTGGCGAAAACCGGTGCACTCTTTTCTCTCGTTACACACTGATCGCGCCCCACAGCAAACTCGACGTTTAGTAACCGTTGGATAGTCCCATAGGACCGCTGGTCGGTACACACTTGTATACCGGACACGTATATTACGTTTGCCGATGGTAAACGTAATCCTATCTTTCGTGGGTATTCGTGTTCCTGTGGTCCATATGTATGAGAAGAGCGCACGTACGTGGATGACACACGGAGTATCGTGGATTGTGCCGGGCAACCTTGAAGAAGCAGAACGAGCGAGGTACTCAAAATCGAAAGTCCAGGTGTTTGTGTTGCGTCGTTGCGAGGGCGCGGATGGTGCGAACCTGAAAAACAGGTTTTTTTTTCAAGACTCATTCACAGGCGCCTATCAGTACAATCCAATATTTAATGTTAAGCCTAATAAGCAACGTTAATTGAAGCTACAAATATTTTTCGATCAAACATAAATACAAATCTATTTTTCACAATCCAAATATGTTCACAGCTCCTAAATAATCGAATAACTCTATTCTGTTACATCAAAAATGTGTGTTTCACTATGTTCAATAAATGTGCTGTGGAAAATGGACAAGTTCGGATTATACTAACATTTTCGCATAAAAAAGTAATTCAGGCATAAGCAAACAAAATTTAGTAGGCACTTCTGAGAGTTTTTTTAAAACGTGAATGTCTAAAAATTCTTACGGGTCGAACGTATATATTCAAGATTTTTTAAATTGTAATCTTCTATCCGAGCGGAAGCGACTAGAGATCGAATAACCGTGGTAGGTTGTTTCGACTCCATGTAAGTGAACAGATATACAAAACACCGGACTGTTTCCATTTCGGGCAGCCTCATTACGATCATAGCCAGCATTCGCGCAATGCATTTCGGGATACATAGTCGGTACCACTACTTATCGGGGTTACCCTATAGCGTAATGCTCCAATGATTATTACTTATGGTCGGTGCAGTAAATTATCGGTACGGTAATATCTACCACCGCAGAATCGTCGAAAGACAATCCCGATAATTTCTCTGACCCATTTCTTTGCGCCGCAGGGTTCACCACTACAACGGTCCTCTTCGATTTCATCAATACGAATACTAAAAACTTTCAACTTGCAAAGTATTACTTTGCACTTTATATTACATTTTTCAGTCCGTAATTGGCTGGAAACACTCACGTCTCCCATTTCCTTAGAAGATTTTCTTAGTCTTAAAGCTACCGACTAATTCTAGAGGTAAAACTGGTCGAGATTCGGGCTGCTCATTGGCTAGCATCCGCCGTCTCCCAACGCCCTGACGTTGCGTAGGGTATCCATTCGACGGCGGACTAGCGAAGGGCCTCACACCCCTCCTTCGCAAATAGCCCCATCTATGCGCCCTACGCAACAAGTCCAATTTTCCCGTTTTATCGACCACCGACTGCAGGGCCCTGTTTCGGGGCATGCAACGGTGCTCGGAAGGTTGCGTCGTTTAGGCGTCAAAATACATGCCTTGGGATGTAACACTACACTGGACGCAGTAGTCTAGGAATACCTTAACGATTTGTAGCGATGATACTGCCATGAACCCCTCCCGGACCTGCCCTTATACTTCTGGAGGTCTATTACATCCGACATGGAAGAGGGTACGGCATTACCGGTAATTCAATTTCGATAAATTCCCCCGGAAGGATTTAATAACGTGGTAAATGCCGGTACGAGAAGCCCAGGATCATTGGCGCCGTTTTCGTTGTCAGACAAGGATAATAGCTGGCACGATATCGCTCGAACTCTACCACCCACATTACGACTCGCCACCGACGCTGAAGACGAGCGAGACGACGGTGTTGGTCCAATTAATTCCGGACTAACGGCTTCCTCGGCTTGGTGGGCTAAGTACACCGGTTGTAAAGATGAATAAAGGTCACGTGTTTCCTGTCCCTCTTCCTATGTCTCATTCTCGCGATCGTTCAATGACGCGAAAACTCGTCGCAGAACAAACGCTGTTCGGAAAATTCTTATTCGTTTATCGCGCCCTGATAACACCGGATGGACGTCAAGGTGTAGGTCTCATGTAGGAATCAAAAAGTACGCTTTTGAATGGGCGGTCTAACTTTTGCAGGCGCAATACTAAGATTAGGACCCAACAACGAATGCTTTTTTGGACATCATAAGCCTAAAAATGGAAACCCAGTTTGTGGACTTTAGTGTACTAAATGCTCACAAATGGACCCTTTGGTGTTGTCAGGGGGTTCTTCTACTGTCTTGTTTGAAGTTCTTCGCCTACCTTCCCAGGTGAAAAGAAATCGTTTATACATAGATTATATACAGCGCTCATGTATGGAATTGGGCATATATATTCCGTATTAAATTTGTATATAATGAACATACAGATAATTAATTTATGTCTAGAAGATATAAGAACTTTATAAATGATACATATGGAATTAATGATGAATTATGCGCTGACTGTATGAAGACCGTATACAAAATTGTGTGTCTGTTTATTTGTATGTTCATTGTATACAAATTTAATATGGAGTATAATATGATTTACTATGGAATATATGTACCCAATTCCATATATGAGCGCTGTACATACTTTTATATAAACTATTTTTTTCCACCACCTGGGTTGCGACATTGTTGGTTCGATTATTATCGCATAAAGAAAAATGGTTAAGGGCTTGAACACTTTCGAGTACCCCTAGGTTTATCCAAATTGTAACATACAGCGGTGTCAAAAATGAAATTAAAAACGAATTGGCCCTATAAGTAGTTGGAAAAACGGTTTTTATCCATCTTTGCTCAGTATACTTATGTCCGTTAACGTAGGATGACGTCAGTTGCGAGATCCGCACACTTAACACCGGAATTAGCGTTCACATGATAGACCGATTTAATGCAGGGTCAATATTAACCGGCGTAATGACTAGTTACACGGGCGACCGGCGGGATTAATCGCCGCGGTCACGGCATGATAACAACCGGCCTCAAGCAGCAGTGCTGTATGCGATCCGTCGGACTTCCTGCACACCCCGGAGTCGATGAACGTTGCTTATGTCGATACGGATTAGATGCGGAGTCGATAACGATGTTACTCATTGCTCTACTAGCGGAGTGCATCCAAGAGACGCCAGTGGCTGACGTATGTAAATATAGCAGTCTTTAATTTATAACCAAAAAACTTTCCTACTTTTTCGGTTCCTAGTTTATTTCGTATGCTATTTATATTATTCCTAGATTGTATACAGTCCAGAGTTCCGGATCAGATCAATTCCGAGGATCACTTGGGATTATTTTGCGTACCTATAAGCAGTGTGCTTATAGGTACGCAATACTACCTATAGTTGCAATACTATACAAAAATTGTTCGGAAACCCGAACAATTTTTATATTCAGTTGAATTGAATGTCGCCTGAAATTCAGCGGGTTTTTGTATGCTGCACATAGCCAAAGAGCTCGACGTTGGGCTTTGATTAAGGGATCATCACAGTATGATCCGTCGAAAAATCGCTGATTTTCGCGATTTTTTTTAATGGTTAGGATAAACTAGTCGGTCTGGTTTTTTTTTTGACAAATCAAGGCACTAATGAAGAGTACAAAATTATTTTTTGTTATAAATTATTGAAAAGTCCGATTAAAAAAAAGGTCTTGCACAGTGTCCAGGTTTGCGGCCTGAATCTTGATCTGAAACAAAAATTTCAAAAAGATTATTAATCTGTAGGAAAGCCGCTATCGTCCTATGGAGATTTTAAAAAATTTGACATAATGATGGCGGTTTGAACAAAACGTGTCGAATTTAGCCTTTTTTTCGACAGTTTTTCGTAAAGAAAAATAAGAAGATAAAAAAAAGCTTCCATAGGACGATACAGAATGACGAGAAGAATGTTCTGTCCAAATTTGAAATGGATAGCTTGAAAACTCTTCCCTTGACAGTGGACACCATTTTGAAAAACACCATTTCGAGATAAACGCGTTCGAAGTGAGAACTTTTCATATAAATCGTTTACTTACGATCAATCGGCGATGCCTGGTTCATTGAAAATAATTCGAATTTCTAATGAAGTATGTTTCATATTAATTTTGTTGCACTCTGTCTCGTCTTCTCGCCGTCGCTGTCGCTGTGAACAAAACTTAATGCACTTGTTTAATTTTGTTAAGCCCGTGGAGATGGCGTGAGGTATTACACTAGAGTGGAGATTGAGAACGCGAGCAGCGAGGCGCTGTTGAAAGAGGTCGCTTACAAAGAGGATGAGCGGAAAAGAATCGAGACATGGGGAAAAGACAAAATGAGAAAAATAAAATCACTTTTCACGCGACAGAAAAATTTATTTCCATAAAAGAACGCGCCATAGAAAACACGTCACGTCTGAGCGATGCTGGAAGCATCTGAGCGTATAGTTGGAAATTCCGCTTATGCTTTCCCAACAATATCACATAGTATGTGTCACCCAAGAGATGAGCTTGTAAACGTGGGAGGATAGAATAAACGCGAGACAAAGAGGACCGTCGTTTACAAAGAGGCAAATGTGAAATCAAGCGAAATAGAAATTCAAGACCGGGTTAATTAAAAAAATAATAGAACCACTGGAGCTGATTTACAACGTCGCTCATCAGGCATTTTTCCCTTTTTCTTCTTCATTATCATCATGTTTGCTGTCCTCCGTTCGAGAGCAACCAGGTTCACCTTCGGCGATCCTAATTTAATATTTTCGTAGGGATTTTCTTAAAACAAATTCAGAGTTATCGAGCTCGTAAACCTTCCGGAGCACAAGCTGGTGGCTACCAGCATCTGGCTTGCGCTCCACGTCTTCCAAACGTCCTTACGAAGTAGAAAAGTTAGTTTTCTCGTCGACTACTCCCGCCCGTCGTCGACGTCGTCGTCTTCGGCGATATTTGCGAACGTACCTCGTGGGGTAGAGTGCAGTGACGTACGGCTGCTAGTATGAGTATGTACCAGCAGCAGAAACTCACTGCTCCTAGTACACACTCCCACCGAAAATCCTGTCGAGCGTGCAATCCCTTCACACCAGGAGAATCTTAAACCCCTAGACGAGTAGGGGGGACGTAGGCAGTCACAAGAAACGTGATCGAATCATTTGCTTCGGCTCGGGCGATTCCCGATCTCCGTTAAACTTCACTTTGTAACCGTTGCGTGTAGAGGTCTGTTTTTCTAAAACGTAAAAAGTGTCCCAGGTAAAAAAATTATATGAGGTTATTTGAAAGGCTTTATGTACAAGCTATATGCGAAAGTGGTCATGTAGAATTTTCATATATTTTGTATAATTTATACGAAATATATCGATATTATATGGTTAAATGCTGCCTATAATTTTGCAGAGTTTCTTGACAATATGTACAAAGTATATACAATATGTTTGTTTCTATTGTTCTATATATCGAAATTGATTCTATATTTTCATACAGATTAAACTAAATATATGAATAAAAAAGTCAAATATAAATCAAAGCATAAATGCAATGTAAATGAAAGCATGAATGCTGCGTGAATCAAAGCACTGAAAGCCCTTGTTTTAATCGCAGTGAAAGTACATTAATTAAATCAACTAATTTTTTTTCATGACCAAACGTATAACGTGTAACAGGAACAATACTATCGTGACGATACAGCATTTCGATGAATGAACGCCGAGTGAAGAGAGGACACCAGGTACCCCTGTCTCTGTTCGCAAACAGAGCGTCAAGTGAGCGTACGTGATTCACATTAAAATGCGCATATTCAGAGCTCACGCTTCTGGAATATGCGTGGCATAACTCGACGCTCATTTGCACTGACTTTTTTTCGCACTACAATATTTACTCCTGTGTTTAATTATTATTTTTCGTTCTCATGGGGGAAGCTTTGTTTTCATGAAAAAAAATTGTCGAGATTTTATGCCAGCGTGCTCAGAATGGTCTAAAGCGTCGAGAAACGTGGTTAAGAAAAACTGTTAGGATGTATGATGAAAGGCTTAACATTTATATTACCATAACTCGTTAACTTCACGACAAAATACACTGAAATTTGAATATCATGTAAGAGTATTGGTTGATCTTCACTTGGTAAAGATTTTATTAAAATTGTTTCATGCATTTCATTTTTATGAGGTCTTTGAAATTTACAAAAAATTCCTTAAACGTTCTAACTCAAACAAATTTGTTGTTGTCGGGCTAAAACTACGTACTAAATGTGAAGAAAGTGATACAAACATGTTGACAGGATTAATTTAGTAATTCATTATGCATGTATCGGTAAGCATTGCAGTGACGAATAATCGGTAGTGCCCGTCAGATCTGGCGAGCGAGACGTGGGTAGGCACTGCTAAATCAAGTTTCTAGATTGCCGCCGTGTACGTGGATCCGTGGGAATAGAAACGAAGGCAAAAAAGTGGCTGTCCCAGAGACTCTGGAACTTTTCCAATTAAAGCTCTCGTTATCTCCGATGATCGGGTAAGAGGGGAAAAGAATGAAACCTGGAGAAAGCAGCATTGGGTAGCCAGGCGGATATAAAAGTGGTGCTCGCCGGTCTCATTAACGCCGGAGCGTCCCGTAACAGCCGGACGATGCCTCTCCGACAAGCTAAAACGAAGTCGATGCAGGATTGGGCAGAAAACTCTGATAGCCAGAGATGCAGTGTACGGATACGAGGTAGAAATCAGAGAGCAGAGTTTTATTTCGAATCCCTCGGCTGCGACAGAGTGGAGGGTTAAAACGTGCTATATATCGTTGCGTCATGACCAGCCCACCGTGTAACCTAAAAGTACTGAATTCTGATGGTGGGACTAATGGAGAAGGGGAATATCACTGGCGCCTGGACACAGCGACTAGGGTATAGCCAACTCGAGCTTTCGATTCCCATCAACCCCTCTGTGCACGGCGTAATACACGCTTGAACGAACTCCCTGTGGCGCGATGCGGTCGGCGTAGCTGTAGGTACGGGCTGTCGAATTTTGTTCGTTGCCCCGATGAATGCACTACTTCTCGATCGAGCTATTTTGTTGAAAATCAACTAGGCGTTAAACTATGCCAGATTGAAAGTCGATATTTCATTTCGGCTCGTTCGCCAAATTCGCTGAGGCTTTTCCATCTCGGTGGCCTATATAAACTGCAAGGAAAACTGAGAGGTACACGTTTTGCAGCTTGATAGATATTTTCGGTACGAATTTCGCGCAGACCCAACGTTTATCCGAGCACTTGACGACGAGAATGTAATTAACCCGTCGATATACTCGCAATGTGAGAATTTCTCTCAACCTTTTCGCTATTTTTCATTATCTTGTATATATTGTGGAAAATTGTTTGTCTGTTTGTCTGTTTGTCTGTTTGTCTGCCCCAGCCCCCTTAATTAAGGTCCGTCCCAAAATTATAAATTTGTATTTATGTTAACCAAAATAATGAAAGTGTACCCCTTCTAAAAATTTGCGATTTTCGAGGGTCTGACTTTAAAAATCTGTAAAAAATTCAGAAATCAAGATATCGTATTCCGCCTTGCGGCATTCTCTTCGTTAGAGAGTTTTCTCTCGAACGCAAAAAGAAAACCCAGGTTTGGTCGATCGAAAAAAAAGTAACTTCGATTTAGCCAAGTGTCGAAATTTCGAAAAAAGTGAAAAATCATTTTTTGCATTTTTCTCATCGAATTTTATGTTTTTCGGGCAAACAATGGTGCTTTTCGGAATCAGCTGAAAACTTACCGTCGGATAGGGTCTTCAAACTTTACGAAATCGAAAAAAAAAAATTCTCGATTTCGTAAAGTTTGGACGTTAATTTCACGTTAATTTCCTTAACGATCTAATTTTGATTTCTCTTTTCCTCAATGATCTAATTTTGAGCGCGAAGCTCGCTCGCCACTACAACCCGCTTCTTTGCATACAAAATATCACAACTCAATATCTTTGGGCAATATCAATGCAAACGCGTATCATCGAAGAAAGTGATGACAGACAGACCAGGGCGGGACAAGTAGCGTGTAATACCTTCAGTTGTTCCGGGTGACCCGAGCACTCGAGGACGCTCGCAATATCGATACTCGATTTACTCTTGTCGCTTAGTCGTGGTATGAAGGTATCTACAGCCTCCTCTCCGGTCGGCTCACCGAGCGACCGGACAGCCCATCTATATGCTTTAGCCGGTGCCGGCCATAGAGGGTGCGAAGTCGAAAGAGCTTGATTTGAATATAGTGTATCGTATAGTGCACCCTCTCGCCCACGCCCACGCACACAGGCATGCACATAATATACCAAGGTATATATATGCCTCGATGTAGATATCTCGAGAATATCATGGACCGGTGGTAGCACAGCACAGTTGCAGCGGCGATGGCATTTTCCAATTCCGCATAGCCGCTCTATTTGCGTGCGAATCCGGAAGCCGAAAGGAGTGGTGTGAGAGGTGGCGAAATCCGGAAACGGCCAGCTAAAATTCGAAGCACCGCGCGGCACAGCCCGAGGTTATGCATCCGCACCCACGCGAAAACCCAAGCAAACGACTGGCAAAGAAACTTTTGATTAAATTGATTCTTCGCTCGGCTCTGTCGCTTTTTTTTTCTCTCTCCTCTCGTCGCATACACAGACGCATACACGAACACTTTAACCGTAGCCTCTCGGCGGCGCTTCCTTTATCTGTTTCTGTGCCCTGCGGAAAACTCTCCGTGCGAATAACAGTCGGGAATTACGACACTGGTGGACCAAACGGCTGGCGCGCGTTCCCGCGTGCACGGCTAGGTGAGATATATTAGAGTCAGCTTGAGAGTCCCCTCGGCGTAATTCAGCGTAGCCTGTTTGTTGTGACGAACGACGGGCCAATCGACGCGACGAACGACGACGTAACTGTGACACTAGTTCAGCACGGTGTTAGTAACGTTAGTGATAATAGTGGTGATATTAGCAGCAGTAATAATAGTGGTGTATTACGCCAATTGTGATTATACCCCGTGGAAAAAAGTATACTTGGAATTATAATTTTTATATATCCATGGATATATAGGAAATTCATACTATATATTGTTTATATATGATATACATCCGAGATATTAGAACTTTTTGACGCTTTATATGTTGTTAATTTGTATCAAAGATATATAGACAACACATACCGAATGTAAACTTGTTGTATCCGAAAAATATAATCAATATATTTTTGGTTTACAGTTCAAGACATTTCTTATATACAACCATATATATGATTTATATTTAGCATACATATGAGATACATAGTACTTATATAATTCATGTCTTCAGAATATATAAATTATATACCTGGATTCTATAAAAACTGCACTTACGTTAAATACGTAGGTTATAAAAAATAAAGTCGATAAAAAAAAATTGAAAAAATGAAAACTAAACAAATTAAAAATCATAATGTTATGTAATATGAAAAATATTATATGGGGGTAGTAGTAGAAGTTATACCAGAGTCAAAGTTTCAACATTCATTGAACATGTTGCTTTGGTCCTGCGGAACTAAGTCATGGTAATGATGTCCCTGTGATGTTGCTGTGGTGGTAGCTGTAGCTATAGCGATGGCAATAGCAGTGTTATGGTCGATGCAACTCGGGCGTATGACTCGTTCGTGAAAAGAATAAGTCCGAAGGATTTACAGCGGTCGTGGACTCGACAGGACGGCGAATTCTTCGGGTGCGTTGTACGTGAAATGCTCTTTCGAGTTCGCAGGGGTGCACGGAGGGTAATTCACTTAATTCCTCGCTCAATGTAGATTGCGTTTCACCAGACACGACGCTACCCCGTCGTACTTATTTTGCTCGTCGTCGACACACTGAATAATATTTCAACGTTTCTGCTTCGGACTCCACCGAGAAACGTTTCCTCGTTTCGCTTCGTTTCTTCCTTGTTGGTGCGTCCGTTCATGCGTCTATGCCATGGTCTGTATTCCCCCAGTGTACACTCGCCGCGCGCTAACTCTCTCGGTCCGGGTAATCATTTCTTTCCGTCGTCAAGCCCCGCGTAGTCCGTGCGAAATAATTCTTACAGATGTACGAGTGGTCCGCTGTGGAAATAAAACGCACGTTAAATTGATGAGAGGGAAAAGCTCGCCGGGCGACGGCACCCGAGGCTGATGTATATACGAACGAGCGTTCAACTTTCCGGTGGTTCGTAAACCTCGTCGTCGTGTATTTACGTTTGTCGAAAGGCCAACGTGCCTACCGGAAAGCCAGGTACGCGCTGCAAATCAGTGGTCACACAGGGACGTTAGAATCGTCTGGTTCCTCTATGGTTCCACGCTGTGTTCTGACTATCCACGTTGCGCTGCCTCCGCCCGGTGATTGACAAAGGGGTGATTAGTAGTGACAGAGGGACGAAAATTGCCACTTCACTCTCCGAGTGACTAATTGCGTTCGTGAGGCCGAACGTGTGCATGCCTATGTCTCTGACTTTATTTGATTATCGGCAGCCACGAAGTTCGCAAGGTGAAACTAACTAAATCTACTGTAGCATATCTGGGATAGAGCCATTGACGTTCCAGCGCGCCACGTCTAAGGCGAACAAAGGACGCGGGTTTATAGTATTGATGGATTCTGCGGATGTAATGGTTGTTTGAGTGATGTGCGAGCCCCGGAATAGACATCCGAAATATTCTCGCCGGTGTTAATTGTTCCAATGATTATCTGCCGGTGTGCTGTATTGTGTAAGACGGGTCTGTAACGGACAAGAGAGATTGCACTAATACTAATATGCATAGAATGTTGCAACCTACACTTTGTACATAGCAACCTTCATCCTGTCCTGTAGGTTTGAAACAGTTGTTTACGCTATATAAATATTGAGCTGTCGATAGTACATCGTAGATTGCATGCACTTCATGCATAAATCGTGGAAGCAGGTGATGCACTGCTCGCAATGTAGGTAGATGTAATGGGAGGCTTTTGAAACGACAATTATCCCGCGCAAAAAAGAAAGTGTGAAAACAGTTAAAAAAAGTATTAAAATAGTATAAAAATCGAAGTGTCCCAAGTGTGTCGTGTTGGACAGTCGGATATTTGGGAAATACTTCGAAGTGTTGCCAAAGAGTATTAAGTATTAAAAACGTGATATAATAAATATTCAAATATCAAGTATTACGGAATTATTATGGTGAAGGTTCGAGTATGAAGTATTAAAAAAGTATTGCATGCAATATTTAAGTATGAAGATTTAAGTAATTGTTAGTTTAATATTAAAGTATTAAGCCGTTCTTTTCTGGCTATTTTGAAGAAACTTTGTCAGAAAAACAAAATAAAAATAAAAATATATGTCGCCTAAACTACCTTGATATTTTTGAAAAAATAAAAAAAGCCAATCCGGTATGCCTTGTTACTAGTTTCTTGAGTTCTATCTGTACTTCCGTCTCTACGCAACCGGTCCTTGACGAATTATTCGATTTTGTTTCTTTATCCTCATGCTCGTACTGCGCCCCAGCTCGCGTTCTAACATTATTTTCGACTCTGCCGATCCTATGAGTTTCCGTATAACGAGTTGGCAACCCGCACCGGGAAGTTAGTCGCTCGAGAAGAAAAACGAGCGACGCGAGGGGGATGGCGGCTGTGCCATGCGGAGAAAGAAGAAAAAGGGATGAGTACAGCGCGCGGCAGCGAAGTAGGCGGAGGAGAGGGGAATTTGAGGCAAAACGAGTTTCTGTTTTTCTCCGGTAGCATAAAGAGTTTGCGGTTGTTATCCTTATATACAATGCAATATACACTGCACAATGAATGCATACATACATACATAAATACATAACGTTCGTTCTTCCTCGATCCACCCTCCTCCCATTCCCACCATTATATATCTTCGCGCAGCTCTAAATGCCTCTTTCAACCGGCCTAGGCTTTCGGAGGAAGTACAAGGTTCCCGTTTAAATGACTAAACTTTAACTCGCGTATGTAAACTAATGCAACCCCGAGGCTTTTCGAAGAAATTGCAAACAGCTCAGTGGGGACTTTTTTCCTTTTTTTGACACCACCTCGTCGACGAATCTTCATTAGGAATGGGCGATGTTTACCGATTAATTAAACATCGATGTTTTTTTTTCTGGAATAATCGAATCATTTTGTCGATGTTTCTTTAACCGGATTAATCGATTGCCAATGATTTTCTCTCGAACATCGATGACGATTTTTTTAGAACCGTCTAGTTACGAAATAGCCCTAAAAAAATCTTTAAGCAAATATTGCGCTGCTCTGGATGGAACTCCCGACTTCAAGTATATGATTTTGTAATCAAAATATTCATAAATGATGAATTTATCCCGAAATCATCTACATAATAATGTTACATATTGTGTTTGTTTTACCCGGTAATTGGATACTCTTTGGTCGACGAAAACAACCGATGTTTCGATGTTTCTTTTTAACATCGATGTTCATATTCAATGTTTTAAATAATCGATTGTTTCAACATCGATGTTTTTTCCGAACATCGCCCATCCCCAATTTTCATCCCTCGTTAATTATTCCCCGCTCTTTCGTCACTGAGTCACGTTGCTCTTTCTTAGTCCATGGCATCTACTTCAAGTGCTCAAGATAAGTATATAGTTAAGTCAGGTGAGAGCTGGAGACCTGACGAGATTTGCCTTCGATCGCACTCCGAGCAAAGGACGACATGTCTCCTGTCTTTTAGCTGCCCAACCGCACATGTCTCTCGTCGGAAGTGCAGTAACGAAGAGCGAAGCTCCTCCGGCAATTTACGTGGTTTACACTGGGGGCTACACTTCGTCGAAGCCGTCGCTATACAGCAGGGACGTTCAAATGCAATTTCAGCTTCATCCCGCTCGGTACAGTGCGTTGCGGTTATATGTAACAAGTAAAAGTTACGTCCCCCGAAAGACTCAATTTATATGGCGAGTGCTACTGACTATTTTAATTGATTGTTGTGTGTGTGTGTACATACAAAACATCCTGCTGTACTCGGCGACCGAGTAGGTTTTGTTGAACGTAATAATTTCGAACTGTTCTCATTCTAACTGTCTTGACAGTATCTCCGCTAAAAATATAATACGCTCTTATCAACCTGTTTCTTTTCTGATCTCGTGATCATGACTCGGAAAACATTATCGAATAATGTTATGAACCATCTTACTGAACCATCAAGTTCCAATTTTGTTCACGACAAGAAGAATAGAGTCATATTATACTTTCCAGAGCAATTGTGATGGATACACTTATGGAGATAAGTAAAAGTAAACCTTCGGAAAACTGCGATATCGTCTTATGAGGTAACTATCAGAGGATATTGGAAATAAATTGTATTATTGAAACTAGTAATTTTGTTTAACAATTTAGCTTTACGACAAACAAAATTGCTATGAACTTTCAATGTAGTTTCTCGCATACCTAAAAATAAATATGCAACTTTACTTGAAGAAAAGTGATTGGATGAACAAAAATTGAAATATTTGTACACCTCTGTTGCAGGGTATTTCATACCTATTATTGAAACTATCTACGAAAAGTCCCCAGAAATACCAACTACAAATATTTTGATTGGTTAACACCAATAATTTTGTTGTTTCTCTCACCTAAATCTTCGACCCATATATATTGATTTTATTCCCCGCGTTTTATATTGTAGATAACTGCGACAAGAGTTAAATGCCGTTTATATTGTAGTTACATATTGTCGCCTTCGTGGCTACGCACATATCGCACGTTACACACGTACATTTGAATAAAACACGCGCGGCATTACTTTCGTCTTCTTGTTTATTTTCTTATCGTCTCCCATGCGCGGTTTCCTTCTTTGCGGGGGCTCCAGGAGAGGATACCGGAAATTTCGCATTCCGCTAACGTCAGGTTCGGCATGGAGATTTTACGAGCGCGTCGTGTCGTCGCGTTATCGCTCGCTGCGCTCTCCGAGCTGCCTGCTCGTGGATACGCTCGTTCGCTCCAGGACATCGCGAAGGCGAGAAGAGCGAAGTTTCAATAATCCGCGCTGCCGTGTCTCGTACTCACTTCCCCGGCTTCATCTGCCTCCCGTATACTCCCCTGCGTCTTGTGCCACGGATGCGGCGTACTTGCCGACTTCGTCACGGAGTTTCGTGGCGCGACGAGCTCCGACCGAATACCGCACGGACTAACAACAAACGGAATGCGTCTCGTGTTTATGGTGCGGCTACAGAAACGCGTGTACACCAGGGGGCTACCAAGGATATGACCCGCAGTGCACTGTGTCTCAACTAGGGATCTGAGACTGCGTGGATTCATGAATACACCTACAGAGTGAAGCTTCGAATGTGATACGCAGGATTCAGTACCAAAGCGATTTTGCCTTTCCTATTCTGTTACTGCGAGAGAATAGCTCTTCGCAAAATCGTGTGTCGAACGGTCGCTCAATCGTGTCAAATTTGCACATATATATCCCTCTATATAATAAAAATATCTCGTTACCATAGCAACCGTTACCACAGCAACCGTCACCATGGCAACCGTTACCATGGCACCCGTTACCATGGCAACCGTTACCACGGCAACCATTACCATGGCAACCGTTACCATGGCAACCATTACCATAGCAACCATACCATAGCAACCTTTACCATAGCAACCGTCACCATGGCAACCATTACCATAGCAACCATTAGCATAGCAACCGTTACCATGGCAACCATTACCGCGGCAACCATTAGCATAGCAACCGTTACCAAGACAACCATACCATGGCTTGATTGCCAAGGTAACTCACGGTAATGCGACCTCGCGAAGCGCGCGAGCCATATAACCCTCTAGTAGTTATATATGTAGAGTTCAATCGATAGGTATCGAACCAATAATGAACAAATATTGTCACGAGCTGAGTTGTGAGTATGTCATAGATTATTATAGATCAATACAGATGTAGACATTAGATGACTAACGAACAAGAGACCTGCCTACGCCCTCACGTGGGCTAAACAACCCGACAACCCTGTTAATTAATCTGGTTTTCATCCGAAACCGCATTGCTCGAATTTCACAATAGCCCGATGATTACAACATCAGTTACAAGCAGCAGTTACAAGCAGCGGTTGAAATCATTAACTACGAAACGAACACAAACCTTTCCATCTCACCGAATTGCAAAGTAGAACTTTGCACATTATTTTCTCCTTAGTTTCTATTTTTTACAGAGCCTTCTCTATGAGAAAGCCAAGATTAATAAATAAGTTTCTACACAAAGATAGCTTAGTGAACAATAGAGATAGAAATCAGTGAGAAAGTATTGTGCATAATTCTGCTTTGCAACTTTTTTTTATGTATATTGTTGTCAATCCAAGTTTTTGGTAGGAGAAACTCCTCTATGAGCCACCCAAATAAAAGTTATAGCCAATTTTATATCATCGCGCGGACGAAGAGTCGAAGTATTATCTGCGTATGAAAAAGTGTCGAAACTGCGGCCAATCATGCGAGTATAGAAGTAAGAAAGCAGTAGTGACGAGGCAAGGCTAAGGTTCAAACGACAAGAAAAAACGACATCAAATGAAATACTGTCGCCTTCGGGAGTCGAGCTTCGACTAGCGGAGCGATATATGAAGGTACGGCTCACGTTCTAGTAGTGCTCGCCACTTCGACCACGGGAGCGTCGCAAGCTCGATGGACCAGAACGTCGCGTCCAGCAACTTTTCCTTCCGTTCAATTGACCGACGCAAACCACGTGGAATTCTCGGGAGCTTTGGGTCGTATCCGCTCTTCCAGAGCAAATGACATACCCTAAAAATAGTAGCAACCATCAGGTAAAGCCGAATGCGAAAACTCATTTCTTGAATCATCGAAAATAATTCTGTTCTCAATCCACGGTAAGTAACTATCATATTCCGTTTGTAGTTACGAAGCGTAATTCGATATACTATGTGGGGTCAGGACAGCAGGATTTGCTGTACGCTAACGCATAATGATCGAATGATTCAAAGAGCGTTTCCACGTCATTTAGAAATGCGGTGGATTATCACGAGCCACGGAGCGCGAAAGTGATTTATATCGATCTATTTCTCTCTTCGCCCACCTCATACGTCGATATTCATGGAAACTAATTGCTCAAACGCGCAAACGATGCGAAGTTGAATTTGAACTATTTCCAGAAATTGGACATATGCCGCACATGTGTCGTAAATGAGGTTTACAATATTTGCCAGGTAAAATTGCACCACATGGACAACTGCTGTAGTTGTAGGGAGGGTTGTAATCAGTCTAGCGTTAGAGGGGTCTCCACGGACCTAGTTTAACCAGAATCTCTGTACTAACTTTTGTATGTATGTACCTGTGCCGGGTTTATCGCTATACGAGTCACCGGTTTATAGAAAATACCTGCGTGCCATACTGGATTATGTGGCGTTACTGAGATGAAATAATTAGAGCAGCGAACTGCAGAGCCTTTGAGATGGATCATAGGATTTACCAATTAATTACGATCAGCCCTTTGTGTCACACACCAATACGGAGTTGATATGTCTGATAGTGTTCGATAAGTAATTAGACGAGATTGGAAGAAATACATAAATGTGCACCTGCTATTACGCGCTCAGAGACCGTGATTATGAATAAAGGCATGAAAAAGTAGAAAAATATAGTTTCTCCAAAAAAATCAGAAACGGTATAAATACACATACTATAATATTACATTTAACATCTCAATATGCACTCTATATTCTTAATATTAATTCATAAGTACATAACTGTAATGACATTGTGAAGCTAATTAAAATGGCATCAATTCATTAAATATGGAAATTATAATATTGATCGTTATATTTAATCAGGGGGAATCAGGTAAACCCCCGGTGGTCGTTTTGAACTGGTCACCTGGCGTCCTATAATTATAATAGAAAAAGCAGAACATGAGTAGTTAAGGATGTCATCATATTTCGGACCGGTGCCTCGAGTTAAGTCCACTGAAATTCTCGTACTTACTTCGATCCTGTCACAGCACATGAACGGCTGTATACATTGCCAGAGTCTTAACCCCTTTTCATCCAGCGATGATTTACGTTCAACGAAAATTGTTTTTAAGATTGAATAGCCCGTAATAGTTTTGCTCCTGTTCTCTCCACAATTGATACGCCATTGCTTTCTTGGATGGTTGCCCGCGGGCACAGCGTAAAAACTGCACATTTTACATCTGGGAGAATTCACCAATGAAGCATACACATGTACAACTAGTCACTTGATATTTCCCTGTGTTTTTTAAATCACACAGAGGTTCACGGAAGATTTACATGCTTGTGAAAATAATGCAGAGTTCAGACTTAGACTGCGGTGTAAGAAAAAGATAAACCATAACTTGTTCTTGGCAAAAAAGAACGTCGCATCGGTGTGGTTGAGTGATTTCTCGGATAAATGTATTCGGCGGAGGCAACCGAGAAGAGGCCCGTGCTAGATAGAGCGATATGATTAATGTGCCAGAAATCTTCCATTACTCGTCCTGCGTCATTCGCCCGACAATAATCCTCGCAGACGTCTGACACGAATCACAATTTATTTCAACGCTGCGAAAGACGAAGCGAACCGGTCGAACAGCGATAGATAGGCGCAGACTGGGAAGGGGAGGAACTGCAGCAAGTTTTATGACTAATATACGATAATGCGCTATCTAATACATATCGCTATATATACATATATGTATATAAATAGATTTGTGAAAGGGGAAGAGAACCCGACAGAATTGGAGAGCCGTCAATACCAGCCGTTGCTAGAGATGTGACGCGCGGGGGGGGGGGGGGGGGGGGACCCTCAAAAAGGGGACGACGACGGCAAGGTAATAGTGCCTAGCAGAAAAGAGACGCGAAGACCGACCGAACTTTTCTCCTTAGTTAAAGTATCAATATTTTTAGATGGCTCTTCGGGCTTGCCGTCATACTCATACTTTACCGACTTTACTTTCCCTCTTTCTACATCCATACTGTGTACAGCTATATCGAAGACCCGAAATCTCATTTTCTCTTTGCGAGGCTATTGATTTTTGTCATTCGACCTGAATATAATCTCACCGGGCATGGGATAAGTTATAGATGCGCGAATAGTCCAAATGTTGAATTGCGAATTGAATAATTGCGCGACTGTGAGTCGAGGCGTTCTGATAGATTTTTTTGCCGATGCTGCAATGAAAGTTCACAATGACCCGAATGTACAGGATGCAAAATTAGGAGGGGACGAGACGTTTAAATAATTTTTGACGATTTTTTGAGGCGTTATCAAGGAGTTTTGAGGCGTTTGCAAAACGTTTCTTGCCACTGTGAGTCGAGGCATTTTGCTAGATTTTTTTTCAGACGAACCATACACAGTTAAGTACTAATGTGTTTATATTTTGTGCCGTTCATTTTCTCGGCTACCGCAAGCTTAACGTAACTTTTGTAAAAGGGCGGTGAATGTCTATGGTCCACATAGCCTCGGGAGTGGGGATTGCGCTTCTCGAAGTGTTCGAACTGGGGAAGGAGTAGGAGAGCGCCGTCGTTTCACCAGAAAGTTGGCTGTCTCGCGCAGCCACCTCAAAGCAAACTGCAATAGTCCAAGGAAAGTTTGAGCAGGATCGAGAAACGGGTGGGCATCTGGTAGCCAAGTGAACGCAGCCTGTGTCACAATATTTCTTCCTGAAAATTATAAGAGTTATATCTCTCCTCTATTTGCTCAACCTCTGGAAACTCGCCTCCACCCTTTCTCCCTGAGTGCGGCGGAAACGAAAATAACGTCTGGCAGAGAGGAGTCAAGGAAGATATAGAACGAGACGCGGAGAAGGAGAGGAAGGGAGACAAAGCGTCGAACAATAATTCGAGAACTGGCAAACGAATTAGGAAGCAGCAGTAGCGATGGCAGTACCATGGAGCAGCAGCAGCAGCAGCCGGACGGCAAAAACAGCGAATCCGTAATCTTGTTTCCCCAGCGTCGCGCCAGACCAGCAGCACAGAGCTTTATCCTCTCGTCCCCAACTGGCGAACGTATAACAGACGAGAACTTTCGCTAATCGACTGTGATTAGCGAACGTTAAATTCTAATCTAATTAGACTCTAATTAATTTCTGTTTGCGCTTTTGAATGCAACCCATTGTTGTATAGAAATACGCACGTGCCTCTTTGTAAGTAAATCGATGATGGCTCACAACTGCTTCGGATCGGAAAATGCAGTGTTTTCGGGGGTAGAATATACGACTTCGGAACGATGGTATAGGTTACAAGTCGATATTTTCGAAAGAAAAAAAATTGAGGTCGATTTTGGCGATTTTCGGTCCGGAGTCGGATCTATGATTTTTTACAAAAAAAATTGTCGCCAAAAATTATTTTTTTCAAAATCAAGTAAAAAGTACTGATAACCAGTGTTTTCGGGGGTAGAATATACGACTTGAGAAGAACAATGGTATAGGTTACAAGTTGATATTTTAAAAAGAAAAAAATTTGAGGTCGATTTTGGCGATTTTCGGTCCGGAGGCGGATCTATGATTTTTTATAAAAAAAATTGTCGCCAAAAATCATTTTTTTCAAAATCGAGTAAAAAGTATTGATAACCACTGTTTTCGGGGGTATAATATACGACTTGAGAACAATGGTATAGGTAACACGTCGATATTTTCAAAAGAAAAACATTTGAGGCAGCTTTGCGCTATAGCGCTATAGCGCCCGAGCTGCTTGTCAAGTAAAATGGCAGCGGACAGTGTTTTCAATACTGGGATCATTCTGTCGGCTTGCTAGGTCGTACACCCGCTATTACCCATCGCCAAAGACTTTATCGGCGGAGCAATCGCTTTCAAGAGATCCGCCCGTGATAGAAGAACTCGAAGATCTTAACGGATAGGAAATAAGTACTTCTAGCTAACACGCACCATTCTCTCTCACCAGCCTTTCGTCGGCACAAATCGGGAGCCCCTGCCCATATATTTATATACCTACCATCTGATACCAATTCTCGTGCAATCGCATCACACGGACGTTACGACTTAATTCTTTTTATCGCCATCCTCGCATCGCAAACGTAAGATCGCAAAGTCTCGACCAAAGCCTCGGGTTTTGGACAATTTATTATGCTACGGACATCGTTCGGGAACGTAAAAGTAGAAGGAGGGCTGAATCAAAGTACGTGCGGCATGATAATCACGATTCGATTCAAGTCCCCGAGATGAACTCTAATCGTCTGCAATTTTTATTTATTTTATTCCTGGTACGAGAGAAGAACTATCGGCCATCGATTGGTGTATTTTCCCACTAAACGGACTGTGCGTTTTAAATATGAAACTAACAGTCATACGTATGGCCGGGTCAACGCGCGGATATAGCTGGATAGATTAAGCTGCGTTCTCGAAAACGCGTTTGTCACTCACTCATCGACTCGCGAGAGCCAGATGGAGTAAACGAGAATGACAGCTTGCGGAATGAGCGTTAATCGGTGCTCGATTTTCATGCGAGTTTTATGTTTTTTCCCCTCTTTTGCATTCAGCCCGTTTCGATTTTCCCGGCCCATCTATGTTCCCCACAATTTATATATTCATCCCTATAACAACACCCTGCACATAACGCTGACGTTGTCGATTTTTTTTTCCCCGGACTGCCCGCCCCCTCTTTTTCCATGCGCTCAACGTGCCCGGATTTTTATCGAAACGATCATCAATCACCCGGACGGGCCATCGTGACCGGGAAGTGTGTTTATTAAAATGGCACGACGTGCCTGAGGCGAAGCTATTGTCGATCGAACAGGGCGAGTGTTCCGATGTAGTACAGCCGCGCTTGCCACGTCTGTCAATGAATTTGGCACTCCTAAATTCGAATACCTCTCGTGTGCCGCGTGTGTTCGCGTATGCGTCATACACACGAATATTTCGCGGAAATTTTGAATCGATCGATGTCAGTAACGAGAAACGCAAGGTGCAACAACTAATTCAATTGGCAAGCCCATGAAGTGCTTTAGAAAGGTGTAGCGAACGTCGGAAAATGCATTTTGACATTCTATTTTTCGACGCATCGACTCGTATGCACGAAATTTAACTCAGTGTCATTAATCCTAAACCTGAACACGTAATATAATAAATATCAATATAGCAAGACCGACTAGCGAAAAACCGTTAAAGAAATGTCCGCCATATTAAATAAGTGACTTTAATTCAATTCGAGCGCATTCAGTTTACCTCTCAAACCGATGCGCCACATTGTCAAAACAACAGCCGCTTCAACACAAACCTGAGTAAACATGCTGTTATAGTGTAGAAGGACCGTTTTTGGCCACCTTTGGTCCAATTGTGGCCACCAAGTTTAAAAAGATTTAATTGCTTATGTTTATTAAATAAAACAAAAATGGGCTTCACAATCTTATCAATTTGTATGAATACTTTCGTGGTATCAGCTTTCGAATACGGAAAAACATATATTTCAAATTAATTACAGAAAATGGCCACACACGGTACAGTGGCCACAAATGGTACTTCTACCCTATTCCCTCATATTTTCATACTTCACGCAGTCTTTACATGTCATTTTGTCACTATACACAGTTCTTCGTTACTCTTAGTCATCGTCCAGTCAATGATTACTTCCAGCAACTACATCTTATCCCCTGGTACCATGATGTCATATTATGTCAATGAGGCTGATGGAATATGATGGATGGGGGGAGGGAAGGAGGGATAGGCAGAGAGGTGCTGACACATTTATGCACGCGCATAGACAGACAGGTAGTCACGGACACTAACACATGTCCATCCAGACAACAGACATTCCACGAACACATTTTTATGAAGCTATTCCCCTCGACGTTGTAGACCATTTGCGCGTGCTGACAGCGAAATCTCGAAAAAGGATTTCACGAAAATAAATCTTCCTCTACGTTGAAGCAATACTGTAGAGCGAAAATCATTTTTGTTGTGACTTCGGTCCTTAGTCTGACGACGTGGTGTGTATCGCGAGAATTCGAAAACTTGGTCGTTCGTCTCTCTACATCGATAATGGTGCTAAGAGCTCTTCAATATTCGTTCGATGGCGAGCGGTTGACAGTTGGAATTCCCGACAGACGGTGGCCTAAAGAGCACGTTAACGCAAGTACCGGGCGCTAGGTCGTGCCAGAAAGTTTCCGCAGGCACGGACATTTAGCTGGCTAATTAATTTGCCTTCCACGGTCATTATCCCGGACGCAGGAGGAATATTAAGTTTATAAATTCTTGATGTCCGTGTGCTTCGTTGTTTCTGGCGAAAGGCTTCAATGATAGTACTCAGGAACGAAGAATTTACGAAAAAGAGATCTCTTGAGAATTAAATGAATGCTTAATGAGAAAAGTATTCATCAATGGATGAGTGGGTGGTAGAAAAACTGGGCCCAACGCAATCCAAAGCTGGGCCACATGATAAGCTTTTAAGGTTTTGAAACGCGGAATTTGCATCAGTGCCATCGAGAAGTACCGAGAATGTGCGTAACATTCTGTTTTCGTTGACCATGAAAATTAATTGTTCATCAAAAAGTCAACGCTAATTAATTTTATGATTATTAGATATTCTTCGGGTCCATAAATATCTCTTTTTCGAGTTTTATATCAGAGACTAGGCTAATCACACGCGCTGGCGCGCGTGCCTGAAAAACTTGCCAAAATCGACCTCAGAAATTTGTTCTTTTCAAAATATCGACTTTTAACCTATGCCATCATTCTCAAGTCGCATATTCTACCCCCGAAAACACTGGTTATTAACCTTTTTTAATCGATTTTGAAAAAAATATTTTTTTGGCGACGAAATTTTGTTTTTTTCTGTCAGAAATCGTAGATCTGGCTCCGGACTGAAAATCGACCCCAATTTTTTTTTCTTTTCAAAATATCGACTTTTAACCTATGCCATCATTCTCAAGTCGCATATTCTACCCCCGAAAACACTGGTTATTAACCTTTTTTAATCGATTTTGAAAAAAATATTTTTTTGGCGACGAAATTTTGTTTTTTTCTGTCCGAAATCGTAGATCTGGCTCCGGACTGAAAATCGACCCCAATTTTTTTTTCTTTTCAAAATATCGACTTTTAACCTATGCCATCATTCTCAAGTCGCATATTCTACCCCCGAAAACACTGGTTATTAACCTTTTTTAATCGATTTTGAAAAAAATATTTTTTTGGCGACGAAATTTTTTTTTTCTGTCAGAAATCGTAGATCTGGCTCCGGACCGAAAATCGACCCCAATTTTTTTTCTTTTCAAAATAACGACTTTTAACCTATACCATCATTCTCAAGTCGCATATTCTACCCCCGAAAACACTGGTTATTAACCTTTTTTAATCGATTTTGAAAAAAATATTTTTTTGGCGACGAAATTTTTTTTTTTTCTGTCAGAAATCGTAGATCTGGCTCCGGACCGAAAATCGACCCCAATTTTTTTTCTTTTCAAAATGTCGACTTTTAACCTATACCATCATTCTCAAGTCGCATATTCTACCCCCGAAAACACTGGTTATTAACCTTTTTTAATCGATTTTGAAAAAAACATTTTTTTGTCGACGAAATTTTTTTTTTTCTGTCAGAAATCGTAGATCTGGCTCCGGACCGAAAATCGACCCCAATTTTTTTTCTTTTCAAAATATCGACTTTTAACCTATACCATCATTCTCAAGTCGCATATTCTACCCCCGAAAACACTGGTTATTAACCTTTTTTATCGATTTTGAAAAAAATATTTTTTTGGCGACGAAATTTTTTTTTTCTGTCAGAAATCGTAGATCTGGCTCCGGACTGAAAATCGACCCCAATTTTTTTTTCTTTTCAAAATATCGACTTTTAACCTATACCATCATTCTCAAGTCGCATATTCTACCCCCGAAAACACTGGTTATTAACCTTTTTTAAGCGATTTTGAAAAAAATATTTTTTTGGCGATGAAATTTTTTTTTTTCTGTCAGAAATCGTAGATCTGGCTCGGGACCGAAAATCGACCCCAATTTTTTTTCTTTTCAAAATATCGACTTTTAACATATACCATCATTCTCAAGTTGCATATTCTACCGCCGAAAACACTGGTTATTAACCTTTTTTAATCGATTTTGAAAAAAATATTTTTTTGGCGACGAAATTTTTTTTTTTCTGTCCGAAATCGTAGATCTGGCTCCGGACTGAAAATCGACCCCAATTTTTTTTTCTTTTCAAAATATCGACTTTTAACCTATACCATCATTCTCAAGTTCCATATTCTACCCCTGAAAACACTGGTTATTAAACTTTTTCTATTGATTTTGAAAAAAATATTTTTTTGGCGATTTTTTTTTTCTGTCAGAAATCGTAGATCCGGCTCCGGACCGAAAATCGCCAAAATCGTCAAAACGTTGGAAGTTTTTATTTCAAAATATCACCTATAATAGGTTAATCAATTTTGCGCTGGTGCACTCTTATAAAGCTTTAAAAGGTTACGGTTGCTGCCCCGCCTGTCCTCTTAACAAATTTTTCAAACTTGACACCAAACTAATGTTGTTTCTCGCGAACTTTCCTGGCAACTAATCACAGCTCTAATAGTTTGCTAACAATGCTTTCCGTTACCCATGAGCTTTTTAAAAGAGGGACACAATCAGGTATATGTCGAAAGACTCAACTGTCTCGATTGACGAAACTGATAAATAATTTATTTTAAATGCATCAATCGTGGAATTTCGTATTACACACATTGCTTGCTCGTGACATGATCATATCTCCAAATAATATCACTTGTGAAGATCGTTTTCTGGAGAAAGACGCTTTATTCGTCGGTGAAAGTATTGAAGTTCAGTACAGCAATACCTAGTACAACGCTCCGTGAATGCAGAGCATTTTCCAGGGGGATCAATTGAAATTCTATTCGGTATTTATACGCAAAAAATGTAATATCGTCTTGAAATGTACAAAATGTGCTCCCCAGTATACAATACTGCCGATGGTTACGAATAGTAGGGAAAGCCATCTGTTTATCATCAATTTTTACAAAAGAAGCTTTATGTAAAGAAACTGTATGAAAATGATTATTTTAACCGTAAAATCTGTAAATGTCCGTGAATGGACGAATGAATCTAACCTACACTTTTTATCGACATGATGCTGCTATGCAAAAATAGTTATGACAGATACTATATAATTGGGCGACTTACAAACCGATGTTGACTTGGAAGTTTAAATATTTTCTTAAACCCAACCAGACCTCTCGGTTATTCTCTACCGAAGCTTCGTTTACTAATTAACCCTTTCTCTTCAGTAAATACTCAGAGTAATCAGTCATGCGCAGGGCTGCAGTATCATGATTTCTTGTTAATACTGACTGCATTAATTACTCCACCAATATGAGTACATTTCAAATTCCTTCGCTACGACAAGAACAACTTCAACGATGATAATGATAATATTAACGCTGTTCTTGTATTAAGACAACTCAGTGGAAACCACTGCGAACTCAATCGCACATGCGGCTTCACCGTCAGAAGGAATTTCCCGTAATCTTTTGGTTGAAATGACGGGTCAACGTTTATCCGTGGTTTTCGTGGTAATTTGCAGTCGAGTCTCCTCCACCGTTGCAACCGAGCATTCCCATCATCGTGGCCGTGGGGTAGACGAGAGAATTCGTGGTTTTCCCGCACATGCGGTGCCAGGAAAGCGCAGTGAACTCTCGCAGAGATCCCGATACGTTTCGCGTTCTTCGTTCGCACCCGTGTATTCGCTTTCTCTCTCTCTCTCTCTCTCATTCGCGCACCTTTCACATCTTCCACGTCTTTCCCGCGTTCTCCTCTGCCCACCGTACTTTATCATCACGCAATTATTTCGCCGGTGCTATAGCTACGTGCGGTGTGGCTGCTACACCGGGCACGCTCCGTCTTCTCCTATACCCAACACGGACTTCTCTGGCTGCTGTTGAGCTTTCTCCCGACGCTTTCTCGTGCTGTCTGGCCTTCTATAAAATATACGTCCGCGTAGGCGTGCCAGTGGTGGTCGGTTATTTATTTTTCCAGTAACTGTAATTTTTCAGACGCTACAGGCCCTTCCACGCCGCGGTCGGCTGGCGCACCCTCGCCGTCTTACTCGAGCAACCTTTGCGTATATACTATATAGGCGGGTTCCTCCCCCCGGTCTCGCGTAACCCGGTGTTTCCATCTTTCTCGGCGTCGTCCGCCACCGACGCCCCCGTGGAAAAATGCAGCAGGCTGCTTTTGACGGGTAGAAAAATACGACGTCGGCGAAGCGGCGGCATTTCTCGAGCTTTCGTCCACAAGGTAAGGGAGACGAAGGGAGGGAGGGGGCGAAAACTGCGGGCATGTGCGAGAGGGTGCGAGAAAGTCTCTCTTTGAAAAAGAATTGTGGGAGGGGTGGGAAGGAGAAGAGGCTGCGTTTACTATGAGTGTCGAAGCGCGAGTGAGAGAAAGGCATATAAGGAAGCGAGAACGCGAAAAGTTATGGAATTGATTTCTCTTGTTGTCGACGGACTGCTATTCCTTCCATTACCTCGCATCTAATCTACCGTGGTTCGCGAACGTCCGACGGCACGATTGCCCTCCACGAGGCAACCGCCTATTTTCTCTTCCTCGTCCTCATCGCCATTCTATGATGTTTTGCTGCCGTTATTGGAGCGGGAGCATTCTGATAATGCCCTTTCTCTATTTCATCCGGTTCCACTCGTGTGCCACGCGCTCCTAGATAAATTACATCGGCGATAGGTGCCTTCATGAAATAATGGGGAAGACTCAAGAACGATGGCGTAGACCAAAAGTTGATATGTTGAAAAGAAAAAGAACGCGTGGGATCGACTTCGGCGTTGTTCGATGGGAAACCGAATGTGGATTTCCAGCATCGCGAACATCGGAAAATCATGGTTTCTCTTAGTGCGTTAGAGAGATTTTTTTTTTTTTTAATTGTAAAACGCACGATTGAAGAAGAAGCGTAATATTAAATATATGAACGCCAAGGTTTACAATGAAAAACAATTAAATTGTTTTATTATGGTCTGATTAACACAACATAATTATTAATATTGTTCTGGATGAAATATTTGGGATAGAATTCAACGATGCAGAATATATTAGAAATTAAATTTACACTCGCACGGCCAAATATCAAAATTAAAATTACAATCTCGTAGCCAAATATCGCGAATTTCTGTTCTATGGGTGGAGAACCCCTGGAGCTCGCGGCTGAGCTTGCGCGCGACTGATAACGGGAGCGAAGTGACCTCGAGGCCTCGCGATGCGCGGCTTATATACCCAGAGGCGACCCACCCCCCTTGTGTTGATATTTCGTTAAATAACAAAGGGGTCTTTACGATTTTCGTACAAGATTAGTGTCTTGTTGTGAAATACTCATAAAGCAATTTCACCGATTGGAAGAAAAACTTCTTGTTTTTGTTCCAAAACAATTTTGGTTATCAATTTTTAAACCACCCCTTTTCTTGTTATCTCCTTTCTGACTCCAAACGTTTGTGAAAAAAAAAAAATGGATTCTACATTATGTATCCGCTTACAAATTCCATGCAAGAACAGATACTTCGTACATAGTGTCAGGTATTTCGGGCGCCCGTGATAAATTTTCCTTGACGTAGTGTACCATATTCGAGCGTGCGATTAGTTTGGATTTGTCAATCGATACTGTCAGGAATATCCGTCGCCGATGGGTAGAGTCGAGTTTATAATGGCATAGCACGAACGGCTTTCCTCCACTTATCATGCAGTTTATCGATGATCGATCACGGGTCCTTCAGCGCTCGAGGTCAGTTCAGAGAGCTGAGATGCGGTGGAATCGACAAGTGCTCTTATTCAAGTTGCGACCGATGTGATAAGGCACGCTGCATTATATTCCACGAAGATCACCTGACCCGAAGCTCAAAAGCTTGAAAACCCTCGATTTATATTAATGGTGAGTTACTCAGCATTTTCTTTCCTATCTAAAATCTTACAGTACCTAAAAAATATTAAAGTATCACACGATTTTTAAATTCTCTTACTTAAAAGATCAGTGGATAAAATATCTCGCATTTTCATATAGGTATGTTTGTCGGTTTAATCGTCCTCTGATAAACAATATGTTTATTTCTATAGTTCTATGTCTTGAAATTGATTCTATAATTTCATATAGTCTATACGAAATATATGAAAATTCGATATGTCTACTTTCGCGTATACATTGTATTATAAAGCCTTTCATATAAACCTCATATAATTTTTTTGCACTTGGGAAGTGACGACCTCTTTATGTAAACTTGAAATAAGCCAACTGTCGCGTCTTTGGGTGGTTGGTTAGACAATAGCAAACATGCCAGTCAAAGGGTGGAATGCATTTTCGTGTTGCGGGCTTTCACCGAACGACAAACAAGATCTATGCAAGCCTTCTGTCTGGATCAGGGTGACTGTGTATTCGTTCGCCGGCATGCATCGCGGATACCGCATCGTGGATACACGTAGCGGAGGGACGCCAGCAGGCTTGTCGCAGGCTCTACAAGCCAAGCGCAGCTTTCCATCGCATAACCCGTGAAATTTCCTCCGCGAACATTCGCTGGACATCCATGGACCAAGTGAACGAGCGCTCCGTCTGCCACCTCCACATTAATTCGATTCACGCGACCAGTGGAGCCTCGGGGACCCCAAGTCGACGATTCACAACCCTCCGTTCCCCGCGCAGAACGCGTCTGGCACGGAATCCGTTGCACGGCATTCCACAACGGGTATCTCCCAGCGGGACTGCGACAAGCTTGGATCTCACCAGCTTTCGACCTTTCGAGTCGGATTCTAGCCTCAATTCTGATAGTTCGACTACTCGATTTCCCCAACAATGCGGGATGGCTTTTCTAATCCCATCCATTGCTCTAGCCAATGGCGCCATTGTCGTTTCCGACAAACGAGCTTTTGCGAAAAACGATTTTTTTATTTGCTTTGTTTGAGCTTTCCACGCTTCGTACGTTATATACGATTACGAGTTTTATGTATGATTATCGCGAACCATAGTCTGGCTTTCATGGAAACTTTTTCAACTATCCTCGGTGTTGTTATATCCACAGTTTTTGTTCCAGCTTTGGAGATTTTGTATTTAATATGTTATATATTATATATTTGCCTTGTTGTAGTATGACAAACTTTCAAAAATGTTCTTTTAGTCCTGAAATTCCAGCTACATAGTTCAATACTCATTTTTTATTTGGTAGCGGAGTTTGTGTACAATCGTAGACCGAGTGCGCTTTATTAAGTTGCATATTGAAATTTTTCTGTGCGTCACAAACGCCCTTACGATTTTCACCCATCGTTTTCCAATATGTACAAAAAATGACGAAATAAACCGTTTGAAAATTCACTCATGTAGGGATTGACACAGTACGTATACAGATAGAGTATTCAGGGTTGGCTAAAAGTGATTTGGAAAGCTGTGTATATAACTGCCCACTAGCAGCTGTTCGGCTTACAGATTTTATAGCACGGATTTTTTTCGGAGCTTTGTAGGCAAGAGCTTAGTGAGGCAGCTTCGCACCCAGTTCAACCTTTTGAACTAACATACCGGCATTCCGCAGTTCGTACCGCACCGCTAACCAACGATCATTTTTACACGCGGCCGATATTGTACCGAGATGCGAGGCCGCACGCTAAAAGCGAGCAACGCGGCGAGAGAGCGTTCGGAATTTCAGTGATGGGGCGATGGTTTACACCCATCACATGTTCCTTCCCCACCTCAGACTACTAAAGGTTCCGCGCGTGCTTTATGTGTTGCACTCACAAGGATTATCTCCAATTTTTCGCTGTTCACTTATCGACAAAAAGCTTTTTCACACACCGCGGTTATGCGCGGTGCTTGGCGTTCGCATTTCTGCCTTCGCTCTACAGCGCAGCGTGTAAATAATGGCAAATAATTTAGACAGACAAGAGCCTACACGATGTGATCGGAAAAAATATATAACCTAACAATACACAGAAATTATTATCACTTTGTAGTTTGCGGAAAACCACTTTCGCGACAGGAATACAATAGACTCTTAACCTCAGTAATAAGATGCTTGTATAAAATAATACGGCGATGTCCGTACTCAGAACACGAAGGAACAAGGATCAAGGCGGTAGAGAGAAGAAAAGAGTCGTTCCGTTCTTCAGGTTGTCGGTGCATTCTTCTGGTATGAAAGGCCAGCTAATATGACATAGAAGCCTTCCACCGTGTTTATTCTTGATTGTGTAATCCGTAAATATGAGAGGTGGTCAGAGTGTACTGGATCTTTTTTCCAGAAGGTAAATGAAAAAATATCACCTATCCTCAGCTCGTCGTTTCCAACGGCCAGCGAACAGTTGATGTCTGCAACCTAACGCCATAAAACAAATGACAAAGGTGGCCGGTGACAACGGATGAAGGAACGCTCATTCGCAGGTCGTGACGATCGTGGAAGGAATAGATGGGCGAACGAGCAAATTTGTTCTGTCCTTCAGCATGAGAAGGAAAAACGTGCAACACTGAAGAAAAGCGTTAACAGCTTTGACAACAAGCACTATGTCACTCCCTGACACCCTCCGTCGTTTTTTTTTCTCTCTTTGCCACGGCAGCCTCGGGCTTTCGGGTGGTGTTGTATACATATATCCGAGAACGAGAAAGCTGTGACGAGACATCCAGAGGGAATCAGGACTGAGACAGAAAAGAGGCGGGACAGTGAAGAAATTTCATTACACGCACGGGTGAAGTGGACAAGTTCTTTCGCACGCTGAACTCCCGCCGATGAGAATAAAAGGTTAGTTTGTCTCTTCAGTTCTGCTGAAGACACTGAACAGGCTTGCAAGCACGTTAATGATCCTTTCATGTCTTCTCTCTATGGTATCCCGAAATTCGGCTACGAAACTTCAAAAACTCCGTTGAAGCATCGTCAATCACGTGCAGACAGCACTAAGCGAAAAAATGGGAATAATCTCTATACTTGCGTGGTAATTGAGTTACATATGTGGCATATTGGGGATTCTCCTCATCTGGGCATATACGATAGACTCGGAATCTCCAATGCCGGGACATAAGCGGATTACCTAAAGAGTATAGACATTGTTCCCATTTTTTGCTGTCTGTGCGTGCGTAGCAATTTCTGACGACACAAACGTTCACAAAATCTGTATAAGCACACCCCGTGACATTGAGCGACGTATCTAATGCAATCTTAATTACACTAATCTCGTATCATCGTAGGTTGTGGGAGCAGTTTGTGTTTTGCAGCGTAGGTGCAGGATTAAGTACATGATTAAGTAAAAAGGTCCGGCAGCGTTAGTAAGTTACCGATCACCGATGATTCAGTCATCAACAGCACAGCCTACCATAACGTAAGTTCATGTTTATTTCCGATATCGACTTTGATAAACCCCGACGCTATACGCCAGTTTTCATATCATCAAAGTGTAGCAATTATTCGGCAACATAAACAGCAGCGTTCAGAGCGTGCCCCGATTAAACGGCGAATAAGTAATGCGTGTGCTTCCTCATGAGCACACGGACGGGCAGTTAGTATTGTAAGTAAATACAAGCAGGCACATACAATTACTATAAACGAGGAAACGCTCGTACAGTACGGAGTCTGAGTTGTCGGCGGTAGCCAGGGGGTGCTAGTCGGGCCGACGGGTTAATGGGTCTGGTAATAAAATGCCATGGTCGCCAGGAGGAACGGCAACAGGAAAACGTGGATAGCGAGGGCAGAGAGAGAGAGAGGCGGCGTGGACGCGCTCGACCTGGGCGAGACAGACGAGAGGAAAAAGCTGCATTGTGAGTTGGACACTCGCGAACGAGCTGGACGGTCTACGAACTTAAGAGAAGAAACGTGCGCAGTCGGGTATTCTCGCGAAGAGGAAAAAAAAAGGAGGCACCGAGTGAGGAGAAAGAGCGGAATGGAAAAACCTATTGTACTGGGAGATCAAAAAAAGCCAGAGATACAGATATGCTTGAAGGTTACGGGGCACCGACCAATACCAGCGAAAGGAACAACATGGGCAGCTCCGTGCCTTGTAAGTAGTAAACCGATATAAAGGACACTCACGATCTCCTCGTAAAATATGAAAGGCCGACGTGTTACGAGTAAAGGGGGCAAGATGAACGGGTCGCAGGGGTTTTGCAGACGCGCGCGAGAATGTTTCACGCTACTTTTTCGGTGTTTTTCGTCCTTTTTTGTACTTGTTCTGTCCCGGCTGGTTCTATTCGTTGAATCCCAACGCCCTATGCGAGGGACTGCACAGGAGGATTTAAGCTCTTTCTCTCTCTCTCTATTATATATCCACCCCTTAGGAAAATGTTCTTCTTACTCCCTGCTCGCAGCCTCACGTAAAGGCTGTTTCGCCACTTTTCTGCCATGTGCCTCTTTTCACTCCCATTTCTACAGCATTACCCCCCTTCTATCTCAATTTTTCATTCTATAAATGTCTAGTCCTCGGCCTATGCACTCCTCTTCTGCGCCATTTTCTTCCTTGACCGCGCGTGTATAACCGGCTTGCCAGAAGGCACCAGACCTCCGTACTGCCGGCGAGACCTTATATAACTACGCGAAACACGACAAGACACTCTCCAATCTTCTCGGTTGTCGAGTCGATATGGCCCACCTCGTCACACGTACTCCTATCTGCGCTCCAGATCCCCTCTCCAACCTGTTCTTCATACTTTTCCTCGGTTTCGATTCGCCTGAATCCAATATACACTTGGCTTATTTCCTGTGTTCATGCTTTCATCACAAAAAAAAACGCATCCCACATGTGCACCAATTAAATGTGTAATGCGTTGCAAAGTTGCAAGAAGAAGGTGCAACGACAACAATTCACCCTTTCCTCTCGATTTCTTCATTCGATGACATCTGGACGTTGCACCTCAGTCCAATTGTTTTTCATATTCATAAGGCTTTGATTCATGCCTGATGACACCTAACCTTAACTAACCAAAGCATTGAGATGAACGTACATTTTTCAAATGAACCAGAACTGGAAGTGTATATGTTCGAGGTACACCCAGGCGGTTCTGCCAGTCCGATGTTTACCAGAAACTTTAACAGCCGAAAACATCACGTGTCCACATGTTGACGATGGAAAAAGCGGTCGTGCGAAAAAGCGTACAAACAGAGGGCATAGGGGAAAGGAACCATGTTAAGCTTTACCCGGTCGTTTAGAGGGTTTCGTTTGTGGCAGTTGAGAGTTGCGAATGGGAGGGACGAAAGGAAAGTTTGATAATTGCTTCTATGAACCGCGTAACAAACCGTCCCCGTCCGTAAATGGATTAGCAATGTCGTAAAGTACCTATAGCACGAAACGGGGGTTTTAACCCTAGACGAGACTAGACGTGGCTCTTTTGGCCCACGAGCAAGGGGTGGATCAGGCACCTAAGAAGCCTGCAAGCCATATTCACCCGTATTTACGTCTACCGGTGTAGGGTTGAATCCAGGCAATTTTAACGTTGTATCCGCACCGAGCCGGACATGCAGCATCAGCAGAAACAGAAACCATCACACGTTTCACTCGACTCTCCATCAAATTGCATCACCAACATCATATATTTACAAAACCCCCATTCCGCAACGGCAGGTCCGTCGCCACCCTTTTCGCATCTTTACCGTCCATAATGATCAGCCCGACAGTTTGACATTCATAAATATTCGGTAGGTGTTTCCAATTTCGCGAAATTGCAGTATCGATAAGTCTGTCGACGGGGGAGTCGATTTTCCGTGCCGCTATCCCTAGGCTGGTTAACACAACGCCGGCAATAAAAGTCTTTCACAATAGGCATTTAAACTCATCTCGTTAATACGGAGGCGCGCCGGTATAGTGCGTCGGTATACCGTATATGGCAGGCGGGCATTGCAGCGGATAGCGCGTCGATGTCAATAGTACGAACGAACGCGGAAGGGAATATTGCCGCGTGGGTCGTGTGTTCTGTAACCAAAATCGAATGTTTCACAGACGTAGTGCAGCGTGAGCGTGCAGTATGTATACGATCGATAGCCCCGGGTTCGCCGGCCTCCATATTTCGTGAATTCACGTCCCACTGTCCCGGTAGCTAGTCGGCCGTGCGAGGGTGCGACGTGCACGTACCGCGTATATTCATAGCGGAATTGTCGAGGTGTACGTGGCGCAGGACACGGGCCGAATCTCTCGACGTCCGGGTGCAATTAAAACGAAAGATAAACAACTAGTCGCGGTGATAATTCATAAATAATTAAACTCTCGGGGAATGACGGCGGTATGGACGGGAGGATCTCGCGAGCACGGTCAACCATGCGGACGAGGCTTTGAGAGATCAACGTGCGGTATACGGGTACGTTTAATGCATAATAAATGTTCATCATAATCCTTGCAACAACGCCAGGAATTATCGATGTGAAATTCGCTCGATGAAAGCACTAAATTTAATGGATCGCAGTTAAACGTGTGGTTGAATATGTTCGGAGGAAAGTATGACAAAAGTGACGAGTTATATCGCGGTGTATCCGGAATGCGAAACGCGCGTCGCGTGGAGCGGTAAAAAATAAACAGTAATTTTCGTGCCCGACAAGTGATATTTCGAGCTTTCAGTATGTTCGATATTAAACTCTACCTTTTGAATAATGAATAGATGAGAATTCACTGAATTCGTTGGACATTCGGAGTAACGTATTTGAATTTGTTACAGCTGGGGCTCCATAAGCGTGGTAACGCGGTGAATTCCCGCGGCGTTGATAGATATATGTTGATATCGGTTGATGCGCTCCTCGCGGCTCGACAATTCGGCGACCGATCGATTTATATGGCCGCGTTAACGTTTAATCTCTTTTTTGAAAATTTATTTTGGTATTCCCCAACATGAAAGCCGGACGACGAGATGATTCTGACCCGAAATCGAGATCAGTTCCTGCTGCAAAAAATCAGGTAAAAAAAATACGTGGATCTTGATGAATCTCGAGCAATTCCGTCAGTGCGAAATACGCCGAGTTCGACTGTCCCGCCGTTTGCGCCGTCTCGGAAATTTCGAGTCCCGCGCGCCACGCGCGCCAACAGTAGCGAGAATTGTAATCGATTACCGCTGTTGATCGATTCGCCGGCGGATCGGAGTTCGCCGCCTGATTGCCGGCCGGCGAAATTAGCGTGAGAATGGGGATCATAGTCCACGCGCGCCAACAGTAGCGGGAATAGCAATCGATTACCGCTGTCGATCGATTTACCGGCGGATCAGAGTTGGCGACCTGATTGCCGGCCGGCGAAATTTGCGTAAGGGGATCACAGTCCTCGTGCCCTCGCGAAAGCTCGAATAATTAAGCAAATCGAATACTTAAGAAAGTCGAAAAATATAAGCGAGCTTCCCATATGAGTCATTCTCAACAACTTTGCCACGATTTTCACGACCCTCACGGATCTGTTTCACAATTAGCCATATTTTAGTACTACTAAATGGTACGCCGTCTGCATTTTTTCCGATTTTTTATTCACTCGTTTCGGAAATGAGTTTTTTTGCAAGTCCGGACGTCATGGAAAAATTCCTAACACCCTAGGAAAATAAAAGGGGAAAATTCACAGAGCTTTAGTGTAGTGAGTTTCGTTTTGTTTGACTCAAGAGAGAAATGCATTACAGTGTATATTTACGATTCAACAAATAATGCATAGTTTCATAGAATTTAATACAAGTCATACAATTTTAAGAAGCAATTTTCCATATTTGTATTAACAAGCACCAACGAGAAGGCTGGGAAATGAAGTCTGTGGGAGGGCGGAAAACAGGAACAGTAACGAGGAACGAAGGAAAATCGCAATTGAGTTCCTGGTAGAACAAGTCGATGCAATTGGATCGACTCAGCAACGTGCCGACTCCGCACCTGAACACTACAATCCAATTCCGGAATGCATTACCCAAAAAACACGGCGTAGCGTCGTCGCAACGCGAAATGCCTGAGGTAACTACCAAAATATACTCGAGTCGGAGGGAAAAAGAGAGGGCAAGTGAGCGAGCAAAAAGGATATAAGAACTCAGTGACTGCAGTGGTAAGTCTCTCGTTTCTCATCGACTTTTTCACGATGTCCTTCCCAGACATGCTTTCCTCTTATATGCCGACGTCGTGGGTTCCGAAGCGTCCAGTAGCACACCTCATCGTGGATTTCATGGTACGTTTCCCTTCATCTATACGTACCATTTACCCAACCTTTTTACGATCTATTTTCGCTCGTCCGCGCTCGTAAAATTGCAAGTTCCTCCGCGCTTGCTAAAGCACCCGTGGTCCCCTTCGACAACCTTCTCTCGCGACACCTTCGCTCGCCTTCGCAAGTATGATCTCCTTTCTTGTCGAGGGAAAAAACTTGAGGAAGGTACGCGCGAGAGTTTAACGACCAAACGTGACCCGTAAAGATACACTTTCCGCAGACGAGTCATGTATGATGAAGTCGTGCCGTTCCATCTGTACCTTTGTCGATACAGACAGCACGAAAAAGGGTTGAATTATATCAAGAGGGAAAAGCGCAACGGAACTTTCAAAAGACGTACCTAAACAAACCTAACGTAAGCTCGCCTGGCGATGGACTATCGGGGCGTGGGTAGTCGGAAAAAATACTCTTGGAAAAAATACCCCTGGAAAAAGATACCCCCTGGAAAAAGTACCCCTGGAAAAAATATCCCTGGAAAAAAGCCTCCGGTTACCAGTATCGGGGGCAGTATTCTCCAGGGGTATTTTTTCCAGGGGGTATTTTATCGGGAGTCTTTTATTCAGGGGGTATTTTATTGGGGATATTTTCTCCGGGGTTATTTTTTCCAGGGATATTTTTTCCGGGATTCCGGACCGTGAACAGCTGAACTTGAACTGAAAATATTGTCAGCCATAATTAACATATCTGAAAAAATTCACAAAAATCCCGGGTCAGATTAAAAGTTTTTAAGCTTCAAGCCAAAGTGGGTCGACCCTTGCATCTATTTTTTTTCGGAAATTTTCGAGGAGTTCAGAATGCATCGGATGCGTCTTGACAAAGCGCGGGGTTCGTACATTTTCAATAATTGGAACTACACTTAGTACGTTCCACAAAATTGTTCGTCCCGTATAGCTTTCATCGTATATTTGCATGCATAGACGATGTACATGGAGTCAAGGATCGCGACGAAACAGCCGCGCGAGTAGACGATGGTCGCGCCGATTCGTTATGGGGCATTGTAAAGCTCGACACGCATCCTAGCAAGTACTGCGCCACGCGATGATGCCTTTACGCCCCTTGTCTCCTTTGCCCCGGTACTTCCTATCTGACAGTGCTCGTTCACTCGCGAATAACGTTTACAGCGGCGACAGACGGCTTTAAAACTGCATCGCCCTCCGCGACGACTGGTTTTGCTCTAGCCATTGAGATCTCGCTCGATTCTTTTTATTCGAGCGTGGCAAACCCTCTCGCGCATGATGTCCCACCTAGCTTCAATATTTACTAGAGGGGCTTCGCCCTCTGCGAGCTTCGCGCGCCAACCCCGGCGGAGGGGGGGGGGGGGGGGGGACTTCGCCCAGGTTTTCAAAAAAAAAAAAAGTTCACTTTTTATCTATCTTTATGGTATCTTTAAGATAATTTTTTTATCTTTTTTATCTTCGAGATAACTTTTTATCTTGTTTTTTATCTTTAAGATAACTTTTTTCCTGAAAAAAGTTGCTAGCTATACCACGTTATTGCTATTAGTGAATGCAATTGGATCAATTTCTCGTTTTATATAGGAGATAGATTATCATATTCCTGAAGTATTTTACCATAAATTAACCAGGTATTTTAAGATTGAACAAATCGTGAGTGCCTAAAAAAACAAAAACCTTGATAAAAAAAATCCCCTTTCTATTTGGATTCGCTTCCTACTCTGCCCATTACTGTAATGGTCCGCAATCCTTAGCCCTGCCCTAACGACACTCTATTCCAGATGCACATGAGAGCGGTAGACCATGGCTTTTGCACCCTGCACAGTACCATATTACCTACAATTAGGTATGCAAATGTAGCCGTTACAGCAATTCCATACTCCAAGGCTTTATTTGACCCAAACATCTGTATATCTTTGAACGAACTCTGGTTCGACTGCATTATTGGCAGATTTACCATACGAAACTGGAGAGTGTTATACACCAAGACGCGTTACAGTGAATAAGTACATTGATCTGCGAGCAAAGGCTTTTGCGAAACTTTTCGACTCTGCGTTTGACAAGTTTGGCGGAAGCTGTCGCAATCGCTAAGTCCCGATACGTCGCGTGAAAACGCAGTGACCCGAATGGTATTTTTCTACCAGCGGCAAAATGCATTGATGTCGGTTCTGACGGAGCGGGCACACACAGGGCGCTCGCACGAGGCTTCCGCAAAAAGTATATAATGCTCTTTTGAATATGTACCCTTTGCATTTTCTCGATCTCTCCCACCCCACCGATTCTGTCAACGTGTTTAGCGCGACTGGGTTGTCGTACGACACACACACACACACACACACACACACACACACACAGCCTCGAGGGGCCCGGAGGAAAACGGATGGGATACGTATAAACGAGAATTTAGTTGATGGGTGCGCAGGGAAGTGAAAGATGACGTTGTAAATTATTCGGGGTGCGATGGCTTGCAACCAGTGGCAGCAGAAACGAGGGGTCGCGAGGCTCGTTCTTGTCCGAGGCTCTCCCTACCTCCGCCCCCGCCACTCGGGGGGGTTTTCAGCACCGGCACAATTTTCACGTTTATTCTACAGCTATTCCTGTTTCACCGAGAATTTGTACAATTGCGTGCACTCGCTTTATGTGTCCTCGGGGGTCGCGCGACGGTGCGGACAAAAAAAGGGATTTACGGCTGGAGATATAGTAAATTTCTCTGTTTCTGCCGAAAAGAAATTATGCCAGTTTCGACAAACAAACATCGCTCTACGGCGCAGCCAGACACACGTATATACGCGTGGAGCGGCTTGCGCCGCGCTGTATGCCAATCGATCTCATCGAAATTCCAATCAGCTGATGGTCAGCCAACGGTGCACGCGTATGTGTCCGCACACGGCTCCCGGATACAAACTGGCCGGCTAGAGGAAGGCAAACTTGAACTCGTTATGTCGACGAGCTGCGCGATCGAACTCCGCACACGAAATGCCAGGCACGGCCGACCGATTAGGCTAATTTCGAGTAGGTCGCACTGCGGTGGTGAGCTCTATCCTGCGGCACTCGCACCTTCAACGTGCCCGGGTACCAGCGACGGGAGAACCAAACGTCACGATGAACGAAATTTCACTTTTAGATGTTTTCCATTCCACCACCTTTGAGCCCGATGACCCGATGTATATTCCGCATTCAGGTTCTGGCTTATTCATTATCGTTCCGCTAATTCATCGACGGAGATTACTTCAATTATTTGTTTGCGCAAGGAATTAATTGATTGAAGCAACTAATCTGGCTCGGTGAAAAAAAGACCCTTTTTCAACAATTTGTTTACAAGATCCGGGTAGTGTGTTTTTAATTTAATGATTACATTATTGTAGAGTAACATTTCAAGAATATTTTCTGAAAATTTCAGCGGAATATATGAAAAATTATGCCGCTGACAGCTAATCTCCGGTGACGTCTCTAAAAAAAGTTGTTTTGCGGTGACGGTTGTAACTCATCGCTCGATCATGCGATATTAAAAGAATTAATTTGATTTTATTAGTTATTGAGTTTCCCCAGGTAATTGTTGAGTTTTTAATATTTTTTTATTTTTCAATTTTTGGTAACACTGGAAAATCAAAAACGCGATTTTCGCTTAAAAATCGGTAAATTTGTTATTGTAAAATAAAAAATAACAATAAATAAAAAAACTCGACAGCGTTATCTAATTATACAGAGAAAGAGTGTACCAAGTTTGTAAAGGATCGGTACAATAGATTTTCAACTACAGCCGTCACCGACTTTGAAAACGTGAAGTGTGGGAAAATCGCTTTAAAGTGAATACTTATATACGAAACGACTCAGAGCCTCGGATGGTTAAAATTCCATATCTCCGTTAGTTTTGCTCCAAACACTCTAAAAATTTGATACAAATTTTTTTATAAATTTGAAAATTTGTTTTGATATTCTTGATATAATGTGCATTCATAAAATAAAATAAAATAAAATAAGTTTCAAGCTTCAAAGTTTCAACCCCCCTAAGCGTGCAATAGTTGTTGAGGTGAACTCATTATTCTTTTCCGTGCAGTGAAAAGATTGCACTGACCAAGTTGATCGCGTTGCTGAAGTTCATTGACGACAGAAGAAGCCACCAAACTCGCCTTCACTGTTGGTAAACTCCGGCGTCCTGGTTTAACATCACCAAAACATGGCGGAATTGGCCATTTTTCAAATATGGTCAAATACGATCATATATAATCCTTTTTTTTGGCAGATTACAAAACATTCATCAATACCGGTGGAAATTGCAATCGGTGAAAACCACAGAAACAATCATTTCGCGATAAACTGACCGAATCGATGTTTTTCGGTCCCGAAAAGACTCGTCCGGTATACTTTCCATATGCTCGATTTTAGTCCCGAAACCGCAAATGGCAGAGAATGGTCATACATCGTCGGTCAGAGCTGCGGTGGATCCGGGACGGCGACGTGATACAGGGTCCTCCACCAGCCACGCATAAGTGGTTACTTACGTTGGTAGCCGGACGCGAGGTTCGTTTCCCGGAGACTGCGGAGTTGTCTGGGTCCTATTAAACAGTCAGAGCTCGAAAGTTGCCGCCTCCATTGTCTATACTTTCGAGAAAATATTGCTGGTGCTCTCACCCGGACACTGGATTTCAACTGGTTACGCGAGCGAGCGGTGGATGCGAATGCGCAACGTTGCTGCGGCAGCTGCAGAGGCAAAGAGCCGAGGGGAAGCGAATTTCGAGAGGCGGAATTAAGCCCATAATTTAGCGGCTTTGGCGACTCTCTTCTCTCTCGCATTTTCCGCACAAGAGGCACCCCCCCACGTACGCGGTATGCCGCTATTATATGGGGCCCCGAAGTTTCCGAGGCGGTCATCGGCGTTATGTGACCGCGATGAAGAGAAAGAGACGCTACGCTGGGATTTTCATCGAAAAGAAGATATTTTCCCGCTCTACGGGATTTTCCTGAGCGGCGGATATGGTCCGGAGTATCCCGTGGTACGAGTTCACCGATATACGAAAATACTTGGAGGACGAGGGGAACGCTGAGAAGCTGGAATCCTTTCATCGGTACACATCGCTCTTGTTTTGACAATATAACACAATTTGTGACGACGTTTTGCGGAAAAGATTTAACTTTTAAAGATTTAATATTCTAATTAAAGAAATTAATTAAAGAAAATATTTAAATTCCCTTTCGATAATAATGAACATTCATAAAAATTGAATAACAACTTAACCTATAGTAGTTGGTATCCATTTTTGGGAATGGACACCAACTTATTCACGTAAGTAAACTCGTCCCAAGATTTTACGTATGTATTAATATCTCAAAGTGTAATACCAATACCCTCCGATAAATGCAGCTGATAAACAAATTATTGTTAACGACTAATGTAACATTTTCAAAAATTTTGAAGTATTACGATGATGGATTTTTAATCTTGCATAAAAGTGAATATATTTCGTCGAATCTTAAGCATTACCATAAATGTTATGTAAGTACAACGTATTAGGTATTTTAGCTTTACTGTATATGCACTCTTACTGTGATATTAGCCACTTTTATTAATTTATATTTTAGTCCAGCAATTCAGCTTTAATAACAATATGTAAATTATATGAAATTTCGAGGAAATTCTGCACTAGTAACAGGGGAGGAGGAAGAGACGGCACGAGGCTGGCGATTGAAAATTATTTATTTGACAGAACGTACTACTCAATAGCGGCAAGTGCATTTCCCGAGGGTGGTATTTCGTGAGACTAGGTGCGAGAGGGGAAATATTAAGTGCAAATTGCGAGAAGTCTTCCGCTACGGCACGTCTGCTTTTCTTCAGAACCTCGATGCTATTAGATTTTCGTGGTGTCACATTGCTCCTCGTTGATTCGTTCTTTATTAATGCTTTATAAAATCCCTTGAAGAGTCCTCATGCACTCCCGGTAATTGAACGAGTACATTTTATGCATGTTTGACAAATTTCTTTCCATCTCGTGAATAACGATCGTCAATTGGGAAATCATGTTGAGTGCCAGATTTTTTCCTTCATTGGCTCCGGCGCATCGGATAACGCTAAGTAGTTGGTTCGGGTTTATTTCTTTTCGTCGTTGCATTGATTTTTTTCTATATTTATATTACTCGAGTCAGACCCCAGTATTTTCTATGCTTACCAATATTTACCTAGAAACATACAATAATTATCACGCAAATGTTATTTTATTTAACACCCGCCGATTATTGAATTTATTTAGCAACTGAATTGTCGTGAATTGAATTTACATTTGCAACACATTATTTGAATTAACATACTAATGAGTGATACACAAATAATTTGATAATTGGCAAATTTTATCATATCAGTCGTCTTCCGGTCATATTAACGTAGCATCAATTCCGCCGTGGACTAATTGATAATACGGTAATCACTAATTAATTTGTATTTCCAGGAACACCGGGGTAAATAACCGGAATACGAGAGGAAGCGGAATATAAAACCCGAGTAATACACGAGATCTGCTATTCAACACGCCTAAATTACGTGCATACTTTTACGAGTTGCGCAATCTTCGCGCAAGCTGCTGTTTTACAGCCCCCCATTTTCCGCATGATTGCCCCATCGCACGAGACGTGAATAAAAAGCGTCGAACACGGATAAGTTTTTAAATCTGCAAAGAGGATTAAGATATAGATTGAGCAATGCTTAATCGGTTGAAACAAAGAAGCATACGGGGCAAAAAGCACAAAACGTGTCGAGGTATCGCGAGAACCCGGTTGAAATTGATTAATCACATTATTTTCTAATTAGCAGTAAGAGGTGGCGTCACGTCGTCGCCGCCAGACTAAGTACTAGAACGTAGGGGAGAACGGGGAAATTACAGTCACTTAAAATTACTTGCTATTTTCTGTAAATAAAATGTCTGTACCATCAAAAATGAATGGTTATTGGATACTTTATCAGCAATTACTGAAAAGTAATAGCATGAAAATCGCAAAAACAATTAAATAATTGGATTTTTCATGAATTATAAAAACCAGTGCATTGACCGCCATTGTCCGACGATTTGAGTAATTACGGTCGCATTTTTGACAACTGCGGTCAATAACGTATTAATTTTCAAATGTACAACGAAGCATAGAATTCTCTCTCAACAGCGCAATTTTATACTATCAGCGAGGCATCTGTAATTGCACGTATAAATTTCAATCTATGGTTTACAGAAAAATTAGAAATTCTAACCTCAAAATTCTAGCTTCATGCCAACACCGAAATTTCCATCAAATCGAATATGTTTTCTATGTATATCTTTCTATACATCAGTTACTATTCCATTTTAAGATTATTCCATTGATCATCATGTACGTAAGCTGATAGAGCAAAAAAAAGTTCAATATAGTAATTAGTAAAATAAAAAATTAATTAACTTTTTTTTATTAATTAAAATTAGTATAATAATTAGTAAAAAAGTTCAATATAATAATTATACAAAATTAAGGTGACCGGCATTGCCCGGTGACCGTGATTCCCCCATTCTCCCCTAATGGGGGAACTCTTAGCCCGCAGATTCTCATTCTTATTGTCCTTTTTCTCCTCTCTATTTCTTAAGTTTCGCAATGTAATTGAATTGCGCGCCGAAAGAAAAATATACGCCGATGTAGGTGGTGCCCGAGAGAGCTGTAGCGAGGAGCGTGGCTGGCGCAGCGTAGTATTAATTGCTAGGCTCTCAATTTTAGAGCCGGGGCTAGACACTCGCCGCGAAGGTAGTAAACTCTCTGTAAGACCTAAGCCCGGCCGTATATACTGGCGCCAAGGAACCAGGGGGGCGCGCAGGGCGCACGAGGGTGCGAAGTAGTCTGTGTGGGTGGATATGCAGTGAACGATCGTCTTTCCATGTGACGTCGACGACGACGCGGTGGCGTCAAGTCGCAAGCGGTGTAACCCAACGCTGTGCAGTTGTCTAATGCATCTGTTCCAAATGCAGCGCTACCAGGGCGTTGCCGGTTGTTACGTTCTGGCCATTTTTTTCTATGGAATTGATTCGTTAATTCTTCTGAATACGTATGGATTTTTTCAGATCTTTAAGTTAACTTTGAAATTTGTGTTTTTTCACCCTATAAAAAACACAAACTTCAAAGTTAACTTAAAAATCTCAAAAAATTCATACGTATTCAGGAAAACGTACGAATCATTTTCATAACAAAGAAAATGTGGGTCACCGGGGTATTTGTTAAACAATTTTTTTTTTTCGTCAATTTTTTAATAACATTATGGAATTATTATTATGTCAAATTAATATTTTCAGTACTTTTAATGTGCATGCATTTTTCCAGAATTTTATATCATCGAGAAGTGTTTGCAATTCTCTCAGTTTTTTCGAAATCTATTATTTTATATAGCGTTTTAATCGCTCCAATTTGGGACATTAATAAATCGTTTTATTGCTTGGGATATTATTTTCAAAGATAAATCAAGCAACGATTCCGATCAAGGGGAATAATACGAGAAATAATAGTCGCCACGTAAGACCAGTATAAATTGCAATAGTGTGCGAAATTCGCGATCCTGCAAATTACGTCGTTGACAAGACATCTCCCTCCCCCCTTCCTTCCCTCCCTCCCTCTCTTGGTATTTCCTTCACGGTGTGGAAAAGCCGAATGGCGCGCATGGCAAACGCACTTTCGTGCACGTGTAGAAGTATGGCGAGACCCGGGGGAGGGAGCCAAAGAAATTAAATTTGCCGAAGTGAAATTTCATCCGACGACAAGTCAACTGCGCGAGGGTTGTCTCCTCGTCCTTCGCTTCGCTCCCCGTCCTGGCCATTGTGCACTGCGGGAATAAGATCGAAAAAAGTTGGGCGGAATGGCGTGCAGATACGCTCAGGTTCTCCGCTCCTCCTTGCTCAACGAAAGCTCAATGAAAAGAGTATACAATAGTTCGTCAGTAGTTGCCCGACGGCCACAAGCGGCCACGTTTGTCGTGTGGCATTGCTTTACCCGGCACGTCCTATCCACCGTAGCACATATATATATACCGCACACTCCACATGTATAGCAGGCTATGGTATAAAAATCGATGAATTCTTCTTTGTCGATTTTATTTCGACAAGAAGGTCGACGGACGTACCGCGAATACGAAAGAACAATGTCGATGCGAGTGGTTGAGACAAAAACTTTCCGTGATTAACAATAAATCTGGATTAGCACTTTTTCAACGGGTTTCGGTAGGACTTTTTTTTACTGGCGTTGCTTTACGAGGCAAATCCTTCAAATAATCGAAACTATTGATCAACCCAATCCATTTTTTCATCGTTCTTAATTTTGGCTGCGAGGCATGCATTGAATGCTATATGACATGTAGTAATGCTTCCTTTACTGCTCATGTTATACTGATAAGTTAGAAATGAACAATAAATGAACAATATATCTGGATTAGCATTTTTTAAACGGGTTTCGGTAGGACTTTTTTTACTGACGTTGCTTTACGAGGCGAATCCTCCAAATAATCGAAACTATTGATCAACCTAATCAATTTTTTCATCATTCTTAATTTTGGTTGTGAGGCATGCATTGAATGCCACATGACATGTAGTAATGCTTCCTGTACTGCTCATGTCATCCTGACAAGTTAGAAATGAACAATAACATTACTGTAACGTTACTGATATGTACCGAAATATTTCGAAGTATAATGAATTGATTGTTTCAGGATTCTCGTTGATGATTTATTATACTTCCGGGCATTTAAGAGGATCAGCGTCATTACCTTCGGGAGAAAAACTAAACTTCGTGTGTGACTATGAAAGTCACATTTGAACGTCACGAAGACGCTTCTGATGAGTAAGCATATAATGGCAAGAGAAACGAAAGTGTATAGCTGGTAAACTTTTCCTTATGGATCACCGTCCTCGCGTTCACGTGCAAAATATTACACGGCAGTGAATGTTCTCCCTTTCCACGCACATCTCGCTAAAAGCCGCTGCGCTTTGCCTTTCATACCTTGTTTTCCTCGGTTCTCCGTGGTTTTATAGTTCCATTAGCATTATTTCGTCATCGGAGGCACCAGCGTCACGCCACGTCGGGCGAGGCTTGAGTCTTGCGCGCTCCCGATGGATGGTTTTATTTTGTCCTTCCTTCGCTATCTTTCCTGAACTTTCTTGAATTTTCTGCTCTCTCTCTCCCTGTCTCCGCTCTTCCCATCTCTCCACCTTTCTCCTCCACTCTTCCCCTCTCTCCCCTCATTCTCCTCTCCGTCACTTTTTTTTCTTTGCACCTTTATCAAGCACTCTCTGCTTCCGCACTCGGTTAGCTTCACCAGTATACCCGTCACCCCAACCCACACAGGTGTGGGAGTCCTGCTGGCTTAGCGCTCAATCGATGAACCAACATTCGACGTTTCACGTGGGACGGAAGAGCGAAGAGGGTGGAGACGAGAGACTCTACAAAGTGACGTCACTGCTACGGTGTCAGTCTGCGACTGTCTTCCGAGGAGATGAAAAAGGATCAGTGGGGAAAAAACGAATTCAGCGTTTCATCGCCATTGCTGCTGCTGCTGCTACAGAGAGAACGATTTACCGGGAGGTCATGGAGTTGTATGACTCCGCGGCTACGTGCAGAAACACTGCGGACGCAGCAAGAGTCCCCTCCCTCGTTGCGGTTGTAATTAAGTACTTCCGAAGTAAAGAAGCGATGGAAGTGGAAAATGAATAAGCGGAGAGGGTTGAGCGAGGAACGACGGAAAATATTTAAAGTAATAAAAAAGGGCTTCGCGTTTCAGTTTCGATGCGAGAAGTATGAAACCAAAGCGAACGCGGTTTCCCGGAACCCTCATCAAAAAATCAGTGGCTAACATTTTTTTACTTTTTGCTTAAATTTTTTAAATTTTTTATAGAATTTTCAAGTCAGACCCTACAAAATCGCAGAAAAACGAAACTTCTAAAAATTTGCGATTTTTGAGGATCTGACTTTAAAATTGTTTAAAAAATTCAGAAATCAAGATATCGCGTTCTGCCTTGCTGTATTCTCTTCCTTATACAGTTTTCTCTCGTACGAAAGAACAAAATCCAGGTTCAAGCGACCGAAAAAAATGTAACCTCGATTTTAGTGAAGTGACAACTGGGTAAGCGCGCGAAGTGCGCGTATAGTCTAGTCTAGGTGTAATAAAAAATGAGATTGTACTGCATGCTCAATCGGAGATTCCTTTGATCATGCAATCCGCTTTGTTTTGCTTGGCGCTCCGACATGCCAGAGTGGCGTAGGTTTGACATGTCAGACCACAGACATTTCGACATAACCGAAGCTTAATGAGAATAATTAATGACCCATTGAAAGGTTTTGTTAGTTGATTACGACCGCCTGCGGTTTGTTTTAATGGCCCCTCGGTTACAGTGTTCCAGTTCTATTTCATCGAGGCTGTTGTGTACCTAGTTCTGATTCCACATACATGTACACTTCATGACGTTGCTGCTACATAGACATAAGAATAAACTAAAAACAATGCTGTTCTTTCATTCGAACAAAATGACTTGAAGTGCAACACAAGATGGGATTCCAATAATGTTTACGTGATTCCGCCGGAACCACGACAACAATTCGAATTCAATAAAACGTCGAAGATACCGTTCATTAATAGCGAATTCCCACTGTCATGTTCCAGGTCCCCAGAACCCCTCGCGGCAGCAGGTCAACAGCTCGCTCCACGTGCGGTCCCCGCATCATAAAATCGATTCTCCCGTCCCCCAGGCGCGATTAGAGTCTCTCCCGTGAAACTGCGTCGCCTATTATTTCGGACGCTCTCTGAATTCCCAAAACGACCGTTTCGCAATTCGTGCGAGAGCTCAAAATTAAAAGAATTGTCTCCTGTATACAAAAGCCGAGTGTGTCTGCCGAACCGTTCGCTCTCGGCAGTTACGCTGGTCTTCCGTAACAGCCGCCATTGAATTGATTACCTTCATGGCAGATATGCTTTCTGTATGAGCCTGTTAGATACTCCGGCGTTCAGGCTCCTCTCTGCAGATATTTACCTCCGCGGGTGGGAAAACGAGGTCAAGATAAATCGGCGCCACCCGATTTATGTAGCCTTCAATCTTGCCTTGTTGATAATTATTTTAAAGCTCGTACAGTGCGCTCGATATGCTTTGTCGTCATCATGAAAGCAGAACGGAGTCTGGAGTACAGCGGTGGAGCTTTGCATGAAAAATCGAGGAACGCTCTTGGGCTTTTGCATTAAACTGAAAACGGCGTTCTCGTTCTCGCGTCTCGCTTCTTCTCGCTGCCGTAATGTACACTACTCACACGCGCCTACCACCATGCACCATTAATTATGGATTTTAATGGAGAACGCGAATGGCCTGTGGGGAGCGATTTCACAAGTGTCACGGCGGGTGTGGGGGGCCACGTTAGAGGTTGGATGCCGTACTGAGTCTACTGCAGCGGCAGCGACGTCGTGAAACTGCTGTGGAAGTGAATTAAGTCCTGCATCTTCGCTGTCGTCGGGCTCGCTGGTGTCAGTGAAGCGACCAAAGCGCTGCGGAATACGACCATAAAGAAGAAGCGCCGTGCGGATGCGCCAAGAAGGCGATTACTCTCCTACGGGCCCGTCCCTAAAGCTTTGCTAAGAAACGTGCGTTATACACCCAACACTTTCTCACCTCTGCTTTATCCCGCTCAAGCAGGTCGAAGCTGTCAGAATCTGTTATCTGAAAGCTTTGTATACATTCTGAATAACATATTCAGAATCTTTTATGAATATGTTGTGTTAACCCTCCGTGTGTGAACTATATTTATCTATACACGGTCTGTACACTGGGTCTTTCAGGGAACAGTCGAGTTTTCAAAATGTTCGAAGCTTTAAAAAAATCTCTAAAAATTCGGGGATACTTCTCGAAGTGTTTACTACATGGTGCAAAAGTTTATAAATATTGTTAATAAAAATTGAATTGTAGTCGAAAATGGGGAGAAAACGGGTTTTTCTTTAAAAATGTATAACTTCGTAATAAACAAATATAAAAAAACGATTATAAGGTTTTATAGCTTAGACTATGAGCTTTCAAAAGAACATAGGGTCATTGGGGTGGGCTTTGAAAAGTTGAATTATTTCAGTACCTGAATGTGAGGAATATTTTACGAAGTCAGGCATGTTATAAGTACACTGAACGGTAATTATCGGAGGCAAAATCAACGCCAGAAAAGCATAAAATTACAAGAAACATGTATTGTAGTCCGAAGTACAGTGAAAAGACCGAAAAACTACGAAAAAAGCAACAAAAAAACTGCATCCCAGTTGCAAAAGACCCAGCTTACACACGGAGGGTTAATAAACATATTCAGTAGGTTAAAAATGTACACATCTTCTTCTTATCAGAAAAAAAAAAAATTCTGCTGAGTGAGTGATGAAAAAATCGCACTTTCACAAAACAAGGATCACCCTAATATATACGCGCCGACTGATTCAAGAACAAACACTAAAGTGGCTTTATCAGCGAGTGAAGCACGGAGTGGATGCTGCTTCGCTTGCTCGGCAATCGACAAAGATCAAATCGTCGTTCGAGTTTTGCAGAGGTCGAAAGTTTCGTCGATGACGTAAATGGAAGTTCGTAATGAACTGGCGCTTCATAGGGCCAATCGGGTGACTGGCTGCAAATGTATGCTCTATTCAGAGTCAGTTCGTGTGTCCTTTATCGTTGAGAAACCTCGCAGTCAACGTATGCGCAGAAGCTCGTAGCTCGGGCGACCTTCAATCGCTATTACAATTATTAAAATGGAGACAACGCCTTCGCAGAGTCTTTCCCATATTTTAGCGTTAAAAATTCGCTAGAGCAAATATAGCCTCACCCTTCGCTCCAGGCGACCCAGTACGAGGAATCTTGAATGTTACATTGTGATAGTTTCACGATGAAATTTATTCCGACAACTTGGAATACTCGCCGTCCAAAGTAGAAGCCCAGATACTTGATCAAGACCTCAATATTGGACACACATAACTGCAGTAACAATCATCTAGAATGTTATAACATCGCCCTACATTGGTTGCATTGATTGAAAGTTTCCATTGAATTTTTGAACAGGCGGAACAGTTTTCTCGATTGGCCAATGTATCGCCGTCGAACAATGATGGGTACCATTTGAATGGAGAAAAGTTACTTTTTTAAATATTGAGTAACTTCCTCTATAATTATTATTTAACAAAAATGCATGCTTCTGTAATAATTATGAATAATTTACAAAAACTCTTCACTTACAGTAATTGAGAATATTATAGCGTATCGACCCAGTAATCTTCATTCACTTAAGAATTTCAAATACTTTGTTATTGAATGACGCCATCCCTGCTTGTCGACACGGTTAATCTGGATGATGATTAATTTCCAATTCTGAATTGAGTTTAAATGGCAGCCAAATTCCTTCATTCACTTAAGTATTTCAAAATCTTTGTGATTCAATGATGCCATCTCTGCTTGTCGACGCGGTTAATCTGGATGAGTTTTAATTTCCAATTCTAAATTGAGATTAATTGCCGGTTAAATTCCTGCACCTGCACCGCTGATTTCAAATATATCTCGTACGATATAAAAGCAAATATACTCCGAACCCTCGTACTGCTTTTTATATAGCCAGCAATAGTCAGCTACAGCGTTATTACATCGCTTTGCACCGGTCGAATCTATCGAAAGTTCGCATCGAATTTCTGTATAGTCGATAACGGGCTTCTCCGGTGGCGGAGGTGTCGTTGGACGAGATGGTGTGTCTCCAAATAGATAGCTGAGGAAACAAGCCTTCAATTGAGGCAGAAAATAGTGGTTTCGTGTACGCGCGGCCTTCGGCTGCCGCTACCGGCATCACCGACACGAGGATGAGGATACTCATCCTTCGATTGCCGATTACCCCGTAGGTGGAGCGCAAAGTGCAGTATAGCATAACATAGTAGGATATTGAAGGGGCATAGAGGGCAATACATGTATACGCGCGGGACGCACCGCTCCGTAGAGAAGCCTGCCGGAGGACACGTAGCAGCGCGGAGGATTCGCGTGGTTGATTATACCTCCCGATCACGGTCCGCCGTGCGGCGAGCCTAACCCAATCCCTGACCGGAGGAGGCAACCAACCCGATGATTACATGGCCCAAGGCGACGAACCGACGTTCCGGGGGACTCTCGTGAAATAATAATGTGGTTGGTCCTTCGTGTGCCGCGAAGCTCGATTAGATCCCTCGGACCCTACGTAACCACCCCCTCTCTGTCTCTCTTCCTGCTCTCAAAAGCGGTTCAAAAAACCACTGGCGCGAATTTCCACAGCGGTACGTAGGACAATATTTGATAAGATACGTCCTCGTCGCCCGAAGCTTCCAAAAAGGCCTGAGCAATTGAGATCTCTGGCGCTCGCGGACTCAACTCGCAACCCTCTCGATATTCGAGTGTTGCCCTAATTGGGGGAAACGCGACGCGCTCGCACGCTTGGGAGGGGATCTGGCGCCTCGCATAGGCAAATTAGCTTAACCGATATCAACGCGTATCAAGGTTCGGTAATACGCTGATCTGCCGATCATAAGCTTGGTCCTTTTTTCAGCGGGAACGCTCGAAACGATCTTCGCATTATCAGACGTCGTGTTACTGCGTGGACGATAAGTTCTCGTGGCAGATGAGGTGAATATCCATGCTGCTTATACTTTGTTGAAAACCCGGAGGGTAGAAGTACCATTTGTGGCCACTGTACCGTTTGTGGCCATTTTCACTGTAATTAATTTGAAATGTTTGTTTTTCCATATTCGAATGCCGATACCTCGAAAGTATTCATACAAATTGATAACATTGTCAAGTCCATTTTTGTTTTATTTAATACCATACCAATAGCCATTATACCATAAGCAATTAAATTCTTTTAAACTTGGTGGCCACATTTGGACCAAAGGTGGCCAAAAACGGTATGTAGACAGAAAAATACAAACATGTTGCCGGTGGCAATGCGACAAAAAGCACGAATGTGTTAATTGGTAAAACGATTGCTTGAACCGGTATTTACAGAATGAAATATGGGCATATGGTGCCAGCAGTTCCCCCCTCTGCTATAAATCGTCTTCATTCTCACTGTAATCTCCGCACATCACGAAACTACTATTGCCGCCGGTTCTGTGACATAAACCATTTACCATCGATGAACGAGGAATAACTCGAAGATCAGGTAATCTACCTACGTACATTGATCTCCTATATACGATTCCTCTTCGACCTATTTTTCATCGCTGTAGCAGCAACCTGTAATACGATCTACTGATATATTGTTTCCTCAATTTCGGTACAATCATTATCAATATTACATACGAGCTTCTGCCATGGCGCTGGCAGGTAATTTTATTAGAGGTCTCGGAGCGAAACGAATTAGAAAAATCGCGAGGAGCTCCGCGCACGTGATCGCCACGAAATTGAGTTACCATGCGGACTTGCGATAAAAGTTAGTTTCCTGGCTGCTCATCTTCCATCAATTCTATCGACCTTTCAGAGCCATCCGGGGTAGTAGCTACGCCATCTGATGCCACAAGAAATACGTAGCCACCAGAGTTTCACCTTTGAAGGTCTCAACTGACATAGTATACTCAGATGGGAATCGTAATGTCGATTCGTTAGATGCTATTTCAAGAATCGATCATTGTATCATACACATAATGAGAACACCGTAAGTGTTTTCGTGTAAATAACATTGCGCTATTGGCAGACACAGACCAACGCGGCACCCCAGGGAGTTTACAAGAGTATCACACCCTTTTTTGAATGAAGTGCCAACGCGGTTGCGAACTCCAACTACCGAGACGGTACAGAACGTAGTTACAGTCGCTGCTTCCATACTGGCATCCGCCTCGAATGAAAGAAATCATCGGAAGTGAAAGGTTTTGTCAGTTCCGCGAACAGTTTTGTCGTTCTCTGCATAGTCTGAACCATTATAGCCATAAATCGGTGGTTGACGTTTTCCCACTCTCCCCATTTGCCTCCCTCCATTTATTCCATACAGGCGAACAAGTCCCATGAACACTTCTCGGGAGACAGAACGTAATAAACAAAGTTATATTAGCACCCGTACTCTGTATGGTCGTTGGTATTGCAGGCTTCAATGTTAGCAAAACCATGAATGCCTGGGACACGCAAATAGCAAAGAGTACTGTTATTACGCTAAACGTAAAAAAAGTCGGATGTGACTACACGATTCTTAGATTGGAATCACAATTGGTCATATTAAATGGTTGCCTTCATTGGTGAGACTCTCGAATTTTGGCTGATTCGAAAATCCTTTAGCCAATGTACCGTGACGGAAGGACCTCGTTTCTACGCTCCGGGCCATCTCTCTTTCATGCTGTTTATTTGCTTGTTTTCCCTTGGTTTTCGGCGTTCGGTTGCGCTGGTCTGGTAATGGAACCGGAATCAACGAAGACACACGCGTCCGTGAAGGGAGCTCGCCGATCGTTTCTGGTTCGTACGCGACGGAGAAGGCACTGCGCGCGAGCTTTCCACACCGGATGCCTCCGGAGAAGTTTTACGAGCGCTTCATTTATACGCTTCTGAGTCAACGGAGCGATACCACGGAAAAAATGGCATCTCTGAAATCCTCTTGGTGGCCTTTGCTGGTTTCGGCTTTGCCGTTCTCTCCTTCCGAAATTGTTGGCAATGCGAGTGTACATCCGGTCATGAATGGCGCCGCAATCGATATCGGGGGGTCGACTGTGCTGCTTCGGCTGGTGCTGCTTCCACAAGTATCGCTACTATCGTCTGGAACAATCGCACAGCGGACCACTGCAGACGCAGCAGATCGCAATCCTAATAGTGCATCTCATGTAGTACGTCCCGCGGTATGGAAAGAGCACCCCAGCAAATATCTATTGACGAGTGGTACCGGCCCCGCACGACCAATGTTTCCTGCTAAATCGACGATATGTATTTGCCTGCTCTGACGTGCCGCGAACGCATAAACGGGCAACTGCGTCAACATCGCGGATATTGTACCGTTGGGAAATATCGCCCGCAGCTCTTGATTCAACGTCAGGATCAGCGAACAATGGCAAAGAGCAGAAATTCCGGGACAATGGATTCAGGCAGGACATTCTTGTTCATGCTCAGTATTTAGACGCCTTAAGTAAAAACGAAAAGTATTCGTTCTCTTAATAACTCAGTATTCGTTTATTTTTTGAACGAATACTAAAATGAATGGATTTAGTATTAATTTTTAAAATTAATCATGATTCCATCTTGATTCCGTATTCACTCTAAAATGAGCAATGAATCCACCCGATTCAGTATTCATTACAATAACGAATAATGAAACCATTCTATTCAGTATTCAGTCCAAAAATGAATAACGAGTCCAACTCAGAGTAACTCTGTAGTAACTTCGAGGCAGCGTTGTGGAACGCAAAATTATACGATGCCCCTCTTTAGGAAGAGTTGACTGTATAGCAGGTATCTCGACATCTCATGGGCTCGTCGAAGGAGCTTATTTGTGGAGCCAACAAGCCGGCACATGTAAAAGCTTGGCGAAGGGCGGAGCAGAAAGGAAGCAAGAAGAATGCTGACGCAGTACGAAAAGTACATCGATATATCAATATCAAGCTTGCCAAAAACTTAGAATACGCCAGACCCCCGACGTTGCCTTGCCGTCCCCGGGCGACTGTGCACTAAACTTTCCTCCCAGACATCACGCGCTATTCCGATATGTGAGTGGTGAACTTGTAGCCAAACTCCTCTCAAAGAGCCTCTCAACGACATAAGTGTGACATGGCCAGACCACCAAACCAAAGCTTCCACATTCAAAGGAAATACGAAAATTACTTTCGCGTTCAGAGCTTATTCGTGGCGATAACCGTATAGGATATTGTGATAACTTTTGTTGGACATACAAACGCAACATCGATGACATCGTGGACGATTTAAAAACTTGTTGGCAAAGATCGTACGTGAGTATTCACGTAAACAACAAAACCCATGTGATCCTGACGTGATAAGTACCAAAGCCTTAGATATCATTAGCGTAGAAGTGCAACACAGTAATGACTATAATGGGATTTATAAACACTCACAAAACTCAGGCACAAATTACCGATTTGTCTCGTTCACCCAGCCGACGAACTCAAGCGACCCTTCGACCTCGACTGATCCGTTGCGTGATTTACAGACGTCTTTTTGGCACTTCGAAACTTTTAGTTTAAGTAGGTATTAAGGAATTTGGGAAGACGAGGCAGGCACGATAATGCGAATCGATTAATTAAATATTTAAGGAATACTATGTAAGAGAAATCGGAGCTTGTTGGGCACGGGCCAAGTAGAGCCAAGCCCGTATAAATTGGCGGTTGTAAAAGGCCGTTTGGCCCTATGGGGCCACATTCATATTGCCAATATACATCTTTCAGTGGAGACAGCAAGATGAGCGACTTAAATGCTAAGACATGCACGTCAAGAATCAATCCTTACTTTAAGAGGATATGATACTTCGCTCGGAACTTCGTCGCCCAATGTTAAACGCCTATAGGTCTGTCCCTCTCGCACCTTTTTGTTTTTCGATTCTCCTGAACAAACGGCTACGAGTATCGAGGAGCCAGAAGTTCCGTCCAATTCTGCCATACTTCCGCACATTCTATCAAAATCTGAGCTCTATCTGCCGAGTATTTTGGGAGAAAATAGGTTTCGAAATTTTTAGCAGTGGAGGTTGAAGTATCACAGCCTGTTAAGAAGTAAAATTTGGTGAAAGATACAGAGACAGAGACACAGCAGGGCAGAGAGACAAAGACAAGACAGACGAAAAGATTCATTTCTCGCAGCTAAGGAGAAGTAGAACAGGTCGGGGGAGCGCAGGGGAACTCGTGATTGCGTGGAAAGGTCGCGGAAGCCGTGGGACGTTGTTTGGCTCGGGCGAGGGGTCGTGATCCACTCATTCGTCTCCTCGAGACGGAAGTTAGGCCGGCGGCGGTACCGACGAGCAGGACGATGGAGCTGCTGACCGTCGGAGACGCCGTCGACGGTGGCGGCGCCACCGCCAAAGAAGGAACAAACTTTGGTCGGACTCCAAGACGCTAAAAGGAACGGGACTTTCGAAAAATACACGGAGCACCTCCAGCGCGGTCCGTTCCTTGGAAGGAAGACTTCCCGAGGGTGGAAACGAGGGGAAACGGTGGGGCCAGCGAGGGAACGTAGCGCTTGTTGGCCCCGTTGAAGTAATATAGCAGTGAGTGAGACCAAGCGGATTATTCGAAGCTCCCCTCACTATTCCTTACTAACCCAGCATCAGCGGCAACAGCGGTAGCATGCGGCATGAAAAGCCAGCACACAAAACTTTTCTTTATCTCTTTCTGTTTCGCCAAGTCCTCGTCGTCATCGTCGGGGGTTCTCTCGACGTAGTCGTCGTAATTGTTCAGTCGTAGCGGAATAAGTCCGCTTGGTGAGAGGATTCCCGGCTTTTTTTCTATAACCTAGAGGTCGTGTGGCCGGCAAAAAACGCAGGGTGATGCTCTGGTGAGTGTAAGAGTAAAATGACATTGCGGCATTGCAGTGGAAGAAGCGCATGAAAGAAGTTTCTTTTCTCCGTCGTCCAGTGGTTGATGCTACGTACTCCATTCCGTTCTGGCATTTCGGTGGAAACTGTGGATGGCACACGACGTTGTTGCAAAGGCGTACTTCGACGACTCGTTTTCCAGCTCAGCCGTCAAGTGGGGAGTGACGTATATTCTATAATGTACGAAAGACCTGACCACCGAGAATTTCTAGACAAGTATGTTTGTGTGTGTGTGTGTGTGTGTAAAAGTCGCTTAGCTTATATATACACATATACATATATACTTAATCGTTTCAGGAATTCGATAAAATTTATTTCGATAGAAACCCTGATAACACCAGACAGGAGTCAATGTGTAGATCGCATGTAGGGTTCAAAAAGTACGCTTTGGAATGGGCGGCCTAACTTTTGCAGGCGCAATGCTAAAATTACCACTCAACAATGAATGCTTTTTTGGACATTATAAGCCTAAAAATGGAAACCTAGCTAGTGGACTTTAGTGTCCTAAATGCTCACATATGAACCCTTTGATGTTGTGAGGAAAATCGTTAATAAGAATACTGGAAATCCTAATTTGAAGATAATTCCAGGACTAATATCCAGGGTCAGCGAGTCATCTAACCCTCTAGTATGCCGACAAGCAAAGTGACTAAGACCTCGGCGGTCAGGTCTTGCATACGTATAAATAAAGCAACTGATGCCTCTTTTCCCTTCCTAGAATTTTGTCCGTGCAGTCGCAAACACGAACGACGAGTTGTTGGTCGTCCCTGGGACGGTTCGATGAACGCGACCAGCTCGTTGGCCTGCTTGACAAATCTCGACGAGTCTAACTGGACATCGATACCCCCGGACAAGCTGCACGTATCTCGCCCACTACTGGTTTAACGTGACTCACTCGAACCGGTTCGCGCTGGTCTGAATACACCGACGTCGATCGAGAGTGTGCGGGTCAGTCGCTAGTGAGTTGAACGATGACCAACCTGACTCCATCTCTGCTCTATCCGCAACACTATGTCACCCTCACTGGCTCTTTTGATATCTGTTCTATTTACTTTTCCGTTCCATTCACGCACCGAGGTATAATTACCAGGGGCTTGTGGCGAGCTGTTACACGAGCTGCAGATGTCGAAGTTATCTAAAACCAAAAAATGTTACGCCGCGTATTAGAAATGTAGCCATCCTGTAAAAAATCATAAACAAAAAATTCTTATGTTGTTGATATTTTTACCGCTTTCGGTACATTAATCTAAATTCTGGCGTCACCGATTGTCAAGGCGCGGTGGCTGTTTGAAGCAAAATCGTTCAACGTTACCCCGTACACGACTGAACAGAGTAAGCGGGGGAGGGAAGGGGGTTGAGGTCGACAACAGATTATGCACGACTGAGGGAGAAATACAGAGCACAGCTTCCGCTGCAGCTACGCTCGTAGCGTTGTGCGCCAGCGATGTAATAAATTGAATACTAATTGACATTTGCGCCGGGAAGGCCCGCGCGCGCGCTCTCCCAATCCGCTCACCCATTCCGCCGTTGTATTTCATCCGTTCAACTTTCATCGCTGAACACACTGTGTTTAAATAGAGGCGCATATGTACCGTGGTGAAAATAAATTTGCAGATAAATACGTGGGACAGCCAGTTAATGCGAGCCCGAGTGGCCGCGCCTCTCCCCCACCCCCCGTCAACCCTCTTTTTCCCGCCCTCTGGCCAGTTCCACCCCGACGAAAAACCCTTTACTACAAACCTCTTTACACTGTCTAGTCATCCCCGACCCTGCGCTTTGCGTCTGAAGCGCAACATTGCCCCGAAGCCCTTTACTGCCGAGCACCATCATTGCCATCTGAATCAATACTTACTAGCCCACTGGAGCTTTGCCAGCAGGATTTCACCAAATCGAAGCCAGTATAGTTAATGGCGGGAGAGGGGGAAGAGGACATCAATACTCAGAGATCGTAACTCATTGCGAAATTTTCGTTGGGTGGTTTCGACAACATAGGTGTCTTAGTAGATTTCACGAAGCACTTACGTAAGGGCAAGATAGGAAGCAGCTTCTTCTTCTTTTCTCGATATCTCCTTCTTTATACCCCAAATTTCATTAATGTTCATCGTTTTATCGTCGACGTTTTCATAATCGTTTTATTAAAGTGTCCTCCCACATCTGCAACTACATTGTAACGTTCTTAAACATTAATTCTAGATTGTCAAAAAATATGATATCTCGGATCCACCTTTTTGCGGAAACGAAAAGAGTTAGCGTTCTGCGCGGAAAAATACATACTTTCGTTTTATTAAGGAGCAAGGTTGGCCATTTTACGACTAATACCTGAGTAGCTGACTACTTTGATCGTAGGTTTGACGATGTGATCCGATAACACGGATCAGGTAAAAGAAACAGACAACCATGTTGACGCACCGACGGTAGCAATGTTAGGCGATGTGCCCGTATGCATCCTGAAATCAGGCTGTGAAAAGCAGTGCTTATGGAGTAGAGAGGGTTGCTATTGTACCCCTTTCTACCGTATCTCGTTGAGCGACGACGAATTCGCCGTATTGACAGAGACATGGCTGCAACTGCAGTCGTGCGCGAGGATAGGGGTAATTCCCTTAGTGCGATAAGCCATCGACTCTTCTGTCAATACGGTATATGACACAGAGGGCCGCTGTGTATGGGTTCGTGTGAGTCGAATGTCGAGAGTGGTGTCCATCGCATCCACGCAAAATAATACCGGTGTATCCCTGGTTAAAGTTTACGAGTTTCCATGAAATAGTGTACAGAAATAATTATTCCGTCTAAGCAAGCCGTGGTGAACCTCGGGGACAGCACATTAATCATATACGACAGGTATTTCCTCAAAACTTCTTCAACGCGAAGTCGTCCCGAAATTTTCTTCTTTTTTAGATGGTTAGGAATGTCACAAGGATGATTAAAATAATGCTCGATTAAGTTGCACAAACACAATGTTTATTGGCTCGAAATGTGGGCAAAAAACCGTTGGCATAAAAATACACTTTGTTATAATACAGGTAGCAAACAGAACTTTGCAACCTGTATTATAATCTGTGTTAGTGTTAGTGAGTCCTCTGTTTACACTTTCCTTAATTTAAGAACACCTTCTGAATTTTTTAGATGTACGCAAAGCTCGTCGGCACGTCTTCACTGGTCCGGAACTAAAACGTTTGTTTCCGTTTGCGCTTTATTTTGTCCTGTGCTCACGCTCTTCCTACCATCGTGCCGAATGTTATCAATGCGGCGAGAGCTACAGTGAACGATATTCTTTATCCCCACTCTACTCTCCATCGATATTCTTTATACGCACTGCCACTCTTTATTCCCAACCGTATTGCTTGCCAACAAACACAGGTTCAAAATGAAATCAGTAGGCCGACGACCAAGCTTCAAATTATCGATTCGCTCGTTTCTACACTGGACGGACCTTGTCCTGTTGCGGAGTTGAGAGAGTGCGATTAGGTAGGAACGCAAGTGCGCTATAGGCTTTGCAATTATTTAGTTTGGAGTTTCCGTGTGTTCCGAGCGTACCTGGTAGCGCAGTAGCCAAACGGTAGGGGGGAATCCCGCAATAGTGTGGCCGATGGAAGTTAGAAAATTTGATACTCGAGTTTGCACAGCGGTAGCAGGCGTGCCTCGGAGTTCACACTGACTCGGGTAATGGCGAATGATCGTCCACTCGTTCCCCTGCTTAACTGAATAATAGTTTGAGAAGATGATCTGCTAGATATTGTTTCGCATCTACTGCCTGTTTTTCTTGCTCCGGTGCAAGTTTGTATATGGGTTTACTTTTCTCCATACGGGCAAACAGCATAATAGCACCGCGCAGTGCGCGAGATACGTGGAAAATAATTACTATTCTGTCGAATATGCTTTGAATATTTGTAGATCGTACTGCATAATAATTGTTATTATTATTCAAACAATTGGCCCAAGGCAAGGAAACTGTACCGCTGGCTTTGATAATAATTGGTCACTTTTCAACTAAATTTTGCTAATACGGGAATACGGCGAATATGAATATCCAGATAGGATAAAGTTATTACTTTGATTTCGACAACAATCGTTCAGCCTGCAACATATTTCGTAGGAAAGCAAAATTATACTTTATTAACTAAACATGGATTTGATAAAACATGTCCATCGAATCTAGTTGAACATTTCGTGAACTAATCTTTCAGTGCTCACTAATTTTACAATTTCTGATCATCCCTAAAGTATCGCTGATCGAAAGTACTAAAGTAATAAATGGTGTATGTTGCACAACGTGTTCATACGAGGTGTTGTGCAGACAGTAACTGTACGTTAACCATAATTCGGGTGCCGATCGCCACAATTAACACCATGTACAGTTGTGATTACCGAGCCGCAGTGAGGCTAGCCGGCTTAGCATTACCAATTCGATCCCAGGATCCAAACACGGAGCTGTAGAAACGCTAATACCAAGCTCGGCATGTGTGGATCGTATCAAAACAGCTTCACCAGCAGCAATTCGCAAATGTGGCTGTATCGATACTAAGCGCTCCGTGATCTCAATAGTGAGGGGGTTGGGAACGAGGGGTTCATACGAATCAGCGAGTTTCATGTAAAATCACTAAGTTATACAGGCATAGTAATTCTGCAGTTTGGTGCAGTAGCGATTTAGAATATATTAAGTGGATTAAAACTATCGGATCAAATGCTGGAACATTATGGGACTACAGGACCAAATAATGCCCCTAAAGTTTTTATCTTGTCGTAATGTAGTTTTATTGTTTCTTCCGAACATTCGGTAACTAAACATCAGTCTATACGAGTGTATACGAAACATGTCTGCGCGTTAAGATTTTAATTATTGATTTTATGTTCGTAGTGAACGCTTGAAGCCATCGCGCTTGGTCCATAACCCTGTGGCGAAGCTGCTGAAATAGGCTACGGTCCTCAATTGCTGTCTGGAAAAGGCAGGTGAGGAGAGGATATGGGAAGAGGCGAAGGCAGCAGCACCAGTGGCAACTTTGTCTTCCGGTTGACCCACCTCCGATCAAATACCATTCCGCCCCTTTCGCCCCAAGGCTTACGGATACAGGTCAGCAGTGACTCTGCAGTTGTACCACCAACTGAAGAATAGCTTGGTAGAATTGGCGCGTATTCGTTTCATCGATTTTTGTGATGTTCATTTCGTCGCAAGTGCTCGCGATCCGACGAAACGGTCCCATATTCCTTTTCGTGGCTCTGACATTTTTTGTAACCTCTCTGTTTATAACATTTTGGCGCTATTATTGTTCTTCAAAATCCATGTTCTTCGTACATCAAACGGCCTTTATTTATTCAGATACTATTGGGACAATAAGCAAATTGCGAACTGAGCTGAAGCTCATTTGGAGACACCAACATGACGTCAGTTCATGACTCAAGCAATACGGTTGAAAAGGAAACTAACAACAATGTTGTCGGCTACACTGACATTTTCGTTGAAGTAAGGGACATAACAGCGATGATGAAACGAGTCGATAAATGGTTCCTTTTATCATAGTCCATATACTTTTGCGTTTGTTCGAAAGAGTAAAGTCGAGCGGAAGCCAGCATCTCGGAGAGTAGATTGGTTTAATCGCTCGGCTCTCGGACGTAACTTTTTTTTTCCTTCGCCTACACCTCCTCCAACCTTTGCTTCCCCGAAGCTTCTCTCGTTTCCACTCTGCCCTGTACAAAACAAAGCCCGGTGAACAAAGTGGGAAGTTTGCTAGGATTCGGTGATTCGTGTGACGCAACGTCGTAAAGGAGAAGGAAAGAAACAGCAAGAGAGACTTCGAGTCTCGACCTCGATCGCGGATTTATCCGCAGAGAATAGGAGTGAACGAGACAAGAAAGGAAGACAGAGGCTGCCACTGCTGCGGCTGCTGCTTGGACTTTATACCTCTCCGTTCTGCGCTTCACTGCTTGCTGGTACTCGATACAGCACGTTCTCGTAATTCTGGTCTTCCACCTTACCAACACCTTCCTCCGTCTCGTTCAATCTGACCCGGCCGCCCTCTTACTCGAGTCCTGCGCACTTCTTATACTTCGGCTTCCACTTCTTACTGCAGTAACAAAAAACGACGGAGCGCTTATTGAAATTGGAAAATACAATTTAAGTTTCGTAGCACAACGCCGATTACGCCGCTGCCTCTCCGACCTCTTGGTACCCGCGACCCTTGTGTTCCCTGGAACAAGCAAGGGAAAGAGATACGAAGCGAAAGAGAACACGAGATCGATGTAATAAAGCTGGAACGATCCGGTATGAGAGTTTTCCACTTCCACTCGTTGTGTCTTCTTTCTCCGACGCGTCTCCGATCAAGCCCTCCTCCCGATATAGATCCGGCCCACCCTTTTCTCTCAGTTAAGAATTTACGAGGCCGTTGACGATAAATGGAAGCATTCCGCGCACCGGGCACGTCTACCGGGCAAAAATGTTTATGGGGCCACCGGCTTGAAGTCACTATTAATTAACGCCAAACATGTCTGAGTCTCATGCCACCGGAGGGTTTCGTGTGGACTCTCTAATAGGCCTCTCCTTTTTAGGAAAATTTGAATATTCTTCCACAGTCAGCTGTCTCTGTCGCGATGATCATGACACGTCGACTATGTTTCAAACAACCCTTTGAGTGTTTCTTTGTTAGTGTGATTCAACTTTAATCACGCGGGTCATTCGTATCCTATCAGGGCTCATTCATCGCAAGTCAACCAGCGCAAGAACGAACTGATGGTGTTTGTTGGTAGCTTTGGTCCATGGTTTTGTCTTTTGTTATTAAAACTCCAGTAAGTGTATCGAATCTTGTTGCCCAATAATTTTGTGGGTTTGCCTTGCTGTATAGACAGTTACTGGCAAAAGTGCTTCGTTACACTTTTCACAAATGACACAAGCAGACTTTCTCTTTTCTGCATAACTGACTTATGGATACGTATTTTAACTATACACCACGTCAGTGGCCTATCCGTATCACGATGCCACTTTACCCCGCTTTTCCAACCCGCTAATGATGTAGTACGCTGTTTTCGTCATGTGTTCGTATGTAAGAGAATTATACGGAAAGTCAATTAAGATTTATCGGCTTCCTGAATCGAAGTGACGTGGCCATGCTGAAGCCAAGCTCTAATTGACTTTTCTCTCGCTATAATGGTTTAACGAGAAACAGGGGCGTTTTGCAAAGTTGCTCGTACTCAGGGTTTCTCGTGGCACGGCACATCGACAAACGTGACGAGTAGACCCATGTAACGAGGGGGCGAAACACATTGAAAGCTCTCGGCGTAGTCCCATCTCACCGCACTCAGGTTATCAGAACACTTCACGTAACATTCCGGTGGAAGAAACATTCGAGCGACGTCGCCAGACCCCACAAAAATCACAAAAAAATGCAAGAGGTACCCCTTGGAAAAATTTGCGATTTTTGAGAGTTTGACTTTAAAATTCTATTAAACATTCAGAAATCACGATATCGCTTTGCGCCTTGCGGCTTTCTCTTCGTTATTAAGTTTTCTCTTGAACAAAAGAAGAAAATCCAGCATCGATTTCAGTCGAGATTTTTGGCTCTCGATCCTTCTACACTTATCTTTAGCGTATCACACGTCGAATCATTCATGTACCCTATTGGTCGATGAGGGTCGATACGGTTTAATTAATGCAGCGCTAATAACTCAACTGTCTTTGTTGCAAGGTTGAGTCTTCCGCGTGCTATTAATTGCATTCCAATAAACAGGGATTCCAAAAGTGAAGAATTACACGTGGTATACATTACCTACCGTACGCCATGTGTGCTTGGTACAGTATTATCCTCATTGGAGCGTTGAATTCGATTACTCAACCATGGCTTTCTCTGTCTTCATCGGATAATTCAATCGTTGTTGAAAGAGTACAGGTATAGGTATAGGGCATCGAAGAATCAAATTAATTTACTATTCTACTGGCAACATCCTAACGCGCATGGTGCGTGCATCGCTATGGAGATACCGGACGCCGGTGCCGTTCGCTCTTGTCCCTCGCGTCCTCGGCACCCTCTTTGAATATTCATTACACACGAATTGGAGCTCTAGCGTTTTGTGACAATGTTGTTGTAACATTTACAGGCTGCGCGTTCGCAGTCCGGAAGGTCTACGCGAACCGGTCTATGATAATTGCCTATGATAATTTGATATAGGTCTCTCCCTCATCAAGTTCTTTGATGTAATTCCAGCGTGATACAGTTATATCGTGACTCAGGTCGTGTGTTGAATGCGTGCGGTCCCCCATTCGACGTAGCTACGGAAATTCGAGGCTCACTCCCGTTGTCCCATACATACACCGGTTTATCTGTTTCTCCCGTACTTCCTCTATGTTTACTTGTATTCCTGGCGAATTCCGTATGCTCACCACGAGTTACCGGGTTTTAGCGTATGGATTGTCGACACCATGAATTTTGAGAACTCTCTTTCATCTCTGGTTGCTAACACAGTTTCCCAGCTCGAAGCACCGCAACTGTTCTCTCATTGTAAACCTGACACTTGCTGACGATTTTGAACAGACCGTATAGTTGATTCTAAGAGATAAAAAGTCGCGTATATCCAACAGACTTTTGTATCTACAATTTCAATGGTTTTTAAGAATTGAAATAAGCTGATTTCTGTTATAAAGTATGAAGATTACTTAACTCTGCATTTTTTGTATTGTACTGTACTGTACAGTGTGTACGGTATTATTTTTTTTGTGTGAAAACATCGCAAAATCCTGATGCTCATAGGAAATTCCAAAATCACCCATTTCGGAACCACCAAAGTGTACAGGTGTGAATATACGCGTGCGTACATTTTTTTAAAAGTTCTGACTGAATGTTGTTGAAAAGAAGGAAAAGAAGGAAAAAACTTTCCCCCTTTTGTAGGCTAGAACACCCAGCATTAGCCAACTAAGGCGAAAGCCAAATGAACAAAAAATCCCTTGGAACGTCGAAAACAGACTACGTATAAGTGAATACGAAAACGCTATCAGCGTTACAGCATATAGGATTCATATTACACGTGATTGTCTGCTTCGTTATTTGAGCGCCCGACCTGCCATGGCGCTAAAGTGGCGTCTGGTGCAACTAGCTCGTGTTACTTTCGGCCTAGGTCAATCCTATGCAATCGTGCAAAACATGCGATCCACCGGCAGATGCACTGGCGTGTAAGCTGTAAATAAACGAACGTACATATGTAGGTAATTGATGTTGAGGGTTTCGGCAACGATACTGCAACGGTACATATGTAGGGTTTAACGTTTTGCTTTCACATCCGAGCACGGCTTCTGAAAGCTGTAAACATATATCCAACGGACGGAAAGCCAGATCGGAAAAAATAATGAGAGTCGTAGGGCATATCGCAGTCTCTTACGGTGGTTGTGAAGCCGTCTGTGTGGCAACCGTATGCGAATTCTCCTCGTGCATACTACATTGACGAGCTTATTACTAATCAAAAAAAAGGAAACGACTGCGCGAGCTGGGTCAGTGTGGAAATGAGATTTGAGCAGAAAAAGCGAGAATAACGTGTGCGTGTCGCAGAAAAAACGAGAGGAAGATGAATAAAAAGTGGAGAGTGGGTATACGAGCCGCACATCGTCACGGTGAACTTGCGACGACGACGAGCGGGAGAACGAGCGTGCGCTCTGCAGCAAAGCAGCCCTTCCACTCTTGTCAAACGAAATTCCCGCTAATTGTAGTTCGCCCGCACGCTCCATGGCTTTCTGCTGCCTGCATCAACAACTTTTCCACGCTCGCTATCCGCTGTTTCGCTAAGCCGTTTGTTCATTCGAGTCTTCCCACGTTCTCCACACTGACAGAATAATTAACGTTATTGAGAGACCCAATGTCGCAGTTCCGTGGACGAGCTTGCTCGGCCACAATTATTTGCCCTTTTTATAATAACGAGCGTGGCCTTGTAGAGCTCCTCGCATTAGAGACACGGATTGGCTTATATGTGAAGAAAAAAGGAACTTCTACTGTTATAAAAATAATATGTGGCATTGATAATGACGCTGAAGACTGGAAGTCAACCAACCACGTTTTTCTCTCATGTTAATTCATTATTTGTTTGACAAGTATTAACATTGTTAACCGACAAAAAAATTGCCGGGGGAAGCAAGTAGCGCACTCGATTACTTTTTGTCAATTAGTGAATACCATCCGACCAGCATTATTTAAATGAAGAACGTAATAGAGACGGAGAGACAAAGACGAATAAAAAGAAGTAAAAATTGGACTATTCGACAAGTACGAAAACGACACATACATATGTAATACATTGGGCATACATACGTATATGTCGGAGGGGTGCGGGCAGAAGCTATGCGAGCCACAGCATTCGCTTATTTCATAAGCTTACTTCGTGGCTCGTGTGCACGTGAACTCGAATCGTCGACGACCGGCAGTCATATTATTCCGCGGAGCTTTTCATTGTTACTGGCAAACCGCCGAGTATAATAGCGGAGAACGTGCGTTCCAGCGATCCCGTCGTCGACGTCGTGTTTTCGACGCTGGAGAAAAGAATAGTGCAGAAATGCAAACACTCTTCTTTCAAAAAGTTGAGAAGGATTATCGTCATATTGATTGTTCTACTTTTTGCTGATATCAGAATGCAGTAATTAAGCCTGATTATATATTTTTTTCTGCTTTAGAAAAGATTAGAAAATATTCATTCACAACGTCTGTAAAATATTTCTAATATACTAAGCATATTGCCAAGATCTAGAATGAACTATGAGTGATCTAGATGTAAAATGTAACATTGTGATATTAACAATGCTTGGTACAGACCTGCAAATAAAAAGTTTGGGCATCCAAATACCCGGCATGTCTCAGTGAATGGACCAAAGTTTTCGTGATCTGTTGCAGAACTCGTCATGTTTTTTTCAAAGTATCAAATTGACGAGTAGGGGGTGGTGGGAGAGAACATAGGATGAAGGATCGAAACTTCGCAGACGTAAAGTGCAAAACAAATGCCTAAGTTTATATACTCTTGAAGTTGGTCCTCTCATGTGCGTAGTATACTTTTAAGGTGAAAAGTAGGAGATCAGTACAACTTCATGTAAAATTACTCGATACATCGTGAATCGTCATTCGTTATTTATACCACTGTTGCAAAAAGTATAAGACGATCTTCAGGAATATGGACACAGTATGCACTACGAACAGTGTTTTTTTACTATCACTTTTTACTACACTAGGGGAACAATAACGCGCGCTTATGCGCGCGGACGGAGTTTACTGCAGCACTGATATCAACATTGCGATAAACTGTCAAATCTCGCGCTATTAAAAACAACGACTGCCGCTCGTCACGGTCCACAACCAATCAAAGCCCGAATAGATCGCGCCCGAACAATGGTCACGTTGGCGCGAATTACGGACTTTTTAATATAAGACTATAACTGGGTAGCAAACATTGATATACAGAAACGAGACTTTTGCTCTGCGATTCGTCCCTGTACGATTTCATTTTGTTGTGTCATGATAGCTTATAGTCTCTTACAATGTGATAAATTACCTTGAAAAGAATCCTTGTATTCATTCGCGGCAAATACAGCCCGTAGGCTGTGTGGCCTCAAATGGAAACTGGAGCGACCGAAATACTCGATAAACGAGACTTTTTTCCACCACATTGCCGAAGCGACACCTCCACCAGCAATAAACAGATTGTAATCGAATGATCGTTATTCACTGTGGCACATAGTCGACTCCGTGTCGGTTTTATCCCATGTGTATTATCCTGCTATCTGACCTTCGAAAGAAGCTTTAGCCGTGTTCTGTCGATCCTGCCCTTAGATACTCAATCTCGAGGGAGAATCTCGATGGTAACTCGGCAAACGCCTAAAGCATCTAGAAACGGTTGAATGGGCTTGCGTGGTACATGATGGGGGTGAGAGGGAGATCGAGAGAGAGAAGTTGTCTATGACAAACCCAATAGAGCGCGGCGAGCTGCGGCCAGCTGAGGTCGGAGTATAGACGTGTATACGTAGCCTCCTTCAGTCCACCCGGAACCAACATCATCAGCTCATTGCATATAACGTGTCGCCCGAACTCTGAGTGAACCTAACAAGTACATCTACTGCTTAATGTAGTTTGGTAGCTAAAAGCTCTACACAGTGATATTGGGTCCTGCACCGAGAGAAAATAAACGATCAAGGGTACCCTCTATACGAGTTTTGAACATTTTAACACAACATTTACAGGCTTACGGTTGTCATTGCACATCCACGTTTGTGAAATATTAGGTTTAATCCCTCGTTTAAAAAGTTTGTGAGTAACGGAAAACATTGTTAGCAAAAGTCGATATTTTGAAAAGAAAAAAAATTGGGGTCGATTTTGGCGATTTTCGGTTCGGAGCCAGATCTACGATTTCTGACAGAAAAAAAAAAATTTTCGTCGCCAACATTTTTTTTTTTTTTTAAATTGATTAAAAAAAGGTTAATAACCAGTGTTTTCAGGGGTACAATATGCGACTTGAGAACGATGGTATAGTTGAAAAGTCGATATTTTGAAAAGAAAAAAAAATTGGGGTCGATTTTGGCGATTTTCGGTCCGGAGCCGGATCTACGATTTCTGACAGAAAAAAAAAAATGTCGCCAAATTTTTATTTTTTTTCAAAATCGATTAAAAAAGGTTAATAACCAGTGTTTTCAGGGGTAGAATATGTGACTTGAGAACGATGGTATAGGTTAAAAGTCGATATTTTGAAAAAAAATATTCCTGAGGTCGATTTTGGCGATCAGGCACGCGCGCCATCGCGTGTGATTACCCTAGTGATTTATTATATCACAGTCAAGGATTGTCTTGTTATTTTTTCTGCTCAGACATTGGCGTTTCGTGACTGTATTATAAATGACTTGAATACGTGTTAAATTGTTTTCACTGCAATAGTGTGAAGTCGCTTCCAAGTGCATAGCAATGTTGAATTTCTTCTGGGTACCCTTACGTCGTATCGATCACGGCGCAGGCGATCTTTTCAGAGGTTTCACCGAATTGTTCGAGGAAGTTAATGTTAAAGTTCACTCGACTCACCAGCAGCGGCTGTGGCTTTACGTAGATAGATGTTCCATGTCCCTAGGCTTATCTGGATGCCGATTTCTACCAAACTTTCTTGAGCTATTGATGTATGCCCCGTCCTAAGTGAGCACGAGGGAAGACACACGAGGCAAATGGATGTGCACAGACGTACAAGACCAAGTGCATACGAGGTATTCCTCGCCAACTCAGTTAACATTCAACCCTGATCCCTTCCACTTCACTCCATAATGTTTATACTCATGTATTTATGACAAAAAACACTTAAAAATTATATTTAGGTTTCTTTTTTTTTACTAAAACACTAATTCCATCAATTTTTCAAAATTCACATTTTTGGCTACAATTTCAAAATTTGTTTTTTTAATATTGGCCTTTTTTGTATATATTTTTAATAGAGCTACAAGCTGTACTTATTTTTTGTTGTAAATCTGTACTCACAGGTAAATAAACGTTCGACTGTTTTTATAATTGATACAGCAGTGAATGTCATTCCGTCTGTTAAACTTCGTATCTCCTCGCCAATGTTTATACGACCATATTCAAAGTTACAAACAAACTGTGTATTTTAATTTAGATTTTCGTCACTTTTCAACCTCTCCGCTCTGCCAAAACTCTCTCTCTATCTACCGCTCGTCCAAAGCGAGTCTCTCGAACCGTTAATCTTTTTCTGTGGTGCCGTGCCTGCGGTGACAGCCACGAATGTATAGTGCACGTCGCTCTTGCATCACTATAGCTGATTCTCTGTTACTCTCTTGATGCCGATAGCGTTGTTTATGCGCTCAACCGTACGGTGTACAGCCTCGATGCTTTCATGGTGTTTACGTCCGAGCGACTCCATTCACGAGACTCGTGTAGGCATGCCCTGAATTATGCTTGGACTACAATGTGTGGATTTCCCGCATGTATTCTCAACCGGCAATGCAACGAGAAGGACGGCAATAATGCTCGGAGGTCTTCCTATATCCTTCTGAAGTGGTTTACCTCCCGGTGGTTCACGGCGCTTTTCCCTCACATTATCTCCAAAGAACTTTGATCGTACACTCCGCGTGGACATGTTTATATCATGCCCACATCATGCCTGCCAGTTTTAATCTTTTGTATACGCTCCAGGGTTTTTGCTTTCTCTTACCCCAATCTTTATTGCTTTCATTACACCCTTGTATACGTTTTTGCAGACCCCACGTTAACTAACTCTTCTCGCGGGGTGAATTACATTGCAAACCGGTTTTATCTGCAAAAGGGGAAGGAGAAAAAGTGAGTTTACGCAGTGTACCGCAGTATTAGAGTAATTCCTAGGAGAAATTGTGAGGAGGGTTGGTCGGAAGACGTGGTAGCCGAGAACTTCTCGAGGTTATTTTACCAAAGATCTTGAAGTACCATCAGCGCTATAAAGAAGAGTGTCGCGCGCCTTTACCCAAAAACGTAGTATAGTGAAATCGTGCGCTCGTTCACGGCTCCTGCATTCTCCCTTCATGTCCCGGGCCCGGTAGAGTGCTCCGACTCATCGTAAAACCGTCTCATACGTTTTCATGTGGAATTTACAACGTTTAACGGAAACAGTCCACTTTCCGGGTAGGGTATAGAGGGTTGAATCGTCCGAGACTCTATTTGCAGCGACGCAGGCTCTCTCGCAGTCTCTGTCGCGCTTTTTCGCTATTGCCATCGTCCTTGTTCTGTTCTCCCATTCTCGAGACTCTCTACATCGTCCCCCCGGCCGTTCACAGATACTGGTATGCGCGAAACGACCACTTTCGTGCTCCGATCGCGATCTTGGAGCGCTCAGGTCTCCGGACGGAAATTTAACGAGTGAGTCTTGAATCCACGAGTTAGTCCGCCAGCACCGCCGGAGTTGTACCGCCGTATATACGCTGCATCTGCTGGCGCACACCACATAATTGTGAAGATAGCACTGGTTGAAACTCTCTATCTCCGAGATATGGTATTTTTCAGGCGGCGAGACACTGCGAGCAGGAAAAGACGGTTGTAGGAATAATAATATAATGGCACTTTCTTTCGTGACAGTTCATCTCATCTTCAGCGTGAATACATTTATTTTTCTTAGTCTGACTTCTGCCAGAAACGTTACCTCTGCAAATATCAATGAGCATATGAGACATTCACCACCGACTCGGCCACTTTTTTCCCGGCCCTCTCGGATCTGTTTCATAATTGGCCATATATTGGTGCTACATAAAGATACTCTATATGCAATTTTTCTCACATTTTTTAATTCATTCGTTTGGGAAATGATTTTTTTGAAGTCATCATAGAAGACACAAGTTCGGTAAAAAATGTGAAAACAAACAATTTATATTTTTCAATGGACTATTTAATGCAAAATATGTTATGTTTTTAGTGCACCAAAAAAGCCATTTTAACAATCAAAAACGGAAAATATGTATTTCTTTCAATGCGACATCTTTTATTTCGCTGTAGATTTTGCAGAGTACGTAACAGGATATTCAGAGCGTATAAAAATTGGCGTCGTGGAACTCGGAAATCGTGACGGCTAAAATAAATACTTTAAATGGAATTATACAGAATTATCTGTGAAAACCATGAAAAACTAAAAAAAAAGTCGTTACAAAAATCCTTAGGGTGTATTTTATTTTATCATACATTTGAAAATTGTTAGAATGTCGAAATAATGTAACCCATTCGCCCTAATGAATATACGCGAACAATGCCTGCAACCCGTACAAAACCTATCTTCATCGGCTAGACATCCAATCCAACTGTTTCTGGTTCTGGTCCCGGCAAATGGAAATATTCATACGAATTAATATTCACCTGTATAAATATACGTTGAATGGAGCCATGGAGTCAGCGAATAGTCGAGAGCAAGAGACAGAGAGAGAGAGAGAGAATGAAACGCGGAAGAGTGCACGAGAGAGATCGTGTATGTGACGACGTCGCCGACTTCGAGTACGACGGCCGTGTAGACTGGGGCGACACGGGCACTTCGTCTCGGCAATAAAGCATTCCTATCGTGCATAATGTGTTTAGACGGCGAGAATCTTGTTAACCCCGTGGACAGCGACGTAGCTATATCTGGGGTACTACTGGTCCGATTCCCGTCGAGGCTGCGCTAAGCCCGTTGGTCAGCGGCCGTTGCATATCGCCAACTCCACAGACGACGTGGAACGTTCAACGTGTGGTGGCTTCGCCTGTGCGCCAGCTATCCAAATTACGACTTCTCATCACGCGAAGGGGTAGTTGTGCGGCCGTGTACAGGGAGGACATAAGGGACGCGAAATGCGATGTGGTAATACACTGACAAGGTTACGAGAGACTACACTACAGGATAGCGGTACACGTATATATTTTGATAGCGGACAAGACAACCGCGTAGTCTACTGGCGAAAGGATAACGCCGCTGCATTCGCTTCTCCCGTGGCTTCATTTGCTGTACACCGCTGTTGCGCTGTTTGCTCCCGTTTTCATTATTTTCAACCTCAAATGGATCATGGTCAATAGGCTACACAGTTGCAATTTTCTAAGGTCCCCGTTGCTCTGCATAACCCAGAACTTGGAATACATTTCACTGCCACCGACGACGACAAGAAGCAGTGGACGTCGAGGAGACACATCGGTTTTTCCGCACGGAAAAAAAGGCTTGGTTGGGTCTATCAAGCGCTTGGTTATATATATGCTAGGCGATTAATCTGGTTACATCAAAGGCTCATGGGTACATCAATGAAGTTGTTGGTTACGCCAACCAAGTTATTGGTTGTAAGAAAATGAACTTGGTGCTAACTAATAATTAATCGACTGGAGCATATATAACCAAGTGCTTGGTTGATCTAACCAAACATTTTTTTCGTGCGAAGGGAATAGAAAAAATATACACGAATAGGCGGAAATACTCCATTACAATACATACATATATACGTAATATACGTATTCGTTAATTCGAAATGCCAAGAGAAGCAACAAATTGCAACGACTATGAAACGGTCTTAATAGACTTTTGGACAGGTCTGAAAATTGCAACGCGATGCACAGCGTGAGAAAGAGAAAAGAAGCGAGATTTAAAAACCCTTGAAGTGTATATAGAGTTACATGGGAATGGGGATGAATCAGAAACGGCAAGAGGAAAGCAAGGACAAAGGGGCGAACGCGAAGAAAAAGAGGAAGAAAGAAACAGCTCGAGCAACCAGAAACTCAACCAGGTTACGTTGTTGCGGATTGGCGACTCGGTTACTTCGCTACTGTTGCGCAAAATATTATTCAGAGTCGCAAGAGCGCGGATGTTATATATACATATATATCTATATGCATCCTCGGATCATACGGCTTCCCGTTCCTCCTTGGCTTTCACAGAGACACTGGCCACTCCGTTAACCCACCACCACTTCACCCTCGTAGGTGGTCTCGCTTCAGCCTGCACCAAGGCCCCTAACTTCATTTAAGTTCTGATCCTTTTACAGCGTGCTCCACGCTAACTTTCCATATTGAGCATTGAAGGAGAAGGTGGCAATTCAGAGAGGAAAAGCGGGTGCGGTGGAGACAACGACAACACTAGAGAGCGAGCAGGACATTCGAGAGACTGCATAGAGAGCTCTTAGTTATTGGATTATTTGGGCGTGGCTACGTGGCTTACTCACTGTTACAACGTAGGGCTTAGTTCGATACAGTAAGACCCTTTTTCATATTGGTTGCTTTCCATAATTCATTCTCAGTATATTGCCTGCAACGTCTGAAATCCACATTGCAAGAACGCCTCCGTATATTCCGGCTTTTTGCTGACTTCGGCGGGCACCTCGCTGGCTGCAACAGCCCTTCAGGAAATTCTTAAGGCTCGAGAGACTGAAAATGTTACTTTGGTATTAATTTCGGGGTTTATTTTGTTTCTTTATAACCGACGGCATCGGAAACCACTAAGCGGAGCCGATGAGATTTTGTATAACCCAATAGTATGCAACGTGTTGTTGCAAAAAAATATAACACAAAATAAACAAAAAATTGCAATGCATGGACCTTGATCCCTTTCTGCAAGTTTTGGCATTTCACATAAACGGAAAATTTCAATGTATGATCAGTGTGTCTATGACGACACCGACGGCCAATTATAGCTCGAATAGAACGACTTCTCATGAACATAGCTGACAGCCACCAACTTTTTAGAAGAGGATTCGCACCATTCATTACAATATGTCCATTTCTATTGTCTGTGCCTATCCACAGCCACGTGTTTCTCGAGAACCTGCCGACAATTCTCTTTATGGTGTATGTATCGTGAAAGAGCTGCGCACCGCGTACATCGTCCATGGATAGTATCGCGCATATCACAGTGAGAAATCTCCTGGAGGCATCGCCGCTACTGCTGTCCCACGACGAAGAATCGCACGAGAAGCTACGGCCAGTGCAAGCGGAAATGGGACAGTGTAAAGAGAAGTGACCACGGATTTTCTGTATCTGCCCACTCGCCGCTCTGTACGCTATATTTCGAGCGGTACTCAACGACAGATCGAACGTCGAGAGTTGCATTATGCAGCAGATTCATTTTATTCTCGTCTTCTCGCTTTCTTCGCGTATCGGAGGGAAGAGGAGCGAGCGAGAGGGCGGCTGACTACGATTTTTATTGTGCATCACGGAAAAGCCGATGGAAAGGGGGGGGGGGGGGGGGGGCGAGCGAGGGACGGCGAAGCGATAGTCGACAGAGAGAAAGGCAGTCGGAGGGGCGGGTGCGAGCGTAGGTACGAGAATTTCCTTTGTCTATCGAGAATCGGTTTATCGACTACTTACAGGACGTTCGATCGCTTTTCTTCGTACTCTTCTCGTCCCCCTACTCTCCGGCCTCCCTCCTCTCTTTCGCTCTTTCTACCACTTGAACATCGCTCCTTTCTTTTAGACTCACCGCGAAGCTCATAGCGGTAGAAGCCGAGTAGTGCGATAGAAGCTTCGTGCAAGCAGTAAATATAATCATAAAGCCTCGACCACGTAGAGCGCCGCGGCCACTGCGAGAGCCGAGCTGTATACGTTCGGAGCTTTCTCCCTGGGCTATTCTCGCCGTATTCGCTTTCGATACCCGCAACGGCACGTACGCGTCGATACAAGATACAACGCTTTACGAAAGCCTCGAAGTATACTCGCTCGTTGTGCGTCTCTCAAGCTGACACATACTCCGCACCTACAGCTATGTGTGTACCTATTTTCGCTGGGAAATCGTGTGTTTATGGCCATCCCGAGACGCACGCCGAATTTAATATCGCACATGTTGGGGCTCAAAGCTTCCAGGGCTGTTGCGACCGCTGCTATCAACGATATGTTGGAAGGTAGCGACAATGAGCAGTCAATGAAACATTTGTTTTCTCGTCGTTTCGGCTTTTGTCGAGACAATAAATGTTTCAATGACCGCCACTTGAAGGCACTTGAACTCACTGTTACTAACAAATCTATAACTCTGCTTCTTCGTTATGCGATCTTTCGAGAAAGCGGAGCGGAAATTTCGCTCATCTATGTTGGTGTTTCATCGACAGTTCGACGGCAACCAAAGTTCCTCGTGCTTGAAAACTTCGATGATTCCTTATTAAAAGAACTGCAGGAACTTATGTCGATAAGAAGAAAAATATATAATGCTTTCTAACCATCAGATTGAATGTCAGGGTAAGTAGCTTTTACACTCAACAGTTTTATCAATATCGTAAACGAACAGATTCTTGATTGAAGAGTTTTAAACAAATCATTACAAATAAGTTCTACATGAATGTAAACCATTTCACAGAAATAAATTGGAAATAGAATGTGTAACATTAATCGATATTGGCGCTGTTTTTAGACATAAAGTGGTGTATTCCGTTTAATATGCAACTCTGTCTACATTGAACACGACTTTTTTCACGTTTTTCACGCCTACTCTCATCGAACTTTGTGCTCGGTGCTTAAATTTCCCAAAACCTGACTAATTAATTAATCTTCTCGCGTTGCACGTCTGCCTGGGTTACGCGCTTCGGATTTCCGCACGTTCGCAGCGCGTTGGGCTGACTGCGTTATAGCCGCCTCGTCACATTATATATCTCATCGAATTCCTGTCTTGCAGGAATGGATTCGACTTTAATACAATGCCGTGTTTAACCGACTACTTCTCTCTTTCTCCGTATAAATCACTTCCCCGAGGCTGATCATGCGAGAGGTTCTAATAGGATCTTCACGTAAACACTTGGAAGCGGACTACGAAACTTTAAATCGATATCTTTCGATTCTCGTAACGCCAGACCGAGAAGCGGTTCGAAGTCGAATTACGGGAAGACGCGAGAGGTTGGAGAGAAGGAGGAGAAGAAGCAAACTGCGCGGGGGTTTCGAGTCTGGCGGAGCTTCGTATTACTGTGCTCTCTCGCCGAGGATGGGCGACGCGGAAGATAAACCGAGAGGTGGCGAAAGAGAAGAAGGGAGAGTGAGAGAGGGAAACGGAGAAAGCAGAAACGGGATGCAGAGGGTGCAAATGGTACATCCATTACTCCCCCGTAGTCTAATGGCTGGAATTTATTAGGCGATAAGTTACTTCGGTCACCCTCTCGGGTGGTCGGTTGAACGAACGAGCTCCGGAGTTTCTGGCGTATAGCTCGCTCGCACTCCTCCGAGGAACGTGCAGCGGCGGACGAGGAAGGGTTTCCTCAACGAAATACTGAGCCAACGACTGAGAATCGAAGGTACGCGCTACTGGTTAGCTGCTCACAGCGCGGTGAGAAGACACACCAGTCACAGCCAGAATAAGGGTCGCCTTATTCTCTTCGCTATTTCGAACACCTTGCGTTCTCATTTTCCGGCTCTTGTGTTCTGTCTCTCTGCCTCGTAATCTGCCGGCATAAGTAGCGTCGTTGGTGTTCACTATATTTTTCATGCGGGCTACTTAAAACCATGTTCTTGGCGGATGCTTATTCTTGCACTACGTAGGTACATTTTACTTATTTTTTTTTATCACGCCCTTAAAACTACACTCAAAATTTCGAAGAAAGTCAGCATTTCCTCGCTTCCTTTCTGACAACCCAACGCTCTTTCGCCCTTATCGTACGACGTGGAAATGAATGTGCGATTCGTGAATGCCTCGTCTCGTACGGATCTATTGGATCGGGGGTCGTGCGAGGCTGGACACACAGTGGAATCATTCGCTCACGTCATGTTCTCTGTAGCCCGAGAGTGGAGCTACGAGCGACCCGAGGATCAGGAATTTTCAATTCGACGTTCCGTATACGACGTTCGAGGGTTGGCTCTACAAGAGACGACGGCACGCGACAACGATCCGTGTCTCGTGCAGGGAACAAGGGAGAAACTTAGACGAGTCTGCTAGCACAAATCCTAACTGTGCTCTAAGAAAGAAGGAAATCTCTGAGGGGACCTTTGTTAGAATTTATCTGCGTGTAGATCAGGATGGTACAGGTACAGAATGATGTAATTAAAAAAGGGAGCTCTATTGTCTACTAGAAATAATAATTAATATCTCAGAGATTATCGACTGATTAAAAGTTAACTGAAACTAGGCATCAAGTTTCAATTCTATAAGATCAGTTTTGATTATTGATCAACCATATCAGTGGCGACGAATTTAATTTAATTTAAATTTTGTACAATACTCGTCTGAAAAACGTTTTCCTAACTCGTGCGATTGCACTCGGCTTCGGGACGTGTTGCAAAATGACACTCGTCAAAAAAAGTTTTTTTCGCACTCATATCGTGACGTATTATTGCAACACGTCAGCGCCATAGCGCCTGTTCACCCCTACTTGCAACTGCGACAGCCTCAAATTTGTTTCGAGATTTTCTCATCGTCGCCTAGACGATGGAGGTGTTCGGATATTAGTCGATGTAAGGAGGTCGGAAGGGGTGAGATGGCAGTAATAGAAGTAGTGCAGTGGAGTTCCAGCTGTAGTCGCGGAAGAAGAGGTAATGTACCTGTGCTGACAATGACACGACGAAGGCCCAGAGATTTCTCTGCGTGAAAGGTCGTGGATGATGGCGAGATCAGCTAACGGGACAGCGACCTGTCTCGAGTCGAGAACGGGGACGAAGTCGGCAAGCCGAGATCTGAAACTCGACGTACCCCCGAGGGCGCGCACCACACCGCGGTATCGTTGGCAGCAGCGCGTTTTCCCTCGGGTATTAACTTCGCTCCCTGCTCTTCCGCGACGCAGTCTTTACTTCTTACTACTTTTCATTCTCTTCCTCGGCCGGTGCCGGCGATGCTTGTGATACTCTCGTGGTTAACAGATTTGCATAATGCGATTCGTCCTGGTAATGAGGGCCCCACGACGTAAGACACGACTGCATTAACTGACTGCCGACGCCTTATGTCCGATCAGGTTACACGTTTTACATCAATATTGCGAGTAGGGATAGAGTAATTGTGTAACGTCATATACCTATAGATACATTTTTTGTTTTTATATTACATGGAATACTTTAAGGGGGGGAGGGAGAGACAGTGTTATACGAATTAAATTTTACACGCCAGTTTATTTTCTAGTTACAATTTTATAATGATGACCTGCAGCGATTGTAAAATGATACGTAAACTTTTAAGTAGCTGGAAGAAAAAACGAATTTTTAATTAAATTTTCGGAATAATTGGAAGAAAAATGAACAAGCACGATCCTCCATTATTTTCGCGATGCATTAACAGGATTTCTCAATTTTTTCAATAAGATTACCATCAAGCCATATGGCAAATTAATATTTCTTGCCTGTATTTAAGAGTTTACCCATCGTATTATAATAATTGCAAGTTATTAATATAAAAACATAATTACGAATCCAATTGTACCATCAATTTTATTTCTGTAAAAATTACAGATTTGCAATTCTGGTGAGAGACAAGAATTTCGAAATTTCACAAAATAAGGACCACCCTAATGTATGCAGACAATAATCACATATTCTCATTGCAATCCATCGATTAAAACGAATCCAATTGTACCATCAATTTTATTTCAGTAAAAATTACAGATTTGCAATTCTGGTGAGAGACAAGAATTTCGAAATTTCACAAAATAAGGACCACCCTAATGTATGCAGACAATAATCACATATTCTCATTGCAAACCATCGATTAAAATATTTACACATTACGTCCGTCAAACGGTTCTCTATTTTCTAATTAGCGATTGGCGCAACCACTCGTAAACGACGGCACCGACGACGACGATGCAATTAACTTAATTGACTTTTAATTAATATAATGCTGCGTGGAGACCGCCAGCTCACTTTCAGGAGTGAGACCATCCTCGTCACTCCTACAAGGGGACATTAGGAAACATAACGAGGTAAGTACACGTTGAAGGCACACGAGACGTCGCTCACGCGGTCGCTCCCTCCTGTGCTGTTGGCGCAGTGCTTGCGCGTTTCCTAGCGTGACAGCGCGGTCCCGACGATATAGCAAAAGCGGAGGCAACAGCAGCTCCCCGTATAGTTGAAGGCACACAGCCGTCGTCCTGTTCGTCGTTCCTCCTTGTTCTCGTCGTCGACATCGTAGTCGTCTCTGCCGCCGGTTCTGCCCCCTCACCCTCCACCGATACACCGCAAGCATTGAGCCGCGATAGGGGATGGGCGTGCGTGTATTCCAACTCGCTTACTACGCTTCACTTACACACAGGTATATGTAACTACCGAAGCATACCTATTCGTGCTTTGCATGCTGGCTCACCGGCCTTTCCGCTCCACCAGCAGATCCTACCTTTTTGTCCATTAACGTGATTAAACGTCTTACGACGTTAACTCCACGAGCCACACCGGCTGTACTCGCTATAACGCGCTACGGTCGATGTACCGGGGGTACACGTAGATTTTCGTTCTACACTCGGCACTGGCCGACAGAAAGGGTAGGCCTTCCCACTCGCCCTAAATTAATGCAACGTACTAAGCTCAGGGCAAGGACTTTTCGAAAAGCTTCCGAAACGGCTGGTATGACATATTTGAATTAAACGAGGAATGTCATGGACTGAGGTTGTGAAATTATCATGATTTAACATATCTAAAGGAGAGACCTGTCTGTCCTAGTTGCTCACGTAGGTCTATGCTCTAATCATTTTACAGCGATAGGCGGACCCACGATAGCGATGACCAGTTGCTGCTGTTACACCGAAACGAAATGGGGTGATTTTTATCAACGATTTCCAGACCTCGCGTGTTATAATCACGTACGAGAATCACGCACCGGGTTAGTGACGACCCTCTGCTAGGTTTACAGCCCGTAAAGTTTCAAGGACGTGGGTTCGGCGATCCAATCTCGATGCGACGGGGAACGATGGGACTGGCGATAATGAAATCATCCTAAATGGACTTTGATTTAGGTGCTGGGAAATTCGTTAATCGCGATTCTCGGAGCTGAACTTTAATAGGAGGTGAGCGGCTTGGCGTAAATGTACAGAAATGAAACAGTCCACTTTACTGATATTTGCCATAGGCGATTTATAAACATAGGGTAAAGCTGGTGAATATCTTTATATAACAATAACAATGAAAAATAGCTGCGGGGACTTCAATCGATTTTCCTCAGAATCTATAAGTGGTCGAATCGCGCGATCCAGAAAATTGCAACGACTCCTATTGAAACAAATTTCTCAGAAATGCCACAGACTCTCGTCTCTCCGTTCTCGCAGCGTGCAGACAGCTAGACACCATAGCGGAGCTCCCTAGGGGCTTCCGATTCACCCAACCTCGTTTCATACTCTGTGTCGAGTTCCATACGGACTCCGGTGGTACCTGTGTCTTCTTTCTAACCCCTCACATCCCACCCACGAGTTCCACCTCCGCGACTTGCTGTTTGTGGTTTGTTAGAAGGACGTAACAAATAAGGTAATCTTCCACACATATAGTCGGGTTGTTGAGTCTGGATGCCGCGCTGACTCCCAAAGCAGGCTACCCCGCGCTACAGGCTATAGTACACGCTTCTCCGGCACGGTTCTGCTCTCTGAAAGCAGAAAGAGAACATTTCCCACGTGATGGCGTTATGGGAAATAGTAGTGTAGAAAAAGAGGAAGAGAAAAGGAAAGGTCGGGAAATCGTAAGAAAGAAAGCGGAGGGTACGAAAAGGTAGAAAAAAAAAGAAGCGTGGAAGGAAAGTATAGCATCGTGCAGAAGGGTCGGACGAGTCGAGTGTATGCCTGGCTTGAGTCGCGATGAAACCCCCGTGCCCGTCTATCTCATTGTCTCTAGCTCTCTTCTTGCCTTTGCCTCACGTTCGTATTGTCGGCATTTCGTCTCGCTCGTATCCTCTAGGTGCTGTGTATCAAGAGGAGGGTAGCGTTGAGATAAATATACATTGCGAGAGCGAGAGGAAAAAGGCTGGGAATCGAGTCTCGAATCATGCAAGAGACCCCTGCGGGTGGTACGTGGCTTGAAAGCGCGAAACTTTTTCAGGGGAGACTATGGTGAGCTAGCCGGCTCAACCCCTATATTCTAGATTTCTTCATTACGGTATCGTGTACGATGCGTCGTGCAAGGCCTTCCGAATGCTCGCTCGGTCCTCAGTTGACGCTCACTTGCCCTTCAACCCCGGTGCCTGTGGTTAAGAGGTTCTCTCTTTTCTACCTGTCCACCGCTGCTCCACCCACATGCGTTTTACCTCTCATATGGAGGACATTTTTTTTATTTCTTTGGACCCTCCAGCCCTTCTCATTATCGTGAATATTCATCGTAGAAGAATAGCAGGAATCATTTCGTCGGACGTTGCTGGCGATTTATATCTGAAAGAAAGTTATTTCTACATTTGTAGCAAATGAAAACCTGCACTTCAACGATTCGAGATCAATTTTTTTCTTTTTCTATTTGTTTCTATGCACAGTATATTCTTCTTACATTTTTACGTGTTTTACTTGCTTTCGTCGTATTATCTGGCCTGCGGCGGGTAATCGAGATACATAGGGGCGAGTATCGATGACTCGTTTTATTGACGTGATGTGTCTGACGATGAACTCCAAGTCAAAGGGTGTTCTGGCCAGCATTAGACATCAAAAGTATTCCCAAGTATCCCCGAGGATGAACGATTGTTGGAAACGGGAATTTTCTAACGGACTACAGATGGTAGACGGTAGTTTCCGTTCCGTTAACTGGTTGTAGAATGAAGGAAATTTTTTCAAACTTAAATGAGCAGTATGCTGATTTAAATTTGTTTTTGTTACATTCTACTACATGGATACAGGTGAGCTCTTTTACACTGCGATATGTACTGAAAGTGGAAAGTGCATGTACAACGAGGGTTATTTATGCTTTCCTGTTTTTATCACATATTTTCATCGCGTACTGCTTAATTGGTAGAATGAGCTAATAGGCGCGAACTAATTATACCACATCTGCGGGTACCGCTCAAATGAATTTCAGTTGTGGCTGTCAGGTCCTAAATGTGGCGCTCACTGTGCGTCGGTAGCGAGAGGGATAAGGACGTTTCAAAATGGGCTACAGGTGGTGCATGGAGAATTCCCTTCGTCTTCTCATGTACTACCTGCTCTCTCGCAAACTATGCGAATACTTCAAAGCTTTTTCACTCTCTCTCTCTCCCTCTCTCTCACACTCGGATCACCTTCTCCCTCGTCGTTCCAAATCTCACGCGAACTTGGTTTCTTAAGATTCTTGCAAGTTCGTCGTGCGAAAGCGCTGGTGCTACGTAAATATACGTGTATATATATACATATACATATATATGTATATTTATGGGGCATCAACGCTATATACATATATATATATGTTTAATCAGCGTCTTACTGCGAAGTCTTGCCGTGAATTGTTGTAACTATATGTAATTGCAATTTTCTTCGTGAAAGTCCCGAGCTTTGCCTAAGTAGGTAATTCAACGGAAAGACTTAACTGTCTGTGAAATTACATGTTAAAAGACATAATCTCCCACTGATGGATCAACGTTGTTCGGTACTTTCGTAAAAGCAATGTCATATTTTTATGTTACGTGTATATGGTATGGAAATCTACTTGGGCGAACAAAGGACACGTTTTTGTTCCTCGCGTGCTTTTACTACTTATTACACTTGGTGGAAAGAGGAAGAGGAGTCTCCGGTTCGTACATAAAAACTTACAAACGTAATTCTTTGAAATAACACATGGGAATTCAGATTCTGAACTAGAAGCAACTAGTCTGGAAAGCATTCTTTATATCCTCAGCGTAGCAACTTCTACTACTGGGTAATTACTGAACAGAGGATACGGCAGCCAAGTAATCAACGTTCAGGGGCGTGTAAACTGCGCGTTCTTTAATAGAGCAAAATGCTTGGTGCGCCCACGAGCCTCACACCCGTATAATATTAATGTAAGTGTAAAACTGGCGAGTCCCTTGCGACTGTGAAGACGCGCTTAAAGTGGTGTAGGATACGATCCTTGTGCAAATAACCTCACCGAAATTACCACCACTGCTATCTCCGAGTAATTACGTCAGCTCGTGTTGAGGCGTCGTCGCGTTGTATCACCCATGGGAGGCTATTAGCTAGACTCCGGTGGACGCGACGAGTCAGCCGGGGGTCAAGATTGATGTTGATAAACGGCTAAGGCACTGAGAATAGGACAAACCGAATTATTGTTTTACAAATTAGTGTTGGAATTCCGGAAATGCCAAACAAAACTTATCTTTAAATTATATTGTAATACATTATAGATACCATGAATAGAAAACACCAAAATAAAAATATCTCGACGATATTCTAGAAGGAAATAAAAATGTTACGCAAGGATTGTACGCAAGATTTGTATACAACAATTTATGTCTCATACGGAAACTCGTACAGAGATCTTATTCAAGATTCATGAAAGATGTGAGTGAATGTTGGCTTCCTATTTTCGAAGGAAAGTCCGTATATAAATATCTTTGTATCGGCGGTCGGGCGCTTTGCGTTAAACCACCTATCTTAGTCACACCCAACTTAAACCTAACTAACTAAAACCTACCTACAATCTCTGCTTAATTTTGTCCTACGTAACGTAACAAAACTAACCGTGGCTAATTAACCCTCTATTATAAAAACATCTCGTTGTACCCGCCGTGTAGGAAAATTGAGGGAGATTTGGGGCCGTTGCTATGTCAACCGTGTCCATAGCAACCATCTCTATAGCAAGCGTCTTCATAGCAATCGCCTCAATAGTAACATAATCATTGCAATGCGCAATATCCTAAATGTCCTGGTTATCCAGAATTCCGTAATTACCCTGAATTTTCATAGAAAGAACTTTAAACAATTGAATTATTTTTGTTCCTTTAAGTTTGTAGCGGGACATGTAGGGGAGCAAAATACTGGCACGCCAAGTCATTTGTAGAGGAATATCTGCATCTCTTAAACATCTAAGTACCGATGAATTGTCCTTGGCCAATATATTGGATGCAGTTTAATATTTTCGCTAGGGATTTTTTATCAAGGCGTTTTTCGGTTGAGAATTTTTGTGCTTTTATTGCTTTACTGAGACCCTTCGAGTATAAAGGGTATCCTGCGGGATATCACGTGCCCGAGAGCGAGCGAGAGGATTCTATAAAAAAAACTATGGCGAACGGTCGGAAATCAAGAAGGGCGAGGGGGTGGGGAGAAGGTTAGAACTCGCGAGCACGAGCAGATCGGTAGGTTGAGAGGAAAGTGAGTGAAAATGAATGAACGAGAGCTTCTGTGCGGTACGGGACGCCCGGGTGGATTGGTTCACGAGAGAGGAAAAGTCGAGAGACTCGAAGAAAGCCAGAGAGTTTAAGGGTATTTCGTGGCAGCAAAGGTACAACTAGAGAGGCCGCTGCGCCTTCGATCGATTCTTCTTCTTCCTTCTATTCGTTATTTTTTTATTCGCGCGATTGAAGCATCGTACCTACAATATATATAAAACATATAGCAGGATTGAAATTCAAACCCAGGAAAAAAAAACTCATTCCATGAGCTAAATTTCGCAAGTGCGTAACTTTTATCTCATGCAATGACTATTTGTTTGAAAAAAGTCATTCCATGAGCTAAAATCCCCAGGTGCGTAATATTTAGCTCATGGAATGACTTTTTTCGGAAAAATAATTTTTTTTTTTTTAAGTCAGTCGCGGGGAATCGCGGAAAGTGCGAAATCACGTTTTCTCATTTTTCTCCTAGAATTTTTTATTTATCGGGCAAACAATGGTGATTTTTGGAATCAGCGGGAAATTTTCCATCGGATAGGGTCTTGGGTATTCCCGAAAACGAACATTTTTTTTTGCCCTAAATCCGACCCCACCCGTTTTTTCGTTTGCCTTCACTAAAATCGAGATCACATTTTTTTGGATCGACCGAATCTGGATTTTCTTTTTGGGTTCGAAAGAGAATCGTTTGACGAAGAGAATGCCCAAAGGTAGAAGGCAATACGTTGATTTTTGAATTTTTCACAGACCTTCAAAGTGAACCCTTCGATTTTTGAATGAAAAAAGTCATTCCATGAGCTAAAAATCCGGCCTGGGGAATTTTAGCTCATGGAATGACTTAAAAAAAAAAAAAAAATTATTTTTCGGAAAAAAGTCATTCCATGAGCTAAAAATTTTGCCCCGGGAAATTTTAGCTCATGGAATGACTTTTTTCCGAAAAATAATTTTTTTTTTTTAAGTCATTCCATGAGCTAAAATTTCCTGGGGCAGGATTTTTAGCTCATGGAATGACTTTTTTCCGAAAAATAATTTTTTTTTTTTTTTAAGTCATTCCATGAGCTAAAAATCCTGCCCGGGAAATTTTAGCTCATGGAATGACTTTAAAAAAAAAAAAAATTATTTTTCGGAAAAAAGTCATTCCATGAGCTAAAAATCCTGCCCCGGGGAATTTTAGCTCATGGAATGACTTAAAAAAAAATAAAAAAATTAATTTTCTGAAAAAAGTCATTCCATGAGCTAAAAATCCTGCCCCGGGAAATTTTAGCTCATGGAATGACTTAAAAAAAAAAAAAAAATTATTTTTCGGAAAAAAGTCATTCCATGAGCTAAAATTTCCCGGGGCAGGATTTTTAGCTCATGGAATGACTTTTTTCAGAAAAATAATTTTTTTTTTTTTTTTAAGTCATTCCATGAGCTAAAAATCCTGCCCCGGGAAATTTTAGCTCATGGAATGACTTTAAAAAAAATAAAAAAATTAATTTTCTGAAAAAAGTCATTCCATGAGCTAAAAATCCTGCCCCGGGGAATTTTAGCTCATGGAATGACTTAAAAAAAAAAAAAATTATTTTTCGGAAAAACGTCATTCCATGAGCTAAAAATCCTGCCCCGGGGAATTTTAGCTCATGGAATGACTTAAAAAAAAAAAAAAAATTATTTTTCGGAAAAAAGTCATTCCATGAGCTAAAAATCCTGCCCCGGGAAATTTTAGCTCATGGAATGACTTTAAAAAAAAAAAAAAATTATTTTTCGGAAAAAAGTCATTCCATGAGCTAAAAATCCTGCCCCGGGAAATTTTAGCTCATGGAATGACTTTAAAAAAAAAAAAAAAATTATTTTTCGGAAAAAAGTCATTCCATGAGCTAAAAATCCTGCCCCGGGAAATTTTAGCTCATGGAATGACTTTTTTCCGAAAAATAATTTTTTTTTTTTTTTAAAGTCATTCCATGAGCTAAAATTTCCCGGGGCAGGATTTTTAGCTCATGGAATGACTTTTTTCCGAAAAATAATTTTTTTTTTTTTTTTTAAAGTCATTCCATGAGCTAAAATTTCCCGGGGCAGGATTTTTAGCTCATGGAATGACTTTTTTCCGAAAAATAATTTTTTTTTTTTTTTAAGTCATTCCATGAGCTAAAATTTCCCGGGGCAGGATTTTTAGCTCATGGAATGACTTTTTTCCGAAAAATAATTTTTTTTTTTTTTAAAGTCATTCCATGAGCTAAAATTTCCCGGGCAGGATTTTTAGCTCATGGAATGACTTAAAAAAAAAAAAAAATTATTTTTCGGAAAAAAGTCATTCCATGAGCTAAAAATCCTGCCCCAGGAAATTTTAGCTCATGGAATGACTTAAAAAAAAAAAATTATTTTTCGGAAAAAAGTCATTCCATGAGCTAAAAATCCTGCCCCGGGAAATTTTAGCTCATGGAATGACTTTAAAAAAAAAAAAAAAATTATTTTTCGGAAAAAAGTCATTCCATGAGCTAAAAATCCTGCCCCGGGAAATTTTAGCTCATGGAATGACTTTTTTCCGAAAAATAATTTTTTTTTTTTTTTTAAAGTCATTCCATGAGCTAAAATTTCCCGGGGCAGGATTTTTAGCTCATGGAATGACTTTTTTCCGAAAAATAATTTTTTTTTTTTTTTTTAAAGTCATTCCATGAGCTAAAATTTCCCGGGGCAGGATTTTTAGCTCATGGAATGACTTTTTTCCGAAAAATAATTTTTTTTTTTTTTTAAGTCATTCCATGAGCTAAAAATCCTGCCCCGGGAAATTTTAGCTCATGGAATGACTTAAAAAAAAAAAAAATATTTTTCGGAAAAAAGTCATTCCATGAGCTAAAATTTCCCGGGGCAGGATTTTTAGCTCATGGAATGACTTAAAAAAAAATAAAAAAATTATTTTTCGGAAAAAAGTCATTCCATGAGCTAAAAATCCTGCCCCGGGAAATTTTAGCTCATGGAATGACTTAAAAAAAAAAAAAAAATTATTTTTCGGAAAAAAGTCATTCCATGAGCTAAAATTTCCCGGGGCAGGATTTTTAGCTCATGGAATGACTTTTTTCCGAAAAATAATTTTTTTTTTTTTTTAAATCATTCCATGAGCTAAAAATCCTGCCCCGGGAAATTTTAGCTCATGGAATGACTTTAAAAAAAATAAAAAAATTAATTTTCTGAAAAAAGTCATTCCATGAGCTAAAAATCCTGCCCCGGGGAATTTTAGCTCATGGAATGACTTAAAAAAAAAAAAAATTATTTTTCGGAAAAAAGTCATTCCATGAGCTAAAAATCCTGCCCCGGGGAATTTTAGCTCATGGAATGACTTAAAAAAAAAAAAAAATTATTTTTCGGAAAAAAGTCATTCCATGAGCTAAAAATCCTGCCCCGGGAAATTTTAGCTCATGGAATGACTTTTTTCCGAAAAATAATTTTTTTTTTTTTTTAAAGTCATTCCATGAGCTAAAATTTCCCGGGGCAGGATTTTTAGCTCATGGAATGACTTTTTTCCGAAAAATAATTTTTTTTTTTTTTTTTAAAGTCATTCCATGAGCTAAAATTTCCCGGGGCAGGATTTTTAGCTCATGGAATGACTTTTTTCCGAAAAATAATTTTTTTTTTTTTTTTAAGTCATTCCATGAGCTAAAATTTCCCGGGGCAGGATTTTTAGCTCATGGAATGACTTTTTTCCGAAAAATAATTTTTTTTTTTTTTAAAGTCATTCCATGAGCTAAAATTTCCCGGGCAGGATTTTTAGCTCATGGAATGACTTAAAAAAAAAAAAAAATTATTTTTCGGAAAAAAGTCATTCCATGAGCTAAAAATCCTGCCCCAGGAAATTTTAGCTCATGGAATGACTTAAAAAAAAAAAATTATTTTTCGGAAAAAAGTCATTCCATGAGCTAAAAATCCTGCCCCGGGAAATTTTAGCTCATGGAATGACTTTAAAAAAAAAAAAAAAATTATTTTTCGGAAAAAAGTCATTCCATGAGCTAAAAATCCTGCCCCGGGAAATTTTAGCTCATGGAATGACTTTTTTCCGAAAAATAATTTTTTTTTTTTTTTTAAAGTCATTCCATGAGCTAAAATTTCCCGGGGCAGGATTTTTAGCTCATGGAATGACTTTTTTCCGAAAAATAATTTTTTTTTTTTTTTTTTAAAGTCATTCCATGAGCTAAAATTTCCCGGGGCAGGATTTTTAGCTCATGGAATGACTTTTTTCCGAAAAATAATTTTTTTTTTTTTTTAAGTCATTCCATGAGCTAAAAATCCTGCCCCGGGAAATTTTAGCTCATGGAATGACTTAAAAAAAAAAAAAATATTTTTCGGAAAAAAGTCATTCCATGAGCTAAAATTTCCCGGGGCAGGATTTTTAGCTCATGGAATGACTTAAAAAAAAATAAAAAAATTATTTTTCGGAAAAAAGTCATTCCATGAGCTAAAAATCCTGCCCCGGGAAATTTTAGCTCATGGAATGACTTAAAAAAAAAAAAAAAATTATTTTTCGGAAAAAAGTCATTCCATGAGCTAAAATTTCCCGGGGCAGGATTTTTAGCTCATGGAATGACTTTTTTCCGAAAAATAATTTTTTTTTTTTTTTAAATCATTCCATGAGCTAAAAATCCTGCCCCGGGAAATTTTAGCTCATGGAATGACTTTAAAAAAAATAAAAAAATTAATTTTCTGAAAAAAGTCATTCCATGAGCTAAAAATCCTGCCCCGGGGAATTTTAGCTCATGGAATGACTTAAAAAAAAAAAAAATTATTTTTCGGAAAAAAGTCATTCCATGAGCTAAAAATCCTGCCCCGGGGAATTTTAGCTCATGGAATGACTTAAAAAAAAAAAAAAATTATTTTTCGGAAAAAAGTCATTCCATGAGCTAAAAATCCTGCCCCGGGAAATTTTAGCTCATGGAATGACTTTTTTCCGAAAAATAATTTTTTTTTTTTTTTAAAGTCATTCCATGAGCTAAAATTTCCCGGGGCAGGATTTTTAGCTCATGGAATGACTTTTTTCCGAAAAATAATTTTTTTTTTTTTTTTTAAAGTCATTCCATGAGCTAAAATTTCCCGGGGCAGGATTTTTAGCTCATGGAATGACTTTTTTCCGAAAAATAATTTTTTTTTTTTTTTTAAGTCATTCCATGAGCTAAAATTTCCCGGGGCAGGATTTTTAGCTCATGGAATGACTTTTTTCCGAAAAATAATTTTTTTTTTTTTTAAAGTCATTCCATGAGCTAAAATTTCCCGGGCAGGATTTTTAGCTCATGGAATGACTTAAAAAAAAAAAAAAATTATTTTTCGGAAAAAAGTCATTCCATGAGCTAAAAATCCTGCCCCAGGAAATTTTAGCTCATGGAATGACTTAAAAAAAAAAAATTATTTTTCGGAAAAAAGTCATTCCATGAGCTAAAAATCCTGCCCCGGGAAATTTTAGCTCATGGAATGACTTTAAAAAAAAAAAAAAAATTATTTTTCGGAAAAAAGTCATTCCATGAGCTAAAAATCCTGCCCCGGGAAATTTTAGCTCATGGAATGACTTTTTTCCGAAAAATAATTTTTTTTTTTTTTTAAAGTCATTCCATGAGCTAAAATTTCCCGGGGCAGGATTTTTAGCTCATGGAATGACTTTTTTCCGAAAAATAATTTTTTTTTTTTTTTTAAAGTCATTCCATGAGCTAAAATTTCCCGGGGCAGGATTTTTAGCTCATGGAATGACTTTTTTCCGAAAAATAATTTTTTTTTTTTTTTTAAGTCATTCCATGAGCTAAAAATCCTGCCCCGGGAAATTTTAGCTCATGGAATGACTTTTTTCCGAAAAATAATTTTTTTTTTTTTTTAAAGTCATTCCATGAGCTAAAATTTCCCGGGGCAGGATTTTTAGCTCATGGAATGACTTTTTTCCGAAAAATAATTTTTTTTTTTTTTTTTAAAGTCATTCCATGAGCTAAAATTTCCCGGGGCAGGATTTTTAGCTCATGGAATGACTTTAAAAAAAAAAAAAAATTATTTTTCGGAAAAAAGTCATTGCATGAGCTAAAAATCCTGCCCCGGGAAATTTTAGCTCATGGAATGACTTAAAAAAAAAAAAAAATTATTTTTCGGAAAAAAGTCATTCCATGAGCTAAAAATCCTGCCCCGGGAAATTTTAGCTCATGGAATGACTTTTTTCCGAAAAATAATTTTTTTTTTTTTTTAAAGTCATTCCATGAGCTAAAATTTCCCGGGGCAGGATTTTTAGCTCATGGAATGACTTTTTTCCGAAAAATAATTTTTTTTTTTTTTTTTAAAGTCATTCCATGAGCTAAAATTTCCCGGGGCAGGATTTTTAGCTCATGGAATGACTTTTTTCCGAAAAATAATTTTTTTTTTTTTTTTAAGTCATTCCATGAGCTAAAATTCCCCGGGGCAGGATTTTTAGCTCATGGAATGACTTTTTTCCGAAAAATAATTTTTTTTTTTTTTAAAGTCATTCCATGAGCTAAAATTTCCCGGGGCAGGATTTTTAGCTCATGGAATGACTTTTTTCCGAAAAATAATTTTTTTTTTTTTTTTTAAGTCATTCCATGAGCTAAAATTTCCCGGGGCAGGATTTTTAGCTCATGGAATGATTTTTTTCCGAAAAATAATTTTTTTTTTTTTTTTAAAGTCATTCCATGAGCTAAAATTTCCCGGGGCAGGATTTTTAGCTCATGGAATGACTTTTTTCCGAAAAATAATTTTTTTTTTTTTTTTAAGTCATTCCATGAGCTAAAATTCCCCGGGGCAGGATTTTTAGCTCATGGAATGACTTTTTTCCGAAAAATAATTTTTTTTTTTTTTAAAGTCATTCCATGAGCTAAAATTTCCCGGGGCAGGATTTTTAGCTCATGGAATGACTTTTTTCGGAAAAATAATTTTTTTTTTTTTTTAAAGTCATTCCATGAGCTAAAATTTCCCGGGGCAGGATTTTTAGCTCATGGAATGACTTTAAAAAAAAAAAAAATTATTTTTCGGAAAAAAGTCATTCCATGAGCTAAAAATCCTGCCCCGGGAAATTTTAGCTCATGGAATGACTTAAAAAAAAAAAAAAATTATTTTTCGGAAAAAAGTCATTCCATGAGCTAAAAATCCTGCCCCGGGGAATTTTAGCTCATGGAATGACTTAAAAAAAAAAAAAAAATTATTTTTCGGAAAAAAGTCATTCCATGAGCTAAAAATCCTGCCCCGGGAAATTTTAGCTCATGGAATGACTTTAAAAAAAAAAAAAAAATTATTTTTCGGAAAAAAGTCATTCCATGAGCTAAAAATCCTGCCCCGGGAAATTTTAGCTCATGGAATGACTTAAAAAAAAAAAAAAATTATTTTTCGGAAAAAAGTCATTCCATGAGCTAAAAATCCTGCCCCGGGAAATTTTAGCTCATGGAATGACTTTTTTCCGAAAAATAATTTTTTTTTTTTTTAAAGTCATTCCATGAGCTAAAATTTCCCGGGGCAGGATTTTTAGCTCATGGAATGACTTTTTTCCGAAAAATAATTTTTTTTTATTTTTTTAAAGTCATTCCATGAGCTAAAATTTCCCGGGGCAGGATTTTTAGCTCATGGAATGACTTTTTTCCGAAAAATAATTTTTTTTTTTTTTTTAAGTCATTCCATGAGCTAAAATTCCCCGGGGCAGGATTTTTAGCTCATGGAATGACTTTTTTCCGAAAAATAATTTTTTTTTTTTTTAAAGTCATTCCATGAGCTAAAATTTCCCGGGGCAGGATTTTTAGCTCATGGAATGACTTTTTTCCGAAAAATAATTTTTTTTTTTTTTTTTAAGTCATTCCATGAGCTAAAATTTCCCGGGGCAGGATTTTTAGCTCATGGAATGACTTTTTTCCGAAAAATAATTTTTTTTTTTTTTTAAAGTCATTCCATGAGCTAAAATTTCCCGGGGCAGGATTTTTAGCTCATGGAATGACTTTTTTCCGAAAAATAATTTTTTTTTTTTTTAAAGTCATTCCATGAGCTAAAATTTCCCGGGGCAGGATTTTTAGCTCATGGAATGACTTTTTTCGGAAAAATAATTTTTTTTTTTTTTTAAAGTCATTCCATGAGCTAAAATTTCCCGGGGCAGGATTTTTAGCTCATGGAATGACTTTAAAAAAAAAAAAAAATTATTTTTCGGAAAAAAGTCATTCCATGAGCTAAAAATCCTGCCCCGGGAAATTTTAGCTCATGGAATGACTTTAAAAAAAAAAAAAATTATTTTTCGGAAAAAAGTCATTCCATGAGCTAAAAATCCTGCCCCGGGGAATTTTAGCTCATGGAATGACTTAAAAAAAAAAAAAAAATTATTTTTCGGAAAAAAGTCATTCCATGAGCTAAAAATCCTGCCCCGGGAAATTTTAGCTCATGGAATGACTTTAAAAAAAAAAAAAAAATTATTTTTCGGAAAAAAGTCATTCCATGAGCTAAAAATCCTGCCCCGGGAAATTTTAGCTCATGGAATGACTTTAAAAAAAAAAAAAAAATTATTTTTCGGAAAAAAGTCATTCCATGAGCTAAAAATCCTGCCCCGGGAAATTTTAGCTCATGGAATGACTTTTTTCCGAAAAATAATTTTTTTTTTTTTTTAAAGTCATTCCATGAGCTAAAATTTCCCGGGGCAGGATTTTTAGCTCATGGAATGACTGTTTTCCGAAAAATATTTTTTTTTTTTTTTTTTTAAGTCATTCCATGAGCTAAAATTTCCCGGGGCAGGATTTTTAGCTCATGGAATGACTTTAAAAAAAAAAAAAAATTATTTTTCGGAAAAAAGTCATTGCATGAGCTAAAAATCCTGCCCCGGGAAATTTTAGCTCATGGAATGACTTAAAAAAAAAAAAAAAATTATTTTTCGGAAAAAAGTCATTCCATGAGCTAAAAATCCTGCCCCGGGAAATTTTAGCTCATGGAATGACTTTTTTCCGAAAAATAATTTTTTTTTTTTTTTAAAGTCATTCCATGAGCTAAAATTTCCCGGGGCAGGATTTTTAGCTCATGGAATGACTTTTTTCCGAAAAATAATTTTTTTTTTTTTTTAAAGTCATTCCATGAGCTAAAATTTCCCGGGGCAGGATTTTTAGCTCATGGAATGACTTTTTTCCGAAAAATAATTTTTTTTTTTTTTTTAAAGTCATTCCATGAGCTAAAAATCCTGCCCCGGGAAATTTTAGCTCATGGAATGACTTTAAAAAAAAAAAAAAATTATTTTTCGGAAAAAAGTCATTCCATGAGCTAAAATTTCCCGGGGCAGGATTTTTAGCTCATGGAATGACTTTTTTCCGAAAAATAATTTTTTTTTTTTTTTAAAGTCATTCCATGAGCTAAAAATCCTGCCCCGGGAAATTTTAGCTCATGGAATGACTTTAAAAAAAAAAAAAAATTATTTTTCGGAAAAAAGTCATTCCATGAGCTAAAAATCCTGCCCCGGGAAATTTTAGCTCATGGAATGACTTTAAAAAAAAAAAAAAATTATTTTTCGGAAAAAAGTCATTCCATGAGCTAAAAATCCTGCCCCGGGGAATTTTAGCTCATGGAATGACTTAAAAAAAAAAAAAAAATTATTTTTCGGAAAAAAGTCATTCCATGAGCTAAAAATCCTGCCCCGGGAAATTTTAGCTCATGGAATGACTTTAAAAAAAAAAAAAAAATTATTTTTCGGAAAAAAGTCATTCCATGAGCTAAAAATCCTGCCCCGGGAAATTTTAGCTCATGGAATGACTTAAAAAAAAAAAAAAAAATTATTTTTCGGAAAAAAGTCATTCCATGAGCTAAAAATCCTGCCCCGGGAAATTTTAGCTCATGGAATGACTTTAAAAAAAAAAAAAATTATTTTTCGGAAAAAAGTCATTCCATGAGCTAAAAATCCTGCCCCGGGGAATTTTAGCTCATGGAATGACTTAAAAAAAAAAAAAAAATTATTTTTCGGAAAAAAGTCATTCCATGAGCTAAAAATCCTGCCCCGGGAAATTTTAGCTCATGGAATGACTTTAAAAAAAAAAAAAAAAAATTATTTTTCGGAAAAAAGTCATTCCATGAGCTAAAAATCCTGCCCCGGGAAATTTTAGCTCATGGAATGACTTTAAAAAAAAAAAAAAATTATTTTTCGGAAAAAAGTCATTCCATGAGCTAAAATTTCCCGGGGCAGGATTTTTAGCTCATGGAATGACTTTTTTCCGAAAAATAATTTTTTTTTTTTTTTAAGTCATTCCATGAGCTAAAATTTCCCGGGGCAGGATTTTTAGCTCATGCAATGACTTTTTTCCGAAAAATAATTTTTTTTTTTTTTTAAAGTCATTCCATGAGCTAAAAATCCTGCCCCGGGAAATTTTAGCTCATGGAATGACTTTAAAAAAAAAAAAAAAAATTATTTTTCGGAAAAAAGTCATTCCATGAGCTAAAAATCCTGCCCCGGGAAATTTTAGCTCATGGAATGACTTTAAAAAAAAAAAAAAATTATTTTTCGGAAAAAAGTCATTCCATGAGCTAAAATTTCCCGGGGCAGGATTTTTAGCTCATGGAATGACTTTTTTCCGAAAAATAATTTTTTTTTTTTTTTTAAAGTCATTCCATGAGCTAAAATTTCCCGGGGCAGGATTTTTAGCTCATGGAATGACTTTTTTCCGAAAAATAATTTTTTTTTTTTTTTTAAAGTCATTCCATGAGCTAAAATTTCCCGGGGCAGGATTTTTAGCTCATGGAATGACTTTAAAAAAAAAAAAAAATTATTTTTCGGAAAAAAGTCATTCCATGAGCTAAAAATCCTGCCCCGGGAAATTTTAGCTCATGGAATGACTTTAAAAAAAAAAAAAAAATTATTTTTCGGAAAAAAGTCATTCCATGAGCTAAAAATCCTGCCCCGGGAAATTTTAGCTCATGGAATGACTTTAAAAAAAAAAAAAAAATTATTTTTCGGAAAAAAGTCATTCCATGAGCTAAAAATCCTGCCCCGGGAAATTTTAGCTCATGGAATGACTTTTTTCCGAAAAATAATTTTTTTTTTTTTTTAAAGTCATTCCATGAGCTAAAATTTCCCGGGGCAGGATTTTTAGCTCATGGAATGACTTTTTTCCGAAAAATAATTTTTTTTTTTTTTTTTAAAGTCATTCCATGAGCTAAAATTTCCCGGGGCAGGATTTTTAGCTCATGGAATGACTTTAAAAAAAAAAAAAAAATTATTTTTCGGAAAAAAGTCATTGCATGAGCTAAAAATCCTGCCCCGGGAAATTTTAGCTCATGGAATGACTTAAAAAAAAAAAAAAATTATTTTTCGGAAAAAAGTCATTCCATGAGCTAAAAATCCTGCCCCGGGGAATTTTAGCTCATGGAATGACTTAAAAAAAAAAAAAAAATTATTTTTCGGAAAAAAGTCATTCCATGAGCTAAAAATCCTGCCCCGGGAAATTTTAGCTCATGGAATGACTTTTTTCCGAAAAATAATTTTTTTTTTTTTTAAGTCATTCCATGAGCTAAAATTTCCCGGGGCAGGATTTTTAGCTCATGGAATGACTTAAAAAAAAAAAAAAATTATTTTTCGGAAAAAAGTCATTCCATGAGCTAAAAATCCTGCCCCGGGAAATTTTAGCTCATGGAATGACTTAAAAAAAAAAAAAAAAATATTTTTCGGAAAAAAGTCATTCCATGAGCTAAAAATCCTGCCCCGGGAAATTTTAGCTCATGGAATGACTTAAAAAAAAAAAAAAAATTATTTTTCGGAAAAAAGTCATTCCATGAGCTAAAATTTCCCGGGGCAGGATTTTTAGCTCATGGAATGACTTTTTTCCGAAAAATAATTTTTTTTTTTTTTTAAAGTCATTCCATGAGCTAAAAATCCTGCCCCGGGGAATTTTAGCTCATGGAATGACTTTAAAAAAAAAAAAAATTATTTTTCGGAAAAAAGTCATTCCATGAGCTAAAAATCCTGCCCCGGGAAATTTTAGCTCATGGAATGACTTTTTTCCGAAAAATAATTTTTTTTTTTTTTTTAAGTCATTCCATGAGCTAAAATTTCCCGGGGCAGGATTTTTAGCTCATGGAATGACTTAAAAAAAAAAAAAAAATTATTTTTCGGAAAAAAGTCATTCCATGAGCTAAAATTTCCCGGGGCAGGATTTTTAGCTCATGGAATGACTTTTTTCCGAAAAATAATTTTTTTTTTTTTTTTTAAGTCATTCCATGAGCTAAAATTTCCCGGGGCAGGATTTTTAGCTCATGGAATGACTTTTTTCCGAAAAATAATTTTTTTTTTTTTTTTAAAGTCATTCCATGAGCTAAAATTTCCCGGGGCAGGATTTTTAGCTCATGGAATGACTTAAAAAAAAAAAAAAAAAATTATTTTTCGGAAAAAAGTCATTGCATGAGCTAAAAATCCTGCCCGGGAAATTTTAGCTCATGGAATGACTTTAAAAAAAAAAAAAAAATTATTTTTCGGAAAAAAGTCATTCCATGAGCTAAAAATCCTGCCCCGGGAAATTTTAGCTCATGGAATGACTTAAAAAAAAAAAAAAAAATTATTTTTCGGAAAAAAGTCATTCCATGAGCTAAAAATCCTGCCCCGGGAAATTTTAGCTCATGGAATGACTTTTTTCCGAAAAATAATTTTTTTTTTTTTTTTAAGTCATTCCATGAGCTAAAAATCCTGCCCCGGGAAATTTTAGCTCATGGAATGACTTAAAAAAAAAAAAAAAATTATTTTTCGGAAAAAAGTCATTCCATGAGCTAAAATTTCCCGGGGCAGGATTTTTAGCTCATGGAATGACTTTTTTCCGAAAAATAATTTTTTTTTTTTTTAAAGTCATTCCATGAGCTAAAATTCCCCGGGGCAGGATTTTTAGCTCATGGAATGACTTTAAAAAAAAAAAAAAATTATTTTTCGGAAAAAAGTCATTCCATGAGCTAAAAATCCTGCCCCGGGAAATTTTAGCTCATGGAATGACTTTTTTCCGAAAAATAATTTTTTTTTTTTTTTTAAGTCATTCCATGAGCTAAAATTTCCCGGGGCAGGAATTTTTAGCTCATGGAATGACTTTTTTCCGAAAAATATTTTTTTTTTTTTTTTTAAGTCATTCATGAGCTAAAATTTGCCCGGGGCAGGATTTTTAGCTCATGGAATGACTTTATTTCCGAAAAAATAATTTTTTTTTTTTTTTAAGTCATTCCATGAGCTAAAAATCCTGCCCCGGGAAATTTTAGCTCATGGAATGACTTAAAAAAAAAAAAAATTATTTTTCGGAAAAAGTCATTCCATGAGCTAAAATTTCCCGGGGCAGGATTTTTAGCTCATGGAATGACTTTTTTCCGAAAAATAATTTTTTTTTTTTTTTTAAGTCATTCCATGAGCTAAAAATCCTGCCCCGGGAAATTTTAGCTCATGGAATGACTTTAAAAAAAAAAAAAAAAATTATTTTTCGGAAAAAAGTCATTCCATGAGCTAAAAATCCTGCCCGGGCAATTTTAGCTCATGGAATGACTTTTTCCGAAAACTAAATTTTTTTTTTGTTTAAAGTCATTCCATGAGCTAAAATTTCCCGGGGCAGGATTTTTAGCTCATGGAATGACTTTTTTCGAAAAAAATAAATTTTTTTTTTTTTTCTTAAAGTCATCTCCTGAGCTAAAATTTCCCGGGCAGGATTTTTAGCTCATGGAATGACTTTAAAAAAAAAAAAAAAATTATTTTTCGGAAAAAAGTCATTGCATGAGCTAAAAATCCTGCCCCGGGAAATTTTAGCTCATGGAATGACTTTAAAAAAAAAAAAAAAATTATTTTTCGGAAAAAAGTCATTCCATGAGCTAAAATCCTGCCCCGGGAAGGAATTTTAGCTCATGGAATGACTTTAAAAAAAAAAAAAAAAATTATTTTTCGGAAAAAGTCATTCCATGAGCTAAAAATCCTGCCCGGGAAATTTTAGCTCATGGAATGACTTTTTTCCGGGAAAAATAATTTTTTTTTTTTTTTTTTAAGTCATTCCATGAGCTAAAAATCCTGCCCCGGGAAATTTTAGCTCATGGAATGACTTAAAAAAAAAAAAAAAAATTATTTTTCGGAAAAAAGTCATTCCATGAGCTAAAATTTCCCGGGCAGGATTTTTAGCTCATGGAATGACTTTTTTCCGAAAAATAATTTTTTTTTAAAGTCATTCCATGAGCTAAAATTCCCCGGGGCAGGATTTTTAGCTCATGGAATGACTTTAAAAAAAAAAAAAAATTATTTTTCGGAAAAAAGTCATTCCATGAGCTAAAAATCCTGCCCCGGGAAATTTTAGCTCATGGAATGACTTTTTTCCGAAAAATAATTTTTTTTTTTTTTTTAAGTCATTCCATGAGCTAAAATTTCCCGGGGCAGGATTTTTAGCTCATGGAATGACTTTTTTCCGAAAAATATTTTTTTTTTTTTTTTTAAGTCATTCCATGAGCTAAAATTTCCCGGGGCAGGATTTTTAGCTCATGGAATGACTTTTTTCCGAAAAATAATTTTTTTTTTTTTTTAAGTCATTCCATGAGCTAAAAATCCTGCCCCGGGAAATTTTAGCTCATGGAATGACTTAAAAAAAAAAAAAATTATTTTTCGGAAAAAAGTCATTCCATGAGCTAAAATTTCCCGGGGCAGGATTTTTAGCTCATGGAATGACTTTTTTCCGAAAAATAATTTTTTTTTTTTTTTTAAGTCATTCCATGAGCTAAAATTCCCCGGGGCAGGATTTTTAGCTCATGGAATGACTTTTTTCCGAAAAATAATTTTTTTTTTTTTTTAAGTCATTCCATGAGCTAAAATTTCCCGGGGCAGGATTTTTAGCTCATGCAATGACTTTTTTCCGAAAAATAATTTTTTTTTTTTTTTAAAGTCATTCCATGAGCTAAAAATCCTGCCCCGGGAAATTTTAGCTCATGGAATGACTTTAAAAAAAAAAAAAAATTATTTTTCGGAAAAAAGTCATTCCATGAGCTAAAAATCCTGCCCCGGGAAATTTTAGCTCATGGAATGACTTTTTTCCGAAAAATAATTTTTTTTTTTTTTTAAGTCATTCCATGAGCTAAAATTTCCCGGGGCAGGATTTTTAGCTCATGGAATGACTTTTTTCCGAAAAATATTTTTTTTTTTTTTTTTAAGTCATTCCATGAGCTAAAATTTCCCGGGGCAGGATTTTTAGCTCATGGAATGACTTTTTTCCGAAAAATAATTTTTTTTTTTTTTAAGTCATTCCATGAGCTAAAAATCCTGCCCCGGGAAATTTTAGCTCATGGAATGACTTAAAAAAAAAAAAAATTATTTTTCGGAAAAAAGTCATTCCATGAGCTAAAATTTCCCGGGGCAGGATTTTTAGCTCATGGAATGACTTTTTTCCGAAAAATAATTTTTTTTTTTTTTTTAAGTCATTCCATGAGCTAAAATTCCCCGGGGCAGGATTTTTAGCTCATGGAATGACTTTTTTCCGAAAAATAATTTTTTTTTTTTTTTAAGTCATTCCATGAGCTAAAATTTCCCGGGGCAGGATTTTTAGCTCATGCAATGACTTTTTTCCGAAAAATAATTTTTTTTTTTTTTTAAAGTCATTCCATGAGCTAAAAATCCTGCCCCGGGAAATTTTAGCTCATGGAATGACTTTAAAAAAAAAAAAAAAAATTATTTTTCGGAAAAAAGTCATTCCATGAGCTAAAAATCCTGCCCCGGGAAATTTTAGCTCATGGAATGACTTTAAAAAAAAAAAAAAATTATTTTTCGGAAAAAAGTCATTCCATGAGCTAAAATTTCCCGGGGCAGGATTTTTAGCTCATGGAATGACTTTTTTCCGAAAAATAATTTTTTTTTTTTTTTTAAAGTCATTCCATGAGCTAAAATTTCCCGGGGCAGGATTTTTAGCTCATGGAATGACTTTTTTCCGAAAAATAATTTTTTTTTTTTTTTTAAAGTCATTCCATGAGCTAAAATTTCCCGGGGCAGGATTTTTAGCTCATGGAATGACTTTAAAAAAAAAAAAAATTATTTTTCGGAAAAAAGTCATTCCATGAGCTAAAAATCCTGCCCCGGGAAATTTTAGCTCATGGAATGACTTTAAAAAAAAAAAAAAAATTATTTTTCGGAAAAAAGTCATTCCATGAGCTAAAAATCCTGCCCCGGGAAATTTTAGCTCATGGAATGACTTTAAAAAAAAAAAAAAATTATTTTTCGGAAAAAAGTCATTCCATGAGCTAAAAATCCTGCCCCGGGAAATTTTAGCTCATGGAATGACTTTTTTCCGAAAAATAATTTTTTTTTTTTTTTAAAGTCATTCCATGAGCTAAAATTTCCCGGGGCAGGATTTTTAGCTCATGGAATGACTTTTTTCCGAAAAATAATTTTTTTTTTTTTTTTTAAAGTCATTCCATGAGCTAAAATTTCCCGGGGCAGGATTTTTAGCTCATGGAATGACTTTAAAAAAAAAAAAAAATTATTTTTCGGAAAAAAGTCATTGCATGAGCTAAAAATCCTGCCCCGGGAAATTTTAGCTCATGGAATGACTTAAAAAAAAAAAAAAATTATTTTTCGGAAAAAAGTCATTCCATGAGCTAAAAATCCTGCCCCGGGGAATTTTAGCTCATGGAATGACTTAAAAAAAAAAAAAAAATTATTTTTCGGAAAAAAGTCATTCCATGAGCTAAAAATCCTGCCCCGGGAAATTTTAGCTCATGGAATGACTTTTTTCCGAAAAATAATTTTTTTTTTTTTTAAGTCATTCCATGAGCTAAAATTTCCCGGGGCAGGATTTTTAGCTCATGGAATGACTTAAAAAAAAAAAAAATTATTTTTCGGAAAAAAGTCATTCCATGAGCTAAAAATCCTGCCCCGGGAAATTTTAGCTCATGGAATGACTTAAAAAAAAAAAAAAAATATTTTTCGGAAAAAAGTCATTCCATGAGCTAAAAATCCTGCCCCGGGAAATTTTAGCTCATGGAATGACTTAAAAAAAAAAAAAAATTATTTTTCGGAAAAAAGTCATTCCATGAGCTAAAATTTCCCGGGGCAGGATTTTTAGCTCATGGAATGACTTTTTTCCGAAAAATAATTTTTTTTTTTTTTAAAGTCATTCCATGAGCTAAAATTTCCCGGGGCAGGATTTTTAGCTCATGGAATGACTTTAAAAAAAAAAAAAAATTATTTTTCGGAAAAAAGTCATTGCATGAGCTAAAAATCCTGCCCCGGGAAATTTTAGCTCATGGAATGACTTAAAAAAAAAAAAAAATTATTTTTCGGAAAAAAGTCATTCCATGAGCTAAAAATCCTGCCCCGGGGAATTTTAGCTCATGGAATGACTTAAAAAAAAAAAAAAAATTATTTTTCGGAAAAAAGTCATTCCATGAGCTAAAAATCCTGCCCCGGGAAATTTTAGCTCATGGAATGACTTTTTTCCGAAAAATAATTTTTTTTTTTTTTAAGTCATTCCATGAGCTAAAATTTCCCGGGGCAGGATTTTTAGCTCATGGAATGACTTAAAAAAAAAAAAAAATTATTTTTCGGAAAAAAGTCATTCCATGAGCTAAAAATCCTGCCCCGGGAAATTTTAGCTCATGGAATGACTTAAAAAAAAAAAAAAAAATATTTTTCGGAAAAAAGTCATTCCATGAGCTAAAAATCCTGCCCCGGGAAATTTTAGCTCATGGAATGACTTAAAAAAAAAAAAAAAATTATTTTTCGGAAAAAAGTCATTCCATGAGCTAAAATTTCCCGGGGCAGGATTTTTAGCTCATGGAATGACTTTTTTCCGAAAAATAATTTTTTTTTTTTTTTAAAGTCATTCCATGAGCTAAAAATCCTGCCCCGGGGAATTTTAGCTCATGGAATGACTTTAAAAAAAAAAAAAATTATTTTTCGGAAAAAAGTCATTCCATGAGCTAAAATTTCCCGGGGCAGGATTTTTAGCTCATGGAATGACTTTTTTCCGAAAAATAATTTTTTTTTTTTTTTTTAAGTCATTCCATGAGCTAAAATTTCCCGGGGCAGGATTTTTAGCTCATGGAATGACTTTTTTCCGAAAAATAATTTTTTTTTTTTTTTTAAAGTCATTCCATGAGCTAAAATTTCCCGGGGCAGGATTTTTAGCTCATGGAATGACTTAAAAAAAAAAAAAAAAAATTATTTTTCGGAAAAAAGTCATTGCATGAGCTAAAAATCCTGCCCCGGGAAATTTTAGCTCATGGAATGACTTTAAAAAAAAAAAAAAAATTATTTTTCGGAAAAAAGTCATTCCATGAGCTAAAAATCCTGCCCCGGGAAATTTTAGCTCATGGAATGACTTAAAAAAAAAAAAAAAAATTATTTTTCGGAAAAAAGTCATTCCATGAGCTAAAAATCCTGCCCCGGGAAATTTTAGCTCATGGAATGACTTTTTTCCGAAAAATAATTTTTTTTTTTTTTTAAGTCATTCCATGAGCTAAAAATCCTGCCCCGGGAAATTTTAGCTCATGGAATGACTTAAAAAAAAAAAAAAAATTATTTTTCGGAAAAAAGTCATTCCATGAGCTAAAATTTCCCGGGGCAGGATTTTTAGCTCATGGAATGACTTTTTTCCGAAAAATAATTTTTTTTTTTTTTAAAGTCATTCCATGAGCTAAAATTCCCCGGGGCAGGATTTTTAGCTCATGGAATGACTTTAAAAAAAAAAAAAAATTATTTTTCGGAAAAAAGTCATTCCATGAGCTAAAAATCCTGCCCCGGGAAATTTTAGCTCATGGAATGACTTTTTTCCGAAAAATAATTTTTTTTTTTTTTTAAGTCATTCCATGAGCTAAAATTTCCCGGGGCAGGATTTTTAGCTCATGGAATGACTTTTTTCCGAAAAATATTTTTTTTTTTTTTTTTAAGTCATTCCATGAGCTAAAATTTCCCGGGGCAGGATTTTTAGCTCATGGAATGACTTTTTTCCGAAAAATAATTTTTTTTTTTTTTTAAGTCATTCCATGAGCTAAAAATCCTGCCCCGGGAAATTTTAGCTCATGGAATGACTTAAAAAAAAAAAAAATTATTTTTCGGAAAAAAGTCATTCCATGAGCTAAAATTTCCCGGGGCAGGATTTTTAGCTCATGGAATGACTTTTTTCCGAAAAATATTTTTTTTTTTTTTTTTAAGTCATTCCATGAGCTAAAATTTCCCGGGGCAGGATTTTTAGCTCATGCAATGACTTTTTTCCGAAAAATAATTTTTTTTTTTTTTTTAAAGTCATTCCATGAGCTAAAAATCCTGCCCCGGGAAATTTTAGCTCATGGAATGACTTTAAAAAAAAAAAAAAAAGTTATTTTTCGGAAAAAAGTCATTCCATGAGCTAAAAATCCTGCCCCGGGAAATTTTAGCTCATGGAATGACTTAAAAAAAAAAAAAAATTTATTTTTCGGAAAAAAGTCATTCCATGAGCTAAAAATATTGCCCCGGGAAATTTTAGCTCATGGAATGACTTTAAAAAAAAAAAAAAATTATTTTTCGGAAAAAAGTCATTCCATGAGCTAAAAATCCTGCCCCGGGAAATTTTAGCTCATGGAATGACATTAAAAAAAAAAAAAAATTATTTTTCGGAAAAAAGTCATTCCATGAGCTAAAATTTCCCGGGGCAGGATTTTTAGCTCATGGAATGACTTTTTTCCGAAAAATAATTTTTTTTTTTTTTAAAGTCATTCCATGAGCTAAAATTCCCCGGGGCAGGATTTTTAGCTCATGGAATGACTTTAAAAAAAAAAAAAATTATTTTTCGGAAAAAAGTCATTCCATGAGCTAAAAATCCTGCCCCGGGAAATTTTAGCTCATGGAATGACTTTTTTCCGAAAAATAATTTTTTTTTTTTTTTTTAAGTCATTCCATGAGCTAAAATTTCCCGGGGCAGGATTTTTAGCTCATGGAATGACTTTTTTCCGAAAAATATTTTTTTTTTTTTTTTTAAGTCATTCCATGAGCTAAAATTTCCCGGGGCAGGATTTTTAGCTCATGGAATGACTTTTTTCCGAAAAATAATTTTTTTTTTTTTTTTAAGTCATTCCATGAGCTAAAAATCCTGCCCCGGGAAATTTTAGCTCATGGAATGACTTAAAAAAAAAAAAAAATTATTTTTCGGAAAAAAGTCATTCCATGAGCTAAAATTTCCCGGGGCAGGATTTTTAGCTCATGGAATGACTTTTTTCCGAAAAATAATTTTTTTTTTTTTTTAAAGTCATTCCATGAGCTAAAATTTCCCGGGGCAGGATTTTTAGCTCATGGAATGACTTTTTTCCGAAAAATAATTTTTTTTTTTTTTTTAAAGTCATTCCATGAGCTAAAATTTCTCGGGGCAGGATTTTTAGCTCATGGAATGACTTAAAAAAAAAAAAAAAATTATTTTTCGGAAAAAAGTCATTCCATGAGCTAAAAATCCTGCCCCGGGAAATTTTAGCTCATGGAATGACTTTAAAAAAAAAAAAAAATTATTTTTCGGAAAAAAGTCATTCCATGAGCTAAAAATATTGCCCCGGGAAATTTTAGCTCATGGAATGACTTTAAAAAAAAAAAAAAATTATTTTTCGGAAAAAAGTCATTCCATGAGCTAAAATTCCCCGGGGCAGGATTTTTAGCTCATGGAATGACTTTTTTCCGAAAAATAATTTTTTTTTTTTTTTTTAAGTCATTCCATGAGCTAAAATTTCCCGGGGCAGGATTTTTAGCTCATGGAATGACTTTTTTCCGAAAAATAATTTTTTTTTTTTTTTTTAAGTCATTCCATGAGCTAAAATTTCCCGGGGCAGGATTTTTAGCTCATGGAATGACTTTTTTCCGAAAAATAATTTTTTTTTTTTTTTTAATGTCATTCCATGAGCTAAAATTTCCCGGGGCAGGATTTTTAGCTCATGGAATGACTTTTTTCCGAAAAATAATTTTTTTTTTTTTTAAAGTCATTCCATGAGCTAAAATTTCCCGGGGCAATATTTTTAGCTCATGGAATGACTTTTTTCCGAAAAATAAATTTTTTTTTTTTTTTAAGTCATTCCATGAGCTAAAATTTCCCGGGGCAGGATTTTTAGCTCATGGAATGACTTTTTTCCGAAAAATAACTTTTTTTTTTTTTTTTAAAGTCATTCCATGAGCTAAAATTTCCCGGGGCAGGATTTTTAGCTCATGGAATGACTTTAAAAAAAAAAAAAAAATTATTTTTCGGAAAAAAGTCATTGCATGAGCTAAAAATCCTGCCCCGGGAAATTTTAGCTCATGGAATGACTTAAAAAAAAAAAAAAAATTATTTTTCGGAAAAAAGTCATTCCATGAGCTAAAAATCCTGCCCCGGGAAATTTTAGCTCATGGAATGACTTTTTTCCGAAAAATAATTTTTTTTTTTTTTTTAAGTCATTCCATGAGCTAAAAATCCTGCCCCGGGAAATTTTAGCTCATGGAATGACTTAAAAAAAAAAAAAAAATTATTTTTCGGAAAAAAGTCATTCCATGAGCTAAAATTTCCCGGGGCAGGATTTTTAGCTCATGGAATGACTTTTTTCCGAAAAATAATTTTTTTTTTTTTTAAAGTCATTCCATGAGCTAAAATTCCCCGGGGCAGGATTTTTAGCTCATGGAATGACTTTAAAAAAAAAAAAAATTATTTTTCGGAAAAAAGTCATTCCATGAGCTAAAAATCCTGCCCCGGGAAATTTTAGCTCATGGAATGACTTTTTTCCGAAAAATAATTTTTTTTTTTTTTTTTAAGTCATTCCATGAGCTAAAATTTCCCGGGGCAGGATTTTTAGCTCATGGAATGACTTTTTTCCGAAAAATATTTTTTTTTTTTTTTTTTAAGTCATTCCATGAGCTAAAATTTCCCGGGGCAGGATTTTTAGCTCATGGAATGACTTTTTTCCGAAAAATAATTTTTTTTTTTTTTTTAAGTCATTCCATGAGCTAAAAATCCTGCCCCGGGAAATTTTAGCTCATGGAATGACTTAAAAAAAAAAAAAAATTATTTTTCGGAAAAAAGTCATTCCATGAGCTAAAATTTCCCGGGGCAGGATTTTTAGCTCATGGAATGACTTTTTTCCGAAAAATAATTTTTTTTTTTTTTTAAAGTCATTCCATGAGCTAAAATTTCCCGGGGCAGGATTTTTAGCTCATGGAATGACTTTTTTCCGAAAAATAATTTTTTTTTTTTTTTAAAGTCATTCCATGAGCTAAAATTTCCCGGGGCAGGATTTTTAGCTCATGGAATGACTTTTTTCCGAAAAATAATTTTTTTTTTTTTTTAAGTCATTCCATGAGCTAAAAATCCTGCCCCGAGAAATTTTAGCTCATGGAATGACTTTAAAAAAAAAAAAAAAATTATTTTTCGGAAAAAAGTCATTCCATGAGCTAAAAATCCTGCCCCGGGAAATTTTAGCTCATGGAATGACTTTAAAAAAAAAAAAAAATTATTTTTCGGAAAAAAGTCATTCCATGAGCTAAAAATCCTGCCCCGGGAAATTTTAGCTCATGGAATGACTTTTTTCCGAAAAATAATTTTTTTTTTTTTTTGTCATTCCATGAGCTAAAATTTCCCGGGGCAGGATTTTTAGCTCATGGAATGACTTTTTTCCGAAAAATAATTTTTTTTTTTTTTAAAGTCATTCCATGAGCTAAAAATCCTGCCCCGGGAAATTTTAGCTCATGGAATGACTTTAAAAAAAAAAAAAAATTATTTTTCGGAAAAAAGTCATTCCATGAGCTAAAAATCCTGCCCCGGGAAATTTTAGCTCATGGAATGACTTTAAAAAAAAAAAAAAAATTATTTTTCGGAAAAAAGTCATTCCATGAGCTAAAAATCCTGCCCCGGGGAATTTTAGCTCATGGAATGACTTAAAAAAAAAAAAAAATTATTTTTCGGAAAAAAGTCATTCCATGAGCTAAAAATCCTGCCCCGGGAAATTTTAGCTCATGGAATGACTTTAAAAAAAAAAAAAAATTATTTTTCGGAAAAAAGTCATTCCATGAGCTAAAAATCCTGCCCCGGGAAATTTTAGCTCATGGAATGACTTAAAAAAAAAAAAAAAATTATTTTTCGGAAAAAAGTCATTCCATGAGCTAAAAATCCTGCCCCGGGAAATTTTAGCTCATGGAATGACTTTAAAAAAAAAAAAAAATTATTTTTCGGAAAAAAGTCATTCCATGAGCTAAAATTTCCCGGGGCAGGATTTTTAGCTCATGGAATGACTTTTTTCCGAAAAATAATTTTTTTTTTTTTTTTTAAGTCATTCCATGAGCTAAAATTTCCCGGGGCAGGATTTTTAGCTCATGGAATGACTTTTTTCCGAAAAATAATTTTTTTTTTTTTTAAAGTCATTCCATGAGCTAAAATTTCCCGGGGCAGGATTTTTAGCTCATGGAATGACTTTTTTCCGAAAAATAATTTTTTTTTTTTTTTTAAGTCATTCCATGAGCTAAAAATCCTGCCCCGAGAAATTTTAGCTCATGGAATGACTTTAAAAAAAAAAAAAAAATTATTTTTCGGAAAAAAGTCATTCCATGAGCTAAAAATCCTGCCCCGGGAAATTTTAGCTCATGGAATGACTTTAAAAAAAAAAAAAAATTATTTTTCGGAAAAAAGTCATTCCATGAGCTAAAAATCCTGCCCCGGGAAATTTTAGCTCATGGAATGACTTAAAAAAAAAAAAAAAATTATTTTTCGGAAAAAAGTCATTCCATGAGCTAAAAATCCTGCCCCGGGAAATTTTAGCTCATGGAATGACTTAAAAAAAAAAAAAAAATTATTTTTCGGAAAAAAGTCATTCCATGAGCTAAAAATCCTGCCCCGGGAAATTTTAGCTCATGGAATGACTTTAAAAAAAAAAAAAAATTATTTTTCGGAAAAAAGTCATTCCATGAGCTAAAATTTCCCGGGGCAGGATTTTTAGCTCATGGAATGACTTTTTTCCGAAAAATAATTTTTTTTTTTTTTTTTAAGTCATTCCATGAGCTAAAATTTCCCGGGGCAGGATTTTTAGCTCATGGAATGATTTTTTTCCGAAAAATAATTTTTTTTTTTTTTTTAAAGTCATTCCATGAGCTAAAATTTCCCGGGGCAGGATTTTTAGCTCATGGAATGACTTTTTTCCGAAAAATAATTTTTTTTTTTTTTTTAAGTCATTCCATGAGCTAAAATTCCCCGGGGCAGGATTTTTAGCTCATGGAATGACTTTTTTCCGAAAAATAATTTTTTTTTTTTTTAAAGTCATTCCATGAGCTAAAATTTCCCGGGGCAGGATTTTTAGCTCATGGAATGACTTTTTTCGGAAAAATAATTTTTTTTTTTTTTTAAAGTCATTCCATGAGCTAAAATTTCCCGGGGCAGGATTTTTAGCTCATGGAATGACTTTAAAAAAAAAAAAAATTATTTTTCGGAAAAAAGTCATTCCATGAGCTAAAAATCCTGCCCCGGGAAATTTTAGCTCATGGAATGACTTTAAAAAAAAAAAAAATTATTTTTCGGAAAAAAGTCATTCCATGAGCTAAAAATCCTGCCCCGGGGAATTTTAGCTCATGGAATGACTTAAAAAAAAAAAAAAAATTATTTTTCGGAAAAAAGTCATTCCATGAGCTAAAAATCCTGCCCCGGGAAATTTTAGCTCATGGAATGACTTTAAAAAAAAAAAAAAATTATTTTTCGGAAAAAAGTCATTCCATGAGCTAAAAATCCTGCCCCGGGAAATTTTAGCTCATGGAATGACTTAAAAAAAAAAAAAAATTATTTTTCGGAAAAAAGTCATTCCATGAGCTAAAAATCCTGCCCCGGGAAATTTTAGCTCATGGAATGACTTTTTTCCGAAAAATAATTTTTTTTTTTTTTAAAGTCATTCCATGAGCTAAAATTTCCCGGGGCAGGATTTTTAGCTCATGGAATGACTTTTTTCCGAAAAATAATTTTTTTTTTTTTTTTTAAGTCATTCCATGAGCTAAAATTCCCCGGGGCAGGATTTTTAGCTCATGGAATGACTTTTTTCCGAAAAATAATTTTTTTTTTTTTTAAAGTCATTCCATGAGCTAAAATTTCCCGGGGCAGGATTTTTAGCTCATGGAATGACTTTTTTCCGAAAAATAATTTTTTTTTTTTTTTTTAAGTCATTCCATGAGCTAAAATTTCCCGGGGCAGGATTTTTAGCTCATGGAATGACTTTTTTCCGAAAAATAATTTTTTTTTTTTTTTTAAAGTCATTCCATGAGCTAAAATTTCCCGGGGCAGGATTTTTAGCTCATGGAATGACTTTTTTCCGAAAAATAATTTTTTTTTTTTTTTTAAGTCATTCCATGAGCTAAAATTCCCCGGGGCAGGATTTTTAGCTCATGGAATGACTTTTTTCCGAAAAATAATTTTTTTTTTTTTTAAAGTCATTCCATGAGCTAAAATTTCCCGGGGCAGGATTTTTAGCTCATGGAATGACTTTTTTCGGAAAAATAATTTTTTTTTTTTTTTAAAGTCATTCCATGAGCTAAAATTTCCCGGGGCAGGATTTTTAGCTCATGGAATGACTTTAAAAAAAAAAAAAAATTATTTTTCGGAAAAAAGTCATTCCATGAGCTAAAAATCCTGCCCCGGGAAATTTTAGCTCATGGAATGACTTTAAAAAAAAAAAAAATTATTTTTCGGAAAAAAGTCATTCCATGAGCTAAAAATCCTGCCCCGGGGAATTTTAGCTCATGGAATGACTTAAAAAAAAAAAAAAAATTATTTTTCGGAAAAAAGTCATTCCATGAGCTAAAAATCCTGCCCCGGGAAATTTTAGCTCATGGAATGACTTTAAAAAAAAAAAAAAAATTATTTTTCGGAAAAAAGTCATTCCATGAGCTAAAAATCCTGCCCCGGGAAATTTTAGCTCATGGAATGACTTTAAAAAAAAAAAAAAAAATTATTTTTCGGAAAAAAGTCATTCCATGAGCTAAAAATCCTGCCCCGGGAAATTTTAGCTCATGGAATGACTTTTTTCCGAAAAATAATTTTTTTTTTTTTTTAAAGTCATTCCATGAGCTAAAATTTCCCGGGGCAGGATTTTTAGCTCATGGAATGACTTTTTTCCGAAAAATAATTTTTTTTTTTTTTTTTAAGTCATTCCATGAGCTAAAATTTCCCGGGGCAGGATTTTTAGCTCATGGAATGACTTTAAAAAAAAAAAAAAATTATTTTTCGGAAAAAAGTCATTGCATGAGCTAAAAATCCTGCCCCGGGAAATTTTAGCTCATGGAATGACTTAAAAAAAAAAAAAAAATTATTTTTCGGAAAAAAGTCATTCCATGAGCTAAAAATCCTGCCCCGGGAAATTTTAGCTCATGGAATGACTTTTTTCCGAAAAATAATTTTTTTTTTTTTTTAAAGTCATTCCATGAGCTAAAATTTCCCGGGGCAGGATTTTTAGCTCATGGAATGACTTTTTTCCGAAAAATAATTTTTTTTTTTTTTTAAAGTCATTCCATGAGCTAAAATTTCCCGGGGCAGGATTTTTAGCTCATGGAATGACTTTTTTCCGAAAAATAATTTTTTTTTTTTTTTTAAAGTCATTCCATGAGCTAAAAATCCTGCCCCGGGAAATTTTAGCTCATGGAATGACTTTAAAAAAAAAAAAAAATTATTTTTCGGAAAAAAGTCATTCCATGAGCTAAAATTTCCCGGGGCAGGATTTTTAGCTCATGGAATGACTTTTTTCCGAAAAATAATTTTTTTTTTTTTTTAAAGTCATTCCATGAGCTAAAAATCCTGCCCCGGGAAATTTTAGCTCATGGAATGACTTTAAAAAAAAAAAAAAATTATTTTTCGGAAAAAAGTCATTCCATGAGCTAAAAATCCTGCCCCGGGAAATTTTAGCTCATGGAATGACTTTAAAAAAAAAAAAAAATTATTTTTCGGAAAAAAGTCATTCCATGAGCTAAAAATCCTGCCCCGGGGAATTTTAGCTCATGGAATGACTTAAAAAAAAAAAAAAAATTATTTTTCGGAAAAAAGTCATTCCATGAGCTAAAAATCCTGCCCCGGGAAATTTTAGCTCATGGAATGACTTTAAAAAAAAAAAAAAAATTATTTTTCGGAAAAAAGTCATTCCATGAGCTAAAAATCCTGCCCCGGGAAATTTTAGCTCATGGAATGACTTAAAAAAAAAAAAAAAAATTATTTTTCGGAAAAAAGTCATTCCATGAGCTAAAAATCCTGCCCCGGGAAATTTTAGCTCATGGAATGACTTTAAAAAAAAAAAAAATTATTTTTCGGAAAAAAGTCATTCCATGAGCTAAAAATCCTGCCCCGGGGAATTTTAGCTCATGGAATGACTTAAAAAAAAAAAAAAAATTATTTTTCGGAAAAAAGTCATTCCATGAGCTAAAAATCCTGCCCCGGGAAATTTTAGCTCATGGAATGACTTTAAAAAAAAAAAAAAAAAATTATTTTTCGGAAAAAAGTCATTCCATGAGCTAAAAATCCTGCCCCGGGAAATTTTAGCTCATGGAATGACTTTAAAAAAAAAAAAAAATTATTTTTCGGAAAAAAGTCATTCCATGAGCTAAAATTTCCCGGGGCAGGATTTTTAGCTCATGGAATGACTTTTTTCCGAAAAATAATTTTTTTTTTTTTTTAAGTCATTCCATGAGCTAAAATTTCCCGGGGCAGGATTTTTAGCTCATGCAATGACTTTTTTCCGAAAAATAATTTTTTTTTTTTTTTAAAGTCATTCCATGAGCTAAAAATCCTGCCCCGGGAAATTTTAGCTCATGGAATGACTTTAAAAAAAAAAAAAAAAATTATTTTTCGGAAAAAAGTCATTCCATGAGCTAAAAATCCTGCCCCGGGAAATTTTAGCTCATGGAATGACTTTAAAAAAAAAAAAAAATTATTTTTCGGAAAAAAGTCATTCCATGAGCTAAAATTTCCCGGGGCAGGATTTTTAGCTCATGGAATGACTTTTTTCCGAAAAATAATTTTTTTTTTTTTTTTAAAGTCATTCCATGAGCTAAAATTTCCCGGGGCAGGATTTTTAGCTCATGGAATGACTTTTTTCCGAAAAATAATTTTTTTTTTTTTTTTAAAGTCATTCCATGAGCTAAAATTTCCCGGGGCAGGATTTTTAGCTCATGGAATGACTTTAAAAAAAAAAAAAAATTATTTTTCGGAAAAAAGTCATTCCATGAGCTAAAAATCCTGCCCCGGGAAATTTTAGCTCATGGAATGACTTTAAAAAAAAAAAAAAAATTATTTTTCGGAAAAAAGTCATTCCATGAGCTAAAAATCCTGCCCCGGGAAATTTTAGCTCATGGAATGACTTTAAAAAAAAAAAAAAAATTATTTTTCGGAAAAAAGTCATTCCATGAGCTAAAAATCCTGCCCCGGGAAATTTTAGCTCATGGAATGACTTTTTTCCGAAAAATAATTTTTTTTTTTTTTTAAAGTCATTCCATGAGCTAAAATTTCCCGGGGCAGGATTTTTAGCTCATGGAATGACTTTTTTCCGAAAAATAATTTTTTTTTTTTTTTTAAAGTCATTCCATGAGCTAAAATTTCCCGGGGCAGGATTTTTAGCTCATGGAATGACTTTAAAAAAAAAAAAAAATTATTTTTCGGAAAAAAGTCATTGCATGAGCTAAAAATCCTGCCCCGGGAAATTTTAGCTCATGGAATGACTTAAAAAAAAAAAAAAATTATTTTTCGGAAAAAAGTCATTCCATGAGCTAAAAATCCTGCCCCGGGGAATTTTAGCTCATGGAATGACTTAAAAAAAAAAAAAAAATTATTTTTCGGAAAAAAGTCATTCCATGAGCTAAAAATCCTGCCCCGGGAAATTTTAGCTCATGGAATGACTTTTTTCCGAAAAATAATTTTTTTTTTTTTTAAGTCATTCCATGAGCTAAAATTTCCCGGGGCAGGATTTTTAGCTCATGGAATGACTTAAAAAAAAAAAAAAATTATTTTTCGGAAAAAAGTCATTCCATGAGCTAAAAATCCTGCCCCGGGAAATTTTAGCTCATGGAATGACTTAAAAAAAAAAAAAAAAATATTTTTCGGAAAAAAGTCATTCCATGAGCTAAAAATCCTGCCCCGGGAAATTTTAGCTCATGGAATGACTTAAAAAAAAAAAAAAATTATTTTTCGGAAAAAAGTCATTCCATGAGCTAAAATTTCCCGGGGCAGGATTTTTAGCTCATGGAATGACTTTTTTCCGAAAAATAATTTTTTTTTTTTTTTAAAGTCATTCCATGAGCTAAAATTTCCCGGGGCAGGATTTTTAGCTCATGGAATGACTTTAAAAAAAAAAAAAAATTATTTTTCGGAAAAAAGTCATTGCATGAGCTAAAAATCCTGCCCCGGGAAATTTTAGCTCATGGAATGACTTAAAAAAAAAAAAAAATTATTTTTCGGAAAAAAGTCATTCCATGAGCTAAAAATCCTGCCCCGGGGAATTTTAGCTCATGGAATGACTTAAAAAAAAAAAAAAAATTATTTTTCGGAAAAAAGTCATTCCATGAGCTAAAAATCCTGCCCCGGGAAATTTTAGCTCATGGAATGACTTTTTTCCGAAAAATAATTTTTTTTTTTTTTAAGTCATTCCATGAGCTAAAATTTCCCGGGGCAGGATTTTTAGCTCATGGAATGACTTAAAAAAAAAAAAAAATTATTTTTCGGAAAAAAGTCATTCCATGAGCTAAAAATCCTGCCCCGGGAAATTTTAGCTCATGGAATGACTTAAAAAAAAAAAAAAAAATATTTTTCGGAAAAAAGTCATTCCATGAGCTAAAAATCCTGCCCCGGGAAATTTTAGCTCATGGAATGACTTAAAAAAAAAAAAAAAATTATTTTTCGGAAAAAAGTCATTCCATGAGCTAAAATTTCCCGGGGCAGGATTTTTAGCTCATGGAATGACTTTTTTCCGAAAAATAATTTTTTTTTTTTTTTAAAGTCATTCCATGAGCTAAAAATCCTGCCCCGGGGAATTTTAGCTCATGGAATGACTTTAAAAAAAAAAAAAATTATTTTTCGGAAAAAAGTCATTCCATGAGCTAAAAATCCTGCCCCGGGAAATTTTAGCTCATGGAATGACTTTTTTCCGAAAAATAATTTTTTTTTTTTTTTTAAGTCATTCCATGAGCTAAAATTTCCCGGGGCAGGATTTTTAGCTCATGGAATGACTTAAAAAAAAAAAAAAAATTATTTTTCGGAAAAAAGTCATTCCATGAGCTAAAATTTCCCGGGGCAGGATTTTTAGCTCATGGAATGACTTTTTTCCGAAAAATAATTTTTTTTTTTTTTTTTAAGTCATTCCATGAGCTAAAATTTCCCGGGGCAGGATTTTTAGCTCATGGAATGACTTTTTTCCGAAAAATAATTTTTTTTTTTTTTTTAAAGTCATTCCATGAGCTAAAATTTCCCGGGGCAGGATTTTTAGCTCATGGAATGACTTAAAAAAAAAAAAAAAAAATTATTTTTCGGAAAAAAGTCATTGCATGAGCTAAAAATCCTGCCCCGGGAAATTTTAGCTCATGGAATGACTTTAAAAAAAAAAAAAAAATTATTTTTCGGAAAAAAGTCATTCCATGAGCTAAAAATCCTGCCCCGGGAAATTTTAGCTCATGGAATGACTTAAAAAAAAAAAAAAAAATTATTTTTCGGAAAAAAGTCATTCCATGAGCTAAAAATCCTGCCCCGGGAAATTTTAGCTCATGGAATGACTTTTTTCCGAAAAATAATTTTTTTTTTTTTTTAAGTCATTCCATGAGCTAAAAATCCTGCCCCGGGAAATTTTAGCTCATGGAATGACTTAAAAAAAAAAAAAAAATTATTTTTCGGAAAAAAGTCATTCCATGAGCTAAAATTTCCCGGGGCAGGATTTTTAGCTCATGGAATGACTTTTTTCCGAAAAATAATTTTTTTTTTTTTTAAAGTCATTCCATGAGCTAAAATTCCCCGGGGCAGGATTTTTAGCTCATGGAATGACTTTAAAAAAAAAAAAAAATTATTTTTCGGAAAAAAGTCATTCCATGAGCTAAAAATCCTGCCCCGGGAAATTTTAGCTCATGGAATGACTTTTTTCCGAAAAATAATTTTTTTTTTTTTTTTAAGTCATTCCATGAGCTAAAATTTCCCGGGGCAGGATTTTTAGCTCATGGAATGACTTTTTTCCGAAAAATATTTTTTTTTTTTTTTTTAAGTCATTCCATGAGCTAAAATTTCCCGGGGCAGGATTTTTAGCTCATGGAATGACTTTTTTCCGAAAAATAATTTTTTTTTTTTTTTAAGTCATTCCATGAGCTAAAAATCCTGCCCCGGGAAATTTTAGCTCATGGAATGACTTAAAAAAAAAAAAAATTATTTTTCGGAAAAAAGTCATTCCATGAGCTAAAATTTCCCGGGGCAGGATTTTTAGCTCATGGAATGACTTTTTTCCGAAAAATATTTTTTTTTTTTTTTTTAAGTCATTCCATGAGCTAAAATTTCCCGGGGCAGGATTTTTAGCTCATGCAATGACTTTTTTCCGAAAAATAATTTTTTTTTTTTTTTTAAAGTCATTCCATGAGCTAAAAATCCTGCCCCGGGAAATTTTAGCTCATGGAATGACTTTAAAAAAAAAAAAAAAAGTTATTTTTCGGAAAAAAGTCATTCCATGAGCTAAAAATCCTGCCCCGGGAAATTTTAGCTCATGGAATGACTTAAAAAAAAAAAAAAATTTATTTTTCGGAAAAAAGTCATTCCATGAGCTAAAAATATTGCCCCGGGAAATTTTAGCTCATGGAATGACTTTAAAAAAAAAAAAAAATTATTTTTCGGAAAAAAGTCATTCCATGAGCTAAAAATCCTGCCCCGGGAAATTTTAGCTCATGGAATGACATTAAAAAAAAAAAAAAATTATTTTTCGGAAAAAAGTCATTCCATGAGCTAAAATTTCCCGGGGCAGGATTTTTAGCTCATGGAATGACTTTTTTCCGAAAAATAATTTTTTTTTTTTTTAAAGTCATTCCATGAGCTAAAATTCCCCGGGGCAGGATTTTTAGCTCATGGAATGACTTTAAAAAAAAAAAAAATTATTTTTCGGAAAAAAGTCATTCCATGAGCTAAAAATCCTGCCCCGGGAAATTTTAGCTCATGGAATGACTTTTTTCCGAAAAATAATTTTTTTTTTTTTTTTTAAGTCATTCCATGAGCTAAAATTTCCCGGGGCAGGATTTTTAGCTCATGGAATGACTTTTTTCCGAAAAATATTTTTTTTTTTTTTTTTAAGTCATTCCATGAGCTAAAATTTCCCGGGGCAGGATTTTTAGCTCATGGAATGACTTTTTTCCGAAAAATAATTTTTTTTTTTTTTTTAAGTCATTCCATGAGCTAAAAATCCTGCCCCGGGAAATTTTAGCTCATGGAATGACTTAAAAAAAAAAAAAAATTATTTTTCGGAAAAAAGTCATTCCATGAGCTAAAATTTCCCGGGGCAGGATTTTTAGCTCATGGAATGACTTTTTTCCGAAAAATAATTTTTTTTTTTTTTTAAAGTCATTCCATGAGCTAAAATTTCCCGGGGCAGGATTTTTAGCTCATGGAATGACTTTTTTCCGAAAAATAATTTTTTTTTTTTTTTTAAAGTCATTCCATGAGCTAAAATTTCTCGGGGCAGGATTTTTAGCTCATGGAATGACTTAAAAAAAAAAAAAAAATTATTTTTCGGAAAAAAGTCATTCCATGAGCTAAAAATCCTGCCCCGGGAAATTTTAGCTCATGGAATGACTTTAAAAAAAAAAAAAAATTATTTTTCGGAAAAAAGTCATTCCATGAGCTAAAAATATTGCCCCGGGAAATTTTAGCTCATGGAATGACTTTAAAAAAAAAAAAAAATTATTTTTCGGAAAAAAGTCATTCCATGAGCTAAAATTCCCCGGGGCAGGATTTTTAGCTCATGGAATGACTTTTTTCCGAAAAATAATTTTTTTTTTTTTTTTTAAGTCATTCCATGAGCTAAAATTTCCCGGGGCAGGATTTTTAGCTCATGGAATGACTTTTTTCCGAAAAATAATTCTTTTTTTTTTTTTTAAGTCATTCCATGAGCTAAAATTTCCCGGGGCAGGATTTTTAGCTCATGGAATGACTTTTTTCCGAAAAATAATTTTTTTTTTTTTTTTAATGTCATTCCATGAGCTAAAATTTCCCGGGGCAGGATTTTTAGCTCATGGAATGACTTTTTTCCGAAAAATAATTTTTTTTTTTTTTAAAGTCATTCCATGAGCTAAAATTTCCCGGGGCAATATTTTTAGCTCATGGAATGACTTTTTTCCGAAAAATAAATTTTTTTTTTTTTTTAAGTCATTCCATGAGCTAAAATTTCCCGGGGCAGGATTTTTAGCTCATGGAATGACTTTTTTCCGAAAAATAACTTTTTTTTTTTTTTTTAAAGTCATTCCATGAGCTAAAATTTCCCGGGGCAGGATTTTTAGCTCATGGAATGACTTTAAAAAAAAAAAAAAAATTATTTTTCGGAAAAAAGTCATTGCATGAGCTAAAAATCCTGCCCCGGGAAATTTTAGCTCATGGAATGACTTAAAAAAAAAAAAAAAATTATTTTTCGGAAAAAAGTCATTCCATGAGCTAAAAATCCTGCCCCGGGAAATTTTAGCTCATGGAATGACTTTTTTCCGAAAAATAATTTTTTTTTTTTTTTTAAGTCATTCCATGAGCTAAAAATCCTGCCCCGGGAAATTTTAGCTCATGGAATGACTTAAAAAAAAAAAAAAAATTATTTTTCGGAAAAAAGTCATTCCATGAGCTAAAATTTCCCGGGGCAGGATTTTTAGCTCATGGAATGACTTTTTTCCGAAAAATAATTTTTTTTTTTTTTAAAGTCATTCCATGAGCTAAAATTCCCCGGGGCAGGATTTTTAGCTCATGGAATGACTTTAAAAAAAAAAAAAATTATTTTTCGGAAAAAAGTCATTCCATGAGCTAAAAATCCTGCCCCGGGAAATTTTAGCTCATGGAATGACTTTTTTCCGAAAAATAATTTTTTTTTTTTTTTTTAAGTCATTCCATGAGCTAAAATTTCCCGGGGCAGGATTTTTAGCTCATGGAATGACTTTTTTCCGAAAAATATTTTTTTTTTTTTTTTTTAAGTCATTCCATGAGCTAAAATTTCCCGGGGCAGGATTTTTAGCTCATGGAATGACTTTTTTCCGAAAAATAATTTTTTTTTTTTTTTTAAGTCATTCCATGAGCTAAAAATCCTGCCCCGGGAAATTTTAGCTCATGGAATGACTTAAAAAAAAAAAAAAATTATTTTTCGGAAAAAAGTCATTCCATGAGCTAAAATTTCCCGGGGCAGGATTTTTAGCTCATGGAATGACTTTTTTCCGAAAAATAATTTTTTTTTTTTTTTAAAGTCATTCCATGAGCTAAAATTTCCCGGGGCAGGATTTTTAGCTCATGGAATGACTTTTTTCCGAAAAATAATTTTTTTTTTTTTTTAAAGTCATTCCATGAGCTAAAATTTCCCGGGGCAGGATTTTTAGCTCATGGAATGACTTTTTTCCGAAAAATAATTTTTTTTTTTTTTTAAGTCATTCCATGAGCTAAAAATCCTGCCCCGAGAAATTTTAGCTCATGGAATGACTTTAAAAAAAAAAAAAAAATTATTTTTCGGAAAAAAGTCATTCCATGAGCTAAAAATCCTGCCCCGGGAAATTTTAGCTCATGGAATGACTTTAAAAAAAAAAAAAAATTATTTTTCGGAAAAAAGTCATTCCATGAGCTAAAAATCCTGCCCCGGGAAATTTTAGCTCATGGAATGACTTTTTTCCGAAAAATAATTTTTTTTTTTTTTTGTCATTCCATGAGCTAAAATTTCCCGGGGCAGGATTTTTAGCTCATGGAATGACTTTTTTCCGAAAAATAATTTTTTTTTTTTTTTAAAGTCATTCCATGAGCTAAAAATCCTGCCCCGGGAAATTTTAGCTCATGGAATGACTTTAAAAAAAAAAAAAAATTATTTTTCGGAAAAAAGTCATTCCATGAGCTAAAAATCCTGCCCCGGGAAATTTTAGCTCATGGAATGACTTTAAAAAAAAAAAAAAAATTATTTTTCGGAAAAAAGTCATTCCATGAGCTAAAAATCCTGCCCCGGGGAATTTTAGCTCATGGAATGACTTAAAAAAAAAAAAAAATTATTTTTCGGAAAAAAGTCATTCCATGAGCTAAAAATCCTGCCCCGGGAAATTTTAGCTCATGGAATGACTTTAAAAAAAAAAAAAAATTATTTTTCGGAAAAAAGTCATTCCATGAGCTAAAAATCCTGCCCCGGGAAATTTTAGCTCATGGAATGACTTAAAAAAAAAAAAAAAATTATTTTTCGGAAAAAAGTCATTCCATGAGCTAAAAATCCTGCCCCGGGAAATTTTAGCTCATGGAATGACTTTAAAAAAAAAAAAAAATTATTTTTCGGAAAAAAGTCATTCCATGAGCTAAAATTTCCCGGGGCAGGATTTTTAGCTCATGGAATGACTTTTTTCCGAAAAATAATTTTTTTTTTTTTTTTTAAGTCATTCCATGAGCTAAAATTTCCCGGGGCAGGATTTTTAGCTCATGGAATGACTTTTTTCCGAAAAATAATTTTTTTTTTTTTTAAAGTCATTCCATGAGCTAAAATTTCCCGGGGCAGGATTTTTAGCTCATGGAATGACTTTTTTCCGAAAAATAATTTTTTTTTTTTTTTAAGTCATTCCATGAGCTAAAAATCCTGCCCCGAGAAATTTTAGCTCATGGAATGACTTTAAAAAAAAAAAAAAAATTATTTTTCGGAAAAAAGTCATTCCATGAGCTAAAAATCCTGCCCCGGGAAATTTTAGCTCATGGAATGACTTTAAAAAAAAAAAAAAATTATTTTTCGGAAAAAAGTCATTCCATGAGCTAAAAATCCTGCCCCGGGAAATTTTAGCTCATGGAATGACTTAAAAAAAAAAAAAAAATTATTTTTCGGAAAAAAGTCATTCCATGAGCTAAAAATCCTGCCCCGGGAAATTTTAGCTCATGGAATGACTTAAAAAAAAAAAAAAAATTATTTTTCGGAAAAAAGTCATTCCATGAGCTAAAAATCCTGCCCCGGGAAATTTTAGCTCATGGAATGACTTAAAAAAAAAAAAAATTATTTTTCGGAAAAAAGTCATTCCATGAGCTAAAATTTCCCGGGGCAGGATTTTTAGCTCATGGAATGACTTTTTTCCGAAAAATAATTTTTTTTTTTTTTTAAAGTCATTCCATGAGCTAAAATTTCCCGGGGCAGGATTTTTAGCTCATGGAATGACTTTTTTCCGAAAAATAATTTTTTTTTTTTTTTTAAAGTCATTCCATGAGCTAAAATTTCTCGGGGCAGGATTTTTAGCTCATGGAATGACTTAAAAAAAAAAAAAAAATTATTTTTCGGAAAAAAGTCATTCCATGAGCTAAAAATCCTGCCCCGGGAAATTTTAGCTCATGGAATGACTTTAAAAAAAAAAAAAAATTATTTTTCGGAAAAAAGTCATTCCATGAGCTAAAAATATTGCCCCGGGAAATTTTAGCTCATGGAATGACTTTAAAAAAAAAAAAAAATTATTTTTCGGAAAAAAGTCATTCCATGAGCTAAAATTCCCCGGGGCAGGATTTTTAGCTCATGGAATGACTTTTTTCCGAAAAATAATTTTTTTTTTTTTTTTAAGTCATTCCATGAGCTAAAATTTCCCGGGGCAGGATTTTTAGCTCATGGAATGACTTTTTTCCGAAAAATAATTTTTTTTTTTTTTTAAGTCATTCCATGAGCTAAAAATCCTGCCCCGGGAAATTTTAGCTCATGGAATGACTTTAAAAAAAAAAAAAAAATTATTTTTCGGAAAAAAGTCATTCCATGAGCTAAAAATCCTGCCCCGGGAAATTTTAGCTCATGGAATGACTTTAAAAAAAAAAAAAAATTATTTTTCGGAAAAAAGTCATTCCATGAGCTAAAAATCCTGCCCCGGGAAATTTTAGCTCATGGAATGACTTAAAAAAAAAAAAAAAAATTATTTTTCGGAAAAAAGTCATTCCATGAGCTAAAAATCCTGCCCCGGGAAATTTTAGCTCATGGAATGACTTTTTTCCGAAAAATAATTTTTTTTTTTTTTTAAAGTCATTCCATGAGCTAAAATTTCCCGGGGCAGGATTTTTAGCTCATGGAATGACTTTTTTCCGAAAAATAATTTTTTTTTTTTTTTAAGTCATTCCATGAGCTAAAATTTCCCGGGGCAGGATTTTTAGCTCATGGAATGACTTTTTTCCGAAAAATAATTTTTTTTTTTTTTTTAAGTCATTCCATGAGCTAAAATTTCCCGGGGCAGGATTTTTAGCTCATGGAATGACTTTTTTCCGAAAAATAATTTTTTTTTTTTTTTAAAGTCATTCCATGAGCTAAAATTTCCCGGGGCAGTATTTTTAGCTCATGGAATGACTTTTTTCCGAAAAATAATTTTTTTTTTTTTTTTAAAGTCATTCCATGAGCTAAAATTTCTCGGGGCAGGATTTTTAGCTCATGGAATGACTTAAAAAAAAAAAAAAATTATTTTTCGGAAAAAAGTCATTCCATGAGCTAAAAATCCTGCCTCGGGAAATTTTAGCTCATGGAATGACCTTAAAAAAAAAAAAAAATTATTTTTCGGAAAAAAGTCATTCCATGAGCTAAAAATCCTGCCCCGGGAAATTTTAGCTCATGGAATGACTTTTTTCCGAAAAATAATTTTTTTTTTTTTTTAAAGTCATTCCATGAGCTAAAATTTCCCGGGGCAGGATTTTTAGCTCATGGAATGACTTTTTTCCGAAAAATAATTTTTTTTTTTTTTTTAAGTCATTCCATGAGCTAAAAATCCTGCCCCGAGAAATTTTAGCTCATGGAATGACTTTAAAAAAAAAAAAAAAATTATTTTTCGGAAAAAAGTCATTCCATGAGCTAAAAATCCTGCCCCGGGAAATTTTAGCTCATGGAATGACTTTAAAAAAAAAAAAAATTATTTTTCGGAAAAAAGTCATTCCATGAGCTAAAAATCCTGCCCCGGGAAATTTTAGCTCATGGAATGACTTAAAAAAAAAAAAAAAAAATTATTTTTCGGAAAAAAGTCATTCCATGAGCTAAAAATCCTGCCCCGGGAAATTTTAGCTCATGGAATGACTTTTTTCCGAAAAATAATTTTTTTTTTTTTTTAAAGTCATTCCATGAGCTAAAATTTCCCGGGGCAGGATTTTTAGCTCATGGAATGACTTTTTTCCGAAAAATAATTTTTTTTTTTTTTTTTAAGTCATTCCATGAGCTAAAATTTCCCGGGGCAGGATTTTTAGCTCATGGAATGACTTTTTTCCGAAAAATAATTTTTTTTTTTTTTTAAAGTCATTCCATGAGCTAAAATTTCCCGGGGCAGGATTTTTAGCTCATGGAATGACTTTTTTCCGAAAAATAATTTTTTTTTTTTTTTAAGTCATTCCATGAGCTAAAATTCCCCGGGGCAGGATTTTTAGCTCATGGAATGACTTTTTTCCGAAAAATAATTTTTTTTTTTTTTTTAAAGTCATTCCATGAGCTAAAATTTCCCGGGGCAGGATTTTTAGCTCATGGAATGACTTTTTTCCGAAAAATAATTTTTTTTTTTTTTTAAAGTCATTCCATGAGCTAAAATTTCCCGGGGCAGGATTTTTAGCTCATGGAATGACTTTAAAAAAAAAAAAAAATTATTTTTCGGAAAAAAGTCATTCCATGAGCTAAAAATCCTGCCCCGGGAAATTTTAGCTCATGGAATGACAAAAAAAAAAAAAAATTATTTTTCGGAAAAAAGTCATTCCATGAGCTAAAATTTCCCGGGGCAGGATTTTTAGCTCATGGAATGACTTTTTTCCGAAAAATAATTTTTTTTTTTTTTTAAAGTCATTCCATGAGCTAAAATTTCCCGGGGCAGGATTTTTAGCTCATGGAATGACTTTTTTCCGAAAAATAATTTTTTTTTTTTTTTTAAAGTCATTCCATGAGCTAAAATTTCTCGGGGCAGGATTTTTAGCTCATGGAATGACTTAAAAAAAAAAAAAAAATTATTTTTCGGAAAAAAGTCATTCCATGAGCTAAAAATCCTGCCCCGGGAAATTTTAGCTCATGGAATGACTTTAAAAAAAAAAAAAAATTATTTTTCGGAAAAAAGTCATTCCATGAGCTAAAAATATTGCCCCGGGAAATTTTAGCTCATGGAATGACTTTAAAAAAAAAAAAAAATTATTTTTCGGAAAAAAGTCATTCCATGAGCTAAAATTCCCCGGGGCAGGATTTTTAGCTCATGGAATGACTTTTTTCCGAAAAATAATTTTTTTTTTTTTTTTAAGTCATTCCATGAGCTAAAATTTCCCGGGGCAGGATTTTTAGCTCATGGAATGACTTTTTTCCGAAAAATAATTTTTTTTTTTTTTTAAGTCATTCCATGAGCTAAAAATCCTGCCCCGGGAAATTTTAGCTCATGGAATGACTTAAAAAAAAAAAAAAAATTATTTTTCGGAAAAAAGTCATTCCATGAGCTAAAAATCCTGCCCCGGGGAATTTTAGCTCATGGAATGACTTAAAAAAAAAAAAAAAATTATTTTTCGGAAAAAAGTCATTCCATGAGCTAAAAATCCTGCCCCGGGAAATTTTAGCTCATGGAATGACTTTTTTCCGAAAAATAATTTTTTTTTTTTTTAAGTCATTCCATGAGCTAAAATTTCCCGGGGCAGGATTTTTAGCTCATGGAATGACTTTTTTCCGAAAAATAATTTTTTTTTTTTTTAAAGTCATTCCATGAGCTAAAAATCCTGCCCCGGGGAATTTTAGCTCATGGAATGACTTTAAAAAAAAAAAAATTATTTTTCGGAAAAAAGTCATTCCATGAGCTAAAAATCCTGCCCCGGGAAATTTTAGCTCATGGAATGACTTTTTTCCGAAAAATAATTTTTTTTTTTTTTTTAAGTCATTCCATGAGCTAAAATTTCCCGGGGCAGGATTTTTAGCTCATGGAATGACTTAAAAAAAAAAAAAAAATTATTTTTCGGAAAAAAGTCATTCCATGAGCTAAAAATCCTGCCCCGGGAAATTTTAGCTCATGGAATGACTTTAAAAAAAAAAAAAAAAAATTATTTTTCGGAAAAAAGTCATTCCATGAGCTAAAAATCCTGCCCCGGGAAATTTTAGCTCATGGAATGACTTTAAAAAAAAAAAAAAATTATTTTTCGGAAAAAAGTCATTCCATGAGCTAAAATTTCCCGGGGCAGGATTTTTAGCTCATGGAATGACTTTTTTCCGAAAAATAATTTTTTTTTTTTTTTTAAAGTCATTCCATGAGCTAAAATTTCCCGGGGCAGGATTTTTAGCTCATGGAATGACTTTTTTCCGAAAAATAATTTTTTTTTTTTTTTAAAGTCATTCCACGAGCTAAAATTTCCCGGGGCAGGATTTTTAGCTCATGGAATGACTTTTTTCCGAAAAATAATTTTTTTTTTTTTTTTAAAGTCATTCCATGAGCTAAAAATCCTGCCCCGGGAAATTTTAGCTCATGGAATGACTTTAAAAAAAAAAAAAATTATTTTTCGGAAAAAAGTCATTCCATGAGCTAAAAATCCTGCCCCGGGAAATTTTAGCTCATGGAATGACTTTTTTCCGAAAAATAATTTTTTTTTTTTTTTTAAGTCATTCCATGAGCTAAAATTTCCCGGGGCAGGATTTTTAGCTCATGGAATGACTTTTTTCCGAAAAATAATTTTTTTTTTTTTTTAAGTCATTCCATGAGCTAAAATTTCCCGGGGCAGGATTTTTAGCTCATGGAATGACTTTTTTCCGAAAAATAATTTTTTTTTTTTTTTAAGTCATTCCATGAGCTAAAAATCCTGCCCCGGGAAATTTTAGCTCATGGAATGACTTAAAAAAAAAAAAAAATTATTTTTCGGAAAAAAGTCATTCCATGAGCTAAAAATCCTGCCCCGGGAAATTTTAGCTCATGGAATGACTTAAAAAAAAAAAAAAATTATTTTTCGGAAAAAAGTCATTCCATGAGCTAAAATTTCCCGGGGCAGGATTTTTAGCTCATGGAATGACTTTTTTCCGAAAAATAATTTTTTTTTTTTTTTTGTCATTCCATGAGCTAAAATTTCCCGGGGCAGGATTTTTAGCTCATGGAATGACTTTTTTCCGAAAAATAATTTTTTTTTTTTTTTAAGTCATTCCATGAGCTAAAATTTCCCGGGGCAGGATTTTTAGCTCATGGAATGACTTAAAAAAAAAAAAAAAATTATTTTTCGGAAAAAAGTCATTCCATGAGCTAAAAATCCTGCCCCGGGAAATTTTAGCTCATGGAATGACTTAAAAAAAAAAAAAAAAATTATTTTTCGGAAAAAAGTCATTCCATGAGCTAAAAATCCTGCCCCGGGAAATTTTAGCTCATGGAATGACTTAAAAAAAAAAAAAAAATTATTTTTCGGAAAAAAGTCATTCCATGAGCTAAAATTTCCCGGGGCAGGATTTTTAGCTCATGGAATGACTTTTTTCCGAAAAATAATTTTTTTTTTTTTTAAAGTCATTCCATGAGCTAAAATTTCCCGGGGCAGGATTTTTAGCTCATGGAATGACTTTAAAAAAAAAAAAAAAATTATTTTTCGGAAAAAAGTCATTCCATGAGCTAAAAATCCTGCCCCGGGAAATTTTAGCTCATGGAATGACTTAAAAAAAAAAAAAAAATTATTTTTCGGAAAAAAGTCATTCCATGAGCTAAAAATCCTGCCCCGGGAAATTTTAGCTCATGGAATGACTTTAAAAAAAAAAAAAAAATTATTTTTCGGAAAAAAGTCATTCCATGAGCTAAAAATCCTGCCCCGGGAAATTTTAGCTCATGGAATGACTTTTTTCCGAAAAATAATTTTTTTTTTTTTTTAAAGTCATTCCATGAGCTAAAATTTCCCGGGGCAGGATTTTTAGCTCATGGAATGACTTTTTTCCGAAAAATAATTTTTTTTTTTTTTTTAAAGTCATTCCATGAGCTAAAATTTCCCGGGGCAGGATTTTTAGCTCATGGAATGACTTAAAAAAAAAAAAAAATTATTTTTCGGAAAAAAGTCATTCCATGAGCTAAAAATCCTGCCCCGGGAAATTTTAGCTCATGGAATGACTTAAAAAAAAAAAAAAAAATTATTTTTCGGAAAAAAGTCATTCCATGAGCTAAAAATCCTGCCCCGGGGAATTTTAGCTCATGGAATGACTTTTTTCCGAAAAATAATTTTTTTTTTTTTTTAAGTCATTCCATGAGCTAAAAATCCTGCCCCGGGGAATTTTAGCTCATGGAATGACTTTTTTCCGAAAAATAATTTTTTTTTTTTTTTAAGTCATTCCATGAGCTAAAAATCCTGCCCCGGGAAATTTTAGCTCATGGAATGACTTTAAAAAAAAAAAAATTATTTTTCGGTAAAAAGTCATTCCATGAGCTAAAAATCCTGCCCCGAGGAATTTTAGCTCATGGAATGACTTTAAAAAAAAAAAAAATTATTTTTCGGAAAAAAGTCATTCCATGAGCTAAAATTCCCCGGGGCAGGATTTTTAGCTCATGGAATGACTTTTTTCCGAAAAATAATTTTTTTTTTTTTAAGTCATTCCATGAGCTAAAATTCCCCGGGGCAGGATTTTTAGCTCATGGAATGACTTTTTTCCGAAAATTAATTTTTTTATTTTTTTTAAAGTCATTCCATGAGCTAAAAATCCTGCCCCGGGAAATTTTAGCTCATGGAATAACTTTAAAAAAAATAAAAAAATTAATTTTCTGAAAAAAGTCATTCCATGAGCTAAAAATCCTGCCCCGGGGAATTTTAGCTCATGGAATGACTTAAAAAAAAAAAAAATTATTTTTCGGAAAAAAGTCATTCCATGAGCTAAAAATCCTGCCCCGGGGAATTTTAGCTCATGGAATGACTTTTTTCCGAAAAATAATTTTTTTTTTTTTAAAGTCATTCCATGAGCTAAAATTCCCCGGGGCAGGATTTTTAGCTCATGGAATGACTTTTTTCCGAAAAATAATTTTTTTTTTTTTTTTTTTAAAGTCATTCCATGAGCTAAAATTTCTCGGGGCAGGATTTTTAGCTCATGGAATGACTTTTTTCCTAAAAATAATTTTTTTTTTTTTTTAAGGTCATTCCATGAGCTAAAATTCCCCGGGGCAGGATTTTTAGCTCATGGAATGACTTTTTTCCGAAAAATAATTTTTTTTTTTTTTTAAAGTCATTCCATGAGCTAAAATTCCCCGGGGCAGGATTTTTAGCTCATGGAATGACTTTTTTCCGAAAAATAATTTTTTTTTTTTTTAAAGTCATTCCATGAGCTAAAATTTCTCGGGGCAGGATTTTTAGCTCATGGAATGACTTTTTTCCTAAAAATAATTTTTTTTTTTTTTTAAGGTCATTCCATGAGCTAAAAATCCTGCCCCGGGAAATTTTAGCTCATGGAATGACTTTAAAAAAAAAAAAAAATTATTTTTCGGAAAAAAGTCATTCCATGAGCTAAAAACTCGGCCCTGGGAATTTTAGCGCATGGAATGACTTTTTTCGGAAAAATATATATTTTTTTTTCCGGAAAAATAGTCATTCCATGAGCTAAAGATTCAGCACCTGGGATTTTTAGCTCCCACTTGCCGTGACTTACCGTGACTTGTAGTGACGGCGGTGGCGGCGGCGAAATTTATTTATAAAATATTTATACATAGATATTATACATAGTTACATAGACCGGTAGCGTCGTTGCCAATAATGGGCAAGTACCCGCGCCGCCTACCGCTTGGTTCTATACATTAAGATTTTTTTTCCTCTACAGATGACTTGATACGCTGAATAAAGTCGTGGAAATGAAATATAAGGTCGGGATGGCAATCGAGATGGAAAAATAGAATCCCGCAAAGTTATATTCAGTCGAAAGAATGGAAGCAGGCAATTACCCCCACTACAGATTTTTTTCGTGTCTGCGAGCGAGACATCGACGACGGCTGCTGATAACGGATTTTGTTTCAATATCAACAAGACGCAGCGGAGAGGAGCTGATCAGAATTGCCATTGAATATTTTTACGAGTTTTCTGAGTGGCCCGTTTTTCTTGACATCTCCATTTTGTTCTCGGTACGCGAGAATCACGGTAGCGTATAGTCGTAGAGAAAAGTAGGGGCAAAATCGTGGTATTCGTTTTTTCCTAACCAGTTTATTTCATTTTGCGCAATCAGCTTTCCCGAGTGAATTCTTCGTGACGGCTCGTGCAGTCGAGTGAGGGAGCCGCTATCCAGACGACAGTAGAAAATCAGAAAGTATTTACGCAACGACCGACGTAAATGCAGAACGTACGTACGCCACTTTATATCGTAATTTATAAATACACAGATTGCCGCAGATCCCGGGAATTCCAAAGCGAAACATCGCGGTGTAATTCGATGAACGAAAACGTGGAAAGATAACACGATAAATTTGTTTTTAAAATTATTTTCGTAGAAATAACGTCTGGATTTTGTTAAAAATAAAAAATGTAATAAAATGTTAATGAAATTGTTTTTTAAATTATTTAAATAAAATTTGAATAAAATAAAATATATAAATACAAATAAATATTTAAAATGATAAATAATAATATTATAACTAATTCATTTAAAATTCATTTTAATACTTTTTAATTATTAAAAAAAAGTAATAAGATAAAATATACATATAAAAGAAAAATATATAAATGTAAATAAACATTTTTTATTTATTTAAAAAAAATGAAATTAAATGTTGATAAAATTGTTTGTAAAATTATTTTCGAAAAATGACGTCTGGATTTTGTTTATCGAACAATGAAAAAAATAAGGCCTTTTCGGGGAATTCATTTTGGTAATAACAGTGTCTGTCATTGTAGTTCCCACACGTAATTACAGGATAGTGAGTGATGAAAAGCCACAATAGCGGACAAAGGATGAGGCAGAGGCGATTCTCGTTGACCCACCACAGCGTGAGGACGAAAAAGAAATAAGCGAACCTATGAAAATACTATTATCTCGAGACAAGTGCTAGGGTTCGCACGCGAAGTACCGCTGCGAGGGTGCGACGTTAATGAATTTCGAAGCGCACATATACCTCTTGCCCATATTCCGAAATTACTCGGTCTCTTTCCACGGTCACAGCACAACCATAGCGAACAACGCCAGCAGCAGACGGCAGCCCTCATTCATCCTTCTTCACCGTGGTCTGATTCTCGTCGTTGTTCGCTCTCGCCCGACCCTTTCAGCCTGTCGCCAGTCCCTTCGCCGCGTTCTTTAGCTCTCTCTCTCATTACGTGAGAAGCTTTGAGAATTTTTGCGAACCATAAGTCACAGAACTCGCCTACTGGAAGTGGAAGGTCGCGAGTGGCGAAGGGTACGAGCGAGGGGGCAGCATCGGTACCGGTGGATCTCGAGAGCGAACGAGAAAGAGGAAGAAGTGAACGCTCTCGCGCGCGCCACGCCATTAGAATTTTCAATTCACGCGCTAAACGTAAGAACGTCTTGCTCTCGGGGTGCGCTTACGATAATAATACTACGATTATTCCAAGCGAATGTGACTTGGTGAAGAAGGACGTTAAATTGTGTAGAGGGAACAACTGACACTGCGGAAAATGTAGAAAATATTCCGAAGTGAAAATTCTACATTTTTCGAAAATCTACGAAAATTCTACATTTTTACGTACGCCAAACTGATATGTATGACATTTCGAAGGATTTTAATTTAAAAAAAGAAGGATTGACGACGAACAGTAATACCCAATGTCTACGTTGGTGCTACATAAACATGTTGACTGATTACGTAAATGGCACAACTGAAAAACGCATCGGACAATGCCAAAAATGTCACCCAAGGGGACGCTGCGAGCGAATGTCTACATTGAGGTATAACGCAGTGCTGAGCGACATGCTTTAAAATAAATATTGTCTCACTACGAGCATCGCGAGTGAGAATATATAAGTACTGACAAAACGATACATACACACGACACCGTGTGCATATTTCGTTTTATCAGCTCTTCAGATTATTAGCAAACATGAGAGAACAATTTCTCGATGGAAAACTTGGCGTAGCCCGAATAGCTTTGTGTCTTTCGTAATTCAGTTTAATTTCTAACTGGCAAATCCTACCCCGTGTCCCACTTATAAATTGAGTACAATTTTAGCCAGGCGGCCTGATGTCTGATCAGGGTCAGCTGAGTTATCAGTGAGGTGGTACGGATTGCGCATGCCAGATATATCCCAGGTCCTCACCACGTATCTCCCATATAGTTGAATACAGACAAATCCCGATATCGCTGACAATTAGGCCTCCCAGTGACGGCAATTTCAAGAATTGAAGATTTCGAGAGTCGAAACTGGAGATTACTCGGTGGATGGTGACTGTGGGGATTTTCTGTGCACCTCATTCCGTCCTGAGGCTGAGATAATTACATCCAGGATTTAGCGGGTGCTGATTATTCGGATTGTATGTTTCGCAGACAAATATTTTGTATTCTCCGAATAATATGGAGACCAAATAAATTATTTGATGAGGACGCAAAGCGAAATAGCGTTACATGCCACAGCTGGGCCCGATGAGACGCCGGATTTGGATCGTACAAAGCCATCAGGATAATCCCAAACTGGGCCGGGCTCCACCCTGAATATAATTCTACTGGGAAAGCTGCGTAAACAATTTTTATCTGTGTCCCTCGAGGGCAGCATTGTACTCCGTTTTGCCATCCACCATCACGCTAGTACAGGAGTGAATCAATTTGCCGCGGTAAAGAACTCTGAGAGCTCCACCGTAACGCGACGGGCCCGTAAACCGACGCTACCCAGTTTAACATCGCACCGATATATATGAAATCCATTCGGGGCTGTCGATTCTCCGGTTTCACGTCACTGACACATTCTGTGGGCAATTACACGAATGTACGCACGCAACAGATATACAAATCGATTCGAGCGCAAAATGCTCCCATATTGCCACTGACGTCTGTCAATAGCACACAAGTTAAACATTGAACGTCATGTATGTGAGATACGCGCACGTGAGTAAATTATCCCGTTCAAAGGATAAACAACGCCGGTGAAAATTCAGTTAACGAATCATTACTTATCTGTGTTTGCCCTAAACGACCTCACTTTAAAGTAGCAAACCCAAGATGAAATGTATTGCTGTCCTTTGTCGAAACCAACAAGAACCAAGGAGATTTTACCGTATTCAAAAAATGATGAGGTGTGAAAACTAAGAATCAGTTGGGATAACCACGTTATCCCAACTGATTAGCAACTCAGATGACAACATCTCAGATGTCAACTCAGCGTTGCGCTGTTGCTAAGGCGAGTTACGTTTCACTCTTAAATATGAATTTTCCCAATTCATAATTGTTCTTCGTGTTCTATTATCTATTATTCGTTCCAACATCTATTATTTGTTCCAACATCTATTATTTGTTCCACCATCTATGTGCAATTGCGAGAAAAAAAAAGCATCGTGCTGTAGTCAAAAGTGTGAAATTACGTAGAGCTGGCAGGCAGGTAGCCGGCAGAGGCTAGGGGGTAAATACATAGTATAGTCGGAGAGTGCTATTCTGTTTAGAGAGCAAACACACGAGAAAGTCAACTACGGCGATGCCATGTAGGAAAGAGAAGGGTGATATTATTTGTTCCAGCGCGACGAAAGACCGCGAGGCCACAACTCTCGTGTTGCTCTCCGCTACATTGTGTGCACGCGTATGACGACTAAATTCTGCATTCTGTACTGACAGATTGGAAAAGGACACAGACCGTAAAGAAAACATTGAGAGAGAAAAAGAGACACGACAAGGCGTCAGTACAACCTGAAGAATGCGGAATCTGCAAAAAAGAGTGAAAGGACAACATAGACTTCTTTATCTAGTGGCCAGACAGAAATAGTTTGAATATTTAACCAACATATCGTCGGAATGTCGGGTGAGGCTTAAGCTTTGCGAGTAAGCAACACGTCGGCTGCACTCGGCGTAGGTTTTACTATGCTTTTTTGCGCTCTTGGTGAATGCAAGTGTTTCTAAGCCATCAAAGTGGGTCTGCTGCCGCAATTGGGTTAATAACTGCTTCGTCTAGCTGACTTCTCAGGGGCTCCTTGCCCAGAGGTTGTTTTCGAAGAAGAACCCCCGTTCTTCGCAAACCATCTTTATTTTACGCTTATTTTTTAACATAGCGACATACACATACAGAATTTCTTGATTCTTGTTCGTTAAATAGATATCAAGACGTAGGAGCTCTTCTCCTTTGTTCATTTCCCGATGTCGACATCCAGTTATAACGACGTTAAACGCTGCTCGGTTTTTCTATTGCTGGCAGATATAGCCGAAATGCATGCCGAATGGTGGCCGGTCGGCAGGTTAATCCCTTAAGACCGTGGTAGAATCCTCTTTAACTTTTCACTTCCTTGGCCCTTACACAAGAGGATTATATCGATTCCCTCTGGTGGGCTAAATACTCTCGACCTCCATCCCGTGTGGGAAGAGAAGGCGGAAATGGAGAAGTAAATCTCACCCGCGCCACCTGACTCACCGGGTTACTTTTGCAGCCGATAGAAAACCGTCCAGTTAAAAGTCGAATGCACCACTACCACTGGAAGAGACCACCAAAGTTTTTCATCTCTTGAACTGTACAGTAAGTAGGCGAGAGACCGCAAATAAAAGACTAACTTTGCCTCCTCGTTTTCAGCCTCCTTCTCGTTCCTCTCCCGTCTTCTTTGAAGCAGGTGGTTTACCCTCGACGCCCTTCTTCAGTCTCTAATGTGAGTGACCTATTTTATCGAGGGCCAGCTAGCATCGGACTAACGCAGTGGACACAAGAAAAATCTTTAAAGTTCATATTCGTCTCGAGAGCCGAAAAGCTACGTGATACACGTCAATAGGCCGTCCGAGAGATCAACCTAAATGTTGAGGAAAAGTTTCTTGGCGAATATTTAAACGGGGTCGATGCGAAGAGTGAAGTAACGATAACGAATCTTTTTTCATCCAACCATTAATTATTATGCGATACAACTAAGTTATTGTTACATTATATTATCGCCACTGCCGCTTAAATAGCTAAATTATTAGATTAGTGTTATTTGCCCCCCGCACTAGTTGTGGGGAGAATAAGTGCACCACGTCCCATTTATTTTCCCCACTTTGTCTCTATCACTATCTCTTATTTCAGCAAAAGTTAGACCGGCCTTCGGCGTTAATACACCTCGCACCATAGAACGAAAAAAAGACACGACCGTTCGTCGTCGGAGGGACGCGTTTCTTTCCGCCGAATAATTCGCGTATAAACATACAGCCGAGGGGAGACGATAGAATGCGGATCTTAAAAAAAGACTATCAATCGAGTGTACACAAAAGGGCGAGACGATAGCCAGCCATCCGAATGGAACGCACAATCGTCATCAACGTCGCCACCGTCGTTGTCGTCGTATTTTTCCGCGGAACGATATTTTCATCATCCGACGTTTATTCATTCCGGTTCACCGACACATTTACGATTCCAGTGAAATATATTTCACTTCCCCTCTGCGATTATACGCTTTTTCGGGGGTCTCTCGAAGGGGGTCATGAGGGGAGTGGTTAAAAGAAATGGCGTATCTGGAATGACGAACGTTCGCTTTCCTACCGCATCCCACAGCAAAACGTGTTGGTATTCCAATGGTTGTGTAAACAGACACACAGAACGGCAGAAAAAGCTCACAGACTGCGGTGGGGGTGGGGGAGGGGGGAGGACTGAAAGTCTCGAAGGAAAGTACAGAACACAAACATTGCTTATATATCATATCCTCACCGTTGCGCGCGTTCGCCAAGCTTCCCGCGCCATAGCCGGCCGCTCCTGCTGTTGGTTTCGAGCGCGTCAGATGCATTGGGCTACGAAGTCCGTGTCGAGGTGTCCCGAGAAGCCGACTTTCCGCTCCACTCCGTCGACGGGGGGTTGTAACGAAAGCCTTAAAGTCTGGACCGTTCCAAGATGCGGGCGAGAAAGCGTCAAGAGTATCAGTTGGCGAATCTTCCGAGCTTGCGGGTTGTGCGGCTGCTGCTGTGCTGTGTGCTGCGGCTCTCCTGGACCGCCGCTGGAGAGGGCGGGAACGCAATGGAGAAGTCCCGGAGGGTCGAGTGCGAAGAAGAGGGATGACGAAAAGTTTCGTCGTGTCTTCGCGCTCCGGTAACTGTAAAGGCGGCGGCCAGGGGGGTTGAGGGGGTGAGGGGGGGGGGGGCGGGGGACGGGGTGGGAGGGGGTCCGAGAACGCTAAAATATTACCCGCATCTCACAGAAAAAGCCACTTTTCTTCGGAACTTGGTACTCCGATGGGTTGGAGATCTCCCCACTGCTCTCTCTCCCTCTCTCAGTTGGTATGAGCGTCTCCACAGCGGGCGGCCCTCGCTGGCGAAATCACCCCCTGGCCTGTCCTCACCAGTAAATATCCACTATGTACACCGTCTTCCCAACATTCTTCCACCGCGCGACTCTCGCCTTCTCCCTCGCTGTGATTTTCCGCTCGTTCCATCTTTCACATCGACCACGACAATCCACGACGTTCGCGCAGGATGCGAGTCCGCGTGCCGATCGTGCCGATTCCTCGTCCACATCCGCAGATGTGTGCCACGTAGAGAGCCAGCCAACCGTGGCCCGCGACCTATCGATATGTTATTTCAGCATTCTTTTATCGATCACGCGACCCTTGTATCTGCTGTATCGTCCGACAGTATCGCGTACTTCAATAACGTTGTATGCTGCGCGATGTGTGCACGGGGTCACTTGAATTTCTCTGCTCGCAAAGCTATTGTTAGATATTCATCTCGTGCTATCGCATGAGAAACATTCGCTGCCTGAGGGTGTGTGTAGAGTGGAGTCTCGATATAAGTGCGCACGCATTCTCGACGATATTTTTGTAGGAATATGTGATTTACGAAAGTGAATCTGAACTGCCGAATCCTCCATCGGCGGTTTTATTTACTCATATCAAGAAATTATAAATCGATAATATTCTTATATAATAAAACTAAGCGCTCATTGAGAGACGGATCTATTAAAAATGACCGAATAACGACCATGAAATCTCATTTCTGATTTACGTTCTTCCTGCGTGCACTTTGAAGAAGCTGTACATTTCTGATCAAGTGGTGACCGTACAATAGGTTCAGCTGTATATCGAAATTTGTTCCTAATAATAGGAATATGTGTTGTGCTGCATTGTGTTGTATGTGCGTGCTGGCCACATAGCACGATTGGGCGTATCATACAGGGCTTCTGTTATGGGGAATGCCAGTCGTCCTCAGTTGAAGGTATAACGCATCGGCTTGCTCCCCGTATGACCGCAAAGAAATATGTACTTCCGCGTAGGAAGTCGTGAGTCGCGTGCCCGCTCGAGGGATGGTTGGATGGGCGAGGGTAAACATGCCCTCTCTACACCATACACTGGTACTATAAGTCGTGCTGTATGTAGCAGTGTATAATATAAACGCGCTGGATTCCATAGTCGAGACTATGTATTTCCACGCTGTACGCAAGCGATCCCAATGTGACGCCGCTCGACGCCCCGCCGGATTTTCACCCCATTGCCGAGTTCTTCATCCCCCGACACATAGACTTCTTGAAAACCTTCTACGCGGCGTGTGTTCTCAGCGGCAAGTGGGAAGGGATGCCGTATATGGTATATAGGTATTGGGTAGCGTGCGTCACTAAAGTCACCCTCGAGGATCGCCGGATTCGCTTGAACCCAAGGAGTCGAGGAGTCAACACAAGGGAGTCTGCCGTTAATTATTATTTTTTGGTTGTTAGGGTCCCGCGTCGCCTGACATAGTTAGCAAAGGGGGGACACAGAGCCCCACCCGGGTGTCGCTTTTTTCCGGTCGCTCCTCCAATCTCTACCTTCCACAAGTTTAATTCCATTTTCGCGATATTCCGTCGACGCCACCGGGACTATCCTCGTCGGCGACCCTTTCGCAGCGCGTTTTTTCGCTCACTTCCACTTTCCACTCTAGCTTTCTTGCTCCTTAGGTGCCCCTCACTCATTCGATGTTTTTTCAGGGCGGATTATCACCCAAAGGAGCCCGTGGAACCCGAGAACGACGGAAAAGAATTTTTCCCCTGGTTTCGGCTCTGTAGATCGGGGACAAGTGTGTCAGAAAAAGCAGCCAAAGTTTTAGCCGACCGCGGGTGGCGCTGCTGCATTGGCCCGGAATACCCCAGATTAGTTTCGTATACGAAGATTGATTCTCGTGGACGGATTAGTGATTAACGGGCTGGCTCGATCACGAGATAACTCCGTCGCGTAGCATAACATAATTGCCTACTCAATTCCTCTATACGCGATCCACTCTTTCGTCTGCTGCTCGAATACTCCGCTATGTTTTGTTCCGCCCGTTCCGCTAGCCGAGGGTGTCGCGGAACAAATGGACCTGACTGCGCGGTAAAACGGCGGACTTCAGTCCCGAGGTGCACCTAATACCACCACTACAACGAGAGTCACTCGGCCACGCTAATTGTGGACAATGTCGTAACAGAAGACCACCGGATACAAATGCAACGTTCGTTCGTTGGAAATCCTTTCGGCTGCCCAAAGGTATATGGGATGGACCACTTGAGTGATAATTTTTTGTCAATGTCCGACGTGTACAGCTCTGTGTTTCCTGAGCAGTGGTGAGCTGGCACACATACCTTTTCTTGCTTACACTCATCCCCTACACGGTGCTCTACACGAGACGCGACAACCTGGTCCCCGCAACCTGTTTGTTACGTTAGACAAGGCAATATGTTGTCAGGACTAGAGGAGCATCGCGGTGGCGCTCTATGTGCCCAAGCAATCCACATATACGGCACGGTAAAGCATAGATGGGTGAGGACACTCGGTGGTCTTGGACGGCGATGGCCGCCTCATTTGGTGCAAAATGAAACATCGCTGTGGAATCTTTACAGCGTTGTCAGTTTTTATAGCCCTCCCACAAAACTCGCGAATTTACGTTTCGTCGAAAAAACATACGAATCGCTATAGCTGTGTTTATCTTATCCTCGTAGCACTTTCGTTCGGGTTGTGCGATGATAAAAGTTTCTGTACGAATCCTATGGAAGCTCCCTTTCTCGTTTTTCTTTCCCTCTTTGAATGGCTTTTATATCATTCTACCGGCGAGTCTCGACTCTCACTCGAGAGCTTTCTCCGTCTCAACACTCTGACGGGAATCGCTTCGATAAGGATCAAATATTATTATCGAAGTGCTTTTCAGCGACATAGATCTGAGTTATGTGTACGTTTACGCATAGAATCGTACTCGATACTATAGTTATGGTACTATCATAGTGTGTGACTTTTTTAGAAATTCGAAATGCGGAAAACGTAGTTTTTAAGATATTGAAGATCTTGTACTGAAAAAACTAAAGTCATGAAAAAAAAACATTTTGTCGTTCATTTTTAAAAATCTCGAATTAAAAACCAGAAAAAAGTGTTCATTTTGTCGCCTGCTAGATCGAGTTTAGATAGAGGAGAAGTTTGAAACGTTTAAAAATTGGAGTTTAGGTGTTTAGTGCCCTTGAATTTCAGAAATATACAAGTAGTAGTAGTAGTAGTAGTAGTAGTATTTTATTGAGTCCTGGGACAAAGTCCCCTAAGGACTAAAGTAACATAGGAATACAGAACAACGAATTCATAGCAAGCGTGAAAAGAGTACAGAGGCGAGCTTACAAATAAATGAGGCGAAAATAAATACATAGCAGCATAAAAACAAAAGCAAAGAAATATAGAAACAAAGAAGAAAAAGAGCAAAATACAAGTGGCAGATAAAAATGTGAATTAGCGTAATCACACTGAAAGAAAAATCTGTGTTTGGTTACTGCAACTAGGATGTCAAAAAGCCATCGACTGTCTGTTGATGGCCACCTTAAATAATTGTTAATATTATCTAAGGTTTGGTCATATTGTATAGTTAGCGTAACTATATGTTACAATGGTTGATTCTACCGGAATGAGTGGTTTTTTCCTATTGTTATTAATAATGGTAGACGCCTGTGAAACAGATACTTGCGGCATCAAATTTACACCACACTAATACATAATTGATTGGCCCAATCAAGCAAAGCCCCGTGTCATATGTGCACGAGAGCCGTGTGTACTTCTCCACTGTACGTCAAGTATGTTGTGCCCAAAGACTCGCATGGCAATTGTTCACAAAGTTTACTGATATTCTCCGAATTCGTGTGCTGAAACATCAAGGATGCCTGAACTCGAAGCCACGCCCCACACGGAGCTGCGGGCGATGCATTAGTAGAAATTCAACTCTATCTACGGTAGATTGCGGTAAGTACAGCGAGTACGAGGACAGAAGATAATGAGAACAACATCAACGTCGCGCAACACATCGCACGCTCATTGTGTCACGATGCACCTTGATGTATCTGGGTATAAATTGTATTGGACCGAGATTTGATGGAACATCTATGGCTTGCAGTGGTGAACGAGAAGCAAAGGTAAAACTTTAGTCGTCTGTTCGGTAGTAAGTGCAAACAAGTGAATGGATTACGCAAATTCGAGCGTGAAATCCAAGACACATCATACGAAGTCGTATATGATAACGTAACTGATTTATATTGTATACAGAGAGATATGTATTGCCCCCGGTGAAGTGGGAGTATCACGGTGCAATTAGCTGTCGTTTGTCTACGCCCACTGTAATGACGTCTCCGTTTCAAAGGAAAGAGAAGAGACGCGGCGCGCCATCTAGCGATAAATTTAAATTACCGGGCGGAATTCTACCTTACCGATCCCGGTCACGTACATAATTAATTGGCACCTACCAATTGGCACAAGACTTGGAAACACCCTAGAATTTTGGTTACCTCTCTTCGATACCAACCAAGATGAGACGATCTAAGAAGTTATTAGAGCGCCTCATCTTGGTCATACATAGACAAACGTATCTCTGTTAAATTAATAGCTTGTTAGCTATTAATTTAACAAGCTATTAATATAAATGTAAAATAAATTGTTTTAAATTATAAAATTAATATAAAGCTAATTTATATTTAAAAAATATTACAAATTAGCTTTATTAATATAAAATTTATATTAATAAAGCTATTAATATAATAGAGATACGTTTGTCTATATATGACGTATTCCTGGCCAATTCAGCAAGCGGTCAACCCCGATCTCTTCCAATTCGCTCCATAATTTTTTATACTATTCTAAATGTTCGAAAAAACATTCTTGATCTTTACTTTTATTTCTTATATCAACACTTTTTTTGCAATAATTAAATGTTTCATATTATTCTCAAGAATCCTTGTATTAGATTGAATTAGATATCAACATCTTTGAGCCATGATCCAGAGTGTGCAAACTCCGCATACGGAGTGCGATAGGGCGACGTGTAAACCGTCGTCCGTAGTGCGAAGCCCCCCAACAGGGAACCCGGCGCCCGTTATGGGCGCCGGGTCGCTTGTTTTCTCGACAATTGTCTTTTGCTCTGTTTCTCACTGAAACATTCTCACGGGGATCGAGACGCCGGCGGCGTCGTTGCGATAGAGTAGCACCAGTGCCGAGCGAAGAAGTGCCGCCGCCGCCGCCAGAGCCCATTAGTTCTTCAGCTCTTATAGTATTGCGTATTATACTGTAGCACTATTATACGTAAAGGCCGAGGGCTTAACGACTCTCGCGGATCTGGCGGGTTAACTGGCGTTGAAGAGGAGAAACATGAAGAAGGGGGCAAGCATGTTTTGCAACGCGGGTATAAAGGATCCTCACATAAATATCAGTCTCTTAATCTCTCATGATGAAATGGCGAGTGCGGATGAGAGCGGAGAATCAGTGCTCGATGTTCAGCCTCGTATCTTCCGACGAAGATGGAAAATGCCCGAGCCAGAGGGGGTTGAAGGAGCGAGAGCGAGAAGACACGAGAAACGAGATAGCGAAAGGGCCGGGAATGCTTGATGAGATGCCGCGACCTCGAGGGAGACAGTAGAAGTGTTATAGCGGGAGCGAGGAACCAGGAGATCAGACGGAGACGACGCGCGCAAGGGAAGATGGAAGGGTACGAGGGACCTTGGCGGTCGGGAACGACAACTGGAATGGGGAGTCGCTGCGACGCCAACGGCAAACTGGAAAGGGCTCATCCGAAGCACAGTGGCTTCACGCTTGTGGTTGAAATTAGTGTCACAGCCCCAACGTCTTTAATAAGTAGCTTCAGCTTCGCCTCTACCCTTGTGCCGGATGACCGCGGGATTTTACTCTGCGGCTAACGTTCTTATCCAGCTTGTGGCCTTTATCAAACTTATACCGACGTCCGTTTTTTTTATACCCGTGACGAAAAACGCGGCTGAGTTAACGAAGTGAATAGTGAAGATCTTAAAATTTACTATGTGTTGCTTAAATTATTTGACACTGATTTCTGATTTAGGTGAAAGTGTAGTAAAAAAAAAAAACGAATGCTTAGTGCAAGTCCGGAAAATATGGGCAACTGCAATGTTGTTTGAAACACAGTCAAACTTTTTAAGCTAAAAAGGTGTGGGTTGTTGACGAAACGGACTGTTGTACAGACTCGTCAACAACTCATCGTTTTTTCTACGAAAGGTCTGATTTTATCTGATATAACTTCATACACAATACCAGATGCAATGGTACTTCATTTTTTATTTACAACTGATTTTATCTGTTATAACTTGATACACAATACCAGACGAAAATTCGCGTGTAATGTACACGTATTTTTTTTTATTTCTCTCGACTTGTGTTCCGCGCAGGAATATCGTGAAAATTTCCGAAAAATATTTACCACGAAAGTCGTGCCAGTGGGTCCGGCGTTGGCGGACATTACCGAACAAGCAAATCGCCCACTCTGGCGTTATTTACATTGCTACACCGCGAAACGCACAGAAATGCCGGGGCAAACGAGCGTGTGGTCTGGTATTCCTGTATATCGACGCTTGTGGAACTGCCGAGAGAGCGAGCGGACGTTCGGGACCCTGGAGAGGATGCCGAAATGCCGGAAGGACCACGACTCGCTCGGGTGCCGCTTCCTGTTATCGAGGCTCCGGAGAAGCCGAAGAGCTATCGAGGCCGGGGTTGTTTCACAGAACACGAGCTTGCTCGACCAACCACCAGTCGGGATTCCCTTTCCCTCACCGTTATACGGATACTATCCTAGATCAGTTGGCCGAAATGAGAGACTCGCGGAAACAAAGTTCGTATATGCACTCCGACGTTCACGAATACAGCGGCAACTATAATTATTTCGAAACCGTTTGATTAAGTGTCGAACATGATTCCTTACTGCGGTAGATTACGCGCTATCCATGCACGAGTTTCCAATTGGCTCAGCATTGTGCAAGTGCTAGCAGCCAAATTCACCGCAACGGCGCGGCAATGGCAACCAGCGTTAGCTCCCTGCTGGAGGTCCATTAAGGTGGCAAATCGAAAATTAGGAAATCAAATTTATAATATAATATAATTAGGTGCTTTTTAGGTGCTAATTAAGTGCCAAAAAAGAAAATTTGGTGCTCCTTTATTTTCGCCGGAAAATGAAAATTTTACGGCTAAAATAATAATACGGATAAATAATGAAAATGGGACCGCTATCTTCATATTAAGCTAGCGGTCCCATAAATATATAACTGATAAAAGAATATCTTCGTCATTTCAAAATTAGGTGCTTTTTAAGTGCTAAACAGGTCACAAAATAAAAATTGTCTGTTCCTTTTTTTTCGTGGCAAAATTAACATTTTACGAAATGATTTTATTTCGAAATGATGAAGATATTATTTTATCATTTATATATTTATGGGACCGCTAGCTTAATGTCAAGCTAGCGGTCCCGTAAAATGTTCATTTTCCGGCGAAAATAAAGAAGCACCACATTTTTTTTTGCACCTAATTAGCACCTAAAAAGCACCTAATTATAGTATATTCTAAATTTGATTTCCTAATTTTCGGTTTGCCACCTTAACGGACCTCCCTGGTGGATATGTACTGGATGATAACTTTGGGACAGTGCTGGTCATTGTATATCGGCCCAGGGCTGGGAGCCGATTTTCCTCTATATTATAAAAAGATGTTGCCGCCGCCGCTGCCACTGTGTCAAGAATCGAGGCTGGCCGGGGTCAAATCACACACCCAAGAGATCCATGGCAACCATACCATAGCAACCATTAAAATGGCAACGGTAACCATGGCAACCATTAAAATGGCAACCGTAACCATGGCAACCATTACCATAGCAATCATTAGCTTGATAACCATTAGCATAGTAGCCGTTACCATGGCAACCTTTATCATGGCAACCATTAGCATAACAACCGTTACATATAAGGCCACAGTATTCCCGATACTAGACGCGTTTAGTATTATCTTCTTTTCGTCACCGAGGACGCCGCTTGTAATGTCCAAATATTTCCCACAAACATGGACTAAACACACACTGTTTCGTATACGAATGATGGAGTGTATCCAAATCTTCGTCTTGTTAATGCCTACGGTAAACTAAAGCAGATCTGAAATCGTGCTGTGTAAGATCTCTGTCAAACACGAACTGCGAACCGTTTGGTGCTTCCGTTGCTGGTTACAATGCACCACTGGTACTATACCACTGGCCACCGTGTTACATGAGCATGGCAAGGCTCTTTGTGGTTTCCTCTCTCGGTTCTTGTACATACGTGCAGCCTTGTAGTTGCGGCGACGGGGTGTTTCTAATTACCACCATACCAAGACGCCTCTCACCTAAATAGAAATTACCATAGAATGAAATAGAAATTACGATAGAATAGAATAGAAATTACGATAGAATTTACCTTCCGTTGACATCGCAGCATGCTGTTTTTTTTTAAGAGTTGTTATTGCTTTCTCATAGAGGAAGCTTTGTTTTAATGAATTTTTGTTTCGTGATTTTCATGTCAGTATACTCAGAATCTCCTAAAACATCGAGATAAATGGTCTAGAAAAAATGAATTTCAACGAAATCCGTAAAGCAGTTCAGATTTGATAGAAAATTGAATTTTTCGAAAAAAAAAAAAAATTGCTGTAAATTCTGTCGTATCTTAACAAATCAACTGAAATGTTCTACAGACGAAAAATAACATACAGCCCTATGCTACGTACCAAATTTGGTGATGATCGGTAAAGTCGTCGTCATTTTAAGGCATTTTCTTTTTAGACATAGATTTTCGCTCTAACTTCCGCAAGACACTTGTGTTACTAGGAGAAATAATTGTGTGTCGCGACGCGTTGTAATCTCGTCCGGACAAATTTATGCGAAATAAATGAACAAAAGTAGATAGCATTTTCCCTGTCGTTGCGCGGCAAGAGGAAGACGACGAAGAAGAGGTATAAGCGATCTTGTTTGTATATCTGTGTATAGAGGAGGAAATTACCTTGGCCGAGCATTAACGACCGTCGGCACAGTGGGGGAGGGCCGACTCGACGTTTTCTTCTGCAGCGCGATTCGCCCCCAAGCCCCGCGCGATTGTCCTTATTCCTCCTCTTCTTCTTCGTCTTCTTTATTCGCGCCCCCCCCCCCCCCCCCCTCTCGACAAATCGTAAATTACGATCGTCGATAAAAATAAGGAAACTCGACGCAAACGCGGAGCTTTTCGCTCGAGTTTCTCGCTATACTTTTTCACCCGCCTTTTCGCACCCGCGGAAATCGGGCGTTTGTGTTTCCGCTCGACTCCTCCGAAGACGAAGATATTCGAGAAGCTGAGGGCTGCAGTGTGTAGCTGGTTGAAGTAGCTCGTGCGCGAGCGCCACCAACGCGCCGAGATCGTACCCGAGCGATAAAGGAACGCTATAGAAACGGGGAAAACGCACCTTGAAGAGCGCCCGGCGCGCGTTCGTGGCCCACTCTCCGCAGCAAATACGTGACTTCGCGTGCTCGGACGCGCACCCGTAGGATCGAGCATATCCCAGCGCTCGTTTGGTTTTTATTCCTACCCACGCGCGTATTTCCGGAATGCTTCCCGCGAGAATTAATGTACACTTATCCAGCTAAGAATCTGAAACACGGCCTCCACGGAGCGGGCGGCCCGATTCGTGCGCCAAGAGCGCTGGATAATTTCTAGTGTTATCCAGATTTTGAAAGAGAGCTAGAGTCCAACGGACCTCCTTCTCGCTTCCTCCCGCTCCCGAAAAAGAGCCTCGGTTTTCTTCATTCCGGCCACATAGTGGATGGTCGTATCGCGACTGCGATCAGAGAAAACTAAGGGACAGTAGGGTAAGCAAAAACAAGGCTGGAGAATAGTCAAGGATTGCCCGGGATTAGAGAAACATACGTGTCAACGAAAAATGTTATAGCTACACATAAAAAAAAAATTGCGATCATTATATCCGAGATGATACAATGTAATTGGCGAATTGTGCAAGCGTGTTGCAACTTTTGAAAAGCTCTTTCCAAAAATGTATTATAATTCGTTCACTCACTAACGTGTAACATATTTCGACTCCCATTACTACGAACACGGACAAAAGGATCTGGTAATGAATACCACCTCCACAGTAACTTGGTTTATCCCCCCATTCTGGCCATTTTTCTTCCCATATCTGTGTCCCCATCCATGTTTTGCAGATAAAGCTGGAACCGCAAACACTCGGACCAACGTTGGGTGACGATTGTCGACTTCGCAACCTTATCAATGGTCGCCCGAAATTCGACATGCCAATCGTCGGTTTGTAGATTTAATGGTAGGGAGATACCTTAAGGTATCGTAAACTCACAGCTAGAAAATATTTTCCATGTAAAGCAAATCCGAATATGCCATGGCCACTTTATTTGAATGCGAAACAAAAATTCCTTGACACTTCCCTGATTTCCAGAGCAAATTTTGTTTTCCTGACATTTCCCGGTTTTCCTGATTGCGGCTACCATAAGACATCTGCAGATTAGTTCGACTCGCCGAATGGCATCGATACACGACAACACATTGTTCGTCCATCTTGTCTACGCTCTTCCATGGAAGCTCAGTATCTCTATAGCTTCGGCACGGTAGAGCCCAATTTTGGTGCCACAGTGCAAAGGTTCCCCGGATAAGTAGTGGCCTTATTCTTTCATCTCCAATAACGAGCGGAAGAGCATGTCACCGGGAACACAGCTTCCATTGGCTCCTGCGGCGCGATACGACGGAACGACAAGCGACGAAAGGTTCGTCGGACCCTCGCTACACGAGCAAGTGTGCGGGGGCACTTGTTTGTCGTAAGGGGACGGTGCGGTTGAAGACCCAACAGAACAGAAGGACCTGAAGCAAGCGTGCTCGAGAGTGGCAGATGAGGCGAGCCGAGAGATCGAACAACGCGATGCGGTCCTTCGGCCCGCGAAGACTGCGACCACGACGAGGAGCACAAAAGGCGTAGCTACCAACCCGACTACACCCGTGTGTAGCTCCCGTTGGTTTAGCCAAGTGAAAGAGGAATTGGAAAGCGAGAGAGAATGAAAGCCGAGTGGATGATAATTATGATGATGATGATGCGGATACCGCTGGCTGGGACGAGGGAAACGTCGGGCGCGGATACACCGCAGGTTCATCTAGTTATTTGTCGTGAGCATCCGTCCCCCGGATAAACTCACCCTCATTCGTCGCGCATTTTTATCTTTTATTCCAAACCATACACACGGCTACCTCCACAACGTATCCCCTCTCGTACGATTTCCCTTGAGTCTAGTATATCAATATACATATGGGGCATTCCACCCCGTTTCGACCTGGTTTTAACGATCGATCTCGCTGATTTGGCTCATTATTTTTTATAGGCTTAATTGGACCCTCAATTCGAAGATCAACCTTTTTTCAATTTCTTAATAATTTTTTTCATGAAAAAATCTTTAAAACTATGAGAAGAAAAAAATTTCCCACTTGGATATAAGCTAGATAATTTTGTTATTGAAAAAAGTATTTTTCAGAATTTTATCAGATTTTTAAATTATGGTGTTTTATATGTCACATTAAAAATATATTTTTAAAAATGTCCATAATTTGGAAAAATCTGAAAAAGATCCTAAAAATCTGAAAATATTCTGAAAAATCCGATTTTACATAAATAAATAGTTGACCAATCGCCTGTAGTAGATTAATCATTTTTTATTATTTTTTAAATAAAAAAAGCTTCAAAACTGTAAGAAGAAAAAATTTCCCCACTTTGGCTATAAGCTAGATAATGTTGTTACTGAACAAAGTATTTTTCAGAACTGTATCAGATTTCTAAATTATGGCATTTTATATATGACTTTAAAAATGTATTAAACAAACAAAAATAGCAATAAAAAAACAAAAAAACGTGTATGCACTTGAGGGTCCAACTAAGCCTCTAAAAAATAATGAGCCAAATCAGAGAGATCGATGTGAAATCCAGGTCGAAACGGGGTGGAATGCCCCATATACTTATATCAGCATGGTATTCCACTCTAATTGATGATACGTGAAATATGTCGGGAAAAAGTAAACGTCGCCTTTGTTATTGAACAAAGTCTTTTTCAGCATTTTATTATTTTTTTAAATTATGGGCTTTTATATATCACTTAAAAAAATGTATTAAACAAACAAAAATAGCAACAATAACAAAAAAAAAACAAAAAAAACTTTGTGCAGTTGAGAGTTCAACTAAGCCTATAAAAAATAATGAGCCAAATCAGAGAAGTCTCGGCCAAATCCAGGTCGAAACGGGGTGGAATGCCCCATATATACGTATATCAAGCATGGTATTTCACTCTAATTGATGATACGTGAAATATGTCGGGGAAAAGTAAACGTCGCCGTCCTCCGGCTGGTTGCAGCCGCGAGAGAGCTCGAGGAGTGTGGTCGTTGGTGGTGCAGGGCGCGGGGAGGCTCTGCACGCGATCCCGGTAGGCAGAGAAGCCGCGAACCTCCCGCGCTGAAGTATACGGGAGACATCGGCGCGGCGGTCGGAGAGAGCGAGGATCGATTCGCATTCAAAGGGAGTCGGTCAGCCGGAAATTGTATCGGTACCTTCGTTATACGTCCCCGGCGTTTATGGCCGACTACGTACGGGTATTCGTCTATTGCACACGGTATGCTCCGCACTCGTCCCTCTATCGTAACAGTTTCGTACTCACAGTTTCCTCCTGCAACCCCGCGCGCTCTTTCAAAGAAACGATGCGATTTGCACGACTGACGATACCGGGCTCTTTTTCCTATCGAGGCCGCCGTGCGCCAGCATCTTTCTCTCCCTGCAAATGCGCGATCCCCACCGTACACAGTTTCCTCAGTCTCTCCCGCGCTCCACTGTGAAGTACGCTCGACCCCCGCGCTGTGAGATCTTTGCCCACCGAGCCTGCAACTTCTGCGTCCGCGCGTACCCGCGCACGTTTATGTAAAAACGGATACAACGCATGCACTGAATCGAAAACCCTTGGGAAATGAGATCACCGGTACAACGGCGGTGATTCGAAAAAGCTCGTTTGATTTATAAATTTTGTCTGATACGTTAAAAAAAATTGAGTAATCGAGCACAAGTCCCCTGTGAAAATTTGGTCAGGCCTTTTTTTGGTCGGCCCTTTTAGTTTACCACAATTTTATTAGAGGCCCTGATCACGTGTGAAACGACGGATTCTTTGCAAATTTCTCTGCCAGTGCCTATGAATAAGGCTTGTCTGTTAGTACATGAAGGGGTTGTGGCCTGGTTTAACCTGACGGTCAGTACGTTCGCTGAAAACTACCCTGCAGATCCTGACCCTTTTCATAATTACATAAATATATAATTACATACATTACATAAATAATAATAAGCGAATAGTTCTTAATTCTTATCGACGGAGAATTTGGGGTTCACTAACAAATGTGAAAAAATAATAATTTACAGACGCCAGCATGTTTATACATATTCCGTCATTTGTTAGATTTTGAGGAAGCCCTCTCGGGTTATCGTTAAGGTCCTACCCTGCAATCACGACCGTGGAAGCCCTGACAAAGCCCTAACAGGGTTCCAGCAAGGAAGCCCCAATGAGGCCCTTATAGAAAGCCATTACAAGTTGTATAATGTGGCCCCAGTTTCGAATATCCTTTTATAAAAACTGAGCAAAAATTAATCAAGGCGAAATTTCTGATCGCCGGAGGCAACGCGAAATCTAATTCAAATCAACCAACACCCAACGAGCCTGCACGATCAACGAGCCAAATTAGTTTTTGCTCGTGGACATTTTTCGATTTTTTAGATCTTTTTGGGGACCCAGCGGGGAAGCTCCAATGAGGCGTTTTTAAAAAGCCATTACAAGTTATATAATGTGGCCCAGTTTTGAATATCCTTTTATAGAATCTCAGCAAAAATCCATCAAGGCAACATTTCTGATCGCCGGTCGTAGCGATTCGCAAATCAACCAACACCCAACGAGCCCGCACGATCAACGAGCCAAATTAGTTTTTGCTCGTGGACATTTTTCGTGAAACTAATTTACGAATTTTCTGACAGCTCGACGAAGGGTCCGGTGAACTCGACCGTAGACGTTGAATGGGGTGCACACACGGTCAAAATTAATATACGTGGAAGGAGCAATCTGCGGTCACTGCAATGGACCGACCTCTCTCGCTACCACCGAGGCGTTCATGCTGTAATAACGGAAATGGCTTTTGTGAAATTACATTTGACACGTTCGAGACTCGGCAGCGCGAGGCTGTGTTCTCGTGTTTACAAACCTCCGGCCGGACAGGCCGATGTCGAACGCGTTGTAGTTCCCGAAACTCGTTCCCGGATCAAATATCAAAAGTAGACCGACCGTGCGGCGAGCGCCTTGACCCCAAACAGTCGACGTGCACGGAACCACCGGGCACCGAAATCTTTTCCAGGGAGAGACTAGTGCGCGCTAAGCACTCCTCGGCTCTGCCATCGAAAAACGAAGAAAACAATTCCTGTTCGCTGAATTCGGCTGAACATTCACGGTCATTCTACCAGCTTCTGCTCTCGTGTGCTCTCGATGTTTTTTTTTTGCCTCTCTCTCTCCTCGCCGTCCCGCAATTGACTCGCACAAATTGCCCATTTATTTTCTTGAGTCTCGCGGATAACCCAGTTCGCTCTCCGTTCACCTTTTCCTTTATTATATCGTGAAGATCATCCATTAAAATAAAGCGGAAAAATAACGAGGCTGCTTACCAGGCGCCACATCCACCTAGGATATCCCGTGGACTAGCAAGAAAATGCAAAAATCCTTATTGTCCCCGCACGAAACGTGGAAATCTTTTTCGGAAGTTGAAGTACACGCTCAGCGCTCTTTTATTACCGGAAATTGGGAATTTCATGCCCAATGGATATTCCGTCCGCACCGTTTATTTTAGCGAACTATTCGTCAAGTACGTGAATTCAATTCAATCAGAAAACTTTTCCACATTCACTTTTTCTCATCCCCCCCCCCCCCCCCCCCCCGCGATCTGTTTGCAGGCGGAGAACTCCCGGGCAATTACGCAATTCTATCTGTTTTATGGAGAACGGAATTAAAACTAAAAAACCTGTCCTTTGATATCGCATTTCAGACGGTTTATCCTTTTGGGGAGCGCAGACATCAACCAGCGGCTGTAAAACCGCGAAACGTTTTTTGCGATATTCGCAAATCCTCTATGTTTCACTCCAAGCCTCGTTCGCCCGTCGACATATCTGTGTTATGGTACTCTGAGCACGAGAGAAAATCGTGTGCGACGGCTAGGAGCAACTCGATTCCCCGGGACAAAATCGCAACGCTACGTCGACTCCCGCTGCACGCAAGGGAAAAGCGATGTGCCGATCGATCACCCTCGTAAAACTATATAAAGCTCCGGAGTTACCGCGCGCATTTACTTCGGCGGTGATCGTTTCTCTCTTTTCACCGAGTGGTGGTGTTTCGCGATCATTTTGTCCTCGACAGTAGACCATTTCCTTATTCGCGGCGCGGTGTATAGATGCAGCCGTCGCGCTATCAACGTTCACAGACTCCGGAAGCGCTCTGATCTCCTTTTTTTCATTTTCGGTTTATTCTCTACAAAGTATTAGACAGAGTCGTAAAGCTGTGGAATATCGATGGGCTATATGTACTGCTTCTTCTAGGGCGACGACATAGGGGAGGTGCGGGCAAAACGGGACGCGTAAGCGAAAAATTCTTTTATGACGAAAATAAAAGTGTACATGGATTGCTTTTGATCCAAAAACGCGATTTCAACCATTAATTTTGAACGTCGGCAAAAAAAAGTGAGGGCAAAATGGGTCAGACCCCCCAAATTCGGAAATTCGTGTCTTTTTAGTCGGTGAAAACCTTAATGGTTATACAAAAAAAAGGACTAAAAACTTTCGGTCCGGAGCCGGATCTATGATTTTGAAAAAAAAAAGTCGCCAAAAATTTTTTTTTCAAAATCGATTAAAAAAGGTTGTTAACCAGTGTTTTCAGGGGTAGAATATACGACTTGAGAACAATGGTATAGGTTAAAAGTTGATATTTTGAAAAGAAAAATTAAAAATCAATTCCTGTAAAATTATAGTCATTTTATTGTTCGAAATTCATGTTAATTAATTCCAAAAACCTAATTCAAAACCCTATGAAAAATCGCCCGAAATCGTAGCGAGAAAAGACGGTAAACACAAACCGCCTTATATCGTATCGCTAGCAAAAAAACTGCGTTACAACACATTTGGGCCACATATCGACTACACATGATCACATAGGAAGCGATGCACCATACAGAACAACCGAAGAGGCGCCAAGCATAATCCTAACGGCGATCGGCTTTTGACGTGTAAATTACCAACGATAACTCAGAAGACCGAAGAATGTATCCCCCAACGTTCTTATTACCCATTCGGGTCACGGAAGCGCCGGGAGGCCACGCTTCATAAAAGAAATGGTGATTCGCGATGCCGATGCTTAAGCTCGGCACTCCCTTCCCTCGGTCTATCCTTCTCAGTGTTTCCCTCCATTTCCTGCGTGCTCATCACCCTAAACATCCCTTATTCGATGGCAACCGATTTGTTCTGCGAACCGACGGCGGATGGAAGGCGGCCCGCGTATTATTCGAATACGATGATCTTGGCTTAACGTTTGTACCTTTTTTATTGATCCATTTTATGTCTGCAATTACGTTTGACAGAACCCAAGGATACATCTGACAACTGTACGAATCTGCGACAACATCATAGCATCGTTCACGCTTCCAATACTCCTATTTATAATCATAGTAGTGATTTAGTTGTACACTCAGCTGTTTACGCATCATTATAGCTTCTACGTAATTGGTAGAAATTATTCTAACCGTCTAGAGTGCTCAAGTATGTGTAAAGAATTGATGTCTGCTGAGTGCGATTGTGTTCGCAAATTGTCCCGACATATAACCCCTCTCGGCAAATTTATACAAGACTATGGTCATATGTATAGTGATAGTTGACAATGCTACTAGTGTAGTACAGAAGAGGAACACAAAGGCAGCACGAATAATGTCAAAAATCCGATAGGAATACTGCTGTTGAGCCGGCATGAAAAGGTACACTGAAATCAGCTTTTCTGTCCCCAGTCGTTGACGTAAAATTCAGAACAAGAAAAAAATACGAATACGTGTAAGAGAGAAAGAAGTAACAATAACCCCGCGGTACATACTGAAAGCCAATTGTTTTTATGTTTCTTCTTGAAAATAAAAACAACAGCTCCTAACAGCGACGCTTCGTATCGTTGAAACGGGTTTCTGTTGCACGTTTAAAGCTACGTCGCACTGTATACGAAGGGCCTTTTTAGGAATAGTGATTGAGTCGAATCGAATATTCGATTCGCCAGTTCAATTCGATACGAGCCTGAATATTCGATATTTAAAAACATTTGATATCATATAGAATGATGTATTCCATTCTACTTTCCACGAATCAATTTAATTCTGCAGTGTCCCATTACTGAAACTTTTTTTTTATGTTCATATCCCGTGAAGAAAAATTGTCAGGGTTGTGACAAGGACCTAATATTAATGTCCCCTAATACTCTTAGGGAGCTCATATGAAAGCCTGGATCGCTGAAACTACCAAATTAAATTGCTTTTATTCCACTCTCTTTATTCATGCAACTGATTAAAGCCCCGAAATAAAAATAGTTTCATCCAACCTTGGCCTCTTTTATATGACATAAGCAAAAGAGCTCCAAACAAGCCCATTTCAGACCTTACCTTCGGAATGTGACACACGTCCGACGTTCACACCTCGTCCTTGCTTTTCCTTTGATCGTTGTTATTCCTCGTCCAATCATGCAACCAGACTATGTATTTTTCTCGTTTCGGTTTTCCTACGTTTGCACTATACCACAGAATACAGAACTATACTGACATTCCTTTGCCCGAACCCCTCACACATACACACAGACACAGATGCGCTCACATTCTCCCACTCACACCGGAGGTTGTTCAGCTGGAACGTGCAGAGCTCGTTCCATGCGGTGGTTATTGTGAACCCGAAAGAGCAGCCTTTTGCTGTATACGATACGTCCATCCCGGGAGAAGATGAAATTGTAACGCCCGGTGCACACGTGACACGTGAGCCGCCACGTCACGTCACCCATTCGTTATACCTCGTTCCTTTCGTCGGCACTCGACTGGTGGGTGGCTTCTTTGCTCGCCCCTGGCGCGCAAGATTGGGAAAATAAGAATTGTAAAATCAGTTCCAGCGCTGATGCCTCTGCCGGTAGGGGAGAGTGGGCTACAGTGAGCAACGGCTTCTGTCAGTGAACACAGCTTTCCAAAAATTCTGATTCTTTTTTTAATAAAACTAGGCTAATCACACGCGCTGGCGCGCGTGCCTGAAAAACTTTTCGCCAAAATTGACCTCAGAAATATTTTTTTTTTAAATATCGACTTGTAACCTATACCATTATTCTCAAGTCGTATATTCTACCCCTAAAAACACTGGTTATTAAACTTTTTTAATCGATTTTGAAAAAATAATTTTTTTGGCGATTTTTTTTCTGTCAGAAGTCATAGATCCGTCTCCGGACCGAAAATCGCTAAAATCGACCCCAATTTTTTTCTTTTTAAAATATCGACTTGTAACCTATACCATTATTCTCAAGTCATATATTCTACCCCTAAAAACACTGGTTATTAACCTTTTTTAATCGATTTTGAAAAAATCATTTTTTTGGCGATTTTTTTTCTGTCAGAAATCGTAGATCCGTCTTCGGACCGAAAATCGCTAAAATCGACCCCAATTTTTTTTCTTTGTAAAATATCGACTTGTAACCTATACCATTATTCTCAAGTCGTATATTCTACCCCTAAAAACACTGGTTATTAACCTTTTTTAATCGATTTTGAAAAAATAATTTTTTTTTCTCTGTCAGTCAAAACGCTGGAAATTTTTATTTAAAAATATCACCTATTATAGGTTAATCAATTTTGCGCTGCTGCACTCTTATAAAGCTTTAAAAGGTTACGGTTGCTGGCCCGCCTGTCCTTTTATCAAATTTTTCAAATTTGACACCAAACTGTTGTTGTTTGTCACGGACTTTCCTGGTTTCCTGGCTACCAATCACAGCTCTAATAGTTTGCTAACAATGCTTTCCGTTACTCATGAACTTTTTAAAAGAGGGACTATGAGCTTAATTGGACGTTACCCTTTAGTTAATGTTGAGTGAACAATGAGCCAATACCTGAAAAACCCATGTTTTTCAGGTATTGGCTCATTGTTCACTACTGCATGGCCCACTGTACCCTACTAGTGGGGCACAATGAGCTATTTTCAGATATATTTTCAAATCAAGTTTCCATGCATCTTTAATAGTTTTAAATTTATTATTACAAGCTCAGTGTCTGGCCGAAGATTGAATAAAACCGATGGAACGTCTTTCCTGTCGTAATGTGCTTTTAACAAGAGTACAGAAAAATCTAAGTAAAAAGTAGCTCACTGTTGCCCACTCTCCTCTACGACTAATATGTGATATTGCGGCTGAAATCCCAATATCGAGGTAGGGAGTATTCCAAACGACTTCTACAGAAATGGAAACTTCGTGGCAACAAAATTATGCAATTCTGTAAAAGGTGATTTGTTATTATTGAAACTTGGAGTTGGGAGAGCGCTGTGGGGGGGTCTACGGTAAAACTGTGGAGGTCCGAGAAGCGAGCGAGGCAAGACGCAAACTTCCAAGGCAGAGACTCATCGGCACACTTACTCTCGACGGTTTAGTGGACGATTTTTCCAACTTGAAATATTTTTACTTGATCGGGGGGAAGTGCAAAACTTTTTCCATTCCTTACTCCTCTCGCGCCCCTTCCTCGCCGTGGTCTCATCGAATGGCGGCATCCTTCTCCACAGCTTCGCACCGGTGCCAGGGAAACTTTATTCTCACGTTCGGAAAATTCAGCTGAAGCTATCCTAATTTCCTTGATGTTATGGAAAACGGCTCTTGAATCCGAGCATAGAGGCTCTTGTCCTTGTAAATATACGCGCAATCTTTCTTGAAAAAAAAAATCAGTGGGGAAAATACCTTGGATTTTCGATGCAAGTATTGTTGTCGAGTTATTCGTTCTCTGATTGGCTCTCGGGTTGTCTGCACCTCGTTGCTAATCAACGAGCAGTTTTAATAGTATGGGAAAAATTACGATTTTTGAGGGTACGGCTTTAAAATTCTGTGAAAAATTCAGAGATCAAGATTCCGTATTTCGCCTAGCAGAATTCTCTTCATTATTGAAATTTCTCTCGAATGATAGAAGAAAATCCAGGTTCGAGTGACCCAAAACAAGTAGCCACGATTTTCGTGAAGTAACGAAATTTCGAAAAAACGTGCTAGAATACTGTTTATTTTTCTTATATTGTTTAACACTTTGTTTCAACGTATTTTTGTCCCGACACAACGAATTCGCCATTCGTTTTTTTTTTTTTTTCAAAGCGCAATGGTCTTCGCGAAAAATGTAAAAAACTTGATTATTATGTTTATTATTAATATGTTTTTGGCATCACGCATATGGGCTGGAAATGCTATAAAATATAGTTGCTATAAAAGGGTTTGTGCATATTTGTGCGCGTTTGGCGGAAATCCAGAGTCGATTACGATGAGCGGAATTAAAATCATCAAAACAGGTTTCCATTTTACGAAGCACGTTTTCCTTGGTGTTATTCACGATACGAACTTCGTTGATGTTATTTACGTTAAGTTCGCAACCCTACCAACCTCGCTATCATACTCCGAACTAATGGTACTGGCCTTCATGGTTTATGTGTTGTGATTGAAACTCATTCTCACGATACAGAGAAAACAAACTGATACACACACCAATATGAATACTCACCCTACATTTATTTCCTCAAGAACGTGTTTGTGCAGACCGCTATATATTTTTTGCGCCCCACTTTCGTACGTCACTGTTGAATTATATACGTATCTTTTTCGCAACTCATATTTTCCCCTATTGTATGAAACGTAATAATAAACAAGCAACCCGGCACCCCGAAGATGTGCGTAAAAGTATTTTCGCTCTCGTATCGTAATATAGTATTACGACTACCAGTTTTACGAAATGTTATCATTCGTATGTTCGACAAACAAACAAACAATAACGGATATTTTTAATTAAATAAAAAATCCGTGAAACTGAAAAAAAAATTACGGTACCAAAATGTATTATCTCGAAATAACATCGAGCTCCGATTTTACAAACAATATTTCTCCTTCAGTACGCGTGGGTTCAATTTAGATAGCGCGTGAATATGCGATGGCTCGCAGTTGCATCGACTCGGCGAAGGGGTACTCGAACAATTCTATACGGCGAGTGAGGCGTGAGATAAAGGAAAGGGTATACGAGAAAGCGAGGAGAATAATCGATACCTATTCTGTTTGAGGGAGATCTCCCTAAATTTCAATTTTCCACAAGATCAGCGACACCGAGCCGCCGGCAAACGTGACACCGGCAGCGTTACGAGTGAAAGCAGAGTTTACGAAGAGCGAATACCAGTGCATGTGCCTGATGCCCTGACGACACCCATGGCGTACATTGAATGTAATGTGCCCTGGTCTCGGCACTCTGTTGTTTAGCAGAGAGAAAATGATAAGAGTAAAGATATAGCAAGGCAGCGAGTAGGGTTTATATCCGATAACGGGTGCGAACCAGCGAAAAAAAATAGTATTAAAAGAGTATTTCTGTAGTATGAACCGTCGAAGTATCCAAAGTATATCGTATTGGACAGAAAAATACTTATATCATACTAAAAAAAAAATTAAATCCTCAATCACAGGAATATGTTTTTAAGGTACAATTTGCGACTTGTAATGGAAATCTGAGGTCAAAAACTGAACATTTTCAAAAACCTACAATTGACGAATCGTCTATCCTAAGTTTTTGAAAATTGTCAGTTGTTTACCTCAGATTTCCATTACTAGTCGCAAATTGTACCGTAAAAAAATATTCCTGTGGTTAAGGATTCAATTTTTTTAGTATGAAATTAGTATTTTTCAGTCCAATACGACATACTTTGAATACTTCGACGGTTCATACTACAGAAATACTCTTTTCATGCTATTTATTTTTGCGCGGGAATGAACAAGACGCATTCGCGATAAAGAATGGCTTTGGGCTATAACAAAGGACATCGTCCGCGCGTTAATTCAGCAACAACCTACCGCTCTGCGAGTTATCTCGTCTATACAACAATTCTGCAGCTGGTGCCATTGAAAAACGAACTGGCGAATCCGCAGATAGTTGAGAGTAGAAGCGAAAAACGACTACACCGGAAAAGAAGTAGTGAAAAAAACGACAAGTGCACGACGAAAATTGAAGAAAGCGACAAAGGGAATAAAGGGTCGAGTGGCGCACGAAGAAGGTCGACCTAGGCAAATGGTTTTGCAGCAGTCAACACACTCGTCGAAGAATTTCCAATGTTTTTTTTATCCCCCCTCATTCCTCTTTCGCTCGCGGTTCTGACCATCTGTACGTGGTACTTCTGGATTGCACACATTTTTCCACCTCAATTTTCATACCCCGTTTAGTTTTTCAACGATCGGCCAACGACCCCGGCAGTAATTCATACACCCTCAGCCACCAGTGGCGATACACACCCAAGATATATACAAGATATAGACCCCATATACCACTGATGTAGCGTGTGAAATCGCGGGAAAGACTCCCCTTGAACTACCACGTCATATATGGGGCATTCCACCCCGTTTCGACCTCGATTGGACCTCGACCTCTCCGATCTAGCTCAATATTTATTAAAGGCTTAATTTTACCCTCAACTGCACAAAAATTTTGTTTTTGTTTTTTTATTGCCATTTTTGTTTTTTTAAAGTGACATATAAAACCCCATAATTTAAAAACCTGATAAAATTCTGAAAAATACTTTGTTCAATAACAAAATTATCTAGCTTATAGCCAAAGTCGAAATGACATTTTTTGTTATAGTTTTTAAGAAGATTGATCTTTTTTCCATTATTTTATCATTTTTTAAATCAAAACATCTTAAAAACTATAAGAACTAAGATCTTCCCCACTTTGGCTATAAACTAGATAATTTTGTTATTGAACAAAGTATTTTTCCGAATTTTATAAGATTTTTAAATTATGGGGTTTTATATGTCTCTTTAAAAATGTATTAAACAAACAAAAATGGCAATAAAAAAACAAACAAAAAATTTGGGCAGTTGAGGGTCCAACTAAGCCTGTAAAAATAATGAGCCAAATCGATGAGGTCGAGGTCAAATCCAGGTCGAAGCGGGTTGGAATGCCCCATATATACTGGGATAACACATACACAAACCCCAACCGAATAGTAGCTACTCAAATGTACAATATTCGTATGATATACATACGAAAAGGAAAAAAGCAACATGCCGCCACGCACAATAATTCAGTGTTTATTGGATAACGGCTTTACACGCAGAATCGTATATTTCCGGAGCATGCCAGTGGAAGCTGAGGAAGACGCCATGCGAAACGCTCTCGACTTGTTTTGCCCCCAAAAAGCTCGTGGTCCGCCCTCTCGAATCTCTCGCGCTTATTTCCCCACCGTGGAACTCATCGGGTACCTATAATCTCGTCGCTCATGTCTAAGGGTTTTCTTGCTATTAAAACGCGATCGTCCCCTTGTCCTCGACAGCAGTGTTTCCTCAGCGCACGACCCACACGAACGTGTAGCGTGTCTCTTCAGTAAAACGTGGCGAGCGTGTTACGTGAGGGCTGGCTCTACAAGACGTCCGGTGCCGCGCACCTGCTCTCGCATGGCCCAACGAGGATAAAGGGCTATTTTATACGCCAAAAGCTGGCGCCTCGGTGTGGTCCTACCAGAAATACCGCACCCCGTGAGTCTCTATGCAAATCAACGTATAGGTATAGCGCATAAAAGCCTTTTAACTTAACTTAACCCGATTTTCCTGCACACCTTCCATTTTTTTGCAACGCTGCGATTCGCACACTTTGAACACGGTTACTTCGCACCTAGTTTTTGCTCAGTGAGTTTTATGTTTTCAAGTACGAAATGTGTGTTCCAAAACGGGAGATGTGATTACAATCAAATATGGAAAAGAATTTGATTAATTCACTACAGCGAGATTTTTTATGGTGATTCTAGAGAAATGGGTGGAGTATGATTTTTTTTTTACTTCAAGAAAATATTTATTTGAATTTCGAAGATACGGTCTCCTTGATTTTTCAACACGCTTTAAGTCATATTGGTCTTTTTCCCACGAGTTGGTTGGGTTTAATAAAATAATAATTGGTTAAACCATCCAAGTTATCGGTTAAGATATCTAAGTACTATGGTGCTTAATCAAGAACTTGGTTGACGTAAATTATAATTTGTTTGGTGAAATCATACAAAAGAAATATTAACTTAAGGATATTATTTCAACGTCTTGAAAGAAACGTTTCATAGGTTAAGATTTCAAGAAAATTTCATTGAATCATGGAAACTTTTTGCCTCGACGAGATTCCAGGTTTTTAAAATGTTATCCAAACATGAGGCTCATCTTTGAAGAGGTCTAAAATATGAAATACATTTACGGTGCAAGCGAAAAGTTAATAAAAATCAGATTATGATGTTGAAATCGGATATGCGTGATATGAAAAATGTACTAACCTATATTTTTCTAACACTCTACAAGATACAAAAATATGGGGGCTGCGACGTGTCGGGTTGGGTCGTAATACTTTATATACAACTGGACACTCGGGTAGCGGTACCTGTCACTAGTACCTGAATGCCCTGTATACAGACATGCAGCTGTGTTTCTTGTGCCTTCTCGTAATAAAATATGTCTTCGCGATATTTCACAGCACGCCGCACGTGCCACTTCCGGAAGTCACGATTCATGAGTGCGCAGAAGAGTGGAGGATGAAAAGGCGAAAAATACAGGCGGGGCTCTAGGGAATGGATGAGGTGGTGAACGCCCGGGGTCATCGGTCAAGGTGGGCGCGTCACAGCTTGGAAGAAGCGTTGGACTGACACGAGCAAGAAAAAAGTTGCAAAGTAAAACTTTGCACATTGCTTAATCATTAATTTCCTTTCTTCATAAAACCACCTCAGATAAATGAAGAAGCTTATTTATTCACCTTGGCTTCCTGATAGCGGAAGCATTGTGAAGAAGGGAAATTAATGTTTAAGCATTGTGAAAAGTTGCAATATTTTTATTTCATTTAGCAATTTATTTCATTCGTTACTTAACAATTATTTAACACGCAGAGACGAACATTATTTCTAAACCTCTTTTCTCGGCGTTTTGGACCTACCTGATTGTGCACACATGAACAGCCCGAAAACAAAAATTGATGAAAATAAAATTTCGATGAAAACGAACAGAAAAAAGTTGCAAAGTAAAACTTTGCACATTGCTTAATCCATTAATTTCCTTTCTTCATAAAACTATCTCAGATAGATGAAGAAGTTTATTTATTCACTTTGGCTTCCTGATAGGGGAAGCTTTGTGAAGAAGGGAAATTAATGTTTAAGCATTAAAGCTGCAACATTTTTATTTGATTTAGCAATTTATTTCATTCGTTATTTAAAACGCTGAGACAAACATTATTTCTAAACCTCTTTTCTCGACGTTTTGGACCAATCTGATCATACTGACACGAATTCGAAAATAAAAAAAAATTGATAAAAACAAACCTTCGATAAAAACGAGTAAGCAAAAAATGAAAAAAGGCCTTGCACGTTTTTCTTCTTCAATTCCCTATACGGTACACGATCGAAACAACTTGGATAGGCGAGACATCGCGATCTCTCAGGATGTTCCTCCATACGATCCGGAATTATCTCACGATCCGCAAAGTTATGTTTCGCCGGTTCGTGCGTCTTCATTCAACGTTTGCTGACGAGTCAGACCGTGTCGGTCGCGTTGAAGTGTCCGGGGCAGGCGGGAAAAGCGTGTAGGCGGGTTCGTCTGAGAAGCCCGTTCGAGGGTAGGTTTCCCTCCCCCGGCACGTGGACAATCACGATTTCATTCATGGTTCCGTCCATGAATGCAGGCAATAATTCGGCTAGGGAGGGAAAATCAATCTTAATTGTGGAGCGTGAGGCAACCGAGTGACGCGAGACGCCGAGCGCCATCGGAAGCCCCGATAAATCGCGAAATTCGTAATACCCGATCCATTCTCAAGACCGGGAGTAGCGCAACAGCGAATTGCAACAATTTCGACCCGAAAACTTTCGGCAGTCTTTCTGCGTAGTTCCTCGAACGTGATCGCGTTTCTTCAGCGCGTTCGAGGCTGTTCCTCGCGGCGCGGTCTTTGGAAATCACAAACTCGCGAAGCTCACAATGGCCCGCAATCCGCGCCAGGATTCTCGCCCAAAGTCCGATCGGTAACAAACCTTATTCAGACATAAAGTTTTTCGTGGTAAATTGAATCGCGCCAGACGGGGGCTTGCCTGTGTGATATGGACTTCGGCTCCGAGAGTTTTCGAACCGCGACGCGCGCGGCAATAAAAGCCGCTGAAAATAAAATTCTGGATGCGGCGAGTGCGCGACGTGGAGAAGGAAACGCAGTTATATAGAACAAAATATAGATTCTCGTACCAACTTTACGGCAGATTTAATCATACGCATATGAGGCATTCCGCGGTACTTTTGTCGCAAATAAAAATCGTAACATTTTTCTAAAAATCAGGTTCGGTGGTATCTGCAGTGGTTTAGGAGCACCAAATTCCAAAATAAAAATAAAATTTGTCCGACACATGACAATTTCTTCATCTTCCATTTAATCTGTAATATCTCAGAAACGATTAATCGTATCGAATCAATAAAAAACGAAAACGTGTTTTTCTTTATGACCAACAAAAAAATAGTATTCAGAATTAATTCTGTAATTTCAGACCACATGATATGGAGAAAATCAATGAAAACAGTAGAACTACGGATTTTTTCATGGGAAAAATTGCATCGAAATCTTTAAGTGATCGCCGAATTTTAAGTATTTTCGTTTTCATGGGACAGCCAAATGCTTTATAACATAGTAACCGATTAAATGGAAAATAAAAAATTGATATATTCCGGCGAAATTTTTATTAACAAACATTTTTATTTTTATTAAACTATTAAATTGTTAGATTTACATTTTTTATTTTTTATATTTTTATTAAATTATTAAATTATTAGATTTTAATCAAAAAAACATTTTTGTGTATCTATAGATACCACTAAACCCGATTTTTAGAAAATTTTTCCGAATTTTCTTTCCTTTCAATGACAAACCTATCGTGAAAAAAATGTTGACACATGTGTATGAATTACGACAGATTCTCCGCCAAAGTGGAGCGAAGCATCGGGAGCTGATCGGTAGTACATAAGGCAAAGAGTGCCGATGCACCGCGTAAAAATCACCAAGAGTACAGGGAGTTTCAGACTCAGCCAGGGTAGGAACGAAGAAACGACAGAAAGAGAGAAGCCGAATCAAAGACACTGTGTGTCTGAGTGAGCTGCGTGAAGGTAGCGAGAACGCGAGTGAGAGAGGGAGGAGTCGAGAGAGGGCGAGAGAAGATGGGGAAGGAAAGAGCAGGAAGAGGGAAAGCCTTGGCGGGACGTTCGGACGTGAGAAAGAAGAGGACATGAGCGTAGTAAGCTAGAGGGGATGCTCAGCGAGCAGTGGATTGGAGGAGCGAGCTTCAAGCGGAGGGGAACCGACGACGAAGCCACGAAGCGTTCGGGCGCATGTGCGACTCGTGATGGCACAGCTTCGCGCGGCGACGCTCAGTCTCGCCGGTCTCAATCCGGTGCAGATATACGCGCAATTACCATGTCAACAGTGAGTGCGCCGAGAGCCTGAGTCGTCGATGTAAAAGCGTTGCACATTTATTTTCGTACGTCGTGCAGCAACGTAAATATATCCATTCGTTTATTCGTGTATCGATGGAAATTTCTTGAAATTTTTCCGAAATTCGTGATCTTGAAATTCTTGTTTTCAATCGTCGTTCAATCAAAGTGCGCGACGTTCGGTGAAAAAAAAAAAAAAAAAAAAAAAAAAACGTTTACAGTGGAAAGTTCAAAGTTGTTGTTCAAAGTGGTGAAAATTGTTTTACGGATTTATGCGACACGTGTGAGAGATAAAAGTGTGAAAAGTCACTAGGAGGAGGATTTGTGAGGGGCTGCGACGAGTGATGATCGGTGACAGCCGCTCGAGTTGACGTTGAGTTGAACGTTGAAGGGGGACGAAACTGCGTGAAGACGGTGATTGCGGATTGTCGAGGCGTTTGTGATTACCACCTGAGCCGAGTCGCTTGGGATACTCATCGACGTGGATCGCGGGGAACCGAAGTGACAGTGGCGAGTAACCCGTGGGGCGGTCAGTCGCGCCGGATCAATCGGTCGACCGGGTCTGTCGTTGAACGACGCGATCTACTGCAACCGCGAGGTCCCCTCGGGACGCGAAACTTTGCGCATAAGTAGTGAATACCTGTACAGCTCAGACGGCCGCGACGTCCGAACGTCTCGCGGTGTCCGCGCGAATCGATTGATCGAACGAGCTCTTGTTCGTTGTTTACGAATTTTTCCCACGGGAACGTCGAGGAGTTTTTCAACGAAATCATCATGACTCGACTTTCCTGGATAGAATTAACGCTGCTCCTTTCCATCGTCACAGGTTAGAATTGTTTGCGTTTTTTTGGCCGAGTGACGAATTAAGTGTAAAACACGATGGAATATTGGGGAGGTGCGGGTAAAACGGGACAGCGTATTTTTCGGTTCCAACTATTTTTTGGGGGCAAATTGGGACAGACCACCGATTTTCTGAAAATTGTGTTTATACGACACAACTCAACGCGTGTAAGCGGAATATAAAGATTTTTAACAATTTTGAGTGTTTTAAGCAATCTGGCTTTTGAAGTCACTTTGAAAAAAAAAAAAAAAGTGACAATTTTTTTTTGCAAAATAGCCATTTTCACTATATTTTTATTTCAAATTACTGTTTTCTGTATTTTTATGTTGGTACTTCGAAAGTATCCATATAAATTAACAAGTCTGTCGATACAATTTTATTTCATTCTAATAATACAAATAATTCTGTGCTTTCGAACGTGGTGACTGAAACTAAGCCAAAGGTGGTCGAAACCGGTACCTTTATTAAGGATAATTTTAAGTATCACCGAGTAAAAAAACACAAATTTCCGAATTTGGGGGTCTGTCCCATTTTACCCGCATTTTTTTTCCGACATTCAAAATTGATGATTGGAATCGAATTTTTGGATCAAAAGCAATCGAAATACACTTTTGTTTTCATCATAAAACCATTTTTCGCTTACGCATTCCGTTTTGCCCGCACCTCACCTATTCCTCACGTATTTTTATTACGCGACGCAAAATCTATTATGCGTCGTACGACATCGTTGATTGAAACACGGTCGAGCGATACGAGAGGGAAGCATCGCGCGCTGAGGCGAAACCCAACGAAGCGTTCGTGTAATTCGGACTCTGACGGAGGATGAGAATAAGTGAGTGAGCAAAGCACGTGGAGCTATTAAGTTAGAGTCCGGCGTGCATAAGCGCGGGCTTCTCATTTGTGAGTAAAACCCGTGGTCGTCGTCGTTCCAGTTGACGTCGAGTTGACGCTATTTGCTTGGGCTTTCACCGACACAACCACAGCGGCGGAAACTCGCGCGTAGGAAGCGCCGGGTAATCGCGTGTAAAATTACGAGATCGCTGACATCACTGGCCGTCGGCTGGCCACCGGGCTGCGGCTGCCCCAGTCACGTCGACTGTACGAGCGCGATTTTGCTCGTTTCGTCGCTCGAGTTAACACAAATGGAAAAAACGATGTATATAGTCGAGGAGCAAAAATGTCGTGGAGCGAGGGGTTTATCGGTGCTAATGAAGAGGAAGGGAAATAAATCAACGGGGATCTTTTGCACTTTTGTCTCTCACTTGGAAAGATCGAGGATATTATATCAGCATTTCGGGCGCCGCATTTCAGCGAGTTTCTCATGGCATTTCCGTGTTGGGAGCCGCGAAATAGGGTCAGCTGAAAAGAAGTGCTCTGAAAAGTCTTCGGAGCTCAGTGGAAATTACCTTTTCCGGACGAGGCGAACTCTCGAGGAAATTTCCTTCCATTAGGCCATCATATATGAAAAGTTTTCGAAAGACAATTCAATGGTGCGACCAGCCGAGGAATTTAGTTTCAATCGTTATTGTTTTTATATCAAATATTAATATCCTAACATCACTCGAGAATTCGGGCAATTATACAAGTCGGTAACGTGCACGAAAAGTTGTGTTAAATTAGAAAATTCTGGACAAAGAAGCGGGTTGAAGTTAGACACGTGAAGGTATTCGGATATTTGAGGGGGTTTATCTATCTATTTGAGGGGGGGGGGGGGGGGGGGGGGGCAACTTAATTTCGGAGATCTGATTTTTTGGAAAGATGTCGATTTGGCAATATATGACGATTCGGGCAAATGGTGTTCAGCAATACGTTTTTTTCGGAAAAGCGACGATTCGGCAAAATGATTTTTCGGCAGAATGATTTTTCGGCAAAATGATTTTTCGGCAAAATGATTTTTCGGCAAAATGATTTTTCGGCAAAATGATTTTTCTGCAAAATGATGTTGCCCTCTTGAGGAAATTTCCTTCCAATACTCCCTCATATATGAAGAGTTTTCGAAAGACCATTCAACAGTGCGACCAGCCGCGTAATTTAGTTTCAATCGTTATTGTTTTTATATCAAATGTTAAGATCCTAACGTCACCCGAGAATTGGTGCAATTATACAACTCGGTAACGCGCACGAAAAGTTGTGTTAAATTAGAAAATTCTGGACAAAGAAGCGGGTTGAAGTTGGACGCGTGAAGGTCTTCGGGTATTTGATTATATTCCTTGATTAAGCCAGCGGAACTACTGTACTTCCGAACCGGCGAACTTTCCACGGGAGTTCGCTACTTTGCCCGCGCTGAGAAAATAATTTAGTTCTGCCATCCGTTGCTTTATGTAACTGCTTCTGCTGCCACGCGAACCACGGAAACATTTTCCCTGTGTTTCGTCTCGCGGGAGTATAGAAATTGCTTTCCCGCCCTATCTTCTACGTAATAGTGTATTCCTTTCGGTAATCGACCCGGGATACGGAGCGAACTTCATAAAATAACATAACAATTTTCGTAATTTCTGTGTATTTACTCGCATGATCTACGGTTACACCGCACTTTATGTAAGTACCGTGTGTAACAGGGGAAATCGATATTTGTTGGGTCAACACAAAAATGCCAACAAAAGCGTCTTATTTGCTTGATTTTCCGAAACGGAGTTGTAAATCCTTATTAGATTATTAAAGAAACTACAGTACGGTTTGTTTTTGTAGCTATGACGTAATAATAATAATCTGCGGCTTCATAAAATAACATAACAAGTGTTATTTAAAATAATATAGACTTCATAAAATAACATAACAATTTCCGTAATTCCTGTGAATTTATTTGCATCATCTACGGTTACACCGCACTTTATATAAGTATTGTGTGTAACAGGGGAAATCGATATTTGTTAAGTCAACACAAAAATGCCAACAAAAGCGTTTTATTTGCGTGATTTTCCGAAACGGCGTTGTAAATCCTTATTAGCTTATGAAATAAATTACAGTGCAGTTTGTTTTGTAGCTCTGACTTAATCATCATAATTAGCGGTGGTTACAAATTGACGTGAGAACTTTTTAAAAGCTGCATAGATATAATAAAAAGTGGTGAGTGGTTGTGAAAAAATGCCTCGATTAACCGCGGTCGATGCACACATTATATTATAATTACTCCGTATTACTGTTATTAATTAATAATTGCAACCAAGTATACCGTCAATTTTATATCCAAATGATTCAGGAATTAAAACCGTTGTCCCAAAATATTCATTTCGAGTATCGAATATTTGCAATACTTTTGCCGACCTAACAAATAAAACGCATTTCTCTCGTTTTTTTTTTTAGTAAAAAAAAATCATTTTATGATACATGGTACAGTCCAACATCTCCACCCGCGCCATAGTTGGTCTCGTTAAACCCACCGTAAATAATATGCCGAGCAAATTGGTGACTTGGCTCGCGAATTAATCACGAAAATCGATGGACGTCGAGTGCGCGCGAGCCGGTAGACGTGGAAATGCGAAAGGGCGAGCCTCGTCCGAAAGGAGGACGAAGCTCGGCGATTCCGCCCGTCTGTGCCACATCAACAAGTCCTGATTTAGTAAAGTTGTTAGTTCGGAAAGCCGGAACCGACAATCAGCCGGAGGATGGTAATTATGAGCGTTGTGAATAATGAGTATAAAGTTGCCCCGCGCCGTCGAGGGCGGTGATATCCGGTGGCGCGGCTAGAAAATCGTTTCGTGCACACGAAGCGTAATCGGCCTGAAAGGAGGAGCCGCGCTCGCGCCTCATCGGCTTACGTAGCCGCGAAAATGCATCACCTACACCGACGAGGCAAAAGTACCGGAACGCGCCGCCAAGTCTCGGGCGGCGGAGCTCACGAAATTCCACCCCTTCCGTGTATCCGCGCTCGAATTCTCATTTTCGCGCAGGCAGATACACGCCGCGTGTTTGCACGTCAGGCACGCTGACAATCGCTAATTCTCGCGGCATTTCGACTGCTCGTCAACGGCGCGGAAGCGAACGAGTAACTGCGCGCGGAGGGTATAATCGCCGCGCCACTCCGTTAAGGCGGTAGTCTCGGTACAGTCCCGTCACGTGTGAGTTTCGAGGGAAATTTCGAGCCCTTCTCGATGAGATAGTAATCTGAAAAAAATCAAGCGTGTAGAAGGTACTGAAAAGATTGATTTTGTATAATAATAATTCCAAATGTTGTTAAGAAATTAGTGAAAAAATGAATTGTTCAACAATTTACCCGGCAACCCAACTTTTTTTCTGATGAAAATTATTCATTCCTTTTTCTGAATACGTATGAATTTTTTTAGAAATTTGTATAATTTTTAAAAATTGTGGGTTTCAACGTCCATTTTGCTTAAAATAATGCACTTAAAAAAGTTAGACAAAAATCTAAAAAAATGCATACAAATTCAGAAAATTATTCAATCATTTTTCTGAATACGTATTAATTTTTTAAAAATATTGTCTAATTTTTTAAAATTGCAGGTTTTGCCGTCCATTTTGCTTAAAAAAATGAAATAAAAAAATTTGGACAAAAATCTTTAAAAATTCATACGCATTCAGAAAAATGAATGAATAATTTTCATCAGATAAAAGTTGGGTTGCCGGGTAAATTGCTGAACGATTCATTTTTTCATTCATTTGTTAATAACACATTGGAATTTTTATTATACAAAATTATTGAAATAATAATAAATAATTATTTATTATTATTTCAGTACCTTCTGCATGCTTGATTTTTTTCAGATTATTAACTCATCGAGAAGGGTTCGAAATTTCCGTCGAAACTCACATGTGACGGGACTGTACCGAGACTACCTGCTTAATACTTGCGCTTTAGTGGGAGGAGGTCGGAGGTCGCGCCTACCGCGAGTTCTCTGTTCTGCTCTCTGTTTGAGATCTGCGGGTTACGAGGTATTAAAGCCCCAACCTGGCCTCCACCTGGGCGTCTGAAGCTCGGCGCTCTCCCCCGTCTAATTCTCTCACTGAGGCGCTCGGGGTCCCCTCTGGGCTCTCCGGGCTCGTACTTTACGCGTTGCAAAATGACTAGACTGTTATGCTGTTCCGTTACGCCTCGTCGACGCCGACAACTTCGTCCTCGTTCCTGGACTCGCCTTCGTTTCTCCGTGTTATTAGATCACTCGACATTACCACGAGCATTATTTTAGTTGGCGTCAAGGGTTACGTTTAACGGATTCACTCTGTCGGGATTGTGTTTGGATTGGTCAGTTTTTTTCGAATATTCAGCCACCTGAGAATGGGGATTTTTTAGGCGGTGTACACAATTAAATTTAATAATAATATAACTAGTCCACAATTTAGCCCATCTAAACAATATAATTATGACGCTTACCCCAGTTGATGCACAAAAATATATTTGAAAAATCGAAAGTATTCAAGTTTTTTTTTACTTGTTCAAGAAAACTATCGTCTCTTGAAAAAAAAAACTAATGACGAATTCGTTGTCTACGGGAAAAAATACATGAAAATAAGGTGTGAACATTTTCGTAAAAAAATGTTTTCGCATTTTTTTCTTCCTTCGTTGGAGAGAAAACTCATTAACGAAGAGAATGCCGTAAGGGCGGAACTCGATATCTTGATTTCTGCATTTTTCACCGAATTTTAAAGCCGAACCCTCATGAATCGCAATTTCGACCAAACACCTCTAGCCATAATCAGGGAACGAATAACCCGACAGCAATACTTATATTGAAAATACGAAATATTTTATCCACTGTACTTACACCATTCATTTTCATAAACAAATGTATGTTTAGTACCTTTTTGTAGCATTGGTAATGTATGTTCAGAATCAACTGTATGTACGGCTTTTGAACGATTTATGGTGAAACACAAACGTCAATATTCGACTCAAAAAGGCACTGAACAAACGCCGGTGGCGGTGAATTGAACAAATTTCATAACACTCAATTTCAAAGGGCCGTTGAAAAGACGAAGCAAAAAATAATGTTTAGCTTTTGAATGCTGATCGATTTTTGACCCACATGTTTATATCGACGTGTAAAAAAAAGTCCGTATATTGCGCAGTCTGAAGCTTTCTGCTATTTTCATCAGCCACTAATACAACATGAATTTCACCAAGATCGATAAAGTTATTCGGATTTTACGTCACGATGAATTTTTCAAAAAATCTACACTTTCCTCACGAGGTGACTTTACGGAAAATGGAAATTAATAAGGAAGCAATATGGAAAATGCTACTCCACAACTTTTTTTCCTGAGACTGTAACATCTATTAATAGGTCGTTTAATAATCGATAATGGAACCAGAGGTTGCAAGTACGATGATTATTTAAAAAGCTGTAACTCGAAGGACTCTAAAAATGAACCTGTTGAAATGTATACGAAAGATGAATGAACATTTGCTATTGATGTTACCGTGGAGCACCAACGCGACATTGACCAACATAGCGGACGCGGAATAATCGGAAAATCTCGGCCAGCCGCGACAACGAGTTTTTTCAAGGTATTAACTTTTCAATTCATTGTGGGTAAACTCTGAAAGGGCACTTGGAGTGGGCTTGGACACGCATCAACCAATTCATTTCGAAACATTGCTGGTTATGAAAGAGTTATAGAACGTGAAGAGTTTGAATAGACCACCGAGGTGTACATAATAAAAACGTATCAACTCTGTGAATTGCGTTATTCAGTCTGGTGACATAAAAATAGGATAAAATTGAACTAGAGCTGAACTAGTGGGCGTTATGGTAGTTATGTCGCAAAGGCAACTAAAACTCATCTGCTCGGGCTTTTGACATTTTATAATTTAATTATTAATTATATGACGTTACCTATAACCTCACAAAGAGGAACCTTAAAGAGGAACAAAAAATCTCAAATATACCACGAGTTGCTGAAGGTATAATAATAATGATAAATCGAGGTTATGGTGACCGTCGCAGAACCCGAGTGATTTCATCACATATTCACTCTACGCGGTCGACAATTTCCTGGTGCAGGTTATAAAAAAGCTGCAAATCGACTACGTTCGAGCGTTCGCGCGGATTTCTTACTCTCCATCCGTCGACGCCTGGAGGCAGGAAAAAAATACACGAACAAAATAAAACTGCGCGCATTGCTTTCTTATTATTAATTTGTATTTTTCACAAAGCCATCGCTTTGAGGAAGTTTACTTATTCATTTCGGCTTATCCGCACAGAGGAAAAATCATAGAAAGAAGACCCCCATGGAAAAAAGTATATTTAAAGTATATTCAAATGTATATTTTGGAGTATAATAAATATACGTTTTACAAAAAATTTGTTATGTCGAATATACCTTTGGATGTATTTAAAAAGTATATGTTATGGCACATATACTTGATATATACTTCCCATGTATTCAGCATGTATTTAAAATGTATAATAAGTATAAAATATATATTTCAAGTATATTTTGTACATATTTTTGGATATAACGAAAAATATATATTTCAAGTATATTTTGTATATATTTTTTAATATAACGAAAAATATATATTTCAAGTGTATTTTGTATATGTTTCTGAATATAACGAAAAATATATATATCAAGTATATTTTGTACACATTTTTGAATACAGCAAAAAATATATTTTTCACTATACTTCTTTTCCATAGGGGGAAAAACGAGGGAAATGAGCATGAATGATCTTTGATCTCCACAAAGCGCATCAAACTAAATGCCTTGCGCTAAGCTATACACTGCGGGTGAAATTCCTAACAGAATACACCTAGCATTACCCCCTCCAAGTGTCAGATTCCATTCAGTGGACGCGAGTCACGACCCTTAACAGAGCCTCGGCGGGATCTAATTCGCGTCGTCAGCAAAGCTGCATAGATTCTCCAGCGACGATAGGTGCGGCAAAGGGGAGGCAAACTGAAATAAGCGCAGCGACTGCAGAGAGTGAAAATAAAAAAGCCGGTGAAACGCGAGACACATACACAACGGGCTTTTGTCAGTCCTCATCTTGATCCCGCGGGAGACGAGCGCCGCAGTGACTGACTGTATAACTGGCGGAGTGAAGCAAACGTTTCAGCGGAGCACTTGTGCCGTGCAGATTGACTGGTTGCTTGGCTCTCTGGCGCGGCGCGCACGCCAACTGGAAACGGCGCAAAGTGAGCGGTCACGTTGAACGCTGAAAGAAAACGAGGAGGAAAGAAAACGCGCGATAAGACAAAGCAGGACGTGAGATAGTCGAAATAAAGTGAGCTTTGTCGACTGTGCGAGGGAGCACGAACGACTCTGTGCCACTGCGGGACGATCCTCTGACTGTGTTCCGCGGCTGAAACGCGAAAAACGAAACGAACGATGAACACAGAGCAGGATGCACACCGAAGACTGTAAAGCGTTTTGGCCTCGTCCAAGTCGATCGACTTCACGTTGAATTTTCGTGCAGTGGAAATATTGTCCCCGGGCTGCTTTGTGACTGCGAACTTGTGTCGTCGAAACGTGGCCGATGTATTCGAGCCAAGCCGGTTTCGTGCACATATACGTGCTTTTATTCCCATTTTCACATATTTCTGCACGCCCCACTGCACCCAAGATGAGTGTAATAGAATCTCCACTGTATGCTGAGTATGTTATGTACTGGAGAATGGAAGAATCTTATAGGTTTGCAGAGGAATTGTACGGTATGATTTCTTACACACAGCGTATAGGGGAGGTGCGGGCAAAACGGGACGCATAAGTGAAAAATGGGGTTATGACAAAAACAAAAGTGTACTTCGATTGCTTTTGATTAAAAAATTCGATACCAACCATCAGTTTTGAGCGTCGGCAAAAAAAAATGCGGGCAATATGGGACAGACCCCCAAATTCGGAAATTCGTGTTTTTTTTACTCGGTGATACTCAACATCATCTTTAATGGTTATTTTGCAAAAAAAAATGGTAGAAAAAGAATTCAAAGTAACTTTTCAAAAGCCAGATCGCTTAAAACATTCCAAATTTTTAAAAATCTTTATGTTTCGCTTACATGCGTTGAATTGTGTCGTATAGACGCGATTTTCACGAAATGGGGGTCTGTCCTATTTTGCCCGCAAAAATAGTGGTAATTGAAAAAAAACGTCGTCCCGTTTTACCCCCATGTCCCGTTTTGCCCGCACCTCCCCTATGCCTTGTGACTGTTTGTGTTCCATCGCTGCTCTCGTAGCAATGGAAGATTTCTCCTACATCGGTCGGTGGAATCAGGTAGATGGATCGAATCGACTTCTCTGAAAGCTACAGATATAAACATTAATGCAAGGAGTTTCCCTGGAGAGCGTAGCATCTCTTGGACAAACGGAAGCACGACCTTTCTGCATTTATATATCTGTTTCCAGGTAAAGCGGTTTGCGTCGAAGATTCTCGCCAATTGAAGGATGGAGAAAAGCATCTGACAATTTTCAATGTAGAAAAATCTATTTCGTTGAAAATACTGAAAAGAAAACTTCTACTGGGGATAGTCAAACGACCTCTTCCGTCTAGGCGGTATACAGATTTGGACGAAGTACATTTCTGTAACTCAGGATAAGCAAAGTTACAAAGGCAAATGGAGTCAAAGAAGAGACGTTAAAGTAAGAAAGAAACTGATCGATCGATGTCCAAAAGTTACGTGTCGGATCGGCTACTAACCATGAAGTATACAGGAAAAAGGGTGACAGAGAAAAATATGAAAAATTTCATATTTTTTAAAATATGAAATTTTATTAAATATATTAATAAATATATTAAAAAACAAGTTGGGACTTCTTTAAATAATTAATAATAGTGGTAATAATATCGCTATTATATATCTCGCATTCGTTGTGAAATGGAACCATAGACGACAAAAATAAAGGTCGAAACTATTCTCTGTGCACGCAGTGCAGTTTTCGATGTTTCTGATCCCCAAACTAGCGAAACTGCTGGCGAAAGGGAAAACGGATGAGGTCTCCTCGTGTCCCTGTTACTCTTAAAGGGACACGAGAAATCCTCATCCGTTAGAGTCAATCGGAAGATGCGAAACAAAGAGAGTGAACGGAAAAGAAATTAAAAAAAAAAGAACGGTGGAAGTCTTTGCAGCTAGCTAACGGAAAAAGGGAGAAAAAAAGCTTGGTCTGTTTGAACGATGCTCGATACTGAGGTACATCGAGGCTCGGTGGTCGATGGAATCCTTACAATGAGTTTTTCGTACTCGTCATATATTGGAAATATCGTGACAAGCCATAAATACCGATTCCACGTGGTGGTTCCTCATCTTTGTCATCGTTTCTCTTCGACTAACATTTACGTTTCATAACACACACGAGGCCGCATGTCAACCGCTGCATCTCGCGTCCCTATAGTGCCTAATGGGAATCACGATGATCCTCTAGACGTGCTTTGAATCCGTACGAAGCTTCGATTGGTACGTATCGTCTTCACTGCGTCGTAGTCATCCAATAGAGTGGGATATGCATTTTAATCTCCTCATCGCTCAAGACGCGACGACGACGACGACGGTAAAAGATTCTTATGCACGAGGCGCGCCAGCGTCGCCTCCTCGACGTTAACTGACACGCGACGAATACGACGACGACAACAAGGACGAAAAATAGAGAAGTGAAATTCCCAAGGTTCGTGAGAACGGCCGGGAGCATCTCCTACGGAGAAATTGGATTCGAAGATCGCATCGACAACCACGCCGCTGCAAAGGCGTCGAGAGAACGCGTGCTCGAAAGTCATATTCTTTATATAATATTTCAGACTCTCGTGCAGGAAATACATGACGGTACCGAAAATATTCCGGTCGGAAGTCTCTCGCACTTCGCACACGGTGAGCTTGCAGATATGCAATGTAAGACTATAAATATTGAACATGGAGTAGGTTGAACATGTACTGCGGTACTTAGTTTTCCATACGGGACTCGTAATAGAATTGGGGCAAAATGGAAAGGGCCAAGTGGGAGCCCCAACTAATTTTCTTCACGGCGCTCAACGTATATACAATCTGCAATTTGTTTTATAAAGAATATTTGTTCATTCCCAAAGCTTAAAAAAATGCAGACTTAAAAAAAATGCAGACTTAAAAAAAATGCAGACTTAAAAAAAATGCAAAGAAATGATATAAAAAGTGTTGCTGAAAGTATAATAACACTGATAAATCGATGTTATGGTGAACGTCGCAGAACCTGAGTGATTTCATCAAAATCATGAAAAAAACACATTAACAAAGTAGAACTGCGCGCATTACTTCCTTATTCATTTGTATTTTTCACAAAGCCATCGCTATGAGGAAGTTTACTTATTAATTTTGGCTTATCCGCGCGGAGGAAGAATCATAGAAAGAAGAAAGACGAGAGAAATGAGCATGATATGCAACGTAACACTATAAATATTGAACACGGAGTAGGTTGAACATGTACTGCGGTACCTAGTTTTCCATACGGGACTCGTAATAGTATTGGGGCAAAATGGAAGGGGCCAAGTGGGAGCCCCAACTAATTTTCTTCACGGTACTCTACGTATAGTATATAATCTGCAATTTGTTTTATAAAGAATATTTGTTCATTCTCAAAGCTTAAGAAAATGCAGACTTAATGTAAAAGAAATTGCGCCGCATTAGAAACCCCAAGGCAAATTACAAAGGGCCCTGGATTAAAAATTAGGAGAATTATTCATTAATTATTTGTATTATCATAGTTTGATGCACGGCGTTCCGAGCGAGGTAGAGGAGTTAAGCCGGCGAGAGGAGACCCAGCTACCTTACTCGTCGTCATACTGTCAACAACGTATCTGCATCTCGATGGTGCTATAATTGCATTCGATCGACGAGGAATTGAATCGCTTCACTCATCGCTTCAACAACATCGCCCCCCCCCCCTTCCCCCTTTCAGGGCCCGGAATATCGCATCGCCTTGAAGGGAAATCCTCAAATTTTGACATTAAAATTCGAACATTTCCGCTTGTCAAAGGACTTCGCATGTGGTCAGTAATGCAGCGAACAGCCGAATCTTCACAGCCAACGATAATTAATAAATAAGAAAATTAAGATAAGACAATTAAGATGAAGATATTTTATAAATTTGCCAAGCGAGCTGACGCCAGTTCCTGCATTTGCGTCATCAAGCGCGTGCGATTTTCCCCGAATTAGGGCATTTTTTAAAACGCAGGGTGGGAAGCGTGACGGCAGTCGATCACTCAAGACTTTTTCCGGGGTGTTGCCGAGTAAGGAGGACGTAGCTGCCGGTATCGATCTCTGTTCCCGCAATAAGATCTGACGAGAGGGACGGGAATTGCACCGTCGTAAACTGTCACTCATTAAAACAGATGAGGTTTTTTTTATTATCCAATATCCACAAATTAGACTAAACTATATGGACTCACTGGCTGTCAACAACTTCCTGGCGACAGCGGTGCCACCTATTTCATTTTCATTGATGCAGTTGGTATAGATTGTCGCATGCTTTTCTAAAAGGTTGGTGGAACAAAAGATAGGCTATCAGCTAAGTTCATGTGACGCCGTTCTATTCTACGATTTCTGACAGAAAAAACGTCGCCAAAAAATATTTTTTTCAAAGTCGATTAAAAAAGGTTAATAACCAGTGTTTTCGGGGGTAGAATATGCGACTTGAGAATGATGGTATAGGTTAAAAGTCGACATTTTGAAAAGAAAAAAAATTGGGGTCGATTTTGGCGATTTTCGGTCCGGAGCCGGATCTACGATTTCTGACAGAAAAAATATTTTTTTTGTCGTCAAAAAAATATTTTTTTCAAAATCGATTAAAAAAGGTTATTAACCAGTATTTTCGGGGGTAGAATATGCTACTTGAGAATGATGGTATAGGTTAAAAGTCGACATTGTGAAAAGAAAAAAAATTGGGGTCGATTTCGGCAATTTTCGGTCCGGAGCCGAATCTACGATTTCTGACAGAAAAAATATATTTTTTTTGTCGTCAAAAAAATATTTTTTTCAAAATCGATTAAAAACGGTTAATAACCAGTGTTTTCAGGGGTAGAATATGCGACTCGAGAATGATGGTATAGGTTAAAAGTCCATATTTTAAAAAGAAAAAAAATTGGGGTCAATTATCTGTTATTGTAAATTTCGTATACACTTGTATATCAAACCCGTTGTGAATTTACAAACAATTCAGCAGTGAAGCCGAGGAACTCAGTGACAAATGTAAGGCGGATAAGCCACTCGTAACCGATACCACGTCGACTCACGACAGAACGAAGAAGCTAGAACCAAACGTTACCCGTAATGTGAAGTAGACGGTAGAGTGGCGCAAGTAACAAAGTGCTAAAGGTGCGGGTACGCGATGACGGTTTTTCCGTGTCTCCGGGTGATCCAGAGCGTTCCCTCCGAAGTTTCCCCGTCCGCGTGTAAAACCGCCCGACCCCGAAACCGAGTGGAAGAGTTAGGATCGCTCGGTGTGTAAACTCACCTCGGGAGCTCGCAATATTGCGCCTTGGGGGCACAACGCCGTTGGGGAGAATTTACGACCGATTCTCGGTCTCGCGCACGGCTGGCATCGCCGTTGCTCTCTTTTTCCTTTGCTCTCCCTCTTTTTTTTTTTTTTGGCCTCTCCTTTTTCCCCGGGCTCGGAAGCCGTGCAACGAGCCGCTCGTCTCGCCCGCTTTTCGAGGTGGCCCCGTTCCGAATTTCTGCCTCGAAACTCGAAGCAGAAGGAGCGGCGACACGCGCGGACCCTTCATTCCCGTCTTCGCCGTCGTCGACGTCGTCGTCGTCGTCTTATGACAAGAGACGCGCAGTCGAAGACCCGAGCAACATATGCATCGACCAGCTGCACATCGTGCACGAGCTAAGACGAAAGGAAGAAGAAGAAGAAGAAAAAAAAAAGAAGAAGATGTATGACTGGATGTCGAGTGAAGAGCAACGTGAGGCTGAGAGAGAGAGAGAGAGGAGCGCGAGAGTCGAGAGACGCTAAGGGTCGAGTGTTGATCCGCGATGTACGTGCGAATGAAGAGAGCGCGGGGAGCTTCCGTGGGGTATAATTTTAGAAATTCCCCGCGACTTCGTCGGCCTCTATTTATCCTCGTAAAGATAGAGGCGGTTTTAACGGGTGGAGGACGGAGCCCTCAGGATCTTTGTTTAATAATATACGCGGAGTGTCCAACTGGTGGCTCGAGGTGAGCCATAATAAACGTTGTACATCCCGAGTGTGCGTCAGCTTACAGCAGGCTGGCACCACACCGGCTGCCGCGTTTCACCCTCCGTGCAACTTCGATTGCTTTTCCTTTCGTCTGCTGGCTTTTTTTTCTCGACCTTTTGTCTCGCTCGCGGTGGCCACTTTATTATGAGGAAAATTCTGGGACCTTACGGGAACAATGAATACATTTTCCGTGGTCAACGGGTTCTGATGTAACTTTGCTTCACTCGGCGCGATAATGGATGTAAAACCCCCATTTTCACACATCGTGAAGTACGATTTTTTTTGTTAGAAAAATAAGTCTTACATTATTCAGAATTGAAAGAGGAATGTTGGAAAATTTTTCTTTTTTCCCGTAACATTAGGCATCGTGGGAATAACATTTTTTTTTATTACCAACTGAGTTTATTCCAAAAGAATTCGTGAGAATTCATAACCTTGCAGGATCGAACATCGTGAAGTAACATTTTTTTAAACAAAATAAGTCTTACATCATTCAGAATTGAAAGAGGAATGATGTAAACATTTTTCTTTTATTCCGAAACATTAGACATTGTGGGAATAACATTTTTTTTTATTGCCAACTGAGTTTATTCGCCTCAAAGGAATTCGTGAGAATTCACAACCTTGAATGATCGAACATCGTGAAGTACCTTTTTTTTAAGCAAAATAAGTCTTACATTATTCAGAATTGAAAGATGAATGATGTAAACATTTTTACTTTTTCCTGAAACATTAGGCATCATGGGAACAAATTTTTTTTTTATTACCGACTGAGTTTATTTCACCTCGCCTCAAAGGAATTCGTGAGAATTCACAAACTTGCAGGGTCGAATATGTGGAAACCAGGGAAGCGAATACAAGGCTACGCTGCGATGTAACAATTTGCTGAACGATAATTTCACGTGACACTCCGAATTTTTACCGCCAATCCGTTTCTCATATTTTGACCGCAAAGTGCAGGAATAAAAAATGGTATTTCGTACTTCCCGTCGCGATTTAAAGGGCACTATAATACTTCGAGAATTTCCTCAATAACGTCGTAGAGGTAAAATGAAACTTTCTGCAGTGTCTCGTGTCACGAGCTCTCGGGGGACCACACCGGTAATAAAAATCTTGGAGTGCAGTACCCGGTGGGTGAGGTATCGGGGTCACGTTCAACCTTACCCCATCCCGTTATCAAAATTCCAGGGACCTGCGCAAGCTTGGCCCAGGGGACGCAGACCGTGGCATGTCAAGCTCCCTCCTCGACGTCTCGTCTTCGCGTAATAGAACGGAACCATCAGTGCCTATACACTTCATGAAATTTCCCGCATAATCCGATACGAGTTATTTATTAAAGAATGCAGAGTCAATAAAAAAACAACGTGAACACATAATATTGTTGACGGTATTACTACATTATAAAAAATTTGCGTTAACATTAACACCGTTTCAATTTCGCAACAACGTCTGTAAATAGGTCCATCAATTTTCATTTGCCTATTTCTATTTACAGAATTTGATGTACAGTGGGAAAAGAGATTTGATTCAACAAATACAGCGGTTACGGACTGTCAAGAAAATTGTTTAGTCAGCTCAACAACATTTTGTTTCACCTTCACTATCGGTTTGTCTGCTGAACCGAGAAACTGTTAAAGAAGCAAAAAAAAATGTCATTGCTTCGACTAAACATTTATTTCGCCGCCGATGACCGCTGGATTTAATTGACCCAACCATCATTTTTTCTGTGTGTACGACGAGAAAAATGACCCAAAAGAGTGTAATTTTTTACACTTGTGTGAGTCAATACGAATCGTATCAGATTATTTTTGAATACACTATTTTACTAAAAACTATATATTTAATAAATATTATTATATATTTACTAACAACTATACATTTAATAAATGGTATTATAAAAAACTTTGCTATTGACAACTTAAGCTTGCCTCAAAAATATATTTTTCGGCTCGAAAATTACTTCTTAAGACACGGATAATGGTTTCTGCCAAAGAACCTTTTCTTGCTCATACCGGGGTTCGAACTCACGAGCTCCTTGGTAGATAAGACCCCTTCACGTCTTCACATTGTCGTCTCCCCAATGTTCTTCAGTCCAGCGCAATTTCCCGCTGCACCGGCCAGCGCAACAGCTTGCGCTGCCTCGCCAAGTGATCAAGCAAAGCTGAAGCATCGCTCGATTGATCAGGAGGCGTGCAATGTTGATCACCCTGGGGAGGCGTGGAGATACCACGAGATATACCTTCGATACTGCGCTGCAAGTCCGTCACCAAGCTGTATATATGTGACAGCATCGGCGAACTACATACGCTCGGGCTAGGCTATTGACTAGTCATCGGGCACCTTCGCTCTGTCATCCCGCATTCACCATTACCCGGGAACCGATTGATTTCGCGAATACCGCCTCTTGTTGGAGCTCCCGTTATGCGCCTGAACCAACCTGAGACGTTGTCAAAACCGGAAATTCTGTCCCTCGTATTATATCTGCGACGCTCGTGTGGCGCCATATTATATCGATTTTCATGCATCGTACAATATCCACTATATGGTAGGATGGATCGCTCATTTGTGTATACGCGAGGCTACCTCGGTATACCGAAGTAAAAGATTTATATAGGCGTTGAATCCATTTTCCGGTGCGCCACATGTAAATCTTGCCTCGAGTCAAGACCCGGGCTGCCATAAATTTGTGATTCCATATCGAGAGTACTATTTACATGAGCGAGTTGGTCTTAAAGAAAAGTTACTTCAACTTTAGTTACGGGGCCAATATAAAAATGATAAATCGTGAGGTTTGGAATGAGGGCAAAATGAGAGGCTATCTAGGTTGCAGGCTCGAAACCCTGGATAGGATGTAAATGTGAAAGGGATGTTGATGTTAATAAAAACCGTTTAGGTTAATAAAAACCCTTTGTTCTCTATCGATTTGATCACGTTTTTTGGTCCGCTCCAATCTATCTCACAATTGGAAACATTGTAGTGCTTTATGTGGATGCGTTCCATGCATTTTTTCAAAATTATAAATCCAACTGTACAAAAAATGAGCAATTCGCTAAAAAAACATAACAAAATAAAATTGTTGAACAAATTTGTAAGCTTTTATTAATCGGCGAACAAACTTTTCGTCAGAATTTTACTGACGCTGAAAATTAAATTTTTTCGCGCAAAAAAATCACAAAGCGCGTCCGATCTGCCGTGAAGTGTCTCATACGTATAACCGAGGCGTCGGCTGTAATCCGATTATCCTGAACTCGATTCGACACTCTTTCATATATCCACCCTCTCTAAACCGTCGAGAAATCTTCCCGCCGGCGGCGCACACGGCTGCCCGCCCCGTTCGCCTGTATAAATAGATGGTAAAGGGGCGATAATAGACGTGCAAACAAATTGTACGAATTCCGATCACGATTCTTATCCCGAAAGTCTGCGGCTGTGGATACTAAAACAATACCCGTCTAGGGCGGTGGGTTAAGTTTATGGAAAGTTGTTCAGCGTCGGCATCGCGCAGGAAACTGTGAAGTACCGGAGCGCCGAGCCAGCCGAACGGGGGTGTCGGATGGAAAAGAGAGAAAACAAAAGGAGGGAAAAGTGAGGGTCGAGAAATTATCCTAGGTCGATTTGACCCGAGCGCAACCCAAACGTCTATTTACTTCTCTCTCTTCCTCCTTTCCTTTCTCTTCGGAGAAACTTAGCCGCTTCGGTCTCGTTTCACCCTTCATCCATGCTGGCGTTAGTTTTGCACTTCTCTCCCTCGATCCCGCCTTTCACCTCCCTCCGGGTCTCTGTTTCTCATCACTCTTTGGTTCATCCAACTCTCTTTTCGCAGCAGCCGACGCAGCTTCCATGGGAATCCAGATCTGAGTCGGTGAAGCCGAGATCGAAAATGAAAAGCAATCCCAGGTGAAAAAAAAACATATGGTTTATATACAGGGCTCATATATGGAATTGGGCATATATACTCCATAGTAAATCATGTTATACTCCATATTAAATTTGTATATGATGAACATACAAATAAACAGACTCACAATTTTGTATATAAGGTCTGTATATAGAGAGCGCATAATTCATCATTAATTCCATATATAAAATTTATAAAGTTCTTATATCTTCTAGACATCAATTTATTATCTGTATGTTCATTATATACAAATTTAATATGGTATATATATGCCCAATTTCATACATGAGCGCTGTATATAATCTATATACAAAAACGATATTATTTTTTTTCAGTTGGGAATCCCAAGTAAAAAAGTATATGAGGTTTATATGAAAGCTATATGCGAAAGTGGACATATAGAATTTTCATATAATTAGTATAATCTATATGAAATTATACTATAGAAACAAACATATTGTATATACTTTGTATATACTATCAACAAATTCTGCAAAATTATAGGCAGCATTTAACCATATAATATCCATATATTTCATATAGATTATATAAAATATATGAAAATTCTATGTATCCACTTCCGTATATAGCTTGTATATAAAGCCTTTCATATAAACTTCATACAATTGTTTTACTTGGGATTCAGCGCCGAACGTGAAATTCAAACCCTCTGCAGTGAGGATGACCCGACTACGACGGTTCTTCGCTGCTTGGTGTCTATTCGAAGCTCGTATAAGCCGGTCAACTTCAGCGTGGGCTGTCGCTGTGTACCCTGAGGTTTCACTCTTTCGCCCTTTCGCTCGCTAAAGAGCCCTGTTCATAGTCGGCAGCGCCTTTTCACGCGACTTTCTCGCTTTATCACGCGGTCCCGTTCAGTCCGCTGTGACGAGCTCTTTTCCCCGCGATGGTTTGCGCGCACAGTTTCTTAATTGATTTTCCATGTTCGTGTCTCCCGCCATCACTCGCGGCCGCGCGTACTTATATTATTATTCTCAGAACGTTATTTCCTGGAAGGCTGGAAGGTCTTTCATCGCGTAGCTGGCGCAAAATTCATTTCTCCAGCGTTAAAGTATATGATCGATCGCGCAGTTGGAGGTTAAAGAGACGCGGTTACACACTGAGGAAAAAATATATATATTGAGAACTATTGGGATAGGAAGAATTGAACTATTAAAAACTATTAAACGATTCGTCAATGCTGAATTGGCGGAGTATTGGGAGACACTGTTGGAATAAATAAATCTGCTTTATTGGGAGGATCTATTGAAATGTAATTACGGATAATCTCAGTCGTGTTACTAAACAAAAACAGAAATGTTACGTTAAATATTAAAAGTGACAAGTATGCTTTGCAAACATAAATTCCGTGAAAAAAGCCTAGTAAATGTATTAAAACAATATTTTCAGATTTTCAAAACCAAATTTGAGCACTGTATAATTTTTTTAAATTCGTTTTTCAAAACCCTCGAGGTACGTAATTTTTTTATTTGAAAAAAATTCTCAAAAATCCGAGGTCAGAAATGAATTTTTTTCACACTAAACTGTTGATGTCCAGGCTTTTTCTTCCACCTGACATAACAGTCTGAAGTTAGGTCTCCTACATAGCGATCACCGACCAATCACGGCACGAGTTATACCGGCTTCAGAATTTCGATATATTCGACTTTCGATGTGCCATGTCCTCTTTAAGAGAGGATGAAATTTGTTCACAGTAAACTGTTGATATCCAGGCTTTTTCTTCCACCTGACACAACAGTCTGAAGTTGGCTCTGCGACTTCTGATCTAAAATAAAAATTAATTCTAATCAACGGAAATGATAAAATTGGGTATAAAAAGGCATCATAGCAACTAATTATTATCTTGTCTTTTTATACCTAATTTCATCATTTGGCTTAATTAGAATTAATTCTTTTTCTGAATTTCGTTGCATATTCCAACGATGCAAACTTCAACATGATATTTCGTTATATTCGACTTTCGATGTGCCATGTCCTCTTTAAGAGACGACATATGGTGCCTGCTGATATAGCCACGCTTGTCTTTAACACGGCTTGTTGCACGGTAATCGCTGTTTATGGAGTGTATAACGCGCCGGACCTCCACGGTTCACGACGTTGAGAGAAATGCCCGTGAAGTCGCTAAGGTGACATCGAGGCGTAAGAAAGCGAAGTGACTACCCGAGGATCGGGCGTTATGGTCTTTTACGTCACTTGGATGTGTCACCCTCGCGAAACTTGCCACCTTTCCGCTCGACCCTATATTGGAGGGGTCGGGTGGCCCCCAGCCGCACTCCGCTTTCTCACGATTTTCCACTTTTTCTCGAATCGCCTGGCCTAGATATTCGAGTGGATTTTCCTCGCTATGCTCTGCGTGGGAATCTACGCTTGCAGGAGGCGAAGTCGAGCACGAACGAGGAAGATAGAGAGCTGGCTCGGCGTACCGTGCGGTCACGCAAATAGGCAAATTTCACCGCGCGGTGGAATTTGCTCCCGGCGAGGGTGATTCACCCCTTAACCTCTTCCTTCCTTCCTTCCTTCCTTCCTTCTCCTCCGCCTAACGCCCTCCCTCTCGTCCTCGCGTTCCCCATCTTTACGACACTCGTCTACCTTCGCCTCCCTTTCTCCGAGCGCCCCACACTATTCGCATCTCTCCGCGCAGCCTTGATCCGGTCTATATTTCCCATATCTTATTTTGCCTCGCGGGTACCACCGATATATACCGTTGGATCCCTTCGGTTTCGTCGGTTCCAGGTGACATTTACATTCGGAACATAAAAATGGAATGAAATATCGATACTAGTTTGATATTCACGATCGGCGCATGAAAAAAATTATTTAAATCCACAAAGTCGCCGTTAGATCAACTCCGGTGGTATCAGAGTTCTCACAGTTTACTCAATATTTGGATATATGCAGGTTAAATACACATCTGGTGTGAGTGACGATCGAAAACTGTTTCCCTATCGTCCCAACAAATAACAGTGATGGCAATAAGAGTGACCCTCGATTTTAACCGGGGTGAGCTATAAAAATAAGTAAACCAAAAAAGGTTTCACTATGAATGCATGTTATTTATACATACTGTAAAATTGATCCGCCCATTCGACAGATTATAATATTGTACCGAATAGAGTCGTTGCTACACGGAGAAAACGGTTTTGCTATGCCAGCAAATCTTTTGTTAAAATAGTGACAACATCGCGTTATCTACTACGCTAACTATTTTTTTTGCTCGACTAACGAATTTTTTTGCTAGGCAAACAAATTTGTTTGTCGGTACAACAAAATTGTTTGCTGGGTTAGCAGATAACGCAATGTTGTCACTATTTTAACAAAAGATTCGCTGGCATAGCAAAACCCTTTTCTTCGTGTAAACGTTCCATGTCTTTTTACAACTAACTGTGTTATCATTGACCCCCGGCCTATTGTTATAGATACCCGATGAAATTACAACACAGACTGCATATAACTGAAGGGCTAACTTTGAAAATCTTTCAACCTTTCTTTCAACCACTACTCAACTTTTAATACCGACCTTGCACCGCAATTTGAGTTTTAATTAACTCGTAATCTGTGGTAATTTCAGTGCTTCCTACTTACTGAGATATCTCGCCGGGATGGAAAAAGTATTGTAGTTAAATAATTAGGGAACAAAAAGACAAAAAGTGCTCTGAGATGCAATTTAGAATATGGTAATTCTTTGTATTTAACTAGCAGACTTTAAAAATACGAATATTCTTGAGAGGAACAGTGCGAGGGCACGGATTCTCCTTCTATCCCACTTTTCCCGATCATTTCGCTAAGCATTTCTTCGGTCAACGAGTTTCTGGAAATCCACAGGTTCTACTCTCCTTTCCGCCGCTTCTATCTTCCCCCGACTTCCTCGGCACCGCTCGTATTCCTCGCCACCGTAATTCCTCTGTTTCTCGTGTTCCAAGTTTTTCTTGCACCGAGTAACCATCGAACTTGGCTTATTCCTCGCGCCGTGCAAAAAGCCAACAGCCGAGAGTAACACGTTGCTTCCCGAACGAATAAACCACGAGGTCGAGGAAAAAGAATGAAGACGCTCGAAATCTTTTTCGTTCATATCTCTCGCCAGTTATACATTTTCCTCCAGGAGCTTCCGGCCTGCGTATAGAAGCGCGGAAAGTAAAACGGGCTCGGAAGAGTAAAGCAAAACTTTGTCTTTCCCTGGAATATTAATTTTCTATTTTCTTCCTTCTCCTTACACTTGCCGCCCTCCACTGTCTTTACCCCGTAGCGTTTTTTTTACCCCGGGCTTTTTTCTCATCAAGCGTCGATAAAAGTTCTGAAAGTCTCGAGACCCCCCGTTGTTTCAATAGAGATAGGAAAAGAAGCGAGATGGAACGTCCGGGGGACTCAGCAGTTTTTATTAATAATGCCCCCGTCTCCGTTGCTCTGTCGCTCGGTACCTCGACTCGTCGCGTTGTTATTGTTCCGAAAAAAGTTTATTTTTCAGCCGTACTCCGACGGTATGGAGAAAACATCGTCGAGAATCCGTAACAGTCCTCAGACTAAATTGTATGTTTCTCGTCAAAGGGTCGAGTGGCTCATCAGCAGCCGAGGGGGAGAGCACGAGGCGTTAACTGCGCAAGCAGGTCGACTCTCGAGGCATTTGAGGACTGCTGGAAATGCTACGGGGGCTCTATGTAAAATAATACACACATTGGCAACGAGCCGCTCAAAACGCGAAGGGGTGGAGTGACTGCCGCTGCTCCCACTGCTACTTAACTCGTCGAGCTTGCGGCCCGTGGAGTTTGCGATGGCATCCGCCAACTCCCTGTGACTCCATTGTGTATCCACGATGTGTTTGTGTGTGAGCTTTGCGTCTCCCCTCCTCGTTCAGGCCTTTTGAGTGACAAACTACGTCCTGCACGAGCGTTATTCATCGGACAGAGCGGGCCAGGATGCGCCAGCACGATGACGGACGTCGTTGAATATCGGATTTAGACAATGATCTCCACGTAGGAATGTAATCAAGCTGGAATCCGGCTCGTATCAGGACCTGATGTGACTGTCGTATGTGGCTTCTGATCAGAAGTTTTACGGCATTCGCGTGTATTGAATGCCACGCTGAACCACAACTTGGTCAGCGCTGAGCAACATTGTTACGGCAATATGTATTCAGCTTCATGTCTGTCGTACATCCCAACTAAAATCCGATGAGCTTGATGAGGCCGAGTATCGGAAGTTATTCCAAAGTAAGAATAGGTCTCATATTTTGAAATTAACCTGAGATATTACAGGAAATAAAACAATTCTGATTGAAGAAGAAGCTTAATTAATAATCAAATAATAGGTAAATGAAAAATTGTGAAATTATCAAATAACCATTTTTTATCAGTAGGTGTGAATATCTCCCGACTATAATATGCGAACGGTTATTTAATTACTTCACAGTTTTCTATTTACCAATTAATTATTTCACACTTTTTATTTACCTACGACAAAATCAGGCCTCATATCTGAAGTCATCCTGTGACAAAATCAGGCCTCATATCTGAAGTCATCCTTTGACAAAATCAGGCGTCATATCTGAAGTCATCCTGTGACAAAATCAGGCCTCATATCTGAAGTCATCCTGTGACAAAATCAGGCCTCATATCTAAAGTCATTCTATGACAAAATCAGGCCTAATATCTGAAACGGCCCTGACCTGACATTAGTCACTACATCTAAAATACTGCTGATCTAACCTCAGGACTGATATCTACAATATACGATCCGGCAGTTCCAAAATAAAATTTCAGCTTGGAATGAATTGTCAGGAGCGAGCGAGAGCAGCGACCGTCGGCGGATCGATACGCCGTCATAAAGAGGGTTTTAATACTTTTTACCCTTTCGAAATACTTGCCGCCGAGACGCTACCGCGTTTCTCGATCCTTAGTTCGAGATTTTTTTCTTCCTCTTCGTTTTTTTTTCTTTTTTTTTCGCGATAGAGTGATCCCCGATTTCATCTGCCCGCTCAACCATTTACTCGCCTTTTCATCTTTTCTCCGTACTTTTCTTATTCCATGTGCCTGACGGCGCTTGACTCGCGAGGCTCACTCGAACTCGTACTATGTGAACTTATATACAAACCGAACTTATATAGCGCACAGTTGGTTGGTCGAGGTGCTTCGGGGTCTCCAGACTTCCCGGTTCCCGCGGGAACGACGAGAGGAATCCGGGGCTTTGACGACGCCCGCTCCTCATGCAGTAGCGCGAGGTGAATTTACGCGATGATTTTTAATCTTCCAGATGTGACGGCCTCGCAAGAGGCGCTCGTGTCACGGCTCGAACCGACACGCCCTAGCCACTTAGTACTCTTCCGGACAAACACGCGAACCCTGCGCTCCATCCTCGCGCTGGGATGACCCCCCCCCCCCCCCCCTCATCTCACCCGACTTTCCATCATCCCTCGCCATCACACTTTCTGACACGAGCTCACTCTGCTCGTAGCTGAGAATGATTTACCGGGACGCCCCGCCCTATACCCTCGGGCGCCCTACCACCAGTAACATACGGTTTACACAAGCACGTTGTTGTAATTTTTGATGGGTCTCCACCGACAACGGGTGTGCACCAGACCGACAAATGTTTTTTTTTTTTTTTTCGCCGTCTGCGTGTCTACTAGACGACTGTATTAGAAGCAAAAGAAACCTCGCTGCCTGCGACACGACTCGCGCGTTTGGTTAAACGGGATTCAAAGAGACTACTGGGCGCTCTTGATGACGGGAGGAGAAAAAAAGGTTGCAAAGTTGAACTTCGCACATTGCTTCCTGATTTACATTTTTTAGAAAGTCGTCTCTGTGAGGAAGGCTATTTATTCACTTTGACTTCCTCAGAAAGGAAGTTATTTTGTTAGTAAAAAAATAACGGGTTTTTATACATTTTTTAAAATGAATTTGAGTTTATTTTTTTCTGACTCCGTCATAAGCCCTATGTAGGAAAATCGATTTTCATGCTCCGATAATTCGTTCGTATGTCCGGTAATATCCTTTGAAGTTTCGTAGACTTGAAATTTAATAATTAATTTATAAAATGTCAAAAGCCCGAGCAGCTGAGTTTGAATTGCCTTCGCGACAGGACAGAAAATCTCGAAAAAAAAATGTTTTTCATGAAAACAGTTTCCTCTACGAAAAAGCAAAAGAAACTGGGAAATTGGATGAAAAACATAATACGCAACACAGTGTTGGTTATTAACAGTCGTAGAAACAAAAAAAAAAAGTTTCATCCATCGGTTTGCGGGGGCCGTGAATATAAATCTGTCGTCATAACATCGGTAAGCCTTAAACGAAAAAATGTCACGCCGCGACGTCACTCTATATAAAGTAATACTGCAGGTCGTAATCGCTTAGCCCGAGAAAATTGGCAATCGTCTCGGGACGATAGATCGACGGAAATATATATATCCCCTCTTCTTTCCATTACAGTGCAGCGAGTAAGGATATAAGACGGTAGTTGAAAAGCATGAAAGTCGATACCCATCGGTAAGATGTGATTAAGATAGAGTCCGTGAGGCCGTTTGTTCATGATTTTTATCCGCCGTAGAGAGCTCGACGGTATAGGTAATACAGCGTGTGGGCTGAGGAACTCTTCCAATATCCATCAAGAGGACGAAGTCAGGAAAACGAAGACTTCGAATGGGTGGGAGAAGGAGGGGGGCGAGAGGCGACGGTGACGACGTCGGCGACGAGATACCGTCAAACTCAACGAACGACGGTTTCCCTTTTGCTGTCTCGCGTTTCTCGCCCTCGCTGCGTCCTTAACTTCTAAAGAGATTTCCGAACTCGTCAAGAGGCTCCACGAGAATATCTCGAAGCTCCGCGCGCCGACCGCTAAAAGATATATCGACGGAGGAGGGCAGAGGATTATCAGGGTTTCGCGTATGCAAGCGCTTAAAAGTATAAGAGGCAAGAGGGCGATATAGAGTGTCGCGCGCATTTTACGACTCTTCTCCCTTCTTCGGCGTATACAGGCTGATCCAGAATCCCCGCATTGAACGAGTTTCGGAAGTCCGAAATGGTCCCAGAATGGCGTGTGCAAAATTTAAGATTTTTAGTCCCAGTAGTTTTTTAATGAGAGCCGATTTACGACAGCCAATCTCAAGTTTGCCTTAATTCGACTTCAACTTACTCTCAACTTTCTCTTAATTCGTACTCAAGTTGATAGTAAGTTGAGGGCGAATTAAGAGCAAGTTGAGGGCAAATTAAAAGCAAGTTAAGAGCAAATTGACTCTCATTAAAAAACTACTGAGAATAAAAATCTTAAGTTTTGCACACGCGTTTCTGAGACCATTTCGGACTTTCTGGACTGGTTTGGTGCGGGGATTCTGGATCACCTTTTTTTTTGGTAAAGTGTTTTATTTCAAACTGGTACAAATTAGTGGCACAAAGAAAAAGAAGGCTGAAATGAAACATTCTAATAAATTTGCCTATTCTTATTGTAGTATTAGTGGCTCCTGGACGCTTCGCCAAAATATATCGGATTTGTCGTAATAATAGATATATATATATATATATATTTTTTTTTTTTTTAGAAGAAAAGTATGTTTTATAAAGTATCGGCGCTCCAGTTGGCGCTGTGGAGGGTTAAGGGCAAAATTTGTTCATGGGAGAAAAAACCCCCACATAGATATTCAGTACTGGAAAGGGATTCTGGATCATCCTGTATATACAGCCGGGCGCGCCTCACGGTGCGGAGCCGAAGGCCAAGAGGCAGGAAGACTGTTGGCGTTACTGCGGAGGGGGAAAACCGACCGGGCGGCTGCACTAATTCGTGAGGCAGTAAACCGAGAGGGATTACGCGAGATTTCCTCGGGACCCGCATTTTTCGGGGGTTCCGTATTTTCTTTAGACCCGTGAATAGCTCCTCGGCGTCTCGTAATTGTCGACGGGACGAACGACCGCTCGGTCGTTTTTTTTTTTTCCCCGGATTCGTATTTCACACGTCGATGGCTCTCGGGATCCCGAAACACGCGGAAATCGATCCACTGTATACGTAAGTGACTAACGCTCTCACAGTTGAGCGCCGCGCAAATCGCTTGTAACGCGTGCGACACGTCGGAGGAAAAAATAAAACGAGGCCTGATAAATGACGACCGAGTTCCGCTCACGTGCTGGTTCACAAATCAATTCACGGGCGAAACGAGAGAGCGTCGACGACGAGTAAATCTCGTGTGGTCAGGAGGCCCGACGAGTCGTCGAGTTTGTAATACTTCAGACCGAGTCACTGTGTACACCACGGCAATGGCGTTTCTAAAAGTGTCGCCCCTGTCTCGCTCCCTCGGCGAGGAACGGCTGGGAGTGAGACGCGCCCGAGGTGGCTGCTGGGGCGGGCGAGAAGTCATTTTTTGCTTCGCTTGTCGCGTGAGCACTCATAACATGTGAACGAGAAACACTATATAATACTTGCGGGGAGTGACGGCATCGTAGCGCCAAACGGTCGCCCTGCGACGGCATTATTATCGGGTATATTTGACAAGTTACTGTGGCACGTGGCTGACAGTGAAATCAGCCACGTGCCGTTAGACGCATCAGGAGGGTCTTGTAATATCCACTCAGACGAGTACAATGAACTCCAAAAAACGGCAGTCTTTTTTCTAGCACGGTTTTTGCCAGCGCAGGGTTTATCCTACACATCGGTTTCTCCACTAAGTATATCGTGAAAACGACTTTAACTGCACTTTTTATCATCACACGAGTTTTACAAGTCGTTTCGCTTGCCCACATTTATTCCTACATAAACCGTTAAAATGCTATGATTAAAGTCAATAACATATTGCCCATGTTACTGACTCAAGAATTTCGCAAGGCGGAATGCGATATCTTGATTTCTGAATTTTTCACTGAATTTTAAAGCCGAAAGTTGCGTTGCGTTTTTCGCGAAAAAAAAATTTTGATTTCGTAAAGTTCGAAGACCCTACCCGATGGGAAATTTCTCGCTGATTCCGAAAAGCACTGCTGTTTCCACGAAAAATCGAAAATTCGAGGAAAAAAAAGTGAAAAACGATTTCGCACTTTTTTTAATTTTCGGCAATTCACAAAAATTGACTTTACTTTTTTTTGGATCTATCGAACCCGGGTTTTCTTCTTTCGTCGAAAGAAAACTCTATAACGAAGAGAATGCCGCAAGGCGAAAGGCGATATCTTGATTTTTGAATATTTCACAGAATTTTAAATACGAACACTCAAAAATCGCAAATTTTTCCAAGTTCCCCTTGTGTTTTTTTGTGATTTTTGGGGGTCTGGATTTAACATTCTGTGAAACAATAAAAAAATCAAGATATCGCTGCAATTCAATTTCCATTATTTATTGCTGACTTGATACCTTGATGGTGTAGAATAATGCAGTGGTGTTAAAATGTCCCCGGTTTTCCTCTCAGCCACTTGAAAATTGTTCACGTTCGAAACCGCTCGTGCTGGATAATGCTGTTCGGGATTGTCTAGCGGGAGGAAAAATAGATCGCCGCGAAGAAGTGGAAAAGAGGCAGAAATCGAAAGAAGAAATAGGAAAGTTCCTCCAGTTTTCACGAGCTTTTCCTTGTATTTCCTTTTTCGCGCCGTTTCTCGTTCCCTCGTGTTCAGTTATCCATTCGATCGCTCTTCCGACATTTTTCCCCGATTGCGAAGCACCAAAGATCTTGCCCAGTTCTCTCGGCGAGTGTTCGAACGAGATAATGGGCGCGCCGAGGCTATGCAGTTTCCAAGAGGCATCGAAGAGGCAGCCAAACCCTCCACCCGAATCTAGTATAGCGTAGAACGGTAGATTTCCTCTACTCTATACGTACTCGAGTTCCGAAAATCGACACTCGTCTTGCACTCGTTAGGCGATACTGATATTGGCACTAGCCTCGGCTAACGAAAGCCAATTCGTGGCTTATGTGCCTTCAAGTAGTTCCGGGCAGCCTTGGCTGCAGAATACCAAAGCTCGTTCGGTCGGTGTTCTTGGATTCTGCGGCTTAGGTGGGAGTTTCGTCTCATCTTCGTCTCCCATTCCACATCCATACGGTCTCCTTGTTATACTCTGTTCGAATTTTGCGGTTGACATTCACCGGGCGCAGCATCTACCATCAGTGGAGACTAAATAGAGGAATACGAGGGGTCATGAAGATGAGGATGAGGCTAAGAAAAAGACGACGTAGTATTATTGGAAGTAAGAGGAAAGGCGGATAGTGCGACAGGAAGTGTCCATACGCATTACTGGGTATCCTGGTATCAGAGCCACCAACATGTGTGCATGTGAGTCTGTTTCAAGGTCCTCCACAGACCCAGGTCTCTAACCTGCTACCTGACTACCATCCTCCTGTATTCACCTTCTAGTGCCGGTGGATGGTTCGCATTAAGTCGTGGAGAATCTCCCATTCTCGTTCACTGACACTACGAACAATCGAGTAACTAGGGAGGGGTGGAGGCAATAACAAAGCTCCAATTATCTCGGAGATTTGATTGCCTGTGATGCTCCTCGCCCGTTTGCTGGATCGTTACCGAGTAACTAGTGCGTGGTAGACTATTCAGGCTGCTGATACGTCTTTGTTATCGGTACCTGTTTAGTGTAACGAAAAAGTACGAAATCTAATTGCGATCCGTTGGAGGGTCGAATTTATTGTCCTAAGTTTGAACTCAAGACAAGTTCGAACTTCGAACTATTGATTCAAATCAACATAATGCATTGATTATAGAGACCTTAGACGTACTTTACTCGTGCATGCATCGATACTACATGCTACGCGATTCTGGGAACTACTTTAAGTTGGATGTTCTTTCAATCCCGTGAATCTATATCCTTGTGTGGAAACTTTAATTGCGCCATACTGCCTGGTTCAGCCACCACACATACACCATCTACGTGTTTGGTTGTGACGTCAACCGTTATTCGTTAACGAAGACGTCTTTTTGCTTCCGGGGACCCGTGTGCCTTGGCTATAGACGCCTTGTTTTCAGAGGCCACTGCACAGAGTTCCAGGCCAATGCAGGAGTAGAGCGCACAGAGACGTTGGGGTAGCATAGAGACAGAGGGAAGGGTGACTGGACCACTCCTGTACCGCGCAGCCCAGGCACCTGACGGGGATAGTAAAGTTTAAATTGCATCGGTCCGGGCCGATACACGGTTCGGGCCAGCTCGCCAGTTGGCAAGTACAATAATTACCAACTTCCGACCATCACCTACACTGTCCTCTATCCTTACCGCTGGTTAGCCCTTACCGCGTCGTCGAGTCTCATTTGGCCACTCTCGAAAGCTCTCGGCTTTCTGCCGCACCACCTTCTCTCTCCCTGCACCGTCTTCCGCCTTTCGCTATTATCGGTTCTTCCCGAAATTCCAAAGCCGCGATCCTCTCATCGTTCCCTACGGCCAAATCCGGTATAGCGTGAAACCGGTTTTTGAGATCGATTGCGGCAGATGGTGGCATGAATCTCCATTAACTTAGAACGCCGAGGGAAATGACAGCTTGTGGTGCAGTGTGGGATTTCTGTAAACGAGCTTTTTGGAGGTTTTGAACGAACAACACTAGGAGGGCTGACGAGAGGAAGACATGATAAGGCTACAGAAATCTGCAACGTAGTCTACAGGGTAACTATAGAGTTCTCTGAAAAGAATTCCTACCCTCATATTTACTATCGCTGTCCAGGAATTTCGATCGGACATTAACGTTCCCTGATAACACCGGATGGACGTCAAGGTGTAGGACTCATGTAGGAATCAAAAAGTACGCTTTTGGATGGGCGGTCTAACTTTTGCAGGCGCAATACTAAGATTAGGACCGAACAACGAATGCTTTTTTGGACATCATAAGCCTAAACATGGAAACTCACAAATGGACCCTTTGGTGTTGTCAGGGGTTACGTCGGCTGCATGTGCAGCTGTGGCCCTTTGATGTGTCTGGTGATTGACAGACTAATATTTGCATGAATGAATTTTGTTCGATACAAAAGGCGTACAAATCTGCGGGAAAGACTTATTTCCGTAGGGGAAACTTTCACAAGAAGGCACTGCGGCAGCATGATTGTTACGTTCAGATTGTCGTGTTTCCCAATGTGTTTTCAGTTACGAATGGTCTTTGAGAATCCAGCATCGAGTTTGTTTCACCCTTATCCTTTGATATCCAACATTTTCTAAGAAATTTCACGGACACCTCAGCGCAACATCTGTTCCTTGAATTCGTGTGCTCAGTTTACAAATACTTCTAACGAGATAATGGTCACAACGGCCTCCAGGAATGTTCAATCGAGCGCCGGCGTCCTTAGGAAAAGCGCGCTCGTGCTGGGATAACGAGGTCAGACAAGAAGTCTTCCCTCTGCGACTCTGGTATTCATGCACCATAGACGTGAGACAACAAGCCTCGTCGCTGTCCCGTCTGGTTCTTTTCAACACTTCAGTCCTTCGTAATCTGCTGTTTTACTGTTTCTTCGCACAGTATCGCCACTGATGTAAACATCTGAGCGGTAACAGCAGATACGTTGTTGGCATAAATTTCGCTATTGTAGAAACGCAAACGAACGAGTTCAATGCACATTCTTTATCATATAGATTCCTCCAAATTCAGTGAAAAACTCTTTCAGAGATGGAGTCTGAAAAAAATGGTACAAAAATGGAAATACTCCTGTCTGAAAATGAAACTTTATTAATAAACAAATTGAGTAAATAAAAATTGTGAAATAATGAAATAGCTATTCGCACATCATAGTCGGAATTTTTTTTTTCGCCATTAGGTATGAATCTTGCGATGTTTCGATATATTCAAACAGGATGTTTGCAAAATTCATTTATCTATGCGAATTGACAACATAACAGCTCAATTTATAGAAACAGCTTTTGGGCGTTAATCATAGAAACGATGTACAAAATTTGGTTAAGAAATTTTAGATGTTAAAAAATATATGGACTTCTCGCAAACCTCCCAGCGACACAAACTTTGTACCGAAACTTGTCAAGACATTTTTTATCGTTTTGACAAACATCCATTTCGAAGATTTGAGGTGAAATCTTTCGATATTCGTCAAACGCATAACTCCCGTTTTTTGCCCTGGGTCAGTCGGGAGTTCGTGAAAATATTTTTCCACAACGTTCCTGATCAACGAAATTTAAAACCCGCAAGCAGACTCTGTTTCATCATTATCTTTCCACTCGCTCACGCCGCCTAATATTTCGTTAAGGGGGCTGTAACGTCCGAGCTGCGCAATGTATCCGATGTCATAGGTATACATCTATCCGTTACTTTATCTCTGTAAACTTTAACTTTTCAACATCGCATTTACTTGTTCCTGAAAGGGAATGCGATATACGTTAGCGCCGTATCTCATATTTCGTTACATTGTCGGGGAAAATAAAGAGAAAACGGCAAGTCACGGGAACGAAAAATACGTGAGGGAGGAAAAGGCGTCGGGTATGGCTTTCTAATACGAAAACGAACTTGTTATTGTTATGCATCGGACTTTGCTAATGGCGCGGTTGGGAATTGCTCGTACTATATTTCGTGGATCTCGGTGCACAGGAAAATCTTTCTCTTCTTGACTTTTCTTCCCTTGAGTTTAACATGGCTGTGATTCTCGGGCGAATTGTTATCATTTCTCGAAGCATCCTTTATTCCTTCGCCGAGAAAAAAGTTTATTAATGTTACGTTCTGGCCATTTTTTCTGCGTTACAAAATATTCACCAATCTTTAATAAAATTCTTTCATTCAAACTCCCTCATTTATAATAATGGATAATTTATACAAATGGACAATTGTGTTTCGCCTTTCGGAAAATCGAACATTTTATCGGTTTATTATTTCATGGGAAATAAATATAATTGTCAACTTGGAATATGATTAATCGAGCAACGATCCCAAATGGGGTAAATTATTTCTAATACGAAAATAAAAGCCGCCACGTAACATTAACATTTATTATTATGCAAAATCAGTTTTTTCCGCACCTTCCATATGCTTGTGATTTTTTATTTATTTATTTTCTTATTTATTTAATTCGTTTTAATTTTTCAGATTTTTATCCCATTGAGAAGTATTCAAAATTCTCTCTGAATCTCACGTTTGGACAGACGGCCTTTTAAACGGCTCAGAGTGGTGCAGGTGACACTTTGTCGAAGTATCAGAACTGATCCCAGATTCATTTCCATCTCGTCCCTCTATTGCTACACCAGTCTGGGAATCATTACTTGACTTTTTCCTCTGTGCACGTCAGCGGTCGTTACGTCACCAAGAGGATTCTCTGATATAATGACGTACATACCGTCGGTTGCGCGAACCCCGCCGGAGGACTTATAGTATATCGGTCTTCGGGGGGTTCAACGGACGAGCGTAGAACGAAAAAGAGACGAAAGAACAAACGAAGATTTTCCGTTCGTTTTTTTTTTCCTCGCTGTTTCCCCTTTCCCGATCAACGGAACGACCGATTTTACATCCAATCTGGCGCAGCCATCGAAAGCCCTGCGAGCCCTTCATTGGTTTTTGCTTCACGGCGCTCGAAACCCTTTGCAGCGTCAGCCCGAGGTTGTCGACGATGGTTTTGCACCCCCCTCTCACCCTGTCGTCGTTGATTTTCCTCTCCCCGACGAAACATCGCAAAGACACAGAGAATACTAAACCGCGAAATAGATAGCAGAGAGACATTACTTACGGCGTCGTTGGCAACGATCGCGCAACCCACGAAGATGGAGAGGTAATGTAAACGAAAAAAAAAAAAAAAAAAAAAAAAAAAAGCAGGAAAGCAAAACTGCAAAAACGAGATTTCATGAGATTTGCGGGGAAGGAGTGGAAGCGAAGAGCGAGAGCGATGGCGAGAGAAATCGTGAGAGAGATGAAGTGGAAACCAGAATGTGCTTCATGTTCTTCGCGGCGAGAGGAAAATAGCGAAGCGATGTAGTGCTCGGAAAAGCTCCTCCTACCACGGCGGAGCCGTTTGATTAATTAAAACCCGAGCGACGGAATCCCGAAGAACCGCGGATGTTAGCACGAGATCAATGGGCGACGCCGTCCGCTTTACTACGCCATGCAATTTGTTCAGCGCTCCACCGTTCTATATGCCTTTGCCCACTGTCGTTTCTCCGCTGGCTGTTCTGGCTTCAACAGGCCCGCAGACTGGCATAACCAGGTGGCGCGGCGGGTCTATGTAGGGGAGGTGCGGGCAAAACGGGACGCATAAGCGAAAAATGGTTTTATGACGAAAAAAGTGCACTTCAATTGCTTTTGATCGAAAAATTCGATTCCAAATATCAATTTTGAGCGTCGGCAGAAAAAAAAGTGCGGACAGAATGGGGCAGACTCCCAAATTCGGAAATTCGTGTTTTTTTTAACTCGGTGATACTTAACATCATTCTTAATGGTGATTTTGAAAAGAAAAAAAAAATGGTAAAAAAAATTAAGGTAGTCCTTTCGTTAGTATTCGTTCCGCATAAATAGGAGCAAAAGTTAGAGAGAATTGCAAACACTTCTCGATGGTATAAAAATCTGAAAAAATTCATGCACATTGAAGGTACTGAAAAGATGAATTTTGCATAATAATAATTCTAAAATGTTATTAACAGATTTATGAAAAAAATAATTGTTTAACAAATATTTCAGTAACTAAATTTTTTTGTGGATGAAATCGATTCGTTTGTCTTTCTGAATACGTATGAATTATTTCAGATTTTAGAGTTAACTTTGAATTTTCACATATTCACCATGTTTTCGCGAATTAGGGTTCTGTCCCATTTATCCCGCAAAAATAGTTGGAACCGAAAAAAACGCAATCCCGTTTTGCCCGCATGTCCCATTTTGCCCGCATGTCCCGTTTTGCCCGCGCCTCCCCTACATGCACTCTCATTTTTTTCACTCCCTCCGCCGTGTATTTCCCTCGCTTCCGCTCCCTCTCTCGTTCAGTCGCGTGGTTTTCTCAAATTTCCACGGGCGTTATTCGTCCTGCACGAGAAGAATCCGGCAGTCGCCAGGGCGAGCCAGCGCTCTTCGCGCTGGAGTAATTTCTCTCCATCGGGGACAGGTAGTGTTACTCTCGATTCCCTCGTTTTTCCGTCTGGTTTTCCTTTCCGCGTGCCCACTCATTCCGCCCCCTATTCGCGCACCGATCGGGGGGGAAGAGCGACGGGAGCCCCACCGAGAATGGTATTCTCGATTCTCACTCCGCTTCATTTCTTCTCTTTCTCCAGCAGCACCTTAGCAACCTCCTCCCCCTCCTCGCCCACTCCGCAACTTCCTCACCACCACCTTATTCCCCCGACAGATGTAATTTATTTTCTTCGGTGATCGTTCTCGAATTACTCGCCTCTATTTTTTCCTTTCGAGTTTTCTTCCCTGGCTCACGAGCTTTCGTTTTATTTCTCGGCCACGAGGATACAATCGCGTTGGGAGTGATGGATTTTTGTTGCCCCGTTTGGGAGACAAGGGAACGCCGCCTCAGTGATAGACCGGGGGTGTGTTTGTGTTCTTTCAGTGTTTTCGCCGCGGTGCGGATGTACGGGAAGAATCTGAGGGAAAAAAGCTTACGGTTAACGAGATTAGGTCGTGCGCAAGCTCAGCAGCGCGTGTCAATTCAAACCCGATCAACCGAGTCGTATATTTTCGATCGACTATACTGGGAAAAAAATACCATGGTATTTGTGACGATAGTAACGTAGTTAAAAATTTATAATATGAGGGGCCATATTTTATAGCTTCCTAAACATTTTTAAATGATCCACCATAAAATATTGTTGATGCACCTAACGGAAAAATATTTTTATGGTTTTACTGTTATCCGAGGTGCAACTATTATAGATTAAAGTTATATGATTTTCACATGGTCGGTTTAGTCTAATAAACAAATTGATATGTCTATGTAAATATGACACATAATAGTATATTTTTTATTAGTTACGGTAACTATAAAAGCATCGGTGTCCTCAAGGGGAAACATATCTTATAGTAAAAATATGGTGAATTTGAACATGTATTGATCTGAATGTATTATCTACTGACGATGCTCGAGAGATGGAATGATAACACTTTCTTACAATAGTAAAAAAGTCACCCGAAAAAGCCCATATTATTCCAAAGGTTTCATCTTCGATATGATCGTAAGAGATTTCATTCTGATTCGATCAATACACAAACATGTAGTTTCGTCCATTGATAGTGCAGAGGCAACTCGGAGAACTATGTTAAATTGTTAAGCTCTTTACCCTCAAATGGCCATGGATAGTTGGCTCAATCGAAAGTTCAAAAATCCTTCAGCTCGCTGTTAGTATTTTATTACAAACGAGTGAGCGTCACCAGTTTCGATAAAGCGCAGTGTTGTGCTTGATAGTCCACTGGAAAAGGCTCGGGACAGGTTCGATAAGCGGATTTCCTAGTTTTCCTCACAGCAGTTCAAACATGGCTAGTAATCGCTAAGGGCAATAATGTTGTTAATGAAAGGCGAGGCTGGAAGCACAGCAGTAGCGTGCGATGCAGCTTGGATGAAAACTTTTTGGTCAGTGCATGTTGCCTCCGTGAATATTATGGAAAAGATATATAGATATAAGATTTATGATGCAAAAGGGTGAAATAGTGTACTTAACAACTCAAAAGTTAGGTCCCAGAGTGTGAGAGAGAGCTCACGTTGCAGGGCACTAACGGGAGTTAGGATGTATAACGAAGCAAGCGCTACAGACGTAAAAGAGTGCTTTCAAAGGTCTTAGTCCGGCGCAGATCGTTACAAAAGTTTTAAGAAGCCAACATCGGGTACAAAGCAAGGAAGAAACAACCTCGTATAGACCTCGATAGGTCCTGTCGACGAATCAGATTTTCTCACTCGCCGGGATTAGTATAATTTTCTCACCTAGCCTGGAGAAGTACCCCATGAATTAGTCGGTACTGAACATGTTGTTTAAGGAGAAAAAATGAAGCATGTAGAAGGTACTGAAAAGATTGATTTTGTATAATAATTATTCCAAAATGTTATTAACCAATTAGTGAAAACATGAATTGTTCAACAATTTACCCGGCACCCCAACTTTTTTTTCTGATGAAAATTATTCATTCATTTTTCTGAATAAGTATGCATTTTTTCAGAATTTTGTCTAATTTTTTAAAATTGCAGTTTTCGCCGCTCATTTTGCTTAAAGAATGCATTGTTAAAAAATTAGACAAAAATCTAAAAAAAAGTGCATACTACCCTTCATTTAAGGGACTACCTCCTTAAATTTGTTCTGATTCAGTCGAATAGTTTACAAGTTACGATAATATGAATTTTTGGCTTTCCAAACCATTCTGAGTATTCTGACATGAAAATGTCAACAAAAAAAATGTTTTCACTGAAGCAAAACTTCCTCTATGAGGTACCAAAAACGATTATTGTTTTCTGATGCTCCCCTCGTTTCTACCCACCGTGGCAGCCTCTGCAACTTTGAACAAATCCTTACTCAAAAACGCATCACATACCCCATCAGCACAATACAATTGTCTGCATATACTAACGTTAACACAGTTACGACGTATTCGTTCATTTAGCAAACATCATAATCATCCACCCAAAAGAAAAAAAGTAGCCATTCCTTTTTGGCCCTCGTCTCGTTTCTCCTGCCACTTTGCGCTAGACTCACTTTTTCACGTACACTCGACGTCCGAATAACGAGTACGCATCCTCGAGATCTAATAAATAATACCCCCGTCCCGCCACGTCGCTGCTGTCTTCTTCGTTGGCTTCCGTGCCTTCCACTCTCAGTGTCGCCTCTCACTCGTTCGCTCCCTTTTTCGCCTTCGTTACGCCGGCCCTCGAGCTCTCCGCGCTCTCAGGGGGATTGCGAACCGCCACACGCTGGTGTAACCTCGCTCTCTGTTGTGCGGTGAAACACTAACTGCCGTACCCCGTGTACATGGCGGCGTATATGCCACGTTGTACATGGCGCAGTAGCGTGCTAACGAAAACGACGCCAAAACCTTCCACGAGATTAATTGGTATCATTCGCCGGGTGCCTTAGCCACGAGTCACGTATAACTTCGCTCCTCCAGAATCAACTTAGAAATTTTCGCAAGAAGTAAGGAAAGCCACGGGCACTTTTTCGTCGTTAAGTTTTTCCTTTTTTTTCCTTTCGCTATGCGTACTCTGCAGATGGCTCTAATGTATCGTCGGAACGACGCCGCGAGTATTTTTCCCTCGCTCTGCGGGACGCCACGTAATTTTCGTGTTTTTACGTGCTTCACTCAGTTTCACGTACACATAATGGATGACCGAATAAGAGTAACATTGAAAGGTAAATTGATTAATATAAAATACATTAGGTAAAATATGATCAGGAAGCGCAAATATCCCGCACGCACAACGTATCAGCACCTCGAATTTATGGCGTACGAATAAATAAAAAATTATAATATTGATAACAATAATAATACGAAAAATTTAATAGGCACTTCTGTGCGTTTTTGCAAAACGTGAGTGCCCAACACTTTTTTTAAGTACAATTTAACATCGCTTCGCGCATTTTGTCATTTTTTTCGCTCTCTTCCTCTTTCCGTATTAATTCTCTCTCGATATTTTTCCGTAATTACGATGTTCGCAACGACAAAACAAATCAATGCGTATAAAAAGACCAAAATGCGCACACAAACCGGTACTCGAGCCTATCTATAGAACACAAACGCGACATAATAAAATATAATGAATAAATAAAATAAATAAAATTTAAAAAAACCCAGGCAATTAGAAATTATAATTTATAGCCGGTACAGAAAAAAATGTATTGCGTATATATTGTCAATAAATCGAGATTGCTACCACTACCAAAATACATTTATTTTATTTCATTAATACTTTCGTCGATAATATATGCAATTTTCAATACACATTTTGCCAGCAAAATTCATTTGACCGAGTTTGACCAATAATGCGAAAATTGAACATCCGATACTTTATGCCTTCCTGTCGGATCGCTCCTCGAAAACAACATTTTTATTGCCATCGTTTGCCTTTTTCATTCCCTAAGCGTAAAACAAGTCATGTCGGGTCGCCGGCGAATTGCCACGAGTGTCACGAGCCGCTCGTACAGGCATAAATGTAAGTTACCGAAAACCCGAAAGGGTCGTAAATGTATACGAGTAGCCTGTATTATATTGTAGCCTTATATTGTGACCAACGGAACCCGGACCATCCCCTGCCTTGACCCCCTGTAATACCGGCGCGTCGCTCCAATTTTTGCGCTCCATTAAACAACGTCATTCGATACGCATCGGCCGCAACATTTTCCGCCTCGACCTCGATTCGGAAGGTTAACGTAGTGGGTTTCCGGCACAGAGGAGGGAAAAGCGGAGAGCCGCGTGTAGAGCGAAAACGTAGCGCCGGAACTGTGTGTCTGTGTGTGCGGTCGCGCCACGGGGATTGTGGGATGTCGGGGGCTCTCAAGTCTCGGGGGGTGGTATTCGGCGTCGCGGGCGACGAGAGAAATTCAGAGAGCAAGTTCTGCGATTACGGGGAATATGGACCGGTGCGGTATGACGGACCAGTACGCGTCGACCCGCACGGAAACATTAAATAACATTATAAAAAATTATTATTATTGTTGTTAAAAATCATTCAAAATTATTATTATTATTATTATTGTTGTTAAAAATTATTCAAAATTATTATTATTATTATTCAAAATTATTCAAAATTATTATTATTATTATTCAAAATTATTCAAAATTATTATTATTATTATTATTATTATTATTATTTAAAATTATTTATTTTGTTTATTATTTTTTGTAAATACAAACGCGTACGTTTACTTGTGGTGACGTCAGTGAGGTAATTAGGTGTCACACTCAATAAAAAATTAAACAACGTTCCACGAATTTCCCCTTTTTCAATTGTAACGTTATTCATTTGACAATTAAAAGAGGCGAAAAAACGACATTTATAACTCGGTTCTTGGAATATCTGTGACTCGCATCACGCAGTGAGCACATTTAATTATAATTGCAGCTGACGATCTGTAGCAGCTAAAAAAATTAAAAATGATGGTTCAACCGAGGTTCGGTAATACGAACCACCATTTTATATTGCAATTTCATTGCAATAATTCGATTGAATTGATTTCTATTATTTGCATAAAGAGTGCCAATTAAGCATTAATTAAAAATGAAATGTCCAAATTGAATATGACGTCATAAACGATGCACCCATTTCCAGGAATTGGTGCTTGGGAATCGCAAAATCTATCTAATTTTTTTTTCTTGTATACTGAGTTCGCAGAACGTATTGTTTCATTCTTCAAACATTTTTAGGTGGTCCATGTAGTCGACTTTTTTTTGGTCCATATTACCAATCCTCGAAAAAGGCGTGGGACTTGTGGACCACCGCGCAACGGCCGTGAAAAAGAATCTCAAAAATATTTCAGTGCCATGGATTCATCTTTGGAAGTAGAAGATAGAGGCCATGACATTTAGTGGTCCATATTCCCCGGGATTACGCTATACAGTAAACAACGGCATCGCCGCGCGTCGCACGTCTTGTCTGAATCTCACTCCGCTTCGTTTCTTAACCGTTCCGTGTGGTAATACTCGAGAGAGAATCTCGTCGACGCGTGTCACAGCGTCGCGACGAAAAACAAAAGTGACTTTTATACACCCGGTCCTGGCGGAACTATTCACGCTCAGTGCGAACTGAGCAAAATAAAAATAACCGAGGACAAAATGTACTGACTCGTGTTGAATAATCGCGCATGTCTTCGTCATTCGAAGAATCGCGCATGTTTTCGACATTTTGTTAATACATTACGCGTTATATTAATTTGAATCAAATTTTCTAAGCGGGAATCGGAATGGAAAATCCAGTTGGATCCCGTACACAATTTCTACACGGGATGTTATTTTGGTGATAAATTATTTTTGTCGCAATGTTATTTTGGTGATAAGTTATTTGTGTCGCCATGTTATTTTGGTGATAAGTTATTTTTGTCGTCATGTTACTTTGGTGATAAGTTATTTTTGTCGCCATGTTATTTTGGTGATAAGTTATTTGGTGGTAAATTATTTTTCGGTAAGTTATTTTGTCCCAGTTATTTTATCGAAGTTATTTAGGTATGGGACCGTTTTCTATGAAGATGCAAAATTAAACACACGTTAAATTATATACACACTCAATTACACCGAGCTGGCGTTGAAGAGATTACGAAATCAAAAGAATCTCAGTTATCCGTAAGAAACAGGGAAATTATACGACCAGTGCACGAGGGTGTCTTAAATCCAACAGGGGTAGCGAACTAATTGCGATGAATATTTATATTTATACATTCATGCAAATGAAAATACTAAGAAGTTTAAACTGATTATAAATGTATGTAATCATCGTTAGAATATAAATAGCATTTATTTAAAAAATATATTTAATAATGCCCTAATAGCAGCCATCACTAACACAACCCCTAGAATGCACTGCAAAATTTACCCCGTGTGCAATGTTTATGTCAAAGTGACCTTTTTACTGTTCTTTTTATAATATATCTAAATTGTAATGAGAAACCTACGTGGCTTTTCCGTACGTCTACCTACGTGCACCGCACAGTTCTGCCTCCAAGCGAAAGGGGTGCATTCTTTTTATCAGCTTTTATGAGATTGTCAGCAAAAGCCACGGCGACAAAACTACAGCAAGTAGCGCGTGCACCTTTTTAAAAGGAGAGTCGCACGCGACTGCCCCGCCTTCATGTGTTGGAAGCTTTTTGTCGGCTCCCATGCAAACCTTGCGCTGAGAAATAATTAGAGCCAACCGAATTCTAAGCTGCGTGTTCAGTTGGCTCAAAGTAAATGTAATGCAGGCACCTGAACGTACCTTCGTCCGATTGCACGATACGGTTACCCCAAGGTCACCATCAGTTTTCCCGTAGCTGCTCTCACGCGAGCTTCAGCCATTAACATTCAATTAGCGTAATTAATCAAGAGCCGTGGTGCGACCCGACCCTAAGTATTAAAAATAAATTAATTCCTCCTGATAAAACGGCTTTTAGTTTCAGGGAGCCAAAAGCTTACCTGAATTGTAAGCCATCCTTCCGCGTATTATCTCAAAACGCGAGCCCATAATTTGCGACGTTATTTGAGAGAAAATAGCTTTGGAATTTTTTAGAATTGGCGGGGGAAGTGACGCTGCCTCTTATAGTACTCCTTGCGACCAATATTCACTTCGCGTAAATTCGAGGAATATGAGAGAGAATTGCTAACACTTCTCGATGGTATAAAAATCTGAGAACATTCATGCATATTAAAGGTACTGAAAAGATTCATTTTGCATAATAATGACTCAAAAATTTTATTATAAATTGATGAAAAAAAAATACTTTAGCAAATATTTCAATATTTAACAAAATAATTATTTTATTTTTCCGTATACGTATGGATTTTTTCAGATTTTCATCTAATCTTTAAAATTTGTACATATTTTCCATACAAAAACACAAATTTCAAAGATTACATAAAAATCTGAAAAAATTCATACGTATACAAAAAAATAAAGAAATTATTTACATGCAAAAAAACTTGGCTCGTCCAAATATTTGTTAAACAATTTTTCTTTCATGAATTTTTTAATAACATTTTCGAATTATTATTATGCAAAATCAATCTTTTCAGTGCCTATCATGTATATGCATTTTTTCAGATTTTCAGACCATCGAGAACTGTCTGCAATTCTCTCGCACTTTTCTCGAATTTACGCAAATTTAACACTTCACGTTCTTACATCCTTAAGAGACGATAAACCGAATAAAAAGTACGCTTGGAATCAACGAATAGTTTTCACTTTCAGCCACCAGACCAACGATGACTATCAATGAAGAATAAAAGGCTCTCGCATGACGGCGCAAATAGGCTGAGTTTTGATGGTGTACCGAAGAAGAACAAAAAACCACAAGAAGCCATGGCGACTGGAAAGGGGTACGGCTGAGCTCAGGGGTGAAACGCAGCACGTTTATCTCACGCAAGGCTGAATCACTACAGTCGGGTGTAGGTGGCCCGGGTGCCGCACCCCCGTCGGTCTTTCCGCGTCCCCCCCTAGTGATGTTTGCACCCAGGTCGACGTCAGCACAGTCACCTCCATCTGCGTGTCGTGCGAACGTGGTACGCGCTCATTTGCGCATTTCCCCATTATACACCGCTTGGCCCGCGAGGACTGCGGCCACGACGACGCCCATTACGTTATTAGATTTTAATCTCGCGCGCCCCCCGCGCTATACCGGTAATATCAGCGAGCTATGCGAGAACACCCCGACCATTTTCGTTCTTCAACCGCGCGCAGTACAGAAACGGGGTGCAGGGCGATAAAGACAGGACGCGCATTACGTGCACTACTGTTAGTGTACTATATTGCACAGCGCTCCTCGTAATCTACGTCTTCATTAGACTCCCCGAGAGTACCTAGTAAATCGTTGAGTTCTGTCGGCGCGAATTCCCTACGTACTTCATCGTTTTCGCGCCCATATTTCACCGCTCTTACAATGAATAAGGTAAACGGCCCAGTTTCGGTCACTGTCCCGATTTCGGTCATCGAAATTACATTAAAATTAATAGTAAATGTATTTTCCGGCAAAAAAAAGAAGATTACGACCATATTGACGACCCAGTTTCGGTGACTGTCCCGGTTTCGGTCATCGAAATTACATTAAAATTAATAGTAAATGTATTTTCCGGCAAAAAAAAGAAAATTACGATCATATTGAAGAGCGTCTTGGACTCGTCATTACTGCCGAAATACGTATAGGGTAAAAGTACCATTTGTGGCCATTTTCACTGTGATTCATTTGAAATATTTGTTTTTCCAAATTCGAATGCTGATACCTCGAAAGTATTCATATAAATTGATAAGAGTGTCAAGCCCATTTTTGTTGTATTTAACAACATAAACAATGAAATCCTTTTAAACTTGGTGGCCACAATTGGACCAAAGGTGGCCAAAAACGATACTTCTACCCTATGTGCATGAATCTTAAAATTTAAAAACATTGAAGTGAGTGGCGCAACGTGTTTTTTTGAGGTTATGTTTTAGTTTCGGTCATTTGCGATATGCGGCATGGAGGAGATCGAAGGTGATCGACACCCCAGCAGTCGAGTGGTGTCATTAAAATAATAATTTAAATAAGATAATGTAATCATTGAACGTAAATAATGATTGCATCATATTCAGAAGGATTTATTGTATGCATTAGAACAGTCTGTTTTCGTCATTTCGATAGAACCCGTTTATGAATAGCGGAAAAGACGAGCCTAGGCTCTAAAGATGACCGAAACTGGGACGTTTACCTTATAACACAGCGTAGAAAAAGTGCAGCCACGAATTTTGACCGCGTCATTTTGAATTTTTATTCAACCGCCTCGCTCCGGGGATGCGATATATACGCGAGTGGGGAATTGATTTAACGTCAATCGCTCCGGCGAAACGTTATTTATTCGGTGAATGCGGGGGGCAAAATTGGCTGCCGAGTAACCGACGTGCACAACAGTGTTACATTTTTCCAATCTCGCGTCCCTCTTCCAGGCTTGTCGGACGTAACTGTATTCAGATTCCGATGGCTTAGGCGGGTATTCGTAAAAGCGGATGCTATCGAGTGTGCATCTCGTTTCCTTGCTTGAAATACACCTGGAACGCCGACGTTCGCTCGGGCAAGTGGAACGTATAGATATAATAACGGTCAGGGTAATAGAGGGCTGCATAAAAATCAGCACTGCTTGCTTTGAACACTCTTGCAATATACTGCCACCTGTGTAAGGTGAACGTCGCAATAACCGAGCTTCAAGCGGGCAGCGATCTACACACCCTCGTCGCAAATACGAACTTTCGGCCCTAGTGGCATAATATATACTATTTAGTACTTCAGGCGTCGAGCGACGCTGCCGCGTCTCTTGATACAAATAATTCTATACCGAACACAAAAAATGATCGATATTTCTAATAATTCCCTGACAACACCAAACAGTCCATTTGTGAGCATTTAGTACACTAAAGTTCACTACCTGAGTTTCCATTTTTAGGCTTACGATGATTAGGCATTGAGCCTGCAAAAGTTAGACCGCTAATTAAAAAATGTACTTTTAGAATCCTACATGAGAAGTACACATTGACTTCCATCCGATGTTATCAGGGGTTTCGGTATTTCCTGTAAATTAAGCGATTATTTATATCATAGATGGATATTTCTAGTGGACACCGTACTTTTTAGTCACGGCAGCGAAAACTCGAACAAAAATGACATATTGCATATTTCCGTATTGTTCTACGTAAATGAAACACCGTTTGATTCCCAGTAAAATGTAAAGGGGCTAAAATGAATTCCAGTCAAATGTAAAGGGAATTGGATGCATTTTTTTCGTGTACAACAGCGAATATCGACTCTGATGAAAAGTGTGGAACCTCTGAAAAAATCCATGGCTCATTGAAAGCACGAATATTACGAAATGCTGAAACCAGTCTACACAGCTGCATTTTTAGTCGATTCGTGATATTCAATTGAAATACTGCGCAGGTAATTAGACCCGGCACATAACAGGAGAAGGAAAACTGCAGGTCTTTAATTTCCAATAATGTGACGTAATGCGACAGTTCACATAATCATTACTGTCAAAAAAAGATCTGCTCATTTTGTAACGAGATTCAGTTATATAAAAATTAATAATTTACTGCAGCTGAAAGTTTCGCTAGATTGAAAACGTTAATTCGTACATTCATTCACGTCCCGTTTCCATTCATTCCCGCCACAGCGCTCATTCGCCGATGGTTTGAACGTATCTCAGCATATCCTTCATTTTATCACGGGTAACAGATAATTCCAATTTCAAAGCTACCACAACATAAATGTCTATCAATACTCTTGACGTCCGACTTTATACACGGAGAAAAATAATGAGAGAGTGATGACAAATCTTGTTCTGTATTAACGAATTTTTTGTTGTCCCAGCAAAATGTTTAGCTACCACAGGCATTTTTTTCCTGCCGTAGCAAATCTTTTGTTGTCACTCCTTTAACATTTTTCTCTGCGCACATTTGACGATTTACACTTTTATTATTGTGTGCTCAACCGTTGATTCTCTAACGTACCCCATACTTTCTATAATCTACATTCATTTAGTCTAAGAAACCTGCAGCTTGGCTAAAACATCAAGAACGAAGACGAACCTCGGAGAACGTTACGACGCTCTTTGCTCACCGTGCGCGTTCGTTAGACCCGAAGATCGTCGCGCGCGGATCGACCAAGTCGCAAAACGGGAATATCGAGAAGCTGCTGCCCGGGTAACAGGAAGAATGGACGTGAATAAGTGAACCGGAATCCGTTCAGCGAGTGATGGACGCGAGTGGCGGGGCGTCGGGGTGGCGGCAGAAGCGTAGCAAAGGCAAATCGGATGTGGAGTGGAGGAGCCGAGCGTGATATGGACGTGCGATTGGCTTTTTCCAGCTTCTTTAACGGCGAGTCAAGCACCGAAGGGTTTTCCCCGGTATATCCGCGCGCGCTCGCCCGCGCACGGAGAATCGAATTCGCTCTTCTCTTTGCGGATCCTCTGTCCGTGATCCTAGCTCAGCCGAGACATACGATCGGGTTAAGAAGACAAGGAAGATGTAGAGTAATATTACTCTTTCTCGAGTCCTCCTTTGCCCGCGTCTCATTCAGCCGCGTCGCGAGATCTCCGACCGAGGAGAGATCACTCGTTGGATTCTGGCGTGCACTCCGGGTCCAAGATTCATCCCCTCCGCCGAGCTCTCACGGGGTAGCTCAACCCCTTCGCGCCCGCATCGATCCCGCGGAAAATCGTAAAAAGCTCCGTGCGCGTCACAACGCGGGGTGCGCTGTACAGTGTGATCCAGAATCCCCGCACCAAACGAGTCCAGAAAGTCCCAAATGGTCTCGGGAACGCGTGTGCAAAATTTGAGATTTTTATTCCCAGTAGTTTTCGAAAGAGAGCCAATTTGTTCTTAACTTGCTCTTAATTCGCCCTCAACTTGCTCTCAACTTGCTCTTAATTCGCCCTCAACTTGCTCTGAACTTGCTCTTAATTCACCCTCAAGTTACTCTCAACTTTCTCTTAATTCGTCCTTAACTTACTCTCAAGTTGAGTGCGAATTAACAGAAAGTTGAGAGTAAATTGAGGGCGAATTAAAAGAAGGTTGAGAGTAAGTTGAGGAAATTTTACTGTCAACTTGATCTTAATTCACTCTCCACTTACTCTCAACTTGAGTACGAATTATAAATTCTTTAATAAGTCGCCCTCTCGACTTGAGGGCGAATTAAGAGAAAGTTGAGAGTAAGTTGAGGGCGAATTAAGGGAAAGTTGAGATTGACTGTCATAAATCGGCTCTCATTCAAAAACTACTGGGACTAAAAATCTGAAATTTTGCACAGGCGTTCCTGGGACCATTTCGGACTTCCGAAACTCGTTTGATGCGGGGATTCTGAATCACCCTGTATAACATCGCGCTCTTAATATTCCAGGAGACGAGACGTACGAGATTCGGCGGGCGTGGGGCGGGGGGTCTGAACCAATTCTCCCGACTTATATTATGTGCACGTATTCCGAACTTACGACGCTGTACACTGCAGCCGTCCCGGCGATTTCTCGGCACCGCCACCGACGAGCGCCGCGTGTCCATCTCACTGTGCTTTGCCGGCCGGGCGAACTCGGGAATGGCTGTTTTTCAGCCGGAGAACATTCGTCAGGACGCTCCTCGCCAGCAGCGGGCAAAGAGCGCGCGCGGGATGCGATGTATATATTCGCGTGGTTTGGAAAAACCGGGAAGGTACACCGGCGGCAAAAGGATGAAGCAGCCGCGCCGCACCAGCCCGCACCGAGAGACGGATGGTTGTTTATCACCACCGGAATCGCTACGAAAGACTCTTCGCAAGATCTACGAGCATTCGCTTCGTGGGTTACGACGGACGAGCGAGCGGAGGAGATCGCGGAAGCAAACTGGCTATACGCTCACGGTGGTGTGAAAACAGAGAATGGCTATTCGGTGGCGCACTGTATTAAACTTTCGGCACGGAGTGGAAGGAATCTGCTCACCGCGGTGTATCGAAATCTTGATTCTATTTGAGGTTGCTTTGTCGGTACGCCGGAGTCATAGACGTCAGAGTCGGAGACTACATAAAAAATTAAGACCCTACCTATCTCAACCATACCTAACTTAACCACACCTAACTTAACCCTACCTAACTTAACCCTACCTTACTTAACCTTACCTAACTTAACACTACCTAACTTAACCCTACCTAACTTAACCCTACCTAACTTAACCCTACCTAACTTTATCTTACCTAACTTAACCTTAGCTACCTTAACCCTACCGAACTTAACCCTACCTACCTTAAACCTACCTAACTTAAACCTACCTAACTTGACCCTACCTTATTTAACCCTACCTAACTTAACCCTAGGTATTTTGTAAGGTGTAAGGTATTTTGACCTCAGCAGTAATAACTCCAAAAACATTTGTGAATTTGTTTTCTAAAATCGTAATTATATTACGATGACTTCTTGTGATTAGAATAATTTTTCATGTCGATTTGATTTCACTTTTCACAATCATTTATTTTGGAAGAATCAACGACTTAAACAACATCCTTAATGTAGAACCACATGAACCATGTAAAGAAACGTCGTTTTTTGCTTCCTCATACAGCAAGCTTCGTTTTCATGAATTTTGATACTGCAACTTGGCGAGAACCGATAGATTGGTTCCAATTTTATCACAATTTCATTTTTTTCAAATGTCTCTAATCACTTCAGCCTCTGTAAATTCCAATGATATCCGCGGATCGATATTTCGAAACGGGTACTGCAGCCTGGAAAACCAATACGCGGCATTAAAAAAGTCCATCCGTGACAGAATATATAGTAAGCAAAAAAACAAAAAAGCGGACCTACACGGTAGAACCAGGGAGAGAAAAACGCAGTAGCGCACGGAGGGCAGAAAAATTACGGAGGTGAGAGAAGCGAAGGGGCATAAGTTAGGAGGGGACTACAAAAATCGGAAAACAACATCTGGCCACAATGTACACGCAAAACCCATCGCGGGGTTTTCTTTATTTGCTGTTGTGGATATAGCGGCGCCGACTGTAGCGAAGAGTTACGTACACACGTGGCACTTCGGTGCACGTACTACTCGCACGCCCTCTCTTTTCCAATATAAACGGGAGGAAAAAAAGAGCGGCAACGGAAAAAAAAAAAATGTTCGGCGAGCCAAGGGTTGCCGGTGGCGCGGTGCATGCCGGGGAGGCTTCATGTTCGGGGAGTAGAGGCGAACGAGGGCGTAATACCTCCGCGAGGAAGAGAAATCGTCGTGGCGTAACGAGCTCTCGACTCTTCATCACTGGGCTTCGAGCTTTCTCTATATCTATCTTCGCGCTGTGCTTTCCTGCACTCTCTTATATGCCTCGACTCCCTTACTCATCTCTATCTCTCGACCCCTCCCCCCCCCCCCCCCCTCTTCCCTCGTTGCTTCTCACTTTCCGCTTGGATTCTATTTTCACCATAGGGGACGCGACGAGAAAAGGCCAAAGGGGGAAAGGAAATCAGGAAACGGAGAGAACGAAAAATTCGTTGCACAGATTTTTCAAGAGTCCTCGGCGAGGGACGCAAAAAGAATGGAAGGAATGCTCGTGTGTGGGATGTACGAGAAGCGAGAAAACAGGAAAACAATAATTCCTCAACGAATTCTCGCTCGCATATCGTTCACTTATCTCTCTTACGAAATGCCACATGGCGTCCTGCAGTGTCGAGCATATCCCGAGTGGAAATTTATGGCCTCTTTTTTGGTCCACGAAAAGGCTTTACAGCCTTTGTTAAACCTCCGGAGGTGGCACATATTACCCATTTGTAGATTCAACGTAGATTCCATTTGAAGTCAACGGAGGTTGAGAGGAGCTTGAGAATGATCCACAGACTCTCGGATGAATCTCGTTAGACTATACAGCCCTGGCAGCACCAAAGGGTCCATTTGTGACCATTCAGTACACTAAAAGTCCTCTACCTAAGTACCTAGGTTTCCATTTACAAGCTAATGTTGTCGTCATTGAGTGCTAATCTTAGCATTGCGCTTGCAAAAGGTAAACCGCCGATTCAAAAGCGTACTTTTCAAATCCTCACAAGAGAAACAAGACTTAAATCCGGTGTTATCAGGGCAGGTTGAAGCGAGAGTCACGGTTCTGCATAGAACCTCTGCAAGTGGCAGTTATTACCCATTTTCATATTACACGAAGGCTTTTCGGATATTCCGTATTTCAACTCGGGATACAGTTGAAGCCGTGAATGCGATGGATTTAAAACGTCCGCGGTTTTGTTGCACATATGCAGGCAGCCACGGTGGTGCCCTCGAGAGAGGGAGAGATCGATCTCGACTCCTCCACAACTTTGAGGGTCGTCGCTTGTAACAAGAGCATCGACGCAGCTGGGGTTTCAGGGGCGAGTAGGAGTTCAGAGGCCACGGTGAACATAGACCACGCTGCAAAGGGGTTGTTACTCTGTCGACCTCTGCTTTCCATGTGCACACGTTTGGCGTGCTTCAGAGGTTTGAATCTTGAAAGGGTCAATCGTGCGAGTGCCAGCCGAGGGAGACCGTGAGGGACGTGGAAACAAGAATGCACAATGTGTGAACGAGGGTGCGAGGAGGAGGGAAACGGGCGCCGCGAGGTTTTCGACTCGCCGTATGGTCCCATATGGCGCGAATTTATAAATAACGGACGGCGTGTTCTATTGTGGGGCGAGCTGAAAGAATCGGGATGGGAAAAAGAGCGTCGTGCTCTGTCTCGTGCTGTTGTTCCTCTACAAGCAATATTCCTTCGTTCTTTTGAGATTAATTTATGCCATTTTGAGACAGAGTGAGAAGCTTAAGGTTCAGCCTTGTAGCTTGACTTGAGAAAATACACAATATGCTTCCAAGCGTGTATCGTGCATGTGTGGGTGCTGCATGTTTTTAACGAGTTGCAGGCTCCGGACGTGAGAGAAAAAGTGGCGTTGCGGCCTTAGTCCGGTTGAATGTGTATCATAACTATAAGTTATGCCGGTGTTTCCGCTTCCGTCGTATCTTTCATAGGACAGGGAACACATACAAACGGGTGGTGCGACCAAACGTGAAGAGAAGGGCCTGGTGAAAACTATGATGTTTTCATCTTAGGACTATAATGCACACGTAAAAGACCAACCGAACTGTAACATTTATTTCTTAAACTTTTACGAATTTGCAACTCTGTTCAAGACTACGAAATCATTTTTTTAGATACAGCTTGGGAATTTTTATCATATCTTTTTCTCTCCCTTTACTTCAACTTTTCAGCATGGAAGGTGTAGTGATACGTAGTCCGACATAACGGATGCCTCTACGGGTACTACAAGGCAGACAAATTTTTGATGAATGATGACAACAACAAAAAGCAACAACAACAAAAATGTAAGGGATGTTTGTGAACTGAAGAATAGTGGGTGGGAGAATGCACGGAGGCTTTGGGGAAGCAGGCTGCGCGTGAGCTCTACTGCCAACAGGCCACCAGTTTGCCCATCGGGTCAACGAAACATATGGATCCCAGACCTGAGAAGATTATATGAATATGCCGGCTCTACTGTGCACTTGAGCTCCTAAATCACAGCTAAAACCGACCACGGTCCCTCTTGCGACCCGCGCGTATTATACTAGATACGTGAATAAATGTGTTATATCATTTGTATACATGCGCTGCAGTACACAGGGGAAACTTGCAGTTTATCATCCTGTAACGAAGGTCGCTGGCGGAAGGTGGGAAAGAGGAGTGACAGCGGCAGTTCCATAACGTAAGCCTCTTATCAAGACTCTCTCGTTGCTCTCAGCAACTCTAAGTAGCTCAGCATTCAATGCGCGAAATCGCGCAGTTACACGGATATCGATGCCTATGCCAAGTGTAGGAGATTCGAAAGGAAAATAAAGCTTCTGATCCTGATTAGGACGTCAAATTCCCTTCCGCGCTTTCAGCTCGCATTTTTGTCGTAACGTCATGACCCCGTTTTAAATCCAGTGTAATGTGCTCAACCTACTCTTTACTCAACGAACGAAGATATTCCTGAGTTTGGATCAATCCGTAAAACGGTTCGGTATTTTATGATATTGTGATTTTTTTTAAATGTGTCGCTGTGGATTTTGCAAAAATTCAGAAAGTAAGCAAAAACTTTGTACTTGAGATTTTTAAATGTATTCAAAACTAGGATACAAAGTACAACTTTGCACATAGCTTTCTCCGTAATTTAAATTTTTCGCAAAGCTTCCTCTACCAGGAAGCCAAAAATAATAAAGGAACTTCATCAGAGGTGGCTTTGCGAAAAATGAAAATTAATCAGGAAGCAATGTGGAAAATTCGACTTTGCATCGTAGCTTTTCGATTATTCGCGCGAAAGAGGAAAAAATAATAGGCTAAATTTCGAAAATCATTGGACAGGAAGATAAATTATATGTCACACAAATCATATATCACCCGAATCTCCTCTGCTCACCAATAATAGATGAAGAAATATCGGTCTATCCTGATATGACGGTAATTGACATTCAACGTCGTCCTCCAAGGACCGAGAGACGCAGGGCCCGGGCTTTCCGCCAGAACGCTGCAAAATGGTCTCCAGAGGTCGTTCCCGTGAGACCGGAAGTTTCGGGGATTCAGATTGGAGATTGCGCTCGTGTGGATATCGTTGACGTATTCGTGTCGCATCAGCCGCGCCGAAGCTGAGCAGTGCGGTAGACAAAGGAGAGCGCAGAGAGCCGCGGGTAACGTGATCACCTGTATCGCGTGACGGGCCGACCTTTCGAGAACGGCCAATTGCAGGTCACGTAAACCCCCGCTGCGGACCGTCTTCGCCACGGCAGAGTGGGTATTACGGGTTTTAGCTTGCAATAGAAGAGGCCGGGGTGACATGAAACACATTTGGTTTTTTTTTTTTTTTTCGATGACTTTGAGACATGATAAAAAGGCTGCAAGTAGGTTTTAAGGTGTACCGGTAGGGTGGTTTATAAATGTTAAATTTCCAAATTTGTATTTCAAATTTGAACTCGAATCAAGCATTCTTCCCCAGCAACCTCTAAAAATGCTTCGATTTCGTTAAAGTTTTGCAGTTTTTTTGTTATGTGAAATACTTTGAAAGTGCCTAAAATAAATTGAAAATGTTTCATTTTCATTTTTTTTTTACAATTTTTTTAATGGCTGGTAGTGACGTCCAAAAATGCATTGATCTCGAATTCCCTTTACACTTCTTATTTTTATTTTATTCCTCACGATAATCTGGGGTGACCCCATAAAAATTGGGAAACTTTTTATTTAAGGGGAGATCCTGCTTTAGGAGACCTAAAACAAGCGTTTTTGGGGGAATTTCTTTCGGACAGAAAGAAATAAGCAAGTCTGGTGAAATTTTCAGAATATTTTAACGCATATTTGGAGCGTATAAAACAAATTTCAGTGACAAATATCCAAACGCAGCCGATTTATGTAGACATTTGTGCAGCGTCCTGCAATTGCAGTCTCCAATCGGCCGGAAAAATGGAGCTCGTATTTTTTATCTGAACATTTTACTTTTTATATATTTTTCTTCTAGGTGAACTAAAAAGATTAATGAACAAAAAAATTCTACACAATTTTTTAAGCAAGTTAAAATGATTTATTCTTTTTGCACTTTCTTTCAAACTTGAGAATCATTTTTAATTTCACCATTTTTCGAGTTTTTCTTAGTCGAACCACCCTATAGTGTACTCGTTATATTTCGTGCAATTTTAAGCATCCTATATCCCCTCGGCTATCACTAACAACGTAACAATAAATCCAAAAAATGTTGCATCTCACCTCGTGTTCCAACGCACCCCGGTTTTCCACGCGCAATATATAGCGCCACGGTGCGCTGCACAGAGTACACGAGTGGGGTGAGTGGTCGTGTCGAGGGCGCGCGTATGGGCCAGGCACGTGAGACGCAGCGTCTGACAGCTACGACGACAACGTCGACGACGCCGCAACGACGAGGTTCCCGGCTCGCATTTGTCCCATTTACAAAAGACGCGCACCTACGGCGCGCTACGTGCATGCACGTACGGTATTTCCGCAATCTCGCGTATTTCACAAACTCGCACGCGCGCATTTCTCCTCTCGATGTGCTACGCGAAGACGTAGGACATATACGTACGGCAAGGAAAAGAAATAGACGAGAGGCGCTCATATCGCGTGCGGTATAACGACGGTATGTCGTGGATTTTTTGCGCACCGTAAGGTGTGACACGTGAAATAATATTAGCAAAACGAAAGGACGCGCGCTCTTTGCCCGGGAATGTAAATTAATTTGCTTTGACGTTGAATACAACGGAGCTGCGGAAAATTTCAGTCGTGAAAAATCTCGCTGTCCCGGGGAAATTTCAGTCGACGTTATTTTTTGCCCGACTTAATATCATATCGAGCGTACGTCAAGTCCGCTTTCATCCGGTGTAAATGCTGACAAAGAGCCCCCGAGATGTGGCGATAATTAATGACATAGCGATCATCGTTTGGCAGCTTTTTCTCACTGTTTTCATCTCGTTATTTCTGTTTGACGCTGCTGGCCGCTTCTCCACGCCCGGGAAAAGCCCTTGCCCGACTCGGGGTCGACGCCGCACGGAGATCGTTAAAATTCCAGAGCGATCTTTTGCCCGCGAGTGCACCGCACCGTCATTAGCATATGAAGAGACGCGCCGCGGCGTCACGACACCAAGAATTATTCTTTTTTTTTTTAATCTTCAGTGTACCACACACATCTCATCGTTGTCCAACCGCGTCCTTGGGCGAAGAAACTGGCAAAAAATGCTAGACGGAAAAAAACTCATCAAGCCGAATTGTAGAACCGGGAATTTACGGCGGTCTGGCTGCGAAGGTCTTCTCTAAATGTTCCCTCGTGGCGTTATTCGACTGACGGTCAAAAAGTCAACAACGAATTTTAACACAGTTCAGGAAAATCGTGGCGATGTCACATCCAGTCCAGATCCGGCTTAAGGGATCATCACAGTGTGACTCGTCGAAAAATTACTGATTTTCGCGATTTTTTTTTAATGGTTAGGATAAACTAATCGGTCTGGGTTTTTTTTTATACAAATCAAGGCACTAATGAAGAGTACAAAATGATTTTTCGTAACTTAATTTATTTATTGTTCAATATTGTTAGAAATTATTGAAAAGTCCGGTTAAAAAAAGGTCCTGCATGGTGTCCAGGTTTGCGGCCTTAATCCTGATCTGAGACAAAAATTTCAAAAAGATTATTAATCTGTAGGAAAGCCGCTATCGTCCTATGGAGGCTTTTTTTTAATTTGACAAAATGGCGGCGGTTTGACCAAAAGTGTCGAATACAGCCTTTTTTTCGATAGTTTTTAGTAAAATAATTTGGAAGATTAAAAAAAGCTTCCATAGGACGATAGAGAATGACGAGAAGAATGTTCTGTCCAAATTTTAAGTGGATAGCTTGAAAACTCTTCCTTTGAGACTGGACACCGTTTTGAAAAACACCATTTCGAGAAAAACGCGTTTCAAGTAACAACTTTTCATATAAATCGTTTACTCACCATCAATCTACGATGCCAGGTCCATTCGAAATAATGCAAATTTCGATTTAAAAATTTGAGAGAATATTTATAACAGCGTTTACAATCCGATAATGCAAAAAAAACGATTTTTTGAAAATGTCACACTGTGTTGATCCCTTCAAACTGGCAATCCTGATCATTCAAGCCCAGTCGGTAAACCGACTCAGCCACGGTTGAATTCCGATGTGCGCCTGCGGTCATCAGGATTGTCCCGCTGGCATCGCAGTCTGCCGTATAATTCCAGCTGGAAAAGCAGAAAAGTCAATTAATTGATAAATCGATGCGTCATCAAATGATCGTTTAGAGAGGGCCACGCAAAATGATATCACTGTCGAAACGAAATAAAGTTACGTTGCAGAGGAGTACGCAACGAGCGCGCTCTCGTCATACGTCTCGCGAAGGCTCTTGTGTCAATGAGAGTAATACAACACGAGAGGCGCATTGTGCCGCCCATCGAAAATGTCAATTTAATTGGTGCACTCGTGCTCCTAAATTACAGTAGAACAGTATTGATTGGCAGCGGCGCATAACCGGGCCCGTTAAACCGGCAACGATTGAATATTTGCCAATTACCGCTTCGTTGTCTCTGTCCGTATACGATATGAGGGTCCCCTGACGGTGTGATCCAAGTTCTGAGTGCGACTGCCGCAGTAGCTTGGCTGCCGCAACTCTTTCCCTCCGTGGGCGCTTAAGCTGGATGCGAATTGCCGAAAGGAAATGGGATCGCGTGGTTTTCAATATTCCAAACTGACCACAGGTGCCAGCGAGCCAGCGGGGCGCCCGCGTTTCTCCATTTATCATTCGAACAAATATTAAATAAGTCGGCGGACGAACTCTCGGGCTTCCACTATACATATATTTCTCTTTACTGCTCCAGCTCAACAAAACCAATCACCCTCCCGACTCCCAATCGATACGATCTATGACGTTATAGATCATCCTGTATCTCTGCGTCTCCGTATAACACACGAACGCCGGGTTCAATTTATGACTCGTATATCCGCGGAGCTGCGTCGGGCATTTATCTGTAATACGAAGTAATATTATCGTCTCGTTCGTTTTCTATTGTGAACTGCTGGGGAACAGGTTATCGGCTCTTCGTGTTGCCATTGGCAAACGGAAGACCCTCGCGCTTTCATCCTGATTCAATCTGCATCATGATTCTTGTAAAAAAAAATTTACAAAAATTACAAGACTGTCGACTGAAAACGGAACTCAATTAATAAACAAATACGGTAAATAAAAATCATGTTATAAGTAAATAACCGTTCGCGTATGATAGTCATATCTATCGACTTTGATACGCGAATGGTTATTTAAGTATTTCACTGTTTTTGACATGAGAATCGTAGACGTTGGACGATTGGAGAAAAACCGATAAATTGATGTACTGTAAAGAATTTCAGAGCAGGAATATACGGATATCCATGGCAGATTATTGGAAAGATAAGTCTATAAAAGTAGACAATAGAAAAGTATGGAGAAAGGTGAGGTTTGGATATGTGAGGAATCGACAAAATGTAAAGTGATGTTCATTCAATGATAACATGTGCACAAATGTATAGCATATTCTGTAGCAAGGACCGCCCGCTACAAGTACGTGGTTTTCGGCCGGACCGAAGCGAGGGCAGCAATGACACGAGTGCATGCATGATAGTTTTCCGGGGCGGACAGACAGATGTAACTACATTGTATGAACATAGCTACGATCATTTCGCAGTCCGCAAAACAGGGGCGTGAAGGAGGAAGGGAGAAAAAGTGGAAGGGAGGAAGAGAGGAAAGCAGGAAGAGTAGAAGGGAGGACGGGAGGAAGGGAGGAAGGGCGGAAGGGAGGAAGGGAGGAAAGGCGGAAGGGCGGAAGGGAGGAAGGGAGGACGGTTGGAAGGGAGGAAGGGAGGAAGGGAGGGAGGAAGGAAGGGAGGAAGGGAGGAAGGGAGGACGGGTGGAAGAGTGGAAGGGAGGAAGAGTGAAAGGGTGGAAGAGTGGAAGGGAGGAAGAGAAGAAGGGAGGAAGGGAGGAAGGAAGGAAGGGAGGAAGGGAGGAAGAGTGAAAGGGTGGAAGGGAGGAAGAGAGGAAGGGAGGAAGGGAGGAAGGGAGGTAGGGAGGAAGGAAGGAAGGGAGGAAGGGAGGAAGGTTGGGAGGGAGCGAGTTTTCTTACTGACCGCTCACTCGGTGGCTCGTTTGTGCGTGCATGGCACTCGGAGGCCACATAGTTACCCACGACTGCCTATTATCCACCTCGGTGTATACCTATACCTCGGCTACTCGCCGCCCAGGGTGCGCAGTCGACCGGGTTTCCTCCGCCTCGTCGACGCTGCCGAGTCTGGAGAGTTCGGTCGTTGCCAGAGGTACCTCTCCGTCTGCAGGCATAACTCGTCGCGTACTCGCGAGAACAACGCGGTCAAGGCGTGCCTCTCACACCCTTGAGCCCTCTCGGTTTTACCGCAATATGAGGTTCGTTAGGAACGGCCACCGGCACAAAAAGTGTCCCTACGAGTGTAACACCGGAGGGCCCCGACAGCCTAATGTTTTCACTTGGCCAAGTCTCAGCCCTTTTTTCATTCCGGCTTTTATTTCGGGTTCACTAACTCCGTGTGGCGACCGTGCGCTATATTTACGACGCCTGAAATCTCGACAAGCACATATTTGTTTAGCAACTGTAACAGTGTAAAATTTCGTTTGTCGGTCTGTAACGGCCGTTTTATACTTCTTTAGAGCTACTTTTTCGTGTAAATATTGCATCTAACGGATAACTGTATTTTTGATGATTTTTTAATTTCAATGAAAGAATCATCAAAAATACATTTAATCGATCAAATGTTTTATTTCGATAAAAAAATCATCAAAAATACATTTATTCGTTCAACTTTTTTATTTCGATTAAAAAATCATCAAAAATACATTTATTCGATCAAATTTTTTATTTCTATCAAAAAATCATCACAAATACATTATTGAAATACAAATGCAAATACAAATATCGATATATTTGTAAAAAAAAAAAAAAAAGTTCTGATATACAGTAACACAAAAAATTATTTTATTCGTGTAAGTTAATCACATTTAAAGTGAGGTACTGTTTTTTATTATCCCACACTTCGAGCCAATGCACATCGTGATTGTCAAATATAAATATAATTTAATATAATAAATATAATAAATATAAAATATCGACTCAATCAAATATAATTTTAATCCTCTTTGCGACGTCTCTACCGATCCAAAAAAGAACAAGAATTCGGGACGACTTCGCCTTGAAGGAGTTTCGACGAAACAGCTAATAAAAATTAATCAGAACACCCAGAATGGGCTCCATAAAGACGAAGAGAATCACTGGCCCGTGGCCGGTGACGAACAAGATCTCGTCAACGATTGATTTGCCGGGTGTCCTGGAATCGCTCGACGTCATCCTCCGTCGCTGCTGCCCCCTCAGCTCCGGGCCCAGAAGAACGGAAAAACTTGGCGAGGCTTTCGCCTATTTCGTCGAATCGACGAGGATCCGTCGCACTCGATGAGGATCCCTCGACTATGTGCTCCACTTTTGCCTTTTCACTTCCGCGTCCTGCACATATCTTTGCCTTTTCCCACCTCGCGCGCTGGCTTCGCCTTTCCGCTCTCTGTCTCTCAGCAATGGAAAACTCGGCTCGCCGATCGAGCTCGGCGGCCTCCGAAGTTACGTCCCGTCCGAAGGGGGACAGACGCCGGCAGCAACTCAGTGTCGAGTGACGGAGGAAGACGGGAATAAGTGAGGAGAAAACGAAAGAGAAGAGGGGAAAAAAAGAAGAAGAAGAAGAAGACACAGAGAGCGAGTCGTCTTTCTCGAGACGCCGGCAATCTTCAGAATAAAAAAATATATATATATCTATATATATGTATATATATATATATATATATGTGCTGCAGGGACTGTAGGACACAGTGGAGGCAGCAGAAGCGGCAGCAGCAAGCAAAGAAGAAGGAGGTGGAGCGGAGAGTCTCGAGCAGAGCGGACGGTTGCTAAATTGAGGCTCTCTGGCGTCGAGGAAGAGACAGGCGGCCCGGCGTCGTGGGACTTCCTAAGCTGCGCCGGCGAACGTAACCACCTTCAAATTCAGTCCATTTCTCTTCTCTTTTCTTTCACCCTCGCTGAACGACCCAATCCCACCTTGAATGCGAAACGAAGCGAGACAACTGCGCAAATAGGAGTGAGAATATATATTTCGCCGCGCGCGCGCTTTCCGCCTGTATAAACCGTCGTGCGAGAGGCGGAAGCCCCCTCTGTTGCGGGAGAATAATTGTCCCGGAAGAATCAAAAACTCACTGTCGATTTCTCCCGCCTCGGGAATAAGGGAATTTCACGTGAATGCCGCGCTCCCTCGTTGATTCGCAAACGGTGGCGCCCTGAACGTCGAAAAATTGGGGATGGGGTGTATTGAAAAATTGTATCGGTTTTACGGTTTCTGTGAGTGTAGATAAATTTGTGGTGCTCGGTTTCGATAAACGCTGGCAAGTTTGTGAGGCCGATTTTGGTACTCTTTTTTTTTCTGACATCAAGAACGTTGAAGATTAGAGAAATTTTGAATGATGACTTTAAAAACAGCCGACGAGAAATATACGACTCGGGAATGATAGCAGAGGCCAAGAGTCGATATCTTGAAAATGAAAAACCATCTTATGAGATCGGTGAGGTTGCTTAATGTGGTTTTATACGACTGACAGTATTGTAGCTTTATCAACAGTTTGTAACTTTATTACATGAGCATTAAATTTAATTTAATATAGGCAACTAAATAAATTTCCTGTATTGTAAATTTGCGAACATTTTTAACAATGCCGTTCCTTCAAAAAGTTCGTGTCGCGATGTCATATTTTGAAAACGCCTTAAAACATCTTGAAAACGCCTTAAAACATCTTGAAAACGCCTTAAAAAATCGTTAAACGTGATTTAAACGTCTCGTCTGCATCCTGTACATTCGAGACATTGTGAACTCTCATTGCAGCACCGGCAAAAAAATCTAGCAAAATGCCTCGACTCACAGTCGCCAGAAGCGTCTTGAAAACACCTTAAAAAATCGTTAAACATGATTTAAACGTCTCGTCCCCTCCCAATTTTGCATCCTCTACATTCATACAGGGTGCCCATTTTCTCCATCTTTCTCGCCCTGCGATCGACCAATAGTGACTGACAACGAAGACAATCCCACCTCCAACTTCGCGGAATACTGGCAACAATAATACGAAGATCTCGAACCTTAAACATTTAAAAAAAGCGAGATATTTCATAGCAGCAACCATATCTCCACCACTAAAATACACGTCCACAGCCTCGCCGTCTCTCGCCAAATTGCACAGTTTAATTTATCCTCAAAATTCAACCAAGCGCCAGAGAAACAATTTATGAATAATTAACCAAAAAAAAAAAAAAAAAATTCCCCACGGCGCTCAGAGAATAATTTCGAAACGGCTGAATATTTCCCCGCTGTTAATTTACCCCAAAAAAAAAAAAAAAAATCTTCTATCCCCGTAACACGACGTCGGGTTATTCAGCCGTTGAAACGCGCGACTGCAGTTCGCCGACAGCTGTTTCGCTGTCCGTCGGGAGTCCGTCTTCCCTTCTTTTTCACCTTTTGCCCCGACTGTAATATACACGAGCTCCGGGGTAGCGTGAGAAAAACGGGACCTCGCGGTGTGCATATACATATATACATATATATATAACGCTACGTAACCGGGGCTCCGGTGATGAGACGAAACGATCCGCGGCGGCGGAAACTGTAATCAGGATGTGGAACGACTTCGCGAAGAGTCCCCCGTGGTGGATTTCCGCCGTCGTTACCTACTTTCATCCGCTACGCTTCGAACTTTGCCTCTGCGGGATTGTCTCCCGGCGTACGCGAGGCACTTTCCGCGTCATCGTGGGATCGAGTTAATCAAAACCGCGGGATATTATTGTCGGTCTCGTTATATCCCAACCCCGTGTGTCACGAGCATGATGACGGCGCGCACGATGGCGGCGTTACCACATTGCGAAAGCATATTCACCAGCCCCCCACCCCCACCCCATCTCGGCGCCTCTGTAGTGCGGCCCGCTCGAGTGCACGTTGCATACTGCATGTGACACGCACACACACACGAGCGCATGCGCGTTATTATTATTACGTAAGCACGTATGGGTCAGGTATCCATCGCGTATACATAACGAATGTCCAATCCGGAGCGTTGGACTCGCGTAATTTATGTATATCCATAAATCATTTTATTACCCGAGTAAATTTCATCGCTCCTCTCGCACAGGCAAGAGAATTTGGGTATCTGTGTATGTAGGGGACACCGGGGTAAAACGGGCCACCGGAGCAAAAAATGGATCTCTGAGAAAATTCGAAGTGTTTTTTGTAGTGCTTTTCAGTCAAGAATTTGATATCAATCGTCAATTTTGAGCGAAGGCAAAAAAAAATTCCGGGGTAAAACTTGTCCCCCTCAGAATCCGGCACAGATATGAGTTAGTACACAAAACGCTACCGATCGGCATGAGTGCTGATTATTTGGGTCTTTTACTAAAATGTGACACAAAAGCACATTTTAGTCACGTCGGATTCGCCGTACAGGCAAGAATTGATGAAGAAAAAAAAAACAGTTGGCGAAGAAGCACGCGAATTAAAACAAAATCACGGAGGACGGCGGGAAAAAAGTTTTGACGAAGAAAGAAGCCTCAAAGCTTACGACGGAGACGGGAGCCCATTTTACCCTAATTTTTTTTCGATGATAAAAAAGGGGGGCCAGTAAAAATTAGGGTAAAAAAATGTTACCCTAATTTTTTTTTTCGATGATAAAATAGGGGGGCCCGTTTTACCCCAGAGGCCCGTTTTACCCCGGCTTCCCCTATACACGATATACGTGTCCCCGATGCGTCCCGAAACGAGCGGACATCTCTACTTTGATTACTGTTTCTGTCTGCCGCCGCGCGGCGTTTTCATTCCCCCGCCGGTCTCGCGTTTCTCCCGGCGCGGCTCTTTCGCTCCGCAATCATTTGCAACCCTTGCGAACCGTTGCGGATGTGGAGTCGGTACGACACGAGTGCCGCGCGGCGAGCTCTTCCTGCTCTTCGCGCCAGCCAAGTGCCACAATGTTGACGGAAAACATCGCGCATATGAAATACTGGGTTTTCCGCTCTCTACGGGGTGGTTAGCGCGGATGTACCGTCGTGGCGACGCGAAGTGCGTTTCTCCGCTGGGAGAAACACACACAAATGTGTGATTGCCGAGGGGGCGAGAGGTCCGCGCGGTCCGCGAGAGCGGGGCTTTCGTGTCGCGTGTCTTCGCATAATCCTTCTATAGCCTTCGCTCTTCCTGTCTCGTTTTGCCGCGTCGCTGCTTTTTCCCGTCGACATTGGTTGTTTCCGTATTTGCGCGATATATACAAGGCGACGTTCAGATAAAATACGTATATAAAATACGTGTATACTGTTAAAAAAGGTTGGAAGTTTTTATTCATAAACTGGTGAATTAAATGCAATCTATAATCATGAAATAAAATTAATGAACTTTTATAGTAAAAATAAAGCAAATCGTAAAGATTGAAGGACTTTTACATCAAAACTAAAGTGAATTATAAAAATTACTGTGCCATAAATGAATTTTTGATTGCTAGTGCAATCTATATGAAATTTAGTGTACCAGTTTATGCATAAAAATTTGCCAGTAGTGAACATTAAATTTCAAGTAGATTTTTTTTACGGTGTATAATATGAAATACAAAAATACTATTTTAATACTTCTATTTTTGCGCGGGGAATGGCTTCATGATTATCACGAATTTCGACTTCGATCGTCCACTTTTTTTTTTTTTTTTTTCAAGAGCGTATTTTTCCTTTTCAGGATCAAATATCACTTCTCGATGAAACATTTTCATTATTACGGAAATATCGCTATCCGATCCGCTGTTCACGAGATCCCACGACAAAGCGTTAGGCCATAACGTTTAACATTCAGCATCTATTTAAATGCCGAAAATCAAGCTTCCCCGTATTCCCCAATTAACGTGGAAACAGCATGGGACACGATGTCTCTATGCAACGCGTCTCTGCCGCGTGAGTTCCTCGCAAATCAGTCGCACATATACGTATGTATCAAATTAAGGTCCGTCCCCGGTATCAGCTCGATAAACGCTTATGCGACAGTTTACAGAATGGATCTATAGCCGGGTTATACGATAGCGCTGACGCAGAGACGAGATATATACCGAGGCACTAAAGCCAAAGATTATAAAGCACTGAATCGAATACCCATTCTTCGATCGGCTCCGCCGTTCGGCTCACCCGATCTCCCCGCGTTGTCGTCCGATAATTCGAAATTGTTGTACGCCATCGGTTCACCGTTTCAATATGCTCTTCGGGAATATGAATCCTGCAATTTCGCAGGCTCGCGGGGAGCGACGCCTCGTTCCCCTCCGCGTTCTTTCGCTCTCGCGGCTCGCTACACCACACCGGGTGTGCCGCGCAGACGGCACAGCGCGATACCGTATACGCCACGCTCGTGGATTATGCATTCATATTGTTTTTTCAAGAGTGAAATATCGCTCCTCTGAATCGAACAATTCAACAGGGCACTTGAGCTCTTACAAGAGTTGAAAAATGTGCTCGAGCATTTAATTGTCCCGAGAGGCCTCCTTTCTTTTCTTTGAATGTAGAATCGCGAGAGCGCCACCCTCGGTCCCACATCTACACCAGTTTGGCCCATTCGCGTTGTCGCCCATTTTACACTATTTATTTTTTTTTTTTTTTTTTTTCGATGATCAAAAAAAGGGGGCCCGTTTTACCCCATAGGCCTCTTTTACTGGCCCCTAAGCAAAAAATGGCTCTACGACAAAACCCAAAGTGTTTTTTTTTATTGCACTGAGAAAAATAATAGGTAAATCCCACCGAAAGTGCGTTTGCGGGCAGCGAAATAAATATTTCGTTCCGAGATCGAAACGTTGAAAACAGACTATTCTAATGCATACAATAAATCCTTCTGAATATGATCCAATCATCATTTATGTTCAATGATTACATTATCTTATTTAAATTATTATTTTAATAACACCACTCGATTGCTGGGGTTTCGGTCCCCTTCGATCCTCCATGCCGCATATCTCAAATCACCGAAACTAAAACGTAACCTCAAAACAAAAAAAAACGTTGCTCCACTCACTGTAACGTTTTTAAATTCTAAGATTCATGCATACATATACGTATTTCGGCAGTAATGACGAGTCCAAGACGCTCTTCAATATGGTTGTCATTTTCTTTTTTTTTGCCGGAAATTCATTTATTATTAATTTTAATGTAATTTCGATGACCAAAACCGAGAGAGTGACCGAAACTGGGCCGTTTACCTTACACAAAATACTACCGATCGGCATGAGTGTTGATTATTTGGGCCTTTTACAAAAATGTGCCACAAAAGCACATTTTAGTCATGACGGATTTGCCTCACAGACAAATCAGATTATGCATTCATATTGTTTTTTCGAGAGTGAAATATCGCTCCTCTGAATCGAACAATTCAACAGGGCACTTGAGCTCTTACAAGAGTCTGAAAATGTGCTTGAGCATTTAATTGTCCCGAGAGGCCTCCTTTCTTTTCTTTGAATGTAGAATCGCGAGAGCGCCACCCTCGGTCCCACATCTACACCCAGTTTAGCCCATTCGCGTTGTCGCGTCGCTCCCTCTGCCATTCTGCGAGCTCACTACGATTTCTCTCTCTCTCTCTCTCTCCCTCTTTCTGTTTGTCTGTGTGTCCGACTGTGCGTTTCTTCGTTTTGTTTCATACTCTCCTCTTTAGCAGCCTCTTCTTTATCCATATCCGTCTCTCTGAAGAATCCGAGCGAGTTGCCACTGCGTGGAGCCATAGCGACGTCGCTCCTTTCACCTGCTGTTCCCGCGTACGTTCATTATGAATCCTTCGTATAACCCGGCACAGAGAGCGCACCATTGCGGCCGAGTCTACGGCTTTTGTCCCGCTTCCTTCGAACGGAAAACCTCCGCTCGAACGTCGTCCGGGGGCTGCACATTGAAGCGCACGACAGTGCCAATTACCTGGAGTTGCTTTTTTCTCCCCCTGTGCTTTTGCACGGTTTGATGACGACGAGTGAGATGTGGTGGACCGCGCCGGGAACTTCGTTTCATCATCGTTCGATTTTTCTTCTTTTGTCAGGAGAAGCTGCAGACAACCGTGGGGGTCTATAACGAGGGAATATACACGCGGCTCGACTGCTGGATATTGTTTAATCGATTATTGTTGCGCACCGTTGAGCCTCGGTGAAGTCTGCGGTGTCTCGCGGTCGACGGAAGCCGGGAATAACGCGAATAATAAGGTAAAAAACACACGGCTTCGAGTGAATAGCCGAGTGCCGGTGGTGGGTCAGGAGCGCAAAGTCTCCGACTGACGTTTTGTTCGTTCCGAAAGCGCTGGCAAATTTATGGCAACGACGAGCGAACGAAGCGAAGCGCGCGGCTCGAGGACTGCGCGAACGAGCTTAATATTTCGATTAAGCCGGAACAAAGGACCGTCTGCCGGGGACAAAGACGCGGGGATGGAAGCGAACGGGGGGGGGGGGGGTAGGAGAAATCGCTCGTTGTTCGGTGTCCCCCCGGAGATTCGTCTTGCGAGGTTCAACGACGAGGAGCGACACGAATCGTGCAGTCAACCCTTCGGAAACTCGTCTCAAGACGATCAACTCCTTCAGCCGGAGCGTCTCAATGGTCGGTGTCGGAAGTCACTCTTTCCTATCTGCGATTATTATGATTCAACTTGATGGAAGTTTGCAGAACCCGAGCTGCACGCAAAGGCGAGATGGATGGTGAATCGCGACGAGGCGAAAAACAATGGAGATTTATTTGATTTTCGGTGACGAGAGCTTCCTGAGTGCGAGAGAGAAATTGAAAAAAATTCATGCGAAATTGAAAAAAACGCTTGATGTAAGACTTTTCTTTTTTTCTAAAGACGTTCGGCATTGCCACACCCAGAGAAATCGTTCTGATGCATTTTTTTTCGGATTTTTATCTAATCTTTGAAATTTGTACATATTTTCCATACAAAAAATAACACAAATTTCAAAGATTAGATAAAAATGTGAAAAAATGCATATACGTATACTGAAAAATAAAGGAATCATTTTCATGCAGAAAAAAACTTGTCAACAAAATATTTGTTAGACAATTTGTTGTTAACATTTTAGAATTATTATTATGCAAAATTCATCTTTTCCGTATATTTAGTGTGCATGAATTTTTTCAGGTTTTCAGACCATCGAGAAGTGATTGCAATTCTCTAGCACTTTTCTCGAATTTATGCGATTTGAACACTTCGCGCTCCTACATCCTTAAGGTAGTCCTTGCGACCGATATTCATTTCGCATAAATTCGAGTAATTTGAGAGAGAATTACGAACATTTCTCGATGGTATAGAAATCGGAAATAATTCATGCACATTAAAGGTACTGAAAAGATTAATTTTGTATAATAATAATTCTAAAATGTTATTAACAAATTGATGAAAAAAATATTGTTTAACAAATTTGTCGATGACCGAACTTTTTTTTAATGAAAATGATTCGTTCATTTTTCTGAATGCGTATGAATTTTTTCAGATTTTAGAGTTCACTTTGAAATTCGTGTTTTTATAGGGAAAATATGTGAAAATTCAAAGTGAACTCTAAAATCTGAAAAAATTCATACGTATTCAGAAAAACGAAGGAATCATTTTCATCCACAAAAAAATTTGGGTCATCGAAATATTTGTTAAACAATGTTTTTTTTTTCATCAATTTGTTAATAACATTTTCGAATTATTATTATGCAAAATTAATCTTTTCAGTGCCTTTAATTTGCATGATTTTGTTCAGATTTTTATATTATCGAGAAATGGTTGCAATTGTCTCTCAATTTTCGAAAACTTATGCGAACTCGACACCAGGCGCAAGGACTACCTTAATTGCGGTGCGTATATCGACGTTCAAGTGTCAACTCGCACCCGCTGAATTTCGTTCACGCATTAGACACCAGCACAAACGCAGCCCATTCGCGTTTCTGTTTTTATTTATAGAAGTGAGAGATAAAAAGTGACGGGGCGAGAGTAAAAAAAGAGGCTTGTACGGTGTTACTAGCTAAAAGAACGATGGTTCGCTGAATCGTGTGTGCGTGTCGGTGGGATGTTGCGCTAGGATTGTACGGGAGAATGGAGAATGAGAGAAAGAAGGAGTCAGCGATAACACGATGTTACAGTTGCAACGCCCGATGCTCTCCAACCTACCTCGCTTTCTCTATCTTTCCACCGGCGCGGAGAAGAATACACAGAGAACACGCAACTCGGCTGTTATTTTGTTTGCCGACTTCCGCCGTTTTAATTCAGTGGAGGCGGCTGTGGAAGAGTTGAACCGCGCGCCCCCTCGTGTTCCCTCCGTGAAATTGTGCGAGTTTATGTATACATATATATATATGTATATATTGTGCATATATACGTATTTGTACATATAAACGCATATACATCACCCTATGTGCCTTCATCCGCAACACTTGGAGCTTTCATTCCTCTTCGCGCCCCGCTCCTTTGCTATATCTTTTTCGTCGCGGTTTTAGCCGTCAATCGCGCGCAGACAGTTTTGATTTCTATAAGATCGGGATGGTAGTGATGTTTGATATCACGCAACCCTCTTGTTTGTGTTCTCCGTTAGGAATCGGTGCGATGCGCGTATTAACCCTCCGTGTGTAAACTGGGTTTTTTAAGGAACAGTGGAAATTTCGAACTGAAAATTCCCTCCAACGAATGAAGTACGAGCTTCGGCTCCCCCCCCCCCCCCCCCCCCCCCTAAAAATCTATTTTCTTATAACATACCTGGCTTCGTAAAACATTCCCCACATTCAGGTACTGAAATAATTCAACTTTTCAAAGCCCATCCCAATGACTCTATATTCTATTGAAAGCTCATAGTCTAAGCTATAAAACCCTACAACCGTTTTTTTAAATATTTGTTTATTGCGAAGTTATGATTTTTTAAGAAAAACCCGTTTTTTCCCATTTTCGACTACAATTCAATTTTTATTAACAATAGTTATAAACTTTTGACTTCGAGAACTTCTGGGCCGTGTAGTGGACACTTCGAGAAGTATCCCTGAATTTTTTGACATTTTTTGAAAGCTTAGAACATTTTGAAAACTCGTATAGAAAAATATTGTTTACAGACGGAGGGTTAATAATCGAAAGTTTTATGTGGATTGCACAGGGTGGCATAAATACGAAAACTTTATTTGACAAAAGCAGGGAAGGATGTTACAAACGTTACAAGTGGTTACCATGACGACGTGCTCAGGCGATTGCAGCAAACGGCCGCGTTTAGCGCCACCGCGACTAGCGTCACTACCGGCGCGCTCGTACACACAGAATAATGAATGGTCGACTCTCCGGTATGTGACGTTGTTGCCTGAGAGGACAACAATGCTTTTATGGTTCCGGCAACGATAAATAATGTAACCATAGCAACTAAATTATGGTACCTGTTACGACTTATAGGGTACACTGAAAAAAAGAAAAAAAATTAAAATCCTGGAAAACTCGCGCCGAGGTGGGCAAATGTTGCTTTGTCTGAACGAAATCGAAGTTGATACAAAGTCCTATTCGTCAGAGGCAATACAATGCAATTTTTTTGTGTGTGTTCTACTTCATGGATTTGAGCATCAATATAAAAATGGTTTGGCTGAACCTTGAATGCTATTGAGTGATTGACATTGCACGTTGAATTATTCCCGTTCGGTTTTGAGCCGAGAATTTTTCGACACTTAACACGCGTTGAGTAAACTTCTATTTCATTGTTTTTTTTTTCTATATTCAGAATTTTTTAATATATTCTTTTATATATTCATTTATATATTCTTATATATATTCTTTTATATATTCTTTTATATATTCTTATATATATTCTTTTATATATTCTTATATATATTCTTTTATATATTCTTTTATATATTCTTATATATATTCTTTTATATATTATTTTATATATTATTTTTATACCGTACATTTTTCTCAGTGTACGCACGAAATTTTTTTCGAAAATACGCGTGCTCACCATTAGAAAATATGATTCTCGCGAACACCAACCCAGTCTTTATGTGCATCGTACACAAAATCAGCATTGCCGTACGCATTTGCCAGAAATCGTCGATTTGAATACACAACGATTTGAATTATCTCCTTCAAAATTCGCTGAACCTGCTAATTAATGATATGCCCAAATTGCGATATTCAGGACGATGTTCTAGTTTGCGGGACCAAACAACGACTAAATAGCTCCAAATGCTATATAATTATACATTCGTTCTAGCATCAATTATCTGCTTTATTAGTATTTCAAGATTGCAAATTGACTCTAAACCGCAATTTCGTCGGAACAAATATTTAACTACCCGTGCTTTCGATCCGCAGACGCGAAATTTCGCTCGACTACTTTACTTACTGGCGCGGAACTGGCGGAACGAGCGCTACGACATTCTGTTCGTCGTCACTTGATTCCGTGGAGCTTCGGATAAAAACGCGGAATTTTATTCTCTTCCGAGAAATCGCACACTCCACGTTTCCGAGCGAATTCTTCCTCGCCCCACAATCATGCTCTTCTCAGTCTGCGAACCGATTGATGTAATTCACCTCGCGCTCCAGTATATCATTTTCGCTGTGGAAAGGCGACCCCACGTTCGTACAGAATCGTCGAATTATCCACGAAGCCTCTTCCTCGGCACGGGCCTTTATATGTGTGTTATGAAATATTGGAATTCGTTCTTCACGCCACCCTCGTTCTCACACCCTGGAGAAGGAACGCAGCGCCTGGCGCCACTTACAATGCATCGAACCCTCGTTCATCCGCGTCCATTCGACGTTCGCGCCCGACAAAGAGGCCCAAAGACGCCGCGTTTGCAAAAAATTTTAGTTTCATCCAACTTTATTGTTGGAACTCAAGTGAAAAAAAAATAATAAAATAAAATAAAAATAATATATACAATAAAATAAAAATAATATATAAAATAAAATAATAATAGAATTTTGTTTCGAGATTTTCGTGTCAGTATACTCAGAATCTCCTAAATCGAGAAAAATGGTCTAGAAAAAATGAATTTCGACGAAATTGGTAAAGTGGTTCGAATTTTATAGAAAGTTGAATTTCTCGAAAAAAAATTGCTCTAAATTCCGTCGTATCTCAACAAATCAACTGAAATGATCTACAGACGAAAAATAACATACAGCCCTGCTACGTGCCAAATTCGGTGATCCCAAGAATATTCAGCGTTTTGCAAACAAAGTCGCGCTTTCCGGTTACACCTTAATTCACCGTAGTTACAGTGTTGTTACTGCGTTGAAACTTCAAAAACGGAGAACGGCAAACGTTGGTCGTATTGCCGGTATTTCGTTTCAGCGTTTTGTCGTACCACTTGTAAAAGTTGAACCGCGAATATTGCCACTTGCTTCATATCGCGTAGAAAAAGCTTTTTGGCGCATTTTGTGGACTTACTAAAAAAAATGTAAATTTGTGAAAACATCTTTAGCAGTTCATCTAAGAACTCCACCAAACTTTGAATTTTTACAGCAAAAAGGCCATACCGCTTTTTGAGGACATTTTATCAACATTCACTTTTTTCCCGAGTGAATCTTTAGGGAGCGAAAACCCTCCCTAAAGTCGTTTTCACATAAAAAAAACTTTCTGATCTTACATTGTGGCTCTGCAACTTTCTACTAATAACTGCGAGTTCAACCTGTACAGTTTATCGAGATTCAATTACGATCCAACTCATATGTACCTCATAGGAACCTCAGGTGCTTTCAATTATAGTTGTATCGTAACTGTGTAATTTTATAATATCTTACGCTTATATATGCATCTGATTCGGTCCTATCGATTGGACCGGGTTGCTAAAATAACATAAAAAATAAATGTATTCAACTGGGCGTAAACTCGTGACGAATTAACATGAACGAGCTTTTAATACTGCGTCACCAATGTAATATGCATTTGCAAATGAAATTTGTCTCACTCGAGCTATTTTGCGTGGCCATGCGTGGTGAAAAACGTCATAAGCACGGCAGCATTTTCTGCAGCACGGTCCCCAGCGGCGGCGGACCCGTCGTGCCACTGTAAAATTTCGAATGTATCTGATACGACTAAAATCCTATCAGATATACCAGCGGCAAGATAACCCACTAGCGTCATCCTTCTCGTTTTTCAGTGAATTTTGTAATATTTTGATGATTACCGTACAGATAGCTACAAACAATAATGCTCATGCCTACTTTTGACAGCTGCACGCCGCAAAACAGCGCTTCAACTCCGTATATCGGGATCGGCTTTTTTCGTGTCGCGTAATTAGTTCACAGGCTGTATGTGATTCCCAGAATGGGTTTACAGCGTAGCGACGAGAAATGAATGAGAAAATAATGTTTCAAAATGTTGCAAGAAAGAAAAATACTTTCCTTGATTCAATTAAATTTCCTTGAAATCTCAACCTGAATATTGTGAAACATTTCTTTGAAGTCAGTTATATTAATTTAAGTTATTAATATAATATCCATATAATATTAAGTTAATATAATATTTCCCTTGCATGATATAATATCAATATTATATTAATATTAATATAATATTAATTTATGTTATTAACTTAACTTAAATTAATAAGTTAAGTTAAGTTAAGTTAATATAATATTTCCTTTGAATGAACCCACCAACTACATCATAGTCTACGTTGACCAAGCTCTTAATTACGTAGCATAATATTTAAATATGTTACCCAATAATTTAGATGGTTTAACCAACAAATATCTTTTTGATTAGACTTGAATTGAACATAACATAACAGATCAGCTCGAGCAAGACGACTCAACGCCAAGTAGATCGTCAAATACATCATTTCTTAGAATTAAGGAAACCTTGTCTTTGAATTTCAAACAAACATTTAATCGAAATCAATGAAGACAAAATGCACTCCACCCCTTTCTCTCCGGAATCAAGGAAGCCTTTTCTGTCGATGCGCGTATGATGATTAAATATATGGCTCAAAGTGTTCGTCGCGGACCAGCGACGCTTCCACAACGATTGCAAGTGGGCCAATGAAAAATAGAATTTCGTCCTTTGTCCCACGTCAATACCGTCTTGTTCGTTTCTTGGCTAGTCTCGTTTCGCCATGCGAGACTCAACCGCGCGTGCCAGCGATGAAAGGAAAGCCTTTGTGTCGGCGTGGGGGGGGGGGGGGGGGGGAGGGGAAGAGTGGGGTGGGTGTGGGGGGTGGCGGATTCTCCGTCCCTTGTGAAAGATATTCAGTCGTGTGGGCACATTTTGGCGACATGCAGGAGATAAAGGAAAACAAAATAAGAAATACGAAACAAGAGGACGACGAGGAAGAAAGGCAACATAGAGGAGTCAAACGGAGAGTGAGGATGGACAAAGCGAGGAAAAGAGTGCGGGGCGCGACACATACAGACGGAAACGTACACGTACCGACTGTAGTAAAATACGTAGAAGGAAAATCGAGTCGAACAAAGCAAGCCGCTGAGACTGCACGGAACTTGCCGCGCCGCGTCCGCTTCTAGTTCGCTGGTCATAAGAAAATGCAATAGTTTCGCGTAGTTTAAAAGCAGAAACTAGTAGAGCAAAGTCGCGCGGGTGGCGCGGGACGCGAAGGCGCGCTGAGGGTCGGCGGGGGTCGCGCAACCCTTCGTTTTTTTTTTTTTTTTTTTTTTTTTTTTTCTTATTTCTATACTGCAGCCACCGTATCTACTCTCTCGCTGGTAGATACAGCGACGGGGTTCGCTCCTTCGTGTCCGCGTTTCTCCCGTTGCCACGCCAAGAACAGCTTTGCTACGAAAGTGCCCCGAACTGATGCGGAAGTTTCAAGATTCCTGCTCGTTTTCTGTGTTACGACAATACATCCCTGAGTCGCGCACAATCCCGAACTCCCGGGCTGACCAAGCCGCACCACTCGGAGTATAAGGACGCCGAAACGAAAAAAAATACAATAAAAAAATAAAAATGGGGTCGGTATACAGATTCAACGTCCGAGCTGTGTTTTTGTTGAAAAACATGCTGGGAAAATGAGTGGAGTTCGTGCATTTTGTGACTCTACGACGGTGCGGACATGAGTTGAAATGTAGAACCTCCGATGAGCTTTCGTTTAATGAAAATGGGTTAAAAAAGCCTGCGTTAAAAAAAATACACTGGGAAGAGAAAATAGTCAAATCTAACAAATATATTTAGTTGAGTTCTAATTGGTTGACTGAACGATAATATGGTCTGAATAATCAAATATTTATTCAATTGAACGACATAAATGTTTCGATCAACTAAAGGAAACAGTTGATCATATGTTATTTATGAAAATAAAATTTAATTTAATTATTCGAAAAGTTTGTTAATGTAAAAAATCAATCAAGTATTGCAAAAGTAAACTTTTCTCATCGTAGTTAAAAAGATTCTAGTCCATTGAAAGGAGCCCCTTGAAACATTCTCGACTTTAAAGGTTATTATATTACCTACAATTCAAGGCTAATTGAAAGTTCTCGGGAAGAGAGGCCTCTTTTCGTGGGTAGTGTAGACAACGAAGAAAGGCTGCGCATTGAACCGAACACTACGCTGGGGTACATTGCAGGGCAATTCAAAGACGAATCATAGACGCAACATTTTTTTTTTTAAGTGCGAACCAAATGTGTTCTGACGTGCCCCCGTCTTCCCTATCGTAGCGTGTCGTTTTTCACTAGTAGAAATATATTGAAGATTTTTCCCGAATATCGCCACTTTATTCCTGATTATTTGCTTGTAATGTGACTACAAACAAATCCAAATCTATTTAAAGTATATTCAAAAGTATATTTTCAGATATAATAAATATACTTTTTACGAAAAATTAGTTATGTCGTATATACTTTTGAATGTAACGAAAAATATATATTTCAAGTATATTTTGTATATATTTTTTAATATAACGAAAAATATATATTTCAAGTTTATTTCGTATATATTTTTTTAATACAACGAAAAAAATATTTTTCACTATACTTTTTTTTTCCACGGGGGATCAACGAAGAATTAATGCGTGGTAGCATCTCTGTAAAAACTGGAGCAAAGAATCAATTCCCTTACACAGCAGAGTTCAATATACGTGGGAGGCGACATATTGAGAACTTTGTCTGCACCTAATGCGACGGCGATTCCCGAACCATCTGTCCAGACACGTTTCCCTTCCATCTACAGTGTATCGTAAGCGTGTCGATTCCGAGAATACGAGCCTTTCCTCTTTCGTCTCTCTCGCTCTCTCTCTCCCTACATTTTTTACTCTCTCCCTTTTTTCGTACATCTTACACATACGCGACTCGTTTCCCCTCCACACGGTTGCGCGGTGGATCAGCATTCCAAGTTGACCCGGGTGGGATAAGAGATCGGACGGCAAAGCAAATTGATATTTATTCCTGCCGCGTAGACGAGTCCTCGATGCGAGGCTTTTTTGCGCCTCCGCCCTTCTAATGCTATCAATGTTTATCGGGCTGCATACAAATTCCGCAGGCCTTTGGTTTGGCCTCACGGCTTCGGCATCCGTGCGATGCCCGTGCAGTTATGCAGAACACGCTGCACGAGCAGCGCCTTTTACTCGCTTATTCATCTCGCGCCGAAGAACGCGCAGCTTTACACACTGTAAAGGCTGTACATAGTCTTCCGTTACGCTACGCAGAATTAACGGATAAAAATCTTGGACGGTTTTTTTTTCTCTTTTTGCCTTTAATGCTGCGTACTTTAATGTAAAACTCCGAGGCTTCGCGACTTAAAACCGAAATTGAGTAACAGGTCATTAAGGATATAGAAGCGCGAAGTGATCAATTCGCATAAATTCGAGAAAAGTGCGAGAGAATTGCAGTCACTTCTCGATGGTCTGAAAATCTGAAAAAAATGCATGCACACTAAAGGTACTGATAAGATTAATTTTGCATAATAATAACTCCAAAATGTTAGTAACAAATTGATTTTTAAAAAATTGTTTAACAAATATTTCGTTGACCCAAGTTTTTTTTGCATGAAAATGATTCCTTTATTTTTCTGTATACGCACGAATTTTTTCAGATTTTTATCTAATCTTTGAAATTTGTGTTTTTTTTGTATGGAAAATATGTACTAATTTCAAAGATTAGATCAAAATCTAAAAAAATTCATACGTATACAGAAAAATAAAGGAATCATTTTCATGCAAAAAAAACTTGGGTCAACGAAATATATGTTTAACCATTTTTTTAATCAATTTGTTATTAACACTGTGAAATTATTATTATGCAAAATTAATCTTTTCAGTACCTTTATTGTGCATGGATTTTTTCATATTTTCAGACCATCGAGAAGTGTTTGCAATTCTCTCGCACTTTCCTCGAATTTATACGAATGGAATTTCGCGCTCCTACATCCTTAAACTACCGACGATCGAATTTCGAAGCACGTTTATTTGTTTTATACGATTATTGAAATCGGAAATTAATAAACAAATGTTTAACAATAACAAATTGTACTCCATACGTATGTGCTCGGTATATCCGGTAACAAACCGATCCCAAAACGTGTAATTATGACTGCAGTGCAATGAATACATATTGGACCCTTTGTGGATGTGCGAAAAGGAATCGTGATGAATAGACTCAATTCAACAGTCATTATTTAATATTTATGCAATGAACCGCGCGCGGTGTTCGAATATTTAATCCACTCTTTGTGTTCCCGTAATGCCAACTTAATTAATCCAAAAACAGGCACAGTTCGCACGGAATAATCAAATGTAATAATAATTCATAATAATATAATAATAATAATAATAATAATAATGTTAATAAAATAATACTAATAATAATATAATACTAAGAATATAATACTAATAATAATATGTAATAATGCAATCATATAATGTACTGTAATAAGTAATTGTTTTTACGTTACATTTGACATAAAAACAATAACTTTATCCGACAGAGGCAACAGTGGCTTTCGGAACTTTGGGTACCCTGCGAGTCAGACATGAACTGGTGAGAATCAAAGGGTGTAGGCTGGAACCGTCAGCCTTACACACAGGTGAATCCCAGCCACGTCTATGTAGAGTACACTTTGCGTTGTACACTGTTCCTCTGGGCGCTGTCGTAAAAAGTCCTTCGCATTTATCAATGACACGTTACTCACTCGAGGAGGCTCATTAAAGTTCGTACACCCGACGGCTATTAGCCCCGCTGCGGGAGAACAGTATTGCGTACTGTTCGGTCCCCTCGCATTCTACACGATATACATGTATACATTCACTGTCAATGCAAGTTATTTTAACACGTTCATCTGTATAGTAACTCTTGATGCGCGTCGAAATATTATTTTTGTGCGTATCACTATTTAATAAATGATTAAACGTAGTGTCGTGAGTGCAGTCCACTCAGAATAATCTCGGAAGGGACGAATTTATAGTTTCAAGTTTGAACTTAATTTTCTACTTTTCTTTTAAGTTCTAACTTAAGTTGAAACTTCAGCATGGAACTTAAAAAAAAGAAAGCTTCCTGAATGAGGAAGCAAAAGTTGGAAGTTTAGTTGAAACTTGAGTTCAAACTTGGAACTATAAATCCAGCCCTATAAATCCTAAATAAGTGACAACTATCAGTTTTTCGTTCGTGCTGTTATTTGTACAGACTACAGTAATTACCTCATATCGATGATAACTGTGTCATAGTAACCGTAATTAGAAGTATGATTACTAAATAATAAAGTATTGCCCCCCCCCCCCTCTTAATTCAAGTCTATCCCAAAATTATAAATATATATTTTTTAATTCCGCGTTAATTTCATTAATAATCTAATTCTGATTCGAACATTTTGCGAGCGCGCGAAGCCTGCTAGTTAATTAATAATCGTAACATGGAGTAATTACAATATAATGTGTACATTTTTCAATGGCTGCAAAGAATATTTGTTCTGAATACAATAACATACAAATTTTCTGAAATTAATGAAGAAATGCGTTTCATGCATTTCATATTCATTTCATAATGATTTCATATTCATTCATTTACGACAGTAATGAACGACCTTTCCGTTTTTCTCGCAATGGCTCGCAATTTTTTAAATTGAGAATGAGGTATTCATCCAGCTATTCAAAACTTCACACATCACTTTATAATCACCGCTAATTATTATTAAATCACACCTGCAAAACCAACCGTACCGTAGCATTTATTTCTTAAACTCATGAGGATTTATAACTCTGCCGTACTAAGGTACAATTCAGAATGTGTTAGAGCATGAATTGCAATATAGTACGTTATGTGTAACATTGCGAGTTATTGTAACAGTCTTGGCAGCTACAGTATAAAACCCACCATCTCTCGGTTCATGTGATATTTCTTTACAGTCACTAATTTCACGTTGGAACGCCTTTTTTTACATTCACGAAAACTATAAACAATACGCTCGAGTACTAAAAATACACAGCGATCACTTGATAGTTATGGCTACTGAATTTTTCCCCGAGTGTCGCGGCTATTGAGTCTCGTCTACGCAACAGATTTTTTTCGTGTTTCAATATTATCGTCGATGCGTTACTGGTTGCCTCGTCGCGAACACCGCACCAAATAAATCCTATCTGTCGATGTAACGACTGGAATAGAATTCCGTAGGTACACCGGACGCATTTTATTTGCGTCCTAACCAACCGTAGTCGTCACATCAAGCCAAGGTTAATGCGATTTTTTGTTCCGCGCGTGAATGTAAAACGCACGGAAGTCGCGTTGCTCGCGACGCGTGTTAAAATGACTACACGCAAATGTGTCGAAACAACGACATTTGTTTTTACATCGCGCGCATCGCCGTCCAACTCGTGTGCAGTGCGTTCACCGTACACACTAAAATACAGCCGCGTCTCTGAGCACCCTCATTTTTCCTTCCTCGTCTCTTTTGCACTCGTAAAATGTTGCCGTGTCCATTCGGACCGCTCCTGGCGAAGTTATTTTTTTTTTTATTATTATTTCGTCCTCTGTTCCTCATTTTTCCGGTCCTTTTTTTTTCGTTCTACCTTGTTCGCTTCTCGCTCTTTCGGGTTCGTACTCTGTTCTCGGTCGTATAACCGGCCTCTGGCGCATTAAACTCACGAGTATGTGCAGCGCCGGTGTGCTGCGAACAGTTCAGCCACATTTGTGTGTGTGCGTCGCGCATATATAGGAACACAAATGTGTGTGTGTGTGTGAAACGCGGCTGTGCGATACGCGCCACCTGAGTTTTTTCGTTGGCTTTACGGCACCCGCACGCAGGATCTCCTTTATCTCTCGGATTATCACATCTTCCGGGGGTGCTCGCTAATGCGCTCGTATTTCGTTGCTTTTTTTCATGTTGCGAAAGAGAATGAAAAAGACCTCACCGCAAGACTGCCGCGACTACGTTTTGTTGAAAATAGTATATGTATGTATACGTATGATATATATGTATTGTGTATGTATTGTATAGAGATATACAGCACACCGGGCTATGAAAGAACAAGAGACACAGAAACAAAAAAATACATAAGAAAGCGCCTCTCACAAAGCCTCGCGAAGAGTTCCCCGATTTTCCACACTTCTTTATGGCCCTTGGAACGGCCAGCCTTATCCTGCGGCCGCGACCGATCGTGGCATACATTTTCTCGTCCGAAGGAGCAGCAACATTTTTCTGGATCTCGGAAATAACGGATCTTTTGATAGAAAAATTCGCACTGAAATCTCTATCAGTGGGAATTTTTTGAAAAGCTCAATTAATTGAAAAATTGGATGAATAAATAATTGTCAAATATTTAAATATACTAGGCTAATCACACGCGCTGGCGCGCGTGCCTGAAAAACTTGCCAAAATCGACCCCAATTTTTTTTCTTTTCAAAATATCGACTTTTAACCTATACCATCATTCTCAAGTCGCATATTCTACCCCTGAAAACACTGGTTATTAACCTTTTTTAATCGATTTTGAAAAAAATATTTTTTTGGCGACGAAATTTTTTTTTTTTTCAGAAATCGTAAATCTGGCTCCGGACCGAAAATCGACCCCAATTTTTTTTCTTTTCAAAATATCGACTTTTAACCTATACCATCATTCTCAAGTCGCATATTCTACCCCTGAAAACACTGGTTATTAACCTTTTTTAATCGATTTTGAAAAAAATATTTTTTTGGCGACGAAATTTTTTTTTTTTTTTTTTCAGAAATCGTAAATCTGGCTCCGGACCGAAAATCGACCCCAATTTTTTTTCTTTTCAAAATATCGACTTTTAACCTATACCATCATTCTCAAGTCGCATATTCTACCCCTGAAAACACTGGTTATTAACCTTTTTTAATCGATTTTGAAAAACATATTTTTTTGGCGACGAAATTTTTTTTTTTTTGTCAGAAATCGTAAATCTGGCTCCGGACCGAAAATCGACCCCAATTTTTTTTCTTTTCAAAATATGGACTTTTAACCTATACCATCATTCTCAAGTCGCATATTCTACCCCTGAAAACACTGGTTATTAACCTTTTTTAATCGATTTTGAAAAAAATATTTTTTTGGCGACGAAATTTTTTTTTTTTTTCAGAAATCGTAAATCTGGCTCCGGACCGAAAATAGACCCCAATTTTTTTTCTTTTCAAAATATCGACTTTTAACCTATACCATCATTCTCAAGTCGCATATTCTACCCCTGAAAACACTGGTTATTAACCTTTTTTAATCGATTTTGAAAAAAATATTTTTTTTTCGACGAAATTTTTTTTTTTCTGTCAGAAATCGTAAATCTGGCTCCGGACCGAAAATCGACCCCAATTTTTTTTCTTTTTAAAATATCGACTTTTAACCTATACCATCACTCTCAAGTCGCATATTCTACCCCTGAAAACACTGGTTATTAACCTTTTTTAATCGATTTTGAAAAAAATATTTTTTTGGCGACGAAATTTTTTTTTTTTTTTCAGAAATCGTAAATCTGGCTCCGGACCGAAAATCGACCCCAATTTTTTTCTTTTCAAAATATCGACTTTTAACCTATACCATCATTCTCAAGTCGCATATTCTACCCCTGAAAACACTGGTTATTAACCTTTTTTAATCGATTTTGAAAAAAATATTTTTTTGGCGACGAAATTTTTTTTTTTTTTTTCAGAAATCGTAAATCTGGCTCCGGACCGAAAATCGACCCCAATTTTTTTTCTTTTCAAAATATCGACTTTTAACCTATACCATCATTCTCAAGTCGCATTCTACCCCTGAAAACACTGGTTATTAACCTTTTTTAATCGATTTTGAAAAAAATATTTTTTTGGCGACGAAATTTTTTTTTTTCTGTCAGAAATCGTAAATCTGGCTCCGGACCGAAAATCGACCCCAATTTTTTTTCTTTTCAAAATATCGACTTTTAACCTATACCATCATTCTCAAGTCGCATATTCTACCCCTGAAAACACTGGTTATTGACCTTTTTTAATCGATTTTGAAAAAAATATTTTTGTCGACTTTTTTTTTTTCAGAAATCATAAATCCGGCTTCGGGCCGAAAATCGCCAAAATCGACCTGGGAAATTTTTCTTTTCAAAATATCACCTATAATAGGTTAATCAATTTTCCGCTGCTGCGCTCTTATAAAGCTTTAAAAGGTTACGGGTGCTGCCGTGCCTGTCCTTATCGAATTTTTCAAATTGGACACCAAACTGATTTTGTTTATTACGGACTTTCCTGGCAACCTATCACAACTCGAATAGAATGACAACAATGCTTTCGTTACTCATGAACTTTTTAAAAGAAGAACAATTCACATATTATAGGCCAAGTAAAAAAATTATAGGAGGTTTATATGAAAGGCTTTATATACAAGCTATATTCGAAAGTGGACTTTCATATATTTAGTATAATTTCTATGAAATTATAGAATCAATTTCGATACTTAGAACTACAGAAACAAACATATAGCATTTAACCATATGAAATATATCGAATAATATAATAATATAATAATATGTATAATATAACATATTATAGAATATTATATTATAATATAATATGTATAATATTATTATATATTATTTGTTATTATATTATAATATCGATATATTTCATATAGATTATACAAAATATATGAAAATTCTATACGTCCACTTTTACATACAGTTTGTACATAAAGCCTTTCATATAAACCTCATATAATTTTTTGACTTGAGAGTCGTGACATTTTTTCGCCATTAAGTGTAAAAATGTGCCGGTATGGCTACACGATTTCGGTCCATAAAAAAAAAATCGCTGAAATTCATGACGTATTTATTCCAAAATAGCTCCGCAGGCATTTTTCGACAGCTCGAAGATAAAATACATCGAAACAAAAACCGCGTGGACGTAAAATTGACGTCCGTCACTCGTCCACATTTTTCGCGCCAAACGAACACCGAATTAGCCTCGCGAAGTTGATAAAAATGCAAAAGAGAAGCACGAGGGTTCGGGAATAAGGATTGTTTGCGGGTGCGGTGTGCAATGACGCGGGCTGTAACTCTCGCGTCCGCGGGAGTTTCAGGGCCCTCGCACACGTCCCGAAAGCCCCGGTATATCCCCGGCGTGGCTTTTATTTTCGATTCATTGATGAAGTTATGCGCGCGCCTCCGGCTATCAGCAAATGCGATATATAGATCCGCGTGCCGCGTGTATATCTATATATACCACGCGTTGCATCTATATTCAGCGGGGTTTTACGGGAGCGAGCGGTGGAAATGCGCGGCCACTCGCACACGCGACTCGAACGCCACACAGACGGGTCAAATCAGGACGACGCGACTGTGACCCGTCGTCGGCTCTCGTCGTCGTCGGCCGTCGGTATGTGCGTCGCTACATTTTCATTTGGCGGCGCGTCGAATACACGGCCGAGAGCCCGAACGGGCAGACTACTCGACGCCCGTCCGCACCGGTCCTCATCGACGCGGAACTATATTTTTATTCGCTGTGCACACATTTTTTTTTTTTTTTTTTTGTTTTTTTCCCGAGCATATTCGCGCTCCCGTCGTGCGGCGAACGGGCACGAAATTCCGAGTGCGCACTTATTCACTTCCATCCAATCGTTCGCCGCACGAAGCCCCGTCGTGAATCATACAGAGATTTAATTACGATCTGCGCATTAACTCCCAGGCAAATAATGAAATTTATCGAAGATTCAACACGGGCCAACGACGCATATTTTGCAGTCGTTGCGCGAGCGACCCTCGTGCGTTTGAACATTTTTTTTTTCTTATCCGTTTGACTCAACGACGAGGGGTCATTATGTTTTCCTGCTGAGCTTTTTTTTAAGCTCCCTCCTGTCGCACCTGATGTAGCCCCATTGGCTGTAACGGTGGACACTCAGAAAAAAAGATGCTCTGATTAACCATATTTTTACTATAAAGTATGTTTCCCTGAGGCGATGCTTTTATGGTTATCGCAACCAATAAAAATATAGTATTATGTGCCATATTTTCGTAGATATACTGATTATATCTCATTGTTGATTTCATAAATGTGTTGCATGTAACAAAAAATGTGGCAAAAAAAATAAAAATAAAAATAAAAATATGGCCTCTATCGAAAAAAATGTTCCTACAAAAATTGTTAGTTTCAATCTAACCATTTTTTTGGTTCGAAAAAAAAAAACATATTTCCATTCAAAAAAACATGTCAGCCTCCTTAATGCCGCCATTTTGAAATTTCGATTGAACAACTAATTTTTTCAGACGTCCCCCTTCAAACCCTACAACTTACAAAGTCCTCATTTTTCGATCGGAGCCCCATTTTTCGAGGCTAATCGGGTGTAAGATTAAAATGGGACACCCTGTAGTATTGCTACGTGTAGCGTATATTTAGATGCACTATCGAAACTGCATAGTTTACTTAACTTCATGATAATAGTTCGATAAACCATATTAATGCTGATCTAACTATAAAATATGGTCCCTTATATTATACCTTTTTAACTATGGTATTATTGTTGCAAATACCATGGTCTTTTTTCTGAGTGTGCTCAGAGTTGGTTACGTCTCTCGGCATTTTACGCTCGCGAGGGCAAAGTTCGCCCTGTCCTTGTGGTGGTTTGGCTTTTTTTTTTAGTCATAGCTCCAGGTTGGCTCGTTTTGCTCTTATCTAGGTCTCGGGGAAAAAGAAACAGGGAGGCAGAGAGAGAGAGAGAGAGAGGGAGGTGGGTCACGCTCAGGGGGCAACGGACAGGGGATGGCTGACAAGCGGAACAAGGATAATTAGCTGCGGAGATGGAGAGCGAGCACTGTCGAGGGAAAACCTTCTTGCCGCTGTCTGTCGTTTCCCTCGCTCCCCGCCACCCGATTTTCCTGTCCCCACACGATCCCTCCGGGGCATGTTTGATGCTCCTGAGAAAATGTACCGCCGCTCGTCGGTGGGCGCGTTCAGCGTCTCCACGAACTTGCTCATTGGGCCTCGGCGTCGTTTTTGAGAGGGAAGAAAAATAAATCGCGAGAGGGTAAGATACTTTACGTTGTCACGACAACGATATGCGGCACCGAGGCTGCGGACGATGAGCTCGGGCAGCTCTGAGTACACATGGGGCATTTCGTACCGTTTTCATCTAGGTCTGACCCTCGACATCTCGAATTTTGTCCACGATTTTTTGGATTATTGGCCCAACGCTAAAAAAAGCCTGAATTTGTTTTTCGATTTTTTTTTATTCGAATTAATTACAATTTAAAAATGAAAATATCGTTCGTTAGGATTTAAAAATCGGAAAAAATTGTCCACAGTTCCGTGTCACATGTAACAATATTTAAGCCTAAATGCAAAGTGCGCTAACAGCTGCATCTATTTTTTCCGAGTTTTTCACTTTTATGCCTTTTTTTTGTCGATAAAAAATCGAAAAAAATAGAATCAAATATCAGCCCACTCTGGGTTTAGGCTTAAAAATGTTTATACTTGATACGGAATTTTTTCAGTTTTTTAGATCCAAGCTAACGATTTTTTCGTCTTGAAAAATTATGAATAATTCAAATAAAAAAAAATAATGTCGAGCTCTATTTGGAGTCGTGACAATAACCGAAAAAATCGTGACCGTAATGACAATAACCGAAAAAATCGTGACCGAGATGTCGAAGGTCAGACCCGGGTCGAATCGGCGCGGAATGACCCGTACACACATAGCGAAGCCCTCTTCCTCTTCCTCTCCTCCAGGCCCCGCTATATCAGAGCACGAAATGAGAGAGGGACGCCGCGCGCGACAAAGGAGTCATAAATTTTCAAATAGACCCGCGCCTGTATAATACATATATACCTCGAGCCAGAGACGCGCCATAAATTCAGCAACTTTCTTTTCGGGGAGCGCGAAATAACCGAACGATATTAAAGGCGCCTCTCGATTTGCGTCGTTAAATTTTAATTCCCCATCAAGTTAACCAGATGCGATGATAATAACGTTACGTTGTACGTGAACTCGATTGCAATGACATTGGAAGGAAAACCAAATCGCGGTACGCGAGTCGCGCTTCGTCTGCACTTCGTCAGACTGTACAGAGGAAACCGGGGTAAAACGGGCCTCTGGGGTAAAACGGGCCCCCCTTTTATTTGATTATCGAAAAGAAAAAAAAATTAGTATAAAATGGGCTCCCATCTCTGTCGTAAGTTTTGCGGCTTCTTTCCTCGTCAAAACTTTTTTTCCCGCCGTCCTCCGTGATTTTTTTTCATTCGCTGGCTTCTTCGGCAACAGTTTTTTTTCTCCATCAATTTTTGCCTGTACGGCAAATCCGTCACGACTGAAATGTGCTTTTGTGTCACATTTTAGTAAAAGACCCAAATAATCAACACTCATGCCTATCGGTAGAGTTTTGTGTACTAACTCATATTTGTGCCGGATTCTGAGGGAAACCCGTTTTACCCTGGAATTTTTTTTTGCCGATGCTCAAAATTCATGATTAATATCGAATTTTCTAGTGAAAAGCAATAAAAAAAACACTTTGGGTTTTATCATAGAGCCATTTTTCGCTCAGGTGGCCCGTTTTACCCCCATCTCCCTTATATAGATGGTACGTTGCGCACCTATGCATAACCATCAGAACCGGGTAAAAGACCCAAATAATCAACACTCATGCCTGTCGGTAGAGTTTTGTGTACTAACTCACATTTATGCCGGATTCTGAGGGAAACCCGTTTTACCCTGGAATTTTTTTTTGCCGATGCTCAAAATTCATGATTAATATCGAATTTTCTAGTGAAAAGCAATAAAAAAAACACTTTGGGTTTTATCATAGAGCCATTTTTCGCTCAGGTGGCCCGTTTTACCCCCATCTCCCCTATATAGGTGGTACGTTGCGCACCTATGCATAACCATCAGAACCGGGGAGAAGGTATTATAACGGCGGAATATCTCGGTGGCGACCCTATAAATTCGACGAGACGTAAGAGACGACGTCGCGATATCCTTCTCTCGCAAACGAGGTTCTTCATCATCCGCGAGACCGAAAGAGCAAGCGAGAAACCCTCGTGTACTCGTCCGCTTGTATCGTTCCTCGCTCTCGTCGTCGTCGTCGTCGTCGTCGACGAATTTGCCAAGACGACGACGACGACGACGACGACGGCGAACTCTCGTGAAATCTCAGCGACTGATAATGCACTTTACGGTAAGATCGGGCAAGCCCCGGCGAAGCTTCGCGTACACCGGAGCTTCGAGTCGAGGCAAACTTTCAATGATAACTCAGCCGGGCGACCCCGGCAGGCCAGTGGCAACAGCGCGGTGGAGACACGTCGCTGCCGGAGCCACCACACCCTCTACGTTATTCCCATCGTCGGGTGCTGCAGTCGGGATCGGCAGCGACGCGAGACGCGTTCGAATGCGGGACATCCGCATGTGAAGTCGTCGTCGTCGTCGTCGTCTTCGTGCCTCTGTGTATTCCGCTATGCGCATGACAAATATACCTCTGCTCTTTTCGCGGAAATTTTTCATCCACCGAAATCTGTTTGTTACGAGGTTTTTCTGATGACAGAAACGAGAAATCGTGCGTTGTGTTGCTGTATCCAGAGTTAAAATATATGTAGTACCTTCGAAAAGCCTTTGGGTAATGAAAAGTGGGGCATAACGAACTGTATGATGTATGATGAAAGGCCAGAGAAATTGCAACTCGGGATGTATAGGATCAGTCGGGATACAAGAGGTTTTTGTTGCAATTAATACTTTGTGATGTACAGGAAATCGCATTCAACTCATTGTCACGTGGTATAAGAATCATCCCAATATGTGTTTCATCAGTAGCCAAAAGTAGTTGCAGTAGTTTCTGTCGAGTGTAGCAACCGTTTGGAAACCTTTAGGGAATGATTACGATGTTGTATTTTAGTCCGATAGCAATGCTTGTCTTATAATGTGGTAAATGCTCGCTAACTTTAACTGCTGGTTATTATCTTGTACGACAATGAACCTAGTATTTTGATGTATCAATACTCCAATAGCAATGATTGCAGTAGGATCTATAACAGCATCTAAACTTGTTTCCCTAATTCTTATACGATGTGTATTCGGACAGTAGTTATATCATCATATTCTATCACCATTCAAGATGATAATAACTTCAATGCCACGTAGTAGTAGCATTTTGCGATAGATACTACAATTTATCATAGCCTCAATAATATTTATATGCAGTTATGATTACTATATTTCTGGGTCAGAACTGCTTTTGTCTTGTGTGTCGCAACCTTCTTATATTTTACAACTATGAGACACATCCCGAGTAGAAAATCTGCAGCGTTACATCAGGCTCTGATCAGGCCCTGACAAGGCTAATAGGGCCCTGATCAGGGCCTGAACAGGACCTGGTCAGGACTGGATGTAACGCTACAGATTTTCTACACGGGATGCTGCCAAGCTCACTTCTCACCATCCACTCTGACTTGATTCACCGCTGTCTCGACGTGGAAAGAAAGTCACATAGCCTGCAATGACAACATTGTCGTCATAGTCATCAAAAAGACACAAAAGAATAATAGCAAACGTACAAAAAATGCATAACTATTTGTCTCAAACTTTTTACTTTTCAAGTCGCCATTCCGACTCCGTGTGTCATCACACCTACTCCTGAAAACCCTCCCCTTCCCTTCCCCCGTATTCCCGATCGTCGCTGCACGCTGGCGAATCTGTTTGTTACTCCGTCTTGATTTACCGCTGTCACGATGCGAAAAATCGGACTCGGTCCGATGCGAACTCGGTGGGGTCGCCCGCCACGCCTCTCTCTATCTCTCTCTCTTCTTTGTATCCCTTAAGATGTGTCAGGACTCACGAAGTGAACAGCGAGCGGGCGAGCGGTGTACGCATTGCGCACCAAGTTCCCCGGGAGTTATCCCGCCGGAATGACGATAAGCCAGGACGTACACAATGGGTGCCGATCCGGCCCTCCGGAATTCTTCGACGACTACGATCGACGAGCGCGGAGAAATAAAGCGAACGTAGTTTACGTACATGTCGTATATGTACCCACTGAGCGACTCGCTCGAAAACGCTCCCTCTCGGCTCTCCCTCGGCGACGACGTTGGAAAATCTTTCCGCCCATCAAGATTTATCTCCTCGGCCGCGTTATTCTTCCACCCCTCCGCCGAGGAGTCCGTTTATATATCGGCGCGCCCGGAATGCCATATTGTCCGCTTCTAATGCATTCAACTCCTCATTTAACTTCATTTTTAAGTTAATATTTCAGCGGGTGCCTTCAACTCTAGCGCGACCATTCCGAGAGAGTGAGAGTTATTACCAGCCGGGCATTAGTTATCCAGTGCGCGTCATGAACGCTGTTAATAAACGCGTCGGGAATGAGATCCTGAGAGTGAAGCTGCTCTCGGGTGCCAGCTGAGAGCTCAAGGAAATCACCTCGCAAATGGCGATCCCGCGTTTGCCATTCGTTATCCTTGCCGTGGTGTTTTCTTTCTCTTTTCCCAAACTGTTTACCTTCGTGCGGACTCAGCTTTTTTTTGGCGCAGTTTTGTTGCGGTGTTATCATTTTTTTTTTTGGTCCTAACGCGAAGCTGCTCTCGGGCGCCAGCTGAGGGCTCAAGGAAATCACCTCGCAAATGGCGAACCCGCGTTTGCCATTCGTTATCCTTGGAACTACTTTTTTTTTCTTTTCTCAAACTGTTTACCTTCATGCGGATTTAGCTTTTTTGGCACAGTTTTACGTTGCGGTAATCTAAGTTCTCGCGTTTTGAAATGCGAGATATTTTAGCCACTGATTTTTTTGAGGAGTAGAAACTCGAATAGAATGACGACAATGCAAAGAAAATATTTCTGACGTCGATTTTGGCGATTTTCAAACCGGCGATGGATCTACGATTTCTGACAAAAAAACGACGCAAAAAAATATTTTTTTCAAAATCGATTAAAAAAGGTTAATAACCAGTGTTTTCGGGGGTAGAATATGCGACTTGAGAATGACGGTATTGGTTAAAAGTCGATATTTTGAAAAAAAAAAAAAAACATTCTGAGCTCGATTTTGGCGAAAAGTTTTTCAGGCACGCGCGCCAGCGCGTGTGATTACCCCAGTAAAGTTTAATGCCTGTAATTTCGCACGCGCACCAAGCACCACTTCTCCACGAAAAAGAGCCCCGTGCTAGATACACCGTACATCTTTCGCAATGAAGCACAAAGCGTTGACCGAAGGCAGCCCCGAACGGTTATTAAAACTTCGTTACGAACTTTGGAGTTTAGTCGCCAACCACGGTGTGGAAGAGCGAAAAACCGTTCGAGGTTGAAATGTAAAACGAAAGAAAAATGTCTACTCATTGGAAGGAGCGCAAGGAACTGTACCGGTCTTCCCCCTTTCGCCCCCCCCCCCCTTCGGCTGTTATATTAAAAGAAATACAACTATTTTTTCTTATTCTAATTAGCTGCTTTAAATTCCGTCGAATCCCCTCGTCGCGACGCGGATCCCTCGCCGCGGCGGCATAGCAAATATCGTCTGAAGAAGAATCCGTGAAGAGCGCCTCGCCCGGGCCGCGCGGATGATGAGAGGCTTTTCTCCTCCGGTTTTTTGTTTTGCAAGTAAACGAAACCCTATAACGCTCGTTTCTTTTCCGAAGAGGGGGGGGGGGGGGGCGAGGGGGCCCCACGGAAGTTTCGAGTAATTCATGCACGCTCGTGACTCAAAAGCTCGAGACGGGAAGGCCGCTTACAGTGGCGGCCGGTCTCGTTCCCTTCGGCTTGCGGCCGACGAAAAGCCCGGAGTTCTTACACACCCGGTGCTCGCGACCGCTTGCGCCGCGAGGGAAAAACTCTTTCCGTCTCTCTTCCCTCGACACGCTTGACTAATTAGCCTCCTCTTTTCGGGTAATTAGTCGTAAGAACGCGCGTAATGGATTCCATGTGCTTTTGAGCGTGGAAAAAGGGGGGGCCGAGAGAGCGGCAGAGACCGCGGCGCTCGAGTCCTTGAGAGAAGACTCGGGCCGCGCGTGAAGCCGCAGTTTGAATTTATACAGTGCGCGGCCGGGGTTGAGCGACATGCTTGACTCGGCGGTCGGACAGCTCGCGATTCGCCGCTTTTGAATAGTTGCGTAGGCTCTGCGAGCGAACGTCCGAGAAAGCGAAAAATTGCGAGAGTTCGTCTAAGATGAATTGGATTGAAAATCAACGCCTGCGTAAAAATACTTTTTCACACGAGATTATTTTTTTTATTATTTACTAGTGTTGAATTACTACGGAATTGGTAGAAAAAAGAAAACAGTTTGTATGTTCTGGATTCAGAAATCCCTTGGAGACTTAGAATAATTTCGGATTGGATGTGTCATTTGACCCCGGTCAGCTTGGGCGTGGAGGTCCTAAAGCGGGACTTAGAAAAATTCAGCCCCTGATCCCTTGGGGACTTAGAAAAATGTAGTTTCAAGGCCCTTGGGGACTTAGAAAAATGTAGCTTCAAGGCCCTTGGGAACTTAGAAAAATGTTGGCTTCAAGTCCCTTGGGGACTTAAAAAAATATAACGTCAAGTCCCTTGGGGACTTAGAAAAATGTAGTTTCAAGGCCCTTGGGGAATTAGAAAAAAAATGTTGGCTTCAAGTCTCTTGGGGAATTAGAAAAATGTTGGCTTCAAGTCCCTTGGGGACTTAGAAAAATGTAGCTTCAAGTCCCTTGGGAACTTAGAAAAATGTTGGCTTCAAGTCCCTTGGGGACTTAGAAAAATGCAGCTTCAAGTCCGTTGGGGACTTAGAAACATTCTGGCTTCACTGTGTCATTTGACCCCTGTTTGATTATCCTACACGTCGGTGGCGGCGGCGAGTTCTTTTCATAATATAGAGGGATATCTCTGTGTTGATTAAAGAATTCAATTAACAATAAACATTTTATTCGGCTAATATTTCTCCCCATCTCCTCGTAATTCGTCAAGACAATGAAACTCAGCGCCAAGAATTCCGTGTGCAATTTTGAGTATCGTCGTCCGACAAGAATCTGTGAAACTGGTTCAGTCCGCTCGTATACCTTTCTTTACGAAAAAATTGTACAGCTATCTCCACCAATTGTCGAGCAAAATCTTCATTTACACCAATTTTACCCTGACCCCACTTTGCAAGCACAATGTGTGGTTATGGGGCTTCGTAACAAACGTCACCTTCAGCCGGTAGTTTAAACCTCCTTGACAGAAAACCATCTCATCATCCACTTCGCAATGCCCTTCTAAAATCGCCTTTAATCCTACCTTATTTGTTACGATTCAACCAACAAAAATATGTAAAAATCGTATGTTTAACAAGTCACAATATGTGAACAATAATTAGCTGCTGAAAAATACTGAATGTCCCTAGATTAAATATTGGCTAACTTGTAACGTCTTCGAATATCCGTATTCCATACAAAATGCCTGAAATGATGTAATTTATTGTATCGCGGATGAAATAATCGTTTTCAACGACACATTGCTAGCAATTATGTAATTTCTTGTGTAACGTTGACGAAGTAATCGTCTTCAACTACAAGATGCCCACGTGCATTGTAAGCGATCGGGTAGTGCGTTTGCCCCGGTTTCAGGAAGACGAATGTGTTTCCGAATGGCAGCGATACTAACGACGTACCATGTCTGTTGCCTCGAGTACTTTGTTGCTCGCGAGCTCACGATGAGAAGATGTGGTAGGTGGAGTGCTGGCTGGTATACTCGGCGCTTGGCATTACGTCTTACTCGAGCAAAGATACACGCGCAAGTTTATAGCCAAAGTTTCCCGCCAGCGAGGAGAATCAGCATCAGAGCCTTTGGTCGTAGTTGTGGCTCGAAGCTTCGTCCTTCTCTTCCTTTCTCTCGGTTCGCGAGCGATATGACTGTGGGAGGATTTAATTTCACCAGCGCTCGAGCGGGATACAACGGCCACCTTCCTTCATGGCTTTCTTTGGCTATAGCGGCGGTTTATACTGATCAACACCCTCCGTCATCCGTGGACTATTCCATTCCGCATGAACCCTCAATAAGTCTTCGTTGTCCGATCAGACAAACTCGTTCTTGCTTGAGGAGTATACGCACTCTGCACATATTAGTATTTGTGGAAACGCAGTGAATGCGAAGGTACAGCTTGAAATGAATGCGGTGTACAGTGAGTTTCCCACCGCTTATTTATGGAAGCTTAGAGAGCACTTTGTGGGCGTTTCATCTTAAGGGAAGGTGAAACATTCATTCTCCCTGGCTCAGTCGGTACTAAAAATTATAAATGTGTAAATGTATAAAAATTATAAATTATAAATTACGTACTCGGTCGATACAAAAAATTATAAATGATTATTTCCACGGGTTCAACATTTTTCCAGATAAAAGAAAAGTCTTGTATCATTCAGAATTACTAGACGAATGATGTAAGATTTCTCTTTTATTCAGAAGCATTCGGGACCCGTGAAAATGATTGTTTGCAGTTTTTGTTACTAACTGAGTATGTTTATGTGCAATAAAATCTGTACTCACCTTTTTTTTCACACTTATCGGCATTTTACAGCTTCAAGAAAAAAATCAAGGTATGCACCGGTGATATCCGCATTCAATGAATTTGTTCTTGAAGCAGTAAAATGTCAGTAAGCGTGAAAAAAGTTTATTTACAGTTTTTGATACTGACTGAGACGAGAATGTTCGCAATACGTCCATCTGCACATGTTGTGAAGTAAAATTTCGTACAATACTCGAAGGAAAATATTTTTCCACCCTCGTATAGTAATGAATTAATTACGCTTTTATTTCGTACACTGCCTATTGGGATAGTTAATATACGAAATAAAATCATCATTACCTGGGGATTCCACATTCAATTGTCTGTCGAATCGCAGATTAGCCAAGTGGCACTTGCTGGCCGACGTGTGCATGCAGCAAAAATGACGACGCATGACATTGCCTAACGTCGATATCGATTCTAATATCCAGCGGATTAGAGATTCGTATCCCCCTCACCGGGAGCCGATTTCTCTATTCCTGGCGGAAAGCTACAGCGATGGCATTTGAGTAAGCCGTCTGATCGGTTGCAGACTCGATACATTCGGTCTTTACGGATTGCGTGCTAATACGAAAACGTCAATAAACCGAGACAAAAATGAGGATGCGGACGCGGTGGATGAGTGGGAGGGGCAATGGAAGCGAATATATGGGGTATTTTCCACTTATAGCGAGACAGGTTTCGGCCGAGGGTCCCGCATTTGTTCGCTAGTCACGAATATCGTTTTCTTGTATCATATAAGGTGACCGCCACACAATTACTAACCCCAATATATTCGGCGTCAATGGAACAAAATAAGATGTGACCAGTGCAAGTAATTCCATAAACAAAAACTACCGCGCAAATACAAAAAAATATTGTCTTCATTTTTTTCCTGCACTTAGGGTTGACTTAATTCGATCAAAAATGTCGCAGAACGTAGTTCAACATGTTACAAACGATCGATACAATTTTGCCGCTTCCCATCTTTTTTTCTTCGCTGTCAATTAATAATGTATAAATGTATAAATTTCTACATTCACGAATATATGTATTCGTACATTTAATTAACAGCGAACAAAAGAAAAAGGCAACCTGACAATTTTAGCATAATAATATATATACAATAGATTTATGCGCATATAAATTACGCTTTACACGCTCGCATTGAAATCGAGTGGCTTGTAGGTTTAGGACTGGAAGTGCGTTTCATGACAGGGGGGGGAGAAAAAATCAGGTAAAAAACGGTCACCCATCCAAGTCCTGAACTGCGGTCAGTGTTTGGATGGGTGACCGCCTGTCTCGACTCCTGTACACAACAGTCGCTGTAACACATATAGACACATACATATGTAAGCATCTATATATCATATGGTTTACTACATAAATGCATGTATATCCAGCTATTCGTGTGATGAACGCAGGCCAGAGGTTATGAAGCCGGGGCGAGTGTAGAAACCCAGCGGGAGTGTTCCGGCAACAGCAGTTAGAAGGCGTAGCCGGGTGCAGCGGTGGTTGCAAGGGATGAACCGACGAGGGGTTGTCATTTGCTGGAATTGCAATTTCGCACTGACGCGCGCAACGTGCACTACTTCACTGCACTCTCGTTCCGTCTGTTTCGCCCTGCAGTGGGCCCCACCAAGTAAAAGCGAACTAATGATGCACACTAGACTTAATGCGTCGTTGGCTGTTCTCATTTCTTTTCCCCCCTCCCCCTCTTCCCCAGGCCCCCCTTCCCCAGGCCCCCCGTGCCACAGTGTCTCTAACCACCCCCCGCTTCCACCGTTGCATAGGTGCAAAAGTGAGTAAGGGAGAGAGCAATTTTCTCGACTCCTGTTTCGCCCCCAGTGTAATTCGCGGCACAACCGCCCTCGTGGCATATACCACGCGTCGAATGCATTGTATGTACTCTGTGTCTACTCTGTGTACTGATTAACTCGGCTTCGCTGTGTATATATGTGTATCTCATTTCGCGTTCTGTTTTTCTCGTTTTTTCTTCTATGCTCTTACGTCCGGCGACCGGCGTGGCAATCATCAACAAAGGTGCGAGATGCCTGAGGGACACGAGGCTGGAAATACTGCCGGAGATCGTGGAACGAGGCGGCGAGACGATTCTACGCTGCCACTATGATCTCGAGAACGAAAAACTTTACACGCTCAAGTGGTACCGGGGCACAAAAGAGTTCTACCGGTTCACGCCAGGAGGAAAGTCACCCATCAAGTCCTTCCACCTCGAAGGAATAAATGTTGACGTGAGTGACATCAACTTATGATCGATTGTATCACTTTTGATGGAGTTATTTTCTTTTTCAATTTTTACGTGGTGTTAAGGTTTTTTGTGTGATCGGAAAGTTTTTGCTTATTGTGATTTTAAAGATTTATTAACTATATCTAGATAGATTATTTTGAAAAAATATAGATTCGGCTTTCATAGGGTTTTGAGTTCTTCTAAAAATGCATGTTTTACTTTGACTTATACCCAGAGAAATCGTTTTGATGGGATCTATTCGAAACAAATGAAATTTATTTTAATGGAATAAATTTTATTTGATCCAAATAAATTCTCGTAGGCCGGGCATTTAATACATTATTTACTTAATGGCCGGCCTAATAGGATTTTATTAGGGTCAAATACATTTTATTTGTTCCTAATAAATTTTACTTGTTTCGAATTAAATTTTATTTTTATCGAATAGATCCCACCAGAACAATTTTTCTGGTTGTACGTAAAATATAAACAAATCAACTGAAATTTCATACAGACGTAAAATAACATCCAGCGCTGCTACTTGCCAAGCTGCCTACCAAACGTTCCGATTTTATGGTGTTTGCATATTTTCTTTTTTTTATGTAAACGTTTCCCTCTAACCCGAGTCAACTAGCACCGAACCAATTCAAATGTGAGAAGAGAGCAAGAAATTATAAATGAACATAACATTTATTTATTTACATGAAATAAGGACTCAAAGTAAAGCTTTGCACGTTGCTTCCTCATTATTTTTTAATGTTTCCAAAGCCGCATCAACGAAAGAAGCCAAAGCAGATTTAAAAAAATACTTGCTCATACAGGGAGCTTTGCAAACATGCAGAAATAATGAGGAAGAAATGTGCAGAGCTCCACTTCGACCCTTGTTTTCTGAGTGTACGCGATATTCAGCTCATGCAAACAGTAATCTAATATCGAATCGAATAAAGCAAGTATTAATTGAATGATGCTGGTCCCATCGATCGACGCACGGCGCTGCTTTTGTTTTCGCGCAGCTCGTACATTCAATTTCGCTCGACGAATAGAAAGCCCCCCCGTCGCAAGTTAGAACTTCTCGGTCATACGTGCTGCACGAGGGGCTGGAGGATAATCGGATTCCGATGTTTTCGGCGGACGGAAAAGCCGAACGGAATTCTAGACATTTTTACGGATTCGCGCAGCGGATCGAACACATTTTTTACATGAAAATCAATGACGATAATCAATCAAAATTGCGAACAGAAAAAGTCGTAGCGAAGACTAGGGATAGGCGATGTTGAAAAAAAAAAAAAAATCGATGTTAAAAGAATCGATTATGACCAATCGATGTATCCCAAAAAACATCGGAACATCGATTATTTTACATCAGTAAAGTAGAAAACGTTAAAGTAGAAAACGGTGAAGTAGAAAACGACGAAAATAATATTGGCAAAATTATTTTATTGGTAGTAATAAAGTAGTCCAAGGTCTCAAAAGTCACATTCACTACATGCTGAATGCTTATAAATCAGCATCGAATGATCATGATTCATGAAATCTTGAGTACCCGTTGTCGGTGAAATTTTCTCATATACCTATTCGATTTTTTTTCGATGTTTTATAAATAAACATCGAACATCGATTAATCGGTTTTGAGAAACATCGTAAAAAAAATCGATTATTCGAAAGAAAAAAAAAACATCGGTGCTCGATTAATCGACAAACATCGCTCATCCCTAGCAAAGACTTGCAACGTTAATGATGACAAGGAATAAATGCTGTAATGGTACAGAGACCATTTGTATTACACATTCTTTTCGCTTTTCTCCACGTCAAGAGTTCGCAATTAGGTGCCTTCATTTCTTACTCTCCCGCGTCAAAGCGTCGGCGAATCTCTCGGTCCCTCTCATCTCGCACTCTGTGGCTGTCTTGTCTTCTCTCGTTTCTCATCTTCTCCACCTCCTCCGTCCGCCCCGTCTGCTGTGTCTCATCTGCGAGGAGCCACAACATCTCCAGAAATGTTAGCTTTATAGTCGCGTCATTATGTGGACCCCGCTAATTACGCGAGATTCCTGCCGACGCTCCAGCGACGCCTCGCCTCGCGATCTATCTTCGCGCCAGTGAACAGTTTTTTTATTTTTATTTTTATTTGATTCCTACGTATACCCAAATAAAAAAAATTATATGAGGCTTATATGAAAGGCTTTATGTAGAAGCGATATGCGAAAGTGGACACATAGAATTTTCATATATTTTGTATAATCTATATGAAATATATCGATATTATATGCGTAAATGCTGCCTATAATTTTGCAGAATTTGTTGATAGTATATACAAAGTATATACAATATGTTTGTTTTTGTAGTTCTATATATCGAAATTGATTCTATAATTTCATAGAGATTATACTAAATATATGAAAATTCTATATGTCCACTTTCGCATATAATTTTTTTACTTGGGTACCTTCTTCAGGTTTTTACGTTTCCCCCCACTCCTCTTAATCCCCTTTCATTATTTGTATTCCCCCCCCCCCCCCCCGAGTCACTTATGGTGTTCCCCCCAGCGTGTTACCCGCAGCCACTCTTTCCTAAATGCACTACTGTATCGCATTTGTACTTTGGGCACAGGAAAACTGCGGAAAACTTGTGCCGATACAAGCGGCTATATTTCACTGAGCGTCTGCTGTATGAGAAAACATCAGAAACACAGAAAAACTGCCTCCCGTTCAACAGTTGACGTGCAAATCAGTGAATGGCTAAGCGGTCACCCATCCAAGTACCGACCGTGAGTCGAGCTGCTTAACACGGTGCCGGTGAACTTTTTCGTCACTGGTAAAATCCGCTTCGAAAATTTTCGCGCTCGCGAAAATATCGGTTACCCGTAAATTTGCGCCGCAAATATTTCCCACCTCCGCGCCTATATATTTCCCACACGAGACACAGAGCGCCGTGTGATCGATATTTTCCGCGAATATCGTCAGTCGTGGTACCGCATGTCATACCCGGGAATGATGTTTTATGCAGCAACGTATGCCCTGTGCCGAATGGGGGGGGGGGGGGGGGGGGCTTTGCATTATTTATGCAAAAGTTTAAAACGAGTAAAGCGTGAAAAATGCCGAAACCACGTTCAGCTGACGTTACTCTCGCGGGACCGATGCGCGCGTTCGCCTATCGCCGATTCCATTAATTCCCCAGAACGATTACGGAATTTTAGATATCCCGTGCGAAGGGCGACAGAGAGAGGGAGAGAGGCGCGGATGGGGGGGAGCAGGATGCGAAAATACTCGGCGCCGAGCCCTCATCCGCTCGGGACCTGCTTTCCGCTATAACTCCCACGTGACCCCGCGCCATACCCGCGCCACACTACCCTCCCCAACGCAACCTGCCTCCCCCCCCCCCCTCAACCCCCCCTTTTTGTCGAATGAAACCGTCAATTGAACACTCCGACCGGGGCACTTGCGCGCCTCGGCGAGACCCTCGCCCTCCCCTCTGTCCTCTCTCGCACCCTCCTCCACCCCCGCTCCCTCTCCCCCCACCGTGCTTTCTCTCTCCCCCTCCATCCCTGCCCTTTCTCTCTCCCTCGCCACCCTCGTCCTCTTTCTCTCTCTCTCTCACGCCTCCCCCACTATCTCTCTCTCTCGCTCTCTCATTACACAGGGTTGAATTTGTAGTTCTAAGTTTGAACTGAAGTTTCAACCTAAGACCAACTGAAGTTTCAACTTAAGGTCAAACTGAAGTTCGAGCTTACAAGTTGGACCTTCAGCATACACTCCGCATATTCCCCGCTTAAGTTCGAACTTAAGTTGGAACCTCTCTCGCACCCCCCTCCACCCCCGCCCCCTCTCCCCCCACCGCCCTCTCTCTCTCCCCCTCCATCCCTGCCCTTTCTCTCTCCCTCGCCTCCCTCGTCCTCTTTCTCTCTCTCTCTCTCACGCCTCCCCCACCATCTCTCTCTCTCGCTCTCTCATTACACAGGGTTGAATTTGTAGTTCTAAGTTTGAACTGAAGTTTCAACCTAAGACCAACTAAAGTTCCAACTTAAGGTCAAACTGAAGTTCGAGCTTACAAGTTGGACCTTCAGCATACACTCCGCATATTCCCCGCTTAAGTTGGAACTTAAGTTGGAACTTGACTTCAAACTTGGGACTATAAATTCGACCCATGAGCTCATTACTTTTGTTTCATTCTTCTGCGCATATTTTTTTGTTATTTACTTTTATTTCATTTACCTGTACTCGTATTCCAGTTATTCTATTGTATAAGTATTCTATCCAGCTATGCTATTGTATTATTTATGTGGCATTTATGCAACGAATTGATTTCTTTAGTTTCATTTTTAACTCCCTACTGCCCAAATTGGGTGACAAACAAAGACCAACAAATTGGTTAAGCAAAAAATTGCAAAATATTTAAGTAATCATTCGTATATGGTCGGGAGATTTTTAAACCTAAGAACGAAAAAAAAAAAAATCTCCCGATTATAATACAAATCGTAACATAATTATTTCATAATTTTTTTCTTATCCAATTTGTTTATTAATTCAGCTTTTTTCAGTCCGGATTTTTGTAATTTTTGTAATTTCGTATTTAGTTATGTTCAATGCACAGGAATCGAAATAACGTCCATCCCTCGTTTATAATCCTCAAACATCCGTACTTTTAGATTAAAGTAATTTTCTTGTTTTCGTTCGACATCTCGATTTATTTTCTTCCTGCTACTTATGTATAATTTGCCTCATAGTAATCTATAACGCATTAACTACTAATATATTCCAATCAATCAATCAATCAATCCCACTATTCCGCTCTCTCGTTCTCCCACTCTTTCTCTCGCACTTTCATCCTCTCATTCCCTCGCTTTCTCGCTCTCTTTGCCCAACCATCATCCGCATCCAATTGTTTACCGTCGACTTGAACAGGTGCCGCGTGACGATGCATGAACGACGTGCGCAAATACGCCCATTTACATCAATACCGAGGAACATTGGGGAAAGTGAAAAAATACACGTTCGCAGAGGGCTCGCGCGTACGATACGCCGGCCAGATGAATGTGTGGACCATCGAGAATTGTAGAGATGAGCGACGGCATTTCGCACGAATGCCTCGTCCACCGGGTGTACGCGAACCATGAATTTAAATTACCGCTCATTTCATTACTTCACCTGACGCACGTGGCCGCGCGAACGTGTGTGTATTGGGATATCGATTCAATTACAAAAATTTGAGTACTTGCGCAATCATTCGGGGATAACGCGCGAGTCGCATCTCACCGAACGTTCATAATCGATTTTTGCATTTGACGATGGAGCTAAAATCGTGTAATGCCCGGAGAGACGGAGAGTGTAAACTAATTTCGGATTACATTGAAACCGGTGTTATTCAGTCCTCCTTCGGGTCGCTTTCGGTTGCAGTGGACGAAATCGGACGAGAGGCAAGTGGGGATAAAAAATGTCGACTACAACGTCACCGGGAATTACTCGTGCGAAGTTACGACGGACGACCCGTTCACCACGCAAGCTGGCTTCAACAGAATCGTCGTCGTTTGTGAGTATATCGTATTTATTTAATCGTCCTTTTATGGGATCGTCACAGTGTGACCCGTCGAAAAATCAATGATTTTCGCGATTTTTTTTTATGGTTAGGATAAACTAATCGGTCTGGGTTTTTTTTGTACAAATGAAGGCACTAATGAAGAATACGAAATTATTTTTTGTAAGTTGATTTATTTGTTGTTCAATATTGTTATAAATTATTGAAAAGTCCGGTTAAAAAAAAGGTCTTGCATGGTGTCCAGGCTTGCGGACTTAATCCTGATCTGAGACAAAAATTAAAAAAGATGATTAATCTGTAGGAAAGCCGCTATCGTTCTATGGAGGTTTTTTTTATTTGACAAAATGGTAGCGGTTTAAACAAAACGTGTCAATTTAGCCTTTTTTTCGACAGTATTTCGTAAAAAAATAGGAAGATTAAAAAAAGCTTCCGTAGGACGATAGAGAATGACGAAAAGAATGTTCTGTCCAAATTTGAAATGGGTAGCTTAAATACTCTTCCTTTGAGAGTACTCTTCCCGTTTTGAAAAACACAATTTCGAGATAAACGCGTTTGAAGTGAGAACTTTTCATAAAAATCGTTTACTTACGATCAATCAGCGATGCCAGGTCCGTTCGAAATAAATCGAATTTCGATTTAAAAATTTGTAAGAATGTTTATAACAGTGTACACTATCCGATAATGAAAAAAAAAACGATTTTTTAAAAATGTCACGCTGTGATGATCCCTTAAAAGGTTCATGAGCAACAGAAAGCATTATTGCCATCGTTTCATTCGAGCTGTGATTGGTTGCCAGGAAAGTCCGTGGTAAAAAAAATTCAGTTTGGTGTCGTATTTGACATGAAAGCTTTATGAGAGCGCAGCAGCGCAAACATTTTTCAGTCAGCGCATGTGATTAGCCTGGTTAACAAAAAAAATTGTTTTCTGGCGTTGATGCGTCGACGAGGCGGAAAATACGCGAAAACGCTAACTACGCAGATAAATCGAGCTTTCACTGTCCGACGAGTGCGGAGTTATAACTAAAAGGCATGACCTGTCAAAATGATATTGAAAATAAATACGCGTTTCATTCTCGACCCATTAAGCTGTCCTCGTTATAATTCATCATGTTTTGTGCTGCCGGAGTAATTCGATTTCCGGGCGATGTTTCGTTTGTTTACCAAATTGAACGGAAGCATTCTCCGAACGTATTAAGTACGGTGTTTAACTTTTAACCCCCGACAAACATACGGGGGTTGCAAGATTTTCAGTTGTAAAATTCATTTCACTCGTGTTGGGAGAATAAAAATGCGGATATCGAAAGTCGATATGTAGTATTATTTTTAAGAAAATGAAAAAAGGAAAAATCGCAGGAGGGTGCGAAATGTTCGTTATTGTTCCGGTCGTACACACGTATAGCCTGCGCCACGTTTATACGCGGCGCCGCCTTTGTTGTTCGCATATAGTTAGATTTCTCGTTTGCATACCTCTTTCCCCTCGGGTTGAACCAAGACCGGAGCCATCTTCCACTTTGCAGGTAATAATCACAAGCCTTTCGCGGCGGCGTGGGTATATGGGGCTCGGTGGGTGCCGCGTCGAAGTGGAGTCTTACACTTTAAAACGAGTTTCTGCTACTTTGTGGCTTGGCTAGGTGAACGTTCTCGAGGATCCTTTGACAGCCTCTCCTTTCTAGATTGCCTTACTGTAGTTTCTCCGCTTCGCTTCCTGATAAAAGTCTGGCAACGAGACAGGGAAGTGCGCGCCTCTTGGCTCCACGATTTCGTGACGCTTTGACTCCGGCACGAGTTGTGTTGCTTAATACTTAATAATCATTATTCGACTGAAATGCCGCGTTAAGTACTGCATTCCGTGATTCTGTACGTCACCAACAGCAGGAAAAATCGGCTTCCCGACGACAGCAGGGAAAACGGAAACAATGTTCAAACCGTTTATCAAACTTCAAATTCGCCTGACGAATGTAGTTCGCTTAGTTCGGAATCCTATTTGCATTTCACGCCGCGAGTCCTTAGAGTGTTGCCAGTTATTTTCTGTGGAAAGCGATCGTCATTCGCAGCAGGCTGCAATCGACGCGCTTGCTGCTGATTTGAAGTTCCTGTTTGAGGTAACGTGAAGTTTCAAAGGGAACGACGAATGCTGACGGGGTTGAGAAATCTGTCGAAGGCCCAGTTTGTGACATTTTAAGTAGCGGTTTCGATTTTCTGTTCTTACATTGAAGTTACAGATTTTTATATAACTTTTATGTTGTGCTTTTTTTTGATAGGTCGAACGTGGATTTTCTTTCTTCATTCGAGAGAAAATTCGCAATATCTTGATTTGTGATTTTTTCCCAGAATTTTATAGCCGAAATTGCCTTGAACTTTTCGCGAAAAAAAATTTTTGATTCTGTAAAGTTTGAGAACCCTATTCGATAGGAAATTTCGCGCTGATTTTGAAAAGCACCAAAACACTTTTTTTTTGTTGCTTTTTTCCAAAAAATAGAAAATTCGTCTAAAAAATCGTGAAAAATGAATTTTTATCTCTGGAAATATTAGGTCATACACGCAGGCCCGAACACCCATCCCGAAATAACGTTAACAAACTTTGAAACCTCGCACGCCCTCCGAACTGTCAAAATACAATAACACGATTGAAACTGGTGGTCACAAACAGGGCCGTTTACGTTGCGGGACGTTTTGTTTAATTAAAACGTTCATCACGAACTTTACATATTTCTTACTTTTGTCCACCAAACGGTCCACAATATTCACTCCAAAAGCACGTATCCGTTTTTGTTTCGCGTTTTCAGCGATACTGTTGGAAAAAAAAATCCAACACGAAAAAAAAAAACTCGAAACCATCTGCAGTGTATATGGTAATATCTATATGTCGGGGCTCGTTGTTTCCGACAAAGAGTTTGACCATGTTCCTCCACACAGATATACGCCGCGTGGGACACAAAACGCGTACATCGTGCGCGATACGTTACGATTTAAAATTCTTTAGGGGAATGACGGAGGTGGACGCGAGGCCGCGGTATGGGCCTCACAGAGGGACCGAAAAAGAAAAGCGAGATAAATTGAACGGCGGAGAGTCGAAGCGCAAAGCGGACATCGTGTTTTCCATGCGAATATGCATCCGCACGCTCGTCCGACTCCCAGTTCGCAGTTCTATCTTTTTCTCCTTCTGCCCCGCGCTCTTTTTCCTCTCGCTCCTCATTTACTGTAAAAACGCCGAGAAACGCGATCGAAATTTTCATTCCTGTTCGACGAACAGACGCACGAAGAATTTTAAACGCGTCATTTCATTCCGCGCGCTCTCAGCGTTCGAATCCCGCCACTCCCTGCTGTACCTGCAGTGCCAACGTATATACGATTATATATATGGGGCATTCCACGCCGTTTAGACCTGGAATTGATATCGACCTCTCGAATTTGGCTCATTATTTTTTATAGGCTTAATTGGACCCTCAACTGTACAAAAAAAATTTTTTGTTTTTTTTTTGCCATTTTTGTTTGTTTAATAAATTTTTTAAGTGACATATAAAATCCCGTAATTAAAAAATCTGACAAAATTCTGAAAAATACTTTGCTCAATAACAAAATTTTCTAGCTTATAGCCAAAGTGGGGAAATTTTTTCTTCTTACAGATTTCAAGCTTTTTTTATTAAAAAAATTATTTAAAATAATGAATCTACTACAGGCGATTGGTCAAATGTTTATTTATGTAAAATCGGATTTTTCTGAATTTTTTCAGATTTTTTGGATCTTTTTCAGATTTTTCCGAACTATGCAAATTTGTTCAAAAATATTTTTAACGCGACATATAAAACACCATAATTCAAAAATCTCATAAAATTCTAAAAATTACTTTGTTCAATAACAAAATTATCTAGCTTATAGCCAAAGTGGGGATGACTTTTTTCCTTATAGTTTTTAAGAAGATTGATCTTTTTTCTATTTTTTTATAATTTTTTAAATAAAAAAATCTTAAAAACTATGAGAAGAAAGACTTTGGCTATAAGCTAGATAATTTTGTGATCGAAAAAAGTATTTTTCATAATTTTATCAGATTTTTAAATTATGGGATTTTATATGTCACTTTAAAAATGTATTAATTAAACAAAAATGGCGATAAAAAAACAAACAAAAAATTGTTTGTTCAGTTGAGGGTCCAACTAAGCCTACAAAAAATTATGAGCCAAATCAGAGAAGTCGAGATCAAATCCAATTCGAAACGGGTGGAATGCCCCATACATACATATACATCTACATAAAATTGCTTGCACTACGTGTATACATGGGGGCGCAGCTACCACTGATACCACTAGTTTTTCCACCCCGCGACCGGGATATGCAAAACCGGGCTTATGTCATTATCCCCCGCCCCGGTTTCCCCTCTATCCGCCTGCGGCGTTGCAACGAAGAAACAAGTGTAATATGAAATTTATACTTGAAAATAATGCCGATGCTCATTTCCCCGGGGATCGGAAGACCAACAAACCACCCGTGTAATAAATATTAACGAGGGAGACGACAGCGTGTTCCGCATTGGAAACCGTTATATAGTTTATCGGATTTTTCTTTCACCGTGAGATTGAATCGAATTCAAAGGCTCTAATATCCAACGTATCGCGTTTCCTTTTGAGGAACGCGTCCCCCGACTGACAAGATATTTTATGACGTCTCTCTCTCTATTTTTTTTTTTTTTTCACCCGTCGCCAAAAGAGCGAAAAATCGGCAGGAATAAAAATTATCGGGTTTTCATTAGCGAAATTAACGGGACTGATGGAAATGATTTTTAATATAAACTGGAACTAATCAATAGTCCGGATGGATTTTACGCATACGCGGAAAGCAGCTTGCCAACGGGTGTTTTCAGACGCGCACTAATTTCAGCACGAGATTCACGATGGTTCGCCCAATGCATCAATACACCGAAGTCGTCCACCGCAGCGTGTGGATCGAATATATTGGCGGCCGGGCGCTCGCAGCGAGCCCCGACCGAAACTATTCGGCGCCTAGGCAGCCATATAGAAAGGGGATTCGCGATATTGGCGAAGCACCCGGAATCACCGATTCGATTAATCGTTCTCCCGTTTCGCGAAACGCAAAACGGGCACCGGGTTCATTTGCGCGCCCGTCTGCGTTCGACCTATACGGCTGCGCGCGAGTCCGCGAATTTACGAATTTCAAAGGTTTCGCAGCCGCAAACCAGCCGTAATTTCGTTCGCGTAGGCTTCACGTAGGCGAAAATCGCGGGGTATCGAACGATCGTTCGATCGAGTTACGCGGTGTAATAATCGACACGGCTGCGAACAATCGTAATGGAAGTACGGGGCGAAATAGAGACACTCGGTAAACGGTAAAAAAAATCGGCAGAAAAATCGGTGAATATTAACACTGTCTAAATTTCGCTATCCAGTATCTATAGGTCCATGAATATTGTGTAAATTTGCACATTATTAACTTGCATGTAAACCGTGGTGTAAACGCACGGTGTAAATTTCACTATAACACCATAGAATTAACAACACTTTCAATTTACAGTATTTAATGTACGACAATAATTACAAAGATAAAAAAACTCCAGGTTGAAAAAGAAGCTTTATTAATAATCAAATCAGAGTTGTAAATTCCTAATTTTGATAGAAATAAAATTGATGGTACGATTGGCTTTGTAATTATGTTTTTATAATATAATTCAATATATGTTTTATGTTTTTATAAATAACTCGTAATGATTATAATATGACATGTAAACTTTTCAATAGAAGCAAAAAGTATTAATTTCCCATAAAACTTCATGGTAATCTTATTATAAAAAATGGAGAAATACTGTTAATGCATTGCGAAAATAATGGAGGTCTGTGCTTGTCCAATTTTCGCACAATTTCTGCCGAAATTGAATTAAAAAATTCGGTTTTTCTTACGGCTATCAAAAAGTTCATATATAATTTTATAATCGCTATAAGTCGTTATTATTAAATCGTAACTACAAAATAAACTGTTGTGTAGACTTTAATTCATAAAGTAACGGGAACTTACATGACTGAACCAAATTGGGTAAACAAATATTCTGAAATAATGAAATAACTATTCGCATATCATAGTCAAAATATTAGTTTCATCATTAGGTCTAAAAATCTCCTGCAACAGTCGATTTTTCACAGTCTAAATCCAAAATAGTCGACGCAATTTCTGACACCGCGCCCTTTCGTTCGTTTGCTCTAAGAATTCAGCGAACGTATTACGAAAGAATCGTTTGCAAGACGTATCGGGGAGTGATGAAAACACATCGGGGGCAGGGTGCGCGGGGGGGTTCTCGTTAACGTGGACCGCAACGTCGACGTGGATCCAGCGGGGGTACAGAAGCCATCCCGCAAACTCGTCGCTGATTCTGCGCTCGCCTCCAGATCCCCCAGCCGTTCCGATGGCAGCGGCAACCAACTTAGCCACGACGAAAATTGGATAAGTTCTAGGTTGCGCGCGAGTCATATATACTAGTGGTATCGGAGTAGCTATGAAATCAAGGGGGGTCGAGGGGTGACTTCGGGATCGGAGGGACCGGGCCGGGAAACAGCGGAGTAACGTATAGTGTCCCGAAGAAAAATCAAGTATTCGATGGGGAGCGCGCGGCTTCGGTGTGCCTCTCAACGGTATAATGTGTATACAGTTATAATATGAGCGTTAGGCAACGACGGCAAAGTGTATGACGGGGGAGTCATAACGGGCTGCGATCCCGGTGATCCTTGAGGAGGTCGTTGCGCAACTCCTGCGCGAGCCGTTGCCAGAAACGAGTTTTCCCCGGGTGTGTTGTAAGAAAATTATTATTGTGTTTCAGCTCTGCCGCAGGGTAGGCCGGTTATCGCGTCGGAGAAGGAGCGATACGAGCTCGGGGAGACCCTGAAAGCAAATTGCACGGTGCCACCGTCGAAACCACCGGCGACCCTTTCCTTCACGCTCAACAATAAACCGGTAAGTATTAAGTTTACGCGTGTATACGCGATTACGTGTGTACCAAAACGAGCTGCGACGGAAAGTCTGCGTATATATACAAGGTGATCCAGAATCCCCGCACCAAACGAGTCCCGGAAGTACGAAATGATCCCAGGAACGCGTGTGCAAAATTTGAGATTTTTATTCCTAGTACTTTTTGAATGAGAGCCGATTTATTATGACAGCCAATCTCAACTTTCTCTTCATTTGCCCTTAGCTTACACTCAACTTTCTCTTCATTCGTACTCAAGTTCAGAGTAAGTTGAGGGCAAGTTGAGAGTAAGTTGAGAGTAAGTTCTTCCTCAACTTACTCAAGTTGAGAGTAAGTTGAGAGTACGTTCTTCATCAACTTAATCAAGTTGAGGGCAAGTTGAGGGCAAGTTGAGAGTAAGTTGAGAAAGAACTAACTTGAGGAGAGTCGATTTATCTCTCAAGTTGAGAGTAAGTTGAGGGCAAGTTGAGAGTAAGTTGAGAGTAAGTTCTTCCTCAGCTTACTCTCAACTTGCCCTCAACTTACTCTCAACTTGAGTACAAATTTAGAGAAAGTTGAGAGTAAGATAAGGACGAAATAAGAGAAATTGGAGATTGGCTGTCATAAATCGGCTCTCATTCCAAAAGTACTGGGAATAAAAATCTCAAACTTTGCACACACATTCCTGGAACCATGTCGGACTTCCGGAACTCGTTTGATGCGGGGATTCTGAATCACCCTGTATAGTGGCCAAATTTGTCAAGTGCTCGCATCGTGTTGCTAATTAGCAAACGCGTTGAAACACCGGTATGCGAACATGTTTGAGCAGGAACGTTGCATACGGGCGGTCAAGTTCCACGTGGAATTTCTTTGCACACACAGGTTGTAATAGCGTGACGTGTTTTCCATGAGCGCAATCAGCTTCGGCTGACGACGAGAAATTTTTCACAAAGCCTCCGTCAATGGTAAAACTGAAGTGAATAAATAAGCTTCCTAATAGAGGTAGCTTTGTACAAAAAATGGAAATTAGTGAGCTTGCTCAATGAGGAAACTAAAGTGAGTAAAAAAGCTTGATAATAGAGGTGGGTTTTTGTAAAGAATGGAAATTAGTGAGGAAGAAATGTGCAAATTTTTTCCTTGCAACTTTTCATATTTTACTACATTGAAATCTAGCAGGTTCTTGTGGCTCGCGCGCTCGCAACGTGCTCGAATCAAAATTAGATTGTTAAAGAAAATTAACGTGAAATTAACGTTGAAACTTTACGAAATCGAGAGAACAAAATAATTTCGATTTTGTAAAGTTTGAAGACCCTATCAGATGGGAAATTTCGCGCTGATTCCGAAAAGTATAATTGTTTGCCCAAAAAATAAAACATTCGACGAGAAAAACGTGAAAAATTATTTTTCACTTTTTCCGAAATTTCGTCACTTGACAAAAATTGAGTTTATCTTTTTTTTTTGATCCACCGAATCTGGATTTTCTTTTTGCGTTCGAGATAAAACTCTATAACGAAGAAAATGCCACAAGCCGGAACGAGATATCTTAATTTATGAATTTTTTACAGAATGTTAACGTCGGACCCTCAAAAATCGCCAAAAAACGCAAGGGGTACCCCTTCTAAAAATTTGCCATTTTTGAGGGTTCCACTTTAAAATTCTGTGAAAAATTTAAAAATTAAAATATCGCGTTTCGTCTTGCGGCATTGTATTCATTATAAAGTTTTCTTTCGAACGAAAGAAGAAAATCCAGATTTCATCCATCCAAAAAAAAGTAACCTCAATTTTAGTGAAATTACGAAATTTCGAAAAAAGTGAAAAATCATTTTTCGCGTTTTTCTCGTTGAATTTTTTATTTTCCGCCCAAACAACGATACTTTTCGTAATCAGCGGGAAATTTCCCATCGAATAGTGTTTTCAAACTTTGCGAAACCAAAAATTTTTTTTTCGCGAAAAACGCAAGTCTTCTTTCGGCTTTAAAGTTCTGTGAAAAATTCAGAAATCAAGATATCGCGTTCCGCCCTGCGGCAGTCTCGCCGTGATTGGTGTGGACATATATAGACCCCATCTTGATGCAGTTTTTAACACCACATTTTTAACAGCGTGTGACCGAGTTCCTGAATCGAATCCGGTCATTCGCCGTCGTACCTAGGTTTAAAAATCTTAACTCTTCCAAATCCACATCGCGTATAACTCAACACACGTATTTCAATTTTTCACCATGCAGAGATGAAACGAAAATGGAAAATACGTGTCGGAAGCTCCTGTGTATCAGTTACCCGGTGTACCACGCAACGATAAGTAATTAGCCGTGCGACGAGCGAGTGGGAATTAATCCTCGGGCTCTTACTCTCCGTCGTGCGCCGGAGTCACTCTCAAAGCAGTGCACCGCTCGGAGAAATCCTTCGAATTTGTAAGGGGTGTCTTGGTTTCGACGTCAAGCCCTGGGCGTCTAAGTCTACAACGATCCTCCACTTCCTCTGGGCCCCGGTGTCACTGGCATCCAGCGAACCGAAGGAGAACCAGTTTCACCGCGTATAGCGTGTCGTTGATGAAAACGGCAGTTGGTATGCACAGGTGGAGCCGGTGTGCTTCGCCTGTGTACAACGAGAAACACAGGGATGGCTTCGCTAAATCAAATTGAACGGTTGCGATGGACCCGCCTAATCCTCTCGCAGGCTCTTCCGCCTCCTCGGAGTACAGTGACTCCGCGTACACCGGATATGCCGCGCAACCCAAATTAAACTAAGGCTCAAGGATTTACACTTGAAGTTGTAATATCCCTGGTTTCGTAACTCCGCTTCGGGGGGGACAAGAACGCGCGCCAGACACTCGGCCGGGATTCTGGTATTCTCCCACATAAATATTTAGATCGGGAGCACCTTGGACCGGGCGGAAAGTCATAATAACAGGGTCACATCTCTCATCCTGATATTACAGTGGCAGCGCAGCCTAGCGGTTTATTTCTCTGCGTTTACTCGCACCGGGAGATATGCAACTTCGGGAACTTCATATTCCGCGGTATATATGAAACTCCAGCTAAAGCTGAAATCCATTTACATTATTTGATCAGAAAAGTGTGTTAAGCGAAGACTTTTCATACTTTTTTTTGCAGCTTTCCGCTGCTGCAGTATTACATATGCCTGTTATGTGAGTGCATTAAAGGGTATAGGTTCATTCTGGTTAATGTGCATTTAACGTACGTTTTAACGTTGTATCCTGTATATTGAGGACACTATGAAGTCTCATTGTGGCATCTTCAAAAAAATCTGGCAGAATGCCTCGGTTCACTGTCGCAAGAGACACCTTGAAAACATCTTAAAAAACCGTTAGAAATTATTTCAACGTCTCGTCATCTCCTAATTTTGCATCCTGTACATTCAAGATACTATGAAGTCTCATTGTGGCATTTCCAAAAAAATCTAGCAAAATATGTCGATTCACTGTCGCAAGAGCCACCTTGAAAACATCTTAAAAAATCGTTATACATTATTTCAACGTCTCGTCCTCTCCTAATGTTGCATCCTGTACATTCGGCATACTTTGAAGTCTCATTGTGGCATTTCCAAAAAAATCTAGCAGAATATCTCGATTCACTGTCGCAAGAGACACCTTAAAAACATCTTAAAAAATCATTAAAAATTATTTAAACGTCTCGTCCTCTCCTAAGGTTTCATCCTGTATATTCAGGACACTATGAACTCCCATTGTGGCATCTGCAAAAAATCTAGCAGAATGCCTCGAATGCCTCGTGTCGCAAGAGACACATTAAAAACATCTTAAACCACGTTTTTCTTAAATTTCCTACCAACATTGGATAGACAGCGAGACTCCATCTCTCTCTCTCTCCCTCTCTCGACCCTTTCGAAGTCACCGCTGCTATCATGCAGATGTTGCGTCCGGGTCCTGTCGTCGAAGCTAGGTGCAAGGAATATGTTTAGCTGTCCAGAAGTCCGGTAGTGGCAGCTCCAACCGTTTTAGAATCTGCGACGGGTCATCACCAACGACCTTTGATCATCCCAAAGCCGCGCTTAGTAAACTGTCCTCTCTGAGCAAGAGGGTAACTCGCCGGTACTATATACCTTCACAACGCGAGAGACAGGGATCCGGTCGACCATTAGTCTGCGCCCACCGTTAGCCGCCCCGTCGCTCTCCCTTCCTCCCTCGTCCCCTGCGCCGCTCTTCATTCCTCGCCGCACCGGGCAACACCCTGCTTTTGCATCGCCGGCTGCCTCTGTACCGCTGCCCCACGCTACTCCACCATAAATCACGAAGAGAGCCACGTGTACGGGTAGTCGCCGGCGCTACACCGCACGACCGTACCATCGCGTTGACCAGTACAAAAATGAAAAGAACAACCCTTCACGTGTCCATGGGACTCGTGCGCCCTCTCGTATCAATATACATATATATATATCTCTCTTTATTATAAAAATATTTCGTCTTCGTGTACAGTATATAGGATTTATAGAATGCATTCTATGTCAAAAGGGCCCCAAGCCAGGTTTTTTTTTCTGAGTCCCCCCTATGAATGCCACTTCCCCCATGGAAAAGAAATATACACGAAAATGTATCTGTCATATAGAACTTTTCGGACGATAATACAATAAAAATACATTTTGATTATATTTTGGATATATCTCAGATATATTTTTCGGTCGCGTATATCTCGTATATATCCTAAAATATATCCGACATATAGAAGTTTTCGGACAAAATATATCTTGCATATCTGGAATACATCTTTTGTATATCTTGCGTATATTTTATTTCCATATGGCCTGACTCTGATGACGTAATTCAACGAATGGTAAAACAAAAACGCGCCGTATTATCTACTTCTTAGTGATGAGGAAATTATAATATTGATCTCACTTTATGAAACGCCTGAGAAGGAAGAATCTTGTAGCTCTAAATACCGTGTGATGTTTATTGCGCAAAAAAACATTTTCGATCAGAAAGGGTGAACGTGAAGAGGGTGAGGAAGGGGGAGGAGGTGAAGCACGCGGGGTGAGGGCAAATCCACCCCTCCCCGCCCTGAAGAGATGGCGCGAGAAGCATAAATAGTATATATACACGCTTCATGATAATTGAGCAATATATATTTATAGATATGTAGCAGAAAGCCATACAGAACTCTAAGAGCCAGCCGAACGACACGACCTTCCGGCTTACATTCTAGAAGCAACGTCCGAAACGCTAACGGGAATATTGCGGCGATAGAAATACGTTGGTCTGGGGGAGTCTATATTTCGTGGCAGAAAAAGGGAGAGAAAGCCACGAGGGGAGAACAGAAAATCGTTTGTTCGAGAGAACAAGAACGAAACGTACACAGAGCATGACGAGACTGAAGTGGGGGTGTCAGGTCGCAAGTAGAAAGATACGATTCTGAGGATCCGTAGGCGGTCGATGTAAGAACGTGCCGGAGCCTCTGATCACCCTCGTAACGCCTATCGCTTCGACGTTATGGTTGCACAGAGCACTTTGGAATGTTTGGTCCTCCTCAGTCCTCGAGGCGACTTCATACCAGAGGAATAATAACGTGTAGCACCGATGAGAATCGGGGGCAGGAACATCGATGTGTAAATAGGGCGATGATGGCCCTACATCAGAGGTCCGGTTGGGGTGTAATCAGAGGACGATCTATACGGGAGCGCCAACATCGTCATCACGGGAGTTGGCGGAACACCTACGGAGGAAAGTAGTGGCCGAATGCGAGGCGAACTGGTACCCGGAGGGACTCAATGACGTGAACGTTCTTTTCCCTCTCTTGTTTGTTCTCACATAAAATCTTTTATTTTCTCGCCGCGAGGCACTTTCCACGTCTCCTCCTCTATATCCTTTCTTCCAAAGGCTCTCTCGCCTTTATCTCGGCCCGTCACACTTGAAGCCCTTCCCGAGTAACTCAACGTCGGATTCGTTCCATGATTTTCGGAACAGGCTGTCGATGTCGTCGTGAGAGGGCGGTGTAACCAAGTTAGTCGTATAAACGCGTAAGATACGAGTTAGGGAGGACAGCGAGAGCCCGGTTTATGGCGCAAGTCGACGGCCTTGATAGGTCGTAATACGACCACCGTGATGCGCAGGTCTTACCCCAAGTTTCAGCTGCGAAGCGTAAGAACTTCACTGCTTGGACTTTTACTCATGCACTCTTTTTCTCGTTGCTGATCCACCGTTGGTGGTAGTAGTCGTGTAGCACGCAGGGAGCATTTCAGACAAATCGATATACGTCAGAAACACTCGGAATCGCGAAATGTTTGCCTTTTCTTCATGAACAACAAGGAGGCGGGAGAATTTTTCTTCGTCAGAAACCATTGCAAGCACAACCTGTGCTGGCATTACAAACGAAAGGTCTGTAGTTGATTTCCAGACATCCGACTTGTCCTCCATTAACCAAACGGTCTGTAGGTAATCCTCAAGTTATAGCGGATGATGGTCCCAATTTTTTCTCGCCGTTTACAGAAGTTCTAATTGTCACTTCTTCTCTCGTAATGACATCCAGTAAACGGACATATTTTTTAATGAAAAGGATTATATACACAAGTGTGCTGCGGATTGGCGATTGCAGAAGCTCCATATAATACTCCATTATATTGTTACACCTCTCGTCAACGTCGCTCTAATATTCCACGTTGCGTATCATGGTGACGTAATGAAAAGCACCGTCCCAATGAAGGATTATATAATATGATGCAGATTAAAGCTCGCTCTATCGCTAGCGACAGCACAAGTAGGAGCCACTATGTCGAACAGGCTGCGTACATACTCCGTAAGGATATTGGTGAGCGTGCGCCGGTCCAAAATGGTGTGTCCGTTTTACGTGTGTTGGAGACAAGCTGATTGCCCAGGCTTTTGCTGCTGCGCAGTAATTCGCTTCGCGAGTGAGGGACGTGCAAACGTTAATCCCCCTACCCCCCCTCTCTCTCTCTCTCTCTCGCTCTCTCTTCGCCACCCTCTTCCCTCCCTCCCTCCCTCTCTATACGCGCTGTTGTGTGTAAAAATAAAGCTAAAGGCGTTTGGGCTCTCGCGAGGGAAGTTGGCTACACCTATCTTGAAGAAACATGCCCCGGCAATGATGTGTCTCTCTATATTTACTGCAAAAAAAAATTCTGTTTGAAAATTCATCATTTGCATATGAAGTTTGTGACATGATTTTTGTGCTCACGCTCACAAAGTTGCGCTGCCGGTGATTTGTTACGTTTTTGCTTGGTATTTAATTTCCGCGAAATCCGTAAAGCGGTTCGGGTTTTATAGAATTTTGAATTTTTCGAAAAAATACATTCTGCTCTAAATCACGTCGAATCTCAACAAATGAACCAAAACGTTGAACCATACGTTAAGTTCCGGGGCTGTTGTTACGAATAATGAATCTCGTAACGTTAAGTCGAAGATTTAGGCGTTTTAGTGATTCGTTGGCGTTGCTGCAGGCCGCAGGTTTTTAATTTGGAAAAGCATTTTACTGAAAGAAAATGCTTTTAATTATCCCCAAAACTGCTTAATTACGGACGGCGCGATAGAATTTCATAGATAAAAGATGAATATTCCTGAAAAAAATGACATCCACATCTCGCAGTGAGGTGAAGTTCCCCCTAGCATACTACGAAATTCATGCACATACAGAAATTTCTGCTGTGTTTGTTTTGCGAGAATCCGCAGCAGTTTTCTCATCCTTTCGAGCTATCACGTAACATCGAATTTATGCAGTACTATATTACGTTATTTAATATTCTTGAGAGTAGGTTGCACGATGTATGTGCTTAACGTATATATGAAACCCGTAGAACGGGTCAAACACTTGCGTAATGGGAAGAACTGGAAGTAAAATTACGTACTTCACGAGCGCAGAGTAATCGCAATAGGAAAACATTGGATTCCTCCGATGCTTTCATAAAAATTGTAATCCATTTAAGCGGCGCACTAGAGTCTCGAATATATTCCCGCGGGTTTCGACGACGAGCCAGAACCCCAATTATTTTGCACCTAACGCAGAAGGTCTGAAAATAGTCAGCGCGCCACTGGGACGAACTTCCTTCCTACTGTACGGTGTTGTAATTACTCCACCAGCGAGCGAGATCAAAACAGTCGGGTAATCCTTTTTGGCGCCTCGATAGAAACATTTCGAAACCTGCAATAAACCTCCTAAGTTAGAAACAACCTGAATTGTTCAACGGCCGCCGCAGCTTCGCAACCAACAGAACAATCATCGAACTCAAACATTCCTCAAAATAATAGCCCAGCACGCGTTGAAAATTTACGCGGATCGAGTTGAACGAAACTCCAAGAACTAATATCGCTGCGCAAACAGTTCAATAGACCCGAAGCTCTTCAGCATCCCCCGCGTTTCCAACATCAGCCGAATGTAACGATTTTCAAGCGTGTAAAATGGAAACCAGAGCGTTCGCATTGGAAATCCAAGCATGCTGCGCGGGCATTCTCTATTTCTCCGTATACACGTCGCTCGATCCCGGCGAGTTTCCAAGACCTGTACGGGACGTGCCGTTTGTTCTACTCCTGAAACACGAGATGTCCTCCTCGGATAACATAGCGCGCTCGCACTCTCGCCTCGGAGAACGTTTCGCTCCTTATGGAGACACGCGCGCGGCTCGAAGCTTCCAGCGCATCTACACAGATGGCTGGCGACCCGCACAGATGCAGAAGCCGTAAGGTGTATACAGAGACAGCTTACCGTACAGAGACAGTAATAAAGTCGGTGCCATAATGAGAGCTTACACCTACCCCGTGTCCAACGGGGTCTCTCGTTGTCTTTGTCGCCCCGAGGAGACTCCCAGGTCTGCTCGGCACCACCGTCAGCGTCAATAGACGACGCAGTGGCAGCAGGTGTACTCAACACCAACCGGGGCATTCGGGTAACCGAGACGAGTCGCAACCAAGAATCTCCTGTTCCTCTCCTCTTATTGCGATATACCTTTGCAGGTTGTGTACCACCCCGCGTATACCGCGCACAATGGAATCTTTGCGCGCGGTGGTTCCCAGCAACGTGTGTACGTGCTACGAGCGCGTTGCATATACACACAGCTAGGTGACTCGGAAAAGGGTATCTTCCCATTGTCCTCCGGCGTGCACCTCCGGAAGTAGGCGGGAAAGTTGAGACGATGGGACCCAGCCCACGTCTCCTCTCTTGATCACAATGAGTAATCGGAGCTCCGGGGCTGTATATATAGAGAGAGATGTATATATATGAATGTATTCAGTGTGCAGGAGTAAAGCCAATAGCCTCGAGACAATGCGGCTGTACGAATATTCAAGCCATAGCGACACGTTTCGGCTAATTGAATGTAAATATACGAATACTCTTGATTGACAATGGGAGAAAACTGTTTCCATCGTCTTCCTCCATGAGACAATGCCGAACCGCATCTCCATTATCTTTGTACCAGACTGAAAATTACGCGTTGGTGATTTGTAATGCGTTAATTTGTCAATGGAGAATATTACAGGATTGGGGTGTGCGCCACGTTCGTTCGCGATCGAGCGACGAATAATGGGGTAATTAATAGCATTAAGTGGTCGGTTTTGGTTGGTTCAGTGCGAGGGAGGAGTGGCGCCCGGGTGCAACGAGAACATGTTGGAAAGCTGCGTTACAATATTTTTCGTTATAAATTCCCAGCCCACTACGCATTCCGTGCGCTTCTTACGCTGTTAGAAATATACGGTGTCAAACGCTGCTGGTGTGGACGTTTTTCCTAGTGTTATACTTATTACAGTGTTAATAGTAACACTTTTTACGGTGTCAAATTAACACCAGCCGTGTCGTTAAATTTATTCTTGCATAAATTGATGATTAGGGTGTATAAAAAAATTATTTCATTTTCATTTTTTTATTGTAAAAGTATGTGTTCTGACCTCAATACCTTCTGTACCGAAAACGCGCCTAAAACTGTTTATGATTTTTTTTAAATTTGAAATTCGTTGATGGAAATGGAAATAAAGAAGAAACAAATTCTCAATTTTTCATTATTTTTATTCTATCCTTTTCTATCTGCGTGCTGTCGCACTTTTTTTTGTCTTCATGGCTTAAGCTCGAGAAGTTGACCTACAAATCAATTGTATCAAAGGAATTCGCTGACTAATAATACTTAGAAGTGCCTCAATCGAGGTCTTTTATTGCAACAAATCTCAAATAAAAAAAATCATAACAAATTTTAGGCGCGTTTTCGGTATAGGAGGTGAATATTGAGGTCAGAACACATATTTTTGCATTAAATAAAAAAAAATAAAAAATTTTTACACACCCAAGTATGACGATACATGGTAAGACTTTTCGCTCAACACCGCTCGTTACCACCGCGATTGGTGTGGACTTATATAGACACCGTCTTAATGTACTTCTCAACGCCACATTTTTAGCAGTGTAAACACGCATCGCGCTTTGACCTGAAATCCGATTTTTCGGTCAAATGGCTCGAAGGACAACCGCTGAAGTTGGAGCGCGTTGGTCCTCGAGCTGGAAACGTTGGGCGCCGTAGGGACGCTTTGCTCACCGTGAAACAGTCAAGATTGAATTCCCGAGTGCCCAGCTACTCGTCTGTCCGCGCACGAGTGCCTGTCTAATCAATTCCATTATCGCCCGCGAACCCGTTAAAGAGTCCGAGCACATAGCCGCCCGGCACCGGGACGCGACGAGTTGATTCGGCTGCAGCGCGCCGGGCGAGAGCCGAGAATGCCCGGACCACCGGTGTCCTCGTCATTCGCAGCTTTCGCATCGATGGGGGAGTTTCAGGAATTGCAACTGGCCGCACTGTCCACTGTACGGTGCGTATCTGCCGTGCTATTGAATGGAGCTCGACTCTCTCACTGCAATGCCGCGAGACAATAAAGGACAAACCGAGAGTGCACACACGATTCCAGCCGATAGTACGTATATTCACAGTTCCAGACAAACTCGTGACCAAACACGAGCGGGACCATCCGGACGCTCGAATAATTTTCTCCACCACTCTGGCATTTTAGCGGAACTCTTGATTTTCTTCTCTCGTCACTTGCGCGCATCAACCCCCCTCGAACGGTTACGTCCGTCAAGGCGCGCTTGTATACAAGGAGAAAACGGTTTTGCTATGGCAGTAAGTCTTTTGTTAAAATAGTGACAACATTGCGTTATTTGCTAGGTTAACAATTTTTTTTTGCTCGACTTACACATTTTTTTGTTAGGCAAACAAATTTTTTTGCTAGACAAACAAACTTTTTTGCTAGTAAACAATTTTATTTACTAGTCAAACAAATTTTTTTGCTAGACAAACAAATTTTTTTGCTAGACAAACCATTTTTTTTTGCTAGACAAACCATTTTTTTTGCTAGACAAACAAATTTTTTTTTAGTAAACAACATTTTTTTTAGTAAACAAAATTTTTTGCCAGTCAAACAAATTTTTTTGCTAAACAAATAAATTTGTTTGCTAGTAAACAAAATTGTTCGCTAGGTTCGCAGATATCGCAATGTTGTCACTATTCTAACAAAAGATTTGCTGGCACAGCAAAACCGTTTTCTCCGTATAGTCACGCTGATTTTGGCTGTCTGTGCTACAAGCGGAAAATACCTATTACCATTTACAAGCGCGTTATATGTAGCTAAGCGCAACGGCAAACCGGCGCCGCTAATTGTGGTTAAGTTTAATTCGTCCCGGGATCCAGGCATTGCCGCGGCCACCATCGCCAGTGAATCGTGTAAAGTATCCGGCACGGGAGTTGCGTTGTATTCCGCAGCCTGGAGCATCTGGACCTCGATACCTGACACCGCGAATCGGCAGCCCTGAACGGACTTGATTCATTGGATTTGCATGTGTGTACGTGCATTAGGCTGTATGGCTCCTTTTGGAGGTCTGCATTAGGTTCCACGTGAGAGCACCAAACTGTAGCCGTTTTGACACAGCAGCCTTTTGCCTTATTGGTGTGGAACCAGTTAGCGGATAGAACGATACACGCATATATAGGCAGCCCACAAACCAAAAACACACCTTAAACCGACCTCCCGCCTTCATATACTCCATACATTCATGCACTTGCGATACGGCACAGTGGCGGCAGTGCGCATGACACAGAGAGAAAGGTGTAGTTAGGAGAAGCACCGAATTGATAGGTGCCAACCAACTGGTATGGCAGAATATGATATTAGCAAGTTATTGTGTATCAGAACCAATCGTTGTTGGTCGATTCGCAGTAGTCGTGTTAACCAACCAATCGCAACAATCCATCATCTCGGTTGGTTGGTACGACCAATTGATGTTGCGTTGGTGATGCCAACCAATTCACTTCGAAAGCCAACCAACTATTTTGTTTGTCTGAACTAAACGAAAATGGTCGAAGGAAGCAATGCGATGTAGTAGCCACAAGCAATTTGATCTTTTCTGTAACCAACTGCCTCCTACACCGAGAAAAAAAAGTTTCCGTGATACCAAAGAAATGGGTGGATTGAATTATTTTCATTGATTTTAATAAAATATTTCTGTGAATTTCAGAGACACGGTCCCCTTGATTGAAAGAAACAAGCTGGTCTGTTATGTTATAGTCAAGTCACGACAAATCAAGAAGATAATCATTGGTTAATCATCCAATTTATTGGTTAACATATCTAAGAACTATTGTCCGTAACCAACACCTTGATCGACATAACCTATAATTTGTTTGATGAGATCATTCAAAGAAAATATAATATTAACTTTAGGATATTATTTCATTGACATCAACGAAATGTTTCATAGGTTGAGATTTCAAAGAAATTTCATTGAATCAATGAAACTCTTACTCTCGGTGTTCCATCCAAAAGACTTTGCCCTCAACTAACCAGATACCACCGTGCACGCTTACCGAAAGGGTTACCGAGTCGGTTCAAACTGGCATCCGGGCTTGCTGAATCAGTACACACGATGGAGTATATGAAAGCGTTGGCAACCTGATGGCGAACAGCTGAGGAGACAGTTCTACTCCACGTATACATATTAGAATACTCGTGTCTACCCTTTGCGATATGCTGATGCACACTAATACATATATACCTGTATATATAATTCCCGGAGTGGCGAACCAGCGGTATATCAGTCCCGGGGATGAGCGAATAGAACGACACAGAGACCTGACACCGCAGGTCCATCGACGAACTTTGGAGGGACCAACCGAATTCCCTTCCAACCCGCTCCCGGCTCTCCCGCCCTCACTCCCTGAGGATTCCATTAGGCGTTACGGGAGAACCCACTTATCAAACCAAGTCGAGAGATGTGCCCGAACGCGCCCGTCTAACAGCAACCCGTCTGGAATCAGAAGGAGCGACGCGACGGGCCACGATAACGCTCTTTCTCACTCCGGCTCTCTTCACTTCGATCGCGTAATGGGAAGCTATGGATGCAGATAGATCCATTGTTTTCTCAAGCGGACCGTAGGGTCCTTCGGCTCTCAGCTCCTTTACTCTTGATCCGTACCCTCAGACGACCGCGAAGCTGGCGAACGACGACTGGGACGACGTCGTTTCAAAGCCCTCGGACGTTTCTCCGGACCCTTCAGCCCCGCTCTGTCTGCCGTTCCCTTCTGCCCCTCCTCGTTTCGGATGAATTCACGGCTTCGCAATTACCTAACGGGCTTACATACACAATTTACCTATACACTCACGACGAATTCCGCTTTAATGTCGCGCAAACACCACATCCGAAATTTCTAACGTCTTTCGAGCGTCCATTGTAGGTCCTTCGTTGACCGTCCCAGACAGATGTGACCCGCTTGCGTTTTAACGCGGGTCAATGAAATGTCTGGCGTATTTTGTGAACCCTCCGTTTACTGCCCGAGTTGAAATCCCTCTTTTGAAAAGTTCATGAGTAACGGAAAACATTGTTTGAAAACTATTTGAGCTGTGATTAGTTGCCAGAAAAATCCCTTGTAAACAAAATCAGTTTGATGCCAAAGGCATAAAACGACGGGTGCGGCAGTGCCCGTAACCTTTTAAAGCTTTATAAGAGCGCAGCAGCGCAAAATTGTTTAGCCTATTATAGGTGAAATTTTGAAACAAAAAAAGTCTTAGGTCGATTTTGCCAAAAAAACAACTCGTTCCCAATTGTATTTCTATTGCAGAATATGCACGCAATGGGAAAGTTGTAAAATGAAGAGCTTCAACCTCCGCGCGTCTGCTGAGTAAAAGAAGGCGCCAATACCCTTCCTAAAATACTACATTCTGCCAATTTACCGTCCGTGAAGGGTAAACGCAAGTTCGCAATGTCGACGCGGGTATAACCACCCCGATATACATTATTTGCCGTTTTATCCAGGCGTTTGTTTATCTCAGTGAGGCAATAATGTTCTTACAAAACTCGGGAAATCTCGTTTCCACCGTTCGAAACAATTTTACATTTATTTTCCGTCACGGTTAATATTGACTCTGCGAGAATTGCAAGCAGGGCTATATATCAATAGCGACGAGTCAGTCTCTGCGGGACGGGCTCGAAATGCACGTACAGCCAAGGGAATCAGAGAGTTACAAGAGAGTGGTGTCCAGAAACGGCAGTGCCTGTACGCTCACGGGTATTAAACATAGTTATATAGAAACGCGCGCCGTTCTCGATTGCCCGGAGGTAAATGAAGTTTAATCCTTCGCCGTCGCGATCGCTGGGCTCGTAGCATCCTCTCTGTTCCCGGTTTCTCTTTCTTCGTCTCTTGCTCCGCCAACCATGGTGTGTACTACACAAGTGCGCTGTGTATAACCACACGGTGCGCACACACACACACACCAAAGCCTCGAGTTTCTGCAATTCGTTAGTCGACTGCGATACCGCGCGTTCATTCGGCTAACGAACAGGTACAGGAAGCGGCAGCCATTGGCCCTGGTAGCGTCGAGAAAAGCTCATAGGGCCAACGGCTTCGCCGCAGAGCCCGCTTGCCAAAAAGTAGGTTTACGAGACGAGTCAAGCGAGCAACCGAAAACGTTTTAACCGAGCGCCAGAGAGTGTACAGGGCGAAACTTTCGACAAACTAAAGTACACCGGCGTCGTATATACGTAGCTGTCCGAGAACCGCAGCTTCATTATTTCACTGGGCAAGTAATTATAATTGCTATAGATATAAACGTGCACCGTTGCTCCGCACAATGAGTGAACGTTGTTCTTAGCAAAGAAAGGAGTGCTTCCAACTGATTCCGCTAGCTTATTGTCGGGTATGAGTTCTGATATTCGAGCATCAAATTTCACTCTACTAACGTTGAATTTATACTTACTCTATCGTCTGTTAAAAAGGGACGCAGGGAAGGGTCGAAAGTCGAAACGTCGAAAACTGAAGCCACTTTTCAAGCGTTCTCATTGTTTGGTAACGGCTTCGATGTAAAGGCGATTTTGGACAGTCATGGCCGTTGCAGAATCACGAATCGCGTGTTTCATGAAAGAGCGCGGAGTCATGTTGAATTGCATAAACATGCAAATATCTTATTCAGCCACAAGAAAAGATGAATGAAAAGCAAGGAGTGCGAGAGAAGCAAGATCGTTGTTGCTGGTCGATAAGTATAAACTAGTGATGCATCCACTTTGGCAAAAAATTCGACATAATTCAGGTTCGAAAGACTTGGAAGTCGCATACAATCTTGAATTTTGTAGAGTGTCATCCGCGTACAAAAAGTTCTACGGTTGGTCAATCATAGTTCATTTTACTGCAAACTTCATTCCATTCATTCATATTTAACTTTACAATAAAATTACAATTAGAAAGGCTCGGAAGTCGCATACAATCTTGAATTTTGTTGAATGTCATTCGTATACAAAAAGTTCTACGGCTGGTCCAATCATAGTTCATTTTACTGCAAACTTCATTTCATTCATTCACATTTCACATTGGCAAAAAAATTCGACATAATTCAGGTTACAGAGACTCGGAAGTTACATACAATCTTGAATTTTGTAGAGTGTAATCCGCGTACAAAAAAGTCTACGGTTGGCCCAATCATAGTTCATTTTACTGCACGAGTAATTGTCATATGGCTCCCCGAGGATCAAGTGACATGATTGCCGATGGCGAATTGGATACGTCCATGTGAATACGAGACTAAGCAATGGGGGCTCGGTACATCCAGTCGTCACTGTAAACGCCCGACTGGATCAGACGTGGACGCATCGCGGCTAGGCGAACATGGCCACCTGGAACGGATTGTATATCACGCGGAGACGGAGCATGTGTGACTATTGCGAGTTTATGGATTAATATATACATGTGCTTGTCGGTGATCGATATCTACGTACAGCTAGACAATAGAGTAGGACGATTCGAGTTCAACGATGTTTCAGCGATTAGTCATCGAACAGAATCATTTTTTTGGATAATCATAGATGGAACCTATTTCATGAATCATAATTTAAGCTCATTCCTAGGTTTCCGTTGGTTGCACTTCGTTTTATGTCATTAAGATTCATCACAAGGAAATTCACGTTCAATCTTGGTTCGGTTTCTAGGAACAGAAAATTGCAAAACTAGACGTCAACGGCAATTTGGAATGCAGGATGAAAGAGTGAAATTTAGGGGAACGTGCTTGTAATACCTGCTTTGGTTTATATCGCTCGTATCTGACCTACTTGCGTGATGTACAGCACATTCATTACCACGCTGTGAAGACTCGACGCAAACCTGCGGGACTCTTTGAGACGCTGAGTTGACTCGACAACCGGTAAATTAAATCTAATCCCTGCAGTCCTCCGGCAGTCTGAACAGGCTGAGTGCAAACTCGCTTGGCTTCTTCCATTCATCTGTCTATCCGTATAACAGAGATGTGTATACTGGATACGAGCCGGTGCGACTCACAGTATATGGATATAGTAATTAATGAATATACATCTCCTTACGTTCGTAGCTTCTTACACTCATTGCACTGCAAGTAGATTACCGTACGATTGTTGCTAATTAGGGAAGAGGGCGTTAGATACATCCGGATATTACTGCAGGCTAGACGGATATATGGACGCGACGCGTCGAGCTATTCCATACGACTAGACAAGTAATGACCCAGAGGAATGCGATATCTGCATTTCTGCAATACATGTCAAGATGCTCAACCCATCTCATATAATATGACAAGCTATGCGTCTTCGGGCTTGAGAAGCCGTGCAAGCAGTGCGGGGAATGAGTGAAGGATGTTTTGACTGTAGAAAGTGCCGCACGTGATATTGTTTCTAAAAACATTCTTCCGAAACTTATGTATAGAATTCGGTTAGGAAATTTAATGTAAAAAATGACACAGAACATTTTATTTAATAAAAAACGAATTAATGTATCTCATTAAAAAATGGATGAATAAAATTAATATAAATCAGTTTTCAATTATGCCGGAATTGAAAAAAATGACTCAAATACAACATTTTATTTAATAAAAAACGAATTAATGTGACTCAATAAAAATGGATGAATAAAATAAATATAAATCATTTTTCAATTATGCCGGAATTGAAAAAAATGACACAAATACAACATTTTATTTAATAAATGACGAATTAATGTGACTGAATAAAAAATGGATGAATAAAATAAATATAAATCAGTTTTCAATTATGCCAGAATTCGTCTCCGCATTTCTTTTATCCGAAATCGTTGATTAGAGAGACAGAAATACTTATTAAATGTTTGCCGAAACCCAGAGAGGAAACAGTGATAAAGGGATTACGGTGTAGTAGACGGCTTTGTCGCAGCGGCAATCGCGCTTCTGCAAATACACGCGACGTCTTATTGCGGATGGAATAGAGGCTGCAGGAGCTGAACGACGAAAGCGAACGACGGGGAGGAAAAGGATGAGAAGCTTTGATGTCGTCGCTCCGCTGTGAAACCGCTCTGCTTGTGCTGTTTCGCGAAAATCCTATGGTAAGACGCACAACTTGGAGGATATACGGAGATGCGCAGACCGAGTTAGGGATAAAGATAAATATCATGAAGTTGTCACAATGGCAGAGACTCGAATTGTTGGAATTCAGTACGAAGTGAAAATACCACTGGGACGAAATAAAATGTCATTCGAATGTGTCCAACGATCACACCGTGATAACATGAGGCAAAACACGATGTTCCATCGTTCGAACTCTGCGGCGAAATTTCTGCCCATCTGAACAATTTTTTGTAAGATTCTATGTGTCGAAGAATAAAATGTAAAAATTTCAGCAAAATGGAAAATGTATTTTCGGAGAAAAAAAAGTGGTAACTTTAATTAATCGAAAAATAGCATAAAATAAAATCGAAGAATTTTACAAAAAATGTTTTTGGAAAGTGCGCTGAAAATAAAAAATTTGACGTTCTTATGTTTTTTTGTGCGAGCCGTAGCATCGGCGTCAAAAAATAAACAATGATTATTTTCAGAAACGTTTAATAGCTGGAATATGTAATTAAAAAACCTGAAAAAATTCCTACGTTTTTTCTTCAACCAGCCGAACATCCGGAGAAAATGTCAGGATTTTTTGTTGACGAAAAATTGGAGTGACCGACTCGACGTGTTTTTCCCCACATATAGTTTATGAAACCGAAAAATTTGTGTCTACAGTTCAAAAAAATATGTTGTCAATTTTATGTTTCTCCGCGTGTCTGCAAAATTCCCATGCAATCGATACCTAAAAATATCCAAGACATTAGCAAATTTATGGAGGCAAATTCGTGCCATATCACCCTGCTAAGCCACTAATACCAGCACATAGATGATGCCAGAGGCGAGACACAACGACGTCGCGGGAGACGCGGCGACGTTAAGGGATGAGGAAGCGCTCCGGAGCTCGCACTTCGTTGAGGACCAGATAATGATGCGCGCTATGATGCATAAACCCAGACAACCGCGGGCGACGCGAGGCGGAGGCAGCAGCGAAACGGGAGAACAGCGAGAGGGAGGTGACGGAAAATGAGACGTAGCTGGAACAAGACGCAAGACACCGCGGCGTATAACACGGAAGACGCAAAACCGACAGATAGAATATCGCTTAAGCTCCTCTCCGTCACTATACGCTGCATCCCACGTTCGCCGGCCTGGAAAACTTCATGATGCATAAAACCTCGTACGAACTGAACCAATGACACAACATGACACTTCACAACGAATGCAGTGAATCCCCGGCCTAAATACCGTGACTTCTCAGATGAAAAAAATATATACGGTTTATATACAGCGCCCATATATGAACTTGGGCATATATATTCAATAGTAAATCATATTACACTCCATATTAAATTTGTATACGATGAACATACAAATAAACAGACTCACAATTTTGTATACGGTCTGTATATAGTCAGCGCCTAATTCATCATTAAATTCCATATATGAAATTTATAAAGTTCTTATATCTTCTAGACATAAATTAATTATCTGTATGTTCATTATATACCAATTTAATATGGAATATATATATGCCCAATTCCATACATGAGCGCTGTATATAATCTATACATAAACGATATTATTTTTTTCACTTGGGTTTCAATGTAATGTTACACGTGGACCTGCAATTTTTCACGGGACATGGAATACAGAGCCGACGTCTCTTGTCGGAGCTGCATGACCGTACAGTAAACTACCCTAAACGTCTGAGCCATTATCGGGCCGCGAGCGGGAGGTCGTTGCAGCGGAGCGGAATGGCGTCGATGCCGCCCAGTGGAACGTTCCCTCGGTGCACCACAGCAAACTGCACGTCGTAGAATGCAAGACCCAGACGTGAAGTTACAGCTGTATGAACCTGCCGCGTGGACATCCGCCTCCTCTGGAGACCCGGTGTACCTATACAGTGACACTATTAGTGCGAACTAAGCTACCGTGGAAGGCGAATGTGTTGTGGAGAAGGTGAAGCAGCTACAGATCGCTGCGGAGTCGCAAAAACAGTAGCCACCGTTGGAAGAAATCTCGCTGCCTCTCTCTCTCTCTCTCTCCAACCCCTTCTCCCTTTCTCCTATCCCTTTCTCTCTGTCATTTTTTCTCCAGCTATTTTATTTGGATCCTGAGCTTTATTTCTTTTGTTATTTTATTTGCATTTTTTGAGATTTATTTCTTTATTTTTGGTAGTTATTTTTCTTCTGTTATTTTATTTGTATTTTTTGAGATTTATTTTTTATTTTTGGTTGTTATTTTATTTGTATTTTTTGAGATTTGTTTCTTTATTTTTGCTTGTTATTTTTAGTTCTAAGTTCTTTTGTATTGTGGGGGTTGCCGGAATGTGGCGCTCTTTCACGCTTTGTGGTTTTTTCCCGACCGGGTTGTCTACAGGATCTGTTGGTCTTAGAGCACTAAATGTATCTATCTATCTCGCTCTCCTAACCCTCTGTCTGGGTTTCGATGATGTTTCTTGAGCATCATTCGATGAAACTGCACCCCTTCCTACAAATTGATCTCAGAATTTTCAAAGCTTTTCGAAAAAACTGTACATCAACGAATTGTGAAGTTCATCTATGACAATGACGTTCTTGATACCTTTCAATCTGGCTATACCTAAAAGAGTACAGTACTCTCAAACTGCTTTACTCAGGATTTGCCATGATATAAAGAGAAATATCGACGGTGGAAAACAGACCATCCTGATCCTTTTCGATTTTAGCAAAGCCTTTGATACGACACCGCACTCACGTCTGTTAGCAAAGCTACGTCAATGTGGGTTTTTCTCCTGACACGTTAGCTTGGTTTTTTTTTGCAACCCGTTCTCGCTGCTCGAAGAAATCTCTCTCCCTCTCTCTTCCTCTCTCTCTCTCTCTCTCTTGCATCATATCCATATTACAAACGGACTAGACTACAAATCCCAGTGTGCTGCACCAGTAGAAGTAGGAACCGAAGTACCGGAGGCAGTTCTCTGGATCCGTCGTTACTGCCGCTGTCAGTAAATCGGACGACATCATACGTTCAGAGAGTGAGATATACGTATATATGGAGGGATAGAGAGTGAGACGAGAGAAGCGAGGATGCTCGCTTGGTATTCCCCAACGGCCTTTACCATAGGTGCTCCTGCTCGGCAGAGAGAATGGGAATTTCCGTCGCAGTTTCCGACACGTTCATCTATGACCCCCTCATGGCCTTCTCCTCGTGTATGCAGGTACGTAGGATGGCGGTCGCTAAGCACCGAGATTTTTATGCGAGTACGATAACGCTCGTCTGACGCTCCTGCTCTCGGTTATTAAAAGAGAAATGGCTTCATGATAATACCCGCTGATAGCGCGTCCACACATCCCTCGTCGGTGCGTCCACTTACCGCCCTCGCCGTAATGACACACGGAATATAGACGTTTGCAAGTACGCACCATTTTTTTTTTCGAAAATTCGATTTTCGCAACCTTCCGGTGTGGAGGGACCAGAACGTATAACAGTACGAATTTTCCAGGTCACGAAAGTGCTTGGAAGAAAGTGTTTCCTTTTTTCGAAATATCGGACACGATCACCGACAGCTGGCGAATTTTCGTCGTCCCGGATATGTCTGAATATGCTTTTTTCACGGTCTGTCGATTACGACCAAAATCAAGTTTACAGGGAGCCGCGCATGACGAATATATTTGTTTTATATAGGGTTATCTTTTTTCCAGGAAAAAAAATGTCCAGGAAAATTTTTCCAGGAAAAAAAATGTCCAGGAAAATTTTTCCAGGAAAAAAACTAATTTTAAAGATAACTTTATGATATTTCTATATTATAATAGAAATATTTTATATAGGATTAAGCTGAATTCTGAAGGGACTATTCGAATTGGGAACAGTAAAAATGAAAAGCATCATGTTAACCGTCACAACAATGTGATACCTCCTGTTACAACGTAGAATTCGGTATTTTAGTATTTTGTATTGCGTTACTGACTATATGAAGTGCATAATTTGTACTATGCTATATACAAACCATTCCTGAAACGAGTATTGCAAGCAACGCTAGAATTTAAATAGTTTCCAAATTCTGGTTCTAAGTCTCCGTGTACTTGTCCCAATTTCTTTTTTACACCGTTGAAGTTTGATCGTACACTTTTCAGGATGCACTTCACAGTCGGACGATGTAACGCATATTTCCCGACGTAGAGACATCGACAGAACGTATCACGTTGCGAATTTTCCAGGTCACGAAAATACCTGGAAGAAAGTGTCCCTATTTTCCGAAGTACCGGACGCGTTTACCGTCGGTTGCCAACTTTTCCTCGCCCCGGATACCACCGTCCGCAGCCGCGATGCATATCCCTCGCCGTTTGGGGACAGCCCGAGCGGCGTTTCCTTTCTTCTTTTTTTCACCCCGTGTTTTGGCCCGACCCAGCAGTCGCCGATTCGTCCACGTCGGAAACTGATCGGACGGCATTGAGCGAAAATTGGACGCGGGAATCATATCTGTACTACTCTCGAATTCCACCGTCTCCTCCTCTCCTCATTGCTGGGCTGCTGCTGCTGCTTCACTTTCCGCAATCAGCCGCCCGTCTGCCTCGTTGGCGAGGGACTAGAGTGTGTGAGAGAGAGAGAGAGAAAGAGAGAGAGAGAGAGAGAGAGAGAGAGAGAGAGAGAGAGAGAGAGAGAAAAGAGGCGAAGCCAAGCTAAAGCTAGAGCAACCCGAAGTTGACTGCCGACCGATCGACTCCATAAAGTTTAATCGTCGCTATTTCCCAGTAAGCGGATACTGGAATCCACCCAGCACGGGCATTGAACGGGCGCTCTGCAAGCCTATATACACCCTGTGTACCGTCAGCCAGCCCGCCTCGCCTCACCAACAGCGAAGCAGCTACGAACCACTAGCGACAGTACGACCCCCTCCAGCCGCCCAACCACCCCCCCGAACCCCCCATCACCCTCGCCCCTCCAACACACCGCCGCTTCCGAAATCCCCGAAGCACGTACGCGTTTCGTATATAGCGGGGGATACGCCAACGTCGTATATACTTCCTGCTATGTCGTTTGGTATGCCGAGTGAAACGACGTTGGATCTCGCTATGACGTAGCGAGATACAGTGGCAGATATGCTCGTGCGCGGCTCTTTCACTCGTTCATGTTGCCCGCCCCCCCCTTCCACCCCCTCCACACTCACTTCATCTCAACTATCGCTCAAACTCGCCGCCTGTCTCCGCGACACACGGAAAAACCGGTTAAATACATGGGCAACAAACTTGCGGATTTTCCATCGGAAATTCGGAAAATCCCAAAGTCGTAAATTTTCTACAGACGGCTCGCGCTGTCTGTTTCGCTGCGCGAGAGGTTCCTACGTGAGCGGCCGGAGGGACCGGTATACGCCGGGATATGTACCGCCGAAATACATGGGCTACGGATCGAGGGGCTTCGCGTCTATCTTGTCGGGGGATGGGTCGAAACGTTCGCTGGATTATGGGTTAACTTGAATGCCTCGGATACGCTCAGAGCAAGGAACAGGTTCTGCAGGACTTTCGGTAGGCAATGCTGTTAGCTTGGTGCGGCGAGCCAAGTGGCGCCACTCGTGACGAAATTTGGCGTTTTGGGAGGGACTATTGGGGATCAATTATACATGGGGTTCTGATGCAGTTTCATTCATTCTTTCAGCGATTTTTAGGGGAGCTGAGTTGTATAAAAATTGTTGACGTCATGAGCATCGTAATAAGAACAGGGTTTGGGCCTGTAACAGAAGGGATACCCTTCAACCCTAATGTCGTATTGAATTGCCGTATTGAAGGTGTTAGATGTCTCCCATGTTGTCCGGGTTGGAGCTGCCTGGTGACAACTTCATTCACTGAAGTTCTTCACTCTTAAGGAGGGAAATTTCGAACCCTTCTCGATGAAATAATAATGTGAAAAAAAATCAAGCATGTAGAAGGTACTGAAAAAATTGATTTTGTACAATAATAATTCCAAAATGTTATTAACAAATTAATGAAAAAATGAATTGAATGAAAATTGTTCATTCATTTTTCTGAATACGTATGCATTTTTTTAGATTTTTGTCAAATTTTTTTAATTGCACCTTTTTAAGCAAAACGGGCGGCAAAAAAGACAATTTCAATTTTCCAAAGCCACGTTAAAAATTACTGTTTGTCGTCCGAAAATGCGACGGTTTGTCGCCATGGGCGCTGCTGTTCCAACAGTCACGCGCACTGCCGCACAGGGTGCGAATTGAAAATTCCTAGCGAATACTCTCGAATTTCATCATGATTTAGGACAAATTCATCAGTTCCTACACGAACTTCAGGTATGTGAAAGACACCGGGGGAAATATCAATAAAGCTCCTCGCTTCGAGTCTTCCCGCTTTCGAACGTTTGATGAATAATAATTGATTATTCTGTATATCGGAGTTATAGAATCCAAGGAACTCGATATAAATATGTAAATTAACTGTTGTACAAATGAATTTCGTGCTTTCGCCGTCGAGGGAAATAACGGCGACCGGGGAGAGAAACGTATTTCCAGTGCTTCGCATTTACAATGGAGACGAGAGATGAAATTAAGTTGAAAAAAAAAACAACACAACACAACAAAAAGAAAACGTTGAAAATGCTTCTCGACGACGGATGACGACTACGACTGTAGTGAAGCACAAAGCCATTTCTTTTCGCACGAAAAAAAAAGCAGGGTGATCGCCTTGACAACCGTGTCCTGTTTATTATTACTTAACAAACTAGTCGGAAGATAAGCGCGTTCGCTTAACCGTGCGCCGCCCGTTTATCCAGCCGCGAGCGCTAAAAGTTATTCGGCTGGCGCTATAAACACCCGCCGGATCGTTTCGACGCAGCCGGAGGGTCAAGTAGGGATTCTTTATCTGCGAAAAAGATCCTTCTCCCTTCGTTCCGGATCTCCGCACTATAACGAATTCCACTACGTCCGTTCACACCTGAAATACGTTTCCCTCAGCGACCATAGTTGCCCGGCCAGCCGAGGCAATCGCCAAGAGTATCTCGATTCGCATAAATCGCCGAGAATTCAGGGATCGAGACGGAAGTGCGAAAGGAGGAGGAGGAGGCAGGCGAGACGCGAGAAGGAGGAAGACGTCTAACTTCTCCTCTTCCCTCACACACACACACACAGAGTACACACAGCCGCGCTCGTCTTTCCTCGATTATACACACAATATAGGCGAACGCGTTTCCAAGCAATCTCACGTGAGGGTAGCCGCGATCTATACATCGGAAACCGATATCGCGGTGCGCTTTACATATACTCCGGTCGATGTGTCCCGACCTCTTCCTTCCATGACTATATGTAGGGGAGAGTGGGCAACAGTGAGCCACTTTTTACTTAGGTTCTTCTGTACTCTTATTAAAAGCACATTATGACAGGAAAGACGTTCCATTGGTTTTATTCAACCTTTGGTCAGACACTGAGCTTGCAATAATAAATTTTAAACTATCAAGGATGCATGAAAACTTGGTTTGAAAATATATCTGAAAATAGCTCTTTGTGCCCTGCTAGTAGGGTACAGTGGGCCATGCAATAGGGAACAATGAGCCAATACCTGAAAAACATGGGGTTTTCAGGTTTTGGCAAAAAACATGGGTTTTTCAGGTATTGGGTAGGGGAGAGTGGGCAACAGTGAGCCACTTTTACTTAGGTTCTTCTGTACTCTTATTAAAGGCACATTATGACAGGAAAGACGTTCCATCGGTTTTATTCAACCTTTGGTCAGACACTGAGCTTGCAATAATAAATGTTTAACTACCAAGGATGCATGAAAACTTGGTTTGAAAATATATCTGAAAATAGCTCATTGTGCCCCACTAGTAGGGTATAGTGGGCCATGCAATAGGGAACAATGAGCCAATACCTGAAAAACATGGGGTTTTCAGGTATGGGATACACTGAGCCAACAGGGAAAATGCTCACTTTTTATTCTACTTTTCTTTTATTCAATTATTGCCGTTTAAACTATATTATGAAACTGTAAACACATCACAACATTTTGACTAGTAAATAACTTTACTACATTATATTGTTTCGATAATGTCACAGATATATCACAGATATGTATGTGATGGCTCATTGCACCTCTCTAGCACTTGAACACATTTATTATTAAAAAAAGATGTTTCACTAACCAAACATAATGTAAAAAGGGCACACATTGGTACATAAGGACATAAAGAATCAATAAGTCGAGCAATATCAGCGATTAACAAAAGTGAGGTTAGATATGAAATTTTTCCGAGAAGCGAAATATTTTTTTTTCAAGGAGCCGAAATGAAATTTTATTTTTTACGTTTTCAGGGATAAGGTAACTTAACATTAACTAAGAAGGGTTACCTCCAACTAAACTCATAGTTTTATTAAAAAAGAATCGGAATTTTTTAAAAGCTGTGTTCTCTGACACTGTGGCCTACGGCCCACCGTAGCCCACTCTCCCCTACACATGGACTCTTACATTTTTATCTTGGCCTCGTGAGTAATGACACGAAAGAATCAAGGTTTATTTAATTCCCGATGGAGACGTTCCTCATTTTATTGTCCCCGTTTCTGGAAGAACGCTTACGCCAGTAAACTGCAAAAGCAGAGGTCACCGCTCCGACAGATTTCTTCTTCTTCTTTTTTTCTTCTTCATCTTCTGCTTCTTCTTCTTCTTTTTTCAACCCCCCTTTTTCTTTTACTCCGCAGCGAGAAATCTTTATTCTCGTTTGGATTCCAGAAGTCTTTACGTTCCTTCTCGAGATCTTTTCAGAGCTGGCTTTTCTATACTCGTCACGACGTACTGTATATATCTCTCTCGTGGCACGCAGTACCCACAGCTCGTCCGCTTAGTTCGCTTGCTTGCTCCGCTATATCGTAAAGATACGGCTGTAAAAAAAGAGCGTACGGCGGCGCGAGGCACACGCGAAATCGTAGCCAGAGATGGCGATTTCCCGTCTGTAATTGCGTGGTTACTCCGTAACTCCCCCTCCCCCCGTTCTTGCGTTCGAGCTGAAAAAGCGGCGGGCAAAGGAGAAATAAGACAATTCGATTTTATTGGAAAATTGAAGAAGCTCTCCTTGAGGTTCGCTCCCTACCTTATCTCGGGTATAAAAAGTCCTTCGTCCTTAGCAGAAACGAAATTTTCCACTTCATTTTATGTTTCGCCCTCCTCCACGACGAAAACGCTGTCACCGCACCGATTCTTCACCTGATTACCCACAACAAATTGCGGTCGGTTCGCGAGTAAACATGAAGAAACTGGAGCACCGAAATATGTTTCAGAAAGCTGGATATTCTTGGCTATCATGAAACAAGAAATAATTATTTTTCGTCCATGTAACTGAGTTGTGTGCCATGTCCTTTTTAAGGGTCTAATTTATAGTCCCAAGTTTGAACTCAAGTTTGAATTCAAGTTCCAACTAAATATCCAACTTACCGTGACTTAAAAAAATAGTTGTCGTTTTATAGCCACCAATACCAGATGATTCTCTCATAGCTCATGGAAGTCTATTACATTGATGAGAGTTCGGAGCAAATTTTCTCCCATATCAGTCGCTCAACTTCAATTGCCATAAAGTCGTGGTCGATGCCCCCCGGCAGATGGGCACCCTAAGTATCGGAGTGAAAAGGTGTTCGAGTGCATTACCAAAGTGCACTGTAGCCGAAGTAACCGTCAGCCGCAGTGGTCTATTTGCTGCCCAAGCGAGGCAAGATCAACGGCTGCAGAGGAAAATCAATGTCAGCCGCCAGGATGAGGATCCTTTGAGAGCTTTAAGGCATGCGATACTACGAATTTCTCACCCCCTTTGAGCGATGTGTTCCCTCTGCGCTGTGTTAGGCGAGCTCGCCCTATGGTCAGTGATGGTTAACGCAACGTCAGGAATACTCCGAGCCGCAATGCATAGTGATGGAAGGGTATCACCAACGTCATGAATCCAAGGTGACGACACTTGCCATTCATATCTCATCAAGAGACATGTTAAGATAGGTTCACATCATGCAGCTTCTGAAAAGTGACTTGTAAAGCATTAATATCATATCATATTATTCATATCTTATCAAGAGACATTTTAAGATAGGTTCACATCATCCAGCTTCTGAAAAGTCACTTACAAAGCATTAATAACCTTACAGGCTGAGGGTTAAGAAAATATCGATCGTACAACTTCGTTTTTAATCACGTTTATTGAACTCATTGAAAATTAACATTCGATCTGAGATCGAATCAAGGATTAATTCGTAAGGTTCTTTTTTATGCCAATCAGGATTCTCCTTTTTGTTTTTGTACAACCTTCAACAGCTGTTAATGATATAGCCGAGCGAGTTGACGGATCAACATAACAATAGCCTCAAGAAAAATGAAGAGCAGAAACAGTATCTGTTGCAGGTCGTGCAAAAACACACAAAGGCGTGTCCTGCGATTGGAGACTTCCAGTTTCCTATGCCAGCGATATTTACGTCATTAATACGTCAATGAGAAAAATCAAAGCTCACTGCCAAGGCTCGCGAGTTCCAAGCCAATTTGCGAGCAACGCTTATTGCCATAATGTGCCCCAGTTTGCTAATTATCTTCGGAAAGTAGTCTTCTCACCCAGGCAGCGGAGTCCTCCGCTCGCGAACAAGAACGCGTTTAGCGCTCCATCGATTAATCAGAACAAATTGATTGTGCCTTCTCGTATAATTATACATATAGTCGCAAGGGTCTCTCGGCGACCTAGCGAGTAACTCACAGCGTTATCTCCGTCTTCGATATTTCACCTCCGACGTGAAATTAATGAGGAGCAAAAAAAAAAAGTGGCTCCTTTGGCGCGAGGCAATATTGGATCTCTCGTCAATTGATCGCAAAAGTCCCACGTGTCATAAGGTGATACGAGTTATCGGAAGAAATTGCGAAAAGACAAGTAGCTCGGTTATCGGTGACATTATAACGGCACGTTTACGCTGGAACGACGTTTTCGTTACGTTCGACTTGCCATAGTTCAGGAACGAGGGTCGACCGAGTTTTGGTATTCGCGAGCGCAGCAAACAACCCTTGCGGGCGCAACCTCGGATTTGCATACATACGGGGGATCTCCAAGGATATTCGGTAAGACCCGGATGGCTCTTCTTGGTCTTCCAAGATCGTCCCCTTGCCGCCCCCCATCCTCCCCCTCCCGATACCGCGTCGTCGTAATGGCTGCAGGTTCGAGAGCGCACTATCAAACTCGGATGAGAATGAGAGGATCCTCCCGATGGTACCCCGAGCGCTCGTTTCTTCGTCTAACAAAGTCATCCACTTGTTCGTTTCCTTCTCGACCGTGCGATCGGCTATCAAGTATAATTTTCGAGAAATTCAAACGTGCATCGGGTATATGGAAGGTGAAATGCTGAAGTGCAGAACGTACATGCGTTATGATATTCGTAAGATAAGATCACACACATTTTTCAACCTCTTTTCCATTTTTTCTATTATCCTTGTAAAGTCTGCCAATTAACCAAACGTAAAAATGTTCCAATTGAATATGGCTTCATGAAGGGTGCATCGATTTCCAGGAAATAGTGCTTCGTAGCTTTAGTATCGACCTGACATACTTTTTCTCATGTGCTGAGATCGCAGAGCGTACATCGGATCATCCTTCATCAATTTTTAGGTGATCCATATTAGTCGACTTTGGTGTAGTCCATATTAGCAACCTCCGAAAAACGTGCGCGCAATCATAAAAACGTTTCAAGTATACGGAAGGTAAAATTTAGTACGTAACATGCGTTATGATATTCATAAGATAAGATCACACGCATATTTTCCAACCTCTCACTCGTGCAGCATAAATTTTCCAAGCCAAACTACGAAGTTTCAGCGTTGTATATCCGGATTCGCCCGAACCGGGAGGAACCACGCGGTGCTATCCGAGCTCCGGTAGTCGTACATTTGAAGATGCAACCGGCAACCCACTCCTCCGGCAAGTGTTATATAAGATACAGTCGGGTTCGGGTGTATTGCCGCGTCGAGACAGGGTCCGCCCTGGCATACAGCGCAAGAAACCCCACGGAGTATCCAAAGCTTTTGGAAAAGTTTAACGCAGCTCAGGTGTTGAACTACCCGGAAGTTTCCGCCATCGGAGAAGCATAACGGGCGTGAGGGGACCTTCGCATGACGTGCCTGGTGCCTCGGTGTCCCACTCGTTACCCCGCTCACGTCTATGACGTTACTTCTTATATATAACACTATTTACAATGAACAAAACTAGACGAGATGCTGGAAAAAATAATCCTACGTATGATTTTGATAAGCAGCATAAATAGCATTTTGAAGCAGATCTCAGGGATCTGATTAACATATTATATAGGTGATCTTTTGGAATAAAAATTTCCGAGGTCGATTTCGGCGATTTTTGGTTCGGAGCCGGATCTACGATTTCTGACAGAGTAATCGTCGCCAAAAAAATATTTTTTTCAAAATCGATTAAAAAAGGTTAATAACCAGTGTTTTCGGGGGTAGAATATGCGACTTGAGAACAATGGTATAGGTTAAAAGTCGATATTTTGAAAAGAATAAAAATTGGGGTCGATTTTCGGTCCGGAGCTGGATCTACGATTTCTGACAGAAAAAATATTTTTTTCGTCGCCAAAAAAATATTTTTTTCAAAATCGATTAAAAAAGGTTAATAACCAGTGTTTTCGGGGGTAGAATATGCGACTTGAGAACAATGGTATAGGTTAAAAGTCGATATTTTGAAAAGAAAAAAAATTGGGGTCGATTTTCGGTCCGGAGCTGGATCTACGATTTCTGACAGAAAAAATATTTTTTTCGTCGCCAAAAAAATATTTTTTTCAAAATCGATTAAAAAAGGTTAATAACCAGTGTTTTCGGGGGTAGAATATGCGACTTGAAAACGATGGTATAGGTTAAAAGTCGATATTTTGAAAAGAAAAAAAATTGGGGTCGATTTTCGGTCCGGAGCTGGATCTACGATTTCTGACAGAAAAAATATTTTGTTCGTCGCCAAAAAAATATTTTTTTCAAAATCGGTTATAAAAGGTTAATAACCAGTGTTTTCGGGGGTAGAATATGCGACTTGAGAACAATGGTATAGGTTAAAAGTCGATATTTTGAAAAGAAAAAAATTGGGGTCGATTTTCGGTCCGGAGCTGGATCTACGATTTCTGACAGAAAAAATATTTTTTTCGTCGCCAAAAAAATATTTTTTTCAAAATCGATTAAAAAAGGTTAATAACCAGTGTTTTCGGGGGTAGAATATGCGACTTGAGAACAATGGTATAGGTTAAAAGTCGATATTTTGAAAAGAAAAAAAATTGGGGTCGATTTTCGGTCCGGAGCTGGATCTACGATTTCTGACAGAAAAAATATTTTTTTCGTCGCCAAAAAAATATTTTTTTCAAAATCGATTAAAAAAGGTTAATAACCAGTGTTTTCGGGGGTAGAATATGCGACTTGAGAACAATGGTATACGTTAAAAGTCGATATTTTGAAAGAAAAAAAATTGGGGTCGATTTTTGTAAGTTTTTCAGGCACGCGCGTCAGCGCGTGTGATTAACCTAGTTAGTATTAAATTTGTCGTGCAGTAATCAGCGCAGAATAAAAAAGACTGCGTCGATGGGATTTTATCTGGTACTTAAAGTGCGTACTTTAAGTACCAAAGAAGTACCGAGATATTTAAAGGACAGCCCAGTTTTGGTTCAGAGTTTCCCTATTTACACCCTTTGAGCGTTAACGATCACGTAATTATTTCACTTACTTCCACTTCTCACCACGACAAACCGTTCAATTATCCCATTAAAATTGCACACCTCGAAACAAATTTTACTCCAGATTTACGAAGCCCGCATTAAAATTCCCGAAGAAATAATGCGCGAGCCCCGAATGTCTAGGATTCCACGTAAGAATTCCATCTCGGTGATATATTTATCGCAGCGAGCCACACACGGGAATTTAACTGGAACCCTTCCAAAACGTTTTACGAATCCACCAACATGAAAATCTCCCCGGCATTACGTGCGATTTCGTTCGGAATTCGTCAAGGGTATCCTTTGTGCACTCCCGCGGAATCCTCGCGCGGATCATAACTATCGTTCGCTACCTGCATTATATTCCAGCGACACACGATGATGCTTGAGTTTGCATCGTTGGAATGCAACGAAATTCCGAAAAAATTGTAATTCTAATTAAAACAAATTATGAAATTATGTATAGAGTAGAAGCACCGGTTGTGGCCACTGTCCCAGTTGTGGCCATTTTCACTATAATTTATTTCAAATTGTTGCTTTTCTGTATTCTCATGTTGATAATTCGAAAGTATCCATACGCAAGTTAACAAGATTATCGATACAATTTTGTTTCGTTTTAACACTACAAATAATTCTGTCCCAACGAACTCGGTGGCCACAATTGGACCAAAGGTGGCCAAAACCGGTGCTTCTGTCCTAAAAAATAATTATAGTGATTAGTCGTCATGATGATTTTTTACAGCTAATTCCATCATGTGGATTAATTAGAATTAATTTTTTTTTCTTCTGTATTTCGTTGCACATTCCAACGATGCATCAGCATCCTGATACACGCTGGGCGCAGATCGGCACTGCTCGAGGAGCTTGTTTCGTCGGCGTCATCGTTTTCAGAAGAGCCGGATATTCCGGAGGATCCAGCGGCTCGAATAACATACTTTTTCGTCCGCTCGAACCAGACCGAGTGGCAGAAACAGCAACAGCGAAACCCCGAGGACGGTGTAGAGGAGCGAGTGCATCTTTGTCGTGGGGTAATAGGTTTCCCGGGGGGGCTTCACGAGGGTGCAAGTGTCCTTTCGCCCATTGTCGTGCTAACGGGTGATTCCTCGACTACTCCATTTTCTCTTTCTCGTCCTTTCCTGCTTCCATATTACTCCTTCTTCCATTCCTGCCTCGTTCCCCGACAAATTCTCTTTCAGGCTACCAACGGACGACGACGACGACGACGACGACGACGACGACGTCGCGAGCCGACGACGACACTCGCAGCGAGGGCGTTCGCCCCTCGACTATCGCAGCTTTCTCCAGCTATTTCCTTTATCCCGAACCCTGACGATGCACCCCCAGCTACCCCGGCGACTTCCTTTCTCCGACTTCCCCCCAACGACGCGGAAAGAGGAGGGCCGGACGTGGCCAAACCGTTTTCACAGTTCTCCTCTAATTGAACGGGGCACCGAGATAAAGTCCTTGGAACAGAGAGACCCGGAGAAAGCGGGCCGCGTGCGCCGAGACTCCAAAACGCTCCGGGCGAATGGCTGGTGTAAGCGGCACCACCGATTTTCTCGCTTCCCGACTCCTCGACCGACGGTCCGCATCGTCGCCGCCGAACTCTCTCGCTCTCTCTCATAAACCCTCAACTTCGCTCTCCTTTCCGCTTTTGCGAGAACGAAATCAAGCCCACCCTCACCCCTATCCTTACTTCTCCCCCCCCCCCCGCCCCCGCCTCGTCTTCCTCACCAACCCGGGCATTTCCGCCCCTCTTCTCAGGCCCTTCCTCATTCATTTTCTTCGCATCTCGAGGGAGCCTCTCTCGCCTCCGCGAGATGTTTACGTAAGCGAAATTTAAATTCGGCGAACGGGGGTGGTGGTGGTGATGGTGGTGGCGGCGCGCGGCTCTTGCCACACGGCTGTACCGAGAGAAATAGACGGGACGAAGGGAGGAGAGCGCGAGACGAGGGATGGGAAGTACGTGGTAAGCGGAGGAGGGCGTCACGACCAACCGACACCCGGTCTTTATCGCTGGTGATTTTCCACAACGATTATTTTTTCTTTTTTTTGGTTTTCTTTTTAATACCGGCGAACGCAACGACGAACCGGCCGCGTCTGTTGCATGATACATATCGGCAGCTGTGGCCTTGCAGTCAATATATGGATTGGCCAGTGTATAACAATTTGATCGTGGTACAATAACAATATTAATATTTTTTTTAGATCCGCCAATACTCTCTTTGAAAAAAAAAAAATAATAAAAAAATTGACATTTTTTCGGGTCTCTAATGTAGCCCCTTATGGGGTATAAAAATCTGATAAAAATCTGATGGTATAAAAATCTGAAAAAAATGCATGCACATTAAAGGTACTGGAAATATTAATTTGGAAATAATAATAATTGTAAAATGTTATTAACAAATTGATGAAAAAAAAATTGTTTAACCAATATATCCCGGTGACCCACATTTTTTTTTTATGATAATGATTCGTTAATTTTTCTGAATACGTATGAATTTTTTAAGATTTTTAAGTTAACTTTGAAATTTGTGTTTTTTCACCCTATAAAAAACACAAATTTCAAAGTTAACTTAAAACACATTTTCATAAAAAAAAAGAATGTGGGCCACCGGGATATTTGTTAAACAATCATTGTTTTCGTCAATTTGTTAATAACATTTTGGAATTACTATTATGTTAAATTAATCATTTCACTACTTTTAATATGCATGCATTTTTTCAGATTTTTATACCATCGAAAAGTATTTTCAATTCTCTCTCAGTTTTTTCAAATTTATACGAAACCAACTCTACACAACAACACCTCCTAAATTTGTCTGTTGCACTACGAGATCAAAGACATTTAAGTTCCCACATTTGTATATTTTCTTTGCAACGTGTATATCCTCGATTCCTACTTGCACGCTTTGTAGTTGCACGCAAAGCTCCCTGAGGGGGCTCCGGCCCTAGGGTACGAAATAAAAAATGCTTTCTCTCCCCTGACTCACCCCCATTCTCTCCTCCAAGGAAGCAGCGAGAGGGGTCCATTCAATCGACGCTTTTTAACTCGAGAATTCTGCCGCTGGTACTCACCTCTTCCATCCTCTTACTCGATCGTTCGCCATCTTCTTCCTTGCACAGTCTCTCCGGGCGACGAGCGTTTTATAAGGAAGAAGGCGAGACGTTCACCGTCGAAGCTCTTAAAAGCGATTTCTGATTACGAGAATAAGTACTCGAGGCCCTATTGCCGCGCGACTTCCTGAACCGAGTCACATGGACTCCGGGGGACTCGGTCGGAACGCTCACTTCATCAGCGCCGGAACTCCCGCTGAATTCCCTCTCGCTTCGGAGTCTCCCAATTCGCTCGTTAATTATCATCAGATCGAGAAAACGCTGATTCGCGTCTCCTCCCACTGCGACAGTCCGGCAGGGCTTTCTTCATTCGTCTGTTCCCTCGATTAGTGTCGGATTCTATATACGTAGACTCTTGTCTTAGCGCTCTCGCCCTCCCGGCCATTTTTTTCTCCCAGCGATGCTCTCAAGTTGAATACGCTTTTTTTTTTTGCTCGGAATCACGGCAACTCGGCGAGACCAGTGAAATTCAGTATCCGAGACGGGGGATCGGACCCTTTCAACGCGCCGAAGTCGAAAGACTTCTTTGTGCTTCTTGCGGTCAGCCGCGAGAGAGCAACGGTCAAAGCCTCCAGGGCACAAAGGAGAGTATATGAGACATTCCATACCAAGTCAACCTGGATGTGACCCTCGCCCTTGTGGATTTGGTTCATGATTTTTTTCTACGACTCTTCTGACTCAACATTGCTGTCAGGATTTTTTTCAGATTCTGACAACCAAATTTCAGCGCAGTACAATTTTTTTAACGTCGTTTACAAAAACATCGAGGGACGTAATTTAAAAAACTGAAAAAATTCTCATAAATTCGCTGTCAAGAATTATCATTTTTGACACTAAGTTAATGATGTTCAGGCTTATTTTTCCATCTGGATCTTAGCTTAAAAAAATAATAAAGAAAAATAGTTGCAAACGTCTATTTTGTAACTACACGAAAACGTAACAATATGCATCAACCTTTATAATTACGACGTTATCCTAGCGTGATATCATAATACATGTTAAAACACATCACAAAAACGCACAAAAAATTAATTCAATCGATTTATTTCGCAGGTTGGCCAGAAGCAGCACAAGTCCAGTCGCGGCAATAATGAGGGTTCGAAGGTGGGCCCAGGCTACAACGTACACCAACAACAGCAGCCTTACGGTGACCTGCAGTGGAACGAGCTCAGTCTGACACTCCTACCATTTCACTATGTGAACGGACAGTTGACTCTTCGCTGCATCGTCCTGATACCGGGGATCTACAATGAAACCGTTGAGATCCAGCTCGGTACAGGACTTCGGGAGCCGGTGCCGGAAAGAGGTGAGCTAAATCTCTGTCATATTACCTTGTCCACGTTACCAACACTCGAAAACGTGTTCCTGGATCACTGTGCAACAGCTGTGAAATAGAAACTTCAAAATATTTCAACGCCGGGCCTTCATGATACGAATTTACTGTTTTCTGGTAAACTATTCCTGCCATCATACTAAGATTCATCTCCAGAAGCATAAGATACACTATCTTAACGTCCGGACAAGCGCCGTCAACAAGAAAAGTATCAAACCCATCTGATCTTTAGCAAACAATTTCCTCATCCACATCATTCCCAACCCTGTGAGGCTACGTGCTACAGCGGACCCTGGGATATACACCAACTGCTCGAATGCCTACTTATAGCTCCACCTAGCGAGCAACAAGACTCAAGAATCGTTGCCGGTATCACGAACACGTTTCAGGTGTTCTATATTAGTTAACATTGGCGTGGACCATGTTACCAATTGTCGAAAAACGTTTGAGTCTCCTGGACCACCATGCAACAGCCATAAAATAGAATCCTAAAAATATTTCCAACGCCTGGCCTTCATAGTACGAATTCCCAGCAACCTATTCCTGCCATCATAGTAAGATTCATCTCCAGAAGCACAAGATACACTATCTTAACGTCCGGACAAGCGCCGACAACAAGAAAAGTATCAAACCCATCTGATCCTTAGCAAACAATTTTCTCATCCACATCATCCCCAACCCTGCGAGGCTACGTGCTACAGCGGATCCTAGGATATACACCAACTGCTCGGATGCCTACTTATAGCTCCACCCAGCGAGCAACAAGACTCAAGAACCGTTGCCGGTATCACGAACACGTTTCAGGTGTTCTATATTAGTCAACATTGGCGTGGACCATGTTACCAATTGTCGAAAAACGTTTGAGTCTCCTGGACCACCATGCAACAGCCATAAAATAGAATCCTACAAATATTTCCAACGCCTGGCCTTCATAGTACGAATTCCCAGCAACCTATTCCTGCCATCATAGTAAGATTCATCTCCAGAAGCACAAGAGATACACTATCTGAACGTCCGGACAAGCGCCGACAACAAGAAAAGTATCAAACCCATCTGATCCTTAGCAAACAATTTTCTCATCCACATCATCCCCAACCCTGCGAGGCTACGTGCTACAGCGGATCCTGGGATATACACCAACTGCTCGGATGCCTACTTATAGCTCCACCCAGCGAGCAACAAGACTCAAGAACCGTTGCCGGTATCACGAACACGTTTCAGGTGTTCTATATTAGTCAACATTGGCGTGGACCATGTTACCAATTGTCGAAAAACGTTTGAGTCTCCTGGACCACCATGCAACAGCCATAAAATAGAATCCTAAAAATATTTCCAACGCCTGGCCTTCATAGTACGAATTCCCAGCAACCTATTCCTGCCATCATAGTAAGATTCATCTCCAGAAGCACAAGATACACTATCTTAACGTCCGGACAAGCGCCGACAACAAGAAAAGTATCAAACCCATCTGATCCTTAGCAAACCATTTTCTCATCCACATCATCCCCAACCCTGCGAGGCTACGTGCTACAGCGGATCCTGGGATATACACCAACTGCTCGGATGCCTACTTATAGCTCCACCCAGCGAGCAACAAGACTCAAGAATCGTTGCCGGTATCACGAACACGTTTCAGGTGTTCTATATTAGTCAACATTGGCGTGGACCATGTTACCAATTGTCGAAAAACGTTTGAGTCTCCTGGACCACCATGCAACAGCCATAAAATAGGATCCTAAAAATATTTCCAACGCCTGGCCTTCATAGTACGAATTCCCAGCAACCTATTCCTGCCATCATAGTAAGATTCATCTCCAGAAGCACAAGAGATACACTATCTTAACGTCCGGACAAGCGCCGACAACAAGAAAAGTATCAAACCCATCTGATCCTTAGCAAACAATTTTCTCATCCACATCATCCCCAACCCTGCGAGGCTACGTGCTACAGCGGATCCTGGGATATACACCAACTGCTCGGATGCCTACTTATAGCTCCACCCAGCGAGCAACAAGACTCAAGAACCGTTGCCGGTATCACGTACACGTTTCCTGCGCTGCAGCAGCAGTAGCGTGGATGCAGCTATGTACCAGCCAGGTGTAACAGCCCCCCGTATACGTGTGTGTTAGGTTCGAGCCGTAAGCCAGAAATACCAGGACCTAGTAGCTACTGCATGTACAGTCGACGTGCAGTATGAAAATACAGGTAGTACAGGTGCTCGAGGCTTCCACGAGGCAAGACGACTTGCTTGCACTGCAGTCGAGCCTGGGGTGGTTTCAACGCGCGCAGTGCGCCCCTCGTAGCCTACATCGCCTGTAACCTTTTGCAGACCGCACCCCTTTTCCAGCGCGCGGTACCGACGCGCGCGCGCACACACAGACGAAGAAGAAGCTCTTGCGGGGAACTCGGCGAATGCGAACGCGTGGAAATTCGCCCGTGTGCGAAGCCTTACGAGTTGTCGTTATCAGACCTTTGCATACCTGATTATTCGGGCCGTTTTGCCCTCGTGTAAACTACTACTCGGGCGCAGCGAAGAAGGAGGGGGGGCGAAAGGGGGGCAGGGGGGGGGGACCCTTCGCAAAACCGCGCAGTTCACGTTCGTCTATATACCTCGCGGTCTCCTTCGCACTCGCGCTCCGGTGGAGCTCGTCTTCCCCAACGTTGCCGGCGCCGTCGCCGACGCTTATCGACTCTCCTTCCACGCTTTGGCACTCCGGCATTCCTCGTTTCGCCTTCGCGAATCGACGTACCACACCGTCCCGGCTCTACCCGGTCTTATATATATATATCAAGACTGCAATAGCGGTGCCATCAACCCTCCACCAGCGCCCCCACGGCCTCCCCCACACTCTTCTCATATTCCTCATTGTCCCGGATAGGAAAATCCCGGAAGGGATAGACGCCTCTCAGTCAGCCACGCTGTTGCCGGTCGTCTTGTGACTCGAATGAAAATCGCTTCGCTATCGAACCCGGAACTCGCGTTATCTTCGCGTATCGCAGTGAACGTTACTGAGTCGTCAAGATGCGTCTAATAAATAACAGATATTTGTTAAATTTAATTTTGTAAATAAAGTATACATTTAAATTTAGGAAATATTTGTTAAATTTAATTTTATAAATAAAATATTAATTTAAATTTAACAAATATTACTTCATTTTTATGTTATAAATAAAATATAAATTTAAATTTAACAAATATTTCTTAAATTTAATTTTATAAATAAGATATCAATTTAAATTTAACAAATATTTCTTAAATTTATTTTTATAAATAAGATATCAATTTAAATTTTACAAATATTTCTTAAAATGAATTTTATAAATAAAATATAAATTTAAATTCAACAAATATTTCTTAAATTAATTTTATAAATAAAATATAAATTCAAATTTCACAAATATTTCATAAATTTAATTTGATAAATAACAAACAAGTATACGTCGTAATTGTTCGCGAATTATTTGGCCAATGGGCGAACGTCATTTGGCCACGCGGCGGGTTTTCTCGTTCTCGGGTATTACACGAAAACGGTCTTGTGCAATAATTATAAGCGCTCGTCGACGGGCTTGATGAATCCAGATCGCTTCCAGCGCGCACAACGGAGCGCCAATTGAAACGTTCTCGTATGGGCAGAGCAAACGAGTCTATTGCCACTACGAAACGTCAATTAAAATTTTAATGAAAAACTTGTGTAGTGGCAATATAACGGCGCGATTGCGCGGAGAACATTTCGCAGTACGCACCCGAATAATCGTGGCGCGCTGTCATTCAGTGAAACTGAAAATTGTTTTGCGAAAATAAAAAAATGTCGACTATAAAAAAAGCTTAATTGATAAACAAATTGAGTAATTGAAAAATTGTGAAATAATTGCGAAATAATGGTCAGGACATTTTTTTTTTTTAAGTAATGAGTACATCTGCGTTTACTCATGAAAATGTTGTGAAAACATTTTTAGCAGTTCAGGATTTTTCCCGATTGGTCGTAACGCTTTTTGAAGATATTTTCTCCAAATTCACTATTTCCCCGAGTGGCTGTAACGCTTTTCGAGGACATTTTATCCAAGTTCACTTTATTCCCCGAGTGGTCGTAAAGCTTTTTTACGATATTTTGTCCAAATTCACAGAGTGGCTATGACGCTTTTCGAGGACATTTTGCCCAAATTCGTTTTTTTTTTACCAAGTGGCCGTAACGCTTTTTCAGGATATTTTGTCAAAAAATCAATTTTTTCTCCACGTGGCTGTAACCCTTTTTGAGGACATTGTTTTTCGGAAAACCCTCCCTAAAGATGTTTTCACGTCAATAGACGCATAAATTATACTCGTCAACTTTTCTTTTTTTAATTCAACCTCGACTTCAGTCACAGACCCGCTACGAATGATTTCTGTCATCCAAATATCCAAATTGCTTAATTCGCTTGTTTTTTTTTTCTTCTTCTTTTTTTATCATCTTTGCGTTTCCGCGGTCCATAAAATCACACCCACAGCAATATAATTGCTTGACAAACGGAAGAACCCAGAAACACGCATTGCCCAACAACGATTCGCAACTCTCTATTCCACCTCTCTCTCTCTCTCTCTCGCTTAACGCGCTCCACGAGACTCCCGGTGTCGAGTAACCGCTGCATTTCTCGAAGAGTCGTAAATACGTTTCAAAGTAATATCGCAAAGGTTCTCTCCCCGTGACTCGAATTCACTTTGCGCAGCACTTGCGAGAGGGCCGCGCGGTAATAATTCCATTTCCTCGGTCGCCCGCCGCTCGGCAGCTTCCAGTCACGGCCGAGGCTGAGCCTTCTCAATTCCGCGCAGGGTGTACCACAGTCGCATAGCCGCTTGATTCGTAAATATAGTAGTATGTATTACTCGACGCACACCGGTCCCTCCATTGTTCTTGGCCTCTCTCCCCCCTTCCATCCCCTCCCCCCCTCCCTCACCCCTCGCCGGCTCTCTCAGCGCGCGGCTGGAATTGTTTTTAGGAAATTGACTTTTTCTAGGGCGGAAGGAGAGCCAACCGCATTGTAGCGAGTACGGAGACTCTCGCTGGTGGCTCAGTTGTATACCTACTAGGTGGTACCCGGTCTCCTTCCTCATCCAGCTGGTCTAGCACCGCACGGTGCTTGGTTTGTGCTCGGCTTTCAGCCTCCCCGAGCCCCATTCGCTGCGCTCGCACCCACTCTGGAATATACCGGCTACACTCTGTGCGCGCACCGATCGTTGTATATAGGGAGACCCGGGATATGGTATATACGGTGCGCGCCCCTGTAACAGCTGCCTTTCGTGTCGTACCGACGTTTTCACGCGAGAAATATTGACTATCGTTTTTCACCGCTTGATGTATTGCTCGATGTATTTTCCCGGGGTGCGCGACGCCACCTCAACGTAGAGCCCACCTGTACTCGGCGCCCAGGCGCCGAGCGCGCGGATACGTCTCTATACATACGCTTTCCGGCGAGCGGGCGGGAATTGAAGCGATAGTAAGAGCGGGGAAGCGATTAACTTCGACCTCTGGTCTGGCGATTTTTTTTACGGGTCTCCTTTTTTTTTTAATAAATTGAAAGTACATCCGATCGGCGAAAATTACGCCGGAAGATGTATGGAATCGGTGAGCGATATGGATGGCCCGGGAATTTCGTGATTTATAAGGTAAATGTCGCAATGCCTGGACGGTTAGAAGCCCCCCCCCCCTCCCGTTTTATGTATTTATTAGACGGTTAAAAATTGTTTTTTTTTTTTGTAAAAATGAGCACAGCCAACATCAAGCTCGTCTTGTCTAGTTTCCAAAACACACGCATATCTTTTTTTATTATGAATATTTTTAAAGTTATCCATATAAATATGAAAGAAGAGCAAATGCACCGATTATCGGACGGCTTTTTGACTGAAGTCCCAATTTTCGGACATACTGACGGCCCAATTTTCGGACACGTTCTTATAACCGGACATTACTGATTGCCATTAATTAGTAACACACACTTTATCGTTGATCGACACGTACAGAAAAATTGAAGCCAACTTCGAATTAATCGAAAAAAAAACGCAGTTGCTGCTCAGTCAATAATTGGACGCGGAAATTAATTTATTTGTGCATATTAAATACTATTTTTGACGAGTGCATTGAAAAGCTAGTTTATTTCCGAATCATTTAAGTCATATAATGTATGAAAAATCTTGAAAGATCAGCCGGCCTTTTATGGAAAGTAATAGCAACTCCTACGTTCTCGCGTTAAGAAATGTGTAACTTTTGCATATTCGTCGGGGGCGCGGCAATAAAAGTTGTAAATTAAATTATTACGTAGTCTCTAAACATGCGATTTTTTTACTAATATACGCATTAATATATGCAGTTTACAAAACATGGATTGTGTTTATTTTTTACGCAGGGTATTCTTGACATAATGTAATATTTGGGCTCTTGTCCGAAGATTTGGACGCGAATTCGCTGGTCCACGAAGACCAGCGAAAAAACGCTATCGCGCGCACGATTTTCTCTTATTCATTCTTATCGCGTGTCTTAACGACGAATTCTCGGGAGTTGAGTCGTGAAACGATGACGACTTTTTTCTCCTTTCCTTTTTTTTTCTTCTCTCCGGGCGTCTCTCACACCGAGAGGCGGCATTTATTCGCGCAGAAATCCCGAGCCCGTTTCTGTGTGTTAGCGCGCTATCTCTGCGGAAGAGAGAGAGAGAGAGAGAGAGAGAGAGAGAGAGAGAGAGAGGAACGTTATGTATATGCAGGCTCTGGCACACTCCGCCCGCTGCTATCCTCTGAGCGACGGACAATAGGTGCCGCGACGAATGACCCGCCATTCGCGTCCGACGGCCTCGTAGCGGGGTGCCGGTCGGGCAACGAGGGCGCAAAAGAGGGATGATAATTTTCCAACGCCGCGATTTTTCTAACCCACCCTCTCGTTCATCACGTCGCAGCGGTAAAAACGGGCTGTATATACGGGTCGAATCACTGCGGTGACAAAAAGATACAGATGTAATTGACATGTAAGTATTTTCACAGGGCTCAAGGGTCATTTGTATGTGCTGAGATAGAATTTTATCTCCCCGATTCTTCGGACGGTTCGGACTCCTTAGTATTGCGACTTGGCAGATGAGATGTATTTTTATTATGTATTTTTTATTCAGATAAATTTTTATTTTTTTAAATTTTATTATTATTTTTCTTGCTTTTGTTATTTTTGTTTATTATTATTTATTTCGACTTGGAGCTCAAATACAGTAGAACCCCGATTAACCGGGGTCGGATTAACCGGGAAGCGGATTAACCGGGCATGACGATCGAGAAGCGAAGAAAGTCCCTCATCAAAAAATCAGTGGCTAAAATAGCGTAAAGGCTTGTGTAAAAAACAAAACAAATTTTCACATATTTTCCCTATAAAAAACGCACAAAATTCAAAGTGAACTCTAAAATCTGAAAAAATTCATACGTATTCAGAAAAACGAAGGAATCATTTTCAGGAAAAAGACTTGGGATATCGAAATATTTGTTAAACTATTTTTTTCATCAATTTGTCAAAAACATTTTCGAATTATTATAATGCAAAATTAATCTTTTCAGCACCTTCAATGTGCATGCATTTTTTCTGATTTTTATACCATCGAGACGTGTTTGCAATTCTCTCTCATATTCCTCGAATTTATGTGAAATAAATATTGGTCGTAAGGACTACCTTAAATGTGGCTGGGTAGATTTTACCCATTGAGTGACCGGCATGGAACTCACAACAACACCACTTTTTTCGCTGTTTTTATATTCCACTGACCATCCTGTTAATTAACCCACGAACATGTTTGTCGACGAAATTTTATAAACCTACTGCTTTAAATTTTATAAAATAGCTTTAAATTTAATAAATTTCCTTTACATTTTATAAAATTCCTTGAAATTGTATAAAATTCCTTTAAATTTGATAAAATTCCTTTGAATTTTCTAAAATTCCTTTGAATTTTCTAAAATTCCTTTAAATTTTATAAAATTCCATTAAATTTGATAAAATTCCTTTAAATTTGATAAAATTCCTTTGAATTTTATAAAATTCCTTTACATTTTATCAAATTAATGCTTTAATTACTGGTACGACGTGAATTAAATGTTCATCCGTAATCTTGGTAGTGCAGTATCTCGTTACTTCGTTACTATATCGCCGTGTGTTTTTTTCTTTGTTTCAGTGACATCGGAAAATGCGGGCGCTGTCCACAGCGTGGTCAGTCTAACTTTGCTCAGCCTCGTAATAGTCCAGCCGCTTCTGCGATAGGTGCAGGACGTCTCAATAGCCGATAATCCTCTTGAAGCGTCTCGGCACGGAAGTCGCAACTAGTCAGCAGCAGCGAGAAGAATTTTAACAAAGCAGAGATAAAAGAAGACAACAAAAAAAAACGAAGAATAAGAAGAAAACGAGGAGGTCGATCGGAGCAGCAGAATTAGGAGCAAAAGTTTCCGGTTGAACCCCAGAGAGGCGCGCGAGACGGACGAAGCAGCGAAGTATATAATTTAATTAATGTGCGAAAAAGTGGAATAAGCGAAAGTTGACGTGAGTGAATGTGCGATCGATTATAGTAGACATAGGTAACTGTTGATCGACGTCGATTGAGATGATTTTCTTTCTTTTTCACACGAACTCATCGTTTAACGCCAATGATAAAAACGACGTGACATATATTTTAAGGAAAACGTTTTGTGTTACAAAGTCGCGCGTAATCAATTAATTATCGATACGCCTCTATAGATATTTATATTACCCACGATACGACGAATATTATTGAAATGAAAAAAAAAAAAAAAAAAAAAAAAAAAATTCACGAAGCCACCGAAGCTCGAGTGTTGGCGATTTATTCCTGACGTTTTGTATCATCGTTGCCTCTCGATTCGTATTTATGCGTTCGCCAGAAGCCAATTTGACTAATACACCGTGGGAGGCGACTTGAAAGCCAAGGGAAGTGGCGGATCGAGGCGGACGGACAGCCGTTTGTGCATCCGTCACAATTCAGCCCGCCCGGATATCGGTGTATATAACTCGCTTTAACAATGGCCCCGAGAGAATATTCCGAAGCGGCTTGATGAGCAGCCGAGATGAAATGGGATGCATTTCGCGTCGCCTGTATTGCAATACGTGGAAAAGCCGCTGGAACTGGAGAAGCTTATTGGAGTGGAGGGTGATAAAAGGATTAAGCCTGGAGGACGAGACGGGGAAACCTGCAAGTCCAGTTAGTCGCTTTAACGCAACGTTCGTGACGTTTACTAGGTGTCGTCAAAGGCGACGGGGCATTTCTCGACTCTGTGTATGCGGTGGCCGGGGACGTTCGATGTACCAGCGCGTCGTAACCCATCCGTTGTCGCTGTCGTTCTTAGCAACGTGGTTCACGGCGGCGGGCGTTGTCGATAAGAAGGTTCGAGCTTACGTTCTCCAGCTGGAGGGCTCGTTGGCTAACTTGGCTCTTGATGCCGCCGCCGTCGCAGCGTTCCGACCGACTTTGAGACTTGGGTTAGCGTGTCGCTCGGGGCGGCAACACAAAGGATTTGCCAGTTCTCGGCCTCTCGTCGTGTATCTCATGTGCCGCTGTTACGTCTCTCTAACCCGTTTCCGAACCTCACCGTCTCTCGATCTTAGCCCCGAGATATTCCCTGTTCTACAGGCAGGGTGTGTGTGGTGTACATCGTGCGCGGTAACTTGTGGAGGAAATGGGACGAAGAAAAAACAGGGGATGAAATGCGGTGGTTGATAATGCGATGGGGAGTGATAAGAGACGGGAAAGGTTGCCAAGCGAAAACGCAGCTGATTCATCGTCGTTGTCGTGTTGTCGTCAAATTCCCTGACGTTACCTGCGCGCAGCTCGCAAAGAGATTTCCAGTCGTTCTTTTCATTCGACTTCCATGGCTGATGGCATTCGTGTCTTCCTTCATATGTCCAAGCCTTCCATGTCTTTATTTAGGGAAGACCTTGAAGGATGAAAAGGGGTAAAGAAGGAACAGAAGAGAGGAACACAGGATCTGCTGAAAAAAGGATTCCGTCTGGATGGATGGAACGAGAGGTGAACAGGGTTGTCATAGAAAATAGGGATTCGTCGCCTTCGTGGCCTGCCAAATTCTCCTCGTTCTATGATCACCTGCGAAACATAAGAACCTCTTTCGCCGTCATTTTCATTCGCCTTCCACGTCTGATGGATTCCGAGGACCCCCTGTCTTTATTTATGGAAAAATCCTGCATTGAGGAAAAGACCCTATCAAGGAAAAGGGGCAAAGTGAAGGAAGACAGGAGAGAAACAAGGAATCTGCAGGAACAGAAAACCCGTCTGGATGTATAGAAGGGGTTGTGTCAAAGAAAATAGAGAGACTCGTCGTCATCAAGGCAATCGTTGCCTGCCAAATTCTCCTCGTTCTATGATCACCTGCGAATCAGAAAAACTTCTTCCGTCGTCATTTTCATTCACCTTCCACGTCTGATGGATTCCGAGGACCCCCCTGTCTTTATTTATGGAAAAATCCTGCATCGAGGAAAAGACCCTATCAAGGAAAAGGGGCAAAGTGAAGGAAGACAGGAGAAGTACAAGGGATCTGCAGGAACAGAAAACCCGTCTGGATGTATAGAAGGGGTTGTATCAAAGAAAACTGAGACACTCGTCGCCGCTGTGGCAATCGTTGGCTGCCAAATCCTCCCCGTTCTACCATCACCTGCGAGGCTCTTCCGTCGTCATTTTCATTCGACTCCCACAGCTGATGGATTCCGAGGACTCCCGTCTTGTTCTCCACATTTAGGGAAACGCCCGGTCGCCGTTACTGCCGGGAACAGTCATCGACGTGTCGTTCTCGAGTGTCGCGTCTGCGGAAAAGCCGAGCGAGCGAGTAAGAGAGACGCATTTGCTTTTCATCCGTCGGGAATGAAAGTGCACAGGAGTGTTGGGCGTGACAACGGCCGTCGGAGCTCGGCCATTGTTATCACGACGGAAGAAAGCGAAGAAGCGTCAGCGGGTAAAAAGGCTGCGCGCACCGATATAGGTAGGATATCAATCCGAGATTGCGAAAAATCCACAAAGGAAAATCTCCGCACGCTCGCGCTCGACAAACGAAGGGACGGCGTAAAGTTCTTAGATCCTGCGTCAGCCACCGAGCCTCCGTCTGTATTTTCTTTACGTCCACACGAGCCCGGAAGGCTCTCCGCGGGCTTCGCGAGCCCGCCGACCGAGATTTTTTTCTCCTTTTCTTCTTTTTTTTTACGCGACAGCGATAAAAATCTCGGCGACGAGTCCCGCGGTACGTCCGACTCGCTTTTGCGGTATTCACCGGCGAACAAAAGTAACGAGTCGAACTGGAAGAGTCTAACGATCACGAAAACGCGTAGTCCCTGCCAACTCTCGTTATTTTTCTCGTCGTCCTCTCTCCTCGAGCAGCCCCGCGAGACACCGGGGAAAAATGGCGGAATTTATCGCTCGACAAACGACGAGAGACCAGCGATCCAAAGGGGCTCGCGTGGCGATAACAAATCTTCGAATGAATTCTGTGGAAAAAAAAAAGAAAAGAACGACGGAAAGGTGGCGAAGATCACAGCGTTGTAAGTCCCCATTACTTTAAGAATTAAAGTTTACACTACAGTTTATTTTCTAGTTGCGATTTTATAACGATGACCTGCAGCGATTATGAAATTATATGTGAACTTCTGAATAGCCGTAAGAAAAACCGAATTTTTCATTAAATTTTCGGAGAAATTGTGAGAAAAATGGACAACTACAGTCCTCCATTATTTTCGCAATGCATCAACACTATTTCTCCATTCTTTCAATAAGATTACCATCAAATTTTATGGGAAATGAACATTTCTTGCCTCTATTTAAAAGTTTACACATCGTATTTTAATCATTACGAGTTATTATTATAAAAACATAAATAAATACAAAAAAAAAATACAAAGCCAATTGTACCAACAATTTTTTTCTACAAAAATGAGGGATTTACAACTCTGGAAGATCAGAGGACGAGACGGAGGAGCGTGAAAAGTCTGCAAATGGTTCGGCGTAATTTAGGGCTCGCGTGGCGATAACAAATCTTCGAATGAATTCCTACCAAAAAAAAAAAGGAAAGAACGACGGAAAGATGGCGAAGATCAGAGAGGACGAGACGGAGGAGCGTGAAAAGTCTGCAATTGGTTCGGCGTAATTTACCGATGGAACGTGGAATTCATAGTCGTCGTGTGCTCTGCGCGAAAAGAGAGGAACGGTGTGCGGGATTTTTCCCCGGGCGTGCGCGAAGTATATCGCAGCACGGGGTGTGCGGCACGTGTGCCACCCTCGCCGTACGTAGCCGATCGAGCGTGCATCGCGACGCGATTCTTTATCCCGGCTGTGGGGGAGGCGGCCTGAAAAAGTTTGAAAATTGAAACCACTCGTTGCCCCATTCACGTTCGGCTCGGCCCGAGAGCGACATTTGCACGTAGCGCCGTGAGGTGCAAAGTGAGAAAAACGTAGCGGCGATCGGTGCCAAGGATATCGCGCGGCCAAAGGCGAACACGCCGGAACGACGGTAGTTATAGCCACACGTGATTCGCGCGAAATAAGGGAGGAACGAGGGCGAGCGGGAAGCACGAAGGCTGTGTATCTCATCGCCTCCAACCGATGCTCAAGCATTGTTCAATCCGATTTTTACCCCGTTTCAATAAACGTGAGTGCCGATATGCTGTAACGGCGATACTGGGCAACCGATGACGACGGTGGATGAGAAAGACGCGGCGGCCACGGAAAGACCGGGCGAAAAGATCCGGACACGTCTGTAACATTCGAATGAAGTATCGAGGGATCGCGTTGCTCGAGAGCGACGACTCGACGATACGACCCACGTGGAAATATTTATATGTAAAATATACTATGTCACCAAAAAGTTGTATATGCAATATATATTTTGCATATAAAAATATATGCAACATATATTATGCATATAAAAATATATGCAACATATATTATGCATATAAAAATATATGCAACATATATTTTGCATATAAAAATATATGCAACATATATTTTGCATATAAAAATAAATGCAACATATATGCGACATATAGAACTTTTCATCGACATATATTTTACATATAAATATTTCCATGTGGGGAGCGGCGTTTTGCGTGTGCGCGACTGAATGAGCGAACGGTGCACGATAACCAGGGTTGTAAGTCCTCATTGGTTTAGGAAATAAAAATGTTACCGTACGACTTGTTTTGTAGATATGATTTAATAATAATTATTATAATAATATGCGACGATTATAAAATGATTTGTGAAGTTTTGGATATTTTGGGTTTGTTTGGAGACAGAAGACGGCGGCAGAAAAATTATTTGGAAGTGAATAAGGGAAGATATGTTTGTTGTGACAAACTTAGAAAAAAAGGAACGCCCAACGCTTATTATTTTTGGTGAAGAAAATGAGAAATTAAGAAACGAAAATAAGGACGCGATTTCGATAAGAACGTATAAAAAAACACGACAAATGTTGGGTTTTTTTTGTAAGTTTGTTTCGACTGATTTTTCTGCCGCTGTCTTCTAGCTTCGACACTGTTTTATAATTATAGAGAAAAATATCGAAAATCTTGTTTTTTTTACAATCGTTAGGGATCTCTAAAAAATGCCTCGATTTTGTTGAAGTTTTGCAGTTTTTCTTGTTATACGAAATACTTTTAAACTGGGTGGTGCCTTCGAAAATGTTGAGAATTTCTTATTTTCATTTCGAATTAATAAACTTTGAAAATTATATATTTTTATTAGCTCGTAGCGACTTCCAAATCGGATTCCCTTTGCCTCCCTTATTTTTATCTTATTCTTCACGATAATCTGGGGGGACTCGAAAAAAAATCGAATTTCCGAAAAATCGATTTTCCGGAAAATGAACATGAAATTTTATCCTGAATAAATATTCCTTGCCGCCATTAAAAATATATACATTATATTATTATTGCTTCACGTTATCACTATAAGTCAATAATTACAAAACTAGTTGCACCGTCAACTGTTTATTTCTAAAATGATTCAGGGATTTACAACTCTGGCGACAACTGCCACTATATGTTATACACGTATGTTTACCGTGGTCTGTATATTGTCGAAGCGCGCGAGCGCCGAAACTTCGCAATTATACAAGTCTGTAATTAACAATAATACGAAATTAGCGTTAAATACCAAGCCAACGCGAGGCGTCCCGAACCGACGCGACTATAAAATGAGAATAACGAAAAAAAAAAATTTGGAAAATAAACGTAATATAACGAGCGAAAAACGGACTAAATATTTAAATGTATATTTCTATATATTTATTCCTTAGACGGTAAATCGATAAGTGGTAAATAAAAATAAACGACGCAGTGCGCGGGTGTGTTGACGAATACACACGACAGACGTTTATTCGGTATATTTAGTATGTATCTTAATCATAACACCGGGTGTATAGATAAGCGAAAAATAAAGTGAGACAGAGAGATTGTTTGTTCATGATGTAATGGGTAACCTCATTTAATCTTTTTACCAGGAATAAAGTTAATGTTACGCCATAAATCGCTTAAACCCGACGTGCTATTGTTTTATTTACACGAGGTGGACGTGCGTCGCCACCGAAGATTTAAAATTATCGCACGTACCTTTATCTTGTTGTATAGTTGCCCGCCTGGATGCGGGTGTAAAGTACACTTGGGGGTGAAAATCGCATCCATATAAAGTGCAAGTCCTATGCACACATGTATTCATATGTAGGTGAAATTAACTGTACAAATGCATACAATTAATTTCACCTAATTTCGACCTGGGTCTGACCCTTGACCCTTCCAACTCCGTCAGCAATTTTTTTTATTATTGACGTAACTCTGAAAAGCAGTCATTTCTTTATTTTACTTTTTTTAAACACATTTTTAACCCTAGAACTCATGACTTATTTTCACATGTACGTAAGTTGCCACTTTGTCTCGGTCCCCAACATTTTTTATTTCCCAAAAAAAAATTCTTTTTCACAATGTCTTCAGATCTTTAAAATATGTAGTTCGAAAATTCGTTTTAAGAAATCTTTGACATTTAACCCTAGAACTCATGACTTATTTTTACAATGTACGTAAATTGCCACTTCGACTCGGTTACCAACAATATATATATTTAAAAAAAAATCTTTTTCACAATGTCTTCAGATCTTTAAAATATGTCGCTCGAAAATTCGTTGAAAAAAACCGTTGACATTTAACCCTAGAACTCATGACTTATTTTTACAATGTACATAAGTTGCCACTTCGCCACGGTTACCAACACTTTTTAGTTTCTAAAAAAAAATTGTTTTCACAATGTCTTCAGAACTTTAAAATTCGTCGTTCGAAAATTCGTAAAAAAAATCGTTGACAATTAACCCTATAACCATGACTTATTTTTACAATATACATAAATGTTGCAGGTCGAGTAGGATGTGAAGCACCCCAGTCATGAGTTGCAGGGTTAAAACCGTAAAAAAAATTAGTGCTTTTTAGAGTTAAGTCAATCGTATAAAAAATTGCGGTTTCAATTGGAAGGGTCAAGGGTCAGACCCAGGTCGAAACTGCGTGGCCCCTTATACGAATACACGTATTCACGTATTCGAGGGAGGCGCTCGAGGGTGCGACGACTCTCGACGCGTGAACGCCACGACGAGTTGGGGTGAGCTACGGTACTTACACGTCTAGCGCGCGCGTGTTAAGCTGCGGACATAGACTACGCTGCGACCAGGGCGGCCAGAGCGAGGAGAAAGGCCACGAGACAGAGGCTTGGTCGTATCGCGTGTGCTGAGCTCTCCGTACGCACATGCAATACACGTGGAGGGACGGTGAGTCTAAACACGTAGATTACACACTATCAGGAAAGCAGCCGGTGACGAGGCACTAGCCCGTTCGCTCCTCTCGTAAAATTTACCCTCAAACACACGCCAAGTCTATAGACGCGGAATCTACAGTTGACCAGCGATGCCCCGGCAGTCACTATCGCCTTCGCAGGGTTATTCATCGCATGGGATTGAACGCGCGGACTCGCGAATGGACAGGTATGACGCATATGGTGAGTTTATGTACCGCCTGTGTACACCAAGATCGTATTCACGGATGACGGGAACAATGTGCTTGGTGCTCCAGTAAAAAATGTCACTTCCATTGTATATACAGTTTAATTCCGGAGAATGTGGGGCATGAGCCCCCATATGGAATGAAAGTATATGGCTCGCTATATGCTCGAATCAAAATTAGATCGTTAAGGAAATTAACGTGAAATGAACGTCCAAAATTTACGAAATCGTGAAAAAAAAAAATCGATTTCGTAAAGTTTGAAGACCTTATCCGATGGAAAATTTCCCGCTGATTCTGAAAAGTATGGTTGTTTGCAAAAAAAAAAAATTCTATGAGAAAAATGCAAAAAAATATTTTTCACTTTTTCGAAATTTCGTCACTTCGCTAAAATCGAGGTTACTTTTTTTCGATCGACCAAACCTGGGTTTTCTTTCTGCGTTCGAGAGAAAACTCTATAACGAACAGAATGCCGCAAAGCGGAACGCGATATCTTGATTACTGAATTTTTTACAAGATGTTATAGTCAGACCCTCAAAAATCGCAAATTTTTAGAAAGGGTTTTTTTGCGGTTTTTGGGAGTCCGAATTTAAAATTCTGTAAAAAATTTAAAAATATAGGTATCGCATTCTGCCTTGCGGCATTCTCTTCGTTATAGAGTTTCCTCTGGAACACAAAAAGAAAATCCAGTTTTGGTCGATCAAAAAAAAAGTAACCTCGATTTTAGCGAAGTGTCGAAATTTCGAAAAAAGTGAAAAAATCATTTTTTGCGTTTTGCTTATCTAATTTTTTCTTTTTCGGGCAAACCACGGTGTTTTTCGGAATCAGTGGGAAATTTCCCGTTAGATAGGGTCGTCAAATTTTTCGAAATCGAACTTTTTTTTTTGCGAAAAACGCAACTCAACTTCCGGCTCAAAAATTCTGTGAAAAATTCATAAATCAAGATATCGCGTTCCGACTGGCGGCATTCTCTTCGTTATAGAGTTTTATCTCGAACGCAGAAAGAAAATCCAGATTCTATCGAGCCACGACTTTGCCCATTTATCGATCGTGACATGTACTCACTTGGCTATTTAAAAGAGGCGTTAAATTCACATTTTAAACTCATTTCTTGGGATATCTATGACATCACATCCCGCAATGTGCACATTTAACCACAAAGCAGCTAACCGCTAGCCGCAATCGTAGCCGCAGCCAAAACGATTTTTAGAAACATGGACCACCCGACAATATTCGTTCACACAGCGAATGACTTTTTGTAATAAAATTAATGTTTGCTTCCGCATGTAGAAAACTTTATTTCCGCGCGTTCTTTATTTCTTATTATACCCATAACAATGCGCATTCAAGCATTTCCCGGTCTTTGATGGCAAACAAAATAACAAACAATGGAAACAGTTCGCGTCACAGTCTAGTGAGACGTTTTGACGCATTATCGTTCATCCTACGTGCTGCCTGTGGAGACGACTCAGCACCGGCAGAGCGAACGTGACGCATTGAGGGTTGGGAGATTCTCGATGGTTTGAACTTTGTGCAACATGCAGACACGGCACACGAGTCGGTTCCGCGTGAAAGTAAACATAGGAACTCGATCTCCTTCCTGCATTCAAACGCGGCTATATACCAACGCGAAAGCTCGGTAGACTATTCATCCCGAATAGAGCGGCGCGTATATACAGCGCGCGCCAATAGCGGTGGGACACATCAAGAGGGAATAGGGAAACCATTGAAGGAAGGCTCTGGGACGTCCGGACTTCGGTGATGTCGTTGATGGTGTAAGGCATCCGAGCTGTTTCCCAGAACTCGCGTTACACAGGATTCAACTGCGGTGACTGTAACAGAATATGCAATGGTACACCGCAATGAGAGTTGTAAATTATCGAAATAACGTCATCCCCGTCCTTTCGTGGTTTAAGGCACCTGCAATTCCACACCATTCAGAGCTGCACGCGTTCATTACAATATAATTAAACTGCGCGCGCGGTAGGATTGTCACAAATGCTCGCGATACCGATTAATAGTATCGCAAATTGGTCAGGTCAGAATCTGTAGTCAGAGTTGTTACTGCTTGTTAGTTTAAAGGGTTAGGTTAATTCGTTGAAAACAAGGCATGTTTTTAAGATTTTTTTTTGCGATACAGATCGTGATATTTTATTCGGTCAATTTGCATATAATAATGCAACATTTGAACAATATTTTCCTACATTTTCGTTGCAAAATATTGAAAATTGAGCGAGTGACAGTGAATCTCCGGAGGCGCATCGAAAGTTTTGCCGTGTACATCGTAACTCGCAACAGCGGCATCCGAAACAAAAAAATCAAAATGCATTTGTTAAAGGAGATATTTCTCGAGGTAACGCTGGAAGGATTTTTTTTTATTTCGATTTTTCCATTTTTCGTAGCACTTGGAAGCTCAGAAACCGATTTTTTTTCGTCGAAAACTGGTTTTTTGGCTTCCAAGTGCTACCAAAAATTGAAAAATCGAAATAAAAAAAAATCCTCCCAGCGTTACCTCGAGAAACATCTTCTTTAACAAATGCATCTTGATTTTTTTGTTTCGGATGATTCTGTTGCGAGTTATAATGTACACCACAAAGCAACGTTTTTTTTAGGCGTCTCCGGAGATTGACAGTCACTCGCTCAATTTTCAAAATTTTGTAATGTAAATTTAGGAAAATATAGTTTAAATGTTGCATTGTTATATGAATATTGACTGAATAAACTAACACTATCTGTACCGCAAAAAAACAAAAATTCTTAAAAACATGCCTTGTTTTCACGAATTAACCTTACCCCCTCTTAAAAAATAATAATAATAATCTGCGGCGATTATAAAATGATGTGTGAATTTTCAAATAGCTGCACAGATACCTCATTTTCAATTTAAAAAAAATGCGAAAAATTCTCTTAATACTTTAAACGCCACTATCCACTTTTTTTAGGAAAATTTAGGAATATCTTTATTTATTTATTCAGAATAAATATTCTTGCACCACACCTAAACCGTCAATAAATTCCCGGTGCAAGCAAGCCCATTTTTGCCTAACATTCACGCTCGCGGCAACCCCTGTCGTTAACTATTTAATTCAGTTGGGCAACTGCAGGTGCGTCTGTGATTCGAGTTGTGTCGTTGTCGTAACAATTGAGCCTCGGACAAACCGCGCGACGTCAGTTTGTTCCAGTCTGGTCGCCGTTGCGCCGGGCGAGACCACCACGGTCTTATGTTGGATGCTGCGGCGGGGGCATCGCAACATTGAACAGCGTTCCGCAATATACAGCGAGCGAGTGGCGCACATACAACCGTGGTGGAAACTCCATCGTGGTGCGGGCGCTTCCTGCTGTTGCCGTCGGGGCTGCGCAATTCATGTGTGTCCGCAACGCGAAATGCGGTAACGAGACGCTGGTAATAGAGTCGTCGAACTATGATTCGGAATAAACTTTGTTCCGGGGGGTCTGTGTAGTTTCATGCCAAACCCCTGACTCAAGACTCAACCGTTTCCGCTCCTCCACCGTCGCCTCTCTCTCTCCTCTCCTCTCCTCTCCTTCGATGCCTTCATTTCGCGTGTCTTATTATCATTGGAACCCTTCGCCTCATTATACAGTGGTACCGCTACGCCCCGTGAGAGAGACCGGTGCCTCTGTATACTTAACAGTATAGTAATAGCATATATTGTGTATATAGGGGCAGCCGGGGTAAAACGGGCCTCTGGGGTAAAACGGGCCCCCCTTTTTTTTGGTCATCGAAAAAAAAAAAATTAGGTTAAAATGGGCTCCCGTCTCCGTCGTAAGTTTTGAGGCTTCTTTCTTCGTCAAAACTTTTTTCCCGCCGCCCTCCATGATTTTTTTTTATTCGCGGGCTTCTTCGGCAACAGTTTTTTTTCTCCATCAATTCTTGCCTGTACGGCGAATGCGTCACGACTGAATTGTGCTTTTGTGTCACATTTTAGTAAAAGACCCAAATAATCAACACTCATGCCGGTCGGTAGCGTTTTGTGTACTAACTCATATTTGTGCCGGATTCTGAGGGGGGGCCCGTTTTACCCCGGAACATTTTTTTTGCCGACGCTCAAAATGTATGATTGATATCGAATTTTTGAGTGAAAAGCAACAAAAAACCACTTTGGATTTTCTCATAGAGCCATTTTCTTCTTAGAGGGCCCGTTTTACCCCGGACGTTTTTATTTTTTTTGCCGACGCTCAAAATCCATGATTCATATCGAATTTTTTAGTGAAAAGCAATAAAAAAAACACTTTGGATTTTGTCATAGAGCCATTTTTTGCTTAGGGGGCCCGTTTTACCCCGGAATTATTTTTTTTTGCCGACGCTCAGAATTGATGATTGATATCGAATTTTTTAGTGAAAAGCAATAAAAAAAAACACTTTGGATTTTCTCAGAGCCATTTTTTGCTCAGGGGGCCCGTTTTACCCCGATCTTACCCCAATGTATATCTGTGGCAACGGAGCCCCGAGAGTATATCAGCGGCGTCAGCACCGCCGCTAGCTTCAAATAGGTCTTTGGCTTTTCGTTAGACCACCGTTTCGCCTCTGCCCCGCGCGCGCACGGTTTGCGCTCTGAATAACCGCGCTTTATGCCCAGTGTACTCGGCGAGCACCGACGGGGGAGACTCGCTTTCACCGCGAACGCACCGTACGGCAGCGGGACGAAACTTAATAGGATTCGATATTCTATGTTTCGCATATTAGACCAGCGGCAGCCATCCCAACGTATTACCCGCCCCTCGGTACGCCCGCCGGTTGGTTCGCCACTCGCTTCCATTAAACATATTGTACGACGTCCGGAAATATATATTCCGACGCTGAATCATCTTCCTATCTGGCGTTTCTCATTTCTTATACCGGATATACACCCGTGTATCAATTTAGTTGAGTATTGCAATTTGCCTTATGCCGGACGGAAATTGTAACGGACGTCCGTGTAGGATTATAGTAAAAGCTGTATCAGGCGATAACACACACACACACACACACACGCACACACAACACATTCACACCCACAGACGGGCGCACTAAGACTAAGCGAGAGGCGGAAAAATTCGCCGCACGTTTTGGCGCTACCCGAGCCCCAATAAGGTGCCCGCTGTAGCGCGCAGTAGTCGAGGTCTGTAGTGATCAGACGTGCCAGCTGCTGCTGCTGCTGCTGCCGGCAGTGGTCCAAGTCCGTACTGATCAGACTCAATGTTACCTGAGTATAATACACAGTTGGACTTTTCCACTGATCGTTTCTTCGTTGCCGGGGATGATATACTACTGCAACCCAGGGCTCGCTACACTTCCGACTCTCGAACTTTTCGAACGTGAAATTTATTAGTCGCCGAAGTCGATAGTTTCGCGGCTAAGGGAACTTGAAGTGGCGATATATACGCTTGGATTGAAGGAGAATGAAAGACAGTTATGTGGATTTAAAGACCGCAATTTCCATCTTCAGTTTGCAGTGACTGAAAATTTGACAATCACGATGTTTTTACTCGCAGTGGTTATTATGATGATAGACGAATTGAGGGAACCGAAAGGCATAAAAATTGGTATCGTAAAAAAATGGATTTAAAGGATTTAAAGACCGCAATTTCCATGTCCAGTTCGCGGCGACCGAAGATTTGTCAATCACGATATTTTTACTCGCAGTGGTTATTATAATGATAGCCGAATTGAGGGAACCGAAAGGCATAAAAATTGGTATCGTAAAAAATGGATTTAAAGGATTTAAAGACCGTAATTTCCATCTCCGGTTCTTACTCACAGCCTTCATTATAATAATGGTCGAATTGAGGGAACCGAAAATTGGTGTCGTAAAAAAATGTTGAAACTCATGGAGAATGCATGGGACACCGTGAGTCCAGAATGTGGTTCCCTTGCTACGCTGTCGAATGAATTATAGAGGTCAAAATATGTTTTTGCGCAGCCTTAATCCTCTCGAGCCTTTGTGAGTTAACGCGACAGTAGAGCGAAGCGCGCGGCCTTCTGACTTTCGCCTCTTGCTCCGTTGTATGACTTCGCCAAGCAGCAAATTTGCGCGTTTCAGAACACTAAGAGCCGCTTCCGTCGCGGCGTTAAGGCCTCAGGGATTAATTCGTCCGCGACTCCGCGTCTCACCGCCAAAGCTGACGCGGTATCCGATGTGCACACAGTGTACGTGTGTATAAGCTGAAAAGATAATTCCGTGTTTCAGCGTAGTCGAATACACGCTGACACCACCGAATTATGCATGTCTTAGAGTAATGCCTAATTAATTGTGAGACTTATAGCGCGTAAATTTAGTTTTTAATCGTAATAATCTTTCATCATTTCGCTTTATCTACAACTTGTTGCCTCAGAAAACTCAGAATACGTAAGGTGAAAAATTTACTTCTTGTTACAGTGATTGTTTATTTATTGCAAAAGATTTCCTTCATGCTAGCTTCTCCGTATTGTTTTCCACGGAGAATAACATTTCTAAGAAGCACCCGCAAAGTGAAAACGTTAAAGAAGATTTTGTATTTAATAATTGACGTCGCTCTCGGAACCCCTTCCGAGGCCGCTCACACTGGCAACTCGCCACCTCTGGTATAATAAAATTCAAAACTTTTCTCGGTATCCACTTTTTTATTTTCAACTATTTTCCTTATCCGCAGACACCGGCGAGCAGAAACGAACTTTTCATCGTGCGTCAACATCTTTTGACTGGATATAGAGTGGGGGCGTTCGCAAGCCGGCGTGACTAGTTCGGAATTGGTTCTCACTGTCTGCACGCGAGAAGGATAGATATAGAAAAGTTTCGCCCGTAATCTTTTACTCACTCACTCATTCACTCCCTCACTCATTCGCTCACTCACTCACTTACCCACTCACTCGCTCACTCGCCCACTCGCCCACTGGCTCACTGACTCACTGTTTGACTGACTGAATGACTGACTGACTGACCGACTCACTCACTCACTCACTCACTCACTCACTCACTCACTCGCTCACTCACTCACTCGCTCACTCACTCACTCGCTCACTCGCTCACTCACTCGCTCGCTGACTCACGCGCTCGCTCACTCACTCACTCACTCACTCGCTCACTCATTCACTCGCTCACTCACTCGCTCACTCACTCACTCGCTCACTCACTCACTCGCTCACTCACTCGCTCACTCACTCACTCGCTCACTCATTCACTCGCTCACTCACTCACTCACTCGCTCACTCACTCACTTGCTCACTCACTCACTCACTCACTCACTCACTCACTCACTCACTCACTCACTCACTCACTCACTCACTCAATTACTCACTCACACACTCACTTACTTTCTCACTCGCTCACTCACTCACTCACTTACTTACGGACTGACTGACTGACTGACTCACTCACTCACTCACTCACTCACTCATTCACTAACTCACTCACTTCCTCACTCACTCACTCACTCTCTCACTCACTCGCTCATTCAATTACTCCCTCACTCACTAGTTACTCACTTGCTCGCTCACTCACTAGTTACTCACTCACTCGCTCACTCACTAGTTATTCACTCACTCGCTCACTCACTCACTCACAGTATAACGACTATTTCCTTTACTTCTGCTTCTCCTCTCCGTTCTTCTTTCGTTCTCGTCTCAAAGTACGCGAACACATTCTCACACACACACACACACATACATCTTCCCTTCCACCCACCTCCCTCACCATCCCCCGCTTCGACTCGAGGTGCAGGCGGCAAGCTGGCGCTTAGCCGGACCCTAGAGGACTTTCCAATCGGCGTATAGAGCCGGCCAGGGCCGAACCGCAAAGCGTATATCGTCGAGGGGTGTTCCTACAGACCGCCTGGATATCGGCCACATAAATCGCAACCTATCGTCGCCAGGTTGGAAATAATCGGAATAAAGTGATTCAGCGAAATAATAGGAGGAACCCGGGGAATGCGCGCGGACGGACGCTGACGACGCGACGAGGAGAGACAGTGGATGTGTGAGTAACTTACATATATATATGCATCTATTATGTGCATATACATATACATATATACATGTGTGGTGTGTGCGCTATATACACGTCGTGGCAGCGAATTCCATTGTGCAGATACTGCTGCCGTCCGCTGCTGCGGGTGTAGGAATAGGTATTTTCGCTCGTATTCGCGCTCGCATTCGGGTCAACAGTACAGTCGCCTCCGGAAAGGGGCATAATGGAACGTGAAATAAGTAGGTAGCCGGTGTCGGACGTGGGGAGGGAAAACGAGGAAGAGGAAGATCGAGGGAAAAATTGTAGGGAAAGGACAACGAGGTGAGGGAGACGAGGGATGAGTCGGGGACGGGGTTGATGGTTACATTCAACATCTACACACATATATAGATAACGGTATCGCCCGCTTTGCGCGGTGAGCCCGGGTTTTATGCTTTTGCAACGTCGTTCGTCATGTATTGTACATTCGAATCTCCGTCTCTGTCTCTCCGTCTCCCTCTTTCCCTTTCACCTTTCCTTTTTCTCATTTTCATTTAGCCTTTCTTTTTATCTCCCTTTTCATCTGACACTCGTTCCACGTCTCCGTCCTCGATAAAAATATCTTCGCTACCCTCAGTGCATCCCTCACTTCCTCCCTCGCTTCGTCTCTTCCTCCTCGTCGCCAATTCGGCCTGGATCAAGTAGCGTATCCACTATTCAGTAACTCCCAGCGGCGAGCCGCCCGGCTCACCGTCCACCCCGTACCCGCGTTTGACTATTCGCGACTCGGTCATTATTAATGCGGACAAATTACTCAGCGAAATTTTACCCGTGAATTTACAAGCCTCGGGGGTCGCTTCGGCACAATGAGTATATGGGTTACACGACTACATAGGGGGATACCTTCCATCGACTCGATATGTACACCAATGCACGCCTCGTGTGCGCCGACGTCGTCCGAAGATACGACGCGGGAAGCGCTCTGGCGGTCCAGGTTCCGCTCTGCCGCGCATTTCGTATACTTCCGCTCTCGCTCTCGCCCACCGTTTGGCCCACCCCCCCGCACCACCCTCTATATACTCATTCGCTCGCCAACTCGGCCCCATTCATCGCTCAAACGATGACAAGTGATGCTGACTGATGCTCGCCGCATAAGCGCCGAGCTAGCGCGCACCCGCCCGCGACTCCCCTATTCGTAATGGAGTATCGCCGGACGAGGAGCAAAATAGAGGGAAAAAGAGAAAAAAAAAAAAGAAAAGAGGAATCAGCTAGCCCAACCCACGTACCTACTTACGGACGGCTCGAAGGAGCGAAATACATTCAGCACTTTAACCTCCCTGCCCCCCCGGTTGCTTCGACAGTCGGGCCGAAGAGGGCGCCAAGCTCTCCAGTGTGGATCTTATCGTTGGTTTTTTTTTTTTTTTTTTTTTTTTTTTTTTTTTTTTTCGAGTTATTCCGACCCTCTCGTCGTCAACCCCGTCGCCGTTGTCGTACAGACGCGCTAAGCGTACAAGACGGAGCACTCAAGCGCATAAATTATAATTGATCTGTCTTTCGGGAAGCCGTATTTTTCGGTGGGATTTATCTTCGACGATTGTCCTGGCTGATGAATGAGGGTTGAAGGGTGATGAGCTGGCGTTGAAGTCTGCTTTTGACGTATTGGAACTGAATTATTATGCGAAATCTTACATCAATTTTGTACGATTCGAGTGGTTGATGACGTTATCGGGTATTCTGGGTGATGGGGAAGCATCACGGTGAAAGGTGATGGTTATCAAGTAGCAGTGAAAAACTGGTGTTAGATTTTTTTTGCTGGTAAAACAATTGCAGAAGGAATAACATGTAATCCCTCACAAAAATTACAAAGAATTGTAATTTTTCCAAATTTCGAAAAATTACAATTCAATTTCAATTTTTGTAATTGTAAATTACAAAAAATAGTATTGTAGAAAAATTTGTAATTGTAAATTACAAAAAATAGTATTGTAGAAAAAAGTGTTATTGTGAATTACAAAAAACCTTAATTTTTAAAAAATTGTAATTGTAATTTTCAATGTTACAAAAAATGATGCTTTTTCAATCTTGTTTTTTCATAGACGAAACATTATTTTATATGTAAATCTGAGGATTTTTTCAAATCATAAAAAAATGATTACGAACAATAAAGCGTATGACATTTTTAATACGAAATTCTTATTACTAACAAAAGATAAATAAAAACGTTCTTTAAACTGAAATAATTGCGTGTCGTTCACTACGCAATATTTCAGTAACAACCAAAAATGCATCGAAATACGGCGAATCATATTTCAATGTTTAAATCCAATTCCCTGAAAAGAACGATTTGCCTTGGAGTCCGTCAATGTCTGTAAATTCATTGGTCGCCCATTGCACAACACAATTACTCGATTAAAAAAAAAAACACACACAGTTAACGAAAATTGAAGGCAAACAAATTGTTACCCCGTTCAAAACTTCACGCACGATCGGGCAACTATTTTCGACAATTTCATCTGAACTTTCGTAGTACCAAAGCTCGATGTGTCTCGACAGCGAAATCGTATAATCGCGCGAGGCACTTCCGGTTTTCAAACCCTGCATTGAGCCGTGTTCCGAGCACGGCTCCGCGTAACTGGCATTTAAATTCAAAATACATATACAGATTTAATATACAGTGTCAAAACTGGCCAGAACCCTCGGACGATCGAGTCTGGCTCTCTCTCTCTCTCTCACGAGCGCGTTGCGTACACTGGAGAGGTGTTTATTACCATAGGATTGGTGGTACGAGTTTCTATTATTCTCCCTTTCTCCCACCAGTCCACGCTTCGAGGTTTCTCGCTCCCTTGCGCACGCCAAAGTTTGAATGGTTTTCGCTCGAGATTAATTGTCGCGCTTTCAGAGTTGCCTCTCTCCACACCGGTACACGTATATATATATACCCCACGTCTCGACGTATTGCCAGCGTGGCTCTGTACACAGGGAGAGCGCAAAGCTTGCGCTCCTGGCGGTCTCTCTGTGTATACACCCGGACGAAACTTTGCCGTGTGAGTGCGCCGAGATACTCCACAAGCAGGGCCCGATGCTTTGCGCATGCTAAGAAGAGACAGAGAAATATACATACAGGTATTATGTTGGATGAGTTTTAGTCGTGCACTACCGAGCCACTATTCGATGGAGTATAATTTTAATCTCGTATGCGCGTACCAAGCGAAAACACGAATTTTAAGTGGTTTCCATAGAGCTTTGCTGTAACTTTGTCGCTCCTGATAGCCGCGTAATCAAACTGATTTTTAATGGTCAATGAAATAAAATGGGGGACCTTAAAAATGAAGATAGTCGTGTCTCCAAAACGAGCATTCGGTAGAGTGCAATTTTAAAAGAAGAATTTTAAGTGGTTTCAATCAAAGTTGTAAATCCCAATTAGTTCAAGGAATCATCTTTATTTTATTACGAAAAAATATTAAAATTATTTTTTTTTACGAAAAACTGTCGAAAAAAAAGACTAAATTCGACACCTTTTGGTCAAACCGCCGCCATTTTGTCAAATTAAAAAAGCCTCCATAGGACAATAGCGGCTTTCCTACAGATTAATAATCTTCTTGAAATTTTTGTCTCAGATCAGGATTAAGGCCGCAAACCTGGACATCACGCACGACCTTTTTTCAACCGGACTTTTCAATAATTTATAACAATATTGAATAATAAATAAATCAACTTACAAAACATGATTTTGTACTCTTCATTAGCGCCGCAATTTGTACCAAAAAAACCAGACCGATTAGTTTATCCTAACCATAAAAAAAAAAATCTCGAAAATCAGTGATTTTTCGACGGGTCACACTGTGATGATCCCTTAATAGAAATCGCCCGACATTTGTACATGCATTTAAATAAGCGCGCGAAACGCGACGAAAGCGTTTTGATAGCGCAAACGTTCGAATAGTGATTAAAACGTCCCTTTTTCTCAGGCAATCGCGTATTTCCCTCTCGGTATATCCCGTCGTCGGAATCGTTATCAATTAAATTTCATAAACTTAACACGAGTGGTGATTCGTTATAGCTCGATTTCAATATTCCGTATTAAAATGTACAAACGAGCGGGGATTGGATTAATTTTAATTGGTCCTTCGCTCTCTCTCGATGTACTACGAATATCGACTCAATTATCGAGTAACGCTCCACGGTTATAGCGACAGTCGCGTCCCACAGCCTGACAGAGACAGTCGGCGTACTGCGGGAAAACGGTCATCGTTTTCATCTCGGTCATCGAGCCATGCGCTGCGCTCTCATCCGAAGCAGGTTCGTCTGCTCTGCCGCTGCCTTTCTATATTAATAAAGACTCGGTTCAGGGTTCCGCTCCACTTCAATTCGACAAGATACACAAAGAACTAATTGACTTTTTATTCGATAATCGACACGATTCCATACATTTCGTATCAATTCTCGACTTTTATTTTCGTTATGGGGAGGTGGCATGGTCTGCCAGTGACGGCCTGGTTAAAGAATCTTTTTCAACATTCCACGTTTCGAACCTACAGTCTGTGTAGCCTGCGTGACACACAGAAGCCGTATAGATTTAAATAGTGTTACGTTCTGGCTATTTTTTTCCTACAGAAATATTTAATAAATCTTTACTCAAATGATTGCATTGAAATTCCATAAACTAATGAAATTTAGCCTTTTTTTCGACAGTTTTTCGTAAAAAAAATAGGAAGTTTTTATAAAAAGCTTCTATAGGACGATAGAGAATGACGAGAAGAATGTGCTGTGCAAATTTGAAATGGATAGCTTGAAAACTTTTCCCTTGAGAGTGGACACCGTTTTGAAAAACACCATTTCGAGATAAACGCGTTTGAAGTGAGAACTTTTCATATAAATCGTGTACTTACGATCAATCGGCTGAATTATTACGCGAAATCTTACATCAATTTTGTACAATTTGAGTGGTTGATGACGTTATCGGATATTCTGGGTGATGTTGCGGAAGCATCACGGTGAAAGGTGATGGTTATCAAATAGCAGTGAAAATTGCTGTTTGATTTTTTTATGTTGGTGAAACAATTGCAGAAGGAAAAACATATTATCTCTCACAAAAATTACAATTCATTTTCAATTTTTGTAATTGTAATTTCCAAAAAAATGTATTGTACACAAAATTGTAATTGTAAATTACAAAAAAACGAATGGTAAATTACAAAAAACGAATTACATTTCGAATTTCGATTAAAAAATTTGAGAGAATGTCTATAACAGTGTATACTATCCGACAATGCAAAAAAAAAAACAATTTTTTGAAAACGTCACACTGTGATGATCCCTTAAATAAACCCGACTGTTTGGCGGTATAAACGGATTTGATAATTCCCGCGTTTGCCATTCGTTTGTTCGACAGACCTCCGCGATCTTCGACTGGGGAATATTGCAGCCGCGCGCGGGGTTAACGAAAACGGCTTGGTGAAGACTCGGAATATGAGCCGGGACACCTTGCTACTGAGTGTCGACGTTACTACGGAGCCAAGCATCCCCCGAGCACACCGTATTGGGATTTGCACCGTGTTTGCCAAAGTTATCCACCGCTTAATTCGTTTGGTAAAGCTTGGTCGTTGGCGCTCCTCTCTCGCCTCGCCCAACCCCCAAGGCTTCTGAAATCCTCGCGCGTATTCTCCCGGATTCGCGTATTTTGCATACTGCATAAATTAAATCTCCGTGAAACCTTATGGTCCTGCGGTACACGCGCCATAGTTATACATTCTTATGTCCCCGTGACTCCTTGAATCTCTCACTCACATGCAGATGCCGCGAATCTCGCGCACCGATCTTACCCGTATATTTCCGTCTCTCCTCGCTCCATCCAGATTTCACCGAGGCCCAAACCGAGTCGTCGCCGCTTCCACCGGTGACATTTGTTCCAGTCATTAACTTTAACGAATTATGTAGATGTTACGTGTATCTGTCGCATATTCGCATTTACTTACGCCAAAAATGTCGCGATAAGGAAGCAGACGTTTTGCCGTGGTCCACGAGATCCGCACATTTTTGGAAGGTCACGGCTAATGACGAGAAAAATCTTATGACTCTGATATGCGAATAGTTGTTTCATTATTTCACCATTTTTGTTTACCCAGTTTGTTTGTTAATAAAGCTTCTTTTTGCTAATGACGAGAACATTTTTCCGACTATCATATGCGAATAGTTATTTCATTATTTCACCATTTTTGTTTACCCAATTTGTTTATTAATAAAGCTTCTTTTTCAGACAGGATTTATTTTTAATTTTTGTATAATTATTTTTCACTGAAACGACTCAATCTTGGGACAGATTCATCGTACAGATATTTCTAAAATAACAAAAATTTGGGCAATTTTATGGCCCATAAGAAAAAAAAAATATATATATATATTTATGTTAGCCATTTCACCTCAAATTAACTCAAATTTTACGAAAAAATTATTGAAAATATTTGATTCGAAATATTTCCTTCAACTCTGTAGATGAATAACGAATTTTTCAGATTTTTTTTCAAGTGGGACTCGAAGTTGCTGGCTATTTTTTAATTTTCCAATTTTTTTAGGTCAAGTCGTAAAAAAAAAGATTTGTGAAATCCTCGCTATATTTAAGCCGAATTGATTTTATATACATTACTATGTATTATTAATTCTGTATTTCTTTAAAAATGATTTGGCTTTAAAAAAATAACGCCTAATTACCCAATTACCAGTGTAGTAGCACGCATCGAGCATTCGAGTATTACAAGCTCAAGCTTTTTCCTTCCGCTCCACTGGTGCTTGAGACAAACCGCATTACGGTGCCGCACACTGCGAGCTGCAGGAACTTACAGAGCGCGAATGTGTCATTACCACGGGAGCCAGCGTCCAGTCCAGGTCGATAGAGACGAAACGTAGCTGGTACGTAGTTCGGCGGTACGGTAGGTACTACGTAGGTACCGCATGGTACGCCGAGCGTTCCGACGGCGTGGCGAAAACCAAAAAGAGAGCTCAAGCACACTCCGCTCCGCGGTGTAACGACCTGGCACGTGCTAGTTAGCCGCGAGGCGATGAGAGGAAATGCCTTAACGCGTTGACTTGTACACTCGAAAAACCGAGCGTGTATTGTTTCTCCTATCTTTTGCATTGTAACGAGTTTTTACACACTCACATTCGCGTCCCTTTTTTCATATATAATTTACTATGGAATTATCAACACACTTCAAAGTGTGTAAAAACTCGGTACGATGTAAAATATAAAAAGCTTGTAACTCACTTGGTTTTTATACAGCGTATGTAGGCCAGTTCGCCAGCCAACTGACTGCATGTCCGCAGGTGTCTTAATTATTCATGGGAGGTACGCGTCATTCGGTGGAGCACAAGGTCCGTCAGTTTTACTCGCGAATTCTAATTTTCCGGAAAGCCCGAATTATCATCGCCGGATTAACGTTCGTGCCGCGTCTGCGGCTCCAGTATACTTTGCGCTGAATGCCTGTTGCACCTATTCTGGTATGCGGAGAGAAGTTCCCGGGATTTAAGAGCTTCGTCCGAATGACCAAATGATTATCATATAATTGACTTAATTTTTTTTTTATAATTGCATGCAGTTTTTCTTGAAAGTATTTTTTTAGAAAACAGTTTTTCTAAAAAGTGTTTTTTCAGAAAACTGTTTTTCTCAAAAGTATTTTTTTAGAAAACAGTTTTTCTAAAAAGTATTTTTTTAGAAAACAGTTTTTCTAAAAAGTGTTTTTTCAGAAAACTGTTTTTCTCAAAAGTATTTTTTTAGAAAACTGTTTTTCTCAAAAGTATTTTTTTAGAAAACAGTTTTTCTAAAAAGTATTTTTTTTAGAAAACAGTTTTTCTAAAAGGTATTTTTTTAGAAAACAGTTTTTTCCGAAAAGTATTTTTTTTAGAAAACAGTTTTTTCCGAAAAGTATTTTTTTTAGAAAACAGTTTTTTCCGAAAAGTATTATTTTTAGAAAACAGTTTTTCTAAAAAGTATTTTTTTAGAAAACAGTTTTTTCCAAAAAGTATTTTTTTTAGAAAACAGTTTTTTCCAAAAAGTATTTTTTTAGAAAACAGTTGTTCTAAACAGTATTTTTTAGAAAGCAGTTTTTCTAAAACGTTAACCGTTTTTTTAGAAAATAGCAAGCTTTAGTAAACATCCATATAAATCAATCTAACGAAGAAGTTTTTAAAAATAGTAAAGATACAGAAACATATATATTTTAAAAAATATTAATCTAGGCCTCGCGAATTCCGTATGGATTTACCCAGAATAGGCGGCGAAAAAAAAATGTAAAAGAAGCTTTTCAGCGTATTCATACGATTCGTCGTCCCAAAAAATTGTGCTATGTCACCCTCTGTCACTCGGGGATATGTGAAAGTAGGTGTCCACGTCGGCACATAAATACTAGTGGTAACCGCACACGTAATTACGAACCGTACACTCTCTCTGTTTGTCCCGAGTCCCATGTATAGGGAAACCCACCACCTCCTATATTGTAACGAAACACATATATATTATATACATATATATGTATAGACAGACCTGGCGAAATTACATTTCCAATAATCCGTGCGGTGACGCCCGATAGCAAAACGTTCACGCTCTCACCACCGGCAACCCGTTCACTCGCTTTCATACTGTTCCCAACTAGCGCAGCCAGCGCGGCTCTCAAATCTATTCCACTCGCCTTCCTACGTTCCTTCACCCTCATTTTCTTCCTTTCGTTTTTCCGCGACGGTATGTATATTAGACCACCGAGCGTTTACCGTTCGGTTCACCGGACATCAAGAGACGCGGTGGCGTCTCGAAAAAAGTAGATTTGCCTCTACTTTTACCCTACCGACCGAACGAGAGCTACCGCAGGCTCTCTTGCTCGAAGCAACTCATTTTAGCCGCTTTTTCCGAGGTGATGTGTGTCAGGTTAATAAAATGATTGCGTTTTTGCGCTTCTTTTCAGCTCATATAAAATTATAAACGCTGTCATGATAAAATGATGGTGTTTTTGAACTTTTTTCAGGTCATATAAAATGATAAACGCTGTCATGATAAAATGATGTCGTTTTTGAGCTTCTTTTCAGGTCATATAAAATCATAAACGTTATCATGATAAAATGATGGCGTTTTTGAGTTTTTTTCAGCTGATATAAAATGATGAACGCTGTCATGATAAAATGATGGCATTTTTTAGCTTTTCTCAGCTCGTATAAAATTATAAACGCTGTCATGATAAAATGATGGCATTTTTAGATTTTTGCAGCTCATAAAATGATAAACGCTGTCATTATAAAATGATGGCGTTTTTGAGCTTTTTGCAGCTCATAAAATAATAAACGCTGTCATGATAAAATGATGACGTTTTTAAGCTTTTTTCAGGTCATATCAAATGATGAACGCTGTCATGATAAAGTGATGGCGTTTTTGAGTTTTTTTCCGGGTATATTTAAACACTGCCGCTAAAAATATTTCTCTCAAGTTGACCCCCAAGCTTCCAACGTCATCCGGTAAAACATTGCGCTTCTCGGTGAAACGAATTATCCGAACTACGACTGAAACAAAAAGAGTGTGTGCGGTAACTTAAGCATTCAATAAAATTTGTCGAATTACTCCACAGGGTTCATAAAAGACCCATCATTTGTTTTTTTTTTCTGTTTTTTTTTCGGAAGTGGGACGGCTTTCATTTCCTCTCGATCACAAAACCAAGCGCGCCCGTTGTAGGCTGCCGCAGAAAGCTCTCGTTAACGAGGATTATTCACCGGTAACGTGAAACGATCGTGAATCCAGCGACGTGGGATACCAGCTCGTGCGGTTGGACCGGGCTGTCGACGCGACCACCAGTAGTCAGCTCGTGTCCTGGTGGCGGTATAAGAGCATCCATTGCCGCGTATACTCGCCGTCCACTGTATCGCCCGGACACACACGCTACACATATAGCGCAATGTTGTGAGCTATATTTACATACACACGTGCAGTAACAGCAGGAGCGCGGAGAAACAACACCACACGTATCCGCAATTACGATAATCGATGCTTAATGTTTACGAGCGATATGAGGGGCCCGGGCGCCCCGTGCGATCGTTACGTTTAACACGAAAAACCGTGGCTTAATAGTGCGCTTGTGTGTTGGGATAGAGCGCGAGTTCAGCTTTTCCCCAAGAATTCATCGTTTCGCGGGTATACAGGGCACAACAGCCACGGGTTGGGATCCTATATTATGTAATATTACGTACAGCCGCGTACACCGACTTCCCCTTTGGCCCCCCCACACCTTCCCCTTCCCCGCCGCCGCCCGGGCATTCCACCTCATCGTAACGACGTGTTAAATATTAATTTTATTAAAGCAGTAACGTCGTGGCACGCGGTGGGTCACGTATCAGCGTTTTCCACGAGCCAATTTGAGCGCACTAATACCTGGGGTGAACCGGCGCGGCATCAGAAGCCCAGTGGTGGAGTCACCGATGCTGTGTGCGCGTGGAGCGTCTATGTAGGGGATGGTGGGGTAAAATGGGACAGCGGGGCAGAACGGGATGGCTTTTTTATTTTTATTTTCGGAAATATCGCGTCTATATGACACATTTCCAAGGCCACTAATGTTTTTTAACACTTTTGAGTGTTTCCGGCAATGTGGCTTTTAAAAAGTCACTTAAAAAAATGATAACATTTTTTTATAATTTTTTTATAATTATACATTTTTTATTTTAATTTCAAATTAAATAAAAAATTTGAATTAAAATTGAATTCAATGAATTAATTTAATTTTTAATTAAAATTTACTTTTTTATTTTTTTATAATTATTTAACAAATTTATATATTTTTTTAATTATAAAAAAATTTGATAATTTGTTTTTACCATAAAAAATGTTAAAAAATGTTATTTCGATATAATCGTTATCGATGATGATGACCGATACCCAGTAAAAAAAAACGAATTATCGAATTTGGGGGTTTGTCCCATTTTCCCCCGTTTTCTTTTTTTTTTGCAATACTCAAAATTGACAATTGGAAACGGATTTTTGAGTGAAAAGCAATAAAAAAATACACTTTGGTCATCGTCGTAAAACCATGTTTCGCTTGTGTGTCCCGTTTTGCCCCACGAGCCCCCTACATAGGGCAGCCAGCACACACGGGAATTCGCTTGGCAAGCTCCACATCTATAGGCAAAAAGGGATACGGGAGCCACGGATACGCAACGAAAATGTCTCGAACGCTGCGAAGCGTCGCCCATGCCGGTTGCTCTATAGTCATATCACGAGAGCGCAGCCAATTATCCAAAACCGCATTAAACGTTCAGCTCTGCTACTAATAACGCACAAGATCCACGCTGAGCGGGGGGATATTAATCGGGGTGCAGCTCTCTATTTCCTTCATGACTACCCTCGGGTTTCCTCTCGTTCTAACCTCGCCGCTGAGAAGTCGCGAAGCGCCGCCCGTATATCTGTGGATGCTCGAGATTAACATTTCCGGTATTAGCGCAACGGAACTCACGCGTACACCGCGGTCGCAGATCGTACCGATGCGTTATATTCCAGTGTTTGGATATACCGTAACCATTGCATCGAGCAATTGCATGCGTCATTAATTTAGCATGTATTACATGTCGGGCGTTGATCGACGTCGATGCATTCACGACGATGCAGTTGTCAAGAAGTGGGACGTCTCGCCTGCAATCGGATTAAGGGCTACGACATGGCGTTCCCGGTGGGAAATGGGGGCGAAATGTTTATCGAAATATTGACGTTCGATCAATTTTATTCACTGAAGCGATAACTTTGACTGACATCTTGCTCAGCGAAGTCTTGTTCGGAGATGGTAAATTTCCGGAACAAGGTATGTTTTTAAGAATTTTTTTGGCGGTGCAAATAGAGTTAGTTTATCCAGTCAATTTCCATATAACAATGCAACATTTGAACAATATTTCCCTAAATTTTCATTGCAAAATATTGAAAATTGGGCGAGTGACAACGAATCTCCGGAGGGGCCTCGAAAAAAAACGTCGTTTTGCGGTGTACATCATAACTCGCAACAGAATCATCTGAAAGAAAAAAATCAAAATGCATTTGTTAAAAAAGATGTTTCTCGAGGTAACGCTGGGAGGATTTTTTTTTTATTTCGATTTTTCCATTTTTCGTAGCACTTGGAAGTCAAAAAACCAATTTTCGCTGAAAAAAAAAATCGGTTTCTTGGCTTCCCAGTGCTACGAAAAATTGAAAAATCGAAATAAAAAAAAATCCTCCCAGCGTTACCTTGAGAAACATCTCCTTTAACAAATGCATATTTATTTTTTTGTTTCAGATGATGCTGTTGCGAGTTATGATGTACACAGCAAAACTTTCGAGGCGCCTCCGGAGATTCACTGTCACTCGCTCAATTTTCAATATTTTGCAATGAAACTTTAGGGAAATATTGTTCAAATGTTGCACTATTATATGGAAATTGACTGAATAAAATAACACGATCCGAATCGTCAAAAAAAAATTCTTAAAAACATGCCTTGTTTTAACCGAATTAACTTTACCCCCCCCCCCCCCCCCCCCCCTTAAGAAACAAATGTTGCAATGCGGTTTGTTTTGCAAGCGTGATTTAATAATAACCTGCGACAATTATGAAATGACGTGTGAACATTTGAATAGCTGCGTAAATACCTCATTTCGATTAAATAATATTGAGAAATTGCGAAAAAAATGGAAGACGACGGTTCTTCATTTCTTTCGCAATGCATTAACCGTATTTCATCATATTTTCAGGAAAATTACTGTGATTTTTGATTGAGAATAAGTATTATTTGCAGCCATTAAAAAATATATACATTACTAAAATATAAAATTACTCCATGTTACTGTTATTAATTAATAATTACAAAACCAATTTTACCATCAACTGTATTTCTAAAGATTTAGAGGTTTACGACTCTGATGTGAACGTTTTCATGATTAAAAACGCGTATCTCTGAAAATCTTTTATAAAAATCAAAGATAATGTATTATTTGTTTTCCGAATGCTTCATGCACAATACAAAAGGTCGCCACATGTATCGTATTTTTCCTGACGTCTTCGGTTTACTCTGATATATTAGTTTATTTGCGATTCGAAAATGTAGTGTGTGCACAGCTACGGAACGAACTGAGCCGATACTCCAAAAAAGTCAGAAAGTCAGCTGTGTTTACTTTAGTATGATAAATTGCGATAATTTAATCTTGTCGATCAATAACTACCGAGATTGGTCATAAATATAGTAACTCCAAATGTGGGCGGTAAGTTTGATGAAAAATGAACACGTGGCGTTCGCACACGTGCCTCTTTGCACGTCGTCGTCGCTTTATTTGGTTTCCTATTGTCATTACGAGGCGGAGTGGAGACGTAAAGGGAAGCATCAATTTAACTATTTAAGCGTTGGCAACTCTTGTCACAGCTGAACTACAGCTTTGAGCTACCTTCCAATCACAGACAAATCATGAAAGGATCAGTGATAGTTTGTGCCTTAGCGGCGGTGTGCGCTTGTCTCGTAAGTTTTTAATATAGAAATCAAGATTTTTTTAGTTTTTCGTGAAAACTATCGCATTAAAAAAAATTAACGACGAATTCTTTGGGTACGCACAACAATACATCGAAAATAAGTGTAACCAAATTTTCTAAACTAAAAAGTGCCCTCGCACTTTTTTCAAAATTTCGCCATTTCACTCAAATCGAGGCTACTTTTTTGGGATCGGTGAATTTTTCATCGAAATTTAAAGCCGAACCCTAAAAAATCGCAAATTTTTTCCAGACACCCCTTGCGTTTTTTGCGATTTTTTTCGATGTCCTAAAGTTTGAAAATCATATCCAACTGAAAAGCACCGTTGTTTGCTGGAAAAATAGAAAATTCGACGAGAAAAACGCGAAAGTTACTACATTATGCCAGAAGGGAGGGAAGTGCAATTTTCCACCGAGCGTGAAATTTGACGACCGAGCGAAGCGAGGGCAGAAATTCACACGAGGTAAAAAGGCTCTCCCTCCCATGTGGCACACAGAACTTTTCTTCCGATTTCGCCAAAAAAATAACCGCATTTCGTGTGTGCAACAAGCGCGGACAATGGCGCATTTTTACCCTGTGATGAGTACGCGTGCGTAATACGATTTTTATTACTCCCGCCGGGCAGAAATGAACCGTTTTCCTCCCTAGGGAGTAATGAAACCGAGTAGTGAAATTGTGCATGCGTACAATGAGTAGCAGAGAGCACGCAGCAGCAGAGAGTAATGAAATTGTGCATGCGGACGAGTCATTGGTTAAAAATGAACGATTTTCCGTCCGCGTTGCGGGCACGAAATGAGGTTATTTTAGCGGAGTTGGGGGGAACAATCATTATTTTCTCGACCTTCGACCTTGGTGTTTTCAACTTTGTTGCACACGAATTGCGGTTATTTTTTTCGTTATCGGAAGAAAACTACTGTATGCTACACGGGAGGGAGTAGCTTTTCACCATACTCTGCATATGCAGAGTAAAATATTGAATTTAAAAAAATTAAAAATCTATACTACTAATTACTATTTAATTAAATATTAAATAGTAAATATAGTAATTACTATTTAATTAAATATTAAATAGCAAATATAGTAATTACTATTTAATTAAATATTAAATAGCAAATATAGTAATTACTATTTAATTAAATATTAAATAGCAAATATAGTAATTATTATTTAATTAAATATTAAATAGTACATATTATTATGTTTATAATAGTATTATAAATATATTATCGTATATTTGTATATTTGTATTGTATATATGTATTATCGTATTACGGCATGGCACCGTCGGCTCCATAGTTCGCGGCGAAGCCTGCGATAATGTATATGTGCGCTCGTCAAAAGAGGAACGTGTCGGGTTTTACGGTGTAGTGGGAACTTAGAACCAAAGTGTGGAATAAAGTACGAAGCGGCGAACGGCGTTTAAGTAAACTGCATAAAACCGCCCGGCTTCCGCGCGAACACGTAGCGGTAGTTATGTTGCGGACATGGCCGCGGTGGCAGACAGTCGGAATAGGAAGATAGTGCGATGAAAATCGGACAGTAAAGGCGGCAGTAATGAAAACAGGAAGTACAGGTCGATGGTGAGAGATGGAAAATGCAGAATAATAATGAAGGAGGAGCAGCCAACCCCGTCAACTGCCATCTGCCGATACGGAATGTAGTGGATCTGAGAGACCTCTTGTAGATACCTCTGTCTCTGATTCCATCTCTGTCTGTCTCTGTCTCATTTTCTGTCTCTGTTTCTGTTTTTGTTTCTGTCTCTGTCTCTGTCTCTATTTCCGTTTCTGTTTCTGTTTCTGTCTCTGTCTCTGTTTCTGTCTCATTTTCTGTTTCTGTCTCTGTTTCTGTATCTGCCTCTTCACTATCGACTAACCGACTTTATTTTAGGAGTTCCATCTCGCAAATCAGCAAATTCTTTTTCACCCTTATTAGTTACTCTGTCACTTACAACACTAGAAACTTGTTATCTTCGCTTTCCCTTAATCCTGACTCAGACAGAGTTTCGGCATTGATCATTCATGAAGCATCGAATGTAACTATTATGGTATTGAAGGAATCGTTTAACGCTTCCTTAGAGAAATGTTATTTTCGATCACAATGGAAACTATAATCTTACAAGACTAATACAAAGATCCCTATGTCACCATTAGACACAAGACCCATAGACAAACTATCATACCTACCGTACATAACCTACCTAGGTATCATAATTCTTCGACGGCATTATCCATATACCGATAACAACTTGTATTGAAGCAGTAATAGACAATCTGCAGATCGCTGTGGATTTATCACATAAGCAACGTCTGAAATAATCCGTGTTTATTAGTAAATTTACTCTATTAGTCCTCTTTGGTCTTAGTTAAGGAGTTTCAATGGGCTTCAAACTTACATTCGCTTACTAAACTATATATCCTAAATTTGTCTGACTTGGGATTATATTGGCTGCTTTCTTATCTAATTGAACGATCCCAATCCGTTACTGATGACGAGGAATATCACTCAGACGAGCCTGAAATGTCATGAGCGTCCATCGAGGTTCCGTATTTGCTCCTCTTCTCTTCTCGCTGTTCATCGATGATATTAGTGGGGAATTAGGCTACTCAAACGGCACGATATTTGATGACGGTACGCAAATCTACTTGAGTTGCGAGCGCCACGAACTGAATCGGGCCATTGTCATAATTGATTACGATGTTAATGTGACATGTAGTTTCTCAGCAACTAACAATAGTACCAATTTGTGGAAGATGGTGTTGACTGCCGTAGATCATTGATGGTCATTGATGATCATTGATGTAGATTGAAGGTTTGGTTACCATAGCAGAAACCTGACAGGTTCCACTGAATCTTCTCTAATCCCGTAGATGTCTGAATAAAAACAAACAAACAAATAGTTGAGACCACCGTTGCGCAGTTATTTCAAAAGCATAAATCAAAAAACACCCAATAACCAATCGATGAGCTTAAGACAACTTTCTTATTCGTTTCGCCGTATCTAATCTCAGGCGGAGATTAAGTCAACCCTAAGTCCGTCGTCTCCATTTTTCAGTGCAGACGTCTGATAACTTAAGTCTTATAACTTAACCCTTGCACAGTACAGCGACTTATCGGAATTCATTCGTCCCATCTGCTACTTATTTCTGGCAAGCGCTTCCAGTTGAAAAAACCTCCTTTGCCTCGCTTGCTATATTCAAGTGTACAATGTTCGAGCATCTGCTAAACTACCGAGACGAACAGTACGTCAAGTACGTTGAGTCTCAGACGATTGGCTTTCGAACTGTTTTCCGTTATCATTACGATGTAGGAACAGCGTAAGGTAATTCCAATCGTCTTGCTATAAAAACCAACGTCCGTATTGCCATAGTTCGTATTTCCTGTAGTCATCGCGCAGTACCTACTATTACGACCCACCGGTTTTGATAATCATGAAGACAGCGACGATATTCTGTGTCTTGGCGACAGTGTGCCTCTTTGGCGTAAGTTTAGCATATCGTTTTTGCGAATTTCGAATGCTTTATTCGCAAAGAAATTAATAAAGAAATTAATAAAAGATGAAAAATAATGAGAAAGTAATGTGCGATGTTAACGTGAAGGATGTTTTTTTCACGGAAATAATTTTCATGTTTATTGCTAATAATTTTTTTTTCTTTTTTGTGAAACGACAGATAGGGTATGCCGAGGCGGATCTGGACAGACAGTTAGTGATCGACACATTAACCAAAGAACTGAAGAGCCAGGTGGACGCCGAATCGACGAAACTTGACAATCTTATTGGACAGGCCTATTCGAAACTTAAGGTAAGACTTTGAATATTTATGGTGTGAGAAGTGAAGTAAATTGAAGATGTCTCAACAAAGTATTAATTGTAAATATAGTTTAAAAGTCGGAATAATACGGGAAGCCTAAAAACGAAATAAAGAATCCAAATAATGCTTTGTCTCTGTTGAGTCCTAATCAAAATATTACGAATAAATAAATATAATTGTCCGTACGTTTTCGTGCATATCTTGGATTTCAACAGAGCAAACATAAAATCTGAGCAGCCATTTTTAACCGGGGAAAAAGCGCTCGTCAGATTTTTGCCCCGTATGGAAAATGACGATGCATTGATCGTCAAACTTCGAATAATGTGGTATTAACAATATGTTTGTTGCATTGCAGTCTGCTGTTGCTGACATCGACAAGGCTGAAAAACCAGATGACTTGAAACACTGCTTGCAAAACGCACGTGAAATGCTGGACAACGGGATTGCCAACTACAAGGAAGAATTGAATAAATGCAGTAGCAACATATTGTCAAACGCTGAAGCGTCGCTTTCGAGTCTTTCGCCGGGGCAGGTCAATCCGTTTATTAAGAGCCAATTGAGCAAGGCATCCGTTTGTAATGTAGAACTGACTAGGAAACTACGTCGAGTCGTTATCAAAGTTCGTTCTTCCGCGAACCGGTATTGCGCTTACTTAAATTTAATACCACACGGCGACCATTCCCAGAGTTCCTAGTTCCTCTTCTGAGTCTCCATGAAAACATTATATTTCATAAGCATTCGTTAAATTGTGATCTGGGAAGAGCGCACAGAGCATCGTGTTGTGAAGCTTTGATAACACTTAATAGACGTGTCAATATGTTCTTTGCAATAAAAAGTATCACGATAATTTGTTGTTTTGTCATTTTATCCTTGTTTCGCTAATGAATAAGAAAGGCCAATCGCTACAAACGTCGTTTTTTTTCAGAAATCGATTCACATCACATAGCAATTTATTAACAACTTAACATTTTATCATATACATATGTAACTATAAAAAAGCGGAACTGTTCGTTTGGAAAATAAAAACGTCAGTTGTCAATTGTCTTATATGTTGCACAGGCGCAATATTTCCATGAAAAATTTACACGAATAGACGTGGTAAGGATTATACTCGGAATGAGGATGTTACGTTGTGCCTGATATCGTGACACGTTTAAGTGTTTTTCCGTTATCATTACGGAACAGCTGCTTGCAGTGATTGCAAATCGCCTTCCTATATAAACTCTAAGTCACGGTTCAAATGAATAATATATTGCAAACCTCGTGCGCAAACTGCGGCTGGGACTCACCTTATTCTCAAAATAACCATGAGAAAGACAGTCATATTCCTCGTCTTGACAACGGTGTGCTCCATTTGCGTAAGTTTTTTTATGATAATTTGTTCAACGATTGAATTCAACGATTTTGTTTCAACGATTTTGTTAATTGAGTTCAACGATTTGTCAATTTGTTTATTTGTTTGATAAATACATGTTTGTGTCTTCATACAGTAAGATTTGTTTTCATGAGACGTAACAAATATCAAAACATTTACAATACGATACATCGTACGAAAAACGTACAAAGTAATTCCAGCCTTTTTGAGCAATTCATTGTATGAATAAGATTTGGATTTAAAAACTCATCACTTGTATATTTTTCTAATAATAAATTGTTTCTCAGATGCAAATCGCCGCGGGTCATGCTGACGATCCTGCCGTTGCGAACCTCAAGTCGTCTATCACGCGTGCCCAGGAGGATCTGACCAAATCCGCCGAAAAACTAATCGCCAACTTAGAAACAAAATTGAAGGGGCAGGTAGCTACCGAATTGGAGAAGGTCGACCAACTTATTAGTGAGCACATCGCTAGAATTAAGGTGAAATTGCATAGTTGCTCCTTCAATGAATTTGATAATAACTCAATATTTTTTTAGAAAACACAATCTTAACAATGTACTTCTCGGATTTTAGTCTACTCGCACTGATCGCTGCTTGGAACAGGCGAAAAAATCGTTGAATCGGGCGAAAATTTCCGTCGTCAAGGAATTGGACGAGTGCAGTAACAAGAGTCTAACTAAAGCCAAATTACTGAAAAACGAGAGCGACTCGACTGTACAGCAGGGAAATAAACTCATAGATGGTATCAGTGATCACAGTTCTAAGGCTCGCAGAACCGTCAGAGACTACGAGAGAACCGTCCGTGAATTGAAGAGTCGTATGCATTTGTTGTCCTCGAACGAACCAATCAGTGCATACTTTTGTAAGAATACTCAGCTGGAAAAAACGTTTCTTCAAATCCATTTATCCGCGAAACGGTGCGATGGGTCATAGCAATGTAAATGTTGTAAGTGTTTGACAATACTGTAATAGACGTGTTAATATGTTCTCTGCAATAAAAAGTATCAAGACAATTTGTTGTTCTGTAATTTTGTCCCTTTTTCGACAATAAATAAGATAGGTGAATCGCTACATATGTTGTCATTTTTCAGAAACCTTCGAATCGCATCACATAGCAGTTCATTAACAACTCAACATTGTATCATATACATATGTATCTATAAAGAGAGCCGAACTGTTCATTTGGTCATTAAGGTAGTCCTTGCGCCTGGTGTCGAGTTCGCATAAGTTTTCGAAAATTGAGAGACAATTGCAACCATTTCTCGATAATATAAAAATCTGAAAAAAATCATGCAAATCAAAGGCACTGAAAAGATTAATTTTGCATAATCATAATTCGAAAATGTTATTAAGAAATTGATGAAAAAAAAACATTGTTTAACAAATATTTCGATGACCCAAGTTTTTTTGTGGATGAAAATGATTCCTTCGTTTTTCTGAACACGTATGAATTTTTTCAGATTTTAGAGTTCACTTTGAATTTTCACATATTTTCCCTATAAAAACACACCAATTTCAAAGTGAACTCTAAAATCTGAAAAAATTCATACGTATTTAGAAAAATGAACGAATCATTTTCATTTAAAAAAAAAGTTGAGTCATCGACAAATTTGTTAAACAATATTTTTTTCATCAATTTGTTAATAACATTTTAGAATTATTATTATACAAAATTAATCTTTTCAGTACCTTTAATGGGCATGAATTATTTCCGATTTTTATACCATCGAGAAATGTTCGTAATTCTCTCTCAAATTACTCGAATTTATGCGAAATTAATATCGGTCGCAAGGACTACCTTAAAAACATTAGTTATCAACTGCCTTACATGTTAGACGGGCTCAATATTTTGATGAAAAAGTTACACGTATAGACGTGGTAAGGATTACACTAGGCATGAGAATCTAATGCGGCGCCTGACACGTATGAGCTTTCGGTATCGTGACACGTTTAAGTGTTTTCCCGTTATCATTACGATGCAGGAACAGCTTGCAGTGATTGCAAATCGCCTTCCTATATAAACTCTAAGTCACGGTTCATAGGAATAATATTTTGCAAACTTTGTGCCCAAACTGCGGCTGGGACTCGCCTCATTCTCAAAATAACGATGAGAAAGACAGTCATATTCCTCGTCTTGGCAACGGTGTGCTCTATTTGCGTAAGTCAATGATGTATCATTTTTTTGAAAATTGAGTTCAACGATTTGTCCATTTATTTATTTGTTTGATAAATACATTTCTGTTTCTTCATAGAATAAGATTTGTTCTCATGAGACACAACAAATGTCGAAATATTTACAATACGATACATTGTATGAATAGGATTTGGATTTAAAGACTCATCACTTGCATATTTTTGTTATAATAAATTGTTTCTCAGACGGAAGTCGCCGTGGGTCGCAATGCTGACGATCTTGCCGTTGCAAAACTCAAGTTGTCTATCGAACAGGCACAGGAGGATCTGACCAAGTCCACCGAAGAACTAGTTGACAACTTAGAATCAAAATTGGAGGAGCAGATAGCAGAAAAATTGGCGGAAGTCGACCGACGTATTAATCAATACAGCTCAAAAATTAAGGTAAAAGATCTGCTCCTTCAAAGAATTTTTTCATTTCTAAATATCGTTGAAAACTAGTGTTATGGGGTTGACGAATTAATCTCTCAAAGCAGATAATCTGTACATAGTGCGACCTTGTGAGGAGCTCGTTTTGAACTTTTTGGATTTTTGGTAGCAGACTGCCACAGAACACGTTTTTTGGATAGACGACGCTTTCGACACTTTGTCGAACTATTAAAAACATTTATTACTCAAAGCACAATCTAACAGTGGCGTTTTTGCACATAAATTTGTAGACTAACGCAATAACGCCGGAGGTGCTTGAAAGGGTTCAATCGTAGTAAAATAATAGCAGTGAGGGAACATTTTGGAAAGCTGCCCGGAAACTTCCAAGGAACGAGCACACGTTTGACGTAGGTTTTCGGAAAGGCAGCTGAATGGACGAAAGAGGCAACATACCTCCTATAGGGGATAGGAAGGGCTTTTTTTAGAAAGAATTTGGGAAATAGGCACGTTTGGCAATGAATAATAGATGAATTTTGGAAAATCCAGGAAACAGGATACACGAAATTGTGCTCATATGCATGAAACCATGAATCGTGGTGGAGACGATTTAACCGGGGCCTATAGGAAAGTCTATAGGAAAGTGAAAATGATAGGATGGGTGTCATTACAATAGCAATGATGCACCGCTGCATATCTTCTGAAAATGCAATCTTAACAATGTATTTATCCGGTTCTAGTCTACTATCGCAGCAGCTAGTCGAAGAAGCAACGTGTTCCACGATGGCCACTGCTTGCAACAGGCGGAAAAAGAGTTGGATAAAGCGAAAGGAACTGTCAGCAGGGAATTCGACGAGTGCAGTAAGAAGAGTTTTTCTAGAGTCGATGTGGTGCTAAAAGAGTGCGACTCGACTATACAGCGCGGACATAATCTCATAAATGGAATCAGTGATAATAGTTCTAAGGCTCGGAAAATCGTCAGCGACTACGAGAGAACCGTCCGTAAATTGAAAAGTCGTCTGCGTGTGTTGTCCTCAGCCGAACCAATCAAAGCAGTCCTTTGTAATCATGCTCAGCTTGGAATTCTACGAACAACGTATATGAGAGCCCGTCTATCCGCGAAATGGTGCGCGTCAGAACACTCCCCAAATGTGCCATCACCATTGGATATAGTTTCTGCGGTACATGATAAAGCCGCCGGTGTACTCGGTAATCTTCTGAAATCTCCTGAAACGTCTAGCGAAACTTCTGAAGAATCCCCTGACGAATCTCCTAATGAATCCCCTGAAGAGTCTCCTGAAGATTCCGACGAATCTCCTGAAGATTCCCACGAATCTCCTGAAGATTCCGGCGAATCTTCTAATTATTCTAGCAAATCTCGTAAAGATTCCAGCGAATCTCCTGAAGATTCCAGCGAATCTCCTGAAGATTCCGACGAATCTCCTGAAGATTCCGACGAATCTCCTGAAGATTCCGGCGAATCTCCCAAAGCTTCCAGCGAATCTCCCAAAACTCGTGGCGATATTCCCGAAGCTCTTAGAAAATCTACTAAAGGTCCTAGCGAATCTTCCAAAGCACCTAGCGTATCTACTAAAGCTCCTAGCGAATCTTCCAAAGCACCTAGGGAATCTACCAAAGCTTCTAGCAAATCTCCTTAAGTCTTGTAAAACTTTTAGCGAATCTGCTGAAGAATCTGGCGAAACTCCTGAAAAATCTGACAGGAAACATACTGAATCTCCGGAAACTCCTGAACAGTCCTCCGAATATTCTAAAGAGATCTCCCAAAACTTCAAGTGTATCTCCTCAAAAATATACTGAACCTTCTGTAAAATATCCGAAAGTTTCTGGCGAATCTCAACCATCTTCCGAAAAATCTGCTGAATCTTCTGGATTTCCTGAAAAATCTTTCGAAACTTCCAACGAATCTTCCGAAAAAACAACTAAAACTCTCGAAAAGTCTCCCTGATTTCGTGATACGAAACGCCGGGGAAGAATATAATGAAAATTGACCTGAATATCGTGGATAATCTGCTGGATATTCTATGAAATATCTCGATTCTCCTCTAAAAGCTAATGAATATTCTGAAAATTCGTCTGAGTCTCTTGAAAAAAATACAAACCGTATTGAAAACAGCTTTACACTGAAATTCGAATTTGGTGTTTGTACGAGGCGACCAATGGCTATAAGAATAAAGCATTTTGAATAAACATCAACACAATGTATTGTTTGTCATTTTATCCCTTCGTATCCCACAAAAAAATTGAAAATATCTAATTTTATACCAAATTTCAGCTACGAGGAGGTAATAAAATATAAAATAATTTATTGCCACACATGTCGTTATCGTCCCGGAAACCGATATTCTCTTAATAAAGAATTAATTTGCAATCCGACGATATATCTGATTTTTAAATACAAATTGAGTGAAGACGTTTCGCTAATAAGGTCAGAATAACCGTTCTCGATATTATTATGTTTGATTTGCGTTACTAATTGAGCAAAGAGTCATGAAGTTAAGGCGCACGACTGCTGTGCTCGCGATAAGTTCGATGAAAAATGAACACACATGATCGCAATGAATGACACACAATCAAACAAGGTAAAGAAGCTGCCGGGAAGTACCGAGCTCTTTGCTCCTCCCCACTCATGCGCGCCAAGTTCATCGTAACGCGATTATCTGGTCTTCCCGTTATCATTACGGTGGCAGAGAAGCGCGAGGGGATTGCAATCGTTTGACTATATAAACTCCAGTCCGGGTTTCCACAGTTACTTCTCTCGACGCAACCAAACTACAGTTTCGACCCAGTATCGAACTCCTATTAGCACTAATCATGAAGTCCGCGGCGATATTCTGTGTCTTGGCGTTGGTGTGCTTTTTTGAAGTAAGTTTTAATCTTATAATTCCAATATTTATATTTATTTTATATTTATATTTATTTTCCATTTATATATTTTTTTCCATTTATATTTATTTTCCATTTATATATTTTTTTCCATTTATATATATTTTTATATTTATTTATAATTTTTTCAATATTTATATTTATTTTGTTCCAAAAATGACTCTTTGCTTCCTCATTTTTGTGATCATCTTGTTCTTTTTTACCTCTGTTAACGATTGATTGATTGTTAACTAACAGATTGGAGAAGCCGCAAACAACGCTGGCACGGCTGCCATTACGAGACTGAAGTCGACTACCACGTTAACAGCGAATGATCTTGATCGCTACGGAAGGAAGATGGTCTCTGACTTGTCCTTAAAGCTGGGCAACCTGAAAATAAACGAAATGGGAAATATCAACAACATTGTCAACCCTGCTCTCAATAGCATCCGGGTAAGGATTTACACACTCTTTTGCAATCTCGCTTTGCAAAGATTTCAAATAATTGCAAAGCATTCTTCGAAAAACTTTATCGTACAAGATCTAAGAAAAATTGTTGGAAATATTTCAAAGGCTCTGTAAGAGTTTACAACAACGGATGATGCACCGACAATTTATACAAATTATTATTATGCAGTGTAGAATTCATTGCATTCTCTGAAAATCTTTGGCATTCAAGAAATCTATGAAAATTCTTCTGAAATACTTCAAAGTCTGTGTAACTATTTACAACAACCGATGATGCACCGACAATTTATACAAATTATTATTATGCAGTGTAAAATTCTTTGCATTCTCTGAAAATCTTCGTCATTCAAGAAATCTATGGAAATACTTGAAAGTCTCTGTAACTATTTACAACAACCGATGATGCGCCGTCAATTTATGATAAATATTATTATGTATTTCAGTCAGCAATTAATGAAGCGAAGGCAAACGGCAAAGACGCTGAACGTTGCTACGAACCGGCGAGAATGACGCTGAGGCAGGCGAGCATCGACGCTGAAAATGGATTGGAGCAATGCAAGAAAGACGGACTATCATCCGTCAGCGGTGTGAAGAGCAACATTGACGCGGCTGTGCTGCAGGGCAAACGTATCGTGAACGAGCTCGACAGCATCGCGATCAACTGTATTTCGTCCAACGCCAACGCTTACCAAAACTGCATCATCATGCAGATTCCTGGTGCCAGTCAAACCGTCCAAGGCTTCAAGAGTACCGCCGACCTGTTGAAAAGAACAGGCGACTCGCAATCCTCGAGCGCCGTGACCACGGCATTCAGTTGCAATCAAGCTCCGATGCAAAAAATACGTCAATCGGCTACCGACACACGTGTATCCGCAAACAGCTGCATTGCCGGCGCTTAAATTTAGTACCAGACTGATAATAACATGTACTGAAAAGTCTATGTTACGATAGCAATTGTATTTTTTATAACGTACCGATATCTCAGTCTTCGGAGAATCGATCACTCGTTGAAAGCTTCGTACATTTGTTAAAAGTATTTGCTGCAATGTAAAGAAACAAAAAATGTCTACACGTCAGTGTCGATAATTTAATAATAAAACATTGAAAAATCAAGATTTCCTGCATCAGTTAATCTCTCCATCTGCTCGATAAAAAAGTGAAGATCAGTCGTCATAGGTTTCATATATTGTGCGATGCAAACGTCAAACAAAATTTCACCTGAACCAACGGCTTCAAACATCTGTATTGCATGCGTTCAAATTTAATGCCAAACTGATAACATAGACAGAAAAGTCTATGTTGCGGAAGACTTCGTTTGTTTATAACGTGCTGACACGTCAGTCTTCGGACAATCATCTCTTCAGAGCTTCACTTCCAACGTACATTTATTAAAAGTACTAGTTGCAATGTAAAGAACAACATTTTTCTACACGTCAATGTCGATACTTTAATAATAAAACATTGAAAAATCAAGATTTCCTGCATCAGTTAATCTCTCCATCTGCTCGATAAAAAAATAAAGATCAGTCGTCATAGGTTTAGATATATTGTGCGATGCAAATGTCAAACAAAATTTCACCTGAACCAACGGCTTCAAACATCTGTATTGGAAGCGTTCAAATTTAGCGCCAAACTGATAACATAGACAGAAAAGTCTATGTTGCGAAAGCCTTTGCTGGTTCATAACGTGCTGACACGTTAGTTTTCGGAGAATCACCTCTTCAGAACTTCGCTCTCAACGTACATTTGTTAAGAGCACTTGTTGCAATGAGAACAACAAATGTCTACACATCTATGTCGATACTTTAATGATATAGCATTGAAGAAAAATCGAGATATAAGTACTGCAGCTATTCTCTCCATCAGCTTGATAAAAAAGTGACGATCACTCGTCATATGTTTCGATACACGTTGAGCGATGCATACGTCAAACGCCAAAATTTCACGTGAACCAACGACAGCGAGGTATCCGAGTAAAATATCGAGATCGTCGGTCCCCCGCTACGACAAGCAAGCGTCACTTATGTATCTGATTCTCAAACGTCTAAAAGGTGCTGATTTCCAAACCGAACTCCTAGTCATGACTCTCCTGGGTCTGGTGAGTCCCCGTGAGTCCGGTGAGTCAGCGCTGCAAAGCATGTTTCATCGATACGCGCGAATTGATACAAGGAAAATATAGAAAATTGATAAAATGTATCGTTATCATTCAGGTGAATTGCACGTTCAACTGGTGTCGATCCGACTGGTCGACCCCGGCTGAGAAAATAAACAAGGTGCCTATGACGAGTAGATATTCTGAAGAAATCAAAACTGGTCTGTTCAACCGTAAACATATTTAACATTTAACATTTATCGTGTAAATAAACAATTGTCCACGTTTGATGATTAAGGTGGCCGAGACAGACAAAAAAGTTCATTTTTATTTAAAAAATCTCTACGCAACCGGTTGACCCAACCGGTGGGTCCAGTGACAAAAATCCATCGCTGCGATCCTAAAAGAATTAAATTATTTCAAAATTTTTCATTGATGAACAAAAAAGTAGCTCTTACAATAAAAATAAACTTTTTTACTGACTTGGCCCCCTTAAACAAATGCAGAATTTTAATAAATCATTTCATAATTCAATCATCAATTTGTCATTTTTTCCAGTTTTACGCTGGTTGGTCATTGCACGAATGGTCATCAATCACATGTACTTCGCGACCTACCTAGGAAATTTGTATTCCGTCATAACGTGGTGTCGACCGAAACTCCTTCTGCCGTCGCTGATTATCAGCGCGTTGAAAAATTTTCTCCTCGAGATAATATCCTTTGCCGTTGTCGTGCTGCTGTACTCGGAGAGCAATTTCCCGAGTATCTTATTCATCGAATTTATCGTCGAGAGAGCGATCGCTTTCGGTGAGTAAAGATTTCGCGTTATTATTTCTGACGCAATGGCCTCAATTGCAACCGACCTAAGTGCTCGGTAATAATTTAACGATTCTTGTGGCATAGTTCCGGCGGCCTACTACTGGTGCTGCATAAAAGAGCTGTTTGTGGTGCTGAGCCAGATTCTGCAGAGAAAATTAACAAGGGCCAATTTTATGGCACACTGGGACGCCAACGCTTCTTCACTCGCCACCACCTCTTCCGATAATTTTGACATTAAGACAAAGAAATTTAAGAGCTTCTCGAATTTCGACGAATTTTCGTCTCACTCGTCGCTGGACTTCGATGGGATGCGCGAGCAGTACAGGCTCACAATGTCGCTCACTACTTTGAGGACCATGGACGATGTTTCGACGTCACCGATTGTCGAAAATTCGAATGTCACACCTGCTGAAAAGGCTATGACGATACTCGGTCTGACTGTAGATGACATTAACGATGTACGTGTCAGACGTGGAAAAAGCGTTTTAAAGAATTCCTCCGCAGTGGAAGAAAAAAAAGATCACCAATCGACCACAGGTTTGCCAATTTTCACTCACACCGTGATTGACGACTTACGCCCGAATGATGGTCGGATAATGGAAAACATCAAGCTGAACGATGAAGAGCAAAGAAATGCGAGCGCTGAAAGATCCATTCAAATGTCTTCCACTCAAAATAATTTGGACGGCCGTACGAACGGTCGAAATATTTCTGACAACTTCGTTCAAGAAATTTCCGGAAATCCGCCAAAACGCTGCAGCTGTCAGAAATCAAATTACGAATCGAAGAACGTGGCTGTGGCAAAGGATGTGAAAAATTCTGTCATCGCAAATTCTGAAGACAGCAAAAAGGATGGTAACGATGAAGACGAAGACGCTTCCAGGAGGAACCAAGATTTACAGCCGACTGAAACACAACCAGCTACACCCTCGCAAAAAAGCGTCAATGATGAAGTAAAAACCTTCAAACCCTCCGTTTTTTGGTCAGTTGACTTTCCGCGAAGAAGTGTTTATAAGGTGGATGAAGACTTTCCTGATGAATCCTATGATGAGGACAACGAAAATTTGGAAGCATCGATCGCTCCATCCCCTTTGGTGAAACATGAGTCTTTTTTCACTTCGAACTCCTTTGAAAAGGGTGTGGAAAAATCGCATAGTTCTGCAGAAAATTTGACGAACGTGAGCGTTGAGTTTTTTCCGCCGAACGAAATTTCCTTGCAGCTGCGAAAATCGAGCAACAATTCTACCGACGTTTTCGGAAACGAGTCAACACACGGAAGTTTTAGGGATGTATCAAGTCAGCTGTTGCACTTCAGAATCAACAATAACTCGCTTGTGACGAGCGCATCGTTTGAAAAAGAAGCTGAAAATCTTACGAATGTTCGGACGTCTCTGGAAACAGAAATACAAACCGATTTCGTTGAAGACACTGAAAAATTGACGTTTGATGAGGTTTTAGCTGAAGCTGAATTTTCCTCAAACGCCTTGCAAGCTTCAAGGTCCACGCAGACTAACGTAAGCGACATTTGGAGGAATTTGCTAAATTTCGAAAAACCCTCGAGAGTCAACATAGATCGCCGTCCATTCGAGACTGCAGATTTGCCTCGATCGGTAACTCCAGATCTTCCGACACAACCGAGGCAAATGTTTTTCACGGGAATCACGTTTACGAGAAGGCGAAAAATATTGGAAAGCCCCGAGGAACGTGAAGCCCGAGAGATGAGGGCGCTGAGGGTTTACAACAAATTGACCCTGCTGAAATACAAACGTGAAATGGAATTGAAAAAAATGAATCCTGCGTTTCGCAATCGTACGCCGCAAGATTCGTTTTGCCGTACGGATCTGGCGAACAAAACTACTCGGGACACGAGCAAAGTTCCGAAATCACAGCCGCCACAGAGACTCGAGAGTAAAAAGATTCCAGCCAAAGTGGATCAGACATCCAGACGTCTGACGCGATCGAGACCGCAGGAGAAGACTTCAAAGCTGAGTGCTTTCAATCTGGGCCTCGACGCCCTTGAGAATTCCATCTCTTTGAGCTTCTCGAGCGAGAACAAAAATCGTTCGAGGCTTCATCACGTCAAAAACAGCCAGAATCCCCCGAATTCACAGCAAGATGGAAGAAAGCAGTTGTCGAAGCTCAGCAAACCGTCCAGAAGTTCCGGTGAAATGAACTTTCCGTCGCCATCGAAAGCGAGAATCGAGGGACAACAGACAGGTCGTGATCTGGAAAGGACTCCAGGAGCCGAAAACATCTCCTGTGGAAACGATATTCGAGTGTTCAATCGTGACATCGAACGCGACAATGAAAGCAAAATTCAGGAAGTGTCTTCGGAAACGATTTTGTCGTCTCTGGGCAGCCTTCGTAAGCGGCAACGGAACCTTGTGGGAATCGACGAGCACAGCAGCAACGTTGAGCTTCGCGATAGGCATGGAATTGCCGGTCTGATGGAATCGATCAAAAACATCGATTGGGGATTCGACGATCATGCTTCTTCCGGTGTTGTAAGTCCTCATTCCTTTAAGGCTTAAAGTTTACACAACAGCTTATTTTCTAGTTACGATTTTACAACGATGACCTGTGGCGATTATAAAGTTATACGTGAACTTTTGAATAGCCGTAAGAAAAACCGAATTTTAAATTAAATTTCGGGAGAAATTGTGAGAAAAATGCATTAACAGTATTTGTTCATTTTTTCAACAAGATTACCATGAAGTTTTATGGGAAATTAATATCTCTTGCCTCTATTTAAAAGTTTACACATCATATTGTAATAATTACGAGTTATTATTGTAGACACACAATTAGAAAGCCAATCGTACCATCAATTTTATTTCTATAAAAATAGGGGTTTATAACTCTGGCTTCATCCGGTGACGACGTTCTGCAGCGTGAAAACGATCCGAGCACCCGCGAAAACGTGTTTTACGACATAATCGACGACACGGACACCACGAGTCTCCTGCGAAGCGCCTTCGCCTCGAATCCCGGAAACACCGAACGTGGTTTTTACCTCGGTCCAGGATCCACAGAGCTCTATTCGGTATCGAACTTCCTGGGCGACGTCATCGAGGAGATCATGAAGACTACGAGGGTCAGACCGAATCCGGATAAATTTCCGCCAGTTTCGACGAATGGGGTTGATTATGGCGATTCCTACCTTCAGGAGTTCCAACTTACGACTCTGCTGACGACTGACAACAGCGATGAAGAAACATTGATGGACTCCAGTTCGGAAACAGAGAAAACCAACGACAACAGAATTGAGCAATTGGAACCTACGAATGTTCATTCGCTTCCATCGGAACCAGTTGAAATATGTTGGAGTAGCTACTCCAGAGAAGGAATTAATACCAGAGTCGATCCTGAACCTTCGATGGTGATGACTGATGTCGCCAACGCGAGAGCCGAAAAAGACCACTTTGAGTTCCAAAGCTATCGGGACGAACTGCCATTGAAGAGCCTGGAAAGCAGTCGAAATATCCGGGAACTTTTGGGCGAGCAAGAAATTTCTCATGTCGAATATTGGGCCAAAGAGTTGAAGGATCTGGCGTCGCACGATCGTCGCAACGACTTTGAGTTCGGAAAGGAATTTCGACATTTGACTAATTTGCCAGGTTTCTGCGTGATCAAGATGCTGGTGGACTTTTTTCGGGACTTCGTTGCGGTTTCCAGATCCACGATGACCTCAAGAATGTTCCTGGGTGCCAACACGATCGGCACTCCGAGCTCCGTTGGAAGCGAGGAACTGACATTGGGACACATCAACGCAGTCTCGAACACTTCGGCTGTCATCGACACCCTGAACATCGACAATGCCGTGTCTGATGTTCTTCAGGAGTTGGTGAATCGGTTGACGGAAATGCCACACATTAGCGATCCTCCGAATTATCCACTGGAAGTCCACGACGATCGGTCGATGTTTCCTCTGAGGGAAGATCAGTTTTACTTCGGTCCACCTAGAAATGCTCGTCGATTTGTCCAAGATTTCTTCCAAGACGAAGCGACACCTAACGCGCAAAACAAGTTAAATGATTCTGATGCGATGGATCCAGAAAGCATCCTGAAAAAAATTGATACTCAAAACGTGAAACAACAACCGGCAAACGTTGCAACAACCTTTTTTGCTTGCGTTGGTACTTCAAGCACTCAGAGTTCTTCACAAGTCCAACAAGGGCTGCCGAAAAGTGTTGAACCACCGATCAAACTTGACTCCACAGCGGAAAGCTTCGATAGTCTGTACTCGACTGGCCCCGAAATCTCCACATCGTCCAATAACGTCATATCCATCGGTGCTGGAAGCTCATTGGAGGAATTCCCTGAAGACACGTCAACCACAGCACCTGCCAACGAATCCCATAACCCCGACCTCACCGACTCAGATCCTTAATTAAAGACCAAGTCTAAAGGATTCTTTTTAACAAAAGTAACTTTATTGTCTTACTCGTAATTTCGATACATCGAAATGTCAGTGTAACTGTATAAAAAATATATATATTTCAAGACACTGCGAATTGTCGGCGTGATAAATAATTCAACCTCGCCTTGAAGACTGGCGCAGAAATCTCCACATCGTCCAATAGCGTCATATCCATCGGTGCTGCAAGCTCCCATAGAATCCCATAACCGCCATAAGAATCCCGTAACCCCGACTTCACCAACTCAGATCCTTAATTAAAGACCAAGTCCAAAGAATTTTTTTTTTTTTTTACAAAAGTAACTTTATTGTCTTATTCATAATTTCGATACATCGAAAAGTCAGTGTAACTGTATAAAAAAATATATATACTTCAAGACACTACGAATTGTCGGCATGATAAATAATCCAACCTCGCGTTTCTCAGGATAATTAAAGGTAAAATAATGTACACATTAGCATGATTAATGGTGTTCTTAGTTACAAGCATTCACCAGGCTGTTCCTCATTCACACTCGGGACTTTCATCAACCGGTTTCACGTCGTACTCAAACCGGCTGTACACTTTCACACTTTCGCAGTTGTGCGCCTGTAATTCAGCCCGTGCATTGCCGTCTATCGTTATTACTTTCACATTTTCAGCAGGTCTCATCGTAACCCTGCTCGGACTCAGGTACGACGTAATTTGGGTCGCAGACGGTGTTCTTCACGGCATCCTTGACACTGGCCCTGAAAACCCGGAAATTGACGCTGTACGGATCCCACGGGCCGTAAAGATACATCGGCAGCCGATTGGATATCGTCCAGAAGCTCTGATCCTCCTCCTGATCGACCCTGAGGTCGTTGGGAAACACGAGCGACACGTTGCTCGAGCCCACGACGCCCAGATTCTGCGGAATGTATTCCTTCCTGGTGTCCCAACACCAGACCGAGTCCCTCGTCACCATGTTGAAGAACATGACGCCGTTTCTGTCGATAGCCGAGCCTGAAGAATGTCCAAAGTCCTTTGCACGAGGCTTCCCGATGGGCACGAAGCTCTCGGCGCTGCTGTCAGCGGTCTCCTTGTCCCTGAAGACCGAGGTCGACACCGCGAATTCCCGAAAACTGGACATTGGGTGGAAGAAGAGGGTCCGGTCGTTGTGGATGTCGATGGGACTCAGGGCTATGCCGAAGATGCCGTCCATCCACTGGAACTGAATGCCATGCAGCTCGTAACGTGAAGAAAGCGGATCAGGCAGGAAGAAATGGTGCTGAAGTCGGTAGGAGGAATCCTTGGCGAAATCGTAGACGATCATGGCGAATCTCCAGACGTCCGACAGATAAGCGACTGCGTTATCGCAATCGTTGTTCCTCACGTCAACGGCGAGATTCGACCATAGGGAGTCTTGTTTGACTTGGGCCTCGGGGATCTGATAACGTCTGAGGAGTCTGTCGGTTCGAAGGTCGAAGATGAAGAGCGCTGGGGGACAGGATTGAGCTGCGGTCTGGGTTAGGTTCGTCGTGCCGGAATCGAGGACCCAGAGACGATCGCATTCGTCGACTTGGATCCTGAAGACTGACGTCAATCCACCGCAGGTGCCTGTGTGGATAAAATAATATATTATTATTTTTTTTTTCGATGTGGTTTCTAAGGGGGATGTCAGATAAGTTTTTTTTTAATGAAAGGACTACTTTTTTCCTGGTGGATGGAAAAATTTGGAATGGTTCTATTGTTTTAGGATCACAGTGAACGATTTTTTTGTCATTGGACTCACCGGTTGGGTCAACCGGTTGCTTTGAAACAAGAAATGTGTTTTTCACGCTGCGCGTGAATCCTATGACTGGCTTTCTCTGGACTTCCCCACATGGAAATATTTATATGTGAAATATATGGCGACGAAAAGTTCTACATGTCGCATAGATGTGAAATATATTTTTAAATGCAAAATATATGTTGCATATACAACTTTTTGGTGACATATGTTTTACATGTAAATATTTCCATGTGGGTCATGCAGAGTGAAAAACCCATATTTCTGGTTTGAAAGCAACCGGTTGATCCAATAGGTGGGCCCAGTGACAGAAAATCCCTCACGGCAATCCTAAAAAATAGAATTATATCAATTTTTTTATCAGTAAGGAAAAAAGTAGCCCTTATAATAATTTTGTTGTTGTTGTTATTCTGGTTCGCCTTAATGATTTTCTTTTTACTTCGTTATTACTACAAATCACCTTCGTGATGCCATCCCCAGCTGGGATACGGACGAAGATTCGGGCTCTTCGTCTTCGAGTATCTCGGCACCGTGGCCAGAGTAGCCGGTATTCCTTTTTTCCACTTTGGCAGCGTGATGAAAACCTTGTCACGCCAGACACCCAGACCAAGGGGCAAATTATTCTCGGGGATGAATTTCTCCTCGTAAATCGCTCTTTCGCGAGCCGCATCGCTTTCGAATTCAAAGTCCATGGTCTTCCATGCGTACATCTGCGTAGGAGCGCAAAGTACATGAAAATTGTATTGATAATGAAATGAAAAATAAGTCGTAATTTTAATAATCAACAATAGTTGTGGATCTTAATTATAATTTACAAATCACATAAACTGTAAAGAACCCACCAGTTCCATTGCCGGTCCAGGAAAGTCATCCTTAATGCCCCAATCGATTTCTTCCGGAGGTTCGTACGTTTTGCTGGGTACTCGAATGCCATCCTGGCCGTAATTCGTCTGCACCCCATTTATATTCTCTGGATCATGAAAGTTGAGAGGCGCTCCCGTTTCCAGAGAGTCCATTATGCCACTGTTCGATGTACTCGAGGCAGGCTGAACAAGATCAGACATTGAAGACAAAGGACAAACATTAGTCATACCAGAAGACGAGACAGACATCATGATATTCATTGCCAACTCGGCCACTTTTTTCTGGACCCTGTCGGAACTGTTTCATAATTGGACATATATAAATATTATTTAAACGTATTGGGTGTGAATTTCTTCAGATTTTTTAATTCACTCGTTTCGAAAATAATTTTTTTATCAAGTCTGCATATCATGGAAGATAAAAGTCTGGCAAAAAAATGTCGAAACAAAAAAGTTATGTTTTTCCATGGACTTTTCAATGAAAAATATGTTATACTAGGCTATATGTAATCATGTTATATGTAATCACACGCGCTGGCGCGCGTGCCTGAAAAACTTTTCGTCAAAATCGACCTCAGACATTTTTTTTTAAATGTCGACTTGTAACCTATACCATTGTTCTCAAGTCGAATATGCTACCCCTAAAAACACTGGTTATTAACCTTTTTAAATCGATTTTCAAAAAAATATTTTTTTGGCGACGAAATTTTTTTTTTTTTTGTGAAAAATCGTAGAACCGGCCCCGGACCGAAAATCGCCAAAATCGACCCCAATTTTTTTTCTTTTGAAAATATCGACTTGTAACCTATACCATTGTTCTTAAGTCGCATATGCTACCCCTAAAAACACTGGTTATTAACCTTTTTAAATCGATTTTGAAAAAAATATTTTTTTGGCTACGAAATTTTTTTTTTTTTCTGTGAAAAATCGTAGAACCGGCCCCGGACCGAAAATCGCCAAAATCGACCCCAATTTTTTTTCTTTTGAAAATATCGACTTGTAACCTATACCATTGTTCTTAAGTCGCATATGCTACCCCTAAAAACACTGGTTATTAACCTTTTTAAATCGATTTTGAAAAAAATATTTTTTGGCGACGAATTTTTTTTTTTTTTTTGTGAAAAATCGTAGAACCGACCCCGGACCGAAAATCGCCAAAATCGACCCCAATTTTGTATCTTTTGAAAATATCGACTTGTAACCTATACCATTGTTCTCAAGTCGCATATGCTACCCCTAAAAACACTGGTTATTAACCTTTTTAAATCGATTTTGAAAAAAATATTTTTTTGGCTACGAAATTTTTTTTTTCTGTGAAAAATCGTAGAACCGGCCCCGGACCGAAAATCGCCAAAATCGACCCCAATTTTTTTTCTTTTGAAAATATGGACTTGTAACCTATACCATTGTTCTCAAGTCGCATATGCTACCCCTAAAAACACTGGTTATTAACCTTTTTAAATCGATTTTGAAAAAAATATTTTTTTGGTGACGAAATTTTTTTTTTTTCTGTGAAAAATCGTAGAACCGGCCCCGGACCGAAAATCGCCAAAATCGACCCCAATTTTTTTTCTTTTGAAAATATCGACTTGTAACCTATACCATTGTTCTCAAGTCGCATATGCTACCCCTAAAAACACTGGTTATTAACCTTTTTAAATCGATTTTGAAAAAAATATTCCGACACCATTCTGATTTTGTTTATCACGGACTTTCCTGGCAACCAATCACAGCTCTAATAGTTTGCTAACAATGCTTTCCGTTACTCATCAACTTTTTAAAAGAGGGATTTTTTATGGCGCCAAAAAAGCAATTTTCAGAAAAAACGTTTTTTTTTCTTTTAAAGCGATACCTTTTATTTTGTCGCAGATGTTACGAAATATTTGGCGGGATATTCAGAACGTAAAAAAAATGGCATCATGGAACTCGGAAATCTTGACGGCTAAAAAAATATTTTACAGAAAATTACCGAGTATTATCTCTGTGAAATATTTTTATTCACAATACATGACTTTTTATTAATTTTCCTGTGAATATTTCACAGAAAATAACCGATTATTATCACTGTAAAATATTTTTAGCCGTCGAGATTTTCACGTTCCAAGATGCCAATTTTTTGCCTACGTCAATTTTTTTAACACGCCGCACGGAAAACCGAACAAACGTCTCGTCTTGTCTCAAAAAGGCTTCGAGCCTCAAGGTCTCGACGGCATCACTGAAAAAAGATCGTGAGCAACATTTATAAAAAAAAAATATTTTCTTGTTCCTACCATGCTGTACATCAGGCCATCGTTAGCACCGCCCGGGATCTGACTCGACGGAGCCAGAGGCGCTTCGAGCTCTTGCGCAATCTGATTGAGACCCCCGTGGTCGCCGCTCGTAGTCTGCGCTGCGAATTCTTGAAGTCCGAGCAGCGTCATGGACAGCAACCAAGGCATCACGTTCGTCATACCTGTGTGCGTGACAGTCGCGCGTATTTGAGCAGTCATTAAAAACGCCAACGACAGCCAATTCTCGTAACCCCCGATTTCACAATTTTTTTTTTTTTACGACTATAGCCCGCCCGACGCCGCAGCTGCAGCGTGCCTCGATCGCTCTCAACTTTACCCGCCGTAACCCCGCGCGCGAGGCACTTAAAACCCGAGCAATTAGCGACGAAACTTGAGTATTCGAGAGAGAGACACCCGAAGCGTCGCCATCAAACGTTTGCGAATAATTTAAATACATAAAACGCAATTCGACAACTGCGAGCTCGAAATTTATCCACAGATATTTAATACCACCACTCGTTACCACTACTACTAACCACGCGGACATTTATTACTACTACTGGAAGCTGCGGCCCGATAATGATTTAATTACTGCCCCCCGAGTGTCACGTTAAGGTAGTCTCGGTACAGTCCCGTCACATGTGAGTTTCGAGGAAAATTTCGAACCCTTCTCGATGAGATAAAAAATCAAGCATGTAGAAAAAAATCTGAAAAAAATCAAGCATGTAGAAGGTACTGAGAAGATTGATTTTGTATAATAATAATAACAAAATGTTATTAACAAATTAGTGACAAAATGTATTGTGCAACAATTTATCCGGCAACCCAACTTTTTTTCTGATGACAATTATTCATTCGTTTTTCTGAATACGTATGAATTTTTTTCAGAATTTTGTCTCATTTTTTTTAATTCAATTTTTTTAAGCAAAATGGGCGGCGAAAACCGCAATTTAAACAAATTAGACAAAATTCGAAAAAAATGTATACGTACTCGGGAAAATGAATGAATAAGAAAAAAACGTATCAACTTCTTTTCATCAGAAAAAAAAGTTGGGTTGCCGGATAAATGATTGAACAATTAATTTTTGCACTAATTTGTTAGTAGCATTTTTGAATTATTATGATACAAAATCAATCTTTTCAGTACCTTCTACATACTTGATTTTTTCAAATTATTATCTCATCGAGAAGGGGAAAAATTGCATTTTTTAAACAAAATAGGCGGTGAAAACCACACTTTAAAAAAATTCGACAAAATTCTGAAAAAATTCATACGTATTCAGAAAAACGACTGAATAATTTTCATCCGAAAAAACAGTTGGGTTGCCGACTAAATTGTCAAACAAGTAATTTTTTCACTAATTCGTTAATACCATTTTGGAATTATTATTATACAAAATTAATCTCTTCAGTACCTTCTACATGTTTAATTTTTTTCAGATTATTATCTCATCGAGAAGGTTTCGAGACATCCCTCGAAACTCACACGTGACGTGACTGTACCGCGACCACCTCCTTAATCGCACATTTTATCGACGATTAATTGCAGCAATTAATAATCCCGCTACGCTGGTAGAATATACGGATAAGTACCTGACGAGATTAGAGATCAACGTGGGCGTAAATTCGGAGCACCTTGGAAATCGACGAGGAGAGTCAAAGTGGAAACGCGAAGTGAAGGAGGAAACGCGTTCGTGGACGAGGCCGTTCGAGATGCGACTATGGGACTGCGGCGAGTCGGCGATATCGAAGTGCACGGGACGTACGTGTTTTCACCGTGAGCGAGGGAGACCAGTTTGTCGTTTGTGGAGAAGGTGTTATCCCTTCTCCATAGAAATCTCTCGCGTATCCCACATCTTCCTCCCTCTTAATAGCCATTTAATTTCGTCTCCCACTCGCGCGCGTGTCTTTCACTCTCGTCCAACGTTGCTTCATCGCGTAGCGCGGTGCACGTTATATATATATATGTGTTTGTGTATGTGCGGTAGGTCACTGGCGCCGGGTCCGTGGGAACGATGCAGGAGGCGTGGGATCGCGATGAATCATGCGGAAGACGATTCACTCTCTCCGTCGCTCTTCCTCCCACCCTCTGCTGCTGCTTTTGCTGCTCGTCCTTCTCCGCCTTCTCTTTAAGGTGAGGTGAAACCCTCCACGAGTGCGAGTGAGGCGGGAAATTATTTTCGGAACAATAATACACGGAAACGCATAGACATATTCTAGGAAACATAAAAGTCTTATGTCATTCTGGATTGAAGGAGGAGTGATGTAAAATTTTTCTTTTTTTCCGGGAATGTTAGGAATTGTCAGAATCATTGTTTACAGTCTTTGTTATTCTTTGCGTATAGGTTTCGCAGTCCCTTTAAGGCGAGGTGAAACCTCTGAGTGCCAGAGATAGAACATTATTTTCGGAAAAATATTACACGGCAATTAGACATATTCCAGGAAATATAAAAAGTCTTATATCATTCTGGATTTTAAGCGGAGTGATGTAAAATTTTTCTTTTTTTCCGGAAAGTTTAGGAAATTCCAGAATAATTGTTTAGAGTCTTTGTGATCAACTACGTAGGTTTCGCAGTCCCTTTAAGGCGAGGTGAAAACTCTGTGAGTGCGTGAGAGATAGAAAATGATTTTCGAGAAAATAAAAGAGAAATAAATTCCAGAGAAAATAAAAGTCTTATATCATTCTAGATTGAAAGAGGAGTGATGTAAATTTTTTTTTTTCGGGAATGTTAGGAATGGTCAGAATAATTGTTTACAGTCTTTGTTATCGACTGCGCAGGTTTCGCAGTCCCTTTAAGTACCTTAAGGTAGTTCTGTCGTTAGAGTTCAATTTCGCATAGATTTGAGAAAATTGAGAGAGAATTGCGAGCACTTCTCGATGGTCTAAAAATCTGAAAAAATGCATGCACTTTAAAGGTACTGAAGAGATTAATTTGGCATAACAATAATTCTAAAATGTTATTAACAAATTGATGAGAAATGAAATTGTTTAACAAATATTTCGGCGACCCAAGTTTTTTTTCGATGGAAATGATTGTTTCGTTTTTCTGAATGCGTGTGCATTTTTTCAGATGTTTTAGTTAACTTCGAATTTTGGTGTTTTTTTATATGGAAAATTGTTTAGGCTGTCGTAACGTTGCTACCTTAAGTCCTTTTCCTTATACCTCGGTACATAGGGAGGAATTGCGCGTCTCTCTCGTAATCGGACGACGGTTAATTAACTGCGGTACATAGGAATATAAAACAGTTAGAAAGTGGAGGAACCGAAGTTACGCCGGAACTCGGGTATCGAGGATTGCGAATTAATCAAATTACTCATTTCACATTCGGAACGTACAAATTTACGGTCGATCAATCTCTTCCCTCGCATCTGGACGAACATCAGAATTTACCTTATTCTATACTATATTTTACCACGAACTCGCAGTTTAAATAACACACGAAAGATGCAACTCGCTGCGTATCGCGAAACGCGAATTAAATTAACGCAATTTTCAGCGTTTTTGTAATCTTTCTGACCGAATTATTCGTTTTATTTTAGTTTTGTAATCTTTATGACCGAAATATTCGTTTTATTTTAATTTTGTAATCTTTATGACCGAATTATTCGTTTTATTTTAATTTTGTAATCTTTATGACCGAATTATTCGTTTTATTTTAACCTTATCTTCCCACAACAAAAATATAAGAATCGTAATTCTTCATTTTCTTCGTCAGTGTCTAAAGCTTTGAAATGGGTAGACATATAACGAGGTTCTTATTTTGCGTAATACGAATTGATGCTATTAATTATTTGCGACTGCTGAATATGGATACTCGGTGGAAGCAGGTTTTGAAATATCTCCTTACGAAGGATAGGATTTTTTCTCCGCCTTGTATCCTGCAGCCGACTGACAGCAATTTATAGTGCGTACGGAAAAGGCAAACGTAAATGAAAGTAACATAACACATTTCGGCAATTAAAAGAAAACATTTGATGCATTGACAATTTTTTGTGTTTTTTAGAAAGCATTGTACATATAATTACATTTTCTGTTCTCCCGACATGCTTGGAATCGCCTGGAAAAATGTAGTAAGTTAATTAGAATTACTTTATTTTTTAAGAAATATCTAAGAAATATTTCTCGCTAATTTATTTTTTAAGAAATATCTAAGAAATATTTCTCGCTAATTTATTTTTTAAGAAATATCTAAGAAATATTTCTCGCTAATTTATTTTTTAAGAAATATCTAAGAAATATTTCTCGCTAATTTATTTTTTAAGAAATATCTAAGAAATATTTCTCGCTAATTTATTTTCCTGTGTAGAAATATTTCTATGAGGAAAATCTTTTTCGTCACGCGAATTGAAGCAATTTTTAACAGTGACAGGGAATCACGATACGAATAATGTTTTATCTATTAAAAAATCACGTGCTGATTTTTTAGTTTTTGTGTTTACGCGTTCACGATGCCGCGTAATGTTTGTATTGCAGGCGGCAACAATACAGCCTGATGAGGCAGCTATTTACTTTCACTCGATTACTCAATGGGAAGACGGCGATTAATAAAAAACTTTTCTCTCGGCTTTCTTGCGGGGTCGTCGGCTGATGAACATACAGACACAGATAGACACAGTGATCGACACTAATGCGGTCCTCGTTGGACGTGAAGCTTGTGCAACAGCGCGACTAACTATTTGTTTTCGATTATTAGCGTGAAAGAATCACGTGGAAGTCGTAGTGGGACAACGAGGAAGACAAAAAACGCGTTTACTCTGGGATACGTCGCGGAGTCAGTGGACCGTGAATTTTGACGCGGAGCGTCGACATCAGTGATGTAAATCCCTAAATATTTTAGACATTTTAGCCCATACGCGCGTCTGGGCAGTCCAGGATGGATTCCAAGATGGGCAATGGGATCGGATTAAATCAGAATGTTGAAGTTTGTATCATTGGAATGCAACGAAATTCAGAAAAAATTGATTCTAATTAACCCAAATAATAAAATTAGGTATAAAAAACATCATAGGAATCAATTGCTAAAAAACTAATTGCTAAGAAATTGCTAAAAAAATTAATTCTAATTAATCCAAATGATAAAATTGGGTATAAAAATCATCATAGCTATGATGACTTTTCTGCTATGAACCAGTTGCTATGATGACTTTTTCTGATCTGATACTTGGCTGCGTGGCTCGGATTTCCAGTAAAAGTATTTCCTCATTTTACGGATAACTTGAATTTCCAAAGTCCTGCTGGTGACAAAACTGTTAAGAATGCCGCTTTGAGGCCGAAGACAGTTGAAAAAAAATTGACCTTCACCGCGTCTGTCTGTACCGCAAGACGAGACAATTCTCTTTTCCTTCAGCTGTCTGCGGTTTCAAAACGACAATTCAATACAAGTTTTCTTACCGACGGCGGTATTTTGTTCCGTATTACCGAAAGGGCGTGCGAAATACCGCGGCCGGTAATAAAAACTGGAAACTACTTTTGTCACCCATACTCTGGCATTTGCAGATTAAGGTAGAATTTCGATAATTTCGAATCCGCATTCGATAAAACTATCATGTTGAAGTTTGCATCGTTGGTATGCAACAAAACTAAAAAAAAATTAATTCTAATTAACCCAAATGATGAAATTAGGTATAAAAGGTCATCGTAGATACTAATTGCTATGATGACTTTTTATATCTAATTTCATCGGTTGGGTTAATTAGAATTCATTTTTTTTTTTTTTTTTTTTTTTTTTTTTGAGTTTCGTTGCATTCCAACGATGCAAACTTCAACATTATATGAAACTTGGTAGAGAGGCGCGAGAGACGTGAGGGGGGGGGGGGGGTCATTGCACCTACTTAGTGGACATTTCGGCGTTAAAATCTAAAGAACGCTAATTATTGTATTGAGAAAAATCGTAATTGACAATAAATTCAACTCGCCTATTGCTGTCTTCAACGGTAAAAAAATCGCGATCGTGTAATAAATATCGCGTGCCACAATCGCATTGCGAAGTAAAGTTGTGGCCGTTGCTCTTATCGTAAAATATTTTTACCTAACGCGCGCCGCCCAAGCTGACCCCACTTGTTTCGTACCGATGAGTTTGAAATGCAGTCACGTTTAAACTAGACTAGCCTCGCGGGCGAATGTCTCAATCTCTGGATAAAAGAAATCTGTGTATGTGACTTTTACTGCAATCAGAAACCTTTACGTTTCATTGCACTGAAAGCTGCATATACCCGAATTACAAACACGACTAACCCAACCAGAGTCGTAAATCCTTTAACTTTTTAGAAATAAATATGACGTACAATTAGTTTTGTAATTATTAATTAATAATAGTAACATTAAGAACAGTCTAAAAATAAAGCGTTTCGCAAGTGTGATTTTTCTCTCATCTTTTAGATTGTGCCAAGTTTTTTCACACTATAAGCGTGTTGACATTTACATGGTAAATGATATCTGAAATGTACACACTTAAAGTATGTAAAAACTCGTCACAATGTACAAGATAGGAGAAACAACACAATTGCAACACGCTTGGTTTTGCAGTACAATGCGTACATTTTTTAACGGCTGCAAAGAATATTTATTGTCAATAAAATTTCATGGTAATTCTTCGGAAAAAAATTCGAGAAATGCGGTTAACGCATTACGAAAGTAACGGCGAACCGTGCTCTTTAATTTTTTCGCAATTTCTCACCATTCTGTTTTATCGAAAATCAGGTATCTATGCAGCTATTCAAAAGTTCACACATCATTTTACAATCGTCACAGGTTGTGATTATTAAAAATCACACCTACAAAAGAAAACTAACTGTAAAATTTATTTCTTCAACTAATGAGAATTTACAACTCTGACTCCAACTAGCCCCGGCCTCCCCTGCCTAGAATATCCCGCTCTCTGTGTTACATTGTATATAACTATATATATATATGTATTGCATCCTTACGGATTTCATTGTAGCTTCTCAGGCTCGTCTGATTTATTTTCTTTATTTTAATACCGAGAAATTTCGTCTTATTTTATCGTTATGGTGCGTTGAGATTATAGTTAGCCGCGAAGGTATTAAACAATTGTAGCCAACTTTATAGTACTTTATCGTTATGAGTTATACTTTATCCCGCTCTCTGTGTTACATTGTATATAACTATATATATATATATATATATATATATATATATATATATATATGTATTGCATCCTTACGGATTTCATTGTAGCTTCTCAGGCTCGTCTGCGAGCGAAGACCATTCGCCTGCACGTAGTCGTGATGATAATGATACAGCGGATCGTTCCACGAGTAGCCCGAGAGTTGGCCTTGATGAGATCGGAAATCGTGTTGGCTGATGACTTGCGAGCCGGTGATTTTCATTGGATTCCAACCGTAAACCCATTTCATCTCCTCAACGTCCAGGTCGTCCTCGTTCTTCTTTCTCCGGGTCATTTTTATATTTATAACAATAACAACAACAATAATAATAATAATAATAATAATCACTGCACACTATTTACAATCTTTATTGCTCTACAGCCACTAGACACGAATCATTTTTTTTTGTTTTTCCAGAAAAAAAAATCGTCACATTTTATTCACGAATTTTCAGCGCGAATTAATCGTCCAGGCGCGTCAAGCGAGACCCCCGAATGTCTCGAGCCCCGTGGAGGCTGCGCGCAGCGGGACCCGAGCGACGCCGTCGTGCCGAACGCGACCATAAAACCGAGTGCGGACACCGGGAACGACTCCGAGCGGTCTCCGCATTCAGAAACCCCGTGAAAAAAAGGCCTTTTCTTGCGGCTTTTCCCGTTTCGGTCGGGAGGAAAGTCGAGCCAGCAGCTGCGGCCGTCGGTGCCGGCGCTGATCGGTGGCGTCGGACGTCCAATCTCGAAGCCGAGCGACTATAGCGACGCCGAGTGTGCACGTTCGTAGCGAGCGGTCCATATGTAAGTGGAAAAAGTCTGAGCAGGTGCGCCAAATACAATAATTACATTCGGTTGCGCGGCTTTATTTCCACTCGGCGACTCGCGGAAATACTCGCGATATTGCGAAACAATATTTCGGAATCCCGACCAGACATTCCACGTTTTTATTTCTCTCCTCCCCGACTTCACATCTCGTCGAGGTTAATTATTATATTTTTTTTTTACTTGTGCGCGCGTTTCGCACTCACAATTCGCGCAATTCAATGACGACGACTGCGTCGCCTTTTTACGCGTGCGTTAAATTTCTGGTCCTCGCTGAATTCTCTTTGTCACTTTCCGGTTCGCGTAATTAGCACACAATGAGGACCTTACGTGACGGCAATACTCACGTTAGTGCCCGGAGGCGTCTCTTCAATTTCACCGCTTCGTTCCCGAGATCTCCGTCTGTCTCTTTTCTCGCCCCCCCCCCTCCCCTCCCTCCGTCCCCCCCTTGTTGTGAGACTCCGCGCGTAGGGAAAAAATCGTAGAAGAAAAAAAAACGGTGAATCTCTATTGGAGATAATTTTTTTTTAACGGTGAATCTATTGGCGATTTTTTTAACGGTGAATCTATTGGCGATTTTTTTAACGGTGAATCTATTGGCGATTTTTTTAACGGTGAATCTATTGACGATAATTTTTTTTAACGGGAATCTATTGACGATAATTTTTTTTTTTACGGTGAATCTATTGGCGGTAATTTTTTTTAACGGTGAATCTATTGGCGGTAATTTTTTTTTTGCGGTGAATCTGTAGGCAATAATTTTTTTCAACGGCGAATCTATGGGCGATAATTTTTTTTTAAGGCGAATCTATTGGCGATAATTTTTTTAACGGTGAATTTATTGGAGATAATTTTCTTTTAACGGTGGTTCTATTGACGATAATTTTTTTACGGTGAATCTATTAGCGATAATTTTTTTTAACGGTGAATCTATTGCCGATAATTTTTTTTTAACGGTGAATCTATTGCCGATAATTTTTTTTAACGGTGAGTCTATTGCCGATAATTTTTTTTAACGGTGAATCTATTGGCGAATTCTTTTTTTAACGGAGAATCTTTTGGCGATTAAAAAAAAAAAGTTGAATCTCTATTGGCGTTCGTCAATGGGGAAGATCGCGGCCAGCCGGTTGCGCGGTAATTTCTCTCGTCCAGCTTGGATTTCTCCTCGCACAGATGCAAAGCGCGCCTGCGACGTCGTGGAGAGCGCGCGATGTGTCGGGTCGTGCGAATCCCGCGCGAATCGTGACGACTGCTGGAGCTCGGTGGATCGCGAGAGCCGCCACGGGCTCGTTGATGAACGGAAGTAAAACTGCACAGTCGGTGCGCAGAGAGCTCGGTGGCTGTTCGGCTTTGATACGGAAACTACGGGGCCCCCCGCACTTCCGTGGCTCACGAGCGGGAGGGGCCCAAGGAGAAAGCCGTGCCCAGTGATCTCCGTTCTCCAGGCTGTATTCGTGCGCGCCTTTTGATTGTTCGATTAGACTGTGAGGCACTCGTGTTACGATCCGTCGAGGCTCCGAGCTCGCTGCCTGTTACGAGACACGCGACGCGATTATTCCAATCGACGTTTCATCGCCGAAGGCTCGATCGCTGTTACGAATTATGCAAACGATATTTTCGGGATTCGGCGCAAAAAAACAATCCCACTTTGGAACAAAAAAAATGGGAGGAACAATTTTTTTTTATTTTTAATAAGAATTTGGAAAATGTTGAAAATCAAACCTTTTTATTTCTTCGGATAGAATAAAAACTGACAATTTTTTTTTATCGCATTTATGTTTATTAATTAAAAATCAATGCTTCGGATGGAAGGGACATTTTTTAAATTTATAATGAAAGTTTGAAAAATGTTAAAAATTAAACTTTTTATTTCTTCGAAAAGAATAAAAAATGACCAATTTTTTAAAAATCGCTTTTATGTTTATTAATTGATAATCAATGCTTCGGAGGAGTTGAAGAATTTTTTTTAACAAATTTACATAAAAGTATACTTCAAAACGATAAACTGTTTTATACGTTCTTTTACGATACGGCTTATATTCAAGAAGATACGATCATTCGAAAATGATTAAAAGCAATTTTTAATGCAATTTAAAAAAAAATCACAAGTGCGCGAAACATGCGATGAAAAATTTGAAAAAAATGGAGCGTGCTCCGTTCATTACGGTGAATGACCAAAAAAATAATCAACGATATCGACGTTGGACGTAATCAAAGGTCGCCCGATTGACGTATAATTTCGCATATTTCGCTGCACTATACAGATTTTTTTTCGAGGTGTCAACAATATTTTTCTGCTTACCGAAATAAATAATGTAACGAGAAACTGAACTGTGGCGCGAGCCACAGTTCACGTATGCCGCACGAGTATGTGGCATACTGTTTGTATCGTCGAACTGTATTACAGACTTCATTCCCAACGTTTTATTCCGTGGTTATTGGAATTTTCGCGAATTTTGCGTTTGTCGATGGCAACACAGGAATTTTTAATTTCGAGTCTGTATAGCAAAATTACTGGAGTAAAAACGGAATTTTTTCGCAGCCATTTATTGTGCAAAGTGGAGTACCACTCATAACTGCACACATGGCCACTTCATACTCATCACGTAAAATACGCATTTTCCTGGTACACTGATTTTTATTGCAAAATTGTTTTGTAGTTATTTAAAGTAAAAATGACTGCGTATACCAGGAAAAATTCTGCCTCAACGCTCAACTTCCTGGAATGAGAATAATTATCGACTAAATAAACAAATTTTTTTCGGTGTACATCAGAATTATTAGTATTTACTTTTCCTCGGACTGTAGAGATTAATATCACATTTACTTACATTGCATTATCTTGTTAAGACTTAATTGCATGTCGATACGTGATTGCCCGTGGGTGACTTTCCAGATTAATGATACATTAATTTTTATTCTAAACGAGTAACGGATACAGTGAGAGTCGTGTTTATGGTCCCAAATTTGAATTCAAGTTCCGACTTTTATTCATGTTTCAACTTAAGTTGGAACTTTAGCATATTACCCGCATATGCCCTGTTTAAGTTCTAAATAAGAAGGAACTTAAGGTTGAACTTGAAAAAAAATGGTGACTTAAGTTTGAACTTAAAAAAAAATTACAACTTAAGTTTGAACTTTAAAAAAAATTGTAACTTAAGTTTGAACTGAAAAAAAAATTGTAACTTAAGTTTGAACTTAAAAAAATGGGAACTTAAGTTTGAACTTAAAAAAAAATTGGAACTAAAGTTTGAACTTAAAAAGAAATTGGAACTTAAGTTTGAACTTAAAAAAAAATTGGAACTTAAGTTTGAACTTAAAAAAAATTGGAACTTAAGTTGGAACTTGAGATCAAACTTGGGACTATAAATTCGACCCTAAGAGGAGAAATTACACGAAGATTCTCGCTCCAACATCATAAACGCACGTGACTTCTAACTGCAATTGTTTACTTCGTCCCTACCGACGAAATAAATAATTCATCGTGCGAAGACCATCAAGTTTCGAAATAACTGTATATGCGTCGCCCGTGTTATTAGCACTCCGGGTACATCGCGTTTAATTGGAGCACCGAGAGACGCGGGTTCACTGCCTGCGACGGGGCAGCACAGATCCGTGTTACACGGACGTTACGTCCGAATCGTCGGACCGTAGTGAAATTATGTAAACGATCTTGTGGGAGAGAAATTTCACGACCAGCCTACTTTATACGCGCCCAGATTTATTCAAGGCGGACCAGCAGCATAATTGTTGCAACTATTTTCAGATACGATTTTTCATAACTCGTTTTACTTAGCTCGCGATTTTATGAATTTCTGTGCGAAATATATTTTTGTCAAAAGGAACGAATTCAACCGCCGATCATTCGGAACGCTGCGCGCGAAGTAATTTATTTTAATACCGAGAAATCTAGTCTTATTTTATCGTTATGGTGCGTTGAGATTATAGTTAGCCGCGAAGGTATTAAACTGCTGTAGCCAACTTTATAGTACTTTATCGTTATGAGAATGAAAGAAAGTTTTTCGCTTAATGATTGGTCAGCGGAGTACAGACTGTTTTAATCGGTCGTTCCCATGATCATCGGACTGAGCAACTCCAAATGAATTATAAAACCTGCTGTGCCGACTGAAAGATAATAATTGTAGAAACCCTATATATTTTTTTCGTCAGCTGCGGTAAACAATTTAGATGCTATTTATTTTTAAAATGTCTTATTAATAAAAAAATAATAAATAAATAAAATTTAAAAAAAATAAAAATTTCAAAATTAATACAAAATTTAAAATTCAAAAATTAATAAAATTAGTTAATAAATTAATTTATGCAAAAATAATAAATTTATAGAAAGCTACCCTTTTTTGTCATATTTATTACGCTTTCCATCTGGAATGAAATTACATTTTTCCGCAAAACGACACGATTTTTCGACAAAATTATGTGACTCCACAGACGACTATCATTAGGTCTTGTGAACTAACGAAATCGGAATGACACACTTTCAGATGTATAAAACGCCGTCCTGGCAAAAACGGAGCGCAAGGCGGCCGCGATAATTTAATTATCGCCTCGCAAGCAGATATACATATATTGCATAAAACGCATTCAAGGACTTAAAAACTGGTTATCAAATAAATGTCATAGCGCATCGGTTGCTGTATACATATATTGTCGTTAATATCACTTGCAATTAGCTTTCTTCGTGTGAATTAATAAATCAAAGATTTAGTACACGCAGTCTGATTATAAATGCCATAAATTATTCGCATCTCGTGCCTCTCACGAGTTCGCGTACGATGCCTCCTGAGACTCTAAAATTGACGACGCTGAAATCTATCTTATTGTTGGCAATTTTCTGATACTTATTTGTCATAACCATCAGCATTTCCTCGTATCCCAGTGGGACCACCTTGAGACCACTCGGGAACTGCACGATCTCCTTGTCGGTAAAAAACGGCACCTGCGAAACACGAACCACGTGCATTAATGTCGGTAACTCGATTATTCATTTTTTCTCTTCTTCACGAACAACCCCCATGGTTATAAAGTATATTTTGAAAATACATAGGAGGTATAGAACTTTTGGCCAAGAAAATATATAATAAATATATTTTTATCTGTTTAAGATTTATCTCAGATATGTCTCATTAAAATATATTTTTCTCACAAAAAAATATCAATTTTTTTAAGAAGAAAATTATTTATCCGTTTTCCGGTAAAAATATAAATGTTCGCCAGAACACGAAAATTATCTTATAAATCTCGTTCGAAAGCTAATTAAAAATGACAACTTTTGGGGACATTTTTGTTCAGTAACTTTAAGTTTCCGAGATACGTTCACTTGAAAAAAACGGCATTTTCTAAATTTTTTAATAAAAAATCGGAAGAAATTCAGATAGTGTGCTTTTTAGTGTTATTTCGATATATCCAATTTTGAGATCGGACAGGATCGAAAAAAGTGGCTGAATTGACGGTTCATATCTTGAATATACTTTATTTCCATAGGGGAGCCATCGATACTAACAGTATTTTCGGTATTGAAGGTTTTGTATCGATTCCAGCAGAGCAGCGAAAAGTCGGACAACGAGTTGAAAAACAGAATTCCACGTTTGGAAAATGCTTGAGCTGCCGACTGACTTCTCAGCTTTCCGGGCTCCCGAACGTAGGGAAGTCGCCTCCAAGCGCTTCGCGAATCACGCAGTTGCCACGTTTTCACGCTGTACATGTAGTGAGACGCGAGTGGACGGTAGAATAATTCTCGTCTGTAGACGTCTGGCGCGTCGACGAGAGCCAAGCCCAGTACACCGTCAGCCAGATCGAACGAATCTTCCCCGATGGTAAAATGCGTCGAACTTGGGTCTGCTTCGAAGGATTTTGATTCCCATCGCTTGAAACCATCTTCTCCGTCCCATATTACCAATCCATAGCCTTCCGTATCCGCCATATACACCTGTTAATCATGGCGAGGCGTTGAATAAAAAAATTCGACTTCACGATCCCCCCATGGACAAGAAATATATGCGAAAAAAATATATATGCGAAAAAGTACATCTGACATATCCAACTTTTCGCACGATAATGTAATAAAAGTACATTTTCAATATATCTTTTATGAAATTGTCATTACCAAATTGATAAAAACAAAATTTCGACAAATCACCCGACAACCTAATTTCTTTTTTAAATTAACTTCATTTGGAATTTTTTCCAGGTGACTTGTTTGACAATTCTTTTATCGTCAATTTCTTAACCACATTTTGGAATTATCATTATGCAAAATCAATCTTTTCAGCACCTACAACATGCTTGATTTTTTCAGATTTTTGTCCCACCGAGAAGTGTTCGAAATTTTCTCTGAAGCTGACGTTTGTACAGGATTGTGAATGAGATAAAAATTTATTTCAATGAAATAAATGTTAATTGATCCAAATAAATCCTATTAGGCCGGTCATTAAATAAATTAATCTATTTAATGACCGGTCTAATATTATTTATTTGGATCAAATAAAATTTATTTCATTCAAATAAATGTTTATTTCGTTGAAATAAATTTTATTTGATTCGAGTAGATACCACCAGAACGATTACTATGGGTGTATCGCTCCCACAAACTCAAAATTGCAGAATATTAGGAGGAAAAGAAAAAACTGTAATTACGTTGACTCTGCTTAAACGATGTCCGAAAATGTCGACAGCCGGTGTGACAAGCAAACCCGTTCCATTTGCGTTTGTCGCATATTCCGATGGTATGCGAACGCGCCTTATCAAACTGTCATCCCTCAAATCAAAGATCAGCAATTGCGGTGAACATAACGTGGTTGTTCCTGTTTTACCCGTGTCCAAAACGTAGAGATGGTTCCGGACGACCTGTCGGAGAAGATACGATGACGACACGTCAAACGTTACTCTTCATCTGCGTGCACTGCAAACTCACGGAGACTCGGTAAACACCAATTATGCCGTCGCAGTTGGTTCCCTCGTTCCAGGACCAGTCCGGGTAAGGTTTAAGCAAGGGACCACCGTCTCCGTATTCATCACTAACAGTCGTCAAAGTAGCCGGTACTCCTTCGTCTCGAACCAGCGTCACGAAAATTCTACCATCTGTTCGTTTCATTTGTGTTTTAGACACCAAATTACTTTATCCATGACATTTTTTGCGAACTGTGATGTTTTTTAGTCCTTAACATCTTCTAACGATATCGTCATCTTCATTAGACATCTTCATTAATATCTTCTAACGCCTCGAATGATGAACAAATTGAGGGTCAGAAAAAAACATCAACAATTCTACCATTTGTTTGTTTGATTTGTGTTTTAGCGAACAAAATCACTTTGTCCATCACAATTCTTATGAACTGAGACATTTTCTAGTCATTAACATCTTCTAAGGATTTAACGCTTCGAGTGATTGAAGAAAGTGAGGGGTCAGTAAAAAGCAAACGAAAATTCGACCATTTGTTTGGTTGATTTGGATTTCAGCAAAAAAATGATTTTATCCATCACAATTCTTATGAACTGAGACGTGTTTCAGTCACTAACACCTTCTAAGGATAGAACACATCGAATCATTGAACAAAGTGATTGTCAGAAAAGAAGCAAATGAAAATTCTACCATCTGTTCGTTAGATTTGAATTTTGGCGAACAAAATTACCATGTCTATCACAATTGTTATGAACTGAAACGTTTTTTAGTCACTAACATCTTCTAACGATAGAACGCTTCGAATCATTGAACAAAGTGAGGGTCAGAAAAAGGCCTGTATGATCAAATAGTTTCTGATCTCATATGGACAGATCTTACAACACGCGTTTCATATCGAAACTGGAGAATTAAATGCTTGATAAGTAAAAATGTCTCGAAAAATCCCGTTTTTCGTTTCGCACCTGGAGCCCGGTCTGTGTCAAAAGGAAAGCAACTCGTATTTTTGTAAACCCCACTCTCAATCGCCGCGGACTTGTGTGACTCGTCATTCCACAGAAAGTCGATGTATTTCCACTCGTGAAAAACGTTTAGTTTGCCTAATGCTCCGCCGATAACGACGCATTGAAGGCAAAGCAGGAACGTGAAATAAGTCATTTCTGACTATTTCAAACCCGTTTTTCTCTTGTTGTAAGTTATTGTTACACGCGAGCCGATAGTAAAAGAAGTAAAGTTCTTTGAATGTCACGAAGCTGAAAAACGGACTGGCGATTCAGCCACGGAGTCGTTCCTTTTCTATACACCCTATTATCGTGCACAGTGCGACGATAGCGATGAGTATCCATCGCCCGGCGACAAGCGGTACATAAAAAAAGTCTGACAATTGCTCGAATGGAAGATAACATTATCGTCGATTGTACCGTTTCCAGGTAAGGAAAATCATTAGCCTGAACACGCGTGGAACTCATCACTCGGCGCTAAACTCGTAAACAAAAAATCAACAATGCTAATGACGCCCGCTTTACGCTGTGAATATAAATAATTATATTACGATCATTACAACGACGTCTTAAAAAGAAAGTGAATAAACATGTTTTTGGGCTGATTGTCGTCCACCATCAGGTCGCGCGATTCACTTGTAGCGTCCGTAGCCGGAGTTAGGAGCGCGTAGAGGGTGTTTGTCCTCGAAGAAAATGTTGTCCCTGTAGTTGGTCCTCCACGGTGAGCAATTATTATTGGCTATCAGGTCATCAACGCGTCCGGCCTGAATGCGGAAGTTCACCTCGTTGAAGTCCTGAGTGCCGGCGGAAATTTTCTGATAGCGATTCGTCACCACCCAAAGCTGCTCGGAGTCTCCTGTTATATCCTTGGGGATGACCTTCATGCCGCTGGTGAACTGAAGGGTCACCGGGTTTCGGTCCGCCAAGACCTGATAGAGAAAAGCGCAAGAAAATCCGTGAAAATGTTTAATTGCAAACGCGGTCAGCGTTGCGTGAAAGTGAAGTAAAACGACGTTTAGAGCCGGCAATTCAGTGGCCGTTAAACGGCAATTGACTGTCGATCGTGGGAAGACGAGGCGAAGGTGGACAAAGTGGTACTCACGATGTTTCGCCTAGATATCGGCTTGTCCATGTTCCAGCAGGCAACGGCCGTTTCGACGGTGAGACCAAAGAAGAGGACGCCTTTGGAGGAAAAAGCCATAGCGACCGCCTGACTGGGTAGAACGTTGGAGGCGACTCGGTATTCCACGGGAGTGCCGCTGTTGGATTCCTGGAGAGCCCACGTCTCGGCTGACATCATGTCGAATGACGCGAAAGGTCGGAACATGAGGTGTCGGGGACTGAACCGCCTCCTGGGACTGAGAGCCATGCCGAGCACACCGTCCGGAAGGTTGAAGGACTCCCCGGCAATCTCGACGTCCGCGGAGAACGGCTGGTCACTGTAGACCGATGAGTCCACACGCCAAATCGCGGTGCCGTTGTAGATAACCAGTCCGTGACCGAGAACATCAGCGATATAGACCTGCACGACGGGGACAAAAATGTAGTCAGTGGAGCGAAAAAATATTGGCTCATAAGCGTCCAAGTCGTTCGCGTTAGCTCCGCAGATTTATATGGCTTCGTTCCTATGGAATTTCTATTGCTGCAAGAATGGAAAATTCGACATCCATAATGCTATGCTTTTTTCGTGAAATGTCTATGTTATGTGAATGGCATTTGGTCACATTTAACTTATGACATCTTGGACTCCGTCGATATGGGAATTTGTAATCCGATTTACTCGAAGCCAGGTCGTATTTTGCAAAACCAAATCAGCGTCCACTATAAAAGAAGTCTGACTTGGTCTTGGTTCGACTTGGGCCGAATTTATGTCCCAAGTATGAATCAAGTTCTAACTTTTATTTCTAAGTTCCAACTGAAGTTCCAACTGAAGTTCCAACTTAAGTTCCAACTTAAGTTCCAACTTAAGTTCCAACTTAAGTTCCAACTTAAGTTCCAACTTAAGTTCCAACTTAAGTTCCAACTTAAGTTCCAACTTAAGTTCCAACTTAAGTTCCAACTTAAGTTCCAACTTAAGTTCCAACTTAAGTTCCAACTTAAGTTCCAACTTAAGTTCCAACTTAAGTTCTAACTTAAGTTCCAACTAAAGATCCAACTGAAGTTCTAACTGAAGTTGGAACCACAGTTGGAACTTAAAAAAAGGTTAGTAACATAAGTTAGAACTCGAGTTCCAGCTTGTGTTTACTATAAATGACTATAAATTCGACCATGAAACAAATAATTGATAACAGTTTTTGTTATCGACTGTCTATGGGATCGTCTTCCCCATTGAAACGCCATACTCAACATTCGGTATCGATAACTACGATTTTTATTTTCCAAGGTTGCTTTACTTTCTGGCCAAGAACAAATACCACCACTTCTATAAATTACGCAAATACGCCTTACTAAATGAAAGTAGGTATCGATATAGGTTCACCTTCGGGAACATTGGAACCGCGTCTAACTTTCGTTTGAAGTAATCAACGAATACATTGGGTCTTCGTAATACTGAAACTTTGTTTGCTATCTATCCGACTATTTGTTTGACGACTGTGTTTGCATATTAGTCGAAGAGCTTAATTAGACTGCTTAATGGCAGCGACCGTACGTGATCAGAGACACGAATTATACGAAAAATAAAAAACAAAATACTGACATGTGTTTCCTCGCATCGTCGTCCCTCTGTTTCAACAATGGGAGTTATGAGCAAACCCTCTCCGGTTCTTTGATTGAATGCAACGTTGTCGGGTATCTTGACTCTCCTGATCAGACGATCGGTCTTAAGATCGAAAGCAAGAAGTTGCGGCTGGCAGACGCTCTTTCCGTTGATTTTTCCATTGTCGATAACCCACAGCCTGTTGCATTCATCGATCTGTGAAAGTGGAAACACAAACGAATCAGCAACATCTGTCAGAGGTGTAAATGTGATTCAGTATACAATAAAAAATAATTTTGTATTGTAAAAATTGTATTGTTTTATTACTGGAAATTGACAGAAAGTTTGTTACCTCAAATTGACAAAAAGTTAGTACGAACATTTGTGCGCAAACAATTATTGCTTAAAGTACAAGCATACCAATTTATTTTTTACTGTGTAGGAAATGGAACAACAACATAAGATGCTATACGTTCTGTAAAAATAAATTCGATAAATAATCTCTCAAATCTGTTTGTTACTTAACAACATTATTTCCCGTTAAACTACAATAAAGTGACATCCAAATGTGAATTTGTCAAACGTGCAATATCAGTGCAAAATAAAGATAACGGTTGTGGCCTCGTGGAAAAACAGTATATTTCGAATATACGGAAAAATATCTTCAAAATATATCAAATATATTTCGTCCGTAAAATTCGATATGTCGGATATATTTTAGGATATATCTAAAATATATATCCAAAATTAAAAATATATCTAAGATATATCCAAAATTCATTCAAAATATATTTTTACTATACCATCCGAAAAGTTGGGCATGTCGAATATATTTTAACATATATTTCTCTCCCATAGGGGGTGAGGTTAAAACGAACAGCCCGTCAGTAAACAAAACCTTTTCATCAGACGTGTAAAAAATAACACTTTTCGTTCCACAATACCCAGCAATTGAGTTTTACTCACGGCGACACGGTAGACATTGGTGATGGCTTCGCAGTCGCCCTTCTTCGCCCACTTCCAGTTGGGATAAGGCTTCAAAAGTGGTCCCCCATTGCCAGATTTATTGGAGACTGTGGCCAAACTCGCGGGAACTCCGTCCAATCTGATGATCGTCACGAAGACTCGTCCGTCTTTCGCCAGATCAGCATCGATCACAATGGGCTGGGTGTAGTGATAATCGCCAGACTTTATGGCGGCTGTGCGATCGGCCGCGGTGTCCCACAGATAGTCAATCCACTTCCACTCGTAGACGGATTTCAGCTTTTGTGCCGATGCACCGGACAGGAGGCCCAGGCACAGGCAGCTCGGTAGGAGTAAAAGTGGCAGCAACATGCCGAAAGATCCGACTGAACGTTCGGAAGGAAAATGCGGTGTCTCCGCAATGGGAAGCGATTATTATATAGGCGAGGTCAGGCGACGGTTAGAGACAGCACATGCCTCCACCCATCGAGACAGAAACCGCCGTATCAATCGCGTATTTGCCTACTATAAAGTCCTCAACGACGCCGCGCAAGATACTCCCTGGGAGCGCAATTAATGCGTCTGTCAACAACGTGCGCTAACATTTAAAATTGCTCATATCATCGGCCGCGCCGCGTTCTACAACCGGATAATTCGTGATTGAACAAATGGCGATCGATACACACCCATCGGATCGAAAGTTGATGGGTGTGTATCGATGAGGACAGGTGCACGCGTGGTTGCTCTATTGTTACAAGCAAACACGTGCATGTCGACATCCTGCTTAATCTGTGTACATTTTACAGAGACCTAATGAATACGTGAAAAAAAAAACAGGAAACGTAGTCGTTGAAAGTACAAAGCTGTTTTTGGGTTTGTCCATTCGATGAGGATGTATGGAGGTCGCGGTTAATCGGACAAGAAAACAAAACCTTATCGATTGGCCAATTGGTTTCCATGACTGAAGGCCATCTGATTGTTTTTTTGTTTTTTCATGACTTCGTCAATGGAAGATAGAATTTTAGCTTCCATGGCTAGAATTCTAGCCTAATTCTCCTAGAGAGTATATCTTTTTTTTTTTTTCTTCTAAGGTAGAAGTACCGTTTTTGGCCTCTTTTGGTACAATCGTGGCCACCAAGTTCAAGAAGATTTAGTTGCTTACGTTGTTAAATAAAACAAAAATGGGCTTGAATAGGTATCAGCATTAAAATATGGAAAAACAAATATTTCAAATTAATTACAGTGGAAATGGCCACAAATGGTACTTCTACCCTATGCCAGGATCCAAGTACTCCAAGTGTGCAAACAACGTCGCGCCTTAGGAGTACAAAAATAACCGCCACAAATTTTCGTTGAATTGCGTCGAGACGCTATTAAGTCTCTTCATAATTGAAAATAGATCTTAATTACAGCGGTTTAATGACAGCGATTTGATTAATTCGCTGTAATTAAACCGCAAAAATAAGCGTGTTTTTTCGACGCGTGATAAAAATTCCAGGAGATAAGTGTTTTGAAACGAAGCACACGTTTTTCGCGTGTGTGCGTCTTACACACGTAACCGAGCAAACAGGACACCAACAAGCTTTTCGAATTTGGACGTCTTCCGGACAGATGTACGTACACGAAGAGGAACTACAGTATTCATTCCCAGACTTGAACGCAGAGGAAGACGATAAGCAAGCTCGTGGTTGATTCGTGCAATTCGTTTTTAATCTAACTGCATAATTGCAACTCGTCATTTCTGTCCGTCTGTAGAGGAAACCCGGGTCGAAAGTACCAGGAATCAGGCTCAATTTGTTGTACACCAAACAAGAAAGTGTGGAGGCTCTGGGCGATCAATGACGTTTGAAGGTCAAAACATTAGCTACTTTGTCCATTTCATTCCGGAATCCGGAAGATCATTGAAAAATTGTTGCCTCTGGCACCAGCTGTCGAACCAATTGTAACAGGTCCAGGATCAAATGTAACAGGTTCTCGTTTTAATCATATCATGATTCAGCTGATCAGTTACATTTTTCAGTGTGCACTTTCTACACAATTAGATATATTTTATAAAATGATTATTATTATAAAATTGTTATTATTATAAGATTATTATTATTATAAAATTGTTATTATTATAAAATTATTATTATTATAAAATTGTTATTAATATAAAATTATTATTATTATAAAATTATTATTATTATTATTATTTTAGATATATATTTTTTTGGTAGAGCAACCAAGCCGAAATTCGCGAACAAATCAATTTTTTCTATAGCAATCAATTTTCTGTTTGATCTAAAACTGACACCGTTGCTTGAAAAAAATGATGCAACGGCTACCAAAATGAACAGCACTTTTATCGCCGATAATATTGATTGATCACCAATATTGTTAGAATATCAAATATTGTGAATGAATTTCAACAATTACTAATAATGTTGCGATAATTGATAAGAATAGTTCAATCATATTTGTAAGTCCCATCTACCCCCCTAGGGCAAAAAAACGCCCTAATTATGCGTGTTTCATTTATATTCCAGTGCTCGGTGGATCTCATTTCCGACAGTACATTTTGAGAAACATGCCGCCAATCTGAATATTATTTACGCTGTGATAGGAGATGCGATGCTCGTTATTAAAGTACACATCGCCATCAAAGAGATAATTAATTGCCACACGGGAGGTTTGTTGACTCTACTCTACGTCATTACTTTAATTCCACAAAAATATTATTCCGGTCGGTATCTTCGTCGACTGTACGCGATGCCTGTGAGCATCTTACCTTCCCTGACAACACCAAAGGGTCCATTTGTGAGCATTTAGTACACTAAAGTCCAATAACTGGGTTTCCATTTTTAGGCTTATGATGTCCAAAAAAGCATTCGTTGTTATGGGTTCTAATCTTAGTATTGCGCCTGCAAAAATTAGACTGCCCATTCAAAAGCGTACTTTTTGATTCCTACATGAGACCTATACCTTGACGTCCATCCGGTGTTATCAGGGCTTAAGGGCATGTGAAATACCGACTGCGGTAATAAAAACTGTGATGAACGTTTTTTGTGCATATTTGCATTTACAGCTAAAAGAAGAAATGTATTCCCTGCACTGGTGAAATCCGCAGGGAATGAATTTCTTCTTTCAGCTGTAAACGCAAATATCCGTCAAAAACGTTCATTAAAGTTTTCGATGCCGACTGGGCTCGACGTGAATGTTTCACATCGCCTTAAGGCCAAATTCACTTTCTTGCGGTATGAGCATTGAACAAAGTCTTACTTGAGAGTCTCTGGGCCTTCAGGGGTCGCTGAACTCGAGTCGGGCGCTTGAATTACACGAGAAGATAACATGTGCGGGTTTCAGGTACGATTATGCGTCGTCAAGATTTATTATGCAACCTTCGAACAGCAATTACTAGATTACACGAGTATACAAGTTTCCCTAAATCTAGGTTACACCCGGACTCCTTTTAATCACTTTGTTTGAAACTTTCGCACAAACTATTGTACGCCGACGATCCAAGGCCGTCTTATAAATATGTGCGGGACTGGATACGATAAAACGCTACGTTTGTCTAGAACACTATCATTCGCATTGTCACGTACGCTCTTTACATAACAAACCGAGGAACAAATCGAGCCCGCACGCTCGACAGTCAAGGTTGAACAAATCGTCTAATCGAGGTCAGTCAATACAAAAAAATCAAACAATCCTCTACTTAATACGTATATTATTTACAACGAGTGTTAATTGTACAAAATATGGCCTGTGGTTGTAGGTGTTAGATATATTGATTATGGATATGTACGACTTTTTTTTTTTTCTTCTCTTTTTAGTGTTCATTGAAGAATTATGACCGATGTAGACTGTGTAGCCTGAAAGACGATTTCTTGTGTTCTTCGACCAGTAAACATTTTAAAAAATCGTCTGCTTAGTAGGTATTATTTACAATGAGTGTTAAGTCTATAAAATATGGCCAGTGTTTATAGGTATTAGATAGGGGAGACCGGGGTAAAATGGCCCCCTAAGCAGAAAATGGCTCTATGACAAAACGCAAAGTGTTTTTTTTTACTGCTTTTCACTCAAAAATTCGACATCAATCATCAATTCTGAGCGTCGACAAAAAAAAATGTCGGTGTAAAACGGCCCTCCCTCAGAATCCAGCACAAATATGAGTTAGTACACAAAAGGCTACCGATCGGCATGAGTGTTGATTATCTGGGTCTTTTACTAAAATGTGTCATAAAAGCACATTTTAGTCGTGACGGATTCGCCGTACAGGCAAGAATTGATGGACAAAAAAAACTGTTGCCGAAGAAGCCCGCGAATTAAAAAAAAATCACGGAGGACGGCGGGAAAAAAGTTTTGACGAAGAAGCCTCAAAACTTACGACGAAAATGGGAGCCCATTTTGCATTAATTTTGTTTGTTTTTTCGATGATCAAAAAAAGGGGGGCCCGTTTTACCCCAGAGGCCCGTTTTACCCCGTCTTCACCCAGAGAAATCGTTCTGATGGGATATATTCGAAACAAATAACATTTATCTGAATGATGAAATAAATTGAATCGGCCATTAAATAAATTATTTACTTAATTTATTTAATTCGAATAAATTTTAATTTATTTCAAATAAATTTAATTTGTATCGAATAGATCCCATCAGAACGATTTCTCTGGGTGTTCCCCTATATTAATAATGGATAAGTACGACTGCGTTTTTTTTGTTTCTTCTCTTTTTAGTTTTCATTCAAGAACCATGATCAATATATACTGTATAGCCTGAAATACGGTTTCTTGTGCTCTTCGACCAGCCTCCAGTGATTCTTTTCAGCATCGTGAAGCAACGAAGGTCACGGGCGCAGGGAAACAACGAGTAATCGTGGTACCTCCTGCCGTTCCACAAATCCTATCTCTGATAACGATTGCGATTACGGGGAATGTCGCGGTTCACGTTGTGCCGGCGTATGGTGTTTATACCCTGGGCCACGACGTCGCATTTCGTGCCCCGAGTCAGCTCATCAACGTAATCCGCTTGGATGCGGAAATTCGTTTGACTCGGACTCATGGAGCCGGTCATGAATTTCTGGAACGAAACTGTGATCACCCAGAGCTCCGCGTGGCCGTTTGACGGTGTCACGATCTGAAACACAAACGAGAATTTCATTAAAACGTCGTGATTTGCATCGTAGCGGATGAAACCGCTTTGTGGTTCGAGGGGCTTTCGTCGCGTATGCCATTTTTTCGTTACCTTCACTCCTGAAGCGAACTGCAGGGTTTCACTGTCCACCGAGATTTTTTCAATGTTATCTCCACCGAAATCAGGATAATCCCTGCTGTTCCAGCAACCTATCGCCGTGTCGGACATCAAGCCGAAGAACAAGACGCCGTTTTTGTCCATCACCTCGGCAGCAGATTGTGACGATCGCTCTTTAGCGAACGGTCTGAAGGACCTCGCTGCAGCTTCCGGATTGTGCTCGAAGATACTGGAGTTTCTGAAATGTTGAGAATACGCGTTTTTAATTACGATAAAAGTGATTATTGATGTTTGGGGCAGACGATTTTGATAAGAAATTAATATTGTGTTTAATTTTTATATTCATATACGCGCGTCACATAATTATTAAATGTTAATTCGTTACATCACATTTTCATCACATTTAGTTAATTATTAAATGTAAATTCATTACATTCAATAATGTAAATATAATATATGTAATGTTAACTATTAAATGTAAATTCATTACATTCAATAATGTAAATGTAATATATGTAATGTTAACTATTAAATTCATTACATTAAATAATTACGTGACACTACCTTCTTTAGACCAGGAGTAAAAAGATTTATATTTTACTTAATTAAACCTATGATAAACATTTCGTAGCGGCGAACCTCCTGGTTACCAGACGATTCATCAACCGATGTAAATCGTTTTACAGTACGTATTTTTTATGTTTTGTACGTCAACAGCCTCTAAACGAATTCCTATGAGAAATGATCGCTATCTTCCTGGTACTCATATGTCATATGTCACTCATGTCAAACCCGCCGTTAACGACAGGTGTCACATACGTCATTTTGACACTGCATTTTCTTCACAGCGAGGAAAGAGCGTTCAAAATGTCCTCACCCCACCTCAATTTTTCCGAAGTGAAGGAACGAAAATCTGTGCTGAACGCGGTGAATTGGGGTGTCCGGGGGCTCAACCCCCAATGGAGTTGAGGAGCGACACCCCTCGTCAGTGGATTGGGGGAGGACAAAGTTTCCCCATCTACGACGCAATTTTTTTTGTTGCAATCTCGAGGAAATTGTTTTTGGAAATCAATCCGTATTCAACGTCGGCGTAATAGTGATTTCAGTGCCTCCGGAAATAAAACTAGACATTTTTTTAATAATAAATCCATCTTCAACGAGACAACTAAAAAAAATGCCCATGTGAAGCATAATTTAAAACTACGCCAATCGCCTTTTGCTTCCTCTGAACAAAGTTGACAAAAATACGGAATCCATCTGGTAGGTTTGAATTTACAGCCTTGTTTTCAATATCTAATTCCATAAATTTTGAATATCATTAACTATGCAAACGATTGAATGTTTCTGCTCAATGAACTTATATTTGCACTACATAGCATGTTTGCGTTTCGCAATTTATTAATGAGCTAATCTATTCTCGAGTTTTAAGTTTCTCGACACGTGGAGCCGTTCCCGAATTATAAGAATTTAATTAAACTAATTACGTATGTGTTTTCTTTCATCATTTTGAAACTGCTTTTTTCTGCTTTGACCAAATACTATGTCAACCAACATTAGTCATAACTACGCTTACCGTGAAAATGTTAATTTAACAGCTTTAAATTCGTTCAAGTGAACATAGTTAATTAACTGTTTTCCTCATAGCACACACGCGTGCGCTTGAAACTCTCGCAAAAACATGTTGTCCGCAAACAAAACTTCCTTTATGAGGAAGCAAAACAACAATTTAAGGTGCCCAGTTTATTTTGTATAATTTCTCGTTTATCGTTTTATTCCAAGGGTATTTATTCAGATGTTTCTTTTTGCCAGGACTTTATTTTCGTCGCATATCTTTTCTAACTTTGTTTTCCTTGCGTGTTTTTTCCATGCAGGCTTTTTCAGTACTTCGCCTTTTTCCAAGGCGTAACAATAAAACTTGTTTTTTTTTTTAACCGGCGTTTTGTCCACGCGACAAAATTTCCACACCGAAAAATAAGAAAGTTTCGGAGAATTTTTATTATTTTCGAAATGGAAAATATGAATAACGACATTTCTACACATCCTTTCAGCGAATCCTTGTATAAACGTTATTATCTTTTTTTTCTTAATTATTTTCTTTTCTTTAAAGGATGTTCTTCATGCTACATTAACGCTAAATACCATGGTAAAATATTAATAATTTGTGTTTCAAATGTATTAAACCAAAGTATGTAAAAGGGATTTTCTCGTTGATATAAATAAATAAATAAATAAATAAATAAATAAATAAATGAATGAATGAATGAATGAATGAATGAATGAATGAATGAATGAATGAATGAATGAATGAATGAATGAATGAATGAATGAATGAATGAATGAATGAATGAATGAATGAATGAATGAATGAATGAATGAATGAATGAATGAATGAATGAATGAATGAATGAATGAATGAATGAATGAATGAATGAATGAATGAATGAATGAATGAATGAATGAATGAATGAATGAATGAATGAATGAATAAATAAATCAATAAATCAATAAATCAATAAATAAATAAATAAATAAGTAAATACACAAATAAAGTATCAAACAATGGATATCTGCATTTCTGTGCAATAGTGGATTACCTGATGACCGAAGTGGCAACCCAGGACTCGACGCGACTGGCCATTGAGTGGAAGAAGAGAGCTCGGTCGCCGTTGGGTGCGACAGGACCAAGCGCAAGTCCCAAAATCCCGTCCATGAGATCAAAGGACTCGGCGTTGATGGTGAAGGTGCCGTACGGCGGATACGGATAGAATAGGTTGTTAATTATGTTCCAGGACCTCGTATTTCTGTGATCGTAGACAATCAAGCTGAAACCCGTGACGTCGGCTATGTAAACGTATGTGTCCAGGCAGAGGCCTCCAGCGTCACGGATGTCAACGACAGGTGTAACGAAGAGGGAATTCTCCGTGTACTGGTTACGCGGGAACACGTAACGATGCACCAGTTTGTTGGTCGTCAATGAAAACAGGAGAAGCTGAGGAGGGCAGACTTGACGCGTGCCGAGTTTCCCTGTGTCCAGGACCCACAATCTTCCACAGACATCGATCTGCAATTAATGATTACATTGTAATTGGATATAATCTATGTTGGGATCTGATCTAATAGATGAAATCTAATTTATGTTTCGTACGGAGCGCCGATGCATTCAAATGACTTATAAATCGACCTCCCAATACTATTTTTGTCATGATATCAATTTTTCGTCTACGTATATGTAGATCATTCTGAAGTCGTATATCATGCAATGGAAGACAGTTTTGGAATCTTTTTCAACCAACAGTGGTATTATGCCGATAACGATTCCATGATATTTTTTATAATATTTATGAAACAGGTTTTTGGTCTATACTACATGGTTCCCATACATTTTATTTCAGAGAACGTGGATTTCGAACCCATTAGAAGGGATTTCTAAGAAAATAACATTTTCGTCGTATTTTAATGTATTTTTCATTTTAAGATCCCGCTTGAGGATCTTGATTACAAATGACGACTCCAACTGGTCAATCAATTAATTTTAAAAAAGGCTGCAAAATAGAACCTCGCAAATTGCTTCCTCATTATTTAACTTTATTTTTCTACATCACTTATGGACGTTTTTTCTAAACCACTTTTCACGTTTTGGTCCATTTTTCGTACGCTGACATGAAAATCTCGATAAACATAAATCAGATGAAAACAAAACTTCCGCATCAAGTTAGAAATTCATCAGCCAGTCAGATTCGTCGAATTTTTTTATCTCAAATAAATCGTGAAAAAAGTGAATAAGCCTCCAGAGTACTGATTAGAAATTCGTAAACAAAAATTGATTTTCGTCGCGCAATTTTACTCGCCTGAATTCTGTAAACGCTGACGATGCCCGAACAACTGTCAGTCACGCGTTGCCATTCCCAATTGGGGTACGGAGCAATTATGGGATTGCCCTCGGAAGACTTTAAGTCGGTCACATAGCCAAGTGTCGCGGGCACACCGTCTTGGAACCGAGGTATCGTCACGAAGACAATGGAACTTCTGTTGTCTGCGAATCGAGAGAGGTAATTCATGAATTACGGCATGGTTTGCTTTCTAGCTTATTTACCCCCCAAGTAAAAAAATTATATGAGGTTTGTATGAAAGGCTTTATGTACATAAGCTATATGCGAAAATGGACATATAGAATTTTCATATATTTTGTATAATCTTTATGAAATAAATCGATATTATATGGTTAAATGCTGCCTATAATTTTGCAGAATTTCTTGATAGTATATACAAAGTATATACAATATATTTGTCTCCATAGTTCTATAAATCGCAATTGATTCTATAATTTCATATAGATTATACTAAACATATGAAAATTCTGTATGTTCACTTTTGCATATAGCTTGTATATAAAGCCTTTCATAAAAACCTCATATAATTTTTTTACTTGGACAGTCTCCCAGGAGACGGGTAAGTATTAATAAGCTGGTATAATCGTCATCGTAAAATCCGAGTGCGGAAAAACCTTGAGTTATAAACGCGCAAATAGTAATTAGCGAAGATGTAGTCACGTTAGTCGTGGCTACGTTAGATTTTTTTAATTCTCGATATCCCATGAAATATGAAACACGTACTTCCCGTGTAGACATCGACGTCTATCGGCACCGGCTTTCCGGGAAGAAAATCGCCGGATCTTATTGCAGCCTCCCGGACGCTCTGACTCGGAAAAGCAAATTCTAACGCCTTCCACGAGAAAACTTCCCGCAACTTTCTGTTTGTGGGACTCCGTGCTGCTGCGTCGCTCGAAGACGCTCCAAGACACCCGAGAAGAATAGGGAGAAGAAGCGGTCGGAGACCGCAGGACTGTCTCAGCCTCATTGTATCAGATTACTGTGGAAATAATTAGAATTAACTGTTAGTGCGAACTAAAACATTCCAGAAAGGGGAATAATTTCTTCGTTTTATCGCTCATCGAGATTCTTGAAATTTGATGGAGAAAAAAAAATGCATCATATAAAAATCTACGATTCAACAATACTAAAAATCGCATCACCTTAGGGTTTACGTGCTTTTTGAAAATTGCGAAATTTGATATGCTTTTGGTTTTATTTTATTTTAGCTCACAAAAAATATGTAGCGCTGAATATTTTTTTACAGGCTTTTGGCAAAAATTTTCTTTTACTTAAAATTTTAAGCTGACAAATGCGGTGCTCAATATTTTTTATAGGCCTTTGGCCTTTGTTTTACATTAAATTTCAAGAATCTCGTTGAGTAATAACATTTTTGAAATATTCCCATTTTTTAACAGGTTTAATGTGTATACGTTGGTCGCAATAATCCCCGCACACTTCCTAAGACTTCGGGATCAAAATGTACCCCCCTAAAAGTAAAAAATCGGTGCCACAACGACTGTTAGGAAATTTCGTTTCACCGCACTATCACTCGCAAAAGTATTCCATCGACTAATGAGCTCGGGTTAATTCATGAACGTCACAAAGTTAGTCAAGTGTTATTTGCTTGCATAAATCGATGACAAGATCTTATCTTCACTGAACAAACACAGTCGACAAACGCGTGGCTCTTGACAATCGCACCGCTTTACTGCACTTAATTCTGGATTAGATTCATTTGCACCAAAAATGTCAATAGATGACATTTCGTGATAAAAAAAAATTACGACACCGAGAATGTGTGATCGAATGTATGATCGATTCTGCTAGGCGACACGTTGAGACGATAACAATTATTTGACAATTTATCCCAGACATTTTTCTTCATTTATGATGACGATAAATATTTAAAAATTCTTCTGTGTCTTGAATAAAAAATGATTGTGGAATGTTTTACTTTGCCAAAAATTCGTATTAAAGAAATGAAAAGTCAACGAACTCTCGGGTTTTGATAATTGCGAAGCTCTCTTAAATTCATATCTTAATTAATTTTACGGGCGTGCAATGAGATATCGGAAGATAACGAAAAATTCGACGACGACGATTTACGAAAACGACAAATATTCGAGTCATTTCTCTCAATATTTTGCCAGCGATTGCGAGATAAAACAGATAATGCTGACAATGAAAAATTTAGCGTTTATATGAAGTATAAATATAAGTGACGACGATGCATATTCTGATATCTTCTTTGTCGTTTTGTCGAAAACAAATATTGTATGACGTTGTATGACAAATGTTGTGTGACGTTCAGCATATTGATGGGACAGGAATCTGGCAACGAATAAAAAATCAAATACTTCGTTACTAGTGCAAACTATTTTATTTTAACGCGTTACTAAATTTCAGTTATTCTGACCGTCACACAACAATGTCTGCCTTACTTTCAATGCGATGGTCAGAGATGTAGCAGAGACGATTTTGGATTAATAGTAACGTTACAGCTTAAGGGCCAGAACTAAGTGAAGAGTGTTTGGTCGAGGATGATGAGTAGGACTGATAGGCCGCTGGCGGAGCCTCAGGGCCCAAGCGTTGACATCGCGCTGAGGCTGAGCCGCACGTGCGCTGAAATGCTGCACTGAGGTTGATAATCTCGGGGTCAGTTCGTGAGAAGCGCGCCTGGGTATTTGCTCGATCAGCATAAGATAAGATACTGATTTTACGAAGCGTATGACAAATATAAAATTAAGGGACCGTTACGGTGTATTAAGATTGTAGGAGCGGTACAGTCCCACCAAACGTAAGTTATCGAAAAAAAATTCCTACACCTCTCGATGGGACATAAATCTGAAAAATCGAGCACATTGAAGGTACCAAAAACATTAATTTTGCATAATAATAATTCCCAAATTTCCAATCTAATTTTTTTTTTTTTTTTTTTTTCAAATGAAAATGTAGCTTATTATTTTCTTATTGATTTTTATGCAAAAAATGCAATTAAAAAAAATTCGACAAAATTCTGAAAAAATTCGTATGCACTCCAAAAGATTTCCAAATTATTTTTATTTGAAAAAAAAAACTTAAGTTGACGGTTGGCTTGTACAACAATTTTAATGACCGCCACCGTTTACAATTAAGAAGTCAATAGCCGGACGAATAACACCCAATTATTCATCCGGCAGAATATAGACCGCCGAACGATGGCCGTGAAAAAAAAAAATCTTTAAAATATTTCAATGACCGGTAACCCATTTCCGTCCCCACAGCGAGATTAATCGCGAGCAGTGGAAGACACGAGCCAAAACTTTTTAGTGCTCGTATTCCCACTTTTAACCTATCAGCAGCCATTAATAGCAAAAGTTCACTGTATAAACAGCACAGATGACCAAACACATAGCTTTTGATAATCGCGACGCTCCACTGACCTCATATCTTAATTTACGTCCACGTGCACCATAAGATATCAGCGGATATATTTACGAGTAAAAACTTTGTAGATAAAGAAAACCATAGAGTCCGAATATCAGTGGATAAAAAACCACAACAAAAAATACGGGTCGGGTGTTACACAATTATATTTTCATTCTCTCCATTTACAATGAAAAGCACTGAAAACGCGTCTGTATCTGTTTTCAGCGGTAACTGGGAAACGGAATAATGATAAACATGGAAAAAAACGAACTTATATGATGAGAATATCGTATATTTATGAGTAAAATGTTTGTCGATAAAAAAACCATAGAGTACGAATATCAGTGGCTAAAAAAGTCAGAATAAACAAATATATATGTGGGTCGGATGTTGCACAATTATATTTTCATTCCCTCCATTTACAATGAAAAACATTACAAATGCGTCTGTATCTGTTTTAGCGGTAATTATGAAACGGAATAACGATAAACATGCAAAACGAGAAGAAAAAAAAAACAATAGAGTACGATTATCAGTGGCTGAAAAAAGTCACAAGAAAAAAATATATATGCAGGTCGAGTGTTGCACAATTATATTTTCATTCCCTCAATTTACAATGAAAAACACTGCAAATGCGTCTGTATCTGTTTTAGCGGTAACTATGAAACTGGGAATAATGATAAACATGCAAAAAAAAAAGAAGAAAAAAAGACGAACTTATATGATGAGAAACCAGAGTGATTACGATGTCGATGCAAATTCTCGTAACTTTTTTGCCGTTCCATTCACTCGAGTCGGCACGGCGCGCAGCATCCGTTATTCTCGAGGCAACAGTGCGAGACAACAGCTCTTCTTGCTCGCGCCGTAAACGACAACAGTCCGAAAGACGGAGCACTAATTTTCGCGTTTTTTGCCCGATACACTTTCACCCCGAAGGAAACGAAACTAATTTACGTTGCGTTCGCCGCGACGATTTTCTCATCTCGCGCTCTGCCGCCGGAGACGCGAGACGCGGTGAGACGAGCACTGGAATCTGCGTTATCTGTGCGGGTCGGCCGGACTCTGACGATCTGACCGGTTGGACGGTCGACGACGAACTGCGATTTCGTTGTTCCCACTCGGTCACACGCCCACGGCTATCTCTCTTCTATTACGACTATCAGTACTTTTACTAAATCTTTTTTCGCCTCTCTTCATCCATCCGTCAATAATTGAGTCGCTTGTTTTTCCTCGCGAACACCTCGCGGTAATTAATAATACGCGCGCTTAACTATTGAGCCTGTTGCCGGATACTTACCGGTTATTTTCTTTTTTTTTTAAGTTTTTTAACGCGAGTAACTTTTGTTCGCCTCTGGAGCCGTCATAAGTCGAGTGGAAACTGAAGATGAGTCGGCGGTATGACTTGTATTTATCGTCTATTCCTTACCGCACATGTTGGTGATGTCAGAACGTTAAACAGACCTTCAATCTGCGAGGCAAATTTTTACGCCGTGCGTGGAGACGAGAGTTGTAAATCGTCATTAATTTAGGAAAAAAAATGTGTACGGTTTGTTTTGTTGGTGCGATTTAATAAATAATAAAATGTGTCGATTGTAAAATTATGTGTGAGGGTTTAATTAAATTGGTGCATAGATACCTTATTTTTAATCGACAATAGCGAATAACAGTAAAAACACTTTCATATTTCTACATTTTTTTTAGGAAAATTATCATGAAATTTTATTGACAATAAATATTTTTTGCAGCCATAAAAAAATGTACGCATTTTATTGTAATTACTCTATTACTATTAATTAATAATTGCAGAACGAGTTGTGCCATCAACTTTATTTTCTCAAAAAGATTTAGGGATTTATAACTTTGGTTGATACCATTTTCGTCGCTAATAACTGATTCAATAATATTATCTAAATTATTTCCTTGGAATTAACTTTTTTCTTTGTGTTTCCTCAAGAACGTCCACAACTTCGTGTTCCGTCTGCGCATCATCATTGCGAACCGTATCGTCATTTATGGGAGGCTAAACCGCGGGCGGAAAATCCCAAAACAAAGCGACGATTGAGGTGAATAAATAAGGATAACCGAATGATTACCGACATAAAGATTACACATTCCTGTACGAACGACATATAATGTGTGCTTATTTTTAAATCGTTAGCTTGTTCCACGTTTCCACGTTGCTAATACTTATAAATAGCTTCATCGAACATTTAGTTTATACCACTTTCATCGCCACGCGTGTGGCGATTAAGGTGTAGAGAAATTTCAAGGCTAACAAGAAGAATCGCCGTTTTATATCGTGAAAAGAATTTCGAAAGAGGTGGCGCAATATGTCCCATTGATTACGCATTAATTGTTCCGATGATGTCGATTGGCGAGTTCGATCGACGAGTCCTTGGTCCAGCGAGCCCACCCAACGTGAAACTTAAGGGGACATCGAGTCAGTAAAAAAAGTGTATTTTTATTGTAAGAGCTACTTTTTTCCGCACTGATGATTTTTTAAAAATTATTGTATTTTTTATTATTGCTTTTTTCTGTACTACGTGCAAAATAAAAATAAAACATATTTCTGGTGTTAAAGCAACCGGTGGATCCAGTAACAAAAAATCCTTCGCTTCGATCATACAATAATAGAATTATTTCAAATTATGTCATCGGTGAGGAAAAAAGTAGCCCTTATAATAAAAATAAATATTTTTGACTGACGCGGCCTCCTTAACGCCGCTTCGCGTCCCACGGAAAATCGCGACAACTCGGCACGTGTTATTTATAACCTGGCAGTTCAACCTCGAAAATGAGCTCCGTCAATTTATTCGAATTCCTTCGTCGCTCCTCGCGTCACGTAGGCTCTCGAATATTCATCATAATAATCAATCAATTGCATTTGAACTTGACAATAATTACACGAAAATGCGGTAAATACGTGACACGTGAAATGATTGTAATCATTTTTTTTTTTTTTCGTTTTACATTTTATTTAGGGTCGCATCGTAATTTTAGCTACCTTAAAAACATACCTGTTATTATTTGATAAAAAAAAACTTTTCACTCGTCAATATTGTCACCGCTTATAAATGTTCATTTTCCAAGAACAACAGAAACAATTCGTAAACTGCTGTTTCTGAGCGTTTTAAATAACTCTTCAAAAGAGGAAATACCGCGTTTACGTCAGGTCGTGAGGATATCTTACATACGTCAGCCATTATGACGTAGGATATCTTACATACGTGGCCATTAATGCGAACAGCAGCTATCATCATTAGTACAGCTGCGACGTATATCCGTGTCATTGATAGCAACGCACGCGATGCTGTTCGAGACGTGTCCAGCGCCGGATCCGAAATGCCAACGACCTCGAGTGTCGGTCAAGGAGGATCAACGGCATTTGCGGGCTCGGTCATCGCCGGTCATGGTCAAGGACGAGACTTCCCAGCCCCTGGCGACCAGGCAACCCGCATGTCACCTGAGCTCGAGGAAAAATCACGCGCCGCAGGCGTTCGTCGCAATCACACTGTGAAAAATGTTTGCGAATTTATATTACTGGAAACTCGATTTATCAGCTGATAAATTAAACTTTATACACGAGTGTGGTAAAATACCAAATTTGTCTAAAAGTCGATATTGTGAAAAGAAAAATTTTCGAGGTCAATTTTGGCGATTTTTGGTCCGGAGTCGAATCTACGATTTTTTACAAAAAAAATCGCCGCCAAAAAAATATTTATTTCAAAATCGATTAAAAAAGGTTGTTAACCAGTGTTTTCGGGGGTAGAATATGCGACTTGAGAATGATGGTATCGGTTAAAAGTAGATATTTTGAAAAGAAAAAAAATTGGGGTCGATTTTGGCAATTTTTGGTCCGGAGCCGGATCTACGATTTCTGACAGAAAAAATATTTTTTCCGTCGCCAAAAAAATATTTTTTTCAAAATCGATTAAAAAAGGTTAATAACCAGTGTTTTCGGGGGTAGAATATGCGACTTGAGAATGATGGTATAGGTTAAAAGTCGATATTTTGAAAAGAAAAAAAATTGGGATCGATTTTGGCGATTTTCGGTCCGGAGCCGGATCTACGATTTCTGACAGAAAAAATATTTTTTCCGTCGCCAAAAAAATATTTTTTTCAAAATCAATTAAAAAAGGTTAATAACCAGTGTTTTCGGGGGTAGAATATGCGACTTGAGAATGATGGTATAGGTTAAAAGTCGATATTTTCAAAAGAAAAAAGATTGGGGTCGATTTTGGCGATTTTCGGTCCGGAGCCGGATCTACGATTTCTGACGGAAAAAATATTTTTTCCGTCGCCAAAAAAATATTTTTTTCAAAATCGATTAAAAAAGGTTAATAACCAGTGTTTTCGGGGATAGAATATGCGACTTGAGAATGATGGTATAGGTTAAAAGTCAATATTTTGAGAACAAAAATCGGAGGTCACGAACAGATTTCTGAGGTTTGGCGAAGTTTTTCAGGCAGGTTTTTCTTTAAAAATAGAAACGACTCAAACTTCTCCTCTATTCAAATGTACTATACCAGTTTATGTAAACGGGCTTCTTTTAGCCGTAATTGAAGCAATTGATATCGACAAATAGTTTATTCAACTTTGTACACCATACAAATCTATTCGTAGAAAATTGAGCGTTAAATTGTAAACCCTGCAAGAAACTAACACACCGCCGACGAGAGACGCTAAGACCCTTCGTGAAGTCTCGCAGACTGCTGTAGGTCGCAAATGAAGCTCGCAGTAAGTTTCGACGCGAGGCTCGTCGTGAGAGTATAGTGCAAAATTAGCGATCGACGCCGGTAACTTCGACGTGCACGCGCGTCAAGGCGCCGACTGTGGAATTCACGACGTCAGCTAATTACAAATGCTTCGAATTCCACGTGACAAGTTTCGCGATCGTACTGCGCTGAATATTGTGCACTTTGACGTGCTTTTCGGCTATGGGAATGCATTTTTTTCCCCATGAAAAAGAAATATATACGAAAATATATCTGACGTATACAACTTTTCGGATGATAATGCGATAAAAATACATTTTTAATATATCTTAGATATATTTTTCGCTCGCGTATATTTTGTATATATCTTAAAATATATCTACGACACATGCAATATTTCGGAAAAGATATATCTTATATATCAAGAATATATCTTTTATATATCTCACATATACTTAATTTCCATATGGGTTTGTACGATTTCGGGTAGAATGAAATTCTACGGAAAAATATTAAAACTCGGTCTTGCACTGTACTCGTGGATCCGCATCTTGAGAAACTATTGTTAAAAGTTTTTTTTTGTTACGTTCTTTTTTGTACTTATGATTCTCGTTTTCTTCGTTTCATTTTACGCTGATAAAAATGAGATGTTCCCCGACTTAATTACAATGTTTTCTATCCTCTCAATGAAGCAAAGTATTATTATAAAAGTGGTATCCATAGTGAGGATTTATCTGGCGATGCAGCGTCGACGGTTTCGGCGGTCGGCCGTCCGGGCGAATCCTCAAGATGCGGATGTTTATTTCGCGTGGATCGACGCGTCGCATGAAGAATTTGTGGAATCTCGTGGTGAGCGCCCAAAGGTTGCCGTTGTCCCGGTCCACCCATCTCAGTTCCGCTGCGAACTGCAGCTGCTCTGGACTGTACGCTACGATCCTGAGGAAGGATAAGATTGATTTATTGAAACTTTTTTTTCGAAAATAAATTTTGAATTTTTTAAGGATGTAGGAGCGAAGAATATGAATTTTTTCAGATTTTTATCTAATCTTTGAAATTCGTACATTTCTTTCATACATAAAAACACAAATTTCAAAGATTAGATAAAAATCTGAAAAAAATTCATACGTATACAGAAAAATAAAGAAATCATTTTCAAGCAAAAAAAAAATCTTGGGTCAAGGAAATATTTGTTAAACAATTTTTTTTATCTTTAATTTCATCCTTAATTTACCTTATCCAAAGTACAAGAAACAGTAACTCCCAAAAATATAGAGGTAGAAAATTGAAAAAAGTTGGTTCTTCAAAGAAAAAATTTGCAAAGTACATCTTTGCACATTGCTGCCTCACTAATTTTCATTTATCACAAAGCTTCCTGTGTGAGGAACTCAAGATTGATAAGCAAGCTTCCACACAGAGGTGGCTTTGTGAAAAATGGAAATTAATGAGGAAGCAAAGTGTAAAGTTCTACTTTGTTGCATTCAGTCGGATCGACTTTCTTACCTCTGGGTATTGGTCTGAGGCTGCCAGGCTGCGATTGCTGTTTCCGTCAGTGGAGAGAACAGAATCGTGTCGTCGCGAGTGTCCACAGCCAAACCCAAACCTTGGCTCGATTTTCTGCCTACCAGGGTGACAGGAAGCTGCTCACCGAAAGCCGGAGGGCCAGCCTGAAGTGCCGAAGTTGGGACACTGAAGAGACGATCAGTGGCGAGGGGCTGGTAGTAAACCAGGCCTTGTCGGGGCGAAAATGACAGTCCAACAATTCCGTCAAAGAGCTCAAAAGTCTCACCTTGGATCTGCAAGAAAAAAAAAATTGATTACTACGATTATCACGAAGTCACAAGTCGAGACAAGACGAGACTTTGATTTTTTTTTATTCTTTGATTTTTTTTTAGACAAGACGAGACTTTGATTTTTTTCGAGTCTTGTTTCGAAAAAAAAATCAAGACAAACACCATAATCTCAATTTAGTCTCATCTCACAAAAAAAATTATCCATTGGTATTTTTGGTAAAATGACTTCAGGCTGCAGGGCAAGAATTTACTTCTGTTTAAATGCTGAAGCGATAGATAAACTCGACTACATTTTCCAATTTTTTGTAACAATGTATCGCCGAGAGTATCAATCGAAAGCGAGCCATACATTTCACAGACCAAAGAACGATCATCAATGAGAATGTTTGTCAAAAAGATATCAAGCCGCAAAACTGCCTCCTTTTTTGTTATCAACGCAAAGACCACTCAAGCATGTATAGTCAACACCACCGGATCCCATCGGCAGGAAGCGAAAAAGTTGACGAGTTATGAATGCGCGGAGCATAGTTAAGCATGGCACAGAGCAAGAAAGCCTTTCGCGCAAAGCGGGGAATCTGAGCACACTTTACGCTTCGTTAAATGCGCAAAACCGTTTTTCGGCGTTCAAAAAACCTCGTATGTCGCGTAATCGGGATCCGGGAACATCGAAGCATGAAGGACTCGCCAGCTCCTGTCGGTTGCACCATCGAACACAAGAAGTCCTGGAAAAATCAATGGTAAAATCAATCATTGCGAATCTTTTAACGGAGTGTCTGGACGTCCGGATACCGTACGAATTGTGTTATATTATTCGTCCGGAAAATTGGAAAAATTCACGTCGTGATCTCGACTGAACGCTTCGTATGTTTCGTGAAGTAGAAGCTGAAAATGTCCGCTTTAATACTGTATGTAGTGTTTTTAAAAAGAAAATCGTAAAAATTCCTTACTAAAGCGGAAAATTTCCGCCTTTTTTCATTAATTTTTCAGATAATTTTTTTAAATTAATTTTTCAGATCATTTTTTAAAATTAATTTTTCAGATAATTTTTTTTCATTAATTTTTCAGTTAATTTTTTTTTTTTTCATTAATTTTTCAGATAATTTTTTTCATTAATTTTTCAGATAATTTTTTTTTCATTAATTTTTCAGATAATTTTTTTTCATTAATTTTTCAGATAATTTTTTTTCATTAATTTTTCAGATAATTTTTTTTTCGTAAACTTTCAATTTCTGATGTACGATTAATCGGATATCCAGATACAATTTTAATCAATTTACAAGTTTTTACAAGCTGGACGAATAACCGTATATTATTCGCCCAGATACATTTTTTTATTAATTTTCAAGTTCTGATTGATGAATAATCATATACTACGGGTGGGGGTTAAAATTGCTAATGACCAAAATAGCGAATGGCTAAAATAGCATATTTCAAAATAATGAACGGTCTGAATCTAGAATGGCCATCAATACGAAATTCGCTATTTCAGCCATTTGCTATTTTGATCATTCACTATTTCGACCTACATCTTTATTTATATGGAATCAAAACAGCGAGTGGCTGAAATTGCGAGTTTCATACAAACGACTATTCTAGATTCCGACCGTTCATTATTCTGAAATTTGCTATTTTAGCCATTCACTATTTTTGTAATTAGCTATTTTGACCCCCACCCATATATTATTCATCCAGATACATTTGCAATAGATTTAGCAGTACAACTTCATGAAAATCCGTATTAGCGATAATTTTGCCACTTTCCGGACGACTAAGTCACACATTTTTATCCAGTATCCGGACGTCTAGCCACAGACATCTTTTGATCCCAAAACGTCTTTTAATCTAAAAAATCCCATCAACGTCTTCAATCCCCAAGTCTCACCTGGCCCAGTAGTGTCGGTCATGTAGACAAAAACGTCATCGCAGGTGGTGGCTGAAGTGTCGTCAATAACGAGATTGGTCAGCAAAGTATTAGGCCTCAAAACCTTGAAAGTGACAAGCAAAAAAAAAAGACATGAAATGCCATAGCAGGTCAGCAATTAATAGCTCCACGAGTCTAACATAGAAAGTGGTACCTCGCGTGGAAAGGTCACTTGACGGACAAGCTGATCCGTCTGGAGGTCGAAGACCAGTAGTTTCGGGGGACAAACGACCCTGAAGTCGTCGATGGAGGTGTTGATGCCGCTGTCGAGTACCCAAAGCCTGTTGCACCTGTCGGCTCTCACGCGATAGACGGATATGATTCCGGAACAGTTGAAGTCGCCCTTTCCAGCCTTGTGCCAGTCCCAGGACGGGTAGGCCTGAAGTTGCGGACTGCTGCCCAGCGGCAGATCACGCGATATGAAATTCAGGGTGGACGGAACTCCGGCGCGCAGTCTGGGCACGGTGACGAAGATTCGGTGCCAGGCCACTTCGATCCCGGTCGGGACGACATTCTCCGGGCGAAATTGGTCGAGAAACGCGGGGTCGTAAGGCAGGGCGAAGTCCAGAAGTGGCCATTGGGCTATCGTCTCGAGGACATCGGCCTGGATGGTGACGACGCTTAGGGATCCGAGCAGCACCACCCCCAGGATATTCCTGGTTGAGTATCCCATATGGAAATAAAGTATATGCAAAATATATAAAAGTGATGTATTTTAGATATACAAGATATATTATGTCCGAAAACTTCTATATGTCGGATATGTTTTGGGATGTATATGAAATATACGCGAGCGAAAAATATATCCAAGATATATCCAAAATAAATTCAAAATGTATTTTTATTGTATTATCGTCCGAAAAGTTCTATATGTCAGATATATTTTCGTGTATATTTCTTTTTTGGGGGGGGGGGGGGGGGGGGTAATAAACGTGGGTTGGATTAACGACTTCGTTATTGGCGAATGCACTTTCGATGCTGACTAATTTGCAGGCTAATTTGTGACTTTGTATGGCAGACAATGAAAACTAAATTTAGATGTGTTTTCTATACATTTTATGTAATTAAAATAATTACTAGATGATTCACCATTTGACAACAGGCGCCGCAGCGCCGGCAAACCCGTTTCGAACTTTTGATTTAATTTGAGATAACCGTATTTGTCCGTAACTGTCAGAGTTGCCGGGGACAAATGAACTTGGTCTTGGTCTGAGAGCCTCGGTCAATCATAGGGTGAAAGGGGTGATAATAACTGCGATATTTCGCGAGTTTCGAGATGTCTCGAGACGCCGACTATTTAGAAGGTGATTGTTTTTAGTAAATTTACATTAAAATTGAAGGTAGTCGTAAGTTGGACAGGCTCATCAAAAACATAAGTTTCAGAGAAAGTGTCGAAGATTTCTAGATGGGATTAAAATCTGAGAAAAAATCAAGCATCTTCAAGGTGCTGAAAAGATTGATTTTACATAATAATAATTCCAAAATTTTATTAATAAATTGACGCCTACCTTTTTTTGGAATTGAAAATGATATATCAATTTTTTGTTATACACTTTTTCAGTATTTTATCTAAGTGTTGAAAATTGGGTTTTTATGTTTGATCTGTACGTGTTTTTATGGCAGACGTATATCGAAAATTCGTGACTTTGCACACATTACAAATAAAAATATAAAACATAATGTTAAAAAATTAGACGATATTCTGAAAAAGTTTGAAACTTTTATCAAACTATTTTCATCAAAAAAGTTGTTTTTTCATCACAGTTTTCTAATACGTTAACAAAATAGCAAAAAACAAATTCATTATATTAACGTAACGTGCATACGTTAAGGTTAATATAATAAATTTTCGTAACGTATGTACGTTACGTTGAAGCCTGACACTTTGACGCCAGCAATATTTCATAATGGGTAAGGGAGCATAGGATCAACGTGACGCAATGTGACAAGGAGGAGGGGTTGTTCGAAAGTCTACAAACTTGCATTATTGATTTATGCAGACTAATTTGCGAAGTACTGGCTTTAAGAAGGCATAAAATCGGTGTGGCGAAATGTCGAAAGGGCGGAGCGTATAACGTGTCGTAATCAGAGTTAAGCGATCCCAGTCGACACGGATCTAACCACAGTGAGTTATAATTAATCACGAGAACGTTGGAGAGTAGGGAAGTTTAATTGGCCCCTGTTTGAATTTCAGTTTGTTCGACTGAGTTTAAAGTTGCCCGATAGACGCGGATGAAGACATCGGCGTGGCCAGGGGGGGTCTTAAAAACGCGCCGCTTTAGAATAGAAATGGCATTCGTCGAAGAAATATCGACACCGACTTTTCACAATTTTCGAAAAGAAGTGGCGTCGCTTACGCAACGACAACCGTTCGCTTTTCTAGAAGGCGTTTTTAAATTTGTTTCATAGTCATTTTAATCGCGTAACGATGGAAAATTTGCGTGTTTTTATTGAAATTGGCTTTATGCATAATTACGAAGTCCCGCCCCTCTCGAACTTTATTCTAAATGCTGAAAGGGCTTCAAAATTTTCGTAAGTCAACCTCTAAAATTTTCCGGAAGAATTCGTATGGCACTTTACTTTATCCACACCAGAATTGTAAATCCCTATTTTTTAAAATAAAGTTGATGTTAAAATTAGTTTTTAACGATTAATTAATAATAGCAACATGCAGTAATTACAATATAATGTGTACATTTTTTAATGGCTGCACCGAATATTAATTCTCAATAAAATTTCACGGCAATTTTCCTGAACAAATGTAGAAACGCGGTTCCGATTTTTAATTCTAAAAAGGAGAAGCAATTGTAAAAAAAATTCTTTCGGAATGCATCAACCGAATTTTTCAATTTTTTCAAGAAAATCACCACGAAATTTTATCGACATTAAATATTCTTCGCAGCCATTAAACAATGTACACATTACATTATAATCCCTCAATATTATTACCAGTAATTATTAATCACAAAGTCAATTGTGCCATCAACTGTATTTCTAAAAGATTCAGGGTTTTACAACTCTGACATCAACCGCGAGTCAAAATAAGAGACTGGCTCGATGACCAGCGGTTTTTTCCCCTGAAATTCCGCAAGACGCCTTCCCGCTGCACTTTTTATCCGACAACACGACATTCGCATTACTTTCTACGGTCGGTGAGTTCCGCGCGCGCGTTCTGGTCACCGTTTCATAACAATCATTAATCGCGCAGCCTTCGCGTGACCGCGAACTACGATGTAAAAAGAAAGTCATACCGCGCTCGGCTATCGCGGACCCCCGGCGATACTTCCGACGGACATATCTGCCGCGGCTTCCACGCGACTCGCATGCGTCGCATTATTCAGCCTCGATTATTACCGTCATCGTCGGAGCACCGACGTGTTCATCGTCGCGGAGAGCGCGGAAGACGAGGCCGAGACTGACGGACGCGCCGGTTGATGTTTTGAAAATATCGAAGATCGCCGGACAATCGATGAGTCGTTCCGATTGTTCGTTCAACATTTCCAGCGCAACGCGGACTATTGAGATGTCAGCGAGTGACTGCAGTGTGTCGCAATTAAATATAGCTTTCTCGGAGCTCGATATACAACGCGCGTAATTAGAGGTGAACGGGGAAATCGCAGACACTAAGAATTATTTCCTATATTTTCTGCGAATAAAACGTCTGTTCTGCCGAAAAGGAATGGTTATTGAATACTTCGTCAACTGTTGCTGAAAAGAGCGATGGTGTAGGTTGAAAGTCGATATTTTGAAAAAAGATATTTCTGAGGTCGATATTTTGAAAAAAGATATTTCTGAGGTCGATATTTTGAAAACAGATATTTCTGAGGTCGATGTTTTGCAAAAAGATATTTCTGAGGTCGATTATTTTGAAAAAAGATATTTCTGAGGTCGATGTTTTGCAAAAAGATATTTCTGAGGTCGGTGTTTTGCAAAAAGATATTTCTGAGGTCGATATTTTGAAAAAAGATATTTCTGAGGTCGATGTTTAGAAGAAAAAAAAATTCTGAGGTCCATATTTAAAAAAAAAGATATTTCTTGTGAAATTGAAGCTGAAGAACCGAAAAAGACATGAATAATGATTGGATGTGATTTTACGGACTGTAGCTTTCGGAAAACCTTATTTAAATTGCCTCAATTAAATCCTTATAAGCAAACGAGTGTATAATCGAAAAATCATTAGAGTTTTATTTCATGTACTATATGGGTTTTTAATTATACTAATATATGGGTTTTAAATTTATCTTGGTTTAATCGGTACGGTGTATTAAATTAGTTGATCATCATGTAAATAAGCTGACAGAGGAAAAAAAAGTTCGATATAATCGCTAGCTTATGCAAAATTAAGATGACAAGCGTTGCCCGGTGGCCGTAGTTCCCCCGTTCTCATGTACGCGTAGCACGCGCCGTCGATTACGGGAACTTCTAGTGTAAGAGTTCAGTGCACAGCTCCTTGCGCTGAACATTGAACCAGATTCACCGCCGGCAGCGGCGACTCGGGATTGACGTGCGGTAACGTCTGACGCACCGACACTCTCGCCTAATCAGGCAAAGTCACGGGCAATTATGACATTATTGCGTTCAGTGGCGTCCCGGGTTGTTGCACCCTCTTTACTTCGCGCGAAAATCTCAACGTTTTTTTTTTTTTTTTTTTTTTTTTTAACTGTCTTATCAGATGTCACGGAATAAATTCGCATTTTATTGTTCGTTTTTCTTTCAGGAAACAGGAATAATTTATGCGTAGTCTTGACATTAATATTGCATTTGAAGATGAAAAATATTTGGCGACGTCTTGGAGCGATAAAAACGCTTGGCTTTCGTCACAATTAATGTTTACTCGATAATTCATGTTTGCCTCACGCGACAGTCAAATTCACGCGATTTCACGTTAAAAAATCTCTTCTAGAATTATATTTAAAACTCCAAAAAAATCACCAGACGACCTCCAAAGTAAATTTCGCTGGCAATTGAAATAGGAAGAAGCAGTGAATAAAGATTGAATGGTATTTAAAAAGTGGAAACCTCAAAGCATTTACTTAAGGCGCACGCAGACACAATTCCTACGGAAGACAAAAATTAAAGTCACTGATTTTTTTTCCCGACATTTTAGACTTACCTCATGCCGTCCAACAAAGTCTTACAAGGAATAAAATTCTCACAAAAAAGCCGCGACGTAACCGAAATAGTCGTATAAGTACTCTGGGTTTGCGGAAACGAAATAAAATAAAAAATATATTCGCACGATGGTCTGTTATCGCGAGCACGATGTGTTCTCCACTGTGTGAGTCAGGTACCACTGACCGCCGTAAATACCGAGGGAATCTATTCCCTCGAGATTCCACCAAACGTATATAAAACAACAGAATAAACTTGTTCAAACGAAAGTATATCATAATGAAGCAAGTGCAACGTCCACGTGATTCGCACTCATTAATTATCGCACCCGAAAACAATCCGCTAGGAAAATCATTTTCGCACTTGTTGTTCTCACTCGCAATGTGAAGTACAAAAACAATACATCAAACTAATAAACCTACCACATGTTTTTTTTGCCCAACAATGGAAAAACAGTCGACTTTTTCGTGGGCACTTAAAAATAAGTATGTAATGTTAATTGTGTTAATTTCGCTCGAAAGTATCAGGGATGAACAAATATCCTCTTTTGATTAAGGAGGCCGAGACAGTAAAAAAAAAATTATTTTTATTATAAGAGGTACTTTTTTCCTCACAGATGAAAAAAATTTGAAATAATTCTACTATTTTAGGATTGCGGTGAAGGATTTTTTTGTCACTGGATCCAGCGGTTGGGTCAACCGATGCAGAATGAAAAACCCATATTTCTGCTGTCGATGCAACCGGAGGATAATGACAAAAAAATCCTATAAGAATACAATTATTTCAATCTTTTTCATTGGTGAGATAAAAAAAAATAATAATAATAAAAAAAAATAAAAAAATAATAAAAAAATAAAAATAATCTTTTCCGACTGACTCGACCCCTTAAAAAATTCGCCACCGTGAAACAAGTCTGAACGTCGAACACGCGTGCGCAGCTTTCATTTCCCAAACTAATTTCCTAATAAAAACCATTTTGGCACTTGTCGTTCTCACTCGCAACGCCTAGTACAAAAACAATTAATGCGCCGAACCCACCACAAGATTAATTAATCCAATATACCCACCACATGATTATTTAATCCAACAACGTAACCAGTAAACTTTCGCGTGCGCACTTTTGAAAATAAATATTTCACGTTAAACGTGCTGACGGACGATTTCGCTTGAAAGTATCGGGGATGAATAAATATCGAATATTCGGGCAGAGTATTCGCCACCGTGAACCAAGTCTCACTGAACGGCGAACACGCGTGCGCTGCTCTAATTTCCTAACGTTCTCCACCACCGTGCAAAGTACGATCTGCTTGTGCCGCGCGACCGAGCCCTACGTCCCGGTAGTCGGGGGAGACAGAGAGAGAGAGAGAGAGAGAGACGACGGAGGACAATCGAGAGGTATCGAAACAGGTACACGCCTCCCGCTTTGAACACAGAGCCGAGTGGTACTCACGTAAGAAGCCAGTCGCGCGCTTTTCCCCCGGCACGTTTTACCCACCCGTGGTTGCGCTCACGTGCGAACGCGCATACATTCAGGCGATCGAGAGAGCGCCCTTCTCCGTCCGGTCGCACGCTCGCGTCCCGATTCCTCCGACGCCGCGCTGTCGAAAATACTCGACGGGGCACGACGGCGACTCGCGAAACCCCGACGCACACATCGGAGCACGAAAAATCAAAAATTATTTCGCGTCGAAAAAACCTATGTGGCCCCGAAAAAAAAAATCTGCTTAAAACATATCCATTGTGGAAAAGATCCTGCCTTGAAGATGCCATGTGAAAAAAATCCTGCCTGAAGATTCGCAAACCTAAAATATGCCGTGTCAAAAAAATCCTGCCTAAAGATCCTCAAACCTAAAAAAATCCTGCCTAAAGATTTTCAAACCTAAAAAAAATCCTGCCTAAAGATTCTCAAAACTAAAAAAATCCTGCCTAAAGATTTTCAAACCTAAAAAAATCCTGCCTAAAGATTCTCAAACCTAAAAAAATCCTGCCTAAAGATTCTCAAACCTAAAAAAAATCCTGCCTGAAGTTTCGCAAACCTAAAATATGCCATGTCAAAAAAGTTCTGCCTAAAGATTCTCAAACATAAAAAATCCTGCCTGAAGATTCGCAAACCTAAAATATACCATATCAAAAATTCTGCCTAAAGATTCGCAAATCTGAAATATTCAATATTATAGAAATCCCATTCAATTAAATACTGCATAAATATTAGCAGATGTAATTTGTCTAATTATAAGGCGCTCTTGCCGGTACAGTCCCATCAAACGTGAGTTTCAGATAAAATTTCGATGTCACTTCTCGATGGGACAAAAATCTCAAAAAATTCGCACATGTTCAAAAAAAGGAAAAATTATTTTCATATGAAAAAAATTGGACAACCGGATGATTTGTTAAACAATTTTTTTCATGAATTTGTTAATAATATTCTGATATTATTATTACGCAAAATCAATTTTTTCAGTATCTTGAATATGCTTGACTTTTTTCAGATTTTTCTCCCATCGAGAAGCGATCGAAATGTTAACTGAAACTCACGTTTGACGGGACTGTACCGGCAGGACAGCCTTAATTATAGACAAATTACATGTCTAAATTAAGGTTAAGGTACAAATTACAGTAATTTGTCCCGCGTGTTTCATCTACCGTGACAGACACTGTCCGAATTTTATTATGTACGTAGCCTCCAAAGGCTATTTTGACTACATATTTTGTATGAAATGTACAACATTTTTACAGTATTCTTCATGAAATTCACTGCCAAAAATGTATTTAAAAAATTGTAGGTATATCAAAATTAAAACAATAAGTTCTACAACGCGTAGGCGATTTTTACTAAACGTTTAATAATAAACAAAATATAGGATAAACAAAATATAGAATAAACAAAATATAGGATGAAAAAAATATAGGATGAACAAAATGTAGAATAAATAAAATATAGGATAAACAAACAAAAATAGTGCGTTTGAGTGTTGAATGTAATTAATGGTGCCCATCTCCGACTGTGAGTGAAATCGCGTCGCCACAAATGTGTATATCGAGCATACGTTCCTCGCGCCTTTCGATCGTCGACAAAAATTGTCTCTCGAGTGTCCGGAGTCTCTCGAGTATCTCGAGCTCGTCGAGTTCGAAAGGCGCGACTCCCTGTCTGCATATACGCACGTGTGTGTCCACGCTCATACGACAATCGAGGTGGTATAAAGGCTGTACCGAGTTGGCGGGAGCGCCGACGGCATAGGCGCAGCTTTATTTTATTCACAAGGACGTGAGTGGACAGTAGATGCCCGCTGATAAAGGATAAGGACGCGCGACGTTTGCTATGTGTTCCCGTTCGGCCGGACAAAAAGTTTTGAAACAGCTCATTACGTGACTCTAACGAAAGCCGTCTAACGATTACGCTCCAAGGCTGAAGCACTTCAATTGGCGCTTTAGACAACAATTTTTGTTTCCATGTGGATCACTCGAATTTGCATTTCAAATTAAATGGATTAATTAATGTCGACAGTTGTCACAATTATCAGGTGTTTCAGCGTTTTTACGCATTCGTTACGGACGAACGAGCAATTCCAGAAATTCCGAGTGGTTGGAGTGATAAGACAGTCATGAGTTTTTGAATGGCGTTACAATTTGCTTTGACACTTAATTCGGATATCCGTGGACTTATTCGGTATTGACAACGATAACGTTTGAGAGGCACGAGGAATATAAAACTTGAGCGATAGTGCGGTGAGCACATTATTAGTGTACGAGTGTGGAAAAACTTTTTCCGATGACGAAATGTGAGGAAGTTTATCCATTTTGGTTTCGTCATAAAGGAAGCTTTGTAAAGGTTTTTAAAAAGCTCTAAAATGATAAGGTATCCATTTGCAAAGTTCGGCGTTGCAGGATTTTTTGCGCTGTTTTTTAAAAAATTAATCAGATTGTTGTAAAATGATAAATCATTTTTATTTGAAAAGAAAGTCGTCAACCTGTGACGACTGACACCATTTTTTTCATTAACTTGTTAACAACATTTTCGAATTATTATCATGCAAAATTAACCTTTTCAGCATCTTTCGCATGCCTGATTTTATTGAGACTTTTATCACATCAAGAAGTGCACGAAATGTTCTCTGAAACCCACGTTTGCTGAGACTGTACAGCGCCCACGTCCTCAATCAGCCTATAATATTACCTGTACCGCCACATACAATGTATCAGCCAGTTTATGCGATCTGTAGCTTATAACGAGTCATGAGAAAAAATGTATATAAAATGCCACAAAACAGATTCTCAAACATAAAATCCCATAAAATAGATCAAAATCTCCTGAAAAATCGAGTTGTTCAAAAGCCAATCGGTAGAAGCAACCCTATGCGACTTGATCAAAGAAAACGTCTACATAACTGTAATTTATTCCTATTCGACGACTGGTCTAGCCACCTTACGCAACATTTTAAAAAACAAAATGAACAAAAATCAACGTCACTTATTTTACCGTTCACTTGGTAAGAATTAACTGAACTTAAAATTAACTTAGAATTAACTTAGAATTAACTTAGAATTAACTTGGAATTAACTTGGAATTAACTTAGAATTAACTTAGAATTAACTTAGAATTAACTTAGAATTAACTTAGAATTAACTTAGAATTAACTTAGAATTAACTTAGAATTAACTTAGAATTAACTTAGAATTAACTTAGAATAATTAATCGAGTTAGAATTAACTTAGAATTAACTTAGAATAATTAATTAGCTTAGTTAATTAACTTAGTATAATTTTTTCCTGCCCGTGGATAGAATTAGTAACAAAGTATAGTCTTCTGCCAGTTCATTTATAGAACCAACCGAGGGTCGTCAATGCTGCATTGAATTCAAACCAGTGTAACCAGTGAATAGACACACATAATTCTATTCAGTAATGCCGGCATACTTTGTGCAAGACATTGCAGGAATTGGCAACAGACTCAATAATAACTATGGCGGCGATACAGCCGCGTTATATCCCGCGAAACGTTTCGCGCACCGTGCGCGATACGTTATTGCGATATACCCACGCAAATTACGTGTAACTCAGTCGACGGTTGGTGCTGTACGTTGCCACGTCCTTGATACACGTACGGCTGCCGCTGCCTTTGTGGCGGATCGAAAGTTACCGGAACTGAATGAGACCGCACCCATTTTTGGCCGACGAATGGACCGAGTCCCTTGTAACCCACTCCCGTTCCAAATTACACACTGCGAACGTTTGACCGGGTGCGCCGAATTTCGGGCCGCGGCTTCAACGTCAGATCAACCTCGACCGATGTCGGTGACGAGATTGTGAAATATGTTCATTCCGACAGAACAAAACTCGTTTTCTCTCAGGATTTATTTACTTGCAATGGCAAAGCCACGCCGAGCCGCTGTCTTACGATACAATTAGGGTACGATACTAGAAGTTCGATCTAGCGTGCTGGCAAATTTCGATCATTCGACAAGGTGTAACGCGAATGGTGTCTGATCGCGTGTCAAACAACCGTATCCACGGGATACGTAGGTTCGTACAGGCCATTCCGACGATTATCGTCGGGATATATCAAATGCCTATTTTTAAGTGGCTTTGCTGAGTGTGAGAAAAGTAATAGGGTTAGCTGTGGGCTTCGGAGGATCAGATTAGTTGGTTCAAATCGCTCCAGTGAAGAAATTAGTTGGTTGGATTAATAATGTTATTGGTAGGTCAAGCAATTACAGACTCAACCAACTATGATTGGACCTAACCGATTTGTCATCTGGGCTTCGGAGGATCAGATTGGTTGGTTCAAATCGCTTTAGTGAAGAAATCAGTTGGTTGAATCAATAATGTTATTGATAGGTCAAGCTATTACAGATTGAACCAATTAATTGGAGCTAATCAACTTGATCTTGTGGAACTTACGGTTTTTTTAAAGCTTTACCTTTCAAGTGAAATTTAATTAATTGATAAAATGTTATATAGTCCAAATAAAAAATATATCTATTACGATATTGTGACGTAATCGCACATTTTTTCGTTTTTGGAAAAATACTTAACGCATTGATACATTTTTCATAATTTCTTCTTGGACAGAAACCAGATTTAGGTTTCATTCTAAACTATTTTCTATTATTAAATAAGAGTTAATAAATATATTCGGTTCGATTGTCAAATAGAGCGATCTACATTGTCAATTAAAGGTCACGACTGCGTAATCAAACCGGTTTGATTTAAAACCAAAAGTGCATTAACTAAGCTCGCGAGGACCAGAAGAATTCCCGACCGTTTTGCATGCAGTCATCTACGCGTTGTGTTTCCAGTTTCACCTACTGCATCGTGGGACATTAATTACCGGAAAGCCGCATGACGTTGAATTCATTGGAGCGTAAAAGTCAATTGCATGTCGAGTGCCTCCTACTTTCCGCCGAGAATACCAATTATTTTCTCCGGCTTCGTATGACGTTAAATGATATTTAATCGCTGCTCACTCGCTGTTCGTCAACATTAACTCGAAAACCGAGTGAACTATATCCAGCGTATATCAAGAGAAGCGATAAAGTAGGACGAGTTATATTCGTACCCCCCGGGTAACAATCGAACAAAGAAACGACATTAAGGAGGCATCGGCGGTACAGTCAAGTCCATTTAGCATTAGATTTGAGGCATTATTTCTACATACTTTCAAAGAGAAACTGGAGTCAATAAAGGTGGATCCGAATTAAAGAATTCTGCTGAATATAGAGAAAAATTGTACAGAAATAAAATCATAGAAAAGTAACTCAATTTATGCTGATAACCAATAGGGTATATAGCGAGCGGGTTTCTGGAGGTAAAATTAATAATTTCAGTTTTTGACGCTTTGATATTTTTGACGCATATTTGCGTTTACAGCTGAAAGAAGAAATTCATTCATTGCGGATGTCACCAGTGCAGTGAATGAATTTCTTATTATAGCTGCAAATGCAAATATGCACCAAAAACGTTAATTACAGTTTTTATCACCGCAGTCGGTATTTCACATGCCCTCTTAAGGGGGACTTCTACCTTGGAGCACCATTTTTCATTTTATTTTTTTGTGGGAAAACAAATAACAGTAGACGACTGCAGTTTATTTCTACTTTTTTCTACTTTTCTACAAAAAATGGTATTTTTATTAATTTTTTAAAAATGTATCGAATGAGATATTTTATTTTAACAATTTAGCATTTTAAAGGTGCATGTTTCACGAGTATTTTGTGAAATTTTCGTAAATAATTTTGAAACTCCGAATGATTTAAAATTTTTTGAGCATATTCTAGACATATTGTTTTTCTTTCTTACATGGGTTACGTGGGGTTACATGGGTATCAAAATTTCAAAAAATCGTTTCTCTTTTTTTTTGTCTTATTAAATAATAATTTAATAAGATAAAAAAAAGAAAAACGATATTTTGAAACTTTGAAACCCACGTAACCCCTTAACGATCAATTATGGTTAGTCACGATATCACGGTCAGCGTGGTGAGATCCGCCTTTGGATAAAGAGCCTGCAGTATATATAACGACGATATTTCAAGGAGTATCGACTTGATCGAAAGAGGTGTTCGCGGGGCGCACCCGACGAAGGTTGAACGCAGCTGTCTAATGCATACCTTCTTCTTTAATGTCATCGAGTCGATCGTGTTGCACGTGATAGCTTTATTCACCTTTTCCCGCGTTGCCAGGTGTGAGAGTTTCTTGTGCGTGCGAAAGAGTCTTCATCGCACGGTAAAAGGGAGGCACTGAAGAGGCTGATATAATTTTGAAGCCACCGACACAGAATCTGACACTCCCCGCGAGACACTTGAATTCGCCGTGCATTACTCGACTTTCAGCCCGGCGCACTATAAGGCAAATTGTCTTTCGGCCGAATAACTTTATCCCGCTTTTTCCCCGGACACGCGTTCGCCGTCTCGCGTTACCTCGCCGGGCTTCTGATACCTCCGGAGTCTCGAATAACGCGACTCGTTTCCCCCGAGGTAATATTAATATCGCGTTACCGAGCCGATCGCGACGATTTCCCTCGAAGCATTTTTAATCGACAAATGTGGGCATTATCCGCTGCAGTAAAGTCTCACCACTCACTCCGCAATGCAACTGCAGCGTTATGTCACATCTTGAGCATTTATCAACCGCACGTTCGGGATATAATTATTGGAGCGGTTGGAAATGATAAGGCGACCACAAAATTGTATAATTCGAACACGAATGCATCGAGCATGGCGATTATTTTATTTGTGAAAGCATATTGTGTTTGAAGTGGGAGTCTTTTTAGTTGTTCAAATTTTGTATTTTCTTCGTTATCCGAATTTACCACTTAATGGATATCATCATCATCATTAGGAAAATATTCTGCATCGCAGCGACCTGCTGTTTCGAAGCAACAATTGGCAAAAATTGGGAACGTTTTGTGACATTTTGTGTAATATGAATTTTCCTTATTCGTGGCAGAGTAAATTTATGAATTTCGAGACCCTTGAAGAACGGCTAAATTTATTAATTCTTGATTGCCAACGTAGCACATTTGCGACATTAAAGAAATAGTTGTTTTTATTCAACACGTAGTTTTTATTTGTGATACAAAAATTCTGGAGAAATTTGGAAATGCAACATTAGACGTGCAAATAGCATTTAAGTTTCATCAATGAAACATGTATTTGAATGTAAACATCGAAAACTTTAATGTTTTATATACCCATATTTTAATTTAGAAGAGTGTTCGGTTCTTTAGAAAATTTATTTATAAAATGAAAAAATAAGAATCTCGCGACTCATGAACAACGGCTAAATTTATCAATCCTTGATTTCCAACGTAGCACATTTGCGACATTAAAGAAATAGTTGTTTTTATTCAACACGTAGTTTTTATTTGTGATTAAAAATTCTGGAGAAATTTGGAAATGCAACATTAGACGCGCAAATAGCATTTAAGATTCACGAATGAAACATGCATTTTAATGTAAACATTGAAAACTTAAATATATTTCGTATACCCGTTGCTTTAATTCAGAAAAGTGTTCGGCTCTCCGGAACATTTATTGTTATAAACGCGAAAGGGGTTTATCGCGAAAGGTCGCGGGAGGATTAAGGTGGTTCAAGAAAAATACATTCCGGATTTTCCGGACTGCCCACGGAGCGCAATATTTTCAAACGAATTCGAGACCAAATCTCCACATCCGTAACACGTGGATGTGGAGCAAACTCACGGATAATTTATGTTTGTCATATTTACAAAATAGATTATGATCAGCAAAGTGTCAATTTATATAGGACAAGTTGAATGTCAATCGACACGCGCGCAGTCGTTAAACTCTCGACCATGGATTTGCGATGCATATATAGTCATATATACGCTTGGAATGCTCAAGTATCGAGCCGATAATTCTAGGTCGATTAACGCAGAGGCGTAGAACGCGTGAAAAGGCTCGATGAGAAAAACACAGTGAAGGCAGATCGCTGCGTCTCGTTTCTACCGAGAATCGACGTCAGTATCCACCGGTGTTCCGTAACTATCGTAATTAGCCTACGGGCCCGAGCGGCGATCCAATTCTTTTTTGCCTCTCGGCTCGCGCCTGAGAGCAGCAACGACGTTGCGTCACCTCGACCAACGTGCGAATTCGTACATTGACGAAATTGCGAAATATCGATTGTCGGTACTTTTTTGTCGCTCGCACGCAGACGGCGCTCGTAAACCTTTTTGTTCTTTTTCGCAGCACGGCTTAGGCAGATTCTGCATGAAATCGGCAAAAAATATTTTTGTTAAATCTGCACGAAATCGGTTAAAAAATATGTTTGTTAAATCTGCAGGAAATCGGTAAAAAAATATGTTTATTAAATCTGCACGAAATTGGTAAAGAAATATGTTTGTTAAATCTGCACGAAATCGGTTAAAAATATATTTGTTAAATCTACACGAAGTCGGTAAAAAAATATATTTGTTAAATCTACACGAAATCGGTAAATAAGTATGTTTGTTAAATCTGCTCGAAATCGGTAAATAAATATGTTTGTTAAATCGGCTCGAAATCGGTAAAAAAAAAGATGTTTGTTAAATCTGCAGGAAATCGATAAAAATATTTTTGTTAAATCTGCATGAAATCGGTAAAAAATATGTTTGTTAAATCTGCACGAAATTGGTAAAAAAATTTGTTTGTTAAATCTGAAAACTCTGATTGACTGTCGGGTTGCCTGCAACTCGTTGCTAAGCAACGAGCTGTTTCAATCAAACAACGCAAGGGATACGTTTTTCGCGAAAAAAATTTCGGTTTTCGATTTCGGAAAGTTTGAAGAAACTTCGGTGAAAAATTCACAAATCAACATATCGAAATACAGTTTTCTCTATAAAACTATAAAATCAAAAATTACAAAAAGGCAAAGAGATACAGATTTGTTGTATGAAGTATAAAATTTGCCACTCAAGTTTAAACTGCATACAAAAATAAAGTCAGCATTGACAATCTTTCTAACACTTGTTTCTCCAACCAAGAATTGTATTCGATAATTTTGCGGCCTGCGTGAAATTCTCGAATAAAATATTTTTCTTTCTTCTTAAAAAAAAAAAAAAAAAAAAAAAAAAAAAAAAAAAAAAAAACGGGCGCCAATGAAGACACTGAGAGTACCGATGTGCGAATGCTTCACGCGACCATGTTTAAAGTCGTCCGTATTCCAATTGCCCATAAAACCGAACATTCATTGTTCCATTAACGATTCAGTAATTGCAGCTAATTATATTTAGTCACGCTAACAGCAAAACATTTAACGTTGCTATAAAAAAATTGTCGCAAGGTTTAACAGTTGTCGCCGGCCAGCTGCCACCGGCGCGGTGATTTAATTATTTAAGTGTACCGTAAAAATCCCCTGCGAGTTGAACAATAAGTTTCGCGCATATATCCAACTAGTCCGCGAACTTTCTCCACTTTTACCGCGCGCCCGCGAGACCCGAGCAGTCCTCGCGGAGATTTTCCACCCCAGATACCCCGCGAGGCCTCTTAGCTAACACAACGAAACTGGAGACAACCGCCCATCTAGTCGTGCTCAAGAGGTGTGTCGACCGGCTCCATTTAAATGCCGCCGAACACGCGTGCGTCCACATAACGCGCAATCGGGCAAATGTGAAATTAAATGCGTATTCACATAAATTCAATTAGGGAATGTTGGTGAGGACGGAGAAATCGTTGTCACTAAGAATTATTTCCTCAGTGTTACTTACAGTTTATATATTTCATTTATATTTATTTTAGTTTATTTTATTTATTTTTATTTTAGTTTATTTTATTTATTTTTATTTCAGTTTATTTTATTTATTTTTATTTTAGTTTATTTTATTTATTTTTATTTTAGTTTATTTTATTTATTTTTATTTTAGTTTATTTTATTTATTTTTATTTTAGTTTATTTTATTTATTTTTATTTTATTTTATTTTATTAATTTTTTTCATACATTTCCTAGATTTTCTGTAAATAAAACGTCCGTTCTGCCAACGAGGAATGATTTGTTGGATACTTCATCAGCTATCACTGAAAATTAGTAGTAGTAGTGGTACTATATTTACTGACAATACAAGGCAGATTACAGCTTTACATATTATAACTGTTACATCTTTGTTTTTTTTTGTTGTATATTGCCAATAGGCCATTGACTCTCTCAACCCCTGATGCTCTTGCCCTGGGTGCTCTTTCAGCCCCTGATTTATAAACACGGTTTGCTTTTTCTAACTTACAAATAGTGGATGCATGAATGATTAATTTTCTTGGTTTTTTTCGATAACTGATTTCTATAACTTGCGATATGTGGTGTGAGTGGGGTGTTTAATTTTACATGCATGGGTTTGTTCACGTTGCACACAAAGTGGTTTTAAATTTTTTATTTCAATGGTACTGAAAAGTAATAGCATGAAAATCGCGAAAACAATAAAATAATTGGGTTTTTCGTAAATCATAAAAACATTGTGTATTGATCGCAATTGTCCAACGATTCGGGAAATTGCAGTCGCGGTCCATTACGGGGTGAATTTTGAAAGTTTGACGAAACATAAGACTAATTTCTTCTCAACAGCGCGACTTTGTACTATCAGCGAGGCATCTGTAATTGCACATACGAATTTAAATCTACGGTTTAGAGAAAACTCGAAATTCCAACCTCAGAAATTCTAGCCTCGTGCCAACACCGAAATCTCCATCAAATTCAACATATTGTATATCTTTTTATACAACAATTGTTGTTCCATTTTAAGTCATTTCTAAGTCATTAATATAACCGAACTGATAATCGTCACCCCGACAACCGCGAAAATTTCTTATATATAAAATTTCAATATATTTATTTAGGAAGTCAACATTCGAACACGAGGTAATTGAAGCTAAAGAACCAAAAAAGACATGAATAACGGTTGGATGTAATTTTAACGACTATATCTTTCGTTAAACCTTATTTAAATTACGGCTTATCTTATAAGCAAAATCCTGTATAATCGAAAAATCATTAGAGTTTTTAATTTACCTTAGATTAATCAGCACACAGTATTAAATTAATTGATCATCATGTACTTAAGCTGCCAGTGCAGAAAAAAAAACCTTCAATATAATCACTAATTTATGCGAAATTAAGATGAACGGCATCGCCCGGTGACCGCAGCGCCCCCGCTCTCCCCACCCCTAAAATAAAAAAAGCCCCATCTTTATAGTCGACGCGCTGTATGTAATTTTCATTTCATTTGAAGCGCGCGCGTAGAGCTGAAAGTTCAACCGCGCGCGTTTAAGAGCTCCTCGAACGAGTGTTTCATACACGCCCAAGTCCGGTTGTTACACTCGGCATTCTATACACGGGGAGGGCAAAACTCGATGAGCTGCTCGAAGCTGCGCGGAACACACGAGCCACAGTTTATGCTGACAAAGAGTTAGCGGTGCTGCTCGCGGGCTGCCGGCTGGCATAGCCAACGCTGAATTTATCGCTCGACCCAGCCCTACTTTCACGTGTGTAACCCGCACAGGCTCGCGCATAAAATGCATACGTATAGAGCGCGGGGCAATGAAAAAAAAATAAAAGAAGCGGCCCGCGCGTTTGTGTCCGTGCGCTCCAGGTATATTATCTATCGTTGCCATATTTCGTCCCCGGGACATTACGCGTATTCGTAAAAGACCCTCGTGCGCGTTGAATACACGGAAAATACATTTGTTCGGCCCGGTTGAAACATTTTCGAGGTATATCTCTCGCAGTCGCTCGGATAACACAAGGGAAATAAACAAAAAGAACGAAAAAAATGCGCGCACAAACAAACGCGGTCGAGTACAAGTTTTGAAAAATTCTTTTATTTCACGTCTCCGCGCGATGCGATCGCGGCCGGTCGCGAAGGAGGTCACGAATACGTCTGTGGGGGCTGCGCGCGAGGATTTCATGTCAGTCTCTGGCGCCAATTTAATCCTGGACAACGATTTTTGGCCTCGTGAAAAAGTAGAATATTTCGGATATACGAATAAAAATATATTCATAATGTGTAAAAATATTGTTTATATATTTTATAACATATATAAAAATGTAAATACATTTATATATTGTATAAAATATATATAAAATATGATTTATATATTATATTTGATATATTTGATATATTCGATATATTCGATATATTTGAATTATTTGGTATATTTGGTATATTTGATATATTTGATATATTTTATAAAACAAAATATATCTGGTCCCGAAAATTCGATGTCAGATATATTTTCCCATATATTTCTTTTCCATGGGGGTTCAACCTCAATCTCAACGATATATTTGCATCATTCTAAAAAAAATGATTCATGCGAGCCAACGAAATCGACACTTTCCGTAAAAACTCTCACGTGCTCCCCCGATCTTCCTTTCCATCCGATCGTACCCACGTGGAATGAAATGTATGTAAAACGTATGGCGACAAAAAGTTCGATATGGCGCATATATTTTCCGTGTATCTTTTGCAAAAAAAATACACGGAAAATACTGTCGTTCAGGCGGTTGAAACATTTTCCCGGTATATCTTTCGCAGTCGCTCGAATAAAACAAAACAAATAAACAAAAACAACAAAAAACACACAAACAAACAAACGTGGTCTCGTGTAAGTTTTGAAAAATTCTTTTATTTCCCGTCTCTGCGCGATGCGATCGCGGCCGGTCGAAGGAGATCGCGAATGCATCCACGGGAGTCGCGCGAGGATTCCAAATCAGTCTTTGGCGCCAACAAAATCCTTGGCAACGCGTTTCCAACCTCAATCTCATCAATATATTTACATCACTCTAAAAAAAACAATTCACTTGCTCTCCGGGTCTTTCTTTTCATCCTAATCATACCCACATGGAATGAAGTATATATGCAAATCTTGTGACGTCAAAAGCTTCCATACGACGCACATATCTTGCACATTTTTGTTACAAAAATATATCTCGCGTATACAAAAAATATGTGATTTCAATTCGAATATATGATTTAAAATATTCAAACATGTGATTTTCTTTTCGAAAAACATACGGTTTCATTTATACAGTGAAACCGCCAAAAAGTTCTGTATACGGAGAATACAGGTCGAATATATTTTGCACCTACTATGATTTCCATGTGGGTTTCGCTTAGACTCGCATAATTTAGTCACAATCTCCACCACCAATCGCGAGGATCACACAGACAGGTTGCAAGAACTTCTCCCCCCCCCCCCCCCCTCTCTCTCTCTCTCTCTCTCTCTCTCTCTTTCCCAGTCTCTCTCATCTCTCGTTCAATAACAAACTCAAACAATCACAAAGTCCCCCTTGGCAAGGCTTTGCACATGACCCGTCGTCAAGACGTCGGCTCGTCAGCAGCTGCGGCCGTTCTCCAGGATATTGAGAGCGTGGTTGGTGCCGCAGCCGACGGTGCCCTGGATGAAGTCCGGGAAGTTGGACTCGAGAACGCGCATCCTGCCGCGTTTGTAGTCGGGAATGACTTGGGTAGCGAGGGAGCATTCGTTGCCCTGGAAGACCTTCTGGAAGTTGGCCTGGGTGAAGCAGGTGTTGGCGTCCCATCTGTAGACGTCGGACTGGCCCTCGTAGCGGAAGAATATCGCGCTACCGTTGTCGGTGCCCAGGAAGACCATTTTTCTGGGCTTTGGTCCGAGATCGTGGATCTTGCCGCAGGCCGAGCCGTTCTGGAGATAGTCGGTTCTGATGCTGAAGAGCCGAGTGCCGGAGAGATAGGAGAAGACCAGGCAGGTCGAGCCGTCGGCGCGACGCAGCAGCATCGGGTAGAGGACGTCGCGTCTGGTGCATCCCATGGTCGTGGCTTTGGGCAGAACGACGCGGTAGCCTCGGCCGGATGTCACGTCGTAGACGAGGATCGCCCGGGTCGCCGCGTCGGTGACGTAGATGAAGACACGACCGTCGGCGCTGTAGTCGGCGACGACGTACTGAAGACGGGATGACGCGGTTGCGAGGCCGCTCAGGTCGACGGTTTTCACCAGCTTTGTGGGGAACAGAGAAGAAGATTTTTTAGATGTTTGGGTTTGGATGTGGTGATTGGTTTGAATAGATTGTAGGGAGTCAATGGAAGGAATTGAATGAAGGGATTTCCATTAGCTTTGCGTGGAACAAAGAACAAGATTTCTAGACGTTTGGGTTTGGATGTGGTGATTGTTGAGAATAGATTGTAGGGACTGAATGAAAGGAATTGAATGAAGGGATTTTTATCGGCTTTGCGTGGGACAAAGAACAAGATTTCTAGACGTTTGGGTTTGGATGTGGTGATTGGTTTGAATAGATTGTAGGGGCTGAATGGAAGGAATTGGATGAAGGGATTTTCATTAGCTTTGCATGAAACGATGAACAAGATTTTTAGTGGTTTGGGCTTCGATATTGTCAGGGTTTAGAATAGGTTGTAGGGGCTGAATGGAAGGAATTGGATGAAGGGATTTTCACTAGCTTTGTATGAAACGATGAACATGATTTTTAGAGGTTTGGGCTTCGATATTGTCAGGGTTTAGAATAGGCTGCAGGTTCTGAAACAACAACTCATCAAGTCTAATAACAGACATCATTCCTAAATTAATATCTCATATTGAAAGACACCAACCTTGCCAGTCTTGAGGTTGATGGCGACGACCTTGGGGGCGCATCTGCGGATCGGTTCCTCGAGAGAATTGACGACACCGGTATCAAGAACCCAGAGGATGTCCTGCGGGTCGAGGAAGATGTCGACGACGCTCTGGAGGGCAGCGCAGTTGCCCTCCTCCTGAAGGGACCAGCAGGGGAAGGGCGTCAGGATGGCCTGACAACCGTGCTTGTTCCTCAGGGAAACTTTGGCCAGAGTCGCTGGGACTCCAGACTTGAATCTGCAGAAGAAATACAAATGTTGTACGACCAATGTGGATGACGTTTCCAGGATTGCAACATGGAAAAAATACCAATACTTCGGTGGACCAACTGCCAAAAGGCTGCCAAAAACAATGTTTTGAAATTAACAAAATGGTTACTACAATCACTATCCGATTCAACATCGAAACAATAAAATATTCTTTTGCCTATTTTCGAGTCGTCGTTTCGATATTATACGAAATTGTAGGAATTAGAAGTGACATTGAATTGACTACAGTACTTTTGGCAACCCGCAGCAAGCGAAGGTTTTACAGATCATCATTGATATTTTTTTCCGTATATAGTTATCGTGACGCACGGATCATTAGCTGAAGTTATATCGACTCCTTCAAGTGGTGCTCGGAACCCATTTATCGGTTTCTCCAAGTACTTTTCTTCCCACTCATTTTTTTTTTTCTCGTGAATAAAAAAGCTTCGTTGGATCAATCAAGTGGTTGGCGTACAATGAAGTTGGAGGTGCTGACTAACAACTTGGTTGGCCTAACTAATTAATCGGCTGGCGCCTATTTATAACCAATCACTATTGATTGATCCAACCGATCCTTTTTTCTTTCTCTCATTTACCTGGGCAGGGCGACGATAGCCTCGTCCTTGTAGATGACGCTCCTCGTGGCGATCACGTTCTTGCTAATGTAACGCCCGCTGCTCTTGTACATGCTCTTCGTGGTCTCGCAAGGCCAGTCGAAGCTGCCACCGGTCCACTGCACCCCCTTGTTGTCGCTGCGATGGGAGCCCGAACCAGAACCCGATCCTGACCCTGATCCTGAGCCTCCAGCGCCTCCGATGCAGTCCGCCCTCGCAATAGCCACGGCGGCCAGAGCCACCGTCAGGAACTTCAGCATTCTGAAGTCAGGAACTTCAGCGTGTCTTCCTCGGCTCAGCTCAGCTCGGCTCAGCTCAGATCGTCCCACGAATTTTCCTCGACTCCTCAGCGTTTTCTTCCCTCTTTTCTCCAGATCCTCCGGTTGGTCCCGAACGAAAGACGCTTACGTGAAAAACTCGCGTCCTCCAGTCACCGAAATCTCGTGCCGAGAAGCAGACTGACCGTAGCGGTGGTTACGCCATTTATATACACAGAGTACGGATGGTCATCGAGGGCGAGATTTTGAGGAATTGTGAAAGACGAGGGGACGAAGAGAGAGACGACGACGATGACGACGTAAAACGGAAGGACTCGTCGTGCGGGCTTAGTGAACGCGGGGGATTCCGACGATTCGAAAAACGTGCGTCGCGCGCGACTCGCTCGGCGCTTCCGGGTCGAGGGACGAGGAAGCGGAGGATTTCGACGCCGAACGTCGCGAGCAGCCCGCGACTTCCTGTTTGTCTGTTGACGTATCGAGCGAAATTCCGCTCGCGAAACTTTTGCCGAAATGTGTTGTATATACTGCGGAACGGCGCGAGGAGAGCGCCAGGTGGACGCGCGAAGATATTGCAAAAGTGGGAAGTACCGGAACGACGGGCCAAGTCTCAACAAACTTCGGAAATACAAAGCGTTCGGCGCATCCTCGCGAATGTGACTATATATAATACCGGTGTCGACGCATCAACTCGCACACTCGATACGGGTTTTTTTCGTCTCAACTCCGATCACACGCGAGATCTCGTAAGTCGTATTACCTTTATTTTTCTTTCGCACTGCAAGATCTTCGTAATCTTTTGTAGTTTATTCGAGTAATATTTCTATAATAACATTTTTTATTGCACTTTCGACTTTTTAGTAGCTTGAGTTGTAAAATTATCGAATTATCGCAACTTATAAAATAGCGGAATTGTAAATCCCTAATTTTTTTAAAAATACAATTGATGGTCCAATTATCGTTTTGTAATTATTAACTAATAACAATAACATGGAATAATAATAATTATGTAATAATGATTATTATTATTATTATCATTATTATGTAAAAATAATAATAAAAATAATTATTATCATTATTATTATTATTCCATGGAGTAATAATAATAATAATAATTATTATTATTATTATTGTTACTCCATGTTACTGTTATTAATTCATAATTACAATAATTATAATATTACATTCGCAGCGATTAAAAAATGTACACATTATATTAATATGTAAAATTGTTATATTACCGCACGTCCCAAAATTATGTTATTACCACAACTGGCAAAATTATTACATTCCCGCAACTCGTAAAATTATTACGTTACCGCAATTTACAAAGTAGTAGTTACTTTGTAGTCACCGATACCTTTTTTCTCTGTACTCTTCTCAGAGAAAAATATAGCAAAAAAAAAGGCTATCGGTAGGGTAAAGGTAAAAGGCAAATGCACTCTCGGTGCATTTGCCACCCGACAACTTCCTTCTTTCATTCCCCTCGAGCATTAATGGACTTTTTATTTCATTTTTCTTCATTTTTTTTCTCTCCCCCTTCCAAAGTGCAGGATGTCGGGACTCCTGAGGAGCGCTCTGTGCGTTTTAGCACTCGCAACGTCGACCTGGGCTGGATGCGCCGAGCGTCAACTTCTTCCTGAACTGTCGTTCAGTCTCTCGGGGCAAAACCTCGAGTGGCCGTGCGGCAGCACGAGGAACATCTACGAGACGAGCGGGCGTTACATCCCGAGGAACGTGATCGCCACGAGGACGCAGATATACAAGGACGAGGCGATCGTCGCGTTCCCCCGTTACAAGCCCGGCGTACCCTTCACACTGGGCGTCATATCGCTGAAGAATCGAGGCTGCCACGGCGCCGCCGTTGCCGCGCCCTTCCCCTGCTGGTCCATCCAGGAGGAGGGCAACTGCGACGCTCTCCAGAGCGCCGTCGACATCGTTCTCGACGTTCAGGACATCCTCTGGGTCCTCGACGCCGGCATCGTCAACACCCTCGAGCAACCCGTTCGTCGTTGCCCGCCCAAGGTCGTCGCCATCAACGTCAGGACCGGCAAGGTGAGTCCGAGGACACGTTTCGAAAATTAAACACCCTCGATAAATCATATGATAAATTATAAAAAATGGTTTATAATTTATCATTAAAAATTGAATGGTGAATTATAAAAAATAATTTATCATTTTTTACTGTCGATTAATGAGTCATGAGGGAATAATGAATACGCAAAAAATTGGGATGTCTCGTCGAACGGGAGTTTCTAAGAACACTTAGAATACCTCTCGATGGGATGAAAATGTGAAACATGTTAAGCGTGCAGAAGGTGATGAAAATATTGATTTTGCATAATAATAATTACAAAAAGTGATTGGCAAATTTGTAAAAAAAATGGTTTCACGAATCACCTGACTTTTCAACCTGAGAAGTTAGTCAATCTAACTTTTGGTTCGAATTAAAATGAATTGTCATTTTTTATAAATACTTACGAATTATTCCAAAATTTGGTGCAATTTTTTTCGAAATTGTAATTTTTTCAGTAAATTTAACAAATCATTTTCACACGAAAAACAACGTTAGGTTGGCGCGTGATTCGTTGAACAATTTTCTTTTTCATCAATCTGTGTGTAACATTTTGGAATTATTATTACGCAAAATCAATCATTTCAGCAACTTCAACATGCTTGATTTTTGTCAGATTTTCATCCCATCGAAAAGTGTTCGAAATTTTCCTCTGAAACCCCCGTTTGGAAGGTCTTCACAGCTCTCACATGCTCACACTGAAATTTCAGTCCTTTTGAAACAATATTTTGTCTCCAAAAATACGAATACAGTTTGTTCGTTCAACAAACATTATTATCTTCTTAGCTAAAAACTGTAGAACAATCATTTATCAAAAACGTAGTACCAGCTTAAATTTAACGATAACCTCATTGCCCTCTTTCACAATTTCCAAATATCAATGAAAAACAATTTATTGAAAACGTAGTATCTTCTTCAATTCAACGTAACCTCGATGCAACCTTTTTCAATTCCAATGAAAAACAATTTATTAAAAAACCCTGCTTTAATTCAACGTAATCTCGTTGTCACCTTTTTCAATTCCACCGAAAAACGAATTTATCAAAAACATAACACCTACTTTAATTTATTAAACACAACAACGTACTTACACCCTCAATTTTCGCGCCACCAATAAAAAAAAACCGTTCCTCCCTCTGCTCACGACAGGTGGTGAAAGTGGTGGACCTGAGCAACCTGGTGAGCTCGGCGTCGCGTCTCCAGTACCTCTCGGTGGACTACTCGAACGACGGCAAGGTCTACCTGTACATCTCGGACGCGGCGACCCGGGCGATCATCGTCTACGACGTGACGGCGAACCGTGGCTTCCGTGTCGTCCTCCCGAAGGCCGTGACCCTCGGCTGCGCCCGTCGCGACGTCCTCTACATGTCCCTCGTCCGCAAGTCCTGCGGCACCCCCGTCCTCTACTTCACCTATCTCAGCTCGAGCCGCCTCTTCAGCATCAAAGCCGCCAACCTCAGGCGTGGATCCGCCTGCGGCTCCGTCGTCGACGTCGGCCCCAAGCAGCAGAAAATCGTTCTACTCGGCACCGACAACGGCAGCGCCATATTCTTCCGTAACAAGGGACAGTCCGACGTCTACATGTGGAACACCGAGACCTCATTCAGGCCCGAGAACATCCTGCTCGTCCAGAAGGGCAACGAGTGCCGGCTGCCCACCCAAGTCGTGCCCGGTTACAAGAGGCTCATGTGGGTCCTCGAGAGCAACTTCCACGACTACATCCAAAACACCGTCGGCTGCGCCGGCGCGTCTGTTGCCCTTCATCCCCTCGTCAAGTCCTGCGAGGATCTGTGAGGACAACGAAAGGAAATTAAATGAGAAGAAATAATGTTTTTTTCGGACTTCGGAGGAAGCAACCTCGACGATTTCTCATGAAATTAACGGGACTTTTGGTTTCAATGATGGCAAATAATCGTTGGCCTGATGGGTCGAGAAATTGAGGACTTCGGTTCATTGATAAGAAAGAGAAAAATTTGAGGATCTTTCTTGAAACGGAATTTTTTTGCTTAGAAAGACAAACGTGAATTTTTATTCTTGATTTTAAATCATCATGTTTTTATATTCGAGTCTCTGAGGAATTGTTGTTTGAATTTGTGTCATCGATTTGCTACTCACATCTAATTTTATCTTTCTATATTTCTAATTCTATCTCTTTATCTTTATGTCTCTCCCTCCCTCTCTCTCTTTTTCTCTCGCACCCCGAACGTTTTGCTAAATTATTCACTTAATTGTATATTGACGCTTTGCTTTTGTTTAAACTCGAAGGCTTCTCCGCGTCGCCGTTGATCTAGTCACGTGAGAAATTCTTCGACTCGTTGTTGCTCCCCGTCTTACTGGAAATTTTGCGATTTTTGCGTGTGTTGAATAAAATAAATAGGACGAAAGAACGAAACATCTTGATGACAATAATTAGGACGAAAGAATGAAAAATCATAATGAAAATAATTTGGACGAAAGAATGAAAAATCATCATGAAAATAATTTGGCCGAAAGAATGAAAAATCATAATGAAAATAACTTGGACGAAAGAATGAAAAATCATAACGAAATTAATCAGGACGAAAGAATGAAAAATAGTAATGAAAATAATTAGGACAAAAGAATGGAAAATCATAATGAAAATAATTTGGACAAAGGAATGAAAATTCACAATGACAATAATTAAGCCGAAATAATGAAAAATCACAACGACAATAATTAGGACAAAAGAATGCAAAATCACAATGATAATAATTAGGATGAAAGAATGAAAAATCACAATGACAATAATCAGGCCGAAAGAATGCAAAATCACAGTGACAATAATTAGGTTGAAAGAATGAAAAAATGACAATGAAAATAATTAGGACGAAAGAATGAAACATCATTGCGCCTGAAACGTGTCTTCGAGGCCAATATGTTGCTGGACGAACGTTGACCAGTGGTCGCTTTTATCAATGTGCCGACACGCGCTGAAAATTTACGATGCGATGGATATTTGCCGTACATGCGATGGAAATTTGGTTGAATACACACGACCAGCACCGTCTATCAGTCGAGCCGCGATACGTCGTGCACGGAATAATAAATCAGTTGATACAATTTAACCGCGCGAGGTTGTTGGTTTTGCCCAAAATAAACTCCCTTGTTACACGAGATTCTAATCTGAAATGCCTTGTGTGGAATCAATCCTGCCGGCGATTTGTAGCTCCGAGCAACTTTTTTTTTTTTTTTTTTTTTTTTTTTTTTTTCAGCGTCCTTGGAGTGCGGACACCTTTCACGGAATTTTCGATAACCGCCTCAGTTTCTGACGTCGTGTCGACGGATCGATTCAGACCGTCGCGACCGCCGCGTATCAACGCGCCTTTCTTGCACAATCGCCACAATGTGGCCCAAATATTTTCAGCGACGCGGGATGCGCAATCGCGTTCACCGAAGGATATATAAATTCGAGCACTGTGCCGTTCGACCCTCCTACGACAATTTTTAATTTATTTTAGTTTTTTTAGATATTCAGATCATTAATTTCTGAAGTTAATTCGCTGAATGGAGATTTTAAGTTAATAATTTTAATTGAAGAGTTGTAGAATAATATGGAAATATTTTTATTTCCTTAGAAATTAAAAATTAAAAAAATGAAAGAAAAATAAAAATAAATAAAAAATTAAAAACAAAAAATCAAATAAAAAACAAAAAAAAAATCAAATAAAAATTAAAAATTAAATTAATTAAAATAAAAATAAAAATTTCCTTAAAAACTATTTCCTTATTTTTAAGGAAATAATTTTTGCGAAGGCAGATTTTCGGCCTGAATCGAGAATTAAAAAAGTCGCCACTGAAATATTCGCAACACGTGTCTTTATTATTACGTTTCTTCTATCACATACTTCGTATGTGATGAGAAAGAAAAACGTTTTTTCCGTCGAATATTGTACGAAATTTTACAAGGTGTGAAAATGGATATTACGAATGCGAAGCGTGCGTAACACGTCGATTACCACACCGAGTGAAGTAAACGTAATTTTCAAACAGGAACTGTGATAAAAATTGCTAAATCCACAGGGAACACTGCGACACAATACTTTTTTTTTCTTCAAACATATGAGAGAAAGGAGATAAAGCAGATAACGACGTAAACCTTCAAAGTTCGCGGAGCGAGAAAAAGGATTTAAAAAAATATATTGACACCAACGTTGCTTTCCTTTCACGTTACATATACGCGTGTACCGATATCACGTAACATTTACCGTTGCGAGCTATACTTCTTTGATTTACATTTAACGGTCAAGAGACATAGAGTAGATCGCAAGAGACCCCGGTTTAAATTCTTTTATGGAGTTGGAACAAGTTTTGTAGTCTAACGATAAATAAGCAACGTTCGGGATAAAAAAAAATGCTTAATTGACTCTCTCTCTCTTTTTTTTTTCTTTTTTTTTAACGAGGGAATAAAAAATAGAACAGGTTGCTGAGATGCAAATGGCGAGATCTGTGTGTTTCCGAAGGCTCGGCCGTCGTCCACTTTTAGTCGCGAGACACACACATCAGATATTACCGATCTCGAGCCCCCCGGCGAATGATTAGGCCGTTTTATTCAGCGCGTTCCCGAGAATTATTACGACGGGAGGCACGCGTGTCGTCGACGCCCATAAATCGTGAGTTTATTCGCCGCGCGTACGTCATAAAATCACACCGCGCTATGGACCGAACGGATTGTACTTGTAGATCCGGACGGTGCGGAATTTAGCGTTCCATTCTTTGACAAAGTTCGTGCTGGGCCCGTTGGCGAACGGATGTTCGATATTCACGAGGCCCCAGACGTTTCGCTGAGGATCGACGCGGTAATCGGTTATGCAAGGAACCTCCTCGCTCTGCAGAAGAATTGAGTGGCTGGATGTCTGTAAGGAAAATTGAAGAAAAAAAATGGATAAAAATGAGCGATCGAAAAATTGAAGATTTATAATGCAAATAATTTGGACGAACGAATGAAGAATCATAATGCGAATAATTTGGACATAATAATGAAAACTCACAATGAAAATAATTTGGAGGAAAGGATGAAGAATCATAATGCAAATAATTAGGACGAAAGAATGAAAAATTATAATGAAAATAATTTGGACGAAAGAACGAAAAATCATAATAAAAATAATTTGGACGAAAGAATGACAAATTATAATGAAAATAATTAGGACGAAAGAATTAAAAATCATGATGCAAATAATTTGGACGAAAGAAGGAAAAATCATAATGAAAATAATTAGGTCGAAAGAATAAAAAATCACAATGACAATAATTAGGCCGAAAGAATGCAAAATCACAGAAGAATCGCGTGGCTGGATGTCTGCAACGAAAATTGAAAAAAAAAAAAGAAAAAAAGGGAAAAAGATGAGCGATCGAAATTTAATCGAACGGATGTTTCACTCGGGTAAACCTGAATTATTCCCCACGTTTTCCATTGAAAGTCAACGTTACAATGGGTGTAACGCTGCTCGATATACGTGCCGAGCGATAGCGGAATGTGCCTACTTTCAAATCGTGTTTCGTGTCCCAACGTACACTCGCGTGCTCCGTGACCAGGAAGTAGTGAAGGCCACCCCTTTGGTCGCAAATCATTCCCGAGGAACTGCCCATTTTTGATCCGAGCCATTTCACCGTGGCGTTCCGGGTCGCGTCCTGCGACAAGCGAAGACCCATTTTTTTAGATGGAAAAAAGGAGTTCAGGTCGTTTCATAGATTTTTCAAAATTCCTACGTTGTTTGAACCCTCGAATGTCAGTCTTTTTATCGAAGTGGTGTGAAAATAAACAAATGTTATCAAATGTCCTTTTTTGGATGACTCGTTAAGTTTAAAAATTTGAAAAGAATTAATGAAGGAACTGAAAAGATGGATTTTGCATCATAATAATGTTTTATTTTTATTTACACAAAATTTTCAAAAAATTCGAATGTATTCAGAAAAAATAACAAATAATTTTCATTTGAAAAAATAAAAGTTGGGTTAACGAGCTCATTTGTGAAACATCTTTTTCATGAATTTGTTAATAACATTTTATAATTATTGTTATGCAAAATCGATCGTTTCAGCACCTTCAATTTGCTTGATTTGTTTCAGATTTTAATCTCATCGAGAAGTGTTGGAAATTTTCTCTGAAACCCACGTTTCGCATCCTTAATGCGTTTAAAAATCTACCTGTGACTGAAAATTTGTCTTCGTGATCGGAGGTCCTTCGTCGATTCTCGATTCATCGAGATCGACGCTAAAGAGATTCTGTGATTTAGGGGCCGTGATATAGAGCACGGCATTTTTTCGCGACACCGCGATTTCTGTGCCGTAGACTCGCGGTACCGCAGCGCCGTGAAGCAATCGCAACCTCCACCATCGACGTTGGCCTGAAATGTCAATATTTTCATCATCGGCCATAAATCTTACGGAGTTTACCATTTTGTGACCTACTCAAACTATAGACGATTATCGACTCGTCGCCCGGATCTCCGATGTAAGCTCGCGGCCCCCAGATACCTACGAACGGATCCACTGCCAGGCATTTCAAATTATTCTTCGGTATCTCTTGCAAAACCGTCTGAATTATCTGCGGAATAATTGTAATTAATCGACACAATCATAATTACTTTAATCACTCGTTAATTCCTTCGTTATCTGTACTACAATCGACTAATTGAATTAAAATTCAATTAATTAAAAATCAATTAAGATAAACATTTATTAAACAAACAAAAATGACAATGACATGTTTTTTTTTGTGCAGTTGAGGGTTCAACTAAGCCTATAAAAAATAACGAGCCAAATCGGAGAGGTCGAGAGCAAATCCCTGGATCAAATCCCTGGATTTGATGATATAAAACCGCATAATTAAAAATTCTGATTAAATTCTGAAAAATACTTTGTTCAATAACAAAATTATCTAGCTTATAGCCAAAGTGGGGAAATTTTTTTTTTCTTATAGTTTTTAAGATTTTTTTATTAAAACAATTATAAAAAATGCAAAGAAGATCAATCTTCATAAAAACTATAAGAAGAAAAATCTTCCCCACTTTGGCTTTAAGCTAGATCATTTTGTTATTGAACAAAGAATTTTTCAGAATTTTGTCAGATTTTTAAATTATGATGTTTTATATGTCACTTTAAAAATGTATTAAACAAACAAAAATAGCAATAAAAAAATTAAAAAAATAGTTTTGTGCAGTTGAGAGTCCAACTAAGGCTATAAAAAATAATGAGCCAAATTCAGGTTAAAACGGGATGGAATGCCCCTTAAATATTCTCCATGTACCTCATGGTCATTGCGTCGCAAATCGTAGACAACAATTTTTGCAGGGCAGTCGATCTCCTCGGGTGAATCCAGCACCCACAGACGTCCCCTGGCATCAGCATCCAATCCTGTCACTGACAGTAATCTCTGGCACTCATCCCCGATGTCTCTCGACGATTCCGGAAAAACGCGAACTGCGCTATTGGAAGCGATGCCAATGTTTCCCGGTTCCGGCCATCCGCCCTCGAGCAACGTTATTTTCGTATTCGCATTTTTATTCCACTTGCTCTTCAAGTAACGCGGAATAGCGAAAAATGCTCGGTTTCTCCACACGGCGAATCTCCAAATTGGAACATCGTCCGTTAAACCGACGCTCGAGAAATTCCAGGTTGATAAACTCCTTTTCGGTTGAACGAAAATAATTAACGCAAATAGAGCGAATGATAGCGAACGCTGGGTCGTTTCGTTCATATCCGCCGTTTCGTCGGGCGAGCAACTAAGCGTCCGATTAGAGGATTCCGCGTGTCTAATTTACGAGCCGCGAAGAGCGGTCGACTTGCAACGTCAGCGAAATTATTTTGAGATACGACCAAGGAAGGAAACAAAACGAAGAAAATTTTAATGCGCTGGAAATTCATTATTTATCGATATTGATGTGAAAATAATAATTAGTGGTGAAAATAATAATCAGTAGTGAAAACAGTAATTAGTAGAGAAAATAATAATTAGTAGTTAAAATAATAATCAGTAGTGAAAATTATAATTAGTACTGAAAATAATAATTAGTAGTGAAAATAATAAGTAGTCGTGATTTATTGACAATACATGGGCCATTCCATGAAAAATCAACCAGGAACTGACCCTCGACCTCGCGGATTTGATTCACGATTTTTTACATGACTCTTCCAACACAAAACAGCAGACAAGATTTTTTTCAGATTTTTACAACCGAATTTAAGCGTGGCATAATTTTTTTTTTTTTTTTTGTTCAAAAACCTCGAGGGTCGCAATTACAAAATCGGACAAAAATCTAAAAAATCCGGTGTCAAAAACTAACATTTTTGACACAAAATTATTTATGTTTTAAATTATAAAAATTATTTAAACATTTCTGACACTAAATTATTTATGCCATTCAGGCTTTTTCTTCCACCTGAATTTCAGCTTTACTAAAAAATAACATATCCTGCTTAGTAATTCTGCTTCGCACTGACAGAAAATAAAATTAAATGAACAAAATTCCGATTGAATCAATTCAAACAGTTCCCAACCGGATTTTTGTTCCTTTCATCGTTTCTAATCGGATCTTTTAACCAGGCTACGTAAACATAGAAAACGTTAAAGTTGCCTTTAAAGATTAAAAGCTATGCAAACGAAGTACGAAGCATGTTTGCACGGATTATCAAGGTGTCAGGTCCGCCACGATTTATCTAAGTATAATCATTAATATATTACTCTACGATTCGCGCGGACGTTTTATCAATAATATATATGTATTAATTCATCAGGTAAAATAAATAATTAAATAAAACCGCGCGTCTCGCAGAAAGTATAGGCAACATATAATTAGTGGCAAAATCCCGTAGCTATATAGCCAATTACCAAGCGATCGCAACTGGGTTGATAAGCTTAATCGATATCACAGTCAATAATTCATCGATAAGCTGCTCCGAATTTGCTGCGTCTAATTGCGCCGAGTGTCTCGACGGTACGACAGAAACTCTCTCGGCGCCTGAAGACGTGAATGATCGATCTCGGATTTTCTTTCGGCTAATGCGTATAAATCAGCGTCGTTCAATGAAAGGGCTCGGCGGGTGTTACGTGGCCAAATCGGCAGCATCTAATAGGCTAAAGTCGCTCGGACACTGCGAGTGATTTATGCGCCATCGAATATACATTTTCGCGTTCCACGAATCACTCAACCGTGTCAGCCGCGGCGTGCACCAAGTTTATGCACGATCAGCGGTCTCAGCCTTTCGCGCTGCTGAGAGGTCGTTAACATTACACGCTCGCGTCTTATCGGATATCGAGATGTGTATAGCAGTTTATATCGCAGAAATCGTCGTCACCAGCGAGCACACATTTTTTAAATTTTCGCGCCAATTTCACGAGACAGCATTTTTTTTATTTTTATTTAATTTCTGTGAATATCGATGCGAAGACTTTTTAGACGTGTCTTCGATTCAGTTGTATCGCGAATTGCAGTTTTTATTACCGACTGCGGTATTTGAAAACAAAAATTCGAAACATCGCAGTCGGCAATAAAAACTGAAAGAAAAATGTAGAAAAATTGCCGAGGTCGATATTGACAATTTTTGGTCCGGAGCCGGATCCATGATTTTTTACAAAAAAATCGTCGCCAAAAATTATTTTTTTCATGATCGATTAAAAAGGGTTGTTAACCAGTGTTTTCGGGGGTAGAATATGCGATTTGAGAACGATGGTATAGGTTAAAAGTCGATATTTTCAAAAGAACAATTTTCGAGGTCGATTTTTGCAACTTTTGGTCCGGAGCCGGATCTACGATTTTTTTGCAGAAAAAATCGCCGCCAAATTTTTTTTTTTTTTTCAAAATCGACTAAAAAAGGGTCTTAACCAGTATTTTTAGGGGTAGAATATGCGACTTGAGAACGATGGTATAGGTTAAAAGTCGATATTTTGAAAAGAAAAATTTTCGAGGTCGATTTTTGCGATTTTTGGTCCGAAGCCGGATCTATGGTTTTTTACAAAAAAATCGCCGCCAAAAATTTTTTTTTTTTCAAAATCGACTAAAAAAGGGTCTTAACCAGTATTTTCAGGGGTACAATATGCGACTTGAGAAGATAGTATAGGTTCAAAATCGATATTTTGAAAAGAAATATTTCTGAGGTCGATTTTGGCAAAAAAAATTTCAGGCACGCGCGCCAGCGCGTGTGATTCTCCTAGTTTAAAAAAAAAATGATGACGGTGCTGCCACGTGTGAGGTGTCCAAAGTCTGTAATCACAGGTATCTAACGTTGTGTGATGTGCTGCATGTTTCTAGGATTGCGGACTCAGTCGGTAACAAACTCGCATCTCTCTATTTACCTCGCAATTTCTTCTCACGCATTCTGATAACTAGCAGCTTCAAAAAGAATTCCATCGATTGCGGATATCACCGAAGCATTCAATGAAATTCTTCTTGAAGATGTAAAATGGAATGTAAACGTGTAAAAAAAGTTCATTACAGTTTTTATTACCAACTGCGGTATCACACAATTTTCTTTCCTTGTTTTTTTTTCGTATTTGTTTCCAATTCCATTTTGTAAACATTTGACTGCTCGAAATAAAAGATTTATATAAAAAAAAAACGTTCATCACTTTCATCAAAAATGCTCTGTCGCTAGTCTATGAAATTCCTTCCTTACCAACTGCCGCTGCTCTCACTCTCCCTCCCTCTCTCTATTATTATTATCTCTCATCTCGACAACAGATAATATCAATCACCACACGATGCATCACAGATAACCAAAAGAGAATCACGAGTTCCAATTCCCACCGCCAGGTGGCGCTTCACCCCCGCCACAGTTCCTAACCTCACCGCCTCGTCGCGCGTATCGCGCAAACGTTCCTCGACTCGGTGGGACCTCGAGAGCGTAATCGCGCGAGCCCTTGGCAAAAGGCAAATGGCTGCCGAGTCGCGCGAAAGTGTCGTCACAGTCAGCCCGAAAGTTGGCCCGAGCGCGCTCACGGCATGAGAATCCCCGAGTGCGCCGCGCGCGACGAGAAACCCCCCGGAAACGCGGATGTGATCGTGATGTGAGGGCCCGAAATTCAGCGTCGTCGTTCGAGGCCGAGTGCGGTGCGCGCCGAGTGTCCCCGAGCGTCCCGCGGACGCCGGCGATGAGCAGCAGCGTCGCGAGTTTCCCCGTCGCGGTTATGAAATCCGTGTCCGAGGGCGAGTTGGGCGTGGATGAGGTTAAACCCGAGACGCGAACGAGTCAGCCGACCTCGCGGCTCAAGCGGACCTTCACGCTCCCGAAGAATCCCTTTCAGAGCGCCGCGAGGATGTCCAAACGACGTCCCAAGAATCATCAACAACAGCAGCAGCAGCAACAGCAGCAGCAGCAGCAACGAGAAAATAATTCCGTGAGTACGAGAGAAAATTCGCGAAACATGCAGAACGATCAGAATTCCCAGCCAATCCTCAGCGTCCCGAGGTCGCTCAGCGGCAGCAATTTTCACGAGCGCTCCGCTGGCAGCAAGAAAGTCTTCCGTCGGCCGTCCTGGCGGAAGTTCATCAACAAGATGGTTCAGCATATGTCGAGCGTCGGGGCACAGAGTCATAAATCGTCGAACCGAGCGGATCTTGGATCGAGCGCCGGCGATATTCGGGTTCCGCCTCCGAGACCGGCTCATATTCCCCCCGATCGAGTGCCGGGTGTTATCGGGCTGAGGAATCACGGCAACACCTGCTTCATGAACGCTGTGCTTCAGTGTCTGTCGCACACGGATATTCTTGCGGAGTACTTTGTGCTGGATCAGTACAAAGTGGATCTGTCGAGGCGGAACAAGCTGAACTCCAAGAAGTATGGAACGAAGGGCGAGATAACGGAGCAGCTGGCGCTGTTGTTGAAGGCGATATGGAGCTGCCAGTATGATCCGGAGATGAGCACTGCCTTCAAGAGCGTGGTTGACAAGTACGGCAGCCAGTACAGGGGAAATTTGCAGCACGACGCGCAGGAGTTTTTGCTGTGGCTGCTGGACAAGGTGCACGAGGATCTCAATCAGGCTACCAAGAAGAAGTACAAAATAATAAAGGTATTTGGAGATTTGGGGTGGATTACGTGGAAATGGAGTGTATGGGAAAAGGAGCATGGAATTTATTTTGGCATGGAAATTATTTTCACATGAAAATAATTTGCATGTGAAAATAATTCCCATGTGAAAATTATTTTCACCTGAAAATTATTTTCACCTGAAAATTATTTTCACCTGAAAATTATTTTCACCTGAATATTATTTTCACCTGAAAATTATTTTCACCTGAATATTATTTTCACATGAAAATACTTTTCAGGTGAAAATAATTTTCACCTGAATATTATTTTCACATGAAAATACTTTTCAGGTGAAAATAATTTTCACCTGAATATTATTTTCACATGAAAATACTTTTCAGGTGAAAATAATTTTCACATGGAAGTTATTTTCCCATGGAAATTATTTTCACATGAAAATAAAGTATGTTTGAAAATATATAAAAGATATAGAACTCCTGGCTGATATATACGATTGTATATTACGTATATATCCTGAATATACTTTGTTTCCAATGGGGATGGCTTTGTGGAATTTTTGCTGCGAGTCATTGAACTCTTATTTGCGATATGTGTGGAATTTTTAATGCGAACGTCAAGCTGGCATATGATAAGGGGTTGCAGGGAAAATCTGGGATTCTTGGTGGGGTTTGAACGGAGATAAAGGTCAATGGTAGTGGAATATCTGGGGCAATCGGGGACGATTGCATCAACGATCTTGTTGATCAGATAAACATTGAGAGCCTGAAACAACAAAACTTCTTCAAATTTTCAGTTACTTCGAAAATTGACCTGAAGAAAATTCTTCGTTGTTGATGCAGAAGCAAAAAATATTCTGCCTATTAGGTATCATAATGTTCGATATGCCGTGACTTCGAATTAACGTTGATAACACTCAGTGATCGAGAATGCATGAGACAATCGATATTGTCTCGATGATCTCACAATCAGTTAAATATTGAACTCCTCGAGTGTTAATTCTATAGAATTGACACAAATCTTCAATCAGTCATCACAATTCCTTGAAGGCAAAAGGTTTTTATCGCTAAAATTGGAAAATAGACGTTTTGTTTTCGTTCGATGTTAATCAGTCGTCACGTTAATCGGTCGTGTCGTTAATCAATTGGTTCACTCGTTAATCCATGTATTTATTGCCTCTGCGAGACGAAAGAGTTTTTTTTATGTCTCGAAGGCTTTCGACGTGGGCGACGGTAGCACAATCAGCCGACACGTGCGTACATGACGCGGTACTTAACGATGTATTTGCTTCGTCTTGTACTCCAAGAGATCAGACTAAACCTCGTACCAACAAACCGCGGCAACGTGTCGCGAGAGAACGATAAGCGCAAGATCAATGCAAAGCGGCAGCGCTCTATCGCCTGATTTTTTTTCGACCTGATCGAGAGGATCAATCGATTATGTAATCAGTGCGAATTGCCGCGGCGATGTAATAGTCGGAGCGCGAAAAGTACGTAGCGCAACGTAAACAATATTTAAGAAAACTTAAAAAATGCTTGTGAAGAAAAAAAAATACGTATCATTTGTTACGTGAAAATTATGATGTTGAAGGTTGCATCGTTGGAATGCAACGAAATTCAGGAAAAAAATTAATTGTGGTTAACCCAAATGACGAAGGGCACGAAAAAAGAATTTTTTTTCAGGTCACGAAAAAAAAAAGATTCTTTTTTAGTTCACAAAAAAAAAGATTTATTTTTAGTGCACGAAAAAATATTTTTTTTTAGTGCACGAAAAAAAAAAGTTTTTTTATCACTTGAGTTAATTTTGAATAATAATTATTTTTATTTTTTATTTTGTTGCATTCCAACGATGCAAACTTCAACATGATTGAAAATTAATATACAACTATAAATTAATATTAATGTGGCTGCTTACGAAGGACGACATTTTTCCAAGTGTTTCGTAAGTTTATCGTCACAACAAAAGCGTATAGTACGAATAGCACGTAGCGGAGAACGTAAACAATATTTATGAAAACTTAAAGAACACTTGTGAAGAAAAAAAAAAAATACGTATCATTTGTTACGTGAAAATTATGATGTTAAAGTTTGCATCGTTGGAATGCAACGAAATTCAGAAAAAAAATTAATTGCCATTAACCCGACTGACGAAGGCACGAAAAAAAAAATCATTTTTTTCCAACGATGCAAACTTCAACATTATTGAAAATTAATATACAACTATAAATCAATATTAATGTGGCTGCGTACGAAGGACGACATTTTTCCAAGTGTTTCGTAAGTTTATTAATTGTCACAAGAAAAACGTTTAGAGTCAACATACTCCGTTATCGCGTTATGTCAGAACGATAGCATTTTCGGAATGTGTAAATCATAATGACCGTCAACCTTGTCGACATTCTGTTTAGAAGTCTGGGACGTCTGCGACGTCTTCGTCTCGCTGAAAGATGGAACAACGGAATGTGAATGTCGATCGGCGACGGCCTCGAACAGATCTTAATATTTATTGCCCGCCGCGAGAGACACGGAGGAAACGAGTCGGCAGGTCTGGCGGCCGGGACCTTAACCCGAATTTCCATGACGTGTGCGAAATAAAAGAAAAACGCGCGCACGCGTGAAGCACGAGACCGACTCGCGACGCGAGTACTAATTTCGTTTATTCGTGGAGCCCGCCGATGTTCAATCACGGAGGACAAGATGAATAGATGATGTACGAAAGAAATTCGAGGTCGTGTGAGAAAACGAGAACGACGATACAGAAAAAGACGCAACGAGAGACACACATTCAGACGATGCAGGCTGGAAGCTTCCAAGAAGCGCAGCTTATTCGTTGATAGCTCACAAATTGTACGAGAAAAACGTAAAACCCCTGAGTTTTTTCACGTGAATCCTTTGAGCTTTCGAAATAATCATTGCTTTCGTATTCAGCGGAAATTTATGATGTTGAAGTTTGCATCGTTGGAATGCAACGAAATTCAGAAAAAAAAATTACTTCTAATTAACCCAAATGATGAAATTATTAGGTATAAAAGGTCATCATAGATACGAATTGCTATAATGACTTTTTATACCTAATGTCATAATTTGGGTTAATTCAAACTAATTTTTCTATTCTGAATTTCGTTGCATTCCAACAATGCAAACTTCAACATTATAAATTTATTTATCGATCAGGAGTTTCCAAGCTTGCCCGAAACGATTTTTATTTTCCGAAAAAAAAAGAAAAAACGGAAGAATTTTTGGGATTTTTAATTTAATGGTTTTCGAAGGCAATTTTTTTTTAAATCTGTAAATTCTGAAATGGCCTAAACGTTGCAAACAGATGCAACCTTTAAGGCAGTAGAAAACTTAAGACAGAAATCTCACGCAAAAAGTGCGAAAGCTCTTTTGATAAAAAAAATAAATAAATAAGTACTAATTTCATTTATTCGTAGAGCCCGACGAGGTTTAATCGCGGCGAGCCAGACGAATAGATCGATGCGCACGAAGGCGAGCGTGGGACACGTGGGAAGGCGAAGGAGATTCGAAGTCGTGAGAAAATGAGAACGACGATAGAGAGAAAGACAACGAGAGAGACACGGATTCGAGTGATGCAGCGTGGAAGCTTTCCGTTCGACTCCGACACAAATCCTGGGTAACGGCGATGGACGTTCCGTTAGACGACTCCGACGAGGTGAAGGAAGAGACGAAGCGCGGTCACAGTTGCCGCGGGATTTGTATCGGAAAGGCATGAAAATATGGGTCATTCTCCGAGCAAAAGCCAATTTATTCTATTACAAATTCAACGACGTTGGAACGTCGCGCGTTCTCGGACGTTGAATCGAATCGCGCGTCGTCAGCGTCCTAATGACGATTACGATAATAGATGACGCAACGAAAAACATCACGCGGAGGAGAATGACTGAGTCGCTGCCGCTGCTATACGGTGTGCAGCTCTCTATACGCCGGGGAGAATGATTCATCGCGAGCTCGCAAGACGAGGTATAGTTTCCTGTGTCGCCGCGGGTATACGCGGGCGTGTAACCGCGACACGGTGACTGCCCGACGTCGTCGTCGTCCAGTCTGCCGGGCGACCTCTAAACCTCGCCTTCGCCACTCGAGACGTTTCTCCGTCTGAATTAGAATTTTCTTTCTGGTGTTTCACCTTCTTCGCTCGGATACCAGATGAGTCTTCCGCGGCTTTGGCCCTGAGATTTGAGCTGCCCGGAGCGCTTCGCACTAGTCAAATCAATGTCAAACTATATTTTATATCATTAAAAGCAAAACGCATTTATTAATGCGTTTTGTTTTAAAAAGCAAAACATTTATTAATGCGTTTGGTTTTTAAAAGCAAAACATTTGTTAATGCGTTTTGTTTGTAAAAATATAAACGCATCAATAAATGCGTGTAAAAAATATAAATGCATTAACAAATTTAAATTTCGTTGCAATAGAACGAAATTTAATTTCGTAGCGTTGCAACGATGCAAACTTAACGTCATAACATTTAAGGATAAGAAGTTTCAGCGAAAATTTCAAATAATACTTCTCGATGGGATGAAATATATGAAAAAAAAAAATCAAGGACATTGAAGGTGCTGAAAAGATTGATTTTGCATAATGATAATTCCAAAATGTTATTTACTCACGCTTGATTTTCTGCAGTTTTATTTTTATCCTATCGAGAAGTGTTCGACATTTTTTCTGAGACTCACGTTTAACCGGACTGTAGCGCTCCGACACCTTTGAACAACCTTACTTTCCGAGTGACAATGAATCCTCTTTTTCCTCTGTTATCTATACATCTTTCATTCTTGCACCAACGTCGGTGTGTACATTATTCGACGCACACGTGGTGGCCGGATCGGTTGGCTTGTTGCTCGTCTCCGCTGCACTCGCGCCGTCCGTGAGGTCGATTTTCATTCGTAAACTTCGATAATAAATATCAACCGGTTCTCGAGGCTCAGGCTTCTTTTTTCATACGAACTCGATCGGCGTCGGCGTCAGCGTCATAACCGCAGCCTCTCGGAACGCGTGCCACTTTACCTTGCTACATGAGACGTCGGTATACATTCGATTATTATTATTATTTTGTTGTTTTTTTTTTTTTTCATATAAATATCACATCCAGTTGAAATCGGTCTTTAATCGTGGCGATTTCGAGGTTGCGCGTTCGCCGGTTCAAATGTTGCGGCGACCTAGATTTTCCGCTCAGCTTTTGTTGTCTTTTTCTACATTTGTGTTTGTGACCGAGTTGTAAATTCTCATTAGTTTAAGAAATGAATGTTACAGTTCGGTTTGATTTGTAGGTGTGATTTCATAATAATATCCTGCAGAGATTATAAAATGATGTGTGAACTTTTGAATAGCTGCATAGATAACTCATTTTCAATAAATAATTGTGAGCATTTGTGAAAAAAATGGAAGAACGCGGTTCTTTATTACTTTCGTAATGTATTGACCGCGTTTCTCCATTTTTTCAGAAAAATTACCATGAAATTTTATTGATAATAAATATTCTTCGCAGCTATTGAAAATGTACACATTGCATATTATAATTACTCTATCTTACTATTCATAAATAATAATAATAAAACCTATAGCACCATCAACTTTATTTCTAAAAGATTTAGGGATTTACAAATATAATGACAAGTGTCTAAATGTCCAGAAAAACCGAATTTCGATTTCTATTCCAGCCCAACTTAACATTCAAACAGCTAATTCTACGGAAATTCATTTTTTTCGCTGAATCGAAAAAAAAAATCTTCAATCATTACTTTCCAAATATTCTCAAAATAATTCATATTCTTCGTCAGAAGGAGACAAAAAAAGGAGGCGCACCAGACACTAAACCAAGTCAGACTCATCTATTCCCAAACGCCTCCACGCATCTCGAGATAACTCCCGAAGATAATCGTCCCAAAATAGTCGATGTCAACCGCAGCGCACAAAACTCCAAGCCTGGTAGGTCGGCAAACATACCGGAACAGGAAGTCGTAAACTCAGCTTCCTGCGACCCGCTCGGTGTTCACCGTACCGTAATTAAAGATCTTTCCAGTACGATTTTCACTTTTTTTTTCTTCTTCTTTTTGCAGTTAGCCTCGCGCTCACTGAGCTGAGTCGGTGAGTCGTCATTAAAAACCCGGCGTGTTCCATTCGTCGTGTCGACCAGCGAGCAGCGAGGATGCAGGTTCTCGAATTTCGCAGGGGAGCTTTTAGCACGTTTTCCACGTGCGGAATAAAATTTCGCGAGATCCTCACGACACTCCGATTCCATTCGTTCTCGGAGTCGAGGGCGCCCTGCGGCTCAGCCATTACCGGGGCACCCAGACGGCGCTACACGTCGTGTCACTTTCTATTCTCGGTACGATCCTTCCGGTCGTCGTCGTCGCCGTCGTCGTCGTCGTCGTCGCGCCCCATCATACAGCCAGGATATTTTCGGCACGTGTTTCTGTCGTTGCAATGCGCCCTTTTCAATACGCGCTGCTCCTCCGCAGCGGACTAAAAGTGTGCCCACCAAAGCGTGTTCAAAGCGTATCGCCTAGCTATTGTTACAGTACACGCAGCGGTGGCCGCCCCTTTAATGGAAATGCCGGGGCACGAACGCACGCACAGGAATAACCACGAGCCGCGACACAAACCGTGTATATAGGGCATACCGGGGTAAAACGGACCCCCTGAGCAAAAAATGGCTCTGTGACAAAATCCAATGTGTTTTTTTTTATTGCTTTTCACTCAAAAATTCAATATCAAACATCGATTTTGATAGTCGGCAAAAAAAATGCTACGGGGTAAAACGACGATGTTGAAGTTTGCATCGTTGGAATGCAACGAAATTCAGAAAAAAATGGTAATTAACCTAAATGGTGAAGGGCAGGAATAAAATAATTTTTTTTTTTCGTGCCCTTATTTGCTATCGTGACTTTTTATACCTATTTTCATCATTTCGTGTAATTGCAATTATTATTATTTTTATTTCGTTGCATTCCAACGATCCAAACTTCAACATCATGTAAAACGGACCCCCCTCAGAATCCGGCACAAGTCTGAGTTGGTACACAAAACGCTACCGATCGGCATGAGTGTTGATTATTTGGGTCTTTTACTAAAATGTGACACTAAAGCACATTTCAGTCATGACGGATTCGTCGTGCAGGCAAGAATTGATGGTGAAAAAAACGGTTGCCGATGAAGCCCCCGAATAAAAAAAATCACGGAGGACGGCGGGAAAAAAAGTTTTGACGAGGAAAGAAGCCTCAAAACTGACGACAGTGACGGGAGCCTATTTTCCCTTTTTTTTATTCCGATGATAAAAAAGGGGGGTCCGTTTTACCCCGGCTTCCCCTACATTATAGTAATACAGTTTGTCGCTCAAAGACTACGGAATTTCGGTCGAGTGTCCGAGTCGCCGCCGCCGCTGCTTCGCGGTGAAATCGGTCATGGTCACGCCTCCGAGCCTCGACGACTTTATCATTTGGCTTTACGGGCTGTACCTGCGGTACGCCGCTCTCGCCACGCAACGCAGCCTTATAAAACTTAGCTAATGCGCTGCCGCGCTCGCTTTCTTGGGCTATCGATTGCAATCGAAGAAACCGGATGGCAATTATTTATCGCTGCTTCTATTGCACTCGCGCGTCTTCGTGAGGGAAGCTTGCGTGGATTAGTAGGAACGACGCCGGATATTCGTAATTTGGTGAACCATTTAACGAAGGCGGGAAAATTTTATGGAGGCTTGGGATTCTGTTCGGGGTATTTTAATTTATGTAAACCGGGAATTGTACTTCAATTTTTATTTATTTATTCATTTTTAAGTCGAACCTTTTTCTCAGCATTGAATTTGGGATGAATGTATAAATAATAGGTTCGATTTTTGTGGGATTTCGAATTTTGCAAAAAATGTACATTTTGCTCTAGTTAAAATATCATCAAACTAATTGAAATTTTCTGAAGACCAAAAATAATACACAGCGCTGTTGTGTACCAATTTTAGCGATGATTGGGTTTCGGATTTTATGGCACTTTTTACAAACTTATGTTTCGCTATGACTCTCGTAAAATATCACGAAATAAATTTAAATGTTTTACAGACGAAAAATAATACTCAGAGCTACTTCAACAAAGCTCCATGCGGAAACCAACATAGATAAACATACATCCTCATAGTATTATCTCTGTAAACATTCAAACGTAATAAGGAAGCATTGTGCAAAGCTCTTCCTTTGAATCGAACCTTGCACTTTGTTCTCTCATAGACTTCCAGTTGATCATGTTGAAGTTTGCATCGTTCAAATGCAACAAAAAATGACAAACAATTCTTTTTTTCTTTTTTTTTTCTAATTAACCCAAGTGATGAAATTAAGTATAAATAGACATCATATCAATTAGTTGCTATGATGACTTTTTACACCTACTTTCATCATTTGGGTTAATTAGAATTAATTTTTTCCGGAATTTCGTCGCATTCCAATGCAAACTTCAACATCATTCCAATTGTCGTATTCATTATTATCGTTAACCCTTCCCAATCACAATATCGTAGAATTTAATGTTAAATCACTACCATAAATTTCGCCCAGGATAACCGAGGAGGGTTAATGAAGATGCAAAGAGATTCGATATAACTTTTTGCACGATCAGAAAAATATCCACCACGTGGAAGTCAGAAAGCCAATGATAACGAAAAAGAAACAAGACGAACGAAATATCTAAATAGCACGTCTATCGAATATAACGAGCAGAGCCACGAAACTTCAACATCATTCCAATTGTCGTATTCATCATTATCATTAACCCTTCCCAATCACAATATCGCAGAAATTCCTGTTAAATCACTACCATAAATTTCGCCCAGGATAACCGAGGAGGGTTAATGAAGATGCAAACAGATTCGATACAACTTTTTGCACGGTCAGAAAAATATCTACCACGTGGAAGTCAGAAAGCCAATGATAACGAAAAAGAAACAAGACGAACGAAATATCTAACTAGCACGTCTATCGAATATAACGAGCAGAGCCACGAAGACTTCTGCGCTTCGGCTTCGGTGTAGTATGTGCCTTCTTAATGGCCGTTTCAATTAGCTCGTATGTTCCTGGTAGCGTAATCACCCGTACGAGCGTTCTATTTGCGGACGGATCGTAACTCTCTTTTCATTATCCGCGGCTGCTCGCTCGCATCACGGGCTTTTTCGGCCTATGAACGCGTGGCCGTGGTCGTTATACCGGCTGCAGCCGGGGGACAAAACACCGGAGACCTTGACGTGGCGCGGTCTCGCGTGCTCCAATCAACAAGTTCCCCGTGCGCGTGCAGCGCCGATTGAGAACCCCGAGAACTCCGCTCTTTCGGATTCGGGACGCTCGCGTCATGCCCCCCTCGACGCTCTAAACTTGTTATGATAAACATTCTCACGAATGTTTATCGCACGACGATTCCACACCGAAGCGCAACGACGCTTACGACACTGTTGAAAGGATTTGAGAAATTAATTAAGCACACTTTGCGCATGTTTCTCGGTTATCACGTTTTTGATAAGTGTTTCGTCATTTATTTACCGAAAAAAAAACAAACAAATTGAATTGAATTGAATTGTTTCTTGAGGTTTTGGACGGAGTTGTCGATTCTCGTTAGTTTAAGAAATAAATGTTGTGGTACGATTTGTTTTGTAGATGTGATTCAATAATAATAACTCGCGGCGATTATAAAATGATGTGTGAAATTTTTAATAACTTCACAGACCTTATTTTCCTCACCACATTTTTAATCAAAAAATTTGTGAGCAACCGTGAAAAAAATTAAAGAGTTTTTGGAGTTCCCTTTTTTACATTTTTTGGGAAAATCACCATGAAATTTTATTGAGAATACTTACATATTCTTTGCAGCCATTAAAAATGTACACATTGTATTATAATCGTCCCATGTTACAATTATTAATTAATAATTATAAAACCAATTTTACCATCAACTTTATTTCTAAAAGATTTAGGCATTTACAACTCTGGTTCTGGACAATTTTCAATTTAAATTTATTCCACAACTTTTTAAAAATAAGCGCGCAAGTTTTAGTACAGAATTATTCTAATGTAAGAAAATAGTTTGATAAACGATCTGACGAACGGTAAATATTCTTTGCAGCCATTAAAAACGCACATATTGAATTATAATCGTCCCATGTTACAATTATTAATTAACAATAACAAAACCAATCGTGCCATCAACTTTATTTCTAAAAGATTTGCGCATTTACAACTCTGGTTCTGGATAATTTTCGATTTCAATTTATTCCACAAGTTTTAAAAAATAAGCGAGCAAGTTTTGTTGTAACATTGTTCGAATGTAAGAAAATAGTTTGATAAGCGATCTGACGAACGGTAAATCTTCGCGGAACGAAACGTGTACGGGCCGGAGTTTTTCATTTCACAAACATCCGCCGTTGGTTCTCGCGCGCGCGCTTGCTCAACCCGCCGCGAGTATACAAACAATCTCCGGGCGTGTGCAGCGCTCGCGAGGGGCTGTTCGTGCTGATCTCAATAATTACGTTATTTTTCCATCGCCATATCCTCCTGCTCTCACCACTGCGCGTAGGCTCCGACCTCGCGTACGGAGAGCATCCATTGAAATCAGAACATGGAAAACATGTTTTGCCTTCGGTGTATGGGGCGTTCCAACTAGTTTCCTCCTGGGTCCGACCCTCGATTCTTCCGGTTGGGTCCGCAATTTTTTATATCATTGACATAACTCTAAAAATCACAATTATTTATTTTTATTTATTTTTACATATTTTTAATTGTCTACAATTATCGAAAAAAGGCAAAAAAAAATAAAATTTCTTCTACCCACTTCGGATCACTTCGGCTCGATTACCAAAAAATGTGTATTTTCCCAAACAGGTTTTCCCGAATTTTTTCAGATTTAAAAAATATCTCGTTAGGAAATGTTTTGTTTAAAAAAAAATCGTGGATAAGTAAAAACGAGTAAAAATTAAATAAAAATTCGTGCTTTTCGAGAAGCACGAATTTTTATTTTCATTTTATTTTTACTCGTTTTTACACTTCGACCTACTTCGGCTCGGTTACCTAAAAATGTGTATTTTCCAAAACAGGTTTTCCCGAATTATATCAGATTTCAAAAATATGTCGTTAGGAGATGTTTTGTTTTAAAAAAAATCGTAGATAATTAAAAACGAGTAAAAATCAAATAAAAATACAAATTCGTGCTTCGAATTTTCGAAAAGCACGAATTTGTATATTAATTTTTAATTTTTTGTATGATTCAGATATTTCTGTTCAGAGTTATCCGAATCATCCAAAAAATTGCGGATCCAATCAGAAGGGTCAAGAGTGTGACCCAGGTCGAAATTAGATGGAATGCCCCATATACTCGTGTCTCTCGCATAGTATATGCGTTATAACTTGTTTCGCGCGGTGTGCATCGACGACTATGATGCACCGGCTTGTAGACGCGACGCTGATGCACCAATAACAGCATCGCCATCGTACGTAGGCGGCGCAGTCGTTGCGGGCGTTGTCGTTGGCATCTTTATCGTTGCTTCTCTCTCTCTCTCTCTCATTTTTTTCCCGTTGTCGTCGTCACTGCAGGCTGCAACGGAAAGTGCAACGCGTCCTTCACGGCGGCGCGAACACTTGAGCGTAATAACGCGACGTGGACCCGATGTCTCGTCGTCGACCCTCGGATTAATTACCCGTCGGGCGCCCCATATACACCCCGCGTGTATTGTCGCGCGCTAATGAGACTCATCGCGGAAGCGTATTTATTTCATGAAAAACAATTGCAAAAGATAACGCCGAGCGTTATTGAAGAAGAAAAATAAGATTGTAGGGTGAAAGTCCGGTGGCTATAAATTATACAGCGGCGAACTCCGCCCGCGGAACTCTAGAAACTCTGGTTGCGACTATATTCGATACTTTATTTCGTCTGAATTCGATGCGATAACTTTTTTTTCCCACGCGCGTTTGTCTCCCGAGCGATTATTTTGAACGGTACGGCGGACTCACGGAATAATTTCTAACGATCGAATTAACCTTCGACCTAACCGGGTGAACGAACTCGGTCTTCGAAGTCTTCGGAATTTACAGTGAACGGAGGTATTCCGGGTTAATCAGTCATTCAACGATTTTCCATTCAGTTGGAGAGCGTCGGAGATATGATGGAAATGATATTCTGTTTTCATTGGCTCTGGATAATCATTTAGTTTTTTTTTGTCCTGTTCCAAAAAGTTGGTGGGACAAAAAATATCGCAGTCATATTGCACCCAGAGAAATCGTTTTGATAGGATGTATTCGAAACAAATAAGATTTATTTGAATGAAATAAATTTTATTTGATTCAAATAAATCCTAGTATGCCGGCTATTAAGTAAATAATTTATTAAATTATTCTATTTATTTTAAGTAAATAATTTATTTTATTTATTCTATTTATTTGAAGTAAATAATTTATTTTATTTATTCTATTTATTTTAAGTAAACAGTTTATTTTATTTATTCTATTTATTTTAAGTAAATAATTTATTTAATGGCCGGCCTACTAGGATTTATTCGGATCAAATAAAATTTATTTCATTCAAATAAATAGAATAAGTATAACAAGTAGCCAAGTAGCATTCTTAAAACGACAAAAGATTGAAGTCAAGTGAGCTCTTTTTAGGCTAATTATAAACAGCAGTAGTGATTATATTTTCTGCCCACTTTGATACTGTAATATATATCCCGTTGTACAGCTGCTGGACTTTGGCGAAATGCAAATACAGCCAACTAAAGTGCCTCGAGATCAGCTGTCGCTTCGCGGACAATGGATGAAATGAATGTTTGTTCTTACGTCATACATATATATATATACATTTGGATTAATCATAGCTTGTAAGACAGACGTATAGAAATCGATTCACTGACGCAACAACGCTGGTCAAGAACGTCTGTTCGACGCCCCCGGCACGAGACCTCGATCTCGTGACGCTTTCATTAATGATTCTGCCGTTGGATTACCCGATATTGTGTACAGAATCGCTAAACGAACAAAAGATTATCTGCCGAAAAAAGAATTCCGTCGGTAAAATATCGGATAAAAAATCAACCAATGTAAATCTTTCGTAGAAATAATCTGAAAAAAATATTAGTCCGAAAATACTGACTTTCCGATAAGTATTTATATTTACAGATTTTATATTCAATTTTTTGAGCGTGTCTATTTTAATTCTATTTTAATTCAGGATTTCTGTTTTAATTCTATTTTAATTCTATTTTAATTCAGGATTTCTGTTTTAATTCTATTTTAATTCTATTTTAATTCAGGATTTCTGTTTTAATTCTATTTTAATTCTATTTTAATTCAGGATTTCTGTTTTAATTCTATTTTAATATTCTATTTTAATTCTATTTTGATTCAGGATTTCTATTTTTATTCTATTTTAATTCAGGACTTCTATTTTAATTCTATTTTAATTCTGGATTTCTATTTGCAATCTTATTTTTACCGACGAAAAATAGATTTTGTTTTCTATTTAAATTCTATTCGGGTTACCAGGTCTGGGTTATTTGGATCTATTTTTATCCTGTTAATAAATTAACGTCGCGTTGCTACCTACGAATAATGAAACTCATTGCCGTCACTTTGTTCGCGCTCTGATTGATTGCCGCAGTGAAATGACTAGCAACGTAATTTAAATAAAAGCTATAATTCACGTCGACACATTTTTTCTTTCTCGTATTTTTAATTAAACACTCGTTTAATTAAATACTCGATCTAAGTTACTATCAGTGATGTACCGAGAGCGGTCGTTACAATTTCCACTGTCGGAGCGCAACGATCGCCGCGACTTCGACTCGCTCCGCTTTCGTTCCTTTGACAATAAAATAAACGTGTTCACTGCGGCGAGTGACTCTCTGCTTTCTCCGACTTCTCGAAGCTCGCGCTCCGTCAGGGCGAGCATTGAGAATTGTGCACGAGGCATCGGTATACGCGAGCCGCATTAATTACACACACGGCACTGGTACTTCCACCACTGTGTGTACGCATATGCGTGCACATTCGCCGCGACTACCGATCACGCGACAACGCTGGGCGTCGAGTGTGCGACGAAAGATAAGAATTTATGGCGGCGGTGCAGCGCCTACTGCAACGGAATTTTGTACGGTAGGCGATGGAGACTAGGGTCGTCCATCTAGTATTTTAGCTACTGCATGAAACATTTTTTGTATGAATATAAACACGAATAGAGTCATGCAGCAACCATAAATAAAAATAAAAACGGCGCTTTATGAGCAATTGACTGCTAAAAGTGTTTGCAAATTTACATCATGTTTAACATGCTAAAGTTTGCATCGTTGGAATGCAACGAATTTCCGAAAAAAATAATAATTCTATTTAAAACAAATTATGAAATTATGTATAAAAAGTCATTATAGTGATTAGTTTCCAAGATGATTTTTATACCTATAATTTCATCATTTGTATTAATTATAATTTTTTTTTTTCTTCTGAATTTCGTTGCACCATCGTGCAACGAAATTCAGAAGACGATGCAAAATTCAGCATCATATACAAGTGTATATGAAATTTACAATCACAGTAACTGAAATTGTTATTAATATACAATGTCTGTAATTTTCAAAATTTTCAAATTAAATTTAATATATGCCTATTGAATATGCAATAATCGGTATTGAATATTAAGAAACTGATGTGTCGTCGAGTGTGCGACGAGAGATAAGAATTCATGGCAGCGGTGCAGCGCCTACTGCAATGGAATTTTGTACGATAGGCGATGGAGACTAGGGTCGTCCATCTAGTATTTTAGCTACTGCATGAAACATTTTTCGTATGAATATAAACACGAATAGTCATGCAGCAACCATAAATAAAATTAAAAAACACTGCTAAAAATGTTTTTAAATTTACAACCACAGTAACGGAAATTTTTATTAATATTCAATGTCTGTAATTTTCAAAATGTTCAAATTAAATTTAATATATGCCTACTGAATTCGCAATAATCGGTATTGAATATTAAGAAACTGATGTATTAAGGAGGCATCGTCGGTACAGTCCGTCAATTGCGCATTAAGATTTGAAACATTATTTAAATATACTTTCGAAAGGAAACAAGTGTCCAAAAAGGTGGATATGAATTAAAGAGATCCTGTATAGTGTAGAAAAAAATATGTGCAATAAAAATTCACAGAAAAATAGCTCAGTTTATGCTAATAACTAATGGGACATATTATACGCAGTTTTTTGGAAGTCAAATTCGTAATTTTAGTTCGATCTTGTCGAGCGACGGTTCATTTTGTTTATCGACGGACAATGCACAAATTTACCGTTGAACATTTGCGATTATATTCATAGATCACAAATTACAGCCATTTGTTTATAAGAGAAGAAAATTAAACGACGAGCTTATCTCATTTTATTCCTAATCGACAAATAAACTGAAGAAAATAACTCGGTGAATTCGTAAAACGTTCTTCAACGAACAAAACGAGCTGTCGCCCGACAAGATCGACCTGAAATTACCAATTTGACTTCCAAAAAACTGCTTATAATATGTCCCATTGGTTATTATCATAAACTGAGCTATTTTTCTGTAAATTTTTATTGCATATATTTTTTTCTATACTAAACAGGATCTCTTTAATTCATATCCACCTTTTTGGACACTTGTTTCCTTCCGAAAGTATATTTAAATAATGTTTCAAATCTTAGTGCGCAATTGACGTGACTGTACCGACGATGCCTCCTTAAAGTGAAGTTAAAGTGAATTTTCAGACAGCATTTTTTTACAGTGAAAGTCCCTTCGTATAAATCGCTATATCAATAATTAAAAAAACGTACATCACATTACGTTTATTCAAATTTGTGCGTAATGAGTATTGACGAAATAATAAAGGTGTTCAGAAGGGACTAGAAATTTCTCGAAATAACGTTTATCGCAAAACTTTCACTTACAAAAATGATTTAAAAAAATCCAACGCAAGCCCAAAACCAGCAGCAGAAGCCAAAAAATAAATAATTGTAATTCAACAGTCGGCGGGTCTGCCGCTCGGATATCTCGGTGCGCGCGGTGAAGGAAGGGAGAGCGCGAAATAGAAAGTCGCGAAAGGGCCAACTTGCGCGCGGCTCTTACTGAAGTTTCGAATTCCAGCCGCCAGAGCGCCCGATGCGACGATAACGATGATGTTTATGGCGCTGCGGTTATGATTATGACTGTACGCTCGGCGCATACGCTCAGGATTCTCAGCGTCGCGATGGTGCCAGGGCTGGACGAGAGTCCAGACTCTAATTACCAGTTATGAATCAGGGCGCATCGAAGCGCGTTATGCACGAAGAATGTTTATCGCTTCGGTACATCCTGCCTCATCCGTACCCTCCGGCGGGGCGAACTTCGCGACGAGATTAATGCAAATTCCAGAGCTTCACACGCGCACAGATCTTACCGGCCATTCGTTTCCGCATGTGCTGCCTGTGCACATTGATTTTCATATAAGCAATCGATCATTCTACTTTCCTGCGGCAACTATGACGTTGAAGTGTGCATCGTTGGAATGCAACGAAATTCAGAAAAGAAATTAATTATGACGTTGAAGTTTGCATCGTTGCAATGCGACGAAATTAAATCAACAAAATATTAATTCCATAAAAATTCAAATAATTCACCCCCGTTAATTATAAAAATTAGAAATAAAATAAAATTCCAGAATATTTAAAAAAGTAAATAAATATTAAATATTTAAAAAAATATTAAATCCATAAAAATTCAAATAATTCACCCCCGTTAATTTTTCTTTTTCATACTCTTCGTCGTTATAATAACTTTTTATAGCCGATATTATAATTTCGGTCGATTAATATTTTTGCTTTCAATTTCGTTGCATTGCAACAATGCAAACTTCAACGTCATAATTAATTGTAATTAACCCAAATGATGAAAATAGGTCTAAAAAGTCACCATAGCATCCAAGGGCAGGAACAAAAAATCGTGCCTTTCATCATTTGGGTTAGTAAGAATTAATATTTTTTTTCTAAATTTCGTTGCATTCCAATGATGCAAATTTCAACATCATTTGACACTCGGATGGTAGTGCCAACGATTTGAATGGCGCTGTAAAAAATTGGCTGGTGAAAACTGTCGCAGTGTGCGGGGTAAAAATTCGCGATGTTCTTAACAACATTATTACGGATTAAAATGTACTGGGTATAAATCACGCAGGTACGAATTTGGAGCGTGTGAAGCAGTTCGACTGTATAACCAGCTGGCTTGGGAGACTGTGAATTGACCTCAAAAGTCACGGGGTTCTTGACCCAACTATTGATCCAATAAACCCAAATGACCCTGTCAATTCGAATTCAGGTTTAGGAGCACGTGAAAAACCGCAGTCGGTAATAAAAATTGTAATGAAGTTTTTCCAAGCTTACTGCCATTTTACAGCTTCAAGAAGAAATTCGTCCTCCGCACTCGTGAAATACGCATTGAATGAATTTTTTCTGGAAGCTGTAAATGCAAATCCCTCATGAAAAAATCAGTGGCTAAAATATCTCAGATTTATCCACTCAGAGATATTCTCAGGGATATTTTCTGATGAGGGAATGACGTTGAAATTTGCATCGTTGAAATGCAACGAAATTCAGAGAAAAATTAATTACAATTAACCCAGATGATGAAATTAGGTATAAAAAATCATCTTAACTATTAGTTGCTATGATGTTGCTTTTTATACTCAATTTTATGATTTGCGTTAATTAGAATTAATTCTTTCTCTGAATATCGTTGCATTCCAACGATGCAAAGTTCAACATATGAGGAATAAATTTGCCTAAACTAACGGCACAGAATAATTTCTTTCCCCAAGTGAATTCGTATCTCAAGTTGTCGGCAGGTGATGAAAATCATTCCTCGTCGATGCAGCCAAACCTATTTGTTTCCCTCCTAACGACTTAACATATCGATCTATTTATATTCCGTGCTCAACAAAGTTCTGTTTCTACGTTTTACCGATATATTTTCGAGGCGGGCGCTCAAGCAAAAGTGGACCGGTGACTCATCGGAATAATTCCTACGTAAAGGTTTTTACGCCGATTCTCTCCCGCTGACGATGCTGACACAACCCAGTAGGCAGAAAGAAACACGCGAAGCGTTCTCTCGCGAGAGAATTGAATTTCAAGCGACTTCGCACGTTCGCGGTGCGCGCGTAACCGAGCCAACCGAACTGCGCACGGGGCGACAATGCACAGCGCCTTTGCGCTAATGAACGACCCATTTGTTTCGAGACACCCCGACGCATGTAAGCGCGAAACTGCTTTGTGTCCCTCGGGGTTTTTCTCGACTCAACCTATCGTTTCAGGATTCTACTAAAAATCGTAAAAGAAAAATATTTGGTTATTAAACGTACCAAAATTAGAGGATTGTTTTTATTCATAAGCTTGTATATTAATTCTAATATTCAAGTATTATGTCAAATTAGACTAATCTTATAACTATAAAAGTTAGACCCGTTATTTTCTAATCCATTTTTTGTTTCTTTTTTTTTAGGGCCTTAGTAGGGCAAACTTCGTCAGGCCCTGAACTGGCGATTTCTATCAGATCCTAATATTGCATTTGTTTCGAGAGACCCCGACGCATGTAAGCACGAAACTGCTTTGTGTCCCTCGGGGTTTTTCTCGACTCAACCTATCGTTTCAGGATTCTACTAAAAATCGTAAAAGAAAAATATTTGGTTATTAAACGTACCAAAATTAGAGGATTGTTTTTATTCATAAGCTTGTATATTAATTCTAATATTCAAGTATTATGTAAAATTAGACTAATCTTATAACTATAAAAGTTAGACCCGTTATTTTCTAATCCATTTTTCGTTTCTTTCTTTTTAGGGCCTTAGTAGGGCAAACTTCATCAGGCCCTGAACTGGCGATTTCTATCAGATCCTAATATTGCATTTGTTTCGAGAGACCCCGACGCATGTAAGCGCGAAACTGCTTTGTGTCCCTCGGGGTTTTTCTCGACTCAACCTATCGTTTCAGGATTCTACTAAAAATCGTAAAAGAAAAATATTTGGTTATTAAATGTACCAAAATTAGAGGATTGTTTTTATTCATAAGCTTGTATATTCATTCTAATATTCAAGTATTATGTAAAATCAGACTAATCTTATAACTATAAAAGTTAGACCCGTTATTTTCTAATCCATTTTTCGTTTCTTTCTTTTTAGGGCCTTAGTAGGGCAACCTTCATCAGGCCCTGAACTGGCGATTTCTATCAGATCCTAATAGTGCCCTGATGTAAGAACGCGTTACATTCCTGATCTCCATTCCTGATGAAGGGCTTGACATTCCATGATGTTGAAGTTTGCATCGCTGGAATGCAATGAAATTCAGAAAAAAAAAAGAATTAATTCTTATCAACCCAAATGATGAAATTAAGTATAAAAGGTCATCATAGATACTAATTGCTATGTGGACTTTTTATACCTAATTTAATCGATTGGTTTAATCAGAATTAAACAAAAATTAATTCTGATTAACCCAAATGATGAAATTAGGTATCATGAGTTAGGTCATCATAGATACTAATTGCTATGATAACTTTTTATACCTAATTTAATCGTTTCGGTTAATTAGAATTTTTTTTTTTTTTTGTTTCGTTCCATTCCAAAGATGCAAACTTCCATATTATGACATTCTTCTTAACTGAATTTCCATTCGAGATGCTTCTGATGCTCCTCTATATTTGTTTTTTTTAATTAAAATTCGCATTAATTACCTGCTCCATGCACAACGCTTTCCGTTTCGTTGTCTCATCTCCTCGCCCGTCCCGTTCGTTTCCTCGATCGTGCGAGAAGCCGCACCCGGGATCCTCGCCTAGAAACCCTTCGACGTGAAACTGTATCGCATAACGTCGCGCGCACTTGTGACTAATTTCCTGAACGATTACCTTTCGTAACGTCGAGCCTGTGTATCCAGAATAATAGGCATTTTAGGTGATGCGTTTTTTTTTCTTTTTTTAATCCTGTCCACCTATACAAGGTAGACGCTTATATATCTTCCACCGCTGTCGATATATGCACTCGGTCATGTCACGCGATAGCTGCTTGTGGGTATTACATCCAGCGATGTGCATAACACGCAGGGATGACCGCCCCGTTGATCCGATTAGGGGAAGCCCCCCGTTCATCATTTCCCTCCTTCCGTACTTCTGCCACCTCGGAGCCGGTGCTGCGCGAGCGAGGAAACGGCAGCAGCGCGAAACGCAAAAAAACCCGATAAAGACGACACCACGGCCATCTCTCGGATCCTTTCGGTACGCTGGGTGTCGCATAAGCCGGAATACAATGTGAAAGATCCCCTCGACTTTAGCCTCACAAGCGGATTTCGACTTTTAATGAATAATAAAGTATTGTATGCGCTCAATGAAAACCTCGGTATCGGGATGACAAATAGTTAGATTGTAGAGTCAACAAAAACACGTTTTATTTTTCTGTCGGTAAAGAAGAGCGCGTGCAAAATCTCATGCGTTTTATTAGTTTCAATCATAGCAAAAAAAAAAAAATTTCATTGGCCCGAATACGAATAATTGCAGATGACTGCAATTATCCACTGATTTTTTCAAGAGGGAAATTTGTCAGGTCAAAATTATCATCTTCTGTAGGAAAGTTTTTTTCTAATTCTTTTTAAATTGCACTTTTTTAGGCAAAGTGGGCAGCGAAAACCGCAATTACAAAATTCTGAAAAAATTCATACACACTCAGGAAAATGAATGAATAATTTTCATCAGAAAAAAAAGTTTGGTTGCCGGCTAAATTGTTGAACAATTAATTTTTTCACTAATTTGTTAATAACATTTTGGACTTATTATTATACAAAATCAATCTTTTCAGTACCTTCTACATTTTCAGTGCCTTCGGGGGAAATTTCGAAGGGTTCGTAATTTCCCCCGAAACTCACATTTGGCGGGACTGTACCGAGACTACCTCCTTAAAATTGCTCGCTAACGAGATCTCGGGCTCGCGGAGGCGAAAATTCCAGGGAAAGTGGTTTGTTCGCGAGGTCCTTGCAAAGTGTTCGGATTCCGTGCGCCTAGGATAAGCAAATAAATAAAACACGAGGTGAATTTCGTTCGGGCAACGCGTTGCAAATCGATTATCATTAATCATCACTCGTGCGTGCCGCGGTGGTGGCACTTGTTGAGCGTCCGCGAACGTAACGTAACGTAACGCGACGTAACACTACATAATTATCGCTACGCCCGGCGCGGGACTCCCGAATGATCGAGCGTGTCGGAAGTTGCAGACAGCGAGAACGCCTCGGTTGCGTGATCAATGGTTCGTTATTTTTCGCTACGATATCCACCGATCTCTATTATTCCCGAGGCAATGTCAGGCGATTTCTGTTGGTATTTCCGCGTTGTAATTGTGCAACATCGGCGGCCTAGTTTTTTTTCTGATGAAATTGAAGTTTGCATCGTTGGAATGCAACGAAATTCAGAAAAAAAATGAATTCTAATTAACCCAAATGATGAAGGGCACGAGCATTTTTTTGTGCCCTTAGTTGCTATGGTGATTTTTATATCTATTTTCAACATTTGGGTTAATTATAATTAATTTCTTTTTTTTATTTCGTTGCATTCCAGCGATGCAAACTTCAACGTCATTTTTTTCTGTCTCTTGTCCTCTTCCATAATGTTGAAGTTTGCATCTTTCGAATGCAACGAAATTCAGAAAAAAAAATTGTTTTAATTAACCCAAATGATGAAATTAAGTATAAAAAGTCATTACAGCAATTCGTGTCTATGATGACCTTTTATACCTAATTTCATCATATGGGTTAATTAGAAGTAATTTTTTTTCTGAATTTCGTTGCATTCCAACGATGCAAACTTCAACATCATCCTCTTCCGGCGTCCGGGCTTTTTACCCCCCTCCGCGCTCTCAGCCCGAAGACCCTGAAATAATTTTCAAGGCCGGAGGATCGATCGCCCGGTACAGCAGTTGTACTACGCGTGAAACACGGGAGCCGCTGTGGAAGCCCCGGCACGTTTGCTCTCCCCCCCTTTATATTGTCCCTCGGCTCCTCCGAGAACCCGGAAGGCAGCGCGAGCAGTGAAATCGCGCACTCGATTTCGCAATTGCGATGCTGACAATATCACTTGTCGCATTTTCTTTTTTGTTGTATTTTTTTCGAACGCTTTAAACGGCCTCGACTTTGTTGACAAACAAATGGAACGTCTAATGGACGTAGGCGAGAAAAACGCCGAGAATTTTTGCCTTTTTCACGGCCACCCTCGGATCTGACGTCATTTTTCTTCACACTTATTTCTGTAGTCATTCACACTCCAGCATCCCAGCATGCGAGCTCTTATCTATCCGTAAATATACGCGCGACGTTGACAAATATAGATACCCAGAAATAGATAACTTGGGGTATATTTGGAGGGGAATGCAGAGTGATAAAAACCTGGGCCAGCTGTTGGACCCTTCGTGCATGCACGCGTGTTTTATGTCGGCTAATGTTTAGGGTAAATAAGATGTGTAACACGATGTCTTGCAATGCTTCCCTTCTTTCTTACTTCCTCATACGGCAAACCTTGTTTCCGTGAAACTCTTTTTTTCATGATGTTAAAATGTGCATCGTTGTGATGCAACGAAATTCAGAAAAGAGAATAATTCTTATTAACCTAAATGATGAAAGTAGGTATAAAAAGTCATCATACCAACTAATTACTACGATGACTATTTATACTTTATTTCATCACTTGGGTTAATCAGAAAGAGTTTTTATTTTCTGAATTTCGTTGCATTTCAACGATGCAAACTTCAATATCATTATTTCCATCGTTTGCATATTAAGCAGTGAGAAGCAGAAACTGATCATTTTTTTTCTATATCTGCTTCTCACTGTTTGACATCCGACTTTTGTTTTGTCTTTATGGCTTCAGCTCGAGAAGTTGACCTAACAATGAATTGTGCCAAAGGAATTCGATGACAAATAATATTTGAAAGTGACTCAATTGAGGTTTTGTACTAGAAATTTCAAACAAAAAATACATTCTTTTTTTTACACACCCTAATAAATATACTTTCTCATAGAGGTTCCTTTGTAAAGGAAACAATTTGCAACTTTCTACTTTGCATTCTTGCAATTTTTCTTTTAATCTGTCAAATAATAAGGAAGCAATTTGCGAGGTTCTACTTTACAGACATTTTTTTACTAATGACGAACGTCTCGCTCTGCTTACAGAACTCTTTTGGAAGACCAGACGCAATAGTCGCCACTGAGACACTGGCGAATCACATGCGCTGCAACAACTCCTTCGTCCACGCCGTGTTTCAAGCGCAATTTCGCTCGAGTCTCACGTGCCCGCGATGCCACCGGCAGTCCAACACCTTCGATCCATTTCTCTGCGTCTCGGTGCCGGTGCCGCAGCACCACCGACAGATAAATCTCTTCGTCAATGTTCTCTACACGTCGCAACAGCCGCGACAAGTGAGGATCGGGGTCAGCGTTAATCAGGCTGCGAATGTCAAAGAGCTCAGGGAGATTCTCGCGAGCGATACCGGCATCGAGGAGAATCATATGCTGCTCACGGAGATTCACGATGAAGGTTTTCACAGGTAAATAATCCCGCATGTGTAGCTCGTGACGATTAAAAGTAATCGAAATCAAACCTTCGTCCAATGACGCGAAAGAATCTAGTTTTTCAATTTATTTAGAGTGATTTATTTAGTGTAACGTGAAAGAATCTAGTTTTTCAATTTAGAGTCACTGCGACAAAGACGTGTTAATTGCGATCTCTGTCTCGTTGATCTTCCGGGAGATTCACATCTTTTTCTTTACGGACTTTTTCTTTATTCACAAAAAAAAAAATACTTTCGATAATAACTTGCATTCAAAACTCGCAACATAGCATCGATTACTAGAAACAAACATTGTCACCAAATTTCGGGATTTCCTTTGATTTTACCTAAAGTCCTTTTCGGTCGATGTGATGATGCTGAAGTTTACATCGTTGGAATGTAACGAAATTCAGAAAAAAAATCTAATTAAGTCAAATTATGAAATTAGGCATACAAAATCATCATGGCAAATAATCACTATAATGACTTTTTATGCATAATTTCATAATTTGTTGTAATTAGAATTATTGTGTTTTTTTTTAATTTCGTTGCATTCCAACGATGCAAACTTCAGCATCATTCGATCTGTACGAAACACAATACTCAAGTTCGACATTTGTCCAGATACTTAAAAATTCAAAGCCCCAAAACCTACACAAAAATCAACAATTCCCATTCAACAAAAAAACTCACCAATTTTTTCTAACGTCCCCAATCTCTATTTCGCAGAACCTTCTCGGACTGTCAACCGCTCTCAGTGATAACAGAAAACGACCCTCTGTACTGCATCGAGCTACCACAATTAAAAGAGCCCACGGAGCAGGCATACATCCTCCTAGTATGGGTAAACGTGCTGGTAAAAGGCGATTTGCGCGAGCGTTTCGGCAGTCCCTACACGATGCAAATGTCTCGCGAAACATCCTACGAGGACCTCCAAAAGCTCCTACTCAAAGAGATGCACACAACATTAAGCGACGACGTCCTAACATCGTCCCAAAATCCCGGCCTGTTCAACATCCGCGTAGCCGATCCAGCAGCAACTCCGATACAGGACGAGCATCCCTGCATAGATCCTTGCGTGGAGCATCCTCTGTACACGGAGCAAATAGAACAAGCCTTAGCGCTCTGCGCCGAGGACTCCGGGCCTCAGCACGTAAAACTCATCCTCGAGTGGGACGAATCCACAAAGAGCAAAATAATCCAGGACGACAGCGACCAGATCGAGGAGCACGCGAGCGTGAAGCAGCTGAAAACGAGCGCGGAACTCGGCGGCGCGGTGACCCTCGAGGAGTGTTTCGATCTCTACACGCGCGCCGAAATTCTCGGCGCCGAGGACGCCTGGCACTGTCCCTACTGCAACAAGAAGCAGGAAGTCGTGAAGAAACTCGGACTGTGGTCGCTTCCCGACATTCTCGTGATTCACCTCAAGCGCTTTCGGCAACAGTCGCGACAGCGTTCGACCTCAAAGCTCACGATGCTCGTGGATTTTCCGCTCTACGGTTTCGACATGACTCCCCATCTCGCTCACAGCGGCGTCGCGACTCACAACAACGTCGCGACCCTCGGTGGCCTCGGCTGGTCGCCTTGGAAGAAACCGAGGCCGCGACAGCAGAATTTGCCGAAGTACGACGAGAACGTCTACGATTTGTACGCGATCTGCAATCATCACGGTCAGGATTTGCAGGGCGGGCATTACACGGCTTTTTGTCGAAATCCGTATGACACTCAGTGGTATTGCTTCGATGACACGAGGGTCGAGGCTGTTACGGACACGAATCTCATAACGAACGCGGCCTACATGCTGTTTTATCAGAGACGCGGCCTGTCGAATAACTCGGCGGGAAACTCGTCGGCGGCCTCGACGAGCTCGGCGGGATCGGGACTCGATCATTGGGTCTCGCGGATGCCGCCGTTTCACTTTAATAATAAGAACGCGGGCGGCGTGACGAACAACAAGCAGAGCAAGTCGCAGGAGGTTCTGTGCCAGGAGAAGATCGTGGAGGAGAAGAACTTGAACAACTTCAATCGCGGCTGTCGCAACTACGCGACGCTGCAGCCGAGCAAGAGGAGCGTCGCCACGGAGACTGATACTGGGGAGACCGATCACTACTCGGACGACGAGGCGCCTTCGCGACGAGAGTGGGTTAGTCGGTTTTAGCGTTTTACTGTCTTTCTGTGATTTAATTCCGGAATTGTTTTTGAGGCGTCCCGGAAAATTGGGAGTTTCGGGGAAAATTTCGAGCACTTCTCGATGAGATAAAAATTTCAGAAAAATCTAGTGTGCAGAAGGCACTGAAAAGATTGATTTTGCGTAATAATAATTCAGAAATGTTATTAAGAATTTGAAGAAAAAATTAATTGTTCAACAATTTACCCGGCACTTCAGCTTCTTTCACTGGTAAAAATTATTCGTTCATTTTTCTGAATACGTATGAATTTTTTCAGAATTCTGTCTAATTTTTTTAAATTGCGGTTTTCGTCACTCATTTTGCTAAAAAAAAACGTAATTTAAAAAAATTAGATAAAATTCTGAAAAAATTAATTCGTATTCAGAAAAATGAATAAATAATTTTCATCACAATAAAAGTTGGGTTGCCGGGTAAATTGTTGAACAATTAATTTTTTCATTGATTTGTTAATAACATTTTGGAATTATTATAATGCAAAATCAATCTTTTCAGTACTTTCTACATGCTTGCTTTTTTTTAGATTTTTATCTCATCGAGAAGTGTTCGATATTTTCCTCGAAACTCACATTTGACGAGACTGTACCAGGAGGACTACATTAATTAGTTATGTCCAGCTCGAACGACAACGATTTCAGGCATGAGAATAGAATTTTTTTTTTCTGTTTCTTTAACTCAGTTTTTTTAACCAATTTATTTTTCATTTACTCACTGGATCTACTGATACTTATTTTCCTTCACTTCTTTCGATGCTGCTATTCTCTTCTTTTCGCAATTCGTTGTAACACTTGGAAAAGTATAAATTCTCTTTAAGAAACAAGTGATTGCCGATTATCGAAAAAAAAATGATTTTTTTTCCAAAGCTTTCGTTCATTACTGATAATTTCTTTATCTGTCTGCAGGCTTCGCCGAAACCCGTGAGAAAGACCTCGTCGATAACCCTGTCGCCGCTTATGCCACCGGCGATAATCCACGACGCGAGCAGCAATCCCGACACGTCTGTGATACACGAGTCGACGTTGTAACACACGATCTAAGCCAGACTCCCGTGAAGACTTCTGGCTGAAAAAGAATTGTGCCTCGAGCCGTGTCTGCGTCACGGCTGAACAGAGACTCAAACAAAGAAAACAAACAAAACAAAAAAAAACATTGAAAACATAAAAAAAAAAAACAAGTAACGTTTCATAAGTGGCCAACGTCCGTAAAAAAAGTCTCGTGGCAAACGAAACGGAGCCCCACCGTTTGGTGAAACAATTAGCTCACAATATTTCGCGTCGTTTCGCGTGTCACGAGACGAAAATGCGTGCAACGAGAGATCTCAAAAATGATTTTATAATCGAGGCGCAATTTACCGCCCGTCGCGGTTTCGTCTCCTCTCGATTCTTAATCGGAGCACATGCATGGCATATTCAGTGAGACTTTTTTCGTGTTTAGAGAACGTTTTTTCTACGCGTAATTTGCGAGAATGCGAATGTGTGTTGCGCGTGTGCGACGCGTCGCGGTTTAATTTCGAGGGCGACGTCGTTTCACCTTCGTTTTGCGCGTCCGAGTACGAATGCGATGTTTCTAGAAGCGCCACTTTCGGCACGCAAGCAAGTTGAATAGTTATGAATACGAATACGAAATACCATTTGGAGATCATCTATACCATTTATACAGAAAATGAAGAAATATAGTCGTTCGATAAGACGCATAGAGATACAGACATATATATATGTATGTATATTATATATATGTATATATATATATGTATATTATATATATGTATACACGTATACAAGGTGATCCAGAATCCCCGCATCAAATTACTCCCGGAAGTCCGAAATGTTCTCAGGAACGCGTGTGCAAAATTTAAGATTTTTAGTCCCAGTGGATTTTAAATGAGAGCCAATTTATGACAGGCAATCTCAACATCTCCTTAATTCGCCATCAACTTCTCGTAATTCGCCCTCAAGCCGAGAGGGCGAATTTCTTAATTCTTACTCAAGCCGAGAGGGCGAATTTTTAAATTCTTACTCAAGCCGAGAGGGCGAATTTTTTAATTCTTACTCAAGCCGAGAGGGCGAATTTCTTAATTCTTACTCAAGCCGAGAGGGCGAATTTCTTAATTCTTACTCAAGCCGAGAGGGCAGATTTCTTAATTCTTAATCAAGCTGAGACTAAGTTGAGGGTGAATTAAGAGCAATTTGAGAGTTAGTTCTCCCTCAACTTACACTCAACCTTCTCTTAATTCGCCCTCAGCTTACTCTTAACTTTCTGTTAATTCGTACTCAAGTTGAGAGGAAATTAAGAGCGAATTCAGAGCAAGTTGAGAGCAAGTTGAGGGCAAATTAAGAGCAGATTGAGAGTAAATTGAGAGCGAGTTCTCTGATCGGCTATCACAAATTGACTCGCATTCACAAACAACTCGTAATAAAAATTTTAAATTTTGCGCACGCGTTTCTGAGATAATTTTGGACTTTCCGGACTCGTTTGGTGCGGGAATTCTGGATCACCCTGTATATTTAGCCCAGTCCCCGCGTAATGTCCAGAAAAGAAAAACACGAGTGAAGGCTTTTCGGCCACCGAGCGCGAAATCGAGCCTTCGACTGGGCAACGAAATCCTTCACGACAAACCGAGTCTCTCGACCCTCCGGGGTTCTTTTAACTTAGCAAGAAGTCTGTGACAATAAGCGCGTGGGTTCTTCTCCGTCGTGCGGGAAAAACGCGTTCCGAGTGTCGCGTAAAAATGGATAAACGACGAAATGACATTTCGGGCCTCGATTCCCTCCCGCCCGGGCGATTTCTTACGACCCGCGAGCGGAGAGGAGTCGATTTTTTTATGACGTTGAAGTTTGCATCGTTGGAATACAATGAAATTCAGAAAAAAAATTAATTCTAATTAACCCAAATGATGAATTTATGTACAAAAAATCACCGTAGGAACCAATTGCTATGATGACTTTTTATACCCAATTTCATCATTTGGGTTAATTAGAATGATTTTTTTTTCTGAATTTCGTTGCATTCCAACGATGCATACTTCAACATCATATTTTTTTTCTGGACACACCGTGTATAGAGTTGCTGGTCTCGCGGCTTTCAGAGTCCGGCGCCCGGTCTTTAGTCTTAATATTTATATATATTGTATTTGTATCACCCACTAGTGGCCTTAATCTCGATAATTAAAGTACCCGTTAAGTGATGACACGCAACACACGAAACACTTTCACACACCAAAGATGCGCGGAATTCGTTACTTTTAAATACGCACTTTTTGTGTGTTTTAAATTTAATTTGTTTGCTATTAAGGTGATGCGTTACATATCGTCTGTCTCTCTTAGATCGTCATAAGCGCGAATGAAATAGCTGAATCCTCTCGAAGTGTTTTCTCCGCCACCGTTGATTTTTCGAATAAAAGGCGAAAAGTACTGACTGCAGAATCCTCAAGCGCAGTCGGTACTTCTCGTCTTTTGCCCGAGAGATCTAAAAACTTTACAGTTTTTCTTACCGATTGAGAACTAACAAATCGTGTTATATGTTTCGTAAAAGTCGTCTACACGTTAAACAACTTAATGTTTGAATTTTAATATAAATTCCTTGAGACACATTTTCAGCAATGAATCTGACGAAAAAAATTATCAAAAGCAAATGTAATGAGTAGTGGATAATGATGAATATATCGATCGTTACATTTACTTTTTACCATTTTTTAAATGGAATTCAATGCCAAAAATGTGTGTTAAGGAATTTATATTAAACGTGTAGATATATATAACGCGTAGATGACTTTTACTAATTTAATGATGAACAGATTATAGGATAAACACACGAAAAGTGTGTATTAGAAAGTAACGAACGCCGTCCATCTCTGTCAGACACACATCGACACTCCACACCGGTACAAATATCACTCGGAATGGAATCGAGCATTTTACGGGACTGCGAGAGGCTCGAAGCGGTCAGCCGAAAGTCATTGGCGCGCGACATTGATTTAAAAAAAAAGAAGCAAAACTTCGCTAATTATTAATCCACGTATATAATTTTACACTAGAGAAAACTGGCAAAGACTGTACGAAAGCTTCCGGTACTAATTAGACTCTCGTATTCGCGACCTCGGACCCGTCCGGACGAACGACGAGACGCCGATGTGTGTTTCGGTGAGAGAGCCAACTGCGTCACGAGAGAAACCATTTAATTCGCGCGATTTTTACTTAGCCGTGTATGTGTATGCTAATTTATATACATATATCGTTTGTTACAGTGGCTTTTGTTTTTCGCGTTGCAGGTACAAAGACTCAGACTATTATCGACATTGTTTCGTTTTTCTTTCTTATTTTTTCGTATTATACGATACTCTTCATCCTCCCGGTCTTTGATAATCATTCCAGGTAGAAATCTTTTCTTTGTAGGACACGCGACAGAGCGAAAACGAACGCGTGAGAGATGTAGAGGGTTTATATATTATATATATATATTATATATATGTACATAAGTTATACATATAGACAGATAAATTTGTAGCGAGTGTGAGAATATTTAAGTTATTTCGAAAGCAACATTTATTACTAGTCACACGCATCGTGGACAGGGGTAGAAAGCGCGCGCGTTCATTGAGGATTTTTAACCAAGGAGTACAGGGACGAAAGAGCGATAGACGGATACACTAAGAGAAAAAAGGACCTTCGAACGTGGATACACGCGCAGCTGAAACAAAAAATTGATTACGTTTTATCGTTCAGAAGTTATGTATTCACACGTTAACCGACTGAGGAATATTATTATTATTCATTGATATAGCTATCATTTATTTTTTATTTTTTGTTGTTGAAGCGAACGGAGATTGTATATAACCGAAAGCAAAGCCGGTGTCGTTGTGTCTGCGCCGTTGAATTTCATTGATAATCATTAATCTCTTCCCGCAATTATAAATTGTACAATGCCCGAATCTTAATAATAAACAATTTTATTCCTAACTCGTTGTTTCAATTGCGATCGTGTTTGAAAATTGGCGCCCCGGCGAGGAAATCCTGCGAGTGGATGTCGGGGGTTCGTCGCTTTTTATGATTGGCAGTCGGTTAAGAAGTTTGCAGCCAGACCCATGACAGCAATATCAACCCAACCTTGACTGGAAGCAGCTTTTTGGAGCCAGTTTTGAAAACTGCGTAGACATCGTTTCGAATTTGTCTGACAGAAAAAAAAATTAAACCCGTTATATCAGCTGAAACTTATTCAGTCGGTAATAAAAACTGTAAACAATAATTCCAACGATCCCTAATGTTTTCGAAAAAAGCAGTTTTACATCATTCTTATTTCCATTCTGAATGACGTTAAACTTACATTTTTCCTGCTTTTTTGGAGCCAGTTTTAAAAACTGCTTAAACTTCGTTTCGAATTCGTCGCATAGAAAAAAAAATTAAACCTGTTAAGTCAGCTAAAACTTGCTCAATCGGTAATAGAAACTGTAAACAATTATTCCAACGAAACCTAACGTTTCCGGAAAAAAGAAAACTTACATCATTCTTATTTCCATTCTGAATGACGTAAAACTTTAATTATTTTTCCTGTCATGAATCGACTTTCCGTGTACTATTTCAAAAATCATTTTCCATCTCTCTCGCACTCACAAAGACATCGCCTCCCCTTAACGAAAATTATTATTTTTTCCAAATTCCTCCGAATTACAAACAACATAATTTGAACCCCGCGCAAAATCCCCGCTTCAATCTTTACCGCGTGCAGAAAATAGTTCGGAGATTCAAAAAAATCTCATCCCTATTCCCAAATCCACAGCCCGCAACGACCGCCCCGTCACATCTGCTCAGCCATCGATGCGTCGATCATCCCGCAATCATCCTCGGACGCGTCGCCCGCACCGCCAGCATAAATAATCATTCGTCAGGACTCGCGCCCCGCGCGCGCCGCTGTGCGTTGTGTCTAATTTTCGGAAACATGGCGCCGCGCGCGACGGCGTCCCGCTGATTGGCGGTGCCGGCGTCGTCTCTCGCTCCCCCGACTCCCCCACTCCGCGTCGCCCTCGCTCCTCAGTCGAGCTCGAGGCTCCGTGGTGCGTGGTTCGTGTGTCGCGTTATCCGGTGGTTACGCGTTTGGATTTCTCACTTGAAAATACGAGGTAAGTCGTCGCACGTGACGCCGGAATAAAAAAAAAAAAGCACGCGAACGTCCCGCGAAACGTTCGCCTCGAGTTTACCCGACAGAGACGAAGAAAAAAAGAAAAAGAAAAACGCGCTCGCGACACGCTGGAATCGAGAAGCGTCGTTTCTGTCAGTGAGTCCTTCGAAACCCAAGCAAAACCAGCGGCGGCTCGAGAAGCCCGCAGTGTCGCCGCACGAGATTTTCTCTGATTCGTGAGAAAAAGCGAGAGTGAAAAACGCGTTTCCTGCCTCCGGTTTGCTTAGACCAATCGCTATGCCTATAGTGCTGTTTTTTTTTTCTTTCCCTCGTTCTCTCTCTTTCTCTCTCTCTCTCTCTCACTGTGTTCCTTCCTTTTCCTTAGTTTCCTCGCGGCACTCACCCCAATCTCTACCCGCGTGTAGAGATCGTCGGTCAGACTCGTCGACGCGCACCGCGCGGCTTACGGGGACGACGATAACGCAAAGCAACGAGATTATCCTGCGACGTGGGGACTAATCTGCAACAACACAAGCGATAGGCGGCGAACGGTGCGAGCGCCGCTCCCTGGCAGCGACCGAGAGAAAGAGAGAGAAAGAGGGAGAGAGAGAGAGAGAGAGAGAGAGAGACAGCGCGGTGGCGCTCGCGGCCGCCTTTCGCGTGTTCTCTCGGGGACTCGGGGATCGATACACACGGTGGAGAGACACGCGCGCACACACACACACAGACGGCACCGCACACGCGTACACAGGAGCGTTCTCGTCAAACGTATACACACGGGGAGACGTGTATGTACACCTGTACGGGGCGTTCCAAGTTGGACGGACTGGGTATGACCCTCGACCTCTCGGATTCTTGCACACGATTTTTTGTGGAAGTCTTGAATCTTAAAGAGCCATTTTTTTACGGTTTTTTTTTTCTTTCGAATTTAGTGAGAAATTCGGTGGATTTTTCGAAATTAAAATATCGTACGGTTTTGGAAATAGGAAGAAAAATATTAAAAACGCTGGTTCGACCTGGGTATGACCCTCGACCTCTTGGATTTTCGCTCACGATTTTTCGGGAAGTCCGGAATCTAAAAAGAGGCATTTTTTGGCGATTTTTTTTTTCTTTTCTTTTAAATTTAGTGGATTTTTCAAAATGAAAATATCGTACGGATATAGAAATCGGAAAAAAAAATCTCGAAAATCACGCTCCACGCTGGTTCGACCCTTGACCTCTCGGATTTCGTCCACGATTTTTTGTGTTATTGTTCCAGCTCGGAAAAAAAGTTGGAATTTTTTTTTTCCGATTTTTTTTTTCAAATTTGAATTAGTTGCAGTTTTTCAAAACAAAAATCAACCCGGTTTTAAAAACCAAAAAAAAATCCCGTATCAGATGTAACAATTTTTAAGCCTAAACCGACAGTGGGCCGAGATTTGCTATCTTTTTTAAATAGGCTGAGATTTAGAGAATAGCTTTTGAGTTCTATTTTTTTCGTTGTTTTCGTCGACAAAAAAAACTGAAAAAATCAAAAAAAAAAAGAAACAACTCTCATCCCACCCTAAATTTAGTCTTAAAAATTGTGATATATCCGATACTGAATTTTTGAGAATTTTCCCAGATTTTTAAATCCGGCCTAACATTTTAATTTCGAAAAATTGCAACTAATTCGAATACGAAACAAATCAAAATCGGAAAAACATGTCGAGCAGCTTGTAGAATCGGGACGACAAAACGAAATCCGAGAAAAGCCGAGGGTCGAACCCAAGTCGACTCGGCGTGGAATGCCCCATATATATACATATTCGTGTGTAGTATACATGGGCATGGCAATCGGTTCCCGACGTGGAACCGACGTGTGTGCGTAAGTGTTGTTGCGTGCGAGAGTGCGTGCCGGCATGAAAGAGGGAAAACTGAGTGCGCGAGCGAGAGAGAAAGAGAGAGAGAGAGAGAAATACACGGCGAGAGTGATGGGGAGTTGTACCGCGAGAAGCAGCGGAGGGTGCAGAAGTGGCGAGAAGGACGCGAGAGAGCAACGAGAGGGTGTCACTCGCGCGCGCGGCCCACCCGACTCCGCAGGAATTTTATTTCCGTAAAATATACACGAAAGTCCCGCCCAACGGACGCGTACGTAGATTTTGGCTCGTACGCGCCGAGCCGCAGCAGCAGCAGCAGCGGCAGCGGCGAGGGTGAATGCGGAAGTAGCTGGGAAAAATCGGGAGTGCGGAATTGCTTAATCATTGTTTTCCACCTTTCGCGAAGGCGGCGTGTGTCGATCGATTTTACGCTTTCCCGTAGGCGAGGCTCGATGCGTGGCGGAGAATAATGAGGAAGCGGCGTGTGCAAGTTTTCGATTATTTTGCTTCCTCATAGAGAATTCATTTTCCTGAACATTTTTTTTTTTTTTTCTTTCGAGATTTTCGTGTGATTCGAATTTCAGTTAGAAGTGAAGCGAGAGATATGATGACTTTGAAGTTTACATAGTTGCAATGCAACGAAATTAAAAACAAGAAAACATTAATTAACCATAAATAGTAATATTAATTAATAGTTAATTCCATAAAAATTCAAATATTTCACTATTAGGGAGTGAAACAATATTTTTTTCCATGCTCTTAATCGTTATACTAACTTTTTATAGCCGGTATAATCATTTGGGTTCATTAATATTTTGTTGCGTTTAATTACGTTGCATTGCAACGATGCAAACTTCAAAGTTATAAGTTTTCGATTATTTTGCTTCCTCATAGAGAATGAAGAGATTTTCCTCATAGAGATTTTCGTGTGATTCGAATATTAAGTTCAAACTTAAACGTAAGTTTAAGTTTCAACTTGAGTTCGAACTTAAGTTAGAACTTAACAACAACAACTAAAAAAGTTGGAACTTGAGTTCAAACTTGGGACTATAAATTCGACCCTCAGATCCGCAACTTCGGTGCTCGTCGCCCAACTGCGAATGCAAAAACACTTCAGACATATTTTTTTGTTTTCTTTTTTTTTTTTTTGTAAATTCTATTCCTAGACGTTTCATATCATTTGAAGTGTCGTGACACTAAAACCCCGATTTTTCTATGGATTCAAAGCTACCTCAGTGGGAAAGTAAAACACGCGCAAAGCGAAGTGCTTTTGCCGCTGAAAGAAAGAAACAAAATGTGACGCGACGAGACGACGCTGTCGTCGCGACGTCGACGGGAGAGCCAAAAGCGCGTTAGCAAACCGCGACAGCGGTGGCGCTTTTCGAGGGTGCAATATTTTATACGGCACGACTGTTTTGCATACACGTTGGACGCGCGAAAATCGCTGCGCGCATCTATGTGAAATATTTATCATTTAAAAACGCACAATGCCGCTTGCCGCGGGCTGCATCGTTTTTCACTCGGAATCGCGGATGTGGAATACGCATCGGGCGGACACGGAACCGGGATTCGAGTAATTAGTCAGTGGTCACCGGCGTTATTGGGTATTTGCGACCACCCATGTAATTCGTCATCCGGTCGCGCGTAGTAATCACTTAATTACATAATGACAATGATGCATAACATTTTAGATCAATTACGACATTCCAGCAATGCTCGATTCTGCTTTCAACATTTTTCCGAGGGTTTCATGTGATTCACGTGGAAATTCCTTTATCCCCTATTTTTATTGGCCACATATGCTGGTAGGAAAATACGCGGGCGACAATTGTATATCAGAGTCGTGAATCCCTAAATCTTTTATAAATAAGATTTTATAAATAAGGTACAATTTATTTTTATTTAATATATTAAAAGGTACAATTTATTTAATAAATGAATTGTACCTTATTATTCATTTATTTAATAAAACAATTTTATAAATAAGGTGCAATTGGTTTTGTAATTATTAATTAAAAATAGTAACATGGAGCAATTATGAAATAATGTGTACATTTTTCAATGACTGCAATTTATATTTATTCTCAGTAGCAATATCCCGAGACCTCCAAAATTATCGGCATATTTCCCGGTTGTGTTGTTGCTGAGCAACGAGAGGGAGAAATTTCGCATATTAAAATCCCGAGCGCGCAGCGCGAGGGATTTTTCTGCGAAATTTATCCCGTGATTGGTCGAAATCCAGACCCGAAAAATAATCACGATGTTGAAGTTTGCAGCGTTGGAACGCAAAAAAAAAATAATTAATTCTAATTAACTCAAATGATGAAAGGCACGAATTTTTTGTTTCGTGCCCTTGGATGCTATGGTGACTTTTTACACCTATTTTCATCATTTGGGTTAATTACAATTAATTTTTTCTGTAGTTCGTTGCATTCCAACGATGCAAACTTCGTCATAAATAATCAATAAAATGTCATGGTAATTTTCCTGAAAAAATGTAGAAATGCGGTCAATGCATTACGAAAGTAATAGAGGACCTCGTGATCTTTCATTTTTTTCACAATTGGTCGCAATTTTTTATCGAAAAACGAGGTATCTATGCAGCAATTCCAAAGTTCACACATCACTTTACAATCGCCGCTGGTTATTATTATTAAATCACACCTACAAAGCAAACCGTGCTGTAACGTTTATTACTCAAACTAATGAGGATTTACAGTTCTGCTGTATATCGGTGGCATCGACAATAACGCCAGCCTTGCATTTTGTATATCCTCGATGCATTCTCGATGCATTTTGATCACCGCCACGCACGCTCTCTGCCTGCAGGCGTCACAACGCGCGTATATAAATTATTCGTTTAATCCGTTCGATCGTTTTAATCCCGACTACGCCGCAAACAACGAGTGTTGTTGCAAAACTTTTTCAGGCGTATTTTACATTTGTTGATCTCCCTCCGTTATTACAGCCTTGGCGCCACGTAAATCAACGCCGCGTTGATTGCGTTACGATTAAACCGTTTGCATTATTAACAGTTGCCGGAAAACTTGAGTTTCACGCTAGTTTCAGCACGTGAAGTGCGTTAAAACTTTCCTACGGTCGTTGTAGTTATGCGGCAGCACAATACATCAACCAGTCTCATCGACGAATTATGCGCTCGCGAAGTTTGCCTCGGTGTTGCAGACGTCGTACACGGATTCCCGCCACTCGTGTCTCGGGGTGATATTGAACTAACATATGTGTAAACAGTTTGTGACAACTATGTCCCTTCGATTCGAGACTCTGATGTCTGTGACTCCATGTCTTCTATGTTCTTCCATCTCGTACTCGAAACTACATCGTACAGTTCATTAAATTTTCAATTTTATTACCATTGATAAGGGATCCGAGTCGCCTACAAAATAGGTTTACAATATTATTATTCTCCCCTTCTATGGGGAGGTTTCATGATTGTGCTCCATGATCGATTGGGTATATCCTGTCTAATTCCGAAAATCCTATATGGTGTTTTGTGCTGGCGTTCCTTACTATATACAGGGTTTCCCGTAACCTCCTGACACTATTCATATGGGCGTGTAGAGCTCGACGAGAAAAAATGTCGGATATGTATGGGAACAACATTCCTCCAGTATACAGTTCAAAATTGCATTACATATTGCAGGAAATACACCTTTTTATGTTCCAACCACCATATCATCTTTGATTCAATGCGCAGCCTCTTGGCGTGCCAAGCACCAATTGACTTCCAATAAGGCTTGAACTGTAGATAGCATAGGAAGCTGTAAATAATTCATTATGGAAGCATTACATAAAAGTTTTTTTTAAGAAAACTGACAAAACATGTTCAACCACTTGCTTTACTCAAGAGGGCTGAATCATCTAAAAATCATGAAAGAATTCTGAATCATCTGAAAATCATGAAAGAATTCTGAGTCATCTGAAAATCATGAAAGAATTCTGAATCATCTGAAAATCATGAAAGAATTCTGAATCATTTGAAAATCATGAAAGAATTCTGAATCATCTGAAAATCATGAAACAATTCTGAATCATCTGAAAATCATGAAACAATTCTGAATCATCTGAAAATCATGAAAGAATTCTGAATCATCTGCAAAACACGAAAATAAATTAGTGTTGCAATGGCCTTCATAAAGTACAGCGATTACGAATAAAATGTCAATAACAATGACTGAAACGTCTCCATGCGACTCCAGGTGCGCTACCTGAGTGAAAACCTGCGTTCCCGTTCAACTCGTAGAGTTCAATTCGCACCGATGGTTAAAATCGGTTTTCCAAGGTCCAGGATGCACGTGGACAATACGCGATAGCCGAGCAGCCGTAGGCGAACTCGCGCTTTCCACGCGTTATTATTATCACACGGCGGTGCGTGAACGGGAGAAGAGAGGAGTAGAGGAAAAGGAAGAGGAAATAAAAATAAATTTAAAAAAAAACTGGTAACGAGAGCGCGTGTGCCAACGAACCCTGAATATGCATGAGTCTCGCTGTGTGCCGAATGCGCGCGTAAAACGCTCACGATCCGCTAGCGATACTGTTGTTTAGTCACTCGTGCATCGCTCACTCATTAGCCATCGACACTGTTGGATATTGACCAATTGGAGATTCAAAAGGAAACAAAAAGAGACAAAATAAAAGGCTTCGCGTCAATTCCAGTCTTTACGCATTTTCCCCCCGGGTGAGCGACCAATTAACGCGCTTGACTCATGAACGTCGCGGCTCTTAACCGCTTACTTACTTTGCCGTTTCGTTTTTTCTTACGTCTCGCGAGTTTTTGCCGAACGAAACGTGAGCAATACTCGCGTTCGAGCGCACGACGAGAGAAACAGCAGCAGCAGCAGCTTACCATGCGTGTCTGTAACGAGGGGTCGTGCTTTTGGGTCGGCGGACTCGTCCTCCCTTATTTTCCGTGAAGCGTATACACATATAGTTGTATGGCGCTTCGAACCGCCGGGATAATCGTACACATTGGCCTGCCAACGAGGAAAATTCTCTCACGCAATCCCCACTGCGTTCTTACTTGACGAGTACGAGTATGGCACAGCGTGTAATTTTCTCAATCGATATTGCAGTTTTTTTTTCACTAGAAAACGTAGTGCAACTGTGCTTGAGATTTTTTTCTTGGACCAGAACGACGTTCAGGCGATGCAATGAAAGGATCACCGTGTAACGAAGTATCCTACGGCTAAGCAGTCGTTGTTTTTTTTTTTTCGTTTTTTTATTGCTGTGGTAAACACTTTTTGAACCCCACGATCTTCCAATAAAAATTTACTGATTTAAATGATTGGTTATTGGTAAAAAATACCGGGAAAAAATACCAGTATTATATCGTTCGAATAATATTGATTTCAAATGCAGTTTATACGAATGCTTAATAACGATACGGATTCATTTTGCGTATGGAGTGTATTTGAACGAAAACATGTCGGTTAATTAACTTCCAACACGCAGTGCTTATCAGAACATTCCACGCCATGTTTATTTGACGTTACTAATCGAGGCTGGCACTTAATATGTTAATCCGCAGCTTCCTTGATCGCATGGTGATTGCTAGTAAAAATAATATTCGTGCCCGAGAGAAATTAAAAATTACACAACAGCAAATGAAATATTTTGTTGATAACAACTGTAATAATTCTACGATAAAAACATTCGAAATTGCGGAAACAATTGCTCTTCGTAAACTTATCAAAGAGAAGACAGTCAAATAATCTGCTACATAACACATCAAATACACTACTTCATGAAGTCTTCGAGGTCTACTACAAAAAAACCAGGAGTCTGAGTGCCAAATTCGCACAACACCTCGAATTAATCACTACGTTACGTAACTCATGAACAACAAACATATTAGACCAAACCAGAAACTTCCAACACGCACAAAACTATTAATTCTTTCAACGATAAACAAGCTCACAACTGAAACACTACAAAATTGTTAACTAACAATGTACACATTGATAGCCGATTTTACACCTAACGCAGATACTCCCAAAGTTGACAAAAAACCAGGCTGAAGGACCCCGGTCGATGGCTTATTAACCATGGAAACCCACACTGAGAAAAAAAGTAGTTGGAGAAACCAATAAATGGGTTACTACGACAATTCGAAGGAGTTGATATAGCGTTAACTACTATATTAGCTGTCTCATAATATCTCATTCATCCTCTTTTTTGTAATGGATTGGTTAATAAAAATCACTCATTGCCACTACCACACTAATATTAGTGGACGAAAAAAATGCAAAATTCCACAGCAGTGACTGAAACATTTTGTCGATAACAGCGAACGCCGCGAACGTTGCATTTCCGGACAAGGCCAAGCCGTGTGTGCTATAGCGCCGACATAGTAAGCTTGTGTCATTGGAATTCAACGATGCGTCGAACCGCACGCAGCTGCATTATCGGTATGCGAGAGGCAATAGCGCGCGGCCCATTTGCAGATGCGGTACGAGAGACCGTGACGCATACGCATCCGTAATAAGAGACGTGGCAATTTTTCCACGATTTTCCGCATGCGAAAATCTCAAAGCCGCTATAAATCTTGACGAAACGTGTTGCACACGCGCGCAGAAATCCTGGACACGTGTCCGTTCCCGAGCAACCGGAAAATGTCTCTCGCCCATCTGTCAGCCACATTTTACGTTTTTACTCGGAAGCTCGTTCGCCAGTCTTCTTGACATGCGTCCTACCTACTTTCGTTCGGTCCTTCGCATCCCTTCCACGGCTTCCTCCCTTCGACCCGGCTGCGCACCCGCGCGTCTCTGTTTACCGTAGGAATCCACGAGGGATCCTTGTAAATCGTCCCTCAACAGAGGGGAGAAGGCATCTGCGGGGCGATCAGTTAGCCCGACGACAAAGCCTGCGGACGAAAGACAGAACGGAAAAGTGTATTACAAGGACGTAGAATCGGGAGGAGAATCTCTCAAGGAGCATGAAAAGGAACAGGAAGAGACCCTAACGTGGAGCATCTGAATGGGGATAGGGAGATATACCAACAGTTCGGAGGACCAAATGCACATAAGGAAATCCTTTCTCTTGGATGTTGACTTCGGAACTGACCGAAGCCAATGCAGGCGCTGAAGGAGTTAGGAAAATAATTTATTTAAATTTAATGATTGAAAAGAATTCAAATAAAAAAGCTGCAAAGTAGGTTTGCACTTTGCTGACTACGTTAATTTCCGGTTTTCATAAAGCTTCCTCTATGAGGAAGCCAAAGTGAATAAAGGGTATTCCAATGGTAGCTGGACAGGTTTAGACCGAGGGTCCCAAATTTGTTCGCTTGTCACGGATATCGTTTCCTTGTATCATATAAGAAGACTTCCACATGGTTAGAGGCACCAAATAATTTTTAGTTTCGACGAGCCAGGCGATTTTCGGTCCGGAGACGGATCTATGATTACTGACAAAAAAAACGTTGCCAAAAATATTTTTTTCAAAATCGATTAAAAAAGGTTGTTAACCAGTGTTTTCGGGGGTAGAATATGCGACGTGAGAACAATGGTATAGGTTAAAAGTCGATATTTTGAAAAAAAAAATATTTCTGAGATCGATTTTGGCCATTTTCGGTCCGGAGACGGATCTACGATTTCTGACAAAAACAACGTCAAGTTTTTCAGGCACGCGCGCCAGCGCCTGTGATTACCCTAGTAAATGTATAAATCTCATACATCCAAATTGTATAAATTATTAATGTGTACACTTTGTGAAAAATATAAATTAATACATTTTTTTTTTCAATAAATTACAAAATCTAGTTCGGCAGTTAACAAAAAATTAGCTGTCGCTAAATGCCGTGACGCATTAACAAAATCGTTTCTCGAAAGGCTTCCCAGCTCGTCCTACCGTCTCTCCTCTCAACCGAAAGCCGAGGCTCAAGACCGATTTCGCCCGGGTGCAGCCGGCTTGAGTCATTGTTGTGCCGGAGCTTATTGTGCCGCGCCGATCGCTCCTTGCGTTCAGCCATAAACCGTCCGAGCATTCGGGGATTCAGCGGCGACGTTACGACGAGAAAGAACAATAAAGATAAACGAAATAAAGCGACGAAAAAAAACACATTTGCCTCAAAGGTAATCGCGTTGTCCAGACACGTCCGACAATTAGCCCGGGAGAAGAGAGAGAGAGACTTTCGCGTCTCCCGCCTTGAGTGACTCAGTCTCCCTCGTCCGATGCCGCACTTTGGGGGATTCATTGCCCAGCAACTTTGAAGCGCGAGGCATTGTCTGCCGAGTTTGCTTCGCTTACCCAGTGCGCAATAAAAAATAAAACAAGTCATACTTCTTGAACACGGAGAGACGTGAGGAAAACGAGAACTTGTCTACTTTAAACTGCGTAGAGTAAATACACTGTTACAAATATACGGTGTCAAACGCTGCTGGTGTGGACTTTTTCCTAGTGTTACTTATTACAGTGTTGATAATAACACTTTTTACGGTGCATAATTAATACCAGCCGTTTCGTTATATTTATTCCTGCGTTACCGACGAAACATTGTAAACACTTTTCGCTTTAAGGGCATGAATGCACGTATCATGCGTGATTTTTTATCGCTTTTCTCAGTTTTTATCGAAAAATTGAAGAAAAAAATCAAATTTTTTATTACAGACTCCCTCTGCGGGTAATTGATTTGTAATTTTTTGTTCGAAAATCAAAATTCTGACTAATTCATTAATGAGATTCACATTACTGGCGTCTGTATTTCAATTTTCGCTTCAACCCGTTCATAATTCGCGAAAAACGGCAGTTCCAAACTTTTACAATACGTCTACAAATTTACGATTTTCATGGTTTTTCAAGCGTTTTCACCCAAAATTCGAGTGGACGCACATCCGTCTATATTGATATTATAATCCTGTGCAATTTGAGACATATTTGTGTTACAATAACAACGAATTTTGTAAACTACAAAACCATACTTTTTCACCCACCAGTCGGTAAAAAAATTTATTCCAGCATCCCCTTAACATCGCTCGTTATCACCGTGATTGGTGTGGACCTATACAGACACCGTCTTGGTATACTTTTCAACACCACATTTTCAACAGTGTAAAAGAGACGACAACGAGAGTGAAAAAAACCTTCGTCCTCTTGCTGGTGCTGTGCACGTAAAAAAAAAAATACGTGCACGTTGTTTTCGACGTAGTGAATATTTCTCGTGAATCATAACACGGCACGTGGTATCCTCGTGTCGACCTCGTTGCTGCACACGCACCAGAAGCCGACGCTAATGCTCATACCTCTTACCCGAGCTACACGTTGTAAATCGTCAGTGTGTATATAGCCAGCCCGAAGGATTACCGGTATGTGTGGTACAGTCGTGCGGCGGTCTCTTCCTCTCGTTGTGAACCTACGACGTGTTTGTGTGCGTCCGGATTTTTACTAGTTCCTGCTACGTGACGTCGCTACACACGTTTACGCGTGTTAGACTAGCCGCACACTATAAGGGCTCGAAGCGTGACTTCGGGGCTCATCCTCGTGCTACTAGGAGTTTATGAAAGAGTGCACTTGTGTTTGTCGTATAAATCCGCTCTTTTGCCTCTGGCTCGCTGCGCCATAAGCGCTACGCGCGTTCACGATAAATCCGCGTTTTGCGTTACATCCGAGCGCGCTGCAATGATTCAGACGCTTGTCCGACCGGTCGCCTTGTAGTGGGGATGAAACGCGACGCGGGTTTGCAAAACTATACGCCGCCGATGCGCATTCGATACACGCGACTATATATTGTATTGGCAAAACAACCGAGTCGGACCGAACGCCGTGTTTCAGGCTGTTTCGATTCTGCTGACGAGGGCAGATAGCTTCGCGGGTATTTGTGACGGGGAGATGAAACTGTATGGTCGAGTTGTAGAAGAGTCGTGAACACCTGAATCTTTTGGGAAGTAAAGTTGATGGTGTAATTGGTTTTGTAATTGTTATTTAATAACAATAGCTTGAAGTGATTGTGATGTAATGTTTCCGGTTTTTGATGACAGCGAAGAATATTTATTGTCGGTAAAATTTCATGGTGATTCTCCTGTAAAAATGGCGAAATGCGGTTGATGCATTACGAAAGTAATGGGTGACCTTTTTTTTTTTCAGAGTTACTCGCCATTGTTTATTGAAAATGTTTGAAAATTATTGAAAAGGTATTCATCCGGCTATTCAAAAGTTCAGACGTCATTTTATAATCGTTTTATGATCGATAATCGTCATTTTATAATCGATGCATATTTTTTATTAAATCACTGCTACAAAACAAACTTTAGTGTTAAAAATGTTTTTCTTCGAGCAACGAGGATTTACAACTCTGATTATAGATTTTGAAAATGTTAAACTAAACTAAATGCTAACTCTCATTTATTTGATTAATATTCGTATAACCGCTTCCAAAAAGTGTATATATCACGATTACTTCATCGATATATATTTAAAAAAAGCGAAATATCCATCGTTGCCATCTTATTCATTCCAATCGTTGAACCACGAGCAGTGAGATAATAAACAATGCGATCAAGATGAAAAAGCATCAAAAGCTTTTCCGTAATTTTCGAGCAAACGAAGTGATGTAACCCGATGATGCACTCAGCCTCTCATCGTATTTGCTTCCTAGTAATAAGATTTGCACTTGATAATTGAATCGATTACAGACCTGAGTCGTTCGCAGCCTCGGCTCCTTCCGACGAGGTAATTTTCCGCATCGAATGTTGGAATAACGACTGGAGAGAATTGAAACATTGTAATTTTTAAAGATTTCATCGCGTTCGCGAGAACCGCACGAAACAATTCATTTATTTTATTGCCGCTTATCACGACAGGTCGAAGCTGTTTGCAGACGTCGCGACGTCGTCGCGTGTCGCCGGTGCCACCAGAATCTGCTCTGGTGCAACAGACGTCGACGTGGACTCCGACGACGACGCTGAACGCCCTGAACCGAATGCCCTGGTGCGAGAACCCACGGGGCCACGCGGAGGAAGCGAGAGGAAGCAACAACTTCCGCCGATCGATTCCTGGGGCTCGCGGTTAACTCCCTGGGGTTCCTTTATGCCACGCCTTGTGCCGCGTATATAGTCTCCCTTGTCCCTCTCGGCCTTAATACAAACTTGCCATTATTTCCGAAGGCTCCATTGACAAATGGCCATCTTGGGCGTCTGTTAAAATCACGAAAAATTCTAGAATGCACAGGGCACAGATTTATCGGAGACAGAAACTCGCACGACAAAACTCGTAGAAGCTTCGAAATGAAAAATTACGACCTCAGTCACTGAACCCGGCTGCAGGAAAATCGTTTCGTAGCTCCTCTTCGAATCTTATCTGGAGCGAGGAAGATAAAAACTTCCTGCTGACTTGCAAAGTCGAATTCATTTTACTCATTCGGTATTCGCAAACCTATTCGGTACGCTTTTTGGTCTTCGTACTTTTAACGCCGTCCTCGGCTCTTGGGGATTGAAGAATATATGATAATTATGGGGTGGGGGTCAAAATAGTTAATTACCAAAATAGCGAAAGGCAAGAATAGCAAATTTCAAAATAATGAACGGTCTGAATCTAGAATGGTAATCATTATGAATTTCGCAATTTCAGCCATTCGCTATTTTGATTTCATTTTAATAAATATGTGGTTCAAAATTGTGAATGGTGAATGTAGCGAATGGCTGAAGTAGCGAATTTCGCAATGATGGCGATTCTAGATTCGGACCGTTCGTTATTTTGAAATTTGTTACTTTAGCCATTTGCTATTTTGGTCTTTAGATATTTTGACCCCCATCCAATCATGATTATGCTTAATCTGCGATGAGAACATTTAATTAACCAGTTAAAGTTACATCGCAAATCTTGAGATCCATCTTAGATTATACTCTAAGATCGAATTTTCCGTAATTTTTGGCATAAATCAACTATTTAAACAAAAGGATCATAATAACATCGACTTGAAGCGTTAAAAACGGCTCGTCCGAGACTTCTTTGTACACTATGCATCTATCTCCTTAGCCATCTATCTCCCTCTCGTTTACTTCGTTTCCGCTTCAACAATTCAACCTCATTGTTCCCTTGATTCGTTCGAATTTCCGGTCGAAGGGCGCGTCCGTTGAGTATCCGTCGCTTCGAGAAATCTTCACGAGGCTCAAACGAGACTCGAGACTCTGCTGGTTCTTCAGACGTATATTATAATAACAATAACAACGCATCATATATACAGGCGCAGTGTTACCGCGCTTGTGAAGCTGCTGGTAGGTCGGTCAATAGGGTTAAAATACTTCACAGTTCATTCATTTGCAGCGCTTTCGTGACAGCCTGTTATTTTTTTTTTTTTTTTTTTTTTCTTCAACCAGGCATTGCTTTTAACCTCCACAAAAACTGGGCTCCTTCGGTGGCAGCCAAGTCGTCCAGAAGCTTTTAGACCACGAGCGAACAAGGAATACATCGTTGCTTTTGGAAACATAACGAAATTGGACATTTTCATTGAGTCAACCAAACTGGTTGGCTCAACGAAAAAATTCGTTGGCTCAACCATCGCGAGGTTCAGTTATTAACTACATGGGATTAGCTCAATCTCTCGATGAGGTTATATACGGCAAAACTGATGATGAATTTGTATCGGACCTCAATCGACCTCACTGAGCTTGAGCCAATCTGAATTTGAATGGACCTCAATCGACCTCACTGAGGTTCAGCCAACCTGAATTTGAATCAATCGACCTCACTGAGGTTGAGCCAACCTGAATTTGAATCAATCGACCTCATTGAGGTTGAGCCAACCTGAATTTGAATCAATCGACCTCACTGAGCTTGAGGCAACCTGAATTTGAATAAACCGACCTTACTGAGCTTGAGCCAACCTAAATTTGAATAAATCAACCTCACTGAGCTTGATCCAAACCGAATTTGAATAAATCAACCTCACTGATAAGCTTGATCCAACCCGAATTTGAATAAATCAACCTCACTGATAAGCTTGAGCCAACCTGAATTTGAATAAATCAACCTCACTGATAAGCTTGAGCCAACCTGAAGTTGAATAAATCAACCTCACTGATAAGCTCGAGCCAACCTGAATTTGAATAAACCAACCTCATTGAGATTGGTCCAACCTAAATGAGGTCAATTCATTCAAGTTCATCATGAATTTCGCTGAGAGGATGGTTCAACCTCTCGGTGATTAAGCCAACGAAACTTTTCTCTCGGTGAAGTAATGGAAAAAATCGCTTAAATGACAGAATAAAATGAGTTCCCTATCGCGGATGTGGCAATCGTTAGCAGATGCTTCTCTCCGTGCAGCGACTGATTAAAATAAGATGTGAGAGAATAAAATGAACGGCGGATACTTCGCGATGAATATCATTATCACGAGTAATTCGTCCGCTCTGCGACTGCATGTATATAGCATCAGCAATATAATTACAATTTCATCTCGGAATTAAAACGTTTTCGCTGCAGCGATAAAAGATTCACATTCAGTCGGAGCGGAAGAGACGAGGGAGGAGAAATTTCTTACGACGTTTCGTCGAGTTCCTATCTGCATTTCTTGATGCTCGACGTTTTCCAAAGGCTCCGAACGGATTATCATAACATTGCGATCCTCAACCAACGTTTCCTGATTTATTATTATGCCGAGCGGCTCCTCGATAGCCACACGTATCCTTTCGGCTTCGTCGCGAACGGAAAGATTGTTTATGGTGTATACTGATTCGTATTCCGATGAAGACACCTTGACGGGGTCCGTTGATGGGCGGATTCTTCTCTCTTTACTTGTATTGATAGCTTAATTATCTTGTTTTTAAATACAGTAATAAAATGTTTCGGACTCTTCCTTATGTAATTTAAATAAAAAATTGAATCTATGAATGACTTTTCATAATTCATAGATCCAATTTACGGCTATTAAGATAACGAAGTTGGCCTTCGATTGACCTTAAGATTGAACCCGAAAAAATTAATGATATGGCCATTTTATGTCCCCCCCAAAACCATTCAACTTTTATACAAAACTTTTTTTTTTTTTGCTTTTTTGTACAAAAATGCGACAACCTGTATTATTAAGCATTTTAAATTAAACTATTTATTTATTTATATTTTTATTTTAACTATTTAGTTGGGGTAGCTTAGTGACTTGAAAAATTAAGTCAAGCATTCTCAACCCTAGAACGGTTGTTGCTATAAAAATGATAAAATTCCTGTTTATTCTTGGTACTTCACGTGACCCATTTACACCGTTCTAGGGTCGACCCATCTGCACTAACAACCGCGAGATTTTTCTCTCAAACCACGATAAACGATGAAGTAACGTGAGCCACAGACTCGTATATTAATTCAGCGCGCGCGCTTCGTCATAATTCATCGCGCACGACGTAATTCATTTGCACCCTCGAGACACTGCTTCGGAGTAGGTCGCTCTCGTTCACGCAAAAATAGCGTTCGAGTTGATAAATCCACCGAGCGTCTGTCTGGGCGTTATGATAATAGCGAAACGCGCGACTAGCGCGCAGCCATTTATCAACAACCGTGGCGCATCGCAACGGACAGTGCGGCACATATCGCGTTTTCCACGAGTGTACGTGGTGTTCATTGTCAGCGGGTCTGAGGCGCGTGTAACGAGAAACGCGCGCGTTTCGCCGACGCGGCCAACTTTCCCGTACGTAGTACAAGAGTACACAGACAATTAGTAACGTGTAACGATGTTTCGCCGTTCGCCACCGCGGCGCGGAGAAACTGCGGGTGTTGCCACCCCCCGCCGACCCCTTCGCAAAACCCGAGCGAGCTAAGTATATAGAATCGTCGAATTAGTTTGTTTTACGCGCTCCAACAAACATCACATTTACGCGGTAGTTTTAATCTACCTCGGCACGGGAGCGCAGTCGTTGTTGTAATTATCGCCGTGTGGCGCTCCGGTTCGGAGTATTGACGCCACTTTTATTCATGCATGTGCAAATATTTCTCGACGAATTAAGCTAGTTACAGCTGATGAAAAAGATTAACCTCGTTTGAAAAATCGCGGTTTTCGCGCCTATAATGGGTGGTGAAAGTTTCAGTTTTTTTAACTGTTGGTTTTATGTCGACTGCAGCAGAGCATTTTTCAAATTGATTTTTTAGAAGACCGAAAGGAGCGCAAAAACTTTTGACTTGGCACATAATTAGCACATATAGAGCGCATTATTTCTATATATAGTGAAGTCATTTTTCAGACTTTGCTCAAAATAAAAAATAATAATAATGATAATAATAATAATAATAATAATAATAAATAACAAATGTATATGCATGTTAAAAGACACGATTTCTCTGTGTGTCACTAAAACTGCACATGTTTTTAAAAAATCCATTTTTACATAAATATATTACTTAACGTCTACCAAAATTCTGAACTCTAGTTTTTCCTTAAAAAAAATAAATAAATAAATAAATTTCTCTGTGTGTCACTAAAAATGCACATGTTTAAAAAAAAATTTTACATTAATATATTACTTAACGTGTACCAAGATTCTGAACTCTAGTTTTTCCTTCTAAAAGAAAATTCTACAGCAGGTTTAGTTCGATAAACTATATTTACCGGCACGATAATTGAATGCCTCAATCGTTCGCTTCTATTTACGTAAATTTTTTTTTCGCTTTTCCTCGTTTAATCTCTGCTCCGGAAAAAGACCGGGAAATTTCGTTGGTTATCCTGATTTATCGGGCGTTCGTGCATTTTTCCCCGATTCGACGGGAAGCTGAGACTTAAAATGCAGCCGCCCCAGTTCTGACGTCTTTACCCGAAGCTGGCCCGGCTCGGCTCACGTTCGGAAACCCGGAGCACACACCGTGGGATTACTTCTCATAAATATACGAAAGGAGCGCGAGACACAAATAGGGGGAGCAGCGGCAGCGCCAGTGGCACCCGTGACAGATATACAATATGTGTCTATGTGCGGCTGTGTGTTCGATATAAAGATATATTCAGTGTGGCGGTGCCAGACGGGGGCAGCCCAGTGGCCGTATCCCTTGCCACGCGCGTAAACTATGACGTGTGACTCTTTCCGCTTTTCTCGCGCGCGGAGAGCGCGCGAGAAAATGCGGGGTGTACCGCACGAGCTCGTAAATGTTTATTACCAATCGGACCCCATTCTACGGTGGATTCCGAGTGTTTATAATGCCCCGCAGTTACACGGGGTGCTTATACCTATCGTCACACCTGCTAGGAAGGGACAAAAAAAGGTCCTTGCCTCTTTTACCCCGCATGAAAATATCTATCTACAGGCGAAATTTTATTATGCTGTATATTACAGAGCTGTGGATATCGACACCTTTTGGAAAGTAAAGTTGATGGCATATTTGGTTTCATAATAATTATTTAATAACAGCACTAACATCTTTAATTAATAACAACAGTAAAACACTAAAAATGACACTAAAAACGAGGTTACTTTTTTGGTTTAATTGATCCTGGATTTTCTTCCTTCGTTTGAAAGAAAATTCGACATAGAAGAGAACGACGAAAGGCGGAAGGCGATATCTTGATTTTTTATTGTTTCACCGAATTTAAAAGCAGTCAGTTGCCTCGTGATTTTCGCGAAAGAAAAATTGCGATTTCGTAAAGTTCGAAGATTCTATCCGATGGGGAATTTTTCGCTGATTCTGAAAAGCACCGTTATTTGCCCGAAAAATAAAAAATTCGTCGAGAAAAACGCAAAGAATGATTTTTTATCTCACATTAGGCCATAGCAACGAGTTGCAGGCAGCCCGACAGCCAATCAGAGATCGAATAACACGTCAACAATACTTATATCGAAAATGCGAAATATTTTACCCACTGATTTTTTAAAGAGTGGATAACTATTAAATAACAATAAAATGGAGCGATAGTAACTGTTGACAATAAAAACTCTCATTCTGGCATCCACAAAAAAATCCAGCAAAATGATGACGTTGAAGTTTGCATCGTTGCAATGCAACGAAATCAAAAACAAAATATTAATGAACCGAAATGATTATATACCCGCGTATAAAAAGTTATTATAACGACTGAGAGCATGACAAAAAAATATTATTTTACGCCCTAATGGAGAGGAATTATTTGAATTTTTATGGAATGAATATTTTGTTATTTTTAATTTCGCTGTATTGCAACGATGCAAAATTCAACGTCATGCAAAATGCCTCTTGAATTATTTTAATTTTTATCGAATTAATATTTTGTTATTTTTTATTTCGTTGCATTGCAACGATGCAAAATTCAACGTCATGCAAAATGCCTCTCGCTTCACTGTCGCGCAAGAGACGTCTTAAAAAAGTCCATATTATCACCAGATGCTCCAATGAAATGACGTTGAAGTTTGCATCGTTGGAATGACACGAAATTTAGAAAAAAAAAATTAATTCTAATTTTAACCCAAATGATAAAATTAGGTATAAAAAGTCACCGCACAGCAACTAATTGTCATGATGACTTTTTACACCTAATTTCATTATTTTGGTTAATTAGAATTAATTTTTTTTCTGAATTTCGATGCATTCCAATGATGCAAACTTCAACGTCGTCCAATGAACGTCATTCACGATACATCGTATACCGGGTCACCTGTCCCATATGCATCCAAAGCTGCTCGGCCTTAAGCGTCCCACCGCGCAGAGCGAGCGATCAGTTTCGCGGGGGGGTCACGTCTATCGCATTCCCCCGCAGTTTCCGCAAAACCGCAATCACATTTCCCATATACGCGCACGAGGGGACGCCGCCCGGAAGCGCGGTCGATTTTTCCAATCGCGAAATTCCGCGCGCCCTTCGCGTTCGATTATCGACGAGGCTATACATCGATAACGTCTCCATGGTTGAGCCTCAATCTATATACACGCGGTGTGTAGGTATAAAACCGTCCCGCAGAGGCTCTCAACTTCCGGGTCACTCGGCTTCGCCTCGTAACTCACAATGCAGCTCGTCGAAAACTGGGAAAATGAAATAACTGCTCGTACGCAGGCTGTATTGGCGCACGTAGCCCAATAAATCGCGTGCAGAAAGCGTGAAAAGCTCTCGGCTAAATTCCGCCGTCGTAGTCCTCGAGATTTCGGTTCAAGGGTTTCCCCCCGCTTTTTCTCCTTCCCATTCGTTTCTCGATTTTCATGACATTGAAGTTCGAATCGTTGCAATGCAACGAAATTAAAAGCGAGAAAATATTAATGAACGCACATTATTATACAGGCTATGAAAAGTTATTGTAACGACTAAGAGCATGACAACAAAATATTATTTCACATGATGCTGAAGTTTGCATCGTTGGAATGCAACGAAATTCAGAAAAAACAATTAATTGTAATCTTAATCCTAATGATGAAATTAGGTATAAAAAATTAGCATAGCAACTAATCGCAGTGACGACTTTTATACCTAATTTCATCATTAGGGTTAATTAGAATTTTTATTCTGAATTTCGTTTTATTCCAACAGTGCAAACTTCGACATAATTATTTCACCCCCTAATGGTGAAATATTCGAATTTTTTAATTTTATTTTTTGAATTGAATTGAATTTTTTAAATTTTATTTCTTGAATTGAATTGAATTTTTTAATTTTATTTTTTGAATTTTGAATTGAATTGAATTTTTTAATTTTATTTTTTGAATTGAATTGAATTTTTGAATTTTATTTTTTGAATTGAATTGAATTTTTTAATTTTATTTTTTGAATTTTGAATTGAATTGAATTTTTGAATTTTATTTCAATTTTAAATATTAATGGAATTAATATATTCTTGTTTTTAATTTCGTTGCATTGCAACGATGCGAACTTCAAAGTCATCGATTTTCTTATTATTCTCGTTTTTTGCCCCTCGAAAGTCAAGTGAGCTGACCACGTCTTTTATTCGCTGTGTACGATATACACATTTCTGGGAAGAACCGCTTAAATGAACGTAAACGCGCGTTGATGTCGGCCGGGGGCAACGAACACGGCGATGTGGAGTAGACGATTCTACCGCGTGTTCTAAAAAGAGATTCCAAGGGTTTGCCGGGAAGCGCGGGACACACGGTGGTCGGCGAGGAGAGTAAAAAAAAAAGGGTTTCGGTCGCGCTGTAGTCGCGGGAACCACCGTTCGATGCTCATGAGCCGTCTGCCCGATGCGCTACCGAACGGCTGTGCCACGCGTTTAAATAGCCCTCGGCGAGTCGTTCACTCGGTTTCTCGCAGATCTATCGCAGCTGCCACGCGTATCTCTCGATTCTCACGCTCGGACGCGACATTGTTTTATCCTTCGTTTCATACCAGGACGAACCACATGGAATCGTCGCGGCTCGATGGTCTGCCGAATTATTTGGATAAACAGTGTTTATCATTTTATAGTATTTGGGAGGTTGAAACTCTTCGCTCGAGGCGAATTGTGGTTCAATGTTTATCCTCAGTTTTGGAAAGTTCAACGTTTTAATTGTTAACAAAGTGTGGAATTTATTGTGTGACGGGCTGATAGTTTTCAAGAGCAAAAAATTGGAAAGAAATGCTTAGGAAAATTGTTAACCTTTGGTGGGGTCACACGGGGTCATAGTGACACCAAACGCAACTTTAAGCCAAAATTGCTATAAGTTGTTGGCGGCCAAGGCGACTGGCCTACTTTCTAACGGTACTTTGGGGTTCCCTCTGTAAGTACAAATTAGGGTCGGAAGAATCGTCACAGCAGATGTCAGAATAGATACTTTTTTGAACCGCCCACTATAGAGATTTTTTTTTTTAACTATCATATCTCAAGAGTATCACCGTAAAATGTTATTTAAAAAAAAATGTAAGAGATACCATTTTTTTTTTAAATTAAAAAGGGCTTTTTTACGCATCGACCACTTCCTGATTTGTTTCCACTATTTTGAAATGCGATAAAAATATAATACCAATAATGCCACATATAAAAGGTTCAAAGTAATTCGCTGAATTTTTATAAGTCATTCTAAGGCAAAATCTAAATAAAAAAAATAAAAATTCACGAAAACAAAGTTTCCCCTACTTATGAGCAAGCAAAATGATATTCGTGATTAACCTCAGACGTTTTCCAGGCCAAATGAAGCACCACGAACGGACCTCAGTCTACTCGTCCAGCGTTAATCATACCGCACAAATTTCTTCTCAACATCCACCAATTACAGTAAAAACAATAAAAACACCCCATGCAAAACATACTCCCAACCGCCACCGCGTATTTCCCTCGCCCACGTGTAAAAGCAATTTCAGACAATATAAACGACACGAGATTACTCGCCACCGCGGTGCGCGACACGGCGGCTTTAATTAATTTATGTTGCGTAATCTTTATTAGAAATACGAGCGAGAGAAAATCGCGGCGACACACGTGGGTCGACCGGTATATCAAATGTCGCGCGAGCGACGTGGACTCCGAGTCCTGTATAGAGAGCGGCAGAAATGCAGCGGGGCAGCTGAGCCTCGGATGCAGTTTCAGAGAGCGCTGTAGGCCGAGAGAACGGAGCAGCCGGCACGGATTTCGTTAATTAAGCTCTCGTTCGTTCCACAACGGCGCTTTCGGGGCTAATTGAATCTAGTGCGCAGAGAGCAAAGCGTCACTCGCCTTCTCCTCGACGATGCCCCCCCGACTCCCTCAATGAAGATTAAATCGCATCAGGCCGCGTTTCGCTCGCTTGGACTGAATTGTCATGGAATGAAAAAAAAAGAAGAAGAAAAAATGAAAAGAAATTGGATGAACGTATTTTGATGCTTCTTATTCGTTTTTAACACAATCTGTTTTTATTCTTGCAGAGTACCTCTATAGCATGTCTTGACAAGTGAGGAGTTGCTGTTCAACGCGGGGGTCTCGGCAGGTCAAGGGTTCACCAATATGGCGGGCGGTCTTCAGCAACTTCCGGAACAGTACACCGTGCCCCAGCTAGCGCGGGTCTTCCACAGTCTGCCCCACCTCAATGTGTCTCTTCACTCGGTCAACAACACCTTCAATCCACATTCCGAAATCTATCTTGAGGTGAGCTCGTTAGGGCTCGAGGAAATTACTTTGAAGCTTCCGTCGTTGCAATGCAACGAAATTAAAAACAACGAAATGTTAATTCCGTATAAATTCAAATATTTCACCATTGGGGGATGAAACAATTTTTTTTTTTCATGCTCGTAGTCGTTATAATACCGACTAAGTTATATATAACGAAATTAAAAACAAGAAATTATTAATTCCATAAAAATTCAAATATTTCACCATTAGGGGGTGAAACCATTTTTTTCATGCTTTTAGTCGTTACAATAATTTTGTATAGCCGGTATAATCATTTGGGTTCATTAATATTTTGTTGTTTTTAATTTCGTTGCAACGATGCAAATTTCAACGTCATTCGAGGAAATACTTGAACCGCGCGAAGAAACAAAAAAATCGCTGCAGGCGTTTCTTTGGAACGATGATACTATTATTTTCTCATCAACGAATTCAATGGCAATTAAGCAATCGATATCTAGAAAACAAAGAAAAATGTTATTGGGAATATTGGAAAAAAATCGACAATAGATTTATAGACAGATTTATAGACAGTAAAATTTCTTTATATTCCAACGAACTGCGACCTTTTGCTATCGTTGCAGTATTTTCGACAAAACGATTATTCCCTCTGTGCTTGAGATTAACAAAAAATTCAAGACACGAAAAAACATTCCAACTGACATGCGAATTTCGCGGAAACGTCACAACGGACTCGAGTTACTTTGCCTCTCTGTGAATTTTGCGGTTCGTTATTACGTTCGTGAAAAATTAACCCCGAAACATGCGGCATCAACGCACATTTGTTTTAATAATGTATCTCGTTTTTTTCACCGCGCACGAGGTCATCGCGGAGGTGCGGAGGGCGGTGGGAAATTCGAGGGAACCGGAGGATTAAGCGAAACGGAGGTGAAAACGAGGGAACGCCGAGAGAGGAGAAGCAGAAGCAGAAGCACAAGCAGGAGTGGAGCAGCTGGATGCCACGCGTTTCTCGCATGGGAATCCGGTGCCTCGGCAAAACTGGAAAGCACAAAGGCCCGGGCAAGAACAACGAACAATGCACAAAGGGGGCGGCGGGGAATATCCTCCACCGTCATAATGCGCCCCGGGGCAGCAGAGTGAACGTGCGGGCCTCCCCCGTACACTCTTCTGCCGCCCGACTCGTTCGGCTCTTCCTCCGCCTCGTGCCCTGCGGCCTCTCTCGCCGGCTCACGTGAATTTATACTATATAACGTCGCATACGTCGCCCCCGCGCGGTGGATACACCACCAGTCGTATCTACCGTGGTCCACCCGCACGCTCTCAAATGAGAGAATAAGCCACTCGAGCGTCTCTAGAGACGCGGCTCGAGTCTCTCCTCTCCTCTCCTCTCGACGTCGTTCGGGAGAATGAAAATTAAAAGAAAAAAAAAACAAATACACAAAAAAATTACAAAAATTACAAAAACTGCCGACAGATAAAGAAGCTTAATTAATAGAGAAATTGGGCGAAGAGAAAATTGTGAAATAATGAAGTAACCATTCTCATATCATAGTCGAGAGATTTTTTTCGTCACTAGGTGTGGAAATCTCTCGACTATGATATGGGAATGGTTAATTCATTATTACATAATTTTTTATTCGCCCAAGTTGTCTATTAATTAAGCTTTTTTTCTGTCGCGAGTTTTTGTAATTTTTGTAATTTTTAATTATTTTTTACTTAAATTTAAATTAAAAATTAAAAAAAAAACGAAAAATTACAAAAATTTAGTTTTTTTACTTAAATTTAAATTACAAGTAAAAAAAACGACAAATTACAAAAACTCCCGACACAAAAATTAGCTTAATTAATAGACAAATTGGGCGAATAAAAAATTGTGAAATAATGAAGTAACCATTCTCATATCATAGTCGAGAGATTTCCACACCTAGTGACGAAAAAAATCTCTCGACTATGATATGAGAATGGTTACTTCATTATTTCACAATTTTCTCTTCGCCCAAGTTGTCTATTAATTCATTTTTTTCCGTCGGGAGTTTTTGTAATTTTTATAACTTTTTGTTTTTTTACTTTAAATTTTCACACCTAACAACGAAAAAAATCTCTCGACTCAGAGCTGTAGAGTCGCGAGTCAAAAAACAAAATACGCCGACCCAAGAAAAAGGAAAATGCCGCGACGCTCTTCACGGCCGCGGCGCGCTGAATATATCTGCGACTGTCCGTGCCGGATCGAGGGAGGAGAACCGGTTAATCGATCCACCGGCGTAATTCGTCACGCGAGCGATTTTTTTGTCTCGTCTTCGCGCGTCGGCGAGACTCTTATCAAAACAGATATCGAAGGGAAAAGAGAGACAGAGAGAGCGAGTGAACACGATTCTCGGCGTGGCTCCTCGAGAGGCAAAAGGTAAATAAAGAAAGGCCGTTCAATCTCGAGGAAGCGGTCCATAAAATCGCGAGAAAGATGTGCATCGCGAGTCTGAACGAGCAGCGCAATATTGTCTGTGTGTGCGCTTTGCGCTCGTCGTGTTTGTGTACGGTACACATGACTCGCGTCAAGCTCGCGGATATATAAGATTGCAAATGGATTCTTTAGAAACTGTTCCACCGGCTCTCGAGGAGCACCCTCGGCACGCCTCGGAGCTGCCGGCACGGAAACCCCGGGATGCGGAGAGAGGGAGGAATGGAAAGGAATGGAAAGAGTAAAAGTACTCGACTTACCGGGCTCGAAGCCGCCGAGAGGGAAAGAAAAGTTTTGTCGGTAGAATGGAAAACACGGAGAGGAAAATATTCCCCGGGTCTCTCCTGGCCCGTCGACGATTTTTCACATATATTCCGCGCGAGCCTCGGCGCACTTCGGACCCCGAAAGGAAGAAAACTTTTCCGGACTTCACGGCGCGTTGGCTCGAGAACCAACGACGAGAATGAGAGAAGTCGAGTGGAAGGGAAAGCGCGAGGTGACAGCGCCGATGCTCGGATCACTGGGGAAGAGAAATATAATCCGCGCTCGGCGGAGTTCGGTACTTGAAACGAGATCTGAAAACGGCCTATTCTGGCGATCAAACGTCCCGAGGGCCGCGCGGCGAATACTCGACGAAACAAAAGGACAATTATTTTACTTCGAACAAAGCAACGTTGTCCAATTTTTTTTTCGTATTTTTCTTTCAAGCCGATGTTTTACACGTTATGAAAGGATGTAACGGCGGAACATCGTTCGCTGGGCGATGAGATTGAAATATCTACACGATTTTATGGGGTAGTTTTGATTTTCTAAATTTCTCGGTTGATGCAGAAAAAAATAATACGGAAATGTGTCATGAATTTTTGTTCAAATCCTCGTACAAAACTGCAACCGAAGGTTTTTGCACACGAAAATATCCAGATCGTAAAATGTCCATCAACGAAATAATATCCAGATAGCAACCGGTGAAATATGTATGAAACCTCAAGCGCGTCAGCCGCACGCGAAGGGTCGAAGAATCTTCGAAATAAAGTTCAGCGAGCGTCGGAAAATCATTTTAGCTTGCCGATTTTAAATTTCCCTTCGAACAAAGCAACGTTGCCCAATATTTCGTATTTTTCTTTCAAACCGAAGCTTTGCACGTCTCCACGATTTTATGGGGTAGTTTTGTTTTTCGAAATTCCTCAGTTGATGGAGAGAAAAATAATACGGAAATGTGTTATGAATTTTTGTTCAAATCCTCATGCAAAATTGCAACCAAAGGTATCTCCACGAAATTCTCGCCTGATTGTTCTACATCGTTTATAGCCAAACGAAATAATATCCAGATCGTAACCGTTGAAATATGCATGAAACCTCGAGCGCGTCAGTCGCACGCGAAGGACCGACGAATCTTCGAAACAAAGTTCAGCGAGCGTCGGATAATCATTTTACCTCGTGGCCGGACGATTTTAGCTTGATTGACAAAACGGTCGACACGAGGCGGCTTCGCTCCAAATCGATTTATCCTCTGACGCGGTCGAGCCTCCTCGTGTCGTCGTCAAGTGGTTAGCTCTTGTCTCCGCCGCGAGTCCTCGTTCTCGATTAATGCCCCTTGGCCCTCTGATGACCAGCGAAACAGCGCCGAGCGCGAGACGCGCGGGGCTTTCACGCTGCTGCAGCACAATCGGGATGAATTAATCGATTTCAGGCATCGAACGTGATCGCTTCGCCAAGTGGTGGCATTCCGCCCACTTTGTCGGGCTGCTCCCACGCCCGATGACACCATAAATAAGCGGCCAAAGTAGCTGCCGAATGTCTCACTTAGATACGGCAAAAAATTGAAGAAATTAATGTCTAATAGTTTAATCGTTGAATCGCATATGGAAGAAATGGAAGAAATGAATGTCTAATCGTTTAATCGCATATGGAAGAAATGGAAGAAATGAATGTCTAATTGTTTACTCACATATTAAAGAAAGGGAAGAAATGAATGTCTAATCGTTTAATCGCATATGGAAGAAATGGAAGAAATGAATGTCTAATCGTTGAATCGCATATGGAAGAAATGGAAAAAATGAATGTCTAATCGTTTCAGAGTCTGGGCATACTCGGGAGCATTCCCGCCGCCTGGCTCATCCTAACGCTCCTCGTGCTGTTGGTCTACCTCGTCACGAGATGCTGCGACCGGAAGCCGCGTCCGCGAAGATCGATAACCCTGCTGAAGTGTTCCCTCGCCATCCTCGCGGTACTCTGCTCCGGTGCCGTTGCCGTCGGTCTCTACGGCAACGACGATGTCCACAACGGCCTCGTGCAACTTCTCGTTGCCGCGAGAAACGCCAACGGTATCATCACCGCCGTGAGGAATCAGGTACGCAACCGCAGGCAAAAAAAAGCAATTGTCAAAATGCAAAAAAAAAAAAAATAAATAACGCCGAGAAGAAGCTGTTTCTTTGCATAGAAAAAAAAACAGCTGCTGGGCGTTATTTATTTATTTATTTATTTATTTATTTATCTTATAAAATTATAAAATAAATAAAAAATTAATTAATTTTATAACATAACTAGGCTAATCACACGCGCTGGCGCGCGTGCCTGAAGAACTTTTCGCCAAAATCGACTCCGAGTTTTTTTTTCTTTTCAAAATATCGACTTTTAACCTATACCATCATTCTCAAGTCGCATATTCTACCCCTGAAAACACTGGTTATTAACCCTTTTTAATCGATTTTGAAAAAAATATTTTTTTGGCGACGAAAATTTTTTTTTTCTGTCAGAAATCGTAGATTCGGCTCCGGACCGAAAATCGACCCCAAATTTTTTTCTTTTCAAAATATCGACTTTTAACCTATACCATCATTCTCAAGTCGCATATTCTACCCCCCAAAACACTGGTTACTGACCTTTTTTTATCGATTTTGAAAAAAATATTTTTTTGGCGACGAAATTTTTTTTTTTTCTGTCAGAAATCGTAGATTCGGCTCCGGACCGAAAATCGACCCCAAATTTTTTTCTTTTCAAAATATCGACTTTTAACCTATACCATCATTCTCAAGTCGCATATTCTACCCCCGAAAACACTGGTTACTGACCTTTTTTTATCGATTTTGAAAAATATATTTTTTTGGCGACGAAAATTTTTTTTTTCTGTCAGAAATCGTAGATTCGGCTCCGGACCGAAAATCGACCCCAAATTTTTTTCTTTTCAAAATATCGACTTTTAACCTATACCATCATTCTCAAGTCGCATATTCTACCCCTGAAAACACTGGTTATTAATCTTTTTTAATCGATTTTGAAAAAAATATTTTTTTGGCGACGAAAATTTTTTTTTTCTGTCAGAAATCGTAGATTCGGCTCCGGACCGAAAATCGACCCCAAATTTTTTTCTTTTCAAAATATCGACTTTTAACCTATACCATCATTCTCAAGTCGCATATTCTACCCCTGAAAACACTGGTTATTAACCTTTTTTAATCGATTTTGAAAAAAAAAAAAAAAAATTTGGCGACGAAATTTTTTTTTTTCTGTCAGAAATCGTAGATCCGGCTCCGGACCGAAAATCGGCCCCAAATTTTTTTCTTTTCAAAATATCGACTTTTAACCTATACCATCATTCTCAAGTCGCATATTCTACCCCCGAAAACACTGGTTACTGACCTTTTTTTATCGATTTTGAAAAATATATTTTTTCGGCGACGATCTTTCTGTCAGATATCGTAGATTCGGCTCCGGACCAAAAATCGCCAAAATCGATCTCGGAAATGTTTATTTTAAAATATCACATACAATAGGTTAATCAATTTTGCGCAGCTGCGCTCTTATAAAGCTTTAAAAGATTACGGGTGCTACCCCGCCTGTCCACTTATCAAATTTTTCAAATTTGACACCAAACTGCTTTTGTTTATCACGGACTTTCCTGGCAACCAATCACAGCTCCAATAGTTTGCTAACAATGCTTTCCGTTACTCATGAACTTTTTAAAAGAGCTATTTTTATCAAATAAAAAATTATTTATTTATTTATTTATTTATTTATTTATTTATTTATTTATTTTTGAAAAATCGAAGGTTATCGTGATTAGTAGGACGGGAGATACGAAGACACTGCAATATTTATACCAGTCCGCTATGAACTTCCATTTCTCTCGCAGACCGACACCATCGAGAACACCCTGAAGAAGAAAATGGAACCCCAACTGACGTCACTCGGCGACGTCTTCGACTCCCCGGTGAGCAACAAAACGATGCTGGACCATTTGCTCAAGGCGTTGGCCTACATGAAACAGAACACGAGCATCGCGGTGAATCGTAGCTTCGAGATCAGAAAACCGTTGAGCGGCATCACTCTGGCGGCGGCTATTGACATGGGCGAAAAAATCGAGCAGCTTAGATGGCCCGTTACCATGGCCGTTTTGAGCGCCCTTCTTGTTCTCTGCGTGGTTCTGCTGGTCGGAGTCGCGCGACACTCCCGGTGCGCCCTCATTACGTGAGTAGCTATTTTCTTCTCTTTTTTTCGTTTTTTTGTTGTCCCTGAAAAGAATTTTACAGGCGCGAATATCGTGGCAAAGTTCCAGGGACAATGACGGCATCTTTGTGTGGGCGTTTTTTGTTCCCAGGTTCTCAGTTTTCAGTTTCAAATTTTCGTCATACTGAAATTATTTTTTATTCTTGTCGCTTTTGTCGTAAAATTGATTATTTTGAAATTTTATCAAGCCGAAATAAAAGTTTTCGTTGGAATGCAACGAATTTCCGAAAAAAAAATCATAATTCTAATCAAAACAAATTATGAAATTATGTATAAAAAATCATTACAGTGATTAGTTTCCAAGATGATTTTTTATACCTAATTTCATCATTTGGATTAATCAAAATTATTACTTTTTTCTGAATTTCGTTGCATTTCAACGATCCAAAATTCAGCATCATTTTTTTTACTACTCTAGATTATTCTAGATTATTCTCTCTTTTTTTCGTTTTTATTTTTTTATTTTTTGTTACCCATGAAAAGAATTTTACAGGCGCAAATATCGTGACAAAGTTCCAGGGACAATGACGGCATCTTTGTGCGGGCGTTTTTTGTTCCCAGGTTCTCAGTTTTCGGTCTGTTCGCCGTGATTGTCTCGTGGCTGATGGCCTCCCTGTACCTGGCGACCTCGGTGGCTCTCGGCGATCTCTGCGTGTCGCCGGACGGCTACCTAACGAGAGCCGTGCCCACGACTCTCGCCTCGGAGGTTCTCTCTTACTACACTCACTGCGAGAACACCCGGAACAATCCCTTCATTCAGCGACTACGCGAGGGCCAGCGCGCCGCCGACAACATGAGATTCAGCCTGAACACCGTCGATCTACTCGCGAGCGAACTCTTCAAGGATCAACAGCTGAAGCCAAAATTTAGCAGCCTCATGACCGACGTCAATTCCGTCGATCGACTCATGTCCGGCCTCACCACTCTCGTCGACTGCAAACCCCTGCACAAGCAATACGTTCACGCTGCCAAGAGTCTCTGCCATCTCGGGCTGTGAGTATCTCGCGTTTTATTCTTACGGATGTAGCGCGAATTTACGGCGCTGTGACTAAAAATCTCGCGACGAAATATTTTCCGACATTTTTTTTTCGGTAGACATTCCTACCGAAAATTGCAAAAACCCTTCACACTATGTACGGCGCACAGTAAATATTAGCGTGCATTAACGATCGCTACAATATGCGTAAAATAAAGTAAACTATTGGAAATCCCGAGTTTGCAATCGAGAGGGGCACAATAATTTTTCGGATATTATTTTTCGTTAATCTTTTGGATATTATTTCGATATTTTGTCAAAAGATATTTTACCACCGAGCATAAAATAATATTTTATTTAGACCGAGATGTTATCACACCATGATTACTTTATTCATTATGAGTGATTTATTCATTATAAATTGTTAATTTATTTATTACGATCGATTTATTAACTATTTACTCTATCTTAGGTACGGACTCACCTTTATGCTCCTGGCGAGTCTCGTGGCAGGTCTTTTCTTCACTGTTCTCGTATGGGTCGATTCTCACACATGGATTTACATAAGAAAACGGTACGGTTCCTTCGATCGTTCGATTGACGACATTCTGAACGTTTAACATTTTGATTTGAAAACGGTGAATCTACGATGAGCGAATATTTGTTTCAGCAGGGATTATCACCAGGTCGACGAGCAGGATCCGTATCTACCGCCGTCCGCGGCCTCGCAGGCGATCGCAGCAAGGACTCTTCGTGGCCAAGGGTCGTACCCGCCTACAGCCCCTCCTCTTAATCCGAATGTTCATGGCACGAATAATACAATTAAGCAGCCTCTTCTGCTAACGCCGCCCCCGCCGTCCTACGCTACTGCGACAGCTCGAGCACGTCAGCTGCACGAGAGCATGTTAAAGTTTGTGCATGATTTTTTTCTTTTCATTTCTCTCCTTCGAGTTTACCGGGCGTTAACGCGCGCGATTTATTTTTTGCGATATTGTCTCATCTCTAGTCTCGTTGTTAGTTGAGTTTCCACTGGACGACAGCAGAATTTCGCGGAGCTCCCGGCGACGGCAAACGCTTTCGCAATACTTTATGTTACTTTGACATTTGGCCGTTGGAAAAAAAACGTGCGAAAAAAGTTTATCGTTTTGATGATGACGTCAAGGTTGTTTTTGAGGATTCTCGGTTATTCAAATTTTCGTCAAACTGGAATTATTTTTAATTCTTGTCGCTTTAGTAGTTAAATTTATTATGTTTGAAATTTTTGTGGAGCTGAAATGAAAGTTTTGACGATGACGTCAAGGTTTTTTTCGAGGATTCTAGATTATTCAGATTTTCGTGGAGCTGAAATTATTTTATCGGAATGACGCTTTCGATGTAAATTGTTCGTCCTAGCGAGGCGCGATTAAAGATAGTCGGATAGTGGAGTTTAGGAAATGTTCTATTTGTGAAAAATCGACCGTCGAAAAAATGTTTTTTTTTTTACCAGTGGATATAAATTTAGAGAGTATTAAGAGAAAAAAAAACAAGATAAAAGGCGAAAATAGTGAGCTCTTTGAAAAAAATAAAAATAATATACTCGAAGTGCGCGATTGACGATAATAAATGTTTTCGACGGTCAATTTTTTCAACTAGCCGCCAATGACCCGTCGCAAATAAGTTCGCCGCGCAACCGAAGAAAGAGAATGCTGCAACTTTGTTCTTCTTTTTGGCATTGCCGTTTACAGAGGTGGGGGTGTTAACGGGAGCGGAGGAGCCGGGGATCACAAATCTGCTCAGCATAATCAGCAGTCAGCGAGTGGACGAGCTGAACACCGTTCTGGACTCGGAGATCAACCTGGCCAGTACGCGACTCTGAGCAAACAGTGCAAAACGTTGGAGTCGAGTGACTTCTACTGAGGGCACGCCCCCTCGGGGCCTGGTGAGTGTCTCGTACGCTTGATATTTATAATTGGAAAAGTATTCAAGAGCGTGAAATACCGCGGTCGGTAATAAAAACTGTAATTAATTTTTTTCACATCTACTGCTATTTTACAGCTTTGAGAAGAAATGCATCCCCCGCACGGATGATATCCGCATTGAATGCATTTCTTCTTGAAGCTGTAAATGCAAACATGCGTAAAAAAAAAGTTCGTTACAAAAAAAAGACCTTGTAGCAGCCAAAGACGCTGATAAAACATACCCAACGTCTCAAAAATGTTGAAGAAATCTTGTCTTAAAAAAAAAATCTCGAGAATCAGCAATTTTTTTTATCGCCAAATGCACGCCAGGCAAAATTTTTCCAAAGAATAACATTTTTACGACTTTGTTGCAAAGTTTTGGAAAAATTTGGGAAATTTTTCCAAAGAACAAATTCTTTTTTTTATTTTTTATTTTATTTTATTTTTTTTATTTTCGTAAAATCGTCTTGCCTCATAAAAAGAAACTGAATTTCCGTTCCTCCCGACGCAGGTCGAGAACCGCCGTGGACACCAAGCGTGGCTTCGTTCACCGGCACCCTGTCTCACAATTCGCACGGACCCGCGCACCTCGCTACTTTCCAAGACTCACGCAAGACGCAGACGCTGGACCCGAAGAACCTCGCGAGCCTGAAGCGTGGTCCGACACCCGCATGGAATCAGAATCGTCCGCTACCGCCGAACCCCTCGTCGCAGCCGACCTGGGAGTTCGAGTCGCGCTCGCAAACGAACATGAATCAGTTTCGCTCGTTGGTGCGAAACAAGGCGCCGAACATACGGATTCAGGATCAGATGCAGGACCAGGTGAGGACGCTGGATCGAAACTTCTCGCGCGGGCAGTTCAACGGCGCCGCTCAGAACAGCGCGGTGCCGAATATGTACGGGACTTACAACAGGGCGCAGGCGAGGCAGGAAAAAGCGGCCGCGGTTCCGACTCTGAGTCAAGTTCAGGGCAGCGATCCGAATCTCTACGCCGTGACCGAGCTGTGAGCGTCGAGAGTAGCGCCAGCGAGATTTAACTCTCGTCACGTTGCCAAGGAAAGCGAAACCAAAGCGAGAAATCGAACGAGTAAAGGGATGATCCTCGGCTCGGCTTTTTGCGACCGATACTTTACTTATTTTATTTCAAGGGCAACGCGTAAACTCCGCGCAAACATCGCGCGTGGCAGTGCGATTTTTTATTGAACGAGACTGAGACTGGGGGAGGGGGCGAATTTATCTCGGATGGGGAGATGAGAATTTTTTTTCATATTTTTTTTTTTTTTTTTTAATAGGAGGATCTGTTGAGGATCTGAGAATCGGGAATCTCTGGAACTCTGTTAGTCAACGAGTTTCGAGAATTCGGAGATGAGATGTCGATCGGCTGCTCCGATTCGATGAATATTACGAAATTGAATGGACATCGCGAGAACGTTAGGATTGGCAATAAGAATTTCGGCGTCGTTGAATCACGAGGCTCGGCTTATTTTTTTTGTTGATTTTTTGAACCGCAGGCAATTTCGCGCACAGATAATCGGGATGTTTGGTAATTACGTGAGCGAACATTCGTGGGAACAGAAGCACGAAATTTGATTACACAAAGCGCGAAAAAAACGAGGGAGCGAAAACGGCGCAAACGATCATCGATTTCTTGGATGGGAAAGTTCGACGACTCGTTTTTTCTAACATTTTTTATACCTACTCGTACGCTCATTGTCCGATTTTGATTTGTAACATTACCGGATCATCTGTAGAATAACGGAATTATCGACTAATATCAGCCTTTGCACAAATCGAGAATCTCGCAATCGTCTTTTTATAATAAATCGTTATAAGGGGAACGATGGCCGTGCACGCGAATCTCATCCAGTGCCGAGCGGCACTAAAACATACAAAAAAAGAGAAAAATACATCAGAATATTAAGAATTTAACGTGAGAGGGATACCAAAAGACACTTTTTTATATATCTTTTACATTTAAAGTAATCGCGCGATTCGCAGTCGTCGACGCGTCGAATTTTTTTCTATTCTCCTTCTTCTACGAATATAAAATGTTTACACCAAGCCTATTTAATAATCGATAATAACAAATCGACCGATTACGCGAATTAACGGTTCTTTTTTTTACAAAGCGTTTACCGAGTTACCGAGCGATTGCCACGAGTGATAAAAATATTTATTAAAGTTAATCCGTATCGCGGGCCTAAAACGGGCCTCGACGAATCCTTATTGATAATATCGATTTACGAATACTGCCAATGCTCAGGCGAATACACGTTTTAAGTACAAACCCACAATGCGACGGAGACACGCGCGTATTCTCCATTTTTTCGTTTCTTTTCCATTCGTTTTTAACATCACGGGAACGCGACGAATATCGTCGATATCCACAAAAAAACACGAGCCGCGACAAAAGGGAGAAAAAAGAGAAAGAAAAAAGCAAAATTCTGTCGTCGTAAATCACGTGGAATTTGAGATCGACGAGAAACGAACAACTCGGTGCGATTTCTCTGCGCAACGGACGAACAAACGCGGCGCCGTCATTCATCAAGCGTATTCAACGCGAATTCATTGAACATTTTTCGACACGAGTGACTTTATTGATTTACAACGAAACGAGAGAATCGTCGTGGTCCAATGTTTCGCAGATTATTCGATCACCAGCCCTGTAAATAATTAGCAAAGTGTAAGACTAAAAAAAAAAAGAATTAGACGTATAAAGTGTGATAATTTTAATCTCAATGTACGTTCGAGCGTTTTAGTGCGCGAGGAATTTATCCTCGTTGCGAGGGGTGTCAGCCCTGTGGTCGGAAAAACGAGGCGGAAAAAATCCGACGACGACACCGATATTTCTTCGCCGTCGTCTTCGTTTGTGAATTTCTTTCGTACGACACGTGGGAGCGACCAGTGCCATTCCACGAGCATTTATTCGTACACTCAGTTCTCGTAAGATTCGTCAAGATTTTTCCTCGAGCACGTTTGGAGACTATTTGTTTGTGGAAACTCGTGGATTCCGTCGGGAATCCCCATAAACTTGCCCCACAGGACGGAAAAGATACAATAATAATGTAACTTCGCGATGGCGTCTCGATCATCCCGGGCGATATTGTCGCGACGATCTAGACGGACTTATATATTTAGCGTGGGACTCACGAATCCCGATGTAAATACTTGTAATATTTATTGTGAAGAAAGAGAGAGAGAAAAAAAAAGAGAAAGAGCCCGTAGAGCCTAGAAGACACCGAGTTACACTTAACGTTAGTTAATTAATTAATTTTAAGAATTTAATCGCGAGAGCGTCGATGGCTGAGCACGCGGATTGAGAGACACGTGAACGAGGAAACTGAAGAAAGTCGTGATTTTTTTGTTGTTGTTCTCCGCGAAAAATACGGTTGGGTGTACGAAAAAGAATATAGTATCCTAGTCAGTAAATAACGTGGTGTATTTATCGTCGTCGAGACAAAACGGGAGGAAGAATAATATCGTAATAAAGAGGAGAAAAAAAAAGAAGAGGAAAAAGAATTATCGATCTCTTGCCAAATTCATCGTGAAGCGGCTCAATTTTTTCGGGACTTAGCTGGAATTAAACGAAATAAACAGAGACAAAAAAGTAATGCAAACTACTCTCTTTCTCAAGTAATCTTACCTACTACGCTACTAAACATTTACTACTCCTATAAATATAAACGAGGAAGAAAAGCATTAAATAAATAAATAAAAACGCAAGCTATGTTAAATTAGCGTCGAGCGCGAGTGCGCGCGACCTTCGTTTAGCCGGTAAGAAAAAAGCGAGTTGACCTGCAGGTCGTCGTCGGTGATTTTGAGTCGCGTGGCCGACGCGCAAGTGCGATAATTTTTGTTACAATTGCGCGTCGATGCGACGACGCGAAATTCGCCCAACTCCCACCTCGACCTAATCGTTAAGCCGACTGTTCGACGAAACACGGGATGTATGGAATGTACTCTTAAATCGCACGAAATATCGTCGAAGACTGCCGTGAGATACGCAAACGGGATCAATACAGCATTCTGTGCGAAGGAGTCCGTCGTTGTTCGGGGAATTCATGTTTCTTTACGGGCCCCGAAGACGCGAGACCTTCGATCGAATTCGCCAACTTCCGCGCGCGCGCCCGAGATGACGATTTAATTGTCGTAGCGTAACGAGCGCGATCGATTCGTGAATAATGATTGTTCGATTCTAAATCAGAGATGTCGAGCGTTTGTTACTTTTAAATATTTACTTGTTTTTTTTTATCGTATAATTTGGTTATTATCAAATGTTTGATAATCGTGGCCTACACGTTATATAACTCAAGATTTTTATTCAATGGGAAGTCTTTAAAACACATTGGCAAAAAATGTCATACGAATTTCACACTGGCAAAAAAATTCATACGAATTTCACATTGGCAAAAAATTTCATACGAATTTCACATTGGCAATAAATTTCATACGAATAATCGTAAAAATTAAATGAAACGAAAAACGAGTAACGACGAAAGTAGCGATCGTTACTTTTCTTCGTTACGTTTGCTTTTTATTATCTTTTTTCATGAAATTTATTGCCAATCGAATTTTTCATAAAATTGAAACATTGATTTTTATAACGTGTCGGCCACGTTAAACATTTAATAATAAACAAAATATAGGGTAAAGAAAAAAGTGTGTATTTAAAAATAACGAACGCTTAACATCTCCACTCCGAATAAAACTCGCGTGTGTAAAACATAGAGCGCGTATTATTCGATCCTCGGCGGAAGACGTTTATTCTAATAGTTTGTCAATTTTTCGGGAATAACGTTAACGGTACTCGGGTCGCGGGTGCGCTGAACGATTTTTTCTAGGCGATCGTCAAAGCCGTTTCATTTTTCCACATGATTTTTATACCTGAGCGTGAGTGCGACGAGCGAAAGTTGAACGCGCGAATGAGCGAGACCGACGGGTGTCGAATGGGGATCGGGGCGAATGGACTGTTTTGTGAATCTTCGATTCCTAGTATTGTAGGCTCTAAACAAGTTAAAAACAAGTATTCGAATCGGTGTAAGACTTTTGATGTTGGCCTACGAGTCTCGTCTGCATGTTAGGCGTGAACGATCGAATCGGTGCGAAAGAATAAATATGTAAATCAAAAAAATTGATGAACTTTCGAGGACAAAACAATAAATAAATAAAAAAGTAAACCAGAGAATAAGAAAGAGGGGGCGGGAGGGAGACGTGGTGTTAGCTCTTTCTTTATTACACGGCTCAACTATCGCTAAATTTGGCAAAATCATACGTTTAGTTTCGATTTATCGTCCTTATTAATTACCCTTTCCATTGGTAAGAGTGCGAGAGAAAGATATTTCTTATTTACAAAGTGCGTAGAGGCTATCGAGAGAAAAAAAAAAAGAAAAACGATCGGGAAATAATTAAAAATTACAAGGACTCGTGTAAGCTATAAGATTTGTATAACGTTTCGTATGCGTGGCGTGCATAAGCTTTAAATATAGAAGAGAATAATATTATTTCCAGAGATATACAAATGCAAACTTGTTAATTATTATTATCGATATCAATATTGATTTCTGTGAATTACGATTGTGTCTAATTGCCATGCTACAAACTTTATTCCTCCTATTGTAATGGTAAACGAATATTATGAGAAGAGAAATAAAAGAAATACAAGTACGAGAAACTCACATTGATTGACCCTGTAACTCTTCGTGCATGAAAAGAAAAAATGTGTCCTGAAAATTCACTCCTAAGTTATTTTTAGTTAAAAAATGTGTCATAAAAAAGAAAAAATGCACTCCTAAATTATTTTTCTGCCGTAATCTTCGACACTATTTTATAACAGCGATAAATATCGCAAATCTTATTTTTTGACAGTCCGTAGCGACCTCTAAAAATGGTTCGAAGTCGTTGAAGTTCTGCAGTTTTTCTTGTTATGCGAAATACTTCGAAAATTGGGCCTCCGAAGAAATTGAGAATTTTTCATTCTCATCTCGAATTCATAAACTTTGAAACTTACATTTTTTTTAATAACTGGTAACATCCTCCAAAAATGCATCGATCTCGAATTCCCTTTGCCCATCTTATTCACATTTTATTCCCCACGATAATCTCGGACAACCCAAACAAAAAAATCGAAAATTTAGCATTTAAGGACCACCTCAGCATGTAACTCGGCGCCGAATACAAAGAAGCAACACACGATTTCAGATCTTATCGTTTTTCATAATGATTTATGCGGTAGCAATACTTTATTACAACAGTTTGGTACATAAATATACATACGAGCTTAATTTAGGTTTTTATTTTTAGGTAAGTTTCAACAATTTGTGTTGCGTGTGTAATGTGATTTTCATGTTGTATGTGTATTTGTTTTGTGTTTATCGTCCGTTCGCGACTGACTCGCGAGCTGCGAGCGATTAATCGTTTTAATTACCGCGTCGTTTATACCCTTCGAACCTTTGTCCAAAATTCCGCCGTGTCCCCGCGTGAATTACGCTTGTTCATTCGTAAACTGATCGGAAGCGAGGCCGGATCTTTGGTGAACCCGTTAATTTAATATTGCAACTGCCTTGTTTTTTTTTTTTTCGTTATTCACAAATTCGTTAGCCGTGACTCCGTGCCGAAAGCTCCGCGTTTGGTTCGGTCGAACGAGAGCGCGAGGCCGTTTCGCGGAGCGACGAATAGGGAGTTAATAGAAGAAAAGCCCGTGAGAGGCGACGATAATACTCGAAGCGATCACAAACCGTCTCGTCGTTTCATATCACATGTTTCGTACTAAGCATAAACATTGTGCTCGAGGAATAAATCCGCAGTTAAATGACCGGATTGAAAAATAAACGGACAAACGAAGCCGTTGAATGATCGGTAAGTTCGGCAATATTATGCGGAACGATCGAATGCTTCGAACGATCAAGAGTTTCTGCTGTCCGGGTTGACTTGTGCTCGTACGCGAAAAAAAAAGAAGAATAAGAAGAAATCTATATATTCGAAACTTCGGTGATAAAAGAGACGAAATCTGAAGAGAGATGTTGCGCGCTATCTAGAAGTATCGGCGAACAGAGGAGACAGTCCGATAAGTACGATTAGCCTTATCTTAATGCGTTATCGATACGATCGCGGAGGCGACGATCCGCCGCGTTGCTTAAAGGGGAATTTCTATCCAGGAGCACCGATTTTCATTTTATTTTCTTTTTTTTTCTTCATTTTGATTTTTTTTCATTTTCTTTTTTTTCTGGGGAAACGAATAAATGTAGACGACTGCGGTTTTTTTCTACTTGTTGTTTACGTTTTAAAGTATACAATGAATTTTTTTTAAGTAAAAAATTGTCGGCGTTCCAGGTCCTCAAACACTGTTATCCAAAATAAATGGCTACCACTCTCCTGACCACTGTAATTATACAATCGGCCTGAAATTGTGCACACATACTCGAGAAACATGTCTTCATGGAATGACGGAGGTTTTTTTTTCGATTACTGCAAAATTAAAAAAATGGCGGCGTTTAAACAAAAAAAAATCGATTTTTACCCTATGTTTTTCGTACAAAAACATTAATAAAAAATCGAAAAATTAAGTTATAAAAAAAACCTCCGTCATTCCATGAAGACATGTTTCTCGAGTTTAAAATTTAAAAAAATTTAAAAAATTCCATTGTATACTATAAAACGTAAATAACAAGTAGAAAAAAACCGCAGTCGTCTAATATTATTCGTTTTCCCACAAAAAAATAAAACAAACAATGGTGCTCCAGGGTAGAAATCCTCCTTAATCGCCGTAATGCAAGAGAAACCTAACGCTCGGTATAAACAAAAGTGAACGAGTCAACGCCGCGATTACCTCCTGGAAAATAACATGCGAATCGGCGTCGAAGATAATCCGCTCTATCTCTCTCTGTGTCGGAGAGCGAAAAACGGAACGTGAGGCCACTTTGATATATCCGTCAATGATCATTGTTTTTTTTTCTTTTTATTATTTGTTATTTTTTTTATTTATAAGATAGATGAAGCTCGAGTAAACGCGAGATCGTCGCATTCTTCGGTGTACAAAGCGCGCCGGTTGGGGGGTAGACAAACCTTTTTTTTTCTACTGTTTCGATTCGCGAAGCGCCGCTTCGTCGTTCGTCGAGGAAATTCTAAGTTCGCCCAATCGGTAATAAAATGTCTTTTGGCCTCCGTGGGAAGGGCAAAATTTACTACGAGCGCGCGTCGCCGACGATTTCTCTCGGCTGGCTCTGGAGTGCGCTCGGATTCGCGGCGGCGGCTGCGGCGACGGGCGCCGCGCTCTTACCGCTCTGCAGACTGGAATGACTCGAGGAACGACTGTGACTCTGACTGCCCGCGCCGACCGGTGTCTGTACAAGCGGTTGCGGCGGTGTTCTCGCGCCCGAACCGTTGCTGTTCGTCGAATTTGGCTGCAGTTGCATGTGGTACTTGTAAATATTCTCCGTACTCTCGACGACACCTGAGTGATTTCGACAGATCGACAAAAAAGGTATTACGAGACATACGAAATTCGAGCATTATCGATAGCGCAGTTGTAAATTCCCGTTTAGTTTGGGAAATACATCGTTCAGCACGGCTTGTTTTGTAGGTGCGATTTTTAATGATAATCAGAGTTGGAAATCCCTAATTTTGTATAGAAATAAAATTGGCGGGACAATTGGCTTTGTGATTATGTTCTTGTAATAATAACTTGTGATGATTGTAATATGATTAACCTCTTCTTTCCATTCTTTTTAAAGAAAACTACCGTGAATTTTTTTTTAGAATAAATATTCTTTGCAGCCATTAAAAAATGTATACATGATATTGTAACTATGGTATTATTATTAACTAAAAATTACAAAATCAATCTTATTTCTAGAAGATTTAGGGATTTACAACTCTGATCGATAGCAGGCAAATTTTATGAATCTGCAGGCAGTCAGCAGAAAAATGTGCAAGAGACGGCGAATAAAGAATTGCAGTAAAAAAAAGGTAGTACAATGCGGCGTGTATTTCACGAGTTTATTTGTACAAGCTTACCAGCTTGTAAATTCAAACTGCGTCCCCGCACGCCGGCCTCCTTCGAAGGCGGACTCCACCAGTTGACGAAAGTCCCGACTACGGGCACGTGCCGCAGAATTCCCTCCTGCCAGAGCTTCTCCGCGTTCTCTCGCTCGAGATCCGTCTGCGCGGCCTCGATTCCTCGCTTCACCACCTCCGACATCGTATCCAGAAGTTTGGAACTCGCCTCGACTTCCTGGCCGACTTGGAGCACCAACGACAGTAATTCCGCCACATCTGGAAATCATCGGTTTGGTCAAATATCGATCTGACCCACAAGTTTTCGACTGGAATTTACGTATAAAATCACATGGAGCGTATTTATTTATTTATTTATTTATTTATTTATTCATTTATTTATTTATTTATTCATTTATTTATTTATTCATTTATTTATTTATTCATTCATTCATTGATTTATTTATTTATTCATTTATTCATTTGTTTATTTATTTATGTATTTATTTATTTAATTTCACCGTAAGTTAATAGTCGTTTTAAGAGAAAACTTTTGAAACGAAATTCATTTTGGTTGGCGCCTTTTGGATTTTTTAGTTTAAGAAGAAATTAAGTCGTAATCGAAGGGAAGGAATAAAGAAAGAAAAAGGGGTTCCTTCTCTTTCTTTTTCTTTTTTTACGCCAGGCGATAACCGATAGGCTGCGGTCTTTGCCCGGCCCACCAGATTAGCTAATTTTCCTTGCTCTGGCCAGTTTTTACCTGGCCATACTCATATTTTTTCCTCATTACGCCAAATCTTCCATCCACTCACCGGTGTCTTGCGTTACCATCCCAAATCGAACGCACGCCAGACCGTCGGCCCCTTCGCCGAGTGAAAACGCCGCGTCTGTACTTCGCAGAGCTTCCACCAGTTGAATATTCAGCCTGTTTAATTCCTCCTTCGCCTGATCCGTCATCACGTGAATCCAAGTTGGTGGCGCGTAACGAACTCCGCCGAGACCCGCCCAACCGGGCATGTCCACCAGGTGTAGACAATCGTTGTCCAACACAAGACGAACGAAGGTGTCTTTGTGCTCGACCGTCGCCAACAAAATTTCCTGTTGTCGAGAATAGTTGAAGTTGCATCGTTGAATAGTTGACGTTGAAGTTTGCGTCGTTGAAATGAAACGAAATTAAAAAGAAAATATTAATTTCATAAAAATTTAAATAATAATAAAAATAATAAAAAATAATAAATATAAATAATAAAAAATAATAAATATAAATAATAAAAAATAATAAATATAAATAATAAAAAATAATAAATATAAATAATAAAAATTTAAAAAACCCTAATGTGGCTGAAATAATATTTTGTTGTCATGCTCTTAGTCGTTATAATATTTTTTTATAGCCGGATTAATCATTTGGTTCATTAATATTTTGTTATTTTTTATTTCGTTGTATTGAAACGATGCTAACTTCAACGTCATGAATAGAAACAGGTCAAACGTGTGACGAAAGAAAATTCGTTAATTCGGAAAATGAGACGAAAGTCATTCTTACGACTTGTTGCTCCAGGCAAGCCACAACGTTGTCGATGTCCTCGTCCGTCGGCGGTCGCTCGGGATTCTCAAGAGGACAGATGCGAATGGCCACGCCGTGTTGTTCGATCTCGCAGAGTTCGATCTCCACGTTCTCGATGTCCCGCTGGAGGATCTGGCCGAGCCAGGAGTTGAGCTTGTCGTAATAAGGCGGCACGCGTTCGGTGCTTTGAGCGTCGCGGTCGGCGGGAACGAACTGGAATACCAGAGCGCTCGCCACGACCTCGAAGAGCTGGGGACTGTTTACGGCGTTGGTCGCGAGGTCGTTTATCGTGTACATCCCGTTCTCACCGCCCGGCGTTTGACTCTGCGTACAGAATAAGCGAAAACGATGTCTTGACGATTCTCGAGCGACGCGAATTATTGTTCGGGTTGTTCTGGCGTTACAGTAACATGAAACGCGAGTTTTGGGGAAAATTCGAAGGTGTTGCGAATATTTATTTTGCATAAGATTAATTAAAAAATGTCCATGTTAACAAATTCATGACATTTTTTTTTTCGACGTATCATCCGTCAACCGAACTTTTTTTTTATCAAATTGATTTGTCCATTTTTTTGAATACGTACGAATTTAAATTGCATTCTTAAAAACACAATTTTAAAAAATTTGATAAAATTTTGATTTTTTTTATTTATTTATTTTAAAAAATGGACGAATCATTTTCAGAAAAAAAGTTAGGTTGACGAGTGATTTGTACAATACATTTCTTTTTAAAATTATTATTATGCAAAATCAATTTTCTCAGTACCTTAAATATGCTTGATTTTTTTTCACTTTTATCCCATCGAGAAGTATTCGAAATGATCTCGAAAACTCACGTTTGACTGGACCGCCAGAGCTACCTTAAAGCGATTGACTCACGAGTAAACTGATGCACGGAAACTTTTTAATCTTATTGTACAATTCCTCGACGATCAGGAAGCACCTTCTGAACCTATTCTGGATACCCTCGCGACCGAGAACCTGCAGGGCCGCCCATAATGGCAGAGTCGGGAGTCTCCTTGACAGGGAATCCGCCATCAGTCCCGACACGAGAGACAAGGTGGTGTCTCTCTGAGTCGGTCTTCCGCCTTTAGTGTCCGTCAGCCTGTACAACGTCTGCACCGATCGTCAGGAAAAATATACTTGAAAATATTCCGGCGAAATTAATTAACCGAATATTTCTTTAAATAAATAAATAAAAATTTCGTTGGATACCGGCATCCTGTAATTCAATTCATAAAAAAAATCTTTATTTTAGGAGATTGATTGAAGCTTGGACGGCAAAGACGTTTTTTTAATTTATAAATTGACTCTGTTGGAATGCTGAAAAAAATCATATCATTAGATATATAATCGTTAGATATAAATTATGTGAAATGATTCATGTTGTAAGATGAAGATTTTTGAAAGGATACAACCACTGGTAACGAGGGAATACCCAGCCAAACACCGAGGGGCAGTGTGATGCTGTCTGCAATTTTTGCGGGCTGAAAAACAATAAATAATTGTATTTTCATTGCAACGATTTGAAGTAGCAATGATACACCAATCTCATTTTTTTAAAGGTTTTTTGTTTGTACATCTACTTAGAGGCCCGAAAAAAGGTCGAAATTTGTTTTTTTTTAAGAAACTATTGGCGGAAATAATATATATATTTTTTATTGATTTATGAAACTAAAACAATGTATTTTTATTACAAAAATAAATCATTAAAAAATTGAAAAAAGAGATGGTCGCCAGCGGATGATTTTTTTTCAGTTCTACCAATACTTTCGTTAAAAATAAAACGAATTTTGACCTTTCTTCGGGACTCTAGGCAGACGTAACCCCTCAAATTACCAAATCTTTCGTGAAATTATTTAACGCCAGAGCAGCCATCGAGTGTCCACGAAGATGGAGCCAGACGTTGTATTTGTCGCAGATTTCTCGCAGACGCGTAATGTTGTCGCAGTGACCGGTCAACACGGAGCCGGCTTCGGCGAGCACCAGCAGCGGAGTAATTCCGTTTGACTGACTGTCCTCGGCTAAGCGACGCTCCAACGCGGACACGTCCATACTTTGCCGCGAGCCGAACATCGTGTTGTGAGGAATAGGCCGAACGCAGTGAAGAGGCAATGAAAGCTAAAGCACGAAAAAAAAAAAAAAAAAATCATTGTTCCTCATGGCTTTCCGAAAGAAAATGTTATCAGGAAGGCGGGAATTGTTCACTAATATCTCTAATTTAATATCGTAATTATTCCATTACGCTTTGAATAATTTTTATCTCAGTCAGAAAATCGTAGATTTTCATAAATTTTGCGGAGTAAATTTGAAGGCAATCTCAGAAAATAAAATATTTTTAGGATAATTAAAAATCGTGGTGTTCGGAGAAAACATTTTTGTTTTCTCAGCATTTTGGGTCTTTCGACGAGATATTTTCATCAGGGTAAAAAGGTTGATGAGAGACGCTAGAAAAATGTGAAATACCTGTCGACACAGATGCTGCACGACACCGAGAGGAGCGGCCACAGAACTGTAAATCAGCGGAGGAGCCGAGGCCAGAGCTGTGAAGCCCTCCTCCATGTATCGAGGATACTTTCTGTGAAGCGCCAGCCTCGTCACTCGCACCAGTCCCTCGAGATGATCCTCGTGGAAGGACGAGGCGCAGTCCACAAAGTGAAATATGTGACTCAGCCATCTCGTCGTGTCCGCAGCCAGACGTCCCGCCAGTCGTTGTGCGTGAGGTCTGGGAAGAGCCACGGCGTACGCCGAAACTGAGTGCGCTACAAGTGCGAGTTTAGCGGCTTCGGACAGAGGAGGCAAACTGGTGATGACGCTGGCCAGAGGCTCCTGAGTTCCGTCCTCGTTGGACTGCGGCGAATCTTCGTGAACCACTAAGTCCTGAAATTGCAGAAAGCTCTTGTGACTCAACGGCACTGAGTAGCAACGCCAGAAAATGAGCAAAAATCTTTTAATGGAACCAGAGTTTCGTAATGCATTAACCAAATTTCCCCATTTTTTTCTAGAAAATCACAATGAAATTTTATTCAGTATAAAATATTCATAAAACAAAAAAGTAATAGTCAAATATTCTTAAAATAAAAAAATTAAAATATCAGTAAAATTTTCTTAAAATAAAAAAAATAAAACAGTAGTAAAATATTCTTAAAATAAAAAAATTAAAACAGTAGTAAAATATTCTTAAAATAAAAAAATTAAATTAATAGTAATATATTTTTTTAAATAAGAAAATTAAAATAATAGTAAAGTATACTTAAAATATAAGTAAAATATTCTTCGAAACCATTAAAAAATGCACACAAAAAATTAACTTTATTTCCAAAAGATTTAGGAAAATCTATAAATTGAGTAAAACCAACACCAGTGGAAAAGGCAAATAAAAACTCAACAATGGGCCCACAAGCAAATGCGTGGATGCCAATCGGTAACATCGCTAGAAAAACAAGTAAATCCTTTCAAAGGAACGCATTTAATCTTATCAAGCGGAAGAGAACTGATAGTAAGTAAGGTCACTTTGCACCAATTAAGGAGTCATATATGCAACACAGTGATGCACAATACTGCTGCGAAGACTCCCCAAAGTTCTTCCCCAAACCCCCTGAATATTCACAACGATAAAAACTGCATTTAAAAAATGCATTTTTAAAAAGTTACATAAAATTCATTGTTAGTAAAAAAAAAGTTAGATTGACGGATGATTTGTAAAACACATTTCTATTTTACATTATTATTATGCAAAATCAATCTTCTCAGTATCTTGAATAAGCTTGATTTTCTTTTTTGTACCTTTAACCCATCAAGAAATCCCTAAATTAAGTACAACCGGCACCGGAAAAGGCGAATAGTAAATCAACAAAAACGAGCGCCTAAGCAAATACATGAACACCAATTGGTAACATCGCTAAAGAAACAAGGAAAATCCTTTCAAAGGAGCACTTAATAATCTTATCAAGCGGAAGAGAACTGATAGTCCATAAGGTCACTTTGCACCAATTAAGTAGTCAGCGATGCACAAAAAACTGCTGCGAAGACTCCCCAACATTTCTTCCCAAACCCTCAAAAAATCACATCAACAAACCCTACAAAAAAATGCCACAAAAACCTCCCGAAATCCCGCAATCCACCCCGCAAATTCCACCAACAATACCAAAAATCGTCGAATATTCATTCCCAACTTTCTTATCGTTTGACGAAGAAGCGCGGAAATCGAGCCACGTGACAATTAGGGTCCGGCCGGCTCCAGGCGAAAAGGCCAATAGCAGACGTCGAGCCGTCCAACGAGCCAATGAGAGCAGCGGAAGAGGTCGAGCAACGTCAGCCCGTCGTTCTCTTATTTACCTGTATAAGTGACAAAATCTCCTCGGCGTTTTTGGGCTGCGAGAGAAAACCCGAGGGGTTGTTCCAGGTGGTCCCGCCGCCCTCGGCGGCCCTCTCGACGGCCTCCTCGAGTCGCGATATCACCTGGGAGGCCTGAAACTCGAGGACACCGACTTCGTTCTCGTTCGGCGCTGCTTGGCCTCCGGCACTGATCTGTCAAAGTTTCACGCGACAGAGGCAACGAAAAAAAAAGGCTCGTTAATAACCACAAACTCGGAGAGGCGACGCGAAAAGGCGATTTTGTCGCGAGGGACTTGAGGCTCGATTGACGATCGACGAGCCGGCGGGCGGCGTTTTAATCCCGTACCTTGTTCTCATTTTGCGTCACATTTTCCATCGTCGCTGGATCGTTTGTTTCGGGCTCCTCGGCCATCGTGGCAGTAGTCGTGGCGCAGGGACGTCTTACGAACCACAACGCCGCGCCTCACCGCACACTCTCTCGCATCGATCTCGCCACGCGAGATTTAACGCTGACTCTCCACCCGCCGGATTGTATGCAGCGAGAGGCGTTTCGCGCGATGCATCCGAGGGCTCGCGATAAGCGCGATAACGCAGGCCCTTTCGGCTACCCCCAACGAGCGGAAGCACACACACACCGCGGGGCCTCGGGCGATGCGGCTACGATCCTTTATTTTATCGATGGGCGGTCGCCCCGCCAGCGACGAATGGATAACGCGCACTCCCGGCGCTCCGGGTAATACCGATCATGAGGACTTTGGGTCTTGTTGCGAGGCCGGGAGTGAGTTTTTTTTTATTCAAGGCACGACTGGCGTTTTTAATTATGGAGCAAAAAGTAGTGTTTTTTAATTACAGGAGGGTTTTTCGATTGACCGGGGTGATCGGGATCGAAGGATTCGTGGGTGATCGAAATTCTTGTTGATGCGGACTAAAGAGCAAAAGTGCATTCATTTGTAATGGAAATTTGACGGGAAATAATGAGTCACTGGCGTAAATGCTTTGAAGTTGTAGTAATAAGTGATTTTTGCGTTTGCCACTTTAGGCCTTAGTTCGTAATTTTCTTCGTGTTTATTGTTGAGGGCATGTGAAATACCGACTGCGGTAATGAAAACTGTGATGAACGTTTTTTACGCATATTTGCGTTTACAGGTAAAAGAAGAAATTAATTCGCTGCGCTGGTGAAATCCGCGGGGAATGAATTTCTTCTTTTAGCTGTAAACGCAAATATCCGTCAAAAACGTTCTTTACAGTTTTTGATACCGACTGGGCTCGATGTGGATGTTTCACATCGCCTTATACTTCATATGCCCCATGTGAAATAACGACTGCGGTAATAAAAACTGTAATGCAATTTTTTTACGCATATTTGCATTTACAGCTAAATGCGTAAAAAACGTTCATTACAGTTTTTATTACCGCAGTCGGTATTTCACACGCTTTTAACAAACTGTTTATAAAAAAATAATGATCATAATTTGTTTATTTTTTCTCGCATTTTTGCGGAGTCTTATCTACAATTTTGTTCCTTTGCGCTAAAACTTTTAAGCTTAGACAGACGGCGCGCTGAAAAAAAGCTCCAAAGGAATAAAGAACAGTCACCAAAAAAGTACCGGTGATCACTGAGCGCTTTCCGAACATTTAAAACACCGAGATTTTGGCCGAAAGCACTGAAAATTCGTTTGTTTGGGTCACGAAAATTATAAGGGGAATCATTAGAACTACAGAGTTTGAAAACATCGCAATTTTGTGAGGATCTTTATTGGCTTATAACACTAGACGTAACGACGGCAAAGCCCGCTGTAAAATTGATGAGAAAATCCGTTCAACAAAACTTTTATGAGACCTCCACCTCACCGCCGACTTTTGTGATCGCTTCTTTCAGTTGATCAGCCTCTTCTTTGGGTATATCCGACTTCACGATAACCGGCACGCTCTCCACGAACTTCTTCGCCTTTGTAACAAAAGCACATTGCAGGTTGATAAAAACTGTTCTACAAAAAGTAACACAGGTGATAATTTTGCAGTAATCGTTTCTTACCTGAACTAAATTTGTTCCCGCTATGAGGTTCTTTATCTCTTTGATGAGAGCTACTTTCTGTTTGTCGTCAAACTTCAGGAGCTTCACGGTGAAAGACGTTTGCACAGCCCTGGGAGCTGCGGCTTCGTCATCCTCCTGCACATATTTTACACATAGAATATAGTAATTCCAAAAATGAGATCTATTTATTTATTTTCTCTTTCTCATTATTCTTAAAAATGTATTCTTAAACTTTTTTTTTCTAAAAAGTAGCAACTTATATACCCTATTGGTTATTAGCATAAACTGAGTTATTTTTCTATGATTTTCTGTGATTTTGTTTCTATACCATTTTTTCTACATTCAGCAGGATATCTTCAATTCAGATCCACCTTTATTGACACTAGATTCCCTTTAAAAGTATGTTCAAATAATTTCAAATAATGATTTAAATCTTAGCACACGATTGATGTAAATTCAGAAAAAAAAATTTAACACAGGAAATTTGATGCAGGAGGCATCGGTTGAACAAAAAGTACAAAAGGGTGCAACGTTATCATGCAAAAAAATGTTTGGGCCCATGCATTTTTTTACCCGACCAGAACGCAATTATAAACAGTAAAGTGCGAATGAAATTTTTCCTCACAAATAAATGACGGAGGATACTTTTTGTCTGTAAACGGTAAACCAATTTACCATCACTTTCATCATTTGGGTTAATAAGAATTAATTTCTTTTCTGAATTCCGTAGCATTCCAACGATGCAAACTTCAATATCATTTTTTTTTATGAATTCCATAGCATTCCAACGATGCAAACTTCAACATCATATTTTTTTTTCTGAATTTTGTTGCATTCCAACGATGCAAACTTCAACATCATATTTTTTTTCTGAATTTTGTTGCATTCCAACGATGCAAACTTGAACATCATTTTTTTTTTCTGAATTTTGTTGCATTCCAATGGTGCAAATATCAGCATTATTATCATGGCCCCAAAAATACTACCTCGCTCTTCTTGGGCATCGCGAAACCTCCAACAGGCATAACCGGCGCGTCGGGAAGATTCAGCCGTTTTTTCAGCAAATCGCTGAGCTCCGCGACCTCCAGGAGATTCAGAGCCGTGATGTCGGTGGCGAGTTTGTCGATTTTCGGGCTGACCGGCTTCTCCGTGCCTTCGGGCACGGGGATCGTCATTTTTTCCACGTCCACCGCCGCCTCCGTTTGGCCGAACACAGCAGGACTGCCGGGGAAAAACGTTTTAAAATACGGAATCGAGACGAGCGAAAAAGTGAGGTTAGGTGAGCGAGATTTTGGGGAGCGAAAATTGCGGCTTTGGAACAAGAAATTGACGGTACCATTTGTGAAACTGTCGTAGCTGATGCACGTTCTGTCGAACCACCAGGCGCAACGAGTTCATCATCTTCCTCGACGTTAATTAGGGAGCGCGAAAATAACGAGAAAAATTTCACCGGTCGCACGCGACTCACGAGCTGCTGCGAGCGGGGCTGCTTGGCGACTTACTTGTTATCTTTTTATCTACCGAGATAAGCCACACGCTGCAGCCAATCCGAGAGCGTTTCGACTTACCCGCGACGATCGTAGCAATTTTAATCTCGTAGATGTGACGACGATCGAGTGTCGGTAATCGATTTAGTTTGCTATTTTTGCGGGCGGTTTGTTAAATCATTCTCTCGATATCTGCGCGTTATTGCAGGTGAATCTCATGTGGCCCAAAAACATCATATTTAGCGTAGTGATCACGAGGTAATAAGCGACCAGGCTGCAAACTATCTGAAAGAAATACGAGTAGGTAATGAATGCAAAGCGCGATTTTCGACCCTCAAATATCCCACTCGGGGATTATCTGAAAGCGCCAAAAGATTTTGAGATTTTTTTTTTTTTTATTTAGATATTAGCCGCGCAAGTTGTGTCTATGTAGAATAGAATTGCAATCGTACTTCGTGATCCTTCATGTCGTAACGAAATCCCCAACGACAGATGCAAAGCCACGAGGACAGCGAGACGAGTAGCAATATCGCCGATGTCGGTGAAGCGCAAACGTGGACAGTCAACATTTGTCGCACTCAAGTTTCTTCTTTATTTCGGAGATTCAAAGAGTCTGCATTGTTATATTAACCTATGTGAAGGATTTATTTCCTCGACGGACGATGAACGTTATAGTCGTGACGCTGATCATTTATGCTTGTATTTATTTCACTACCAAGGAAAGTTTTTTTGATCCTGGTGAACGTGTACGATTTTTTTTACATTTTCCTACAATTTCCTTTCACTCACGATCGGAAACAGAAAATTTAGATTTCGGACAAACGTCAAATGAGAAATAATCGAATGTCGGGAAGGACCGACAGCAGTGGGCGCGTGGTCGGTGTACAGCTCGGCGGTTTCCCGTGTTAAGCAGCGCGACTGGCGGTCGGTACTTGGATGGGTGACCGCTCAGCTATGCACTGATTTGCGCGTCAACTGCTGAGCGGGAGGCGGTTTTCTGAGTTTATCCTGATGTATTCTCATACAGCAGAAACTCAGAAAAAATGTAGCCGCCTGAATCGGCACGGATTTTCCGAAGGAACTCAGGAATTGAGTCTGGTACGGAACTCAAGGAATGATTCTGGCAGGGAACTCAGAAAATGACTCTGGTAGGGAACTCAAGGAATGATTCTGGTGAAGAACTCAGAAAATGACTCTGTTAAAGAACAAAGAATGTCTCTGGTGAGAAACTCAAAAAATGAGGTGAGAACGAAGGGAGTGGGGAGAAACGTGTAAAAAAAAACCGAAAAAGGCGTACGCAGGAAACGAAAGTCAGGACGGAGCAAATAAGCCAATAAGTATATATGATCGTAATGTTTATTAATCGTTTATCGATAACGTTGTTTTACAAAATATACGGATAACGTAATTGTTCTTAAGCGCTAAAATGAATAATTCCGTTAAAATTCCTTCATACACGAATGATTATGTGTCGTAGTTGATGTTGCCAAATAATATATTCTTAGACATTAACGTGATATATATCTCTATGCTTTTTATTATTTAGGGATTTAACTTTCTCGTGATTCCGATGTCTCGGCATTTTGATTTTCACGATCATCTCCGGATACACAGAATTACGACGGTTTCGCCGTAGATTGATGGAAACGCTTTTCGTATCACTGGGAGCAATCATTTACGACTTTTTACCTAACGTGTCTTTTTTTATTTCCGTCAAAATCGACCTCGTAGCCACTTGTTGCGCGATTTCAGAATTCCCTAAATGTAATACTTCTTAATTTTCTTCTTTAACTTCGTTATCACGAATGAGCGACAATCCTCTGTTGCATTACAAACTTGAATTATTTACAAGGCTCGGGACGTACTATGGTGTCCTATGAAAAATCCGCTCCCAAATGCAATGCACGTTATTCGCGTGCATTGCATTGCAAAACGAAGAATTTATCAAGCAACGTTTTTAACAACTTTAGGGTCATCTGAAAAAGGACATTAAAACATATTTTCGATCGTATATTTGCCATAGGCTTTAAGTACAATTTTTTATTAAAGCATCATTAACATTAACGAAAAATGTTTTCTAACGCAGTTTTTTTTAACAAAATGTTACTTCACGATTAATTTATAAACTTTGACGACCAACAATTCATAGAATATGCGAAAAAAAGTAACATTGCGGAAAAACAATCGCCGCGCGGGATTTTCTTCTCATAGATCACCATTATAAAAACCCTTAAACATCTATGTGTGCGCGTTGTATGACTTAAGATTAATGTTCTCGTTAAAGCCTGCGTAGCCCGAACGATTTTGGGATAGAACGGACGGGCAATGTCTTTATCTCTGTGTTTGCCGTTTTTTTTTCCAACTCCTCGACTTTTCGAACGATTCGTCGCGACGCCAGGCTTTCGTCATCTGCATTATGTATTCTTTCCCAAAATTTCTCGGCTCATTCTCTTAATTATTTATCAAGTAGGGATTAGATTGAGATTCGAAAATAATGTATCCGATACAGCACGTCACGTGATACGTAGCTTTAGAGTCACTACATTCAGAGAAATCGTTTTGATAGGATCTATTCGAAACAAATAACATTTATTAGAATGAAATTAAAATTTGTTTGAACGAAATAAATGTTATTTGAATGAAATAAATTTTATTTGATAAGTAAATAATTTATTTAATTCCCGGCCTACCAGGATTTATGTGGATCAAATAAAATTTATTTCCTTAAAATAATTTTTAATTTCATGCAATAAATTCATAAAATAAAATTAATTCATTCAATAAATTATTTCCATTAAATAAATTATTTTATTAATGGCCAGCCTGCTAGGATTTATTTGGAACAAATAAAATTTATTTCATTTAAATAAATTTTAATTTCATTCAAATCAATTTTATTTGTTTCGAAAAGATCCCATCAAAACGATTTCTCTGGGTGTACCTTGTGTATCTGAGGCAGTCACTTATCGTTTTGAAAAGGGCAAAGTTGAAATTTATGTATGGAGTTTTTTTTTTGTGTGTGTGAGTGTGTTTTTTTTTAATCGACAATCGATATATCGAGATTCTTGTCTATAGATCCTTGCGGCCCAATGCACAATAGAATGGGAGAAGCAATAAGAAAGTTGAAAGATTAGGTGATCGAGCGATCTTGGTGATCCAAGGTCGTACGGATTCTTATCTTCGTTCCTTATTTCTAATTCTATTGCATTGTGATTAAGGCTTTACGCTTATCACGCTTTCGATCCTTACGAAACGTCGCGTCCTCCCAATAAAAAAATATTTCTCATCAGCCCTGACACAGTGGATATGTTGCCTTCCGAAATTCCACGATTATCTTTATTTACGTTATTCTCGTATTCGGCGGTCGAGAACAAGTCAATTCGTAATTCGAATTCTCGATCAAGAGGGACGTATTATTTGCAGCTCGTAAACGAAGTTTTGTCATGTTTTAAACAAAATGTCTTGACAGATGTATTTTTTTTGGGAATATTTCTATTGTCGTATTAAGATTATTTATGCATTTTTAAGTAGATTTATTATTTATCAATTTATAAAGTGGCGGACAATTCAACATGTTGATGTTCAACATTGTTGAACATCAACATTATTTTCAATTGTTCGCTGCATCTTTTTTGCCTTTCTTAATTTTTTTTGTGTATTTTCATCGCCGTGTCTTTGGTGGTACGAAACGTCGATATGATTATTGATATACGATCTTGAAAAATGCATCGACAATCTTTTGACATCAATGGAAATATCCCAAAAAGGTTCAAATCGTTCGATCAAGCAATGTTTTGTTCTTTTAACTTCGATTTTCATGTAGCTGCAGATCAGCCCCCCTTAAGGTGACCGAGTCAGTCAAAAAAGTTTATTTTGATTACAAGGGCTACTTTTTTCCTTGCCAATGAAAAAATTTGGAATAATTCTATTCTTTTCGGGTTGCTGCGAAGAATTTTTTTGTCACTGGACCCACCGGTTGGTCAACCCAATCAGTGAGTCCAGAGGCAAAAAATCCTTTACTGCATTCCTAAAAGAATATAATTATTTGAAATTTTTGAAACAATTATAGAATATAATTATCTGAACATTTTCAAATAATTATAGTATATAATTATCTGAAAATTTTCAAATAATTATAAAATACAATTATTTGCAATTTTTCAAATAATTATATTCTTCCATAATAATTTATTGAATTAATATATTCTTCTTTTTTCAATATAATTATTCGAAATTGTTCAATTTTGAGATTTTTCAAATAATTATATTCTTTAAATAAAAATTTGATGAATAGAATTTAAAGACATTTTTCAAATAATTATATTCTTTGGGCTACATTTTTTCATCAGCGAGGAAAAAAATAGCGCATATAATGAAAATAACCTTTTTCGACATTCTCAGATCCCTTAAGGTGATGTGCTACACCGGCTGCTTCGCGGCGAGTGCGAAAGACAAACACGTAGCACATCACGTTAATTATCCTCAAACCCTCAACCACGTCGACGGCTCTTCCTTCCCGAAGTTACGTCCGTTACAGTCTAGTGATAACCACAGTAAAAATTAACAATTTCATTATGAGCTAAATAATTAACATCGATCGCAATTATGTTTCGTTTCTCGAGCCGCGATTGGTGACTTCAAACTAATCAATCAATTTATCGCCTCGAAGCGTCGCCGTTCGCGTGTCTTATATTTTCCGCGCTTCTCGACCCCGTCGATCTTCCAATATTTAAAACTAACGCTGCGAATATTACTACGCTTAAATTGGCTGCTTCATTCGCGCCTTACAAAAAAGCCACTCTCTCGATATTTTTTTTCTATATACTGCACTTTAGGAATCGTCGCGTGACGTGAATTACTCGCTGCTCAGCATAATAAAGCGATGACATTTCGTACGAGGGAAACGAAAACTCGGACGTAATTTTTTCTACATATTTTTTTTGTTTATCCCGTTAATCAAAAAAATTGTGCACACAATATCTGACTTTTGGCAGCTAATTTTGGCTAATCACTAAATTCTTACGTATCCTTCAATTACAACCGCTACCGTCGTTTACCAAATTGTTCGTCGAATAAAAAAACATCATTTTATACGCGACACCGATGGTGCTGTGCATGTGCAGCATACGCTTTGTGACAATCATATCCTCGTGACACTTTTTTCCCCGTTTCTCGTCGATATTGGATAATGCTTTCATTAGTCATTAAGTTGTACGATAATGATATAACGTTACAGGAGCTAGTTTAATGATTATTACATTTTTTTTTAATATCGTTCTTAAAATTCTAGTGGAATATTTTTCAAATATCTCCAAATGTTTCTGTTATTTATCCCCCCCCCGCGAAAGTTAGTCGCTTTCGAAATTTCTGGCTACGGGTTATAATTCACCATCCTCGTCGTGTTTTATATTCTAAGCCTCGAAAGAGATTTATATAAAAAAAAGTGAACGAAGGAAACTGAAAAACGATGAAAATGCGCACAATGTCGATGTGCGAGGCGTCGATTATACATGGTAATCGCGATGAGGTCGTAGGTCAGACTTATTCGATTGGCTTTGATTAATGAAACTGACTGATGCGATTGATATTCGAACACATTTGCGTCGTCGGAACGGAAAAATGAGCGTTTAAACGATATTGACCGTATTGTCTCTCGCCGCTCGCGCTCGACCAACGAGCTCCGACGTTTTTTGCCACTCAATTTGTCGGTACGATGTATCGGTTAAAATTACAAAACGCGCGGAAAGCGCGCGCGGTTTCATCAAAAAAATTATCGAATCAAATGAATCTGACTTTTAACGGTGACGAGTCACTCGCGAGACAAAAACTATTCTTAATCGAATTACACGTTAGTTATCGATCGAATCGTCGATATCGCCTCAACCGACGCACCGTCCAACGTCGAAGAACTTTCGTCACCGATCGTCTTCGCTCGGTGTTTCTTAATTACACGATTCACTCACGAGGGAAACCAGAGTTGTAACCTTTCATTGCATTTCAACTGAGGTTGATCGTTTATCAATTTCACGCAAAAATTCGAATTAACTGTCGTTGAATTTAAATTAGTTAATTAATGAAATTCTAATACAGTAGAAAGATACGATAATTAATCTAAATTTTTAATTAATACATTTATTGAAATTAATGTACTAATGAGAAAATGTATCTAACAATCTTTTACCACAGTAGAAAACTCTGATACGATAATTAATCTAAATTTTTAATTAATACATTTAAATTAATGTGTTAATGTCAAAATGTACCAAACTATTTATTAATAACAAGAGAGAATATTTTCCCACATGGATTTATATTTTTTAAAAATAAAAAAATAAAATAAATGGGCAACGAGGAAATTCATTAATTCTTATAATAAGACTTTCTTTGCCTCTAGTTAAATAAAACGTTTATACAATTTACTACCAACATGGTAGAATATTAAAATAAAATTATTTAGGTCAATTTTTTTACAGAATCAATACATTAATAATTTAGTTTCAAAGCTGCAATTGGCTGCGGTTACAACACCGATTGAAATCCGTGGACGAAGCGCGATGCGAATGGACTTCGACCGTAGGATTCGCGTGTTGCCTCTTTCGCCGCGACGGCCTCTCTAAAGTCGTTAGAAAAAACGCTGACGCCATTGACGACGTCCGACACCCATACAACCCTTGAACCCCTTAGCAAGCTACGAGACTCGAGTGTCGAGGATTAAGTTCCTCGAGCCACTTTGGTTTTTCTTATTATTTTGTTTGTTTTAATTTCATTTACGTACTTTCGCTAAGCTCTCGTGACGCGTTTACGGTCTCGAGCACTCGGCCACGCATAGCAGCTTTCAACGCAGTCCCGCCCGGAGTGAAATTGAAATGCTTCGATAATTGGACTGGAATTGAAATGCCAGAGGCATCACGTTACACTGAAACGCGGAATGTGACAAAGAAATATCTGGCTGCGTGCGAATCACCGCTAGACGATATTCGAATTAAAAAAAATTGTGTTAAAGACACTTTTCACGTTACAAAAAATTGGTTCCATGAGAGAAAAGCACGACGACAAAATAACTACACAAAAAATTCATTATGGAATAAGATTAAAAAGTAAAGAAAGAATAAAAAGTAAATTAAAGGTTTTATTATTTTATTATATTTTATTTCATTCTATTGGAAACTTCACCTTATAGAATAATAGAATATTCTATAACCGATAGAATAATAAAAACTAATATTTTATTAGAATTATTTTTCTAATAAAAACGAATATTTTATTAGAAAAGTAAAATAATATTCTGATTGTTACTTTAACGTTGTGTTATTTTGTCGTGTCTTATTTCTGCACGAAATTATCCAACATGTCCCAAAAAAATACAGCGACTATTTTTTTTTAAATACGAACAATAAAATGTTCCAAACCAAACTATCGCAATAACAGCCATTTTTTTCATTCAACCCAATTTCGTCGCAACTGAAAAACAACTCACTCGCCGATTCGAAATCGGCGTACCGAATCGAGTTCCAAAAAAATATTTTTCAAAAAGCATTTTTTTCACTTCCCAAATATATCGCCCTCGCGTTCAAACGAGGCGCGTACGAGTGTTCGTTCGAAAATTAAAAATTGCCTCGTTTCATCCAGGGTCCCCCCCCCGCGTCGGGTCTTCGGAAGGTCGCGAGAGATGATTGCTGTACGAGCGTTTTTTTGCCCGTCGTTGGCTTTTATCGAAGAGTGCTCATCCGTAACACGACGCCACGTGCTTCACCGACGTCGAACACGTACGCGCGTTCAGCTACCGTCGGGTATTTTACCAACACGTCGACGAGCGTTATACGTGTTTTCTACGTTTTTCTTCTTTCTTTTTTTTTTATTACGTGTACACATAGTCCTATACGTTTTCTCTCTTTTTTTTTTTTTTTTTTTTTTTTTTTTTTTCTTCATACGTTCGTGTGAAATCTAGGCTGAGATGAGTAGAGCAAGCGAGACGTTCGAAGGCTCGGGTACGAGAGAAAGGGTCGGTTTCTTTCCGCTCGGTGTCTCTCATACCAGGCTGTGCTCTCGCGAGTCGTATCGATGGGTGTACAGGATGGAGGAGCTCGTGCCGGGCGATTGCGAGGACGAGGAGAGCGACGAGGGTGTGGTCGGGCACGGCGATGACGATACTACTACCCTCTTCGAGGCCGGCTGTACCTAGGTGTTGTGACCTTGCTTGCGGATCTTGGTCTCCAGGGCTGGGGTCGGCCGCTCCACGAGGTCTTCCAACTCGTCTGGCGTCAGCACCGTGAAGTCCCTGCGCAAATGAAAATGGCAAACGAATGTAAACCGGGCGTAGCGATGGGTGGGTGGAAAAGAGGCATTCGCACTTGTGGGTGAGAGGGCAACTGGATGTTTGGTTGGAAGCAAATGAAAGTCAAACATTGGTCTTGTTCTTCTTGGGGTATTCAGCAGTGTTTACGGTATTTCAGCTGTGACTAGAATTGTTATTCGTGTGAAAATGTGTTTAGGGAGGGAAAAAATAATTCGGAAAAAATGTCAAAAAAATGTTATAGACACTCGGGGAATAAAGTGAAAAAGAGGCGTTATTCGCACTTGTGGGTGAGGAGAACTGGATGTTTGGTTGGAAGCAAATGAAAGTCAAACATTGGTCTTGTTCTACTTGAGGCATTGAGCAGTGTTTACGGTATTTCAGCTGTGACTAGAATTGTTATTCGTGTGAAAATGTGTTTAGGGAGGGAAAAAATAATTCGGAAAAAATGTCAAAAAAATGTTGTAGACACTCGGGGAATAAAGTGAAAAAAAGGCGTTATTCGCACTTGTGGGTGAGGAGAACTGGATGTTTGGTTGGAAGCAAATGAAAGTCAAACATTGGTCTTGTTCTACTTGAGGCATTGAGCAGTGTTTACGGTATTTCAGCTGTGACTAGAATTGTTATTCGTGTGAAAATGTGTTTAGGGAGGGAAAAAATAATTCGGAAAAAATGTCAAAAAAATGTTGTAGACACTCGGGGAATAAAGTGAAAAAGAGGCGTTATTCGCACTTGTGGGTGAGGAGAACTGGATGTTTGGTTGGAAGCAAATGAAAGTCAAACATTGGTCTTGTTCTTCTTGAGGTATTGAGCAGTGTTTATGGTATTTGAGCTGTAGAGTGACAGCTATACGTTTTTGTCGATGTAGTCACAGTGACTACAATCGTTATTCATGTGAAAACGTCTTTAGGGAGGGGAAAAAAAAAAATTCAGACAAAATGTCCTGAAAAATAATTACAGTCATGCGGGAAAAAAGTGAATTCTGATCAAATGTCCTCAAAAATAATTATAGCCACTCGATAAAGAAAGGAGATTTTGACAATATATCCCCAAAAAGTGTTTCGGTCGCTCGGAAAAAAATGAATTTGCACAAAATGTCCTCAAAAAGCTTTACGGCCACGCAAACTGCTAAGACGTTGTCACATAATATTCGTGAGTTCACACAGATGTACTCACTACTTTTGTGTTTTTATTATTTATTGACGTCACATACGATGACGTCAATGAATAATAAATTAATGCAAAAAGTTGTTACGAATATGAAATCTATTGACGTAAGTGAACATTTTTTTTTTGCATTGACTAAAAAATTACAGCTGTGACTTAAATAAAGTCATCAGGACAGACCACGATTTTTCAGGGTGGTTTTTTAAATTAACAAAATATGTAATGTAGGTTATTATAAAGGTTGCTTTTTTGCAGTTTGTACCTGTGCTGGGCGAGAAGCATATCTATGCTGGTGACGCTTCGCTGGTGAGTGCCGTCCTTCTGCGCGATCTTTTGTCTCTTTATCCAAAGGATCCTGAGTTGAGCGAGCAGGGCGCCAAGCGACAAAAGCGCGCATCCGGCGCCTATCAAGGCCGTGGAGTTTTGAGCCTGTTCCGCGCCCGGGGCTAATTGCACGAGTCCCACGACCAGAATCACCGACCCGAAGAGCAGCGAACCCACCACGACGTGCAGGGCGTTCACCTGATGAGACACAGAAAAAGAAGAAAAAAAATACATTATTAATATTTTGTGCGTTTTTATGGCTAAAATATGTGAAAATTCAAAGTGAACTCTAAAATCTGGAAAAATTCATACGTATTCAGAAAAACGAAGAAATAATTTTCATGAAAAAAACACCGGGGTCATCGAAACATTTGGTAATCAATTTTTCTTTCATCAATTTGTTAATAACATTTTCTAATTATCATTATGCAAAATTAATTTTTTCAGTACCTTTAATATGCATGCATTTTTTCAGATTTTTATACCATCGAGAAGTGTTTGCAATTCTCTCTTATATTCCTCGAATTTATGCGAAACGAATATTGGTCGCAAGGACAACCTTAAATTTATAATTACGATTGCATTATAATGTCATACATAGGTATAACAAAACAGTAGTGGTCTTGTTCCATCAACAATGTGGCAATATCCTCTTTTTCTGCTGAAGCAACAGCATTTTTTTTACGTTGCCCTTATTGCATCGCTCTTTTTCATCATTTGTACGTTGTTGTTTCGCCGCATGGTACGTACTGAGAAGCGTAACCGCATGCGAAAACATACGTATCGTCTACGATATCCTGATTCCAGGAACGCGTAACGTGGGCGTTTTATTGGAGAACACGACGTGCACGACTCGGCCCACGCGGTTCCACGAAATGATTGCCCACCCCATTCCTGGCGTCCGTTCGCTGACCCGGGGGAACCGAGATTCCGTGATCGAACGACCCGCATTTTGTTCATGAACTGACAACTGCAGATCGCACGTGATTTCGCCCACGTGGATCAATATGCGTGGTTTCCACGTTGCATCCCTAACAGGTGAAACATACGCGTAGTATCAAAGTTCCCCTATCGTTATTTGCCTGGGGAATAACCTGGGGATACGACGAAAACTTTCAGATCAAACCGGCTATCGACACGTCCCTCGCGAATCTCCCAACCGCATATTTTACGCCTGAATTTTCCTCGTTTTCCCCATAAACGACCACAAACCAACCGGTCGATTGGTGGTCCAAATTCCAACGACCATAGTTTCCAACCTTCCAAAGGTTGACTTTGGCATGGCTTTTGAAACCCAACCATAGACCAAACATTCTTCAGGCGGAATTAAAAGTTGGTTCACGTTTGGATATCATAAAGCAACCCTAATTCCGAGTGTCAGGCAAAGACAGTGATGGTTGATTTGTGGTTCATTTTTCGGAACCAATCGTAAACCAAATGTCGCAGACAATAAACCGAACAACCAGCGGTTGATTTATAATTGCTTTTGAAAAATCAACCTAGAGTCAATTATCGTCGTTGCTGGCTTAAAGTCGGGATTAAGGTTGGTTTATAATATCCAACGTGAACCAACTTTTTATTCTGTCTGAAGGATGGTTGGCTTTCAAAAACCAACCCAAAGTCAACCATCCTTCAGACAAAACAAAAAGTTGCTTCATGGTTGAATATCATAAACTAACCCCAGCTTCGACTTTAAGCTGAGAATGGCAATGTTTGAATTTAGGTTGATTGTTGAAAACCAGCCATAAACCAACAACTCTGGTTGGTTGGTTGCTTGAGACAGTCGGTTTATCTATGGTTCGTTCCGAAAAATGAACCACATATCAACCATCACCTTTCTTACCTGAAAGTCGGAACGAGGGTGGCTTTATAATATCCAACCACATGAACCAGCTTTTTATGCTGTCTGAAGAATGTTTGGTTTATGGTATTGGCTTTGAAAATCCAACCCAAAGTCAACGTTTAGAAGCCAACTAATAACAAACAGTCGACTACTTCAACTAAGTTATAACAAATTTCTAGTGGTTGACTATTCGCACCTTCCAAAGTTGTGCACCACTTATGACCGGTTGGTTTTAGGTCGAGCGAAACGCATGGTGAGGCGACATAAGCTTGCCATAAGGTCGGTCCTGTAAACCCATCGAAAATAATGTTCGCGGTCTTGATCGAGTTTCCGGTAATCACGATAATCATCCACGCAAAATCGAGACCCATTAGAACCCAAGGGGCCGGTTGCGCTGCTAGCGAAATCGTTTTAGTCATAGCCAGCTAGAGAGTCAGGATTCCACGAACTAGTGGTTTACCGCTGTAGACATCTCGTTCCCGGCCGCCGCCTCGTCCGCGCAACCCCTTCGCCCACGTGAAAGCTTCGAATGACGTCACCGGCGGTAGAGACGCCGCGCTTTTGCGTCTGGAACATCCGAAGGCTTCTACGATTCCACGATGTATATCTATCGCGGGCTCTCCAACTCGATTCTTCTTGCTATGAACAGCGATTTATTCACCCTGTCTTTTTATATCCGATACGGGTTTTTTGGCAATTTTTTTTCAGATTTTTTAATCCGTTTTCAGATTTTTAAATCAGTTCGAAAAATCGTAACATATTCATATTTTGAAAAAAAGAAAATAATAATAATAATAATAATAATCGGAAACAAATTTTTCCAGATTTTTAAATCATTTTGAAAAATTGTAACCAATTCATATATTGGAAGAAAAAAATTGGAAACAAATTTTTCCAGATTTTTAAATCATTTTGAAAAATTGTAACCAATTCACATATTGGAGAAAAATTGGAAACAAATTTTTCCAGATTTTTAAATAATTTTGAAAAATTGTAACCAATTCATATATTGGAAAAAAAAATTGGAAACAAATTTTTCCAGATTTTTAAATCATTTTGAAAAACTGTAACCAATTCATATATTCGAAAAACAAAAAAAAATCGGAAACAAATTTCGAGATCTTTTTAGACCTGGAACAACGACGCAAAAAAATCGTGGACGAAATCCGAGAGGTCGAGGGTCAGACCCAGGTCGAATCGGCATGGAATGCCCCGTATACACAGAGCACTATTTAGAACGTGGGTGAAGCGCTTACAGAATTTGGTCAACAGCTTACCGACACATAGTGCATTCAACGACTAATCTACGAACGTAGCCCTGGAATGTGTGCAGGGTTTACGATGACCTCGGAACGCTAACAGCGCCCGTGGTATTACCTTTTCCGCGTAGTACGTACGTCTTGGTGCGCCGCTTGTATGTACTATATACGTGCGTTTAACCGCGGCAGGAGGTCTCGACCTTTATGAACGGACGCCTACGTCTCACGGCCGACGATGTTACATTTTCTGCCTCGTTGAACGCAAAAATATTCTCGTCACGTAGGAACCACCGGGGTACCACACGTCGCCACGAATCGGCTCTGTTGCTCGCGGGGTGCCACGTGCGAATCGAAGATAAGGCCAAAAGTGGCTAAAGCACACGAGCCAAACCTGCAACTTGGGCAGTCAATGAATTGTTCTACTGACTGTGTTCCTTTTCTGCGATTGATCGACGGATTATTCCGACGTTTGGTCGCAATGTATAGCGACTTATATTGACCGGAAGGAGAGCTACGGTCATCGCAAGACGTCCTATTTTTATATCCTGACGCCTCTAGCCACCGGTCAACGAATGTTAGTCACAGGGACGTCTTTAGAATTATTTCCATACTTTCGAATATAAACGTCCTTGAGACATATTTTTGCAATTAATTTTTTTGAGGAAAAAAAGGTTGGAAATAAAAGAAGGGTTGCTAGTGGCGGTTGAGTAGCTTTTGTTACCTTTATCTTTGAATTTCTTTTCGTTTAACTTTTGTTGGAAAAAATGGAAAAATTGTTTGGAACATTTATTAGAAAAATTGTTTCGAAATTTATTGGAAGAATTATTTGGAAAATTTATTGGAAAAATTGTTTGGATAATTTATTAGACAAATTTATTGGAAAAACTTTTTGGAAAATTTATTGGAGAAATTGTTTGTGCTGAAATTTCTAATGAGTTTAACTTTATTGCTGCAATCACAGGAGTTGAGAAAAAGTTTTCCCACCGAGTATTGTACAAAATGTTACTTCGTACGGTGTGAAAATGGAAAAATATTTGTTATCACACCGAGTGGAGTATTATTATTTTTCAATGGAAGTTTGGCGATAGTTATTTGTCGTGGCATTCATGTTGATACATTTTTTATTGGCTGAACATATATTGCAGAACAAATGAACGAAAAGTGCGTATTTGAAGGCAGAAAAAAGAAATAACCCTCATCTATAGACCGCAAAGTTTGATATTCCCTCGTGATATTTTTCGTTCATCTGGATTAATGAATAAACAATTTAATTTTGTTTTTCTCGCGGTCAGTCGTGCGGTTAATTACTCGATGAATATGAAGTGATCAGGTCCCGTTAGCAATAAGTTGAATTGGAAATATGGAAATCAGTTCGACGATTTTTCATCCGCCCACTCGACGAATTGTGGGTATTCATTACCGTGGAATTCAGTAGGGGGGAAAATAGATGATGGGAAAACACGTTGATTTTTCGTATCAGCAAGAAATTTTGGTTCAGACAGATTTAAAGAAATTTCGAAATCTTGATGGGAAAAATTTATTTTTCTTTTTTCTTTTTTTTCTTTTTTTAATTCAATTCCGAAAGTTTCAAAATAATTGTAGGAAGAAGCGCGCATTTCGCTCAATATCAATATTGAACCTAAATATATACAGTTTTGATGACATATCTGATGGAACGTCGCGTGACAAAATATTTTCCGTTTCCGTCAAACTGCGGTACCGGGTTGACTCGAACCCTCGAGCCACCGACGCCTCGTTTGCAATGCAAACGCGCTAGACCGTAAACCGAAGCATCGTTCAAATAACGTCTTGGAACTTGCTTCACTGCTTTCGTGTCCACGAGATATTTTGTCAACACTCACCTTTCCGCAAAAAAAATATTCTGGCTGTTCCTTGTCCATCAGCGCCATGACGGCCTCGCTATCCGCCAGAGGACTTCCTGGCTGGCTGTTTCCTATCCTCTGCGATTTCTCTTGGTAATAGGTTTTGTGAAACACCTTCACCGAAGGCACCGGTAACGCCGTAATCATTCTGAAAGAAAACAGATATACACGGTTTTGTAATAGCTGAAGAAGGCGAACGACGAAAGCAACGCAGACTTGAAAAGTAAAAATCGATAAATTTACATAAAAATGCATTTTTAATTACTTGCATACGTTTCTTTACATTTTTTTATTTAAATTTTTTTAAATACATTTTTTTATTTACATTTTTTTTAAATAACTAGGCTAATCACACGCGCTGGCGCACGTGCCTGAAAAACTTGCCAAAATCACCCCAGAAATTTGTTCTTTTCAAAATATCGACTTTTAACCTATACCATCATTCTTAAGTCGCATATTCTACCCCCGAAAACACTGGTTATTAACCTTTTTTAAACGATTTTGAAAAAAATATTTTTTTGGCGACGAAAAAAATATTTTTTCTGTAAGAAATCGTAGATCCGGCTCCCGACCGAAAATCGCCAAAATCGACCCCAATTTTTTTTCTTTTCAAAATATCGACTTTTAACCTATACCATCATTCTCAAGTCGCATATTCTACCCCCGAAAGCACTGGTTATTAACCTTTTTTAATCGATTTTGAAAAAAATATTTTCTTGGCACCGAAAAAAATATTTTTTCTGTCAGAAACCGTAGATTCGGCTCCAGACCGAAAATCGCCAAAATCGACCCCAATTTTTTTCTTTTCAAAATATCGACTTTTAACCTATACCATCATTCTCAAGTCGCATATTCTACCCCCGAAAACACTGGTTATTAACCTTTTTTAATCGATTTTGAAAAAAATATTTTTTTGGCACCGAAAAAAATATTTTTTCTGTCAGAAACCGTAGATTCGGCTCCCGACCGAAAATCGCCAAAATCGTCCCCAATTTTTTTTCTTTTCAAAATATCGACTTTTAACCTATACCATCATTCTCAAGTCGCATATTCTACCCCCGAAAACACTGGTTATTAACCTTTTTTAATCGATTTTGAAAAAAATATTTTTTTGGCACCGAAAAAAATATTTTTTTTGTCAGAAACCGTAGATTCGGCTCCCGACCGAAAATCGCCAAAATCGTCCCCAATTTTTTTTCTTTTCAAAATATCGACTTTTAACCTATACCATAATTCTCAAGTAGCATATTCTACCCCCGAAAACACTGGTTATTAACCTTTTTTAAACGACTTTGAAAAAAATATTTTTTTGGCAACGATTTTTCTGTCAGAAATCGTAGATCCGGCTCCGGACCGAAAATCTCCAAAATCGACCTCGGAAATGTTTATTTCAAAATATCACCTATAATAGGTTAATCAATTTTGTGCTGCTGCGCTCTTATAAAGCTTTGAAAGGTTACGAGTGCTGCCCCCGCCTGTCCTCTTATGAAATTTTTCAAATTTGACACCAAACTGATATTGTTTATCACGGACTTTCCTGGCAACCAATCACAGCTCTAACAGTTTGCTAACAATGCTTCCCATTACTCATGAACTTTTTAAAAGAGGGATTTTTTTTCTAAGTAACATTTTTTTAATACATTTTTTTTTTTTTATGTGAAAGAGAAGCCGGTCATTAAAAACAACATTTGTTATAAGGGTTACTTTTTTTCTCACTGATGAAAAAAATTGGAATAATTCGATTCTTTTAGGGTCGCAGATCAATTTTTTTTTACTGGACCCACCGATTAGGTTAACCAGTTGCTTCGAAACTGGAAATAGGGCTTTTTCACTCTGCGCTTAGTCCAGGAAAATTGAATCATTGGATTGACCTCCGGTGAAGCTGAATCTTTTCGCAGTCACATTTCCTGCAGATAAATTGCAGGGATTTTTTTACATCATTCCCGCGACTGATTTCCTCATGAGCAACAAGTGCAAATTGCCTAACGAGGCTACTCTCGTTAAGATAACAAAAATTCCACGACGTAGCTGAAGCCTCATTGGTATGAGGCGTCTCGGGTCTCTAGGACCGTCTGAATTACGTTTAATCTGGCAAAGGCGTCGAGACGGGGTGGAAAGACGGAAAAATAAATGAGGCACGAGGGATGAAGTGAGAGGGTCGTAGAAGACGGCGGCAAGTTTGACGAGCTCGGCGGTCGGGGGGTGAAACAAGGTGGCGCTGCGCACTTCTGCGATGTACGACAGAGACGTGTCATTGGTCGTCACCCTTCTATTCAGGGGTGAAATCCGCACCGCACGAGCCGTGTATGTTCGTGAGCGTCCACGTGCGCGCTCGATACGAAAAGTGGAACGAGTCTGTGAACGCTCGGCTGGTTTTCGAGTTTATACGTACTTATCCACCACGTATTGGTGAGGTTACCAATCTCGAGTGTGACAGCCATCACTGCTACTTATCGATCAGTCGACGTTTCAATTTATAATCCATTAACCAAACACAGAGTTGTAAATCACTAAATCTTTTAGAAATAAAGTTGATGGTACAATTGGTATTATTATTCTTCTTATTATTATTATTCTTATTCTTATTCTTATTCTTATTATTATTCGTATTATTCGTATTATTCGTATTATTCTTATCATTATTATTCTTATTATTCTTATGATTCGTATTCTTGTTATTATTCTTATATTATTATTATTATTGTTGTTGTTGTTGTTGTTGTTGTTGTTATTTTGTATAGAAAGGGTTTCTTCCCTCCCCCCCTGTACCCTATTTCATCCATTGACTTCTCCACCAGAGTATTATATCGCAGCCCCTCTTACCTAATATACTACTGTATCGTATTTGCACGAGTGTACAGGGAAACTGCGGAAAACCCGTGCCGATACGGGCGGCTATATTTATTCTATTGAGTTTCTGCTGTGCGAGAATACATCAGAAACTCAGAAAAACTGCCTGCCGCTCAACAGTTGACGCGCAAATCCAGTGCATGGTTAAGCGGTCACCCATCCAAGTACCGACCACGAATCGAGCTGCTTAACTTGATTTTGTTCTTATGAATTATTAATAACGTGTACAGGGTGGAAATAAATGTTTGGTTGCCACTTTGACAATAGAATCTACAGTTATGTCCGGCAAAAATATCAGCCCCAAACATGGTGGCGCAAAATTCATGTTGACCTTGAAACTCAAGGTTAAAGTTTTTTTTAATAATGTTAACGAATTCTACGCTTCGAGACGATCGAAAGTCTCAAAGGGATCCTGGGTCGGCAATGAAGCTTTCTGGAAATCTGGAAATTTTTCATTTTTAGTAAAATGAAAAAGTAATAAATAAATAATAATAATAAAAAAATAATAATAATAAATAATTTTATTTTTTTATCTTAAATAAATAAAAATGTACTGATGTTTAAAATGAAAAATGGAAGAAAAAAAGATGCTTCTGATTTAATCGTTGTGAGTCTAGAGGATAAATTCCAAAGGACCAAAAATTACGTGGATGCGTAAATTTGTAACCATGAAAAAGTGGAAAAAAATGGAAGACCTGCTTTTCGGATTAAATAATTGGGAGAGGACTAACCACGGGCTTGTGCTCTGCGTCAATAGGTCGTGTTCTGCGAGTTCTATGTTCCCTTTTACGCCTGGTTTAAACGCCTCTCTCGAGGTCTTCATATTAGCACGGCAAATATTTCATGTTTCGAGGCAACTCCGAGGTGGAGTTACTCGTCCAGCCTTGAAAGTGTAAACTGGTCCGCTCGCTCGAGCATCGCTTCGGCCTTGGATTAATTTCCCATCTCTTGGAGCAAAATGAACTTTCAATGAATTTTCATTACGTAGGAGGCGGCCACGCTCGTCGCTTCTTCGTTTCTGTCTATACAAACGCTCGCGACAGGCAAATTTCTGTCCCTCTGGAATTATGAAAACAGTCTAAGTCCACTGATGCCACCTACGCCTCGATGAACTCATTTCTTAGCATCAGAATTTGTGTACTTATAATGATAATAAAAATAACCTGGTTCGATCATTATCCCCGATTTTACATATCAGCGGTCTAGTGTTTTTGCGGAGTCTTCATTGTAAATACACAATTCTCAGATTACCCAGAATTTATGCCAGTATCAATTGCGCCATAATGATTCGCGATTTTCGTTAAACGGAATGATTCCTGGAACGAATGCCACTTAATGAGAAACCACTGGATAAATTATTCACTACAATGGTTCCGAACTTCCGAGAAATAGTTTATTGAGTGGTACCTAACACACGAAACTCCTGTAATTGAAAATATTCGAGATTCGATGGAGAACGTTTAATAATTACAAGAGGGAATCGTTGATCAACCGAACACAGTCGTGAGTTTCGACCATCCAGTTCGTAACAGTTTAAAAACAGGAAGGAATGGAAGTCGACCAATCAGAGCGCTCCATTCTCGCGTGCAACTCACTCAAAGAGTGAGACCAGGCGGTGCGAGCAGCTGCTAACCTTGCTTTCGCATTGCTCTCACTCTGCTCTCACGGTTATATCTGCATATTTATCTCACACTGGTCCCACCTTCCTATTACCTTGTGAGTAAAACGATCATGAAAATAAAGCACCATGATGATCAGTCGACTTTGCCAAATTTTTGTCCATGAGCCCTGTTTAGTAATTCCGATTGACTCTCATAGAAACCGATGAAAAGGACAAAATTCCAATTGAAAAATAATCGGTTCAAACAGGTTTTAATCGGACTTTTGTCCGTTTTATTGGTTTTAATCGGATTTTATAACCAGGGAGTAAAAAAATATATTTTTCATCTTCCTCTCCCCAGAAGTTTAGCTAATGCCTGTCCAAGCCACTTCGCGAAAGGGCTGCTCACATAAAAAAATGCTAAAAGTTGCGCTGGCCAATCACGGTCCAGTTCGAACGGAATGCTGAATCCGTGATTGGCTGATTCAAGTTTCATGAGAGAGAAACGCTCGAAAACGAGGTTTGCATATGGAGGCTTCATCGTAAGATGCAATCGCTTTTCGGGCACTTATATGTTAGCCACATCACCGACCAATCACGGTACGAGTTGCACTGGCTTTAGTATTTCGATATATTCGACTTTCGATGCGCCATATCCTATTTACGAGGCAGTGGTAGGTAGTTGAACTCCCATTTTCGACCCTGTCCGTCGCATCACCACATCGAATTTTTCAAAGCTATTTTCTTCTAAACTACTCGACAGATATGGCTCAAATTTTGCGAGTATATGCGGAAATATGGAAGAATTGGGCTAAGCTTTTGGCTCCTCGAAACTTAAAGCCGTTTGGCTGCACGAACCGAATAACCAAAAAAGTGAGGTTAGGAACGAGAGAGATGTTAGACTTATGGGCGTTTAACATTGTGCATCGAAGTTTCGGGTAAAGTGTCATTGCCTTTTTAACAGAGAATCCCGTATGAAACAGTAATTGACAAATATTGTAATTAATTGTCACCAAATGTAGAGTCGGCTGCGGAAAAATAATGCGCAAAAGCCTTAACGACTGTCGTATCGGTGTTTTATGCGATTCTACACTTTTCATACGGGTTGGCAACCACGAGGCGCTGGATTCCGGGAGTCGGTTGTCGAGTACTCGCATAGCAGCGGGAACAGTGGCGGCGGCGGTATAGCAGGGCTGCCCTAGATACGCTCGCGGGGCCGTCGGCCGTTGCACCTAGCCGCCGCACGTTATCGAACAGTCGCGAAAGCTGCTTGCTTGCACGGGGCTGCAGCTGTATATCCTGCAACCCGCAAGCTGCCGCCGAGAAGAGTGCTACAACCTCGCGCCTCTGTCATTGTACTTTACAGCGGGGGCTACGTGTTTTCTACGTACATATTAGGGTGGTTCGAAAAACAAGGTTTTTTTTCTCCTCGTCCTCGTCGTTCGTTTAAAGTTCTCGCAACTTTTTCATAAAGATGCTACTAAAATGAAGTTAAGTCAGTGCAGGTTTCTCATTCTACGTGAGCTGCTTTATTCAGTTAAAACGTGCACGGAATTTAATGCAAAACAAATGTAACAGACCTTTTGTTTTGCTGGAAAATATTTGCTGGTCTGGAAAAACAAGTCTACAGATGTAGCAAAACGTTCAGCTCGGTTTGAAGCTAACAAAACATTCTGGTTTCTTTTAATTATCCTCATTTATGTGAGGAGAAATTCTTTCTCAGTCGGGAGTTTTTTAATTTTTGTAGAATTATTTTTATAATTCGTCCTTTTCAAAGTAATTCAAACCCGCTGCCACCGTCTGCTATGAAGTGAGTCACAGATATATTCAAGCAAAAAAGTGAACTTAAAGTTAACTACTATTTTTTATATCGTTGACCATGTCAAACGAAGCATCTATGAATTTTTGTAAGATTTTATTGGGATATTTGTTCGATCCATACAATAAAACATGAAAAAATGGAGAAAAAAATTTAACGTCGAATGAAAAATCATATCGACATAAACAACTAGGCCAATATTTTCGTAATTTAACACAGTTTACGATAAGAAGGATTGTGCAAATTGCTTTGTTATTTCATACATTCGAGAAAGCTTTTTCTATCAGCAAACAACAATTGATCTCATTGCTTCCGCATAGAGTTGATGAAGCCCTGTCAAACGTTTAAATTAATGAGGATGCAACTTGTAAGGATCTACATCGCGGGCTTTGAGCTGCGCGTTTTGCTAATGAAAATTTAACGAGGTAAACTGAGCTCAGAATCCTTTGGGAATATATCTCCTGCGAAATTCGGGGAACTTGGCGTAAAAACAAAAGCTCGGGCTTTGACGTACAATGGGCTCATTCTCGGAATCCAATATGATATTTTATTGCATCAGTTTACTGCCATGCTGTTAAAGGAAATGTCGTTACTATTAAAGTTGACCATAAAAAGTAGTGACCACATCTGCGTGTACTCACAAATATTATGCGAAAATATGTTTCGCAGTTCAGAATTTTATTTTCATGATTCTATCGGTGGCATCGAGATCCTATTTTTCGAAAATTCGCAGACATGTGAAAATTGGTCTGTGGTAGCTGAAACATTTCTCCAGAATTCACTTTTTTCCCAGAGTGACTGTGAAGCTTTTTGAGGACATTTTTTTTTCTAAAAAAACCTCCTTAAAGATTGTTTTCTATCAAAAAGTGTATAATGTTTTACCGCGTAATAAAAATGACTTCAAGTTTCAACTTAAGATTGAACTCAACTTCCAACTTCAAAAAAATACCAACTGAGGTTCCAAATTAAGATCAAACTTCACCTGTAGGTCTTTTTGCGCTGACGCCCTTTTGTTTTCCTTTTATTAATCATCATAGCAACGCCTGAGAATCAAATGTGTTGCTTGGTTGCCGACTGAGTTTTTTCGAAGCGGGATTTTTAAACACCATCTCTTAAAACGTCATTCGTTCCAACTACATTATTATCAAGAAACCACATCCGAAAATGTTCTTCACATGCTCCACAAATCGGTCGCGTTCCAATCCCACAGATATTCGCAAAAAACATGACGTTGGAATTTGCATCATTGCAATGCAACGAAATTAAAAACAACAAAATATGAATGAACCCAAATGATTACACCGACCATAAAAAGTTATTATAACGACTAAGAACACAGCAAAAAAATATTATTTCACCCCCTAATGGTGAATTACTTGAATTTGTATGGAATTAATATTTTGTCGTCTTTCATTTCGTTGCATTACAACACACCAAAAAATATTATTTCACCTTCTAATGGTGAATTACTTGAATATGTCTGGAATTAATTTTTTGTCGTTTTTCATTTCGTTGCATTTCAACGGCACGAATTTCAACGTCACAAAAAACCGGCGTTAGTAAATAAATTCGCCAGGATCATCCCAAACAACCCATCGGAATAACCACGAAGTTTCACTTCACGGATTCTAATCGCGCATAGACCATTTTAATCCACCGAATTGAAACGAAACGTTCTGAAATATGTTCGCGTGCCCGCGGGTGTAACGAGAGGCATCGGATAAGGATCCAAGTCCACCTCTATGGTGTTATCGCGGGGATCGAATTTTCCCGGGGTGTTGGGGCGGCGCACCGACCAAGTTTGTTATACATACGTGTCGGCCCGGCGAGAGAGAAAGCGTGGAAGGCAGGGGGGGGGGGGGGGGTGACGAGGGGGAGAGGGCGAGACCTTTATTGCTTGGAAAGGCGTAAACTGGAACAGTGACCTGAATCCCGGTGTCATGGCTGCGTTTGCATGCGCCCATGGTGGGGGGGTTCGCTACGCTATCGCCGTTAGGCCGGCGTGTATTCGGTGCCACAGAGACTCAGCACAGAGTCGAGTCGAGGGTTGCATGCTTTGCCACTGCACACGAGCATCGCCACCGGCTGTACTCGTCCCTCTCCCTCTCTCTGCCGCCCCGAAACCTCTTTGGAATCTCGCCAAAAGCTCTCGCGGCTATCTCAACCGAAAAAAAAAAAAAAAAATCCCTCCCCCTCGCAGTCCGCGCATATTTCGCCCCCGCGGGCTACGCCGAATCAGACCTTCCTGTGTCACAATCGGCCACGTGTGCGAAAATTGTCATCATTGTCCGACGAACGGCACCTCGCGGCGAAAGCTCTATTGATGTTCTTTTCTTCCCTCGCGCCTTGTATTCCCATCCCGCCCCGGGCTAAAAGCGCCGTAAATGCCGTAATAGCGTATAACGGAGGTCCCGGTGACAACGCGTGGGCGAATAATTTCTAGCCACGAGGATGTAGAGACACGCGGATGAAGGAAAAACAAAGAAAGTGGGATTATCATGAGCAAAATTGTGGTGATGTTATTAACGTGTTAGTTATATTATGTAATTAACTATAATATGTATACAAAAATTAAGGGATGATTCGTATTCAACTTGTAATGTGTGAATGCAATTGAAACATTATTATTATTATTGTTGTTGTTGTTGTTGTTGTTGTTATTGTTATTATTTCTATGTTATAAAAAATATCTCGGCATTGCCGCCACGGCTGTACAGGATATATAGGGCATTCCATGTCAAAAGGGCTCTGAAGACTCGATTAACCTCGCCTAATTTAACCCTACTTAACTAAACCTCACCTAACATAACGCTTTCTAACTTAACCCTCCCTAACTAAACCCCACCTAACTTAACTGTACCTAACTGAACCCTGCTTAACTCAACCTCACCTAACTTAACCTTACCTAACTTAACCTTACTTAACTTAACCCTACCTAACTTGACCTTACTTAACTGAACCCCGCCTAACTTGACCTTACTTAACTGAACCCTACCTAACTTGACCTTACTTAACTGAATCCTACCTAACTTAACCTTATCTAACTTAACCTTAGTTAGCCATGGTTAGGTAGGGTTAAGTTAAGTAGGGAAATACAATGTGTTTAAAAAATTGAATAGGGCATTGATTTCGAGAATCGAACGCCGTGCGGCTCTTCGGTCGTTCGGATAATTCGTCGTCGGGACGATTTGGCAAAAATGTGTTTATGGGTCGAAAGCCGCTAGAGCGCTTTGGGGGTGGCCGAAGAATTGGACTATATAGTCGATTTTGTTGCGAGTCCGCCGCGGGGTCGTTGCTACATCGACCTCGTTCGAGTTATCTCGAATCCGGACCGCAGGAGGCCAACGGCGATTAATGGAAACGTCTCCGCTCGGGTGATTGCTCGTTCGTTGACTCGCGAGGCTGCCGCACGGAACGAGATATACATAACATATATGTATATCGCGCTCCTTCGTTGCCGGCGATATCGTACCTGATGTACGAATGCCGATACAGGGGCACACGGGGCCACTATGGAACAAATTAAAATAAAAATGGCAAGTTACTTTTGCCTATATTTTGTATAGTACCTATGAATTTTGTCCTATAGAAATGAGATTTTGCAAAAATATCGCAGCGTCCCATTTTGCCTCGTCAAATCATTCGAAATAATAAATAAAAAAAAAACGACAAGTCACTTTTCCCTATATTTTCTATAGTACCAATAAATTGTGTTCTAGAATTGTGATTTTCCAAAAATATCGAGTCGTCCACTTTGCCCTGTGAAATCATTCGAAAATGAAAAAAAGACAAGTCACTTTTCCCTATATTTTGTATAGTTCCAATCAATTGTGTTCTAGAAACCCGATTTTCCAAAAATATCGGGGAGTCCCATTTTGCCCCATGAAATCATTCGAAATTAAAAAAACGACATGTCACTTTTTCCTATATTTTGTATAGTTCCTATAAATTGTGTTCTGGAACCGCGATTTTCCAAAAATATCGGAGCGTCCCATTTAGCCCCGTGAAATCATTCAAAATAAAAATAAAAAACGACAAGTAATTTTTCCCTATATTTTGTACAGTTCCTATGATTTGTGTTCTAGAAACTCGATTTTACAAAAATATCGGAACGTTCCATTTTGCCCCGTAAAATCATTCGAAATAAAATAAAAAATAAAAAAAATAAAAAACGACGAGTCACTTTTCCCTGTATTTTGTATGTAGTTCCAATAAATTGTGTTCTAGAAACGCAATTTTCCAAAAATATCGGAGCGTCCCATTTTGCCTCATGAAATCATTCGAAATAAAAAAAACGACTGTCCCATTCTGCCCCTTTGTTGCCCTATAGGTTATTATTACACAAATACACGTAACATCGGATCGGATGCAAGAACTTATTTAGCGTCGTAGTAACATGCGGGGCCTCTCCGGTCGCGAAAAAGTTTCGAGCTTAAAAGTGCTCGCGACGGACAGATTGACATAATACTCCGTGGACGCGGGTGTCTAAGGCTTCCTCTTGTTTGATAATATGCACGCTATAAACCGCGCTGCATTAGGCGCGCGTGTATCATACACGTACACGTCCACCGCGAGCGGCGGATAGTTACATGTTTGTGACATTCGTGAGGCCTAGTTGCGCCAAGACCGTCGTGGTTGCAGCCCCGTCGGCCGAGCGACCTCGTTTTTCGGGGCAATTTATCTGTACGAACCTCGAAAGAGGCCAAGAACGATTAATGGAAACCTCCTCCGTCCCCCCCCCCCCCCCCTCTCTATCGCCCCGCGCGATTTCTCACGTACGTTGACTTCGCCTAATAGGCACATCCACCTTCGCGCCAAAGTGGTACGGAGCTGTTCCTCCCGGGGAGAGAACTTTATTTTTACGACGCGGGGTAGATGCGCCGTTTATGGCCACCAGGGTCGTTAAAAAAACGCGCTTCGAGGGTAATGAGTTGCTTTAGCTGTATATGGTTTTATTGTAGAGATATCGAAATTATTCTCGCGGCTGTGCCCACATGGAAATAACATATATATGTCAACAAAAAGTTCTACAAGCAACATATATGCGAAATATAGAACTTTTCGGCGACATATTTTCACATATAAATATTTCCGTGTGGGTGTTGACCTAGGATATTTCGTAGTGACTAAAAAATTATGGATTACTGTGGATTATGGATTATGGATGTTTTCGTTACGTTTGAGGAGACAATGATCATTTGTGGAAGCAGGGAAAATGGTCAGGTTGGTACTCATTTTTTGTGGTGAAATTGCTAATATTTGCTGAATGAAGAAATTAAATGAGCTGTAATTAAATTTTCTACTTATGAAAATGATTAACTTTTCGTGCTTGTCCAGAAATATTTTTTAATCAAGGCAGCAATTTTCTCGTAAGTTTTCATGATTTCCAGCTATCTCGGTTTCCCCTCAAATTTGTACAGAGCCTTGCAATAAGGAACTGACTGACGTTAAGTAGAAAGTAAAGGATTAACGTATGCAAATTTTCTGCTGTTTTATAATGAAACTGATCTCCATTATTTTTCTAAGTTTGTTACGATTTTTATACCTTCTCGTATTCACTCCTAAATTATTTTTCTGCCGCAGTCTTCTGTATTCGACACTATTTTATAACTAAGGCGAAAAATGTCAAAAATCTTGTTTTTTTTTACAATCGGTAGCGACCTCCAAAAATAAAGGAAATTGAGAAAAAAATCAAAGAAACTGAGAATTTTTTTTTTTTTTTTCATCTCGAGTTAATAAACTTTGAATCTTATCGTTTTTATTTAAATTCCTCATGATAATCTGGGGTACCCGAAAAAATAGGAAAATTTTGCATTTAAAAGACCCACTCTAAGCACCATTTTTATAATTTTTCGCCATCTCGGTTCCCTCAAATTTGCACTGAGCCTTGCAACAAGGATCCGAGCGATGTTAAGTACAGCCTAAAGTGCAAACGTGTGTGAATTTTCTGCAATTTTGTGCAATGAAACCAACGTCCGTGGGCGGAGTCAAGAGACGATGGAGCAACAGTCACTCGAAATCATTTAGGACGACGAAATGGACGAAATCGAGGGTCTCGTGGGCGAGGAGCGGAAAGAGGCCAATTCGTGTTTATACCGAGCGAAAGGTCTTCGCTCGATGGGATTTCTCGTTCGTTGACTTCCAGTGTGCCAGTGCACCAAATGTAGTCGCAACTTAGGTTGGCGGTGTTCCAGTACCGTAGCTCAATATATACGTCCACCTCATAGTACGCCAGGACAGACCGACTTTATACGTATATCCTTGCTGGATGGATTCGGTAATCATGAGGCAAAGGGGTCGATGGACTCACCCCGCGCGCGGCTATATACGCTTCGCGACGTTCGTCGCCGAGTCCTGCAGCGAATGCGGCCATACACGCTCCGGTTACACACGACACGATTACTATAGCTTCGGTTATAGCTGCGCAGTGTATTGCCACAGAATTTGCCTTAAAAATACATCTGCACGAATTTTCTTCTCTGCGTGTATATTTTTATTTGCATTAAAAATTGCAATAAAAATATACAATTTTTGCATAAAAAATGGAACAAAAATACACGGTTTTTGGATTAAAACGCTTTTGCATTACAAAAATGCAACAAAAATACACGCTTTCTGCAATAAAAAATGCAACAAAAATATCCGCTTTCTGCATTAAAAAATGCAACAAAAGGACACGGTTTTTGCATTAAAAAATGCAACAAAAATACACGCTTTTTGCATTAAAAACGCAACAAAAATATATGCTTTTTGTATAAAAAATACACTGGTTACACACGTCACAATTCTTTTTGCATTAAAAAATGTCATAATCGCCAATGAACAAAAAGTGCGTGACTTTCGTGAGATTTTGGGAGTTTTATTTTCATGACGAAAATCGTACGACTCTAAGGTATTTTTACCCTGAAAATTATATTTAGAGCTCAATTCTCGATATTTGGTACCGAAATATTTATGATCATTTTTATGAAACATAAATGTGTGTGACCATAAAATAGAAGTAATAGAACGAAATATTCGAAGCTGAACCTATTCGACTGTTCAGAAAATACTGCATGCCGGATGTTTTCTCACTTGGATTACTAACCATCATTTTTTTTTGCCTGAAATTGTTTTTCTCCCCTGTCATCCTCAATATTTGCGGCTCTACTGCAAACACTGAGAACGACACGAAACGATTTTTCGCAAATGTCAACGTCGTAACTTTATCATACGAATTTTCCGTATCGTCAGTCCACATGAATGGAGCTGTATTTACGGCTTCGCTCCTAACTTTTTTAAGAGCCGAGCGATAAATTTCTTATGCGTTGATCTATATCTCACTGTGTCTATACCGTAACATTTCATAGCGCCATTTGTTTCTGTTCCATAAAAAAAATCTTACGATTTTTATTCCTGTCATTGTTGCCATATTTTCGCGTCAGAATTTCTTGTCACTCGTGACCTATAATTATTGTGTCATCACTATAAGCACCCATTAATTTATATTAAATTAAAGGGCTTTAATTTATATTAAATTAAAGGGCTTTAATTTATATTAAATTAAAGGGCTTTAATTTATATTAAATTAAAGGGCTTTAATTTATATTAAATTAAAGGATTTTACTTGATATAAAATTGAAGGGCTTTGATTTATATTCTTATAACAAATATAGGACGGTACAAAAAATATTTTTCAATGCATTTCGGCTCGCCTTATCAACACATCGAATTGGACAATGAAGAAAAACCGTAAGTAAGTCGTACGGTAATTAAACAGTGCATCATTAGTATCAAGCAGACATCAATTTGCGACACTCGTTATCTCAGGCACACTCATAATTATATCAGTCTGGAAACCGCGACGCCGTCGCAAAAAGCTCCTCGCTCTGGCCTTTGAGCGAAAAAAGGTGTACGCGAAGGAAACAGAGGGTGGCGACGTCGTATGAATGAGCCGAGCCCGCTGAAAGAGCGTCGCCATATAGACGCTCAGTGCTATTCATTTGCAAGCCGTGGGTTCAAATTTCGCGACGCCCGCTGCAATGATGCGATAGCGAAGCGCCGCCCGCGAGCTTTCGCGACGCGAAAAAAAGGCGCGCCTCGTTTTGCCCCCTTATGATAATGGAAGCCAAACTAAATATTCACGAGCGCGGGTGACACTAAAAATTAACTCTGTACTAAAAAAATTCCACCTAAAAATTTAACAGTTTTTCATAACTGAAGCCCGAATAAACATTACCAAAAAAAAAAAAAAAAAAATTGATGTACGTATAAAAAAAATTATAAATTTTCATTAAACTTTCACTCACTTGATTTCTTTTATTTACTTCTTTCCCCTTCAATTCCTCGACGGGCACAATATTTATTAACGCGCACCGTTGAGTTGTTGTTAAATTATTATTATTATAATTTTAATTTTTTTTTTCGCTTTACAATTTGTCAACAGAGCTTTCCCGGACACCGGTGCGAAAGAGTCGAGGAGACGTGTGCGTCTCGTGGAGTCACTTTGACGGGGTGGTGCTCCCACGGATACTGAGCCTCGCGGGGTCCGCGTCCTCCTGGTCGATAAACCACCCTCCGGCCGCCTACCTCGGCCAGCGGGCTCGAAGCCTCGTCGTTAAAGCTGCCCTCACACCGGTTCGCCCGTGGGTGAAACGTTTTCGCGAATAAGTGGCCGATAACCGCGGCCACCGTCGATCAGAATTTGCATTTACAGTATTTAAGAGCAGGTGAAATTTTACGTGAGATTTTACATGCTGTGAAAATAACGCTCAAATTTTCATTTGATTTAATCTGCTTCGTAACGAAAGAAGAAAAAGTTTTTGAAAAATGCGCTTTTTTGAAGTGTTACCATTCGAGCTTGCTAAACTGTGTTACCGACAACTGTTTTACCGACAACTCCTCCGTCGTTAAAGCTACCTTCACACCAACACCGGTTCGTCCAGGTCTAAATATTTCCACGAATAAGTTGCGACAACTGAAAAATGTTCATTTAGTCTACCTGCTCAATCAGAAATTCTGGATCAGACACTGCTTGTACAGTCGTTAAGAGCAGGAGAAATTTTACGTGTGATTTCCCATGTTCTGAAAATAACGCTTAAATGTTCATTTGATTTAATCTGCTTCGTAACGAAAGAAGAAAAGATTTTTAAAAAATGCGCTTTTGAAGTGTTACCATTCAAGCTTGCTAAACTGTATTACCGACAACTCCTCCGTCGTTAAAGCTACCGTCACACCGGTTCGTCCGTGTCTGAAGATGTTCACGAATAAGTAGCAACAACTGAATTTTTTTTTTGATCCACCTGCTCTATAACGAATGGAGAGAAAAATTTGAAATGTTATCGTTCGAGCTTGCGCTGCAAGCTGTGTTACCGACAACTGTTTTACCGACAACTTTAATGTTATCGCGGGATTTTGCTCATATTGAAAAAAGCTTCCTTGCAAGTTTGAAAAGGATTTGAGACAAGCTTCGAGAATATCCCGTCAGGGTGCGCGATTAGTCCTGCGCGTCATTTGAACAGCCAATCAGGCGACACAGCGGGAGCTTCGAGCTTTTCTACCAGCTAATGAGCGCCGAGATTCAACGCGTTCTCCAGGCCAACGGAATGTTCTCATTCGGTGCAAATTGAATTGCGTGGAAACTTGCAAGCCCGCGATTCGATGACGTTGGTACGAGCAGGTGGGCGATTTTATTTGAGGTTTGCGGAGGCGCGTAGGTGTCCCGTCTCTGCCTACACACTCGCACTTCCGCCCACATATTCGGCGTGATAAAATTTGCTTCCCCAAAGTTTTTGCGATGCGGTGAAACCTGCTGCAAATCGCAAACTAATGGTCTGCAAACGCTATTCGCGTTTCCCTAAATCATGTTACGTTATGTTGTGTCACTGGTAATGGACCATCTCCTTTTAGCTGCACCCACACGATTCATCGATCACTGTTCCTGCCAATGGGCGTCCTTGTGAATTATAGATGTGGCCGGAACTCAAGATTAAAATAAGAGAATTAACGCGCATTCTCATCTGAAAAGATATCATGATATTTTTCGGTAACCGCAGTGAACATTTTATGTACGGAGCATTTAGTAGACTATGTAGTTGATAATTTTTGTTAGTCTTTCACCCCAATGGATGAAACGTGCTCTATTTTTTTCCAATTTTTTCGTCGCATATTTCGCAAATTTGTGAATTTCTAAAAATTGTTCAAAAAATTGAATTTCCAAATTTTTAAAATAATTTTCTTAAAAAATAAAAAAATTAATATTTTAAATCAAAGTATTTTTTGGAAATCAGTCGTATCGTAAAAAATCTACATGAAAGTTCTTCATTCTGAAGTATATTTTTATGTAAATAAATGTTTAATATCGAAAAAAGTGTGTGAGATTCGAGATCTGTTACGAAAAATCTTCGGGGTAACAAGTTGAATAATGCGCACTCGTACGCCGAGTGCGGAACGCCGTTATTGTTAGTGAAAACGTTTTATTAAACTCTGAAAGTTTACAATAGCGGTAGAGTTCTTTCATTTATTTGTTGTTGTTTTGTTTCATACGGTAGAATCACATACAAGGATTACAATGTCTTATATAATATATGTATATTTTACACGGTGGTTTACGGTCGGACTGCACATACCCGGCAATAATAATCAGTTTTTTCCTAAAGTCCCCGCGGAACGTAGTCGCGGTTATTTAGAGTTTAAAATTAGCTGTGCGTGTGCATAAATATTACGTATGTCGTATAAAAAAATATCAGACCGGAAGTTGGCGTGACGCGCGTTACAAATAATCCGTGTGCACATCGTAATTCCTCCGAGACGTCTCTTATTTTTTTTTTGCTCGCTCATATATCGGACAGACGCAACAATATGACGAGATGACAAATTTATTCGAAGATGTAGTCGTTGGCTCAAACTGAACTTTAACTTGTCGATTTTGTATTGGCGAACGTGTCGATTGTTATCTGTTCGGCTTTCGTTCTCTTGCTTTCTTCTTCGCTAGCGAGCTCGAGCTTTCATGAAACATATGTGAAAACAGATGTCTTATGGAGGTTCTGTCGTACAGAGTTGGTTTCGCATACATTCGAGAAAACTGAGAGACAATTGCAAACACTTCTCGATGGTATAAAAATTTGAAAAAATGCATGCACGTTAAAAGTACTGAAAAGATTAATTTAACATAATAATAATTCCAGAATGTTATTAACAAATTGATGAAAAAAAAATGGTTTAATAAATATCCCGGTGACCCACATTTTTTTGTTATGAAAATAATTCGCCCGTTTTCCTGAATACGTATGAATTTTTTCAGATTTTTAAGTTGACGTTGAAATTTGTGTTTTTTATAGGGTGAAAAAACACAAATTTCAAAGTTAACTTAAAAATCTGAAAAAATTCATACGTATTCAGAAAAATTAACGAATCATTTTCATTTAAAAAAATAAGGGTCACGGGGATATTAGTTAAACAATTTTTTTGTTAATCAATTTCTTAATACATGTTACAATTATTATCATGCCAAATTAATATTTCCAGCACCTTTAACGTGCATACATTTTTTCAGATTTTTATACCATCGAGAAGTGTTTGCAATTCTCTCTCAATATTTTCGAATTTATGCGAAATGAAGACTATATGACAGGATCTCCTTATGAAAGCGCAGCTTCAGCAAAATCTACATCGCGCACTCGTGTCAGTATTAATGTGTGTATTCGTGTTGTTTATACATATAAAAAAATAAAACTTTCAGATGCTACAGATTTACCTAATCCCATGACGAGCACACTTAAATTACGCATATTATCGTTAAGACGCGTAGACATATGAATTGAAACCTCTACAAACACCTCTATCGTTCGCAATGCACGAGCTCTTTTTTATCCCTGAATAATACATTTAATTAATTTTTACAGGATTGTATGGTGTGTGTTTATGCTCCGTTATTTCGTGAAAATGAATCGGCTGCGGGGACGCGAAGGGAATTTTTCCACATCGGATTTTTACCAAAAATGTTTGTCGCTCAGAAAAGTAGTTTTTGTTTTGTTATTTTTTTTTATATATCTTAAATGTTCTTTCTACGATTACGGCGAATAGTTTACACACTTTAAACATTAAGTTCATTACGCGTCGAAGGTAACAGTGTATCCCCAAATGGCATTGGTAGTTTTATAATTTTTACACGATCACTTATGAAAAAACAGGCCACAGTGCTCGGTTTTCGCGAAAACCAAGGATATTCCTTCCGTTCATTAAAAAGACGTGAGGCAAGGACGTAAAATCTTTGTCGCAAAGACACGCGGTCAATGGGCGTCATTTTCTTTTACTTTAAAACGAGATGTAATTTTTATATATTTATTATAAGTCGGATGATACACGAGAAGAATAAAGTGGCAATTCCACGTGCGAGCTCGAGGCTGGAGTGCAGAGGTTTGGTTTTTTTTTACGTTAAAAAGTAAACACCGCGATTGTACAGCAACAAAAATATTGCGCAATTCGTTCGGCGGCTTGATTAATTTGTTCACATCGAAGCTTTTTGGTTTGTTAAATTGTTTTTTTTTTGTTTAATATATCGTTTTAAGCCCCAGATGTCGCCGAACGCGGAATCTGCTTTCTGGTCTTCTTCGCGGAGATTATTTTATTCTCTGCATTTTAAAAGTTAAAACTTATCGGCATTAAAACACTTTTACGTCGTTAGATATAATTTGTATGTATATCATAGGTCAATATACTTTATATATATATATATATATATAGTGTATAATATATTTTATAATCTATGTCTATGTATATACTTATATATCACTGTACGGAGTGGCCAAACAAAAATCGGCGCTGGTCTGAATCGCACGAATGTATTCTTTGACCACCCTGTACGTATCGCTTTGTAAATTATCTTAATTGCTTGTATAGACGTAACGCTTCTTTTTTTGTTTATTAGTAATAAGTTTAAGTGGACCCCAACGGTAGTCGAACGTAATGTGCCCGCTTCTCGAATAGTGTGATTGAACCTCTTTCACGTGTTTATCATTGATTTCAGGGTGAATTTACATACCTAAAAATAAAGGTTGATAAAAATATTCACATTTATTTTTCATGTTATGCACTACATAAGTTACTTTTTCCGAACACTGATGAGTATCTTAAAGAAATTTATAAAATTGTCGAATTTTCCTATTTCAAGAAGTTTTAAAGCTCTTTTCACAAATGATCTTAGAGCTTAAATTGAAAATGCATAATTTTTTTACGAAAACAAAAAGTTCTTTAAAAGAAAACTTTACAAATATTCGGTAGAATTATAAATGAATAAATTTTAAAAAATGAAGAATGTTTGCGAATTCTTTTCATAGAAAACAATAAAAGTTTCTTAAAATATATTCCTCTGTTATTTTGAACCAATCGCACGGTACCTTGTTGGTAGAATAACAACAACTAATTACTCTGAAAAATCAATTTCCGTGGCACTTTTAATTCCGGTTTCTCCCGATTTTACGCCGGGTTGCCAAACACTTAAAAAATTATAATCGAGTCAATATTTCGATCGTGATTGTATAATTGTAAATTGATTTTGCAAAAGATAATTCCTTAGATAGATAAAAAAAATGAACAATCAGTTTAATTCGGTGGCGACATATCGGTTTTTTAAAGAGTGCCACGAACGACTTGCATTTGTTTTTTTCGACAAGCGGGCACGAGAGATTTTTGTTTTCATTGTCTTTCCTTACAGTGTAAATATAATTTATTTTTTTTCGTGTAAATAGATCGTGTTTAAATACGTAACTCGAAAGCACATAGAGCACGCATAACGATGCGTCGCGTGAAATTGTTTGAAATACTTGGAGATTTTTGTTGCTGTTTGTTGTCTGTTTGTTGTTGTTGCTGTTGTCGTTCCTTTACCGTCTCATTCGTACTTGAATTATTGCCCGACCTCGAATCGAGAAATACCATCGAGGACAGAGGTGCGAGTGCTGGATAAATCGTAATCGATTATTTTAATGCGCGCAACATATACATATAATACTTGTATATAGATGAATGTGATTTGTGCGTACCCGGCGCAACTAAAAGAAAAAAAAGAAAAAAAATACAGAACCTCATCACACCTCTCATTAATTTCAGCGGTTAAACGACAGAATACATAATAATACCACACAATCCGTTGAGGAATATCTCCCCGTCGCGCAAAGGCGCGCATCGAACACGTGAATCGAGATTTCAATAATAAATGTACAAAAAGAAACCAACGGACATCGATCGACGATGATAAAACACCTGCCGCGCACGTTTCCCCCGGAGTACACAAAACTCATGCAATTTACGCACGCGATTACAATATACACAATATATATTAATATACAGTATACAGATGTATAGAAAGTTATAAAAGATAAAAGGATCGAGTACAATGTACATGTACAAGTTGGCGAGATTCTCCTCGTCGTTCTAGAATAAAGTCCACCCCTCATTCGTTTCCCGAATTATACTTTTGTGTGTTTTTGTTTTTGTCGTCAAGGCTCGCAAAAATCGTTCTATCAGTTCTATACGTTTGTCGACTCGACGGAAAACGGAAGCCTCACCCCGTGTTTCCGACCGAAATACTTGAATGATCCTCGAGCGAAGCTTTGAGATGAGTTTTTTTTTTTTTTTTTTTCGTCGCTGGTCCTGGAGATTCGGGGGGGATTTCGCGTCGCGTGACAAAAGCTGCGTGGAAGTTATTAGGCTTCTTCGGAGTGGGAGCCCTGCGAGCTGCGCTTCTTCTTGTGGTTGCCGTGGTGATGATGATGGTGACGATGGTGGTGGTGGGGCTGCTGCTGATGCTCGGTCTGCATCAGCGCGTCGGTCTCCGGGAGATTGTGATGTCCCACCAGAAGATCGAGGGTTCCTCTCGCCACCGCCGGCTGATCCGTCGCCGGCGGTGGCAACGGAGTCGCGACCGGGGAATCCGCTGGCAAGGGCATGCAGTGCAACACGTAGCACCTCACGCCTGCCAGTATTATGCCTGTTGGCAATGAAACGGGGCTGTTAGTTAATTAAAATGCGATCCTGGCGCTGCGGTTTTTTTTAGATGTTCCGCGCAGTGATATCCTTTGCATTTTTTTTATCATGAATTCTTGTTTCTAATAAAGAAGTCTCTTTTTTATAAAAAAAAAGAAAAGTGATTAATTCTGTAAAATTTTGAGCAGGATAAAAATGGTACTTTTCAACGAAAAAGATGATATACCATTATTTTGTGTAAAAATGTCTGAAAAAAATGCCTGAAGATTTGTCTAGACAAATTTGGAAGAAATGTTATCAAGAATAGTTTTTAATCCACAGCGAATTGAAAAAGACGAAAAATGAAGAAAGGGTATTTAATTGTGGACAAACTATTGGGATGAATAGTCTGAAATAATTTGTATACTTCCGGGATACTCCAAATGCGCTGGAAAAAAATATGAACCCACTATATGAACATGTAAAATATTTTTAAGAAAGTTTACTTTTTTTAAATGAAAATGACGAAAATGGAAAAAAATAAAAGAAGACGAAAAATGAAGAAGGGGTATTTAATTGTGGCCAAACTATTGGGATTAATAGTCTGAAATAATTTGTACACTTCCGGGATACTCCAAATGTGCTGGAAAAAATTATAAACCCACTTTACGAACATTTAAAGCCAGGCTGAAACACTTCGTGTGAAATGACCCATATTTAATGAACCCTGGGTGTGCGACAAAAGTGTGTCAGTGTTTTCGAATATTGAGCACACTGAGATTATCTTACCCAGTAGGAGTAGGGTAGCTCCGGCTATGAGTAATGCGAGCCTGTGGTCGGTGGTCGTTGCCCCCGGAGCTAGCTGGACCAGTCCAACCACCAGTACGACCGCCCCCAGCAACAAACAAACCACCACCGCGTGCAGTCCTGATATCTATGCAGGGACGACACGTTATTATTATTATTATTATTATTATTATTATTATTATTATTATTATTATTATTATTATTATTATTAGCGATAAATGTTATTGCGTCTAAAATCCACAAATCAAGTAAATGTGTAACGCATATTATTATCATGATAACAAAAATAATAATTATTGATATTCCATCAGAGTTCTATGATTTCCCTGTACTAACCGTGAATAGGCTCGTAATTATTATGCACAGCATGCCAAGTCGTATGAACCTAATATTTCATTCCCGTTTACTGACAGACGTAACGCGCGTTTTCCGCATGAGTTATACGCACTTTGCCGCAGAGATAGAGCTCGGGCAGGGGATCCAGGTGGCTGTTGGGTCCGTGAGGGCTGGGAGTCGGTGGCGAACCCTGAGGAGGTGGCATCCATTGGCCACCCAAGTAGAGCTGGCTGGGACGTTTCAGCCTTTTCTCTTGTCTCCTGCGTTCGTGGCGAACAGCCACCGCTGGCATCGCCCCGATCATCCTGCCGATCATTATTTTTACATTTCGTGACAATGTCTTTACTTCGAGAGCGAAAAAATATTTCGTTTGAAAATATGGGGATACACAGAGGGATGGAACTGAGGTTTTGTGTTATCGATATAGTAATATTTCCTGGGCGCTCAGGGGTTTCTACTAGGCTCATGGTAATTTTTACCATATCCATATTTTCATGTGGAAAATACGGATATGAAAAAAACCATTTCACGTATGGAAATAATTATCGGTGTGAAAACATCTTTGGGGGTTTCCGAAAAAAATGTCCTCAAAAAGCGTTACGGCCGCTCGGGAAAAAATGGATTTGGATAAAATGTCCACAAAAACTGTTACGGCCACTTGGGAAAAAATGTGAATTTGGACAAAAGGTCCTCAAAAAGCGTTACGGCCACTCGGGAAAAAAGGGAACTTGGACAAAATGACCTCAAAAAGCGAATTTGGACAAAATGACCTCAAAGAGCGAACTTGGACAAAATGACCTCAAGAAGCGAATTTGGACAAAATGACCTCAAAAAGCGAATTTGGACAAACTGACCTCAAAAAGCGAATTCGGATAGTGACCTCAAGAAGCGAATTTGGACAAAATGACCTCAAAAAGCGAATTTGGACAAAATGAACTCAAAAAGCGAATTTGGACAAAATGAGCTCAAAAGGCGAATTTGGACAGAATGACCTCAAAAAGCGAATTTGGACAAAACGACCTCAAAAAGCGTGACTGATAAAGATGTTTTCACAGAATATTCGTGGGTTACACGCAAATGTTTCGCAAAAAAATATATTTTGTTTGCTACGAAATTCCGGCTTCAATTTTCGAGTTCGCGTGTTGTACGAGACAAACATCGGTGTTTCTTTAGCCCGTTGACGTTGTGTATATACAATCGTTGGTGAGCCCTGGGTACCGGCGAGACCCGGGCTTTTTATTTTGACCGCGCGTTCCCGACGGCCCAATGCACTTCTTGGCAACGCGAGTTCGTGAACCACGAGTCTCTGTGAACTTTGGTGACCTCGGATGACCCCGGCCGGTCGATACGTCACTATAACCCAGCGAGAGAAGCCTGCCAGCCTGTTCCCACTTCCCCCTCGAGCTTTCTCCGTCTCTGTGCCTCATGATATTCACCGTGGAACTGTTGAGTTCCATTTGAAAACCATTTTTTGCAAATTCTAACAAAGCACTCCATATATTAGTTCAGCCACTAAAATACCAAATAAAAAATTCCCCAACAAATTTTACAAATTAGTTCATATAATTCCAATGAAGACACCAAATTTATATTTAGCCTTACATAAATGTATACAAAAAACTAAGAACTTTTATTCCCATTTTCTTGTTACGATTCGACTTATACATCTTAGAAAAAAAAACGCATATCCAAAATTTTATTTCCAAACAATTTTTTTAAATGCACAAAGTGCGCGATATATTCAATAAAAAATTGTCTAAGTCACGAAAAGCTTTTCAGCTTTAGTGAACGCTAATCCTATGATTGGTTTTCTCTGGACTATGCAGAGTGAAAAGCATATTTCTGGTTTGGAAGCAACCAGTTGATCCAACCGGTAGGCCCAGTGACAAAAAAAACCTTCGCTGCTATCCCAAAAGAGCAGAATTATTTCGAATTTCTTCATCATTGAGGTGGAAAAAAAGACCCTATAATAAAAATAAACGCTTTTGACTGACTCGGTCCCCTTAATTAAAAACTCTTTCCCATCTGTCGTTGATATATTCATGGTATCCGAGGCATCACGGGCTCCGTTATGGTTAATTTCACGAAAGCACCAACGGGAATTTTATATCGGCGAGTTTGCGTTCGATATGCGTTGCCAGGGGTAGCCATGCAAATTATTGTCTAGCCTACGGCAGGGGTGTGTCGAGCGCTGTATAGCTCGACCGGCCCTGCTGCTGGATTCTCCTCGGCGTTGCGATCACACGAGCGAGATAGGGTCGAACCTGGCTACGACCTCGTACCGTATTCGTCTTAGCTCCGCTTTCTTAATTTACCATCCTAAGTTAAACAATTATATGAAGTTTATACGAAAGGCTTTGTATACAAGCTATATACGAAAGTGGACATATCGAATGTTCATATATTTTATATAATTTGTATGATATATATCGATATTATATGGTTAAATGCTGCCTATACTTTGCAGAATTTGATAATCGCATGATATCGCATGCGCGATCTAGTCAACAGATTGAATTTGCAACGATTTTTTGGTCTGCAGCAACACATCTTTCGCAACTCAATAGGCGACCTTCTCCACTACGAATGACGTTATTATCTTTTTTTAATTTTTTTATTTTTATTATTTTCTTTTCTTTAAGGTAGTCCCCCTGCTTGCGTTCAACTTCGCATAAATTCGAGAAAATTGAGAGAGAATTGCAAGCACTTCTCGATGGTCTAAAAATCGGAAAAAATTCATACGTATTCAGAAATATGAAAGAATAATTTTCATCGAAAAAAAACTTGGGTCACCGAAATATTTGTTAAACAATTTTTTTTTTCATCAATTTGTTAATAACATTTTAGAATTATTATTATGCCAAATTAATCTTTTCAGTACCTTTAATGTGCATGAATTTTTTCAGATTTTTAGACCGTCGAGAAGTGCTTGCAATTCTCTCTCAATTTTCTCGAATTTATGCGAAATTGAACGCAAGCAGGGCGACTACCTTAAAGGATGTTCTTCATGCTATGTTAATGCTAAATACCATGGTAAAATATTAATAATTTGTGTTTCAAATGTATTAAACCAAAGTATGTAAAAGGGGTTTTCCCGTTGATATAAATAAATAAATAAATATATATGTTTGTTTCTATAATATCATTTTATATAAATTATACTAAATATATGAAAATTCTATACGTCCACTTTCGCATATAGTTGTATACAAAGCCTTTCATACAAACCTCATATACTTTTTCTACTTGGGATAGCGCAAACAACAATTACGTTCCAATGAACCGCAAGCGTATCACTCGAAGGCCTCAACTATTTCGTGCAAAGCTCGCGCAAATTCCGTCAGGCGAAGAACAAAATTGCGTGCGCTCATCCGCCCGTTAAGGTTTACTCGTCACTCGACCTTTTCATCGATTTGCCGAGGGTTCCGGATTAATTATCACGCGATTGTGGATCTCGACTCCGGGAAAATTGAATGTGGGTTAATCGTGGATAATAATCATGGTATCGTGATTAAGGTGAAATATATCTTGGTCTTCATCAGGCCGTACTGGGAATAAAATGGTACATAAATAGCAAGAAGCGATTGAAGCTGATGGGATTTTTTCAATTTTTTACTCCCGATAATAATGTAAAAATATAAAATGAGAGTTAATATAAAACCAATAAAAAGTTCATACAAAAAATGACGAGTAGTAAAGCCCTAGAACAGGGTAGGGATAAAAAACCAACACATACTATATATGCACAAGATAATGTAATAAGAAATATGAATAAAAACCATTTCTAATTTATTTAATTGATAATGAAGTTCATCAATTAAATAAATTATGGCCCTTCAGCTTAAGAAATGGAGTAAGAAAATGAATAAAATCTTACTTTAGAAGAGATAAAAAAAAGTGTCGTTCAAATGAAAATATAATTATTTCGCTGAAGTCGACTTTGATGAAGAGTCAAGAAAATTCTCGCTGCAAGAAGATTATGAAAATAAAAAATATGTACTACATCGTGAAGGGTAAAAAAAAGTATTAATGGAATAGAATAAAATTACTTCAATGGTGTTAGGCTTGAATGAACTTCACACAGATACTCAACAGATTTCACGAATAATATAACTACGCATTTCCTTTCACGGCTACGGTTACATTGCGTGCTTTTTTATCGGCTTTTATCGCGCAGTAAATTATGTCCCACAGGATACCGGCAGGTTTTGTTGCCGCTACGTCCACCGCAATTAGTTCTGCTTTGTGTAGTTTATCTCGCCAGATCTTGGTACTATTACTCGTTTCAACGCCTCCACGCGAGTTGTCGACCCTAATTCACTCTCAGTCGATCGGTAAAAATCTTGTAGACCCTCTCGAAAGACGAATTTTTTTTTAACTACTTCCATTCACCTTGAAGCGTGCCGAAATCAGATGATCAGATGCAGGGAATACAGAAGATAATTCCATCGCAGAGATTCTCAGGTTTGGATAATTTCAATCAGGCTTGTAAATCGCTAAATTTTTTAGAAATAAATTTGATGGTACGATTGGTGTTGTAATTGTCAATAAATAGTAGTAACTAGAAGTAACAAAAATTGTTACTAAAAAAATAATAAAAAAACATATATTGCTATTCCACACAAATAAAAAATTGCGAAAACTCTACAATGGAAAGAAATCGGTGCTTCGTTTTGCTCGATAATAAAAAATAAATAATAGTAACATGGAGTAACGAAAATATTACTAAAAAAAACAGAAAATATTATTCCACACAAATTGAAAAATTGCGAAGACTCGACAATGGAAAGAAACCGGTGCTTCATTTTGCTTGAAATAAAAAATACGAAAATAAAACAAAAGTCGATTTATTGTGAAGTCCATGTCGTAGGTCTGCCAATCAACGGCGCTTGCGGTGTGGGCGAGGAAGATTATTATTTTTGTGCGAAACAATTCAATACTGACGCCACTCACAGGACCTGGACGGGTAAGTTGTTGAAGAAAGAGGAAAAGAGCGAAGCAGCTGTTGGCCGAGGTTCAGGGCGGGATCGTTAAGGAGAATGGCCGAATAATAGCATCGACAAAATTACAAATTTACAGAGCGCTTCATAAAGTTTTATTCTCGAAAAGTCGTGCGTCGAATGTATATATGTGGTACAATAGAGAAATGCGATAAGAAAGCCTAGTCGATAATAATAATAATTAATGACAATAAAAAAATAATAATAGTAATGATATTCCGTATATATCTGGTAGTTTTATAACGGTAGTAAAGAGCAATTCGCCGAAGTTTATAAACATCGATATTCCATGCAGCGACCCGACTTGTTTAATGTATAGTAGGAAAGGGCAACACACGAAAAAAAATGCATTCCGAACGATTGTCTAATTCGAAAACTGCGAATAATTCTCGAAAGAGCGATAATAACATTTTTCAAGATTAAATGATGTTGAAGTTTGCATCGTTGGAATGCAACGAAATTCAGAAAAAAATGAATTCTAATTTTATCGTTTGGGTTAATTAAAAGTAATTTTTCTTCTGAGTTTCGTTGCATTCCAGCGATGCAAATTTCAACATTATAAGATTAATTGTCTCAAATTATTTTTATCCTTTCGAGAGAAGATATTTTACCAGTCGTGTATAAAATTACTCAGTCTTCGAACTGAAAATTATTTTGACTGCATTTTTATTCGAATATTGCCCGGCCCTGATGTTTTCATATATATGTACATTACTGTTTTCCTTCTAAACGCCTTCAAGAACCACGTCGATCATAAGCGTTATTGTAATCAAGTGTTTCGTTATACTAAATACGAAATTAATCTTTGTAGTGACAGATTGAAAGAATACAAAAATTACGCGTTATTTTTAAGCGACCGGTTACGTCGCATTCTTTTTCTTTATATCAGCTTTTATCGGCTACTATATATTCATATGTGGTATATGGATAATGCATAATAATCTTTAGATATTATATAGATCTGCCCGATAAAGTTTTTGATCGTTATAATTCCATTTGTTATATTTACTCGAGCTTTCCACGTTAACGGGAAATCAGGAGAATCGAGAACTTACGAGGTAGAGAATAAACTCGACTGAAATAACACATCCACTAATTGGGCGGAGCGTCGAAACTTTTAACGAAACGTCTGTCAAGAAGAACAACTCGCGTAATTGGGCCAAAAAGTCGAATCTCAAGTGAATATTGTGCGTCGAATTTTCCACGACATTGGTTCCTCCTGCACTCGGAAAAATCTTGGTAGTCCTGGTAACTGTAAGTAACAACTATTAAATCGTACTTCATGCGACTATTTTTTATAGCTACGTTTACTTTCTCCAACTATATTTAAATAGTTAATTGTAACTATGATACTTAATCTGAAAAATATAGTTGAGACTTTTTTTTACCTACGCTTCGTAGTTACCAATACCAGATTTTTCTCTCAGTGAATGGACACGTTTTAACGCAATTCTAAATGACCCTCGTTTCATCGATTCGAGTCCGCTATTAGTGAAAAAGTTAATTTATTTTTGTGACGAAAAACACGCGGGTTTGAAACTGTCGAGAAGACATTCCGAAGCGGTGACACCACAGGTGACAAAGTTTTGACTCGAGACTAGAGAGCTGCTCGTTAAACGCAAACTGAATTCAAGGTACGACATCCCCTTAACTGCCATTAGTGACGGGCTTCAACGGTTCCGGGTTCGCAAGCAATGCCGGAGTCCGATGTATTGTTTATTCGATTATCGCCATTTCTCGTTTCTATCTTTCAGAAGCGCAAGAATGGCGCATTTCTACCGAGCAGGCTTGCGTTGATTAATAAAATTTGCCCGACCGTAACTACGTTACGGTTTTTCTCTGTACTTCCGCGGTCACTGAGTACCGTTCGTTTGTAGCATTGCATCTTCGTGACAACATTTTTCTATAAAAACGTTTCCAATAATGCGAGCATTTTTTCTTTTTCGTTTCCTTTTAACTAAATTTTATTTCGTTACACAAACGGAGCTCGCGTTTTTCGCTGAAAAATGCATATCTCTAGATTTTCATTACGGTATATCGGTATTCATTGTTTCTCTTTGTGCTACGCGTCTGATCTACGTGTAGATGTAATTGAACTACGTACAATCGCATACGAAAGGTAACCATTTGTTTGTATTCCCTTTTCTCGATGTAATTTACAGAGCTCAACCAATGGCGTTGGCTCGATTTTTTGATTGATTTGATGGATGGGTCGTCGATATATATGACGCAAAAACAAGAGCGAAATCAATGGGAAAGGCACTTTCACGCAACTCTTGATGGTAAAACTCAGTCGTTTGACATTCGCGGGTGACGAAAATTATGGGGTGTAAAAGTATCGTTAACAAAAATCGTGGAATGTTCGCGTAGTGTTTTCAACTATCCGGGAGCTGAGAGATTGAATGAATCTCCATGATTTTCGTAGACAGTAATCTTTCGTTTCTTTAAGTGTCTTACTTGCTTAGTGTAAGTACTCATAATCGTATTGTATTTATATTAATTGTTAGATTTATTTTATTTATTTATTTTTAGTTATATTTAGGTGTATATTTACCATATAGAATAAGATTGTTAAAAGAGCTTCACTTTGTCTTTGCGTGAGTCGATTTTTTCTTTGGATCACAGAATGGTAGCGCCCGAGCGTGGCAATTTAATACCTTCGCAGATTTTCGAAAACGATTACGATTTAATGTGTAAAACGGCGCCTCTCAATAAAAAAATAAAATAAAATTTAAAAAAAAACGGTTGAGATATGGTGAAACATCAGGAACATCTAAGATTGTGCTGTGTTATCTCGTTGTGTACGTCCAGCCTGATGATTTTATCGAGAACAACGAATATCGACATTTCGACAGAGTGCGAGAAAAATGATTCGTTTTCGAAAATCTCGGAGTCTAAAGCTAGCGCACGTAGGTAAGTATTCGAGGTAATATAAAATGGAATATAATTCATTACTTTTACATCTAGGCTTATCTTGTACGCGTTACAATTAATAACTGCAATAAATAAATCGTGTAGTTGGACATTGGACGATCGAGGATTCGAGCTTAACACGCGCGGAAATAATACAATATTATTCGTAATGCTATAGTTGAACTATAATAAGTACTTTAATTAGGTTTTATTAAACCGGAATTGCGAGTCGATCAATTTTTACGTCCCATGACAAAACCTTTTGCATACAGCGTGCAAAGGTATCTCGCATAGCTCACGAGGTCCCCAAACTCCCGCAAGTCATATTTTATCGTTTTTCTCCAAATGCTATTCGACCCGTTCAGTTTGCCAGACTGTCGTTTTACCGACACACATAATAATGTGTCGTTCAATAGGGTGAATTATTGGGGGAGATACAGATATACGACTTGCGCGGGACCATTTCCATAAATACATGCGAGATATTCCCACCGCGTATGCTTGATATTCTTTCTGGCGTTCAACATTGTCCTTCAGGATCATTTGAACACATTCAAGAGCGTATCTGCTTGTCTACATCGGGACAATCCGTCATTTACACTCGATTGCATCGAACTCCGTTCTTATTTCTCTTTATTTTCAGACCATTACGTCAATTGCCACTACCAGTCTTTTCGTACATTCATATTTGATCACCATTATATTTCGCGTGTCTTTTCTTTGCTTGGCGGATCTCCTTTCGCCTTCATGATTTCAGTTGACATTGAAGTTTGCATCATTAGAATGCAACGAAATTCAGAAAAAAAGATGAATTGTAATGAATCCAAATGATGAAGGGCATGAGAAAAAAAAATCGTGCCCTCAGTTGCGATGGTTATTTTTTATACCTATTTTCATCATTTGGATTAATTATAATTAATTTATTTTTTTAATTTCGTTGCATTCCAACGATGCAAATTTCAACATCACGATTTCAGACTATGATGTGGATTTGTCGTCGCCTCGACGTTGCGGACTGCGTTGTCCACCTCGAATTTTAGCAAGTAATGAGTATGTTTGCAATGGCAAATAATTCATACACACTTAACGACTAGGCGATTTCTTCGGACAGAGATTTTTCGATTAAATTAGTGATATCCGAGCGAAAGACCGAAGTTCAAGTTTCTCCATCGATTAATCGTTCTTCGTTTCGTCGCCACCGATCCGGCTTTGTGGCTAGAATCTCCGCTATTCTTTCTACTCTTCCATCCTCGAACAAATTGTTCTTGGTCCTTAGATTACCTTACAAGTAAAATCGTAAGTACGCCGTACTAGTTACTTATCCGGCGTCCTATACAGACGCCATCTGGTGCTTCGCGTACGTAACATTCAAGATTTTTCTTACACACCGATGTCAGACGATTAGAGATTTTGTTAATTTGTATGATGTTGAAGTTTGCATCGTTGGAATGCAACTAAATTCAGAAAAATAATTAATTCCAATTAACCCAAATTATGAAATTAGATATAAAAAGTCATCATAAAAATTAGTTGCTATGATGACTTTTTATACCCAATTTCATCATTTGGGTTAACAAAAAGTAATATTTTTTTCGGAATTCCGTTGCATTCCAACGATGCAAACTTCAACATCATTAATTTCTTTTTTTTTCGTTTTTCCTTCCATTATCGTTTATCCCGTATATAATATGAGATCGAGGAACAAGTTGATCTCAATCCCACAGCTAGTATATTTGAAAAGTAGAAACATTTCTGCGTAATCGCACCGCGTGCTGTTCACACGTCTGTCGCTATGGTCGTCATTCGCTAGAGGATAAATCCGCGATAATCGTTCGGCTCGTATACGTGAAAACCTGACTGACGATATGTCCATTGTTTTGTGATTCCCGAATGCATGACTCCCTCGTCCAACGACAAAGTGACTTTGATCGCTCGAGGTGCGCACGCTGAAGTCTTTGTCCAAGTTTTCCCAATTTTCCAGACCCTTCAAGCCGGCCTCTCGTGCAAATTCGCGTCTCTCTCCAGGCTTCAGACTCGCGCGTTACGTTTGTCGCCGGCGGCGAAACTCTTTTGTGCAATTTTTCCAATGCTCGCCACGCCAAGCGAATCTCTCGTGCATCCTTAGTTCGTTGGTTCGCTTTGTCGGAAATCTCCGGTGGCGTCGTAAAAGCATCGAACTCCCTGGAAGGCTCTTTCAAACCGAACCCCCCCCCGAGTCTCTCAAAACGACCTCTCGTTTATGCATTCACGGAAGGCCAATTCCAAAGATGATTAACGTTCCTTCCCGACCGAGGCACACGAGACAATTACGTCCCTTCAACCCCGGTTTGTCTCAATCACGGTGACAATGTCGGAGCCAGCTTTCTCATCACCAGAGCAACTTGGTCCAGGGGCTTCCAAACACGAGGGTTCCAACTTTTCGCTCCCGCAGTCATCAATCATTCGTGCCCATTTGGAATGCGAAACAAAAAAAAAACCGGCAAAATTCGCCGGGGCGCTCAGGGAATGTCAATCCTTATGATTAGCCGCTCGTGAGGAAGGTCAGCGGGTGTCGCCCGCGGCGATCCGCACGTGCGTCGCGAATGTATCCGTAATTCCTCCTCCACCTGGGCTTCCCTCTAATTCCTCGTCGGATGCACGTAGATCGGTCTGTGCTCCTGATGATGATGATGAGAGCTGTGATTCCCATTGTGCTTGTAGTGCTTGGAATTTCCGTGCAGAAGTTCCCGCGTCTCGCTGGGTGAGCCCGGGCTGAGGCTGTTCGTGGTGGAGGTCTCGACCCGGTCGCTGATTATCTCCTCCTCGGTGATCTGCTCGAGGAACAGAGCCGACTGAGCCGTCTGATGGTCGCCATTGGCGACCGGAGGCGGCGAGTAAGCCGGCGGTGGACTCCTCGGCGGTGAGCTCGACGTTTTTTCGCTCTGCACCTCGATCGAGCTGCACGACGTGACGGTCTTGAGTTGTCGGACCTTACGAGCGTGTCGGGTCGTCAGTCCACCCGTTTCCACGTCCCTTTCGAGCCTGTGACCCGATCTCGACCTCGTCAACTGCCTCTGAACGTATTCCTCCAGGTCGTTTTCCTCCTTCTTCGCGATTATGCGATTCAGGATGATGAGGAAGAAGCCAACGATCACCGCGAATATTCCTGTGGCGACCAACTCGTTCCACCAACCTCCGGTGCTTTTGGAGCTCCAGGTCGCCAAATCCCCAGGCAGAAGGCCGCTCACCAGCAGGAAACCACCGAGTACCAGGAAAACTACGCCTATGTGGAGCATCCCGATGGACGTGACGACTTTCGAGTCGAGCATCCCCTGGCCGGCGGCCCGATGGACCTGGGCGCGGTGCGGATGACGTGGGTGATGATCCAGAGAGCCGGTCGAGGCTCGCGGCGAGGTCAGACCGCTCTCACCGCTCTGGACGCTGTAACGACGTTCGCGGGCGCGCTTCTGCTCGTCCCGACGCTTACGCTGACGCTTGATGGCCAGCGCCGAGTGCAATCCAACCGCGTGCATCCTGCAACACCGGAAATCACAGGTTGCTCAGTAAGCCTGACACACAAATGATTTTGGTGATCATTTATCTTTCTCTCTCTCTTTCTCTCTCTTTCTCTTCCACGCTCCCCCCAAATTCTCTCTCACTCTCTCGCTCTCTTTTCTACTCTATTTATGATGAAGTTTGCATCGTTGGAATGCAACGAAATTCAGAAAAAAAATTATTCTAATTAACCCAAATGATGGAATTAGGTATAAAAGGTTATCATAGATACTAATTGCTATGATGACTTTTTATACCTAATTTCATCGTTTGGGTTAATTAGAATTAATTTTTTTTTTTTAGTTTCGTTGCATTCTAACGATGCAAACTTCAACATTATCTCTATATTCTGTCTCGACACTAATTTGAAGGGTAATTAACATAAATTTGCGAACAATTTTGTCTCTTTCGTTCCAATACTTTTTTTTTTCTCTCCTGATTCTAATTGTCAGGAGTTACTGTGACAAATCGACGAATCTCGTCAGGGTTTACTTCACGGTCTCGGGGTTGCAGGATGCACGGCGACGTCGGTATTTTACTGTAGACTATACACGGCGTGTTTTGTCTTAACGCTCGGTTTCGCTTTTTGTATCATCGTTCCTGATAGTCGCGAGGCGAAACTCGGGCTTTTTACCTTCGTCGGGTTTCACCCTCGCTGCCGGCGCCCTCGCCGAGTCGTTCGTGCGGCCAGCTGAAAATATATATTACTTCTCGGGAATATATAGCGAGGAGGAATTCTGGCGCGCTAGCAAAATGAGCATTCTCGACCATCGAGTCCACGCTGGGAGTCGGTGCCATTTCCTCGTTCCACGTGCGCACGGAGCTTTTCTAAAGGCCGTTTCTTTGTGCGGTAGAAAAAAAGAAAAAGAAAGAGGCGAGGCACCAATCGCTCGTCGCAATATTACTGCACGGTTCGAGGAAGAAAAAAAGGAGAGTTCGACCCTCGTGGCTTCTCACGTCGAAGACACACTCTAGTTTTATTGAAATTTGTCAAAGTTGTGAAATACATTCGCGTGAATTAAGGTCTCGCCAAATGTAAGTATTCAGAAAAAATTTCGAACACTTATCGATGCGACAAAAATCTGAAAAAATTAAGCTCGTCGAAGGTGCTGAAAAGATTAATTTTGCATACCAGCAGTTAAAAATGATTTATTATGTTTTATGTATATTTACGCATTTTTTCAGAATTTTTATTAATTTTTCATAATCATGTACTTAATTTTTTTTTTATTTAAAAAGATGTGAGAAAAGTCACGAATTTTGGATGGGTATCTTTTATATAACTACCCATTGCACTTATGGAGTCGCCGGACAAATCGTCAAGTAGATTCGGAAAAACAGGCTCAGACATCTGAAAAAATGTAACTTTCATAAATCAGACAACATTCTGAAAAAAATCGTACATACTTAAAAAGAATGTCCAAATAATTTTCACTTGGAAAAAAGTTAAGTTGACAGGTGATCTGTTGAACAATTTTTTTTCGTCAGTTTGTTAATAACATTTTGGCATTATTATTATGCAAAATCAATCTTTTCAGTACCTTCAATGTGCTTCTCTTTTTTCAGATTTTTGTCCCATCGAGAAATGTTCGAAATTTTCTCGGAAACTCAGATCGCTTCTACATCCTTAAGATATACGTCTAGATTAAAAAAAGAACACCTTGCAGCAGCGATTTACATATTTATCTCGTGTACTCGAGGCGCACAGGTGAACACAACGAAGATGTCAGGAATTAAATCGGGAGATAACGAAGCCCCTCGTGTTTGATCTCAGTATAAGCCGGGTCGAGCTCTTCTGCTACTGGAACACTCGAGGGTTATCTGCCTCGAGTACGAGAGGCAGAAGAACCGCCGGCCTCGGTAACCCGCAAACGGGGAAATCCGAAGAGTTAGTCGAAGTGAGGCGAGGCGTATAGCTGGAAATTTTTATACTTTACGTTTTTTCTCTTTTCTTTCAGTCTGAAATGTGGGTCGAGTTTCTATCAGCGCTTTCGTAGTTACAGCTCGCACAAGAATTCAGGCCTTTCGGGCAGTTCTCGTCCCTCTCGAATGTTGGGCGCCTCTTTTTTTTTCGTAATTTTCGTATTGCTCCTAATTCGCTGTGTCTGAAACTCGATTTATGTTGCGTAAAAAAAAGTATTTGATTCGTATCAATTGAACTTAGGTGGTGCCAATTTGATTTACTTTTGTCTGACGGAATTTATTTTTCGCCAACGCGATTTATCTTCTGTCGTGTTTATTTCCAGCCAGCTTAGTTTATTTCTCGTCAAAAAAAATTTTTTTTGCAGTGTAATTTTTTTTACGCATTAAGGTTCGAATTTATGGTCCCAAGTTTGAACTCAAGTTCCAATTTAGGCTCTATCTTGAATGCAAACTTAAGTACGAATTTAAGTTGGAACTTCAGCATATTCCCCTTTTAAGTTCGAACTTAAGTTTGAACTTAAGTTGGAATTAAAAAAAAAAACAAGTTCGAATTTAATTTTAGTTTTGCTCTTCATTCTTTGTCTCTGCAACCCGATTTATGCACTAAGAAAAAACATATTTGGTTCGTGTCAATTAAACTTAGATTGTGCCAATTTATTTCACTTTCGTCCTTCTGCATCTATTTTTAGCCAACGTAATTCGTCTCTAGTCGAATTTATTTTTATCCATGCTGAGTTTGTTTTCAGTCAACTGGACGTTTTTTCTCAGTGCAGAACGCTGTGAACGAGATTGTCTCGTCGTGGGAGTCCCGCGCCGGTGATTAATCCAGGTTTCCGGTAACCTAAGTGCGGTCGGGAGAAAAGAACAACCCAGAGAATAACCTCGAGAAAATGGGAGGAAGAAGGGAGAGCATTGTGATGCGAGGGCTTTTATTGTTGCCTGGCGTCGCTGCGGTATTTCGTCTCTCGGAAGGCCGACCAGCTCGTGTAATAAATTTCTCGTTATCTCTTTTGCTTTCCACGACAGGAATCGCGTCACGGACAGCTACTTAGGGAATGCTCAGAGGGGCGAGTGAGCTTCGCATTTTCGTCACACACTCTGTGCACTACGACGCGAAAAGGTCGCACGGATTCGCAGAGTTCATTCTGATGGAAAGTAACAAGCGCTGTTCTGAACGCAACGGATTCGCAGCAGCCCTCGACCAGAGTTGTAAATCCCTAATTTTTATTGAAATAAAATTCATGGTATTGTTGGTTTTGTAATCATGTTTTTGTAATAATAACTCGTAATGATTATAATACGATGTGCAAACTTTTAAATAGGAGCAAGAAATATTAATTTCCAATAAAACTTGGAAGGTAATGTTATTGAAAAAATGGAGAAATACTGTTAATGCATTGCGAAAATAATGGAGGACTTTGCTTGCCCATTTTTCTCCCAATTTCTCCAAAAATTTAATGAAAAATTCGATTTTTCTTACGATTTTTCTTAACGATGACCGTAAAATTCGATTTTACTGTCATCGTTATAAAATCGCAACTGCCCTCAATCCGAGGTACGAATGCAAATACCTGGCAGGTTGAGTATATTTTCAAATGCCTACCCAAAATTCGGCGAATAAAACGAATGAGGCCTTTTGAAAACGTATGAATGCAGCCTTCGCTAAAGCTTTGATGATAAAAAAAGCCTGTGGAAATCGACCCCACTGACCCGATATCTCTGCCCCTTTCGCGCTAATTTGCCCGACTTTTTCTTTTTCATCCCCCAGCCTCGATGGCTGTAATCGCACATCGCGTTGTGATTTTCGAAATCCGTTCGCTTTCGAGGGAGATTAAAATTTTGCGAAACGACGTCAGTGAAATCAATCGCACGGGAGGTCAGCGGAGTCACTTTCATGATGCCATTTTTTGTTCCATTCGCAGCGAGAGGATTCTCAAAAAAAAAAAAATAATAATAATAATAATGCGACGGCAAGAGCTGTGTGTGCCTTACACGTGGGCGCATGGACGAATGTGCGGTAGCCACGTTTATACGCAGGGATGATTGCAAATGGTACGTGAATACTTTATAAATAGCTCGCGCGCCTGCCGTACAGCACATTGACGGTACAATAACAATGGAGGATTAAAAAGTCTCGGTGCAAATTATTGAACTGCCGCAGCTCGTAAATAGTAAACTCTAGGAACAAACATGACGAAAATGTGAACCGACTAGAAAGACAGTCACGGAAATCGTGCGATGGTAACCGCGATTGGTGACTACATTTTTTTTCACTATTTCTTCTTTTCGTTAATCACTATTTTATAGTTGACTATTTTATTGTTCACATAACCGAAAAAATAATGGATGTAATGACATATTTTTTATAGTTACCATTACTATAAAAATTGAAAATCGTCATTTTCCAATTACTGTTGGCCAATTTTTTTATAAGTTTTTTTAATAGCAACTAAAAAAATCTAGGCGAATTTAGCGATCCTTCGCACCCATTTTGCTTTTCTTTTCTCATCGCCGTACATACTCAGATGGATCGCAGCATTGTACGAAGCTATTTTTTTACGTCGAAGGCTCTTTTCCCTTCTCGTTGCTTCGATAAATTTCTTCCCTTCACGGTACGTCACGTGTCCAACGAGCCGTGAATTAATCGGCCTAATCGATTATCCGTCATTCACCCACCCCCTGATTCTCTCCGTGTCATTCCACTCTAAGTAAGGGAATGCTAAATTTCTCGTGTTAGCAACTGAGTGAGACGTGTGGAGCTAAAGATTGCAGTATTTTTGCGAAGGCTTTTCAAAAGGGGGACCAGGTCTAGCGCTTTGTGTCGCTCGTAATTAAGCATGTAGGGTCTTCGGCTACGCGTTCTTTTTTTTTTGCTTCCTCCCGGTTAGCAAAAAGGTTCATTTTCGAGGTTGTAAAAACAGGCGGGTCGTTAAACGCGACGTGACACACATTTCTAAAAAAAAAAATGGAAACTGTGTTTAACTACCTAACAGGTTAACGAAGTCCTAATTTGCTTCTGACACATCCAGCACCCATAAAAAACATGCATGGAACAATTTCTTCTATTAATGTAAAACGCAGTTGCTGCCTGAATTTTTGTGCTTTGTTGACGTTCGCAGAAAAAAGAACATATGTACGATTATCACATTAAGCTTTATTCATAGAAATCAGCAAAGCGGTTTTAAGGAAAGGGGAAACTTCCATAAGTGCAAACAACCATAATCGGAGACTTCATCTGTTTTGAAAAAAAAAAAAAAAAAAAAAAAAAAAAAAAACTTACGTCATGAAGAACTGAAAAACGAATGATGTAACATTTTTTTTTAATCCAAAAACGTTCGGCATCGTCTAAATAATCCTGTACAATTTTTGTTACCGACCGAGCGGGTTTCACCTCCCCTTAAAACTTGGATTTTTCACCGTCGACCCAGTTCACGTATGAATGTTGTATTAAAGCTATATTTTCATGGATCGTCGGGGAATGAAGTCGTCCGAGAAATTCCAAGAACGCGGATATGAGAAGCACGTGGGGGGCAGTCGGAGTGACTGCCGGATCGATGGGACTTGGCGGTACAATGGTGATGCCGATCGAGCTGGAGTTGTTCAAGCGTCGTCGTGTGCGCGACTCGACCTGGGTGTCTGGACGTAGAATAGAAATTCTGGGAGAACTTTTAAAGCATTTTTTCGTCACCCGCATCGACAAAAGCTATGCCCGAGTTTATGCGCTATTTCAGAAACTTTTCCGCGCTCATAAGACATATTTCCCGCACGGTCAGCCGACACCGAAGAATTCCAGACGGGAAGCTTCAGAAAAATTCTCATCTCTGTCCTTCTGCTCTCCCATTGACCTTTGTCCTCATCTCGAAGCCTTCGAGTTCGACTTCGCGGATAGCATTGCGTGTCTCAGCCTCAGCAAATCGTCGTCCCACGAATGCGGGAGAGCCGCGTGCGTGATCCGAACGCTCAAGCGTCTCTTCGTACCCTCGCACTTTGCAGACTAAGGTCTTCGCCACGTGGAACAAACAGACGTCCCATTCCGCGGCAAGAAGCTCTTCGGGACAAGTGAATCGCCTGGTGGTACCGGCCAGTTCTTGCGATATTATTAGACCGACGTGGATTATTGCCTCCCGAATAATTCCGAGTGGAGGAAACAGTCTCCAGGCCGAAGGTTTTCGTCGCTGCAAATTTGTGGATCCTTGTGGGCGATTTGCAGGTTCATTTGGGATCTCGTCTGTTGAGGAAGAAATTACCATTTGCGTGAAACTGTGAACAAATGTTTGTATAAATGAAAATAGCAAAACAGGAATAAATCCCACGAATTATAATTGCAAAACAGGAATAAATATAATGATGAAGTTTGCATCGTTGGAATGCAACGAAAATAAAAAAAAATTCATTCTAATTAACCCAAACGATGAAATTAGGTATAAAAAGTCATCACAGCAATTAGTATATATGATGACCTTTTATACCTAATTTCATCATTCGGGTTAATTAGAATGAATGTTTTTTTTATTTCGTTGCATTTCAACGATGCAGACTTCAACATCATGAATAAATTCCACAAATGATAATTGCAAAACAGGAATAAGTCCCACAAATGAGAATTACCAAAGAGGAATAAATCCCATAAATGATAATTGCAAAACTGAAATAAAGCCCACAAATTATAAGAATTGACAGAGAATCTCTGATGACAAATAATTTTCCATTTGCTGTTAGCTGACGTCACTGAAATGTTACCAGATGGCTAATAATTGTTCGTCGATTTTTCTTAGGTTGTGTGATCTTTTCTACTAAATTTCTTCTTCTTCCACTTCGTGAGTAGAATAAACCTTGAAGAAACACGAAGCTATATCGGAAGAGAATTGATTTGCTCTGTTCGTTGAATGTATTGGGCCAAAAACACGCTGCCTCTAGGTTCCACCGTCTATTTCAAGAGACCGTTGCACACCTTTGTGCGCTGGTTACGTCGTTTCGGCCGCATGTCAGAGCGAAGAAGTACAGCTGTATATGCGAGTTCATCTGGCCTCGGCTGGGATCCCCAGCCCGATAACTATCCGATGGAAGCTCTTCATTGTCTTCGGGATGCTCGCTCGAGACGAGCTACTCGGGGAAACTCGGGGAACTCCACAGATGACGCGATAAATTTCACGTTTGCGTGATACCAGTGGAACACGTGGCTGCCTGCAAACAAGCGTATGACAGACCCTAGAGGGATGAATTCTGCGACCTGATATTTTCGCCTCCCTCGACAGTCAGCTAAGTGGAAGCCAATCACAAAAATACTGCACGAATATATGAGGATTCCTTAGCTGGACTCACCATTAGTTTAGTATTTCTATAATGAACGGAACCGCTGCTAGCTCAGTCCTATACCAAAATGAACCCTCGATGGTCACGGTAACCCCAAGCGCAGTTTTAAGCTAGAATTTCTATAAGTTGTTGGCGGTCAAGGCGACTCGACTGTTTTCTAATGGTGTTTTGGAGTTCCCTCTGTAAGTACAGACTAAGGTCGGATGAATTGTCACAGCAGTTGCGTCGTGGCAGCCGATCGAAAAAATGGGGACTTCTTCGGATGTCAGAATAAATACCTTTTTTGAAACGACCACTATGGCGCTATTTTTTACCTTAAAAAATTAAATTAAATTAAAAAATGTAATTACATTTTTTTAATTCAAAATAAATTTTTTAAAAATAAATTAAATTTTTAGAAATTACATTTTTTAAATTAAATTAAATTTTTAGAAATTACATTTTTTAAATTAAATTAAATTGGGGGTCCCGTTACGCACGGTATATCAACGACACGCTTGTCGCTGTCAGTCCGCAAACCTTCGGCCTTTATTAATATCAGGCACACATAGTCCAGTGCAGTGCCCTACCCAGTGATTGAATTGAACACGGTGCTCCTTTTAAGTGAAAAATTATTACCCACAAGCTGTGCAGTAGACAATTATCGCCAAATAAAAATCGTGCTCGCTCCGAAAGAGGTTAGATTCCCTCACCACCTGCCACGATGCTAGACGGAGGCTCGGAAATCGGCACTGATCTCGAGTTGGATAAGGGGTCACCGATTTTATCGGCGACAGGCAATCCGCAGCACCCAACTACACCGGATAACAAGAGAAAAGTAGGGCGCCCATCCAAAGCTGAATCACTGCACAGAGGGAGATCTGACTCATGCGGTAATCTAAAGGAAATCCTTAAGCGAAAAAGATCTGAACTGGAGCTCGATATAATGGATAAACTACAATCCGCAACCGCCTTCAAAAAAAGTAACTTGATAGAGCGCTCCCCTCAGAGGCAAAAACCACCACGCGATCTGTCGACATCGGAAATACAAGAGGACCATGCTGTCTCTCTCCCCGCCCCCGAGCTGTCCGAGGCAAAACAGACTGCTGCCGACGATTATTTTCCAGCTATGCAAATGTCTACGGCCGAGGCCGTTGGTCAAACAGTTCCTAACTGCATAAAATTGCTTATGGACCAAATTTTGGCGATGAGAGCAGAAAGCAAAAGCAGACTTGAGAAAATAGAAACAGATATTGCAAAAGTAAAGGACTCCGCGGACACAAACTTCCAGAAGCTAAAAAAAGAAATAAGGGACGATCTAGATAAAAATTCTTCACAATTACAGTGCTCGTTGCAGGCCGTGGAAAAAAAATTTTCCACGAAGATCGAAGTGCTCGAAGCAAAAATCGAGGAAAACAACCCAAGGGAAGAAATACGCGCATTAAGTGACAGAGTTGCTCTACTCGAACAGCGTCCGAGCCCCCCCCAGAAGGCAGCCGGTGAGGAAATTGAGTTTCTAAAGAAGATAATTGACAAGCAAGAAAGAAGCTCACGAAGAAATAACATCGTCATTAAGGGCCTCGCGCGCAAGACGAACCTGGCCATCCTCGATGTCGAGAATTTTTTACGAGAAGAATTTAATATAGACAACGCCGTCGTCGAGGTTCGGGTAGTGGGGAAAAACGCAAATATAATCATCGTAAAACTGATCAGCTCGGAGTTCAAAGACGACATAATGCGCACAAAATCCAAACTTGGGAATAAGCAGATTTACATCGATCAAGATCTCACTCCTGCGGACCTCGAAATCCAGAAAGCGATCAAGAAAAAGGCCCATGACTTAAAAGCCGAGGGAAAAAGCACCAAAATAGGGTACCAAAAATTGAAAGTCGACGGCGACTGGCTCTACTGGAACCGAAACACAGGCAGCCTCGAAACCAAGTCAACCAAGCCGACACGTAGTACACAAAACTCCCTTAGCCAAGGCAACGACGCTCCAAGCCAAAAAAACTAGATAGTTTCAAGATTGTTTTCTGGAATGTGCAAGGCATCTCTAATCTGTCAACAAATGTCATCCAGGATGACATTGTTGTCGGCTGCTTCTACGAAACGTGGTGCACGTCAGCCCAGTGCGGATCCCTGCCAGCCCAGATCCGAAATTACTACAGCGAGTGGTCCCCTGCTACGAGGGATAAATCGAGAGGAAGAGCAAGCGGTGGCCTCGTCACCACTGTGAAGAACCAATTCAAAGTGCATCTCGTCGACCGGTCTCCGTGGTGGTGTATCGTGCGAATAATATGTGACGGCAAGTGCGTGATAGTGGGTTCCTTCTATGCCAGCCCCGCGCTAAATTTATCAGTTGTATTAGACCTTCTCAGCCCCATACTAAATGATATTGTACTCAGGTTCCCGGATGATATTATAATCTTAGGAGGTGACTTTAATGCGCGTCCGCCAGTCAGTGATAACATACCGTCAGAATTGTTTGAGGACACGCTACTGCACGAGGAGAGGCTTTCACACGACAAAAATACTAATGCTAGCGGCCGTATTTTGTTAGATTTTATGTGTGAAAACAGCTTTGTCTTATTAAATGGGCGAACCTGCGGAGATCGACCAGCACAATATACATTCTCGAATAAGAACGGCGCGAGCACGATAGATCTTGTATGGGTTATTTCTTCAAAACTCGAGTGCGTGCAGGATTTACAGGTAGGCGACAACCTTGTAGGCTCCGATCACTTCCCTGTCACCTTAGAATTAGCCAGTGTTTACTCTCGAGCGAGTGAGGACGAGCCTTTGCCGCCTGTCTACGCTAATAGCAATAAGCTTATATGGAAAAATGACTGTCGAGAGCAATTCCAAAACAGTATGAATTTATCGCCGCACATTTTTATAAACTTCTATACTGCCTCGGTAGACAAACTACAAAATAATTTAAACATTGCCATAAAAAAAGCAGCCCAGTCAGTCGGGAGCTTAAAACAAAACAAAAAGCATCCGTCAACCTGGATACACAAAAAATGGTTCGATGATAAATGTAATGCCATGAGAAAAACTGTAATTAGCCAATTGAAAATTGCCAGAGAGGCGAACTTTGAACAGATAGAATTAGACGAATTCCTAAAATGTAAAAAAGAATACAAATTATTACTTGCTAACAAAAAGAAAGATTATGCGACTGAAATAACTGAAAGATTTGCAAATGTTAAAGACCCATCGAATTTTTGGAAGGTTGTGAAGAGTTGTAGGCCCAAATCACGACAAACAAATGGCCCTTCGATCTCCATATGGAATGACTTTCTCAAAGATATGTACCCCTCTAGAGCTCTAACAAACAAAGCCTTTCTGGGCATACATGATCCTCTCTTAGACAGAGAAATAAGCATCGGGGAACTTCAAAAATGCATTTTAAACTTAAAAAATGGAAAAGCCCCTGGAAATGATATGGTGACTAACGAATTCTATAAAGCTCTCCCGGAGGGTTGGATATCATACCTTTTAGCAATGTTCAACAAAATATTAACCAGTGAAGAAATACCTCAGTCTTGGTGCAAAGTTGTGATATGCATGCTTCATAAAAAAGGCAATCACCTTGATCCACTGAACTACAGAGGCATCGCACTTGTCAACGCTATTACAAAATTGTTCATGCAAATTCTAAACGACAGACTCACAAGGTGGACTACTAATGCCGATACCATCCCTGAGGAACAAGCGGGCTTTAGGAAGGGCAGAGGCGTCGCAGATAACTTATACGCACTCCAAACTGCGATTCATCTGAGGCTTAGACAAAAGGGCGGCAAAGTTTACGCACTTTTCGTAGACTTTAGAAGAGCTTTCGACTCGATCCCCCAAGAGAAACTCTGGATAAAAATGCACCGTCTAGGTATCAGCTCTAAAATGATCAGAATACTAAAAAAACTATACGACAATGCAACGATGCAAATAAAAACAAAAAGCGGTCTTTCAGATACAGCCGATGTAAGCGAAGGTGTCCTTCAGGGCGAAGTCCTGAGTCCCCTTTTATTTATAATATACATCTCGGACATTATTGCATACTTTAGAAACGCCAATTTGAGAGGTATAGATATAGATGCTCATAAGGATTTACTCATGCTGCTATACGCTGACGACCTAGTAATTCTGGCGCACTCTCCCGTTGATTTGAGAAAGAAATTGATCATTCTGGCCGAATACTGCAATGAGAACGGTCTGACGGTAAATACCACAAAAACACAGATAGTAGTATTCAGGCAGGGAGGAAAACTTGGCGAATCCGGCAAAAAATTCTCATACAACGGGTTACCCGTGCAGGTTGTAAACAAATATACGTATCTCGGAGTAATATTTTCTTCCTCGGCACTAGGGCTTCTCGCCGCGGAATCAGCTGTTTGCAAAGCCAGAATTGCTACATCGTCCGCGCTGTCAATGCTAGCCGCCGCCAAGGCTGACTCGTGGGACGGGGTACAAAAAATATTTCGTAGCATGGTGGCATCTACGCTGCTATACACGGCGCACATATGGGGGCTAAGATACACGGCTACTTTGGAAAAAGGCGAACTAGACTTCCTGAAGAGATACCTCCACCTACCCAAAAACACGCAGAGCTGTGCCACCCGCCTCGAATTGGGCGTCATTAGCATCGTCAAAGACATTATCAAGGCCGCTATAGGCTGGGTTATAAACATACTTAAAATGGATGAGAACCGACTTCCAAAAATATGCTTTAATCGACTATTGTCACTATCTATGGCGGAACAGGTGGATTGCAGATATAACTGGGTCTCGCAACTAAAAAACGCATTGTCTGGAACTAACTGTAATGACTTATGGACAAACTTAGACAGCAGGTATTGGTTAGCAAGAAAAAATGACATCCTAATGCTACTTGAACAGCGCCTCAGAATGGGTGATCTCACCAAATATAATAGGTCAGACGCTTGCCAGTTACGCCTCCCCAGAGACATCACGGACAATTTCGAGAAATTTTACCCGCCCAGATGTAGGATCGATTTAATCCGTGCGAAAGTACAAGTGAGATTAGCATCTAAGTATACAAAGCGATTTATAATTGGTAGTCACTTATATTTGATTGACCCAGAGCAAATATGCCTTTCGTGCAAGCTTAATTCAAAGGAAAGCTACATGCACATCCTATTTGACTGTCCAACTTACGATGCCTTAAGACGCCACTATTTGGCCCCTAGTCTTAATCCTATACTAAGCGACGAGGAAAAAGTTGTACAACTACTAGGCCAAAACGATACCAAATCAATGAAACTATTTTTCTACTATATGTTAAACTGTTTTAGAATTAGAGCATTTCTCCTATGCGACTAAGACCAGTTTGATGATAAACATTTCATGTTATAACACACGGTCCCCCTGCATTATGAATCTATGTATTCAAATGTATGCATAATAAACAATATATATATATATAAATTAAATTAAATTTTTAGAAATTACATTTTTTAAATTAAATTAAATTTTTAGAAATTACATTTTTTTAAATTAAATTTTTGAAAATTAAAATAAATTTTTTAAAATTAATTTAAATTTTGAAAAGTTAAATTAATAAAAAGAATCCTTTTATTTGGAGAGTATCATCCTAAAATGTTATAAAAAAAATTTTAGATTGTAAGATTTAATGGATTTCTAACTGCGTAAGACACTTGCAGACGTCATGAAAATCTGTGATCCTGGACAGAAAAATGTCCGCCCCGGTCAACGCTCCACAAGGCTACCGGGCTCCTGCGGAATCTTCAAGGAACGGAATTGCGCAGTGGAAATACGAGCGCCCTGGAACCATCGATCTGACACCTGATGGTCGTTGCTTCGTGTGGAAGTGCCTGGCTTCCTAGCTGCGGTCCCGGGTTTGCACAGGGGCGTTTCTATTTTATCGCTCCATTGCCCTATGCTGGCGAGACGTCATTACCGCAGCGAAAATGATCTCGATGGTCTGCGACCTTCCGCCTTAGTGCTGGATCTCAATGGCGAGGTGGTTGCTCGCGACAAGACCTCGGGGACTTCAAGCGACAGGCACAACACGCAAAGGATGACGTCATCGCCTTTATTCGAAAATCTGCTGTTTCCTCAATTCCGTCCGGGCTGTGATACTCGTCATGGTGACTGGACAGCATGCTGACGGCCAGCAAGGCAATTACATTTTTTGCATCGGTGTTGATAGACTTCCGATTCCCTTGGAAATTATCTGGAGTCAATGCGGAGCCAAAAAATGGTTGAATTAAAACATAGTGTAACGAGTCCCTTTCCTCTCCGTATTCTTCCTTTCCTCCCGGCACTCCATTTACCCAAATATTACACGTGACTATTTACCCAAATTCTTCTTCTACGCCCCTTTTTATTACCTTTTTCCCACAGATACCTCCTTACGGCCCACTTGGATGGTTCATCGCCCTTTCAGGAATCCAGTCACACATCTGCCTGTTTTCGTGTAGAAGCCTCCAGACTCTTCCCCAAAATTCCTCCCCACTATCATCATTTTCCCATCGTTCAATCCCATATTAAAGCGCCTCCTGCGATATGTCTTTAGTCAGTAAGTCACGGAAACTCTGCGCGACACTCTTGCGCTGCCAGATTTTGTACTCAGAATAAATGTCTTGAGCAGTTCAATAAAGTGTTAACCGTTGTTAACAGTTGGCTACTCGATATAAGAAAAATAATTTCCCAAATTATTCCTTCGCGACATCACAAGAGATTAACACCAAAACATAGATAACTATTTATTTAAAAAGTTTGATTACAGTCTGAGTTCCACAGCGGGCGTCAATATTTGAAAGTCATTCACCCCCTCAGCAAGAAAGAACGAGTTGATAGAGAAATATCATTGTCGGGGGACACGCGGTGGGGTAGGAAAAAAATGTTAAGAAAGGGGTTAGCCTTTGTCTCAAACGAAGACAATCGAATCGTATCCACTTGCAGACCCCTCGCACGATATAGAAAACATTCTATCGCGCCTCTCCCGGTAATAGCATCTCGTGAACATCACGTAGGACGCGAGGGTTCGAGAGACACAACGTTCCAGCCATCAGCGACCCGCCTCTGCTCTAAAATCGATAAGGATCGGAGGACGATTCGATTTCATCATCCCCTTATTGTGCCGAGGGCGCGCGAATCGTGGGGGGTTTGCAAGGTTCTGTCAAAGTCCAGCCATTGTCTTCGGGTCGTGCCTCGCCGACATTCTATTCTCTCTCGCCAAGCCGGTGAACTTGGTACGATGATTTCGCTGTCGTCATCGGTGTTGAACAACCAGCAGTGTTATCGATAAGTCATTCGTGGCTCTTGCAGCTGACCAGTTCATCAGAATTTCTATCACAGATGTCTGATGCACTGCGAAGACTTTCGCAGGTATTGTTGAGGTACATCTGATCAGACAAGCCTGATTCAGGACTTCTCATAAGCACAATACACTGAATTGGTCAGCGACATCCAATTATTCGCTCGCCAATGAATTAGTTGGTTCAACCAACAATCTGTGTAGCCAACAATTTAGTGGGTCAAAGAAATTACGGTTGATCATCAACCAATGAATCAGTTGATCCAGCCAATTTAATCGGATTAAGCCTATGCGCATCGAATTCCATGCATATCTGACAATGCAAGCCTGCCATCACCCTCATCATCGAGGCACCATATCCTCCAGCCTGGTTTATGGATCACAGAACATGCGTGTCATGGTCGTAACCATATGCTTCTCATCTCGTCAGAGTCTGATGACATTTAAGGGACTTTATTACCCACATCAGCTTAACCCAAGACTCATTGCTCATGAATGAGTTAACCCTTTGCAGCATTGTGACATACATACCGGTATGTCGCCTACCTCCATTCAATTTTTCTTTCATAAAATCTACGTCTACCAAGTACCAAGTTTCAAGTGAAAATCACATGTAAGGAAAAATGTGTGCTTCAAAGGTTTAAACCATCTTCGCAAGTTGCGCACAGGACAAGACGGAGCAAAAATTCATGAAAACAGCCACATATATTCAGCCTAGAATAGAAAAATAAAAAATCTAAGTATCGTCTGAGTAACCGGATAATCGGTCTTAGAGGCAAAGTGGTGTCCCGTTGCTCTGCAACGATGAGTGTATGTGCACACGGTAGAGGATAGAAAGAGGAGGATCACTGGGAGGCGTTTATAGTCCCGTGGTCCGATCAATAAGTGTCCTTCTCTGCACCTCGAACGCCCGAGCGACGGTACGCGAACGCAACTTGTACGTAGAGAAGCCGCGAGAGCTTCGAATGTACCGCGCACGGTACGTGCACATCCAAGTATATTTCTATACGTATACACGCGCACGCAACGTATAGTATGTGCAATTGCAATAGGAGGTAGCATGCGTCACGTACGTACCGCGCGCACGGACGCCTTTCCACCGACCGCAACAACAGCTAAGCAACCTACTTGTGTATGTACTACGTACTCACGGGGATATAGTACACGGCTATACAGATAGTATATAGAGGAGGAGATACAGAGGAGGGATAGCAGCGACGTTGGAAAACCGGCTAGCTGGCGCCTGAGCACGCGCGCGGATCACATTCACTAGTTGTACATACGTATATATGCTGACAGGAAAAGTATAATGAGACGCGAGGCTACAACTGCTTTGCTGTCTGTATGATCTGCACCGTTTTTTGATCGTGAGCATTTTTTTTTGGCGTCTATTCGATTTAGAAATGAGGGATACGAGGAGGAAAATGAAACTAATGGCTTTCTACCCATATGGAAATAAAGTATATGCAAGATATATGAAAGATGTATTCTAGATATACATGATATATTTTGTCCGAAAACTTGTATATGTCGGATATATTTTAGGATATATACGAAATATACACGAGCAAAAATATATCTAAGATGTATCCAAAATACATTCAAAATGTATTTTTATTGTATTATGGTCCGAAAACTTCGATATGTCAGATATATTTTTCTATATATTTATTTTCCGTGGGGGTAGCGTCCTTTGTAGAAAATCTGTGACGTCACATCCGGCTCTGGTCAGGCCCTGATCAGGGCCAGGTTGGCCCTGTCAGGGCCCCAGCTGGGCCTGACTTGTGTCGGAATTAACGCCACGGATTTTCTACTCGCGATGTTATTTTACAGGGAGATCTTTTTTCTGTTGTTTTCAACTAAATCAAAGCCTTATTGCGCTATGGGAATAAATCACATAAATCGTCCTAATTGAATATGTTTCTGTCTCTCTGCGTCAATACTACGCGTTTATTTTTTCGCTACTCAGTGACACGTGCTAATATCAAAGTGATGACGCGATGGGATTGCCGGTCTCGAGAGCTTTCCAATCGACGAGGAGAGACCAACGCGGGTAATGAAGGGCTTGGACAAGGGTAATCGTCCTGCAGTTCTCGCTCGCCACGTACCGTTAAGGGTGAGTCATTCGCCCTTGGAAATTTCACGGCCATCGCTGAGATTGTACAGCAGCACGAATTCCCAATAGACGAGCGGGTGGGAATCATTCAAAGTCTTTCATTCGGGGGTTGAAAGTTATTTTTCTGTTATTTTTACACTGTTATTACTTTTCAGATCATGTTGAATGATTTTTTGGTTTAGACTTGTATCTTACAAAAATGATAATGACATATCGATAGTTAATGTTGTTGTATACCAGATCCAATGCCTTGAAGCGAAAAGCAATTTACCCGAGCAGACGGTGATATCGTAAACATGTGGATTATGTATGAAGGCAACCGAATACCAGGAGGCTGTCTGCAGCAGCAATTGGAGAAGAGAGAGAGGGAAGGGGGAGGAAGAGAGTAGAATGGAGTAGGGTATTTATTGGGCCCTGAGATATTTAATCCCCTAAGGATCGTAGTACAGAAAAGCAATACAAAAAAACAGAAAAGCAGAGGTGGAACAAGTACAGAGTACATCTTAAACGCTAAATGAGGCAAAACAAAAATTCAGGATGAGAGATGAAGACGCGAATAAACAGCCCTAGTACCAACCAGAGAGAGAGAGAGAGGGAGAGCGTTCCCTGTGGGACTATTCTCCGCGGGGCATCGAGTTGGGTCTGCGTCGATTCTTGCGAGCGTCTAACGGTGGCATCAACAGCACCCTTCAATTCTTTTTCGTTGTTGCCCTGCTGTATACACACCGGGGGGATACGCTCGCCGTACGTTATCGGAAAACTTTATCAAGGGGATGAAACAAAGCCTGTAGTGGTCGGGGCCCTCGAGCCGAGGGCCAGTCTCGCTTGATTACGTCAAGCGTAGAACGGCGAAGTCTGATCGTCGAAATATAGTTGGCCGTGTTGCGTGTTGGGCGAAGGTATTTGCTTCTATCGTGAAGTGTAAGCGAAGTGTTCGACACACCGATAAGAGGGTTACTGTGTATGGGGCGTTCCGATTCGACCTGGGGCTGACCTTTGACCTCGCGGATTTCGTTCACGATTTTTGTTTTATTGTCCCATCATTAAAAAGAGCTCTAGATTTTTTTGCAAAATTGGATTAGTTGTCATTTATTTAAGGAAAATGTTGTTAGCTCTGGTTTCAGAATTTTTATAAATGTTTACAAAACCCTGTATCAGATGTAACAGTATTTAACCTTAAACCTTTTATTTTTTCGGAGTTTCTCACTTTGAATTTTTTTTTGTGGGAACAAATTATTGACATAGGTCGAATCGGTACGGAATGCTCCATATACTGTATATCATATACACGGAGGCGATGGACCGTTCTAATACCAACAGAATAATACAACATTATTGAAGCATATACGATATCATCGAAACTGCGTTAATCTAGCGTGAAATTATATTAATGCCATAAGGCAATATTTCTCGGTCGGTCAGACGTGCGGTGGTTTCTACCATCAATCCAAAATTTAATCATATCGACATCGACGAGACAGAAGTAATCCAATTATTTGGATGTGAGATGGATTAACGACCAGCGTATTCGGTGTTACTAACGAGCTGAGACGAAAGGTGCTCAGATGGGTGACAGTCAGATAAGTGCTCTTCTAATTTCATAATTATCGCGCCATTTCCATGCAAAAAAGAGACGTGCAAAAACTCCGTTTTTCCAAGTAAATGCCTGTATAAAGAAAAAGATAAGTTTCCATATTTCATGGGCATACTTCACAATGCTAGATTAATAAATGTTCCAAATTTTTACTTGTTCGACGTATTCGATTCAGAGCTACTGAGTGATACAGACGTCCGGATAACACAAAATCTTGTCTCCGCAACAAAAAATATTTAACAATAAAATTTATATTCTTTTCCACCAAAAATATGTATTTTATCATGTTTAAGAAGTCTGCTGTAAACAGAAATTGATACATTCAGATTATATTAACATTTTCCTGTAAAAACGTAATTCAGTCGTTTGGAGCCCGAATTCAATAAGCTTTTTTTTCCAAAACGTGAGTGCCTTAAAAGTGATACGTTCGCTGGATATTTCTTGCAATCGACCAACTTAAGTTTTCGTGTCACTTTTGCATTACTACAGTTGATTTTTTTCCCACATCGACAATATATTATATTATTTTGTGGGCTGACAATTTTTCATCCCAATTTGATAATTTATCAACATCTGTTATTTTCACGCTGAACACGCATTTCGTGCCTGTTCGCTCTGACGAAATTTAACCTGCATCGTCGCGAGATATTCTCGGCATACACGGCGAACCTCCAAACTCGTGACGTGCACAACGACGAAACACGACGGAGCAGTGATTTCATCAATCTCGCTGGTCCATCGTGGTATTGGAAAGGAAACAACCACACCGGCGGCAGCAGCACATCGTCGTCCGGGAGGGCCTGCTAAGCGAGGAACACGAGTCGCCGTGCGTTCCTCACTCTCGTTGGACTAACGTGAGTTACGTGCTGGGATAATCGATGCCTCTACCTCGCTTGCTTATTCGCTTTCTCGCTCGCACGCCGCTCCTATTCCTCGAGCGACATTGACGCCGTAGATCCTCAGCGCGTGTGATATTCCATCTACTATGTCCACAGATAACTTGCAAACAACCCGGGTTTCCAAATTTGCCGATAGCCGAGTTGATATTTGAGTTCCCCCACTCGAACAAGATTTGGAAACATCGTAAGTCGAGGGCCAGGATGCCACAGGTATTATTTACTTGGAAGTTAGTCACGGAAATTATTGCAGTGTCAACATTTAGACCTGTTCAAAGAAAGCAAATATTTAATCATTTTGTTGCTCATCGGGGTTCCTGAAATTTGATGCAAAAGAAATATTTTCGCCAAAGTCGATGCCAGTAAAAAAATATTTATCAGTGTCTCTCGATGCATGAAAGTTAAAAAAGAAATTAAAAAATGCCTTACTTTAATTCCGATATAAAAATTCCGAAATAAAAAAAATGCCTTACTTTAATTCCAATATAAAAATTCCGAAATAAAAAAATGTCTTACTTTAATTCCAATAAAAAATGCCGAAATAAAAAAATGCCTTACTTTAATTCCGATATCGCACAAAGAACGTTTCAATGTCACATTAGAGTATTGATGCCAAACAAATGTTATGCATTAACGTGAGTAAAATTGTGAACTGTCGATAGAACAGGACCTGCATCGTTTGATTGCAAGTAATGCTTATACGGCTATGTTAATTAGAACAGGAAGCTAATTATCTCCTAATGCTGGCAACACCAAACATTTTATCCATCCAAGCTGGGGAGCTAAAATTAATTGCCCCGTGCGTTTCGCAGAATTCGCGAAGCTTTCGTGCAATGCGGCTCGATGCGGTATTGTATAATCAGCTTTGATTGATAACACATAAGCCGAATTGTTTGTACGGTTATAGTAAATTACATAGCCAAAGTCGATTTGCAATGCAACTAGTGTTTGCTAGATTATAAACATGTTTATTAAAATTATATTTACATGTGGGTAATTCCTGCTGGTTTCGACCTGGGTTTGACCCTCGACCTCTCAGGTTTCATCCACAATTTTTTGTGTTATTGTCCCAACTCTAACAAGAGCTCACATTTTTTTCAGATTTGAATGTATTAGGGTTCTTCAAAATGAAAAATTGTTAGCCACAATTTATAAATCTGAAAAAAGGCCTCTCAGATATAAAAGTTTTGAAGCTTAGAGCCAAAGTGGGCCGACCATTGCTTCTATTTTTTTTTCCCAACGTGTCCCATTGACATCTCCATGCAAATCAGCTTTAAGATGACCAGCAACATAGCTTTCGTTTCATGAACGTCTGAGAGTCTCGGTCACTGGATTCCGGACGGCACAGTATGTGACCCAAGTGCGGGTTTACGACTGAGACGAGGCGCCGCGATGCCGGGCGTCGCCGCTATACTCGTTGCAGAAGGAAAGTGAGATAGAGTGGAAGAGAAGAAAAAAATAAAGTGGCGCATAGTGCAGTAAAGAGGGGCGGGTCATTTACGAGGTCGGCCTTGCACAGCATCATGCCGACATAATATAAAAATTACGTTGAGGGATGAGCCAGACTGCGGATTTTAATGGCTGAACTGTAACGGCCTGGGTGTAGATTCGCAATTGCTAGTCTGACCAGGCGTTTGGCTTTACTACTGAACATAGGGGGAGCTGCCTGTATATAGGGCAATACATATGCGAAACCGGATGATCCGCACAAAAACCGATTGCACTGATGAGATTGGCTCCCTCGGCACTTATTTTGGAAGCTTCTTGCATCCACTTTCGAACTGTTCAAGGTAAAAAAAATGTTAACGAATACTTTTTACGGAACCAGGCGTTACCCGTGCATCTGATTAGTGCTGCTGAGACCACGTAAAGCATCTTATTGCACTCCTCGAGATTAAAATCTGTTTTTCCGACTTTAACGTCGTTTAAAGGTTGTACGTGATTTAAAATGTTGTGCAGATCACAAAATGTAATAGATTTTTGTCGAAAAGTTTGAAATATGAACGGGGGGAAAAATTGGCTGCAAACTCTAGAATTATATTTGGACCAAGATTTAAAAAAGACGGAAATTTATTAGTTTTCAGAAAGTGGCGATATTTGACTGAATATTACTTTATTTCAGATTTCGCATTAAAACATGTATCAAGAACAAGATATCTTCAAGTCCTACATTGGAATTTTCGGTTATTTTTCGCAAACAAAAAATTCGTCGTTACTGTTTTTTTTACATTTTTCACGTACTACGTCCGAAATGTCTATAACTTATTCAAAACACACATCAACTTAGGGAATACAATTTTCGAGGGACAAAAATAAAATATAAAATAAATACAAAACCGCCGCTGCAAAGCTAGAAGTTTCACAGAGGATCAAGTCTTTCATGTCGACCCGACTCAGTCATAGTCGGCCAATATGACGGGACATGTAATTTTGCAAATTGTTAGGCGTGTCCCAACCGCGCTCACTTTCCTTTAAACTACACATTTAATCTAAACCAGCAATTCCCAAACGAAAAAAATGTCAATACAAATTACCAAGACTCAACAAGCGACATAAGTGTGTTCTTATCGTTGAGAAAAACGTCGATCTAAATTGTTTTGGCAAGCGAACAGGCGCCAAGTTCCTCGCGTTTGTAACTCAGCGAGAAAATAGTATCAGATAGCTGATACAGGGTAGACAGATAACACTGACGGATTTCAGTTGGATTTATATGTTTATGTATGTGGGATTTGTCGTATTCACGATCATGTAGGCCACGTGTGCTGTCGCTGTGTACGAATGCGAGAGGCTATTAGTTATAACGTGGTTGGAGCACCCGAGTCAACAAGTTTTTGAAAGGGGATGTGCCAGCAGCGTGTTTAGTAAAGCGGGGCCGACGTAAAGCCTGTAACAACCCACTTGAAGGGTTGAAGGGCTCACTCCAAGGTTTGACGACTGTTGCTTCGACCTGAATTGTTCAAAGCTTCGAATGGTTGAATGATTCACGTAGGACACACATTCACGATTTTGCTTCAATAACGTTTCCGGGTATTGCGATTGGCGGAACCGGGGTTAACGAATGGGACATAAACTAGAATTCGATTTGAAGAGGAAGTAGGCTGGTTAATTCACTCGAAATTGGTCATCAGAGTGGAAGGCGTGCGCAACGGGGAATGATTGGAAATTCGACCACTCGCAGTTGAGTGAGCGCGGCAGATTGCACACGGATGGGAATAATTGTTAACGTATTTGCATAACTGACCCTCCAGCTACCTTGTTAACATAACTTTTTCAAATGAATAACAAAACGATGTGGGACAATTTATTGAGAGGTAGTTGAGGCTGATCGTTAAATTTGATGTATTTTAGAATTGTCATAGATTAAGATCTAATTAGTTCTTGTTTTGCTTCCTCATAGAGGAAGCTTTGTTTTCATGATCATTTCTTTCGAGATTTTCATTTCACGATACTCCAAAACTGGTCGAACTGGTGTTTCTAAAAAATACCTTTTTCGAAATAACACGTTTAAAATTCCATTTATCACCGAATGTCAAAACAGTGGGAGACAATCAACGGTTGTATTTTTTTTTTTCACCATACATACGTAGATTTCCAGGACTCGTAGAATAAGCAGTGTGAGTAATTGAGTTACATTATTCACGGAACAGTAACTGCTGGTAACCTCTGGCCCTTTCGTTGCCTTCAACATGATCTACCGTTTGCTCCCTCAGTCGCATATAATGTAGTAAAATTTGTGTACGTCCCTACCATGGCTTCTGTTCCATCTACACATTTTCGTTGTTTCAAATTACAGCCAACAAGACCTTTTAAAAGCAAAAAGCATACGCCAAATATAAAAATGTTAGCCATTACAAAAAAAAAAGAAAATGATTACATATAACACAACTTTTTCAGTTAATTATTCTTCCACCCCCTGACTTTCTCGTTAACTCGCGCCTCGGGCTGGTCGTGGACACGTGACCATCGACGGATTTATTAAATTGCGTGAGGTTAATTACTTTCGTTCGGGCGTATTAGCGGCCTTTTTCACCCTACGAGTAGGGAGAATAACCGTGTCAACACAAAGAGCTTCGCACACACCGCCATGCATATTTAATTAGGAGAACCCGAGTGTTGCCTACTCCAAAGGAAAGTGTGAAAATGGCGTTTACTTTGAAACTCAAATTGTAATTGACGTCCCTCGAAATTCCTTTGAGGATTATGATTATAATTGGGAAGTGCCGCGCTACAAAAGTCAAGCAAACATTTCCTTATCGGGTTTAGGGTTTATATCCGAGTCGGAGGATTCGTGAAGAAAGATGGAACTGCCCCACGTGCAAGGACGCGGATCGATGCGCCGTAAAATCGCCAGTTCAGTGCCACACTCTTCCGATAAGCCCAGGAAAGGATAGGTTTCTTGGCAATGTATAGTATCGTTTCCTTCTATACGTGTGAGTCGTGTTACACAAGCCGAGAATCGCAAAAGTTCGATAACGCCTGACTCCGCTCTTTGCGTTGACCTATTCTTCCTCACGTCTTTTTCCAGAAACTAATACAAGGGTCTGAATTTTTGTTTTCGCGACACTAGCCAAGCGCAAACTCCGTTTACAATGGCGATTTTTTAAAATGTTTTTCACCCTAAAAAATTGCCCAACATTGAAAACTTACGCAGTCGAAATGCTTAAACAATGCTTAAACAGTGTTTTAAGTTTTTTTTTAAAGCCTAAAAAAATCTAAAAACTTACGTAGTCAATTGGATGATACAGTATATTTGATTTATGTCCAGACTAAGTTTTTCTACCGATAAAACATCATGCCGGATAAAAATCTCTAAAAAAATATAAAATGAGTGTCCAGTTCACAACTTTACTTTTATTTTTAACATCAGTCCGATGTTAAAAATATATTTTTAACGCGGTGTTTTCAGTGTTTTTTTTAGATGAAAAATCATATTTTAACCTGCTACACGAGTGGAAGTTCGCCAAAGTCATGGCGAAGGTGGGGAATTTAATACCAGACCTGATAGAATAAATTCATGAAAAGCTCTCTGAGAGACGGCGAGAAAGACGGAGTAGCTGCCTCCGGATCGCTTCAACGTTTCTCCGGCACACGTGTGCGTATATACAGGCGCACCCACACACGTGGGAGTGACTGTGGAGAGATTCTATGGTATAGTGCGAGCGACTCACGACGATGTAGGAGTCACGGGCGCGGAAAACACGATGTGCAGCACAGTCTCATCGCATAAATTTAGATCTCACATAATATTTCCGCGTTGCACACCGCAAACTCGGTGCTGCAGCACAGCCACCGTCTCCCGTCCCGTGATACGCATGTGCGAGGGTTTTCGTTATGTTAGCCTGAAACTCGGTGTGCGCTCTTTTCCGGTATAGCGCAATTGCATTCTCATAATAGCGCTTTTGTGCAATTGTGTATAACTAGCTGCAGCGTACGAGACCTATGGTCCAATTTACATATGGCACGCACGCGTCCCAAAACTTTCCGACAATCGTTTAACGCGATCTATTGTTCCATGGAACAATCCTGAACAAGTGATAATATTATGCAGTTATTTAGGGTTGTAATTCTCATTGCTTTCTCCATTTTTACTGGAGAATTATCATTAGATTTTATTGTGAATAAATATTCTTTGCAGCCATTAAAAAATATACAGATTATGTTACAATCACATATGTTATTGTTATTAAATAATAATTGGAAACCCGAAATTTGGTGATATATATCACCAAATTTGGTGATGATATTATATCACCAAATTTATATTTTGTTTGTAATAAATAAAAAATTATTTTATTTTTTAATTTTAATTTTATTTTTATTTATATTTTCTTAAATAATAATTAAAAACCCGAAATTGTGACTGTGCAGTCATTAATATGTATGTTAATATGTTTGAGCGTAGAATTGACTTTACTGACTAGTGACAGAGTTACTGAAATGGATAACGCCTTTTTCCAATTGCTCAGACATTTTTTGCGTCAATAAATTCAATTTTATTCACAAAAAGCGAACACAAATTCGTACTAAATAATATGTCTATGTATTTAATTCGTATTTGCAACAGACAGGTCTGGCCACCACTCAGACGAAACCGAGTTTGTATCAACAATTCCCAAAATTTCGGACGAAAATTCGTCACGAAAGAAGAAACTTTATAATTAAAGTGGTTAAATTAGTTTTCGTAGTTGACGTTTCAGAGACAGCAGCAAATTTGCATTCGCCCTCCAGTGAGGAAAACTGACTGTAGACGCGAATTTGATCCCGTTGAAAACGTCACATTATTAAGAAGGGTGGTGTAAAGTTTTCAACTGTGTGGGTAAGTTACATTGTTTTAATTGCCATTCAAACTGTAATACCGTATGCAGACGACATATAATCCGAATTACGAATTGCATGCAATGTGCACAGAATTGCTTAACACGAGCATCCATTGTCCGGATTCGTTTACATTGAATTAATGCGGCAGCACTCGCGCCGTTCGTCCAGACAACAATAGAATAATTTCATCGACTAACATAGCGAAATTCCGGAAAAATGTAATTTTCTTCGAAATTCATTTTACGCGATAAAACAAAAGGCGATTCGCGGGTAGATTATTTTATGTGGCGTGCGTGCGGCGCGTCGACCTTTTTGCGCGTCGAGGACACTTTCACACTTTTCTCCAATATCGTGCACGAACCACCGCGCCGAGGCGAATAGCGGCAGCGACAACGCGTGCCTGCCGGCTCGCGATCGATCCAGTCTCGGCGGCCACCTGTTTGGCTCAAACACCCAGAGGCCGTCGTTCGTTTCTTGGCCAACTCACCCTCACGTCGTTGGCGCTTTTGCTTCCCACTCCCCTCTGTTGAAGTTTCGTGGAGAAAAGAAAGAAAAAAATCGTAGTCGAGTTCGTTCACTGAATAATTCGCTTATTTTTTGTTCCAGTGAAACTACAGGCTCGCTGGACGGTACTGATAATTATCTTACTTATCAATTCAACGCTTAATCGCGGCAACAATAATTTATAAGAATAGTATAGAAACATCAACATTCTCGAATTATTGTAAGTATTATTTGTTTGTCGGACATAGAAAAATTTACATCATGTTAACACTATAGTAAACAGAAGTTAATTAATGAAAATATCTAATTTATCTTGACTAAAACAAACAACCAAGAATATTTGTATGTCAATACAGGCCGTACGTTAATCCAATAAGAACATTTTCCCGTCCCTTGGCGCATGACTTTTCTCCCTTTGGCAGTGCTGGTTAAACGATTCTGCTAGTTAACTAAGACCTTAAAGGACTTGGATTGCTGCAGGAATCAGATTTACATTTTACGAAAACACGTCGTGTTTTTATACGAATCGTTTAGTAAAAAATAATTAATTAACAATAATTAATAAGAATAATATAGAAACATCAACATTCTCGAATTATTGCAAGTATTATTTGTCTGCAGGACATAGAAAAATTCACATCATGTTAACATTATAGTAAACACAAGTTAATGAATGAAAATGTCTAATTTACCTTGACTAAAATAAACAAGCAAGAATGTTTGTTTGTCAACACACACCGTACGATTTTTCTCCCTTTGGTAATGCTGGTTAAACGATTCTACTAGTTAACTAAGACCTTATAAAAGAACTCGGATTGCTGCAGGAGTCAGATTTGCATTTTTAAGAAAGCACGATGCAGCTGAATCGAGACTGATGACATCTGAGATCACTGGATGACATTTTATTCTAGCTCGGGGTGGCTTTATCGTCTTCTGGTATTAACGGAGGCGGTATTTTTCATGTCCGAGATCCACGGGCACCGGTGTGCATCTCCGCTACTAGTCGGATACTCGTAGAAAGTATGTCGAGAAAGCGTCGAGAGAAGCCTAGTCGGGAAGAATTTATAGAGCAAAAACCCTCTCAGCAGAGAGTCACGTGGCTTCTGTGTAGGTGTCGGGGAGTTATGTTCCTGGTTTAGCGAGAGTAAGGCTGGAGGAATATTTTTAACACTCTATACGGGATACAGGGTACGCGTTTCAGTGTAGAAGAATATTGTAAGATGCGTCAGCGTGCACTCTACACGTGCCACTGCAAAACCAAGCGTGTTGCAAGTGTGTTGTCTCTCCTATCTTTTACCCCTGATAACATCGGATGGAAGTCAATGTGTAGGTCTCATGTAGGATTCTAACATGAAACGCTTTACGCTTTTGAAAATGATGTTGAAGGCTGCATCGTTGGAATGCAACGAAATTAAAAAATAGAAATTAATTGCAATTAACTCAAATTTTGAAAATAGGTATAAAAAGTCACCATAGCAACTGAGGGCACGAAAAAAATATGTATATATTTTTTTAGGGTACAAAAAAAAATTTCTATACATTTTTAGGGTACGAAAAAATTATCTATATATTTTTTTAGGGAACGAAAAAAATATTTTTTTAGGGTACCAGAAAAATATCTATATATTTTTTTCGTGCTCTTCATCATTTGGGATAATTACAATGCATTTTTTTCTGAATTTCGTTGCATTCCAACGATGCAAACTTCAACATAATTTTTGAAGGCATTCGTTGCTGATTAGCGCTCAACAACGAATGCTCTTTTGGACATCATAAACTTGTAATTATCGACTATTTTCGTAACGGCGACTGTTTCGTTCTTACCGTAACTAATTTTAACCCTTCGCACTATCGTAGAATTATCGTAGGTCACACTATCGTAAAATTTAATGTTAAATTACTGTACAGTAAATTTCACCCAAGGTGACCGGGTAGGTTTAATTGCGTATAACTAATACTACAGTGGAGACCCATTTTCGTACACCTCAATTTCGTTCGATTACCCTACACTGGTGGCCCATTTTGACTATCCAAAGGAATGGAACGAAAATTAATACATTTCAGACTCAACGTCACAAGTCACCATCAGAGTTAATATCTGACTGAAAGCTCACGACTCATTTATCCGAACAAATACGACCTCACTTTGTTTGACATTACATCGGGACCATCTGAGGTATCAGCAAGGTAAGTCTGATCGGAAACTGAATTGTCATCCCAGTTCCGATTTTCTGTCAGTTACCCGAAATAGAGAAGTGAAAGAAAATCGAGACTCGACTGTACCGCGATTTCGTTCTGTGAGCGTGAAACGGCGCTTCGTGACAGACTCGACCGACACAATTTATATACTTCCGCGAACTCGTGTGCAAGCGTCACGCCACGAAACTCGAGCGCCGATCTATCTTGCGACGAATCGATGATGAGGCCTTTAGCGAATTTGCACCAACTTCCGTGACCTCTTTGTCTGTCGGACAAGTTTGCCGGTGGGCAAGACTTTCTGTATTCGATTGCCGAGCGCAGGTTCCACAAGTGGAGCGCGCAGTTCCTTCCACTGATCGACATCGAGTCGAGGTTGCGACGATGCTTTTGTTGCTCCAAGACCTCCCAACGACGCATTTCCATAAATCGATATTAACGCCGCGTTGTGTTTTCACGGCGAACCAGTGACAAAGTATGATGCATTTAAGTGAGCACAGGGTGCTAAAGGTGATCAATGGCTTCTGCGGAGATTATTTAATTATACAGGAAAACGAGGATGAGATTGCCCGACTTTTGCTTCCTCATAGAGGCAGCTTTGTTTTCATCAAGCATTTTTGTTTCCAAGAGTTTCATGTCAGGATAAACGAACTGGTCCAAAACGTCAAGAAAAGTGGTTTAATGTTACGTTCCGGCAATTTTGTTCTGCGGTACAAAATATTCATCCATCTTTATTAAAATTCTTCCATTAAAATTCCCTCAACTATTTGCGATTTCCACTCGTCCGAGAACCGGACGACAATCTCATATTTCTGCTTATCCATTTCCGCTCGTTCCCTTGATTCTAATTAAATCACGTTCAATACGTTTTTCGCCGGCCGCGCGTGCAACGCGCCGTCAGCACCTTGCGGCCGTCTCACGGTCATCAAATTTCCCACTCTTTCACCTACCACCGTCTTCCCCAACTCGCCTGATTTATTTCCAATTTAGTTCTGTTTCTGATTTCGTCTGATTTGTATCTACATTTTCGTTCTGCTCTGAGTGAGCTTTTTCGTAAATATAACCCTGCGTGGCTTCAAGGGGAGAAATACCTTTAGGATCGTGAAAAATAGGCATTTTTCGTGATTTTTTTTAGAGGGGATAAAATAATCGGATCATTGTGAAATTTGGATATGAGTTTATTATAACTTTGAACTTTAAAAAAAAGTGTTTTTTCGGATGTCCAACAAAATGGCGGCGTTATGGAGAGTCTTCGGGCACCTGTTTCTCGCGACGTCAAAAAGTGCTGCAGCTGCCATTTTTTTCATTTGATATGATCATGTGATAATTTACATAAGTGGACAATTGTGATTTGCCTTGCGGAAAATCGTGCATTTTATCGATTTATTATTCCATGGGAAATAAACATAATCCTCAACTTGGAATATTCATTTCAATGATTAATCGAGCAACGATCCCAAATGCGAAAAATTATTTCTAATGCGAAAATAAAAGCCGCTACGTTTTCTAACATTAGAAAAAAAGGATTCGAAAAATAGAAGAAAAACACCGCGATGAGAAATGCTTACATGGCTCAATGCAGAATCACCCATCCATTTACATGACATTCGCCTAGGCAAATACAACGTATTGCGAACTGTGCATTTTATTTCACATCCAGCGTCTTATCACATCCCCGAGTTCGTTTCATGGAAAATTGATGAAAGCATAGGAGATATACTGCGTCCTAACTCGATTGAAATATCTCGGCGCTGGAGGGGCGGGTTCCCAAGGAAAACCTCGATATCGATACAGATATCCGCTGTACATATATTCGCTCCTGCAAAAGCGTCCATATATACATATAATAGGAACGGGCAGCATCCAAGGAGCTCCACCTCGTCTTTGGAGAAAAATGTCATTTCGCGTCTCCGAGTCGCATAACTAGGTTGCTCCGAATATTGTGTAGTATTAACGGATGACTAACAACAACGTGCTCGCTTCGCTCGCACTCCTTAATTTTTATTTATCTTTTCTTGTGGCCAATACAGCCATTCAAAACGCGCGCGTGACTCCACAGCGGCCATGACACCGAATCGATTTTATATCGAAACCACCGCCGACCAATCGGAACGCTTGAAAGCTGCCTTCAAGATTTCGATATATTTCGAGATATTTACGCCATGTCTTTTTTAAGAGGAGATCGATATCGATACATATATCCCCTGTACATATATTGGCTCCTGCAAAAGCGTCCATTCATACATATAATAGGAACGAGCAGCATCCAAGGAGCTCCACCTCGTCTTTGGAGGAAAATGTCATTTCGCGTCTCCGGGACGCATAACTTGGTTGCGTCGAATATTGTGTAGTATTAACGGAGGACTAACAACAACGTGCTCGCTTCGCTCGCACTCCTTAATTTTTATTTATCTTTTCTTGTGGCCAATACAGCCGTTCAAAACGCGCGCGTGACTCCACGGCGGCCATGACACTGAATCGATTTTATATCGAAACCACCGCCGACCAATCGGAACGCTTGAAAGCTGCCTTCAAGATTTCGATATATTTCGAGATATTTACGCCATGTCTTTTTTAAGAGGGGATCGATGTCGATACATATATCCGCTGTACATATATTGGCTCCTGCAAAAGCGTCCATATATACGTACAATAGGAACGGGCAGCATCCAAGGAGCTCCACCTCGTCTTTGGAGAAAAATGTCATTTCGCGTCTCCAAGTCGCATAACTTGGTTGCTTCGAATATTGCGTAGTATTAACGGATGACTAACAACAACGTGCTCGCTTCGCTCACACTCCTTAATTTTTATTTATCTTTTCTTGTGGCCAATACAGCCGTTCAAAACGCGCGCGTGACTCCACGGCGGCCATGACACCGAATCGATTTTATATCAAAACCACCGCCGACCAATCGGAACGCTAGAAAGCTGCCTTCAAGATTTCGATATATTTCGAGATATTTACGCCATGTCTTTTTTAAGAGGGGATCGATATTGATACATATATCCGCTGTACATATATTCGCTCCTGCAAAAGCGTCCATTCATACATATAATAGGAACGAGCAGCATCCACGGAGCTCCACCTCGTCTTTGGAGAAAAATGTCATTTCGCGTCTCCGGGGCGCATAACTTGGTTGCTTCGAATATTGTCTAGTATTAACGGATGACGGAAGCGGCGAGCGCGCCTTATATAAGATGCACGGCGGGAAAGTTCCGCGCACGGAAACATCGCGGTTACGAGTTCACCCCCTCTTGTCGTAAAAGACTCCGCGCCGAAAGGGAGAAAAGTCATAAAAAACTGCAGGAGATCCCGTGTCGTCCGACTCCCTCGTGGCGTGAGCCGGTATTGCTTACGGCAAATGTAAAAGTTGGTCTCACGCGCCGCGCGGCCAACCCGGGCGCAATCCGTTTTTAGCACGGGATAATAAACCGGCGCACTTCGCCGCTTCGACGATTCGTCTGTTTGTTTGCTTTGCCCGTTTGGCCGCCACTGTTGGCCATTGCGGCACGAATCGATTAGGCCTCGCTCGACCGGCAACCTCGGGCTTTGCGCTTCGAGATTTTCGATTTCAACTCTTGAGCTTTTTTTAACCGTTCACCATCACCGGCGGAATTCTTTCGATCAAACCACGCGCTCACAGCGAACCAATCGGTTTCTTTGCCTCCCAAGCTGTACACAAAAGTTTCTGTTATTCTGCACACCCGCAGCTTGAATTAATCGACACACGATGAACCGTGGAATTCGCGGAGAATTTCACGATCTCGGTGATTCAATCTTGTTGAATGAATTCTGGGATCAATGCTGCGAAAACGACGGCGCGTTTGAGGCTCATGTTAATCCGATTTTATCCGCTCAGTCGGTAGCAATAAATGAAATTAATTTCTTGTTAGGGTGATGAATTTTTGTTGGGCAAAGGTGATTTTTTAATGTCTGTGGAAATAAGTAATTTCTGTTTGCTTGCGTTCATCACTGTAAATAATTCCAACCGATTATACTTTATAATAGTTTCTTCAATTTTATCGGAATTCAAGGCCATTGGGGTGTGTCACAAATTTTAAAAAATGCAACATAAAATGTCCTTTTTTCAATCCCAGGACGCTCATTATGGTTTAAACATTTTTTATTGGCTTTCTTTATGTATTCATATTTTATCTTCTATATATTTAAACCGATAATGAGTAACATGGAATTAATTGCTGTGACCATGTCAAAGCGGTGTTGTAAGTCTCCATTCATTTAAGAATTAAAGTTTACACAACAGTATTTTCTAGTAACGATTTTATAACGATGACCTGTAGTGATTATAAAATCGTATGTGAACTTCTGAACAGCCACAAGAAAAACCTAATTTTCAATTACATTTTCAGAGAAATTGTGAGAAACATGTTTTATAGGAAATTAATATTTTTTGCCTCTATTAAAAAGTTTACACATCGTATTATAATAATTACAAGTTATTATTATAAAAACAAAATTACAAAGCCAATACCATGAATTTTATTTCCATTCAAATTCGAGATTTACAAATCTGTATCAAAGTCACATAGACTGTGGTAGTCAAATTAATGTTACTATTACCACGATTTCACAGCGTGCATCGCGACTGCTGAAGGGGTATTCCCACTTTTTGCCCACGTGCGAATACTCGCGTGGTTTATTTTCCTAAGCACTCGCGCGAACCTCCTCGGTCTTCAAGTGTATAAAAATATTTTTTTCGCGCATTCAAGGGTTCCGAGGGTCAGAGAGTCGATTAATCGCGAGAGGCTATCGCGATCACAGGTCGTTCCGTCAAACTAACTCGCTGAGTCATGTACCATAGAGAATCCTCATCCACTCGACTGGAGCAATGCGGGCGTAGCAATGTGTATGTTCGTTATACAGAGCACAACGATTCGCGAACACGAGCGACAGGGCAGGCATCGGTCAGTGGTGGAGAACTTTGCCACGCCCGAGGCTTAGTTTCCATTCCCTTCTTTTTTTGTTCTTTTTGGTTATTTCAAGTCTTTGGCCGCGCGCCAGTGCACTTCCGCTACTCGTGGCTTTGCAATAGTATCCGCACTGCACCGACGACGGGGTATTAGAACGAATGCGCTGTGCAGTCGGACGTTAATGGTCCAGAGTCGTAGCCACCCAACCGACTCACTATATTTGTTTATTAATGCCCCAAATAATTCGATAATGATTGTTTCGATTAAATGTCCTGTCGTATTGATACGCAAATGTATAACCATGGAAATAACTGAATTTTCATAGATTTAAAAAATGAAAATAGAATAAAAAACAGAACATAGATTTTAAAAAATAAAAAAGAATAAAAAACAGAACATAGATTTAAACAAATAAAAAAGAATAAAAAACAGAACATATATTTAAAAAAATAAAAATAGAATAAAAAACAGAACATAGATTAAAAAAAATTAAAATAGAATAAAAAACAGAACATAGATTTAAAAAAATAAAATGAAAAACAGAACATAGATTTAAAAAAATAAAATAAAAAACAGAACATAGATTTAAAAAAATAAAATAAAAAACAGAACATAGATTTTAAAAAATAACAGGATAATATGACGAATGTGTTATTTTCAGACAGGATTTTCAAATCTATCAGGATGTGATTTTTGTTTCAAATCTATCTATGCGATGTTTTTTTGTGTAATAAAATGTTCATAATTTTGTTAACAATACGGTAGAATATTTACAAAAAAAGGTCTACACGAAGAAAAAAAGTTTTAAAACAATTGAATGGTTTTCTCGGAATCTATAGAGTAATTTTCATGAATGATGCGCTTTGGAATGCAAACAAAGGAATTTTTATTCTCGCGTGTGTACACAAGAATACTGAAATGACAGAACTTTCACAGAGCGTGTATATAAAACTGCCGTCGGTGGTTGGCTGCCACGGACGCCAATTTCACGCCCATGATTTATTCATAACGAAAAATGTAAATTTGATTGGTATGCACAGTCATTTTTATACCAATATAATTATTCAGGTGTTAGAAATAAAAATTATGGTGCTGAGCGTAAAAACATGATTCATACAGAATGATAGTTTTAATATTTTTTTATTTTTTTATGATATTTTTGATATTTTTTAAATATTTTTTTTTAGTGTAACGAAATTGTTTGTAATTTCGAAATTATTTGTCACCGTGTATTTATTTGTGAAAATATATTTTACAGAAATTCCACAGTAACGTCATGGTTATAATTCTGCAATGGTTTCCATGAATTTTTTATTATCGATCGAATCAACAAACGCGACCTTTTCAACTGCTGCAGGACAATCAAACAATTCCAATCGCAGCTGGAAATTGAATTGCGATATAACGAAGGTAACGTAAAACGCAATAAAGAATTCAAGAAAGAGCCAAAGACACATAAAACAGACATAAAACTCTACTTATTATTCCACAGTTTAAGCACCTCAACACAGTGACCCCGTTCGCCCTGACTTATTTCGAAAATTCCGTGTGTGGCTCATCTTGAACTCAGAGATCTGCATACCGAAAACGCGAGCTCGCGTAACTCGTTCCAAAGCTGTCGAGTGCAATAACGAGTGCAATCTCGTTTGCCTCTGCGAAGCTACGTTCCCAATTCCAATAGCCGGGGTTAGCTGGATACGCGCTTTCCAACAATATCCATCCAACGCCACAAGGCAAACAAACACAAGTCACACAGAGATTGATGGATTAGGAATTCCACGGCAAACTCTGCAGAGAAAGTATCACTTATTGTCCTGAAGTTCACGACAATTATAACCTTCCCCAGCGCAACATTTGACGGAGTCGCTGGATGGCTTCAGGCCTTTTATCCGATATGTTGCCTTCCCAGTTATTGCGCAATGCGTTCCACAAAACCAGACGCAAATTCTCCTCCACTTTAACCGTGGATTTCGCTTCTCTTTGTCGCCTAAATCAAATGATCCGACCCTCTCAGGTTTCTTGCCCAGGATGACTTCGATGACAAACGTAAATAAGGCTGAAGGGGGTAAAATAGTCATGACTTTGAAGTTTGCATCGTTGTAATGCAATGAAATTAAAAGCAACCAAATATTAATTCTACAAAAATTCAAGTATTTCATCGTTAGCCGGTATAATCATTGGGGTTCATTGATATTTTGTTGTTTTTAATTTCGTTGCATTGCAACGATGCAAACTTCAACGTCATAAATAGTCGCTATTTCCATGCTGCATTACGTCATACTTGTGCCACACGTTGGCACGTTTGGGGTTTAACCTTTTATCTCTGGTTGAGCGTTACGTCATCGAAGTCCTGGATAACCGAGCCAAAATCCTCCGTCCATCGAGGTCGCGTAGTCGCAAGACCTTCTGGAAATAATGTGGACGAGACGTATAGGTGTGTCCCACTTGAAGCTGCGTTGTATGCTACCAGAGGTCTTGATGCAAGGGAGGTTAACGGTATTCGTTTCATGGACGAAGAAATTGCGTCGTCGCCCGGTCTAGTTTTCGTGCTTTCTTTTCTCGTACCACTTTCTTGGTCTCCATTTTTCCATCTGCAGTTGTGTTTCCCCTGCGTCCTGCTGGTTTGGCCTCCACGTTGTTGTACCACAGAGGAATCCGGGATAACTACTCACGTTACTATATTTGTTTCTTGTCCACGAAGGGGAGGAACGAAAGAAGATCGGAAGTGGTAGCGACAATATTGCAAACAAGAGGATTGGAATTTGGAAAGTTATGATCAATCTGACTGGGTTCAGGAAAAACAGCGATGCCAGAGGGAATTCGTCCTGATCCCTGTGCTTCTCTGTGTTTAAAATGTCATTGCGCCTCAGTTTAGTCACGGTTGGGCTCAGCAAATAATGTCAAGTAAACACTGGAAAAAATATATTTGCGGGTCAGCTTAGCTTTGCTATCATAACTGAAAATTGGCTGAGACAACTAAACTTTTTTTGGTATAGCAAAGAATTTGCTGTAACTCAGTGTAGATTTTTTCCACAAACACACAACTCGATCGCGTTTCTTGTCTCTTATATATTAAATAATGTGAAGAAAACACTGGAAAAAATAAATTTGAAGGTCAGCTTAGCTTTGCTGTAACATCTGAAAATTGGCTGAGACATCTAAACTTTCTTTGGTATAGCAAAAAAATTTCTGCAACTCAGTGTAGATTTTTTCCACAAACGCACAACTCGATCGCGTTTCTTGTCTCTTGATATAGAAATCAGGAATCAGAGAAAAGAGAAATCCTGATTTTTTTTAACTGCAAAAATCAGTCAATCTCATGAACGAAAGATAAGAATAAATTAAATTTAAATGACTGGATAGCCTCAGCAATGTATTTGTAAATTTCGCTTTCGACGGGAGTGTAGTGGAGACCTTGCAGGATTTACTGTGCTTAGTCGAGTACAGCACGTGCTGCCAAATTAAACAGAGCTCGGAGAGTATAGACGGGGACGAAGTATAACACTCGAACTAAAAGCCTCGCTGGACGGAGGTGGTTGGCGGTGTCGGACGAGGTGCTCACCGGCACGTAGAAGGCCCGGTGAACTACGTCACAGAAAAAAAGCAGCTTGTGAGAGCGCAGCCACGATATCGGGAGCGGGTGGTGTGCCCCACTGCGACAAATGTGTGCGGACCACTCGTCTATCAACGAGGAAAAGCTCTTCGCTTCTCACACGTACGTTCAACACGGTGCGGAAACGCCGCCAGTGCGCGGAGTATTTATAATAGTAATCGAATTTCGAGGAGTTGCGGATCGCAACGGACAGCCTGTAAATCAGCTAATGTTTGAATTGCTATTCCCATCAAACTCCGAATAATTGTGTCATCCGGTGAACAATACCGAGGGCACTGCGGGAAATACATGTGGAAGATGAAGTTGCGATTGGTGCTCGCGCAACTTTCCCCATGCTATCCGTTTTCTGTGCGACAGTTTCTGCATGATACTCCACAAGACGCTTCGTCAGGATACAAAGAGGCTTTTGAGCTTTACTGTGTCTTCTGTGTAATCACGATGAAGTTTGCATCGTTGGAATGCAACGAATTTCCGAAAAAAATAATAATTCTAATTAAAATAAATTATGAAATTATGTATAAAAAGTGAAATTATGTAGTGATTATTTTCCAAGATGATTTTTTAGACCTAATTTCATGACTTGGATTAATTAGAATTAATTTTTTTTTTACTTTCGTTGCATTCCAACGATGCAAAATTCAGCATTATGTGTAATCAAAGGATGTCGGTACGTGCGCGTGACACTGTTTGAAAACCTTGTATAGACATTCTGAAACGAAAAATGTAATTTTGTTAATTGTTTTTTGTAAATAAAAATATTGCCTTACAATTTTGATAGTTTCTAGTCGAAGGTTTTGTTATAATTCGTTTCTATTTTTTTTCCTTTTTGTTGTATATTCGACACTTACGTACCATGATATTGAAGTTTGCATCGTTGGAAAGCAACCAAATTGAGAAAAGAGAAATTCTTTCTAATTAACCCAAGTGATGAAATTAAGTATAAGCAGTCATCGCAGCAATTAGTTGGTATGATGACTTTTTATACCTGCTTTCATCATTTGGGTTAATAAGAATTTATTTATTTTCTGAATTTCGTTGCACATTCCAACGATGCAAACTTCAACATCATTACGTATTACGGCCCAGAATCTAATTTCAACTAGGTTCTCGATCAGATTGCTTCAGTAAACTACCAACAAGGAACCAAAAACGAATAAATAAAGAGGATTTTCTTAATGCATTTAAGTCTTCCGCGTCCTTTTTCCATCTCTTCACGACCAGAATGAATTTTTTGGACGTTTTTCAAGCGGTTTCCTTGTCAAACAAGTCGCAAATCGACGGATGACCTTGCGAAATCATTTACCTTCCTTTCCGATATGTTTTCTTTTGGTACTGCGTGGGTACCAACTGTCACTTACACGCCACATTGTACCCGACGTGATATATGATTCGAACGTTGCTGTCCCTAGACGTTGATACATTTTTTTCCCTCCTGAACCACGAATATAAGCGGCGGTTCATGAACGCACGATTGAAGGTATGAGAGACGTTGATAAATCGTTATAATTCGAGGATACTATTGTATCCGGAATTTCGTAACAAAACGACTGAAACACACAATGACGGAATTCCGATTTCCTCGGTGTTATATTCTCCAAGGAATTCGAAGACGACACAGCCGCTCTGTGTTTTCCATCCTTTCTTGTGTATATTTAGCATTTAACAAGACGTGTTTGTGTTTTCCATGGAAGGTATAAAACAACCTCTGTTGTCAATGGTTAATTGCCGTGTAATCGTTAGTGATTACACTGCAAGTATTACGTATCAAGTTCGCAACCTATACGTGTAATTAAAGCGTTGATAATAACTCTGACAATAACCTGGCTTAGATTACTATAAATAATCGGTTAAGGGAAACCTTGAATTTATTTATGATGCTGAAGTTTGCATCGTTGGAATGCAACGAAATTCAGCAAAATAGTTAATTCTAATTAACCCAAATGCTGAAATTAGGTATAAAAAGTCATCACAGCGATTAGTTGTTATGATGATTTTTTATCATTTCTAATTTCATAATTTGGGTTAATTAGAATTTTTTTTTCTGAATTTCGTTGCATTCCAACGATGCGAACTTCAACATCATATTTATTTCATACATACCGGAATTACTCAAGAGCAAGAAAAAGTGAACCCAACCCAGTAAAAGAAAGGCACGGGTCAATAATTACCCGTGGTAATTAATAATCTTCGCCAGAACAAATGCAATTCTTTTCACTGTTATTAATCAAATATTTTTTCTACGCTGCAGTCACTGGCAAAATTAGAAACCACCAAATCACGAAATACTCGTCTTTCTTTTATTCGCTGGAAAAAAGAAACGGAACGGTCGTTCACTAGCTGGATATATTCCCAGACCCCCCACCCGACTACTGCGACACGGAACTACCGTCACAACAGATATCTGACCCCGTGACCTTTCCGTCACGAACTAATGTGCGATCCTGGCGGCTACGACGGAATTTCGAAACACTCGATCGACGCACAGGGGACAAGTGGCGAAAATGGGATAGGACGACAGAGAGAAATTGAGTGTGTATTCAATTTATCTTCCGATTCGAAAAGTCGACCTACGCAATTCATTATGTGCAAGTTTGTATCGTTGGAATGCAACGAAATGAAGGAAAAAAAGGGTTGTAATGAACCGAAATGATTATATGAGGTATAAAATGTCATAAATGTCATCATGGAGACGAAGGGCACGAAAAAAAATAGCGCTGGAGATTTTTGAATAGGAAGAATCTTAGGAAAAATCAACAACGTTCCCCTACCACCGGAACGACCCTTAATGAAGGGTGAAAATTCTATGAAATTCTTGAAAAGAATTTAATTTAAAAAATGTCGACATTCCACGAAATTTTATTCGGTAATGTTACTCCTCTTAACAAGAAGAACGGTAGAAAAAATTAACAAAGTGCTTCGACCACGGGAACGACCCCTAACGAAGGGCGAAATTTTGAAAAGAATTTAATTTAAAAAATGTCGACATTCCATGACATTTTATTCGCCGATATTAATCCCCTTAACAAGAACAGCTGAAAAAAATCAATAATGCGCTTCGTACACCGGAAAGCACCCCTAACAAGGGTTGAAATCTTGAAAAAAAAAAAATTAAAAAAATGTCAACATTCCACAAAAGTTTATGTGCCAATCTTACTCCTCTTAACCAAAAGAACAGCTAAAAAAATCAACAATGTGCTTCGACCACCGGAAAGCACCCCTAACAAAGATTGAAATCTTGAAACAAAAAAAAAATGTAATTTAACATTCCACAAAATTTTATTTGCCAATCTTCCTCCTCCTAACAAAAAGAACAGCTGAAAAAAATCAACAGTATGCTTCGACCACCGGAAAACACCCTTAACGAGGGTTAAAATCATAAACCATTTTTTTTTAATGTCAACATTCCACGAAATTTTATTTGCCAATCTTCCTCCCCTTAACAAAAAGACCAGCCGAAAAAAATCAACAATATGCTTCAACCACCGTGAAGCACCCCGTAACAAGGGGTGAAGCCTTCGTATTATTGTTTTTCAAAGTTCAGGCATTGCACGCAATTTTCTCTCCAAACGTGACTCCTCTCAACATCGCAGCATATGAATTTTCGAGGACGAAGGAAACCCTTCGTCCTCGTCTGGAATCCCGCCCTAAGCACCAAGCGTTGTGTATAATGCACACGCAGCGTCTTCTCGCGAAAGGGGTGTGTATTGTCGGCACACAGTCATCGACCGTTCCAGTGTTTACGTTCCGCGCCAGGCGTCTCGCGCGCCAGCGAGAATCGACCGAGCTTTCACCCGAGCGTCGTCTCACCGTGTGCATTCCTCCCCTCCTCGCTCTCCTCGCTCTCTACGAGGGACCGTAAATTTCTCCTTCCCGATAATCGTCCGCGCGAGTTTAGAGGACACACAGGCGCAAGAACAGAGGACAGGCACGACGGACACCGCACAGTCACATCGAAGCGGAGAAACGCGACAGAAAATCGATAGACTTGAAAAAATATTGAAGAGACAAAATGTGGAACGCTACGCGTTTTTTTTCCTTTTTTTTCTCCATAAATAATTCGCATCGACGTCCTGACGAAAAGTCGATCACGTCTGCCGCGGACATCTGCGAGTGGAATTCAAGCGAGTAAGACGAGAGAAATTGCACGAAATACATACACAAAACACGCACAGCGTAGCGAGTGATTCAGCGAGGTAGCCGAGGATTTCATTATGCGTTTCCTGCGTCGCACGCTTAATCGAATTTCAACAAATTCGAGGAATAAATAACTCGTCCCACTGGGCTCTGAGCTATCAATTAATTAGCCAATTGCACGCGGAGAGCAAAACGAAACGCGTTTATAACGAGGGAAAGGGAGATTTTCAACCACCCCGAGTTTCACCGGCTGCGCAGTAATTCGCTTGCCTCGCTGTAACCACCAAAACATTAAGATTCAATAAAAAATTACGAGAAAAAAATAATAAAAAAATAAAACGAGAGTGAAAATAACGATGATGCTAAAGTTTGCGTCGTTGGGATGCAACGAATTTCCGAAAAAAATAATAATTCTAATTAAACCAAATTACGAAATTATGTATAAAAAGTAATCATAGTGATTAGTTTTCAACATTACTTATTATACCTAATATCATCATTTGGATAAAAAATTAATTGTCAAAATTAATAATAAAAATTAATTCCTTTTTCCTGAATTTCGTTGCATCCCAACGATGCAAAATTCCGCATCACAAACAACGACAAGCGCAGAGTCGGAATTTCAATCTTATTTCATTCTCACCCGACGGCTTTGACGAGTCACACGGCGTGAAGTAAGAAAATGCGGTGCAACCGCAGCGGCCTCCTCGCTCGTTTTCTATCCGTTCGGCTCCTTCCGACAGCGTCGCGCGTCTCCTCTTCCTTCGTCGCCGCACAGCCTCAAGCCATGGATTTTCCGAAGCTCTCGTTCGCGGGAAGAGAGCCGCCCGGCTGTCGGACACGCGCGTCCCGTTCCAAAGTCTATCACCGGAATCGAAGTAAAAACGCCTCGAATATTCCGGGAGCACTGATCGCCGCTCCCCGTGGCGTTCGTGAGAACCGTCTGTACGCCGTTTTCGAGCTTACATTCTCGCACCTATCACCGGTTGCACTGTGCGGACCTCCCGACTCGGAACCGCCGCTACCCCCTCCCCCTTCGCCCTCGCTATCTCGGCGCCCCGTTCGCTCTGTCTTTGTCTCTGTCGCTCGCTCGCTCGGCGTCTGTGTTTTTTTTTCTCTGTCGCTCGCTCCTCGTGTGTTTCCTGTGTTTGGCTTTTTTAACGCGAATTGTTGCCCCCGAGAAACCCTTGTGCGCGTTTTCACCGAGCGTCGTTCTAGTAACGTTTGCGCGCGCGTCCGCCACTCTCTCTCCCACGGTAGCCCGGAGACGAGTACGCTGGCTTCGCCGTTGCGGACGAAACCGAGCCGGGCCTAGCGCAGGCGACGCGAGGAGCGACCGCGAGGAGCTTCGGCGCAAACGCGCGGCCGCCACCTCGCGCACCGCTGGAAACCCCACGGTGGACTACGCGGGGCCTTTTTTTACAGCGACTCGCCGCTGGAACAGCCATGGAGGTGAATTTATGGTTTTTGAAAATTTAGTAAATAGGTTTTGTAACCAGTGTTTTTGGGGGTGGGATAAGAGACTTGAGAATGATGGTGTAGGTTAAAAGTCGATATTTTGAAAAGAAAAAAATTGAGGTCGATTTTGGTGATTTTCGGTCCGGAGACGGATCTATGATTTCTGAAGAAAAAAAAAACGACGCAAAAAATTATTTTGTACAAAATCGATTAAAAAAGCTTTGTAACCAGTGTTTTTTGGGGTAGAATATGCGACTTGAGAACAACGGTGTAGGTTTCAAGTCGATATTTTCAAAAGAAAAAAAAATTCAGCTGGATTTTGGCCATTTTCGATCTGCAGACGGATCTACGATTTCTGACAAAAAAAAAACATCGCAATTTTTTTTTTTTTTTTTTATTGATTAAACAAGCTTTATAACCAGTGTTTTCAGGGGTAGAATATGCGACTTCAGAACAATGGTATAGGTTACAAGTCGATATTTTGAAAGAAAAAAAAAAAAAAAAAAAAAAAAATTGAGGTCGATTTTGGCGATTTTCGGTCCGGAGACGGATCTATTTTTTCTGACAAAAAAAAATTTCGCAAAAAATCATTTTTTTCTAAATCGATTAAAAAAGCTTTATAACCAGTGTTTTCAGGGGTAGAATATACGACTTGAGAACAATGGTACAGGTTTAAAGTCGATATTTCGAAAAACAAAATACTAAAGTCGATTTTGGCCACAACAATCCTTAATGTTAAGAATTTTTTCAAGTGGCGCAGAAAATAAAACGTGTTGCATTAAAGAACAATCGTAAAATCGCAATTTTCGCATCACCAAAATAAAAGAGTCTTCTTCGTGTCGTCGAAATTTGTTATCGTTTGGTGAGGTACCTATTGATTTTTTTCTTGAAATTCCCAACGACGATAAAGAAGCCTTATCGACAAAGAGGGAAAATTATAGAAAGAGCTTTCGGGCCGAACCTCACTCGCATTTCACCCGTGTAATCCTACGGAAGCTCTGCGTTCGACAACCAGCTTTACCGGCGACCGCTGTGCACACCGGGGGGGACAATCGATCGCCGAGCTTGCAGAACCCTTATGTACATATTTACTGAAATCCTTGCCGTCCCTTTGCCCCGTGGACCTATAACGAAGCCGTCGTAAAACTTGTACTACCTTGGAAGGCCTTGTAAAAGAGAGGCAAATTTTCTTTTTCGTTCTCTTATACATAGCAATGTATGTAATATGTATTGCTTTTTTTATATTTGTAGCTTCTAACTAAAAGGCGGTAAAACAAATGTTGTTTTTTTATTTAGTTTTTCATCAGAGCTAAGTCCATTTGACCAGCCAATTCTATTAAAAAGTGAATATAGGGCTATTGAAAAATTCGTTTGCTATTGGTGTTATTCTATATTCTACTATGGCAGTGATGGAATTATAGGCGCCGGCAATATAGGCAACTGTCTATGGGTGCCGAGCAGCCGGGGGCTTTGAATTTCTAGAAGTGGGCAAAGAATTTTCTGTTTTGCTTTTTCATTGAAGTTTTGGATTAAGAATATGTGAAATACCGACTGCTGTAATAAAAAACTGCAATTGAACCCTTTTGACGCATATTTACATGTACAGGTAAAATAAGAAATTCATTCACTGCACTAGTGATATCCGCAGAGAATGAATTTCTTCTTTTAGCTGTAAACGCAAATATGCGTCCAAAACGTTCATTACAGTTTTTGATACCGACTAGGCTAGGCGTGGATGTTTCACATGTTTTTATAGTTTATAGCAGCTCACGTATATAAACGTGAAAAAGTTGATTACAGTTTTTATTATCGACTGCGGTATCTCACATCCTTTTTGACTGTTGGTGCCGCCGGTAAAAAAAAATTACCTTTTACGACTTTCTACGTTACCGTCTGAAGATATAAGGAAAGATTCCTTACTTACCATCGAATAGTAAAAAAAGAAAAGATGTCGCGCTCACAAAAAGTCTCAACATAACATCGTCAAGCGTTGGTTGAATTCGCGGGGCTGTGCGGCTCGACAAGTCATTAATCAGCAACGAATCGATCACAGAGGTAAAATCTTCCCATTTAGTAATACTTAACGTCATAATAAAGATGAATAGAATGCAGGTGACGCCTGTCATGCCGTACAAATATCTTTGGCAGATTCATAACCTCTAAACATCGAACATAACCCCAAAAATGCATTGAATACAAACTGAATTTCAGATGGGTCTGAAGCACGCACAGTTTTTCTCGAGGACGGTACTCGTTAAGGACGACAATGTCGATGGCGCCTGCAGAATTTTAAACAGAATTCTCGGCCGCGAAGGCTTTCTGGAGCAGTACAGAAGATGCAGATTCTACGAGACTCCAACCAAGACTCGAAGGAGAGTCAATTACGAGAGATGCAAGGCTCTGTACGACGAGGACATGAGTCGCAAGATTCAATTTGTCTTGAGAAAAAACAGAGTTGATCCGTTTCCTGGCTGCCACTAAGTCGTCGTTACCCGAATGTTAATATATGGAATAAATGTAATTGTGAAACATGAACGATGTATTTATTTTGGAAAAATCTGAAACATAGACACTTTCCTTGTTTTGTTTATTTGAAACCAAACAGAGTTGAACGTATAAGTGACGTTATTGCTTAATTTATTTTGTTTACTTACATTTATTTAGGCGACGCCGAATTTACTCGGTCGGTAACGAAAACTGTAATGAATCTTATGGAGACACCGTAAATATTCTGCGTCCAATTCAAATTCAATTCACCGTCCGATGATACTTTGCTTTCATTCAGAATAAAAATAGGCTTGAAATGGCGATGGTTAAAATATTTCAGTAATCCTTTATTTTGTAAAAAAAAAAGTATAAAATCGTTTATCTCGAGCAGTTAAATTAGTACAAAATGGAATTAGTAATAAATAACGAGAAAAAAGTGTATAATTTCTAAGCTGTACAATAAAAGTTTTTGGCGCGAACGAACAAATTTTGAATTAGCCTCTGAACAAATCTCGTTCTCACATGTCACGTGGTACATGTTTCGCATGTCCTTAAATCATGTCAGTTTTCTGTTTAATTGATAAAGTTGCTGTAGTGATATTATTGAGCTCCTACTTATCGAGCTCTGCAAGGAATTTCCTTCGAGTGTCTCCAGCTTGTGGCGCCATCAAATCGCGCAATGCCAACGTTTGCGAGCCTTTTTACCGGGGCATTTGATTTAATATAATGCACACGCGCGGTAACGTAATCCCTGATCGATTCAAATGCATATATAGGATAAAACAAGTTTTCGGCTCGGTCGGTGATTACGTTGCAGCGATAAATCTAATTGCCCGCGGAACCCGGCGGACATCCAATTTTATAGCGATCCACTTCATTCTAGTGCGCCTCTATCGCGACCAATTGGTGGGAGTGAGCGCGAAACTTCGAGCGCCGATAAATCGCGCCCTCAAAGGGCGACGATCGTAACGACCGAGCGTTTAATTGATGAGCCTGCTCCAGCTGTCGCGGCCGCGCGGAATCAGGACGCATTATTCCGAATTGGTTTTATCAAACACTTTAATTCGAGCGCTGTAATTTCCAAGCGAGTGACGGAAATATTACATTTTATTCTGGAAAAAAAAATACCGAGCATGCATGAAAATTTGCTTAAGAGCGAAAAATTTCAATCGTATTTAGATCTTTTTGTGCTGATAAATAGCAAAATAATATAGTTTGAGGATTTTGGAATTAGGTTAACAGCGTTTTGATATAATATTCTATACTTTTTTTTTATTCCAATAAGATCAATATTATCTATATTATTATTAATTATTAATTATAAATGAAAATAATAATTTATTATTATTGTTCCTTATTATTATTATTATTATTATTATTTTATTTATTTTAATTTTTTTAATTTTTTAAATAAAAAAATGTATTTATATTATTATTAGTATTCTTCGCGGACTATTCTTTTAACAAATTCGGCTCGAATATAATCCAACGCTGTTTAAAATCGATATGATTAGTCATTACTAAGAAGCAACGTTGTCAAAAAAATTCTTATCATAACGGCGGCAATTAGATGAAAAAATATGAAGAAAAGTTGCAAAGTAGAACTTTGCACACTGCTTCCTCATTAATTCCCCTTTTTCACAAAGCCACCTCTATGAAGAAGCTTATTTATTAACTTTGGCTTCCTCATAGAGGAAGCTTTTTGAAAAAGGGGAATTAATGAGGAAGCAGTGTGCAAAGTTCTAGTTTGCAACTTTTTTTTAATTTGAACAAATCTTTGCACTTTTTTTTAAATTTGAACAAAAAAACTCCGTTACAAACACCGTTACATCTAATTTTGATTAGATACAAAGTTTTGACTTACTTTAATAACTTTTCTATAAGTTACAGCGAAAATCTTAATTTTTTCAAAAATGCATAACAGCGTAAAATCCGAACGACTTTACCAATCGTCACCAAATTTTGTACGTGGCAACGCTGTATGTTATTTTTTGACTGTTTAATATTTTGGTTCAGTTGATGAGATTCGACGTGATATAGAGCAAAATTTATTTTTTTCGAAAAATCCAAAATTCTATAAAACCGGAACCGCTTTACCGATTTCGCTGAAATTCAATACCAAACAACATTGAACGTGTCTTTATTTATGATGAAGTATATAGCTGAGTCGTCGAACTTTTACGAAAGTTAGAGCGTTCACGCCATTTTTTTGAAAAATTAAAAATTCGATAAAATTTGTATACATGGATATATTTAATTTAAAAAAAATGTGAATTACAGAGGATTTAATACTCTACTTCCGTGCCAATTTTTAGCTCGATCCACCATGCCATTCCTGAGTTATGAACAATTGAATGTTCGGTGCCTGGACCATACATACATACACACACACACACACACACACACACATACACACATACAGACATATTTTCTAGACCACTTTTCTCGACGTTTTAGGTGATTCTAAGTATGTTAACATGAAAATCTCGAAAAAAAAAAATTTTCACGAAAACAAAGCTTCCTCTATGAGGAAGCAAAAAACATTGTATTTTCTTCCCTTAGTAATGACGTAATTTGATAACTTTTTGCAGAGCGCGCTGGCGCGACGGACGAGGTACCCGGGACTATGGAGCCGAATTGTCGAGAACTTATCTATCCTAATAACCCTGACGTTTCCGGGGAATCGTTGAGGAAACGAGCGGACGAGAACGGTCGGAGTTGTCGCGTTTCGGCGAGGATGGGCCGAGGGGATATTCCGCCGTCTCGTTGCGGCGTTCCGCGTTCCAAACGTTCACCCTTGCCGTCCTCGCGACGTTGTCCTCGTCGTCCTGGAAGCCTTCTTTACTCGCTGAAAACTTGGCACTGACAACTATCCCGTCGCGCTTCCCCCCCGGGCGAAGCCGGGCAAGCGCTATCTATTCAATTTTCGCCAAGTTGGCGAAGCCTCTGCCAAGAAAAGCCGCGCCGTGGCTTCCACTGCGTTTTGTCTCTTCTCACTCTCGCGAAGAAGTGAGGATAAATCATAAGAGCGTGGAAAGGAAAAATGTGTGTGTCCTTCTGCGCTCCGCGCCGCGCTTATAACCGGGAAATGAGCTAAGTTTTCCGAAACTTATGTTAATTTCGTAATATTATACCTATAGGCACGTATACATCGAAGGATATGGTGAGCCGCGCCGCCTGCAGTACCTACCACAAAGATCTACAGATGTTTCGTCAAACGGTTCGCTAATGCCGGTTGCGAGGAGTCCTCCAACTTTCGCAATATAACTTAGGTCTAACATATGAGGCATCTGGTTCGGGATTGACTTACCTGAAAGAGAAGGACTGAAGTACTTTTTAAAAAGCGCTCACGCCTTGTGATTATTATTTATTTTTTGGTATGAGATTACGTATGTTAAACTTTGGCAGTAGTTTCAATATATTTTTCCTACCAGTTGTTCCTGAATACCGGTTTTTTTTTAATTAAAAATTTTTAGTTGTGAGAAATTAAAAAGGGATCAAGCCTAAATGGGCTTAAATATTTGCAAATTTTTTATAAAATAGGCTTAAATATTTATAAAATGTCAATTGGAACCCAGTTTTTAAATTGGATTAGCTTTCAAATAAAGTTTCCTTATGTCTTATGTATATTATGTTAAATTTTCTTATGTTAAGTTTTTTTCATGTAGCGAGTTTGTCTTAAAAGATAATAATGTTTTCATTCATAATTATATATATCGATGACCCGTAGTTAAGACGCTGCGACTACAATATACTTAACACTGTAAGATATGGAGGCTTAGGTGGCGATTCGTTGTTGAGTCTCAAAGGAAGTTCAAGAATAGATAGTTGCCTATCGGTACCATTGCTACCAAGAACTATGTATTATCCGGCTAGTTCGACAGAAGGAAGGAGTCCTCAAAGCGGATATAGTTAGTTAGTAGAGAAATTGGCCCGTCGGCTTGCGGGTGAAATTCGTGGAAGGAGTGAATGCAGGATGATAGGAAGAAAAGGCAAATAATAGTCCTGGTGAGAGCACGAAATACAGTGAATGTTGAAGTTCCAAAGCTAAGAAGAACAACTGGACCGAAAGACGTGAAGGGCAATGAAAAAAGTACTTTCGTAAACTACGCAAGAAAAAGAAGTAGAATTGATGTAGTAAATTGTAAAAAGAAAATATTAATTATCGGAGCAACAAATTACATTACAGTCTTCCGATAATTATATAATAATATATAATAATAATAATAATAATAATTATAATTATAATTATCATACAATAATACAATACAATAATATATTATAATTCAATAGTTACGTTATCTGTGGTAATATAACAGCTATTCAAAAGTTCACACACCATTTTATAATCATCGCAGGTTATTATTATTAAATCACACCTGCAAAACCAACCAAACTGTAACACTTTATTTATATAATGAAGATGTGCGACTCTGTAAAGAATAATAAATCACCGGTTCGAGCACCAAACAGGTGGACAGAAGGAATGACTCAGTTTGCGGAAAGCAAACACTTAAAGCGACGAGGAACGGCGTGGAACCTGTGAGGAGTGTAGAGGATATGCGGTGACAGACAGTTGAAGAAAGGAGCAAAGGGAAGCGAGCGCAACGAGAGGTGGAAGCGATAAGGGAGCGAAGCGTCGAGCATCCTCGGAGGGGGCTGAGAACTTCAAACGTAGCTCCGGGACAAGCTGTCTTTTTTCGCAATTGCTCCCAATATTTGATTGAAAATGAGGTATCTATGCAGCTATTCAAAAATTCACGCATCACACTCATTATTATTTTTTTTTAATAAAAAAAATCCTCATTATTAAATTAAAAAAATCCTCATTATTAAATTAAAAAATCCTCATTATTGTTATTATTATATTAAAAAATCCTCATTATTAAATTTAAAAAATCCTCATTATTAAATTTAAAAAATCCTCGTTATTAAATTTAAAAAATCCTCGTTATTAAATTAAAAAAATCCTCGTTATTAAATTTAAAAAATCCTCGTTATTAAATTTAAAAAATCCTCATTATTAAATTTAAAAAATTCTCATTATTAATTTTCTCATTATACAATTTAAAAAATCCTCATTATTAATTTTGCAAAACAATCCGAACCGTGACATATATTTCCATAATGAGGATTTACAACTCTATAACGAATAATAAATTCCAGGTTCGAGCACCAAACAGGTGAGTGGAAGAAACCCTCTGTTTGTGGGAAGCAAACGCTTAAAGCGACGAGGAAACGTCGACGAACCTGTGAGGCGAGAAGAGGACAGCGACGGAGAGTCGAAGAAAGCGGCAAAGGGAAGCGAGCGCGCGACGAGAGGTGGAAGCGATAAGGGGACGACGAAGCGTCGAGGATCCTCGTCGGGGGCTGGGAACTTAGAACGTAGCTCCGGGACAAACTGTCTTGCCGGTACTTCCTCCGAGCTTGCGGTTGAAGCCAGTTCCGCGAGTCCAGATTCCCGGGAGTTAAGCCAAACCGCGCCAGTGTCTCTTCCCTCGGCTTCCTCGCTGTTTCAGAGTCTGGAGAGCCGACTGGAGTGCGGCGCTCGCGGCATGCGCGCCGCAGAATCGTCATTATTGGTGTACTCCTCAGTGTGTTTCACCCCCAACAGCGGGAAATGAGCTCCGCGCCAAGCCAACCCGACGTGGTGGTCTCTCGCGTGTCCCGGAACTGAGACGAACGTAGACGACGAGGATACAGGAGGACGTGTGGGACTCGAAGTTAGCGAAGAGGAGACGAGGATTCTGGACACGAAGAGTGCTTCACTCCCCTCGCCGCGAGCTGAACGGAATGGAAGCAAGAGAAATCGACGAATTTATTCGTCGAGCTCTGGGAGATTAACGAGCAACTCGCCGAGACAACGTCGTCCTCTCGTTCGGTCGTCAAAGGCTGAAAGTCTATCTCTCTTCAAGTTTAGCGAAACTTTTGACACGTCTTAATCACGATAATTACCTCGTGTCTTCTTGCCGAATGGCGCAGTTTCGACCAGTCAAAAGAGGCTTTTGATTACTTTAATTTTGTAATTGTTGTCTTAAGGAGGTTGAAGCACTTTTGAGGGGGTGCGAAACGTTCTTCGTTTGGATGGTGGAAACGATAGTAAATGTGTGGATACCCATATGGAAATAAAGTATATGCAAAATATATAAAATACTAGGCTAATCACACGCGCTGGCGCGCGTGCCTGAAAAACTTGCCAAAATCGACCCCAATTTTTTTTCTTTTCAAAATATCGACTTTTAAACTATACCATCGTTCCCAAGTCGCATATTCTACCCCTGAAAACACTGGTTATTAACCTTATTTAATCGATTTTGAAAAAAATATTTTTTTGGCGACGAAATTTTTTTTTTTTTCTGTCAGAAATCGTAGATTCGGCCCCGGACCGAAAATCTCCAAAATCGACCCCAATTTTTTTTCTTTTCAAAATATCGACTTTTAAACTATACCATCGTTCTCAAGTCGCATATTCTACCCCTGAAAACACTGGTTATTAACCTTTTTTAATCGATTTTGAAAAAAATATTTTTTTGGCGACGAAATTTGTTTTTTTTCTGTCAGAAATCGTAGATTCGGCTCCGGACCGAAAATTTCCAAAATCGACCCCAATTTTTTTTCTTTTCAAAATATCGACTTTTAAACTATACCATCGTTCTCAAGTCGCATATTCTACCCCTGAAAACACTGGTTATTAACCTTTTTTAATCGATTTTGAAAAAAATATTTTTTTGCAGACGAAATTTTTTTTTTTCTGTCAGAAATCGTAGATTCGGCTCCGGACCGAAAATCTCCAAAATCGACCCCAATTTTTTTCTTTTCAAAATATCGACTTTTAAACTATACCATTGTTCTCAAGTCGCATATTCTACCCCTGAAAACACTGGTTATTAACCTTTTTTAATCGATTTTGAAAAAAATATTTTTTTGGCGACGAAATTTTTTTTTTTTCTGTCAGAAATCGTAGATTCGGCTCCGGACCGAAAATTTCCAAAATCGACCCCAATTTTTTTTCTTTTCAAAATATCGACTTTTAAACTATACCATTGTTCTCAAGTCGCATATTCTACCCCTGAAAACACTGGTTATTAACCTTTTTTAATCGATTTTGAAAAAAATATTTTTTTGGCGACGAAATTTTTTTTTTTTCTGTCAGAAATCGTAGATTCGGCTCCGGACCTAAAATCCCCAAAATCGACCCCAATTTTTTTTCTTTTCAAAATATCGACTTTTAAACTATACCATCGTTCTCAAGTCGCATATTCTACCCCTGAAAACACTGGTTATTAACCTTTTTTAATCGATTTTGAAAAAATTATTTTTTTGGCGACGAAATTTTTTTTTTTCTGTCAGAAATCGTAGATTCGGCTCCGGACCGAAAATCTCCAAAATCGACCCCAATTTTTTTTCTTTTCAAAATATCGACTTTTAAACTATACCATTGTTCTCAAGTCGCATATTCTACCCCTGAAAACACTGGTTATTAACCTTTTTTAATCGATTTTGAAAAAAATATTTTTTTGGCGACGAAATTTTTTTTTTTTCTGTCAGAAATCGTAGATTCGGCTCCGGACCTAAAATCCCCAAAATCGACCCCAATTTTTTTTCTTTTCAAAATATCGACTTTTAAACTATACCATCGTTCTCAAGTCGCATATTCTACCCCTGAAAACACTGGTTATTAACCTTTTTTAATCGATTTTGAAAAAATTATTTTTTTGGCGACGAAATTTTTTTTTTTCTGTCAGAAATCGTAGATTCGGCTCCGGACCGAAAATCTCCAAAATCGACCCCAATTTTTTTTCTTTTCAAAATATCGACTTTTAAACTATACCATCGTTCTCAAGTCGCATATTCTACCCCTGAAAACACTGGTTATTAACCTTTTTTAATCGATTTTGAAAAAATTATTTTTTTGGCGACGAAATTTTTTTTTTTCTGTCAGAAATCGTAGATTCGGCTCCGGACCGAAAATCTCCAAAATCGACCTCGGAAATGTTTATTTCAAAATATCACCTATAATAGATTAATCAATTTTGCGCTGCTGCGCTCGAAATTTTTCAAATTTGACACCAAACTGATTTTGTTTATCACGGACTTTCCTGGCAACCAATCACAGCTCTAATAGTTTGCTAACAATGCTTTCCGTTACTCATGAACTTTTTAAAAGAGGGATATATTATAGATATATAAGATATATTTTGTCCAGAAACTTCTATATGTCGAATATATACAAAATATACGCGAGTGAAAAATATATCTAAGATGTGTCCAAAATATATTGAAAATGTATTTTTATTGTATTATCGTCCGAAAAGTTCTATATGTTAAATATATTTTCGTATATATTTATTTTCCGTGGGGGTAGCCTATTGATTGACGTTTGGATTCCAAGTTATCTTTGAGGGAGTCTTCTAGTGTGTATACCCATTTTCGAGGTGGTTTTTTGGGAATTAAATTTAGAAAAACGGTTAAGGTAGTAGTCTCGGTATAGTCCCGTCACATGTGAGTTTCGAGGGAAATTTGGAGCCCCTCTCGATGAGATAATAATCTGAAAAAAATCAAGTATGTAGAAGGTACTGAAAAGATTGATTTGGTATAATAATAATTGAAAAATGTTATTAACAAACTATTCAAAAAATTAATTGTTCATCAATTTACCCGGCAACTCAACTTTTTTTTCTGATGAAAATTATTCATTCATTTTTCTCAATACATATGAATATTTTTACATTTTTGTCTAATTTTTTAAAATTGCACTTATTAAGCAAAACGGGCGGCGGAAACCGCAATTAAACAAAATTAGACAAAATTCTGAAAAAATGCATACGTATTCAAAAAAATGAATGAATAATTTTCATCAGAAAAAAAAGTTGGGTATGCACACTAGAAGACGCCCTTAAGCATATCTCTAACTGTTGGTCTTTCTTTTCTAGGACTGAATACAAGAAGGCAAAGGGCAACTTTGAATCTACAAAGAACTCCCTAAACCAGCGACGTCATCTACGTCCACCCCGAAGTCCGATGAGAAAGCTCGAAATTAATTGCCGGCTCTGTGATCCACCGTGGAATTTCCTACCGCTCCAACTTCATGTATATTTATTGCTGATATTGACAGTTGAACGGAGTGAAGCTGAGAGTTACAACGGAACTTTGTAAAAAATTCACGACGGCGCGAGACAGATGGCCGAGGTTGGTTTCTGTTCGATGAACCCCCGGACGCTCGGATGGACAGAGGCTGGCGCATCTCCGATGGTAATCTCTTTGGGTACGACAGACAACGGCGACGTTGTTCAACGATTACTCGGCAGCCCAGTGCGCGCTGGTCCGGTTTCTCATGAATATTGCCGCCCGGCCCTCGTCCTTTCGACGAGTTACAAAAGCGTAAGGGATAGTTCGCGACTGTGCGACGATGGAACCTGCTGCATATTGCAATGGATCGTCGCCGCACACCGCGGCCCGCCGTCAAAATTACTTTTGCAGACTCATCAGAGGACGTTTCGGACCTCAGCAAAAGCCGTCACTTAGACGGTGGCGTCATCAATGTAATGGGAGTCTTCGTTTGTACGTTCACCGAGTTGCGCCTACGTTCTGTGTAAGCAGTTTCTATGCCTGATTTTTGCCAGCACAGTTTTAGAAAAATATCCGCAAAGAAAAAAAATAACCCTCGCGAATCTCCCAACCGTAACTTTTTACGGTTGAATTTTGGTAATTTTTCCTACAACCGAATACAAATTAATCGGTCAATTGGTGCATCAAACCGAAGGCTGTTCCAACCTTCTAAAGGTTGACTTTGGGTTGGTTTTTGAAAACCAATCACTATTACAACCTTCTAAAGGTTGACTTTGAGTTGATTTTTGAAAACCAATCGCTATTCCAACCTTCTAAAGGTTGACTTTGGGTTGATTTTTGAAAACCAATCACTACTCCAACCTTCTAAAGGTTGACTTTGGGTTCGTTTTTGAAAACCAGTCACTATTGCAACCTTCTAAAGGATGACTGGGTTGATTTTTGAAAACCAATCACTACTCCAACCTTCTAAAGGTTGACCTTGGGTTGGTTTTTGAAAACCGATCACTATTCCAACCTTCTAAAGGTTGACTTTGGGTTTGTTTTTGAAAACTAATCACTATTCCAACCTTCTAAAGGTTGACTTTGGGTTGGTTTCTGAAAACCAATCACTGCTCCAATCTTCTAAAGGTTGACTTTGCGTTGGTTTTTGATTATTAATCACTACGCCAATCTTCTAAGGGTTGACTTTGGGTTGGTTTTTGATTGAAAACTAACCGTAAACCAACCATTCTTCAGACAGAATAAAAAGTTGCTTCACGGTTGATGGATATTGTAAAGCAAACCTCATTCCGACTATTCTCTTTAATTTTTGTACAATTATACTAATAACCCGGCCTATCAGTGGTTTAGCGGCTGATAACGATTCCAGTAACATTCTTGACAGAGCAGAAATGTAATCACGACGACATTGATGAAACTATGTGGCTATCTCACACAGGTGCTTCGCTTTGTGTCTATCCCATTCATTTCTAAAGCTTCACTGGTCACCGGTCGAATTCCAGTCCCTATAATATGACTCGTCCACAAAGCTTCCGACGTATCGGGATCAAAGAACCTTTTTTAATGCACGCCGTCAACTGCATGCATTTTTTCCCCTGTGTGTACGCAATCAACGTCATGCAACTACGCTTTCCGTCACATTTGAAAAATAGGTCATGCAGTTTCCTTTATGCGGATTTTCGGTCGCTCGCAGATTGCGCTCCGGACACATGTTTCGAAACATAGATTGCCTATCATTCTGCTGAACCTGATGACGCTGTATTTGCACTCGCCGCGCCTCGATTTTTCAGATTGCCTTATGGGTCAGAAAGGTTTACAGCATCGTGGTAAAATATCTGTTGATTTAGTTTATAAATAAATGTGAAGATACATTTATTGGATATTTTCTGCAATTCCAGGTAATATGGACCAGTGCATATCGGTCCACAAGGAGAAATTCAAAAATGAGTAACTGAAACATGACTGACATTGAAAAATGAGTAATTAAAAAACAACCATTTTTCACAGAATTTTAAAGCCGAACCCCCAAAAATTGCAAATTTTTCCATACCAATCGCAAATTTCTCCAACCATAAGATTCGATTTTTCTACGCTAAACAAAACGATCCAGACGTCGAACTTATTGTCCAACTTATTGTTTTAGTCCTAATAAAATTACTTTAAATAATAAATAAATAAATAATAAAATTACTTTAAATAATAAATAAATAAATAATAAAATTACTTTAAATAATAAATAAATAAACAATAAAATTACTTTAAATAATAAATAAATAAATAATAAAATTACTAAAAAATTACTTTAGTAATAATAAAATCCTTATTTTTATTATTACTGCAGATTTCGTATAAACATGTCGATAACCCGAGTTGACATTTCACCATATCCAACGACGTCACTCAGTTTACGTCATCATCGAAATTCAGGACCATCTTACACCAGTCTCTTCGTCCTCCTTAATTCCGACAAGATTGCATCTACTTAAGTGAATTACGGACCATTTCAAAGGAACAAAAGTATAGCAACTCGAGTTACATCTCTTTCGGGTCCCTCTGTAAACTTCCATACGAGCTGAAACAACTCAGCCGTTCTAAATACAGTCGTCGGCGTCTCGTCGGGGGGGGGCCTCAAAGTTTCCATTCTACGTGCAATTTTCCAAGAATTCCGGAATTCGGTAATACGCGTAACGCTTCCGTACTTAAGCCTCCCTCGAGTTTCCCCTCGGGAATTACGAAAATGACGTAACTGCGCGGCGCTCTCGTTCGGCTGACTCGTACAGTCTGCGTGTTATGATCGATTCCAGGAGTCCCGCGTGCTACGAGCTGTTCTCGCGGTGTTTTGCTATGTTGCGCCAGAGAGTGTTGTGCGTTCCTCGACATGGTTACACGGAGCTCACGTGGCACTCCGCCGTTTGTTCGGTTTCCCCGAGTCCCCAGCGAACGGCGAAATAAAGAAAGAAATACGGAGCACAATGCAGTGAACTAGTTTCCAGAGTTTCTGGCATTACGTCTGCACACACAGAGACGACGAAAGCACCGCAACGTTTCTCGAACGTGTCCGTAACCCGTCTCGTGGATGTCAATCTTGGACCACGTGTCAGACGTTTCGTTGTCGAGCAATATGTCGTAAATAGCTCGGAATACGGACCAGCTAAAAATATACACTTATATGCATGTCAGCGTTTGCTTGATGTTTATGAGCTTCTCCGGAAAAGCCGATTTACCAGGGTTTTCATGCTATTCGCTATGCTAAAAGTGTCTGTACATTTACAGCACGTTTTACACACGAGTGTATGAAATTTACAATGACAGTTACTGAAAATTGTTATTAATTACAATATTTGCCATATAACCGGTCTTGAATATTACCGAACTGATGTTTTAAAGTGACATTTACTGTACAGGTTATTGAATTTGATATAAGGCGAATGTAAGTTAGAATATATAAAACAATTTATTCTTTTACCGGGTGGAGTCTTCTGACTTGCATAACCGATAGTTCGGCGATAATTAAAAGCATTTTCTTTCAGTAAAATGCTTTTCCAAACTTAACACTAAATCAATGAAATTTAATATACTGTATATTCAAATTATTACATTATTAATTAATTATTATTAATAATATATATATATTACGTGTATTATTATTATTATATTAATATAATCATAACTTAACTGTATATTAATTATTATTCTTATTAATTATTAAATTTGAATATACTGTATATTAAAATGTAGTATACTGTGTATCAAAAACTTTACACAATACTATAGTAAATTTCGTGTACCGTATATGCATAAAACTTCATATACAAATTATGTATTTTCAAACGAATTTTTTTACAGAATTGTCGCTCTCTACAAAATCCGCAAAAATGTGGTAGTATTCCCGGCAACCACGTACGCCACAAAAAAACCGTGCGAAGACTTCCAAGCCACCTCAGCCATCGTCGGCCAAACTGGAACCAGTCGGTACGAATAAAAATATTTCTTTTAATTGTGCCAATTCCCGCGTATCGATCCAAACGGGGAACCAATAAGTTTATCAGAATTTCATATTTTCTACATGATTAACAGAAGCACGACTGAAGTCGATCGACTCGTACTTCGCAGTACTTTGATTCTCGTTCGACAGCGAGCGAGTCGCTCGAGCGACACGAGAAAAGGAAAACGAACGATCGCTCGGCAGCTCCCGCGGTGCATCGTTATATCCAGTTGCTGCGGGTGGATTCCGTCACGTGCCAATTCATCCGATAACTCGAGATGCAACATTTCCGAAGCTGTCGTCGCACAGCTATGGCTGCTCGAGCTCCGTTTTCGTACTTCGCCGTGTGCGACGCACCTGAGTGAGAATCTCGGCGTATCGGCGAAAGCTACGTCACGTACTTTGGTACGCGCATACATCTTAAGTTTCTTTTTTTTTTCCCCCCTCCATCGTCTACGTACTTTGATGCACATTTGTGTAATAGTATTCCGACAAATCCCGGTGAAAACTCGAGACGCGAGATACGTCGTCATGTGCGTCTGGTTTCACTCGAAGACGCGCAAGCCGGCTGCCTGGGTACCAAGCGCAATGGATATGCACTCACGTGTTCCTCGAAAATGTCCCCACGTAAGCAGGGAATCAACGTTGTGCAACTTAATGCTCGGCAGGCAGTATGGAACAAGGTTGTGTTGTGAGGTTTACGATTCATGGAGAAAATAGACTTTGTTATCAACAAATTTGTTAAGAAGATTACATTTTCCGCCTTTAAGCGTAATTAAGCCATTTTCACGCCGTTAAGAATTACCAATGTTTTTTTTTTTTTTCATGTCTATTTTTTTGGTTCCTATGTATGCCTTCTTCAGGCTTTTACCTTTCACCTCACTCCCCTTGGTCACCCCAGATATTGAGTTTTTTTTTCTTGACTATTTTTTATTTTGACTCTCACGCACGCCTTCTTCAGGCTTTTACGTTTCCCCCCACTCTTTTTGATCACCCCAGATATTGAGTTTTATTTCGTGTTTATTTTTTATTTCGATTCCTACGCACGCCTTCTTCGTGACGACGCTGAAAAAAAAAAATGTCTGTTTGAAAATCCATCATCTGTATGTGAACTTTTATGCACATACGGTACACGAAATTTCCTATAGTTTTGTGTAAAGTTTTTGATATACGGTATATTAAATTTGAATATACAGTATATTCAAATTTACTAAATTAAATTTTATTTAACATTATATTATTTAATATTAAATAATAATATTATTTATGTGACCCTGCAAATTTTTCACTACGAACTAAATTTACCCTAGTAGACTGAATGTTGATTACCACGCGCTCCACTCTAACGCATAACACGTGAACTTCGTGACAACGTAACAACCATATCGCGAAGAAAGTAACGCGGTTGGTGGAAGGGGGGGGGGGGCGAAGGGAGAGGGAGGAATAGGTGGGGGTCGTACAAAAAAAAAGGCGAAAAGCATGCATGTCCCACAGTCCAACTACAGCGGCGGCGGCGGCGGCGCCAAGTCAAAAGGGAAGCGCGTTGACGAGTTCCTGGCTGGCCCGGAACGAACCCTCATGTCGAGAGATTTTCGCCGATGGCGCTGCTCCCTATTATTTTCCGCTTTCATCGCGAGCCAGCGTTATATTTCCGTGTGGGCGCCCCATTATATCGTGTCACAATGGAATTCGTGCGGCGCCGGAGCATCTCGCTCCCCTCCCCCTCCCCCCCCCCCCCTCACCCTCCCCCTCCCCCTCCTCTCCCGCCGATCCACTTCTTTCTGTTTCCCTGTACAGAGGCTGCCTGCTCTTCGGTCTCCGTTCAACCAGCGCATCATCCCCCCCCACCCCCCACCCTTCCCAACCCCCTCAGCAGCAGCTCGTACAACCCGGTAACGCAGTGACTACCAGTGGCAGCCGCATTACCCGACTGCGCTTCGCTCTCGTTTCACGCATCACTCGTCGACGACGAGTAACCCACTGCGCGCGATATCTCTGTGCACCCTATTCGTTTTATTTCACGCGCTATCCGCACTCTGCCTCCTTTCTGTAATCGCTTATTCTGCCGAAACTCGGCGACGCGGGATGCGTATGTTGGGAATATCCTTCGCGGTGATGCTGAGGCGATCGAATGGAGGCAAATGCACAATTCGTAATTTCGCATTTCGGTCGATGTGTTATGCTTGCTGTTTGCAATTAACGTTGTTGCTTCTGAGTTATTGTGGGGTTTACGGGGCGTTTTATTTAGTTTCGACCTGGCTCTGACTTTTGAGTTTTTTTTTTATAGGGTTTGCAATATTTTATACGATTGACAATCTCGAAAAAGCAGCTAAAATCGAGGTTACTTTTTTTTGCTCGATCAATCCTGGATTTTCTTCCTTCCTTTGAGATAAAACTCCATAACGAAGAGAATGCCACAAGGCGGAATGCGATACCTTGATTTTTAATTTTTTTACGGAATTTTAAAGTCAGATCTTCAAAAATCGCAAACATTTTTGAGGGTCTGACTTTAAAATTCTGTAAAAAATTCAGAAATCAAGATATCGCGTTCCGCTTTGCGGCATTCTCTTCGTTATAGAGTTTTCTCTCGAACGCAAAAAGAAAACCCAGGTTTGGTCGATCGAAAAAAAAGTAACCTCGATTCTAGCGAAGTGTCGAAATTTCGAAAAAAGTGAAAAATCATTTTTTGCATTTTTCTCATCGGATTTTATGTTTTTCGGGCAAACAACGGTGCTTTTCGGAATCAGCGGAAAATTTCCCATCGGATAGGATCTTCAAACTTTACGAAAAAAATATATATATATTTGTTTGGATTTCGTAAAGTTTGGACGTTAATTACACGTTAATTTCCTAAAAGATCTTATTTTAATTCGAGCATGTTAGATGAGCATTAACGATGCAAGTTGGACGCAGCTAATTATTTTTCTCAATAGGTACAAAATGATCGATCCTCAGCCGCGCGTAAACTCGATCACTGTCTTCGAGCGTCACAAGTGAAGCGGTCTGCACGCCGCCGCATCCTTAACGTCCGTCGGACACGCGACGCTAACGGGGCCAATGATCGGAAATTAGTAACGCATCCGTTGCACGCGATAATCCACCGAAATTTCCGGTGGAAGTAGCGCCGGTAAGCGGCACGAAATCGCGGTTTGCTTTTCTTCAATACGGGTATAAACGTCCCGGCAACGGAGATCCAACGTGATTGGCCGGGCCACTGCGAATACATCCCGCGCATTTTCTTTTCATCGGGACTGACGTGGTCTGTATTCGCTGTTCCCCTTTCACTCGCGAACTCGCAAAAGGGCCAAAGGAATAAAAGGCACACGGTAGTTCTAAAGAGCGTAATATAAAGGGTAACTGGAACTAGCAATCAACGAGAAATACAAGAAAAGCCAATTTCGAGAAACTGCGCGAAGAAGCGAAGAGGTTTTCGCAGTAGTAACGGTACGCGTAGGGTCAGACAGTCATAGGGAGAGGCGGGGAAGGCATCATTCGATATGAGCGGCTGTAAAACGAGAGGCGCGGAAGGGCATAAAGTTGATATACATCGTCGGGCGTCGCTCGTGCTCGAAAGTAGAATTTTTTACGCGCGCGGATATCCTTCGAAAAAAATCTTGAAAACGCAGTGGATAATTGCCGAACGTTTCACACCGTTTTAAGCATCCCGGACACGATAAGGCGGAGGGATTTTTAGTAAGGATAAAAAGAGTTGGTATAAAAAGTGAAGTCCACAGAAATGGAAGGGCATCGTTTTTTTTTTTTACAAAAATATGTTTTATGTAAAAGATGTATTTTTGTGACGAATATTTCCGTCTCTTTACTGCGAACAAAATTATTTATATAAAAAATGTTTTTTTGTAAAATAATATAAGTAAAAATTATTTATATTATTTTATATAATAATTAATTTTCGTAAAATAATATAAATTAGAATTATTTATATTATTTTATATAAAAAATTATTTTCGTAAAATAATATAAATTAGAATTATTTATATTATTTTATATAAAAATTTATTTTCGTAAAATAATATAAATTAGAATTATTTATATTATTTTATATAAAAATCTATTTTCGTGACGAATATTTGCGTCTCTTTGCTGCAAATAAAATCATTTGAACCATTGATATATTTTTGATAAAACTGAATACAGTAATAAAAGAATTCAGTTTTTAGTAAATAAATGGGTCGAATTTCATGCCATTCTGAATTTTTCAAGAAATTTCGAATTTCGCTGTGACCCCCGCAAAGGTGATAAAAGTAAGACCAAACTTCGTACCTAATTAACACGGGACGAAACGGTATTTCTTTAGTTAAAAAAAAATAAAGTTGGGAAGCAGAACTTTGCACATTGCGTCCTCGTTAATTTCCCTTTTTCACAAAGCTTCCTCTACGAGGAAGCCAAAGTGAGTGAATAAGCTTCGTCATGGGGGTCGCTGACCTGCCACAGTTTTCAACTTTTTCGGCAACACGAGGAAAAATAATATTGCCTCTAATTTCTCATCTGTACATTTTTGCATTTTTGCATGGACCTCGATCGATTTTCCAGTGTCAAAAAATGTTTGACGACGTCACCACGAAGGACGAAGGAAGCTTCCTAATGTGCTGGGTCGACGCCGAGAAAGTCAAAGTTTGCGATAATTCTTATTACTCGACGTCGAGACGCTACCGCGTCTCTTGATATCCATTGTTAGCGAGTTATAGAATCGATAAGATGTCTCACTGCGATAACAAGAGAAATGTTCTAGGAACGAAGCGACAGACCGGCAGACGGTCCCGGGAAGTGGAGGGAAAAAAGTGAACTCTCACGGAACTCGAAGTAAGGGAGTATAAATGTATATAGTTCACGCGAGAAGATAGTATCAGCCGCGCGCGGTGGTAGCAGCTCGTTAACGGAAAACGTCCGCTCCGTCGAGTTGTAAAACTGGGTGGAAATAGCGGGAATCCGGAGAAAAAGGGACGAACGAAAAAACGGCAGCGAGTTTTGAAGGTCTCTTCCCTACAGTAGCCTTTTTATTTTACTCCCAACGCAAAAGATACATCGAGATTTGTTAAGTTTACTTTTACCTGCTCTTTTGTAACGACCAACTTCTCAATGTACGGAAACAAAGTTATTCGTAAAATCGAATATTTATTTATAATATTTATTTAATATTTATATTATAATACAATATTTATTAATATTAAATATTGATTTTTATTATTTTTAGTTTATTTGTATCGTTTATGAAAAAGATTGTGTGATTTAATAATAATAACGTGCGGCGATTATAAAACGATGTGTAAACTTTTGAGTAGCTGCGTAGATCTCATTTTCAATCAAACAAAATTGTGATCAATAGCTAAAAAAATGGAAGAACACTTTCCACCATTATTTTCGTAAAACATATTTCAGCATTTTTTCAGGAAAATTACCATGACATTTTGTTGAGAATAAATATTCTTTGCATGCATTGAAAAACATACGCATTATATTGTAATTACACTATGTTACAATTATTATGTAATAATTAGTATTAAATAAAGTAATTATTCACTCATTCCTCATTTTCTTCGATCGTCTGACAGCTATGATCGAAAGGCCCTGTGGGCTTATCGTTACATCCTTTGACGCTCGTTACGAACGAGCAGAACGACTTGCAACGGAGCAGCTTTCAGAAAGCCCTGGGGAAACATCTTTTTCTCCGTTTACTACGATCGTTGACGTGAGAATGGGTTTTCACTGCGAGGTATAGACTCCACGAAATTGGCGAACGGAAGCCTTGGTTCCGTGATTATCGACCAAACTCAACGATTAATCCTTATTCCTAAATTTTCATTACATTGGTCGTCGAAATTATTTATACAGAGTCGTACATAAATTCCATGTTCATTGGAATAAAATACGTTTTTTTAAAGAATTTACTTATGTTTATGGCTAATGAAATTTATATTATTAATTGTAATAATGGAATATATATTATTAATAATGGAATATATATTATTAATAATGGAATTTGTATTATTAATTGTAATAATGGAATATATATTACTAATTACAATAATGGAATTTATATTATCAATTGTATTAATGACATTATACTATTAATTGTAATAATGGAATTTATATTATTAATTATAATAATGGAATTTATATTATTAATTGTAATAATTGTCATAAAATTTATACATGACCCTCGTTTCGGTGATGTTCCTAACCGTATGAAGAATTTCACGACTCTCGCAGTAAATTTCGACCTAATTCAGATTACTCAAAACGCACCGCCAAACTGTTTGGTTGTTATCTTGAAAAATTCCGATGTACGATGTAGTGAATTATCGATAGCCATCAATGGAAGGCGAATATAGAGGAAACAGAAGGGAAGCATAAGCCAGCCCCAAGCGATAAAATATATTGGTTTCCAGTCCTGTGGAGGATTTTCGTATACCACGTTGCGTCTCACTTCTGTAACTGATCGAATGTATTCCTTCGTGAAGCACGAAATATTCTGATTGATGAACAAAGCTCGAGAGAAGTATTGCGCCATTCGTACATGTGCACTTGAAAAACTCGCGTGAAAAAGTGCGCCCTTCTGCCGCAGCGACAGATATAAAACGCGTCGATCTATCTGCTAAGAGATATTGCGAGGTATCTTTGATGAGATTTCAGGAAATGTCGAGAATTTTTATTGCTGTCAAATATTCGAGGGGATTCCAATTCTAGCTCTCGAAAGACATCGATATTCGATATAGTTGATTTTTTCGAATTATCAGGCCTTCAATACGTGTATATAAAAAAATATATATATATCATATAATATGGGGTATTCCATGGTTAATCGACAGGGTCGTGAAACTCATTTTTTTCCTTTTGAAATTTTGTTGAGTAATCCCAACAACAAACAAACCCTCTAGATTTTATTCAGGTTTTTTCCGATAATTGTGTTTCCATAAAACTTCCATAGAAGCTAAAAATAAAAATAAATAACAAATATGTAGTATTTGTTATTGACTATACATATTTTTGTAAAAAGAAAAAAATATGTTCCTTCAACACTACGTTCTTTACCTTTGACAATATATTGTCAAGGTTTAACGTGCAACGCAAAAACGATAGATAGAGAAACTAAAATTAACGATTCAAATCCAAATTTAATAAATGGATTTATTTATGAGACCATAAATCTTAGGATAATGCGAAGGCGATTTTTTTAACCTGACCTTTTGTGCTTGTATCGATTATTAAAAAGATCAGAATTTTTGTTTGTGTCAACTTTTAGTTGTTATTATAAAAAATTCAAACAAATCGTCGACGAAGTTTTCGCGAAATTCATATTTAGGGTTATTTTGAAAAAAACAAAAAAAAAAAAAAACCTAAGGGTCATAACCCAGTCGACCAGAATGCCCCATATATGAATACGTGTCGTCAATGCCGGCGGTATTAACCTTTACGACTTTATCTGCAGACGCAATTCGGAAGCGTATCAACCTCATAACGTAAAAATCGACTGGATTTTATTTGGATTTTATTGCTCGACGTGACAGATGAAGAGAGCAGTTCTGTTCGGACCTCGTTAAAGTAAAGCCCCTCATTCTGTCACACTGCGTAAGGTGGAATACCTATACCGAGTGCAATTTAAAAAGTGCGCATGTCATATCATATATGGTTCCGAATGATTTTCGGTGCCATTGTTTTTGCCACTCCGAATGACCGAGCATTTCTCTTATGCCATCAAAACGTTTTTACAGTCTTTCATGAAAACCTTCGTTTTAAGTTCAATACAACCGATGTTATGTGGCTGGCCGCACATGAAAAACGTCCACTTTGTCGGTTCGAGTTTTCGAGTATTTCAGGTGACTTTTTTATTGTGGAAAATTATTTTGTAACTCGTTCCATATTGAACGTAACTGATGACGGTTCTATTAAAAACATTATTACAAGTTTATTATTCTCACACAAAAAAAAATCCTGTTTCTCGGTGTTTACGGAAATCACGAATACACATTTTTTATTTGTTTACCCAGATGATTAAAAAAGATGTAGTCGAAAAAAATCAATTTTTTTATTTATTTGAGAGAACTATTCAGAAGAAAAGAAAAATTAAAAAATAAATTTAAGAAATATTTTAAAGAAAATTTAAGAAAATAAAGAAATAATAATTATAATAAAAAATAATTTTTAAGAAATTTAAAGAAAATTTTATTATGTAGAAAAATTGATCGAAATTTTCATTCATAAAAAAAAATTCTTCTTTGCAAGTCGTACAAGTTACAAAAAAATTGGCACCTTCGTGTCGGAATAGTAATGAATAAATAAAAAAAGAAAAAACATTAAAAATAAATTCCCAGGTGGTAACATCAATTAGCCCTCGAAAAAAGCTAATTACGCGACAAGCCTGCGAGAGACCCGGAAAAAAGAGGCCGACTCGCCAGAAAATGTCTCGTTTATTAAAATAGTGCAAAAGACCAGCGTGTCACCTGTGTACTTTCTGAAAAAACGTGCGCAATGCCCTCGTTAAAATCGGGCGCGGCTTTTGCACCGCACGGCGAAAGCATAACGAACCCTTACGTTTCGACTGGAGTATCAAAAATAAATTGTCAAATAGCGTTCGACAAAAAATGTCGGTTTTGTTCGACGTTGACCAGGAGGTCCATGAAAGTGAAATTATAAAGTGAAAAATCCCGCGGTCAAGTGGATCGCGGGAGGATGCGAAAAAAGTGGAGATAGGCGAAGTGCGCTGTACACAATTGAACTCAATTAAAATCGACGCACGACTATAACTTTTACTGCGTGCACCACGAAGCCGTGAAGTTGTATAGTCGGTGCGTTAATTGCTCTTGGCACCTATGCTCTCTAGTCAATCGTCGTAATCGGGCATTTACCAGCAATTTAGCGAATCTCGGTAATCGCGGCGAGCAGGCCGCAATACTTTATACAATTACGACCTCGGGGATTAATTAATCTGCGCGGCTTCGAATGTTGTTGACAGAGTCATTAAGTGCGCAAGGTCACTACGAGCGCGCGAGGTAATTAATATTGCTTTTCGATCGCCTGTCAGTGTGCGAATATCGCGAGCTTTGGAACTCTGCAAACTATTTAATCTGCAGTTTAACATTTTTAAACGTTACTGGGACTTTTAAATATACTGAAAATTCGTCGTCATTCAATAGCAAAGGCTGAAATAACATTTTTTGTCAAATTGAAGTGATAAACAGTTAGCGACAATTTTTTTTTCTTCTGGAAAACAAACGTCAATCGAGGTCGTTCGAATTTTCTCCATTACGGAGCAAGTTGGGACATACGGCAGATATTTGTATTATTCGATACCGCGAATACCTAAAGTCATATTGGACGTTTAATATTGCAAATTAGCAATGCAAAAAATTTAAAAAATAGCCAAACAAAAAGTGGTCCGACATGCCCCGGTCTCCCCTACGACGTTTGCATTCCCATTTCTCAAGATACACTGCGAGAAAAATCTAGTATTGGCAACTATAAAGTGACAACCGTAAAGCGGCAATTATTTTTTATAGGTGCAGCAACTATTTTTCTAGTTATGGTAGCTGTGAAGCAGTTATCATAACTGTTAATTAATTACCGTGAACTATAAAAATAATAGCATGAACAAAAATTTGATAGTAGTTTTTCATCCTAATCAGCTTATATTACTTTGAACTCTGTAGTTTATACTGCAACTGCAATTCACTGTTCAACTAATCAATAGTTCTCATAGCCCTTCAATGTATTTCAATTATTAGGAAGGCTGAACTAACTCGTATAACAACTAAACAATTGACGACCCGTCCAGGCCCTGCGATCAAAGAACGACTACTACTAAAATTGCATGCAAGTCGTGAATGTTGCATAGAGTTGATAAGAAGTGTTAATGTCCCTCGTGTCCTCGTTTATCAGGCAAACTATTAAGTGCATCGGTCGCTTGGAATATGCTGATTATTACTACATGCCGAAAAATGGTGATGAATCTGGTTATCATCAGACGACATACCTATAGGGCATTCCATACCAAATTAATCTGGGTCTGACCCTCGACCTCGCGGATCTGGTTAGCGATTTTTTATATGATTCTTTCTACTTGATATAGCGTACAGGATTTTTTTAGATTTTTAAAACCAAAATTCGTAGGTCAGTTCCAGGTCGATTTTTACGGAGTGACCCATACATAAATTGTACCATACGACAACTTTATGAATGAATGAACTTTTCTCCCTGAACATCAAATTATTTTCGGTAGTGCAGTCATTCAAGTTTCTATAATAAGCGCCAAAAACGAGTAAAAAAATAGTGAACCGAAAGAGCTTTAAGCGTTCACATACGTCAAACCTGCGCTTAAATAATTCGGCGCACCGTGTTATATCCCGTTGGTTATATACGACGACGAGTTGTTTGTACTTTGGCCATTATTCATCGGGAATCCATTGGGGGGGGGGGGGGGGGGTGGAGGGGTGTGGGAGCTTCGTGCGTTTATACCAACTGCCCACCTTGCAGGATCGCGCTTAGCTCTAGCGCGGATAAACGCTGAGAATAAATATCGGAAAGAAATAAAAGCCACGAGTGTCGGTTGGCTTCCTTCCGACGGCGGATCGAGAAAGCCCACCATTTTTATTACTTTATTCGTAGTCGCGTCGAGGAACGATCGCCTTCCGACAAAAATTTCAAAATAACAATTTCGTTCGAATCACTTTGCATCGGTGAATTTGCATCAACTTCGATATTCTGATGAATTTCCGTGTTTGAACCGCGCGCATTTCATTTCACGGGGCGTAATTTTTTTCATGTTGTTGCACGATGTGTTTTTTTTACGGAAAAAATTCGAACGTAATATGCGGTTCATTTTTCAGAGCTACGAAAAGCGATATAAAGCGAACAAAATTGTAGCTTCCACAACCATTATTTATGACGAGTGGTTAAATGTACGCTAGGAAATTTACTTGGTTGTTCCAAATTCGATTCAATTAAACTAAACGGATTCAATTAAACAAAACTAAACGGATCCAATTAAACTAAACTAAACGAAAATTCAATTAAACTAAATGGATGGTCCGCTAGGAAAATCAATTAGTGGCACTAATGCAATTAATTGATTTATTGGTCCAACTGGTTAGTTGGGCTAATAAATGAATTGCCCCACTCAACTGATTAGTTGGGCCAATACATTTATTTCACTAATCAACTGATTAGTTGGGTCAATAAATGAATCGCACTAATCAACTGATTAGTTAGGCCAATAAATAAATCGCACTGATAACAGATCAGTTGAGCCAATAAATTAATTTCACTAATCAACTGATTAGCTGGACCAATAAATTAATTGCACTAATCAACTGATTAGTTGACCCAATAAATTAATTTAACTAATAAACTGATTAATTGGGCCAATAAATTAATTGCACTAATCAACTGACCGATTAATCGCACTGATCATCTGAATATAATTAGGCATTGATACCACACAGTAAATAATATTTGGAAAATTACCGATATTTTCGGTTGTCATTTTCAAGCGTCAGTTTCAATTTCTCTACTCTTCCCACGTATTCACGTGCGGATGCCACCACATATTTATGTGCTGCCTCTGGCACGAAAAAGTGCGACCGTTACGAGCTGTCTCGTTTACTCGTTAGACGCGAGCAACAGAAAACGACGAGCAAATCAGCTGTCCAATTTATAATTTCCTTGGGGGATGTACTCGGAGAGTTGTGGCAAGGCGGATGGGACGGTGGAAAAGGGATATTCCAAGAATCGCGAGCCATGGAGGGCTCGAACGTTTCGCTTCCGCCGCTTCAACGCGGAAACTTTTAACCGGCGTAAACGCGAATTCCACCCGACAGCTAAATCTTTCGCGAAGATTACGCGGTCGCGCGCTACGTCTTGTTCCCAAAGCGTGAAAACTGCCTTTTCCACTCGACCTCCATTCGGGGTTGCGCCCCGTTGCTTCTCGGCTGTCTAACCTTATTACGACTTCACGAATTTCGGCCGAGGTGCTTGCAGTACTTTATTTCGCGTACATTATTTGTTTTGACGAGCTTGGCTTTGCGACTGCTGCGTTCATTGGACATTTTCGTCGTCGAGATGGCGCTTAAGTATATATTAATTGCAACCCCTGACAACACTGATTGTGATAATTTTTCTGAATTATTTGAAGATAAAGTTATTTCTCGATGTTTATGAGATGAAAATTCGTAGATCCGACGTGCATTAAAAATACAGTAGTAGTATTTTTTTTATTAAATCCTAGGATAAATCTTAACGACTTGAGTGACACAGAAATATGCAGCAACAGAGACAAAAGCAAAAGTGAAAAGTGTACAGAGACAAACTGAAGACTAAATGAGGAGGAAACACACAGCAATCGTGGATTCAGGGACGAGCTTACCGACTCCGCATTTCAAAATTAAAGCACTACAAAAATTCGTAAAGTATTCGAGCCAATCAGCAGTCATTATTGCACGTTTTATTTTTACTAAAATGTCAGGAAATATTGTAAAAATGATGGAATGCAGAACAAGTATTATTCCGCGCAGAAAAGATATGTCAGGAAAAGTAGTAAAATATGTCAAGAAAAAATAGTAATATATATCAGGAAAAAATAATAAAATACGTCAGGAAAGAAATACTAAAATACGTCAGGAAAAAATTCGTAAAATATGTCAGGAATAGAATTAGTAAAGTATGTCAGGAAAAAATTAGTAACATACGTCAGGAAAAAACAGTATAATACGTCAGGAAAAAATGAGTAAAATGCGTTAGAAAATATTTTTAAAAACGATGGAATGCAAATCAAGTAGTACGACGCGTTGGGTGCCTCTGGAAGAGAAAACATTGCTCGGTTTAGTTCGAAACTGGTAATACGGGTGGTCTATAATAGTGTGGGTTGCCCGCGCAAGCATGTTATGCCTGCGGGCACTGATTATTATTGGTTGCTTTATAGCTTTATAAACTCCTGCGTTGACCCGCAGATTCACGCTCGCTGTCGCTCTCTCGTCCCGGGTTTTCCGTGCTATTCAACCTCGACAGTAACCAACAGAGAACGGCGAGCTCGTTCAAACTTCACCGCCCCTCCCCCCTCGTCCCACTACGGAGCGAACGCAATTATTGTCGCGACGAGCAGCAGCCGGGCTCGCGGTAAACGCCACGGAAAAAGTAATTATTACCTGTCATGGTTTTAAGCCATGACATAAACAATTTTCGGGCGTTTTTTTGTACGCGTTAATGACCGTCAAACTCGGTCGGTTCTTCGCGCTCGTGAAAAAAAACAAAAAAAAAAAAACAACAAACGCGCCTCCCGCTTCCGCACGCCGCGTGTGTATTTTCCGCATTATAACCGTATATTTTTGCGTCATGCATAGTCAAGTGGGCGAGAATAACTCGAAAAATTTCATTAGCCCTCGCGGCCGGCCGAGTCTCGCAAAGCGAACGTTTTTTATTTTCTTTTAATTTCATATATGTTTTATATAATTTCCCGGCGCGCAATTGTTAGTAATAATCGATAGCAGACCCGCGAAAAATCGTTATTCCGGCCCGGAGGACGTTTTTTTTACGCCGCCGGAACGAAAGTCGCGTAGGTGAAAAGAAAAACAGAAAAAATGTAACGCGATGGTTTCATTTAATTAAATTTAGCCCCGACTGAATAGAGTCTGCGCTGTGTGTATAGAACCTTCGACATTGTGGCCATTAATTGACATATAGGGAAGTGCGGAGGAAATCTGCGAGTGATTTGGAAAATTGAGTTTTTCCAGAAAACGAATTTTCGCATTTTTTTACGTTTTTGGAACAAGACGAATGCAAAACACACGAAAAACTATCAGAAACAAGTTACAGATTCGATTAATTTTTTTCACGGTAATTTTCCGATTGAATTTAGTCGTAAACTTTCATTTCTCTCGTTTTTTGTGAACTTTTTACAATAATTATTGCTTGAATATGCAAAAATGGATTCAAATTAATTGCACTAATTTGTGTTTTTTTGTATGAAAAATATGTACAAATTTCAAAGATTAGATAAAAATATGAAAAAATTCATACGTATACAGAAAAATAAATTAATAATTTTCATGCAAAAAAAACTTGGGTCAACGAAATATTAGTTAAACAATTTTTTTAAAATCAATTTGTTAATAACATTTTGGAATTATTATTATGCAAAATTAATCTTTTCAGTACCTTTAGTGTGCATGCATTTTTTCAGATTTCCAGACCATCGAGAAATGTTTGCAATTCTCTCGCACTTTTCTCGAATTTAAGCGAATTGAATACTTCGCGCTCCTACACCCTTAACAGTCCGTTTGTAACGAATTAACGAATCCGATGACTCATAATAAGAGTCGCGATGCGGTAGACACGAACCGCATTCGTCGTGTTTGCATTCCTCTGTTATCGAATTTTCGCGTATACCGTCTACACATGAAAGTTAGTTCATCTCGTGCGGACAGTGAGTACATCGCCATCCAGACAATGTTTGCCCAACGTGCGAGAAGCGAAACGCGAGAATCGCATAGCGAGGCACGAAACGGCTTGGCTCACGTACCACTTTCGGCAGCCAAGCACGTGGGTGCGTCGGGCGCAGTCTTGTTCCTTGTTTAAGCCGATGCAACGCGAAGTGCATGCGCGCTTTCTCCGGCACTCAATCTCTCGCCGGCTCCTTCGTATAGCGCGAGGTATATAAGACGGGTGTGCACGAGACTTGGACCGATTTCCGGTGAGATACGAGAATAACCAAATGGCACGTGGTCCTCCATCTCCTCCCACCGATACCGCCTGTTTTTCTCTGTGTTGTGTGTGCCGCACCTAAGCCAAACTTTGGCGAGTCGTGGTGGGAAGCTATATGTATTTCCAGGACAGCTTCAGCCGATTCAATCAATACCCTCGATTCGATAATCATGAAACAATATTCATGGCGCCACGCGATGAATTATTAATTGCTCTTTGCTATGCGCTACACAGTGGAAACGTAAAATCTAATAGTCGCCTTTTTCAATTTTCAATTTGACGTCATGTATTCGTTTAGAGGAATATTGAGGTCCGGTGGAAACGATGAGATATATCTGAGGATGTCTCAGATACATCTCATTAAAATGTTACTTGAATTAAATATTACTTGAATTAAATATTACGTGAATTAAATATTGCTTGAAGTAAATATTACTTGAATTAAATATTACTTGGATTAAATATTACTTGAATTAAATATTACTTGAATTAAATATTGCTTGAAGTAAATATTACTTGAATTAAATATTACTTGAAATAAATATTACTTGAAGTAAATATTACTTGAATTAAATATTACTTGAATTAAAGATTACTTTAATTAAATATTACTTGAAATAAATATTACTTGAATTTAATATTACTTGAATTAAGGGGATGAAGAATTTATTATTTGGGGCTGACTTGAATTAAGGGGGGTGGGACAGACAAACAGATAAACAGACAAACAACTTTCCAAAATATGTATTAGATAGCTGTATATAACTCCTATATCTTGAATATACTTTATTTTCATAGGAGTGACTTTCTTCGTGTTACGGTAACTATAAAACAATCACCCTAATTACTATATAGCTACTACGTTTTCTTGTTCCGTCGTTACCTTTCTGAAAGTCGCTATAAGTACAAATAACACTTTTCACGCCCTTTTGTGTAACTTGTTACAGAATCCACTCACGCCCTATCGCGCGCTCCGACGCAGCCCTAAATATGCCAACCGGCGACACCGGCGGAATATCGAGTGCCAGAGAATTTTGAGAAGCCGACGCTTTCGGGCATCCGCTGGATGCATATAATTTGGCAAACGCCGCGGACTGTCGAGCAGGGCGAAAGGAGGGGGCGACTTCGTTACTGAGAGTCGGAGAAAAGGCGCCGTATCTCAATTTTGCGTACCGCGATGCTACTGTGCAGATCGCACAGGCCCTGATAACACCGAATGGAAGTCATGTGTAAATCTCATGTAGGATTCTAAAAGTACACTTTTCAATGGGCGGTCTAACTTTTGTAGGCGCAATGCTAACCCAGTTGAAAAAAATGGTTTATATACAGCGCTCATATATGGAATTAAGCATATATATTCCATAGTAAATCATATTGTACTCCATATTAAATTTGTATATAATAAACATACAAATAAACAGACTTACAATTTTGAATACGGTTTGTATATAGTCAGCGCATAATTCATCATTAATCCCATATATACTATTTATAAAGTTCTTCTATCTTCTAGACATAAATTAATTATCTGTATGTTCATTATATACAAATTTAATATGGAATATATATACCCAATTCCATAAATGAGCGCTGTATATAAACCATATATTTTTTCACCTGGGAAGATATATCTCAGATATATCTCAGACATATCTTATTAATAAGTATCCGCTAGATATATGAATTATATATAGCAGATAATATAAAACTTTTGGCCGATATATATAATTATATGTAAATAACTTATACACCTTGAATACACTTTATTTCCATATGGGACGAAAATGCTTTTTTGGACATCGTAAGCCCAAAAATGGAAACCCAGGTAGTGGAATTTGGTGACCCAAATGCTCACAAATGGATCCTTTCGTGACGTCAGGGATACGCGACATTCGTGTCGTTGCGACGAAGTTGCGGACGAGGAGGAGGGACGCAGCTTCTTCTTCCTCCTCCTCAGGATGCACGCGCGGACCCTATGGAGTCCACTGTGCCGCCGGAATAGCTCGACGCTTCTTCCCAAACGAGCACCATTCATCTCGCGAAACGAGAAAATCATAGGAATTAGCCGAGACGCCCGAGCGAGAGGGAGTGAAGTGCGCGGATATATCCTTGGCAACCGTCGAGAGAAAAGAGAGAAAGAGAGCCGGGGGTCTTGGCGCTCGGCCGTATATATCGCGCCGCGTTACTCATTCAGCTCCGTTTCTCCGACTTTCGGCGAGGCGGGAATAAGACTCGCACACCGACGTGAAGGGCTGGGGGAGAAATTAAAAGCACTGGCGATGAGAGTGTATGGGGCATTCCTTACGGATTCGACCCGGACCTGACCCTCGGGTTTTCGGATTTACGGCGACGATTTTTTTGGTTCTATTTTCCCAACTCTGAAATAGGAACGACGTTTTTCGCCTCTCTTCTCGAATTTGAAACAGTTGCGATTTTTCAAAATGTAAATATTGCAGAATTTTTTCAGATTGGAAAATCTGAAAAAAATCCCACAGATCCGGTATTAGATACAACATTTTTTAAGCTTGAACGAAGGGTGGCTGGAATTTTAGCTTCTATTTTTTCGGATTTTCTTACAACTTTTTTTTCGTAAAAAAGCAAATCACAGTCCATTCTGGGTTCAGGCTTAAAAGTGTTGATATCTGATACGGGATTTTTCAGGATATTTTCAGAATTTCCAATCCTGGCTAACAATGTTTTCATTTTTTTTTAAATGTAACTAATCCAAATAAAAAAATTAAAAAAATCGGGAATATATTTCGAGCTCTTTCGAGAGTTGGGACAATAACACAAAAAATCGTGGACAAAATCTGAGCGCTCGAGCGTCAGACCCAGGTCGAATCGGTACGGAATGCCCCGTATAGAATAAGGGAAAGAGCGCGTTGTACTGAGGGAGAGTGAAAATTACTCAGTGCCGATGAGCTTCTTAAAGCGATTTAAGGCGGAAGCCTAAGAATCTTCGCCTCCTCAGTTATTTTTCCGTGACTTGATTGTAAATTGGATTAGAAGTCTTGAGTCCAGTAAATAAATGTAAAAACAACGTCCGATCTATATTGTTGTTGCACCTGAATTTACCCACTAGGACTTCCCATATGGAAATATTTATATGTGCAATGAATGTCACCGAAAAGTCTTATATATCGCCTATATGTTGCATATATTTTTATATGCAACATTTATATGAAAAATATATGTTGCCAAAAAGTTCCACATGCAACATATATGTTGCATATTTTTATATGCAACGTATATGTTGCATGTGGAACTTTTTGGCAACATATATTTTTCATATAAATATTTCCATGTGGGTTACCTTTCGATTATCTTGCAACATATATGCATAAAACATGCAACATATATGCGACATAGAACTTTTCGGCTACATACATTTTTACATATAAATATTTCCATGTGATCCGTATATAGCCTACATGAATTATATGTATATCCCGGCATATATGTCAAGTATACTTTATTTCCATGGGGAGTATAGACTGTTTCCAACTCGGAGTCATTACAAGGCCAGTCTGTACAACGTTTCAAGACTATCACAATGTCTTCGTTCTAATTAATAAAAATACTAAAACGCAGGTTTATCGGACACCCGACGGGCGGTTCATTTTATGACAATGTACGCTCCGTCGCTCTGTGACCCGCGGTGTCGTCATATTACAGAAGGTCGATTCGTCTGTATTCGAACGTGCGCCGTCAAACGAATTCTGCGTGAAGAGACCGTAGAGTATGGAGCAGCAGTTTCACACAGGGTCAATGGATATCAGCTTGCATGAGTCGCTCATCGGTATGCTTCACACTGGTATAAATTAATTAGGTTATTTAATCAACGCAAAGCGAGCAAATAAATTGTCGTCTTTGTTGAATGTATATTTCCTTTAGACACTGTCTCTCTATTATTAGGATCTGCATTGTCGGCTTTTTGTTTGATTTTATTATTCCCCTTATAAAAATCAGTAGATAAAATATCGAAAATATTTATATTTTCGATAATATCGAAAATATCGAAAATATCGAAAATATTTATATTTTCGATATTAAAAATATTTATATTTTTCTCGAGTTACTAGGTCGCAGTTTGGCTGTCGGGTTGCCTGCAACTCGACAGCCAATATTATTATATTTGCAGAGAAAAGAAACAATTTTTTCGCGTTTTGCTTGTCGAATTTGATATTTTTCGGGTACACAACGGTGCTTCTCGGATTCAGCGAGAAATTTCCCACCGGACAGGGTTTTCGAACTTCACGAAATCGAAAATTCTTTTTTTCGTGAAAAATGCAAGTGGTGTGTATGGAAAAATTCGCGACGTTCGAGGATTCAGCTTTAAAATTCTGTGAACAATTCAGAAATCAAGACTTCGTTATTGAATTTTCTCTCGAACGAAGTTTAAAAATCCAGCTTCGTCGGGTAAAAAAAAACCCGATTTTAGTGAAGTGACGAAATTTCGAAAAAATATCAGGAACACTTTTTATTTATTATTATTTTTGTAACACTATATTTCGATGTATTTTTACTCAATACACAAGAAATTATCTCCATCATTTTTTTTTCCTAAACGTTATAATTTTCGCGCAAAATTCCAAAAAATTGATGTCGCAAAAAAAAAAAAAAATTACAGCTCCATCAAAGGGGAGATTCGGATTTACTTTGACGAATAAAAAATTAAAAAATGCTTCGTATTTCTAATACCACTCGTGGGCTGCGTCCTCGAAACAACAAAAGTCCACTTGCCGCGATATTCCCTGTGCCACAGAATCGCATATAGAAGTATTATCCCCCGCACTTGACGGCCCAGAGGGGAGGTGGGGGATGTATGTGCGAAAGGATAAAATGTACCAGAGTAGACTGACCAACGAGCCGCGCGCAAAATCGCCCGGACGAATTCGAGCTTCGATTCCGCCTGGCCGAGTTAAAAATCCGCTTGCAAAACGACGCGACTGATGCGGCGCATGACGATCGGTATTCACGCTAGGTATGGCGAAAAAAAGATTGGGAATAAAATACAAAGCGCTGCTAATATAGACCACTGGACGCGATCGAGATGCCCGAGCATTTTCACCCCCCCCCCCCCCCCTTTCTCTCTCACCCGATCGGCCACTGTAAAAACCCTCGTGCACTTTCGAAAAAAAAACTCTTCTAACTTAGGGGAGGTGAGGGCAAAACGGGACGCATAAGCGAAAAATGGTGTTATGACGAAAACAAAAGTGTACTTCGATTGCTGTTGAACCAAAAATTCGTTTCCAACCATCAATTTTGAAAGTCGGAAAAAAAGTGCGGGCAAAATGGGACAGACCCCCAAATTCGGAAATTCGTGTTTTTTTACTCGGTGATACTCAACATCATCCTTAATGGTTATTTGAAAGAAAAAAAAAGTAAAATTGATTTATTTTTACAATTTTTATTAAAAAATATTAAGCAAATAATGTTATTATTATTATTATTCTTTTTTTCTCAAAGACTTCTAAAGCCAGATTGCTTAAAACACTCAAAATTGTTAAAAATGTTTATATTCCGCTTACATGCGTTGAATTGTGTAATATAGACACGAATTTTCACTAAATGGGGGTCTGTCCCATTTTGCCCGCAAAAATTAGTTGGAACCGAAAAAAAACGCTGTCCCGTTTTGCCCGCACCTCTCCTATATCCCGGAGTATTTTACGACATAACTTTTTGTTCGCCCGGTGGGTGACAAATTATTTGAATAAAACAAGGGCACAATAAAAGCAGCAGCAGCGGGGAAAAGACCGTAGAAAGAGAAGAGCACGCATAAATCTAGTTACAAAGAGATTTAAGTGGGAAAATTCTTTCGTCGTGAAATTATAAAACGCGCCGGGCGAAGTCGGTCCGGCTCTCGGCCTCCGCGCATAAATATTCATGTTGGTCGATTAGTGCCGCGGTACTTATTACGTAATGCGTGACAAAAGCCAACCGAAGCGAAATAAAGAGGGCTACGCGAGTAACGATAACGGATGCGGGGGGGGGGGGGGGGGGGGGCGAGAAGACATCGGGCCGGAAGGACGAGACGCATATTTTCCGCGTGTAAATTTTCGCACCTGTGCAATTGTTCCGCGAATTATCACCGCGAATTAAAAACGCCCGGACACGCCGATTGGTGGCTCTTCGAACGAAAATGCATGAGAACGAGTGAAGAGAGGCGACTCGAGGGTGTATAATGACGTTTTTGCGCCGAGCGCGAGAGGGAGGGAAAGAGGGGTGGGGGGGGGGGGGGGGGCGGGGGTGAAAGTAAAATTAACGCCCGGCCTCGCGGAAAATTCGCGTCATGTTCCCGCGCTCGTGTCCGCCGTGTACGCCCGACTACTGATTAGCATGAGACCACCGCGGCTGCACCGAGCGGAGCAGGTTGCACTGCCACCGGCCACGTCCCGTCTCCGCGCTTTCGGCCCCGGCCTTGCCATTTGTCGCGCCTTTTCAACCCTGGAAAATTAGCCGCATTTGGAAAATGAATGCCCTGCGCACGGCGAATTTACGTCCCGCGGGCCTGAAATCCACGTCCGTTTCCCGCGGGTCGTATGATGGTGGTCGTCGCGCTTCTATCTCGCAGTTCAGCCGACGTACGTTTCAGTTCAACCTATGCTGTAGCCTTTGGGTTACCGAAATCCAGGTATCGCTTCACGTCGGTGTTCTACGATATTCCATGGGTGGTTCGTGCAAAAGGGATGACGACTTTTTACGTTGTGTATTATAGCTTGGAGAAAACGGTTTTGCTATGTCGACAAATCTTTTGTTAAAATAGGGACAACATTGCTAACCTAGTAAACGATTTTGTTGTTATAGCAAAATAATTTGTTCGTCTAGCAAAAAAATGAGATTGTCCAACAAGCGAATTTGTTCGTCTTGCAAAAAAATATGTTTGTCTAGCAAAAAAATTTGTTCGTCTAGCAAAAAAATTTGTCCGTCTAGCAAAAAAATGTGATCGTCTAACAAACAAATGTGATCGTCTAACAAACAAATGTGATCGTCTAACAAACAAATTTGTTTTTCTAGCAAAAAAAAATTATTCGTCTAGCAAAAAAAAATATATTAGTCAAGCAAAAAAATTGTTAGCCTAGCTGATAACGCAATGTTGTCACTGTTTTAACAAAAGATTTTCTGGCATAGCAAAAGCGTTTTCTCCGTGAGGGTGTATTACTCGAGTTACCGAAATTAATCAAATGAATATGCCGATATCCTCTTACCAAATTTTACGGGGTGTATAACGAATGTATACGCAGAAGTTTGAATTCGCGGTAGTGAAATGGACAAATATTGTGGATTCGCGCGGCGTATAGTGAATACCAGGTGCAAAAATATCGATTACTTGTTTTCCTACAAACGTTGCAAACATGACTTCTACGGAAGGTCAGTGCTTTGATGGAAGGACTACACGGAGAAAACGATTTAGCTAGGCCAGCAAAACTTTAGTTAAAATAGTGACAACATTGCGTCATTTACTGGCCTAATACATATTTTGGCTCGGTTAACATTTTGTTTTGCCTCGTAAAAAAAATGATTTTACTAGTCCAACAAAATGTTTTGCTAGGTTAGTACATAACAAGATGCTATCACTATTTTAGCAACACATTTGTTGGGGTAGCAAAACCGTTTTCTCCGTGCACCCGAATAGAAATTTCATCAGGCATTCCTGCTGTCACACGAGGTAAGCATCAGTTTTAGACACGGTAACCTCATTTGGGGACCGCCGTTAATTCAACTGATGAGGCCCATGCAAGGCCGATTCTTACTTAAAAATTCTTCTTACTTAAAAATGCCGTCTTCCACCGGATCAAGTCCATGGTCAGGCTTATACAGATACGCTATTCTCTTTATAAAAGCCAATTACAATCTCATTACAATTTCAATCAAAAGCCAATTTTCTTTTTCTCAGTGCACTCGAAAATTCTGTAAGTTGAAACGTATGGTAGGTCAATCAATTCTCGATAACCTGGTGACTGAATTTACGGGACGTCATCAAGGATCAATGCAGCCAAAAGTTAATACATTTTTACTTCGTTCCAACAAAGTCTCTATCTCGATTTTCATTTAGACGTACAGGAGATGGATGAAGATTCCGATTTCATGGTTCATGCATTGCGAACTAATCCTGTTACATGTGCTCGAAGCTAATGTCATCGCCATCATGGCTTTATTTTTATCGGCGAAAGCATTTGGTTTACACGATTGTCGGTTGATGGGTTTTGTGCTGCAGAAGGTTATATACCTCAGCTCCAATACTTATGGGGCGGACAGCAGTGACCGTGAGTAACCGTGGGCGACTCCGTCGTCCCGAGTGGCCTCTCTCTATACGCGAACAGTCCAGTCGGATATATAAAGGAATATCGCAGCGATGAGAGCCAAGCCAAGTATGCGCTCTTCCACCCTCGTCGAAAAGAAATTTAATTAATCTCGAAGTTCCTTCCGGTGATCACTTGGGGCGGTAAACTTCAAGGAAAACGTTGTGACTCCGAGTAAGACGGAGACGGGGAAAAAAGAGAGCACGACACAGCTGGACACCGCAGGACTCTTCTTTAATCTGAGATTCGCGGAAACTCAGAAGAGGAAGAGGAAGTTCGCAAAAAAAAAAAAGAAAAAGAAAAGCGGTGACGACTGAAATTAATTTAACGTATAAAACCCGGAATTAATTGCTTCTAAACTTGAAGTACGAAAATTTCTTTTTAACGCGTTCAGATTTGAGACAGATTCGATTGCAGAGCCCTTAGGATTTCACGGTGATTGGGGTGCTTCGAGTGCCACTTTTTTAATTGCTGAAAAATTTTCCGGCATTACCTTCGGTATTCACATAATCCCATTAAATAAATACGTATATTTATGCACATCTGTACAGGTTTTTCGGAATGTTGTTTGTTTTCTTCTACGTTCGTTACTATTTATATGTACGTCGGAAGGCCTTTTCGAACCTTTGATTTTTCTGTTTCAACCGGAGTTGTAACTCCCTGAACCTTTTAGAACTAAAGTTGATGGTACGATACGTTTTGTAATTATTAATTAATAGATAATATATTTTTAATGGCTGTGAAAGATATTGATCCTCATTAAAATTTCAATTCTTCTGAAAAAAAATGGAGAAATGCGATTAACATTTGTTTCGCGATTGCTCTCAACTATTTATTGAAAATGATGTTATTATTATTAAATCACACCTAGAGATCGAACCGCGGCCCTTTTTTCTAGCTATGTTTTCACTAGCCAAGATAAAAACATTTCAATTGTTCAGACAAAATCAGTGATTATATCTTCAATCGACAATGGCTCCTTCGAATCTTTTTCCCAGCCACCAGCACTTTACGTAATAGTGCACACAAGTGAACGACATTATTTCGCTCTCGTTTGCAAGTAAACTTCCAAGATTTATGTACGAACGCAGTCCCGCCTAAGGAGCAGTTGTCCTCGCGTGTCTTTGCCAAATTGCGACAGCGCATTTTGTCTCCGGCGCGAGCTTTTCTCACTGAAATACTGTTTACGCCAGTAATACACTATACGACTTTCTCATTCGAGCCCATAAACGTGTCCCATATTCGCCGTAACAGACGCAATTACGAATGATTCATTAATCCTTCGATGCTTCTGCGGGATATGAAGCTCCTGAATTCTTTATACCAGATATGAAAATTGAATGACGGGATTGACGTCAACTTCCTCAAAACGTGCAGGCAGCGTTGTAAATCCCTAAATCTTTTAGAATAAAAATTGATTTTGTAGTTATTAATCAATAATTATAACATGGAGCAATTATAATATAATTCTCAAAAAAAAAAAAAAAAATTCCAAACAAATATAATATAATTATAATATAATATAATGCGTACATATTTCAATGGCTGCGAAGAATATTTATTGTCAATAAAACTTGATGGTTATTTTCCTGAAAAAATGAAGTAATGTGGTAAATGCATTACGAAAATAATAGAGTCACGTGTTTTTTTTCGCGTATAACTATTTCATTGAAAATGAGATATCTATGCAGTTATTTAAAAATTCACACATCATTTTATAATCACCGTAGGTTATTATTATTATTATTAAATCACACCTTCAGGACATACTGTAACATTTATTTCCTAAATTAATAAGCGATTTATAACTCTGAGTGTTTGTAACTACTAAAATGTGTGCATAATTCCGCGAGCTGCGGATGATCACCAAGCACATAGTTGTAACGCAATAATATCATGATATGTTTTAATTATGTCAGACTCGGCGAAAGGCTGGTGCAGTTTGTGCTACCTGCTATAATACGCTGTTTGATAGAGCGCGTCATCCGACCGCAATAATGTGAGCCGCGCCGCAGCCGCAGCATCAGACGCACAATGTAGTTAAGCTTCCGGTCGATCAGAATACACTCATGTTACGTTCAAGGTGCACGCGCTATCGGTTGAACTATTATCCTCATGCATTTGGCCTGGATACAGATGTAATTCTACCACTAACAGGTATAAACCAAATTTCCTACACCACCGCGTTTACCATTAAAATAATCTTATATCCACTAAAACGATCAGCTAACCACTGAAAAATTTGTGCGAATTCAAGTCAGAAAAATATGTAATTTTCGTAAAACAATAATTTTCTTTAAAATGACGTTTAAAAGAGTCTAGTATTTTCAATGAAATCTGGGTCATGTGAACCACATTTATTTAGCTGACATGGAGAACTAATTACGACAATTAAATATAGAACTATTTAGTCATTATGAGACTTCTTACAAAAACAAACGAATTGTTTGAATATTAGGTAATCTAAAAAAAAAATACTCAAAAATAATTCTATGCAATATTTTCTAGATATGAACAAATCGTCAGCCGAAAACACTTCGGGGTTTCGAGGTGCAATAAATCTCAACGCGTGGTCAAGATAAGCCCACTTTACCGAACGTGTAAGCTCAGCAACTACGTTCTACATAGTCGGCGTCCGAGATCTCCGGCACTTAAGGAGGGGATAGAGAGAGATGATTGGAAGCGCCCGGAGCAGCGTGAAAACTGACTCCTCTCACAGTCTTCCGGATAATTAGCAGTCCGTCGACGTTGCGCAAAAGAAACCGGCCGCCGACTCTGCTAACGAGCACAAAAGAGCCGAGTAAGGGAATAGCACATAACATTGCGAACTCTCCTCATCGGACTTATCTACTTTGCCGCGGGGCCCTGAACAAACGCCACCGAAAAATGCACTGTTTTTCTTCAAGCTCTTAAGCCTCTGGTTGGCCGAGAGGATTCGTTGAACGGGCGGTTCGTAATTATACGATAATTCAGGTATAATGAGAAAAATCTTTTCCATCCTTTACCGCGCAACGCGTTTGCAGGAGATCTACATACATACTAGAGTTTGCAGGATATCTGTAACATACATTGTCGTGCGTTACCTTGGCAACCAAACCATGGCATGGTTGTTATGGCAAAGGATGCCAAGGTCAGGATTGCCATGATAACGGCTGCCAAGATCAGGGTTGCCATGGTAGTAGTTGCCAAGGTCAGGGTTGCCACGGTTACGGTTGCCAAGGTCACGGTTGCCATGGTAACAGTTGACAAGGTCACTGTTGCCAAGGTCACGGTTGCCATGGTAAGAGTTGCCAAGGTCACGGTTGCCATGGTAACAGTTGACAAGGTCACTGTTGCCAAGGTCACGGTTGCCATGGTAAGAGTTGCCAAGGTCACGGTTGCCATGGTAAGAGTTGCCAAGGTCACGGTTGCCATGGTAACTATTGCCAAGGTCAGGGTTGCCATGGTAACAGTTGCCAAGGTCACGGTTGCCATGGTAACAGTTGCCAAGGTCACGGTTGCCATGGTAACAGTTGCCAAGGTCACGGGTGCCATTATAACGGTTACGAAGGTTACGGTTGCCATGGTAGCGATTGCCATGATAGCGGTTGCCATGGTAACGGTTGCTATGGTTAGCGGTTGCCATGGTAACGGTGCCATGTCATTTTTAAGAGAGGACTAGCAACTACATCCTCGCTTCGCTCGCACTCCTTGTTTTTGTTTCCTCGTAGAGGAAGCTTTGTTTTTATGAAAAAAAAAATCGCGATTTTCATGTCAGGACACTCGGAATGCTCCAAAACGTCGAGAAAGGTTGGTTTAGGAAAAATGTCCGTATTTGCGTGCGTGCGTGCGTATGTGCATGATCATAATCATAATCTCTCGACTTCAACTTCCCTCGGGCAACTTTCGACTATATCCCCTGAAATTTATTCGAACGTTTTTTACGTTTTTGTTTTTTTTTTCCCACAACTTTTCGCGCGGCAAGGTAGAAAAACAGAACGAATTCATCGTATTTAGATATTTATCATTTTCGCCCGCAGCAATATCTTCGTCGAATCAACCATTCAAATCCAAATTTCGTGCGCTTCATCCGCCGAGCATAGATAGGACCCTCGGGAATCCCGGCGCTTCGTCCCTCTTTCACTCAGAGGTTAGAAACTCGTCTCTTACAAGCGCAGATTTATCAGAGGTTGCTCGACACGGCGCCGCATCCAAGAGAGCCCCGGGGCCGAATTTTCGATAAAGAGAGGAGATCAGCAAGGGAGGCGATCCAGAAGGAACCGAAAGGGACGAGAGGGGGGAGGCGGGGGTCGGAAAAAGGAGGAGAAAGGAGAAAAGCGAGCGTTTGCTCGTTTGGCATTCGCGCCCGGATGAAATGTATATATACCACGACCAGTGGCGAGCGAACCAGCGCGGCGCAGGTTCCGCGTCCGCGTGGCTAAAATTTCCGGGCACCACCGGAAGCTCCGTTTCCAGATAACGCCGCGATGCCTCCTTTTCGTTTTCCACTGGTGGGCGACTCGCTACTCTCTCGGGATTTAAGGACACTTCTCGGCGCATTCTTGCACCCCTCCTCTCTCACCCCCTCCCCCCCCCCCCCACCCCCACCCCCCAACGTCCCGGTCCGTTATATCCGCTTTTCGCTCGAGCTCCTTGTAATCCAAAGACCGAGGGAGGCGTCTGAAGCTTTCGGGGCGTGATATTTTAACTCGAGTCAAACAAAAGAAGGTATCACGAGGAAACAAGGTCAGACGTCAATTTTTTTTAGGTCAGTTTCCTCAAACGTTGTCAAACTTTTTTTTTCTCTTCTTTTTAACTCCTGACTGCCCTTCTGGGGCGAAATGACGAGAGTTGTGCGTTTCATGGCGATCAGCTGATTTCAGCGATTTTTTTGTCATCTATGTTTTCGAAAATGATAAATGTCACTTACCCAAATTTTGTACGGAAATGCTATAACCGGTGCCTAATGTATTTTTTCGCAAATTAAGCCGATAAGTTGCCAGTTTGCATAGATAAATGAATTTGGCAAATAGCCTATTGCGTTTCTTGTAAAAAAAAAAGTTCGATTTCGGAAAGTTTGAAAAATTCTATTCCTTGGCAAATTTTCAGCTGAATCCGGAATGCACTTTTTTCCGAAACCTGGATTTTCTAACTTCGTTCGAGAGAAAACTTAATAACGAAGTCTTGATTTCTGAATTGTTCACAGAATTTTAAAGCCGAACCCTCGAAAGTCGCAAATTTTTCCATACACACCCCTCACATTTTTCACGAAAAAAAGAATTTCCGATTTCGTGAAGTTCGAAAACCCTGACCGACAATTCGACGAGAAAAACGAGAAAAATGATTTTGTTTTCTCTACAATAACCCTATACACGTTGCCCGAACACCCTTCCCGAAATAACCTCAACAAACCTTCAAACTTCGCACGTCCTTCGAGCTGTCAAAATACCATAACACGACTGAAACTGCAGGTCGGTCGACAACGGGTTGCAGGCAACCTGACAGCCAATCGAAGAACGAATAACCCGACAACAACACTTATATCGAAAATCCGAGATATTTTATCCATTGATTTTTTTTTAAGAGGGAAATTCTGGTTTTCAGTACCTGGGAGGAAACAAGGTCAAACGTCAATTTCGTTAGTTGCGTTTCCTAGAACGTTGTCAAGCATTTTTTTTTTTTTTTTTTTTTTTTTCGTTTCAAATCGTCGGGTTGCTGCGGAGAAGCCGTGAAAGTCGTCAGTTTTCCACGGGGTAGAACCGACTCGGTCCCTCCCTCTCCCTCCTGGTCATTCGCGTTTTCTTTCTCTCGCTGCGCAGCCACGACTCCCTCGCGGAAAGCTATTCCCAGTGTTTTATATCACTCCTCGGGGAATCTCTTAAAGCCGCGATTTTTCATACCGACCTTATCCACCAGCAGCTTTGTGGCGATGGTAGCGGTGGTGACTGCCAGGATGGCGAGTGAGCCTGGAAAAGACTCGTAATAGCTCCTTCAGTCGAGCCCGAGTTTTCCCGGTGGCGGCGGCCACGGCGAGAGATGAGAGACGCTGAAATAAGAGATAGAAGTATGGAGTATATAACCATCGATTTTCTCGGGCAATCAAAACCCACCCGAAATTTATTCTCAACTCTCCAGTGGCGGTATATTAATTCAAGCGATAAACGTGCTTTAATTTCCGCGCCGAAGTTTTATAAACTTACGGCTCGCGCCGAGTACGGAATTATTCATTTGATTTTTTTTTTCGCCCCCTCCGTTTTACCGGAGCCCCCCGAGAATTGCACTGTCTTACCGATGCACCCGGAGAAAATCGTGGCACTCCTGGTAATTATAAATGACAACTATTGTCCACGATTTTTTAGAATTGCAATGAATTTTTTTTTCCTGACGTTGAAGTCGAAGAAAAATATGAGTTTCAATCCTGAGATGTGAGATATTACAGATAGAGGAAAAATGGGTTAGGATGGGTTGTGGAAAGGAGGTTCCCTTCAAAAACAACCTCTGGGCCTGGGGTCCCTAAAAGGTCTGGTAGATGAAGCAGTTACTATCCCAATTGTGCCTATTAGTCCGTGCTTTACCTACAGATATACACGTTACATATTAATTTACTTCTAAGATTTATTCACTGTTATCTATGTATAATTTTTGGAGAATTTCTTCACACCGGAAAGGTATTCAGAAAGTAACAACCGAGCAATCTGTAAGATACGATTTATGTTGATTTCCATTGTACGTTTTATTTTTCCTCACGTTTAAGTCGAATAAAAATATGATTTTCAATCCTGGGATATGCAAGGATGAGTGGATAATGTGAAAATGTATAGTTCAGGTTCTTTGCTGGTACCAGATTTTTCTGTATGTCTACTGATGATGTTTTGTAAAGAGACACAGACGACCCACGGTCGTCGGTGTCTTCCTTCTTTTAGTTCAGGTCAATTTGCAGATCGCACGCATGAGCCATGACCTTCGACGATTGATGTCAAGTGACAAGACGATCGTACGAGTGCCCAACGGCCAATGGCGAGTCTTGGAGGATAGTACGAGCCTCCGGTGTCGCACGTGGACGCGGGGGGCTACGTTCGTCATCTTCTGCGAACTTGAGAACATTCTGTAAGCTATGATTTGGGCATATCTCGCGGCGTTGGGGAGCGACTAAATTATGAACTCATCTACAAATGATACATATTAAAACATTTACATTGTTTGCAAGAGGGATACTAGAAATGAAACGTAGTAATGAATCGAGCTACTTGTGACGGATTCCTAAAGTGCATAAAATACACTAGTGGAAAAAATATTTTTTGTTGAAAAATCTTAAAACTAGAGACTTCAAGCTTTAGATTACTTTTTTAGGACTCCGATACGACAATTTTTTAACAAAGATACAGCCATTTAAAAAATTGCTAAAAATTTGGAAATTTTGTTTGATCTCCTAATTTTGTTTACTAGTGCAAGTCACCACAATAATGGTAACAAAGCCTGGCTAAACTTTTCTCGACCACTTTTCTCGACGTTTTGGCCTGAATATCTAAAAAAAATGTCATAAAGAAACCTTCCTCCAGGAGGAAGAAAAAGTGTGCAGGAAAAATAACGAGCCACAAATTACAGTACATTTTTCTCTCAATCAAATTTTATTTTTCAAAATTTCCAGCGATAAGTACCTGTCCAAAATACGCATCGTCTTAAACCACTATGAATCACTGGCATTAACATTAAAAAAGTAATACTGTGTAATTATGTACCTTCATATTCTTCATACTTATGCTTAACAGGTCTTTATTTCTCATTACACAAATTCAACGGCACGACCTTGTTCGCCAGCTCGGTCTATACCCACACCGATAACTCGACATTCGGTGCAATTGGCTTCGCATGAGGATGTCAAGCCGCTTATTCGAGCCTCACCCTCGCGACTTTCGCCGCGCTCAACGACTCGCCAATTAATGTTCAACATCTTCGCCCTATATACATATATAGTCATATACATATATATATATACCGTTGGCCAGACTATTCGTCACGGTGAGCTGCTCGCCCGATCGTATATAATTCTCCTCGACTCTACGTTTTCACAAGCTCGCACAGCGCTTCCGCTCTTTACCCGCCCCACTTCCTTCGGGTCTCGCGAATCCTGGCCAGTGTATTTCACGTTGGAGAACGGCGAACTACGCTGGCCCCGCCGCGACTACCACCACCGCCGCACGGTCATCCCGTGGCTCGCCCCACGGGACTCTGATTAGTCGCTCGCTAATTCCCCCCTTTGCCCCCCCCCCCCCCCCCCACCCCTCCGGGCACTAACTTCGCCTTGGCTCTTCCGTGTTATCCTTCTCCCGGCTGTACCCTCGGTCTACCCCTACTCTGACCGCTTCCCCACCGTCTCGGTGTCACCTATTCTTCGTCTTTATTATCTTCCTCGCTCTACCTTTGGCAAGTAACTCGAACCCCCATTTCGCCGCTCTTTCCTACGATTTCCTGCATTTCTGATACACAACTTTTTGCGAATCAATGAAACTTCCCAAGTATAAAAATTATGTGAGATTTAAAATTAAAATTATATGAGATTAAATTGTTATTAATTTAAAATTATATGAGATTTATTTGTGATGGGAGGCTTTATATACAAGTTATATGCGAAAGTGGACATATAGAATTTTTATATATTTAGTATAATCTATATGAAATTATGCAATCAATTTCGATATATAGAATTATAGAAACAAACATATTGTATATACTTTGTATATACTATCAACAAATTCTGCAAAATTATAGTCAGCATTTAATCATATAATATCGATTATACAAAATATATGAAAATTCTATATGTCAACTCTCGTATATAGCTTGTACATAAATCCTTTCATATAAGCCTCAGATAATGTTTTTTACTTGGGTTCTGTCATAAATATCTTTCTAAATATCTATCATGTATAACTGGGCACGGAGAGAAGCTGGGAAGCTTTAGTTTTGAACATTAATTTTGCTCTTTTTCTATCGTAAATGACGAGTCATGTAGAAGAATATATTTACTTTGAACGCGGAATATAGCAGAACGTCCGCAACCCATATTTACCCATTTATCCCTATTGATATCTTTCTATACGTTACTTTAGAAATCTCGTTTACCTTTTTGAGACAATTTCAAGAATTTTTCTTTGTGGATCAATGTCGATTTTTCTGAACTAATATTAAATCCCTGTAATAAAAAATGTCATATCTATAAGAATCTTATTTATTCCAATGAAGCCACAAACATATTTATTATTACTATTATTGTTATGTAATTTTAAAGAATCATGACATTGACTACTATTTGTGTCCAGCTTAATCCTGATTCAGTTCTTAAATTCAATTTAGTTGTACCTAGCCATCGCTTCTCCTGTTCATTGTTAACTACAGTCTCCAGTTCGCTTCTCTCCCTCACGATATTCCATCCTTTCTTCTCCGCATTGCCTCGCTCGTACCTACTACCCTCGACAGCGACTACCAGCGTCACCCTCGCGTCTCCACCGTCCCTGTACCTGTTGCTCACTCTCCCGATGCAGCGCTGACTACGTATTTAACCATTAAACGGGATTAGCGCAACGCTGAGTGTAGATCTCGCCATCATCTACCCTTCGTTACTTCTAAAACTTGCATTTCTCAATGCTTCAAGACTCGTACAAAATTTCTCGCGCTTTCGTTACCGTTTAGCTGCTGTGTTCACCGTTTGAGAGACTGTGGAATGCTGCTTCATGACCTAGACTCATTTTCACTTATTTGCTTCTGGCGAGCTTCTGAGAACACATTAAAATACAAATCAATAAAAGGTAAGTTAAATTCCATTTTTGAAGATTTTAATTCTTATAAATGTATGACATTCAATGAGTGTTTGGAGTCACTTTCAATAACAGAAAAAGAATATTTAACGGCTATTCGAGCTCATATTCACAGACCAATGATATTATTAACAAGGAATGTATGTCACAAAAAATGAAATAATATTGACTAAATAATATTGAAATTACATAAAGTAAATATAGACATTCAATTCATAATAGATGCTTATGCATGTGTATCACGTGTTGTCAACTATACGAACGAATCATAAAAAGGTTTCGCAAAACCATTGAAAGACTGTGTACATTTAATGAAAGAAGACAATAACTCAATACAAAAACAATTCCGCAATGTCAGTAATTGTTTTGTCAATAAAAGTGAAATTTCAGCTCAAGAAGCCATTTACCATTTACTTTCCATGACGATGTCTTCCTGTTCCCGAAGTTCAGTTTATATTAATAAGTACAGTGCCTATTGAAGAGAGGACAAAGCTTCTTAAGCCGAAACTAGAATTGGAGCAACCAGATCCAGATAGTACAGATATCGTGCAGCTAGGATCATTAGAAACTTATGACCCGTTACAATGGAAGATGTATGCTCAACAAATTTTGCATCTCTCTATAATTATAGCCGTTGTATGGAATGTAGGTCAACTAAACCGGACGTAGCAGACATCAAGGAAGATGAAAATGAAGACAAGGTGAATATCGAAAATGTTCCGAGTAAAACTACTTTATTAAATAAGTAGTTTTTTCTAGGGACAATTTAATATGTCCACCCTTTATTAAATAAGGGTGGTCATACTAAATTGCGCACAAAAAAGAAAATATTCCGATACAAAAGATACAACATACATCACGATGAATTAAACTATCATAGAGAACATTTATTATGAATATATTTTTTGAAAATTTCTTCACAGCAGAAAGCTATTCAGAAAATAACTACAACTCGTTACGCTTGCCAAAAAAAGATCGCACAAGCTATCGCAGTTCCACGATCCAACCGAGCAATCTGTAAGATACGATTTATGTTGATTTCCTTCGTACTCGCGCGTACAGCAATATGGGCTTGCTCAAGGAAACGCCGCCGTTACCATCTTGACTGACAATGAAATCCATTTCCACTGAAGCTATCTTCGTGTCTGACGGCAACATCAGTTTAAATCCCGAGAAATCTCTGCCCGGAGTGCCGCGTCAGTGGCAGCGCGTTTTGCGTATACCATGACGTATGTGTACATCGCCGTGTACGTCGTATATCACTGTACTCTGTGTATTCTGCTCGAATATATAGTATAGCGGTGCCGCAATAGGAGCACTCACTGGTCGATGTTAAAAAGTATCGATAAAAAACGCTCCTGCTAGCTTCGGCTGATTTAAAGGGACCGAGTCTGTCAGAAAAGTTTATTTTTGTTATAAGGGTTGCTTTTTGCTCACCGATGAAAAAAATTGAAATAATTATAATCTTTTAGAAACGTGGCTACGAATTTTTTTATCACTAGTCCCACTGGTTGGGACAACCGATTGCTTCGAGACTAGAAATATGGATTTTTCACTCTTCACGTAGTCCAGAGAAAACCAATCCTAGGATAGGCCAATTATTTTATATTTTGTCATCGGTGAGGAAAAAAAGTAGCCCTTATAATAAAAATGAACTTTTTGACTAACTCGGTAGCCCGAGGAGAACGAGCAGTACATACACGGCAATGCAGCGCGGTACCAATAGGACAAGAACAAACATCAAATTTGCCTGACGAAAGAACGAGCAAACAACGAACCGCTCCGTCGGACGCGAAGGCGAAACTCGGCCAACTTTCGAAGTCCAACGGAGCGTTATAAGATTGTCAAAGTTCTCCTCTTTCTCGGCTGTCGCTCCTCCGACCTTTTGCCCCTCGAACCAGACGAAATTAGTCATAATAGTTTTCTTCCTCGCAATTATTTTGCAATCTTCCTCCTCCCCTCTCCTCCCCTTTCGTCCTGCACTAATTTTAATTTTAACATCGTTATTGTTAGCTTTTTTTTTCCTCCTTCCGTCGCCTTTTCCGCGATGATAAATCTATTCAGACGTTCGTTTTCAAGGGGATGTTGTAGATTACAATTCGTTACACGTACAGGGAGTCGATAGCGCTCTTCCCTGTAGTTTCGAAAAGATTGGGAGAGCCCCAAAAGAGAGAAAGATAATTCAGTCACGGTACGATAGCACCCACGTCTCGTTCACCGTCGTTAAACACGATTCACCGATCCGGGGTTATGGGGGCTGCGAAGAATAGCTACTCTGTCGTGGCATCGATTTCACTCTCGTGTAGCCTTGTACGAATTTTCCTTTTGAATTCCCGGCTCTGCTATCGTAATGATTTATCGCGAAGGAGCGATGCTTTCGTACATTGTACTGCATACTAGCTGATATCGTTGGACGTTAAAGTTCTGTAACGGTGAACGCTATTTATTAAACTTCCTACAAACATGATAAAGCATATTTTGACCCATCATGGAAGCTTTGTTTCCATGAAAATATTTTTTCAGCACACTTGAAAATGTCGGAAATGTCGACAAAAGTGATTTAGAAGAAAATGTTTTAGGATTTCGCTTCGATAATTTGATCAAGAATCCTTCCAGCAATGAAACAAACATTTGTCATACTGCAGTTATCTCGTTTTGTTTGTTGCAGTTTTAGAACTTAATATGTAGGCGATTGGATTTTGTTTTTGAATTACGTATGAAAGAGAAAGAAAACGTTTCTAAAATTTGTACTCGGAGCCTACATTTTGTTCACAAAATTATTCCTATTCACTACAATCTAGAACTGAAATTCCCCCCAGGAATTGCTATAGCAGTTCGAATTACAACGGATTTTCGATTACAAATTCATTGCGCAGCTTCCTCGCTATCAAATGTCAAAACAGCCTGCAAAGTAGATCCTTGCTAACTATTTCCCTCATTATTTCACAACTTTAAAAAATTCTTTACAAGAATACAAACTAGAACCTTGCAAACTGTTTTCTTTACAGAACTTCCTTTATGAGGAAGCAAAAAGGATCGACACCTTCTACAAACTTCGATTCAAGTGGAAGCAAATAACGCTCGTTTCACATTCGGTATCAAAAAATGACCTAATGACTTAAGTCTCAACTTAAGTTGGAACTTAAGTATACTTAAGTATTTTTAAGAAGTTAAGTATTTTTAAGAAGTTAAGTATTTTTAAGAAGTTAAGTATTTTTAAGAACTTAAGTATTTTTAAGAAGTTAAGTATTTTTAAAAAGTTAAGTATTTTTAAGAAGTTAAGTATTTTTAAGAACTTAAGTATTTTTAAGAAGTTAAGTATTTTTAAGAAGTTAAGTATTTTTAAGAACTTAAGTATTTTTAAGAAGTTAAGTATTTTTAAGAAGTTAAGTATTTTTAAGAAGTTAAGTATTTTTAAGAAGTTAAGTATTTTTAAGAACTTAAGTATTTTTAAGAGCTTAAGTATTTTTAAGAACTTAAGTATTTTTAAGAACTTAAGTATTTTTAAGAACTTTAGTATTTTTAAGAACTTAAGTATTTTTAAGAACTTAAGTATTTTTAAGAACTTTAGTATTTTTAAGAACTTAAGTATTTTTAAGAACTTAAGTATTTTTTAAATACCAACAGAAGTTTCAACTTAAGTTGGAACTTCTGTTGGTACTTAAAAAAAAATATTGGAACTTGAGTTCAAACTTGAGCCATAAATTCGACCCCAAGAAAAGATTCTCGTATTGAGTTTCCCCCGGTGGCTCGATTCGTCGGATGTGAGTCGTCGCTGCTCTCGATTTCCCTCTCGAGATCTCGGCAGCTCCGTATACACGCGCTGTGTGTATACGGAGCTTAAGTGACACTCTCTCCGCGCCGCTTGGATGAAACCGCTCGAGCTCGCGCGAGGTTTGCCTACATCAAACGAGATTATCGATCGACGCTAGGGAAGTTATTACCCTTGGACCACCTCCGATATCTCGTCCTTGCTCCGTTGCGGCATCCAGTTTCACGTCCCACTCTGACTCTGGTGCGCCGAACGCCCGCGTATATTCGTCCGAAGGGGGTGAGAAACACCCCCTCCGCTGCCCGGCACGCCCACTTAAATTTATACGAAATTCTCGCGTTGCTGGTACCGCTCGTGCGTCCCACTCTGTACACTATATACCACTATTATGTACCCGTATCTGTATATATATATATATAACCCGCGTATTGTGTTCGCTGTTCGTCCGAGACGAGTTGGGGGTGGAATAATTTGGCAAACTCGTGCCGCGGGCCAGCGCGAGCTGCAGCATATATTTGTGGGCCTCCGGCTGCGCTGCGTGAGTTAGTGGAGCCGAGGACAGCGAGAGCAGCAGCAGTCGCTGTGTCAGTTCGCATAGCTTTCCATTTTTTTTTTTTTTTTTCGCCCCGCTCGAAACTGACGCGGGGTGCGTGCAGACAGAATATGTCATAGCTGGGATATAGGCGAAACGAAATTTTACTAATTATCGACTCGCTAGAGCGAACTGATGAATTTGCAATCCCACGATCATCTCTTCGTGTCAGCTAATTGAGGATTAATTTGTGTTTTAATTGTTTTTGTTACTCGTGGCAAAGCTTCACGCTTTTCGGTGTTGTAGATTCGATGAGACGAGGCTTGAGAGGAGTGAAACGGATCGCGCTTTAATATTCTCCGATTCCATTGGTCGTAGCTGTACTCACCTCGCAGTGTAAGAAGCTTTGAGAGCTCTCAGCATTTCCTGGATTATTCACGAATCGTTGAACGCTTAGGGCGCGAATGCCGTGTAAGGTGCTCTCTCTCTCTCTCTCTCTCTCTCTCTCTCTCTCTCTTTGTCGTACTTAAAATAGCTGCCGCTCGCAACACGAGCCGGGCATTTTCGTTTTCACTGAAAAGGCACTAAAGGTCCATGAATAACTAATTTATATTTCTTGCCTCGAAGATCCTGGGCCCGTGGATACCCACCTTGTTTTGTCTTATTCTGAGGGAGGTCGGCTTAAGCCACGCTTCGCTCACCTTTCTTCTTTTATTCATTCCTAAGCCACACCGTAAGCTTCGGTAGATCCGGTTGTATCTACGTCCGCTTCGAATGTGCACGGCTGACGCATCTACGACTCGGACACATGCGGCTGAGCGCAAGATTAGGTACGCAAGTACCCCTGACAAGTGTCCCACCGAAAGTTTCGTTCTGTGAGAATTCGTGGGGTTTTCGTAACAGGAGCATCGTTTGGGTGAAAATTCTAAGATCACTGATTTTTAATAATGCTATAGTGATGCTAAAAAGTTAATAATAAGCTATTATGAAAATGATCAAATTCTGTCATTTTTATAATCGTTGATGACAGTTGATTATGGGAAGTAGATCGTTTCTACAGATCCCAACTGAACACAGACCCAACTCGACACAAGCAACTGGATAGAGTAAAATTGGACACATCAGCATCTCTACATAGTAAAACCGCACTGACACCCCTTGACATGTCCAACTTTCAAGGACGATGTTGCCCCGTACAAATTCTTTTCCGTGGACAAAAAAATTAACATGTCCAACTTTCAAGGATGATGTTACCCCTTACACATTTTTTTCCGTAGACAAAAAAATTAGTTTCTTGTAGTTTTGAAAGCTCAGCAACATTTATAAGTTTCCTCAAAATCGGGGGAGGACATTAAAGTGACGTCCTTGTTAAAACATCAGAAGACGTTAACAAATCTCTCTCTCTCTCTCTCTCTCTCTCTCTCTCTCTCTCTCTCTCTCTCTCTCTCTCTCTCTCTCTCTCTCTCTCTCTCTCTCTCTCTCTCTATTTTCCTCTTTGAGCTTTTGTTGAAACTTCAGTAGATGCAAAGGTTCAGAATTTCAACATTTTGCTCTCCTGAAGAAAATTCAACTGTCACGTGGAAACCAAAAAGTTGACGTGATGAGTAGTCGGAAAAACAATTTCATACTTTTAAACACTCCTCACTGCGGATAAGCTCAAGATCACTGAATCTCTGTGCGTTTGCAGGGTCATCCGCGTGTTTCAGCGAGCGTTATTCACTAGTGAATAAAGTAGAATTAAAAAAGTAGGGTCAGCATGCGCGCTCGGCGAGAGAACGAGGGAAGGAAGTGGACGCAAACGACGTGGACATTTTCAAAGGGGCTCGGAGCTTGTCAATTAATTTCGCGACGGACGACCGTGGAGCTATACGAATGCAGCTCAGTTCCCGCGGGAAAAGGACGTCGTTAAACTTTAAATTAGCGTCGCAGCCGCGGGCGCGGAGTCTGTTGAGATATTCCCGTTTCTTGCGCGTTCGCCACAAAGTGAGAGAAGATAACGCGTGAAAGAGAGAAATTGGAGGCGAGACAACGCGCGGAAAGCCGAAGGGAAATTGAAATGAGGACGAGAATTGCGGATGCATGGAAAGGGTTAGCAATTACGGAGCGAGGGAAGGGAATATAGCGTTAAGTGAAAATGCCATTACCGCCACCCCCCCCCCCCCCCCCTTTCTGCTTTTATTATTTTTTTTTAATTTTATTTTGATTTTGTGTTATTATATTTTTCCCGTTTCTTTGGTTTGTATTTAGTTGTAAGTTTATGGTTTGTTATGGTGGAGGTGCCGGGATGTGGTGCCCTACTCACTTTGGTGTTTTTCTTTCCACTGGTAACGAGGTTGCCTACAGAACCAGCTGGTCTTAGTGCAATAAACGAATGTAACCTGTCTTCCTCCTGATCATGATTTGGGATTTGGAACGAATGAAAAAAGTGACCCAAAAATATCGCGTCGTTTTGGCGCAAATAGGCGATAATTACACATGTTTTTGTTTAGCTGTGAAACAAAATTTCGAAAAAAATACCTGATGGATTAATTTTGAAAATGATGCATATTATTGCAACTTTTCAGCAAAAGGACCTGTATAAGTTCAATCCACAGATTCTAGCCATTTTTCCAGCCCTCTACCAGGCGGCCTAGTGACATTTCTCGAACGAGAAAGCACGAACAGCGTTGCACACGCCCTTTCACAATTTTTCTTGTCACGTTTTTGTCATGCACCCGCGCTTAATGATTGCCGAACGGTGTTTCGTACGTGCAGCTATCAGCGATAATTAACGACGTCCCAATTAGCAGCTTAATTGGGTTGCGACGCGGGCGTACTCGTCAGTCTGCTGTTATTCGAGAACTATAAAGCCCCCGCGAACCCGGCAGCATCTGCATCGCAACACAACAATACATTTGACACTAATATTCCATCTGGTGCACCTCTTTTATTTCGTTCTTTGGTTTTTCGAAACGAGAACGCGAAGGCGCGAAACACGAGCCTTGCTCTGGATAATCGTAATGAACTCAATTATTAATCGCAACTATGATGTATTGCTGGGGTGGCCTCGACCTGCGACAAGTCGAGAAACTGGGGTGAAAATATCTCTCTATATTGTGAAAATACTAGCAGGTCGTAGTGGCTCGCACGTTTCGCACGCTTGCAAATTTTCGTATCAAGATTAGATTGTTAATGAAATTAGCACGAAATTAGGGGGTAGCCCCCTGGTATTATTACTAATCCGTCAATGCGGAGTCACTGATTATGTGCACTGATTATTTATCACACGTAAACATCAAACGACATGTAAATTACCTGCTCTGAATTTAGGTTACCAGGGTATTCTAAGCATAAATTGTTAATTCTGACTGAAATAAGGAACACGTACAGCTAATATGCAGACGTCCAATATCCAGCACCAAGAAAATAGGTTCATTGAATCAAAAAATATTTAATCGAACGAAATTCTACTAGGCCGTCGTTTGTAGATATAATTATACTTCAGTTAAAGCAATACATTTATTTATCGAACCGACAGTGATGGTTGCGTTGCTATGTATAGCAGCGAAGAGCGGGTAGGGAGTGAACGGAGTTGGAACTAGAATATGGGAAGGATGGTAAAAGGCGATTGAAGTTGTACCATGGAAAGAATCTATGAACATTCCTTTAACGGTCAGACCGTCCGACTAATAGGATTTACGTAAATTAAATAAATTTCATTTGATTTCAATCAAATTAATTTACATCAAATAAATTAATTGTAAGATGTAAATAAAATTTAATTTAATTGTAAGATTTAAATCAAATGCAATTTAATTGTAAGATATAAATAAAATTTAATTTAATTGTAAGATTTAAATAAAATTTAATTTACTTGTAAGATTTAAATAACATTTAATTTAATTGTAAGATTTAAATAAAATTTAATTTAATTGTAAGATTTAAATAAAATTTAATTTAATTAAGACAGATCTCGTAGGGTAAGATTGACATATTCCGTGCGATTTCTTGAGGGTAATACGACCAACACCCAATACGTCCGGAATTATGTAATCAGGTTAATAATTCCGACCAATTCGATTCGCCATTCCCTGCATAGGGTTTTCAATCTGAAATACGTGTTAATTCACACAATTTGAGGTAAGTGCACACCTCATACCCCTCGGTATCACATATACAGGAGCTGTCAAGAAGATTAATAGTTCGCGCGCATAGCCCCGAGGGATTAATCCAACAAGGGTACTCATGTGAAGCCTTTCGCGAGAAATGTTTGATTAACGAATTATACATTCAGCTGAGAGTTCAGTAACAGATCGCGAGGCCCTGAGAGAGAAGCCGACGTAAACCGCAGCCTGATCAAAGTTCGCGTGTCATCGAAACTCAACATTTGGCACAGCTTCCGCAAACCCCTCATCGGTCAGATTTTGTGATCACGATATTTAACGCCAGCTGACTTTAGTCGCACATCTGATGGCGCGAAAATATCCTGAGGGAACGGAAAAAAATTGGGGTCGATTTTGTCGATTTTCGGTCCGGTGCCGGTTCTACGATTTCTGACAGAAAAATCGTCGCCAAATTTTTTTTTTTTTTTCAAAATCGATTAAAAAAGGTTAATAACCAGTGTTTTCGGGGGTACAATATGCGACTTGAGAATGATGGTATAGGTTAAAAGTCGATATTTTGAAAAGAAAAAAATTGTGGCCGATTTTGGCGATTTTCGGTCCGGAGCCGGATCTACGATTTCTGACAGAAAAAATATTTTTTTCGTCGCCAAAAAAATATTTTTTTCAAAATCGATTAAAAAAGGTTAATAACCAGTGTTTTCGGGGGTACAATATGCGACTTGAGAATGATGGTATAGGTTAAAAGTCGATATTTTGAAAAGAAAAAAATTGGGGCCGATTTTGGCGTTTTTCGGTCCGGAGCCGGATCTACGATTTCTGACAGAAAAAATATTTTTTTCGTCCCCAAAAAAATATTTTTTTCAAAATCGATTAAAAAAGATTAATAACCAGTGTTTTCGGGGGTACAATATGCTACTTGAGAATGATGGTATAGGTTAAAAGTCGATATTTTGAAACAAATATTTCTGAGGTCGATTTTGGTGAAAAGTTTTTCAGGCACGCGCGCCAGCGCGTGTGACTAGCCTAGTAGCCATAAATTTGATTACACATTCAAGTTTTAATCGAGACATACTGAAAAATGATCAACTACAACTAATTTCTGAAAATTATTTCAATGCATCAGATCTTTTAAATTTTTTCGTGCTCTTCACATTCCATTGCGATTATCACACTCGCGCACTTGGCGCCCACCTAACCACCCACATATCCCTGGCTGGGCGCTGGTTAACGGGCAAAGTTGCTCGTCCTCGTTCAGCAAAGCCGTATATATACCGGTGGGGCAGCTTAATATCGTTTAACTCGGCTAAACACGATCCCCTTCTTGCTCTTCTGAATTTAGCGCTGAAATAACTGCTGCTCTTTCGCGAACTACATCTGCTGAATATCTCATCTTGTAACGCGCTTTTTTTCGTTAAATTTTTAACCGGGCTTTTTACATCGTTTAATCAAATTTTTAACGTCACGTTACTTCGCTCTGTTCCCCGTTGTACTCAGCGCTGTGAATAATATAATTAAAAAGTAAACTCAAACGTGTTTCAAATCCAAAATCACATAAGATAATCAAAGACTTTTTTCAACTTTTTTTTTTGGTCTAGACCTAAAAATTTCGGAAAAATAAATACCCAGGTGGGGTTTGACGACTGCTTGAATTTTTTTCATCCGTGAGTAAAGAAGCAGCCCTTGCAACAAAAATCAACTTTTTTCACTGACTCGTCTGTTATAATCAACTTTTTTTACTGACTCGTCTGTTATAATCCGCGTTTCGTGATTTATTTCGAAAAATCGTAAATTTTCAAAAAAACTGCCGATTTGATCTCGCAGCCCAGAGAACGTGCGAGGGTGTCGGCCAGTGAGGGTTGCTCGCGCTCATTCCACAATATAATGGGGCTTGTAGGGCTCACGTGGTGTGAAATTACAACGTCAGCTCTGCTCTTCTGCCCCGTCCCGTCACCGGAAACAAGGCGACGTCTCTCGGTCGCGGGCGGCCGTGATCTCGTGTGCTCGAGGCACAGTGGGACGGTGGTCGAGTGGGCTATATATGCCGGCTCGCCGTGTCGTTCGTTGAAACGGATCGGTTGTAACGCGAGAACGCGTATATAGCGACGCTCGTGTCCCAATCCCAGGATCCGCCGATCTCGGCGCCCCCGCCGATCATCCGATCTCGTCGAGGAGTCACGGAGGGTGGACTGCTGATTCGGTTTCACTGCCCCTTGGAAGCGCCGTGACGCAACGAGCGCAACGCGATCGTGATATACAGTCGATGGAATGCGAGGCGTCGCGGCATCGGCGCTGTTGCGCCTAACCCGGCTAAATCGATAATCGGGGTCAACCGGTCAATACGCCAGATGACTCGCGGCTGCGTGAGCTAAGCCGACTGCGGACTCGCGAGATTTGACCTGAATTGAAATTTCCAGTTAGCTTAATTATACACGATCAGCAGCTCTCTGTCACTTGCAGCTGGATACGTGTAACTCAAATGAGTTGACAATTTGGTGAATTGGTTTCGTTCTGATGACAGAGAAAAAAAATTTTCACGCGGTATGCGTAAAATTCGATTTTACGCACTGCCACCGGTGAGTAAAGTGGAATTTTTCGCATACTACGTCAAAAAAGATGGTATGCTACACGTGCGTAAAATGGAATTTTTCGCATACTACGTCAAAAAAGATGGTATGCTACACGTGCGTAAAATGGAATTTTTCGCATACTACGTCAAAAAAGATGGTATGCTACACGTGCGTAAAATGGAATTTTTCGCATACTACGTCAAAAAAGATGGTATGCTACACGTGCGTAAAATGGAATTTTTCGCATACTACGTCAAAAAATATGGTATGCGACACGTGCGTAAAATGGAATTTTTCGCACACTACGCCAAAAAATACGTCCGTAAGATGTTAAGAAAATCTTATGTGCGTAAAATGGAATTTTTCGCATACTACGCCAAAAAATACGTCCGTAAGATTTAAAGAAAATCTTATGTGCGTAAAATGGAATTGTTCGCACACTACTTAAAAAAATATGGTGCGTAAGATTTTACGCACTAGCACAACCAGCGCCAATAAACCCACCATCGGTGAGTAGGTCAGGCGATACCCGGTTGATCTCAACATTATCTCCGAGAACCTCATGAATTTCTCAGCCTGATTCCCGAGGAAACCCCGAGGAATTAAATACACGTAACCCGATAATAACACCCGGATACAAGATCTACAGTCGACATATCCGCAATTATTATTATCTCGTGCGTGTCGCCCGGTGTCACCAAGATTCCCCAGTGGAGGCCAACGTGATTGAAAGGCAAAAGAACAAGTCGCCAAAAGCGTGACAGCGCCTCGGACACGGATTTCCAGCGGGCGCTGCTGGGATTTCTCGAGTGGGAAGAGGACGAGGACGAAGCGCGAGAAGTGGCGGCGGTCACGTGAGACCGAGAGAGCCAAAGACCAAAGACGTTCGCGACTGTCTCACAGCCTCGCCGGGAAGGATCGAGTCGACCCTCGAGAAACACGTACGGATTCGAAGGGAATTTCTCAATGTCTATCCGTCCTATACGTGTTTACCGAGAGACAGAGTGGGCGAACAAGGCACGAGATTCAGGGGGTATATACGCTCCGAGGTTTGTACTACGTGCCAGGACGGTGGACGCGCAATGCGAAATTGTAAGGGACGACGAAATCGTGAACGACCTGATGCGCCACCGCCGCGCGCTTCCACGGTCGCCGCGTACACACCCGGGTTTGTGTACTATACACTGGATAAAGCTAAGGGCTTCCGGCGGATCTGAAATCCGGACGAGAACCGACGACTCGAGAATCCAAATACGATCCATCCGGTAACCAAGCGGAACACGCCTGGAGCATACGAGGCATTCGTCACCAACTTGGACAGTTTTTTTTCTCGACCCTCTCGCAGCTGGTTCGTAATTGGCCACGTGTATTAGTACTACTTAGTTTGGATACTCTCTGGGAATTTTCTTTTTCTGATTTTTTAGTTCACTAGGCCTTATGGGCGCCACGCGCGTTTTCCCAGTTGGCACTTCATTAAAATCGAGGTTATTTTTTTATTAATCGAACCTGGATTTTTTCTTGCGTTCGAGAGAAAACTCTGTAAAGAAAAGAATATCGTGTTCCGCAAGGCGAATTCTTTATCAGATTTTTCTGATTTTTTTACAGAACTTTAAAGTCGGACCCTCAAAAATTGCAAATTTTTAGAAGGGTTTACGCGATCCGCCTTACGGCATTCTTTTCGTTATTGTTTTCTCTCGAACGCAAGAAAAAAATCCAATGTTCGATCGATCCAAAAAAAGTAACCCCAATTATTTTCAAGTGAAGAAATTTCGAAAAAAGTTCGAAAACGTTTTTCGGGGTTTTCTCATCGAATTTTCTATTTTTTGGGCTTTTCGGAATCAGCGGGAAATTTCCCATCAGATAGGGTTCTCGAATTTCTCGAAATGGAATTTTTCTTTTTTGCGACAAATCTAACCCCTGATTTTTTTCTCGATTTTGTAAAGTTTCGTAATTAGTACGAATATATGGCCAATTATGAAACAGATTCGAAAGGGCCGAGAAAAAAAGATATGTCCGAGTTGGCGGAGAATACCTGATATACCCTATTAGACCCTCCGAACTTTCCCTTAATTCCTTCTTCCCCCGCGTTTCCCTTAATTTCACCCTGCGAAGAAACAAAATTCCCCGGCGGATTCGTCAGGTCCGATTGGGACGGACCCAATGCATACCGATGATCCCGTCGTGCCGCGAGGATTATGCAACGGGGATGAAAAAGGGAAACTCGGAAAATCCCTACGTGGCTTATTTTCCGTGCGGTCGAAGGGACGGCGAAAGCGAAAATTACCCGAGTAGACGAATATGATCACGGCGGCGGTCCGCGTGATTCCGAACGTCGGGCGAACATCGCGGTTCGCCGTTCCGGGGTCTCCAACTCGCGCTACGTGCCGGCGAGAGTTTAACGATAAATTTACTAACACCTGCGGGTTTGCCAGCAGGTCGGCGGAATATGAGAAGAGAAGGAAACCCCGAGCGAGACGTGTAACAGAGGTGCTTTCGCTGCGCTGCACCAAGAAAGTCAAAATGTACGGGTCGGTGGCTACATGCTCTGGAGCTGATGCTTTGCCGCGTTGCACTTGGAGTTTCCGCGCGGTGGATGTGGGGATAAGACATGAAGAGCCGCGCAGAGATTGTGGTGTTTTTGTAAAACGGTGGAAGGCTGGAAGCTCAGCTTATGTTGTGCAATGTCCACTTACATGTTGAGCCTGGAGGGATGCAACCTGAGAAAAAGATGAGTTGCAAAAACTTTTTGACAAAAAGGGGTCGTGCAACTACTAGTTCTACAGACTTATTCTTTTCAGCATTGGTATTCAAATATACGTCGTACCGACGGTTTTTCATCGTGCAGAGAAAGAGGTTTAATAAATCCTACGCAGCTGATCCAGAATTAGGGATCTTTATCATTATTAATTTGATACGTCATATCAGCTGTTTTTTATCGTGCAGAGAAAAAGGATTGATAAATGCTACAGCTGATTCAGAATTAGGGATCATTAACATTTTTTTCCCCTGTTATAAAATTATGATCTGGATTCCGGACTTCCTTCGTCCCTTTCGTGTCTTCTCTTTGAACCTCTTTTTCTTACTTCATTACTGCAATGTGTATTTTTTACTGTCAATAGCCAGACCGGACGCCCTGCTGCGCGTCACTATTTTTCAAAGGCTGCAGCGCTCTTTCGTCTCTCTCAATGGATTCGGGCGGAGATAACCAATTACTGGAAAAAATTAACGATGAACAGGAAACACGTTGCTTTCGGTCGCTGCGCGATCCCGAATGACAATCTGTCAATTTCACGTTTTTAAAACAGACGAAATCTGTTTAAAACAGACAAAATCTGTTTAAAACAGACAAAATCTATATAAAATGAACGAAATCTGTTTAAAACAGACGAAATCTGTTTAAAACAGACGAAATCTGTTTAAAACAGACGAAATCTGTTTAAAACAGACGAAATCTGAAATGATTTTAGCCTCAGTCATTCAGTTGTCGCGCGAAACGAAGGCTGATGAGAGCACCAATAAAACGGCTTCACATACAGCTGATAGACACCAAGTTTTTAGAAGGGGAATATTGTTTTGCACATGCAGTGGAAACAGGGAACAGAAAAGAATGGATAGCCACACGCAGAACTACACTGATTAAAAACATTTGTGCATTACACGTTGCTTTTATGGAACTCGACTACAGCTTGAAAGGTTGAGAACCTGACACAAGATCATCTTGGATTATGTATTCCCGGTTGCATATTACTCACCTCGGCATCACCCTGCGAATCTATATCGAAATGCCCTCGAGCTGTTTGGCAAACTTGAGCTTTCGCGTGCAAAGTTTCCGGGCAAATTGAGACTCCCGCCGATTCTTCATAAATCGTGATCAAACTGTTCGATGCTATCGAAGCCGTGTTACATTACGAAAATTACCTTCCGGAGCAGCCCATTTTACGTATACTTTACCAACCACGACTGTTTTCAACTCCAAACTTCACTCAGTGCCTGTGTGCCTCGGTGCCACGATTCGTGTTTGACTCTGCGGGGTTGCAGATCCCGATATACTCGAGGCTTCGAGATGGTGCGGTTGGAACGCTGCACGTCAACTTAATCTTATGCGGCTGTTTCGAGTAAAGGAAAACAAGTTTCAAGTAAAGAAATACAATAACAGTCAAATGTAACATTTGATTAGCACTTAAGTAAAAAATGAGGCGTGATAAAAAATGAGGCGCGTGTATCACGAGGTGAAGGCAATTTGACAAATAATTGCTACCTGATCGTTGACAAGATCACTAATTGCTACCTGATCGTTGACACTTTTCGTTTGCATATAACGACGAATATTATTGGGTAAAATTGCTAAACGAAGGAGTAAACGGATTTTACTTGCCACTAATCACGAAAGGGATGATAATCGTAAATATTGGTGAGACAGAAACCCTTGACGAATGCTAGGTTTGACCAATAAGAAATTATGCCTAACTCGTTGTCGTTAAAAAAAGATTTTCTTGAGAGATCACCGAGGGTCAAGCGAACGTCTGGTTAATATCTTCAAAAAATCAGTGGGTAGAAAATCTTGCACTTTCGATGTAAATATTGTTGTCGGGCTATTCGTTCGGCTATTCGTTACTATTATAACCATTTTTCTACTATAACGATTTTAACTAATTAATTAAATAATTGAACTAAACTAATTAAACTGGCAGTGATTTTTGTGGTAGAATAATTGCTGTCTCTGTACCAAGTTGCCAAATTATTTAATACAGCAAAAAAAGCCACGCAACAATTTTCTTGTTTCGATGCAACAGTAAATTCTTTGTACTTACGAAAGCAACGAAAACCCGTAGCATCGGATGAAATCCAACCGCGCGATATTATTTCGGTATCATTTTTTTCACGTCGAGCTGTAGCATTAAGAATGATGAAAGAAGCAGGTTGATGAAAGAAAAACCGCGATAAAGCACCGACGCGTGCAAAATAGCTGAGCATGAGACTAGAACCTGCCCCGTGGCTTCATGGGTAATTCAGCGAAGCTCGTAAGTGCGTGTGGGTTGGGTCGTAAAAGTAAAGATGAGGAATAAAAAAAACAGCAAGCTTGGCGAAATGTACGGGAAGGCCATAAGTATAGCGAGGGAAGGAATATTGCGGAACGGCGAATGACGCCGCCTCGGCAAGTGGAAATTGAGAACCGCTGGACGCAGGCGAGAGTAATTGAGCGCTCGTAAATTTCCGCGATCGACGCTCCAAGATCTTTATTATCGGCCGCGGCTTCCCGAGACCAAAGGGATGGCAAATTAACTCCAATCCGCCGAACCCTCGTTCCCTCCTGCCTATGCTATAACTTGAGAATTCGTTTGGCGTTAATCTATCGATGTTTTCCGCGTTCGGGTGGCGGTGGTCGCGGAGGTTGGAGAAAATGAATGGAAAGAAAAACTTGTTCTACGTTTCGTGCTCCTTTGATTTGTCGATAATGTGGAATTAAAGTTTGGCTCTGTTGAGGGGGCCGAGTTGGTCCAAAAAGTTAGTTTTTGTTATAAGGGCCAGTTTTTTCCGCTTCGATGAAAATATTTGTAATAATTATGTTCTTTTAGGATCGTAGCGAACATTTTTTTTTTTTTTTCACTGGACCCACTGGTTGGGTCAACCGGTTGCTCAAAATCAGTGACAAAGAAATCCATCGTTGTGATCCTAAAGGAATAGATTAATTTAGCATTTTTTTATCGCTGAAAAAAAGAGAAGAAAAAAGAAAAAATAGCCCTTAAAATAAAAATAAGTTTTTTTACTAACGCGTCCCCGTTAAGGTAATCCTTTCGTCGAACAATAGAAACCTGCGTGAAATTCAGTCAAAATGTTGAGTACCTTGATGGAAGAAAAATGTGAAAAAAGCGAGTATATAAAAGGCGCTTCAAAGATTAATCCTGCATAATAATAATTACAAAATGTTATAAACAAATTAATGAAAAACATATTGTTCAAAAAATAACCCGGTAACGTAATTTTTCTTTTCTTCATGAAAACAATTTATTTTTCTGAATCCGTATGAATTTTTTCAGAATTGTATGTAATTTTAAAAGTTTTTTTTTTTTAATTACATAAAATTACATTTTATGTAATAAATTACATTTTACAAATTATAAATTGTACAAATTACATTTTATGTCATAAAAAAAACATAACTTTATAAAATTTTAATTTTTTAAAATGTAATTTTATGTAATTAAAAAAAATCATGACCAAGTTCTTTTTTGTTCTCGGCAACTTTGACAGTTCAGTGAAAAATCGTTTCTCTGAATCTCGCAGTAAAAGACACCTGTATTAAATTAAAAGTTCCAAACGGATTTGTCGTCTCCACAGCACCCGTCGTCAAGTGTTCAAAAATATAATTCCGGATCACGAAGTATAATTATAAAAAATCCGGGCGACGCCTCTCATTTTTACAACGGCAACAAGAACGTTTGCGTCCCGAAAGACATCCGCGTCTTCCTCTCGTGTGCAGACATCCTCCGACTGTTTCGCGCTAATACGATCGTTCTTTCTGTTCTTCAAAAAGTCGGAAAAACTTTTTCCATTTCTCCGCCACGTGCGGTTCCTTTATACTCTCGTTCACGACTTACATTCTTCCCTCGTTTTGCTCTTCACCAATCTTGCTAGGAAATAACGCCGCGCCCCTCGTTCTTCTCTCCGTGCTCCGGCGGAAAGTGCAGAAATTCGAGCTATAATAAGAAAGTCGAGGTTCGTCCTGATAGACGAGACGACGAACGGCGCCGCCGAGAAAACGTGAAATTTTTCGCACAGCGCGTCACTCTTTCCCGTTATTCCCGAAGTGCATCCACGGAAAACTCGTCGTTGCCGAGAGGGGGGACGGGGGGTGCAAACGTTGCCAGGGCCTGAGAAAAAGTGTGGAAGGTCGTTGGGTTCGCGAGGAGACTTCTCGGCGATTGCTGTCGCACCTCCACGATGTCGTACGTGCTCACGGACTCGGCTTCTCTGATCCATCCTTGACGGAAGAGAACCGTGGCTGCCATAGCTCGAAGGAAATAAAACAGGACGAGGTAGAAGCTTGCGTGAAGAAAATCTCGTTGCGTCGTGCAAAAGCCACGTATGCTCATATATGCCTTCATCAGAGGTGGGAACAACTTTTTCAGTATTGCAGCAAACGACCGGAATGCGAAGTGCAAGCTCGACACTAATCGACATCTTCATTATGTAGATTTACTGAAAGCACGATAGCCGATAACGTCTATGCCCGGAATACGGGGGTAATACCAAAGCTCAGGAGGAGGAGGATGTGGATAAATGGTAAGGCGGCAGGGAGGAGAAGGATTTGTCCAGATTTTTGGCTTAAGTGGACCTGCAATTTTGGAATTATGCGAATACATCAGAGCCTTCGAGAAAATAACCAGGTCAAAGACTGACGGAAGGAACAAGGAGAAAGCTTAGGACGAAGAATAGCATAATAAGTAGATGCGTAAGATGCAGAACTTGGGTATATTTCTCTGTATTATAAGAAGGTCTCGTCGACGCCGACGTCGTCTAGGGTAATGGAAGCAGGCCGGGGTCATAAAACACACTGAAGCCAGTATTTTTCTAAGTTCTCAAAAAACTTGAAGCTGAATTTTTCTAAGTTCTCAAGGAACTTGAAGCTGAATTTGTCTAAGTTCTCGGGGAACTTGAAACTGAATTTTTCTAAGTTCTCAAGGAACTTGAAGCTGAATTTTTCTAAGTTCTCAAGGAACTTGAAGCTGAATTTTTCTAGGTTCTCAAGGAACTTGAAGCTGCATTTTTCTAAGTTGTCAAGGAACTTGAAGCTGAATTTTTCTAAGTTCTCAGGGAACTTGAAGCTGAATTTGTCTAAGTTCTCAAGGAACTTGAAGCTGAATTTTTCTATGTTCTCAAGGAACTTGAAGCTGAATTTTTCTAAGTTCTCAAGGAGCTTGAAGCTGAATTTTTCTAAGTTCTCAAGGAACTTGAAGCTGAAATTTTCTAAGTTCTCAAGGAACTTGAAGCTGAAATTTTCTAAGTCTATCAAGCGTCTTGGGGCTGCATTTTTCTGAGTCCCACTATAAGACCTCCAGGCCCAAGTTGGCTGATTAGAAATTACGCATCTGAGCCGGAATTAGTTATTCTAAGTCCCGATGGGACTTTTGAGTGCGAGCGCACTACGCGCTAATCCATATAACTCTAGTCTAATATATGCATATTGATGACTGTAAAGTGTAATTTTAAGATAGACCGCTTAATTATTACGAATGTCCAAAGATACTAAGTGATTCAAGAAGGAAGTCAGAATATGTGGAGCTAGATTATGTAAAGTGATATTAGATTATATTGAGCGACTAATGATAAATGTCTAAAATGCTGTAAGTATAAAAAAACGCTGTATTTCTTTGTGTTAATCTAATCTTAAGGACAAAAGATGTATGGCTGGGTACGCAGAAAGCTGAAGAAGCTGTGTGCAGGAAATAAATGTACACCAAAGCTAAGCCTTTCGTAACTATTCTGTTACACTGATGTTTATTCGCTGCCTGTGGCTAATTGAAGGGTTGGTTTGTAAGCCAAGCCTTTCCTGTTCCTCTGCAGACGTTTCAATGCAATGCAACCGTCCGTTTTGTATTGCAACACGAGAATGGAGTAAACAAATGTGTCTTTGTTTGCACGAAAGCTGATTAGGTCGTGAGTTTGTAATGTGCCATTGTCGAATGACTGATGCTGTAAGAGTGCTTTCGGCTGCGAACGTTCAGTCCGTTTTGAATTGCAGTACGAGAATAGAGTTAACAAATGTCTCTTTGATTGCGGGGAAAGTCAGATGTGGTCGCAAAGCCCGAGAGAAACGACTGCGTCGCTCGTACCACATGCCGATGGCTTCCAAAAATTACCACAGCTTCAATTCCTTTAAACACAAAGTCGCGTTTCGTCGAACTGTTTAATTCAGACTCAGCTCTATGATGTCCTTTTCTAAGAATAGCGTAAGCTACTTTGGGACCAAAGTTGATATACGTCGGACGAGGAAAACGTGCCGATTGCTACCAAAAGCACCGTCGTAATTCGTTTATAACGCAACAGTCGACCAGTGGAGCTGCTTGATTCAGATTCATCTCAGTATTTCACTAACAATGAGGCAACTGGAATGCAATCGTATCTACTGCTGACGGAATGAAAAGTCTAAATCAGAGTTGTAAATCCCTGAATCTTTTGGAATTAAAGTTGATGATACAATTAGTTTTGTAATGATTAATTACTAATGATCACATGGAATAATCCCTGGTTTAAAAAGTTCATGAGTAACGGAAAACATTGGTAGCAAACTATTCGAGCTGTTATTAGTTGTCAGAAAAATCCGTTGTAAACAAAATCCTATCATAGGTGAAATTTTGAAAAAAATGATTTCTGAGGTCGGTTTTGGCGAAAAGGTTTTCAACTGAACAGTTTTTCAATTGGTTACCCTAGTTATAATATAATGTGTATGTTTTTTAATGGCTAGAAAGAATATTTATTCTCAATCAAATTTCACGTTAATTTTCCTGAAAAAGTGAAGATATTTGGTTAACGCATTACGAAAGTAACGGAGGACTCTTCCGATTTTTCCACAACTGCTCGCAATTTTTTTATCGAAAATGTGTTATCTGTGCAGCTATTCAAAAGTTCACACATAATTTCATAATCACCGCACGTTATTATTATTATTAAATTACACCTACAAAATGAACCGCACTGTAACATTTGTGTTTCTTCACCTAATGAGGATTTACGACTCTGGTCCAAATGCAAAACACGCTGAAGCATATTGAGGGAAAAGTTCTTCACTGACGGCGATGCCCACGAGATGAGTCACAAGGGGTCGAAAAGTTTCCGCGGAAATGAAGGGTAGCGCGGTGACACCAAAGTAGGTATATCGGGTGATCCGAGCACCGCGCGCTGCAACCGCCGGAAGGCTGGAAGGCTCGTTACGACTCACTTGGACGGACAAGACCGAGCGGCTGGAATGCGCGCAAGCGCCACCCGACGGTTTGGGGACAGACGGACGAACGGAAAAGCCAGCCGGGAGGCTTTGTGGCTAAAAGGGATGCTCAATAGGGCGTTCCGTTCCGGGTCAGACAGCCAGCCGACTGTATATGCGAGATTTTCTCTCGCACTCTATACCGTCTTCACTCCGTCGCTGTTTCTCGTGCTTTTCGCTTCACTTGCCACACGAGAGCCTCGCTCCGTCTTCGTCTGTCCGAAATTTCCGTATCCCACTTCACTTATGCATTGTCTACCGCTGGAAATAAAACCCTTCCCATCGCTCAGCTTGTCGTCTCCGACACCACGTGACACGACCACTCTAAAAAAAAAAGTTAGCACACGGAGAGAAGGATCTGATAAAATTTACCGGGCGCGATAGTAAAAATTACCAACGCGCCTGGTATTGAAAAGCCATAGAGAATTTCTAACATATATATAATATGTTTTACTATATTTCGTGGTAAAAAATCTCATCGTTCTCGTTCTTGTAAAAAAAATATATGAGGTTTATATGAAAGGCTTTATATACAAGCTATATGTGAAAGTGGACATATAAGATTTTCATATATTTAGTATAATCTATACGAAATTATAGAATTAATTTTGATATATAGAACTATAGAAACAAACATATTGTATATACTTTGTATATACTATCAACAAATTCTGCAAAATTATAGGCAGCATTTAACCACATAATATCGATATATTTCATATAGATTATACAAAATATATGAAAACTCTATATGTCCACTTTCGCATACAGCTTGTAGTACATAAAGCCTTTCGTATAAATCTCATATCATTTTTTACTTGAGTAGATAACGTTATCTCTCCCCTCTACCGGAAATTTACAATACTTTTTACTAGAAATATGGTACAAAGTATCAGACCCTTCTCTCCGTGCACAGTAGAACTGTCTACATGGCTTTCTCATATTAATTTTAATTTTTCACACAGCCACCTCTATGAATAAGCTTGTTTGCCAATTTTAGCTTCTTGGTAGAGGAAGCTTTGTGTAAAACGAAAATTACTGAGGTAGCAATGAGCAAAGTTCGACTTTGCAATTTTTTGTTATAGTGCGCCAACCTGCCAGGTTTTACCTGCCAACCTCCCAGAATTACGCTTGTCGTGTATCAACAGAAGAGTCGAGTTGGAATGACGATCTTCTTATTCTATAAAGTTGACGAGCAAGGCGACATTGTTGTCGACTTATTCGGCCTCTGATTGGTCGTGGCTAACCTGGACCTAACCAGCAGTCTTCGTTGTTCAGCATCGCGAGATTTGACCATTTGTCCCAATTTGCTATGAGTCATCCCGGTCGTTATTGTTCTCCTAGTTGGATTAAGAACGTCCAGGAAAATAAAATGTAGAATCGTTTCTTTGAGACTGAAGTGACGATTGATGGAAACGTTGCCATTTTCACCGAGCCATAGGGAAACTCAAGTGCCGTTGAAGCGCATCGAAGCACCAGTGACGACACACTCATCGCAATCGAACGGATAAAGAGAAACGGTGAGCAAGAGACGCATTTATATATCCGCGATGTTTCGATGTTTGTAAGTTTCCGTACACGCTGTACATACGTCAGTGTGTGTTGTGTATATAAAACGTGGTATATAGAACGCGCGAAGCCCGTGCAACCCTGGATGCAGACAATACCGGAAGGTCGTTGAAGTCGCGTACGAGGCACCTGGATATTGGATTCGCAAACCCATAACGGGCCGCCGCCGACGAGCGCCCCATAAACGACCCGAGAGTGCGAGCAATGTACTCGGGTATGAAAGGAAGTTGCGAGGGACGGAGAAAGTGGGAGAGAACGAAAGAGAGAGAGAGAGAAACGCGAGACCGAGGTTCGGAAGGCCTTTGGGATTTCATATTTGACGATAAAAGTCGCTTTCTGTACAGTTGTCCCTTGTAAGCTGTCCTCACCTATATCGTATTCCATATTCTCCTCGGTCTTTGCACTTGATTCGCCCGATTTCGCACGATGACGACTCTGCGGAACCTCCACCACCGATTTCCGGTTCAGCCTTCTGGAATTCTTCCAGCCGCGATCAGATGGATAGGTTAAACATTGGGGCTTGATGGAGAATCTCATTAGCATGAGATACTCTGTGAATGAAGCGAAGATGATGAATGAATGGTAATGTGAAGCTGGTCTATTTGTTCGGCAAAACTTGCATCTTCGTTTCTTCGGATAAAATTAGTTGTAGCAGTGACAGTAATTTATTGACAATAGAATATAGACTGGACATTTGGTTTTTTCGTCCTTCCAATACTATTTTACAAAATTGCTGTGTTATCAATCATGATTTTGTCAGCCCCGGATAAAATTATTTCTCCATGAACACAGGATATTTCACGATGTAGCAGCAGTTCTGTATCTGTATAAATCTCTCGACCCGCGTTCTGTTGATTTGCGACTTCGTCGAAACGTATTTTTAGAAAAAATGTATTTAAAAAAAGTATTTTTAGAAAAAATGTATTTAAAAAAACGTATTTTTAGAAAAAATGTATTTAAAAAAAACGTATTTTTAGAAAAAATGTATTTTGAGAAAAAATGTATTTTTAGAAAAAATGTGTTTTTAGAGAAAATACTTATTTTTAGAAAAAACGTATTTTTAGAAAAAAACGTATTTTTAGAAAAAACGTATTTTTAGAAAAAAACGTATTTTTAGAAAAAACGTTTTTTTAGAAAAAAACGTTTTTTTGGAAAAAAACGTATTTTTAGAAAAACACGTATTTTTAGAAAAAAACGTATTTTTAGAAAAAAACGTATTTTTAGGGGAAAAAACGTATTTTTAGAAAAAACGCATTTTGGGTTTCGTAAAAAATCAAAAGGAAAGTCCTTAGAAATGAAAGTACCCAGAATGGCTCAATTATCGCGCAAAGTGAAGATTCCAATCGCAATCATGTCAAGAAGAGCCCACAATGAAGATCTTCAGGAGCTTCGGAACAATTTCAACACTTAAAGCACTATAAATAATGACATGCGTCTCTAAAAATCCTTTCCGCATATTTCCTCACTCTTTCAAGAAATTGCAATAATGAGCGACTCGTCGATGACCGCACTCCACTTGGCCATTCCGTTCAATTCGCTGTCGTCAAATCGCGGTGTCGTCACGGCAACGCCGAGGGGCGATGGAAAAATCCCATCGAGGGTCGAAGGTTGGGCTCTTCTCATTTCCCGAAGAAGAACGATGCTTCCCCCGGCAGGATATATATGCCCTGTATCCTGCCAGGAACGTATGTGCCTATATATACGAGACGTTCCATGCGAATTGGACCTGAGCATGACCCTCGACCTCTCCGACTTGGTTCACGATTTTTTCTATAATTCTTCTGACTCAATACAGCAGTCAATTTTTTCTGATTTTCAAAGCCAAATTTGAACAGAGTATTATTATTATTATTATTATTATTATTATTATTATTTTTATTTTGTTATTTTTTTTTTTATCTCGAGGGCTGTATGAATGTTGGGTAAAAAATATTCATTTCCGACACCGATTTTTGGTGAATTTTTTCAGACTTTCAAACCACGGCCCTCGAGGTTTTTGCAACAACAAAAAATACGTCAATAAAAATCTGAAAAATCAGAAAAAAATGCTGACTGATATTTTGAGTCAGAAGGATCCTATAAAAAATCGTGATCCAAATCGGAGAGGCCGAGGGTCCGAGGTCGATCCAGGTCGAATTGCTACGGACTGCCTCGTACATAAAAATAGATATTCACTGTACGCGAGTTATATGCGAAAGGTAGATGGCCCGAGAGAGAGCTATTTAAAAAACCGACCGATGCACCACCGTCGCGCATGTCCATCAAAAGGGTAAAAAAGCCAGAATCGCGATACGTCGCGAGCTGCGCAGCAGGAAATTCGTCAGGTATCGAAGATACACGGGACGAGCGTATGAAAATCGCTGGAGGACGGAGTGAGAAGAGGAGAAGCGGGAGGCACGTATGTGTCCTGATATATAAGGGTCTTTCCGTTTTCGCATAGAAAGGCAAACGTCCCGCGGGACGTCGACGACTGGTACGTGGGTCTTGAGCGCTCGGGCGAGCGGGGAAGGACCCGGAATTCAATGAGATTTGACTGTTGGCCCCCGGGGCGCCGGTGAAACGAGCCACAAGCCGGGCTCCCGGGAAATGGGCACGGGAAGTGTGCCCACCCGAAACGCGGCACGCTACAATATCTCGTCGACGGATCCTGTTGCCTCGAACGATAGTCGGAGCATATCTGATTATTCGCAAATTATTCGTGCTTACACGGCTCCTTTTGTTTTGCCCCTCGGCAAATAGCGAGACACTGCGAATTGGATCGAGACGCGTGTAAACGTGCACGACTGCACGCCAAAAGAGAATGGACGGATGGAAGAGGAGAAAAAAAAACGAACGAAGAGGAAGGAGCAGGAAGGATACGAGGAGGGTGGAGGGTATTTTTTGAAAAAAAAACGTATTTTTAGAAACAAAAACGTATTTAAAAAAACGTAATTTTAGAAAAATCGTATTTAAAAAAACGTAATTTTAGAAAAATCGTATTTTTAGAAACAACGTATTTTTAGAAAAAACGTATTTTTAGAAAAAATGTATTTTTAGAAAAAACGTATTTTTAGAAAAAAACGTACTTTTAGAAAAAACGTATTTTTAGAAAAAATGTATTTTTAGAAAAAATGTATTTTTAGAAAAAATGTATTTTTAGAAAAAATGTATTTTTAGAAAAAATGTATTTTTAGAAAAAATGTATTTTTAGAAAAAATGTATTTTTAGAAAAAATGTATTTTTAGAAAAAATGTATTTTTAGAAAAAATGTATTTTTAGAAAAAATGTATTTTTAGAAAAAATGTATTTTTAGAAAAAATGTATTTTTAGAAAAAACGTATTTTTAGAAAAAAGCGTACTTTTAGAAAAAACGTATTTAAAAAAAACGTATTTTTAGAAAAAACGTATTTTTAGAAAAAAAAAACGTATTTTTAGAAAAAAAGCGTATTTTTAGAAAAAACGTATTTTACGCTACAATATCTCGTCGACGGATCCTGTTGCCTCGAACGATAGTCAGAGCATATCTGATTATTCGCAAATTATTCGAGCCTACACGGCTCCTTTTGTTTTGTCGCTCGGCAAATAGCGAGACACTGCGAGTTGGATCGGGACGCGTGTAAACGTGCACGACTGCACGCCAAAAGAGAATGGACGGATGGAAGAGGAGAAAAGAAAAAAAAATCCAAGAGGAAGGAGCAGGAAGGATACGAGGAGGGTGGATTGAGGGATGAAGTGGCGAAATGAGAACACGTAGCTTGTTACCACTTGTTTATCCAGTGTGACGTAGCCGCTGGATTCCTGGCGGGGCTTAGAACGAATGCGGTGAATTCAGTAGGCCATTCGATACCCTCTTTTTCTTTTTTCTTGTACTCCTTCCACGTTTCGTTCTCAAACTTTTGTTTTTTCGATTTTTCGTTGCTTCTTTTCTCTCGTCCTTTATTTCTCAAGCAGTCGGCTGCTCAATCCCCACGTTCGGCTCTCGTCGTCGATGCCACCGCGACATACCAATTCGGTCGTATGTGTTCTTCGTGTATTTTCGGCTACGTGCTTCCTGCGAGCCGTTCTCGTTAAGATGTTGCCACGGGAGACGAGGCGGACAATGTTTGAAAGGAACCTTTTGATGCAGTGCTGGAACATATTTCGCGGGGCAATTGAATTCGCAGCTCTGGGAGGAAATTAACAAATCAAAACTTTCGTTGCCCTGTAAAAAAATTCTGTTTGAAAATTCATATTTTGACAATTAAGTTTTATGCATGTGCGTTACATGAAACTTACTACACTATTGTATCGAATTTTTAATACACGGTATACCAAATTTTAATACACAGTATGCCAAATTTTAATACACTGTATATCAAATTTTAATACACAGTATGTCAAATTTTAATACACGGTATATCAAATTTTAATACACGGTATATCAAATTTTAATACACGGTATATCAAATTTTAATACACAGTATGTCAAATTTTAATACACTGTATATCAAATTTTTTTTAATACACGGTACACCAAATTTTAATATACGGTATATCAAATTTTAATACACGGTAAATTAAATTTCATTGATTTAGCACTCAATTTAGAAAAACCTTTTACTGAAAGAAAATGTTTTTAGTTATCGCCAAACAGCTTAATTGCGCTTTGCATTATCGTATTTCAGAGATAAAAAATGAGTATTTGCGAAAAAAAAATTACGTTGCTTGGGATGGGACTTGAACCACCTACCCTAGAATTACTCTACTTACAATATTGGCCATTGATACTTTGCGAAATAAAACGTGTTTTGACAATATCAACATTCAATTGGTAAAAGTACACAACATCGATTCCAACCAACCAAAATGATGAATGGTTGCGATTGGTTGGGTGACACAGGTACTGTGAAAACCAACTAACCGCGATTGGTTCTGTTACACAATATCTCGCTGATGCCATATTCTACCATGCCGGTTGATTGGCACCTATCAATTTCGTGGTTCCTACAGCTACACTGTTTTCTCCGTCCATAGGACCATCATGCGAGTCTCAAATTCCATCCGGTAACAACCAGATGGAAGAGACACCTAAATTTAATTCGGCACAAGTAAGGTAGAAGTACCGTTTTTGGCCACCTTTGGAACAATTGTGGCCACCGAGTTCAAAAGGATTTAATTGCTTATGTTGTTAAATAAAACCAAAATGGGCTAAACAATTTTATCAATTTGTATAAATACTTTCGAGGTATCAGCATTCGAATATGGAAAAACAAATATTTCAAATTAATTACAGTGAAAATGGCCACAAATGGTACTTCTACCCTTCTAAGTAAATAAAACCAAAATGCGTTAAACAATCTTATCAATTTGTATGAATACTTTCGAGGTATCAGCATTCGAATATGAAAAAACAAATATTTCAAATTAATTACAGTGAAAATGGCCGCAAACGGTACAGTGGCCACAAATAGTACTTCTACCCTACCAAGTACGACTCACCAACCCCATTTCGCGTCACAACTCATCTACCCCGTTTTTTTAATCAAGCGGTGCCCCGATTTCTCAAACAACGCTCGATCTTTCGCGGATCTTTTATTGTCGATCGAAGCGTGTAATTGACCGACAAAAAGTGAGGTTCCCGGGTGCAGGAAGCCAAGAGGGTTAATTCCACGGCATCGAGGGAGTGAAACGAACGAGAAGAAAAACGGATTTAAAAAATGGTGGAGGCAGCGGTGGATGACGGAGGAAGCCGGCTTTGCGCCAGGCGATCCGCGAAGCGCTCCGGCTAATATCGATCGGAGGGTATAATTTAATTGAAGTCGTCCGCCGCCAGCGATTTGCTTAAACGACTGTCAATAGGTATCGGTGATCGCAAGTGAGTCCGTTCTTGCGGAAGGCAGAGTCGGGGATCGCGGGGAACGGGGGGGAATTTGACAAAACTTGGTAGGTGGATATAGTGAACGACGGGGAGAGTATATAGAAAATTCTCGGTGTGTGGGAGACGAAGCTTCGTTCGGGCGCTTGTAAAATAAAAATTGGGAAAGGGAGATAGTTGAACGCCGTCACCAGGCGCAGCGAGGGAACAAAAAATGTGTGAACTGGTCAACGATGGAACGAAAGCAGAACGAGAAAAAAAGAATGTAGTTGGATGAGCACAACGGATCAATCAAGCTTTTTTTCGACGATTTTTCGAACCGTGAAACCGTCGGTCGCAGATCGTCGTCAAATGGTTTTCTTCGTTTTTTTTTTCTTCTTTTTCTCAACCACGTGACTTCCTGAAATCTGCGAAACAAGCGTTCGCGTTTGATTCGTCGTGCCGAGTTCTCGTTGACCGGAGTCCACCGTGTGCGACGCTTCTAACTCGATTATTTCCACCAGCGCACGAGTGAGGGTCGAAGTTTTAACGAACTCGCACGCCGATTATTGAGGAATTTCGGACTGTGTCGAGGGAGACGACCGCGCGAGCCAATATTGTCGATTTTTTGACACGGTCGGATGTAGCCTTGGAGCAATTTTAACAGGCCCGGCGGTTACTGAGCCTCGAACTGTAATCATTATCAGTAATTGTTGCAGTAACTTAAGGGGGGGGGGGGGGGGGGGGTAAGGTTAATTCGGTGAAAACAAGGCATGTTTTTAAGAATTTTTATTTGCGGTACAGATAGTGTTCGATTTTTCAGTCAATTTCCATATAATAATGCAACATTTGAACAATATTTTTCTACATTTTCATTGCAATACATTGAAAATTGAGCGAGTGACGGCGAATCTCCGAAGGCGCATCGAAAAAATCGTTGTTTTGCGGTGCACTTCATAACTCGCAACAGAATCATCCGAAACGAAAAAAATCGAAATGCGTTTGTTGAGGGAGATGTTTTTCGAAGTAACGCTAGGAGGATTTTTTTTTATTTCGATTTTTCAATTTTTCGTAGCACTTGGAAGCCATAAAACCGATTTTAGCCGAAAACAAAAATCGGTTCCTTGGCTTCCAAGTGCTACGAAAAATTGAAAAATCGAAATAAACAAAAACCCTTCCAGCATTACCTCGAAAAACATCTTCTTTAACAAATGCATTTTGATTTTTTTGTTTCAGATGATTCTGTTGCGAGTTATGATGTACACAGCAAAACTTTCGAGGCGCCTCCGGAGATTGACGGTCACTCGCTCAATTTTCAATATTTTGCAGTGAAAATTGAGGCAAATATTTTTTAAATTACGCATTATTATATGCAAATTGACTGAATAAAATAACACTATCTATATGCAAAAAGAAAAATTCTTAAAAACATGCCTTGCTTTCACCGAATTAACCTTACCCCGCCCCCCCCCCCCCCCCTCCTTAAACCCCACACTCAGGGAAATCATATAAGTACTGGTAACTATAAAGTGACAACTACCACATTTTCGTTGATGCTATTATTTTTATAGTTCACGGTAATTAATTAATAATTATGATAATAGCGTCATAGTTACGATAACTAGAAAAACAGTTGCTGTACCTATAAAAAATAATTCCCACTTTACGATTGTCACTTTACAGTTGCCAAGACTAGATTTTTCTCTCAGTGCAGAAACAACGAGACGTTCTAAATTACACCAAAATCAATTAAGTCCAACGCGACACAACTTCTGACACTTGGCACGACATTGAAATGCGACATAGATCCAGTGCTCCAATGTTTTTCGTCCATTTTAAATTCGCGGCTGCCGCGTCCCACGTGGAGAGCCAGATCACCTGGCTGTCCACGCAATTTCCTGTTACCAGCAGGAATTCAACGTCCGCCGTCTGCGAGCGAAAAGCCTGCGCATCGCGAGAGAAGGTATAGCTGTGGCTGCACACAAATGTAAAGCTTGTGTATTTAAGAGCCAACAGTCGGAGAATCCAACAACTCTTTGAGCTTTTTTTCGCCCCCCTGGTTTTCCTGTTTTAACCTCGCTGTACTTCACCATCACCCTCACCGATCCCTCTCGCTTACGAACTTTTATACACACGCTCGTGTCTCTACGCAAAGTGCCCAACCAGAAGTCCGCAAAAAAAAAAAAAAAAAAAAAAAAAAAAAAATTCGAGCCTCCCTCTCGCCGACGGTACGAGCGTTCTGTTTACCGACACTGCGATATCTCAGGCTCGGTACACTCGTCGTTTGTACAGCCGGATACGAGCAAAGCCCTCCGGTTGAGCGGCGCCCAAAACCCCCGGCGCTCACTTCATCGGCCCCCCCTCGACACGTGTAGCAGCCTCGCGCAGTCTCGCATAATTTCCTTTATCTCCCTTTTGTCCCTCTTCTTCAGCATTTTCTCCTCACGAATTGTCGCACGCGTGTACACAGGAGAAATAAAAAATATAAAAAAAAAGGAAAACGCTCTCATTTTTGTCCGCGAATTTTTTGTTCCCTCTCATGTCTCAACCTCTTTGGTCCGGATGATAAATATTTTGGCTTTAAACTTTATGGAAAATAAATAAGCCCTTCGCACCACTTTGTAGCGGGGAAGTTTAACGGGGGGGGGGGGGGGGGGGGGGAGGGAAAAAAACGGGGTAAAGTAGAAGCGTACGCAGTCGTCTCTGAGGTGCCGTTATAATAACTTGGGTTTTAACACTTTTTACTTCGGAAATGTATAAGCTGTACTTAGGGAATAACTAATTCTCGACGGCTTTGCCTTTCACTTTTTCATCCCCCTTGCATACATAAACTTGCCCGATGTTTCTCTGCTATTGCTGAGCTCGTGGCTCTTAACGCTATAAAACCATAGTTTTGCAGCGGTACACCTGGAGGATTGGCTGCTGCATATGCATGCGTCAGGGGCATTAAGAGTTTGAGAGCGACGGCCGTAATGTTTGTTTAGAAATATCGTGAAAAACGCTGAGCATAATGGCTGTGGTGCTTGCTGACGTTATATCGACTTCCTCATTTTTTATTTTTGCAAATCCTTATCATTCTTCGAAAAATCAGTGAGTGAAATATCTCGCATTTTCGATATAAGTTTAGTTCTTGGGTTATTCGGTCGATGATTGGCTAAAAAAAATCGAAAAAAAATTTTTAAATCGAAAACTAGAAAATTTGAAAAATCGAAAACTCGATGAGAAAAAGGCAAAAAATGATTTTTTACTTTTTTCGAAATTTCGTCACTTCGCTAAAATCGAGGTTATTTTTTTTTCGATCGACCAAACCTGGGTTTTCTTTTTGCGCTCGAGAGAAAAATCTATAACGACGAGAATGCCGCAAAAGGGAACGCGATATCTTGACTTCTGAATTTTTTACAGGATGTTAGAGTCAGACCCTCAAAAATCACAGATTTTTAGAAGGGTACCCCTTTCCTTTTTTTGCGATTTTTGGGGGTCTGACTTTAATATTGTGTGAAAAATTCACAAATCAAGATATCGCGTTCCGCCTTGCGGCATACTTTTCATTATAGAGTTTTCTTCAGAACGCAGAAAGAAAATCCAGATTCCATCGATCCAAAAAAAAGTAATCTCGATTTTAGTGAAGTATCGAAATTTCGAAAAAATTGCAAAATCGTTTTTCGCGTTTTTCTCATCGAATTTTCTATTTTTCGGTTAAACAATGGTGTTTTTCGGAATCAGCGGGAAATTTCCTATCGGATAGCATTGTCAAACTTTACGAAACCGAAAATCTTTTTTTCACGAAAAACGCAGGCCAACTTCCGGCTTTCAAATTCGGTGAAAAATTCCGAAATAACCGATTTAATAAGAAATATGTATAATTCCCTAAAAATATATTAATCAACTAGATTACGGTCGCTCAGTGATCCATATAATATATTTCCTGAAAATCGATGCATGCCTACGAATTTCGTGCTGTTTGCGTTTCCGTATTTTCGGTGGCTGTGAGACGACCCGGAAGACTGAATTACGTCAAAGTCAGAGGGAGCTTCTAACGAATCGTCCGACGATATAAACACGCGACTTGACGAGCGGAATTATAGGGCACAGGGAAGGAGGGTCACAAAATATCATCTGTTCCTCTTCCTCTCCGTCTCTCCGTCTCTCGGAGCGCGCAGACGTTCGGCGCCGCGCTTTATCGCTCCCTCCAGTATATTTCTCACTCGCTCGCTCGCAACTTTCGCTTTCCTTCTCCGACCGCTCGATATACGCGATCAGCGTTTTGCTCGGCCCAACGTTCAGTCAGGTTATATCCGGCAGTTATCAAAGTACGGAATGACGAGGGTGATAAAAGCGAAATACTGGGACGTCCCGGGTTGTTTCGCGCTGCCCAAGTGTGGGTGTATAAACATATACGTAGATGATAGACATATATACGTATATATACGATAAAGTATATACGTTATGCTATGCGCCGGGTGATTCTCCGCGCCCGGTATATTCGCACTGCGCTTCTCGTATCCACCTCCTGGTTCGTGTATTTTCCTCCAAATACGCTATTTACCGTTTCCGTTTATATTGAAATAAAAATCGATCGAAAGAGCAGATATAGGAGATACTCGTCAATCGTCGTCATTGGACGACGTAATAAAAAAAATGTCTGTTTTTTGTCTCTTATAAAGGACATGGCACATCGAAAGTCAAATATATCGAAATTCTGAAGCTAGTATAACTCGTGCCGTGATTGGTTTATAATTAAATAAGAAATCTATCGTCTCTTAACTAAGAGATGGCACATCGAAAGTCGAATATATCGAAATACTGAAGACAGCATAACTCGTGTTATGATTGGTCGGTGATGGTTATGTCGCAGAGCCAACTTCAGACTGTTATGACCGATGCAAGCGCCACCTATGGCGCGTGTTTTAAATTACTGTATTGTTCACGTTTGCGGAATGGAATAATCCAAAGACATAGGACATCAAAAGACGCCAGCATAACTCGTGTTTTGTTTTTCCATATTCGAATGCTGATACCTCGAAAGTATTCATACAAATTGATAAAGATTTAACAACATACACAATTAAATCTTTTTAAACTTGGTGGCCACAATTATATCAAAGGTGGCCAAAAACGGTACTTCTACCCTATTTTTCGCAATCGTGAAAAAAAAAAAAATCCAAAGACATGACACATCGAAACTCGATTATATTTATCAATATCTCGTTTAGCAGCAAGAATTAAAAGACAAATGAGAAAAAAATAGTGCGAAGAAATCACGTTGTTGCTAGTGAAGTTAAAAATAAAGTTTCAATAACTCCAATCGACTCCAATATTTTCATTGTAACACGTTAATCATCCCTCGCGTTTATAATTAAATAAAAAATCTATTGAATGCACGGATAATAAGTTCTCGAGGCTCCATAGCGCCATAGCCGCTTCGCGCAATAATCGAGACGCTGAGTTATAATGATTGAAATATCAATAGAAAAGCGCGGAGCACACGGACGCAAGGAAGCCGAAACCCCAGTCAGAAGATCGATGGCTTCCTCCGTTTTCCCCGTTCTTGGCTGACTCGCGTCCCGCTAGCCAGGAGTCGGTTTCTCATTTCGAGTCGGTCTATTTTTTTTTTTTCTTTTTTTCTTCTTTTCTTTCTCCTCAACGTTTTATTCGTCGTTTCGGTCGCCTCATACTTTCCTCGTCGGTGAAGTGTTATTCCATCCCAGGACGGCAATGACGACGGTGGAGAAACTCCCGGCGTTACTGTACAATCTTGTCATTTTCCGTTGTGCGCATCGCTCGGTCGAGATGAAGCTCGAGCGACCGAAATTCACGCTCTTCGGCACCGCCAACGTTATCATATTTTTCGCCGTACCCTCCGAGCCCTGACCCGTTTTTACTGGGCTTTGCGATGCTCTTAGTGACTGCATATAGTCGGAGTGGATCGAGAACGGGGGAGACGGATAATAACGAGGAAAGATTCTTGTATACAATTATTGCCTTCCTTCCTTCCTCGTAGCCGAAGCATTGATCACGAAAATGAAAAAAAAAAAATGAGAAGCTATGATTTGTGGGTCAGGCGTACAAAACGAAAATCCATGTGACTCGAGCGATATCAGAGAAACTGGGGTTTTTATTTTTTATGGGCAAATAAAAATCCTATCAAATATCCCACGACACAGATTGTTTGGGTTGGGGTTGAGTGAAAGTCATATAGGGGTGGGGGAGGAGGCAGAATAGGAGAGCGTTTTTTTTCAGTTTCGATTATTTTATACGGCAGAATGGGAGAAACCCCATTTCGGGAATGTCACATCTATACTCCACATTTGAACGTAACTAATCGGAATATTATGACTTTTAATCATTTTCAGTGTTTCACGCAATTTGGCTTTAGAAAAGTCTTTTTAAAAAAATATTTAATTTTTTTTATGTAATCATTACTAATGATGTTGAGTATCACCCAGTAAAAAAAACATGAATTGCCGGATTTGGGGGTTTGTCCCACTTTTCCCAGCATTTTCCTTTTTTTTCTCGACGCTCAGAATTGATGATTGAAATCGAATTTTTTTAATGAAAAGTAATAAAAATACTCTATGGTCATCATCATAAAACCATTTTTCGCTTATGCGTCCCATTCGCCTCCCCCAACTCTTATAAAATTGTTTATTTTATTTTGTAGATTCAAGTGAAAATTTATTGATTTTGATTTTTCTCTTTCTCTATTTTTGTACGGAGTGCAAAGTTGACTGAGGATTATTGTGATGATGAAAGCTACGGGATGCGATGAACCACCACCTCATTTGTATTTTCTCTCTGGTAAAGGGGTTGCCTACAGGACCACCTGGTCTTAGTTGCAATGAACGAATCTATCTATTTACATATAGGTAGAGATCTAATAAAATAAGGGAGCAATGGTTGCACCTTGTACCTTAATTGTTTACCGCCAATTTTATCCCTTATTGTCGTCAACTGAATTCACGCCTCGATCCGCTTGAAGCCGTTTTCTCCAAACAATCCCCGCTGCCAGGTTTCTGCCGACCCACTGAGAAAGTTCAGTACACATCACTGGGCCAACTACACATCTACAGAACAGGGTATACAATGTCGAGCCCTCGATCAAACACCTGTCTTGACCTGGGTTCCACTGTAATTTCGCCATTGAACCATATACCAGGATGGCCGTAGCAGCCAATCTGCAGCCTCATTAGTAACTGGCTTTGTGGACTCCTGCGGTTTCGTCGAATGAACGATTGTCCGCAATAAGAATCGATCGTCCTTTCAAGAATGTTTTTCAAATCCGAGAAAAATCTTGCGTTGGAAATTATAAACTGACAGCTGTCATTTTTAGGCCATACCTTAGGCATGGCATAAAAAATAGTTATTGGGTCATTGAGTCTTCTCTCGAACGAAAGACAAAATCCGGGTTGGATCGAAGAAAAAAAGAGTAACGTCGATTTTAGTGAAGTGAAGAAATTCCGTAAAAAATACGAGAACACTTTTTATTTTTGTACTTTTGTAACACTATATTCATGTATTTTTGCCCATACGCAACGAATTCGCTATTCGTTTTTTTTTTTCTAAACCCAATAGTTTTCACGAAAAATTTAAAAAAGTTGATTATTTTCGATTTTCAATTTTTTTTTAAGCGCCCGAATGAGCAAAATAACAATTTTCGGTACATCGTTGGTTGAATGTGGCGAGGTCAGGACATCCCTTGAGTATTCCGTTTATTTGCGCTTTGTGATATACTCAGACAAATCGTACCGCGCTTGACGTTTATAAAAAGTACAACCACTGATTAAAAGCAGGTATTAAAAAAATTGTCACTGTCACATGAGTAAAAAAAAAGATATTTTTCATTTAATACTAGCCAGAGGTAACACAATTTTTCCCGAGTGCACGCGGTAAATTCTGATGTGACTTCATTCCTCCAATGATTTCACGTCTGTTCAGCCGTACGTTGTATGTACCACGTGTATAACGAGCGTTCTTGGAATGCGGTAGAAAAATTTTAATTACGCTTATTGCCAGGGGCTCCGTTCGACAAATGTGCCATTAACTGGGTTTTGCTTTATGCGAGGGTGGTGCGAGTGCAACGCACCATTCTACGCGGCAGAAAGAGTCGGGCTGACGGACGAGATTCTGCGTCGGGGCTCCACAAGTTGCCGAGCAAACAGCGGAATACAATGGGCTCGCGGTACACTAATGTCCCCGGGATTACTCAATTAACATTCAGGCTACCTACGTTTGAATAATATATTAGTAATTTACCCGCCGCGCCGTTGCCACATCCGCGTTTCGCATTTACGTTTCGTGGATGACTCCTTGGGGAGCATCGGCACTCCGAAGTATTGCGATAAATTCGCCGGGTCAGGCAGCGAATGAAAGTTCGACGAAGCATTTACAGGCACCGAGAGACGCACCAGTGGGAATATTCATACGTCGTCGACTTTCAATTTTCATTTTCATTTCACGACAGTCGCTGCTTGTGCTCCGGGAAAATATCCGATATTGCGGCGAGAGCGTAATTATTTATCAAAATAATAAATCGGTTGGAAAAAATGAGACAATATTTTGAGGAATGATATTGCGTGTACAACGATATGGGATGGTTTTCCCGAGTAGCAACTCGAGGTGTTTTGATGGATTTTCTTGCAGATGTTACAATGAGAGTTTATAGTGTTCTGAATGTGCAGGGTGCACATTCAGAAAGTTTTTAAGATGATTTTAATATGTTTATTGCGACAGTGAATCGAGGCATTTTGCTAGATTTTTTTTTGCAGATGCCACAATGAGTCGATATTTTGAAAAGAAACATTTTCGAGGTCGATTTTGGCGATTTTCGGTCCGGAGCCGGATCTATGATTTCTGACAACAAAAAAAGTCGCGAAAAATTATTTTTTTCAACATCGATTAAAAAAGGTTGTTAACCAGTGTTTTCAGGGGTAGAATATGCGACTTGAGAACTATGGTATAGGTTAAAAGTTGATATTTTGAAAAAAAAAAAAAAAAAAATTAAGTCGGTTTTGGCGACAAAAAATTACCTTTTACCATTACCTTAGTTACATAAACAATGTAATAGTTAAAAACAATAAATAATAATACCACGAAGAATATTCGCGTATTGACCGACAATTAGCGGTTGTCACTTGCAGTGACAAGGAAAAAGGACGATTTCCCTGAGTGCAGCACCCGAGGATTGCGAGTGAGAGACGCACAAAGCCGATGAGCATAGCGCGAGCCGTGCAACCCCCGTCGTCGCCACTGCACGGTTCACTGGGCGGCGATGCCGTCGCTGCCGCCGCCGCCGCCGCCAGGTGGTGGAGGCGGATGAGGAAGGGTTGCGGTTATACCGGCACGTATTAAATCATACCCGCCGCCAACGCTGCTCCGCATCGCCGCTCGGATGTCTGTTGCTCGTGCGGCTCCTACGAATCGCGGGCGATGCACGCGCCCATTAATTTTCATTAGCCCACGACGAAATTCCACGGGACTCTCGGGCCTGCGGCGAAAGGGTTTACGGCCGACGCGAGGCTGAGCGATACAACGAAATATAACTCGTCGCGGTCGTGGTCGTCACTCGTAATTTCAAGGAAATCGGCATTTTTTTTGGCTAATTTGTTGGTCGACTTTGGCCGAAAAAAGTTGGACGTAAGACGAGCGATTGAGAAGATTTTCAATTTCGCAATTTTCATTTGGGAAAATAAATTGTATTGGCAATTTTTATTTGGGAAAATAAATTGTATTGGCAATTTTTATTTGGGAAAATAAATTGTATTGGCAATTTTTATTTGGGAAAATAAATTGTATTGGCAATTTTTATTTGGGAAAATAAATTGTATTGGCAATTTTTATTTGGGAAAATAAATTGTATTGTCAGTCGATCGTTGTACCAATTTTTCCTGCATGATGTCTACTACTAATGTCTGGATTTAATTATGCATGATTAATGACGTCAGGGTTTATTTATAGATGATTATACTGATGTCAGGATATAATTATGCATGATTAATGATGTCAGAGATTATTTATGCTTGATTAATGATGTCAGAGCTTATTTATGCTTTTGATTACTGATGTCAGAGTTTGTATTTCCAAAAATGAATATAAATTTGCAAAACAATATTTTCTGAATTTATTATGGATCTTTTTTGGTGGAGACGTTAAACGAAAAAAAGTCTAAAAAAATATAAGCATGTCGACCTTGGAATATGAAAGTAGAAACGTCTTGAAACCTAAGAGGATACAACATTTTATAGTGATATTCATGCTATCTGTTCGCTGTCTGACTGTCTGCAAATCGTATTCACTTCATGAAATTTCCAGCGTTTCGCAGACATGAAAAACGCCCCATAACAAAACACACAAAACTTTATTTTGTCTATGAAAAAACATGTTTGAAAATCAAAATGACAAAATCTTCATTCACATACAGTTGAAAATACATTCGCTGTATCCACATATTGTATTATTAATGGCGTCAGAATCAATCGTCGCTCCGTGCTGGTCAAAGGCAAACAGAATGTCCAACAGAGCCGTTGATTAGTAGCGACTGAGCTTGCATTGTGCCGCATAAGTCCTAAGGTTAGCGATCTGGAGTTGCGAGCCCATAGGAAGCCCATAATCTGGCATATAGTCACACCATCAATACCGTCCACCGCAAAATGCCGACGCTAATTAAACTCTAAACTGGCTCTCACCGTGAAAATCTAGATTTTCTGTAACACGGGATGAGCGGCGAATTAATTTTAGAGCTTGTAAAAAGCCCAGCATTTCTACAAACAGCCCGATATTTTTTGATGATTTCCCGGTGGACCATCGCAATTTATTTTTATTCTGCTTAACTCACCATCGACCGGGCGCTTCGAGCCTATTTATAGTCTGGGTCATCTCAGTTCATTTTTAGCACCCAGACGTCGTGGGAAATGCCTAAAATAAATGCCTAAATAAAATGTCTTTATTTTTGTGTGATTCAACTGTGATATTGACGTACGAAACATGTTCTTATTATGGGAGCATACAAACATTTACATAAGGCAGTTGCGAAATAGGAAATAATCGGGAACATTGAAAATCTGTTTCAGAAACCTTTTAGATCACTGAAACCTTTGCGAGAATCAAGAAACATGTTCAATCGCTTATTATTATAAAATGTATTCAGGTTGCGGTGATCATTTTGCAATAATACAAAATTGGCATTGTCTTTACAAGCAAATTGAAAAAAATTAGCATTTTTTTACAAGCCAATTGAAAAAAATTGGCATTATTTTTACAAGCCAATTGAAAAAAATTGGCATTGTTTTTACAACAAGCCGATTGAAAAAAATTGGCATTGTTTTTACAAGCCGATTGAAAAAAATTGGCATTGTTTTTACAAGCCGATTGAAAAAAATTGGCATTGTTTTTACAAACCAATTTAAACGAAAACAAGCGATAGTCAGTATCGCTTCAAAATATAAATAAATAAACATAACAATTAAGATGAACAGCGAAAAGTTGGCAGACCATTCGTCGTAATTACAATTCGGAAAAACTTGGTTCAATTGATAACAAATTGTAGAAACATGACGTTTCGTCAGTAAGACATGAAATGACGATTCGGTCGAGTGAATTTCTGGCAAAATTATGTGGCCCACGACGTCGAATCAGTGGTCGACCAACGTAGGATTGAGCCTTCACGGGTCTCTCGTGACGACACTGCCTTTGTCACTGAGGAATCCTGCAACGGATTTCCGATAATTAATTCGCGGCCATACCGAGGCGCTTCTCGTTTCTCTCTCACCGCTTACGCTTTGGTCATACGCCTGCATCTTCGATTGAGTATGAACACTAATGCGACTCGAACGCTTTGACGGATGATTAGATTAGGATCACAGCGGTGTGTCTATTGTTGAATTTGTCCGAGTCAGGAACGTCATCCACGTTCCACAAAAAAACGACTCAGTTATCCATTACGTCACTGAGGGAAAAATCTAATATTGGCAACTATAAAGTGGCTATTTTTTGTTACATATTTTTTATAGATGCAGCAACTATTTTTTTAGTTATGGTAATCTTTATAAGATTACCATTAATTCTAGTTATGGCATAATGAAATTATGCATAATTAAATGACGCAAATAAATCATCATAACTATTAATTAATTACCGTGAACTATAAAAATAATGTCATGAACGAAAATTTGATAGTTGTCACTTTATAGTTATCAGAACTTACACGATTCTTCTGAGTGCTCAGGTCAGGAGAAATCAACCTTTGGAATTATTTTTTAATATTGACGATATCAATGTGTATTCTATTATTTTTTTACTGTCTCGTGCAATTCTTTTTTCGTTTGAATAAACATTTTCGCCTGTAAGACGATTCATATTTCGTACTATTAAGGTCTGCAGCGTCCCGTGATAGGATTATTGCTTTTAAACCTGGATGTAGTAGGATGATTAGATTAGGATCACAGCGGTGTCTATTGTTGAACTTGTCTGAGTCAGAAACGTCATCCACGTTAAAAAAATACATTTATCGATTACCTCAGGTCAGGAGAAATTAACCTTTGGAATGATTTTTTAATATTAACGATATCAATGTGCATTCTATTTTTTTCTACTGACTTCCACGATTCCTTTTTCGTTTGAATAAACATTTTCGCCTGTAAGACGATTCATATTTCGTATTATCAAGGCCTGCAGCCTTAATATTACTTTTTTTAGTTCGAGTCAGGAACGACAACCACGTTAAAAAGGAACGACTCAGTTATCGATTACCTCAGGCCAGCAGAAATCAACCTTTGGAATAATTTTTTAAAATATTAACGGCATCAACGTGCATTCTATTTTTTTTACTGTCTCACGCGATTCCTTTTTCATTCGAATAAATATTTTCGCCTGTAAGACGATTCATATTTCGTAGTATTAAGGCCTGCAGCATCCCGTGCTAGGATTATATGGAGAATGCGCTTTTAAATCTGGATGTAGTAGAATGATTAGATTAGTTCGAGTCAGGAACGTAAACCACATAAAAAAAAGAACGACTCAGTTATCGATTACCTCAGGTCAGGAGAAATCAACCTTTGGAATGATTTTTTAATATTAACGATATCATTTTGCATTCTATTTTTTTTTACTGTCTCGCGCGATTCCTTTTTCGTTTGAATAAACATTTTCGCCTGTAAGACGATTCATATTTCGTAGTATTAAGGCCCGCAGCATCCCGCGCTAGGATTATATGCAGAACGCGCTTTTAAATCTGGATGTAGTAGGCCCGCAGCTATTCGACAGGGCGGGCGAGCCCTCGAGGGGATCATCGCTGCAACGATGCGTAGCCAACGAATTCTCGGAATACCGCGGTTGAATAGTCGACCAGAGAATGCCCGAAATACGCCAGTCGGCCGATTAGGATTTTAGTGTTCGGAATTCGGGTTTACCGTGCGTAGCGGGTGCCGCGAGTAGAAAACACACGCACAGAGCCTTTAAATAAAAAATAATCGTTTTATTGTGAATCGCCTTAAATAGTTTTATTACAATATATGCGGCAAAGGACGAACGAGATCTTCGTTCCTCCCGGTGCTCCCGACCAGGAAACACGCGGTTTTTCCCACTCTCAGGATCTATTTACAACGGCCTCAAACTAGTATAGTACAAATAAATATATATTTTTGTTCGAGGTTTCACTTTATTTATCTCAATTGCGACATTCGAAACACGCGGCAGATGTGCTTTGGAAAACAATTCGTCGATGACTCGTTGCGACTGCGAAACAGGTAACACGTCGACTTTCTCTCTCTCTCTCCCTCTCTCTCTCTCTCTCTCTCTCTCTTTTTTCTACCCTTTCTCGCACCAAACCGCGCACACTCAGACAGTCAAACCGACGCACAACACGTGCAAACGGAAAATTCAGACTACGCACTCATACACGCAAATACTGAACACTTTTGCGCTCCGGCTCCACGCAATTCCACAGTCGATTCTCTCTTTCCCTCTCTCTCTCTCTCTCCTTTATTGATCTCGTTTATCGAAGTGCGACCAATCTCGTTACTCTCTTCCGCCTCCACCCGCGCTTTCTCTCTCGTCCAATTCGCATACGAATGATCCTTCAAGACACTAATACGAGTAGAAGGTACAGACGAATTTGCGGTAAATAATACTTAGCATCCGGGAGCCTCGAGGGAGCAAAATCGGTGCAGACGTCGCTCCGGACTCCTTGGTACACCGTTAAAAATAATTTAATCGAAAATCGCAGTAGCTGCTGGAAAGTTTTTATTCATTAACTGGTGTATTCTATTAAATTGACTTGGGTACGAATTTGTGTAATTGAAAAATTCGGGAAAATTTGCAAGATTAATATAAAAGTAATGTAATTTTATGTGACGTCTGAACATTAAACTTGGTACACCAGTTTATGGTCACAAACTTCCAATTTCTGTGCGCGATGTTTTCAAGCATTTTTAATAGTGAACGTAACTACTATATATACACACAAATATATATATGTACATATATATATTTATATCTATATATCTCTTTCATACACAAGTAATAAAAGATTTAATGTATTTACTATTCTCGTGTTTTCATTCACGTGACGTTGAAATTCGCATCGTTGCAATGCAACGACATTAAAAGCAACAAAATATAAATGAACCCAAATTATTATATCGGCTATAAAAAGTTATTATAGCGACTAAGAGAATGACGAAAAAAATATTATTTCACCCCCTAATGATGAAATATTGGAATTTTCATGGAATTAATATTTTGTTATTTTTTATTTCGCCGCATCGCAACGATGGAAACTTCAAAGTCTTTCATTCAAACTGTATTTATAAGCCATCATCCATTTATAAACTATTGAACACGCGTGCGTCTCGCATTTTTTCCTTTCAGCCATTCGTTACAGAAACTAGCGTAAAATTATAATTCCTTACACAGTATCCGTTACAGCGACGATCATCATCTATATTTACATTCAATGCAATCGGTTAATAAACACGCGGACACGCGTCGCACAGCAGGGACCGAGTAATACGTTGGATCTCGGGACCAACCAACGCGCAACCGTCGGTGGGACTGCGATCAATGAGAAAAATAATACGATCGCTCCTCGCGCTCGTCGCGACTCCGACGTCCAATTCGAACCGAGCGGCAGCTCCACTTGCTCGCCGTTTAAGTCCAATCGCGGCGCGAGATTGCGAACAATCTTGGCTGTCGATCCGCGCGGCGCGTGGCCAACGCGGACGTTCGCGAGTGTCGACTGTGCGCCGAAGAGTCCGGGTTTTTTTTTTTATGACGTTGAAGTTTGCATCGTTGATATGCAACGAAATTAAAAACAACGAAATATTGATGAACTCAAATTATTATACCGGCTGTTAAAAGTTATTATAACGACTAAGAGCATGATGAAAAAATATTATTTCACCCCCTAATGGTGAAACATTTGAATTTTTATGGAATTCATATTTTATTGTTTTTAATTTCGCTGCATTGCAACGATGCAAACTTCAAAGTCATTGTTTTTTTTCCAGCAATTAATTTTGAGCGCCCGACTCGCGCGAAAAAAATGAGGAACCGAACCTTCCCGCGCAAACAAAGTAGTGTTAAAAGAGTATTTCTGTAGTATGAACCGTTGAAGTATTCAAAGTATGTCGTATTGGACAGAAAAATACTCATTTCATACTCAAAAAAATTGAATCCTTAATCACAGAAATATTTTAGGATACAATTTGCGACTTGTAATGGAAATCTGAGGTAAAAAACAAATAAAAAAAAACCTACAATTGACGAATCGTCTATCCTAAGGTTTTTAAAAATTCCCAGTTTTTGACCTCAGATTTCCATTACAAGTCGCAAATTGTACCCCAACAAATATTCCTGTGATTGAGGATTCCATTTTTTGGAGTAGGAAATGCGTATTTTTCAGTCCAATACGACATACTTTGAATACTTCGTCGGTTTATACCACAAAAATACTCGTTTCATTGTATTTTTTTTGCGCGTGTTTGACGGGCCGATTCGCCGTTTGACGCTGTCAGAAAACGCGCGTCGGTCCTGCGTTCAATTGTCATTTTCGCGTTGGCTGTAATTTCTCGCGAGCAACGTCTCGGGGCTGCGGTTCAAGCGGGCACCGAGCAGGTTTTTTCGCGAGCGTGGATCGAGAGAGGCGCGAGGCAAATGGAAAATGGATTTTATCGATCCTGCGCAGGGGGATATAGAGATGGAATGAAACGGGTGTATTTATTGGCTATACGTACAGGGCGGCCATGCGGTATAAATAGGAGATAGAGCTTTTATCGACGGCGCTAACGGACGTAACGTGTTTGTGTGTGTATGAAAGAATTTCAGTCGGTTTATAGCGGCCGCTTTTGCGAGACAAGTTCCACAGCCTCGGGAGAGATTCGCACGTTCGAACGCCACCCACTCCGGTCACAATCATCCGTCGTATTCTCGAGATTTCGCTCGAATTTTCCTCCCGGCTCCTCCGGCGTCCTCCGGTGTTTTTTTTTCGTTACTCTATTATTTACAGCCGATGCCCACGCACTGCGCGGTATAATACGAATAACCACTCGAAATCTTAAGCAGCCACGGCGAAATCCGCTTCCCACGAATTCCCCCGCGTTTCTCGTTGCGTATTATTCGCCGTTGACGCGTCTTGATCTTCTTTCTTCTTTCTATTTCTTTTTTAAATTTGTTTCTTTTTGTTGTTGTTGTTGTTATTCTTCTTTAGGTGTTCTTCATATTGTTGATTGTTCCCTTCACGGTTCTTCTTCTTCTTCCTCCGACGAATTCTCGCTCGAGATATTTCCCTTGACTTCATGAAGCGGCCTCGAGGCTCGTTCGCGTTTAACGGCAGCATCAGAGGTAACTAAACGCGGTAACGCGCTCGCGCATTATTCTTCACATCACGAAGACGCGAAAAGCGAAGGTACTCTCGCACCTCCGGCACGCCGCGCTCTCCACGTTGCTTTATTTTCTTTTTTTTTAAACATCTGGCAACTTCTTCGCTCGCTTCGATTTCACGATCGCGCGCCGACGTCTTACGTGAAGTATCGCGCGACGAGCGCGAGAATCAACGGTATCGCCGCGGCCTGCTGGAGTCCGTGACGACTGCTTCCCGAACCGGGATTGCACACCTTCAGAGTGTAGGGCACGCAGTGCATCTGAAGCAAATTAATGAAACAAAAACGAGGCGTAAAGTAACGTATTTGGAAACGAAAAACGAAATTATGTGTAAATTGACGTTAGCGTTAATAATCCTTTTTCGTATATAAATAATATATGTGACCCTTGGAATATGATTTTTTTTTAAGTCATACATTACTTACTATAACAATAACTTTTTATCCACAGATTTTTGTATTTTATTCTTGGCAATCAGAGTTGTAAATTCTAATTGCTTTAAGAAATAAATTTTACAGTACAATTTGTTCAGTAGCTGTGATTTAATAAGAAAAAAAAACTGAAGCGATTATAAAATTACGTGTAAACTTTTGAATAGCCGCATGAATTCTTCATTTTCAATGAACAATTGAAATAAACTGTGGAAAAAATGAAGAACCGCGATCGTCCTTTACTTTCGTAATGCATCAACCGCATGTCTTCAGTTTTTCAGATCTACCATGAAATTCTATTGAGAATAAAAATTCTTCGCAGCCATTAAAAAATGTACACGTAATATAAAAATCACTTCATGTTTCTGTCAATAAATTACAATTACAAAACCAGTTGTACCATCAATTTTACTTTCCAAAAGATTTAGGTATTCACAACTCTGTCGGTAATATAAATAACCAGGAATTCAAAGATGTCCGTGAGTAAATAAAATACGTTAATTAAAATACAAAATAAGCAGCTCTGAACAATTCATCCTCATAGACGAATTTTTAAAAAGAATTTTTATTTAAAATACTTTTTTATTAAAAATTGCTGAAAGTATTTTTACTTTTTTAAAAGTAAAAACTCTTTTTAAAAGAATTAAAAAAATATATTATTATTATGCCGCTCACCTTTAGCAGAGAAAACGACATCCTGTCCAGAAAATCTTTGGTAAATTTCGCGGTCTCCGCGCCGCACTTTCGCAGCACCGTGTGATGAGAACAGTCGAGGTATTCTTGAAAAGCGCTGCAACACAAATGGAATAAAATGATTACGAAACGAAGCGTAATGTCTGTTGCAGCTCCACATCGTCAACATTTTAATTCGACACATCTGGGACTCGCTCGCGATGGACGTCGCACCGAGCGACCTTGTCTCGGCCGAATGCGCCCGACAATCAAACGACTCTATCGTCCAATTGCATAACTCGTCTGCATTCGCGCATACCCATCGAGTGCGCACAGCGATACACGTAACGCGAAATATAATAGGCCTTTTCCCGCGGATGAAAAAAAGAATAAAAACGCATCTGACTCATCGCGGTAGGTAATTCGCGAGGGCGCTCAAATTAATTTCATACGCTAACAGGAATGAATGCCACGCGAACGAAAAAGTATTTCAAATGCTTCCGTCATTAAATGATATATTACAAGCCTGTATAAAATTTTACAATTTTTTTTTGTGATTGTCTACATAACAATAGCTCGCAATTATTTAATTGAAACGCTATTTCTGACACTTGTAATTGTAAAATTACTATCCTTGCGGCGCCTACATTTTCGATTCGAATGACGCGAGTGTTAGAAATAGCGTTTTAATTAAATAATTGGGAGCTATTGTTATGCAGAAAATTAGAAAAAAAAAATTCTTCTGTCATTTTTCTTCTGTCATTTAATGACAGAAGAAAAATTACGAAATTTACAAAATTTTACAATTTTGTAATTGTAAAAGAACTAATAATAAATAATAATAATTGTACAAAACAATAATTTACAATTTTATAATTGTAAAATTACTGTAATTTTACAATTAAAAAAAAAAATTCTAGACAACAATAGCCCCCAATTATTGAATTAAAACACGATTTGTGACACGCGTGAAATTCGAAACGAAAATCTAGGCGCTCCAAGGATGGAAGCAAGAGCCGCCGAGCGGATGAAAGAACCTGCATATTGATTTCAATGCAAGATGTGCAACGAAGTACAATAGACTGCAAATGAATGGAACAAAAGGCGATAAAAATGTGTCGATTGCTGTTTCGTGTATCAGTTCGCCACCCAGTTTGGTATGTCGAAAATCCGCCAGTTTATCGCGATATTTCGTCGGCACGGGGTCGACACGTCATGTCCGGAGCGCGCGGTGATGCGGAGAGAAGCCACCTCTATCTTTCCGGAGACCGGGAAGTTACCGAGGGGTTGCCGCGCCTGGTCTCCCATTAGCCGTACAGCGGAAAATATACGCGAATATACGTGCATGTATATACATATATATTTATATATATATATGTATTATATATATGTATATATGTATGTGAAAGGTATTCGCGGAGCTCGCGCTAGGGGCTAAATCCCACGTGGGAATCGGCGCGAGGGGGGGATGGAGAGGGGAGATGGAATTCGCGTCGGTCGATGCTGGCCGGGACGTAACGTCATTAGCCTATCTGTACCACGGTCTACTGCAGCTTTTGAACTCTCGTTCTCGCTGGACGGCGTATAGAAGGGATCCGCGGTAGATGATACCGCGCGCCACAGGACAAACGGCGGGGATTCGCGCGTGGAACTCGCCGAGTATACAAAAGTCATTTCGAAGTCTCCGTCAGATGTTTAGTATTTACAAAATCCGCCACGATAAGCCCAAAAGCATTACCGAAATTGCGTATTTTTTGTTTTTAGTTTTTACAGATTTTTTTTGTCGTGATTTTGTGATCAGGTGACACTCAGAAAGTTTTGCAAAAATGGGTAGAAAATAAATGGAGCTTGTTAAAAAAATTAACGAAAATTAATTATTCTCATTAATATTTTTTTCGTTTTTTTCGTTAATTTTTTTTTGTTTCTTTTCGTAGTACTTGTCGGGTTTTCGCGCGTGTAACTCGCCGAGTATACAAAAGTAATTCCAAAGTCTCTGTCAGATGTTTAGTATTTAAAAAATCCGCCACGATAAGCCCAAAAGCGTTACCGAAATTGTGTATTTTTTGTTTTTAGTTTTTACACATTTTTTCCTGATTTTGTGATCAGGCGACTCTAAGGAAGTTTTGCAAAAATGTATAGAAAATAAATGCAGCTTGTTAAAAAAATTAATGAAAATTATACGATATTTCTTTCGTTTTTTTTTTTTTTTTTTTAGTACTTGTCGAGTTTTCGCAGATTAAATTATACCTTACATGACTTCGCTGATGAATTTTTGTAAATATTCAGTGCAGCTATGTTTGAACGATAAGTACTGTAACAATGTAAAGTTTTATCACTTTCGCTCGACAATGAATGTAGTAGACTCGATACAGAAGCGCTTGGAAAGGTCGTAATGAAAAGGAATTAGCGTATCCAATTAGTGTATGTTCCCTTTTGTTTGCCTCGTGTACACGGAAAATAATGAAAGGCAGATGAAAAGACCAATAGGGTTTCGTGTAGGAAATGCGCGCCGAAGCCTGGGCGAGCCGCGTCGCCGAGCACAGCCGAGCGTCTATAGCTCGCACATACGACATTATATTGCGTCGTCAATGGATCGTTAATTACGAACGCAAATGGGCCATTGACGGGACTATCCTGTCACATTGTAGCGACGAAAACCGGTGTCAAGGCCAATACGCCCGTCGCGCCTCGATAACATTTGCAGAGGTCAATTTCCGGCGCTTAATAAGAAACATGGCTCCGTTTGAACGAAATAGATTCCATTAGGTCGGCTGAGACGTAAATTGACTTCCTGCAATATCGGCCGAATTGGATTTAGTCACGTAAAATAAGATCTATAGATTTTAATAAAACAGAATTAATATATTACATGCAGAGTTGTAACTCCGCTTGTTATTAGTTAAAGAAATAAATGTTCCATTACAGTTTGTTTCGTAAGTGTGATTTAATAATAATAATCTGCAGCGATTGTAAAATGATGTGTGAATTTTTGAATAGTTGTATACATAATTTCAATAAATAATTCAGTAAATAATTGTTCTCCATTATTTTCGTAATGCATTAACCGCATTTCTCTACTTTTTCAGGAAAATTACCACGAAGTTTTATGCAGAATAAATAATCTTTGCAGTCATTAAAAAATGTATACACAATATTATAATTACTCCATGTTACTATTATTAATTAATTGTTACAAAACCAGTTGTGGTATCATCAAATTTATTTCTAAAACACATCGGAATCCACAACGACGATTAAATGGCATTCAAGTAAGTCAAGCGAGATAATATCCATTTAATTGCAAAAGTCACTTTTAGGAGTTCGTTTATTATCAACGAGCGGCCAATTACAGTCGCAGAATTAACTAGAAAATGAAGTTGAAAAAAAGTCCTCACCAGCAGATACCCTTGAGCGCCTCGTTAGAGTTCTGAGCCGTTTGGTTCTTCTTCTCGATGGCGAAGGCCGACTGCACGTATTTCTTCGAGCAGAGTTCGTACTCGGCCTGGACCTTCTGCATGCAGGGCGCGTGCTTCAGGAAATCTGAAACGAGAAGAGCGATCTGTTTTCAAACAAAAGTCAAAAGACATCGTGTATCAATAACGCGAAGTTTGCGACGGTCGCGACAACAGGATAATGTTGAAGTTTGCATCGTTGGAATGCAACGAAACTGAAAAAACAAAATTAATTCTAATTAACCCAAACGATGAAATTAGGTATAAAAAGTCATCATATCAATTAGTATCTGTGATGACCTTTTATACCTAATTTTATCATTTGGGTTAATTAGAATTAATCTTTGTTCTGAATTTCGTTGCATTCCAACGATGCAAACTTCAACATCATACAACAGGGACAAAACCGCAGGCTATCTCATCGATCCAACGCAATGTGTGCGTCAACTGTGCATAAACAATAACTAATTGCGACTTTAAGTTGCGCGTATTACGGTCACGTACAGCGTAACCCGAGCGTCGCCGAAGCGAACGATATATTATTCACGATTCGTACTAACCAACACGTCATTACAGTGTGCAACAGTGGTTCACGAATTACCGGAGGAGCCATAGAAACGCATGGAAACGCGCTACAAATGTGGCGACACGAGAACTTTGCTCAATATTCCGAATCATATTGACCGTCACTAGAATATGTTGACTAAACACAATGATATACATTTCACGCTGTCGCTACATTTGATACCCTCTACTATCATGCATCAATTATTTACTGGAAGCTGTTGTGTATCAAATATAAACCTTTGTTATTGATTCATACGCGGTGCAACAGTTTTAGATTTTGCGATAGATTAGTGGAAATGAACGGGGGGAGGGTCCGAGTTAGCCCACAGCAGCTTCGAGGATTTATTAACCCTTCGTGGTCACACTGGGACGATTTCACCCAGACCATCTTTGACCGCGTATTGCGACCAAACTACCGGCTTGAAAAATATAAAAAAATTACAGAATATACTTTAAACTTTGTAGATAACTGACAAAAAAAGAGATTTTCCGATATTAAATTGCAACATATTTCTAAAAATTGATGAAAGTGAAAGATCGAAAAAAGACGTTTTTTCATTCAAAAAATCGTAACTCCGTAAATAAAATATCGATTTAACTCAAATTTTTACCTGATACTCTCTAAATATAATACTTCTGATAAAAAAAATAGTATCCTAGTGCCCGCCACAGAAAAGGTATTTATTCCGGAGTTTGAAGTCGTTTGTAGAGTAAAAAAAAATCATGAAAAAAAGGACATTCCAAACAATCGTCAGATGGCGGTCCGGTGGTTTGGCCACCGGGAACTATTTGCTCAAAAATTTTTGCGCAGAAAGATCGATCTCGCGTCGATTCGACCCAGAGTCACCACGAAGGATTAATTCACTAAAATTACGCGCATTCTCATTGAATGAATAAACAATTTGTAACATACAGCATAAGATGAGACAGAATATAAACAACAAATATTGTTTCTATTTTGTCTCATCTTACGCCACACATACACAATAAATACAATAATATACATTTCACGCTGTCGCCTCATTTGATATCCTCTATCATGCATCAATTATTTACTGGAAGCTGTTGTGTATCAAATATAAACCTGTGTTATTGATTCATACGCGGTGCAACAGTTTTGGATTTTGCGATAGATTAGTGGAAATGAACGGGCGGGGCGGTCCGAGTTAGCCCGCAGCCCCTGGAGGATTTATTAATTACCGCGAATTATGCCTGCAAACGTCCGATGAATAATTCGCGACAGCTCCCCCCGCGCGACCATCACGTGCGGCATGTATGCGATTTTATTTATTATTATTATTCGTATAATGACGACCGGGAGATGTGGCTGTAACGCGCGTCACGCGTAAGCCCTGGAGGTTACTGCGGAGAGCGCGTTTCGGCGTAGGACACAAACGTCGTGATATCGATGGATTATCCCAGTATGTGGAGTGGCACGGCGGCGGGTTTGGACAGAATCTCCTGGGCACTCAGCGAATATACACTTCGGTACATATATATATATATGTATATATGTGGCGTCATATGTATTTGCGAGTCCCGAGTGGAATGCCTAGGACTCGTCCAAGTGCCCTTCAACTCAATAATGCATTCGGCACTCTCGAGATTACCGAAATAGGTGACGAGACGTCGGCGTTCCGGAGTTTGATGAGGCCTTTGGCCGATCGACTCGGGTTTATGAAACCATTATTTTCACTCGTGCAGGAGGCTCGGCGCGTTTCAACGAAATTGTTCGAAAATTCGAGGGGGGGTTTAGAACCGAAATTTCAAATCGTTGCGCGGGAGATTTGTAGTTGAGAGATTAAACGAGGGGCACCTGAAATTGTGGGATCTGATTGAATATTTGTAGTGGAATTGAAAAAAAAAAACTTTAGCCTAACTCAGGTCCAGCTAGGGTTGATGGACGAAAATTGTGAGTTAAAAATTAAAAACATGCTGATCAGTCGGCAAAAAAAATGTAGAGCTTTTTTCTTAGTCTTGATTGATCTCTTGGATAAAAGACGAGAATAGTTCGGCCTAAGTTTCAGGATTACATTGTTGATCGCGCCTATCCTATCTTGTCCGAAATCTCATCTAACAGCAGAGGATTTTGTTTCATGAAGTCACATTGGTTATCTTAAGGACGTTTCAGAAGTTCGATGCGTGAATTCCGTAACAATGACACCCTTGTGGCAACTTTGACGAAAGCTGCTAATTTGCTATACCTTTTTACAAATGATCGACAGTGTTGAAACGAACCTGCGAAAACGAGTATTTCGCCTTTCTTATTATTTTTGACATCTTCTAAAGCAATATTGTGATCTTAGGGAAGGTCAATGAAGAAACGAGATGTGCAATTTTCAATACTTTTATAGAAAATTTAAGCTCACCATCCTGGTAAGGGCTGTCCTGACAAAGCTCCATAATCACCCTGTTCACTCCTTGGTACATCGACTGGAAGTTGTCTCGCTGCTCGCCCTTCATACACGTTTGGGTGTATCTCTTTATGCACGACATTCCGTCCCGCAGTTGTCTGAAAGGAGAAAACAAAAAAAAGCATAAGCGAATGTGTTCGAATTGGTTCATTGCAAGAACTCAAGTTTGTTGGACTTGTTTGAGGCTGATTTTGGCAGAAATCAATTTCTTTCCTATTAAAAAAAAGCCGAAATCAATGCGAGCAGGATGTTGAAGTTTGCATGGTTGGAATGCAACGAAATAAAAAAAACTAATTGTAATTAACCCAAATGATGAAAATAGGTGTGAAAAAGGCACGAAAAAAAATAGTTTTTTTCGTGCCCTTCATCATTTCGATTAATCACAATTAATTTTTTTTCTAAATTCCGTTGCATTCCAACGATGCAAACTTCATCATCATATGTGAGACCGTTAGCGAAGGTCAAGTCAAGCAGTCTCAGTTTCAACGCAACGGAGGAACCGGGGAACAATGAAACCCCGTGAAAATCAACGTTACGAAACAGCCCTCGAGGAGTCAGCGTCTCGGGGCACTCGCGGCAAGTCGCGAGAGACTGAATCAAGTCAGTTCGGGTTTATTCCCGAGACCGTCAATGGTCTTGTCGAGTGGACTTGGTCGCGCTTCGAGTGCCCGCGGAACAGCCACCCCCTCGAATAGTTGCACATCCTCTTCGCTCGGCGTTACGCTATCTCCGCGCAAGTACATAACGAGAGAAGATGGCCAAAGTTGTAACAAGAAGCTAGTGGCCTACGTGGCCCATGGATTTCCGGGGTAGTGGAGCAGGCATGGGAAGCACCACCACCACCAACCAGCCAGCCAGCCGGCGTCGTTCGATAAACTATCCAAGTTCGAAGTGGAAGAGTTGAGAATCGCGGGGCTGCGAACGGGTGAAGTGGCTCAACAATATAGCCGGAAAAGAGGCGCAACAACGAGGATTCTATTGCCCGGCAACTGCTCCAGTTGTGCCCAAGTTTGTTATGACTAAACCGCCTTGTTTTTTTTTGTTTTTTTTTTGCGGATTTGATTATATCCTGCGCTACGAAATTTCGATACTGTGGACGTGGAGCAAAAAAAGCTATTTGAAAACAAATCGCTAGCGACTGCGGCTGCCCCACTTTTGGTGAAGTCTGTTGTGTCTGAGTGTCTTATCTTCTGCTGCTGTGGAGTTGATTATCTCGAGGGGAGTCTACTGCGAAATTTCGATATGGACAGTACACATTGAACGAGACGTCATTGATAACTGATAATTCGCGTGCGGACAGCCGAAAACAGGTCATTCTAACTCAACCTCTTGGTGTTGCGAATGCGTATGAAATAAAAATGATAAAATATTCTGTCGATCGTTTTTCTGTTATGGTTAAGTTTTTTTGGACATTGATATAATGAAGACAACACAGATGACGTCAGCGAAGTCTGCCTACACTGGACAAGAGGAAGAAGAACAAACTACAAGCAGCCGCAAAAAAACAATACTAGAAGAACTCCGAACCCTAAAACTTTAACCTTGTCTATTTATTTATTTAAATTTTCTGTTACAACCTATTTGCATCGTCTCATCTTATAATTCAATTCAAATCTAATTTAAATCAAATACACCTCACAGAAAAAAGAAAAATCCACACTGAAAAGGATGATGTTGAAGTTTGCATCGTTGCAATGCAATGGAATTCAGAAAAAAAAAGAATTTGTAGTAACGCCAATGATGAAATTAGATATAAAAGGTCATTACAGATACTAATTGCTATGATGACTTTTTATACCTAATTTCATCGCTTGGGTTAATTAGAATTTTTTTTTTTAGTTTCGTTGCATTCCAACGATGCAAACTTCAACATTATTGAAAAGGAAACACGGGCTGAAGGACTCCGGTCGATGGTCTTTTGCTCAAGCAAACGCAAACCTCCACAAAAAAAACAAGTCTAAAACGTGGCGCAATAAAAACATTACTACTACTACTACTACTACCTACCACAAGTTTCGGTAACTCAAGGGCAATAACTGTCGGTACAGAGACAAGACCGGACGGCCCAGAAAGGCAATAATTGATAGACGTCGAGTGAAGAGACTGATTAATATAACACGGGGGGTATTCAGTCCAACAATTGATGAGCAATTAGAGGGATGGTCGTTGGTACGTGTGCGTGTGTGTGTGTGTGTCGGGAAGCCACAAATGATTCAACAGTTGCACTAATTCACTGCGTTACAACTGCTGCTACAATTCACCTGGCCTCTCTATTATTTATGTCTCAATTATAGAGATAGCCACGCCGGCCAAAGCACCAGGGCGCAACGGAACATAGCAGAAACAGGATATCCCGGGAACCCGGCTCGTAAAAGCTAGAACCATAAATCTTTTCGCGGCTCCTTTTGCGGGAAGAGGCGAGTAAACTTGCCACAAACGAAAAGAAAGCTCCGACCTTCCATTGTAAACTCGCGCGTGTATAGATATAGTTTAAGTTACGGACGTCGGTGGACGGAGTGCCGAAGCGACGGCGAGTCAGGTGAGGGTAAAAAGTCAAGCGAAATATTGTCGTGAGACTCACGGGCAAAGGGCCGCCAGCTCTTCCTTGGTCGTGACGAAGCCCAGCTCGCTGTTGCTGGTGATTTTGCCAAGTGGACCGGCGCACCGTGCCAGATGCTCGTGGCCGCAGTCCTCGGCTCTGCAACTCGCCAGCACTGAAATCAAGCGAAAGAAAAAAAAATATTTCAATTTAAGCCGGAGAAAGTCTTCTCCCCGAGGTACACGAGGCTGGGTAAACGTTTCAATTATTGTTACTCGATTCAGCGAACCGACTGTTTGGGGCGGGCGGAACTGGAGAAAAGCACATTCGTTTTGCGTGGCACGAATGCAGGGTGCGCATTTTTACCAGGCAAAATTGGCTTTTTTGGCTGACGCGCGTGACTGTATAGGACTTTTTGCACTGCTGCGCTCTTGTTTTAGTTTTGTTTATTTATCATCTTTATTTATTCATCGTCACTAGACTATATGCGTGCTTACACAGTTGTCAATTCGTTGAATTCGAGGTTACGTTGTTTGAATATCTTGATTTCGGAATTTTTTACATTTAAAAATCGTAAGTTGCGTTGCATTTTTTGTGAAAAAATAAAAGCTCGGTTTCGAAAAGTTTGAAAACCCTACCCGATGGGAAATTTCCTGCTGATTCCCAAAAACACAATTTTTTGCCCGAAAAATCGAAAATTTGACGAGAAGAACGCGAAAAACGATTTCGCACTTTTTTCGAAATTTTGTCACTTCACTAAAATCGAGATTACTTTTTTTTTACTTGCTTTAAAATTCTGTAAAAAATTCACAAATCAAAATATCGCGTTCCGTCTTGCGGCATTCTTTTCGTTTCAGTTTTCTCTAGAACGCAAGAAAAAAATCCAGATTCGGCCGATCCAAAAGAAAGTAACCCCAATTTTTTTCAAGTGGCGAAATTTCGAAAAAAGGTGCGAAATGGTTTTTCGCGTTTTTCTCGTCGAATTTTCGATTTTTCAGGCAAACAATGGTGCTTCTCGGAATCAGAAGGAAATTTCCCATCGGATAAGGTCTTCAGACTTTACGAATTCGAAAAAAAAAAATTCGCGAAAAACGTACCCCTTGGCATTCCTTACGAATTTTATTTTATTTTTTCTCGATCCACACAAGTATCCATATTTGAATGAAATAAATTTTATTTGATCCAAATAAATCCTATTTGGCGGCCATTAAATAAATTAATCTATTTAATCGACAGCCTAATAGGATTTATTTGGATCAAATAAAATTCATTTCATTCAAATAAATGTTTATTTCGTCCAAAATGTAATTTCTTTCGAATAGATCCCATCGGAACGATTTCTCTGGGTGCACCTTAAAGAATCGCAGAAACGAACGGTCGTCGCACTTGACGCGCGCGATGACGAAGTCGCGGTACGTCCCCACGTAGCCATCGCGTGGAGTGGCACTTCCGGTTAATCTCTTTCGGCCGAAGGGAAACCAGGAAAACCAGCGCGCAGACACCTCGCGCGCCACAAAAGTTATAAGTTGATTTTGCGCCCGTGAAGGAGAGTCGCAGTGACAGTGGGCGAGCTTTGCGATCCAGAGGCGGCTGTTCCGCCAACCGTTGAGGGGGTGAGAGAGCGCAAGCTGGCCAGAATCTCGACGACCCGGAGAGCGCGGCTGTCTCGATTTCCGGGTTAATCGCGTTACCGGCACAGCTCCTTTGATCGGAAAGCTCTTTCCGAGCAACGCTTATACGTGTCCGGATTGTCAAGATTCCCGTCGCTCGCGGAGAGAAAGCGCAGCACCCCTTTCTCATCCTCAATACTCGCGCCGTTCGCGGAAAACTTGTACGACTCGAGACGTAAATGTTTGATATTGTGTTACGACACACACGCGGCCACCAAGTCTATAAATAAATGACCCGCGCGTTTATATTTTTATCTTGGCGCGGATCGAATCCTCTCGAATCTCGCTTATTGTTGATAATAATGTTTTATCGCATGAAGATAATGAACAATTCGATTAGACAACTTGGAGATGAAATTAACGTTTTAATGAAATATCGTTTGTATTCTATAAGCGAAAAAAGAAAGAAAGCAAAAATGGATTAAACTTTATTGCGATTTTGTGCTTGATGAAATGATTCAATTTTTTTTTTTTTGCGGATCGAATCCTCTTGACTCTCGCTTATTGTTGATAATAATGTTTTATTGCATGAAGATAATGAACAATTCGATTAGACAACTTGGAGATGCAATTAACGTTTTAATGAAATATCGTTTGTATTCTATAAGCGAAAAAAGAAAGAAAGCAGAAATGGATTAAACTTTATTGCGATTTTGCGCTTGATGAAATGATTCAATTGTTTTTTTTAAATCTTTTTTGTAATGATGTTGAAGTCTGCATCGTTGGTAATGCAGTGAAATAAAAAAAAGAAATTAATTGTAATTAACCCAAATGATAAAAATAGATATAAAAAATCACCATAGCAACTGAGGACGCGGATTTTTTTTTTCTGAATTTCGTTGCATTCCATCGATGCAAACTTCATTTTTTCATTTTCTCATCCCAAACGTCAAAAATCATTTTTTGTACCCAAACGAAACTTTGTGCTTTTAGGGATTTATTCCACAGCATTAATAAAAATTCTATTGTAATCTAGTATTTTTTTCAGACTTTCACTGCAGCATTTAGTCTGCTTTAATCGCATCAGATTCGTAGCAGAAATAGTACTGCGCGTATCACAGTTACTTAAGTAATTACGTGACACAATTGCGTCAATCGTGTACGACGTAATTGATTAATAAAGTGTCGTCTCTGGCATTTAGTGATTCGTACCTACCCGAAGAACCATTTCGATGATTTACTTATGGTCAATATTAAGCGGGCCGATTTTGCCCTCTTGGCAATAATAGAAATCTACGGCGCAAATTTGATTAAGAACCGATGTCAGAATTTCCGAGATGAGGTTAATAATAATAATTAACAGAACATAATTAAATTTCTCTACATCTGTATGAAGATCGTTCATCATGATATTTTTTTAATATTGAAAATATAATACGGTGAATAAATGAATGATGATGCTGAAGCTTGCATCGTTGGAATGCAACGAAATTGAGAAAAAAAAATTAATTGTAGTTAACCCAAACGATAAAATCTAACTAATGGCTATGACGACTTTTTATACCTAATTTCATAATTTCGGTTAATCAGAATTAATTTTTTCTGATTTTTTTCTGTTGCATTCCAACGATGCAAACTTCAGCATCATCGTTCATTTATTCACCGTACTATATTTTCAATATTAAAAAACGTATCTCGCAAGTATGTCGTCTGCTTTTGTGAGAAAATCCATTGCGACGATATCAGCAGCGACTGTTTGCGAATATATAAAAGTGCCTCGAATAAATTTCGCTCATAAAGCGGAGGGGCAACGATTCCGACACGAAATTCAGAAAAAATTAATTCTAATTAACCCAAAATATTAAATTAGGTATAAAAAGTCGTCATAGCGATTAGTTAGATTTCATCATTTGGGTTAATTAAAATTATTTTTTTTTTTTCTCAATTTCGTTGCATTCCAACGATGCAAACTTCATCATCATCGTTCATTTATTCACCGTACTATATTTTCAATATTAAAAAACGTATCTCGCAAGTTGTCGTCGGCTTTTGTGAGAAAATCCATTGCGACGATATCAGCAGCGACTGTTTGCGAATATATAAAAGTGCCTCGAATAAATTTCGCTCATAAAGCGGAGGGCGCAACGATTCCGAAACGAAATTCAGAAAAAAATTAATTCTAATCAACCCAAAATATGAAATTAGGTATAAAAAGTCGTCATAGCGATTAGTTAGATTTCATCATTTGGGTTAATTAGAATTAATTTTTTTTCTCAATTTCATTGCATTCCAACGATGCAAACTTCAGCGTCGTCGTTCATTTATTCACCGTATTATATTTTCAATATTAAAAAACGTATCTCGCAAGTATGTCGCCTGCTTTTGTGAGAAAATCCATTGCGACGATATCAGCAGCGACTGTTTGCGAATATATAAAAGTGCCTCGAATAAATTTCGCTCATAAAGCGGAGGGGCAACGATTCCGAGAGAATGGGGGGGGGACCCCGAGGGATTGACAAAGGAGCTGACCGGTGTGTTCGAAGGAGGATTTACCGCTACCAGCTGTGTGCATAGCTCGACCCAGATCGAGCGGCCACGGTGGCCGCACGCCACGTCGAGTCCTACTACTGCGGGAGGCGGTCAACGCCGGCGGTTCGGCCGCGCTGCATCACCGAGCTGATCCACCGCGCTCCTCGTCTTTTTGCCGGATCAGGCGAAAAGGATTACGTGTCGGTACGACGGCTGAGTCTGTTGTAGAACCAGCCGACCGAATCTCCGGCCCTCCGCTCGCTGCACGCGCTATAATCAACTTTTGGTACGGCAACGAAATTTGGCAAAACGTGAGAATATACAAAGACAGGATCAGCGTCAAGTATCGCGTGTTGCGTCGAGGAAAGAAAACGCGTCGTGCGTTTCTGCAACGTGATCGAAAAATAATGATGCTGAAGTTTGCATCGTTGGAATTTCCAACGATGCAAACTTCAGCATCATTATTTTATGAATTTTGCATCGTTGGAATGCAACGAAATTCAGTGAAAAAAATTAATTCTGATTAATCCAAATGATGAAATTGGATATAAAAAATCATTTCGTTGCATTCCAAGTTGGAATGCAACGAATTTCCGAAAAAAAAAATAATTCTGATTTAAAAAATTATGAAATTATGTATAAAAAGTCATTATAGTGATTAGCTTCCAAGATGATTTTTTATACCCCATTTCATCATTTGGATTAATCAGAATTAATTTTTTTCTCTGAATTTCGTTGCATTCCAACGATGCGAAATTCAGCATCATGAAAAATACATTGGAAAAAGGTGTCGGGTTGAACGTGGTGGGATTAACTACGTTTCGTCGAGCGAGAATTTAGTTGCCTCGACCTTAACACGGGTTCACGTGATGTGGAATACGGCGAGAACGGTGGTGAAGTTTTAAGCCAAGCACATTTAGGTGAATTAAATACGGTGAGGGTGAGGCAACGAAATTTCGATGGCTGAAACTTGTGGTCGATTCAGAGAAATCGTGATACTCCTGGCTGATACTATGAGTTACTGTGAACTGTCGGTTTGTTCATTGTTACTTAATTATTCATACGTTAAGGCGGTGTTATTGATGTAAAAACATACTTAGGGGGTATTTTTTATGGAATAAATGTCCTCAAAAAGCGTTACAACAACTCGGGGGGGGGGGGGGGGGGAAGTGAATTTGGACAAAATGTCCTCAAAAAGCGGTACGACTATTCAGCGGAAAAAAATTAATTCGGACAAAATGTCCTCAAAAAAAGTTACGTCTACACAGGGGAAAAAAGGGAATTTGGCCAAAATGTCCTACACGGAGAGAAAAAACTAGCAATCACACACAAAAATGTTTGGGTATTATCCACAGACAGTTTAGTAATTGAAAGATAAGTCGGCAGTCTGGGGTTGTGTCCTATGCTGTTGATAGAAACGAAATAATTGGCGCATCTATACAGTCGTGAGTTCCCGCAATACTGTCTGGGGCTCAGCCACAAACTCTCGTTTGTAATGTCAGCGCAGATTGTGCTTATAGCGGGCTACACGTAAGTGTTACGCCGTGCACCGTTTTCTGGCCCCCCAAAGGCGTATAGCCAATAAACAGCAAAACTCGAGGAATACACGAGGAAAACATATAGTTTTGCGACATAAAAGTGTTCAATCGTAACCTAAACAATATAGGGAATCCAGACTATTAAAATGTGAGATCCCGAGACGGTCTGTGTATCATCCCTCGACTGTCGTATGCTACGCTACGCACTATGTAGCCGTATGCTATAGACGCATAATTTTCATAATTGGAATATGTGGGACTAGGAATAATAATAAATATAACAATTCTTTGTCATTGAGATCATACCATTTATTTCCGCATTATATCCAGTTTTTATTAATATAATGAAAACCGTTACTTATTTTATTGACGTAACTGATCGTTGCGGAAGCCAAGTCATTCCGAAATATTAATTTTGTTTCGAAATTTGTAATATCCCAGACTTGAAAAGCTTGCGCGTGCGCGTCGAAGTAACATTCACTTATCGCTTTGCTTAGAATAACGAATGCATTTTTATCGCCCAATCGGTCGTGTGCTCGATCGATGTCGATCGAGCACACGACAACAACACGTCACAACACCGCAGCGTCTCACGAGCGACTAACGGTTTTATTTTCTTCTCCGGTAATGACGCGTCAGTCGAAAATCGCTATGCTCTATCGGCTAGGAGCTCGCGCGAAATCGTCTAGGGCTCAGCCATCAACTGCTGGAGCGCACCAACGAACCGCCGGCGGTAGAGCGCCGCACAAAGTCTGGCGCAGTTCGACCCCTGTGCCCGCTGGACTAAACCCCGACATATAAGAAACAACTCTCGAAATGACGGTGTATCCTCATTGCCGAGTAGCTGTTTTTATTATCACTCGCATATAGCAAGAAACTGCGAACTTTATATAAGCTGCAAGTAAATTTTGTGTTGTCTGTAAGAAATTATGTTTATGTATATAATATGCGTTGGCCGATAACTCCTAGCATTTGTGTGTGCGAATTATGGTAATAATTAATATTCTCGTCTGTAGTACAGCGAGATACGCATTTTAATGCTCCACAAATATTTAGGCCTGAATCGCAGTTTTACAACATAGCTTTCGATTACTAAATAAATTTGGGGGAGAACCCCAAATTTTTCTCTCCGTGTAAAAAAAAAGTTACGACTACACAGGGGAAAAAAGTGAATTTGGCCAAAATGTCCTCAAAAAGCGTTACAGCCACTCGGGAATAAAAGTGAATCCGGTCAAAATGTCCTCAAAAAGCGTTACGGCCACTCGTGGAATTTTTGTCTAATTCAATTGACAAAACTACAAAACTGAGAACTATTTATTATTTTTGCGCTCAAAACTGCCACAACAAAAAAATCCATCCGCTCCCAACATAAGTCGACGTCACGCCAACGTTACGACGAATCGAAAATAAGATTATTTCACATGTTAATTGACAGCCAGGTTCCGCCTAACAACACATCGGACGCTCTGTTTTGTAGTCGATGACCGCTCGTTACCTTGACAAAATGTGCCTTCCCGAGGCGTCCGGGGGCGCACCGCCGCAATAATTACTTATCCCGGACGTCAATTCCACTGCCACGACGAAATAATTTCCGTATCGAATTTACGCGCGTGACAGCGATGACCCGGCGACGCGGTGAATCGGTAATTGAGGCTCGCGCGTCGTGTGTTTCGGTTTTGAAAAGGCGACGCGAACTCTGTGGCGAGCCACGCGTTGCTTTTGGCGGTAATTGCGGCTGTGAAAGAAACGCGGGGGGGGGGGGGGGGGCTGTCGAGAAGTGAATGGAGATGGCGGACAGAGCAGCGTTCGGCGCAAAAGGTGGGAAAAATAGTCGCCGCGAGCGAAACGCGGAATTTCACGGCGTAGGTGAACCGCGTGAATGGCAAACGGACGAACCAGGGGGGCGAGGGGGGAGGGGGGGAGGAAAAAAGGAAACCATTAAATCAGTATCAACTGCTTAATTTGAACGAATGGTTTTTGCAAACGGGCTCGCCGGTGCCGCCGACTAAACACGGCCGGGAGCCGCTCGCGCGTTTCCGCCGCGCCCGAATGGTATACGTACTACATGCCATCGCAATATCGTCTCTCATACGTCATCGTTAGCCCCCCCGCGTACACGCTGCAGATGCCGTTTCTGTGTTTTCCTCTTTAACGACCCCCCCGTGAAAATTTCCGTACTTTCGGCCATTTTCGCGTCACACGTTTCCTTCCATTTTCCGTTCCGCTCATAGCGAGACGCGAAATGCGCGTTTTAGGTCGCGGGACGGATGAGTGAGGAATCACCGTGGGTGATTTCAGTTTTCAGCAATTTCGCATCTCGGATTGGATGAAAGAGCGGAAGTATTCGGTATTTTCGTAAATTATTGGACGTCCGTCAATCACGAAAAAAGAAGACGAAAAAAGTGAATCTGCGGTATATAATTCAGAGGGTCGTGTGTTTGGATGTCCGCTGTTCTTAATTCATGATGATCGTCTCAACATTATTTTAAGAAAACGAGGAAAACTATTTTGTTTTTGCGCGTTTTACACACAGTGAAATCGTTCTGATGGGATCTATTCGAAACAAATAAAATTTATTTGAATTAAATACATTTTATTTGATCCAAATAAATCCTAGTAGACCGGCCATTAAGTAAATAATTTATTTTATTCAAATAAATTCATAATTAATTAATTTCATTCAAATACATTTTATTTGTCTCGAATAGATCCCATCAGAAAACGATTTCTCTGGGTGTATTTCAATGTATTGTAATTAAACAATGTCGCGGTCTATGGGGAAAAAAAAAGTTCGAAATAAAATTTGAAAATACAGTTTCAAGACTCCTCTATATAGGCACTCACATTTTGGAAGAAAAAAAAAAAAAAACCGTACTGGAGTGCCTATTAAATCCAACTTCCACCGGACTTAATTACCTTTTTATTTGAAAATGTTAATTTATTTTTAATTAATCCATTTTTACAGCACATTTCTCAAACATAGTGAAATACATATTCTTATTTCATACGCACTCATCAAAATACGAGCATTGAATTACCAATTTTTGGTACCGACGATCGCGAGGAGAAACTGAGTTGAACCGAAACGTGAAATATTATCATACCCAATAAATCCATACCAACTCCGTGCGTGCCTTCATTATGGTAATATTGCTGCGTTGATGAGCCCAAATTGCCAAATGACCGGCAGTCATTAATGAAGCGTTAAATGACCGTCGCCGAATTACTGGCTGTGGAATGAAACGGGGGGGGGTGCGACGCATACGTGGCACACAGGAGTTGACGAGTTTTGCGCTGTGTGGAGAGACGACGAGTCGAGAACGCGTTAGCGCACGTGAACAGAGGGGCCAGCGATACCTACAGTCGGACTGAACGATTTGGCCCGGCTAAATTCGCGAACAAACTCGGGGGCGGGGATACAGCTTGCTACCGCCGGCGGGCGTCATTAAATTTAATTACAGACCATCTAAATTATCGAGGAAGCCCCTCGCGGTAAGCTCGCACGCCCGCAAGCCACCGTTCGGTTCGATGCCTCGATGGATCTGCGTCGTGAGCCTCTGTATCGATCGATTTAACGCTTCGACGGTACTGAATCCTCTTGCAGAAGCCGGGAGAGGGATGCGATAAAGAGAGATTGAGAGAGGCGGGAATAGAGAGGAGGAACGTCATTTAAAAAATTGTTATCATTGCTGTTCTTTTTTTATAAAGGACGTGGCACGTCGAAAGTCGAATATATCGAAATATACTGAAGCCGCAGCATAACTCGCGACGTGATTGGTTGGGGATGGCGATGCCGCAGAGCCAACTTCAGACTGTTGCGACGGCTGTAAAGTCGGTCACGTATCGCGCGCTATTTAAATCCTCCTTTAGAAAAGACGTGACAAATCGAATGTCGAATATATCGAAATATACTGAAGCCGCAGGATAACTCGCGACGTGATTGGTTGGTGATGGCGATGCCGCAGAGCCAACTTCAGACTGTTGCGACGGCTGTAAAGTTGGTAATGTATAGCGCGCGATTTAAATGAATGTATTTTTCGGAGATGTGGAATTGATTGGTACAGAAACATGGAGCATCGAATGTCGACTATAGATCCAGAAAAATCGTTCTGATGGGATCTATTCGATTCAAATAAAATTTAATTCGAAACAAGTGAAACTTATTTGGATCAAAGAAAATCTAGTTGACCCTAATAAAATCCTATACTAGGACGGCCATTAAGTAAATAATTTATTTAATGGCCGGCCTACTGGGATTTATTAGGATCAAATAACATTTATTTTATTCAAATAAATTTTAATTTTATTCAAATAAATTTTATTTACCATGTAAATTCCAACACGTTTTAAATGTGTAAAAACTCGTCACGATGTAAAATATAGGAGAAACAAGAGACTTGCAACACGGTTGGTTTTTAGTGTGAGGACATATGGAATTGTATAAACATGCGGACATTTTATTTAGCCAACCCAGAAAAAACAAATGAGAACGAAGGAATGCGAGCAAAGCGAGCAGGTTGGCGTAAGTAACTATAAAACCGACTGTCATTTCAGAGCTGCAATTTCATCGCTGACAGTGCAAGATTTTCCTCTCGTTGTAGGTGCACAAATAGAAGGAGCATCGGGGGACGAATTTGCTGGGTAAACCGATTGATACTTCGTGGTTGTGAATCTCTAGAAATAAATAGATGGAGATTCAAATAAATAGAATCGTTGGTGTTTTTTTTTTTTTTCATTAAGTCAATAAAGTATTTATTTATGTGAGAAGTCGCATTTGAAAGAATTAGCAGAATAAATAAACGTTTCAATCGTCCCCTAAAAAGAACTATTTTCACAAGTGTCACTAGATTTCCTTGGGTTTCAGATCAGTGGCCGAATAGACTATTTTAAATATATTATTTCAACAGCGACAACGGAAACCGAGCGCTGAATTCGAGAGTTTTCCGCTAAGATAAAAACTGTCGCCCGGTGTAACGACCAGAATCACCGAGAACAAATTACAGAGCAGACATCGAGTGACGGCTGACCTTTTCCACGCTAAATCCGACACTTTTCAAGTCGTCGCCTTAAGTGACGCTCTTTTCGCCTCCATTTTAATGGTGACTGCTCGTCGGGTTTCTCGTTCCATTCACATCTCGTTACACCATCTTCTCCATCCACCAAGTGCTTTTTTTCCATGGACGACCCGGACCAACGCTTTCCGAGACACGGCGAAAGCAAATACCACGTTTTTCACCACATCACAATTTTACACATGCGAATTGAATTCCTAACTATTAGGTCCGCAATTTTTTATATGATTGACATAACTCTAAGAAGCACTAATTAAAAAACAAAAATGTTACCCAATTGTAATTATGTATCTAACATTTTTTTTAAACAAATTTTCGTTCAACATATTTTTAAAAGACAAAAAACCTCTTTTGGAAAATAAAAAAAGCATTAGGCATCGTTGAAATAATTATTTTGAGTTTTTATTACCGACTGAGCAGGTTTCGTCTCACCTTAAGTAGAAATTTCGGCGAATCAAGACGACTTCTCGTCTCGAAACCTGCTCAGTCGGTAATAAAAACTGAAAACAATTATTTCGACAATACTCAACGTTTCCTTTTTCAAAGCGTTAGCACCACGAACAGACCGTCGAGATGGTGAGGGATAGCGAAATTACCTATTTCGCCGGGATCTACGTGCTCGGTTGGGGGGCTGCAAAAAAGAAGCATGAAATATTCCGCGGGTACGGCGGGCACGAGTGAATGTTAGACGACGTGGCGGTCGAAAAATAGAAAACCAAGTAAGCCAGGAAGCGTGAAAAATTCGTTCGTTGTTTTTTTTTTGTTTTTTTTTTTTCATCCCCTATTTTCGAAGCTCGCGGGAGAGAAATCGCGAGAAAGAGTTACGAGATATTCAAACAACGATGGAGAAAAATAGAGAATAAGAAAACGATGGTGAAGATATATCGATTCTCCTCGGGCGGGTAGATTCGAGTTCGCGCACGATAACCCGAGACGACCCGGGCGTCATTAATCGAGAGTTCTGTGCGCCGCGCGAGAACTCGTCCCAACCCTCTGCATACACGGGGAAATATCGCGCGCGCACCTCGGTATCGTGCAAGTCGATCGATTCTCCATTATCAGCGATGCACTGTCCGGAAACGGGGGGTCTGAGGGTTGTACCGGGAACGGCGGCGAACCACTCGGCTGTATCTACTTCGGGCGAAAAGAGTTTCGCGAGGAGGAGGCGAATTCTCTCTCGAATAAGGGGCGCCCACGGACCCCCGCCGTCTACCCACTTACGCCCCTCGGTATTATTATACCTACACGCTGGTAAACTTGTTCAACTGATAGGACCTCCTAGGCATTAAGTACGCAACATTTAGCCGCATAATCGGTCGGTCAATGCGGCGGTTTCGACACACACAAAGCATCGATTAGGCCAGACACTACGTCAAACCTGTATTCTCTGTCTTGGCACTTTGGAAATAATTTTTGTTGCATACACATTTTGTAGGATTTTTGCTTTATTTACCACGGTTTTTTTTATTATTCTTTTTTTTATATTTTGAACGGTCTAAAACATACGTCAGGTTTGACACTACGTCAAACCTGTATTTTCTGTTTTGGCACTTTGGAAATAATTTTTGTTGCATACACATTTCGTAGCATCTTTGCTTAATTTTCCACGGAGTTTTTTTTATGTTTTGGACGGTCTAAAACATGTTCTGCGAAACTTTCGTTTGGAACGATCTGAAAGCGGTTGGGATCCTCTCTTAAAATGACGAAGTTTGCATCGTTGCGATGCCACGAAATTAAAAACAACAGAATATCAATGAACCCAAATTATTATACCGGCTATAAAAAGTTATTATAACGTTATTATAAAAGTTAAAAAGTTATTGTAATGTTATTATAAAAGTTAAATAAAAGTTGAAAAGTTATTGTAATGTTATTATAAAAGTTAAATAAAAGTTGAAAAGTTATTGTAATGTTATTATAAAAGTTAAAAAGTTATTATAAAGTTATTATAAAACAAAATTATTTCACCCCCTAATGGGGATGAATTATTACAATTTTTATCGAATTAATATTTTGTTTTTAATTTCGTTGCATTGCAACGACGCAAACTTCAACGTCATCTGTTAAAAAAGAGGTGGGACACCGAAAGTCGAAAGGAGGCCGAATTTTAGACTTAGCGACGAGACGCAATTGGGTGTCCTGATGGTATCGAAAATTGAAGCCAGTTTTGAAGTGTTTTGATTGGTCGGTGATGATTTTGTAAAGCTAACTTCAGACTGTCATGGCTGCCGCAGAGTCGCAGATCGCCCCCTAACCAAAAAACGCGAAAATGTGTAAACTTGCAGGCTGCATAAAAAGGCAAATGAAAATAAAGGAGTACGAGCGCAGCGAGCTTGTCGCTGGTTGGACTGAAAACAGCAGCCATTTTAAACCATTTGTATCAAACGCTATAAATCCGAACATTTGTATACAGCCATTGAGCCGCAGAAATGCAGAATGCCGCGGGAAAAGGTGAAAATAAAAATTCAGAATAAATTTGCAATTTATCGTGATGAAATGTGAATTACATAAACTGACAATCAATTTGCGAAGCATGTTAACGAAGTCGTGTTCAATGTTACATTTCATATGACATTCAGCATATTCATGGTATTCTGCGCAAAAATATCCCGTACTCGAATTCCATTAATTTCGCGTATTATTCGCACACAGAAAAAAAAAATATGGTTATGGGTCAACGAAATCCCGCGGTCACCGGTTGTGAACAAAATATTTAGTTGAAGCAATGAAATTATTTTTGTTTCTTTAACAGTTTCTCGGTTCATCAAACCAACCAATGGTTAAAGTTAAAAAAAAATGTTGAGCTGACAAAAAAAAAAGAAAAAATCTGGTTTCAAAGCAACCGGTTGGACGCAACCAGTGGGTCTAGCGACAAAAAAAAATCCTTCGCTACAATCGTAAAAAAAATAGAATTATTTCAAATTTTTTTATCGGTGAGGAAAAAAAATAACCCTTATGATACAAAAAAAAATATTTTTTTTTTACTAATTCAGTCCCCTTAAGAGTGTGGAAGGCGTAATGAGTCCTTGATGGTCGGGCCGCGAGGTAACCAGTGTAAAGCCGGCATCATTATTAATCCCAAATCGGTCTCACCATGTAACAAATATTGCACAAAACATGCATATATATCGCTATACAGCATCGAGAGTCCTGTGACTATATTGTATATATATATAACACACAGCGAGACCGCAAATCGATAGACGATTATCAGCGGAAATCGTTTTTCCGGCACCTATTGTCGTCTCGTTCCTATACGCGCCTCGCCGCAGAGCCGAGCCGAAACGATTTGCACTGCGCGCATCCGTCGGTTTTAACGCATTTCCGTGTGCTGTACACCGCCGAATTTACACCGTCGCTTACGCGTGTTGTTTACACGTCGCCCACAGCGCGCATTTGCACGTCGGGAGAGAAAAATAAAAGGCAAAATCGTGTCGCACCGGTGGAAGAGTAACGAGCTTCGAGGATAACCGAAATATATGTAATTCAATAATCGTTGATATTTTTCATCGTATAAAAGCATCGCTATTATTTCCTCGCGAATTAATAACATTATCGGCGGTTCATTTTAATTACTCCGTCCCTCCATTTGCGGCAGAATATCGTCGAATATTGGATTCTCATTTAGCAGCGAAATGAAAAAAATATAAAAAACATTTTAAAACGTACCGCCAGCCGATTCGATATAATTAATTCCATGGTGGAGCTAAATCGCGTGAAATTAAAAATCTTTTTTGGAAAATTTTCGCGGCGCTCCGCGGAGCGAAATGGAAAATAAATGTTGACATCATTCAAATGCGCATAACGCAGAAACGATGCAACGAAATGCTTTATGCATCGCTCCGGGATAATAGCGTTATAAACGCCAGAGCCTGCCGCGCGTCGAAATATATCATAAATCTCACGTCATCAAAATGGCATTTTCTATTTTCTACTATTTTTTTTCCTTCTCCCTCGTCTCTTTCTTTATTTTTATTTTTTCTATTAATCTCGCCGTAGCGTCCGACGGATTTTCCGCAATAAGGCGAGGTTAGGTCGTCGGGCGCTGTATTTAATTTTCGCTTCTGCCACATCGTCCGGTTTTCCCCCTTTATTTCGATTAAATACGCGCGGCCGAGCGCGTTTATTCCATTTCCGTTCGTCTCGAGTGCGCGGGGCGGGGGGTATAATTTCAGGCAGCGACCAGGCGGAATGAGCCGCGAAACGAGTGCGAGGGGAAACATTTATAACTTATATACGCGTGGAAAAAAGTGTCGCGCGAAGTGGGGAACTATGACCGAACGAATATTACAGAAATTCCGCCGCGGCGCCTTCCGACGGGCGACTCGCCGTAAATTCGCGCCAACTATTTTCCGAAACGGAGAGAATCTCTCTCACCCTCTCGCCGGCCTGTAAATACACGCGTATAGGCGTCGCCACGCGTGGTGGATGGGATATGGGGGCCGAGGTTATGGCACTCGTGGGAGACAAATTACAGGGACATTAAGCGAACAGTCATTAGTTAATTTGCCGCGGCGTCCCGAGCTCCGGCCAGTTTCCAACGGTCCCGCTCATTATTCGACGAAAAGAACAAGAAAAAATGAGAATGAGAGAAATAGAGAGAGAGAACGAGAGAGGGCGACTAACAATATAAATTCATTAACATTCATGAGTGAAAATAACGAGTTTCCTGCGGGCAAAACAAGAACAAGTTTATAAAAATGAACTCTGTATGAAGTCGCTGGTATTAAACGTAGGTATTGCGCAGAAAAATTGTTCTTTCGCCAATTAATTCAACCCACAATATTAGGGAATAAGGATTAATCAATTAACCAAAGTAAAAAATACGAAATGACGTTGAATTGCAAAACAAAAGATAATTTTTTTTTTTCATCACGTGATAAATCAGATTAACAAATTGACGCTGCATATTGTTGGGTCTTTAAGGAGGTCCTGAAGTATAGTCTTCATTTCGCATAAATTCGAGAATTTTGAGAGAGAATTGCAAACACTTCTCGATGTTATGAAAGTCTCAAAAAATGCATGCATGTTAGAGGTACTGGAAATATCAATTTGGCGTAATAATAATTACATAATCTTATTAACAAATTGATGAAAAAACGGTTTGACTAATATCCCGGTGACCCAATTTTTTTTTATAAAAATGATTCGTTAATGTTTCCGTATACCTTTGAATTTTTTCAGATTTAAGTTAACTTTGAAATTTGTGTTTTTTCACCCTATAAAAAACGCAACGAAATTCAGAAAAAAATTGAATTGTAATTAACCCAAATAATGAAGGGCACGAGAAAAAATGATTTTTTTTCGTGCCCTCAGTTGCTATGGTGACTTTTTATACCAATTTTCATCATTTGGGTTAATTACAATTAATTTATTTCTTTAAATGTCGTTGCATTCCAACGATGCAAACTTCAACATCACGATTAGACCCGGAGTTGTTGTTCAATTTGGGAATCACTGAGATCCGCGGATCCCGGTAGATCTGCGCGATCGATACGATCAAGTTGCTCGGTTTTCTCACTTCCTACTTCCTCGCCAGGTTGATCAGTCGCGAGAGACCCGATAGTTCGATGCATTGGCAAAGGTAACGAGAGTCCGCTGTTACACGATACCTAGGTGGCGGGTGTCGATTGCGTTAAAAAAAAACTTCTAGAGTGAGTTGTATTGCTTTATATCATTGCGGGAGGGGAGGGGGCCGGTCACGTGTGTGAGCGATCTGCCCGCAGCAGAGTGCGGTAACTCTACGCTTATATCTGCGGTGTCTCCAGTGATTCTCATTCGTTGACGATTGCAAAGACAGGAAACACCATAGATAAAAACGTACAGGGAAAGAAAAAAACGGATAATTCATCCAATTCCGCGTATATTTTACTGGGAAAACGAAAGAATTTTTCCTTTTCTTGTTCTACAGTAAAAATTACTGGTATAACACCGGACTTTTTAATTTAGTTACATCGCTTTCCGATCATATCGCATAAATTCCAGAAAAATAAAAGAGAATTGCAAATACTTCTCGATGGTATAAAAATCAGAAAAAATGCATGCACAGTAAAGATACTGAAAAGATTAATTTCGCATAATAATGATTCTAAAACGTTATTAAGAAATTGATGAAAAAAAATTGTTTAACAAATCTCCCGGTGACAAATTTTTTTTTTATGAAAATGTTTTCTTAATTTTTCTGAATACGTGTGAATTTTTTCAGATTTTTAATTTGTCTTTGAACTTTTTTTTTTTTTTTATATGGAAAATATGTGTGCGAATAATGCTCGATTTACTGGAATGAACATAATTTCTACCCAAATATCAGTGAAATGTTTCATTTACAGCAGATAATAATTACTAATCTTTTTTTTTTGCACCGTGTAGACCAAACTTCTCAACATGATAAACCAACTTTGACGTGTTTGCCAAGCGGCAGCCGGGCAAATTATTCCCTTGAATATCGGATTAACGAAAAGTCAGACACAGACGTATGAATTCAACGAAGATATATGCGAATTGCGACCACTGCACGTCAATTGTCATTGACCCGAGGATTGTCTCGCAATAATTACCATATGTCAAGAGATATTAGACAAACACGTCGGACGGTTATGCCGATAAGCCGGGGGACCAGCCGGTCGTCTCAACCCGGACGTCTGACCACCGCCCGCCGTTTCCACTGCCGCCGCGTCTTGCAGCATCGAACACTCGGCCTCTTATCATCGAGCAGCGAAAAAAATTCTCGCGACTATAATTAATTCATGCCCGAAATATTTTCTCGCGTTATTCAACCGATCTTCGCGTCTCCGAGACAATTGAATATTAATGATGTTGAAGTTTGCATCGTTGGAATGCAACGAAATTCAGAAAAAAAAAATTGTAATTAATCCAAATAATGAAGGGCACGAGAATAAAAAAAATTCGTGCCCTCAGTTACTATGGTGACTTTTTATACCTATTTTCATCATTTGGGTTAATTACAATTAATTTCTTTTTTTTATTTCGTTGCATTTCAACGATGCAAACTTCAACATCATGAATATTAACCAGTTCGATGTGAATCTGCGGACGATAATATTCTGAGCTTTTTTAATTCTGAGTCTCAGCCGAGGATTTCATTCGTTAAAATCGGATTTGCTTTGTCACGACAATCGCAAAACTAATCTTACACAGATCAATTTTCCACGGTCGCCCGAAAAATATTTCGAGGTCATTCCCGAGGGCTTACGAATATTTTTACGGAGATTTAAATATCCGGTGTAGAAAGGAACGCGAGATGACGGATGCGATAAATTCCAACAAAAAGATATTTTTTTTTTACGTTTGAAAAAAAAAACGTGCGACCTCAAGCGACTTCTAAATATTTGTGGGCTACTCGCGGCTTACGTTAGGTAAATTTTATTACATCAAGGAACGCGCTTCCCACCTGAGGCTAAAAATAAACGACGTATGCATAAGTCAAAATATCGCAACCCAAATCCGCACGCTCATCTGTAGCTCGAGACAATACCGAAGACCGCTCGATGGCTCGTGTTGGTTCGCACGTGGTAATCGAAGCCGTCGAATGATAATTCGTCAACAACTTCCTCGTGACTGCGTCCATCTCAATAATACAGGCATAGCACGAGCGCGACCCGCGAACGACGAACAGCCGGAAAGAAATCCACGGCAGAGGGAAAGAACGTATGTGAGAGACGTTCGCAGAACGAGTATAAAGTTTCGTGATTGACGAGAATAATAAAGAACGCTATGTATGATATATAAGGAATGCGGGGTAAAATGGGACGCTCGTGCAGAACGGGAGACATTCTTTTCGTTTTCGACGATTGTACGGGGCAAAATGGGACGCGCTGTACAATAAAAAATGGGGTTTTCTGGTAAATTTTGTTTTGGGCAAAGAATTTAACGGAGCTCTATTGAAAATATAGGGAAAGGAGACTTGCATTTTTTTTTTTTTTTTTTTTTTTTTTTTTTTTTTTTTCAAATCTTCTATCAGGCATCCACTAAGTACGAATGTACTTAATACTGCTAGGAAATTCACGTCCGTATCTCAACTTTGATTAAGGACACAATGTAATCAACGCCGATGACGTCACGTCCAGTGGCCCATTTTGCCCCATATCGCCTTTTTTTGCCGATGTTCTATGATTGGAGTCGAATTTTTGTGTAAAAAGCAGCTTTGGATATCGACATAAAAACAATTTTCGCTTATGCGTCCCACTTTGCCTCAGAATTTTTATTTTTGTGCCAACGCTCAGAATCAACGATTGGAATCGCGTTTTTGCGTGAAAAGCAGCAAAAATATACTTTGGATATCGTCATAAAATCAATTTTCGCTTATGCGTCCCATTTTTCCCCACAATTTTTATTCTTTTGCCTTCGCTCAAAATCTATTATTGGCATCGCTTTTTTGTGTAAAAAGGAGCAAAAATACACTTTGGATATCGTCATAAAAACAATTTTCGCTTATGCGTCCCATTTTGCCCCAGAATTGTTATTTTTCTGCCGACGCTCAGAATCAACGATTGGAATCGCGTTTTTGGGTGAAAAGCAGCAAAAATACGCTTTGGGCATCGTTGTTAAAACGAATTATTGGCTTGTTTCATTTTGCCCCGTGTCCCTTTATATACACGCACGCGACATATACGCGAATACACGTAAAGTAGTAAAGCAGCACAGCAGAACTATATACGAAAAGTTGTCGTGCGAAGCCAGACTCGAGCTACGCACACGTAACGGATAAGAGAGCACGCGCTGTTTCACTCTTAGCGCCGGTCTTTAACCGCGTCGGTGTGCGCGAGTGTGCGAATCGCTCGCGAGCGAGAGCGAGACGCACGGGTTACGAGCCGGGTGCGACGGCGGTCGCGGTATGCGCGCTGGCTGCTCTCGCAAGGCCAGACCACCAGGATTCTTCTGATTGGCCGACACCGCATCGTACGATGGGCCCTGTCGCGTTATAAATACTACTGTAGTTCTCCGCTCGCCCGAGTCTCGCCCCCCACTCCCCGAGTCCCTCGCCGGCTCGCACGCACCGACAGCGCGCCCGCCAAGGTGCGTGTGTGTTTCGCTCGTGCCTATGAGGCATTCCATACCAATTCGACCTGAATCTGACCCACGACCTCACCGATTTGGTTAACGATTTTTTATATCATTCATATGACTCAAAATAGCAGTCAGAATTTTTTTCACATTTTTCAAATCAAATTTGAGCAGGCTGTAATTTTTAACTTTTTTTTTCTTCTCAAAAACCCTCGAAGGCTGTAATTAGAAAATCGGAAAAAAATCTCAAAAATTCGGTGTTGGGAGCGGAAATTTTTTACCCTAAACTCATAAACCTCACTGATTTGGTTCACGACTTTTTATATCATTCATATTACTCAAAATAGCAGTCAGAATTTTTTTCACATTTCTTTAAATCAAATTTGAGCAGGCTATCATTTTTAACGACATTTTTTTCCTCAAAAAGCCTCGAGAGCAATGATTAGAAAATCCATCGAGGTTTTTGAAAAGAGACGTTAAAAAAAATTGTACTGTGCTCAAATTTGCTTTTGAAAATCTAAAAAAAAAAATGCTGACTGCTATTTTGAGTCGAAAGAATCGTATAAAAAATCGTGAACAAAGTCGGGGAGGTGGAAGTTCAAGAGACCTCAAAAAATTGTACCGTGCTCAAATTTGCTTTTGAAAACATGAAAAAAATAGAAAAAATGCTGACTGTTATTTTGAGTCGAAAAAATCGTATAAAAAATCGCGAACAAAATCGAGAGAGGTGGAAGTTCAAGAGACGTCAAAAAAATTGTACCGTGCTCAAATTTGCTTTTGAAAATCTAAAAAAAAAAAAAAAAATGCTGACTGCTAGTTTGAGTCGAAAGAATCGCATAAAAATTCGTGAACGAAATCGTAGAGGTGGAGGTTCAGACCCGGGTGAAATTGGTGTGGAACGCCTCGTACACGGAGCGCGTCGCGCTAGCCGAACCTGCGCATATGGCTTCGACTGCTCGCAATCTAGCGGCGGCCGCGCACGAAAACTCGCGGAAATGTTTCGGCGCACAACTACGACTGCGCCCGCGGCTGTTCTGACGCACGGGGAACGAGTGCACATTCGCGGCACATTGATGCACACACAGACGAAAAGTAATGCATATGCAAACGGTTAGCGTAATACCCGGGGGCTGAAGCGCCAGAACGAAGCGCGCGTCTTTTGCGGAAAGCCAATTTCCTTCAATTACAAGTTAAACCCGAGAGATTTCCTGTTTTCGTTAACGATATTTAATATATTTACGCTCGGTGCGCGCGCGGCGCCCGACGTGGGCTCGCCGCGTTGTGGAAAACGCGGCATTGGCGACTATAAATAGTCGGTTCGGAGTCGCTCGAATGTGTTTCTCACGTTTCCATAGTTTTCGACGTAAACCGATTTGCAATCATCGCGGGTATTTATGATGTTGAAGTTTGCATCAACGAAATTCAGAAAAAAAAATTCATTCTTATTAACCCAAATGATGAAAGTAGGTATAAAATGTCATCATATCAAGTTATTGCTATGATGACAATTTATACTTAATTTCATCACTTGGGTTGATTAGAAAGAGTTTTTCTATTCTCAATTTCGTTGCATTCCAACGATGCAAACTTTAATATCATGAGTATTTTGACGAAAAAAAATAGTCATATAATTATAACAACTGCTATAATTGATATATTTATAATATATTTATAACAACTGCTATAATTAATATATTTATAATATAATTATAATAACTGTTATAATTAATATATTTATAATATAATTATAACAACTGTTATAATTAATATATTTATAATATAGTTATAACAACTGTTATAATTATATCACTATTTTCCACATAATGAAAAAAAAGTGCTCCACACCTAATTAAAAAAAAAATTGCATTTATACTCATTTCCACTGCCACGACTACCGCGCTTTGTGTCGAATGCGGTAAGAAGTCAACGCTTACGAAATATCGTAGTGCTCAGCGACGACGACGTCATCGCAGTTCCATACCGGCGAGACGCGACGAACGGTCGCGGCGGCCAGACGCGGATTTTTTTTCTTTTATCTCGCTTATCGTCGTCGCAGGCCTCGTCGGAGAGACCCGAGACGGCTCGATTCGCGTTAGACGCAACGCGTCATAGATACCCGATTACGATACGGCGCGTGCAGCGGTCGACGGTGGCGCTCGCGACGTCAGCCGACGTGGATTATATTCAGTTTATCTCGTCACTACGAATGTCAACCGTGCGCGTCATCGAGCCGACGCTGGCGACGTTTCGCTATCACTATAACTATTATTGTCCATAGTAATGTAATATGCGAGCGCGATACAACAGCTCTCGTTGTTGCCCTCGCGCGCCGCACGTATAAACAGCCGCGTGATCTCGGGGAATCCCTCATCCGTGTTATCAGCTATGCTGCTTTCCCGTACTATCGCACACTCACTCCGATAAATTCTCGTGTGGTCATGGCGACAGTGAGTGATCATTAATGACATGATGTTGAAGTTTGCATCGTTGGAATGCAACAACAATAAAACAAATTAATTAATCGTAATTAACACAAATGATGAAAATAAGTATAAAAAGACACCATAGCAACTGAGGGCACGAAAAAAAAAATCTATTTTTTTTGTGCCGTTCGTCATTTGGGTTAATCACAGTTAACGTTTTTTTTTCTGAATTTCGTTGCATTCCAACGATGCAAACTTCAACATCATTTAATGACGTTGAAGTTTCCATCGTTGCAACAGCAGCGAAATTAAAAACAACAAAATATTAACGAATGCAAATGATTATACCGGCTATAACAAATTATTATAACGACTAAGAGCATGACATAAAAATATTATTTCACTCCCTAATCGTGAAATATATGAATTTTTATGGAATTAATATTTTGTTGTTTTTAATTTCGTTGCACTGACTTGATTTTTTTTCGGTGACTTTTTCGCGTCAACTTTTAAAAATTACTTAATCGTATAGCTAATTGGTAACTGTAGTTAGCTGCTAACTGGAGTGATGGAGGAATCTCGTATTTTTCTCCTAGGACGTCAAACGAATTTGAACATTTTTGAGTGGTTAGTAACTTCAAGGAAACTTTTTGGTTGTCGTGAATTATTAAGTGTGGACGGTAAAAGACCGAACTGCGAAAATAGTTGCTATGTTTGAAACTTAAAAAAACATAGTTGACCTTTCATTTATCTTGAAAGTATTTATTTCCGTTAATATGGAAATAATAAACGAGTTGTTCGTTAAACTAGTAAAAGCCGACGTTAGAGCATTTCGCTAACACTGTAACTGATATCATATATAGTAATATATGAGTCATAGAACTGTTGATTGTTGTCGTCGCCCTCACGCCATGTAAAAATGCCAGCGTGATCTCAGGGAATTCCTCATTCTATTATCAGCTTCGCTGCTTTGACACGCCATTGTACACTCACTTGAATAATTTCTGGTGGTCACGACAGCAGTGAATGACCACCATTAATTTTTGGGAACACGCGACTTTTTCAATAACACGTCAACTTTAAGAATTCTTCAATTTTAACGCTAATTGGAAACTGTAGTTAGCAACAAGCTGCCCTAGCAGAAAATCTATAGCGTTAAATCCGGCCCCAGTCGGGCCCTAGCAGGGCCAACGTGGCCCTGATCAGGGCCTGACCAGAACCCAAATTGACGTCACAGATTCTCTACCGCGGCGAAGTCACAAAAAATCTCGTATTTTTTACTAGCATGTCAAACGAATCTCAACGTTTTTACAGTTGACGTAAGTGAGCTAACCAACAGACTTCAGCTGAGCTTTTTAGTTACCGTAACTATGATATAAGAAGGTCAAAGACCTAACTATGAAAATAGTTTCTGTAACTCGAGTAATATAGTTGACCTTCTATTCATCTTACAGGTACTAATTTCAGTTGTAATGGAAATAGCAAACAAGTTGCTCATTAAACTAATAAAGAAACACGTCACTGTGGCACAAGTGTCGGTATAATGCACATTATGCAGATAAATATAATAAATGTAACTAACTGACTTCAACTGAGCTTTTTAGTTACCGTAACTATTACATAAGAAGGTCAAAGACCTGACTATGAAAATAGTTTCTGTAACTCGAGTAATATAGTTGACCTATTCATCTTACAGGTACTAATTTCAGTTGTAATGGAAATAGCAAACAAGTTGTTCATTAAACTAATAAAGAAACACGTCACTGTGGCGCAAGTGTCGGTATAATGCACATTATGCAGATAAATATAATAAATGTAACTAACTGACTTCAACTGAGCTTTTTAGTTACCGTAACTATTACACAAGAAGGTCAAAGACCTGATTATGAAAATAGTTTCTGTAACTCGAGTAATATAGTTGACCTTCTATTCATCTTACAGGTACTAATTTCAGTTGAAATGAAAATAGCAAACGAGTTGTTCATTAAACTAATAAAGAAACACGTCACTGTGGCACAAGTGTCGGTATAATGCGACGTGCCTGACGTGTCACACCACGCGCGGTTTAGCGAACGGATGACGACGACCCTGGTTGGTTGGATATCGCGTGACGGTGTGCGTGGTGGCTCGCTAGATGCGTGACTCTGGGTCATGGCACTTTTTGAGAGCGAGCTACAGCGCCAGCAGAGTATCAGCAGCCGCGAAGAACGATCCACTCTGCGACATTTTCATTTCGCTCGAGCGTGGTTTACGGCGCATAAAGAAGCGCGAAATATTCAAACTCTTATGTCATTTGGTTTTTTGCCATTTTTCGTCCGTGGTAGAGATGGATATTTATGGCTGGATTATCACGAGAACGTGGTGGAAACATTGAAGCATAAGAAACCTATATAACATCCGGAAAAGTTATGCCTCATTCCGGTTATATTTATACTTGTCGTTAAGTGCATCTCCTTGTTTCTTTTGTGTACACTTTTCAGTGTGACAATGTGCAGTAGCGACAGACTGACTGGAATGCGTATTCAGGAATTACCTGTCTCGCGGGCTTAAGTCACCCATAAAGCTTTCTTCTCTTTTTTTAACCCTTCAACGAAAATATCTTATCTTCTCTTTTTTAATCCTTAAAAAAAAGATCTATTCTTTTAAAAAAAGATCTATTCTTCTCTTTAAAAAAAAAATATATATATTTATAAGAAAATATAAATCATTTTTGCGATGGTAAATTTGTGCAAGACGTAGGGATGACACCAGCTGTAGGTTGAGTCACTTTTTGATTGTCATGTTTTCTGTCTTTTTTCATTTTTCCATTGATGCTTTGCAATATTGTTACGGAGGTTTCGTTTCATGATCGATTGGGTATATTCTGGGCAATTTTCAACATCCTGTATGACTCCAGCTAGACATGGTATTAAATAACACAAAAATCGACCTCGGGGCAAGTTGAATCCAACAAGATTTGTTTCGTCTTGTCCCGACGTCCCCCACAGCATAATAACTAAATGACTTAATAAGCAGCCATGCACAGCAAAATCGTGGTAATCCCGACAACTGTGAAGTCACAACTGTTGCCTGCTAATTCTGGCGAGCATTTCCATAGTTGCATCAACTACTCAATAGTTGTACCTACAGTTGAAGTTAGTTGCGTCGGAATGTAGGAACTCGGCATTCTTTTTCCTACCCCTGCATTTGAAACTCGGCATTCTTTTTTTTGCACTTGTCTCGACGACTTCGGCGAACTGTGGTCCGTTTTAAGGTTCAACACAAAACATCGAGAGCGTGACAACTGCCGTGCGGTCTGGTTATAGTCATCGAGAGTCGTCTTTTAGAAATGGAAAGGCGGCGCAGGTGCAGTTTGCGCGCGTGTCGCAAAGGCCGGCAGCTTCTTTGTCGCGTTCCCGTCTCGTCTTCCCGGGCACGGAGAATCATTTCCACGAAGTCTCCAAGACGTTGACTCGGATCTCGGACGAACGAGCGTGATGACCGCGCGCGTGTGTTTTCAATGTCAAGCGATTGTAGCGCGGACGGCGCGTGCGATATCCGTAATGCGCCGTCCGTTTGCGGGCCAGAAAGATATTGACCACTCGAAGCATTTCGTGCGTCAGAGATGGGCGGGCCGGTGGGAATTTTGAGGTCGGTCGTTCAAGTGCAGATCGAAATACAAGTGGAAAAACCTTCGTTTCAGGCAAATACCCGAGATCCATGCGTTAAAAGTTGTCTGGCACCGCCGTAACGAACGAAACATCGTTCTAAACCTGTAATGACATATTTATTATGACGTTGAAGTTTGCATCGTTGGAATGCAACGAAATTCAGAAAAACGAATTTATTCAAGTCAACCCAAACGATGAAATTACGTATAAAAAATCATCATAGGAACTAATTGATATCAAGACTTTTTATACCTAATTTCATAATTTGGGTTAACTAGAATTTTTTTCCTTTTCTGAATTTCGTTGCATTCCAACGATGCAAACTTCAACATCATTATTTATTTGTATTTCAAAGACGCGGTTTGCTTGATTCAAAGACGCACGGCATCCGGTCCGCCAACGGTTGGCGCGGTCAAGTCAAATCAATGTTATGATCAAGTCAAGTCAAATCAGGAAGCTATTCGTTGCTGATATCACCGGATGGAAGTCATATGTGTGATGTTGAAGTTTGCATCGTTGGAATGTAACGAAATAAAAAAAAAAATTAATTGTAATTAACCTAAAATATAAAAATAGGTATAAAGTGACCATAGCAACCGAGGGCATGAAAAAAAAATAATTTTTTTCTTGTGCCCTTCATCATTTGGATTAATTACAATTCATGTTTTTTTTTCTGAATTTCGTTGCATTCTAACGATGCAAACTTCAACATCATTCATATGTAGGTTTCATGTAGGATTCTAAAGGTGCGCTTTTGAATGGGTGGTCTTTTGAAGGCGCAATGCTGAGATTAGCAATCAACAACGAATGCTTTTTCGGACATCATTAGCCTGAAAATGGAAACCAAGGTAGTGAACTTTAGTGTACTAAATGCTCACAAATGGACCCTTTGGTGTTGTCAGGGTTGGTTGAACGAGCCAAGTTATTGGTTAACATAACTAAGTACTGTAATACGTAACCAAGAACTTGGTCGATTTGGCCCATAATTTGGTTGATGAGATCATTCAAAGAAAACATAATATTAAATTGACGATATTATTTCAGTGACTTTGAAGAAATGTTTCATAGGATGAAATGTAGAATTTCCCTGAAAAGAAAATACAATATTAACACAACTACATTTCAGATATTTCAAAGAAATTTCATTGAATAAAGGAAACTTTTGCTCTCGTTGAAGCCGGAATCGCATCGATCTGCAATCCCGAGGCATTTTAGTCTCGATTGCTGACATTCCGAATCCGTCGGAATTGGACGAAAACAGCAGTGTTGACCGTTTTATTTTCTCTGCGGCAACACGGAACAACGCATTTCTTTGAGGGCGTCATATGGGAAAGGTCGGTGCATGGAACATCGGTCTATAATCACGAGTCAATGTATAGCGAGCTCGCGGAGCTCGTCGTGCCGTATAATCACCGGCAAAGTTGGACTCCGAAGGGGGTGGAACTTGGGGTATATTGAGCACTAAAGCGCGCCTCGGCGATGTCGTATATGCTTGCAAACAAATAGCTTAGTCCGTCGATTACCGCCTTAGTTTGCTGCTGCTGTTGCCGCCGCTGCTGCTGCTGCTGGTGCTGCTGCTGATGATGGGAGCGCAAGTTTGCTGAGCGTCCTTTAGCAGACTAACGCAGAGTGGGCGGGAGTGACAAGGTCGAGGTCCGATGTCGTTCAGCGGAACTCGGGGGCCACACGTGCCCCCCTCTTGCCCCTCCGCGGATTCCAACAGTGCCGTAATAAACGATTTCAAGAAATAACTTCCAGACAGCCTTTTATGTACTCAATTACGGGCGTGCCGTGAGCGCGATTACTGGGTCAATTTAAAAAACGTACGTCAGGACTATTTTCGTACGACTCGCTGACTTCATTGCAATCACGATCGCAAGTGACAAAAGGGTTTGCAGCATTCTGGATCATTTTGGAATGATTCATAACGTTGAAGTTTGCATCGTTGGAATGGGACGATGTTAAAAACAAAGTACTAATTCCATAACAATTTTAATGATTCACCCTCATTGGAGGGTCAAATCATTTTGTTTGGTCATTCTCGTTATAACGACATTTTGTAGCCAGTATAATCATTTTGGTTAATTAATATTTTATGATGTTGAAGTTTGCATAGTTGGAACGCAATGAAATTTGACAAAATTCCTTGTTATTAACCCATATGGTGAAAATAGGTATAAACAGTCACCATAGCAACTAAGGGCACGATTTTTTTTTTTTTTTTTAGTGCTCTTCATCATTTGGGTTAATTACAGTTAGTTTTTTTTTCTGAACTACGTTACATTCCAACGATGCAAACTTCACCATCATAATATTTTGTTGTTTATAATTTCGTTGCCTTGTAACGATGCAAACTTCAACGTCGTAATGATTCACAGCCTGAAGATTCAACTTAATTATGTGAAAAACTTGTATAATTGAAAGAAAATGATTGAGATATAGTTTTTAAAGATGGTACCTCATAATTCGCCCTGTCTGCAGGCATTGAGCCTATTAGAAACGTTGACCCAGGTCAGCAACCGATCCCCTCACTTGCTGCGCCCCCAGCCACGACTTTCCCTGCTGCATCGTATCCATCGCTATTCCGAGTTATCACTTCAGCGCTCATAGCGTCATAACGACGCAGTCTGCTCTCTGATTGGCCGTTACAACTTTGTGGACCAATCGGATAGCAGAATGTGTCGCAATAACACTGCAAGGGCCGAAGTGATAACTCGAAATAGGCCCGCTGGACGCAGCGTGTAAAAGGTATACATTGCGCGTGTCTGTATTCCAACATTGCGCCCGGACTTGTTTATTTTCAGCGAAATTACGGCAGCTGAACTCGAAACCTCGGGCTATCAATCGCTTTGGTTTAGAGGTAAACACGCGGGCCACGACACCGCGGTGTACTGAATTCGCTGCGGATGTTATATCTGATCGGAAATGTTGATTTTGATTTCAAAAGGTGAGATTAGAGAAAATGTTTAAATAATAATAATGAGGGTATTGAAGGTCTCGTTGGAGATATTATATCTATTGAGAAATGTTCTTTTTTATTTCAAAGTGTCAGATTGAAGAAAAAATTGGAACAGTTGTAGGACGAAACTGAAGGTTTCATTGAAGATATTATATCTGATCAGAAATGTAGATTTTTATTTAAAAGAGACTGAGATTGGAGAAAAAATTAGCGTCACGATATAAAAACGAAAAAAGTAGAAAATATGGATGATCTTGGAAGCTTCGAAAACATTTATTTAAAAAATAATAATAATAATATTTTTTAAAACTATGTTTAATATTATTTTTTAATAATATTAAAAAACAATCTAAAAAATAGTATAATTAGTGAATCTACAATTAATAACATTTTGCCATATTATTATTCAAAATCAATGTTCCTAGTATCCCCAATGATTTTATGCCTTTCAGAATTCCCGGAATTCCCCATCGCGATTTATTCAAATTAGAACCAAACCAAACCTTTTGACTCAGAATCTATTAAGTATTTTTAATAACGAATTCGTGAAATAAAAAATAAAGAACAGCCAGACCAGAATTTAAAACCCCGAAAGCGAGTAGAACTGCTGCAACACGAGCGAAGAAAAAAGGTCAGGATTCTATTATGAGAAGAATTCAGGGGCTCACTCGAAAAACGCGCCACTTAATTTATGTAATCCCTTGCGAGAGAGTCTAAAATTAATTATTAAAAGGGACGAGCCTGGAGGGCGATGAGGAGAAGTGGGGAGGGGGGGGGGGGGCCGGGGGATTTGGTTGTCCAGACGCATCGCACGAACGAACGAGATCAAAAGTTCTCCGCGGGGTAGGCGGATCATAAATAGAGGCAGAGGCGCAGTATACCCGCGAAACAGCAGGAGCTGCATCACGAAAGGCCGTTCGAGCGTCGGGGAGGTCACGCTCGGATGTCCGATGCACTTGTGTGTGAACTGCTCTTCCACGGGGCTGCAGGCCATTCCATGAATTCAAGCTCGGACGCGATCGTGGAATGCAGTCGACGTCCGTCTGGATCGGTGGGGTGAGGTGAGCGCGCGAGCGAGAAAAAAAGAGACACAGGGACAAAGAGCGAAGGAGTGAACGGGGGGGGGGGCAGCTCGGGAGGAGAAAATAGCGCGTGCGAGAGAACAAAACACAACGAAGAAGAGCGAAGTAAGAAGGAAGGCGAGTGAAAGGAACGAGTGAGAAGCCGGAGGCAGCGAAAAGAGCCTGTTAAAGGACATGTGTACTATATGTATATATATGGGGCATTCCATACCGATTCGACCTGGGTCTGACCCTCGACCTCAAGGATTTCGTCCGAGATTTCCTTTTTTTTTCTAACTTGAATTATTACATTTTTCGGAAAATATTGAAAATATTGAAAAAAATAAAAATATTGTTGGTCCGGATTTTAAACTCTGTAAAAATTCTCGAAAATGTAGTATCGGATAATAACATTTTTGAAGGTTAAACCCAGATTGGGCTGAGGTTTGCTTGTATTTTTTCGTAATTTCTTTTTACTTTTTTTTTCTTGAAAAACACCGAGAAAAATAGAAAGAAATCTTAGCCGAGTGGAGGTCAAAATAGCTAATGATCAAAGTAGCGAATGGCTAAAATAGCAAATTTCAAAATAATGGACGGTCTGAATCTAGAATAGCCATCATTACGAAATTCGCTATTTCAGTAATTCGCTATTTCAATTCCATTTTAATAAAGATGTGGGTAAAAATAGTAAATGATCAAAATAGCGAATGGCACAAATAGCGAATTTCATAATAGCCATTCTAGATTATGACGGTCATTATTCTGAAATTTGCTATTTCATCCATTCGCTATTTTGGCCAGCAGCTATTTTTACCCCCACTCAAAAAAATTGGAACTAATTGAAATAAAAAAATTAAAAAAAATATCCTTCTCTTTCAGAGTCCGGCCAACATCGCAAAAAAAAAATCGCGAAACAAATCCAAGATATCAGTGGTAGCCCCAGCTCGACCGAGCGTGGAACGCCCCATACACATATTCCGCATACTCGCTATAAGAAAGCGAGGATGGTTTCCGCACGGCTGCCGCGCGCGTCCTGACACGCTTATCCGCCGCATGAGCACTTTATGTAGTAACGCTGACGCGCATACATCGACGCGCATGCGTGTGGCGAAGGATGCGCGCGGCCGGCGAGGGAAAAAAAACGAAGGAAATAACAACGCGCGCGCGAGCGAGCGCGGCGATCGGGAGATTCGAGAGCTCGCGGCCGATCGCGTCCGGTCGAGTCCTGCAGCCGCGCTGCCGCAGGTGTGCGGCGCCGGGGCACGAGAGAATGCGCGAAGGAGGGAGGGAGAGGGGGGGGGGGACGACGACGAGAAAGAGCGAGACGCTTGCGACTCGCGCGCACGCCCATCTCGTCCTCCAATAGCGACGCTCTACGTCATCTCGTACGATGTAACGGAAAATACGTGCCCACGTGGTGCGAGGCCCGCGGGCCGGTGGCTCTCGCAGCGTTTCCTACTCTGATCTCTCGTCCTCTCTCTCTCTCTCTCTCTTTCTCTCTCTCTCTCTCTCGTCCTCTCTCTCTCTCTCTGACTCTCCCTCTGTCTCTCTCTCTATCCATTCTTGACAGAGTCACGCGAGCTATTTCGAGATTGCGCGTCGATCCTTGCTGCGTTCCTACGCGGACGAACGAGCCCCTCCTCCCCCCCTCCCCTCCTACCCCCGAACGTTCGAGAATTCTACGCGACCGAATTACACCGCGCCAAATCCGCTTATCAGCACGATCAGCCCCCCCGTGGCCTTGGAATAACCCCGAACGCGTCTCCTCGAATCGACGGAATTTTTCGGATTTTCATTAAATTCCCATTAATAATCAATGAGAGCGCAGAATTTTCCGCGTCGCGTCGAATTCGAAAGTCTCCGCGCAGGGAGACAATCGACGTTGTTTCCAGCCTCGTCATATGTAATTTTCGTGGAGCGATACGCAGTGGGAAAAAAATTATCGCTGTCTGGTTTATGAGGTTGAAGTTTGAATCGTTGGAATACAACGAAGTTCAGAAAAAATAATTAATTCTAATTAACCCAATTTTACCATTTCGGGAAACTAGAATTATTTTTTTTTAAGTTGTTTTTTTTTGCGTTGAAGTTTGCATCGCTGGAATGCAACGAAATTCAGAAAAAACAATTAATTCTAATTAACCCAACTTTATCCTTTGGGTTAATTAGAATTCTTTTTTTTTTAAATATCGTTGCATTCAACTGATGCAAACTTCAACATCATTCTGGTTTCCGGAATGGAAAAACCACGACTGCCACGTTTCATTTACATCGCACGAGGGTCAAGCAGCATCCAATTGCAACAACGGTTCGTAATTGTTGCCTGCTGCAGACGTGTTTTTTTTTCTTTCTCTCTTTTTTTTTGCGTCGATGCATAAAGTAGCGGCGCCTGTGGAGCTGATCGCGTAGGTCAGTAGCTGCCGTTTAGCCGTCTCGGGACGCGTGATATAATTGCTGCGTTGGATCGAGAAAACGTAAACAGTTTTGTCAGCCGAGGTAACGACGCAGAATATCGTGTGCTAAGAATGCACAACGTCGATGCTGCGCTCGCTCGTCTCGCCTTATGAGACACGACAATTTATTCCCGAGCGACAACATAAACAAACCATTTATGTCGCATCGTCCGACGTTTGTCGAGCGTTGCAGCGTCTTAGATCAACATCTCGCACGATGCGCAGGAAGAGCACGAATATTCTCTACGAGCTGCGTATTGTTATTCAGCAAGTTGGTTTCGCAAACAACGCAAATAATAAATACACGAAGACTCGTTCGGGCAACTTAGATTAATTAAAGTTTGCCGAACAACCTTGAAACGACACTCGGGACTAAATCAACACGGAATTTCCGATTACTCAGATGTTTTTTTCGTGCAAAAAAAACTTCTCGCCACTGTGAAACCATCAAATCGAAGAAAAATAATTAGCCACTGAAATTCATTTTACGCTCATTTTTCTGTTCTAAAAAAAATGGTTGAACTTCGATCTGATAGCTCGAATCGTTTCTCGAATTTTTAATTCGTTTCCACGATTCTTGGCTGATAAAATTTATTTCCAATTCCGCAGAGCCGATTTTTCTTATTATTTTAATAAGAATCCCGTGTAAAAAAAAAAAGTTTGAACTTCGATCTGATAGGTCGAATCGTTTCTCGAATTTTTTATCCACATTTCCTGCATTCTTGGCTGATAACATTTATTTCACATTCCACAAAGCCGATTATTATTATTATTTCAATAAGAACGTCGTCGACCCTCGCGATTTTCCTGCACCGAAAATCCTTCGCACAACGCCGGATGTTTGATAACGGAAAATCACGCCGGCCACGCGGTTCCCACGCTCCCCACACGACTCGACTCGAGTCTCAACCGTCGCCGCACAAACCTGCGGTTACACTGCCTAAAACTTAAAAAAAATGTAATACTCACAGGAATAGAAGGCGGTCATGAATATCGCGAACCAGGAAAGTTGCTTTTCCGCGGGCTTCCTCATTTTTGCTTCTTCTTTCTTCGGTGTTGCAAAAAAGAAAAATAAAACTTGAACTTCTTGCGATTGTCGAGCCGCTTATGTCGTCACAAAAAACTGGGATCTAAATCTTCCTCTTTTCTTCGGGTCGTATCAACGAGGAAGATCACTGATTAAAAAAAAAAGTCGCTAATTCACTTTCTCGAGACTTTGCACGTCGCGGCTGATTCGCTTCTTGCGGTTTTCGATAAAAATCAACAAGTGTTTTCGCGAATTTTATCGAAACTCAGTCGTGGATTTTTTTAGCCTTTGGGAGATTTTAGCTGATGATACGAGATTCTTGTTGTCACCCGAGCGTTCGTTACTAACAGACTGTAGTCAGTAATACAACTCGGATCGCGCGTAGAGAGCCGGCTGATCCCCGAGAAGCGTTGAATAATGCGCGTTACTTACTCGGCGACCGGCTTACTCGCGACTGAGCTCGACCGCTCGCTTTTTGGCGGCACTCGGCGCTTTGAAGGCAGACGCCCCGTGCGCATGCGCGCACCGCTCACGCCATCCTCCCCCCTTGCCCCTCCCACCCCCTCCTCGTGCCCCTCGCGCGCACCGGTGTCTCGCGATCGGAACGCGCTTTGCGGCTATCCCACTCCGTATTTTTGCCACTCCGTCGCTCCTTCGTGCCGCGCGCGTTAGCCGTATCGCTTCTCCTTCGTTCTCGGGACGCCAGGTTCTCCCCTCTCGCTCGCCTCTCTCGCCGTACCGAGAGACCGCAACTTTGTTGCCTGGCCAGAGAGATTTCGCCGAACGCTAGAGTGAGAGAGAAGAAGCATACGGAATATAGGAAAGGAAGGAGATCGCGATGGGAATCGAGTTTATTAATAATTCTGCCCTGCAATGAGTCATGAAGAAAGAAAAGATTTGTTTTTTTAAAGCCCTATGTGAGAAGGCAACGTTGTTGCCTGGCGAGAGATTTCGCCGAACGCTAGAGAGAGAGAGAGAGAGATGAAGCATATTGAATACAGAAAAGCAAGGAGATCGTGATGGGAATCGAGTTTATTAATAATTCTGCCCTGCAATGAGTCATGAAGAAAGAAAAGATTTGTTTTTTTAAAGCCCTATGTGAGAAGGCAACGTTGTTGCCTGGCGAGAGATTTTGCCGAACGCTAGAAAGAGAGAGAGAGAGAGAGATGAAGCATACGGGATACAGAGAAGGAAGGAGATCGCGATGGGAATCGAGTTTATTAATAATTCTGCCCTGCAATAAGTCACGAAGAAAGAAAAGATTTTTTTTTTAAAGCCCTATGTGAGAAGGCAACGTTGTTGCCTGGCGAGAGATTTTGCCGAACGCTAGAGAGAGAGAGAGAGAGAGAGAGATGAAGCATACGGGATACAGAGAAGGAAGGAGATCGCGATGGGAATCGAGTTTATTAATAATTCTGCCCTGCAATGAGTCATGAAGAAAGAAAAGATTTTTTTTTTAAAGCCCTATGTGAGAAGGCAACGTTGTTGCCTGGCGAGAGATTTTGCCGAACGCTAGAGAGAGAGAGAGAGAGAGAGATGAAGCATATTGAATACAGAAAAGGAAGGAGATCGCGATGGGAATCGAGTTTATTAATAATTCTGCCCTGCAATGAGTCATGAAGAAAGAAAAGTTTTTTTTTTTAAGCCCTATGTGAGAAGGCAACGTTGTTGTCTGGTGAGAGATTTCGCCGAACGCTAGAGAGAGAGGGAAGAAGCATATCGAGTTTATTAATAATTCTGCCCTGCAATGAGTCATGAAGAAAGAAAAGATTTGGTTTAATAAGCCCTACGTGAGAACGCAACGTTGTTGCCTGGCGAGACGCAAGAGACAGAGAAAGAGAGGGAGAGAAAGGGAATTATAGAGGTGATAGAGAAAGACAGAGAGAAAAGGGAAATTATAGAGATGATAGAGAGAAGCAGAGAGAGGGAAAGGGAATTTATAGAGAAGATAGAGAGAAGCAGAGAGAGGGAAAGGGAATTATAGAAATGATATGGAGATACTTTTATTAAGAAGCTAATGGGATTTTTTCAAATTTTTATTTCCTATATTGACAAAAATAAAAAGAGAGAGAGAAAAGGCTTAAAAGATACAGAAAAAGAAAGAGACAGCGATAAGAATTGAATTAATTAATAATTCTGCCCTACAATATTTAATGAAAAAAAAACCAGGATTTCATTTAAAAAGCCCTCGTCCTTCGCACGCGGTTCGCACGCACCTCCGCCAAATATCCAATTTCCTTCGTATCACGTAGACCCACGACAATAAACTCTCCTCTCTTTCTCTTTTATGCGGCTCACGCGACGGCCCCGCCTCGCCTCGCTTCGGACCAGCGCGCGAGCGGCGAGTTCTTGATTCTCTTTTGGTGTCGGGCAGAGCGCGCGCCAACGCGAACTCGCCTGTCTCGCTCTCTCTCGTCTCGTCCCTTCGCCGCGCTACGCGATCCGGCGCTCTGGTCAATATAGAGTTGCTTCAGCGCGACGACGTCCGTAACAGTAGCAGTGATTGCGGATTATTCAGAGTCACTCGACGAAGGTACGAATGACCGTTTGAATAAGAAAAATAATCATGATAATTGATAATCGTAATGGAATTTTTTTTTACAGGAAAAAAGCGGCGAAAACGCTTCAAACTGCCCCAAAAAATAGGCCTTGGATCTTTTATTCCCATCCGTAGTTGTAATGGTGTTTATTCCATTTAGTTTTATATTTAATATGCATTTAATGCCATCTCAATAAACAAAAAAGGGATTGCGAAAAAAAATAAGTGTGTTTCATCTTTCTTTTTTTTTGTGTTAATATTTCAAACCTCATAAAAAAATAGGCCTTGGATCTTTCCTTTCCAACTTTAATTTTAATAATGTTTATTCCACTTATTTTTATATTTAACATGTACTTAACACCGTCTCAATAAACAAGAAAAAGTGATTTCGAAAAAAAATGTTTGTGTTTCATCTTTCTTCTTTTTTTGTGTTAACACTTCAAACCTCCCCAAAAAATAGTCCTTGGATCTTCAATTTCCAACTCTAGTTTTAATAGCGTTTTATCCACTTAGTTTTATATTTAACGTGTGTCGCCATCTCAGCAAACAAAAAAGTGACTACGAAAAAAAATTGTATGCGCTTCATCTTTCTTCTTTTTTCGTGTTAACACTTCAGCCTCCCCCAAAAAATAGGCCTTGGATTTTTTACGTTCATCGTCAGTTTTAACAGTGTTTCTTCTATTTAGTTTTATATTCAACATGAATCGACGTCTCAATAAACATAAAAATAAATTATTACAGTTAATTTTTTTTTGTTTTTTTTTCACTTTATCTATGTAGTACCTGCTGACACAGATACGGAATAATCTTGCCCCGGCAATAATTCGCGGTATATCATTTTTCAGTTGTCCGACGAATTGTGCATACTCAGAGCTGTGCGATATCATCGCGCGATGTTATCTTTCCAATAGTCATAAGGAAAGCTTCCACGAGGTGTTGACAGTCGTTATGAGACAACGAGACGACGGCTCGTACGATTGGCTGTGCATCTGGCGACGTGGCCTCGGTTACACGTCAGGCCGATGTACTCACACACGTATGGCGTGTGGCTCTGTGGCCGTACGTCCCATTTGTCGCTGCCTTCTGGCTCGGTGATTCGGACGAAGGAGGAAGACACACGGAAAAAACGCGCGTGATCCCGGTTTTCGAGTTTCGATCCGTGGGCTGCCGAGGAAAAAAAAATTACCTCCTTTATATCGACGAAGCAGCAGACATGAACGGAAGGTTTGTGATTGCATCAAAAATTGCTACTTACGGCTGCAAAATATTCTATGGAACAGAATTGTAAATCCTCATTAGTTTAGGACATAAATGTTACAGTGCGTTTTTAATGTCTTGTAGGTGAGAAGCTAATGGGATTTTTTCCAAATTTTTATTCCCGATATTGACAAAAATAAAAATTGTTACAAAATGTGATGAAATGTTTCTACAAAAAGTATAACGTAAAATGTAGATTAGTTAAGCCCCAGAGCAGGGTAGAGATAAATAATAGCATGTACTTAATATACACGAAACAATGTAACAAGACATATATGAATAAAGAAACATTTAAAAGTAAATTAAAAGTTTCGCAGGTGTGATTTAATCATAATAACCTGCGGCTTTTATCAAATGACGTGTGAACTTTTGAATAGCCGCATAAATACCTCATTTAAAATTTAAAAAAATTGCGAGCAATTGCGAAAAAAATGGAAGATGGACGGCCGTCCATTACTTTTGTAATGCATTAAAACCACGTGTCTCCATTTTTTTTTTTTTTTTCAGGAAAATCAGCATGACATTTTATTGATAATAAATATTCTTCGCAGCCACGAAAACATATCCACGTTACATTATAATTCCTCCTTGTTACTATTTTTAATTAATAATTACGAAATCAATTGTATCCTAAACTTTGTTTCTAAAATATTCGTCTAATTATTCCGACAAACTTCCCACCCAAAACGAACGTACAAATGACCTCCCACATTGCCTTGCATTACCCAGCAAATTATAAAAGTACTGCGGAAAATAACTAAACAAACTCGTACCACCATCCAAGCAACGACTGATTGAGTGGAGGGAAAGTACATGACGTACTTTCATAATGCATTAATGCATTAAAACCACGTGTTTCCATTTTTTTCAGCAAAATCAGCATGACATTTTATTGATAATAAATATTCTTCGCACCCACGAAAACATATCCACGTTACATTGTAATTCCTCCTTGTTACTATTTTTAATTAATAATTACGAAACCAATTGTATCCTAAACGTTGCTTCTAAAATATTCGTCTAATTATTCCGACAAACTTCCCACCCAAAACGAACGTACAAATGACCTCCCACATTGCCTTGCATTACCTAGCAAATTATAAAAGTACTGCGGAAAATAACTAAACAAACTCGTACCACCATCCAAGCAACGACTGATTGAGTGGAGGGAAAGTACGTGACGCTGGCGCGAGAGGGAAGGGGGAGGTCCATACGAAGCAAAAGGAGCTCCGCGACTCCGCGAAGCTCTCAGACGATGACGCACGCCGGGACGCGTAAAACACCCACTCGTTGCATCCGACGTCGCATACTCTCTATTTATCAATGAAGCCACGAGCGTCATCGTGTTCCCTCCCAGCCGCCGGTGCGCTTCATTTTATTCTATTTTATTTCGCATATATTCCACACACCGCGCGATTCCCACGGCTGCGAATATTATGTTAGCGAGACGTGCGCGACGGCGTATTTTCCACCACGTAGCTTCATCGAATACAAATACGGAAGGCGGTTTCCGATATTGTGTAAAGTTTGGATCCTTTTTTCTTTTTTTCTTTTCTTTTTTTTTCGCGTCACTCCGAGAAGCCGATCGTGACGCCCGGTGCGCCGCGAATATATGCAAGACTATTCGGCGCTGACGCGCGCTACACTCGATTATTCCGGACTTATACGTAACACACATTGATAACAGACGTACACACAGCGCGCACGTTGATAAGAGAGCGACGCGGCGAGGAGGCAGAGCGTAGGATTCCTATGTACGAACTCTGTAAGCAGATTACGCTCGTCGTCGACGACGACGACGACGACGACGACGACGTCTTGGGGACGGGCGAGAGAGTCCCGGAGAGAGTTCTCAGCCCCCGCAGGAGACAAGTTACTCTCTCTCGTGTGTACCACCTACAAGTCGCGAGTTTGTTTCGTCTTCTGGCGTACGCGAGCCCAAGTAAAGGCTCTAACTTTGTCGCAGGCGAAAGGCGCCCGAGCAACGCTGCGCACGCGATCGACTTACGCGGAATTCAAGAATCGAAAAAATTGCTTCTTACATCTTGTTTCGCCGATACTCATTTTGCGCACGTCCTAAGCAAGGTGAAGACTTGCAGGAATTTCAGGGAGCGTCAGGGCGGTACAGTCGAGTACATCGTGTGTTGGATTGGGAAGAATATTTTTGATAGGGGAAGGTGGGGCAAAATGCGACAGACGATCAGAAAACGAATAACACGACAATAATACTTATATCGAAAATTCGAGGTATTTTAGACACTGATTTTTTTCTCCCCATATTGTTCGATGTTGAGGTTGGTTTCCCCATATTTTTCGATGTCCAGGTTGGTTTCTCCATAGTTTTCGATGTCCACGTTGATTTCTCCATGGTTTCCGATGTCCGGGTTGATTTTTGCATAGTTTCCGATGTCCAGGTTGATTTCTCCATAGTTTTCAATGTCCAGGTTAATTTCTCAATAATTTTTGATGACCAGGTTGATTTCTCCATGGTTTTCGATGTCCAGGTTTATTTCTCCATAGTTTTTTATGTCCAGGTTTATTTCTCCATAGTTTTTGATGTCCAGGTTGATTTCTCCATAGTTTTCGATGTCCAGGTTTATTTCTCCATAGTTTTCGATGTCCAGGTTGATTTCTCCATATTTTTCGATGTCCAGGTTGATTTCTCCATAGTTTTCGATGTCCAGGTTGATTTCTCCATAGTTATCGATGTCCAGGTTTATTTCTCCATAGTTTTCGATGTCCAGGTTGATTTTTGCATAGTTTCCGATGTCCAGGTTGATTTCTCCATAGTTTTCAATGTCGAGGTTAATTTCTCAATAGTTTCCGATGACCAGGTTGATTTCTCCATGGTTTTCGATGTCCAGGTTGTTTTCTCCATAGTTTTCGATGTCCAGGTTGTTTTCTCCATAGTTTTCGATGTCCAGGTTGATTTCTCCATAGTTTTTGACATCTAAGTTGATTTCTTCATAGTTCTTGACATCCAAGTTGATTTCTCCATGGTTTTCGGGGGGTTTACGTGAAAAGTTCGTCTCGTACGGCCGAGACTCTCAGACCGAGACCCAGTTCATTTGTCCTCGGCAACCTTGACAGTTCAGGCAAATATCGCGTGTCTGAATCTCGAAGCAAAAAACGGTTATCTTGTTTTAGAAGTTCGAAACGGATTTGTCGGCGCCTCAGCGCCCGTTGTCAAATGGTTACGTTCAAATCTTCGTACATGGTTGACGTGACTGTACCACCGTTATCTCCTTGAATCCTGTTGACATAAAAAGGGACGATTTTTTCTCTTTTTTATTTCCAATTTTGTTTATAAAAGAAAATTTCATTTGTCTCCCGATAAATTTTCTCTCCCTCGCCGTTGCTTTTCCGTCTGCGATTGAGAGCCAGTACGCTTCTCAGAGTCGCCCGCAATACTGTACGTATTTGGCAAGCTTCTCACTATGTGTATATCCTATTTGCTGGCCTCCCTCTGTCTCTGTCTCTATCTCTCCCTCTCTCTGCCTTCTCAAACGTGAAAAGTCGAAAGGAAAGCTGCGAACGAAATCTTTGGAGCTCGGCGTCGCGACGCCGTGCATACTGTGTCGCATTCGCCAAGGCTGCTGGGCTCGCCTCCATGGCGTTATATAGCTGCGGCACGCCTCGCCATGCGCGCTCTACGTGTATGGAAATCGGAATATCATTTTTCCCCACTTTATTCTATTCCGCCGGAAATGCAACTCGGATATCGAATATGGAGAGCGACAAACAGAAACCCAATGGAGAAGTCCTTTCGTTACCCCGTCTGGTCAATTTATTTTTTTACACAAGTCGTCGTGTATCCGTAACTTTTTTTTTTTTTTTTGCTGGAAGATATTTCTACGCAGTAACAACATTTGTAGTGAACATAGTTATGCTATGATATATTTGTATCTACATTGGGGTTGATTTTTTGGATTTTTTATTCGCTTCTTTGACTAAAAGTCAAATTTTATTACAAGTAGTTGTTACAGGTATTTTAAATTCTATTATATTCCATATTTTTAATATATTCTATATTAAATTATTTTAGAATATTAAATTAGAATAAATATATTGTATATTTTAAATATATTCTACATTTTAAATGAATTAAAATTTAAATTCTATTTCAAATAACCGTAACAAATGCTTGAAATAAAATTACCGCAAAACAAATGTGAAACGAATGTTTGTAAGTTGGATTTATTTGGAATTTAAATCGCATGAATTCTCCCCTATAATAATATTTGGTAGTAAAATGACTCTGCTCGAGTCGAAAAATTGATTAGGAATGATCGTTGGTGGTCTGGCGTAATACGCGTATCAAATGACTATCGCGGAGTAAAAATATTGTCGGCTATACCGAGAAGAGTATCTCGATCTCATTCTCACTGTGTTCCATAATTCGCGTGTAAACTGCACCGCGTATTAATTCGTAGAATAGCAATTTATTTCATAATTAATTAATTCATTCTATATAATGAAAATACCGGCGGATTCAATTATAGTCCAATTAAAATTGTAATTAAATAAGTTTTATCCCGAGCGATTAAAAATATCAACCTCGTAATTTCAGGGAATTTCCGAGTGGATGACAAATAACGCATTACTCAAATCACTGATGCCCACGTACTAAATTATTGAGCTGAGTATTATCGGATTACAGACATTGAAACGAAACAAAATCGATGTAGGTCATTTACGTGATCGACCAACTGAACGTAAAAATGTAAAATTATTTCGGCTTTATTAAACATTTTAATATTGATGACAATTGCCGTAATAATTCACTGAATAATGATGATTAAATTATACCGCAATAAAAACAAAACAGATATATTACAATTTAATTACAGTTCAAAATTCTATACAGACTCCGATGAATAAAATTATCACATTCATGTTAAGCAAAACAATATTTTTGCTACCTAAAAATAATTTTTCGTCTATTGAAAATAGACAACAAAAAAATCTCCTATCAAAGAACATTAAATATTTTATTTTCCTCACTGTGAATATCACGTTTTATTCATCATTAATTTCGTCCTGCCAATCGACTACTCGTGTCTTTCTATATTTTATACGACAATTCCATGCATAATGTCTCACGTCGAGAAGTTCCGACTGACTGAACCTCGTCATGTGGTTTATCTTAATGATAGCCATTCGCAAGTTAGCTGCAGAAGGGTTGTCATTAACCGTGACAGTATTAAGGTGGAAATGCTACACCTCCCGTGAGATACGGGACAGCATTATTATCAGAGACTTCTCGGTTGATTGGAGATTTGAGGGAAAAGCTGCTAAAGTGCACCAGAAACTAGCGGGTTTCAGCATTGGCGAAATGTTCTGGGTTGAGACCCTCTCGTAAATTCCTCACCCAACTCGAAATAACGACGTCCCTGTTGACTCATATAAAATATAATGCACACACATGACATCTGCGGAATTCGACTTAACGAATGCCAGATACGTGGCACACTTTACGCGCGTAATACACGTTGGAATAATGACCGGGGTTGCTTGGAACACATTTTTATTGGCATTTATTGTTTAATATTGCTTTGAAGATTCGCAATTTTGTTACGAAGGTTGTGCAATCGATTGGGTGTATTCTGTCCAATTTTGCATAAAATAAGCCTATGTAGAATAGAATTTCATAAGATAGGGTAGAAGTACCATTTGTGGCCACTGTACCGTTTGTGACCATTTTCACTGGAATTAATTTGAAATATTTGTTTTTCCATATTCGAATGCTGATACCTCGAAAGTATTCATACAAATTGATAAGATTGCCAAGCCCATTTTTGTTTTATTTAATAAAATAAGCAATTAAATCCTTTTAATCTTGGTGGCCACAATGGGACTAAAGGTGGCCAAAACCGGTACTTCTACCCTAAGCCTTTTTATGTTCCAGCCTGTTCCAATGTGTCCCAGCGATTAATCTTTGATTCATTGCGCAGCTTCTCGACGTAAAAGGCATAAAACGATTTCCAATAAAGCTTCAATTGTAGGTAGAATAATTTGCTTTACAGGTGAATAAATTTCAAGGTGCCTCCTTTGCAATGGTCGTTTGTTTCAACCAGCCCCGGTCACCCCTATGCGATTTTAATGCGCCATATTAAAAACGCTGCATTTTTATCCGTACCGATTACGTTCATAAACGGATTAATGTCTGCCGTACAGAATGGCGATTATGAATCATTAGTGGAATTACACATCCTTTCCGTATCGACGTCTGGTCAGAGAGCCCGATAATAGCTGTGTCGGCTCTATAATGGTTCAGACGAGTTTTTCTTTTCAGTTAAATTGATATTCACCCAGAGAAAAATATTCTTGAAAGAATCGTCCGTTCCGTTCTATCAGGAATATTTTCTCCCCGTAGGGGGAGAACCGTGATTATTGCACCTCGCAAAGAAAATTATTTGTACATATATTTGTACACCGGAGGAAATTTCTTCGCCCAATGACAAACGCTTATATGGCTGTTCCACTCGCACCTAACCTCACTTTTTGGTTTTTCGGTCTTCCTGATAAAACGGCTTATAGTTTCGGGAAGCCAAAAGCTCACCCGAATTGTACCATCCTTCCGCATATTCTCTCCAAATGCAAGCCCAATTTGTGGAGTTATTTGCGAGAAAATAGCTTTTAAAATGTTGAAGTGGCAGCGCTACTTCCTAGTCCTCACCTGAAATTTTTGAGACCTGTTTTTTCTCAAACTACTAGACAGATTGCGCTTAGATTTTCAGAGAATGTGCAGAGGCATTGCAGAAATGGGCTAAGCTTCAGGCTGCTCGATACCCAAAGTCGTTCGTTTAAGGGAATCGATAAACCAATATGTGAAGTTAGGTGCGAGACAAACGGGGCTGTAGACGTTTGATATTCCGTGGCGAAATTCCCACGGCTGTATCGTTGCCACATAATATCCCAAATAAAGACCAATCCGTCCATGATCGGTTATCGCAATGCTGAAAATGGAAACTGCTCCACCAGTATCATTGCTTCAATCACGTCGATTCTCTCATATCTAGAAGGATCATTTTGTTCTCGGCCTAATATAGTATACGTTTATTTCAAGAATATCTTCCTCCGGGTGTTATATTTCGATAATAGCATTTATCGGGAATACTTCAGGTGCACAACGACAGGTGCAAAATATCGTGCTGCCTGCCGTGGCCGAACGATTTATTATTTAAAGCTTTATTTTCATATTTTTTTTTTCTGCAATTATGATTTTTTTTCCATTACTGCAAGTGGAGTGCAGTGACAGCGACGAGGCAAAATGGGCATATTGTATTAACGGCGAATTATTGAAAACCCGGCGTTGTGTTTCAGCCTCGATCACTCGAGGCTGGTGTATTTCCACTCCTCCTATCCTCCCTGCTATTCTCCAAAAATGTTCAGTGTATTGATCGGTATTTTGTTCAGTGCATTGACACGCTCGATTATATTGAAACGATGCTATTTTATTTATTTCCTCCTCGGTCGCTGGCGAGTCTGGTGCTGCAGACTTATATTTTGAAAAAAAAAAAGAAAAAAAAAATGTCTGAGGTCGATTTTGGCAATTTTCGTTCCGGAGCCGAATCTACGATTCCTGACAGAAAAATCGTCGTCAAAAAATATTTCTTTCAAAATCGATTAAAAAAGGTTGATAACCAGTGTTTCCAGGTGTAGAATATGCGACTTAAGAACGATGGTATAGGTTAAAAGTCGATATTTTGAAGAAAAAAAAAATCTGAGATCGTTTTTGGCGAAAAGTTTTTCAAAATCAAATGAATGAATGTTTGTTTCGAGGAAACAAACATTTGATTGATTCAGACGAAAAAAATGTAAATTTGACCCGATAATCGGTTGAGTTCCACTCTCAGCGCCGAACAAATATTCCTTCGTTGGGCGTTTAGATATTTATTTCGCCGCCCGCAAACACCACATTTATAGTTGTATGAAACAATTTTCGTTTCAACTGCATTATTTCCCACTGTACCCACAATTTTCCATTGACTTCTCCTTGCACATTTTACGTAGTCCAATATATATTTACGCCATAAAGGAGGCGAAAACCCACCGTAAATACGTTGCAGGAGGAGAGGTAGAGGTGATAAACGTATCGGCGCGTATCGAAACTAATAAAGAATTAAATGAAACAAATAACCATGAACGAGCTCGTGGTGTACTGTCGAACGGCGGGTTTTACGCAGGGAGGGAGGGGGTGGGAGGGGGGGACGAAGGGCAAGCCAAGCCCTTATTTTTCCACCCGACGCAAACGTTACAGCGATCGGCCATTCGAGGTACGACGAAAAAATAGTTATTGGCATATTTCTATCTCGTTCTGCTCGGTTCGTTTCATCCGGCCGCTCGCTCTTGGATGACTGGCGACTATATCGCTGCACACCCAGCTCGCATCCCGCCGCTGCTCTCAAAGCACGACGCCTGCTACCCTCCCCGTGCACCGAGCAAACTCTGCGGGAAAACGAAACTCATAAAGTTTTACGGTCTTGCAGGAGCAGCGGCATCGAGGCCTGCTTGAGTCTCTGTGCTTCGTTCGGGGCAAAAGCGTCGAGTGAGCGAGCGTCGTTTCTACCCTGATCATAGTCGGGGGCAGCAGGGTAGACTTTCTGAAAACGCTGCTCCATAGGTACCGGAGCCGATGCTACGTACCGAACTCGAATATCTTCGCGAACATGTTGATATTACTTTTCGGTTATTTTGCCCTCGATTTTCGACGCTTGATTTGGTTTGTTTTTTAATTGATCGTTGGGCTTCACGTTCATTAGTTTGTTCATCTGTAAAAAGCTCGTTTATGTCGATAGTTTATTTGGTCACACGTTTTTTGTGTGTGGATTTGTATTGAGAGAAAGGTAATAAAATTGATGGAATATTTTGCTCAATAGGTATTTATATGATATTTGCACTTAATCGATTTTCTAATTGATCGTTATAAGTTTATTTTTTAATTGATCGTTGTGTTTCACGTTCATTAGTTTGTTCGTCTGTAAAAAGCTCGTTTTTGTCGATACTTCATTTCGTCACGTTTTTTGTGTGGATTTATATTGAGAGAAAAGATAATAAAGTTGATGGAATATTTTGCCCAACGGCTATTACCACACTTACTTGTTTTCTCTCTAATTTACGAAAATTTTTTGTTTGGCACACAATTTGCGATAAAAAATAACATCTATATTTCGAGAATTCTAACTTAGGAAATACCCTCCATAATTCGTTTATCTTCCTGCGGATCCTGTTTTTAATTGCAGGTCTCCTTTTATAATCATACTAGGGTAATCACACGCGCTGGCACGCGTGCCAGAAAAACGTTTTGCCAAAATCGACCTTAGAAATTTTTTTTTTCTTCAAAATATCGACTTTTAACCTATACCATCATTCTCAAGTCGTATATTCTACCCCTGAAAACACTGGTTATTAACCTTTTTTAATCGATTTTGAAAAAAATATTTTTTTGGCGACGAAAAAAATATTTTTTCTGTCAGAAATCGCAGATCCGGCTCGAGACCGAAAATCGAACCCAATTTTTTTTCTTTTCAAAATATCGACTTTTAACCTATACCATCATTCTCAAGTCGTATATTCTACCCCTGAAAACACTGGTTATTAACCTTTTTTAATCGATTTTGAAAAAAATATTTTTTTGGCGACGAAAAAAACATTTTTTCTGTCAGAAATCGTAGATTCAGCTCCGGACCGAAAATCGACCCCAATTTTTTTTCTTTTCAAAATATCGACTTTTAACCTATACCATCATTCTCAAGTCGTATATTCTACCCCTGAAAACACTGGTTATTAACCTTTTTTAATCGATTTTGAAAAAAATATTTTGTTGGCGACGAAAAAAACATTTTTTCTGTCAGAAATCGTAGATTCGGCTCCGGACCGAAAATCGACCCCAATTTTTTTTCTTTTCAAAATATCGACTTTTAACCTATTCCATCATTCTCAAGTCGTATATTCTACCCCTGAAAACACTGGTTATTAACCTTTTTTAATCGATTTTGAAAAAAATATTTTTTGGCGACGAAAAAAATATTTTTTCTGTCAGAAATCGCAGATCCGGCTCGAGACCGAAAATCGACCCCAATTTTTTTTCTTTTCAAAATATCGACTTTTAACCTATACCATCATTCTCAAGTCGTATATTCTACCCCTGAAAACACTGGTTATTAACCTTTTTTAATCGATTTTGAAAAAAATATTTTTTGGCGACGAAAAAAATATTTTTTCTGTCAGAAATCGTAGATTCGGCTCCGGACTGAAAATCAACTCCAATTTTTTTTCTTTTCAAAATATCAACTTTTAACCTATACCATCATTCTCAAGTCGCATATTCTACCCCCGAAAACACTGGTTATTAACCTTTTTTAATCGATTTTGAAAAAAAATATTTTTTTGGCGACGACAAAAACATTTTTTCTGTCAGAAATCGTAGATTCGGCTCCGGACCGAAAATCGACCCCAATTTTTTTTCTTTTCAAAATATCGACTTTTAACCTATACCATCATTCTCAAGTCGTATATTCTACCCCTGAAAACACTGGTTATTAACCTTTTTTAATCGATTTTGAAAAAAATATTTTTTGGCGACGAAAAAAATATTTTTTCTGTCAGAAATCGTAGATTCGGCTCCGGACTGAAAATCAACTCCAATTTTTTTTCTTTTCAAAATATCGACTTTTAACCTATACCATCATTCTCAAGTCGTATATTCTACCCCTGAAAACACTGGTTATTAACCTTTTTTAATCAATTTTGAAAAAAATATTTTTTGGCGACGAAAAAAATATTTTTTCTGTCAGAAATCGTAGATTCGGCTCCGGACCGAAAATCGACCCCAATTTTTTTTCTTTTCAAAATATCAACTTTTAACCTATACCATCATTCTCAAGTCGCATATTCTACCCCCGAAAACACTGGTTATTAACCTTTTTTAATCGATTTTGAAAAAAATATTTTTTTGGCGACGAAAAAAACATTTTTTCTGTCAGAAATCGTAGATTCGGCTCCGGACCGAAAATCGACCCCAATTTTTTTCTTTTCAAAATATCAACTTTTAACCTATACCATCATTCTCAAGTCGCATATTCTACCCCCGAAAACACTGGTTATTAACCTTTTTTAATCGATTTTGAAAAAAATATTTTTTTGGCGGCGAAAAAAATATTTTTTCTGTCAGAAATCGTAGATCCGGCTCCCGACCGAAAATCGCTAAAGTCGACCTCGGAAATTCTTATTTCAAAATATCACATATAATAGCTTAATCAATTTTGCGCTGCTGCGCTCTTATAAAGCTTTAAAACGTTACGGGTGCTGCCCCGCCTGTCCTCTTATGAAATTTTTCAAATTTGACACCAAACTGATTTTGTTTATCACGGACTTTCCTGGCAACCAATCACAGCTCTAATAGTTTGCTAACAATGCTTTCCGTTACTCATGAACTTTTTAAAAGAGGGATCTTTATATTCCTTTCACGAAAAGTTAACACAATTTCGATCTTACATTTCTACACACAATTTGCAATAACAATGACGTCTATATTTCGAGAATTCTAACTTACAAAATACCCTCTATAATTCTTCACCTTTCTGCAGATCCTATTTTTTATTGCAGGTCTCCTGTTGTAATCATCTTTATATTCCTTTCACGAAAAGTTAACTCAATTTTAACCTTTCATTTCTACACACAATTCGCGATAAAAAATGATGTCTCTATTTCGAGAACTCCAGCTTAGAAAACGCCTATTCTGTAATTCGTTTATTTTCCTGCGGATCCTTTTTTTAATTTCAGGTCTCCTTTTGTAATCATGTCTTTATATATTCATTTCATGGAAAATTAACTCAATTTGGATCTTATATTTCTACACACAATTTGCGATAAAAAAATAACGTCTATATTTCGAGAATTCTAACTTAGAAAATACCTTCTATAATTCGTTTACCTTCCTGCGGATCCTGCGTTTAATTGCAGGTTTCCTATCATAGCTTTTCGTGGAACTCCCATAATATCGCCCAACCAGTATCTGCTCTTCCGCATCACGAAACTCTCGCGGATCCTCGTCATGTCCTACGTCTCGATTCTCATACGGCTTGTATTTATTACTTCGAAGAATGACAGGAATGTAGGAGGCGTTTCGACCACACGGGATCTCCGAGCAGGCGTTGCTCCCCTCCCGAAATCACGCCACCAGCGCGATGAGCCACGCGGTTGCACGCCACCGCCTTTCCCTGCCAACACGTCTTCCACCTTCCACGCGCGAGTTGCGTCAGATGTGTAATCGCACGATTCGCCGGCCGACGTGGCTCGACCCAGTTGTACAAAAGTCTCTCACCTGATTTGCCTCTGATTCGCTTGCGCCTCGTTCGACGAATTTTCATCTCGCGATGTCGTCACTTTTTTTTTTTAATCCATACTTCTATACTGTAGGATAACAAATAAATTATACTGTTGAATCATCGATGTTTTTTTACAAAAAATTCGGATTTCCCGATGGTCACATTTCTGCTCGAATAAACAGCTGGTGTAAAAATAAACGAGACGTGAAAAGCTTGAAAAAGAATCTTTGCAACGAATACAGAGATTTTGCTTCCTCCAGCAGGAAGCAAAATGATGACGTCCAGGTCTGCGAAGCTCGTGATTAAATCGCGCGTTTTTAATATGAATTATTATTTTATGAAACCAAAAGGGATTCCCAGGACAGAACGAGCGACGTGCTGGAAATGCAGGATTGAGGGAAATAGGGTAATTCTGACAAAATTAGAAACACATGTCGATGTCATTTTATACAGAATTTTCGGCTCGACGCTCGAGAGTTAGGAATGGATGTAAAGCTAATTACATACTTCGAGAAAATCGAAGCAGAGGCAAAATTGCGCGCTTAACTTCGTTATCGTATCGACAGGATTTGGTGTAAAATAGAAAATCGAAATCTCAGACAAGGGAAAAATAGAAGAGCAGAAGTAGAATCGCGTTTCAAAAATAGTTATAAGAGTCCTACACGTGGAATCCTATATGAAGTTCAGATTGCACGCATTTATACAGTGATGTTTAAAATAAAAACGAAAACAAAAGAATGGAGAAAAAAGTATTTCTTTTTCAAATGAATTTTTTACCGCAAGTTTACAAAATTATTTGTAGAGTAAAGTTTCGACCGCTGTAGATTATCGGTGTAGATTATTCGGCAATGGTTATTTTAGTAACCATTAGTTCGTATAACCCAAGCAATGTATTTTTCCATAAATCCATAAATCAAACTGATAATTCGTTGGTTCGCATACATAAATAAACTTTGCAAGAAGTCTATTTGAATATATTTAAATATCACAAGATATCCACAGCGCATATGGCAGAGTGTGTGAATCACTTTGAAAAGGTTGAAAAAAAAAAAAAAATTTGCAAACAATGATTTTAAAAAACCGCCTGAAAAAGAAGCTCAATTGACAAAGAAATTCGGTAAACAAGAGACTGTGAAATAATTAAATAATTAAATAGTCGGGAGTTTTTCAAACCTAATTACGAGCAAATCCCCCCTTAATATGAGATTGTGAAATAATTAAATAACCTCCTGCATATCAAAGTCGAGAGATTTTCGAATCTAATTACGAGCAAATCCCCCATTAATAAGCGAACTTACTACAACTTCACTTAATTGTTTCACAACTTTGTGTTTACCCAATTTATTATTACCCGAGCTTCTTTTTCGCGTGTGAAAATTTTCGAATATTTATCATCTTTTTTAGCCTCGACAATAAAATACAATGAAAAAAATATAATTGCATATAAAACATATATGCATATATACGTTGCATATATTTTTATGCGCATATATATGCATATATATGTTGCATATAGAACTTTTTGGTGACATATATGTTATTTCCATGTGGGTTCCCTCATTACCAGATGGAATATTTGGTTGATTCGCACCAGAGTCATCAATGAGTGCATTTCAAGAGTGGAAATTCGCATAGTTGCGTCCGACGTAGGTACCGATGGATCATCGCTATTGTTGCAAACGTTACTAAGTTATCTGTGTGCACGACTAATACCGTTACGAACGATCGCAAATCGGTCCGGCGAAACCGGACGGAAATTTAGTGGCGCCGAACGACAGATTGCACGGGGTGTATTGCATTACACATATAGACATTCGGGTCGATCGTTCACAAGTTTGCGGGAATTAGTGACCGACGAGTGGAGAGACCCTTTACACGCTCGATATAATGCAACAATTCGCCGCGTGGGCGCGGAGAGCAGCGTAGAAAGAGGGGGGCGACCCCCGTCTGGTGGGGCGTATTGCCCCCCCCCCCCCCTCCCCCTTCCCGGTGGGGCGTATTGCAAGAGTGCGGGAGAGCCGGGAAAGCGCGATGTTGAGAGTCGGTTCTAATTTATTGACGTGCCCCTAATTGCCGCGGCGCCGTCGGGCTTGACTGTCGGTGTAATTGGTCCTTCCTACATGGACACGCGTATATAGTATATACACCGACCGGCGAAACTTGGAAACAAAGGACGCGTGACCTTGAACTTCCGTCGTCATACTTTCGCGATGATCGATCGGGAAATTTCGGCAAAATTATTGAAAAATGTAACTGCTATGAAAAACTGACGATCAGATGAGACTTTAACACTTTGAAGGATACGTTTTTTTCTTACATATGTTTCGCTGGAAATTTGGTACTTGGTTTAAGAATTTTTGGTGACGAAAAACTGAATGGAAGTAGGTGACATGCCAACTTGTCCATTGTTAAAAAATGTTTGTTTGAAAATTCCTAATTTGTCTATAAAGTGTTATGCATATATGGTACACGAAAATTTACTATACTGTTATGACCACACTGAGAAAAAAAATTGGTTGAGCCAACTAAACGAGGGTTTGCGGGCCGCGAAGTAAATATTTCGTACCGTGAACGAAATAATAGATATTGTGAATTAAGAAAAATTTGATTCAACTAGACGTTGGTTCGTTCAACCAAATATACAGTCCAATTCACCATATATTTACTTCGCGGCCCGCAAACCCTCGTTTAGTTGGCTCAACCAATTTTTTTTCTCAGTGCAATTTTTAATACACGGTATATTAAATTTTAATACACAGTAAAATAATTTTATTGACTTAGTGTTGAATTTGGAAAACCGTTTTTAATAATTAATAATAATAATTAAAAGTCTAATTGAATAATAATTACAGCGATAATTAAAAGCAAAATTAGATAATAATTATCGCTAAACAGCTAAATTACGCGTTGCACTATAGTATTTCTATTAGTATTCTATAGTACTTCGATTAGTATTCGTAAAAAAATGACATCCACGAATACTAATTATTGTCAACAATCGCCTCAGATGGGACTTGAACTACCGACCCTAAAATTACTTCATCTCTGCATGCTTAAAAAGGTCAAATTCTCATCTAAGTGGAAAAAATCGTTTGTTCCAGCACCAGAAGCAATTTGACCAAGATTTAAACAATCTCATCGAACGCAAATGAAAAGTTTCGAAACTTGAACTTCGCGTTGCCATCCGAACGAATGTTGGAACTTGACGACACGTGGGACGCGCAACCTTGAACTTCCGTCGTAACACTCGCGTCGTGCACGCAGCGAAATCAATTTTCGGGTTGTGCGTTACCGGGGCGACTCGGCGCACGTGGCCCGGAAATATCGCGTTTCGAAGGAAAAAAAAGCTGCCTGCACCTGCTTCGGCATTGCGCCAGGTGTGCCCGTCGTCATTCGAATCGTTAAAGTCTCCATCGTTCCCACCACAACAGACAGCTTGGCTCGTTACCTCGCTCGTTAAACTCGTTCCCATCGGGCAAATGGTGTGGTGATTGGGAGGACAGTCGGCGGCTGCGGCGACTAGTAACTACGGCCATTGGGAAGTCACTACGATGGTGTAATACAAAAGCGACAAAGCTTGTTTTTAACGATTAAATTAAACCTCTCCGATCGTCGGTGCGGCGATTCCACGTATCCCTCTTGATTAACCGGGGGTTATGCTTTTTATGGGGATTCGGAACAATTCGGGTTTGAGTACCTTGATAACACCGACGAGTCCTATCGTATATTTCTAACACTGTTAGAACACTGTTAGAAATATACTATAATATATATTTATTTCATTTAATGTATACTTCTAACACTGTTAAGAATACACATTTCTAAGACTGTTAGAAATACACATTTCTAACACTGTTAGAAATACTCATTTCTAACACTGTTAGAAATACTCATTTCTAACACTGTTAGAAATACTCATTTCTAACACTGTTAGAAATACTCATTTCTAACACTGTTAGAAATACTCATTTCTAACACTGTTAGAAATACTCATTTCTAACACTGTTAGAAGTACACATTTCTAACACTGTTAGAAGTACACATTTCTAACACTGTTAGAAATACACATTTCTAACACTGTTAGAAATACACATTTCTAACTCTGTTAGAAATACACATTTCTAACTCTGTTAGAAATACACATTTCTAACTCTGTTAGAAATACACATTTCTAACTCTGTTAGAAATACACATTTCTAACTCTGTTAGAAATACACATTTCTAACTCTGTTAGAAATACACATTTCTAACACTGTTAGAAATACACATTTCTAACACTGTTAGAAATACACATTTCTAACACTGTTAGAAATACACATTTCTAACACTGTTAGAAATACACATTTCTAACACTGTTAGAAATACACATTTCTAACACTGTTAGAAATACACATTTCTAACACTGTTAGTAATACACATTTCTAACACTGTTAGAAATACACATTTCTAACACTGTTAGAAATACACATTTCTAACACTGTTAGAAGTACACATTTCCAACATTGTTGGAAATACACATTTCTAAAACTGTTAGAAGTACACATTTCCAACATTGTTGGAAATATACGGTGTCAAACGCTGCTGGTGTGTACAATTTCGCCGCCGACGCTGAAAACGTCGAAAAAAATCGAGTCTTGATGGCTCATCAGGGACGTAAAAAAAATCCAAGCTTGGGGCCCATGAGGGACTTAGAAAAATTCAACCCAAATCCCCTTGGGGGACAGAATAATTCTTGGGTGTGTCACTTGACCCCAGCCTGCACAATTATCCTACACAGCGGTGGCTGCGGCTACGGCGAGATATTTTTATAATACAGATACACTAAAAAAAAACCGATCAAAAATACACACAGATAAAAGATGGTTGGGTCAACTAAATCCACCGGTCTCCGGCTGTCAAATAAATGTTTAGTTGAAGGAATAACATTTTTTGTTTCTTTAACAGTTTCTCGGTTCAGCAGACCAACCGATGGCTAAAAAAATTTTTTAAATGTTGTTGAGCTCATTAAACAATTTTTTGACAGCCCGTGACCGCTGGTTTTATTCAATTAACAAATCTATTGTCCCAGTGCAATACGATCCTCCAACCATATTTTCCGCAAAATGATGCATATACGACCCACCCTCGCACCGCCCGATCGAGAACAAAAATCGACGTCGCAATTTCTCGTGACACGTGCGAAACAAAAAAAAGTCACAATTTGTTACACGTTATTTGTATGGGAGAGGGAAATTGATAGAAGAAATTGGCCAATTCTCCTCGACCCACTTTTGCTGTTATTGTGCGCCTGACTCACCCTGACTGAGATTCTCAGCTCTCACCCCTGCCTCTTCCAACGCGCTTCCACCCCCCCCCCCCCCTGGCTCCAGCTCTCCGCGTCCCCTTTCCGTTTCAAGGCTACGGAATATGCGTCATCGGGCGTCGCAGCGTCGGGCGTCGCGGCGCCTGTCGGTCGGATACTATTCGCTCTTTTTTTATTTTTTTTATTTCGCTTGTCCTCCAATTTCTTTCGCGCATCCCTTTCCCTCCTCCTCCCTCGGTCGTCGTTACCCTTGGAGCTGCTTGTCAAACCACCCCGTTCGCTCGACGACCTCGCGGCGCACTTGCGGCGGCGCCTTCCCGACCGCAAGACCCGGCGACGCTCGGCCCACGTACCACCCGGCGTATACTACGCATTTGCATGGATTTGAATGTCAAAGATGCTGCGCGAAGCCTCCGACTCGTTGCGCCGGCCTCGAGAACCACTGAACCGCATATCGCGTCTCATGCTCGTCGCGCTCATCCTTCCTGAATAGGACACTCGTTAAAGAATGAACTTTTCCGTCATTTGGATTCTGCGAAATTGTCGTCTGTGTGACCTGCCGTAAAAGCTGGACTCATTGTCACGTAAAATGGACCGCGGGGCAATTCGTTTCCGGAAATTTGTTTTTTTTTTTTTTTATTTCTGTTACGCCTTGTCTGTTTTGTCGATATAAATATTTAACTTTTGTTCGATGAAGTCAGTTGTGATAATTTTGATATTAAAAAATTGCAATATTGTTGTTTGTTAAGAATTATTTACGATCCAAATATTTTGGTCAAGTATACTAATGATTTTTCATTGCACTCCTTCGTTAATAGGACGTTTGTTAAAAAATGAGCTTTTCGAACGGTTTGTCGATATAATTATTAAACTTTTATTCAATGCAGTAAACTGTGATAATTTTGACATTAGAAATTCTAATATTATTTATTAATAAAGAATTATTTATATTTGACAGGATATAAAAATATTTTGATCGAATTAACTAATGATTTTTTTCCGTTCGTTCGGAAATAAGAAATGTCTATTTTGTCAATATGATTATTAAAGTTTTGTTCACCGATGTAACGTGTAATAATTTTAACCTTAAGAAATTCTAATATATTTATTAATAAAGAATTATTTATATTTGACAGGATATAAAAATATTTTGATCGAATTAATTAACGATTTTTTCCATTCGTTCGGAAATAATTAATGTCTATTTTGTCAACACAATTATTAGACTTTTGTTCAACCAAGTAACGCGTAATAATTTTGACCTTAACAAATTTTAATATTCTTATTATTTAAGAATTATTTACAATTCACAGGATAGAAAAATATTTTGATCGAATCAACTAACGATTCTTTTCCGTTCGTTCGTAAATAAGTATCGGAATTTCGTGTTGGCACAACGAGAGATTGTACGACAGTTATATCCGTTCGTACAACGAAGAAAGAGATAAAAAGACGAGGAAAGAATTGTTAACTCCGCGGAAATGCTGAAGGCGAAGACGAAGCCAACGAACGGATGCCCCGTTGTGTGCTCCGGTATGATCCTTTCAAACTGTCAGGGTTGCGAAGTTTTCATCGCAAGAAACATCACGGCCGTCGAGCCGGCGCATAATTATTCCGATACCGTCTGAACTTAGACGGAACATAACTTATTTCATATTATTTACGAGACGGAGCCGAACAATATAAATGCGAGCGAGAGCCAGGATTAAAGGAAATCCAAGTCGAAAATTGTGTCCTCTGACTTCAATCGGAGAACCAATTATCGTCGGTCGCTGTAAGCAATTAGGATTAATGAGGACGATACCAGTGTTGCCTGTGTGCATTAAATATTTCAGAAGAATAAAGTGGTAACAAACCGAAAAGAATTCAACGGAGTTTCGTATACTTTTTGTACGCGGGACTGAATGATGTAATGCAAGGCGTTTTCAGTCATAGAAATTAATTGTCATTGTCATTCTCATTGTTGGAAATCATTAATTTCAGTGCTTATTAAAAGCGATTATTTTTCAGGTTTTTCTCTTGTGAAAAACCTGAAAAATTGTGCGTAAAATCTTACGCACGCGTGGCAAATCTGTGCGTAAAAAATCATTTTACGCACTGTGCGCAAAAATTCATTTTACGCACTGTGCGCAAAAATTCATCTTACGTACTATGAGTAATAATTCATTTTACGTACTATGCGTAAACATTTATTTTGCGCACTGTGCATAAAAATTAATTTTGCGCACTGTGCGGAAAAATTAATTTTACGCACACCACATAAAAATAATATTTTTGTCGATAATGAGTACTTCATGTATTCTTATAAATTGGCATATTTACTTTGAACACGACATTGCTGATATTTCATCTCGAAATCCCTTTGGCTTGAAATGCACTACGACGGGAAAGCAATTCACTAGGTTAACTCGTCCGCTTTGTCAGCTGACATTCACGAGAGACCGAAAAAAAAAGACAGACGATCTTACGATCCTTTACGAAGCAGGAGATAAAAGCATTGGACTAGAGCGAAAAGTGGAGTACCAACTCCTACATATCCTTCATGTAGTGACGCGTTACATGCGTCTCGCCTCTGGAGCTGCCTGCGTGAAGGGTGGAACGCGAGTCGAGACCTCACCAACTAATTTCGCGTTTCGAACTTTTGTAAAACTCGCGTTGGTGACTCGTATTTTATCCTCACTTTTATCATCACCGTGAAAAGCACGCGGATTGACATGTCTTGTTGTACTGTCAATGCGAGTTACCGGCAGCTCATGGAAATAATTACGTCAATTAGCTCCAGCGCTCCGGATCATAATAACACAATATTGTAATGCAGGCGACCTTTTCCATTGTAACAAAACCGTCGGCACAAACGACGCAGCTCGTCCGTGTTTCCCTGTTATAAATTCCCGCATGTTTCGTTTGAAACTTCGCCAGGATACAACTGGATGAAAATGGACGCACGATAAAAGCGATGAAGTTTACTGCTGGGGCAGCCCGTGTTGGACTACCGAAGTTTCACGATGCACAAAAACGGACGGGTTTAACGCAATTGGTTCACTTAGAGTCTATTTGAAGTTTTATCCAGTTATAAATAGCTCATCGACGAAATTGGAAAGATAATGCGTTTCGCGACATCTAATTTAGTGCAAAGAAAAAAAGGTTTCTTCAATTTTGCAGATGAATTTCGAAAATTACCAGTAGATTTACTCATTTTTATCATTAGTTAAAATTATCAAAATTTAAGTGCTTTTTTTAATGTTTCATGAGAATCTTTTGAGTTTTCTGGAAAGTAGTCATTGGTTCTATAATCAGCGGAAAATCTCCCATCGGATGAGGATTGAACTCAAATAAAAAGTTCCAATACGTGAATTTGGTTGCTATCCAAATCCAGATTTCGTGGCAAACTTTTTAAGAAGGCAGTTTTAAGAATGGTGCCACGACTCCTTTCCAGTGGAAATCCTGTGAGAGCCCAACTTTGGGTGCCAATCATAAATAGAGGAGTTCATGCTGATCATTGAAGATATCCCGACAAATTGACTAAAAAACATAATCAACGAAAAATTGCCGTTCAAATTAGATCCTGACTTCTCGTTGAAGTGAACAAAATCATCAACCGGAATTATTGGATCAAAATTTAAAAAATCTTATTGAACGCAAATAAAAACTTCCAATGCCTGAATTTGGTATGCAAGCCAATGTTTGACGACGACCGCAATTTAACAGGATGATTTTGTGGCAAACTTCTTTTAAGGAGTCAATTTTAAGAATGTTGCCACGAGTCCTTTATACGGTGGCCCAACTCGGCTGCCGGTCAGAAACCGAGAACTCTGTTCCCCCCACACCAACAGCCGGGCGTCCTCCAGTCATATCGACAAAGTTCGCTGATATTGGCGCGTGTTTGTTGGCGCCAAAAACTTTCGGCCGTCGCCAGAGAGCTTTCGCCCACGAATTTTTTCGACGACAACAAAGGAAAGCTTTTTCCTCTCCCGTCACTTCTGGCCCCCGCTGCGGCCTTTGCCGACTCGGTGCTCCTCTCGGTCCGTCGAGCAATGAGCCGGGCAATTAAAATTTAACCCTGCGTAAGAGCGATATCTCGTGCTTCTGTATGGCAGCCCCAGAACCGGCGAAAACAAATCGGCACGTCATTAAAACAGGCTTAGACTGACATCAATGCTTCCCACGAGTCGCCGCGTTATATTCGTTATAATAATACGCGACGATGGGAATTTCGGGGTGCACTTCAACATCGAGAAAACCCTGCATGTGAGGCATGTCAACCTGTATAGCAGGCATTCCATAACGATTCGACCTGCGCCTAACCCTCAACCTCTTCGATTTTATTCACGATTTTTTATGTCATTCGTCGGACTGAAAATAGCAGTCAGCATTTTTTTCAGATTTTCAAAATGTAATTTCAGCACGGTATAATTTTTTTAGGGTTTTTTTTTTTCAAATACCACGAGGAACGTTATATAAAAAGCTGAACAAATTCTCAAAAATCCGTTGTCGGAAATGAAAATTTTTGCCACTCAACTATTGGCATCCAGGCTTTTTCTTTCACGTGAATTCTAGCTTCATAAAAATAAACATAAAAACACGTTCTGGAAAAATCTGCAAAATACTACAAGTTTTTGTATTATGTCTAAAATAATTATAAGCAACAGCCCACAGTAAATAGATGTTTAAAATTCTTTTTTTCCGTTATATATAATAGAAAAAAATATTTTTTTATAATTTTTATGATTCTAAAAATTATATTTAATTTTAAGCTAAAATTCAGGTGGAAGCAAAGGCCTGCACATTACGAGTTTTGGGTAACAAAAATGTAATTTCTAACACTGAATTTTCGAGAATTTTTTCATATTTTTAACTTACGGTCCTCGAGGTTTTTGAAAAAAAAAAAAAAAAAAAAAAAAATACTTTGAAAAATTATAGACTACTCGAATTTGGTTCTAAAAATGTGAAAAAATTTCCGACTACCATTTCGAGTCGGAAGCATCGTATAAAAAATCGTGAACCAAATCGGAGAGGTCGAGGGTCAGACCCGGGTCGAATTGGTATGGAATGCCTCATATTATATGCGTGTATCGTTACAACATTCTGCACTGCAAGTTTTAATGCGTAACACGGCAAACAGGGTAGCTGATGCGCGGGCGCCGCATATATATAGCAACTCGGCGCAAACCGTGGTACAATAACCACCGTATACACACGCAGTTTCCTGATATTTGCTTGTTTGTCGGCGTCAAAAACTTTCAGACACGTTACACGATCGCCGTGACTCGGTGGCGCGCGCGGGGTCTAAAAGCTTCCGTATATGACGCTCGTCCGTACGACCCACCCGCCCACGTGATACGCTGAAATAACGTTGCCCCTTGTGCGTCCTTGGCTTTCATTGCGGAACATCCTAGACCGTGACGTAAACTCTCAGTGCTGAACATTAACGAACCATAGTTGAATACAGAAATACGAGCTCTTGTTTCCCGCGCCAAACTTTCACCCTCACTATGTGAATACGATAATGTTTTGAAAACTTGTTTTTTTTTTTTTTAGATATTTTCGTTAAAGGACAATAGGAGTCCCTTTACAAAAAAAAGCAGATGGTAAAATGTATCTCGCATTTTCGATATTTAAGTATTGTTGTAGGGTTATTCGTTCTCTGATTGGCTGTCGGGTTGCCTGCAACTCGTTGCTAACCGACGAGCAATTTTAGTCGTGTTATATATTTTGACAGTTCCCGAGTTGTGGCTGACGTGCGAGTCGTGGCTGACTTCACATAACTTTCAGAGAAATCAGAAAGAATTGCAAACACTTCTCGATGGTATAAAAATCGGAAAAAATTCAAGCATATTGCTGGTGCCGAAAATATTGATTTTGTGTAATCAAAATACCAAAATGTTATTAACAATTCGACAAAACAAAAAATAGTGTCATAAATCTCCCGAAAACCGAACTTAAAAAAGAAGATTTATTCATTTTTCTGAACACGTATGAATTTTTTCAGATTTTTTAATTCGTTTTGAGTTTTCTGACTTTTCAAACATTTTTTCCACCCGAAAAAGAAAAAATTCAAAGCGAACAGAAAACTCGGAAAAAATGAACAAATAATTTTTTTTTGCACTTCATCACTTTTTTTCTAAGCGCAATATTTTTTACGAAAAATGCAGAAGTCTTGATTACTATGAGCTGGTTGAAGAAAAAAGTATATTCACTTTCCCGGATAATTTGTGCCATAAAATTCTGTCGATGTCACGTATACGCGATAAAGTATCCTGATATCGGATTGCAAAGGGCCGAGGGTGAATGGGCAGCCGGAAGTCTGTACGCATCGAGAGAGAGACTAGCAGCTAGGCTGTTACGGGCTAAGCTCGATGCACGTCGCCGCTCTCGCTTCGGGCAAACTGCATATACCCTCCGCTCGATCGCCTCGTTAAATCATCCCCCGAGCATTCCGTCTCTGTGCGCAAAAGCTCCCGAGCTCCAAGCTCAAACGCCTCGGAACTACAGGGTAAAACTCTGGATAAATCCCCGGGTTATTGTAGACGCTGTCGTTTTTTCCCTTCTCATCACTCTCGCCGGTGCATTTCTCTTCTTCTATATATTTTTTTTTTTTCATTCAACCACCAGTGAATTTATTACAATTTTTTTTTTCTTTCTGCAACGCTACTATACTTTTTTCATTTGCCACTCACACTCTGCTCTGTACAGGGAACTGTGCTCGTGCTATGCAGTTAGATTAATACAACTTCGTTTCCAACTTTGCGCTTCTCCGCGTTACGCGCGGAACGAAATCTCGTTGCGCGTATTAATAATGCACGCATTTCCAAGCAAACGTGGAATTCATAATTAGGGTTTGGGTGGCAGGATATTATATGAAAACATCTTTAGCCGTTCAGGCTAAACTTGGTATACCCGAGCTTTTTGAGGACATTTTGTCCGAATTCACTTTTTTCCGAGTGGCCGTAACGCTTTTTGAGGACATTTTGTCCCAATTCCCTTTGACGACATTTTGTCCCAATTTCCTTTGAGGACATTTTGTCCCAATTTCCTTTGAGGACATTTTGTTCCAATTCCCTCTGAGGACATTTTGTCCCAATTCCCTTTGAGGACATTTTGTCCCAATTCCCTTTGAGGACATTTTGTCCCAATTCACTTTGAGGACATTTTTTAACGGTTCACTTTGAGGACATTTTGTCCCAATTCACTTTGAAGACATTTTGTCCCAATTCACTTTGAGGACATTTTGTCCCAGTTCCTTTTGAGGACATTTTGTCCCAATTCACTTTGAGGACATTTTGTCCCAGTTCCCTTTGAGGACATTTTGTCCAAATTCACTTTGAGGACATTTTGTCCCAATTCACTTTGAGGACATTTTGTCCCAATTCACTTTGAGGACATTTTGTCCCAATTCACTTTGAGGACATTTTGTCCCAATTCACTTTGAGGACATTTTGTCCCAAGTCACTTTGAGGACATTTTTTTCAAATGCTCTTTTTCCTCGGGTGGCCGTAACGCTTTTTGAGGACACTTTGTCCCAATTCACTTCGTTCCGGAGTGCCCATAACGCTTTTAGACGACATTTTTTTCGGAAACCATCCCTAAAGACATTTTCACATCAATAAACGTCAATATCAATCAGAACATCGATATCAACTATAAATAGTGTAAAAAAGCGAACGATAAATCAGTTTACATAAAATCCTGTTACAAACATATTTTTCGAAAACCCGCGTTTCTCTCCTCCAACGCCCAGGTAGCATTTACATCATTACAGCGCGCAGATCCACCGCTGAGCCCCGCTGATGAAAAAAAGGAACAAAAACAAGGGCAATTAATTAATATCCCGCCGTTTCAAGCCCGCCCTTCATTTCCCAAGCTTATTACCGCGCCCGCGGAGTATCGCGATGAGTTGAATAAAAGTCTCTCTCCGGCGCGCGATAACGAGAAAAGTCCGAAAAGCAAAACGACCGAAAAACGGCGAAAATAGCCGCGACCCGTACCCATTATCAGGATAATGGGACTCGATGATGGCGAGCGAAATTATTTAATTAATTAATCACGCTATCTCGCGCTTTGTACGCCACCCTCCCCTCCCACACTTTTTACGTCTGCAAATGTGTGTGTGTGTTTCTGTGTGTGTTGGTCCAAATCCCCGGGGGGCTTGTAAAATAAAACGTAAAATTGTACGCGGCGCGCGGTTGCCCGATGAAATAGCCCGGTTGAAATAGGCAAGAGGAGGATTTTCCGTGAACACGCGTGTATCCCGAGGGATCGTATCGCCTGCACCGCCAGCGAGTCAGGCAATGAAGGGTAAGGAGGGGGGGGGGGATCGGGGGTTTAGGGGGCGAGGGGAATCGAGCGAAACTCGTATCAACTCTCACATTCGCCCCCTTTACCCGCGTTCCAGTGGGGTATATATATATACATATATATACATAGGGGAGGCCGGGGTAAAACGGGCCTCCTAAGCAAAAAATGGCTCTATGACAAAACCTAAAGTGTTTTTTATTGCTTTTCACTAAAAAATTCGAAATCAATCATCAATTTTGAGAGTCGGCAAAAAAATAATTCCGGGGTAAAACGGACCCCCTCAGAATCCGGCACAAATATGAATTACTACACAAAACGCTAACGATCGGCACGAGTGTCGATTATTTGGGTCTTTTACTAAAATGTGACACAAAAGCACATTTTAGTCGTGACAGATCGCCGTACAGGCGAGAATTGATGGAGAAAAAAACTGTTGCCGAAGAAGCCTGCGAATAAAAAAAAATCACGGCGGACGGCGGGAAAAAAAGTTTTGACGGAGAAAGAAGCCTCAAAACTTACGACGGAGACGGGAGCCCATTTTACCCAATTTTTTTTTTTTTTTTTCAATGATAAAAAAAAGGGGGGCCCGTTTTACCCCGGAGGCCCGTTTTACCCCGGTCTCCCCTATATACATATACATATGTATACATATATACATACATACATACAAATATACAGATATATACAGCAACGTAGCAGGACTCCTAACCGAGTTTAACGATAGTGTTTAGAAGTAGTTACGGCCCCCCACGTACTTCGCTCTCTTCGTTCTCCGCGCCCCCCGCGACGTTTTCGACCCCACTTCGCCCGTCATTCCCATTGCTGCCCGTGTTATAGCTTTCGACTTTTCCGCTACCCGACACACAGCGAGGCTCAGACGCGCGATCTACCCCCTCGCCCCCCCCCCCCCCCCTCCCCCTCGGTTCTCCGTTCCCTGTTTGCGTTACGCTCGTCTCGCTTCACGACTACCCGGTTAATCCGATAAATTTTCCATGCGCTGTGGGGGGGTTGGGGGAAGGGAGTAAAACTTGCGACAATTTGCATCGACCGCCTCGCCTCGATCCTGTCGTCTGTGTCGACGACGATTAAGGCGCCGGGAAGTAGTCTGCACTTTCGTTTATCCCCGCAGGCCAACTCTGAGGGAAAGTGGGGAGAGTCGAAGAGCCGAAAGGTCACCACCGCGGAGATCTTGGCTCGAGTGTCCGCAAAGGGACGCGACAGATTCGCCCGGGTAGGGACGTGCAAAATTGATGATTATCGCGAGGGGAGTGACGCGTGGAATTGTGGGGAATTTATGCGGGTCTCGACGACTGACTGAACTTGGTTTGGTTTGGGGAGACACGGAGGAGTGGTCGAGACGAGGTGGATAAAGGTGGATAAAGTTTGCGTTTCGCATTGTTGATGATGATGCGTTAGTTATGAATTTCTTTTTTGTTTTTTTTTCGGACTGCGATTGTTATAAAGATGGTTTGAAAAATTATTGTTCCTCCAATGTTGCTTTTATGCTGCTAGCTGGTTGTAGATGCTCGAATCAGAATTAGATCGTTAAGGAAATTAACGTGAAATCACAATTCAAATTTTATGAAATCGAGAATGTGTTTTTTTCGATTTTGTAAAGTTCCCTATCAGATAGGAAATTTCGCGCCGATTCCGAAAAGCACCGTTGTCTGCCCGAAAAATGAAAAATTCTACGAGAAAAAGGCGAAAAATGATTTTTCACTTTTTTCAAAATTACGTCACTTGACAAAAATTGGGTTTATTTTTTTTTTTATCCATGGAACCTGGATTTTCTTCTTGCGTTCGAGAGAAAACTCTATAACGAAAAAAATGCCGCAAGGAGGAACTCGATATCCTGATTGCTCAATTTTTTTACAGAATTTTAAAACCAGACCCCCAAAAATCGCAAAAAAACGCAAGGGAAAAATGTGCGATTTTTGAGGGTTCAACTTTAACGTTTTGTAAAAAATTCAGAAATCAAGATATCGCATTCCGTCTTGCGGGGTTCTCTTCGTTACTGAGTTTTATTTCAAACGCAAAAAGAAAATCCAGATTCCATCGACCCAAAAAAAAGTAATCTCGATTTTAGTGAAGTGACGACATTTCGAAAAAAGTGAAAAATCATTTTTCACCCTTTTCTCGTTGATTTTTCTATTTTTCGAGCAAACAATGGTGCTTTTCGGAATCAGCGGGAAATTTCCCATCTGACAGGGCCTTAAAAATTTGCGAAATCGAAAGAAAAAAAAATCGCCAAAAACGTACCCCTTGCGTTGTTTGATTGAAACTGTTCGTTAGTTAGCAACGAGTTGCAGGCAACCCGACAGCCAATTAGAGAACGAATAACACAATAATACTTAGATCGAAAATTCGGGACATTTTACCACTGATTTTTTTAAGAGAGATTGCGCATCAGTTTGGCGACAGAATGCTGGCATTCGAACAAACGAGTCGAAGGGTGGTGAAAGGGTTGGTGTAACTTGGAGACAAGGAACGTGGGTGGTACGCAATTGTCAGACAACTTTGGCTCGAGCACTTTTGTTACTGAGCAGAGCCGACCTATTACGTGAATTTATTTAAAAGCGCGTTCGAACGATTACGACCACTTGGAAAAGTAGTTACGGCCGCGCGGGCACGGCCATCGACGGCTTCAACCCCTTTGTGCGCCCGCGAGTTCGGCGAGTTTAAATCGAGAAAATTATACACACAGGCCTATGGAATCGCGGGTCCGGCTTTGCGAAACTTGGAATCGTATAATTGCCATCGACCTGCTCCTCACCGACAATTAGCTCAGCCATCGCCACTGTAATTTTAAGTATCTATAACGGAAACCGTAAACCGCTTCAGGTTGCCCGACGAGAAGCTTTCGAGAGATCCTTCGAGTTTGTTTTACGTACGCCGTTCGTAATACCCACCAATGTGAATTTCTAAATAGACAAACGTATGCGAATTCATGAATTTGAAATATTAGTAATGACCAGAAGTTATTAATAAATTATCACAGAAAAGGTTTCTGGATTTTTCACTAATAGATTATTTTTCACTACAGATTAATTGCAGGGTTTTTTTTTATGGTTCTTAAACCTAAGTTACAGAATAATTCATAAAAAGTTATTATAAAATTGGCATCAGCGATATGGATCTTTTAAAGTAAAAAAAAAACACATAGACTGAATTCTAGATATTAGTGATGACCAGAAGTCGTTAACAAATAACTAAAAAAAAAAGTATAATGAATTTCCAGAAAACGTTTCTCGATTTTTCATTAATAGATTATTTTTCACTACAGATTAATTGCAGGGATTTCTTTTATGGTTCTTAAACATAAATTACAGAATAATTCATAAAAAGTTATTATAAAATTGATATCAGTGACATGAATCTTTTAAAATAAAATAAAAAAATGCATAGAATGAATCTATAGGAAATGTGACTGCGAAGCGATTCATTCCTAGCGGAGGCCAATCTTATGATTAGTTTTCCCTGGACTATCAGCAGAGTGAAAAATCCATGTTTCTGGTTTCGGAGCAACCAGCCGATCCAACCGGTGGGTCCAGTGAAAATAAAAAAATTCTTCGCTGCAATCTCAAAATAGTATAATTATTTTATGTTTTTTCATCAGTGAGGAAAAAAGTAGCCCTTATAATAAAAAAAAACTTTTTCAACTACTTCGGTCCCTTTAAAAACAGTCGTATTAGCTAATCACTTAAAGTGATTCTACAAATAATTTTGTGCAATAATTTAATTAATAATGTTGTGCCATAATTTAATTAATAATTTTGTGCAAATTTTGCGATAAATCGTGATTATTATTTGCACAAAGATCCACTGAGACGAACATAAGCACAAACATTTATATTCCAGATCGCACCGCAATTTTCTCACCGTACCGCAATTTTCTCGGCGGTATCTCGCGTTAAGAAGCGAAGCCGTAAACCCGGCTTGCAATTGGTTATGAATAGAGCTCCGTGCTGAATTCACGCAATTATCCGATTGCACGTGGGGAAGCGGCGAAAGCTCCGGCGCGATAGCTTCGTTATCGTGATGCCCGGAACTTGACGTTACGTCATTTCCGCTCAGGCAGCCGAGGGGAATTTGCGAAAGCGGAATGATCAACTGAACCCTCTTAACGGGGAATATCGCGTTGCATCGAGCGGCAAGAGACGTCAAAGTAAATTAAACCCTGCAACCCTTGTAACGCGCGTCGAACGGCTTGCTGATCGCGAGAAAATAACTCCAATCCTGCGATCAGGACGAACGCTCGATCATCGATACCACAGTTAATTACTTATTTCTAAAAGATCATATCAACTTAGTCTTAAAATATCCTCAACTTTTCCTAAATTTATACTCAACTTTTGGCCAACATCATGTCAAATCATTCTCAATCTATTCTTTACTTCCTCTCAACTTAATCCCAACTTACGCTCAACTTTATAAAAAAAATAACAAAAATAGATTTCGATTATATCTTTTCGTGCAGCATTCGATAAGGTTTACAAATCAGTATAAATTCAGTATACATTTAGAAAAGTATAAATTGATAGCAAGTTAATAGCAATTAAATGAATAATTATATAAATTAATAATAATTATATAAATAAATTAATAGCAAACAAAAATAAAAGAGTATAAATTGATAGCAAGTTGGGAGAAAATTGCGCACAATTTGTTATCAACTTACTTTCAACTTAGTCTTAAAATATCCTCAACTTTTTCTCAACTCATACTCAACTTTCGCTCAACATCATGACAAATAATTCTGAATTATTTACCCATTCCTTCCTCCCAACTTACTCTTAACTTGCGTTCAACTCACTGGATTACTGGGTGGCCACCTGAAAATTGTCAGCCTTCATACCCGTTTTATATCAACAAATACATCCAACGCATTGTCTTCAGGAAAAAAAAACAGTTATTCCGGCCTCCGTCGCTACCTTTTTCCGCTGATAATTAATCGATCCTACTTTTTTTTACCCCCGGCCATCCTCTATTCGTTCGTCGAGCACACAGCGCACGTTGACAGTGAACTATGGTGGCTCGCGAACGAGATTCGGTTAATGGGAAGCGACGGCAAATATGGAAACCAATTCCCCCGTCTCTATCCTCGCCTCTTTGGCTCAATCAGCCCCTCTCGCGCTATCCGAGCCCCCTACGCAGCGGGTACGGCGATCGCGATGCAGAAAGCTATTGCTTTGAATTGGATTTTAATTTAACTCAGTTACGAACCTCCGAGCGCTTCTGTGCCACCCCCGTGCGGTATCAACCAGATAGGCTGGACGCATCTCTCCCTTCGCTATGCGAAAATACAGACGCAACGCGAAAATCCAATGTGTGTCGACGTATTAGAAAAAAAAAAAAAAATGGAATACCCGAAGCTGCAGGAGTTGGCTGGTTAATCGAGCAACCGCGACTTCGAATTGAGTTGTAATGGAAAACAAGCTGTTCCCCTTTCGCCACCCCTTCTCGTTCAACGTTTCTCTATGCTCGCCACTCAGGTGAAAAAAATATATATGGTTTATATACAGTGCTCATATATGGAATTTGGCATATATATATTCCATAGTAAATCATAATATACTCCATATTAAATTTGCATACAATAAACATACAAATAAACAGACTCACAATTTTGTATACGGTCTGTATATAATCAGGGCATAACTCATCATTAATTCCACATATATAATTTATAAAGTTCTTATATCTACTAGACATAAAAAAATTATCTGTATGTTCATTATATACAAATTTCATTTGGAATATATATGCCCAATTCCATACATGAGCGCTGTATATAATCTATATATAACCGATATTGGTTTTTTTTTTCACTTGGGCGTTCGAACGCTTTTTCCATTCGTTATTCGCGTCTGTTCGGCGACGATTCGCTTTTTCTATTTTCGTTCCCGTCCCTGAGATCCCTCGCAATTTTCTTCGAGTAGTCGTCGTCCCCGTGTTGGATCACCGCGGGAGCGCCGCTCTGTATGTCCACCCGCAGTGACCACGTGCCACCCCCTTTGAAACGACGACGACGACCATGAGGTCCCGCAGTTAATATGTTTTATGGATGGTCCTGGTGCGACTGGGAGTGCCTATGGGAGTGCCCTTTACTCGGTTAAGTAACATAATCAGTTTCGTCGACGCAACGGTGATTATAGTGTAACTTTTGAACTGTCCAGCGTGTCAAGCATTTTCCATCAGAAGCGAATTCACACTGAATATTGTCAGGCATTTAATGGATTTAGTTCCTAGGATATCGAATCACGAAGTTAACAATATTTTTGGTTTTTGTTTGGAAGACATCTGTTTCGATGGCTGAAATAAAATCGGAGGCTTTTAAGGTATGGTCTTGAAAAAAAAAAAAAAAAAAAAAAAAAAAACGGAAAACTTTTTTTTCCATTTTTTTTAAATTTTATTTTATGAATGGACAACATCTCAAGAATGTTGTATCCAATTTTTAGAGCAATTGGAGCAAAAGTAACGGAGATATGGAATTTTAACCATTCGAGGCTTTAAAGTATTCACATTAAAGCGATTTTCCCACACTTCACGTTTACAAAGTCGGTGACGGCTGCAGTTTAAAATCTATTGTACCGATCCTTTTCAAACTTGGTACACTCTTTCTCTGTATAATTCATGAGGTAACGCTGCCGAGATTTTTAAAAATTTGTTGTAATTTTTTATTTTACAACGACAGATTTACCGATTTTTTAAGCGAAAATCGCGTTGTTGACTTTCCAGTGTTACCAAAAATTGAAAAAAAAACTCGACAGCGTTACCTGGGGAAATTCATAAACTAATCAAATCAATTTGATTTTTTTATATCAGATGATCGAGTGATGAGTTACAACCGTCACCGCAAAACAACTTTTTTTGGAGACGTCTCCGGAGATTTGCTCCGTCTTAGTTTTTAATATTTTTCGCTGAAATTTTTAGAAAGTATTCTTGAAATGTGAAAAAAAGTGACAGCGTAAATAAAAAATGATCATAATCCACCTTGAATTCTCTACAGAATGAAAAACGAAAATGACGATTAGGACAATTATATGTTCAATATGTATTTTATTATTGGCCAAGTATTCCGCTGACAAAAATCAACAATTGTGAGCTCGCGCGCATGTCGCATTGTTGCAGTATTCTCTTCGGTCTCCTGCGTCGGGATTTTACTTATTATGTTTAATCTTCGCTTAACTGGTCAACAGTGTTTTACTCGAGGGGGGGATGGGGAGCGAATGCAGCACGATTATCGTCCGCGTCATCTGCATTTCATTTCATTCTGTCTATTTCATTTGTGGTTCAATGGTAGCAATGTACACAATTGTTGGAAAGTGTATATTTATACGTGTGAATGTAATCTTTGCGTGTGCGTTTCCGGGTCGCGCGACTTGATTTAACGAATTGTTTCTCCCTTTAAATCGTCCTCAATCTCTCTCGCACATTACTAGATTACAATCCTGTTCCGGTTTCTTTTTTCTTCTCGTTATTCTCTCCTCTTTGTCAACTAATTAATCATTAATCAATCGTAATAACATTAAGACAATGGATATATGCAATAGTAACGCTATTTTTTCTTGTTTATTTACGCTGACTGACTCATCTAGAAGCATAATATGAAACACATTCGAGTTCGACCTCATCTACCGCTTTGTTTTTACTCCTCTGTCGTTCATTCACACCCGGGCACTAATTGCCGCACTCGCACGCTCCAACAATCGCCGCCAATATTTCACAATCCGTTTCGCAATTAAGCAAAGTACATCGAGGAAGCCCCTCGTGGTTTCGTCGATACTTCCGCGATCATTTTACAACCGAAATAATACGCAAGAGAGGCGCACCAGTCGAATCCAATAGCAAACATTGACGTAAGAAAATATAAACGGAAGGTTGCCTAGACCATTCGCTGACTCATTCTCGCACTCGCTACTTTATGTTTCGCTTTTTTCACGTTTTTAATATTTTTTTTTTGCTTTTTTTGTTTTTACTCGAAAGACAGTGTGTAATTTTGTTCTCTTGGTTCCTTCGCGAGACCGCTGTATTCTCCTTTAAAACTACGTATCCGAAATCGTCGCTCCGACGTTCTTAGTAAAATATAATAATTTCGATACTTTTTTTTCTTGTCGTTTTGTTATAGATTAAAATATGTGCTTTTGTGGTTCGCCGATTTTTCCCCGTGGCCGATCTTGAATTTATACAAGCGTCGAATATAGCGGCTCAAATCGCGGTTTAATCCTAAATTACATTACCTCGCTCGGCTCGCCCGAGGCCAAATTTTGAAATATTTATTTCGCTCTTGGAATATCGTTTGTTCTCCTTTGTTATTTTTTTTTCTTTCATTTCACGACATCTGGACTAGTACAAATGCTATTATTACTATCTTTATTTTTCTTTCCGTTAGCTCTCGAACTGCTTACCGAAATCGACGAATTCGCAATCGTAACTACGAAAGAGACATTCAACCTGCATTTTTCCGTTCACATTCGCGCTTCGCTCACGCCTACGTATCATCGAACCGTCAAATCTCTCATTCTCGCACGCATTCCACTCGACGACTCATCTCTCTGTCGAATTGAACTCTTTTTCTCAATTCCGCTGTAAATTCGAAGAATGAAAATAGCCGAACGCAGTGCCGGCATTATATATCTCGTTCGTGAAAAAGATAAAAGAAAAGATAATCGAACCCGTTCATTATTTACAGTTTCCCATTTCTTCGATAACGTTAATAATAGTAATAATATAATAATAATAATAATAATAATAATAATAATAATAATAATAGTAATAGTAATAGTAATAATAATAATAATAATAGTGTAAAAAGCGTGATCCCTTTCAGTCACAACACGAAGGAAAGAGGAAGCATCGCGTAAAAATTCATCGTGTCTCGGCGTCCCCGTCGAATCTCAATAAAATACACGGAGCAACAGGTGAAAAAACGATTGACGATAACGAATATTACGAAAAGAACAACCGCGCGGTTTCGCTTTTCAAAAAAAAAAAAAAAAAAAAAAACATACACGAAGCAGCCGACACTCTCGTGCTCTACGTTAGTTACATTATGTACAAATCTACAAAGCGAGTATGTCGTATCGAAATACTTGTGGTTCGACACGGGTTGACCGAGCGGCCGCAATTCGCGAGGAGTCGGCGGGGGTTCCGCGACGGACCCGGCGGGCGACTAATCGACCCTCGCTTTCTGCTTTTTTCTTTTTTCTTTTTTCATCATCTAAAAAGCATTAAACTGCCTCTCTTCCGTCGTGCACCTTTATGGAAAAATACTATGTATGCGTATCGTACTAACTAGCTTAGTGATTGAATCATCTTATTTCATTTTTTTGTTTTTCCTTCTTTTATCCTCCTCATTTTATCGATCCTTCCCGTATTTTTTTTTTTTTTTCGTCACTGGCACCAGATCTAAGAGCTGGAGAAGTCGCGGGAGTATTTTTTTGGAAAACGAGAATCTCGATAACGTTGGACTTTTCGCGTTCGTTTCTTATCGCCTGTCTCGCGTAAATACATCCCAATTTACGATGTACCGTTTTCACATTCAGTTGCACTCATTCACACATTTTCGCACTCACACAACTAATCACACAACTAATCATTCAACAGCTCAGTCGAATTAACGTCCGATGCAGTTCGCAGTGTTTCTTCGCTTAGCCACAAACCACGTGTAACTTACTTATTAAACGGCCGGTAATTCGGACTAACCGCTGATTATAGTCGATTTTGCCCACTAAGTACATCCCGTCGTCGTGCATCGTGTTTTTTTCATTCGGCGTCCTAAGCGACGCGCTCTCATTCAAGCTCGAATGTACCCGGACAACAATTATTGTGTTTCTCAGTTTGTACTAATTCGTACTTTACCACCAGCTACTTTAGTTCCTTAAAGACTATATTTATAATACGTAGAAGGTGATAACTAGGCCCATGACGATCACCGAGATACATAAACGATCGCGCGGGATCTTCCGCCGTTCTGGAATCGGGGGGCAAAAAAGCTCTCTTCGTACAGCGAAGATTGAAGCGAGAGAAAAATGTCGTTACGTTTGTTAAACGAAGAAAGGATGAGATTAGTCGAGACGCGCGTCGCGCGACGACGAAAGTAAAAAAGGAAAAAGAATTCGGAGTATCCGCGCGACAGGCGCAACATGTTTCTCTTTCGTTTGTCTCTTTAAGTATAAAAAAACGTAGTCGTAACGAGAGTATGATCGATTGCCTCGAGGTGTTCGGAGAACAATTGGCTTGGTTTTATATAAAAATTATGTTATAAAAAAATTGTCTTAACTTTCTAGTATCTTGCACGGATTAATCGCGAGTACCGAAGTTCACGAGAAGCGGTTTTTTGTTGTTTTTTTTTCTCGTTTTTTGTTTTACGTCTAGACGCAACTCGCTTACTTTCGGTCGTGCGATTTCTATATAGGTACTAAGTATACAGAGCAAAGAGCTCGAAAACTCGTGTATAAGCGTCGATTCTGTAACAGTAATGCTTACGTTTACGTAGCACCGTGTCTCGTATCACTAAGTATGATTTTCACCACCGCAAGAGTGAAAACTCGGCGTGTCTCTCGATTGTCACTTGTTTTTCCGTCAATGTTTTCCGTATTCTCCACAAGTTCCATCGAGATTGCATTTCATCGTTTCTATATTTACACTATTTATACATCGTCCTTCCCACCGAGCTCTCCAAAATCCTGTCGGACAAGATATAATCTTCCTCCGTCTTAGAAATTAATGCCACTCGTTTCACGAATTTATTGCATCTCCGTCCGTTTTTCTTCCTCGTCCTCACTGGGCTCGCCGTTCCTTTTCGTCTACCTCTTCGAATTAAATAAAAAGTCCCTTCGCTGACGATTAAGTGATTTCCGACAATTTAATCGTCAGCTTAAGCTTTTCTCAAACAACCCCGGGCTGCATGGTGAGAAGGTGGGTGGTCGGGTCGTAGTATCCCGCGAGATAGTAAATGTCGTTGTTGTCGTAGATCGTTAAGTACCTGTGGGGCTCCTTTCCCAGCTTCTCCGTGTACTCCGGGAGCGGCAGGACTTCGCACTTGTGCGATATCGTCTGCACGTCGTTCTCATCCATGTGCGGCGACTCAAAGAGCGCACCCTGAAATAATGCGAAAATTCGGTGTTAATGCAAATTGTTGTCGTCGTTTTACTTTCCGCAAAACATTACTGACGACACTTTTGCGAACGAGTGGCCTCAAAAAGCATAAAAAGCGTGACCCTCCTCGTATGTGCTTTAAACGAAAGTGTCTTAAAAAAATGTTAACAGCCCTTCTGGTAAATTGGTAAAATAAAGCCAGACTTGCTCGAAAAGCGTAATGGTTCATCTGAATCATTTTAAAAATGAAGTAAAGTGTTGTCAAAAATAACTAATCGCCCCTTCAAATTATTTATTTTGCAGCTAAACGTGGAATCGCATTACACACTAATTATAACAATTCATGTTATATTATATTTATTACAATGATATATAATATTTATAAAGCTTTTTATCTATTTATGGGAGGTTCAGCGCCAATTCACTTTTTCCCTTTTTTTAATTCTCTGACCTTTCCCTGATTCTCTGACTAATTTTGAAATTCCCTGACTTTTCCCTGATTCCCTGACCAATTTTGAAATTCCCTGACATATCCCTGATTCCCTGACAATTTTTTTGTTCCCTGACTTTTCCTGGTTTTCCCTGACCGCGGCCACCATGTTATTCACTCGTTAATTTGTCTCTGCACAAAAGCACCTTAAAAAATACCAAAAATGTTCTTACCGGGTACTTAAGATTCACAGGACACCCCACAGTTTCTTCGGGATGATAGAACCACTTGACTTTGACGATCATGTTCGAGCTCGAAGTCTCCCACATTGATTCTATCCTGCCGATGTAAGGCCTGTCGGGTCGTCCGGTCGAGAGAAACACCGCGCTGTCGCCGATCTGTATGGTTTCGCTTCCTCGTTGAATGGCTCGGAAGAATTGCTTCTTAGCTCGTCCCTTGGCTCCGGGTCGCCTGTAGCCTTTGCCAGCCCAGCCCCACAATTGTCTTGCCGGCAAAAACGCAGCCATCTTGCTGCGGCTCTCCACGGACTCCTGACGCTCCCGCGCCTTTGCCTTCTTCTCCGACTTCTTCGGCTTCTCGATCTTCTCCTCCGGCACGATCGAATCCACCATCGGTTCGTCGAGGCGCTCTTCCTCGTCCGGCACAGCGAGATCTTCCTCCGGCGCTTGTTCCTCGATTAACTCGTCGGGCCTCGCCGGACTGTCGTTTGACGCAGCCTCTTCCTCGCTTTTTTGGCCACTGCAGCTTTCTCCGCCGCTAGAAAAATTAATAAAATGTTCAGTTTTTATACCGTTGATTTTAGTTAGATTTTTTAAAATTGATTCGAGATGAATTTAAAAACGGGTTTCATTTTTTTTTAGACGTTGTCAGTCAAATGAAGACTGAAACTCACGAATCTCAGATGACTTCATTATAAAAATTAATAAAATGGTTATTTTTATACCGTTGAATTTGTTAATAAGATTAAAAAAAAATTATTTGTGATGAATTCAAAAAATAGATTTCGAAAAAAAAATTGTGAGTCAAATAATGATTGAAGCTGACGAACCTGACGTGACTTCCCTCGCTGTAGCTGCTGTGATGGCTGTGCCTGTGCTTGTGCTTCCGGTGTTTCCTGTGTTTGTGTTTCCTGTGCTCCTCGCAACACTTGTGTCGCCTGTGTTTCTTCTTGCCCTCCTGCGCGTCCTGCAGCCTCTTCAGCTTGTCGCGCCGCCTTTTCTTCAGTCTCTTTCGCTCCCGATACTCCTCCAAGACCCTCGCGTCCGCGTCCTCGCTGTTCGGAACCTCGGGCGGCTTAACGTTCGACGCTGCATTTCCCACGTCGCTCTGATTGTTCGTCGCCGCGGTGGCGACTTGCGAACTCGCGACTGTCGCCGAGGATTGCGATTCCGGGAGATAACCGGCGGAGGACGAACGCTTCTCGTCCGTCGACGTCGACGTCGATGTCTGCCTTCGCCGCTTTCCCAGCGTCAGCAGAGGATTCGGATCGTATTCTGCAGCAACGGGTACATAAATCACAATTATTATTTGGCAAATGACTTGGCCGTGTATCACAAAAAAAAGAAAAAAGGAAAAAATCGACAAATCCGCACAGCATTCAGCAAATTATTTTTGTCATAAGAATTTATTTATTCATATTTATTATTTATGATTTTTTTTATTTCTTCAAATTTATTATTTATTATTTTTTTTATTTATTCAAATTTATTATTTGTTTTTTTTTTATTTATTCAAATTTATTATTTATGATTTTTTTTTATTTCTTCAAATGTATTATTTATGATTTTTTTTATTTCTTCAAATGTATTATTTATAATTTTTTTTAATTATTCAAATTTATTATTTATACATTTATTTATTTATTCAAATTTATTTTTTATACGTTTTCTTATTTATTCAAGAATTTATCGTCAACTCACCAACGACAGGATAATCCGGCTGCAGTAACCTAATGTCGTCCAAGGCGATTCTGCCGCTGTCGCCGTCGTCGAACTCGACGCTAACGAATTTCTCGTCGAGCTCCGAGTCGGGTTCGGACGGTTCGACCGAGGTGCCCGGATAGAGGCACCGATATTGCTGACTCCAGTAAGCGCAGAGTCTCGTTCCCGGCGGCAATTCCTTCGTTGAAGTCGGACACACTTCGACGATCTGAAATCATCGATTGGCATTAAAAAACGCGGTTCACCTTTCTCTTCGACAATGTAAAAACCGTTTAAAATCTCAATTTTTTCGGCTTTTAAATCAATAAAAAAAAACATACAGCGTCGCGCAATATTTCTTCGCGCGAATGAATGTGCGGCCTGTTTCCCCTCTCGCCGTCCAGAGTGATCGCGTAAACGTCCGGCGCCTGCACGGCGCTCAATCTACCCGCGTAGAAAAGCCCGCCCATAGCCGTCAGCACCCTCATCTGTTCGATCGTCAGATGCGCCGACGTGAGTTTGCACTTGTTCACGATGTTCTCTATTTTCTCGGCCTTGGCCGCCTTGGCGCATTCCTTGCACTCCTTGCAGTCGGACGACGATTTTCGCTTCTTCGATTCTTTCTTCTCGTGCTCGCCGGACTTGCGTCTTGTCGGCGAAGCTGAGGTCGATTTGCGCTTCTTCTTCTTCGACTTGTCGTGGCGATCTCGCTCTGGCTCTTCTTCTACGACTTCCTTCGCAGTTTCCTCCAATATTTCCTGTAAGAAAAAAAAATAACATCAGTTTTTATGTACGTGATTTATGGTTGTAATTTTAATTCGTTGTACGGGATGTTTTTCTTTTTTTTTAGGATTCGAAACGAAGTTTTTTACCGGAACGAGTTCTTCCTGCACCGCGGGAACTTGAGGTGGAATATTTTCGATCGTGTAGCTCCACTCAGCGCTCTCCTCGTCCTCCCAGTCCTTGAGCTTCGCTTCCGCCTTCAGTTTCGGCTTCACCTTCGCTACTTGCTTCTCGTGTTTCGCCTCCTGACTCAGCTTCGCCTTCTCCGCTATTATCGAACTTATCACGTTCTTGTTGTGAAGCGGCGTCTGCTTCACCGGCTTCATCTTCGACTTGGCGATCATGTGAGCCTTCGAGTTTTTCGCGCCCGACATACCGGATTTGAAGGGCAGCGGAGTGTAACCCGATTTGCCGACAAACTGCGAAAGAAATTTCACGGAACGCTTGAAGAATGTTGCGGTTGGAAGAGAAAAGGCGGAAGATCGCTACGAGGGCTCAAGATTTGTTGGAAGGAAAGTAAACGACACTTCAAATTGCTCACCTTACTCTGAAGATGTCGATTTTTCGACGTCGCCAAGTATCCCATAAGCGAACTTTTGCTCTTAGGCTTCTTCGCTACGATCGTTTCAGTCAGATGTCTCGCACTTCCCGAGGTGCACATGAGCTTTCTCGGTCTCCCGACTTTGCGCTTTTTCGACGCGGAACTCGAGCTGGCGACGGTTGGTGCTGGGGACGATGTTTCGTAGCCCATCTGGAAAATCGAGAGACGTCGTGTTTAAAACGTCTGAGAATTATTAGTGATAATAAAAAAATAAACGAGTATTTAACAACACTTTTCCAGTATTCCAGTTCGAAAATCTAACTCATTGAAACATGAATATTCAGTTTGTAACCGATTGTGTAATTCGTTTTAATAGTTTTGTCCTAATTTATGACGTTGAAATTTGTATCATTGGAATGCTACGATATTAAAGACAAAATATTAATGACCCTAAATGATAATACCGGCCTATGAAAAGTTATTATAACGACTAAGAGCATGACAAAAACATATTATTTCATCCCCTAAATTGGGGGTTAATTATTTGCATTTTTATGGAATGAATATTTTGTGGTTTTTAATTTCGTTGCATTGCAACGACGCAAATTTCAACGTCATCCGAATTTTCTAAGTTTCAAAGATCGTTGACGACGCAAATATTCAATCTGAACGTCACAAATTTTACCAAAAATTCCGAGACTCACAGTAAGATTTTTGTCCTCCTCATCCGGCAGCAGTTTGCTCGTCGGCAAAACGGTGATCGGCGAGGCCACAGGTGGAACCGGCATCGGTATGCTGGGAATGCTGTGCAGCAATTTAATGTGACTCTTCGGCTCGCCGAGTTTCACAAGATTAACGTTGCATCTGGGCATCGCGAGATTCGGCATCGTCGCGAGCGTTTGCGGAGTTTCGTCCTCGACAATTTCCTCTACCGGCGATTTCGGCGACGATCCATCAAGATCCAAACTGCCGTAATCCGAGCCCGAATGACTCTTCTTTCTGGGTCTCCCCGGGCTGCGTTTCTCGTTCTTCTTCGGCGGCAATTTCGACAGTTCCTTCTGCTTCTCTTTGTACTGCTTCTGAATATCCGCCATTCTCACCCTCATATCCAACTCCATAGCGTCCATATTCGGCCAATCCTGCTCGTTCCCATCCTCGCCCTGAATCGTCGTATCGTTAATTTGCTCCGATTCCAACGGTGGAACCACAATTCTCAAATTACGGCCGCGCGCTTCCTCCGAATGATCCACGTCGGAATCCGTCATATCAGCTTCAACATCGCCTTTGCCGAACGTTCGTTTGTCTTCCCTTTTCTCGGCAGTACTGCAATTCCTTTCCACAGATTCGACGATATTTCGCTGCGCTTCATTAGCACAGATCAAAGATTCCCGCGATTTAGCGACGAATCTTCGGGCTTTTCCGATTCTATCGCCAAACAGCTCAGGACTTTCTCGCTTCGGGCTGACCTCGCGTTCGTTTTCCCCGCAGAGTCTCTTCGAACCGTTTTCGATCGGTTTATCATCTTCGCCCGAATATTTCCTCTTTTCCGCTCTTTTTCTCTCGGTCTCCAAAGCCGTGACTTTTCCCAAATTCATCAGAAGCCTCCCGGCCTGCGAAATCTCCTCGGAATTCTCGACATTATCTCGCGGTCGCCTTGGCACGTTGTCCGCGACTTCCTCCATGAATCTCTGCTCCGCAAGAGCGCAAAGCAGCCTCAGCGGGCTGTCTACGTCGTTGTTGTTGCTCTCCGCCTGCTGTTGTTGACAATTCGCCTTCGTTTTCGTCGGCGACGCCTCCGAATTTTCCTGAACACCGTTTGCCATGTTTCCCGGCTTCAAATGCTCGAACTGCTCGATGCTGTTCGACAAAAGCTCAAGTCCACTCAGATCGACGTTTTGTCTTGGTTTTGAAGCGATTTTTAGCTTCCCGACTGGACTTTCCAACGCGTCGAGTTCCACCCGCTCAGTCGATTGTTTCTCGTCGATCTTATCGTCAGCGTTTTCTTCCTCGTGAATTTTTACTCTCGACTCCGTTTCGTTCTTCGCACCAAATTCCCCAGCCGCCGTTTCTTCCTCCTCAGTATCGAACGCCGGCGTTCCAACCGGCGAAATTTTCTCCATCTTCAGTTCCCGATTGTTCGCAATAGTTTCAGTGATTTTGAGATTATTGTTGTTGCTGTTAGTATCGTTGTTATTGTCAGTAGGCGACAAAATTTTCGCGGCCACCGGTTCTTTCGTCGAATATCCAACGTCGGTCTGGGAGTTGGCGAAGTGTTCGATATTCATAGCGTTCTCGCAGGATCGAAGAATGAGATTCTTCAGGCCGTTTTCCAGCCTCCTTGGCGGCGGCGCCGCGAGTTCTCGCGGCGTTTGAAGCTCCGACGTCTTTTCCTTCGGCCCGTCGATCGCCTGGATCGTCTGATGATCCTGAAGCGCGGCCGCCGCGTTTTTCTTCAGCTTCTCCACGACGTTCTCGATTCCGGGGTGAAAACGCTCGACGGATTGTTTTCTCTCGTAACGATTCGTCCTGTCGGAATGTAGAGACGCTTCGTGCCTGCCGAGCGGACAATCCTCGGTGGCCGCGATCGTCTCCTCGTTTCTCTCCTGCTTCACGACGACTCGTTGAACCTCCCGCTCGTCTTCGCAGTCGATGGACGGCATGTCGAAGGACTTCACGCTTATCTGCGGATGTTCGTCCTCCGTTAATAATCTCTGACACGGAATTTCCGTTCTGTCGTCCTTGGCGAAAATTCGACAGTCCGTCTCTCGCTCCTCCGTCGAAACGGGGAGCAATTTTTCCGTCACTTCCGGTATCCTTTCCTCCGGCAAAATTTCCGGAGTCTCCGTGAAAATCGGCGTCTCGTTGTAATTCTCGTCGCTCTCCTGCGTTTTGCTCGAGATTTCTTCCTGTTCCTGCGTCAATTCCTCGTTTCTTCGCTCCTCCAGCGCTCTTTCCTCGTTCAGCATTTCTTCGGTGAAAAAAGGTTTTCGGACCTGTTCCACGGGGTCGCGCCGCCTGCCGAAGAACTCGAGATTCTCGTGAAAGCTGTCGCAATTCTCCTCGGTTATCTCGATCACCTGTAATGATCGAACATTTTGTAATTAGACATTTTATTTTAATTAGAAAGTGTTTATGTGTCGGCCGGTCTTTTCCATCTGACCAAAATTATTTAAGTTAAGTACTATCGACAATCAACGTGTCATATGGAGCAAGTACCAAAGTAAAAATTTATTTTTTACGACGATCATTAACCGTGTAAATAATGTATAGATATATATGTGACCTTTGAATGAATGAGATAACGATAGACTGAAAATGAATCGAAAATATAAATATGTTGATAATTAATGTACCAAGTTTCATCTGCATGATATTTGTGGTTTTATTTATTGTATATTTAAGGCAATATTTATCTTTTAGCGGAATCGTTTTTGTTGAATTTAAAATTAAAGAAAAATAGAAAAATCGTATTTATATATTGAAATTTAAAACACACATTTTATTTTTAATAAAATCAAAAATATTACACACCCTCGAGCCTCCTATCCTCGATATTCTCTCGTCGCTGGTTGAGTCTTCGTCCACGTTCAGAGAATCCTCGTCCTCGGCGACTCTTTCGTCGTTGTTCGAGCGGCAACTCACGACGCTCTCGATCGTTCTGTCCACGGAATTCACTTCGCTGCACTTGGTTATCGTTGTGACTGACGACGTTGTCGTTGTCGTCGCGTATCTCGTGCAATCCACGGCGTTTACGATCGTCGCCGCGGATCTCTCGAACTTGCCGATCGTGTTGCAAGTCGTCTCGATTCCTGGTGGCTGCTGATCGACCAGGGAATTGTTCGAAGGAGTCATCGGGCCGAATTGCATTCGAGGGCGCTCGTGACTCGAGGATACGAAGTCGAAACTCGTCGGGTTTACCGTCATTACTGCCTGGTGACAGGGACTCGAGTATTGTTCTTGTTTCACGTATGTCTCGCTCGGCAGTGGCTCCTCGTCCGTCTCGAGACCGTCGGTCTGATTCGATGCGTCCTGAACGCCGATCGGGGTGGTTTGAGGGGTCTCGATCGCGTGCATCGTCGTCACCTCGGGCGGTGGGGTCAAGCATGATACTGGTGATGTTGCTTTCGTCAGGAAGGTGTTTCGCTGCTGCAACAATAACACGATTTAATCAGATCCTCCGTAACCGACAAAGATTTTTTTATCGCCAAGCTTGTAATGTTTTCTGACTTATTGTGTTATTGACACGAAACAATTTGTTGGAACAAAATGTTTCGTTGCAATTTGCAAATCTTCACTGAAGATTGAAGAGATAAAGGCTTTTACATCGCATAGAGCACTCGAGCTCTCACCCTTTAGACGCGCGATATATTTGCTGCTGAGTTTCACTACTTTTTCCTTCTCTTGTATGGATAATTATTAAAATATTGATTCATAAAATAGGATATTGCATTCATAAAAGAATTGCGAAAGCTTTTTATATTTACGTGAAAATCAATTTACTAAGTCACCTGGCGATCACTTAAAATTTCAATGAAGCCACGATGTTTAAGCGTCTTAAAAAAAAAAAAATCACAAACCTGTGAAGTACAGTGCGTTGGTTCAGCCTGACTAATCTGCACCAAAGCCGGAGCGTGAGGGTAGTAATGCAGAGTCGTGAGAAGAGGAGCGTCCGGCATCAGAGTACCAGCCACCGATGTCACCGTCTGCAAGGTTTTGCTCGACTCTGCGGAAGCTGTTTAAGAAACAAACAAACAAAAATTCACTTCCACTCCCTGGTATTAATTATATCGCACAAAGGCGATCCGCCCACGGAAAGAAAAACATACACGAAAATATATCTGACTTTTCGTACGATAAAACAATAAAAATACACTTTGAATATATTTTAGATATATCTTAGAAATATTTTTCGCTGGCGTATATTTCTTATATATCCTAAAATATATACGACATATATATTTTCTTTTCGGACAAAATGCATCTTGTATATCTAGAATACATTTTTTATATATCATGCATATATTTTATTTCCATACGACTCATAACATTATTGTTACCGATTATCGTCGTCGGACTGCTGCTGCAATCGGCTTCGATCTTCACGATCGGCATTGCGCTCTGCTGCTTCCGTTTGTTCTCCGTCAGCACGAGTCTCGCGCCACCGATGTCGCTCAGAAGTTGAAGCGACGGTGGCTGCGGGGGCGGTGGAAGAAGAAGCGGCGGAGGTCCCACGCCGGCACCGTTATGGCTCGGATAATTAGGCCACACGACCGCCTGCTGCATTTGCTCTGCCGGACGATAAAAGGGCGGTGAAGACAAACTCACACATCGCGTTCGCAGCGACTCAAACGATATATTTCCCATATTGCGTAAGCGCGAAATTACGTGGAGCACAATTTCGAAAAAGCTGGACTTTCTATCGCGAGTCATTCACAAGTCACCGAGAGCGATACGACGGCTCTCGTAGCGAATTCGCAACGCCTCGATGATTTTGCGTTGGTGAACGAGTCGCGGCAGCTTCGGGGCGCACGAGAATCGCGATTTAATATCGAACCGATCGCCGATAAGGTCGCCAGAAATTGAAAGCGTAAATATATTTGTCTCTTGCGCGTGAAACACGCGATACTTTATCGCGACCGGAGGTGCAATGTTAAAAATGTGGTGCTAGAAACTACACTAAGACGGTGTCTATATAAGTCCACACCAATCACGGTGATAACGAGCAAGCGAAAAGTCTTACAATGTATCGTCACTTTACACGGGAATAAATTTAACGAAATGGCTGGCGTGATTTTTACACCGTTAAAAGTGTTACTATTAACACTGTAATAAGTAACACGAGGAAAAAATTCACCCCACTAGCGTTTATCACAGTGTATTTCTAACAGTGTGAAAAACGATTTGGAATCGATTTGGAAACGATTTGAAACGAGTTGGAATCGGTGCTTAATTTTTTCGTCGGCCAACCGCGACTTACCGGCTGCGTGAATTAGCAGAAGGTGACCCGTGGTCGGGTCCCTCACGAGCTGAAGACCACCCTGAAGACCACTCTGAAGACCGACTCCCATCTGCGGAAACCCTACGGGCTCCATGGCTGGCATTGCTGTGAAAATAAAATTCGTGTTTTTTGTAGCTACGGTAATAAACAGACGTCGTTGATTAGTTATCGCTACTACGTCAGAAACTAACCAATGTACCAAATTCCCAGAGCAATTATAATATAACAGCGAGTTCCGCCGCGTATCCAAATATCGAGTTATTAAAAAAGTCTACTGATTGATTTAAAAATATAACATTTAACAAAATACGTTGCATTTGCTTATAAACGATGTCACAGACAAATAGGAAAGGAATAAAAAAGTATTTTTTCGGCTTTTAAAACTTCCTTCAATATGTACTTTGATATGTTTTCTCAGCTAACAATAAATCAAAAAATAATTTGGACACCATCGAAATTGTTTCTACCCATCATCAATGTTATTTGTCAGTTATTGTTTCGGTTTTTAAAACTTCCTTCATTCCATACATACTTTAAGACATTTTCTCAGCTGACCATGAATAAAAAATTCATTTGTACAGCAAACAAAGTTTTTTTACCAATCATCCGTGTTATTTGTCAGTTACGTTCGACCGATTGTTTCGCAATGAAAAAAAAGAGAACATGAAACGCGACGAAATGCGTGTAAGTTTGTCCCGCGAATCGTTAACATCCGCTTTTGAAATTTGAATCGACGTGTATATCGCGGCGAAATGCTCTGTAAATGATTTAATCGCGGTCTGGCATGAAAACGCACGCAAGCGAGAATAGACGTCTCGTGGGACACTCGATTTCATCGAAATGTCAGTCGGTCATCCCGGCGAGCGGATAGCGGGAACGGGGAGGCGAAATATATAGAGACGGCGAGGAGCACGAGAACAAAAGGGGTGGGCGTAGGGTGGCTTGACCGAAGGGCTTAACAGGTGACCGTGCCCTATCGCTCGCAATGGTCAACGTAAAATAAACGTATGTATGGGAAACGGTCGCACGATAGACCAAGCGCATTTTATTACAAGTGAAAATATCGACTCAATCTGTGCACGCGTTAAAATTGACTAGGATATAAAACCAACTTTTTTCAGCGTACGACATTGATTTTCATTATTCTAGATCGACCATCAAATAAGTCGGTAAGAATTTACGACGTCGTGATGACCAGCGAATCGCGCCCGAATGCTCGAGACTTAACATCGGTAATTCTGACAACGTAAAAAATTATATTTGGTTAAGTATTATTTCTATATGTATATTTTTATTTTATGTTTATGAGCGGAGCTTTTAAATTATAATTTTGTGTTACTGTTTGTGAAAGAAACAATCTGTTGATAAATGAATAATAATTATAGTAATATAAAAAATGTATGAAAATGTTCTCGCTTTTTGGATTTATTTGGAAAACCCCATAATTGTTGAAATTTCTAAGTTTGATGCTATCAAAGTATTCCCACTTGGCGAAAGTTTCGCCCCTCGTGTCGTTTATTCTTTTCTACGCTATCATCGCAGAGCATCCGATGGATTTCCGAGGTGATCTAATTATACGGCAGGGAATTCAATGAAGGCCCGTTCAAGATCGAATTTACCTAAGAATACCGGCTTTACCTTTTAAATACTGCAAAATACATTCGAAAATCGATGTTCCAAGGCAACCGAATCCGTAATATAATATGCCGTACAATCTGGTCAATATTTCATACTAAGTTAATTCCGTTGATACCTCCACCAACTTCTCAGTGAAACCAAATCCACTTTTGCTGCATCCCCAAACCCACATAATTTCCAAGCAAACAAGACTCCAAATTTTCCTACCACTCGAAATCTCTCATCCCCTTTCCTCTTTCATCCTCACCGCCGTCCCAAAGTTTTTCCACCCAAATTCGTTAGTTACATCTGCCACAAGCAGTACACACAGTCCGGTCAATTTACGCAACAGCCTCAACGAGAAAGAAAACCCGCTCAATTGCCGCATTCCAGTCACAACAGACGCTCCAATCGCGCCGTCACTATCTGCTCCATATTTCATACTAAAATTAATTCGATTCATTTCTCCACCGACTCCTCAGTGAAACCAAATCCATTTTTGTCGTATCCCCAAAAATCACATAATTTCCAAGACTCCGAATTTTCCTATCACGCGAAATCTCACATCCCCTTCCCTCTTTCATCCTCACCGCCGTCCCAAAATTTTTCCACTCAAATCCGTTAGTTACATCTGCCACAAGCAGTACAAACAATACCATCAATTTACACAACAGCCAAAACGAGGAAAAACCCGCTCAATTGCCGCATTCCAGTCACAACAGACGCTCCAATCGCGCCGTCACTATCAACAATCCTTTGACCCAAAGCTTCATTTTCCGATGACCAAAAAAAAAAAAACAAAAAAACCCACACAAAAAAAATCATTCCCTCACCTGCGGTCGGATATTGCCAGATTGTCGGTGGCCAGGAAGCGGCACCGGGATTCCCCGTGCCGCTCATGCCGCCGAAGCCGGAGTTGAGGGTAGATCCGAGGGCAGCGTTGAGCGAGGGTGCGAGGGCGCCCGAGGGAATGGCGAGATGGGCCGGACGGTCGTCCCCACCGGGTCCGCAGTGCACCAGAGTCGCTCCACCCACAGTCATCGCGGTCGCGGGGCCTGAAAAAAGCACACCCAGGTCAGTCGACGCCCACCAGACGTTCACGGCGAATTTCTCTCGCCAACAACCCGCGAGTTCGACGAGGAAACGCGAGCTCGTTTTGCGCTCTCAGTCGGCTCGGTTTCCCCACCCGACCTCGCGGAGGCTCCACCCAGACCTCCCGCTACGCCGTCCCGGACGCCCCGAAAGGGGCTTCGCCGAGGTCGGCCTCGGTTTTACTCTTTCGCCTCCCACCCCCCCGCGAGAAACATGGCTGCATGCGGCTGCAGATATAGCACTCGGTCGCGACGCGGGATATCGCGCGTCGTCTCTCGCGGGGGGAGCCGCAGCGGCCAGCGACAGCGACCGGGGTTACCGCGCGCGGCCCCCAGACGCCCCGGTTGTTCGGACGTTTCGTCAAACCCGTAAAGTTCAATGATGAAGAATAACCCGCGGTGGAGTATTTTTTTTTTTTTTTGGAGGTAAGAGTACAATGAACATTTTGAACGTGTTTGCCGGGCCGGTTTCGCCGAGCGGCAATTTCGCGTCGAGCGGACTCGTTGGCGCGACGATTATTCGCGATTAGAAGGATAGGACGGAAGCATTTCTCCGGGAATTATTGCATTGAATTGGAGTACCAAAAAATAGTTCAAGTCATTAATTGGAGTACCTTGTCTATGGTACTCAAACTCATGGATTGGAGTATCTTGTTTTTGGAAATCTAACTCATGAATTGGAGTTATCTTGTTTTTGGTACTCCGACTCATGAATTGGAGTATCTTATTTTTGGTACCTCTACTTATGAATTGGAGTATCTTGTTTTTGATACTCCAACTCATGAATTTGAGTATCTTTTTTCGGTACTCCAACTCATGAATTGTAGTATCTTGTTTTTGGTACTCCAACTCATGAATTGGAGTTATCTAGTTTTTGGTACTCCAACTCATGAATTGGAGTATCTTATTTTTGGTACTCCAACTCATGGATTAGAGTATTTTGTTTTTCGTACTCCAACTCATGAATTCTTGATGTCTTTCTTAATGTATCTTGTTTTTGGCATTCCAACTCATAAATTGGAATATCTTGTTTTTAGTACTCCAACTCATGGATTGCAGTATTTTGTTTTTCGTACTCCCACTCATAAATTCGAGTATCTTGTTTTTGGCACTCCAACACATGAATTGGAGTATCTTGTTTTTGGTACTCCAACTCTCACGAATTGGAGTATCTTCTGTTTGGTACTCTAACACATAAGCTGAAGTACCTTGTTTTCGGTACTCCAAACTCCCAAATTGGAGTACATTTTTTGGTACTCCAATTCCCCGCAATCATTCGCGAAACATATTTTGGCCCCGGCGGCCGGGAAAATTACGTATTTCGCGGCCCTTAATTGGAATCCGACGTAATGAGTTTGTCAATACACCGCTGTAATCGTGTGCTACATAATTCGTAATATTAATTGGTGAATTAACAAGCGAAACGTTGACCGCAATGTGACCGAAATGATCCGAACGCGGTCGCGCCTCCCATGTCCCACCCATTGCGCTCAATGCCAGCCTCATTCTCGTTAATATTCTGCCTCGACGTTTACGAACGCGTTTCGGGCCCGCGGCGCCGCTCCAGGAATTCCGATGGCTGTAGACCCGGCGGCCTCTCTCTCGCCCCTAACCCGCGCCTCCATCCCTCCCTCGCATTGTCGACTCGGCCAAGAGCCACCAGCGTCCCGTATATATCTATATCTATATGTGCATGTTTGTATATATATTAGGAAGGAGAAAGAGAGAGAGAAGTCGACAGCGCCGAGTGTGCGATGGGTCAAACGAAAACATAGTCGTATCGGATAACGCTTATCCGTCAGGGCCGTCCACCTCTGCACTCCTCGCGCTGCAACTCGCTGCGGACGCACGCAATACGTTGCGTCGAGTCGTTCAGGAATTAATCCTCCAAGTCTGGTCACTGTGTTTTTCTGTAGAGACGTCGATCCTCCGTAGTTTGGGGAATAAATGTTGCAGTGCGATTTGTTTTGTACGGGTGATTTAGTAACAACAACCTGGAGCGATTGTGAAATTATTTGTGAACTTTTGAACGCGTGGATAGCTAATTTTCAATAAAAAAAAATTGATTATGAAATTGTGTGCATTTTTGAATACTTTTGGATAGCTGATTTTTAATTTAAAAAATTAAGAGCAATTGCGAGTTTTCTGCTACAAGTTGACGACGATATTCGTTGTTTCACGAGGCGAGTCATTTGTTTCGAGCCCCACGATCCGCATTCTTCGGCGCGGTCGCCATTTTCTCGTCCAGCCGGGTGAAGCACCGAGGGAACATTTTTGTCGGGTGGAAAAGGATTTTCTGTTCTTCCTCGAGGAAAACTCGCTTGACTCGTGGGAAGTTGCATCGCGCTCAAATCATGAATCTTCAAACGAACTAAAAGCGTTTAGATGCCAAAAGTACTGCGTACACAAAAAAATAGAATTACGAAACCCCAAATCTTTTGTAAACATAGTTGACGGTACAGTTCGTTTTGTAATCATCAATGAATATTTGTAACATGGAGTAATTATAATATAATGCGTACTGTTAAATAGCTGCAAACCAATATTTAATCTCAATAAAATTTCACAGCGGTTTCGCTAAAAAAAAATGCAGAAACGCGATTAACGCGTTACGAAAGTAACATCGAACGGTGACCATTTTTCCACAATTACTCACAATGTATTTTTTTTTAATTGAACACACGGTATTTATGCAGCTGTCCACAATTTAACACGTCATTTTATAATCGCTGCAGATCGCTAGTATTAAATATCAGCTACAAAACAAATTGTGTACCGTAACATTTATTTCTTAAACTAACAAGGATTTTCAACTCTGACAAAAATAGCCCAGAAGTGTGAGAAAAATCGCCAAAACTCCACAATATTACTCGATTGCCGCGCGATTTATTTACCGATATTATTCCCATCCTATTCGCGCTCTATTCAAAGATCCTTCGGAGCGTCCCGCGCAAACGTCTTCGAGGCATCGAAAGACAGAAGTCAGCACGACATGGGCGCAGCGATCAGGGCGACGAGCGACCGGCATGTTTGACGCGAGCACGGAGATCCGTATCGTGGAAACATATACTTTTCTATTCGACCGGGGCGAGTGCATATTCAGGTATCGCTTATATTTACGAGACGCGCTCGCGGCCAACGCGTTATCTCTTCGTTACGGTTCTTTGTGCACCCGACTTTCGAACGCGCGCGCGCGTTTCGTAATCGCCGGTTAAAATCTACATACAGCCGGGGATAAATGATTGTTCGACGTTCGCCTGACACCTCGTTCCGTCCGCACTCTCGACGACGGCCGGCATATTATCAGCTATAATAAACCGCGTATCACATATCTCACGGGAAAATGATAGAAGAATGAGAGGAAAAAAAAGCAACAAAAAAAAAACGCGAGAAAAAGAGCAAGAAAAAACACGAGAAAAAAAAATCTCCCGCGTGTGGGAGAACGTATAAACGGCCTCGTTGAAAAGCACTCGCGCCGCGAGTTCCTATATAAAATGCACTCTAACTTATGCATCCTATACGTGCACCGGCTGCTCTTTGCCGAGCGCGAATTCGCTCGCTATATATACGCTCAGGGTCGAGAGTCGTTCGGCGCGTTCGCGCGTTTATATTCGTAGAGACCGGCGCGTACAACGCGCCTAATATACTATTATATCCCCGTGGCGTTGGTATAACGAGAACAATGTTACGGTTGCACGGCGAGGCGAGAGTAAATGATAAAGAATTTGCGGGTCAAGGCCGCGCGGCCGATAGCCGCGGCCAAGATATTTTCGCGTGCGCCACGCTTTTCCCGCGAGACCAGCGTGGATTACGTCGCAAAAATCCGAAGTATTGGAATAGTGTTTTTGTAGTATGAACCGTCAAAGTATCTAAAGTATGTCGTATTGGCCTAAAAAATACTTCATTTAATACTCTAAAAAATTGAATCCTCCCGCGTAAAAAAGAGTATTAAAAGAGTATTTCTGTAGTATGAACCGTATCCAAAAGTATCCAAAGTATGTCGTATTGGCCTCAAAAATACCTCATTTAATACTAAAAAAAAATTGAATCCTCACTCTCAGGACTATGTTTTTAGGGTACAAGTTGCCCTTGTATTATTTTCCAATTAGTAATGGAAATCTCAGGTCAAAAACTGGAAATTTTCAAAAACTTAGGCTAGACATTTCGTCAATTGTAGGTTTTTGAAAACTTTCAGTTTTTGACCTCGGATTTCCATTACTAGTCGCGAATTGTACCCTAAAAACATACTCCTGTGATTGAGGATTCAATTTTTGAATCTTTTTAAAACAAGTATTTTTGAGACCAATACGACATACTTTGGATACTTCGACGGTTCATACTACAGAAGTACTATTTTAATACTTCGACTTTTGCACGAGGGATTACGTCGCAAAGTCGTTTTGCCGTTTTGTTTGATCTTTTTTTTTGTCAGTTGAGCACAAAGGCTGTCGTCGATAGAGCGTCGAGATAGCGCGGAGTCGCTCACCGAGACTGTCCGGCTGGAAATGATGATAACTGGCGTGATGCGAGGTGTGATGACTCAGTGATACGTTTCGCATCGACGACGACGTTGTTTCCTGGTGCTGCAGTCTCTGTCGCGCGACGGCGATGCCAACCGGAATTCCGCCAGCCCCGGCCGTCGAGACGACGATACCTGCGAACGCAAAAATGACACACAATGGCAACGTGAGTGACAAAATTTCACATTTATGCGCTTTTCTGTTTTTCTTTTTTTTTCCATTGTGCGAGCGATACGCGCTCCATTAGGATCTAACGCGACAGTTTTCACCGATGGTTTCACGGCATTGTGTATGAAAAATGACAGTACTTATGTCATCCGGGGCGCGACATTGGCCGTAAAAATATCGTGTTTTTACACGGAGAGAAAAAGGAGCTCCGGACGTCCACGTAAAGAACTCCTTTTCTCGCAACGCGTTGGTGTAAGTTGAGCACCAAAAAAAAGTGCATCTCATACGTTTATTATCCGTTATTCGTGAACTTTTCGCGCATCCATTCGTCGAAATCCATTACGGCTTTCGTCGTCTTGCTCGTTGTGTCGTATATACGGTTTTGTCGGTTGTCCTTGCGGAAGTCTGTCGGCAATAGCTTCAAGGACAGAAGTATCCTTTTCACGCTGCGAACGACTCCCGCGCTCTCCGGTGACGCCGTTATCGTTGGAATGGGAAAGATCAGACAGCGAAAGAGGGAGAGAGGAGACATTGGTGAGATGTAGCGATCGGGACGAGTAACCACCCATATGGAAATAAAGTATATGCAAGATATACAGGGTGATTCAGAATCCCCGCACCAAACGAGTCCCGGAAGTCCGAAATGGCTCTGGGAATGCGTGTGCGAAGTTTGAGATTTTTATTCCCAATACTTTTTTAATGACAGCCGATTTATGACCGTCAATCTCAACATTCTCTTAATTCGCCCTTAACTTACTCTCAACTTTCTCTTAATTCGCCCTTAACTTACTCTTAACTTTCTGTTAATTCGCCCTTAATTTATTCTCAACTTTCTCTTAATTCGCCCTTAACTTAGTCTCAACTTTCTCTTAATTCGCCCTTAACTTACTCTCAACTTTCTCTCAATTCGCCCTTAACTTACTCTCAACTTTCTCTTAATTCGCCCTTAACTTACTCTCAACTTTCTCTTAATTCGCCCTTAACTTACTCTCAACTTTCTCTTAATTCGCCCTTAACTTACTCTCAACTTTCTCTTAATTCGCCCTTAACTTACTCTCAACTTTCTCTTAATTCGCCCTTAACTTACTCTCAACTTTCTCTTAATTCGCCCTTAACTTACTCTCAACTTTCTCTTAATTCGTACTTAAGTTAAGAGTAATTTGAGGGCAAGTTGAGAGTTAGTTAAGGGCGAATTAAGAGAAAGTTGAGATTGGCTGCCATAATAAATCGGCTCTCATTAAAAAAGTACTGGGAATAAAAATCTCAAATTTTGCACACGCGTTCCTGGGATCATGTCGGACTTCCGGATCTCGTTTGGTGCGAATTCTGGATCACCCTGCATAAAAGATGTATTCTAGATATACAAGATATATTTTGTCCGAAAACTTCTATATGTCGAATGTACATATTTCAGAATATACACGAAATATACGTGAGCGAACAATATATCTAAGATACATCCAAAATATATTCAAAATGTATTTTTATTGCATTATCGTCCGAAAATGTCTGTATGTCAGATATATTTTCGTGTATATTTCTTTTCCATGGGGGCAGCGTCAACGTCCTGACGTTCATCTTCGCATTCCATCTCCAGTCGATTCTCCCTTCGGCGTATCGCGAGGAGCGATTTTCCAGGCCCTCCCCACGAAAAAAGGGCCCGCAGCTTTGCATTCCGGTAACGTATCGCAATTTGCGGTTCGCAATCGTATATATTGCGGTGAACTGACGATGATCCGACTCCGTTTGGTCCCTCCTGCTGTTGCTCCCGTCCACATCGGTCGCTGTGTGTCTATATGTGCGTTTATACGAATGTGTGTATTGTATATAATGGAGCTGCGGATATAGAGAAGCACGCAGGGAGGGTCGAGCGACTCTTCACTCTATTACGAGCTCGTGAAGTCTCGTTCCCTCTCTCCCTCATTTTTTTTCCTTCCCTCTTCATCTCGCATTTCCGAGCCACGCCTTGTGCTTGCGTCGCCATGCGTGCCCCTCTCCTTGCCCCCTTCCTTCTACTTCTTCTGATTCCTCTTCTTCTTTTTTAATCCGTTCGCACTGCACCCGTCCCTCTTGGGCTCCTCGCACTCGCCGGGATATCCTCGAGGCAAACGCCTCGCGATTTTCTTTTTAGCCCGAGAAAACTGTGCAGGCGAACCGAGGCAACTACCTAGTGTACAACGATACCTATGGGGCATTCGATACCGACACGAGATGGACCGAAATTTGCTTCTATCCTTTTTGAAGTTTTTTTTTCTTTATTTTTGAGAAAAAAAAAACACCGGAAATGGAGAAGCAAATCTCAGTTCATCCTGGATTTAGGCTTACATATTTTTTTTATCTAATACGGGATTTCTGTGAACTTTTGAAGATTTTCAGATCTCGGCTAACAATATTTTCTTTTTTTAACTCTTTTTTCTTTATTTTTGAGAAAAAAAAAACACTGGAAACATAGAAGCAAGTCTCAGTCGATTCTGGGTTTAGGCTTAAAAATGTTGATACGGGATTTTCCAGAATTTGTTCAGATTTTCAGACCCTGGCTAAGAAGATTTTCACTCTGAAAAATTACAACTAATGAATATTTGAAAAAAGGGAAACATTTGGAGCTCTTTTTGGAGTTGGGACAATAACACGAAAAATCATGGAGGAAATCCGAGAGGTCAAGGGTCAGACGCAGGTCGATTCGGCAAGGAACGCCCCATATAGATGTTGTGTACGCTTTACAGCATTATATTTGCTCATTTGTATCAATGTAATGTGCAGCAAAGTCGCGCGCGTTCTCCTGTTGCGTATAAGCGCCCCTTCGCCCTCTTTTTTCCAGTTTCTCCTCTCCCTTTTTTTGATTATTTTTCGTCTCTGCTCGGTTTCTCAGTCACTCGTCAGCATTAACATATACGCGCCGCCCTGCTCTATTCCCTCGCGTCGTTCGAACGCGGGCGCTCTTCAGCTTCCACGCTCCAATGTCTTTTTTTTCTTTCTCTCTTTTCTTTTACCTTCTCTCTTTCCGATTCCCTTCCACCTCGTTTTTTTCCTTCCCCACTCTGTGATCCTTCGTTTTTTTTTTTTTTTCACGGCGCTCCACTCCACCGTGGCGCGTCTCGTTATTACGAGGGTACCGGGGAAACGTGCTCTCCCCCGGCTCACCATTGGCTCACACTCAGCGACAAATTCTGCCTCCCCTCGCGCCTAACCGGCACGCTCGATTCCACTAACGCCCTACGCACTTCGTCTTCTTCCGCTTCGGACGCGGTGCGGATTTTTGGAGCGACGTGCAATCGGCCATTGATGCTCCCTTCAGACTTAAAGAACGAGTATCGTGTCACCTGTGATATCCAAGCATCAAATCTTTCTAAAAAAATATTCGTGCACGGAAAAAAAATATCATTGATTCAATAAAACCGTGGATTGCGGGCAGCCAAAAACAAGTGTAGTCGAATCAATGTTACTTCCAGTTTTTACAATTTCGTATGATATTGAAACGAAAACTCCAAAATAGGCAAAAGATTATTTTATCGTTTCAATGTTTAATCGGATTGTGACAACGATAACTGGAGTAATTTTAAAAACATTGTTTTTGGCAGCCCGTAATCCACGGTTTTACTGAATCAATGATATTTTTTTCCCGTGTGGCACCGCTTCTTGTGACATTCTCAAACAATCATGTATCTATAAAAGTGATTAAGTGTTTTCACTTAGTTCGTTTTTTTAAATGCTTCATGGAAAACGAACGCAAAGATTGCGAAACTGACACAGAATGGGCCGTCATACTTATCACTAAAATAAGCTCAAAGTTTGAACAACCAAATCATTCCCAATAGCTCTCAAAGTATCGCCAACAGTAGCTGATTTCTCGTCCAATTTCGCGCTGTACTCGTTTAACGACCTCAGCCATTTGCAAGGGCTCCACTTGCAATTTACGAAAGGCAGTTTTTGTTTTTTCCGACTTCTGCACGCGCTCGTTACGCAAGACTTTTCCACGGCAGTGGGCGCGCGATGACGACGCAGCGCCGCGAGCCCATAGAAATGAGCTGCCCGTTAAGATCTATACTATTTCGATCGTAAAGGTTGTCTTCCAGAAGGGACGGCCGCGAGAGAGCGAGATACGTGGTCCCAGCGAATGACCTGGCTGCGTTGTGTCTTCCTCGTCGTCGCACGCACGCAGGACTGCACTATAGACGTCCTCGTAAAACTCGTTGGAAATATCTCGGCGGTATAAGGCAGGATCGTTGTCTCGAGTCCCGCGAATTCCTCCGGCGAGATCCCCGATATTAATTCACAAATATCTCGGACTGGCTCCAGTAACGAAGGAGACTCGTCGTAAAAAGGTCCGACTTCAGGCAATCAGGGCACTTGTGACTCACTGTTCACCTAACTTTTCTACTGAAAATACAGAAACCTCGCAGAGAACTCGCAAGTTTTAGGCTGACCAACGAATGCGGCGACGGGGCGAAGAATTTTCACACTCCAAGTGTGTTCTAGTGTCATCAATTAGTATGATATTCAAGTTTGCATCGTTGGAATGTAACGAAATTGAGAAAATAAAAATTCTTTCTGATTAACCCAAGTGATGAAATTAAGTATAAATTGTCATCATAGCAATTAGTTGGTATGATGACTTTTTATACCTACTTTCATCATTTGGGTTAATTAGAATTACTTTTTTTCTGAATTTCGTTGCATTCCAACGATGCAAACGATTAGTACAGTTCAAGTCGATGAATCATTGGGCAATTGCCTCAATTATTGACTGACGTAAAGCAATATAGTATTAAGGAGAACAACCTGGCGTGTGGCTTTTCCACGAATTGTCCACGCACTCGGATGTCAATTGCTACGTAAGGCGTGGAATAATTACGATAATGGCGACATCGTCGAGGACTCACCGTTTTCCGACTTGGGCTGCATCGGCTCGATCTTGACGGCGGTCGTTGTGGCGTGGAGCGAGGTCGAAACTTCGGCCACTTGGCACGGCACCGTCGCCATCGGCTCCCGCTTCACCAGGTTCCCGAAGCCCGTCGTCGTCGTTCCCGTAGTCAGATTATTCGGATTACTCATGCACGACGTCATTACCTCCTGCTGACCGTTCCAGGACGACACCACCGGCAGCGTGCGGCTGCACCCGACGTCGGAATGGACCAACTTCGTCTTACCTGCCCGACGAAGAAATTTATCGGTACTGAAACTTCTTAGCGCTGCGAATTAACGTATAAACGACGGGACAGCTGAGTGACGAGGTCGAGGCGGGGATGACGAATTGCGCGGATGAATTTACACGACCGGCGACTATTCGCACGTGGAGGAATATTCATGTTTTATTTGCCGTTTTAGCGTAATTCATTCAAAATCACGGCGGATAATGGTAACAACTTCATTTACGTATGGGCCAAATTGCTCTGAAGCGTATTTTTATAATGAAACGGAATTTCGAAAATAACAGGGATAGAGGATCGAATTTCTAATCCCAAATTTGAAGACAAGTTTGAACTGAAGTTCCAAATTAAGACCCAATCTTTTTTTAAGTTTCAACTGAAGTTCCAACTTAAGTTCAAACAAGTAAATTGGAACTTGAGTTCAAACTTGAGTTCAAATTTAGGACTACAAAACTCGACCCGAAGATTTGTTTATACAAATATTGTCAAGTTCCGTTATCGAGGAGAGCATAAATGTCATTTACGCGGATAAAGATTGAAGCGTTTCGACGGACATGATTGATAACACAATAAATACGGAGTATTTAGCGGAGTAGTCGCGAGGAGGAGAGAAAAATAGCGGAAAGTGTCGTCTTTACGTTCATCCTTAACACCGATGATTCACGAGGCACGAAGAGTGTCTCGAGGAAAAATAAGGCGGGATGCATGCGAGAGGCAGCAGGAAGGCGACAGGCGTAAAACCGGGTATGGACGGGCGACGATGATAAAACGCCGCTGTGGCGCGAAAGGGAGAGGAGGAAGAGCGGAGGGAAAGAGAGAGGAAGAGAGAGAGAGAGAGTGAGACGAGACTCGGCGAGCCGCCTGAGCGTAAATATAGAACGGGGGAGTGACTACGAGGAGGACTTCTTGCGTAAGCGAGCGAAAACCTCGTCACCTTCGCCACAATCCTCGTCGTAATCGTGATGCGACATTCGAAGATGACGACGACCGAGACGACGAACGAAATCGCGACTTGTACCGGAAGCCGAAGACACGAATTTTGTTTTACCGTTATCGGCAAGAAGTCCACGAGATTTCCTGAGATCGTTGGATAAAGCTGATTGATCGCGACTTCATTAACGTTGCTGGAATACATTCGAGGACTCTTCGACATGGCGGATGATGTAACGACTCTAATTTCTGTACGATTCACGCGTGACTTCGCAATTTTCTTTAGCATTTTCTATATTTCTGATAGACTTGATTGCCTGTTTTTGAAAAATTAACTTGTCAATAGTTTCCATATATTTTCATGCTTTGTGTCCAAAACTTTGGTGACTCTTTAAGTAATATCGAGCCTTATAAATTCTTTATAATTTATAAATCTAATCTTATAAATTTTAGCCTTATAGCCTTTGAAGGCATGTGAAATACCGACTGCGATAATAAAAACTGCAATGAACGTTTTTTACGCATGTTTGCGTTTACAGCTAAAAGAAAAAATTAATTTCCTGCACTCGTGAAATCCGCAGAGAATGGAATTTCTTCTTTTCGCTGTAAACGCAAACATCCGTCAAAAACGTTCATTACAGTTTTTGATACCGACTGGGCTCGACGTGGATGTTTCACATCGCCTTAATATGGAGCCTTAACTCCCGAGATCGTTGGATAAAGTTGAAGTTCGTGTCTCGGGTACTTCCAATAACTCATAGGCAAAGGCTGGATGCGGCCTCATCGCTGTACAATTTTTAAATGAGCTTCGAAATCGTCTAGAATTCGTCTAGAATTCCTCGATAATTACCCGGCTAATAATTATTACTTTCTGATTATGCTATTTGTCAACAGTTTCCACGCTTTGTCACGTTTTACCCCCAAAAATGGCCAACAATCGTCGGTCGATGGCAGCGACATTGATGACATTTTACCAATTATTCATACTGAAGAATCGTTGAATCTTTGGGAAATGTGAAATAGACATGAACAACGCTTTTCTCCTACGTTTCTCGTCCATCTGCCGTCTCTCACCATTGTTGTTTCTGCATATGCACGGCTGTCTTGTCTTCTCGAGCTTGACGGTCTGCCCCGTCATGGTCGTTTGGACGGTACCAAAATTATCGAGCTTTTTCGTGCTGCTGCAGCTCGTCGTCTGCTGAACGTAGCCGCCCGAGGTGTGGCCAGTCTGACCGGCCTGAACGAGCATCGTGCTGACGCTCGTCGTCGAGCCACTCGGTATCGTCGAAACGTTCACCGTCGTCGGGCATCCTGTGCTCGTAATAGCCTGCGTCGGGTTGTGATAATCCTGCTGCAGCAGCATCCCCGTGGTCGGCACCACGCTCGCCTGGCTGTTGGTCGGCGAGGAGAAGCTGTTTATCGTGAGTGTCGGCGTGCCCGCCGTCACCAGCGACAGTTGAGGCGAGAAAGTGTTCTGATGAAGACCACCTTCGAAAAAGCAAATGTCGACCGTAAGTCTCGTTATCGAATCACCATCCATGGAAATAAAGTATATTTTTTGAAAATATGTATATAAAAGATAAAATATAGATACAAAAGATGTGCAACTTTTGGCCGAAAAAATATATAAGAAACATATTTTCGTCTTTTTAAGATATATCTCGTTGAAATATATCCGGTGGATATATAAAAAATATACATCTAGCGGATATAAAACTTTTGACCGAAAATGTATATAATAAACATTTTTGTTTTTTTTTTAAGATATATCTCAGATATATCTCGATGAAAAATATCCGGTGGATATATAAAAAATATATAGCATAGCGGATATAGAACGTTTGACCGAAAATGTATATAATAAACATTTTTGTTTTTTTTAAAGATATATCTCAGATATATCTCGTTGAAAAATATCTGGTGGATATATACGAAATATATAGCGGATATAGAACTTTTGGCCGAAAATGTATCATTGTATGTAACTTATACAAATATCTTGAATATACTTTATTTCCATAGGGGACACAACAGAGAGAATATCATTTTTGGAGAATGTAACAAAAAAATCAAAAAACAAAACTACGATGTACAAACGATCGTGTGCGATGCAACGAACAAACAAACTCTTCGTGCTCCATAGTGCGGTACATGCAATGTGTCCTACGCATTCATCAGCGTGCGCTCCCAATAAGAACAAAAAATATCTGATTAATCTGGCAGGAGATACGAAATTCCGAATGAACATTCGAGTGTGCTGGCTTAAAATATGCGACAGAAGTGATGTGAAAGATAAAAGAGATTGACGAAAAAAATAGAAAAAAAAATATCTGCGAGGCTACGTATATGGAAAGAACGCTAATGGTGAGCGTTACTAGACTGGGTGGAGCGGTGCTACACTCTCCTCACGGCACATTTCGCGCCCGGTCGGTAGCAATAACTGTATTTAATTTTTTTTTCTTCAAGCGAACCAAAGGTTCCTGGATAAAAGAAAACTTTTACACGCCGCGGAATTTCGACACGAATGATGTAAGACGTTTAATTTATCGACGTGCGTTTAACTCCTTGAAAAAAGTGTTTGCAGTTTTTGTCATCGAACAAGTATTTTTCGTCACGCCTGAATATGAATCAGAGTTGCGAGTCCTTAGTTTAAGAAATAAATGTTACAGTATAAATTGTTTTGTATCTGTGATTTAATAACAGCAATCTGCAGCGATTAAAAATGACGTGTGAACTTTTCAATAGCCGCGTAAATCCTCATTTACAATAAACAATTGGGAGTCATTGTGAAAAAAATGAATCATTCTCTGCAGCCATTAAAAAATGAACACATTATATTACAATAACTCCATGTTACTATTATTAATTACTAATTACAAAACCAATTGTACCATCAACTTTATTTCTAAAAGATTTAAGCCTTACAACTCTGATCTGGACCTGGAAAAATCTGCCTATTTGTGAATCGAATAGCGTTGGAAGAAAACTGCTTGAATTCATGAAAAAACCCTGGAAGAAATTCTGCAGCCTTACATCGGGAGCAAGAGAAGCCTTGGTCAGGCCCTGATCAGGGCGTTATTGGCTCGTCAGGGCCTGATCCGGATTGAATACAACGCTCCAGATTTTCTACAGAGAAATCTATTCAGAGAAATCGTGTAAGTTCTGGTAACTATAAAGTGACAACTATCAAATTTTCGTTCATGCTATTATTTTTACAGTTCACGGTAATTTAATAATAGTTATGATAACTGCGTCATAGTTACCATAAGCAGAAAAATAGTTGCTGTATCTACAAAAAATAATTGCCACTTTATAGTTGCCAATACTAGATTTGTCTCTCAATAAGTGAGGGAATATCAATTGTATCACGTATTTCCGAATACCTTCTGCCGCATCTTTTAAGCAACAAATATCTTCAAGTAAACAAACAAAAGTTTCTAGAGAATAGAGAGAGAAAGAGAAAGTGAGACTGCGAGATTAATTCGTGATTTTGAGACACTAACCGAGGTTGAGCGTACGATCGTCAATAAACTTGGATGTGAACGAGGTCGCCGATGTCGTCGTCATCGTCGACTCACCGTGATGAAGATGATGCAGCCCGGCGAGATTGAGGGTGTGCTGAGTGTGCTGCGCGTGGTGAAGGCTGGCGCCGGCGGTTGCCGCTGCGACGTTAACCCCAACGGCACCCTGAAGGCTCAGGGCCTGATGGGCCTGGTGGCTCGTCGTCTGACCCGTTCCATGATGGGGCGCCAGGCTCGCGAGGTTCTTCGCGAGCAACTCGAGCTGAGTCACCGGCACCGGACTGTACGGCGAGCCCGGGGGTGGCGTGGGAGCGCCCCAGGTGTAACCGCCGACGCCGACCCCCACGGCCGCTGAGAATACGCTCTCTGAAACTGTTAAGGACCGGCCGGCAAGCGGCCGCGAATTAATCGATCCGTCTCTCTCGTTTCGTACAAAGTCTATTCAATTATTCATGGCCCTATCTCGTTTCCGCATACTCGATAACAACTTGGAAATAACTTGTGACCAAAAGAACTATATGCAGTGTATGACGATATATAGCATAGTTATTCTATATATTTCATGGTTTCCGTGAATAATTTCTGACGCGAGTCATCGGTACACATTTATATAAATATCATTCGCCGCTCAAGGGAATTACTGTAATGTTGTTTTTTATGTGAAAACATCTTTGAGGTGGTTTTTCCGCAAATAATGTCCTTAACAATCGTTGTGGCGACTCGGGAAATAATTAATTTGGACAAAATGTACTCATAAAGGGTTACGGCTGCTCGGGGAAAAAAGTGAATCTGCAAAATCTTATTTTAAAAAGTTCATGAATAACGGAAAACATTGTTAGCAAACTATTCGAGCTGTGATTGGTTGCCACAAAAGTCCGTTTTAAACAAACTCATTTTGATGTCAAATTTGACATAAGACAACGGGTGCGGTAGTGCCCGTAACCTTTTAAAGCTTTATAAGAGCGCAGCAGCGCAAAATTGATTAGATAATTGTAGGTGAAATTTTGAAAGAAAATATTTCTGAGGCCGCTTTTGGCGAGTTCCGGACCGGAAACGGATCTATGATTCCTGAAAGAAAAAAAAAAAAAAAAAAAAATTGTCGCCAAAAATGATTTTTTTTTTCAAAATCGATTAAAAAAGGTTAATAACCAGTGTTTTCGGGGGTAGAATATGCAACTTGAGAACGATGGTATAGGTTAAAAGTCGATATTTTGAAAAGAAAAAAAATTGGGGTCGATTTTAGCGATTTTCGGTCCGGAGGCGGATCTACGATTTCTGACAGAAAAAAAAAATTTCGTCGCCGAAAAAATATTTTTTTCAAAATCGATTAAAAAAGGTTAATAACCAGTGTTTTCGGGGGTAGAATATGCGACTTGAGAACGATGGTATAGGTTAAAAGTCGATATTTTGAAAAGAAAAAAAATTGGGGTCGATTTTAGCGATTTTCGGTCCGGAGGCGGATCTACGATTTCTGACAGAAAAAAAAAAATTTCGTCGCCGAAAAAATATTTTTTTCAAAATCGATTAAAAAAGGTTAATAACCAGTGTTTTCGGGGGTAGAATATGCGACTTGAGAACGATGGTATAGGTTAAAAGTCGATATTTTGAAAAGAAAAAAAATTGGGGTCGATTTAGCGATTTTCGGTCCGGAGGCGGATCTACGATTTCTGACAGAAAAAAAAAAAAAATTTCGTCGCCAAAAAAATATTTTTTTCAAAATCGATTAAAAAAGGTTAATAACCAGTGTTTTCGGGGGTAGAATATGCGACTTGAGAACGATGGTATAGGTTAAAAGTCGATATTTTGAAAAGAAAAAAAATTGGGGTCGATTTTAGCGATTTTCGGTCCGGAGGCGGATCTACGATTTCTGACAAAAAAATCGTCGACAAAATTTTTTTTTTTTTCAAAATCGAGTAAAAAGTATTGACGTTACGGTAAAATCCTGAACTACTAAAGATGTTTTCACATAATATTCGTGAGCACACGATGTACTCACTACTTTTTTTAAATGCGTAACGTTTCATAAAATAGAGAATTAGATTCGATTACGTCGAAGACAACAATTAGGAAATAAATTATCGTCCTTAGTATAAAATTCAAAACGCCTCCTGCGCTATCGTGAGAAATACATTTCTTACTTGTGCAGTCACGTGTAATATATCATTTCTGTCGTTGTTGCAATTCCTTCCATTTTTATGGTGGCTCGATAGAACAAACACATGTATACGAATATTCCACCAACAAATACAGTCAATGGCAGCTTATATTAACGCTGATTTTCACACCCGTATTATACATACATATTTCCCAAATGGCTCTCGGGTAAATAGCGCAGCAATTAGTGCTAACGATTCCTACGAGTAATATCGCGATATCGAATACTATTAATCGGGTTCACGCGAGGCGCTAACTGCCGTAAGCGGTGATTTTCGCTGCAATGTACGAAGGGTGAGAGAGAGAGAGAAAAAGAGGTCGAGCTCGAAAAACGCGGTCCGGCTTCGCGGGGGGAAAAAAAAAGTAATACGGAATTGGCAGAAATGCATGCAGAGAGAGGGAAGACGACGCGGAAGGGCGCTCGGTCGAAGTGCAAACCGGACGCTTCGTATGAATATTAAAGTAAGAGCGGCGCGTGTTGCCCCGGCGCCAGAAGCAGCAACAGCACAACGGGAGAGGAGAACCCGTTGCCCTCGCGGCGAATTAAATTTATCGCGCTTATACACCGCCCGACGCGGACAAAACACGGCGGACGCGTTTTCGATAAATATATAATAAACAAGTGGGAGATGAATAAATGGAAAGTCTATGCAGATGGATATTCAAATCGCTCGAGGAAGGCGCGAAAGATATAACGGAGAGATTTTTGTTAGCAATTATTTGGGCAATAGATGCGAAAGGCTTGAAACGAAACTTGCTAGATTTGTTTAGTGTAATTGAGGTTTATACAACTGGGATTTTCATATTTTTCGGCGATTTCAAATCGAGGGGTTAAAGTTGTATCGGTAATTTTTTGATGATTACGTTTGTCGATCAAGAATCTGAAGGAAAATCCCAATGAATCGTTGTATAAAATTTTGATATAAAAAAAAATTAAAACATATTTTGGAAAATTCCAATGAATCGTTGTATAAAATTTTTACATTTTTGTATTTAAATTAAAACATTTTAGATTTTCTTCAAAATCATCGTGGCAAAAAATGTTTCTGTTTCGATGTCGAGAGGCAAAAATACTTTGAAACAGGGCTTTAAAGATAAACAAAAAGAACTGGAAAAGCTTTCAAGCTCTTCTTCTCACTGCTTTCCTTCGATTTTCTAACGTTCAATTTTTTTTATCTGTACAAAATACGAAAAATTGTGATATCAAAAAGTACACCAAGCTGCATTCTTTTTTGGTTCTTAAATAAATAAATAAAAGTCTGTGCAAAGGGTGTTTTTGTGCGCCGATAAAAAAAGTCTGATATACACACGACTCATCGAAATCTCTTCATTAATTCGTGATTGCTCAATTATGATCGAACGTTAATAATCAAACCGAGCAATTGCGGATCGGAAGAATGCAAAATGACGAACTGATCCAATTGAATTCGTGATACATTCAGTTCCGAAGCGTCGAGGTTTACAACATTTTTCGCATAACTTCGCTACGGGAAAACGAGAATAAGTGTTTTAGCAGAAGGAAACGCGGTTTGATCCCGCGCGCGGGAAACGTCCGCAAATTAATTGAGACGCGAGCCGCGGATTGACGCCGGCAATTTGTCAATACACGCGAAGAGCCGGACTTCCGAACTGCGCACGTTATATATATATATATATACACACACGTTGGCGTTGCGGAACCTGCGGAACTTTATTTTTTCTCGCTTCATACCGGCCGGCGATAAATTCTCGCTTCTCCCGCTCTATTATCTCACCCCGCGTTTTCCGCGCTCGCTGCAGTTCCGATTGATCGATACGGGTTCGATCGTGAAAGCTTTCGCGGGCGTGTTGCTCGCGCCCCCCCCCCCCCCCCCCCCCCCGAGTTCTGTTAACTTTTCCTCCTCGAATTCTACGATAAATCTCGATATGTCCCGCCCGAGACCTGTAGATACCTCGTTTCAGATTTTTCGATTTATTTCTTCACCCTGCGCTCCTCCACCTCTGCATATGTGTTTTCTATATATGCAAATACACACGCGTTTCTAGTCACATGTGTTTATTAAAGCGGGATTTGATTTTCCGACACGTCGCGCTCTCGCGACTCTGGAAATTTTGCCGTATAAGTCGAGCAAATTGACGATAAAACATGCAAAATCTTTGATTGAACTTTTCGAAATCCAATCGCGTTGGAATGGATCGCATTCTTAGTTTCAATGACGTTGAAGTTTGCATCGTTGCAATGCAACGAAATTAAAAGCAACAAAATATGAATGAACTCAAGTTATCATACCGGTTATAAAAAGTTCTTATAATGACTAAGAGCATGACAAAAAAATATTATTTCACCCCCTAATGATGAAATATTTGAATTTTTATGGAATTAATATTTTGTTGTTTTTAAATTAAAAACAGCAAAATATTAATATTTTGTTATTTTAAATTAAAAACAGCAAAATATTAATGAACCCAAATGATCATACCGGTTACAAAAAGTTATTATGACGACTAAGAGCACGACAAAAAAATATTATTTCACCACCTAATGGTGAAATATTAAAATTTTTATGGAATTAATATTTTGTTGTTTTTAATTTCGTTGCATGGCAACGATGTAAACTTCAAAGTCATTACTTTTAGGTTACCAATGACATTGAACTTCGTTTTCTTTTATTTATCGCTTCTTCAATAGTCAACGGGAAAATATAAAACAATCTAAAAATTGTGCTGCTGGAGTATATTTTTTTTTTACCAACGTTGGTCGATAAAACTACAGGTTATTTCGTTGTATCCGCTATTCATCTTTATTACCCTACGTATCCCATATGGAAATATTCATATGTACAATATATGCGCCATATATTTTACATATAAATATTTCCGTGGGGGATATGCTTCAAATTTAACGGGGATGCGTCGTGGCAAAGGCTCGGAGCCTTCGCCAAAAGGAAGCAAACTACGCTACCGGAGTTTATGCTATACGTGAATTTGTTTGCGTAATCGACATTCTGATGGTTCTGGAATATACGAAAAACATCAAAGAATCGGCGTTAGGTCTGATTTTACATATTTGAGTTTCGGAAACGATGATATCTAACAGCAAAGGTCAGTTGACATTGCGGTTTTCAGGAGGTTCAGTAATATAGGATTTCTTCTGTGTTTCATGCAATCCGAATTTTTGATAGCAATAAGTTTTTGATAGCAATTCGACCAGCCCACATTAAAATATTTATTTAGAAAATATATGTCGCCAAAAAATTCTATATGCAACACACATGTTGTATATAACAATATATGTTGCATATATTGTTATATACAACATATAATGTTGTATATATAATGTTATATACAATATATGTTGCATATATTGTTATATACAACATATCATATACAACAATATATGATATATGTATAAAACTTTCAGCGTTTATGTTTAGCTTTTTCGCGTTTACGTTCATAATACATCATTGTCAAATTTGAAGCAAATTTTACCAACCAATGTCGGTAAAAAATCTATTTCAGCAGCCCCTTAAAAGTATAAAATATTTTTTGTACAAATTTCACCATAATTCACCAGCCGAACCCCCTAAATCCATATTCGTACACCCGATCGATAAATTTGACACGACGTAGACGGACGTAGATGGAGGCCGTATAGCAATCCCTATAGCGAAATCTTTTTTATTCTCCCAACGAGCAATACAGATTTGTGTTACTCATGACAGATATATTTCTCGTTTCTTTATTTTCGGCTTCGCACGAGCCGAACGCGCGCGCGGGCGAATAATCGATATTATATATTAGTGCACTAAACGCGCGATATTCAGCTCAGCAATCAACCAACTCACCTGTTCTTTCAGTCTCTGCGGTACGTTCGCCAGCAACAGCAGCGTGAAAGCCGACAGATTTATATTCATGAATTATATATACACCAGCTCATTGAATCATTGCGCTCGCGCACCCCCTTATCAAACCACCAATCATTCAACATTTGCATTCACACTCAAACTTATCGATACGACCGTAGCTACATCATTCTAATCTTAGCATTTATTGCACAAGACCAAAAAAAAAAAGAAAAAAATGTTAAACCAGTCGTATAACGTAATGAGAGGAGAGGAGGGAGAGAGAGAAAGAAAGAATTAACGAGGGAATAAATTATTGTTTACAGTTGCCGCTCCGCGTAACCCACGTTAGACACGAAAAAATCGTCCCCTGGAAAATCATTCCGCCGAATCGTACGTTTCTTTGCCGAAAAATTATAATACCGAATGTCATTTGGCCGAATCGTCATTTACCCGAATCGTTAGATCACCGAAACTTCATAAAGACGAATTTTGTTTTGCCGAATTATTTTTTTTAATGGTATTTTGTCGGATCTTTATTTTATTTCGTATGCATTCGAATATTACCATATACGACTCACCACATGCATTCGAAAAAATGTATTAAAGGAATTCGGTTGTGGAAAAATAGTCCACAATAGTCCACAATAGTAATATAAAAATACAATATAATATAAAAAATACTACAAATAATACAAAAATAATACAAAAATACTACTAAAAAATACCACAATAGTAATATAAAAAATAATCCCATTTTTCCCGCAAGTCCCATTTTGCTCGCTCTTCCCCTAAATTAAAAAATTATGAAAGATTATTTGCAAGATTCGGCAACGTCACGTTTCAGGCAACTTACTTTCGGAGATCTGATTTTTCGGAAAAATGTCGATTCGACAATACATTTTTTTCGGAGAAATGGAGATTCGACAATATGACAATTCGGAGAAATGACGTTCGACGATTTATTTTTGGGTGAATTAACGACTCGGCAAAACGATTTTTCGACAAAATGATGTGGCCCCAAAAAAATTGAATAGAAAATGAATTCTCCCCCGAGTCGCCGAATCGTCCTCGTGTGGCGAAGCCGAGTCGAAAAGGGGGTTGGTTGGTTCCCCTGCGGGAGTGAGGAAGCACGTGCCGCAAGTACTTTGCATTCGTCCCGGAACGATACGGGTAATTGAAATCGCCGATGAGTTTAGATTCGATTTTAGACAAGGGCCAGAGGCAACCCGGGGCCGTCTCGGGGTTGCTGTACATCTCACCGCTAGGCTCGACGCGAATAATCAACCACCATCTCCGTATCTACATACATATATGTACAACGCTGGTTCTTAATCTTTTTCCCTTCCTCACCGCCGAGCTTTGATTTTCTTTTTCTTCCTCTTCTTCGTTTTTTTTCCCCGGCTTTTTTGCAACTCGTTTCGCGCCCGACACCTGCGCCAGGTAATCAACCTGTCTCTCTACTCGCCTCAACTTTTAGTTCATTACCCTCGCGTTATTCCGTCATTCTATTCGCGCGGTGGAGGCTTTTTTGTTCTGCACGAAAAAAAGCCCGATTGCGATATCTGGTTGCGGCGGGAGGAGGCAAAGAACAGTCGTAAGTACGCCGTGGACGCTGCCAAATATTGGTTGTGCATTGGTGGATAGCCCAAATATAGCGGATACGTCTTGTGACACCGCGAAAGACGTGTTTCTGTCATCATTTTGGAGATTTTGACGTCCTGTGAATGAAGCATTCTCTGTCGATTCAGCCACTTTTTTTTCAACCCTCGCCGATCTGTACTATAATTGGATATACCATAAAGTACCACTAAAAAGCACACTATGTGAATTTTCTTCCGACTTTTTATCCAACATTTTAGAAAATTCCGTTATTTTTTTCAAGTTAACATATGTCGGGAACTTAAAGTTATTAAAAAAAAAATTCTGCACGTAAAAGTCGTCGCTTTTTGGTGGCTTTCGAACGAAATATATAAAACAATTAGATATATCAAAGTACCACTAAAAAGCATGAGAATTTTTTCCCACTTTTTATCCAACATTTTAGAAAATGCCGTTATTTTTTCTAAGCTAATATATCTCGGAAACTTAAAATGACAAAAAAAATGTCTCCACATGAAAGTTATCGTTTTATGGTGGCTTTCGAACGAAATATATTAAACAACATTCACGTTCCAGTAACACTGATTTTTTTGCCGAAAAACGAAGAAATAACTTTTTTTTATTCAAAAACGGATTTTTTTTTTGGCTTCGGAATTATAAAAATATTAGCTTTGCCGAACATCCATCCCGAAATAACCTTAACAGTAAAAATACAATAACACGACTGAAACTACTCGTTGGTCACCAACGAGTTTCCGGCACCCCGACAGCCAATCGGAGCCCGAATAACCCGTCAACAAAACTTACATCGAAAACGCGCGATATTTCACCGACTGATTTTTCGAAGCGGGACTCTTCGTCACTTAATTATACGCCGGTCTGCGCGGCCCTTTCTCACCTCGCTCGGCGCGCATTATAATGTTCGTTTTTATTTTGTCGCTAACAGCTCGATCCACCCGCTCGGCGTTTTGGATTACACCTCGGACAATGAGTTCGTTAAAGGGCCTCCGTGGCCGCACGGGCCCTTCAAACGTTTCTCCACACGCGCATTTCGTCCCTTCGCACTGTGTACGAAAAATTCTATTTGGGCAACACGATTCTTCTCTCCGTCCGTGTGTGTGTGTGTATAGCGTACGCGCTAGATCCGAAATACACGGAGGCTCGGATGCTGGAAAGCATTTTGGGCCCGTTCATTCAGACCTTTAATTGCATAATTGCGGCATTGTCCGAGCGAGGCCCTCGCGCCCGACCCACGCTGTATAACTCGCCGAGGGATTCTTCGCTCGGTCGCCCCGCACGCAGGAAGGTGCCAAAAGGGCTCATCGAGCGAGAAGGAAGGACGGAAAAGTGATGGCCAGCGTCGGGGGGCCCTTAGGAATTTCGCGGTCGAGGCTATAGAGAAGAGCCTCACGGCAAAGACGCTGCGAAGAATTCGTGCACACCCCTCACCCCTTCCAGCCCTCCACCACCCGCACACCTGTCCGCTCCCCGGCTTCGAGGGCACTTTTCACGCGCTCGCTTCCTTCCCCTTTTCTCGCCGACTGCGTTATTTTTCGGCAGCTATTTTCGCGGCACACTGAGGACTCTCGAAAAATTCTTGACTCCATTCAAACTCATGAGCGAAAAATTATTCGCGTGCGTGAAATTCAGATGTCTTTTTAGGATTTTTAACGTAAAAAAATATATATAATTTTAACTTTAATTTTTATTTTTCAATTTTAAATTTAATTTTAATTTTGAATTTAATTTTAATTTTTTTTTACTTTTCAGTTTTTAATTTTTTATTGAGATGTCTTTTTTGACGCTCAGTTCCTACATATTTGATACAAGACACTTTTTGCACGAGTGTTTAAAATTTATTTCCCGAGATTTCGTACTCTTTTTAAAATTCAAAATGAATCTTCCTAAGGTAAGTGCACTCTATTGATTATTTTTTTTTATAAAAAGTGAAGTAAGTAATAGAATGAGCTTTAAAGTCGAAAAGGTCTCAAGGGGCTCCTTTCAATGGCCGCTGCGCAGAAACTTTTTAACTACGATGAGAAAAGTTTACGTTTGCAACACTTGATTGATTTCTTACAAGTAGTTACTCGCAATTTTATCGAATCCATCTGCAAGTTCACTATAAGATGTATTTCCGAGTAGTGATTAAAGCCTTAGAACGAACAAAATTCGCATCGAGTTGTCGATTTTTAATGGCATCTGTTTCAATTTGCCCCACATTCCACCATGTCCCGGTCTCCCCTACTCAATTGTAGTCATATCCATCTTCCCTGCTTTGTAATGACGTTGACGTCTGTATCGTTGCAATGCAACGAAATTAAAAACAACAGAATATTAATAAACCCAAATGATTATACTAGCTATAAAAAGTTATTACAACGACTAAGAGCATGACATCAAAATTATTTCAGCTCCCAATGGGGGTGAATTATTTGAATTTTCATGGAATTATATTTTGTTGCTTTTAATTTCGTTGCTTTGCAACGATGCAAACTTCAACGTTACTTTGTAACTGTATTCACAGTCACTGATTCTGCAATGAAGTTTCTTCACCAAGAATTACAACAACAAAAAAGTCTCACGAATAGCATATAAACGTGGCAACGTTCGCACGTTTCACGTTTCGCCCGGATCATTACGATCCGATGAAGAGAATATTCGACCAGATTATCCCCCAAGTAAGGGGCGCCGGATTCCCCTCAGCTATAAGAGAAAAATCGTGAGTCGTCAAGCGAACGCCCATTCCTCGCCGCATAAATACGAGACGTATCGTGCGCTCCATACACGAGTGTGCAAGGCGTCGAATCAGGCTCGGGTGATCCTCTCACTCGTAAAAACGGGAAGACTGATCCGCGCGCGTGGTGAGCTATACCGAGCATGAAAATCGCGAGTCAAAAACTAGACGACGGAAATACCCTGGGGAGCAGCGACACTCGCGCAGCTTCCGTTGTGCCGCGCGAGATGACGAGAGGCCGCGAGAAGATGAAGACGAATGGGAAAGACTTCGGGAGTGGCAACTTCGTCGGGGGGAAGTGGGGGGTGGATGGAATTGAGAGGGAGCGATTTTGTGAAGGGAAAATTCGACGCACGTAGCAAATCGAGGGGCGCTGCCATCTTTTCCGGGGACAAAGGAGGCTTCAAAAAAAAAATTAGCACTACGTAAAACTTGTGCGGGGTAGCTCGACTTGCCGGCAGGTCGTTGTGACGTCATGAGGAGGATGTACGTCGTACGATCTGGTCTTTTTAAACTTGACGTCCAGACGTAACCGCGTCTTTTTTTAATAGGGTTGTACCCACATGGAAATAATATATATGACACTAAAAAGTTCTATATGTTTACATATAAATATAGGATGTTGAAGTTTGCATTGTTGGAATGCAACGAAATTCTGAAAAAAAAAAAATTCTAATTAACCCAAGTAAAGAAATTAGGAATAATAGGTCACCATAGAAAGTAATTGCTATGATGACTTTTTATACCCAATTTTCATCGTTTGCGTTATTAGAATTAATTTTTTATTTTTTTATTTTCGTTGTATTCCAACGATGCAGACTTCAAAATTATATAAATATTTCCATGTCGGTAAAATCCCATTAGTATAAAAAATAAATGTCAATATTAATATTAATAAATAAACATTAAAAAATAAATATCAATATTAAAAATAAATGTTGCAGTACGGTTTGTTCTGTAGGCGTGACTTAATAATAAAAATTACCCGCGGCGATAATAAAATTACGTCAGACTTGATAGACTTACCTTTGTGTGTCGTGGCATGATAAGCCCGTGCCGAGGTGGTGCAGGGGGTGGCAGGGGTAGCGACGTAGCTGGCCCCGCCACCCCCCGGGAATAACGAGTACAGCCCGTAACGACTGACACCTGTAACAATTAATGAACAGTTAGAAGACAAGTATTAAAGAGCGATTTTCTTTTTGCGAAGCTGATTGAGTTTTTTTTTCTTCTTTTTTTTGCTTCATCTTGTGTGCATATATTTCTTTGCTGCTATCAGTGACGTTATCTGACCTTGATTGTGCGCCGGTGCAGGGGTTGTGGCGAGGGGCGGCGTCGCCTGTGACTGCTGACTCGCCGCTTGATTGTGCTGAGCCGGTGCGAGTGGCCACAGGGTCGCCGGGGCACTCGGGACCGAGGACTGTTGACCCCGGGCCCCGACGGTGTCGCCGACTTGACGGCCGCCCGTTCCCCCTTGAGCCACGGGAGGGACCAACATCGGACCACCCCCTCCCGAGGCTGCACCGAGAAACAAAAAGCAGAAGACACATTTAGATAAGTGGAACTCGATGCTACTTGGTTGTTATGGTAATGTCTAGAAATCCGTCGTGAACTCGTTTAGCGTCACCGTACTATTTTATGCACTTGGGGAAAGATCGGATGTTGGTAACTATGGAATGACCTCGGTTTTTAAAAGTCAGTGATGCATCAATGGGAATTTTACCGTGCAATACTGAATGCCTATAGGGCTGACTCTCTCGCACCTAACCTCACTTTTTGGTTTTTCGATTTTCCGAAATATATGGCTTCGAGTATCGAGGAGCCAGAAACTTAGCCCAATTGTGCAGGTTTCCTGCACATTCTCTAAAAGTCTGAGCTTAATCTGCCTAGTGGTTCAGGAAAAAAGAGGTTTCAAAAATTTCAGGTGAAGGGGGATGGGCGTAGAGAAAGGGAGAAAGATCGGGTGTTGGTAACTATGGAGTGATATCGGTTTTTAAAAGTCAGTAATGCTCCTGTGGGAATTTTGCCGTGCAATACTGAATGCCTGTAGGGCTGACTTTTTCGCACCTAACCTCACTTTCTTGGTTTTTCGATTCTCCTAAAAATGCGGCTTCGAGTATCGAGCAGCCAGAAGCTTAGCTCAATTGTGCAGGATTTCTGCACATTCTCTAAAAATCTGAGCTCAATCTGCGTGGTAGTTCAGGAAAAAAGACGTTTCAAAAATTTCAGGTGGAGGATACGAGTAGTGCTGCTTCTTAACCTATATTCCCATTTTGGCGTATAGGGCGAAGGGTCAGCTCGGTTAGGAAGGACTAAATTAGGTATTATTAAGATAAGTAGAGTTATTTCTCTGACTGTGGAGAAATTGTATAGTTAACAGAAGCGTCATTTAAGATACGTGTCATTGATTCGCTGTATCAGAAAAATGTGTTTATCCTACTGGATAACATTTTCCTCCGTCGGCAAAGATACGTCGACAAATTTTTCGTTTACTTTAATCACAATTTCAGGCTCAATAATGCGAGTCTTCCATGACCTATAGGAACAATCGTGTCTCTCATACACCAATCCAAAGTCTATTCCCCGAGCCGCCCTTGAGTCGCCTCGGGCTTCGAGCCTGGCAATTCATCGTGTTGTGCACGTGGCTTAAGAGCCCAAAGGGCCCGGGGGGAGATGGAAAGAGCGAGAGAGAGACGAGAGAAGACACGAGAGACGCGAGGGAGATTGAGGAAGGGATAAGGCGAGGCGTCTGAGAAACGAAGAGGGGAGCGAAGACTCCCTCGTCGCCCTTGTACCTCGCCGAAGGAGGTGGAGGAGAGGAGAACACGAGGGGGCGAAAAAAAAGGAAGAAACGGAGGGGAAAAAGGAAGAAGAGCGAGATGGGAGGACGCCGATAGATCGGAGACCGCAAGACTTATGTAAGGATGCATAAAAATAAAGAAAAAAGAAGAAGGCAAAAAAAATAAGGAAAAAGAAACAATGGAGAGAAAAAGAAACGGAGAGGAAAGAGATAGAAGGACAGAGAAGGGGTGGGTGGGGGGTTGAGGAGGGTGGAGAAAAAAAGGGAGGGGAGTGAACGAAGAATGCATAGAACTTCCCGTAAGAGACGAAGCTATGTAGTTGTTTGTGTTTGCGGGGGTGAGTCGAACTCCCCCTCTTCCCCTCGGGCTTCGGGGGCTGCCAGCCCCCCGGGAGGGGGTAGCAACAGGTCGGCAGGCGCATAATGTAGTCTCTTAGATACACACACGAGCGCGGCGGCTCTACGCGACGAGCCGTCGGCTCTCTCCATCTCTGTCTTTCTCCTTCTCTCTCTCTCTCTCTGGTAGCCTCAACCAGCCCTCACAACTCATCGTCGAAAATACACGCACGTATTGTTAAAAGGCCCTATGCCAACCCTCTACGTAAATAGCGGTGCATTAGGGGCAAGAGTGTAGCCAGAATAACGCACACATCCAACGAATTCACGTGGGTCCAAGCTTAATGGGAATAACATTATTAGCACGAGGCTTTCTTTGTTGAACTGGTCGGCTGAAGCATTGATAAATTGAAATATCGTAGTCCAGGAGTTCTAAGCTAAATGTTGCGTTGCCGCAGAATGAGCACTTGGAATGTGACAGAGAGTTTTTTTTTGTTATTTGGTTTCTTTGGAGATTATGTGGTGTGTCAAATTCGGTTGTGTTAAGTTCAATGCTTTAGTGATTGCGAACATCTCAAGTGTAAACTAAATTGTGTTACCAATATTCATTGAACAGACGGTAAATTCAATTTGCGCGACAATTCGAGTTACAGATTCTGAGTTAGAGTTAGATTTTAGATTCAGGTTTTATTGCACTAGGGCTAAGTTTAAGCCCTGTAGGCAAAATCGATACACCAGAACGGGGCGCCACATTCCGACGCCTCGGCCAATACCAGCAACTCAAAATCTATACATACAAAACCATAACAAAAAGTATATATAGAAGGAAATAACAAAAAAAGAAATAATAAAAAACAAAGTAGCGCCGCATAAATGATACAAAATAATACGAAATAATCCAAAATAATCCGAAATAAAAGTAAAAGTAAAGTACAGTTAGAGTTCAAGTTAGAGTGAAAAAATGTTTCTATAAATTATACAAAATAATACGAAATAATACAAAATAATCCGAAATAAAAGTAAAAGTAAAGTACAGTCAGAGTTAAATTTAGAGTAAAAAAATGTTTCTCCGTGAGTCTTCCTCGAGTGATTATTGTAAATCATCGATACCCCATCGAATCACGAGCGGAATCGAAAAGGGGATGAAACACGTTGTTCGATGAAGCGCCGAGAGAACAAAGAAGTGAACAAAAACAAAAAAACAAAATAATACAGCCGTGGTCGGTATCGTACTTAGTCGTGAGCGAGACGTAATCTCCGCGATGACGACGTCGTTATCCCCGTCGTCTCCGTCACAAGCTACACGACGAGTTCTTTTTTGTCTTCCACGCGCGACCACCGGAACCCCAGCCGAATCTCGGGGAGATTCGCGTGTTCCACGTCGGCTTCCCGCTAATTTTTCCACGCACTCTCGCATCTCGCCTTTAACGCCGAAGCTCGCGACTGTAATTCCCTTTGATTCTCGTGTGTTTTTGCGGAAACACACCGAGGCCGGTAAGTGAACGAATGGCAAATGAGGAATTAAAAATGCAGAGAGAGAGCCGAGGCAAAAAGTCGAGAAAGCCGGCTCGCGCGATGCCGTTTCTGGCTTTTGAAGTCTCGTGAATTGCTCTCTTCGTTGTAAGAGGAATATTTATGTATCTCGGGGTCCAGGGGTAAATACGGACCTGGTGTGCGGGTGAGACGGTGTTTAGAAGGAGAAGGGAAACGCGGTGAAGGAAGGCAAAGCCCGAGTCGAAGGGACGCGAAAACGCAGAGGTGAGAAAGAGAGACGGGAGGAGCGAGGATGGGGTCGGGGAGGCGTCGAATTTTTTACGAGCACCTGTTTCACCATTTTCCACCGGTGAGCCCGGGGGCCACGTCGTCAGGTAGTCATGCTTCGTAGAGCCGCTTCGCGTGTGCACTATATAACAAACCAACGCGACCGAGCCGGCCTGAAAAACCTGTTCCTCTCGTTTCTGTACCATCCTTCTCTTCCTACTTCATCCTCTATCCTTCCTCGTCTTTTCTCTCCTTCCTTCGCTTCTCTTCCCCTTTTCATTTCTTCTTTTTATCATTCTCCTCACTTCTTCCTCCCCGCTATCCCTACCAATTGGACCTGGTCCAGCGACGAAGATTAATAATTAAGTCGTCGTGGTCGTCGTTGTCGTCGTGTTGACCTAATCCCCACGGTTTAACAACAGCGACGAAGAAAAACGAGAAGGAAAAGGGAATCCCAAGTCGCCCGCATGACGTTCGTCGCGTCACGCAAATATCATTAAATCGAAATTGAATGCGCCCGGCGAATTTATATTTCCCCCACAACGGAAATCCCCCCTGGTCGTTCGGTCGCGGTGCTGCTGACCGCGGCGAGAACGGGCTACAATGTTAATACAAGCGTTGTACACGCGAGCAAACCGTTTGCTCGTCTTTGCGCCGTCCGGGCAAAGCAAGCACAGGCGCAGGCAACGCGCTCGCATTCGCCGAGACCGCAGAAGAGAAGCGTGCATATTAAGTTCCCGACACAACAATGGACTCCCGTGGACAGTAGCTTCTTCCCCCCTTTGGCCTTAGCCCCGCTCCCCTCGCTCTTTTTCCTTTCCTACTCCTCTTCGTTGCTGGTTCTTTCGTTGCTTCTGACTGTTTTTTTTTCATCCTCCTCGTCCTTCTCTCTCCGCTTCTGCGTTTTCATTCCCTTCGCACGGATGAATCGGGGTAAAATTGGTAACTCAATAAAGTGCAGATCATCGATATAGTATAGACGGGGTAAACATTGAATGCCATCGCTTCACAGTCGCTGATACTAGATTTACTTCCATGCGTTCCTCGCATTCTCTAAGGTTGTGCGACGTTTCTACAGATCCCAACTGAACACAGAACCAACTCGACACAAGCGACTGGATACAGAAAAATGCGACACGTCAAGTGAAGTCAATTCGATTTTATGTTTCGATATGTTAAGTCAAATCAATAAGATATTCATTGGTTAAACCATGCTAGTTATTGGTTAACATGTCTAAAAGTCGAATTTATAGTTCCAAGTTTGAACTCAAGTTTGATTAGATCATTCAAATATAATATCATTTGTTTCATAAGATCATTCAAATATAATATAATTTGTTTCATAAGATCATTAAAATATAATATTATTTGTTTCATAAGATCATTAAAATATAATATTATTTGTTTCATAAGATCATTAAAATATAATATCATTTGTTTTATAAGATCATTCAAATATAATATAATTTGTTTCATAAGATCATTCAAATACAATATAATATTAACTTAAGCCTATTACTTCACCGACTTCAAAGAAATGTTTCACAGGTTGACATTTTAAGGAAATTTCATTGAATCAAGGAAACCTTTTCTCTCATTGCACGTATTTCTCGCGAAGAGTTTTAATAACAAAACGTCGCCCGCATACACGTGTTTCAATGCTTTCATTTCCTTCTGGTTTTCGTGTTTACGAACGCCGGAACGAGTTACAAGTGTTACCGAGGGGTCTGCACGTGATAAGCCATACGGTTACGCTAGACGAGGACGCCGGTACGGGACCCGACGAGAATAAAAGGACGAATAGGAAGAAGAGGTCGGAAAGAGTCGTCGAACGTTCCGACACGCGCCGATCGCTCGTTTCCCTCTCTCGGGTTTCTCACTCTCGTCGCTCCCGACCACCGTGCGAGGGATCTCCTCGCGGTCACCAACGACGCAGAAGCAAAATAGCGAGACGTCAACCGCATCGCGTGTACGCGCTTTCCATAATACAGGACTCACACACCACCCACGAAACTCTTCGACCCGAGCATCTCGCACGTACCACTTGTGCACGCTTTGAAATGCAAGTTTCGGAAACTGTGTAAGTGACAACTATTAATTGCTGCTGCATGTGGAAGTCTCTCTTTATAGCTCAACTTTTTCCAGGCGTTAAATAGTTGCTGCAGTTGTACAAAAATGTAGAAGAGGTGTTTTTATTTCATTGCTTAAGGGAAAGTTGTAAACCCTCATTACTTTAAGAAATACATTTTTAGAGTAGTTTGTTTAAAAGGTGCGATTTAGAAATAATAATTTGCAGTGACTACAAAATGATGTGTGAACTTTTGAATAGCTGCATAAATACCTCATTTTCAACGAATAATTGGGAGTTATTAATTAAAAAAATGAAAGAGCAAATTCCATCACTTTTATAATGCAAGCATTACTGATAATGCAACCTGCCAATTTGTTATCGCTTGGGCCACTCTAGGTGAGTCCATCATCAAATCAATTATCTCCTGTTTGCGTGAAGTGACAAAGATGGGCTTGGATCTTCTGTTCAGAATCTCAAGATCAGTTGTAGCGAGATACTCTAGAGAGATTTTCATAATGCATAATAATACATTACTTTCGTGGAGCAAGTTCCTCCATTACTTTCTCCATTTTTCAGGATGAAATTTGATTAAAAATAACAATTATTCATAGCTGTTAAAAATGTATTCATTCTATTAAAATCACTCCATTTCAATATCACTATTATAATAATTACGAAATTAATTTTACCGTCAACATGATTTCTAATTAGTTAATGGATTATTTTTGCTTTCTCACAGTGGAAACGTTGTTTTCGCGAATCAAAAGATAAAAACTTTCATTTGCAATATCCGAAGCGGTCTAAAATGTCAATAAATGTGGCTTAGAACAAAGTGATTGTATATACGTGGGCGTGTACGTATGATTCACGCTGTGAACAGCAGGGATGGGCACCATTAAACAAAGAAGTAAATACACTTAATGACCGAATGATTATGGGTCATTACGCCTACGGAATGTTATTATTTATTGTTAGCGAATGATCACTCTACATTATTCCTAACTGTTGCGAAAATGTTAAACCTTTTATTTTTCCATCCTTATTATACTATAGCATATAATTACATAGATCGATTCGTGACCTGAAGTATTTTCAATTGCCACACAGCCGGTAATGAACGAGCATTAGTTACGCATCGCTGGCCATTTTTAATTGTCATGATTATCGCCTCTTAAAAGTCAAATCGAATTTTTCCAAAAATACCGTTTTCACTGTTTTCAGTCGTGAAATGTTTGTGGTACCTTTTAGAATCACACGTGCAAACTTGTTTCTACTGTTGTGCAAAAGTTTGCACACCCTAAAATAGCTCCGAGCCAGAACCCGCAGTCACCGTGGATCTCGTGATTCACAATTCCGGGGTGTAAAATGATCAGCCGACGGTGGTTCCAAGTCCGGACGAAGGAATAAATCTATTTGCGCACTTGCGTCGATGTCTCTGTTCTCGGAAGAAACCCGGAATAAAAAAAATTAATAAAAATTGCCGGCGATTTCCAATTTCGACATTTCAGGGTAAAACATTTTCGTATTACCGCCAGAGGGCGCGGAAATAGAGAAACAAATTCGATTGCCAATTCGAATCAACGTCTGGGATTTAAAAAAAACAGAATAAACACCAAAGGTCCAGAAAAAAACTTACATATTTAGAAAAATCTTGTCTTACTAATTTATTTCGAAAAATCTGGTGTCGCAAGTTGTATCTACTATTCGAACAAGCTGAATCCAGCAGCAAAACAAATCGTCTTCGCGTGCAGTTGACAGAACTACGACGAGCTCTCTGGCCGTAAAACTAAACGAAATTAAACTAATCCATCGTTCACGAGTAAGGAAACAATTCGCCATCGCGAGATCCACCTTAATTTCCTAGCTGGACTCGTGCGGGAGGAACATAAGAGAATTTACAGCGTGGAACGAACGCCCGATAAGAAGACGAAGAAGGGAGACTCACCCCAGGAACCCAGGAGTATTTCGTGAAACGAGTGAACGACGCGGGGGTCGTGTAAGAAAACATTTGAGAGAAGGATCCGAGAGAGCCCGAAAGAAAGACAAGATAGAGTGGTCGAGGGAGAAGAGTTGCCATGACGCGCCGGAGCCTTCACAAAAACTCGTAATACCCGGGATGAACGAGTGCCCCTTGCGCTCTCTGGTCTCGTCGCAGCAGCGCATCAAAGACTTTCGTCATAATCCTCGGCGCGAGGAGACGCATTACAGTGCAATATCTTTGCCGTGCTGGCCACCGCGTCTCGTTATCCTCGTCCGCGTGGAAAGGCTCGGGCGTGGTTCACCTCTTCATCTCTCTCTCTCGTTGCTCTGCAATATTGTTTATATATGCAGTGTTTGCATAAAATCCAATTATGCGTCGAATCTGAAGCCGTTCGTCGTGTGGACATTAACGGCGGACAAACATGTGGCTAAAATATACGCGCGTCTAACGGTGCACCGGTCATCACTGTACAGGCTGATTCAGAATAATTCGTCCAATTTTTGGTTCATCGTATATGGATCATAAATTTACATATATGGGCCGCAATCAGGACTCCGAGGACTTTCAGCGTAACGAAGCTGCAGTAGATGACCCATTTATTCAAATTTATATGATACGAATGATACTTGCATTTTTTATATCGCTATAATTATTGCGAAATTACAAAAAAGTAGTTAGTACTTTTGTACTAAGTAGTTAGTACTTTTGTACTAACTACTAGTTAGTACGATTAGTTCGATGTACTAGATAGTAACTACAAGTTAGATTATTAGATGGTAGTCTGCCTGTACTCACGAAAATTATGTCAAAACATCTTCAGCAGTTGAGGACTGTATTTTCTGGATTCTATCGCCCTAACGCTTTTTGAGGACATTTTGTGAAAATTAACTTTTTCCTCCCATTAGTCGTAACGCTTTTTGAGGACATTTTGTCCAAATTTACTTTTTCCTCCCATTAGCCGTAACGCTTTTTGAGGACATTTTGTCCAAATTTACTTTTTCCTCCCATTAGCCGTAACGCTTTTTGAGGACATTTTGTCCAAATTTACTTTTTCCTCCCATTAGCCGTAACGCTTTTTGAGGACATTTTGTCCAAATTTACTTTTTCCTCCCATCAGCCCCAACGCTTTTTGAGGACATTTTGTCCAAATTTACTTCTTCCTCCCATCAGCCCCAACGCTTTTTGAGGACATTTTGTCCAAATGTACTTTTTCCCAAGCAGCCATGACGCTTTTTGAGGACATTCTTCCAGCGAACCCTCCCTAAAAAAGTGTCTGCATCAACAAATCACCGCCAGCTAACTGTACCAAGTTACCTACCCATTAAAGAGTCGAAAAATAATTCTGAATCATCCCGTATGCGAGGGAGAGCCAAAATGATACACGGAGGTCATCATATTTGCTTAGCTGTATGTCTTTTTGTGCACGTACGTGCATCAGGTGTGTATACAGGCGCCTCTATATGCATACACGTATTTATATACACACAGTGTAATACACAGCACGTACTTAAGCGTACACAGCTACGCGTGTAGCTGTGTCAGGGTTCGCGTACTCCTCTCTCTCGCTACACGCTGGGTCGATATACACGCGAGAGCGAGAGAACCGCTCCGGCAAAGCAAAGCGGACGCTGCAGTGGGCGATACGAGGAGCGGGACGAGAGAGAGAGCCGCTTGCCGCGGGGTTTCTGGTTTAGTTGGGTTACGTCCGCGCTGGATTCCCAGCTCCCGGTGGGGGATCGCCAAACTGGCTGTCATTTCCACCCCGAAACTCGGCGGCAGCGGCAGCAACCCTTCGCCGTCCCAACCCGCTAGCCACCCCACCCTCTGTCCCCATAACGCCCACGACTCCTGGTCGCCTCCATCGCCGGCGCTGCTGTTGCATACGGGCGATATTATTTTCCTAAAATATTGCCTGCTACCCGGGATAAAAAATTGATCGGTACCCACACGAGGCGAATCATTCCCTTCGAACGAACGAAAAAAAAAAACAGAAAAGAAAGAACGAAATGTTTTTTCCGAAATATTTGCAACGATTTAACGATCCAATAATGGATATTGCTTGCAACGCGGCTGGGGCAGATAGTTAGTGGATATTTATATATATATTTTTTTACTTTATTGACTATCCTCGATACCGAACCGAAACGCCGCCTCGGACACGACCACCGGGCGCGCCGAGAATTTTTTCAGGCACTCCCGGAAATTAATTAATGATATCAATCGGTAATAGGTTCGAATATTTTTGCAGGTGCGGCGAACGAGGAAATTGAAAATAGTGGGAATTATTTGCAGCGAAAATGGGGTAGTTTCGAGCAGAAAGGTATTCGAAATTGTAAGTTTGTAGATTTTTTTATGAATGTCGCTTCATGACGTTGAAGTTTGCATCGTTGCAATGCAACGAAATAAAAAGCGACAAAATATTGATGAACTATGAATCTGTATGAAATTAATATTTTGTCGTCTTTCATTTCCTTGCATTACAATTATGAATTTCTCCAAAGAATTGTAAATTTATAGTTCTTGGTACTTGAGTAACAGTTTCAAGTACGAAGTCTGTAAATTTTATATTCCTTAATGAATTAAATTTAGACCCTTTTTTGTAATGTTATTTCTCAAAACTTTACGTGAGCCTCATTTTTCCGCACCTGAGTGTCTGAAGCACGTAAAGCACGTGTGGAGCATAAATGCATTACACATTGTTGATGCCATTATAACGACTAAGAGCATGGCAAAAAAATATTATTTCACCCCCTAGTGGTGAATTATATGAATTTGTATGAAATTAATATTTTGTCGTCTTTGATTTCGTTGCGTTACAACGATGCAAACGTCAACGTCATGTTACTTAACTGTACAGTCGGGTACATGAATTTCGCAAAAAAATTGGAAATGTACAGTACTTGGAACTTGAATAACATTTCCAAGTACGAAGTCTGTAAATTTTATATTCCTTAGTGAATTAAATTTAGAGCCTTTTTTGTAATGTTATTTCTCAAAACTTTACGTGAGCCTCATTTTTCCGCACCTGAGTGTCTGAAGCACGTAAAGCACGTGTGGAGCATAAACGCATTACACATTGTTGATGACATACCAGACTGAAAATACGCACGAGCCAAGAGACCCAAGGAAATCTAATGATTCAGACACCGAGAGCTCGCTCACTGGCGATGAATTCCCGGTTCCCCAGCGGCGAAGCACCGATGCGAGCACACCGGTTCCTCGGTCTGCCCAGGGTTACGCTTAATAGCCCTAAATACATTTTGCCGTGCTGAAAATTACCGTGGCCCATCGCTCACTCCTTCTTCCTCCTTATATATATTACATACTACCATCAGGCTCCTCACCACGCATCTTGCACGTTTTTGGCCCGCGAGAATTACAGACGGAGGCTCCGGCCGTACGTGGCAGCTATACACTCGAAGCTCGGTTGCATTATGTTATATATTTGCAGTCAAAGGAGAATCGACACGAATTGGGGTGGCTTTCTTTCGACGCCCAGGAACCATAATGCTAAAGAGAGAAGCACGAATGTTTCGAGCTGTTGCAATGTTCACGCTCTATTAACAACCGGCGTGTTTAACGTAATTGACATGGCCTTTTGATGGCTGTTGAAGGTTTTCGTGTTGTTAGTAAAACTTAAATTTGTGTTGAATTCGCAGTTCACACAATGTGTTAAAATAATATACGTAGTTCTTTGTCTGTTTGACATCTGAGATGAGGGGTGATTATCGTAACGATTAAAGTATTGGTTTGTAATTGGTTTGGATTAAAGTATTGGATCCAATCCATATTGGATCGCAGTACTTGGCGAATTTGTAATATGCGTAGTAAGGCGTCGACTTTTTTAATCAGCTGTTTAGAAAGTTGTCTTAACTTTAAGAAGTTTGCGATGATCGTAGTCTCAGCATAGAGATTATGGTTTGGGGTCTGTGCGACGAATATATTAGTTAAAATCTTCGCTCTCCTATTCTAGCATCACTGTTAAAAATGTTTGTAAATTTATAACATGTTTGACATACGAGTATATAAGAAATTTTTAATACATTAAACGAAAATTGTTATTACAATATCTATAATTAAAAAAATATTCAAACTAAATTTAGTATATGCCCGTTGAATTTATAACAACCGGTATTGAATATTAAGAAACTGATGTATTGAAATGACATTTGCTATACAGGTAATTGAATTTCATATAAAGTGATTGAAAATCGCAACTACTGTGAAATCAAGTAACTGCAACTGCTTCTGATACACGATATCTTGCTGTAGGGCATTTGAATAAACTCACAAGTTGACAAACAGATTCTGAATTTTTAGATCATGAAAATTATTGTTTATCAAAAAAATTCTTAACCGTGAACACGTTTCAGGAAATCTCTCCGAAACAATATTTCATACGCTCGCGTTTGATTTACAAGCGTTATTTATTTCGTATTTTCCTTTTTCGCGCGCTGGGAATCAATACTTCCTCTCCGGTGATCCGACATTCTCGCAAAAAAGGTGTCAAACCTAAATGGATATTTTTGCGCCGTGAAAGCAATCGACCGGTACACGCGAGCGACAAGTTGTTCGAAGAAAAATCCTCGACGATATTGCCCGGCGAATCGATGACTCGAACGAATGTCAGGCGATTTATTTTGCACATCGGAATGATTTATCACGGTTACACGTGTGTGTGTGTGTGTGTGCGTTTGCATCCAGCCGGAGGGTGTGCGCTGGAGGTTTGCCGAGAGTGACCGGAGAAAACGTCAGGCAACGCTGCGGTGCGTGTGCTGGATATGCGTGCGCTTGGGATAGGCCGCGAAAGCCCGAACCGACGACCACAGCTCTCAAATGGTAATAGCCGCAACGAGGAGTGAGAACGAGAGCGACTCGCGCCTACGCGCTCGCCCTTATCACACTTATCATTATACGAACTGGCGCATTCTCTTGCGTCTCTCCCAGATAAACGCTCGAACGATCGTCGACCGCACCACCTCCACCCACACGAATATATAAATTTGTATATCGTGTGTACGGTGGAAGTGGTGAATGCACGGTAATAATTAAACACAAGTTTCTGTAGTTTCAATCGGAGCTGTAAATCCCTGAATCTTTTAGAAATAAAATGGACGGCGTAACTGGTTTTCTAATTATTGATAACTGCAACATGGAGTAATTGTAATATAGCGTGTACATTTTTTAATGGCTGCAAAGAATATTTGTTCTGAATAAAATTTCATGGTGGTTTTTTTTTAAATAGAGAAATGCGGTTAATGCATCACGAAAGTTACGAAGGACCGTCGTCTTCTATTTTTTCACAATTGTGCTCACAATTTTTTAAAATAAAAAATGGGGTATCTTTACAACTATCCAAAATTTCACACGTCAGACGTAGAAGAAAGATAATTGTAATAATAATAATAGTAATAATTGTGTTATAAATCCCTGAATCTTTTAGAAATGAAATTGACGTCGCAACTGGTTTTCTAGTTATTGATAATGACTACATGGAGTAATTATAATATAGTGTGTACATTTTTTAATGGCTGCAAAGAATATTTGTCCTCAATAAAATTTCATGGTGGTTTTCTTAAAAAAAAAATAGAGAAATGCGGCTAATGCATCACGAAAGTAATGAAGGACTGTTGACTTCCATTTTTTTCACAATTGCGCTCACAATTTCTTTTATTAAGAATGTGGTGTCTATACAGCTATTCAAAAGTTCACACATCAGAAGTAGAAAAAAGATAATAACTATGAACTAAATTACTTTATTATTACATCATTATTAATTTTATTACTAACAATAATAATAATTACTTTTATTATTAAAAGTAATAATTAAGTGCCGTACATGAATACAAAGTTTTTATTTGCCGTCAATGGCAATTTTCAATTAATTCTGTTAATATTTTATTTACGAAAAATGTGATTTTCCGTGTTTTCGCTGTCACTTCCAGAAAAAAGCGTTTCAAACGGCGTTTCGCAGTATACAAAAAAGCGCTTGAATTTTCACGCTTTTTTGTTTAAATCGCCTTCGTGTCAACTCGCGCTGATCCTTCATACGACACCGGCCAAAGTTCGCCACTTTAACCCCACATTTTTTTTCTCTCTTTCGCCGTTCCGTCGTCAGTTTTCAAAAGTGAAACTGACCGTGAGCGCGAGATACAGGCGTTCGTGCGCCAAATAAAGAAAAGTGCTGTATCGGTCGAGCAGGGCGCCCAAGGGACCGCGCATAAAGGGGACATTAGTGGTGCTCCCCGCTACGGACGACCGCGAGAACGATATATACTTTTCTCGTGACTTTTCCAACTCTTCCTTTCCCCCAAGTAATCGGACCTTCCGATCGCGTGCTGCGCTGCACGCCAGGCGCGCAGCCGGAGCGAGTCCTGGCATCAGGCTGTTCGCTGCTGCTGCCGCTGCTGCCGCCTTATGCCCCTTGTCCTCTTCAGCTCGGTGTGCGAGTAGCGAACGGACGCAGTTGACGTCGTTGACGTCGTTGTCGTCTTGTCGTCGTGTCGTCTATCGTGCGCGCTCGCCTTCTCCGCCGCTTCTGAATCGCGCGCGGCCGCCGCAGACACCGCGGAATATAATCAAACGTGTAAGCCATACGGCGCGCACACACGACGCTCGCGGTGGGAGGGCTGCAGTCCTTCGCTTCTGTTCGTCCAGTTTGCGAAACCGGGACCGAGTGACACCGCCGTTTCGTACGCGTTTTGCTGCTCGTTTGAAATTTCGTGGCGGGATAAACCTTCGAGCGATGAAAAAATTGCTGATTTTCATAATTTTTTTTTTAAGTCAAGATTCCTTCAACATTCTTAAGACTTAGGGTATGGTTTATTACTACTTTTGGCTGTTGCATGGTAATTTTTTTTTTTTTTTTAGTCTTTAAATATGGCGGCATACGGAACGCAAATGTTGAAAATGCAGTTTTCAGGTGACGTGAACTCGATCTAAAAAACTAATCGAACGATTCTGATTATATTTGCAACGAATCTTGCTAACATTACTAAATGTTAGCAAGAATAATATGAAAATTACCACATTTTTGTGAACCATTTTTCTGGACCATTCTGAGTAAACTGGCACGAAAGTCTCGTGACTTTTTTCTCATGAAAACAAAGACTCCTCTATAAAAAAGCAAATACATAAACAATAAAAATAGCAAAAAGTCACATGTGCGAAACCCTAAAAATGCGTCTCTTTTCTCGAGTTCTTTAATCCGCGATACTGCAAAATTGACGGAAAAACAATATAGGTGTCCGTGAAAAACATCCGCGGCCCCGTCTGAATTTTAAACGCCTCGGATATACACACATTTGTATACCATACGTATGTATCGAGGAAAATATATCGCAGGAATCGCGAAAAGGGTCCATAAATTTCCCGAAGCATTGCCCATCGAGTGCCCGCGGGGCTCGTGGGGCGGGGGCTGGCAGAATTTTTCCAGGTTGTGTGTGCGTCGCCACCATCCCTGAAAAACGTCCCTGAGGGGTTGGCTGTCCTGGCAACGGTGCCTCGATGAGCTTAAGGGGCATATCCCGTTGGGTCCTGTTCACTGTCTCACTTTTGCCGTTCCTTACTTCCGTCCTTCTCCTTCTTTCGGTCCCTTCGCACTCTTCGTACCATCGCGTCTCACTTCGTCTCGCACGCCTGGTAATCACGCATGTGCGCGCGAATCCAAACCAGCCTTGCACGTATTATCCTGTCTCGCTCTGTCGCGCGACCCTTTTCATCGTCCTTTCATCCTCGTGGTATATATATTGGGACGCGAGCGAGCCACGGCGCGTAATCGCAGGAGCACCGGGGCGCGCGGGTCTCGCGCGGCATGAACCCCCCCCCCCCCGCCTTGGATATACTGTTACCCGCGTTAATTGAGCGTCCAGGGGTTTCGCAATTTTGTACAGGACACGTATATTCTCGCTCCACTCGGGTTACACTTCCACGGCCACCCTACACTCGGCCGGTCCTTCCTCACTCCCTTCTATCCCTGCCTGCACGCCTCCGACCAATCGCCACGTTTTCGCAATGCATACGCGACCCAATCGCTTCTTCATGTTAGGACGGAATCCTCTTGGTCCGAAGTTGCTGAGATTGTTTTTCGCAGTTTTGCAAGATGCGCGGCACGTCGCTTCGAAGAGGATGGACGTTGTTGTTAGGTGTCGATTGGCGAGTCAGAAGTCGGGCATAAATATGATGCTGAATTTTGCATCGTTGGAATGCAACGAAATTCAGAAAAAAAAATTGTTTTGATTAATCCAAATGATGAAGTTAGGTATAAAAAGTCATCTTGGAAACTAATCACTATGATGACTTTTTATACATCATTTTATAATTTGTTTTAATTAGAATTATTACTTTTTTCGGAAATTCGTTGCATTCCAACGATACAAACTTCAGCATCATGCATAAATAACAATTCACACGGTGAAACTTCATATTGCACGGAGAAAACAAAAGAGTTGGGCGGACACAAAAAGTGGTTGCGCGTACTCACTTTTCGTCAGTCCATATAATCACTCGTTTGTGAGCTAAAACAACCACTTGTTCGTTGTCTCAACTCACAAAGTGGTTGTAGGCAGGAAGTGAATCGTTCTGGCAACTCAGTTTTAGCCAACTCATGCAAGGGGAGTTGCCCAACTAACCTTTTTTCTCCGTGTGTCATTGTGTCATATTTCATGTAGGGAGACCAGATTTTTGGTACCTTGTTCATTCCTTTTGTTTTTCTTCAGAGAGGTTGAAATTTGAAAAGTCGCAAATTCAGACCTTCCAAGATCATAAATATTATGATTGTCGATTCCGTCATCCGAGACAGAATTTCGGCCGGATAGGACATCAAGAGACATAGCAGCCAAATTCAAAATCCCAGTACGATTCGACAATGGAATGCTGAATATTTACAAAGATTTAACGCAGAGAACACTTCAACCCCACTTTTTCCAGTTTTTGTACATCACGTCACTGCTTGAACACGCGTTTTCTGCTGTACGCTTGACAGGCAACCGGGGAGAGTGGAGGACGGAGCCCCGTAATTCCCTGAGCCTTGCGTGGCCGATGGCGCCCAGGGATATCGTAAGGAGAATTCCATTCGTTTTAGAGCCCATCAAGACGGCAACGACCACAAGTCGTAATAATAATTCTACTATCGAATGGGAAGCAGGGCAGAGCCGAGCGAGCCGAAGGAGCCCAAGAGACTCGCCGCCAGCGAGTCACCGGCCTAAACTCTCCGGACTATTCTGTAAATTAACTCCCTCCGCAACTCGCTCGAAAGTTTTATGGATAAAATCTACAGATTTCGAAGGCTCCGACCCGTGCGAGTTCAGCCGGCTCGCGTCTCTCGTTCGCCGGGAACTAATTGCCAGAGGAGCGGGAAGCCCTGCCTCTGCCCTCTCGGTGTGCCTGGATTCTTCGTGCCAGCGATTTCTGCGAACTGGTGAACGAGGAAAGCGGAAGTGTCGGTGGACGCTGATGAAGAGAGCCAGGGAAAAAGGGGTGAAGAAGCCAGCGAGATAGCGGAGTGCAGCGACTGTACCGGAGAGTCCGGTACGCGTCTCTTATTGGTGCGCGAAGCCTCGGCAGTTGACGCTGCAAGTTAGCAATGCCTCGCTAACGGTCCACTTGAGTCAACAGACGGCCCGATCGTTAAGGCAAACACACAAACCCCTCTCCTCCCACTAGTTTCTTTTTTCTTCTTTATTTGTTTTTCCTTCTCTTTCCCTCTCTTTCTCTCTCTAGCTGTCTTCTCTCTTCATCCATATCTTTATCCGCTAGTTTTATCTTCACTCGCGCCTGATAGAGACAAAACTTGAAGAATGATTGGAGAGGACTGTACAACAAATGCGACAAGGACGAGTCGCGGCGTGTCCGAAGGTTGTAACGAAGCACATTTGGCTTTTGAAAAATATTCCAATATGCCGCGAAGACGGGAAGTGCAACTTTTCACCGAGTACGAAATTTGAAGCCCACCTTACAATTTACTCCCTCGCATGTAGCATTCAGTACTTTTCAGTACTTTTCAGTACTTTGCAGTACTTTGCAGTACTTATCAGTACTTTTCAGTACTTTGCGATACTTTTCAGTACTTTCCAGTACTTTGCGATACTTTTCAGTACTTTGCGATACTTTTCAGTACTTTGCGATACTTTTCAGTACTTTGCGATACTTTTCAGTACTTTTCAGTACTTTTCAGTACTGTTCAGTACTTTGCAGTACTTTTCAGTACTTTGCTGTACTTTGCAGTACTTGTCAGTACTTCTCAGTACTTCTCAGTACTTTTCTTCCGATTTCGCTAAAAAATAATCGCATTTCGTGTATGCAATGAGAGTGGAAAAAAGCTCATTTTTACCCTGTGACGAATACACGAGCGTAATACGATTTGTATTACTATAGCGCCGCGCAGGAATGAACCACCCTGAAAATGCAAAAAACTTGATTATTTTCGATTTTCATAATATTTTTGTTTCCATCAACTGGATAAGCAAAAGAACATTATTCAGGTATTTCTGTCCAACTAAATAACAAATGAACCAATTATTTAAATGAAATGTTTGTGTGCATGTTTATAAACTGTTTTCTGAAATATGCTACAGCCTCCAGCGAATGACCGACAGCTTCAACATTCCTTTTGGTCGAGACACATAATAACCATAGTCGGGTCGTTTTGACGTGCAGGCATAAAGAGCTATGTGAACCTGGCACCCGATTTGAAGGAATCTTTTTTTTTTTTTTGCAATCTTATAGAGTTTCGTAAGTAGTTGTTTGTAGTAACAATTATTTCGTTTGTAGTTAAGCCAAAAAAAAGTTGTAGCTTGTCAAAAAATGACCATCTACCGAGTTTATGGAAACTGAAATTTGGCATGACACGTCGGTAGAGAATCGTTTGTAGTTGATTGTAGTACAAACATTTCCGTTTGTAGTCCAAAGGAAAAAAAGTTGTACCGTAATAAGTGTTTTTTTATTTTTTTTATTTTTTATCTCCGTGTTGATTTCAACTACAAATTCTGGACTCTTCCCATCTGCTCACGACGAACTACAAACGAAATGAAACTACTACAAACAACTACAAACGATTCTGGAACCTTCCAACCTGTTTACGACGAACTACAAACGAAACGAATCAATTGCGAACGACGACAAACAAACCGAAGCTACTACAAACAACTGCACACGATTCTGGACACTTTCCCCCTGTTCACGACGAACTACAAACGAAAGGAAACAACTACAAAAGACTACAAACGAAACGATACAACTACAAACGACTATAAACGAAACGAAACAACTACAAACGACTACAAACGAAACGAAGCTACTACAAACAACTACAAACAATTCTGGACCCTTTCCACCTGTTCACGACGAACTACAAACGAAACGAAGCTACTACAAACAACTACAAACGATTCTGGACACTTCCCACCTGTTCACGACGAACTACAAACGAAACGAAGCTACTACAAACAACTACAAACGATTCTGGACACTTCCCACCTGTTCACGACGAACTACAAACGAAACGAAGCTACTACAAGCAACTACAAACGATTCTGGACCCTTTCCACCTGTTCACGACGAACTACAAACGAAAGGAAACAACTACAAACAACTACAAACGATTCTGGACCCTTCCCACCTGTTCACGACGAACTACAAACGAAACGAAGCTACTACAAACAACTACAAACGATTCTGGACACTTCCCACCTGTTCACGACGAACTACAAACGAAACGAAGCTACTACAAACAACTACAAACGATTCTGGACCCTTCACACCTGTTCACGACGAACTACAAACGAAACGAAACAACTACAAACGACTACAAACGAAACGAAACAACTACAAACGAAACGAAGCTACTACAAACAACTACAAACGATTCTGGACACTTCCCACCTGTTCACGACGAACTACAAACGAAACGAAGCTACTACAAACAACTACAAACGATTCTGGACACTTCCCACCTGTTCACGACGAACTACAAACGAAACGAAGCTACTACAAACAACTACAAACGATTCTGGACCCTTCACACCTGTTCACGACGAACTACAAACGAAACGAAGCTACTACAAACAACTACAAACGATTCTGGACCCTTCACACCTGTTCACGACGAACTACAAACGAAACGAAGCTACTAGAAACAACTACAAACGATTCTGGACCCTTCCCACCTGTTCACGACGTACTACAAACGAAACGAAGCTACTACAAACTACAAACGATTCTGGACCCTTCACACCTGTTCACGACGAACTACAAACGAAACGAAGCTACTACAAACAACTACAAACGATTCTGGACCCTTTCCACCTGTTCACGACGAACTACAAACGAAACGAAACAACTACAAACGACTACAAACGATTCTGGACACTTCCCACCTGTTCACGACGAACTACAAACGAATGGAAGCTACTACAAACAACTACAAACGATTCTGGACTCTTTCCACCTGTTCACGACGAACTACAAACGAAAGGAAACAACTACAAACGACTACAAATGAAACGAAACAACTACAAACGAAACGAAGCTACTACAAACAACTACAAACGATTCTGGACACTTCCCACCTGTTCACGACGAACTACAAATGAAACGAAGCTACTACAAACAACTACAAACGATTCTGGACCCTTCACACCTGTTCACGACGAACTACAAACGAAACGAAGCTACTACAAACAACTACAAACGATTCTGGACCCTTCACACCTGTTCACGACGAACTACAAACGAAACGAAGCTACTAGAAACAACTACAAACGATTCTGGACCCTTCCCACCTGTTCACGACGTACTACAAACGAAACGAAGCTACTACAAACAACTACAAACGATTCTGGACCCTTCACACCTGTTCACGACGAACTACAAACGAAACGAAGCTACTACAAACAACTACAAACGATTCTGGACCCTTCACACCTGTTCACGACGAACTACAAACGAAACGAAGCTACTAGAAACAACTACAAACGATTCTGGACCCTTCCCACCTGTTCACGACGTACTACAAACGAAACGAAGCTACTACAAACAACTACAAACGATTCTGGACCCTTCACACCTGTTCACGACGAACTACAAACGAAACGAAGCTACTACAAACAACTACAAACGATTCTGGACCCTTTCCACCTGTTCACGACGAACTACAAACGAAACGAAACAACTACAAACGACTACAAACGATTCTGGACACTTCCCACCTGTTCACGACGAACTACAAACGAATGGAAGCTACTACAAACAACTACAAACGATTCTGGACTCTTTCCACCTGTTCACGACGAACTACAAACGAAAGGAAACAACACAAACGACTACAAATGAAACGAAACAACTACAAACGAAACGAAGCTACTAGAAACAACTACAAACGATTCTGGACCCTTCCCACCTGTTCACGACGAACTACAAACGAAACGAAGCTACTACAAACAACTACAAACGATTCTGGACCCTTCACACCTGTTCACGACGAACTACAAACGAAACGAAGCTACTACAAACAACTACAAACGATTCTGGACCCTTTCCACCTGTTCACGACGAACTACAAACGAAACGAAACAACTACAAACGACTACAAACGAAACGAAACAACTACAAACGAAACGAAGCTACTACAAACAACTACAAACGATTCTGGACACTTCCCACCTGTTCACGACGAACTACAAACGAAAGGAAACGACTACAAACAAAACGAAACAACTACAAACAAAACGAAGCTACTAGAAACAACTACAAACGATTCTGGACCCTTCCCACCTGTTCACGACAAACTACAAACGAAACGAAGCTACTACAAACAACTACAAACGATTCTGGACCCTTTCCACCTGTTCACGACGAACTACAAACGAAAGGAAACAACTACAAACAACTACAAACGATTCTGGACCCTTCCCACCTGTTCACGACGAACTACAAACGAAACGAAGCTACTACAAACAACTACAAACGATTCTGGACACTTCCCACCTGTTCACGACGAACTACAAACGAAACGAAGCTACTACAAACAACTAAAAACGATTCTGGACCCTTCACACCTGTTCACGACGAACTACAAACGAAACGAAACAACTACAAACGACTACAAACGAAACGAAACAACTACAAACGAAACGAAGCTACTACAAACAACTACAAACGATTCTGGACACTTCCCACCTGTTCACGACGAACTACAAACGAAACGAAGCTACTACAAACAACTACAAACGATTCTGGACACTTCCCACCTGTTCACGACGAACTACAAACGAAACGAAGCTACTACAAACAACTACAAACGATTCTGGACCCTTCACACCTGTTCACGACGAACTACAAACGAAACGAAGCTACTACAAACAACTACAAACGATTCTGGACCCTTCACACCTGTTCACGACGAACTACAAACGAAACGAAGCTACTAGAAACAACTACAAACGATTCTGGACCCTTCCCACCTGTTCACGACGTACTACAAACGAAACGAAGCTACTACAAACAACTACAAACGATTCTGGACCCTTCACACCTGTTCACGACGAACTACAAACGAAACGAAGCTACTACAAACAACTACAAACGATTCTGGACCCTTTCCACCTGTTCACGACGAACTACAAACGAAACGAAACAACTACAAACGACTACAAACGATTCTGGACACTTCCCACCTGTTCACGACGAACTACAAACGAATGGAAGCTACTACAAACAACTACAAACGATTCTGGACTCTTTCCACCTGTTCACGACGAACTACAAACGAAAGGAAACAACTACAAACGACTACAAATGAAACGAAACAACTACAAACGAAACGAAGCTACTACAAACAACTACAAACGATTCTGGACACTTCCCACCTGTTCACGACGAACTACAAACGAAACGAAGCTACTACAAACAACTACAAACGATTCTGGACACTTCCCACCTGTTCAAACAATTCTGGACCCTTTCCACCTGTTCACGACGAACTACAAACGAAACGAAGCTACTACAAACAACTACAAACGATTCTGGACTCTTTCCACCTGTTCACGACGAACTACAAACGAAAGGAAACAACTACAAACGACTACAAATGAAACGAAACAACTACAAACGAAACGAAGCTACTACAAACAACTACAAACGATTCTGGACACTTCCCACCTGTTCACGACGAACTACAAACGAAACGAAGCTACTACAAACAACTACAAACGATTCTGGACACTTCCCACCTGTTCACGACGAACTACAAACGAAACGAAGCTACTACAAACAACTACAAACGATTCTGGACCCTTCACACCTGTTCACGACGAACTACAAACGAAACGAAGCTACTACAAACAACTACAAACGATTCTGGACCCTTCACACCTGTTCACGACGAACTACAAACGAAACGAAGCTACTAGAAACAACTACAAACGATTCTGGACCCTTCCCACCTGTTCACGACGTACTACAAACGAAACGAAGCTACTACAAACAACTACAAACGATTCTGGACCCTTCACACCTGTTCACGACGAACTACAAACGAAACGAAGCTACTACAAACAACTACAAACGATTCTGGACCCTTCACACCTGTTCACGACGAACTACAAACGAAACGAAGCTACTACAAACAACTACAAACGATTCTGGACCCTTTCCACCTGTTCACGACGAACTACAAACGAAACGAAACAACTACAAACGACTACAAACGATTCTGGACACTTCCCACCTGTTCACGACGAACTACAAACGAATGGAAGCTACTACAAACAACTACAAACGATTCTGGACTCTTTCCACCTGTTCACGACGAACTACAAACGAAAGGAAACAACACAAACGACTACAAATGAAACGAAACAACTACAAACGAAACGAAGCTACTAGAAACAACTACAAACGATTCTGGACCCTTCCCACCTGTTCACGACGAACTACAAACGAAACGAAGCTACTACAAACAACTACAAACGATTCTGGACCCTTCACACCTGTTCACGACGAACTACAAACGAAACGAAGCTACTACAAACAACTACAAACGATTCTGGACCCTTTCCACCTGTTCACGACGAACTACAAACGAAACGAAACAACTACAAACGACTACAAACGAAACGAAACAACTACAAACGAAACGAAGCTACTACAAACAACTACAAACGATTCTGGACACTTCCCACCTGTTCACGACGAACTACAAACGAAAGGAAACGACTACAAACAAAACGAAACAACTACAAACAAAACGAAGCTACTACAAACAACTACAAACGATTCTGGACCCTTTCCACCTGTTCGCGACGAACTACAAACGAAACGAAGCTACTACAAACAACTACAAACGATTCTGGACCCTTTCCGCCTGTTCACGACGAACTACAAACGAAACGAAGCTACTACAAACAACTACAAACGATTCTGAACCGTTCCCACCTGTTCACGACGAACTACAAACGAAAGGAAACAACTACAAACGATTACAATCGGAACAAGGCTACTACAAACAACTACGAACGATTCTGGATCCTCCACCTGGTTTACCTGTTTGTAGTCGTTTGTAGTAGCTTCGTTTCGTTTGTAGTTCGACGTGAACAGGTGTGAAGGGTTCAGAATCGTTTGTAGTTGTTTGTAGTAGCTTCGTTTCGTTTGTAGTTCGTCGTGAACAGGTGTGAAGGGTCCAGAATCGTTTGTAGTTGTTTGTAGTAGCTTCGTTTCGTTTGTAGTTCGTCGTGAACAGGTGGGAAGGGTCCAGAATCGTTTGTAGTTGTTTCTAGTAGCTTCGTTTCGTTTGTAGTTGTTTCGTTTCATTTGTAGTCGTTTGTAGTTGTTTCCTTTCGTTTGTAGTTCGTCGTGAACAGGTGGAAAGAGTCCAGAATCGTTTGTAGTTGTTTGTAGTAGCTTCCATTCGTTTGTAGTTCGTTGTGAACAGGTGGGAAGTGTCCAGAATCGTTTGTAGTTGTTTGTAGTAGCTTCGTTTCGTTTGTAGTTCGTCGTAAACAGGTGGAAAGGGTCCAGAATCGTTTGTAGATGTTTGTAGTAGCTTCGTTTCGTTTGTAGTTCGTCGTGAACAGGTGGGAAGTGTCCAGAATCGTTTGTAGTTGTTTGTAGTAGCTTCGTTTCGTTTGTAGTTCGTCGTGAACAGGTGGGAAGTGTCCAGAATCGTTTGTAGTTGTTTGTAGTAGCTTCGTTTCGTTTGTAGTTCGTCGTGAACAGGTGGGAAGGGTCCAGAATCGTTTGTAGTTGTTTGTAGTTGTTTCCTTTCGTTTGTAGTTCGTCGTGAACAGGTGGAAAGGGTCCAGAATCGTTTGTAGTTGATTGTAGTAGCTTCGTTTCGTTTGTAGTTCGTCGTGAACAGGTGGGAAGTGTCCAGAATCGTTTGTAGTTGTTTGTAGTAGCTTCGTTTCGTTTGTAGTTCGTCGTGAACAGGTGGAAAGGGTCCAGAATCGTTTGTAGTTGTTTGTAGTAGCTTCGTTTCGTTTGTAGTTCGTCGTGAACAGGTGGAAAGGGTCCAGAATCGTTTGTAGTTGTTTGTAGTAGCTTCGTTTCGTTTGTAGTTCGTCGTGAACAGGTGGGAAGTGTCCAGAATCGTTTGTAGTTGTTTGTAGTAGCTTCGTTTCGTTTGTAGTTCGTCGTGAACAGGTGGGAAGTGTCCAGAATCGTTTGTAGTTGTTTGTAGTAGCTTCGTTTCGTTTGTAGTTCGTCGTGAACAGGTGGAAAGGGTCCAGAATCGTTTGTAGTTGCTTGTAGTAGCTTCGTTTCGTTTGTAGTTCGTCGTGAACAGGTGGGAAGTGTCCAGAATCGTTTGTAGTTGTTTGTAGTAGCTTCGTTTCGTTTGTAGTTCGTCGTGAACAGGTGGGAAGTGTCCAGAATCGTTTGTAGTTGTTTGTAGTAGCTTCGTTTCGTTTGTAGTTCGTCGTGAACAGGTGGAAAGGGTCCAGAATTGTTTGTAGTTGTTTGTAGTAGCTTCGTTTCGTTTGTAGTCGTTTGTAGTTGTTTCGTTTCGTTTATAGTCGTTTGTAGTTGTATCGTTTCGTTTGTAGTCTTTTGTAGTTGTTTCCTTTCGTTTGTAGTTCGTCGTGAACAGGGGGAAAGTGTCCAGAATCGTGTGCAGTTGTTTGTAGTAGCTTCGGTTTGTTTGTCGTCGTTTGCAATTGATTCGTTTCGTTTGTAGTTCGTCGTAAACAGGTTGGAAGGTTCCAGAATCGTTTGTAGTTGTTTGTAGTAGTTTCATTTCGTTTGTAGTTCGTCGTGAGCAGATGGGAAGAGTCCAGAATTTGTAGTTGAAATCAACACGGAGATAAAAAATAAAAAAAATAAAAAAACACTTATTACGGTACAACTTTTTTTCCTTTGGACTACAAACGGAAATGTTTGTACTACAATCAACTACAAACGATTCTCTACCGACGTGTCATGCCAAATTTCAGTTTCCATAAACTCGGTAGATGGTCATTTTTTGACAAGCTACAACTTTTTTTTGGCTTAACTACAAACGAAATAATTGTTACTACAAACAACTACTTACGAAACTCTATAAGATTGCAGAAAAAAAAAAAAGATTCCTTCAAATCGGGTGCCAGGTTCACATAGCTGGCATAAAGCTTGTCCTTGGCATTTTAATCCTGAAGGATGGAACGAGACTTTTCCGACTTTCCTTTCAAACGAGCTCTCTCTCTCGCCACGGGTCTGGCGAACGAGCGTTGCTTTGCGCTGGTCAATGCGCCGCGGGTACAGCGGTGCATAGGTACGTCAGCGGTCTCTCGCAGCCGGTCGACGAAGCACGAGCTGGAACGGGAATTTAGGTAGGAGCGCAGCGCGCGACTCTTTGTCTAGCTTTGCGCCACAAGCGCACGGGGGGAAATATTTCGAGAGACCTCGGAGATGTCCAGCAGGTATATAAGCGGTGCAAACGTCAGTGGCCACCGAAGAATTCGAGAAATTCTAGAACAATGCTCGAGGGGTCGGCGGCGCAGCGACGAGAAAATTCGTAAAATCCCGACACGTTACTTTGATTCACTCCTGATCTCGGTATTTATTATTCAGTCCCTTGAGACTCTCGACGACGGGCGAAAGTGCCTCGCGTCCCTCGCGTGCGTTCGCAAACCCCGCATGGAAAATGTACACGTACGCGTTTTCCCGGCTGTTCACCGCAAAAACTCGTAAAATGTAATCCCGGCACACGGCGGTCCCCTACTTTTGTCTAATCGCGGTGCTCTCGTCATTTATTCATCGCCGTTGTACGGAAAAACAGTCGGGACGGAGGCAGGGGAAAGTGGGTGTGTTGCGAAAAAGTTTTGCAATAGTCAAGTGAGTGTTGAAAGTTTGAAAAAAAAAAAATCTAGTGTTGCGAGAAAGTTTTGCAGTAGTCAAATGAGTGCTGAAAGTTTCTGAAAAATTCTAGCGTTATGCGACGTTCTACGTGATCGACGAGAATTACTGATCTCTATTCCGTGAGAAAAAAGTAGTGAGTACATCTGCGTGTACTCACGTATATTGTGGGAAAATATGTTTAGCAGTTCAGGATTTTAGGTAACGCTTTTTGAGGACATTTTGTCCAAATTCACTTTTTTGCCCGAGTGGGCGTAACTCTTTTTGAGGACATTTTGTCCAAATTCACTTTTTTCCCTCGACTTGCGGTAACGCTTTTTGAGGATATTTTGTCCAAATTCACTTTTTTCCCCGAGTAGCCGTAATGCTTTTTGAGGACATTTTGTCCAAATTAACTTTTTTCCCCCGAGTGGCCGTAACGCTTTTTGTGGACATTTCGTCCAAATTCACTTTTTCCGTCCACGGGCCGTAACGCTTTTTGAGGACATTTTGTCCAAATTCACTTTTTTTCTCCAAGCGGTCGTAACGCTTTTTAAGGACATTTTGTCCAAATTCACGTTTGCCCCGAATGGTCGTAAAGCTTTCTGAGGACACTTTTCCCCTAAAAAAACCCTCACAAAAGATGTTTTCACATGAAAAATATCAGTCAAGGAGATTTTATTTCCGAAAAAATCCAAGTCCAAGTTAATTAAAAGAATTAAACTTTATTTCGACAAATGTCACCTTCCAACCATTCACTACACTATCGAAAAATGCGGGAAAAACTACGTCATTGATTTCCGTCATTTCTGTCTGCGTAGAAATTTCCGTGAATAACGGAAAATGTCCTCGGAAAAGAATGCAATTTTTCTAGCGGACATAATGGACCCGCGAGTTGAATAATCCCAAGTTCGGCGAGAGAGGGTCTAAGCGCGGGGACGGGATCCCGTGGGCCGTGAATATACGGCCGTTAAAGTCTGCGCGCGGCCCTTGCCCGCTGCTGTTGCGGCCTCTCTAGTACTCTCATCAGGCCCGTAGGGACCCCGTCGGTGGGCCCAGGGATGCGGGGACGGACGGCGGGGAAACGCCGCGACCTCTGCCATCCTCCTTACTCACGATATCCGTCTCGCTCCCGGTCTCTCTTGATAACTCACCGTTCCTATCTTCCTCGCACCGTCGCTCGCTCTCCTCATCTTCCTCTCTTCTTATCCCGCACTCGGCGCTCCTTTCCTCCCCTCCACCGCGGTGGATCGTGTGTCCGTCAGCGGTTCTCAACGACCGCGTCCATCGACGAACGACACGACGGAAAATCGGGAATTGCATTCGATGACTCGAGAAAGGTGAAATTCGCGAGAGAGAAAAAAAAGCCATGATCGACTGATACATTGAAACACGACACCGGAAACCCATGGAAAAAAGTATATTTAAAGTATATTGAAAAGTATATTTCTTAGTGTAATAAATATACTTTTTACGAAAAATTGGTTGTGTTGAATATACTTTTGGATGTACTTAAAAATGATATGTTATGGCACATATACTTGAAATATACTTTCCATGCATTCATTATGTACTTAAGATGTATAATACGTATAAAATATATATTTCAAGTATATTTTGTATATGTTTTTCAATATAACGAAAAATATATTTTTCACTGTACTTTTTTTCCATGGGGGAAGTACCAAAAAAAGGATTTCTTCGATTTGCGCAGAATCGTAAATCCCTAAATCTTTTGGAAATAAAGTTAATGATATAAATCGTTTTTTAATTATCATTTGACGATAGTATCATTTTTAATGGCTGGATGGAATTATTTATTGTCAATAAATTTTTATGGTAGTTTTTCTGAAAAAAATGGAGACATGCGGTTAATGCATTACGAATGTAATGAAGAACCGGGTTCTTCCATTTCTTTCACAATTGCTCACAAATGGATTGAAAATTAGGCACCTATGCAGCTATTCAAAAGTTCACACATATTATAATAGCCGTAGGTTATTATTAGTCTTGTGTATAACAGTAGAGTTTACATTTTACACAATGCAAAAATTGCAGGCTTGTATGTACTTATTAGTGTGTTGCACTCTGTAAAATTAATTGCAGCTCGTGGTCCGCGTTGCCTCCACCCATAGCGAAATTTAATTGTTTACACCGCACATACAAGTGCTAAAAAAATCCAGTATCATTATCATAATTTTAAAGCACAAATCCGCTGTTCAAAAGTCCACACATCATATTACAATAGCCGCAGGTTATTATTATTAAACGACATTTACAAAATAAACTGCACTGCAACATTTAATTCTTACTCATGAGGATTTACAATTCTGCGGCACTGAGTTATTTACTTTTATGAAAAAGAAAAATGTATTTGCATATCGGTCTGATACATTTTAATTGGGAAGTCATGTAAACACGTTTTTTATTGCGATAAATATGTTTCTTGGTGTATTAATTGATGTTTGAGTAATAATCGCGCTCATCGCTGTAACATGAGTATCGCTGGTGCAACGTTACCAGTGCGAATCGTAATTTTTATCCTCATTAGCTGTACTTCTTTCTCACGTCAAAAGTAAAAATTACATAGATATCATAATCACGGCGTCTAACGGTAGAAACGTCTGGCATATAACAGTGGAATTTACATTGTACACGATGGAAAAATAGCAGGCTTGTATGTACTTATTAGTGTGCTGCACTTTGTAAAGTGAATTGCAGCTCGTGGTCCGAGTTGCCCCCTCCCACAGCGAGATTTCAATGTTTCCTCCCGCAGATTCAAGCTCGCTCAAAAATTCCAGTATCATTTCCATCATTTTAAAAGACAAATCAGAATAACAAAAATTGTCAATAGTTTCTTATTTTTCGCTGGATGCGAATCCACCAAAGCAGTCATTAACAAATCTACACATCATATTATAATTATTCCATGTTATTATTATGCTATTTCATATAACCTAAGAAGGATGTTATGTCCATATTATTATTCCATGTTATTCTTATGCTATTTCATACAACATAAGAACAATGTTATGTCCATATTATTATTATTAATTGATAATTGAAAAATCAATTGTACCACCAACTTTATTTCTAATAAAAGATGTAAGGATTTCCGAATTTGGTGACGCGTCGGAGTGTCAGGAAGACTAAATCACCAAAGGGTAGCGTAAACGGATTATACATTTATAAATAGATCACAACTACATTGCACAACCTCCTCATCCGTTGAATCCCGTCAATCGAAGCAGGGAAAATAAATGTTTACGATCGGAATATCATCGAAGACCGCGGCGAGAGGGGGATGCGAGTGTTCGAGTGTAAACAAAATGAGAACCCTTTGCGGTGGCGGCGAGGGTGACGCGGAGGGACGAGAGGGGGGAGCACGAGGACTGCGCTCGGTGAAGGGCGAGGTGGGGGGAGGGGGGAGAGGGGGAGACGAGAAAAGAGAGAGAGAGAGAGGGAGAGAGAAGTGCGGCGGGATGTGGAATAGGGATGGAGCGGCGAGCGAGAGAAAAGGAGATAAAATCAGACAAAGTGCGATGGAGAGGGAGAGCGAGAGAGAGAGAGGGGAGAGACCCACCGAATGGTGAGGAAGATGCAGGATGAAAGGGCGTAGGGGAGGGGGAAGGAGACGAGAAATGAGATAAAGGAAGATAGCGAGGGCAAAGAGCCGAGGCGTGCAGCACTCGCATCAGTAGGGAGTGAGCGAAACCGACACCAAATTAGATGTAGAGAGAGACGGGAGATGATTTCACAGAGGGGATGAGGTGGTTCACGCACACCCACGCAACGAGCGAGGTGGACGATACGAGGGGTCGGAGCGGAGCGGCAGCAGCAGCAGCAGCAGCAGGCTTTACGCTAGACTCAGCATTCCGTGGAACCGGCCGTGTGGTTCATCCCTTCCGAGTGAAGCGAGAAGCGGGGCCTACGTGTACATATATGGGGCATTCCATACCGATTCGACCTGGGCCTGACCCTTGACCTCTGGGATTTCGTCCATGATTTTTTTTTTGTTATCGACCTAACTCTGAAAAGAAATCGAATTTTTTTTATCGATTTTTTGTTGTCAAATTTGAATCAGTTACGATTTTCCGAAATGGGAATTTCGTTAGACAGGATTTAGAAATCTGAAAAAAATTCACGAAAATCCTGTATTAAATATACAATTTTTTGAACCTGAACTCAGAATGGGTTGAGATTTGCGTCTATTTTTTTCGGGGTTTTTTCGGAAATAAAGGAAAAGAAGTAGAAAAAAACGTCGAAAAAAACTCCCAGCACATTCTGGTTTTACGCTTAAAATTTCTTATATGTAATGCGGAATCTTTGAGAATTTTTTCAGATTCCTAAATTCGAGCGAACAATATTGTCACTTTGAAAAATTATAACTGATACAAATTTGAAAGAAAAAATCGGAAAAAAATTCCGAGCTCTTTTGGGAGTCGGGACAATAACGCGAAAAATCGTGGCCGAAATCCGAGAGTTCGAGGGTCGGACCCAGGTCGAATGGGTAAGGAATGCCCCATATATATCCGTACAGCGACGTAGAAGGAGATACGTATGCAGATAGAGAGAAAGAGGGAAAGACAGAGAAAGAGAGAAGGCGAAGGAGAAGAAAAAAGTGGGAGAAGGACGGAACGATCGGTTCTCGCTCCTCGTAGCCTCCTCTCCCGTCCAGCATATACAATTCGACGAGGAGCATGCGGGCCGAATTGCATTTCTTTCTTTTCTTTTTATTCGCGTGGCGTGCAGAGGCGCAGAGCGGCACCGCGGGCGCGCGAGAGGCTACGCGTCAGCGGCAGCGGCAGCAGCAGCAGCAGCAGCAGCAGCAACGGCAGCGCAGTGACGCCCGCACCTTCTCCAAAGGCTGAGTAGAGCGACCAACCGAGTGATACCGCTCCTTTTTTTCTCTACTTGTTCTCGTTCTTCTTTGCCCGCCTTTTTCGTTTTCCTTCCCGATCGTCAAAGCTTCGGTTATTAATTTTTTTTAAAAGGATATCGATTCACCGTTTTCGTGTCCATTTTCACTATAGTGTATTTTAAACTGTTGTTATTCTGCATTTTGATGTTGATACTTCGAAAGTATTCATACAAATTAACACTGTTAAAAATGTAGTTAGGTAGGTAGGTCGTAGGTTCAAACCCCGGATAAGTAGGAAAAATGTTCTTCGACAGAAACCAGTACGCATATCTCGAAAAGTAATTCTCGAGACGGGAAATATTTTGTTAATATTTATTTTTAATGTTTCATTAATATAGACATCGTTAAAAAATCTGTGTTGACTTAATACAGTTTTTCAAAAATCTGTGTTAAGTTTAATACACGAGTGTTGGAAGTTTTTTTGCAGTTGCAGTCCATAACATTTACAGTACGTACTTTAATTTTCAATAAACGGTACATTAAAAATCAAAGTATCCGATAGGAATTTTACCATACAACCGTTTAATATTACTATCAATTGTATACATTTTATTATACGCAAAATGTATTTATTTTATTATTTTGCGTATGGCAAAATACTTATTCGTAAATATGAATTTTAATATACCCCTCATTGAAAATCCAATTAAATTTCATTAACTGTATTGTCAAAAAAAAACTTCCTACACATGTATATTAAATTTCAATCAGTTTTTTTTTTACAGTTTAATAAGATATCGCAGATAAAATTTGGTTTCCTTTTGACACTACAAATAATTCTGTCCTTTCGGACTCGGTGCGGTCAAAACTGGACCAAAGGTGACCAAAACCGGTACTTCTACCCTATCGCGCGAGGGAGCAGGAAAGATATTCCTCCTCTTTCGCAATGTTATTTATAAATACACGCTTGGCATTATATCACGGCATTGTCAGCCTTTGGAAATGATAATTGCGTGCCTTCAGACCTCGTTCTCAGCGATCGGGCCGCGCGGACCGCGGTGAAAGTCCGCGGAAAACTTGCGCGCGGATCCTTGATCCTTGATCCTCTCCGCGACTCGAGCGTCGAGCGGCGGCGGCGTCGAGAGGATCGAACGAGTGAAAAGTTTCGCGTTATTATTGTCAGAGGAGGGGGGAAAAGGTTCGCGGGATCGAGGGAGATGCCGAATGATCTTTCTTGCTTGGAGGACGGCGAACGCTGACGCGCGGAATTGTTAGAAGGATACACCCTCGTGTAAACTGTGGTCGAGTAGCTTTGCGGGCAAAAAAGAGAAACGTTGCGTCGATTCCTTTCAGAATTACTTTCGATGAAATCTACGCAATAATAAAGTCAGGTAGCTGCAGGCTAAAAAGAGAAACGTTGCATGGATTCCTTTGAGAACGACTTTCAGTAAAATCCTACGCAATAATAAATTAGAAATTTTTGTCAATACATTGGACCACAAAGACTAAAATCGTGAACATAGAAGCCATCAAATGATGAATTATGAAAATATGCTCGCTTGGACTTTAAAAGAGAGGAAGGAAAAATATTTGTGGAAACGAAAGAGATGCGCACTGACAATTCTTGCAAGGAAGGCAAACTTTGCCTTGCAGAAATGCTGGAAGGATATTTTCAATAAAATCTACGTAATAATAAATTAGAACACCCTTAAGATAGGCGACCAATTTCAGCCGAGAAAGAGAAATATTATGATTCGTTTGAGACTTACTTTTACGAAAACATAGGTAATAATAAATTCGAAATCTTGGTAAATCTATAATGGATCACAAAGGCTTAAACCGTAACCATAGATTGCTAAAGTTTGTTAAAAAGTCGCTGGTATCTAGATTTACTTCCTGGTGACTCTATTTAGTGTTGCCAAACTCATAAAACCTTTGTTGTCCTCTCAGGGAAATATGTCGTATAGCAGAGCCAAGCATGTATATTTTGGGCGCCAAAAATAATTAATAATGTATCGATGACCTCGTCAGACTCGACAAAAATGAATAATTCTATCTTTGCCGAACATCATCGGTGCCATAATTATCTAGGCATCTCTGACTTAGACCCGAGTTGTGTTTACCGAATTACCATCCTAAAAGATTAAAAGAGTCTAGAAGACGCCAATAGGAACTCATATAAATGTGCAAACACATATCCAATGCAATTGTAACAAAGTAAAATCAATAATTACAAAAATGCTTGCATTAACCGAAAATGAATAGCCGTCACTTTATATCTAGCCACCACGATTTCTCTGAAAACCACTTAAATTAACACCAGCTATAAACATAGCAACGTAACAATAGAGCTTGAAATTATTCAGTTCACTTTAAGACGAGGCCGCGAAAAAATACATGAAAGCAAAAGTACAAATGCGTCGGAGGACAATTCGCGTCAACCCGGCATGTTTTCCAAATATAAACTCGTCATGGGATATCAGTATGAATGACTATCTTTTCTGGAATCTTCGTCACAGTGGACCTCTTATAGATATAGATTACATGGCCTTAGCAAGTAGGCTGATAACTAATTCGGTATAATTAAAACGCAAATGGACCAAATCCCGTTCTAAGAGATGAAAGGACGTATCCCTTATTACTCTCGTATCTCGGCCGTCCTTTCCTGAAGCCGGGTAACCAGGGTAACTCGGGTTCCGTTTCCCCGAGTACAAGCGGAATATATAGGTGACGACCTTACGTTTTGTCTGCTTCTTGTCTGATTCGCGCTCGCACAGCGCCCGAGCTTCGTTCCGCAGCGGAGGTACTATTTTTGAAGCGTTGCGAAAGATTTTCGCATACCGTCAGTTACGTCAGTTACGTGTATGAATAATTGCGTCGGTCGGGTCTTTGAACTCGCATTGAAGCCGAGTTTACCAAAAGAAACCCGGAAATAGATTCGTTGCGTTTCAATGTTATTTTCCTCGACTCTATCTTGAGCTCCAAACCCGTTTGTAGTTGTTTGTAGCGGCGTCTCTTTCGTTTGTAGTGCGTCGAAAATTAACGTGGAGTCGACAACAACAAAAATTAAATTACATGTAACTTCCTGTCCTGTCAACTACAAACGGATATTTTTGCACTACAATCAACCACAAACGATTCTCTATGCAGACGTGTCATGCCAGATTTCAGTGTCGTTTAATTCGGTGGATAGTCATTTTTTTTGACAAGGCAGAACTTTTTTTGGCTTAACTACAAACCGATATGGTGGAATATGGCATCAGCAAGATATTGTTTATCAGAACCAATCGCGGTTAGTTTGTTTCACAGTAGTTGAGTCACCCAACCAATCGCAACTATCCATCACCTTGGTTGGTTAGTACGAATGATCATATTGTCGAATTCGTTGTAGCACATTTTGCATCGATTTAGTTGATATTACAATAGCTAGTAAGTAATGTAACTGATCGATTGCTTTGTTTTATTACGGTGGCGTGATGGAATAGGCAGCATACCCTATCAAATTAGATATATTGCTAATAAACGGAGTTGATACACTGAATACACTGACAAAAGGGGTTAGTTTGAGTTTGGATTAACGGGGGTTTGGATTAATATAATCAAGTGCTCTGCTACCCAATGACGGGCTTGATTGTCATCACCTAAAATTTGCATTGATCTACACGTATATAACGTAATGTCCCAAATCCATTTATTTCTGACAAAGCACGTTTAATTTCACAAAGTATCCATAGCCAATAATCATTCATAACGTTCGACACAGAACACTGTAAGAAAGATTCACTTCACAATTTTAATTAATTGCCAATGTCGTCAGCCTTTTCAAGCGCTGCACTTTTTATTCATTGGCTATCGTCATCACCTAAAATTTTCATTGGTCTACACGTATGCAACATAAAGTCCCAAATCCATTTATTTCTGACAATGCACGTTTAATTTCACAAAGTATCCATAGCCAATAATCATTCATAACGTTCGACACAGAACACTGTAAGAAAGATTCACTTCACAATTTTAATTAATTGCCAATGTCGTCAGCCTTTTCAAGCGCTGCGCTTTTTATTCATTGGCTATCGTCATCACCTAAAATTTTCATTGGTCCACACGTATGTAACATAAAGTCCCAAATCCATTTATTTCTGACAATGCACGTTTAATTTCACAAAGTATCCATAGCCAATAATCATTCATAACGTTCGACACAGAACACTGTAAGAAAGATTCACTTCACAATTTTAATTAATTGCCAATGTCGTCAGCCTTTTCAAGCGCTGCGCTTTTTATTCATTGGCTCTTCTGGCGAATAAGTGGAGGTCTCTGCAGCGCTTGAAATGAAAATATTAAAGAATAAGGCGCTCGAGCCAAAACGCGCAACAACAGCCGGAAATTATTCGCGCGAAATCCGCGCCGGGCGCGAGGACGAGACTCTTGTTTTCATTTATTTCCCTTCGATGGAATAATACCCCTTTCGCTGTCCCTCGTTCCATCGGTGTTCTCTCGCCGTTCGCTTTGTCCGAGATTTTGCCATGCGCGCGCGGCCCGGAGTTTCGCGTTCGGCTGAAAAGCCCGGCTGTCTATCCGGGTCACTCGGTAACTGAGCTCAACGCTCGCTCGCGTCCGCCGCCAGATTGTAATTAAAACGCCATTGCCGGGACGGCACGCCAGTACCGACAGCACGACGGCGGCACGACTCGTCTGTCACACATAGCGGAGCACGACGTCGTCCGCACAACGCGACGAGAGTTCGCAATGCCTCTCAGAACGCTGGACATTTATCAACGGTTTTAGGCGCTGCCAACATTTTTTTTCCCCCGCCGCACAACGTTCGACGTCGCATCATTTGTGCATCAAGCAAAAAATGAAACCTTTCGGCACTATTGTGCCCATATTTTTTTTTTTTTTTTTTTTTTTGAGAAACTAAAAGAGTGGAGATCGTCTACAATATCGTTTAGAGAAGCTCTGAATACCGCTTGAAGAAAAAAAAGCGAGAAAAAAGAACACCATGGGGCACAGAACAAAATTACTGAATAAAACTGACCAGGCTGGGTTGATCATTAAGGATCCACGGTAGAAAATCTCTGGCGTTAAATCCGCGCCTGGTCAGGCTCTGTCAGGGCCACTTGGCCCTGTCTACTAGGGATAGCAAATAAGTCAAAATGTACATACAGACATCCAGAATTTTTTTTTCTACATTTCTTTCCTCGACGTATTAGACCATTCGGAGTGTCCTGACATGAAAACTTGGAAAAAAAATGTCACGAAAACAAAAATCTGTACGAGGAAGGAAAAATCCGCAAAAAAATGTACCGAATTCACTGCCAAATTCTGTCTCGAAACCTAAATTTATTTGTTGCAGCCGACAAACGTCCACCCTCAAAATTCGTGTACCACCAAATATTTGAAGTACCCAAGATCAGGACGAGCCATTTCAATGTGTTCGCCTTCGATTTGCATTCCAGCACTTAACGGCACAGATCAAATTAAAGGTATTCAACCACTTTTTGCCCACTTCATTAACGAAAGGATCCACTTTTTTTTAACACCGAATTCGGGGCATGAAGCGCCTCCATCCTCACCCTATAACTCCCAACCCCAACCCCTCCGGAGCAATTTCTCGGAAAGACAAAGGAAGATTATGAGTGGAAAAATAAGAAGCGCGCAAACATTCGCCGAAACACGACGTGTTACGTATACGCGAAGCTTCGCGTAGACAAAGAAACGTAGGCTGCAACAATCCGAAAAGCTCCCGGAACGGACCTGACCCCTATCTCCCGCCCTTTCTATATATCCACCCCGTCACCCACATCTGCGTGCAGGGGTCGTGGACGAGCATCGGGCGAGCTCGGGGAGGGGATTGCGAGGTGGCGGGCGGCGGTATTGCTAGGGTGGTTGCGGGGAGCCAGAAGCGTTCGCCGCTCGTCAGCGCGGGGGGTTGAAACGCTGCCGAGGGCTGCGCGTCGCTAGGCAACTGGCGCCCCCATCGCGAGCGCCTCACGAATATTCCCGCTCTGCTCTCCTCTCTCCGTGCACCGCGTAGAATGAATCGTATATCTATATACACGTACCGTATGACGGTATCAACGTGGTTGAGAACTCGCTCTCGGTGCCGCGACGGCGGCTCTCGATCTTCGTGGCCGTAAGAACGCGCGCTTATGGTGTGTCTCCCATGAAAACACATAAGGTAAAGGTACCAGTTTCGGCCACCTTTGGCTTAGTTTCGGTCACCGCTTTCGGAAGCACAGAATTATTTGTATTATTAAAATGAAATAAAATTGTATCGATAAACTTGTTAATTTATATGGATACTTTTGAAGTATCAACATAAAAATACAGAAAACAGTAATTTGAAATAAAAATATTGTGAAAATGGCCGAAACCGGTACAATGACCGAAACCGGTACATTTACCTTAGGAGCAGCGTTACCTGCGCCTGTCGCGTCGAAGGAAACGATGCCGCACGCGGAAACCGACTTACGCAATCGCCGAACGCGTCCTGGTTGACAAACGCGTATTGTGGATGAATTTTTGGGATGCGTCAGTTACGGCTGATCAACGGAAGAGACGTTTCGACTGGTCTGTGGAAGACACTTCGGGTTGGAGACACCCTGACGGATTCATAATTCGCTGGAAAAAGGAATTTCGAAATTTTGTTCCTAATTTTGTATCTAATGTAACATTCATTTTTAGGAAAAATGCGAATTGTTGCAGTAGTTTTAACCTGATTTCCTATGATCGATGCATTGTCCATTTTGTGGTGCTGACGGTTCTACCCTCCTCGTTCATAAAAATATTACTCCTCCATTTTCTACATTCAATTCAATCTGCTAATACCTGCCAATTCCCGGAGGGTTTTGCGGAGAGCCCCTTTCGGTGCCTGAATTCCAACTTGGGATCACCCAAGTCCAATACGACTGTAAGTCGCTTTTAAGAATATCCGCAGTGTAACCGAAAGAATCCCAAACCGCGTTCGTCTTCAACACTCATCGTCGAATGTGGCGATCGTTGCTCTTTTTTCCTCTCGTTATACACGAAAATTGTCATCACGTTGCACCGTCCATACGACCAAAGATGACTCAGAAATCGGGTATAAAAATTAAAAATGTGGCGCTTCGATGACTTCAACATTCCAGCTGGAGATGCGGAAAGTTGGAATTATATCATCAATTTGCTCCGTCAATACGACGTAAGCTGACTCAGAAACCGAGTATAAAAATTCAAAATTCGGCGCTTCGATGACATTAACGTTCCAGGTGGAGGTGCGGAAAGTTGCAATTATCATTACTGAAGATGACTCAGAAACCATGTACAAAAATTCAAAATCCGGCGCTTCGATGACTTCAACGTTCCAGGTGGACATGCGGAAAATTGCAATGATCATCACATTGCTTCGCCAATACGACGTAAGCTGACTCAAAAACCGAGTACAAAAATTACAAATCCGGCGCTTCGATGACTCTGACGTTCCAGGTGGAGATGCGGAAAATTGCAATGATCATCACATTGCTCCGTCAATACGACGTAAGCTGACTCAGAAACCAAGTATAAAAATTTAAAATCCGGTGCTTCGATGACTTCAACGTTTCAGGTCGAGGTGCGGAAAGTCTCAATGATCATCACATTGCGTCGTCAATACGACGCAAGCTGACTCAGAAACCAAGTACAAAAATAAAAAATCCGGCGCTTCGATGACTTCAACATTGCAGATGGAGGTGCGGAAAGTCTCAATGACCATCACATTGCGCCGTCAATACGACGTAAGCTGACTCAAAAACCGAGTACAAAAATTAAAAATCCGGCACTTCGATGACTCTGACGTTCCAGGCGAAGGTGCGGAAAGCCCGAGGACGGGAGTATCACTTATTGTCGGGTGGCGGTAGGTGGCATGAGCGGCACACAGTGGTGTGGCAATATAACGAGGGAAAAGGGAGAAAGAGAGAGCGAGAGACATAGAGAGCACCGCGAGCAAGCGCCATTGTCTCGGGAATATAACCGCGGGCAAAGTTGTCGCACTAGAAACGTGTATAATAGTGGGTAGGATAGTAGAGAATTACAGCGTCTACTCAATGCTCGAGTTGGGCCGTGGAGAGGAGTGTATATACCGATCCACGCGCATAATCCATTTTCACGCTGCCGTACAGCGCGTGGGGTATACACGGAGCGCGGTACAAAGAGTACACGTATAAAGTCGTGGTCGTAAACCCTTTCAAAATGGCGATCTCACTGCGAGTCGCTCTCTCTCTCTCTCTCTCTCTCGTCGTACTTGAAGCCGCCGTCGTGTTGGCTTCGAGTCCTCCGGAGGGGCAGCATCAACCAGCATCAACCAGCAGCCGCGGTAGCAGAAACCAGCGGGAGCGTCACACCCTGATGCATGCGAATAAATATATACATATATACATATATATATATATACGCGACTGCTCCATTGAGTCGTTTCTTCGGTAGACGAGAAATCCCAAACCAACAGCGCGATTCGCCTTTCCCGCGACCGCGATCCGCACCGTCACGACTGTCGCTGTGTGTGCAACAGATTCACTCTGGCAATAGGCGAGGGATCTGATGCTGATAAAACTCGCCGTTGATTGCGGCGAGAGATGTCGGCGACAACAGCGGCGATATTTTACAAGTGCGCGATGGAAGATCGGAGCTTTCGAATGCGGTTCTTGCATGGGGAGAAATAGAGTCGGGAATATGGAGAATATAGTGGCGAGGTAAGACACACCGGCCTTGTGATTGTAGCTTGTATCGACAATTTGCAATAAACTATTTACGATACGATTAATAATCGGCCGTAATTTAATAAAGACTTTAATCATAGACTTTTCTCAGCAGCGACTTCTGAGCGACTCGTGCGCAACGCTCGAATGAGAAACTGGAATCGCATGACGTTCGCCAACGAAAGGAGAATTTTTCGACGCCTTTTCGTTGTAAAAAACGAATGGGGTTTGAATTATGTACAGAAAATGCAGTGATACATCAGAGTGAACAATTTGCAGCATTTGACTACGATTTTCGTCAAATTTTAGGTGTGAAATACTTTAGCTGCATCCGACAAGGCTTTGAATGCGAGTTTCGCCAGATCCTTCAGCCCCTGATTTATAGACATAGTTGTGCTTTTTTCCTCATGATTAGTGGAAGAATTAATGCCTTATTTTCTTCGTTTTTTTCCTCACTTGTCTTCGTTAGTTAATATTTCCAGTTGACAATCTACTATGTGGTATGAGTGGGGTGTTCAACTTTACATGTACGGTTTTGTTCAGGTTGCAGACATAGTGGTTTCATCTTCATGACATCTTCATGTAATCATCTAATGGTAGCGAATTTCTCAATAAGTCGTTAGATTCTCGTTCTTACAGTCGTAACTCCAGTTTTTCCATAGAAAAGTGCAGGACTGTCTGCTTCCAAATCATCGGGACATTCCTGATTAATTCTCAAAACTCATCCGAACAAAATTATCCCACCCCACCTTCCATATGGAAATAAAGTATATGCAAAATATATAAAAGATGCATTCTAGATTCACAAGATATATTTTGTCCGAAAACTTCTATATGTCGGATATATTTTAGGATATACACGAAATATACGCGAGCGAAAAATATATCTAAGATATATCCAAAATATATTCAAAATGCATTTTTATTGTATTATCGTCCGAAAAGTTCTACATGCCAGACATATTTTCGTGTATATTTCTTTTCCATGGGGGGCTATCGCTAAAATACAACACTGACCATTTGCCGGCGTCATCGATGCGCACGCACCGAGGTCACTTTTTCCCCCGCGAAGCTTCCGACCAGCCCGCGTCGTCATTTCCACAATCGCCGCACCGCCGGCGCTGGCGAGGTGGACTGTACATTCGTAATTTGTTACGACTGGAAACCTCGATCTCGTTAGTCGACGCCAGTCGCGACAGAACGAGAGCCAAGAGGAGCAGTCGAGAGGACTCCTTCTGTCTCGTTTCTCTAATCCCCTACCCGCTCTCTCCGGGCTCCCTTCTCGCAGCGCCACCGCGACGCCCCTGCCACACCCCCCTCCCCCCCACGTTAACGTCCCTCGAACTCTCCTCTAACTCGTCCGCCTCCACTCGGCGCTCTCGAGCTCCGGGAGAGCACGCGGGACTAATTTTTCTGCGGTCCCCCCCGACCCCCTCCTGCCCCCTCCCCCTGCCCCCCCGGTCGCGTACTTTCCCGCCACAGGTTTCCCAACAGACGGCCGGAAACAAACATGTCTCGCCGCGAGCGTACACAGCTGAAATCCAGGCGTATACAGGCCGGGAGAGAGAGAGAGACGGAGACGGAGAGACGAGTGAGAACGCCGCGATGTACAGGAAAGTGTAGCGTGTGTTGCGCGGGTTCAGACTTCCCCCGGGTTTACGCTGTGTGCCAGAACGCGGTCATTAATTCGACCCCGGGAAAAAAAAAGAACCTTCGAAGCTCGCTACTAATGTAACCGGAGCAGCACACTCGCCCTCTGACAAAACACTCTTCTCTCCTGCATTCGCTACCCTCGCTTTATTTTTGCTTCACTTTTTTCTAGGCCCCCCCATTTTCATAGCGATGCTTTTTTTGTTGTTTTTGTTTCTCCTGGTTTAATTGATATTGACATCGTCGCGCGGTTTCCAGCAACTCGGATTAGGCTCTCGGGAATCGTTTACAGGATGGTTTAATGTTGAAGCCTTTTCGATGGTCGTTGGTTTGATGTTGGGGATAGAGGTGGATGAGTCAGCCGGCTTTTGGTGTCGTGCAAAAAAGTAGTGAAGTTAGTTTGAAGTAAGTGAATTTGGGGTCAAAGTAGTTGTGGGTAGTTTGATCCAATTGCGTTTGGTGGGAGATGACTAGTTTGGAATTGAGACAACTGCGGTCAGTCGGATCCAGTTGAATTTAAAGTGGATGTTCCAGTCATCGGTGATGTACCAGAAGTGGTCGTCAATTGTATTGATTCGCTGCGGATTTGCTACAGTCGAAGCGCACACTGATGATTATTTGTTCCAGGCCGACAACCTACGGTCGTTCACCATAGTTGAAATGGCTTGAATTTTTCTGTTGAGGGTTTCGGTAAAGATACGGTCGACGAAAAAGAAAATCCAGTATTACATTCCAACTTTCATCAGAGTCCTATACAGAAATGTATTTGTCAATCTGCAAACATATTTACAACACTATAAAAAAGTATCATAATATTCATGAATAACATCAACTAATCAATTGAATTTTCTTGGTGACTAATTAATTTATTTTGCGCTATCCGCATTCAGTTACATTCAACGATGATTCTATTAAAGCCAATAGTTGCTTTCATTTGAAGTCAACTGATCTGAGTTTGATCTTATTGCCGTCCAACAGCCAAACAACAGCGCAGTTGGCTTCAACCGACTGCAGTTATTTCCATCCAAGAGATCGTTTCTTCAGTGATTCGATTCAGCAGCCAAGCCCATGTAAACGACTTCGATGACCAATCGATCGCTAATTAAATTCCCGCATTCCACGCAGCTACAAGTATTTGTACACGGACTTGAACCGCCGACCCCAACCACCCACCGTCGCTGCATCTCCGAGCGGGTCATGCAAATCCGTGATATAATTGCAGCACAAAGGTATTCAAGTTACGTCAACTATGTTCGCAACCCCCCCGGGAACGTCTCGCATACTTACGTCGTGTACCGCGCGACGTAATACAGTCTCTTCCATGGATATCTTTCAGGCGAATTTCCCATCTCACACAACCGTCGAATTATGCATGTTTGCTTTCCAGTGCACATATAATAGTGCGCCCGTCGTTACAATGCCTGAGATGACAGAGTGGAAAAGACGAGGGAGGGAAGCTCCGAAGATATCATTCTACCTGGAAATACGGCAGACAAAGGTCCCTCTCTCTCTCTCTCTCTTCCTGTCTCGACATACGTTGAAGCGCTCGGAGCCTCGATGTTACATTACTGTTACGTGTGTACACAGAGACGAGGAGCCCCCGCGAGCCCGGTTATCTCGTGGCGCTCTATTCGCTGTGTGCTCCTCTCACCTTACAATGTTAATTGATTGAGGACTCGCGGGCATTACTGTCTATCGATTAGCGCGCGTTCAACGTCGCATCGTGTATTGTATATGTAATCCTGAATGCCGCTTATTAAAACGTGTAGATCGGAACGGTACAAGCGCAGCGTGACCATAAGGTGTATGTATGGTGTGTATGTCCTCAACTTCTCAAGAGCGTTTCATGCAGTGCTCGAAACAACTATACAGCTATGCATATGCATACGCGCGTGGCGCGGTGATCAGTAATTATGGCTGTATTAACACGCGACGCATGGACCCCGCGCGCATGGTCCATGGCAGTGTCCTCTGCTTTATCGCCATGACAATTTATGCCCCGTGATATGTATGTCGCGCGAGTAGGATTGGGAGGGAGTTAAGTGCAACTGCAGAGGCTTATGAATAGCAGGGGAGGAACAGAGGCCAGAGACGTCCTCTCGACGATAGAGACCCGGGTCTATGGGCACCGAACTACACGGGGCCCGGAGGACAGACGCGTCCTTTGTCGCGGGAATTGCTTATTTTCGTGACTGACGTGACGCTGAAAACGTGGCACGGGGAGAACGTGATAATAGGATGCGATCGCTGACAATGTCGACTGCGTCAGGTGCGGACATTTTGGTACCGGATTTGGCACTGAGAAAAAAATGTCACTGATTCCGAAGAAATGGGTGGATTGATTTTTTTCATTGATTTTTTTCAATGGGGCCATTTTTTGGTCTTAGTTTAATAGAGATTTTGGTGTGAGCGCCGAACGCCTTTTTCATGGTGACGAAATCATTACTTCTGAATTCCCCTGGACAATATTTATTAAGAACTGATTCGTTTATTTTCAACTTGATCTTCTTTTTTCAAACTGACGAACGCATCTCCGTCCCCTTGAGACTTTTGTTGCTTTTGATGAGAAGAATGCGTTAAGTCGATAAAAAAATTTGACCTGGGATTTCAGGGTCAAGATCAATGTTGCGGGACCATATTTTCATTGATCTTCGCCCATCATGAGCTGGAGAATCCGATGCGCTTAGTGACGACACATCATTTTTATACACCCTGTACTAATGTAGGGGAGAATGGACAGCAGTGAGCCACTTTTTTACTTAGATTCTTCTGTACTTTTATTAAAAGCGCATTACGACAGGAAAGACGTTCCATCGGTTTTATTCAACCTTTGGTCAGACACCGAGCTTGCAATAATAAGTTTAAAACTATCATGGATGCATGAAAACATGATGTGAAAATATATCTCAAAATAGCTCATTGTGCCCCACTGGTAGGGTACAGTGGGCCATGGCCAATAGAAAACAATGAGCCATTCCATACCTATAATCCAAATTTTTTTTCTAAATCCTATGCATTTAGAAAAAAATCATTGTCTCCAAATTAGGTTCCAGGTTCACAAAGGTTGCACAGAAGTATCGACCATACCCTTTTCTCTGAGTGAACATTCCTCATAGTTATATCACCGCGATGTCAATATGCACATCGTCACAATCGACTAGCATGATAATTTTGAACAGCCGAAAATTTGTTCGCGCAAATAAATCTGGCGGTCGAAGTAGCAGATACATATTCGACGGGTCCCGCAGCAGCACGAGTTGTGTCTCGCGAGTGGTTCGACGTGCTGTTGACCGGGTCTCTTTTTCGTACGTGACGATGTCGGCTCTCGGTAGCCGCGATGACGTCACACCAGCCAAAACACGGTGTCCCGCAGCACCATCAGCGCGAGGCGGCAGCGTAACGTGCGGCCCCGCCGAGAGTCGATATATCGGCGCTGGAAGCTCCGTGCGCTCTGCTCACTTTTCGCTCGCGCAGCTCGGCTTGCTTGTCGCGTTCGTGTTTTATTAAATATACACGAAATCCTACGTGTACACTACACACGAACCCATTAAACGTTAGCAGACTCGAAGACCATTGTATTGGGGCAACTTTTCAACTCTGACGCGTCTGAACGTCAGGCGAATTAGAAAATGTCAGATACTTATTTATGGCACTTGGAAATTTTGCCTGAGTGTATGAAGCTGAACCCAGCGGACCGGCCGGCAGGCCGTCCGCTGGGTTCAGCTTCATCCTGTGAGCATCAGTGTTGAGGGTGTCTGTGAGTGTCTGTGAGGGTCCTGTGATCAGTATCCTGCGAATGGTGGTATGAATATGTATGAAGGCCAGTGTGATGTCCACACACACACATCCGTATTTCAGTGTTATGCAGATTACCTAATGAACAGCATTGTAACCAACTGGAGTTATAGTTGCGGTAACAGTTGTATCACAAAAACGGTGAAGAATCCTGTTTCAGAAAGGACACGACACGTCGGAAGTCGAATATGTCGAAATACTGAAGCCAGTGTAACTCGTGCCGTGATTGGTCCGTGATCGGTATGTCGCGGAGCCAACTTCAGAGTGTTATGACCGTTTGTTTCTATATTCCCTGATAACACCGGATGGTAGTCAGGTGTAGATTTCATGTAGGATTCTAAAAGTATGCTTTTCAATGGGCTGTCTAACTTTGCAGGCGCAATGCTAACATTAGCATTCAACAACGAATGTTTTTTTTTAACATCATAAGCCTAAAAATGGAAACCCAGGCAGTGGACTTTAGTGTACTAAATGCTCAAAAATGCTGGAGGAAAAATAGAGTAACGCATCACGTGTGTTGGTTAGTCAGGCGGACACGCTTAACCTAAAAGAGCGCCAAGTCATATGTAACATGACTTTATATAAAAACCCAAATATCTTGTTTAGCCACAAGAAAAGCTACACTTTGTTGTTGCTAGTAAGTCGACAAACCATAAAGTGTGCAATTTTCACACTTTCTCCCCGTAGCCTCTTTTGACTTCACAAATTCAACTGAAGCAGCCTCCCCGCTCCTTTCGTCCCCACGAAAGTTTCTGCTGACATCAGCCACCCGGTAGATTCGTCCAATAGCTCCGTCGCGGACTCGATATGTTGAACTATGCCGCTTCAACTTCGCCCGTACGTGTGTCTGCGCGTACGCGTGTATTTGAATAATTACGTGCACGTGTGTGTCCGCGGCTTACTACGCCCCAGCGTCCATGGCCTTGGCATATACGACACACAGGATTCCGGTGTCAAATTTCGAAGGGCTATACATACACGCGGAGGCTCGTAAAGCAGCAGTCATCGTGGAGGCCACTCCGAAACCGGGCACGTCCCTCTCGTCGTCGGCGCGCGAGGCGGTTTACCTACTCTCCGTTCGCCGCGCCGTACACAACGTCACGTTTCTCTCTAGTACCCACGGCCCGTCACTATCATACGTTAATGGTTAATTCCGTCTCGTCTCTCGTCTCGTCTCCCCACAAAATCCTCCGCACAATTGCCCCGCGAAAAGGGTTGTCACCACTGTTCCCGGACACACGGATTAATCGACCCCCGCTCCCTTAACGCGCTCATTGTTTTCTTTTTTTTCTCCGATTCACGACTACTCCGGTTACACTGACTGCTCGCGGGGAAGGCGAGAAGACGCCAATCGCAGATTTATCGTGCGAGTATCGGTGACTATCTCGGACCACACATTTCGATGATTGTAATAATAATAATAATAATAATAATAATTGTAATAATAATAATACATTTATGACTTATACTGAAATAAATTTAATAGGTTCAAGAAAAAAAAATAGAAAGAAACAACTTTCGTGAAAAGATGAAAACTTAAACTATTACGAGGGTTTCTGTTCTTAGTTCCTATAACTATAGTAGCGTATTGATACATGGGGTTTACCGTTGTTGTTTTTGTGCACATGGAAGCATTTGAAATGTGTATAGTAATCGCTCCGATTAGGCTTTTGTACTAAACTTATTGTTCGTATATTAATGTTACCTGTTGAGATTGTACTTATTCGTATATGTATGAAACTGTTCCCTTTTTATATAGGAATAATTAATTATATTTTGGTACTATTTCCAATATAATACGATAATCAGTTGCAGAAGGATTTTTATGCAATCTCTTAAATGAAATATTTTAATGCTTTGTATGCTTTGTACGTACATCTTTAGGGAGGGTTTTCCGGAAAAAATGTCCTCAAAAAGCGTTACGGCCACTCGGGAATGAAAGTGAATTCGGACAAAATGTCCTCAAAAAGCGTCACACTCGGGAAAGAAAGTAAAATCTTGAGCACCTAATGTTTTCACGTAAGGAGTTCAAGAACAAAACATCATATTTTTCCAATGTCGTCACTAGGCACGCAAAATATCCATTGATTTTTAATCACACAGATTAATCAGTCCTTTATCGCTTCGCCCATTGATTTTCGCCAATGTGTGGCAGAGTTTCAGTTACGCAGCGACAACACTCGGGGAAGGTGAGAAGCCGCCAATCACGGGTTTATCACAGGGTATCGGTAGACATATATAAGACCGCGCATCATTACGTTGTATACAAAGAAGAGACAGAGAGACGATGAGGAGGGAACGAAGGAGTAGGAGGAAGGAAGGAATGAGAAATGACGGAGAAGATCGCGGAAGGAACGGGATAGGGAACTGCGCGTCGGGACTGGAAGGAAGAAAAGAGCCAGCAATTTCCACTGGCCTGTAATTTGGAATTCCTTTTTACGGCTCTTTCTCGGCGTCTCCGCCCTCTCTCTCTCTTCCATCCCCCCCTCCCCCTCCCCCTCTAGCCACTGTCTCTTTCCCCTTCCGTAGATTTCTCTTTAACTCTACCTCCCTCTCTGACTCGCGAGCTACTGAACTGCCGCTTCTTTTCTTTTTTTTTTGCTTTTTCACTCATCCTGTATCCAGCCTGCGAGGCAAGGAGTCGCAATGATTCGACATTCAAACTGCCGATAAGCACAGTTATTGGCACACCTGCATCTCCTTCTCATCCTCTCTCTCCTTCTCCCCCTCCGGACAACACTGATTTTTTTTTTGCTCTCTTATTTTTCTACACTCTTCCCGTCTTTTTCGTATCTGTACGCAGTTTGTTTTCGTCTCGATTGGAATCGCGTTTTAATATCCGCGCCCTTTTCCCTTCCTCGTCGTTACTCACGTTCCGCACAGTCCACATTTTTCTCGACCTCGTTCGTTCCAATGATTGCAGCAAGAAATCGTAATCACGATTTTCTCATCCGCACGCGACGCCTGAACCGAAATACGGACCGCGTCGATCGATTCGCTGATCTTGACAGAAATGAAATCGTTAATTAACTTTCCATCACACACGAATTTGGTGTCACGAAGATCGAACAAACTTGTCAAATTCGTCGTTGCGATTCTTTCTCATTATCACTCGAATTACTGTTTCCTTGTCGCCAAGTAAAAAAAAAACAATCCACTAAAATCGTGACAAAACGTTTAGTCGATATTCCCGTCTTCGTGTTTATTTCCGATATCGCGCGTTAAATAAGCTTTGCACACGGCGCGTATTAGAATCAGCAAACAAAAATGATCAATCGCATGAATATTTAACGCGAAATCGACCGTCAGAAATGGCATTTTTATTCCTAGCCCCGGTGTTTATACCTCAGTGATGCGAAGTGGGTTTACATATAGCCAAAGGGATGGGACAAAGGGAAAGCGTAGTAGCCGTAGTAGTGGAATAAAAGTTGGTCGTCGGCGGTGGTCGTCGGTTTATTAAAGGTGAAACTCGGAGAACGTTCGCTCGCTACGAGCTGGGAACGGTCTATCAGCTTTAAAGGAGACTTCCCAGGAGAGAGAAAGAGAGAGAGAGAGAGAGAGAGAGAGATTCTCTCGCGCTTTCTCCCTCGCTCCGCTGTTTCCCTGCTTCGTGCCACCCGCTCACCCCTCCGCTCTTCCCCACCCTGCCACCCCCACCCTCGAACTGACTCCACCTCCTTCGTCACCTCCTACGGCTATCTCGGCGCCTCTTCGAATTTTTCTTCGTTCATTCATCTTTTTTCTTCCTTCTCCACCGCGTCGTCGGTGTGTGTATCGTTTTTTTCCTCTCTCTCTCTCTCTCTTTCTCTTTCTCTGTCTTCTTTTTTTTTCTTGTCGTTTCTCACTCACGATGGTCTCGAGTCTTTTGCCTTCTATCTCGCGCCGTATCTATCCCACCGTCTCACTCGCGTCAACCACGCGTGGGGCCACGTGTGCGTTCTGCTCTCTGCACACTTCTTGCCCTTCTCTTTCTCGTGCTCTTCTTCTTGTTCCTCCTCGCTCCTCTTCACCCTCTTGCCGAGCGCTCGCACTCCGTTTCTCTCGGATAATTCAGCATCACAAAAACGGCTCTTCATTGCCGCGCCGGGTGGGGTTGAGATGGGTTGAGGTAGCTTCTGAGACTCGCTCTGTTTTAATAATTTGGGAGAATTATATGGTGAGTTTGGTGCGTTTAGCGTGGCGGTTCGGTGGAGGACGATTTTTGTTACGGCCGAGGAAAAATCAGTGAATTTTGTTTGGATTATTGTGAGTTCCACTGATGGAGAAATAATTACGTGTGCGATAATTTTGTTGTTTGTTGCATCACATCAATTTTCATTGAGTCGCAAAAATATTTTTCGTACTCCAGGAAAATCTGGAGTTTTGTTTGTGCAACAGAGAATATCGATAGCGATAGATTTGCAAGAAAAGGAAAATCATCAGTTGATGAACACAAATTGAATGCGCCACGGCTCGATTTGTTTCTCGAAAGTTGCGGTCCACCAATTCAAACATTTATTTATTTAAAAAAAACCTTTCTAACGCTGGGAAATTATAGCGATTTGCTAGTAAATAAATCTGTTTGTTACAGCAACGAATACGAATAATTGAAACTGTAGTAAAAAATGCTCTGATTACAGTTGTTTACCCACGAAAAATCTGCGCGTTTTTATTTTCCCGCGGATTAAACATTTTTCACTCAAAAAGGTATTTCCAGCGCTCGGAAATGACAGCGGATTGCTAGTAAACAAATCTTTTAGTTGCAGCACTAAAAGGTATAACGAAAACAGTTATAAAAAAAAATGCTCCGACTGCAGTTATTTACCCAGAAAAATTCGCCCACACGTTTTTATTTTTCCGCAGATCAACATTTTTCAGTCGAAAAATAATTTCTAACGCTCAGAAACGACAGCGTTTTGCTGGTAAACAAATTCCGTGTGTTGCAGCACGAAAAAGCAATAATGAAAATAGTGATAAAAAAAACTCTCCAAACAACGTTATTTACCCCCAAAAACGGTCCGCGCAAATTTTTATTTTTCCTCAGGTGAAACATTTTTTTTTCAGTCGATCTTTTATTTCCAATTCACAAAAAAACACCGTCGAATTTTTGAACGATTTTTTTTTTTCGCTCGTACCGAACGATAGCCACAGCAAACACGTAGCTGTCGGGGATATCTCGGTGCGCGAGGCTCGTCGCAGCAGCGGCAGATCCGTCGTCGTTTCGGATCGCTTATCGCTTAAACGGCTGGCGAAGCGTGGAGAGCAAAGAGAGAGAAGAGAGAGAGAGAGAGAGAGAGAGAGAGAGAGAGAGAGAGAGAGAGAGAGAGAGAGAGAGAGAGAGAGAGAGAGAGAGAGAGAGAGAGAGAGAGAGAGAGAGAGAGAGAGAGAGAGAGAGAGAGAGAGAGAGAGAGAGAGAGAGAGAGAGAGAGAGAGAGAGAGAGAGAGAGAGAGAGAGAGAGAGAGAGAGAGAGAGAGAGAGAGAGAGAGAGAGAGAGAGAGAAGCGGAGGGACAATCGGGATAATATTCCAGGGAGAGTCCTCGGACTCCTCTGTATACACAACACATGTATACATACATATATAAAATACACACAGACATTGGTATCTCCACTACTGCATAGTCGTAATAAAAGCGTAACGTTACTGTATATAGACTACGCAGCGCTCGGGCTAGCCGCGAGTTGCGTGAGCGGGCAGTCCGGGCGCACGCGGTGATTCCATGCCGGAGGAATGCGCGTATTATACGATCGGTGCGTGCGCTCGCTATGCTGTCCACTCGAAAGCCTCACGTGTTGTTTCAAACGCCCGCGCGCGCGCGCGTGAGACGGAAGGGACGTTGAGCCGAACACGAGTGTGTCGTGTAGAGACGAAGGGCGATAAAGAGCGAGAGGTGGGAAAAGTCGTCGAGAGGACGCGGAGCAAAGAGACCGATGGATGACTGTTGAAATGAATTGTGACGAGTATTACGAAGATGGAGGTGGCAATATAGGGTCTCGTATCTCGCGGCTTGTTTCGTTCCCGGCTCGCTCGCGGCTTGCGTTTCGTTCCCGGCTCGCTCGCGGCTTTTGCCCGAGCTTGGGACGGGTCAGTTACGATAAGTGCGAGACGAGAGTCTCGATTGAACACGCTGTGGATTTTAGACCCACGCCGAGATGTAAGCCGCGGTCCACCGCTTGTCCGCCTGTATCGACGACTTTTCCTCCCGTAGGTGGAGAGACCGTCGGACGCACCTCCGACTGTACCAGACAATGTGAGGTTTTCAGGATGGGAGGTGAGGCGAATTGTTGTTTGAATCAAACTGGGTGCCGGTCGATTGATGTACTCGTTGCTTTGTTTGGCACGTGTTTTGACGCAGATAGAATTTGGAAACATGTTTGGATCTGGAAAACTTTGTAGCGGCAGAGACAAGAATGCTGTTTTTTGGTCGTGGATAAGAGAAATTGATTTTTTGTTTTTGTTTTGCTGCATTCAAATTAATAAATCGGTGATCGATGGAAAAAGAGTTTGTGTTTCGATGACATTGAAGATTTAAGTCATGATTTTGATAACCGAAACTTGGAAAGTACCGATAGGGAGTGAAATATTACGTTGTCAGAAGCAAAAGTTGAGCGCCGGAAAACTGATAATAGTTGGACGAACCAACACGTTGGTTGAAGGTACGAAAAAGATGCTTTAATATGTGAGTCGTTGACCCAAATATTGCTGGTTTCCTGATGTCGAAAGTGTTTGCGTCAACTTATCCTCAGACGGATCTGCTATTCTTAGAAATAACAAGTGACCAGAAATAATAATGACAACATTATTAATGGAGTTTTTCTTTTCCCAACTATTAAATATTTACGATGACTAGAGTCAATTAAAACAATAGCGTTAAATGCCTCCCAAAGTGGGCCTATCTCGGGCCCTGACAGGGCCAACGTGGTCCTGATCACGACCTCACCAGGAACGGATGTAAAGCCAACGATTTTCCATCAGGGACTCTGCTGGAAGGCATAATTACAAAAATTCACTATTTTTTCCCTAAGTCCGTCGTGAAACTGCGATCTCTTCCTGAACCATAATATTGAAGTTTGCATCGTTCGAATGCAACGAAATTCAGAAAAGAAAAATCCTTTCTAATTAACCCAAGTGCTGAAATTAGGTACAAATTGTCATCATAGCAATTAATTGGCATGACAACTTTTTATACCTACTTTCATCATTTGGATTAATGAGAATACATTTTTTTCTGAATTTCGTTGCACTCCAACGATGCAAACTTCAACGTCATCTTCAACCAACAAACCGGGAGACATTCACCCCACACAAATATGTATCGGTTCGTAGTTCCTGAATCCGCCGGGCCACGTTCGCCGCAAAACGACTTTCAACTCCCGATGAAATCGCACTTGGGTCGCGTTCGCGTCGTCCGGTTGCATCGCAAAGTCACGAATCGAGGGTTGAGAGCCGCTGAGGCGAATCCAGCCAGGAAACCGGTGTGTGCACATAGTACGTAAAGGGCGCGCGAAAGTCGAATGTGACGCGTGGGCGTCATCGCCTTGGGAGTAGGTAGGTTATATACGTCGAGGGCTTCGCGGTTGCACTCAACCCGCTCGCTCGCTCGCCGGTTCTGACCGACCTCGCGAAGTGGAAGTTTTGCCGCCATATAAACCTATCAGTCGCCGGTGAAGTACCCCACGAAGCACTATGCCAAGAGTAAAGGGGCTTCACTCAGACCCTCTTCGGGCATGCTTCACGGGTTTCGCGCATTTGTAGTTCTCACCGCGCGCTGCAGAATTCCGCAACGTGTTCCCTTCGTATCCGCGTTCGCGGCTTCACATTTTTGTGCCTCACGACATTATAAGTCGTTCGAGACTCTCCCTTCGTGTATATTCTCCCTCGCGAGTAAATGTAAATCAACGGTTTCTACGCCGAGGTTCAATAGTGCGGAACTCGAGTGCCATCTTTAAGCCGTGCTTTGAAGTTTCTGCGGTAAAAGAAGTGCGGCCGCGCGCTGCACTTCATCACGATCATCTTTGATCGTTCGTAAGCTTTCGACAGTCCCGTCGCATTGATCGGAGACTGTGAGGATCAGCGACGCCCGGTCATTGGCCTCTGTGCATTGCATTCGTGAGGGTAGAATCCCGAGTAGAAATTCTGTAGCGTTACATCCGGCCCTGATCAGGTCGTGTTCAGGCCCCGATCAGGGCCCTATTAGCCTTGTCAGGGCGTGATCAGGGCTTGACTCGAGCCTGATGTAACGCTGCAGATTTTCTACTCGGGATGACGTCTGTATATTTTTTTTTCATTGCTGATAATAAGTTTCGGTTGCTTGGAAATATTAATTTTTGATAGGATACCAGCAGGCACCATTTTGGGATGGTCATAATTTACCGTGTACTAGTGACAATTTGCACTGTAACCTCAGAAATACCTCAGAAATATAATTTACTTGGCTGTACTTAAATGAAATTCAAAGACCTTTTTGGATTTTGTTCATCCAATAAATCGTCATTGATTGACCAGGAGGCACCAGTTTGGGATGATCATAATTTACCGTATACTAGTGACAATTTGTACTGTAACCTCAGAAGTACCTCAGAAATATAATTTACTTGACTGTACTTGAATGAAAATCAATGACATTTTCGGATTCTGTTCTTTCAATAGTCGACATTGATTAGTACTCGTCCCGATCATAAATACCTTCAAAGATTTCAAGGTAGAAGGTGACATAATTTCAACACTCGTCATTACGTGAATTTAGCACTGCCGAACGTGTTACTAGTAACATTAAATGAGTCAACACTGATCAAAACTTTGCAGCAAGAAGTTTAACGAGTTTAATTTCCAACAACGTATTTAATCTTTCAAGCTTGTAAAATCTGTAGATTACAGTTAACGTAATTCTGAACGTAATTACAAAGTTTGATTGGACAAACTACCGAACAAACTTGACATTAAAAATTGTGCATTGCAGAAGGACTCATAGGGTAATGGAACCGAATTACTGTTTTCGATGGAAAATTAGCCGTTGCAAGCCGAACTTCCCACAAGTAACGAGTACGCTGCGGATACTTCAGCTATTTGGGATGCAGCTCATTCAACAAAAAGTGAGCATACCGGGTGTTTAAACGGGGTAATTGCAGCCTGAACGCAGCCGAATTATGCGAGCCGTAACGTAATCGTCTTGAATACGGGTCAACGAACAGACGCGTAAATGAAAGTCAAATGAGAGTACATGTTAAAACAATTTCGAAAAAACAAGCTTGCATTACAATACCGAACATCCACACTCACAAAGTTCATTCAATGCAAATGAAATTCTTAAATGCAATTCTTGTTTTTAATTTTTCAAAAATATATAGCTGACGAAAAGTCAGACTTTAATTCGTACGATCAACGCAACTCGTCAATAGTCAATAAGCAGTTTTAGGTACTGCGGGAAACCAATAATCACTGTTATTGAAAATTCAATGAACGTTATCGTTTTTTCGCTAGCCAATAGCCATTATCATGAACTGATCAATCATTTTTATCATCTGGCCTACAGTATTAATGATTATTATTTATACCTAATCCAGATTTTTCCGTAGGCTGAACATCCAGATTCTTACCGGACGTGTCGAACGCGAACGAGCCGATGATCCCCAGAAACAAATGGCGGAAAAGCGGTTTGATCACATCCCAGCCTTGCGGCAGTTGGGTACGCGTTGTGTAGACACAAAGTGTCAAGGTGCAATGCGCCCCGCGCCTGAAAAAGGGCATTCATCGGCAACCCCGTGAGCATTACCACCCCATCCGGTGGTCGGTCGTTCGTCGTTCGCGTACACGGGGGTGTGTTCAGCGCTTATCGGATCGCCGTCGGGCCGCTAACGCCGGTTAAGAGCACAGGTGCGAGCTCTTGTTTCTATACATAGAAAACACATTGCCCATCCACCGCTCTGTATACGTATACACGCGCTCTCCACTCCGGTATACAACCGCTGCAATTGATTGCACTACAAGGCGTTTGATACCTGTGGAGCTGGCGGCCTCGCAAGAAAAGACTCTGGAGGGTCTAATCAAACTTCGATTCATCGGATTCGACGATAAGCATCTTCCACATAGGTAGATCTACCTTCTAATCCCTCCCGCTTACTTCTTAATATAGTCGATTTTCGTGATTTTCGGTCCGGAGACGAATCTACGATTTCTGAAAAAAAAAACGTCGCCAAAAAGGATTTTTTTCAAAATCGATTAAAAAAGGTTGGTAACCAGTGTTTTCGGGGGTAGAATATGCGACTTCAGAACAATGGTATAGGTTAAAAGTCGATGTTTTGAAAAGAAAAAAAATTGGGCTCGATTTTGGCGATTTTCGGTCCGGAGGCAGATCTACGATTTCTGACAGAATTTTTTTTTTTTCGTCGCCAAAAAAATATTTTTTTCAAAATCGATTAAAAAAGGTTAATAACCAGTGTTTTCGGGTGTAGAATATGCGACTTGAGAACGATGGTATAGGTTAAAAGTCGATATTTTTAAAAGAAAAAAAATTGGGGCCGATTGTAGCGATTTTCCGTCCGGAGGCGGATCTACGATTTCTGACAGAAAAAATATTCTTTTTCGTCGCCAAAAAAATATTTTTTTCAAAATCGATTAAAAAAGGTTAATAACCAGTGTTTTCGGGGGTAGAATATGCGACTTGAGAACGATGGTATAGGTTAAAAGTCGATATTTTGAAAAGAAAAAAAATTGGGGTCGATTTTAGCGATTTTCCGTCCGGAGGCTGATCTACGATTTCTGACAGAAAAAATATTTTTTTCGTCGCCAAAAAAATATTTTTTTCAAAATCGATTAAAAAAGGTTAATAACCAGTGTTTTCGGGGGTAGAATATGCGACTTGAGAACGATGGTATAGGTTAAGAGTCGATATTTTGAAAAGAAAAAAAATTGGGGTCGATTTTAGCGATTTTCGGTCCGGAGGCGGATCTACGATTTCTGACAGAAAAAAATATTTTTTTCGTCGCCAAAAAAATATTTTTTTCAAAATCGATTAAAAAAGGTTAAGAACCAGTGTTTTCGGGGGTAGAATATGCGACTTGAGAACGATGGTATAGGTTAAAAGTCGATATTTTGAAAAGAAAAAAAATTGGGGTCGATTTTAGCGATTTTCCGTCCGGAGGCAGATCTACGATTTCTGACAGAAAAAATATTTTTTTCGTCGCCAAAAAAATATTTTTTTTCAAAATCGATTAAAAAAGGTTACTAACCAGTGTTTTCGGGGGTAGAATATACGACTTGAGAACGATGGTATAGGTTAAGAGTCGATATTTTGAAAAGAAAAAAAAATTGAGGCCGATTTTGGCGAAAAGTTTTTCAGACACGCGCGCCAGCGCGTGATTACCCTAGTGTACTTTAAAAGTATATGTAACGGCACACATACTTGAAATATACTTCCTATGTATTCAGCGTGTATTTAAAATGTATAATAAGTTTAAAATATATATTTCAAGTATATTTTATATATATTTTTGAATATAACGAAAAATATATTTTTCACTATACTTTTTTCCATAGGGGAGACGCTTACGGATGAGCAACACTGACGTAGTAACTGGCCTTAATTGGGTATTTGTGTCCGCAGACAGATCTAACGCTGAAGGTAGGAGACCGATAAACATGTACAGCAACCTACACCCACGATTTTTTTGTCGTCGATAAAACGATAAATCTGGAGCAGCGGGTTATATTCGAAATTTTCATCTGTGCCTCATATGCTGTGGGCATATCGCGCTGCTGTATTGTTCGTTATCGATTAAACTGAAGCAGACGGAGAGAGTCATTAGTTGGGTTACCCAACTTGTACGACAGTTAAATGGACTCCAGCCGATGAAGTTGGTTGGGTCTGCCGATTAATCGGTTAGACCGGCAAATAAGTCGGATGTAACAACAAATTGGTGGTATATGATGATACCATTTTTATGTGAAAATATCTTTAGGGAGGGTTTTCCGGAAAAAATTTCCCCAAAAAGCGTTACGGTCATTCAGGAAAAAGTGAATTTTTACAAAATGTCCTCAAAAAGCGTTACGGCCATTCGGGAAAAAAATTTATTTTGACAAAATGTCCTCAAAAAGCGTTACGGCCATTTGGGAAAAAATTAATTTTGACAAAATGTCCTCAAAATACTTTATGCGTCCACTCAGGAAAAAAGTGAACTTGGACAAAATGTTCTCAAAAAGTTTTATGCAGCCGCTCAGGAAAAAAGTGAATTTTGACAAAATATCCTCAAAAAGCATTACGGCAACTTCGAAAAAAAAATTAATTTTGACAAAATGTCCTAAAAAACCATTACGGCCTTTACGCCGTAAAATCCTGAACCGCCAAAGATCTTTTCACCCAATATTCGTGAGTACACGCAGCTGTACTCACTACTGTTTCCTACCAATCGACTAACCGTTTGACCCAACCAATTCGTCCACCCGGGGCACATCCAACTCCGGAGCCTCCGCACTCCCACACACAAGCACGTGTAACGAATGTGTCATGAAATTGCGCGACAAATTCGTGATAGGTGAGGAAGAAAAAGGGAAAAAATAAAATGAAAAAAAAAAAAGGCAACGATGGCGCCAGCTCGATACCACCGACACACGAACGTGCACGGGGTGCACTGGTGTGTGGCCGCAGGATAAACACACGGTGACGAGTAAATGTGCCAGGCACGCGGTTTCGCACGCCACGCGGCTCGATCTTAGATAACACAACACAACGCGGGCGCGCGCGCGCGCGCAACTGGGTTATTCCTCGGCGCGTTGTGCCATTCGGTTTAATTGGCCGTTCTAACCACGCGAAAGAGAAAGAGAGAGAGGGCGAGACAAAGACAAAAGGAAAGGAAGCGAGAGATGACTGCCACGCCACCGCGGTAACTCGCTGATTATAGAGACATTAAAAAAAATACAAATAAAAAATGACTGTAAAAATAAATAAATGGAGGAACAGAACGAAGAAAATGGGGAGCACGCGAAAAGAACTCCGCTCTGTCTGCTGCTCCCCTTCCCTCGTTCCCTCCCGATTAAGGATGTTGGAGCGCCAAGTGTTCAATTCGCATAAATTCGAGAAAAGTGCGAGACAATTTTCGATGGTCTGGAATCGATGGCAAACAGTTTTCGATGGTCCGAAGATCTGAAAAAATTTACGCTCACTAGAGGTACTGAAAAGATTAACTTTGCATAATAATAATTCTAAAATGTTAATAACAAATTGATAAAAAAATAGTTTGACAAATATTTCGTCGACCCAAGTTTTTTTTTCGCATGAAAATGATTCCTTTATTTTTCTGTCTACGTATGAATTTTTTCAGATTTTTATCAAATCTTTAAAATTTGTGTTTTTTGTATGGAGAATATGTACAAATTTCAAGGATTAGATAAAAATCTGAAAAAATGCATACGTACGCAGAAAAATAAAGGAATCATTTTCACGCAAAAAAAACTTGGGTCAACGAAATATTTGTTAAACAATTTTTTTAAATCAATTTGTGAATAACATTCTGGAATTATTATTATGCAAAATTCATCTTTTCAGTACCTTTATAGTGTGCACGACATTTTTCAGATTTTCAGAACACCGAGAAGTGTCAGCAATTCTCTCGCACTTTTCACGAATTTACGCGAAATGAACACTTCGCGCTCCGACATCCTTAAGCCTTCTTTTTGCAACCACCCGGCGAGAAAAGGCCCCGCGAGCGGGAGACAACGCGACACAATTGACTCTCCGAGGGCCGAACGAGCGGCGGACGAGAGGAGAGGAAAAACAAGAGAGCCGAACCAGGAAAAATGTATAATTAATCGAAGAGCCGAGAGGCCTTCGCAGCGTCGTTGCGCCTTTCCGATGGAGAGAAAGAGAGCGGTGTATTAGGTACCGGCCGGGCTCTCTCGGCTGCCGCGGACTATTTTCCTTGTTGCACGGCCGCAGGCGCATCGCGCGAGCGGTGCATCGGGTTGCAGCCTGCAGAAAGTCGCTTGACCGTGTTGAGGAGCGGGCAGAAAGAAGGCGACGAGCTGCGAGCTGCGAGCTGCGAGCTGCGAGTCGCGGCCTCTCTCCCTCTGCTTGCCGTATTTGCCGGACTCCCCCCCCTCTCTTTTTTCCTCTCTCTTTCTGCCGTGTACCATCGCTCGGCGGTATACGGCGCGCGTCCGCGCTCCGGCGCCCCAAGATCGCATCGTGCGCGCCGGAGAAGCCCGGGGCGGTAGCGTTTATCGGCCTGTAAGATCCACCGGGCGTGCACGACGTTACTCCGGAAGCTAGCGCAGTCTCTGTCTCTCCCTCTCGTCTCTCTTTCCTCCTCTCCTCCGTACCTCCTGTGTTTGTGCGGAGAGCTGAGACTGAAGGAAAAACGAGGCAAAGGGAAACCGGGGGTGGACACGACAGCCAGCGTGTGTAGGTGAAAAGTCGACGGAAGAAATGAAAATGAAAATCGAGAGGTGTGGAAACGAATTTTTTTTTTTTTGGGAAAAGAGAAACTGGATAGCAATTTTTGTGTTCTAATGTTCTGTGGAAATAAGGAAATGCCTAATTCGCTGCTAGTGTCATCAATAGAGATCCGTAAAAAGACATAAGGTTGAAGTTTGCATCGCTTGAATGCAACGAAATTCAGAAAAAAAAGTTAATTCTAATTAATCCAAATGATGAAATTAAGTATACAAAAATCATCATGACAACCAATCACTATAATGTTTTTTTATACATTATTTCATGATTTGTTTTAATTAAAATTATTATTTTTTTCGGAACTTCATTGCATTCCAACGATGCAAACTTCAGCATAAAAAAAACAAAAAAAAGCTATCGAAATACTTTAAGGACGTCAGTTATGAAACGCTCGAGAAACGAAAAATTTGTGTTGACGTGACTGCGCAGTGTTTGCGCCGAAAACACGCAGGCCAAAAGCCATGACTGCCAAGCGGTTTGAGGTGGTAAAAATGATGCAGGATTGCGAGGATAACGTGGATTCGCATGTTACGGAACCAGAATATTTTACGTGAATTCAAAGATTATCTGTTCGACGAGATTCACGTATGGGTTGAAGAGCTGTGAACCCCTTTTATGTTGATCCAAAAGCTACGAAAATGAGCGTGAACTGTTGGAAAGTTCTGAAACTATGGGTTTTGCGGTACTGAATGGACGTTCTGACGGAGATTGTGATGGAGGATGCACTATTTGGGGCAAAAATAACAGTTTGATTGATCACACCTGGGTAAATCCAGCAGGGCGAAATATATGTAAGGATTTCCTGGTATTCAATACAGGCAATTCTGACCACCTGTCAATTAAGGTAATTTGTTAGAGATTTGTCAGATCAGAGGGGCCAACTCTCCATCTAGAGTCTGCCAAGCGTCCCAGAAATACAAATGGAATGAAGACAAGCCTAAGATTTTGAAAAGTCCATGCGAAAGGTACTTCAAAGTATCCCATAAGATAGTAATGTACAAACTTTGAGTGGAAAACTAACAGATGCAATCAAATTTGTAGCAAGTGGTTTGTAGCAAATGTGCACTAAAGTTGGGAAGTGAAAAAAAAAGCAGCGAACAGATGAAGTTTCGGTTCGATGCAGACTGTTTTTAAAGTTTTCAATAGAACTTTAAAAACTCGTTTCGACGCAGGTTGTTTTTAATGTTCTATGGAGAACTTTAAAAAGAATCTGTGGAAGCACCGATATTAAATAGGATTTTATGCAGAATCTTACTTATGGCCCCGAACAGACATTCGAGGACATGTTTAGAGTGGCTCATAATAAATGATCAGTCTCGAGGCAAAGTTGTAAAATATAATTGGCTTTCAAGTCTCCGTTAACACCTTGAGAGAGACACGCGGCAGCGCAGATTTTGAATGGCCTTAATCCCGAGCTAATTCTTGCAGAGCTTGACCCGTTGTTCGCTTCCTATGATGCAGACAGGCTTCCGTAGCGACGCCGTTAAAGCACTTCTCTCCTCTCGCAGTCCGCTGTATAACGATATCAAGCAGTGGAATACTCAAAGTCGCGAAATGTACCTGAATACATAGCCCAAAGTAGATTAGCAGAAAATAAAGTGGTGGAGTTCAGACTAAAAAGCATCAAGTGCTGTATAAATACGGACACGATTTGGATAGCCTGTGAAAAAGATGTGTTGGAGAGTCTGGGGCACATAATTTAAATTAATCTATTTCTTTTTACAGCACGTTTCTTAAACATGGTAAAATACACATTTTAGAATTTTTGTTTGCGAAGGGACGATTTTGGGTCACCCGGATGACCGTACCGAATTGTAGCTCTTGATTTACTACAATTTGTATCAAATTGTAGTAAATCAAGAAAAAACATTTTTGAAAATGTTTCTTCTGAAATTTGGAACACTTTTATTCTAGCATTGAAAATGTTTCCCATGTAATACGTAAACCTTTCTATTAAATTCCTACGTTAATATCTACAGCATTGTACTGACGGTATTAGAAACCAAACACCTCCTTTTTGTAATCGGTTACACTAGCTGACACTAATAAACATATCTACATACCTATTTATCCTGGAATTCAGAAAATCCATAGAGATAAACCGTAAAAAAATGCTACCTTATTTCGTACATTGCCGACCAGCGTTCTCTAGACGTTCCCGATTTTGGATTAAGAGTCCACGGCGTTTCACCCGAGTAGTTGATAAAAAAAAGTGTGATCCTTTTCCATAGGTTAAATAAGACGATTGAAAAAAAAGCCTAATCCGGGATTGGCGATCGGGAGAGGCGCCTTGGGCTCGGCACGATCGCTATAGCGATCGCGCAAACCAAGGCATACTTGGGTCGCGTTCCTTTCGCATCCTTCGCTCTCGCCTCGCCGTCTCGCCTCCCTGAACTTTAATCCGCGTGCGCTCACGCTCGAAAAAACTCTTCCTGATTAATTATGACCCCACGCCAAACGAGCGACCGAGAAGCGACTGGTGCGTTGGGCTCGTAATTGCTAATTAGTTGACGTAATGCCGGTAATAAGAAGCGCGTCGATCCCTCCTGTAAGCGTGTGCGATGCTCGTCGTACACCGGGGAATCTCTTTCACGATCGGCTCCCCAAGATTTCGGCTGTGGTCTCGTATAAAACTCGGCCACCGTGATACACGCGAAACCTATAGAATTTTATGCTAAATTCTGCTATTCCTTTCGCACGGCCGTATAATTCCGCCCGGACGAGCGCAGACTTAATTATGTTCATGTTTTTTTTCTTCGTTATGACGCTACCGCATTTGAGTCATCGGAAACGAATTTATTCTGCAAAATGGGAGCGTTGATCGCCAGAAATATCAGGTGAAGCGCCTTAATTTTAGGCGCTATAAGCGACGACAATTAGTGGTTGATTCTTATACACAATTTTTTTATTGCAGCATTAATTTTGCTTCAACTGTTGAACGAGATTTAAATATCAATTCTTCGTGAATTGTTTCTTCATTTTATAATGAGTATGGCTTAAAACCTGTACGTACTAGACTGTAATACCGACTTCAATTACACTATTGATTGTTTGTTCCTGTGATTATATCTATGACACCGAAAAGTTTTCATCTTTTAGTAACTGTTACATTCTGGCAATTTTTCCTGCGTTATAAAATATTCATTAATTTTTACTAAATTTCTTCCATTCAAATTCCCTCAACTATTTGCTTGATGTTGAAGTTTGCATCGTTGGAATGCAACAACATTCAGAAAAATAATTAATTCTAATTAACCCAAATGATGAAATTAGGTATAAAAAGTTATCTTAGTAATTAGTTGCTATGATGACTTTTTATACCCAATTTTATCATTTGGGTTAATTAGAATTAATTTTTTTTTTTTCTTCTGAATTTCGTTGCATTCCAACGATGCAAACTTCAACATTATCTATTTACGATTTCCAATCAACCGAGAACCGAACGACGATCTCATATTTCTGCTTGTCCATTTCCGCTCGTTTCCTTGATTCTAATTAATCATTTTAGCAAAGATTAGTGAATATTTTATAACGCAGAAAAAATAGCCAGAACGTAACAACTATTTCTCTCCTAAATTCCTGTCTCAGTGCCCACGATCCACGAACCGGGTATTCCATATTTAGAGGAACAAAACGTATTCGGCTTAATTGAAAACGATAAAACAATAAAAGGAAGACGCAAGGACGGCGTGTCAGTCTAAAAGCGGATGATCTCGGCTAACCGCCAGGAATAGGAGGACATATAAACCTCGCTGCGTCGTCGCGATCACCGGTTCGACCTTAAATTCAATAGTAGTCCGGACTGAATAGCTACGGAGAATCGAGGCGCGCAACTCGAGTCGACCCGTGCGAATTATTCAACGGCATATTTCCTTCGTCTCGCCACCGCGGGTCCAACGTGTGCCATCCGCGCGGATAACCCTATCCTTTCGCCTTTATCCCCCCGAAGTGGCGATATATAAATTTCTTAGTTCACCCGATAGTCGGGGTTTTAGTCGTGACGATAATTAATGATTGTGATTGATGATAACGACGACGGCGATGATGATGATGATGATGATAATTACAGCGGAGAGCCGGGTTAGCCGTGAATAGAATACACTCGGCGCACCATCTGTTTGCATCCCCACGAGAGACGCGCGAACGTCGCGCCGGAGCCAACGTGAAAGAGAAAAATTCGAGGTTTACGCTGATGCGAGAGAAGAGTGCGCGTTTCACGCTTTCGTCGGTAGGCACATGTGTCTCGTGTGTTTTTTCCACTATCACCACCGTGACCCGCCTCGCATAGTTTTGTATACGAGGCATTCCACGTTAGTCCAGCCAAAACAGAAGTCAAGCGGAAAGCAAGTAAATGCGATGAGAATCAGGTTTTACGATCCTAACTAATTTATCGTGTGTTTCATGGTTTTCAATGTCGTCGTATTAAATTATCTTGCCTTCCTAACAGAGGAAGCCACGTTTTCATAGAATAATTGGTTTCAAGATTTTCATGCATGGATTCTCTAATTGGTCTAAAAGGTGAAAAATCGTTTGGAAGAAAATCGGCGCGCAGATTTCGGTGTTAAGATTCTCCGGCTTATTGTTAGATTAAAATTTGGTTGGTAAATGTTGAGGTTATACGATGCAAATTGACTACCTAAACTCTGGTTATCGACATGGTGACCCCTAATAACAGAGTTCCCTAACGATTTTTTTAATGATGAGGATTTTTAATGACTTTGAAGTTTGCATCGTTGCAATACAACGAAATATGAATGAACCCAAATAATTATACCGGCTACAAAAAGTTATTATAACGACTAAGAGTATGACAAAAAAATGTATTTCACCCTCTAATGGGGGTGAATTATTTGAATTTTTATGGACTTAATATTTTGTTGTTTACTTTCGTTGCATTGCAACGATGCAAACTTCAGCGTCATGATTTTTATCAGCGTGAATGAATTTTGAGGAATTTTCTAAACTTCTTTTAGAGGCTGAATTGACATGGAACGCCTGATGCACGGCATCGCCGACGACTGTGCACACTGCTAGGCTTTCTCAACGAGTCAACAGACTTCTGGCTCGACTATTTTCAACATTTCCTTGTCTTTTTTTCGTGTGGAAAAAATCCTAAGGTGTCACGAAGAAGAAGAAGAAACCTATAGATGTCGTATTAGGCGGTAAACGCTACATATATATATATATATATATATATATATATATATATATATTTTTTTTTTTTTAAGGACCATCGCGCAGGAATACGGAAGAAGAAGTCGAGTCAGTGGGGCGAATATAACACACCGAAGAATTAGCTGTTACTCCCGGGGACTACTAAAGGGACAAAAAGCTCTCGGAACCGTCGCGCGCGATCGAGGGAACTACCGAAATAAAGGACCCTCGAGTGACCAGCACCCGAAGCCCCTGCTGCCGTTGCCTCGAGGCTTCGCTTCCTCGGCCGGCAGCGGCGGCGGCGGCGGCGGCAGCAACAGCTCAGTGGCCTCCGGTGCGAGATGAACAGAAGAAGGATGATGAAAAGGAAAGGACGAATCGATAACCACCGACTACTTATTGGCTCTTCGCTTCTTTCTTTTCCTTTCGTTCGCTTTCTGTATGCCCTGCGTGTCGATCCGATGTTAGCTTCATTCACTGTACAATTCTCGCCGTCTCTTTACCCTCTCACTCGCACTCCTTATTTCCTCTCGTAAAACAATGAAACATGCTGAAACAAATTTGAATTAACTTATCGCTGCACGTTTTAAAAATAAATGCATTAATTCGGCATTTTGCCACAAACTAAACGGGACATCAAAGTTCCCCCGTAGAAAATAAATGTACATGAAAATATATCTGACATACAAAACTTTTCGGACGATAATATAATAAAAATACATTTTGGATATATTTTGGATATATCGTAGATATATTTTACGGTCGCGTATATTTCGTATGTATCCTAAAATATACCCGACGTATAGAAGTTTTCGGAGAAAATATATTTTGTATATCTAGAATACATCTTCTATATATCTTGCATATACTTTATTTCCATATGGGCTATTCCAGGAAAATCGTAAATGTTCGCGATTTTACTGAAATGAAAGTGCAAAACAAGTATTTTTGGTTACATTTTTTTTTTCAAGGCCAACATCGATGCGTTTTTGACCGTAGATAAAGAATTAATTATGAGATCTTTTACGCGACATTTGCACGGAAGGAAAGCTTGATTGGATCAACCAAGCGCTTGGATAGATAAATCAGCCGATAAATTAAATCAATCAAGCTGTCGGTCACGCCAACCAAGTTATTGGTTGTATTATAATGAACTTGATGTTGCTAACTAATAAACTTGGTCTAACCAATTGATCAACCGTCGCATATTCAACGCAGCGCTTGGTTGATTTATCCAAATCTTCTCTTCCAAATGTCACAAAAAATGTGACAGACGATTTTTCTCATTTTTCCCCCGATTCTTTCCCACGATTCATCGATATATCGGTAAAAAAAAACGTTTAAAATCATAACGAACGAAAAATGTCCGATTAGGAAAAACCTTCGCGCCACTTCAAAGTAAAACCCATAATGAACTAACACTATGACGTTGAAGTTTGCATCGTTGCAATGCAACGAAATAAAGAGCAAGAAAATATTAAATGAACTTGAGTTCATTTAATATTTAAGAAAATATTAAATGAACTCATTTAATTCTTAATTTTACATTTACATTTATTCTTAATATTTAATATTTAAATACAAAATATTAAGAAAATATTAAATGAACTTGAGTCCATTTAATATTTTCTTGCTGTGATTATACCATCTATAAAGAGTTATTGCAACGATTAAGAGCGTGAAAAAGCAAAATTATTTCACCCCCAATGGAGGTGAATTAATTAAATCTTTATGAATTTAATATTTTCTATATAATTTCATTGCATTGCAACGACGCAAACTTCAACGTCATCTAACACTAGTCCAGATTTCACGAAAACTGCCTTTACTAAAGGCGAGCCGCACGGTCGAATTTGAACTTAACGTTGAATTTGGGACATTCGACGATTGCGCTATTGTCAATTACGTTGCAGCGAGGGTGGATTACAGAGCGCAGGGTGGGCGTTGACCGCGGTGACGGCGAAGTGAGAGAAAAATTGAATGACCGAATCGGCCGAGGAAGGAACGAGGCGGCGTGTGTGCGAGGAAGCGAGACGACGATAGGAGAAAGGAAACTGAGAGAACTCGCGCGCTCGCGCGCGCGTTATATACTCGACGGTCTGGCGCGTATAAATAGGAAAATTATGGTTATCGTTACGTCCCACGACGTGCTGTGTACGGCCCCGGGGCGCGGAGCGCACGCTCCTCTCGTCTCGTGCTCACCACTCTTTTCTTCCTTCGCATTGACACGTAAATACACTCGCTTGTATAACGCGCATTCATAAATTCGGATAAGAGCGATCGCGCTTCTACGCGAGCGCTGCACGCGCTCCGTATCGCCACCGAATTAAATGCAGGGAGTTGGCGAACACGCCGGTACCCAAATGATGCCTCAGACACGACTGTATATTTTGGGTACCTTTTCGACGACTTTTTGAACCAGGTGTTATTGTGACTTGTTATTGATGTAGATATTTTTGGTACAAGTCGGATCACCGTTCTTTGTATTTTATTGAAAAGAGCGCTTTCTCTCGGTTGAAAAGAGCGGTCGGATAGTATTTTTGCTATATTGACACCCGAGATATACATGACTTTGAAGTTTGCATCGTTGCTATGCAACGATATTAAAAACAAAAAATATTAATTCCTTAGAAATTTTAATAATTCAGCCACATTAGGAGGTGAAATAATTTTTTTTCGTATAAATTATTATGTCGGCTATAAAAAGTGGTTATATATAAAAAGTTATAATTACTTTTTATAGACGGTATAATAATTTGGGTTCGTTAATATTTTGTTGTTTTTATTTTCGTTGCATTGCAACGATGCAAACTTCAACGTCATAGATATACGCAATTGCGCTGATCATGTATTTTTTCCGAACATAAAATTTAATTAGTAGCGAACAAAAGAAAGGCGAGCTGAATATTTTATAAAATGTTTATAACATGTTGAATTATATTCAGTAAAACTTTTGCGGAAAAAAGTCGACCCTAAGGGCAGAAAAAAAATAAAAACTATTTTTTGATCAGTTTTAGGGCTGCAGATTTTTTTTTACAAATCGGACTGCTATTTGATGTATTTTATTAGAAATAGCGCTTCCTTTCGATTCCAAAGCACAGGTCAAATTTTATTTTTACTCCATTGACACCGAATATATACACAATTAATGATGTTACAGTTTGCATCGTTAGAATGCAACGAAATAAAAAAAAATGAATTGTAATTAACCCAAATGATGAAAATAGGTATAAAAAGTCACCATAGCAACTGAGGACACGACATTTTTTTTCTCGTGCCCTTCGTCATTTGGGTTAATTACAATTCATTTTTTTCTGAATCTCCTTGCATTCCAACGATGCAAACTTCGACACCATCACAATTAAAGATTCTCGAGAAATATATTTTTCGAAATTCTTCGACCACGGCTCGGCAGAACCAAAAAATGATTTCGAGTCTACAACCGTGTGGAAGTCTTTTTACACGAAACAAGGAAACGTGATTCCTGACTATAGCCACAACATTCGGTACCCTCGTCCAAAACCTGTCCCGCCACCGGTGTGACACCCCGTTACAGTAATCCCAAAGTCAGAGATTTTCACTTTTTCACCACACTACGTCTACTTTTGCGCTCATCCAGCTGCAATGACTTAATGAGCGGCCATTTCCCGCCACGGCGCTAGATAAACGGGACAAAAAAGCGGGGCGCGCGCGCACGAAACGTATAACGTGTCTCTTTTCAAATCGGTATCTCGCATTAGCGGTTGGAGAGGAAAGAGAAAGAGTTGTTCCATATTCGTAGGACTCGGCGGCGCGTTACATAAGAACGAAACTCGAGACTCGTTGAAGCGTCGTGTACGACGGTGAACCCGTTGAACTCGATGCGCGGATGGCGACCCGACAAAGTCGTCGCTTCTCTTTCCGCTTCCAGCGAGAGACTCTTTTACAGGTATCGCGTGGATATGTATAGCGCGCACACTATCGCGATGCTATATACGCCGTTATATATAGCTTTAATACCCTCGCCCAACCGCTATATACGTACCACTATCCACTCCACTTGACGCTGCAAGGCCCTCCTCGCCTCCTCTACAACCCGACTCTCCTTTACTTCTCTGTGTTACTACTTCCCGCGCGCGGCTGCCGCGACCGGAGAGCCGGGTAACGATCGTTTTTAAATTCGCGAGAGAAGATCCTCTCAAGCAGATTGCGATAGCCGCCACGGCCAGGCTGAGCTGGAGGGAGAGAAGAGCCTGCTCCAAGCGCAAACACCACCAACCACCGCCGCTGCTACTGCATCACACCGCCACGCTGGTCCCCCGACGGCTCTCTGCTGTCTCTCTTTGTCTCCTTCGTTCACCACTAGTTTCTAGTTCTCCTCTTCCCTCCGCAACACAGCGAGGACCGTCGTCTGAGGATACCGCGGATCCTCGTGACGCCTTTGAACGACGTCTGCTCGAAATCCTCGTCAATTTCTTCCTAGTGCATCGTAATGATTGTATTTTTTTTTTTGTAGGGTGAGAGTTGTGAATGTGCGGCATTGGGAAGTTTGGAATTTCTGATAACACCGAAGGGTCCCTTTGTCAAGGATTAGTTGTAGTTGGATTTATTTGTTTCGGGCATCTTTGTGGTTCATACAAAGGAGTTCAGTTACAGGGCAGATTACATAAAAAGCTGTGGACTTAGCACCCGATTAGAAGGAATCTTGTTTTTTTTTTTGTTGCATTCTTATAGATTTTCGTGTGTAGGTGTTTGTAGTAACAATTACTTCGTTTGTAGTTGAGCCAAAAAGAGTTCTGCCTTGAATCGTTTGTAATTGATTGTAGTACCAAAATTTCAGTTTGTAGTCGAAAGGAAAAAAGTGGTACCGTAACTTAATTTTTTTTTGTTTCCTTGTTGATTTCCGAAGCACTATAAACGAAAGAGACGCTACGACAAACAACTATAAACGGGTTTGTAGAACTGCATCAAACGCTTTAATCATTAAATAATATAAAAATTTCAAAGAAACTCATTTCCAAAACGAGTGAATTAAAAAATGTGAAAAAATGCACACAAGGTCCCTTTCAGTAATTCTAATATATGGCTAATTATGAAACAAATCCGAGAGGACCGCGAAAGAAGTGGCCGAATTGGTGGTGAATCTATATGCGAAATTTGATTATCGCGAGTGCTGATTACACATATTTGTGTTAATTATTGCTTCGCACCAGAAAGCACGCTTCATCCTTTTTTCCTTCCAACTTATCTATTGCGTTTGTCATCAGTAAACTATCAATACTTTCGTTTACAAGAGAAAGCGTTAATACACTACCAAGATATCCATTTTCATGCTTCTGATGTCCAAAAAAGCATTGGTCTTTGAACGACAGTCCCAGCATCGCGCAAGCATTGGGAATGATTTCCTTCTGGTATCCAGCATCGGCGGACCGTGAAGATACATAATGCGAACAGGGTGACAAAGGGAACGAGGAAGGTCGAGGAGGAGAGGGAGGAACACGAGTCGTTCGTGCCGGCAGCGCCGTCAGAGTATAGAAGGCGGGGAGGCTCTCGCTGCGGATCTCCTCGTCGCGCGTATCCCGCCGAGACTGTCTGCTTCTGCGATACAAGGATATACATATACACCAAAGCAGAAGGAACAGTCAGCGGCGGTCCCGCGCGCATTCGCGTCTACCTCGCCGAACGAGATTTCAGATTAATTGCTTCGACGTTAGTTGCAACTTAATGAGGATGCTCGCGATGTATACACAGAGTCGCGTTGTGACTCGAAACAACGGCGCAAACCTTGAAAACGAACCTCCAAAGATCTTTCCATTATTTGTCCGGATTTTCCCGGAATTTTCTGAACGATAGAGCTCGGTAAGAAAAGATCGAATTAGAGTCAAGCGATTCTGTGTTTGTCTTCTCTATTTTTTTTCTCTACTCCTTCTCCCTCTTCGTCTTCTCTTCATAGCTGCTTCTCACTTCCTCGTTCTCCTCTATTTTCTTCCACTTACGCCCGGGTATCCCCTGTCTCGAATTGATCGACGTCCATATAGGCCGCCGGGGCCAAAAGCCATTCGTAGGCGTATTAGGCACCCTGACGAGCGTGGCAACCCTCCGCTGGACGCACCGAACCAATCTAACGCCGTGTCCCGGTCTCGCTTTCGTCAGTGACTCGAAAATGAGAGACGGAGAGACGGAACTGGAGAACCGAAGAGAAAGAGAGAGAGAGAGGCAGAGGCTGTTCTCGAAGTGAGAGGGAAAAGAAGGGACCTAGAAATGATCGACGGCCCGAACGAGCCGCAGAAGCGATTCCAGCACGATTCGAGCAGTGGTTCTCAGGTTCGTCGATGCTGGCCTCAGCATTTTGGTCCTGCAGTCATTACTATGTGATAACTCATTTTTTACTCCGTGTACTTTGTTTTTGCTGCATACATTGATACGCAAAAAATGATTCTTGTGTATGGAAATATGAGAATATTGGGCCATACGCTTTGCCGGAACACCCTTAACGAAATAACGTTAACAAACCTTCAAACCTCAGAAGCCCTCCGAAGAGTCAAAATACAATAACACGATTGAAACTGCTCGTTGGTTAGCAACGAGTTGCAGGCAATCGCACAGCCAATCAGAAAACGAATAATGCGGCAATAATACTTATACCGAAAATTCGACATTGATTTTTTGATGAGGGATTAACTTTAGCCAACTGTAGCGTGGTTAAAAAGCGACAGCTAGAAAATTGCGGAAAATATGGTAATTTACGAAATATGGTTCAGTTGTCATAACCTTGTATTTAGAATTACCAATACCAGATTTTTTTCTCAGCGCAGAAACTTATGACGTTGAAGTTTGCATCGTTGGAATCCAACGAAATTCAGAAAAAAAAAATTCTAATTAACCCAAATAATGAAATTAGGTATAAGAAGTTACCACAGCAACTAATTGTCGTGGTGACTTTTTACACCTAATTTCGTTATTTTGGTTAATTAGAATTGACTTTTTTCTGAGTTTCGTTGCATGGTAATTTACGAAATATGGTTCAGTCGTCATAACCTTGTATTTAGAATTACCAATACCAGATTTTTCTCTCAGCGCAAAAACTTATGTCGTTGAAGTTTGCATCGTTGAAATGCAACGAAATTCAGAAAAAAAAAAATTCTAATTAACCCAAATAATGAAATTAGGTATAAAAAGTCACCACAGCAACTAATTGTCGTGATGACTTTTAAACCTAATTTCATTATTTTCGTTAATTAGAATTAACTTTTTTCTGAATTTCGTTGCATTCCAATGATGCAAATTTCAATGTCATAGAAACTTCGCCCCCAATGCTAGGCAGCTGATGCATCGTAATCAAACTTCGATTACTTTTTTCGCCTCAAACATCAATGACATCAAAAACACCACATAGACCCAAACGTGTGTGACACCATTCGACGTATTCACGTCAGTAGGGACACGACGACCTTATCAGTGCGACCAAGGGCAACGCGGCAACTGGTGGATAACATGCAGAAGCAAATAAAACAACAACAAAAAAAAACGCGGAGGAAATGTGAGATAAATGGAGTGTCAGACCGACCGACGAGAATTAAGATAACGGAAAGAGGCATAGGCGGTCTGGGGCCGTAGAAAAAGATAACAGCGACTGCATTTCTTTGCAGCGGCGACCAACAACAACAAAAAAAAGACAAGGAAGAAAATAATCGGAAAGAGGCGGAAGAGCGGCTGAGATGCGAAAACAGTGCTGTGGACCGAGAGTGAAGCCTCGCGGCACGAACCTCGGTAATAATGATCGAGCGTACGTGAACGACTGTTGCGAACGATCGGGAGAGCAAAAGTTCTGCCAAGTGCTGGTGAACTCTCGACGAGAGGTCCGAGAGATAGTACACGTGGTGTAGTGTAAGTGTGTTACGTCTTACGTCACGCCTGCCATACGGCGAGCCCGGGACTCTCGAAGGTCAAGGCCGGCATGATGATTCGACCGAGAAACACGGAGATACGTAAAAGCATCGCGAGAAGGATTCACGATCGCGGGGTTCGATATCCTTTGACTGACGCAATTGGTTTCGCTGAAATATTCGACCGGGCTGTGTTCAGAATGTTCGTTCAACGCACGCATCGCGGATTCTTTTCATAGAGAAACCAAACCGAAACCTTTGTGTTAGATTAAGATAGCCTTGATGTTTTTTTTTTATTATAATGACAGTAGCAACAACGTGATCGCTTCACTCGCACTCTTTGCTTTTTATTTATCTTTTCTCGTGGTCAATACAGCCATTCAAAACACGCGCGTTGACTGCAGCGGCCATGACAGTACGAATCGATTTATATCGAAGCCGCCGCCGACCAATAGGAACGCTCGAAAGGCGGCTTCAGTATTTCGACTTCGATGTGCCATGTCTTTTTTAGGAAAGCAACAGTCCGAATTGATTTATATCGAAGCCGTCGCCGACCAATAGGAACGCTCGAAAAGTGGCTTCAGTATTTCGACTTCGATGTGACATGTCTTTTTTAGGAGAGGAAAAAGTAGTACATCTGGGTGTACTCACGAATATTATGTGAAACCATTTTTAGCACTTTAGGATTTTTGTTGTCAGGATTTTGTCGAAGGGGTATCGGGATTGTATTTTTCGAACATTTTGGCTTTAATGCTTTTTGAGGACATTTTTTTCAAATCACTATTTTTCCTGATTGGCCGTAAAGCCTTTTTGAGGACATTTTGTCCAAATTCACTTTTTCCCGAGAGGCCGTAACGCTTTTTCAGGACATTTTTTTCAAATCACTATTTTTCCTGATTGGCCATAAAGCTTTTTGAGGACATTTTGTCCAAATTCACTTTTTCCCGGGAGGCCGTAACGCTTTTTCAGGACATTTTTTCCAAATCACTATTTTCTCGATTGATCGTAATGCTTTTTGAGGGAAATTTTGTTCAAATTCCCTTTTTCCCCTGAATGGCCGTATCGCTTTTTGAGGACATTCTCCCCGTTAAACCCTCCCTAAAGACGTTTTCACGTCAACAATACCGATATATTGCTTTCCAAAAAAACGATTTTTTTCCCTCCCGACCCAACACTGCGTCTCGGTGACAACGGTAACACAACCCACCGGCGTTACATTCCGCATCGCCATTTCCGACACACATCATCATGCATAAAATATCGCGCGTTGCGTCTTCTCGTTTTTTTTTTCCGCGGGCGTCGCGTGGAGGACACGAGGACAAAGCACAGGCACTTTGGCCGATCCTACAGAGGCGAGTGAAAATTCTGAGACCGCCGCGAGTGTGTTCAGCCATGCGGGAAGGTGATAATAATGGTATAGGCGCGGTTGTCGCGAAAGAAGAGTCATGGGAAAAGGCGTCAACGCGCGGTTTACGGCCGCTCATCATACGTGTCCCCATACAGGCTCTGCATCGCGTGCGCGGACAGAGCTGAAGGGAAAAGGAGGCGCGGAGGAGGTCAGAGTGACCCGGGTGTAAACCCCGCGCGCGCTCCGTGACGCAAAATACAGAAAACGATGGGGCTGACTCGCGTCACGGGATTCTCTTCACTGTATATATATGTATGTATAGCATGGGAGGGATAGGAAGAGGACGTAGAAAGGTTGGGGTGGGGGGAGGAGGGTTGGGGGGGGGGAGGGAGGCGAACCAGCGTATCGACCTCCGCCAGGTCGAAACCTGGTACGTTCATAGCGAAATTTCCGTCATCCCTCTACATCAACCAACCTCCCCTTTATGTCCCTCTAACGAGGTTACCTTCCACGAAAAACGTGGATATCGAGAGTTCAACCCGCCTCCCCCCCGCACGTTTGTCCTCCAAACCCTCGAGTGGATTCGGCTCCTGTACGACGACGAGTCCTCCGCTGTGACCCCGAAGAGTTCTCTTTTTTTTTCTTTTTCGTTTTTTTCAAGCATCTTGCACTATCAAAGCTCGTTGAGCTGGCTGAGACTCTACACGAATGTCCGATACTATTTCCTTCGAAGATCCAGGATCAGACGGGCTATCAGATGGATTTTTCCTAAGCCGAGGATATCTAGGGAGAAAACTGATGAGATGTTTGTAGAAGTTCGTAATAGATTGTTGATCGAGATCGCAATACACCCGAGTAGAAAATCTGCAGCGTTACATCTGGCTCGTGTTAGGCCCTGATTAGGTCCTGACAAGGCTAACAGGGCTTGATCAGGGCCTGAACAGGGCCTGATCAGGGCCGGGTGTAACACTACAGATTTTCGAAACGTTAGTTTGCGACGACTGGCAAAAACTTGTTAGTAATAAACAGTTTGGTAACCATGGGATACGAAACAACGAGTGTATTCTGAAAAGGTTATACATACCGTGTTCGAAATAATGTAAAAGCGAATCGTTTCAACAAAAGCAAATTTGAACGATTCACAATAGGATTTTATTGTTGCATACTGTGAGTATGGATAATCGAAATAATGCTTACATTATTTTCATCGTCACATACAACGGTCAGATTTCTGTATGTGTATTTTTCGCGCGTTTTGTTGTCTAGAAATTCTTGAAGGAGTTTTCACGGCCTTAAATCCTTTTATCGCGGATATTGAGGCTCGAGACGATAAGAACGATAGGTAAATATATTCCATATCTCCCCATAATCGCTTCCGAGTTTGAGGGATTTCCGAGGACTCATGTTTTTCCCGCTATCTATTATTACCCAACCGAAACAACAATTCAAATGCAACAAAGCGTAACATTTAATTTACCGATTTTTCTTGAAAAGTCTTTCAACTATTCACTATGCAATGACATGATGTTGAAGTTTGCATCGTTGGAATGCAATGAAAGTCAGGAAAAAAATTAATTCTAATTAACCCAAAAGATGAAATTAGGTAAAAAAAGGTCATCATAGATACTAATTGCTATGATGACTTTTTATACCTATTTTCATTATTTGAATTAATTACAATTAATTTCTTTTTATTATTTCGTTGCGTTCCAACGATGCAAACTTCAACATCACGCAATGACACAGAATACACGGCTGTCTGGCATTGGCTCCTATAGTTCCCACTATAAGTCAACAAGTTCCCATTTTTTGAACCGCGTCACGTCGATCTCCCCCGGCACCAGCGAGAAAATATCCCACCAAATTTACAGCCCCGCTGCTCAAGTCGGGTTAAACTTCACCAACCCCAAAACAGACAACTTTCCTGACCTCACGGTCGTCGCAGTTACCTGTGGCTGATCCGCATCATCTCCCTGTAGCCCCTCTAGCTGTTATGATTTATAGACCGCAAACCCCACCCCACACGAAGTATCTCAATTCGTACAAAGAAAATCCGAGGAATTCGCCAAGTTGTACCAAACGACATATATATATATATGTACCCCCCCCCCCCTATTTTACAGTCCATTCGGTCGGTCCCCGCTATATACCGAGAAAACGAGCCGGTGTATTCCGACCGCGTGTTTTATAGAGCCCCGCGTGCGTTCTATTTCCCCCCCTTGCCGCCCCCGACAAGGCCCAAAAACCTCGGGAACAATTTTACTACGGTTTCTCCGCGGGCTTTCTCGATCGGTTATGCGGCGAGAGACAAGACGAGGCCAACCGCCCTGACGGTGCGGACGCTAGCGGAGTACCCGTGGGGTACGCAGGTACCTGGCGGCCGGGCCCTGGCCACTCGAGAGTCCGACTAGCCGCCCCCCCCCCCCCCCCCCCCCGACACCAACATCAGCGACTAGAGAATATAAGAAGCGAGCCGGCGGAGGTCTCGAGCCACGCTCGACCGGCTCGAGCTGTACTCGAGCCACGAGACGCGAGGAACAGTCAGGACGAGGAAGAAGGAACTCTCGAGGAAGGGACCCCGGGGTAGCTCTTCGGCTGTTACCTCTCGTCGTCTATATATATAGATATATATATAGATATATAGATATATATATGTATAGAGATATATAGATATATATATATGTCCTCCACCTCCTCTTTTTCTTCCTCTTCTTTTGTGCCAAGGAGAACCGGTTCCGCCAATAGTCGAACGGCTACGCCAAAAATTCCTCCAATCCCTTCGCAACTTGTCCTCGTCTCCTCTCCTCGTCGCTGCTGGTCTACAACGCGCTCCTTTCTCCTCCGAGAGACTCTCACTGCGTTTCGTTTTTTCCGCCTCTCTCGCGACTCCCTCGCTCCCCCGCACTATCCTAATCTCTCTTCCCCTCCTTTTCTCCTCCGCCTCCTCCTCTCACCCCCCGCCCCTTCCCTCTTGCCGCTCTTCCTCACCCCTCGCCAACCTCCTTCGCCTGCCCTTCTTCCTTTCAGCTTTTGAGAGCCCCACTGGCAGCTACCTCGCTGTGATTTATTTATTTACGCCGAGGCCAAAGTTAATGACATTTTTAGAACTCTCTTTTCCCGGTCGCTCTGCCGAATTACGTACATCGTGTTTGTCGCAAGTTCCGACCACTTGCGATGTCATGGGAAGATTTGTGTGTGAAAAAATAAAAAGATAAAAATAAATAAAAATAAAGAAGTAAAAAAATAAAAAAACAAAAATAAAAATAAATAAAAATAAAGTAATGAAAAAATAAAAAACAAAAATAAAAATAAATAAAAATAAAGAAATGAAAAAATAAAAAACAAAAATAAAAATAAATAAAAATAAAGAAATGAAAAAATAAACAAATAAATAAATAAAATAACAAAATTTGTTTGGGAAATATATGTTAAATGCAAAAGTTTGCATGGGGCTAACCGTGAACGTTGAAGCGCCGCGATATAAGGCTGTAAATTAACCCGCGCAAAATTCTTATTGCCGGAGTGAGATCGTCGGGATGTGGGCTGATCGTTTTTCGGCAACTTCCCCCGTCGAGCCCTTGGCTCGCGGATCGAATTCTAAATCGACGCAACCCGAAGCTTCTGAGAACGAGTCGTTGCCACTATACGACGAGCGCCGTGCCCGGTAGTGGCAACGCCATTGGAAACACGAGTTTCTACGTAACTCTTGCGCGAAACGAAGCGGAGAGAGCAAAAAAGCGAGCGAGGCAATAAACTCCCTTGTACGTACGAGACCAGACAGCCAACCTAGTAGATCCTGGAAAAAATGTAACGAGTAGCGACAAATGTTACATTTTTGTTACTTTTTCAGTTACAAAAAATGTGTTTCACTCGTCTCTGGTGCTCTGCTTACACTGACAACACTATTCAGTGTAAATTTCCACTACTGGTTAAGAAAGCTCCTTTACATAAACTGGTTACATTTTACATTCAGTAAATAAGTGAGATTTGAAATTGCTGTACCAAAAATTTCATCCCACATACAAAAATGAGGAAGTTTAATATAATTAGTTAGTTAGTTCTTTATTCCAATGTACAACCTTTCAGGCTTTTAGATGCCCCCCTTAGCGATATAAAACGTTTGTCCTATTTAACGCCTCATTAACGCCTCAAATTTCCTCACTTCACTGGATTTTCTCTGCCATTTTATTAAATTTCGATACGTATTTACAAACGACGGTTACAGGGTTTCCTTTGCATAGCTTTGCTTATCATTCCTGTCACACCCTTCGCCCACCAATCATTCTTCCAATCCATCTACCAATTTTCTTCGTTTCGCCTTCTGAGCCTCACCAGTTTTTGTGTGAATTTGTATTTGGTATTTTTCTTTAGTGCGGCTGCGTGAAAAGTGTTGCTTTCGTGAAATGCGATTTGAAATACGAATTCAATTCGATTTTTTGTACTTTGATGTACAGTGTTCCTAAGGGACTTATTCCAGGGCACGAAACAAACGATTCTATCCGTCTAACTACGTAACTGCAAAGCGAGAGCTTTCAACTTTAAGTCCACAAGGCCATTTTCCACAGTTATAAGATAATTACAGCCATAAATTAATTATCTTATAGTAATAAATAATTAATTTATCGCCACCGTTATCTCATAACTGCAAAATAATTGCTTTATGACTATAATTAGCACAGTAACTATAAAATCATTTTCGCAACGTGCAACTGATTGGCGCAACTATAAAAAGCTGGACTAAAAATCGACGGCTGTCTTTACAATATTTAGACGTCGTCACGATTTTGTCCTCGAGTTCGAGGGATTTTCACGCAGCTCTCCGCGACTCACAACGAGACGCGTAGCGCGTGGCAAACCTGCGCGTGCGTACGAGATGTAAAACCCGGAGTTATTTTATTGTAATTTTGGGCGTCGCGGGCGCAGTGGATATACAATGCGCGAGTTACAAAGCGAAACTTCCGCTCTCCGTGCTTCGTGTGATACCGAGTAGTTTGAAATAGTTGCTGCGAGGCCTGACGCGCGGGCTGCTCGTGCAGTCCGATATAGCAGTAGACTCGTACCACTGGCTCGAGGCTCGCGTTCAGCGAGCGAAGCCGCTGCTGCTGCTGCTGCTGCTGCCCGCCGGTGCTATGCGAATCGATCGGCCAAGACACATTGCGCACCGGGAGCACGTGTGGCCACAAAGAGAGACGGAAAAAGAGGATACGGCCGGCTCGGTACGGATGGATATGAGCCGCACGAACTCTTACTACCATCGCACGCTACAGGTACACGCAGTACTTGTACCTTGTGCACTGTGGACGAAAGTTTTTCGAAAAAACAGCTTCGAGCCTGCAGAGGTTCCAGCGCGTCGGGCCGAGCCAGAGCGACGACGACTCGAGCCCTCGCTTCTCCAGACCATGTTGACTCGATATAATACAAGGTTGTCCTGAAATGTTGAAGTTTGCATCGTTGGAATGCAACGAAAATCAGAAGATTTGTTTGTGAAAAAATATAAAAATAAAAATAAATAAAAATAAAGAAATGAAAAAATAAATAAAAATAAAGAAATGAAAAAATAAATAAAAATAAAGAAATGAAAAAATAAATAAATAAATAAATGAAATAACAAAATTTGTTTGGGAAATATATGTTAAATGCAAAAGTTTGCATGGGGCTAACCGTGAACGTTGAAGCGCCACGATATACAGGTACACGCAGTACTTGTACCTTGTGTACTGTGGACGAAAGTTTTTCGAAAAAACAGCTTCGAGCCTGCAGAGGTTCCAGCGCGTCGAGCCGAGCCAGAGTGACGACAACTCGAGGCTTCGCTTCTCCAGACCATGTTGACTCGATATAATACAAGGTTGTCCGGAAATGTTGAAGTTTGTATCGTTGGAATGCAACGAAAATCAGAAGATTTGTTTGTGAAAAAATATAAAAATAAAAATAAATAAAAATAAAGAAATGAAAAAATAAATAAAAATAAAGAAATGAAAAAATAAATAAATAAATAAATGAAATAACAAAATTTGTTTGGGAAATATATGTTAAATGCAAAAGTTTGCATGGGGCTAACCGTGAACGTTGAAGCGCCACGATATACAGGTACACGCAGTACTTGTACCTTGTGCACTGTGGACGAAAGTTTTTCGAAAAAACAGCTTCGAGCCTGCAGAGGTTCCAGCGCGTCGAGCCGAGCCAGAGTGACGACAACTCGAGCCCTCGCTTCTCCAGACCATGTTGACTCGATATAATACAAGGTTGTCCTGAAATGTTGAAGTTTGCATCGTTGGAATGCAACGAAAATCAGAAGATTTGTTTGTGAAAAAATATAAGAATAAAAATAAATAAAAATAAAGAAATGAAAAAATAAATAAATAAATAAATAAAATAACAAAATTTGTTTGGGAAATATATGTTAAATGCAAAAGTTTGCATGGGGCTAACCGTGAACGTTGAAGCGCCGCGATATACAGGTACACGCAGTACTTGTACCTTGTGTACTGTGGACGAAAGTTTTTCGAAAAAAACAGCTTCGAGCCTGCAGAGGTTCCAGCGCGTCGAGCCGAGCCAGAGTGACGACAACTCGAGGCCTCGTTTCTCCAGACCATGTTAACTCGATATAATACAAGGTTGTCCTGAAATGTTGAAGTTTGCATCGTTGGAATGCAACGAAAATCAGAAGATTTGTTTGTGAAAAAATATAAGAATAAAAATAAATAAAAATAAAGAAATGAAAAAATAAATAAATAAATAAATAAAATAACAAAATTTGTTTGGGAAATATGTGTTAAATGCAAAAGTTTGCATGGGGCTAACCGTGAACATTGAAGCGCCGGGATTTACAGGTACACGCAGTACTTGTACCTTGTGTACTGTGGACGAAAGTTTTTCGAAAAAACAGCTTCGAGCCTGCAGAGGTTCCAGCGCGTCGAGCCGAGCCAGAGTGACGACAACTCGAGCCCTCGCTTCTCCAGACCATGTTAACCGATATAATACAAGGTTGTCCTGAAATGTTGAAGTTTGCATCGTTGGAATGCAACGAAAATCAGAAGAAAAAAATTCTAATTAACCCAAATTATGAAATTAGAATTATTGTTTTTCTGAATTTCGTTGTATTCCAATGATGCAAACTTCAGCATCATGTCCTGAAGCACATTAGGAACTCGTGAACAGATTTCTGTTATCAACCATGTCTGACCATTTTCGCCGGTCCGAGATTTTTTATCGCCATGAATTAATCATTTTGTCGTGCGATCCGTGCGAGTCGAAAAAATTCGTGAGATTTTGCTATGAGATATACAGGTTTGCCCTGTAGGCGTAAAAAGATGCCCGAAAAGCGATGGAGCTGAGAATGTGGAGTGATTAATTAGCGGAAATAAAAATTCGTGCTGAAAAGATGACGGAATCTGATATTATTGTGCCGAATAACTTTTGTGGGTAAATCCTTCAAATGAAAGGGAATGTATAAACATACATTCCCTTGGCCATTCACGTAAAAAGCTAAATTCTAACGGAGTTGTAAATCCTCATTAGTTTGTGAACTTTTGAATGTTTGCATCGATATCTCATTTTCAATAATACAAATTGTGAGCAATTGCAGAAAAATGAAAGCTCAAGGTGCTCCATTACTTTTGTAATGCATTAACCGAACGTCTTCATTTTATCAGGAAAATAACAATTTTATTTAAGATTCCGTTGAAAATATGCTTTGCAGTCATTACAAGATGTACACGTTATATTATAATTACTCGGAAATGTAAATAAATGTGTGAGAAAACAAGACGTAAAAGCGGTAGAATAAATCATAGATATAAGAGATAGAATAAGGAATATAAAAGAAAAACGGAAAGAGTCTTGTAACCCTTAGGGAACACAATAAACACACATGCAAACACACACTATATTATAATTACTCCATGTCGCTATTATTAATTAATAATTACAACACCAACAACAAAATCAACTTTACGTCTAAAAAATTCAGGGATTTACAACTACGAAACCTAATAACAATTTGGTGAAATAAATGATTTAAATGATGATTCAGAGAGCGCAGACTTAATATAAGTCTGTATATAAGACTTAATATAAGTCTTAATATAAGACTGATGGTAAAAGTCTACTTCAAAGCGGGTGCACGAAGCGGGGCGAACTATTCGCGGGGACAGGCGGCAAGGGAGAGAGGAGAGAAAGGGGCGAGTGAGGTTCCACACAAGATCCTCGGGTCGTGTCTCAACCTTGATCTTGCGGCATCTGCACCGACACGCGAGGACTTCGCGGCAGCCGAAACTTTTTTGCCGCGCCAGCAGCCGCGCGGCACCCACTCCTCTCTGTCTCTCCGTCCCTCGGTGCGTATGTATGCTATGTACTTTTGCTCTTTAGTATGTTACGGTCGCGGCTCACGTGCGTGCCTCGCGACGCGTGGGTGTGTGTCGTTCGCTCGTTGGGTGATACGATACGCGAATATACTTGAAGAACTTTGCACGTAACCCCGACAGAGTCGAGCTAAACACACGTGGCGCTCGCGGCGACTGTGAAGCAGGCTTTGCCTTTGAAAAAACTGGAGGAGGTCCCAGGAAAATCTGACCACCGAATCGGGTAGTCAGTCAAGATTTTTTTTTTCAGCAGGAGAAAAATACTGTAATCGATGAATTTTTTTTTTTTTTTTTTTTTTTCAGTTGCCACAACATTTTTTGAGTATCGCAGACCTAAGTGAGCTGAAAACAGGACACAAATGTGGAGCCTTGTAAATTGCTTCCTCTTTACATTTGAATGTTTACAAAGCGGACTCTATGAGAAACTATCTTTATTTGTCTTGGTCTTCCCGTAGAAGAAACTTCGTTGAAGTTGCTCTAAGTATTATTTTTCGTCTGGGGAAAATTTCAATTTTTTTTTTGTGGTATCTTACAGATGCTACAAAAATCGAACCTGATTATGGATTCATCCTAAATTCCATACCTGTTGTCCTTTAACATAGTTTTGTTTGTAAAAAATTGTTTAGCTCGATAGCTACAAATTTCGTCATGTAGAGAACATACAGACATTTTTCATAAATTCAAAATTGTATAAAAATGGATCTATTGTTTGAATTCTTTTGTAAATGATCACAAACAAAGGCGTTCACCTGCCCCACGTGTATGCAAAATTTCAACTTGATAGACAAAGTCCTTCTTGAAGTGTCGAAGTTTGAATTTTACATGCCGGCTACATACGCATACATTTTTTTTAAAACAACTTTTCTTGATGTTTCAGATCATTCTAACTGTCCTGTCATGAAAATATCGAAAAAAAAAAAATTTCACGAAAACAAAGCTTCCTCCATGAGAAATAAAAAAACTTCAGTTGTGTGAAACAAACTCAATTTGCTCAAGCCAATAAATAATTCCATTTCCACCGACACATCGATAGCTTTATCAACAATAATTCTCTTCATACCGTTCTAACAATTCCCTCCCCAACGATAAATTTGATAATCCTCGCTCTACATTCCCTAAAAAAAAAGCAAGTAATAAATTTCGTCAAATCAGTGCCACAAAATTCGTGAAAATTCGTAGAACAGTCACCGGCACTACATCTTCAACATTACGAAGCAGCAGGTCGTTTGTATTCCCTCGCGCCGTCTCTGCCCTCGCGCGGCAATCGCACGGATCTCCCGAGGCAAAAGCTGCGAATACGCAGCAGTGGCATCACCGAGCAGCACGACGAGGGTCAGTCAGCAACGACTTTAACGACACGTGCTGGCTACAGCATCGTCGTCGTAGTCGGTTGAACGCCTTGAAACTGTGCCTCCCGTAGACCGAGAATTACGGGCAGACAATGTACAACGTATAGTCAAAGTATACGGCGGCAGCTGTGGCTGAAGGTTTCGGGATCGAAATCTGCGGAAGCCAGGAAATCAGTGGAGCTAGGAGAGGCCGCCGCCGCCGCTGATATTGGGTAATGCGCAGTCGTCGTTGAAATTCCACGGCCTCCGGTCTCTCGCTCCCTCTGGCGAGCGGTGACGAAGGGCGTCACGCTCCCGCACGCCCGAAGCTAAATGCGCATATAATGTCGGGCGCGCGCACTGTATACGGCTATCCTTTCCACCGCGTGTGTATATATACGCACACTATAATACACCCCGCGCGAAGGTACCTGATGCGCGCAGGTGTATTACGTATACTGCGCGTACGCGCGTAACATATCTACACTCCGCACCCCGCGATACACGGAGTGCGCGGTACTGTACGCATCAGCGACGAACCGATACGTGCGCCGGGCCCGCGTGTGCGCCGCCAGCTTCACGGCGTTCTCGCTGCTGCTGCTGCTGCTGCTGGCCAATGACGAGCGCGCTCTCCTCCTCTGTCCGGGCTTGTTAGCCGCCTCGTCGTCGTGAATTCTCGCGACGACGGATAACTCAAATTTCGAGCAACCTCTTCCCTCGACTTCCTGGCTGGGTTCGCTGTGAAGTTGGTCGTGGATGTTGGCTCGAATGTGAATCCGTGAAAATTGAAGACTTGTTGGTGTAGCCTGTCTTCCTCTTTTAGGAAAGACATGGCACATAGAATGTTGAGATGCTGAAGCCACTTTTTCAAGCGTTCTGATTGGTCGGCGGTGGCTTCGATATAAATCGATTCGGACTGTCATGGCCGCTGTAGTCACACGAGAGTTTTTGGATGGCTGTATTGGCCACAATATACCGTGTTAGAAAAGACATGACACAGAAAGTCGAAATGCTGAAGCCACTTTTTCAAGCGTACTGATTGGTTGGCGGCGGCTTCGATATAAATCGATTCGGACTGTCATGGCCGCTACAGACACACGAGAGTTTTTGGATGGCTGTATTGGCCACAATACCGTCTTAGAAAAGACATGACACAGAAAGTCGAAATGCTGAAGCCACTTTTTCAAGCGTTCTGATTGGTCGGCGGTGGCTTCGATATAAATCGATTCGGACTGTCATGGCCGCTGCAGTCACACATGCGTTTTGAAAGGTTGTATTGGCCATAATCCTCTCTTAGAAAAGACATGACACATCGAAAGTCGAAATGCTGAAGCCACTTTTCAAGCGTTCTGATTGGTCGGCGGCGGCTTCGATATAAATCGATTCGGACTGTCATGGCCGCTGCAGTCACGCGTGCGTTTTGAATGGCTTTATTGGCCACAAGAAAATATATATATGAAAATCAAGGAGTGCGGACAAAGCGGGACACACCGCGAGTGTAACAGGGACGAAGCTATACGATTCTCAGGGTATGTCCACGGCGTTTGGTACCAACCCAACTTTGACTCAACTTTTCCTCGCCTAAAATCGAAATTTCGTTGTGCGCGCAAACTTTTCCAACAAAAAACACAATTTACACCCCCGGCGCGTGCAAAATTCACGAAACAATTACTTTATGACTATAATCAGTCTATAACCATAAAACAATTGTCGTCTGATCGACAGAGATCTACGGGGTTACCTTCGGCCAAACCGCTGTCAAGTCCTTCCATACCTTCAAACCTTCTCAAGTCCTTCCAAACCTTCGTACCAACCAAACTCTGACTCAACTTCTCCTCGCCCAAAACCTCGATTTCCTTGCGAACAAAAAACACAATTTACGCTGCTGCGGACACGTGCAAAATTCACGAGGCAGTCCCGCAATCTTGCTGACATTTCGGTTTATCGAACTTGAAAATATTTACGTGAAAATCCATCGCCCGCCAACATGTGCGTCGCGTGTGTGTTGTACACACGAAGCTACACGAGGTGTATTGGTTACCTGAGTTACGCGATAGCAAAGTAGTATAACGTAGAGGTCGGGTCGATGCTCCCTCTCGCTCCTTCTCTAGCGAAAAGTGCGAGCACAGTATGGGACGAGAGAAGTCAGTCTCGCTGGCTCGTTAACGCTTGCTGAGGAGAGGGAAGGCCTCTCTCTCTTTCTCTCTTTCTCTCTCGCTTTCACGCTGGCTCGTTCGCTCCCAAACGAGAGAAAGAGAGAGAGAGAGAGAGAGAGAGAGAGAGAGAGAGAGAGAGAGAGAGAGAGAGAGAGAGAGAGAGAGAGAGAGAGAGAGAGAGAGAGAGAGAGAGAGAGAGTCCCTCGCGCGCGCGTGCTCGGGGGTCTTATATGCGTACAACGAAAACTACTTTCGGTCCTTCCACGAAAACCCGAGCCGGCAACGAGAGACTCTATACTCTTCTCTCGGCGCGTCCCGCCAGCAGCTTCGTTCCCTCGGATCGCGCGCAGGCGAACGAACGGCGGCCGCGGTGAGTCGGGCCCGAGGCAGCGCCGGAGATTTCGTACCAATCGACCGTACCAACAGACCGAGAACCCTTCTTCCCCCCCCCCCCCCCCCCCCGCGTACGAGATAACATGATATTACTATACGCAAATTAACGATTGCCTCGAACTCGTAACTAAATTTCGTGGCAGTCGATCACCACGGGCGATCCCCGGTTAATCACCACTTCCGCACCCATACCCTCCTCGCTTTCCTGCACTTACGACACTTGGAATGGCGAGTACACGGGTTTTCTCCACGCGGCTCATGGGAACAGCCATATTGGGCACAACGGACCCCGTTATTCCCCGTGTTTTGCATTGTCCGTGAAAAGGACGTCCGACTCTTTGACGGTCAGCAGACACACAATCAAGAATTTATATTCTCCACACTGTCGATACACAGAGAAAACGGTTTTGCTGTCCCAGCAAATCTTTTGTTAAAATAGTGACAACATTACGTTATTTGCTAGGCTAACCATTTTTTTTTGCTCGACTGACATATTTTTTTGGTAGCCAAACAAATTTGTCTGCCAGTACAACAAAATTGTTTGCTAGGTTAGCAGATAACGCAATGTTGTCACTATTTTAACAAAAGATTTGCTGGCATAGCAAAACCGTTTTCTCCGTGTACAATTATTAGATGGTTTTTTAGTTTTTTTATTTAAAAAAAATCACCTCTTTAGGGGTTTGCGAACGGGATTTCACCTAGGCCCTTAAATAGCCTAAACATAAAAAAATATGTTTGTCTTTTAGAAAAAAAAAATTGGCGCTGGCTTTATATATGCCGAGTGGCCAAGCCGCACTTTTGAATTTCCATTTTCTCGCAACAGGGATGAGCCCAAAAATATTTTTAGTGGTATTCGAGAACCTGCAAAAAGCCTGTTATTTCTAGATATTTAGATAATTTTTTGAACTCACCCAGTGAGTCCAAAAAAAGAATACAATGCCGTCTGTACCAGCACGAGTTCTCGACAAATGCGGTACACTGTAGCTAAGTCGGCTGCGGACGCAGTGGAAGTTGGGTAGCTTAGCGAAATGAGGGTGGGGCGAGTAATGGGGGGAGGGGGGGGGGGGGGGGAGACAGGGACGGGTTACGTAAAAACCCGAAAAGGGAAACACAAAAACCCCGATAGAAAACAAAAAATAAAAATAAAATTGTAATTTTACTACACCCGTGAATAAAATTATTGGCTGACTAATGAAATTTCGGGTAACATAAATTTGCAAACATTTTAACACTGTATTTATGATCTTTTTACGAATGAAAATATATGCAGACGTCGAACGAGAAATATCGCTGCAAATACGTGAAAAATGAATTTTGATCCCAGTTCCGGACTGTCAAAGAGTTTCAATCGCGGAAGTGGACCGTAGCTTAAAAAACACACACGCATATCGACGTGCAGTGTGTCGTCGATTGTCCGCAGAACTCGACCTGCAACGCTTTGTGAAACGGAACCACAATTTTGTTCTGATGGTAATTGTTTTCGGTGCTGTTAATAGGTCTATCAATAACAGCAACAATACGCTGGTATTCATGGTTATAGGTTCGACCACTGGTATCCTTATTGCAACAAAATGAAATACCTAAAACAAGATTAAAATAAAAACAACATTCGTACCCCAAAAAGGAGGGAAATCTGCTTCATGTACTTCTATAGCGACATGATAGAAACGTTTAAGTAACTCATGAATGTTGATGCCAGTGTCGAAAACAAATATTCAAAAACAAAACTTTTGCGTTGCCAGTGTGAAATCTTTGCCATCCGTGTTTACGATGATAAAATTACGATGATAATTTTAGGGTAATCTAAAATGATCATCGTATCCCAAAGTCGAATGAAATCTAGATTATGTACTTCCAGCGACATAACATAAACTTTTGGACGACGCATAAATGCTGATTCCATTATGGAAAAAAAAATTCAGAAACATTTGCCATTCAAGTTTTGGGTCATCTAAAATCATCATCGCATCCCAAAGTTGAATGACACCTAGATTATGCACTTCCAGCAACATAATATAAACATTTGGGCGATGCATAAATGTTGCATCCATTATCGAGAATAAATATTTTAAAATATCGTAACTTTTGCGTCGTTGCCAAAAAATCTTTGTTACTCGAGTTTTGGGTCATCTAAAAGCATCATCGTATCCCAAAGTTGAACGAAATCTAAATTATGCACTTCCAGCGACCCGATATAAACTTTTGGACGACGCATAAATGTTGATACCATTATCGAAAAAAAAAACAAAATTCAGAAACACCGTAACTTTTGCGTCGTCGCCGTGAAATCTTTGCCATCCGTGTTTTGGGTTCATACGAAGAACTGGGGCATTCACCTCGCTCGTGTTCCGAGAAAGTTCATTCTGCAGTTGACGCGAATTGTGTCGTATTGCTATAGTGATACAGAGTATCAGAGACCCGGTAAATATAACCTATTGAAGATAAAACCGGTGGGTTTAAGCGACACGACGTTTGGCCCCCCACAGTGATTGGCACGAGGCTCGAAGTTCCCTAAGGACGCGAGTTTTCTTTTTTTTTCTCGGCCCACGCGAATCACGCAATTATTGCACAGATAAGACCTAGATAAATTACATTCCACATGCGCGTGATCTTAGGTAATTTTAATGCGCTTTACTCCTAACCGATTATTACATTCATCGAATATCGAACGCGACAAGACACCTTCGTCGTTAAGTCGCGCCATAAGTCATCCACGTACCAATGTGCTTATTCCTCGTATCACCCTACACACCGAGCGCATTACTGGCCACAGATTACAGTTATTAGGACGTTATTATTATTGTCGCGGAAAAATAATGTATTTTTCATCCTGGCTCTTTGTCTGTGGGCGCCGTAACTGCGCCTCGGTGTTACACGAATTCACAAAATGCGTAGAATGAAATCGTAGGGTCATCAGGTGTATCGTGCATAACCCAAAGAATGAACACTTGGAATGATGTCGAAGTTTGTATCGTTGGAATGCAACGAAATTCGGAAAAAATAATGAATTCTAATTAACCCACGTAATTAAATTAGGTATCATAGATACTAATGGCTATGATGACTTTTTATTCCTAATTTCATCGTTTGGGTTAGTTAGAATTAATTCTCTTTTTTAGTTTCGTTGCATTCCAACGATGCAAACTTCAACTATCACTTTGAACCAGAGTCGTAAATCCCTGAATCGTTTAGAAATAAAGTCGACGGTACAATTGGTTTTGTAATTATTCGTGAATAATAATAATAACACGGAGTAATCATAATATAATGCGTACATTTTTTTAATAGCTGAAAAGAATATTTATTTTCAATAAAATGTTATGGTAATTAAATTCAACATTCTTTGTCAAGTTCATTAAAATATTCACGAGAAACTAACCAATGTTTAAGATAATGGCCAATGTAGAATGTATGTTATTGCTATGATCTCACTGGTGCTTAAAATAAAAACTTTTATTTCTTAAAAGTCTTCGATTGCGAAACGATAATTAATACTTTCTCAAAGTTCAATGCTTTCAGATTTCTCTGACGAATTTTTCGTTTTTTGCAGAAAGTTGAGTATATTTTAATGTGGAACCGAATAAAAAAAAACGTGATGGTCGCAGTGACTGTGCCTCTTAGCCTGTACAAAAGTGTTTGTTGCTCTGTTTCTTGTTGTTCGAGGAAAAAATGTGGATTCAACGTTAGTGGGATAACGTGAAGGTCCAGTGGGTACCTCACTGGCCTATGGTTCAACCCTAAACGGGTAAAATTTCCCGGACATAGGCAATAGTGAATCATGGCCGCATGGAATCCAGTCTACTCATGTAGGGTTAACAATGGAAGAATAATAAACTGCTGTAAACCAGCATAGTCAGCCCGGCTGCTCGTTACCTGATAATAATTATTCCAATTCGATGTGTAACATTTAGGAACGCGAGAAAATGGAGCCAATGACTCCCGTGACCGAGTGAAAGAATCACTGAAATCTCCATCGTTGCGATGCGACAAAATTAAAAACGACAAAATATGAATTCCATAAAAATTCAAATATTTCACCATTAGGGGGTGAAATAATTTTTTTTCATGCTCTCAGTCGTCATAATAAGTTTTTATAGCCGGTATAATCATTTGGGTTCATCAATATTTTTTGTTTTTAATTTCCTCGCATTGCAACGATGCAAACTTCAACGTCATATGAAAGAGAGAGAAAAGGGCACTAAAAATACGTTTCACATCGCCTTAACAACCCACGAAAGGTCGCCACAGCCGCAAAACCCTTTGCACCAAAAATCCTCCAAAATCCGGGAATCTTTTCGCAAAAAACAAAAGTCATTATCTTCGGAAACGGTAGCTAAAAATAAATTCCCACAGAGCATAAAACACGATGAATCAAAAGTCCCGGGAAAATCCCAAAAAACTCCTGCGGTTCAAAAACCCAAAAAAAAAACAGATTACGTAAACGTGCCACAGAGTTCAACGATTTTGTTCGAGGCCAACGGTAAACCAACGGCGAGACACGAGAATGTTTATCACCGCAATTGTGGTCAACAAATACAATCGACTTAAAGAAAAAAAAAACGACAAAACGCGAGGAGACAACGAGTTAAGGTGGCTCACCAGCGATAAAGCAGAACTCCACTGTGATGACTAGGCGGATGACCCCACCGTGCGGGATCCTACCATTCCGTGTGCTCTGCTATCCTCCCTTTTAGTCCCCGTCCAGAGTCCACCGCGATCACCACCGTCAATGTCCAACCCGAAATCCAATGCACGATACGAAAAAAAAACCTGACCGTTGCAATAAAACTTTTTGTCAAAAAAATGCACACTAAACTACAAAAAAATTCACACACAAAGACAAACCGTCGCACGTCTTATCTTCACAGGCGGTAATTCCAAGAATCGAAGGCCAACGACGTACGAGGAAAAAGGAGAAAACAACAACAACAAAGGAACGCTGCAAAAATTCCCCGAACCACTCGAATATCCCACTGATTCGTTTGTTTTCGTTTTTTTTTTCTTTTCTGTCTTCCCTTCCGCTGTATTCTCGAGTCGCGATGCTTCTAATCAGTCGAAGCGAAGCGTTCGGTGTTTTCTCGCCGTCGCCCTACATCTTCGTCGCCTTTGCCCGAAAATCCTCTTATGCACAATTCTCAACCCCCGTGGGTCGCGCGTCGCCCAAACGAAACTCACGTCTCGATTATATCGTCTCCACAATAACGAAATCAGCGTTATTATAATCGAGCATCGCGACGACAATCCACGAGCCTCGACGTAGCTTCGCTCACTGACATCGTCGCGCGTTCAGGTTCAACGAACGTCGAATTTACGCGCAGAGTAGGTTCGAGAACACGGAAGAAGAGACCCGGGACGCGCCGGTCCAGCAACGGCGTAGAGCGAGAGGCGCTGCTGCCGCCGCCGCCACCGCCTCTGATATATTCCCTTTAACGCCGGGCGCCGGCCGGTCGAGCGCCAGAGAGCCGTTTTAAAGCCTCTCACAAAGCGCCGGCCACTTCCGCGGGAATCTCGCCTGAAACGCGCGCGGGCGGATATCGATCGAGTTTCAAAGGCGGAGACGAGCGTGGAATCCTCAACGGAAACGAGGAGGAACGAAATGCGAGCGAGGCGTCGCGCTTTCGCGGATCCGTCGAGGGGCAAAATTTCGTCGCGCCGATTCCGTCCGACGGCAGCCGAAAGGGACACACGAAACACTCGTCGGCTGTTTTCTCGCTCTCCGCGCTCCTCGCGCGCGGCGCCTTCGTATTGCACTGTGATTAATCCTTCGCTCTTGCGATCCCCGACGGGGGGGAAACTTTGTGTGTCTGACTCTTGCGCGAGTCAACGACACCGATGGGACGTCCGACTCGAGGCCGGAAAAACGTTTTTCACTTCCGGTTCAAGCGGGGCGTACAGCGAAACCGCACGGTGTGTAACATGTTCACCGTCCGACGGCTGAATTGTGACTGACTGGCGGCCGCCGGCTCGGGCGGCTCCGTCCCCACCACTCGGGCAACTGCGACGCCCTGGCGTCTCGGCCACGCCCACTTTTACCCAACCGCCGACGCCTCCGCGCAGCGCGATTCAGCGATCCGCGCGCACCCCGCAGGATTCCCGTTGTCGACGGACGGACGGACGGACGGAGTTTGTGTAAACCCGGCGCGGCGGATCCCGTGGATCCTTCGTGTCGCACGAGAGACGGCGGAGTTGCACGAAGCGATCTGAGGATCGCGGAGGGGAAGAAAACACACACGGGTGGAGCGCCGGGGCCCGGAGAACGACCGGCGGGCCCGGTTTATGACCGTCGCGCTTCTTTGTTCGAAGCGGTAATCACGCACGTTTTTTTTTCGAGGGACAAAGAAAATTCGAGCGCACGAAGGCGAAACGCTGATGTTTGGTGGTACTGGAAGCGGTGAGATGGGTAAGTTTGGGGGGGGGGGGGGGTGAATTAGGGAAAATGTACGAGGCTCGAGGGTGGCTTTAGATAAGGAAAAAAATAATTTTGAAGTTTATTTTAAGTTACGTTTTTCAGAAATACGAAAAAGGCAGCGTAAATGCTTTGAAACTTAGTGATCGATTGATATTCACCAGAGCTGATATTTATTTTTGTTTATTTTAGTTGTTTATTTTTTCGTCATTAGATTTAATAGTGTTTATTCTATTTTTGTTTGTATTTAACATGTATCGCCGTCTTCAGAAAAAAAAGTTTTAAAAATATGAAAAATGTTTTTTTTTTAATGAAAAATCAACGTTTTTGGGTATGAAAAAATTATCCAAACGACAACGCGATCTGTGTTATCTGGGGGGGAGTCTGTGGTTTCTTTTCTGTCCAACTTGGTCACCGTTATTTATTTTCCTGAGGCTGTATAATCGGTGTTTTTCACCTAAAGATCTGATTCCTCGAAACACGTTGAGCTTGTGAAGAATTAATTGATGACAGTTCGAGGTTGCTGTAACACGAAAAATATTTTTGTTTACCTGTGGCAATTATTTTGCGACGCATCGCGTGACATGACGTAAGGCTGACGCATGAAAGTAATCATTTTTATTCATCGAAAGCGCCCGAAGCACTCTGCGATCTATATGGATCTCGATCAGAAAAAAAAAACAGTTCATCACAGTCACTTTTTTCTCGAGGCGATAATCACACTTTGTGCGAGATATCGAGAGAAAGAAAATTATAGAACGCAAGAGCGATTAACCGAAATGTTGAACACGTAGCGTAGATGCAACAATTATGACCAGAATACCAGTTGTGGCAGTTTTCACTATAATTTACGTCAGACGGTTATTTTCCCGTAATTCCTTCCTGATACTTCGAAAAAGTTTATCGGCAATTTTTTTTCCAATTTTGATGAAAAAAACCAAATCCACCATTTCACGATTCTTGGCGCATTTTTTTTTCTATCGAACTAGCTGGTAGCAACCGGAAGTTTCACCCTATAAAATTAATTTTCATTTACTGGATAAATCTTGAAACTTCGTAAAAGCCTGGCGGATGAAAAATAATGATGTGTTTCAAATATTTCACAGGCAAAAGCGTTCGCAACTAATTAGTCAAAATGGTTTTGCAACCCTCTTTTACCGCCTGTGTCGACCTGTGAAACTCACAATAAAGCGAGAATTTATCGTAGTGCGGTGCGTGACTGTAGAACTTCGCGGATAGATATTGCAAAAAATGTAGTTTCGAGTGATTATTCGCCGGCTGAAACTGGTCATCGAGGGGCTACTGGCGCGCGTTATCTCATCTTTTGGCAGCGTCTCCCGCGGTTATATGTCACGTCAGGCGGAAGACGCGCGTGGGCTTTTTACGACTGCTTCGCGGGCGTTTCAAATAATTTATCAGACGGTCACGACCGGCACAGAATCGTTCCGGAACGGACGCGCGTGCGCTGTTAATCCACCGTAAATTTGCGTGGTATCTCATAATTATTATTCCGAAGTATAAAACACCGTTAGTAATGTTGTTTTTTTTTTCTAAAGTAGCTGATATTTATTTTGCCGCACATCAATATGCGGTGATTAAGGCATCAACTGCGATTCGCGGAATCGCCTATGGGGAGCTCCGTGTGTTTCTGATGGCCGGGCGAGGAAATAATAGTATTTTACGACACGAGTGCGTAAAGTAGGTTATTTCCACATGAGCAACACATTATTTTTTGTAATAACGGTGCGTAAATGAGATTTCTTCGGGACGATTTGGCGTGTGTAAAGTGCTCGTTTTTCGGCTCTTGTGCGCAAAGTAATGAAGAGTGCGTAAAGTGTGACTTTTTGGCACGGCGTGCGTAAAAGAAAAAAGGAGGAAAAGTCAAATTGCATCACTGAATGTTGAGCGTCACTTACGCCACACGCGGCAGGCATGATAAGTAGCACTTCTCATGCATGCGTTACAAAATGGTACTTTTTGACACTAGTGCGATAAAACTTTTTCTGACGACTGTGAGTTTGCAGCACGTGCCGGAGACGAGTGTTGCAATCACACGTGTTCAGAAAATGTTTATCGGACGAGTATCGTACCTAATTTTATTTCACAAGGTGTAAAACCACGTTTTACGTACTGAGTGAAATCAAATTGAAGTAAAATAACATTAAATAAAATTACATTTTTTTTTTAATTCGAAATTAAATTAAAGAAAAATTAAAAAATTTAATTAAATTCCATTTTAATTTAATAAAATTTAATAAAATTTAATAAAACGTATTTAATAAATAATTATACAAAACTGCAACAATTGAATTACTCGTGCCGAACTAACCAACCACATTTCCCTCCGCAGTTCGATCGAACATGACTGATTGTTCATCAAAGTCGTTCAATCCCAACGATCGCGATCCAGGTAATAAAACCCGCGTCTTCTCCAAACGCCTTAAGCGGGTTAACGTCACAAGCGAGGCGATACTTAACCGACAATAGGTAAATCATAATCGTCGAGCCGCGCTCAGCTTCCGTGAGCGTCGATCGCCGCACGAGGATCTCGCGTTTTAGTGCCCTAAGCTCGGCGGCGGCGGCGGCGGCGGCGTCAGCGCGCACGAAGCGTCATCGTATAATCCACCGATCAATCACGCACGTGCGGCGTCACCGCGACTATTTACTCCGCGCGTCGCGTATAGATCGCCGCGCAGCGTTCCACCGGGATGCGATTACGGCGCGCGTCCAGCACCGTCCATCGGTCTCGCCGCGCGGCGTGTTCACGGGTTTTCTCGCACCTACGCGAAGAAAAAACCGCCTCCTCCTCACCCATTCGACTCAGCTGCCACTCGCTTTCCTCTTAGCGTCCGAGTATCCGGGTATTTATAATAACATACCCTGTGCTCACACACACACACACACACACACACACACACACACACACACACACACGCACACGTGTATTATTATTCTATAATATGGCAGTCGAAATCGTTTGGTTCGCGCATGCGCACACACACACACACACACACACACACACACACACACACACACACACACACACACACACACACATTGCCCATGGTCGTATAGGTTTACTTACTATATAGTAGAGACCAGAGCCAGCACCCAATCAAAAGAAGAAGAAGAAGACACACACACGCACACACACACACACACACACACCGGAGTGCGCACGCACACACGTAGGCACGAACACACGCCCACAACACACGTACACGAACACACAGACATATGTATTGTTACTGTATAATTTGGTGGTTGCAATTTTTCTTATCGCAAACACACACACACACACACACACACACACACACACATTGCCCATGGCCGTGTGGTCACCATATAGTATATATAGTATGGTCACTATATAGTAGAGACCAAAGCCAGCACCCAATCAAAAGAAGAAGAAGACACACACACACGCCCACAAACACACGCCCACGAACACAAGCCCACAAACACACGCCCACGAACACAAGCCCACAAACACACGCTCACGAACATACGTACGCACACGCACGCACGGGCACATGTATTGTTACTGTATAATTTGGTCGACATTTTTCGTTTCGCGAACACACACACACACACACACACTCACACACGCACGCACGCACGCAAGCACGGATACGTGTATTATTACTTTATAATTTGGTGGTCAACATTTTTCGTTTTGCGAACGCACGCGAACACGCGTTACACACACACACACACACACGCAAGCACGCACGCACACGACGCACGCACACACGTTTGCACGCACGTCCTCGTATACATGTATATATACGTATGGACATAATATCCATATGTACACAAGAAGCGGGGGCAGCGCGAGAGAAAACGAGGCCGACGATGTTGCAGCTCCGCCTTTTCTAGCTCCAGCCCACATATACAACACACCTTTTCCAGCGCATTTGTGCGAGCCATTTGATTTTTTTCCCTCCCGCGCTTCCACGAGTGTGCGTAAGCGTAGCCTCCCATTCGTGTGGCATTACCGTCACGCATCTCCGCTTCACTCCGCACCCATGGCCAAAAGAACGCACAGTCTCCGTCGTTGTTTTCGTGTTCTGTTTTTTCTTTCTTCTCTTCTCTTTCCTCCTCGCCGTTTTTTGCCCCGCAAACCACACGACTTAATGACCCGACGGGATTCAGGCCACGCCCGCCTTAAGCGGGCATTCGCGACGCTCCGCCCACGGGGGCCGCGACCGCCCGCTCCGAGGATATCAACGCGGCTTTGAATTATAGCGATCGCCATCTTTTGTCGCCGTCTCTCCCACCGATTGATGATCGTGCGCCCACCGCGCCGCGCGGCAGTCGCCAGACCAGTTGCGCGCTCGTCTCGCGTGTCGAGACCGAGCGCGGCGGTACCAAAATGGCGGCGCTAATGCATTCTTCACGGCGACGGGAGTGACTTCAAGGTTGTTAGAAGTGCGCGCGGCGCTCGCGCGGTTTATGGCGAGGCGCGGGGAACGCGCGACCATCAGGGGGAGAGTCGCTTGTGACCTCGGAACGGCGCCTAAGTTGGACCACCTTGATAAGGCTCTATGTAGGGTAGAAGTACCGGTTTTGGCCATCTTTGGTCCAATTGTGACCACCAAGTTTTAAAGGATTTATAATTGTTTATGATGTTAAATAAAACAAAAATGGGTTTGACAATCTTAGCCATTTTTTATGTCAATTTTACTTTCGAGATATTAGCATTCGAATATGGAAAAACAAATATTTCAAATTAATTACAGTGAAAGTGGCCACAAACGGTACAGTGGCTTACAAATAGTACAAATGGTAGAAGTACCGGTTTTGGCCATCTTTGGTCCAATTGTGACCACCAAGTTTTAAAGGATTTATAATTGTTTACGTTGTTAAATAAAACAAAAATGGGTTTGACAATCTTAGCAATTTTCGTGTCAATTTTACTTTCGAGATATTAGCATTCGAATGTGGATAAACAAATATTTCAAATGAATTACAGTGAAAATGGCCACAAACGGTACAGTGGCTACAAATAGTACTTCTATCCTACGCCTTGAAAAATGTATGGTCGTCTCTATAATATGTGACATATTTTCGTCCGAGTTGGGGACGACGCTTTTTAGCATCTAAATTATGGTAGCAGTGATGATTACTTATTAGGGTGTTTCCATTTTTTTTTATTTCAAATCTCACCCCCTAAAGATCAGATAAACCCTGTCGAAAGCACCTCGCAAAAGGGCTGTTCACGCAAAAAATCGTAAGAGCCTCACTGGCTCTCACTGGCTAATTGGAGCTGCGTCGATTGAGCCACCTCGTAGGCTTTTTTTTCCAGCGCCGGCCTTTCGCCTGATGTTATGAAACGTTAAGATATTCAGTATTGAATAGTGAAAACCATGGATATTATCTCTTTCTAGCTTTTTCATTTATGCAATTACTATATTTTTCACTGGGTTGAAGGAAATTTCAATTATTTTAATCTCTCATCCCTTTGAATGTCACATTTCAATCTTTCAAGATACCTCATGAAAAACAGTGGAGCGAACATGTTTTTAAAGAGGTACCTCATTCAATTTAAAAGAATATAAAGCATCGGGTCATCGAGGTCATTAGAGCCCAAAAGTCATCGATTTATCTATTTTGCTCCAATCGTACTACATTTCCTGCTCCATTTGTGTACCTATTAAAAATGTTCCTTCTATCGCATTCACATTTCCATTTCTTATTTGTTCCCAAAATTTACCGTTCCCTACGTATTGCATTGCCTTATCAACTTCGGCTCCTATTTTGTTGGATTTCCATTTATTATCCCTCGTCGTTGTTCCTTTAAACACTTTTTCGGCCGCCACTCGTCCCCGATGTTCATCACATGCTCCCAAATACTTCGCAGCTGTCTTCCAGATTTCTATACCGATTTCTCTAAATCCCGCTTCCATCTTTTCTTTCACTACTTCCATGCTCTCGTTCATCGCTCTCATACCTACTTCTATTTTTCACTTTTTTGCTCCGTTCTCCTTATTTGAATATTAAAATGGTCCTTTTATTTGTATTGGCCGTTAGTTTATTTTTTCCACATACAGCTCCAATGATCCCAATATGCTTTTGATTTTAAAATATCTTTTTTTATTATTAATTTTTTTAAATTTAATTTGTTTATTTATGTTTATTGTTCCTTTTGATTTACTTTCGTATCCCTAATCTTTTGGATGTGAGATTTCTGTCGTGTGACCTTTTTAATATGGGATTTTTCATCGTGGGAGCTTTTGCATGTGGGATTTTCCATCGTGGGACCTTTTGGATGTGGGATTTCTCGCCGTGGGATCTTCTGCCGTAAGATCTTTTCATCGCGATTCTATGTCGACGATTCATTCTTAATTGACCATATTTTTGCTCCAAATTAGACTTTCCGTTGAATTTTTGCTGTGAGTAGAAACCAGAGATCTCGATCGCTCCTCTCACTCACACACATATCCTACATATTTCCATCGTTGTTGGAGCAGTGATGAATCATCGATAGGTGCGACAGAGATGGGAATATGTATGAAAGTGTAAACGGTCGCATAGCGCTCCCAAGTAAAACAATTATATGAAGTGTATATCGAATTTATATGAAAGACTTTGTATACGAAAGTGGACATATAGAATTTTCATGTATTTTATATAATCTATATGAAATATATCAATATTATATGCTTAAATGGTGCCTATAATTTTGCAGCATTTTGTTGATAGTATATACAAAGTATACACAATATGTTTGTTTCTATAGTATAATTTCATACAAATTATACTAAATATATGAAAATTCTATATGTCCACTTTCGTATACAAAGTCTTTCATATAAATTCGATGTAAACTTCGTATACGTAATTGTTTTACTTGAGCTATCGCTTCCCCGAACCGTGAGACCGCTTACCTCAGCAGTCACACGGCATGGACCGAGCGCCGCGCAACCACCGAACGCGGGACGTCCACCCTTATCAGCGCTCCTTAAGGCGATGTGAAACATCCACGTCGAGCTCAGTCGGTATGAAAAACTGTAATGAACGTTTTTGACGAATATTTGCGTTTACAGCTAAAAGAAGAAGTTCATTCCCTGCGGATTTCACCAGTGCAGGGAATGAATTTCTTCTTTTAGCTGTAAATGCCGCTGCCCCGCCAGCAGGTAGAAAGAGCTCAGAAAAGGGTCGATCTTAACTTACCAGAGCGTTAATCCTTAACTTATCGGAGTGCCTTAACTTTTCGGAGAGTCTACTATATTAATATATTAGTAATATGTTCAATATATTAGTTTATTAATTAATAATTAACTAATAAATGTAATATATTAGGTTATTAATTAATAATTAATTAATAAATGTAATATATTGGCTTATTAATTAATAATTAATTAATAAATGTAATATATTGGCTTATTAATTAATAATTAATTAATAAATATAATATATTAGTTTATTAATTAATTTATTATAAAAATTATTGTGAACCATAATGTAAAAAAAAGCAAAAATATTGTCAACTGCCGAAACCCGGGATTGAACCGGGGACATTTAGATCTTCAGTCTAACGCTCTCCCAACTGAGCTATTTCGGCACATATGTGGTTAATCCTATTACGTGTATTTGTTCGACACCAGGAAAAACCCATATAGCCTCCGAGGCTACTGGACGACGGTGAATTTATAATCGTCAATCAATTCAACGCACGTCGATGACCCCGAGGTAGCGTTAATCGTCCGTGAAGACTTCGTCACGATGGCGATACGCTTTTAAAGTCCAACGGTCGAGAGTCTCGTTGCTTCAGCTCCGCTCGACGCTCAACTGCAAATACGTGGTCAGAGAATATTAACAGAAAGGGAAAATTTTACAATCCCGGAGAGTCAAAAAAGTGAGTAATTTCGAGCGATTGGAGCAACAACAAAAAAACTCATTATTTTAACGTTGTAGCTGTCACTTGACTGACAACTGTCAAGACATTCCACGAGAAAAAAAATTCACATTGTTGTCGTGGTGTAAAAATTATTTTATTGGTCATTCGTATTTTTTTATAATTTTTGCGATATGAAAATCAATTGTTGTATGAACAATCGAAATTCTGTTCGTATCGTTTTGCGTTCAGTGAAAAAGAAACTGATGACGCGTAAACATAACCTACAATATGTCAAATCGGCAACTGGCCGTAAAAAAATGTGTCCGAAAATTCGAATATTCGGAATGTCGAACATGTATGGATGGATCGGAATGAGGAAAGAATATTTAATACGGGGTGTTCACGAAAATCGCGAGAGTACAATTGTTCTTCAAGTGTGCATATGACATTTTGTAACATTATCAATACTACCAACTGATAATAAAAATCAATTGTTTGATAAGAATTTGTTTGTTTGTATCATCAATATAAATATATATAAACATCTAAATATATACACTTCATATTTTATTTCTCATTCTGTTCAAGTTACTCCAATTACTTAAATTGGCTATGCAAGATCATCAGTTTATTATTAACAAAAACAACTCTATTAGAAATTGACTCAGCGAATCAAATCCAATCCACTTTACTCTAAATTTGTCTTACGATTTGTTACCAGATATTCCGCAATCATGCAGCAGGCGATGCTTCGATTGAACGGAGTGCAGACTCATGTTGTGACCGAAGGGCGCTGGGTCGAGGAGGGACTTGATCCGGAAGGTGGAAAAGACCTTGTTATAGTTATTCCAGGAAACCCTGGAATTCCGTCCTTCTACGAAGGCTTTATTAAAGCCCTGAAGTCAAAGTTACCTAGCGAAACACCAGTTTGGGTGGTGGGACATGCGGGTCATGTTCAACCACCCTCGGATTTGTGGTTCTCACCGGATGACAAAACCGAGAGAACCAAGTACAACTTGGATGGTCAGAGAAAGCACAAGGTTTGGTCCATTGCTTTCTACTCAGCGTCGTGAACAAACGGTTTATGTCGCTTCAACAGATTCTATTTTTTTAATTTATTTAAAATTTATTTTATTTATTTATTTATTTTCATTTATTTTTGATTTATTTGATTTATTTTCATTTATTTTTGATTTATTTTATTTATTTTCATTTATCTTTGATTTATTTTCAATTTATTTTTATTTTTTCAAATTTATTTTGATTTATTTTGGGTTTATTTTTTAATTTTTTTATTTTGGTTTTATTTATGTAATTATTTTTTGATTTGCAGATTGACTTTATGAAGCAATATGTACCAAAAGACGCGAGAGTCCATCTGATCGGACACTCCATCGGCAGTTGGTTCATTATGAAGCTCTTGGACGAACCGAGCTATGAAAAACAAATTCACAAGTGTTATCTACTGTTTCCGACGATAGAACGCATGGCCGAGAGTCCCAGCGGGAAGTTTCTCACGGGAAGAGTAAGTTGAGCTGCAGAACATCGCGTTTAGTTTTGCTCTAGCAAAACAGCGCACTGAAAATAAACATCGAAAGAACAAAGGACAGTCGCCGAAAATGGACTGATGAGCACTGAGTGCTTTTCGAACATTTGAAACACCGAGATTTTGGTCAAAAGCACCGAAAATTCGTGTGTTTGGGTCACGAAAAATTTATGCATCAGGGTTTTTTTATACGAGCGGCATTTTTTAAATAATTTTCGGTACTTTCGACAAAAATCTCGGTGTTACAAATGTTCGAAAAGCATTCAGTTGCTTTTTCGGTGATTTCTTCAGTCTTCGGATTTCCTAGAGACGAAGGAAAATTATTCTCAAATACTGATTATCTGTATTTGCAGATTCTACCGATGATGCCACTCCTCATATTTTTCGCGTGGCTCTTCTCCTTCCTGCCGTTTTTCCTGCAGTCTCTGCTCATCCGCGTTTTCGGCGGTTTCTTCGCGGGTGTAACGAGCCGAAGCGTCAAGCCCGTTATGCAGTTTCTCAACCCGTCGGTGCTGCGCAGAGTCTTCAGACTCGCCAAGGACGAGATGCAACAAGTCAAGGAACTCGATCACGACGCTATCGACAGACACACAAAGAAGCTTTGGCTCTATTATGGAGCGAGGGACGGCTGGACTCCGCGGCGATATTACGACGAGTTCAGAGCGAATCATCCGAACGTCGAAGCCGAGCTTTGCACTCGCGGTTTCCGACACGCATTTGTGTTGAAGAATGACGAAGATTTAGGACACATCGTCGGTGAAAAGATCAACTCGACCATAGCGCAACGCGCGAATTAACTTAATTCATTCGATTAGCTGTAAAACTTAAGATTTTTTCTATTTTACGTTGTAAAAATCTTAATCCAATTCGATTTGTAGTGCAAAAATAGTAGATAAGGCAAAAATCTTGCTACTTTACGTTGGATCCAATGGTGGAAATTGCGGAGGCCTATTAAAAATATTTAATAAGTTTAAGAAATTATAATTATGCTTAATTATTACCGATATACACGAAGAAAAATAAATAATCGTTGTGTAAAAAAAATGAATTAGTATTCAATGATTCAATTACGCAGAGAGGTTCGTTGAAAAAAATGTAATATTGTTTATTGACGATACCGCATCAAGTAATTTTTTTCGCACCACACCCGCGTCCGGGCACAAACATTCTATCCCTCTACCGTAAGATCTAAAGCTTCTGCTTCTCCTTCTTCGCTTGCTCAGCGGCGGCCTCGATTTTATCGTGCTCGGCGATGAGTGCGGTGACTTCGCAGGCAGGCAAAATTCTTATGTTCGTTTTGCCGTTTTCCCGGGTCAGGGTTGCCATCTCGACTGTAACACAAAGCACGGAGATGTTTTAAGAGGAATTAAAACTCTGGCGAGCGATGGAATGCGAACAAGTTAATTTGTTTCTTCCCTATAGCGAGGTGAAACATATTGAGTTGGCAACGGTGTCATAAGTCTTTTCCCTAAGTCATTAGAAATGAAGTAAATCGTACAATTGGTTTTGTAATTAGGAATTAATAATACTAAATGGAGTAATTATAATATGATGTTTACGTTTTTTGATGGCTGCAAAGAATATTTATTCTCAGTAACATTTCGCCGTAATATCCATGAAAAAAATGAAGCAGTGCGATTAATACATTGCGAAATTACGGTAGAACCGACCACGGGTTAATCCGACTGCGATTACCCGGTGTTGGATTAACCCTGGATTAACCCGGTCCCGAGCACCCCGGTTAATCGGGGTGGTCCATATTTTTTCACAATTGGTCTCAATTTTTTACTGAGAATTGAATATCCATGCAGTTATTCAAACGTACCCACATCAGTTTATCATCGTCGCACGATATTATTAAATCACACCTACAAAACAAACCGTATCGTAACATTTATTTCTTAAACTAATGATGACTACAACTCTGGTACCAAAAAAAATCTGTAAACAATTATTTTCCCGGTTTCCGAACGTTTCCGGAGCAAAGAAAAGTCTTACTTCGTTTGCCTCGTAATTCCGCAAAATGACTTTTCTTTTATCCAGAAAAATTCGGCACCAATGAAAATAATTCTTCACAGTTTTAGACACCAACCATATATGAAAAGTACGGGAGTAGACTTTTTTTTTTGTTTTTCACCTCGCTTTACAATGAAACACCGCAAATTCTCGCGCCAATTTTCGCGCTTCGATATATCTATACTCGATAGTCACCTTTATCAGAGGACAGTTTCGTCATATCAAGCGTTTTGGACAAAACTTTGATAGCCAACGCCTGAGCGTCCTTCAAAGTGGTCTCTCCCTCCTTGTACTCCTGTTTGAGGGAAGAAATCGCGGCAGCCGAATTGTTGCCGATGCACGTGGCTTTCCAGCCACCATAGTTTCCACTCGGATCGGACTGGTACAGCTGATACCCATAATGACGATCCCATCCCATGTAAAGTATGGAAACTCCAAAGGGCCTTTTGCCGCCGTACTGAGTGTAAGCCTGCTTGACGTCGCACAGCCACGAAACGAGCTGTTCGCAGGGAATCGTCTCGCCGTACTGAAGCAGATATCGCTGGCCAATGAGACGAAGCTCGTTGGTCAGGACGTTAGCGTCCGACGTTATTCCAGCCACCGAGCAGACGACGTCCTCGTTGAGTTTGTAAATCTTCTCGGAGAAGAAAACCTCGTCGAGAAGTTTGTTGGTGTTTCTTCTCTCGGCGGCGAGGAGAATTCCGTCGTTGGCGAGAATGCCGAGACAGGTGCCGGCGTGACTTATCGCCTCCATCGCATATTCTACCTGATATAATCTGCCCTCCGGCGAGAAAATCGTCGTTCTTGTGTCGTACCTACGAGCCTGTTGAAAATGAAAGAAAAATCGTTTTACGCCGTGACGAAGTCGTCGGCATTGGTTTTGTGGCCAAATTCGCTCGAGTGTTGACGTATTTTCAACGGAATTTGATAAAGACGATCCTGGATGACAATGCATTTCCCACATAACCTCAATCGTGACGAGAAAAATCTCGGTAAAAGTGACTTTTTGCCTACGAGCGATCGAATAGAAGATTTTGAGGACTTTGACTCGTGGATTTTGACGAGATGCTTACCATTTTCGAGGTTTTTCTCGCGAACTTGTTGTGGTGTTAATTTGAGTGGGTTCTGTGAGTCGTATCTTTCGGCACTATTTGCTACAAACTGTGCTGTAAACTGTCGCTAAAGCTAAAGGCCGAACGCTGCTGGAGCAATAAGCGGCATTTCCAACTGCCGATAAGATTATTCGGACTTAGTTCGCGATTCTACCGCGAGAGTCGCGCGCTTAGTTATTGCGAATGAGGTTCCTAGATATGGAAGGTCAAGGTTCTAATCGCCGATATGACGCGAGGGCAAAGTTTATAACTAGGCTGATACGCATGAAAAATGCAAAAAATTCAAAAAATCTGTGGATAAAATATCTCGCATTCTCGATGTAAACATTGGTGTCGTGTTATTCGTTCTCTGACTGGCTGTCAGGTTGCCTGCAACTCGTTGCTAACCAACGCGCAGTTTCAATCAAAGAACGCAATGAAGCGAACATTTTTTTTTCGCGAAAAAAAAAAAATGTTCGGTTTCGTGAAGTTTGAAGACCCTATCCGATGGGAAATTTCCTGCTGATTCCGAAAAGTACCATTGTTTGCACGAAAAATAGAAAATTCGACTAGAAAAATACGAAAAATGATTTTTCACTTTTTTCGTAATTTGGTCACTTCAGTAAAATCGAGATTACTTTTTTTTTCGATCGACTAAACCTGTATTTTCTTTTTGCATTCGAAAGAGAACACTATAAGGAAAAGAATGCCGCAAGCCGGAACGCGATATCTTCATTTCTCCATTTTTCACAGAATGTTAAAGTCAGACCCTCAAAAATAGCAAATTTTTAGAAGGGTTTTCGTTTTTTTGCGATTTTTGGGAGTCTGACTTTTAAATTCTGTAAAAAATGAAAAAATCAAGATATCACATTCCGCCTTGCAGGACTCTCTTCGTTATAGACTTTTCTCTCGAAGAAAGGAAGAAAATCCAGGTTCGATCGATCAAAAAAAAAGTAACCTCGATTTTAGCGAAGGCAAGCGCGCGTATAGGAAACACGAAACGAAACAGATTCGTTGTTACCGACGGAGCTGCGCGCGCGACAGACACGCGCGGTGTCTCGCATCGTCTGAGGGTCACATTGGGGATGGCAACCGGGACGTGAGTGGGCGTCCAGTAGACAAGCAAACACTAACTCCGACACTGCGGTCGTCAAGGCGTGAATTTCGTAGCCTCCAGTGTATTTCAATAACATAGCCTCAAAAATGACAACGACTGCGGCGAGATACTCGGTTTACGAACGCAAATAGACGATCGTTGACTGGTTTAACGCCGACAACGAAAGCGTTGAAATGGACGAGGACAGAGTCGCCGCGATTTACCTCGCCACAGATACTCAAGTGCTCAATATCGCCTTCTCTTCGGGATGGACGACCGAAGATCTCTGCATAAAGGTGAGCGCGAAATGTCAGCATTTAATTCGTTGTCGTTGTAAGATTTGGACTTTTTTTCTCTTTATGATATTTACGGAAAAAAAAAAAAAAAAAAAAAAAAATCATTTTCGAAAAATTGTGTTTCATCGTTCTATGTTTTATTCAGGTTTGCAAGCAAATCGGCATCGGACCTGTGGCCAGACATCTCTTTGCGCTGCGAAATCGTTCCACTCGTCTGTGGTTTCAACCGGGATACAGACTGGAGGGCAAGGAAAAGCTCAAGTTTGAATTTCGACTCCGATTTAAGCCGTCCAGTCTGATGAGACTGAAGCAAATTGACGCTAAGGCCTACGACTATTATTTTCTGCAAGCTCGCTCGGATGTTCTTGACAACAAAGTTCCGGATATTGTTTATGAGAGACACAAGAGAGAGCTCATTGGATTGGGAGTCTGTGACATGTACAGGTATACAATATCTGTTTATTATTATATCCATTTATATGCATTACATTTTATATTTCCCATTGTATTTTTTTCCTGATCACCCTGTAGATTCAGATATATTTTTGTTTTTACCCCCATGGAAAAGAAATATACACGAAAATATATAATCTCTGTTTATCTACAATAATAAAAAAAATTATTATTGTAGATAAACGAATTGAAGATAAACAATTCGTTTATTATTGAAGATAAACATGAAGTTTCTTCTTTCCAACATTCTTTTTTGTAAATAGGGTAATGCTGGAAAAGGACGTTCCTCGCGAGATCGTCGAGTCCGATTACAAAAAATACATCCCCAAAGAGTGCATAAAGCGTCATTCGTTCTTCATCAAGAAACCCATCCACAATGCCCTGGCGAGAATATCGGGGCACGACGCCTCCTACGTGAAAGAACAGTACCTCAATCAGTTCGAGTGTATGGCGCCGAATTACCCATACGAAGAGTACAAAGCCCTGATGGACAAGGGGATACCGAATCCTCCATCGCGCGTGTTGCTCAGAGTGAATGCGGCTGAAGTAAAATATTGCGAGACGGAGAACAGCGAGTGGACCACGCTGTGCGCGATCGAGGATCTCTGCTTCATCTCGATAAGGTAGCCCGAGTAAGGAGAACACGTGGCAACAAATATTTCGTAGACCATTCAGATTCTCGCTGATGCTGCAGGTTTTTCCCTTTTTTGTTTTCTCGCGTTAAAGGCAGGACAGCACGGTCGAGGTTTCTAGAAAAAATGGAATTCCTTCGTATCTGAAGTTTGGAACGAATGCTCTTCTCATATCCTTCGTTTCCGCGCTCGACGGATACTACAGGCTCGCTATAAAATGGACTTTCAATCTTTGTCGAGACGTTATAACGCCGAGTCTCGAGAGGTTGCACAAGCAAAAGTGCCACGGACCCGTGGGGTAAGATGATTCTTCTCTGCTGTTCCGTAACGCCACAAAATCGTCTATTGATTTGACTTGATAATTATGACGTTGAATTTTGCATCGCTGCGATGCAACAAAATTAAAAAGAAAATATTAATTCCATAAAAAATGTACTATTCAACCCCATCAGGGGGTGAAATAATTTTGTTTTTTCATGCTGTTTGTCGTTATAATAACTTTTTATAGCCGGTATAATAATTTGGGTTCATTCATATTTTATTGTTCTTAATTTCATTAATATTGTATTCTTTTTAGTCTCATTAATATTTAATTGTTTTTAATGTAATTAATTCGTTTAATTTTATAATCGCTGCGTTACGACGATGGAAACTTCAACGTCATTGATAATTCGTAAATTCTTCCAGCGGCGAATTCTCTTACGCGAAAATGGAGGAAAAACGCTCGAATCGACCGGGAACTTACGTTCTGCGTGAGAGCGAGACAAAGTACAACGTGTTTTACTTGGATTCCTGCGGGAAGGACAGTAAGCCTCGAACCCACAGGATCGAGCAGTTTGGGCTGGACGATTTCGTGCTATCGGATTCGGTTCAGCGTTACAAATCGTTGGGACACCTCATAGCGTCACATCAAGATCCGGAGGGTCAACTTCATCTTGCCGAGTGCTTGCCACCTTCCGAATACGGTTTGAAATGTTTCTTCGTTTACATCAAACCTTTGTCACTTCACTACAATTCACAATTGAAACTGCTCGTTGGTTTCCTGCTTTGTAATTTCCATTAATACTGATAGAAAGCGATAAAACGGATAAAATTCCCATTCAAAAATAATCGCTTCAAACAGGTTTTAATCGGATTTTTGTTCGTTCTATTGGTTCTAATCGGATCTTTTATAATACAATAATACTTATATCGAAAATCCGATATGTTTCAGCCGCTGTTTTTTTTTATGAGGGATTGTAGAACGAGAACCCACGTTTTTTTGTTGTATTTTCGAGTTCCCTATGGACTAATCACTGATTACCAAATCACTTTGATTCCACAGACAAATCGCCACTATTAATTTGCGCGGGCGAAGGTGTCGGCAGCGACGTAGCGGCGGACGAGGAGATAATCCTGGCGCTCCTCGAGGGCGGCCCCCGTTGCATTCCGCCGCACCAGTTGCAGGTGTACAAAGCTCAACCGTTTCCAAAAAGCAGCGACAACGGCGAACCCCGAACTGCCACGACCACCACGTTGTATCGAGCGATGTGGCGCGTCGCGAAGGGCAAGAAACTCGAAGCCGCGATAAAAGTGCTCAAGGAGGAAGAGTGGAGATTTACACGAGAGTTTCTCGAGCTCGCTGGGAAGTGGGGCCAGCTGAGGTCCGGAGCTTTGGTCAGGCTGTACGGCTTGACCGTCGCACCGGCGGTCGGAATGCTCATGGAGATCGTGAAACTCGGACCCCTCGACGTTTATCTTCGCGATATGTCGCCGCAAACTGTTAAGACTGTCGATATGGTGGAAGCCGCCGCCTGTCTGGCCACAGCGCTCTGGCATCTTGTACGTTGTCGTCTCTTACAGAACTTACAATATTTTTTACAATAAATAAACTTTTAATCATTCTTTTTGCCCACATGTTTTCATTTAATTTTTTTCGATTTCAGGAGGAATCCGGGGTGATTCACGGGAACATAAGATGCCGAAAGCTGCTCGTTCATGCGCACACAGCCACCAGCTTTATCGTCAAGCTTGCCGACCCAGGACTCTTCAGTTATACGCAAGATGAGTTAGTAAAAACCCAGGCTTTTTACCTTTCATACAAAATTGCACTTCAAAACCACGATTGTCTTGAGTCACTAAATTCCAAAACGATAAAATTTAACGTTCCAAACAAATAAGTGACATTCAGTTTTTCAGTGATTTTGGTTAATGTGATACACATTAATAATGAGTAATAATACGCATAATGATTAATAATACGCATTTATAATGACGTTGTGTGGTGTAAATATTTATATCTGAATATTTGATTCGTAAAAAAATGATTGAAATAATGTAACAAATGTTACTGCACTGCAGTGTTCACTGGTTGCCCCCTGAGTGCTACTTGAATCCAGAACTTGCAAGGCGGAGTACTCGGGCGGATGTTTGGGCGTTGGCCACGACGCTTTGGCAGATATTCTCGAGAGGAGCCGTACTGCCCGCACATCGTGACATCGAATCTGTGAAGAAGGTAATTTGAACGAATCTGTAGATTAAAAATTAAAAAAAATATAAGTACACTTGACTTAATAATTATAGAAACCGTACACTAATTACAGAATATAATAATTACAGAAACCTACTATATTTGTCATTTACAGACAAATAAACGAAGTGAAAAATTGCAAATCATGTAATTCCTTTTTGCAGTTTTATGCAAGCGGAAAGCGACTACCGATACCGAGCGGCTGTCCGATCGAGGTGTACAATCTAATGACGGAATGCTGGGGAGATCCGGGCGGACCGCGAAAACAGCCGCAGGCGATAATGCGTGATATAAATCAGATCCTCTATCAGGTCTACAACTCCCGGCGGACTCACGCGTATGCAACTGCGTTCCCGAAACTGTTCAACGATCCCGAGCGACACGACGACGACGATCTTGAAACGGCGGAGAACAATTCGTCCTCGGATTGTGAGTCGCGGGCCAGCAGCCTCTTCACCGACCGCACGAGTCTTCCTTGGGACGACGGAGACGACAGTAAAAATCTAAATTAATTTTCAGAACTGTTATTTCCAATGATGTTGAAGTTTGCATTGTTGGAATGCAACGAAATTCAGAAAAAAATGAATTGTAATTAACCCAAATAATGAAGAGCACAAGAATTTTTTTTTTTTTTTTTTCGAGCCCACAAGAAGAAAAAAAAATGTTTCGTGCCCTCAGTTGCTATGGTGACTTTTTATACCTATTTTCATAATTTGGGTTAATTACAATTAATTTTTTTGTTTTATTTCCTTGCATTCCAACGATGCAAACTTCAACATAATTATTTCCAGAAATCTCGTTATTTTGCGAATTATGATTTTCTTTTTCTTCCTTCAGGCGGCGGTGTGTTGATCGGAAACAGCGACCTTTACCAGGACGCGGAGGAAGAACTCTCGGCGTATCTCGGTTGGCTCGCGGAAAACGACGGAAACGGCGACGCCTTCAACATCGTGAGACACGGGAGTGGAATGATCGGCGACTGCGGCAACGATGTGGACGGCGGCTCGGGCAGCATGGGCGGCGGTTTGCTCGGTCAGATGCAGGGAATTTTCGAGCTCGACGCCGACTGCAACGTGATACTTCAAGGCCGCATTGGTCAGGGCTTCTACGGTGAAGTTTATCGAGGGACGCTCGAACGCGATAACGCCAAAGACGCGGAGCCCCAGCAGGTGGCCGTGAAGAAGCTGAAGACGCGGGCGTTGGAGGCGGATTTGCGGGATTTCGAGCGAGAAATCTCTATAATGAAAGTAAGTGCCGAGTAAAAAGTTACAAGGTGACGCAAATTTGTTTGGCTAACATTTGTACGAAGCTTCTTGTACGAGAACATCTGTATTGGCATTTTTCCGGACCGTTTTTTGTAAATGTTGCAAGTGTCACGAAAAAGCGTAACAATTTTTCGAGAATTTTTTTTTTTTACGGAGCGGTCGCCTCTCGCGATTTAAAAATGTCCAACTGTAAATTCATATTTAGATTTGACATTTTCTCTCACTGTGTTCGCGTTTAAACCTGCTTTGTAAATGTACAGGACGGTGAATTCACCGTCATTGCAAGTGGACATTGCCCGTTTATAATACATTAAATAAAATAAAATAATAATAATAATAACAATAATAATAATTAATTGAATTAAAAATTTCGTGGGAAGTTCTTTCCTGAAAAGAACAAATGTGCAAATTCGCTGATAGCTCTGAAGACAATTGAGTTTCTTTTTTTTAACTTTGATAACAATTTTTTTTCAGACCCTGAAACATCCGAACGTCGTCGAAATTCTCGGCGTAATATCCGAACCGGAAGTGTGCCTGGTAATGGAGTTCGTGAAGCACGGTTCCCTCCAAAGTTATCTCGCCATCCATCGCGAAAGCCTGACGCACAAGAGGCTTCTGGGTTTCGCGCTGGACATAGCGACGGGAATGGATTACCTCGGTCGCAAGAGTATCGTTCACCGGGACCTCGCGGCGCGAAACATTCTCGTGGCCGATGAGAGCCGAGTGAAGATCAGCGACTTCGGTCTCGCGCAAGTTACGGGAAAAAACGATTACTACATACTGCAAACGAACCGAGACCTCCCGATAAAATGGTACGCGCCCGAAAGCCTGCGAGACGGAAGATTCTCGCCGCGCTCGGACGTTTGGTCGTTCGGCGTCACGATGTACGAGACCTTCGGACTCGGCGAGGACCCAAAACTTCCCGGAGTCGGCGGCGAGAGCAACGCGAACGGCGCCAACGAGGAGGAAGGAGGCGCCGAACTTCTCGCTGCTCTCGAGCGAGGAACGAGACTTCCGTGCCCGCCGACCTGTCCGCAATCCGTCTACGTGAAACTCATGTATCCCTGCTGGCACCTCCAGAGCCATCAGAGACCGGACTTCGCGACACTTTGCAACGATATCCGCGATCTCGTTGGACAATATTAAGGCAATACGGATGTAAAATCCCTGGGTGCTACTGAGACAGAATTGATGGTGTTCGCGGCGAAGCGGAAGAGAAACGCTGGGAACGCGTATTACATCGTAAAAAAAAAATAAAAACAGCAGAATGTAAAGAAAAAGAATGAATTTCTTTGTAAAATCGATGTGCATTGCCTCGTAAAACAAAACAAAAAAACAGCAGAATGAAAAGAAAAAGTATGAATTTCTTTGTAAAATCGATGTGCATTGCCTCGAAAAGAAAAAGAATGAATTTCTTCATGAAATCGATGGGCTAAAACTGATGCTGGTAATTGAGCCCTGAAGTTTCGCCGTTTTCGCAAGACTGAATGGAAACCCGAGCACAAAAAGGACCCCGTTAATGAGTTGGTGCAACCGCGACGGAATTTCGTCGATGACACGCGAAAGAAGTCTGATGTCGAGATCACGGCGCGTGTACTTCTGACGAGAGGAAGAGAAAGATTTGCAATCTACTTCGTGACTAAATGTGGATATTGCCTTCATGACAGGGCTTTAGCTAGTAAGGGAGTAAGGAGGAGTTAAACGAGCTTTATTCGCCAGGTGGGCATCCTCGTATTTTGTCATCCTGAAAGTATCTGCGTTTGACAATTTGTTTTTTTTTCAATCTTTGACACGCCGAAATTCCCGTATTTTTCATCGTACAAACTTCACTCTGAAAAGGTTTTTTCTTAGTTTTGACATTCTATAGGTGAGCATATATATTTTTATTTATTTATTCGTATTCCTTAAGGTAGTCGTCCCGGTTCAGTCTCGTCAAATGTAAGTTTCGGGGAAAATGTCGAACACTTCTCGATGAAATAATAATCTGATAAAAAACAAGCGTGTAGAAGGTGCTGAGAAGATTAATTTTGCATTATAATAATTCCGAAATTTTATTAACAAATTAAAGAAAAAATGTAATGTTCAACAACTTACCCGGCAACCCAACTTTTTTGTGATGAAAATTGTCCATTCATTTTTCTGAATATGTATGCATTTTTCTAATTGAATTAATTAAAAAATATATTTTATTAATCTAATTCTGTTAATTTTTTAAATTAATTTTATTTTGAATTAATTTTTTCTAATTGAATTTAATTTTTGGATTTTGTCTAATTTTTTTTAATTGCGTTTTTTTAGCAAAATGAGTGGCGAAAACCGCCCAAAAAATGCTCACCTGGAGAATGTTAAAACTAAGAAATACCCTGTCGGAGTGAAGTCTGTACGATGAAAAATAAGGGAGTTACGGCTTTCCAAAGATTTCAAAAAGAATTGTCAGATGCAGATACTTTCAGAGTCATCGTATTTTAGAGCACACGGAGAGAGCCCGAAACGAAAATTCCTGCGCATGTACTTTTGACGAGAAACTAAGACAGAAACCTGGAGAGACCCGGAGGCTACTGCGACTACCCACCTGTGACTAAATACGGTAAATACCTCGACGAGAGGCCGATAGCGAGTAAGGTAATAAGAACAAGATGAATCGTGATGAAATAAATGTACTGTACAAATTTCTTTCGCTTACACTAATTTTTTTTTAGTTCATCCCGTTCGTCCCATATTTATTTTTAGTCGGCATTTTTACCGATGCCGAGAGTTATTGACATTGAACAATTTGTGGTGTCCTCCAACTTTTGCCGAAAGACTTGAGCGTGTTGCCAGGCTTCGTTGTTTATTCCACCAGACATTTCGACGCTCACGACGATCTTAGAAACGCCGCGAATTTCTTGGGACTCGAGAGCGTGAGAATCATCGACTTCAAGAACGATGTCGTCAGTTTCGGCATTTCGGTGAGATCCAATGATCTTCCACTTGACAGTCGCGCCGTGAAACGTCTCGCAAGTAGCGCGGAATTTGATGTCTGTGATGGTAGATCCTGAATTCGCGATCTGAAAGATCCACGATATTTCCCCGACCGACTGACCCGGGGAACGTGACAGATAAACCATTTTCCAGTCCGTCTCGACCTTCCGAAAAATCCCACCTTCCGTGGAGCTGACGCCGTTTTCCCAGCCGGACTTCTTCTCGAGGATCGCGCCGTCGTTCGCGATCGTTTCGTACTCGTCCCTCGCCACGAAGTATCGAAGCTCGAACTTACTCGCGTCATTCGGAATCTCCCAAACGAATGACTTCGGTTTTTCCTGCAGCAAAAGTGAAGATAAATCGTACTTTATTTTAGACTGTTATTGCGAACCTCCGATATACAAGCACAAAAGATTGTTTGTACTTGTATATCGGACAAGTACGAAAAATGCTTTTAAATCTACGTCAATTATTCTTCCCTTGAAAAGTTGGTGGCGAGATTTACCGATTTATTAGTCGATATTATCAAAAGAAAAAAATTGGGGTCGATTTTGACGATTTTCGGTCCGGAGTCGAATTTACGGTTTCTGACAGAAAAAACGTCGCAAAAAATATTTTTTTCAAAATCGATTAAAAAAGCTTTATAACCAGTGTTTTCGGGGGTAGAATATGCGATTTGAGAACGATGGTATAAAAATCTGAGGTCGATTTAGGTCGATTCCGTTGCAATATATCACCTGTATTTCGCCGCGCGAAATTCTCCAAGCGGCTGAACCAGAAATCCGACCTCCGTAGTCGCTGTCATCGTCCTCGCCGGGTTTCTGCGCACCCGGCGGTGCGGTTATCATCTCCACGAGTTCGAGAACTCTTCGCCTCGTCACGAACTGTTTTCGCGCCGCGCTGTAACCCGGTGAATTCTGCCGTTTCTCGTTGAGATTCCAGATGTGATCGGCGAGATCTCGCTCCGTGCACAGCAATCGTCGTTGCATCACCTGCGCTTGATCGCGCGTGTAACGCCAAGTAACGTCCTGAATCTCGTCGCGCGAATACGCGATCACGTACGTCAGCTTCTTGTTCCAGCCGCGTTCGTACATCAGCGGACGATCCATCGCGTTCTCGCAAGGATCCGCGTGTATCCATCTGTTGGACGCGATCGACCATACCTGAAATTTGAAATACGTGCATCGTATAAAAGGGTGGCGGTAAAAATAGCTAATGACCAAAATAGCGAATGGTTAAAATAGCAAATTTCAAAAAAATGAATGGTCTGAATCTAGAATGGCAATCATTATGAAATTCGCTATTTCAGCAATTCGCTATTTTGATTCCATTTTAATAAAAATGAGGATCAAAATAGTGAATGATCAAAATAGCGAATGGCTGAAATAGTGAATTTCATAATGATGGTCATTCTAGATTCAGACCATTCATTATTTTGAAATTTGCTCTTTTAGCCATTCGCTATTTTGGGCATTAGCTATTTTTACCCCCACCCGTAGAAAATGCTGTGGAATTCGAGAACCGGATCGGACTGTAATTTCTCACCTCCGTCCAGACGTGGTCGGTCTCGTCGTGAGCGAGTCTCGCGTCGAAACCAAGAGATCGGCAAATAAGCGTGAAAGCCAGCGCCCATTCGCCGCAACGACCTCGTCGCGTCTTCAGCAACATCCCGGGATCCGTGTAACGTGGAAATTCCATTTCGAGGCCGCAGTCCCAGCATCTGGAAATATGTTTATTATTTACGTTTATATTTATGTCTATATTTATTATTTATTTTATTACGTTTATATTTATGTTTATATTTATTATTTATTTTATTACGTTTATATTTATGTTTATATTTATTATTTATTTTATTACGTTTATATTTATATTATATATTTTTTTAAACTTAATTACCTTTAAACTCAATTCAATTAAAAACTCGTAGACATTAAGTGAAATCTATTACGCACTTATGAATTTCAATCCTAGAAATCTTCGGATCGTTGGATAACTCGACTCTCTCGTATTGGCACGATTCTTCGCAGTAGCCGCAGCTCGGACTGTCGACCCAGGTGAAAAATTCGTGCTTGAACCAACCAAGCAATTCTGACAGAAGAAAATCGTCGACGGTGACCTGATATTCCGCATCGGATGGGTGACCATTTTCCGCGTTTTTCAGCTTTATTTCCCTGAACAAAAAAATTACCAAATATAATTTTACTTCAACTTAAATCGAATTACCACCGATCTTTGTATTTATTCGTGTTGCTTCACCTCTGCAACTCCCTCAATCTCCTCATGGCCCCAATTTCCAGTTTTTCGAGTGGAACGACACGACGCGCCTTTCTCTGCAGCTGAGGGTCTTCGAACTTGAGTGTATGACGAAATTCGTCCTCGATACGCTCCAAAAAACTTTTTTTAAGGTGAGGTTTCGCTCGGACTTCGCGGGGCTTGGATTTTTCGGTCTCCACTCTCGTCGGCTCCGATTGAAATTTACGAGTCTGTAGGTCGAGCAGCGCTTTCTGCACTTGTCTCAGCCTGGACAACGGAGCTTCCTGCGGCAGTGAAAAATATTCGCTCTCCTGCCAGAAAAAATTATTAATCGCCACAGATCAAATTTTAATCTTTCCCCCAATGGAAGAATGACTTTAAAGTTTGCATCATTGCAGTGCGATGAAATAAAAAAATAAAAAAATATTAAGTTCATAGAAATTCAAATGTTTCACCATTAGGGGGTGAAATAATATTTTTCTGTATGATGTTGAAGTTTGCATCGTTGGAATGCAACAAAATTGAAAAAAAAAAAAAAAAAAAAATTCTATTTAACCCAAGTTATGAAATTCGGTATAAAAGGTCATCATAGATACTAATTGCTATGATGACTTTTTATACTTAATTTCATAGTTCAGGTCAATTAGAATTCATTTTGTTTTTTTAGTTTCGTTGCATTCGAACGATGCAAACTTCAACATTATTTTTTTGTCATGCTTGTAGTCGTTATAATAACTTTTAATAGGTGGTTTAATCATTTGGATTCATTAATATTTTCTTGTTTTAAATTTCATTGCATCGCAACGATGCAAAATTCAACGTCGTATGGAAAAATCGGAGATAAAAACCTCAACGAAGCCAATTTCGAACAAGCATTCCATCGCTCCGGAAGCCGGCAACAATTTCTCCAGCACAGCCGGATTGCTCACCCGGATCCTGCGGTACTGTTTTTCGTTTGGCGCAGAAACAATTTTATCGCAGAGCCGGAGCAACACGTACAGCGCATTGTTGCGAACTTCGGTGTCGTTGTCGTTGAGTAGATCGACACAGCGCTTCAAATTTTCGTCCATTTTGCGACAGTCGCTCGTCAAATTAGTCACAAAGGCCACGTAAGATTTGTAGCTAATACCCAATGGGCGTAAAATGCATTTTCGAGAAAATTGAGAGGTTAGGTTTCGTAAAATGTAACACAGTAAGAAATGCACTTGAAAGTGTTATTAGCGAGGTGAAAAAGGAATGTGCAAAGTCAAATGTATCACAGTGTCACGTAGCAGGAGTTGTCATTGTTAAATCTGATGACTTTTGACAATTGATTTAAAACACACGTCAGTCAGCTGTTCGTCGCGCCTTCGTCATTTTCCAGCTGTCATGCGCGCAGAATGTTTTTGCCGTGATTGGCTGAGGACGATTTAGCTGCGAGCCAATCAGACGGCTCGCAATAGGGGATGAAAGTTAAGGCGGGAAATTCGAATTTTGCTGAATTCCAGGAGCCTCGGAATGAGACGCCACGTATCAGGAACATCGGCGTAGCGCCCCAAATTTTCGTTCATTGTTCAAATTAGTTACAGATGCCTCGTACCCTTAATTAATTAATAATTAATGCGCAATATGCGTAAACATGTTCGGTAAAATTGAGAGGTTAGGTTTCGTAAAATGTAACGGAATAAGAAATGCACTTGAAAGCGTTTTTAACGTCGTGAAAAAGGAATGTATTAAAATATAAAGGAAAGAAATTTATCATATTGTCTCGGAGCAGGAGTTGTCATTGTTAAATGTGATGACTTTTGACAATTGATTTAAAATACACGTCAGTCAGCTGTTCGTCGCGCCTTCGTCATTTTCCAGCTGTCATGCGCGCAGAATGTTTTTGCCGTGATTGGCTGAGGACGATATAGCTGCGAGCCAATCAGACGGCTCGCAATAGGGGATGAAAGTTAAGGCGGGAAATTCGAATTTTGCTGAATTCCAGGAGCCTCGGAATGAGACGCCACGTATCAGGAACATCGGCGTAGCGCCCCAAATTTTCGTTCACTGTTCAAATTAGTTACAGATGCCTCGTACCCTTAATTAATTAATAATTAATGCGCAATATGCGTAAACATGTTCCATACAATTTATAGGTTAGGTTTCGTAAGGTGCATAACGGAATAATAAATATACTTGAAAGCGTTTTTAACGTCGTGAAAAAGGAACGTATTAAAATATAAAGGAAAGGAATTTATCATATTGTCCCGGAGCAGGAGTTGTCATTGTAAAATGTGATGACTTTTGACAATTGATTTAAAATACACGTCAGTCAGCTGTTCGTCGCGCCTTCGTCATTTTCCAGCTGTCATGCGCAGAATTTTTTTGTCGCTGTGCCGTGATTGGCTGAGGTCGAAATAGCTGCGAGCCAATGAGACGGCTTGTAGAAGGGGATGAAGGTTAAGGCGGGAAATTCGAATTCTGCTGAATTCCAGGAGCCTCGGAGAGTGGCGCCACGTGACAGGCACATCGGAAACTAAATTCACCGCCCGCGAGGGTATCGGGGGAATTATACGACGTTCCATTCCACAAGGCGACACATCGTTTTACCGAACTTTGAACGTTATCTCGTGCTGCCACGTGCTTGAGTTATGCCCCTTGAAGCGATTGAAAGCATTCGAGCGTGATGTCTACTGAACGTAGTCGATACGGAATTAAATGAGACGATTGATGAGAATTTAGTGCCAATAACTCAGATAGACGATCTTTATGCTCCTTTTTGTCGTTGTTAATTTGAGCGTGCAGCGATATGAACTATTGAATGGAATCTCGATCTTATTGATATGAAAATTTATCCGAACTTCGTCGACCCTTAGGAAATGTATATTTGTCAACTGTACAGGAAACAAAAAATGCTTATATAACGAATATTTTCTTTACAAAAAATGTCCGAAACTTTCGCATTTGTTAAAAAAAAAAAGAAATTCTGAAGACTAGTTTGCGAACATTGATTTAAAATGACCGAAAAACATAGTTCATTTTGCACAATTGATGATTTTACAAACTTTTATTTGGCACTGAATTAAAATTTTGTACGTAACAAAAACACCCTAATAAATGAGAAGATGAATTTTAACTCTTCAGAAAAATTATCTTTGCAGAATGCGGCATTTCGATTTTACGAAATGATTTTTCACGTTTGCACAGTCTCGCGATTCTCCATTAATTCCTGTCACAGAACTGGGCCAGAAGTTTGAATTATCATTGCGCGACCCGAGTGTGTTAAAAATACCGCAGCGAGTAATCCCTCGTTGCAATCGACGTGTCTCGGTCGTGAAAACTTGTCAGATTGTTAGCGATTTACGAGGTTTGTGGGCGTTGGCATCGGGACGAGAGTGGGCAGAGTGTGTATAGAGTCCGACGGAAATGGAGAATCTGTTCTTACGTACAAGTTTGAAGCGTCTATTGTTGGCGAGGGCCGGCGCTAGATTCAACGTTAATGCGATTCGATCGGCGGAGGAGCCCGGAGATGGTGGACAGCTATAGTCGAAGATATCGGCGCGCCGATAGAGATGGAAGAGACAGTCTCGCAATGAGCGAACGGGCGTTCACAGGTATACACATACAGTGTATGGGGCATTCCATGCGAGATCGACCTCGCGGATCTGGTTCACGATTTTTTATACGATTCTTCTGACCCAAAATAGCAGACCGGTTTTTTTTTCTTCAGTTTTTTCAAATCTGAGCGCGGTTTAATTTTTTTAACGTCATTTTTCCAAAACCTCGTGGGCCGTAATATAAAAATCTGAAAAAATTGTGAAATATTCGGTATCAGAAATGAACATTTTTGACACTAAATTATTCATGTTCAGGCTTTTTTTACCTGAATTAAAAAAATAGTAGCAGACGTCGATTTTGAGTTTTTAAAAATGTTGAAAAATGCTGTATTATGTATAAAATAATTCTAAGCAACAGCCCAGAGTAAATAGACGTCTGTTATTATCTCTAAGCTAAAATTCATGTGTAACAAAAAGCCTGTACTTTAATAATTTAGTGTAAAAAATGTTCACTTTTGGCCCCGAATTTTTGAGAATTTTTCAGATTAAAAAATTACAGCCCTCGAGGTTCTTGCAAAAAAACTTAAAATTACATTTTGCTAAAATCTGGTTCTAAAAATCTGAAAAAAATTCTAACTGCTATTTTGAGTCGGAAGTATCGTAAAAAAAATCGTTAACCAAATCCGCGAGGTCAAGAGCCGAACGCGGGTCGATTCGGCGTGGAACGCCCCGTATGTACACGCGAGCCGCCATCCGATATATTGTTTGGCGGCAAGGGTGAGGCTCGGGAGGCGGAAGGTGCCCGGGAACTTCTCACGTACAATGAGGTATATCGGCGACGAGCTCGGTAACGTGCCTGCACCAGCAACTTCGAGGCAATAGAAGAGAAGCCAACGGTGCCTGCGCCGCACCCCCGCGGCCAACTCGCGTCTCTCCATTCGTTTGTTCGTCCCCAATCTGTACTTTACCGAATTTCATCCAGCCAGATGCAATACGGCTCGTAAGTTATTAGCAAAACTCTATTACGTTCTCGCCTCGCCACTTCCGCTTGCCGCCGCCGCCGCCGCTGCATGGCCGTCGGTGCAGAATCCCAATCAGTAGTTATACACACCACCATCCAACGGCCTAATCAAATCTCCAACTTGGGCCGGATTCGAAATAAAATAAATTCTGCTGTGTCGACGGTACGTTATTTAATCGAGTGTCGCGCGATTACGGCTGGCCGTCGATGCTTCGAATGAGTCTTGGGCTGCCTGGAATTGTGCAAAATATTTTGTGCAACGTATCGTGAATGTATACGAATTTATAACAGTTTCTTAATATAATTATTATAATTATTAAAATATTATCATCATTTATATAATCATTATAATAATATTATAATTTATATGATTATTATTATAACAATTTATATAATAATTATAATCATATTATAATTATTATCATTATAACATAATTATTAATAATATAACAATATTATAATTATTATTATAATCAATAATATTATATTGATTAGCATTATTGTCATTATTACCATTATTATCAATATTATAACAATAATAATAATAATAATAATAATTATTATTATTATTATAACATTAATACTGATAATTAGAACACCGGTTTTCATCAAATTTAGGGTCGAACGTAATGTTCTCGAAATAGTGTGTTTTCGTCCGCGCGACTTCCGCTTGTTGTTGCCGCTGCTACGGTGCGGCCGGCGGTAAGCACAGAAACCTAATCAGTAGTTATACACACCACTACCCGCAGCCTAATCTAATTACGAACTTTGGCCGGGAATCAGAATGAAATAAGTTCTACTGTGCCGAGTGTGTGTTATTAAATCCAGTATTACAGGATTATAACTAATATCGGGCCCGTGAACTGAACTGGCTACCGGTGATCATTGTAATTGTATTAGCAATTAATTGAAACTTGTTGGCTGTGCTTACAACTGTGTAATCTGTTATTAAGATGACTTCGATAATGATAATGATAATAAATGTTTTGCATACATTTTAGGTATAGTAATAATTATCGGACCATACAGAGTGTCTGTTTGTCTGCTCCCCCCCCCCCCCTCCCCCTAATTCATGTCTGTCTCGAAGTTAGACATTTTTATTTATTTTATTTCCGTGATAATTCCATTAACAATGTAATTTTGATTCGCCACTACAGTTATAATGAAACCTGTAGATTTTTTAATGGCTGCAAAAAATATTTATTCTACAAAAAATGTCACGGTCATTTTCGTGAAAAAGTGAAGAAATGTGGTTGATGTACTACGAAAGTAATGAAGAACCTCTTCCATTTTTCTCGTAGTTGCTCACCATTTTTTTAAATTGAAAATTGTATCTATGGTATCTATGCAGCTATTTAAAAGTTTTATTATTAAATCGATTATTATTATTACATCGCACCTGCAGAATAAACCCTGTAACATTTATTTTTTTTAACTAGTGAGGATTAACAACTCTGGTTCAAGAGGACATTTTTTCCTCAAAAATGGGATGCAAGAAGGATTTATTAAAAATTACCAAGCGACATTTCGAGACACCCTCGAGTCTAACAGGGATTCTCGTCAAAACCTCCCTGCAAATTCCATGTACGACGAATTAATTACAGCCTCTAACAAGTATTCAGGTACCACGAGATTCTGATCCCCGTGATACTCACGAGACACGGGATTAAATTCTCAATGAACACAACTTAAGCGCCTCAAAGGAGTGTCTGACATTTCCACCCAAAATCCCACCACATCTGTAACCAGTGCGTCAGCCTCTCTATCAAGACCCCGTCCAGCGCGGTTCAAAAAGCGGTAAAAGGGGCACCGACCTCGCGACCTTCGTTTCACCGCCCAATGACAGCCAAGTGTATAAATAAAATTAAAAAATGACTCACGTCCCCCCTAAAAAAAAAAAATACATCTCCAACTTTCCACAGATCTATCACCCTGTCACGACCTTTTACCCCAGAATTGGGTACCAAACGTTTTTTATAGAGCATCTATCGTGGCTTTGTCAAAACGCGGGCGTCGATCGGGTGTGTCGATATAAATAAAAATATTAAATAGTAATACTAATACAGTTATAAATAAAATTAAAAAAAAAAATGACGCAAATCCCACAAAAAGAAATACATCTCCAACTTTCCACAGATCTATCACCCTGTCACGACCTTTTACCCCAGAATTGGGTACCAAACGTTTTTTATAGAGCATCTATCGTGGCTTTGTCAAAACGCGGGCGTCGATCGGGTGTGTCGATATAAATAAAAATAGTAAATAGTAATAATAATACAGTTATAAATAAAATTAAAAAAAATGACGCAAATCCCACAAAAAGAAATACATCTCCAACTTTCCACAGATCTATCACCCTGTCACGACCTTTTACCCCAGAATTGGGTACCAAACGTTTTTTATACAGCATCTATCGTGGCTTTGGCAAAACGCGAGCGTCGATCGGGTGTGTCGATATAAATAAAAATCGTATACAGTAATACTAATACAGTTATAAATAAAATTAAAAAAAACGACGCAAATCCCACAAAAAGAAATACATCTCCAACTTTCCACAGATCTATCACCCTGTCACGACCTTTTACCCCAGAATTGGGTACCAAACGTTTTTTATAGAGCATCTATCAAACGCCCGGGTGACCCACGCGTGACTTTACCGAAACGCGGGCGTCGATCGGGTGTGACGATCAGGGGGTGGTGAAGGAGGGTTGGGGGGGGGGGGTGGTTTGGTGTGTGAGAAATACATTTCGGACCACTTTGCACCGGTGTCCCCGGGGCTCTCGCGGTCCGTGGCGATTTTCGTCGTGCAAAAAAAAAAAAAAAAAAAAAAAACGAGTCCTCCCTCAACGTCGAGGACAAAATCTCGGGGCGCGCCAGGGTCTCGGTCGTTCGTGCAATACGCTCGTCGTGTACGACCAGCCTGTACGACGTCGTAATACAACCGAGTCCCGCGAGACGACGACGCGGGCGCGGCGAACCCGTCCGAGGAAGCCGGGACGGCGCACCGGGAGTTACGTGTCGTGTGGATGCTGCGTGCGAGCTCTCGGGCGTTTTATAGCGCCGCGCTCGCTCATGCGTCCTCGCGTCCTCTCCCTCGCGCTCTCGTCGCAGCTCCTCGACAACCCCCCCCCCCCCTCCTCCCCACCCCCCACCCCCCGCGGCCGCTCCCCCACGTCGGCCCATCCCCGCTCCGCGGCTCCGGCGGCTCGCGCGGTGGGGGATGGAAACGGCTCCTCGTATCTCGCCGGCCAGTCGACCCCGAGCGCTCGAACCTCGGAATTAACTGCGCGCCTCCTTCGTGCCCGATTATCATGTTTCCTCGCGGCTTCGAAAACCGCGCGTGATTTTTTTTTCGCGGCTTTCGAGATTTAAAAAAAGAATACGAAAATACAAAAATAAAAAAAACAACAAAACGAAAAAGAGGATATAAGAAATAAATATAAGTGATAAAAAATAATAATAATAATAATAATAATAAAGTGCTCGTCGTCATCCCTTCCGGCGATCAACGAATTTTCGCCCCTTTTTTTCGCGTCGCGTGACTCGCGACACGAAACTTCGCGAGGGGGGTGAAGGGGGTTGGGAGGGGGTGAGAAGAAACCACAGCCCTCGGGGTGCGCGAGCGGTTTGTAACGGTTACCGTGGGTGTTATGGGTTTCTGAGAAATTGTAGGGAATTATATGGTGATGGCTACGGCGGTGCGACGGGTGGTTTTTGCGATGATGATGACGAGTCGCGGACAGTTGTAACTTGTTCTCAGGTGTCCGAGTGAGATTTCGACGAGGAAAAAAAAAAAAGAACGGGGGCAAACCGCGCGCGCCGCGTGCGGATTGGATTTTGGTGCGCCGAGGAACCGCTGGGATTTACACACGGTGGAACAGTGGAAGGTGTGCGTGTCGTGTCAGACACGAGTATCGCATGGTCGACCGCACCGTGCGGTGCTGTTTGTCGGGCGCGAAGCGTCGGTGACCGAGGAACAACACCTGGAGATATAAAACAATTTGTAATTTGCACGGTGATTCGGTGAAACGAAGTTTTGGGTGTGGAAATTTTCGGCCGATTGAAAACGGCCATCGGCGTCAGTGATAAAAAAAAAAAGAAACTGGTGACTCGAATTAAAAAAAAGAGAAGAGGTGATATAAAATAATTCATTTAAATTGAAGAAGAACAAAGTTTTGGGTATAGAAATTTCTTCCGAAAAGGCTAACAGCCATCGGCGTCAGTGATAAAAAAAAAGAAACTGGTGACTCGAGTGAAAAAAAAGAGAAGAGGTGATATAAAATAATTCATTTAAATTGAAGAAGAACGAAGTTTTGGGTGTAGAAATTTCGTCCGGATGAAAACGGCTAACAGCCATCAGCGTCAGTGATTGAAAAAAAACTGGTGACTCAAATAAAAAAAATATATATAAAAAAAAACAAAAGGAGATATAAAATAATCGATTTAAATTAAAGAAGAACAAAGTTTTGGGTGTAGAAATTTCGTTCGATTAAAAACGTCTAACAGCCACCAGCATCAGTGATAAAAAAAACTGGTGACTCGAGTAAAAAAAAAGGAAAAGGAGATATAAAATAAATGATTTAAATTGAAGAAGAAGAACGTGATTTTAATACCACCCTTCGGAACGCCGAGCTTTCGGGGCCGCGAAAAAATTCGCCGAGTTCGAAATTTCGCTTCCGAGTTTGGCTCGTGTTTGTCGAAGCCCGAAAGCGAGAACCAATGACTAAGGTGCGAGGGGGCGAAAAAGAAGGCGCCGAGGGACGAGGTCGGTGGAAGCCAGTAGAAGCGACTCGTGTGTAGTCAGACGTGGATTCGAGTGTGAATTGACTTGGAGTGCGGGACTCGCGTGGGCTGGAGAGGCAGAGAGCTACTGCTGCTGCTTTCCAAACACTTGGCTGAGGGTCCGAGCGACGATTCGTCCGTCCCTCGAAAGTCCGAGCGACGGTTTCACCGGCCGTCGGGACTGGCTGCGGTGACAAACCTCGTATTCCATTCTACTATATATATTTTATATATATATATACAAAAATATATATTATATATTATATATATATATATATACTGATGACGGAAGTCACTGTGATGGAGATTCGAGGGTCAACCGGGCCAGGAGAAACAGGCTCGGCAACCGCGAGGCTCCTCGAGGATCCATCATCCGTCTGCCTCTACTTAAGTCATTCGGCCCCCTCATCTTGAGCCGCCACTCGGCGAAGGGCGAGGAGCCCGATCGACGGGCATTCAGGGACCACCGAGAGGAATGAGAGACTACGAAAAATGAAGGGTTTATTGTTCGCACTAGGTCTACTCTTCGCCGGTAAGTTCGTCGCGACCCTCGCGAACAGACTCTGAATTTTTATTTTATTTTATTTTTTCGTGAATCAAGGTTCCGGCGATTTTACGGGGTTTTATGGGGGGACACAAGCGTGACGGTTTCTGGATTTTTTTTTCCTCGTAATTTTGCGGTTTTGGTGCGGTTCAAATGTTATGTTAATTTGTGGGACGTTTGACGGAATATGGTGGATTTGGTAGGGCGAGAGGGCGATTTCATTCATGGGCGGCTGTAAAACCTTCGCGGGTTGCTTGAAACGAAATTTTTGTAGGCGGTTCAAGTAGGTCGGTCTGGTTTTTAGTAGAATGACTGGAAATTTGGGCGGAATGTTTACGAGAGTATTTTTAGATTAACCGTGAATTTTTTATTAGTTGGTATATTAGATTTTTTTATAATCGAAAACGTGATTTTTATTTTATAAATCGTGCCATTTTTGGAAACATTGGAAAAGTATCTCGGTGCAACTGAAACTGCTTTAATAATCATAAAAGCGATATTTTTTTGCACAACGTGCCATTTTTGTAAAAGTTGGTGATTTAAAAATATGTCGGTGCAACTGAAACTGGATTTACTTGGCTTAAAATGGCACAAAAATTGTTGAGTTCACGAATAGTGTTTGGTCGGAGTGCGAGCTGTCGTTTTATTAAATTGACGAGGTATAAACAGCACAAAATCTGAAGGCACAATATTATTTTTCGATTATTTCTATTGCGATGCATTACAAAATGCACTCCGAAATAAGAAAATTTGTATTTTCAGGAGATTTGTCATTTTTCTTAAAAAAAGAAAATTAGAAAACTGTTTTTTTTTACCGTCACAATTGTGTCCCTCTTAGTACTATTTGGTACTACAACATTTTTCATATTTAGTGTGTGTAATATTAATTTCCAGCAATTGTGTAAATCCGTTTACAAACAGAAACGCACTCGCCTTACTACACTCGGTTAGCGTTTATTCACGGGTTCCAATACTACGCGTTGTCCGTTCGTGAAATCCGATAGTGCGACAGTTCAACATTGCGATAATTCGATGAAACTTGATTCCGGAGTGAATGTGGCGCGATTAATTCTATTTATTGCAAGCCTACACTTCCTGCAATGTTGGTATCCGTTTACGCGATAAATTGTGACAGATTACGGAAGTTTGAGCGTTTCGCACCAGTCAAATCAGGGTTAAATAAATAAATACAGGTCTTTTTATGGTTTTCCGACGTTTTACGAATTATTCTTTGACTGCAGCGAGTGGCGATGTGAATTGCTAAATAAACTCAAATTATATACACGGTGCAATCCACAAATCGGGTGATCATTCAAAGCGACTAATTTATCAGAAAATTATCCAATCAAGAGCAATTTCAAAAAAACTGTTTTTGGTCAGTTGACTCTCGGGAATATCCAAATTTTTAAATCAATTTTAACGCGGTCTGATTTCCGTACTGCAAACGTTGCTCTTTGAAGTTACCGCCAGGATATTTCATTAATTAATGAATTAATCAATTTCCCAGTGGCTTTTCCGAAATTAGACCGAATATATCAGTTGAAGTTACTATAAACCCGTCGTTATTAATATTTCTCTCAACTTAAATGCACCTGCTGTAACAGACACCACTCTCAATTCCGTACATTATTTGAAAAGAACACGACTCGAGCTTTGAAATTCTTTTACATGCACAGTACAATTTTACGAGAGGCACTCGTCATTCCTGTAAGTGATTGGACGGTATGGAAAAAAGACAGATGAAATAAGAAAGCTATGAATTTAAATAAAACCATAGATATTACAATTTCGAATAACCAAATTTAACAAAGTATAAGTCGTAAATTATTTGAAAACATAAAAAATAAAAAATTCTCTAGGATTATTTAATTTTTTACGCGGTTCAATGTTAACATTGAAGCATTGGAAAACCGATGGCAGAGATTTAGTGCTAATTTTACATGAAACGCTCCGACCTTTTTAATGATAAATAAATAAATGCAACCGCTGCGCATATTGCTGCATTTTCACCACAAAAAAAAAATGAAACGTTGAACAGTCCAAAGGCCGCTGAGCTGTGCGAACGACTTATAGGATAAGCGCACATAAATTTGCATAAAATAATAAATATTACAATTCCGAATAATCAAATGTAATAAAGTATGATCCGTCAATTATTTGAAAATATAAAAAAATATATATAAAAAATCCTCTAGGATCATTTTATGTTTTACGCGATTCAATATTAACATTGAAGCATTGCAAAAATGATGACAGAGATTTAGCGATAATTTCACGCGAAACGCTCCGACCTCCTTAATTATAATTCATTTACAATTAATTATAAACAAATAAATGCAACGGCTCCGCATATTTCCGTATTTTCACCTCCAAAAAAAAAAAACGATGACAGAGATGTAGAACTAATTTCGTACGAAACGCTCCGGCCTCCTTAACTATAATTCACTTCTAATTAATTCATTTACAATTAATTATAAACAAATAAATGCAACGGCCGCGCATATTTCCGTATTTTCACCTAAAAAAAAAAAAAAACCATGACAGAGATTTAGAACTAATTTCGTACGAAACGCTCCGGCCTCCTTAACTATAATTCACTTATAATTAATTCATTTACGATTAATTATAAACAAATAAATGCAACGGCCGCGCATATTTCCGTATTTTCACCTCAAAAAAAAAAAAAAAAAAAAAAAAAAAAAAATGAAACGTTGAACAGTCCAAGGGCCGGCGAGGTGCACGAACGACGATGACAATCAGGAGGACTTCGAGCTCGAGCCGCTCGATCGTGGACCGTACTTCGATGTCTCGGCGTCCCGCAACGTGACGGCTCTGGTCGGCATCACCGCGGCGCTGAATTGTCGCGTACGGAACTTGGGCGATCGCACGGTAGGTGTACAGGCGGGCCGGAAACAAGAGATCCTTATACTTTGAGCAAACGTGACATTTTGCTGTTGCCTCGATGGCGAAGCTCTGTGTAAACGCGAGAATGTGATCGAGTGGGATGGGCGAGTGAAGCTGCGAGTGAAATTGTTAGATCGAAAGGGATGAAAGGAAGCTTTGGGCAGACGGAGACAGCGCATATCTGGCGAAAGAGCGAGAGAGAGAGAAAAGGGTGGGGGGTGGGGAGAGAAAAAGTGAGCGAGTGGATGAAGAGCGAGGGACGAAGAGTCGACGTAAAACCCGAGTACCAGATAGACTTTCGAGCACATTTCGAGATTACGATTTTTATCCCCGTCGGGTTCGATACTATTTTACGTCGACCGACAACGTAAGCCTGACGCAAATCTTACGTGACCGAGTGGAGATAATTTTTACGATATTATTTTTTAATTTCGGGAACCGAGCAATTATTATATCGTAATCGGACATGTGAATAATATTCGAAATTCCCTTTTTAGAGAGAATTATTATTTCGTGATTCGCTAAATGTTATCGAGTTATTAATATTAAACATTTCAAAACAATACTCGATAATAATAATTATTATGTTTTATCGCCTTTAGAGTGAGTGGTTCCTTTTCCGACTATCTGCCGAACATATTAAATTATAAAATGATTCTCTTTTGTCGGCAATAATCGAATGTTCGGAGATTCGGAAACAAAAGCGATTAACCCTTTGAAGCATGATGGGTCGTTTACGACCTACCTTTTTGTTCGCCGTTTTTAATGATTCGAAAATATTATTTTACAGAATTATTGCGTAATGATGCGTTAGTTAATTGTGATCAAGTTATTAATATTGAAAAAATATTGGAACACACCGTAATTTTCACTAAAACGCAACTTTTCCTGGTTTTCACCGTAAAAAGTTCGGCGTACACCGTAAAATATCCATTTGATTTTTAGGAATGTACAGAATTAGTACCCAAACATCAGCAATTTTTGCTAATCTTTACTAATCAAATTTTGTTATTATCTTTACTATCAATTTTTATTATTATCTTTACTATCAATTTTTATTATTATCTTTACTAACAATTTTTATTATTATCGTTACTATCAAATTACTAATGAATTTTTATTAATCTTTACTAACCAAAAAACAATTATTATTCATCTTTTTTCTTCGTGAATATTTCAAAGGTTTAACCCGGTCACCCCGGATCAAGTTTACCGTAGTAATTCACCACAGAATTCCACAATACTGTGACCTGAGAAGGGTCAAAAAGTTCACAAAGTTAAAAAAAGTCGATTCCTCTATTCCCGGTGAGTTACAGTCGATCCCGGGATGTTTTATTGTATCCGCAGTAAAAGGAAAAGAGTTTCATTAGCTTAAAATGGAATAAGAACATCGTTACGTGTGCTAATTCTGACCTCTGACGTGCGCTCGTCCGCTTCGGGACAGCCTGCGAGAGCGGCGCAGGTCGGAATCCGCGGAATCGCGATAAACTTTACGGCCGGGAGATAAACTTTATCGTCAGTTTGGTCAAAAGGGTTGGCGGACGAAGAGAAAGGGTGGAGTGGATGGTGAAACTGCGGTGGAAGACGAGACGAGGAGGGGAACACGAGGGGGTCGACCGAGCGTGGAAACTGGATTTTTCAGTAACGGTGATCAATTCCGGCGTCGATCAACATCGACCGCGGCCCCTGGAGTCGAATCTCGTCGTAACGGACGTGGAGGCCGCCCGGAAATTCGAGTGACCGGCGGTGGAACGAACCCGTGGAGCGCGAGGAACGAAGTTTATGCGAGAACGATAAACTTCATCAGCCAGGGCGCGGTGGAAGGAGGGACACATAGTCGTTGAGCTCACCGTGTTTGCGAGCCCGAGACTATATCCTCCTTTTTTCGCCGATGCGATTTTCTCACGCCCTCCGCAATTAACTACACTGAGAGCAATATATGCGTTTTGTTGGAATCAAGTTAAGTTAGTGCTTGCGACCAATATTTGTTTCGCATAAATTCGAGGAATATGAGAGAGAATTGCGAACACTTCTCGATGGTATAAAATTATGAAAAAAATCACGCACATTAAAGGTACTGAAGCGATTAATGTTGGATACTAATAATTCGAAAATGTTATTAAAAATTGATTAAAACATTAATTGTTTAACAAATATTTCTATGATCCAAGTTTTTTTTTCATGAAAATGATTCCTTCGTTTTTTTTTAATGCGTATGAATTTTTTCGGATTTTAGAGTTCACTTTGAATTCTCACATATTTTCCCCATAAAAAAGGCGCAAAATTCAAAGTGAACTCTGAAATCTGAAAAAATTCATACGTATTCAGAAAAACGAAGGAATCATTTTCATGAAAAAAAAAATTGGGTCCTCGAAACATTTGTTCAACAATTTTTTTTTTTTTCGTCAATAACATTTTCGAAATATTATTATGCAAATTTAATCTTTTTGGTACCTTTAATGTGCATGAATTCTTTCACATTTTTATACCATCAAGAAGTGTTTGCAATTCTCTCTCATATTCCTCGAATTTATGCGAAATTAATATTGGTTGCAAGGACTGCCTTAAGGTCATCGAGTCAGTCAAAAAACGTTTATTTTTATTATAAGAGCTACTTTTATTCCTTACCAATAAAAAAATGTCTAATAATTCTATTTTATTAGGATCACAGCGAAGGATTTTTTTTATCAGTTTTATCAATGGAAGTGACCGGTTGGGTCAACCGGTCGCTTCAAACCAGAAATATGGGTTTTTCAGTCTGCGCGTAGTCCGGAGAAAACCAATTGTTTCTCACTGTATAGGATGTGAGATGTCCCGCACCCCCATTGTATGTATCCCGCGGTGGGCACCAATTTCGTAATTGGTCGACGGCCGAGGGCACCAATTTTGTAAATCATTGTTCTTTGGTCTAACTTCGGGGCTCGAAACAGACGGTCGGCCCAGAAAAAAATATCAATGGAGTGATAATAACATTTTCACTGTGGTAGCTGCGCAAATTGACTGTGGTAACTGACAATTTTGCTGTAACTGAAAATTTTGCTGCGACAAAAAAAAATTCGTTAATACAACAATTGATTTGTTATCACCCCGTGATTATTTTTCTCCGTGAAAAAAAAGGAAAAAAATCGTTAACACAAGAATTGATTTGTTATCAATCCCTCATTATTTTTCTCCATGAAACAAAAAATCGTTAATACAATAATTAATTTTTTATCACTTCCTGATTATTTTGCTCCGAGAAAAAAAAATTCATTAATACAACAATTGATTTGTTATCACTCCCTGATTATTTTCCTCCGTGGAAAAAAAAATTCGTTAATACAACAATTGATTTGTTATCATCCCCTGATTACAAAAAAAGGAACGCTCGATTCTCCGCGGTATTCCGTCTGTTTCTCTTTCCTGTCGTGTCGCTGGCAGAAGGTCGACTGTTGCGTTTTATTCCCGAGACAAAAAACCGGTGAATATATCTCGCTACACAGCGATATACTTAAGGGACCTTCGCCTGTTCGAGCGGCTTCCCCGCCGTTTTAGGATCGAGTTATTTCTGCGACTTGCTGATGCTTGTCGAGCGAATGGAATATTTATGTACAACCGGAGCTTCGCCTCTGTAAAAATATCGAGGCTGCCACGATACCTGCCGAGCCAATAGCAAAAAGACACACAAATGCGCGAGATCGTGAGAAATCATTCAGATGGTTAGTCGTAATCGTAAAAATACGAGAGACGGCAGCGGCGGCAAAGGACGAGAAAGTGCAGCGCGTTATATATATCTGTACACGATGCGCCGCCGAGTTTTCGTTCGGCTGCACTCGAACCTGGAAAATACAACGTAAGTAGAGAAAAATTGGAACATCCCTTTGAGAAACGAATATTTTATCTATATTCCAGCGGCTCAGTCCGATATAAGTCCGCGTCTTATTTCAAACGATATTTCCGCCCGCGTCTAAAAGGATTGACCCAGTTATTAGAAATTCTTTAGCCAAACGTAGGATATTCCCGTTTCTATCGACACTTCGACGAGTTTCATTCGTTCCCCCGACGAGTGAAACTTCGGCTAAGACTCTTTGCCGAGCGGCTTAAGTCAGCAAAAACAACCGTGGAGATTCAGCGGTTTTTTTTTCTCTCTCTCTGTTTTTTTTTTATTAAGAAATTTGCAACGTTCGCGACCCGTGACGAAAAATTCACGCGAGATTTTTTAACCTCACGGAAAATAGAACGAGGTAAGCACGTCTGTAATGGTAGCTAGAAATTGTTTAATCCGTTGAAGTCGCTCGTCGCGAGACGGAAAAATTCTATCAGCACCGCGATTAAGATGATAAATAAATCGTCGAGATTTTTCGCGTTCGTGCTGCGAGGGACTCGCGTTACTTACGAATCTTTGATTCAATTAAAAATCTCATTTATCGATCATCTGGAACGACTGGAAATTTGGACAGAATGTTTACACCAAAATTATGTTAGATTAATCGTAAATTTTCTTTTAATTTTTTTTATAATCAAAAACGCAATATTTTTTTAAGTCTTGCCATTTCTATAAAATTTCATATCTATATAATTTCATATCTATTTAATTTCATATAATTTCATATAATTGCATATCTATATAATTTCATATCTATTTAATTTCATATAATTTCATATAATTGCATATCTATATAATTTCATATAATTTCATATATTTTAATATCTATATAACTTCATATAATTTCATATATTTTAATATCTATATAACTTCATATAATTTCATATACATCTGCAAAACTATAAATTATTTAACCCGCTGAATCCGCTCGTCGCAAGCGCGTCAAAGCCGGAAGACGGAAAATTCGATCAGCACCGCGATTAATACGACTAAAAAAATCGCCGCGAGATTTCTCGCGCTCTCTCTCTACGAGGTACTCGCGTTATGTACGAATCGCCGGAGATCTTTTCGTGCGGCGCGAGATTATTCAATTAAAAATCTCATTTATTGAATCAAGAATGCCACAAGTAGTTGGCGAGGAGTTAGCGTGCCCACTGCCGGTATGGCTCACGCGGCGCGCGCTAAGACTTCCCGCGGTCGTTAAAACGGGCGCGATAATCGCCGAGAGAAGTTTCCGTGACGTGAAGTTCCATCGCTCCGGGCCTGATGAAGCGAAATCGAATTCCCCATGGCGCGCTTTGCAGCGAGCGAGAAAGTCGACCGCGCGTTTCTCACTCGCAGTCGACGTTTCTGGCATTGCATTCGAAACGCGCCGCGAGAAACTGGAAACGAAAAGCGCAACTGCGCGAGCAGTTTCGCGTTGATAAAGAATTCATAGTCAGACGTCAAGCCTCGCGAGTGTTTCACGTCCCGCCGACTGCAGTCGCGTATTACACATCGGCTGCACAGCGAAACGTTACGAAGTGTGAATGTGCGATGTATGGAGGGCGGGCGTGACGAATGCTCGCCTACGAAACGACTTGATTGCTTTCGATCCGTACTCGGCGAAAAGTGCTGCATTTTTTCTTGTTTCCACGGGCCAACATTTTTATGACTTTGCGCGCGGCTCGGAAATGCCGGTGGAATTACCTGGGGCGCAAAATATATTGCACCACGAGTGGAAGTATAATTTTTTTTTAATAAAAGTAAAAGCAACGCAATCGAGGTTTGGTTTATTGATTCGTTCGTTCGATGTATCAGCGACTTTTTTAGAGTCGAATTTATGGTCCCAAGTTGGAACTCAAGTTGCAACTTCTTTTTTTTCAGTTTCAAACTGAAGCTCCTCACTCAAGTTTGAATCGAAATGATTTATTTAAATGATTTGTTTGTTTTTCTGAATAGGTATGAATTTTTTCGAATTTTGTCTGATTTTTAATTTTAACATGAAAAAAACGCAGTTTTCAAACATCACACAAAATATTGAAAAAATGTATACGTATTTAGAAAAATAAACGAACCATTTTCATTAAAAAAATAGGTTGCCGGGTAATTTGTTGAACAACTATTTATTTCAGGAATTTGTTAATAACATTCTTCAATTATTATTATGCTAAAATAATCTTTTCAGCATCTCCTATACGCTTGATTTTTTCAAATTTTTATCTCATCGAGAACTGTTCGTAATTCTGCTTCATTCTCGCTCGAACTTATGCGACGTTAGTTATACCTTAAGTTAGAAAATAAAAAACTTGCAAATTAAATTGTAAGTTGAGTTCAAACTTGGGACTAAAAATTCCGGACTCAGAGATAAATGTTTGAAGTTTCTATTTTGGATCAAACTTGTATCTTTTGCACGAAAGGAAATATTGAGAATGTACTGTGAAGGAAAAAATGAATTGTGTCACAACTGAGTTTGAAATTGATTTGATCGCGACTATAAATAGAATCGAATTACACTTTATTGCGATAAAAATAAATTCCTTTGCCGCGCATCTTCCGTAGCGTATTCCAGGCCCGAGCGCAATGTGTGGGTGGAACGATGATTTGAATAAATGAAGCTTATCCCCATCGTCCTATTGATTCGTTCGCTCGACAAGGTCTCGTCTCGCGGGCGGACGTATGATGAAGTACGACGTGATAGAGCGAAAGACGAGAACGGAGAAGCGTAAAGCAAATACGAATAGGAGATGAGTCGGGCTTTGCCGCGGCAGATCGTATCAATTGCCGACCGAGGTGTCGAGTAGATGCGGTCGTCACTAGTCAGACAGACGAGCTATTCGATTCGTCCTTTGTCGCACGAGTGTTTCACTGAATTCTCATTTGAATGCCGAGATTCGCGCGAATCGACAGAGCGAATTCCAATTTAGATACGAGCGACGACAAAAAAATGGATATTAGGATTAGGTCGATAAGGATTCAGCTCGAATTAACGAAATTGCCGAATAAAATTTGCGCTATTTGGTATAATGGAAACGTTGGGTCATTCGTGCTGAATGCTTCCTCTAAATTGCAGAAAAAGCCACGATTTAAAATCGGCCACGACGCAACCGGGCGATTTTTCCTTTCCTAGATTTAATTATTGTTATTGCATCGCCACTTTGACATTAATTTTCTTTTCACGGCGAAGACCTAAGCAATGAAGTTATCATTTTTATTGTTTGTATCTTTGAACCAGGCATTCGGAGAAAAATCTGGTATTGGTAACTATAAAGTGACAACTTTAAAGTGACAATTAGTTTGTATAGTTATAGCAACTACTTTTCAATTTACGGTTTCTATATCGCAGTTGTCATCTCACTACATTATAAAAGTATGTCACCGTCGCCGCTCTGTAGGATATATAGGACATTCCATGTCAAATGGGACTTCATACCTGTACTACCCCCACCTAACTTAACCTACCTAATTTAATCTTACCTATCTTAACCTTATCTAACTTAACCTTACCTATCTTAACCTTACCTAACTTAACCTTACCTATCTTAACCTTACCTAACTTAACCTTACCTAACTTAACCTTACCTAACTTAACCTTACCTAACTTAACCTTACCTAACCTAAGTTACCATAGCAACCATTTTCATTATTAGACCCGGTTAAGTTAAGTAGGGTTAGTTTAGGTAAGATTAAGTTAAGTAGTGTCAGGTTAGGTAGGGTTAATACTTATAACCTACTCGATTCCCGAAATAAATACAATAATTATAACAATCCCATGTCAAGTTGAACTGCAAAATAAATAACAGAACGCGATAATATATGAATAATTCATTCACCCAGAACCCCAACTAAACCTATCGGCTCGCGTTACTCCAGGGAATAAAATGGAATTAAAAGTGTCAACGACAAATGACTTAAAAAAAAAAAATTCGTGAACAATTTAAATAAGCGTTACATTCGGTGTCACGACTCAAAGGGTTGGCAAATTGCGCCGCGGGTGGGTGGAATAAATCGGCCATTCGGTGTATAATTTCAGCTCCTCGCTGTAATGCAAATATTGGATCTTTGTGGTTGATAATTAGCCGAAGAGTCAGTATATAATAGGGCGATTAAAGTGCTCGTCGACATTCGGCTCGGCGGGGTTCATCCCGCACGCGGTCGAATATAATGCCGCGGCACCGGTACAGCCGCCCGGTATTTCTGTGTGCAGCGCCCCGCGGAGTTGGAATATATTCGCCGCGGTCTATAGCGTAAAGTACATTTCGCCCGAAACGTAGTATCCGCTGCCAGAAACACACGCAATTCGGAGATATAAAGTAGGTTGCAGTATAATGGCCGCGGTACTTACTGTATAATAGCACTGTATTGTACCATTGTGCGGTACGTGTGCGAAATATAGAGCGGCAAGTTCACGGATTATTATGAATATACATATATACATACAGGGTGATCCAGAATCCCCGCATCAAACGTGTCCCGGAAGTCCGAAATGATCCCAGAAACGCGTGTGCAAAATTTGAGATTTTTATTCCCGGTACTTTTTTTAATGAGAGCCGATTTATGAGCCAATCTCAACTTTCTCTTACACGGAGAGAAGGATCTGACACTTTTTACCATATTTCTAGTAAAAAGTATTGTAAATTTCCGGTATAGGGGAGATATAACGCCATCTATCGAGAAGAACTAGAACGATGAGAATTTTTACCACGAAATATGGTAAAAAATATTATATATGTTATATATAAAAATTCTTATAGTTCTCGTACTGTTCGTCAGGTGGCGGCTATGGCTTTTCAATACCAGGCGTCTTGGTCATTTTTACTGCCGCGTCCGGTAAATTTTATCAGATCCTTCTCTCCGTGTAATTCGACCTCAACTTATCCTCAACTTTATCTCAACTTTCTTTCTCGTACACAAGTTGAGACTAAGTTGAGGGCGAATTAGGAGCGAGTTGAGAGTAAGTTGAGGAGGAACTTCCAAAATTGTGGAACGCATTCCTGGAACCATTTCGGACTTCTAGGACTCGTTCGGTGCGGGGATTCTGGATCACCCTGTATATTATCTGAGGAACGAGAGCGCGAAAGCTTCCATAACGAGCGGCTGTCTCGTGCTCCAGAAAAATAGAATAATATCGCACGCAATATACACGTGACGCTCGACGGTACCGCATCAACTCTGCACGTCTGTCACGACCGAGTGTTGCATGCACGGGGTGAAAATTACGTAACCTACCCCCTCCTCATCAACCCCCGTAAGAACAGCAACGTGAATAGAGTAGCCCAGTCGTTGACCAGAGCACGAGTAATTTGCCAGTTGTGTTATAATATTATGCTGCAGTTAAAATACACAGTGTTGATTACCGTTGTACCGGGGCTGCAGTGTATAGTTAATTAGGGGAGAAACTCGTATACTTGCCTCGTGAGACCCGCAATCGTTGCGGTGATAAGTTGAGTCGTAGTGTTTTGGCGCAGATGAAACACGAGTAAAGCTATTTGGTGGTTTAGTCTGTGCGATAACAGGGACGTTAGGGTGAATTAAAAATGAATATTGTTTCATCGCGCGATGAGGAATCTCGGGGGAAAAAAGGCTCGATTGGATGAACGAAGTGGTTGATTAAATATGCGTTAGCTGATTGATTGGTTAGAACAAGCAATAAATTATTAGTCAGCGTCGTCACACAGGTGAAAATATTAACGGGGTGACAAGGAAATTTTTGCTGGGGAGGGTAAAAATTTGATGCGGCAGCTAAACATTTTGCTGAAACAGCAAAAAATTGATTAGTACAGTAATCGATTTGTCATCACTCCCTGATTATTTTTTTGATTGCAAGTTTCATTTTAATGCGACCAATAACTCGGTTGGTGTGACAAATGACTTGATTGATTAACTAATTAATTGACTGCAGCACGTTTAATCGATCCTTTTTTCAGTGCATCATGAGACTCGCGATCGTAGCGGTGATAAGTTGAGTTGAGTTAGTTGAGTTAGGGTGAATATAAAGTGACTGTTGTTTCATAACGCTATGAACGATCACGGGAAAAAAAGGCCTGGTTAAAAATGCGCCAGCTGATTGATTGGTTACACCAACCAATAAGTTATTAGTCAGCACCGCCAAGTTCATTGTAATGCAACCAATAACTCGGCTGGCGTGACAAACGGCCTGATTGGTTTAACCAATTAATCGGTTGGAGCATATTTAACCAAGCGCTTGGTTGTTCCAACCAACCCGTGCAGAAATTTTCAATGGGTTCCAGCTGGTTACCCGCCGGGTTTCCAGCGCTCAGGTTGAGGTCCAGTACGATGTCCGTTCGGTTTCCCAAAGTGAAATGTAATGCTGGCGAACAGGATTCCTATCGCGATACCTGACTCTATCCGGACGTGGATCCGAAACGATCCGAAGCGGTTTTATCGGGATATCTGACAGGATCTGGAATTAGACCCGAATCGATTCCAAGCGGTTTTATGGGGATACCCGAGTGGATTCGGAAGTGGATCCGAAACGATCCGAAGCGGTTTTATCGGGATATCTGACAGGATCTGGAATTAGATCCGAATCGATCCCAAGTTGTTTTATGGGGATACCCGAGTGGATTCGGAAGTAGATCCGAAACGATCCGAAGCAGTTTTATCGGGACATCTGGCAGGATCTGGTATTAGATCCGAATCGATCCCAAGTTGTTTTATGGGGATACCCGAGTGGATTCGGAAGTGGATCCGAAACGATCCGAAGCGGTTTTATCGGGATATCTGACAGGATCTGAAATTAGATCCGAATCGATCCCAAGCAGTTTTATCGGGATACCCGGTGGATCCAGAAGTGGATCTGAATCGATTCCAAGCGGTTTTATCGGGATTCCCGACTGGATCCAGAAATGGATCCGAATCGAACCCAACCGATTCGTTTTGTGTCGTCTATTTTTATTTCCAAACCTGTGTCCATATGAATTCCTGCAAGAATCCCGTTTTTGTGAATCCCTGCAGTGTCCCTAACAGCACCTATTTCATTGATTCCGTCCCCAAATCTGCATCCGTCTGGATTCTCGAGAGAAATCCCGTTTTGGCGAACCCAAGTCAGGATCTCATTGGATTCTTGCAGGAAGTCCGGATTTGGGAAATCCTGATGAAATCCCGATCGGAATCGGGTCGTCCATTGGGACTCCACAAAAGGTTTTCTGCACGGGAAGCCTTTTTGTCCGTGAACCCTCGGTTTAATAATTTTTTTTTCTCATCAGAGTGTGCAAAATGAGCTTTTGCGGTTCCCACCACATGAGGATTCATTTCCAACTCGATTTTTCGATCATTTTCTTTGTCCCTCAGTCGCCAAATATTAATGACGAGACCGTTTGTGTGACATTGCAATTATTGGAGCCTGTAATCGGGTTGTGCCAATTTTTTTCTCGTGGCGCGGATATTGGTGTGCGGACCGGGTGGAACCGGAGCGAAGTGGATGAGAGCGAAACGGCGCGATGTGCCTCGTGGAAAAGCTCGCGTGGTCGGCGACGTGAAAAATACAGTGCGTAAAAAGCGGCTCATTCCCCTCAGCGCAATTTTTTGTTTCCCACCGTGTGTCCCGAATAAAAGTGAGTGGTTTGATAGCCCGGGGCGACCGTTCCATACAGCCACGCGCTTTGCTTTGCCGCTGCTGGTGGTGGTGGTGCCGCCGCTGCTGGGGCTTCTCATATTCGTTTCGTTATCAGCGGGTAGAATGGGATGGAAAGAGAGGGTATTTAACTCGTGAGCGTCGCGACTCAGAAACGCGCGCGGCGAAGCCGCGTTCAGCATCCACGAAGCTCGACGCTGTGGAGGAATCTCGCATTGATTAACCATACAAAGTGCGGCAATCTCAATTTTTAGTCGATGTGACGAATTTCGTATCTGCGGCAGGGTTGAAAAAATCATGGGGACGAAAAATTGACGTCTCATGGTGATTGCTGCTTTGCAGTTGGTATAAAAAAGATTCAATTCAATCTATATTTGGAGCCGGTTGATATTGAAAGCAAAGGCAGATTACTCCATTTTTAGTCAATGAAACATTAAATTTTATACCTGTGGTAGCATTAAAAAACGTTGCGTGGATTAAAAATGTATGGTTGTTGCTTTGCAGTTATCTTTAAATAAATTAGGGGGAAAATCCAGGTCTGATCCATTCCAAAAAAAGTAACCTCGATTTTAGTGAAGCGACGAAATTTCGAAATAACTGTGAATACACTTTTCTTTTTAAATAATTTATTTCCATGTATTTTTGCCCGAGCACAACGAATTCACTATTACTATGTTTCTATACGCAATAAATCTCACGAAAAAAATCTTTTTTAATTTTTTTTTATTGATATATATTCTTCAGTACGCCACTTGGCTTTCCAAGTCAACATTGGCTTGACAAAAAAAAATGTGTTATTTTCGATACTTTATTTATTCTTTGCATCAACCGAGTAAGCGCGTGACCCGCCCATATAAACATTGAAAACTGCAATCGGTACCAAAAAAAATGAAAATTGAATCTACTCGCGCAGCCTGGTTAATATATTTTATCTAAACACAGATTTTCCATCGCGACGCAGATGAACGAAATGAAAGCTCATCCACCTCTTTCGAAAATATTAATCGTACGAGTGGATTGAATTACAGCTTTCGACATTAACCGCGCCCGTCGCGTTACAACGATTGACATCAGAACGATGACAATGATTTGACGTTCCTTATATTCCATATTCGCGTCGGCAGTGGACCAACTGGTACTGGTGTATTATTCAATTTATTATTCGACTGGCGAAAAGTACGAGAGAAAAGCAAGAAGGTTGGGGGAAGGGGGGGGGGGGGGGGTTGAGAGCCAGATGGTCCGGGACGCCGAGGCGGCCGAAATTCTCCACGGGCTCCGTCTTGTAATTAGTATTCCGAAAAGGAAAGACACGGTGCTTAATAAGCAAGGGTCTAATACTCCAATCCGGGTCCACTGAGCCCTCCGTCCGAGCGCGGCATTATTACTGTAGGTACATATTTGATATATGACTTCCATAAATACATGTACGGCGCTCACATATATATATGTATTTCGCCGTGTACATAATATACCGCAGGCAAACTCATTGCCTCTAATTGCGAAAGTGATTCCACTCAGACGACACCGAGGCACCAAGAAGCGCTGCGAGAGACGATTAATGGTCGTCTTCGTCGCCCGCACTCTGCCCCCCCTCTCTCCCCCCACCACCTCGGCGTCGTTTCAGTGAAAATTTTCTTCGCGAATAAATTGCGCAAATCCATCTCGCACTCCCCGTTTCCGCCCGTCTCTGCCTTTATGTTATCTTGCTTCCATCGTCTTAGTCATATATGAACATGGAATATATACTATATGTACATAGAATATTTAATTCACTTCCTCCGTCGGTGAGGCTATCGTTTAAATTAAGATCCATTCGTGTACGGAAACGTGAGATCAATATTTATTTTCGTCTTATCGTTGGATGTTATATTCTTATTTTCGTCTTGCTGTTTGCATCGTCCGACAATAACTTTCTGAATGAACTTTTTGTCGGTAGTTTAAATGTCGAGAGGCTAAATGTGTCTTCGTGGCGATCAATGAATTTGTGGTTGGATGTTGAGCATCTTGAACGTTAATTTCGGCTTGGGCAAAATGACTGAAAACGTCGTGGAAAAATTATGTATTTCAGATATACGGAAAAATATAGTTCAAATATATAAAATATATTTTGTCCAAAATATTCGATATGTCTATACGAAACATACGCTATCAAAAAATATATCTAAGATATATACAAAATATATTGAAAATGTCTTTTTATAATATTGTCGTCGGGAAAGTTGCAATTCAATCAACTCGGAGCCGGTTGATATTTTATCCAAAGACAGATTACTCAATGCTTAGTCAATGCGACGAATTTTTATTTGTAGTTGCATTAAAAAAATCGAATATATTTATTTTCCATGGGCGGAAGGCTGCTTAGGTCGGACGTTGAGCATCTTGAACGTTAATTTCGGCTTAGGCAAAACGACTGAAAACGTCGTGGAAAAATATTGTATTTCAAATATATACGGAAAAATGTATTTAGAATATATAAAATATATTTTGTCCAAAATATTTGATATGTCTATACGAAATATACTCCAGCAAAAAATATATCTAAGATATATCCAAAATATATTGAAAATGTATGTTTATTATATTGTCGTCCGGAAATTTGAAATTCAATCTACTCGGAGCCGGCTGGAATTTCATCCAAAGACAGATTACTCAATGTTTAGTCAATGCGACGAATTTTTATCTGTAGCTGCATAAAAAAATCGAATATATTTCTTTTCCATGGGGGGAAGGCTGCTGAGGTCCCTCTGAAAAAAAGTTCAGTGTCGCAAGTTTAATAAGCAAAAATCTCCATTTCCTCGAAAGAATATTCAATCTTGCGAAACACACGCGCGTACTTTCCAATTTTCCTGAGGACGGCGAAGGAAGGGCGGTGCGAAGGGACCGGAGGCAGATGGAGAAATCGCCTCATCCACCCTGTGCTTTTTCCATATACCACTTTGGTCGCACGGCCCGCATGCCCGCGCGCAGTACGATTCATTATTTAATCTTCGTTCTGCTCTGAAGCATGAAATTGTTCGTCACTCACCCGGAGGTAAACCGTCACTCTCTTTTTCTCCCCGTCGCTCATTCGCCCGCCGCTCGCTCGCTTTGTGCCCGTTGAATAAGCCAAAACCCTCGGCTCGCCGGATGTGTCCGGCTCTCAAACTTCTTTCGACTCGGTGCCAACCCTCGTCCCTCCTTTTCTTCGTTTTGTTTTTTTTTTTTGTTGCAAGCCTCCATTCAGCTTCATAGAGCAAAAAATGGCTGTCACTTAGTCTCGAGATTGAGTTTATATGAATGTAAAATGGCGTTTCTATTACTCTGTCTCTTATTCCGTCTACCGTATAATTGGCCACATTTATTGTGGAATCATTAGCGAGCTTTCGATCCAAATTATATATATTATGGCCTCGTTGTAGGTACGACGTAATTGAAGAGATTTCCATGACGGGAGTCTTGTCACAAGAAAAAGGCATGAATTTTATCAAGGCATGAATTTTATCCTTATCCTGATGTCAGATTACAGCCAATCAGAACACGAATAAAATGACAAACGGGTTTGAGACGCAAAACCGCATTTTTTTGGATATTATCGTGACGTGAACTTTTTAAGGAAATTCTTTTTTTATCTGACTTTTATAAAAACCATTTTATGTATAAAATGATTGCCACTTATTCTTAAGATTGACTGCCACTTATTCGAGTTTACATGAATGTAAAATGTTCCCTCTTATTTTGTATATAAAATGGCTTTCACTTATTCTCGAGATTGAGTTTATATGAATGTAAAATTTCCTCTCTTATTTTATGTATAAAATGGCTGTCACTTATTCTCGAGATTGAGATTATATGAATGTAAAATATTCTCTCTTATTCCGTCCATCGTATAATTGCCGACATTTATTATGTTATAATTACTGAGCCCTCAATCTAAATTACATATTACTTCTTTATAAATTACTAGGCTAATCACACGAGCTGGCGCGCGTGCCTGAAAAACTTTTCGTCAAAATCGACCTCAGACATTTTTTTTTTTTAATATCGACTTTTAACCTATACCATCGTTCTCAAGTCGCAAATTCTACTCGATTCACATCGACTCAAATTCAAAATCGACCCCAATTTTTTTTCTTTTGAAAATATCGACTTGTAACCTATACCATTGTTCTCAAGTCGCATATGCTACCCCTAAAAACACTGGTTATTAACCTTTTTTAATCGATTTTGAAAAAAATATTTTTTTGGCGACGAATTTTTTTTTTTTTTTTCTGTCAAAAATCGTAGAACCGGCCCCGGGCCGAAAATCGCCAAAATCGACCCCAATTTTTTTTCTTTTGAAAATATCGACTTGTAACCTATACCATTGTTCTCAAGTCGCATATGCTACCCCTAAAAACACTGGTTATTAACCTTTTTTAATCGATTTTGAAAAAAATATTTTTTTGGCGACGAAATTTTTTTTTTTCTGTCAAAAATCGTAGAACCGGCCTCGGGCCGAAAATCGCCAAAATCGACCCCATTTTTTTTTCTTTTGAAAATATCGACTTGTAACCTATACCATTGTTCTCAAGTCGCATATGCTACCCCTAAAAACACTGGTTATTAACCTTTTTTAATCGGTTTTGAAAAAAATATTTTTTTGGCGACGAAATTTTTTTTTTTTCTGTCAAAAATCGTAGAACCGGCCCCGGACCGAAAATCGCCAAAATCGACCCCAATTTTTTTTCTTTTGAAAATATCGACTTGTAACCTATACCATTGTTCTCAAATCGCATATGCTACCCCTAAAAACACTGGTTATTAACCTTTTTTAATCGATTTTGAAAAAAATATTTTTTTGGCGACGAAATTTTTTTTTTTTCTGTCAAAAATCGTAGAACCGGCCCCGGGCCGAAAATCGCCAAAATCGACCCCAATTTTTTTTCTTTTGAAAATATCGACTTGTAACCTATACCATTGTTCTCAAGTCGCATATGCTACCCCTAAAAACACTGGTTATTAACCTTTTTTAATCGATTTTGAAAAAAATATTTTTTTGGCGACGAAATTTTTTTTTTTTCTGTCAAAAATCGTAGAACCGGCCCCGGGCCGAAAATCGCCAAAATCGACCCCAATTTTTTTTCTTTTGAAAATATCGACTTGTAACCTATACCATTGTTCTCAAGTCGCATATGCTACCCCTAAAAACACTGGTTATTAACCTTTTTTAATCGATTTTGAAAAAAATATTTTTTTGGCGACGAAATTTTTTTTTTTTTCTGTCAAAAATCGTAGAACCGGCCCCGGGCCGAAAATCGCCAAAATCGACCCCAATTTTTTTTCTTTTGAAAATATCGACTTGTAACCTATACCATTGTTCTCAAGTCGCATATGCTACCCCTAAAAACACTGGTTATTAACCTTTTTTAATCGATTTTGAAAAAAATATTTTTTTGGCGACGAAATTTTTTTTTTCTGTCAAAAATCGTAGAACCGGCCCCGGGCCGAAAATCGCCAAAATCGACCCCAATTTTTTTTCTTTTGAAAATATCGACTTGTAACCTATACCATTGTTTCCAAGTCGCATATGCTACCCCTGAAAACACTGGTTATTAACCTTTTTTAATCGATTTTGAAAAAAATATTTTTTTGGCGACATTTTTTTTTTCTGTCAAAAATCGTAGAACCGGCCCCAGGCCGAAAATCGCCAAAATCGACCTCGGAAATTTTTATTTCAAAATATCACCTATAATAGGTTAATCAATTTTGCGTTGCTGCGCTCTTATAAAGCTTTAAAAGGTTACGGGTGCTGTCCCCCCTGTCCTCTTATGAAATTTTTCAAATCTGACACCAAACTGATTATGTTTGTCACGGACTTTCCTGGCAACCAATCACAGCTCTAAAAGTTTGCTAACAATGCTTTCCGTTACTCATGAACTTAAAAAAAAAGGATATAAAGAGAATTTACATGAAGGCAACTTTGTCACAACAAACAGATTCAAGACATGAATTTTATCCTGATCCCGATGTCTTATCACAGTCAATCAGAGCACGAATAAAACGACAAACATGGGTTCGGGATATGCAAAACCCTATTCCGGAATATCATCGTGACGTGAACTTTTCAAGGGAGGAAAATATAGTCGAATTCGGCCACGATAAAATGACGTTTATCTCGTTATACCTTCAGCGTTTCTCAGTCCGAGCACGACAGGTGAAAATCCCCGGTAAAATAATCACGTTTCGCGGTCTATATCATCCTATTCGCGTCACACGGTTAAGCTCGTTAAATCGTCAAAATTTTCGATAAACCGCGTGGCGCACGGGCCATTTAATGTCCCAAAAAGCCCGAGCTTTTTCGGCCTAAAAGCGCAATTTCCTTTGAACCCGGCTATCACTTTTGTTCGCTTTCATCGCGTCGCCCCAATTTGCCAGCAATTATAATTGCTTTCCGATATACGTTATTCCCTCTGCGCGCCTTCGGACAATTCGCGCGCTGAACGGCTATATGTATTTTATTAATGTCCCATCGAGGACTGCGACGGTTGAAAACACCGGTACAACCCGAGTCGGAGGATCAAACGGGGAGTCCCGGTGCTCTCGGTGCGCACCGCGAGGACTTCTCGAGGGCTCTTCGCGCTCGCTACCTCGCTGCCTACCTACAGGATAAATACGACTTACCTCCTCGATTCCCACAAGCTGTAAGACTCTCCAGCCCGGAATAATCCCGATCAACGGCGCCGCCCGCCCGCTTTGCGGTTTTATATTTATCCGATACTCGATTTGCCCCTTTATCCCTTAGCGATCTTACGCTTTTCGCTGTTTCGAAGTCTCGCTCCATCGAAATTGCATATTTCACCGTGTAACGCGCGAAACGATCGAGCGCGCGCGCGCGCGGTTCCGGAACTTCGAACGATAATGGGTGAACGTAATAGTCCGCCGTAGACGCGAATCCGCGCGTTGCATGTCTTGGAATATTTCCACCTATTCTCTGCTCGAGACGAGTTATACACACGTGTGGCAAAATAGTTTATGCGTGTATGGGGCGTTCCATAGCAGATCGATCTGAGTCTGACCTGAATTCGGGTGATAGAAAGAGCTTGGACATTGATAATGTAGTGTCAGAAATTGTCATTTCTGACAACGGATATTTTAGAATTTTTTCAGATTTTTAAATTACGGACTTCGAGGATTTTGAAAAAAAAAAGTTAAGAAATTATACCGTGCTCAAATTTGGTTTTCTAAACCTGAAAAAAAAAAAATCCTGACTGCTGTAAGGAAAATCTTGACTTTTGAGTCAGAAGAATAGTGTAAAAAATCGTGAACCAAATCGTCGGAAAATATGTTTCAAAACTTATACCGTGCTTCATTTGGTTTCCAAAATCTTAAAAAAAAAATCTGACTGCTGTTAGGAAAATCTTGAATTTTTAAAAAAATTATACCGTGCGTTATTTGGTTTTCAAAGTCTAAAAAAACCCTGACTGCTGTCAGCAAAATCTTGACTTTTGAGTCAGAAGAATGGTATAAAAAATCGTGAACCAAATCGGCAGAAAATATGTTTAAAAAATTATACCGTGTTATCTGGTTTTCAAAATCTGAAAAAAAATCCTGACTGCTGTCAGGAAAATCTTGATATTTAAGTCAGAAGAATGGTACAAAAAATCGTGAACCAAATCGGCGAGGTCGAGGATCAAACCTAGGTCGATTTGGCCTGGAATGCCCGGTATGTCTCCAAGTAATGGGACGAGTTAAAGCTTCGCCTCCGTTGTGCCGCAGTTATTACCAACCGTAGGGGTACGCTGGGTGCGGGGTGTGCTCGGTAATGAGAATCGCTCCGCGAGCACATTCCAATTTCTAATCCCAATTCCCAAATCCCCTGTTTAAGTCACGAACGTTCGTGGAACCGTTCCGCGCGTTTATGTTTTATCCAATCGGCGGGGGGGTTCCGAGCACTCCGAGCTGTGCATATAGCCGTTCGACGTGCAATTTAATATAATCGGGTTAACATTTCGCAACGTATTGTAGAAGCCACCCCGAGCCCTCGTTCCATTTCGAGGTCGTGGGAGATCGCAGGCAACAACAATGCGCGCAATTTATTTTCAACGCGCCGTCGTTGGCAAATACAAACGCTCGCCGCTCGCGATCGCTTCTCTCGTTGCAATGTTTACACGTATAATATCGAATAATTAATCAAACATTAACCCGAGACGCCTATGTCGGGCTACGTCCTGCATCGTTTTGACACGAATTGTGGGTTTACTGCCATTTGGGGTGGGGAACTTTTAGCCAGTTCTATTTAACACACATTCGTGTTCTTTGCACTCTAAAAACCTAGCGAGCTGCAAGTGTGTTTTTTTTTTCTATCCTTTACATTGTAACGAGCTTTTACACATTTTAAACGTGTTGGTATTTAAATAGCAAATTATATGTGAAAGGAACACGCTTAAAGTCTGTAAAAACTCGTCACAATGTAAAATATAGGAGAAGCAACACACTTGCAACACGCTTGGTTTTGCAGCGTGTGCGCCACTTTGTACATCCAGTAGGGGAGACCAAGGCATGTTGGAACAAATGCCGACTAAAAATCACGACGACACGATGCGATTTTTTGTTCACTCTAAGGCTTTAATCACTGCTCGGAAATACGTCTTGCAGTGAAATGTATTACTCGATACCACGGATAGCCGGCGTCATGCAGGACGTTCAAAATCACACAGGATATGCCCAATCGATAATGGAAACGCAACATCCGTAGCAACATTACAAAATTATTAACGTAGAAAATAAAAAAATAAAAATAGATACCAAACAAAAAGTGTCCAAACATGTCTCAATTTCCCCTACAATGAGGACAGCACGTTTCACCAACTTGCATGATCAAATACGCTCCAAGCAACCAAATTGGTTGTGACATCCGATTAAAGTTTGATGTCCCTCAATGACGGTTCTTGGCCCAACCGATTTGGTCACCGAAGCTTACATCACTAATTACTTTTCCCGTCCGTTCTTGACGCGAGTCCAAAACGGTCAAAAACCGCTCAAAAGCTCCAAACGAAATCCATCGAATTCCGGGAATTAACACCAACCTCTTCGTCAACCAGCGACGAGAAGTCCGCGCTTTGAAGATTGCTTTCCAGTCGACTATACGCAACGTGTGTACACTGCAATTAGCGCAGTGCGATAAGCCAGCCCGGCGTATCCATCATGGGCTGGACGTCCAGATTAGTATCCGCGCAGGATTAAAAGGCGCGTTTCGAGCAAACTTCGTCGCTGCGCTCTGGGAGTTCCAGTTGCGAATTATCTTCCATCACGAGGTGCAAAACTATCGTCGTAAATAATATTATTTTTAACGTCGCGCCCTCGGTCACGCCGAGACTCTCGGTCACCCCAGTTTCCAAAGTCCCTTATAGCGGGCACTTCCGGCGTTATATGTAACGGCGCGCATGGAAGAATCGAGAGTTGTAAAATAAAATATGCTTCATACCCGAGCGTCAATCCAGCTGGTTTCTCGCCTGGCGGCTCCAGTTTCGCGCTGGGAGTTGTACGAAAACCCGAGGTCACCGCATCGATTTCCTCCGGTATCTCCTGCACATTCCGCGACAGACATGCAGGAATGTGGGAGAGGGATATATGCGGGCAGATATGAACTGCTTTGAGGGTCGATAAAAATTACTCGTTATAATATATTCATTGTAATGTCAACGACTATCGCCGCTGCCATTATCGTAACCGAGCAGGATAGGCATTATCGTCATTGCCGCGAGGCCGATGGGGGTTGAATCGAGGATTTCGCCAATGTGTCCCGACTTTTGTATTATTCGATACCACGAACAGCCGGAGCCACACAGGACGTTCAAAATTGCGCGGAATATTCCCAGTCGATCGTCGAACACAACGTCCTTCACAATACAGCAAATCACCAACGCAAAAAAAAAATACAAAAAAATTCCCAGCAAAAGTGTTTCGACATGCCTGGGTCTTTCCGTCAATAGCGAGAGTTCGTCACACCAACTTGCACACGGAAGGAAAAAAGTGGTGGAAAAATGCCAAACAAAAAAATATTTCGACATACCTCGGGCTCCCCTACAATTGAAGAGATCCCGTCACACCAACTTGCACACGGAACCACTTGGACGTCACAAACAACCGATCGGGTGTGACACCCAATCGGTTAGATGCGTCATCCAATAGTTGCGTTTCTCCCAGCCAATTCTGTCGCTCGGAGCGTATTTAACCACGCGCTTGGGTATGCCGACCAATTATTTATTTCCGTGCATGATCAAATACACTCAACGCAACGAAATTGGTTCTGACATCCAATTAGTTGGATGTTACCCAATAACGGTTTTGGTTTGTTGAGGTTTCGGTTAGGGTTAAGTTAGGTAGAGTTAAGTTAGGTAGGATTAAGTTCGGTAGGATTAAGTTAGGTAGGATTAAGTTCGGTAGGGTTAAGTTAGGTAGAGTTAAGTTAGGTAGTGTCAATTCGGTAGGGTTAAGATAGATAGAGTTAAGCTCGATAGAGTCAAGTTAGGTAAGGTTAAGTTAGGTAAGGTTAATTTAGGTAGGGTTAAGTTAGGTAGAGTTAAGTTAGTTAGGGTTAAGTTAGGTAAGGTTAATTTAGGTAGGGTTAAGTTAGGTAGAGTTAAGTTAGTTAGGGTTAAGTTAGGTAAGGTTAATTTAGATAAGGTTAAGTTAGGTAGGGTTAAGTTAGGTAGGGTTAAGTTAGTTAGGGGTAAATTAGGTAGGGTTAAGTTAGGTAGGGTTAACGTAGTTAGGGTTAAATTAGGTAGGGTTAAGTTAGGTAGGGTTAAGTTAGTTCGGGTTAAATTATTGAGGGTTAAATTAGGTAGGGTAAAGTCAGTCAATGACAGTTAGTTGGTCCATCCGATCTGCGGTTTGACATGCAGGAATGTGGGAGGGCTACATGCGGGCAGATATGAACTGCTTTGAGCGTCGATAAAAATTACTCGTTATAATATATTCATTGTAACGTCCACGACTATTGCCGCTGCCGTTATCGTAACCGGGCGGTATAGGCATTATCGTCATTGCCGCGCGCGGAGTAGACGCGGGGCGAACCGAGGATGTCCCGGGCGCAGACGGAGCGACGGAGCGAGGAAAAAAAGTCTTCCGTTGGAATAGCGAATGGCACGGTAAACGGAACGTTATGCGCGAACGGCCATTGAAAAGAGAGTGTTAGCGCGGGTCTCGAGAGCACCCGGCGACGCTAACAAAAGTAGAAAGTGTCTGCGAGGGGGATGAGTGCGCGGCGCACGGCTGCGAAATGCACGGTTGGCGCGCTCGGGGAGAGGGAGAGAGAGAGAGAGGGTGAGCTACGCGTGCGGCTCCCACGAAGTACGTAATTGGAGGGAAAATAGCTGGGGAGTATTTAGCGCCGGGTCTCGAACTAAACTGTGTCGGCACTCACGGGGTATTAAGTATGCTGGTCACAAAGCGGAATGAAGATTAAGCGACGTTACGTGCCGCTCCTGCTTCGGTTATATTCCCTGTGTGTTTTCACTCGTCCGAATTCTGTTCCTCTCTCTCTCTGTCTCTCTCTGCAATGCTTCGAGGTAAGCAAGGCTGTGACATAGGGAAACTGGCTATAACGAGAATTCATCAGCGGGGCTTAGGAGCTGCTGGCAAGCGGTATGCACCGAATATTCTGTGTTATTATATTTCTCCCGTGAAACTTTGGTACCGCGGTTATGACCAGAATCTCCTGAAATTAATTGAATTTCTGACGAAAGAAAAGTCTTGATCGGCTGATTGTGTTACGAGGGATTTTGTACAGGGAAAGTTGGCGTTTTTTCGCATAATTTTGTATTCAAATTTTGTATGATTTTTAAAATCATGTTTCTAAATCTTTTTTAGTTAAAAAAAAAATGTGTGGAAAGTCACGAACTTTTTTTTAGATTTTTATCCCACCGAGAAGTCTTCGAGATTTTCTCCGAAACTCACGTTTGGCTGGAAGAAGCTGTAGAATCTTAATGTGCCGATAAAATATTATATAACAGTAGTCGTAGGTCCCGTCAAACTTTGATACCGCGGTTATGACCAGAATCTCCTGAAATTAACCGAATTTCTGACTGAAGAAAAGTCTTGATTGGTTACCTGCGTTATGAGGGATTTCGTGTAGGGAAAGTTGGAATTTTTTCGCATATTTTTGTATTCAAATTTTGTATGATTTTTAAAATCATGTTTCTAAATCTTTTTTAGTTAAAAAAATGTGTGCAAAGTCACGAATTATTTTTAAAGATTTTTATCCCACCGAGAAGTCTTCGAGATTTTCTCCGAAACTCACGTTTGGCTGGAAGAAGCTGTAGAATCTTAATGTGTCCATAAAATATTATACAACAATAGTCGTAGGTACGAAAAAAAAATATTGCCTCTTGTGGTTGAAAGGACAATCGAGATTCCGCCATGTGAAAACACATTTACGTTGGGGATGAGTTATGATATCGTCATAACAGTGGCTGCTGTGGCACTATGGGAAATCCGTTGGAACTGTTACCGCAGCTTCGCTGGAATGCCTACCCGGCAGTACATTACAATTTCAGTTCGTCGAGTGTTAGCTGAAAGTCTTGGTTCGGCTGCTATATGCGCAGGGGACTCCGACTGTAGAAAATCGGTGTCCCCGTTGGGCTAACCCCCGGCGAAATTCTATTCCATCGTGACACACGTTTCGCCGTTAACCGCTAGTTGTCGCGTAATTGGATGGGACACATAATACAGGGAACATTCCGGTTGCCCCCTCGCTCAGCCACCATCGTCGCAGTCAAACCCCCGCCGTACACCGGACACGCGCAATCGCGCGGTTAGGTTATATCAATTGAAACGAGAAATTGAGTTTGTTGGGTGGAATTTTCGTCGGGGGGAACGGGGGTGCTCCGGAACGCGCTGAGCCAAACTTCAGGGTGGGCTCCATCAATACGGAGTTGAGCCTCCTATAAACGCTCGGATAATAATCATCCAAGCATATTCACTAGCAATATCCTAATACGTATATACCAATTCATATGTATATTCGTATCTAATACATATGTATGTATATCGTGTGTTCGAATGCACCTCACTCGACCAAATATTAACCAGCATCTGGACCTCCCCGATTGCGATGTCATTTTATTTATGCAGCATCTGTTGTGCTGGGTGTGGGATGATTTTTCGTAGGTTTTTTTACGCCACGTTTTATTTTTTGTGTGCGCATAAAATAATTGTTTGAAACAACATTTTTCAAACATAGTTTTTCATACTATGTAATAAACCAGATATTTTTTTATGAAAAGATATTCAGGATGTTTATTAATTAAAATGAATTAAAATGTCTTAAGAATCCATAGGTCTTGAAGATTTCTGCTATTTTCAATAAAAATGTGTAAACAAATATTGTTTTAGCGATCACATTTGCTGTAGATTAATTGCTGGGATTTTGTTTAGTTAGTATTTTAAAAGATCCATATCGCTGATTCCAACTTCATCATCAGTTTTTATAAATTATTTTGTAACTTTGGTTAAAGTACTGACACAAAAATCCCTACAAACAAAAATCGTTAAAACAAGAACGGTATACATGGGTCACACGTACCCACAGCAAACCGGAATTTTACAGCTTTAAAGAAAAAAATGTGTACCGTTCTGGGGTTAAGCTAACTAAACATTCACTTGTTTCGAATTGGTTTCCAATATGCAATCAATCTGTTTCCTCGGTATATCGAAAAGGAATAAAATAAATGCTTGTAGTTTCAGTATAACAAGTGCTACCCACCCACGAAATTGCAACCCGATCGGAGTGGTTGAGGTATATACAGTCTATGGTTGATATTTCATGGTATATTCCATACACACGAATTCACTCGGGCGTAGGAAAAGCGTATTTCGCCAGTGCGCTTGTTTACTCAAGGCATATATAAATTACGAAATCGTAGAGGTACGTATTTGACTATTCGTCATAGGTAAGCATCGTTAACGAGGCAGCGTGTTATTACTCGTGAAATGTGCCGCGAATTGTAGATGTGCATAATGCTAACAGCGTTGGCGGAGTCACGCGAACATCGATCATCTTCAAGCGTCTGTCTCAAGTAAATAATCGTAATATTGACAGTAATAATTACTGTAAAATTATGGTTATTGTTTATCAGCAGGCGAATAAATGATTAAATTGTAGTTTGTATACAAAAGGAGGGCCGAAAGTTGGTGGTTACGAAAAGTCCGAGGTTCGCCGCTCGAGCGACGCGAGGGCAGCAATCACACATCGCCAATTGTGGTCGACGTTGCATACACCATATGTTTTGTAATGAGTGCATAAATCATTGGGCTTGGCGCGGTTGTTCTGCGGGTCGGATGGGGACGGCGAACGCAGTCAGCTTTAAGGGGGCTGAATCGGTCAGGGATTGTAGGGATTTTTTTTAATGATTTTTGAACCCACGTTACAGAATAATTTGTAAAAAGTGAAAATAACGGTGGCATTAGAAACATATAGATCTGGTAAAGTATAATAAATTGAAAAAAAAAAAGAAATCCCTACAGTCAATCTATAGGAAATGTGATTGCGAAGAGATTTGAGCCTAGCGGAGGCCAATCCAGTTTGGCTTTCTCTGCACTATGCACAGAATGAAAAATCCATGTTTCTAGTTTCGAAGCAACCGGTTGACCCAACCGGTGAGTCCAGTGACAACAAAAATCTTCCGCTGTGAATCCTAAAAGAATAGAATTATTTCAAATCGTTTCATCGGTGAGAAAAAGTTGCCCTTATAACAAAAATACCATTTTTTGACTGATCCTTTGACTGATTTTCGCCCCGCAAAACAGGGACGAGAGTGAACAACATTATCGCCCAAGGGAGAAAAGTGAAACCACTTCGAACCGCTCAACGTATCTTTTCGACACTACCGCGAAATTGGCCATCACTTAAAAAATAAAATTCACAAAGACGTCACGAGAGACGTCACAAGAGAAAAATTCCGCATCATATAAATATCAATACGACGTCGACGTCGCCGTCGAGTGAATTAATTCCGAGCGAGGCCGCCGCGCTGCATTAGGACCAAACGTATTAATATAGCGGAGAGCGAGTAATTGGCGGTTTGCGGCAAAGGAAGCTGCGAAGCAGTGCGGCTTTACCGAATAATATTGCAGTAGCTCTGCAGCGGCGGCATCCGTTTTCATGATTATACTTATATATACGTTTGATATCTTTATAAGCGCGCAAGGGCAACGCGAGGAGTGCTGAACCGGAGAGAAATAATTCAGGAAAATATCATAACGAGGAGTGAGGACGCCCCGGATCGTCTGCGGACTAATGACTCTCTCGTTATCTCGCTCGTTACACAAAGCAAGAAATATATCTGACAGTAATTGCTATATTATGCGAATAAATTCTTGTGCGACGGACTTTCCCCCCCCCCCCCCCCCCCCCCCGCGGTATCCACGTGTAGCCATGTCAAATCATCGCGAAGCTTTTTCGTACCCTTTCTTTCTCTCAGTTTGTTCAACGTCACGGCCGAAGCAACGCGGAGAGAGAGCGGAAGAAAATTGTGGAATAAAATTACCAAGCTCGTAAAGCACATTGATAAATAATTTCGCGGCGATGCTAATAGCGGGAATAAATCGAATCAACTGTCTGCCGGGTTAATTTTAACTCCTCGTGCGGTTATTATAACGCGAAGGTGAAATGCTCGCCGCTATTTGCAGCCGCAGTAAACACGGAATTGTGAGAATTTACTACACGATTAGTAGTCCACTTTACTATTCACCGCGGTTCGTGTACATCACGGTTAAGATCTTCGTGCTGCGTTTCATTCATCATTTTTGACCTGTATTATTTTAGTAACTCGCCTAAGAAATGGCATCCACATGTTTGGCCTGATGCTTTAAATGTCCCACATTTTCCCACTATTTTATGTAATTTTGTGAAGCAATTTTGAACTGCATCTTAATTGCATCCCCAGAATTTATTCGAGGTCCTATTTTAATTCTCCCATTATATAGCGAAAAATACCACCATGAAGATGACGAAGATGAGGTCGCTGATTCTGTCACACGATATTCGTCTTTATCTCAAGGCAGTCGAGACACAAAAAACATATTATTCTCGTCATGTTTTAGGAATTTTCGCCCCGTTCCAACTTGCCCCAAGTCCATTCCAACTTGTCCCATTATGAGTCAAGTCGGGACCCATAGCAGACTTTTGTATACCTCGATACCCCAAATAGCCGGAGCCATACAAGACTGATCAGGGAACATAGGGTAGAAGTACCATTTGTGGCCACTGTACCGTTTGTGCCCATTTTCACTGTAATTAATTAAAAATATTTATTTATCCATATTCAAAAGCTGATACCTAGAAAGTATTTTTTTTTATTTAACAACATAAACAATTAAATCCTTTTAAACTTGGTGGCCATAGTTGGACCAAAGGTGGCCAAAAACGGTACTTCTGTCCTAACCTCCGTAACAAAATTGCAAATCATCGACGTTAAAAAAAAAACACCCAAACAAAAAATCATCCGACAAGCTCCGACAAGACAAAAATTATCGGTCTTCGTCCACACACATCGAGTGAGCTGCGCCTGCCAGCAGTTTCCACATTTCCCTCAGTATGCACGACACACCCCGTACACCACGGGTGCATTAAGGTACAGCCACGTAGATCGGAGTTTCCGGGGCTCCGAGTTGTACGGCGTATACGGTATGATTGAATAATTGATTAAGGAAAGCACGAAGCGTGGAGACCGCAACGCACCCCAGCCTCGATATTATCGATGCTGAGCGACTGTGAGGGTGCAGGGGGTGGTAGGGGGTTGAGGGTGAGGGGGGCGTAACTGGTGTGTTACTTGCCCGATGGTCCCGCGCGTTCCGTTATACCAGCGTGCATTAACTACAAACAACCCGGCAGTGGTATACGCGAATTAATATGGTACAAGGGTTTGCTCGATCGGCACTTGACAGCGTTGGTATAAGCCCAAGTGGACAAGGGCAAGCACGAACCGACAGCCACCCACACACGGCTATATGGCCAATTACACCGTGGGCGTGTGGCTGAGCGCACCCTGCGGGGTATTGCCGGACCATCGTCGCGCTGGGCCGCGCAGTAGAAACAGCCTCGACTGGATCAGACGACAATAGAGAGACGCGCGTGACGTCGTCTGATGATGCGGGGCCGTTGATTGATTCCCGAGCTAATCACGCCCGACACCCCCGAGAAGTGGGCGACACACGCCTTGGCACACTTCGAGATCGCTGGAAAATTTCGATTAGGCGCGGTTATGACGTGTGGTACACTTTTTTTTTGCGAATTTTTTATTCTTGCTTGTTTATCGTTCGGAGTTTGGAATCCTGATTGCTTGAAGACATTTTTACGGTACGATTTGTTTTGTTGATTTCATAACGATAATGTGGAGTGGTTAGAAAATAACGAGTGGATTGTTGAATAGTAGAAAAATACCTTATTTTTAGGTAACTTTTACATCAGGTAAAATACCTCATTTTTAGGCGAACTTTTGGTCTTCGCTTGTTTATTGTTTGGAGTTGTTAATCCTCATTGCTGCAAGAAATTTTTACGGTACGATTTGTTTTGTTGGTATTATTTAATCATTATAATGGGCAGTGGTTAGAAAATGACGTGTGGATTGTTGAATAGTAGCAAAACACCTCATTTTTAGTAAACAGTTGGTAGTAATTGTGAAAATAATGGGAGAGCACGATCCTTCATTGGTTTCGTATGCGTCAATCACGTTTCTCTATTTTCATAGGAGAAACACTGTGACATTTTATTGAGAATAAATATTTTTCGTAGCCTTTAAAAATTATACACGTTATGTTACAATCGCTCTGTGTTGTTGTTGTTAAATAATAATCACAAAACCAATTATATCGTCAACTTTATTTTCTCAAATATTTAGGGTTTCACAACTCTGTTATCGTTCAATGCTTTTTGAATTCATGAGACAGGTTGAAAAAGTACCTATTATAAAAAGTACCAGGTTTAAATCAGGTTTAAAAAGTATAACTATTTTCAATCATTTTCGATATATTTTTATAAACTTCTTTTTCCACTGTATCGCTTTTAGAATTTTTTTTGTTCACAAATAAATTGGCATCGACTACGGAAATTGAAGACGATTATGTGGTGCATATAAGTTATAGCGAAAAATCCACTGCAATGTGGCTTGTCGTTTCTTCTCGTATTCCACCAATTTTCAGTGCCAAAAATCTTGATTGTACACATCGCCGATTTTTATCTTCGCCGAAGAAACCTTGGAATGCTGCCCTGCAAAGGGTTAATTAATGCCCTCATAAATCGGCGAAAGAGGTTCTCGTTTATTTCCGGGAAAATTGCGGAGACGAAGGGAACGGGGTCATATTGAAGCAATTAATTGAGTGGAAGCCGGGAGCCAGCTAGCCCAGTTAAGATCGGTACGACGATTGGTTGAAGGTTTTTGCGCGAAGCCCAGAAACCCTGCCGGTTAAAATCTCCAGCTGGGAATATCGCTTCGCTCGATTTTTCTCTTTGACAAGCGAACGCGACGTTTCAGCACAACGACACAGATCGCATTCGATGAGGCGTAACCGGTTTTTCCGTTTGCTCATTAACGCGAATCGCAACGAGCGAGCTCAAAGGCTTCGACACGGAGCTGGGTGCCGAGGGTCGCATTGAACGCGGCGCTCATCCATCTGCGGATAACGAGTGAGCATCGGGAGCGCCGATACTGCAGCGAAACTCGGCGAAATTAATTAAAGAAGTAATTTTCCTCGTTTTTTTTTCTCTCTCTCTTTTTTTTTTAAATACGTCTGGAAATTGGAATAACCGTGCACGTTGCGTAACCGACTCGACGAACGCGCGAGCGTGGCGAGCATATCGAGCTTGCAAACACGCTCTGTGCGCGACTCAGCAATAAACGAAATTATACTGGTAACGCGGGTTCGCCTATGCGGCAGAGATACCGCGGATTAAGCGTAAATTATTTAACTCGTGTGACATTTTGCCCGACTCGAATGCGAGCGAATACGACGATCAAAATGGATAAGAGAATGCGGTACATGCACTATATGCATGCGTGGATATATGTGTATATATTATATAAATATACAGGGTGTCCCATTTTAATCTTACATATAAAATAGGGCTCATATCGAAAAATGAGTCCTATGAAAGTTGTAGGGTTTGAAGGGGGACGCCTGAAAAAAATTAGTTTTTGAATCGAAATTTCAAAATCGCGGCGTTAAGGAGGCTGACATGTTTTTTTTTTCAATGGAAATACAGTTTTTTTTGGACCAAAAAAAATGGTTAGATCGAAACTAACAACTTTTGTAGGAATATTTTTTTCGATAGAGGCCATATTTTTATTTTTATTTTTATTTTTTTTGCCTTCAACGATTTGTTTAGTCATAGGATGTTAAAGTATTTAACATGATGAATGGTGGGATCTTTGGACAATTTGACAAGAGTTCAAAGTAGACTTACAAGGAGGCTTTGGAGTCATAAAATACACATGCACAAATGGGATGTTAAAGGCGTTACCTTCTCATGGTACATCCTGGGTGACGCTAAAAAAGTAAAAAAATCATAAAAATATGGCCTGTATCGAAAAAATGTTCCTACAAAAGTTGTTAGTTTCGATCTAATAATTTTTTTGGTCCGAAAAAAAAAACCATATTTTCATTGAAAAAAAAAAAAACATGTCAGCCTCCTTAACGCCGCCATTTTGAAATTTCGATTGAGCAACTAATTTTTTTCAGACGTTCCCCTTCATACCCTACAACTTTCATAGGACTCATTTTTCGATCGTTGCCCTATTTTTCGAAACAAATCAGCTGTAAGATTAAAATGCGACACCCTGTATATCATATAAATATACATGTACATATATGTATTTACGTGTGGTCGTTCTACTCTCGAGAAATATTTACCGGCGCCAGAGAAATAGGACTTTATACGGCACGAGTATTCGGCGAAGCGGTCGCAGTGGTGTTTTCAGTGGAAACGGTCGGTGTGCGGTCAGACGGTCCGTCTCGAGCTAACGGCGCGGAATGGACGCAGTGGAAGTAGTCCGTACGAGTCAGACGTAATCCAGCCGCAATAACGGGTAGCGTGATCGAACGTAATCCGGCACTTGTTTCGAGCTGCCAAGAAGCAAGAGGCAACGAAAAAAAAAAACAAAGAAAAAAAACACGCGGCAAAAAGTAAAACGAATCCCACGTAATTAGACGGGGGGTGAGATATAATGGGGGAACACGAGGGTTCTCGGTAGAACGAAACTTGTCGCGTCGGGGCCGAAGGATGGGTGGGACTTATTCGACGAAGGAAGGAAAAAGCTCAGCTCTCGTTTGCTCTATTTCGTTCTTTCGTCGAGAAACGGGGGGGAAACTGCGATATCCAATCCGAGAACGGGCGCCTTTCAGGAGCAAAGGAACTCGTTCGATTAATTCTATTTATCAGACGGTACAATGGGGGTCTCGCTAAACGTCCTCTTGCGCTTTGTGCGTCTCTCGCTCTGCACCAGTTTGCGTTTCAATATACCTGTGTAGGGTATGATTATATGACGATGGTGTGTTGTGTGCGTGTGCATAAAACGGACAGCGGGGCAAAACGGGTATGCAGAGAGAAATGAGTACGAGGTGCAAGGAATATTTATTAATAAAAATGCCTTTACCTCTGTTTATAATGAGGGAAATGTAGAAATAGGAGAGATTCGACAGAAGCGGGGAAAAAAGTTCGACATCGTACAGAGATAAATTTTTCAATGAAAGAAAATAGGAATCTCTCTGTTCTATGGAAAAAAATGCCTTTATGACACAGAGCAAGATTTATTGCGCGGCGAAAAATAGCTGTACATATTGACACGTCTTTTGCAATTTCACTCGCGAATAAATCTAATTTGTCTCGCTTTTTGCGTTCATATGAAGATAGTCCGACACACAGAGTCGTAAACCTCTAAATCTCTTAGAAATAACGTTGATGATACAATTGGTTTTGTAATGACTAATTAATAATAATAACATGGCGTAATTATAATGTAATGTGTGCATTTTTTATGGCTGCAAAAAAATGTATTCTCAGTAAAATTCATTCGCTTTTTCTTTAATCACATTTTTTTAAACCAAGTACCAAATTTCAAGTGAATCATATGTAAGGAAAAATGTTTGCTGCAAAGGCTTAAACTAATGACATTTAAAAAAATTCTGCTGACGAATCTGCCGAAATGAATTTCCCAAAAATGTTGAAATATCGAGCTGTAAATTTAGCCCCGGTCGCCTGGCGAGCCCGTTTTGCCCCGCTTTGTCCTGTAGCGAGGACGGATGAGACTGTGAGTGAAGTACGAACTTGGTACAGCTGAAGTGGAGATGAATGGACATACCGGGGTGGCTCGATTTCGACGAACGACACGGAGCGTTGCTATTTTTCAGGTGTCCTGGGTGAGGCACCGTGACATTCACCTGCTCACCGTCGGCATCGACACGTACACGTCCGACGGCAGATTCGTCGCCTTGCATTATCCGAGAACCGAGCTTTGGACGCTCCAGGTTAAGTCACCCCAGCGACGGGACTCCGGAACCTACGAGTGTCAGGTTTCGACGACCCCGCCCATCGGACACTCCATGCATCTATCCGTCGTCGGTTCGTTCTTATTTTATCTCTTGCCGCTTCCTCCCGCTCTATTTACAGTATTTATACGTCATACGAAACTCGGTCTCGGTAGCCTCGAGGGTAGCGTTTACGGGGGTCATTCAAGAAGACAGCTAGAAAGATAAATGGACATTCCCAGGCTCTTTTTCTGCTTTCTACAACTGTATGATTAATTCGGGTTGACTCTTTTGATTATGTTGTACCTTTGTAGTGATAAACACGCAATTTCGTTGCAATAATTCAAGTGAAATGATTTCTTTGATCCTTGTAAAGCCTGCCAGTTAATCAAGAATGAAAAACTAAATGTTCAAAGTAAATATGGCTTCATGAAGGATGCACTGATAAATTGGTGCGAACTTTAAAATTTATTCTATTTTTCTTACTTACTGATTTCGCAAGACGGTCATTCAAGAAGACAGCTTGAAAGATAAATGGACATTCCCAGGCTTATTCTGCTCTCTGTATGATTAATTCGGGTAGAGTTTCCGAATTAAGTTGTACCTTTATAGTGATAAACACGAAATTTTACATTGCAATTTCGTTGCAATAATTCAAGTGAATTGATTTCAAAGTCTGGCAGTTAATCAAGAATGAAAAACTAAATGTTCAAACTAAATATGGCTTCATGAAGGATGCACCGAGAATTGGTGCTTCGAACTTTAGCATTTATTCTACTTTTCTTACGTACCGATTTCGCAGGACGTATTTTCTCTCTTACGCTTTTTCCCGCTGGTATTTACAGTATTTATACGTCATGCGACACTCGGTCTTGGTAGCCTCGAGGGTAGTGTTTAAGGGGGTCGTTCAAGAAGACAGCTGGAATGATAAATGGATATTCCAGGGTTTTTTTTTCTCCTTACGACTGGATATGCCAGGTCTTTTTGCTCTTTACAACAGTATGATTAATTCGAGTAGAGTTTTGGATTAAGCCGTAGGTGATAAACACGCGACCATTTTTCCTCAATATACGGCATTTCGTGCCAAGCGGGCGGCGGATGCAGAATTCTTCATTTTTTATTTTTAACGACGATTAATTGAAACGTCCAATTTATTTCTGAGCACATGCATAACAATTAGGCGGATGTCGAGTATAAAATATTTTCTCCGCCCGCATGACGATAAATCAATGCGGTTTTTGCGTGTGTCGAGAGCGCGCATGCTTCACGTGGAAAAATAATATATTTCAGATGTACGGAAAAATATATTCAAAAAATATAAATGACATTTTTTTTCTTTACAACTGTATCATTAATTCGAATAAAGTTTTCGGCTCAAGTCGTAGGTGACAAACACGCGACCATTTTTCTCAATACACACCATTCCACGTCAAGCGGGCCGCGTACACCAAATTCTCGATTTTGAATTTTTAACGACGATAAATTGAAACGTCCAATTTATTTTTGAGCACATGTATAACAATTAGACGAAAGTCGAGTGTGAAATATTTTCTCACGCCCACATGACGATAAATCAATGCGGTTCTCCTGCGCGGAGGGCGCGCGTACGCCACGGGGGCAGAGATCATAAATAATTAGAGTCAATTAGCCCGCGAAAGTTGGCAAAAGTAATTTTTCATATTTAGCGCTCATTTGATAACTGCGCGGTGCTTGGAGCCGACTATATACCTTAATAACCCGCGAGAACCGCGTTATTAATATTTCTCCGCCGTGACTGCTAATCGCTCTCGCATGCTCGGCGTACGCGCGCCGATAAATTCCCGTATGCGGCTAATACACCCGCCTATTCGAGTACTATGTCATGCCGAATGTGTGCATACATCGGCCCTGCGGGGTCCCCTGTGTTTTATGGTCGAGCAGAGCCCGTGACGACGGTGGTCGGAGGTCCGGAAATGTACATAAACAGGGGTAGCACGATGAACCTGACGTGCGTAGTGCGTCACAGTCCGGAGCCACCGCCGGCCATTTATTGGACCCACAACGAGGAGGTGAGTGACATTGGATACCACGTTCCCACCGTTATCAGCGATTATACTTTGAGGGACGATGATTTCCGCACGTCGTATCGCTTAGGCCACTCCGGCGCGCTGAATTCACAAACCCGGCCTCGTCGGATATCCTCGTATAGACGCGAATGTGTGTCGAGACTCGACTATGTACGAGGCATTCGCCATCGACTAGGCCACTTTTTTCTCGATACTGTCGGATCTGTTTCATAGTTGGCCATATGTTAGTAATGATTAAAGATAGTCTCTGTGAATTTTTTCAGATTTTTTAACTCACCCGATTCGGAAATGAGATTTTTTTTTTTCAAATTTATATATTGACTAGGCTAATCACACGCGCTGGCGCGCGTGCCTGAAATACTTTTCGTCAAAATCGACCCCAATTTTTTTTCTTTTGAAAATATCGATTTGTAACCTATACCATTGTTCTCAAGTAGTAGTAGTAGTAGTATTTTATTAAGTCCTGGGACAAAATCCCCTAAGGACTAAAGTGACAAGGAATACAAAGCACGAAAACACAGCAGGCGTGAAACGAGTACAGAGCCGAGCTTATAAGTAAATGAGGTGAAAATACATACATAAAAGCATAGAAACAAAAATTAAGAAGAAAAAAAAAAAAAAAAAACAACAAAGTGAAATTAAAATGAAAAATGAAAAATGAAAAATGAAAAATGGCGCATGACGCAAGACGCACGATCAAAAATCTACCTTTCGGCAAAGATAACTCCCCGCTCAAGCTCTAACAAATGCTTCAAGAGCCGCCCTTTAAACGCACCCAAGGAAGGAGCCCCCGAGACAGCGAGCGGGAGTCGCATATGCTACCCCTAAAAACACTGGTTGTTAACCTTTTTTAATCGGTTTTGAAAAAAATATTTTTTTGGCGACGAAATTTTTTTTTTTTCTGTCAGAAATCGTAGAACCGGCCCCGGACCAAAAATCGCCAAAATCGACCCCAATTTTTTTTCTTTTGAAAATATCGATTTGTAACCTATACCATTGTTCTCAAGTCGCATATGCTACCCCTAAAAACACTGGTTATTAACCTTTTTTAATCGGTTTTGAAAAAAATATTTTTTGGCGACGATTTTTCTGGCAGAAATCGTAGAACCGGCCCCGGACCGAAAATTGCCAAAATCGACCCCAATTTTTTTTCTTTTGAAAATATCGATTTGTAACCTATACCATTGTTCTCAAGTCGCATATGCTACCCCTAAAAACACTGGTTATTAACCTTTTTTAATCGGTTTTGAAAAAAATATTTTTTTGGCGACGAAATATTTTTTTTTTTCTGTCAGAAATCGTAGAACCGGCCCCGGACCGAAAATCGCCAAAATCAACCCCAATTTTTTTTCTTTTGAAAATATCGATTTGTAACCTATACCATTGTTCTCAAGTCGCATATGCTATCCCTAAAAACACTGGTTATTAACCTTTTTTAATCGGTTTTGAAAAAAATATTTTTTCGGCGACGAAATTTTTTTTTTTCTGTCAGAAATCGTAGAACCGGCCCCGGACCGAAAATCGCCAAAATCGACCCCAATTTTTTTTCTTTTGAAAATATCGATTTGTAACCTATACCATTGTTCTCAAGTCGCATATGCTACCCCTAAAAACACTGGTTATTAACCTTTTTTAATCGGTTTTGAAAAAAATATTTTTTTGGCGACGAAATTTTTTTTTTTTTCTGTCAGAAATCGTAGAACCGGCCCCGGACCGAAAATCGCCAAAATCGACCCCAATTTTTTTTCTTTTGAAAATATCGATTTGTAACCTATACCATTGTTCTCAAGTCGCATATGCTACCCCTAAAAACACTGGTTATTAACCTTTTTTAATCGGTTTTGAAAAAAATATTTTTTGGCGACGATTTTTCTGTCAGAAATCGTAGAACCGGCCCCGGACCGAAAATCGCCAAAATCGACTTCGGAAATGTTTATTTCAAAATATCACCTATAATAGGTTAATCAATTTTGCGCTGCTGCGCTCTTATAAATCTTTAAAAGGTTACGGGTGCTGCCCCGCCTGTCCTCTTATAAAATTTTTCAAATTTGTCACCATACTGATTTTGTTTATCACGGATTTTCCTGGCAACCAATCACAGCTCTAATAGTTTGCTAACAATGCTTTCCGTTACTCATGAACTTTTTAAAAGAGGGATTAACCTATTATAGGTGACATTTTGAAATAAAAATTTCCGAGGTCGATTTTGACGATTTTCGGTCCGGAGTCGGATCTACAATATCTGACAGAAAAAACGTCGCAAAAAATATTTTTTTCAAAATCGATTAAAAAAGCTTTGTATCCATTGTTTTCGGGGGTAGAATATGCGACTTGAGAACGATGGTATAGGTTAAAAGTCGATATTTTGAAAAGAAAAAAAAATTGGGGTCGATTTTGGCGATTTTCGGTCCGGAGCCGGATCTACGATTTCTGACAGAAAAAATATTTTTTTCGTCGCCAAAAAATATTTTTTTCAAAATCGATTAAAAAAGGTTAATAACCAGTGTTTTCGGGGGTAGAATATGTGACTTGAGAATGATGGTATAGGTTAAAAGTCGATATTTTGAAAAGAAAAGAAATTGCGGTCGATTTTGATGATTTTCCGTCCGGAGCCAGATCTACGATTTCTGACAGAATTTAAAAATCTGAAAAAATGCACACAGAGTACCTTTAAGTAGTACCAATATACGGTCAATTGTGAAACAGATCCGAGAGGGCCGAGAAAAAAGTGGCCGAGTTGATGGAGAATGCCCGATACACCCTATAAAAGATCGCGACTGTGTATGAGCGGCCGTTGATACGCAGCACTCAGCCGGTCTGCGAATAGAAGCCAATGGACGGCTGCATTGGCTTTGCCGTGCCCAGCAGAGCCCATCCCAACCCCTCACTAAAATCAATGACCGACATTATCGCCGTTTTGATCTACCCCTTCAACTCTCTGATCTCTGCCCCGGTTTATGTCTGCTCGCAGGAGATCAATTACGACAGCCCGAGAGGCGGCGTGTCCGTCATCACGGAAAAGGGCGAAATCACCACGTCGTATCTTCTCGTTCAGCGGGCCCAGCCGGCCGACAGCGGACGTTACACCTGCCATCCGAGCAACGCCAACAAGAAAACCGTTCTCGTGCACGTGCTCAATGGTAAGTTAATTGCAACGCGCTAATTCGGTACCAACGTCGAATTAACGCGAGTTTATTCTATTATTTATTAATATATAGAACCTCCCGAGTTGAAATATACAACCTCCGAAAAACCTTCGTAGCGTAAAGTCACCAATAAACGAACATCAGGTTATAATTTTATTATTGATTACAAGGTTATAATTTGATTACAGAAACCCAGAATAATTTGATTATTATGGGTTTCTATAGAATCTAATATTTTCAGGCTGTTCTCGAAAATGTTAACGGTTGTCTAAAGCGTTGAATTATGTGATGCAGCTAAAAAAAATCGAATTTTTTGTCACGAATTGTATAAAAATAAATCCTAAAAGCCAAAAATCCAAAAATACCAGTAAATGAAGGGACCAATTTAACCTACACTTTTAGTCCAAAATGGGCTTCTGCAATAAAATAAATACAGTCGACAGCTAAATAATAGTCAAATAAAAAATTTAATGGTCATCCAAGTTGTTGTAATTTTTGTCTGTGGGTCATTCTTAAATTCCTGTCAACATCCATTGACTTCAAAAGGGTTATATGTGCCATGTCCGGAGGTTTAACGAAGGTTGTAAGCCCTTAATACAGTCTTTTTGTACTGCAAAAAAAAAGAGGCCAGAAATTTCAACTCGGGCTGCATGTCGACGCGCACGTGTGAATTAATCATTGAAATCTATCCTGTTAACGAGAAATGATCTCCTTTGTTACTCCATCATTGTATTGTCGTCGTTTTATCGCTTTCAATTCAGGTTTTCGTGATAATTGGGAGTCAGACAAGTGCTCGAATGCTGGTATTGAAACACGCGAAAATCTTTTTTTTTTTTTTGCGAATTCGTGATCATCTGACAAAAGAACAATTTCGTTGAATGCATCGAGCAGGGTGTATTAATCACTTTTAATTTTCAACGCGTTTTTCATTGTAACTGTAATGGAACGTGATTACGCGCTGAGTCGGAGATTGATTTTACGAATTGCTTCTCCTTCGTTCTCGTCCGCTGGCGCAATGCGCTACGCACCGCGAACGCCGCGAGCGAATAAATCAGAGTTCGCTTTTGTCCGCTCATTTTGCTCCCTTTTCACTTCTCAAGAGAATCTGGCAGACGGGTCGGGCGTTTGAAAGATTGCAGAGCTGTAAATCCCTAAATCTTTTAGAATTAAAGTTGATGGTACCATTGTTACCGAAATTATTAATTAATAATAATACTAGCGGGTAATTATAGTAAAACGTACACATTTTTTAATGGCTGCACAAAATATTTGTTGTCATTAAAATTTCACGGTAATTTTTCTGAAAAAATGGAGAAATGTAGTTAATGCATTACGAAACTAATGGAGCAATTGCTCAGAATCGTTTATTGAAAATGAGGTATTTATTCAGCTATTTAAAACGTCACACATTATTTATAATCGCCTCAGGTTATTATTATTAAATCACACCTACAAGACAAATCGTACTGTAACATTTATTTCTCTGATAAATTTATTTCTCTGGCGTGTAAATATTTCTCTGATTTACACGCCGCGAGCGAATAAACCAGAGTTCGCTTTTGTCTGCTCATTTTGCTCCCTTTTCACTTCTCAAGAGAATCTGGCACACAGGTCGGGCGTTTGAAAAATTGCACAGTTGTAAATCCCTGAATCTTTTAGAAATTAAGTTGTTGGTCGAATTGATTCTGAAATTATTAATTAATAATAATAATAGACAGTAATTATAATATAACGTGTACATTTTTAATGGCTGCAAAGAATATTTGTTGTCATTAAAATTTCATGGTAATTTTTCTGAAAAAATGGAGAAATGCTGTTACTGCATTACGAAAATAATGGAGCAATTGCTCAGAATCGTTTATTGGAAATGAGGTATTTATGCAGCTATTTAAAACGTCACGCATAATTTATAATTGCCTCAGGTTATTATTATTAAATCACACCTAGAAGACAAATCGTGCGGTTTAAGAAATAAATGTTACATTTATTTCTTAAACCAATGGAGATTTGCAACTCTTGAAGATTGTACATTTACTCGCGTCAACTCGTCCACTTCACTCGACTCCCCCACAGCGATCCGGCATATTATCTCGTTCCCTCGATCCTTTTGTCCCTCATCCCATTTATTCTTTTGTTTCCGCGACCGACTCCTCGCCGTTTCCTTCTTCATTCCCCAAGAGGCACCGACAACTTCTCTTCCCTGTGTACACTTTACGGCGATGCGAAAGTCCGTCCCGTTCCAATGCTCTTCACCAACTTTTGGATTCAACTTTTTTTTCACAGTCGGATCTCGACTGAATTGATTGAAACTGCGATGTTACATTTTCGTATCGATAATCTTCAAACATTGCAGCTCGAATGAAGCGAAAAAAAATAAAAAATCTTGAACTTATATTTTAAACGTATCACGTTTCCATTATACCGACGGTGCCGAGAATTTTTTTTTCGTTTTTTAATTTCCGGAATGGCTTCGGTATTAATGAAAATCTTCAGTACATTTGCGATTTCGTAGACTTCAATTACTTCCACCTAGCTGCTTGAAACGTGGAGTATCAAAAGGAAAACGGCAGAGAGGTTTTGGAATCGAAGATAAATTTATACATATACAAGGGAGAGAAATTCGTCGGCACGGAAATCAATACCGATTCTCCGGGGGGGCCGAACTCTCCGAATTGAAAATCTTGTTACTTTGAGTTGAACGAATGTTCTATTCGTCGAAGGCTTCTCGTCAATTGAATGCTTTTCACCAACTTCGGGTGGAACTTTTTTGATAATGAGGCTCAATGGAAGTCATTGAAACTTTCGTATACATTTTCGAATCTCCGAACTTCAGACGGCGCGTCAGGAATCGTGAAAACCATCTTGCAGTTACGTTGGAAAAGCTCCTTTTCGATTTAGAAGCAAATGAGACTTCTCGTATCGTCAATTTCCATAACGACTTCAATATTAATAGACACATTACGTACATTCGCAATTTCAAAACGTTCAGTTGCGTCCATATCGTTATTTGCAGCCAGGAATATCTGAAAGCAAACGACCAATCAAGTCTCTCGCATCGCTTAGCAGGGAACGTCAAAAGGCTCTGCCCTATTTTATGCTTTCCGCCAACTTTAGACTCAACTTTTTTTTAGTGAACTCATTAACGTTGGTTCAACTTTACCGCACATTTTTCGATAAGCCAGACTTTGGACGCTGCTTTAAGAACGGCCTAAAAAATTTCGACGTTGCACTTTTTAACTAATTCTCATTTTTTCAACTTCTATCACCACTTCAATATTAATAGACACGTTTCGTGCATTTCTCAAGTCAGAATTTTCCATTATATCCGCATAGTTTCCTGCAATGAGATTAATTATTGAATGCTTAATTAGAAACATTAAAGATTTTCACATTGCCTCATACAAACGCAACGTTGTGCTACGAATTAATGAAAAAGCGAAAGAACTCGTTGGCTCAGGAATCATCAATGATTCCCTGTGCTTCGCACTTTTCTAATTGAATTTTTTATTGCCTTCACTGCATTTTCAAATGGCTTCCCCTATTGAACACTTTTCACCAACGTAAGATTCAAGATTTCTTTAAAGTAAGCCTTAATAAATTTTACCAAAACTTATCACATAATTTCAATTACCGCAATTCCGGGGAATATGGACCAGTATAATAAAGCATTGCGTATCGATCCACACGGGGAACCGAAAAAAAAACAATTGCATACGCTAATTTGTGTTGATGTCAGAGAGGCCATTTAGGTATCAAACCATACTACGCATTATCAAATTTAACAGCATTACACGAGTTTGTTCCCCGTTTTGCAATTATAATGTGCATTAATTTGGTTGTTAAAAGAGACGAAAATCCACACTTAAAACTCATTTACTGCGGTATCCATGACTCACATCACGTAGTCTGCACATTCAACTACAAAGTGACTGAAAGCTGAGGTCGCTACCTGCAGTTGTTGATTTATGGCAACCAAAACAAATACAAAATTATAGACCACTCGACTATAGATAATATGAAGCATCATATTACATTGCAATTTCGTTGCAATTATTCAAGTGAATTGATTTCTATGATGCTTATAAAGTCTGCCAATTAACCAATAATGAAAAATAAAGTGTTCAATCAAATGTTAAGTATGATAGATTCTATATTAGTAGATTCTAGCAGTAGGAAATACAGGCCATGACATTTTCGTCCATATTACCCGAAATTACACAGAGCGAAATTCTGATGCCGATTCAAGAACCTCACAAAAACATCCAGCTACGAACATTTCTGCTCAAACAAAAAAATGCTCATGAAGTTCAATCACCCCGCGTTGCCGCTTCTGACGATAAATATCTAAAGCAAAATGTCAAAGCGGGTCTTTCACATCGTCTTATAACATAAGACCGTTGCCTTGTGCTCCGAATTTATGTAAGCTCCTTGGTTACGTAATTATTAATGACCCTCAGCACTTCGCACTCGCTCCTAATTGCAAGTCTTATTGCTCGTACAGTTCGGATGGTGGATTCGTCGAAAGCCTCTCATCAACATTCTCTTTCTCACATCGCAGCCCCGAGTTTTTCGTTTCATCGTTTTCCTCTGTTCGCCACTTAGAACTTCCTCTCCTCCCAGCACGAAACTGCGAAAAATAAAGTGAACGTTCCATATTATCAAGAATAAGAGCACGAAAGAAAAAAGAAACGTGGATAATTCATCCAACGCGGAATACATTTTGCTGGAATCTCCGTGACGAAAACACAGGAATTCTTTTCGTTCTAATTCGACAGTAAAAATTACTGGAACGATATCGGAATTTTTAAAAGCATCGCGCGCTTCCCAATTGATACAAAAAATAAAAATAAAAATCTAAAACGAGTTGCAGGCAACCCGACAGCCAATCCGAGAACGAATAACCCGACGACAATACTTATATCGAAAATGCAACATATTTCACCCACTCACTTTTTGAAGTACCCAGGATTACATTGCATTTTTCGCGATGCATTACAAATACAAAAGGATAATCCTGCACATGTTCGCTATTTCGTCAACAGAAAAAAACACCCTATTTTTTATCCAAACGTAACATTTTTTTATTTTTACCAAAAAAGTGTGGTGCACACCGTAAAACACCCATTCATATTACAAATAACGCTCGACTTACTGAATCCGAAGTCAAATTATCACCCAAAAATCAGTAATTTTTCATGCACGTCACAAAATTGTAACAAATTATTTTTTTCTATTCGACGCAAAAAAAAAACCAAATTATCATCCAAAAATCAGTAATTTTTCGTGCACGCCACAAAATTGTAACAAATCATTTTTTCTCTCCGCCGCAAAAAAAATCCCAAATTATCACCGAAAAATCAGTAATTTTTCATGCACGCCACAAAATTGTAACAAATGATTTTTTCTCTCCTCCGCAAAAACAACCCAAATTATCACCCAAAAATCAGTAATTTTTCATGCACGTCCCACAATTAATTATCAAATATCATTTTTTCTCTCCACTGCAAAAAAAAAAAAAAAAACGTCTCTTTGATCTGTCCCACAGGCGAGCACCCGGCGGCGATGCAACACGGCGGCCAGCTGAGACTGGGTAATCCACCTTTCGTCATACTCCTGGCGAGTCTACTAGCCTTTTTGAATCACCGTCACTGAAGTGGGCCCCGATGGTCGTGGGAAGCTGATGCGGGCCAACCGTCGAGTGGGTGCAGCTCACGCTTCGTTGCGAGGCCCTCCTCGCGCCCTCCTGGCGCGCTCCCTGCGCTCTCGAGGGCTCCGCAAGTAGATCGAGCGCCCCCCAAGTGCGCTCGATATTCACCTCCGGCGCTGTTCGCTCAGCGCGCCGTCGGCAGCGGCAACGGGACAGAGATAAGTGTGCGGTGGGGCGTGAGAAGAGGCACCGTGACGTCCTGGTGGTGGGGGGGGGGGGACTGGGGGGACTCAGGTCGGCAGCCGAGTGGTGTGGAGGGGAGGGAGGGGGGTTGGGGGGCACCACCTCAAGATTCCGCAGCATCTCCGAGGATGACTCGCGAAACCGAGTTTACCGCGGCGCGGAGGTCACGATGGAAGTGGCAAACCCCGGCAGTTTGGACGGTCTCGACATCCAGTGAATATTAAGCGGTTAGATAAGAGCGGTTTGCGAGCCCGGGGAGGGAAGAAGCGGAGCGCACTGAAAGCAGAAGCCGCGCGCGGGTATCGCACAGAAGGAGCAGGACTGGCCTACAGCCGAGACACGACGCACGATATTGCGGTGAGACGTGTCTTTGTCATAATAGTAAGGCGGACCACCTTCCCCCACCCACCCCCCAACCCCCGTTCAACCCCCCTTCCTACGTCACCTTCCATCACCCCCTGCCCCCTTCACCCCTTTTGGCCCCACTGCGTCTGCCACCTCGGCGAACGAGCACGAACCCATGACTATATATACGCCCCGGGAATCCGTGCGTGCGTGAGAAAGCTCGTGAACCACGCCGCTCGTGAATCTGATATGCAGGATGAAGTACTCGCGATGAATCGGAATCACGAGGCCCACCGCGTAATCTCGCGCCGGGCTGCGTTGTACGTGTGACGTGTGTGTGTGTGTGCGAATAAGCGCGTGTCTTTGGTTTATTTTTCGTTATTTCGTTGTATTTTTTCACTTCCCTCTTTGCGCTGTGTATCGCGAGGATCGCGGGTGTGTTGTGGATATCGCAAGGGCTGGAGGGTGCCCCATGGGGGATTTCGCGAGGAGGGGGGTTGAAGGTGTTTTGGGAATATAGTGAGGAACGATAGCGGTGAATTATCGCGAGGGAAAAATGTGTAAGGATTTTGGGAGTGTGATTTTTGTGGTGAAGGAGGAATTAATGGGAGGATACACTGCGAATACAAGTGCGTTGTATTTACGCACTTATGAATGACGCGTTTTTACACGTTTAAAAGGTGTTGAATTAATGCATCAATGTGTTAGTTTGACGCATTTGAATGTGTTAAAATTACACATTTTAAAGCATGTTAAAGAAAAGCGTGTTGCTTCAACGCATTAAATGCGTATTTGTGCAGTCATTCAATACGGTTTTATAAACGTGTAAAAACGCGTCACTGATAAGTGCGTCAATATAACGCACTTGCATTTGCAGTGTATGTGGGGGGTGAAGAAGGTAAATTATTGTTTGGTTTAAGACACTCGCGTGGAATGCAGGCTGTGGGCGACCACGTTTTTTTTTGGCTGCCGACCAATTTTGGTGGTTGGCCGAACGCCAATTAATTCGATGGCGTAAATAATTTGGATCGCCTGGAGGCTACTCGACGAATTACACCTACTCAATTGGTTTTAACGTCGAACGATTAATTGGCTCGGCGGTGGCTAATACACCGGTAGCTTCTTTCAGTGTGTTATTTTTCTCCTTGTGCACCTGCGGTTGGCATTGGATTGTCATTTATTTCTACCGTGTTTTGATCAGTTTAGAACGGAGTCGGTCCCGAATCTTTTGGAAATAAAGTTGATGGTACAATTGGTTTTGTAATTATTAATTGATGATAGTAACATGGAGTAATTGTAATGCAATGTGTACCATTTTTAATGGCTGCAAAGAATATTTATTCGCAATAAAATTTCATGGTAATTCCCTTCAATTTTTGTCGCAATTGTTCACGATTTTTTTAGTGAGAATGATTTTGTATGCTGCTGTATAGAATTTCACACGTGATTTTACAATCGCCGCATGTTATTATTATTAAGGGGATCGAGTCAGTAAAAAAACATTAACTTTTTACAAGGGCTACTTTTTTCCTCATTGATGACATTTTTTGAAATAATTCTATTCTATTAGAATAGCAGTGAAGGATTTTTTTATCACTGGAAACATCGGTTGGGTCAACCGGTAACTTTGAAACCAGAACCGGTTGACCCAACCGGTGGGTCCAATGACAAAAAAATCCTTCTTTCCCGGATCCCAAAAAGAACAGAATTATTTCAAAATTTTCCCTCGATCAGGTAAAAAAGTAACTCTTACAACAAACATAAACTTTTGTTGCCCAACTCGATTCCCTAAAATCACATCTACAAAACGATCCTACCGCACCATTTATTTCCTAAACTAACAAGGATTCGAAACTCCGATTCGAAACACCCAAGCTGAACGTTCCAAGCTCCGCACACAGATATCGACGTGAAGGGTCCGCCCACATTCGTCCGAAGGGGATGCAGTGCGGTTTACAGTGATGGCAATTATCACCGAAGAATATGGACTCCGCGTGCGCCGGATCCGTTAATGGAGCTCGAACAGGGGCCGCGTAATCTCGCAATTTAATCCGCAAAAGCAGAATTTGTATTAGAGTTCACGAACGGAAATGGAGCGGATCATCTCCCTCGGTCCAGAGCCCGAAAATCGGACGCCGGGCATACGTCACGCTCGCTCGGCGAGGATAAACTTATGATCGGAGCGAAACGCACTGCGTTACCACGGGGGGGTTGTGGAGCGTTTCAGCCAACAGTAATAGAAACCCCGTTGGCTCGCAGCTAATTCCACAAGAGTGACGTTTACTCAGCGAGCCGCGAGCCTCGCTACAAACGGAATGTCGGCCCTTTAAGCAGAATCGCTAACTGAAAAGTCATTATGGGATTGAGCACGCGAGCGCTGCGCTCCTGCTCGCTGTTTCCTTTGGCCGAATCCGCCGCCTCCTCCGCAAAGTCCAGCGTCGAGTGGGGGTCCGCATTGTGAGCGGGGGAAAAAAAAATAAAAAATGACCACCGCATGACCCTTTTTTGTCCCTCGCTGGCCACCCTTGTTTGCTGGTCGGACGACCGAGTTGGCTCTTTCTTCTCGCAAGGGTCGCTTCTTTCCAGGCTTCCAGCCTCGGTTTGGCGAGCAAAAAAAAGGCACCAAAAAAAAAAAAAAAAACAAAGAAGAAATGAGCCGTCGTCGTGCAGCCGCCCGATTTGCCTGGGGAGAAACCGGGACGCGAGCTTTGCGGACGGAAAGTTCCGGAGCTCCTGGGCGCGGAAGGCACGCCTGGGCTGAGACGTGTTATTCGAAGGGTGCGAATGGAACAATTAATGCTCGGTCTATGTCTGTCTATATTATAAAAAAAAATCTGGCCGTCACTGCCGTGTGGGATAATCAAGCAGATCGGGGTCAAATGACACACCAAATTCGAAGTTTTTCTAAGTCCCCAAGGAACCCCCATATGGAAATAAAGTATATGCAAAATATATAAAAGATGTATTCTAGATATACAAGATATATTTTGTTCGAAAACTTCTATATGTCGGATATATTTTCGGATATATACGAAATATACGCGAGCGAAAAATATATCCACGATATATCCAAAATATATTCAAAATTTATTTTTATTGTGTTATCGTCCGAAAAGTTCTATACGTCAGATATATTTTCGTGTATATTTATTTTTCGTCGGGGCCGGGGCTGAATTTTTCTGTTTCCATGGGAATTGGAGCTAAATTTTTCTAAGTCCCCCTATAAAATTTCCAGGCGCAAGCCGACGGAAGTCGTTTGATACTTCGATTTTTGCGTGGCTTTGCTGAATCTTGGGACAGAATTTTGGGTTTCATCGCGAAACAACCCTCCCCATACCGTTTTTGGACCACCGTTTGAACCTGGGCGCCAGCATTGGCCGAAAGAAGAAAAACGAGCCTTCGTCGTGCAGCCGGCCGATTTGCCTGGGGAGAGACCGGGACGCGAGCTTTGCGGACGGAAAGTTCCGGAGCTCCTGGGCGCGGAAGGCACGCCCGAGAGCTGAGACGTGTTATTCGAAGGGTGCGAATGGAACAATTAACGCTCGGTCCACATATATATATACATATATATATATATGTATATCGCAACGACGTGGCGACGATCGGGAGCCCCGCGGCTGGCTCTCCTTCTCGTTCTTCTCGAAAAGTTATTATCGAGTTTGAGCTTTGTTCCGCATCAACGTACCACCCCTTCCACCCCCTCCCCCTTTTCCTCGTTTTCAGCCCCCCCTCCCCCTCCCCCTGGCCTCCTCCTCTGTTTTCCTACCGACGAAGTTGGGCAGCGACGAAACTTTTCAAGGACAGCCGAGACTATCGTTATACAGTCCAACGTGTATATAACGTACTGCGCTCGCAGGGTTTTACTTTCTGCGTAGATCACCGCGCCTTGATATTTCGCCGCTCCTCCCCCCGTTCCACCGGCGCCTACTCAGTGCTTATATCTATACCGCGTGCCGCCTATGCTTTCGCCGGAGCGACCCCGGCCAAGTTTTGCTCCCCGCGCGAGAGCTCGTTGAAATAACGGAAGCGGGAGATAAGGAAGTCGAGTTTGGTATACCGGGGCCCCCCCCGATAACGCGGCCGGCAGAACGCGCTATATCTGGCCGCGACGGGTCTCGTCTTTATTACTGACACGCGGGCGTATATAAAACCGGGGGGGGGGGGGGGCAGCTTTGAGCGCCAGGCGTACGTAGACTCCTGTGGGGAGGATGTCGAAGGGGGTGGCGAACGCGGGGGACGAAAGCACCCGTGGCACGCACGACAAGTGCTTCACCGCACGTACACGCGGTTTCCACGTTACGGTTATTCGACGGAAGCGTCTGGGCGAGGGACGAGGCTGAGTTGGCTTCGTGTGAAGGGGAGACCGGGGCGGGTTGGAACGGACGACGTTAGAGATTGATGTGCATTTTTTTTTACTGCTTTTTATTTACTTATGTTAAAAGTAATTCGCACAAGATTCCGGAGGGGGTGAAGGAAGGAAAGAACGTTTGTATAAATTGGTATATTAAAGTTGGCATACGAATGTCAATGGAAAATGTGGATAAAGAATTACGAAAGTAATTGAGAACCTGGATTTTCCATTTTTCTCGCAAATGTGAGCATTTTTTTTTTTTTTGAGATTGAGGTATCTATGCAGCTGTTCAAAACTTCGCACATTATTTTATAATCGCTGCGGGTTATTATTATTAAATCACGCCTACAAAATGTACAGTACTGTAATATTTATTTCTTAAATTAATGTGGATTTACAACTCCGGACGGAAAACATTTTCGTTACGTTTTTATGCATTTTTAAACCGTTCCAACTTTCCCCGTTACAAAACGTACCGTACTGTAATATTTATTTCCTAAATTCATGTGGATTAACGACTCCGGATGGAAGACACGTTATTTGCGTTACGTTTTTATGCATTTTTAAACCGTTCCAACTTTCCCCGTTACGTTGCAAGTCGGGACACATGGCAGAATTTTGTATCATTCAGGACGTTGAAAATTGCACAGAATGTAGCCGATCGATCGTCGAACCCAATAACAATATCGCAATAACAATATCGCAAATAATCAACGCATCAAATAAAACAAAAATGCCAAACAAAAAGTGTTCCAACATGCCCCGGTCTCCCACGCCGCAGGACACGACAGTCTCACGCGAACCTCCAACCGCGTTAACCGCGTGTATAAAAACGTTTCCCTTCGTCCTTCTTCATCGCTATTTTTTTTTTTTTCACCCCGACCTTTTTACTTTTATGGAAGGTAAGAGAAACTCGTTTCTCGGACGTCGAGGATAAAAATGCATCTTAGAGGCAGAGCGAAAGCCCTGAGGGATGGACTGACGAACCGAGGCGAAGGAGTAAGTGGCGAGCGCTGCTTCGGCTTAGCTCGCGCACCCCGTGAGTATCGCTCTTTTCCACGCAATGACGGATTTTTTACGACGCGTCAAAGTATTTCCAGAATCTTATACGAAACTTTTCCTCACTTCCGTGTTTTCTCGGTTATCTCACGCTTCGTCTGTATCCCGGGAGAGTCTCAAAAGATACTAAACCGGATAAGATTCGCCGGGGTGAGGGAGAGAGGATACCGGACAAACCTCCGATAACAACTTTGATTTCCGCGTCTAATGACGTCGTCTCATGCGCAAACTTGGACGGTGAATGTAGGATAAGTTTTAGTTCGGGATGTTAGTTTTGCGGGCTAACGAGCTACGCTCTGAGCTCGGTGCGAGAGTGCGAAAAGCTTTTGAAAGTTCGGCTCACCTATCGTGTGTCCATATTTGCAGACTGGCGCACGTGTGACGGCGGCTCCATCATTTTGCCGGAAAGTCATTCGGCTGAATCGTCGTTTTGTCGAATATCATTTCGCCAGATCGTCATTTTTTCGAACGTCATTTGGCCAGGTCGTCATTTTTCCGAACATCATTTGACCAAATCGTCGTTTTGCAAAAAAAAAAAAACTTATTGCCGGACGTCATTTGTCGAAATCGCAACGGCTAAATAAATATTTCACAGAGAATTGCAGAGAATTATCTGTGTAAACATTTTTTTTAAGCCGTTAAGATTTTCGAGTTCCACGTTGCCAATTTTTTTTAAATGCTCTGAATATTATGCCAAATATCCTGCAAAACGACGATTCGGTCGAATATCATTTGGCCAAATCGTCGTTTTGCCAAAAAAAAACTTATTCCCGAACGTCACTTGTCGAAGTCAACGGCTGAATAAATATTTCACATAGAAATACAGAGAATTGTCTGTGTAAACATTTTTTTTAAGCTCTCAAAATTTCCGAGTTCGACGTTGCCAATTTTTTTACATGCTCTGAATACCCTGCCAAATGTCCTGCAAAACGACAATTCAACCGAATGATTTTTCGGCAAAATGATCTCGCTTCATGTACGAAGCGTGAGATTCGACGAGGAAAAATGTCCCGCGATAAGTCACCCCCGGGTATCGTTCTCGGTTGCCACGAACGTATCGTTAATCGGGGATCGTATGGCGACGAACGTGTTTCGATTAACACGCGCGAGTTCGCCGTTATACAACCTGGGAGACGGAAAAAAATTTTAGTGACGCGCGCGAAGCTTTCGTGTCCGCCGTGACTTATTTTCCCGATCGACTTTGCCCCGCTTATCGATGGCCTGCAAGCGGAGCATAAAACGGAAAATCTCGAACGAATGGGGCAGTTATGAGTTCTCGGCGGGTCCGACGAGCAAGTTTCACGCTGGAGACGTCGTATAAGTCGTTTTTTGCGAAGTTACGGAGAGACACGGCGAATAAAATGGTGGATGCACTGCGAAGGTGCGACGAGAAACGCGACACTCGAAGGCGGGTCCGGTGTCGGCAGATGGCAATATGTAGCGCAAGCTGTGCGTTTGCATATGTGGAAGTAAAGTCACGAAGCCGGGGGATGGGATATTTTAATGCGGGAACTGGTCGTATAACGCGGAGAGAAGTTACGGTGTGGCAATATGAATGGGGAGATGAGACCAGTGAAATTACCATAAATGCCAGTAAAAATGTTATAATTGTTACGATGTGGATTCGTGTCAAAATTGCGCGACTGTACGATGTTTATTAGGATTTATATACTCGGAGAAAAAGAAAACGAATTCATTGTTTCTCAGCCGGAGTTGTAAATCCCTGAATCTTTTAGAAATAAAGTTGGTGGTACAATTGATTTTGGAATTATTAATTAATGGTAGTAACATTTAATAATTCGACCCTAATAAGCATTGGCTGACTGTAAACAACGGGTGCACAGATGGAGTCGTAGGTCGTACTCCAAGTCGAAATTTCTGGCCTCTTTTCAGGAGTACACAAAGGCTTAGAGACTTCGTTAAATCTCCGGGCATGACACGTGTTACCCATATGAAGTCAACGAAGGTTCCATTCAAAGTGGAAGGAGGTTGAGAATGATCCACAGTCTCAGTCAGTCTATAGAACCTCCGAAAGTGGTTGTTGTTACCCATTTTCATTATACGTCTGCTTTTCGGAGTTTCTATATTTCATCCCGGGTCGTCCTGTATCTGGAGCTTCATCGTTGCTCGTCAGTTTTTCCACCAGCCACTCTATTCGGCATCGGGAATCGAACCCGAGACCTTAACCATAATTGGCCCACGCCAATTGTTGGACCTACTGTTTTTTTACGGTGGATTCCGAATCACCGGAGAGAGCTCAGAAAAAAACACATAGAAAAATTCCATGTCGGCGGGAATTGAACCCGGTCGCATTGCCTGTGAGCCAAGTCCTCAACCACTGCCCCTCTCAATTTTTTTAAATCGAAAATCCGATATCTATGCAGCTATTCAAAAGTTCACACAACACTTTATAACCGCCGGAGATTATTTTAATTAAATCACACCCACAAAGCAAACTGTACTGTAACATTTATTGTTTAAACTAATTAGGATTTACAACTCCAGTTTCAGACAACAAATAATCGATGCCTCGCCACTAATTAATTTAACATCAAATAATTCTCTTCTTCCGTTTCAATTTTTTTTTACCAAATCCTTCCTTCCAATTAATTTAATTTGATTTGTCGACACCGACCGCAATAATCGCTCGGGATTCGCGACTGACCCAATTATCATTCTCCCCACGGCGCGGAAAATGCGAATAGGACCAACTTTTTATACCCGGTAATCCATATAAATTCCGTCAACCGTTTCAAATCACCTCGTCGCCTGCAGACGGTTCGCCGGTCTGGCGGGTCGTCTGCCGTTTCCTCGCTCGCGACCGCGCGATATACGATCGCCGACGGAAAATAGCGGGTGTGGAAGCGAGCGCGCGCCACAGGATCTTTAAACTGTGGATCCAACGTTGGGTAAACTTGGGTATACACGATGTTGGCGGTGTGTCTCGGCGAGGGGAGCTCGAGGGGATGAGCCATCCCGGTAATACGTTCCCGAGCTCTTTGCCGGCAAATGTTCGTTCACACGGGCGCCTCGATTTCGACTCACCCCGCGCGCTCCAGCCGCACCATCCAGCCCTTTTCTTCACTCACAAAGTCTCGCACACACGTTTAGAGAGCCCTCACTCTTTTTCCACTGCGTCTCTCTCAGTCGCTCGCACTTCTTCTCGTCCATAACTCTCAGTCGCTCGCAGTTCTTCTCTTCCGTCTCTCTCAGTCGCTCGCACTTCTTCTCTTCCATCTCTCACATCCATTCATTCATTCTTCTCTTCTATCTCTCTCAGCCGCTCGCAGTTCTTCTCTTCCGTCTCTCTCAGACGCTCGCACTTCTTCTCTTAGTTGCTCGCATTTCTTCTCTCAGCAGCTCGCACTTCTTCTCTCAGTCGCTCGCACTTCTTCTCTCAGTCGCTGGCACTTCTTCTCTCAGATGCTCGCACTTCTGCTCTCAGATACTCGCACTTCTTCTCTCAGTCGCTGGCACTTCTTCTCTCAGATGCTCTCACTTCTTCTCTCAGATACTCGCAGTTCTTCTCTGAGACTCTTGCACTTCTTCTCTCAGTCACTCGCACTTCTTCTCTCAGTCGCTCGCACTTCTTCTCTTCCATTTCTCTCAGTCGCTCCACTTCTCCTCTTCCATCTCTTTCAGACTTTCACACCCACCTTTCCCATCTCTCTCAGTCGCTCATACTTCTTTTCCACCCCCCTCACACGCTCGCACACCTTTTCCATCTTTCTAAGACGCTTGTACTTCTTCTCCATCCCTCTCACATGCTCTCACATCCAACCTCCTCACACCCTCGCACATCTTTTCTATTCCCCGTATACGCTCGCACATATTTTCCATCCTCCTCGCACTCGTTCGTACTCGTTCGCACACAGTTACGCTCGAGGAGCGGAGCTGCGAGCACCCGAGACGCGGTATCGGCAAACGAATGGCTCGAACGAGAAAGCGAGTACCTGCTACGTAGCGGAAGTGGCGGGGCCGCGGGGCGAGGCGAAAGTGGCTCGAGAACTTGATTTTCCTACGTGATCCGTTCGAGAGCGAACGAATAGCTAAAGACGAGAGCGCGAGTCGTACAAACGACGGCAAAGATACGCCGTTCGCCACAAGTGCCGATGAGCGTTGCCGGCTTTTCCTTCTTTGCTGAGAGGGAAAGAACGAGTGAGAGAAGGGTGACTTTGCACGAATTTTACCGGAATACTTTCCACCCTCTCTCCAGCGCTCTAGCGAAGAATTTTAATCGACGGATAAGGAGGATATTCCGAATAAAATGAGGGTGGAAGAAGGCAGACCAGAAAGACTCGCGAAGAGGGCGTTGATGATATCGATAGAGCACGCGGTGAAAAACTCGCACATGCCCGAGGAAAATCGAGCGGGCCGGCGTATATGGGCGACCACGGTGGTATGTGGGGCTCGTGATAAAAACATAGGGAGATGAACGCGACGGATATGAGCGGAGGAAAAACGGTTCGAAGCTACTGCGTCGAACGATCGTCCCTCTCGGCTATTCGATCGGTCGAAAAAAAAAAAAACTCGTTTCCTCCTCGCCCCCTCCGCCACTCGTCGTATTATTTATCGCCGTTGCGATATCGCTATGAGAATTTCACAGATATCCCAAACGATTTCGCGCAGACCATCGTTTCGTTCGTTTCTTTTTTTTTCTTTTTTTTATTCATTTCTTTTTCTTTTTTCGGTTACTCCGCTCGGAACGTCGAAAAATCGCGAGCTGCTACGATATCGCGAACGCCCCATGAAAACCGGTGATCGGCACGACCGAGGTTTGGATGAGGCTGTGGATGTCGGGAACGATCGGCGTAACACGTGTCCTCGTGCTTCGGCGCCCTTATTGTCGTCTCCTCTTTGGTGGCCGACTCTGCTCGTTCGGAAAGCAGAGACGTCGCGAATGCTGAGCTCTCTGTCTCTTTATCGGGTCCCGCTCGAGCGTTGCGGCGTCGTCACGATCGTAGGTTGCGATATTCGAGCCGTTTGAAAAAGGGTTGGATCGCCTCATCGTGATGCGCGAGGCGTTCAGCGTGCGGAGTGTTCGAAAGATTCGAGCTGTTGGAGTCGTATGGCCAGCCGAGTTTTTCGTTATTAAATTCTTCGTAACGCGCGAATCATCCGCAATCGTCGATATTCACTTGCATCCCTCTGATTTATTGGCGCGCGAATCTACGACGAGGAACGCGTCGCGTCGCCCCGCTTCCAGCTACAATCAGACTCGTCGGAAACGTGCCCGTTGCCGATGTTGATTTATGCATCGTCGATTTTGCAATGAAAAATATAGACAGCTCGCTGCGTGTACGGACAAAACGGTTTAAACGTCCAGACTTTTTTCGCGCGTTTTAATTTATAGCTTTGTTGTACAGGCCTCAAATGAAAATCCACACAGACGGACGGGGAAACATGTTGTGTCAATCAACAAAATACCCGGGATGACGAAATTTGTTTATCGGTTTGATTTTGAAATTGCATTGGGTGAAAATATTCGTGTTTTTGACAGCTCTTTTTTCGCTGGGTGGCTGTATGAAATTGCTGATTTGTAGGACCTGATATACAAGTCATAAGGTACAAACAGAGTTTTTCAAAGCATTTATGTCGTCACCAAAACGTATTTTTCACGCCCTTTTTCAGGCTACTCGGGCCATTTAAGCGGAGTCGATGTTTGCAATAAAAAACATACACAGCTCGCTGCGTGTGTAGGCAAAATAATTTAAATGTCCAGATTTTTTTTACACGTTTTAATTTATACTTTTTTGCACATTCCTCTACTGAAAATTTACGTGGATGGAGGGAAAAACAGTTTTTATCAATGAAAAAAACTCTGCGATGATAAAATTCGTTTACCGGTTTCATTTCTAAATTGCGCCTGGTGAAAATATTCGTGTTTTTAACAGCTTTTTTTCGCTGGGTGGCTGTATAAAATTGCTGGTTTGCAGGGTCTGATATACAGGTCTACAGGTCTAAACAGAGTTTTTCAAAGCATTTATGTCGTCACCAAACCGTATTTTTCATGCCCTTTTCCTGGCTACCCGGGCCGCTTAAACGAATGAATCCAAGGACTCCGAACGAAACTGATTCTGTTTGCCGCGAACCAGAATTTATCGGGAGTGTTCCCTTGGTCGCGTCACCGGCGTGATACTTCATAAGAGTAATTTAAAGCTCGTAATCGTTGTTCACCCGGATGTAAAAAGTTTCGCCAAAGGCTGTCTTAATTGAAATAAAAGTTGCCCCGTGCGTCGTGAACTCTAAATTAATTCTCTTCTAACTCAAACGTTGATAAGTTAACTAGTTTTCATTTCGCGCCGGTGAGATTTATCTCGACTAAATAAAACTCGGGCTTTCGACGATCCCCAGCCGCGTCTTTGCCGTTAAAATTACAGTGGATGTTACCGGCTTTGCGGCTGTCGCAGGCTTTTTGCTGGCTTTTTTTTCTAGTATTTTTCAATTTGCCGAAATTATTCTCTGTAATTTTTTCAGAATTCTTTGGATAATTAAGAAAATCTCTTTCGCAGAGCAATACTTTCTGATTTGCATTTTTAATTAAAATCGTATTTACCCTGGTCGTAGCTTTAACTGTGATTGTTGATAAGCTTCCCCTCGTCTATCGTTCCTCACTTCTGGCATTTGGTTCGCCGGCTTTCGCCTGACTTTCTCGTTGCTCAGTCTTACTTGGCTCACTCGCGTCGGCTGAAGCACAAGTGCGGCGTAGCACATCAAAAGCGTAATGCGACACGACCGCAGACCCAGAGGCGTGCCCGACGAGGTTTTTGGCGGAACGAAAGCTCGTTCACACTCGCGTGCTTTTGCGTTACAACCTATGCGCCGGAACAGGAAGCGAGACAAGTCAAAGGCGGCAATGAGCAGCGTGAAAGGGAGCCACGATGGCGTATAAAATCGTAAGTAGGACAAACGGGTATCCGCCGCTCAACATCATTACGCTCGTTGAAATGTTGTTTCCCAACAAAAGTACCAATCCACGAAATTGTAATTTTTCTTTCGTTTACCCTTTGATCAGCTCTGAGACGTGACCCAATTGGATTCGTGCGTAAATGCATTTTTCGTCTGTGTCTTCCACAAGCGTTTGGTCGGACCAGCAACAAGAAAACAGCTCCTTTAAAATGCAGATCATACGCGTCGCTGGAGACTGAATACATTTTCTTACGAAAATAGCAAACGGAGCTCGGAATCAGAATTGCTTTTCTGTTCTTATACAAGGGATGAATTAATGTTTGGAAAATAAAGCTGTTGTTTATTCATTAAGGAGACCGAGTCAGACAAACAAGTTTATTTTTATTGTCGGGGCTACTTTTTTCCTCACCTGTGAAGAAATTTGAAATAATTGTATTCTTTTAGGATCGGAGCGAAGGATTTTTTTTGTCACTCATCCCTCCGGTTGGGTCAACCGGTTGCTTTGAAACGAGAAATATGGGTTTTTCACTCTGCTCGTAGTCCACAGAGAATCAATCATACGATTGGCCTCCGCTAGAGCTCAATCTCTTTGCAATCATATTTCCTATACATTAATCGTAGGGATTCTTTTTTATGTTTTTCAAAACCAAGTTGCAGACAATTTTTTAAAAAGTGACGGCGGGTCTTTTAAAGAATTAACTTTAAAAAAAATCCCTAGAAGTTGACCCAACCGGTGGATCCAGTGACAAAAAAACCTTCGCTGTGATCTTAAAAGAACGGAATTATTGCAAATTTTTTCATTCGTGAGGAAAAAACTAGCCCTTATAATAAAAAATAACCTTTTTTGACTGACTCGGTTCCCTCAAATGTACAGCTGTGATTATCCACAGTGTCCCAAAGCGCATTCGTTATTAAACGACGAGTAAATAGGTAAACACCGGATACCAGATACCAGATATCCTACAGTAGGGTGTGCCACGGTAACACACGAGCCACGCTAGTTTCGCCCTCTCGCGCACAATATATGGTACATTACACCCGCGTAGAATCAGACGATCTTCGCGTAGCGAAGTCAAGATTGCGACGAAGAGAGTATTGCTCAGTCAGGCAGCGGGCATTACCGTAAACTCAGTGTACCACTGTGCGCACCGTCGCTTCGATAAACCAGAGTTCTCGGGGTGTATGGAGAATCGAGGCACTGAGGAACTCTCCCATTGCGCCGTCACTTCCGCCTTCCCCCCTCTTTTCCCACCGCCGCCCTTCTTCTCTCGTGCTCCAATCCCATCCGGTATACTTAATAGACTCGCAGCAACGTAAATTCAGATTTAAATGCAGGGTTCGAGCGAGACCGGGCAGACGGCGCGGTGCTCGTTGCTCTCGCACTACAATTTCTACCCTCCCGGAGCGTTGATAGTGAAGTAAGCGAAACGGGGTTACGTTCTCGCGAGAGCGAGAAGCGGGAGGGAGAGGGAGAGAGAGATGGGGTGCGAGAGGGTAGCGAAAGAGACGCAGGGAGAGGACACGAGGGGTGCACGTTACCTCGTGTCGTCGCTTCGACTCACATCGTTCCACTCAGCACACCCCTCAACTCCGGCATCCTTTCGCCAAGACCGTTTACCTTCTCGCTCGTTTGCACCGCTCGATGTTGTACCTCCTTTCATCCCTACCACCTCGCTTTCCTTAGTCACCCCTCCCACGCCCTCCCCCTTCTCCCATCTTGTTTGATACTATAAGTATCACCTATTTATATATTAGTTATAATTTTTCTTGTAACATTTCCCATCCCTTTGCCTCAAGCTTCCAAGCTTCTTCTTTCGAACAAGTAGAAACTAGTTTCTACTTGCTCGAAAGGATTCTACAGACTGCGTAGAACTGTCTGGACAGATTCTGAAATTAAAGGTGTTCCTATTCTCTCTCATTTTCCCGTCGAATTACAACGAACCCCGTGTCGTAACCCCGGTGGCGCGAGAGATCGCGCGGTCTGAACAACTCTGGACAGGTTCACCTGAATATATTATCACCTACGTATACGTATTAGTTAATTTTCCTTGTAACATTTTCCATCCCCTCGCTTCTTCTTTCTTAGTCCGCACTAGTTTCTACTTGTTCGAAATGATTCTACACCGGTAGACCGGGTTGGTCCGGAGTTGGTACAGACTGCTCAGAATTGTCTGGACAGATTCTGAAGTTAAAGGAGTTTCCATTCTCTCCCATTTTTCTTGTGGAATTACAACGAACTCGATGTCTCTCGCGCAGACTGAACAACCTTGGACAGGTTCACCTAAATATATTATCACCTACGTACATTAGTTAATTTTCCTTGTAACATTTTCCATCCCTTTGCTTCTACGTTCCAAGCTGCTTCTTTCTTACTCCGCACTAGTTTGCACTTGTTCGAAAGGATTCTACACCGGTAGACCGGGTTGGTCCGCAGTTGGTACAGACTGCTCAGAACTGTCTGGACAGATTCTGAAGTTAAAGGAATTTCCATTCTCTGCCATTTTTCTCGTGGAATTACAACGAACCCGATGTCTCTCGCGCAGACTGAACAACCTTGGACAGGTTCACCTAAATATATTATCACCTACGTACATTAGTTAATTTTCCTTGTAACATTTTCCATCCCTTTGCTTCTACGTTCCAAGCTGCTTCTTTCTCACTCCGCACTAGTTTGCACTTGTTCGAAAGGATTCTACACCGGTAGACCGGGTTGGTCCGCAGTTGGTACAGACTGCTCAGAATTGTCTGGACAGATTCTGAAGTTAAAGGAGTTTTCATTCTCTCCCATTTTCCCGTGGAATTACAACGAACCCGATGTCTCTCGTGTTAACTGAACAACACTGGACAGGTTCTGAACTTGTGCCAGTTTCAATTTTGTAGTATTGTCCTCGAAAACCTGCAGGGCATCAAATTTGTTGTAATTTAAAGAACTTCAAATACAGCCCTCAACTCCGACGTCTTTTCGCCAAAGTTGTTTACCTTCTCGCTCACTTCCTACACTCGATTTTGTACCTCCGTTCACCCTTACCACCTATCTTTCTTGTTTGATACTATAAGTATCACCTTGTACATTAGTTAATTTTCCTTGTAACGTTACCCATCCCTTCGCTTCAACGTCAGAAGCTTCTTCTTTTTCACTCCGCACTAGTTTCCACTTGTTCTCCTTTCTACGCCGGTTAGACCATGTTGGTCCGGAGTTGTTACAAACTGCACAACAGTCTGGACAGATTCTGAAGTTAAAGGAGTTCCCATCCTCTACCATTTTTCCCGTCGAATTACAACGAACCCGATGTCTCCCGCGCAGACTGAACAACTCTGAACAGGTTCTGAACTCGCGCGAGTTTCCATTCTGCAGTATATTGTCCGTTTAAATTACAACAAATTGGGTGCCCTGCAGGTTTTCGTCGCCACTCAGCACAGCCCTCGACTCCGACGTCCTTTCGCTAAGGTTGTTTACCGTCTCGCTTGTTTTCTCCGCTCGATGTCGTTAACTCCATTTAACTTCCCTCTCGGCTTCGCTGACTTCTTTTTGGATACTGTCAATTAATTAGTTAATTTTCCTCGTAACATTTTCCAACTTCCAGTTTTTATGCCCCGAGTTTTTTTTTCATCCTCCACGAGTTTTCTCTTGTCCTCCTTTCTACACCAGCGCGCCGTGTCTGCGTTTCATCTGGAATTTGTAAAACTGTGTAACTAGCAGGACAGAACTTACCCGAATTCCCATTCTGCACTATTTTTTCGCCCGCTCTGAATTATAACAAATCCGATACCTCTGCACGCTTTCGTCGTTAGTCCGCGTAACAGGCGTCCTTTGATTCGCCTAACAATAGCCGGAGCCGCTTAACGAGAGGTAGAACCGTGAACGACATAACTGCCACACTACTTCTGGACGAGACTCTTGCGATTTTACGCTCGTTATTTCGACCGTTCCGTGAAGTTCCTTTATTCCACCGATTCCCCTAACTTTCCCTTCCGCTCCCTCGCGTTTACCCTGGGATGCGGTGTAGCACATTCTTTGTATCGCTCCGACGAACGCCTTTTTCTCTTACTTTCCCCGTAAAGTTTAATGATTGGACTTTGCTTCCGCTCGATCCTCCCGGAGCTCGAGTGCACCTAACTCTTTGCGAAGTTTGAGGCAATTTGTAAACTGTAAACGCGGAGCGGGCGGACGTCGGAGCTTATGCATTCACAAGCGAGCGACGATACGGAAACACGGATACTCCGTCGATCTTTCGCGTTTCGCGAAGAAATATTATAAATATTCATTGGCAAATACTGCGATGAATACACAAATCTCGTATCATGGTGGAGCAGGGCGAAGTTGTGTTGCGGTTGCGAATTTCGCGTTTGCGGGTGTTACGAGTCGAGCTAACGAAACGTAATTTATTTCTTGATTTTGGGATCTTGTTCAATTAATGATTGAAATCAATATTTTGAATTATCTCGCGAATTATTTATATTAATTAAATGACCGAACTTAACACTGTTACAAACACGATAAATCGGGATAATACTTCTTATATGCCACCAGTTATGACAACTAACAATTCTAATATTTAACTTATGCTTAAAGTCTAAATCTAAATGAGTTTAATATATTTAAGACATAATTGGTCGATGGTTGATTGCGGTCGAAGCCCCGCATCGGATGATTTACAGAGGGCATTGATTGGGATTGGAATGTGGGAATAATACAAAAACAAATGATTAATATTAAAATAATTAAAATATAAACACGGAAAAACGGCCAGTACTTAACAGCGCGAGTTTGCGGTGGATTCTGGCAAATATATTAGGTTACAATTACAAGTTTTTAGTTTTATTCGACTATTTTTGCATTCACGTTGATTATTTTCCAGCGTTGATGCAACGAAGTAATAACGTCGAAAATACTATATAGTCACATTGACTAACCATTAGCAGGTGTTCCTTAATAGCTGTTAAGCTTACCACGGTTTTGTTCGATGTAGTTCAACAGCTCTCGCACTGCATGCATTTCACATCGCCCTAAGCTTCAATATTTCACCTCGGCTTACGCGAAGCTACGACGCAACAACATCTAACAGGATACCACAGGAGCCTATTTGCCTCTTCTACTTCTAATGCTCTACCTAGCTTCGCACGACGTTGACTATCATTCCGCTTGCACGAATTTCGTTGCACCAAGACGTTTAGAGCCTGCATAATTATCGCTAGGATTCCCAAAGCAAAGACAACTATACAATGACAGAAAAATCTAGTACTGGCAACTATAAAGTGACAACCATAAAGTGGCAATTATTTTTTATAGGTACAGCAACTATTTTTCCAGTTATGGTAACTATGATGCAGTTATCATAACTATTAATTAATTACCGTGAATTATAAAAATAATAGCATGAACGAAAGTTTGATGGTTGTCACTTTAAAGTTACCAGAACTTACACGATTTCTCTGAGTGTGGACTGTTCACATGGTCACACAATTTAGTGGTTTTTCGAGGAAAATCTAGTATATCGGAAACTATAAAATTAAACCCATCAATTTCCAGTCCATACGTATCTGGAATAATATGATCCGAACAAGAGAAGCATATAAGCATTTTCAAGCGGATGCCATTTGAGGGTATCTCATTTCTCGTTCAATTGCTCTTCAACCAGCTCAGAGCTTTGCCGTTGGTGAAGTTTTTTTTTCTCCCGTCACTTCCCGCTGCTGATCTGGTCGTCGTAATGAAATTGTAAAGGCGAAATCCTTTGTCCCATTCACAAAGCTTACTGCGTCCCAAGCAGAGCTGAACATCCTCGCGTCGGATATTCTCGCCCAACGCGAGACGTGTTCCTTGGTTTCCTCGTAAGCTTTCCTATCGTCCCTCATTCGGCAGCACGAAAACTCACAGGGCAGCGTCGTCGCTTTTTTCTATCTTTTTTGTTCGTTCCTCTTGACGCCACCGACGTGTCATTGAGGCAAGCGAAGTGAGTTAACTCGCGCTCGGTGCTCCAACGGAATTCGAGCGTGAAAAATGACTGGTCAGGAAAATCCTTTGGTCCTCGCTACTTACGACAGTTAATCTTGCTTTTTTCCACCCATCTCCACCTTGCTGTCCACGGATATGTGTAATCCGTCCATCCGGCGACACCATCGTCTCACTGGGTCTCCTTGTTTCCACCGCTCGTTCCAAATTCGAAGCACGTGTGGAGAATATTCCACACAGATAGGTTTTTTCGTACTTTACGAAATCGTCCTATTTTTTCGCCAAGAAATGTAAGAAAAATGTAAGGACAAATTTACGATTTTCAGATTCGGTCGATACAACAGAACCTCGATTTTAGTGATGTAATGAAATATCGGAAAAAGTGCGGAAAGTCGGAAAAGTACTTAACATTGTTTTCAACACTTTATTTCGATGTATTTCTGCACGTACATAACGAATTCGCTATTCGTATTTTTAATGCAATATTCTTCACGAAAAATTCAACATTTTTGATTATTTTCGATTTATTTATTTTATTTTCTCCATCAACCGAATAAGAGCGCGATTGGCCTATTCATAATAATATATTGAAAAATATTGGATTCCAATATTTATCAATATAATGGAAAATATTTGTGGCGATGAATTTTGAGGAAATCTATATATTCGCATATAGCTAATTCCTCGCCCAAAAAAAGGCGAAATCATTTTCCCGTCGGTTCCTGAAAAAAGTTGCGCGACCGCTTATGCCAGAATAATTTTTCGAACAATGTTTCCCTCGAACAGAGAATCCCGGGGGTTTTCACGCTGCTTTTCGTACACCTACAGGTGTATCACAATGATTTCTATACGCGAGTCCGGACAATACCGGCTGCAGTTACTTTCGGTTATGTGTCAGTCCCCATTTTCCCCACTTGTGCTGACACCTATACGCGTATCAGCGTAGCGTATTTTTTTTTTTTTTTTTTTCGCTACCCCAGTGTCTCCGTACTTTATTTTCCTCTCTTTAGAATTCAAATGTAGTTCAGAGGGTAACGCCCGGATGCCTTCGTCATTTCTCATTGGTGGAATACGCCGCGCGAGAATTCGCGCCGCATAACCGTGGAGTCAGGATTGCGATGAAAGAAAGCCATATTCCTTTGGTTTTTTCCTCGGCTTCTTGATGTATCCCTGAAAGTGTCTCCCATTTCGTCGTCGTCGTAGTCGTCGTCTTCGTGCAGCCCGTCGTCGTCAACCTCCTTCCGGCAGCTTTCGCTTTGCCTCGATGTCACCCCGGCAAAGCAAGATTTAAATACGACCCTGTGGACGAGGACAACGTCGTGCATAGCCGCTGGAGCTCCGGGGAGGATTTCTTTCCCGGTGGCGAGTGAAAAGACCCTGGCACATTGTGAGCCAGGCGAATCCTCTCCACGGCTCACATTTTTAATGCCCGCCCCCTCCGGATCCCATGTCCTCAGTCTTTATCCGACCCTCGAGTTTCCCTTGTTACTTCCCTCGCCCTCCCCGACGTTACTTTTTCTTTTAATTCTATTCCTCGCCTCGCACGCTGCATCGCGACTTCACCCCTGGAAGATATTCTTGTTCGACTTGGCACGCTGCGCCTGCCCGGGGCTCGTGTTGTCGTCACGGCCGGGATAATCGCGCCCCTCGCTCACAGTTGCTTTCTTCTCGTTGCTTCTTGATCTTACCGCCTTGTCGCAGCCGCCATTGGGCTGACGCTATTTTAATTCTCCTAACGGGTTTCCGCGCCGGGAAAATGAGAGAAAGAGGGAGGGAGGAGGAGGACCGCGAGGGGAAGAAAATTGAAAATGATATTCCGCATCGCTGCTGCTCGCGATGCTCGGTGCGCGGAAATGAGGAGCTGGGAAAAATTACCAGAGACCTTGGAGTGGGTCGTTTAAATTCTTATGGGGCGATATGAACTGGGGAAAAAAGGAGTTTGAGAAACCGATAAATGGGTTCCAATGACCACTTGAAGGAGTTGATATAGCGTCAAGTAGTCAGTGCGTTATGACAACTACTCAGATTATGACGAAGACTCTCAGTATCGCATTTCACGGTTATTTTTCTCATCCATGGGAATTTTTTGAGGGGGTTTTCTAGTGTCTATATCCATTTTCGAGGTGGTTTTTTGGGAATTAAATCTAGAAAAACGGTTAAATGTACAGTGTTAATACTTGACAGTTATATTAATACATGTTTGATGCAACATCTTGAATTTTTTCAAAGCATTTTATTCAAAATTAGACAAGATATAAAATGTTGCGTAGGTCATGTCGCAAAAATTCTTTTTAGACGAGCGTGCAGAATGTGACACTCCTGGTCATCTGAAACAAACGTTTTTTTTTAAATTCTATTCTTTACGAATATGGTTATCGTTCATCCCTCTAATAAAAAAATGTTCTAAAAAATTTACAAAATGGCGGTACTTCAAAAACAATACTCTGAGTGATACTGTAACCCGAGTAGAAAATCTGTAGCGTTACACACGGCTCTGACAAGGGCCCTTATTAGCCTTTTCAGGACCTCATCAGGGCCTGATTCGAGCCGGATGCAACGCTACAGATTTTTTACTGGGAAAGGAGGTCTTCCCTTAATTCTTCCGTAATTATACCTTCTCGATATTCGCGAAAAAACGTGGCTTCGTCACGATAATACCAGGACCTATATTGAACATAAAGCGTCGATACACCCGCGTGTAGGTCACTTTATGAGCGACAATGGACGAACCGTCGTTTTGCTTTTTTTTTTCAGGAACGTCGAACGGGCTCTCACAAGCGCTACGCGACGTCTCTTTGTACGCATTGCTCGGTGTGCTCAGCTATATATTTGCGAGAAGCTCTGTTCCGCTGATAGGACACTTTGTCTTCCGTATGATATGATTTGCGCTGAGCTTTTATGTTCTCTCCTGTGGATCTTTCGCCACCTACCTCGACCTCTCCAGCGTTTCAACGCTGCACCTTCCGTACCTTCAATCGCGCCGAAGTGTTTCACTCGGCGCGAGGGTTAAAAGGTAGCAGTGTCTCGCGGTATTAAATTCTCGGGAGCTCCCGTCCTCTCTCATGTCTCACTTCGAACATTCTGTCTCTCGCAATTACCCGCACCGTCCCTCTCGTCTCGCTCGCTTTCACCTCGCTACCCCCGGCTGTTCGATCTCATCACTCGCCCCGTGTGTCGCGCACTTTCTCCGAATTAGGGGCGACGTTCATGGCTTCCACCATCAGCGTCGGGAACCTGACCGATGACGAGCGGAAGTCCCAGATCTCGCAATTTTGAGCTTGAAAGCTATGAGCAAGATTGCTTGTGTTACGTGGCGGTTTTTGTTTGAGCATTGGAAATCATTTGCCGCGTTTGGGATCGTTGCTCGATTAATCATTGAAATGAATATTCCAAGTTGATAATTATATATATTTTTCATGAAATAATAAATCGATAATATGTAGGAATGTTTTTATTAGAATTAAGGGAACGAGTGGAAATGGATAAGCAGAAATATGAGATTGTCGTCCGGTTCTCGGACGATTGAATATCGCAAATAGTTGAGGGAATTTGAATGGAAGAATTTTAGTAAAGATTTGTGAATATTTTATAACGCAGTGTTACGTGGCGGTTTTTGTTTTCGTATTAGAAATAATTTGCCGCGTTTGGGATCGTTGCTCGATTAATCATTGAAATGAATATTCCAAGTTGATAATTATGTTTATTTCCCATGAAATAATAAATCGATAACATGTACGATTTTCCGAAAAGCAAAACACAATTGTTCACTTATATAAATTATCACCGCGGTGATATACGCGATTAAAGCCACGCAAGGCTATTTTTACAAAAAGGCTCACTCAGATCAGAACGAAAATGTAGACACAAATCAGGCGAAATCAAAAGCAGAACTGAATTGGAAATAAATCAGGTGAGTTGAGGAAGACAGCGGTGGGTAGTAGAGTGGAAATTTTGGTGACCGCGAGACGGCCGCAAGGTGCTGACGGCGCGTTGCATGCGCGGCCTGCACAAACGTGTTGAACGCGATTTTTTTTTAGAAGTAAGGGAACGATCGGAAATGGATAAGCAGATATATGAGACTCGCGTCCGGTTCTCAGACGATTGGAAATCGTAAATAGTTGAGGGAATTTGAATGGAAGAATTTTAGTAAAGATTGGTGAATATTTTCTAACGCAGAAAAAATTGCCAGAACATAACACTTGCATTTAGAGTTTTTTTCTATCGCACAAGCTCGTTCGTTTTTTTTTTGTTTTCATTCTACCCGTTTGGGCTTCTTAGCCATGCGGTTAACATGCATTAGATATGCAACCCATCAAAGTTCTGAAAGCCCCGAAAAGAAATTCCGAATTGAAGGAACTAATAACTGGTTGAGTCAAAACTCGTTTTTGACGGAAAAGAATTTTGCAAAGTAATCATCTTTTTTTTTGTTCAACAGACTCCAACAAATTAGATGTCTAAAGTCCCGATGACGCCAATAAATCAATCGCTCGTCTCCACCCAATTCCTTCTCTCCCTCCGCCCCTCAAATTTCCCAACCAATTCCCACGAATATTTTTCCCCGCATTTCTATACACCCACCCATCCTCGAGTGCATCGTTAACCGTCCTCAATTACCGTTCGGCTTGATCCGAACAAGTTCAAAATTATCGGTAAACCGAGACGTTCTCACGCCGCTCTGATTTCCAGCCTCCCGATCATCGGGAGGGAACCCCGCGGTATAACCGATATCCTTGCCAGTTTTCCACCAACCCCCGCTGAGATGAATCTTGAGTTCGCTACTTCGCAGTCTCGCCGCATCTCCAACCACTCCCCCCCCCCTGTATATACACGAAGCTATACATTGTTGACCATAGCCGCTGTACATCCGTACGGCGCTGCATTGCAGCGAACCGCCGCGTGGAACTTGGAGTTTTCGCTGTAGTTGAATTCCCGGTGGACTTTCGAATTGGATACCTTCGCGTAATCGGAGATACTACCGACCATCCCTGCGCTCCTGTAGCCGGCTGCATGTACGAACGCTGCCCGTCGGTGCTACTGAGACGAGCTGACTGCAGCATCCGAGCTTTCGTTTCGTCAGCGTGAATGTAGTTCGAGTACATAACCCCCCCCCCCCTCCCCCCTTCACCCCCTTCACCCCCTTCACCCTTCCCCTTCCCATCCTTTCCCCTTTTCCTCGCCACCCCTCGCAGACCTCACCCCACTTTTTCTCATCCTCGAACAATTTTATTCCGCCAACTCGGCCGCGCGTTGCTTCATCCCGTTTTCCCCTCTTATACCAACGAATACCGCAGCTACCGCGTTGGTGCACTTGGACAGCTACGGTACTCGAATACGTAGACCCCCCCATAGTCGAGATTTGCCGAAGTAAAACGCTCTTTGTCGGGCTAACCAGCGGCGCGGAGAGAGAGAGAGAGACGAGGCAAAGGAATTCCCAGGATTTTTGGGTCAATTGTGTCCGAGGCCTCGCGAAAACGTTTGCATACTATTGTGAAGTGAGCTCCGGCGCGGCCTTTGCGTTTCGCTGCTAAGCGCCGGGATGTATGCCGTGGGGTTGGCTCGCGTGCGATTTAACCGTTTCTCCCGAGTAGCCGGGTCAAACATTTGCAGTGTTATTGGGTGGGCGATGCCCGTTCGATTTCATGTTTGTTTTGGGTATTTACACTGCGAGAACAAGCGTGTTGAGAGTGTGTTGTTTCTTTTGTTTTTTACATTGTGACGAGCTTTTTTTTTTACACACTCTAAACGTGTACCTTTCGGATATTGTTTACCGTGTAAATGTTAATACGCTTAAAGTGTGGAAAACTCGGCACTGTGTGAAACATAGGAGAAAGAATACACTTGAAACACGATTGGGTTTTAGAGTGTACTAGAAAGTGGTTCGCTTGTTTCAGGCGCTTGCAAAATGAGGAAAAATTAGATAGTTAAATTGAAGCGCAATTAAATACAAATTTCATTTTTTGTATTTTCTTTGTGGACTTTGACTTACATCGAGAGAGAATTTTTTTGATTCAATGAAGTTTCCTTCAAATTTTAAGCTATGAACCATTTCTTTGAAGTTAATGAAATAAAATGCTTAAGGTAATATTTAATAATAAATTAATAATGTCTTTCTTTAAACCAAGGAGACCGTGACATTGGAATTCAAAGAATTTTTTCATTGAAATAATTCATTAAACACACATTAAACAAAGATTTAATTCATAAAAATAATTGTTTAATTCTTCGGAATCAAGGAGACTTTTTCTCCCGGTGTAGGGCGGACTTGAATTAAGGGCGGGGGGGGGGAGGTTGTATAATTTGGGGCTGACTTGCCTACGGGGGGGGGGGGGGAGGGATAAACAGATAAACAATATTCCAAAATACGCATTTCATTTGATCCAACTATCTTTTCTTTCAACATGCATCGAAATATATTCCTATGAATAGAAACCTATAAAGGAAAAAGGTGAAGAAATCGATAGACTCTTTGAAGCCTGACAAAGTTATCGTTTCAAACGACGACTAAACATATTTTTTGCAGTTACGGTTTCTGTATTTAAATCACTTTGATTTCACTTGCATTTATGTTTGCAAAAGTACGCAAATGTTATTCCAGCTTTCGATTGTCTGATAAGGGTATTCATTTTATTTAATTAGTTATGCATTGCTGTCGCTGTAAGCACAAGGATAATAACACAGTGACTTTGTTGAAAAAAAAAAAACGTCTTTTGCCAGTTGAAGTGAGCGCACAATGCCGTCATGGCAACCCGTTATCTCGCTCACGCCAGAGGGCTTGAAGACGCCACAAGAAGCTTTATACCCGGCTTTGATGGCTCACTTCGCTGGTTTCCCGCATTTGCAGCCGGATTTCATATTTCTCGCATCCCCTGCGCGCGGCAACGCCGAAGCCATCGAGTGAACGGGAAATTCGACGACGGAAATTCCGCCCAAATGTTTATCAACGTCGGGCATAGAGACAATTGAAATCATTATTCCGACGATAATAACACCCAAAAGAGCAAGAAAAAAAAATGTCACGATCGCGAGGCGGACAGCGAAATATGCGAAATGCGCGTATAAATTCAACGAGAGAAGGAATTTCGGGCCAAGTTTTGGAATGAAGCGGTGAAAATAAAAGCGTGAAAATATTGCAACGCGCGGCGGCCGACTACTCGTTCCGCACTGTATAACAAAAATAACGATAATTCACCGCGCTTAGCGAATTCCTCGCGAAATTCCCACGAATTTTTTCGACCCAGCGGAGCATGCGATACCCACAACGCTGCGTATTCTCGAGAGACCCGGTGTACCGAATAAATAAAATTAAATAAATGCGAACTACTTGTAAATATAAAAAAATTAAAAAAAAAATCCACGATTATTGTAATAACGTGTATCGAGAGGGGTGTACATGAAATTAGTACCGTAAAATCCGACGACCACGGTCGAGTATATTGAATAGCTAATTACGAGTATTTAATAATAATTGGTAATTTAAACGAAAACTAATGAATAAAGCGAACGAATTATCCGGGGTGCGGATGGCGACACACGTGGACGTCCGAGGGGGTCAGAGTTCGCTCGGACACTCGACGCGCGGCGTGAGAATAAATCGTGTAGATATTATACATAATTGCTGTAATACGTATACGTAAAATTATATATTAATGTATTAATGTACGAATAAAAAATGGAAAATTACGTTTACTTCAGATACCGTGAGACGATAATTGTAATTGATAAATATAAGTAGGGGAAACCGGGGTAAAACGGGCCCAACCCTTTTTTTTATCATAAAAAAAAAATCAGGGTAAAATGGACCCCCGTCTCCGTCATAAGTTCTTTCTTTGTCAAAACTTTTTTTCCCGCCGTCCTCCGTGATTTTTTTTTTATTCACGGGCTTCTTCGGCAACAGTCTTTTTCTCCATCAATTCTTGCCTGTACGGCGAATCTGTCACGACTAAAATGAGCTTTTATGTCACATTTTAGTAAAAGGCTCAAATAATCAACACTCATGACGATCGGTAGCGTTTTGTGTACTAACTCATATTTGTGCCGGATTCTGAGGGGGCCCGTTTTACCCCGGAATTTTTTTTTTACCGACGCTCAAAATTGATGACAGATAGCGAATTTTTTTTTGTGAAAAGCAATATAAAAACATTTTGGGTTTTGTCATAGAGCCATTTTTTGTTTAGGTGGCTCCCCTTTTGTTATCATCGGAAAAAAAAATTAGGGTAAAATGGACTCCCGTCTCCGTCGTAAATTTTGAGGCTTCTTTCTTCGTCAAAACTTTTTTTCCCGCCGCCCTCCGTGATTTTTTTTTTATTCGCGGGCTCCTTCGGCAGCCGTTTTTTTCTCCATCAATTCTTGCCTGTACGGCGAATCCGTCACGACTAAAATGTGCTTTTATGTCACATTTTAATAAAAGACCCAAATAATCAACACTCATGCCGATTGGTAGCGTTTTGTGTACTAACTCATAATTGTGCCGGATTCTGAGGGGGGCCCGTTTTATCCCGGAATTTTTTTTTCCCGACGCTCAAAATTGATGACAGATATCGAATTTTTTTTGAGTGAAAAGCAATATAAAATCATTTTGGGTTTTGTCATAGAGCCATTTTTTGTTTAGGTGGCCCATTTTACCCCGGTCTCCCCTACATGCAAACGGCGTGGAGGTGAGGCGAACGCCTGGGCGTGCTGAGAGCTCGAGCGAGCCATCGATGCACGGAGCTCGCGTATATAGCGACCGCAATAACGGCGAGGATCGGTTTTCGATCCGTCTTTAATTATCGGTCGCGCACTTTCGCGCTGCTGTGTCGCCCGGCGTGTAACTGCAGCGCTAGCGAGGACGAAGCGCCCTGACGCTGGGGTGAAAAGAGCGGATAGAGGGGGGGAGAGGGGGTGGAAAGGGAACGGTGGGGGGCGGGGGGGGGGGAGGGGGGAAGAAGCTTAACGAGCCAACGCGGAACTAAACGAGGAGACGATATAGTGAAAAAGGAAGAAGAGAGAGGGAGAAAAAAAAGGCGAAGCAGCAGCAGCAGCAGCAGAAGAAGCGAAAAAGCGAGACAGAGGAACTCTATTCCGTGGAATCGTTCTACTTTTTCGATTTGCCAGCGAAGTTCGCGTTTCATGCACTCCGTACAACCCGGTTAAAAGGCCAGAGCCCGCGGTCTTAACGAAGCTCCGGCGTGACCCTTGGGGGGGCGCCTCGAGGAGAAAATCGTCGAGCCCGCGATACCTACAGAAATACCGAATATGCTTCGGGGTAGTTCGCGAAACAGTGACCGCACACCGGGTGGAAATTTCTCGGCCGGAGCCGGCAGAGCGAAACTAAGGAACCGGCGGAACTTATCGTGCAGCCTTGAAAAAAATGCTAATAGCCGGGGGTTTTCGGTAAGGGCGACGCCAGTCAACAAGTGCGTTCTGTGTGGCAAACATTTTCTTTCAATCTCAGACTTGGAACTGGCCATTTTTTTCCACCTGCTGCTGGATAATTAACGCTGCATTTGCGGAAACGATAAAGGGTGGCTCAAAGTAAGGGTTGTAAATCCCGAAATTTCGCTGCAAACGCGACTCTGGATTGTAGCTCAGAAATGTTTATATCTGATACAGGATTTTCGAGAATAATTTTATATATTTTTTTAATTCATTTTTTTAAATCCATTTCTTTAATTCATTTTTATTTATTTATTTCTTTAATTCATTTTTCTTAATTCATTTTTTTTACTTTAATTTTTTTATTCATTTTTTTTTAATCATTTTTGAAATTCATTTTTGGTATCCATTTTTGTATTAAAAAATTAATGAAAAAAAAGTTTTAGTAACAAAAATAAAAAAAAATTAGAAGCGCTTTTTCGAAGATCTGGGATAGTGTGAAAAATTATGGGGTAAGTTGGAAGGGGTTAGGGTTGAACGCTTGCTGAGTTGGCCAGCCTGTTAAAAATATGCAGCTGTTAAAAAATGCACACATAATTTTACAATCGCCGCAGGTTATTATTATTATTTAATCACACATACGAAACAAACCGCACTGCCCTATTTATTTATTAATTAAACTAATGGAGATTTGCAACTCCGTTCCCAGATAATGAATGCAATTTTTTTTTTGCAAATATTAAGAGGCGACTCAAAGCGTACGTCGTACGACTAATTCGTATTCTGAGTAAAAGAAAGTCCTGCTGTAATGCAGCAAGAAATGTGCCGGATTATTACCATCTCTTTCTCCCCTCGTAAATCCAGGTGGCTCCGGCTACGAAGTTTTTTCTCGCTGCGCCGCGCCTCGAAGTATTGAATTTTACGTTGGCTCGCCAAAGCCTCGCTGTGCTTCTCGCCACCCGGAAGCGCCGCACTGGCGAGACGCCGGTCTCATCGCCAGGCCGCGGCGAGTGCGATTTTATCCCGAAGTTGTCGTTGGCTGCTCAGAACACACGGAGAAAAATAATTAGAATATTCATAGCGGGAATTCCCGCGCACCAGACGCGCGTTGGATTATCATCTCCTCTCTCCCCAGTGCAAATTTAGTTGGCACAAACTTGTTTTTTTTTCTCCTCCCTGAAATGTATCTCTAAATGTTGAATTTTATTTCCGTTCTGAAAACCCACCGTTGCCTCCCACAAGCCCAGAAGCGGCGCATCGCCGGACCCATGCGGATGCAATTTTACCCCGGAGTTGCAGTTGGCTGCTCCAACCGTCGAGGACTTTATAGGGGAAGCCGGGGTAAAACGGGCCTCTGGGGTAAAACGGGCCCCCCTTTTTTTTCATCGAAAAAAAAAAAAAAAAAAAAAAAAAAATGAGGCTAAAATGGGCTTTTGTCAAAACCTTTTTTCCCGCCGTCCTCCGTGATTTTTTTTATTCGCGGGCTCCTTCGGCAACAGTTTTTTTTCTCCATCAATTCTTGCCTGTACGGCGAGTCCGTCACAACTAAAATGTGCTTTCGTGTCGCATTTTAGTAAAAGACCCAAATAATCAAGACTCATGCCGATCGGTAGCGTTTTCTGTACTAACTCATATTTGCGCCGGGTACTGAGGAGGGCCCGTTTTACCCCGGAAATTTGTTATTATTTTATATTTATTTATTTTTATTTATTTTTATTTATTTTTATTTATTTTTATTTATTTTTATTTATTTTTATTTATTTTTATTTATTTTTATTTATTTTTATTTATTTTTATTTATTTCTATTTATTTTTAATTTTTTTATTATTGATATCGATTTTTTTAGTGAAAAGCAATAAAAAAAAACTCTTTGGATTTTGTCATAGAGCCATTTTTTGCTTAGGGGGTCCGTTTTACCCCGGTCTCTCCTACTCGCAGCTCCCGGTGCACAGCGGCCACGGGGTTACATCGAGCGTGTAAGAAAGTCGCGCGCGAAGGGGTGGAGAAGAAGCTGGATGGCATAAAAAAGGTAACGGCTGTCCGTCTTATTCGCGGTGAAGCGTATAGGGAAGGAGCGAGCTGGCCTTAGAACGCGAGAGGGAGGGAGAAATGCAGCGCGGCATTTTTACTCCACTTTCTCCATCAGCGTCCGTACACCAGCGTCTGTATCTACTGGCCCCGGCCCGTTGTGCTTCTCCACTGTTGCCTGTGGCCGCAAGGGCTCTCGGGAACAAGGAAAATTCGCCGCCGCTACGGAATATACTGCAACATGTATAGCCGCGGGATAGTGGCGCGATACCTGCATCCGCTGCACTTCCCTCGCCTCGCACGCCCTTCTTCGCCTTGCAGCGAATTCCCCACGTGGCGCTCCACATACGTGCTGCAGCTGCAGTATATTTCGCGAGTTTTCGGGAAATGATGAAATTCTTGTGGGAATTCCGGCTGAGGACTGATACTTTATGAATTTGGCAAGTAGCTGACTGTTGCCTGTGTTGCCACTGAGAGAAAAAGTTTTTGTTTTGTTTCAATGACATTTCCTTGAAATCTCAAGCTGTGAAACATTTTCAGTGAAATAATACGGTCAAGTCAGTGAAATAATACGGTTAAGTTAATGTTATATATTTTTATTTATTATTTATTTATTATTATATATTTTAATTTTATTTATTTATTATTATATATTTTTATTTTTTTTATTTATTATTATATATTTTTATTTTATTTATTTATTATTATATTTTTTGTTAATATTATGAAATTCTTGTGGGAATTCCGGCTGAAGTCTGATATTTTCTGAATTTTTCTTATGAAGTGTTTTTGAAATTTAACGAAATATTTCATTGAAATGAATGAGAAAAGTGCAATTCACCAATTTCTTTGGAATCAAGGAAACCTTTTGCCTCAGTGTTCGACTTCTCCTGCCGCTCCTGCTGCTCGCCTTCTTTATATCCACGACGTTCGCTAACGTTTATCTTTGGCGGTTACCGTGAGCGCGTAGCAGCTTTCAACCCTTTCCCAAACACTGTTTACGAGTTCACGGCTTTGAATTCTAATCCCCGGGCCGTGTGCTATCACAGCGGATAAACGAGAGAGCGCAGGGCGGAAGAATCAACGAAGGCGAAGAGCGACCTCCTCGTTTTGTCGTCCCGGGGAATGATAACGAGTGTAATTTGAATACATCGATCGGCTATTGTACTCTGTAACGTCGCGTGCGCTGGCGTTGCGAGTTTCGAGGGAGGAACGGAGAAGACACGCGGATAAATATACTTTGGGGTGATAAGAGTGTTTTTTATTTCTTCGTTTTTTCGTTTTTATCTCTTCGTTTTTTCGTTTTTATTTCTTCGTTTTTTTTTCGTTTTTATTTCTTCGTTTTTTCATTGTTATTTGTTCGTTTTTTCGTTTATATTTCTTCGTTTTTTCATTTTTATTTCTTCGTTTTTAAATACATGAGTACGGCAAGTGAATAATTGTGCTGTTCGTATAGATCGTTAAGAAAATTCATTTTTTGTTTTCTCCAAAAAATAAAAAGTAGACGATTAAATTATCCCCGTCCATCCCCCATCTTGCTTTATTTTTCAGTGGGTGGATTTTTACTTTTAGTTTCTTCATTTCCCAGGAAAAAAATGATTACAATGTAATTTATTTACAGGGTACAAAATAAACGAATAAAGTGATTACCGGATTGAAAATGAGTTACTGACGCAGGTATTCAAAGGTCCACAAGTCATTTCACAATCGCCGCAGTTTATTATTATCAAATCACATCTACAAAAAAAACTGTACCGTAAAATTGATTTCTTAAAGCAACGACGAATCACAACTCTGGTTACAGCACCGGTTGACCAGTTGCGCCAACTAGACGGCCGGGGAAATTAAATCCCGCGCGCTTGTCCCCTCCTGGAGTGGCGCCAATAAATCAATTTACATTTTTCCGCCAATTCGCGTTTTATTTTCAGTGCGGATGGCTCGCGCGTTGCTCCGATACGTCGACGACGACGCGTCACTCGACGAGTGTCCGCCTGTCTGTGAAATTTTCCATCCGCCAGGTCCAATAAATTCTCGGTCGAGGAGCCAATAAGGTTCGAAAGATTTTGTATAACTGCGGGCTTCGAGGGGCACGTGGCTCGTAAAAGGCCACGAGGAGTATAGCGATCGCGCAGTTGGAACAAGACGCGAGTGAAACAAGTACACTTATCTATTCTAGGGCCATTAAGGAGATACGTATCCGGACGTGCCTCGGTAGTTTTACCGTGGCGAAATGACAGTTTCGCAATCCTCTTCGTTCTCGTCGCTCGCTGCACGGATTTTCTCCGCGAATACCACACCGGTATATATGGGGCATTCCACCCCGTTTCGACCTGAATTTGACCTCGACCTCTCCGATTCGGCTCATTATTTTTTATAGGCTTAGTTGGATCCTCAACTGCACAAAAAAAAATTTTTTGTTTTTTTATTGTGATTTTTGTTTGTTTAATAAATTTTTTAAGTGACATGTAAAACCCTATAATTTAAAAATCTGACAAAATTCTGAAAAATACTTTGTTCAATAACAAAAGTGTCTAGCTTGTAGCCACGCTTACAGCTTACAGCCGTATAAATATGTCACGTTAAAAATATATTTAAAAAAATTTGCACAGTTCGGAAAAATCCGAAAAAGATCCTAAATATCTGAAAAAATTCTGAAAAATCCGATTTTACATAAATAAACATTTGACCAATCGTCTGTAGTAGATTCATTATTTTTCATAATTTTTAAAATAAAAAAAGCTTAAAAACAGTAAGAAGAAAACATTTCCCCACTTTGGCTATAAGCTAGGTAATTTTGTTATTGGACGAAGTATTTTTCAGAATTTTATCAGATTTCTAAATTATAGAGTTTTATATGTCACTTTAAAAATGTATTAAACAAACAAAAATGGCAATAAAAAAAAACAAAAAAATCGTTTTTGTGCAGTTGAGGGTTCAATTAAGCCTACAAAAAATAATGAGCCAAATCGGAGAGGTCGAGGTCAAATCCAGGTCGAAACGGCGTGGAATGCCCCATATACATGTTTATATATACGAGCGAAACGTATACTTTAACCGAGGGAATTTGCACGAAGGGATTGGGTTCGGAACGTAAAAACTACCGTGGCCACATTTTATCGTTAAAGCGAATGAATGCGTGAACGCGAGGACGAAACCGAGACACACATAACGAGAGAGAAAAAGCGCTGCGCGACCGGAGCGGCGTTATTGTATGTACTACGAGTCTGCGTGTGTCTGTCCGTCTGTCTGCACGAGTGCGAATGATATAAACGAAATGTATGCGACTAGCGTCGAAAAAAAAAAAAATCATATATAAAATCATGAAACTGGGATGACGTGAGAGATGAGAGAATCGACTATGCTGATAATATATACGTAACGTGCAGTTGTTAATAAAACGAATGAAATGGGAGAGATCAAGATACAATGGTAAAACACACGAGTTCCTTTTATTTTCTCTGCATACCAAATCCCTCGTCGATGTTTCTGCTGAACAACGAAGTCGCTGCACCGCGCTGTTTCTATTCCACGTGCGCACGTAGAGAACACCGAGCAAAATGGGTAAGCCAAGAGAAAAGTATGCGATATATATTTCTCAAGAAATGTATTCGTAAGATCGATTTTAGGAGTCAGAACGAAATATTCGGAGAATATTTCGAGGCGAAATCCGGGATATCCTTATTCGAGGGTACGTGAATTTTACCTGAATACTTTTTTCTAATATTTGCGCAAGAAGTGGTTCGGGAAGTGTTTCCCTTTCTGCGTTTTTGAAGTGGTTTTTTGATTGAAATAAATATTTTCATACGTGCAATTAGCAGCACCATCTAACTTGTATTACTTTCAGCTTAATTACACCTTAAATTTAAGTTTAATTTAAAATATAATTTTGTAAAAAAAATTCGTGAACATTTTTTCTAATATTTGCTCAAAAAGGTTTTCAGAAAATGCTCCCCTTTCTGCGTTTTGCAAGTGGTTTTTTGATTGAAATAAATGTTTTTATACGTCCAATTAGCAGCACCATTTAATTTGTATGACTTTCAGCTTAATCACACCTTAAATTTAAGTTTAATTAAAAATATCAATCTGTGAAAATTTTTCGTGAACATTTTTTCTAATATTTGCTCAAAAAGTATTTAAAAAAAGATTTCCCTTTCTGCGTTGTCCCACCGATTTTTTCATCGAAATAAATGCTCTCATCAAATGCAATTAGCAGCACCATTTAATTTTCATGACTTTCAGTTTAACCATAACTTAAATTTAATTTTAATTAAAAAGTAATCAATTTCTCAAGTGATTACGTGTTTATTATTAAAATGACTGTAAAACGTTCACTTATATAAATTCGCTCATTCTCGCTCGTTCAGTTATTTATGCCATTTACTTATTCAGCCACCAAGAAATCTGCAGAAAGTCAAGAATCCGGGGCGAATGGCGTAATATGGGCTACCCCATTGGGACACCCCGTTTCGTACCGTCGTCGAATCGCGGTTCCACCCACCCCATGTAGCCCCGGTCTTTCCCGCAGGTCATTATAATACCATATGCCGCTTGGAACGACTCCATTTACATATTTTATACTCTACGCTCCGATCCGCTGTGTGTGAACGCGAAATATATATATATATATATATATATAGATTAACGCGAATACAATGAAAATGAACAAGGCGAGAAGAGCGAGCAGCGAGGAAATGCCAATTTGAATTACACTCGGGAAGCTCTTTCAAGCGCCCGGAGTCAATCACGCTTTTTTTTTCCATCCCTTTTTTTCCATCACCTCTTTTTCCCTGCCTCTTGCTTCGCGATCCGGTTCGGCCATTTGCTTATGACTATGACTTCGTTTCCGAGGGCGAAAAAAAAAAGTGTCACGAGGTCGGCGAGTACATCGATGTATCGGATATATCGGAGAACGTTCGCCGACTTTATGCAATTTTTAATAAAGCGACAGCAGGGGGTAACGTCAGGCCAATATCGCAGCGTGGATCCGACGCGACGTCGCGCGGCAATTCGACATCGACGTGGACGAGAATGCGAGGGAAAAAGGAAAAACGTCGCTGGTAACGAGAATCCGGCTGCTCGGCTCGATCTAACGTGAAAAAAACGCGGGTAAACGCCTTTTGACTCTTTTAGTCACGGTACGAAAAACATGCCGTTGCCGCCTCTCGCGCCTCGACGTTCGAGCTTTAAAGTCCTTTGTAATCGACTCGAGAGCGCTCGCGTTTTTGTACCGGCTTCCCTCTCGCTGGCTTCCATTTCGTGGAAAATAATGGCGTCTTTCCCTCGGCATCTTTTTAACGCGGGATGAAAGAGACGAAGCTACGTTTCGATCGACGATCTTCGTTCGCGCATGAATTTATGATTGAAGGTAAGTCAAAATTACATTGTAATTGTTATTGCTACCTGAGTAACAAAAGTCTTTTACTGATTATAACTCTTTTATTAATTTACCTACACCCTTAAATATTTCTATTTGATGAAATGTTGGGCCTCTTCTTGGATTATGTCTTACAATTCAAATTATTAGAGCTTTTTTTTTATCAATACATAATTGTAATAATTCACTAATAGGATTTATTAGAGTTATTCATATCATTCAAGACGTTAATTTTGGTTGAATTTTTCGTTTAATTCATATAAATGGAGCTTCATTTTTTTGTTTATGTATTGATATTGGTCGTGGAATTTATTATGGTTCTTATAAATTAATGAAACCATGATTAATAGGAATTATAATTTAACCTATGTTTAAGTTAAGGGTATGTTTAACCTATAAATAATTGGTCGTGGAATTTATTATGATTCTTATAAATCAATAAAACAATGATTAATAGGAATTATTATCTTTTTGTCAACTATAGGAACAGCTTTTATAGGGTATGTTTTACCCTGTAAAAAATTGGTCGTGGAATTTAATATGATTCTTATAAATGAATAAAAACATGATTAATAGGAATTATTATTTTTTATCAACTATAAAAACAGCTTTTATAGGGTATGTTTTACCCTATAAAGAAATTGGTCGTGGAATTTATTATGATTCTTATAAATTAATAAAACCATTATTAATAGGAATTATTATTTTTTATCAACTATAGGAACAGCTTTTATAGGGTATGTTTAACCTATACAAAATTTGTCGTGGAATTTATTATGATTCTTATAAATTAATAAAACCATGATTAATAGGAATTATTATTTTTTATCAACTATAGGAACAGCTTTTATGGGGTATGTTTTACCTTGAGGACCCGGAAAAACTGGCCACTCGGCCTCTGTGTAACGGAAATGCAGACGTGAGGAGGGAACTACGGAACTCGCGGATAATTGCCAATCAATCCGCAGTGTGGAGATGAGCAAACGCGTTCTGTGCCTGACACATTGGTGGAGAACAGAGGCACAATTTGGATTAGGACACGAAGTCGTTAGCCAGCGGCGCGCGGCTTTGTGTGTACCAACGGGCTTAGCCACATACTATGTCGTAAGCTGTAACCGGCGAACAATAACAGTGTAAGCTATCGCGCATGTCGCAATTCGACAAAACACCGCGTCGCCTGTTAGATACTTTGGAGATTTCGATGAAGTGCTCGGGCTGCAATCAGGAATTAAAAAAAAAGAAACTAAAAGTTCGGGTGCTGACAATGTTGTCGATTGGATTTTTACACGTTTCAATTGGGTGAATTTCGGGGGAGGAGACATTTTTTCGTGGCTTCACTAGTTCGACGGATTCACGAATATCAAAAGGGTTTTTGTTGGAATGGTTCGTAAAATAAAGTACACTGTACACTTCGCGTTCACTGGGAGACAAACCTGATATTGACTACAATAAATAGCTTATCGACCATTTATTTATTTATTTTGAACTATGTTTTTATCGTTATCGCTGCATAAAAAATGCTTTACGCTGCATAAAAAATGCTTTACGCTGCATAAAAAATTAATTACGTATGGTATTTTGACCTTAGGAGTAATTACTCCAAAAACATTCTAAAATCGTAATTACATTGTGACGACTTTTTGTAAGTGGAACAATTTCTTATACCGTTTTGACTTCACTTTTCGGACGACATCTTAGAAATTTGTACTTGGAATTTTGTGAGGTTAGGTAACCTCATATGACCCCAGGTCACCCACTTTAATGCGAGTTGATTTTATCAAAGTTCCGGTGACTCCACTTTTTATTGTGAATGAATTCCTAATACACTAGCGAATCCGCAGTACTTTATTTTTTTACTCTATCTTTGATCTAAGATTCTTAATTTTTTTATCTAAAAATCAACTTTCCTGATTCCCCGTAAGCCCTGTGTAAAAAAATCGATTTTCATGGTCCGATTACTCGTTAATATGTCCGATAATTTCCTTCGAAAGTTCTTGGACGTGACGTTTAATAATTAAATTACAACGTATCAAAAGCCCGAGCAGCTGAGTTTGACTTCGCGACAAAAGTGCCTTAAAGTCGTCAGCAGGAGGTACAATGTGGCTATATTTATTCGATGCATCATACGATGCAAGTGATTGACAATGCCTTTCGGCGCAAAGCGCGAGAGAAATACGAGACGGAGGTCGAGTCTCCAGTGTGTACCTGTCAGTAGTATAGTTTGGGACAGGTCAGTCATTAGGGCGCGGGAACGAACAGGGGTGAATAATCCGTGTTCCTGCATAACAGGGCTTGACGGTATAGGCAGCTGAGCTCCGGCCCCTGGTACCGGGGATTAGAGCGTTAATTCTACGTCGGTCTAACGTAGGTCGAATGCGCTGGATTGTCCGTCGGTACCACATCCTCTTACCCTATACCGCGTAATTGTAGTCATTGTACACACAAACGATAATAACCATCACCGCACTGACGTGTATTTACAATAACTGTATGCCGCATTGCTATATGCCAAGGCATATTATGTGATCACAAGAAATAGTTACGAAACGTTCGACTTTGGTAATAACATTCATCTCTGTTAAGTTTGTGTTTTTGTTAAACTTTATTTAGGTTTTAAAAGTTACTGCAGACTTTTCGCTCATTAAGCTTGGAAAAAACTGCAGAGAAAAGCTTAATGCTATTTTTTTCTACGGTATATCGTTAAAACTGTAGCACGTTCAGATCTTTTAGTCGCTATATTTTTCGCGAAAAACTCCAAAACACATCGTGATTCTTTCAAAAACGGAATTAGGGAGTAGTTTTCGTTCAAATACCACCTTAATATCGGTGAAAGTTCAAATAAGTGGTTTGAAAAAAATTGATGTTTTTGTTTATATTTATTTATGAATTAATTCCAAAGATTATTTATTTTTATTTAAGCGTTAATCGAACAAGTGGGATTTTTTGGTCAAAGGATATTTTTTTCTGAATGTTTTGTAGAGAATTCTAAACGACTTCTGTCAAATACAGCTTTTACTGCAGTTATCTGGCCTACCATCATCACGGTTTTTTTTTAGTTGCGTTAATTTTTTGATTGATGTTTCGAAACGTCCAACCCCATTTTTTGTTAAACTTTTATTCGTCAGCTTTTTATTTCCTTTGGTTAGAATTTTGATACTGGATGCTCGTTGGACGCGGTCTGTACGCTCTTTTTTATATGTATCTCGCCGTTTCAGCGATAACAGGAAATGCAAAAAATGAAAACCTCGTCTATTCCATGTTGGTCGATGGAGGTAAAAGGCGGAAAAAAAGCAAACTTTAAATGATGACAATCAGAGAGGGAAAAAAGTGCGCAGAAATTATTGGATTTTTCGTTTGTATTTTTCGCCGTACGGTATCGATTCTGAATGTGCGAACCTTCGTATTCGGCACATTTGTTGCTCGAAATTGCCGCACCTTTTGTTCGACGGGAATACGCAGATCCGTAGAGAGAAAAATTTGGCACTGGTGGCTATAAATGGTAGACGAAAAAATCCCGACTATACCTTGGAATCCATCATCGTTAAATCCTATCGAGTTAGTTTGTAACTTTACAGTTTATACTTGGAAAAAATGCACGATTTTTTATAATAAATATTAGTTATTTCTAGTTGGCTATATTCTGATGTTCCTAGAAATAAATGACTATAATCCTCGTGGGACACCATGTAATACTGGTCTCACCCCGTCGGACGTTCTATCGAATTTTCGAAGCGTGAGCTCCGCCCTCGCTTGTGCAAAATTGAACGTAAAGAGTGTAGCGTTTATAGCATAATACCTACTCGTGTCAAAACATTGGCGAGTGATGTGACTGTAAACTTCGTACCGGACGGAAATTAATAGTCCCGGAAAAATCAGCCGACTGAACGTAACATTCGCGTATGCCCGGGTGTTGCATATTGCATCCACGCCCGAATTGTCGAATATTTAATAACATCGTTTCCGCTCGCGCCTTGCTGCATACAATAATCAACGCCAACCGGATCCATTTGCACCTATGCATCTCGATTCCCGTGTATTTTCCACCTTCCGTATGCAGCATTATTTCCCGATACATGGAGTACACCGATAGATGCGAACGGAGGTAAGTACGAAAATATATTCCTCTATATTAAAAAAAAAAAAACAGAATGTGTTATATACGCTTTAATTAATTAAGCGTTATTTTCAAGCTTGACGAATTAAGAAAGATAATTAATTAAAGCAGCTCCATTGAGAAGCGAATATTCTTGAAAATAATTATTATAAGACATCTCAAAAACCTTTATATTTGTAATTGAATTTATCTATACCCGAATTAGGAAATAGTTTTCGATCAATTCTATTTCGGAATTAATAATTATTTTGAGCTATACGATCTATTAGGAATAAATTGAATGTTGTGATTTTTGGCAAAATATCCACAGCCAGAAAATTTTGGTGTAATTTCTTATTTAAAAAAAGGCCGTGATAGTTCTAACGTTTGTACAATTTTGTTTATCGAGCAAAATAGTTTTTCATTAGTGCGAGTACGTTCGATGATTTTCGGTATCGAATTTCGGTGAAACTGGTAAAACGGTTCGGATTTTATGTGATTTTGAATTTACAACAAAATAACGTTTTCGCTCTGGCTTTTGCAGAGCTTGACCCAGAAAGGTAAAACTTTGTACGTAATGAAAACATGATGCACCGGTGTTTATTTACAGCGTTTCGTAGTCGAGTGTAACGCCGTTATTTTAATTACACATTTTTTTCTGTCTAATGTCCGTAAGTACCAAAATTCTGTTGTCCATACCTCTTGAGCAGCGAGAGATAACAATATGACATTTTTCACCTAAATGGAGTACTAACTTCTCTTCAGTTACTGGGATTTCTTACAAACACAGACCACATATATACAGATTTCAAAGTATTTTTAAAATAAAAAAGAAAATCCTCAGGCACGTTTAGTTAAAAAAAAATCCGCTTTGTTTCTTCTTTAACTTCAATTTTTCCCAGAGCTTTCTTTAGGAGGAAGTGAAAATTAATAAATAAGTTTCTTCATAAAGGTGACTCAGTGAAAAATTGAAATTAATACGTTGCATCTTTTTCCATTTTTTGTTTCTAACATTTCCATTATAATTGGATCTTCCATCAGTTTCGTGATCAGATCTGAATCTCGTCCGATTCCATAAATTAAATTGACTTAAGTCGACAAAAGTAAATTTCATTTTTTTCAATCCTGAATATGCCGTAAATCCAAAGCAATGGATTTCGCGCAGGATCTTCAAGTCCTGCAAATAACGCATAAACAGTTCAGTAAAATGGCTTTCGGTGTCCAAACGCAGCGCAGCGAAGTGAAACATGCATCGCTTTTGGTTGAACAGCGGTTGACCGATACACCCAAAAGAAAATGTAATGTCCAATAAATCGGACCTAACCTCGTTACTCTTCCCTTCCGTCTGTCTCTCTGGGTCTTTGATAAACGAAATCGAACGGAATTCCACATTGACGCGAAAGGCTCTCGGCCTCGGAGATTCCTCGAGTGCCGCGCAGCAGCGGAACTGACTATCCCCGGGGGAAGATGACTTGAGAGCAACGTACCGAGTCCGAGGGTAAAAGATACGGGAGGGGGGAAAAAGAGTTGAGCGAAAAAAAAGGGGGGAGCGAAAAAGGAGTAAAACACGTCGATTGGGCAGCGCGGAAAATGCGAGGGGTCGCCGGTATAAATCGCTGTGCTCGAAACGTAAAATATCGTATCACATATCAGACGGTTGTAGTGGTAACTGGTGCTTCTGCCGGAGGAGCGAGAACTGCCGGCGCGTCTCATGCACGCGCTCTCGCCCGTTCGCCGAATTATTAATGTCGCGGTTGGTGAATTTCGCTCGCGCAATGCCCGACAATTCTCCGGCCGACACAAATGCTCGCTGTAACTGTACCTGCGGGGCTCAAGTTTCTACCTGGGATGGAGTGCGGGCTCTTCTGGACTGGCTCCCTTCAGCTCCAAATGTCGCCTCGCGCCGCGTTTTAATTATTCAAGCCCATAGACGACATCCAGGTTTTCAAATTATCCGGGGGAATTAAGGGTGATCGAATCTCACCGCGAACGGGCGTTAGAAAATACTGCTGTGAATAGCTATTTATTTTTTAACAGTTGCATCATCGACTGAGCATTTTCTAATTTATTTGTTACGTGTTCCGGTCGCCTTGAGTTAAACTCAATATGCAGTGCGGGCTCTTCTGGACTGGCTCCCTTCAACTCCAAATGTCGCCTCGCGCCGCGTTTTAATTATTCAAGCCCATAGACGACATCCAAGTTTTTAAATTATCCGGGGGAATTAAGGGTGATCGAATCTCACCGCGAACGGGCGTTAGAAAATACTGCTGTGAATAGCTATTTATTTTTTAACAGTTGTATCATCGACTGAGCATTTTCTAATTTATTTGTTACGTGTTCCGGTCGCCTTGAGTTAAATTCAATATGCAGTGCGGGCTCTTCTGGACTGGCTCCCTTCAACTCCAAATGTCGCCTCGCGCCACGTTTTAATTATTCAAGCCCATAGACGACATCCAAGTTTTCAAATTATCCGGGGGAATTAAGGGTGATCGAATCTCACCGCGAACGGGCGTTAGAAAATACTGCTGTGAATAGCTATTTATTTTCTAACAGTTGTATCATCGACTGAGCATTTTCTAATTTATTTGTTACGTGTTCCGGTCGCCTTGAGTTAAATTCAATATGCAGTGCGGGCTCTTCTGGACTGGCTCCCTTCAGCTCCAAATGTCGCCTCACGCCGCGTTTTAATTATTCAAGCCCATAGACGACATCCAAGTTTTTAAATTATCCGGGGGAATTAAGGGGATCGAATCTCACCGCGAACGGGCGTTAGAAAATACTGCTGTGAATAGCTATTTATTTTCTAACAGTTATATCATCGACTGAGCATTTTCTAATTTATATGTTGGGTGTTCCGGTCGTTCTGACTTTAACTCAATAAATGCAGACATTCGTCTTTGCCAATATTAACGTATCCTAGGTACAGACGAGAAAATTTGTGGACTCCACTAAACCCAGATAACACCGACAGATCCCTTTGTGAGCACTTAGTACCTGCACTAAAGTCCATTATCTAGGTTTCCATTTTCAGGCTTACGATGACCGAAAAAGCATTCGTTACTGAATGATCATTTTGGTATTACGCCTGCAAATAAGTTAGGCCTACCCATCCGAAGTGTCCCTTTGTGACCTACACTAAAGTCCATTATCTAGGTTTCCATGTTCAGGCTTACGATTTCCGAAAAAGCATTCGTTATTGAATGATGATCTTGGTATTACGCCTGCAAATAAGTTAGGCCAACCCATCCGAAGCTTAATTGTAGAATACTCTACGAGACCTACACTAGACTTTACATCTCGGTGTTATCAGGGTACTTCGTCGCATATTTAATCATGGAAAAAGTGTTATCAGGATATTTAGTCGCATATTTAATCATGGAAGAAGTGTTATCAGGGTATTTAGTCGCATATTTAATCATGGAAGTTGTTCAGGCCAATCAATTACTTGTTTCCGTACTTTGCCTTTCCTCCAGGGTTTAAAACCCTGTGTTTCACGGACGGCAAGACACCCGCTTAATTCTGAATTTATACATACAAAATTAACTCATACATTTTGCTGCAGTAAAAGCTCAAGACCTCTGACCGACATTTTGCCTGAAAAAGGTAAAACGTCGAGTTCTCAAATATTCGAGTACGGGTATTTTACGATTTTATATGGAAAAACCTTTCGGCTTATATTTCAATCATATCATACGAATTTGTAGAGGTCAGATTGTCTCTATTGGAATATTTTGATTCCAACATACCCTCCTTAATGATGTGTTTGATCGATCGCGAACGAATTTTCACCGACGAAACTCCGGTGTTTCATTTCATTGAGAAATACTTGTATTTTATACTAACGATGATGTTTGGGCAATTCATGTGCTACTGTGGCTATATGGATATAGGATAGCATCGAGTATTACACGATATCCTGGTAAAAGTTAGTTGGTGAAAGCATAGAAATTCTAATTCGATCGTCGATCGACGGTGTGGTAAATTCAACTGGTATCGGAAAACGAACCTTTCCACGATGGATTTCATCAAATCATTAGGAGAATTGGGGAACGGTAAACGACATTGACAGTGCCTCGTTGCTTCGTTGCCTCGTCGTAAATTCTTCGTTATCAACGAAAAGCCAATATTTCAAAGCTCTCCAGCGCTCGAAACGAGCATCGGGCGTCTCTTTTTAATCTGTTGAAGTACAGGTGACAGCGATAATTTTGTATATTGTGCCGCGGACATTTGAATACGAAATTGGCCAAAAGGGTACTAAAGAATCGGACAGCCCGTTCTCACCCAGATGTCGAGTGCGGGTATTAACTCACTTGCACTCCCTCGCAAGTTCCATTCGGCCGAGTGAATTGTGATTTATCGTTTTTCAATAGTCGACAGGTGGAGATAGAAATCCGAGTGCGCGGGGTTATGCGAATTGGCCATTTTTTGATGGGGTAATCGAAGCCAAACCCTGGCGGCCGTCGCCCCGCTGTCCACTGTCACACGTCGGGAGAGGAGTGACGGGCGCGTGATCGACAAATTTTTCATTTTTCCACGATGCGTAAAAACGCCCGTTGTATACATGGAATTGTTATATAACTCGCACACATCGTACGTATCATGGAGGTTACAGTGTTCTCATGAACGTATAAAAGGCACGGAAAAACAGCAACACGGGAGTCGAATATCTGAACAATGAAAAAAAACGCGAAGATACGCGTCGATGAATTGCAACAACGAAAAATCATTTCGGATAAGAATAGCCGCATTCGCATTTTGTTGACTGCTTTCATTACGACTTGTACGGCGTCGGTTTTTTTTTTTGACTCTACATACAGGAAAAAGGTAGTAGAAAATATCTATAAAATGAAATGACATACTAAATATTTTATAGATATCAATAACGAATTTAAATATTATACCGTGTAACTCCGGGTAATATGAACCACTAAAATATCGTACCCTATATCTTCTATTTCTGGAAACTTTTTACTATGTTGGCAGGATTAAGTTTCCGAGAACTCACACTATAAAAGCCTGGCAATTGAAACTAGACCCCCCACGTTTTTCGAAGGTTGGATCATTTAAAATATGGATCATTTAAATATGGATCATTTAAAAATAGCTGGAGAATGATCTGATATGTTCAGCAAACTCAGTATATAAGAACAAAAAAATAGATAGATTCTAAAGCTCTAATACGGGGCTTCATTAACCTTTTTTCAATTGGACTATTTTATTTTCATTATTGGTTAATCGTCAGACTCCACAATGATAATAGAAATCAATTCAATCGAATTATTGCAACGAAATTGCAATGATAAATGGTGGTCCATATTACCGAACGCCGGATGGTCCATCATTTTTACATTGTTATGACTGCCACAAATCAACAACTGTCGCTAGTGGCCCCTGCTTTCAGCTACTTTATAACTGAATGTGCAAACTACGTGATGTGAGTCATAGATATCCCAAAAAAAAACGAGTTTTCAATGTGAATTTATCGCCTCTTTTAATAGCGAAATGAATGCACGTTGCAATTAAAAAACGGGGAGTCTCGTGTAACGTTGCTACATTTTATGATGGATACGAATATGACACCTAAATTACGCCACAGACATCAACACAAGTTAGCGTACGCAGTTGTAATTTTTTTCATTTCCCTGTGTCGGTCGATACGCACTTGTTCATTATATCGTGCTGGTTCATATTCTCCGGAATTACAATACTTGAAGGATAAAAAAAAATGTGGGTAAATTGATAGACAATGTCTCAAATTTAAATAGCATCGGTAGTTACATAATACGTGCATAAATAATTAAAAATAAATAAATAAACAATAAATAATAAATAAATAAACAATAAATAATAAATAACACATAAATAATTAATAGCATAAATAATTTAAATAGCATTGGTAGTTATATAATACGTGCGAAATCAAACTTTGTGAGGCTGCCTGATATTCTCGTGCGGACACAAATAATCGAGGTGCGCGGTGATATAACTCGAGATTTGATCGACGCTCTCGGCCGTTCGGGTTGAGCCTCCCCTCGCTCATAAGCCCTTTATTTATTCCCTTCGTTTCATTTCATTTTCTTCGTTGGGTTTCGCCAGCGGCGAGGAATCGCGAGAGAAATTCTCGGAAATTATTATATGGGACGCTGGAGCACGGCCGTCCGTGGGCCAACATGGTAAAAGGAAAACGCGATGTCTGCGAATTTGCAATTTGGCTTCCCACCTCCGCCGCTATCGTGCCGCGCTGCTTCGACGCGCGGGACGCGAAGCAAACGGGCGCGAGAGCGATAGCGGCGGAGTGGAACGAGGATGAAGATTACGTCGAGGCACGCCTGGAAAGACTTTGCCATCGGCTATCTCTCTTTTCCGTATTTATATATTAATATATTCGACAATTCCGTGGAAAGAAGGGACGAAGGAACGGCGCGACGGTCGCTCGGTTTTCGCCACCCTGATTGCTATTTGGTACCATCTTGCCTTTCCATTGGGTTTATTAATTTACGACTCCGACATTGTTGCTCGTATCCAGTCGCGGCATTTGCATTAATTGGACATTTTATCGGCGTTGTAACTTCAACGAAAATTGGAACAGCCGAGTTGATCGATCGAATGTGTAACTTTTGTCCAGAACACATTTTTTAATTAGTTTTTAAACGTGTAACCTCGATGTAATAACAAACGGATCGTGTATTACATTCAGAAAGTGTCCTCGTATTGATTCCGACAGCGAGGTTACTGATTTAACATGTAGTTTTAAGATTAACATATTTAAAGAACATTTCATTACCTGAATTAATATTTCTGAGGTCGATTCTGGTGATTTTCGGTCCGGAGCCGGATCTACGATTTCTGACAGAAATAACGTCGCAAAAAATATTTTTTTCAAAATCGATTAAAAAAGCTTTGTGAACAATGTTTTCGGGGGTAGAATATGCGACTTGAGAACAATGGTATAGGTTAAAAGTCGTAATTTTGAAAAAAAAAATTCTGAGGTCAATAATATATACAACATATAAGCGCCATATAGAACTTTTCGGTGTCATATATTTTACATACTAATATTTCCATGTGAGTATGAGTACAGAAAAACTCAGTAAAATCTGACGTTCGCCATATTATTCCTACGAACGTAAAAAAAAAATCCGAACTTCATCATTAACACATTTTTCGACAGCGTCAATCTCCGCCGAAGTCGAACGTTATCGATACCCCGCAGTAAAATTGCTTTTTACGCTGTTAGCCGTACTCGCGGCTGTTCCAAATTGATCGGGAAAGCGTCGGCTGACCCGTGCGAATATCGAACGTCAATAGTGTCGGAGCGGCATTGGACGTACGTCGCATCGCACCTTTCGATCAAATTCTATTCGATGCGTTACCCCAAGCATACACCGCCCTGTTGTCGCCTCTCTCTCTCTCTCTCTCTCTCTCTCTCTCTCTCTCTCTCTCTCTCTCTATATATATATACATATATCCTCCATTTCCATCGACACCGAACGACTGCAGACGAGGCGGGCGGAGCAAATGGAGACCAAAGCAATTCGGTCGAGCTCGCGTCCCACGAAAAAGGGATCCATTCGTCGACAAAGGGAAGCTACAGATATCCGAAAAACGACGAAGAGGAAGCCAGAAAGGGCGATCGAAAGCACGAGTGCAGTGCCCCGATCCATACGACTGGGCTGCGAGGCGAGAAAAGGCGAGAGGAATGACAGAACGAGCGAGCAAGACCGACCGGATGGTTGGGGCACGAGGGGGCCCCCCCGAGGTGGGCCCCGTCTTGTTGCCAGCCAATTGTCTCGATATTAAACTGCAGAGCAACCAACCCTCCACTTCTGCCTTCACCGACGGGCCGACGTCACTTTCCTACTGTAGATCCACCACTCCACGTTCCAAGACCAGTTTCCGGATGGGTTTTCCCCCAAGACACAGGCATCTTCCTGACCTCCCTATTCCTACCCCCCCCCCCCCCCCCCCCCCCACCAACCTCCCCTCCTCCTCCTTTCCGTCTATTCGCCCCCACACCCCGAGATATTTTTCGTAGTGCTGGTAACGCGGGGGGTCTCGAGGCGAAGCTTCGAAAACCAAAATAGTGCCCGGGAGGAGGATCGCACAAAGACTTGGCACGGCTCCCTATTCGGGAAGACGATTGTGAGGTGAAGGAAGAAAATTTCGAGGGAGGTTGTGAGGGTGAACCGGGAGAGAAAGACGTGGACCGGGGAGCAGCGAGCATGAACGTACTGTACACAGGCATATTCTCCCCCGGTGTACCTCCGTCAACCGTGGAAAACTCCCTCACCGACCAAGCCCGCTCGATGTCCGTTCGTATCTGTACGAGCGCGGCGCACCCTCAACGTTGTTACGGGAAAGATATGACCGGTGCGGTGTAGATGCAACGGGCCAACCACTTTCCGTTGGGGAAAATTCTGGCGTGGGAAGGGAGACCAACCGGGCTACACGAGGTCAACGAATGCGGAGGGATATCGCGGAAACAGAAGGTGGAGAGTGTGGGAGGAGGGCGGAGCAGCCGAGGGAGAAAAGATATTAGAGGTGAAGATTGAAACCCAGTGAGAAGTGAATGAAAGGCGAATTGGGAATTGAAACGTAAGAGAGACAAAGTCGCGCAAGGATGTCTTAACAGGGATGAAGAATAAGCGGGGATGGAATGGAGAGGGAGGAAGTGCGATGATGGAAATGTTGATAATTATTGATACCATCAGGTTTTATACCTGACCTGATATCCTGTCGAATGTTGAGCCACGAAATCATTGAATTTCCAATTCGTTTGCCAGTTTGCGGCGTAGGAACGAAAATTCGGGGGTGAGAAGGGAGGAGGGATAACGTGAAAATTCGCGGTTTCAGTGGATGATTTACGGAAATGGTGATAATTGATATCGGATATCATCGTGTGCTATGCAGATCGCAATATTGCGGAAATTGTAATTACATCGTTATTTTACAGGTGGGAATTGTTATACCCACCTGTATTATGAAAGTGGAAACAAAAGATTCGCGATGATATACAAAAACGTTGACAATTGTTTCCTGCTAGAGGAAGCTTTATTTCCACAAAAAAAAAATATTTTTCAGATTTCGTAGCATTTTTTTAATTATCAAAAAAGCCCGAGGGAGCTGAGTTTTGTGTGGTTGTTGTACCACGAACTATAAAAATATGGAGGTAACGAGATGAAAAGGCTGCGCTAATTCAGAACAAAAAATTGTAAAGTAGAACTTTGCACGTTGCTTCCTCATTAATTTCCCGTCTTCATAAATCTTCCCCTCCGAGCAAGCCAAAGTAAAAGGCTTTGTGAAAAGGGGGAATTTCTGAGGGGAAAGTTCTACTTTGTAACTTTTCATTGACATGGAATACCATCGAGTGTCATATCCTCTCGAATTTTGGACCGCGAGATCACCGAAATTCTAATTCGATCGACATTTTACCGCCTGTAAGTCAACGAAAGCTAAGGAAAAAGCGGAAATGCCTGAACGCCGAAGCAGAAGGTTCCAAGCATAGATAGAGTCGAACAATCGAGGCAGACAAGACATTAGTAGGCAGTGCATATAAAACCTACCGTGAACCGAATGAAAGGCGAATCGGGGGATCGAAACGTAAGAGCGACAGCGTCGCGAAAATCCCCGTGTTAACATGAACGAAGATGGGTTGAAAAAGGAGGTGAGGAGGTTCGCGAAGGATATGGAGTTTCGGGAGGAATGCGAAAGAAACGACGTGGGAGTGCCCGTAGGAAAGTTTTGAAACGAGAAAAATGAAGTTACGATACAATCGTGGAACTGTCACCGGGGCGGGCTTCGCGCGCTTTTTTGTTTTCCTTTTACATTTTGTATTACGCGCTCGCGAGCCCCGGTGGGGCGACCCCCGCGCATACCGAGACGCTCGTCGACGCCGGTTGCGCGACTGGGTGGCGAGTGGTAGATTTGTAGCCCCCCCGTTATTTTGTCTCGGGAGTGCAAAAATATACTTCACACGCTCTCCCTACTCCTATTTCTCTTCCCGCTGCCTCCTATCTCGGGCTCCGGATCCACCTCGATGTGGCACTATTTCTCCAGGCGCGGCACTTTTCATGTTTTTTTTTTTTTCCCCCACTTCCTGGTGTCTCTTTTTTCGTGTTCGTAATTCTCGGCTCCCACGGAGCGAGCTGTACAGATATTGCGCCACTCTTGGAGAGCCAATGTGCGAGACTACCACGGGGTCCGTGTGCGGCATTGGAAGCCACGGTGGAAAAGCTACACCAGCCGACTGCGGAAGCGGTGATACATCTGTTGTATCCGCGCGCCGAGATTGATACGCCGCAACCGGATCCACCGATGTCGCTCAATTTCTGACGGACGTGATCACGGAATAACGAGAGCATTGTGCAGACACCCAGCGACGCGGGATGTGTATTATTACTTTCGCCGTTCGCCGCTAGATAATAATGTCTCTCGCAATTTATTCTCCAACCGTCTTTCCACCCCCCCCCCCCCCCCCCCGGATGCCCCTTTTCGCGTCGCGGAGCTTCGCTCCTCTCGCCTCCCGCTCCCTTCGTTCTTTTCATCTCCCCGTCTGTTCCTCGCGAGCCCCGAGATGGATCGTACTTGGCAGCCCCGGGGTATTAAAGTCCTTGGAGAAACGTCTCGCGCTATCCCCGGCGGCTCTCAGACTCTCGCGGATGAAATTGAAGACGGGTCTATACGTCGCTCGATGATCGCCCGTGTCAACCGGTTTATGAAAAATGTGTTGAACCAGAATTACGAAACATCGCCGAGAGCGCGACGCGGCTCACGTATATACACGTTGCGCGCACAACTTTCGACGTGGTGCAGTTTGGACAGCTCGCGGCGCATCCTTCGTCGTGTTCTTTCGCTGCGTCGCGAGAGATTCCGACGGGTAACGCGTAACAGGTGAGACATGTCGTGACTACTTCGCGAGCACCGGAGCTTTTACGAATCCGGCGTATTGCGCGCCGTAACTATTTCCGGCATTCTCGAATACTCGACGGAGCTTCGACGAAAGTTGAGTTTTCCCGTTCCGAAGCTCCTTCGGTTTCCAGAGAGTCCGGGCTGAATGACCGAGAAACGTCGTCTGAACGTCTCTTAAAAAAAAAAAAAAAATCGTGGACAATCGAAGTCGAAGTTCGGGAAAGTCTAATGTAGTTCCCATACAGGATTGTAGAAGTTCGCTTTGAATGGGCGAGGTTAACTTTTACAGGCGCGATACTAAGATTGTCATTCAATAACGAATGGTTTTGTGGACATGATAAGCCTGAAAATGGAAACCTAGTTAGTGGACTTTTGTCTGCTAAATGATCACAAACGTCTTGGAAACACCTTAAAACACCTTGAAAATAACTAAAAAAAATCGTGAAAAATTATTTAAACGTCTATTCTCCTCCCAATTTTGCATCCTGTAGATTCGGGACAGTGAACTTTCACTGCAGCAAAATGCCTCGACTCACAGTCGCAAGAAACATCTTGGAAACACCTTAAAACACCTTGAAGACGCTTTAAAGACGCCTAGGTGATTCTAAGCATACTGGCATGAAAATCTCGAAAACATTCTTTTTCATGAAAACAAAGCTTCCTCTATGAGGAATCAAAAACGGACCATTATGTGTGTCAATAAAAATGGTCTTGTCATTCGTATTAAATTATTCGGTCTTCCCTTAAAAAAAAGTCATGGCACATCGAAAGTTAAAAATATCAAAATACTGAAGCGGAAATAGAGCCACGTAGGGCACTCGCTGCTCATGTGTTTATTAGGCAGATGAACGCACCTGACTCAAATATCTTATTGAGCCGCAGGAAATGACAAATGACAAGGAGCGCGAGCGAAGCGAGCAAGTCGTTGATAGTAAAAATAAATCCGGGGGACTCGCGGGAAACGCTTGTTTCCGAACCGAGACTGTACGAAAGCTTTCTTCTCTCCTCCACTCGTGGAGTTCCATTTCTATGATTTACGAGAATTACGCGGCTCGCGAGAAGCACAAGGGGTATTAAAATCCGTTTAGCACGAGCGCGCGCCTAAGTCTCTGAAGCAAAGTTCCTCCCGTCGGTACTGCCTTTTCCATTCCACCTCTTCACCCGCGGGAGCCCCGTATATTTTCTCGCGCTATCCGCCAATCCAATTCCAGACGGACCTCCTTGTTTTCTCATCTATCTCCGCGGATGTAACTCATCCCCCGAGACACCCCTTTCTCTCACTCTCCTTTATCCCTCTCTATTTCACCTCTTTTTTTAACATTACCTTCCTCCCCCCCCCCTCCCCCTCTCCCCTCCACCACTTCCTTATCCCTCTCGATCTCCCTTTTCCGTTTCGTTGTCTCCGCGTACCTGTTATGGTTATTTGCTCATCTCCTTCCGCCTTTTATTCTAATCCCAGTGACCTCCATTCCGCCACTTCAGCTGCAACGTCAGATCTGTCACTGGCATCACCACTCGGTTTCCCTTCCTCCATCGCCATCCATTCGTGTTTCCTTCCTCCTCGTTTCATCTGCATTTGTCAACCAACAGCCTCTCCTCGTTCTTTCGCGTTGCTCACTTCGTCCGCGTTGGTGTTCCACCCCCCCCTTCCCCCCTGCATCCCCACCGCTTGTTGTTTTTTCTTCCCTTCTGTATCCCGTCTGTCCCTTCGCTACATGAATTTTCGTCACCCGTAGAGATATCATCTCGTTGCTCACCCTAAATCAAATCTTCTCTGAAGTGCGAACCTCTCTGCTCCCTCCGAGTTCCATCTTTATGGCTACGGCTTTCTTTGCCTTTTTTATGTGCCTACATGGAGTGCTGGCTTCTCTGGCCTGTTTTTCCCCGATTTATTTATATTCTCTCCGGTTGATGGGCATCTAGATTGCGCGCTCCCAGTGATTGGGTGCTCCTCGTGGCCCTTGGCGCGGTAACGCAAGAGGGGTGGAAACCCTACGCGCGGCGAGTGTCACGAGAGATCAATGGACGTGCCGGAGAGGACGACAACAAGCAGCTGGATTAATAATGGATAATGCTCTTGATTAAAGCCGAGCGTAGTCTCGTGTTTTTTTAACGACGAGGATGTTTAAATTTGTTCTTCTAATGGAGTTGGTTCGAACGCAGTGCCATAATTTTCTGTTTGTTATTTTTTTTTTCCCCCAGTCACGGTGTGAATCCTATCTCAATAAGGACGTGACATATCGAAAGTCGAATATATCGAAATACTGAAGCCAGTGTAGCTCGTGCCGTGATTGGTCAACGATTTCTGGATCTCAGTGCCAACTTCAGACTGTTATGGCAGCCATAGAGTCGCACGCGTTTTGAATTACTGTATTTTTTGCGGTGTTGGAATCAAATACTCCAAAGACATGGCACATCGAAAGTCGATTATATCGAAACACTGAAGCAGAAATAGAATGACGCAGCGCATGCGCATCCCGTGTTCGATAGTCAGATGAACAAACCTAACCTAAAAGAGCTCGAAGTCATATCGTATTGTATAAACATGGAATCCTCTCTTAAAACGGGCATGGCACATCGAAAGACGAATATATCGAAATACTGAAGCCAGTATAACTCCATCCATGATTGGCCGGCGTTGGTTTTGTCGTAGCGCCAACTTCAGACTGTTATGACCGCTGCAAAGTCTCGTATCGCGCGCATTTTAAATGACTGTATTTATTTGCAGTTATGAAATCGAATATTCCAAAGACATTGCACATCGAAAGTCGATTATATGGAAACACTGAAGCAAAAATAGAGTCACACAGCGCACGCGCATCACGTATTCGTTAGTCAGACGAACAAACCTAACCTAAAAGAGGATGAAGTCATATAAAATCGGACAAATCTGCAGATCATTTAGTCACAAGAAAAGACAAATGAGAAAAGACAAGAAATTCAGGACGAGAATGAATATATTTTGGTAAGTTTGCGTATTATTCGACTCCATCAATGTCATGATATCGTCATTAAAAGAGAAAAATGTCTTGTCAAACATCGTGAAGTGGGGAAGTCAAAATGCCCGTCGTGTCCGCAGACGTCAAAGGAATGTTCCCGCACTCAATAATTCATATTCCACTCACGTCCTTCCGCGCTCTTAAACGATCCCTTCGCCGGATATATCCACCCGGACATTCTATATATAACCTTCGCTCCCCTTTTTATATTTCGCGAGATGAGTCTACCGAGGGCGAGTGAGCAGCCTTGTCAATCTCGCGACTCAATATTCATGTAGATCGCGAATGAAAAATTCTTTATTCAATCCATCTTCGTGCGGAGGCCAATTCGTGCCTCGCGGCTGATTTCATTTCGATATCTTCCGGCTCTTCGCTCCACAAAAGGCCCTCTCGTCGTTCTTCTTTTTTTTTTTCTTCTTTTTTTTCGACCTTTCATTATTCCCTTTGTGCGGAGCTCCTCCGTCGTCGACCTTTGTCTCTTAGTTCCTCTGTATTTCTTTATCCGTTTCCACTTATCGTCGGTCATAAATCAGCGGATAAACTCGCGTGCGGAGGACAAATGCGTTCGAACTGCGAGTGTCTGATCGGCAACACCGGCACGTTTGGTCCTTAAAATCCGCGGCGGGTGCTGAATACGAGAACGCTCGACGGGCATAAGCTGCCGCCCCTCGAGAACCTCGACGGAGTATCGCGAATCCCGGGATCCTGGGGCTGCTAATTGTATCAACACGAAGCATCGTCCCGCGTAACTGTTTCATCCCCTGAGCGCCAAAGCGCTCGGGACGCCTACTGTGTGGCCTGACTCTGGTCTACCGAAAGTCTCCACTCGCTCGAGTGGTCAGAGCAATTTCTCGCCGCGGTGCTTTGTGATTCCCTGGAATCACTTCGTATCAGGTGTAATTGATATAAATTTCAATTGCGAGGAAAATACCTCCAGTACACTCGAAGCTTGAGGGTCGATATTCCCTCAGGACCAGTGTTATAAGTCCCCATTACTTTAACAATTAAAGTTTACACAACAGTTTATTTTCTATTTACGATTTTATTACGGTGACCTGTAGCGATTATAAAATTATATGTGAACTTTTGAATAGCCGCAAAAAAACCGAATTTTTCATTACATTTTGGGAGAAATTGTGAGAAAAATGGACAAGCCATTATTTTCGCAATGCATTAACTGTATTTCTCCATTTTTTCAATAAGAATACCATGAAGATTTATGGGAATTGATATTTTTTGCCTCTGTTTAAAAGTTTACACATCATATTATAATAATTACGCGTTATTATTATAATTACAAAGCCAATTGTACCATTCATTGTACCATCAATTTTACCATTAATTGTACCATCAATTTTACCATTAATTGTACCATCAATTTTACCATTAATTGTACCATCAATTTTACCATTAATTGTACCATCAATTTTACCATTAATTGTACCATCAATTTTACCATTAATTGTACCATCAATTTTACCATTAATTGTACCATCAATTTTACCATTAATTGTACCATCAATTTTACCATTAATTGTACCATCAATTTTACCATCAATATTGTTCCTCTTATTCTTCCTTCACTTCGTGCCTCCGCTCTCATCTCCTCAATTCACGGCATTATACGAGCTTTACATCGCGAACGAAAGTCGCTTGAAAAAGTTGGTAATATCCTTTCCGTTGGAGGCAATTTTTCGCGTACGTAGCAGTCGCACACGGTTACACTGCCATTTCCACCGCGTTCTTTTATTCACGTTCCAGATGGAAACTCGCTTCGCCCGCCCATTATTTCGCGACCGGACCGTCGACGATAATCCAGGGACAGTGGATCGGAATGGCGGAGCAAAATACCCGTGACGACGGAAGGTCGTGGCATTAATGACGAATAAATAATTTTCAACCGCTGTAGTAACCACGCTCGAATTGAACAACCCCGCGTGGTCGCCTCAAATGCGGGTGGCTCTTGCTCCGCGCGCAACCGACGGTTATTTTTTATGGGCTGCCTGCTTTTCAAAGGATTATGAAACTTGGGGAAGCGGGGGTTTTTTTTTGGCGATAAGCTGCGTTTTAGGTCGGCTTCGCATCGACGCGCTTTACTCCTTCGCTTCCTCGGAACACTCAAGTATGAACATTCCTTTCTGATTATGGGTTATTCAAGTTAAACTTAATTTTCAAGTAAATAATAGTAAATCATATTTTTCCTTAAGCGTTCCGTTTTTCCCGCCTGCCCCCTAAACATAGTTAAAGCAACAGATTAAATTTAAAAAGAAGTGAAAAAAAGGCTAATAAAGTATTCGCAGCCATCGACGGTGAAACCCGAGCAAAAATAGCTGCGATCGAATTAATCAGTAAACACGTTGAACCGGAGCGTAGCATACAGTCCGATCGCGCGTAGCTGGAATGACGTTTCATTCGGTGGAAAAAAAACGAGCCACTTCAGTTGCCGGATGGGACATTCAACGACATCAGACAATCGAGAGGGATGCAGGATGGAAACGCGGCGTAGTGATGGATAGAGACAAAAAAAAACATCTAGTGAAATCGTTGGAAAGAACGGAGACGGATAAAGAGAAGGAAGAGGGGGGGGGGGGGGCTGAGAACGAGGGATGTGTGATGCTAAGGGCGCAATGGGGGCAGGAGGGAAGGAGAGAGAGATTTAGCGAGGGTACCGGGTGAGGAAGACAAATAGAGGAAAAAGGGGATAGAGACGGGAAAAGCTGCGGCTACTGGTGAATCAGGAACAGGAATGAGAACGAGAGATAGAGAAGAGTTGCGGCGTTGGGGGGGGGGGGGGGGCGGAGGGAAAGGGGGTAGTCGGCTTCGAGGCCTGCAGTGCAGTCGGCATAGTGGGGGAAGGCCGGGAAGAAAGGGTAAAAGAGAGTTAATTTGGTGTTATATAGAGGAGTAGAGATTCGAAGGAGATTACCGGAACGCTCGGACGGCGACCGAAATGCCGGCTAGCTGCTGCTTCCACCGCTGTTCGCCTCTCTCTGTGTCCTCTTTTGCTCGCACTCAGTTCTCTCTTCTCCTCCCTCCGCCTCACTATGTCTCTCTTTCTCGCTCATCCGCCTGCCTGCACCGCAACCTTCCATACCTAACCGGCTCTTCGCCTCCGCGGCTCCCAGATTAGAGATGACCCCCGACTCTTGCCCTCTTCGCGGATTTAAAGTCTCGCGCACCAGTCCCGAAGTTGTCCAAAAGCCCTGTAATGCCTATGTGCATATATACACGTCACTGTTGCGGCTCGTGCATTTTCGCACACTGCACGAAAATTTCACTTTGGTCTCGCGCAAATTACTCGTTGAGCGTCATTTATTTTCTATCATTTGTCTTGAGTGCTCTTGAGTTAGACCGGAGGACGGAAAAGACGTCGCTATACGGAGGTTGAGGATCTTCTGTTTTCTCAAAGTGATGACGGCCCCTTGACGTTTTTACAGTGTGTCCTCAAGTGTCCTCGAAACGTCTATGCAAATGCTAGAAAAAATCGTCTGCGCCGTTTTCGAGATTTTTTTTTTTTTAATGATGTTTTATGCACGTGATTTTATGACCGTGGGCCAATTACACATGAATTATATCACTCAGCATTTACCGTTGGTGGTGATACCAGGTGATTACAAAAAATAGTGGTAACTAGTTCATAATATGGCTAATTTGTATGCACATAAGGACATGCAAGTGATCAATACCGATTAGGAGTAATTAAATCGAAACTGTTCAGAAATCCCGGAAAAAGGCATAGAGTAAATGGCAGCTATAATGCGAAAACGGTAACACTGCCTGGCGGCGCATGCGTAGCATTGAAAGTTTGTCCTATTTAGGGTTGGCCAAACTGAACGCGGCCCGCATATAAGCACGGAGAAAAATGATCAGGGAGTGATACCAAATCGATTGTTGCATTAACAAATTTTTTTTGTCGCAGCGAGATTTTCAGCTACCATAGCAAAATTTGTCAGCTACCGCAGCAAAATTTTCAACTACCACAGCAAAAAATTGGATATCATTCCGTTGATATTTTTCTCGTTTAAGGCCAGTCGTGTCTTCGGGGTCATCAAACACGGAGTGAGGAAGTCTAACGGAGGGAAATTCTAGACACCCTGCAAAAAAGTGCCGTCTGAAAATGCATAATAACACCAATCCGAAACTCGTCCAAAAGCACATCACGATACGTAATTCATATAAATCACCATCGCAGCTCATATAGATTTTCCCACAGGCACGAAAATTTCACTTTGGCCCGCGCAAATTACTCGCCGCACGTTCCTATAATTTATTTTAAGTGCATTTCGAATTAGACGACGGTAACGGAAAAGAGACGTCGCCGCCGAGGTTTTAAACGCGATTACGGCCGTTCGTGTCTTCGGGGTCATCGGTCCCGGAGTGAGGAAGCACGACGGAGGGAAATTCCAGATAGGAGGAACGTGACCGAGAAAAAAAAAAAATATGCCTTGCCCTATGCCACGCTGCAGGGCCACCGTCGGGACGTGCCCCGGTGACTGGCTTATCCATGAAATATGTATGAAAGCCACAACATGTTGTCCCAGGGAGAAAACGAAGACGCTGAGGAGACGGAGAGGGAGAGAGCGAAGTTGGGCGGGGGTGGCGGAGGTTCGAGCGGGAACCCGGAGAGTTTCGTGACGCCCCGTGCGCGCCTATGAGCACCAAGTTTAATCAGTTTTAAATCGAGTTTAAAAGTTTAGCCGTCCGTCTCTCCGTGGAGACAATTGGTTTGCTGCTTGTTCCACGGCTCGCCCCGCCATCTATCCTTGGCATCGCTTCATCGCTACCTCCTCATCGTCCTCGGCCTGTTTCTTCTTCTCCGCTTCACTCGTTACCCGCAACGCTCGCTGTCTCTGCTCGTATGCTCTTCTTCTTCTTCTTCTTCTTTTTTTCCTCCGCCTTTTCTCCGCTTTTCCCGGACGATCTTGGCGAAGCCACTTGGCTGCCTCTTCACGATCAGAAGATCCACAGACCCCGTTGTGGTTAAGTGGTAATGACGTCTAAATGGCAGCGCGCCGATATGGCGGAGCGAGAGGGCTGTAGGAATTGTGGGTTAACTTTGTCATCCCTGCTTCTGTCGCTTCTGGTAAATACTCGGTGCTGTGCTTTAAGACTGCGATTGGGAGAAGGGTTGCCAGCAAATGTTGGGTCTTGTATGCGGATTTCCACCAGGTTTTTTTCGAGGATCACGATTTTTTTCAGGAATATCGATTCCTTATATCACATTAGAATTCCACACAGTTTTTTGTTTAAATAAAATACATAGTATAGTAATTCGATTTGCAAAAAATGTTAGCCCAAAAACTGAAATTTTGTTTTTCTCGCCTTAGGGTCTATAGACCGCGTGTCACGTAACCCTCTAGTTAATATATCATATTAGAATGCTACATAGTTTAAAAAAAAATACATAGAATAGTAATCCGGTTTGCCAAAAAAATGTTAGCCCAAAAACTGAAGAATTTTTTTTTAACCTTAGTGTCGATAGACCGCGAGTCTCGTAACCCTCTAGATAATATTCCATCTAGTTTCCATCTAGTCTAATATATCATATTAGAATTCCACATCATTTTTTAGAATAAAATATATAGTAATTCGGTTTGCGAAAAAAATGTTAGCCCAAAAACTGATGAATTTTTTTTTTCTCACCTTAGGGTCTATAGACCGCGAGCCACGTCACCCTCTATAGTTAATATTCCACGTCTTTCTCGACGCAAAAGTTTTAATGTCTCGTCACTGCATCCGGATTCCCATGATTCGTAATTCCGCGATGGGGATTAAACAGTAGTTTGAGCCGTCAAGGAAAACCCTTATTTATGTTTACTTCGGGCCATTAGAAAAATCGAAAAACTTTCGTGAATCGAGTTCGGGACCAATCGCCCTTTCCACGCTCGAGGAGCCGGGCGATTCCGTCCATTACTGCCAGCCAACTTCGTCGTCCGGCCGTATAGACTGGCAACGATGAGGGAAATGAGACGAATAGGCCAAGCGAGAGAGAGGAAGAGAGAGAGAGAGACAGGGATATCGAGTGATATCACAAAGAAGCTCCACCCGGAGTCCCTGACTTAATGTCGTCGTAAAACGATTTCACTTCGGATTGTTTTGCGAATGGGTAGTTTTGCTCGCGCTCGCTGTACGTGGCGATGTTGAGAGGCCGCGGTTATGGTCACACACAGCGAGCGCTACGCGCCTCGCTCTGTAATCACTCTTCATCGGGACGCCGGTCACGATCGATCACAACCGACCAAAACCTATATTTTTCCATCGGGCGTCCCGAGTTTTGCTTTTTTCGCGTCCGATAGCCGTAATATTTATTTAATACGAGCGAACCACAGAGTCGGAGATGAAACATTTTTGCCAGACAGCACGTATTCCTCGCCTTCGTATCATCAGGAAAATATCATTTAGAGCGTAAAGGCCGATCCAAATTGGATCGGCCTCAACGTCGTTCGCTGTGCGTCCGTAAATCGCGTTAAAGTAACGAATTTACCAACGAGGTAGACGTACGTTAACCGTGTTTGCCGCGTTTTTTTTTTAGGAATGTAACGGTAGTAAAATCGTTGCGTCACGAAACGTCAGGGAACGAGATGGACGGCGCGTAAGCCTGTCGTCGGGTTGCAGATTTTGAAAAAAAAACTTAAAATTTTTATAGCCGTGTTAAATTCAGAGTTGGGTTCGTTGTTAGGTAGTTGAGTTGAATTGTTAAGTTAAATTGACATTATTTCTGATGACAAAATACGTCAGAAAAATTCATCTCATACGTTCAAAATTCAGAATATATTCATGTGTTGTGCGTTTATATTCATATTTCAACCACCGGCAAACGCGGCGTTTAGTCGAATCAAACATTTTTCAATCGTTCCGACAAATTTTTTCTCACAGTCTAACATTTATTTGCTTAAACGAATTCGGATTTGCAACTCCGCTAAAATACTTGGCGCGATTTTTTTTTTCCTAACATCAAAGAAAACGGAAAAACACCCTATCGGAAAAATTACGCGGATATACAAAGCAGCCCTGTTTCGAATAACTCCGTGGAAATATTGCGATGCGCTGTCGGCTGTAATGAAAATTCTGCGAACGCGAAGCCCGAGGGCTTGGATACAAACTGACGGGGAATATGACGAAAATATACGGGAAGCGGGCGGAACGATCAGGATGGGTGCAAAAGTTTGCCGTCGAGGACGCGAAGTAGCGCGGGAGCAATCGTGGGGAGTGAGGGAAAAGTCATTCTTGTCCGCGATTCGGATGTGTCTCCGAGAATAGTTGCGCGAGGCGCGTTTTTGGGGACAGACTCTTTGGATACACTTGACACGAGCCGCCGCTATGCGTTTGCACGCTTTTTCGAGCGTTGCTGCCAATCTTCCCGCGGCTCCTATGAATATTGGAAAGCCGAGAGTCGCTCATAAGTCGAGCCAGTATCGATCGCGAAGACCGCGAATGCAAAAGCCCGCCGAATCTGTGCCGCAGCTACCGGCGCAGAGCGCGCCGATACGATATTATTTCCAATACCGCCAGACTGCCTTATAATCCGCTTTTCGTAAATATCAATATCCGTAAGTTCGAAAAAAACGTCTTCGAGGTTGAACGCGATAATTGCACGATCGTTGGCGCGTAGCAAAAAAGCAGGAGCAACGTGAAAGCGAACGGTTAAAAAAAGTCTATCGGTTGAAGTTTCGAGTTCCCTGCTTCGTGGATGTTCGACGGAAAAATTGGTGAAAAATATTTTCCGTCGTTTCAGACGCAGCCGACGCAAACTGTGAAGTATGATTTTAAGAGTCCTCAGGTACTACTGATATTTTCACGTCTGAATAAATATTGTAAGAGAACTCCCGGACGATCAATATATTACGTCAAATCCTGACGTGAAATTATAATATCTTTGAAGAATTTTAATCGGCAGCTTCGTTGGCACATTTCCGGCAATTTTTAGTAAGTTCGCAATGCTTTTTGAAGTAATTTTTTACGTTCCATAAAAAAGGTAGCTAAAATAGCGAAATATGTTTTGCCAACCTTCCCAGGTATTTCACTATTTGTCGAGAAATGACGTCACTCTATTTTTAACTTTACCAAGTTACACAGTACCTCGAGAAAAATGTGACGGCACGTGCACCGGGTTCTCCGGTCTGCATATCTTGTGGGTGTTTTAACTTTTGTGAACAACTATCCACGCATTAGAACATCTGCTGAATGATAAATTAGCATAACCTCCCTTTCCATCGATGACCGGAGATCTCGGACGCCTGTAAACAAACGAAAACATTAACAACAAGATCACATATAACAACATCATAAGAGGGATAAATTGGATGAAATCGCATTTAAGAAAATGACAAGATAAGACTGATAATAAAATTATTCTGAAGAGGCCCCGACCACAGGGCGAAACGTAAAAACAAGGAGTTATTTCATGAGGCCGACCGTCGTCGAAGCTGCTGCAACACAACATAACACCAAATTAATGCAACAAAGTACATTAAAAGAGTCGAAAATAATCAGGTGTTTTGGAATTTTTGTGAAAACTATCGCGTTTAGAGAAAAACTAATGGCGAATTCGTTGCGCACAGGCAAAAATACATCGAAATAGAGTGTTAAAAAATAAAAGAAACTAAATAGTGTTTTCACACTTTTTTCGAAATTTAACTCCACTAAAATCGAGTTTACTTCTCTTTGGTTCGATCGAACCTGGATTTTCTTCCTTCATTCGAGAAAAAAATAAATAGCGAAAAGAATACCGCAAGGCGTAACGCGATATCAATGGACTTCTGAATTCCCGATAGCCAATTAGACATCGAATAACCCGACAACAATACTTATGTCGAAAAAAATGCATCATTTTTACGCACCCATTTTTTTTTATTTTTTTTTTTTTAGTGGGATTTATGAAAAATCTGAACAAAAATAATTGTACGTCAGTTCGTGCATCATCAACCAAAAACAAAAGTGTCTGTCATGTCAGCTTTGTTTAATTAAAACATAGATGTCGTCGACAGTTTCGCCGATGTTGGTTTTCAGCGCGAGCTAGAGCTTCGGGGTTTCAACGCGGGATTTCGAAGGTACAGTTGCAGCGTACAAAGGTGTACAGCATTAATCACGGGTAATTGAGGCGTCGGTCGCAATTCATTTGGCGCGCCTCGGCACGGCGCCACGCTGACCGGTTAGTTAGGATGCGTTATACGTACGGTATGGGCGCTCCACCCGAAATTGCCAATATGCCGGTTAAGCCAGTGCGGGGTGCGCGCGCGAGACCCGCGGTAACGAGGCTCGAGGAACGCGTTCCACGCGGGGCCGCAGCCAACTTCGTGCCGGACGAAAGTCGATTCTCATGAAAATGTATCGTCGCCTTCCGCAGGCTCCACGTTTTGACGCTCCCAGTTTGCAAAACTAGCTCCATTTTTGCTCTCGGCCTCTCGACGGCCGTAAAACAGGCTCGACGCCTCGCGTACGGCTCGCTCGCGTACGGAACACGGAGTTTCCATACCGCGAACAATGTAGTCATATTCCCCGCGAATTCTAAAGAACCTCGAGGGTCATAAACGATTCAATTATTCCGCGCGCAAACATGACTCGGGAGGGAAATATTTTCTGGACGGTGGATCGAAGAGCCATTAGCGCACCGGGGGGGCTGAATATTTATCGTCCCTCCGGCCCTCCGCTCGAGTGCGACATATACATATAGAGCGAATAATAAGCGCCGAGTGTCTCAATCAATCAGGCGGGGGTGCCGTTTCTCCCCGCGTCTCGAGTCGCGGAAATGAATATAAGATCAACTGACCCCGAAATTAATACGAAATTTAATTAATGGCGAAAGCCAATAAGGTCGACCCGATTTTTGGCACCGGTTCCGGCTGAATCGTCGATCAAATCTGTATAATAGTCTGAGGAGAACGATGAAGGAATAACGGCTGGGAGGGAAGATTAAATCCCGAGGGTGATCGCAGCTGGCGTCAGTGACCCTGGTGGCCTTGATACGACCTTGACCTTCGAGAATAGTCCAATCTCTTTTTTTTTTATTTAAACTCATGAATAATTTCATTAAATAATCATGGAAAAAATGGTATTGGTTGAATTACGCCAAGTGTTACAAAAATTCAAACGTAAAATATATCAGGCCTCAACGTTTCCGTCATACAACTTTGACGAATTTGGAATTTCCTAAGTGTCTTTTGCATTAAAAATGCGTTAAACTTCAAGCTTAAGAGTATGTGAAACACCGCAGTCAGTAATAAAAACTGTAATCAACTGTACTATTATTTTCACGCTTACTGCCATTTTACGACTTCAAGAAGAAATTCTTCCTCTGCACTCATGACATCCACATTGAATTAATTTCTTCTTGAAGCTGTAAATGCAAATATGCATAAAAAAGTTTATTATAGTTTCTGATAGCGATTGAGACGCTATCGAATCCCCTCCCCCCTCTCATCACGACCGGTGGGGTGGGGGAGGGGGGAGGGGAGATTTTATCAGGACGCAAAAATCCCGATCAATGATAAGTGTCAAGTATCTCAATCAAATAACCAGACGATTATCTCTCACCTCCCTCACCAAGAGTCACCTAAATTGGTATAACATCAACTACCCTCAAAATTAACACGATATTCAATTAATAACAAGAGCCAATAAACCCCTATGATTTCTAGTCCCGATTTCGGCGAAATCGCCGATAAAGCCCTTAACAGAACGGGAACGATGATGGAATAACGGCCAGAAGTGATAATTAAGACCCGGGAGTGATTCACACAGCCGCCGACCGCTCCCGGTGGTCCCGATACGGCGGCGCAGCCTTCGGGGAATTGCGATTCCGAGATAGGGGATGGAAAACGGCCGAGAGAAAGAGCCGAGCTCGGCCGCATTAACCCCGTCTTACCCGCGACATGTAGGATCAGCAGGGACGACGGAAGAATGAGGAGAGAGCGCGGAGCCGAGTAAGAAGACGAATAAGAAGAAGCCAAGACTTTCGCCGTTGTAGTCGCAAGTATTCGACATGGGTAGGCGGCTATCCGGCCGTGTTAGCGACCCTCCCTTTCGTAATATCAATAAAGTATTTCTTGTCCCGACGTCAGCAGCCGCAAACCCATTTACTATCCCCTTCCCCCCCCCCCTGCCCCTGTCTCTCCCCGCTCGCGCCACTCCTCCGCGTCTCCTGCCCTCTCCCTTCCTCCCTCATTCCCTCTCTCTCCTCTCTCCCGGCTCGTCGTCATGAGCTTCCACACTCAGCCGTGCACAGAGGTCGCTTAGAAATTGGAGGTACTCGCGCGCTTTTCCATTGCGCTCACCCAAACCCACCCAAACTCATCCAAACCCATCCGAACTCACGCAAATATATTCAAAAATATTTCTTCTTATATCCATACATCAGATATATTATTAACCATATAACTAAAAGTATGCGGTCCATATATAATAAATGTACATCATTTACATGCACAAATACTATACATCATTTATATGTACAACCACTACTTTCACCCTTCCCCCGCTCCTCCCCACTCCCGCCGTATCGCGGCCACTGCCCCCTCCCTCCCTGCCTCTTGTCCCCTCTTCCCCCCTTTCCCATCTCGTTGTCATGAGCTTCCACACTCAGCAGTACACAGAGGTCGCTTAGAAGTTGAAGCTACTAACGCACTTTTCCGTTGCGCTCACCCAAAACTCACCCAAACCCATCCGAACCCATCCGAACTCATCCAAATATATTCAAAAATATTTCTTTTCATATCCATACATCAGATATATTATTAAACATACAGCTAAACGAATGTGGTCCACATATAATAAATGTATATCATTTACATGCACAAAACTGTACATCATTTATATGTACATCCACTGCTTCCATCCTACCCCTGCCCCTCCCCACACCCGCCGCTCCTCCACGTCTCCCGCCGTATATCGCGTCCACTGCCCCCTCCCTCCCTGCCTCTCGCTCCCCCTTTCTCGTCTCGTTGTCATGAGCTTCCACACTCAGCCGTACACAAAGGTCGTTTAGAAGGTGGAGGCACTCGCGCGCTTTTCCGTTACGCTCACCCAAAACTCACCCAAACACATCCAAACCCATCCGAACTCATCCAAATATATTCAAAAATATTTCTTTTCATACCCATACATCAGATATATTATTAAACATATAGCTAAAAGAATGTGGTCCATATATAATAAATGTACATCATTTACATGCACAAAACTGTACATCATTTATATGTACATCCACTGCTTCCATCCTACCCCTGCCCCTCCCCACACCCGCCGCTCCTCCACGTCTCCCGCCGTATATCGCGTCCACTGCCCCCTCCCTCCCTGCCTCTCTTTCCCCCTTTCCCGTCTCGTTGTCATGAGCTTCCACACTCAGCCGTACACAGAGGTCGTTTAGAAGGTGGAGGCACTCGCGCGCTTTTCCGTTACGCTCACCCAAAACTCACCCAAACCCATCCAAACCCATCCGAACTCATCCAAATATATTCAAAAATATTTCTTTTCATACCCATACATCAGATATATTATTAAACATATAGCTAAAAGAATGTGGTCCACATATAATAAATGTATATCATTTACATGCACAAAACTGTACATCATTTATATGTACATCCACTGCTTCCATCCTACCCCTGCCCCTCCCCACACCCGCCGCTCCTCCACGTCTCCCGCCGTATCGCGTCCACTGCCCCCTCCCTCCCTCCCTCCCTTTCCCCCTTTCCCGTCTCGTTGTCATGAGTTTCCACACTCAGCCGTACACAGAGGTCGTTTAGAAGGTGGAGGCACTCGCGCGCTTTTCCGTTACGCTCGCCCAAACCCGCCCCGAAACCCACCCAAACCCGTCCGAACTCACACTCACGCATATCCAGTTTCGACCGTTGTCATTCCCGCGTCCCCGCGGCTCGCCCTACACACAGACGCCGCTAGGGGGCGCTGCGCGCGCGCGCTCGCCTCACCGCCCGCTCGCCCCATACACAGACGGCGAGCCCCGCAGTCGTACATCACTTTATCATCCACACATGTGGAGCAGACGTCCGACCGCGTACACAGAACAGGGCAAACGCTCACGAGGTACATAGGAGTCACAACGAGAGGGCGCTCGGGCGCGCGCGAGCCACAGGCAAGCAAGCAAGCAGGCTGGGACACAATCGTAGATCGTTTTATCATCCCTGGCACACAGTTAGAGATCCGTGCAGCCAGCGATGCCGCAGCTACACCGCTCGCCGGCGCTACATACACTATACAGCCCCCCTCCCTCTCTATAACCACCCTGTGCAGGATACAACGGCGGGGTGCAGGGGAGGGGGAGGGGGCCACTGGCAGCGGCCGTGCGGCTCCTGGGCTCTCCCTGTGTGCGTACGGCAAACACTCGTAGTCGCTCCGTGATGGCGCCGTGTTGTACACACAGACTGAAACATGTGTGGTTTGAACACACACACACATACGCACACATGAGACGCGCACACACGTTTGGAATTGCACCGAATGGCAACACAATCGTAGATCACTTTCTCATATGCAAGTTTGCGTATGTATGGGCTGTACGCGGCGCTGTACATAAGTGGATGTGTACATAAACCGTGGGTGCAGGGAACGTTTTGCGTGTGTGTATAATATAGGGGAGGTGTGGGCAAAATGGGACGCATAAGGAAGAAATGGTTTTATGAAAACAAAAGTGTACGTCGATTGCTTTTGATCCAAACATTCGATTCCAACCATTGATTTTGGGCGTCGGCAAAAAAAAAGTGTCGGCAAAATGGGACAGACCCGAAATTCGGAAATTAGTGTTTTTTTTTACTCGGTGATACTCCTTAAGGGGGGAGCCTGCTTTAGAGGCTTCAAAAAATCGATTTTTTTCGAGGATTTTTTTGGAAAGGAAAGAAATATCCGATTGAAACGAAACTTTCAGGGTTTATTGTTATATATTTTAACAGTCTTCTCAATTTTTTTCATTAAGATACATGTCATATTATGCTTGAAATAAATAGTAAAAAAAAATTCAAAGTGACTTTTCCAAAGCCAGATTGCTTAGAACACTCAAAATGGGTAAAAATCTTTATATTCTGCTTACATGCGTTGAATTGCTCGTATAGACGCGATTTTCACGAAATGGGGGTCTGTTCCATTTTGCCCGCAAAAATAGTTGGAACTGAAAAAAATCACTGTCCCGTTTTGCCCGCGCGTCCCGTTTTGCCCGCACCTACCCTATATCTATATATCTATATATCTACATATTATATACATGTGTGTACATAGCTAGGCCACTCTCATCGGGCGAAGCGTTTTCCTTCGTGCGCGGACAAAACTTGAGGTCCATTTTCCTGCGGTATTTCGTGTACGACGCGAGTCAGCCGAGTGCACACTGGTAGATAGACGAGAACGTACGGTCGTTTGCCCCGCTCGAGAGTCGTGTTACTTACACGGGGCTGAATTCTGGGTACGATTCGGCGTGTAACGATATTCGTAAATTTTGGGTACCGCGAAGGACGGGTTTATCAAATGCACAGGGGGTGGAGGAAAATTCGCTTCTTCATGGATTTCCAATATGGTCGCGGCTATTCCGGACGTGGGGAATCGACGGGCCACGCCGGTTACGACGGGATCGCCGCACGCGTGGAAAGATCTTGCCGGGGTGCTGGTATCGCTGTGCGAGAATCGGGGCTCGGAGATGCCGTTGGGGACAACGGAAATTGGCGCTGTCGGGTCTTCGTGTAATCCGCGGAGAGCGAATTGGGAAAATCAAGGGAATTCGCAGATGCGAATGTTTGGTTCATTGAACGGAATATTTTATTTCGTTAGTAACATTGTTTTTTTTTTTTTTTTTTTGAAGATATTCGAACTGAATATTTTCGTTCGAATGACATGCGTGGTATTTAAAGATTGTTATTCACAATAGCAGATTTCGGGGAAAACTCGTGATAGACAAGAAGAAAATCTCAGTCTAATTGAACAGACTCGAAAAGCAAGGGAACACCATAGAACCTGTAACATTTTTTTTTAAGATGTTCGAATTGAATCTTTTTCTTCGAAAGGCGTGATATTTACAGATCGTTACTTACAATAGCAAATTTAGTGAAAAATACCTCCGTCAAGAGAGCAGGTAAAAGTATAAAAAATGGATTCACGATATATCCAAATAAAGTGCTCATTATGTGCTAGTTATTTGTCAAAATTATAATTTTTAGAAAAATTAAAAGAGCACAAAAATTTAATTTTTTAGAAAAATTAAAAGAGCACCAAAATTTAATTTTTTAGACAAATTAAAAAGAGCACAAAAATTTAATTTTTTAGAAAAATTAGCACTTTAGCACTTTATTTGGATATATCGTGAATCCAATTTGCGACTTTTCTCTGCTCACTTGACGGAGGTGTGGAAAACTCTCAATAAACAACAACAAAATCTCGCTGTAACAGAACAGTCGCAAAAAGCAGGGAGACACCATAGGCCCCTTACGGTGAATGTTAAATCCAAGAAAGGGTTTTTCACGAGACCTCTTCAAACCTTAATATCTCTGCGACTATTAAACGTACTGTGTACCTAATGAGCTTTTGTGTGTCATAAGAGCAGAGCTTGCTCTTTCAAAATTAACTGCCCCTCGTTATCAGGTCTTTTATACTTCCCGAGATCCTGCTGGGATTAATGATTGTCTCGCGAATGGACCACTACGTCGTCATGAATGAACCGGTTGCTAACGACTTTATGATACATTAGCGCGACTACATCCCTATTTTTACGAGTCTCTCGGGGAATATAAACTCCCATCTTTATAATAAAAAAAAACAATGTAAACAGTTACGAATGAACCATAGCTCTGATGTTTTTAAGTCGTTCTAAGTTACTTTCTCAGGTGGGAATAAGGTTATACTCCCGAAGGGACATTTCTGCGTCGGACACGCGTGACAATGTCATCCGGGGGTACCGACCACGTACTCACGCACAGAACATTAAACGATACGACCCTCCAAGGGCTGCAAGACGGATCGGCCGAGCAATAACATTTATCTCCGGCAAAAGGTTCATCGATAGAACACGACGCACCTGGGAAAAATGGCATATCTCAACTATACGAACGTTTTGACTTTTAACGTGGCTAAAAAATATTTGACACAGGTCAAAATCATACACGAAAATAAAAATATCATTGATTCAATAAAATCGTGGATTGCGGGCTACCAAAAACAATGTTTTTAAATTAACTCCTTGTTATCGTTGTCACAATTCGATTTAACATTGAAACAATAAAATATTCTTTTGCCTATTTTTGGAGTTATCGTCCCAATATCATACGAAATTTTAGGAACTGGAAGTGACATTGATTTGACTACACTTGTTTTTGGCAGCCCGCAATCCACGGTTTTATTGAATCAATGATTTTTTTTTTTTCGTGTACCAAAGTCGTCCGCATACCATACAGAATATTTATGTTCCCTCTTCAAATAATCAGCGGGTAAAAATGTCGCTGTAAGTATTGCCATATTTGCTGTAAATATTGTTATCGGGTTATTCGTTTTCTGATTGGCTGTGTCGGGTTGCCTGCAACTCGTTGCTAACCAACGAGCGCGGTTCACGATTCACATCAACGAGGACATCAATCTGGAAAACTTTTTTCTAAACGCGATAATTTTTACGAAAAACTAAAAAAAACTCCATTATTTTCGATTTTTTTTTGCATCAACTGTAATAATAAGAAATAGACGTTTAAGCTATAATGTACGAAGCCGTTTGGAAAAATTCATACCACCCAACATTTCACGATTTCTTTTCACATAGAATTTTGACACTCGCTCATCGATCCCCAGCTTCGCGCTGGCGAAACAAATACCGAAAGTGCCGACGCGAGAACTGCGAAGGAAATACGAACTCTCGTGCCGTACGTAGCGTCGCACACACGTAAGTGTGGAAATGTTTGCATTCGTGTCGCCTCACCGGGTCTCCCATATTCCCTCGCATTCCTGATCCTCGAAGAAAGTTCCACACGCGTTTTCACCCGGCGGTTCCACGGTGCTTGCACACGTCTGCGACGGTTTCCCCGCTAGGCGCATCGGAAATAATGGAAAGCGAGGAACTTCCTTCGACTCGCACCCGCGTGTGTGGAATTCGAGATACATTTATTTCTCTTTTGCATACAAAAATCTAGACTCGATAGGTTTATCTTAAACATGACTCGAAATTTGTGTAATGAAATGGTACGAAAATAAAAAAAATAGTACACAAGACACAGAAAACCAAACTTGGAATAATTTGCGGTATTTCAATGTCGCGAAATTCGAGATACTTTGCAATATTTCAATGTGTGGAATTCGAGATACATTTATTTCTCTTTTGCATACAAAAATCTAGACTCGATAGGTTTATCTTAAACATTACTCGAAATTTGTGCAATGAAATGGTACGAAAATAAAAAAAATAGTACACAAGACACAGAAAACCAAACTTGGAATAAATTGCGGTATTTCAATGTCGCTTGTTTTTTTTTGCGCTCTAGAGGCAAAAAAACTGGCAAGGGTAGGAACCGAATATATAAAAAAAAGCTCCCTCTCCGATCTTTCAACTGACTAGTGGTCCGTGGGGGCATGTAAAAGAATTCGCAGAACTTATTTCACAAAGCCTCTCTGATCTTTCAACCGTCTTGCGATCCGCGACAGGAGGGAAAGTGCATATATAAAAGTTGGCAAACGCTTTCGTCAACGTGACATGTAATATAACAGAACACGCGCATACCCACGGGTATGTAAGAGGGGACAAAACCGAGGGAGGAGCAGTATTACATTTTTCTTGAAATCGATTTTTATAGCTTTCAGGAGTCCTTGATACGAAATAACTGCGAAAGAACAAACGAAATAATTGATTTAATCAGAAATTAACGTCTATATTATTTACTCTTATCTTACTACATAAGAAAAATATCTCGCCGCCGTCACCGCTATCGTGTAAAATAATCGAGCAGACCGCGGTTTCTAAGTTCCCAAAGGGCTCGATTATGGACTCTATAATCATACAGCCCTCGGGTTTATTACTAAAATATTTCGCCGTCGCGCCGTATAGGACAAGGCCAGATTATCCAAAATTCCCTATAATCATCCAAAATTCCTTTTACCCAGACCCCTATTAAGTAGCTATGATTTTGTTAGGTTTACTTAGATAGGATTGAGATAGGTAGGGTTTACTTAGATAGGATTGAGATAGGTAGGGTTTACTTAGATAGGATTGAGATAGGTAGGGTTTACTTAGATAGGGTTGAGATAGGTAGGGTTTACTTAGATAGGATTAAATGAGGTAAGGTTTACTGAGGTAGAATTAGGTTAGGTAGGGTTTACTTAGGTAGAATAAAGTTACGTAAGGTTTACTTAGGTGGGTTTAAGTTAGGTCGGGTTTACTTAGGTAGGATTAAGTCAGGCAGTATTAAGTTAGATAAGATTTAGTTAGGTGGGAATAAGTTAGGTAGGGTTTATTTAGTTGGCATTAACTTACGTAAGGTAATGTTTTTTTTTAAATACCGTTGATTTGCAATTTTTTTCCCGACAATATTTTGTTTCCAATTCTTCGCACTTATTTTTCTATGTCAAAACATGGTAAGCAGTCGTCTCAATAATAATAAAAGCAATCGATGTTTCAAAACACTGACGATTTTGCCTCCCTCTCCTTTGCCCATGGGTGTGATAAAACCGAACCCTCTCCCACCCACGATGCGTGTGTTTTCTTCGCTACGGGGACTAAAGTCCTGACGCGTGTAAGAGGTGTTGTAAAGGGGTACTCGGGATATACGTTATTACACGCGTGATATAGGACACAAAATGGCATGATCTATCTCCGGGACGAGGCGCGACCACCCTCATCAATCACCGATACGAAGATATGCCGCTCGATCTGTTCGCTTCTTCCGCGCTCTTTCTTCCTATTGCTCATCCCCCTCACTCGCACCTGCCTCCCTCGCGGCATTTTTACGGGTGGACGAGCGCGTTTCGCTCCGGTATATCGATGTATATCCGTCTTAGGTGAGATTTCAACGGCTGTCAACGATTGCGCGGGATATCCGCTTGGAGACAGGTGGGAGGAAGTGGGTCGAAATGTCTTAGGACTCGGGATATCCGAAGACGAAGGACCGGGTGGAAAGGGCGAGGGGGGGAAAAAAAAGGAAGACGAAGTACCGTCAGCAGGGCGGAGAAACGATAGCGACGCGAGCCGACGTTGCTCGGTGCAACGTAACGCGAGAGGGCGTCTCGGCGTCAGTCGAGAAGCACGCGACAGGAAGCAGAGAGCCGCGAGTGAAGGAACGAGAGAATGGGTATCAGCAAACAGCCTAGAACTGAAAGTGCTGTGGCAACCCGCGCGACGGGTATCGTCGAGAGCTACGATATTTTGCCGTACGACTGTCTGCGAACGTCGCGACGGGGAGGCGACGATGATCATGCTGATGCGACGTGCGCGACGAGCACGAGTGCGAAAAACCGATACAACGCGCGCGCTTCGCCGAATTTGCAACTCTGCGCACTCGCGGGAAAGTTATGCAACGATGATGAAACGGTGATGCGGAAATATGCGGGTTATTGGAATTTTGGAAATTAGGGTTTTTTTTTAAAGAATTCCTGAATGAAAATATTCGGGTTTGTAATGCTTATGGAAAAAAAATTAGTGGATGAAATATCTCGCATACGAATTTTCTATTTTTCAGGCAAACGACGGTGCTTTTTGGAATCAGCGGAAAATTTTTCGGGGATAAGAATTACAAACTTTAGGAAATCGAAAATGTTTTTTTTTTGCAAAAAACACAGAGGATGTGGAAAGATTTGCGATTTTTGAGGGCACGGCTTTAAAATTCGGTGAAAAATTCAGAAATCGTTATGGAGATCAGAAAATTCGTTATTGAGTTTTTTCTCGAACGAAGGAAGAAAATCCAGGTTCGATCGATAAAAAGTAACCTCGATTCCAGTGAAGTGACGAAATTTCGCAAAAAGCGCAAAAACACTTTATTTATTTTTATTTTTTAACCCTTCACTTCAATGTATTTTTGCCCGATGAATTATGAAAAATTTAAAAAACGTGATTATTTTCGATATTTAATTGCTTCAACTGGGTAAACGCTCGAAACGCGTACGGTTTATTAAATATAAAAAAATGTCACGGAAATGTTTGCCCATTCGCGGAACGCCGAAATTGCACATCAACGCGGATTTCGTAGGCTCGGTCCAACGGTCAATACCGGCGAACAAAAAAAAATCCCGTCGGACTTTTAATTTCATTCGTTTTGAATTGAATTGAAATTCAATGAACCGATGGCTTTTGCGCGGCAGTCCGATTCGGTAGCAGGAAAAAAAGGACATAAAAAGGTGAGCGCAGATTTAATGACGTCAATGCGCGAGGGAGGCACCAACAGTAATTATATGAGTTAAAAATCGTACTTACCACTACGTTTTACTTACTGCGCTCCGTCCAATGGCCATAAAACTCGATTGAATCGGGTAATCCGGGCCCAATCTGTAATTTCGTTCCTTTTAGTTTGAACGAAAATTCAATGAATCGACGAATTTTATGTAACTTCGATGCGATAGAGGAAAAAGGCGGATATAAAGCGAGCACGACGTCAATACCGCAGGGAGATAACGAAAGCAATTACATGGATTAAAATCCACGACTTACTTACTGATTAAAAGTTTAATATAGACGGCGGTGACGGAGAACGAGGTGTGAACATAAACTATGGGGCTACGTACGTTGTTGCCATTAGGGTTTAAGCTATATTGTCGTTCTTGTCATTATCATGGAATACAGCGGGACAACAGGAAGGTAACCAAACATTCTGAAATATCAGCGGCACTCGGGACGCAGCGTGGCTTGCACGGAGACCGTAACAGCCGAGACACAGCAACGAGTTCGAGCGACTTAAGTGTTAAGGGAGCGGAGGCGCGCTGGGTTTATGCGCTAAAGTTACACACAAGAACAGCAACAGCGACGTGACGCGGTCGCCGCATTCCGGCTCCGTATTTAACGAGATGTACTGTATAGACGGTGACACACGATGCGTCGAATCGATTCGGAAGCTTTTAGAGGCCGAGCGGGGCGTAATGAGTCACGAGGCTTGTAAGCTACGTTACAGTTCTGTTTGCTTGCTCGCGGAGCTGTAAATACTAATTAGTTCGAGCAAATAAATGTGTCACGGAACGGTTTGTTTTGTAGGTGCGACTCGACAATAACGTTCTGTGGAGATTATAAAATGATTTGTGAACTTTTTAATAGCTGTACGAATACCTCATTTTCAATAAAAAAAAAAATGTGACCAAATGTACACTGAGAGAAGAATGTGATACTTTTTACCATATTTCTAGTGAAAAGTATTGTATATTTTCGGTAGAGGGGAGAGTCAATGCCTTCTATCGAGAAGAACGAGAACGATGAGAATTTTTACCACGAAATATGGTAAAACATATTATATATATGGTAGAAATTCTCATAGTTTGCGTAATGTTCGTCAGGTAGCTATGCAGGCAGGCTATGGTTTTTTAATACCAGACGCGTTGGCAATTTTTACCATCGCGTCCGGTAAATTTTATCAGATCCTTCTTTCCGTGTAGAAAAAATTGAAGTTCCCGCTGGTCTTCCATATTACTTTCGTAATGCATTAACCGCAGTTCTCTATTTTTTTCAGAAAAATTGCCATGAAATTTTATTCAGAATTAATATTCTGCAGCCATTAAAAAATGTGCACATATTATAATTACCTCATGTTATCATTAATAATTAATAATTACAAAATCAATTGTACCACCAACTTTACTTATAAAAGATTTAGGGATTTACAACTCTGGTTTACTTATTCCTAATAAGTAACTGCCAAATTATTACAAGGTGTGACAGTTATGTTCCTAATATTGTTTTAATTATGTTCTTTATCATCGGTAAATTTTTATGTTAAGATTTTGAAAGCAAGACTCAAGACGCTGTCACGTGATCGATAATTTACAAGAACCCAGTGACGAGAAGCTTAATTCGAGTCATTGTGCGTAAAAATCCAAGCGAATGTCAATTCTAATTATTTAATGAATTTATCAACGGTACGTTCGACTATTACGACACCCGTCTAGGGGAGTGAAACGCGTCGCCGTCATTTGACGACGGAAGCTAAGGGGACGGGAGGTTTCGGAGTGAAGCGGGAAGGGCTAATTCGTCACGTAATATCGAGGGGGGGGGGGCGTAGAATTGATGTGACGAAATGTGAGAAGCGGTGTGAAGGGGGTGAAAAATAGCGTGACGTAATAGCTGAACGGTCTCTTAAATTAATCACCCAGGCGGAATCGACGAATTTATAACTCAAATAAATTGTAAAAAAGTGCCGCCGCCACCGCCCGGACTTTTTTTTTCCCCCGATTTATTTGAGAGCGAAATGTCACAATTTATAGGCGAGCCCTTGAATAAATTACGAGCCGGGGTGTTCAACGGGTCATTATGCCCCACTCGCTCACCGACGAGCGAAGAGCGGTCGAGAGGTAAAGTAAACGCACCGTTGCATGTTGCTCGGCACTACGATGTTCACGAGGATCACGCGATAATCTTTCAGAGAACTGACACATCACGTCTCTTACAGCGTTTGATATTTTAATGCTGCCTTTAATATTGGGTTCATCGATAACGCGAAGCGTCGGAGGGGGGGGGGGGGGGGGGGGGGAATCGAAGACCCGTGGATTGCACGTGTCCTGGATATCGCATGCACAACCATCGTCCCACCGCGTACTCATCTATCTCTCGAGTCTCTATTGCGTGTTTCACCTGGCACACGTGCAGGGGGTAGTCGGGCGTTGATGAGCTTCCCAGGGGGGCAAACGCTCGAGCGCTTATCGACTCGTGTGCGTGGTAAGCGCCAGGGAAAGCTCCGTATAATACGTACAATAACGTTGGAAGGGTTCGTCGGTTAGCGCGACCCCCGAAGTCCCACCGATGGTTGCGGACCATCGCACTCTGGGTGATAAATAATATCGACACGTTGCAACGTGTGAAATTTTTTTTTCTTCTGCTAAACAGGCCGGTTAGGGTGACCCCCGAAGTCCTGGCGATGGTTGCTAATCATCGCACTCTGGGTGATAAATAATAACGACACGTTGCAACGAATGAAATATTTTCTTTTCTACTAAACAGGCCGGTTAGTGCGACCCCCGAAGTTTTAGTGATGGTTGCGAACCATCGCAGTCTGGGTGATAAATAATATCGACATGTTGTAACGACTGATTTTTTTTTTTTTTTCTACTAAACAGGACGTTTAGTGCGACCCCCGAAGTTTTAGTGATGGTTGCGAACCATCGAACTCTGGGTGATAAATAATATCGAAACGTTGCAACGTATGAAATATTTGTTTCCATTAAATAGGACAAGAGTCGTTTCTTAGAATACGTAGGGTCCTTAATTGTAACTGCGGTACACAAATCTTAATTGCTCGCTCAAAGTGAATTACAGAAATGTAATTCATTCATCAAACGGTAACGTTAACGATGGTAATCGAAAACATATGTAGTTAATGACGTTTTATATGCATTACGTATACTTAGTTATAGTTATACTTAGGGGCGATAAAATATTTAATTTAATTTTTGTAACACTATTTTTGTTTCATCTGTTATTTCTAGATAACTCAAAGACAGAAATGGCGACCATCTTGCGATATTTCGATATATTCAAATTGGCTATATCCAAAATTAATTTACTCATAGAATCGACGTGCAAAATTTGGTTAAGTCATTTTTACCGTTTTCGAGACGCTTTTGGTTCTTCTTCCCCTATTACATTAAGAGCAAATTTCCGTTACTCAAAAGCCTTACTGGACATTTTTTAATTACCTTTATCTTCATTTCTAAAATATGTATTTCGTTTCATATACATTACATTTATAAGAGTTGCCTGCGTGTATATATCCTAATATATAAGATTTCTTGAAGTTTATAGTTTCTCTCGTTATGTTCTATAATACTCAGAAAAGAAAATATAATTTACGATGTGTAACCGACGACTGTTTACAGTTAACCGATACTTGATTTTCCACGCAGCCGGCTAATTCGACTGGGGCGCGCGGGAAAAGTTTACCCCTATTTTATCGGGGTTAACAGGCATTTAGAATTTATTGAAATACCGTCGAGGTATAGGCGCCGGCACGAGCGAACGGCTCGTCGAATGTAACGAAGCAATTAAATAACGAATCGTTGATGGCTACCGCGTTTCAAAGCAGCGGTATAAAATCGCTCCTATCGCAAATGGCTCGTGAGCAACTTGCTACGTTAGCTACAATCTCTGATATATCCCGTCGTTCCAGTTCTCGACGCGCACCCGTCGACTTTACGGGGGAACGTCCGTCCGCCCTGGCTGCATGTACGCTCGCGTATACGTCTTGAAGCCGCGCGCGCGTTCCTTTATTGCATTTCGCAGCGTGCGGCCCCCCTCGCCGACGATTCGCTACAGCTATACGATGCACACGCATCGTGATATACATACGTATCTACGTATATCTCTGTATGGGGCATTCCATACCAAATCGACCTGGGTTTTGGCCCTCGCCGGTTTGTTTTACGATTTTTATATGACTAGCCGATGTTCATTTTTTTATTAATCGAACCTGGATTTTCTTCCTTCGTTCCAAAGACGCGATATCTTAATTTCTGCTTTTTTTCAGAATTTTAAAGCCGAAAGTCGTCTTGCATTTTTCACGAAAAAAAATGTTTGGTTTCGTAAAGTTTGAACACCCTATCCGATTGGAAATTTCGCGCTGATTACGAAAAGTACCGTTGGTTGACCGAAAAACAGAAAATTCGATGAGAAAAACACAAAAAACGATTTCACACTTTTCTCGAAATTTTGTCACTCCACTAAAATTGAAGTTACTCGTTTTTGGATTGATCGAACCTCAATTTTCTTCTTGCGTTGGAGAGAAAACTCTATAACGAAAAGAATGCTGCTAGGTGGAACGCGATATCTTGTTTTCTAAATCTTTCATAGAATTTTAATGCCAGACCCCCAAAAACCGCAAAAAAACGCAAGGGGCAAAAAAATGACAAAAAATGGCGTTTTCGCGAAAAAAAAAATCGGTTTCGTATAATTTGAAGACCCTAACCGGTGCGAAATTTACTGCTGATTCCAAAAAGCACCGTTGTTTGCCCGAAAAATAGAAAATTCGATGAGAAAAACGCAAAAAACGATTTCACACTTTTTACGAAATTTTGTCACTTCACTAAAATTTAGGTTTCATTCTTTTTTTATCAACCGAACCTAGATTTCCTGGTCGATTCGGCATAGAATGTCCCATACACATCTACGTGTACTTTAGTATATATACAAGGCTAATCCGGTTTATCGAATCCTGTACGCGGTACGCGCGAAGTATAAGTGCATAGCCGGGTATACACGTCGTGTCACCCGGAGTGCAGCGGAGTCTCGTAGCTCCGCGTCTTTCATCCACGTCGGGCTTTTGCCTGCAGAGTCGACGGCGTACGTATGAACGGAGCTAGTGCGGCGCGAGAGCAACGAGCAAGTATGTCATATACACTCGTCGTACGGGCGAAACGCCAGTACGCCGCCCTCCCCGAAGTCCCCGAAGTACCGGCGTTCGGACAGTAGTGAGGTCTCGTAATGGTCAGACGAACGACCCACGACAATATTACACAAGTATAAAATGCGCTCGACGCACTAAAGAATTAACACATGGCTGCGCGCGAACCGGCGAAACTCGTGAACGTTCAACGAATAGAGAAGCATCGGTTGACGACGTACTCTGTGCACAATTTGCAATAATGTGAAGGATTTTACGGTACGCTCTGTATCGAGAATGTTTTTTTTTCTACCTATGGGTCTTAGATTGAGGCGATTTGTCTAAAAATTTGTTTAAAAATTGGTTTAAAAATTGACTAATGATTTGTTTAAAAAAATCAGTTGTTATAAATTTTATCCTCAAGCCTGAGATTATTCAAGATTTTATGAATTAATTCCTCACCTTGTCTGTCAGATCGGATAATAAATTTGTTAAAATTTGTCCTATGCATTGTTTACAAATTGCAAATCGCAATTTGTTGCCCTATCGTTTTGTCCCAAAACGTGGAGATAAAAATGCATTTTATCAAAAACAGAAAAAAACCACTTTACCTTCATGTTTCTCATTGTGTTTTTAATGTTCGTACCCTAACATTTTCGACGTGAAAATTGTATCCCAACGAAAAATAGTTCCGTTGTAAACGAAAAAAAAGAAATCGTTACAGCATTTTCATCCACTTTTCAGAGATGGAATATCCATAACAGAGAAACGATGACGTAAGCCTCTGCTCATAATATTTTCGATATAAAAGCGGATACGGTAAGAGCGTCGGAATTGGAAACCTTTAAACTTAAAAAAAAAAAAAAGTCCAAAGCCCGAGCCTACAAACCGGTGGACTTTTCCTACGCGTTGTTTTTTCGGTGAAACTCGTGGCAGTACGCGGATATTCTTTTCCTGAATTTACGAGAAAAGGAGAAAACTTAAATAAATAAAATAAGAAGAAACTGTATCCACGAAAAGGCAAAACACGCTAGGCTTTAATGAGAAAATATGGACAGCAGCTGTGAAGGTGCTCAGATTCCGTAACGCATTATGCGCGAGTGGGGATACCTGTCGCGCGCCCGAGTTCGGTGTTGCGGCTTTGCAATTTTTCTGCGGCCTTCGCCCGTGCGGTAATGCGATCGCGGCACACACAGCACGAGAGCAAAGTCTACACGGGCGGATATGTACGTTGCGCAGATTCTCATCTCTGCCCCGCTCGCAGATTTTCCTCACTTAGCCATTTTCTTCGCGAAACTACGTCGGAGCGAATCCCGCGGTATCCGGTTCGCGCGAGATTCACCCGCCACTGGAATACTCCGATATGCACCGCGTGCAATTTGAGGAATGCAAGTCGACGTACCTCTGCGGCAGCATACGCAGCCTACAACAGTTCAGTCTCTTTCTTGACTCTACTCGATTCTACTCGATTATTCTCGTTTCTACTCGACTCTACTCGACTCTACTCGACTCTACGCGACTCTACTCGACTCTACTCGATTCTACTCGATTCTACTCGACTCTACTCGACTCTACTCGACTTTACTCGACTCTACTCGACTCTACTTGACTCTACTCGACTCTACTCGACTCTACTCGACTCTACTCGACTCTAGTCGACTCTACTCGACTCTACTTGACTCTACACGACTCTACTCGATTCTACTCGACTGTACTCGATTCTACTCGGCTGTACTCGATTCTACTCGATTGTACTCAACTCTACGCGGCTCTACTCGACTCGACTCAACTCTACTCGACTGTACTCGACTCTACTCGACTCTACTCAACTCTACTCGACTCTTCTCGTCTCTACTCGGCACTACTCGACTCAACTTTACTTAATTAGACCTGTAAAGTAAACCCTCAACCAATCAGAGACGAGAAAAGGTTGTACACCTCTCACTCTCGCTCTCGTATTTTCGTGCAATGAAAACGTAAAAGAAACGTGCTCCTCTCTGTCCCGATGTGAGCTATGAGGAGTAACCTACGAAAGGTTCCCCTGTACACGAGCAGGTGGTACCTGCCACAGCCCCCGGCAAGTCCCCTCGACGTGAGAATTCGTGCGAAAAGTTTCGAGATCGCGGAAAGTGGTGCGCGACGGGGAGAGAGCGACGTATATATGCAGGCACCGGTTCCGTAATTACGCTACGGCAAAATTTCGTCCTCTCCCCGCTTCATCCCCGACTCGCTGACTGTGCGCGCCGAGCGCTTCTCGCGACTTACGAATCTTAGTAAAAACGAGAGACGGATGGAAGGAGAAAACTAAAGTTTTTTCCACGAGGAAATACGAAAAGAATATTCCGTGACTTCCGGTTCTGCTGCATCCGCGCGGCGACACAAAATGTTGCGAATTTCCTCGTGTATATTTTTCATGAATATTCATGCCGTTGTAACGTAGCTAAGTACACGAGGCCAAACTGCGAACGAGATATTTTTAAATTAGGCATAAGGTTCGCGTGGCGAAATATGGCAAATTGCTGTGTGCATTTTCGTAAGAAAGGAAATGAACGTGTTTAGCTTTTTTCTCCCGATCTGCGCAGCTGGGACTTTTGCAAATGCGCCATGTCACGTAACTGAAACTCCTGGTGAAAAAAGACGACTGCAGTGAGAGGATTTTAGCAAGATGTGCAGATAATTGTAATTAGCTTATGAATATTTAAACCCGAAATTTGGTTTATTTGAAGCAAAAACTTTCCCTCATTGCCCGAGTGGTGGGATTCAATAATTTATCTGTAGATTAAAACTTTAGTAATAAGCTTTCTCACAGAGGTGGCTTTGTGAAAATGGAAAATTGACGAAGAGGAGATGTGCAAAGTCCTACTTTAAAACTTTTTAAAAATTACTTCGAAAAAAATGTTTTTAGACGTTTCGAACGTCAGAAATCCACTCAAAAAGAGCCGAAATCTGTGCCTTAAATTTCTTTCGATATTTCAACGAAATATCAATTTATCCCACACCTTCGTTTTCAAGTTAATTTTGTGCATCACGTTACCAAATAAAAAAATATATCATATATTAAAGGGCTAGAAGTTATTTTATTGTTTCGTCCTTTTTAATTAAATCGACAAATAATGGATGAAACGTTCAGAAATTTATTCAGGTCTTAAATAAAGACTAGACTCAAAGCGCAGTAAGCGTAAATAACCCAGTTGCAAAAAGATATAAATTGTCTCTAGAGTCTTCACTCAGCGACTGTTCGCTAATTTTGCACCTTCCCGTGCGTCTTTCGCGCTTTCGTCTACCGCGACATCTCCGCAATAGGAATTTCACGAGTTTCGCGTCGTTAAATAGAGGCAACAAGTTTCCGATGGAACAGCGAACCGTTCGAGCGTTGCGTTCATCAGTTTCACGGGGAAACGAAGCTTTAATACTCTACCGAGCGTGACTGCGAGTGCGACAGACAAATTTGTCGCGCACAAAAATGAGTAATATAAACGGGCATTAAATCGTCAATCGCCGCTCATTAATGACCTTCTCGATGAGTTCCCATCGCCGCTTGCGCAGTACACGGTCATAACAAGCTGTTGCGGATATAAAAATAAAATAAATATCATGCTCCCACGATGTACTCACAACAATCGTTTCACTGCGAGGTTCGCGTAAATAAATCATCGACGTAGTCATGTAAAATTGATGTAAATGTGTACCTCATCGTAACCAATTCGGTGAATTCATTACAATGGACGAATGAATAATAAAAGCGGGTGTATCCGAAATTCCGAAACCGGTAATCGATGACGTAAAAGCGATGACCGAATTTTATTGTAGTTACTAGCGTACTCCGTTTCTTCAGAATATTTTTTTTTGCGGGGTGCCTCTTGAAATTGTTCTCAATCACGAAATACAAATCCTCGTAAATCATCGATGTGATTAAAAAATACTTGGATGTCGCGACGGTTTTTTTTTGTTATATTTTAATAATATTTAATATTTTGTAAAATATTTTGCATAAATAAAAAAAAATTGTTTGTAAAATATTTTGCATAAATAAAAAAATAATTTCTAAAATATTTTGCATAAATAAATAAAATAATTTCTAAATTATTTTGCATAAATAAAAAATATAATTTCTAAAATATTTTGCATAAATAAAAGATAATAATTTCTAGAATATTTTGCATAAATAAAAAATAATAATTTCTAGAATATGTTGCATAAATAAAGAAAATAATTTCTAAAATATTGGAATAAATAAAAAAAATAATTTCTAAAATATTTTGCCACCCTAGTAGTTGCGCTGTCAATAACTAGCCGAGCAATTATGCACTGCGGAAATGCAAACCAGTGCGACGAAGGAACCGGTGCTATTGCATTACCAACGGTAAACTGGAAATTCCGTGAGTTACCTGGTGAATATTTATTATCTCGTGCGACTGTCGAATAACGTCCTGGCACCGTTACCGTTGTGAAATATTCGTGCAGTTCGTGTGCGTTAGATACCTATAACGCTTGAGTTGAAATACACCTCGGCAACGTGATGGGAATCAGCCTGGAAGTGGCAAAAAGAAAAAGGAAATAGGAGGCCGGGATCGAGTGCCTGAAGCGAAATAAAATATTCGTCGTGCACCCAGCGACATAGTAGTTGGATGTCGATGGTCGCAGCGGTGGTGACGAAAAATCGGGATGAAAAGGGTGAATGGAAACAAATAAAAAAAATTAAATAAATGAAGAGAGAATGACAGAATGTTTATTTAGCTTGCAGCTATCTTGCGCTTTGCGATATATACGTATTTTCCCGCCGAAATGTACATAAATACCTACAATCGAGTTGCATTTCCATACGGATTAGCTTTCAATACGACATTCAATACAATACAACTTTTTCCCTTCACTTCTCATTCTTGTAAGCCAACCACAATATTTACATCGGAAATACGAGATATTTTTGAGGGAGGATCGTCACATGTTCGCCTTTCGTCTGCTTTGCTATTCTGTTTACATTTATCTTTTCTTTGATTACGTCTATCATTTCCTACATATTTTTTACTCTGTTTTTCGTGCTGGGTGGATCACAACCTCCTCTTTATCGTGGATGTTGTTTTGGCATCAGCCACTAATGAATACGCCAATTTCTATGTTTCCCGGTTTATTTTGTTTCTGTTCCCTCATGTAGTTTGCTTTCTTCTTCCCTCACCGACCATTCTTAACAAGATTTCCTTTAGTTCCTGTACCCCTTTTTCAATCATTGTTAGTTCATCATTCAAATTTCTCTTCAATGTTTCTTTAATTTCTTCCATTTCTTCCCTGAGTGTAGTCTTTATTTTTTTGCAACAAGGGAAAAAAAGAGACACGAGAGAGAGAAAGAGCATTGAAACAAAATGTTATTGGAGAGAATAAAGAACTCGCTGGCCTTAACATGATTTCCTTTAGTTCCTGCACCCTTTTTTCAATCATTATTACTTCATCATTCAACTGTCTCTTCAATGCTTCTTTAATTTCTTCCATTTCTTGCCTGAGTGCAGTCCTTATTTTTTGTTTCTGTTCCCTCACGTAGTTTGCTTTCTTCTTCCCTCACCGACCAGACTTAACAAGATTTCCTTTAGTTCCTGCGCCCCTTTTTCAATCATTGTTAGTTCATCATTCAAATTTCTCTTCAATGCTTCTTTAATTTCTTCCATTTCTTCCCTGAGTGTAGTCTTTATTTCTTTGCAGCAAGGGAGAAAAAGAGACACGAGAGAGAAAGAAAGGGCATTGAAACAAAATGTTATTGGGAGAATAAAGAACTCGCTGGCCTTAACAAGATTTCCTTCAGTTCCTGCACCCTTTTTTCAATCATTATTACTTCATCATTCAAATGTCTCTTCAATGCTTCTTTAATTTCTTCCATTTCTTGCCTGAGTGTAGTCTCTATTTTTTTTTGCAGCAAAGGAGAAAAAGAGACACGAGAGAGAGAAAGAGCATTGAAACAAAATGTTATTGGAGAAAATAAAGAACTCGCTGGCCTTAACAAGATTTCCTTCAGTTCCTGCACCCTTTTTTCAATCATTATTACTTCATCCTTCAAATGTCTCTTTAATGCTTCTTTAATTTCTTCCATTTCTTGCCTGAGTGTAGTCTCTATTTTTTGCAGTAAAGGAGAAAAAGAGACACGAGAGAGAGAGAAAGGGCATTGAAACAAAATGTTATTGGAGAGAATAAAGAACTCGCCGGCACTGCAGGGTGTGTTCGAACGAGCAAACAAAAAGCACACGAGCCGGGAGCGGCAGGGCGGTGGCCCGTGAGCGTGTAATTATGCGTGACGAAAATTTTGCTTGCACCGACGAGAGGAGCCAGCCGTATACGATCGAAAACTGCATTCGTTCGAGCAAGGCAATTCTAACAGCGGTATATAGGCATAGGTGGCGGCTGCGAGCTGCCAGGTACGCAGTATCCGCGGTCCGGGGGTGGGGGCTCTACTCGCGTTGAATATTTATACGTCGCGTAGTATCGAATTATCGTCGGTGCGCGTATTCCGCGCCATCTCTTCCTATACGGGGATGGCCCGGCGCGATTGGGGAAGCGAGAGACCGGGGCATCGTCATGGAGTAATTGAAAAAAAAAAAAAATGTCGGCCGAGGGAGAATGAGCGCGCGAAGCGGTGAAAGGGTTAAGAGAGCCATCAAACCCTGAGCCAACGTTCGGATACGACGATTTTCTTTCGCCACATAGGAGTGGATTCGCATCCCCTCCCAACTTTGCATCCTGTATATTCAGGACATTGTGAACTTTCGTTGCAGCATCGGCAAAAAAATCTAGCAACATGTCTCGACTCACAGTCGTAAGAAACGTCTTAGAAACACCTTAAAACATCTTGAAAACACCTTCGAAAATCGTTAAAAATTATTTAAACCTCTCGTCCCCTCCCAATTTTGCATCCTCCCAATAATAACCTGTGGCGATTACAAATTGATGTGTGAAGTTTTAAATAGCTGTATAGATACCTCATTTTCAATAAACAATTGTGGGCATTTCTTCATCTTTTTAGGAAAATTACTATGAAATTTTATGGAGAATGAATCTTCTTTGGAGCCCTTAAAAATATACATATTATATTATAATTACACCATGTTATATTTGTACGTCGCAAACCCTGAGCCAACGTTCGGATACGACGATTTTCTTTCGCCACATAGGAGTGAATTTGCGCGAAAACCCCGTTACTCGCTAATTAATTACGCTAAAATGTACAAGTAAGGTAATTCCAACGGCGTAAAATGTTGGCACTCGTTTGCTTGGGAAATGAATATTTGAGCTGATTTATGCTAAAAAAAAACACGTTATTAACAGAGTCCTGTTAAACGTTACTCGGAAATGCCAAATAGCTTTGCACGTGGTTTTATTATTTTATTTCCGAAAAATTGCGTCAGAGCTGTGATCGAAATTAAATTTTAATCACAGCTTAGGTAATTCCAACGGCGTAAAATGTTGGCACTCATTTGCTTGGGACCTGAATATGTGAGCTGAATTATGCTAAAAAATTTTTATTAACTGAGTCCTGTTAACCGTTACTCGGAAATGTCAAATAGCTTTGCACGTGGTTTTATTATTTTATTTTCCAAAAATTGCGTCAGAGCTGTGATCGAAATTAAATTTTAATTCTAGACAATGTTCCACGGTGATAAACATGGTGCGGCACGGGGTTGGAGTGGGAAAAACATCGGGTTCGGGGTTCATGGGGTAGCGGAAGCACTCGCGCGCCTAACGGCAGATAATTGGTGGAAATTTAATCGCAAGCGTAAACGAATATTTATTATTATTAAATATGTTATCAAGTTATTCGCTCGTATTGAAATCATGCATGTTCCAGCTTCACGATTTGCCCTAGAGGAGAAGTTTGAAACGTTTCGAAATTGAAATGGTTTACCTGGCTCCAGCAGCTCCCGAGAAACAAATGAGTATCTGATGTCAAAACTGCGGTGAACCTTGCACGGCATGAGTGGTGTTATTTATTTATTTGAAGAGAAACAAAGGTTTGCTGAATTCAACAAGGATAGTTTATGATACAGCAAGGTTTCATTTAGATATGAGCCATAGGATTCACCGACCAATGACTGAACAGTTAAGCCAATGATTGAATTATTGGATCCTAATTTTTTTTAAAGCTTTCGAATAATAGGTGTTGAACTAATATAACAAACCGATGTTTAACATTAAGGGGAAGCCAAACAACATTTTTTTTCGATGACAAAACCCCATTGAATATAAAGATTTTTAACAATTTTGAGTGTTTTAAGCAATCTGGCTTTTGAAGTCACTTTGAATTTTTTTTTTCAATTTTTTTTTTTTTTTTGTAAAATAACCATTAATGATAATGTTGAGTATCACCGCATAAAAAACACGAATTTGCGAATTCGGGGATCTGTCCCATTTTGCCCGCACTTTTTTTTGCCGACACTCAAAATTGATGGTTGGAATCGAATTTTTTTTATCAAAAGCAACCCTAGTACACTTTTCTTATCGTCATAAAACCATTTTTCACTCATGCGTCCCGTTTTCCCCGCACCTCCCCTATTAGTTCATACATATAAAGAAATATATCATTTTGTTTATTCATTGGCCAGTCCGCCCTAGTCACTCGTGTGGAGCCGATGCAGTCTCTTTATTCCTCCAGGTTCCACGGTTATTGGGCACGATATCGATCGCTCGTGTACCCTAGAAGGGACGTTACCAAGACACGCGAAGCTCGCGCATGTCGACGAATTCTCGAGATATCCGGGCGATTGTCATTCTTGAGATGTCGCGGCAGCCCCGGGTGTTTCTGCATTGATGATGATCCTCGAGATCCAATATACGCTCTTCCGTGTAATAGGATTTTACAGTTGGCGGCGATGTAATAACGTACTCACGGGTGGTGCTAATGTGTCTGATCCGGTACAGGGTTACGTACTATAATCCCGTAAGTACTGTACCGTGTTGGGACGGCGTGAAACGTCGTGTTCGGAGAAGCTAACGCAGGCGGCGGAGGCCGATGTCATTGTAAAAGAAAATTAACGACGACTGCTGTGTATTTTATCCGCCTGCTTTGGGCGTTTAATAACGCCTTGTGTGGAGCATCTAAAAGCACCAAAGTGCAACTATGCCTATGCGGTGTTAAACGATAAATTAATTCGCCGAACGTATTAACAGTAATAGTTCATGTGATATGGTTTCTCGTTTCACATGAATTCAGAGCAGCGCCGTAACGCCTCATTAGTTTAGGAAATAAATGTTACAGTACGGTTTGTTTTGTAGTCGCAAGAAACGTGTTGGAAACACCATAAAACACCTTGAAAACGCCTTAAAAAATCGCTGAAAATTATGTAAACGTCTCGTCCCCTCCCAATTTTGCATCCTTCCAATAATAACCTGTGGCGATTATAAATTGATGTGTGAGGTTTCAATTGTGAGCATTTCTTCGTATTTTTAGGAAAATTACTATGAAATTTTATGGATAATGAATATTCTTTGGAGCCCTTAAAAATGTACATATTATATTATAATTACACCATGTTATATTCATATTAACCAGTAATTACAAAACCAATTGTAGCACCAACTTTGTTTCTAACAGATTTAGCGATTTATAACTCTAGTACAGAGTCAAGGACATAGTTAAGAACTCTGATAAAGTAAAAAAACGGAACCTGTACCCATACTGTAACGAGTGTTATTGAACGATAATCATTTTGTCACTGAAAAATGTTTCTTTCCTTAGCCGGTCAACACCGGGTAGACCCTTTGTCAACGGTATAATTGAAGGTCCAATATAAAATATGTCTACCGTAGATGTCGACACGCGATACGTAGCTTACGATGTGTCAATAGAAATGCTACGAAGGTTTCCGCTGCAACGTTTGTGGAAACCTCGTCGTGGGTCGATTGTAACCAACGATCTGGGTCAACGGTAAAAATTTCCCAAAGAAATGGGTGGTCTGTTTCCGTGGGTAACACGTTAGAATATAAAAATCGGAATACCATATTGTTAAAAAATTATGGTATAGTTGAGAATTGTCATATCGATTTTTAATAAAAAAAAATCTGAAGATGTCCTCGATAGAAATCGAAACGGTAAATGAATTAATTTCCTTTTCTAGAAATATTCCCAACAACATTCCAATATCGTTATAAGCTTATATCGTGTTCCTACACTAAATAAAAAATACTAACTTCCTATAAAAAAAAAAACATTCACGTCGTCAAATTTTTAATTTGTTGTCCAAAAATTGTGTGACCGTGGAGTCTTGATATGCTCATAAAAATCTACGAAACTGAGGTGTCACTCGATATTTCACCGACAATTTAGTAGCCGGTTTGACATTTTAACCTCAACCTTGTTTAAAACAAAACGATCTACATATTTCGGCACATTTCGTTCTCCGATAGGAATCAAAACGGTAACTGAATCAATTTTCTTTTCTAGAAACATTTCCAACAACATTCCAACATCGTATTCATACACTAAATAAAAAATACCACCTTACCAAAAAAAAACATTCACTTCGTCAAATTTCAAATTTGTTGTCCAAAAATTGTGTAACCGTGGAGTCTTGATATGCTCATAAAAATCTACGAAACTGAGGTGTCACTCGATATTTCACCGACAATTTAGTAGCCGGTTTGACTTTTTAACCTCAACCTTGTTTAAAACAAAACGATCTACATATTTCGGCACAGTTCGTTCTCCGATAGGAATCAAAACGGTAACTGAATCAATTTTCTTTTCTAGAAACATTTCCAACAACATTCCAACATCGTATTCATACACTAAATAAAAAATACCACCTTACCAAAAAAAGACATTCACTTCGTCAAATTTCAAATTTCTTGTCCAAAAATTGAGTATCCGTGGATTCTTGATATGCTCATAAAAATCTACGAAACTGAGGTGTCACTCGATATTTCACCGACAATTTAGTAGCCGGTTTGACTTTTTAACCTCAACCTTGTTTAAAACAAAACGATCTACGTATTTCGGCACAGTTCGCATGTACCACACAGCGCGACACACACACATAACGCAATTCCGCACAGCGTTGAAAACTCGCAATGCTCTTGCACTCGACTTCCTGCCGGAATCCGACACTCGACGTGGCTGCACATGCACGCACTTGCCAAGCGTGTATAATGCGCTCGAGGGTCGTCGAGAGGGGTGAGAGAGAGAAAGCGAGAGCGAGTGAGTGAAAGAGCCAGAAGGGGTGCGACGTGGCAGAGCAGTCTATTACGGGCGATCCACTCGCGGGTGAATTTTTTTTTTTTTTTTTTTTCATCCTTCGTAAATTGCATACACTATAAGTGCGAGAACTCTTTTTGTCTCTCGTTGCGCAGCTGAAGCGACTGGAATCTTTCGAGCTTTTCTCATCTCTCCCTCCCGGCGCGAACCACTCATTATTTTCGGGAAGAGCCCATGGAAAGCCTTCACCCTCGTGTTGACACGCTCCTCCGAGTATTTCCATTTCCTTTTGTTTTTGGCCGGAGCGACTTCTCATTATAGTATTCCACTTGGAATAACCATGGGGCGACGGGGGAGGGGGTGGAGTAACTGAGAATTGTGGTCGCGCTCTGACTTTAGTATCAACAACAACGTCTCTCAGGGCCGCGAAGAGAGGGAGAGAGAGAGATGGAGAGGCGCCTGAAAATGCGGTCTGTGCGAAGTGTAAAACTACAGCCGCATATCAGAACCAACGAACGAAACGCCTGGGTTGAAGGGAAGGCTTTTCGACTCCTAGCCCGGAGCTGGAGAGCTATAATCGGAATGCACGGGGGGGGGGGGGCTATTTCTCACCACTCTTTTTTTGTCTCTTCTCTTTCCCTTCATTGCTCAACCTTTTATTCTTCCTATCTCTTTCTCTTTCTCACTCTCTTCATTCCTCTCTTCACTTTTTCCATCGCGAGCTTCCTCCATTTCCTCCATCCCTCGCAAGTCCCATGTTCCGGTCGCCTCTCTTCCTCCGCCATTTCTTCTTCCGTTTCGCGCTCCACACCCGCAGCCTTCTTTCTTCACCAGGAGGACCTGCTCGTTTCTCGTTTGCTCGGTGTACCTTGGCAGCCAAGTCATTCGTGTATGAAAAAAAAAACTTGGAAACCCAGAGCATTAACGATGACGTCACGCGCCTGTAGCTTTTTTTAATTACCCAGAATGCCTGAGGCACCGGCTGCAGCTTCGCAGCAACAGCTCTTGACGTAGACGTCGTCAACATCGATTCATCAATACGTTGCAATAATTCGATTGAGTTGATTTTTATTATCTCTATAAAGTCTGCCAATTATACCCAAAAGTGAAAAATAAAATGTTCACATTGAAAATGGCTTCATGAAGGATGCACCGACTGCCAAGAATTGGTGCTTTGGAGCTTTATGTACTAATTTCTTATTTCTTATGTACTCAGTTCACAGAACATATCGGATCAGTCTCCAGCAATTTTTAGGAGGTCCATATTACCAACCGAGATTCCTCCATTTCCTCCATAACCTCGCAAGTCCCAAGTCTCTTTGGCCTCACTTTCTCCGCCATTTCTTCTTCACGGAGAAAACAGCTTTGCTATATGCCAGCAAATCTTTTGTTAATATAGTGACAACATTGCGTTATCTGCAAACCACACAAACAATTTTGTTGTACCAGCAAAAAAAAATTGTTTCTCCAGCAAAAAATATGTTAGTCGAGCAAAAAAAATTGTTAGCCTCGCAGATAACCCAATGTTGTCACTATTTTCACAAAAGATTTGCTGGAATAGCAAATCCGCCTTATCCATGTTCCGTTTCGCGCTTCACACCTGCAGTCGTCTTTCGTCACTGGTCCTCCTGCTCGTTTCTCGTTTGCATATATATACCTTGGCAGCCAAGTCATTCGCAGCCCCGTAGCCTGTGTATGGAAAAAAAAACTCGGAAACCCAGGGCATTAGCGCTGACGTCACGCGCCTGTAGCTTTTTTTAATTACCCAGAATGCCTGAAGCGCCGTGCAGCGTCAACCGGCAGCAGCTTCGCAGCAGCAGCCCACGACATAGACGTCGTCAACGTCGATTCACCAACCCCCGATGCCATAGTCGTCGTCGTCGTCGTCGAGACACTCACTCTTCTCCTCGGTCCCTTCGTCTCGCAATATCCTCCGTCGGCCACGAACACTCCACCATTTTCTTCTACCAACGTGTTTCGCCAACCAGAACCATTCCGCATCGCTGCCTTATTTTTTAACCACTTTTCTTGCTCGATTTTCCTTTCTCTTTCGACTTCCTTCCTTCGCTCCTTCGACTTCCTCCTCTTGAGCCGCGGCACTTGAGACGTCTCCGGTTGTACCATCGTTTTTTCCGACCGTACTCGGGAGACACATCACCCTGGATTCGCTCCTTGCGGTTAGCCGAGTGACGCCTAACGCCGGTGAGATGTTACGTTTTTTTTTGTAGGACATTTTTCACGAGATTGCGTGATGCTTTGGAAGATACGTACCTTTCTATATGTGGGGATCTCAATGACTGTAATACATGATCTTTGGTGTAGTAAATAAAGTAAGACAGCCATAACAGTTGCAGGCAGTAAATGTTTATGACTGGCTGTTCCTCAAATGCACAATCAAATGTTAGCTATGACGTTTTATTAATAAAACTTTTTTGTAACACGATGAATTATTTTGTATTATTACAGTGGCGTTCACGAAAAGCGACTAATAAGTAATTTTAACTAAAAGGTTCTGCCCGTTCGATACACGAAATGCGCAACGAAAATATCAATAGTCGTATTATAGCTAATGCAAAATGTATTTTGCCGCGCGTTTTCCACTTTGGAAACACAACGTTGAAACGTAGGGGATTACATAGAAGAAATTCAAACAGCGTTCCTCTCAGCTCGCACCAGGTGAACAGCAAAATATTTTCAGCCGTGGAAGCCAGGAAGCGCGACAACGTGTAATTAAACGCTTATATTTCAGCCCGAATTCGAGCTGTCTTTAAAGTAAACTATGAAAAGGGAACTTTTTTTTCTCTCAATTACGGAAAATGGAAGTTCCGAAAAGAACTACATTTAAGTAATAATTAAACTCGTATATAATTACACTAATTATAATAAAAATCAGCCCGAATTCGAGCTCTCTTTGAAGTAAAGTATGAAAAGAAAACGTTTTTTATTTTATTACGAAAAATGAAAACTCCCAAAAGAAGTACGTACGTAATAATTAAATCCGCCTTGTATTAAACTAATTATTTAAAAAATTTAAGTCAATGAAAATAAGTCACTTGAGACTGTTGTTTTAGACAGCCGATATTCTATAGTATAGTGAAAACATACTTGTTTTTGTTTCTGGTAACATTTGTTACAAGAATACAAGAAACGAACAAAGTCATGTAACCTGCGATACAAAAACCGAAATTCGGGTAAACCCTGAGGGTATAGTAAAAAAAAAAGAAACAACTCGTATCCATTAATAACGATATCAATCAGAAACGTGAAAAAAATGGTTATGTGATATTGGGCCGAATCGTTCACGGGCCAACACTCAATACGGGCACATCGTTTCCTACTTGTTTTCATAAACCTACACGATTTTATGCTCCACCGAGCATTTCGCTCCCGGCGTTACCGAGGGTGGAAATGGTACAGCCAGAAGTTGCAAAACTCACAAATGTACGTTGTTAATGCCACGCTGTATATGTATAGTGAAGACCGGGGCGGGTTGTTACACGGAACAAGTCGAAACGCTTGCCGTTAAAAATCGACGTTTCGATGCAAATTATTGCCACTCTAAGTCTTTAATCACTAATGTTGCCAGAAGGCAATAAATTATTTGTAAACGTACACTTTATTTGTTTACATAAAATAATGTTTTCAGAGAGAGTTTTAAGAGATGAATGCATTTATTCATATAAAATAATGGCTATTGCAATTTTTCGCTGGTTCCGAGAAACACCGTTGTTTGCCCGAAAAATGGAAAATTCGTCGAGAAAAAGCGGAAAAGATTTTTACTTCTCTGCAAATAAAATAATATTGGCTCACACGCGCCCAAACTCCCTTCCCAGAAAAACCTGAACAAACGTTCAAACCTCGCACGCCCCAGAAGTGTCAAAACAGAAAAACATGATTGAAACCGCTCTCGTTGGTTAGCAAGCAGTTGCAGCCAATCCGATAGCCAATCGGAGAACGAATATCCCGACAACAATACTTATATCGAAAATGCGAGATATTTTATGCACTGATTTTCCGAAAAGGGATAATAAAACTTTATATAGTAACATTTTTCTTTATCCCTCTTTTAAAAAGTTCATGAGTAACGGAAAGCATTATTAGCAAACTATTAGAGCTGTGAGTGGTTGCCAGGAAAGTCCGAGATTCTTCGTCGCGAAAAAAATATTTTTTTCAAAATCGATTAAAAAAGGTTAATAACCAGTGTTTTCAGGGGTAGAATATGCGACTTGAGAATGATGGCATAGGTTAAAAGTCGATATTTTGAAAAGAAAAAAAATTGGGGTCGATTTTGGCGATTTTCCGTCCGGAGCCGAATCTACGATTTCTGACAGAAAAAATATTTTTTTCGTCGGCAAAAAAATATTTTTTTCAAAATCGATTAAAAAAGGTTAATAACCAGTGTTTTCAGGGGTAGAATATGCGACTTGAGAATGATGGTATAGGTTAAAAGTCGATATTTTGAAAAGAAAAAAAATTGGGGTCGATTTTGTCGATTTTCGGTCCGGAGCCGGATCTACGATTTCTGACAGAAAAAATATTTTTTTCGTCACCAAAAAAATATTTTTTTCAAAATCGATTAAAAAAGGTTAATAACCACTGTTTTCAGGGGTAGAATATGCGACTTGAGAATGATGGTATAGGTTAAAAGTCGATATTTTGAAAAGAAACATTTCTGAGGTTGATTTTGGCAAGTTTTCCAGGCACGCGCGCCAGCGCGTGTGATTAGCCTAGTATAATAAACTTTATATAAAAATGTTACTATATTTTATACAATAAAATGTATATAAATTTATAAAAATGTATAATTCATATTTGAACTATAATGCAAATGTACACTTCTGAACAAAAACACGTTATTGTAATTGCGTTTTTATGGTTTTTTAAACCATTGCACCTTTACCCGTAGCGAGGCAAATTGGGTCACGTTGCATATTTTTATATCATTCAATGCCGCGAATAATGTAACACAACCTCCACAACAATGTTGCAAATCATCAGCGCAAAAAATAAAAACAAAAATGCCAAACAAAGTGTTCCAATCTGGCCCAGCCTCCCCTAGTGTGGATTTATAAATCTCCGATTTCCCAATCCATCGGCATGATTCGCTTTTTTTAATTGCATCGTGCGACGGGTGCAGTGATATTGACATCTAAAACCAACGTACGAATTGCAAAAAACCAAATGAAAAGCCTCCGGCCCTTTCCTCGTATTGAATTCTCGTTTTTGACTTCCATCGCGAGTGCGAGATGAAAATAGACGTCAAAAAAAATGAAATAAAGCGAGAACTTTGCGTGTCGACTCGTTCGACTTTGCATTCGCGTCACAATGCGACGTGAATACGTGGACGCGCGGAGGATTGACGGGGAATCCTCTGATGTCATGAGTCTGTTGACGGAATGTGAAAAAACCAGCGGAAAGGACGGCAAAAAGGATTTTCCTATTGCGAGCGAGCGAGAGAGCCGGAAGAGAAAGGTTCGGTGAAGAGCGTAAACGTCGTGCCGCGGAGAATCGCGGTGATCCAGCGCGTTGTAAAATCGAGAATAGGCCGGGAGCTGTCGGGGGTGACACGGAGCGGTTTTCACGGGAAGCCACGGTTCCGCGGCTGGCAGCAAACTCCGGGCAACCCTCGCTGTTTTTTTCGGCTCCCGTACTACCCGCATCGAATAATGAATGAACAATGGAGATTGGCTGGGGGTTTATGTCGCTGAGCCGGTACCAGTGGCAGCAGCGGTATGCCAGAATTCAATGGGCATGAAAGGATGACAAAGAAATGTAGAAAAAATCGGGTATAGAGATCCGTGCTAGAGTGACGAATAAGGCGAATGTGACCGTAGACATTACCATCAAAATGATTATTCATAATAATGAGGAATAAGAGGCCATTCATTTCATTGATAAAAAGAGTATTCGAAATTTGTCCTAATTAATTGATGAACACGCGTGACTAAAACTGAACGAACTTACCTTCTATGCAAAGGTGAAATTCCATGAGAACTTTGAATAGTTATGTGATAAAAATAATATGACCCTACTCCTGCCACCATAGAAAGATTCATCACTAGAAAGAAGTAGGAGATACAGGCCAGGACATTTTAATAGTCTATATTCCCCAGAATTCCTTGACAACACCGGATGGAAGTCAATGTGCAGGTTTCATGTAGAAGACCTAAAAGGTAGGTTTCCAGGCTTTTGCAGGCTCAATGCTAAGATTAACACTCAACAACGAATGCTTTTTTGGACATCATAAGCCTAAAAATGGAAACCCAGATAGTGAACTTTTGTGTACTAAATGTTCACAAATGGACCCTTTGGTGCTGTCAGGGATTACAGTGTCGATGAATAAGTCTAAAAAAAGATACAATATTGAAAATCATCTGTTGGAGAACCCACCATGATTTTCCGTGGTCCGTAATACCCCTTGATGCTAAAGCTTCATAGGAAATGCAGGTAGGGAGATGCCTTGTTGCACCGCTGTGTTACATTTCAGCCCTTCACTCTCTGTATCTTTGAAGCGCAGGTGAACCTAGGTGTATGGTAATAGCCGGATATACCTCGCAAGGATACTAAAATACGTTAATATATATCATACGTATCACAGAGAAGGGTATATGCTTTCGCTACACTGAAGCCGAGGCTTTGCCAAGAGTATCGTAAAGTATCGATAGCAGCGATAGCGCCCTCCACTGCAGGCACGTTGTCGAGTAAACGAGCTAATAGGTATGGCACTCTCGGGCGAAGGTGCCAACCGTGTAACAACGTGGGCACGGGCGACAGCCTCGCCAAAAGAAGCCAGCTTGATGACGTTGAGAACTAGCCGGAAGCGCTGACGCACCTCATGGTATACATCGTGTTGCGTGGCAATTTTGTGCTTTATGCAAACTCGGTTTTCGTTACGTTTTCATTAGGTTTCATCATTCGTTACACTAGTGTCCTCACTCTATCGACTCAAAAACATGAAACAAATACTTATCAGTACCTTCAATACCATCAACACCTTCAATACCATCAATACCTTCAAATCATCAACACCTTCAATACTATCAATAGCTTCACATCATCAACACCTGCAATACCATCAATAGCTTCACATCATCAACACCTTCAATACCATCAATACCTTCAAATCATCAACACCTTCAATACCATCAATACCTTCAAATCATCAACACCTTCAATACCATCAATACTTTCGGTAGGAGTGTTAATTAAAATTGCCGACGTGTGAACGAATTGTTGTTCGTACAATACAAAATGTTTGTCAGGGTTTGTCTCTTCAATTACTGGGATTTCTTACAAACGCTATCAACACATACAGATTTCAAGCCGTTTTTCAATTTTCAAAAGAAGCTCAATTTTCCTAGCAGCTTTTACTTGTTTGTATTGGTGCTCTGTGTTGTGTTGATCTCATGCTTTAATTTGTAAGTCTTTCGGCTTTATCCTCCCCGAAAATGTTAACCGAGTGGGATTGGTTAAACAGAAAAAATAGAAGAGTGGCACTTCGTTACGCTAGGGCGTAATCACTACCGACTGAACGAAAAAAAGATCTTTCCAATCACTGAATCGCGCAATGTGTCTTCATGAAGAGAGTAGTTAATCCGTGCGTACAATCTGCGATTGATAAAACAAGCATTTGTCAATGTGTCGCACCCGAATGGTTGCCGAAATAGCCAGAAAATCGCTGTGTATCGTTGCTCACCGAAATCACACTCTATCCATCTTTTCCTCGCTGTGGGAATTAACGCTTCGCTAAGAATTCAATACCTTCTAAGGAACATGAATAATGTATCGAGCCGGCGAAGAATTAATTCACGTAAACTTTCCGACGATGCCCAAGACATTAACGTCATGTTAGCAGCTCCTGTACAGCTAATATCAAGCAGGGTAAGGCGAATGATTTAATTTGAGAACAGTTCACCGGCTTCCAAGCACAACCGGCCTGTTATAATTTATAGGGTTACAATTTTTTTATTGTGACTATAACGAGACAAGAGAAGAGGTTTTCAACATTCCCTTTTCTTCTTTTATCTCACGTACTCCAAAAAAAGTTCAACACTTATTCACATTATTCCAAACCAGGTGAACCAATTCCATGGAACCATTTTTGTTTCATGTGATTAATTTTGTTCTTACGATAGTCCAAAACCGCTTCCTTCAATGGCGACGGTGTAACGACTGCACCCTTCGGGTAACAGTCTCGTGTTTTTCGCGGTGTTATCGTCGCACTTTCGTACGATTATAAGCGACATAGTGTAAGTCAACTGCAGTCTAAGATATATGCACGCTTGCAGGGTTGTTTCGCACTCACCAATACAGTTACTGGTGTACGGTGGTTAATGGTAAGCGCGAAGCCCCGCTACTGATATAGCAGGGAATGAATAATGAGAGGATATTTTAATAAACGAGGTTTTTATCGAAATCCTGGGGCTACGAGCTCTCGGGAGCTCGCTCGGCATTCTCTTTTGATTATATTCATCCTGCACGTTATGCCATGAAGAATTAAAAAAAAAGAAAAAATCCGCAGACTCTTATTTATACTGTGGAAATTTTAACGCGCAATAAACGTTTGGTGCGATTGTACACCAGAAAAATGTAATAGCAGTAATAATGCATCCGGAAAATTATGTTTGCCCATCGGGACAGTCAATTGTTTTCTGCACAATATCAGTGGGGTACTGATGTACCTGCAGTCTCCGTGGTTGCTATTGTTGCATTCACTAAACATGTAACACAATACCGCGTGTCGCAAATTCTCTCGCACTCCTTCGTAAAACGGATGCAACCGCTATTAATTGTCGTACGATATTACATTCGAAACGCCTTCATTAATTTAAAAAAAAATGTCGTTGGTGGTTGGAATTCATAACCGAGCCCGATGAAGAGAAATAAAAATTGTATTATGTGATGAGTCATCATTGATGATACACGGAAGTGCTTTCAGTAACGGGGAAGAATTCGAATTCCAAATTAAAGATATTAACTGTTGCAAAGCATTGTTGATTTGAGGAGTATTTAATTATAGAATCAAGGGTGCCAATTTCGTCTGCCGATTGAAAAATGTTCTATTAATGTTTCATTTGGACAGCATTCAGGAAACTGAGCGCCACGCTAGGTTTAGTGTGTAATCAGTGAATTTTCGAATACGCTGTAATCATTCCGTGATTGTTATCATTTTTTGAGAAATGATTCGCAATTAACTGTAACTAATTAGTATTATTATTTCACATTTGTTACCAATATATTTCAATTTGTTAATTAGATGTTGGAGAATTGTTAGAAATGAATTGTTAATCAAACATTATTTATTATTTCACATTCGCAAATTCGCACCTGTCGATGTCGACATAGGTGAAAATTTGCGAAATAACGAGCGTTTCGTCATTGACTGAATGGCCGGTTGCTGCAGTTAGACAAAATTGCTGAATTTCAAAATATCGCATTTCTCCCGAAGTGTCTATAAAAAGTGTCTATAAGTTAACTAGTGTCATTGCTGGCCTCTCAGACTGAGGATCTATATGACTCAGTCTCACTCATCATAAATCCTCAGCTTTCTCTCGTATCTTATCGCTACTGTAACTTTTTCCCGGCTTTCGAAAAATGGCTATTCGATGTACGTGGTTCATTCCCTGGTCTTCCGAATCACGTTCGATTATCGCCGCAGAGGGTTAGGAACTTCGTAAATCAGTGCGGGGAAGATGATCGCGGGAGTCGTTAATCAGGACTCCGTCCGGGTATCCCCGAAATTTCTTATCTGAACCGGTGGATTTTTCAGCCGGAATTAGAGCTACACCGCAGCCAGCGACGTGAGCGTGCGGTTGCGTGCGTGAGCTTGTGTGGCCCAACACTCGAAACTGCGCTGGCAGATATACGACGGGTGAAGAGCTTTCTTAGGGGGGGATTTCGAATTTGTGGAGAGCATGTGGGGGAGGGTCTGGATGGAGGTGCGACGTCGGGATGGATCCTGTAGTTTCTCCAGGGGATAAGTAAGGATCTGCTCTACCCTCGTGTATACAATAAAGCTATACAGAAGTACGCGCTGTAACGTATAGCCAGCTGTGGGGAAGCTTCAAAAGGTCAGCGTATGAGCCCCGGTACTTTTACTGTCTCTCGAACCGGAGACCAGAAATAAAAAAGAAACGAATTGAACCAAAGTTTAGAGGAAATTTAAGGGATCTCGAGTAGCACTGGGATAGGCCAGACCGGAACAACCATTTCCGAGACATCTAGCTGTATCGATATTTTTACTGCAGCGCTGCAAAAATGAAAATAGTGAAGATTCGACCGACTTGAGAAAACGCCTGGATGGATATTTACAGCAAATTTTGGACCCTCGAGAGTAATTAAGATTAGCCAGCTTCAAACAGCGACTTCTAAGCTGGATATGGTAGATTAATATTTTTTTCCAGCTAAGCCACAAAAATGAAAATGACGCACACAGTCAGCCAATATTTTGGCTTATAAACGAAAAGCTAAAGACCACCGAAGAATTGGCGTGAAACGGTGATTTATTTTGAATTAAATTCGCATTCGATTGTCAAAATAATTCGCACATAAATATCATACCATTACGGGCTTATTTTTTGAAAGGCATTTATAAAGAGCATTTACGGATTATATATAGGCAGGAGATTGGGAAATCGCATGCAAAAAGGATGACAGCTTACGAGGGTGAGGAAATAGAGTAATACTGGAAAAACCGATTGCGCGATTGAATGGCACTGCGAGGCCGATTATATTCTATATGTATAACCTACGCCGAAATATATCTGGCTCATCTTGAGCCTCGTACAAATATCTGGTAAAGCCTAATCGGGTTATCGTCTAGTCTGCTTGTGGGAGGCTCGCATGCAAAAGCGGTATTCATATTTATTTCATACATATATTTTTATGTATTTATATATGTATATGAGGTATATTTATTTGCCAGAAAGCCGAAGGAACTCGCGCAGCACTCATCGGGGACTTCCAGCCGAAGAGATGCGAAGTAGCGTGCGCCATAAGTTAAAGGTACCAGTTTCGGCCACCTTTGGCTTAGCTTCGGTCACCGAGTTCGAAAGCACAGAATTATTTGTATTATTAAAACGAAATAAAATTGTATCGATAAATTTATTAATTTATATGGATACTTTGGAAGTATCAACATAAAAATACAGAAAACAATCATTTGAAATAAAAATATAGTGAAAACGGCCGAAAGTGGAAACAAAAAAGTTATGTTTTCCCATGGACTGTTTAATGCAAAATATGTTGTATTTTTTATGTCAGCAAAAAAAGCCATTTTCACAACAGAAAAACGGATAATATGTTTTTCCTTTCAATGCGATACCTTTTATCTCGCCGCAGATTTTACAGATTATTTGGCAGAACGTTCACAACGTATAAAAAACTGGCGTAGTGGGAGTCGAAAATTCTGACAGCTAAAAAAAATATTTGACATAGATAATTCTCTGTAATTCTACCATGTCAACCGTTACCATGGCAAGAGGTCAAATGACACACTGAAGCAAGACTTTTCCTAAGTCCTCCAAGGGACTTAGGGCCAAATTTTTCTAAGTCCCGCTATAAGACCTCCAGACCCAAGCTGGTCGGGATCAAATGACACATCCAAGCCGGAATTATTCCATCCCCCAACGGACACAATTTGAATGCGAGCGCTCGAGCTATACAACCCATAGTATGCATACAGTATATTCAGCAGAATATAAGGTGGTTTCATTAGCAGATATACATTTTTGAATTCAACTTCCACGGTGTTGAAAAAAACACCCCTAAGTAAATGTGTAAAAAGTATTTTCAAGCAGTAGTAAAATTGTGCTACACATATGAAAAATATTTTAAAGACCCTCATACAAGCGGCTATCGTCACAGAGATCGCTTCATCCGCGTTTTCTTTTGACTTTTCCCACGCGACGTCGCCACCGGTGAATATCTCTATCTCTGGTGAACAGCTATAAGGTAACGTATCCTCGACTGCAGCCAGTGGAAGAACCCGTCGGGTCCAGATGTTGTCGGACGAGGGAAACGCCAGAGCGAAATAGGTAGAGGTAGATAGTAAAAAGGTGTATCCATTGGGTATAGCATAGGTGCTCTCGTGGGTCATAGGCGAAGGGAAAGAAGCCAGTGGTTCCCCAACGGGCAACAGGCATCGCGGAGACCCCTGCCGTGGCACTTCGCCTCAACCCAGTAAAGCGATACACAGACGAAATACCCTCTTCAGTTCTATCTATCAATGGTACCCCCTTCCACCCTGGCCACCCTCACAAAAATCCATTTCCCTTCTGTTTTGTCCCGCTCGCGATCGGCTACCGCCTAAAAAGGACACAACCACCTCCTGTTTATTTTCTCACTGAAATCCAACGATTCCATCTACGCGACTCTCTTTTGTCCCGCCACTTTGTGTTCTCTTATTTCCCCTCTCGAATCGCTCAAAGCTCTTTCCCGCATTTCCTTTTTATTCCTTTATTTTTCGGCCTTCATTTGTCTTCCCGGATTTTCCCCATCGCTCTCCCCCCCACCCCCAGTCCCCACCCCGCCCCAAACCATCCATTACCGCTCGGCTAGGTTCGCGCTGCGCAGTTTGCCACCGTTTGACCGTCACCGAGAATCGTGTGCAGCGGACTAAGAAAGAGGGATTTACGTATGGACCTTACCGAGGTGGAGAGAGAAGCACGCACAGTGAAGGAGAGAGAGGGAGAAAGACAGAGACGGAGACTGTAAAATTTCAAGTCGAAGGAGCTTTCCTCTCTTGGCGAAACCTTCTGCAGGCCATCTAACCTACTTTTTCAAAGAAACGCCACGGCTGTTGCCTCGGTCCCCGACTCCCCGGCGTGTTACGTAGCTGCGCGCTTTCAATAAAGCTCGTGTAGAGCTTAATCCTACCTTGGAACGCTCGAACGAGTTTCGAGGACGTCGAGGCGCTGGAACACGAATCCCCCTACCGTGTTCCGGCTGCGAGCGGCACGAGGTGAGCGGGCGGGTGTGGAGAGCGAGGAAGACGGCGAGTTCAGAGGTTCTTGGGGACCCCTCTTGAGCATGAGCAGAGCGAAAGACCGAGATTCTAAGGCAGGAACGTCGCGCACCTACGCTGGTGATGGTGGTGGTCGTGGTGGTCGTGGTGGTGGTGGTGACGGTGACGGTGACGGTGGTGGTGGTGGTGGAGGTGCTGCTGCTGCCGCTCCGGAACCACGATAGCGCTCGTCCGCCTGTCCGAAAGCTACGAGAGCTTGCAAGTTGATTTGTGCCCCGATAATATATTGCCCGAAGCGTCTCCGTGAGCGTGCCCGAGACCGTTAACGTTCCCGCCACTCGCCTTGCCCCACTCCACCCGTTGCATTCGACCCCTCGCCGTGTTCAAATTAAGTGAGACCCCTCTGGCAAGTCAATCGCGTAAGCTCGCGCAATCTCGTCCTGCTTGCGCTTCGTGCGCGCTTTCGCTATTCTCTTTAATAGGGCGGTAGGTATCGTATCGATTTTAATTGAAAACCTCGACAATTTCGCGACGGGGGCATCGTGAGACATCTTGAGATAGCTGGAAATGCCACGGGAATGGGTTAATGTGTATGTCGAATGCCGAATCTTGAGGAACGATCGATTCGTTTGGATCATGGATTTGACTTTTGCGGTTCACTGAGTTGTAGTCTCGTTGAGAAAAATTCATACGGAGAGCGTGTGGTGTCTGTTGCGGGAATTTCTGTTAAATGCGCAGGATTTTTGGACGATGTGTTTTCGTGAAGCTGGACAGGTTCAATCGGTCTCGGTGCGATAATATTCTAGAGAACACCGAAAGGGCCATTTGTGAGCACTTAGTGCACTAAAGTTCACTGCCTAGGTTTCCATTTTCAGGCTTATGATGTCCAAAAAAGCATTCGTTATTGAGTGACGATCTTAGCTTTGCGCCTGCAGAAGTTAGAAGGCCCATTAAAAAAAGGTGCTTTTAGAATACTATATGAGAACTGGACAAGACTTCCATCCGGTGTTATCAGGGTTAGGCGTTTTCACACCTTGTAAAGTAAAATCTCCGATTATTCTTCATCACTTCGTATCCATTCGTATGGCAACGTTTTCTTAATCGGGCATTCATTGATGTATTAACCCTACAAATATATTGAAAAGAATCGAAAAAAACTCAAGTCAAATTAGTAACTTATCTTATTTTTCGTAACGACACAGTTGATACGATTGCTATTAGTATCGAACCTGCATTGAAAATACTGGAAGTGCAATCCTAGACGGAAGGCTTTCCAAAATATGTTTCACCGACAAGAGAGCCACAGAATTATCCTATTTATCGCTTCCACGTTTGTAAGCGACGTGAAATGAAATCATAACAACTGCACGACGCGGTGTATACCTGCCCTCGTATCTCCAGTCTCCGTACCGAGCGACTCAATCAACGCTCGAGAGAATCTCACGCGGTGCTCGTTGTTTGCAGCCGGCTGTCGCCATAAAAATGACAGTTTAGATACATCGAATACGAGGACGCGACGAGAGTTTGATACAAATTACAGCCGTGAACGAGGTTTTTACGACGTTCGCCTCCCGCAACAAGAGTGGCAAAAGCAATTTTGGCTTTAAACGCGAAATGTCTTTATGACCAGCCCGCGAGGCCGTAAAACATAATACGACGTATAGAGCGTGTTGCTACTAGTAGACGTAAAAATAACAAATCGTGACTCGTGGATTTTGCGGCACGCGTGTCACTCGCAGTCCGACGAGGAACCGAGTCTATGTCTTGGTTGGGAATAAAAATTATTGCGTCAACTGCGTGTACAAAAATCGCGGGAGAAGCAAAACACATTGATTCATTTAAAATCCTTTATCTATGAAGTTGGTGAGTAACACGGCCATTGTTGCCGATTTATTCGGCCTCTGATTGGTCGTGGGGAACCGGGACAACTGGCAGTTCGTTGTTCAGTATCGCGAGATTTGACAGTTTGACAGTTTGTTCCTAGTAAAGTTACAAGGATCGAGAGTTAATGTGCGGCACGTCGAGCAAACGGAATTCGATAAAGCTATTAATATGGACTACAATCAGGGATGGAAACGCCGCTTTTACTATCCATCCAGGCGAAGGTAGACATCGGGCCTACCCTAAGCAAGCTATACCTCCCCCTATACTAGGACGGCTACACGCTACTGGAAACCTAATCGCCTACCACTTGGGTTGCGGTGGGATCTTCGCGAGTAGTAGCGGTGTAGGAAATGAATTATCGATCATTCTCAGCGGATCGAGGATACGTCAGATTCTATGGTACGTAACCCAGAACCTGATTGACATAAACCTATAATTTCGTAGGTGAGATCATTCAAAGTATTAGTAGTAGTAGTAGTATTTTTATTAAGTTCTGGAACAAAATCCCCTAAGGACTAAAGTAACAAAGAAATACAAAGCAACGAAAACAAAGCAAGCGTGAAAAGAGTACAGAGCCGAGCTTACAAGTAAATGAGGCGAAAATACATACATAGAAGCACAGAAAAAAAAGAAAGTAAAAACACACATATAATATTAACTTAATCATATTATTTCATTGACTTCAGTGAAACGTTCCATAGGTTGAGATTTCAAGGTAAATTTCATTGAATCAAGAAAACCTTTTCTCTCGGTGTAACGGCTGAGCTCCACCTCTCACTTACCAGAGTACGGGAACCTAAATCCGAAGTGCTCACACAGGCGCGTAAATGTTTGGCTTTGTAAAACAAACCGAAAGCTTGACGTAACACTTGAAAGCTCTGGGTTCGTCGCACACACACAGCGCGCGTGAAATTGATTTAAGTTTTTCAAAAATTCTCCTCATTCCCGTCGAGCTATTTTATCGTCATTGCGGATTCCGCACTGTTCAACCGCGTTCACTTGAATTTCTTTTATTTCCGGCTTCGTTCTAATTTTTCATTTTATCTTTCTCATTCATCGTGGAGACTTGGAAGGAATGAGAAAAACCCGGGCCATACACGGGGCAGGACGAGACTTAAGTAACGCTACAGTGCGCGCAATAAAGTTCCTATAAAGTTGAATTCCACTTCTGATTGCTCGAACGAGTTTCACGAGGCTCTGGCCTGTTCGACAAACGTGTTCTACCTCGGGCGTTGATAAATGCCGGACAGCCACCTCCGCAGCATGACCCAACGACCCGTGCGAATCGGTCCGCCCGACAAAAGCATACCATTTCTGGTCAGGAGCTTCGCGAACTAGTCCAACGAAAGTGGGGTAAGAAAAGTGACGACGAGAGACACGGTAAAAAGATCTGGTCTAACGAAGGAGCGAACGAGTACTCGAAAAGACAATGCGGGATTACGTGAACCCTTAACGAGATTCCGCCTGAAGGGGCCTGGGAATAAAGTAAAACTCCGTCTTTCCAGTCTATAAGTAGACGAACCGATCTTTCATGCTTTCGATGAAATATCAGTTTGTTGAAGTTGCTATGGTTACCATGAAATGTGAGTTTGTCTAAGCGAGATTAGTGTGTTCGAATTCGTCTGAAGTGGAAAAAGTAGCGTGAACTTCATAGATGTTTAGATTCTGGAAAAATACTTGCTTACATCGTTTTTGTGTCTCTAATAAATCTACAAATTATCACATAATTAAGATATAGAAAAAAAGAAACACGGGCTGAAGGACTCCGGTCTATGGCATTCCGCTTACGCATACACCACGCAAAAACAAACCTACAAACATGCGCAGAAATAAACAAATGTAAAACGTGATGGAATAAAAACATTTCTACAACTAAGACATAGAAATATCGAGAGTAAGCTTCGAATGTATAGTCATGATTGAAGAGACCAGGTGAAATTTACTTCAAAATGGCATCAATATGCAGTTGGAAACGTGAAGAAATCGTACAAAATCGAGCCGCAGAATGATGAATCACGTGAATACTTTGGAAACCATGGACGGCATATCGTGGGTGCAAAAGTAAACAAATAAACAAATGTAAAACGTGATGGAATAAAAACATTGCTACAACTAAGACATAGAAATATCGAGAGTAAGCTTCGAATGTATAGTCATGATTGAAGAGACCAGGTGAAATTTACTTCAAAATGGCGTCAATATGCAGTTGGAGATGTGAAGAAATCGTACAAAATCGAACCGCAGAATGGTGAATCACGTGAATACTTTGGAAACCATGGACGGCATATCGTGGGTGCAAAAGTAAACAAATAAACAAATGTAAAACGTGATGGAATAAAAACATTGCTACAACTGAGACATAGAAATATCGAGAGTAAGCTTCGAATGTATAGTCATGATTGAAGAGACCAGGTGAAATTTACTTCAAAAAGGCATCAATATGCAGTTGGAGATGTGAAGAAATTGTACAAAATCGAACCGCAGAATGATGAATCACGCGAATACTTTGGAAACCATGCACAGTATATCGTGGGTGTAAAAATAAACAAATAAACAAATGTAAAACGTGATGGAATAAAAACGTTGCTACAACTGAGACATAGAAATATCATGAGTAAGCTTCGAATGTATAGTCATGATTGAAGGCACCGGGTGAAATTTACTTCAAAACGGCATCAGTATGCAGTTGGAAACGTGAAGAAATCGTACAAAATCGAGCCGCAGAATGGTGAATCACGCGAATACTTTGGAAACCATGCACAGTATATCGTGGGTGTAAAAATAAACAAATAAACAAATGTTAAACGTGATGGCATAAAAACATTGCTACAACTAAGACATAGAAATATCGAGTGTAAGCTTCGAATCTATAGTCGTGATTGAAGAGACCAAGTGAAATTTACTTCAAAATGGCATCAGCATCCTGTTGGAAACGTGAAGAAATCGTACAAAATCGAACCGCAGAATGGTGAATCACGCGAATACTTTGGAAACCATGCACAGTATATCGTGGGTGTAAAAATAAACAAATAAACAAATGTAAAACGTGATGGGACAAAAACATTGGTACAACTAAGACATAGAAATATCGAGTGTAAGCTTCGAATCTATAGTCGTGATTGAAGAGACGAGGTGAAATTTACTTCAAAATGGCATCAATATGCAGTTGGAAATGTGAAGAAATCGTAGAAAATCGAACCGCAGAATGGTGAATCACATGAATACTTTTCAAACCATGGCCGGTATATCGTTGGGTGGGCGGAGAGATCGGTCAGAAAACATGACCGAGCGGTGGCCGAGCACCTCGTAAAGCATCCCTCGGAGGAGTCCGGAACCGCGATATAAATATACACTCTATGCATGAATATCGATGCTGCGACGAGCAAAGGGGAGACAAACAGACGAGCCACCACCATAGTCAGCCGGTGGGCGCGGAACGCAGAACTGCGAGGTGAAGGAGGATCGAGGAGGATCGGCGAAAAAGTTGAAACGAAGGTAAAAGAATGAAAAAAAAAGAACAGAACGAACAGCGCACACGAGACGTGGGGGGACCGGTGGATATTGAAGGGTACAAAAGCGGATAAGAGAGAAACGTCGGGGGGGAAAAAGTGAAGCGGACATTGGAGGGGAAAAAAGTGAGCGAGTGAAGGATAAAGGATAGAGGAGTGTCCGCGCTGCCGCAACGAACGGAAAAGAGGAAATCGAACGAAACGGTCTTTGGCAGACGGGCAGCAGCACCAGCAGCAGCAGAAGCAGAAATGCAATTCTGATTGCAGGCATTCATGCAGATTTCCCCGAGGGTGCTGCGCGGCGTTCTTCTCAGCCCGGTTGTGTATATAAGTACACGCCTTGCACTTGCGAACGCAGCTACGACCAGGACCAGGACTCTATCTGCCGCCTGTTCTCTTCGTCCTTCGCCGCCTGCTGCTCTCTGTGTGTTTCTCCTCCGCCGTTCCCAGCTGGATGAGACTCAACCCCGCGGATTATCCGCCCTTTTCATCTAAATGACCTTAAGACCCGTCTAAATGGCGCAGTTCTCCTCGCATTGTCTCCCTATGTCCTCCTCGCGTCGGTGTCATACCTTCCACCCCTCGACCACGAGCTCACCTCGCTTATTGTCGTTGTTTCTTATTGTCGATTTACCTTTTGTGTCTGCGGCCAACCCCGCAGCCCGCCCGGGTTTCCTTGCGTCCTCACAATTGGCACCATAGCTCATTGACCGCGTGGAGATAATCGGCAGCTCTTCTGGTGTAATTACCGCAGATACGAGAGAGGGGGATAGAGAAAAATGTAGGAGCTTTTGAAGGAGGGAGCATCGTGACATCTCGAAATAGATGGAAGTGGGTTGATGTGTATGTCGAATGCCGAATTTCAAGGAACAATCAATTCGTTTCGATCATGTAATTCACTTTTACGGCTCACCGCGTTGTAGCCTCGTTGAGGAAAATTCATACGGAGAGCGTGTGGAAAAAAATAGATGTGAAATACACGCTAAAAATATATACAGATTATAAGTTGCATGTATTTTCATGCGAGATCAATTGCAGGAACTTCTGTTGAATGCGCAGGATTTTTAGACAATGCGTTTTTGTGAAGCTGGACAGACTCAATCGGTCTCGGGGCGATAGTATTTCAGACAACACCAAAGGGGCCATTTGTGAGCATTTAGTACACTAAAGTCCACTGCCTAGGTTTCCATTTTCAGGCTTGTGATGCCCAAAAAAGCATTCGTTATTGAGTGATGATCGTAGCATTGCGCCTACAGAAGTTAGACCGCCCATTCAAAAAATGTGCTTTTAGAATGCTATATAAGAACTCGACAAGATTTCCATCCGGTGTCATCTGGGATCGTCGTTTTCACACCTTGTGAAGTAAAATCTCCGGTTATTCCTCAATACTCCGTATGTCAACTGTTTTTAAATTGGACAATCATTGATGTATCAACCCTACAAATATATTTAAAAGAATGAAAAAAAAACATACAAATCAAATTCGCAACTTTTCTTGTTTTACGTAAGGACCACGAGCTCTCGCTTATTGTCGTTGTTTCTTATTGTCGACTTACCTTTTGTGTCTGCGGCCAACCCCAACCCACCCGTTTCCCTGCGTCCTCACAATTGGCACCATAGCTCATTGACCGCGTGGAGATAATCGGCAGCTCTTCTGGTGTAATTACCGCAGATACGCGAGAGGGAGAGAAAAAAAAATGTAGGAGCTTTTGAAGGAGGGATCGTATTATTTTCCCCGAGGATTCCCAAGACGTTGTCAGCCACGGAAGTGGAAATCCGAGAATGCTGCGCGCGGTTTTCTTCGCCCGACGCGAGAGCCCGCGTCCGGATAAAGGACGATGGAAGCGTGCGGCTTTGAAAAATTGTTTTGAGGCCAGAACCGGGCGGCTTTCCGAAATATTTAAGTTTGGCAGCGTCTCAAAGAGGAACCGGGGGTGGTCGAAGCGGGGGGGGATAGGAGTGAACGAGATCGGAAGAAATAGGGAAATAAAGGTGGAGAAAGGGGGAAAAAAGGAGACTAAGAAAAGCCGAGCTGGTCTCGGAATGTGAAAAGGAGATTTACCAGGCAAAAATCGAATCCGGCCCGGGAAGTTGGAAGGGGGAGTCGGCGTGTTTCTACCCTCAACTGTATACCTCACCCTCGCGCTTACAGGCATTCCGCTTCGCCTTGGCAACTTGTCAAGGAAGTAAACGGTTTTTATGCCCGGAACGAGAGAAAAGTGGGAGGGAGTGAAGCGGTTACGTGCACTGCGGGTCGTCAGTCGTCACTCCAGTCACTCGGTCCAGAGCCAGACGAGCCGCAAGCCGAAAGAGCGAATCCGACGTATTCGCCGTCCCGCATTCGTCGAGCGATATATTAAGGATTTAGATTGATTCGCATAATTCATTCCTTGCGTTCGCATTTTTTTTTTTTTTTACTTTTTTTTAATGCAGCGCACGTTGTTCTCTGGCTCGGTTTCGCTGTGTATTTCCGGCAAACAGCCAGTTGATATTTAATCTCGAGACCCGAATTGTCGCGAGGCAGAAACGCCGCACAATGCGGGCTCCGCTGTTTGGGGGGAAACCCCATAGGGAGTATGGCACGGGCGGCTTATCAAACATATATCATGCCCAACTTGTATGTACATTTCGGGGGATTAAACGGCGGCAACATTTCCGACACTGACTTCGAACTAAACATTTGATCGTGGTCAAAGTCGCGTGGGACAAATCAATGTTGTTCCGGAGGCTCCACGGGGAGTAAAAATAATATTGTGCAATCACAATCGGTACCCAATAGTATTTTCGTGATTTGCAGACTTCATTGTGTAGTCAGAAGGGACAAGAAAATAATGCGTTGTGACTTTTTCGTTCCATAGACGTTGGAACGAAAAAGCGATCACATCGAGCGGTTTAGGATACCCTTATGAAAAGTCGTTTCTGTTCAATTTCAATGTAATTTTTACAGGGAATAGAGAAAAGTGAGTTTTATCGATCGCCACACGTGTCTTCCAAAATTGAGTTTACTGGGAATAAATCGATCTTCTTTGGCAATTTCGGTTCGATCTGAACAAGAAAACTAACATCAAGTTTTTTGTTTCTTCACAGCTTTGACAGTTCCAGTGCACATTTTTTCACGCATATATTTAGGGTAACATAAAATGAATACAAATTTCGAGAATTGTTATTTATTTGACGTGTCACACGTCACACGTTATATTCAAGAGACACTGAGCCACGAAAATTCCATGAAAATTCGCAGGCCCATTTGCATGACATAGCTATGAAGTCCAAATGATTCAAGCCTTCGAAAAATCAAGGACAATTCAACGCAATAATTAGCGACGAAATGATTTCAGTCTCGTCCTTTATCAACGTTGTTTACCTCATTGATCGCCGATAAGGCAGCGAAAATAGGATAATCTTCAGGACATTGAATCAAATGCCCGAATGCGATGGCATGTCGATGGACCGTGTAATCTTGCAATCAGACCAAGCGATAAACCGCTTAAATACTACTAAGCCGACGGGGGGTGGATTCGGAGATTATATATGATATGCCTCGCTCGGGATTGGGGGGGTCGTCGGCATAAGTAATGGTCGCTCGACGCGCAGCTTTATGCAACATACTAGGCAAACGGGGGGTGGGGACCAGTTAATGACAATGTTCTACTCAATTCGATCCATCAATGCACCCCCATTAACGGCACCACGGTGCGTTTATAGCTGAGCTCTCACACGCACCGTGAACTAATTAACGGCTAAACTAATACCAAGATGTGCTCTTAATTAACGAAACTCTGTCCGTGAAAAGATGAGCAACGAGGGGGGTGGGGTGGGGAGGGGGTGCGGGTTTTATCCCGCATATTGCGCGACGGTAAAACGTGGGCCTTAGTCGTCTGTGTATTCTGGAATTGGAACGAGACGTGCACCGCTCCCTTAATTCACCACCCTCTCTTCCACACCCGTTTCCTCTCCCTACCATCGGGGCGACCTGAGTGTTCGCTCCGGCACTTCTGCCCAATTCGAGAAAAGCCCACGAGCGCCAGATGTCTCAACTCCGAAGCTCGGTTCGCGACTCGAGTATACTCCGACTTCTCGCAGGCTTCGTTGCCACGATTTTCCTCTCCGTGCTTTAGCACCACTGAGCTCGCGCGAGGAGCTCAGAGAGTGAGAGAGCGAGAGGGAGGTCGAGGGTGAGACTGCGAGGGAACGTGAACGAACGGGCAGCCAACACTATCCGAAGGCTAGAACCACGCCATTTCTCCTCGGGGCGCTCCCACGGCTCTCGGCAAACTCTTCCACCTGCTACAACATTTTACTAGTGTATTTTCTATATAGCCATCGCCGAGAGACTTCATGTAACCACCATTCACTATGAGGATCCCAGTGCGTTACGTAAGTGTATAAGTTCTGCTTTTTCAGACACTTGCGGAGATAGGGATCTTTTTTTTTGCACGCTTAAAATGCATTGCTTTTCGGATGAAATGGTACGGTGAAATAAAGCTGTGAAGACTCTCTCAAAAAAGATATGGTTGATCGAAGTCGAAATTCGAGATAATCGTGAAGCTATTCTATTTGTGTTCTGATCGGCTGTGGTTGACCACCTGAGTCTGACCTGAGTGGGCAGACCATCAAGTGCCCCAATGTACTTTAGTTCCTGACCATTTGATGACTTAAAATTTGTCATCTATAGGAAATGTGACTCACTATGAGGATCCCAGTGCGTTACGTAAGTATATAAGTTCTGCTTTTTCAGACACTTGCGGAGATAGAGATTTTTTTTTGCACGCTTAAAATGCATTGCTTTTCGGATACAATGGTACGGTGAAATAAAGCTGTGAAGACTCCCTCAAAAAAGATGTGGACGATCGAAGTAGAAATTCGAGATAATCGTGAAGCTATTCTATTTGTGTTCTGATCGGCTGTGGTTGACCGCCTGAGTCTGACCTGAGTCGGAAGATCATCAGGTGCCCGAATGCACTTTAGTTCCTGACCATTTGATGACGTAAAATTTGTCATCTATAGGAAATGTGATTACGAAGAAATTGAGCCCTAGCGGAGGCCAATCCAACGATTGGTTTTATCTGGACTGCACGCAGAGTGGAAAACCCATATTTCTGGTTTCGAAGCAACCGGTTGACCCAACCCATATGGAAATAAAGTATATGTAAGATATATTTTAGGATATATATGAAATATACGCGAAAGAAAAATATATCTAAGATATATCCAAAATATATTCAAAATGTGTTTTTACTGTATTATCGTCCGAAAAGATGTATATGTCAGATATATTTTCGTATACATATATTTCTGTTCCATGGGGGAACTGGTTGGTCCAGTGACAAAAAAAAATCCTTCGCTGCAATCCTAAAAGAATATAATTATTTCAAATTTTTTCATCGGTGAGGAAAAAGCAGACCTTACAATAAAAACAAACTTTTCTTACTGACTCAGTCCTCTTAACTTATTCAAGAGCTGATAAAATGATTACTTTTGTGCAAAGAGACGAACAAATTTTTCTGGGAAAGCACGATTGAGTAATCGATCTTCCAGGCAAAGATACAGTACTATAACTTTTTAATTAAGATTATCGCGGAGGTACCTCCGTAAAAGGAGCGTTGCAGATAAATTCGTTGGCACAATGAACTTGTTTTTACAGTGCAGTAGGAGAAGCACGTAACTCGCGAGAATAAAACGAGGTCCGGTTGCTCTCTCAAAGCCGTTTCCTTGTGTTCATAATAAAAAAGCGTGTGCGGAAGGTACACACGCACTAATTGGAATTCTTTTTACAGCCATGCATCAAGAAAATAACTTGAATGCAACGTGAACCTTTGCGTTCATGTACGTTAAACGATGCACCAGGTCGCTTTATGCGAGGAACACAGCGTTTTATCAACTGCCACGACGATATCATCTTCGTTCCATCGCAAGCGCAATAATTAAATTGTTAATTATTTATTCATCAAGTCCGTCCCGGGCTTCACCCGACCTCCCGAGAAATTCTAATTGCTTTGCAGAACTGTTTCTTCTCACTCGCGAGTTTTTGTCGTTATTTTCTTAACGCGACCAAGAGCGAGTATTACCTGCACCTCTCGAATCTAATTATTTTCTTTTTTTTTTTCTTCACCACGATGTCTATGCAGTTTTCTCGGTAAATTCGATTTGCCGGTGGTTTCCACGTCACGCTTTATTTTCTCAGGCCATTATCATCAATTATGTTCGTTTCCATTAAATCGCGTGACTAAAAAATCCTGACACCTGGGGGACTGAGACATAAAAAAAAATTGACGGGACGTTAGAACTGCAAGTAGGGCAAAAACGAAATCGATTCTTTTTTTTTTCTTCTGCGCCGAGCAAGGCGGTTAATCAGTGGAAGTATCTTAATTACGGGCTGACAGAGTTGAGTGAACCTTAATATTCTCTTGCTGTATATAGACGCGCGGCGAAACGTGCGCTGGCCTCTCAATATCCAGGATCTTCCCGTAGCGAGACAAGCACAGGTGTAGAGTTTTTTCGAAGCTAATTCCGTGACAATAGGCGACTTTTTTACGTTAACGAGCGTATGGGGTGACCGAGAAAACTCATTTAAGAATCGTTGTTAGTGATTCTTCATGATCACCGTGAGTCAGTGTGATTGTCATTTTTTCGGCACCTACGTTTTGAAACAAAAACGCACATAAGTCAAATTTTTAAAAATTGCGGTTTTCGCCGCCTATTTTGCTTAAAAAAATGCAATTCTGAAAAATTAGACAAAAATCTAAAAAAATGCATACGTATTCAGAAAAATAAATGTATAATTTTCATCAGAAAAAAAGTTGGGTTGCCGGGTAACTTGTTGAACAATTAATTTTTTCACTAATTTGATAATAACATTTTGGAATTATTATTACACAAAATCAATATTTTCAGTACCTTTTACATGCTTCATTTTTTTCAGATTATTATCTCATCGAGAAGGGTTCGAAATTTCCCTCGAAACTCACATGCGACGGGACTGTACCGAGACTACCTCCTTAAATTTGTATAGAATGTTCAAGTTTTTCATGTTTTCTCTCATATGGAATGATCAGTTTCGAAGTGGGGATCATCCAAACATTAATTTGCCTAACTCAACTCAGCGTAATTAATACAAGACTTTGCAAATATCTAATAATTCGTACTTCTAATTCATTCGTAGACGTTGAGTATCAATAATAATTAATGTAAACCGAAACCAATGAATATACATTTGCGGCACAATGGATTGATATTTCATGGCATTGTGCTAACGCCGGGCACCAGCCAGTAGATACGGCAGTTATTGGTCAGAACACACCGTTGTTTCAAATTCTCGATTTCCCACTCAGCTCACTCTCGTGGTCGCGCCATTTCCTATCCCCGTGCAGTTTCGTGTTCTACTTTCAAGCGTTGCATGCCGTTTAAACTTCAATTAAATTCTCATCAATGTGTCGTGCCAGTCCGCATTAACGGGTGATTATGGACATTCGTTGCGGTAAGAAAAAAAAGCATTTAATCACTTCATATACCGTGATTTTCGGTCGTGAGCGTAGCTCGTGTCAAGTTGCCGCAAATTGAATATCTGTATTCAGGTCGAAAGAGAACATTTTCATCAAAATGGGTACAAAATATCGTTCACATCGAAAATCCGCAAAATAATTCTCGCGGAAATACAATAATAAACTTGTTTTGTTATTCCCACGAAAACGCCACTAATTCCGAAAGCTCCTGCATAATCACCCCTGGCTATTCCTATCACGTTGTATTCGTAAAATACTATTTAAATGCCGATATTCGATAGTTTTGCTCGCGATAAAACCGCAATTGTTTATTAAACTCGCCGACATAAATTCACCGTTGACAAAACAGCTCCGGGCGACGTAGAATTAATTATAACTTTGTCATTAATAACAGAACACAATTCGAAGTTCCGCAAAAGTTGTGACAACGTATAAGCGAGTTCAGCCGCACCGAATCTCGGTGTACAGTCGAAAATCTTGAAGTTCACGTTTCACCAATTAAATTCGGCGCAGCCAGTACGGTAACTTGACATACTGAACTGCTCTCAGAGTAACAAGCCAGCGGCAAGGGGGGGGGGGAGGGGGTTGAGGGGGGCGATAGAGCGGAAGGATTTCGATCGGCCGTTGTTAGGGGATACAGTCGATGTTGGGCGGACACGACCAGCACGTGCTTAGTCCACAGCCTAGCTATAATAGCCGTGGTAGCTGCTGTCGCGTTACAACTGATCTCCACCAACAAGCGAGCGAACATTCGCGGGTTTCCCAGACACTGGATACGCCTGACACTGGTCAGACGGAACCAGTGATTACCGCGGTCGATCCTTGATTAGGCAACGCCATCGCTAGCGCTAACACACGCAGTTAAGCTCGTTTGGCGATCCACCTCCGGGTGACACAAGACACTCTTCCATAACGGGAATGTAACACGATTCTCTGTTTTTCACATAGCGAGATTTACAGCCGAGAACAAAAAATTGGATCGTTGTTGTTTAAAGAAACGTACATGATATTGAGGATATTACGAGTGGTCGGTATGAATAACACTAATACCATGAAATTGCTAATAAACTAGTTTCAAAAAAATTACGCAACGTTTTTTTTTTAATATCGAAAATAATCAAGTCCTCTTTTAAAAAGTTCATGAGTAGCGAAAGCATTGTTGTCATTCTATTCGAGCTGTGATTGGTTGCCAGAAAAGAAAAAATCGGATAGAAAAAATTTCCGAGGTCGATTTTGGCGATTTTCGGTCCGGAGCCGAATCTGCGATTTCTGTAAAAAAAAACGTCGCCAAAAATTATTTTTTTCAAAATCGATTAAAAATGGTTCATAAACAGTGTTTTCAGGGGTAGAATATGCGACTTGAGAACGATGGTATAGGTTAAAAGTCGATATTTTGAAAAGAAAAATTTCCGCGTTCAATTTCCGAGGATCTATGATCTATGATTATTTTTTTTTTATTTCTTGAAAACTATTGCGTTTAGAAAAAAAAACTAACGTCCGGAAAATCGAGGTTACTTTTTTTTAAATCAATCGAACCTGGATTTTCTTCCTTCGTTCGACAGAAAACTCAATAACTATACTATATTTAAATTCCTCTGGGATTTAAATATAGTATTGTTAATATAACTATGTTTAAATTCCTCTAGGATCAAACATTAAGTCTTCGGGGTAAATGTGATGCATGCTTAAACAGTATCCAAATAGTTCTGAACGGTAATTAAGGTGTTCAATATCTTCTGTACGTGTTGTGTTATTGTACAAACCGCCTGTGTTGAATCCCGTGGAATGGACGGAGAGTGTGGGAGTCTTGTTCCTACACCCGATGAGTTATTAGCCTATCCCACGGGAGGCACGTATGCGACTCGGAGGGTTCAACAAACCCTAACTCACCTGATTCCGGTAGACGTTTCAAGGGATATTCGCCGCGCGGAACTTCTTGCAGTTTCACGGGTTCACCGGGACGTCCCGAGAGAGAGAGAAAGAGGGAGAGAAACGCAGAGAGAGAGTGAGAAAGAGACGGTGCACGATGTGCGGGCCAACTGCCGCCCCTCTTAGTGTCGAGTTTCGCCCGGCATCCGGATACAACAGCTCTCTCCGTTATACTTGTATCGAACCTCTAAACTTGCTCGTCCTCAGACCCTCGTAACCTCTGGCTGGCCACTCTTGCAGAATTCCCCCAACTGCTATATATTTATTCCCACGATGTTTCAACTAAATTTCATGAGCACGATTGAGAAAGTAAAGCCGGGAAAGAAAAATTTCAAGTGTTGTATGAGAGAGCGCAATATGCAAGACGTGAACTGGCTGCAAGATTTTTCTTGCGGATATAGGATATCTGGAAATAAGTCTGTAACCGACGATATAGTTTCACGTGAAAATATTATCTTATCACATCCCCCATGGAAAATAATATAATAAAAATACATTTTGAATATATTTTGAATATATTTTGAATATATTTTAAATATATTTTGAATGTATTTTGAATATTTTTTGAATATATTTTGAATATTTTTTGAATATTTTTTGAATATTTTTTGAATATTTTTTGAATATATTTTGAATATATTTTGAGAATATCTTGGATATATTTTTCGCTCGCGTATATTTCATGTAATCCTAAAATATATCCAACATATCGAATTTTTCAGACAAAATATATTTTACATAGTTTTCCGTTCAATCTGAAATATACTATTTTTCCATGTGGGATGCAGACTGCAAGATTCCAATTATTACTCGTAACTCTGGCACTTCAGATAATACAAACTTTCGATTAAATTCGATGATCCTACTGCTCATGTTCTCCGCTATTCAAATAAACCACGCCAAATTTCTTATTGATTAGGCCATAAATATTCGGAATCTGTGATAAAAAGGTAGTTTAAATTTAAATGTCCTTCGGAAAACGTGGCACAAATAACCCGGCACTCTTCTCTGCATACGAGGATTCAGCGTTCGGAATATATTCGACGGATGCATAAAAGATATATGAAGGATATAATTCTTTTTTCGAACGTATAACTCGAACATCTCGAATTTATTTTGCATTACGACCCTAGCGTACAGTGAGGGTGTCGCGCAGAATCGCAGCGTCGTCTTGTTTGTCATTACTGTACTCGAGGTCCTCGTAGGCTGGGAACGCATTTTTCACGATAAACTCGGAGCATTCGAGAGCCAGGTAGAGACTCTCGAGGATCTCTCTTAGCCTTTTTGCTTCACGATGGACCACTCAACTGTGCGCGTGGCCTCGTAAACTCTTTACTTTTCGAACTTTGCTCGTTTTGGCCTCTCGGCCTAGTTCTCGTCGCAGTTTCGAGAGTTGGGAAAGTTTCCGAATGTAGCGTACAGGGTTAGTTCATTACGGCATATATGGATCGGGTGAGCATGACGCAAATTTCTCTCTCTCTCTCTCCCTCCCCCCTTCGCCCATCGCTCTTTTTAATGTGATTCCATTATCCGAGCAAATCATCTTCTGGCCGCTTTGACCTTACACAATAAAACATTGGCATACAGGTAAAAGCAAAAAAAAAAAATTTAAACCAATCATTGCGATCATTGTAACGATTTTATCGTTACAATGATCGCTGTGTGATGATCAAAATATTCCCCTCCGCACCAGGAACATCCACCAATAAAAAGTTCACGAGTGACAAATGCAAAATTCACCGTTAGCGATCTGCTCGTGATCTGATCGCTCGTCGGTATCATCAGACACACTGAGATCAAGACCAACTTCATGCATTGAAATTTGTTGTTTATGACTAATGTCAAAACTGATATAAAGAGCCTCGGGCGCTAAAGCGCCCGTGATCAGATATGAGTACAGTTCGGGCGCGTCATTGTCCCTAGTTCGATTAAAATGTCCCTCCCGGGACATTAGTGGAAAATGGCCCTCTCCACCGAAAGTGGGAAGAATTTATAAAAAGAAAAAAATCTAGAATGCATAAAAATGCTGCTTACTGAAGTAACGGCTTATTCGATTTTCCTATAATCGTCATATGACAAAGTAAAAAGTTATTATATATTATCAAGTACCACAGCGGAAAATCGTGGTCAAAGAAGAGGGGGGGGGGGAGGGGGGAGGGGGCGATACGTAGATGTAAAAAAGAAGTATGTTATATTGCATACTTATTTCGCACAAAAATTGAAACGTTCGTACATAGCATAAATCTGCAGGCTTTCTTGTATAGTGCAGAGTTGTAAATCCCTAATTTTTATAGAAATAAAATTGATGGTACCATTGGCTTTGTAATTACGTTATTATAATAATAACTCGTAATGATTATAATGTGATGTGTAAACTTTTAAATAGAGGCAATAAATATCGATTTCCCATAAAAATGCACAGTAATCTTATTGAAAAAATTTAAAAAATGGACTGTGCTTGTCCATTTTTCTCACAATTTCTCCCAAAATTGAATTGAAAATTCGGTTTTTCTTACGATTTTCTTACAGGACATCGTTGTAAAATCGTAACTAGAAGATAAACCGTTTAATTCGTTTAAATTCTTAAAGTAAAGGCGCCTTACATCACCGATATAATGCCACAAACATTAATACAATGTTATCAGTCTGGCCAATTTCATACCCCACCTTGACTGTAGCACTATGGATCCATAGTATAAATGCAAACACGCTGCGCTATTGTCCATTTTTCTCACAATTTCTCCCAAAACTTAATAAAAAATTACGTTTTTCTTACGGCTATTCAAGAGTTCATATACAATTTTATAATCGCTACAGGACATCGTTGTAAAACCGCAACTAGAAGATAAACCGTTGTTTAAACTTTAATTCTTAAAGTAATGGGGCCTTACAACATCGATATAATGCCACAAACATTAATATAATGTTATCAGTCTGGCCAATTTCATACCCCACCTTGACTATAGCACTATGGATCCATAGTATAAATGCAAACACGCTACACTATTGTCCATTTTTCTCACAATTTCTCCCAAAACTTAATTAAAAATTACGTTTTTCTTACGGCTATTCAAGAGTTCATATACAATTTTATAATCGCTACAGGACATCGTTGTAAAACCGCAACCAGAAGATAAACCGTTGTTTAAACTTTAATTCTTAAAGTAATGGGGCCTTACAACATCGATATAATGCCACAAACATTAATATAATGTTATCAGTCTGGCCGATTTCATACCCCACCTTGACTGTAGCACTATGGATCCATAGTATAAATGCAAACACGCTACACTATAGTATTATAGTGCATACAAACAAACGGAGGTCGTTGCACCTGCGTGGATGCAGAAGCCCAGCAGCTGTGTGTGCTCGTGGTCGACCTGCATGTTCCATCCACGTACACCAACTGCGACCACACAAACACAAATTTGACTGAAAAGCCAGCATCCCCGTCGGTAATTGAGGCTTCGCTGAAGATAAACGCAACGCGAGTGCTATAAGCGAATGTGAGTCGCGTTAATCGTATCGTTGCCAATTCATCATCGACTGAACAAGGAGGATCGACGAGGGCTGGTGCGTGCCATTCCCGGAGCCAAACGGAATTGTATCCACGTGCCTATAAGTCAATCGCGATGAAATCTGCCGAACGCCGAGCCAGCGTGCTACAGAGAGACTTTATCGCTCGTCGTTGTTCATGACAACTGTAGAGAAAACCGGAATGACGGCTTAATTACAAATTATTGGAATTTTGTCGCACCGTTACGGATATTCGGTAATGTGACGTATTAATCCGCTCTTATTGCTCCTCTCTTAAAAAGGACACGGCACTTCGGCAGTCGGCTATATCGAAACACTGAAGCGAGTGTAACTCGTGCTGTGATTGGTCGGTGATGGCTATGTCGCAGCGCCAACTTCAGACCGTTATGACCGCTGCAAAATTACTTATGGCGCGTGTTTTAAATGACTATTATTCGCAGTCGTCGAATTCGCAGTCGTACTCCTTTTGCAGGTCACATCGAAAGCCGGTTATGTCGTAACACCGAAGCCGAAATAGAGCCACGCGGCGCACGCGCATCGCGCGTGTTTGTTGCTCAGATGAACACACCTAATTTTTTTTTTTTTTTCTTAAATCGTTAAACAAAAAAATCTAGCAAAATGTCTCGACTTACTGTCGCAAGAAACGTCTTGAAAACACCTTAGAACATGTTGAGAACACTTAAAAAAATCGTTAAACATTATTTAAGCATCCTATCGGGACGCCACCTAGGCCCCTAAATAGCCCATGAAATCCCATAAATAGGAAACTAAAAAAATATATTTATCTTTAGAAAAAAAGTTGGCTTTAACTTTATATAAAACTGGCACCCCCACTTTTGAATTTCCATTTTCTCGTAACTGGGATGAGCCCAAAAATATTTTTAATGGGATTCGAGAACCTATAAAAAGCCTGTTATTTTTAGGTATTTAAATAATTTTTGGGACCCAGTGGGGGTGCTCACTTTATAGACCTATAATTACCCTATAATAAACCAACCCGTACCACCCAATAATTAATTATCGGATAATTAATAAACACCCAATAAACACCTACTAATTATTTATCGGGTAATTATTATTACGCCTTAATTATTGATTTAATTTAATTGATTAAGAATGAGAAACAAAAAAATTGAATCGCTATATAAGCGACTTTACCGTATTTATGTCTCGTAAATTACATAATTTTCTTTTTTTGCAAAATCCACGCCAAACAGACAATAATACTTCGTTAGGACGTAACCGCCACGGCGTTTAATTTCCCATTAAAAAAAAAAAAAGAAGTAACGTAAATTGTCGCACAAAAGGGAGAAAATAATTTATTCGGATAATTCGTACATTCGTGAATAAAATTTCCCGCATAATACCACGAGACGCCGGGCGCGAGACTCGAGACGCGTCTCGAGCCTTTGCCTGGAATAATCCAACGTGATTTTCCGAGCGAAAGTACGTGCGGTCCCCGCGCACCAGTCGGACTGGCTCGGCTCTCACAATGAATATTCATCGCAGATCTAGGTGTAACGTACAGTCATAGCCACCATTATACTATATAATTTATATATACATATATATCTATACACGCGTGCGCAAAAACGCGGCGCGAGCTTTGAGTCACTCGAATGCCATAACCCTTTTTAATTGCGTACGTGAAGACCTGCGCACTTTGTGACGCTGGAAAGTTGAAAGAAGCGAGAAGCGAGAGAGGCGAGGAAGTGGCACACGTGCGGGGCTGAAGGGATAAAGCGTGGGGCCAACGACGAGCCAGGATCACAGCGGCGTTTCAGTGGCGGGAGAAGCAAAAAAAAATATATACATATATAACGGCGAAAGCTCTTTTTCTCCAATTCTCGGTGGAAGCCTAGAGCTCGGCCGTGAGCTTTTCCAGCCAGGTGCCCTCCCAACCCTCTCTAATTTCTCGACGTGCCACGCTCGCCTACCCTCTCGCGCATCCCTGCGCCCCGATCTTTCCCGTCATTTTTATTTTTCCCTACCGCCCGCGCGCGACTCTCGCATAGTTCATTCACGGCTCCCTTTGGCCCTTTTGCTGATGTGCGACCTTCGCTGCTATACGAAACCATTTTCTTCTTCCTCTTTTTTATTTCGTTTTCTTGTATTTTTATTTTATTTTATTTTTTTATTTTTTTAAATTCTATTCCTGGGCGCCGTTCGGCCCTTGATCTCTTTTTCTCTCGACGTGTCCATCGACGCCCCCGAATAGCCTCCTTTTGCCTCGCGATCCACCCTCGCGAGCGAGAAAGCAAAAACCGTGGCGCTGGATTATCGTGGCTCGACTACCGTCCGAGGCAACTCTCGCAGAGGACACATCTCGTGTTCCGCTGGCTGAAGAAATAACGAGATATAAAGGAAAGGCTTCGTGCCCGCGAAAGGGAATGCATAGACAGGTGGGCGTGAAGGGGGCAGGGGGGTGGGATATAAATTTGCACGAGAAATTCGAGACAAAAGAAACGAGAGCGGGACGAGAGGGCGAAGACGGAAAACGACTGCATGCGAAGCTCGCGGGAGTCGAGCGAGCGAGGTGTAAAGCTCGAAACACGTGTAGCGACGACGACGACGACGACGACGACGACGACGACGATGAGGAGAATCTTTGAGCGCGAGTAACACAGCTCAGCGATAAACCAACGGGCTAGGCGTATGAGGCATTCCACGCCAAATCGTACACGGAGAGAAGGATCTGACACTTTTTATCATATTTCTAGTAAAAAGTATTGTACATTTCCGGTAGAGGGGACATATAACGCCATCTATCGAGAAGAACTAGAACGATAAGAATTTTTACTACGAAATATGGTAAAAAATATTATATATCTGTTAGAAATTCTCATAGTTCTCGTACTGTTTCGTCAGGTGGCGGCTATGGCTTTTCAATACCAGGCGCATTGGTAATTTTTTCTATCGTGTCCGGTAAATTTTATCAGATCCTTCTTTCCGTGTACGAATCTTTCGACTGAAAATAGCAGTCAGGATTTTTCTCAGATTTTCAAAAGCAAATTTGGGCACGGTGTCATTTTTTTGACGACGTTTTTCAAAAACCTCGAGGGCAGTGATTTAAAAATCTGACAATTTTTTCAAAACTCTGATGTCAGAAATGAACATTTTTAACACTAAATTGTCGACGTTCAGGCTTTTTCTATTACCTGAATGTTAGCTTTAACAAAAACAATAGAAACAAATATTATGAGTCTTCTGTTTCAATTTTTTTTTAAGCTGAATAATGCTTTATTATGTGCAAAATAATTTTAAGCAACAGCCCACAGTAAGTGGACGTCTGCTACTATTTTTTCTATTGTTTTTTTAAGCTTAAATTAAGCCGGAAAAAAATTCTGGACATCTATCAATAAAATTCATTTCAATAAATGTTTATTTCCAACCCCTGACTTGCGAGCATTTTTTCAAAAATTAATTTCAATTCATTTCAATTCATTTCAATAAATGTTCATTTCCGACCCCCGATTTTCGAGCATTTTTTCCGATATTCAAATCACGGCCCTCAAGGTCTTCGCAAAACGACCTCAAAAAGTCCCACCGTTCTCAAATTTCGTTTCAAAAACCTGAAAAAAAAAATCCCGACAACTATTTCGAGTCGTAAAAATCACCCACCAAATCGTGAACCAGGTCCAAAGTAGACCGACTTGTCACGGAACACCCCATACACTACCGGCAGTCTGTTTGTTGACTCGTTCAGCGTGTATCCCGGAACCGAGAAGCCCAGCGGGAAGAATGAGAAATATAGAAACAACAACGCCGAGAAAATAAACCATAAAACCCGGGAGCAGAGACTCGCCGGGGAGTCTCTTTATCCGTAGACATGACCGTTTCTTCAACAGCAACGGGAGCAACACACCGTTGCCTATCGCGAGCTCGGCTTCTTTTCAGCGGGCCGCCTATAGAACACGTCACCGACAGCGACGGTGCACGGAGGACTCCGGCAGCGCTACGCGGGCTCTTCCATCGTGTGTCGTTGCACCAACCCCGTGTGACGCATCCGTCGTCGACGGGCAAAGACCATTCGTCGACTCATTTTGTATCACTGATGTGTCTCTCAAGCCGAGCGCGAACTCGCCGCATGCATATCTCTCTCTCCCTCTCTATAGACCGTAACGCTGTGTCAACAGTGTATCCGTTGTGCGCACATAATGTGGCATACACATTCCTGGCGCATTATGCAGCATGGTCCTCGTGCATTAACGCAAGAGTCGTCATAGAAATCACTCACGTGCCAGCCGTTTGTGAATAGCCGCGCGATAGCCGGGAGTGTGGGTCGGAACAATCCGCCCTTATTCCCGTCGCGCTCCTTTCAAACACCCTCCCCCACGCGCATTCCCGTCTTCCTGCTTATTTTCCCCGGTAATGGGGTTCACGAACTTCAAAGCCTGTTTGTGCTACATCCACCTCTCCCGGTCTCGGTGATATACACGCATTTTTCTCCACGGATATTATTTTACTCCGTAATTAAGATTCGTGGGAGGGTGCGACGAAATGCCGACGGGGGAACGTTTCGCGATTAGTTTTGAATACATCGTTAATGAGAAGCTTGGCTCGTGATTGGTTAACCTAATTATTGACTTCGTTGGGGAGTTTTTTTAACACGAGATCTAGGGAAAACTTTTTTTGACGCAGAATATTTTTTTTTTTTTTTTTTTAATAAGCATAGGGGTGACTGGGGTTAATTGGGTTGGGGGAATGTTGAATCGAACGCTTTTGATAATCAAAGGTTGACATGAAATTTCTTGGCTCACACGGGACTCATTTATATTGATAAATCTTTTTTGCATCTTTATGAAGTGATCGAATAAAAATTGTGAGGGTTGCACAAGAGAAACTGATTCTCTGTATAAAAAGCGAATTGTTACCGTCGTGTAATAAAAGAGTCGTCAAGAGTCGATTATCAGGCCGAGGCACTTAAAAAAATTAATTCGAAAGCCTGGACTTTCGAATAAATTTCGGATGAACGATCATCTGACGTGCCACGAGATTAATAAATGTTCCGTGGTTATTAAGTTCCGTTTTTTAATCAAGTGTATTCATTGACCCACCGCCATAACAGTATATATAGTATAGTCTTCTTTCATTTTCCGTCATTGTACAGCAACGTAGAATCCTGCTATGCGCTTTCTTATTACATTTCACCCTTCGCAAAGGCATCTTTATAAGAAATGTTCACTGGCTTTGCCTTTCTTACAGAGGAAGCTTTATGAAAGGTCGCGAATAATGAAGCAATGTGGAAGATTCAACTTTCCAGGCCAGTTCGAAAATACACTTGTTGATCTGCTGTAAACTAATGTTCAATATCGGCTTTTTGTCCTGCTAATTAGAAATTTTCGCTCATACATACATCAGATTTTCCTCTTACTTTGGTGAATTCCGTAAGTCATTGGAAAACAGATTCGCGTCAACGGTGACGAACGACGTCACTAGAAGTTTAATCCGCTTCAAAGCATCATTTCACATCTCGTCTGTCGAGAGTTCAGTGACAATTTGTTAGGCGTATAGTGGTTGATGGAAAATATATCCCACGACCGTGCAATGCTGTCTCGGATTCGCCTTCGTTGCATCTCCTACTGTATTAGTTTGCTCGTCGAGAAACCCCATACCGTCGAACCTTTGAATATTCACGGGCGCTGATGGAATTCCAGTGTGACACGGAGTGAGCCTGCGAACTGGAGAAGGAGATCGGTGATTGGTTCTTCATGAAAGTCCGGACGGTTTATACCGTGTTCGGAGGGCAACGTTGTCCGACAGGGTCGATAATGCTCTTGGTGAACAACCAGCGTCTCGTAATATATGTATAACGATCGCTACATATATTATGCATGAAGTGCATACAGAACCGCAGCATATCAGCCGAAGAGTGGCAGATGGTATGGACTGCTTGGATTCGTCAACATAACAAGACGAGGCGACCACAGCAATAATATTATTGGGCGCGTCGAGTAATCTTGCCTTTGGATTCTATGTACGAATCAAAGATATCAATAAAATTACAAGAATTACCAAGTGATATCCGCCAGGAAACGATGTAATGGGGTTCATTATTTTTTCTCATGTTTGAGGCCTCGAAAACAATAAAAGGGAAGCATAACTTTTTTCCCCGTATTTATACTAAGGGGTAAATATAAAAATTGGGATACACATTACATTTCTGGCGCATCGGAATATATATGTATAACGCATCTATGTATAACGATCGCTACATATATTATGCATGTAGTGCATACAGAACCGCAGCATATCTGCCGAAGAGTGGCAGATGGAGTGGACTGCTTGGATTCGTCAACATAACAAGACGAGGCGACCACAGCAATAATATTATTGGGCGCGTCGGATAATCTTGCCTTTGGATTCTATGTACGAATCAAAGATATCAATAAAGTTACAAGAATTACCAAGTGATATCCGCCAGGAAACGATGTAATGGGGTTCATTATTTTTTCTCATGTTTGAGGCCTCGAAAACAATAAAAGGGAAGCATAACTTTTTTCCCCGCATTTATACTAAGGGGTAAATATAAAAATTGGGATACACATTACATTCCTGGCGCATCGGAATATATATGTATAACGCATCTATGTATAACAATCGCTACATATATTATGCATGTAGTGCATACAGAACCGCAGCATATCAGCCGAAGATTGGCAGATGGTATGGACTGCTTGGATTCGTCAACATAACAAGACGAGGCGACCACAGCAATAATATCATTGGGCCCGTCGGAGAATCTTATTGCCTTTGGATTCTATGCACGAATCAAAGATGTCAATAAAATGACAACAATTACCGAATGAAATCCGCCAGGAAACAAATTCATTATTTATTCTCACGTTTGAGGCCACGAAAACAACAAAAGGGAAGCGTAACTTTTTTTCGTGCACTTATACTAAGCGGTAAGAATACAAATTGGGATAGTTGACTGATACTAATTAAAGAGGCAATTGGAGACTTTCACCCTTCGCAAATCAAAACTCAGACACGAAATCATATTTTATAGGCTTAAAAGCAAATTGGCCAATACGCCCATTTCGATTTATAGAGAAACACCGAATTTAGTGATTTTACTCTCGCCTCCAATTAACGAGATAATGGAATGCGAGCAAGAGTTATTAGTGCACTGATTTAGCACTGATATTTCGCGAAAATTATCCTCGATGCTGCCACTACACGACGAAGAGCGGCGGAATTACGAGCCGTGATTGGTTCATAAAAAAAGTAACGTGTCATATAAAACGCCAACAGACTTTTACCTACAGGTCTTCAAAGCGTAGTGTCCACCGATGAAAGGTGTTTATAGCTAAATATAAAATCACACAGCTCTTTCGTCAACGCTACCGTTGATATTGCAAAAGTGTTCGTCTAGACACTTTTAAATTCGCGCATAAAGGAACACAATTCTCATTGTTATCTCACGAAATCTGCGTTAAGATAACCGAGTCAGAAAAAAGGCGGCTTCAGGAAACAGCGAAAAAGAACGTAACAAGCGGAGCGTAAAAATCTGAAAGGGTTTACAGCGGAGGACAAAAAAATATGGAAGTGTAAGAAGGATCTGAAGAGCAAGCGGAAGGAGGGAGAGAGAGGAAAAAAAGGGAAAAAAGGGTCGAATGAAACTGCAGTTATTCTCGACAGAGACAATAGAGCGGAAAGACGAAGGGTTGAAGAGACCGAGAGCTGCGAGTAAGCCACGAGGGAGACTGGCTTCGACGGCTACTGCCCTCGTGAAATCTCGTTCTCTGGCATCCCTCGCGCTCCCACTGCGCGTTCCCTCTGGACCGCTGAGCCCGGGACCCGCGAAGCGAGGAGCGAGAGGGCGAGTCCGACACGAGCAAACGGGGGGGGAAGAAGATTTGCGAGTTGACCCGCTTTCCGACACATTTTGCTTTGTTAGTTGCAGGACTCGAAGGTAAAGAAGCAGCAGCGGCAACGGGAAGCGTGGCAATTCTAGCTGGTACCACTCGACTCCTGGCAGCTTCATACAACTAGACCACTAAGCAACGACCCACCGCCGTACCCTCCCGTCCCTGTTTCCTCTCGCGCTCCTCGTGCCACGCTACGCGCGGTGAACATAATAGCCCTCGGCCCTCTCCGGTGCCACAAAGCGTCCCGAGCAACCTTTGATTCTCACCGCGTCGTCTGGGCGTCACTCGATTACACGAGATTTCGAGAATTACCTCGTGACGTGGCATCCTGCCGCCGATGGAAAACGAGGGAGAGGCGTGAGAGACAACGTGCTCAAGCGGACGAGGGCGCAATTGTCAGACGGTACACACGAGTCGATGCCTTTGTGGCGTTCACGCCTCCGCCCGTCCAACTGTTGTGCGGCTCAACGTTGATAACCACTTTTCGTCAATCTCGATGCGCGCCCGAGGGGACAAGAAGTTTCGACGGTAAAAGTTTTATTACGGAGGGGAAAGAAATGTAAACTTCAGACTGAAAAAGAAGCTTAATTAATAAACAAATTGTGAAATAATGAAATAACCTTTCGCATACCAGGGAGATGTTTTGTCATGAAATGAATATGAAATGAGTATGAAATTAATATGAAATTAATATGAAATTCCCTCTTTTAAAAAGTTCATGAGTAACGGAAAGCATTGTTAGCAAACTATTAGAGCTGTGATTGGTTGCCAGGAAAGTCCGTGATAAAGAAAATCAGTTTGGTGTCAAATTTGAAAAATTTCATAAGAGGACAGGCGGGGCAGCACCCGTAACCTTTTAAAGCTTTATAAGAGCGCAGCAGCGCAAAATTGATTAACCTATTATAGGCGATATTTTGAAATAAGAATTTCCGGGGTCGATTTTGGCGATTTTCGGTCCGGAGCCGGATCTACGATTTCTGACAGAAAAAATATTTTTTTCGTCGCCAAAAAATGTTTTTTTCAAAATCGATCAAAAAAGGTTAATAACCAGTATTTTCGGGGGTAGAATATGCGACTTGAGAATGATGGTGTAGATTAAAAGTCGATATTTTGAAAAGAAAAAAAAATTGGGGTTGATTTTCGGTCCGGAGCTGGATCTACGATTTTTTACAAATTTTTTTTTTTTCGTCGCCAAAAAAATATTTTTTTCAAAATCGATCAAAAAAGGTTAATAACCAGTGTTTTCGGGGGTAGAATATGCGACTTGAGAATTATGGTATAGGTTAAAAGTCGATATTTTGAAAAGAAAAAAAATTGGGGTCGATTTTCGGTCCGGAGCCGCATCTACGATTTTTTACAAAAAAAAAATTTTTTCGTCGCCAAAAAAATATTTTTTTCAAAATCGATCAAAAAAGGTTAATAACCAGTGTTTTCGGGGGTAGAATATGCGACTTGAGAATGATGGTATAGGTTAAAAGTCGATATTTTGAAAAGAAAAAAAATTGGGGTCGATTTTCGGTCCGGAGCCGCATCTACGATTTTTTACAAAAAAAAAATTTTTTATGGTCGCCAAAAAAATATTTTTTTCAAAATCGATCAAAAAAGGTTAATAACCAGTGTTTTCGGGGGTAGAATATGCGACTTGAGAATGATGGTATAGGTTAAAAGTCGATATTTTGAAAAGAAAAAAAATTGGGGTCGATTTTCGGTCCGGAGCCGCATCTACGATTTTTTACAAAAAAAAAATTTTTTTCGTCGCCAAAAAAATATTTTTTTCAAAATCGATCAAAAAAGGTTAATAACCAGTGTTTTCGGGGGTAGAATATGCGACTTGAGAATGATGGTATAGGTTAAAAGTCGATATTTTGAAAAGAAAAAAAATTGGGGTCGATTTTCGGTCCGGAGCCGCATCTACGATTTTTTACAAAAAAAGAATTTTTTTGGTCGCCAAAAAATTTTTTTTTTCAAAATCGATCAAAAAAGGTTAATAACCAGTGTTTTCGGGGGTAGAATATGCGACTTGAGAATGATGGTATAGGTTAAAAGTCGATATTTTGAAAAGAAAAAAAATTGGGGTCGATTTTCGGTCCGGAGCTGGATCTACGATTTTTTACAAAGATTTTTTTTTTTCGTCGCCAAAAAAATATTTTTTTCAAAATCGATCAAAAAAGGTTAATAACCAGTGTTTTCGGGGGTAGAATATGCGACTTGAGAATGATGGTATAGGTTAAAAGTCGATATTTTGAAAAGAAAAAAAATTGGGGTCGATTTTCGGTCCGGAGCCGCATCTACGATTTTTTACAAAAAAAAAATTTTTTTCGTCGCCAAAAAATTTTTTTTTTCAAAATCGATCAAAAAAGGTTAATAACCAGTGTTTTCGGGGGTAGAATATGCGACTTGAGAGTGATGGTATAGGTTAAAAGTCGATATTTTGAAAAGAAAAAAAATTGGGTTCGATTTTCGGTCCGGAGCCGCATCTACGATTTTTTACAAAAAAATATTTCTTTTCGTCGCCAAAAAAATATTTTTTTCAAAATCGATCAAAAAAGGTTAATAACCAGTGTTTTCGGGGGTAGAATATGCGACTTGAGAATGATGGTATAGGTTAAAAGTCGATATTTTGAAAAGAACAAATTCCCGAGGTCAATTTTTGCAAGTTTTTCAGGCACGCGCGCCAGCGCGTGTGGTTAGCCTAGTAATATAAAATTAATATGAAATTAATATGACATTAACATAAAAAACTTGATGTGTTTAGTTTTCCACCCGAAATTTCCAGAAACATCTGTTTTTTTAACTTGACACCCTTAAGGTGAGGTGCTGCACCAACTGACTCGCCGTGAGTGCGAGTGATACGATGCGCGTTACCACCGGCGATCTCGGAACAGCGGGAGAACAACAGAAACGTGCAACACATGACGTTAAGGCTGCACAAATTTATTTATCAAGTAACACGCGGTACTACGATATTTCTGCAAAGCCCGCGACGAGCGCGCCGAAGTTTTCCAGTCTTAAGCAAACATTACTAACGGAGGTAACGAACTACAACACAGACCAGGTAGTACAAAGCGTATTTCGTATTGCATGTTGTGTATTCATACATACACTTCTATATACGTGCACCCACGGCCAAATAGTGTTACAGGTACTGTACGCGCGTCAGCGGGGCTATATATGTAAATGTATATACAGTGGAATTCCACGCAATTTAACTACACGTATACCTCGCGTAGGCGAGTTACTGAAACAATCTAAGTTCTCGCATTCGAACGGGGAGAGAACCGGTGAAACCTTTTTCGAGAACGTGATTAGTGATTAAGAGCCAAATGTTCGGAGCTAGATGAATCCGAATGGCTCGCGTGCCCCGGATTACGCTTTATACGAGAGCGTCCACTGTATCTTCTGTTACGTAGGAGTGTCAAGAACGCAGAGCCCCAGCAGAGTTTCGTGAAACTGAACTGTGCCTGCGCGTAGGTACGGATCCCACTTTACAACCACTGTGACGCCCCAATGTATGCACTGCGTCGCTTGTTATGTACTCCACGACGAAATCACATTTGGTGCACCTGCCGAACTCGATATTTTACGTTACCGCCAGGGCTACGTATGCATCGTTCGGCTATTACATCGTGAGTACGGGTATCATGGAAACGAGTACATTCGTTGGTCCTTTCCATTGGGAACAGCGCGCGGTTGTTTATTATCCGAGCTCTGGACTTCAGCGCCCAAAAATGCGTCCCAAGCCGTCCGGCACAGTTCGAATATTTGCCTGATGCTTCATACGCCTTCCCGGCTGTACATGACTCGGCGGACTGCGACACAAAAGCTAACTAAAAAAGTTTCTGTTTTTTCTCGCTGCTTAATTGCGCATAGATGATTTACAGCGTACGCTGCGCTTTGTGGGTTTGCAACAGAGTTGTAAATCCCTAATTTTTATAGAATTAAAATTGATGGTACGATTGGCTGTGTAATTATGTTTTTATAATAATAATACGTAATTATAATATGACGTGTAAACTTTAAAATAGATGCAAGGAATATTAATTTTGTACAAAACTTCATGGTAACCTTATTGAAAAAATGGAGAAATACTGTCAATGCATTGCGAAAATAATGGAGGACTGTGCTTGTCCGTTTTTCTCACGATTTCTCCCAAAATTTAACTAAGAATTAGGTTGTTCTTACGGTTACTCAAAAATTCACATATAATTTTATAATCGGTACAGGTCATCGTTATAAAATCGTGAATAGAAAATAAAATGTTGTGTAAACTTTAATTCTTAAAGTAATGGGATCTTACAACACTGGTTTACAAGCATGGGCAAACTTTGGAAAATGGCGAAAAATTCCCTTTTCTTCTGTAAACATATGCAGGTTGTTCATAATATTTACGTAAAGAAGACTTCAGACGACATTAAATTTTTATTACGCTTACATACGAATCACCCTTATGCTAAGGTCTGACTTTGGACGGGATCTTATTATATTCCGGTAGGGTCGTAATTTGTTAAATTTATATCTCGTGCGGATGTAAATATGCTAAAGGGGTCCCTTTAAAGGGTACCTTAGAATAGACAGCGTCGAGCACTTTGTGCACTCGTGCGTAATAAATTGAGAATTTAGCGTGTAAAGAGAGAGGCAGAGACAAGAGGCGCGCAAGTGGAGAAGTTTGCGCTTTTACGACGGCGCCGCGTGGCATCCATTTACCGCTGTTCATAATTCAGAGCCTCGAACTTTATTTCTTTTTTCAGCCAATGCGCTTGCGGTTCGGATGCGTTTAGCGTTTGGATTTCCCGCAGCGACTAAAGGTAAACCCGGTAGTCCGTTGTCGTGTTTTAGCAATGGAATCCAAGCTCTTATATATGCGGCACTATAGTTGCGACGAAGTTATGTTCGGGCTGATGCAAAACGCGCGCACAGAAGCGAAGGAGACGACGGACGACGATGTGAAGTTACGTTTCAGGCGTGTGCCACTAGAGTAGTTGGGTCGTACATAATTGCTTTCGTACTTCCTCGTGGTCCTTTGACTTGTAAACTCCCATGAAATGCCATGCAGCCGCGTTGCGCGCCGGGCGAAGATGACGCCATTCAGTCTGGTGGAAGCTCCGCGTCAAAGGGGCTTGAAATGATCAATTTCGGACAACCTCAGACACCTCATTGGCGAACCGAGTGTTTCCGGGACTTCCTGGGGTCTAATTGAGCGATAATGATCCCATTCACGGATAATTCCTGGCAAAGACATATCCGGAAAAATGTCGTGAAAAATCTTTATTGTGCACACAATTCCCGGAGATGACAACAATTTTTTTTATGGTTCCCATGACTATAATGTACGGAGGAGTGAGCAGCAATGGGTCGTAACCACGGTGCACATGCTTTATTTTTCAATTTTTTTTTATTTCTCGATCTTTTCTTTATTTCTCAATTTTTTTTTTATTTCTCGATCTTTTCTTTATTTCTCAATTTTTTCTTTATTTCGCGATCTTTTCTTTATTTCTCAATTTGTTCTTTATTTCTCGATCTTCTCTTTATTTCTCGATTTTTTCTTTATTCTTCGTTTCTTTTTCTTTATTTCCCGATTTTTTCTATACTTCTCGAGAAAGTGTGAACTCAATTAGATGCTATCTTTCCTAATTGAACTTAAGTTACCTTTTCCTTGGTAACGTAAAAAATACAAATTCATTTGGGCCCCATAACTAACAAAATTTCGATTTTTGTAAACGCTTTGTATCTAATCTCACGTTTGTTAATCGCCGATTACGCTGTTAAACAAAATTCTCAATAACCCACATGAAATAACCCAATTACCATGCACTATTTTACATCAACTAATCACGAATACCATCATCATTGGTATTATTGTTATTCGTCGCTCCATTTTCGTAACGAACTGTCGCGCAAGTTTGAAATATTTTTCGACATTCCGTTGAATTTTGAAAAATAATTCCGTTCATCGGGCAGCCAGTTTGTTCGAAGCCCTTGGCGCTTCAAGGGCAAACTTTTAATTAAATATCCCTGGCGCAAAGTTGTCGAGCAATTTATCGCAAATGTGAGCATAAATAATTGGAACGGCATCCAATATCAGGAACGCATTTGCTGCTGGCGAACTGTCAGGAGAGCAATTTCCTCGAAACACGCATAATATTCCGCGGATTCTGCGGCGAGGGCGGGAGGATGAAGAAAAAGGTATGTGGGAGCGGGCCGAAGGGTGCTGCGCTGTACGACTCGGCGCTAACCAACGAAACGGTGGTCTGGCGGCGGCAGCAGCGGCAGCTCTGTTCACCACTCACTCCCTATCGCCGTTCGCCGGGAGGGTGGCGGAACGTGTCCCTCGGCGTTCGCTAGGACGCCGGCCGAGAGGCAACGACAGAGGCGAAGGAGAGAGGACGAGAGCGCGAGAGGGGTTCGAGCGCAGGCTACGCGGGACATCGTGACGCCGCACCGGGCGTCGTGGCGCCGCGCCGCCCGCTACTCAGCACAGCATCCGGGCGTCGCTCGTCTCCGCTTCGAGCTTCTCCCACCCTCGATATATCGATTGGCCCCTCTCTTTCCATCTCGCCGCTCACTCGGTCTTCTCCCTCTTTGCTTTGTTATCGTACACGTTGCAAATTGTTGTTTCTTACTTCTCTCACTTCTCGTGCTCGTGTGGCCATTAACTTCTTGATGTCGGATATCGATACTTCGAAAAATCAATTGTGCGACTTTAAATGTGCATTTTTCAAATTATTTTGAATATACGTTTAAAAATCTTATGTCAATTGTAAATTTTGTGAATGATTTTAATTGTAAATTTTGTAAATGATTTTAATTGTAAATTATGTACATTATTTTAATTGTAAATTTTGTAAATGATTTTAATTGTAAATTTTGTAAATGATTTTAATTGTAAATGATGTAAATTATTTTAATTGTAAGTTTTGTAAATGATTTTAATTGTAAATTTTATAAATGATTTTAATTGTAAATTTTGTAAATGATTTTAATTGTAAATTTTGTAAATGATTTTAATTGTAAATTTTGTGAATGATTTTAATTGTAAATTTTGTAAACGATTTTCATTGTAAATCTTATAAATAATTTTCATTGTAAATCTTATAAATAATTTTCGTAGTAAATCTTATAAATACTTTTAATTGTACATGTTTAAATGATTTAAATTCAACATTTTTTAAATAATTTGAATTGTACATTTATTAAATGATTTCAAGGACTCTCCGGAAATACTGCAATGAGACTGACCCATCGGTGATTTCTTTTTCAGAAAGTCCGAGATAAGTGAAATGTTTAATTAAATTTACGCCCAAGTGAGACGGAAATTTTGACTGCGCATGCCAAAGTCGAGCAGAAGACGTCAACGATTTTAATCCGTTTAATATTTCCTACGGACTTCCCAAAAAACTGCGTAGCTGAAGTCCGGAAATTTCTTGCCATTCTTTTATCCAGAACTCAAGCGCTTGCGCGCCGAGAAGACTTCGCGATGTTAATTAATGTAGGAACAAGCAGCTTTTACCGTTCCCCCCACCCCGGTGAAGTAATCTCGGGTTGGCGAGATTTTCTAGAAAAGGTTTCGTAGATACAAGCGAGCAACTATTTAATAATTTATTTAGTCATGTGAATTGGTTTTTCCTTGTATGGTCACGGTAAATTATGTATTTGACTATGCGTTTTTCATTTCATATGCTGCAGGAATCCGTGCGCAAAATCTCACAGGAGGTCGACGATCGTATGGAAACAACCAGCAAACCGATCGATGTTGAGATCAGAATCTCTGGCATCTCTACTCTTTTTCGTTTATTAGTGACCGGTAAGAAACAGCCAACTCAAAGTGTGGGGGTCAAAATAGCTAATGACCAAAACAGCAAATGGCTAAAATAGCAAGCTTCAAAATAACGAACGGTCTGAATCCGGAATGTCCATCATTACGAAATTCGCAATTTCAGCCATTCGCTATTTTTATGATTCGCTATTTTGATTCCATTTGAATAAAGATGTGGGTCGAAATAGTGATTGATCAAAATAGCGTATGGCTGAAATAGCGAATTTCATAATAATGGTCATTCTAGATTCAGGCCATTCATTATTTTGAAGTTTGCCTATTTTAGCCATTCGCTGTTTTGATCATTAGCTATTTTCAACCCCACCCATTAACAATATTTGTGAAGCCTGCGAAAGCTACGGGGTGAGGAATCGGATACGAAGCGCACATATAACAGCGTGCAGTATACAATTCCGTTTGCTGGGAAACTACAGCGGATGAAAATATTTACCCGTGAAACTGTAACATTTGGAATGACCATATGGAAATGTTTGGATACGCAATGTTTGTATGGAAGTAAGAATGGATTTTTTCTTTTTTTATTCCGCATTTCCCCTGTCCGCAGGCACAAAGTCCTATTACAGGGTCAGTCCAGGTCAGCAGCCAGTCCCCCCAATTGTGTCTGCAGCCGACTTTCCCTGCCGTATCGAATTCGCCTCTGGACGGAACCCAGAAGACAGAGGAAAAGTGCAGAAAAGCTCTGTCGATACACTCGGTCTCAAGTTCGCTTCGCGTTGCGGAAGCTAATCGCGTTTCGCTGAGAATCGGACCAGTCGGACCACAGGTATAAATATACTAGCAGGTTGTAGTGGCTTCCGGGCTCGCAAGATGCTCGAATAAAAATTAGATCGTTACGGAAATTAAAGTGAAATTAACGTTCAAACTTTACGAAATCGAGAATTTTTTTTTTCGATTTCGTAAAGTTTGAAGGCTCTATCAGATGGGAAATTTCGCGCTGATTTCGAAAAGCTCCGTTGTTTGCCCGAAAAATAAAAAAATCGACGAGAAAAACACGAAAAATTATTTTTTAGTTTTTTCGAAATTTCGCCACTTGACAAAAATTCAGTTTAGTTTTGTTAGGATGCATCGAATCTGGATTTTGTTCTTGCGTTCGAGAGAAAGCTCTATAACGACAAGAATACTGCAAGTCGGAACGCGATATCTTGATTTCTCAATTTTTCACAGAATGGTAAAGCCAGACCACCAAAAATTGCAAAAAACGCAAGGCAAAAATTTGCGATTTTTCAGGATTCGATTTTAACCTTCAAGGACGTTCAAAATTGCAAATGTTCAACAATATTGCAAATCATCAACGCAAAAAATTCAAGTTAAGACAATTAATTATCAGAATTTGGCAAATATCATCCCGAGTAGAAAATCTGCAGCGTTACATCAGGCTCCAGTCAAGCCCTGATCAGGCCCTGACAAGGCTAATAGGGTACTGATCAGGGCCTGAAGACGACCTGATCAGGGCCGGATGTAACGCTATAAAATTTCTACTCGGGATGTCGCGTGTTGCCTGACGGGACACTTAATTATTTTCTTTGTTGACAAAGTATGCTGTGCGAAATTTACGCAAGCATATAACCGAGTATGTTGGACTGCGACTGCGGTAGGCCACAGAAGAGGCATACCAGGTACGGCCATTAGTAAATTGCTCCGTCACACTTCTCGGTATCGGCAGAAATACCTCACGAAAATATCGTAGCGCGCAACGCAGATTTCCACGTACCTATATAGCAAAAAGCTCTGAAAACGACATTTGATATAATATTCCCGCTGCGTGGAAAAGTATACAATAGAAATTCTCAACGCGATATTGCCAAAAACGTAAACATGAATGTATGAACATTGGAAATTGGAGATTGAAGTATGACAAATTTGAACACAAATGTTCATCTCGTCATAAAAAAATATAAATTATTACGTACAAATTCAGAAAACAAGATTTGTTATTTTTATGTAATGGTAGAAAAATAATGGACAAACATTGTTGGTAGAAAACAAAAGTTTCTCTGTTTCCTACCAAAATTTCGCCGGAAATTTTGCCAATCAAAGGTTTAAACGCATCAATGCACAAGAATCAAATCCGCATGTACCACAAATTTGCACGTCGGAAATATTGCAAATTAGTGGGGGAGGTTGGTGCATAACCCACCGATCATGACAAAGTTAATTACACTCCAATCCATTCGCACGAAACGCGTGTTTGACCCCCGCAGTTCCTGTAAAATAAATGCGCAACTAATTACACCAATTGGCGTTACGCGAAAATTCGTGGAACCAGCGCGTCATACAATTCATACAAAGTTCGAAGAAAATTCGTCACGGCGGGGAAGAAAATCGTATGGAATAAAATTACGATTGTGTTTTATTCCATAAATAAAATTACGGTCGTGTTTTATTCCATAAGGTTTTCCTGTAAAATAATTCCTATAAGTAAAATAAAATAGTTCCAGTAAAATACTTCTTGTAAGTAAAATAAAATAGTTCCTGTAAAATACTTCCTCTAAGTAAAATAAAATAGATCCCATAAAATACTTTCTGTAAGTAAAATAAAATAGTTCCTATAAAATCCTTCCTGTAAATAAAATAAACTAGTTCCTGTAAACTACTTCCTGTAAGTAAAATAAAATAGTTCCTACAAAATACTTCTTGTAAGTAAAATAAAATAGTTCCTACAAAATACTTCCTGTAAGTAAAATAAAATACTTCCTGTAAGTAAAATAAAATAGTTCCTGTAAACTAAATGTGCAACTATTTGCACAAATTCCCGCTGTGCGAAAATTTGTATAACCAGCGCGTCACACGATTAACACGAAGTTCGAAGAAAATTCGTCACGGCGGGGACGAAAACTATATGAAATAAAATCACAATTGCGTTTCCACCTGCTCGGCGCGGCGGCGCGAAACTTGAGCCGGCGCCCCCCGCGCGCGCAAGTCGGTGTTATACGTGACACGAGCAATGCGAAACTGCGTTTCAGTCATAAACGTGAGAAAGCGGGTGGTGTCCTCTCGCACTCGTTACTCGCCCGAGATCCAATGAAATGTCTGCGCGAGGCTGCGGTAAAGTTTGTTTTAATTAGGTAGCCGGGGATCCCGCGCGATTGCAATTAACCCAAAAGCCCAGCCGGAACTTCACAGTCGTAGGTGCGCCGGACGCGCACGCACTGAGACTACACGGCCGCAGCAAAGCCACCGTACACCAACACCTTTGGCGGTTGCCGCACCGCCGAGCCAACGCGGCTCGCGCACGCCTCGATGGTAAATGCTATCCGGAAAATCAAAGCAAACTTGGCAGGTGCGCCGCTCGGGTCGCGGCTGACGTTGCTTTATGATTAGCAAAGTTCCCGAGTGGACCAAACACGTTTCCACCCGTCCGCGCGCAGCCCCAGCCGCTTCCCCCACTCGCCACTGAATTCGTGACTTTATACACACAAAACCGATGTGGCGAATCCTTTTTTCGCCGCATCGAATTTCTTCGGTCGCTAAACGGAGACAACGGTTTTTTTTTCTTTGTGCTCTTTGTGGTCAGAATTCGTGATTTTATATACACAAAACGATGTGGCGAATCCTTTTTTCGCCTCATCGAATTTCTTCGGTCGCTAAACGGAGACAACTGTTTTTTTTTCTTTGTGATCTTTGCGGTCAGAATTCGTGACTTTATACACACAAAACGATGTGGCGAATCCTTTTTTCGCCTCATCGAATTTCTTCGGTCACTAAACGGAGACAACGGTTTTTTTTTCTTCGTGGTCTTCTTCGCAAGCAAAATAGCCGTCGAAAGTCCCGCCTCTTTGAGTCTCCGATGGTCCGACGTCGCGGTCGTTATTCCATCGGACAGTTTGACAAATTGATTCCTCAGCGAGCGCCGAACCGTAGCGCCGGCGTCGCCGCTGATGGAGCTCGCGGTTCGTACGAGCTTCGTGTATGGCTGCGCGGATAGGCAAGAAATCGCAGGACTCCGCTGTAATATATTACAGCGGATTATATCTCGGTCATTAACTCGTTGCTCGGGGAATCCAAGTTGGCGAAAGCCTCGGGCGAACTGAGTCACCAAAACACGGGGCAAGGGTAAATAGGTTTTATTGGTGAAACGAGGAAAAAACAAACTTGCGCGTAAACATCGCGAAATGCACGTCGAAAACTGTGAATGCGAAAATTCGTGTACTTCGTACAAATATACGAATATAAATTTTCGCATTAGTCGCCGCGACTCTCTGATGAAAAGAAAATATTTCTTTCCGAGAAATCAATTTAAATACGTTTGCACTTAATATAAATTAAACGCAGCTGCAAAAAGATCACTTCAAAGTCGAACGCACACTTACACACGTTTTCACTTGTGTGTTAAAACGCGTTCTAAACGAGAAAGCAAACGAAAAAGAGAGCAAAAGGTTTGCCAATCGCAACGAGCGCTCAGCTGTTTCTCCCGTTTCAACGGACATCGAGCGCCATCTGTTGGACGAACCGAGCAGCTCTCGCGGTGCTCGTGGGCGGTGGTGGTGGGGGTCGAGACGGGCTGCACGCGCGCGTCGACTGGGTTATGATTATTTCCCTCGAGATCCATCGAGCGTTGATGAGCGGAAAATGTTATTCGCTGTTTCTACGAATCCTGCGGGAAAACCGCGAGAATTAAAATCGATGCATTGGAGAAATATGCGGTTGGATAAAAACAACGAATCAGTAATGACTTTACAAGTTATTCCAGTCTTTAATTTCAGTTTGATGAGTTATAAGGACGATACGAGGGCATAATAATTGCGTTACTCGGGATTTAGGTACGAAGCGCCGCCAGGTCTCTCAGTTGACCGCGGTCATCGGTTTAAAATCAATTCCGCACGCCTGGTGGCCAGGCGAACGATAAAAATGCAGCAACAGAGCGCGTGTGCGTGCGTCTCGTGTGTCGAGCGGCGCCCGTCTCGTCGTCTGCGCATGGCACGCGCTCTCTTGCGCCTCGAACGCGCCACCACCGCTCGCGGTGCTCGCTTATGTAACGGTCACGTGATTCACGTCGGGGGCCTTCAGTGACGTGCCTATCGAAACTCGCCATAATACAAATAAACGAGATTTTTACCTCGGTGATTCTTTGCGTGTTTAAAAGAATTTTAAAAGATTCTTCAAAATTTCCATCATTGAAAGAGGCCTTCGAAACTCACCAAAATACAAATGAACGGATTTTGTACTTCGGTAGTTCTTTGAGTATTTAAAAGAATTAAGAAGATACTCAAATATTTGCAGTATTAAAATAGGCCTTCAGTAACGGCCTGACGAAACTCACCAAAATACAAATAGACGGATTTTGCCCTTCGATAATTCTTCGAGAATTTACAAGAATTAAAAAGATAGACAAAAATGTCCAGTGCTGAAAAAAAGTACACAAAATACAAAGTATCAATTTGTATTTTGCCGCGTTTTAGTGTCTACGGTGCAAACCTCGACTTTGCTCAACACTTATCTCTAAATTTCTACAAAATGAGCATAATACAACACAGCATCTGCGAATTTGCAATTCTTCCATCTCATAACAACCTATCGAAACGTTATCAGCCAAAACCACAATCATTCGTCAGTCGATGCGAAAAACCGTTCAACAAGAAGCGTTTCCAACTATAATCCGCGATAAATTCATCGCGAAAAAAAATCTCGAGTCTGCGCGATGCCGCGCGGCCTCGACTAGCTGCGCCCCTGGCGACGTGCGCGACTCCCAACGACTTCTGGTCGTCGTGGCTATCATACCCCTCGCGTGCGAGTGAAACGGCGCCACAACGACGAGACTTCAGCGCGAGCGAGACGAAAAGCTCGACTGCGCACGCCAAAGTCGAGCAGAAGACGTCGGCCATTTTAACGTGGCGTTGCTGTTGTCCGTGTAGAGTGTGCCGATTGTACGAAGCCGAGTGTTTGTCCCGTCGTTGAGATATCAGCGGAGCGAGAGAGAGAGAGAGAGAGAGAAAGAGAGAGAAAGAGAGAACGAATGATTGGTGTGTGAGAGAAAGAAAGACAGAGAGAGAGAAAGAGCGAGCAAGAAAGAAAGAAATAAACCTAGAGGCTTTCGGGAGGCGTAAAAGCGGCAGCAGCTTGCGACCGAAGTGCGCGACGTTTTCGTTGGTGCAAGTCTCGCATTCGCACCGCGGTTCAGCATTCGCAGCGCCCAACGCGACCGAGTGAGCCGAGGCAGCAAAAACAGATAACGATCGCAGTGTCGCCCCGCGTCACTGGCGATAATACGAGAAATTCGGTGTCACGAGACGATAACGAGCCCGTCTCTCGATTGTCAACAATTATCTCGCGAGCGAGAGAGACAGACAGAGAGAGAGAGAGAGAGACAGAGAAATAGACAGAGAGGGGGAAGAAGGGCAGCGCCGAGCGAGAGAAGGAAGACACACATCGCGGCAGCGCCGTCGGTACGCGCGAGGATTACAGAGCGCAGGGGAGAGCCGAGAGCGAGACGAGGCGAATGACGCAGAGAGCCAGACGGGGAGCGGTGCGCGGTTGTGTCGAGGCAGCGAGAAGCACCAGTGAATAACGTCGCGAAGGCGAGCAAGTTTGCACTCGCGCGGTCTCCTCGAGCATCCCAGTTGGCGTGAGACGTGTTTCGTCGTTGCGCGGCACGGAATTTTCTCATCGAATAAAAGGCGAGAGACGCGCAGCCGCTACGCGACAGCAACGTGAAGTTTCGCATCTAGGTACCCAACCGCCTGGTGGGACGGGAGTTGAGTTCGACGAGAGCGGATTGTCAGACGGGAATTAACACGATTGTGCATATATATTGTACACACACATATATATATATATATATATACACAGATTGTATATACGTGGCGAAGAGGAAGAGGGAAAATTCGAGAAAAACTAGTCGGCCGCCAGCGGTGAGGAGAGAAACGAGAGAGAGAGAGATAAAAAAAAAGTGTGCGCGCGAGGTAAAGACCTTCGAGAGACAACGAAGCCGCTGAGATGGAGAGCCAGGCCGCTTTCGTGCTACTCGCTTTTCTATATTTAGCGAGCCCCCTCGCCACTGTCCAGGCAGGTGAGTCTAACCAACGAGGAAAATCTCGCGCTGCTGCTCTCTTGGCTCTTCCGTCGCTCGACTTGCTACACCCCGAGATATCCCGACTTCCCTACTGTGGCCGCGCGACTCTCTGTCCCCGTGTACATTGTGCCTCGCTGTTACACCGCCGCCAATGTTCAGTTCGGTAACGGTGTTTATTCTGCCTTTTTGGTTCGATCGTGGCTGGTGGGCGGAGGGAAATACGGAACGCGGTTCGCCGAGGAATGGACGAACTGAAGCGCTCGATGGGCTTTTGATTTTACGTCGGGGTGAATTTTTGCGTGACGCTGCTCGGTCGGTAACGACGATGCGAATTTGTCTCGCGGCCGCCGCTGCTCTGATGTCACGGATAAAACTGCGTGAATGACGAATGGAGATCAGTGGGACTCGGTTATTCGGTGCGGTTTTTTTTTTTTGAGGGATCATTGATCGGTCGTGGCGGAGGAATTTGCGACGGGTTTGTCGGCTGTTTGTCGCGTGTTTGTCGTGATCTGAATTAATGTGTATGGCGAATTAAGGGCTTATTGAAGGACCGTTTTGTTTGAAAAAAGGTCGGGAAGAATTTGGCGTGAGAAGGGTTGAGGTTTTGGAAAGGAGGGCGAGTTTAACCTCACCTATTCGCACCATGTGAGACGACCACGGTCGATATCGGGAACTAACCTATTTTTCTCAAGGTTGACCAACTTTTTGAAATAAAAGCACAGTCTTCGTTTTTTAACTGCGCTGGAGTTACGAATTAGTTTTTGTTTTAAAAAAATCGTCAGCCTTAGAAATGGATTACAGTTTTCGATACCGACCGGGCAGTCTATGAACGGGGTGAACGAATAACGGGTACATTGTCGGGGTCGCCAATAGCACGCATGTCGTCTCTGTCAGATCGCCATAAACGCGAGTGATACAGCTGAGTCTTCCCAAAGTGTTATTCTACAGCGCCATTGATTTTTCGCATAAAATACCAGAAGCACCGACTTCCCCAAACGCAGTCGAAACTACTCGCTTTTTGCCCGAAAGATCAATTGTGACTGAGAATAACGCTCTACAGTTTTTGTTACCGACCGAGCACGTCAAATTAAGGGCAGATGAGCCATACTCAGTCGGTAATAAAAAACTGTAATTAATCTCTCAAAGCTCTGCTAACGCGTTTCGATCACAGAGGAGTCTTACATCACTCGTCTCGTTATTCTGCTTGATGTAAAACTTTACTTTTCCCGAAAAAAAAACAAGTTCCGAAAATTCGTCTCTCTCGCACTCGTGAGGGTTTCGCCTCCCCTTAAAGTGACGTGACACACCTTCAATGACCCTAATCGGTATTCGATCTACCAGCAAACTATTTGTATTGATGAAAACATTAAATTCGTTTACACCATATAGAGACACATTTTTTTATTAAATATTAATCTGGTCTACATTAATCGATTGCATTACACTTTAATATATTCCATTACACTTTTCGAAGGTCTGTCACAACGCGTTAATGGTAGTCGAAACATTTCACAATGTGGTGGAAGTCAGAATTATAACGCCATTTGGGAAAAAAATAAACGACTAATGGACAGTAGCTTTGGTAATTAAGAGGGCTTGGTGCCTGATAACGAGCTCTGCTGAGTCCGAGCGGGTCGCACGCCGTCCGAGCACGTCCGCAAAATATTCATCCACATACACGCCCAGCTTTCCAAATATTTAACTTCAATTCGCGGGCTCCGCGGGTGAGAAAATATCAACTCCAGTATGCAGTTCTATTTCCTCGGTTCGCTGTTGTTCCAATGTTCCACTCTGTACCATTATGAATAACGTACGATCAAGTCGGAGCCGAATATTCACCGTGCGGACCGTATATACTCCCCAACAATCTACATGCAACCAACCATTGTACCATAGTCCCTCTCTCACTCCCAGCTTCAATTTTTGTTTAGTATTAAGAGATTACTTATCGCCATTATGTTGTATTTTTCATGATGTCGAAGTTTGCATCGTTGGAATGCAACGAAATTCAGAAAAAGATAATAATCCCATTTAACCCAAACGATTGAAAAATAATCTAATTACTAATTAATTATTTAATTATTAAATAATGATTTAAGTAATAATTTCTTCATTTGGGTTAAATCGAATTAATTTTTTTTTCTGCATTTCGTTGCATTCCAACGACTCAATCTTTAACATAATTATTTTTCTTTTGCGTTCTCCGTTTGCACGACCGTTTGTCTATTATCCGTTGTCCCAATTGTTTCAATGTAAAAAAAAAAAAAAAAAAAAAAAAAAAAAAAAAAAAAAAAAAAACACCCTCGTAAATCGCGGGCGGTATTCGGATATTTCTCCGATCGTGGCGTCGTCACAGATTCACGCCGAAACGAGGCTCGTCGTGTGTGCGAGGCGTTTGCGCTGTTAATTCATTCCCGCGAGGACAACATGGTGGTAGAGGCTCGGGGGTTGGCGCTTGCGGGCTTTTCCGTGCCGCAGAATTATTGCGTTTGAGTGGAATTGTTTTCTGATTTTAATCCCGTCGACAATAGAGGGGGGGCGTCCTTCATTTCCACGGCGACGGTCGGACGCCATGCAGCCACGTTCGGTGAGCCTCGCGCTCACTGATACCACGTGGTCTATGCGTATAACTAAGCTCATTCGCTTCACAGCCTGTATACATGTATACGTATGGCCGCGCTGGATCGATGCGCGGCGTTGCGATTCCGAGGTCGATAGAAACACGGCCTGAGAGCGCGATCGACTGGGTCATTAATGCCTCTTAATTAATCACGTCATTTCGCTAATCAAGCCCTCTGCGTAACGACAAAACAAGATTGACTTGATTTTCTGAACCTTTTGCGCCTCTGGCGGAGGCTCGAGCAAGCCCCGTGTATACTTCGTTTCACGCGAGATACCGAATACTCTTCTTGATACAAAACCAAACAGCTGAGTTCTATTTGCGTGCGACGGCAATAAAAAGAAAACGCTATCGCTGGAGTTTTTTTAGCGTCTCTTTGGCCTCTCCACATCTCGCTTGTGACCTTGCGACCAAATTAGCGTCGTTTTAATAAACACCAATTGTCAGTACGAACGCGGTTTTTTTAATTTTAAAGTTTGCATCGTTGGAATGCAACGAAATTCCGAAAATAAATTAAGTCTAATTAACCCAAATAATGAAAGTACACTCGGAAAAAGGTTTACTACAGTCAAAGAAAATTAGTATGAATCAACCGAATCCTGAAGTCACGGGTGGCGAATAAAATGCATATGTCACGTGAACTAAATCTTATTTTAAGCAAAAAAATGTGATTTGATTGAAACAAAATAATTTCAAGCATATATAAATATTTGGTAATACCAAACGTTTTTCTGCGTGTGGGTACAAAAACTCATCATAGCAACTAATTGCTATGATGACTATATTTAATTTCATCACTTGGGTCAATCAGAAAGAATTTTTCTTTTCTCAATTTCGTTGCGTTCCAACGATGCAAACTTCAACATGATGTTTCCTTGTCGTAACATTTGCTTTTCGGCCGTCGGGTTTTTCCTCGCCGCTCTTGTCGCGTTGCTTTTCGTTGATCGAACGAAATTGATCGTATTTTGCGAGTAATATTCGCCTCCGCGCTGATGATACATCAGCCGACCCAAATTGTTCGCGTAGTCAGGCTCGCTGTGCCAGCGCGATTACAACGCGGCGGCGAACAATGATGATTGTTTTTTCCCCGCGGGCGTTGTGATCACGAGCAGATGGCACAACGCGGCTGGAGTACAAAGTCGCCGTCAGCGATGAGTCACGTGGTCCCGCAGCGCGAACGCGTTTCCACCGTCATCGACGATCTCAAATAGCGCCAAAGCCGCATCGGCGTCGTACGCGCCGCTCGGCTCGGATGAATGTTTGTGTGCGTCATTGAGCCTGTTTGGTCCGCTGTAATCGTGTACGTCGGTGTGGGTACTGCGTAGAAATAAACAGGTAAATTACGGTAGCTGGGGTAGATAGGACCACCCATTCACGTTCACGTGTGGAGCGCCTTACGAGCTCAGATAAAGTACACGACAATGCCAATTGTGTTGCACAAAATGCACAGAGTTTCGCCAAGAGGAGAATGAAGAACGTCGAGATGGAAAAACATTGTCCTTTTTGAATGGAATAACCGTGAATAATTCTTAAAAGCAAATAATGGAAATATTTTTTGTAACAATTGCACTAACGCTCTACATTTTCGTGCCTGGACAGCGTGACTTTTTTATGTTGAAATTGAGATAAAGTCTGCGCGTGCGTAATTATCAGAAAGCAATTATTTTATAATTATTTTACACTCGGTCACTTTTGTTTCACGCTGGAGGCAAGAAACGAGGGAATTTTTACGCATTTTTTGCAAAAAGTGTTATGTGGTACTCGTACGATTTTACGTACTAGTAGCATAATGCACTATTATTCTAATAATTGCCTATTTTTGTTAAGTAATATTACTTGAAAACGACAAACTTAAAAAGATTTTCTTGGATAAAATGATTTGGAATAATACTAACTCCTTGGAATTGCGTTATTGCTTGTTTTTAAGAAATATTCGGAGTTATTAGTCGTTGAAATGATTTTCCATCCGCGTTTATTCAGTTGCTCAGCTCCAGATGAAATTCTCAAGCACAACAAAAATGTTGATTAAAAAAATATTTACACATTCCGTTTTGGATAGGTTTTCTACTTCGTCGTTTTCAATGCAGTGCCACACTGTCGCTCGTCTCTTGTAATCGAATCTCAATCCTCGTATCACAAAACAAATACAGAAATAAATATAAAAAAAATTCGACGATATACAAAATTTTACCGACGTGTGAAGAGCGCGTCTAACAGACGTCATTCCATCTCTGAAACGGGTGCGTCACTGCAGGGTTTTTTTCTATTTGTTGTCGCTGTTGGTGACTGTCCTGAGAGTGACTGCGTGTATGTGCGGGTATGCGAGTATTATGTCAACGTCTCGTCCGTAGCTAATGGGGTTTAAAAATGAGTCCCTCTCGAGGTGCTCGCAACGTGACTTGTTACGCAGGTGAAAAGCCTCGAAAATTTGATTTATCGATTGATGAATTTTTCAAAAGATTACCGAAGTTGCATGAATTTCACCCAGGGACGGACTTTTTAGGACGTCGCGTCACGCGAGGTCGCCCCGCGCGCGTCCTACGACCTCGGATCGATCGACTTACACTGTTCGACGAAGCCTTGCGCGTGGGAGGGGCCGTCCTTCTTCTCACGCCGTAACATCTACCCTCGAATCCTTGAATTAGCTGAATAATTTATTTTTTGCTTTTCTTTTTTTCCGTTTCTTTTTTTATTCTATTCCACAACTCAACCTCGACCCCGTAACGTTGATTAAGTAGCTTGGCTATAAAGCGCATTTATAACTATGTTATTAATCTATCAAAAAACAGGATTTCGTTCCGGAAAAATTGCTGCCAAGTCAAGGGGATTGGAGTGTTCTACACTTGTCAAATCATTGCTAAAAATTTGTTAACTTTTTTGTAAAGAAATGCACATTATTTAAAAAAATTCATCACCATTTGTGTGATGAAGCATTATCGGAAAGCACAATCGGTATCAAAAACTATAATCCAATTTACTCAGTGTCGGTTAATATTTGATATAAAAGAAAATTCAGTTTCACTTTTTCTATTTACGCCACGGTGAATGCTAATTTACTTTTGTATAAAATATTCACCGACTCTGAGTAGATTGGATTAGAGTTTTCGATACCGATTAGTTAACTTCTGTGCCGCATTGCCTTAATGTTTCTCTGAATTTAGTACATATACTCTAATACAAATCACTCTTGACTATTGTTATTCAATGTATACAAAGCTCAAGATTACACAAATGCAGATATAATATGGTTAACATGTTTTCTTACGCAGCAATGATTCGTCACAAATCCACTAATTTCTGTAACTTTTATATGCGCGCAAAAATGAGACTCACAAAACTTTTCATCAATTAGGGGACAATCGTTTAACATATTTTCAAACATTTCTTATTCGAGATCATTTTTCTTAACAACACTTTGGGTGATATTTGGTTACAACTTAACGCCTATGGCCAAGTGAAACAACAGTAATTACTGGTAACTCCGCAAAAAAAATACATCAATGCGAAACTGAAAAACCTTTTTTTCGTCGTCATGTCTCCTGTGCTTTCTACTTCTGTGTATCTGGCTCGCCTATAGCTCTGACCTATTTATCTCTTTTCTCTCGCTCTCCAACAATTCTATATCTCTTTGCTTGTGTCCCATGTACTTCATACGCCAGCAAGAATAGCAGACGATATCTGAATATTTATTATAAAACATTAATTGATGTGAAATGAAACGAATGAAACAACAACATGAACCAACCAAACAAACAAACCTTGTTCTTAATCATCAAGTGCGTTACGAGGGACCGTCAATCCCGGTCAATGAGGGTCACCAATGGAGCATCAAGTGTACCGGCCACACGCCCGGCGAAAAGTTCAACTGGACGAGAAACGGTCAGCCCCTTGAGGAACTCTCGTCGGGCCTTATGTCAGTAATGACGAAGCTAGACCAAGGCATTAGCGAGATCAGTGCCGAGCACGCGACGGACATGCACGAGGGCAACTACAGGTGCACCCCGAGCGGCAACGAGTCATTCCACCTTACGGTTAAAAGCGGTTCGTAGTAGATCAACCAAAAAATCACAATTACAACCAAAACAAAGTAAACCAGTCGTTGGCTTTACCGTCGGAGATTGTTCTATTAGCTTTGTGTATAGATATTGATTACGAATGTCGAGCCAGCGAATCCCCGTATTCTTTTAAACCGGCCAGTCGGTCGAGCACGGAATTGCCGGCGAAACAAGTGCATAAAAAAAACAGACCAAAAAACGATAAAGAGGAAGAAAAAAGGAATTTCACTGACGTTGCAATTACATTCTCACATTTACACTCGCAGATAGCAACAATTAAACAAAACAAAAAAAAAATCTCGAAAACTGCGCTGGCAACTCTGTTGCAACTTCTTTGCTCGTTATTATATTTCTCCCCTAGCGTAGCTCTAGTCATGCGAGAACGTAAAATGAAGAGAGAACAAAACATCGAAGCACGCAAATAAGTGATAAGCTGTACAGTTAAATACTCTCTTGACTATCTCTCCACCGCTCTCTCTCCCTTTTTTTTTCATATACTTTTGTCGTAACAATGCGGCCGAGTTTTCCGCAGTTTTATTAGCCACTTATAGTTTACCCACTCGCTCTGTATCTCTGTTTCTGTATTTCTCTTAGCCGCCCCCCAGACGCTTCCAGAGTTTATCGCTATACGTAACTACATATGCACACTCGGGTCCGACGTTATCCATTTTCTCTCGCCCCTCTCTCCCACCCTCGTTCCAGTTTTCTGGATAGCGAACCCTCCCACTTCCGTGTGTGTGCGCGTAACACACACACACACAGACGGCCTGAGAATCGCGTCTGTGCACAGACACCCGGCATTGTTACACACGAACAATAGTACATGTTCGGTACGAAACTACAGATCCCTCTGCATACGTATCAGCTATGCGCCTGGCTATACTCAACATGCATATATATACATTGCGGCTATGCATATAGAGCCCCAGCCAATCATGGCGCATTTCCGATGCTCAGTTCTTGAACGTACCTCTGGTTACCCGCCATCAGCGAAACGTGTACGCAGCAGCAGCAGCAGCACCGTGTGCACAATACAAAATAGATCTTGCATACCACACAGCTCGAAGCAGTCACCCCACATGTTCATCATTCACGTATTCCATAGATACATAATTACTGAACCAAGCTACACGCGGTTCTTCTCCTCGACTCATACATGCATATTAACGCGGATACTCGGAACAGGAATGCACAAAAAGGCTGATACCGTGCAGGGTAGCTTCGAGTTAGCGAGATTCCCTTTTCTCTCCTATGCATCATACTTCCGTACTCTTCCTGTCTCGTTGGTTCTTCGCCATTTGTCGCGCATTATGATGCTGAAGTTTGCATCGTTGGAATGCAACGAAATTCCGAAAAAAATAATAATTCTAATTAACTCAGATTATGAAATTATGTATAAAAAGTCATTATAGTGATTAGTTGTCATTATGATTTTTTATACCTAATTTCATCATTTGGATTAATTAGAATTAATTCTTTTTTGTGAATTTCGTTGCATTCCAACGATGCAAACTTCAGCATCGTCTCGCATTAGGCGCTGTAGATGTAAAATACGAATACGCTGCTCATGTAACTGTTCACATTTCTTGCCATGTTTTTCCTTCCTCTCCACCGAGGCATTCGCTCTTTACTTTTATTTCGAATTACTGCAGTCGATGTAACGATCTCGGTGGAAACGGTTTTTAGTGCACGAATATCCGGATTGGTTTTCAATTTACCTCCTGATTTTTGCTCCATGTGTTTTGCAATTTCGATTCGGGTCACCTTTTTTCGCGTACCACTCTTATCGGGATGATTACGCACGCAATCGCACTGATTGTAACCTGCTTTTTTATCGGTCAAACGTGATAAGATTATGGAAAAGGCGATATTTTTGCCTCGTGTTTGGTCCGAACCTTCTTGAAATCATCTCGTAGCTAAACCCACAAACTTTTATCATGATCGTCAAGACGCATTGTTGGAACGTTTTAGAATGTATTTTCTCTCTTCTATCTTCTATTATAGTTAAGTGCACGTGGTAGACACGTCGTATTGACCAAGTAGCAGGTAAAAAGAAATCGTAGATTGCTCCCGAATGTTCGTATGTCGTAGCTATTTTTACTATGATAATAAAATCGACCAATTCCACAGGCATATCTACTGATCTTACGCAATGTCAGATAGACATTGTCGCTCGGCTCTGCCGATGAAAGTCACATTCTTGAGTTAATCTTTTTGACGGTTTGGGCGATGTGGCATATTTTTCCTCTCGCCACTCCAGACCCAGTTGGTCTCAAAGACTCTAATCTGTACTACTTAGAGCCGGTAAAAATATTAACCGACTCTAAGTAGTGCAATCTATATTTACAAGCGCGTTTGTGGTGCCTGAACACCCCAAGCAAAATCCGTCAATATAAAACGGTCACGCTGCATTCGTCAAAGTCGTCAAAATTTGTAGAGTGGTGGGATACAATGCCACGATTTAAAATATACAATGAATACTATATTTGCGCCAAAAAATTAATCCAAAAAATAATTTACTGTAGGTCCTGAACTATACAAACAAGACTTTTATATACATCAAGTCCCATTTTACAGTAAAATAAACCGGCAATAATGTATTTTCTGACACACGACCTTTTTAAGGAAGAAAAGAAATGTGAATCACTCCCATCCGATTACATGTGACCATGTGCGTACCTTGGAAATATTATAAGACACTTTCTGAACCCGCAGATCTGCAAGAAAAAAAAACAAATGAAGGATAAACCGAATTTATCACGCAGACGAATCATAAGCCGAGACTCGCGGGGCTAACAAAAGAAACCCTCGACATGCGGCGCGGTGTTCACGCGATACGTATACCGTCGGCCCAGCCGACAAATTACTTCTGCGGTAATCCGTGAATTTATTTTATGGATTTTATGGGGAAGGCTTCGAGAGAAAAAAAGAGACGTGCAGGCTTACAAATATACCTTAAAGTCTCCAGAGTCCTGCGACGTCGGATATCGACAGTGATGCATTCCCTGCGGGAGTCTCGCATCGCTCGGTCTACCTAAATAAAAATAAACCGTATAGAATGGAAATTATGCTGATATTCCTAGCGAGCCTTCTGGTAGATTGGATTACAGTTATTGATACCGATTGGAGTTTCAGAAAATATTACATCACCTTAAGCAGGTGAGAGCGCATTACATTACTGAAATCAGTGTTACATATTTTCAATCCTTTTTGCAAGGTGTTATGGATCAATTGACCACAATGATGGTGTTACGATCCGCCATTTTTTCCTGCTACAGAAAAATTTCATAAATCTTTACTAAAATCTTTGCATTCAAATCGCTTCAACTATGTATTGGCAATTTCCAATTCAGACGACATTCTCATATTTCTGCCTATCCATTTTCGTTCGCTCCCGTCATGCTAATAAAACCGCAATAAATACGAGTTTTCGGTGGCCACGAGACGCGCTGACAGCACCTTGCGGACCTCTCACGGTCACCAAAATCTTCACCCTTCGACCCACCTCTGCCTTCCTCAACTCGCCTGATTTATTCCCAAGTCGGCTTCGTTTCTGATTTCACCTGATTTGTATCTACATTTTCGTTCTGCTCTGAGTCAGTCTCTTCATAAATAAAGCCCCGCGTGGCTTTAACGGTGATAATTTACATAATTGAACAATTGTGTTTTGCCTTTGGGAAAATCGTACATTTTATCGATTTATTATGTCATGTCTAATAAATTTAATTCACGACTTGGGATATTCATTTTAATGATTAATCGAGCAACGACCCCTAACACGGTAAATTATTTCTTATACAAAAATAATATCCGCCTCGCAATAAAGGTTAAATTATATCGTATCATATATTGACAACTGATTCATTGTAAACCACCCATCGATTTCCTCTAAATCTCGCCCAAATTTTGAAAAACAAAACTCCAATAAATACCTCATATCGAAACAATAATACAAAAATTCTTTACATCGTTCCTGAAACGGCAGATCCAATCCTCCCACAAGACCAAAGATTAAAAAAACGGTCCTCATGCCCAAACCTTCTAAAAATGCTTACAAAAATAAGTGACAGAGATTTGACTAAAGCGAGGTGCTCTCGGGGCGTGTAAAAACGTGACGAGGATGAAGTGGAATTTCGGGCGAGTTCCAGATCTCGTGTCGGGAATGAAGTGTGGATAAGACGGAAAATGTGGCGAAAGGTGGTGCGGAGCCTCGCTGAGTAATAAATGCGGAGAGCCGAGGAGAGGTCACGTTAGCCGTCTCCTCCAGCCGCCCTCGCGGCTCAGGCCACATCCATACATGTATAAACCTCACCGGCCGTCCACACGGACACGCACGTCCGCCCGCCTGTACGTGTGCATAACCCGGTGGGGTCATATTTTACTCGAAAATGGAAGGATTAGCGAGATTTATGGCGGATCAGGCGCGGAGCGCGGGTGTTACTCCGCTTCGCTCTGCGCCTTTTTTCCCTCTTTGCATTCTCATTGCCGGTGTGGTCTCTGGCTGCTGGCGCACCGCGGCCTCCCGGACGCGAGGAAGAAGCGAGCGACCGGGAGAGGAGCGGAGGTGGAAGAAGAGAAATACCACCACGTCGTACGCCGTCAGCGAACGACTATTATCTCGTTATCTCGTTGGATATGATGGGCCAGACTCGAACGGCTTCCTGGCCTCGCGTTCGCTCGTAATAACTATAGCGTTAGATCGAACGAACGCGAGCACCACGTGTACGTAGGAACCGAATGTACGTGCAACTCGAGCGGGTGATAAAATATAGTGAAGCGTTTTCCGCTCTGCCGCTCGCGTAGAGCGCAGGAGAGGAAAGGCGAGAGCAGACGGGGCTAGTCAGGCGCTAAGGGTCTCCGTCCTACTCGTCCGACGGCCGAGATCCTTCCGCATCCTTGACAAGGTACTTTCTACATGGTGCTACGGGATAAGGAAGCTAGAGTGCGAGTTCTATATTACTGAACGTCCCCTATGACTCTGACCCTAGCGCCGCATCGTTCTCACTCGCTTATTCACGTTTTCCAGTACTCGATGGCCCGGCATATACAGGGTGATCCAGAATCCCTGCAGCAAACGAGTCCGGGAAGTCCGAAATGGTTCCAGGAATGCGTGTGCAGAATTTAAGATTTTTGGTCCCAGTTGTTTTTGAATGAGGGCCGATTTATGACAGACAATTTAAACTTTTTCTTAATTCGCCCTCAACTGACGCTCAACTTTTTCTTGATTCGCCCTCAACTTACGCTCAACTTTTTCTTAATTCGCCCTCAAACGAAGAGAGAGCGAATTTCTTAATTCATACTCTAGTTGAAGGTAAGTTGAGGATGAATGTAGAGCAAGTTGAGAGTAAGTTCTCCCTCAACTTACTCTCAACCTTCTCTTAATTCGCACTCAACTTACTCTCAACTTTCTCTTAATTTGTACTGAAGTTAAGAGCAAGTTAAGGGCGAATTAAGAGCAAGTTGAAAGTAAGTTGAGGGTGAATGAAGAGTAACGTGAGAGTAAGTTCTCCTTCATCTTACTCTCAACCTTCTCGTAATTCGGCCTCAACTTACTTTCAACTTTCTCTTAATTTGTACTGAAGTTTTGAAAGCAAGTTGAGGGCGAATTAAGAGCAAGTTGAGGGTGAATTAAGAGCAAGTTGAGAGCAAGTTAAGGACGAATTAAGAGCAAGTTGAGAGTAAGTTGAGGGCGAGTTTTCTGATTGGCTATCACAAATTGGCTCTCATTAAAAAACTACTGGGAATAAAAATCTCAAATTTTGCACACGCGTTCCTGAGACCATTTCGGACTTCCCGTACTCGTTTGGCGCGTGGATTCCGGATCACCCTGTAGAGACGGTTTATCACGCTGAACGGAGTACATAGAGTACGAACGCGTTACTCCTAGGTGCAAAGAGCCCCCGGAATGTAGTCCACTGGAATCCACCGTCGTCGCGAGGAGCTCGTGCAATCTACGTACGCAGAACTTATGGCACGCACGCTAGTCACAGTCTACTGGTTCTTGGCGAGTCCGAGGGAATCGGGAGCTCGTCGAGGTGCCGTATAGGCGCCGCTGAGAAACTGCGAGAACGCAATCTCGTCTCGCTTCTGATTACAATATTTTCTCGCTCGCTCCGAGTGTTTCCTCCGACAGACCAGCGCGCGCCCGGTTGAATGGAAGTAACGACACTGATATTGGGGAATAAATTTCGAAACGATAGTCGCCGGCTGCTTTCGCGGGTATCTGCGACCCGGGAAAACGTTGGCACAATGCAAATCGAGTATATTGTGGAGACCCGGGAGATTTAGTACGGACGGTCTTTTCGGGGATTATAAATGAGTATTGGATTTTTGTTGCTTCGTTTTTTTTTGTATCGATACGTTGGCGACATAATAATGTCCAGGTTTGAATTTATATCCTTCGCTGAGAATTTTCCAACGGCGAAGCTGGCTTCCCAGACGGAAAATACATTTTCACGCTAAGGTACACACGGATTTAGAAGCTTTGGTGGGAAATAGATTTTTTTTATAGGCTTGGTGTACAGATTGCGAATGACCTTTAACTTGTTTTCCACCTGAGAGGATTTTTTTTTTTTTTTTTTTTTTTTTTTCACGAGATTATCCAAATGTCATGCATATTTTACGAATTTAAACGCGCAGACGGAATTCGATATTTTCATAACCAGAACAACGAATAATCATTTGGAAAATATAAACTGAGAAAAAGTACGTAGTTCGTAATTTCACGGCTTCGTGTCTTTTTGCCGCTGTACGTATATATTAACGTGTATAAATTGCACATCCTCGAGTATATTTTGTTTTCATGAGGTTTTGATTCACGTGCGGACGGTGCACGCGAATTATAACTCGCATTTTACCTCACCCCAAGCTACTGTTATTTATCCAAAGCCCCGGCTTACCCGCTGACGTGACGTTGCAGTCAGGTACTCCGGAAAAGTTTTAAAATACCAAAAAACGCGGGAGCAGCAAAGAGCGAAGAGGGATATACGAACACGCGCGGCAGAGAAAAGAGAAAGAAAAACATCGGAAAAATATCGCGGTACCGCGGGCGAACCCCTAGTATGTAGTTCGAACTTTCCAAACAACAGCCGCGGCAGCTCGCGAATTGTTTACTTCGATTCGCTGGACAGCCGCCGCCGTATAGCTGCAACGCCCAGGGGCTATAAATTATCGGTGAAAATTAAAGCCGTTAAATTCATCCTCCACCGCGATATTTCGACTCCGAAACGCTGCACGGTGGCCGCTACACTAATCAAAACAAACCTCACGTTCTACTTTGATTGACAATAACAATAATAATAACAGTAAATAATAATAATAATAATAATAATTATTATTATTATTATATTAATCGTATTACAAATAGCGAAAATGAAATCAAACTGCAGTAAATCATAATTTCACTATAACGTTAATATTAATACATTTGATAAAATATCAAAGTTCAGAAACGACATACAGTGCTAATTAGCTCAAAAGAGAAGAGAAAAAAATGCCACTGTTGACGGAACGAATCACGAATCAAAACAAACCTCACGTTCTACTTTGATTGACAATAATAAAAATAATAATAATAATAATAATAATAATAATACAAATAGCTATAATAATGATAATGATATTAGTCGTATTACAAATAGCGAAAATGAAATCAAATTGCAGTAAATCATATTTCACTAACGTTAATATTAATACATTTGCTAAAATATCAAAGTTCAGAAACGACATAAAGTGCTAATTAGCTGAAAAGAGAATAGGAAAAAAAAAGGCACTGTTGACGGGCAAAATTTATTAACGTTTATAATCCGGCTTAACACAGCACGTGGCGCGCAGCGGAGTCTGCAAATTGCCATGTCAAATTATATTCGCCGGGTTACGGAGTTTCTTGAAGCGCGCTCTCGCACCACGCTTCTTTATATCAAAGCTGTTGAGTGCAGAGAGAGAAGCGGACAGCGAGGAGAATTGATGAACTATCAACTGGAGAACTCTGCACAGCTCTAAACGCCGAGGAGGCTGTGTGCTCAAAGTTCCTCCTCGGGGCGAAAAGACCATAGCCAGCGGGCGTCGTCGTCCATGTTGAAAACAAAAAGAAAGTAACGAACGAAACACTGCACAAGTGGCCGAGAAAAATAAAAGAGAACCTAATGAAAACGGGTGCAGGGTCAGTGTACGAAAAAAAACGAAAAATGAGAAGACGGGAGGGGCGAGTTCGTTACAACAGCGAGCGAGAAGCTGGTGCGAAGTGATGTGGTCACTGTTGTATATGGCCCAGCGGCACCGCCGAGCCAACCACGGTTATCGCGCGGGTAGCTTGCACATAGGCGGCCCAAACTGCTTTCAGCGACGGCCACACACAGTCGCGCCGAACATCCACGCACGCACACTCGCTGGCCTCGTCCGTATCCGTCGTCGTGCGAAGCCCCGCGTGGCTTTAAATTGCCGTGGCAAAATTAAATTTTGCCTAGCCGAGTTTAGCTTAAATACGGAAAGAGCGGGCGGGCCGGAGGGAACCGGAGGAAACGAGGAGAAAACACAAACGCGACTGCTGTTGCGTAGTTTTGCCGCGCTGAAGTTGGACTGTCGTGGCATGAATACTTCACCGCGGATCCGCATTTTTCTCAGTGAAGTCACGATTTTTTGTAAGGGGTCTGACCACCTTCAGCGCCTGAAAGATGGATAAAACAACGTGGCAAATTAGAGCTTTGCACATGGCTTCCTCATTCATTTTCATTTTGTACAAAGCCTCCTGTATGTGGAAGCTCATTTAGCAATTTTGGTTTCCTCGTGGAGGAAGCTTTTTTCATGAAAACAAAGTTACTTCTGCTAGGAAGCAAAGGTGTTGAAACAGAAAGCATGAAACAAACTCACAAACAAAATCGAGAATCTTCATTATATAAGTATTTTCGGACTTTTTGCAATTAGCATTCAACACGATTCAAAGACAACCTAATTTTTCTGTGGTAAACTTCAGGAACCACTCACTGTCACCAGTGTAATGAGCACACTGAGAAACACATTATATGTTCTGCGAGATCGGAAAATCCATTAGAGGCTGCTAACACAATGAATCCTGTTATTCTTCTCCTCCTGTTTTATCTCGTTACACTTAATCGTTATTAATTCCGCTCGCTGATCTCCACCTCGCCTATATACCGGTGATTAGTGGATGAGGCTAAATTGCCACACGCCACTGAGCCCGCGGGGTCAAAGCGAACGTGGGTAACTGATTCCGAGTACGAAGCGCGTGATGGAGATATAGCTGCGGAGACGGGAAGCAAAGGGAGGCACCCAAGTCGAGCTGCGGCCACTCAACTATGGATTAATTGATGACGTGCGCGATTTATTCAATTAGTCGGACTAATTGCGGGGGATCGGAAATGCAAAGAGAACTTTCATTCGCTCACCGATAATTCTTCAACGTGATCATGAAGCCGCGTTCAACGAAATCATTCGCGGAATGAAACATTTCGGGATTCACATTACAACCGACACAAGGAAGCTATTTCCAATATCAGAGGGAAATATTGTATGCGATGGAAACATTGCTCCGACATATTTCTTAACGATAGCCGTTCCATTAACCCGACCATGCGAAAAAGCCACTATTCGAACTGGGAATATATAGGACGTCCAGAGTCCTCCGTTTTCCTTTTCGACTCTGCCATCTCTGGCTTCTCGTGCGGAGGAAACTATGTGACCTGTCCCGCGTGCCAAGAATAACTGGACAGTTGATATACCCGCCGACTCGGCGAGCGTGACCGGAGAATCGAAATTCGCTGCGGAGAGTCGCCCGAAGATGTTCGTGTTGATGGTGGCGCTGCGACGACTCACGTGTGTTTCGACCATACAGCTAAGGTCGTGCATCACTGTCGTTCGATTGTGGCCCGACGTGCAGCGGGCTTCTGGCGAAGCGATGCGCGGCAAAGGAGAAGACCCATGACCGGTTTATCTTACTCCTGGAAGAGGCAATCAATTTCGCAGTTCTTCCCTCGCTTCTTCGTCCGGCGACGATACGAGACTGCAGGTTAAATGGAAACGCCGATATAACTCGGTTCCTCCGCGCGACATGAAGTAATTCATCTGAAAACCTTTCGTCTGTTATTGGATTAATAATTTCATCATTCACGGAAAATTCATTTCGCAGGTTTTTGGAACGGGACCAGCGGCGGCGTCAGGAGAAGAAACGGACGAGGGATGAGGATAGGAGACGACGATAGGATGTATGAATCGGTGGGCTACATGAATCATTGCGTTACGTTCGAAGCTTTTATCCTCTGAACGATGGTGCTCTCGGGCTATCGGCTACCAAGCCGGTTCGCTGCAGACACGAGAAAGGTCTTGCGGCGTGCCGAGCAGAACCACCCAGTAACCTGTGTTCCAGTTGCGGATGACGGGGTGAAATGGCATAGGCGTGTAACGAAATATCCTACTGCCCTTTATGCATAGTGTAACGAATGGTGCGTTAGTAGTTGTTGCTGTCTTGATGTTGAGGTTTTGGACCCAGGGCGACACTTGACAATGCGATTGACGACGGACCGACTTGACGACGATGACAGATTAAACAAACGGTCTCGGTTGACACTGCGACACAGACGGACGTGCTGTCGATTCTACGATCCGCGAGTTAATAAACATTCGTTCTTTTGATAATTAACGGTGTTATCATTGACGGCCGTTGCAATATATTTGAGGGGTAACAGATAACATTCTACAAATTCAAGGAGCTTCCAGCTACCCGCGGCGATTGGACATTGGAGAGCTCAGGAAACATCAGTTTGGTTTTTAGTACAGATTTTTAATGTCTTACGTCTGGTGGAGATTGACGTAGTTCTTGCATTTTTATGCAATCTAGATAGACGAGTGAATATGATATCAAATGAAAGATGAAGGTTCGTAGTATCTTTGAAGAGCGTAGAATTCTTTCATCGTTTAATCCTGATATTAACCCGATATTAACAATTCCTTCATCATCCTTTCATCCTTTTTTATCCTTTTTTCATCATCCTTTTTTGGGTTACGGTCGGTTTCGAGAGTTCATTTTCTTCGTTTGGTCCCAGCAACGACGTTACTCTCCCAGTCAATCTTTCGTTATAAACCGACCTTTGAGTCGAGGCGTTTCGCTTATATTTACACGCACTAAAAGTTAGGATATGACGGTACGGCGGGCGCTCCGCCGGCCATCAAAATCGCGACGATACGAAGTTAGGCTTCTTCATAAAAATATATGGCTGTAGCTTTAGTGAAATTTATGACTTCGCACCGATATTTTTCGTTTAATAGAGACGGTCCAATGAGAAAACATTTTAGGAAATAAATCATACGGCAAATACTAGTGTAAATAGTTGCTTACGTATGACTTCATAGATCTTTATGAACTACCTCACTGAAACGGTTGTCTACTGGAAACAGATTAAATATCAGCTTCTGAATTTTAGTAACAATATCATATATATTTCCAACCGAGTTTAATTATTTCAGAATTTGTGTACTTCGACGCAAGAGTAAAATCTGAAAAAAATCGACGTCATTGGAGATACAAAGATCATTGATTTTAATTACTGCGACGCTATTTTAACCCTAGAACTCATGACTTATTTTTGCAATATATAAGTAGACGATTTAAATAAGATAAATAGTCGCTCTTACAAATCACCTGAACAATCCAAAATCGGGTCTCGAATCGGTGATCACATATTTTCTCTCTTCGGTATTTCGTCACACCATTCGCAATACTCATGTACGCTTTTTCCATGCACCGTACGCACAGTTTTTACGTATTGATAAAAAAAAATAGTAAAACTCGGGTTTTCGGTATCAAGCTGTTAACCGAGAATTTAAAGCGAAATCATGTTACGCCACCCCGTCTGTTTCCTACTGCAAGGGGTTACGAGCATGTGTGCAGTAACGTGGTATATACGCCACGGCTGACCCGTTGCCAGATCTCGATAATCGAGCCGCGGCGACCAGGCAGAGCCAGCAACCTCGACCGCACCGAGATCGATAGTCACATTGTACGTGCGGTCGGAGGTCAAATCAGGTACTCCCATGTGCTCTCTCACTTGGTACACACTACATAACCGATATTTCAACGGACCCACACCCCTTTTCCAGTAATTCCTCTGATCATCAGCTGGTGATCGTTTTTCCGCTGAGTCCACAACAAGAACCGTGTTTGCCACTTGACGCTCGGTAGTCGATTGAACATTCGTTTGCACGACTCCACACAAGCTGTAAACGCCTCAAGAGTTATAATTACAATTTCAGACTCTGGTAACCCAGGGCGAAAAAAAATGTTTTCCAAGCGCACTTAAATCCAGAACATTTGAATCCTCTTCTTCTGTGCTCCAGGAAAACGCAATTCTAAAAAAGGGGCCTTAAAGCCTTCGGACACAGAAGTTCATAAACAGTATATAACATCGTAGAAGCTTCTCTACTGCGAGCTAAAAGAAATGGTAACAAAGAGTTCTGAATTATTCCAGTAGAAGATTTCGACCGATATTTCAACGGATCCACAACCCTTTTCGAGTAATTCCTCTGATCAGTTGGTGATCGTTTTTTTCGCTGAGTCCACAACAAGTCCACATTGATCATTCGTTTGCGCGACTCCACACAAGCTGTAAACACCTCAAGAGTTATAATTACAATTTCAGACTCCGGTAACCAGGGCGAAAAAAAATGTTTTTCAAGCGCACTTTAATCCAAAACATTTTAGTCCTCCCCTTCCATACTCCCGGCAAACGCAATTCTAGAAAAGTGCCTTAAAGCCTTCGGACACAGAAGTTCATAAACAGTATATAACGGTGTACGAGCTTCTGTACTGCGGGCTAAAAGAAATGGCAACAAAGAGTTCTGAATTATTCCAGTTGCAGATTCCGACATTAGCCGCGCCCCCCCCCCCCCCCCCCCTCCCGCAGTACAATCTTTCGCCGCGCGCACTTGTCTTGTTTTTTTTTTTTTCTTCCAACGAGCTTTTTGCCCATTAACCGGCGATGGAAAAATTCCCTGGAGGTCTCGGAGCGAGAGAGGCTCCGAGACTGCGACGCGAGAGCTCGCAAAGTTTTTGCAAAACCTCGAGGCGCTCCGCGCCGTATCCTCTTAATTCAGAGATTCTCGCGAGTTCTCTTCGCGCCCTCGCGCATTCCACTCCGCTATTTCCACTATTTTTCCCCAACTCCGGTCCGTCGTCTCTCCGGCCCGTCGAGTAGAAAAGCCACGTGTATAGCTATACACGTGCGCCGCCACACTGTAGCCGGAACTGAGTTGTTTTTCTTCTCGTATCTCCTGGCGTCGTAATTGCCGATTCAGGAAAAGTTTCGCGGCCGCATCCATGCCGAAAGGGCGCCATACTTTGGAGCCCGTAAGCCTCATACACTCTCCTATCCTCTTGCTCGATTTTTTTTTATCTCCTCCCACTGTCTGCTCCGTCTTGTCCGTTGTCTACTCCGCCGATGAAAAGAATGTTCAAAGTTTTCTGCGATTCGTCGAATGGAATAATTATCCGCCGGCGTTGGCCGGGGACTTTTGTGTTCCGTCGGACTCGTTGCTCACAGCCGCGATAATTTTTTTTTTTCACTCTCGTTGCGAAATTTGCTCTTGCAGGATTTTTGCCGCTTTCGACGCTACAGGCAAGACGCCTATTTTTCCCGTCATATTATCGCATCCTTCTATTTATTTATTTATTTTATTTATTTATATCATAACAGGCTAGTTCCAATTACGAGATCGATAGGCAGCACCCATTGTCAAAATCACGATGTTGAAGTTTGCATCGTTGGAATGCAATGAAATTCAGAAAAAAAATTAATTCTGATTAACCCAAATGATGAAGGGCATGTTTTTTTAACGAGATAACGAAAAAAAAATTTATAGAATTAATTAAAATCTAGGCTTTAGTATCGCTGAGAGCTCATTTTTTCTGTCCAAGAAACGATGATAAGTACGCAAGGCATTTCGACCAGTTTTGAGAAGCTGATATCCTCGTACCGAGGAGTCGAAATGGACTCGAAACTCCTGTGTGCTTCGAGGACTTTCTCTCTATGCAGACAAACTCGAGGCTAGATGAACCGCGACCGTACGGAGTTCCCTGGACAACTTTTCATTTATAAGCAGTCGGATCCACCTCCTCTGCAACGCATAACCGACTTGTTTACCTCGTCGTACTCGTCCTATCGCTTCTCCCGTCGACTTGCCTGATTGCAGATTCTGCAAAACTTTCCTATTGCACTTCTGGCATCGAAGATACACTCGCTTCGGTGTATATCGGCGATACGTGCGCAATCGTGTACTACCTGGCACGTAGTAGTCTTGTATCGACAAAAACTTGGACTTCTTGGCGCTTTTTCGTTGCCCCCCATCGCTACTACTTCCCGCCGTTCGGACCCTCGAAACTTTGGCCTCACGAAGCACCACAAAGCAGGAAAGTTGATGAATATATAGGAAGACATTTGGGGATATCCGAGCGGAATAAACTTTGACTAAGTCTCGCGGGATTTGCCGACTAAGAGAGCGATTATTAACCCTGAATCGTCGTTGTCGTACCGACTGACAAAGGTGGTGCCGTCGCCTATTGAGGACGATGCAGGAAGTAAAAGGCCTTCGCCGTCTGGTATCAAAGCACCAAAGTCCGATAGGGATTTCGTAGCTGGACAAAGTTATTGGAAACTCCGGGGGTACAACCGCCATAACTCAGAGGGCGAAGCCCGAAGGGCAAGATTGCGGGGGGCGCAGCGAGCGCAACGGCGGATTTACATTTATATTTTAGGCGGGATGAAGAATAATACGTAACGTTGCAGTTAGGAAGAAGGCCGGCGGTCGGGACGGTTTTACGAATGGCTGACCGTCCGGCTGAAAGATTTTCCTCGCGGAAGTTGGCTCGGCGCTGGAGAGCGAGACCGACCGCAGCGCAACCTGCGGGCCAAGAGATTTGCGGGCTACGGGGGATAATAATATATATGGAAATGTTGCTGCGGTTTCGTATAACCCACGTGCCTATATGTACGGTGGATGGAGCACCGCACAATGCACGCATTGCACATACCACAGGTACACGACTACTGATATTCATGCCCGTTATATATCTATGGATATTTGCGCTCTGGATCATTCGCATGTAGTCCAAAGGCGGGGGCGGATGTTACATATTACATAACCCGATGCATCGAGCGGTAATAATACCGTCCATCTGCAGAAATGGCAAAACGAACCGCAAAGGGAATTGATAGATGTGCAAATACGAGCGGCAGCTTGCAGGATATCCAGATTTTTTGGTGATGAACTGGGAGAAACACGTGTTTCGATTTAGGTCAGAAAACCAACTTGCTGCCGTGATTCATTCACTCAGGTTGTCATGATGTTGAAGTTTGCATCGTTGGAGTGCAACGAAATTAAGAAAAAAATGGATTCTAATTAACCCAAATGATGAAAGTAGGTTCAAAAAGTCATCATACTAACTAATTGCTATGATGACAATTTATACCTAATTTCATCACTTGGGTTAATTAGAAAGAATTTTTCTTTCCTCAATTTCGTTGCATTCCAACGATGCAGACTTCAATATCATAGGTTGTCAATGTAGATACAGAAATTGTTAATCATGTAAAAAAAATCACCATTCAATTTTCGTACATGGAAGACAATCACCTGAAGTCGTCGAACGACTCAGCCTCATTTTTTACGTGATCTCATTTTTATTCGCATTGAACTTGCAGCCCAATATGAAGAGAATTGTAAGTCTCGATTCAACGAAATGATGATATTGTGCGGCTTTAATACCTGAGTCTGGGTGGTGAGTGCGGGCAGGGCGTGACGTTTATGGATAATACGTGAGTGTCCAGCTCGAAGCTCGGCTCGGCGGATGCGATGGTTTCCTCGCGGGGTTGCCCGGGGTTAGTGTCGTCCACCGGACGGCAAATGGCCCGTGAACCGTGAGACCGGCGGGTAGAAGCTCGCCGACGAGCAAACTCGCCTTGCTGTGTTACTGGGCCCTGCCACAGCCAGTCGGACCAAGAGAGTCCGCCCTAACAGGCAACCTCGCGTTCTCGACCTGGACCAGTTGAGTTATACACGTTGAATGCAAATTTCGTCGTACGTTCTCGTGAACGCCGGGCTATACGTGATGGACGGTCGGTTAGGTGGCTACGTACTATGCACCGACGCGTCAGCGCCTCCGAATATTCATTAGTAGATGCTCCCTCTCTCACTTCTACCTACCAGGTCTTCGTTCTGTCAGTCCTCATTTTCTCACATCAGTGAAATCCTTTCTGACCTCCTTGCCAACTCTATGGGATACCATCAATGATATGCAATGATTATCAAACCGTCCTGGTTGGAAGTATTTACGCCACGAAAGCGCTCCATTTTTTTTGTATTTGAATGTTCCGTTTATTTCAAAATGTTGTATCTTTAACCTTATTTTTATGATGTTGAAGTTTGCATTGTTGGAATGCAACGAAATAAAAAAAAAAGAAATGAATTGTAATTAACCCAAATGATGGAAATAGGTATAAAAAGTCACCATAGCAACTGAGGGCACGATTTTGTTTTCTCGTTCCCTTCATCATTTGGGTTAATTACAATTCACTCTTTTCCTGAATTTCGTTGCATTCCAACGGTGCTAACTTCAACATCATTTATCAATCAATAAATTCGTAAAGACTTCGTTAACGGATCGGTCGTGTGAAAATTCATCCTTCACCGATCCGAACAGTGCGTAAAATTCAGATCAACTCTGCACCTCAAAACGAAGTACAACAATACACCAGTAAACGAAAATCCCATATCCATCGTTGATCGCAAAGCCCCCTTGATCGTTAAGTCATTGTCGAGGTATTTTTCACCTAACACAACGACTACCCCGTTTCTGTCCACCCCGAGGACCAACCAATCGACCGCAGAAATTGTTTTTCGATCCATATCCACCGGCAATCTTTTATTTCACTTTATCTACACAGGCCGCACGGTATCGAGTTTATCGTTCGCTCGTAAAACTCGCATGTGCGGAATTTCGATGACCTCCCCCCCCCCTCACCGTTTCGATCCTTATATACCGGCGGTTTCCATGGTCCTGCGGACGTTAGTGACGCCGGTCGCGGAGCGCGTCGATGCGGTGGCACAGATTTCCGGTGTCCGATATTCCTGCCGGACGGTCTTGCGGCGTCGAATTGGTGCGGTGTACGGCAGAGGCCATCCTATATTAGGCCCAGCCTCCGGCACTAAATAGCGCGATTTCCGTCCTACGAGCGGAGAGCCGGTAAGTTGGGGCTGGTCGTTGCAGCATCTCCCTCTCCTCTGTTTACGAGATTGACCTGTAACCCCAGGCTCGAAAATCTCGAATGCGAATGGCAATAAAATTTGTGTGTTTTCCTTCTTTCTTTTTTTTTTCAGTTTCGCTCAATCCCGGATCTAGCAGTGGCCTTCTAGCTGCTGTCGTGTCCTCTCCTCCTGCGCGTTCTCCTCGGGTCCGCTTTGCCGATAGTACCTCGGGGACCAGGCGCGTTTATCGACATCCCCTGGCGCTCTCACCCTCCGCCTCATATAAACCTCATGCGCGCGCGGGGGACTCTCTCGTATCGCCACTGTCCATCGCATTTTCTCTTCGTATCGGGCACGGCCTGTATATCGCTCGAGTTATCGTTTCCGATAGCCGTGTCCCATCTCCGCACGTATTGCACACATACAGATACACACACACGTGTATATGGTCGCAGTTTGGCCCATCAGAGAGGCAAGGGAAATGGATTAGTCCATGTTGCTTGTCCTCGTAACCCGTGCATCAGGAAAACAGAACCGGGATATGTTCGCCGATGTCGTTTGGATTCGGAGGGCTGCGTTGGAGGGGGAAAAAAAAAAACGTTTGGTTGGGTCAATTGACTTTAAATACTGTCTTAACCCCTCGTCAAAGTCGCTGGAAGCGGTAATAATGACTTCGGAACTGTAGAAGCAACGTCATGCGCGACTAATTGTGATTAGAAGGAAAGAACAAGCGATGTATCGTGAATGACTTTTTTTCAGATTTAAGTAAAAAAGGTTTTGTGACCAGTGGTTTCGGGGGTAGAATATGCGACTTGAGAACAATGGTATACGTTACAAGTCGATATTTTGAAGAAAAAAAAATCTTTTCTGAGGTCGATTTTGGCGATTTTCGGTCCGGAGCCGGATCTACGATTTCTGACATGCTACGTTATTTAAACTCGCTCTTCGAAGTCTAAGAAAAAAACGAACTTCAGTCCTGAGAAGTGCACAGAAAAAACATACGTGAGCGCAGCCAATCGATTATTGCTGTCGTCCTAACGAATTTTCCGCTGTCGCGGCGAAACGTCCCGCTATCACAGCAAATTTTCAGCCACCACAGCAACCGCTCCGTCAATATTTCCCCCCCGTGTGCAGTGTTCAGTCCGTCTTTAAAAAACCCGCGGCCGCTCCTGCCGCGAACACCAAGTGCCACATTTCCGTTCCACCCCGTCCGGAGCATTTTCGCAAATTGCTAGGCAGGATATCCCAATATCTTCCACATCCCCGGGCGGCACACGTCTACAAAACAACACCATAAGCTGCACGCGTATATACGTCATCGCATCCGAGAGTGGCTAGCGTACTTGCCGCAAGATTATTCGACGATGCTGCACGAAAATCACCGGCGTACACGAAAATCACCGTGAAGCTTCTGCCGCTCACCGCATCCGTCCTATATTTCGCAGTTACCCGATACGCCGGTGCAACGAGCGAGCCAACCAGCCAGCCAGCCAGCCAGCGTAAGCAAACTGATGAGCGCCGCAACCAGACGGGAAAGCTGGTAATCCCAACTGCCTATCTCGAAGACGAGTGAGGAATGAAATTTACATAAGGGCGTCGTACGTGCGCGACGGTGGTTTCGTGGCCCCCCGTGTTGCGTGTTTCGCCATGTCGAATACGGCAACGACGGAATAAGGTGGATCCTACGGGGCGAAGACCCCGGAAAACGAAGCGAGCGACGTACATATGTGGAAGGTGCGCGCGGTGCGAACGCGACGAGAATTCTCATGGGGTCGGGTGGCCAGCGCGAGACGACCCGGGGAGATAAAATCGAATGCAGAGCTCTGCTTTGACATCGAACGCGTGTTCGTCCTGGCGACCTCGCGACGCCTCTTCCACTCTTTTTTTTTCTTCCTTCTTTCGCCGGTTCTGCGCCGTTCCGTTCGTCCTGCCACTCCCTGAATGTTGGTGACTGCAGCTTCGGCGACGGTCGGCCTCAAGGAATAAATCCTCCTCGTTTAACGTTGCGCCCTATGATCGCGGCCTCTTCAGAATTATTTTATTATCGAAATTATCTCGTCATTTCTCTTTTCATTTTTAACTATTTATCCCTCGTTTTTGGCGTTATTAAATGTGATGCTGGTCTCGATGTTTATCGTTCTTTCATTTTTTCAGGCCTTCGAGATCTCCGGTCATTGATGGAAAGGGAGGTTATGCTACCAATCTGCTATGTCAAAGCGTTAAGGGGAGGCTAAATACCGACACTTACACCTGAGAATTTAGATCCAATCGTACGCGAAAATGGCTGAATCAATTTGAATGAAATTTTGACAATCACTCCATCATGACTGCACGAAGAGGGCCCCATTTTATTTTTCGCAAAACGACAAAATAAAAATTGCAGAACATTTACCACGCGAAAGCTGCCATAATAAAGTAATTTATAATTACTTTTCTGCTTCATAGTCTTCAAAAACACGAGCAGGGCCCTCTTCCTAGTAAATCAAAGAGTATTTTGGCGCATGTCTGACAACATTCTGAAAAACAACAGCGGAGAACGATTGGATCTAAAATTTTGATAAATTTGCCGATGCAAATGACTTGTCAAAGTATGACAAACATGCCGCCACATTTTGTTTTATAGCCTTTAGCCTCCCCTTAAAATGAATCTATGAGAAGCGGCTGAATAGAAACTATACGTCAAATGAAAGCTATTACCTTTAAGCAGATGTTCTAATGTGTGGATTGTTATTAAACAATGTAAAGCCACCAAAAGATTTATAGACCGGAGAACCCGGTGCACGTGCCGTCACATTTTTCGAGGTACGGGGTCGCAACACTCCCCGAGTGTTGCGACCCCGGAAAAACGACCTTTCCAATCCGCCAGGCTCAGCCAGCATCCACACACGCGGAGGTCGTCGCTCCTTTTTCTCTTCGACTTCCCTGCTCTATTATCTTTATATCCTTGATTCGCTCTCTTTTCACGTTTCCCGCCGTATCCGCAACCCCGTTTTCAACCCCCCCCCCCCCCCCCCCCTCGCCGGTCTCGCGTCCTCGACTTTCTCATTCAACCCGCCCTTTTCTGCTCCATTGCCAAGAATGAAACAAATTGACCGAGGCTTCGGCGACGTTTTCCGGCCACTGTGTCTCGCGGCCTCTTGTATATATCCACTCCCCGAGTTATCGCCCCCCGTGTGGCTTCCAGCCGCGAGTTTTATCGCCTCCTCGCGCGCGCGCGCCACTCGGATTTTTCGGGGGGGATGAATGCTGGGATATAGCGCGAATTTATCGAGGACACTCGTTTTCTTTTTCCGATCAAGCGACTAGGAGAGTTTCAAGACGGGCTGACGTGTAATTAATCATTGGATATTGATTGACGCGAGGTAGAATGAAACAGAGTTGTAAATCCCTAATCTTTGAGAAATTAAATTTATGAGTGCTGCAATTGGTTATAATTATTATTTAATAATACTGACACGGAGTGATTGTAATGCAATGTGTATCTTTTTTAATGGCTAGTAAGAATATTTATTCTTGACGATATTTCACGGTAATTTTACTGATTACTTTTCGGGCTTGGGTTTCGACCAATCACAGCGCGGTATTCTCGGTAATAGAGTTCGTTTGTTAAAAATTTCATGGAAAATGATGAGCCCGCACATCATTTTACAATCGCTGCAGGCTGTCGCGATCCAATCATACCTAAAAAAAAAATCGTGCACTAAAATTAATTTCTTCAATTTTAAGTAACGAGGATTCCTATAACCCCGGAACGAAACACGGAAATGTTCAGCTTCCAGGATCACTCGACCCATCCCACAAACCCAAGTGTCCGACTTCATCTCCTCAATATTCCCGATACGAAACCCATCCATCCGCACCGCGTCCCACATCGAGGCCGAGGTTTCATATTTGAAATTCATTATTTAACGACACGGTATAATCAGCCGCTCGTTCATCGCGCGACTGCAAACTTTTCTCCGTGCGGCAGCGGCAGCAGCAGCAGCTCGCAATATATTAAAATATCAGCGGTGTATTATCATATTTTATTCGAGCCTCGCGGTCCCTCTCACTTTTCCCTCCCCACCTCCTCCTCGTCCCAGTTCATTCTTCATGCCGCCTCGCGCGAGCTGGGAGCTGCTCGGGGGGGGGGGGGGGCAAACGACTACCCTGAGTTACGAGCACTTGCGGCGCGCCCGCGTCTCTCGCGTCCCGGCACCGAGTTACCGGAGCGATAAAAAAACGCATTTCTGCGGGGCGCATAGGAGAGACGGGCGGATATCTGACCGTTCTTGCGGCCCTCGCTGTGGGTAGCCCGTCGCGACACTCCTCCCTTTTCTTCTGTACAAAGTCTCTCTTCGTACTGTTCGCACCAACTCGCGTTCGCCCGGGGTATGTCTTATGCATGCGGGTTACACGCTTCTCCATGCATCACGGGATCAATGTAATTCCCGGGTGCCGCGCGGGACTTCACTGCACCCCGACTCTCCATCTCCCTCTATCTCCCTTTCTTCCCTCTTTCTCCCACATTCAGCCACCGCTGGTGCAGCTTCCAACCGGTGATGCACGACCAAAGTTCACTTTCTTCGTTCGATCAGGTGGCGCCCTGTGTATAGTATATAGGGGAGACCGGGGTAAAACGGGCTTCCGGGGTAAAACGGGCTCCCCCTTTTATTATCATCGAAAAAAAATTGGGTAAAATGCCCAGGTGAAAAAAAATGGTTTATATACAGCGCTCATATATGGAATAGGGCATTATATTCCATAGTAAATCATCATATACTCCATATTAAATTTGTATACAATAAACATACAAATAAACAGACTCACAATTTTGTATACGGTCTGTATATAGTCCGTGCATAATTCATCATTAATTCTATATATATAATTTATAAAGTTCTTATATCTTCTAGACATAAATTAATTATCTGTATGTTCATTATATACAAATTTTATATGGAATATATATGCCTAATTCCATACATGAGTGCTATATATAATCCATATAAAAAACGATATTTTTTTTTTTCACTTGGTTTGGGCTCCCGTCTCCGTCGTAAGTTTTGAGGCTTCTTTCTTCGTCAAAACTATTTTTCCCGCCGTCCTCCGTGATTTTTTTTTATTCGCGGGCTTCTTCGGCAACAGTTTTTTTCTCGATCAATTCTTGCCTGTACGGCGATCTGTCATGACTAAAATGTGCTTTTGTGTTACATTTCAGTAAAAGCCCCAAATAATCAACACTCGTGCCGATCGGTAGCGTTTTGTGTAGTAATTCATACTTCGGCCGGATTCTGAGGGGGGCCCGATTTACCCCGGAATTTTTTTTTGCCGATGCTCAAAATTGATGATTGATTTCGAATTTTTTGTGAAAAGCAATAAAAAAAACACTTTGGGTTTTGTCATAGAGCCATTTTTTGCTTAGGTGGCCCGTTTTACCCCGGTCTCCCCTATATAAGTATATATATATTCCGTAACGTTATATGGGGCTCACTCACGGGACACATTGTCACGGGGTAACCGAGGACGGGGGAGGCTGCCGCGAAATCCACTCACGAATTTCCTCCCAGCCCGCCTCGCCCTCTTCGCCGCACTTCTCGATATAGCCGCTTTCGCTAATACACCCGACGTCGTGACAAGCGGTTCTTCGGGCTCGCTGCGATTTATCACAATTTCATACTCGCTGGTAGCTATATCACCGGCCATTCGGCCAAACCTCGTTCCACTTGCGGAACACTCCGGGAGATGCGGTGCAATCTAGGGGTGGTGGGGGGGGGGGGGGTTGAGTTGGGGTTGGGGGGTAGTCGACCTTCCCTGCTCTCTAATAGGCGAATCTATAATGCAAACGACCCGCACCCCGCCCTTCCGCCGGCAACCGCAGCAGCATCCACTCCGAGAACTTCGGGCCGAGAAATTTTTATCTCCCGAAAATTGCATCGTTACGCCCCGGGAAAAATGAGGAAAACAGTTTTAGGTGCAGCGTTTTTATGGTGTTGGGGGAGAGTATGAATATCCTTGGGACGGAGATAAAGGTACAGATTACTCACCATATCTTTTTTTTTATTAAGTTTTTTTTTCACCGGAATAGTTGATACGGTGGTGATTTTTTTTTAAGCTGGAGTCGAGTTTCGGCGAACGTTTGAAATGTTAACTGGCTGAGCGTGGGAAAGAAACAAATGTTTTTTCCCGGTTTGCGTAACAAACTGTATTTTTGTACGTTCCTCTTTTTTGTCGTTGGTGCAACGAAATGATAAAGAAAAACTATTTTTTGAATTTTTTATTGGAAACTGTACGAAAGTGCATTTGCCCCAGTAATTGACGCAGGGTTTTTTTTTTAACAGAGGAATCGAGTTACGGTGTCCGTTTAAAATGTTAACTGGCTGAGCGCGGGAAAGGAAAAAATATTTTTTCCGGTTTGCGTAACAAACTATATTTTATACGTCCTTCTTTTTTGTCGTTGGTGCAGCGAAACAGTAAAGAAAATCTATTTTTGCAATTTTTTATTGGAAACAGTAGGAAAGTGCTGTTGCTCCAATAATTGACGCAGCATTTTTTAACAGAGGAATCGAGTTACGGTATCCGTTTAAAATATTAACCGGCTGTTTGCGTGAAAAGAAAAAATATTTTTTCCGGTTTGCGTGGCAAACTGTATTTTATATGTCCTTCTTTTTTGTCGTTGGTGCAGCGTAGCGGTGAAGAAAAACAATTTTTGGAATTTTTCATTACCAACAGTACGAAAATGCGGTAGCTCCAATAATTGATACAGCGTTTGTTTTTTTTTTTGCAGAGGTATCGACTTTCGATGCCCACCAAACTTTTAACTGGGCGCGTGAAACGAAATTTTTTTCGTCTATGGCTGACGAACAAATTGCATCAGTCTATATTCACTTATTTTTTTTTTGTCGTTGACCGAGGGTAACGGAAAATAGAGACAAACATTCTTATTCTCCGAGGGCGCCGCCGACACGACGTGTGCACAAACGCACCGAGTATTTTTCTTGTTCCCCTCGCGCTTTCCTGATCTCGATATAAAATTTGTTTCGCGCGCGGTCCTCGCGCGCTGTTTACACCGACCGCTTGTATATTTTCCCGACATTTCCGCGCGCACGAATTCCCCGGGAAAAACGGGGGCAAAGCGGAACGCGAGAGATGAAAATGGTGTAGCGAAAATAGAACCCTTTTTATTCCTCTGTTTTCTTAACAACGTTGTCAGAGCGCATCCGGCAAAGTCAACGGGAAGAATAAACAAGCAGCAAATTGGAGTTTGGTCTGGCGGTTATCCTCTCATCTCTCTCTCCACGCGTCAGCTGCTTTTTGCTCTTTAAGCTCGAACTTTAATTGAAAAATTGCCGGGAACCGAGAGTGAACGTGTATATAAAGAAGAAGAGAGACGGAGGAAACTCTTTTAGTGTATTAATAATGCACAAAAGCGAAACTTTTACCTCCGAAAATGGCGCTGGTTGAATTAATTTCGCAACGTCAAAGCGAAATTCTCAGCTCACCTTCGGAGTTTACCTAACTATCCACCTTTTTCCTTTCTTTTTTTTTTTTTTTGCCAAAGTCCGTCGTTATATTTTCATTCCGGAAAAGACAACAACAAAAATGCATTTTCGCGTGTGCTACCAACGCACACGTTTGTCCGCCGTAATCTCTGTGTTGACTGAAAATATTTTCCACGGGGTTGAAAATGCATCCGTCGGGCGAGAGGCAAATGCGTTTCTCACCTGCGTGCAAAATATTGCACACGTTAAATATTATACGGCGGATGCACATTCGCTGCCTCCACCGCTTCCACAATATTTTTCCGTCCTCCAACCCCCCTCGGCTGCTCCCGTGCCGAGTGCAGGTTTTGCTCACTTAACTGTCGAGTCGCAAAAAAAAAAAAAAACCGCTGAAACCCACGAGTGTGTCTGCATGCACGTGCAAAGCAAGAACGTTTTTGTTTGCGTGGCAGAGAGGCGAAAAAAAAAACAAATCGAGGAAGCTGACGAAACGCGAAAAAGCACAACGATAAACTCGTGAGAAAGATGCCGTTAGAGGGTTTAACTTTCTTTTTTTTTCCATCACGTATACAGCCTGTTGAGCGCGGTGTATGATGGCCCAGGTCGTCTCTCTTTAACGCGCGTGCATTTCGTTGATAACGAGAAACGAAGGGTTGAAAAAAAGAACGAAAAAGCAAGAAGCGCGCGACAGATTCAATGGGAACAAGTGCAAAAAAAAGGGATATGGGACGAGCGAGAAGGAAGATCCGTCTTCCGTATATATATTTTCCGCGAAAAGTGCAGCAGCTTCGAACCTTCAGAACCTTTTTCGCTCGGTTCATCGTCTCACCCACTCGCGCTCGGACGGTTCTTTGGCTCGCCCTCCGCCGTCCTTTTGCCTCAGCTTCCGGCGGCCCCGGCTCTCCACTCGTACAGTCGACCGGGGGAAAAACTGGACCGAGGCTACGACGGCTAAACGCGCTCGGCCCCCCGGTAATTACCGGCCGTAATTTACCGGGAGTTTTCGTTTAATTACCAGGAGTAACCCGCTCGCGTTCGTCGTGTCTCCGGAGGCCCCCCCGAGGGCCCCGAGGGGGCCTCCGGGACAACGAGACTCCGCCACGACGATGAGGTCGAGAGGCTTGAGTCTCGAGGACGCGGAAAAGAAGAGACTCTGCCAGACTCTTTTCGGGCCGAAAGAAAGAGAGCAAAAGAGAGAGAGAGAGAGAGAGAGAGAGAGAGAGAGAGGAAGCCCGGCGACTGGGGAGCAAAAAGAAACGAGGGGTGGAATGAAAGACAAGGCCTGGCGAGAGTCCCGAAGCTCCGTACAAAAGCCTCGAAGAGACACCTCTGCCCTCCGTCCTCGAACCTCCTCTCCACCCGTTTCCTTTGTCCTCGTTCGGTGTCGCCGAGCCCAACGAGACAGAATAAAAATTGTTTTCCTCCTCATTGCACGACAACCCCCCCCGGTCGCGTTCGTGTCTCTGGCTCGTCCTTAGCGGGGATCCACGGGTGGAATAATTAAATGGAAAAGCTGCGTTCGTCGGACGCGCGGGAAACCGCCCTGAGCGACACAACGATTTCAGGTCCTCGGTGTGAAAAAAAAAAGAAAACAATGACTTTGAAGTTTGCATCGTTGCAATGGAACGAAATTTGAAATAACAGAATATTAATTTCATGGAAATTCAAACGTTTCGCCATTAGGGGGTGAAGTGATATTTTTTTGTAACGCTGTTAGTCATTTTAGTCACTTTTTATAGCCAGTATCATCATTTGAGTTTGTTAGTATTTTGTTGCTTTTCATTTCGTTGCATTGCAACGATGCAAACTTAAAAAACAAAGAAAGCAGTAAACCCTGTGGCTAATGTTATGTGCATTTTTTGTCTGTACTCTCAATCTCACAAATTTCCGCGAATTGGCACGAAATCATTCTTGCCATTAGACGTTATTGTGTGTATCGAGCCAAAAGCTCGGATCATTAGTGATAATATTTGTCTGCACAGGATTTGTGTCTCTCAGTAGAAACTGCTTGTAGACCGATAGACAGTAAATTATTAGCTTTAGATGGGACTGTGATTGAATTGCTAATGAAACGTTTTTCGTTTTTTTTTTCTTTTTTTTTCTTCTTTATAAACAGAAACGAAAATTAAGGTTCTCACCTCTAAAGACCTTCCGCTGACCCTCGAATGTGAGAACCGCACCTCGGCCAATCAAACCGTCGACTGGCAGAAAGAGGGAGTCAACGTGAATGTTGCATTCGCGAGCAAGCCCGAATACGTCAAGGTCCACAGCGAAAATGGCACCCTTACGATCTACAAGGAGGACGAATCCACCTTCGGAAATTACACCTGCAACACCACGTCTTCGGGAAAAGCTGCGGCTTCCTACAGAATCGTCCGTAAGTTTACCTTCTTTGCCTCTCTTATTTATCGCGTTGATTGCCTCTTGTAACTCCAATCTCCATGCGCCTCAGTCTCTTCACTCGTTAAACCGTAATTCTCGATAAGACGTCCCATTCCATTCGTCTCCGCGTGAGACGCTTTTTTATCGTCAAACTAACGAGCTTCATTTCACATCTCATCACGTTCTCCGCTCTTAAGGAAACAGATTACAGATGACGACGCTGTTGGCCCGGAGCTTCGCTGATCTTTGATGGGTCAGATTTAAAACTCCTCCTTGCGCATTTTGCATCATGTTGAAGTTTGCATCGTTGGAATGCAATGAAATGCAGAAAGAAAATTAATTGTCGTTAACCCAAATGATGAAGGGCACAGAATTTTTTTTTTTTTTCGTGTCCTCAGTTTCTATGATGACTTTTTATACCCATTTTCATTATTTGGGTTTGTTACAATTAATTTCTTTTTTTTTATTGATTTTATTTTTTATTCGGATGAAATAAAAATTTAATCGAATGAAATAAAAAATTATTTGAATGAAATAAATGTTATTTGATCCAAATAAATCCTACTAGGCCGGCCATTAAATAAATTATTTACTTAATGGCCAGCCGACTTATTAAATAAATTATTTACTTAATGGCCGGCCTACTTATTAAATAAATTATTTACTTAATGGCCGGCCTACTAGCATTTATTTGGATCAAATAAAATTTACTTCATTTAAATAAATTTAAATTTGTTTCGAATAAGTCCCATCAGTACGATTTCTCTGGGTGCCGTTTCCTTTCGTTTTTCTTCGTCGCAAAGTAAATAAATTCTTCGTAAGTAGCTCAAGAACATGGTTTCTAAAAAAAGTATTTCACAATTGCAGACAAGCCAACCGCTGTCCTGGGAAAATCGGTGAGCGTGGTGGAGGGTGAGAAGCTCCACCTGATCTGCGGCGGGCGGCTGACACCCGGAATAAAGATAAGCTGGACTTTCGCCGGCAAGGATTACAACTCGAGCGAGGGCCGCGTGAAGCTGACCCGCGACGAGGAGAAGGGCATCAATCGCGCCGTGCTGATCGTCGACAACATCGAGATGGAGGACCGCGGAAACGTCTCGTGCCGCGTGTCTTACGACTGGTCGGACTCGAGCGTCGATCACGGCGACGAGGCGACCACGACCCTCAGGGTGAAGGACAAGCTCGCCGCGCTTTGGCCGTTCCTCGGAATCTGCGCCGAGGTTCTCGTGCTATGCGCCATCATTCTCATCTACGAGAAGAAGCGCAACAAGGCCGAGCTCGAGGAATCCGACACCGACCAGAGTCCCGACACGTGAGTTCCCGACGAAAATTCATATTTCCCCAACATCCTTCCATCCCGCATCTAACCCGTGGCGCGTCCGATTTTTCCTCTCGCTTTTCAAATTCCCTCGCGAAATCCCCGCGCCCGTTTATTCCATGCATGCTTAATGACCACCACATTCATCCTCCTATTTAAAACGAGAGAGAATTCGCTTGAAAGACTCGCGAAGTTAATGCGATGCAAAGCAGAAGATGATCGCGATATTCCGAGCCGAGAAATTCTCACCGCACCGCCGGTCACCGAAGTTAACCCCACGGTCGTGCTATAGGTTAATGAGAGGATTACCTCGCGACCCCACAGGAATTTCTCAGTCAACAGTGTGGGGGGTGGTGAAACACTGGAGGAATTTTAAGTATCATGGCGAGCCGCGTGCGCTACGATTTCTTCGGAAAAGTTGGCACGTTTAGTTGGCTCCTTCCCGGTGTTTTTTTTTTTTTTTTCCTAGTGTCGCTAAAGACACTAGAAAATAAATCGGATGCCCGGCACGCATTTTTTTACGGAATGATAATTCTATCGCCGGAAAGAAATAATTTATTTCATTGGTTACCAAGGTCAATTGAATCTCCAACTGCTTTAATCAATTTTCAACTTAAATCCATCGTAAAAGACATTGGAAAATAAATGTTGTAATGCTTTGCTGTACCTCAAGCAAACGACGCGATTTCCAATGTTTTTCGTTGAATTTTCTCGCGAAAATCGCGCGATCAATCGAGGCAAAGTGACCCAGAATCCTTTTTTCCCAAATAGATCGGATGCCCGGCACGCATTTTTGTACGGAATGATAATTCCATCGCCGGAAAGAAATAATTTATTTGATTGTTTACCTAGGCCAATTGAATCTCGAACTGCTTCAATCAATTCTCAACTCAAATCCATCGTAAAAGACAGCCAAAAGCCTAAATGTCGTAATGCTTTGCTCTACCTCAAGCAAACGACGCAGTTTCTAATGTTTTTCGTTGAATTTTCTCGGGAAAATCCCTCGATCAATCGAGGCAAAGTGACCCAGAATCCTTTTTTCCCGGACGCGCTCGACAGAGACCATTCGTTCGCGAAGCAAGACTCGGAATCGTCGTTGGTACCGCTGCGCGGTCCTCTTCCGCCCTCGGATCTTCCGGTTCGTCCGCCCGTGACGCCACCCCGACCCTCCAGTCCCATTTACAAGACCGTGCAATTTCGCTGGCCCTCGAGGGAGCCACGACGCAATTCTCCCCTCAGATCGGCGCCACCTTCGCCGTCCAGCAACGAACACGAGACAACCCGATAAGATAAGGGACGTGTAGCATCTAGCTGTTATACGTATATTGTGTACTGCTGTCGCACGTATCGTGCGTCGTCCCTTCGCGAGCCACCAGAATTTCCAGCGAAGCGTGTCCCGATTACCCCGACGTCGGGGTCCTGCAGCGTCCATTGAGAAGCCTTACGTCCTGCCGAATAAGCCTCTTGAATCGGTAAGCGTCGAACCCCCCTGGGCGCTGCGCAAACATTTTCGTCCTCTGCATTCGCAAACGCGCCCTCTGCGCTGCGCCAATTCGTCGCCACTTGGAGCTGCGACAATCAGATCTATGAATATATGACGATGCACGAGACTGTGTAATAATACAGTACTTTGTGTATCTTTATCAGAAAAAGGCCACGTTTCGTCCCTCTGAGAAACGCGATTGACCCTCTACTGTGTAAACTTTTTGTGGCGTTTTTTTGAGTACGTCATTTATCTCACAAATATAAAAAATGAGCAGCAAAGGGAACAAGGGTCACGTAAATCTGACTTGTATGACTCGATTGTAGATTCGTGGGAATAAACGCGGGTCATTCACCAGAAAATTAGTATATTTGCTTCATACGGGCTCTTCTAAGTGGAACAAAATTCCAAGTGGGCTCTTTGCTTTGTTTGCTGCAAAGAGAGCTCGAAGATGTTGGAGAGTGCGGGATGGGAATTCTAACTTTCACCGGCAAAAGGAAAACATCTTGAAATGACTCCCGTTTCCCGTATCCCAGGGGCCGGAGGAGTCACCCCATTCAAAGTCGTTCGTGCAGTAATAATAATGTTTATCGACGTTGCGATTTCTATCGACATTCAAATTAACTTTTGGAAGAACAACAAGGCTACGCATTGCCAGTAAAATCTTGAAACACATAAAAAAAACGTAGCGTCTCTTGAAAAAAAAATTAATTACAACCAACTTTCCTTCCACATTTATTCCCAACCCGGGCACAAAGATCATCAAGTCCAATAATCTCGTTCTCCTGTTTTTGAGCGACTCAATCAAGCCCCACTTTAAAAGCTCTGCCTTTATTTTCGTATCCAGGATTTTCTCGCACGGGTTTTTTTCCCCCATAACCCCCAGTAGTCCCCCGTGCGCAATGAGCGAAAAAAAAAAACACATTCGGCCGTACACCATGAGTAAAATTATATCGCGAGACAGAGAGAGGGGCTCGCAATTCGCGCCCATTCGAGCGTGACTCGAAAGGCAATTAGAGGAAAAGAGGTACTCATTACCCTTTCTCACTCCGCTCGGTTTCTCCATTCGTCCCGCTCTCGGGATTGAGGAAAATAACCGTCCGTGCTGAATATTGATGAGTCCCGGCGAGCAGCGACGAGGACGTCGGACTGAAATGCCATCCACACGCCGGCGTCGTGACGACCGGGAGGATACCAACGCCGGCAGTATTCTCTGTAAGATAATGCTTAGGTCGTTTACGCGAAAGTGGGGTAGATGCGCGCCGGGGGTTGGAGTGAAGTAGATGCGGCGGGGAAGCGGCGGAAGATGGAAGAGAGGCCGGGCGCTTCGAGGGGTCGGCGAGGAAGGCCTGGAACAGCCTCCCGACGAACGATGAGCCTCGTCCTCGGCCTCTTTCTCCATCCCCCCGACGAGCTTCTCTCGCTCTAAGCCCAGTTTTATTTCTCACTCTAAAACGCCATTCAATAGCTCAAGCCGTTCATTCGAGCAAGGCGAGCCAGCGAATTCTCGTCGACGAAGCGACCGTCTCTCGGATCCCAAGATTTTTGTCACTCGATGTACTCTATGCTTTTGCTTTGATGTATCATTCTTTTTAATTGCATTCCTCCTAACAACCCACTTGACACCTGCTCCCCGATGTAATTAAGGGACGCCCAATTGTTAAACGAACCCTCTAAATTCGTCGCGAGGAGTTTTGTGGAGCTGCGATGGAAAGGAAAGGCTCGCTGTAAAATCAGATAAAGCTGCGAGCGAGGACGATAGACTCTGGGCAACATCGACGAGATTTAAGGATGTGGCGCGAAGTGTTCAATTCGCAAAAATACTAGGAAAGTGCGAGAGAATTGCAAACACTTCTCGATGGTCTGAACATTTGAAAAAAATAATGCACACTCAATGTACTGAAACGATTAATTTTGCATAATAATAATTCCAAAATGTTATTAACAAATTGATCAAAAAAATTGTTTTACAAATATTTCGTTGACTCAAGTTTTTTTTGCGCGAAAATGATTCCTTTTGTATAAGTATGAATTTTGTCAGATTTTTATCTTATATTTGAAATTTGTATTTTTTTGTATGAAAAATATGTACAAATTTCAAAGATTAGACAAAAATCTGAAAAAATTCATACATACACAGATAAATAAAGGAATCATTTTCATGCAAAAAAAACTTGGGTCAACGAAACATTCGTTAAACATTTTTTTAAATCAATTTGTTAATAACATTTTGGAATTATTATTAAGCAAAATTAATCTTTTCAGTATCTCTAGTGTGCATGAATTTTTTCAGATTTTCAGACCATCGAGAAGTGTTTGCAGTTCTCTCGCACTTTTCTCGAATTTATGCGAATTGAATACTTCGCGCTCCTCCATCCTTAATTGGCGAGATTCAGGGGGTTCGATTAATTACATCCAAGTAAATCTACGGCTTTGACAACTCCACCTTGTTGTCTTGTATTCCGCTGTGAACCCGGCAATCCTGGAAGGAATCCCGTCCCGAGTTTGTAACATAGACATAAATCCCGCATTGTCAGCCTGCGCCACGAACCTCCACCGCATTAATCACCCCGGCACGTAACAAAATTCCAACACATCTCTTGACGAAGACAGCGGGAAACGCGCGAGTTCGCATGACGAATGTCTGTTTATTCCCAATGCAGCAAGCCAACGCCCAACAAGGACTCGGACGTGAGGCAGAGAAAGTGAGTCGTCGTCGATGACGATTGAACGAAGGACGGGGTGCGAGATGCCGCGGTGGTGTGATGGGAGCAGCAGCAGCAGCAGCGTCTAACAACACGCAGAGCAGAATCCATAATCTGCCGAGTTTACATTCTAAAAATGGGGACCGACGTCGCGTCGAAGCCGAAGCAGTCGTCGCGTTGCTTGCCGCCGACCGTTTGCCCGTAGGCTTCTCATCGTCGTCACGCGAAAAACTCGACGAGGGGTCGGCCATTCACACACAACTCGCCCCGATAGGCCGAGCCGACACCGAGTTACACTTAAGAAAATAAAACAGAAAAAAAAACAAACAAAAAAAAATCACAAAAAAATGGTTAAAAAAGTTGAAGAAGGCCGATTAAAAGATGTGGAAGAAGCGGAAGTGTCCCTTGAGCGGATGAAGCGGGGCGTGCCTCGATTGCGGGTCATTAGCTCCGGCGCCGGGGTAACAACAACAAAAAAAATTCATCGGACGAGGGAACGAGAAGAGCCCCCGCTCGACACACGAGAGGTGTCTTTCTTTCTGCATTGCCCGCGTCCCGGTTCGATGCTCGCCCGAGATACGATCCTCAGGAAGGTTTCCCGACGATAGACGAAGACATAGATATGCGTGCGCGTATGTGACGCTCTTGTCGTTATTAAGTAATACCGTCATCGATATCTATAAACTACTACCATCGCTAATACTGCTGTCACCATAATAATTATCATTATTACTACTATTATTACGAATTACTACGAAATAACTATTATTAATATCACTGTTATTATTATTATGACTACTATTATTATTACGATTATTATTACTATTATTATTATGATTACGATTATTATTATTATTATTATTATTATTATTATTATTATTATTATTACGGCCCCCGTTATTATTACCATTATTATGATTATTCTAATTATTATTAATATTAATATTATCATTGACCACTCATTGCCGTTACAATTATTAATCACGATAACGACGATTATTGATGAAAATAAGAAATTCGATAAAAACTACAGAACAGGATAATAGCAGCGCGGATTTTCTCGTATAATAACGTAGCGTAAGAAGGTTTTTTGTCGTGTTCCGGACACGTGCGGCGAACGATCGCGGCTCTGTCGCCGGATCATCCGGGGACGAACGAAGGAGCCGCGTGAAATATTTACCAACGCCTATGGCCTTACTCGTAGTGCCTCATTACGATCGCGATCCAATCAAATGAAACCGAGAGAAAAACCGGCACGAACGCTCGCGAACCTCGCTGTACAGCGAAAACGACGCCCCGACGGCGGGGCGGCGGCGGCCGCGCGCAATTAATTTAACGGATACTCTTCGTCCCCGATGACACCGGTGACTCCGCGTGAATGAAAAAAAAAGAAAAAAAAAATTACGTCGTCATCGTCGGGGGGCAACGCCCGGCGATTCGTCAGCCTTTTCTATCTCGAGATTCCGGCACGGACGGATCGTCCCGTGGTTTAATATTATTATGTACTATACTTAAAAGAGGGAGAAGAAAAAGGCGGTAGGGAGAAGAAGAAAAAAATCGAAGGCGCATTCGTAAGCTATCACGTTATGAAATTATAGCTAAGATAGCACCTAGTTCGTTACGGAACGAGAGAACGAGGGAGTCGAGGAAGAGCGCGAGGCGAGCGCAGGATCAGCGAAGAAAAGCAGAAAAAAAAACGGAGCAACAATTTTACGATTAAGAAATTAAGCAAATGAAAAAAAAAATACTATACTAGTAGTACGAGTATGATCGCGTGCGTGAGACAACGATCGAGTGCTCGAAGTATACATAGCATTGTGGTGTCTATGAATAAGGCTGTTTGCGCTGCCACAATTTAATCGATTATTCGTAACGAGAACACAATTAATTCAGTATATAATGAGAGACAAGTGGGAATCAGAAACGACGGAAGACACGGGATGCATGTAAATGTTAGAAAAACGATGCGGTGAAGACACGACTGGCGCACAGACCGACCGACTGATTGACGATACGTACGCGAAAAAAATACCGAATGACCGTTAGAGAAGTTTGCAATTTCATTGAACTTATTGATAGAGCAACGATGGGCGATGTTGTTTGGCGTTCGGGAACCTTACATACCCGCTAACTCACACAAAGACATGAAGCATGAGAACATACACAACACACACTCACATTTGCATATATGTATAATATATATGTAACTGAAGACACACACACACAGAGATCTAGGTTTAATGAGCGTTTTGAGCGTTGATGATCTATTGGTGACGATAGTGGAGAAATTCTCTGAAAAGCCCGCATGCCTTCAAGATCGGTACTTAAGAATAAACGATATTGACACGTTGATGAGTTTGTTTCTCGAGAGCCCGCCTTCTGTTCCTGCAAACCTTTCTCTCCTCGCCGATTTTTTAGACTGATGAAATAAGAAGATTGGCACAGGCAATCAAGACGTTCATGAGGACGATACCCTTAGACTGGTATTAAGGATACATCGCACGGAGATTACCAGCCAAACGCTCGAGTCCGTCGGATTTTCGGTACTTCGTGGGAAAGGAAAAATCTGGACGATATCAATGCCATTAAATGTACCAATTGGATACTTTTTTTTAAATCTTAACTTGCTCCGATTTGGATTTCATGCAGTATCGGAGGTTTCTGTGTCGCAAAAAATCGTACGCGAAACTTAAATTAAAGAAAACAAAAAAAAAAAAAATTCACAAGAAAATGTAGAATGCTGAATCGTACCTTTGCAGCCTTCTCGAGGCAAACTTTGGGGTTGCAAATACATTTACTATATGTCACCATAACAAAGATTTTTTTATCAGTTGAGACAGTAAATTCAGTTTAGACTTTAAACTCGAATTCCGGAATCCGAGAAACCGTTTTAGCCTCCATGTTCTAAAAAAAAATCAATATATTATCATCTTTGTACTTTTTAACCCGCTGTTTCATCTCAGCCGTTTTGAATTACAAATTTTTATGTCAAACTCGGATTCGGCGACCCAAAAGCCTCCTTGGTACACATTTACAGCGAAAATGAAAAAATAAACATTTCATCCCAATTTGGGCACTTTCAGTCAAATTCTCTGTGCCCACGAAGGGCTTCATAATGTTATACCACGATACAAGCGCGGTAAAACTTTTTCTGACGAGCGTGAGTTTGCGGCACGAGCCAAAGGCGAGTATTACAATCACACGAGTTAAGGAAAAGTTTTTCCAACGAGTATCGCACCAAATTTTACTTCACAAAAAGGACACAATCTTCGCGATTGAAGACTCTTTTCCTGTAAAATAATTTCGTTGATTCTTCTGCAAAAAAAAAAACAAAACAAAATCATCTGCAATCGGAAATGCCTAAAACTGAAAAAATGCGTGTGATGAATTTTTTAAATTTAATCTCATTATTATTATTGAAAACCAATGCTCTTGGTATCCTCAATTTTGGGGCTCCCTTAAATCACCGCAAATCCGTTGGCACGAGATCCTCAGCGTGATTCACGTCAGCGTGTTACCCAAGCTCGAAAATCAATTGTCCGCGCATGGGAAAGAAAAATCGTGGTGCGCGCTCACCGTCGGAAGTGCCCACGTTTCGCGAAAATCGCCGCTCAAGAGTAAACGATACTGACACGTTGACGAGGGTTTTCTCAACGTCCACAGCTTCCAGCCGGAACGTCCAGCGGATAGCCCGCGTCCTCACGTGTTCATTACCTCCTCGGGGGAAATTCACGTCACTCATTTCGTCCTTCACTCACCAGCATCGGATGTCTGCACTCGCTACCAGAGCAGAAAAAATCTTCAGCAGCCGCAATCGTTCGTTGAACCGGCCAACGTCGAGCGGGTCGCAGCGATAAGAAAAAATAAAATAAAATTGGCTGAATCGTGGGTTCAAACGGAGTCGTAAAAAAAATGTACAAACATTTTTATTTCATTGCATTTCCGTGCTCGACGAGTCTACGGCGCCTCTCGGCGCGATATAATCCTCGTCGGAGGTGCGAGAAGCGCCTCTCGCGTTTCTCGCGCCGGTAATACGTATTGTCGTCGCTGTTCTCTCCTTCGTACACACTCACGACTCGTGAACGTTCGAGTCCTCTTCTTATCTACATATAAAAAAAACACCAACGACGAGTTATCGCACTATAATAAAAAGGTAACTTACATAAATAGCACTTTACGCGAACAACAATAATCGATATCTTAGAGTATAACGTGGTAGGTACTTGGTACGGGTGTTGGCGAAGAGCGTGTGAGAGACGAGCGAACGCCTGGCAGCTATTTCTTTCGCAATAATAATATACACGACATGACGTTGCAGTTTCAATCGTTGCGATGCAACGAAATTAAAAACAAAATATTAATTCCATAAAAATGTTAATAACTCACCTCCATTGGGGGATGAAATCATTTTGTTTTATCATGCTTTTAGTAACGCTTTTTATAGCGTTATAATAATTTTTATAAAAATAATAATTATTTTATATATAAATATAATATAATAATAACAAATAATAATAATAATAATTATTATTATTAATAGTAATAATTATATATTATATTATTATTATTATATAAATATTTAATTATATATTTACATATTTTATTATTATTATTATGAATACTAATAATTATATGTATAATCATAATTTGGGTTCGTTAATATTTTGTTGTTTTTAATTTCGTGGCATCGCAACGATGCAAACTTCAACGTCATTGCACGACCTGCGCTTAAACGGTCGCGTGTCCTCGAGCCTCGCGTAGAAAAGAAGATAAAAAAAAGCATGTGATAGTCTCTTTGGTGGTGAGCGCGGGTCGCGCGACTTGATTCGCTGTGAAAAATATATAAATATTTGTGTACATATATATATATTAAAATTCATTTACAGAAAGCCTGTGGTAAGTCGATTGCAATTCGTTCGGGGTTTCCGGCGCGAGGACTCGCGACCCGAAGCCTTCGCTCCCTCTCTTCCTATGTATAATAATATAATAATGAATCACGCTCACACTGATCGATCGCCACGATTACTTTTTCCTCGTATCTCTTCCTTATTTACAACTAACGAGTAGCTAACGATCGTCGATACGAGCGGCTACGTGGTCTATGCCTTTTGTGTTTGGTAATTAATGAGCGACCCGACGAGTCTCATCGCGGAAACGCGGCGGCGTCTCAGCGCCAATAATTATTTCATTATTTCCTGCCCGTTCTTTTTTTCCGTGATCGTCGCACGCTTCGTCGGAGCTTCTAAACGTATAATTAAAAAATAACGATACAACATCCCGACGAGCCTTTTAGCACCGTTTTTCTTTCCCTCGCGAGGCTCCCGAAGATCCAACGTTCATCCCGTTGCTGGCAATCCGTCGATTTTTCCAAACGCAATTTTCCACGACGACGACGACGAGATCGACGGAGCCTCCAGATGATCGGCACTTTGATTCCGGGACAGCGAGATTCAACCACCGTCACGACAGAAGACAAATATTAATTAAAATGTTCCCTCGTTATTTACACTCTCGTCGCAAATTCGCCCTTTACAATCTACACATATCCATCGCACGCGTTTCCGACAAATGAAACACACACCATCTCCTCATACATAAATATTCGAAGATATGTATAAAGGACGTGTGATACAAAAATTCGCGGCGTACAGTTTACTCTCCATGTCGCGGATTCTTCGCCTCGCATTTTTAACGCATTTTTCTCACACGTTTAGTTTCAGACGTCCGTCAGGCTCGCCGCGAGGAAGACCATCCAGTTTCACGACGACCGTCGAAGACGTTCTTCGAGTTCCATCTTTTCTTCTTTTTTGTGTATTATTATTTTTTTTTCTTGGTCTCGATTGACACTCGAACGTCTGTGAGCCACGACGATAAAGAACGTGTGATAAAAAAATCCTCGGCGTAAAGTTTACTCTCCCTGTCGTGGATTCTTCGCCTCGCATTTTTAACGCATGTTTTTCTCACACGTTTAATTTCAGACGTACGTCAGGCTCGCCGCGAGGAAAACCATCCAGTTTCACGACGACCGTCGAAGACGTCCTGCGAATCTCGCGGATCCTCGAGTTTTATTTTTTTTTTCTTCTTTTTTGTGTATTATTTTTTTTTTTTCTCGTTCTCGATTGATATTTGAACGTCCGTGAGCCACGAGGCGAGTTTTCGACTCCTATTTGGGCTTCTGATTGCCGTAGTCGACGTAAACGCGAACGACTTCGCCGCTGTATTTTCGCTGACTGGGCATGAAGTAGAAATCGGGCTGCTGGGAGTTGCCCGACTGGCCGCCCGTGCCAGAGCCGCCCGGTGACTTGAATCGATTGTTCCGACGATCCTGGGTGTAATAACTGGGCTGCGGGGGTGGCGGCGGCTGCCGCGAGCCCGGCGCACGTGGCAGGCTGTACGTCGCCCGGGGCGACGTCATCTGATGACCCTGATGACCGTTCCCGTTGTGCTGATGCTGGTGCAACCTGTGCGACTCCGCGGGGCTGGTCGAGAGGGCCGCGGCCGCCGCACCTGCCGACGAACGCGACACCGCGCCGTTGTCAGTCACGTCCCTCGAACGCGGCAGACTCGAGACCGGCGGTGGTGGCGCCTTCTCCTCAGTCTCGAAGGCCTCGAACGCGAAATTCGTGTTCGCACCGGAGGAATAGTCGCGCCACGCGTTGTTCGCTATTAGTCTCTCCTGCTGCAATTGAAAAAAAAACATGCATCAATTTTTTATACCAAGGGAACTAAGCTAAGTTCGCTATTAGTTTCTCCTGCTGCAAGTGAAAACAAAATGCATCAATTTTTTATACCAAGGGAACTAAGCTGAGTTCGCTATTAGTTTCTCCTGCTGCAATTGAAAAAAATTCAATTTTTAGACGACGGAAACGAAACTGAGAATCCCGAGTTGAATACGAGGCATTTCAGATCTAGCGAATGACTTGTAAATATTTTGATATTTGACACCAGGTTTTTGTACATTTTTTCCGATTTTTGAGCCGAGTGCAATTTTTTATTTTATGATTTTTTTATGTCACGGAATAAGACGTTGCAGAAAAAATTGTACAGCAGTTTTTTTTTTCAGAATTATACACTCAGAGAAATAGTGTAAGTTCTGATAACTATAAAGTGACAACTATCAAATTTTCGTTCATGCTATTATTTTTATAGTTCACGGTAATTAATTAATAATTATGATAACTGCGTCATCGTTACCATAACTAGAAAAATAGTTGCCGTGAAACATAAAAATAACAAATAATTCGTATAAAAAATAATTGTCACTTTATAGTTGCCAATACTACATTTTTCTCTCAGTGTTGCAAATCACGTGAAATATTGACTTCCAATCAAACACCTCATACACATTTAGCAGCACCAAAATTGGTCTAGGCCCCAAGCTTACATTTAAACCTAAGATTTTATAAACTAGTAAAAAAATGTATGCAATTTCTTATGAATTATCAGTGTTACGTTTCTAGTAACGAGCGAGGTACAGAGTGCAATCGGTCGAGCGAAATCGAAGTTAGAATGCGACAGAAGTGAAGTCTGTGAGTAGAACTTGAATTGTCAAGCAACAGGGAATCGTTGGACAGGAAAAAGCAGAGGGATGAACTGTTAGATGCTGGACGAGTACCTCGGAAAAAACTCGAGCAACCATTCGGGCAGTAGATTTTCTCTAACGAAGAGAGGGAAGTCGCGACGGCTACCAATTGGGGGAGGGTCGATGCATATTTGGCGGGAGATGTTGATGATGAGGTCGGTGATGCTGCAGCTGAGGTTGATACTGTTGCTGCTGCTGCTGCTGAAATTGCTGCTGCTGCTGCTGCTGCTGCGCCTGTGGCTGTTGCTGATGATGATGGTGGTTGTGATGATTATGGTGATTTTGATGATCGTTTTGACGATGATACCGCGTCGCGTTCGTGCGATGAATCGGGTTGGCCGAGGCGGGAGAAGATACCAAAGGCAGCGAGTATACCCTCTATACGCATCACACATCATTGGGCAGTAGTCGAGGAGAGGCGCGCGGGTCATGCAACACAAGCAAAGCAATAAAAGGTAGTTTTGCGTTTGGTCTCACACACAAAAATCGTATCTTTCTACAGCTCGAATTGTCTTCGTTAGTTTCCGTCGAGATCAGAGATTCTTGACGACTGTGTTACTCGGGTTGGGTGATACGGAGAAAACAAAAGAGTTGGGCGAACTCAAAAAGTGGTTGCACGGACTCACTTTTCGTCAATCCATATAACGACTCGTTTGTAAATTAAGACAACCCACTTATTCGTTGTCTTAACTCACAAAATGCACCCTGAGAAATCATTCTGATGGGGTCTATTTGAAACAAAATAAAATTTATTTGAACGATATAAAAATTTATTTCAATGAAATAAATTTTAATTGGTCCAAATAAAATTTATTACATTCAAATAAAATTTTCTGATGGGATCTATTCGAAACAAATAAAATTTATTTGAACAAAATAAACATTTATTCGAATGAAATAAATGTTGTTTGGATCAAATCAAATAAAATTGATTTAATTCAAATCCATGTTTATTACAGTCGAATACATTTTATTTGTTTCGAATAGATCCCATCAGAACGATTTCTCTGGGTGTGGTTACAGGCACGAAGTGAATCGTTCTAGCAACTCATTTTTAGCTAACTCATAACAGGGGAGTTGTCCCAACTAGCCGTTTTTCTCCGTGCATCCCCGCTGCGGGAATCTCAGAGAATAGAAAGATTTTTCATGGGTCTCATGTTGCCGGACCGACGTAGGATTTCACTTGGGCGGGAACCGAGTTTTTTTCCAAGAGAGCCTGTGGTCTCATTCGCCAAGGAAAACAAAACGAGACTGCGGAATGTGGGATGAGTGCGGATGCGGATGCGAATTAAAACACACACAGACGAACAGAACGGAGAGTTAAGTGAGAATAAGAATGAGAGAGACAGAGTAGTTGCAGAAGAGTGGAAAGTGTAGAAATGGGAAATAAAACGTTTATCGGAAAATATCTCGTACGATTGCACTACCGGTCCTCGATCGACGCTTCGATTAATGAATGTTATTCTAGGATAATTAAGTAACGGAAAAAAGTTAGCCCTTTACCTTGGTCGTTCGCTTTCTCGTGGCTCTGTAGACCGTGCAAGTCGCCTGCAGCAGAGCCAAAGCCACCAGGGCGGCAACGCAACCGATCACAATGTACAGTTTTGTCGAACCAAACAGCAGATCCATGGAATTCGGTCCGCTTCCATCGTCCTCGGTGATCGTTATATCGTTCGCTGTTAACAAAAGCAAACAAGTATTTTAATTTTTTTAATTAAAGATCAATTATTTAACTGTTTTAATTACTTGTAACCATCCTATTACTCGGCTACTCGCTCTACGTATTTGTATATTTTATTTGATTTATTTTATTTTATTTTTTAAATTTTATTGTATATTCTAAGCAAATGATATTCTTGTAATATTCACCGGGAAAAGCAGATATAATAACATCGGGACTATTTTAAATATAGTGAAAATTGGTAAAACTTCTTATACTACAGAGAGAAAAATAGTGAGTTGCCAAGGTTCACTTGGGCGTCCCAAAAATAAAAGTACCTACCAGGACGAGCCAACCAATTTGTGGAGTCAATCAACTCCTAAACTAATATTTACCACTGCAATAATTTTAAAAACACCTCATGAGAATCTCTTGGTATCCCTGTACGAAATAACCAAACGCTGTCCAAAAAATCTGTTCTTCCCAGTGTACAATTAATATCAATTTCTGTACGAATGAAATATATAAAATAAAGCGCGAGAAGAAGGTAATGCGATGGTTACGACGCCGACGTCAATTGGTTCTCACATAGTGGAGCTCTGACAACGAGATACTGCGGGTCGACAGTCAACGATCCAACCCTTCCGGTGAGAAGGGCTTCCTTCAAAGCGGCCTCGGCGCCCGCGACGGTGTCGGCTGGCCGCAGGGCCCGTCCCTTCACCTCGTTCTTGTCCAATATCAAATTCATTCTGGCGATAACTCCGTCGTTGCCGGTCTTCTCCAACTCGTTCAACTTGACGCCGGAGTAACCCGGCAGCTTCGCCAACGTCGGCCCGAAATTTTCGGCGATGCGATTGGCTATTATCGTGAAATCCGGAGTGTCGGCTGTCGGAGCCTGGAAACCGTCGCCCAGGTTCACCAGTTTCACCTCGATGTCGTAGTAAAGTCTGGCCGGTGACGGCGTGACTGGAGCGTCTTCGTCCTCCTCTGAAAAATTAGAATATTGAAGGGGATGATTATCAACGCTTGTCGATGGGGGGGGGGGGGGGGGGCAAAATAGCTAATGACCAAAATAGCGAATGGCTAAAATAGAAAATTTCAAAAAATTAATGATCTGAATCTGGAATGGCCATCATTATGAAAGTCGCTATTTCAGCCATTCGCTATTTTGACTTCATTTCAATAAAGATGTGGGTCAAAATAGTGAATGATGAAAATAGCGAATGGCTAAAATAGCGAATTTCATAATGATGGCCATTCTAGATTCAGACCATTTATTATTTTGTTATTTGCTCTTTTAGCCATTCGCTATTTTGATTCCATTTAAAAAAAAATGTGGGTCAATATAGTGAATGATGAAAATATGGAATGGCTGAAATAGCGAATTTCATAATGATGTCCATTCTAGATTCAGACCATTCATTTTTTTAAATCTACCCTTTTAGCCATTCGCTATTTTGGGCATTAGCTATTTTAACAATATTTTGTCGATCAACGACGTTGCAAATAGAATGCTGAACGAATTTCGCACCTTCATCACCGCAGGACTTGATGCAGATCCTCTCGGACGACACTATGGGCGTCGCTGCGTGTTTCCTTATTTTCTTGTTGACCGGATTGAACTCGCCTCCCTTCACAGGGAACATCATGTAGAGGCAACGATCGTCGGTGAACGAGAGGTCCCGATTGTCTTTGGTGACGCGTTTCCTGGAGAATCTGAGGGTCGTCGTGCCATCCTCGATCTTGCCGCTCTCGTCGTAGATGTCCTGCGATGGATCCAATAACGGCGAGTTGTAGCCACTCATCCAGGTGTCCATGACGAAGGCTCGACCGTTGTTCTTGTCCACCCAACCGAGAACCGCGTCTGTTTGCGTCTGTGGAAATAATCGTGGCAATTATAATTTTTATCATCGATGAAGCTGCATCTATACATGTCTATGTATAATAAGCGTTTGCCGCATGCATAATCGTGAATTAATGCGCGGCTTGCCATTTTCTCGTTATCGGAGAATCCCACGCCGGTCCAGGCTGTTGTGTTCTTCGAGATGATCGTGAAGGACATCTGGTCCTGAGAAGAGAATTATAATGGTGATTACGGCTGAGTCTTCGACTCAGGCAACGTTTTGCCCGATTACCGCGGCGTAAACGCGCCGCGACGGCGGCGGCTGAGCTTCGATTTGCGCTCGGTTCGCGAATGAAAGTTTGCCCGCAGGTGAATTGCGCGGCGCGCAATCGAGCGAGGAGAAAGCGAGAGAACGGTTGGGCATTTTACCTTCTTCGTCTTGTAGGTCCACTTGATGTAGTACTCGCAGGTACCGTTTTCCGTCGAGCAGTGCCGCGGATGTCTCCACTCGCCGCCGCATCCGCCACCCTCGAGAATCGTGTGACCGCCGTACTCCTCCTTGTTCTTCTCATCTGCAATCGATTTGCCGGTTAATTTCTTCCTGACTCGGCCGAGACGGAGCTGCAGCCGTCGCTGCACTTTCGAACTCGTTTTTTTTTTTTTGGTCATTTGGGTTGGTGATAATGTGATGTTCGTTTAGAAGGATGATAAGTTAATTTTTTATATAAAAAAACGCGTTAGTGAGGAAAGAAATACGTCATGTGTAAAAAAATAGTTCTGCACAGATTGTTTTAGAAATCACCACTTTCTCTAGTAGTTTGGTTTTCCTCCAATTGTTTAAGAAATATTTTTGGGGTTTACACTTTTTTGTAGTTTTAATAAAATAGTAATTTATTTTTTTGACAATACGTTAGAATATTCGTAAAATATTATTAATTTCAATATGTTAATCAAATAAATAAATTGAGTTAGAAAATATTTCTGAACAGATTGATTTAGAAATAACCAATTTCTCCAATACTTTGATTTTACTCCAATTCTCGAAGGAGTTTTTTGTGGTGTAAACTTTTATGTGTTTCCAATAAAAAATTGATTTATTTTCTCAACAGTACGTTAGAATATTCGTAAAATATTATTAATCTCAATATGTTAACCAAACAAATAAATGTGCCACAAAATATTTCTGCTCAGATTGCTTTAGAAATAATCAGTTTCTCCAGTACTTTGATTTCACTCCAATTCTCCAAGGAATTTTTTGTGATAAAAAACGTTTGATCGATAAACAAAAATCTGAATCAAATATTAATTCATTTTATCAGCAACTCGTTACAATATTTGAAAAATATTAATAATATGAATATGTTAATCGAATAAATAATGATTTGAATCTGTAGGAATGTAAAATTTCGACTCTGGTCCAAGCAAAGAAACAAAAAGTTCCGGCGTGAATTTTTATCCTGGCTTACCGAAGAAATTGAAGGAAGCGACTCCTCTCTGCGACTTGTGCCCGTGATATTTCAGCTCGTCGACCTTGTAAAAATCTTTCACGCCGACTTTGCTCTTCTCGACGCCGCTCGGCGGTTCGTGGACGTATTTCCCCGGCTCCTGTCCCTTCGCCCAGATCACCTGCATGTCGCCGTCCATGATCTCGTGATCGGTCAGCTCGTTCGTCTCGAGTTTCTTCCTGAAGACGATCGTCGTCACGCCGTCCTTCTCGAAGCCCATCGCGGCGGTGAGGCTGTCCTTTCCGCCCCAGAACGAGTCGACCCGGGGGGTCGAGCGATCCCTGGTGTAATAGTCGCCAATTCTGTGAATGTTGCCCCTCGCCATCCCGATCACCATGTCCGTGCAGTCCATGGGGTTGAAGTCGTGCTTGGGCGTATATTTGTGAACTTCCGGTCTCACGGGTGCTAGATTGACGATTTTTTTTTTCCAAATCGTCGCAAAGTTGTTTTTTTTTTAATTTTTTAAAAAGAAAAACAGAATTAAAATTTCGCCAATCGTTTGGACGACGAAAAATAAAATATTCGCCTGCGTTAATGGATTAAAAGAATGAGGTGCTCGGTGTATAATAAATATGTTCGACATATGTGTTAATGCTTGTCGTATATGGAGGAGAAATGGAGCGTTTTTGCGCTGATTTGTTGTCGGTGCGATGACGACGTTGGTGTATGAACTACTTTCGTGTGTTACAGTTATGACGTTTATGGTGGGCGAGTAAATTGTACACGATCTATGATACACTACGCAGCTCCACGACGATGCTAATGGTTCGTGAAGATGCATGACAGAATTGTAATGTTACAACTACGACAGTACGGCATAACTGCATAGTATTCTCTACCAACTACTTTCTGCTACTGATTGTCATGCACTTTCTAATGAAGAACGTCCCAGCGGACACTCCGCGTTGCACCTTTTCTCTCTACTTCTTTTTCTTTTATTAAATTGTTACCTTTCGTAGCTCCCGACTTGGTGCTAGGCTCTGCTTCCCCGTTTGCGTGGTTGGAAGAAGGTTCCGGTTCAGACTTTGGCTCGGGCTCGGATTTTGGTTCGGGTTCGGAGTGCGGCTCGGGTTCGGATTTTGGTTCAGGTTCGGAGTGCGGCTCAGGTTCGGATTTTGGTTCAGGTTCGGAGTGCGGCTCAGGTTCTGATTTAGGTTCAGGTTCGGATTTTGGTTCAGGTTCTGATTTAGGTTCAGGTTCTGACTTTGGTTCAGGTTCTAATTTTGGTTCAGGTTCTGATTTTGGTTCAGGTTCTGATTTAGGTTCAGGTTCTGATTTAGGTTCAGGTTCTGATTTTGGTTCAGGTTCGGAGTGCGGTTCAGGTTCTGATTGAGGCTCAGGTTCTGATTTTGGTTCAGGTTCTGATTTTGGTTCAGGTTCTGATTTTGGTTCGGGTTCTGATTTTGGTTCGGGTTCTGATTTTGGTTCGGGTTCTGATTTTGGTTCAGGTTCGGATTTTGGTTCAGGTTCGGATTTTGGTTCGGGTTCGGATTTCGGTTCGGGTTCGGATTTCGGTTCGGGTTCGGATTTCGGCTCGGGTTCGGATTTCGGTCCATTAGTGAGACGTTCGGATTTGGGCTCGGGTTCGGATTTTGGCTCAGGCTCGGAACTTGGTTCCGGCTCTGATTTTGGCTCAGGCTCGCTGGTGGGCTCTCCTGTGCAACAAAGCAACGACGACATGCAACTATTTTTAAACCAACACCTTGTGCGTTTTACCAGGGCTCTTAATTAATTATTCCACTGCTTGAGTACAGAGCTCTCTGAGGGCGGGCAACTTGAATTTAATATGTCATCTTTACCTCGGGTATACGAGACAATTAAGCGAGCGGGTCCTCAACGGCGTGGGAAAAAAAACGGGGCAAGTACGCAGCTATTGCCAAATTATTGTACACTACTTCCTTATGGAGGGGACACCAAGGTTCGTTACTATTTTACATTACTTAAAATCAATTTCTACATATTTATATAATTATCAACACGGAGAGAGAGGTTTAGTTTGGGGCAACGAATCGTTTGTCAATTTAGTAACAAAACCAACTTTTTTTTACTACGTTGAACTTTTCGTTTTTGCTAGGCTGACTTTTTTTTTCTCTATATTAATCAATTTGTTTACCAGATCACCAAATATTTTCGATGGAATAAGAAACTCTTTTGACAGACCAGCAAAAAATATTGGCTGTCACTATCGATTGACAAATGATTTCTCTCCGTGAATAATAAATTAATCTTAATAAATTAATAATATTAATCTACGGAATCTACTGTACAAAAATGCACCTTCGAATCGCTCCTATCAATCTTCACGCGTAATCTCGAGGTCGCGGAGCGACGGAATAATCGAATACCGGGGGAAAACGTGGAGAGAATCGCAACGAGTGGGTGGTTTATGGCGAGGAGACGTTCGCTGTCGCGGCTAACGATGCGCGGCGGCGATTAATTAAAATAGTTCAATTAAAACGGCGTCTATGAAAAAAAACCGACACGGGAGGAGATCAAGAAAATAGCGAAATAATGTTGCACGCGTGTGCGAAACGTTGCAATTCGCGCACGTAAATTTTTCTCAATTTCCACGTCGACGACTCGCGTCGATGAAAACTCGCCTTAAGGGATGCGGAGATACGGACAAAGCGCAATTACGCTATAAGAAACTATTCAGGAATTCTCAAACGACTCGGGCACGAGGTAAAGTCATTGCCTGTCTTTTTCCAACGCGCTCGTCGTTCTCTTCCAGTCTCCGGCTGGTACGCTGCACTCGGAATAATAACGCTGTAACTCAGCCGACAAGTGAGTGCGGCCGGTGAGAGGGAATCTCGCGAATGTACAGACATGAACAAAAACGAATCCGTCTACCGTCTCTACGTATGATGCATCTACTGCGATTTTACCGAAGAATTTATTGCAGCATGATAATAATAATAACAGGCTCGAATAAGTTTGCGGCGTTTCTTGTTGAAAAATATTCATTATGATGCTTATGTCATTTTGAACGCCTGATACTTTTTTTTGCATTGGATACAATTTAACGTTTTATTTTCAGTTGTTAATTATTGCTTGATTTTCGATGATATTTGATATTTGATTTTTAATACTTTGCTTTAATACTGCGATTTTACTTAAGAATTTACAGCAGCATGATAATAATAACTGTCTCGAACAAGTTTGGAGCGTCTCTTGTTTTAAAAACGCATTCTGATACTTTTTCTACATTGAATACAATTTAATGTTTTATTTTCGATTGTGAATATTCGTATAGTTTTCGTTGATATTTGGTATTTAATTTTTAATACTTTGCATAGGTACGACAGCGGTCGGTTCGTCAAGTCTGATGCATCTACTGCGATTTTTCTTCAGAATTTCGTGCAGCATGATAATAATAACAGTCTCGAACAAGTTTGGAGCGTTTCTTGTTTTAAAAAAGAATTCTATTGCTTTTGTCATTTTTAACGCCTGATAACTTTTTTTTGCATTGAATGCAATTTAACGTTTTATTTCCAATTGTTAATTCTTGTTTAAATTCGTTAATTTTTAATACTTTGCGCAGGTACGACAGCGATCGTTTCGTCAGCTACGAAATTCGGCGCACACCGAGACGGACGATTGGCCTACACCATATCCCAAAAAATAAATATCTTGTACGTGTTTCTCTCGCAGCAACTCTACAGCCATCTATAGACATTTTTTTTACACCCGCGAACCACGTGGAAGTTAACGCGCAAGGAGTGAGGAGATGGTTGATAAACTTACCTGTGGGTTTCGGTGCCGCTGGCTCGGGTGCCCTTCTCTTGCGACCTGCTTGCACACGGAGACACGTAAGTTAATTATTTCGTACTTCAGAGATACCTTTTCGAGTGAAATATTTAAATGGATTTATCATTGTACTGCGAACGACCATCCTGAGAAAAACACTCGTGAAACAAGCTGAAAGCATAATTATAGTGTGGCCGAAGAGCAATTTCGCTTTCAGCCTGTTGCAAGACATTTCTTCCCTAGGTGTCCGATAGATACTTGTTTATTTATGTGGCACTAGGAACGATAATTTCACATATAACAAATGCCCTCGTTCACTATCATATTTTGGAGCACACTCAAATTCTCCAATTCCGGAAACTAACCTTAACTAATGTTTTACCAAAACAATTAACGTCGCTCCAAAAATGTCAACACTGAGAAATGTGTCTGTTAATTGTTAAAAAATAATTTGCTAATATGTCGAAATAAAAATGTATTCATTATTACCAGATAAAGATGAGCCGAATCAGATTCAATTGACTCAAAACAAATGTTAATGAATTCGGTAACAATTTCAAAACATAACTTGCAACACAACTCAAAATTGGTGATAATAGATAAATATTTATCATCACTAAATATCTAACAAATAATGTGTCAACAGTTAACGAACTCTTTCCTCAATATTAACAATCCAGTTTGACTAGTGTGAAGCTTTCCAGCCTCCTCAAATCTCATGCAACAATCAAAACTGTGCAGTACACAAAAAATGTGTTTCCTAACGATTAACAAATTATTCATTAAATACGTAAAAACAAATATGTATTCATTATTACCAAATATAAATTGAGCCGAATCAGATTTAATTAACCCAAATCAAATGTCAATAAATGCGTTAACAATTTAAATATGACTTGTAACACAACTAAAAATTGGTAATAATAGATAAATACTTATCATCGCTAAATATCTAACAAATAATGTGTCAATAATTAACAAACTCTTTCCTCAATGTGAACAATTCAGCTTTGGCTACTGTGAAGCTTTCCAGCCTCCCCAAATCTCATGTGGCAATCAGAACTGTGAGGTACACGAAAGAAATTTGTATTAACGCGTCACCTTGCTTGGTGCTGACTTGATAGGTGACGCTGGTTTGAACGGTGACGTCGGTATCCGGACGTCGAGTGATCGAGGAATCCAGATCCGGCTTCGCCGAGCGTCTCTTGGCTCCGGATGATCTGAACGGCTCCGAGTTGGGTTCGGGCTCGGCCGAACCTTCGGGTTCGGGTTCGGGACTCGCTTCTCCGGTGTGTTTATTCTTCGATGAGTGTCGGGACGTCGGCTCGGGCGCCGAACCCGACGCTTCGGGCTCCGGCTCCGGCGCTGGATCTTTGGCTCCGGTGCGTCTGGACGAAGTCACTTCCGGTGTTGGCTCGGACTTTGGCTCGGGCCTCGGGAGCGGCTCGCCGTCCGTGCGATCCTGAATGTCGGGGAAGGCGCGACAGGCCGGTGTCAAACTCGTCGGACGCCAACCCACGCCTACCCACGACGTTCCATTCACGACCATAATGCCTTCCAGCTCCCTCGTGTCCCGCAGAATTCGCCAGTAGAACGAGAAGTCGTCGGAGAAACGTTTCATCGTGTAGCCGTCGAAATCAATTTCCATGGTCTTCACGGCGGATCCTGCAAGGAAGATTGAGTTAGGAAGTATTCTTGGTATTTGTCACTGCGTCAAATTTCTTGAGGCTCTTGACTCAAGTTGTATTTTAAACGGAGCTGGAAATCCCTAAATCTTTTGGAAATAAATTTGATGGTAAAATTGGTCTTGGAATTATTAGTTAATAATAATAAGATGGAGCAATTGTGATGGAATGTGCACATTTTATAATGGCTGCAAAGAATATTTATTCTCAATAATATCTCTAATAATGTTCCACAACAAATGGAGATATGCGGTTAAATCTTTAGAAATTCCTACATTTTTTAGAAATAAATTTGATGGTTCAATTTTTTTGGTACTATCATTTTTTAACGGCCGCAAAAATATTTATTCTCAATAATATCTCATGGTAATTTTTTTGAAAAAATTGAGAAATGCGGCTGGTGCATTACAAAAATAATGGAGGATCTCTTTGATTTTTGTTCCACAATTACTTCCAATTGTTATAGAGAATGAGGTATTTTACGCAGCTATTCAAAAGTTCACACGTCATTTTACAGTCGTTGCGAGTGATCGTCATTAAATCACAGCTACAAAACAAACCGTACTATGAAATTAATTTCAACAATAAGGATTCACAACTCCGATTTCAAATCGTTATTTTTGTGGCAGATCATACTATAATTTTTCGCCCACATATTTTTTTTAATAATTCAGATACTATAAATACTCGCAACAATTAACAAAGTGTGATGCATTCATCATTCTACAAGTCTACAGGTTACCCGAAGTAACGCAATTTCCTCGAGCAGTTGAGCAAATGTTAATAATCATACGAACTGCGCAAGCCACAAAAATTTCTACGCCTCGCACAATAACGATGACTACTGACATTTCGACGAGGCTAACGATTGTCAACTTTTCTCACCAGAAAAAGCCAACAGAAATGTGGAATCCCCGAGGGAGAATTGTGATTTATGGGCCATACGGAGGCAAATGTTTCGCTGATTTATGACTCACGCTTGTTACACCCAGGCCCGAACCAGCCGACGTTGCAGTAGCAGTGCTTGGTGGGGGCTGTTGTTCCATGATTGTCGACGCAGGTACCCTGATTGCCGCAGTCCGAATCGTCGAGGCAATCTTCGCGGAATTCGCATCTCGCGCCGTGATAGAACCTGTCGCACCTGCACCTGCCGAGCAGGTAGCGACCGTGACCGCTGCAATCTTCCCTGTACGCTTTTCTCTCCAATATCTGCGGCGCGTGCGGGGAAAAAAAAAACGGAACGGAGTAACAAATAGCGTGGAACGAATCAGCGAGTTTATTATGGCCGGTATTGTTTGGCGTTTTAACTCACGTCGATATCGGCGCACGACCAAAACCTGTAGCTCGAGCCCCACTCCTCGGCCTCGCGCAACAACCGCACCGTGCAATCGGTACAGGTGAAATTCTGCGGTAACTCGACCGGATAATTCTGCGCCCTGTCGTCAAGGTCGTGTTAACTCGATTATTCCAGGGACTCTTGGTTCAAGGCCAATCGTCAGCGATATATCCGGATTTTCCTCGATCGATCGGCAAATCTCAAGGAAATTCCTTTGTAACGCGGTGATAATAATGATAGCAATAATAATAAACTCACGTGGCGTCATCCTCGACGAATTCGCTTTGCTTAGTCACCGGCGTGAGATCCACGAGCGGTCGGTCCAAGGCGTCTAATATCTGAAGCCTGAATCCTCCCTGGTAAAAAATAAAATAAAAATGTCAGTTATTTTTATCTTGTGCCTCTCATTCGGGTTCTCATTTATTATTATTTACGGTCATGACTTTGGTAAAAAATAGTCATTATAAAACCCTCTTTAAAAAATCGGTGGATAAAATATCTCGGATTTTCCCAGGAGAAAAAAAATTATAAAAGACGCAAGGGGTACATTTTTTGAGAAAAAAAAACATTTCGATTTCGTAAAGTTTGAAGACCCTATCCGATGGGAAATTTTCCGTTGATTCCGACAAGCACCGTTGTTTGCTCGAAAAACATAAAATTCGATGAGAAAAATGCAAAAAACGATTTTTCACTTTTTTCGAAATTTCGTCACTTCGCTAAAATCGAGGTTACTTTTTTTTCGATCGATCAAACCTGGGTTTTCTTTTTGCGTTAGAGAGAAAACTCTATAACGAAGCAATATCTTGATTTTTACATTTTTTGCAGAATTTTAAAGTTAGACCCCCAAAAATCGCAAAGAAACGAAAAGGGTACCCCTTCTAAAAATTTGCGATTTTTGAAGGTCTGACTTTAAAATTCTGTAAAAAATGTAGAAATCATGATATCGCGTTCCGCTTTGCGGCATTCTCTTTGTTATAGAGTTTTCTCTCGAACGCAAAAAGAAAACCCAGGTTTGGTCGATCGAAAAAAAAGTAACCTCGATTTTAGCGAAGTGACAAAATTTAAAAAAAAGTGAAAAATCATTTTCAGCGTTTTTCTCATCGAATTTTCTATTTTTCGAGCAAACAACGGTGCTTTTCGGAATCAGCGCGAAATTTCCCATCGGATACGATTTTCAAACTTTTCGAAGCCGAAATTTTTTTTTTTTCGCGAAAACCGCAAGTCAACTTTCGGTTTTTAAATTCAGCGAAAAATGCAGAACTCAAGATATAGTGTAGTAAAAAATAATTATAATTAATAAAAGGCAGACAAATCCAATTTTCTTTGCTTTCCTTAATTATCATTCATATTTTCGAGCAAAAGACGTGCGTAAATTCCTCGTGGTAATGCCTACCATTTAATAACATAATAATAGATAGCGCTGGGATATACGTGCGGGGAACGAGCAATGCTGCTTTCACCCGGATTCCCGTACGCCTCCCGACGTGCACTCGCATACCTATCGCGTGGCCGGTTGAGGCTGCATGGGCGCACACCGGGTACTTTTACACGTACGCCTATCCAAGAATACGGCGCGGTCCTCCCTCAGCCCCTTTCCAGCCAGCAGGCTCAGCGCGCAAAGTCTTTTACAACGCGCCGACCGCTTCGGCTTCGCACCGAAGCCTTTGCATACCTTTCCACCGCGTTGATGGTCGCGCCGGTTGCGTTCCTACGCGGCCACCAAGACCCGCTGACATGGAGACATTAGATCGAGTCCCCCCGACAAGCGTGGAATACCAAAACAGGGATGTGGATTAAAAAAAATTGATTTCGTATTAGGAGAACCTTTTTTTTACCCGCGAGAACCTGAGTTTTTTACGATGACACTCAAATTCGCTGACTTTGGTATCGGGACAATTTTCAGCGGAATTCTAAGACTGTAAAAAGGATTTTGTGATCTCACTTTTATTGGCCTCGAGATGGCATCACGTGACTTGTAGGTCTCTCTCGCTTGTCGGTGGTTTTGGGGTTTGAACGATTTTTTTTTTTTATTGCTGCGATTTTATTTAGGGGGAGACAATTTTTAATAGGACAGCTAAAAAAATGGCGAACCATTTTTTCTTCGCTTGCACAATAATATTTCTCTGCAGACATTTTTTCTAAATAAAGTTTTCGAAATAAAATGAATAAAATTTCATAATAATATTCCCGAAAAAAATAATTTTACAAAAATGAGAAATGTCCCGACTGAAAAAGAATTTTTATTAATAATAAAAATTCCTTTATAGATGTAAATAATAATAATATTTGCATATCATAGTCGAAAGATCTTTTTCGTGTGAAAATCTCCGGCGTTTAAATGACCCTGATAGCCAGGAAGTCGATTGGACGAAACCGAAAACATGAATGGAGGATAATCTAACGTCGATCAGAGAGGAAATGCTTTACAGTTTTTTTTTTGTTTGTTCTTCAGATCAAACCATCGCCGGTGCATCGCAGCGAATCAGACGATATCGCGCACGCGCGACCTCAAATTCCGCGCCGCCCTTCGACGCGTTTGGCCTGAATGGGATTTTCAGGGAGCCTCGAATTACTCTCAACCGGCCGAGTTTCGTTGAGCCTCGCTGTGTTCGCGCCAACCCGACTCTCAATCTCCGTACGTACGGCCACCACGATCGTCTTGTGCGCGCGATATGCATATGGGGCATTCCATACCGATTCGAACTGGGTCTGACCCTCGGCCTCGCAGATTTTTGGTTCACAACTTTTAATATGATTCTTCCGACTCAAAATAGCTGTCAGGCTTTTTTTCAAATTTTTAAAACCAAATTTGAGTATGTTGTAATTTTTTAACATCTTTTTATTTTATTTAGAAATCTTAAAAAGTGGTTAAAATTCCGATGTCAGAAATACCAATTTTTCTTCCATCGTAATTTTAGTTAAACAATAAAATGAAACAGAACAAAATTTAAAAACGCGTTCTGGAAAATTCTGAAAAAATGATAAAATAATATTAAGCAACAACCAACAGAAAATAGACATCTCTAACAATTTTTTTAATTGTTTTTTAAAGCTAAAATTCAGGTGGAAGAAAAAGCCTAGACATCAACACTGTACTGTCAAAAATGTTCATTTCTGAGAACGATTTTTTTTTTTTTTTTTTTTTTTCATGTTCTAAAATTACGACCCCCGAGGTTTTGGAGCGCAAACGTTTTTTTAACGTTTCATTCATACCGTCCGCAAATTTGATTTTTAAAATCTGAAAAAAATGCTGCCAACTATTTCGAGTCGAAAGAATCGTGTAAAAAATCGTGAGCCAAAAATTCGCGACCCAGGTCGAAACGGTATGGAATGCCCCACATGCGATCCACCGGGGATTTCGTTCGGAGTTTTGCACCTCCGCCGCGGCGATACGTAGCCCCGGGTTCCAGCGGAGAGAAAGCACCATAGCAGCAGAGACGAATCTCTCGGTGCTACATGCGGACCCCTTGTCGCGTACAACGTGACTATAATGCCGAGCCGCGCGGGTAAAACACATCGCGGCGAAACAGGTGCGTCATGTAAATCCCAAGAGGCACGACGTCGACTCGCGCGTGAATCCTGGCAACTCGACATAACTCTCGCAGCTTCACCCGAGCCGACGAATCGGCGTACGCGGCCCGTAAATGGCGATGGAAAAAATAATATTCGCAAGGATTGGCAGTGAAACCGACGACCCGTTTGAAAGCCCGAAGGCTCCCGTTCCGCAATATTCATAACTGTGGCAACGGAGGCGATGCACCTCATCGAAAACTTATGGCGACAGCCAGACATTGTTTCCCCTGCGCAAAGCTATGGTTACCGATGAATGTCATTGTTATGATAGTTTTCCATGACAGCAAACGGATTTCATTTTGCTGCGAATGGATTACATGGCGATTCCAACTCCCGGAAGAGGAATAGCTTTTTTCGGAATTTTTGTCATAAATATTTTTTATATATTTCTGACAAATCAGAAATATATTTTTTTTAAATAGAAATACTTTTTATATATTTCTGACAAATAAGAAATATATATATTTTTAATAGAAATATTTTTTATATATTTCTGACAAATAAGAAATATATATTTTTTTAATAGAAATATTTTTTATATATTTCTGACAAATCAGAAATATATTTTTTTTAAATAGGAGCGGGAATAGTTCTCCTCGGAATTTTTGTTCGAAATCTCTTTTTTTCTATTTCTTTTTTTTATTGAAATAATTGTTTGTGTATGGGGAACACAACCTGACTGTCCGTTCTTTTTTTGTTCTTGTGCATTCGAATTCAATTTTTTTTTTTTCGAAACGTCAATTTTTTGGTTAGTTGTTCCTGAACATCGTCGGAAATTAGTCGACACTTAGCCGCATATTTAACGCATCTAAACTATTGGAATAAATTTCCCTCAAAATAAATTCTTCATAAACTTGCGATAAAAAGTTTGACTTCACAAGGTATTAAAATTCAGGTTTTACGCACAGAAAGCGTAACACTCTTTTTAAACCTTAAGTGGACAAAATTTTGTACAATAATTGTCAGAAAATCTTTTTCTTAACTTATCTGATTGCAACACTCGACTTCGGCTCGTACTGCAAACTCACACACATCAGAAAATATTTTTCCGCCCTTGTATCGTGAATATTTTCTTAGTTTAAAAAAATTGCATTTCCCGAAAAAAGAATATTTTTTTAAAGTGAAGATTTAATCACCTGGTTTCTAACGTGGAGCAAAAAATCGAGCCAAAATTTGGCGGTAAAGTCTCAAAATCTTTCTCATCGATATACATGCTAATTTTTCCAGGATCCCTGTAGCTCCTGGTGCGCCAATCATCGAAGCCCGGCGCAAGCACATAATGCAGGTGTCAGAAGCGTGTCAGCAGCGGAATGCGTTAAAGAGACCCCGGAACCCGCTACACAGCGGATAATACGAGAGCGCGAGGTGCGTTCGAATAACGGAGAGATCCGCGAGGCGATCATCGTCGGAGAACTCGGCATTCCTGCGGACCGAGCATCAGGAACGAGGTGGGGAAAAAGGTATTCTAATGATTTTCCACGGTTGCCTCGGACAGTCAGTGATGCATTATTTTTTCTTTTTTTTTTCTTTCACGGTGAGTGAATCGAAAAAGCAGGTACGCCGCGTTTGTGAGCCGCGCGAAACCGACGACGGCGCCGTAATTCGGAACTCTCGTCGCGAACGTTCTGGATGAAAAAAAAAAAAAAAAAAAAAAAAAAAAAAAAATGAAACTCCTAAGAGTCGGAACGCGAAGCGAGGCGTCGAAGGCTGCTGGTGGAGCCACGGCGGGCGGCCCTCCTCATTCGAGGTCATAACGGATCTCGCTCGTTGAAGCGCCCAAGCACGACTGCGATAAGTGTCCACGTGTCATCGACGCCTGGTTGCATAAATTTTCTTTTTTTTTCTTCCTCCTCTTCTTAAGCAACGGAACGCCGCTTAATCGCGCGATGGAGAAGTCAGTCGCGAGAGGAAAATGGCCAGGTCGGTTGGCGGTTCGTCTTGTAGACATTTCGTGGGTGCTTTTGGCAAACTTGTCGATATATTAATGGCAAATATGCTCACGGAGAAAAATAATCAGGAAATGAAAAGAAATCGATTTTCGTATGAACGAATTTTTTTTTGTCGCAGCAAAATGTTTGGCTAACACGGCAACATTTTTAGCTGCCACTGCAAATTTGCAATTAACGAAAAACGTTGTTATCACTACATTAATATTTTTTTCTGCACAATAACTTTTTTTTTACTATTAATATTTTCTTCTTTTTTTCTTAATATTTTCTTAACTTTCATTCATATTTTTTTCAGGCCCAGCTAAACGCTGGCATATGAAATCTTTCTACTTAAAAAAAACCACAGCCGAGAAACAAGAAATTGTGAAACATTTTCAAATATAATTTTTGTTGTTCTGTCATTTTTTAATATTTTTAATTTATTGATATCTGGTATCAATTCCAAGTATAAAAAAATGTAGGATTGTCATTTCCACAAGGTAGATTAATATAAAAAAATAATGGTATCCACAAATAAAATTCCTATATACGTTTTCTCATATTAGGATCAGAATATATTGCCAAACGATCGGAACGCCTTTGCGAACGATTAATCGCATATCAGCGCGATTTTCTCGTCCGAGAAAAAACAAAACACGTGTTTTTCTCTTAAAATCGATCGAGCACCTTCTGAAACTCCGATCGATGACGAAAAAAATTCATCGAAAGTACCGATCGTGACGTGACCGATGATTCGTTTGTCGTCTCGAGTCCCGAGGTGAAAAATCCTCTCGGCGCCACGAAAAACATTTCTTCGCGAGGCTCGAATGAAGCGGACAGCGCGCGATCGGCATCGCCGATTGGCATTAAAATTCCCGCGGCGCTTCGAGCGGTGCCGCACCTGACGGCACGCACGGCTCGACGAGGAACGCGACGAGAGGGAGGCCGAAGCGCGAAACGAGGTGCCGAGCGAGTGATAGAGGCTGGAACGACGAATGCAGGCGGCGATGATGAGAATAGGAGGCGCTGAACTGCGGAGGAGAAAGACGAGAGTAGTGATTACTTAATGTCGTCATCGCTGTGGTTTCTCAGACGCTGAATCATTTTTTTTTTTTTTTTTACTAACGCACAAGTGCAGTAAATGCAGCCACTGCAACGAGAGGAGAGATCGGTGGATCTCGCCACGAGCGACTCGAGGGATATTATTAACCTCGCATTAATTTACAGGCCAAACACATCCGACTCCGATATATTAATGTAATCACCGAACGCTCCGAGTTTCGTGCATCTCGCGACGTCGGATGAGTCGGTAGGAAAATTAATAATTAATAATTAATTAGTGAAGAAACTCATTCATCGTTTCTTAATCGAGAAACTCATTTGCACACGCGAAATCACTCGCGCGCATTGAATTATGCTAATTTTCATTCATAAACTTGAGCACACCGATTGGAGAGAGTGACACCTGCCGGACTGCTCTTACTGTGCCTTCCAAGAATTGAGTTATGAGGAAGAGTAATAAACTTATATGTGCAATAAGCACATAGGATGTACGACTAAAGGTGGAAGGAAGTTCTACTTGTTGTACAAGTTTTTATGGAGACAGGAATAAATTAACGAAATAAATGTAATAATTAGATTTAATAATTAAATATAATAATTAAATTTAGTAATTAAAAATAGCTTAATTAATGGAGCTATTTTTAATTCGTTGGTTTGTTTCAGAAGATCACATTTAAGTTACGTTTCTTGCCCATGTTGGGCGTTCAAGATCGACGCTCTTGATTTAATACCGTTGGACATCAAATTAAGAATCGCTGTAATCGTTTGTAGTTCGTTTGAATCATAAGTAACAATATAATATTTCCCTCGGCGCGCGAACGACGAAATAAAACGATCGAGTTTAATCCACACTTTTGCAGTTATTGCTGGTCTAGAAAATGTTTGTCAGTGAGTGAACACGTGACTAGCAATTATTCTACTGCATATGAACTATTGAGTCGGTAGATAATATTTAAATATTTTTCGTATGTTTGCAGCTTGTTATCTAATTTATGTTCATATGTATTTTATTCATTTTCCTAACTTTCTGCTTTTGTTGAACTTATAGATGAATATAGATTAACTTAGAAAAAAAAAATTGGAATTAAAAAATAAAAAATTGATCCTTATTTTTCCCTGATATATTCTGTACTTTCATTGATCTCTTGTTGTACTTTCGAAGAAAGTTCTAATCTTTTTTTCCTTCTCCTAACTTTCTGCTTTCATTCTAAGCTCAAGTAACAATTTCTATGCCATCACAGGTTTGTCGTCATTTTAAGTGTTTTAACGTCTACCAAAATCCTAATGTAAAATTGAAAGACAAACAAAAAAAAACAAAAAAAAGGTTAAAATAAAAAAATCGTTATTCTTCCACTGATTTAGTTAAAATAAAATTTGGTTGAAATAAAAAAAATCGTTATTCTTCCACTGATATCGATGTTCAATCGAGTGATTCACGTTTTACGGGTGTCAAACGCGTAGGGTGACCTCGATAAGCCGTATATTTCGAAAGCTATTGGCACTTGTCGCGTCGGTGGCGGTAATCGATACTCCACACACTGCCAGGACACACAGTCAATAGTGTACATAATTGCAAAATAGCTGTATTGGCGCGCTTATGCGACGCACATGATGTATGTGGCTATGGAGAAAGAGTGCACAATGGGTACGCATGTACATTTTTGGGCACGTTTGTGTACGGCACACAAATACGCGTGTATATACGGACAGGCAAAGGTGTAGCGTAGATACGATCCTAGCTCGAGTCGTCGGCTGTCTACCTATACCGTACACGTTTGCTAAATACCGAAGGCTTCTTTCGTGAATAATTCAACGCGCGCTGCCTTGAGAAGAAAACGCGTGTAGGCCGTCCGGTTTCTGTGCGCGTTTCGCTGCCCACCGGCCTCACCGTCTCCGTTTCACTCCCTCCTCATCGTCGTCTTTTTCCTCTCTTTCTCGCTTTCCGTCGCTCTGTCTCTTCGTGGCTATCAGTGTGTCGCAACTCGCGGCGAGCTCAGGAATCTCCAGCTGAAAACTATGCGCGTGTAAACTCCGCTGGTGTCTTTCGTTGCGCGCGCAAACGCTCGGAGACTCGACGTGACTTTTCACAAAAGCCGCGAATTCCTGGAGTGCAACGAAATTTCTGTTGCTTTTGGGATTTTTTTTTTTTTTTCTTTTTTTGGGGGGGCTGACTGACGTATTATGGCAATTTGGGAGCATTGAAAGATTTGTTTTCGAGGAGTTCTTCGATGAACTTCCGTTTAGGTTTCTGTAATTATTTTCAAGAAATCGAAGCCATAGAGTTCTGATTTTTACCGAATCGAAATCATTGGGTTGAGAAATTTTCACAATATCGAAATCATTGGGTTGTGAAATTTTCACAATATCGAAATCATTGGGTTGTGATTTTTACAAAATCGAAATCATTGGGTTCTGATTTTCACAAAATCTAAATCATCCTGTTTTTACAATTCGAAGCGTTCTGATTTTCGTCAAATGGAAACCATTGGTTTATGACGAAATCGAAACAAGTGGATTCTGATGTTCACCACATGGAAACCATAGGGTTGTGATTTTCACCAAATCGAAACTATTGGATTCTGATTTTCACCAAATGGAAACCATTGGGTTGTGATTTTGACCAAATCGAAACCATTAGATTCTGATTCTCACCAAATGGAAACCATTGGGTTGTGATTTTCACCAAATGAAAACCAATAGGTTCTAATTTCCAGCAAATCGAAACCATTGAGTTCTGATTTGTGTACTGATTTTAACGCAAACCAAAACCCAATGAACCCTGCCAGAAAATCTTCAGCGTTACAGCCGTCTCAAATCAGGCACTGCTAAGTCCTCAGCACGACTAATACGATCCTCATAGATTTTCTGCCAGGATTCATTCAGCTTTGATAACGCCAACTATGAAGCCTTTTGATCTTCATTCACGGGTACTTAAAACTCGATGATGAGCGAAAAACGAGAACCCTTGATCAAACCCCTGCGCGAATATAATGATTCGTGATTTGAAGCTGTGCAAAGACTGAAACGACGGGTTGCTTGCAGAGGCCAGAGGCAACAGGTGGACCGTCAATGAGATGCTTTTCATTTAAAGTGGATAAACAAGATCGGTCTGCGCAGCAACAGGTGGCGACTGCAGTTTCAATAGCACCTGGACCGGTCATCCTCCAGGCTGTTCGAGCCCTTTTCTCGCCGCGGCTAGACCACGCATTTATTATTTAAATAAAAGTGGCCACTGGCTTTAATCCTGTTTACCCTGCTTTATTCTTGATAATATATGTACCACACCAGGAGGCTTGTGGCTTGGACCGTGGACGACCTTGCATTTTTTTTTTTTTTTTTTCGAGCAAGAAAACATATGCTTGAGAAAAAAACTCGCTCATCACAATTATAATATGGCCGCCCCTGCTCACAAAATATATGATTCTCTAAATATGTATATAAAAATATGTGATTCAAAATATATATATGGAGGCTTCGCCTTAATGTTGGACTCAAAATACACATTTTCAATTAATCGAAATGTAGGCAATATGTGTAAATGAAAAGTTCTGCACTACTCACCCTGTGAGGATAAGCTAAATGCCAGGAGACGTTGAATTTGCTGCCCGACAGAAACGACGTCTTCTTGTCACCTGTGCCAACATAAAAAATAAAAAAAATAAAAGATAATTCACAGCATCATTAATATTATACTATATTCTATTTGTTATTCAATAAATAAATAAATAAATAAATAAATAAATAAATAAATACATAAATAAATAAATAAATAAACAAATAAATAAATAAATAAATAAATAATTGTTTATAATATCTTTGCAGTCCTGAATAATTATTATTACACATAAGAATATTTAAAAAATCCTATGGAGCATCACAGCTGTATCATTTTTTTTTTTTTTTCACGTCTGAGAAGAAAGTAGCGGTGCCCGCACGATGCGCGTTACGCGAGTAATCCCATTTCCTCCTCCGCCGATAACCCCATTTCACTTTCTTTTTTTTTCTCACACTGCCGGATAGTTTTGCGCGGGCATAACAACCGGTGCACAGCCTTCGGGGCCCGCTGTAAGCGATATTAGACGAGATATGCTTTGTGAATTGAATAAAGTCTCGCGAGTGGGACGGCGACGATGTTGCGAGGGGAATTCAACTTCCCATGAGACGCGAGATCAGCACCGGCGAGGAAGTCGACGCGATACAGATTTCAAGCAGTTTCGCACGCTTCTCCCGCGTCTCTCGCCAGTTGATAATTAATTTCTGGCTCTAATTCCGGCCCCCTCGGTACCCCCTGTGATCTTCAGTCTTGTGTTACGGAAACAGATATATCCGATTTACACACACGAGTTTCTCGAATTATATACACGGTGTATGTAATACATATATATTACGTGTAATCTACTTTTCTCTTTTTCTTTTACTCCGTTTAAGTCTCCGGCACGCGAGATGCCCGTTTTTTTCGCCGGTCACGTATCGTCTTAATACGATCCACGTGTCTTCACGTAATAATTCTAACTCGGTTGCGATACGTGATCGTCCCGAATTGCGTAATTGCAGACGTTGCGATGGGCAGGTTTGAAACGAAGTGGTGGAAAATAAATTCGATAAATTATTGCATAAATTGGTCACCTTGAGGATCTAGAAATTTTTCGAAAATTCGAGGTTAATTTAAGACAGACATAAATTGCAGTCACAAAATAAAAGTTTAAAGGTACAACACAAATAAACCGTTAAATAAAAAACTGGAAACATTTCTGAAAAAAATGGTATGAAACATAGCGCTTTAAATCTGGTATTTTTCACGGTGCAAATAAAAGTATAAAGATACAAAAAAAATAAACCGTTAAATAAAAAATTGGAAACATTTTTTTTTTAAATAGTTTGAAACGTAGCATTTTAATCTGGTATTTTTCACAATGTTAGATCGTGATTCAATTACTCTGCGATAGGTGGAAAATAATCAGGAAACAATGCGAAACGTTTTAAGTTCCGATTTGCGCTGTGAAGTTATTTTAAAAAAAACAGCTGGACGTGAAACGATGTACGAAATTAAAAATTCGTCATCGCTAAAAATCCCACCCAAATTCGTCACACTTAAAATAATGTCAACGCGCAACAACCCCCCACCTGTTTCCACCGTCTCGTTCCTCGTTGCAGTGGACACACCCGAGCTCCTCAGATCGCGATCTCGTTCTCCGCCGTGTGAAATCGTGTCACGGCCTCGCGCGATGCTGTTTGAGATTCTACGCGGTCGATCTCCTCGGACTTTATCGCACCGAGATTAACAGAAGTCTCTATACTATGTAACGGAAATTAGACCCTCAAGGAGAAGAAATATATGGGAAAATGTATTTGACGTATCCAACTTTTCGGACGATAATATAGTAAAAATACATTTTAAATATATTTTCGATATATCTTAGACATATTTTTTTTCGCGTATATTTCGTAAATATCCTAAAATATATACGACATATAGGATTTTTCGGACGAAATATATTTGACATATTTTTAATATATTCTAGATATACCTTAAATATATTTTTTGCTCGCATATATTTCGTAAAATCCTAAAATATATCCGTCATATAGAATTTTTGGGCCGAGATATATTTGATATATTTCGAATATATTTTTCCGTATATCTGAAATATACTAGTTTTCCATGGTGCACCGAGATTTTCACTCTGCAGCGAGGTCATAATGCACACGTGCAGTCTAATGCGGTGGTAAACGAGCGACAAACTTTCATCGCATACGACGACTAATTTTTCGCAAGAATTAACACGGTAAAATATGCATTTTCGATTTAAGTACCCTCGGCCGGAGCCCTCGTAAATATCACTCTCGGAAGCATAGAAAGCGCGCGCGTTCGTTAGAAACGTCGTGACTCAATGACTTCTTTCGGGTTATGGAATTTTCACCCCGGAGTAACATAGTCGAATCGTCGTTCATATTATATACGGGGCATTCCACGCTGATTCGACTCGGGCGTACTTCAGGTCTGATCTCAAAAATCTTTATTTCTGACAAAACACTTTTCGAATTTTTTTAAAGTGGCCATCGATGTTTTTATGTAATTTTAAATGTGGCGATCGATATTTGAAACTAGTTTAATTAATTTAAAAAAGGGGTAAACGAAAAATTGTGAAATATTTAATTATTTTACAATGTTTCATTTACGCAATTTGTCGATTAATTAAGCTCCTTTTTCAGTCTGGTATTTTTTCATTTTTCATTTTTCTTTTAAAAAATCCTAAACAACTATAAAAATAAAAAATAAAAATTGTGTGTATTACGAGAAAATGATAGAAAAAAATAGTGCACCCAACCCGAAGGGTCAAGTGTCATCAGCCTTCATGTCGAACGGGTACGAAACGTATGAAACGCCCCATATATGCACGACAAGGACCGGGGAGTCGCATCCTTTTGCCGATCCGTTGTTGATTTATCGTCGAAAGCCATCGGAGCCCGTCGGAGCCGTTGGGAAAACAGCGTCGACGAGAGACACCGACTACAGTAGCAGCTCGATTATCCGAACCAATTGGGAAACTAGTTCGGATAATCGAAACGTAGTTTTTTTGGGGACGGAATCGTAAACAACACTTTTTCACATAATAAAAAAAAAATATATATATATATATAATAATAAAATATATAATTAATATATATTAATAAATATATCAATAAATATTAAGAAATATTAAGAAATATATAAATAAATATATATTAAATTTCTACATTTACATTGTTAAAAAAAACGTGCAAATAGACATCTGAAAAGGTTCGGATAATCGAGGTTCTACTGTACAGTTGCTGCGCACCGGTGGCAGCGATACACAAGGCATAAAATCCGGAAGTCAAAGCGCGGCAAGGAGGCTCGAGACCGCGCGATCGGCGATCGTTCCGTTCGGCTGTTCTTTACACTTTCTGCACTCGCGCCGGCGAGCCGAGCCGCGAGCTCTCGAGGCTCCTCGCGCGCTCGCTACACGTATATACAGCGCGGGCACGATGCAACAATACTAATAGCGATGAGAACGGTGAGCCGGGAAGACCACCTTCGCGGTGTTTCCTCGCTCCGTGGGTTCGCCGCTCGTATAATAATCGCGACGACTCTCGCCGTCTCGCTCCGTCCGCCTCGAAAACGAATCTGAGGACGAGGCTGATTCAAAGGTTTTTCAGAAATCGAAATCGCGCGCTTTTTTTTTTTCTTTCCTCTCACTTCGCGAAACATCTAACGAGCCGGTTAATTGCAAAACTTTTTTTTTTTTTTTTTTTTTTTTGCGGAATCCAGTCGCCCAATGACAATTCGCGAGAGAATTCGAGGAATGGGACTCCTGTTGTCGGGAGCAAAAAGATATTCGCGTTTTACGGCTTCTTTCTTTCCTCGACTTTGCGAACCGCCACATCTGACGAAATTCTTACGAATTTATACCTTGGTCGGAAAAATGTTTCTTTTTATTTCCCAGCGTTTGAGCGATTAATGGCTAGACTGACGACGATTTATTTGGGTGCTACTTCTTCGAGGGGCGCGAGAAAAAGTGCGCATGCATTTTTCAGGAACCTGTTCTGGCTGTGGAGAGCTCTGGCGAAATATTTCAAATTCTTGTTATCGTTTTCATACACTGAATTTTTATTTAAAAGCGATTTTTATTTCGGAGTTTTTGACACATTACAGAAAGGACGAATAATTAGTGAGCGAAAAATGACTGAGTTCGTCAAAGTATTTTTTTTTTTTTTTTTTTTTTTTTTTTTTCAAATAGTCAACTGAACATAATTGTAGTTAATTAATTACACATTTTCTGTAGTTTTAATTGTTCCTTAAAACTAAATAAATATATTTATTTTTGGTTTTAAGAAAATAAATATAAATTTTTTTTTGTTTAAAGAAAAAAGATTAATATATATTTTTTTGGTTTTAAGAAAATAAATAAATATATTTTTTTTATTTTAATGAATAATTAAAAAAATACATTCTATAATCAATTCACAATTCACTGGAACCAATAAACACAATTTTATTTCAACAAATTATATATCCAGAATGTAGAAATATTTTATAGCGACTATCAGAAGAAAAACCTGCTTCTCAGTAATTATTCTCCCAGCACCGAAGTGAGAACTAAGTGTTTGCACTGGCTAATTAATTAATCACTGACTTCCGTGCGTGATCGAGCCACAACAGCGGCGTCACGATAGATAAACCCGCGCTGCGATATCGCGAGTCTCGTGCGCAAAGTAATTTTTAATAACACATCGCGCTACAGTCGAAGTGAGTGCGAATAGTTGGATCGCGAAAAAAGCGCAGCCGCTTCTTCCCCAGCATTTTTTTTTTTTTCTTCTCGCATATCTTCGAGCGCTCTTTGACTCCCATTCCTCCCGCATTCTCCGCCCTTCGTGCGCGATCTCGTGTCAAAGAATAGCAGCTCAGTACGCACTGAGCTCGCTCGTGCTGCCGTTTCCCACTCGCTCGCTGATCGCCCGCGCTATTACCGCATCCGCGACTGCCTAACAGACGTAATTCTCGCGCGAGCTCCGGCAACCCGCGATGCGCCGCCTGCGAGCAAAAAACTCGAGCCTTCGTGAAACTATATTTTCAGCTTTCTTTCCCCTCCACGGGTACTTTATACCTGCGGAGACCCGGCGAGCCAGGGGCGAATTCCACTGGCGCGGCTATCCTGACCCTAGACAACTATATACGTGAAGCCAGGTTAAATTTATTCCTGAACCGATTTCACCCGTCATAATGCAATTCGATCCATCGTACTTTCAATCCAACGTTTTTGTGTATAAAACTGGATTATTTTTTCTGTGAAGAATTTTATTATTTTCATAACAAATTAACTTCATTAAAAAAACCACATCGTTTATTGTAATAAGTGACAGGTTTGTTAAAATAATATTTTTAATAAAAACACTAATACTTGTAACTATTTATTTAAAAAAATAAATAGTTGTAACTATTTATTTACATCCAATTCGATCTACTGTAATTTCAATCCAACGTTTTTGTGTTTAAGACTGGATTACTTTTTCTGTCAAGAATTTCATTATTTTCATAACAAATGAACTTCATTTAAAAAAAACCATATCACTTATTGTAATAAGTGACAGGCTTCAATTATATAATATTTTTAATAAAAAAAATAAATACTTGTAACTATTTACAAAAAAATAAATAGGCAAATAGAAAATAGAAAAAAAATAAATAGTTGTAACTATTTATTGTTTAATTTCGCGCCACATTGGGTGACATTTTTTAAAACCAAAGTTGCGCAACTTAGGCGTCGCGACTGCCATACACACATCGGTGATTAATATCCCCCGGAGTTTCGTGCGCACCTGTTAGTCGAGGTATGCGCAAATAGGGATAATAGGGTCGCATGCTGCGCGAAATTCCAGACTCAGGTGCGGCTGACCTCCCAAGGAAATATCAAAGCGTCTAACTACGGCTCCCGCTTCGGCTCCTCCACCTCCTCCGCCACCTCGTTCTGCACTCCTCGCAACGTGGGCTGCAGTAGTCACCGCGGGTTCGCGTGCAAGTGAATTCGCGTATCAAGCCACGTATCGAAACGACTTTATGCACCTCGGCGACGTACCCGGCCGGTGTATATTAACCGCGCTGTGTATATGGTGCACATATATAATATATATATATATACATATAAAGTCGTATATATATATATATTTATATACGCGGTGGGTATGTCCCGAAGTGCAGGACGCCCGAGTGCGCGGCGCACGCTAACCCGGGAGGCACATAATCAGGTAGTACGGGCACCGCGACAAGACTCTCGGGACTCAGGTGCATTCACCTGGCCGCGCCGAACGCGATACCCGCGCGCACCGTCGTTCCGGAGCTTCGAGTTACCGTCCTCGCGTCGGATAATAATTGTAATCGAACGGCGAATATATACGCTTTATTTTTCTCGCTACTCAGTGTCCCAGTCGTTCTCTCGAATGACTTTTGTTTTCGCGCTTGGATATTTGCGAACATCCTCGTCTTGCGTTTCACAACAATTTTTAAACCTTTGTTTGAGTGGAGTTGATGAAAAAAAAAAAAAAAAATAGGTTACATGATTTACAATTTGTTGGCAAAATAATTTTTGTAGTGAATGTTTATTTTTATTTTTTTATTATTATCTAATTTTATTATTTTATTTTTCTAATCGAACTGCGAATGCGCTTTTTTTTCGGCATCCCGCGACTCATCAGTTCTCTCGAACGACTTTTCTTTTCGTGCTTGAATATTTTTACAGGTTTATTTGAGTGGATTTGATAAAAATAATAATTAGGTGACATGATTTACTATTTTTGGGGAAAATTATTCCTGTGGCGATTTTTTTTATTGTTTGTTTGTATTATTAAGAGACGTCGGATCTCGAGTTGGATAATAATTGTTATCGAACTGCCAAATTTTGTCCTCACAATAATTTATATAATTTTATTTTTTATTTGAGTTATTTGGAGTTGATGAAAAAAATGAGGCTGCTTGGGTGATTGACTATTTTTCAGGAAAATGATTTCTGTAGTGAAACCTTTTTTTATTATCTGTTTATGTTATCAAGAGACGCGGTAGCGTCTCGACGTCAAGCATAACATAACATGAGACGCTGTCGCTGTGTAAGAGAACCGAGGGCTCTTCCTTACGACTTACGATAATAAAAATTTCCATTGAAACATCTTTCCTCACTTTTCCGCGGCAATTTCTTTTCCGCGTGGCATCGTTTTTTTTTCCTAATTTCCCTTGCAAATTTCGCTAAAGATCCTTAAGTGGGAATTCCTATATACACGTAACAGACGAAGTCTTTCTACAAGGAGAATGGAGCCTACGGGAACAATTTGGAATACATGAGCTTTTTCACTTTTCCCTTCAGCTAGTGTATTTTTTTTTTTTTTAATAAAAATGTGATTATGTTTAATTCCATGACTATCCAAATTCCATAATTTCTAACTTCCGTCGTTCCCTCTGAGTAAAAAAACGTTTACCCTAAAATGACTCAATAAAAAAAGTGACATAAACATCACTTTTTTTTATCCCCATTCCTCAAATTATTCCCCGAATTAATTATAACTAAAAAAAAACTCGTGAAAGATTTTCCAAACCACGATATTACGACGCCAACCGAGTTTCACCATCAAAGACTCAAATTCGAACAAGTGTTGAACTCAGACGTTGCTCCCGGATTTTTTAATATCAACCTCAAAAACGTACGTATTTTCAATTGCATCACTATCCAAATATCCAACTTCCATCGTCCCCTCTGGGTAAAAAAACGTTTCCTCCAAAGTGACTCAATTCCCAAAAAAAAAATTTACAAACATCACATTTTTATCCCCACTCCTCGAATTATTCCCTAATTAATTACAACTCAAAAAACCTCATGAAAGATTTTCCAAACCGCGATATTACGCCGCAATTTAGTCCCACCGTCAAAAATTCTGTCTAATTAGAGCAAAGCAGAGAAGTCAGACGTTGCTCTCGGGTTGTATTCGGCTAGCACGGGGGGCGAGAGGATGAGGGGGGGGGGGGGGGGGGGGCAAAATGCCCAATAGAATTCACGATGCAAGTCGCCGAGAGGTTGGCGTGCGTGTTCATGGCGCACATAGTTCGTACGCCGCTCCGCTACGGTGAAAGTCTCGGGGCTCCGTCATGAATCGGGCTGCCGCCGTATACTCGGCTTGTGTATCCACCGTATACTACACAACCGGTGTATATATACGTCGCCGCGAGAGCCACGACGACGGCGCGAAGCGAGACAGCCGCGTTTTAATGTCGTTTTCCCATAGTACATAAGCCGGAGAGCAAGCGCGACTCTCGAGCGTTCCTTCATCTTTTATACAACCGAGAGCCGCCGCGCTCTCTCGAAAACAACTCCGAACCGCTCTGCACCTCTTGAGCCGCGCGAGCGAGAAACGCGATCCGCCCGCTGGAAACGTCTTTTCTCTCGCGCTTCCTCCGGGCCATCCTTGTTGTCCCATTCATCGACTTCTCCGGCAAAATAACAAAGCTCGGGCAATTTTCCTCTTTGACGTTTCTTCGCACTTGCCTGATGCTTCCAACGCTTCGTGTACCGAGAATCGCGTCGACCCAGCACTTTTGCTCTCGAGAGCGAACGAGAGGTCGGAATTCTTGTCAAAGGAAATATTCGCCGAGTTATTTCGACCATGGTGACCATCAAAGTAGCTTCACGAAATTTACGCGAAGTTTATTGTTCTGGGATTTTTTGTTCATTATGTTTTAATTCGGTTTGTGGAATGTGGATGATATAGGTTATTTCGCGAAATGTAAACCGAAGAATATGACATTTTTGGGGCGATTTTTGGCGGTTTTTGTATACGTTGGGAAAAATGGGAATGTCCCATTCATCGACTTCTCCGGGAAAATAACAAAGCTCGGGCAATTTTCCTCTTTGACGTTTCTTCGCACTTGCCTGATGCTTCCAACGCTTCGTGTACCGAGAATCGCGTCGACCCAGCACTTTTGCTCTCGAGAGCGAACGAGAGGTCGTAATTCTTGTCAAAGGAAATATTCGTCGAGTTATTTCGACCATGGTGACCATCAAAGCAGCTCCACGAAATTTACGCGAAGTTTATTGTTCTGGGATTTTTAATTCATTATGTTTTAATTCGGTTCGTGGAATGTGGATGATAAAGATTATTTCGCGGAATGTAAAACGTTGGTGGGCCGATTTTTGGCGGTTTTTGTATGCGTTGGGAAAAATGTGGAAAAATGGGAACAAATCGTGTGTTGCAAGCAAATATTTTTTTGCTGCTGTTCAGAGTGAAGTTACTATTTTTTTATACATTTTTTTTTTTTTTTTTTTTTTTCATTTTTTGTTGTCGATAAATGGCTAAAAATCGAAGTCCCAATGGAAGGTTTATTTTCTTAAAAAGGATTTTCAGAATTTTCTCAGATTTCAAAAAGATCTCGTTCGAAAATTTGTTAAAAAAATCGTAGATTATTAAAATAATAATTGAATATATAATTATAAGAGTGTAAAATAATTAAAAGCGTGTAAAAATAATTAAAAGAGTGTAAGATAATTAAAAGAGTGTAAAAATAATTAAAAGTCTGTAAAAATAATTAATAGAGTGTGAAACTAATTAATAGAGTGTAAAACTAATTAAAAGAGTGTAAAAATATCAACAAATAAAAATGAGTGGTTTTTAGAGTTATGTCAATCGTATAAAAATTTGCGACCCAGTGGGAAGGGTGGACGGTCATAACCAGGTCGAAACCGCGATTATGAAATGTGATTATCAAACGAATTTGATTTCTCGCAGTATTGCATTAACTCATCGATTCCCGTCAATTGAGTCAAAATTTTAAAAATGTTAAAAAGACGAATCCTATTGACCAAAACGTTGTTCCCTCTCCGTGCGCTATACGAAATTTCACGTCGATTTGACAGCGTTAAACGCGCGTGGGACGTATTGATCGTAAATTGCCGCGCGGGGTCTTCGAACCGCATCGACGAATTTCGACTTCGTGTGACCCGGGGAGTCGCGCTGGGAATCGCAAAAAATCGCATATTTCGCGTTTTCAATCCGTCGTGTGCGACGTATATATTTATACACGACACGCGAGAGGCTGCGACTGACGCGTCAAACGTTCTTATATACTTTTCGAACGGACACGGAAATGAGGACTCGAATATTTCCGTCGTTTCTCTCGGCGGGAGTGTCGATCGAGGCGCGCCCGACGAAATCTCTCGACGCCCGATGCGACTTTGGAAAAATTCTCAACGAGACTCTCGGCTTCGCCTAAATCCAAGGAATTCACTGAGAAGCTCTTTCGGCGCTCACCCCGACCAACCGGTTTCTACACTCGGTATAGTATTTACTACACGGCTAGAGTGTCGCTCATTCATAATGAAACTGACACGACGAGAAATATAAAGGATAAAATAAGACCCAGGGGTTTCTCGTATAATTTTCAGCTGAATGAAGCTCAACCATGAACTAACGTGATTCTCGTTTTTTTTCTTTTTTTTTTTCTTTTTTTCTTCACTCGTTTAATTCCGTGGAATACGGGCCGGTGGGGTAAGACGGACCAGTGCGTATCGATTCCCACGACGAAATGAAAAAAATGTATAACTGCTTACGCTAACGTGTTTTAATATCAGTGTGGTAATATTGCTGTTTGAACACTCTCATTATAAAATTGAGCATGTCACACCAGTTTCCCCCAGTTTTCGATCGACATGCGCGCCAACTTGGCTATCGAAAGAGGCGAAAAATCCACGTTGAAAACTCGTTTCTTGGGATATGCGTGACTCACGTCTTGTGATGTGCATATTCAACTACAAAGTAGATGAAAACTGGGGCCACCAGATGCGGTTGGTGTTTTGTGGCAGCCAAAACAATAAAAAGTATATGGATCATGATAGATAATATGGACCACCATTTTATATTACAATTTCATTGCAATAATTGAATTGTATTAATTTATATGGTGTTTATAAAGCTTAATATACCAAATTCGACTCAGTAAATTTATTTATATAATTTATAATAAAATTTAAAAAAATACAATTTTCGTACAAAATTTCTGTAAAATTATAAAAGTTCACGCAGCGATTTTCGGGTGGTCCATTTTATACGATTTTGGTGTGGTCCATATTCCCAACCTTCGCAAAACGTGCGAGTCACGTGGATCACCGCACAATGGTCATAAAAAATAATATAAAAAATATTTCAACGTCAGTTTTTTATAGTGTGAGCTCCCCCAAATCTATTTCTGTCGCCATAGCAAATTTATGACTAAAATTAAGATATTTAAGCGTGAACAATTTTACTGGTCCATATTCCCCGGAATCGCACGATACCTTTCCCTTCCAGCCAGCGATTTGTCTCGTGTTTCGGAGTATTATTTGCGATTTTTGTGCTGCAACGCCGGATACAATTCGCTCGTCACTGATTCAACTATCTTTCTTCGTTTCCGTGATTTGGACCGGAGAAAAAAAAACGCTCGAAACATTCATGACACCGAATGCCAAGCGCGAGCGGGAAAGCGACAGACTAGTCGTAATCAAACACGTAGCTACAACCGGTCCACAGAACGTCGCGCTGACTGGAACTTGGACTCTCAAAGTCTCAATACGACGCAGTTAGAGCTGAGATAAAAACGCACAGGTAATCTCGATGAAATTAAAAACCTAACGCGACGACGCGTTAACGGAAAATAAAAAAACTCTCTCGGGCGTTAATATTCTGATAGTGATTGAAAAAAAAAAAACGAAATAGCCCGCGGGTCGTGACGCATTCGATATTTAATAAATAGCGACCGGCGATAAAAAATACGCTAGTGAGAACGACATATAAAAATGCGCGAGTGAAAACAGCATGCAAAAATATGCGAATACAAAACAACATGCAAAAATACGCGAGTGAAAAAAAACGGCGTAAAATAAAAATTGAAAATGTGATGTGCAGCAGAACTGAAACGAAGAGTTTTAGCATTTTTCAAACTCGATATATTCTGTTAAGTCAGACGTCGTGAATTGGTTGCCTAACTAAATTTTATTGATCAATTTTAGTCCGACCCACATGTTGTGTGTTTGCGTTGATCTACCATTTTATTACATAAATCTAGGAAACGTAACCGAAGATTCGAGGTCTGATTCTCATCTTTCGATCCAGCCTATTTTCGTTGCATCGGAATAGCCGTGCACTGGTTTGTACACAGCGACCGCCGAGGAAAATGCAGTTTTCCGAGTTTCCGATGTTCATACGGCAGAAAACACTTAAAATGCGTGAAATGTAGACTGTATCGGCCAGGTTATACCCGCAGTTTCCCGTACCCTCATGCGCATGGTATACATTTATGTGCATTATGAAACATTCGCTCTAGATAAATATCTAGGTGGTCACTCAAAAGCATGAAATAAGAAACGTGTAAAAAGGGAAAAAATACATAGACGGAGAGAACGATCTGCTAATGAATACTTAGTACAGTGAACTTAGTTTATTCTGCCATTCAAATGATTTTTGTAACCCATATCTGTGTCATTAGTTGCCACACAGACGAATTTTTCCAGAAATGTAAAAAAAATGGCCAGGCTGCCAGAATAAAATTAATTTAATATACCGAAAGCGATAATTATTACTAGGTAATTTTCCTCATGTAAAAACCGGAAGTGATACATTTGTAATTGTGGATAAAACGGACCGGCGCGGTGTAATATGGACCAATGCGTATCGATACACACGGGAAAACGAAAAATTGTTCAACACAAATACCTCCGTTATGTGAGCAGAGAAAAGTCTAAAAAATGCATTCACGATGTATCCAAATAATATTACACAAATAGCTCATGATGTGCTAATTATTTGCCAAAGTTTTAATTAAAAAACGTTTTCAGGAAAATTACCATAAAAATGTTATTGAGAATAAATATTCTTCGCAGCTATTAAAAAATACCCACATTATATGTATTACAATTACTCCATGTTGCTATCATTAATTAATAATCACAAAACCAATTGTACCAACAACTATATTTCCAAAAGGCTTTAAGCATTTGCAACTCTGTTGCCTTCACACTCTAAAACTACCTACTCTAACTCCTGCTGATATCAGTATTAAGCCAATTTAGGTGTCAAACCAAATTATAAATTTCAACAATGTTACACGAGTTTCCCAAGTAACAGTTCAACGGTCTATATTCCCCAAAATTACACTAAGATGGAAGCAATATATTTTTTTCATAAAAATAGTATTAAAAAAAATATTCTAAAAAAAGCTTCATTCGCCAGGAAGCAAAAAAATGACGAATTATGTGTTAATTGAAATACCGAAGGAATGACGAATTGTGTGTTAATTGAAAAATAACGAAGGGATTACGAATTATGTGTTAATTGAAATAACGAAGGAATGACGAATTGTGTGTTAATCGAAAAATAACGTAGGGATTACGAATTATGTGTTAATTGAAATAACGAAGGAATGACGAACCTCGTGGCATTCCACATGGTCCCGGTGTCCTCGCGCTGTCGAGAAAATCCAAATCGTACTTCCGTGCGGGTGGAAATTTCAGCGCTACGTGGCCGTCGGTCTCGTCGATTGGGAGAAGCGCGGCGACCGCCAGGAGGCACAGCAGCTTTCCTCGTTGAATCATCGCGCGTCCGTTGGAATTCGATCGTGTTTGCGGGTTTCGCGCGGGGCCACCGCCTTTACACGATACCGTTAAACGCAAACCACAGTCCGCGTGCCGATCGTTCCACCACCACCACCGCACAACAACACACCACACATATACACACGGCGAGAGACGAAGCTCCGGGTCTCGCTCGCGGTGCTGCTGGCGTTATTCTTCGGCGCCTCCTTTCCAGCCACTCGTCGCGTTAAACTTTGCAGATTCCGCGAATTCACATCCGCGAGTTACTCGACCTTGCTGACGGCCACCGCATCGATGGACCTCGTTGCCACTTGTGCTTCTCTCCCGGTCTTATCTTGCGTCCTTCGCGCGGGCAGAAGAAGAAGATGAAGAAGAAGAAGGCGACTAGGTTGTCACGATGAGATCCTCGAAGCCGTGGATGACTTCGCGAGTCCTACACAAAAAATAACCAGTTTGGTCAATCGTTGAAATACCTGCTAAATGGGTTTTCCTAAATTAGCCGGCTAGTTAGTAACGGGCCGGAGGGGACCGAGATGAAACCGCATGGAAGACGATTTTTCGGTATTTTTATGTTGAATCTGAAATTTCGTGACGTCATCGTAGGCGCGTCGAAGGTCATGAGGGTGGGGACAAGGGACGCCTGATTAGTTGAAATTATGTGGTGGATATTCGGGGAAAATAATGGGCAGCATTTTATTCTCGTTGTTAGACTTATTTGCCTGGGGTCGATTTTGGCGATTTTTGGGACGGAGCCAAATCTGTGATTTCTGACAAAAAAAACGTTGTTAAAAATTATTTTTTTCAAAATCGATTAAAAAGGGTTTGTAACCAGTATCTTCAGGGGTAGAATATGCGACTTGAGAACAGTGGTATAGGTTAAAAATCGATATTTTGAAAAAAAAATATGTCTGAGGTCGATTTTGGCGATTTTCGGTCCGGAGCCGAATCTACGATTTCTGCCAGAAAAAACATCGCAAAAAATGATTGTTTTCAAAATCGATTAAAAAAGTTTTGTAACCAGTATTTTCGGGGGTACAATATACGACTTGAGAACGATGATATAAATTAAAAGTCGATATTTTGACAAAAAAATGCTTCTGAGGTCGATTTTTGCGAAAAGTTTTTCAGGTACGCGCGCTATCGCGTGTAACTAAGTTCGTTATTTATTTGTAATGAATATTATGTAATATTCCGCGAAAAAATTATAGTTTTACGTCTCATATATTTATTTTTCAAATATATTTTATATCCATGTGGGACTCTACAAAATACCGAAGATCACAATCGCGAACAAGCGACGAAGACTTTACGACGCGGTCAGGAGACACTATGTATCGAGGTACGTTATTGCTGATACGTATCACGCGCGGTGTCATTAAGCTCCGCATGCCGGTTATACGCCGCGTCAGGGACTCGAGGCTCCGCAATTGGTCAAGCGAGGACTCGATTTCCGCGATCGACCGCGACACTGGAAAAGTTATTCCTTTCTCAAAGCGCGCCATGATCGAGTTTCGTGACTATTTTCATCACGGACACCCGCGGGTGAATCGCGCTAGCCGATGTCGGTCATAAAAATTCAACGATCTTCTGGCATTTCTGCATAAAAATGAAGCTCGACGACGAGAGAGGCCACTGGCATTCCAGTTCACCGCTGGATATAATGATCGATAAATTGCCACAAGGACGCCTCGATCGTTTTTTGCCATCATTGTTACCGGAGCAATTTTACCGGCGAATATCTTTGGCGCGTGTTGACGCGGAGTTTCCTTTGCATACGCGGACATTTTTTTGTGTCTGTGCATTTTTTGTCCACTAATTAGGTTCGTCATTGACATACAAGTTCAGCACTGTAGATGCATGCAGGAAATAATATCTTTGCAAATTCAGTGTTGATCGACGAGCTCAAGAATAAATTATGAAAAAATGTTATCAAGATGAAATTAAAAAAAAAATCAAATCAAAGGACAAATCAATTTTTATATCGCTGATGATAAATACTCGTTAAATATTATTAAGATAAAATAAAAAATAAAGACATAAAGAAATCAAAGGGCGAAACCATTTTCATTTTATTGAAATAATTTTATCTCTCCCACAATTCAAGTTATTAAAAAAAATAATTGCTTCCGTTGTAAAAACCTCTTCAAAAACATAATTGCGATTAATGAAAGAAAAAAATAAATAAATCAAAGGACGAAACCATTTTCATTTTATTGAAATAATTTTATCTCTCCCACAATTCAAGTTATTAAAAAAAATAATTGCTTCCGTTGTAAAAACCTCTTCAAAAATATAATTGCGATTAATGAAAGAAAAAAATAAATAAATCAAAGGCCGAAACCATTTTTATTTAATTGAAATAATTTTACCTCACCCACAATTCAAGGTATTAAAAAAAATAATTGCTTCCGTTGTAAAAAAACTCTTAAAAAATATAATAGCGATTAATGAAATTTGTCATTAGTACAAGGACAAATAATACTTGAATCGCAATAACTCGATTGCTCTAAAATAATCGTCTTTTTATTCTAAAAGCAGCAAATTATGCTGAGTTTCCTTTAGAAACCACGTAATGTGCACTGCTCGCCGATGATAAATACTCGTGGGTTCGAATGCCAAGGACGTCGGTCCCCCCGTGCGAACATCGCCGGGCACGAAACCGCTGGGAATTCAAGTCGGTATGGGTGAGGCATTTGCCAGGAGTTTACTTTCCAATCGCTACCGCCGACTGTCACGATGCACCGCAAACCGAAGAAGCCGATGCTCGCAGTGCGATACGTAATCATAAATACGTACAACAGCCGAGCGTCGTAGCTTATATATTTACACGTGCGCGCGAGATAAAATTCCAAAGACGTTGACGCACGTGGCATTTTTTTCATCCACAACTCATCACATCAATCAATTTTTTTACAGGCGTCAAATCCACCGACGTAAAAAAATCTGACGACGAATTACCTGCAGCTGGTTCGGACGATTAAAGCAGGCCTTAATCCTGGGTTTAAAGGGTCTCCGAATTCGCGCACATCAACAAAACATCACCGAATCACAAGTACGAAACTCAGCGTAAATCTGGCGAACCGACGAATTTTCGTCAGTCGACAATTTTTGCAACGTTAATTTATTAAAAAAAAAAAAAAGAAAGAAAAATGAATAACAGCAAGTTGGTAAAAAATTGTGAGCGCGGCAAACGGCGGAGTCCAACCAGCGGTGTTACTGGTATCAGGACGCGGCCATTTTGGTAGCAGCTGCTGCCTCACGAGCGTTCGCGTTTCTGCTCGGCGCGGCTTTCTATACGGTACAACAGCGGCTCACGAGGAAGACGATGACGTGACGGAGTCAAGTCTCGGACTGGCCGTTCGTTTCACGACGCGGCTCTGAGACTCTCGGCCCGTGGCTTCGCCTCGCCGTTGAAAAGTCGCCCCCGTTCAGGCCTATCCTATACCGACCCGGTGCCTACCTGAGGAAAGGAGAAGGAGCGCCGCTGCAGTCCACGCTTCCCCCCCACCTTCAGGCTTCACCACAGACTCACCTGCGCGCCTGGCCCCCCCTCCATTCCCGCATCCTTCCTCGCCTTCTTCTCAACTCATCCAGCTTCTTCGAGTCCGTCTTTACGTCACCTCGGCTCATTTGAAATAAGGGGGACGGGTTCGGATGAAAACTGAAATTATAATATTTGTACATCACTTTGGAGTAAAATGAAGTGCGGTGAAGTGAGAAGGGGATTCAGCTTGTATGCTGATAAATAAATAAGTAAATAAATAAGTAAGTAAATAAATAAATAAATAAGTAAATGAATAAATGAATAAATAAATAAATAAATAATTAAATAAGTAAATAAGTAAATGCACAAATAAATAAATAAAGAGACCTGCATTAAAGTCTTATGAAATGAGCACGTACACTGTAAGCCCTGTCGTAATCCCAGAAAATGTTTGTTTAAAGGGGCCAAGTCAGTCATAAAAGTTCATTTGTATTATAAGGGCTGTTTTTTTCCTCACCGATGAAAAAATTGGATATAATTCTATTCTTTTAGGATTGCACAGAAGGATTTTTAGTAACTGGAGCCATAAAACCAGAAACCATAAAAAGGTTCTTCAACGCAAGTTACAGAATAATTTATAAACAGTGATGATGAAGTTGGCATCAGCGACATGGATCTTTTAAAGTGTTATTAACTTAAAAAAAACCCTATAATTAATTTCCAAGAAATATATGATTGTGAAGAGTTTGAGCCCCAGTGGAGGCCAAATCTATGATTGTTTTTTCTGGACTTCGCGTAGAGTGGAAAACCGATATGTCAGTGACAAAAAAATCCTTCGCTGTGATCCTAAATGTGATTTATCTCAATTTTTTTCATTGATGAAAAAAGTGGACCTTATAAAAAAAAACTATTTTTGACTGCCCCAATCTCCTCAATCCGATGAAATTGTTTATTAATACATGGGTTCATTTTTACAGTCGTGCAATGCTTTCTGTTTGTTCTTCGAAAGCAAAATGAATTTCCACAGCCTCTCGGGCACTAGGCGATTACTATGCATAGGAGAAACGAGAATACGTGTGTATGCGAATTAACAGGGCCTTTGAGTATTCTTTCTCACCTTTCGAATTATGTTCCACGCAAGTAAAACGCCGGGCTCGTGCGGCTGTCGTTCTCGACACTCTCGATCTTTTTTTTCGCGTCCTCAGCACAGGCAGCTCTTCGTTATACGAGCGGTCTAATCAGCGCGTTGTTAATACAGTTGCGCTAACTCTCATTGAAACGCGCGTTTCGCTGTGGTGGACGGAAATTTCGAGTGCGTGACATTCCGTTCCTTCGGCGGATTTTGTTATTCGTGAGTGGGGCAGGCAAACAGAAGTGCGGCCGGTGTATACACAAAATTTATTGCTTTATTGATGGACGGCTCGCAAATAAAACTGATGAACGTCGCGAGTTTAGTCCTTCCTCTTTTTTTCGCACAGGCTGACGAATCGCACAACGGAAAAATGACATTTCCATCGTTCAATTTCAATTTATTTAAAAAAAGAAACAAAAAAATGCACGCAATTTGTACAAAAAACCTTCATGTCCGATTATAATTTTTATTTAGAAAAAAAGTTTACTCTATACGTTCGGACAAAAAAAATTTGAATTTTTTTTACGAGCGCCAATCAATTTTCACCAAATGTAAAAATTACAGAGTTCTAGTTCTTGAGTCTCGTCTCGCGTTTTCACTGCCGCTTTTTTTTTCAAATCTCCATCTCGTCGACAAGAATAATGTGTCACTGTTTTCACACAATTCGACCATGCGAATAATAATGTGCCTCGATTTCTCGACGTTCGCGCAACGAAAAAATTACATCTCCCTCGTTCAATTTCAATTTATTTTTAAAAAATTCACGTTTTTGCACAATTTGTACCTTCACGTCCTATTATAATTTTAATTTTATAAAATTATTCTCGAAACATTCGGCGAAAAAAAGTTTGCATTTTCTCACGATCGCCAATCAATTTTCCCCAAACGACAAAATTACAGAGTCCTAATTTTCGATCCTCGTTCCCCGTTTTCCCTTCCGTTTTTTTTTTTTTTTTTTTTTTTTTTTTCAAATCTCCATCTCGTCGACAAGAATAATGTGTCACTGTTTTCACACGATTCGACCACACGAATAATTATGTGCCTCGATTTCACTGTGCAATTCGCTGTTCGCACAACGGAAAAATGACATTTCCGTCGTTCAATTTCAATTTATTTAAATAAAGAAATTAAAAATGCACATTTCTGCACAATTTGGACCTTCACGTCTGATTACGATTTTTATTTTATAAAAGTCTTTCCGAAACACTAGGCGAAAAAAAAGTTTGCCTTTTCTCACGAGCGCCAATCAATTTTCCCCAAACGACAAAATTACAGAGTCCTAATTCTCGATCCTCGTTCCCCGTTTTCCCTACCGCTTTTCTTTTTTTCAAATCTCCATCTCGTCGACAAGAATAATGTGTCACTGTTTTCACACGATTCGACCACGCAAATAATGATGTGCCTCGATTTCACTGTGCAATTCGCTGTTCGCACAACGGAAAAATGACATTTCCGTCGTTCAATTTCAATTTATTTAAATAAAGAAATAAAAAATGCACATTTCTGCACAATTTGGACCTTCACGGCTGATTATGATTTTTATTTTATAAAAGTGTTATAAAAAGTGTTATAAAGAGCGCCAATCACTTTTCCCCAAATGACAAAATTACAGAGTCCTAATTCTCGATCCTCGTTCCACGTTTTCCCTTCCGCTTTTCTTTTTTTCAAATCTCCATCTCGTCGACAAGAATAATGTGTCACTGTTAGCACACGATTCGACCACGCGAATAATGACGTGCCTCGATTTCTCGAGTTCACCGTGCAATTCGCTCCGTTTATCAGAGCCGGCGATCGGAAAATTGCCCTCGGCTCGAAATAATTCCGCCTCGTGTGCGTTCGTTCGTCGCGCGTTGCCCATTTGCGTTGCGAATTAGCGATGTGTGTTATAACAACGACGCGGGACGACACACGGCGCGTATAGGCGGTGAATGCACGCTGCAAGCGAAATGGTATAATCGAGCGGAGGCTGCACGTATTACGCGCAAAAAGCGAGAGGGTGTTGCACGACGAACGTGCAAGAAGGAGGTGCGAACGAGAAGTCGCGGCGTTCCAACACCGATCGTTTATCGTCCACGAGCTTCTTCTGCACGTCGCGCTGCGCCGCCGGTGCGATACTTTTTGCCTCGGTATCCCAGATACCCCGTTGAAGCGCAACAGTTTAACGCTGGATGGAAAGAGAGACAGAGAGACAGAGACCAGTCGGATAATTAACATTGCGAAGCGCGAACGTTTTCCATCTGCAAATCGCATTTAGCGCCTCCGTATTGTGGCAACAACGATGAACGTGCAGCGGACTATTTAAATTGACGAATACTTAGGGCAATTCAGGGACGAAACGGCGACACCGTTTTTCCAAGGATTTTATTTTTTTTCGTCGCCTCGTTTCCGGTCGTAATTGACTGGGCATTATTCTTGGGCAATTTGAGAAGAAGCGTCGCGTAAATCAATACTGAGCGGTTTTCGCAATGTACGAGTCATTTATGAGTGAGGTATAAACAGTGCGACCTTCGAAGGAAACCGCAAGAGGGTCGTGAAGCTGTTCAGGATAAACCGAGAGTGTTTTGAATCCTGGGGGTTATTGAATTTGTCATGAATAAACGAAATAAAAAATACAAAAATTCGAAATAAACGCAAAGGTTACATTTTTGGTGGAAAAAAAAAAATTCGGTTTCATAAAGTTTGGAGACCCTATCCGATCGGAAATTTCCTGCTGATTCCGAAAAGCACCGTTGATTGCCCGAAAAATATAAACCTCGACGAGATAAACTCGAAAAATGTTTTCGCACTTTTTTCGAAATTCCGTCGCTTTAAAAAAATTGCGTTTACTTCAGATAGATCTGCGTTTTTTTGAAAATTGCGTTTTTTTTTAGATCGATCAAACCTGGATTCTGGAAACTTCAGACATCAAGATATCGCGTTTCGCCTTGGTATTCTCTTCGTTACAAAGTTTTCTCTCGAAGGAAAAAAATCCAAGTTCGCTCGATCCAAAGAAAAGTAACGTCGAAGTGGAAACGAAGTGAAGTGAAAACTCGTAAGCGCGCGTATAGGTTATTTTATGAAAAAAAAAAAAAACAGGGTATGTTCGTTTGCGACAGCTAAATATTTTCTGTCTCTACCTCAAGGGTTTCATGGTAAACGACGAGCAAAATAAATATCATTACGAATGAGTAGCCCTGACGTGCAGTGAGTGAGTCTCGTGAAACTATAATTATAGTGCGAGTTTAACCACCGTTGAAACCGCCTCGCATAGTTGCAAACTGATAACATCGTCGCGACCTTCGGATTCGAGTGAATGAAAATCGCCATGATGATGTTACGCGTGATCGTGGCACTGACATAACGGCGGAACCAGTACGTACCGCACGATACGTTGGCACAGATCGCCGCTTTGAGATCGGAATGGAAAGTCGGGCATTCTTGCGAGGAACGCACCTAACAGCTCGCGCATCGCGACGACGAGAGATCGGCAAGGCGACGTCAACTTGCTCGCACACGTACAAAGCCTGCACTTGGTTGGCAAAAAAACACGTTTTGGTTCTAATGACTTACTCGTTCGCATTCGAAACTGCAACGCACGGAAAAAAATAATTGAAATTAATCAAGCGTTTTTTTTTCTCAATCGACGCATTTCGTAGTAATTATCGGTTTGATTATCCGTTGCAATGAGTTCGTTAATACTGTTAACGAGTCTTTCGTTGGATACGGCGAAACAAATACATACGCATTATCACCAAATTTAAATTCAGCTTAAAAAGATTTTTTGTAGTTGTTGGTGAATGCTATTAAAATTACGTTTTGGTAAATTAAATCTTATTTGGAGCAAAGTTAATTTAGTAACAATAAATACATATTTATTTATATACAAAAAGAAATAAACAAAAAAAAATATAATATCAAAATATTTAAATATTAAATATGAAGATATTTTTTTATTTTTTTATTTTTTATTTATATAAATATTTTTTATATCCAAAAAAAGATTGTTAACAATTAACACCCTTTCAGTGTACCAATAACCATGACTGGTTATTACCAAAACTTTGGCTTAGTACAATTCCGGGGAATATGGACCATTAAAATATTCTAGTCTATGCCTCCTACTTTTAGAGATGAATTTTACTATAGTGAAAAATTCTGGCACTATAGTAAAATCCTGCAACTCGTTCAATGTTATAATGACTATAATTAAAAACTTATGTTACCTCGCTGACATAAAATCACTTTAGCGTACGCAGTTATGAATTACACTATATTAAGTTGGGCCTATTTAAATTGATTCTCTCAGCGCAGTGCAAAACGATTTTTTTTTTTTTACATCTACCCTTCGTAACAGTTTAGTCGAAAAATCATCATAATCAATTCGGATGCGCCCGCGTGCAACGCGCAGAAAATCAGCCCGAACGAACCGTCGTATTAACGAGACCTTGGTGCAACGAGAGCAAACTCGATTGCCATCTCGGCCGTGCTCGATTCTCGCTCGGCGTGTCGCTCGTGAAATACCGATACCACGGCTGACTGGTCGCCGATCGAACGACGTATCTTCAACGTTTCGCGCCCGAAAAACACGTCCTTCTGTTTCCAAGCCAGCCGCGCGCAGCCAGCGCCGCAACGCGGGGGGTTTAATTCAATTAGACCGTGTCGAGAGCCGGTGTGCCTATTAATTAAAATCAAAGCCCAGCCGCGTTAATTATTCACCTCGCAAATAAACTTTTAATAACGTGAAACAAACAAACAAAAAAAGTACGTTTCATCGCAATTATCCCCCGTTGAGAGAAAATAACATCGAAGAATTAACATTTGCGAAATCATCCGGGCGTTGAAAATAATTCGTATAATAGTATTAAAAGAGCGAAATCGAAATGGTAATGGCCACAATATACATAGGGGAAACCAGAGTAAAACGGGCCTCCGAGGTAAAACGACCCCCCCCCCCTCTTTTTTTGATCGTCGAAAAAAAAAAAATAATGGTAAAATGGGCCCCCGTCTCCGTCGTAAGTTTTGAGGCTTCTTTCTTCGTCAAAACTTTTTTTTCCCGCCGTCTTCCGTGATTTTTTTTTAATTCGCGGGCTTCTTCGGCAACAGTTCTTTTTCTCCATCAATTCTTGCCTGTACGGCGAATCCGTCACGACTAAAATGTGCTTTTGTGTCACATTTTAGTAAAAGACCCAAGTAATCAATACTCATGCCGATCGGCAGCGTTTTCTGTACTAACTCATATTTGTGCCGGATTCTGAGGGGGGGCCGTTTTACGCCGGAATTTTTTTTTACCGGCGCTCAAAATTGTTGATTGGTATCGAATTTTTTAGTAAAAAGCAATAAGAAAACACTTTGGGTTCTGTCATAGAGCCATTTTTTGCTTAGGGGGCCCGTTTTACCCCGGTCTCCCCTATCCCCGATAACATCGGATGGACGTCAAGGTGTAGGCCTCATGTAGTCACCAAAAAGTACACTTTCGAATGGGTGGTCTAACTTTTGCAGGCGCAATACTAAGATTAGGACCCAACAACGAATGCTTTTTGGACATCATAAGCGTAAAAATGGAAACCCAGTTAGTGGACTTTAGTGTACCAAATGCTCACAAATAGATCCTTTGGTGTTGTCAGGGTATATATAATAATATATTCGCGCCACATTGCAGCGAGTCCTCGCGTAGGCAGCAAAACGAATAGTCAATATAACCCTGCGCCGAGATGGTGTTGGGCGTTTGTGTGACTCGACGGGGCCGCCAACGAGGTTGGGCAAGAGAATCGAAGAGCTGGAATGAAAATTGTCCACATCGAGCTCTCAATCGCGCTCACCGGCTTTGAGTGCCGCGCACTTGCATACGTATGGAAACACGGCGAATAGACCGTGGTTGGAACATTGCGTACCGTGTGCCACATGGCGCATACCTTGGTTCACGTATGTGCGGCCGTCGTTGCGCCACCGTATGAATTCCCACTGCCATAGGATCGAAATGGAGTGGCCGTGGGGGGGGGGGGGGCAGTCGAGTGCAGTGCGGTGCGTCTGGGAGGGAAGACTGTGGCAGCCGGTCGATGCATGCGACCAACTATATTATAGTTGCTAATGCTCGCTGCATACTATTTAGCCGCGGAATCAATAGCGGCAGCCAATCGCCAGAAGCGAAACTGAAATTCCTGTATTTCGAACGCAAACCAGTTCGTCCAGAATGTCCCAGAAGACACGAAAGGGCCCATTTTTCTGTCAGAAATCGTAGATCCGACTCCGAACCGAAAATCGACAAAATCGACCCTAATTTTTTTTCTTTTCAAAATATCGACTTTTAACCTATACCATCATTCTCAAGTCGCATATTCTACCCCTGAAAACAGTGGTTATTAACCTTTTTTAATCGATTTTGAAAAAAATACTTTTTCTGGCAGAAATCGTAGATCCGACTCCGAACCGAAAATCGACAAAATCGACCCTAATTTTTTTTCTTTTCAAAATATCGACTTTTAACCTATACCATCATTCTCAAGTCGCATATTCTACCCCTGAAAACAGTGGTTATTAACCTTTTTTAATCGATTTTGAAAAAAATATTTTTTTGGCGACGAAAAAAATATTTTTTCTGGCAGAAATCGTAGATCCGACTCCGAACCGAAAATCGACAAAATCGACCCTAATTTTTTTTCTTTTCAAAATATCGACTTTTAACCTATACCATCATTCTCAAGTCGCATATTCTACCCCTGAAAACAGTGGTTATTAACCTTTTTTAATCGATTTTGAAAAAAATACTTTTTCTGGCAGAAATCGTAGATCCGACTCCGAACCGAAAATCGACAAAATCGACCCTAATTTTTTTTCTTTTCAAAATATCGACTTTTAACCTATACCATCATTCTCAAGTCGCATATTCTACCCCTGAAAACAGTGGTTATTAACCTTTTTTAATCGATTTTGAAAAAAATATTTTTTTGGCGACGAAAAAAATATTTTTTCTGGCAGAAATCGTAGATCCGACTCCGAACCGAAAATCGACAAAATCGACCCTAATTTTTTTTCTTTTCAAAATATCGACTTTTAACCTATACCATCATTCTCAAGTCGCATATTCTACCCCTGAAAACAGTGGTTATTAACCTTTTTTAATCGATTTTGAAAAAAATATTTTTTTGGCGACGAAAAAAATATTTTTTCTGTCAGAAATCGTAGATCCGACTCCGAACCGAAAATCGACAAAATCGACCCTAATTTTTTTTCTTTTCAAAATATCGACTTTTAACCTATACCATCATTCTCAAGTCGCATATTCTACCCCTGAAAACAGTGGTTATTAACCTTTTTTAATCGGTTTTGAAAAAAATATTTTTTTGGCGACGAAAAAAATATTTTTTCTGTCAGAAATCGTAGATCCGACTCCGAACCGAAAATCGACAAAATCGACCCTAATTTTTTTTCTTTTCAAAATATCGACTTTTAACCTATACCATCATTCTCAAGTCGCATATTCTACCCCTGAAAACAGTGGTTATTAACCTTTTTTAATCGATTTTGAAAAAAATATTTTTTTGGCGACGAAAAAAATATTTTTTCTGTCAGAAATCGTAGATCCGGCTCCGGACCGAAAATCGACAAAATCGACCTCGGAAATTTTTATTAAAAAATATCACCTATAACAGGTTAATCATTTTTGCGCTGCTGCGCTCTTATAAAGCTTTAAAAGGTTACGGGTGCTGCCCCGCCTGTCCTCTTATGAACTTTTTCAAATTTGACACCAAACTGATTTTGTTTATCACGGACTTTCCTGGCAACCAGCTCTAATAGTTTGTTAACAATGCTTTCCGTTACTCATGAACTTTTTATAAGGGGGATTAGGCTCTGCTATAAATCTAATATTAGCATTCAACATTGTGAAATACATTTGAAATATCATTTGGGACATACTTCTACCCTTCTACCTGACCGTTACGCTTAGAGTTTCCATCTTCGTGTTGTCTGGGTGTCCAAAGACGTTTTTCTTAATTTTAGAAAAAAAAAAGGTCAATATAATTTGAATAAAAGTAAAGAAAAGAAAGCGAGCTGTTTCCTGGTAGAAAATGTACAGCGTCAAATTCGGTCCAAATCAGGCCCTGGTCGGATCCTGGAGGGTCCAACGTGACCCTGATCAGGGCCCGACCAGGGCCAAATGTAACAACGTAGTTTTTTCTACCAGGATAGTCGATACCCTCCACCTACCACATAGTTACCAGTAATCACTGTATATCATGTAACTGCGAGGTCGATTGTGTCGGTCAATCGCCAATGGCTGTAATAATTACTGTGGAAGACACTAAAGCCATTCAGACGTCTCTCGATTATACGATAGCCAGTAGCGTGGACGATGCAAGATGTCGTATATAGTAATACACTTGTGGTGCACGAAGTTTCCTCGCGGACTGTCGACACAAATCGAAGAGAGGTTCGCTGCCCCTGGCGGACGTCCTCCACCTAACATAATCATAACAATTTTAATGGAACTCGACAGTTCCGAGGAAAATCAGTGTGACAGCCGAGCGAAGACGCGAGAGTGCTAAACGTTAGGAGGTAAACGAGAACTCCTCGCAATTGTCCGATTCTCGTCGTTCGGATTTCCACTCGACTTGGTGATCGTCGATTCCACTCGCCCACGGGTTACCTCCTCCGGGGTTTTAATATCTCCAGCGCGAATTCTACTCTGGAGGAAAACACGAGAATTACGCTTCTGCGATATTGTGCGCTGCAAATGTACTACATGTGCACAGCACGTTATGGTTGTGTTGTATATTCGTACCTGAAATCCTCGTGCCTCGATGCTTGGGCAATATAATTACTCTATACTTATAAATAACTCGCTGAGGCTATGTAATCCACTGAGCATTAAGGGAGAGATGAAGATTGATGGTTGTAATCCACGTACGAGATTATTTTTCTTGCGATGTACTACATGCACGGTGTATGGGAAATGTATGCTGACTCAAGACAATGATACTATTGGAAATGTAGCGTAAGGAAAAACAAATTGTAATTTCTGTAATATCGGTGTGTTGGTAGCCCTTCATTTATGCACAATTGCGTCCAACACAGTACATATCCAATCCATACGATCCTTCACAAACTCTGTCTTATACACTGCTTTTTGTTCACATTTTGTTTACATGCTTTTTCGGCGACATTTTGAACCTACATATTGCTATTATATACGTTAGCTTTCCAACACATTTCGATCCTACGCTGTAGGACCGAAAGGATCGAAATGGGTTGGAAAACTACAGTGTAGGATCGAAATGTGTTGGAAAACTAGTGACGGATCGAAATGTGTTAGAAAATTTTGTCTATAATTAAACTTATACTATTATCGAAATGTGTTGGATCGAAATGTCGCAGAAAAAGCTTATGAACATTAAAAATGTGAACGAAAAACATTGTATGAAATAGTGATTGTGCAGGAAATGTGTGGAGTCTGTGCTGTGGTGGATAAAATTGTGCAGGAATTAATGACTGCCAATTCGTTGATTCTACATTAAGGAAGCCTAGGAACCTGAAAAAGGGCATTAGAAAGTATCTTCCCAATATCAGAAAACGCTTTTGTGAATAGCTGTCACAATACTTCCGCCATTTTACAACAATACTCCTGTCCCTCCAGATTTTTGTAGAGAACAAGAACCGTAATGTTTTAATTAAACACAACGGATTAACGTAACTAGGAATCACATAGAACTGGAAATCAATAGAAGGGTGAGTGAATGTTTGGATTCAAATGACACCACATAGTGCATTTCCGAGAAATTAATTAACGGGGAATTATCAATTGCCCAAGAGGATAAAATGATTAGCTTTGCAGATTACAGTCGCAACCCCCTGGGCAGCTTCCCAGTTGGTGCATAAAGAAATCTATTTCCAGTTGAAGCCATCAAGAGACAAGAGGTCAAACACTAAAACTGTGTGTTGTATTGAAGACACCACAGACGAGTGAATGATGAGACGCTACCAAGGAACCAAACTATGCGCCATCTATCTCAGTTTACTGGTAAATCTGGTTTTATCCTGAAACACAGATTATGCATGACCCGTAGAGTGAAGGAAGGGCTCGCAGCTGAAACACGGTATAGCTATGCGGTTGTTTTCAACGGCATCGGCTCACGATGGGTGCGATAGCAGTGGTAAGGCACTACATAGTTAACAGTCGCCTGTGTAGGGATAAGGAGGGGCGACGTACTACGGCATTCCACACCCGGAGAAAGCCTCTTATAGCAGACACTACACCCGGCACCCGCGGTAGCAACATACTCGTCGAATCTATATAGGTATCGAAGTTTCACCATTTCTTTTTCTCTCTTTTCTTTTTCCTCTGTGTACGTTTATGGCGCGTCGGCATTGGTGAGGCTCATCACACCTAGATTAATTTGGGTCAGATTACGCATAACTTATGTACTTCCTGAAGGTACCTGGAATTCTACAGGGTCCAACATTTATTCTACTTAGGACATGATTAAACCTAGCTATATTTTTTATGGTATGTAGATTAGTTATTGGTCAGGCTATTTGTTGTGAATCTATGAAACGATAAGTTAAGATCTCAACGTGGATTTGTTTATACGTTAATTAGTTATTTTGCGCATCCTCGATTGAACAAAGAACGTCCAAGAAGACGTGACAACGACATGATTAAACCTAGCTATATTTTTATGGTATGTGGATTAGTTATTAGTCAACCTGTCTGATGTGAATCTATGAAACGATAAGTTAAGACCTCAATATTAATTTATTTATACGTTTATTAGTTATTTCGCGCATCCTCGGTTGGACGAAGAACGCTGAAGAAGACATCACAACGACATAATTAATCTTAGCTATATTTTTATGGTATGTGGATTAGTTATTGATGAAGATATCTGTTGTGAATCTATGAAACGATAAGTTAAGATCTCAACGTGGATTTGTTTATACATTAATTAGTTATTTTGCGCATCCTCGGTTGAACGAAGAACGTTCAAGAAGACGTGACAACGACTAAGCGTTCGTGTCACACCGTCGTTGAACCATCTTGACATCTGGGTGGTGCCGCCCGGCCGCTCTTCGCCGAGGTTTGGACGGTTCTCGAGGTTAATTCCATTAATTATACGCGCGGCAGCGATTCACGGCTCTATCAATTCAATACACTGGAGAATTCTCGGTGCGGATGAGATACACACGCTGCCCCCGCCATTAATAACCCTTTGCCAGGCACACCCGTGAAATTCCCCCAAGACCATAGATCCGCTGCCGGTTTGCCAACCGGCCCGGCTCTCTAATTATACAATCGTTAAGATACCTTTGTCTTGGCGCAAAAGAGCTCGGCGTGGTACAGTGGAACCCCGATTAGGCGGGGGTCGTTCAGGAGTTGCAACGTTTTCGTTCCGCGTCAATTAACGCTAACCCCCTTTTTTACCTAAAATTAAATCAATTTTTTTAAACGTCTGACAATCAAGGTAACCATTAATTGAATAATTTGCATCAATGAATTAGTGTCTAGGAAAACGTTGCAACGTTTTCGTTCCGCGTCAATTAACGCTAACCCCCTTTTTTTACCTAAAATTAAATCAATTTTTTTAAACGTCTGACCATCAAGGTAACCATTAATTGAATAATTTGCAACAATTAATTATTATCTAGGAAAACGTTGCAACGTTTTCGTTCCAAGTGAGTTAACGCTAACCCCCTTTTTTACCTAAATTAAATCAATTTTTTTTAACGTCTGACCATCAAGGTAACCATTAATTGAATAATTTGCAACAATGAATTATTTTCTAGGAAAACAAGTAAACATCCGACGACTTTTAACGGAGGTTCTACTGTATCATAAATACCGCTAATTTGTATAGATTAAATTGTAAGTAAACTCACAGCGCGATTATTTATACGACCGACTCAATTTTTCCGATCATTGACCCGCCTGTCGGGTTACCGAGGGTCACGGTCGACATCCTCAAATTTTCCTAGCTTCCCGCACGCCAGTTGAACGTCGACCTCCCGTCTCCAATTGCGCCAGTGCTGCGACGACAAAAAAAAACCGGACTTTTTCAGCACGTGCATCGCAGCGGGCACTTTCCGATACGCCTATGGTGGCTGTGTATAATACTCGCGGGGAGCGTCGAACGAGAACCTCTCGCGGTAGTACAACTCTAACTGGCTGTGTTCACTAGCCTCTTTTCTTGCGCAACTGACCCCGTTCGCACTACGACTTCAATTTCCACCTGGTAATCGCACAGCAGCTCCTGTAGCCGCGCGGTGAGAGAAGGAGAGAGAGAGAGAGAGGGCGAGATGAGGCGAAACATGGACGGGGTAAAGAGGGCTGTGGATGCAGGAAGGCGAAGAGAAACCGCGAGAGGAGGTGTTGGACGCTAAACGTGTACAACGTATATGGGGCCCGAGTACAAGTGTCGCCGTCTAGGTGGTAGTTGACGTCCTAAGTCAGATGACATCTGAACTTATTAGCTGAATCTGCCGACTGCGGTAGATGTAGAATTGGCCCAGGTGGCACTGGGCGATTGTTGATAGCCTGTCTTTCATAATGGCAAGTCAATAACGATCATATTGGCTTCAAAACTTTGGGTTAACAACTTTGGTTTAGTATTGATTCAAAGTTTGATCCAAACTTTGGTTTGGATCAATACTGTTTGGTTTAGTATTCGTCCAAAGTTTGGTTCAGTATTGATCCAAATTTTGGTTCAGTATTGATTCAAACTTTGGTTCGGTATTGATCCAAACTTTTGTTCAGTATTGATCGAAACTTTGGTTCAGTATTGATTGAAAGTTTGGTTCTGTATTGATCCTACCTTGGGTTAATAACTTTGGTTCAGCATCGATCCATCCTTAGATTGACAAGTTTTGTTCAGTATTGACCAAACCTTGGATTAGTAACTGGTTCAATATTGATCGACCCGTGGATTAATATCCGATCTAACCCCAGTTAGCCGGGCTAACAACGGCTTAAAAGTTGATCAGTGCTGATGACCCGCAACGGTTCAGAAGTTGACCTGTGCTGACAGCCGTAGCAATGGCTCACCAACGTCTCATGAAGATGACCAATGCTGATGGCCATCAATGACTCAGATGAGATTTCAAGCCATTTCTCTTTCCCCTTCGAGCGAGCATCCCGTCCGATAACGCCAACCGGCGCGATGTAATTTCCGCCGGCTCGCAACCGTAGCGAGTGTAAGCGTGAAAATACTACCTTTGCTTCCAACACACTACAGCAAAATACGCTGCTAAGCTGCACAGTTGGAATGAATAATCGAGAGAAGTTATGGTGGACAGACATTTTTACGTAAAAACAGTCGCTACCAATGGCACCAAAATTAACCAATGTTCACGACCAGTGATGTCCAGATTCCTCAGAGAAAAGTCTGTAGAATTTAATTTCTGCGCTAGTCAGGCCCTGGCCAGGCCATATTAGCACTGCTACCCTGATAAAAAAAGCTGTAGCGTTACATTCGGTACTAATCAGACACAAATCATGTCCTGATCCATATTAGCCTTGTCAGGACTTTAACTATGTCAGACTCAGGCCGGATGTAACGCTACAAAATTTTCTTCCAGGATTGTCGACCAACGCAGGCTGTCATTACTCGGCCAACGTTTGGCCCCATATGTCAAACTCTACATGGGAATTATCATAGCGTCGGATCTCTTGATCGTATACACATCATAAGACACTTGTAACACATCGTTACTATTATGCGGCACGTTTTTCACACGTCATATCTACCTGAGACTCGTTGATCTTCATTTCCCGCGAGAAACTACACGTCGCGTTTTCCATCATTACGTATTCGTCGTTACGTATTGCTGGACGGATCGAGCTGGGAATATTGCGTAGCCGGGGTGAGAGAGAGAGAGAGAGAGGAGGAAAAAAATATTGCAATTAACATAAATATGCAGATGCTGTCCTGGCGCAGAAGGAGAGCCTCACGGCAATGAGAAGCTATAAAGATTCAGTCGCCCAAGCGCTTCCTTCGATGGTGAGTCACGCGTGCGTCCGGTATCCGGTATTTTCTTGCCGATGAGCTGGGCGCTCTACGCCCCGGCAGCCTTTTAAAGGCGACAAGAACGCCTATACTTCTGCTGCTGCGACGGCTGCTACAATATAGGGAGTGATTAGGTATTCCGGATCCCCACAGGAAGTTGAACTATGGGTTTTGTCAATGAACGTGTTTAAACGCGACTTAACTTTTAGTTCAACAACAAAATAATTTCTAACGAAGGTTTTAGGTGATCACGATTAGTACAAGTTGGGGGAAAATTGATTCAAAAATCGAACCTGCCAATCATGTTTGAGATGCTTGATTAAGGTGGGCCTATCGTATTGAATTCATTTCGCATAAATTTGAGAAAAATGAGAGAGAATTGCAAACATTTTTCGATGGTATAAAAATCTGGAAAAATGCATGTGTCTTTATTAGCTTCCCGAAGGGTTGCAAGATTTGTTTACAAGGTTATCTCATTGGTACACTCTATACATTTTTTAACATGCATACATTTTTCATGCATATTAAATGTACTGAAAACATTCATTTGGCATAATAATAATACTCAAATGTTATTAACAAATTGATGAAAAAAATCATTGTTTAACAAATATCCCGGTGAAACAAATTTTTTTTTATGAAAATGGTTCGTTCCTTTTCCTGAATACGTATGCATTTTTTCAGATTTTTATGTTCACTTTGAAATTTGTATTTTTTATAGGGTGAAAGTGATTACTACTTTTGGCTGTTGCCAAAAGTAGTAATGAAAAATACCCTTAGTATTAAAAAAAATGATGAAATATTTTCTTTAAAAAAAAATCATGAAACTCAGCAATTTCCTTTGTCGCCTAAATCCATCTCACTCCTCATAACCAGTTACACGCAAACAATAATAAAAAATACTAATGATTACTTCCCTAAAACCTTAAATTTATTTGAAACCACCCCGCCATGTGCGCGGGAAATATTTTTAATTCTTCAATCTTCCAATTACCCTTATCCTCCGGATCTCGCATGATTGGCAGTTACATACCGCTCGTTTTTTTTTTTTTTTTTTTTTTCACTCACTCCGCCCTCGGTTGTTTCACGCAGTCGTAACCGCACTCAACGCTCGACGACGTCAGCGAAAGTCAGCCAATAGAGCAATTGAGGATTGAAGTAACAATATACTTTCTTCTGCTTTTAATTGCCGAGACTTTGTTGCGCGCGGAATTATGCTGTAGGAAACGTCTGCCGTGCAAAAGATAATGCACGAACGCAGCGCGAGAACAGAGTCGGAGTTATGACTCAACGCAGCTGTGTGCTCTCCCGTCTAATTATTATTACGAGTGTGGAGCCCCGGCGAGCACGGATCGCCGATAAAGTTCATATACAATGCCGCGTGTAGACGAACTCGGCGTCATCCTTTTTTTTTATTCTCTCGCATCTGCCGTGCAACTCGGTGCAACAACAATCCGCGCAATGCATTACCGAAGCACGTACGAGACTTTTCACAATTGCGGGCGGCGTTGTGTAACGTCGAAATTAAGTATCAGAGCGGTGGTTTATATCCCAGCGCGCCGCAGACAATCGGAGGCTTCAACGTCGCGTGATAAATCGTCGAGATTCGTTTCGAAGAAGAGAAGAAAAAAAATTGAGGCGGTGGTTTCGGTCGATTATTGTGGTTTGTTATTATGGTCGTATATAGCGATGATGGGGAAGCACCTGATGGATTTTGGAACCTCGTCACGTCGCCCGTCCGCTGAGTCACCCAGTGCATCCGTCTGGATATCCGCCACGTGTGAGACGTTTTTTCTCTCCTCGTCTCGTACGTCTCTTCGCCACTCTTCTCATGTCTGTACCTGCGGTTCGTCCTCAGCGTTATGGACGAGAATAGACGTGACGCGAGTCGTTGCACGAGGTGGAAAAATATGAAGATGTGCAGGAGGAATAAACGTGAGAAAAAATCATTGTTTTGATTAAGTGAAGGCTTAAAATGTCTCATTCCACGAAGTGCATTTAATTTCGAGTCTCTCAACTTTCGCTGAAAAATTTCAATTAGGAGAATAAAAAATTTGTGCTTTGGAAAAATGTTAGATGAAACTTCGTAAATTTAGATCTTAATCCGCGCAACTGGGATTTTCTACGGTACTGAAAAAAAAAAATGTTGAGATTTCTCAGTTAATCCACTCAACTATTGAAATTCTAAAATAAAAAAAATCATTCTCTCTGAAATCTTTCAGTACAGCCGACAATGCAATTTTTTACATTTAATTTGTACCCCAAATCAACTGTTGTTTTATCATGTGCCGAAAAATAAAAAAGTATTAAGACGTTTTTTTTTAACGAGTCTCCATCGCCGCACTTATTTTTACCCACATCAACCCTTTCGTGACCGCTTTAATCTTTTATCCCTGTCCCCACCCTGCAAATTACGGTATCGTAAAGTCAGTCGTAATTTTTTACGCCTTCCCTTACGCGTTGAGTGTTTCGCTGTCATTATATCCCCTCCGATCGTCCGCGCAGAGTGAAAAAAAACACACACCACAGGTGACAAGTGGCAGAAATGAAAAAACTTGGATAATAAATTGAGGGAATAATTAGACGAGTCTTCGCGACCCCGCGGTGTGTTGCCAGGGTCAAACCGAAGTCCCGCGAATAAAGTTTTGAAACTTTATACGCGCGCATACATTCCCGCGGGAAGCGTCAGGCTGAATTGAAGCGATAAAAGTCGAGTGTTTCCAGGGGGGTGGGGGTATTATGGGATCCCGTTGCGAGGAGACCGGGGAGAGAAAGCGAAAATCTCGTGCGACCTCGCACAAGTGCCAGCAAGTGCCATAACGGCAGACCGCACTGCGTGTAAGGGAGCGCGGGGCAAAATGGACCACCGAAATCGCCCAGGGCTGAACGAATATAGCGCGCTCGATATTACGAAATTACCGAAAATTATTTCCGCGGTTTTATCCAAATTTTCGACGGTTAAGCGAAGTTTGACGACGAAAGTTTGATAAGGAAAAATCATTTACTCGTTTGATGACGCTGGAAAAAGTTGCGATCTTTGAGGGTACGGCTTTCAAATTCTGTGATTAATTAAGAAATCAAGATTTCGCCTTCCGCCTTTCGGCATTCGCTTCGTTGTCGATTTTTCTATTGAACAAAGAAAGGAAATCCAGGTTTGGTCGATTAAAAAAAAAGTAACCTAGATTTTAGTCAAGTTACGAAATTTCGAAAAAAGTGTGACAACGCTTTTTATTTTATTTATTTCTTTTAGCACTTCAATTCGACGTATTTTTGCCAGTACAGAACGAATTAGACATTAATTTTGTTCAAACGCAATAGTTTTCACGATTTTTTTATTTTTTATTTCATTATTTTCGATTTTTTAATGTTTCTTTTTTGCATCAACTGGGTAACCATGTACAATTTTTTCCCCCTCGCGTATTTTTTCCGCCGCGGTCCCTAGGGTTCGTTTTGCCCCACTCCTCCCTGCTTTCATGTATGCCTACACCACCGTAGTATGTAGTACTACTACGCCACTATTGTCCCTAACAGGGACTGCTTTCCCCGTTTCCGCTCGCTTGGAAAAAAAAATCGCAGAGACCTCCTCGTGCTCTTACCTTTTTCACTCTCGTCAACACGAATCTCGGTGCGAGCAATTGGAGCAAGTGGAAACGCGATAGACATCGGTAGACCTGGGGGGAAGAAAAAAAAACAAGTGAGAAGTGGGTAGGATTGAGAAAACAGGAACATCTCGAGCGAGTGAAAGAGATCAGGAAGAAGACAATTTGTCCCGGAGGCGTCAGACTCGTTCTTCAGTCGAGAGCGCAAACAGCGGGAAAAAAATATGTCGTCCCTGCCCTGATTCGTGCGACGAGCCGCGATTCGTATAGGAAGCACTGAAGCTTCGGATATGAACCCGGATCGATCCGTCGGCAATAAAGATTTCTTCCATGGTGAAGCAGAGAAGAACGAAAAATGAAATACAGAACAATCTTTCATTTTTAATATGGAAATTAAAATATAAGAAAATGATCATCAGTATCTAGCTGAAAATAAGTATAGTAAATTTTATGTTTATAGAACGAAGAATGTTAATTTTGTAGTAATTTTATTTGGTACTGTAATGCCGGGGAATATGGACCACTAAAATGTTGTTGCTTATATCTTCTGCTTGTAGAGATGAATCACTACTATGGGGGCAGAAATTCCCGGAACTCACAACATAAAGAACTGCCATTCAAATATTTTAAGTCTTTTTCATTGCTGTTCTGTGGTGGTCCGCAAGACCCTCACGTTTTTCGAAGGTGGGTAACATGGGCCATGCCAATACCGTCTAATATGGACCACACAAAAATTGCTGGAAAATTATCTAAAGCTGCAAAGCTCCAATTTCTGAAAATCGGTGCATCCTTCGTGAATCCATATTCAATTTGAACATTTTATTTTTCATTATTGGTTAATTGTCAGGCTTTATAAGGATAATACAAACGAATTCAATTGAATTATTGCAACGAAATTGCATTTAAAAATTATTATCCATATTACCTGACGTCGGTTGGTCCATCAATTTTTAATGGTTTTGGCTGCCCTAAATCAACAACTGTAACCAACAACCCCAATTTTCAGCTACTTTATAGCGATTTACGTGATGTGAATCATGGATGTCCCGAGAAACGAATTTGAATAGCCAAATGAAAACGATAATATAATCAAACGATAATACAATTAAAAACAGGGAGACTCGCGTAACATCGTCAAATTTTGAAATGAGAATATGGATTGAAACCTAAATTACCTCAATGACATCAATCCAAGTTAGTGTAAGCAGTTGTAATTTTCTTCGTTTCCCCATGTGGATCAATACACACTGGTCCATATTCCCCGCAATTACACTATATACACAATATATTTTGCTGCCGCCTTTTTGTGATTCAATTAAAATACACTGTGAATAGCACACATTTCGCGAGATTTTCTTACGGTCTCTGTTTTACCATCCGCCGATATTGGAAGTAAAGAGAATTAAGTCTTATACTATTTCACCTCTTCATTCTGAAGGTGGCAGCACTCGTTTCACTACAGTAGACTGAAAAATATAAAGTACAAACGCATCCTGTGGATCGGGAACTGTTTGACCATCAGTCGGTAACCAGGATTTACGAAGAGTTTTTTCGAGAGATGGCGCGACTTGTTTGCTATCCAACGTCCAGTGCAGGATGAGAAAATATCGACACCAGAAGATCATAGCCAGCGGTCACTGGGTTCTCATGGGTTCCACGGACCTCTTAGGCGCCGAGATAGACGGGCTACATAAACTCGTAACTACCGGTAAATACGAGCGACTCGGGACTTCGTGCTCGTTGCCTGGGAATCTTTGAGCCTCGTAATAGTCCCGGCACGACTCTACATAGTTCGGAATCGAGTCTCGTTCGAACTCCTTTACGGTCGGCATTTACGCCTATCGGCGAATTCTCATTGCTGCCGCTTTTGTAATTCCACCAATTTGCACGAGGGTGCAAAACCCTTTCTTGTACGACACGGCGGAACCTCGTTGCGCAATCGCGGGACGTTCCTCGTCAACTGCAATTATTGCATAATTTACAGACCTCACAGAATGAAAAGGAAACGGTTACGCTGTAAGCCCCACGATTGGCGGACGCGTTTAGTGGACGACTGATAACACGATCGCTAATCCCGTTGCAAAGGTGTACAGTAACGTTTCATCTCTCCGTTGCTGGAATTTGCTTTCGACGCAAATTTACCTACTTGCGCTTAAAAAACTGGGAGCAAGACTCGCGATGAAAGAGCTGAAAAATGCATGGCTCAAGATATAAATAATTTCGTGTTTTCATAGTTTCAGAAAAAACATGCAATACAGAACACGTTTTTAATTATTGAACAAATCGATATCCAGACCTTATTTTTTGTAATTTCTTTTTCTGGACATTTTCACAAATTGGAATTCGCTAATATTGAAATCAAATTATTATTTTTTTTTTTACGAAAAAACGAAAGTTCAATGTTCGGTTGAAAAATTGAAATCTGAAATTTATGTAAATTGAATTTTTCTTAGTACAAATAATATTTAAATTAATTCAAAGGTATAACGAGAAAGTTGTAAAAAAAACAAGTCCGGCGAATTAAAAAAATTACGGAAAAATCTATTTCTTTCCTGGACTTTTCCAAAAGTGATTTTCAACTTTGCAGTTTATTGGCCGATTTTACCGAACTTTGACCTATTTCCGAAATTTTACCCAAATTTCAGTTCACTAATATTGAATTCCGATTTTTTTAATTACAAATAAACAAAAACTCTATGTTCGTCTGAGAAAAATCAACTACACGAAAAATGGTACCATCTGCCATTACGCAATTTATCTAAATTAAATTATTTACAGTACAAAAATGTCTTAAAATCATAAAAATAAATAACAACCAAATTCTCAAAATACCCAAATATCCGGTGACCCAAAAGTACGTTAAAAAATCTGTCCCTTCCACAGCCTTCCCAAACCCGATTCCCAACATCGTCTATCGTCGTATTTAGCAGAAACCGCGTCGGAGGCAAAGATTGTATTTTCACGCTCTGGGTATTTGCGCTGCGCGGACCAGCGGAAATTGCACGACGCCGGGTGTCGTTATCACCGGGGACGGCTGGCTCGAGGGGGAAAGAAAAATGGCCAGGGAGATAAGGACACACGTGTTCCGTGAGAAGACGACGACGACTATGCGAAGGAGACGTACGTAGGGGAGACCGGGGTAAAACGGGCCTCCGGGATAAAACGGGCCCCCCTTTTTTATCAACGAAAAAAAAAAAAAAAAAAAAATTGGAGTAAAATCGGCTCCCGTCTCCGTCGTACGTTTTGAGGCTTCTTTCTTCGTCAAAAACTTTTTTCCCGCCGTCCTCCGTGATTTTTTTTTATTCGCGGGCTTTTTCGTCAACATTTTTTTTCTCCATCAATTCTTCCCTGTCCGGCGATCTGTCATGACTAAAATGTCCTTTTGTATCACATTTTAGTAAAAGGCCCAAATAATCAACACGCGTGCCGATCGGTGGCGTTTTGTGTAGTAATTCATATTTGTGCCGGATTCTGAGGGTGGCCCGTTTTACCCCGGAATTTTTTTTTTCCGACGCTCAAAATTGATGATTGATTTCGAATTTTTTAGTGAAAAGCAATAAAAAAAATACTTTGGGGTTTGCCATAGAGCCATTTTTTGTTTAGGGGGTCCGTTTTACCCCGGTCTCCCCTACTGGTAACCCCGAGGCTGGGGAACGTCGCGCGGATAGACATCGGGATCCCCGGCTCCCTGGGTGCAGAAGAACTCGCGGCGCATCCAGCGCGCCACGCGATATCGCGCGAGTTGCACCAATTGTCGGGAGACAAGAAATTGTACGTAGTACGAGGGCCGCGCGTATCGACGATAATAGGTGCAATTCTTTATCGCGGACAAACAGCCGAGCCGATAAAGCCATACAGGCCGGGATTCCATTTCCCAAACGCACCTTCTAATGGCTCCGTACCTGTAATGCAACGTTGTGTACATTCGGCCTTATCGCATCTATGCCTTACACAGCGCATTCGGAGAATCTTATCGGTTCGCAAGGCGCGCGACGATTATCATGTGATCATAGATTCCGAGGTTTGTCAACTCATTTTCTTTTTTTTTTTTTTTTTTAATTTTTTTTTTTTTTTTTTTTTTTTAATTATAAGCCTCCGTCTTTATCGTGCAACGCAGCTGCAAAGTTGTATCTCGGTGTCAATCGCGAAGCACCGAAAAAAAAGGGGTTTAGAATTTATGATCCCGGTGGGGCGATTAATTAATTTCGCGCGATTGCAAAATTAATCACATCCGCCGCGTCGTTTCAGAAACAGCGTGAAAAGCGTGTCAAGGATGAAATAATCGACTCCAATCGACGGAGGGAAAAGTCACAAGGTCACGATTTTATTATGAGGTTCAACCGACGAGAAGTTGAGATCTTTTTTCTTTTTTTTTTTTTTCTTTTTTGTACTTTTCCCTTCGTACGGTGGGTGTCGCGGTGCACAGGCGCGAAACACTTTCGCCCCGGTCCTCTCGTAAATCTTTCTCTCCTCTTCGTTCTTTTTTTTTTCCTCTCCGTTCTGCGCGTACCGAGCGGGAACACGTGCACCGCGGGGAGATAAGGAAAATAGTCGTCGTAAATGTCAGGGAAGACGGGAGATGCGGAATGGAGTCGCCGCGACTTTACGATTTCGTTTCTTATAATACTATTTCGCTTCGGACGACGACGATGACGCTCGGCCGCGGCCGCAAACTTCGCCCGGCGCGTCGACGCGACACCGGTGAGACAATAGAAACGCCACCGAGCTCGAAGAGAAAGTTGACGTTGTTTTCTTCTGACCTCCCACTCCACACGGTTTCCACGGAATTGTTTGTTGTGGTTGTTCATTTTTTTTATTTTCTTCTCGAAATTATTGGGCGAATCACATTAAATATCAGCAAAGTTTGTCGGTGAGATGTAATAACAAATTTCTGTTTCAAAGTATTTTCTAACTTGTATTGCATATATAAAAAAAAGTAACCGCGAGTTAAATAAATCGAACGAAATTATTAAAAATTAATTATGATTAATTATTAAAAATATATTTAAAAATTATATTATTAAATTATTTTTAAAATTTTATTAAAAAATTATAACTATTAAAATTATTAAGTACAGTAGAACCCCAATTAACCGAACTTGGATTAACCCGGAATTATCCGGATCCCAAGCATCCCAGTTAAACGGAGTTCTACTGTACAACACTCAACATTTTCTCCTCCTTGTCCATCAAAACAGATCCACAAATCAAAACCCTAAAAAAATCGCCCGCTACGCGCATCGCATACAAAATAAAATAAAAAATAAAAACTGCCGTCAATAATTGGTTTAACACGGATCACCCTATTGTAACCATATAGGAAGTGCGTGGGTGTCGCGTTCCGGATCGACGGAATAAGTCGTCGTGATACACCGTATCCTGCATACTGATCGCCGTTCTATTATTATCCCTCACGCAACGCCCGTCGGCCGCATCCTCGGTCAATTTTTCTCTTCTTTTATTTTTCTCTTCCCCCGGTTCTTATTATTATTCATTCAGCGTTAGATATCCTGCCGGCAATAAACGGGGCAATAAAATCAGAAATAAACCGTACGCTCCTCGTCGCCGTGGACGTCTTATCGTCGCGACCGCAGACCGAGTCGCAAAATAGATACGTGACTGGTGTTACAACCTCAATAGCCGCGCGCTCGCGGGTATTAAAAAAAAAAAAAAAACGAGGCGACTGCATGCGGCTAGTATTATATACCACGTCTAATCCAGCGGAAGAAAAAGATTTCCACGCGAGTGGCTCGTTTCCGCACGACTCGCCACTTCCGTTCTGCTATCCTCGCGCTTCTCGTCTCCTCGCTCGCTGCATTTGTGTATCGGTGTTGCGCGCCGCGTTCATCCGCGCGGATTATCGTTTATCTAATGCCCGGCGTACCCCGCGTCGTATATGCGGAGCCTGTCCGCGGTTCCGCGGGCACGCCGACGCATTAAGGGGGGAGTCTGCTTTAGAGGCTTCAAAAAATCGTTCTTTTTTCGAGGATTTTTTTGGGAAGGAAAGAAATATCCGATTGAAACGAAACTTTCAGGGTTTATTGTTATATATTTTAACAGTCTTCTCAAATTTTTTCATCAAGATACATGCCATATTATGCCTGGTACAAGCATTTCGCCGAGGCGCCTCTCGAATGTGCATTTGTCGTGCGGCGTCAAATTGAAAAATAAATCTTTTTTTTATGATTTTTCTTTTTTCAATTTGCGAAAAATTGTTGAACTTTTTACTTTTTGTTGAATTTTCTGGGTTTAACCAGATGCTATACTATTGAAAAATAATTTTTTTTTTTGGGTTCTTTGTTTCAGATGGAAATTGCGACCTGCATCTTTCCCGATAAATCGATATCCAGACATTATATTTTTTAATTTCTTTTTATGAACATTTTCAGAAATTTGAATTCGCTAATATTGAAATGAATTTTTTTTTTTTTTCATTGCGAAAAAACAAAAGCTCAATTTTCGGTTGAAAAATTAAAAAATTGAAATGTGAAATTTTTTATCTAAATTAAATTTTTCATAATACAAACGGATTATCGTTTGTCTAATACCCGGCGTATCCCGCGTCGTATATGCGGAGCCTGTCCGCGGCTCCGCGGGCACACCGACGCATTAAGGGGGGAGACTGCTTTAGAGGCTTCAAAAAATCGATATTTTTTCGAGGATTCTTTTGGGAAGGAAAGAAATATCCGATTGCAACGAAACTTTCAGGGTTTATTGGTATATATTTTAAAAGTCTTCTCAAATTTTTTCATTAAGATACATGTCATATTATGCTTGGTACAAGCATTTCGCCGAGGCGCCTCTCGAGTGTGCATTTGTCGTGCGGCGGGAAATTGAAAAATAAATCTTTTTTTTATGATTTTTCTTTTTTCAATTTGCGAAAAATTGTTGAACTTTTTACTTTTTGTTGAATTTTTTGGGTTTAACTAGAAGCTATACTATTGAAAAATATATATATTTTTTTGGGTTCTTTGTTTCAGATGGAAATTGCGACCTGCATCTTTCCCGATAAATCGATATCCAGACATTATTTTTTAATTTCTTTTTATGAACATTTTCAGAAATTTGAATTCGCTAATATTGAAATGAATTTTTTTTTTTCATTGCGAAAAAACAAAAGCTCAATTTTCGGTTGAAAAATTAAAAAATTGAAATGTGAAATTTTTTATCTAAATTAAATTTTTCATAATACAAACGGATTATCGTTTGTCTAACGCCCGGCGTATCCCGCGTCGTATATGCGGAGCCTGTCCGCGGCTCCGCGGGCACACCGACGCATTAACGCCGCCGCCAGTGCCAACTGCAGAATCCCCGCGAGCGTCTGTGCGGCGCGCTCGCGAGTTCCTTCATTGATATGCAAACCAAGTCTCGCCGCTTGGCGCGCGCCTGATAAGCCCGTCTCGAGCGTTATCACCGCCTCGCTCGCCCGTACGTATTATATGCCCACGTAAACTGTCATGGGTGTAGCGTTACGTTATACTTGTTCCGTTTTTTCTTTTTTCTTTTTTCTTTTCCGAAAGTTATTTCTACGACTCTCAAGGTCACGCTGCACGTGGGCGTGATAAGAAATTTCTGAGCTGCATGCGATAAACGCGATAAACACTAATAAGGACGCGTAGTAGGTTTTCCATAAATAGGTCGGTGCGAGATTAGAGTGGACATCTCCTCGCTCGAAAAGGACATGGCGCATCGAAAGTCTAATGTATCGAATTAATGAAGCCAGTGTAACTCGTACTGTGATTGGGTCGGTGATTGGCCACGTCGCAGAGCTAACTTCACATCGTTGTGACCGCCGCGAAATCATGTAACGCAGTGTTTTTCGTAGTCCTCTTTTAAACAGGACATAGCGCATCGAAAGTCGAATATATCGAAATACTGAAGCGAGTGTAATACTCGAAATACTCGTGCCGAAATTGGTTGATTATCGAAGGCACATCGAAGGAACGAAAATATATGAAGAACGGGCAGTTTCTTGAGAGTGGAACAGAAGGCCCGGTGTGCGCCTTATTTTCGCGTGCACTGGGCACGACTGGGACCTCCCACAATTAAATCACGAGGAAGAAGCGTCGGGGGAGGAAAGAGGAAGCTACTACGGAAAGACCCGAATGTCGGGTAAAATAAAAGACAACAAGAAACAAGCGTACGAATAAGAGGAGTACGTCCTCCAGTCCCGGATCGTCGCGGCAGCAGCGGCGGGAGATAAGGACGTGGAATGCACCCGTTTGATTTGTGTCCGGTGTTGTTGGGGGGCCACGGGTATGCGTGTAACGTTGTGTGCGCGTGTAGGAAGATGGGCTGAGCTCTCTCAAGTGAGAAGAAAGGCGAAGAGGAAGCGAGGAAGAAGAGGACAAGGGAGAAAGGCTCAATGATCAGTGTGTGTGGAGAGAACGCGTATGACCTACGCATGCGTGTGTGCATATGCCCTACACATCCGTGTGTAGCTATGCCGTATGCGGGTGCGTGCGCCCTATACATGCGCGTATGCCCTATGTGTGTGCGTTACGCCCTATATGCGCATGCGTGTGCATGTGCGTGTGTATATGCCCTATGCGTATGCGTATGCGCATGCCCTATGCGTATGCAATGCCCTATGCGTGTGCGTATGCGTATGCCCTATGCGTGTGCGTGTGCGAGTGCGAATGCCCTATGCTTGTGCGTGCACCCTATACGTGCGCGTGGGCGTATGCCGTGTGCGTGTGGGTATGCGTGTGCGTGAGTCGTGCACGTGAGCCGTGTGCGTGAGCCGTGTGCGTGAGTCGTGTGCGTGAGCCGTGTGCGTGAGCCGTGTGCGTGAGCCGTGTGCGTGAGCCGTGTGCGTGAGCCGTGTGCGTGAGCCGTGTGCGTGAATCGTGTGCGTGAGCCGTGTGCGTGAGCCGTGTGCGTGAGCCGTGTGCGTGAGCCGTGTGCGTGAGCCGTGTGCGTGAGCCGTGTGCGTGAGCCGTGTGCGTGAGCCGTGTGCGTGAGCCGTGTGCGTGTTCGTGAGCGTGTTCGTGAGCGTGTGCGTGTGCGTGTGCGTGTGCGTGTGCGTGTGCGTGCGCGTGTGCGCACAGAGAGCTGAGAAGCCAAACGGCACGAGGGGGGCGTCGGGGGGGGGGGGGGGGGTCTAAAGGAGATTCGTGGCGCGCTAGGTGCGCCCCTGACTGTCGGCTCGCAGCCGCGCGTTCGTGTATAGCCTCGTAGCCGGCAACGCGCGCGCGAGAGCTGAGGCTGTGGCGCGCGGCGCGAGGGGGAGGCGGCGGCGGTGGCGGCACTCGACTCGACGGCGAGTGCAGGTGCGCGCCCGCCAGTCTGTCGCCAGGCTTCCCCTCCCGGGCCCCTCCGACACCCCCGCGGCTCGCCGGTCGCTCTCCTCTGGCCCACCAAGTCCCACAGACTGCTCTCCGCTGTGGTCCCCTCTGACCGCTTATGCCTCCCGTAGCCCCCCCCCCCCCCTCTGCCCCCCCTCGCTACCTCCACTCATTCTTCTTCTCCCTCTCAGTCGCTCCTTCCTATATATCTTTCCGCGTTACGTGGCCCCCACCGCGATTCTCCTCCCTTTACACGAGACTCGACTCGCTCGCTCTGTTTCTCACCGATCTCACGTCTCGGCGCTGCTCCCGGCTACTTCGTCTTGCTCTGCTTCTCCTTTTCCCTCTTCTTGATCTTGGCTCCCCTCGAACTCTTTGTCGCTTTTTTTCACCTTCTTACGTTTTTTTATTTTTTATTTTTTTTTTTTCTTCTTTTTCGTTTCTCGGCGATTGTGAACCTGAGATCTTGCTCAGGTTTTACACTCGGGCTTACGTTGTATGCGCTGTGCACGGAGCGATGTGAGGCTCGCGAGGTGAAATTGTTTATGTTAGTCGGGGATTTAATTGTTTAATGAAGATGCCCGGGATGTAATTTAGATTTTTTTTTTATACGTGGTTTAATTATGACAATTAATGGGGGGATGGAAACTGCTTTTTTTCGTTAAGCGAAGTTGATGAACAGCTTTTTTTGTTTATGGAAAAATTATGTTTTTCTTTTTTCGAAAATGATAACCGGATTTCAGGGGATCGAAGTACAACTTTGGAAACCAGTTTGAGATTCCGTAGATGAGCCACGTCGCATTAAGTGCTGTAATTCAAATCACAGTCGACCCAAATTAATTGCATAATTCACGCGTGTAACACGCGTGAAACGTTTTTTACGAACACTATAGGCATCCCCATCGGCAGTTTCAACACGACTCAAGTTTACATCGTCTCGGGCCCTACGGGATAAAAGATGCAAGGCAAAATTTATGAAGCGAAAATTTACACGAAGAAATAAATATCATTGATTCAATAAAACCTTCGCTTTCGGACTGCCAAAAAAAAAGCTTCAAAATGAACTCTAGTTATTTTCTTCACAATCCAATTTAACATTAAAAAAATTAAATATCCCTTTTCCTATTTTAGATTTATCGTTTCAATATCACATGAAATTGTTGAAACTAGAAGTGACATTGAAAATTGACTACATTTATTTTTGGCAGCCCGCAAGCGAAGATTTTATTGAAACAATGATTTTTATTTTTTATTTTTTGTCGTGCAAAGAATTCGATGCAAAAGTCAGTTGGCGCTGAAATAAAAACTGGTATTACCGTCGCGTTTGCGGAAACTACGCATAAATAACGTTCCTCGACTAATTTGAGGCGGTCCAAATCCTTAGAGCCAACAAACATATTTAGTTCGCCACCCGCGCAACCGGAGATTCAGTTGACTTTACTAAGTCCCTCGCGCGGTGTGGTAGCTTGTTTTACCGGTAAAACTAACCGAGCCTGGCTAGCGAGCGTGCGTGCGTGTTTGCTAGACGCTTTCCTCTCTCTTTCTCTCTTTCTCTCCCACTCCTCGCCGACTCGGCGATGAACGGATGAACCCCGCCCGCCCACTCCAGGCTCCGCAACAGGTAGGAGACTCGTGTGTGTGGCAGCGTCTCTACGTACACGAGACCCCTGGATTCGCACGCGAAACTCGTCTATGACGCCTACGAGGCGATTCCCGCGAGATACTCGGCGCGGCGTTCAACGAGGCCGCAGGACGAGCCTCGCTAACCACCGATCGTTTAGCGCGCGGCTCGATCAACCTCCAATAGTTTATCGAAACCCGGCGTAATATAATTATATGGAAAATGGCACGATACGCGCCTGTCACGCGTGACGCTCCTTATTACACTCCAATTATCCAATAAACGTGTCGCAAGGCGAGTCGAGATCGTTAAACCATTTTTTTTTTGCAACGCGCTAAACCAGGTTTAATGTATTCATGCGCCGCTCGGTGTCGCGTCACTCATGGTTGCTCCTTGTGATACGAGATTCTCGTTGACTTGGAGCTCGGAAAGTTTTCTGACGAGGCACGAATTTTCCTTCTTGTCTTCACGTTTTGCCTCATTTTTCGTGATTTTATTGACGTTTTTGTACTTTCGACTTGCAAGAACTATGCTGCATGTGAAAAATATTTTAATGAATTAACTGCGATATTTGAATATTAATAATTCACAGTGATTTAATAATTTTTCGTTATTAAATCAAAAGAAACTCGTTTCGCGACTCTTGAAGTTATATTAAATAATATTAGTTATATTAAAAATGTACTGATTTTATTTATATTAGTGAGTCATAATGAGTTAGTCATTTTTCGTTATGAAATTACGTTATTCGACTTACACTGGATTTTATGAGTAAATCAATAACGCGAGGAAAAAACATGTGTCTCAATTCTTCGTCCCAAAGCTACACGAAAGTGTGAAGAGCAAAGCTCAGTGTGCGTTCTTTTTATTTCGTGAAAATAAAAACAAACTCGTTTCACGACTCTTGAACGAATTTTCGTTATATCAATAATTTACTAATTTTAATTATATTAATGAATCACAATGTGTTAATAATTTTTCGTTATTAAATTACGTTATCCAAATTACAGTCAACTTGACGAATAAATCAGTAAAGCAAGGGGAAAAAATTGTCAAAATTCCCCGTCGCAGAAATAAACAAAAGTGCGAAGAGCAAAGCGCAGTGTTTTTTTTTTATTTCGTGAAAATAAAAAAGAAACTCGTTTCACGACTCTTGAAAATTGTTAGTTGAAGCGAAGATCCAGCGCAATGAGAGAAAACGAGAGTCGACTGTTTACCACACACTCGACATCTCGATTTGGAAACGCAGAAGTTTTTTTCTCGCGGAGGCGAGAATCGAAGGATAATCGTCACTCTCGCACTCCGGGGTGGACCCGACGTAGTCGCTTCTCTCTCGCACCTTCTGGGACGCGTCGTTCGGCTCCTTTCGTCGAGTGGAAACCCGGCGCCCTTCGAGAACGCCCGCCGCGGGTCACCGGAGAAGAAAGAGGCCCCCCCCCCGACCGCCGCTGCGCCCGTTCCGGGACCCTGAAAATACTTGCACAACGTCACGCGGGGCCTTCGTGAAAAAGCGAGACAATACAAAGAGAAACAAAAGGGACGCTTGTTCACGAACAATAGCGCCAAGCGTAGGGAAACATTATACCACTCGTCACGGATTTTTCAATGATCCTCACTAAATTCTCATCGCCTTCTCGACACGGCCGCTGTTTGATTTACGAGCACTTCGATCGTTATCGACCGACAGCTTCTTTTAAACACGATTTTCCATGTCGAACTTTTTGTGACCCGCGGTCAAAATGAACCGTAAAGAAAAATGGTGCGAATAATCAAAAGACGTGTTTTTGCATTTTTTGTGACAATGTTTTGCTTAATTTGCATTGACGATTCTGTTTTTAAATCGTGAAAATTAATCTTGAATATCTTCGAGATTTTCACGATAACAAATTTTCATAATTTTTCAATATAACTTTCATATTCAGCATTTTGATTTACGAGCACTTCGATCGTTATCGACCGACAGCTTCTTTTAAACACGATTTTCCATGTCGAACTTTTTGTGACCTGCGGTCAAAATGAACCGTAAAGAAAAATGGTGCGAATAATCAAACGACGTGTTTTTGCATTTTTTGTGACAATTTTTTTTACTTAGTTTGCATTAACGATTCTGTTTTTAAATCATGGACATACATTTTGAATATCTTCGAGATTTTCACGATAACAAATTCACGAAATTTTCATAATTTTTCAGCATGACTTTCATATTTAGCATTTCGATTTACGAGCACTTCGATCGTTATCGACGGACAGCTTCTTTTAAACACGATTTTCCATGTCGATTTTTTTGTAACCTGTAGTTAAAATGAACCGTAAAGAAAAATGGTGTAAATAATTAACCGACGTTTTTTTAAATATTTTGTGACAGTAACTGACCTGGTTCTTTTGACTCAGATTAAACATACGACCCGTTTAAAAATCACAAAAAACAAATCTCAAAAATCTTCAAAATGTTCACAACAACAAATTCTCAAAATTCTCCCAATTGCCCAACACAATTTTCCCACTTAGCATCTTCCCTCGATATAAAAAAAACCAAAAAAAAGCACCTCCAAATTTCTCTCCACTAATCAATCCTCCATAGGTCAAGATCCCGGTTACACAATCTCATCGTAAATTTCCACAAACATATCGCACCGAGTGCTCGTAAATTCCAGTCGCCAGCACTCATTGCACTACAATTCGTAACAAGTCGTCCTCGTAACATTATCGGAACATGTGGATTTCCGTGGGTGATACGAGAGCACGAAAAAAAAAAAATATATAGATTATTAATCTCCGTTTGTTTTTCATCATCCGCATGACGATATCGTATCTCTGTCGTGGTTTTTCGTGATCCGTCGTCGATACACGATTGTTATCGGGCACACCCGCGCGTCCTCGGAGGCCTAAAATAATCTCAACCGAATCGCCGGTGTGTGTTGTACACCTGTGTACAAGTGCGAGCGCACCTAAACGAGACGGAGAGACGAGCCGAGTGCGCGCACCTGTGTGTACTGTAGGCAGCGCCGGCGTGTATATACATATATATATATATATATATACGTCATACGCACGGTCCCCTGGCTTTCTGTGCTAGGGTTTATCGTGCTCCCGACACGGCCAGCCGAGAGTGCTGGCTCGTTCGCGCCGCGTTTAGTATTGCGGCGCGGCGAGGTAGTCGCCGGTTGCCTCCATATACCTCGGCCGTTGACAGCCCACCTGTGCGGCAAAGTTGGTCGCACAGGTGTCTCGCGCAAGCGTTTTCATTAATTACGCGAATGGGAAACCCGCGAGGTTTGGCTCTCGAAATGGTGTACGCCTGTCTCGCTTCGGCGTCTGCCGCGCTAACTATCCGTGCAACGTTGCACGGAGAGAGGGAGCTCATTAGTGGTTTGGTTCTGTCTCTGTCCCTGTCTCTATTTCTGTCCCAGTATTTGTCTTTATCCCTGTCCCTGTCCCTGTTTCTGTCCCAAGGTACTATCCCTGTCTCAGTCTCTGCCCATGTCCCTATATCTGCCCATGTCCCTGTCTCTGCCCATGTCCCTGTCTCTGCCCACGTCCCTGTCTCTGCCCATGTCCCTGTCTCTGCCTATGTCCCTGTCCCTGTATCTGTTCCTATCTCTGCCCCTGTCCCTGTTTCTGTTACTGTCTCAGTCCCTGTACCTGTCTCTGTTCCTGTCTCAGTCCCTGTACCTGTTTCTGTTCCTATCTCTGCCCCTGTTCCTGTCCCTGCTCTATCTCTGCCCATGTCCCTGTCCCTGTTTCTGTTCCTATCTCTGCCCCTGTCCCTATCTCTGCCCATGCCCCTGGCCTTGTCTATGTCCCTATCACTATCCCGGTCCTATCTCTGCCCCTATCCCTATCCCGGTTTTGTCCCTATTCTAATTTATGCTTCTATCCCTGTTCTAATTTCTGCTTCTGTCCCTATTCTAATTTCTGCTTCTGTCCCTATTCTAATTTCTACTTCTGTCCCTATTCTAATTTCTGCTTCTGTCCCTATTCTAATTTCTGCTTCTGTCCCTATTCTAATTTCTACTTCTGTCCCTATTCTAATTTCTGCTTTTGTCCCTATTCTAATTTCTGCTTTTGTCCCTATTCTAATTTCTGCTTCTGTCCCTATTATAATTTCTGCTTCTGTCCCTAGTCCTATCTCTGTTTCTGTCTCTATTCTAATTTCTGCTTCTGTCCCTAGTCCTATCTCTGTTTCTGTCCCTGATGTCCATGTTCCTGTCTCTGTACTTATACTTACCTGCCACTGTCCCCATCTTTGTCTCTGTCTCTGTCTCTGTCTCTGTCTCTGTCTTCACTCTTTCTCTCTCTAAAAGAGAGAGAGAGAGAGAGAGAGGAGAGAGAGAGAGAGAGAGAGAGAGAGAGAGAGAGAGAGAGAGAGAGAGAGAGAGAGAGAGCGAGGGAGTCTGAAGAGATTCGAGGGCGCACCTGCACGAACCTCCGTCGTCGGTGCGAACGACGGATTTTCTTACTGTCCTCGACCACCATCAAAGTACGAGCGGCCGGTTTTCAGCTTGCGGCGAGTCCCACACCACCGCCGGAACGACTTCGAGGCTAAGATTTCCAACTACCGTGTTTCGTCTTTGCCGTGAAATCAACTTCGCGCGACTACTTTCGTCTGTCCTCCAAAACTCTCAGGTGTCAACTGTTTGTAATGTATATTCAACTGTTATATTCAGTCGATTTACGAGAACATTGAAAGGGGAACGAAACTCTGAAAACATCGTGAAAAGAAATCCCCATTATTGATAATCGTAAAAATGTCAATCTTTAATTGTAATAAACATTAATAATAAACTCTATGAGATTAATCTTTTCCATTTTTCTTAAATATTTTTTTTCTCGAATACAAATGTAATGTGAATTTAAGGAACGTAAAAAATACGAATAATTATTTTATGCAATGTACAACCCTAAATATTGTCAAGTAAAATATATTTTATTAATAACTTAATTCACATAATCAACAGCAGAATTTCTAACATCATTTGCACTGTTGTGGAGACGCAAAGTCGATGTCACTCGTGGTTTGCAAAAAAAAAGTCGTCAGTAAAAATAAGCATTTGAAAAATAAACGATTTTTTGTTCGTCACCGGATTAGCAGGTGTTCGATGGACCGTGGAGTTTATTTATTTTATTTACTCGATCGGCTCTCGAGTTACCTGAACTCGTTCTCGTATCTCGCTGAAAGTTGTGGCTGGCAGGCGGCGGCGGAGTCGTGACGGTTCGCGATAGGCCGGAGCGTACCGGTCGAGATCTCGGCGGAAATTCGAGCGTCACTTTACGCGGGCGTTCGGTCGCAACGAGACGAGGAGAAAAAAAAAGGAAAAAAGAAGGAAATCGAGAAAGAAGGGTCGACGGGGAGAAAAAAAAGATGGCGTGGGGTCTTCTGCGCGTCTCTCTATCTCGGCCGAGTCGCCGTCCGGACAGTGCGGGGCCCCCGGGCCCCCGATGGAACGGCGCGCAAGAACGGAAAACAGGCTCCCACGAGTCCTACGATACTCGTTGCCGAGCCGTGAAGGAAAGAGTGCTGCGCGAGACCACTCGCCGGGCTACGACCCGCAGCGATGGATAAGAACTTTCCTCAAATCCGAGCGAGACGACGACGTTTTACAGCGAATGATAATAAATGTTTTACACTGAGAAATGTGTTTATTCATTAAAACATAATGTATCTGGTTGAGCTGTTTTTTAATAGTATTTTATGCCACGAGTGCGTAAAATACGATTTTACGCACGTGTGGCGTATGATATTTTTTGACGTAGTATGCGAAAAATTCAATTTTACGCACTGTGGGTAAAAATTCGTTTTACGCATCGAAGACAGTGCCTAAAATAGTATGCGAAAAATTCCATTTTACGCATTGTGCAAAAATAAAGAAAAATTGGAGGCAACAAGATTAATGATAATCAAGACGACGGCGGATTTATTAATAGTTAAGAAGTCTTCAGTTTGGTGCTGAAACAAATTTATTAACAGTCATTAAATTTGTTTTTTTTTATTGAAAGCCAATATTCAACAATATTGGACATTTTGTGTGTTATAATGTTTTGATTATAAAAACTACAAACTTTAAGAACTACGCTCGATTCAAAAACCTAGCAGAATGCTGGTACTTAAATACGTTTCGGCGGGCCGTCCCACAAACGTTTTTTTTTTTTTTAAATACCAGGCGTTCAACTTCCAGGAATGCAACTCTGCCGAGAAAGACACCGCTAATCCAAACAATTACTACATCGGCGGTGCGGGACTGGAGTGTGTGGAGTCTCCAACCCGCAGCGCAAGGCCGAGTGCACACACCGACTCACACAGACGCGTTTGTCGTCCCCGCATCGAACACGAATTTATGAATGGCATCTGCTCGGGTTCCCACGTCACCGAATGAATCTCGTGGGTCCCGCACGTCTGCCGAGATTATCGCGTCGCATCGTCGGCCACGTGAAACGCGCGATTCTCGTTTCACGTCGTTTCGCCCCTCCGCATTCCTACCCCTTCGCCCTGACGCAAAATTGGGAGGGAAAAAACGTATCACTGTACAAATGTATTATTTAAATATAATAACAATTTTTTCACGAAAAAAAAAATTATAAGGAAAAAATGAAAAAGTGTACAACGGACAAACGACGAGCACGGAATAAATTAACTAATTGTAAGACCAAATGAGGCGAAACATAGGTGTAGATGAGGTATGAGTGAAAAACAAATTTATTTATTTATTTATTTATTTATTTATTTATTTATTCATTTATTTATACATTTATTTTATAAATTTCATTTAATTAACAATTATATTTTCGTCTCGTTCTCGAGATTACTATGTAGTACCGTCTACTCCCGCTAGATGTCCACGAATGTTTAGAGTTAAAACAGCGGAATGTTGGGACTGTACCCACCGTTCCGCCGTTCCGCTGCGTAGGCCCTCATAACGTTTTTCGTGCTTGATGTGTACGCACGTAGAGAGTTTTTCGCGTAGTTTTTTCGCAATTTTCGAAGAGTTTTTCGTGCGATCGACGAGAATGTCAGATGCTGATAAGAAGAAGAAGGCCGACGAGTCTATACTGGAGAAGTTATATAAGAAGATGAAATATATAGAGGACGATGTTCGTCGTTTGAGAAAATCGTCGCAGGATCGCCAAGATGGCGGCGCGTCATGTTCTCGAGCCGAAGCTTCCAGAACGCCGCTCGCCGTGCCCGTGCCGCAGACGCCGTTGTGGACGCCGGAGTTTTTACTCGATAGTCTCAGCGCAAGAGGTAATAATTTTATTTTTTGTTTTCATTTTTTCTGACGGCGAGACCACACACGAGGTGGTTCGGCGCTGTACATGCGACGTCCGTGTGAGCTTATTCCTGGAATAAGACTGGATTGTCTAGCTAGTAGGTTAAAAAATCGACACGACGCCTTACGGTTTGTCGTTTATTTTTTCTCACAGAATGTCCGAACGATGAGTCGGAATATAACTGTCAGGAGGAAAATTTCGACACAGCCAGCGATGAAGTCCACGAGACTGCACTCAACGAGGAGGCGCTGCTCATTATGGGGGACGATCCGTCAGCTGTAGTATCGAAGGAGGTTATGTTCCACTCAACCTTAGCCACGAGGTGGAATGCGTGGATTAAGGCAGGCATCGACAAGGAGACTCGAGTATCGCTGCTTAACGGATACTCCAGGACTGGAAATTGTCGATTGGACGCGCCGAAACTCAACCCTGAGTTTGCGACGACGCTGAATGAGACTGCCATTAAGCGAGATCATCATTTCATGGACTCGCAGTGTTTGATTGGCTCAGGCCTGTCAGCACTCGGTTCAGCCATCACGCTCCTGCTGAACGAGCCGGACGAGGGCGTAAATCGTAACGAGCTCCTGAAGTTATTGTGCGATGCAGGCAAGCTCTTCACGGACTTGCATCACAAGGAATCTGTCGCGAGAAAGGCGTACATTTTGCCCGGAATGGACAAAAGGTCTAAGGTGATCTTGGGGAAGACTGAGATCGACGAGTTCTTGTTCGGCGAGAACCTTTCCGAGAAGCTGAAGGCGGCCAAGGCGTTGGAAAAAGCGGGCCTCGAACTAAAGCTTCAATCTGCGGATCAGGCGGCTCCTAGAGCTCCCCTGAAGCCCCACAACACGGGAAACTGGAAGGGCCCGTCTGTCAAATTCCAAGGATCGAATCAGGCGGGCAACAGGCAGAGTTATCACAGGTCCAGGCCGTCGAGAGGCCGCCACTACCCAGGGAACAGCCAAGGCAATTCCCAGAACCAACAGCAGACCGAGAAGAAGACCTATCAGAAGTCGACGAAGGAGAAGTAGAGGTACCACACGAAGCTGGCAGACTTAAAGAGTTTGTTGCAGAGTGGGAGAAGATTGCGGACAATTTTGTTTTAAGCTGCATTAAGGGCTATAAGATAAAAACTATTTGTCCGGTCAATCAAATAACGACTCCTCGCGGACCGTTATTCAATAAGGGATGTGAGAATCGTGATTTCACTTTGGCCATAAAGGGGTTGTTGGATTTAGGCGCGATTAGACCTTGCGATCCGGTGGAGGGCCAATTCGTGTCAAGCTATTTTTTAGTACCGAAGTCGGACGGGTCAAAGAGATTTGTCTTAAATTTGAAGAGGCTAAACGAGTTCATTGGCACTGAGCACTTTAAAATGGAGGACCTCCGGACCGCGACGAGACTTGTCTCAAAAGGCGATTACATGGTCAAAGTTGACTTAAAGGACGCTTATTTCTCGGTTCCAATCCACAGAGATAGTAGAAGGCTTCTCAGGTTTATATTCGATTCCCAGATGTTTGAATTTACGTGCCTGCCATTTGGCTTGTCCACAGCTCCTTTTATCTTTACCAAAGTTTTGAGACCAGTAGTTAGTGCTTTGCGTCGACAGGGTTTCGTGTCTGTGATTTATCTAGACGATTTGCTGTGCATAAGTTCTGATTATCTCTCTTGTTTGAAGAATGGCCGGGCATCAGTGAATCTTCTCGAGTCACTCGGTTTTCGAATAAACTATCCTAAGAGTGTTTTAGAACCAGCCCAGACGTGCTTGTTCCTCGGGTTTATTATCAACTCATTGAATATGACTCTGGAGCTCCCGACCGAGAAGAGGGAGAATATTGGGTCGCTTGTTACTCAATTTTCCGGGAAAAAGAGTTGCAAAATTAGAGATTTCGCGCAGTTCGTCGGATCGCTAGTCGCCTGCTCACGAGCGTTAGAATATAGCGGTATTTATTTAAAAGCGTGCCAAAGAGAGTTATATCTCGCCCTTCTAGTGAGTGGGGATGATTACGAGGCAGAGATGCATTTGTCAAGTTCCTTACAGCCGGATTTCGCGTGGTGGGTGAAGAACCTACGCTCAGGCGAAAAGTCGATTGCGTGTCCCGAGTATACTCGTGAGATTTTTTCGGACGCATCTTTATCCGGTTGGGGGGCACACTGCGAGGGTGTAGGAGCGCATGGTTTTTGGACGGAATCAGAGAGGGCTGTGCATATCAATTCGCTCGAGCTCATGGCAGCGTTTATCGCTCTCAGATGTTTCGCGGCGGATCTGCGTAAGACGAGCGTGCTTTTACGGGTTGATAATACGACGGCAGTCTCCTACATTAATCGCATGGGAGGAGTGCAATATCCCAGGCTGATAAAATTGTCGAAGGAGCTATGGCAATGGTGCGAGGAGCGCGAGATTCGTGTGTTCGCGTCTTTTATAAAATCGGCTGAAAATGTAGAGGCAGATAGACAATCGAGAATTCAGAATATGGACACGGAATGGGAGCTTGCGGATTACGCGTTTCGAAGGGTAGTTGACCGATTTGGCCCTCCAGGGGTGGATCTATTCGCAAGTAGGGCAAACGCCAAATGTAAACAGTACTGTGCGTGGCATAAAGACCCCGACTCAGTGGCGTGCGACGCCTTCACCATACGGTGGGATCAAGGTTTTTTGTATGCGTTTCCCCCGTTTTCTCTCATTCCCAGGGTTTTGCAAAAGCTTATTGCAGAGGAGGCCTGCGCTATTGTAATTGTCCCACACTGGCCAAACCAGCCGTGGTATCCGTTATTTTTCTCGTGTCTCATTGAGGATCCGATTTATCTCGGTCCTTCTGAAAGCCTCCTTCTGTCGCCTTGCAGGTTGCTGCGACACCCACTCGCCAGGGACCTGACTTTGATTGCCGGGAAGTTGTCAGGCAAGCGTTCGTCAGGAAGAAGCTGCCGGAAGCTACGCTAGAGATATTCATCGCGTCACTGGCGGGCGCATCGTTGAAACAATATTCATCGCATTTAAAAGCCTGGTGGAAGTTTTGCGCGCGAGTCAACGTGGATCCGTACGTTGCGGATAAGAATGATTTACTGCGGTTTTTACATGAAAGGTTTTTGGCGGGTGCCTCTTACGGTACTTTGAATACAGCGAGGTCCGCTGTCTCGCTCATTTCGTTAAATGAAATCGGCAAAGATAAGGAGGTCTCGAGGTTTTTTAAGGGGGTGTTTCGCCTTCGACCGAGCAAACCGAAGTACGATAGAACGTGGGATCCGGGAAAAGTGTTGGACACTCTTGCGTCTCACTGTAAGATCGAGGATTCGAACCTCCAGAAGTTATCGGAGAAGCTGGCCACGTTATTGGCATTAGGGACCGCGCATAGGATTCAGACTTTAGCTTTAATTAAAATATGTAATATTAAGCGCACAGCGACGGGCTTTGAGGTGAAAATACCAGATTTGATTAAAAACTCACGCCCGGGCCAGTGTCAACCTCTGCTGATCGTTCCGGTTTTCAAAGAAAAACCTGCGATTTGCATAGCATCGTTCCTGGACAGATATTTAAGTCTGACTGAGTCTCTAAGAAAGGATAGCGACAATCTTTTTATCGGGACGAGAAAGCCTTATAAGGCCGCAACCACGCAAACTATAAGTCGTTGGATTCGTTCGATATTAAAGTTAAGTGGCGTGGGGGATGAATATACCCCGCACAGTACTCGCCATGCGGCAACGTCTGCAGCGCTCGCGAAAGGCGTGGACCTTAGCCTGATAAGATCCACAGCCGGCTGGTCTAAGGACTCGCAGGTTTTCGCTAAATTTTATAACAGACCGGTCGAGCCGGAGAGGCAGGATTTCGCGACTGTGGTTTTCGAATAAATGAATCATTCATACTATTTGGTCGTTTATTTTGCCTATAAAGGGTCAGTTAGAAGTTTAATTTACTCTGAACATCTACATAGTAATCTCGAGAACGAGACGAAAATATAATTAAACGATTAAACGAACTTACCTGTTGTGAAGTTCTATCGTAATTATATTAGAAGTCTCGTTCGAGAGATTACGGCCCACCCAGTTATCCAGTAATCCTGTTTCATACCCACCCTGATAATGGTAAGTAAGATCTCTAAACATTATGAGGGCCTACGCAGCGGAACGGCGGAACGGTGGGTACAGTCCCAACATTCCGCTGTTTTAACTCTAAACATTCGTGGACATCTAGCGGGAGTAGACGGTACTACATAGTAATCTCTCGAACGAGACTTCTAATATAATTACGATAGAACTTCACAACAGGTAAGTTCGTTTAATCGTTTAATAATTTAATAATTTAATTTCATTTCATTTTTAATAAATGTATAAATAACGTTATTTATTTATTTATAAATAAATGAATTTGAATCGCAAAAAATGGCAATAAAAATAAAGCAAAACCAAAGAAAAATAAGAAGAAAAAAAGATATGAAAGAGCGCAGTGTAGTAGCTATGCAGGTGTCGTCGCTGATTCTCGAAACAGGTGACCGCTCGAAGCCCTCGCTAGGCGAAAAAGAACGGGCGTATTGCGCGGCACTGGCAGACAGCAGCGCCGATAGAGGAGCAGGAGCAGCGGCGCGCGGTGCACACGCCGCGTCAGCCGGGTATACGCGGCACGGACGGATGGACGAACGGCGGGACGGACACCTGCACGCCTCCGATTGTACGTAAGATCGTCGGGACCGTAGAGCCGCGCGACTCTCCCCTGCGGTGGCCCCGCACGGTTCCGCAGCTCGGCCGTGCGCTGCACGGAGCGGCGAGAAACGACGACGACGGTACAGGCTATGCAAGCGAACTTTGAGCGACGCGGACGAGACGCGGAGTCGAGATGGAAAATCGAGGCACCGGTATAGATGGAGGAGCGATAAAATCGAATCGCAGGAGAGACGATAAGACGTACAATAAAACAGAGTCGAGAAAAAAAAACAATCCAGCGAAAGCATGTGGAAAATGTAACGAGCGAGTCAGAAGACGTGAAAACGAAAAAAAAAAGTAGGTTGATAGAAATAAGCGTAAATAGTGTAGAAAAGAAAACGATTTATATTTAGCTACGTAAATATAAGGTAAAATGTAATTAATTATATGGCTTCCTTATAGAGGGAAGCGAAAAGTGATGAGGAAGCAATGTGCAAAGTTCTACTTTGCAACTTTTGAGGTAGCTGGTTTTTTAAATTCGTTAACGCTATATTTTCTTGGACTTACAGGAAGCAAAATCTAAGCAAATCGAAATTTCCAACATAGCCACCATTCCTTTAACTAAATGTATCATTGGTATTCAATAATCGTGACTTAACGTTGAAAATTGCTGCCAGATATTTCATAATTTTTACGACTTAAAATTGAACACACACATTAAAAGAAAGACAAATTGCAATAAATTTGAACTACTCCATCCATTCGCGAAGACTGCACATCTATAAAAAAAAATCCAAACATTTTTTCTAAACCACTCTTCCGACATTTCCACCCATTCATAACACACAGCCATGAAAATCTCGAAACCAAACAAATTCCCAAAAACAAAGCTTTCCCTATACCCCAAAAAAAAGCATTAACCTCTCATCCTAATCGCGAGAGATAAAAAAAAACCGAAACTCCTGTCGACTGCGTTACAGATAGACGTTCGTACACAAGCCGAAAGGCGAGGCAGAGGGCATCGCGAAGGAGAGCGCGGCAGAAAAAGAAGAACGCACGAACGCTATATTCGAGAAAACGCGTGGAAGGAGTGAAAAGAACACGTGCAACCGACGGGTGAGGAAGAGGGGACAGAGAGCGAGTGAGCGCGGAAGAAACTGATGCCTACGCTACTTTCCGCCTCTCTCTCTCTCTCCTTCTCCCTCCATCTCACTTCATACCGCGTTCTCGCTTTCTCTCCTTCGCCCAGCCGACAGCCGAGGCTCTCGAGGCACGAAGAGAAGAAGAGAACGGCGAGTGCTGGCGGTGGGTCGGCAGAGGGGGGGGTGGCAGGAAAGGAGGGAGGGTTCGGGTTATGTCGGAGGCGCCGTGATTCAACCGATCGCGCAGGTGTGCCGCAGACTGGCCGGCGCCTCTCTGGAATGCGTTCTCCCCCCTCCCCCCCCCCCTCCGCCCTTCCCCTCCCGCGCACATCTCGCGCTCTTTCTGGCTCTCGCTGTCTCCTCGCCAGTTCTCTTTTCTCCCGCTGCGCGGCGCTGCCGAGCGTCGAGCGTCCGCCGCGCCGCTTCGCTTCCTCCGCCGCCGCCGCCGCTCGCCGCTCGCCCCACGGAACGCCCAATCACGGCGCTCCGGCCGCCGACGGGTTTTCGCGCCGGCGCATGCGCGCCTGTCTGAACACACACTGAGCGGCGCGGCGACTGAGCGCGGAGGCGGCGGCGGCGAGTCCGCGACCGCGAGGACGTGACGCGTGTTTCTGTTCCGCCGGGCTCTCTCGAAGCCGCGCGCGCGGCAATCAGTGCAGCTGGCCACCAACGCGTTCCCACGGGGCAACGGAGGATGCCGAACGCGAGAAAGCGACCCCCCCCCTCCCCCTCCTCATCCTCCTTCGTCCGACTGCCCGCGCGGCTCCCTTCTTCCTTCTTCGCTGATACGCCCTGTCCCTCTCCCACTCGCGCTCCTCGCCTCGCTCGCGCGGTTTACCTGCATGCCTTTTTCTTTTTTTTTGGCTTCGTATATGTACGCTTCTTTATTTTTACTTCGTGCTGAACTACGGCGGAGCGAAACCTGCTGGTATAGGAAGATCGCGGGGGTCGGGGGGACGAGCGGAATATCCACTTGTATATATATGTATAGGTGGTGTGTGTGTATATATATATGTATATTGGTTGCCTCCGCGCGGTGATTGTCAGCTATCGCAGCGAACGATTGGCTATATTGTGAGACGGAGACTCCGTTGTGCTTCTAGTGGATTGTGACGAAGCTGTCATTAATCGAATGTATATACGTATATACAGAGGCTTTGGCGGTGAATTGAATTCCCAATTAGGGGTCATGAAAATTGGAAATTGCGCGAAATTCTAGTTATCGAACGTTTCACCGGCAGCGAATTAACGTCGCTTCGTGCGGAAGTAACGGGAAGCGGGAATATACAGTTTGCTCGGCTGGGAAAATTGTGGCAACTTTCGTAGTTAGCGTGACTGAATTTCAGCGAGAAAAATGTTTTGCGGTGTCTCGACGCCGGGTGAAAAAAAAAACGATTGTCTGTTATTTTGATACTCTATTTACGCATCTCGTATCAACTAAATATACGTTATAGATGAAACGTTGAAACGTACGAAGTTTACCGTACGTTTGGCAAAAAAAAATGTCTTAATTACTCGAGAAAAAGTTTGGAATGTAGCCGGAGTTTTGACGCTGGGAATAAAGCAAAGTCGAGATGACGCGGTGGTCTTCTTGGTTCGCCGTCCTCGTCCCACCTCGACTCCTCTCAAATCCCCACAACGAAGCGCTCTGGGCAGTTTCCTTCTCTTCTCTGCTTCTTTTTTTATTTCTTTTCATATATCTTACGCCCGCTTTCGTCATGTTCCTCCTCTTCTTCTATTTCTTCCACGTTGATTCTTTCGTCGAGGTGGCTGGCGAGTTGCACCGGCTCCGCGTCGTGTATACTGTAAACCGTGGACGGGGAATGTGCTCGCAGGTACGAACGAGTTCGGTGCCCACGAAGCACCGGTGGAACGTGGAATACCGCATGGGAAAATTTCACTCTGGCTTCCGGCGATACTCACTGGGATTTTTCAGAATTTTTTTTTTTTTTTCGAAGCTCGTGAGGGAAGAGAGAGGGGAGGGGGTTAGTCAAGGTAACCCCAGGGCTTGTCGAATGAGACTGGAATATGAATAAGGACGATTAGATTTGGAATTAAAACCGAGGCTAACACTTTAAGCCCAGGGACTAATTCATTGAAAAAAAAAAAGTTTTGATCTTTATTTATTTATTTATTTATTTATTTATTTACTTATTTATTTATTTATGTATTTATTTATTTATTTATTTATTTATTTATTTCTATGAAAACAATTTCGAATTTTTTCGTTTCAAAATGTACTGTTTTTATCTACTCGTTTTAAACCTCAAAAGGATAACGTTCAGGTGCGAGTGGAATAACTTCACACTCGTTCATGGCCATTAGGCCCATTACTTCTGTAAAAAGTGTTACAGCCAACGCCAAATGGATCTGGTAAAAAGTCCTTACTAACAGCCTTAAGCACACCGGATTCTTAAGAACGTAGTAGAAAAAAAAAACGAATCACACTTATCTCTACGCATTCCAAGACGGGGGTTACCCAGGATATTTGTTTTCATCGGTCACGCTTATCGTTTGTATATTTTACATTGAAGGCGCTCGAGCGGGCCTTACGTGTTTATTTTTTTCCTCGCCGTATTATCCCATGAACATAAGGAGAAGGAAAAAAAAGTACATATATAGTAGTGGAAGACTTCGCCTTTGTATATATATGGAACTGCAGATCACGACGAGCGTGGGTGTGGCCCTCTCGTTTCATTTTCACGGCTCACGGCCGTCCCTCTCTCGATAATAACTCAGAGTTGTAAATCCCTAATTTTTATAGAAATAAAATTGATGATACGATTGGCTTCGTAATTATTTTTTTTAATAATATCTCGTAATGATTGTAATATGATGTAAATATTTCCGAGGTCGATTTTGGCGATTTTTTTATCCGGAGCCGGATCTATGATTTCTGACAAAAAAAAAACGTCGCCAAAAATTATTTTTTTCAAAATCGAGTAAAAAGTATTGGTAACCAGTGTTTTTACGGGTAGAATATGCGACTTGAGAACAATGGTATAGATTACATGTCGATATTTTGAAAAGAAAAAAATTGGGGTCGATTTTGGCGATTTTCGGCCCGGAGCCGAATCTACGATTTCTGACAGAAAAAATATTTTTTTCGGCGCCAAAAAAATATTTTTTTCAAAATCGATTAAAAAAGGTTAATAACCAGTATTTTTGGGGGTAGAATATGCGACTTGAGAACGATGGTATAGGTCACAAGTCGATATTTTCAAAAGAAAAAAAATTGAGGTCGATTTTGGCGATTTTCGGTCCGGAGCCGAATCTACGATTTCTGACAGAAAAAATATTTTTTTCGTCGCCCAAAAAATATTTTTTTCAAAATCGATTAAAAAAGGTTAATAACCAGTGTTTTCGGGGGTAGAATATGCGACTTGAGAACGATGGTATAGGTCACAAGTCGATATTTTCAAAAGAAAAAAAATTGAGGTCGATTTTGGCGATTTTCGGTCCGGAGCCGAATCTACGATTTCTGACAGAAAAAATATTTTTTTCGTCGCCCAAAAAATATTTTTTTCAAAATCGATTAAAAAAGGTTAATAACCAGTGTTTTCGGGGGTAGAATATGCGACTTGAGAACGATGGTGTAGGTCACAAGTCGATATTTTCAAAAGAAAAAAAATTGAGGTCGATTTTGGCGATTTTCGGTCCGGAGCTGAATCTACGATTTCTGACAGAAAAAATATTTTTTTCGTCGCCCAAAAAATATTTTTTTCAAAATCGATTAAAAAAGGTTAATAACCAGTGTTTTCGGGGGTAGAATATGCGACTTGAGAACGATGGTATAGGTCACAAGTCGATATTTTCAAAAGAAAAAAAATTGAGGTCGATTTTAGCGATTTTCGGTCCGGAGCCGGATCTACGATTTCTGACAGAAAAAATATTTTTTTCGTCGTCAAAAAAGTATTTTCTTCAAAATCGATTAAAAAAGGTTAATAACCAGTATTTTCGGGGGTAGAATATGCGACTTGAGAATGATGGTATAGGTTAAAAGTCGATATTTTGAAAACAAAATTTTCCGAGGTCCATTTTAGCGAAAAGTTTTTTAGGCACGCACGTCAGCGCGTGTAATTACTCTAGTTTAATTTTTAAAATTCGGTTTTTCTTACGGCTATTCAAAAGTTCACGTATCATTTTACAATCGCTCCAGATCATCGTTCTAAAATCACATCTAGAAAATAAACTAGTGTATAAATTCTAATTCTTAAAGCAATGGGGACTTACAACACTGATGATAACTATCGTTCTCGTTGGAGAATTTACGAGTCGGGTCGCGGCCTCCACCGACCGAGAATTCCCTCGCTTATTATCCCCTTCGTTGTTCATATCCGACCGATAGTTTCGAACAAACACTGGACGCAAACACGAGTGACACGAGAGGACTGGTATAAAAATGCATCGTTCAGCCGTTTACTCAAGGTTTACCGAGTCCCTTGAATCTCGATTCCCGCCACTTCGTTATCGCCGGAAACTTTTGAGATCTCGAGCGAGAATTTATTGCTTCGGCTCGTTGGCTCGCCCTGACGCGAGTTAACTTCGCCTCTCCCTTCTTTTCTCCGCTCGAAATTCTCGACCCTTTAATCAGCGAAGGGCTCGAGCGATAAGACGGCGAGTCTGAAGTAACCCTCCGTTGTAATGTCGTAATAAACCTCACGTATATTTTACGTGTCAAGTTTCGAAGTTTATGCGTTTCTTTATCTAACTGTTGCCCTTAGGGCGATCCCCTTCGTGAGTCGCAGTCAACGTCAAACAAAAACTTAACCTGTTTCTTTAAGGTCGCTGGAGATTTTTTTTCCAGAAGCGAAAATTCGATTCCACCGTGTATAACGAATGAACGAATGTTTAGCCTATTTTTCTTACAGGCTTCTTCGACACTTTTAAGGTGAGTTTTATGGTGTCTAAGGTGACACCTTTAAGGTGACCAAGGAGGTGAGTTTAAAGGTGACCTTAAAACAGTGTTATAAATTCCCATTATTTTAAAAACAAAAATTTACACAACAGTTTCTTTTCTAGTTACGATCTTAGAACGATGATCTGCAGCGATTATAAAATTGTATGTAAACTTTTGAATAGCCGTAAGAAAAAGCTAATTTTTACTTAAATTTTCGAAGAAATTATGAGAGAAATTGTCAAGCACAGTCCTCCATTATTTTCACAATGCATTAACAGTATTTCTCTATTTTTTTAATAAGATGATCATCAAGTTTTATGGGAAATGAATATTTCTTGTCTGCACTGAAAAGTTTACACATCATATTATAATAATTACGAGATATTATTATAAAAAAATAATTACAAATCGTTCGTACCATCAATTTTATTTCTACAAAAATGAGGGTTTGACATCTCTCACTCAGAGAAAAATATAGTAAAATAGTTGGTCGAACTATACCGACATAATTCACAGGAGGAACGATTATGTCGATTGGTACCGGATAATATATATTCGATTAGTTCAGCTAATATTACGTTTGCAACTATTATTTTTTCTCATTGTCGTAACAATAAAATATAAACGTTCCCCCTGGGAATTATACTGTACAGTAAAAACATCATATTATTGTTTCAACCATATGTTTTTCTCTCAGTGCTGCCTTAAAAATTCAAATTGAATTTAAATTCCCCTCCTAACCCAAAATACATCACGAGACATGAAACGTCGCCCGACTGCTCAAACGCAAAACGCCCGACGCGTTCGAGCGCGTTTCTTCGTGTCCGAACCCGCGTGATAGATGCGCCGATGTAGAATGTTTTCTGGAAAGGTTCCCGCTGCTCTTTCAGAGGGCTCCGCCGGCGCGTATTGTGCGCGCCGAACGAGGGAAAAGACGGCGGAGCGACTCCCCGGTCGAGCACAACGAGACTCGCGGCCGCTGCCGCACAGCACAGAGAGAGGTGCAGTCCCGACGAGACACAATGAGAACGGGAGTCGCACGACAATGTCCAAGGCGAGTTGAACGCCAACAGGTAGCACAGTATACGCCGTACAATGTACTGTCTATGCGTATCGCGGGCAGGGCCAGCAGTTCGGTGGGCTTGTGTATTTTGCCTCACAGTCGGGACATACCTGAGCCCGTCGCTTGACACGACGCTGGGAACCGCGAGTTGCACCACCAAGACGGACTCTTCTTCGTCTATTTCACCTCGGCCTGAGACGCACCGCCCGAGGAATTTCGTCGAAACGAGACGGATTGGGGAAAGCGTGGACTACAAACAAGCGTGCGAATTTGTCAGATGAGCCAATTCGTGCCAGGTGTTAAATTAGTCGTGGGATTATATTGCTGACCGAATCTCAGGTGTACAATTATCATAATCGAGTAAACAGGTAGGGAGGGTGTGGATAACATTTCAAATGGTTTTACTGGATGATTATATGCGAATGATGAAAACTTTGCACACGACAAGAGTATTGTAGACCAACCCACATGGAAATATGTATATATGTAAAATATAAAAAGATAAAAATATATGCAACATATATGCGATACATAGAACTTTTTGACGATATTTTATATGCGACATATAAAACTTTTGGGCGACATGTGGGAAGGCAGACAGACTCATCCACCTCGGTCTGAGACGCACCGCCCATGGAATTTCGTCTAAACGAGACGGATTGGGGAAAGCGTGGACTACAAACAAGCGTGCGAATTTGGCAGATGAGCCAATTCGTGCCAGGTGTTAAATTAGTACTGGGATTATATTGCTGACCGATTCTCAGGTGTACAATTATCAGAATCATGTAACAGCACGTAAACAGCCCTTGTAGGAAATCTATAGCGTTAGATTTGGCCCAAATGGGGCCCAGCTCGGACCCTGATCTGTGTCTGATTATTAGGGTGGGATGCAACGTTACAGATTTTCTACCGGGGTAGGTAGTACATCGATAAAATTTCAAGAGGTTTTACCGATTGATTATATTGTTAATGAAATTAACGCAATTAATGAAATTTTATGTATTTAAAAAATTAAATAAATAAAAAATTCTAATTTTGGGACAGCTTTATTATTTAGGGCAGACTTTAATTAAGGGATTTGGGACAGACAAGCAGACAAACAACTTTTCAAAATATACATATAAGATAAGATAAGATAAGAGCGATATTTCTTTTTTTATTTGTTCGTGTAAAAAAACAATTAAATAAAAAGCTCAACAGTGCATTTACGAATGCGGCGAGTGTTCGCATCGTGTTTTTGCGACACGAACAGTGACAGTCAGCCGTCAGCATTAACTGTACTGTGAATACAATTCCCTTCAATGGGGGACAGTGTCACAATTTTCAAGTGCATCAAAATTTCATCACTGTGTTGAAAATATGGATTCATGACGAATTTCCGCAAGAAACCAGTAAAGAAAAAAATCAATAGAAAATAATGTTTTTAGATATCTCGTTAAAAAAATGTTGCAGTCAGGTTTAAAAATGGAAAAATTGAAAATTTGTCCACTTTTTGTGCATTCAGGATTATAACTTTAAAGACATAGATTACATAAATAAAACTGAATTTGTCTGCAAAAAAAAAAAAAAAATCGAAAAGATTTCCAGTGACCCCGACGCCCTTAAACCGCAAGGGCAAAGTAAGAGTCTCTCGGATTCGCGTAGCAATAACAGTAATTACCATTTTTACAATCGCCCTGGCAGCGACACTCGAAAGTCTTGGGGACGCTCGCTTTGCGCCGGGGATATTTTAAAAACGGATGACGTGCTATTTTCGCGGTAAAGGCATTTGAACAGCTGCGCAAATACCGGATCTCACTCGTTGCGACTCTCTCGCTCTCCGGTGCAGAGATTTTTTTCTCCTCGTTCGTCGGCTTCCACGGCTTCGTTTTTTTTTATCTCCGTCTGCTTCGCGTCTCGTTATCTCCGCCACGATACGTTGACACACTGTAAATTCGAGCGAGCGTTTACTCTACTGCAGCGCTTCATTGATGCTTACGATTGATGCTAATATTTATTCGTCGATTATTTGTCCAAGCGATGAATACGAAACAACGTCGCGGTGCAGCCGATAAATCATTTTAATCGCGCGGCGCTCGGCTGTATAAGCGACGCGCTGGAAAGGAAATAAGGAGTGAAGGGCAACGCACTCGCGCTACGTCAGACCACTGACGCTGTGTGTGGGTCACGGGTCACGAGGACTCCGTCATTTTGCGGCCAGAAACGACTGCGGCAATCTCCGGTCGTGCCGGCTACTCGCGTTTGCTTTTTTATCCGCCCTTTCATTTCGCTCGAGAGTTCAAGATCTCGAAAGTTGAACGCGCACGTGGACTCTAAACAGCCGCGAGACACGCGGCACGTTTTCTTTTTTTATTTCGTGTCTGAATATACGATTTTTCTAGTTTATGTCGCTTCGTATTCTAGTCGCTTCGTAAAAAGTAATCGTAATCGTTTCGTAAAAAGTGATCGTAATCGTTTCGTAAAAAATAATCGTGATCGTTTCGATTTTGTAAAAAATTTCGGTTTCGTAAGTTTGATTTCGAAAACTTTACGAAATCGGGAAAAAAATGTCGATTTCGTAAAGTTTGATGTTTCTATCAGATGGGAAATTTCGCGCTGATTCCGAAAAGCACCGTTGTTTGCCCGAAAAATAAAAAATTCGACGAAAAAAACGCCGAAGACGATTTTTCACTTTTTTCGAAATTTCGTCACTTGACAAAAGTTGGGTTTACTTTTTTTTTGGATCCATCGAACCTGGATTTTCTTCTTGCATTCGAGAAAAAACTCTACAACGAAAAGAATGCCGCAAGTCGGAATAAGATATTTTTATTTTTTATTTTTTTACAGAATGTTGAAGTCGAACCCTCAAAAATCGCAAATTTATAGAAGGGTTTTCTGCATTTTTTTTGCGATTTTTGGAGGTCTGACTATAAAATTCTGTAAAAAAATTTAAAAATCAAGATATCGCATTCCGCCTTGCGGCATTTTCTTCGTTATTGACTTTTCTTTCCAACGAAAGAAGAAAATCCAGATTCGATCTATCCAAAAACAAGTAACCTCAACTTTAGTAAACTAAGGAAATTTCGAAAAAACTAAAAAATCATTTTTCGCCTTTTTCTCCTGAAATTTTCTATCTTCCAGGCAAACAACGATGCTTCTCGGAATCAGCAAGAAATTTCCCATCGAATACAATTTTCAAACCCTACGAACCCAAATTTTTTTTTTTTTTATATTCCCCTCGCGATCCACCCAAAAGATTCATAACCCGCGGCATCTCTCGCCGACCCCACCAAGAAAATACTCGCGATAATCACAAATGACAGTGAATTTGCGACGGAGATTCTAACTAACTAGCGGGCCGGAAAAGCGCCTCGACGGCTGTACTTAGCACCGAGTTACACACCCCGTGTGTCCCCTCGTTGCCTCGTCGTGAGACACAGCGACACTCTTGTGTTCCCGTGTTGGTGTTTCTCGTCGCTCAGGCCGGGCGATGTGTTTGCATGTATATGGAGGACAAGCGCGGCGAGCAGCGAGAGTGCCGCGCGGATCTGTGCGGGCAAGCAGCAGGCAACACTCGGCAGCCGAGTGTGAGAGAGCCGAGACTCGTTTAGCGGTGCCCCGTGTGTGTTGGCCCTGATACGATGTTACAGTCTGGGCCGTCGAGTACTATGGACAGCGGCAGCGGCGGCGGCGGCGGCGCAGCTACGGGCGCGCACAGGAATCGGGAGGGTCGCCCCAACAGCTAACACGTGCAGGCCGCACGTGCACCGCTCGCCCGCTCGGCTGCTCGCTCGTCCACTCTAGCCTCTGGCGCACAATCATTGGATGCCAAGATACACTCCACGGAATAATTTTCGTTGCCCACCCGAGCACAGAGAGCGAGAGGGAGAGAGCGAGAGAGAGACGTGTGCTGTATAGCACACAGAGTGCAGAGTATTCTGTGCGGACGAGCTGTTTCCTCGAACCCGGGCCGTGACGAAAAAGTTCCGTTCGTAAATTCGAGAGTGATTGACCGAGAGAGAGAGAGAGAGGAGGGGGGGATGCCAAGCGAGACGGATATGGAAAGCAGAGTCGTAAATCTCGTTGTTGGGTTGAGAAGAAAATGCTACGAAAATGTTGTTTTTTTTAATTAATAATAGAAATGAGAAAATAATGGAGGGAAAGGTGGACATTTTTCAGGGGACATTTGAATGGGTTTTTTTGTAAAATTTTTACTGTGATATATTGATTTTTCGGGATTAACATTGCCATAATTACTCCGTGTTAGTATTTTTAATTAATAATTGCAAAATGAATTGTATCGCCCATTTTATTTTTGAAAGATTTTAGGATTTATGACTGTGCAGACAGAAAGTATATCCGACGAGGGAGAAAGAATCGGATGCGCGGAAGAAATTATGCACGCGGGATGTGTAACTGTAGAGGCGAGACGAATCGTGGAAGCGCGTCGAGCAATCGCAGATGGTCGTAACAATGTGGGACGAAACGAGGAAGTGATGAAAAAGTATTTTTCTTCTTCTTTTAATTTTTTTTTGTTTGTTACAGTAATTGCAGTTGAGTCGTCTCGTAGCTAACTGTGGAGGCCGGTTTTCTATTTATTTTTATTAAATAATTACAAAAAAAACAAAATTTCGATTAATTTTTTTATTTTCTGTTTTTTTTTTCTTGTTTGCGACGATGTATCTGTATTTTTTCTCTTACAGTAATTGCAGTTGAATAGTATCGTGGCTAATTGTGAAGGCCGGTTTTCTATTCATTTTTATTAACTAATTACCAAAAAAATAAGTTCGACTAATTTTTTTATTTTCTGTTTTTTTTTCTTGTTTGCGACGATGTATCTGTATTTTTTCTCTTACAGTAATTGCAGTTGAATAGTCTCGTGGCTATCTGTGGACAATGCGATTTTCTTTTTATTTTTATTACCTAATTACTAAAAAAAATAATTTCGATTAATTTTTGTATTTTCTGTTTTTTTCTCGTTTTCGACGAACTATCTGTTTTTTTTTCTTACAGTAATTACAGTCGGATAGTCTCGTGGCTATATCTGTGGAAGCCGGTTTTCTTTTTATTTTTATTATTACTATTATTTTTTTCTTGTTTTTCGACGAAGTATCTGTGTCAGCGAACCCAGAAGACGTATGTTCGACGGCTGTGCGCGCCCAGCCGCGATGCGATACAATCGGGAGCGTCTCGCCCACGCGACGACGCGAGTTTCTCTCTTTCTTCTCGTCGTCGCCGCGGTCGCGGGACCCTCGGATTCCCAAAATTCCACAATCTCGCGCGGCAACGAGGCACGGCCGGTCATTTAAATCACGGCGCACAGCTGACACGGCGCGCGCGCGCGCGCGATGAAAATCATCGCGATGAAAATAGAGGAGCTTCGTGACTTTCGGCGCACGTGAAATTTATACATATAGGCGAACGTGGTGTTGTAAATGTATTTTGTTACACCGAGAATAAAGATATTCGCGCGAGACCAACGAAACTAGTCGTTTCCTCCATTGGATTATAGCGCAACTTTGGACCTCGCATTTTTGCTCTATTCGTTTCCTTCATATTTATAATAATTTCAGAAATTTTCGAAGTTGACCACTTTATTCGATTATTCGTTCCGCAAATGGTTTGATATCAAGATTTTTTTTTGCTATATCATTCGTGAGAAATGTTATTAAGACACTCTGCGAAAAAATATTTGGTGCAAAAAATAAAATTGATAGAAAATTGATAATAAAGGTTTTGTAATGCTGTGCAGAATTACGGATTTGATTAACGGGCCTAGAAAATCTCGTAAAATCTCGTGATCCACTGTCGAAGGAAACGAATAAACTAATCAATTCTAATTTATTTGGCATCGGTTTTTCGCTTCGCGTCTCGACGAGGCGAATTTTTCCGTTGAGTGTATTAAACCCGACCATAACGAAAAAAAAATCATACCTAACCATAGCTAAAAAAAAAGTATCCGGACCAAAAAATAAAAATCTCGAAAAATGACATAACGAAAAAATGAATAAGGCATGATAATGCTGTGCGGGCTTTGAAATTCCCTCAAAATCTCATGATCCACCATCGACAAAAAAAAAATCCCTAACCAATTCCAATTTATTCGACCCCCGAACTTCGCTCCATCTGCGCATTTGGCATTCGTCGCCTCGCACCTCGCCGACATGAATATTTTCCCGTCAAGTGTATCAAATCCAGCCGATCATAGCTAGAAAAATATATTTAGTCCAAAAAACAAAATTGTGAAAAACTGAATTGAAAAAAACTGTAAAAAAATTAATTGAAAAAAAATGGTGAAAAACTAAATTGAAAAAAATGGTGAAAAAATGAATTGAAAAGAATTGTGAAAAAATGAATTGCCAAAAAAAAATAAATAAGGCAAATTCCCTAAAAATCTCATGATCCACCATCGCCCAAAAAACAAAAAAAAAAAACCCTAACCAATTCCAATTTATTCGACCCCCGAACTCCTCTCCATCCGCGCATTTGGTTCGGCATTGTCCGCCTCGCGCGTCTCGCCGAGACGAATATTTTTCCGCCGAGTGTACCAAACCCGAGTCGAGCGGGATCGTAGCTTCGTAACACGTGGGCCGCGCGCTCGAGAGAGAGAGAAGGATCGTGACTGCGCGGACAGTCGGATGAAAGGGAGCTCGCGCGCTGTCCAGCAATAGTACACGCACGGCCAACTGGCTCTTGTTGTACGTAGCGCGCGCAGCGAGGTGGCTGCTCGGGTAGGCTATCAGCGACACGGACGATGGACGCGCGCGATGCGCGCGGCAGGAAGCACACGATTATAGTTTGCGAGCCGCTCTCTCTCTCTCTCCCTCGCTCCGCGCCTCTCTCGTGCCGGCAGCTGCATTTCCACTCCTCGTCGAGCGCTACGCACTCGACATACGCGCGCTGCTATATCCAACGTGCGCGACGTACTCACACGTACGGGAAACACGAATCGTGTGTACGTACATCGATAAACACGCGCGGCTTCGTGCGTGCACGCATCGAGCGTCCATCTGCGAGCGTGATTTCGAGAAGGTACGAGGGGAGCGAGCGGGGAGCCTAGGAGAGACTGAGACTGAGAGAGAGAGAGAGAGACGAGAGGCGCACGTGTGCGCCACAGGCCATCAGCGCCAGAGCTCGAAATCGTCGCTGGTTTGAGAAATAAATTGTTGCTGTTACGCTTTGTTTTCTGGGCGAGATTTAATAATAGCAAACCGGGGAGATTGTAAAATGACGTGTGAATTATTTGAGTAGCTTAGTAGATATATAATTTTTTATATTAAAAAAAAATTCTGGGCAAGTGGGAAAGAAATGTGGGGAGATATATAATTTTTTATATAAAAAAAATGATATATCTCCCCAAAGATACGTTTTTTTTACTATAAAAAAAAACTACTTATCTCCCCAAAAGATACGTTTTTTTTTACGATTTTAAGAGAACACAGGGGACAAGGAAATGACTCGAATCAGCTGATCGCCGTGAAACGCATAAATCATGTATTTTTTTGCTTCAAGATGAACAGTCAGGAAATAATGGCGACGATTGTAAATTAATGTGTGAATTTTTGAATAGCTGCATAGAATATCTAATTTTCAATCAAAATAAAAAGAAATTGTGAGTGACTGTAAAAAAATGGACGAGCACACGTTCTCCGTTACTATTTCGTAATGCATAAACCAAAGCGCTCTATTTTTTCAGGAAAATCACCATGAACTTTTATTCAGAATAAATATTCTTCGCAGCCATTAAAAAATGAACACATTGTACTATAATTACTCCATGTTAATATTATTAATTAAGAATTACAAAGCCAATTGTACCATCAACTAAAGTTAAAATAAATTTCGACTAAAGTCGAATTAAATTTCAAGTAAAGTTGAAATAAATTTCAAGTAAAGTTGAAATAAATTTCAAGTAAAGTTGAAATAAATTTCAAGTAAAGTTGAAATAAATTTCAAGTAAAGTTGAACAAATTTAGAAATAAATTTCAATTAAACTTGAAAAAATTTAGATATAAATTTCAATTAAACTTGAATAAATTTAGAAATGAATTTCAACTAAAATTGAATAAATTTAGAAATAAATTTCAACCAAAATTGAATAAATTTAGAATTAAATTTCTAGAAGATTTAAGGATTTACAACTCCGTCCACAACTCCAACGAGCTTAGCGCAGAGCCAGAAAGCGAACGAGCGATCAGCGAACGAGCGCGCGGCTCTCATGTGCGGCTTCGTGCGTACAGCCGTCGCGCGGCCCGCAGCGACGACCCCGAACTCTCGGCTCGCGCGCGCTCAGACGCCGAGGACGAAGACGAAAACGCGAAGCAGCAGCGGCGGCGGCGGCGGCGGCGTCGTCGCTGTCGCCGCGGCGGCGCTAATAATAGGGGAACACCGCGTGTGCGCTCGCCGCGACACTTTTACACCAAACGCGCTGCCGCGCCGCGCGATCTCGACCTATGACCCCCTTTTCCGCTTTTGCTCTTGTTTTTCTTTCACAATCCCCGGTCGAACGCCGAACGCCGCGCAAACACGTATCGCGAGACGCATCTTCGCGAATTTATCGCCCCGGCGACGACGACGACGACGACTCGGACTCGGACGCGCGCTAATGCAATTGTCAGGCGGTAAATATAGATAGACGGGCGAACGTATATATATAGGGAGACCGGGGTAAAACGGGCCTCCGGGGTAAAACGGGCCCCCCATTTTTTTGGTCATCGAAAAAAAAAAAAAAAGTGGGTAAAATGGACTCCCGTCCCCGTCGTAAGTTTTGAGACTTCTTTCGTCGTCAAAACTTTTTTTCCCGCCGTCTTCCGTGATTTTTTTTTATTCGCGGGCTTCTTCGGCAACAGTTTTTTTTCTCCATCAATTCTTGCCTGTACGACGATCTGTCATGACTAAAATGTGCTTTTGTGTCACATTTTAGTAAAAGACCCAAATAATCAACACTCGTGCCGATTGGTAGCGTTTTGTGTAGTAATTCATATTTGTGCCGGATTCTGAAGGGGGGTCCGTTTTAACCCGGAATTTTTTTTTGCCGACGCTCAAAATTGATGATTGATTTCGAATTTTTTAGTGAAAAGCAATAAAAAAAACACTTTGGGTTTTGTCATAGAGCCATTTTTTGCTTAGGGGGCCCATTTTACCCCGGTCTCCCCTACATATGTATATAGCGGGTATATATATAGCGTACACCTGTGTGCGCTCGTAACGACTGTTATTATTCTTTTTTATCCGCGCAGCGTTGCGTTACGTGACTCGCTCGGCTCCGTCGAATCTCTCGAGAAACGAAACGAGTGTCTCCGCGTTTCGTCCCTCTTCCTCGGCCCCCCCCGCACCCGCCACACCCCGTGCGCCACGCGTTGCGCAATACGTCTTTGTTTACCGCGCGCTTTCTGTTTTGAAATCAGCCGCAGCTCGCGCGAACCGCCGAGCGGGGGGAATTTCGAAGCTGGACTAAGCGATGCGCGACACGCGAGCGAGAAAAATATTGTGAATTCGTAAATCTTTTTGGAATTAAGTCGATGGTGCCGTGGGTTTTGTAATCGGGATTTAATAATAGTAACGTGGGGTAATTGTGATTTTGCGGATATTTTTTTAATGGCTGCAAAGAATATTTATTTTAAGTTAAAATTCACGATCGTTTTTTTTTTTTCTTTTAATGGGGAAACGCGGTTGATACATTGCGAAATAGAGGACATTTTTAAAATAACTTCTCACCTTTTTATAATGGAAAATGGGGTAATTAAAACGAGTTTCTCACATCGTTTTATAATCTCCGCAGATTATTATTTTTTAATCACACCTGCAAAACAAACCGCACTGTAACATTTATTTCTTGAACTAATGAGGGTTTACAACTCTGGACGAGAAGGAGGAAGTTGGAAATTTAAAAAATGCATTGAAACATTCAATGAAAATAATAATAATTACAAAAATGCATTGAAACTTTGAATGAATAACAAAAATGAAAAAAAATGAGAACGTGTTCTCTGTAGCGTCCGAAGGATCTACGCAGACCTGGCTACGGCGAAGACCTTGGCGGGATTTCATGTCGGCAGACATGCGTCTTCCGACAGTAATAGAATGCTGACTTATTCCACTGTTTTTTTTTTTTTTTTTTTTTTTTTCGTCGTCGGGAATAATTTTTTTCTATTCCATGAAGAAATATAACACGTCATCGCGGTTATAAACTGTTCATCGTCGGGCTGTGAAGCGTAAAACATCGCTCGCCGTGAGAATTTAGCACCTGAATCGTTAACTGCTCTACACGGAGAAAGAAATTACTAAAATCAATATGCATTTTTTTTCTTTTTCCGCCATGAAATGAAATGTTTCTGTGTTGTAGGGTATAATTCAGCGAGATGAATTTGCATTTTGCCCTTTTCCGTCAATCATAGTTCACCCGGCGTAGTAAACTTAACTTTATTTTACTAAATTGTATCCTCATATCGAAATATGTTAAGGCAAAAATTCGGAAAAATATTCGTCTGCTTATAGCAATTTTTTTCCTTGCGGTCTGTCCTTCCGAATTATTCCCAAGTTTCGTGTCTCCTAAAATCAGAATTGTAAAACTCTAAATCTTTGAGAAATAAAGTGATTAGTGCAATTCGTTTGGGTAATTATTAATTAATAATAGTAACACGGAATACTTATAATATGTGTACATTTTTAATGGCTGCAAGGAATATTTATACTGAATAAAATTTCATGGAAATTTTCCTGAAAAAACGCAGCACTGCGGTTAATGCATTACGAAAGTAATGAAGAACCGGTGCTCGTCCACTTATTTGGCAATTACACATAAATGCTTCCTCATAGAGGAAGTTTTTTTAAATTAACAATTAGGTATCTACGCATCTATTCAAAATTTCACACATCATTTTACAATCTCCACAGGATATTATTATTATATCACATCTACAAAACAAACCGTACTGTAAAATGTATTTCTCACAGTAACGACGATTTATACATCTCTGCCTCGAATCCCCAGGCAAAATTGTAAGTCGACGAAATCAGAGGTCATCGTCGTCCGCGTCATCCGTCAAACAGAGGCGCAGCGACAAAAATCGTCCACGTGGCGTAATCCGTGTGTCTCTTCAACGTTTTGCTGTGTGTACCGTGACGAGTTATATAATATGAAGTTGAAGTTTGCATTGTTGCAATGCAACGAAATTAAAAAAAATATATTATTTCCATAAAAACATGAATAATTCACCCCTATTTAGAGGTGAAATATATATATATATATTTTTTTTTTTCATGCTCTTAGTCGTTATAATAACTTTTTATAACCGGTACAATAATAAGAATTCGTTAATATTTTGTTGTTTTTAATTTCGTCGCGTTGCAGCGATGCAAACTTCAACGTCATTAAATAATTAATATAAATCGATAATATCATATTTTATTGTTTTTAATTTCGTTGCGTTGCAACGATGCAAACATCAGCGTCATTAAATAATAAATATAAATCGATAGTATCGACCTCGTGACTGCCGCACTATCGGCGATCTTTCCCTCGTTCCACTTGTTTCAAGTGCCCCCCCTGATAACGGCGAACTTCAGCTCGAAGTACCGAGTGCAGTCGCGCTCGGTGCACGCGCACCGGCGGCTCGCGCGGACTCCTCGGGTGCGCGCAGCTCTCGACCGACACCTCAAACAAAAGATTACCGAGCGTGACACGCGGGAACGATAATCGCAGCGTCCATACGCGCCGGAGGTCCGATTCGATGATTATCGGCCCGCGGCGTTCGCCGCGCGAAGATTAGAAGCCACACGAGAGGTTCGTCGCACCTAACAGAATACAAGCCGAGTCAACACGCGATTCGATTGAAGGGTGCACTTGTACGACTTACGCGACGAGTCGCGTAGACGAAACAACAACACGATACCGAACACCTGGCCGCTTATCCCGATATCATACGTATTATCATCATTATCGTCGTTATTATTATCATCATTATTAACTTCTGGGATTCGATGAATCATCGATTTAAAAAAAAATGTCTTTTCGATCCGACGCACTTAATTCGTGATTTTATGTACGAATTCGCTTTTGTAATTATTTCTGTTGATTGTTAAGTTAGGTAGTAATTATTATTAAATTAGATAGAAATTATTATTAAGTTAGATAGTCATTATTATTAAGTTCGATAGTAATTATTATTAAGTTCGATAGTAATTATTATTAAGTTCGATAGTAATTATTATTAAGTTCGATGGTAATTATTATTAAGTTCGATAGTAATTGTTATTAAGATATTATTATTGATAAGATATTGTTATTAAGAATTATTATTAAGTTCGATAGCAATTATTATTAAGTTCGATAGGGCTAAGTTAGGTAGGGTTAAGTTAGACGTGGTGAATCGTTATTTTTCTTCCATCGCAGGATGGAAACGTAAGAATTTGCACGGACTCTGCTGCGAGGCGTGTAACCTTCTTTTTTTTTCTTCGTCTTCGCATTTTGTTGAGAATCGCAGCCTCTCTTGCAACGCGCGCGCTTAGAGAAGCCGCCTGCTCGCCGCTCTCGCGGCTCATGAATCATTCATAAAGTCATGAGATAATAGCGACCGCGGCGAGGAGGAGTAGCTGAGCCCGCACGCGGACGCATTCGTCAACAGCTGACTTGGACGCCCGCGTGTGGTTCGAGATCACGACTTCAACTCTTTCGCTCGCTTTTCGCTCGCGTTTTCGATATTTTTAATGGAATCTGTTATTTCGGTTTCGAAAATCGGTTACCGTCTCTTATCTTCCAGAAATTTATTTTCGAAAATTCGAAAAAAATGCTGCAAAAAAAGGAAAAACAGCTCAATTGTGTGTAACCATTTTTTTCGTATTTCCAATTTAAAAAATGTTAGTTTTATAAAAATGAGTAACCTGAAAAAAAATAACCTCGATAATCGATTTTAGAGAAGAGACGAAATTTCGAAAAAAGTACAAAAACATTTTATTTTCGTTAACACTTTATTTCGATGTATTTTCGGCCGTACACAACGAATTGACGATTAGTTTTTTTCAAAACGCAATAAATGCGAAAACACAATAAATTAAAAAATTTGATTGTTTCCGATTTTTTTTTTTTTTTTTTTCATTAACTGGTTAAGGGTGCGAGGTTCGTATTTGGGCTAGTTTGAATAATAAAAAAGTTGATCTCATAAAAACAAAGTAAATCTTAATCACCCCAAACTACGACTACGACTTCCTCGATTTTCTCACGCGACGTCTTCGCTCCACCGCGGTGCGTAAGCAAATCCACGGCGCCCGCGACTCTCGCGTTCCGTGGTAAACAAATTATCACGTCATTCTCCTCCAATTGCACGAGTTAAGGGAGAATTCCTGCGTTTGCAATGAAAGTGAATGCAAAACAATTTATCTGTCCTAGAAAAACACGTGCCGCCGCCATCGCCACCGCGCGACGGCGACTCTATTATCCCAGTTGCCCCGTGCGCCGACCTTATAAACCGTGCGAGTATTTCGCCACTGAATAAGTCGCGCCGCGCGCGGCGCGAGCGATGTACCTGATTTCGTACACGGCGTACATATTCGGCGAGCGCGCTCGCGAATCGCAAGTATAATTCCTCTCGGGTCACGAGAGGAGTCAGCGGCGAGGGCGAGATCCGGTAGAACGCGAGTGTGCGTGTCGGTACTATATGGTCGTAAGTGCGCGGCGAGGCCGAAAGAACGAGAGAGACAGAGAAAGAGGCAAAGAGCGAGAGAGAGACAAAAAGCGAGAGAGAAAGAGAGAGAGACAAAAAGCGAGAGAGAAAGAGAGAGAGAGTCAAAAAGCGAGAGCGAAAGAGAGACAAAGACAAAGAGCGAGAAAAAAAACAGAGGGACAGAGAGAAAGAGAGAGAAAGCGAGAGACAAAAAACGAGAAAGAAAGAGAGAGAGACAGAAATCGAGAGAGAAAGAGAGAGAGAGACAAAAAGCGAGAGAGAAAGAGAGAGGCAGAAATCAAGGGAGAAAAAGAGAGACAAAAAGCAAGAGAGAAAGAGAGAGAAAGAGAGAGAGAAAGAGAGAGACAAAAAGCGAGAGAGAAAGAAAGAGACAAAAAGCGAGAGAGAAAGAAAGAGACAAAAAGCGAGAGAGAAAGAAAGAGACAAAAAGCCAGAGAGAAAAAGCGAGAGAGAAAGAAAGAGATAAAAAGCGAGAGAGAAAGAAAGAGACAAAAAGCGAGAGAGAAACAGAGAAACAGAGAGAAAGAGAGAGAAAAAGACATGCAGAAATCGAGGGAGGAAGAGACAGACAAAAAGCCAGAGAAAAAGAGAGACAAAAAGTAAGAGAGGCATAAAGATCGAGAGAGAGAAAGAGAGAGGCATAAAGATCGAGAGGGAAAGAGAGAACGAGGACAAGACGATCGAGCAGGTAGCGCGAACGTGCGGTGGCGTAAATGTTCGTCTCGAATCGTCGGTGTTCCGCGGAGCCTCTCGGACCCCCCCGCGCGCGCGCGCGCGCGCCTGTCCGAGCTTGTAACGCACGAGTGCCGCGCGGCGGCGGCGACTCCGTGCGCGCCGCGCCACCGAAGTCATTAGCATTCGCGAAGAATTTTCACGAGCCACTCTTGCGCGTATGTACCGCGTGCATGCTAAATTACCTCCGTACACACTCCCACGTACGACTCGTGTGCGAACGAGAAGTTCCTCCGCGAGCGCTCGGCGTTGCACCCAAAGCCCCGTGAAGCTCAAAATTTTCTGCTTCCGCTCGGTTTTATGCACGCGCGAGTGAGAGAAAAAAAAACACACACACAACGAAACAGAAAAACAGCGGGGAAAAAATAAAAATAAACACGTAGCGGTCACGCATGCCGGTGAAGTCAGCAGACCGGTATGCGTGACTCGGAGATAAAGTTGTAATTACGTAGCATTGGAATGAAAAAAAATATTGTATGCATATTGATTGAAACTATTGAATTCTCATTTTCTACGTTTTTTTTTGTTAATTGTTATTATTGTTTTGCAGTGAGTCGCAGAGATTGGATCGATTTCCCTTCGAAGGTTGATTAATCCTTTCGTTTCCTTGTGTTTCTTTTTTTCGTCTTATTTTAATAACCATATCAGCGCTGGTGGTTTGGATGAAAAAAAAGATTAGCAATCATCACGTGGTGTGCACGAAAAATTACTGACATTTGGGTGATAATTTTGGTCATTCCAGTAAATCGGGCGTTATTCGCAAATCCAATCGTTTCCTAATGTTTTTATTTTCGTCTTGTTTTAATAACCATATTAGCGCTGGTGGTTTGCACAGAGAAAAAAAAACATTAGCGATAATTGCATGTCGTACACGAAAAATTACAGATTTTTGGATAATAATTCTGTCCATTCCAGTAAATCAGGCATCATTTGCAATATCATAAATATTTTCCAACTTTTCGTACTTTTTACGGTGAAAACCGAGAAAAGTTATTTTTCGGGAAAAATTACCGCGCGCTCCAGTATTTTTTCTGGTCTATATGTATATCGACAAAACCGCGTTTATCGCATTACATCACGAAAAATTCACTGTGTTTGCTCACAAAGAATTAATTTTCACCGTCGAATTAGAACGGAAAAAATTCCTGTGTTTTCGTTCACGATTTACGTCCCATGGGGTTTCCGTAAAATGAACTCGAAATCGGACGAATTATCGATGTTGTTTTTTTTTATTTTCCTTTCGGCGTGTACGGTGACGTCCACGCCAAGTACGTATCCGAAGAGGTCGCGGAGTGTCACGATAGCGCAAGTGGCGTATGGTGGTGGTGGTAGTGGTTACTAGCAGCACCGTGATGGCTAGTGGCTGGCGCCGCCGGACGTTCAACAATGGCTATACTCCGACTCCCCCCCTCTCTCTCCGGCCTGCACGGCCGGCACACCGCCCGCGCCTCGTCGAGACTCCCATGGCCGTCAAACACCCCCGACCGCAGCGACGGACTCGAGCGGAGTCTCGAGCGAACAAAAAAGCGCGCGAGAACCGCGAAAATATGTATCTAAATTGACGCCTGAGAATTTGGTACATTCGTCTATGGAAATTTGTAACTGCGTAACTGCGGCGAAATTGCGTTGGGTCTGACGATTATTTAAATATCAACTATCAATCGCGATGCGCGATACAAATAGGCTTATACATTTTTTTACACTTTTTTTTATCAATGCTAAGAAAAATATACTCTGGTCAGTCGATAGACTAAAGTAAATTCAGTGTTGAAAATATTTTTAATGATTAAATTTGTCATGCAAGGTAAATGTAAGATTACAGTATTTTCTACTGAATCCTATAAAAATTCGGAGACTTGATATGAAAGTTAAGACATCTGGTAAAAAATTAAATTTTACATGCAAGTGAAACGTAAAATTACAGCATTTTCTACTGAATCCTACAAAAATTCGGAACTTCAATATAAAAGTTAAGAAACTGAGTTGAAAAATGTAATTTCACATGCAAGTGAAATGTAAAATTACAGTATTTTCCACTGAATCCTACAAAAATTCAGAACTTCATTATAAAAGTTAAGAAACCGAGTAAAAAAAGTGTGGAATTTCACAAATGTATTAAATATTACATATCAGCTGACGCACGAAATTTCCAATAACGTAAATTCGCAACCATTCTTAACATTCAATCATCAAGTACAAAGCTTACAATAACGCTGCGTATTATTCCAAAAATCCTCGCAGTCGTGCAGCTCGCTCGTCGCCGTCCACTAACCAATAAAAATCTCAAAACCTTCTTTTCCCGTCGCCACAACCGCGTCTCGGCGACTGAATTTTTGTTTACGGAAATCCCGCATACGACAGTCTCGACCAAAAACCCTGCGGCGAAAGTGACGCGACCGGTATAAATAGTCGATAAATCGTAATCCCTAGCGCGAGTCGACAGCCTTAACGAGCCGCGCGAGAATTTTCCTACGATACGCGCAAACCTCAATTTGTTTTGTACAACATTACGCGGCCTCGAAGCCATCGCTATGCAAGGTTCTCGTCGCAGCGGCAGCAACGGCGCAGCGATTGCGCGGCGAGCAGAGGGGAGCGCGTCGAGCGAGGGTCGGGAGGGGTGAGCTATAAGAGAGCCGCAGGTGAGGGGCGGAGGCCAGTTGACTTCGATCCGCCGAACGTGACGCACAGTCCGCGCAGTTGCTTCGCTTGCGCACGAACCGTCACCGACGGCCACTGCTTCAGCCACCGCCGAGCCAGGCGGTCGACACGGACAGTCACGCAAACGGGCGTCGATTATTCGCTCCAAAAAAAAAAAAAAAAAAAGAACAACAAACACCCGAGTGTCACAAAAAAAAAAGAAAAAAAGAAGTCCCCCAAGCAACACACCGCAGTGAGCTCAGTTTTCTTTCGTGGCTGTGAGTGCATCAACTACGAGTGACAAACACCGAGAGATCCACGAGTTTGCCTCGTAATTTTTCCACCTATCGACCATCACACCAGCAGCAGCGGCTCGTGAAAAAACCGGATACTTTTCTCACCACCTTCGCGAGATCTCGTGAAAAATCGCGGTCGTGCCAAGAAAAAAAAGAGCAAGAGGGGGAAAAAAAAGGAAAAAAAAAAAATCGCAGGAAGAATAAAAGCGAGGCTTTTCGGTGCGCGGCGTCTCGTTCTCACGGCGAGCGGAGTCGCACAGACCGGGGGGGACCCCGCGGGTGTGCAGTGACGATCGATAAAACCGAGGGAGAAAGAGACCGGTGTGGCAGTCTCGCCGGAACGTGCGCTGTGATCGTCGCGAAGCGAAGGATTCATTCCGCCTGCTTCCATTTCATTTCCCCCTCGTCTCCTTTGTCGTTGCGACGATAGAATTGATACACAAAACAGGAGCTGCTTCGGTCCTTTGGTGCATCGAGGGCGAATCGCGTGAAAAAAAAAACTAAAATGAAGGCGATGGTCGTGAGTCCCGTGGGAGGCCGAGTGCCACCGAGTCGGGGAGTCCTGCAGCACAGCCTGAGCATAAACGGCACGAGGCGCGACCTCGAGGCCGAGGAGGTCGCGGCCTACCTGACGAAGCTGCGCTCGCTCGTGCCCGACATGCCGCGAAAGCGAAAACTCTCCAAGCTCGAGGTGATACAGAGGGTCATCGAGTACATATGCGATCTGCAGACGACGCTGGAGGAAACGAACACGCATCAGGAGCAGCCGACGGGCGCGAAGACGACGACGACGACGACGACGACGACGACGACCGCGACGACGGCGACGAGCGGCAGCAACACCAGGCAACCCCTGCAGCCGCTGCTAAACGCCGCGAGCGCGTCGATACAGATGAGCAGCGGGGGCGCTGCGATCGCCGAGCGGTGACCGACCGGGGTTGAGCACTGAATTATCGTGAATAACGCGGGGCGACGTGGGAATCGAGGCGCCGGCCGAGCCGGGCCGATCGGACACGGTGGGCGTCGAGGCGACGAGCGGATTACGCGACGCTGATGAGGGGAGGTGGAGGAGGAGGCGGAGGTGGGGGAAAAAATATAAGGAGAAGGAAGAGAGAGATGGAGATTGAGGCCTCGGCCACTCGTTTCGCACGCCGGAGGCGCGACGGACGCCCGCAACGCGATTCGGACGAGTTGCTCGGCCATTCGGGACTCGCGGTGATTTTTGAGGCGACGAGAGCGGTACGACGTGATGTCGCGAGGAGGAGGAAAAACATGCGGGGAGAAGAAAGAAAGAAGAAATGGAGATTGAGACATCGGGCACTCGGATGAAAAACTCGGAGGAAGAAAAACATGCGGGGAGAAGAGAGAAAGAAGAAATGGAGATTGAGACCTCGGCCACTCGGAAGAAAAACATGCGGGGAGAAGAAAGAAAGAAGAAATGGAGATTGAGACCTCGGGCACTCGGAAGAAAAACATACGGGGAGAAGAAAGAAAGATGAGATGGAGATTGAGACCTCGGGCTCTCGTTTCGCACGCCGGAGGCTCGACATAGACGCTCGAAATGTGATTCGGCGTTGAGACTCAGCCGAGGTCGATCAGCCGATCGGACTCTCGGTGGTCGCCGAGGCGACGAGCGGATTCCGTGGTGTTGATGTCGCGAGGAGGAAGAGGAAAAATCACGCAGGGAGAAAAAAAGAGAAAAAAAATAGAGATTGAGACCTCGACCGCTCGTTTCTCAGGCCGGAGGTTCGACGCTCGCCCGCAACGCGATTCGGCGCAGCGACCCGAGTAGCAGAAATACGTCTGGCGCTTGAAAAAAAGTTATCGACACGGATTATCCCAACGCCCGTGCTGATAATAATAATAATACGTAGGATGTCGCCTGAGTCGAAAAGTCGACTTTCGAACACCCGACAACTTTTGGGCATCTTTGGACTCGCAATTAAAAAATCGTCATCATTTCGAGATAATTCGAAAAAAAAAAACGTTTGTGCTACTCGGGCGAGAAAATCATCCGGCTGATATCGACGACCGGCCGGAATCGTCGCCTTCCGGTGCCGCCGGAATGAGAGACTCGAGCGAATCGCCTGACCCGACCGGACGTTGGATGACCCCACAGCAAAGCGTCGCCCGACCGCCGCGACTGGACACAACGTGGTCAACGATCCCCTCGCAATCCTGATGGTCATCAGGGATACGAGATTCGCGAGCGAACGAAAAAAAAAACGTGACTGAAGAGACGATTTTGACTCCCGAGGTCGTCCGGATATCCCGAAAATGGCTGACCCGACGACGCCTCGCGGCCGACTGACCCGCGCCGGCCGACCCGACGCCCCGCGAAAATTATTATATTGTATATAATGTAAATAGACTCATCGCATTCCTCGCACGACCTCATCGCAATCCTTCCCCCCTTTCTTCGTGCCCTTCCACCCTTCCCACTTGACCTCCTCCCACCTCCCACCCCTCTTTCTAATAACTCTCCCCTCCCCCACCCCCTCTTCCTTCTACTAAAGACTACGATCTACTGTATACCTGAAAAAAAAACTCGACACTTGCAGATTTTTGAGAAAAACACCGTCGGTGTTATAGAATTATCGGTTTTCCCCCTTTTTTTCTGGTGTTCTTTCTTTACTTTGGTCCATATTGTCCTCTACCCCCATTGACGAATCTGTGAATTCCTCCCCACCCACCCCGAATGGATTACTTTTGATACATATTTAGATCTTCCAGAATCTTTACGACTTTCACACTTACGATATCCGCTGTTTTAGGCCTCGATCCGAGAGAGATTTCGTGAGACGGGAGATTCGCGCAAAATGAAAAAAAAAAAATGAAATGAAATGAAATGAAAACCACGAGATGACACATTCTTTATCGTCACGTTATATTTTGTTGGAGAGAACATTATTATTATTACTATTATTATTATTATGATATTATTTTTTGATCATTGTAGATATACGAAAGAAGATTATTTGTATTATTATATAACTGAAATTTGTCACGACACCCACATCCGATTTATTATTATAACGTGGATTGATTATAATTATTATCGTTGTTATCGCTCTTATTATTATTATTATTATTAATATTATTATTATTATTATAATTTTTAGAGATCACAAAACCCGTAACTATTGTATATTTGCGAAGACTGAAAGGCTGTAAATACATTAAATCGTGCGGGCGGAAGGCTTTTATGTGTCGCGTGTTGCGCGCGATGAATGGTGAAAAATAAAATGCGAAAAATGTGTCCGTAAGAGAAGCGAAGAAAAGGTCTACAATCTTTTTCGTCGATCCCCCTCCGTTCTCCACGTCGACGCGGCGACGGTTCGGCCAGGAAACGGTAACGCCGCATTTTTTTTTTTTTTGCGCGGACGCCGTTGGAAAATCGATTTCTCGTTCCTTATTAGATTCGAGCGGGTAACGAAAAACTTGGCCGGCTGTCTAGGCCGATCTTTTTGGCGCGCGTAGAAAGTAGCCGGACAATTATGTCGGCGGGCGAACTCGAGCGGCAAGCAGGCGAGATGAGGAGAAATGCGGGGAAACCGCGACGGCAGCTTGGCGACTGTACGACGAACGAGCGAGAGCAAAAAAGCTCGTCGCGATTTTTCCGAAAGGTTTAGTCGCAGCTCGACAGGTCGGTAAAAGTCGAGAGAAGGATGAGGTTTTTGATCTGTGAATGTTGCAACGTCGATTGGTCCAGTAGATCTTTTTTTTTTCAGCTCCCTTTGAGAACTTCGCTACCAGCCGCGCACACTCGAGACTGGGCTCTCCGTAGGGATACACGTATTTGTCAGGGGGTGGTTTTTTAGCTTCGCACTCGAGAGGGTTCCCGACTGTAAGCCCTTCAAAGCCATCCAATTATTTTCAAGGGCCCTGGATTCATTGGAAAATCTTTATCTAAAAAAAAAAAAAGAAGTGTTTCACGGTGCGCTGTGGTCAGAAATATGGATTTTTGTATTCAATACGGATTTTGGGTCGAATGCAAGTTTAAAATCATTGAACTGTTTTTTCAAAAATTGGATTTCAAGTTTTGTATTTCAGGTTCTTCATGTCCGACTCAAGTGATAATTTTTTCTATAGACGTGTGACAAAAAATTCTGGAAAAAATCGTAGATCTCAAACATTCTACAACGACTTAAACAAAAATGTATTATGAATCATCATGTTGCCATTTTTACGGTAATAGAGCCATCTCTGTAAGAGGACATAATTCCCCCTACAATATAAAGCTGAAAACATTCACAACATAATATTGAATATTGCATTCAATTGCGTTCAAAGGTAAAAACAGCCACCTCTATAAAGAGGACGTAATTCCCCCTTCAACTCAAAGCTGAAAAAAATACACACTATAAAATTTAACATTGCATTCAATTTTTCGACTTTTTCTCCTCGCATAAAACTTTCAAAACAACCCAAAAAAAAAACCTAAAAACACCCAGCAATCATTTGCGCTGACCTACAGCTAAATACCATGTTTTTTAATCTCCCGTTAAAACAATTCCCTCTAAATTCCCTTCCGAATCGTAGTCGCGATATATTGATCGTCAAAACCTTCCACTTCGGGTTTGGTGTACACGGCGGTTCTACTCGTTGAGACAGAAGCTCTCATTAAAACGGCAAATCCGTAGGGATCAGGATTCTGCAGGGGTGATTATCTGGCACGCGCGGGTTTCCCATCGAACGCTCCCTTCTCTCGCGCAGGGTTAGTGAAAAGGGGGGGGGGGTGAATTGGAGCCACCAGTCGTGGTCTCGTCGCTCTGTGCACCCTACGATTATTATTGCTCTCAAACCCACAAAAGTCTGGCGTTACACACGTACGAATTTCAGCCAGGGAAATTTTTTTTTTTTCATCCCCCACCCACGATTCCCATATATATTCGCCATATCCTCATTCCACGCGTTTTCCAGAGTCGTCGGAAATTCCACGATATATGGAAGCGAAGCACGTGACGTCGTCACGATGATCAAGGGGACATTCGGGACATTCGCATTCACGTCCATCCGGGGGGACCATTAAGCGTCATCCCTTTTTCCGAACCATTTGACGGACACAGTCGAGGGCTCGCCGAGTCGTTACGCTAATACGGGAGAAGAATGAGAGAGGAGAGGAGAAAAAAAGGGAGAAGAGGAGACGACGAGGAGGAAGATGGATAGAGAGATCAACATTCATGGGGGTAGATTGCGGAGGACACGTGTGGGCGTTCGTATCAACCCTCGTCGGGAGTTCGAGGGGGGGAAGGGGGGGAGAGACTCAACCGGAAAAGGAATGTGGGGATGTCAGCGGCCCCAATATGACACAGTCGCGTGTGTACATTCGTGTGGCGCGGTGGTGTATGGCAGTCTATATGTATACATGGGGCATTCCATGCGCATTCGACCCTCGACCTCTCGGATTTTGTTCACGATTTTTTTTCCTTCATCGTTTATTTCAACTTTTAAAAGGACTCGATATTTTTTACTAATTTTTTTTTCAATTTTGAGTTGTAATTTTTGGAAATAAGTATATTGTTTGGTCGTATTTAAAAATATGAAAGGGTCCTCAAAAATCACGTATGAGATACAACAAATCAAGCCCAGCGTGGGTTGAGTTGTTTCTCTTTTTTCGGAGTTTTTCACTTTTTTATTTCTTTTTCTTGAAAAAAAGGCTAACAATATCTTTATTACTATACTTATTATGGTTTTCATCTCGGATTTAAAAAATCTGAAAAAATGCTAAAAAAAAACCATTGTCAGATATAAAAAATGTCAAACCCAGAGTGAGTTGCGATTTACTTCTAACGAGAATTTCCATATTTTTTTCAAATCTCTAAATCCAGGCTAACAATATTTCAAATTTGAAAAATCGTCATTCAAACTTGAAAAATCGTAATTAAAATTTGAAAAACCGTAATTAAAATTTGATAAATCATAAATAAACTTTGAAAAATCATAATTAAACTTTGAAAAATCGTAATTACAGTTTGAAAAATCGTAATTACAGTTTGAAAAATCGTAATTACAGTTTGAGAAATCGTAATTACAGTTTGAAAAATCGTAATTCAATTTTGAAAAATCGTAATTCAAATTTGAAAAATCGTGATTCAAATTTGAAAAAAGAGAAATAAAAAAATGCTGAGCTGTTTTTATAGTTGGAACAAGAAGGAAAAAAATCGTGGACGAAATCCGTCCAGCAGATCCTAGTCGAGTCGGCATGGAATGCCCCATATACTAGCCTTAAAGACCGCTATAGCTGTCTTTACCTTCCACCCTCATCCGCGCGGGCGCGCGGGCGAGCCACGTTGCGGCTCTGCCTATAGATGCACGCGGCGAGCCGTGTGTTGACACACAGTCGACGCTGCACACAGGAGTCACAGGGACGCCGCCGCCGCCGCCGCGCTCTCGTATCTCTTTTCGTTATTATCAGGGTGTAGGAGTTTGCAAGGCCGTATTGATCGGCCGCCCGACGCGGCATCCCGGGTCGCGTGCGCGATCCTGGGAACGCCGGGTCCGCGTTATACCCACGGGAACTGATCCAAGCAACCCTCGGCCGACCCCCCGGCAACCAACACCGATCCGCCGTATCGGCCGCACCTACACGGCGCTCGCTCGCCTCTCGCGCTCTCCCGCAATGCTTACGCCTGCTGCCCACTTGTACACATCCACTTCGCATTCACGAGCCGCAAGAGCGAAACTGCGCGACTCGAGGACCCTCCTGCAACTCACTCTCTTCCCTCCTGTCCGCCCGCTCCGATGTCTCCCTCTCCCTCTCTCTCTCTCACCCTTTAGGAACCTCGAGGGTGGCTCTAGTTCGGGTTTCTCGTTGCGGCGGAAATCCAGCGAAATTGCGAATATTTTGACGTGACGATTTTTTTTAGTTTGTGTTGAATTTGGTGGGAATAAAAAAAATATTCGTTCGTATTTTTTGTTTCGAAGGAAATCCTGCGGAATCGCGAATATTTTGACGTGACGATTTTTAAAAAATTTGTGTTGAATTTGGTGGGCATAAAAAAAATATTCGTTCGTATTTTTTGTTGCGAAGAAAATCCTGCGGAATCGCGAATATTTTGACGTGACGATTTTTTTTTAAATTTGTGTTGAATTTGGTGGAAATAAAATACTCGTTCGTATTTCTCGTTGCGGCGGAAATCCTGCGGAATCGCGAATATTTTGACGTGACGATTTTTTTTTTAATTTGTGTTGAATTTGGTGGAAATAAAATACTCGTTCGTATTTCTCGTTGCGGCGGAAATCCTGCGGAGTCGCGAATATTTTGACGTGACGATTTTTTTTAAATTTGTGTTGAATTTCTTGTGCAATAAAAAAATACTCGTTCGTATTTCTCGTTGCGGAGAAAATCCTGCGGAATCGTGAATATTTTGTCGTCACTCCGAACGAGTATTTTTTATTCACGACAAACGTTGAATTTATTTTTAATAAAAAAAATAAATACTCGTTCGTATTTCTCGTTGCGGAGGAAAAACTGTCAGATCCACGAATATTTTCTCGTGATGACTATGCGAAATTCTACGTGATATTTCTCCCGCGTCTACTGGGTCCAATTTTTTTTATTTTGCGTTGAATTTGTTGCGAAATAAAAAAATACTCATTCGTATTTCCCGTTGCGGAGAAAATACTGCGGGGTCGCGAATATTTTACTGCAACGACTACGCAAAACTCTGATATCTTCACTAAGTCTACAGGGTTGATTTTTTTTTAATTTGTGTTAAATTCCCAAATAAAAAAATCCTTATTTGCCTGACGTTCGCAATAGTGCAGTAAGGATTTTTGTGCCTGTGGATTGATATACAGATCTTCTCATTTACCGAGCCACCATAGACGTTATTCGGTATTGACGAACCATTTTAAAATATACTCGAGTGTGGGGAGAATAAAACAGGTCTCTTTCCTTCATCGTTCAGTTACAAAACTTTTTATCAAACGCAAAAAAAAAAACGTGACAAGAAATCGGCGATTTCGATCTGAATTTGGACACAAAATAAAAACGCTCCTATCTCGCCATCCGTCCAACCTCGATGCCGTCTCCGCAGACTCGACTATTGTCTACTCTTCGATTTTCTCTTTCCGCGTCCCGCGCCGCGCGCGTCTTTATCGTCGTTTTCAGCTGACTAGAACGACAGAGTCTGCCGGTGACTCGCTTGTCGCTAATAATAGTAACGGAGGCTGACTCACGAGTCGCTTGCGACCCCCGGAGGGTTGATCGATCGCTCGGATAAGGAGTTTCCCGGGGGCGGGGAGGGCGACGATGCCCTTACCGCGGGGTGAGTTCCATCAACCTCCGCGAGGAACGCGATCGCGGTCACGAGAGCCCCCGTTTGACTCTCTCTCACGTAACACACCGTAACGCTGCGCAAGCACGACGGCAACAGTACCGCGAGGCACCTGGATCAATTGAATTTACGATTGAATACGCAATTGAATTATACGCGCACGAGATACCCGCGAACATTTACAAATCGTTGTTTAGCCGCACGGCGACCGTGCGGAATAATAATTTGATTACGCGGAAATCGATGGAGTCCACGTGTCTCGCTGACGATCAGAGTTGTAGATCCCCAAATCGTTTGGAAATAAAGTGGATGGTACAATTGGTTTTGTAATTATTAATAACAAATTATTACGTTGGAAGTGTAATTAATCATTAATAATAATAATAGGAACACGAAGTTACTATTATTAGTTATTAATTAATTAATAATAATAATAGTAACACGAAGTTACTATTATTAGTTACTAATTCATTAATTAATAATAGTAACACGAAATCACTGTTATTAGTTATAACATAATGTGTACATTTTTTAATAGCTGCAAAGAATATTCACTCCGTATAAAAGTTCGCGGCAATATTCCTGAAAAAATGGAGCACCATGATTAACGCGTTACGAAAGTAACGAAAGCGCTCATCCATTTTTTTCCGCAATTGCTCACAATTTTTATACCGATAATTAGATATCTATGCAGCTATTCAAAAGTTCACACATCATTTTATAATCGCTGGTCGCTACCATTATTAAATCGCGCCAACAAAACAAACCGTACTGCAACATTTGTCCCCTAAACCAATGACGATATACAACTCTGCTAACGATAATTAATACAAACAGGACGAAAGGAATAGAACGAAAATTCGTGTTACATCGTGGTTAAGTTTTTTTTTCTTTTGCTTCTTCTTTTAGTTTTTCATCGATCAGGTAAGAAGTATATTATAATATTGTTACCAAATTCGTATCGTATTTAAAGTATAAAGAATGTGGCTGTCGGGTGGACATCGAGCGCGAAACGCGGAGTTTCGAGAACGAACTTCGCGGTGATCGTTCGACGTGCGAATGGCTAGTGGTACGCTGAGACCGAACGCTCGCAATTACAAACGAAGCGAATAATAATATAAAAAAAAGAAAAAAAAACAACAACAAACACATCGTGTTTTTCGGCATCGTTCCACGGATCTCAGGCGAAAAATGCGGCGGGGAACGGACACTCCGAATTTTTTTTTTTTACGTATGTTCAGTAATTAAGTACGGATCACGCCGACCGAGTTCCTCGTTATTAGTTGCCGAAGGCTTTGAGATACTGCTCGATGGACTCCTTATCGCGCGCGAGCCACGAGGCGTTCAGTCTGATGGTCTCGATGCTCTGCTGCACGGTTCTCTCGGTCCCGGGTGTCGGGTGTTCCTTGAAGAAGTTCTCCACGTCCAGCGCCTTCTCCTCGGTAACGAAATTCTCGGTCGTGTATTTCACGAGCCGCTTGAGAAGAAATCCGTACTCGTAACGCGTGAGGAAAGTCTTCCAGTTCTTCTTGAAGAATTCCCACGACAAAATGCGTCCCTTGTAGCTCATCGCGACGGACATAATCGCGAAAACCGTGTCCTGAGCGCGAACCTCGTCGCTCATCGCGAACTCCAGAACTTTCCCGAGCAGCTCCTCGTCCCTGATAGCACCGAAGGCGCGGAGTATCCTGTCTTTTTCCTCATGCAAATCCGTCTCTCGGTAGAGTTTCAACAGCGCCTCGTAAGCCTCGGGCTCGCTGCTCGACAGAACCGCCCGATAAACGGGAGTCCGAAGATCCGCGGAAAGCGCCTGTTTTCCGCTCACGTGAAGATCGAAACGCTTTTGCGCCTCGGCAATCGTGTCTTTGTCGCCGTAAGAAGTCATCCGGCTGAGCACGAGACACCGAAGCAAAGTATCAAGATGACTTTCATCGGATTTCGGATCCCATCCAAGCCTATTCGCGACGTCTTTGAACAAAGATCGCCCGAAGGCCTTGAAACGATCCTCGATCTCCAGATGCCCGACGATCACGCCGATCTTGCTCAAATTATTCGCGATGCTCGCCCAAACGGTGTAATTATCCTCGTGCTGGAAAGCCTGAACCAGCCGGAAAACTTCGACGGTCGAGGCGTGTCCGGCCTGAACCATCGCGGCGAGATCGTCGAGCAATCCGAGCCTGTCGAGGGGCGGAAGGCTGCGATCCTTGATCGCCGGCATCAGGAGCGAAAGAGCCTCGGGACTGTAGCGAGTTCTGTAGAATCCTATGGTACCGGGATTCACTTTGATCCACGCGCCCTCGTCGACGTCTTTGATCACGATCTCCTTGGTTCTCTCGCTCATCACCTCGTTTATCGCCAGCTCGGTCGGCGCGCGTTCGGTGCTCACGCTCACCGGGATTTTCCAGAGACTGTCGTCAGTGTCGGCCGAACCGTCGGACAGGAATCTCTCCTGCGAAAGCGAGAGAACGCGATTTTTTCCCTCCTGACGCGTTTCCACCTTCAGCACCGGGAATCCCTGCTGCTTCGTCCACGTTGTCATCACCGCTCGCACCGGTTTGTTGCTCGCCTCCTCCAGCGCCGCCCAAAGATCCTCGGTTTCCGCGTTCGCGTAGCTGTGACGCTTCAGATAAAGATTCATCCCCTTGCGGAAAGCCTCGTCGCCGATGTACGAGTGAAGCATGCGAATCACGCTCGCGCCTTTGTTGTACGATATATCGTCGAATATCTCGTCGATCTCCGAGGGATGACCGACGGGAACCTCGATCGGGTGGCTGTTCTTCAGGCCGTCGAGCTCCAGCGCTCTTATATACGTGTCCGAGACGAATTGCGTCCATATATCGTATTCGGGGAAGAGATGAGCGACGCAGAGGAACTCGACGAAGGAGGCGTAACCCTCGTTCAGCCAGAGATGCGTCCACCATTCCATCGTGACGAGATTGCCGAACCATTGATGGGCCAATTCGTGGGCGACGACCAGAGCGATCCACTGCTTTTGCAGCGCCGACGTGTTCTCAGGATCGACGAGCAAGCAGGTCTCGCGATACGTCACCAGGCCCCAGTTTTCCATCGCGCCCGCTGAGAAATCCGCGATCGCGATTAGGTCCATCTTCGGCAGGGGATACGAGATACCGAAGTACTCGTTGTAGTAGGGAAGGACCTTGACCGCCGCGTCGAGGGCGAAGCGCGCCTGCTGAATCTTCGTTTTCGGCGCGTAGACACGGACGAGAACGCCGTCCGATGTTTTGGCCTCGAGATGGTCGAACTCGCCGACCACCACGGCCACGAGGTACGTCGACATTACCGGGGTTCGCTGGAACTTGAGGATCTCGTGGGTGTCGGTTTTTCTCGTGGTTTCGACGGGCTGGAAAATTGAGTGAGAGTTTTGGTGTTAAATTACGGGTATTGAAGGCTTTTTGTTGGTGTTATAAAAAAATATAAAATAATTTTAAAAAAGTTCAAACGAAAATAAAAAATAATAAAAAAATGTTTAAATGAAAATAAAAAATAATTAAAAAAATTGTAATCAAAATAAAAAAAAAATAAAGAAAACTTTTAATGAAAATAAAAAAAAAATAAAGAAAACTTTTAATGAAAATAAAAAATTAAAAAATATAAAAAAATATAAAAAAAGAAATAAAAAAATATAACAAAACGTCCGGAACGAATGAACAAACAGAAGTCGTCGAACGCGCGGCGTTGCTCACCATGTTCGAGAGAGCTGTGAGACCGGGTTTTACTTTGAGGGTAATGTCGAAAGTGGCCTTGTGAGCTGGCTCGTCCCAGCAGGGGAAACAACTCCTCGCGTCCGTCGGCTCGAATTGCGTTACCGCGGCGTAATCGACGCTTCCGTCCGTCCTGCGGAACGATCAATTGATGGTGTTATTAGTAAATCGTTCGTTGTCTTACCATGTTGGAGAGGCCAGTGAGATTTTCGCTTAGCACGAGCGACAAGCTGAAAGTCGCTTTCAAACTCGGCTCGTCCCAGCAGGGGAAACATGTTCGCGCCGAAGTCGGGCATAGAAATGTGACTGCGCTGTAACTTTCCGCGCTTCCCGATTTACTGGGAATAGAATTTGTATGGATTGTTTATTCTGCAGTTTGGGTTCGTGAGCTTGACGAAAATAGGGCACAGCAAAGTGATTGATTGTCATTCGGCCTGAATGGTAAAAGGAAAATTTTGAAGAAAAAAAAATTTGTTGACACGTTTGTATCGCAAACGTGTTTATGGATAGTTTTTCTCTCTTTCTCGCAGTTACAAACTTACGCTGTGTATTTACTGCGATAGAAACCCTTCATTTTGTCGTTGAGGTGTCCCACAAAGTCCAGGCTCAGCCTGCCGACTTTGCCGACTGGTAACTTCTCGGGAAAGATGAACTTGACGATCTCCTCGTCGGCGACGTATTCAATCTTTTTGGCTGGATGCTCCTTTCCATCTTCGGCATTCTTGAAAGTGACGCTCTTGATATCTATGTCCTGGCAGTTAAGTACAACGGTGTCCGTGGATGTTTTCACCTGTGAAGAAACATCAGCGTATAAGATTTTCAGTAATATCAATGCCAATTTTTGGTAAGGTGAAAAACAAAAAATGAAATCGCTGAATTTGAAAAAATTTCAACGGACAATTATGGAAGAAAATAATGTGTGGTTAATTTGATTCCGAGTAAAGCAAAACACAATTGTGAAGTCGTATGTTGAAGATACAATTACGTTAATACATGAGACTCCGTTGAGACAAAATACAGAATACTTTATGATGCAATTCAAGTTATTTAGCCGCAATTCAATGCTGCCATTAAATTCTCAAAAACTGAAGTATTTTACTTGATGACATAAATGTAGCTACAGTGGAAAAATACAAGAAAATTAAATTCTCAAATCTAAACAATTGACAACAAAAGTAAAAAAAACATCTGTTTTTGGTTTGGAGTAAAAAAAGTACAGTTGTGAAATAATTCATTGAAGATAAAATTATGTAAATTAGACTCGAGACAACGTCGATACAAAACCCAGAATATTTGAAGATGTGTAATTCACGTTATTTCCCCGCAATTCAATGTTGGTGATGCCCACATCATTGAATTATCAAAGACGCAAGTATTTTTTTGGATGATAGAAGTGTAGCGAAAATAAAAAAACACAAGAACATTGAATTCCTGAATCTAAATAATTTACAACAAAAAAAGGAAAAGAGAAACATCTCCTTATTTAGGTTCAGAATAAACCAAATACAGCTGTGAAATAATTCATCAAAGATAAAATTCCGTAAATTACACACGAGACTCCATCGAAACAAAACCCAGAAAATTCAACGATATGTAATTCACGTTATTCATCCACAACTCAACGTCGGTGTTGCCCACGCCACCGAGCGATCGAAAACGGAAGTACCTTATCATCCGTTACAACTGTAGCGATATCGAAAAAATGTGGTTATGTTGACCATATGGCCCCCACCCCCGCAGCCGGTGACGAGCGAAAGATTTTGGGATTCCCAAAAAGTATCTTCGCCGACAATTTCCAACGCGAATCTTCATTCGCGTACGAAGCATCCAAAATCGCGAGTCTCACCTCGATGTGAATATCCTCGTCGCCCTCGAACGTGAAACTCTTCAGATCAGGCGTCAGCGAGATCTCGTAGTGATAAGGGCGAATTTCGGTGGGTAGCCGGCGAAAGGGCTTCTTCTCGGTGCTCGTCATGTTCTCCTCACGCGTGACTAGTTGCAATTTTTCAATACTGTCGGTCGCGAAATTCTCGTGAGGCGCGTCGAGAGCCGAGATTTTACTTGCCGAACGTGGACGACGACTGCAACAACTCGACTGCCACGAAGAGAACAGCTGCGTTCGCGCACTACTAACACGTATCCCTTTGTGCCGACTCACGTTGCGACAGTGCTGTACACCAAAGCGTAGAAAGGTGCGCGAAACCGACATATCTCGTCGATGGTGCGCGCGACTCGCCCCCTCCCCACCCCGCCTCTGTTTCTCCGGCGCAGCGTTGCGAAAAACACCGCTACGCGATATAAGACACGTCACAGCCTCGCGAGCTGCGAAAATCTCTCGTGATTATTAATAGATAACCGTTTTTGATACACGTATGTCGAGCTCGCGGCGCGTCGCTTCGGGCCCGACGATAAGCCGCAACGGCGCTGCGGAAATATATGTATATATGTTTTTACATCGGATTACGAGCATCTCGCAGCGGGTAGCGCGCAGGATTGCAGTTCGCAAATAAACGAAACAGTAATTTCTGATAGGGTATCAATTAGATTGTTCTTGCACTTCTTCGGTTCGTGATTGGCCACCGTGGACCGACGGGTAGCGGGATTTTGTACCGTATGGCCCCGATCGGACTGGTGTAGATGGCGCTGTTTGCGTTGGCGCGAATTGAGGGTGTGAGTTTGAAATTGAGGCGAGGTGAAACACTTGCTCAGTAGGTAATAAAAACTGTAACCAATTGTTCCGACGATGCTTAACGTTTCTGGATGAAATACAAGTTTTACATCATTCGTCTTTCGATTTTGGTTGGTGTGCAACTTTTTTTTTCCTGGCATGCGTCTAGTTTTTGTGTATTGTTGGTCCGAAAATAATTTTCTATCTCTCTCGCACTCATGGCGGTTTCGCCTCGCCTTAAAGAAGGGGAATTATGATGACTAGGACTTAGGAATAATGATGAGCGTTTGGAATGATCAGTTGGGGTCGTTTACCGATAACCATGTGGGACGAAGGATGGGAGCGGTATGAATAACTCGATTCCATTTCAAAGGATAGATAAATCTTGATGTAAATTGATAGTTTTATTAGGGATGGCCAATGGAATGCAACCACAAATGTTACAGCTACAAAAGTGTAATTTTTAGCTCCCGATAAATGTGTTTACGCTTCTGTATGAGACAACATATGTAGAATTTCTGTTTTCTAATTAAGTTTTGTTTTGTTTTCGATGATTCGATTAGGCCTAATAAAAAAAGCCTCCGTCTCAGTGTTACAGCCACAGAGGCCATGAAGTGAAATGTTCCCTTTCTTCTTCAGTTGGTTTTTACTAAATTCGTACATGATAATTGTCTTGCGAAACAATTAATAACTTGAGGTTAGAGGCAGGGTTTACGCCATAGTTTGTCTCGACAATAGGTCGTCAACTCCATAGCCTGGGTAGTCCAATACAACAGTGGCGCCTCTTATGGTACGTCTTAACACCCCCTTCCTCTCCCCCACTCCGCGGCTCTGCTCATCGTTACACATCGCTAGTCTTTGTTTCCGCAATGATAATATCATTAGCGATACGAGCTTACAAGCCTAACAGAATTAGTGCATCGCGTAACCGAATGGTTTATCCAGTTTCAAAATAAGTACTTCCCTTGCGTATCATTGAAATGACCGTTTATCGATCTTTCTTAGAGACGTAAAACACCCTGAAACTGGTAGCCGGCAAATCTAAAGCAGAAACAACGTACATTTACCTATTTTTGCTTTACTAATAAACAGCTAACCGAAAGTTTTGGTTAATTTTTTATCGTTAAACAATTGATGAATTTCCAGTTGTATATAAAATTATTACAATAAATGTTAAAAAATAGGAAATCGTACAAAAAAGAGTTATTAGAACACACAGACAGTTCCCCTTTTATTAGTTTCATATTTCGTTTGTTATCAAAACAGTGTTTTATCGTTAAACAATTGATGAATTCCCAGCTGTATATAAAATTACAAAAATAAAAAAATAGAAAATCATACAAAAAGAGTTATTGGAACACACAGACGATTCCCCTGTTATTAGTTTCATATTTCGTTTGTTATCAAAACAGTGTTTTATCGTTAAACCATTGATGAATTCCCAGCTGTATACAAAATTACAAAAATTTAAAAAAATAGAAAATCATACAAAAAGAGTTATTGGAACACACAGACGGTTCCCTTTTTGTTAGTTTAATGTTTAGTTTATTTATCAAAACAATAATCCCGCGATTGGTAAAACATCCGGTTAATAAACCGGTCACATTTCCGCTGGGCCATCCAACCTTCCCCCTCTCACACGCCGCGAGGCCAGCCGGTGCTGCCAGCCGCGTCGTCCCCGCAGTCGTTCGCCACGGGAGAGAATGTAAAACGCGCATTCGCATCTGTCGCGAGGCGACGACTCCGCGTTACGCCAGTGGCCACGGCTAGTTTTATACTTTTGTGCGGGCGCGTGTTGGCTCCGCGAAATCCGAGCAAGTGGAGCGCGTTGGTGTCTCTCGGTCGCGGGCGAGACGCAGTCGGTGAAAATCGTCCTCGACGTTGTGCTGCGCTCGGTCGAGGGAACCTCCGGATGCACGGAAGCCGAGGTGGATCGAGCGGTCGAGCCGACGGGAGCGATTCTCACGTCGCCGTCAACCGAACCCCAGGCCACTAAACTACGGGGTTAAAATCTCACCCGGAGCTTCCGTACGGTTTGCGTGACAGAGAGCGACATACTTGGAGCAGCAGCGGCTCAACGTGAACTGGTCGACAAAGACAGAGATAGAGAGAGAAAGAAAGAGAGAGAGAGAGAAAGAGAAAGAAAGAGAGAGAGAGAGACAGAAACAGACAGACACAGCACAAGAGAAAGAGAAAGAGAGAGACAGAGAGACACCGAGTCAGCGAGACATCTGAGTCAAGAGCGAGACAGAAAACAACATATGCAGCGAGTCGAGGGATAGAAAGAGCGAGAGGGAGAGAGACGGACCGATTGAATCCGAAGAAAAAACGATAGAGCGCGAGGAAGGGCGCGTTTTAATGACTTATCAAGCACTTCGCGCAAAGCCCCGAGAGTCAGAGAAGTGTGACTGAAACTCCTGGTGAACGAAGACCCCCCCGACACCCGGCGTACATAAGACACATATAAGAGATATACGTGTATATATATTTCTTTTTCGAAATCGCGAAAGGTGAATTGGAAACTTCAGGAGGGGCTGATCGGTGGCGCGAGAACGTTTCAGCCGCGGCTGCTGGCACTACTGGTGCTGCCGTGCGTCGCCACCTCGGACACGGCGGTGAAGGCCCTCCAGGTTCTTCCTCTCCACGTTCAACGATCTCTTCGTCCGGCGTTGTCAAGCACCGCATCGGTGTGCTTCGAGTGTGTATACAGCGCCCAGTGTCTCGTGTGCCGAGTGCCGGAGGCGACGAGTGAGTGAATTTGATAGAGAGAGAGAGAGAGAGAGAGAGAGAGAAAGAGGGAGGACGCGGAGAAAGAGAGAAAGGAGGATAAACCAAGGAGTGTTATATACAGAGTGGAGATCGCGGTGTCCGGCGTCACCGCCCATATGTGATGTGTAACGTGCGTGCAAGCGAATGAGTAATAATGTACTGTCAGGACAAGGGCTCGGCGGCCTCCAAGAGCAAAGAGGGTAAGTCTCTCGGCCAATGGGACGCCTCGGCGCGTCCATCTCGCTTCGACACGCGCAAACCGAGCCGCCCAGCGTCTTTATTTTTTTATTATAATAATATTGCTGCGGCTTCGGCGACGGTCGGTTTTTTTTTTTTTCAAGTCGGATAAATATTTGCCGAAAAAAGTGCATCTTGCAATATAAGTTGTTAGGGCAATACGTTATTAGGGCTGTGGCCGTGAATCGTAATATTGCTGCAGCTTCGGCGGTGGTCGGTTTATTTTTTTTTTCCAAATCGGAGAAATATTTGCTGAAAAAGTTGTTCATCTTACGATATAAGTTGTTAGGGCTGTGGCCGTGAATCGTAATATTGCTGCAGCTTCGGCGGCGGTCGGTTTATTTTTTTTTTCCAAATCGGAGAAATATTTGCTGAAAAAGTTGTTCATCTTGCGATATAAGTTGTTAGGGCAATACGTTGTTAGGGCTGTGGCCGTGAATCGTAATATTGCTGCAGCTTCGGGGGCGGTCGGTTTATTTTTTTTTCCAAATCGGAGAAATATTTGCCGAAAAAGTTGTTCATCTTACAATAAGTTGTTAGGGCAATACGTTGTTAGGGCTGTGGCCGTGAATCGTAATATTGCTGCAGCTTCGGGGGCGGTCGGTTTATTTTTTTTTTCCAAATCGGAGAAATATTTGCCGAAAAAATTGTCCATCTTACGATATAAGTTGTTAGGGCAATACGTTGTTAGGGCTGTGGCCGTGAATCGTAATATTGCTGCAGCTTCGGCGGTGGTTGGTTTATTTTTTTTTTTTTTCCAAATCGGAGAAATATTTGCTGAAAAAATTGTCCATCTTACGATATAAGTTGTAAGGGCAATACGTTGTTAGGGCTGTGGCCGTGAATCGTAATATCGCTGCAGCTTCGGCGGCGGTCGGTTTTTTTTTCTATTCCTTTCACCGCGTTCCGTCCTTACCACCACTTTTCCTCGTCCTTGCGTCCACTACGGCGACTCTTTCCTCGGTTTTGCCGACGCTTTTTTTGTTGTTTTTTTCGTGCGGTTTTTTTTTCTGTCCGCTTTAGGCCTCTTTCTCGCCCCGGCGCTCGCGAACTTCCCACCTACCTTCGTATGCCACTCGCGCCGTTACTTGGCGAGTCGGTGGGTTTAAGACTGCGGGTTTGAAATTTCTTGGTGCGATGCGAGGAAAGTCGCTCGCGTTGAACCCGCGTTTGTGGGTAAGGATGACGAGATGGATGTTTGGGTTGTCGGGCGAAATAATCCGCGATGTGATTCGCGGAATGTAGGGACAGTTTTTTTTTTGTAAGGTGCGTGAAAAGGTCGGGAGTCTTGAGAAATTAAAATGTAGAAAGATTTTGCGGAAATGATTGTAGGAAAATTTATTTTCTGGAGAAATGCAAGGGGATAAAATTGATTCAGTTTGCAATAGAAAGCCAGTAATAAGATAAAGTTGATAATACTATAAGTTGAGGGTTATAAAAGTCAAGTCGACTTCCGTGAGGAAATTTCAATGGTTTCGCCGCGTAACATATATCTTCATATTCTATACATATCTCATATATATAGATTTACTTCGTATACGAAGTATAAATATAATTCCTACACGGAAGTATATTTATAAAAATAAATGCAGCATATATTTTACACTGAACTTTTTTTATTTTATATAGAAAGTATTTTGTGAATAAACCTAAATATTTCATCTGCATACATTTCCGTTTACGCCTATTTTTCGTTTCATCGCTTGATACATTTTTATTCCTTTATACAAACATTTCCTTTGATTCGAGCTTCAATTCACGGTCGCGATTCAAAAGATTTTTTTTTCCACACTCGAGCTGTCGCGAATTACCGTTCGGCGAATAGAGTAATTATTTTTCCTCGCATCCCCCATTCGTTCTTGAGCTTGATTTATCGGAGTCGAGGGTTTTCTTCGTCGAATTCACTTATCGGATATATTCTCATTCTACGACTTGAGATAAGATCGGGGGCCACGAGTCGACGAGAGGGAGGCTGGCGCGGACTGTGTCAAGTGGTCCGTGTTCTCTCGTGGGGGTGGAACTTGCTCGCTCGGTTCGCTCGGAACGCGAGAGCGAGGGAGACGGCGACAGATCGACGAGGGAGAGAGGGAAGGGGCATAACGAACCGAGGGAACGAGAAGAGAGAGAAAAAAAAAGAAGAAGCGTGGAGGGGGCTTCAGGCATCGTGTGCTTTAAAGAGTGAAGCCGTTCAGTGCGCGCTTACTGCAAGTTTTTTCGAATTTTCTTTCGCCTCGCCAGCTGTTTTGAGAGTGAAACTCGCGCTTCACGATTTACAAGATTAAACACGGAATTTTCAGGGCTTTTAGCGGCAGTGTGGGAACGATTTTTTTTTTTCGAGCCAGGTGATTTCATTTTATTATTTACTCGGGTTTTTTTTTTTTTTTTTTCTTTTTTTCGTCCTCTTTGTGCGGAGTCTGCGTGTGACGAGGCACCGAAGGCAGGGGAGAAGCGTTTCACGACTTCCAGTCGATTTCCTCCGGAGTTTACGTTCGAGAGAGCAAGAGAAGATTTTAAAAAAGCAGGCCACCAGTTTCTCCTGAATTACATTAGCGGAGTTTATAATATTTCTAGCGCCCGAGTAACGAATCTCGCGTGACGAGTAAAGTGAGTTTTAGGGGAGTTAATGGGATTCATTTCAAGTATGTTTCAGTTTCATCTCACATATATTCGTCATTTGTTTATATTTCTTGTGATTGATATTAAGTAAATCGAAAATATATGAAAAAAAAAATTATTGAGTAGATATTTTTCATATATCTTTACTTTATATTTTAGATATTTTTCATATATCTTTACTTTATATTTTAGATATTTTTCATATATCTTTACTTTATATTTTAGATATTTTAAAAATATCTTTAGGAAAAATTTACGATTTGTGATGGTTCGGCTTTAAAATTCTGTGAAAAATTCTGAAATCAAGAAATCGCGCGTTCCGCCTCGCGGCGTTCTCTCCGTTATTGAGTTTTCTCTCAATAACGTGAGGAAGAAAATCCAGTTTCGAACGATCCAAAAAAAAGCAACCTCGATTTTACTGAAGTGACGACATTTTGAAAAAGAACGTACAAAAGCACTTTTTACGTTTTAAATTTCTGTTAGCAACTTATTTCGATGTTTTTTCCCCATACACAACGAATTAGCCATTAGTTTTTTTTTTCTTTTCTTTTCTTCTAAACGCGACATTTTTCACGATAAATTCAAAAAACTTGATTGTTTTCGACTTTAACATTTTTTTGTTCGTGCCTAAAATTAGTATATACGAAAAAAAATCGTATATCTCGAAATGCAGCGAATTTCCTTGTGGGAATCCCTTGATTTACGGCGTTAGTCTGGTGTTTACACTTCTTATTCGTCACTTGTGTCAACCTTCTTCTTGGCCCGGGGGGACGACGCGCGCGCTGTGTGTGTGTGTTTTTGTTTACACGCCGTCTGTAGCGAGCGTGGGAAGCCCTCGTGTTTCAATGGAAACGAGTATAACGACGACGAATTCCGACGTAATTATACGTTAATTGCCGGGGAATTTCGTAGCTCGCGTGTGTCGCGAGCGCGAGGGTGAAATTATTCTCGATACGAGCGAAGTCGTTCGACCCGAATAATTCGTCTCTATTGGTTCATTAACCCCAGTGACTAGTCTTTCTGACTTGCAATTGCACGGGGGCTGAGACCCGAGCGCCGCGAGCTTCTCAGCTACTCCTGTGTGACATTCCGATATTAGGTTCTCGAGCGCTCTCAACAAAGCCGACAGTTTCTCTCCATTGTCGAGCCGTTTGCCGCGCACCAACTTTGACGAATACTCAATTCGCCGCGAAAACATCTGCGGGACTGCTGCAGGCTTCGCGAGTGCGACACGCAGGCTTTCGCAATTATCCGTACGGAGGTGCCAATCAGTAATTAGTACGAAAATTCATTGCCAAGGTCTTAGCCGACCAGGGCTATTTATTTTCCTGTTTTTTTTTTCGAGAATTAATTAATTTATTTGTTTATTTACTTATTTTGTGTTTATTATTTTTATCATTAATTTCATCAGATAGCTGTAATCAGTAATTAGTATGAAAATTAATTGTGAAGGTCTTGGTCGACTAGGGCTATTTATTTTCCTGTTTTTTTTTTCGAGAATTAATTAATTTATTTGTTTCTTTATTTATTTTGTGTTTATTATTTTTATCATTAATTTCATCAGATAGCTGTAATCAGTAATTAGTATGAAAATTAATTGTGAAAGTCTTGGTCGACTAGGGCTACTTATTTTCCTGTTTTTTTTTTTTTTCGAGAATTAATTAATTTATTTGTTTATTTATTTATTTTGTGTTTATTATTTTTATCATTATTTTCACCAGATAGCTGTAATCAGTAATTAGTTCGAAAAATTAATTGTCAAGGTCTTGGCCGATCGAGGCTATTTATTTTCCAGTTTTTTTTCGAGAATTTATTTATTTATTTATTTATTTTGTGTTTGTTTTTTTATTATCATTTTTATCAGATAGCTGTAATTGTCAACGTTGCGAAGATCAATTTTCGAAATAATCAGCCGTGAACTTCGTTCTTCTCGATAATTTTTATTTACGAGGTTGTTGGGAAAGTGAAGTCATCGTCGTGCGATGACTCGTTTAGAAAGAATCAGGATGCCAGGTTCATTCGAAAAGTTCCTCGACCCGATGACTCATAAATCTGCTGAATGACAATTCTTGCCAGAAAACGAGACTCCACTCTGACTCTATCGCGATGTATATGCGGATTTCAAACAGATTGCCATTTTTCGGGCGCCCCGTCGCGCCGGAAATACCGACTGACGATACCGACGTGTTATTCTGTTTTATCCGGGAGAATGTTTGGATCGCTTGGACAGTTTTATTCTGGGTGAGATGCCATCTGGTAGATTTATAAAAAATGCGATGGGGTTGTTATATAGCAAAGGGATTTTTTAAAAGTTAATTCTTTAAAAGATCTATGTCGCTTATACAGAACTTTATCATATATTTAAAAAATTATTTAAAAATAGATAATAATAATTTTTTTTATATTTAAAAAAAAATGTTTGTTTAAATTATTAAACAGGTTAGATAGATTTATAGATTTTTATCATCTATTTATTATTAATTAAACAGATAAAAAAAAGTAACCTCGATTTTAGTGAAGTGACGAAATTTCGAAAAAAGTGAAAGATCATTTTTCGCGTTTTTGTCGATGAATTGTCTGTTTTTCGCTTCTTTTTTGTTTTGATTTTTGTTTTCTGATTTGTTTTGAAATCAAGAAGAGTCGTAAATGTGCCGGATATTTATTCCGGTGTAATTTGGGGGCAAAATTTATTCCGCAATTTCGTACATTTATATCTCGCAGAGACGAAGATACACAATTTTTTCTCACCATTATTATTATTATTGTGTGTTTCCCATTCACCAATTTTTCTTTTCTCATCCGCGCGAATCCTGTTTGTGAATATCGCAGTTTCCAAACATTCGTGGCAGCGCCTTGAGATAAACCGCGACCAGTACGCTCTGTTGAAACCCAAACTAAAATATAGTAAAAGGAATTACCCGACCATATATACATCAAAGGATAATCGATAACAACAATATCGTCCGTATTCTCACATCGCTTTATCAGCGATAACGCCGCAATCGTTCATTCGATTCGTCTGTATCGTGTCGCATTTTCCTCTTTGTCGCAAAATAAACTCCTCCATATCCGAGCTCGCTGACACGAATGCGTCGATAACATTTGTCGTTTGCACACAAAAGCCGATTGCTTGCGGAAATAAAAGGAAGAAATGAAAAAAAAAAAAAAAAAAAAAAAAAAAAACATTCGCAATGATGTCGCGAAAATTTCTCCGCTCGTCGCCGAAGCCAAGAGATAAAAAAAGATGCGCTGGTGTTTTGTTATTGTTTACACATTTCACCGTCGTGCGCGGGATCGAAATCGAACAGCCTTAAATAATACACGAGGGACCGAGAGAGAGGTTATATTTAGTAAAACGTCCGCGCGACGCGCGCACTAAAAATAGCGTCGCGCAGGTGAGATGAAAGGGTGGCAATAATCCTTGCAGGCCTCGGGCGCGATAATCGTATTCACTAGACAAAGTGTAATTCGCGTCCTCGAGCGTAAGCAACGGCGCTCTCGTGTTTTCGGCTCACGTATCACTGTCGCCGGTTTCCTGCTTCCAATTTGTCGCCGCGACGGCGGTTGATATATTTTTATTGACGACGGGAAGCCGGCGCGTTTGCGGCCGAGGAACGTCGCCGTCACATCCAGGCCCAGACTTATGTTTGTCGTCGCATAACGCGCCTTGGAATTGATAATAAGATTGAGGAGCACTGTCGCTGCTTGGGCCGCCACCGGCTGATGATGTCATCACTTATGTATCGGTGACGTTAGAAATTCCTCAGGCTCCTTTGGTGCTCCAGTTGCCACTGCAACTAATATATTAAACGGGCTGAGTCACCTGGAAATCGTGACCAGTGCAATTGTGTTGCAATTGCACTGGTCACGTATAAAATCTTCGTGCCCGACGAGAAATCTCATTTGATCCGGCGGAAAGAAATGTATGGTTTGCATTGGTAAATCCACCTTTTTTTTAGCTCTTTATCAGTGCAACAAAGTGAGCGTTAAACGTGATGTTGAAGTTTGCATCGTTGGAATGCAACGAAATTAAAAAAAAAAATGAATTGTAATTAACCCAAATGATGAAAATAGGTATAAAAAGTCACCATAGCAACTGAGGGCAGGAATTTCTTTTTGTTTTAGTCCCCTTTGGATTAATTACAATTCTTTTTTTTTTCTGAACTCTGCATTTTTTCTGCATTCCAACGATGCAAACTTCAACGTCATCATTAAACATGCAGCACACTGAATTGAGGTGCGCAAGAAATTTAAAAAATAAATAAACATACATTCCGATTTGCAATTAAATACGAAGATTTTATTCCATTCTATAAAATCTTCGTACCCAACGAGAAATCTCTTTTAATTCGGCGCCAAAAAATGTGTCATTTGCATTGGCAAATCCACCGTTTTTTTTAGCTCTTTATCAGTGCAAAAAAGTGAGCATAAACATGCAGCACACTGAATTCAGATGCGCAAGAAATAAAAAAAAAAAAAACATACATTCCGTTTTGCAATTAAATACGAAGATTTTATTCTATTCTATAAAATCTTCGTGGACGACAAATCTCATTTAATCCGGCGTCAAAAAATGTATCATTTGCATTGGCAAATCCATCTTTTTTTTAGCTCTTTATCAGTACAACAAAGTGAGCATTAAACATGCAGCACACTGAATTGAGATGCACAAGAAATAAAAATAATAATAAAACATACATTCCAATTTGCAATTGAATACGAACATTTTATTCTATTCTATAAAATCTTCGTACCCGACGAAAAATCTCATTTAATCCTGCGTCAAAAAATGTATCATTTGCATTGGCAAATCCACTTTTTTTTTTAGCTCCTTATGAGTGCAGCAAAGTGAGCATTAAACAAGCAGCACCGAATTGAGGTGCGCGAGAAATAAAAAAAGACATACATTCCGATTTGCAATTGAAGCTAAATGTTATTCCCTCCATTTTTAGATGACTCAGCCCCCTTAATAAAAAGAACAATAGCATCGATGCATCGCTGATTGACGCGCTCCCTCGCTCCAAACGAGACTCGGAATTCTCGGACTCCTATGAGTCAACCGCACATTCACCTATTTCACTTCCTCCTCGTTCCAACACTTCGGCCTTCGATCATCTAACGATGTTTGTTTCGTTGCAGGGACCGTGACGATGCGGGACAAAAAGGGAGGCGCTCTGAGTCGGGTGCAGAAGCTCAAGAAACGACTCAGTCACAGTTTCGGCAGGCTTTGTGAGTATAATCAACGCCGGCAATTGGAAACAATTACGCAAACGTAAACTCGCGAAACGCCTTCCTATTCTCAAAGACTCAGGATGTTTTGATCCTCGTTCCACGGTATTTTTCTTCCTCTCGAGTCTTCACAGCGAACCCAACGATAATTCATTCAAAGGCTTTACGTAATTCCGATATATCTTATCGTCGATTCGGATCTACCGCGGCGAGAATTGTTTGCAACGTGGCTGTAAAAGTTTTCGCGCGCGCGCGAGATATATTTATTCGTATTTGCCGTGTCGTATTTGCGGGCCCACTAATCGCGCTCCGCTTGTTTGTATTTGCACCCGGACTTTGCCCGCTCGTATAACGCGAAAACAGAGTTTAGCTTGGAAAATTTTTGGTTCCACATTGTCGCAGATCGCAGAGATGTCAAGCGTTCGTTACTTTTTGATACACACTTTTTTCTCTTTACCCTATAATTTGTTTATTATTGACTGTTTAGTCAACGTGGCTTACACATTATGATGTTGAAGTTCGCATCGTTGGAATGCAACGAAATTCAGAAAAAAACAAATTCTAATTAACCCAAATTATGAAATTAAAAATGATAAAAAGTCATCATAGAAACTAATCGCTGTGATTACTTTTTATACCTAATTTCAGCATTTGGGTTAATTACAATTCATTATTTTGCTGAATTTCGTTGCATTCCAACGATGCAAACTTCAGCATCATTACACATTATATACAACTCAATGTTTCAGCTTTATGAAAAATCCTTAAAATAATTTTTGATAATAAATTTCGTGACAAAAGATAATTAAAAGTGAATGTAACGAAGAAAAGTAACGATCGCTACTTTCGTCGTTACTCGTTTCTCGTTACATTTTGTTCTACGATTTTTCGTATGAAATTTATTGCCAAAAATGTGTTTTAAGGATTTTACATTGAGTTAAAACCTAAAAAAGATTTTACTTGAGTTAAACAAATTATAGGATAAATAAAAATACGTGTGTATTTAAAAGTAACGAACGCTCGACATCTTCGGCAGACCGTTCGACGCGCAGGTGTTATTAGAACGTTTGTATGCGTGTTACTCGCTCTCGAGCCGAGCGATCAATTGTATTGCCTCTGTTTGCAGCGATATCGAAGGAGGAGGCTGACGACGTGGCGAACAGAGGACCTTTGCCGTACAACGGCTATTCCGAGGAGTTCCTAGACCGTTTGGAACCAAACGGCAACATACCTGCGGATAAGGATCGCCGTTACGGTGAGTCGCCTATTTGTTTCGTATTTTTCGTTCCTTCGCTCGTTTTCTTTTTTCTTTTTTTTATCCCACTAACCGTAGACTTCTTACATCGATCCGTGGCTCAGGCTGCTTTATCAACGCTTATCAGTAGTCCAAGTGTGTAGTGGAACGGAGAGACGGTCGATAAATTTTTTAAAACCCCGCTCACGATCTTATCCTTCGTCCAGAGCGGTTGAATGATTCACGAGTCCCAGGACAGACAGTGACTTATCGTCGGTCGCTCCGTTGATGTTGGTTTATAGGTGTGCACTTGTTTTCGTTGGCTCGAAATTCACGTGAAAAACATTAATGTTTCAGAATGGACAGGTGTCGGGGATCACGACAGAGTTCACCGGCAGCTCTCAGTCTCGAGCGACTCGAAGCTCCTGGATGAGGACATAAGAGAGGAGGCGAGAGTGATTCTGCGGCCTCGACGTCCACCGCGGCCAAAGTCCGAGGTCTTCCTGGGTCCGGATCCACCGCCTCGGAGGACAAAACGATTTTCCGCCTTCGGGGTGAGTCTCCCGATGGGCCGGAAGTTACAAGAAATATGGATTTTCGGATAATCATGAGATATCGAAATTATGACGTTGAAGTTTGCATCGTTGCGATGCGAGGAAATTAAAAACAAGGAAATATTAATGAACTCGAATGTTTATACCGGCTATAAAAAAATATTATAATGACTAAGAGCACGAAAAAAATATTATTTCACCCCCTAATGGTGAAATATTTGAATTTTTGTGGAATTAATACTTTGTTGTTTTTAAGGATGTAGGAGCGCCGAGTATTCAATTCGCATGAATTCGAGAAAGGTGCGAGAGAATTGCAAACACTTCTCGGTGGACTAAAAGTCTCAAAAAATTCATGCACACCAAAGGTACTAAAAAGATTCATTTTGCATAATAATAATTCCAAAATGTTATTAAAAATAAAATAAAAAAAAATCTTAAGAAATATTTGGATGACCCAAATTTTTTAATGAAAATTATTCCTTCGTTTTTCTGTATACGTACGATTTTTTTTCTGATTTTTAAGTAGTTGAAATTTGTGGTTTTATGTATGGAAAATATGTGCACATTTCAAAGATTACTTAAAAATCAGAAAAAAATCATACGTATACAGAAAAACAATGAAATCATTTTCATAAAAAAAACTTGGGTCATCGAAATATTTGTACAAACAATTTTTTTAAATCAATTGTTAATAACATTTTGGAATTATTCTTACTAAAAATTAATCATTCCAGTATCTTTAGTGTGCATGAATTTTCCAGATTTTCAGACCACCGTGAAATGTTTGCAATTCTCTCTCACTTTTCTCAAATTCATGCGAATCGAATTCTCGGCGCTCCCGCATCCTTAATTTCGTGGCATCGCAACGATGCAAATTCGCGTCGACGCGAAATCGTAAACCAAACGTTAAAAACGTATCGTGTGATTCTCGTCGATCAGGGTGACTCGCCGTTCGGCAAGTCCGAGGCTTACATAAAGCTGGAGCAACTCGGCGAGGGCTCGTACGCCACAGTGTTCAAGGGCTTCAGCCACCTGACCAACCAGGTTGTCGCGCTGAAGGAGATCAGACTGCAGGAGGAGGAGGGCGCCCCGTTTACTGCCATTCGCGAGGCGAGCCTACTCAAGGAGCTCAAGCACAGCAACATCGTGACGCTTCACGACATCATTCACACCCGCGAGACTCTCACCTTCGTGTTCGAGTTCGTTCACACGGATCTCTCGCAGTACATGGAGAGGTACGGGAGCGGCGGCGGGGGCCTCGATCCGCGAAACGTCAAGCTCTTCCTCTTCCAGCTTCTCCGAGGTCTCGCCTACTGTCACCACAGGTACGTCCGCGCTTCGTATTCACGCCGCCGAAAAATCTTCATTCCGCCGCGGAGTTCCCGCGGCTAATTACTTGTTTAATGAGCGAACCGCCGTTTCCCCTACTACAAAAAAAAAGAAAAAAATTCGCCTAAGAAGGAAGCGTAGCGTGAGAAAAAATGTTCACAGCCCGCCTAACGGTGGACTGAGAAGAGCGGCGATGACTTTTGGCTCTTTCCACACCTCTCACCCCGTGATTTCGAAGCGAGACGATTTGAATAACCATTCCAACAGCATAATAATCGCTGCCTTGTTTTCATAGACGATTATTACTATCACTATTGTTTCGTTAGAATAATTCATCATGCATGCCCTCCTCCCCGGGAGAGCAAGCTTTATTTCGTTGCCTCGTGGGAATCCAACGATCCCGGCTGTATTATTAGCTCGCGATTATAATTATAGTCGTCGGCGCAAATACCCCGGGGTTTCGAGATCCCGTAAATCGAGATTGGTTGCGTTGGAGCGACGGACATCGAGGACAGACCGAGCGTTACTAACGAATTAATCGAATGATTTCCAGGCGAGTGCTTCATCGCGACGTGAAGCCGCAGAACCTGCTGATCAGCGAGATCGGCGAACTGAAGCTCGCGGATTTCGGGCTCGCGAGAGCAAAATCCGTGCCGTCTCACACGTATTCGCACGAGGTTGTCACCCTGTGGTACAGGCCGCCCGACGTCCTCCTCGGCTCGACCGAGTACTCGGGATCCCTCGACATGTGGGGCGTCGGCTGTATATTCGTCGAGATGCTCACCGGCGTGCCGACGTTTCCGGGCGTGCGTTGCACCTACGATCAGCTCGACAAGATATTCAAGATACTCGGGACGCCGACGGAGGACACGTGGCCCGGGGTTACCCATCTGCCCGGCTACAGCCCGCATCGGCTCGCCTTCTACCCGACCCGCAAACTCGGGCTCTCCTTTCCGCGGCTGTACGACGTCGCCGAGGGCGACAGCATGGCTTCGTCGTTACTCCAGCTCAATCCGGATGAGCGGATAAGCGCCGACGCGGCTCTACGGCATCCGTACTTCGCCACGCTGCCGCGAAAGCTCTACGAGCTGCCGGACGGTGAGTCGAAGGACAATGCGCCTCGTTTGACGATCCGACGAGAGACTTTTGTATCCGTACGGAAATAAAGTATATGCGAGATATGGAAAAAAAGACGGGTTTCGGATATAAAAGATGTATTTTTCCGAAAAATGTTATATGTTGGGTCTATTTTAGGCAGTGTTGTCAGTTTAAAAAGTAGTTTAAAAATTAAAGTTCACGGAACAGTTTATTTTTTAGTTAGGATTTTATAACGATGACCTGTAGCGATTATAAAATGATATGTGAACTTTTGAATAGTAGTAAGAAAAACCGAATTGTTCAGTAAATTTTCGGAACAATTGTGAGAAAAATGGACAACCACAGACTTCCATTATTTTCGCAATGCAGTATTTCTCAATTTTTTCAATAAGATTACCATCAAGTTTTACGGGAAATTTATATTTCTTGCTTATATTCAAAAGTTTACACATCGTATTATAATAATTACGAGGTATTATTATAAAAACGTAATTACAAAGCCAATTGTACCATCAATTTTATTTGTATAAAAACTGGGGATTTACAACTCTGGTCAGGTCTATTTTAGGATGTATACGAAATCTATGAGAGCAAAAAATAAATCTAAGATACACTCAAAGTGTACTTTTATCGTATTATCGTCCGATAAATTTGTAAATTTCAGGCACATTTTTTCGTATACACTTCTTTTTCGTGGGAGTCTCGCGCGCAATTTTCGCCTCAATTTCACTTTCCCTTTTTGTCTGTCCGCAGAGGTGTCGATATTCAGCGTCGAGGGATGCCATCTGTTCACGGAGTCGCGGCAAACGTACGCGGACTCGCGTCACTCGGCCCTCAAGACATGAGACCGGGCTTAAACGACGAGAGAAATCTTTATAAAGAGAAATAGAAAATAATAACGATCGCGCGACGGCGACGCTGGGCTGATAAAAAAAAAACAAAACAAGAGAAAACAAAAACGATAAAGAAAAGAAATAACGCGGGCGGCCCACGCGCCCCAGCGAGACTCGCTCATTTCCGTAAATTCGATCGCGAGCGCAACGCGAATATAATACGTACGTATTGTACACCACCCGCCCGCCCACGACACTACACACGCGCGATCCTAAAGTAATGCACACTCGCAGGACATAAAGCGTGTACACTTATACATACTTACACGATCATGAGAATTCGCCGAGCATTGAAAGCCTCGGGAAGACGCGTTGCTCGCTTTCTCGATCTCTCTGCGGGCTTCGACTCTCATACCACGCTGATCCATATTTAGATTCGAAAAAAAAACAATATATATATATATATACACGAATATATATATATATTTATAAATATATGTTTTCACCTTTGACACGCTTTGATTTTTCCGTCTTAAGGTGAAATGTAACGCGATTACAAGTTCCGCCAGTTTGCCTAACTAACGTGGGAATGCGGGAGAGAACGCGCGAGTTTCGCGTCGTCTTAAGGTGACGTGGAACGCCTACGAGAGAAATTCGACCAATGACGCTCCTGGCGGAGCGACGGGAAAACTGAAAATACGTTTCACGTCACCTGAAGGTGATGCGGAGCACCTCAAGAGACTGTGGTAAAAAAAAATTGCGATCGAGAGACGCGGTAGAGTCTGTCGACGTGAAGTTAAAAAATGATGAAATTGAAAATCTGCTTCGTGATGTACAGATAATCGCTACTCTTATTTGTGCCTCTCAGGTCGTTTTTCGTCTGCGATTTGCGCGGAAACTGTTAATATAACTTAATCAAATTAAGAGACGCGGTGGCGTCTCGAAAGAATCAATTTTTCAATTATTACGATCTCGAAATCGTCATTTTGTGACGTTTGTCATTTGCTTCTGCTAATCGGTGTTTTCGCCCATGAAAATACACTTTTTTTCTTCGTGTGTTCAGTAAGCAGTGGAATCGAACGACTACTAGTTGCTGCAAATTGCTGAAAAAGGCAATCGACCGAAATTTAATATTGCCATTTTTATCGCGATTTGTCCCAAATTTCTGTCGTTCTCTCTCGCTCCACCGCATTCGCCAACGGCGATATTTCTCATGTCGGTGCGATACGTCACCTTAAGATTATTGCTTGCAACACGCGTTTACGAACGAAAAAAAACATTGAAATTCACTTGCATACGACTCGTTGAAGTCCGTTGAAAGATAAAAAAAACGGAAGAAAAAAAAACGGTCTGAGCGGCACGCTGAATTTTGTTTTCTAGGAAGTATACAAAAAAAAAGAAGTTAAGAAAAATGAAAAGCACGCACGACCCATCCTCGCACTTCGTCCAAATATTAGCTTTAGACTGATACCAATCAAAAAGGGAAATCAACTTAAGTAATGACAAGAATGAAAAATAATAATGGAAAGGGCGAGGCCGAAGAAACGTAAGAATTAATGACGTACCGCCGCCCGATCCGAGGATTTCCTTGGATCTCGTCCGTAGCCGAGGCGAAAGCGGATGGCGGTGGGTCCGATAGCGAGATTCAAATTATTAATGAATTGAAGTAATTAAAAGATTACGCGAATGAATTAAATGAAACTAGCGAAACGAAAGCATTTTACGGAATAAACGGAAGTTAGGCGGAATCGTGGAAGATCTGTAGCGTTGACGAGAACGAGGACGGTGAAGAGCTTCGTCGTTCGGTTTTCTCGCCGCGCCGTCGTCTCGTCCGCGTTCACCCGGAGCCGCGAGGTGGCTGACGGCCCGACATCGCCGCCGCGACGCGTCGATGACAACCTTATTCGAATTAAATTAGTTAATAGCGTAACGGTGATGATAGCGAATAATTGTAGAAAGTTAAGTGAGTCGCTAGCGCGGCGGTGGATTCGCGGGTGCTGCGGCTTCGGGCTTCGCGGTGACGGGGGACGAGAAATACGTTTAGAAAAAAAAAACAAGTGGGGAAAGGAAAAAAAAAGAGGGAAAAAAGTGAGGGAGGCGAAAAATTAATCGATGAAGTTGGAGTTATCGCCGACGAAGTTAGTCTAGCTTTTAAGGGACTCGTTAACGATTATAGAGAACTCTAGGCGTCTAGCGTAATCGCCAAAGAATATAGTGTCAATGGTAATTAGTAGATGAGTGCAAGGAACAATGTAACCGAGGAGAATTCTACTACTACTTCGTAGGAACTTTTGCCAATTTGGGATTTGATTCAGCGTTCGATAAAGTAGTGGAGAGCGAAAAAACAAAAAAAAAACAAAAAAGTAAGTCTTAACTCGAGGAAAGTGGAATCGATGTAGTTTCAGAATAGTCGCCCGAACTTCGTGGCCTGAGCTGTAGCGTAGTTTGTCGGGAGAATCTTCTCCGAATTAAAAATGCGAGAAAAATACATAAAAGAGAAATAAAAAAATAAAGATAACAAAACGTAACGTTATATCGATTTGACGAGACTGCGCGTACGATAAGCTAATAATCGTAACTTTTTCCGGTTTAGCCACTGGCAATATATTCGTAGACGCGATTACAACGGGGCGACGTTACAGGTCTTCCAGCAAAAAAAAAAATCTAAAAAGAAAATGACAAAAAAAAAGAACTTAAGTAACTGAAGAATCCGAGAGTCGACTTTTACGATTAAAGTAATTAACTAAAAAAAAACCCTCTCTCCCTCGCCCCCCTCCCCCCTGACCCCCCAAGTAGGTTATATTTATACCGATTTTTCAGCACACTTATTAAAAAATATCAACGAGACCACGTAAAACGCGCGGCGTATAGAGGGGAAAACGCGAGGCCAAGGATTCTTGTGAGAGGGGGACAAGCGATGACTTTTTCTTCTTTTCCAAACGAATGCGAAGAGACGCAAGACGGTGATTCGCGGATCACACACACACATGTAAAACGATCAACGATTATTTGTAACGTCGATCGAGAGGAATGCATGATATACGAATTTCTTGTTTCCTTCACGAAGGAATATGGAGCGGACGGTAGGATGTACATAAAAACACCATGGTTCATAATATTGATGACGCTGAGATAGCTGAGCCGAGAGTAATAAATGTGACTTTGTAATAAATTGAACAAAAAAAAAAGAAAAAAAACCGAAAAGAACGTGGTACGGTGATGTAGACGAAAATAATCATTGGCAAGAAGCGAAGAAGTGAAGCAAAGGAGAATTGCTCATCTACTGTAGTCTAGAAACTCTTAACTTTTCTCTCTTTTTTTATTTCCGCCACATTTCATTATAGATGCATAATACATACGTATATACTTTGCTATCGAGACTGTAACTCGTATTGTCTTATTTTGTTTTCTTCATTACTTCTCTGTTCTCTGTTCTCGTTCTTTCTTTCTCTCTCGCTCTGTCTCTCTTTCTTTCATCGTCTAAGCGTCAAAATCTTCTTTTTTATACTGCGTCTTTAATTCCACTGTGTAATTATACATTATATATATTTTGTTTGTACGCTCTACTTTTTGTTTCTTTTTTTTCTAATAAGGTCTTATACCATCCGAGCCACGATACAGTTTCTGTACTGCGAAAGCGATAAAGAATTTGGAGTATCGGAAGTCTTGCTTGTTTTATTCATTTGCCAATGACTCTACCTCGATGTTCTCTGAATATTTACTGCAATCCCGAGACATTCCCATGAAACGTAGATTAGCGTATTTTAGAATAGTCTTTAGCATTGCCGACCCGAGTTTCTCGTCAGCCGTCGATACGGACTTTTGGTACCGATAAAATTCATTCGAACCCAATCTCAGCCGAAAAGTCTTGTAAATAAAAATCGCTCGCGTCGAAACGAGGGGAAACTGCGATCAACTGTTTTGCACTGAGAATTGTTTTCCATGACAATAACTCTTACATAGATTTAACAAAAAAAATGCAAGAATCTTATTTACGCCTTTCTGTGCAATACGATAGAAATTGCTTATCTTTCGTTGAATTTGCTTGTGAATAAAGAATATTTGCGCCGTAAACTAGTTTACCGCTTGATTGCGTTAGAACTCAGCGATATCGTAGATTGTGTTAGTTGACGCTTTTTGTCACACATGGAAAATAATTTAGGCCAAACAACGACACGTTTAGCTCGAAGCAAAAGAGACTGAACTTTGCCATCTATTTTGCGTAAATTAAAAGAAGTCGCGGTGTCGGTGATCAGAGATGTCAAGCGTTCGTTACTTTTAAATACACACTTATTTTTATTTATCCTATAATTTGTTTATTATTAAATGTTTGGTAAACGTTGCCTACACGTTGTATAACTCAAGGTTTTAACTTAATGCAAAATCCTTTAAACACATTTTTGGCATTACGTTTCATACGAAAAATCGTAAAAAGCAAATGTAACGAGAAACGCGTACCGACGAAAGTAGCGATCGTTAACTTTTCTTCGTTACATCAACTTTTTATTATCTTTTTCATGAAATTTATTGGCAAAAATCTGTTTTACAAATTTTTCATAAAGTCGAAACATTGAGTTATATAACGTGTAGACTACGTTCACTAAACTTCTAATAATAAACAAATTATAGAGTAAAGAGAATAAAGTTTGTATTTAAAAGTAACCAACGCTTGACATCTCTGTCGGTGATTCATAGCAAACGAAATAATCCCCGCGCGTTTACTGCGCATGCGCGGTGCGATCGCAGCGCAAAGCTACGTTCACTAAACATCTAATAACAAACAAATTATAGGGTAAAGAGAAAAAAGTTTGTATTTAAAAGTAACGAACGCTTGACATCTCTGTCGGTGATTCATAATAAACGAAATAAACCCCGCGCGTTTACCGCGCATGCGCGATGCGATCGCAGCGCAAAGCGCGGGAGGCGGCGAGTCGGCGAAGTCGCGAACCTCGTCGATGCAGTCGACGATGTGACATGACGTTGTTATCATCGCAGATGTCGAAACATTTAATAAATTGAGTAATTGTTGGGACTAAAAACGTCATGGCCGTGGCTGAAATCCGCATGTGAAATCCGATCGACCGCGCGATCCGCAGAAACGCTGGTCATGACGCTCGCGTTTCGTCGCGTATCAGAGTAGAAAAAAAAAAAAAAAATCACAAAAACAACAAAACTATTACGAAATGGCCATTTCCGCGGACGAGGTTAGAGAACCGTTATCAAACATCGCGAGAGATAACGGTAATTACGTGTCAATTGAGTCTCAGTTCCCTGCGAATCTCGCGATATTTTCGTCTCGAAAATTCGTCGACGACGCCTCGCGAGCGACGCCCGCGATCGCGATGGATTTGGGCGTGAAAATGTTTTTTCTTATTTGTTTACGAATAACTGTTTCTCAGGCGATGGCGAATCCGGCAAATGCGTGTCGTACGACGAGATCGCTGGCAAATTGCTCGGCGAAAAGCTGCTCCTCACCGCTCTGGAGCTGCACGCCGAGCTGTCGGAGGCCGGGAAGGAGCTTCCTGTTTTGAGGGACTTTTTCGCTAACCCCGGCAACTTTGAGTCTCAGAACATCAAACCTGAGCCCTACACACCTATGCGTACGGTTTTCATTGTTCTTCGTCGTGCGTTTGAGAAAGTAAACGTAGACTTTGGGCGCAACTGGGTTTTCTTGTGTATAGAATGTAGAAGTACATTTTTTTAAATGTTAGTAAATATTTGGAGGTTTTACTATTTTTTCCAAAAATCTACTGATATTTTACAGCAAACCGCAGCCTTACACACTTATGCGTATGGATTTCATTGTTTTTGTCATGCTTTTGAGAAAATACCCATAGACTTTTTGTTTGGGGTTCCTCCTAAAGCCGGAACTGAGTTTTCTTATATATAAAACATAGAAGTACATTTAAAAAATGTTAGTAAATATTTGGGGGTTTCACTATATTTTCTAAAAATACTGATATTTTACAGCAAACCGCAGCCTTACACACTTACGTGTACGGATTCTTATTTTCGTTGTGCATTTGAGAAAATACCTGTAGACTTTGGATACAACTGAGTTTTCTTAAACTTCTAAATGTTAGTGAAAATGTAGAGGTTCTACTAAATTTTCCAAAAATTACTGATATTTTACAGGGTAGGTAAAGAAAGCTATGTTTTTGTAAAAAAGAAATGTAGACTTTTAATGTGGGGTTTCTTGGAGTGCTCCAAATTTGCAGAATATTTGAAAAAATTCAACTTTTGCAACTTAAGAATAGCTTCATCAGGTCTCTAGAATTGCTAGAATTAACACAGCTCTTCAAAAGTTACTCAAATTTCATTAGATTTCCGGTTTCACAAAAATTGTTACATAGACAACATATTAAATGACCCCTGGGCAACATGAAATTTTTTTAATTGTCTCCACAAATAAGTTGTCATATCGCCGTGAATTGCAGGAAAATTACATGTAAAAATTAACGAGAGTCATTTTGAAAAAATAACTTCAATATCTGACTCCATCTGTTACTAAGCGAAGCAAGTGATTAGAATGTTATTGAAGAGTCATTAAACCATCAGCCAGGTCTTCTAGTCAAGCAACCCTGGACTCTCTCGACATGACGAGGTATTCCGAGGACGGCGGAGGTGTCGACGAGCGTGTCGCGGTTTTGGAGTTCGAGTTACGAAAGGCGCGGGAAAACATATCAGCTCTGAGGGCGAATCTCACGGTGGTCGCTGGTTCGTTTTTTTTAAATCTGCATCGAATGATGTTCGGAACGACCTATAAATATTTCTATATCCGTATGTATTTTTTTCTTTTTCAATATTTTCCTCTTCAGAATCGGAGAGTTCTGTTCCCGACAAGAATTCCGATCGCAGCTCACTGGGCGAGTCACCGATAAAGCCGCACGAGCAGCGAGCTCTCAATTTCCTTGTCTACGAGTATCTGCTGGCGCGTTCTTACAAACTGACGTCGATAACGTTCAGCGACGAAAACGAGGATCAGGATTTCGAGGACTGGGAAGACGTGGGACTGAATATTCCGAAGCCGCCGGACCTGGTTCAGGTCTATCGGGAATTTTCGCGTGGCAACGGTTACGATAAACCTCCATCGGCTAATATAGCAGTGCAGACAGATTTCGAGGATTCTCCGACCGAGGAAAGCAAAGAAGAGATCGACAGATTGGTAGGTTTTACGTGGCAAATAGTATTCGATAAAAATTCATTTTTCATTTATGCAAAATTTATGCATTTATTTTTCATTTATGCTAAATGTATGCATTTATTTTTCATTTATGCAAAATTTATGCATTTATTTTTCATTTATGCAAAATTTATGCATTTATTTTTCATTTATGCAAAATTTATGCATTTATTTTTCATTTATGCAAAATTTATGCATTTATTTTTCATTTATGCAAAATTTATGCATTTATTTTTCATTTATGCAAAATTTATGCATTTATTTTTCATTTTTTCAATCACGTTGCCCCGGCTAAGTCGACATATATATTCGGAGTTAAAAACGAGGAACTAAAAATTCTTAATTTCTATCGATAGCTTCTATTAGCATTGCAAAATGTTTGTTCAGTTATATTCACGCGATTCGTGCTCAACAATTCGCAATGTAATCCGCCTCATCGCCCATTGCAGCACGAGGAGATTGAGCGACTGAAGCAACAGGCGACGTCTCTGGAGCAGGAAAAAACGGAGCTTCAACAGCTGCTCACCGCGGCCAACGCGGCGCAACTTCCGATCGAGGTTCAGAGTCCCGAGGATCCCGTTCGGACGCTCAACTCGAATTCCACAACGCCGGATAAATTCGAACTGCTCGATACGCCGTCCCGAGACGGATTCGCCGTGACGCAGGAAACCGAGGAGGACGACAGCGCCTCGGCGGTCGTCAGCCTCGTCGATACGGATCCCGGCGACAAGGATTGGACGAGAATACAATTGCCGAGGATCGACGTCACCGAGGGCTCGACAACCATGTCGAATTTGCCCTCGAGACGCCTGCCAACCGGTTTCAAACGCGACGTTCTTCTGCACTCGATGGCCTGCATCGCCTGCCCGGCCGCCGCTTCCATCGAGGATTCTCTAAAATCCGGCGTCTCGCGGGAAACTTTGCCCACGATATTAGCACGTTCGCTGCCGAGAATCGTGCCGAACGTTATTCTGAACAAACGCGAGGAGCTCATTCCTCTCATACTCAGCACTATTCGCTTGCAGTCCGAATCCGGCGAGCGCGAAAAGTTACTGCAGCTGCTGTTCAACCTGAAGAAGAGACCGAACGACGAGGAGCGGTCGATGATACTCGCCGGTATGTACGATGTTTTTTTTTACGCTGATGTTTATCTTGATGGATACGCTTGATGTATGTCCGAAGTTCACTAATGATTTTATTAAGACACACTTATAATTCGCCGAAATTCTCCGCTGATTCCGATTTTTAAAGAATTTCAAACGATTTCTTAACAGATTTTAGAGACTTTCTTTAATACTATAGCGATAAAAGAACACTAGGAAAATAGGGTGTTCGTGTCTTTCTCAGAGAAATATTAAGCTATTTCCGAAAAAGTGGAGCAATAGTTTTTAATAGTTAATTAATAGGCATTTTAATAGTCATTTCTATTAAAAATGCCAATTTAATCAAATTAAATCGCCACATTTTATTGTGGAAATGATCATACTTCTTGTTTCCCGATTTGCATTTCTTTAAATATTGTTAATATCAAATAATACTGTCTTTGAATGGAATTTAACGGTTTACAACACTGAAACCATGTAACTTGAATGAGGCCTGATTTAAGCCCCAATTTATCGTTTCATCAGGATTGATCGCCATGGCGAAACTCGAGGAGGGTTCCCTAGAGTCCGAGGAAATTTTGGGTGTATGTTGGGAGCACAGTCAGCACAAACACCCGGAGAGGCGGCTGCTCGCAGCGGAGTGTTGCCTCGCTCTGGCTCCTTACACATCGAGTGGAGTTCGAAATTCGTTGATGTTGCCGATGCTGCAGCAGATGTTGCTGGACGACAAAGAATCGTCGGTTCGAGCGACAGTCGTGCGGAGTCTCGGATTGCTCGTCGCGCTTTTGGACGATCCCGACAAATACTTCCAAGTAATTTTAGCAACAGCTTCGCAAAAAATAATAAAAATAGCTACGGCTTCGTTCGCGGCTTATTAACAACTGGAATTTGTTTATTTTGCTTTTAGTGCGAGGAACTCGCGCTCACCGCACTGGACGACGGATCCGCCGATGTCGTCGAGGCAGCTTCCACGTTTCTTCTCCCGATTCTGGCGCAATGGGCGTTGTCCCTGAAACGACTGCAGTCGCATCTTCTGCCGCGAATAACGCTCAAGATTAAGAGTCTCGTGAAGCCATCGAATCATCACTCGCCGAGCAAAGATCAGAAAGACAGCGAGAGGATCATCGCCCTCGTCGACGTTTTACAGCGATTGCTGCCTCACACAGTGGTTTCCGTTGCCGACGCTCCGACGGTTCGAGCCTTTGTGCAGGAAGGATCGCCTTCGGATTTGCGTGAGAATTTTTATTTATTTATTTATTTAAAGTTTACCAAAATTATAAAAAGAAAAATCCAAATAATTCTGAGTAAAACAATAACAAAAATGAAAATAAATATATACCGGCATAACAAATCGTATTAACAATCTAAATTGTAGTAGCATAGCCCTAATTTCCTAATTCTAGTATTACATTAATTCTATAATAAATGCTCGACAGCAGTTTTAAACGCAGAAGGGGAATTATCAAAAAGATTTAGAGCCGCGCTGTAGAGATTTCCGAGCCGAGTTTTTCGTGCAAGTCAGAAGCACGAAAAACATAATGGGCACAATTAGGGCATAATTAGTTCTGGCAAATGCAACGGCAAAAAATGTTGAGAAATCAATGATTTTATACTTTTAAGCTGGCACAATTCGCAACAGCCGGGGTTTCTTTTTTTTTCGTTCTAGCCGAAGAATTTATGAGTGTATGTCGACCGGGTATCGGCAATCCTGAAGTTTTCTGCGACGACGTTCCGAGCACTGGAATCCTGCTGAACACTTTCTTCGCCAACGCTTGGGAATCCGAGACGTGGCCGGAGCTCGAATGGTTGACGAATAGATTGTGAGTTTTATGGTAAATTTGGCAGATTAATCGATACACCAAGCCGAGAATAATCGGTGATTTTTCAAGGGTTCCTGATCTGTTGGATATTTTCAAAACCATAGACGTGGCGCAAGAAACAATTCTGAAGGCGCATTTGTCGTACGTGGAGTCCCTTTGCGTTGCGTTTGGACAATATATTGCTCGTTCCAAGGTAGTAAAATATATCCATGAACATAAATTAATGTTGTAGATAATAAAATGTTTCAAGGATTTATTACCATTTTAGCCATGATAGACCAGCTGCTAACATTGCTTTTGAACTGATTTTTTAAAATCTTCATACTATTCATCATATTATTTAATTATTATTAAATACTAATACTAATTACTTTTTTTTATTATTACTAGGCTAATCACACGCGCTGGCGTGCGTGTCTGAAAAACTTACAAAAATCGACCCCAATTTTTTTTCTTTTCAAAATATTGACTTTTAACCTATACCATCATACTCAAGTCGCATATTCTACCCCCGAAAACACTGGTTATTAACCTTTTTTAATCGATTTTGAAAAAAATATTTTTTTGGCGACGAAAAAAATATTTTTTCTGTCAGAAATCGTAGATACGGCTCCGGGCCGAAAATCGACCCCAATTTTTTTTCTTTTCAAAATATTGACTTTTAACCTATACCATCATACTCAAGTCGCATATTCTACCCCCGAAAACACTGGTTATTAACCTTTTTTAATCGATTTTGAAAAAAATATTTTTTTGGCGACGAAACAAATATTTTTTCTGTCAGAAATCGTAGATACGGCTCCGGGCCGAAAATCGACCCCAATTTTTTTTCTTTTCAAAATATCGACTTTTAACCTATACCATCATTCTCAAGTCGCATATTCTACCCCCGAAAACAGTGGCTATTAACCTTTTTTAATCGATTTTGAAAAAAATATTTTTTTGGCGACGAAAAAAAATATTTTTTCTGTCAGAAATCGTAGATACGGCTCCGGGCCGAAAATCGACCCCAATTTTTTTTCTTTTCAAAATATCGACTTTTAACCTATACCATCATTCTCAAGTCGCATATTCTACCCCCGAAAACACTGGTTATTAACCTTTTTTAATCGATTTTGAAAAAAATATTTTTTTGGCGACGAAAAAAATATTTTTTCTGTCAGAAATCGCAGATACGGCTCCGGGCCGAAAATCGACCCCAATTTTGTTTCTTTTCAAAATATCGACTTTTAACCTATACCATCATTCTCAAGTCGCATATTCTACCCCCGAAAACACTGGTTATTAACCTTTTTTAATCGATTTTGAAAAAAATATTTTTTGGCGACGAAAAAAATATTTTTTCTGTTAGAAATCGTAGATACGGCTCCGGGCCGAAAATCGACCCCAATTTTTTTTCTTTTCAAAATATCGACTTTTAACCTATACCATCATTCTCAAGTCGCATATTCTACCCCCGAAAACAGTGGCTATTAACCTTTTCTAATCGATTTTGAAAAAAATATTTTTTTGGCGACGAAAAAAATATTTTTCCTGTTAGAAATCGTAGATACGGCTCCGGGCCGAAAATCGACCCCAATTTTTTTTCTTTTCAAAATATCGACTTTTAACCTATACCATCATTCTCAAGTCGCATATTCTACCCCCGAAAACAGTGGCTATTAACCTTTTTTAATCGATTTTGAAAAAAATATTTTTTTGGCGACGAAAAAAAATATTTTTTCTGTCAGAAATCGTAGATACGGCTCCGGGCCGAAAATCGACCCCAATTTTTTTTCTTTTCAAAATATCGACTTTTAACCTATACCATCATTCTCAAGTCGCATATTCTACCCCCGAAAACACTGGTTATTAACCTTTTTTAATCGATTTTGAAAAAAATATTTTTTTGGCGACGAAAAAAATATTTTTTCTGTCAGAAATCGCAGATACGGCTCCGGGCCGAAAATCGACCCCAATTTTGTTTCTTTTCAAAATATCGACTTTTAACCTATACCATCATTCTCAAGTCGCATATTCTACCCCCGAAAACACTGGTTATTAACCTTTTTTAATCGATTTTGAAAAAAATATTTTTTGGCGACGAAAAAAATATTTTTTCTGTTAGAAATCGTAGATACGGCTCCGGGCCGAAAATCGACCCCAATTTTTTTTCTTTTCAAAATATCGACTTTTAACCTATACCATCATTCTCAAGTCGCATATTCTACCCCCGAAAACAGTGGCTATTAACCTTTTTTAATCGATTTTGAAAAAAATATTTTTTTGGCGACGAAAAAAAATATTTTTTCTGTCAGAAATCGTAGATACGGCTCCGGGCCGAAAATCGACCCCAATTTTTTTTCTTTTCAAAATATCGACTTTTAACCTATACCATCATTCTCAAGTCGCATATTCTACCCCCGAAAACACTGGTTATTAACCTTTTTTAATCGATTTTGAAAAAAATATTTTTTTGGCGACGAAAAAAATATTTTTTCTGTCAGAAATCGCAGATACGGCTCCGGGCCGAAAATCGACCCCAATTTTGTTTCTTTTCAAAATATCGACTTTTAACCTATACCATCATTCTCAAGTCGCATATTCTACCCCCGAAAACACTGGTTATTAACCTTTTTTAATCGATTTTGAAAAAAATATTTTTTGGCGACGAAAAAAATATTTTTTCTGTTAGAAATCGTAGATACGGCTCCGGGCCGAAAATCGACCCCAATTTTTTTTCTTTTCAAAATATCGACTTTTAACCTATACCATCATTCTCAAGTCGCATATTCTACCCCCGAAAACACTGGTTATTAACCTTTTTTAATCGATTTTGAAAAAAATATTTTTTTGGCGACGAAACAAATATTTTTTCTGTCAGAAATCGTAGATACGGCTCCGGGCCGAAAATCGACCCCAATTTTTTTTCTTTTCAAAATATCGACTTTTAACCTATACCATCATTCTCAAGTCGCATATTCTACCCCCGAAAACAGTGGCTATTAACCTTTTTTAATCGATTTTGAAAAAAATATTTTTTTGGCGACGAAAAAAAATATTTTTTCTGTCAGAAATCGTAGATACGGCTCCGGGCCGAAAATCGACCCCAATTTTTTTTCTTTTCAAAATATCGACTTTTAACCTATACCATCATTCTCAAGTCGCATATTCTACCCCCGAAAACACTGGTTATTAACCTTTTTTAATCGATTTTGAAAAAAATATTTTTTTGGCGACGAAAAAAATATTTTTTCTGTCAGAAATCGCAGATACGGCTCCGGGCCGAAAATCGACCCCAATTTTGTTTCTTTTCAAAATATCGACTTTTAACCTATACCATCATTCTCAAGTCGCATATTCTACCCCCGAAAACACTGGTTATTAACCTTTTTTAATCGATTTTGAAAAAAATATTTTTTGGCGACGAAAAAAATATTTTTTCTGTTAGAAATCGTAGATACGGCTCCGGGCCGAAAATCGACCCCAATTTTTTTTCTTTTCAAAATATCGACTTTTAACCTATACCATCATTCTCAAGTCGCATATTCTACCCCCGAAAACAGTGGCTATTAACCTTTTCTAATCGATTTTGAAAAAAATATTTTTTTGGCGACGAAAAAAATATTTTTTCTGTTAGAAATCGTAGATACGGCTCCGGGCCGAAAATCGACCCCAATTTTTTTTCTTTTCAAAATATCGACTTTTAACCTATACCATCATTCTCAAGTCGCATATTCTACCCCCGAAAACAGTGGCTATTAACCTTTTTTAATCGATTTTGAAAAAAATATTTTTTTGGCGACGAAAAAAAATATTTTTTCTGTCAGAAATCGTAGATACGGCTCCGGGCCGAAAATCGACCCCAATTTTTTTTCTTTTCAAAATATCGACTTTTAACCTATACCATCATTCTCAAGTCGCATATTCTACCCCCGAAAACACTGGTTATTAACCTTTTTTAATCGATTTTGAAAAAAATATTTTTTTGGCGACGAAAAAAATATTTTTTCTGTCAGAAATCGCAGATACGGCTCCGGGCCGAAAATCGACCCCAATTTTGTTTCTTTTCAAAATATCGACTTTTAACCTATACCATCATTCTCAAGTCGCATATTCTACCCCCGAAAACACTGGTTATTAACCTTTTTTAATCGATTTTGAAAAAAATATTTTTTGGCGACGAAAAAAATATTTTTTCTGTTAGAAATCGTAGATACGGCTCCGGGCCGAAAATCGACCCCAATTTTTTTTCTTTTCAAAATATCGACTTTTAACCTATACCATCATTCTCAAGTCGCATATTCTACCCCCGAAAACAGTGGCTATTAACCTTTTCTAATCGATTTTGAAAAAAATATTTTTTTGGCGACGAAAAAAATATTTTTTCTGTTAGAAATCGTAGATACGGCTCCGGGCCGAAAATCGACCCCAATTTTTTTTCTTTTCAAAATATCGACTTTTAACCTATACCATCATTCTCAAGTCGCATATTCTACCCCCGAAAACAGTGGCTATTAACCTTTTCTAATCGATTTTGAAAAAAATATTTTTTTGGCGACGAAAAAAATATTTTTTCTGTCAGAAATCGCAGATACGGCTCCGGGCCGAAAATCGACCCCAATTTTTTTTCTTTTCAAAATATCGACTTTTAACCTATACCATCATTCTCAAGTTGCATATTCTACCCCCGAAAACACTAGTTATTAACCTTTTTTAATCGATTTTGAAAAAAATATTTTTTTGGCGACGAAAAAAATATTTTTTCTGTCAGAAATCGTAGATCCGGCTCCAGGCCGAAAATTGCCAAGATCGACCTCGGAAATTCTTATTTCAAAACATCACCTATAGTAGGTTAATCAATTTTGCGCTGCTGCCCTCTTATAAAGCTTTAAAAGCTTACGGGTGCTGCCACGCCTGTCCTTTTATGAAATTTTTCAAATTTTACACCAAACTGATTTTGTTTATCACGGATTTTTCTGGCAACCAATCACAGCTCTAATAGTTTGCTAACAATGGTTTCCGTTACTCATGAACTTTTTAAAAGAGGGATGTATTATTTTCTTTTTTATTCTTCATACTATTTAATTATTATTAAATACGAATACTACTTACTATTTTATTATTATTTATTATTTTATCTAAAAATCTTCATACCATTTAATTTTTTGTATCAGATTCAACGAACCTTCGAGGCAGAAGTCAACGAGCTGGAGAAACAATTAATGGCCCTGACATCGGACCAGCCCAGCGGTGGCCTCGCCCTCATCCCTGCTTATCTCACCGTTCTTTCGACTCTAGATCTAACGGACGTCGGGAAAACGCTTAAGCAATTCTTAATCGTCCTTTCGATGAGTGGAGCCAGCGTGGCGTGTCTCAAGATCTCCGTCGCGAGACTCTGCAAAGAGACACAGGTGGCCGAGCACATCCTGAGCTCTCTTTGGGACGGTTCGTAAGATTATCTGTTTTTTTCTAAATCAACTTTCGATATTTTTGTGACTTATTATCTACGAAAAATACACAAGAAAAGACAAATCGACCGATCAACATTAAAAACTAAAATAAAATAATAAGTTGTGACGGCAAAAAAAACTAACAAGCGGAAAAAGGTAGAATATTGTGATTTACACATTTTTTAACAGGCGTCGTCCATCAGAGATCCAGCGTGAGATGCTCAACCGCCGAACTCTTCAGTTGTGCAATCGTCGGCGTGTCCGAAAGACTGGCGACCGCGAGAATAGCGCCAGCTATTGTTACCTTAGCCAGCGATTCGGATGTGTAAGAAAATAATTATTTCTGGTTTATCCAACTGATTCCCAATTTTCCGGCTCTAACTAACGCAATTTATCGTATTATCAGGATTGTCCGAGCCGCTGCGATTCCAGCACTCGGACGTCTTGTAACCGAATGCGGAGCTCGCGAAGCTAGAGACAAAGGACGTTTGACTCTGGAAACGATAGCTCGGGAACCTCAGGGAGTTCCTCCCGCGCTTGCGGTTCCTCTCGTCTCAACATTGGCCTCGATTGCGCCGAATTGTCCTCAACACTACATTGAAGATGGTGAGTTGTCTTCATTTTTACGTTTCCTCCTCGTTCATCATGATGGCTAATTACAGCTTTTCATTTGCGAATATTAATCAGCTGTTTTAGTGTCTTAAAATATGCTCCAAAATTCGATAAATAAAAAAAGAATTTTATGATGAATTTATTATCATAAAATAATAATATATAATAACATTAATAATAATATTATATTATTATAATATTATATTATGATTATCATGATTATCATGATTATTATTATTATTATTTTATTTATTTTTAATATTTATTATTAAAATATATATTTATATATTTTTTTTTGAATGATGAATGTTTGTTAAAAAATACAATAATTGAATGAGTAACATTTCAAATTATTTTGGCTATATTCATCGGTCTTTTTTCTCATACCTAGATAAATAATCCTCTGACGCTCGATTGTGTTTCTCTAATTTCCAGTTATCGCGACTCAACTGACAGGAATAACAGCCTCGGCGCTTCACCAGAGTCGCAAAGTCGATCTGGCGCACGCGCTCGTCGAGGCGTATTCGATCCTCGTCTACTGTCCGCTGAGCAACCAGTGCGTCGCCGGCGTAATACTGCCGGGTCTGAGGCACCTCGAGAATCTCGTGAATCAAATTTTGCCGCAGCAGAGGGAAACGGTGCGTTCGTTGCTACGCGAGGCGGAGTCCCGACAGGACGCGCCGAAGCCCATGGAACGATCGGCTTCCAGCAGTTCCGGCCTATCTCTGTCGCTGGCGACCGCGAACGTCGGCCAGGGCGTCGAAGACATGCGGCAGAGAATGTCCAAGATTTTTATTCAAAAGACGAGCTCGCCCAGCATGCCGAGCATGTCGAGTATTTTCCGAAAGAAGTAAAAAACGCGAATCGCCTCCGGCGATTCGGGAGATCGAATCAAACACGGTTGTCAAATGTTTGTATATTTCTCGTAAAATCGTATTAGCCGAATGCGATGTAATCCGTTTTTTGATGATTATTTTTACTCCGCCGACGTAAAGAAGTTACCGCGCACAATGTGTGACTCATCCCTCTACGTAATTCGTTTTAGTATCGGACCTTTGTTTTTTATTCGTATGTTCGACTCAGCCGCAGAGATTTATTTATCCTTCAGTCTTGTCAAAAGTGAAGTCCGCAGTCACGAATGATTTGAAATTTTCGTTTACAAGAATTGAGTAAAGGCGTCAGATGAGCTTTATAAAAATAAGTAAGGATAAATAATTCGTGGAATAAATAGCGTTTAAAAGTGGCAAGAATTGCCGAGCTCTCTGTTGAGCGACCAGAATGTTTGAACGGAGATGTCAAGCGTTCGTTACTTTTAGATACACACTTTTTTCTGTTTGCCCTATAATTTGTTTATTATTAAATATTTAGTGAACGCCGCCTACACTTTATATAACTCAATGTTTCAACTGTATGAAAAATCCTTAAAACACATTTTTGGCAATAAATTTCAGGAAAAAACGATAATAAAAAGTTGATGTAACGAAAAAAAGTAACGATCACTACTTTCGTCGGTACTCGTTTCTCGTTACATTAGTTTTTTACGATTTTTCGTATGAAATTTATTGCCAAAAATGTGTTTCAAGGATTTTACATTGAGTTAAAACCTTGAATTATGTAGCATGTAGGCCACGCTTACCAAACGTTTAATAATAAACAAATTACAGGATAAATAAAAATAAGTGTGTATTCAAAAGTAACGAACACTCGACATCCCTGTGTTTGAACCTCGTAGAGATCGGCGAACATTAATTCCCGATCGTCAGTATTTCGGTCGAAAGTTGCGGCCGCTCGATGCTCTCCCCGTTCCTTCCACCAAAGCAGCTTGAGTTTCAGAAGCAAGTCCCTCGTGTTCGATAGTTCGAAGGGCGAGCATCGAGTGCGCGAAAAGCAAAAATTCTTGAATCATATTCTCGGGAGGAAAAAAGTTACCTGTAAGGTATCCAGTTTTTAGTATTCGATGAAGTTGCTCTTCGAAGTGTCTTAGTGTAAGGGTGCTCGGTGTAGCCGGAGTCACCCAAGGACCGTCGGTTGTGAATGTTACTGCAGAGTGATACCGGAGATCCCGATAATCGCCTCGCGATCCCTCGGTTCCCATATTTTTTTTCGTCCGATATTCGCGCAAATTGCGAATCGAAGGATCGTGCCCGTTGCTGTGAGCCACTCGCGCGCGCCTCTGTACTTAAAATTTACGCCGCGGGAGAACCGTCCGTTGATTTAAAAAAAGAAAGAAAAAAAAGAGAAGTTGAATCTCTTGTTTCCGCGCGTTCGTTGTGCAAGCGATCTGATAATTGTATTTCGAAAAGAAGTTAACTGAACGGTGGCGTTTTGTAGGAACGTCGGTTGATGCTTCTTGTAAGAATATTTTATTTTACCTATTATATACAGTTACATAAATATATTATATATTATATATATATATATATATACAGATATATGTTTTATGGTTTAACCATATAGGTTACTTAAGCATACGGAATTATTTAGTATCAAGTTATTTCGGCGTAGGTCTTTCTTTGTGGAAAAAAAAATTCACTGGCGCGCAGAAATTCTTGACTCCGAATAATTTTTTATGCCGAGTACGGATAATGCGTTCATACATCAATTAGATTCTCAGTTACTTCAATCTCAAGCGTAACCATCCTTCTCTCTCTCTCAATCTTTCTCTTATTATTCCTCTTGTTTCTACATAGTAATTAAATATTAAATATATCGAATATAATGTAATGTTACCGAGAGATGAATAAATTTTATAGTATATTTATTCTAAATGCGCGTCCTAATGCATTTTCGATAATCTTTCTTTTCTTTGTTGCTTTCTACAGAGTTAGATCTATAAGACCCGTTGCGGGGATAACGAGTCGGACATCGGCCGCTTTTTTTCGTTTATTATACTCTCGATTCGAGGAAAAGTCGCTCGACGCTGCGAGAATAATCGTGTAGGCTCGTTAATAGTTAAACGGCGAATTACAAGCGCGTAATCGCGAACCCTGAGCAATCTAGATTACATTCTAATTTCTTTTTCGCGGTAGTTCAATCGGGCTTTCCCATTGACGTTATCGTAGCCTGAGATAGAAAAAAAATTGTCTTTAAAAAATAGTTTCATTGTTGATAAGATTGATACGTAAAAACTTCACTCAAAGTATTTATCAGATATATATATCAATCTTAACAGTCTAAACTATTTTTTTAAGTCATTTTTTTATTTCCCAGTACGATAAATTCCTTAAGGGTTCGGAGTGATTTCGTACACTCCGCAATTACAGCCGTTTCGACTGTGACGCTAAGGAAACTTCGTGGCTAGTATTTACAGGACTTCGTCGTTCTCCTTTTAATTCTATTTTTCTTTTGCAAACGGACGAAAGTACGGAAAGGAAGAACGAACCGCGTGTGCTGAACCGACGAGCTGCGAACTGATTTTTCGGTTCGGTTGACTGATTTCTCGTCACCTCACGTCGATTGGCAAATTTCGTTCGCAGCTCAGTCGGAACGACGATCGCGTATATTTTTTGTGGCTCCCCTCGCTTAATCTTACACGCTTCGAATTTTACAGCTCGTCTTCTACATGGAAGTTCTACCAGCGTTGTGGCTCCAGATCCGGCGATCGACGACGATGAACGTCGCGCGTTCCCTCAAACCGGGCTGGAGCATATTTCCGTTAGCAGCGGTTTGTCCGAGTCCCGGCTTTTCCGGCTGGGCGTCAACGGAACTTCCGACGAGCTGAAGAGGCACTCTCAAATGGTCTTTTTTCTTCTCGCCCCGGAATTCTCGCCGCTGAACAGGTGAGTGAATTCCGGTCGTGCGCTCAGCACTGCAAGAATATCCTCTGCGAGACACGTTAGTTTAATATTAAAACACATTAAAAATATACTCGTGAGAAATGTATAAACGTGATAATTAAGCCTCCATCATTGTATAATTTAATGCTTTGGTCTATCATATCCGCTCATTAAAAAATGTATCAGTCTGGCTGTTAAGGATGTGTAACGTGTAAAGTATAAGCGAGACATCCTTAAAACTATATAATTTTTCTAGCGAGCTCACCTAGATTCACGGAATCACCGCCGCCGGCTTCCCGATGCGCCTGAAGGAAAATTGTGTCGGACTGTTCGTCCTCCAATTGCAACGAAAGCCTCAACGCTTTTCTCAACTCCTTCGCGTTCAGGCACTTCGCACCGTTCGAATCGCATACCTGATGCGATCAAAAAGAAATTTGTTAAACATTTATTCGACATTGAATGGATTTTTTTTTTTTTTTTTTTTTCATTGTTATTCAAAATAAATGTTCTTAGTATCCATTTAATAACGCGATTTTTCTTCTTCCAGATGTCTTTAATAAAATCAAACTTTTCGTTAGCGATATAAGCGTGAGAAATCCGTTAATTCAGGTGACTTACCTCGAACGCAATGTCGATGAGGTCCAGCTCAGTCTCAGCGTTCGCTATCGCTTGCACCGTGAATATGTATTCCTCCATATCGACGGTTCCATGATTTTGCTGAAATTGAGTCAGAAAATGGAGAGTTTGTATCGTTTTCGGAGCAATTATTTAAATAGAAGTATACAATATGAGTGTAATCATGGTGGCCGTTTTTTTTTTCGCCGAAAAAAATTCCCTGACTTTTCCCTGATTTCTCCCTGACCACAATTCTGACGATTTTTATTTAAAAACTCAACGATGCCAATGATAATGTATCCAAAACTCGTGCACGTCTTCGATAAATTATTTACTTTGCCGATCAACGATGAATCACATTATACACTATTATACATATTATAATAATGTATACAAGTTTTTCAACTTTTTATCTACTGATGAGAGGTTCGGCGCCAATTCACTTTTTCCCTGAACAATTTTGATATTCCCTGATTCCCTGATCAATTATTTTTTCCCTGACTTTTCCCGGTGTTCCCGGTTTTCCCTGACCGTGGCCACTATAATAATATATATGTACTCACTCTGTCGTGAATTCTGAAAAGCAGATGCGTCGACGGATCCTTCGCGTCCAGCCTGAGTATCCTCGCGAACTCGTGAAGATCGACAGCATCGCCGAATTTACCCATTTTTCTCTGCAAAAGATCTTCCTCGGTTTTCGCTTTCTGCAGACTGGGAATCGATGAAAAAAAAAGAAGTATTACAACGCTGTTTCGAATTGTTTGAACCTCGGACGATTGATAAAAATTGCAAACTCTCACCCGAGTTTGTAACGAAGCTTGTGAGCCTCGACGATGCCAGAAGCGTGAGGCAGATGCAACGTGTGAGCTTTGCTGATGATTCTGCAGTCGTCGTACGTGTAATCCGAGACTGGAATCTGTAGAGCCCTGCAAAAGCGAGAAAAAAGTTGGCAGCTTGTGAGTCGCAAAGTTCGCGCGTATCTTCGCAAAAGTCTTTAAAACTCACTCAGCCATCAGACGTCGGACGTTGCTGGCGTACAACTTGGGATCTGTTTTCTCCGCTTCGCTGGGTCTGTAAACCGGCAGAAATTCTATTTCGCAGCTGCTGTTCAACTGGGTCAGAGTCAACCACAGCAGTTTGAGCCTGATGGGAGGAAAAAAATCGTGTGACAATTCGTGGTAAAGTTTGCGAAGCGTTTCTGGCGTATAAAAGGCAATTCTTACGCTCCAGGACCCTCCCAGGTCCAGGTGACGGTGTCAAGCTTATTCGGATAACGTATGCACACCGGCTGCACCGGAACACCGGGATAAAAGGCTCCGCACTTGAAGGTGATCAGGCAGGAACGGTTGGTACACGTGCCTTCCGGGAATATCATGACCTGGCATTGAAAATCGAATTAGCGGGCTAAGCTTCTTTGCACAACAGTTATGTAGACCGTGGCAGTAACTTCTCATTAGTTTAAGAAATAATAAATATTACAGTACGTTTAATTTTGCAGGTGTGATTAAATAATAATAACCTGTGGCGATTATAAAATATCTTGTGAACTTTTAATAGCAGCAAAGACAGCGGCTCGTTTTTAACTAAAAAAAATTTGTGAGCAATTGTGAACAAAATGAAAAAGCGCGGTACTACATTACTTTCGTAATGCATTAACCGCATTTCTCCATTTTTCATGACTGCAAAGAATATCTATTCTCGATCAAATGAGAATAAATATTTTTGCAGCCATGAAAAATGTCCACATTACATTATAATTACTCCATGTTACTATTATTAATTATTAATTACAAATCCAATGGTGCCATCAACTTTATTTCTAAAAATTGTAGAGATTTACAACTCTTTTATAGAATCAACTAAGATAATTGAGGCATTAGGCACATCTCTGAATGCTAATTTTTCTTTAAAAAAATATTTATGATTTTTTTTAATTCGGTATAAAGAATCACTGTTAGTGTTAACTAGGATAACACTAACAGCATAATGTCGATTATTACCTGAGGCCAATCCTCTTTCGAAGTCGCTCGTTCGATTATCTCTTTGATCGTGTTCTGCCTCGAATTCGGATCGTCACGCCAGACGTACACCGGTTGCGTGTAGTTTATCAGCTCTGTAATCGAGAATTATAAGCAAACTGTCGTTATTGTCATTGCGAGGGGTGGTAGTTGTAGAAGAGATGAGTTTAAAGGTGAACATCCCGGCTTAACGACTGGCATCTCAACGATTTGCTTGCGATACGTAGAGAAGAGACATTTTAATTAATCGGTAATAAAAACAAAGCTTTCTCTATGAGGAAGCAATAATTTAATAAAATCTCTAATTTAATTTAATGACATGTGCTAAAATTACTAATTTCATTCTCAATGTGTTTGGTTTTATCGCCTAAATAGCAATGAAATAAAAAAAAAATTCATTGCTGTTTAGCAATAAATTTTTGTAAATTATGCTTCAGCTATATTTAGGAAATACACGTAGTCAATATGAAAAATGTACTCCATATGGTGAATGGGAAAGGTAATATTTTCTTTTCGGTCGCAATTTGTTTTCCAAATTTCCGTATCTTGCGATATTGTTGGAGAAACACAGTAGTTCCAGTGGTGAAAACGTACTTCCGATGAATGGATTCAGGCCCGATTCTCTTCTAACGATGATCGATGGGAATCCCGTGACGTAGACGATTCCACCGTCGATGAAAGTCGAGTGGGGCGCTACAACGAGTATCGGCGCTTCCGATCTCGAGGCCTGTTTTCCTCGCACCACAATTTTCATTCCACCCGCCTGATAGGTCAGTCGTCCGAGAAAGCACAACCAGGGCACAATTTTTCTGCAGATTTCAATGACAAAGCTTCGCTGAATTTCGTGTCGTTCGATCGACAATTATTGCCGACTGTCGTTTTTCGTTAAAAAAATAAAAGAAAAATTACAGATTAAACCCGCAACCACTTTTCCCATCCAGTTATCAATAATTCTCCGTGTGTGTGTGAAGCTCCTTTTATATTTGCGTGTCACCATGTTTGTTAGTGACGCCAAAAGGATTATTAGAGTAATTATACCAAATCCCATCCACCATACAAATTATATTTTGTTCTCGTGCGATCCTAGCATTTGCTCGTTGAATATTATGCTACTTTTGGTCACATCTTGTTGTGCCCCTCAAGGAGATTGGAGGCCAAAAACAGGTACAACTTTTACAATTTATATATTTAATATATAAATTTACAGCAGTGGTATTAAAAATAATTAAATTAAATTATTGGAGGTCGAAAACCAATAAAACCCACCCATAGTCCAGCAGAGAAACACATAGACAGACAAACACATAAAACACTTTCCAACACATATTCGATAAGCATGAGTAAAAATGGAGTGAACAAAAAAACACAAGAAAAATAATGTGGTGCCTCTTCGGAATTCCCTCTTAATCAGTTAAAACCTCATGAAAAAAATACTCTTTTTTTTTGCTAAAAAATGTATCACTGTTTCGTATAGTATGAACCCCTCCAACCTCCTTAAGCACTGGATTACAACTTTGATTGGGACCAGTTTTCATAATTCGGCAAATGTTTCAGAGGTCGCCCGTATTATTGAGGAACCTGTCGAAGTAAATCAAGTACGAAGAGTGGAACGTACTTCCGAAGAATGGAATGCGTCCGACCTCAGCCTTGGCAACGATACTAGGACCGCCGAGGCAGACGACCGGAAGCGCGTCGAAGAAGCTGGAGTGCGGGGCCAGGGCCAACACAGGCGCGTCCTTCGTCGTCGCCTTTTGGCCCTTAATCTTCAGATGATGAAATCCACCGCAGATGAACATTGCTCGCATCACCCAGCACACCAAAACCCGCATGTCCCTGTTTTTATTAGTCAACCCCGTCATTTTAATATTCACGTACGGACGTCCCAAGCTTCGTTAGGTAGAGGTCCCGATTTGCATTCAGGGAACAAAATTGTTTGAAATTAAATCTTTGGTAAACCAGATACAACTTTATATTTTTTAATAATTTACTGGTACATAGACTGCTATATTAAATTTGACAGGCCAATGATATGTAAAATCATACTATTTTTTTACTGAATCCTATTAAAATTAGGAAATTTAATATGAATGTTAAGAAATTGAGTGTGAAGATTTGGAATATTACTACATTTAATTACACATTGATTTTACTATATTTCCATTTGGAATTTTACTATTAAATTTGATATATTTTTATATTATAACTACATTATAATATGTAATATATAGTAAATATATTATATTTATATGTTATATAAATATATTATATTATATAAATTTGCAAACTTTTTTCACAGTGCGTGTTCAGTGGGACGTCTACCTCACAGTCGAATATCTTGTGATCAAAGCGATAGTGAAATGGCACGTGAAGAATCTCTTGAATTACGAGAGCTTCGACTGACATTACATATATTTACAGTGCAACATACAATTTTAAGCATGCGTAGCAGCTCGATGTGGCAAAAATAAACGTGTGAAATTGTCCAATGACATTGGTAACAATCGACCCCTGGTGAAGAAGTGTAGAGTCCTGAATTATTCATAATCTCAAATACTCGAAGGTAGTCAAGGCCTCGGCGGTCACGACCACGAAAAATTATGAACAAGCCGCACGGTCTCGGGTCTCTAGGTCCGTGAATTATTGCTCGAGGACGATCAACGACAGAGGATTAAAATTCTAACTCGAATGTGTCACAACATTTTTCCCTTTGTCAAAAACTCTTACGTTTTTATTAATTCAATACAAAATGTCGTTAAATACCAGCGCAAAGTTTTATTAAACCACGAATTTATTTTAGTGCTCGACGAATAATCTCGTTACGAATCATTTTTAGCGTGCAAGATATTAGAGAGGAATAATTAGCAGCCGGTAATATAGGAACGGAGAGAATATAAATGAATGGAGTGAATGAGCAGTGAGGGTGAAAATAGCTCAGCCTCGCACGCGTATAATCGAAAGTGACGATCGATATTCCATTGTCGTAGGCCTTGGTGAGGTGACAGGTGTACGAATGGATGACACTAGCTGTTCTGACTACTAATGACGAATTTTTCAGAACGTGGCGAGACACCATATCGTCAATATATCGAACATGCATTTATTTCAGCATCCACGTTCCAAGCGTTATCAGTGAGTGATGACAAAAAATCTCCTATACACTGAGAGAAAAATCAAGTATTGGCAACTATAAAGTGACAACCAAAAAGTGGCAATTATTTTTTATAGTTACAGCAACTATTTTTCTAGTTATGGTAACTATGACGCAGTTACCATAACTATTAATGAATTACCGTGAACTGTAAAAATAACAGTTGTCACTTTATAGTTACCAGAACTTATACGATTTCTCTGAGTGTAGCTTACTGTCATTCGCTAATAATCGGTGATACAACATTCGCAGTCAAAATATCGCGAATTTTTTTTTTTTTACTTTAAGAACAATCAGTAAACAGTAGTAAAACAGAGTATAAAGTGCACAAAGCAATAAACGGAGCGAGCAAAAATATCGAATGACGAGAAAAACATGCAACGAGACGTAAAGCGAATAAAAATTCCAGAGCGGTCGAGTTTAAAATTCGACGTTAAAATGTTGCAGTTTACTTTCTCTTTTCCTTTCTCCCTCGTTTGTTGCCCAATTTTGCGCGAAAAAAGCGTGAAAATAACGCAGTCGAAGAAACGCCTAATAGCCGCGAGCTGGGAAATGGAAGTTATAGCAAAATAAACAGCGCTCGCGATAGTCAGAAAGATTTTTGCATTTAACTTCCAGTAATCGATGTTGGGCAAGCGCGGATCCCGTAGCATCGGTAATTTACTTTCTCCTCTCTCGATGCCCCGACGCATCCACTCTCTCCGCAAACCTGCGTACGCGTTCGGCTTTATTGCGCCTACAGCGCCGGCCAAGTAGTAAAGGACCGTATGAGGGCAGACGGACGCCAAACGATCATTGAAGCGAAGTTCGATTCTTGACCGCGGTCAGAAAACTGACTACAGTCTGGTTAAAATCGGCCTGTACATCGATTGTTTAATATCAATTGCACTTTTAACGTACTTTTCATGATTTACTTTTACGCATAAAGTGTAATTTTTTTTAAGCGCTGATGTAACGACAAGACTGTTTTTCACTGTTTCGTTTGAAAAAAAAAAAAATAAAAAAAAAATAAAATAAAAAAAAAAAAGACCGTCATTTTATGTTTACAAAAAACAAAAATCTTGATGACAAAGTGGTTATTTTATCATAATTTCATAGCCACTTCATGGCGACGAAAAATTACGATCATTCTGAATCATGATGTTGAAGTTTGCATCGTTGGAATGCAACGAAATTCAGAAGAAAACAAATTTAATTAACCCAAATAATAAAATTGGGTATAAAAACTCATCGTAGCAATTAGTTGCTATGATTTTTCAGCTGCTAAGACTTTTCTAATTCTAATTAACCCAAATAGTGAAATTAGATTTTTTATTTTTTTTTATTTCGTTAAATTCCAACGATGCAGACTTCAACATCATTCTGAATCGCTACAAATGACGGGTTATGACTAAAAAAAAAAAAAAAAAAAAACGATGACCCCGTAGAAAAAAGCAGTAAAGCCTGATTAACTTTCGCGAAACGTACCTTCAATTGACCCGGTTTTTGGGTCCTCGAGCAAAAAAGAAATAGAAAAAAAGTGGCGTGTACTAAGTGTCGACGGAGAAGCGGTAACGAGTGGCGCATGAAAAACGTCGAGAGAGGAATAGAGGCTAAGTGAGAAGTGAATTTTTCCTCTTTCATCTGCATGCAGGTGCAATTTTCGTTCGCTGCGTATGAGCAATGAGCGAACGCTCATTAATTCTCCGTCATTGTGAATAATAACGATAATAAACCAGTTAAGTTTGTGAAGGTAATTTGAATCCTGACGTGCACAGATGTCGGGCAATTCCAATGGGAAACGGGAAGCGAGAAAGTATTATTAATAGTATTCGTGCTATTATTGTTATACGCTCGTTTATGGTCGCGCTTACCGTCTCCATCCTGTGAGCGGTGCACGACGTAAATCCTCCTCGGACAATCCGTGAAGCCCCAAGCAGGCCAGTAGCCACGCCATTATCACCAGAGCTGTGATTGCCGCCAATCGGAATGGCAGAAGCGCCACCGTCAAAAATGCTGTCTGTAATCAGAAATGTTTTATCCATCTTTAATTGAGAAATCTTCGACCCAGTGTCATCATTATACACCCAGTTGCAAATTTATTGGAATACGAATTATTTTGTAAAACTTTACCAAACCTTTTTTTCCAAAATAATATCAAGGTTTAACAATTAAAAAAATTATTTTTCTCGAATACGAATTTATTTAAAAAAAAAGAAAAACAGGTTCAGGCAACAATATTTGAAAACCAATTTATTAATTTATTATTTTAACTAATAAATTATATTATTATGTTATTCTATTATTATTCTATTATTATTTTTATTATTTTTTAAATATTTTAACCAATTTATTATTTTTTGCACTATTGCTCGCGTTTTGTCTCTCATAATGAATCACTTAAACTTTAATGCGATGAAACTTTTGGTTGTCAATGTCAACGTGATACATATTTTTAACGCTTGTCTCCTTGGAAACAAAATCGTATCTGTGTATCTTAAAAAGCGAGTATAATATTATATGAACAGGTCTTAAAAATTCCAACACATGAATTTTTTTTTTTTTCTAAAAAAATTTCTAAAAATAATCAGTGAATTCCCTTCACTGTCAAATGCTCCAGGGGACTTGGCCCCGATAGCGCATAATAAATATCGCCTTCCACCTATGCAGTAAAACGATCGGAACGTCAGGTATCACAAGGAAGTCTCATTCGGCGGGTCGTAAATTACGCATTGTTATTGACTCGTAACTATCTTGAAGCCGCTGAACCACATACCGACAGACAGGCTGTGTATTCATAAAAGCCGCAACATAATAACCCGATGACTCGGTGCTGTTTCTAATAAATTGCCGAGCGGTTCGTCGCGTGCGAGCGCGAAATTCGGTCTCTCTGCAGTGTCACTGACACCCTTTTCGTGACCGACAATGCGGCAGAGATGCAGAAGAAGAGGACGAAGAACCGGCGTAAGTCCCAAGGGGGACAGAGAGAGAGACGAGGAGCGAGAGCGGCGCCGTCGAACAAATTCTCGATCCGCCGGCGGGGAAAGAGACGCCAATGCGTAGCGAGGCTATAGGCGGAAAGAGAAGAGAACGAGCCGCCGGCTGGCAAGCAGGTACCGTTCGCTCGTTCCGTTATTCTCTCTCACCTGTTCGCGCGCAGCATCGATTCAGCTATACCCGGCTAGCGTCCGGCAGAAGCGGCGCAACCGAGGCGCAAGCGCCTCCTTCGCCACGTGTGTGTTCCCCGTCGGCACGGGAACACATTCTGTCTGTGAAACGTGTGTACTAGAAAACGCGTACGTGAGCCGGAGCCGGGTAGTCTTTTACGTTATATAGTATTATTTTTTTTTTTATTTCTGTGTTCCATCGTATACCCTTGCGGGTTTTTACGTAACCCATCCCTTTCAACCCGTCCCTATCACTCCCTTACCCGCACTTCGCTAAGCTACCTAACTTTCAATGCGTCCGCAGCCGACTTAGCTACCCTGTGCCGCATTTGCCGAGGGCACGGGGAAACTGCGGAAAACCCGTGCCGGTACAGACGGCATTATATATTTCCGATTCTCCGGTGTACACACGAAAGAAACACACAATGTTACTTAAGTGCAGACACCAGAGTCTCCGAAAAAATGCCTCCCGCTCACTGTTTTGATGCGCCAGTCGATGCACGGCTAAGCGGTCACCCAACCAAGTTATGGCCGCAAACAATGCTGCTTAACTCGTGGGACCGCCGAAGCCGCACACCGACCGCACACCTATCAGTGTCGGTACGATATATAGTATTTTTTATGTGTTTTAAATGCGGGATTTAAGTAATCAGATACTTTTCTGATATTTTAAATACTTTTAAGTACGAAATACAAAATACTTTTGGAGAACATTTCCGGGAACATTTTTTGAGAACATACTTTTTGAGAATGATCATATGACTGACTGAAGCCGAAGTGTTTGGGAGAGATTAACAGTACATAATGTTTTCAATATATTTTTCTCTTTGGGCTGAAGGCGTTTCATTACTGATCAGTTTTCTTTATGTGTCTAACTTTTTTAAAATATTTAAAACGATAATGAGCGTCCTGATAATGGAAAACAGATATTCTTACCATTTTTGAAAATGTCTAACTTTTGTAACGTCCAAGCACTTGGCTATCTCATGAAAACAAAGATACTCAAAATTCGGCGTTTACTTACCGATTTCTAGGCAATTAGTTTTGCCATAAAATGCGGCCTGAAATTTCATAATTAATTCTGAATAAATGTTTTTCTTGTTAGCCATGAAAGGACGCACATTTTAATTTTTTTTATGATTTCGATACGATTAATCGCTTCCGAGATATTATTTTAGTTGAAAATGAAAAATCGGCATATACGGCCAAACTTTTTTATTCTTTGTTTTTCAAATTTGGTGCATCTATTGATACCACTGAACTCGATTTTTAGTAACAGGTTGAGAATTTTTATTTTTTATGGTCGAAATTCATGTGGAATGTCTCATATACGTTTTCGTGCCACGTAAAAGTGACGAAATTGGTACGGGGCATCAGAAAAATCTAGAAAGCCATCAAATGTACGTGTAGTGTGGGGATAGCTATAGACATGAACTTTCTATCTCAGTCTCGAATTTGAAGAACACTCGAGACTCGAGCTTGGCGGGATTAGAGCGTCCCGACAAAGTACACCTTTTGTCAGCAATAAAAAGCCCTTAAGCCTCTCCAACCGCACGACCGGAAGAGCTTATAACAGTTCAAAGCCGAGGCTTGAATATATGAATTTTATTTTATAAGCTCGGGTGACTCGATGTGTGATAAACTTCGTGTTTAATGCGCAGACAGCATCGCGGATACACGTATTACAAGCCACCCCTTAAGGCTACGTCGTTCATTGAGATCCGGAAAAGGGTTTGCAACGATTTTCGAATAATTGATTTTGATGATAATATCGAAAAATTATCAGTGCCCTTTATATTCGCTGTGCGGATTGACTTCGATTGGTTTGACTTGCGATTCTTTAATGAATTTTCATGAACTTTCTTACGGGTGCAGTGTTTTTTTTATTTTTATTTTAAGAAAGTAGTTTTTAAGTTACAACATTATTTGTCACATTAAATCAATATAAACAAATAAAAATTGAAATATCACGTCAATCATTTTTAAACAGCTCAATCAGGCTGTGATAAAAAAAAAGAAGGTGACAAAACGAAAACGAAAAGTAGAGGTTCGCATTACTATTTGTTTATCGGTCAACTGCTATAAGATTCATTAAACTTTTTTTTTTCATCTAAAAAAGGATGAATATTATATTAATCATTTTCTAAACAGCTTAATCAGACTGTAACAAAAAACAAGGTGACAGAACAAAAACAAAAAGTAGAGGTTTATGTTACGAGATGTTTATTGGTCAACTACTATAAGATTTTTTACAAATCCAGTCGAGGAGTAAAAAAATAAAATCGATCGGACGTTGCGTGGACATCAGAGATTTGTATTGACCGACAAGTACGGAGCGCTCCAGACTGGTTGGATTGAGGTTGTGATTGTCTTTCTCTCTCTACACTCTTACCCGGCTGGAGAGCAATGCTCGGAATACTGCTGTGCCGGGTCTACCGCGGCAAACGCGGACCGCGTGTTCCCGTTCACCTTCGATGAACGAGGAGAGGCGAGGAGCATCGATGAATTCATTCGTGAAAGTCGAACGGGTTCGAGTTTGTTCTCTTCTCGCTCGGGATCATCGATCCTTCAGTCGGTTCCTCACCGGGTCGCCGTAAGCGGCGACAGTCGACCTGTTCGCGGTGAAAAACGGTACGCGGACCAGTTCCGACGCTACATTAGTTCAGATTTCAGGCCATTCACCTTACGAGTGGCATTGAAAGGAATTCGATCAAATTGCAGGAAATAATTACGAACGCACAACCAGACAAATTATTTGCCTTCTTTCCGTAAATGTCGATTGAATTTGTTAATTCGCAAAATGTGATGTAATTCAATTGCATCGAATGAAATATCGAACGATAAACTTAGATGATGTCGAAGTTTGCATCGTTGGAATGCAATGAAATTCAGAAAAGAAATTAATTCTTATTAACCTAAATGATGAAAGTAGATATAAAAAGTCATTATACCAACTAATTGCAATGATGACTATTTATACTTAATTTCATCACTTGGGTTAATTAGAAAGAATTCTTCTTTTCTCAACTTCGTTGCATTCCAACGATGCAAACTTCAATATAATGAACTTTGAGGCAAATCTTTTCGAGACGTCGATTTCGTAATATTCCATTTAATTGAATGACAACAATAAGGATCAGTAGGGGACAAATACTAAATTAAAAAAAAATTTAAACAATGCTTAATTTTTTTAAACGAATGTTGAAAAAAAAAAATTAAATCACATTATCAATTTTATGAAATCACTGCACAGTCACATTCAATTTCATTGAATTGAAATAACGAGGATTACCAGGAACTAATCCCAAGCTCACAACCAAACAAATTACTCGTTCAATTAAAAAAAAAACCTTTCTATCGATTAAAATGAAATATATCTCGGTCGCACGTGTGGACGATGAACAGAAGTAATGAGAATGGAACATGCAACGTCCACTCTTCGCACGGTTTTACGTGTCTACGGCCGTAGTCCTTACGGCCATCCGAAAGATAGTAAAAATAGATACGGAAATAATGGCCGGCCGGCGTTGTGTGCCCTGCAATTAAGCCACGTGTGAATTCCTCTCCCGGGAGGCGTGAGGAGAAATTAGGTCAAGGAGCGACACACCGGCTCGCGAAGGAACAAAGCGGAAGCCGAACAATTTTCGCGCGCGTTTGTCATACCCAGGCGAAACAACGAAACGGACGGCTGATCGACGGGAGAATCGGGACAAACGGCCTCCTTGAGGCCGTCGATATTTCGTCCAAGGAATCATTAATCTAACGGCCTCTCTTAAGTAGCTCGAGGCATCGGCCTTCACCGAGAAAAAATCTTCTAATCGAACCCGAGTTAGATCCGAACCGTCGGCCGACCACGCACGCTCGTGTTTTGCCGGACGCTTTCACTGCGGCAACATAACCGCGCGCGAGCCTACGTGAATTTTAGCGTCTAACATCGGTGATTTTACACGACCGAAAAAAAACAAACTCTGTCGCGGGTCGTAAACGTCATTTCGCGGTTTTTTCTTTCAACCAAATTGTTCGAACGCACTTTCGATTATTTCGTGCGGGAAGCCGACGTCGTGGTGCCGCTTCCTGTTTACTAAAACGAGGTCGAGTCTATATCTGTCTGTGTTAGAATTTTTATTGCATGCCACGCGAGTATATCAAATGCGAATTTTTATAATAAGATAACTTTTTTTCCTGGAAGAAATGTCGTAGTAATAATAATAATTATTATTATAGTTATAATTATAATTATTAATTATTATTGTTATTAAATATTAAATATAATTATAAATAATAATAATAATAAGAAGAACTGTAGGGATTTGAAAAAAAAAGGTAATAATTTGTTTTCTTTTTCAAGTACGTTAAAAGTAATTTAGTAACATCGTTTCCTTGATAGGTGACGTGAATTATAAGGAATGATTTTACTCCATAGCTACCAATTTGACGATTCATCAAAGTTGCAGCTTCCAGACGCCTTTTCAGTACCGTAAAAACTCCGTAACGTCTCAAATCATTGAGGAATTCATGCCAAGCCCACACCGAAGGAACGGTGCATGGGTTTATCCTTATGTGACAGAATTGGGCCAGACCCGTCGCGCGTTCTCGAGATACAACCGTTTGATTTTTTTTAGACGCAACGCTAAGAAAAATCTTCCACCAGAGATACTGGGAATTTTTATTTCAAATATTCTAAGGAATCAGGCAGAAAAAGCTGTTTTTTCGAACGAAAGAAGAAAATTCAGGTTCGATCGATAAAAAAAAATAACCTCGATTTTAGTGAGGTGACGAAATTTTGAAAAAAGTGCAAAAACGCTGTAAATTATAACAAAACATTCAATACTTTATTTCGATGTATTTTTGCCTGTATGCAACGAATTCGTAATTACTGTTTTTTTCTAAACGCGATGGTGTTCACGAAAAACTCGTAAAATAACTTGATCGTTTTCGATTTTTTCGGACTAACAGTAAAATAAAATTAAGAAAAATAAAAAGCGAATAAAAAATAAAAATAATAAAACCAACAGTTAAATGTCATGGATTATCATTACAGCATTTCATTTTGATATTTTCCAACCAACTTCAGCCCCCCAAAAGGTTTAATGCCCACGTCAAAACTCATCGACCGAGGAACCATAGCAACGAACACCACCGACATTTCGCGTATATGCGAGGAAAAAGCATCGCAAGCGCGTCAAACATACCGTCGGATCGTCCGGTTGTTCGTCACGCGCTAGTTTTTACATGGAAAGTTTTCACTCGGTTCAACGTAACTGTAAAGCGTCGAGTCGACGCCGAGGGACTCGGCGCTAACTCGGCTCTGTTTACAGTGTTGCGAATCTCTCGCGCGCTGCACTTGAAGTCCCTCGGCGCGCGTCGAATGTTATAACGCGAGGGTCGGGGACAACGCAGTTCGACTGCCGATTCGCCGGCCTGTAATGTCAACACGAGGAATGCGCGCGGCGTAACAGCCGGAAACTTTCGCGCGAATTCCCGAAGGGGAGAAAATTTTCAGCGGACCGGCCGTGCATGAAGAGTCTTAAGGTAGTCCACCAATATTCATTTCGCATAAATTCGAGGAACATGACAGAGAATTGCAAACACTTTTCGGTGGTATAAAAATCTGAAAAAATTCATGCACATTATATTTACTGAAAAGATTAATTTTGCATCATAATAATTCGAAAATGTTATTAACAAATTGATGAAAACGAAAATTGTTTAACAAATATTTCGATGACCCAAGTTTTTTTTGTCATGAAAATGATTCCTTCGTTGTTCCGAATACGTATGAATTTTTTCAGATTTTAGAGTTCACATCGAATTTTCACATATTTTCGCTGTAAAAAACGCACAAAATTCAATGTGAACTCTAAAATCTGAAAAAATTCATACGTATTCAGAAAATCGAAGGAATCATTTTCATGGAAAAAAAACTTGGGTCATCGAAATATTTGTTAAACTATATTTTTTTTCATCAAATTGTTAATAACATTTTCGAATTATTATTATGCAAAATTAATCTTCTCAGTAAATATAATGTGCATGAATTTTTTCAGATTTTTATACCACCGAGAAGTGTTTGCAATTCTCTCTCGTATTCCTCGAATTTATGCGAAATAAATATTGGTCGCAAGGACTACCTTAAGGCCCAACGAGCAGTGGGAATGCGCGATCGCAAACCGCTTTGCCATTAGGTCACACAACCATCATACGTACTTTCTACACGAGCGGCAAAGCGGTCGTTGCACACGCGTCGATCTTTTCAGCGTGTTTCGCTATACACACGTCCGGTGATGTATAATAATAATGTGGCGAGAGTTCGCCACGCGCTCGCAGCCAAATCCACTTTCGTAATGACAAAGCCCGATACACACACGGCGCACTTAGAGCGACGCGGCGACGACGACTGTAAACCCTAAAACTCATTTGCCATTCGACTGTGGCTGTTCGGACGACAACGTCGGGCTTCGGAAATCAATTTGCCATTGTTGTTTCTTTTTTTTTTTTCGCAGACTCGTAACTTCCTCGAGGAGCTTTCGTCATCGTCGTTGTATGCTTTCGTTCGTTAAACGGATTTATCCGACGTGTGCGCGGCGTTGCAGGCAAAGGTGGGAGAATGAGCTGTGCACAAAAAGAACGATAAAACGTGGCATTCAACGGAGTCACGTTCGGATTTGTACGCAGAAAAGAGAAAACATGAAAAAATTTAGATGGAAATAAGCAGTGGATTGTAACATTTTAAGTACGGTAAAAAAAGAATGTTCTATCAATATTTTATATTATTATTATTATTATTATTATTATTATTATTATTATTATTATTATTTCGTATAAAGTAGCAGATCTCTGATGTATCTATGAACCCCAACCGTTCTAGTGTTTTCAGGAGGAAAGACGTTAGACTGATAAGTCTGAAAATATGCTGTGGATAATAACATTCTTTAAGAACGTAAAAAAAAAAATGTTCTATGAATATTTAGTACTATGTTGTTATTGTTGTTGTTATTATTATTATTATTATTATTGTCATATAAAATAATAGCTTGTTATGCGCGAATAACAGGTTACACAATTGCTACTTAATTATTCGAGTGAAAATGCATTTTGAATAAATTGATATGCGCCTGCATTTTCAAAGACCTTGCGTCGCGTTCCATCCCTTTCGCGTTACGTAATCAATGTCATGTGCCGCGATCCATAGCCTCGCGGGCAGCGTGCGCAGACCCATAGCCACCGAGCGACTAGTTCGCCTCGCTTCAAAGCCTGCGGATGACTTTTTTATTTTTTTTTCGACAGTTTCTTCTCGTACCCGTGGTTGCCATAGGTCCGACTGGTTTGCGTCCGTGAAATTGCATAACGGCGTCGCGCAAACGAGATCCCGCTACACGTTAGCGGGATAAAAATCTCTCAAGAACGACTTGAAGCACGATTTTTTTTGTCATTCGAGGTAATCGCGCGAAATTTATAAACTCAAAATATCGTTCAAGGTGAACAGGCTCTTTGAAAATTCGAAAAATGTACAACGTATAGTTAAAAATAAAAAATAAAAAAATAATAATAATAATAATTGTAGCAATAATAATGACGTGACACGAATTTCTCGTACAGCCTCGATAAGAACGCAACGTCAACGAATTTACACCGGAAGTCCGCGATACCTTAAAAAGCATCGACGCACAGAGCCGATTGCAATATCGACGGAAGTTGCAGTGGGAAATCGCACGCAGTGCGAGACCCAAGATTGACACACGAGCCTGCAGATGTTGCATTGCCAAACGATTAGTCATCGTTAGATTGCATTAGCGCTTCATTAGTACTGTGTCCAAATGAAATTCTGGTCTCACCGGTGCACGATAGTAATGCTAGCAATAAAAACGAAAGTAATGGCAATACTCGCAATTACAATCGCGCTCTTAATGATGTATTGTTAAGGTACAAGTAGTAACTTTAACTTTTTACGCAAGCTGAACGTACATTAAATACAATCACAACGGTTAAAATTAAAACGAATTTTTCTTTTTTTATAAATATCTAAAATTGCTTCGTTTCTTAAAAATAAATATAAAAAATTTCTTAGTTTTTTTTTAATCAATATAAAAAATTGCTCCAAATTTAAAAAAATAAATATCAAAAACTGCTTCACGTTAAAAAAAATAGCAAAAATGACTTCAAGTAGCTTTCATAAGTAAAAAAATAAAAATAAACTAGTGACGCAAAAACAAAATCTAAAAAAACACTCGTAAAAATGAGTCCGAGCTATGAGCTACACGAGCGAATTGAATAACCGTGGCGACGTCAAGCGAACACAGCGGCACACGTACACCTTCAAAGACTGGGTGAGTGAGGAGGGACTCGCGAGCGTTCGACGTTTCTCGTCCCACATTTTTGTCCCACATTCAAGGAGCCGCCGCCGCGAACGTGTGGATGATCCCGTGCTCGTTTCCTTAACTCACTCGTTTGCTCCTGACTTTGCATGGGGGTCAAGTCAACAGGGACGTCACACGAGGACGGAAATTCGGGTGTACAACTTCCTCGTTAGCACTGCGCAAAGCAAATGTTATAACGCCTTTTTTCGCTCACAGTGTGGAAGGCTCTTTGAGCCTTGTTTACTTGGGCTGATTTTTTATTACCTTGTTAAGATTTTTTATTAACAAATTAATTTAAAAAAAAACTTTTGTAAGTATGAAATAACAGTTTAATTGAAAAACTTTTATTCGTTCGAATTAACATTTTTATTTGAAAACTTTTATTCGTTTCAATTAATAGTTTAATTAAAAAACTTGAAAATTGACTTAATCAAAGTTAAGACGATTCTCGCAAAAAATGAATTTGAAAATTCACTAACTTGATAATTAATTAACTTAATTTATTAACTTGAAAATTGGCTTAATCAAAGTTAAGACGATTCTCGCAAAAACTGAATTTTCGCGAAGACGGTTAACGAAAAAACGGAAACGAAGAAATGAATAGAGCGTCGCCCCCTCGTTTGTTTCGCCGTTTACGTTCGAGCTCGCGACGAACATAACGTTACGCGCAAACGATAACGTCGCCTAATAATGTCGGTCATAAGTCGCGCGTCGAGCGAACGTCGGAAATAAGGCCTCGATTTTCCGACGAGTTCGCCTCGAAAATATTTCCAGTTTGCTTTTTCCACCGTTACCCGATTATCGCATTCCATCGTGCATGAAAAATCGTATGTGGTCACTCGGTATATACAACGCGGGCCGGTATCGTATACAGAGTGCGGGGAGTGAGGCGAAGCGTGCGCTGCACCGCCGAGAACGGGATGCTCGAAACAGCAAAAACTGATGGAAAGAACTCGGTTCGCGAATCGATTTACCGCAGCTCTCCCTCTTTCTCTCTCTCCGTCACTGTCCCCCTTTCTCTCCGTCTATATACACCGTCGATTGAGCATCGATTCGGTTATCCGCATTGACGCTTCGTCGCTCCCGCGAAAACCCTGAAAATATCAAAGACATCCCGTGCAGAAAATCTATTGCGGTATCCCAATGTACGATCCGATTCCGATCAGGACTTGATCTGGTTTCCCCAAATTCGGACACCCTGTAAGAATCCAGGAAGATCCCTATGTGGATTTCCCAAAACGGAATTCCTGTCAGGAATCCAGACGGATGCAGACTTGGGATAAAAAAAAAACGCGTGCAGAAAATCTATTGCAGAGTCCCAATGTAAGATCCAGTTCTGATCGGGATTCCATTCGGACTCCCAAAATCCGGACTCCTTGTAAGAATCCAGAGAGATCCCGAATTAGGTTCTCTAAAAACGGGTTTTCTCGCAGGTATCCAGATGGATACAGATTTGGAAATCAAAATATGCAACTCAAAGTGGTGAAGCGACGCTACCCAGGTAGAAATTTGTCGGGGAGTCCCAGTTTGAGACTGGATCCTGGTCGGGATTGGCTCGGGTCTTCCCAAATGGGTTATCCGACTTGGGATCGGAATGGATTCCAAATAGATTTCCGTTTTGGCATTGGATGACAGTTTTCATCGATCGGGTTTTGCTAGGGTTACCCTAACAGGGACGTCCTATTTGGAATCGGAATGGATTCCCGATCGGGTCCCAGTTTTGAACGGCGAGCAGTATTACAGTACATCGGGATTTGTTAGGGATACCCTAAGAAGGGTCCTACTTGGATTCTGAATAGATCCTGGATAGTCTTCCCCCTACTAAACTTAAAATAATTCCGGCTTAGATCTGTCATGTGACCCCGGCCAGCCTGGGGCCTGGAGATCTTGTAGAGGGACTTACCAAAATTCTACCCCAAGTCCCTTGGGGGACTTAGAAAAATTTAGCTCCACAAATCACCTTCATGTTCAAATGAAAATGTTTTGTTAATTTTTCTGAAGACATATATGAGTTTTCTCAGCATTTATTTTCAGAAGAGCAATTATTGAAAATTGCTTTTTTAAATTCTGAATTTTTAAAAAATATGTGGAAAGTCACTAACTTTGGGTGTTTGTCATAAAACGACCCATTCACCCAAGAAGTGTCCGGATGATTAATCAAGCTGATTTGCAAATACAGTTAAAAAATTTTAAAAAGTAATTTTCTAAAATTACACTTCTGAAAAAAAATATTCTGAGTAAATCATATGTATTCAGAAAATGTGACAAATTACTTTATATGAAAAAAACTTCACGTTAAGTATAAATTAGAAGCTAATTTTATTCAAGGTCAGAATAGCCGTGGTGGCTAAGGTGCAGCGATGAAGCTGTCAATCCGCGGGGTCGTGGGTTCAAATCCCGCAGAGTGCAAAATTTGTCTCTGTTTTTCATGATTCTATCATTACGGTAACATCATGGAGATAATGGAGGAAATGAAAATCAATGCTATTAAATTATTGCAGAATATAATATATTTTTGGAGGTTTTTGAACTTTTATCTGGTCGGGATCCGATCGGATCCATGTTGGGATCCAGTTGGAAAATCCGAACGGAATCCAATGACCTAGCGTTACATCTCAAGCTGGAATCCGATCGAATGGCCGACTGGAACCCAACCATAAGATGGGAGTTCCAGGCAGGATCCAATTGGATCCCTGTCGAAATTTCTGCATGGGTAGTGTCGATAAATTGAGGATAACTTTCGAAGCAAATTGTGTTACGGCTGCGCGATTCTGTTACCCGGACGAAGTACGATGGTAAATCATCATCATGGTATGGCTATCATATGTATTTTGTGCCGTTTTATTACTCTTCTCGATCCCCATAAAAATCGAGCAGGGATCGCTTCGGATCTACTTCTGGATCCAGTCGAGTATCCCCCTAAAACCGCTTGGGATCGCTTCGGATCCACTTCTGGATCCAGTCGGGTATCCCGATAAAACCGCTTGGGATCACTTCGGGTCCACTTATTCTGGATCCAGTCGGGTATTCCAATAAAACCACTTCGTATCGCTTAGGATCCACTTCTGGATCCTTTCGGGGATCCCGATAAAACCGCTTGGGATCACTTCGGATCCACTTATTCTGGATCCAGACGGGTATGCCGATAAAACCGCTTCGTATCGCTTCGAATCCACTTATTGTGGATCCAGTCGGGTATTCCGATAAAACCGCTTGGGATCGCTTCGGATCCACTTATTCTGGATCTAGTCGGGTATCCCCATAAAACCGCTTGGGATAGCTTCGGATCTACTTATTCTGGATCTAGTCGGGTATCCCCATAAAAACCGCTTGGGATCGCCTCGGATCTACTTATTCTGGATTCAGTCAGGTATCCCCATAAAACCGCTTGAGATCGCTTCGGATCCATTTCTGGATCCAGTCGAGAATCCCGATAAAACCGTTTGGTATCGTTTCGGATCCACTTCCGGATTCATTCATGTATCCCGATCGGAATTCAATTTGCTAGTATTAAATTTCACTTTGGGAAACCATACAGACATCATAGCCTGGATCCGGACCTAAGCGTACAGGGAATTCAGCGAGTAACCAGCTGCGGATCCCAGTGAAAATTTCTGCACAGGTACGGCGCGCAGATCGCGTCGGGCTCGACATGCAAAATACGCGTTGCATTGACGAATTTCTCTCGAGACTGCGCGAGCGTTTATGGGCACGTGGCAAGTGACATCGATTGACGAGTCTCGCCGGCGCGAAGATGTCGTACGTGCGCGGCTTACAGTCACTCTGCACCCTGTGTCGTGGTGCAGCACGTTGGGTGTGCATAAGACACTCGCGTTGCTCTGCCACTACGACGCGATATGCTCGGCACACCTGAGTGTGAATTTCGCGTATGCTATTTAAGGATCTCGACGCCTTGAGCTTGACAAGTGGCGCACGCGCCGGATCACAACGCATGCTGCGATACTAATATAGAAGCTCGCTGTCTCCTCTTTGTTTCGCTGTCAAACGCTGTTATGCTTTTCTTCGAGTTTCACTCGAATCAAAAGTTATGACCGTGAGATATTTTTGTAATTCGCATATATGACTCTTTGAGCAGAGGAACAATGGGCAACGAGAATAGACGAGTGGACTGGATGGTCGGGATCCGTCCTTGGAATTAGTGGAGAGACTGAGGAGTGAAGCCCTGGTTCAAATGTGTGAATATGCACTCAGTATGCATTTGAAAATATCACCATTCATGCAGGACTGGAGCGGGAATAAAAAAATAAGGGAAAACGAAAAAAGAAAGATCAGTGGTAAGGTGATGGTTTTAATGACCCGACGCGTCCCGATCTTCGGTCTGCAGTAAAAACATTTGATTGTATTATGAATATTTTCATTGAACAACAAAAAAAGCCTTTATTCTCATCTATGTTTATTAATAGATATATTGGTAAAAAGTTTGTATGCTATTATTCGAATATGTAATAATTTAATTTATGACTGACATAGTTGCACGAGCGACGGTTATGCAAAAAATGCGCATCTTCTTATGATTGTTCTTGCTGATTGTTGAATACATTAAATGACAAAGAACAGATTTTTGTTGTTGTAAAAACGTATAACCCCAACATCAAGATGATCGCGTCGAGAGTCCGAAACATACGTTAGTATTGCTTTAATTATTACTTTTAATAGATGTGCATGTAAATAAGAAGAGAGCAAACATGTACTAACGATCAGAGATTTAAATCCTCATTAGTTTAAGAAATGAATGTTACAGTATAATTTGTTTTGTAGATATGATTTCATAATAATAACCTGTGGCGGTTATAAAATAATGTGTGAACTTTTGAATAGCTGCATAGATACCTCATTTTCAATGAAAAATTGACAGCAATTGCGGGATAAATGGCAGAATAATGGAAGAGTCCTCCTTTACTTTCGTAGTGAGTTAAACGCACTTCTCCTTTTTTCAGCAAAATTGCCATGACATTTTATTGAGAATAAATATTCTTTGCAGCCATTAAAACATGTACTCATTATATTATAATTACTCCATGTCACTATTAATAATTGCTATTATCTTGTATAACAAATTTCATACCAATTTTTTATCATTTGATTTTATTTGGACGTTTTGCGCTGCTGCGCACTTGTTTTACTTTCATTTATTTATCATCATAGCAACGCCTGAGATTCAAATATGTTGCTTGATTGCAGCGTTTAACTGCGAGGACCAATCACAGCACGAAGAGAACGACGACGATGCTTTCAGTTTCTCATGAAATTTCTAAGGGAGGAACACATGCATCATAAACCGCATAATAATTCCGCCAGAATTTCAACGAAAACAATCCGCTGCATTTCAACCACACAAACACAGTCGACGCATGACATAATGAAAAAACAGGAAAACGTTGTTACGAAGAACCGAGTTTGCATATATTATGCGGGCGTCCGCGCGACAATCTTCACCTCTTATCGGGCTCGTCGTGCTCAGACGGTAAACTCTACGCGTGCACGCGTTCAATGACATCGCACACAGCGGCCCGCGCACCTTGGAATCTCGCAACATCTCGTAACGACCTCCCTGGACCGATTCTCCCACGCGGCGTATAGCCCGCCGGGAAAACTCGGAGAATACCTCATGGAAATACTGTTCAAAATATTTCGCATAAGCTTCCGTTACGGATAAAGAAAACTCATTTACAGAAAGTGGTATATTAAATTTGACACGCAAATAAAATATAAAATTACAGACTTTTCTACCGAATCCCACAAAATTTAAGATATTAAACATGAAAGTTAAATGAAAGTTAAAGCTGATAAATCAAATTTCCAGTAATATAAATTCGCAAACATTTTTAGCAGTGAAAGAGATCCGGACGATAATATAATAAAAATAGATTTTGAATATATTTTGAGTGTATGTCAGATACATCAAACACATCGAATACAGACATCGAATCCAATCGAATTTTTCGGACAAAACATATTTGACATATTTCGATCACATTCTTCCGAATATCCGAAAAACATGTTGAAGTTTGCATCGTTGGAATGCAACAAAATTCAGAAAAAAAATTAATTGTATTTAACCCGTATCTATTCATAAAAAGTTAGCATAGCAATTAGTTACTATAATTTTTTTTCTAAATTTCGTTGCATTCCATCGATGCAAACTTCTACATCATCCAAAAACATGACTTTGAAGCTTGCACCGTTGCAACACATCGAAATTAAAAACAACAAAATATTAATTCCATAAAAATTCAAATATTTCACCGTTAGGGGGTGAAATAATATGTTTTTGTCATGCTCTTAGTCGTTGTAATAACTTGTTATAGCCGGTATAATAATTTGGGTTGATTAATATTTTGTTGCTTTTAATTTCGTTGCATTGCAACGATGCAAACTTCAACATAATCGAAAAACACAATTATCCCACGTGGGGCAGCGCGAGACGAGTCAAAGCGACCTAGGGTGAGAGCCTTATTTATCCCACAACAAAGCGAGAGCGAGACAGAGAGCTGACCTTGAGCTTGTCGTAGGTCGTGTCGAGCTCGAGCCGATGCACGAAGGGATTGAGGATATCCGAGTCAATCGACGCGGTGTCGACGTCGTCCTTGCCCTCCTGCATCTTCCCGTTCATGACGATGTCCTCCATCGGGCCGGCGTCCACCGGGCCTCCGCTGTTTATTATCAGCCTTCCTCGCCGCCGTAGCCCAGATATATCTAAACTTTCCTCGAATCAATACAGAAACGGCTCAAACGGCTCTATGCACCCCTTTCGCTTCACCGCATCGCCCACCTTGCGCTTCGCCTTTTCTGCCTCCCCCGACGCGAAACTTCTGCGCCTCTTTGCCGCACTTCTCTCTCTCTCTCTCTCAGTGTTTTTATACGCTCACTGTCGACGTACCACTCACTGTCGCTCAGCGACGTCGCGACTCTGTAACGTCGCGATAACGAACGAGAACGGGGAGATAAAGATGGAAAGCAAAGCCGAGAAAATCCACGTCTAGACTCAATCAACCCGAGTAGGACAGGCGAGGACGCAGCTTTTCGACAGCAGACACTTCTGCAATTCTCGGAAGGAAGGGGGAAGAGGGGAGGGGGAAGGTTAGGCGAGCGAAAAAACAAAGAAAACCGGAATCAGCACACACGACGAGAATCGCGCAGCCGGCGCGTCGGCCGAGCTTTCGACTTTCGCCGGTGCAGTTCGACGATTGCGCGTCTCGATAGGCGAAGCGACGAGACGCCGTTCGTTGTTTATTGTTCGCGTTTGTTGGCTTCCTGCGCACTGCGATAAGGCTTATCAGACGAAGACACGAATCCTGCGGATCGAGTGAGAATTTTCAGATATATATATATATATATATATTTTTTTTTTATCCTTTGTTTCACTGGCGGAAAAAACACGCGTTCACGTTGAATGGGATCGAGCGGCTCTCACGGTGGAATGATTTACGATTAGCGCGACGGGAAATAAGACGAAAACACGAGCTTAACGGTTCGCGGGAGACGCGAGGCTCTCGCACGTCGGTGCACGGACTCTCGTGAACTTCTCTCGCCGCGCTGCAACGCTCGAGGCCTCTCGACGCGCACAACGCGGACGCCTCTCGGTATCCCCACCACAGTCGCTGTTGCCGCCGCCGCCGCCGCCGCAGTTGCCTTTCCGCCACCGAAAACCGCGCAACCCCCACGCCCGAGGTCGCCGGTCCAGACACGACGCTCGCCGCGCGACCGACTGGAGGGGCTGAGACGGTACCTAGCAACTATCCCCGCACTCTTTGCGGATTGTTTTGCATGGCTTCGGACACGCAATTTGAACGCTTTTTTGTTCGTTGGAGAAAAATGAATGTTATAGAATGTAAAATGGCAAATTAATAAAGAAACAAATATAATGTAAAAAATGCGGTCCCTTTTACAATATAAATAATTAGTCGATTTGAAAACATCACCATTGATATAAGACTAGTGCGGAAAGGGAAAAGAAAAGAAAACCGAAAAAGTCTGCACGCTTTGCGGATTGTTTTGCATGGCTTCGGACACGCAATTTGAACGCTTTTTTGTTCGTTGGAGAAAAATGAATTTAATAGAATGTAAAATGTAAAATTAATGAACAAACAAACAAAATGTAAAAAATGTGGTTCCTTTTACAATATAAATAATTAGTCGATTTGAAAACATCACCATTAATATAAGACTAGAGCGGAAAGGGAAAAGAAAAGAAAACCGAAAAAGTCTGCACGCTTTACGGATTGTTTTGCCTGGCTCCGGATACGCAAATTGAACGTTTTTTTGTTCGTTGGGGAAAAATGAATATGATAGAATGAAAAATGGAAAATTAATAAACAAACAAACGAAATGTAAAAAATGTGGTCCCTTTTACAATATAAATAATTAGTCGATTTGAAAACATCACCATTGATATAAGACTAGAGCGGAAAAAAAGGAAAAGAAAAGAAAACCGAAAAAGTCTGCACGCTCATCGAATTGTTTTGCCTGGCTCCGGATACGCAATTTGAACGTTTTTTTTGTTCGTTGGAGAAAAATGAATGTAATAGAATGTAAAATGTAAAATGTAGTCTCTTTTACAATATAAAGAATTAGTCGTGCTGGATTTGAAAACGTCAACATTCATATAAAACTAGAGCGGAAACGGAGAAGAAAAAAAACCCGAAAAGTCTGCACGCTCTACAAATCGATTTGCCTGGCTTCTGATATGTAATTTAAGCGTTCTTGTGCATTGAGAAAACTGAATGTAATAGAATGTTAAATGTGGTCGCTTTTACAATAAAAATAATTACGCGTATTTGAGTTGCTGGCTGTAGTGTTTTTTTGCAACTGGCAACTCTAGAGATATTATTGCCTCATTAGGTAAATAAGCCCATAACAGAGTCGAACGTACATTTTCCTGGCTCAGTCATTTTTTTAAGTAGATAACTATTTTTTTTTATCTATGATCAATGCGGCTTATCGTGGCTTATGACTCAAATACAGCTTAGTCAAACGCTTGTTGGTCTAATTGCATATAATTCGCTGCCAGTGATAATGTCGAGTGCCATTTAGATCCTCCTAGTTTAAGGTCACGACGGGACCGTCAGTTGAAGATCGCGAAAGTTATATAGTGTTGCAATCTTGTAAAAAAAAAAATCTTTTGACTCCCACAAAACTGTGGAATATTTGCGTAAAGGATTTTTTTTTCGCTTATCAACTCGTAAAATTCAGCTTACATCAATGGACCAAATTAAATCGTAAAAAGATTCTCCGATCTGAGTAACTAAGGAAAAATTAAACTATATTTGTCATTACTCTAGGCACGAAACGAACGGGGTGAAAACTCGACCTTGAAAAACTGTATTCGGTATCAAAGGCTGTCCAATCTCTGAATCTGATTTAAAAAACTGATTCAATTCTCTGAAGGATGAGAAAAACAAATTCGGTTTTATATCGTCTATATACAGCGCAGTTAGACTTAATTAGGTTTTATCTAAAATATTAACGACTCTGAGTAGATTGGGTCACAGTGTTTTTATTACGGTTAATATTTTACACAACGCAAATGAGGTTTCGCTTAGTCTGTCCACACCGCAGTGGGACGTAATTTTCGTTTGTCTAAAACATTAATCGGCTCCAAGTAGATCGCATTACAGTTTTTGTTACCGACTAAGCAAGTCATTGCAGGAATCCATTCTATATCGTATTTATTATCATGAAAATGCTCGCATTCTCATATATTTCCAATAAATCGCTAAAAACTAACAACTTACAAAATGTCACAACTCCAAGTTCGATAATCGAATTAATAACAACTGTTATTCAGATACACGTTTTTTATCTACTGTCAGATAACTTATTCGGGGCAGGAGTGGGGGTGAAATTCCAGAGCACCATAACCTGTAAAACACGCCGTGATGGAGACAGCATTGAAGGAATCATTGATTAAGTATTTCGTCCAGCTGGTAAAAACGGACGAGAAGTGGAAAGAATTCACGAAAAGTGTCGAACGTCCGCTCCAGGCTTTGAGGAATCAGTCGGAGCAATTTCGTCATGTAATCTGGTGAGTTTGGGGTTACTTTCCGCTTGGTCGAGGGGCGTCGTTAGGCTCCATATGAGAGTCTAGTTACCTCGGTCGGTAATGTAGAACGCTGAGTTATCTAGAGAGTTCCATATGCTCTGTATCAACACAAGATAACGTCATCACCGTCTCTAGCGACGAAGTCAACGATGCAGAAATCTGCCATATCGACGGAGTACGGGACAAGCTGATCTACAAGATAAACGTCGGGATCGAAAGTGAAATATCTCTGATACTCAACGATCTGCGTCGCGTGAAAAATCATGTTGAGGTAAATAATTGCACGACACTAAAACGAGTTTGACGTTGCCTTTAGAATTAAATCTTTCAGAATATTTTAGAAGGGGATGTTGGATCTATGTTCTCCCAGGTTCAGTTTTAAGTTACCTACCGAGCACTGTTACGTGTAACGGTTCAAAAAAATTGATTTTTTGCATAAATAAATAGTATAAGGTTTGAAAAATATGTTACTAATTTTTTTTTTCCGTAAAATTCACGAAATTAGAATCCCTTTGATGTGGTCGGTACACAAAAATATGCATAGAATCGATTAAACATCGATTTTTTAACCATCTTTTCTGCAATGACTGCAATTATGTAAACCTAAGTTAAACTCAAAATAGTTCCGCCATTTCTGAGCAAATATATATTTAAACTTAAAGCATGCAAAAACGATACGTTTTTCTTTTTACAATGAAAACGAGAAGTAAACATTACATTATTAAAAAAAAACCAGTGTACAGTGGAATAATGTGACGCGAAATACATTCTTTAAAAAAATGAAGTGTGTTTGTCCTTCTCGTTTCGAGGATGCAGCTTTGAGAAGCCTTGGGAATGCCTTTTTGATATTATTAAACTTACTGAGCGAAATATCGAGTGAAGAGGAAAGGGAACAATGACCTGGTGCATAGAATGTACAGTCAGAGAAAAAATTTAATCTCGCCGGTGGGTCAAAAAAAGCAAATAAAATAAGTTTCGTGGCGATAAATTTTATTACTTGTTATTGATTATTACGACGTCAGTATTAAAGGATTTGTGAAATTTTCTATAATGACCGATTAAAATGCAAATCTTTTTCGGGGTCGAAAATTTTGACCGAGACTGTCGCACTGATACTACCTTAAATTCGTGTTGTACGTCATTTCCGAGCACTTTTCGACTGCGTCTCCGTCCAAGACTTATTTAGGTACAGCGCAGACGAAACTGCTCCACAACCGAAGCGTAAGCAGCCTTCTTAAAGCCTGCTTACGGCTTTAAGGCTTTAAGCTTAAAGAGGCACCCTGAATATTCGCTGCGTGGGTATAAATTTCTGGGTCAAAGAGCTAAAAAAAAATCATTTTTACATTTTCACTTTGGCACCCTAGTGCAAACAATGCGGTAATTTTTATGTCTCCTCCTTAACTTGATTTGCTACACATTTCTAGTTTTTAATTTTTCCCCTCTAACATCTTAAAGTAGTCATCAAAAACGATTTACACTACAAATAGTTTTTTTATGACTAATAAAAAGTCATAAAAATATATAAATAATAAAATAAAAATAATAATAGTTAATCTCGGATTTAAGCGCGTTTTACCCCATTATCTGTTATGTTTGGGCGATCTTGATAAAAATACCCGAATGTGCAGGACCTGAAGCAAAAGTTGGAACGACTAGAGATGGTGCGAAGTGACGCCTTAGTGCGGCAGCCAAGTTTCAGGGAACTTGTTGACGGAACGCCTCACAGGCCTCGACTGGATCTTCTGCTAGAATGGGCGATCGAGAGCTCGAGATACTACAGCGAGCTCCACGGATGTATACTCGAGAATTTTAGAACTCTTGATTATAAGAGCGAGGAGAGCGTGAATAGTTGGATCAAATCATTCGAACAAGATCGACAAGCACGCGCCCACATACAACGTAAATTAAACTCAATTGTCCCCCAAACGCTGCGATTTGTCTACTGGATTCCATGGTTTAATTAACTTTTTATTGCAGGAATATTGGGATTCACGCAATTTCTCGTTCGGGAGACCATCAAATGATTTACTATGTATTACGAGTTCAACCAAAGCGCCCGTTTTTTATAACAAATAAATAATTTTGTATAAAAAGTTTATTTCAAAATTTCGAAAAGTTTTATCTATTTTCCAAACACGGATATCCTTCATCGACTTACAGAATTAAAGGCAAACTTCGGAGATTAATTTTTACTGGTTTAATAATAATATTTAAAAATAATTATTATTAATTATCGAACTAATTTAAATATTCTCAACAAACATAATCGTCTAACTATTATCTAACTATTTAATTATCTAACTATTATCGTCAAATGGTTTACTGTATATTACGTTCAACCAAAGCGCCTGTTTTTTTTAAACAAATAAATCATTTTTTATAGATAGTTTATTTCAAAATTTCGAAAAGTTTTATCTATTTTCCAAACACGGATATCCTTCATCGACTTACAGAATTAAAGGCGAACTTCGGAGATTAATTGTTACTTGTTTAACAATAATATTTTTAAACGGGGCTTAAAACTCATTTTATCAAGCATAAATTATCGAACTCATTTAAATATTGTCAACAAACATAATCGTTTAACTGTTATCTAATACGCCAGCGTAAGACATTAATGACATTGACTGAAAACGCGCGGTCTGACCGCAGCCAACCGTATCTACTGGACGCCGGCTGCAGTTACGTTGAGCCTTCAATCTACAGAACGTCTGGCCACATAACGATCTCTTCCACTTCACCGAAGCGAAACACCGAGACACAGAGGTTTCCCAGCTGGAAATCGTTTCCGGTAATTGCTTATCGCGATCCTCGTTACATTCAGCGGGCTCACTGAACATTATTGTTTGAACTGATCGACCCTAATTAACGACAACCGATAAATTGCTTTCCTTAAATCTAAAGCGACAAACTCATGATATATTTCATGACGGGGTCACCTATCAGTGAGTTCGACAATCTATCCTAAAACTGTAATTTGATGAAAAACAAAAACTTACAGAAACTGAGCAGAAATTACAAAAAAAAAATATATATAGGAATATTATTCATTTAACATTACCAACACGGTAATATTAACGCTTCTTTTTAAAAATAAACTCCACATTTTTTTTAAACTCGTCACGCCCTTTTGAAGCTGTCCTTATTTTATTAATAATTTACCCGTTATTTATGGGGGCATCGGGAGAAAAAAAATTATTTGTCATAACAAAAATGAACAAAGATGAAAGCTAGAAAAATCGCAAAATTTACTTATTCATTTTTTGAGATAGACAAAATAATTGGCTGAAAAGTACGAATCAATTATCACAATAATTTTCGTGACCTCCCTTGTACGACGACCCTCGTAACCTCCCGCGAAATGGCGAAAATCAACGACACGTTAAAAAAACTTGTCGCGCTCCAGTTCCCGAAAACGATTACGAAATTCCTCCGCAAGCCCGAGATCGCAAAACCCGCTCACATCGCCCCTCAGGTATTCGAGCACGTACAGGTATAAACAAGGGTGTTAACCCTTTGTTTACTCTCGATAAGAGAAGTGCTCGAATTAAAGTGCCATCGAGAAAACAATAGACCAGAGTTATTCGCGGTATCGGGGTGTCAAGCGCGTCGGCTGCTGCGCTATACGCGCCATACGTGGCTCGTCTGACAACACAGCGACTATAACTACTTAATTTCCTTGCGACTGTTGCAAGTCAGCCCCGCGCCGGAAACTGAATAATGGGACACGAAATACATTCGTTAAAAAATGAAGTATATTTGTCCTTCATGTTATTATTATTAATCTTACAATTACAATTATTAAACTTACCGAGCGAAATATCGAGTAAAAGGGAAAGGGAATAACGACTCGAATTAAAGAGCCATCGAGAAAACCATAGATCAGAGTTATTCACGGTATCGGGACGTCAAGCGTCTCGGCTGCTCCGCTATACGCGTCATACGTGCCTCGTCTGACAATACAGTAACCATAACTACTTAATTTCCTTGCGGCTGTTGTGGCGAGTCAGCCCCGCGTCAAATACTGAATAATGGGGCACGAAAGACATTCGTCAAAAAATTAAGTATATTTGTTCTTCATGTTATTATTATTAAGCTTACAATTACAATTATTAAACTTACCAAACGAAATATCGAGTACAGGAAAAAAAGAAGGGGGAGGGAGGAGGAGGGGAAGGGGACTCGAATTAAAGAGCCATCGAGAAAACCATAGATCAGAGTTATTCCCGGTATCGAGACGTCAAGCGCATCGGCTGCTCCGCTATACGCGTCATACGTGCCTCGTCCGACAATACAGCGACTATAACTACTTAATTTCCTCGCGGCCCTTATAAATGATCGACCCGATGGCAGAAACTGGGGATGACAATCGCAATTCCGCAACAGCAGTCACGCCGTCCAACGTGCAATGTGCGTTTTTCTTTCGAGCGCCAGCCGCAAAATTCCGGCGATCATTGACCAATTTCAAGTTTCGACCCCGCGCGCGGACCGGAGAAACGCGCGCGCGGCGCCAGGAAACGCGTCGGGGCGCCGGCGCTCGCTATTGATTCCAGCATTCACAGACGCGCATCCCGAAAACGGAAGGTACCACCACCACCGTCGCCTCTCCCTCCAGCGTGGGAGGAGGGGTGGGGGGGAGGGGGGGGGCGGTGGTGTGGTACACACGACGGAAAAGTTACAACTCGTGGTAGAGGGTGCCACAGTAGCCCACTGCTCCTCGTACCCCAAGGAGTAATCCTCGCGCGTTTCTTCGCTTTGCCCCCGCAGGTCAGTCCCGTGCATAATTCCTACTATGTTTATACTCATTACACTTGGATTTCATACAACAATTTATTTTTTTATTATTTCTTTTTTTTTCTCGTCACGAAGCTGAGCATCACCGATCGCGGCGCTTCGATAGGTTTCGTTGAGGTGTTTCTCCTGAAATTCCGAAGAATCGCGAGGACAAAATGTGACCCTTTTTTTGTTTAGGTGAAAAGTCAAGATTGATTTTAGGGATTTTCGATTGCAGTGGATTTTTTCGCGAACGAGTGACACGCGAAATCGTCGTATCGATCGATCGGCCAATCGATGGGATAACCCTGAGGGTGCCTCGTATACGCCTGAGGACGGGTGGTGTATTTTCCATTGACAAATCGCCCATGGTCACTGTAGATACGTCGTTCGTCGATGGTAGAGCCGGATATACATACGCGACGGAAATAAACCCGGCTGCGTTGAAACGGGGTAACATTTGTAACATGCTGGGGAGAACCGCGATCGATTTGCCTTCGAGACAATCGGTTGACAATACAAGTGGTTGGTAATTGAGTTCCGAGGGTGCCCATTGGTTCGTCCACCAGTGACGTCTTTTAAGGTGGTCCAGTCGATGGATGCTGGTCGACCGAGTATCCGTCGTGAAATTTATGTGGATCGATAAAAATGCACTGGATTTTTTTTACATGAAATTGTAGACATTGAACATTGTGTGTTTTTTTTTAAGTGTTCATTAACAACGAAGCAGTCAATTTGTACAAATAGTTTCGACAGCAGAGCTGGGCAAAATACACGAAAATAGTCAAAATACAAAATACTTTGTATATTTAAAATACAAAATACTGGCTGTATTTAAAATGCATTGATAAGTGCGTCGTTTAGGTACTTTTTAAAAATACTTGGTCAAAATCAATGGTAAATCTGTTGCTGACGAATAGGGTGAGACAAAATCATTCCAATGTGGTATAAAGTGTATAACTCTCTAGGTAGTTATCAATCCAATCGTATTAGATGAATATCATTTTTAAATAAACAATACAACTTTTTTTTTAAGTCTGCCGATCAATTTATATTGACGTTGCACGCGTTTCCTGAAAGAGTAAACAACTGCAAACCTCCAAAAATTGATCTATTTGTGTCAAATAAATTCCATTCCATTGTAACACATTTTGTTTCACTTTCAATAAGTTCCATTTATTTAAAATAAATCCCGTCTGGCCTATGATTAAATAAACTAATTTTTCTCCCGACCAAAATATATTTAACAAATTCGTCACCAAGATGAATATTTATTTCAAGCTCTATTTATTTCAAAGAGAATCCAGTATTTGTATGAAATAAATTCCATTCGATTGTAGTACATTTTATTTCACTTTCAATAAGTTTCATTTATTTTAAATAAATCCTGTCAAGTCGATGATTAAACAAACCATTTTTTTTCTCCCGACTAAAACATTTAATAAATTCTACACCAAAATGACTATTCAAGTCTATTTAATTAAAAAAGAACCCAGTCTTAATCGTCTTAATATATTTGTCCAATATACATCGGTTTTTCGACCATCGAGTATATCTGAATCGCGACCCTTTGCGATTGATATCATATATCAAGCATGTTACGAGGTCAGGGCTACATCGAAGCTGAAAGGCAAATATCGCGCCGTCCCTCCCGCATCCGCGAGTCGGTGTAAAAAGCAGCTTTTTCAGCTAAGCTATCCACCCTTGTGATGTATCCGGCGGCGCCGCCGACGAAGGCAAAGCGCTTCCGACAATCGTTGATCGAAACGACAGATCGGCTGCACGAAAACTCGCGTCGGTGATAAAAACGCACGAGCCCGCAGGCGAGGGGATTGAATTCGCGGTGGATATTACTAGCAATGAAAAAATCTCGCTGAATGCGCTCGGCGCCAACGCTCGAAACTGGCAATCGTTTAAGCACAGTCAGTCTCAATTTCAATATTCGATTTCTCGTTATTCGCGTCTCTCTGTCTCCCTTCCGCCGAACTTGCTTGTGCATACCGAACGCTCGTTTTTGATAACCATTTTTTTTCTTCGTCACACTTTTTTCGCTCCACCCGGGAGATTCAACGCTCCACTTTTTCCCGTTTCGTTCGTGGCACTTGCAATTTTTCACGGAAATACGAGATTCTTATTGCAGCCAGCGGGGCGAAATAATGCGAGATTTTTTCCGGAAAATCGCGTCGTTTTTTCTTACTCGATGAAGAAATGAAATCCATTTCTTATTGATACCTGAAAAATCATAACTCATTTTTGTGCAGGGATAAACAATTTTTTTTCGCACTTTTGCAATTATTATGTGGTACATCTGGGGTAATTATTGGTTTGCGGTAAATAATAATATTTTGTTGATTAATAATATTTTTTTGCATAATAATTTTTTTTTGCTTTATCATTTTTTTTCGCATAATATTATGTTTTTGAATAATAATATTTTTTTGCATAATAATGCATAAACATTTGAGCACAAAATTATTAAAAGTACTTTTTTTATCTTTGGCTGCTGTCCAACTGTGATTTCGCGTCCGTGCCATTTCGCCCCGTTCTACTTTGCTCGCGAGAATTTCGTTATTTCAAAAAAAATTTATATAGCCCCGCCTTTTGCTCGGAAAGAGCATATGGAATACAAATATTCGCGTTTCATATACATATATAGATATATACTTCTTTTTGTTGCCCCCGTGCCGCGTTTATAAATTGAAGAGTCCCGAGATCCTGGAGAACGTAAAAAAAAAGTGAAACCGAGGGCGTGTGAATTTAACGTGGGAGGAGGGGTTGATGGCACTGAGAATACGCGTCGGGGAGGAAGAAACACGTAGGCGTGCCAAGAATATTTGTTTCTGATGCTACTGCGATCATTCTTCTTGTTGTCAGGGCGAACACTGAATCACGCACACCTACGTTTCGAAGGGGTTGAGCATGAAGTAGTTAATCCCTTCATTTGTCAGACGCTCTGGCTTTAAACAAGAGACACTAGTAATACTCTCACGGGCTCCTCTAAATCCAATTTAGCTCGTTGCCTTGTATTAATTCCATCGCCACCTGCAGTACGTATGTGTATATAGGGCGTTTCAGTTCACACCGACAGTTCCGTAACATTCAGTATCGTGGATTAGTCCTTAAATTTTTGTACATTGCTTTTTGTATTTTGTATATTGAATTTGAAGATAATCGCTGTTTAAAATAAAAATAAAAATGTCCTTTGAACGGGGGAATATGAACTACTGGCTTAATTTTCGTCTAGAACTTCAAAATGATATTTGTTTAAGATTGGAAACTTATTTTTAGTTAAAAAAAAATGTTATCATAAGAAAGATAAATAACTAATAAAAATGTTCTAACTTTTTAATATATTTTTTAAAATTTTACAGAAATTTTTATCGAAAATTTGAATTTTTTCATTATTCTTGCATTCATTTGGAATTTTTCTTAAATTTATTTATGAATTATACAAATAAATGCATTTAATTTCTTATTGGTACTCGATATACCGGAAATAAATCGTACGTCCGTAGAAGCACAAAAACGTACTGTAAAGTAGAAGCTGCCGAATTGCTTCCTGACTATTTTATATCTTCGACAAAACTACGTCTATAAGAAAGCGCAGTCAAACGTTAGCTTAGTTTCTGCAAGAAACTTTATCAAAGTTGTAACAGTAGCGAGGAAGCAGCTTGCAAGGCTGCACTTTGCGAGCTTGTTTTTACATTCTACACATCACCTGTATTGTAAAACTGGTTTTTACCCGAAATGAACGTATAATAATATTTTGTTGCGAAAATATAGTTTCGTTTTCGAGGGAGAGCAAATATACGTTGACCTTTAGGAACCTTTGGGCTTGAGTTGGAATGACCCATATACGGTACGCAAGTGCACTAAACTTTTAATTAATGCACTATCTCTCGTTGCACTTCCGCCGCGTATACGAAATACCGAAATAGCGTCATTCCTTCAGTCCGCCGCGTTTTAACGATATTCGCAATTTCAGCTCACGAAGCATCAAATTCTATTTATGTATCCTCACTGTTATAAATTTCTACCTCAAAATTCATAATTTGTACATATAACTTTATGCATATAAGGTACATTAAATTTACTATACTACTGTGACAAATTTTTAATACACAGTATATTAAATTTTAATATACCCTGTATTACACGGTATATTAAATTTTAATATACCCTGTATTACACGGTATATTCAATTTTAATATACCCTGTATTACACGATATATTAAATTTTAATATACCGTGTATCAACACGTTATAAATTTACAAACATTTTTAACAGTGCTCAAACTATAGTAATCGTTGTAACATTTATAATTACTGATAAATTTTTACTCGGCATTTTTTGCTTTTTTGTTACGACAAAAGCTTTGACTTTTATTAACATTTTGAATTTTACCACAAGTCGCATTTCGCTCGAACTGAAATAGGAAAATATTTCATCGGCAGGATGGAGTCTAAAGGCGAACGCCGCCCGTTCGCTTGATCCCGGTGACGCGGTGAAAAGGACGAAGGCAATTGGGCAAAAAAAAAAGAAAGATCGAAGCTTACGTACGTTGCCGTAGACCGACCGTGATTCGCGTCGTGTAACAGGGATAAAGGAGGAAAAGTCGAAAAATAAATCGAATCCAGTCGAAAAATTGCACGAGGACGAAATGGCGAACACGGCTCATCTGGTGAGACGTCAGAGCTCGAGGGACCTTAAGCCACAGAAAAGTGTCGATCGACTCGAGATGAAAGAGATGCGGGGCAGACTCGTCGTCGAGAGCCGAAAGAACGCCTCGTCCGTAAATTACGGCGCAACAAACGCGGGCTTCGATGACTCCAGTCCTAACACCAAGGTAATTGAAAATTGATCAATTATTATCCCATTATTGTTAAGATAGTCGCCTCGCTGCAGTCCGACTGAACGTGGGATTCTCAGAGAATTTCGAACACTTCTTCATTTTTTTTAAATAATGCCATTTCAAGGCTATTGTTATTCTCAATTAAAGAAAAGTTAATCGTCGTACGGAGAATTCATTTGCGCTTCGGACGATGCTTTTCTTTATCTCAGAATATTTACGGTGTCTTCATAGGATGGATTACAGTTTTTGTTACCGACTGAGTAAGATTCACATCACCTTAAGGTGAGGTGAAAGTTGTTAACAATTATTCCGACGATGCCTAACGTTTCCGGAAAAAAGAAAAGTTTCACATCATTCCTGTTTCAATCCTGAATGATGTAAGATTTTTATTTTTCCTGGCATTTGTCTAGTTTCCGTGTATTGTTGTTCCAAAAATTATTTGCTACCACGGAGAATTATTAACGTCGCACTCACGGATGTTTCGCCTCCCCTTAGCTGCAATTTTTTCAAAAAATGAATTTTTATGGCACCGGTCATTGCATCGATTTTTTTTGCTCATCAGCGTCAATTTTTTTTTTTTTTGTGTTTGATGTTTGTCTTTTTTTAATATTGCTTTTTAATATTCGTCCCATTTAATCCTGCAAGAAGTGTAGCGAAAAGAATGAAATACTTTGACTAATCAAATATTCAGTCTGGATCACAGCCAGACGGCTCTCTTATACAAAGCAAATCGCTCTTCGTCGCAGGTGTAACAGGTGCGATTGTTCCAACGGAAGTGCGAGGAACAGCGGGCGACGTATAATTCGCAAGCTAAAATAGCGACGATTTTGACCCGCGTGTAAACGACCTTCGACCGTTATTGCGAGTCTGTCATTTGCAAATGTGTTTTGCAGAACAAAGTGGTCGGCGGGGGTGTAAGCGGGGGCGTGGGCGGGGGCAGCAAACTCGGTAGCAATGAGGGTAAAGGTATATTTCGACCCGAGGCCGGCGAGGACGAGCGCGAAAATTGGGACAGCAAGCTCACTTTTCTCCTCGCAACAGTCGGTTACGCGGTCGGCCTCGGTAATGTCTGGAGATTTCCATATCTGGCGCAGAAAAACGGCGGCGGTGAGTACAAAAGTGTTCTCGGTGGTTTTTTTTTGTTCAACGTCCCGGCACTTTCCCACTTTTGCATTTGGAACAGGTCACGCGAAAACCAAGGCATCCACGCTATAGTAAAATAATTAGTAGATTTCTAAATCCCTAAATTAAAAATTATTTTACGCTACAGTAAAATAATTAGTAGATTTCTAAATCGCTAAATCTTTTCGAAGCAAAGTTGACGGCACAGCTGGTTTTGTAATTATTAATTCGTAACAGTAACTATAACGGAGCGATTATAATACAAAGTGTACATTTTTAATGGCTGCAAAGAATATTTAATGTCCATAAAATTTCACGGTAATCTTCCTGAAAAAAAGAAGAAATGCGGTTACTGCATTACAAAAAAAAAATTCAGTAACCGCATTTCCTTACAAATTGTTCTGCATTTTTGGTTAAAAATTAGGTATTTATGTAGCTATTTAAAAGTTCACACATTATTTTATAATCGTCACGGGTTATTATTAAGGCATAAAATAAATAAATAAATCAATCAATTAATTGCACCTACAAAACAAATTGTACTGTGAAATTTATTTTTTAAACTTATGAGGATTTACAACTTCGGTAATTGGTAAACTTTGATTTCGTATACTCACGTTTTACTCGCAGGAGCCTTTCTCATTCCCTACTTCGTGATGCTCGCTATCGAGGGTATACCGATCTTCTATTTGGAGCTCGCGATCGGCCAGAGGCTCCGTAAGGGTGCGATAGGCGTGTGGAACCAGGTGTCACCCTACCTGGGGGGAATCGGAATCAGCAGCGCTGTAGTTTCGTTCAACGTCGCACTTTACTACAACACCATTATTGCCTGGTGCCTCTTTTACTTTGTTCAGGCAAGTTCAAGTTTCGCTTCTAATGTTTCCTTCCCTCGTTTCGCTTCCTCGCTGAGAAAGTTTTGAATCTTTCTTTCTCTTCCGTCGTACTAAAGTTTCGTTGCCGTTCAGCTTTGGACTTCCTCGTTGTGTCATTAGTTATTATAACTTTGTATTCAGTTGGCTTTTTCTTCGATTTATATCTAATTGCTCGTCGATTCAGTCGGAATCATCAACGACTGCCGTTTCGTGCAACGTTACAAATATAAAAACTTATTATTCTTTGTTTAAATAAATTCGGATTTCTTACCCTCGTTTTTTGACATTTTTTTCGTTAATAAATTTTCCTTGATGTTCTGCTTTAAATTGTTTCCTTGCCCCATTCGTCGTTATTTTCTTTCAGCTTTTTTGTCCAGTTTATTCAATCGATCGTCAATTCTATCGTAATCATCAGTTCTTTCGTTTTGATCCGTATTATCTACGGTAATACCGCAACTGATCGGTGCTTCTTTTACTTTAAAAACTGTGACTTTCGTTTCTAGTCTATTATTTCCTTTCGCTTCATCGCAAAAAAAAATCATGACTTTTCTGAACGTGGTTTATCAAAATTTAATTACAGTTCAGTTCATTATATTTTCCTTGTTACTTTATTGCATGTATGAATGAATTGATTGAAAAGCTTTATACACTTTTGTTTAATAGAATAGAATATTTGTCGGCAATTTTGCACTTCGATTTATTTGCTCGGAACACAAATAAACATGACTGTATTTGACTGCAGAGCTTTCAATCGCAACTACCGTGGGCGGATTGTCCCAACAAGTATTTTCAGAATGGATCGTACGCGCCGGAGCCCGAGTGTTCGGTAAAAACTCGTCAATATTCTTCTCTTCCCTCCGCTTTTTGTCCTGAAACATTAAATAATAAATCATTGAACATTCTATAACATTAAATAGGAGAGCAGTCCGACTCAGTTTTTCTGGTATCGAACGACTCTCATGATCTCGAAGGACATCGACACGCCGGAAGTCTTCAACTGGAAAATCGCACTGGCTCTGGTGATCGCCTGGATCCTCGTCTACATGTGTATGATTAAGGGAATAGCGTCTTCCGGAAAGGTAAATTTCACCCTGAAAGTGATTGAGACGGTCAGAAAAATTTATTTTTATTGTAAGGGCTACTTTTTTCCTCACCAATGGAAATATTTAAAACAATTCTATTTTATCACCTCTGCAGAAACGGTTTTTTTGTTACTGGAACCATCGGTTAGGTCCAGATTGTATCTCCAAAATGTAATTTTCACGATTGAATTATTTTTTTCAGGTGGTCTACGTCACAGCCACGTTTCCCTATATCGTTTTAATTATTTTCTTCTTCCGTGGCGTGACACTACCAGGCATGTCAGACGGTCTTCGTCATCTGTTCACTCCGAAGGTAACGATGAAACGAGAATGTTTAAAACAAGGATCTTTTTTTTTATTCTTTTTAACACGATTTTTCAATGCATGTTTCAGTGGTGGACATTAACGGATCCTGTAGTTTGGCTCGAAGCCGGGACGCAGATATTCTTTTCTCTGGGGTTGGCGTTCGGTGGCCTCATTGCATTCTCGTCCTACAATCCGGTCAACAATAATTGCTACAGGGACGCGATAATGGTCAGCCTGACGAATTGTTTCACGTCGATGTTCGCCGGAATCGTCGTGTTCTCCATAATCGGTACGAGTGTCGAATTTTTTTTTTCTTAAATTAAAAAATATTTTTGTGAATTAAATTATTTCGTTCGTCATGACGAAAATATTTCTTTCACCGGAATCGTCGTGTTCTCCATAATCGGTACTAGTGTCGAAAACTTCTTTTTTTCTCTTTAAATTAAAACATATTTTTGTCAATTAAATTATTTAGTTCATCACGACGAAAATATTTCTTTCGCCACGTTAGAAATTATTTCACTAAATAACACGTCCAATTAAAAAAAAAAATTACAATTGTCGCAGGTTTCAAGGCGACGATGGTTTACGAGCAATGCTTGGCGGACAGAAATGCGACTTTGCTTACGATATTCGGACACGCGTACAATATACCGAGTGAAATACCGCCGCCGGGAACTTTGCTCAACTTTACCAGTGGGAACGACAGCCTGGACAACTTAATTATGCCCGAACTGGCGGAGTGCGATCTCGAGAAGGAACTCGACAATGTGAGTCGGTGGATCGATGAGAATTTCCATTGCTAATCTTCCTCCAAGTGTCCTATCCACTTGGCATATATGTATCGTATTGGATATTCCGTACAATATAGACAGCTTTTTCACCAAACTCAATTTTGAAGTCGCTCGAATTTAGAATCGAGAAATTGAAAAAAAAAAAAAAAAATAGAAATCAAAAAGTCTCACCTTTAAGAATTAAGCGAAACTTCCAACGAGAGAAAACTTTTTCTTTTCTTTCAGTCAGCCTCTGGAACTGGACTGGCTTTCATCATCTTCACCGAAGCGATCAATCAATTTCCCGGCGCGCAATTCTGGTCGATTCTCTTCTTCCTCATGCTCTTCACGCTCGGGATTGACTCGCAATTCGGTACTCTCGAGGGGGTCGTCACCAGCATCGTCGACATGAAGTTGTTTCCCAATCTGCGGAAGGAAATTCTTACCGGTGAGCTAAATAATAAAATCATCAATATTATTCGTCATTGGACGATTTAACGAAAAATACTTATAATAATCTAAAAAAAAAAGTTTGTACACCTTAAAAAAAAGATCCGCTGGATAATATGATAAACTAATTGATGCTGTTAATGAACCAACTTCGCAATGATAAAAGTGTGCCGAGCAACCTAATTATATACGCGAAAAAAGATAACCAAGAGACACCATAAAATGACGATATAGTTACTGAACCTCGGTAATCCGAACTCGACAGGACCGGAGCGCGTTCGGATTATCGACAGCTTGTATAACAGAAAATTGTGGTCGTGTGTAGAGATTTTACATATTGTGTATGAGAAAAAGAAAAAAAAACTTTGCGTCTGTTTTTAACGATGTTGTTTAAATCTATTATGCTTGTGCATATTATACATTCGAAAAATATGCAAGAAGCGCACGGAATATGATCAGAATTGCTAAAGCTCTTTATAACAGCACGTTTAAAAAATTAATTGTTCGATCTGATCAAAGTTATTATTACTATTGATGTATTTATGGTCAGTATTATTTCTAATCTGTAATTCCAGGTGGGATTTGTCTTGTGTGCTGCACAATTTCGATGGCCTTTGCTCACGGAGCTGGCAGCTACGTCTTCGTCCTCTTCGACAATTTCAGCGGAAACTTCCCATTGCTCATAATCGCATTTTTCGAGTGCATCGGTGTATCATACGTGTACGGCTTAAAAAGGTAAATTATCGAGTAAATATTAATTTTATAACATCAAGAAATAAAATAATTAATTTTTTTTTTTTCAAATCGTAGGTTCGCAGATGACATCGAATTGATGACTGGAAACCGTCCCGGTCTGTACTGGCTCATATGCTGGAAATATCTGAGTCCTCTGGCGATGCTCAGCATATTGGTCGCCTCGTTCTTCGAAATTGTGATCGAGGGTAGCGGATACCAAGCTTGGGTTGCGAATAAGGGTGAAACCGAGAGACAGGAGTGGCCAGCCTGGGCCATTGTCCTCATAGCTATTCTCATACTCGCCTCGGTTCTTTGGATCCCAGCGGTCGCTATATTTAGGTATGAGAAAAATCTGAAAAAAAAAAACTCAAGCATTATTCAAAACTTGTTAATATTATTAATAATAGAATTAAAATTGAAGTTAAAACCTTACAATGAACGACATCCGCCTCAATCTTTTTTAAGAAAAAGAAGAAGAAGCAACCGTATCAGATAATATTAATTAAATTCAACAGATTAAGGCATTGGATTAATTAATCCAATTGATTAAATGTGACAAATTACTTAATTAAATTAGTTGATTAAACTTAACAGATTAATTAATATTATCATCACATTAATGCCTAACTAAGTTATCATTTAAAAAATCGTTTTACAGATATTTTGGAATTTTAATCATTGACGACAACGAGAAAGCCTGGTTTCCAGCGACGGATCTCAAGGAGTTTCACGGTATTGTGCCTCACGAAGTCACAGCTGCGGAGACACTGCTGTTCTGCATAAGAAGCGACGGTTCCGAGGGCTTCTGCTGTCCCACGGGAGGTCCGAGTGACGACGACGACGATCTCACCTAGAAATACGTCGGTGGATCTGGCCTATTGACGCCGGACTAGAATGCGCGCGTCGAACGACTCTCGGCTCGAGCGAATTCAGCCAATTCAGCTGGTGAAGTTTACTTTCAAATCTTACTATTAAAGTCTCGTTACAATTTTTTTCAGTAATCATTTTCTACGAGACGAAAATTAATCGTTTTTCTTTTTTTCTTCTTTCATTTTAATGTCACAGCTCGGTCAATAGTTTATCGATATAAATGCAAGAACGTCGTAGGATTAACAGTGTCAATTATTCTACAATGAGAAATTAGCGATGCCTGCCTTCACTGCGAACAAATCTTATATACTTATATATTTCCCAGCGCAGCCTGTCGTCAATTTTCTTTCCTCGATCCGAGAATCGTTCGATATACGTTCGACGTATCGTCAATATCAATTAACAATGATAAGCAACCTCGGTCGTTTAAGCGTTTGCAATATATCAGCCCAGTGCGAAGACATTTGGCATATCAGAACCTTCGGGCATATCAGATATAATCGCGTGAAATATATTATTGAACGTTGTGAATTTTAACGGCTCAAGCATTTGCCGTTGAGGAAAGTGAGAAAGATAAAATAATTGCCAATATTTGCAATAGGGTAGGAGCCGTCCATTGGGCTTAAAGAAGTCATTAAATTCCCAGACAAGCGTTACCTACGTCGCGAATTTTCCCCACAAGATTCAATAGCCACTGATCGACAATTTGCTCGACTAGTTAAAAGAAGAAAAAAAGAAGAAAAAAATCCATTGTAATATTTCAGTGGACTCGCCGAGTTAAGGATGTATAAATTCCCTGTCTTGAGATTCCCCCAATGAGATTCGATAAGAATTTTGAGTAGTTCGGTGTACGCGAAAAAAATCTATGTAGAGAAATAATGTTTTTCAGATTCTAATCGAATGACACTTTTGTACATCGATACAAGAAGAAATCGGGAATCGGGGGGGAGTGGAGATGAATCGAAAATGTATTCTATAATTTCCAATTGACGCGACGTTTTGTTTTCACTATATATGAATAAGACAATAATTAATCGGAGCTGGTGATAGGATGTTGGAGGCGGTCGCGATAAGCGTGACAATAAAGCGTTTTTTGTCTTCGACAATAATGACGAATGAGGGAGAAAGGCGTTTATCGAAAAACTGGACAATAAAGTCGTTTTAAATAGCACTGCACTTCTCGCACATTCACAGAGGCCTCTAAGAAGTGAAAAAAATAAAAAAATAAATGAAGTAAAATTTGAGATAACGATTATCGATGGTATAGGTGTTTGGATTCTTCTATTTTATATGTGCAAAACTTTGGATATAGTTTAATCTATCTCCGGTCAGACCCCCATCGACTGCTCTCTCTGTGCTAAGAAGACGACTCGAACAGTAGAGAACATTATATTTCCTGTTATCGTTCCAACGCTATACCCACTATGCCTGTTAAAAATAATTTAAAGAAATAAACACTGAAGACGAACGATCGTCCAAGTTATGAAGAGCCACCCGAGAAACGTTTGCAGAAAATACTGACAAAAAAATGCAGAAGTTTACATGAAATATATCCAAGAAACATACAAGATTCTGGCACACGAAATATACGTTACATGTATTTTTCATATGTGTTATATATTTCCGATGTATATCACATCTAGGAAATAGAAACACGCGAAAAATGTATTATTTTTGTATGAAAAATATATGCAACGATATCTTGGGCGCCCAAGTTTTCGATAATTTTCATATGTTTATTGCATATGATTCACCAACACAAATTAGGCTCTTCGGAAAATTAAAAAAAACCGGTGCTAAGCGTATAAAGAACGCGTAAATTATTTGAAAAAACAAAATAAGCAGAAATTGCGATATACAAGAATCTTGTTGAGTACCTATAGATTACTTGTGCGACAATAAATAAATAAAAAAAAAAATATGTTCTTTTGCTTAAGGCAGTCCGTAGTTATCCTTAGGGCTATCAGCTAATAAGTTAAGCGACGAGTGAGCTGTAAATAGTGATAAGTTTTATGCGCACAGACAGATTGTAATTGATTGATACAGCGTGTTACTTCAATCCCCAAGTTGTATTAAGTCGTAGTGTACGTCGAGCGAACTGGCCTTGGGAGGAAAACTGTTGAAATACGTATTGAAAGATAACAATGTGCTTTCTATAATTATATACTTTGACAATAGAAATGTGTATCATCGATCTTGGTGATCTCGACAATTGCCAATTTCCAACATAATCAAGTATCACGACGTTTTTTTCATTAATCGTCGCGACATATCGAACGTATCAAAAGTAAAAAAAAAAGAAAAGAAAGATGAAAAGTGCAAAATTGAAGTAATATTATCTTCAGTGCATATCATTGTGCATACCAAATATCAACGCTCTCGTTCCGACTCTTAATTCACAGCTGTTTTATAGATAATACTCGTCTCGACTGTGTCCATCCAGTATAAATTCATAAGAAACAACTAAACTCACATAGTAGATATCGTAGATGTATAGAACAGTCAGAACAGTGGAAGTCGAGGAACGTTAAGAAATATCGGAGCGAAAGAAAAATACTGAAACAGGGGAGAGCCAAGAGATAATTGGCTCGTTCAATGATCTACGAGGTTACGAAGCGGTTGACAAAACACTTATTATTATACACCATGCGATAGACGATAATTATACATATACATTACGAAAGAAGAAAAGAAAATTGAAGTACGCTATAAATATTACAAATATATACAATGATATTACGTATACGCAAGACTGTACATATATATTGTTGTCAGTTAAATGTTGAAATAAATACCGTGCGTAAATGTTGTTTTTATACGTTGTTATATCCGTTTTCGAAACGAAAAGCACGTTTTTCGAAAAACAGTGGAATGAAATCTCGGCACGTAATATCCGTTCACTGGTTTTATCAGAAAACTGCGAGAAGTAAACATTTTAGTGTTTTTTCTCGCAGCATCCTAGGATGTAATACTCGTTGCCGGAAATTGTAGATTTATATTTTTTGATTTGCATCTCATGTAGTTTCAATGCATGTCTAACGTTTTGTATTGCCGGCTGCGACGCATTTTCTCCTCTCTTCCCGCCCAAATCACGCTCGGTCGGTAATAAAAACTGTAATACTTTCTTGCGATCGATGGGTTCGCAAATTTTCTTTTCAAAAAAGAAAACATTTCGCTGCATACCCTGATTAAAAGATCCGATTAGAATCAATAAAACGGACAAAAAATCCGATTGAAACCTGTTTGAACCGATTATTTTTCAATCGGAATTTTGTCCATTTGATCGCTTTCTATCAGTGTCAATGGGAATTAATAAGCAGGGTATTTAATGTAAACTATGAAATCCTGTTTAGTTTTTTCTAAAAGTGATTGGGACTCTTGGAAAATAAATGGTTGATTGAATACAGTTTTCGTTACCGGTGTCTATCAGTGTCAATGGGAATTACTAAGCAGGGTATCTAACGCAAGCTACAAAATCCTGTTTAGTTTCTTCTAAAAATGATTAGGATTCTTGGAAAATAAATGGTTGATTGAATACAGTTTTCGTTACCGACCGAGCACGCGCAGATCGATCCGCGGATTTGTGTCCGAATCCCCCCCTCCTTTCGCCCATTGTGGAGCACATGGCGACTGACGATGGCTGCTTCCCCGACAGTGGTGCGCGGTCGCTCGTTGTCAACGTTGGCGCATGTTTCGTTCGGTTTTACCACGTTTTAAGACATTCCGAAAAATGAGTATATTCACACAAAAATTCGACCCGATAACGGGCTCAACCGCCTGGGAGATTCAGGATCCCGATTACGACTATCACCAGGAGGTCGCGAGATCGGCTTTCGCCGACATGCTTCACGATCACGAGCGGGTAAACAGCAGTCACGATCGATCATCGAATCTCCCACAATGTCCATTGAACTTACTGTTTGTTTGTTGCAGAACGAAAAGTATTACGCGGCGCTGAAGGCGGCGATCGAAAAAACGCACAGAGAGGGTCGCAAGGCCAACGTTCTGGATATCGGCACCGGCACCGGACTCCTCTCGATGATGGCTGCGAAGTGCGGAGCCGACACTATCACCGCCTGCGAGGTAAACCCATTCAAGTTTAATTTGAGTGTCCCATAAAAAAAATAAAAAAATAAAAAATAATGTCTGATTTTATTTTAATGGAAATTTTGCACATAATCAGAAGATACCAGCATAATTAAATTGTTCCTATCAACTGATGTTCGCTTGTGCCATTTTAGGCCCGATCTTTATTTTCTCTGTCCCTAATATTAATAGCATTTATTCTATTGCTGTTCTAATAAACAGTTGAAAAAAAAAACTTATTCAAGTTTTACTATCATTATTGTTGTATAAATTGACTTCTGAACTTAACAAAGCTATAAATGGATAATTCAGTTGTACATGCTTAATTACAGATTTATCTCTTACTGTTACACTTAAAAGCATACAAGTTTACTTGTTAACATGTAAATTTTTACGTGTTTGTCAACTGGAAAAAAAACCGTGAGTTTTATTTATTGGTTTTTTTTTCTCACTGCAGGCTTTCAGACCTATGGCCAACTGTGCATTCAAGATTATAGAAGAAAATGGCTTTGGTTCCAAAATCAAACTTGTCAGAAAACGTTCTACCGAGATGACTGTAGGTGAGAAAGGCGATATGCCTATTCGTGCCAATATTTTGGTCACCGAAGTCTTTGACACTGAACTTATCGGGGAAGGAGCACTTTCTACCTTTCAACACGCCCAACAAGTTCTTCTTGAGGTAAAAAAATACTTTTTTTAAAGTTAAATATAGCAATGTGAGATAATAATTCAGTTGAATAATTCGTTAATAATTGGTATCCATAAAAAATAATGTTTGATAATATTAATTATCTTCAGTCTTAAATACAGTTCTATTCAGTTTTTTAAACAATGACTTTGTTAAAAGTTCCAAGTTAGCAATTTACAATCTCTACCACGGTAGGGATAAAATTTGTGTTACAGAAAATTATAGAAATTCAAGTTAAATATGACGACATGAGATAAAAAAAGAGAATAAAATTACGAGAATTAAAGATGGATTTTGAGAAGAATTAAATTAAGTGAATTAAAGATGGATTCTGAGATGAATAAAATTATTTTTTTTAATAATACGATTGGGATCTATTAGAAAAAAAAATCACGGTTAAAAATATCTTCTGTCCCGAATACCATTTCATTCGGTTCCTTAAACAACGATTCCATTAACATTTCCAAGCTATCAATGTCCAATCTCCACCACTCCATGAACATAATTCGTGTCACAGAAAGACAGCCTGGTGGTGCCAAGCAGCGGTACAGTCTGGGCTCAGTTGGTCGAGAGCGAGCACGTGCGAGCCTGGAACAGGATAAACCCTCTCCGCGATCCCGAGACAGGCAAACCACTAATAATACCTCCAAAAAAGGCTTCCGACTGTCCGGGATCATCGGCGGTTCACGATATTCAGCTAACTCGACTGCCTCGAGATTCCTTTAAATCTCTACTTCCACCACAGCCGATGTTCACCTTCGATTGGACAGGAAAAGAGCCTCTCGTATTTAACGAGACCGCGACGCTCCGCGCCAAAGCCTCGGCCACGGGAACGGCGCACGCGGTCTTCATGTGGTGGGATTTGGTGATGGACTTCGAGGGAAAAATTCTCCTAAGCTGCGCGCCCGCTTGGGAACATCCGGACGCCAAGGAATCGATGAAAAGCGGCGCCAGCCTCGAGGAAGCCTCCGACAAAATTCCCTGGCGCGATCACTGGATGCAGGCGGTTTATTATTTGCCGGAGGAATGCGCGGTGGAGGAAGGAAAAGTCGTGAGCCTCGTTGGCTCGCACGACGAGTACTCGTTTTCCTTCAGCGCGACGCGAGCCGAAGAATTATCGAACGGTAATGCGGAAACGAAAAGCGTCGTTCCCGTTTGCGACTGCTCGCTTCACCTGGCTTACTCGCGAACGCGAATCGGTCAGCTGAACGACGAGAAGAGAAACGCGAAGTACCTGCGAGCTTTGCGAAGGAAAGTCAATCGCGACACGGTTTGCTTTTGTCTCTCGGACGGCTCGCTTTTGGGTCTCGCGGCCGCCGCGATGGGAGCGAAGAAAGTCGTCGTTCTCGAGCCGAGTTGCCTCTCGCGAAGAACCCTCGAGAGTTTCATTGCGGCTAATGGGCTCGAGTCGCGAGTTTCCGTCGTGCAATCCGTGGAGGACATGCCGAAGGACGTGACCGCCGATCTCGTATTCGGCGATCCTTACTACGTGACCTCCATACTTCCCTGGGATAATCTGCGTTTTTGGTATCTCGCGACACGATTGGCGCCCGGTGTGCCGCGCATTCCGATGGCCGCGAGAATTCGGGCGGTCGCCGTGGAGTTCAAGGATCTTCACAAGATTCGCTCGCCCCTCGGGATCTGCGAGGGATTCGATCTCACGACTTTCGATAAACTCGTGATGGTAAGTCGGGCGTCGGCCTATTTTTTTTTAATAGTCTTTTGTTTTAAATACAATTAGCTATTTTCGTCAAGTTACTTCGGATCGTTTACCGCTAGGTTCTCTACTGTTGTGAGGAGGTACAAAAAAATTCCTTCATGATGTAGGCCGACCTATAATCCCTCTTTTAAAAAGTTCATGAGTAACGGAACGCATTGTTGTCATTCTATTCGAGCTGTAATTGGTTACCAGGAATGTCCGTGATAAACAAATTCAGCGCCCGTAACCTTTTAAAGCTTTATTACAGCGCAGCAGCGCAAAATTGATTAGTCTATTCTTCAATCCGGAGACGGATCTGTCATTTCTGACAAAAAGATGGTCGCACATTTTTTTCTTTTTTTTTTTTTCTTCAAAATCGAATAAAAAGTATTGGTAACCAGTACGACTTGAGAACGATGGTATATGTTACAAGTCGATATTTCCAAAAGAAAAAAAATTGAGGTCGATTTTGGTGAAAAGTTTTTTTCGCGAAATGTTTTTTTTATGAAAATGGCTAATTTATGCAGATATCGTTTACGATAATCGCGCGGCTCTGTTCTCTCTATTTTTCGGAGCAGGCGTCGAGCGAGATCAGCGACAACCCCGTGGAGGCTCATCCACTCTGGGAGTATCCGGCGCTCGCGCTCGGTTTACCCTTCGACGTGGCTTATTTCGATTTCGGCGAAGATCTCGCGGAGGCACGAGTGACGAATTTTTCCGGCGAGTCCGCGTTCCGCAATCCGGGTTCCTGCAACGGCGTCGCTATTTGGGTCGACTGGTGTCTCGACTCCGACTCCGTCGTCTCCACCGGACCGACGAAGGAGATTCAACCGGGCCAGAGGATATCCTGGGACTTTCACACCCGACAAGGCGTATTTTTGCTGCGCAACATCGCCGACGTGACCGAGACGAGCTCGCTTCACTGGACGTTCTCGCATCGCGCTGGAAAAACCTGGCAATGCGCTTTCGATTTTACCGTAAAATCGTGAAATAATGTACACGCGTTACCCTGATTAAATGATCTTATTAGAACCAATGAAACGGACAAAAATCCGATTGAAACCTGTTTAAACCGATTTTTTTTTTCGTTTTTTTTTTTTTCAATCGGAATTTTGTCCATTTGATCGGTTTCTATCGATGTTAATCGGAATTACTAAGCAGAGTAGAACAATAAATCGTTATTAATTGTACATAGGATATAAATTGACGAGTTTAATTAAAAAACTGACGAACGCTACGATGGCGCTTCCGGCAAAATACGCAATTGTTTCGCTAATCTCTTCCCTATGAGTTTCGGGTACGATTTCTGCTTTATCAGATACTCTTTGCTCTGATGAGTCACCGCGCCGTTTTCGAGCTGAAATCGGCACAGATGACGCAGTGGCCCGAGCATCGCGCCCCGCAGCCACGGTTTGTTCTCCAGGAGCGACAACGATAACGCTCCGCACTCGAGCGTCGAGAGGCAGCCCTCCGTCGGTTGAGTCCTTATCACGTACTCGCTCGCCGGGACTCCCACCAGCTTGCAGGCACGAAGGAAACAGAGCGACGGGCTGGAGTGATACATGGCCTGTAAAACGCAAAATACGACAAATTGTTTGGTACTCGTTGAGCGATTTAAAAACATGACTTTGAAGTTTCGTAAACTACGTTGTAAAACTACGAAATTAAAAAAAATTAAATATTATTCCCGCAAAAATTCAAATATTTTACCATTGGGGGTGAAATAATATTTATACATCATGCTCTTAGTCGTTATCATAACTTTTTGTACCTGGTATAATCATTTGGGTTCATTAATATGTTGTCATGTTTAATTTCATTGCATTGCAACGATGCAAACTCCAACGTCATTTAAAAATGACGTATGATGAGATAAAAAAAGAGAATAAAATTATTATGAGATAAAAAAGAGAATAACATTATTATGAGATAAAAAAGAGAATTAAATTACGAGAATTAAAGATGGATTTTGAGATGAATAACATTATTTTAGTTATCTGAAAACGTAATTTTGTAATAAATTCCGACTAATCGACTCGGGTAGCCGACGAATATACTCGATGAAACGTAAAAAAATGTTAACTTCTTCTTCAAATACGCGTTTTTCCCTTTTATACAATCCGACAAAAAAACACATCGAAAAAATGCGAAATATTCAACCCACTGATTTCTCGCGAAGGGATTCACGACAAACTGACCTACGATTAAAAATTCGTTACTCAAACATCTGAAAACGAATCATACTTTAGCTTGAGGCCACGTGCCGTCCAGCAGCACGAGGTTGTAGGGTCGCTGGCCGTTCACTCCGACGGCCGGAAGTTCACCGATATTCACGGCACTCGGGGACGGATAGAGCAAAACGGTGTCTCGGCTCTCGAGAATCTCGGCGAGACCCTCGTGACGCGGAGTCGGAAATTTCTTTCCCCTGCGAAGAGATTTCCGTGAATGCGAAGGATGCAAATTCAGTAGCAGACGAAACTGTAGTCGCATTCCGGACGCGAGTTGAATACCTGAAAGTGAGGCACTTGCCTGGCTCGAGGGCCAGCGTGAGCATCGGCGCGGTGCGCAAACATCGCTTCACTTCCGCCGGATGCTGCAGTATTATTATCCGCGATTCGGGACACAGTCGGGTTTTCGGGAGTCCCGGACACCAGCAAACCGCCACAGGTCTCCTGATGCGTTGAAAATTGAGTTTGAAAAATGAAGAAATGACGATCTCGTTTAGGTTATGATTAGTTAGTTCCGGTCTGTTTTGCTCTCTGTTACTCACTTGCATTGCCCACATTTGTCTCGCATCTCCGGAGGATCCGCCGGAATGGCCGAGAGTTCCTCCCAAACGTCGTTCTCGTTCGTCATTGCGGCGCTTTTAATGTTACGAAGGAATCATTGGATTTGACAGTTGCGGCACTTTTGTGTATTCTCACGACAATCGAGAATGGCTGAGAGAAAATTGTAGCTTGGAGACTGTGAAATTTGAGGGATTCCTGTTATATCGACTGTTGGTAATGTCGAACTGCTGTATCAAGAAAAAACTAATTCCACGCGGTTAATCTGTTAATTTTGAATTCTCCTTCAATTTTTCTCGCATTTTTCTGAAGCATCATCAGAAATTTATAATTTACTAGGCTAATCACATGCGCTGGCGCGCGTGCCTGAAAAACTTGCCGAAATCAACATCAGAAATTTGTTGTTTTCAAAATATCGACTTTTAACCTATACCATCATTCTCAAGTCGCATATTCTACCCCCGAAAACACTGGTTATTAACCTTTTTTAATCGGTTTTGAAAAAAATATTTTTTTGGCGACGAAAAAAATATTTTTTCTGTCAGAAATGGTAGATCCAGCTCCGGACCGAAAATCGACCCCAATTTTTTTTCTTTTCAAAATATCGACTTTTAACCTATACCATCATTCTCAAGTCGCATATTCTACCCCCGAAAACACTGGTTACTAACCTTTTTTAATCGATTTTGAAAAAAATATTTTTTTGGCGACGAAAATTTTTTTTTTTTCTGTCAGAAATGGTAGATCCAGCTCCGGACCGAAAATCGACCCCAATTTTTTTTTCTTTTCAAAATATCGACTTTTAACCTATACCATCATTCTCAAGTCGCATATTCTACCCCCGAAAACACTGGTTATTAACCTTTTTTAATCGGTTTTGAAAAAAATATTTTTTTGGCGACGAAAATTTTTTTTTTTCTGTCAGAAATGGTAGATCCAGCTCCGGACCGAAAATCGACCCCAATTTTTTTTTCTTTTCAAAATATCGACTTTTAACCTATACCATCATTCTCAAGTCGCATATTCTACCCCCGAAAACACTGGTTATTAACCTTTTTTAATCGGTTTTGAAAAAAATATTTTTTTGGCGACGAAAATTTTTTTTTTTCTGTCAGAAATGGTAGATCCAGCTCCGGACCGAAAATCGACCCCAATTTTTTTTCTTTTCAAAATATCGACTTTTAACCTATACCATCATTCTCAAGTCACATATTCTACCCCCGAAAACACTGGTTATTAACCTTTTTTAATCGATTTTGAAAAAAATATTTTTTTGGCGACGAAAAAAATATTTTTTCTGTCATAAATCGTAGATCCGGCTCCGGACCGAAAATCGCCAAAATCGACCTCAGAAATTTTTATTTCAAAATATCACCTATAATAGGTTAATCAATTTTGCGCTGCTGCGCTCTTATAAAGCTTTAAAAGGTTACGGGTGCTGCCCCGCCTATCCTCTTATGAAAATTTTCAAATATGGCACCAAACTGATTTTGTTTATCACGGACTTTCCTGGCAAGCAATCACAGCTCTAATAGTTAGCTAATAATGCTTTCCGTTACTCATGAACTTTTTAAAAGAGGGATTTCGTGCCAAAACTTTTATAGTACAGCTCAGGAAATCTACAATCTGGCTAAGTTCTCAACCAACGAAAGCCTGAAGAAGGCTATTCGATTAATTCACTTTACTCTCCTTGATTTTTTCCCGTTTATGTTTCCAACTACATTTTGTAATTATTTACTTGCTTTAAAATAAACGCATTTACAAAAAAAAAAAAAAATTTAATAAAAAAATGTTGCCTTCTCTTCTAATTTGACCACTGAACGATCTCATATTTTATCTGAAAAATCAACCATAGCAGAAAATATTTGCGATCACAAGAGTATTTCTATCTCTCTCGTATCCTTTCATGTTTCGCGTGTAATGAGAAAAGATATACGTGCAGTATTTCACAATCTAGTTGCGCATTGCGCCCTTTTCGTACTTTCAAAGAGGAACAAACGAGACATCGCAATTCACTGCAATAATATCGTCGAAATATTAGGAAATAAAGTTGTTTATTAATCGTATTTAAATTAATACATACAGGGCTTTTGAGGTTTGCTACACAGTTTCATTATGCATACATAACAATTATCAATGGAAACAATATACAACGGAAATATACAAATACTCTTCTGCAAATTGATTACATCCTCAACGTTCTCTTTCTTCGTTTTTCGTTTTTGCGTCAGCGTGTCGCACATGTCTTTCTCATATTGTACAATCGATCGGGACGTGTCGCGAAAAGTCTCCACGTCGCGCGGAGAACCCTCGGCCCGACCTGCCCGAAATATAGTTTCAGTAGAAAACTCGTTATATTACATCGGGTAGAAAAACGAAGAACGCGAGGAATCGCGTAAAGCGCGAAGCGAGGATCGAGACGTTCGCGCGCCTCGATCGCGCGCGCTCGGAATTCTAACTAATAGTTTATAAATTGTCTAAGGGAGAGATCGACGCTCGTTATCAAACGCCTCGAGTAGTGTCACGGAGAAAGCAATACGAAATTCGGGAAAGTCGCTCTCTTGGACGGCTGGTCAGAGATTAAAGCGGGATAATCGCGGCTGCCCGACGTGGTTTCCGTTGATCGAAACTCGAAGGTCCGATAGACAAACACAATTCAGCAATAAATATATAGCGGCGACAGCGAGACGCGCTCCCAATGGTCTATCATATGCCTTATATATCGTAGACAACGCGCGGATCGTCGTCGATGGCGTTAAAAAATCTAGACACTCCGAAATTCGTTCTAATCTGAAGCTTGTTTTTTTTTCACTTTCTTCTACTCTCTCGTTCGTCCTATTTGGCGTAAACTTTTATTTTCTTCATCTCGCTTGTTTCTTTTTTTTCTTCTTCCTTGTTTTTTTAATATCATATAAAGTGTAGTAAGGCTTCTTCGATGTCTGACGTTCACTTTGCTCGCGGAAGGAGTTTTATATTTTTCAACTAATGGAATCCATATCTACGATCTATTTCGCCTCGCTATCGCGAATCAACGCGAACGACATAATTGCGCCAAAGCGGATGTTACATTCGCGCAGAGATGTGAAGCGTTCGTTACTTTTAAATACACACTTATTTTTATTTATCCAATAATCTGTTTATTATTACACGTTTGGTAAATGTGGCCTACATGTTATATAACTCTAGATTTTAACTCAATGTAAAATCCTTAAAACACATTTTTGGCAATAAATTTCATACGAAAAATCGTAAAAAGCAAATGTGACGAGAAAAAGAGTAACGACAAAAGTAGTGATCGTTACTTCTCTTCGTTACATCAACTTTTTATTATCTTTTTTCATGAAATTTATTGCCAAAAATGTGTTTTAAGGATTTTCCATAAAGTCGAAACATTTAATAATAAACAAATTATAGGGTAAAGAGAAAAAAGTGGGTAATCAAAAGTAACGAAATTTTGACATCTCTGCATTCGCGTTTCCATTTATGAGGCGCGCGCGATCCCGTCGGAGGATGCGTTTGAATGAAGACAAAAACGAGAACAGAAGGAGAGCATCGACGTTTCTACTCTGGGTGTCGCCGTTTCTTTTTTTTTCGTCCGCCTTTTCTTTTTTCCATTCGCAGCTGGCCGATCGCGCCATACTCTCACGTACGACGCTGTACATACAACGTACAGCATTTAAATTGATTGATTATTCCGGGAGCTTTGGTCTCGAAATAACTTTTCGATTTTTTCGGCTTACGCGCAGTCTTACTTCTATTATACACATTTGTTCAAATAAATACACGGCTATCACATTAATAACACTCGCTCGACGGGGGGCGGCGGGGGCGACGTGACTCCGCGGATTCTCTCGTTGGCGCGAAGCCGACGTTCCAACGCGTTTCTTCCACTCGTATTGCCGCTGCTCTTCGGACGCACCCCGCGCGCTCCGACGATTCGGCATTCATTCGAAGCGAGTTGCTAAGACGATTAACACACGACGGACTCGCACGAAATAAACATAGAGATACTCGCGGGACTCGCGGAAATGTTTTGGAGAGGCGACGACAGTGCGCGTCTCGTTCGAAAGTCTCTCTCGAGTGTCCTTCGAAATAGCTCCGCGACGGCTCGCGAAAGATTTCAAGGTCCGTTTTAAAGTCCTTCGGGTGATTCAACTATTTACATATCGTCGTCTCGGAAAAAAAATATACACAATTCGTTGGAAAACTCGCGACGTTTGGACTCCCTGAGGAATTTTCACCTCGTCGTGTTTCGTTCTTCGATCCTCGTGGCGCCGTCGGATCCGCCCCGCAGCGGTGATTCCTCGTCGCCGAGGCATCTTCTCGAGCACCAGCTCCCCTCGGCGTCGACGCGTCTCTCGCGCGTTTCTAGCCGGTGTCTTCTTCTCTCTTCTCGCTCTCCCGACTCGCTTCGAGCCAATCGAAGCGACGGGCAGCGCGTCGCTGGTTCGTTTCAGGTTCCTCGCGGATATTTAGCTCGGCGCTGGAATCTCAAGCGAAATTCCCCGAGGCTGGGTTCAGTCTTGCCCGCTACGGAGCTTCATTGTTTTCTTGGGAAAATAAAAGCCCGTTTGTTGGTCCGTCTCCGGCGCCGGCTTAACTCTTCGAGTGAACGTTCGTCTTCTGGGCCTTCTTCTTCCGCGCCGCCAGCATATCGTAGAACGGATTGTGCGATATACTTTGCCTGTGGAGGTGCAGAAAAAAACGCAATTATTTCATCTGAATTTCCAAGTATTGCCTAAATCACTATGTGTAGGGGAAAATTTATGAAAAATGTTTAACAGCCAGATTGTTCAATGCAAACACATCGATTAAACGAAAATAGTCGTTATGCAAACACATCGTTAAATCGGAATAATCGAACTTGAAAGCATCACAGCTCTTGATATTTAACACAAAATTACTCTTTAAAATGTGCTGTTTTCTGACATTTTTTCGTTTAACACAAATTATTTATCTTGGTTTTTATACAACATTTACAATAGCAATTATTTAATTTGAACTTCCTAGTACTTTTCAAATTACTATGTGTAGAGAAAAATGTATGAAAAATTAACGCTCTAATTGTACAATACAAACACATCGATCAAACAAAAGTAGTCGTTTTTATTTTGCAATCATACAGCTAGATAAAATGTGATATTTAACACAAAATTACTCTTTAAATTGCGCTGCTTCCTGATCTTTTTTTCGTTTGACACTAATTCTTCATCTAAGTTTTCACACATTGCTGCCAAAAATATATAAAATGCGCTGTTGTTTGTGTGAAAAATCATTCAACGAATATATTTACCTGACGCATTTGATCCACTCGTCCTTCTCCTCGTCCGTGGCCGCCGACATTCTGTACACCGTGTGTTTACCTGCGATCACAAAAAGCGAGCGAGAGCTTGAGAATACGCGAAAACACGACAATTCCATTTGCGTAGCTGCCAAGAGCATTGCCCAAGAGGAGCACCTGCGCGCTTCGGGTTCGCCGCGTTAAACGCGAACATCGTAGCTGTTATAATGCAACGCGTTGCGTACCTTCAACGACCTTTCCCTCGCTGTCCGTCTTGCACGCTTTGATGAACTCCGAGCCCGCGGCGTAGAGTTCGAAGCAGTGCGGTTTGTGTCGGTCCTGGACCTCCCTGACCTGAATATTCTCGAGCGGTATTATGCCCCGCGGTTCCTTGTCCGTCGTGTACTCAAAGTAATAGAGACAATTGTCGTTCAGGATGAACCATCGTCGCTTCCAGCTCTTGTAACGTCCGCCTGTAACAATTCCCACCGTAATTCGTATGAGAAAAAACGGACACGGACGACCCGACGAGCTTTTTTTTTTGTATTTAAAAAAAAACTGTAACTCATTGGCGCTCGGGCTACTCCTCGTTACTCGCGGACAGAGAGGTGGTAATAATTATTTACCTGCTGTCTCCGTCAGGGCAGCAGTGCGGGACAAAGAGAGGCACACACACTCGGTGAGTACAGTGTTACATTGATATTGTGCGGCGGTATTTGGTATTCAGAGTTGCAAATCCCGAATTTTTATAGAAATAAAATTCATGGTTCAATTGACTTTGTAATTATGTTTTTATAATAATAACTCGTAATTATTATAATGTAATGTGTAGACTTTTAAATAGAGGCAAAAAATATTAGTTTTCCATAAAACTTGATGGTAATCTTATTGAAAAAATGGAGAAATACCGTCAATGCATTGCGAAAATAATGGAAGACTGTGCTTGTCCATTTTTCCCACAATTTCTCGCAAAATTTAATAAAAAATTACGTTTTTCTTACTGCTATTCAAAAGTCCACATATCACTTTATAATCGCTACAGGTCATCATTATAAAATCGTAAGTAGCAAATAAACTATTGTGTAAACTTTAATTCGTAAAGTAATGGGGACCTACAACACTGTTTGGTATGTACGGTCGCGTCGTTAACAAGGTCGATATTAGCTATACGATTCAACAGCGAAGCTGAGCATTGATACGCTTCGTTAGTCTCAAACTCGAGATGCACCTTGAACACTCGTCCGGAGTGACGACGGTTACTCTCCTCACGAAGCTACTTTGCAATCTTTTACAGCGCGTCCCGACAAATGCGTAATATCCGCGGGAGAGTCAAGACCGTTTAACGGTCGAACGTTACCTTGCTTCCACAGCCAGCCTTCTTTGTCGGGATTGAAGAACGTGTGCATCAGATCGTTGCCATCGTCCTCCGGGATTTTGAACGGCTCAGTTTTTATGCTCTCGTATAAACTCTGTAACGACAAAACGTGAATCCTTGTAGAATAGCCGAAAAGTCGAGACGATGTGGTGTGTTATGACTGCGGAAAAAGACGCGACATTGAGGGTAGCAGATTTAAGGGGTTTCAGGATAAAAGTCTCGCGCTCTCGGTTGATCGTGACATTTTTTGATTACGCATTATTATTTTTCTATGAAAAAAATATTTCCAAAAAACGACCCGACTGTAATTTTTTTTACCCGCACCTCGGAATTTTTTCATGTGTTTAAAAAAAGGTTTATCTACCATTAAGCGTGCGCAATCATTAATTAAATTCTTTCCGGCAGTGTAAAAATTAATATCTTTCGAACAGCCATCGTAGGTACGTTTTAGCTTGGCAAAATCCACCGAGAACGGCGGATTATTTCGCTATGACGAAAATATTTCCAAAAAACGACCCGCCTACAATTTTTTTAACCGCACCTCGGAATTTTTTCATGTGTTTAAAAAAAAACGTCAACTACCATTAAACGTGCGCAATCATTAATTAAATTCTTTCCGGCAGTATAAAAATTAATATCTTTCGAGCAGCCATCGTAGGCACGTTTTAGCTTGGCAAAGTCTGACGAGAACGGCGCTACGCTCGCAGGAACCCGGGATGTAACGTTTAACAGAGGCAATTGCACTAGCGTCAGCCTCCCCGCAGTCGCCGACGAGCGAGTGTCAGCGCTTGCATAAATCTGTCATTAGCGAATCATTGAAACAGAGTGGCGAAATCGTCCCCCGCCTCCCCCGCGCTCGCATTCGCATGTGTGTTTCGCGTGGGTCCCGAAGAGCACCGAGAGTGTCTCGCTCGAACGGGCGACATCGGATGGCTTGCATAATTCCTGTCAATTATACTTTATACGGGCGCCGAGCGCAGGATGCGCCGCGCAACGTGCAAAAAAAAACGCGAAAGCGCGCCGAGAGGCTCTCACGATGCCCGGACTAAAAAGAACCGCGCGCCCGAGAATCGCAAGAATTTTAAGCAAATCTTCTCGCCGACTTCCAGCGAACGCGAGTAAACAGAAAGAAAAAGCGCGAGACTGGCCTCTAATCTACATCAGGAAACGAGCGTCGCTCCATATCGCGATTTCCTAGTTTTGTTTGCGCAAATCACTCGCGATTTCCTGGAAACGTTTGAGAACGCGACCTTTATTGCCGCGGTGGTGGAGATAGACAGATTAGGCTCAGCGGTTAAATTGCAAGCAACGCGTGTCGATGAGTAACAGTCGTCGTTTAGCTTGATCAAAGATCAGCCGCGTGGGGAGGGAGACGGCGGCAAAATGCGCCGCGTGTTGTGTCGCCAGCGGTCGATTCCGCGGAAAATCGATTTGCGCGAGAGGGGGCGGCGGGCGGGGGGGGGGGGGGGGCGAGTACGTCTGGGTTCTATATACATGACGGCAGTAGCCCGAGGGCAAACATGATATAAATCTAACGTGAAGCCGAATGCTGCCTGGCTGGGCGGAGCGCAAATTTGCATTGCAACTAGGCGAGTTACCCCGGGGGGAGGGGGGGGGGGTCAACGTGTGCGCCCGAGTACCGGTCAGACAGAATACAAATAACGGCGTACTCGTAGCTCTTCCGAAAAATTGTTCACCCCCCACCCATAAACTGATGCCGGAAAAATGTATCTACCGCTCACGAAGAAAAATAGGCATGGTTGTCCCGATCAACCGCGCGGGGCTCAACGTGTTTTACGTGTCTACTCGGATCCCGCTGATTTAGTCGAATGACTTTGAAGTTTGCGTCGTTGCAATGGCAGCGAAATTAAAAGCAACAAAATATGAATTCCGAGGAAAATTCAAATATTTCACCATTAGGGGGTGAAATAATTTTTTTTGTTATGCTTATCTTAGTCGTTATAACAACTTTTTATTGCCGGTATATCCATTTGGGTTTATTAATATTTTGTTGTTTTTCCCCATGGAAATAAAGTATATTTGAAAATATGTAGGTGATATAGAACTTTTGGCTGAAACATATATAATTAATATATTTTTATCTACTAACGTTATATCTCAGATATATTTCATTAAAATATATCCGGTGGATATATAAAAAATATATAGCGGATACAGAACTTATGGTCGATATATATAATATATAATTCATATATCTTGAATATACTTTATTTCCATAGAGATTAATTTCGTTGCATTGCAACGATGCAAATTTCAACGTCATCTAGTCGGACTAGTTCAAGAGTCGGGTCAACGTATTGGTTAGTCGGAACGGATCAGCTCGACGGTTCGATTAGTTCGACGGACAAACACACGAGCGGGTGAAGCTAATTTGACTGACGTATCGGCAATGTCACGATAACCGCGAGACCGTCTCGCTTCTGAAGACGATAAAAGAAACGACAAACAAGCGAAAGGGTCGTCGTACCACCAAGAGTTCCCTGGGAAGATCGCCGCCGTTGTTGATACCGCGATTCATCGTGATAAACTGCTCGACGCTCGGCTTATCCTTGACACTCGGATTGTGTAACGAGGTATTGAGCATGATAATCGCGAAGCTGAGGACGTAACACGTGTCGGTGTTGGTGAATATGTTCGGATTGAGCTGGCAGTAGCGCTGAGCGAAGCACTCCATCATCCGATCGATCTTCTGCGCCTCGCCGGGCAGCCTGAACGACCAGAGAAACTGGCGTAGCGCCTGGACGAGTATGAGGTCGGTGAAGTCGTGAAGCTCGACGAAGGCGCGCAACACGCGCTCGTTGAAGTCGTGACGCTCGCCGAGATAATCGCCGATCGCCGTTTTGTTGAGCCCCTCGCCCTTGTAGAGAAACTGGGCGACGTCCTCGGGCGTCGCGGCGAGGAGATTGTGCTCTATCAGGTACTCGATTCCCTTCTTCGGGTCCATGTTGAACTTCTTGCGGCCGATCGAGGTCTGCTTCGCCTTGTTCGTCGGCTTCGACTCGTCCGCCGCCAAACCCCCGCCCTCCATCGCCTCCATCTCGGCGACAACCTCGCCGAGCTCATCCTTCAGTTGCTGCAACAGAAACGGAGAGAGAGACCGGTTAGTTTGGTGTGTCGAATTGTGTGACGTTGAAGTTTGCAGCGTTGCAATGATGCAAACTTCAACTTACAATTCAATTAAATTAATTTAATTTTAAGATCTAATTTTAATTTTTATGTTAAGGTCTAATTTTGATTCTAAGATCTAATTATTATTTTTATTTTTATTTTTATTTTAAGAAAATTAAATAAAATTAATTTAGTTTTACGATCGAATTTTTATTTTTAGTTTAAGATCTAATTTTTATTTTAGTTTTAATTTTAAGAAAATGAAATTAAATGAACGTAATTTTAAGATCTATTTTTTATTTTTATTTTTATTTTAAGAAACTGAAAACAAAAAAACATTAATTCCATAAAAATGTAAATAATTCACCCCCATTGGGGGGTGAAATAATGTTGTTTTGTCACGCTCTTAGTCGTTACAGTAACTTTTTATTGCCGGTATAATCATTCCATTTCATTAACATTTTGTTGTTTGTAATTTCCGTTGCATTGCAACGATGCAAACTTCAACGTCATCGAATTATCGATATGATTACCGCCTCGTTTATTGCCTCTCCAGGCGTAAATTGCGACGCAACGTCCGCACGGAGATGCATAGATCGATAGGCAATTATGATGTATATCTTGGAATGTGTCGTCTCGGCGTTACATAGGCTGGCCGTTAGCCACCCGTATAACGCTTAATTGCCGAAACTCCGAGGGTTTAATATAGCCAGCGGGGAGGCCGGCGTAGGATATCCGGGCCAATTACCACGAAAACCCGAGAAACTTGGCCGCGCCTGTGCGGTAACGCGACACGTCGCGAGTTCACGCCGCGAATTACTCAAGAGAGAACGGCGGCGCCGATACGCGTTATTTTTTTTTTTTTTTACATGCGTGTATCGCAAGCACATATATATAAATTGCAGCGTGCACTGAGGCACTCGCGCTCTCACGATATGTTTCTGTAATACACTGTTGTAGTACATCGAAAAGAAAATTGTTTCCGTTTCGCAAGTTAACGCATAAACCTGCTGGCATGTTGCTTTCTAATTGAGGGGTTGTAATGCACGCCGCTCGTTGCCTATTGCCTTGTTTTGTTTTCGTAAATTAAACGTAAGCGCGCGACTTAATTATCGCATATTTTATGCATGAAGCGATAGCTCACACACGTGACGAGAGGAAATGTACTCGAGGAATTGGTCTGACTCCAAGTGGGTTTGGATATATCGTGCGGCTGATAAATAAATGTAAGCCGTCGAGGCTGTTGAGCGGAAAAAATAACAGGAAATCGACCCCACCATGCGAGGATTTCTCTTCCGACAATCGTATCAGTCGACAAATCGCTGCAGAATTAGAAAAAGAAAAAATCACTGAACGCAAGGAGCCCGACCGCACTGAGAGAATTAAACGGGAATAATGTGACTACTCGCTTGACAATTTATTTATATTTTGGTATTTTGAGGAGTCTTCGTACTTGTGGGCATCCACGAATGATGATGTTGAAGTTTGCATCGTTGGAATGCGACGAAATTTCGAAGAAAAAAATTCATTCTAATTAACCCAAGTGATGAAAGTAGGTATAAATAGTCATCATAGCAATTAGTTGCTATCTAATTTCATCACTTGGGTTAATTAGAAAGAATTTTTTTTTTTTTCTTCTGAATTTCGTTGCATTCCAACGATGCAAACTTCAATATCATCACGAATGACAGTCTAACGAATATATCCAGACGTATTGGGATAATCGCCAGAATGCCGTAAAATAACCCGATTGCCACGTGAGAAATAAATAGGAAATTATTCCTATTTATTTCTCTCTAAATAAATAAGAAATTATTCCTATTTATTTCTCTCCACGCACCTTGTAAATTAAATCCCACGACTTCCCCCATCACGTTCCAATCCCTTCAATTCTCCAAGCCTTCCACCATTTTCCGTCAAGCCCAATAACGTCAAAAGAGATCAGAGCTAAAAATCTCTGTTTTTATTTCTCCGTTGTTAATCCAACGAGAATAGAATCCAAGTACGGAGACACATCGTGTATACAGCCGAACGATTGTCATCGGGATTAACCCCTTTGCCTTTCCCCTTTGCGTGGTGAAGCTACGTGCACGCGAGGCATTACTTATTCATAATGAAGAGAACGAACGCGCGATGGAAGGGAGAGGATATGGACGCGGCGCGGCAATGGAATAGCTCTCGCTATTCCTGAAGAGCTGTAATTTCCGTGGGACTGCGAACGCGTTTTCTGCGTTGCCAAGGCATCGCGCGCTGCACCTTCGCCCCGTTATACGGCGCGGAATAATGGGCGGCGAGTAACTACGGCCAAGTTGGGGATGAAGTTTACCTGGAAAAAGGGAGTTTGGCGCGGAACTGGGTAGCACGGGGGGTCGGCCAGGGCGGAGGTATCACTGTCAAGGGGGGGGGGGGGGGGGGGGGCAGGGCGAGAATACGACCAGCGTTGCGCACCCCCTCGGCATCGACTTCCACCCTCCTCGGATAATTGCGAAATGCAATTGCAGGCTTTTCCGGCCACGTGGATGTCGTTATCCCCCCGGCTGGGTTCGACGGGGAACCGGGGAATATTGTTTCACGGGTACGGAGTGTAACTGCGGTATGACTGTTACTCGACGATGCCGGGCTTGATAAAGATTATTAGAGCGCATGTAAATTGTATCGGAGGAACGAGAGGAGGGAGGCGCAACGAGGGAGCGCGATGGCTTCTCGGAGCAGGGTGATCCAGGCTTTTTTTACTCCGGTCATTGACGTCCTCGACAACAGGGATGGGCAACGTTACGGTTAAAAATAAGGTTGCATGTATTTTTTAACTAAATGGATGCAATATGTTTTTACTACCCCAAGATATTATCATTCACTGAGAGAAAAATCTAGTATTGGGAAGTGTAAAGTGACAACCATAAAGTGGCAATTATTTTTTATAGGTACAGCAACTATTTTTTAATTTTTTTCGATTTTTTTTAGTTATGGTAACTATGACGCAGTTATCATAACTATTAATTAACTACTGTGAACTATAAAAATAATAGCATGAAGAAAAATTTGATAGTTGCCACTTCATAGTTACCAGAATTTACACGATTTCTCTGAGTGTTCGTCCGAAGAAAATCATCACTCGGTTTTTAATCATAATCGGAACCAAAAAGAACGACTATGATTAGCTATTATTGTTTACTGAGAAGAATGAATTTAATGCTTTTCATTCGAACTCGTGCTCGAAGAAATATATAGAGGAGAACAGCCAGCGTCGTGCTACATTTTAAAAATCATTTTTAAATTGCCTCTTTGTAACTAAACAGACACGAAAGTCCGATTGTACGGGGTTGAATACACCATAGTTGGTTTGAAAAGGGAAGAGATATTAAATGAAAGATTGAAGGACAAGTAATCAGACCACCCATATCCACAAGCACCGGAATCTCGGCGCGTGTGACACGCGGAAAAGGACGGTGAAAAGAGATATTCGATTAGATCTGGGAAACTGTATACATGCGGGAGCGAAAAAAATGATTGAAGTGCCAGGGGGAGCGACTTCGGTGGAGGGTGCGACACCTTTTGTGAGGTCGACGAACGGTCGGTGTTCCCGGTTGTCGAGGGTCCTCGAACAGAAGTGACATAGCGATGTATTAAAAAGGAAACCTCTCGATATTATCTGCGGGACGGAGGATATTTTCAGCGGAATAATATAGACGGAAGTGGCTACTGGTCGTGATAAGACGGGAGCAAACAATCGTATCAGTCGACAAAGTACAAAACTAAAAAAAAATTACTGAATACAAAGGGACAACATTTAAAAAAAATTACTGAATATCAAGGGCCATTTTTTTTTTTAAATCACTGAATACAAAGGGCCAAAAATTAATAAAATTACTGAGTACAAAGGACCACAATTGAACAAAAATCACTGAGTACAAAGCGCCCAACCACACTGAGAGAATGAAGTGGGAATAATCTGTCCGTTTACCTGACAATTGATTTATATTTCGGCATTTTTGTGGAGTCCAGGCGGATAGAGAAAATGTCCAAAATGCCGTAATATAACCGATTGCCAATTGAGTATAGAGATTATTCCTATTTATTTTTCGCAGTGCAACGTTTCAATTAAACCTCACTATTTTCTCTACCAGTTTTGACTTTCTTGAATTTTCGAAGTCTTCTAGAATTCTGGTAAAACCAATAATATTGAGAGATCAAAGAAAAATCCCTGTTCACCCAGATAACACCGACGGGTCCCTTTTTAAGCATTTAGTACACTAAAGCCCACTACCTGAGTTTCCCTTTTCAGGCTTACGATATCCAAAAAAGCATTCGTTATTGAATAATAACAGCATAACACCTATAAAAGTTAGCCCCGACCATTCAAAGCGTCTTCTACAATCCTACATGAGATCTACACAAGACTTTCCACTCCGGTGTTATCAGGAAATTTTTTATTTCCCAATTGCAACCGGGACACCAACGAGCGGTCGGTATCGCGGTTATCGAGGGTCTCCTGGAGGAGAACCGACACAGCGATGTATTAAAAAAGGAAACCTCTCGATATTATCTGCAGAACGGAGGATATTTTCAGCGAAAGAATCCACAGGGAAGTGGAAGTGGCTACTGGGCGTGGTAAGTCGGAGGGCAAACATCGTGGCTTTTGCAGTGGCGACTTTCGTCGCGGGAATGGAGGAAATATGATGAGAGTCGAGGAAGGCGGCGAGAGAGGGAGACGCGATAATCACGATAAAGAAAAGGGGTGCGGCTCTTCGGGCCATAGCATTTCCCTCGATGTTCACTGCCGGGCGTCGACGAGGAGCAGCTCATAGCCCCACTGATCCTGCGAAAGGTGAACACGCTTCGGTTCGCTTCGCTTTTATACGGAGAAGAAGGCGCGAAGGTATAACACTGCTATAGCGAAGCGCAGACACCCGAAGGGGTCGTTAAAGCTGGGAGAGCTGCTGGTGCTGCTGCTACGCCGGTGGTTTCCCCGTCGACTTGGCTCGAGGTGTGGCTTTCTCTTCGTTTTTCCCCTCTTTCTTCCTTTTTTTTCCATCCCTCCTATCGGCACCGCATGCACTGAGGGATATTTGGAACGAAGAAAGATTGTCCTCCCTGCTGCTGCTGGTTCTGCTGCCATCGTCGCATTCGTCCCAAGGTTGCGAAGCGCCTTTTCACACCACTTTGACGCGTCGAGCCTGTGAAGATGTTTGAAGATGTCAGTCAGGCCATTCGCATTAAGATTGCAGTGCACTAGTTGGAATTTGGAGGCTCCGCTGAGCCTGAATACCTTGGAATAGTCTGATTTACTGAGAGGAGGTGAAACGTTCTCGAGGACGAGAGGGAAGGAAAGACGTATACAACTAATGGTGATCGTAGCAGAGCGAGATGCACTGAAATGCACTGAAAATGTGTTTCATCTCGCGTAAAAGGGTCAAGAAGATTACGCGGAAATTCGTAAATGTGAGATACATTGAAATTCAGCAGAGAAAAATGTCTGGACTCTTTATAGAAAATTAAGTTAAAAAAAAACGTCAACTAAAGAATATTAAAGATATTAAGTTTAAAAAAACGTTGTTCAAGCTGCCTTTTACCTGCTTTTACATACATGATATTTAGAAAAATCGAATGCCGCACAGCAGCATTTGTACTTCTGGATGGCTATCAAAGTTTTCATCTCGTTTTCCGAGTGGGTATCAAAATCTCATATACAACAAATGGCGCTCGCAGCAGAGCGCGCGAGACACGCTGAAATATACTGAAAATGTGTTTCATCTCGTGTAAAAGGGTCAAGAAGATTTCGCAGAATATCCGTAAATGCGAGACACATTAAACATTCAACAGAGAAAAATATCTGGTTTCGTTGTAAAAATTAAGTTGAAAGAAAAGCTTCAACCATATTTTCCAACTTTCCATTTTTGCTGCTTCTACTTGTACCAAAATGAAGAAAAACCAAATGTCATACGTAGCAATATTTTAACTCCCGAACGGCTATCGAAATTCTCATGCTGTTTCATCGAAGTTTCCCATGTCTCACGATAATAATTCCCGTAAAAAAAGGAAACGTAAGGGCCAAGAGAAATGCGGCGTGAATGGAACAGGATTCATTTGTCTCGCCGCCGGAAGTTGTCCTTCCTCGTTAACGAGAATGCACGTGTGGATTCTCGTCTGCCGGGAACGAACGCAGGTATACCTCGCGGCGGCGTCGGCAGGAGGCCCCGGGAGAGGACGCGACGATAACGGGCTACGAAGGCTACCAAGGGTTTTGCACGCGGCGCGAAACCGAAGGAGAGAGAACGAGAGGACGAGCCGACACGCTTGGTGGTCGGCTCTCGCGTTCGCGCCTTGGAGTACGACGTCGCATTGTCCGCCCGTATGTACACGTTGCCTACATAATTCTACGCGCGCCATGTAGTACATAATACGCGGCGCTATGTGCGTCGGGGCAGAATGGGACAACCTTTTTTCATTTCGAATAATTAGCACATAAAGAACACATTATCTTGTAATATATTTTGGAAAGTTGTTTGTCTGTTTGTCTGTTTGTCTCGCACAGTCCCCTTAATTAAAGCCTGTTCCAAAATTAGACATTTTTATTTATCTTAATCCCGCGTTAATTTCTTTCATTAAGAATCTAATTTTTATTCAAGCATTTTGTGAGCGCGTGAAGCACGCTTCGCGCGCTCACAAAAGATAAATAAAAAATATAAAGATAAATTAAGATAAATAAAAATATATAAAGATAAATTAAGATAAATAAATAAAATAAAGATAAATTACGATAAATAAAAATATATAAAGATAAATTAAGATAAATAAAAAATATATAAAGATAAATTAAGATAAATAAAAAATATATAAAGATAAATTAAGATAAATAAAAAATATATAAAGATAAATTAAGATAAATAAAAATGTCTAATTTTCGATATTATAGTAAAGTTATTTTGGAAACTTTGTTCTGCTCACTTTATACGAGTTGATTTTACGGAATAAAATAGGGCACTTTGATGTTTTTAACAATCACGTTTGGAGAACACAAGTCAAGGGAACATTGAAAATATAGGGAAGAGTGACGTTCTTTTTTTTCTTTTCTGAGCGCGACTGCATTTAATACTTCTAGAAATGTTACGTCCGTGTCTCACCTTCAGTTAGAGACACAATGCAATTAACGCTGATGACGTCCAGTTGCACTCTGTGCACATGGAAAGAAAAAAAACGTGGATAATTCATCCAATTCCAAGTACATTTTGCAGGAATCCTCGCGAGAGGTGACAGAAAGACAAGAATTTTTCCTGTTTTAATTCGACAGTAAAGATTACTGGAATAACACCAGACTTTTTTAAGAACAAATACGTCCGATTTTTCGTATTGTGATGAATGATATTTTGTCAACACAGAGAACAGAAAAAAATACTGGAATACACCGTAATTTTTACTGAAACGTAACTTTTCTTGGTCTTCACAATAAAAAGTGTGACGCACACCGGAAAATACCCATCGATATTACGAATAATGATCGATTTACTGTAATGAACAGAATTATTACCCAAACATCAGACATTTTTTGTCCCTCACATAATTATTTCTAATCTTTTTTTCTCCGTGCATCAAACCATGCGTTGCCGAATTTCTGAAACCCATTCTGCCCCAGGATTTTTCTTTTTGCCGATGCTCAAAATCGATGATTGGAATGGAGTTTTTGGGTGAAAAATAATAAAAATTATTTAGCTATCGTCATAAAATCATTTTGTGGTTATGCGTCCCATTTTGCCCCGTGTTCCCCTATATAAGTCTGGTAAACCACAAGAATGAGTCTCGGCGTGTGTTATGTACCACGCCGAGAAGACAACGGTGACGACGACGAGTTGTTGGTTCCTTTATTCATCGGTCTCTCACATCCGGTCGCCTCTTAGGTCGCCTCCACTCCCTCTGCTCTCGCGTCTCGCCCCGTTCTGTCTCTCTTCGCTCGCTCAACATACAGGCAACCTACTGTGACACGCAGCTCGGTACATAAGTGAATACGAAACGGTCGTCGCGTGAGAAAACCGCGGCGCGCATGATTCACTCTTACCAATTTGTTATGCGTACGAGCGTACACGGTCAGTGAGAAAATTCTCGCTACCGATTCCGTACGTGACGCGGGCGCACGCGGACGGCGCGGAAATTCTCGAGCAGCGGCGGCAAACGGAGAGAACGCGTCTCGATTACATCGCGAGGTGCGTGGAATTATCGGTAATTTTTTTTGTCGTAATATTGCCGAAAAATATACCGTATTGTACCGTCATTTTTTTTTCTTCATTTTTATGGAAATACTGAACATGATATATTCGATATAAAAAAAATGTAATGAACTTTTTTTACGCATATTTGCATTTGCAGCTTGAAGAAGAAATTCATTCACTGCACTCGTGATATCCGCAGTCAATAAATAACTTGAAGCTGCGAATGCAAATTTGCGTAAAAAAAAACGTTCATTACAGTTTTTGACAGCGATTGAGACAAATTGAGTTTCGTTATTTTATGTGTGTAAATTGCAAAAAAAAGATCGCTCAATATTTTTCGCATTATTTCGTCGTCAGAGAGCAAATTGCGAAGTTTAGGTGGTTAAGATTTTTTACATGCTCATAATAGCTAATTGACTCTTGTCATTTTATGTACATAAATTGAAAAAAAAGGAAAAAAAATCGCTCTATATTTTTTGCATTATTTTGCCGTCAGAAAGCAAACTGGAGTTTAGGTGATAAAGATTTTTTCATACGCTTACAAAAACAAATTGACTTTCTTCATTTTATGTGCGTAAATTGCAAAAAAATCTCGCACTATTTTTCGCATTATTTCATCGTTCGAAACCAAAACGAATTTTAGGTGATAAAGATTTCTTCCCATGCTCACAATAGCAAAATGACTCTCGTCATTTTCTGTACGTAAATTGCAACAAAAAAAAAATCGCTCGCTATTTTTCCCATTACTTCATCATCAGAAAGCTAAAAACAAAGTTCAGATGGTAACGATTTATTACGAACAAGGTAATTTGAGCAAAGGTCACGTATCCGTTTTTGTCAGAAGCAAAAAAAAACGGTAATATCACCGGTCGCATTTGCACGACATTTTGTCTTATTGCACTTTTTTTCCGGGTCTCTTTCTCTCTCTCTCTCTCGCGGGTGCTGCGAGCTTTTTCCGTGAGCCGCCGCGCTGCTCTACTGGGTCGACAATGATCCGTCCTCTGTTTCACAACGAGGTTTCACGGTACGTCCGAAGTCCCGGCCGAGCGAGCCAGCTGGCACGACGCTAACGCGCCGCGCGGTTCGCTCGGCTCGCGGCCCCCGGCGAAACGCGGACGATGTTCGGGCTGTGATGGAGTGCAGCGTTGGGCTCTTGTGTCGCGCGGCGTTGGCCGTGTTTAACGCTACACAGGCGCCTGCGGTATTATAGCGAGAAAGCGAGAGCCTAATCGGACCAGCGGCATAATTAACCGGGCTATTTGCATCGTTCGGCCGTACCGGCCAACGCAGCATTGCCGAGATCCTTCTTGCGTTTTACTTGCGCTCTTTTTTCTTTTTTTTTTTTTTTGCAGCTCGCTCGACACTAATATACGAAATTACGAAGCTGCGCTTGCTCGCCTCGTTATCGCTCGATTAGCGTCGACTATTCAGGAAAAAAAACTGCACGGCGAAAACACCGTAGCGGAATTTCCCGGGACACATCGCAGCCTCCACACGTCTGTGGAATTTGTAGAACTGGCGCGTTTTATCGCGAAGAAATTAATGCGAAGAGCGATTGTGAGTTCCACGAACTTGATGCGCAAAAATATTTATGTGGGATAACAGAATTTTTTTTTTACGAGCTGTTATCGGTTACAGGTACCAAAAAATAGATTTAAATTGAGCGAAACGAGAATCTGAATTCCTGGAGGCTTCACGTGGGCTTCAAAGTACCTGGAATTATGCTGTCGGTTTTTGAATTTTATGTGCGCAAAAATATTTTTCTCTCGACGAGAAATTTTTCGTAACGCGAAGCATGCTGTTTACGAGTTTATTAATGAAATTTATGTGCCGATGAATAATTATAATAAAGCGCGAGTCTCGTGCGTGTCTCAAGTCCTTCGTGTTGTTATTTAAATCTTCACGAACTGTGAGAATTAAAAAAATTAAAAAAAACAATTTCTTTTTTTTTTTTTTACTAGTAATGACAATTTTTATTACAGCTGTTACGAACTGTTACGACCAATAAGCAGGAACATGAGATCGTCGTCCGGTTCTCGTACGATTGGAGATCGCAAATATTTGAGGGAATTTGAGTGGAAGAATTTTAGTAAATTTTGGTGAATATTTTATAACGCAGAAAAAATGGTCAGGACGTAAAGTCAGCTTAAATTATCATTAATATTATTACCACGATCTCTCAACGTTTAACGTCAAAACCAGAATCCGAATTTCCCAGAATTTCCTCCTGCATTTTAAAATATCTGTAATTAATTACGCCGTCCGTTTTCGAACGAACAAATCATGGAAAGTTTTCGATCTTTGCGCGCGCCAAAATATTTTTCTCGCGACGAGAAATTTTTCGTAACACGTCGCCTGGTGTTTACGAGTTTATTAATGAAATTTATGTGCCGATGAATAATTATAATCAAGCGCGAGCCTCGTGCGTGCCTCATGTCCTCCGTGTTGTTATTTAAATCTTCACGAACTCTGAGAATTAAAAAACTAAAAAACTACAAATTATATTTGTTTGAGGCTAGTAATGAGAATTTTTTTTATTATTATAAAAACGATTTCTCAACGTTTAACGCAAAATCAGAATCCGAATTTCCCAGAATTTCCTCCTGCATTTTAAAATATCTGCAATTAATTACGCCGTCCGTTTTCGAACGAACAAATCATGGAAAGTTTTCGATCTTTGCGCACGCCAAAATATTTTTCCCGCGACGAGAAATTTTTCTTAACACGTCGCCTGGTGTTTACGAGTTTATTAATGAAATTTATGTGCCGATGAATAATTATAATCAAGCGCGTGCCTCGTGCGTGTCTCATTTCCTCCGTGTTGTTATTTAAATCTTCACGAACTCTGAGAATTAAAAAACTAAAAAACAAAAAATTATATTTGTTTCAGGCTAGTAATGAGAATTTTTATTATTATAAAAACGATTTCTCAACGTTTAACGCGAAACCAGAATCCGAATTCCCCAGAATTTCCTCCTGCATTTTAAAATATCTGCAATTAATTACGCCGTCCGTTTTCGAACGAACAAACCATGGAAAGTTTTCGATCTTTGCGCACGCCAAAATATTTTTCTCGCGACGAGAAATTTTTCGTAACACGTCGCCTGGTGTTTACGAGTTTATTAATGAAATTTATGTGCCGATGAATAATTATAATCAAGCGCGAGCCTCGTGCGTGTCTCATTTCCTCCGCAGCCGCCGAAGGAAGTCCTGTTTGAGCGCGACGGCGACCGCGCGACGAGGTCACAAGTCCGTAGCGTTCGAGGCTCGATTAAAACTCGCACAGAAGAATGCGAAGGGGGGAGGGGGGGGGGACATACAAAAAAAAAAAGAAGTGAAAAATATGGTTATAGCGCTACACACAAGACGAGCACAAAGTTCCTTATCACTCCCATTATAATTAGCGCGTAACCCCGACGCTGCCACATGCACTTTGATGCCGAGCATCTATATACACACGCCGGGCACCGTTGTATCCGGTTGGGGAAATGATATGAAATCGCGTCCGTTGTTTTCCCCTCCCGTTCGGGCTCGGCGTATCCATACGCGCTTTATGCTGATATCTCTGCGCAGACACGAGGATCGCGTCTGACGCGCGGAGAGCGAAAACCGTTGCACCACGCTCGTCCGATTAAATATTGTTATTCGAACGGCACATTTTTTGTCTTGCCACTGACGGCCCGTTGGAAAAATCGATATTCTTTTTGATAAAAAAATTGAGAATAAAAAATGTGAGAAGGGGAATAAGAGTGAACCATGGATTTTTTGCGAATTTAGTGTTCGTTAAATATTGTTATTCGTACGGGTTTTTTTTTTCTTGACACTGATAAGTCCGTCGGAAAATTCGATATTTTTTTTAGACTAAAAAGATCGATAATAAAAAATGTAAGAGGAAAAGAGTGCGAAAACCGTTGCACCACGCTCGTCCGATTAAATATTGTTATTCGAACGGCACATTTTTTTCTCTTGCCGCTGACAGCCCGTCAGAAAAATCGATATTTTTTTTAGATAAAAAAAATCGAAAATAAAAAGATAAGAAAGAAAAAAGAATGACCCGTGGATTTTAGTGCACGAAACTTTAGCGACAATAATTGAGGGTCTACATGTTCGTTAAACATTGTTAATTGAACGGGACATTTTTTTCTCTTGCCTCTGACAGCCCGTCAGAAAAATCGATATTTATTTTAAATAAAAAAAAATCGAAAATAAAAAAGATAAGAAAGAAAAAAAGAATGACCCGTGGATTTTAGCGCACGAAACTTCAGCGACAATAATTGAGGGTCTATACATGTTCGTTAAACATTGTTAATCGAACGGGACATTTTTTTCTCTTGCCTCTGACAGCCCGTCAGAAAAAACGATATTTATTTTAAATAAAAAAAAATCGAAAATAAAAAAGATAAGAAAGAAAAAAAGAATGACCCGTGGATTTTAGCGCACGAGACTCTGACGAGAATAATCGAGGGCCTACGTGTTCGAGGCATTGGTGCCAAATCGAGATATTCTGGTAGAATGCCATATAGACGGGGCGCTGGGATTGCGGCAGTGCCGCTCTCGGTCCACCGACACGAGTGCACGAGAGCCCCGAAATAGCGTACCGAGCCCCGAACGCGCCCGAGATTCGATTGAGAGACACCGAGCCGCCGCAGTCGTCGTCGTCGTCGTCGTCGTCGTCGGCAGCGGCGGACGAATTTAATTATCGTCGGTAGCAGGGGCGAAATCGAATTTATACACCGATCGCATTGTAACCACGACGCCCTAATTGCAACTTAAGGATGTATCGCACAGGCGAAAGTTTCGGTTGATTAAAATTTGTACACGTGGAGACACAAAGAACATTATGTTCGAATAATAATAATCATAATAATGCCATGACGTTGTCGATAAAATCACTTTTTATTCTTTTATGAATAAGATTTTCCAGCTATCATTATTGCAAATAAATCTCCAGATCTGCGTGACATAACAGTTTTTAAAATTTCGCCAGATTTTTGTCTGTCGTAAGGGATTAAAATTCGAGTTGGAATCAGATTTACAGTTGGCAAAGACAATTAAGAACGTTATGTTTGCACAATAAAAATAATGCCAATAAAATATGGATAAATTAGTTTTATATTGATTCATATCAATACGATTTTTTGACGGTATTATTCAAGACAAATTTCCGCATCTTCGCGCCATCGACATTTTCACTTTCACCTCCAGTATTTATACCCGTCGCGAAGTACTCGATTTCCAATTGTAATAGAATTCAGTATTTCTGCACTCAGACAAATCATATAATTTCTAGTAACTACAGAGCGACAACTATAATTTATTTCAAATGGAATCAAATTCAGTATTTCTGCACTCAGACAAATCGTATAAATTATTGTAACTATAGACTGACATCTATAATTTTTTCGTTCATTCTATTATTCATATAGTTCACGTTAATTACTTAATTGCTATGAAAAAATAACCGCGTCCTGGTAATCGTAACTAGAAAAATCGTTACTGGGCCTTTACAAAAAAAATCTAGTCACCAACACTAAATTTTTCTCTCAGAGCGCGTAACGAAAATCGGGTCGAGTCCTGGTAATCGTAACTAGAAAAATCGTTACTGGGCCTTTACAAAAAAAAATCTAGTCACCAACACTAAATTTTTCTCTCAGAGCGCGTAACGAAAATCGGGTCGAGTCCTGGTAATCGTAACTAGAAAAATCGTTACTGGGCCTTTACAAAAAAAAAATCTAGTCACCAACACTAAATTTTTCTCTCAGTGCGCGTAACGAAAATCGGGTCGAGTAGACGCGAAGACTCGAAGACTCCGTCGTGAGAAGTAGCAGCAGCGGCGTCGACTCTATACGTATTGAAAGCATCGACGACGAGCGGCGAGAAACGAGCCGTACGAACAAATGAGGAAAGGAGACTTAACCCCGGGTGAACGGGTGGCCGTCGCGGTCGTTAAGAGCCTCCGGAATGCGCCGGTTCCCTGTACTCTCGATGACCGGACTCGAGCGCGGCGCTCCTGGCGCGCTATATGCGCTCTGGCGACGCACGGACAACCCGATAGCCGCAGCGCGGCTATGTAACGCAGTCTCTCCCTCTCTCTCTCTCTCCCTTCGCTTCTACAACGTACTTGGCACACAGACGGTGACCATTTTTTAAATGTTTTTAGGCAAATAAAATCGGTGAAATAATGTACCATTTTTTAATGTTTTTAGGTAAATAAAAACGGTGAAATAATTCACCATTTTCAAATGTTTTTAGGTAAATAAAAACGGTGAAATAATTCACCATTTTTTAATGTTTTTAGGTAAATAAAAACGGTGAAATAATTCACCATTTTTTAATGTTTTTAGGCAAATAAAAACGGTGAAATAATTCACCATTTTTAAATGTTTTTAGGTAAATAAAAACGGTGAAATAATTCACCATTTTTTAATGTTTTTAGTTAAATAAAAACGGTAAAATAATTCGCCATTTTTTAAATGTTTTTAGGTAAATAAAAACGGTGAAATAATTCACAATTTTGTAATGTTTTTAGGTAAATAAAAACGGTGAAATAATTCACCATTTTTTATTCACCCAATTTATTGATTAATTAAGCTTCTTTCATGCAGTCTGGAGTTTTTATACCCAACGAAACGTGCGCGAATTTTGCACACAATCTTTTTATGCCGACCGGACTCGAGCGCGGCGCTCCTGTCGCGCTATATGCGCTCCGGCGACGCACGGACAACCCGATAGCCGCAGCGCGGCTATGTAACGCAGCCTCTCTCCCTCTCTCTCTCCCTTCGCTTCTACAACGTACTTGGCACACAGACGCCGATAATTGCCCCCCGTCCCCCCTGCCCCCAGCCGTTCGCAAACACACGTAGCGCGAAGCTGCAAGAATTGCTGCCACTCCGCAGGAACTGCACGGCCCTCGTAATGTGCGCCCCGTGTGTGAGCCGCACGCTCACCACCGATCCCCGTGTGCCTTCGCGACGCGTACGCGTGTACTTTGACTCACGAATGTTTACGCAGCCGGGGCACGCGTGCTGAGCGTCGTAACCGCGCGCGCGGGCGCCCACCAGGCGCCCCGTTGCCACGCGGGAAAAACGCTATAGCGCAGGGGGCTGGGCTGTAGCGTTAGTATGCATACACCGCAATGCAGGAACTGCGGTTCGTACTTGTACTTTTTACCTGGGAGCTTTTTTTTATATTTTTTGCATGGGGGGATCAAAATAAATGGATTTTGTGATTTGTTGATTTGTTTGTGAGATAATTGAATTTAGGGATTAAAGTTTTTTTTGGGAGTTTGAGATGAAGAGAGGGTTTGTGGAAATTTGAGTTACGTGATTTTAAGTTTAGTCACTTTTTTGGACATTTTTGGTGAGGTAAGAAAATGGTGTGAATTTGTGGCTTGTTGACGTAGTTATGAGACAATTGAATTTAAACGGGTTGAACCTTTTTTGAGAGTTTGAGACGAAGAGAGAGTTTATGAAAATTTGAGTAACGTGATTTTAAGTTTAGTCAGTTTTTTGGGATTTTTTGGGGAGGTAAGAAAATGGTGTGAATTTGAGACTTATTGACGTAGTTATGAGATAATTGAATTTAAACGAATTGAAGCTTTCTTGGAAGTTTCAAACGAAGAACGAGTTTGCGAAAAATTGAGTAACGTAATTTTTCAGCCAAAGGAAAACATCCGTGTTTGAATAATTTTTTTCAGTTTTCGTTATATGTTCATATAGAAAAAAAGAATGGTGTTTTCTAAAATGTTGGATAAAAAATCTGAAAAAATTTGCATTCTGTACTTTTCAGTGGTACTTTGATATATCTATAATCATGAGGCCGATCAGAGAGGGACGAAAAAAAGTGGCTGAATCGACAGAGAAAGCTTAATATAATATAATTGTTATATCATTTATATTATTTATCCAATCATTTAAAACAGTATATAAATCAGCATGATTCTCAGATTTCAGTGTCCTGAAATCTGAGAATCATCCACCAAGATGCGAGACGATCGTTCCGTTTGCTTTTTACGTCGACAAAAAAAAATCCCGATAAGTCGGCATAATTATTGCACGGCAGTTTTGCCATTATCTCAACGAGTCGCGGGCAATGCAAATAATGCGCGCGAGCGGGTCGATAAAATGTCGAGCGAATTACGAAGTAATTTCGAACTCCACTCGGTTATATCCACAGAAATATGTTAAACTCATGTAGTTACTGTATCCCCGAGTCTGCCTGGCAATCCTCGGATACCGGAGTCTCAATGGCGCAGAGAGCCACCGAGTTATACGCGCAGGTGTCTGCGCCACGGAGCTTCTCCTCTCGCCGGCTTCGAGCTCGCCTATTAGGCGTAACGTAATGTATGTACGGCTTGCGGGCAAATATTTAGAGTCTCGCGTCGTTATGCGGAGATTGCGAACGGTCGGGCTGCAACCGACCGGTAAAAAGTCTGGCGCGCAGGCAGCCCGGCTTTTTCCCGCGAACGCTTCGTACATTTTCCATTCTGTACCCCGACGACTCCGCGTAACGCACGGATAGGTAAAACACGCCCGGTGAACCGTTAAAAATATTTCTGCGGAAAATAAATGCGATCGTACAGGAAATTTTTACGATGCGCGTCGCAAGAAGTTCAAAGCGAAGCAATTTTAAAGTATCGGCGTATTTTAAATGTGTGGAAGAAAAGACAAAAATCGATTGAATATTTTTGTCAATAGATGCGATGACATATTTCTTTGGTACGAAGTTTGGATGGAAATAAAATGGAATTTATCGGTTCAAGTAAATCGGGTCTGATGTGAAAAAAATTATTTCACTAAATTATCATCTCATATTGAAGACATCGAAAATAAAAACTAAAAATCTTAGCATTCAGAATTTTTTTATTACTGCCTGATCAGCTGATTCGAGCGATTTCTTTTTCGCCAATGTTCTCGAAAACGGTGAAAAATTACTTAACCAAATTTCTTACGTCATTTCTACAACTACCGCCCAATGTCTTTTTCCATAAATTGAGCTGATAAGTCGCCAATTCGCATAGATAAATGAATTTTGCAACTAGCCTATTTTAATATATCGAAATTTCGCTAGATGGCTAGAATTACAGTGCAAAGGGTGAAACAAAAATAATCATACAAACATTAAAAAAAAAATCCCGACTGAAAGAAAAGCTTAATTAATAAACCACTTGGGTAAATGAAAAATGGTGAAACAATTCACCATTTTTTAATAGATTTAGATCAATCAAAACGGTGAAATAATTCACCATTTTTTAATGTTTTTAGGTAAATAAAAACGGTGAAATAATTCACCATTTTTTAATGTTTTTAGGTAAATAAAAACGGTGAAATAATTCACCATTTTTTAAATGTTTTTCGGTAAATGAAAACAGTGAAATAATTCACCATTTTTTAAATGTTTTTCGGTAAATAAAAACGGTGAAATAATTCACCATTTTTTATTCACTCAATTTATTTATTAATTAAGCTTCTTTGTTGCAGTCTGAAGTTTTTATACCGAACGAAACGTGCGCGAATTTAGCACAAAAACTTTTTATGCCGAATTTTCGTAAAGACATATTTACGAGTGTCGGTTCGCGTGTTGCGGTGTTTGCTCGGCCAATCCAGCCGACTCTCGACAAACGCTTATTTATATTTACACGGACGGTGTGGAGGTCGCCCGGCAGCGCAGCGTCCGTTTCGTGATAGAAATTACGTATGTATTATGGTTTGCAGGCGCGTTTATCAGTGTACTCGTCGTATGTGCATATGGGTCATATATCTGTAGCCTCCGTGTGCGATAGAGAGAGAGAGAATGGAGTCGTGCACGCGCGCATACCGAAGTTATGCGCGTTATGTGCGAACGGATGTGTGCTAACCGGCGCAGCAACCGCACGGTTGGAGACTTGAGAGAGCAGAGAGCCGAGCAGCCGGTGCGCGACCCGCGAGCGGCGGGTGAACGACGACCGAGTTATCCCGGGACTCTCGTTAGAAACGTCTGGCTGAATATATAGGCTGAACGCCGCAGTCGTTGGCACCCTATAGCGAATGGCATATTGAACTTATTGATCAGAAGGAGACGGAAACAAGTCAACAATCGGTGGTTCACTGATTTCCGAAGTTTCAGATGTAACCAAGCATTATTGCCTGATTTTTTTTGCTTCCTCACAGAGGAAGCTTTCCTTTTTTCTTTCCCATTCCGTATGCGGTAAACGAAAAATTGGAAATGAGTTGGGCAAACTTTTTTTTTACATTAAGTAAAATTTCTCGCTGCTTTATACCGCAATTCTTGTTATTTCAGTCCTCACGAAATGCGAAATAAAAAAAAAATTAAAACACATGAAATAATTTTTTGTAACTAGTAATAACAATTATTATTATAGCTCAAAATATCGTTGATATTATTTCTATGATTTCTTACATTTCAGTAGGTGATGCTGGACTTTGTGAGAAAATACAAGACCGCGAATAATAATTTTGATTATTATTTAAATTGGTGGTCGCTTGTAATTATTGGGATTGCCAATAATTTCCTAAGTGTAATTCTTGCTACTATTGCGACTGACAATATCGCCAATTTTTCAAACCATCCCATGACGGGCGATCCGTCATCGTTAACACCGTCGCGGTGATGAAAAATATTTTCGGCAAATGAGTCCGCAAATTGCCAATGTAACGCTCAACGTTAAACGCAGCATCCAAGTCTTCTTGAAGTAATGGCTCATAACGAGGATTGATCGTCGGAGAATAAGCGACGGCATCGGGCGGTGGTGTTCGACCTCTCCAAGGCCGTCGAGCGATCCGTACGTAACACGAGAGAAGTAGAAGAAAAAAAGAAACGAAAGGTATAACGTGGGGAGGAGGAAGGAACGAGCGGCCAGCTCTTTTATCTCGGTCACGAACGACACAATTTATCCTCGACTCGACTAGGAAAGTTATATACAACAGCAGCAGCGAGTGCAGTACTTTGGCTCGACTGCTATGGTGACGTATGAATGGATATGGGGCATTCCATACCGATTCGACCTGGGTCGGACCCTCGACCTCTCGGATTTGGTCGAAAATGTTTTATATGATTGGACCAACTCCAAAAAGTACTGGACAATTTTTTCAGATTTTTTTTTTTATTTATTTATTTTTTTTACGATTTTTTAAAGGTAACATAATATCGTTAGCCTAAATTTAAAAATCTGAAAAAATTCTCAAAGATTCTGCATGAGATAACAAAATTTTGGAGCCTAAAGCCAAAGTGGGCCGGGTTTTGCTTCTATTTTTATTCTATAAAAAACTATTTAATAAATTAGAAACGAAAGAGGAAAAGTTATCAAATTTTTCTAAAATATTGCTTTCCCCTGTAAGTGCTTTCTTTTCGTAAAACAAATGCGATTTCATATGCGACACATATTTTGTATGAGTCGCAAAAAAAGCACTTGCAGGAGAAAGCAATATTTAAAGAAAATTTGATAACTATTCCTCTTTCGTTTCTAATTTTTTTAGTAGTTTTTTATAGAATAAAAATAGAAGCAAAACCCAGCCCACTTTGGCTTTAGGCTAAAAAAAATTGTTATTTCATGCAGAATCTTTGAGAATTTTTTCAGATTTTTACATTTGGGCTAACGATATGTTACCTTTAAAAAATCGTACAAAAAAAAATAAATAAATGAAAAAAAAATCTGAAAAAATGTTCCAGTACTTTTTGGAGTTGGTCCAATCATATAAAAAATTGTCGACCAAATCCGAGAGGTCGAGGGTCAGATCCAGGTCGAATCGGTATGGAATGCCCCATATATAGTATGGTTACTCTCGTGGCGTATATACAAACCGAGGGGGGAAGGGTTAGGAGCGAGAAGAGTGCAAAAGAGTTGGGAGTCGTGGAGGAAGAAGAAGAAGCGAGATGAAGCAACGTTCAAGAGGTACGACACGTGATTTATCCAGTTCCGCGGTTCGCCCAGGTCGCGAAGCCCGTCTCGCTCGCACAGATTCTCTTTGTGCTAACTACGTTATATGTAACGCTAGAGAAGCCGCCACTCTGCGAGTCGCGGCGCAGATCTCTTCGTGTGTGTGTGTGTGTGCAGAAGGTGGGAAGTGCACTGAGCGTCTAGTCCAAAGAACTCGACAACTCGCGTGTATATTTCATGCGCAAATCATTCGTAAACGCGCACACGGCGCGGCTGGATATGAATGTGTGAGTGCCGGAGGGTGCAAAGTGCACTCCGCACTCTGCAAACTGCCGGTCCGGACTAGCTGCGAGAGCACTGAACGAACATTCGGCTCACAGTAATAATATATGTATTTCTGCGTTTAACTGTTGTACAAATCTTGTGGAGCCTGGCGAACCGGGACGAAGAGTCGTGACGACATTTTCAGAATTATTTGGTCTTAGTTAATTTTACATGTTTTTTTAAATTGAGGTACTGAATTTAATTCACGAGACTTGGATAAAATTGAGCAACGCTTCGTTAAAAGTGATATGAAAAATATGAAAATTTGTGAGAATGTAGAGGGTTTTTTTTTTCTAGTGAATTTTTTTTTTGTTTTTTGGGAAACGTGGTGCTTTTTGGCATCAACATTTTTATTATTTTTTTGACACTCTATTTTGATGGATTCGTTGGCTATGGACGAGGAATATACCGACAGGTTTTTTTAGTCGTAATGATGGGTTTTCACGGAAACAAACTGGGTTTTTCCAAGTTAAAAAAAAATTCAGTACGACACGATGTGAAAACCCGGGAAATACTTTGAAACACGTAATAAGCAGCAAATTTACGATCAGATAACGATCTGGGTCTTTTGTCACAAACAGAAAAATATTTTGAGCCCGGAAACTAAGAATTTATTCACTTGCCACGAACAAAAAGTTTCAAAACACGAATTTGGCTGCGCTCCCAATGTCCAACCGTGAATTATCACAGAACGAAGAAACGTGTAACAATGAGCTTTGTAACACATGCGTTTTAAGGAAAGAAGAAATACTAGTTTCATATTCTGTCCGCGCGATCGTAATTCCTATAATTTTTCCAAAACGCGACACTGCGAACGTGCCCGCCGCGTTGATATGTTAATTTTTCCCAGGTCCCTTTCACCGTGTGCGGCTGCCTTGTAATAACCGTTCTCAAGCGCTGCGTCGGGTATCGCAAGGGCGTCCCAGACCAGTCGGGTCAGAGTTCACGGTCCTATCGATATAATCCTCTTTCATTAAGATCGACAGGTTAAACGGTCACGAACCCGCGCTGAGAAAAATTCATGGGATAAAAATGCCGAATATCGTGAGTTCTACTGTGTACAAATAGCCCCAGGTACCGTGATTTACTTGCTGATTACATAATTTATTAATTATATTCAAGTTTGCATCGTTGGAATGCAACGAAATTCAGGAAAAAACATTATTTCCAATTAACCCAAGTGATGAAATTAGGTATAAATAGTCATCATAGCAATTAGTTGCTATGATGACTTTTTATATCTACTTTCATCATTTAAATTGCTTATAAATAGGTATAAATTCAAAATTTCCAAATTTAAGATTTTCAATTTTTACATTTCCGAATTTAAAATTTTCAAATTTTTCAAATTATATATAAATAGTCATCATAGCTATTAGTTGCTATGATGACTTTTTATACCTAATTTCATCGTTTGGATTAATTAGAAGCATTATTATCCTCTTAAAACACTACGTCGCATAGAAGCATCGAGCATACATTTTTTTTACCGAGTGCGAACGGCGCCACATCTGCGTCTACACGACAAATTATTCGCGCGTCTGGAGTGCGTCGACCGCATCGGCAGAAGCCTGCCGATTATTTTTGTGAAGGAAGAGAAAAAAAAAAGAAAAAATAATCGTGTCCCACGAATTTAGAAAACGTGTTCCCCACGACGTCACCGTGACGCCCCGACTACGCTGACGTGCGGCTTTCGTTCCCTAACGTTAAAAATATCCTAACCGGTAAATATTTTTAGATAGCAGGAGCCGCCGCAGGATAAAGATAACGAAGAGTCACGTTCGCGTTCCTCGCGAGAAACTAGCGGCGCAAGTTTCGCGCACCAACGTCACACGGGTTGTGTGTTATCCCGCCGCCGGACCGCAACCGGGTGCCTCTCGACTTGTGCCGAGAATTTGCGATAGTCGCTTCGAAAATTATGACTCAGCGCCAGGTGAGTCCGTCCCATGTAAACACATACAATATATATATATATATATATACACATATTTTTTACATCTCGCTTTCCTCTTGACTTCTCCCGATTTTATTCATTCGATTTTTTTTTTTTTTTTTTTTTTTCCGTCTTCCTCGAATCTCTCCAGGCTCGCATTTTTGTTTACTGTGCGTTACCACGTACGTCGCCAAATTCGGCGAACCCCGAGCAACGAAAAATCCTTTTTGGGAGATAAATCGCGGGAGAAAAACACCGCCGCCATTTGCGTCTGAAATTCGAGCCTTGAATTTAACTTGGTGCATAAAGCGCGGAGTCGCGGGGCCTTGGCGATATTGCATACCGGCGGGCGGCGCGCGGTTTCAATATGTCGTTTATTAAATTGAGCCCCTCACGCGTGGGAGGAAGTCAGATGTGAATTACGCGCTAGACGGACAATAGACTGAGGCGACGCGGCGAACGGGAATCTCGTCGAAGGACTGCGCCGAGGTCGGCCAACCGCGTGGCAAGGACATTAACGAGCTGCACTCGGACGACGCTTAATTAACGAATGTACACACTGTCATTGATCGTCGAGTGCGAAATTTCGTTGTGTTTACGTGATTAACGACGCAGGTTTGCATATTTTCAGTCACACCCACAGTGCCCAAGCAAAAGTTCAATTGGACGTGATTTATTCGCGGCAGGAGAAAAGAAATCGACGGCGTGGAAGATAAACTAAGAATTTAGTGAATAATAATGATAATGTAAACGAGTTATCATAATCAATTATTAAAAAAGGACATTTTCAATAGTTTAGAATATTACTAGGCTAACGCGTGCCTGAAAAACTTTTCGCCAAAATTCGACCTCAGAAATATTTTTCAGAAATTCACAGCCACAGTCACAGCTCTAATAGTTTGCTAACAATGCTTTCCGTTACTCATGAATTTTTTAAAAAAGGGATTGTCGTTTCGTAAAATGATTATGAAAGTCGCGAATTATTGGTGCTTTCAAAGCTCTCTGCTGTTCTTCGACCAATGTTAAACGCCTATAGGGCTGTCTCTCTTGCACCTGACCTCACTTTTTGGGGTTTCGGTGCTCCTGATAAAACGGCTTTGAATCTCAGGAAGCCAAGAGCTTAGCCCAATTCTTCCAAGTATTCCTACAAAAATGCAAGCCCAATCTGTGGAGTTATTTGAGAGAAAATAGCTTTTAAAATTTTGAAAATGGGCAAATACTCAGTTTACCATGATAATTTATAACATAAATCCGTGAAGTTATTCTAGAGAAAGTAGCTTCTAAAATCTTGAAAGTGGTGGAAAAAATGTCTCTTAAATAGCAGTGATACAAGGATGAGAATTGCTTCGCCCACTGTTAATAAACGCCAGTCTTTCTCGCACCTAATCTCACTTTTCGACTTTTCGGCACCCCTGATAAAACGATTTTTAGTTTCAGAAGTTCAAAAGCTCCCAAACTAAATAGCCCAAATGTACGTTCCGAGTATTCTCTCAAAATGCAAGCGCAGCCCGTCTAGTCATTTCAGAGAAAATAGCATTTAAAACGTTGAAAGTGGCGGGGGAAATGACACACCGCCTCTTGAGACTGGAAGTTTTCCAGTGACTTTCATCAGGAGGTTGAGATACGAGGTCGGGTAAAAATGAGACCTCGCGTTACGGGAACGAGCGCCGCATTGGCCACTAGCGCCGAAGTCGTTGTTCAACCTCGGCTCGAATACGCGAAAGCTCACTAAATTTCTCTCTTTTTCGTTGGCGAATTTCGCCGCGAAGAGCGCGGCAAGGTCGCACTCCCGTTTTATTCACAATCTCTCGTCCCGTTCTCGACCTAGTTTAGTGAATGGGCAGCGCGCGAACGCCGACGCGTTTTACGCTATTCGTCTCGCATTTTCGTTTCCCCACACAATTTTCCGCCTCTGGCTCGAACTTTCCGCTCTCCCGGCTCCTCCTCCTCCTCCTCGCCTTTCCGTGTGTACTCGCGGGGGGTCGAGCCTCTCCGCCGTTTGTTTACGCAATTTTCCTCCTTCCATCTTGCGAGAACTCGTGGACTCTTTTTCCACCGCTGTGCAGCTTCCCGTTCCTCGGTGTACACACGCTACGCCTCCGCGGGAAAACTTTATGACTCGCGCGGATTTCGCCAAGGCCGCCGATTTTGGATCCTCGCCAGTCGCGTGCGGACGTTCATCATTCTCAGGTTCCTGAAACTCTCACGATATGTTAGAAGTGTTTTTTTTTTTCAATGGAGCAAGTAAATGGAACGAGCGAGACAAAAGTATCGGAAAAATATGTCGGTTGGGCGATAAAATTGGCCAAATTCGCGCGCCAAATCTTTGACAGCTGCGCTTCTCAAGGCTTGAACTGTTATATGCAGTCAACGTCGTAGTGCTAAGAATCTGTATGCAAGACAAATAGAATCGAAGATACAGAATCGCTTGAGCGCCAACGAGATGCAAGCGTCACTGGGCGAGAATAGACGAGAGGCTCAGGCGCTCGGAGTAAACGTAAGTAATAGAGACCACAAGCAGCAGGAGCAGAGGCAAAGGCGACATAGTCACCCATACTTGACGACACGTGTACGCCATCACCAGTAAATCCTAAGCCCCAAGGCACAGCCGGACACGTCTGGCGTCTCGGATAATACAGTCGCACATCCTGTCTTCAAATTTTCCGTGTTTACATCTCGTAGCTGCGGAGCAGAAGCTAACGACGACGATGTAACAGCATTTTTTTTTCTTCATATTCGTCCAGAGCTTCGGATAAAAATTGGTATGCAGAACGCATTTCTGTTTGCATATATTTTAATTGTAAAAATCTGCAAATGAAACATCCAGGGTGGTGAATTTTGCATGGCTATTCAGGCGAAATATTCGCAAAACGTTTGCCTTCAATTATTCCAAAAATGTGCTTCCACATCGCTGGTACAAATGTTGAGCTGTCACCGGCAAATAATATCGTTCACTGTTCCGTTAATTTAGGGAAGCTCCAAAAAAAAAAAGGGCGAGGGTACTGAAATTGTTTTGCCAATAAATATGAATTATAATTGTAAACAATTATTTTATATATTTCTCTTCAGCAAATAAAAATAGGCAGTAACATTTGTCTATTTTTTTTGTTCAGTGACTTTATATATTTCTCTTTAGCGAAAAAATAGACAGTAACATTTGTCTATTTTCTTTTTTTGTTCAATGGCAATTCTCAGAAACCAAACATATTTTCTGTTCTGCTAGGAAAGCGTATAGAGTTACGACGAAACATAGTCGAGTGTGTTCAATTACCGTCCCATTTGCGCACCGAGAATGCCCATCGAAAGTGCATCCCGGCTATTCGTTCCTCAAGTACGTGGTACATACTCGGTCGGATTTGCGCCAGAAGTGCAGCATACCGGGATAATTGCTCGTTAACGTAATCGCGAGGAGAGCGAGAAAGAGAAAGAAGAAATCGAGCGTGCCTGATAGTTACCGTCCGGCGGATATGGGAGGACAGAGAGGTGATCGACACATTTATCCGGTCAGCGACACCTCTTAACCAGCCAGCGTTTTTTTTTTTTTTCACCGTGAAAAGTGGCTACGTGTTGTGCAGCACCGACAGCGCTATATTTACGCACAGCGTCAGGCGTTACGTTAACCGACGATCTTTTGTGTTTAGGCCCGATCGTCGGGCATTTACGCGCGTCGTTGACGATTATAAATAATACGTGCGATGCGCCGTTTTTGCGCTTGCCGTGGGGATTACGTAGGGAACTCGACCCATTTGCTCAAGAATCCGTGACGCGAGCGCCTGTCCATCGCTTCGACTGGATTTTCCTTTCTTTTTTCTTTTCTGTGTCATTGAAGACTCCAATGTCCGCCCACGATTGTAACGAGCTGCCAGGATAAACAGAGCGCGGTATTTGGTCTCTTATAAACGTTTCTAGCGTGGATGACATGTTTTTTTTTGGAATGAGAATTTTTAATTAAATGAAGATTCTTATGGCATGTGGGTAAAATTAATATTTATTTTATAAACTATCATGGCAAACTGATTTTTTTCCTACAAGTTACCTAAATTAGTTTAATCAATAACTGGACTGAATTTTCCTTTCTTTTTTCTTTTCTGTGTCATTGAAAACTCCAATGTCCGCCCACGATTGTAACGAGCTGCCAGGATAAACAGAGCGCGGTATTTGGTCTCTTATAAACGTTTCTAGCGTGGATGACATGTTTTTTTTAATAAGAATTTAAAATAAAATGAAGATTCTTATGGCATGTGGGAATAAAATTAATATTTATTTAATAAATTACCATGGCAACTGTTTTTTTTTCCTACAAGTTATCTAAATTAGTTTAATCAATAAGAAAATGATTATAATTTATGAACTTTTTTTTATTAAGGTAGCTTTTGACTTAAGGAGCTTTGTGGCCCATTGTGTCGTGAGTCATTCAAAAATTTATCTACTCACCCACGAGTTCTCGTGTGAAATACTCGACCGACATAAACGGAGCGCGACATTTTTATGCAATTAGTCACTTATAAATGTTTTCTAGGAAAGATGACCAGGTTTTTTTTATTACATAGTGTTTTGTGTGGGTGGAAGTCTTCATGTATCTATGAATAAACCAAGATTCCTTTTGCACGCTGTCATATAGTAAACTGATTTATTCTTTCATTGACAGTTGATGTATTATGATAGACATAAAACGTGTCCTATTTTACGGGCAGCTTTTTAGCACTCCAAAAATAGGCAGCGAGCATTCCAAATGTTATCACATCTTGAATTTTTTTTAAATGTCTTTCAAGCATAAACAAGCCTGCATAGTAAAACCTTGCAAATCGTTTCTTTATTATTTTATGACTTTAACGAAGGTTCCTCTACAAAGAAGCCAACATTGATAAACATAGGACTTCATATTCTTCATATGAAGACTTCTTCATATTCTATTTTCTTTTTTTATAAAAAAAAACTTAGTTAAAAGCGCCATATCGATCTAGGTCTCAGTCCACGTGTGTTATCAAACTCCAACATGTTCCTCGTGACATCGACAGTTCGTTACCACCTGAAACTGATAGCATTCGCTGGCTGATAGCACCAATTTATCGCGACCACCGAGCCCCCGTTTAGCGGAGCAAAAATCGCACAAAGATAGCGTCGTTGCGTCATCGACGTGGTGCAGTTTGAATCGCTCATACATCAATAGAAATTTCAATCGAGTGCGTTCATTCATCAATCGCGCGACCATCCTCTGCCTCCTCTCTCGCCTTTCTTTCTCTACACCCACCAGCCAATCTTTTTGCTTTCTCCCTCTCCCACAGTCCACATCGCCCAATTTTCCGGCTGTCATTAAAACGCGACGCGTTCCCGTCGAAAAAAGTAACAGGAAACAAAAACAAACGAAACACAGCGTAACGATGGTCACGCCGTGTAGTTTTATATCGAAATCAATTCTTCCGTTTTTTTTTTTCCAAGAATCGATTCATTCGCCCGCGGCGGCAAGTGATGCATGCTAGATTTATCATCGCGCGACCGCACGTACCATTACACATCAATTACCCGAGCCAGCAGTCGTGCAGCACTGCAATGTATCGGTTGCGCTAGTATTTCTCAGAGGCGTGTTGGAGAGAAAAAAAAAAAAGGATCATGACTCGCCGCGCTGCATATTGCAGGTACCAGTGACGTCATCGTTGCACGCAGTCCACAGTGGGCTTGAAAATCGAAACCATTGCTGAAGCGTGGACACTGTCAGGGTTGACTTTATTTATAGATTCGCCACGGAGCGGGAAAGACGTCGGGGCTGGAAGGAGAGAAAGACGGCGGCGGGGGGGAAAAGCGAGAGTGAGAGTGAAATATCGCTAATATAGGCGATAGTCGCGCCGCACATTCGCGTGATCCACGGGAATAGAAACGTTTTCGCTTCTGCCTTCGGCTGCGCGAATGCGAATACCTAAGCGTCGAGAATAGAAGACGACGCGATGTGACCGACCAGCCGGCCGCTATAGACGGAGCGAATATTCTCAATTCCAGCCTGACGTCAATGGTTGGCGGTAGGCGAAATGAATTCTCGCGTTTTTTTTTTTTCCGCTTGTTTCTGCTGACGATACCGAAAAGCCCGCTGACCGCTTCCACCGTCACGTTTGATCGCCGTGCCGATTGGCCTGTGGCTAACAGCGCGTCTTGTTTGTCCTACGATAACGAGTGAAAGATCTAGTAGGAGATAACGAGGCTACCGAGTTGGCGGGCATGGCGCGCAACTCGATGGCGCGAGGCGACTCACTTTATCCGTTTGGCCTGTGTATACATTACGGTTTAGTCTACGTCTGCCGCGCCGAACCTCGTTAAATTCCTTCGGCAAATTTGCGGTCAATTCAGCCTCCCAGACTGAACTCTGCACTTCTATTTTGGATCATCGCTCGCTGTGATTCATCCCGCCAACGATAAGACAAGCCCACGGCTGATTTCGCTAAGGAGGAATCCTACGGAGGTAATTTTTGGGCTGTGTGGTTAGGAGGAAAATTACGGTTTGAGGATAATACGGAATGAGGATAATACGTGGGGATTGGGAAGCAGGATTTGGATTTAACGAAAATTCAGTTTCTCACGTAAAATATATCAACAAGGGGATATAAATTTGCACTGCTAATGTTGGCGAATTTAAATTACTGGAAATTTGTTGATGTATTAAAGTTAATACACGTATGCAGCAAAATTCCAAATTTTTATACTCAGTCTCAATTTTCATATCAAATCCCCCAATTTTCGTGGGATTTATTAGAAAATTCTGTAATTTTACATTTCACTAGCATGTCAAATTTAAATGTTTTTATATAACACCGTAATATTGCTTTACTCGATTACATTGCCCAAATCGTTGCTTCTTTTTTTACGATTCTCTTGAATCACCTGTAATTCCATTAAAACGTCGTAGGACTCAATTCGACATGCATTAATACCCATGACTACCCCATGAAATTTAATACAGGGAATTAATTTAAAAACAAAATATCCTACCAATTGCTTAATCCAATTTCACAAAATATTCAGTTGAATAATTCATGCCATGAGTCAATTAACGAAAAAAAAAAAATAATAACTGTGAACAAACTGTTTCTCAGTTCCTCGAAACCAGTTTAACTCGATGAAGGCTTCATTACGCGATTCTCAAACTGCCAACAGCGCGATAAAACGTCAAAGTCGAACGGTAATCCCGGCATCGCAACATCGCGACACAAACATTCCCGTCCCAAGCGTTAATTCAGCGTCGCGATAAGAGCGGCAAAGAATTTCGCCACGTTACGATTTTACGGGCCGCAGTGAGAGCAGCAGTCTTATCCCGAGCTTTACGTTTCACTAACCGTGGACAATGTGCTGAGATCCCAGGCGCTCTTCGCCTGTTTCTGATAGCCCTTCTTGTTCTTTCTTCCAGGCCTGCGGAGACTGGAGAACCAGCCTGCCGCAATAGCGATCGCACTGACGTCCCGTCGTTCCACCTCACCCTGCACTCCCCGCACCTCGTCAAGCGCGTCCACGGATCTTCCCGTAAAAATCATTGTGTCGGTGTATCCTCGGCACAAAAAAAAGGCAACCGTACAAAAAGGTAGCACTGGAAGAACACGGAACACACCTCGCACTGCCGGAATGTGTTAATTTCCGCCTTGGTCGACCACAGCGATCAGCGCTATTCGCACCACGTTAATCCCAACCGTATCACAAGTAATCCAGCTGCTTTTCGACGATCGATCGATCTGACCGAGCGTCATTAAATTCGCAGCCGCCACCCGCGAAGCAAACGTTTACTTTTTCTTCAATTAAAAGCGCTGATTAAACTTTATCGACGCAACATGTGCGCCGTTTCCACGACAGCGACGAACTCATCCGAAAGCCTCAATCTTCGTCACCGCGAGCGAGCATTAAATAATCGTCAATGACGTATGTGGAACGAAGTGACGGTTCTGACGATACTTTGGCTGTCCATCACCGTGTGACGAATATCGACGTTGCTCTCTATCGCCTTCACGAAGCTCTCGAGGCAGTCGCCGTTTGATCAAAGATCCACCAGGCACTTCGCACTCAATATAACTCACTATGCGGCGGAAATCACGCTCGACACTCGTGTCGACGATGACGAAAAAAACAACTCGTTGCAAAACTTGTTTGCAGGTTGATCGCGATGATCTAGAAGCTTCGCTCGATATTGACTAATCGCTCGTCGTTGTTGATCGAACTTTCGTGTTTTTGTTGTTTTGGTGAACAAGCGGATCGACTGTCGCGTGGCTTTTAAATCGCAGTGGTAGCGTTTTTTTTTATTTTGTCTCCACTCGTTTTGCACAGTCGAAATTTGTTGTTTTTTTTTGTTCTTCCACTGCCGTTTGATTATCGACACGTTTTATTTTATTGATTCTCTTTCCTTCTCTTTCAGGCTGTATAAAATCACGCGGACGCGGAAATCGCAGTGGTAGCGTTTTTTTTTCTTTGCCTCCACTCGTTTTGCACAGTCGAAATTTGTTGTTTTTTTGTTTGTTCTTCCACTGTCGTTTGATTATCGACACGTTTTATTTTATTGATTCTCTTTCCTTCACTTTCAGGCGGTATAAAATCACGCGGACGCGGAAATCGCAGTGGTAGCGTTTTTTTTTTCTTTGCCTCCACTCGTTTTGCACAGTCGAAATTTGTTGTTTTTTTGTTTGTTCTTCCACTGTCGTTTGATTATCGACACGTTTTATTTTATTGATTCTCTTTCCTTCACTTTCAGGCGGTATAAAATCACGCGGACGCGGAAATCGCAGTGGTAGCGTTTTTTTTTTCTTTGCCTCCACTCGTTTTGCACAGTCGAAATTTGTTGTTTTTTTGTTTGTTCTTCCACTGTCGTTTGATTATCGACACGTTTTATTTTATTGATTCTCTTTCCTTCACTTTCAGGCGGTATAAAATCACGCGGATGTCGGACACTCACGAACAGGGAGCCCCCGTAACGTATCCGCACGAGTCTGCGGCCGGCGCGCAACTCCCGATGCCGGACGTCGAACGCGAACGTCTCTCTCGCTCGTCGGCCTCCTCTCTCCACCTCCACCTCGCCCGTTGGAACTCGTTGGAGAACAAAACGGGGATAACGCCCCGGCGCGGAAAGGCCGTAAAGCTACCGTTGCGACCCTGCGCTACTGTGCAACGTCGCTGGTGAGGTTGCGTTTAACCCTAGAGACCGATGCGCCGATTCTTTGTTGGGCCTCGCTCTACGCTCATGGTTGAGAATGCGTTTCTTTTCAGAGGCCTTAACCTTCGTTCGCGACGTAAAAAAAGTCGTCATCCTCGTTTTTTTAATTACTGAAGTTTGCATCGTTGCAGTGCAACGAAATTAAAAACATGATTTGAATTTCATAAAAATAAAAATATTTCACCATTAGGGGGTGAAGTAATATTTTTTTTGTCATGCTTTTAGTCGTTATAATAACTTTTTGTAGCCGGTATAATCACTCGGGTTCATTAATATATTGTTCTTTTTAATTTCGTTGCATTTCAACGATGCAAACTTCAACGTCGTTTTTTTTTAAATAAGAACGTTCGATTTAAAGAGTCAGTCGATTTGTGTCATAGAAGTTAGCAACGTTGCTGCAACGAAATAGTTGTTAAATTTCTTCCTGAATCTCAAGAGTGTCCCTGTTAACTCAAATGTGATTTTTATATTTGATACGACATCAGAGAAGGTGCTGAAGTAATTTCTGTTTGATTTCGTGTATGTTCCAAGTTAACTGGAATTGAATTATAGCAGTCGTGACATGGAATCGTTATTTTCGTTACCACGGGGCGATAATTTGAAACTCCGTTGAGGTGCATTTTTACATACAGACGGAATTTCAAATAAACAAGACGGAATTTTAAATAAACAAGACGAAATTTTAAGTAAACAAGAGGGAATTTTAAATAAACAAAAATTCACTTTCGTGGGAAGTGTTTTCGCCGCTGTTTTCGAGGGAATTCTTTGGCTCGTCCGGTTTGCCGTTTCCGCGACGCGTTTGCGGGCCTCTCGGATCCGCTGCTCGAGGTCAACGCGTGGCCTTGAACTCATCCCGGATTCCGGATTAGTGTTTCGAGGCTGAAATAGCTCGGATTTGAGTTTAGTATTCTCGGTAGGTGAACGAGGTTTTTGGCTCGCGTGGTTGGCAACGTGATGATAGGTTTACGAACCTTCGTATGGAAAAGCCCAAAACTGGTTTTATTGGCGTTAAACTGATTTATTTCATACTTTTCATTTGAACGTGTATCGATGTTTCTCTAGGCAAAAGTGAGATATGCTGATTTTACTTTACTGATTCGCTGAGCAATGAAAATCTAAAAGTACCACAGATACAAATAAAATAAAGAAAATAAAAAATAATAAAAAATAAAGAAAATAAAAAAATAATAAAAAATAAAGAAAATAAAGTTGCAATCGTAATAATACCGGAAAAACTGAAATGAGAAAAAGCAAAAAATTAATAACTGTGGAATGTTTTTCTATTGTTCGTGTTGAATGAATTCGATGATTTTGCATTGAATATGACAAATGGACCATTTTTACGTGGACATTCGGTTAGCAAAAAAAAATGTCCACGCGAAAAAAGCGTCGTTATTTCTCTCCGTTAATCCGCGTTACCTCAAACTCTTCTGGGAATGGACGCGAAGTGATGATCCCGCGCAAAACCACGGAAACCGCAGGATAAAACAAGTGAAGCGAGCGGGTTATGCGTAGATCAGTACACCGTGCTGATAAACTCAATGACGGTTTTCCGTTGCACAACTCATTGCAGGTAACCACGGCGAGAAAGGCAATACTTCCTTCTCAAAGTCTTCCTTGTACGCTCGACGTTACATAAATTTTCATAAACTCGAACCACGTGGGAATATCGATCGATAACACGACAATATTTCACGTTTCTGTCGATCACTGTTTATAGCAGCCTCTTATCGGTATCTCATCGCCTGGAGCACAGATACAAAAATATCTCTTTATTCATCGGAATTCCCGAAGCCTCATCATCGATCATTTATATCCCTGATACCACCGGATGAAAGTCATGTTTAGCTCTCATATAGGATTCTAAAGGTACGTTTTTCAATGGGCGGTCTAACTTTTGGAGGCGTAATGCTAATACTATTCAATAACCACAATAACGAATGCTTTTCTGAACATCATAAGCCTGAAAATGGAATCCTGGATAGTGGACTTTAAAGTACTAAATGATATATTGAAGTTTGTATCGTTGGAATACAACGAAATTCATTAAAAAAAATAATAATTCTAATTAACCCAAGTGATGAAATTAGGTATAAATAGTCATCACAGCAATAAGATGCAATGATGAATCATAGCAATTAGTTGTAATGATGAATTATAGCAATGATGAAATTGACCCTTTGGTGTTGTCTGGCTATATAAATATATATGTTTTCATTCGCCGTTGCGGCCCCTTGATGGAATACGTTTCGTAATCCTTGTATTATTGTTTTCGAGTAGAAAGTTGGACGATACGCAAATTTATCGTCGCCGCTAATTAATCGTCGATGAATTTCGATGTTGTGAGTAACTTTCGCCCGGCCTCAGGGGCGTCCGGCAGCAAGGTGGAATCGCGAAGGTCGATTACTCCGCGCGATGCACCAGCTGCCTTCGCTGCTGCTGCTGCTGCAAAACTGCAGGTACCAAGGGGTGATTGACTGTTCGTGTTATATATACCGAAGACTCGCGTTGCGTGCGCGGCAAGCTGCACGCAGTCAAAGTCGTGGCTGCATCCTTCCGATAAGATACAAGTGCACACTACAATTTCTCAGTTCACGAGAGACTCTCGAGTTTCCATTCAAGACGGGAAACACGAGACTGATAATTTTACTGTAATCGCAACGCGACGAAAAGATTAGGAGCTTGTAAAAAAAAATCCCGGCTGATATATTTTACTCACAAAAATGTGTGTGATCGACTCTGTTATGGGAAATGTTTGTCCGAGGACCACAACGCGCCTTTATGGTTACCGCGACAATAAATAATTTAACCGACACCTGAATTATGATGCCATTGACTTTTTATGTAGTGGAAGTCGCGATATTCAGCATACGACCCATGAATTTTTCTCAGTGTTGATCTACAACAAAAATAAAAGGCTTTTACGATCCAGACAAAATTCAACGAATTTTTCCCAGGGAGTCAAACTGCGAGCAGACGTTTTAGGCGAAATTCTTTACAGCGGCACAAAATTCATTTGGTAGATTAAATTTGTTTTCCTTAGAAATAACATTTCGTTGCAACTGCGCGTGCGAAATTCTGCCGTTTGATACAAAAAAAAACTATTTGGCAAACAGAAAAAAACGAAACATTTTTCTGATATTTTTTATTTCTTAATCGACTCCAATTCGAAACGAATGGTATTCGAGTTTGTCGTCAAACAAACTAATTTTCAACGACAAAAACGCGCGTGCGAAATTCTGCAGTTTAATACAAAAAAAACGATTTGGCAAACAGAAAAAAAACGAAACATTTTTCTGATATTTTTGTTTCTCAATCGACTCCAATTCGAAACGAATGGTATTCGAGTTTGTCGTCAGACAAACTAATTTACAGCAACAAAAACGTCATCTGACTCAATTGATGTGTCATCGCAGTGGCGCCGTTTTAGAGTTACGAATTTTTAATCGCAGTGACAGCAAAGGAAGCGTGGAAAATCCCTGTGTTGTTTTGAATGCGATAAATATAATTGCGTTCGGCGGATGAATCAACGTATCGCAATGTGTCGCACAAAAGACTCACACAGAGCCCGAGGGACGTAATATTGTGTCGAGAAGGGGAAAGGCGCGGCATCGTATGGACCCGGGCTCGAGTAGTGGAGTAGCGCGAGGCGAAAGGAGCACGCGGAATATTCTTCGACCTGGCTGAAGCGAATGCTGCGCTGCCTTCTTCTCTCGCGGTGCCCGAGCGAATGAATTTTCACGACGCGTTTCCAAAAGCCGCTCACCTTGCAATGTCGTCGGCCGCGACGGGTCGACTGCGAGTCGGGCTCGCGGGGATCGCGCGACTGCAATCATCCGGCAATGCGGCGAGAGAAAGCCACCGCTTATTAAACACGGCTATATTATAGAGTGACGATATTACGACCTCTACTTTTTTTTCTCTCTTCTTTTTTTCAGTCTTACTCAAGAGTTTTGTGCTTTCGTAAAATCGATCAAATGATAAGGCCAGCTTATAAAAAAAAAAAATGTAGACCAAAAATGCTATTCTGTTTCAATATAATCGACGAAGCGAAAAATGCAAGTTAAAAATGACGTTGAAGGTTGCATCGTTGCGATGCAACGAAATTAAAAACAAAATTATGATTCCATAAAAATACAAATAATTCACCCCCATTGGGGGTCGAAATAATTTTGTTCTGTCCTGTTTTGTTCTGTCGACTCTTAGTCGTTATAATAACTTTTTATAGCCGATATAATCATTTGGGTTTATTAATATTTTTTTGGTTTTAATTTCGTTGCATTGCAACGATGCAAACTTCAGCGTCATAGTTAAAAAGTATTCATGGTTGCTTCAAGACTCACAAATTGAAAACTATATTTAAAAAAAAAATTCTTTTTAAATCTCTCATGATCCAACATATTGATACAGATATTGCTAAATAGAATCAAAACTAAACAAAACCACGAGTATAAAATATGTTTTGGAATGGAATACGTGACATTTGGCGTCGCTTTGCTCTTAAGAATTTTTCCTTTTCGTGTTTCCTTGAGAGAAAACTATCTCGGTCGCTATTTCCGTTCTTCCAGTTATTTGCTTTTTTTCTGTTCGAGGAATTTGCACCGCGAATTCTTGCGCAAGAGGATGAATGGCCGGTGCTGGCATGCGACCGACAATGCGCAACGACGGAGCTCATAGAACAGAGGCAATCGTGAGATATATAGTCGTACGGGGATTTACCCTCCTCGTCGACGAGCAGCTAATTGTGGGATTAAAAGAACGGTGTGTACAAGTCGCCTCCGCAATTGGCGTACGCTCGGGATCACAAAAACTTGGATAATCTGCGGCCATCTCGTTCACGCTCCCACGAGAGTAATTACGGCTAACGGTAAAACGATTCCTCTAATTGTAATATGTCGTTACTGGGGGAGGATAAAAAAACGAACATTTAATGAACTTAATGAATGGGGATAAGAAAATTCTTACGGCATGTCCGCAATTTTCCGTCGATTAATTCACGACAGACGTTGAGTTCTGTTGCTACTTTCGAGTGGACGTAATCAAAGCATCGATTGCATCATTTGAAAACTATTTTTTAATAAAAAATGGCCTTAAGAAAAATCTGCTGAAATAATATTTAATTTTTGCGAGTTTTTGTGGTAATTTTCTTACTTCCATTTTTAATCAGCCATTAGATTAATATAAGTACAAAAAAAATTGAAAATTACACGGAGAAAAATAGTTTTGTAGGGGACGACAAATAAATTTGGGTTAGTCCAGTGAAATTATTTGCAGACCTAATTGTTTTAATCATATTGCCAAAATATTTTGCTGACCTGACAAATAACGCATTTAACGTCACGTTATTTTCTGATAATCCAACAAACATCGTTTTCTCAGTGTAACCAAGAAAATCTTGCACAGTCGCTGCACATAACTAAGAAATAACTGCGTATATCAGTAAATGAACGAGGCATGTTTCAAAGTAACAACAGACTCCCCCGTCTCACGCACATTTTGTGGACCAACGGAGGACAATAAGTTTGACACAGTAGCAGACTTTGAACAGCCGGATACAAGAGACAAATAATAACGAAGGAGAAAAAAAAAGAGACTGGAAAAGCCTGAAGAATTGGAATGGAGAAACAGAGGCTTCGCTTTTGTGAGAAAAACAAAGGGTCGAGGTATCTCGGGCCGGCCTCTCGGCGGAGAGTCTGGACGGTATCCACCTGCCGTGAATGTGTCTACGACTAGGCGGGAGCACTTGGAAAACATCCGCCGTGTTCTCCTCTCGCTTTTCTAGGACGAAGCGGAGAGGGGCGGCCGAGATCTGCGCTCGTACGGAGTTCAGGAGACGAGTCTATTCAGTGACACTTTCGGATTCGCTTCTCCGCGCTGTCGAGTGCGAGTGAGGGCGTGAGAAGAGCGGGTAAAAATAATTCCATAAAAATGAGTAAAGTCCTCATAGAAAAATAAGCTTAATTAATGAACAAATTGGGTAGATGAAAAATTGTAAAATAATGAAATAAGTCATTGGATGTGAAAATTTCCCGACTGTGATATGCAAATGGTTATTTAATTATTTCTCAATTTTGTGTTCACCCAATTTGTTTATTAATTAAGCTTCTTTTTCTGTCGGGATTTTTTAAATTTTTGTAAAATTATTATTTCATCATTTTCAAAGTAATTCAAACGCTCTGCCAAATGCTCTATGAAGTGAGTTTATCGATGGTGATACGAAGTCGATATATTCAAATAGGCAATTTGCAAAATCCATTTATCTATGCGACTTGACAATTCAGCGGCTCAATTTATGGAAAAAGACACTGGATGGTAGTCATAGAATCGACGGACAAAATTTGGTTAAGTAATTTTTCACCGTTTTCGAGGACTTCGGGTGTTCGAGGATTTCAAAGAGATCCGTGAAATTAGCTGATCGACGCGAAACGTATAACTCCCGCCTTTTTTCCCAGAGCGGCAGTCGGGAGTTAAAAAATAAGGGTATTCAAAACTCGTCGCAGTGGCGATGACTGCAGATGCCGGGTAATTGATTGGTCGACAGGGAACGAAACTGGTTGCGACCAATGAGAATTCTTCGGTGGGTGAAAATAAAATTGTGATTTCTCTAGCAGAGACGCAAGGGCGATTAATAAAACCGCTGAAGTCGTCGAGAGCCGCGTCCATAGCGAGACCTACTGGCACGATTCCCATTGGAATTATTCTGTTTTGCCATTTTTTTCCTATCTCCTCTTCGAGTATTCCCTAATTATGCATAATTCCTCTCGCTCTTCAGTTCTTGGGAATTCTCAAGCACCGTAACGTCTAGTTCTCATGAATATTCACGAACAATATACACCGCGATACAGAATAGATCGTGTATAAACGTTATTACAATTACTTATTCGCAGGAGAGAAGGATCACCTTTCCCCGGCGAAATCTTCCTTCATGGAAATGCACGATGGAAATAATCAACAAAATAATTTAGAAAATTGAAAAATCGAATTTTTCCAACGAAATTCATTTACTTCTCACTTTTGAAGGAGTCGAGAAGACAACTTTGTGGAATTCACTGGAGCAACTGGAGAAAAAGATCATTTTTCTCCGACGAAATCTTCCTTCATGGAAATGCACGATGGAAATAATCAACGAAATAATTTAGAAAATTGTCAAATCAATCTTTTCCAACGAAATTCACTGATTTCTCACTTTTGAATGAGTCGAGAAGACAACTTTGTGGAATTCACTGGAGCAACAGCTACTCGGAACGACCAGCCGACAATTCCCACCGCAAAACAGCGAACAATGAATAGATCTGAAGAATGAGTTACGTTTCGCTGGCGAAATACACAAATAAAGCGTGGCACATGTGGGAAACGACCATCGAAATCACCAACGTTCTCACTAAAAATCGTCAGCGTAAAAAATCGAAAATTCGCATTGTGTGACATTTCGTGACAAATTATTTTTCTCATACCCAAACGAATAATGAAGAGAACATTGTAGAAATCGCTTTAGCAATTTATGCAGATAATCCGGCTAACCAGAACGACCCACCAACAGTTCCCACCACAAAACACTCGACAATGGATGCAGTTGAAGCACGAATTACCTTTCGCTGGCGAAATCTGCTAGCGACGTACACGAATAACGCGTAACACATGAGGGTAAATCCCAAAATCACCGACAAAAATGTTCACACTAAAAAAGCGTTGAAAAAAAAAAAAAAAAAAAAACGAAAAATCGTGACACAGCGAATAATTTTTCGCATGCCCGAATGAGTGAAGAAGAAAACTCGGTATAATTCACCGGAGCAACCGTTCGGATATACCAGCTACCCAGAACGACCTGCAAACAGTACTGACCATGAAACACTCGACAATGAATGGATCTGGTGAATGAATTCGAAACTGGTAGAAAAAGAGGAGGCAGAAGTAGCGGCAAAAGGGAGCTGAAAGCGTGTTCGGTTCGCAAACGTACACAAAGTATTTACGACGAATTTACGTTGAGTCACGTGTGTCGTAACGCGCTTGGAAACGCCGGGACGACAATGAAAACTCTGACAGTGCCTGGAGCCTGTCCTAGCGCGGCTCTACAAGCAGTTTCAGGTCAGAATCTTCATAATACAGAAGAGGGAAGAACGCCCGCTGTGCCGTTCAAAGTTTCATTCGAGATAGTAGAGCCCGGGCGCTTTCCTATCAGGAAGCTCGCGAGAATGAACAAAGATTAATTGAATAAATAACAGAGAAAGTGAAATACAGCGAAGTTTGCGCGGCCCGCGGGTTATGCCGAAGGCGATTTTCTCTCCATGGAGTTCCGCGGACTGATGGCACGATGAGTAAGCAGAGCACGAGCCTCTATTATCAACGTCCTACGGAAGCGGCGCTGTCTTATCTCGCAACGACGACGCGACGCCGGCCAGCAGTATTTTCCTTTCTCGTTTCGTTTTTTTTTTTTTTTACGATAGACGTTAAAACGCGCGCGGAGTTAATGATAAACTGCACTCGCGGGAGGAACGGAACGTCAGTGGAATATTTGAAAGGATTTTTAGAATTCCCGACTCGTGTCTGAAAATGTTTCGTGTTGCATCTTGTATCTCGTATCTTAGTGCATCTTTGAAATTTCGATATTGTTTCAAATGTAATTTTCTATTGAAAAGAAGTGCAAATTAAACACGTCTTAAAAGAGTAATTGGAAAATTAACTAATTAAAAAATGAAGCTCTTTTAATTTAATTTGATTTAACGCTCGATAAATAAGTAGTTTTAATCGTTTCGGCTGTGTATCTTGTATCTTAGTGCATATTTGAAATGTCGACATTGTTTCAAATGTAATTTTCTGTTGAAAAGAAGTGCAAATTAAACACGTTTCAAGAGAGTAATTGGAAAATTAACTAATTAAAAAATGAAGCTACTTTTCATTTCAATTGATTTACCGCTCAATAAATAAGTAGCTTTAATCACATCGGCTACGAATGTTGACCGTTAATTTCCGTAATAAACCGTTGGAAAATTGATAATCCGCGCAGTCCGTCGATGAGACGCGGGACATTTTCCAATTTTTAATAATCAAGGTTCCGTCAGGCTTTGGCCTTTGTGTATTTTGTTGGAAATACGCCTGAAGGGTTCGTCGCGCGACGATATTAATTGCTCGAGGTAATCGATTGGGCCGGCGTCTAATGAAAAAAATGCGCGACAATCCGACGGAAAGCGCGCGGTGATTGCCGCGTCCGCGCCGTCGATGTCCGCAAAATTGAGATATTAATCCCTCGATCCGTGGAGCATTATTTTTTTTTCTTCTTTTCTTTTTTCATCGTCGGTCGCTTTGTGAATGGGACATCGGGGCCAGGTTTCCCGTGGGCGGCTGGAGAACGGCGAAAGCGGCGCCATCGGTCGGTCGCGCTGAGAGCGACAATGGTTTAAGTAGCCGGTGAAGAAGGTCTCTCTCTCCTCCTTGATCGCAGGATAAACACTCGGCGGGGTTCCTCGCCCGCTCGAAAAGTCATTCTCGAGACCGACGAACTCTTCATTCCCAGCGTTCCCTCGGTATTTCACAGCCCTTCCGGCCACCGGAGATATTACGAGCACTCAGCGTGATGGAATTTTTTTCTCCCAATCTTTGGCTTCCTCTCTCCCTCTCTCCATGCAAAAAACCACTCACTGGCTTAAGTTCAGCGCCAATTCCGGCTAATACCCAGTCGCAGGCACCGGAGAAGCAGGCTACTCGGTCGGGTGGCTGAGTGTCGTGCATAAAAGCGGAGAAAAAAATTGTTAACGAAAAGAGAGGAGAAGAAGAAAAAGAAGAGCGGAAAAATTGAGTTCCGCGAGGAAACAGCCAATTATCTAGGTCGATGGTTCTTCAGCCTGGAAAAAAAAGCAGAACAAATCTTAGACTCATATAAATCACTGGATTGCATCAACGAGTGGTTCGAAAAATCTCGTGGGAAATTCGCAACCGTCGATTCGGAAATTTCGCCGAGCTGAGAGAATAACGTAGTCGCTCGGTGCGCCCTTTTCGCTCCGAATGATGTCAGCCGAGAATACGAATGCCGACGAACTTACGGGTAATTTCTGAACGTCTTTCTTTTTTTTTTTCGAAACCCTCCTCGTGCATCGCACGACGCTCGTGTAACGCATTCGACGCTTTTTTCGCGAGCTCATTCACCGGGTCTCCCCCGCCTTCGTTTGTTTACGTCGCTCTTTTTTTTCCAGCCCTGCTTTTTTCCTGGGGCTAGTGAACTCCGGGCTCCAAAATAGCTCAGCGGCCCTCGACACATAACGACGGAATGATGCACTTTGCCTTTTTTTTCTTTCTTTTCGCCTCATTTCGTTTCTTTCCCGCGGGGTGTTGTTAACGACCCACGCGTGTGGCGGACTGCGACGAGTCGAAGAGAGAGAGAAAAAGGCACGGGGAAGACCCGAGGCTCGTCGGAAGTGACGGAAGCTTTTGGATTTTATTGGCCAGAAGGATTACGAGACGACGACTAATCACCCAGGCTGAGAGGGCGATTGGATATTTATTTTCGTCGGATAATCGTGGGGAATACGAGGGTGTCAGGAATATCGTCGCGGCTACTGCGCAGCGCGGATGCTGCGTAGCAACGAGCGGAGACAACGACGAGGGAACGACGCGGTGCGCGAGTCGAGGGAATCGAGTCGCGGCACTCACGCCCTACATGGAAATTCCAGGTTTCCACGGAGCGCGAGGGAGGGAAGCAAAAAAAAAAACTCGCCGGAGCCAGACTGGCCGGAGACGACGAACCGAAGCGAAGAGCTCTCGATTCTCTCCGGTGCGCTTGTGCCGCCGGTGTAGCGAGGCCCTTGGTCTGAGCCTCGAAAAATGACAATGGAAGCGACGGACGAAGCGGGAAAGAGAAAAACATAGTGAGACAGTGGCGGAGCCTATTGGACGAGGAGTCGACACCGAGAGAGGCTTCGTTCCCTCGGCGAATGCGGGACGACGCGAAGAAAGCAGGAAAATTGGAGAGACTGCTGCGAGAGAAGCCCCTCTGCGGAATTTCTCTCGTCACTGCGCCACCGAGTGCAGGAAAAAATGCGGACGCGGCCTGTGAACTCGCTCGGAAAGATGCGGGGGATTTGTGTCTGTGGGACTGCGTTGGACGTGGGAAAAAAAAACAGACACTTTTTGAAATGTCTCACGTCGAAAAATTACAGCAGTCGTTTTAATGCTGCGGTGTTGTTAATTTTGAGTAATGCGTAGCTCAATTTTGAAAAATTGATGCATCGAAAAAAAGAGGGTAATGAGATCAATCGAATTGTTTTTTTTTCTTTCGTTCAGACAGAACGTATTTCGTTAATGTGAAGTTTAATAAGAAATTTGTTGACATGAAATTAAATGTATTACTGGAAAAAAGTATTGGATCAAGGGAATTATGAATGACTCGAGACGTTAAATTTTATTTCAATAAATGATATATCAATGCAAAAGAAATACATTATAGGGACTGTTGCAAAAAATATTACATTGATTTAAATGTTATTTTGTTGTGAAAATCACCAAAATGTAACCAGAAAATTGACTACAAGCATATACAGCATTTTAGGCTCAATTGTATACAAAAGGCTACCTTAAAGCTGTGGACTGCGTAGGAAAGAGCGGGGCAAGACGGGCCACCTAAACGAAAAATGGCTTCACCACGATACCCAAAGTATTTTCTGTCTGCCACCCCTCGATTTCTATCATTGATTTTCTTTTTTGCGTCGTAGCCCATTTTACCCCACACATATTTACCGATAATCGAAAAAGAGATAGCCCGTTTTGCCCCCCCAGTCCCCTACACAATACCAACGTGTCTGGAAAATCGACCATCTGAAACCTGCCTAATGGCCACAGACTGCGTCGCATACGGAGTCAGACGAGTTGAAAATTTCCCAGGGCTCCTCGCCAGCTGTTCGGCGCTCCAGGTTATAAAAGTAAGGAAGGGTCTCCGGGGTTTGAAGTCAGGCCCCCGAGGTCCCTTCGCGCACCTGCCCAGGTAAGAATTAAAAGCAGCGGCGTAGCCGGAAGTCAAGACGCGGGAGCGCCTCGACCCGACTCCTCGGGCGGTGCATCGACGCTGCATTTTTCAACCTCATTGAATATGTTCTCGTTAATAACCCAGAGACACTGAACGCGAGGGAGATCGTTCGCCTCGGCTCGCTCACAGCGCGCGTTCGTTCGCCATAAATTTACGATGAATTTCACGGAGCGAACGCCGACGCCTTCGAGTGCCTCAATTATTTATCTCGCTACGTATCTCGCGGCGAGAGCGCGGGTGACTCACGGCAAATCTACAGCTCGTGAGATCACTCATCGTCGCACGATAACGAAACCAAGCCAAGCGCTAAGTATGTTTAGCATCGCCACTATTGTGCATTGTTTCGTGGCTATGGCTCAACATTCGAGAGAAATATTTACTAGACATCCCTTTTTTTCGAAGGAACTGATCAATGCGAAATTGCAAATTCTTGAAATATGCGACACGTATCTAGTTGTGTAGATCAGTGGAAAGAATTAACAATCTGAAATTAACTCTTTTTCCTTCGCAAAAAAAAATATTTATGATAATTGAACCTGGAAAAAAAAAGACTTTCGTTTAAAGATTGTGAAATGAACGAAGAATTTGCAGAAAACAAAATTTCAGTATGTTTCAAGTGTTTTTCAAGGATCAGTGAAATTCCAGGATTTTTCGAAGATCTGAAGTCTTTTAAGTCCTCGAAGTTATTGAAACCAGGACTCTAAGGGCTTCAAGGACTTCAGGTCTCTGGCTTGTCGTCCTGTATTATTATGATTGTAGGCTAATAATATATGCGTTGACCAGCGCTAAAGCTTTCTTAGCAGTTTTCTTGTTTTGCTCCCTTATAGAGGAAGCTTTTTTAGTACAAAAAATCATTTTCGAGTTCCTCATGTCAGAATACTTCAAATGATCTAAAAGGTTTATCGAAAATAGTTTTGAAAAAACTGAAAACTTTTTAAATTTGAAAATGTCGTAAAGTAGAACCTTTCATGTTGCGTCCTTATTACTTACCATTTTTCACAAAGCTTTCTTCATAAGGAAGTCAAAACTGTTCAATTCCTCACAGTCAGCTTTGTGAAAAATTGAAATAAATTGGGGAAACATCGTGCAAGGTTTTTTATTCACTCAACTGGCAGTACTTTGTCTACTGATTTAAAGTTATACGTTGCAAATGCCGCCAATCCGTCTGGCTCGCGTGCGAGAGCGAGGAGAAACGGGCCATTGGCACTTCTGGAGAATGAAGAAAAACAGTCTTCATGCGTATGACCTCGGTTAAACATCGATTCCTCAAGTGAAGCCACCAACCTGAATTTCCAAGAGCAATTCAGTCTTTTGCCGACGTATGTCGATAAGGATTTTCTGCTGCTCGGGCGTCAATTCTGAAATAAAAAAAAAGTTTGTTAGTTTCATCATACAGTGCATTAATTAATTATTTTCGTTCAACTACTAAAAAAAAATCCCAACAGAAAAAAAGCTACCTGAAAGAATATTTCCTTCCTATCATAAATAACCCCGGAATATACATCGCGTGTAATTAATATTCCCTGGTAATGGAATAAAAAGTTCAAGCCGACTGAGCTAACAGGTAAAGGAAAGAAGAAACGGTCGATTAATAAGCGGTGCCGTCTCCCCGAAGCACGTCGAGGCGAAGGCAATCAGCGTCGGTAATTAAGACGCAAGTGGGGAGCGGTTGAAAAGGCATTTCGAAACAATGGTGCGCATTCTCGGGGCTCGGAAGTGACGCGCGGAAACGGGCGACAAGAGACACCGTGGCCGGGATGATAGACAAAGGTGTATGAAGGAACAAGAGGAATCTTCGACTCTCGGTGGCCACGGTGACGGTCGTCGCTCATTAGAGTCAATTTAGCGAAAGTTCTAAAAATAGAACCCTTTGAAATTAAGGCTGCATTGACGCTCGTCGCACAGCGCCGAGTCTACGCAGCGCGACCGACTGCTGTACATAGATATACAAAACGTGCAATACAGCCGCGCTCACCGCGTACAACTCGATCGAGCTCACCAGCGGCTATAGCTGCACTATCATACCTAATACACACCAGAGACACCATGCGAAAGGGGACGGAATTTTATTAGAAATTCCGCTTGAAATTACGTCACGGTCGGCACGACGCCGAGTGGTCCACGTTCTGGTCCGGGTGGCCTGTGCGATGCTTTATTTCGCTTGATATTACCGAGCTCACGAAAATATCTCTGTCCTGGTCGATGATTATTTATTTTACCATCTGTAAGTATTTTCAGCTGTAACTCCATTTTTTAATCCTCGCCCACCGAGAATAGTAAAAAAAAAACCTAGTAATTTTCATCCAGAGTTGTAAATCCCTAACTTTTGTAGAAATAAAATTCATGTTACAATTAGGCTTTGTAATTAGGTTTTTATAATAATAATTCGTGATGATTATAATACGATGTGCACATTTTTAAATAGAGGCAAGAAATATTAATTTTCCATGAAACTTCATGGTTATCTTTTTGAAAAAATGGAGAAATACTGTTAATGCTTTGCGAAAATAATGGAGAACTGTGCTTGTCCATTTTTCTCACAATTTCTCTGAAAATTTAATGAAAAATTCGGTTTTTCTTACGGCTATTCAAAAGTTCACATGTAATTTTATAATCGCTACAGGTCATCGTTATAAAATCGTAACTAGAAAATAAACTGTTGTGTAAACTTTAGTTCTTCAAGTAATGGTGACTTACAACACTTTTTTCATCCAATCGCGTTTGGAGTACAAATAGAGACCTTTGAGATTGAAGCCCTTCAAACTAACGAAATCGATGATATTGAAGTTTGCATCGTTAGAAACCCCCGAAATTCAGAAAAGAAATTAATTCTAATTAACCCAAATGATGAAATTAGGTATAAAAAGTAATCATACCTACTAATTACTATGATGACTATTTATACTTAATTTCATCACTTGGGTTAATTGGAAAGAATTTTTCTTTTCTCAATTTCGTTGCGTTCCAACGATGCAAACTTCAATATCATCGAAATCGGCCCCTTTTTCGAACCCCAAAAAATTCACGCGGTGGTAATAAAAAAACGCATAACGTTTCGCGTCGGCAACAAAAAAATCTCGGAGCATCCCAAACAACGCGTTTGTTCTTTAAATCCCCGCAAGCACCGAGCGCGCGTGCACCGGCTGCGTACTGTGTTATTTTATGCAGTGTATGAATGGACAGCATGCACGCTTCGCGGAGTGCAAGTGCGAGGAGAGCGGCGGCGGGGCGACCGATCCCCCGTAGATATACCGTAGAGAGCCCGCATTATTACGTACCCGCGACAGCGTGTACCGTAATATTTTTTTTTCTCTTTCCTCTCTCTCTCCTTCCCCGTTTCTCCGTCTCTCCCTCGCCTCCCTTTCCCGGCGTTTCGCACCCCGCGCACCTGTTCGCGCTGCGCGGAAGTTACGCAATGATACTTGGAGTGCGTAGCAGAGCGCGGAGTACGCTAACCCTGGACTTGTGTGTACAGTGGCTTCCTTCAACGCGACGCCCGAACCCCGCGCGACCGCCGCACGTGCGACCAGAGATGGGCGGCGTTCGTTACTTTTAAACACACACTTTTCGTTTGTTTATCCTATGCAATTTATTATTCAACGTTTGGTAAAATCAATCGTCCATGCATTATATCATTTCGTGTCATAACTTTATTATAAATTCCTTGAACACACATTTTTGAAAAAAAAAAAAAAAAAATTCGTGAAAAAAAAATAAATTTCAAATTTATTTGAATCTTGTGTAAAAAATTGCAAAAAATAAATATGACGAACGAAAATAACGAACGATATTTTTTTATGAAATTGATTACCGAAAATGTGTTTCAAGGTCTTTGTATTAAAATGAAAACATTAAACATTTTTGGCAATAAATAAATAAGTCCGTGAAAAAAAAAAAAAAAATTCAAATTTATTTAAACCGCGTGTAAAAAATTGTCAAAAAGAAATATAAGGAACAAAAATAACGATCGATATTTTTTATGAAACTGATTACTGAAAATGTGTTTCAGGTATTTGTATTAAAATTAAAACACTAAGTTGTTTAACGTGTAGGCGACTTTTAATCAAAATGTTTAATAATATAATATGAACCATTAGAAAAAATAATTCATGGGTTACAGAAAAAAATGTATTATCTATATATATTGTCAATAAATCACGATTACTACTAAACAAGTTATAGGATAACCGAACGAAAAATTGTGTAGTTAAAAGTAACGACTCGGCATACGACTGGCGGTCGCTCGTTTATGGTGCCAGACGACGAGGAGCTTTGGCCGCGCTGCGCGCCACCGGGTAGCCAAACAATTAGAAACTGTTGCTGCGACGTGTAAGGAGCTCGCTCGAATCGTCGTAGCGCGGTCTACGCTACACACGAGCGGCGAAGCCCGTATGGAGTTCACACGGCGCGCGCGCGCGGCGCTCGCTAACGGGGTCGACGAGACGTGCCCGATTAATCGCACTGGTGAACCGCGCGCGCGGCTCCCGCGATATCGGGGAACACAACGCGACTCCCGGGGCCTCGCGAGGGAGCCCCAAATTCCACGGGATATTTCGGGTATTACGGTCGCCTCGGGTAAACAACTGCTTTACAATCACACGGAACGTCGTGTTTTTGTAAATCCTCATTAGTTTCAGAAATAAATGCTGCAATTCCGTTTGTTTTGTAAATGTGATTTAATAATAATAATAATAATAATAATAATAATAATAATAATAATAATAATAATAATAATAATAATAATAATAATAATAACCAGTGGCGATTATAAAATGATGTGTGCATTTTTCAATAGCTGCATAAATACCTCGTTTAAAAAAAAAAAAAAAAAAAAAAAAAAAAAAAAATAAGAATGACTAATTTATAAGGAAAGGAAACTAATACGGTTACCGCATTACTTTCGTAATGCTGTAACCGCGTTTCTCCATTTTTTCAGGAAAATTACCGTGAATTTTTATCGAGAATAAATATTCTTTACAGCTATTAAAAAACCATTCGCATTATATTATAATTACTTCGTGTTACTATTATTAATTACTAATTACAAAATCAATTGTACTATCTTTGATCTTCTAATCTTTGATAAATAAAGATTTATGAAAAAATGAGGGATTTACAACTCTGTTTTGTGCGTTATTGCGAATTCTCCACAAGTTTGGCTGGCTCGTTTTGCTTACGGGAATCGATCACATTTGTTATTACTTATAGCGCAGTATTTTTATTTATTTTTTCTAATTAAAACTCAACTGCACCGCATTTTTTGTAACGCATAAAAGGCATGAATTTCGCAGACCAATATCCATCACCGTCTATGGTTTTAATGACTCATTTGCGTCGAAGGCATCCGGCCCGTCGGGTGACAATTACGACGCTATAAACTCGGTGGATATGCGAGTCGAGCGGCTTCCAGAAAATCGCGATTGCGAGAGATAACGCGCCGGAGGCGCTCGCCGAGGATATTTAACGTCGGGCGCGCCGTGCGTACCGAATCCGTGGCCTTCGGTTCGATAGTCATCGTGGAACTCTGCCAAGCCCTACTTTTCTTCCTTTTAATCCTCCACAGTAGCGAATTGTCAGCGTAAAACTTTCCCCGCTCTGCGCCGAGAGTTTCGGGCAATTTACACGAAGAGCCACTGCGTCAAAAGTACCAATCTATCCTCCAATCCATCCTCTATATTCCCTCTCTCTCTCTCTCTCTCGCTCACCGAGTGCAAAATCCGCGGCACCGATTTTACCGCCCTCAATCTCTCGCAATTCGGGTGAAAACGACGTTTCGAAAAGCACTACGAAAGTTTTCGTGGAAATCCGATGCATCGAGCGATTCGGCGAAAAAACGCCGAGCGCGGGGCGACGGGGAAACATCGATACTCGGAATGTGTGTGTGTGTTTTTTTTTTGCTGTTTCTTTTCTCATTCGCGGAAAGGGATAGGCTCGTGTTTTGTTTACGACAGCCGAGACGGCCAGGATGACGAGCGATCGTGTGTATTTTGTTGTAACGACAGTCGAACGTCGCAACGCGCACGCGCGAGGCACTGGGAAAAGCCCTTTGCCAGGCTCTCTATTCTCGTACACACAGACTCTACGATAATAAAAAAAAAAAAAATCTCCGTAACTCAACCCGACGGGGATATATTATTGTTGTTATATAACGGGACTACGCGGTGGCTTACCCGTTGTGCCGAACTGATCGACCTGTTGTGCCCCGGAGTTCACCGCCGAACCGCCAAGGCCGTCCAGGTCCTGCCACATATCCGAGAAATCACGCTTTTCCGGGGACCTCGCACGCTCACCGAACGACACCTCACTCGAGCGGCGCCATTTTCACTCTGTGTACCTGATGACCGCTCGGAATTCGACGGAGCAAGCGCCATTCATTGCACAAGCACCGTTACCCCTGGCAACCACGTTGAATGTATTCGCGCTCGGTCGGTAATGCAGAGACGCAACGAGGTTGACTAGCAATGTCCCGAAAACGCGAAAACCCGAAAACTGTTTTACCCCATGAGATATCTTTAAGACGTCTTTTTTTCGAAAAAATATGTCTTTAAGACGTCTTTTTTTTCGTAAAAAGATGTCTTTAAGACGTTTTTTTTTCCGAAAAAAGATGTCTTTAAGACGTCTTTTTTTCGTAAAAAGATGTCTTTAAGACGTCTCTTTTCCGAAAAAAGATGTCTTTAAGACGTCTTGTTTTCCGAAAAAAGATGTCTTTAAGACGTCTTTTTTTCCGAAAAAAGATGTCTTTAAGACGTCTCTTTTCCGAAAAAAGATGTCTTTAAGACGTCTTTTTTTTCGAAAAAAGATGTCTTTAAGACGTCTTTTTTTCCGAAAAAAGATGTCTTTAAGATGTCTTTTTTTCCGAAAAAAGATGTCTTTAAGACGTCTCTTTTGCGAAAAAAGATGTCTTTAAGACGTCTCTTTTCCGAAAAAAGATGTCTTTAAGACGTCTTTTTTTTCGAAAAAAGATGTCTTTAAGACGTCTTTTTTTTCGAAAAAAGATGTCTTTAAGACGTCTTTTTTCCGAAAAAAGATGTCTTTAAGACGTCTTTTTTTTTCGAAAAAAGATGTCTTGAAGACGTCTTTTTTCGGCAAAAAAGATCTGCAGTGGTATTGATGCAATAGTGTGCACATTTTTGTGGTATTCGGCACGCAACCAAATTTCTCCCGCCGCTGAACGGCTTAACAATAAAAAAATCTTATTATTCTAGGCATAAACATGCTACTTCATGACTTGATTCAACGATTATTGACTAGGAGAGAGAGCGAGTGAGAGAGAGAGAAAGTGGGGAGCAGAGATGTACATCAACACCAACGCCAAATTATGCATTTTTGTTGTCCATTAAATAATATTACAAACAAATATTTTATTTCGTTCAGCAGCACTCGTCTCGGCCTTTCTCTATCACTGCCTTCTTGTGGCGCAACACCAAACAACTGAATCTCATGGGGTAAAACAGTTTTCGGGTTTTTGCGTTTTCGGGACATTGCTAGTCAACCCGCAACGAAGCGCGCGACGCACGCGCGCCGCCTCTCTGCGCAGGCAAAGTAGGGTTTTTGGGTATTGACTGTCGGTAATGTAGGACACTGTAATTGGGTCGCGAGTAATGCAGAATACTTCGCGGGAGTATCGTGGGCGTGATTATTTTAAACGCTCGTCGTAAGTATGGCCGGCGTGCCTGCGTTATCCGGTCTTATCGAATTAATGCGATAATTTGGGGCAATGTGACACGCCTTTCGACCCGGCCGTCTCGTGTGATGTCGGTATAACGTAAACTGGCGTGTATATCATTCGTGTAGTATGTATGGGGCATTCCAGGTCAATTGAACCAGGAAAGTTTCGAAATAATTTTTTGAGATTTCTGACAATGTATTGCATTTTTTATTTTAAAAAATGCATAAAACATGACCGTTTGGCCTGCCCACTCTGTAATTCTTCTTGGGGTATTTTTTATTTTGGTTGCGGAATTTATGTGAATCTTTTCGGAATTTAAACAAATTTCGAAAATACTGTTTTTAAGAATTTCATCAATAGGGAGCATTTTCCGCGAATAAAAAAATGGTCAAAATCTGAACAAATTTGGAGACGCGTTTATTTTTATGAAAAAAAAAGCTTCTCGCCATCAAAATTGAACTGAAGAGGGTGGGGGTTGACCCTGATTCAATTGACCTGGAATACCTGTATTCACACTTTAAAAAATGCAAATTCTTAATGTCCGCAGATTTGAGAAACAAGGGTGACGTCAAAGGTCCTATGATTTAAAAAAAAAAAAAATTTATAGAAATTCAATGTAGAAATTCGCGTGTGCCATTTTAGGCCTTACATTTTTTTTTTTTTTTACAAAATACACAGAATCCGCAAGGACAGTTCTGGACTTTACAGTTTCTGTTATCGACTGAGTAAAAGTAGTGTGCTAGCGATTGAAGAGCCTCGAGATTTCAACTTCCGGTGTTTTCTTCACAGGATGTCAGTTGAGTTATTCTCCCTCCACAACTCCATCAATCAGACGACAAAGCGCCTGCCCGAGTAACGGCAGTGCCAAAAGCTCCCGGAGCTGACAGTGCGGCCGTCGCAGGAGAAAATCCACCTCGCATGGCTGCAGATTTTCGTTTAACCTAATAGACTACAATCGTTGGAAGGAAATATATAGTATTGACGAAACCCGTGTCCGCACTTCGAGTTTGAACTTATCTCGGGTTATGTCACAAAACGCAGAGCCACGACGGATCCTTGATGCACAGCTTCGTACCGTCGAAAGCCAGCAATTTTCTCTGTCCACTCCGCCACGCAATTACGCTCTTCGCGAGTTCAACATTGGGCGGCGACGAGCGACGTCCCACCGCTCGTCGCTGCGTCACGATTAACGGTTTCCTTAATCGCGATTATGGACGATGTCGCATAATCGCCGGACTCCGCTCGCACGTGATGTTGCACGCGGCAGTCTATTCCCGCCGCACTAGGTGGAAGGAAATTCATGCGCGTGTCGCACAAACAGCGCTGGACTACAAATCCACCTCGCGTTCGGCGCACGGATTACTGTAATCAGAATTGCATCGCACGGGTTTTCTCCGTGTCGCACGGCGCCTGATTCGAATAATGTTACATTGTAACTTTATTTTTTTACTGTTTATTAAAACGGAGATATATGATAACTACAAACTAAAACAAAATAAACGCCATTAATATTTTTTTTTATTGAAATCTAAGGCCTAAAATGGCACACGCGAATTTCTATATTGTTAGGAAAAGTTTAAAGCGTTTAGGCTGATAATATATTTTGTGTTCGTAAAAAATGTTATTTATGAAAACGGAAATACATGGTAACTAAAATTTAAAACAAAATAAACGCCATTAATATTTGAAAAAAACAAAAAAAAAATCTAAGGGCTAAAATGGCACACGCAAATTTCTATATTGTTAGGAAAAGTTTAAAGCGTTTACACACATATTTTGGGTTCGTAAAAAATTTTCCATCGAAATAGAATTAGAAATTAGTGTTTTTTTTTCTTATTTAAAGGGCCACTTGTGTCTTGGATCAAGTGACGCCGAATTATAATGTTTCTGTGCTATCCGCGTTCGCGAAATTTCAAAGACCTTTCGACAAAGCGTCATCCGAACTACGTCAATGTACATCGTCAACCGTGATTATTTTATCATCAGCAGGAAGTCCCGCCCCGTTGTGCGATGAACGGATTCGTTTGTTTGTCTACTCGAGGCACCGCAGCGCGCGGAGTCGGCCGACGATGTTTGTATCACGGATCAACGTACAGTTTCGTGCGGCGGGTTGCAGTCCCACAGGGGCGGGACACATAAGCGGTTTGTTCCAGCGCCACCCGATTACCAGCAATTCCCGAGCGGCCTGTGCACCGCAGCCTGGCAACGGAGGACAGAGTAGCACTGTAAATCAGCCGGACTTTAAGTACCGTGCATCGAAATGGGACACACACGTCGCGTCAAAGAACCTCTTTGTTTTATTTACGTCAATGCGACAAATTGTTTCAAAATAAACTTTGCGTCGAACGCCCATCACGTTTATAGGTGTCGCTCTTGGCTCTTGGGGATCATAAAGGCTGCGCCGGAAAAACAAAATAACGAGTTCCGGCCGAGCGGCTGGAGGGGGATCAACAAGTCCGCGCAAGTTTAAGCCGAATATGTCGCGCAATATTTTAAGGAGGACCTGTCGTATAGTTTTCATTTCGCATAAATTCGAGAATATTCAGAGAGAATTGTAAACACTTCTCGATGGTATAAAAATCTGAAAAAATTCATGCATGTTAAAGGTACTGGAAATATTCATTTGGCATAATAATAATTGTAAAATGTTATTAAGAAATTCCTGAAAAAAAATATATATATAGTTTACCTTTTTTTTTATGAAAATAATTCGTCAAGTTTTCTGATTACATATGAATTTTTTTAGATTGTTAAGTTAACTTGGAAATTTGTGTTTTTACACCCTATAAAAAACGGATAAATATCCGTATAAACTGTATAAAAATCCGTATACGGTTATACGGATAAAATCAATCGTCATAGGACGATCTACCAAGAATAATTGAATCGAAATCAATCTAGATCAATTGCTTTGAAATGATTCATGTGAGTAATTAAGGACTAAAAAAACGATTCATGAAAAATCAAACTTTCAGGTGAAATAAAAACGAAGTTAGTTTCAATGAAATTAGTTTCGAAGTTACTTTCAGATGGAATAAAAAAAGAAGATAGTTCCGAGTGAAATGTCTGCGTTCGAGCTCGAGTGTAAAGCGCTACCCGCCGGTCGGTGTGACGACTAAACGAGGTTTTATTAGATCTAATTTAAGTTTTTAAATCATTTGTCTGCCGGACGCGTCTCGTGGTATTCAATTGAATCGCAAACGGAGAGCGCAGTCGATATGATAGGCCTCGGAATTCTGTCCTATTCAATATTTCCCCGGACAAATAGTTCGTCTATTCAGGGCAACAGGATTTTTTTTTTTTTTTACGATCATGATTGGGGACCACGTATGAGCGCTCATGAATCGCAATCGGCTTTGATCGGATCTCCTCTTCCTCGTTGTATTTTATGTGGCGTTTAGTTCGTAGGTATACGAGCAATTCGGGGCGCGCGTTTACACAGGAATTCTATGCCAGCTGCGCGAACGGGAAACCCGCTGTGGCTCCTCGAAGCGTCGTGAAATATCGATTTTGTCGTCGCAGTGGTTCAACCCCCCGAATCGACCAGTAAGTACGACGAGTTCTTACATCTGTAAAAACAACATTTTCACAGCTAAGAATCAAACATTGTTCACTTGGAACAATATTTTCAAACATCAGTCAAGAATGAAATATTGTTCAATTAGAACAATATTTTCAAATATCAAGTATTGAATATTAAGAAACAAATATTCTTCAATTAAAACAATATTTTCAAACGTGAGTCAAGAATGAAATATTGTTCAATTAGATCAATATTTTCAAATATCAAGTATGGAATATTAAAAAACAAATATTGTTCAATTAGAACAATATTTTCAAATATCAAGTATTGAATATAAAAAAACAAATATTGTTCAATTAGAACAATATTTTCAAATATCAAGTATTGAATATAAAAAAACAAATATTGTTCAATTAGAACAATATTTTCAAATATCAAGTATTGCTCAATTAGAAAAATCCCTCATAAAAAAATCAATGGGTAAAATACCTCGGATTTTCGGTACAAGTATTGTTGTCGCGTTATTCGTTTTCTGATTGGCTGTTTGGTTTGGCGTTCGAGAGAAAACTCTATAACGAAAAAAATGCCGCAAGGCGGAACGCGATATTTCGATTTCTCAATTTTTCACAGAGTGTTAAAACCAGACACCCCAAGAGTCGCAAAAAAACGCGATGGGTACCCCTTTGAAAAATTTGCGATTTTTGATTTTTAATAGAATTAGATTTGATCGATTTTGCAACCTTATCGTTTAAGGCCACAGGTCTCACGAGCCAGTCAGCCCCACCACTTTTTACACTGATAAAAATAATTGGAAATATCAACCGAATGTGCGTTTGCGGGCGGCGAATTAAATATTCGGTTAATTGGACATATATTTGGTTGAACGAATCAATACTTAGTTGAATTAAATTTTCTTTAATTCACAATAACTATTATTTCGTTCACGGAACGAAATATTTATTTCGTTGCCCGCAAACGCACATTCGGTTGGTTTTACCCATTATTTTTCTCAGTGTACCATTTCAAAGACCCAAATCGTCTCTCGCTTTCACCCATGCGGTAACTCCGCATGGGCGCGACTCGCATGTGCTCCGTTACTACGGTATGTTTAATAAACCAAGGCATCGCGACGTGAGAGAAAAGTAAACAGTTCATGCTGTCAGGTCCTTATGAACAAACACCCGAGCCTCGGTCTTCTCAAGTTACATTCGACTCTGAATGTCACTATTCGTCCGCAGTGGAGTCGAGATTAAAATGATATTGAAGTTTGCATCGTTCGAATGCAACGAAATTCCGAAAAAAATTAGTTCTAATTAACCCAAATGATGAAAATAAGTATAAAAAGTCATTACAGCAATTCGTATCTATGATGACCTTTTATACCTAATTTCATCATTTGGATTGATGAGAAGTAATTCTTTTCTTCTGAATTTCGTTGCATTCCAACGAGGCAAACTTCAACATCATAGATTAAAATCAGTTTAAACATATTCGTCAATGACGAATCTCGACTTCGAAATGATTAAGCGAATTAAATGGCATTTAGTGTACAAAACGCCTGATTCGTGTCGCAATGCATGGGTTATGAAATTACAAATAAAAGAATAAAATAATCGTGATAAAACAAACATAACTTTTTTTAATCGAAAAAACGACGCTCTTTGGCTTCAGCCCCCTATTTTTGCTTATCGGCAATAAAAATGTCATGAATCAAATCATTTTTTTCCATACAGCAGAAAGAAGAGATAATTGAAAAATGTTGAAAGATGAAGTAGAAAAAAAAACTCGATGATAACGCGAAGTCGAACGCCAAGCGGATAGTTTCAGTTTTAATATATCTGCAATTACTGACGTAACTTTACGTCACTTGCGCAACAAATTTTTTTTTCAAATGATAAACCACGATAGTTCCGCACCTCGACTTCAAAATTATCAAGCAGATTCCACGGTATTTAGTGTAGAGAACGCTTGAAACACATCAGAATGGACTACAAAATTTCAAATAAAAAAATGCAACAATTTTTATTAATTCATAAAAAAAAAATCATCGTAAAAACAAGTACGACTTTCCTAACCGAAAAACGACGCGCGCTGGTTTCATCCTCCTATAAAAACATATCGCAAAAAAATGTCTTGAATCTCACGAACTTTTCCAATCCGCAACAACGACGAAAATTATTCAATAATGTTCACAGATAAAGATTTCAAAGAACTCGATAACCCGCAGCCGGACACTAAGCAGACAGTCTCAGTATCACCACATCCATAATTACCGTCGCAACTTTACGCGACTTGCACGACGATTATTTTTTTATTACGATACTTCGGTCGCAAAGTTCTCAGCCTTCGACAAACCGCGCATCGTTTGACGCATGCGCGAGCGGCACGCGCCGCAGGAGCGACGAGGATCGCGAGCGAAATCCGCTCGGGTAGAACGAGAGAGAGAGAGAGAGCGAGAGAGGCGGCGCATTCGGCGGTTCGGTAGCGACGGAGGCGCAGCGAGAGGAGCGCAGTGTGGCTGGCTTCGTGCTGCAGGACGACAGGGCATCGAAAAATAGAGGCAGCGAAATAATTCAACACAAGCGGGTGGTCGTCGATCACTCGAGGGTCAGTTCTGTTTATCCGCGACCGGCGGCTCTCGCTGCCCGAGGAAAACGTCAGTGACGAGTGTGAAGCGCCGGGAACGTCGATAAAAATCACAACACAACAAACAGCAAAAATAAAGCCTCGTGCATCGCACACAGCAATATAACACGTTTTTCGTCTATGATTATTTCGTCTCCACACCCGCGTCGAATCTAGTGTTATATCCGAGAAAACTTCGAGCTGGTAATTCACGAGACACCGAAGAATCCTGACATGAAAAAGCGGCGGCCGCCTATCGACCGGAGAGGGTCAGAGGTCGTCGAGCCTCCGGCACAGCCCGGGTTGTCTCGTTGAACGCCTATTTCCTCAAGTGACTCAGAGAAAAAAAAACAGAGAGAAGGAAGACAATCTAATGCAACTAATTCGTAGCGGACGGCGGGTCGTCGCGTGTGTGTTTCGTGTTGAGTTTTGTGCCGGGCTCTCGTGGCTGGTGGTCGGTGAAGCCGACGTGGAGCAAGGGAAACGAAGTAGCGACCAGCATGTAACGCGCGTATCGACTCGGCGTACGTTGGGACTGTCGATGGATGTTGAGAGTGATGTAGTTACGCGGTGGCAACCGCGGTGAGCAGTCGATGGAATAATAAGCGCTTCGGGCATGACTGCCGCGTCGTTCGCGCGTCAATGAGGCTCGAATGAGGTGTGAGAGAGTGAGAGAGAGAAAGGAGATAAGATCCCCGAGTGCTCGACACTGATTTTTCAGCGGCGCGACGGCGGGAATGGACCGTTAAGCGTGTCGTGATTTGTGCCCGCGGAAAAAGCGTCGAGCGGACGTCGTGACAATGTGAAAAACACCCGTGTTAAGGTAGCTCGAGCGCCTAGAGTCCGTTTCGCAGAAATTCGAGGAAAATGGGAGAGAATTGCAGAGACTTCTCGGTGGTCTAAAAATCGGAAAAAATTCATGCATATTAGAGGCATTGAAAAGATTAATTTTGTGTAATAATAGTTCTAAAATGTTATTAAGAAATTGATGAAAAAAAAATGGTTCCACAAATATTTTGATGACCCAAGTTTTTTTTTATGAAAATAATTTCTGAGTTTTTCTAAATACGTATGAATTTTTTCAGATTCTTAAGTACTCTTTGAAATTTGTGTTTTTTTTTATATGGAAAGTATGTACAAATTTCAAAGAGTACTTAAAAATCTGAAAAAATTCATACGTATTCAGAAAAATGAAGGAGTCATTTTCATTAAAAAAAATTTGGGTCATCGAAATATTTGTGGAACCATTTTTTTTTCATCAATTTGTTAATAACATTTTAGAAATATTATTGTGCTAAATTAATCTTTTCAGTACCTTTAATGTGCATGAATTTTTTCAGATTTTTAGACCATCGAGAAGTCATTGCAATTCTCTCCCATTTCCCTCGAATTTATGCGAAATTAATATGATATTGAAGTTTGCATCGTTGCAATGCAACGAAATTAAAAACAACAAAATATTAATAAACCCAAACGATTATACCGGCTATAAAAAGTTACTATAACGACCAGCATGACAAAACAACAAATTGTCACACCATTAATGGAATTATATAAATTTTTATGGAATTAATATCTTGTTTTTTTATTTCATTGCATTGCAACGATGCAAACTTCAACGTCGTAAATTAATATTAGTCGCTAGAACTACCTTAATCGCCACTGCAGTGCGTAACCCGCCGTCTCCCCTCCCTCCGCCCCCGGCCGGCGAGGCTCTCGGAGGGGAAATACATACGTAGTAATATGATGAGAAAACGACTGGTCCTCGGCTTCGTGTGCGCGACTCTGCTCTTCGTGTTCGTCTTCGTCACCAACAACGAGATCATACTCATGAGGGTCGCACCCTTCCTCGGCCTCGCCGAGGACATCGCCTGCTACGTCGAGCCCTCGACCGCGCGCAGCGTCCCGAATTTTTACGCCAACGACCCGAAACGTGAGTCGAGATTTCGCTCTTTCGCCGCTTCGCGGGACACGCGCGAGACGCACGCGGTTGACTTTGCGGATTTTACTCGCGCGTCACGTGCGGCTGGCTGAGAGGCTGTTTTGGCTTGGGATTGAGCTCGAAATTATTGGGCGGTTGGAGAGAGAAAATAAATTGGTTCGCGGAAAGATAAGAAAAATGTGGATATTACATAGAATTTTGAGTACATTTTACTGGAATCCTCATGAGAGGCGACGAAAATAGCGGAATTTTTTCCTTTTTTAATTCGACAGTAAAAATTACTGGATTAATACCGAAATTTTTAAGAGCAAATACATTGGATTTTGCGTGATATACTGGAAAACATCGTAATTTTTACAGAAATGTTACGTCTTGATTTAACTGTAAAAAGTACGATGTACACCGGAAAATGCACTTTCGTATTGCGAATATTACTCGATTTAAAGGAATTACCAGAATTATTACCCAAATATCAGTCGTTTTATTTGTACGGCACATAATTATTACTAATCTTTTTTTTTCCATAAAGGTGCGAAAATCGGTGAATTTATTTTATAAAACGAAGAAACAATGATCCGTATAAAGTTAGCAGAAAAAAGTCTCAAAAATGACCTTACTATGTATGTAGAAATAATGTGCCCTTTGTGTTTTAATTATAGAGGGCGAAACAATAGTTTCCAAAAATCAGACAAACATTTTTTTACATTTTATTTTTTTATTTTTAAGATTTTTCTTTGTATCGTTTTTGTATCGTTGGTGTTATCCGAAATGTTTGCCATTGCGAAGTGTGGCAAATTCAATAATATCGCGGCACCATTTTACCATAATGTTATTGCGGTTTAGTCTGTTGACGACACTCATTCGTTACAATCAGCGGATATCATTGCCTATGTGCTATCGACATCCACCGCACCGCGCTTTGCGTCACGTGCCGCTTTACACGGAAAAAAATAATCGGTTGGCACAACCAAGAAATTAGTCGGCACAACCATTCGTTTATTCTGATTTTCCTGCATCTCGCAGTTTGGTTGTGTCAACCAAAACGGATGGTTGCACGAACCAAGTTTCGTTGGTAAATAGCTATTAGTTGCGGCAACTAACCGAATAGTTGACACAACTATTCGAGTAAGGAGCTCAAGTATTCGAATGCTTGTCTCAACCAATCGCATTATTCATTTTCGAAGTAGAATTTCACTGCTAGTTGAATGAATATCGGAAATTACTGCAAATCGTTCGGTGTACGTCATAATTACAGCTTTAATCGTACCGTTATTAGGTTATGTTTGTACATAACCTAATAAAAAATAAAAAATAGAAAATATATTCTGCACAAAACTGAAATCTAAATTAAGTAAAAAATAACAAAACTGCCATTCAGCCATCAGTGTGAGAAGTTCTTCAAATAGTTAGCGTAAAGTCAGTGTTAGAAGTTCACAAATAGTCAGCGTAAAGTCTCTAAGAGATTCTTCAAATAGACAGTGTAAAGTTTGTGAGATCTGACTTTACGCTCACTATTTGAAGAACCCCTTACAGACTTTACGTTGACTGTTCGAAGAACAGTCCCTTACAGACTTTACGCTAACTATTTGAAGAATTTCTCACACTGACTTTACACTAACTATTTGAAGAACTTCTCACAGACTTTACAAAACTAATATGTAAGCAAAAACTAAGGCGACAATAAATAATTGCGACAATAAAGACAATATTATTCCTACATCACATATTATCGCCGCAATCTGTATTACCAGCAATCTCCGCGAAAGTGAGGTTATACCGGCATGTTTACATTCGATTGTAAATCGAAGACGAGAAACTCATTGGTAATATTTTTAACATTAATAAACGTCTACTTACTTATTAATTGTAATGTAGAATTACTTGTATGGTCGCTGAATTTTTTAATAATGAGCTTTTTATTGAAATGCGCACTTGTTGCAACTCGATTGTGACCGTAAAGATTCGAATAGTTGCCACAACGATTCGACGCGATTGTAGCAACTGACGTATTAGTTGCTGCAAGTAATCGCAAGAAACCGATATACAGCAACGTGAACAATTAGTTGCCACAACCAAACTTTTTTTTCCGTGTACGAGTGGCTTTATTGATTTAATGTGCTACCTATTGTCTTCCGAACATATGCACATATGCGTGACAACGTTTGCCCTCTGTCGTTTGCTGGAGTAGCAGTCACGTTTCCTCGGCCTCCTTTGAGCGACAACGAAAACGCCGGCAAACGTATCATAGCTGTCCTTATGGCGCTCGCGGCACAGTTGTATCTCTGTCGCAATACAACTCGCAACCTAAACTCTACCGTAATATCGTTATTTTCGGAGAGAACATTTTTCGCAAGCTTAGAATCATTTTTCTTAGCTTCTGGGAGGCTTCTAAGGACAAAAAAATATTTTTCTGAAGAGCATAGGTACATAATTGCTTCGTCCTGCAATTATTTCATTTAACTGTGCACGGGAGCAAATCGCTGGCACGCTAAGTTTTTTTTTTTTTAATATCTCGGTTCATATCTCAGATTTTACGCGGCTAATATATGTTAGATATGATCCGATTTTTTCAAGTATGCCTTTTTTGCGCAGGGATTTTTTTATGATGAATTTTCTTGTAAAGATTCTCTTAATTGATTTAGTAATGACTACAGTTTTAGTAATTGGCGTAGAATACGAATACGGCGGAGTTGTAATATGGTAGAGAAGTTTTCGAGAAATTCAGAGTCACTCGATTCAAGGCACAAGTGCCCCTTTAAATAAGGGAAAAAAACACTACAATTTTTAATTCTATAATGGAACATTTTTCGCGAGAACAAAAGATAACAGCTTAAGCGCTTTAAACTTTTCCAAACAATTGATATTCGCATGTGCCACGCCACATGGGAATATTTATATGTAATGAAACGCATAACTCCCGTCGTTTTTCCCCCAACGGGGCAGCCGGGAGTTAAAAATATATGTCGCTGAAAAGTTCTCTGTCACATATAGGTTGCATATAGAACTTTAGGCGACATATATGTTACTCCTATATGGGACTTCAGGCCTTAGTTCTTTATTTTCTCAATTTTTAATATTAATAGCGTTTATTCTATTTTATTCTTAAGAATCTATTTTATTCTAATATTAATAGCGTTTATTCTATTTTATTCTTAATAATCTATTTTATTCTAATATTAATAGCGTTTATTCTATTTTATTCTTAATAATCTGTATTATTCTAATGTTAATAGTGTTTATTTTATTTTATTCTTAAGATTCTGTTTTATTCTAATATTAATAGCGTTTATTCTATTTTATTCTTAAGAATCTATTTTATTCTAAAATGAATAGCGTTTATTAGTTTATAAAAAAGTTTTCTGGGTGACTTCAAATCTGACAGTTTTTTTTATATAGTCGAGTTGTAAGATATGATGAAATCACTGGAAGATGCATTAAAGATTTGGCGGCGAACTGTATATGGTAGACTTGTAAATGTGGGGGCGTTACCCGCATGTGATGATTGCACGACGTCTCGATATGATCGACAACAGCCGCCTCGGGGCCAACGTCTTGCCGCAAGAGTTACTCGATTCTTTTTTGCGTCGGGTTTGTTTAGATGTCTAGCTAAGACAGAGTAAATATTTATTGGTAGATTTTTTAAAAGTTTTTACGTCATTGACAGAAACCTGCAACAGGTGGAGCGATGTTCAGACGATCGCAGATGGTAACATTCATGTTCATATCTCTACATGGTCTTCGTGACCTTGCATTACGCAATATATGCTAATGTAAAACGGCGCAAACTCGATTCCGCTCATCAACCTTGCGTATTCTTTACTCGTAGACGAATTTCTATGCCACGCGATTATCATAGAATGGTAACTAGTTCCTCCTTTGTGCGATGTATGCGTATGCAGCCGTTAATTATGAGGCTTGGGCGTACAGTGATTGCCGTAGTGTAATCTTGAAACTGCACCTACATTGTGCAGTCCACAGCTCCACCTTATGCTTTCATGCTATGATGTTGAAGTTTGCATCGTTGGAATGCAACGAAATTTAAAAAAATAAATTAATTGTAATTAAGTCGAATGTTGAAAATAGGTATAAAAAGTCACCATAGCAACTGAGGTCACGAAAAAAAAAAATAATTGTTTCTCGTGCCTTCATCATTTGGGTTAATTTTTCCTGAATTTCGTTGCATTCCAACGATCCAAATATCATTTCATACAAACATTGCGGGTCGTAGCTGAACATTTTTGTTACCTTTTTTTAAACGAGATCACAAACGTATCATAGGTATTTATTTATCGTATACAATTTTTTTCTGAAAAACGTAACAGAAGAAGGTCAATAAAAAAAAACTTCGCTAAATAAGGAAAAACATATGAAGGAAATAATTATTGAAGGCCATGGAAACATATTGCTCGCAATAATCGCTGTATATGGTTGGATCTATTACTATATCGTGCGTATGTTTAATCTGGAGCTGTGCCTAGTACATTTAATTCAACATACCGAGACGTAGCTGAAAACTTGTTTTGCCGCTTTATAGCCGGCTAGAAGAAATGCTAATCAATTCGCGAGACGAGTAAAATATTCTCATACCGTATGAGTAGAACCCAAAAATAGTTCGGCGAGTACGAAAAGCGAATGGGGAACTACATTAAAAATGAGAAAAAATAAATGAGTGTAATAACTGTCGAATCTTATGGAAAGGCAAATTAAATCAGTCAAACTGCTATTATGCTGCTGACTTTTTATACCTATTTTCATCATTTGGATTAATTACAATTAATTTCGTTTTTTTTTATTTCGTTGCACTAAAACGATGCAAACTTCAATGTCATGCCGCTTTTCCAGTTAAAATTTCGCCGTTTCCCAAATATTTCCTTAGCGATTGAAACTGACTGAGAGCTGTAAAAACTGATTAAATGTTTCAGAGAGCGAGACGCCGATACCAGGAAGAAGTATTTTCTTCCACGAGACGTCGTGCTTCGGGGAGGAGGGTATAGTGATAACGGGGCGCCAGGCGTGCGCTGTCGAGTCAGCGGCGATGATGAATCCCAGGATGACGATCTATCTGTTGATCCTGAGTCCGGCGAAGCTCTCGGGCGCCTCGCGACAGATCGTCAAGCAACTGATGAGCTACAGGAACGTCAGGATACGAAGGATATTCATGGACGACTACGTTAGGAACACACCGCTCGAGGATTGGTACGCGAGTGGCGTACTCCGCGCCAGCAGATGGCCCCGAAGTCACATGTCCGATATACTGAGATATCTCACGCTCTGGAAATTCGGGGGCATTTATTTGGACCTCGATGTCGTCGTCACCACGTGAGTTCTCGACGAGTACGCGATGAAGTAACGATTTTCACTGTGCGTGACTCAACTCCGTTTTCTCGCATCGCTTCGCACGGATAGACCACAAGTAGAATAGAAATGGGAACAAAAAACGCGATAATATCTTTGAGTATTTTCTCATTGTGGTCGCGAGACACCTGGCGAAATGAGGAGAATATGTGTTGGAACGAACGCTCGTGTGTTAACGATCGAACGTTCAATTGCATAGTGGAATACATGAGCTTAATAGTATAATACAAGAGATAATCTGAAAAATTTACTAATAGATAAGGTTTAATAAAAACAGCGGATTCGGTTAAGATGATAATCAGGTTTTTTGTATGATAATCGGGTAATTGAAATTGTTATTTAATCAGATGATCCGGGTTTTTGAAATTATAATTAATTAAATGTTCAACTATTTCATTATTTAATGTTGGATGAATGATTAGAAGTCAATATTCTCAGTGTCTTCAGTTTCGCTGTGTTTTTTCCGATTTTTCTTGTGGCAAAGTAATGATATTCTAATGAAATAACGTATGACGTTGAAGTGTGCATCGTTGCAATGCAACGAAAGTAAAAGCTATAAAAAGTTATTACAACGACTAAGAGCGTGATAAAACAAATTCATTTCACCCCCTTATGGGGGTGAATCAATTAAATTTTTATGGATTCAATATTTTGCATTTAATTTTGTTGCGTTTCCACGATGCAAACTTCAACGTCATAATAACTTGTGATTAGGAATGCGCGTGTGATAAAATATTAACGTCCGCCAATGCAGTGATTTCATGCATGGTCGAGATTAGGGCGAACGAGCAATAAACGCTCCGGCATTTGCAGATCACTGGACGGTCTGCGGAATTTCGCGGGTGCGGAGGACTGGGAGGACGTTGCTGCCGGTGTTATGGGTTTTACTGCCACCGGACTCGGTCGTCAACTTGCCGACGCGTGCCTTCGCGACCTTAAGACCAACTTCAGAGGCGATGTGTGGGGCAACAATGGTCCTGGAGTGATAACCAGGACTTTGCAGAAGATTTGTGCCACTAAATACGTAAGTAACGTATATATAAATATATTTTTATCGTCACTTCAGAACGTTTGTTTATTTAAGACTTTACACTATGTACAGATTTAGAAAACGCGTTACCTAAAGTTAAAAAACTTTAGATGACAAATTTCCTTGAGAAGCAATTTACTTACTTCTACTTTTCGGCACTTTTTAATGAACATTTTGACATCATTACAGGCGAGAGACATGACAGAATCACGCTGCCACGGTTTCACCGTTTTTCCACCTTCAGCTTTTTATCCTATTCACTACAAAAAATGGAAGCAGTATTTCGAGCTGGAGAATCTGAACGAAACGATGAAGTCTCTCGAAAACGCGCGAGCTATTCACGTGTGGAACAAGTTAAGCAGTATGGAGAGCGTTCGAGTCGGAAGTCAGGTGCCGTATGCCATTGTATCGAGCAAGTATTGTCCCAAAGTCTACACTAATTGCGGACCGACATTTTAAATAACGAGAGGATGAACGAATGGATGAGAGAAAGAAAGAGCGAAAGACAAATTGGAATGAAAACAGTTTGTATGTCAGCAGGACTGGCGATTACTTTTTTATATAAAAAAATGTATGGTACAAATAATAATGTGACGTATATACAAGACTGCGAGAGGCTGGCTTAGATCGAAAAAAAAAAAAAAATAGATTCAATTCGCGATCGTAGCCAAAACCCGTTGATCGATTATTGGCGAAACAGATTACCGATGTCCGAAGTTTCATGGCCGTTTTGAGGTTTACGTTTAAAAGTAACGGCGACACCGCAATGAACATTTTGCATATCTAGAAATTCCGTAATGTCTTTAGACTTCATCCAAACGGTTTTTAGAAAAAAAAAAAAAAAAATCTGTGATCATGCGGTGTCACTGTATCAACTGTAAACATGGTGGAAGGATAAAAAGTTTTTAAATGGAGGCGCTTAATTAAATGTGGAATGACCAAAATTAGTGGAACGGACGTTGCTCTGATTGTGGAGTATTTCTCAAGCCTATAAAGCAGCAGTTTATTCTCAAGGCCACCTGAACTTATTGCTCATTTGTAAATAGAGAAGACGAGGCGCACAAAAGTATTAAGAATGCATTGCTCATATTGTGGCTGTTCTGCAATACGCTACAATTTGTTCAGACGCTTCAACCATTCAATACTTCGATTTTCTCGCTCGTGGGATCCAGATGTGTTATTAATTTCACAAAACTGGTTCCTTTCTGTGATAGGAAGTGATGACTCAATTTTGAATTGTCTGAATTGGCTTTTGTACGTCCAAACAAACCACATGATTTTCTGGCATTTTTTGTTTCGCGTTTATCAACCAATAAATTCTTGATCATTCACGTTTTTTTACCGCACTTCGTTAAATTTGAGGTTTTCCAACTGTTTCGCGTTCAAATATAATGCCAAGTCTCGCAAAATTGCCCTCAACACCGTCATGTTATTGACCTCTCGCTTCGGCCATCCGTGTCGCATCCCTAATCTGTTTCGTCAATGCTAACGGGTTTTAAAATACTTTCTTGTTTTCGTCAACACGTTAATAAATGTTGACAAAAAACATGATATCTCGAAGAAAAAGTACAATCTTATCCAGCTTATCTTGGATAAGTTTTAACTTGGTTCAAGTTCATTACATCTCACTATCATTTCTGTAAATCACATAGATATACCTTACACGTAAGAAAAAGTGATTCAACCAAAAGTATAGAAAAGAAAACCAAAAAGCAATGTTACCTTCACTACTGTAAATCGCAAACATCATGACTTATACCTAAGAAAAAGTGATGCAACTAAACGAAAGAATAAAACCAAAAAGCTATGTTACCTTCGTGTAGTGATTTCTATTTAATGTTGATGCATCATTTTGTACGATATTGTTAAGACGCGAGTATCATTCAATCGCATCTATAAATTTGTAGCTCTTAAGACACAGCATTGTGACGAAACGAGACTTAGAAAGTCAACCCAAATGTAAAATTGTGAATATTACATTTTTGTGTAAATAAATCATGAGAAATCCTCAAGCGCCTTTTGGTTTTTATTTCGAACATGAGGAAATACACCGAAATCTCAACTATGATAAGAAGCTCGAGGATTAAAGTTTACGTGAGACATGAGGCTGAACTTGAAGCTCACTATGAGGCTGCAGCGGTGTCTTCGTCGTTCTCGATGTCGTTTTGGTAATCTAAGATTATTTCCGGTTAACATATTTTCGCGAGTAGACCAGTTGATTAATCATCTTCACGAGAGAAATCAAACTTACTCACTGACTTCGCTCGTCGTTAACTTTTTTGGCTTACTTGGAAGACGTTTTGCTGAATTCGCGCTCGACGAAAGCAGCGAAACCTCGAAAATAGCATTGCGAGATTCTGCAGCTGCAATATCACGAATTTCGAATGCTCAGCTTCTGTCACTATAGGAAACGATTGACGAACGGGCTGGACTGCGATTAAAACCTACGTGACGTAAATTATAAACGCATTTGCTACCAAGCGGAATCTGAAGGAATTTCAAATACATGTAACACTTACGTAACTGTTGAGTGACTAACTGACTCACAGTCAACGGGGAAAACGTGTTTTTTGCAGGTGACGCAGAAGGACAACGGCGATGGGTTTATTTATTTGTCGGTCGAGAAATTTTAAATCGCGATATCAATCACAGAAATAAACATTGTCCCAGAATGTTTGGATAGAGATGAATAGAGATTTATTTGTACGAAATACATCTAGATAAGGGAACAGGATATTCTCCTAAAAGGTAGTTGCATCAACGTTATTCAACTCTTATTCAATGATAAGCCTTGAAAGACGACATACTCATTGTTGCCGTTTCATTCGTCCTGTGATCGATCGTAGTCAAACAGTAGAACCGCAAGCAACTCAGGCTTCAATCCCATTCTCTTTGTTATGGAGTTTTCTTTCGAACGAAGAAAGAATATCCAGGTTTGGTCGATCGAAAAAAAGTAACCTCGATTTTAGCGATGTGACGAAATTATGAAAAAAGTGAAAAATCATTTTTTGCATTTTTCACATAGAATTTTCTTTTTCGGGCAAAAAACGGTGCTTTTCGGAATCAGCGGGAAATGTACCATAGAATAGGGTCTTCAAACTTTACGAAATCGAGTTTTTAAAATATATTTTAGACGTATTTGATCCACTGATTTTTTTATGAGAAATATTTTGTCCAAAAAATGCGATATATCGGATATATATTAGGATGTATCCGAAACATACGAGAGCGAAAAATATATCTAAGATGTATCCAAAATATATCCAAAATGTATTTTTATTATATCATCGTCCGAAAAGTTGTATTTGTGAGATATATTTTCGTATATATATTTCCATCGTTATCCGAACGAACCTACTATATATTTTCATTGTTATCCCATGAATTTTTGCTGCTTCTATAGTCCCTGAAATTATTGCGTTGTGATGACGCAACGAGACACCGAGAAAAAACGTCGGCGATCGCCTGGAGCTTCTGTGTTAACAGGTAACTTGAGATTACAATTGGCGTCAAGTGGAAGTCCACTCGTGATGTATATAATTTGGACGGCGGTTAAAAATCTCGGAGCCATCGTGTGCCCCGCGAACCGTCGAAATTCACCGAAACCAAACAGAGACCGGGTTATCGCTGCGCCGTGTATCCCACTGCGTGCTCGCAGCAGTGCAATCAATCGGCAATTAGTAAACTGGCCACGGCCACATCCCGCGACGGTCTTCGCAAATCGAGGCGCTTGTTTACATCGAACACCCAGCGACGTATGCAGATTACCGCGAAAAAAAAAATGCACGCGTACCGGATCTAAAATAAAACAAAATCTCTCGGTCCAGAGTGAGAGGCACGCGAGGTGCGTTCAAAGGCCGCCAAGCACGGAGAAATCACGTCGGATTGCCACAATCAAAAGTTTGTCAACGCGAAGGAGTTAAACAGGGCATTCCATACAAATTTCGCCACAAAAACTTTTTTTAATTTTTTTTCTTCTAAGAATTAATTTCAGTTGTATCAATAGAGGCAACGAATCTCAAAACAAAGAAATAAAAAATTCCCCAGAATGTGACCATTTTTTCATTTTTCGTTTAATCCGTAATATCTCGGAAACGATTAATCATATCGAAATCATTGGAAAACGATTTTTTTCATGATCGTAATAATATTTCCGTAACGATTAATCGTTTCTGAGATATAGCAGATTAAATTAAAAGCAGAGTACTATTTTTAAAGTCATTCCATGAGCTAAAATTCCCCGGGGCCGGAATTTTAGCTCATGGAATGACTTTAAAAAAAAAAAAAATTATTTTTCGGAAAAAAGTCATTCCATGAGTTAAAATTCCCCGGAGCCCGATTTTTAGCTCATGGAATGACTTTTTTCCGAAAAATAATTTTTTTTTTTTTAAAGTCATTCCATGAGCTAAAATTCCCCGGGGCCGGATTTTTAGCTCATGGAGTGACTTTTTTCCGAAAAATAATTTTTTTTTTTTTTTAAGTCATTCCATGAGCTAAAATTCCCCGGAGCCCGATTTTTAGCTCATGGAATGACTTTTTTCCGAAAAATAATTTTTTTTTTTTTTTAAGTCATTCCATGAGCTAAAATTCCCCGGAGCCCGATTTTTAGCTCATAGAATGACTTTTTTCCGAAAAATAATTTTTTTTTTTTTTTTAAGTCATTCCATGAGCTAAAATTCCCCGGAGCCCGATTTTTAGCTCATGGAATGACTTTTTTCCGAAAAATAATTTTTTTTTTACATATTGCCATATTCCGTCAATTTTTTTCTTTAATTTACATATTAAACGAAAAGTAATAAATTGGCATATTCCGTCCATTTTTTTTTCTTTAATTTACATATTAAATGAAAAATAAAGAATTGGCATATTCCGTCAATTTATTTTCTTTAATTTACATATTAAACGAAAAGTAATAGCTTGGCATATACCGTAATTTTTTTTCGTTAATTTACATATTAAATGAAAAGTAAAGAATTGGCATATTCCGTCAATTTCTTTTCTTTCATTTACATAATAAATGAAAAATAAAGAATTGGCATATTCCGTCAACTTTTTTTCTTTTTTAATGTACAGATTAAATGAAAACGAAAGAATTGGCATATTCCGTGATTTTTTTTTTTCTTTAATTTTGTAACTCTGTGCACTAATTGACACCAGTGAATCTGATTTTACGAAAAATTTCGAGAATTCTTTGTTCCGGAGAGGCTATAAATTCGTGTGGAATGCCTCGTATATTATCGCGTGGCCGGGCGGCATGCAATCTTCCGAGTGAGAAAGAGAGACGGCCATAGGCGGCAGTGGCGGGAGGGAGGAGGCGACGTGCAGAGCCGGCGGCTCTGCACGTCGGTGCACGTCGATCGTCTCCGCTTGCGAGAGACAGATACACTCGTGCCGCTCGGACCTTTCGTCCCGCTCTTTCCTCCGCAGGTTCAGAGGTCACGGAGTGCGCGACTCGTCGTGTACACAACTCGATCGACGAGCGCCGCCCTCGCCGATGCCTTCAGTAGCGAATCTTCGTTACCCGCGTGTTCCAACCGCCGATCGCGAGGCTGCATCGCATAATTACTTACGTAATTATATATCGCGCGTCGTGTCTCTCCCGAGTGTCTCGTGTTTGTATATCGGGCCCGTGGCCACCGCGCATCGCTTTTCCGCCGTTTCTCGCTTCCGGAACGCCGCGACACCTCCGGACGAAAAATCGTCCTCGCGAACGCGACGCTCGTTCATCGCGCAACCCGTGTTTACCAACTAATCCAACGCCGCGTTCGCCGTCCGCGCGCTCGAGATGATTCATGTTTTCGGCCTGAATTTTATCGTCAATCTCGGATTTACCTTCCTTCTCGCTCTTTTCTCCGTACCTGCGCTGTTGATTAGCTACTCAGGTAATTGAAATCGATTCGACGGTAAGGATGATTTTTTTTCGACGTTTTTTGAGATGGCCGATGGTTTTTTTAAATTTTTTTTATATTTTTTTTATGAGCTTCAACGTTTTTGCGATGTTGTTCGAAATAATCGAAATGCACGATTGCTACGTGGAATCGGGAATTTTCTTTAATACCGCATTACGCAGTAGATATTTAATGTGTCGTAGTGTACACAAAGGGGAGTTTAGTCCGTTTCAAGAAATTGGCGGAACGGCAACTACACCGAAACAGCACAAATCGGCACAGCGTGTCGCCATAACATAGCGTTCTGTTTCCGCAAATAATTAGATTGTTATCGGTGGTGTAAACGCACTCCGCGGCCAATCGACGGGTTTGTGACCCTCATTTTTTTCCTTTTAAGGTGTTGCAGAGTAATATGAAAAAACCATCTTAACTTTTTTCCGATTTTTTTTCGAAAATTTGTGTTTTCAAAAATACCTAAAATATGAATCCCTCAAAAACTACGTCGACGGAATTTTTACAAGTAAATTCTGTATTCGATAACAAACAATTCCGAACCGAAGGGCAGCAGTGGCTCAGTGGATGAGGGCTTGAGTTCGCAAGTTGCGAACCCGGGTTCGATTCCCGGTCGACACCAATGGAATTTTTAATTCTACGTGTTTTTATCTGAGTATCTGGTGGGTCGGATGCCATCTTAAAATATGGGCCAAAACTACCTTACTGTGATTGTTCGTGCTTGAGTTTACTCGCCACCGGGGAATTTACGGAAGTACCGGCTACATTGCCACAAGTTTTCCGCAGTTTCCCTGAGCCATCAGCAAATATATGCAGTGGCGGTAAATCGGCTGCGGTCGCTAAAGGGGGATTAAGAAGGTATTGGGTGGGAATAAAAAAACCAGATCGGCGTACTTACTAAAGATTCTGAGAAGATACGTCTGTCTATCGTCGTGTCGAAGCCCCAAAGCTGCGAAAACAGCGTAATATTTGACGAGCTTGGGGTCGCCGATTTTTGTTAACGATCGGCGTTATCTCGCGTGCCCTACAAGCATTGTAGTAATTTATAATAACTGAATTTGCGATAGTTCCGCCTTCGAACGACAAGATAGGCGGAGCGACCCACTTCCCTCGCAAGCACAATATTCGTTCCACATACAAACCGATTTCTTCTTTGTAATTCCAGTTGTTCAGTTGCTGCGACGATGTTGGACGCGTTTTGTGAAGTGGCGATATCCGCGTTACGTTATAGTGGAAATCAACAGCATTCAGAGTATTCTGGACCACGGAAGAAATCAGGTGACTACGCCTTGGTCCATATATACAATTCAGGAGATTTTAATACATTATTTATAATTTTTATAATTTATAATATTTCTAATATTTATTTGCGATTTCGATACGTTTCTTAATCGTTAAGGAGTTAGCCAAGATTGTTTATCATGATGATCAGGTCGATCGTCGGCCGTTGTTTCCTCAGCTGTTTGTGAGTGGACAATACTAATCGTCCTTTAACGACTGTCCTATCCAAACTCCTGTCCACTGTGTAATTCGAGTATCTTAATTTCTGTATTTGTAACAATGCTGAAAAACTATAAATATACAGGGTGTATTATTTGGACAGAAAGTACGAAAAATATTGATGATTCTCAGAATATCGATTGTTACAAAGTACTTAACAAAATCCAACAAAACTTTTCATGAAGACTAAATACGGAATCTTTGAAGGACTTGACGATTTTTTTATTCTCAGGGTATCTACACTTTGATGGTGCAGGGCAGCAGAATCGATGAAAACCTCAGATCCCACCTGACACATGTCGTGTCCACGAGGCCCTTCATGAAAATGGGTCTGACCAGCAAGTACGGTCTTTACGCTTGGAAAAGTCACGTTGAATTTTCCATGGACAATCATCTGATAAATTCGCCCTGTTTGTTCAAGGGAAGACCGATCACGGACTCCAATATACAGGTAAACGCGAAGTACGCTCAAAGTCGGTTTACATATATTCAATATATAAAATTCCTCATGTGCTGCATAAACCGAAATATGCAATTGTACAAAAAGTTCTCCTCGATGTAAAGATAATTTTCCGTTACGCGAGAATCGAACATTTCATTTTGCGTTTTAGGTTTCTCTATTAGAGATTCCAATGTAGAAAATGAACATTATAAATATTAAATTTGAATTTTATAATGAATATTAAAAAGAATTTGCTTGATTTATATGCGAATAATACATTAAAGATTGCATATAGTTTCATCGGCACATAAGCTTTCTGCTTTTGTCTTCCTTTATTTTACCGCAACTTTTGTGTAATAAATAAATAATTAAACGCGACAGGATTTCGTGAGTGACGTGACCTCAAAGTTCCTTCCGCCAGTGCACTCGCCGTGGCAGGTCCACGTGATAAGTGGCCTGATTGGTGGCCACGAGAGCAAAGTTTGCCTCGTACGCGCGCATCACTTGCTTCTGCACCAAGAGCACTTGACACTCGCGGATTTCTTGCCGCTCAAGTACTCCCCCGGTAATTGGGCTTGCCAGGAGAGCGACTCGCCCTTCACGAACTTGTACACCGAGCCTTCCGCGCTCCCGAAACTCCATCAGAAGCTCACCGAGAGCTTCAGCAACTACTGGAACGAATTTCTGTGCAATAACGATCCCACCGAGCGGCCCGAGATCCTCAAGCAAAGCGTGGGCGCCTTCAGATGTCTGAAGATCTTCATTATCGTCATCGTATCGACGCTCAAAGAATTAACTAAGTAAATTGTTAATTAAATCATTTATTTCCTTATTTATTTATTCGCCAACGAAAGAGAAACAGGAAGCGAAAGATCGAGTCCCTTATTACGTGTATATCTTTTTTATAATTATTTATTTACTCATATCGGAAGAAATGTTTGCTGATACAGCTACATTTTTTCCGACCCCTCTCGGATATCGTTTGAATCGACTTAGTACCACAGATGTCAAGCGTTCGTTACTTTTAAATGCACACTAATTTTTATTTATCGTATAATTTGTTTATTATTAAACATTTGGTAAACGTGGCCTACACGTTATATAACTCAAGATTTTAACTCAATGTAAAATCCTTAAAACACATTTTTGGCGACAAATTTCATACGAAAAATAGTGAAAAGCAAACGTAACGAGAAACGAGTAATGACGAAAGTAGCGATCGTTTCTTTTCTTCGTTACATTTACTTTTTTCATTAAATATATTGCCAAAAATGTGTTTTAAGGATTTTTTTACAACAATTTGTTTTCACAAATAAACAAATTACAGGGTAACGAAAAAAAGTGTGTATTTAAAAGTAACGAACGCTTGACATCTCTACTTAGTACCCTGGTACTAATTAGTGTCTGATAATCAAAAAATTACAGGAAATCCAATGGATTCGGGTGGCTACAAATCCTGCCGATATTTCAACGCGAGGCTCTGAAGCGAAATCTCAGCTTCGGGATGCTTTTCTACGCTCTCCTTCGGACTCTCAACCCGGTCGAAATGCTCTATTCGACGGTAGGCTGGATTTGGTATCTCGCGGTGACTCTGACGCTGAAAACCCCGATTCTCCTGGTTCGCGAGATGAAGGCGCTCAACTCTCGCCAGAAGCACTGCTATCCCGACACTCTGACCTCCGTGCTCTTCTGCTATTTGCCGCTGATAATACAGGCGACCGTGGAAGTCCTCTCGATAAGTTGGATAGCGATCGGCGCCCCGAGATCCATAATCGACGAGCTTTTCCTCAAACACGCTCAGTCGAATCAACTGCAGACGATATCGCCGTGCGGTCGAAAAGTCGTCGCCTGGTCGGACGAGATAGACATGGAGATACTGAGAAAAATTTCCTGCGTCACGGGCGCAACGGAAACGGAAATAATGCTGACGGCGATGGTCGGCTCGCTCAAGGAATACTTCAAAGCGTCGGGAGTCGAGATTCCCGAAGACGTTCTCGCCACCGCGAGATTCATCAGTCAGCGCGCGCTGTTTGTGAAGAGTCAGGAGGCCCGGGGAATTCTCTGCCTGGCGCTGCCCACGCGGACGCCGCTGTTCGAGGATGATCTTGTTGAGATATTGCAGGTAAAAAGCCTTCACTGATCCTTCGAAACATTTTTTTTTATTTTCATCATGCACGAAAAAAATATCATTGATTCATTGATTTTTGGCAACCCAAAATATTTAAAAAAAACAAATATCAAATATGAAAACCAAAAACCAAAACCGAATATCAAATATCAAAATATCATTGATTCATTGATTTTTAGTAGCCCGTCGATTGTCGTCAGCCAAAAATAAGTATAGTCAAACATCAATGTCACTTCCAGTCCCTACAATTTCGTATGATATTAAGACGATAACTCCAAAATAGGCAAAATAATATTTTATTGTTTCAATGTTAAATCGGATTGTGACAACGATAACTGAAGTTAATTTAAAAAACATTGTTTTTGGCAGGCCGCAATCCACGGTTTTACTGAAACAATGATATTTTTTTCCGTGTGGTTCATTATGGACGAGATTCAAGCGAAATTTTATCACAACAATAAGAACATAATTCGACGAATTTCCAGGTAACACAGAAAAATCTCCAAGACGCGAGAGCGAGGCAAAGCGCTATTTACGCCATCACCGCGGCGGAGAAGTCGATGGGTCTGCTGACTTCCTGTGTGCCATGGGTGTTTTTGAAAATAATGCTCAGGCACCTGACCAGCCGATATTCATTAGCGCTGACCCACGTGGACGGCGATCTGCCGGTCGAAGGTGTCGACGCCGCGGTTTATTGGAGTCCCCCGCAGGGAAATTGCAGTGAGCCGAATAAAAAATATTTCCTAATAATTCTTGATGTCTTGTTCGTATCGTTGTATCCGTAATAATCACAACGGAAATATAAAAACACGAAAACGATGTTTAACTTGATTGATAACGATAAAAAATCGGAGCGTAATCGAAGCGCGTCTGTTAGTCGTCAAATCACGATCGTGACTGTTTGTCAACGCTGCCCCCACGGAAAACAAATATACACGAAAATATATCTGACATATAGAACTTTTTGGACGATAATACAATAAAAATACATTTTGAATATGTTTTGGATATATCTTAGATATATTTTTTCGCTCACGTATATTTCGTATATATCCTGAAATATATTCGTCGTATAGAAGTTTTCGGACGAAATATATCTTGTATATCTAGAATACCACATCTTTTATATATCTTGCATATATTTTATTTCCATATGGGCGCGTCGTCAAGTCGCTCCTTTGCGGTTGTCATCGTGGATAACGCGAGTCCATAGTGCAAACGTCGTCCGAATATTCGTGGCAGTATTCAATCCTTCGTCTTTATTCATTTTTCCGCAGACATGTCGATGACGTTGCACAGGCACGCGCGAGGAGTTCGCCTCGGTGTGATGACCGACGCGATTCTCAGCCCCGAGCACTCGATAATCACCAGGAGTTTCCCCAGGAAGCTGCAGAGTCTGGCGACGACTCTCGGGGTCCCGGACACTCCCAGCACGAGCCCGAGTCCCCGATCCTCGAGTCCGACCACTTCGCCAGGTTATTGAGCTGCCGTTTCTCGTTAATAATATTTAAATAGTCATCCCGTCCCGCCGCAAGGCAGACATTAATCGACAGTTAATCGAGACGTATCTTCACAATGCCGAATATTTTATTTCTCCGATGCAATAGTACATCAAATATATAATATATATATATTTATACAATATTTAAGTGTATGTATATAGTGTATAATGTGTGTTTCGGAATGTATCGCTTCGTTCGCGCGGGCCATTTTTTTTATGCACAACGACGGCACGAAACTGATAGTGTCGGGAGTTCGGAAGAAAGATTTTTTCCCATTCGTTCGACCGCCCGAGGAACACATTCGATTAATTTTCTATCTCCCTGCTCGGTGTGTCGAAATTGTTTTCCTCTTATCTTCTTCATCATCCTAGTATTGAACTATAGGCCAGTACTAAACGTGGCAGTCTCGAGAGTTCATAGTCGACGAGCGTTTAATCACAGATGCGACTTGTATTCATTTATCTAACCTTGAAAGCCTTAATCGTTATACATATTTTGTGTATACATTAGAATCATTCGACGAAACGTTTCGGTGCCAACGAGTCGCACGTTTATGATTAGCTTCTCACGGAAAAAAAAACCTGTTCAATTCGTCAAAGTAGCATTGCGGTTTAATATAGTTACCGTCAGCAACTACTAATTAAGACTGTTTATAACTTATGGTAACTATTTGGCCTCATCGCTACTTTGACTCTTCTAATCGTTGTTTTATCTTTTTTTTCTATAAACGAAACAGTAAAAGAACATAAAAAAATTCACGTAAAATCTTATCTTCACATTTGTCTTTCTCGGCAGATGAAAAAATAAACGAGCGGCTCCGTTGGCGCCTAAAATGTTTTTCCACTACCCTATTGTATACGATGTACATACTAACGGTGTATAATACATTGACTGAATCGTCTGTGTGAAATTAAAAATGTTCTTTTTATCTTTTGTTCTCTAGTCTCTCGTTTAATCGAAGGCATATGGTCGGTTGTAAAACTTCCAAAAGTCTCGTTTATTTTGTTCTCCGTCTTCGCGGCCGCCTCGTCGCTTCTCAATATTCCTACAATTCCCTAAAAACAAGCACGGAAAAAACGTTATATCCAAAAGGTGCGGCGGATGGAGAATGCCCCGCAGTTCGGTTGAACACGCGAACGCGAGCTCGTGACAGAATTTTTCGTTTCTATTGTAAATATATGTATATATATATCGTGTATATATTACGCATGTACGGACAGTTCGATGAATATTTTTCTTCTTATTGTTCATAAACATAATAAGCGTAGAGTATATTTTTCTTCGACCGGCTATTGTATCGCTTCCGCGCATTTAATTCCTCGTTTTAATTCCATTGGCAATCAGCCGAGCGACGCCCGCGGCATCGGATTCTTCGCGTCGTAATAATCATTCGTCGACCCTCGAATATTCACGTTACGATTACTATTTTTTTTTACCTAAGAGATTCTAGCGACGTGGCTAGCAACGTGAGAATATTCATCGAAGAAAACGTAACGACAATATACATATATATATATGTATATATGTATATATATATATTAATATAAAAAAACGGAAACAAAATTATCGAAATATTTACTTTCTTCTAATCTTCTATCGTGTAAATTCGCCCGAAGAAAAATGATTGCGTACGCGATCGAGTTTCGCGAGGCTTACAGTCGACATCGTGTATATTTGGTTTGCTAATTAAAATTACGCCTCGCAGTCCCTGTCGCGCTCCATCTCGACCGGCCCGGAGCCCCAGATCTTGCGATTCTTCGTATACGGAATTATGCCCATGAGTAAGCCGGACATAATGATCCAACCGCCGGCCATGAGAAAGGAGAGATCCCAGGACCCGGTGATGTCGAATATCCATCCGGCGAGTGGAGGACCCAGCAAGTTTCCGATTCCCTGGCACAGCAAACTCAGACCGTAGGCTGTGGTGAATCTCTCGAGCGGTATCAGCTCCACGAGAATTACGGGAGTGAAGCTGAAGTTGCTCGCGAAAAAGAGACCGAACGCTGCGGATGTTACCATGAGCAGCCTGTAGTAGCGAGTGAATGTCGACATGAGAATCGTCGCCACACCGCAGGCTATCAGACACCACGTGTAGGTCTTGCTGACGTTCATCCAGGGCTGATCGCCAGCCCAGCCGAGACCGATCTGGAAAGACGAAGAAATACGAATTGTAGATTTTGTTTTCTTGATTTGTTGTAAAAAGAAAAAAATGTAATTTTTAAAATTTTCCAGACACTATAATTTCACTATAATGTAAGTCAAACATTGTAGGAATGCAAAGTGAAACGTTGCCGACGTTGCAAACGTTGTTTATCTATTAATTTATCTCATTTTCCGTGCTTCTTCCTCAGCGTGAAATCCAGAGTTAATTGACGTATTTTCTCATAGTGTTAAGTTGACTTGTTGAGAAATGGGAAATTATGAGAAAGCCACGTGCAAGGTTTTTACATGTCTCGGGAGCGAAATCTTACCATTCCAATCGTATTCGTAATGCCGATAATGCTCAGCAAATTAGCACCGTCCGATTCGGAATAACCGCTTCGCTTCAGGTGTTCAGCGAGATAAAAGTAAGGCACGATGAACCAGGTGAAGAGGAGAATTGTGGAGAGCGAGAGCAGGAGAAAGTGGAGCTCCAGGAACATCGAGAAATCCATCATGCCCTTCAGCAGATCCACCAATTCGCTGTACCATTTCTGTTGAATGAAATAATAATAATCCCTCTTTTAAAAAGTTCATGAGTAATGGAAAACGCTGTTAGCAAACTATTCGAGCTGTGATATTTTCAAAAGAAAAAAAATTGAGGTCGATTTTGGTGATTTTTGGTCGGGAGCCGAATCTACGATTTCTGATAGAAAAAATATTTTTTTCGTCGCCAAACAAATATTTTTTTCAAAATCGATTAAAAAAGGTTAATAACCAGTGTTTTTAGGAGTAGAATATGCGACTTGAGAACGATGGTATAGGTTACAAGTCGATATTTTGAAAAGAAATATTTCCGAGGTCGATTTTGGTGAAACGTACGTATTTTTGTACGATTTCGAGGCGCGGCGAAATGTGAGGGTCCGTTGGATAATTTCATTATGCAAACCTCTTCATTTTCCTTTGCCAGTGTGGTCATACTGTTTCTGTATATATCTGGACAGCTGCTGGCGCGCAACCGGTACTTGTGAAGATTAAGCACCGCACCCCGGTACATGACGGAATTTCTGTGAACTCTGATGTCCTTGAAGTAGTGAGTATTGGTGTTGAACTGCCGCCTGAGCCAGGGGAGCGAGTCGGTTCTCACTACCCCACCGGCGAAGCCAGGAAGGTGATGTCTGGAGTGAGATTTGGCCTTTTCCGCCTCCGCGACCTGACAACACGATAATCATTAACGTTCCCCGAAAGATACATCAGTTCGAATTTTCTTCCACTCACCGCCTGAGCCACTTCCTTAGCTAAAAGCGGATTCACTTGCTCGAGATCCTTGTTTTTGGACATTCGTCTCGCAGCGAGAACCTTCGTAGATGCGTGAGTCGAGCCTGGATGAGAATCCTTCGTCGGCGGTGCGTTCGGTGGTTTCGCTTTATCCGTCGCTTGTTTGATCCTGGATAAATGTTTTCTTTACTAACTGGAAATCTCGGTAACAAAACTCTTATATTTCACATTCATGCAGCTGTAGCTACGTGCAGAAAAATAAATAAATCGTTTGCAACTAAGAATAAGAATAAATAAAGAAAAATTGTAAAACTTATAGTAACGGATTTGTTAGTGCATAATAACTAATTGCGTTTCGTGCCGACTGCGTGCGGCAGCGTCTCACCTCTCCTCGAGAGCTTTCTGAAGCGCAACGTCGCGATATATTTAATTTGTTAATTAAAAAATACGATAATAGTACGAAAAGAACGAAAAAGTGCAGGATGCAGATAGCAGACCAGTTGTGTAACCTCATGGACATTGTGACGCCACTCTTGTTGCAGACCTCGGCGGTCGAGTCGTCGAGCTTCTTGTCGGACGAACTTCGGCAGAGCAACAGACTCGGGTAATTCTCCAGAATTACGTTGTAGAGTCGCGAGTTGCCCGACAGCGATTCGAGCACCTCCAACGGTACCTGTTGATAGACGATCTTTCGTAAGAATTTTAAAGAAATCTTCCAAAAACTTGTGGGTCGCGATTGTTTTGTCAAAAGTCGCGAAATGTTGCGCTACGATCGACCGCGAGACTGCGGATCGGCCGGAAATGAATTATGAAATCGGAAATTTCGAGAAATTAATTTGTTGAAATCATTTGAAAAAAGTTCAAACCCGGTGCCCTCCAGGGTACAAGATACGACTTAAGAACGATGGAAAGGCCAAAATACTCTAGTAAGTTCAAACACCGAAGAATTTACGGAAAAATCACTGTGTTTTTCGAACATTTAAAACAGCGAAATTTTGGTCGAAAACATCGAAAAAGCACCGGTAATTAGTGTCTTTGAGTCATGAAAGTGCCGTGCTTTTCAATCATTATTTTTTAATTTTTTTTTATTTACATTTCAAAATATCTGTAAGATGTTAAACTTTACACCCTAAGCAAAAAAAAATTGATGGTCAAAAACATGGTGAGTATGGTTTGTATACTCACTGCATTACACAATTTATTAAAAATAAATTACTTTCAAAATCGTTTCCATCTCTCAAACGCAACAATCCCATCTCAACTCCCCAATCCCCCCACCGCCGTCAAAACCGACGCTAAAAAAAATCGCGCGCGTCGAACGAACCTTCTCGCTCTGCCGCACGAAAGTCGGCAAATTCACGACGCTCCTGAAGGCGGTGCCGCCCTCGACCTTGCTGGGCGCCTCGGTGCTGGTCCTCAGGCTCTGCAAAAGATACTCAGGCGCCTTTCCGCTCTTGAGCAGCCTCCTAAGTTCCTCAACCCCAGGAAATTCCTCGAGCTGACTGGCGGACGATCTCCCGCCCTCGGACCTGGCCATCGACTTCCTCGGCGATCCATCGGCCTGTTTCTCCTGCTCGAGAATCCACCACTCGGGATCCCTCATCACGGTCCCGCAGACGATAAGATTGAAGAAAGTCCCGGCGAGCAGCAAACACGTCCCACGCCATCCGTACTCGTTGATGAAGAACGTGGTCATCGGGGCGTAAACGAAGGTCCCGACGCCGGTGCCGCAGGCGCCAAGACCTACAGCTAGGGTGCGCTTCTTATCGAACCAATAGGCGATGCTCACGACCGCGGTGACGTAGCACAAGCCCAGACCCAGCCCGGCAATCACGCCGAACGTCAGGTACATTACCTCGATGCTACCGGAGAAGGAGCTGAGGACGAACCCGAGCCCGGACACCAGACCCCCGAGGATCGTCATATTACGACAGCCATAACGATCAACGAGAGCCGACATCACGGGTCCCGAGAGAAGCGGCACGGCCATGAAGAGCGATCCGATCCACGCGGTCTTCGATTTCGACGCCCCGAATTCCTCGAGAAACTCGATGTACAGCAGCCCGAAGCTGAACGACACGCCGTCCGCGATCATCGAGATAACGAGGGACGCGAGCACGACCATCCAGCCCCAACCGCCGTCGGGTATCTTCGGCTTCTTACGGCCGCCATTCTCTCCCCGAGCACCGCCGATCTCGTCGCCATCCTCGTCCTCGTCGTCGTAACCGTTCAACACGCTCTCCGAGCCGTCAATCGAGTCCCTGTATCTCACCTCCGGTCGCTCGTCCTGATAATTATAATTCGCCGTGATCGTCGGCTCGGGTTCCGAGTACTTGCGACGCACGAGAATCCCGTGGGGATTCTTCTCCGGGCTCAACGGCCGCGTGGATTCCGCCGACTCGTCGGCGGCGCTGCGACTCGTCGGGCTCGGGCCGACCGTGAGATTCGGTGACGTCAGATAGCTGCGATCGCCGGGCGTCGCGGGGATTCGATCGTCGGTGCAGTCGGTGCCGGGACTGAGGAGGCCGATGCGATCGCGCAGATCGTCGCCGAGGCTGAGATCCTTGCAGCCCGCTAAGTCGGGCGACGTGTCCAGATAGGTTTCCTTGTCCGGCGAGAGGGACTCGACGCTTCGGTCTATCGTGAGGGCCGGAGTGGGGGGCAGCAGACGCTCGTCCGCCAGGCTGCTGAGATCCTCGGTGGCGCCACTGTCGCGGCCGATTCCCGAGCTCTTGGACGACGAGGCGACGCTCGCCGGGTCGTCGTAGTGATTCAGTCGAGAGCTCGAATCCTGGGTGTCCGGGGTTTTCGTGGGCGAACTCGGGAATAACGTGGGGCTTCCGTTGTGCCAGCCTAATATCGGGGCTGGGCCGCGTTTCAGTTGATCCCGGGCTTCGTTGCTTATGGCGGCCGCAGCGTCGGACGATCTCCTCGGGCCTGATTCTTTGGTTGTGTACACGTTGGGTCGTTGGTAGCCCGCGGTTTCTTTTTTCGCGTAGAGACCCTCTTTACGTGGGGGACTCGAGAGCCCGTTGCTGGGTGATAAGACATTGTTGTTGTTGTTGTTGTTGTTGTTGTTGTTGTGGTTTGCGGGCTGAAGCTGCCGCGCGGTTGTCGGGTGTTTGTTGCTCGACGGCGACGATACCAGCGGCTCTGAGGACACCGAGCTGGGTGTCGTTGTTGTTGCTGTGCTCTTTTCACTTAGCAAGTTCTTGTTCCGGTCCGACATTCTCGTCGCGATCGGTTGTTCTAAATGTACGTGTTGCTCGCTGACGTGTAACTCCAACGGCGCGGCCAGCCCTTCAGCCCTTGATTCTTGCACTTGACGCGACGCGCGGTGCCTTCAGCTACCATAAGGACCTCCCAACCGGTCGTTGACGGGTCCTTGATTGGCGGATGCCTCAGCATACACGCTCCTTGTGGTCGCGTGGCCTAGAGACAGAGAATCGGGTTAGTCGGGGGGATCTTGCTGTGATGGGTTTTTAAGATTGCGTTGAAATGATTTTTTTTTGTTGTGGGGATGACACGATTTTGTGGAATTTGATCAGTGAAATGATGATTATTATAGTTTTGTTTATATTGATGGAATAAATTACAGTCGTTGAGTGTTCATTGAGTTTATTTGCTTTTATAGGTCTTTTTTTCATTTTTCTGTAGGTCGGCAGCGAATTAAATGGAAATTGAGCTATTTTTAATCCGCGCGGTTATTTAATCATGGAAATTACTGCTATGAATCTGGATTAAATAAATTTCTGATAAAGAAAGATTAATTTCCGCTCGAACGGACTCTCACTGTATACAATCGTTGACCTTGCGTGGTTTACCCAGTTTTAGGAATCCACTCAGTCGTTGTGACGTTTTCATTGATTTCTTTATTCTTTTTTTTCATTTAGCTTTAGCACTTAAGCGGATTGAAAGACGATTGAGTCATTTTTAAACCGCGCGATCATTTGAAGATGCAAATTATCGCGACCACAGTGGAATAAATAAATTTCAGTGATATAGAAAGAAAAGTTAATTTCCGAACAAACTCTCACTGTGTACAACCGTTGACCTTGGGTGGTATACCCGGTTTTAGGAATCCACTCAAGACCCGCGCGGTTGTACGAAGCGGGATCGAATTGCGGCTTAATGCTCACTCACGGAATTCCCAAAGCTGGTCAGTGTAGCGGAACTCGCTTTCACATTCGTTCGAACTGATTCGCACGGGATAAGCGCGAGCGGTCACGTTAACTTAGGTGGTGATGAAAATAAAGTCACGCGATGGTAACAACAAAGGAAGGCAGCGCGCCCTGCGGCCCAACAATCGACACAGAGGAAAGAGATGGTTGAGCCAGCCAAATGAAGCGGTTACCGACTGTCAAATAAATGTTTAGTTATACCAATGGATATTTTTTGTTTCTTTAACAGTTTTTCAGTTCAGCAAACACCGGACATTTTTTAATTTCTTTAACAGTTTCTCAGTTCAGCAAATCATTAACATTTTTTATTTCTTTAACAGTTTCTTAGTTCAGTAAACAATGCACATTTTTTGGTTTCTTTAACAGTTTCTCAGTTCAGCAAATAATTAACATTTTTTTATTTCTTTAACAGTTTCTCAGTTCAGCAAATAATTAACATTTTTTGTTTCTTTAACAGTTTCTCAAATCAGCAAACAATGGACGTTTTTTGTTTCTTTAACAGTTTCTCAGTTCAGCAAACAATTAACATTTTTTGTTTCTTTAACAGTTTCTCATTTCAGCAAACAATAAACATTTTTTTTTAACGTTTTCTCAGTTCAGCAAACAATGGACATTTTTTGTTTCTTTAACAGTTTCTCAGTTCAGCACACAATTAACATTTTTTGTTTCTTTAATAGTGTCTCAGTTCAGCAAACCAACCGATGGTTAAGGCGCAGAAAAAATATTGCTGATCTGACTAAACGATTTATTTCACAGCCGGTGATCGCTGGATCCGTCGAATCAACAAATCTCTTTTCCCAGTGGAAACTTACGTATCTAGTGTACAGTGTAAAAATAATGTTTGTCTTTTTTCTTCAACTTACCATCGACGTAATGTTACATAACGCTTTTGGGCATGCGTGCGAGGTTGGGTGTAGGAAAATGCGTGCGACACTGGGCGTGAGCAAATGTTCGAAAAAGAATTAGAACGAAGCCACTACAAATTAAATTAAATCACACAACAGGCGGAGAAAAGAATTACAAGTGTGAAAAATAAAACGTCCTGAAAATAAAAGCGGGGTTACTGAAAATAAAAGAATAGCATTACTGGCTGAAAAAAAAGTCGAGAGAATAAATATATGTACATTGTGCTTGCGTCAAAGTTGAAACAACAGACGTGTCTACTGACATGCAAATTGCGCGAATCGAGATTATTGCCTGTGTGCCTCGCGCGACGAGACGGAGAAGGAACGCTCGATTTACGACGGCCCACTGTTGCAAGAGCTTAGTGTCGCGAGAAGAACTTGAATAACGCGTGTTTCACGGTGATTCAGTCGTTTCGCGTGCGTCACTGTTAATCCAGCCTTAAGGATGTATATACGACGCAATTAGTTTCCGTTCAATCACGTTGAAAATTGACTGGTTTATGGAAGTTTTTCGTTGTTGTTATTGAACTTCGTTCGATTGCCCTAAAGCTTAAATTGATGAACATTTTTTTTTAACTAATAAGTATTTCAAAAAGTCATTGAGTTCAATTTATAGGAGGAAAAAAAAATGTTTTTGTGTAAAAAAAATGTTTTGGCTAAAAAAATCGAGATTTTTATCTCAGGATGCTATAAATGCTAAAAATGTGCGGATGTTCGAATCTTGAGAGCGTGATAACGATCGCAATTTTTAATATGTTGAGCTCAAATTTGGACCACACGAAGATTGTCATTCAACAACTCTTAGTATTGAATGTGGCATGAATCCTTTCAAGGGTCCAAATTTTATGGAATTTTGAATTTTTTTTAAGTTTTACTTCACTCCGATTTTCATAATTGTTTTAGTCACTGATCTGAAATTTGGTTTACATGTAAACTATCAGACAACGTTTGGAACTCAATTTGGTGTTAATCCGTTTAGAGATTTAAATCCTATTTAAAAAGTTTATTTTCGCTCAACCTTCCAAAATTTCTTGCTTTTTAATTCCTCGAAAATGTTTGCTCATTTTATATCATCAAATTATAGATATCCTAAGCTAAACACTAAAAACTAAAGTAGCTAATCACACAAAAAAGCTTCCTTTGTGGGTAAGCCAAATATCTAGTCCTAAAATTCTTTATTTTTTACGAAGTCTTTTCATATTTCTCAAAAATACTTCTTGGCATTTTTACCATCCAAAATAAATGCTGTTAGTATCTTTAAAGACGTTGACTGTTTTGTCTGTCTTGTCCCGAATTTTAATCCAATCACACGTTTTTTTTTTTTTTTTTTTTCAGATATGATTTTATCGCTGAACGATCTCGTGAAAATTCGTCCATCAAAAAAATTGCCTTGCTGCAGGAATCGCCTAATGCGATTATGTTCTCGGTTGGCGTTAAACACACCCTCGCCCACTGTCGACGACACGATGAATTACACGTTAGTACGCAAATACCCAGTCGTTCGCTTTTAGACGACCTTTTTTTTCAGGCTAATAAGCGAATCCACGCGTGGCCGGTGATCGTGTGAGTGCGGTACACAAACCGGACACGGCTCGAGGTGATTCGTGCCAGTGGGTCATCGATCTGGCGACGACTTGACAGGCACGTCTTTGAGTTTAAGTTCAGAGTCATTTCGACGATTGTTCAGTGACACGCTAGTCGCGCCACGCCGCGGCCTTGATTAGCGACCGAGACTCTGTTTAACGACGAAACCGTTAAAATAACACGAGCAACGCGTGGCACCACCGGTTCTTCCCTTCGAACGAAATATTTGTTCAACGCTGCGCAACGCTGCGCTTTGCGAAGTGATACAATTTTGGTTCTGCCGACAAGCCAATCACGATGAATCACCAATCTGACATTGGTGTTTCGCAATTTTTAAAAATAAAATATGAGGACTTAGCGAATTTTCTAAATTCGCTAAGTCCTCATTTGCTATTGCTCGAAAAGAACTTGGATTTACACCTCATGGAGTCGGTGCATCAGGTACAATTTTTTTAATTAACTTCTTTTTAGATGAATCGGTATCCTTAAGGCCCCGTCTACAAATTATTTATTTAAAAATTCGATGATAATTGCCCGAGACGGGATAATTTGCAGATTCGTATTTAGCTAATTTTCTTAATAAAATTTAAGGACTTACAAAATTGGGTAAATTCGTTAAAACACCAGAATATTCGATACACTTGATATTGCTCGAAAAGAATTTGAATTTAAGCCTCATGAAATCTGTGCATCAAATACCATTTTTTAATCACCTTTTTTAGATGACTTGGTGTCCTTAAGACCCCGTCTACAAATTATATAATTAAAAATTCGACGATAATTGTCTTCGATAAATTACACGGGACGAGACGTTTGGTTACAATTGTGACGCAGATATTACGTTCAACAACAAACGACCAACAATTAATTATCAGTCCATATCGGAACTGGGCAAAGTGCTTTAAGTTCTTCAATTACTTCCAGGGCTGCGGGCGACTGAGGCAACGTATTGAATATTTTAAGAGCTGTATTTAAAGGGTTTACTAATCCCAGTTATTACCCGGCAGAACGTTCGATACTAATTTCAAAACATTCGTTATATAGTATTAAAACATAGTATTAAAAATACTATACAGTAAAATGTGATAGAAGAATATGATGTTAGCATAAACAAAGTTACCATTGACAGCGTGACTATAAAGATTGTCAACCGTTGCCAGAAATTCAACATTTTTTCCCCCCTTTACGTTTACGAATTATCTTCGTTCAACCAGAAATGTTGACGTTCCGCCAGAATCAACAATTTGTTTTACTCCTGTAGGTTTACGAATCTTCGCTCATTATTTTCATTCAACGCCTGCCACAACGTCAACACTGTATTTACCCCCTGTAGTTTTACAAATCTTCGCAAATTATTTCCTTTCAAAACCTACCAGAATGTCAACAATTTGTTTCCCTCCCTTTTACGTTTACGAATTATTTCCGTTCATTCAGAAATGTTGACGTCCCCCCACGGTCAACAATCTGTTTTCTCCCCTGTAGATTTACTTTGTAGAATCCTTGCTACTCATTTTCGTTCAACGACCGCCCGTCGACCGAATGCGATTTTCACGATAAGGAATTGCCGTAACTATCTCTATATAAGCTCGCGCATTATGTGCGACCGTCATAGGAGCGTCAACAGTGCGTATCGTGACACGAGTTGAAGTCATTGGTCGAATCATCTTGACCTCGTCGTGGATTACGTACGAAAGGCTAAGTTCGCCGCGGTGGAAACGCGATTCCGCGAATCGGCGTCGCGGCGAGTTTACAACAACACGGAATCGCGAGGCGAGCTCGTGACGCGTACGGTTTTACGGGCGGCGAGCGAGAGGAGCCGAGAGCGCGAGAGAATGGAAAGATAGGAGGGTTGGCGGGTGAATGGGCGGCGGCGGGGGGTTGCCATGACTACAGACCGGTCGATTTCCGAGTCTCCGGTTAACTCTGGTGGTCATAAGAACGACGAATAAAAAAAAATAATAAAAGGAAGAGAGGCAAAAAAAAAAAAACAGAACACGAAGGCGTAAGGGCGCGCGCGAGGGTGAGGCGAGAGCGAGCCAAGACTGTCGGGTCTTCGTTTCTTTCCTCCACTTTTCGCGACGTAACCTTCGGACTACAGTCGGAGTCCCCATGTTTTGTCTTTTTTCATATTTTTACTGGTTCTCGTGATCACGAATTACAAAATTAAACCACTAAAAAATTAACTTTTTGATGGATTAATTTTTTAATTAATGTTTTCATTTAATAACCGTTAAAGCGTTATTAAATAATTATTTAATAATAAAAAATACAAAATTAAATCATTGTCAAACGAAACTTTTTTTTTCTTTTTTTAAATCTTGTACAAAAATCCGAGGTTGTGACGATCGGGAATTCAAGAAATTCCGTGTTTTTAAAACGAATAATTTTTTTTTAATTAATTGTGCTGGCAAAAATGGAATTATTTTATTTTCAGAATGCGAAGTTTCTTGACACACGCTGCCTGCAAGTGTCAGACGATAGCAGGTGATAAAAAATGCGAAGTCCACGTTGGTGTTAGAAGGAGACGCCGGGTGTACTAAATGAAGATACGATGAGGGTCGAGGTACGACGGGCAATTTTCGTCACGAGGCTCAAAGTAAAGCGAGGAAGGAAGACGGTTTTCCTGCATCGTTGGTTGGGCTCAAAGTCGCCAAAGTGAAGTATTCGCTTTACGATCAGACTCGACGTAAGTGAAAGGAGCCAACAGGGACGGCGAACGCTGAATTACGCCGACGTGGCGAAGTGCGAGTCAATAATACACATTTTACAGCTTGAGAGAAATAACAGTACTCGCATAACGAACGATGAGTCTGTTATTATAGCGTTCGAAAAAATAGCTCGTTTAACTCACGCTTTGTAAAGATCAACAGGTGTAAATTGCACTCATGGTTTAGAAAATTATGGCGAAAAATTTGTATATTTCTTCTCGAACAAAATTGTAGATTTATAATTATACACGTTTAACAAAGTTTAAGAACTTGAAAAAATGAATGAATTGAATTTTTTTTTTCATCGAATAAGCATTAAAATAGTTGTAAGGTTTAAATAGGTTGAATATTTTTTTATACTTGTAAGGGGTTTTATTGGATGGGAAGGGAAAGTTGTAAAAATCCGAAAGGAAAATTAATGAATTGGAAATAAATGAATAATTAAACTACTTTTTACTGCTGCTTATTATTTGACTCGATTTCCTATAGATTCCAACAGCGATATCATTTTTTCAACATTTCGTCCAAAGCCGCCTAAATGAATTTCTTCCTGCTGACATTTCGAAATTCGTTTGACAACAGATTTTTAAAAAATCGATCTTAAATTAATATAAAAAAAGACCAAAATCTTCATGCTTGTCAGTCTAAGAAGCTCGCAGTATAAGCGATGACGAATCGCCCGAACGGGCCCGCCAACTCTCGCTGCCTCTACTTAAGTAGTATAGATAATCGATACGTCAGACGAACGAAGCGTCGATCGCGAAGCCGGTAGTATGTGCATATACTTCGCGTGTGCCGCGATGCGAAACACTCACGTTAAGTGCATCGTTACTCATTATCAGGAAGGTATATCTTCGCCTGTAGCGATCAACTTACAATGATTACATTTCTATTATTTTCGCAATCTTTCCTCGAAAAACATTACTCAATGTCACGATGCTATAGATAAAAAAAAAGAAAAGACGAATCTTTCCAAAATTGTACTGTCTATACTGGTAATATCGATGAACCGGAAGTAACCGATTTGTTTCTAATTTACTATAAACAAAAAAGAAGAAAAAAAAGAAAAAGATGGAATTATTCCAGCAATTCTGAAATAATTCCACTTTTTTCTTCTTTTTCGTCTATTCTCCTGTGGTGATCAACTTGCAATGATTAAATTTCGATTATTTTCGCAATCATTCCTTCAAGCATTCTACATCGTCACGATGCTATAGATAAAAAAAGTGAAATCTTTCAAGAAACATGCTGTCTATTGTCCCGTGGTGATCAACTTGCTATGATGAAATTTGTCTTATTTTCGCAATCTTCTCTTCAAACATTACTTATCATTACAATCCTGTAGATTAAACAACAACAACAAAAAAAGAAAAAAAAGAAAAATTTTCAAGAATTGTGCTGTCCATTAATTCTCCCGTGGTGATTGATTTGGTAGGCGGAAAAAAAATCTTGGGGAAAAAACCCTGCAGATTCCCGGTGTTTTTTCCGGGGGTTTTATTTGCGGGATTCGATCGACTTACAGTGATTAAATTTCGATTATTTTCCCAATCTTCCCTTCAAACATTACTCATCGTCACTATGCTACAGATTTAAAAAAAAGTCAATTCATTCCGGAATCGCGCTGTCCATACTGGTAAGATCGATGAACCGGAAGTAGCCGGTTTGTTCCCACATTTCGTGGCGTCGTACCCGAAGGCTTGAGCCGTGGCAGAGTGGTAAGCAAGGGCCTTCATCTGGAATGAGACGCGGGAATTACTGAGTAGCAAAACCCACGCCGCGGTCCGACAATAAAAATTCCGACGCAAAGCGAGTTTCCTTCGAAGCTCGTGAGTGTGATTTACGAGTGGCTCTCTGGTCGCGTGTATCCACGGTGGCTATACGCGGTGTGTTGGATATCGCGAAACGCACAAAATAGAAAATGCGACGTACGCGACGTATTTTCGTCGGTGGTCCAAAACCCGCGCCGTCCCCTTGCCTTATAATCAATGAAATCCGCGCTCGCCAGCCCCACTCGAGTCCTGTAATCCTGTTAGTCATCGAGGCCCCGCGGCGCTCGTCGTGAGACATTTCACCGCGACCAGGGTCACCGACGCAATCTTTCCGCGAGTGACAATCGATACGTTCGACGTGACGCATCGGCTGAAAGCCGCTCTTTTACCCCGCAATTTTTGCGTTAAAAAATACCCGAAATATTCGAAATAGTTGCATGAAAATATTTATATGTGAAATATATGACACCAAAAAGTTCTGTATGTCGCATATATATTGCATATATTTTTATATATTTTTATATATTTTTATATATTTTTATATATGTTGCATATAGAACTTTTTGGCGACATATATTTTTCACATTAATATTTCCATGTAAGTTATATATTTGCGAAAGATGTATAGTGTATTTACGGGGAATATGGACCAATGCGTATTGATCCGCACGGAGAATAGAAAAAAATAGAAGAATGTATAACTGCGTAACTTGTGTTGATTGCCAGCCAGCTAATTTATATTGACACCCAACCAGACTCGTTATAGAATTTAACAACGTTACACGAGTTCCCGCATTTTTCAATTGTAACGGGCATTCATTTTGGCTATTAAAATAGGTGAAAAGCCGACATTACAAACTCGTTTCGTCGGATATCTATGACTCACATCACGTAGCGTGCGCACATTTGACCATAAAGTAATTGAAAGCTGCGGTCGCTAGATGCAGTTGTTGAGTCGTGGCAGCCAAAACAATTAAAAAATGAGGGACCACCTGACGTTAGGTAATATTTACCTCCATTCCGCATTGCAATTTCGTTGCTATAATTCAATTTAATTTATTTCTATTATCCAGAATGATTAATATATTCTATTATCAAGAATAAAAATAAAATGTTGAAATTGAATATGGATTCAGGAAGGATGCACCGATTTTCAGAAATTGGCGCTTTAGAGCCTTGAAATCTGTCCAATATTTTTTGTTCTTATGTACTGAGTTCACAGAACTCATCGGATGATCCTCCAGCAATTTTTAGGTGGTTCATATAGGTCGAATTTGATGTGGTCTGTATTAACAACCTTCGAAAATCGCGCGGGTCAAATGGGCCACCGCGCAAAGGCCGAGAAAAATAATTTTTTTAATATTTCAATGCCAGGTATTTATGGTGTGAATTCCCGCTAAATTATTTCTGTCACCATAGAAAGATTCATCTCTAGAAATGTAGGACATATAGGCCATAACATTTTTTTGTAGTGGTCCATATTCCATTCTATTTAGTGGTCCATATTTCACTCTATTTAGTGGTCCATATTCCATACTATTTAGTGGTCCAAATTCCCCGGAATTACTCTATGGAATACAGAAGATTTTGGGGCACGAAACGTATGGAAAATGTATTTTTTATTCGCAAATAATAAAAACAAACGAAACACTTTCCACACGTTATCACTGCAGAAATGCTCTATGCCAACGTATATTTTTTCGCCTCGCAATCCCATAAATTTCTGCGCGGATAACGACGCCTGCGCCGGTTATAACCCAGACCGTATTATCAGCCTTCAAACATCGATGAGCAAATTTCAGGGCGGTATCGCCACCCGGGATCGCGATAGCCCCGTAAATCAACGGGAGCCAATGGCACCTACGTGGAAAAACTCAAACAAATACAGAGTCGCAAACCTCCCGCCACTTTTCGAATCACTCGCTTTGTTTATATGTTCGGCAAACGTTGTACGATGATTATCTCCTCAAACGTCTCGCTCTATTCGCGGTAAAGCGATTAAAACTCTTTATCGAAAAAAAAAAAATGAAAAATACTTTTCGTCAAATTTATCGCGGTAAAACCATAAAAATCAAAGGGTGGTGGTGAAATTAACCACCCCTCATTTCGTACATCATTAGTTTCCGTTACTTTTTTTTAGATTATTTTTTACGAATTTTCGTAAAAAAACATTTTTTTTGTATCCAAATATTTGACTGTAAGTGGCGTTAAAAAAGAATTAATAATCAATAACTTATGGCAATATAGCCAGTAGATAGTTGGAAAGGTCGTTGGTTGGTTCAAAAGGTCACGACATTTCCCCATTTTTTTTTTAGAATTTTTCAAAAATAATTTCGAAACGCGAAAGGGGCCGAAAAAAATGTCGTCGTAAAAATAATCGTCATGGAATCCTTAGAAAACCATCGTGGCCGCGTCTGAAGTATTTACTAGGGTGGGCTCGAGGCAAATTGATACGAAACCTTGAGACACGTTTGCTGCTGCGATCGAAGCCACTGTCTCTCTCACTTCCCTCTCTGTCTGTCGACGCTATAGCTCGCTCAGCGTTATCTCTGCTTAGGAAAATCGAGAGAGGAAAAAAACATTCGTAAATCAGTGAAACGCCGCCCGCCCGCGAGCTCCCATAAATCGATTCGCAAAATTCTCGTCTCGTTGACATTCGCCAGCAGACAGTAGGGTTTAAATCTTTGCTGCTCCTTGGCCCAGCGAAATTCGGAACTTTTTTTAAATATTAAAACCAGAGTGATGGAAAAGTCTAACATTCATTTTTTTATCCACGTTTACAATTAAAAGGTCTCAATTTCACACCAAAAAAATAAATAAACCAGACCAAATTTAAACTGGGCAAATTTAATGTCAAGTTACCGGCAAAATCGACCAAAAACCGGCAGCCCTAAAACATCCTAACATTCCATTTTTTTAATTCTCGTTTACAATTAAAAGGTCTCAATTTAACACAGAAGAAAAAGATAAACCAGACCAAATTTAAACAGTGCAAATTTATTTCCGATCTGCCGGCAAAATCGACCACAAACCGGCAGCCCGAAAACATCCTAACATTCAATTTTTTCATCCACGTTTACAATTAAAAAGTGTGAATTTCACACAGTTAAAAAAATTAACTAAATCAAATTTAAACTGGGCAAATTTAATTACAATTTACAGGCAAAATCGACCCCAAACCGGCAGCCCAAAAACATCCCCGATTCGCGTAATATCGCAGAAGACACGACTGTTGATAATTAATCCAAAAATAAAAATAGGAATACAAAAATGCGGCAATTACAATTGCGAGGAAATAAAATCAAAGTATAAACAAATAATCACCTCTCCATTGTCAGTGGGTGTGCCACTACGAGGGTGGGGAGGGAAGACTAAAAGTCAGTGCCAACTGGAAGACAGAAAGAGTATCCACATACGAAATAATCGTGCAAGCGAGTGTGTTGAGTGTCGTGTACGTGATTTTTAGAATTAATTTTTTTTATACCAGTTCCGACGAAATCTCGTACAGTATATTGGAATAGTAAAAGGGGTGGATCAAGGGCGACGAACTCACCACCGGAAATCCAAGTCCTCGGTGATGATAACTCGTCTCGAGTCCTCGAGGCAGGACTCTTTGCCTCAAGTCATTCACAAACGATCGTCGAGATGATTTGCAGAACGATCAACGACCGATAATCCCTTTTTCGTTCGGTCTGCCCTTTACGGACCGAAACTACTTATTTTTTTAATGCTGATTTATCGTGAAATTTCTTGTAATTCAAAGCGAGTTACAAGGGTAGTTTTTCGACTGGCGCCTTGAGGGGTTTTCAAATTGCTGAACCTTCTGTGTGTTGTTTGTTATTTGATACTTGGCGATGAAAACCAAGGATCGACGGAATTTTCACAAGCAGCGTGCCCACCACGAGAGAGTACGAGACGTACACTGAATATCCCTGTGGGATGTGGTGCTGGTAACACCTGAACCCCAAGCGCATGTCTCGTATCTCACTCGGTCTTGCGCACTTGACGTCCCCGTGGCCGCGACCGAGAGCGATCGCAACAGAACCGCGGAGACTGATTTATTGTGCTCAAAAAGATCCTCGTTCAAAGCGACTAAACACTCGCGCCGAGATAAGACGAGTCGCTTTTGTGTTGAACGAGATTTCGTGGTACAATTGTTGCACGATGTTATAACAAGCGTGTTACGTTCGATTGCCAAACGACGCGTATTGCAATAATCGCTTCTGCGCGACACGAAAAAAAAAAAAATAAAAAATAAAATTCCTGTCTCGACAGGAATTTTATTTAGCAATTTTATGAATTCACATATTCTGTGGATTCATTTTTTTTAATCATGTTACAAATTTTTGATTAGTTGTTTAAGGGTATAAAGACTTGAAAGCAGCGTCATATTTTTGTTGATAGTATTGATTAAAGGGATGAAGCTTTTAACGTGGACACTACGCTCTTAAACTGTAATTTTATCGGTTTTGTTTTTATAAACATGTGTAATAGAAATAATTGGATGAATTAGTAAACTATAAATTCATATACGTTTTCTTAAAAACCTCTATGTCAATTTTCAGGCCTTCAGATTCTCAGCTTACTACGAAGGTATGTTGGAATGCAATAATGAAACGAGACTCACGCATGGAAAAGAATCTTAAAAATACTTCAATATCAGGTCTTTATGGTGCGACTGCCCTGAAAATTATTTCTGCCACCATAGAAAGATTCATCAGCTTACCAGGAAGGAATGTTGGAATGCAATAATGAAACTTCACTCACGAATTATTCTATATATATTTTAATTGAAATAGAAATTCTTTTTCTTTCTCATATACATATATATATATTTCATCTATAGCTACGTTTACGTATGTATACAATTCGAAAATGGTTGGTATTTGTATTAGTTATTTTTCTCTCACTATAATTTTGCCGCAATGAGGAGTTTGTTCTGAGGGTCGAAGTGCTTCGCACTGGTCGAACCGGTGGTTAATTTTTTTATCATCATTTTACTACGTTTCACCGACACAAATCGCTCCCGACGTCTGACGCATGAAGCCCTACATAAATTATGACAAAAATGTGGCACCGATTTCACTAGTGCGAAGAACTTCAACCCGGAATTTCGTAATCGAAGAGTCTTTCGGTATGTAGAACGTGTGTCGCTATGTGTGTTGTGTGTCTGTGTGTTTCTGTGTATCTACTCGACAATAATTCTAGTACATATCTCATCATCCAAGATATTAAGCCACTTTCGTGAGATTCGAACGAACGTCCTACTATGGCCCTACTTTATCGAGAGACTTCGCTTCGTCGTAAGGAGTAAATTGGGTGGGGGTCAAAACAGCTAATGACCAAAATAACGAATGGCTAAAATAGCAAATGTAAAAATAATTTACGGTCTGAATTTAGAATGGTTATCATTATGAAATTCGCAATTTCAGCCATTCGCTATTTTCATTCCATTTTAATAAAGAGGTGGGTCAAAATAGTGAATCATCAAAATAGCGAATGGCTGAAACAGCAAATTTCATAACGATGGCTATTCTAGATTCAGACCGTTCATTATTTTGAAATTTTGTATTTTAGCCATTCGCTTTTTTTGGTAATTAGCTATTTTCACCCCCACCCAGTAAATCGACGATCAGCGGCTTTTCTTCGCATCCGATCGTCTCGCGTTTCGACTCCTCCTCTCTCATGCACTTCGAACCTCCATCCTCGTTCCCGGTAAATACTACGGAACAATATTGTTAGATTAATATCGATCGCGAATTCGATCGAAAAAAAAAGATTTCGAGAGCTCGGTATACCCGAAGGAAATGCACGGTTTTATATACTTGTTTATTATTTCGTTTGTTTTTAGTATTTTTTTCTTTCTGTTGATTTTATAATAAAATATTGCTTCGTACGTTTCCACGACGCCGGTAAGGCCGCGCTTACGTATCCGCCGCCGCCATAGAGACTGCGTGCTTTCGCGTGTTACCGAAAATACGACATTAACGAAAAGCCAAAGTAACGCTTTCGCCGAGGCTTTTCGAAAGGATTTTTCCTCGGTGAATCTACTTGTTTATGCGGCAAAAGTGAAATAAAGAAAGAACAAATGCGCACGCAAGCGCTACGGCAGTGGTGATACATTCTATCAGCTTTTGCAAGGTTCATAAAATTTATATATGGTTTTTTATATCTCGTATCATCACAGAAAAGCTATATATACACATACGCCTATTTACATGTAAGTGTTTGTCTGTTTAGGGTAGATGCACCGTTAGCGGCCATTTTTATTATTATATTCTTCAAATAATTATTTTCTTATAACTGCATGTTGAATTTCCGATTAAATTGATATAAATTCACTGCATGATCTACTCGACTCTTTTTAATGCAGTTCAATATTTTGCTTTTTTCGTTTCAATGTGATGACCCCAATCGGACCTAAATGGTATGGCCAAAAATGGTACGTCTACCCTATGTGTGTGTGTGACATGTTTGCGTCTCTGTGTGAAGGATGTACATCAAATTATCGGTTTATCATTCTTGTGTGTGTGTCTTTGTTTCTCGAGCCGCGTGTTTCAAGTCACCAGCAAATGGACGCTTTTAAATTATTGTTACAACGAAAAATTTGTGTATTTATGGGACAGTAATCCACCGATTGGTCGGACAGTGCACAGAATATTTATCGAAATTTGACGCAAAAGCAACGAAAATGCGTTCGTTCACTGGTTCCTCGGACTATGCGTGATACAACGAATAATAATAAAAATCGCAGCCGGCTACTCGAGAGGATTCCGGAGCTAGAAGCGACTCTGCTATTGTCAAACTATAAACATTTAACACGAAAAAAAAAAGAAAAAAAAAACCGAAAAGAAAATCGAGGAATAAAGAGCTTATTTCGTGTACACAATTACAAGATAAGAAAGAAATTTTCATTATTATTTTTGTTTTTTTTTTTCATCGCCGCAACGCAGATTTCGGTTGCTTATTTACATAGGATTTACATAACTTACGAATTAACGCGCATTATCGTTGGATAACTTGTCGAGAACGATGCTTAAAACAATAAGACTGACGAACAAAACCATAAAGACATATTTATTTTCAAGAGCTAATGACGGAACGGAGCTGCGCTTACAATTTGCACCTCAGCATCGATCTACAGTTACGTTAATATCGGATTGCGTTCGTAAGACGAAATTTCGGTTTTCACATTACAGCTATTAATATCCTGAGATTCGAAATTTAATTGGCGTTCGATGAGCTCTCGAGTGACGTTTGTTTTATCAAGAGAAGAAATATGTTGTCGTGCCACTCGAGCCTCGTCGAACCCCAAGTTTTTCGTCCTAATTTGTACATAACACTATAATTATCGACTAATACTAGATCGTAAACCTTAAATGGTTCCGTGGTATTGATTATCGTCCCGCGATGAGGACGTTGGAAAAAACCAAGACGTTGGTCGCTCTCAGTGACCCGTCTAAAATTGTCACTCAGCTTGTTTTTTTTTTTTTGTTCGTTATAATACGCGGGTTAATCGCTCGCGAATACGGAAAGCGCGAGTTGCGTGTTTCTCATCATCGATGATGTGCTATGCGACGAAACGTCTCGTCTACCTAGTTATCGAGAATTTCTTGAGAACGATAATAATTGGTCATCTATTACATTATTAGTATTATCGGTGACAATTCCATGCAAAGCGCCGGACGCTTCGTTGTCGTCTACTTCATTCATTGATACCTCGATAATCAAACGGAACATCGGTAAAAATAATCTATTCGAATAAATGCGCGATTAACGCCGACACAACTAGAAATAACGATTTTTTTTTTTTTTTTTTTCATTATCAATAATCGCGGCGTGACGATAACCGAGGTATTCGTAGGACGCCGAAAAAATGATATCGCGAATGCGCGATACGAGATTCAACAATTCCTCAATGAAGACATCGTTCGTACAAATGTGTCGCATTCGTGTGGTTAATTCCGTGGATACGGCGAGCGTCGCCGGACGAGATACACGTGTCTCCTTTTCTCATTATTTCGTCGTTTGTTTCTGCCCACGTTTATGCAGTATTGTTGTGCTCGAGAAAAAAAAGAGAAGAAAACTAATTGCGGGAGAATTTTTTATTCAATTCAGACGCTGTTGATTTCGGCGAATTGCTTGCTCGGCGATGATTTCTCCACGTCCGACTGGGACTTGCATTTTCGGTAGAACTCCATGAGCGGCATCACCATCATCAGGAAACCGCTGAGAGCGATGAAAAATCCCGCCAGGTAGAAAGACAGATCGTACGATCCGGTGATGTCGTAGAGCCATCCTGAAAAACGCAACGACAAATGAGAGAAAATTCTTTAAGGACGTAGAAGCGCTGAGTATTCAATTCGCATGAATTCGAGAAAAGTGCGAGAGAATTGCAAACACTTCTCGATGTTCTGAGATTCTGAAAAATCATGCTCACTAAAGGGACTGATTGATTTTGCATAATAATAACTCCAAAATGTTATTAACAAATTGATAAAAAAAATTGTTTAACGACTATTTCGAAGACCTACGTTTTTTTTTTTAAATAAAAATGATTCCTTCGTTTTTCTGTATACGTATAAATTTTCTCAAATTTTTAAATAATCTTTGAAATTTGTATATATTTTTGTATATATAGCAAAAACTGCACTCGTTTTTTCAAGAACACCGAACGTTTCTCCGTAAAAGAAATGTCTTGCATTCAAGCAAAAATACGTGACGTATAATTTAAGAATTATTCTTCTACTTAGAAGCGTTTGACACGCTTAAAAAAATTAATTCCCGTCTTTGCAACCGACTGACTATGTTTCACCTCCCTTCAAAGACAATAAGCAATTTTCGTGAATGTCGCGAATGAAATTGTAGGTCAAGATCGGACAATGCGGGGACGTGAATGGAGAACGTCAGAGTTACGCCTACCACAGATTCGCGCTACCGTAGCCCCGGATTTCAATGGAATGCATTGTGGTCTCATATAACTGAATACGCTTCCCAGAGATCCCGTGGGTGGTGCAGTCGCTAATTGATCTTGCTACTTGTGACCTCTGATGTTCTCCGGCGTAACGCCGGCTGTATAATACAGCATGAAAACCGAACTGTACGTAGAACGCTGGGAAACGATCTCACCAGAACTGCATTCGAGCCGTTAGTTTGGATAATACGTTAAAGTGGCGAATTTTACAGTCTTCCTTCAGAATAAAAATGGAAGACACGTTAATGCGGCGAGTTTTGCATGAGAATAAAAATGGATAATACGTTAACGTGGCGAATTTTGCAGGCTTCCTTGAGAATAAAAATGGATGATACATGAAAGTGGCGAAATTTGCAGCTTTCCTTGAGAATAAAAATCGATGATACGATGACTTTGAAATTTGCATCGTTGCAATGCAACGAAATTAAAAACAAAAAAATATGAATTCCATAAAAATTCAAATATTTCACCATTAGGGGGTGAAAAAATATTTTTTCGTCATGCTCTTAATCGTAATAATAACTTTATGTAGCCCGTACAATCATTCGGGTTCATTAATATTTGGTTGTTTTTAATTTCGTTGCATTACAACGATGCAAACTTAAACGTGATATGATACCTTAACGTGGCAGATTTTGCAGTCTTCCTTGAGAATAAAACGAAACAACAACTACTCTAACTGTACGGCGCAATGTTCGTCATACTAACCGGCCAAAGGAGGACCCATGAGATTCGCAATGCCCTGCACGAGAAGCAGAAGACCATACGCGTTCGTGAACCTGTCCAGGGTTATCACCTCGACGAGTATGATGCTTGTCAGACTGTAATTAGCTGCTATGAAGAGGCCAAAGGCACCGGCGACTGTGCACAGACCCCAATAGTCTCTTGTAACCATTGGTATGAGGCCGGTTACCCCACCGCAGAGTATCATGCAGACAGCGTAGACGAACGACGCGTTAACCCACGCTCTGTCACCGGCCCATCCGAGAAATATCTAAGAAAGACAACGTATAATCATTAATAAATAATACAAACATTATTCAATGACTTTTAGAGCGCTACACATTAGTCATATTTTGTTATTTCGTAACATTTGCAGTGCGTTTTTTACCGAAATTCTCTGTAACTCTGAGAAACATTCATGACGTTGGTATTATGACAAAAATATGGTAATTTATTACGGGCACTTTGCGAAGATCGAGATGTATGTTTAGTTTTTTACAAAAATAATGCGTAACTCGTTTTCAATTTTTCGGATTATAAAAAAACTCGACAAAATCATCCGCATACATTTTTTTTTTGTTTAATTGGCGTTTATATTAGGCCGGAAGCAAAACTACAATTCCACAGCAGTATAATTACGCTTTCAGTCTAGTATACATTTTCGTATCTTTACTTGGTCTATTTTTTCTGACTGCACCTTTACTAAAGTTAACGTTAACTAACTGTTATTAATTAAAACTGTTCTTAATTAACTCAAGGGCTCGTGCTAACAAAAATCACCTCCCACTACTGCGATTTGGCGCATGAAACTTTCCAGAAAACATTGAAGAAAAAAAAGAAAAAAAAAAAGAAAAAAAAACGTGCCACCTATTTGACAAATACGAAGCATTCAACTATCTTAAGTAGTGCAATCAACTGCTGAAGTTTCAACAGGAGTACCGATCAATACTCACCTCGCCAATCATATTCATGATCCCAATAACGGAAATGAGTATCGATGCGTCGGTCTCGCTGAATCCACCCTCGATCGCGTTGTCGGTGAGATAAACGTAAGGCACGTCGTACCAAGTGTGCAGAAGAAAATTGCTAATGGAAAACAGAAGAAATCGGGAGTCGGCGAAGTGCGAGAAATCCAGCATATCAACCAGAAGATCCCAGAACTCCCAGAGCCCGGCGTACGACACGAGTTTCGATTTCGCTATCGTCGTCATCGAATTACGGTAAATATCCGGACAGCTCGAGGCCCTCAGTCGGTATCTGTTGATGTTGAGCATCGCCCCGCGATACGTTAAACTGTGCCTGTGCACTCTTATGTCTTTGAGATAGGCGGTTGGCAGTCTTCTGTGTGGCTCGAGCGTCGCGGATCTTCTCAGCGGGCTGTCGGGATTGATTTTCCTCAGCCACCACAGATACGCCGCGTCCTGATGTTGCCAATTTTTATCGTTACTCTCCGTCTGCGCGAGTTGCTGCAGAAGCTGAAGCTGTTTGTCCTTCTCCTCGCCCTGCGGGTTCGTCCCGGTCGCCCCGGTTTCCGCTTGTCTCTCATCCGCAGGACTCGCGCTCGGCGCAGTCGTTTTGTCAACCAACTGATTATTCCCCAGAGCCTCATTCAACGCCCCAGAATCGCTGAAGCTACGCGACGATATCAACAGACTCGGATAATTCTGCAGCAGGACATTGTAAACATTTTTCCTCGTGCTCAGAAGTTCGAGCACCTCAAGCGGCACCTTTTCGCCGTTTTTCACAAAAGTCGGCAGGCTCACGAGGCTCGAGAAGAGTTTTCCACCCTCCTCCTCATCCTGCTGCCGGAGGCTCTCGATGATCATCGCGTTCGTCGACGCGAAACTCCTCTTGGCGTCCCCGCCGTGAGGCGTCTGGGTCGTCGTGTTCGCCGAGCTGCTGGCCGAAAACGAATCCGCGCTCGAGCTCTGAACCCGCGTGGTTCTTTTGCGCTCGCGATTGGCCCGACGTTCCGCAGTCTTCGCCTTCGCTCGTATCGTCGTCCACTCGAGGTCCCTCATCAAACAGCCGCAAACAGCGAGATTGAAGAACAAACCGGCGAGTATGAGAGTCGTGCCGCGCCATCCGTACTCCGCCAGCAGATACTGCGTTACCGGGGCGAAGATGAAGGTGCCGATTCCGCTGCCGCATACCGAGAGTCCCGTGGCGAACGAGCGCTTCTTGTCGAAGTAGTAAGCAACGATGACGACCGCCGCAACGAAACAGAGGGACAGGCCGAAGCCCGCCACGACGCCAAAAGTGAATATCAACAGCTCCATGGAACTGGCGAACGAACTTATGACGAAGCCGGCGGTCGCCAGTATGCTACCGGCTATCGAGACCCGCCGACAGCCGTAGCGATCGGTGAGAAAACTCGCCACGGGACCCGAGAGCAACGGCATCGCCATGAACAGGCTGCCGATCCACGCGGTCTTCGATTTGCCCTCGCCGAAGTAGTGCAAAAATTCCACGTAGATGACGCCGAACGAGAAGGTAATGCCGTCGGCGATGAGGTTGACCATGAAGGACGCGGCGACGACGACCCAACCCCAACCGCCGTCCGGCGGCCGCGCCTCCGAGTAGCCGAGGCTCGAGTTGTCCTCGGAGCTGCTGGAGCTCGAGGTCGATATCGAGGGCGACGGATGCGGCTTGTCCTCCGCGCCTCCCGACGACGACGACTGCGGCTGCGACTGTTTCTTCCTCGAGTCCTTGTTGAACTGCACGTGATGCACGTGCTTCCCGCTGGTGGTTTCCAGCGGCGATTTTCCGTTCACCAACTTCTCGGTGCTTTTTTCCGTTTCCGCGGAGTTTCCTGGTGTCGCGATTGAGCTTTTTTTGCCGCTTGAGCTGGGAATCTTGCTCTTCGAGCCGAATTGTGATTTCTTGTCGGGATAGAGGTTTCTGAGTCTTTGCGGGCTCGGATCGTCGTCCCTGTAGAGGCTGTCCGGCCTCTTCGGCGTTCCCTGCTGCGAGGATTCGCGCCTGAGCTCCTCGCGCGCCTCGCGTCTTATCGCCGAGCCCGAATCCTCGGAATTCTCGCGCGCCAAACGCTTCCCGGCGCCACCGAGAATTCGCCTCTCCTCCTCCTCCTGCGTTGTTCTCGTTGTGGCATCCTCGTCGGCTTCGCTCGCCGAGACGAAACCGTTTTCGTAACCGAAACTCGCGGTTTGGCTCTTCGCGTCGTCGTCGTTTGTTGCGTCGAGGCGATCGGTGTTTCTTCGCAATCTGACGCCGGAGGCGGAGGCGACGTTTCTCGGGGCTTGGAGGATTTCTGAGTTGTCGTTTTCGGGATCGAGTTTTGCGGGATCGTCGCGCAGGTCCCGAAGGGCCACGGATTTTCCCCTCGTCGATGTTCCCAAGGTGTTTTCCTTGTTAACCGCGATCCCCTCGAAGCCCAACAAAATTTCTTGCTGTCCCGCTTTGCCGGAATTCTGCGCCCAGTCTTCGGTGCTGTCGGCGGCGACTCCGCCACTTGTCTCGCTCTTCTCGCCGTTGAACTTGGCCCAGCTCGCCATATTTGAGAGCCTCGCGATGAAGGCGAGTACGAGGAGCTTTGAAGTCGACTCGCTTTCTCTTCCTTTCTCCCTTGCTCACTCCGAGCTCCCGAGTAGCGAGGAAGCTCTTCAAGTTTCACTCGCGCACTCGGGTAGGAAAATCCTCGTGTTCGAGGAAAGTGGCTCGAGATCTCGAGGTCTCGGCGATGAAACGGGATTTAAAAATGATTAATGCAGTGGAGTCGAAATGAAACGTTTTCTTCTCCAATAAATATCTTCACTTCTGGATTTTCCCGGTGGCTGGTTGTTTTTTCTTTTCTTCGTTTTTTCTTTTTTTCTTCTTCTACTTTCTCTCTTTCTCTCTCCTTCTCTGTCCGCGACACCCAGACGCGGCGATAACGAAGTTCCGCCCAATAAACCTTCGGGCGCTCTTTGCACGAGCGACTCGGAAATTCAGTATTCTAAAGCCAACCGCGCACGTTTTATTGGTTTTGTCCTTGATTTGAACAACGGTAAAACCGGCCACTCGTAAAGCTGCCTGGTGAACTGACGGCGCAGCGGCAAAAGCGACGATGAAGAGGAGCACGCGGCCGGGGTATGCCCGCTGCCACCACCATCGCAGCCCGTGCACCACGGCTTTATCTTCGTCCTCCTCGAGTAACGCTTCCTCAGGACCGCTCCCGCCTCCACGTAACGATCGTTAACCCAGGCACCCATGCGGCGAACGGTACTTCTTCAGATCCTGCGGTTGACACTGTCGTTCACATGAAAACAAAAAGAAGCAGAAAACGAAAACGTGTTAGTCCAAATTGCATCGAGGAATTTTTATTGTATATTTATTGCTATTTAAGTCGTTTCGTGCGGGGGATTCGGTGTGGATGCTGCAGGTGGGAACGCGAGGAAAAGAAGTTGCGAGTGAAAAGGTGTTTAAGCGTCCAGACTGGAAAATATGTTACTTCAAATTGCACCGAGGAATTTTTATTTCTATTTACGTCGTTTCACCCGCATGGAGAGGAAATATATACGAAAATATATCTGACATATATATCTTTTCGGACGATAATATAATAAAAATACATTTTGAATATATTTTGGATATATCTTAGATATATTTTTCGCTCGCGTATATTTGGTATATATCTTAAGCTATATCCGACATATATGTATACAATTTTTCGGACAGAATATATTTTATATATTTTGAATATATTTTTCCGAATATCTGAAATATACTATTTTAACAGAAGGTGCAAATGAATAATCGTTTAAACGCCCAGACCGAAAAACATGTCACTCCAAATTGCACCGAGGAATTTTTATTACATTTATTTATTTATATCTAAGTCGTTTCATGCGGGGGATTCGGTGTGGATGCTGCAGGAGGCAGCGCAGGGAAAAGAAGATGCAGGTGAAAAGTTGTTTAAATGCCCAGGCTGGTTACGTTTTTTTTTTTTGCTTTTGCTTTTACTTGCTATTTTCTCGGGTGCGCACGCTAGAAGCCTAGCGACCGCCACGTCTGTTGATGCCCACTGCAGAGCATCATAGACTCGCGAGATCTACGTACACGTATTTCGTAACCGGCGCAGTGAGAGACGCCTCGAGTTAGTACGCCGGGCGATTATAAATGGACTTCATTGTGTATGAGTTGCTAGCAATTTAAGAATTTAAACTGCGACTATACACGATCGCAAGACGCACTACCTCCCTCCTCCCTTTTTATCCGTCTCTCTTTGAGCGGGTCAACTTCCCTCATCCTTCGTGCTCCGACTGGACGCGCCGCGTTTTCTCGAATCGTCGATCGTACTTTTCTCTCTCGGGTGCGACACCTGTTGACGCGGTTGGATATTTACCATTCCACACACGATTCGTTCGACAATTTTTCACGAACTCCAACAAGATTTACGTTTTAAATAATCCTGACTGTACTTTATTCTCTATACGATAAAATAATTGTTCCAAAAACTATTATCGTTACACCGAAATTCTTCTTTTTTCATGTTCATTGCCACTATTGCTAACGTGAGGTTCGGAAGAAAATTTGACAACTATTTCGTTTCAGCAACGTTGCTAACTTCTATGACATTAAATTGTTACATAATTTATCATTTTTGTAGCATGTCGTTTGCTTTCATCTCTCCGGAAAATCATTTTTTGGTTCGTTACATTAAAAAATACAACCAATTGTTTGTCAAACAACACCTTGATAATATTTGAATTATTGCAATTACATTATTACAAATTAAACGTTACTAAATTGCAAAAACTTTTAATTTCTCGATTTATTCAGATCGTTTCGAGCCATCGACAGCCACCGATGTTGAAGTTTGCACCATTGGAATGCAACGAAATTCGGAAAAAAATTAATTCTAATTAACCCAAATGATGAAATTAGGTACAAAAGGTCATTCTAATTGCTATGATGACTTTTTATACCTAATTTCATCGTTTGGGTTAATTAGAATTAATTTTTTGTTGAGTTTCGTTGCATTCCAACGATGCAAATTTCAACATTATGACGCAGGACTTTCAAGGACTCTATATTTAAACACTGTATCTTCTTCAAAGTCCTGCTATCATCGCGGCCCTAAAAGTCCTCCCTTATCAGTCCATTGTATTCCCCGATAATCAAAAGTCGTCGCACAACAGAAGCGCGAACGAACTCTCGTGATATATATCGTCAGAATGAAGTCACCGCAGATATCGATCCGTCGACCTCTCAACCAGTGACGTAGCCGCGGACCCCGACCGCGTAGAGACTCAACGACGACGAAGAAGACGAAGACGGAAGGGAAGAGAAGCGCGTCGAGGCTTTCGCGTAGCGAGATTCGAGCTGTCGAGAGCGGGACTCGGGACGGCTGCTCGCTCGCTTTGCCCGAGAGCTAATTTGTAAAAATAATTGCGGGCTCAGCGGGCCGACGCGATTCAGGTCATACGAGCAGGAAGCGAACGATCTACTTCTTAAGAAGAAATATTTTTTAATTCCGTCAATTAACAGTGGAAAAAAACCAAGAAAATTCTCTTAACATTTTTTTTTTTTTTTTTTTTTTTTTTTTTTCGTGCGTCTAAGTGGACAGGGAAAAATGGACAAATATTTTTTTACTCACAATGACGACAATAAATGCGGGTAGTGCGATAATTGCGGATGTATCAACGTACTCGCGGTGGCTCTGATGTCTCGATTCGAGCGATTTTTACGCAACACTGGCACGTGGCCATCGATCGTCGGGAAGTTCTCAGTGCCAAATTAGCCGCAGCGAAGCCGCACAGTCATACTAACCGAGCGCGCCGGCCTAGTGTACGGGAGCCACGCACGCGGCTTCGGGCGCTGTCGTGCTACAGTCGCGAAGACTATTTGCTCCTCTCTCGGCGTGTAGCGCGCGCGCGGCAACCGCCGCGCTATCCCCGAATAGAATCGTGTCAAAGTGCTATCTCGCCTCGTGGCCGCCGGAGAAACGCGCGCGCGTTTTCTCGGCGGTATTTTGAATACACGCATCGGCGACGAGACGCCGCCGCGTGTCTCGATGATGAAAGGCAGATAACGCTGAGTTTGCGGAATGATTTGTCGTACTGAGTGGAAAGTCGAACATTGAATCGTGGGCCGATTGTTTGCAGTATAAAGGACCCGACGGAAAATAAATATACGCGAAAATATATCTGACATATAGAACTTTTGGGACGATAATACAATAAAAATACATTTTTAATATATTTTGGATATATCTTAGATATATTTTTCGCTCGCGTATATTTCGTATATATCGTAAAATGTATCCGACGTATAGAAGTTTTCGGACAAAATATATCTTGTATATCTAGAATACATTTTTTATATATTTTGCACATACTTTATTTCCGTATGGGTAAGGCGAGTGGAGTTAAATGTCCAGGCGACGTGTTTGTCGAGCCCTTAAGGGCACGTGTAATAATTTTGACGATAATGATAGTGATTTCGAAAATTGTATACGGGAATAATGTTACCGTAATAAATAATGGAATTTTTATAGCGAAATTAATTGTGTAATTGTGTTATTGATTGCTGTATAAATTATGAAAGATGTTTTGATCGCTTTTTTCGTGACATTATGAGCATGAATAAATATTTTTATAGACGATGATACTGTTTAAATGAAAACTGCTACTCGAGGGTGATTCAACCACAATAAATAATGGAATTTCTATAGAGAAATTAATTGTATACTATATTAGGGTATATAAAAGTTGAAAAATGTTTTGGTCGCTTTTTCGTGCCCTTAGGAGTATGAAGAAATATTTCTATTTACGATAAATAGATTTTGGTGTTAAAAAAAGAACTTGCACTCGAAACTGCTATTACTACAATACATAATGGAATTCCTGAAGCAATATTAATAATAAATAAATAAATAAATGCTGTATAAATAAAAAGACTACGTTGATCGCCTTTTCTTCCCCCTGAGGCGAGGGTTAACCTACTCAGTTGGTAACAAAACAGTATGGAGACCCCATAGACATTTTGAGAAGAAGAAAAGTATCTATTTCACTCTCCGCCCCATCGCATTTTGCTTTTTTCCCATAGCCTCCTAATGGCGTTCGCAGATACCTCTTTCGCACTTGTATATAACGTGGTGCACGTTTCACCTCCTCTTGAGAGCGAGATTTAAATTTTTTAATTTTTTTAATGAGAACTCTTTAAATAAAAACTTGTGTTGGAGGACAATAATACCACGATAAATATAATAAAATTTCTATGGGGAAAATGAAGTTTATATACCAGACAGGGTTACATAAAATTGTGAAAAAGATTCTGTTGCAAGAGACTCGTTTCAGCCACGTGGTTTCTGCCACGATGACAGCTCAGCGACTGGCGATGTATCGTTCACCCCGACTCGACGACTCGCCGGGGCCGATAACGTTTGACCGGCGAAACTATCGAGCTCGCGCTTATCACCGCACTTATTCATTTGCCCGGGAGCGCACGCTGGACGCTTTTGGCTCGCGAACTCTCACTAACGAACTCTCATTAGCGCGGAGTCCATGTGCTTCAGCGCACTCGACGGACTCGGAGAAATTAGGACCGGAGCGAGATTACACGCTAATGTGCTGAGCCGGCGAGTCCTTTGTCGTTAAGGATGCATCGCGCGTAGAATCCCAACCAAAAGTTTTCAGTCACGTGGAGGGAAAGGAAAAACTGATTGTCGAAAATATTTTTTGTCTGAGCTTCCATCACAGGAAAAGGAAGCTTTTTTTTATGTAAAATAGTATTTTACGTTTAGGGCACGAGTGAGATATAAAATTGAAGTAATTTTGGCTAAATGCTATGAAAATCCTAATTTTTATAATTATTCAATTTAATACAGTTTTCATAGTAATTAAATTTAATACAGGAGTCTATAGTAAAATTACAAATTTGGTATAAAAATTTGTAATTTTTTGTAATTTTGTAATTTTGGTATGAAAATTTGTATCATTTGTACTTTGTAATTTTTTAAATAGTAAAATACCAAATTTGTAATTTTACTATTTACAATTTGTAATTTGTAAATTTCCTAAAATTTCGTATAACAATTTGTATTTTTACTATGGACTCCTATATTAAATGTAATTTAATATTGCAAATGTTTTAAACGTTTTATGTTTGCCTGATCCAACATCGCTAAACTTAGTTGCGACTACGAAGTAAATGTATCATCATAACCCTTTCGAATGGCAACCCCAGCAACGATCGACTCCACCTCTCGAATCGTTAGTGCTGGAATGAATCGTTTGTTACCCCCGCTGATAGGTAATCTACCAGCCCAGTTTGCAACGAATTCTGTTTATTCTTATAACTAGGCCGAAGCGTAGGGGAGTCAGCGTATCTATGTGTTCTTTCGACTTATTTTTTAGCTGTGCGAAATCATTTCTCTTCTCCGTGAGGAATTTAATTACTTCGCGACGGAACTTTTTTTACGTAAAAAAATCATCGTAATTAAAAATACCGCGAAGAATTATTTTTATAATAGTAAAATAATTCAAAAATGCATCAAGATCGTCAACTTTTCGGCGACTTTATTTATTTTGTTTTATTCTGAAATTAATTCACTGATTTTTTAAATCGCATTTTTATGTTCAAATTCGCGGATTCTATAAACACGAAAAAAAGTAATCTGGTATAATTTGATGTAAAAAACGTTTCTTAAACTAAATTATTAATAATTTCCCAGCGTCTAAAATATTGTTTACCGTATCTAAATTACTATCTCAAGTTATACTCAAAATTTTCATGAAATTACGCTATTTTTGTTGGGACTGTATAGGCAAAATAAATAAGGGAACAAAGCCGAAAACGTCGCCAGAGAAATTGGAGGGTTCAGCCACTCTGTCTTCGGACTGCACTGGGCGCCACGGGAGAGGGTGAAAATATGGCGCTGTATATCTTCATCTCACTAGAGCCAGCCGTGTTTTTCACACGAGGTTGAGCGCAGAGCTGTTACCGCTGGTGCTGCTCGAACTCGGAGAGAGATTCGTGTGTGTATCGAGATTGAAGTGAACGAAGAATGGCTGAGGGAGAAAGCGAGAAGGGGCGGGAGGAGCCTCGAGAGAAAGTTGAGGGCTGCTCGAGGGCGTCGAGCAGACGCCGGGCGAGACGCCACGACCCCCTTTTTTCTATCTCCACTCTCGGTCCGTATTTCCGACGACCGGCGCCTCGATGCCCTTTCCAACCTCGTGAAAACAACCAGACGTATTGGAATATAAGTGTTTTCCCCGTCGAGCGCCGCCGGTTCGTCGAATGTCATTTTTTTTCAACTTTGAAACGTTTCAAACTTCACCTCTATATTTTATTCCCAATTCTCAAAAATACCGTAACGACGAAATTTTTATTTTTCGCGCGCAGCAAATTCCACGGAAACTGCGACGCAGTTTTTATTAACATTGAACTGACTTGACTTGATTTATGTGAGGCACCTTTACACCTGACTGTCTGTCATGGAATTTCTGAAATCCGATAAAAAAAAACAAAACTGGATTTTCTTTTTTGGAAAAATTATTCACATTGAGAATATAAACATCTGATTTTTATGTACGCGTTTAAAATTAATTCACTGTTATTTGCTCTTCCGCCTATATTATGTATTGTTTTGAAGGGCTTACCCCGTTTATTGTGATTAAACAAATAAGTAAATAAATACATAAATAAATAAATTCGTTCTGTGCAACACAAATACATCATAGGCCGTGCATTTTTTATATAGGTGCAAACGAGAAAAGGCACAAGAAATTCGATCTACCAAGAAGCAGGGAATTGTATTAATTAATGTCACACCCAAAATAAAAATCATCATCGAATGCACAATTTCTAAAGAGAAAAATTTCTCTCTGATCTGATCGATGAATAACCTACGACCTTTCAAGGCATTCAAGATCAATTATGTACTTTCGACCTCTTAAACCTGCGAGCGAGTATTAATTTCGATGATGCTGAAGTTTGCATCGTTGGAATGCAACGAAATTCCGAAAAAAATAATAATTCTAATTAACTCAGATTATGAAATTATGTATAAAAAGTCATTATAGTGATTAGTTGCCATAATGATTTTTTATACCTAATTTCATTATTTGGATTAATTAGAATTAATTCTTTTTTGTGAATTTCGTTGCATTCCAACGATGCAAACTTCAGCATCGTTAATTTCGGTCAGATAAGGTTAAAAAGTTGCTGCACCTCGTTCTATCAAATTTAAAGTTTTATCGACATTCTTAACTTCATTATTATCATTGTTTCATTGTTAGTTTGAAGGTTGCTTTATTTACTCTTAATCTTATATTCGGCCAACGAGAATTTCAAGCCGAGAGTTTTATCGGGGATCTTCGAGCCGGTGGAATCATTAACTCTTCGCGACTTCCTCTTTCCCGTCCTCCTACGTCTTCGTGTCTCCCACGAGCTCTCGACTCGTGTATACAGCCAACGACGACGTTACAGTAAAACCTCGATTATCCGAATCAATTGAGGCCGGGTCTTCATCGGATGTCCGCAAATTTTCTTCCTACTGGATTTTTTGATTGGTGTGTCAAGAGATGCGGTAGCAACTCGACGCCGAGTACATCTATAACCACCGCGTTACAGTAAAACCTCGATTATCCGAATCAATTACGACCGGTCCTTGAATGGATGATCGCAATTTTTTTCTCGCTAAATTATTTAATTGGTGTATATACATCTGACCACCGTATTACAGTAAAATCTCGACTAGGGTAGAAGCACCGGTTGTGGCCAAATAATTCCGTCGTTTCGAATTCGGTAGCCACAGCTGGACCATAGGTGGCCAAGACCTATTCGAACCTTCTAACCTATACGAAGCAGTTAATACCGAGCCTTGATCAGATAATCGCAAATCTTCTAACTGAATATTTTAATTGTTGTAAATTAACGACTTAATTAATCCAACGACCACGTTACAAAAAAACCTCGATAATCGCAAATTTTCTTCTTACCGAATCGAACACAATAAATGTTGATGTAAAAAAAATCTGATCACTGTGAAATGTGCTGATTTCGCTTATCTAACTTAGTTAGAAACTATTTTCATTTTTCCACCTTAGTAACTTCACGTTTATATTTGGACGTGGAAGGACTGGGAAGTTAAGCCATGACCCAAATCATTGTAAAATGATAATAACTTTGTCAGTAGTTATCAACCACGTCCATCTCTGCGCTTTACGATTTTCAGCTGACCCTGGCGTGGAAGCCAAACGCGATTGACCACGCGTGAACACGCGCAATCACACCGAGATACAGCGACGAGCGACAACGTGAATTTCTCGTCAAGGTTCGAACAATCGATGTTCGATTAGCCGAGTACAAACAATTTGGTGCAATCAACCCCTATGGAAATAAAGTATATCCAAAATATATAGGTTATATGCAATTATATATATATCGGCTAATTGTTTTATATCGGCTAAATGTTTTATATCCGCTATACAATAAAGTTTTTTATATATCCACCGGATATATTTAAATGAAATATGTGTGAGTTATATCTTAAACAGATAAAAATAATAATGTTGAAGTTTGCATCGTTGGAATGCAACGAAATAAAAAGAATTAATTGTAATTAACCCATATAACGAAAATAGGTATAAAAAGTCTCCATAGCAAAAAAAAAAAGATTTTTTTCGTGCTCTTCATCATTTGGATTAATTACAATTAATTTTTTTTTCTGAATTTCGTTGCATTCCAACGTTGCAAACTTCAACATCATTAAAAATATGTTTCTTATATACGTTTTCCGCCTGAATTTGTGTATCTCGTATACATTTACAAAATATACTTTATTTCCACATGAAATTTAATATTCTTGAAAAGATTTATTTTTGTAGTTTAGTATTTTTGAAAAGATTTTTTTTGTAAGTAATTTTTTGTTTAGAAAGAATTTTTATCAAATGGGATAACTTTGATATTTATACCTGACGTAACAATTTTTTTTTAAATACTCTATTTCCATAGAGGAAATGGGAGAAAATCATACCGAGTACAAACTGAGTAAAGACAAAAATCATGAGTTGAGAAAATCTGAGTTGAAAAAAAAATGCATTTTCCCTAAATCAGGTTTTAGATTCACGCAGGTTAGCCGAGTCCCGGCGCGGTCAATCGAGACTGAAGATAACCGAGTTCGCACTGTACATCCGAGTAAGTGACGAGACTCATGTACGAGCGCGTGTAATAATCGCGGACCTCTTATCGCTTGGCAAACAACCGAGGGGAATGAGAGAAAAAAAAACGTGGGTATTAAGAGAAAGAACGACACAGAAGGCGTTCGCGGGAGACGAACGTGCGGCGCGTGGCCATCGCGCAGCCACTGATGTTACGGAAACACGAGTGAGAGGGAAGCGTCAACGTTTCTTTTTGTCGAACGCTATAAATAAATCATTGCGTTCCCGTATAGAAAACGCGGAATATCATTTCTTTCGCGTCTCCTCGTTCGCTCCGCAGTTGCATCGAGGAGGTCGACGCGCTCGGTCGATGCTAATATGACGAAGCGATTGAAAAAAAATAAAAAATAAAAAAATAAATAATAATAAATAAAAAAAAAATAAAATTAAAAAATTAAAAATTAAAAATTAAAAATAAAAAAATAAAAAAAATAAAAAAATAATTTAAAAAATGTAATTCACCAATCGTGTAACGTAAAAACGAACCATTGCTAAACTTCCGCGAACCACCTGCGAACTTCCGGACGCTGAATGACTCGGCCTCGACATGGCTGTACAATCTTGTCCTTCACCCTCGATTCACTTTCATTCACGCTTTAATCGTCACTCTGTACTATCGTCTCGTTTACGTTGTAATTCAATCCTGCGTGGCTCCGCACATGTCGTTGGAAATGCGACGCGTCTCGAAAGACGAAAACGATTGCGATGATTAATTCGCTGCTTTGGAGAAAAAAAAGAACATTTGTTTTCACTCGCGGATTTCCGCAAAATTCCGGGTATTGCGGCGACAAATCTTTTGCGCTGCACGATTTACTACTACAGTTTTTTAATTTTTAATATTACTTTTTTTATTTTCACTCGCAGTAACGAATTTCCATAAAGTTTGTAGCAAATCGCAGCAACAAATCCTTGCACTGCACAATTTACTACCGGAACGCCAAGATTTGTGTCAATTATTATTATTGTTTTTTTATTTTCACTCTCAGTAACGAATTTCCGTAAAGTTTCAAGCAAATCACAGCAACAAATCTTCTCGCTGATCAATTCACAACACCGAAGCCAAGATTAAAAAATATATATCATTTTTCAATCGTCACTCGATATTCCGAACTTCCACCAACTCCACATAAATTGCAGCCTCAAAAACGAGCCGGAGAATTATTTAAAAAACAATTAACCGGCGATCCCGAATTTGCTTCATATCCAAAACAAAAGTGAAAGCGACGAATCGTCGCGCTACCCAATTCACTATCACAGCCACGATAATTTTCGTTTTGTTTATGTCACGTTCGTAATCATCACTCGGGACTCCCGAACTGTCCACCGAGTCAAAATGAATTACAGCTTGAAACACGCTCAGCGCTGATCTCGTCACTTGGGCTCGAAACTCGAGGCACGTCGCACGTGATGCGCGAATCAATAGATCGAGTTCAATTGCAAGCGAAGTGAGAGAGAGAAAGAAAGAGAGAAGAAGAGATTGAAAAGGAGGGAGAGACAAATCTCGAGAATTGATTCCCGCCGCCGAATCGATTTATCGAGCGTAACGACGATTAATGGAATCGCTCGACACTCGCGAGATCCTCGCGGTGCTTCTATTTTTCCCGAGGTTCAAGCCAAGCTCGACACTCGCCGATTTCCAAGTGGAAGCCAATCGTTGCAGCCGCTATCGAGTCCTCCAAACGAACAACCACCGGTTAGAACTCGTTTCAGCCGACGAATTAGAAAATTCCGTTCTCCACGAGTTACACAAACTTCTCTCGAAATTTCGTCCTCAGTCTCGAGTCGTTTGCTCGCGATTTTCCTGCTCCTGCTCGACAGTCGTTTATTTTTTCACTGTACGCCAATCGTTGCAGCCGCTATCGAGTCCTCCAAACGAACAACCACCGGTTAGAACTCGTTTCAGCCAACGAATTAGAAAATTCCGTTCTCCACGAGTTACACAAACTTCTCTTGAAATTTCGTCCTCAGTCTCGAGTCGTTTGCTCGCGATTTTCCTGCTCCTGCTCGACAGTCGTTTTTTCACTATACGCCAATCGTTGCAGCCGCTATCGAGTCCTCCAAAAGAACAACCACCGGTTAGAACTCGTTTCAGCCAACGAATTAGAAAATTCCGCTCTCCACGAGTTACACAAACTTCTCTCGAAATTTCGTCCTCAGTCTCGAGTCGTTTGCTCGCGATTTTCCTGCTCCTGCTCGACAGTCGTTTTTTCACTGTACGCCAATCGTTGCAGTCGCTATCGAGTCCTTCAAACGAACAACCACCGGTTAGAACTCGTTTCAGCCAACGAATTAGAAAATTCCGTTCTCCACGAGTTACATAAACTTCTCTCGAAATTTCGTCCTCAGTCTCGAGTCGTTTGCTCGCGATTTTCCTGCTCCTGCTCGACAGTCGTTTTTTTCACTGCACGCCAATCGTTGCAGCCGCTATCGAGTCCTCCAAACGAATAACCACCGGTTAGAACTCGTTTCAGCCAACGAATTAGAAAATTCCGTTCTCCACGAGTTACACAAACTTCTCTCGTAATTTCGTCCTCAGTCTCGAGTCGTTTGCTCGCGATTTTCCTGCTCCTGCTCGACAGTCGTTTTTTCACTGTACGCCAATCGTTGCAGCCGCTATCGAGTCCTTCAAACGCACAACCACCGGTTAGAACTCGTTTCAGTCAACGAATTAGAAAATTCCGCTCTCCACGAGTTACACAAACTTCTCTCGAAATTTCGTCCTCAGTCTCGAGTCGTTTGCTCGCGATTTTCCTGCTCCTGCTCGACAGTCGTTTTTTTTTTCACTGTACGCCAGTCGTTGCAGCCGCTATCGAGTCCTCCAACCGAACAACCACCGGTTCGAACTCGTTTCAGCCAACGAATTAGAAAATTCCGTTCTCCACGAGTTACACAAACTTCTCTCGAAATTTTGTCCTCAGTCTCGAGTCGTTTGCTCGCGATTTTCCTGCTCCTGCTCGACAGTCGTTTTTTCACTGTACGCCAATCGTTGCAGCCGCTATCGAGTCCACCAAACGCACAACCACCAGTTAGAACTCGTTTCAGCCAACGAATTAGAAAATTCCGTTCTCCACGAGTTACACAAACTTCTCTCGAAATTTCGTCCTCAGTCTCGAGTCGTTTGCTCGCGATTTTCCTGCTCCTGCTCGGCTTTTTATTTTCTCCCTCCGTCGATTTAGTTCTCTTCGCACTGGTTCGAACCTCCCGCGACACGTTTGAACGTCCCGCGCTCGATGATCTTCAACACCGCGATCACTGACATCGTCGTCGTTTTCTCCTGCTTGCACGCGGTTTTCTCGACGAGATAACGAAACCTCGACGTGGATTGAAAAACAAAATCTCGTCTTCTTTTGTCACGGCTCGACCGTCGGCGGGGAACGAGTGACCGGCCCGGTCTCGCGCGCTCGACCGCTGACGAGTGATCGCCGAGCGAACGAGCCCCGCGAGTGGCCCAGCAGGGAGGATTCCTCGACCTTATCGAGGCGACGCGTTCGCGCGATTAGATTCGTCGAATAAAGAGAGAGATGCTCGGGTAGGAGAGCAACGGGAGCGCCGACGGACTCTCGAACTTTGACCCTCCCTCCACTTTTCTCGCTGCCAATTCCTTTTTGCTTTTACGTGGGAAAAAATAATAAAACGTTTTCACGACACTTTTTCCTCCCCGACGTCGCTCTCGGTATCGGCGAATAATAAGAAAAAACGTATGTTCGAAATATAATAATACTCGGACGAAATAATCATGGATTATTGTTGCTCCTGTGAAACATCATTTTGTCAAGAGTCGTTTTTGAACCCACAATTATTATTTATATATTTAATAATACGTTTAATTAGTACAGAATTTTGTTATCCATTTTATTTATCGTTTAGTGATATATTTGTCATCCTTTCCCATTTCGAGCAGTGCCGAAGATTTATCTTCAGTTACCAAAATCAATCGACGAACTCCTTTTTTTTCTTCTTCTTTTTTTTATTCAACACTCGCGAATAAATTCGAGTTCTTGAGTCTCATTTGTGGTCGAAATAATAATACTCGGACGAAATAATCATGGATCGTTTCTCCTGTGAAACATCATTTTGTCAAGAGTCGCTTTTGAGCCCACAATTATTATTTATATATTTAATAATACGTTTAATTAGTACAGAATTTTGTTATCCATTTTATTGATCGTTTACTGAAATATTTGTCATCCTTTCCCATTTCAAGCAGTGCCGAAGATTTATTTTCAGTTACCAAAATCAACCGACGAACTCCTTTCTTTTTTCTTCTTTTCTTTCATTCAACACTCGCGAATAAATTCGAGTTCTTGGGTCGCATTTGTGGTCGTAACTTCGCTCTGAGGACGACGCGAGACGTCCTTTTTATCCTATAAACTATATATCGGCTACCGTGATCGTCAGGCTGACGGGAGTCGTTCGAATTCGTCGGAGGGGAAGGAAAAACGAGGTTTCACGTTGCCGCAGTCACCACCGGGAACTCGCACGTTCGATCGTGATGCAGTCGGCGCGAGACAAAACGAGCGGAGTCCTCGGCGACTGCTCGTGAGCATGGCCGGGTTAATACTGATAGCCGGCGATGCCCGGGCGTTAGCATATGACTCGTCTCGTCGTTCCGCACGCTGCGACTCGTCAGTGTGTTCGTACGATCGACGGACTCAGTCTGCAGCGCTTTTCGATCGTGCAAAACGCATATAAATGACGTTGAAGTTTGCATCGTTGGAATGCAACGAAATTTCGAAAAAAAAAAAAAAAAAATTCTAATTAACCCAAATGATGAAATTAGGTATAAAAAATCATCGTATCAATTAGTTTCTGTAATGATTTTTTATACGTAATTTTATCATTTGGGTTAATTAGAATTAATTTTTTTTCGGAATTTCGTTGCATTCCAACGATGCAAACTTCAACATCATGCATATAACGCGGCTCGCGCTGTGCGCGATGCACACATGGGACAAAAATCTCACTACCACCGGTTGCTTCTTGGGTCCGCAGCGCGCGGGGTGCGAGAGCTGGATGCCGTGAATCGTCATGCAGCGTGGCTGCTGGATCGATTGACGTCCGATCGAATTGCCATGCTGGCTGAAAATTCTCGCGCTCGTCGACTTCACACGTGGAAGAGAAATATATACGAAAATATATCTGGCATTTCCAATACATCGGACGATGATATAATTGAAATATATTTTTTATATATCTTGGATATATGATATGTTTTTCGCTCCCGTATATTTCGTATATATGTTTCGTGCTCGTCGACTTTTCCCCATGGAAAATAAATATATACAAAAAATGTATCTGACATGTCCAATTTTTCGGACAATTGTATGACGACAATAAATTTTGAATATATTTTAGATATATGATATATTTTTCGCTCCCTTATATTTCGTACATGTTTTGTGCTTGGCGATTTTTCCCATGGAAAATAAATATATACGAAAATATGTCCTACATATCGAATTTTTCGGACGACAATAAAAACAGACTTTGGATGTATGATATATTTTTCGCTTCTGTATATTTCGTACATATATTTCGTGCTCGTCGACTTTTCCCATGGAAAATAAATATGTACGAAAATATGTCTGATATATCAAACTTTTCGGAGGATAATATAACAAAAATATATTTTGAATAAATCTTAGATATATCTTTCACTCCCGTATATTTCGTATATATCCTAAAATATAACCGACATATCGCATTTTTCGGGAAAAATATATTTGATATATCTTAAATTTTATTTTTGAATATATTTATCCGAAATACATTATTTTTCCACGTACGTTGAATCGGCTGAGACACGCCGGACGAATTGACGATGAAATTAATGCTTCATTGTAATTGATTTTCTGGAATTATCAACGAAAGCACGTGGATTTTGAGATAACAATAATAAAAATGATAATCATCTTCCTTGATTGAGGCTATAATTCGATTCTTCCTAAGTTGACGTTTTGTCAGCCTCTCAGTGTCGCTCTCTGCGCACGCAACGCGAAGATGCACTTAGACGTTCCTTTTTTTTTGTCAGGCGGGAGTAATTGACGATCGTGACATAATCGCATCTACGCAGAGTGTCACCATCAATGATATAACCGAAGAAACACACGTTTCGCAGAGTTTAACAGAACGATGTATAGGCATCTCGTAGATTGGTGATTCACTCGCTCGATCGTTGATACTTTTTTTAAGAACTGCACGATTTTTTTTTTTTTACAAACTGAATCGGAATCTTTTTATTTCAGCTTTTTGCTACGAGGACAATTTAATGAATGCACTTCAGTTAATACATAAAAAGGTGGCTGGCAGATCGTATATTTTATTAGAAAAACTATTTCGATACCTATTTTAGTAAATTTCATTCCAGCCAGTAACTGGAGCAAAGATTGGAGGAGTCGGCGATAAGCGAAAGTCGAGAGGTGGGGGAAAACCTTTCTCGCGTCGTAATCATTGGATTTTCGTTTGTCTTATCGAACTCGGGAGATTCTTGTACGACGATAAGCTGAAGTGGAGTAAAATAGTGACGGACTGCTGATAACGTGAGACGAGTCTAAGACGAGTGCGGAAGAGGGCCGACGTGGAGAATTATTTACAATTCATTATCGGTTCGGCTGGAAAAAGTAAGTAATCTCTTCGGAGTTTTTCGACATTTCGAATCCAATATCGCGTCGTGTCTCGCGACAAAGTAACGACCATCGTGTCGCGTGTATAACGATTTTGATCTTAATTTCTCGTTTTGCAATTACTTGCCGCGCAAGATATTTCTTAATTGAGAAATATTAGCAACAAGATTTCTTAATTAAGGGAAGACGAAACCTCCGTGAGTACGAGAGAGACAGCAAATAATTTTCAATCGCTTTTTTACTCTACTTAAAAACATTTGTACTCGTAAAGTTGATCCGTTTCGGGGGCAAAAAGTCTTACGTCATGCAGGATTGAACTTTTTTCAAGAAAAAAAGTCAACTTAAAATTAACTTTTTTCAAGAAAAAAGTCAACTTCAAGAAAAAAAGTCAACTTAAAATTAACTTTTTTCATATTTTTTCAGTTAACTCCAAGTTACATTTTTTCCAGGAAAAAGTTAACGTTAAGTTAACTTTCGTTTCCTATTACCGATATTTCAGTACATACAATTTTACATTCGTGCAAAGAGTTTCAGTTCATTGATTTCAAATTTGCTAACGGAATACAGAATACGAAAAAAAAAGAGATACAAAGGATTCTCTCATATTTGGGTCAATTGACATTTTCTATCCCAGAATACCGAAGGCACAAATCGATAATTGCAGGACGCAAAGAGTCGCCATTAAGTCAAATCTTTATTCATTTATTCATTTATTTACGTATTTATTTATACGACGCCGTGAATACGTAAAATCAATATCAACGCGGAGTCGTGCACGGCGCCCTCCGCGAAGGCCCGTTTCCATCGACTTATATTGTCATTCCGAGGAGACGAGAGCCCGCGCGGTGTTTACATCGCGGCGCGCACGACGAGCCGAGAGCACGAAGAAGCACAATGCCGTCTGCTCCAATAAATATCACTCTGGATGACTGGTTGGACTACCACCTCGCGGGTCATTCCGCCATGTAGCTCATCTTCTATTGTGCGCGGAACGTCACAGGTATCTCGCAACGTGATTCGCAATCGCCTCCAACCATGATGTTGAAGTTTGGATCGTTGGAATGCAACGAAATAAAAATAATAATAATTACAATTACACCAAATGATGAAAATAGGTATAAAAAGTCACGATAGCAAATAAGGGCACGAGAACAAAAATTATTATTTTATTCCTGCCCTCCATCATTTGGGTTAATTACCATTTTTTTCTGAATTTCGTTGCATTCCAACGATGCAAACTTCAACATCGTCTCCAACCCCCAACCCGAAATACACACACAACTTTCGATGACCATTGTGGAAATAACAATTCCGCAGAATTCAACGGATTTTTTTTTTTCACCACATCCCAATTCCGCGACTGCACAAGGTCGCGTCCTCTGACATGCAAACAGTGACTATAAAAAGATCGCGATTCGACTTTGTGCAAACCGCCGTTACTTGGCAACCGTTCGGATTTTTATTCGCAATCTTTCCTATACAGACGCGCGTATAAATAACAAGTATTAAGACGGTGCGTTTTGTTGTGAAAAGAAGTCACGTTTCCTCAAATAACATTTAAGAATGAGACGCAAAAATGTGATCAGTAGTTATGTCGACATGTCGATCATGTATCAGTAAAATCGGAAAATCAGAGTGAAATGTGTCCTAAGGAACATTAATGTTATTAACATTAACAGATAATGTTAATGTCCCTTAATGTATTACCATGAATGTTAATGTCCCTTAATGCATTAACAATAATGTTAATGTATTAACAAGAATGTTAGTGTCCTTAACAATAATGCTAATATCCCTTAATGTATTAACAAGAATGTTAGTGTCCTTAACAATAATGCTAATATCTCTTAATATATTAACAATCATGTTAATGTTCCTTAACAATAGTGTTAATGCCCCTTAATGTATCAACAATAATGTTAATGTCCCTTAATGTATTAACAATAATGTTAACGTTACTTAATACATTAACAATAACGTTAATGTCCTTTAACAATAATGTTAATGTTCCCTAACAATAATGTTAATGTTCCTTAACAATAATGCTAATGTTCCTTAACAATAATGTTAATGTTCCTTAACAATAATGTTAATGTTCCTTAACAATAATGTTAATGTTCCTTAACAATAATATTAATGTTCCTTAACAATAATATTAATGTCCCTTAACAATAATGTTAATGTCCCTTAACAATAATGTTAATGTCCCTTAGGCACACGAGTGCCGTTTGTTTCACTGCACTCGCGGTTAAAATATTAAAGCTGGAATTCCGGCTTTCAGTGTCTCGCGGGAGACAGTATAAATAAAAAGCGACCTGCGCCTGCTCTTTCGTGCTCGGATGTCAAGATCAGTGCGGGCAATGTACTGAAAATTTAACGCCGAGAAAACGAGGCCACGGGGGCAAAAACATGCTGGTTACCGATATAATTCCGTAGGTGCGAGCCGAGCCTCCGCGCAATCGCCTATATATCGTCGAAAATATTCGTGCACACGATATATGGGAATCTCGGGGCTTTTCAGCCGCGCAGTCAAAGCAAGTTGCACTTACGCTCGGGCGACCCGACAAAGTTGCATATACGTGCATTGGCTTCGGACTCCAGCTCACAACAGCAGCGGCGGCACGGTGGAAGATACACCGCGTGGCGCATGCGCGTCGCCACCAACCGTGTGCGTCATCGAGGGAGCTGATAATTAATTAAAAGTCTTCGCCACGAGGATTATCGATAAAATCGGAATTCGATAGACGAAATGGGATGCACAACCGTTGCCAGTCTCAGCTGTGCAATTGATGCGTCTCGTGACCCAGTGATCGCTCTTCCCAGGTATATCTGGTTTGTTTTCGTCTTCGCGCTTCAGTAATCGCTCGATAATTTTTCGGAATCATTGGATAATTGGATTTCCGATGAATATGCTCTCTGACACGGCTCTTCCACGCTTTTTCGTCGTTTCTTTTTATCTCGAATTTTTCCACGTGGATGACGTTCGAGGGAAGAAATTACTGGGCGAGGAATTATCGATCAGCTGCTATAAATCGTGACGTTTAAAATATTTCAGTACCTGTAAATGTGGTGTGCAGCGAGACTGAATTTTTTTTTTCATCTGTTGATACCGATTTTTGCATATAAATGTTCGGTATCGGTATATTGAATCGCATTTTTGTAGAGTGATTTAGCTACTCGAGCGTACTTAACAACAAGTGATTTTATTTTTATAGTTGGTCTTTTCTTTCCGATAAATGTACAAGTTCTTTGATCGGTTATCGTTAATCAATACCGGTTTGTGCATATAAATCTTCAGTATCGATACATTAAATCACATTCGTTGTACTGTGATGTTGCTATTCGAGCATACTCAACAAGAAGTGATTTTATTTTTACAGTTCTTTTCTTTCCGATAAATGTACGAGTTCTTTGATCGGTTATCGTCAATCAATACCGATTTGTGAATATAAACCTTTGGTATCGATACATTAAATCGCATTTTTTGTACTGATAACAAGTGATTTTATTTTTACAGTTGGTCATTTCTTTCCGATATATGTACGAGTTCTTTGATCGGTTATCGGACAACGTGCGCTTCGTGCTCGTACGGACAGCATTGGAATTCGAGCCCCCTGCAGCATGTGCCCAGTTTATTTAATTGTTTGAGCTTATCGAGGTCGATTAAACATAATCAGAAGCCTCGCTCTCTCGTTCTCCGTCAGCTGCTGTATCTATAAGAACAATCGATAACGTCGAGATTCCAGACGGAGTTCATACTACGGATTGTGCTGTACGCATGATTTGGAATCTTGAGCTGCGTCAGCGAACAAATTGCTCGCTTTGGAAGTGTCGCCGTAGCTATGGACAAAGACGAGGGGCACAAATGAGACTCCAAGCAAACATTTGTCTCACCTACTCTCATTCTTTTTCACCTCTTTTTGTATTTTTTTGTTTGTGCTCTTATCAAGGTCGATCGCCGGAGATTCGTATCGATCACGTCACTCGCGATAAGCTTCACGAATGCCATCACGTGGACAGCTTTTTTTAGATCGTTTCACGCCATCGATTCGACGACGTTACGTTCGAGACTAATTCAATCTTTATTTTATATGTAAACCTTACTATCATGAAGACGCACAAATATAGACGGAGAAATAAACGTACACTGCAGGCTACGTTCATGGTAACAGATATTTTTAGTATCACTGTTAAAAATATTTTGTATAAGCTTCTACTACGAATAAAGAAGTTATTTTTTTTATATAAACTGGTAGTGTGTCAGTTTCCAAAAACTGGTGCTTTGCAGCTTTAGAATCTAATCTTTTTTTTTCTTATGCACTGAGTTCGCGGAACGTATCGGATTCTTCAGCAATTTTAGGCGGCCCATATTTGTTGATTTTGGTGTGCTCTATTAATCTAACGGACATGAAAAAGAATCTGAAATGCATTTCAATGCCAAATATTTATAGTATAAATTTCCCAGGAATCTATTACAGCCACCACAGTGAGAATCATTTTTATAGAATTTAAAAAAATGACACTGAATTAATATACCATCGAAAAGTGAAAGTACTATACTTTCTACTAAATCCTACAGAAATTAGGAAGATCGCTATAAAAACTTGGAATTTTGCTATACATTTTTGTATATTAAATGTAATTTGTTAGCTAGAAGTGAAGAATTATTTTAAAAAGCAGTCGAACGTTCATTCAATGGAAAAATAAATAATAAAAATAGTAAATTAACGAGGAATGACATCATTAATTGTTCGTACTTGAAAACACTAATCGATAAATGATGATGGGGAATTAAGCTCCAGAGTACAAAAAAAACAAGTCTGTGGCAGACGCGAAATTTCCGGGGAAAAAAAATGTTGATTTCCCGATAAAGTCGTGATCCTGCGGTCATGGTTGTATAATGTCGAATCGCTACAGTCCACGCCACATTCACGTGGACAGGTTACCAGGAAAATCGTTATTTCGTATTTTTCTTTTTTTATTCCTCTCTCTCCTTAAACGGATTTTTCCGGCGAGGAAACGGCGATTTGCCCGAGACTACGCAGTAGTCCTCATTGCGGGAGAGGAGTCTGCGTCTGATGGATCGCGCACCAGACTCTCCACGTAAATTTCCACGACGGTCGCCACTGCACAGTTGCCTCGATTCTTATTCATTTTTCAGCGGCAGCAGAGTCAATGACTTTTTTTTGTCAAGCCGTCCCGGCGTCTTGTCACGATAAATGCGCGTCAAGTGCATAACAAGACCTGCAGATAATTGTATTAATAAATCACAAGAATTCGCAGCCGCTTCATTTTCCCCGATCAAATTTATTCGCATTTGAATTAATTGGCAATTATTATTCCATCGCAGGTATTTGTATCGCGTGGCAAATGTCACCGTGACTTTCAAAAGGTTCCCGGAAGAACACGGGGAAAATATGGACAATGCATTTCCATTGTCGTCACGTGTGGACGCTGTCAGGACAAAAAGAACAACCGTAAACGACTGCCACTTAGACACGGTAGGAAAAAAGTTTGGACAAAAAGAGAAGAATCACAATACAGTCGGAATTACCCAGGAACAAAATGCATTTTTTTCCGCCAACGCGCGCCAGAAGGTAGTTCTAATCGATCATCTGCCGTTGAATAACCGAACAATGGCATAATATAACGATTTAATTGGGCAGCGCGAAGGCATTAATCACTGAATAAATGCAATTTCTGCGACGCCCGTTCTGTAGACGTGAAATTGGCTTCCAAATCGTTTACCGAGAGCACCAGGGGTTCCCTGGAAAAATTGATGTGTTAATCTTCTATAAATATACCCCTGACTCTACAAACCGTAGAGACAACATTTTTGGTTTTACAACCTCTGTATGAATTCGTCACCGAATGAAATCATTCGAGTGCCACAGAGAGAAAAATACATGGTTGAAACAACAATACTATACAGTATTTCTACTATGCTGTATAATTCCCAGGGGAGACGTTTATATTTTATAGTTACAATGATAAAAAATAATCGCTGGAAACATAATAATAATAGCTGAACTGATTAAATACATAGTATTCAGTACCAATCGATATGATCGTCCCTCCTACGAATTATATCGGTATAATTCGACCTACTATTCTACTATATTTACGATATTGAAGTTTGCATCGTTGGAATACAATGAAATTCAGAGAAAAAAAAAATAAAAAGTAATTAATCCAAGTGATGAAGAGCACGAATTTTTTTGTGCTCTTATTTGCTATGGTGACTCTTTATGTTCATTTTCATCATTTGGGTGAAATAGAATTAATTTTGTTCTGAATTTCGTTGCATTCCAACGATGCAAGCTTCAACATCATCCATATTTTTATATTTTTCACTCTATATATTACTATATTTTACTATAGTTTTCGCTCAGTGCAACAAACGAATCTACGAAGTTTTACCCGTTTTTGACGATCACGTTCAACTTTTGTGATTTGAAAATTATAGAAATTGCTTTCCCCGTCTTTTATTTCAATAAAATCTTGATGCACAAGAAGAAAGATTATCGATAAAGCATCTGAACTGGTAAAATTAAAGAAAAAAAAAGAAAAAAAAAAGGATTTCCATCACCAAGACAAATTGAACGATTGAAGAAGCTGCCAAGGAAAACATTGTCGCGAGCAAACCGCTGGCGCGGCGGGAAAGCGTCATTGATTCCACCCTCTTCGGTTTATGGTATCGCGAACTCGCAGCCGACCTTGAGACTCCCGTCGGCGATTCCGGGGGTTCGCGCAACGGTTTCTGTGCGCGCAAACGGCGGGAGAGAAAACGGGGGTTGGGCGTCCCGATTCGGGGAGCGCGGAGAAGATTGCGAGGAAGCGGCATAGCGACGACCTCTGCATTGCGGACATTCGCTTTTCCCATATTATATTTGCCTCCACACCCGGAGAGTAAACAAGTTCCGCGTCTCTAGCGCCGCCAGCGTATCGCGTATGTCCAGGCATAGAGAGACAAGACAAAGACGCGCGCTGGAGAATCGAGCCGCCCGTCCCATTTTCCATCGCCGCGAAATGAACCGAGCAGAAGATAGCATATGGAAAGGCGGGGCAAAATGGAACAGCGTTTTTTAAAATTTATTTTCGATTATTTTGCGGGGCAAAATGGAACAGCGTTTTTTTTTATTTTCGATTATTTTGCGGGGCAAAATGGAACAGCGTTTTTTTAAATTTATTTTCGATTATTTTGCGGAGCAAAATGGAACAGCGTTTTTAAAAATTTATTTTCGATTATTTTGCGGGGCAAAATGGAACAGCGTTTTTTTTTATTTTCGATTATTTTGCGGGGCAAAATGGAACAGCGTTTTTCTTTATTTTCGATTATTTTGCGGGGCAAAATGGAACAGCGTTTTTTTTTTTAATTTTCGATTATTTTGCGGGGCAAAATGGGCACCCCTCAATTTCGGTAAGATCGCGTCTATACGATGCATTTCAACGCAAATAATCGGAACACAACGTTTTTTCAGCCATTTCGAGTCAAGCAATTGGCTGTTAAATTAAAAAATCAAGAACGGAGCAAAATACGACGTTCAGATTTTTTTAAACTACGTTTTTTTCAACGCAATTTACAACAAAGTGATCTTCAGTATCACGCAGTTAATAAAAAAACACGAATTGCCGAATTTTTGGGGGTGTTCCATTTTGCCCCACACTTTATTATTTTTTTTATTGATTATTGGAATCGAGTTTTTGGGTGAAAAGTAGTAAAAACACACATTAGGCATCGTCATGAAACAATTTTTCGCTGATGTGTCGCATTCTACCCCCCCCCCCCCCCCCCCCCAAATGTGTATCTACTTACACACGAATATATCTTCGCTTTACGCACGTCATCGCGAGCGGATCCCATTCCGGCGCGATCGTTAATTCGATATACTCGAGAGTGTAACGTAATCAGATCACCGGCAAAGCGTCCGCGAGGTTTCCATTCGCGAGACACAGTTAACGAACGTGGAGATGGCATAAATCACCGCGTGATAAGGGGCTGCCGAGGTGTAGCATTGTTATTACAGCGCACACATCGGCGATGGCGAACGCGAGAAGCATCGACGCCGAAGTGTTTCTCGCGCGCCTCCCGACGGTCTCGTGACTCACCGTTTTATGCATTATTTCCTATATCGTTCGCTGCATTTCAATCTACGACGGTTCGCGCAAAACCGAAGCACGAGATGGGAGAGATGTGAGGTCGTTTGTGCGAAAGTTCGACTTTACAAACGACAACAAATCTGCCTGCCGACGATGCAGAAGTGCATACGAAGCTCATTCATAATTTTTTCCTTTTTTAATAATTTTTTTTTATGTTTTAACTCGCCATTCAACATGCCGAATGTGTTACACGTTAATATTCCACAATAGTTGATACAAATGTGTTACACATGGCTTTTGTTTCCCTTCGTTGTGTTGTCAACAAGCAACAGTTGTCTCGCAGTGTGTATCAAAAACATTTCAAAAAGCCATTGTACTTCACGCGGTGCGATAATAAATCTCGATTTTCAGACCTTGTGAAGTAAAATTTTGTTTGTAGAATACTCGTTAGAAACAGTATATTATGCACTAGTGTGTAAAATCTTACACACGTGTCGCATTCCATACTTTTTTACTTAGTGTAGGAAAAGTTTCATGTTACGCATTGTGCGTAAAAAATCATTTTACGCACTGTGCGTAAAAAAATTTCATGTTACGCACTGTGCGTAAAAAATGATTTTGTGCACTGTTCGTAACAATTAATTTTACGCATTGTGCGTAAAAATTAATTTTACGCATTGTGAATAAAAATTAATTTTACGCATTCTGAATAAAAATTCATTTTGCGCACTATTCGTAACAATTCATTTTACGCACCGAAGCCAGTGCGTAAAATAGAATTTTTCGCATACTACGTCAAAAAACTGTTTCCAAGACGTTTTACCGCACTCGTATACAAGTACATTACGATACGAGACACTTGTTGAAGTTACTTCAAGTGTCACAGGCGACTGAGGTGCTCCACAGAGCCAATACACTTCTATATACAAATTTTAAAACACTACGCGTGTTTAAAAACTTTGTACTTCAGGCTTGCCCAGTTTTCTTTCGTTGCCGAATGTTCGTTGTTTAGCATAGGAATAAAAAATAGTAATTTCGCATAGGATTTCAAAAAGCCATTTTGTTGCATAAGTCGGTCAAGTGCGCTAACCACGTCAAGTGTTACGGGGGACGGGGGTTAAATACTCTATAAATTACAAGCTTTCATTTCGATTCGAATTTCAAACCACTATCTACATTTAAATACTCAGTGCCTCAAAACGTTATTTCTCTGACCGCCTGCACTGCATACGACAAACGTTGTTATTATGAATTTTTCATAAACAATGTAAAACGGTGCGTAAATTAATTACCACGTTAACTATCGTTTTACCCGAAAGGCCGCCTGCACTGCATACGACAAACGTTGTTATTATGAATTTTTCATAAACAATGTAAAACGGTGCGTAAATTAATTACCACGTTAACTATCGTTTTACCCGAAAGGCCGCCTGCACTGCATACGACAAACGTTGTTATTATGAATTTTTCATAAACAATGTAAAACGGTGCGTAAATTAATTACCACGTTAATTATCATTTTACCCGAAAGGCCGCCTGCGCTGCATTCGACAAACGTTTTTATTACAAATGTTTCATAAACACTGTAAAACCGTGCGTAGACCTCGACGGTTAACCACAACGTAAACAGCGAGACAACCGATTATCCTATTTACACACCTATTTGAAACGATTGTCGTGTTTCCTATTGTTCGCCGCGTTTCGGCGGTTACATGTCGCGTCGTATTTGCACACAACGAGGCGGCGATAAAAGATCCGAAGTCGTCGACACACGAGTGCCCGAGGTTCGAAGCGAAAACCGAGCCAGAGGACGTCCGAATATATTATGTAAACAAAACGAGGAGCGTGGAAGCATCAGCTGACGTCCGGCAGAAACGCCGGGACGTGTCTAGCGCGTCTCTTATCGATCTGCACGCAGCGAGAAAATAAAGGAACCCACGATGTTCGTAACACCCGAGTGATCTAAGAAATATTATCCGACCCCTCCCGGCAATTCCCTCGGGGGGAGCAAAAGAAGTCACGCCACGTTGAGTTTCTCGCTGGGACAGCCGAGGCGCGCGTCTTGTAGTGATTCGATTCTTTGAGAATCAATTATTTTTTCTCGAATAATCACGATTATTAATCGATTGTTAAGTTCCTCGATTATTTCCGAATCGATTATTTACACTTGGCAATCGGAAAATTATTCGCCGGTTTTGGACGTTGGACGAACTTGGACATTAAGTTGTACTTTGTTGGCATTTGACTTCTTTTCCCTGAATTCTTAGTTTTATTGCATCTTTTTATGCTCCAGATAAATAATCGATTCTTTAACGACTTTTTTTAGTTCGATTCTTTTTCCTTCGATCCATCGACATTAATAAAAATTGATTCTTTAACGATTATTTTTAGTTCGATTCTTTTTCCTTCGATTCATCGACATTAATAAAAATTGATTCTTTAAAAAATAATCGATTTTTTTTTTCGACCGATCTTCCCATCACTAGCGTCTTGGCTGCTGCTCGGGGGGACAACGTAGACTCGGTGGACGAGCGACAGAGACAAAACACACAGAGAGACAGGGAGAGAAAGAGACTCACCGAAGGACTCACCCACTCCACAGCTGATGCTAAAAAACTGCCACGCACTGCATTATAACGTTGAGCAATGACGATTTTTACCGAAAAATAATTGACGATTATATAGTTCGGCGCGTGTGTGTTTGTCCAATGGAGGAGAAAAAAGACGGGTTCGTGTCGCGTGTCGTCGAGTGTCAAGTCGCTGTCTCTCGATTGTCGCTTTGTTTTGTCGCTGATTTCTCGGGGTTTACAATTGACCAACAATCGCGGCGCCACGCGAGCTCGGTGACCGCAGGTGTCTCGTGTTTTTTATTGATCTGTTTGGGCGACACGAGAGGAGCCGCGCGAGACTGGAGAGAAATGAATGAGGGGAACGTAGAATTGCGATGGATGGAGCGAATGCGCGACGCACGAAACCTTCCACGACCGAGCGCTACCAGCGGAATACGTATTTTCGTAGTCAACAAGCCAGCACCAGGGGGTGCTTTTTTCGCGCACGGCGCATGCGCCGCCCTCCAACCCTCGATCCGGATCTCCCATTGGCCCGCGGCCGGCCAATCGTCGCGGACTACCGACACCCCGGTGCGTGGGCGGGAAATTATGAAATCACGCGACCGAATGCATTTTTCGAAGCTCGCCCGTAACCCACATTGCGCAAGAATCGCGTGACCGGATTGCCAGGGAATCGATCGCCGGTCTTTTGGGATCAAGCTCTAACGCGATTTCTGGGCATTATATTCGTGAAGAAATAACGCGCACCTCACGGCGGGTGGCCTACATCGTCATGACACGATACCTCGCTGTGAGGCATTCACTTCCGGTTACTCAATGATCTGTTAACGAAAACCTACGCGATGTTCTAAGTATTCTCGCGCGAGACTAACACGGGGATTAGACTTTTTATAGAATTTAAGGTGGTAGGATTTAGTCCTTTGTATTCGTTGGTACATTGTGACAGTTATTATTTTTTAGAGTAATTTTGCCAGTAATTTGTTTATATGCGGTTGTTTGGTTATTTGTCCCTCGCATAAAAACGTTTTTTTAATTGCATAATAATTGCTGTTCGCTCAAGACGATGTGGCACATTCGTTCGCGCTCAGTCGGTAACTGAATCTGTAATCCTGTCGCATTTTTGTAAAATCTTATATTTTAGTGAAATCCACATTGCAAATGATATTTAGACTGCGAATATATCATATTGTTTTGATTTACAAGCGAAATATAAAACATTACCTTCGATGATTAATATCAGTATTACAATTCAATAAAAATGATCCATATTCTGATTTCAATTAAATTCGAAAATATTAGCTCGATAATGCAATAAAAAAAACATTGAGAAGGGGATTAAAATCGCGCGCGTTGACAAAGCCGCTATTCGAGCGTCAACGATTGATTAATAACTGTGAGAACGTCCTTTCCGAGAACGCTCCTCCCTCTCATCCCGCACTTATCGCGAATAGTTCGCATTAATTGTGTGAGAGAGCCGAGGAAATAAAGACGACAATTGCGAAAGTCGCGGTCCCGCGTACGTTAATATATTTCCTTATCGCAGTTACACCGTTCGGAGTAAATCCTCATTGCACTCAGGTGAGTCGCGTAAGAGCTGCAATTAGGAAGCAATTGTTGATCAACGTCTCGGGGTAATTCCACTCATCCCCTCTGGAGGTCGGATCGACGGCAATAAAGGCGAATTGTTTCCTCAATCTAAAAGCTTTCGCGTGGCCTCCCGAACCGAACGTTCCTTCTTCTCTCGCTTCGCCGCTTCCCAAGCCGTCCTCATGTCAACAGAGCGAATTAAAATAATCGCCACGAGCCTCTCGCGACGACGTCCCTCGGATACTTCTCGAAATTTCGGAACGAACACGAGAGCGTCTCGCTGGAAAATTCAACGCACGTGTGTTCGTCTCCGTAGCCTCCCGGGATGCGCGTCTCAGCCTCCCGCCGGATTAAGCCGCCTAATGACTGAATAATAAACTAACAACGTAATGCCCCGCGCTTCATTGTTAATCACCGGAAGAGTGCACCAATCCTCGCGGTTGCTGTACACCATAGTGTATCAGCAGCCCCGGAACGATCTATAGACCATCCCAATCGTATACATAGCAACGACTCGCCACACGACCTAGCGTTATCTGTCGCACTTTACTCTCTCTACAGCTAACCGTATATATTGTACGTACCTCGGTTGTGTCCCGCGAGCCTCTCGAGTCTCGCTGTGCTGCCCATCCGACGTCGAAAATGACGGAAAACAATGTTTACATACCGCCGCAAGTCAAGAGTGAGATGTCCGACGAGTCGGAATACGACGCCGAACCCGAGGAATTCGACATTTACAAGAGAAAGTATCAACTCTTACTCGACAGATGCGAGGTTTTACAGCAGGTTTGCACATAACGCCGACTAACCCATTTATTTAACCGCGAACCCGACGCGATACACGCCGCGCGTCGCGCGAATTACCCCAGCCTAATCGACGAAATTTGACTGCGGCAGGACAACGAGCGACTGGTTTACCGTATACAGCGAGTCAGGAAGCTGCTGAAACGCACGAGAAAAGAAAAAAAGTAACGTTCTTTATAGGTTATGTTTGGCTCGCGTTTCGTTTTGCAGGTTATGTGCGTGATGATGAAGTTTGCATCGTTGGAATGCGACGAATTTCCGACAAAGAATAATAATTGTAATTAAAACAAATTATGAATTTATGTATAAAAAGTCGTTATTGTGATTAGTTTCCAACGTGATTTTTTATACCTAATTTCATCATTTGGATTAATTAGAATGAATTTTTGTTTGTGAATTTTGTTGCATTTTAAGGATGCAAAATTTTGCATCATTGTGCGTAAAGAATCGTTTTTTTTTTTTTTTCGAGTGACGGAGGTTTTACGATTTTGCAGATTTCTCATCGATCGTCTCGATCAACATGGGGACAAATGGAGAGAAGCGCCGATGGGAGTTTTGGAGGAAAACAGCGTTTTTCAGACGACGCTGAAACCTGAGAAAGGCACCAAGCCAGGGGCGCAATGCCCCAAAGAGGAGAAACCCAAGAAGGGAACCAAGAGGAAAGGCGGAAAGGCTGATCCGAACGCGCCCAAACGGCCGGCGAATCCATTCTTTCAGTTTTGCCAGGAACAGCGGCCGCGCGTCATGGAAAGACTCGCCGGAGAGCCGGAACCTAGCAAACAGGAGTTGACGAGGCAACTCGCTACGACATGGAAATCGCTTACCTCTGAAGACAAGAAGGTTGGTAGTCTGAATTTTGTCCTGTATACAGAAAGTTGGGGTATTTTGTACAGTCATATCAGTGCCAAAATATTGTTTTTACAATATTTGTAATATTTTGTGTGTACCACACATTTGAAACATTCCACAATTGCTTAAAAAAAACTCACTAAGATTTTATGGAATTAAAAAAAAAAAACCTTTCACTGAAATTGTAGCATATTTTTTACCCTGGTAATTAGTTGTGATTCAAAGCACCTTCTCTAGTTTTATTTTATATCGAGAGTGGCTAGTTTATTAGTATTAAAATATGATAATCCATTTAGAAAAATGAACAAACCTTCTCCAAATGCGAAGGAAACAAAAATTCATTCATAGACTGCTTGCATGATTCGAAACGCGTTTTTTTTACTTCACGCGGTGCGATAGCCAAAGTTGTACGCACGCTTCGCCAGCTTAAAACCTCCGTTTTCACACCTTATGGAGTAAAATTTTGTACAATACTTGTCGGAAAACTTCTTCGCACTTGTATCGTAAAATACTATTACATTGTTAAATGTTTATTGTGCGAAAACTCTGAAATCATTCGAAGGACTAGATAAATTCGAATCTTTCGTTTCCAGGTCTACTACGACATGTACGAACGTTCCAAGGAAAAATACGTGGCGGAGATGCAAATCTACAACAAAAAAGCCGAAGACGCGCCGCCCCAGCCGGCGTTAAATGTAACTTAGTAGCGAATTCAACGTGTATATATGAAATTCAATAACTTTACTCTCCCAACCGTAACGTAGCAGTTTATTATCGCGGGATACGCGATGCAAACGCATCATTGTACTACAGACCAACAAGATTTTCTTACAATAACAGCAATTGGCTCGTTATTCCGATAATGAAGTAAAAAGCTTAGAAAAACAAATGAAGACATACGACGCGGCGTTTTACGCGCGAGTTACGCTTTGAAATTATCTTTCTCCTTGCGTAGAGCTCGCATAGTTTCGATCGGATCCGTCCGCTCCACGTGGTCCATCACGCTCTTTTCGTTTACTCGCATAAAAGGATTCGTGAGCTTCTCGTCGCCGATCGAGCTCGGAACGGTGGGCGTCTGGGTTTCGCGCTCCTTTTGCGCCCACTGAAGCTTTTTTTGTATCGCCTCGTTGTTCGGCTCGACCGCGAGTCCGTATTTCAAATTAGCGCACGTGTACTCGTGCCCGCAGAAGACTTTCTGCAAAATAAAATACATTATTATTTCGCAATGTTTTTTTGTCGACGAAATTTTCAATTCTTACCGTGTCGTCCGGCAGAGAACCCAGAGTCTCGTGAAGCGCCTTGTACATTTGCTCCGGAGTGCCCTCGAAAAAACGACCGCATCCACCGATGAAAAGCGTGTCACCTTGAAAATAATAATAATTAGTAATACCAATAATCACGTAAAATTAACGAAAAAAAAAATCGGAAAACGAGTTGCGTATAGTAAAAAAATGATGAATCCACGGAAATATTTTGCGGAAAAGAAATTAACAATAGATTATAGAATAATGTTTTACAGTTTCTCACTAAATTAAGATGAATTAAGATGAAAATTGCCTTACTTAAAGTCAACATCTTTCGGTATAAAAAATCGTAAATTCCACTGCTGTATACGCAACTTGCTTAGTACCTGTAAACACGGAAGGAGTGTCTTTCTCCGGTCCAGTTACGTAATAGCATATGCTGCCGGATGTATGGCAAGGAGTCTCGAGGCACTTAACGGTGAGCTCGCCGATATTGATGATATCGCCGTGCTTGACCTTGCAATTCACGGCCTCGATTCTATCGTCGCCGCCGTAGACCTCGAGATTCTTGAACTGCTTGCACATGTTTTCGTTGCCACCCGCGTGGTCCCAGTGGTGATGAGTGGTAAGAATCTTGGTGAGTTTCACGTCCTGCTCCTTGACCGTCGAAGCGATAACGTTCGGATCCACAGGATCCACGACGGCCGCTTCCTTCGTTTTCGGGTCAACGATCTGCGAAAAAAACGACCGCGGCCGTAATACTTCATATGGTGCATTCACGACGTTGAAGTTAAAAACAACAAAATATCAATGAACCGGCTATAAAAAGTTATTATAACGACTAAGAGCATGACAAAATAGTATATTGTGCAACAAGTACGAAAGTAAGTCATTTCCGCACGAGTTACACATACTATTTTTTGTAACTGCGTGCGCAAAACTCGACTTTTCGAGAGGGTTTTGCAAGCGTAAAGTGGAACTTTACGCCTTACTAGTGCGTAAAGTGGAACTTTACGTTTCACTAGTGCGGAAAACGAGCACTTTACGCGCGCGAAACGGCCTCGAAAAGTCGAGTTTTACGCACGCAGTTACAAAAAAATATTTCACCGCCTAATGGTGAAATATTTAAATTTTTGTGGAATTAAGATTTTGTTACTTTTAATTTCGTTGCATTGCAACGATGCAAACTTGAAAGTCACGTGCATTCAGTGAAGCCCGCGGCAACCAAGACGCGAGACCCAACTTACCAGGTACATAAAATTGTCCTGGAGAGCCGCGAGCACGTGAACCGTGGCATCCTTGGTCTCCACCCGCGCTGCATGGCTGTGCGTCATCCCGGTGCCGTTCGTGCTGAAACTCTTGACTGGAACAACGATAATAGCGGGTGATAGTGGCGAGGAGAGGAGACCGCGCGACGCACGATGAACAATGTACCCTTGAAGTATGCACAAATGAGTCGTTTCTCGAGCCAGGACGGACAAGCCCGAAGTGCAGCGTTAACAAACATACTGTCAAAGTGACTCTCTCCGCTTCTCTAAATGGCTATCGCAACGATCGTCGCGGTGCGGCGAGACGTGATATGGATTACTATAAGGAGAGCTGATCGCCGCTCGACAATGATTGATTACGCAAATTTCGTGACTGCGCCGCTACTTGCCTGCTGCTTGAGAACAACTGCGCTCCTTTTCCGCTGATAACGAACGCTCACGCCGCTCGCGAATGCGAGGGGGACATTTTTTTCTGCGATGATGGGAGAAAAACACGAACAGCTGATAGGGCCGGCGATGCTCCCACTGCCGCTGCGGCCGCCGCTGACGACCGGCTTTGTAGGTTATGGACGACGGCGACTTTTGTTTTTATTGTTGCGCGATGTTGTATCAATTCTTTGGGTTCGAATAGATGAATGATGTGAGAAATGTTTGCAACAAAACGGGCAGTTGATGACTATTTAGTTCAATAATCAAGTCGATACTGTCGACCGTCGACCGTGACATCAGGTATTTTTTTGTTTTTGAATACTGTTTTATAATTCGTTCACTTTCAAACTACAATAATTTCTGAGTCCCAAATGTTTATTTTTGTCACTAAACGCGCCGATTATATGTTTGTTATAAACAAAAATGTTTTTTATTAGGTTGATTGTCGAGATTTGTTTTTTGGAGGGTCTTTTGTTTTTATTGTTGGGTCATGTTGTATCAATTCTTTGTGTTCAAAGAAATGAATACTGTGTTAAATGTTTGCTCAAAACCGGCAGTTGATGACTATTTAGGTCAATAATCGAGTCGCTACTGTCTGCCTTCGACTGCGACATCAGGTATCTTTGTGTTTTTAAATTCTGTTTTATAATTCGTTCACTTTCAAACTACAATATAATTTTTGAGTCCCAAAAATGTATTTTTGTAACTAAACGCACTGGTTATTTGTTTATTATGAATAAAAATATTTTTTATTAGGTTGATTGTCGAGGAATATAAAGCATTGACCATGTCAGGTTCCTCGAAGGACATTATGGTGATAGACGACGACGACGACGAGTATCACGGTTCGTATTTACTGACCAGTAAATCTGGCAAATGTATTGAATCTCATTAAAAAACCGCTGGACTCTAAGATGTTTATTAATCTGCAGCCACTGAAGAGGACGAAATCAACGCCATAGAGTACGAGCTGCGTCAAATCGAGCAGGAGCAGCAGAAGCTGGAGGATCGCAAGAAGATTCTCGTGCAACGAAAGCAGAAGCTGCGCGACGATGCGCTACTCAAAAAGAGCCTCTCGGTATCGAACAAAAAATGGGATTCCTCAGACTTCCCGTGGTCGAAGAATCTCAAGAAGACTCTGAACGACGTCTTCAAAATAAAGAATTTCCGCGAGCTGCAGCTGGCGACGATGAACGCGACGATGTCGGGGGAGGACGTGATTCTCGTGATGCCAACGGGAGGAGGAAAAAGTCTCTGCTACCAGCTGCCGGCCGTGGTGGGCAAAGGCGTGACCATCGTGGTTTCGCCGCTGGTCGCGCTGATGGAGGATCAGCTTCACGGTTTGCATCGCTTAAAAGTAAACGCGATGATGCTGAGCTCGAAGGCGGGCAAGGAGAACGTGAAGACGATAATGACGAGCCTGATAGACAAGAATTCGACGTTAAAACTCGTCTACGTGACGCCGGAATACATGGCGAAGTCGAATCGTTTCATGTCGAAGCTGCAGAAGGCGTTCGAGCTGAAACTCCTGAACAGATTCGCGATCGACGAGGTTCACTGCTGCAGCCAGTGGGGCCACGATTTTCGGCCCGATTACAAATTCCTGGGTATCTTAAAATCCATGTTTCCCGGAATCCCGATTCTCGGACTCACCGCAACGGCGCCGGCGAAGATAATCGTCGACGTGCAGAAGATGCTCGACATTCAGGGTTGCCTCGTGCTTCGCGCCTCTTTCAACAGGCCGAATCTCTTCTACGAGGTGCGTCGAAAACCCGCCGACAAAGCCGCCTGTCTGTCGATGATCGAGAATCTCCTGAAGACGCGATTCGAGGGCAAATCGGGAATAATTTACACGACGACGATCAAGGAAGCCGAGCAGTTGACCTCCGATCTGCGCGCGAAGGGCTTGAAATTGGGCTGTTACCACGCGATCCTCGAGGCCGACGTCAGATCGAAGGTTTACATGAAGTGGATAAACGGCGATTATCAAGCGATCGTCGCGACGATCGCCTTCGGGCTCGGCATCGACAAACCCGACGTTCGTTTCGTTATTCATCATTGCGTCTCGAAGTCGATGGAGAATTTTTATCAGGAAAGCGGACGCGCCGGTAGGGATGGTAGGAAAGCCGCCTGCGTGGTTCTTTATCGTCTGCCCGATATATTTCGGCTGAGCACGATGGTTTTTCAGGACAAAGTTGGTCTTCAGAATCTCTATAAAGTCCTCGAGTATTGCCTCGATCCGATCGCCTGCCGCAGAAGCCTCATAGCCACGCATTTCGAAGAGAAATGGAGCGCCAGCGATTGCGCCGAGATGTGCGATCACTGCCGAAATCCAGGCAAAAAAAAGACCGTCGATATTGGGCCTTACTGCCGGCAATTGTATCAAATAATGACCAAAGCCGTGCAGAGCGAAACGAGACTGACTCCCCTCAAGCTCATCGACGCTTGGTACAACAAAGGCGCGCCTACGCTCAGAGTTTCGGCCGTTCCGGTTCCGAAATTTCCTCGGGAGGCCGGCGAAGCCATCGTCGGCCACCTTCTCGTCAACGGTTACCTGCAGGAGGACTTTCACTTCTCCGCGTACTCGACTATAACATACCTGAAACGCGGACCGAAGTCCGGACTCGCGCTCGACAATAGTCACAAAATTTCGTTCGATTGTGACGCGAGTCTCGCGATTTAGAACGATTTCTCGGCGAATCGGTCGATTTACCGATGTGTGGAGCAATTGATGATATCAGTATTATGATTTACTGTAAATAAATCTGACACCTTTTTTAAACGCTCGTTTGTCGTTATTTATTTGTATTTCTGAACAAAACTATGGGAACGGAATTACGATAAGAATACAAGTTTGCATTATTTTTACGTAATTCAAAACTTGTTTTGTATGTTGGAACAAAATTTACGTTGCATAAGAAATTATTTTTATTTTCACCGTTTAAATATCAATCTAGCACTTCTTGATCGCGAAATTAGTTGATTCAACCTGTTTGGATCTAGGCATCTTAAAAATTACGACTACAAAATCATTTCGACTTGTAAAAAAATCGCGAGATCTCCACTTTCCTCCTCATTAATGTATGAATGCAATTTTGTACTCAGCTGCAGTGAGATCGTAACAAAAATCAATTTAATGAAAATGAATTACAATAATTCTTTACGTCGTTAGAGCAAACTTTGATTAACACCGAAATTTATTATCTACGTAGTTATCGAGATAAGAAAAAAAAAAAAGCTCAGCACGTACAACAATGTGGCACTTGCACCAGCGACTTATCTCGGACTTCTCGCTCGCACGTTTCCCGCCAGAAAATTTCATAATTCACGCGCAAGCGCAGGTCACGCTCGTCGCGGCCGCGTCGCTGCGTTCGCGTTTCCGCAACTCGCGCGGGAAACGATCGCGCCGAAACGCCGCCACTGAGACGCCGCGACCTGCACGCCCGGCGCGACCTATCCTTACCATTGGCTGTTTCGTCACGTGGTCGCCATTATTCTCAACGGCAAGATTGGACCTGTTGATCGCAGTTCGAGGTACTGTTGTGTGTTTTTAAAACTTATTTCCCAGCTTTTGTATTTTGAGACGACGAGAGCCGATTATCATAGAAAATTATATATTTCTTATTCATTCATAAAAGAGATCTTAGATGAGTGTCGCCGCGTCTTAACCCAATATCGCGGGTTCGTTTTCATTGTTACATTATTTTGTATCGCTTCTCGCATCAGAACAGCGATACATTTTTCTGCGAAGGAATGGAACGCATTATTTAAAGGAATATAATCGGTTCTCTCGTTCCCTTTTTTTCGTCAGTCGCGGAATTCTTTACGGCGACAATGACGGAATATCAGTACGGTTGAAAATTCGGACAGGCGATTCCAGTAAAAAGTTCGATTTGCTTAAAATGTATGTATTTTGCAACTATAGAAATGTCTGAAAATAAACCTGGCCATTGTTAATACCAAAATCGTTGACTTTTGATAATAATAATGATAAGGTAAATGAGGTGTCAGTAAAGTAGAGAAAAAAAAATAGAAACCTTTTGTTCCATGGAATTAATTTATTGGATTCTTTACAATATATATGTGAGCTTCTGAAGAATATTTGTCACAAGTTTGAACTTCTGGTTTTAGAAAATTGTTCAACAATTTGTGTCTACAACTGTTTGCTTAATGATCTCAATATTTTTTTATCGATAATATAAAACATTTACACGTTTTGTTTGTAATATAAAACGCTTACACGTTTTATCTGTAATATAAAAGGCTTACTCGTTTTATCTGTAATATAAAACGCTTACACATTTTATCTGTAATATAAAACGCTTACACGTTTTATGTATAATATGAAACACTTACATACAAAGATTCTTCTATCACACCCTGTCAATTATTTTGTGGAAAAAAAAAGAAAACGTTACCGTTTCTGTCAATTTATAATCCCCTGTGATTTGAACATTCTTCACGGTCATCGCTTACAAAACCATCCAGATTGCATGTCATCATTAATAAGAAAAACAATATTTCTTCAGATCCACTGGACAATAGCCTTCAGAATACAAAATGGCGTCGGAAAACGAAATAACGATGATAGAAGACAACGAGGAGGAAGACCGTGGAAACTATCACAGTTAGTATTTCTCGTAAACACCCATAAACATAAATAAAAACCAATTACCAAATCCCTTAAACCCAAATTCTTCCACCGCTGCGCAGCAACCAAAGAAGAAACGATAAATGCCCTGGAATTCGAGATCCGTCTGATCGAGCAGGAGCAGAAGAAGCTGGAGGAGCGCAAGCGGATGTTCCAGGAGCAGAAGGACAAACTTCAGGTGATACAGGAGTGCCAAATAAACGAGATCCCGTTCAACCGGCCGAATCTCTACTACGAGGTGCTGCCGAAGCCCCCGGGTCGAGTCGCCAGTCTCAACATGATCGCGATTCTCCTGGACACTCGATTTCAGGGCCAAAGCGGCATAATATACACGAGAACGATAACGAACGCCGAGCGTCTTACGAAGGACCTCGCGAAAGCGGGTTTGCGTCTCGGCTGTTACCACGCGAATCTCGACACGAACGCCAAGTCCGAAATCTTCCGAAAATGGATATACGGCGAGTATCAGGCGATCGTCGTGACCTCGGCCTTCGAGCACGGAATCGAGAAGCCCGACATACGCTTCGTCATTCACTACAACGTCTCCAAGTCGATGGAGAATTATTACCGCGAATGCGGACGCGGCGGTGGCGACGGAATGGAAGCTATTTGCGTGGCTCTCTATCGTCTTCACGATATATTTCTTCTGTGTCGCGGGGCCTTCTGGGACAAAATCGGACCGCAGAAAGTCTTCAAAGTCCTCCAGTACTGTCTCGATTCGGTTACCTGCCGAAGAAGCCTTCTCGCCGCGCATTTCGACGAGACTTGGAGCTCCAACGACTGCGCCGGGATGTGCGATCACTGCCGAAAATCCGCGGAGGGAAAAATCGTCGATATCGCGCCCTACTGCCGACAATTGTACCAGATAATGAGCAAAGCCTCCGAGTGCGGAACCCGAGCGACTCCCTTCAGGCTCATCGACGCCTGGATGAGTCGAGCTTATCCGATGCTTCGCGACTCCAGCATCCCGATTCCCGAATTTCCGCGCGAAACCTGCGAGGCCGTCGTCGGGCATCTTCTCGTCAACGGCTACCTCGAGATTGACTACGACGTCTTCGGCATGTCGACGATAACTTATCTGAAACGCGGGCCGAAAGCGGCTCTCGCCATGGACAACAATCACGCCATCAACTTCGTTTGCAGCGCGAATTTGTGAGATTGATGAGACGTTCTCGTTGACGCGATTTTTTTTTAAGGACTTTCGTACTTCGGATATCAAAGTTATCTGATCTCATTATTATAAGTTGATGGAAATACGTTTTTTTAAGTCTCGTTTTTTTAAGTGTTCGGTTTTTTTTATGAATACGGAGAGGATAAGGTGGTCGCTTTTAGTAGAACGATCGCGAAGTTTGAGGAGACTGAAAAAAAAAAAAAAAAAATGTGAACGATTTCTCAGGTTTTTTTAGGGAGAATTTCGGATATTTGTTTTGTTGGTCGAAACGACGTTTTAGTTGCCTGAGAAATGTTGAAGAGAACGATCGAACTTCGGCTTTGTAAAAAGGTCACTTTACTACAGCGTACAGCGTTTGTTAATACTTGGTGTTATGACTCACTCGAAATACATTTTTTAACGCTCTTTCGTCGTTGATTATTCGTAAACGTTAAGACTGAGGAAAAAATTCGGGGTATTACTTAAACGTATACGTAGAAAGTTCGATAATTTCGTTGCGCCCAAAAATTTAATATTCTTCAACAAAAACTTCTTCAACAAAGACTCCTTTTAACTCTTCATCGTCACACGGGGGTCAAATTTAACATGCAATTCGACAATATTGTGACCACGAACGGTTTAAAAAAATCAAACTTTACATCGTAGATTACAACAAAACTTTTTATTGGTTCAAAAATTATTCTCTCTTTTTCATTTGAATATTTCTTTCGCGCGCTTTCCGGCCGCGCGTTTGGTCAATACAACGAAGTTACTGACGCGGCGCATGTTACGCGAATCCTGGCAAATGTTATATCTTTTTCTGTCGCGCAAAAATTCACGAATCCAAACAAAAGCGTTTTCCTGTTACCGGACGAAAATCACCGGATTTAGCATCCCCGTGGCTTCTCAGTGTACCGCGAAGACTCACGAAAAGAGCAAACTCCGAGCGGACCTCCCGCCGAGAACATCGCAAACGTTTCACGACGAACGTCGGCGACGCTCGAGTCGCAGCGTTTATAAACTACTTTTTCCTATATATAACGCAGCCAGCAATAAAAAAAATTACGCCCGAAGTTAATAGTTGGTGCAGTCAAGGGTAAAAAAATATAAGTGCGTCGCCCCGACCAGATAAAGTAATCGCTGACACGATCGAAAATTAAAAAGCAACGAGTGAAAGTGATTGGGAAGAGAAATTGCGTATCGGAGGATCAATAAAAAGAGGAAGCGGCGCGCAGTTGTGGCGAGAACGCAGTAGTCGGCTCGAGTAGTAGGGCAACACGTACGGCCCTCGGAATCAGATGGAAATATTGATCCTGGATAGTCGGTGGCGACTGTGGAGTGCGAGGGTGGTCGTCGACGTCTGTTGTCAAACGCGCTGCGGAGCGTCAGTACGCTCGCGACCATTACGCGATTCTGTTGCTCCGAAAACGTAAACAATAAGACAGACACAATGCTCAAACTATAACGTATTGTTAATTAATGATAAACAAAAATCGACTCGCGAGACGACGAAGAACCGAAGGAAAGGAAGAAAGGAAGGAGCGAAATCGAGCACAATAATTATCATCGCAACCGCGACGATTCAGTATTAATGCCGTCACCGTAAATTGGGCACGATGATCGCGAGCAGACGGAACGTCGAGCGTGGCTCGTATCTCCTCGAATCGCCAGTTGCACACGGAAGTCGACGTCTCATTTCCGCCAGCGTATCAAACAGTGACTTGTGCTGCGAAACGTGACGAGTTTACAGATTTTTTTGACCTCTTCGCATTTTTTTTTTCTTATCTTCAAAAGCGAAGGAATTCGGAGCGTCGAAGATAAAAAAGAAAATAAAAAAAATAATTCTTTTAAAGAAAAAAATATTATTTTTAGTAAAGTAAAATAAAATTTAGTAATTTAGTAAAGAAAATTTAAGTAATTTTTTTTTAAGTGAAATTATTATTTTTAAAAAGAAATTTGAATCCACATCAGCGAGGTTTTTACTATGAAAACTACGAGATAAGACGATCGATAGTCTTGCCCTATTTCGGAGTGCATTAAGGGAGATTCGTGTGTTTCTTTTACTTCCGGCTTCACCTGATTGGGCCAGGTGATATCACCGAAGAATTCCGCAATCTTCGGGGCTGCCGAAAGGCCAACGTGTAAAGGGTTTTTGGAGCACGTATCAGCTCGGCGTACGCGAAGCTACTAATTTATGCTGATAACATACGCTCACATGTGTCACTGCTGCGCGTGTTTATGCTAATTGGGGGTTCGTGCAGTCAGTGAAAAAAAATATATATCGTGGCAACAGTACAGCCGGAGCTTCTGCTCGGAGCGAACGTGAGTTTCACACAGTCAATTGTATTGCGAATCTATTTTGAGGATGAATGACACACATGCATTCCCCACTAGAGGTTTCGACCGGAATTTGTGCACTTCGCGTCGAAAGTAGAAAAATACATATTGACTTTGAGTAATAAAGCTAGGAGGTTAAGTTTTGTCAACAAATTATTAAGCTGTTAAAGTCGCGATTTTTTTAAAAGAATTTTGACATGTATTTTTTATTTCCGTTGTTAAAACTCCAGCTGTTACAGTTTTCGAGATATCAGGCCGAAATTTGGCTTACGAATGAATGAAATCGTTCAACATAATTTACAACTGACGTTCACGCGAATCGGGCGAAAGGTACAAATTTTACGACATTCTGAGTTTTTCGAAAAAATATTCGGAATTCAGTTCGCGCATTTTTTCAGTTTGCGATTTTTTTTTTAAACCTCGTATGTATTTTTGATGCTCATTGTCAAAATTCCAGCTGTTACATTTTTCGAGATATCAGGCCGAAATTTGTTTTTTTTCTCCATTTTTTTTGGGAAATTTGGATGAACGAAATCGTTCAACATAATTTACAACTGACGTTCACGCGAATCGGACAACAGCTATAAATTTTACGACATTCCGAGGCTTTCGAAAAAATATTCGGAATCCCATTCACGCAAATTCCGAGATATTTTCTAACCGAATTTTTCGTCGCCAAATGTCCAGATTCTAATGAAACCCTTAGTTCGCAATGCACACAAGTCTCATTCTCGCAAAAAACGTAAAACCAATTTTAACAATTCGTCTATTTATTTCGCAGATGGAGAGTCGTGTTCGTTCAGCTTGGCGAGAAAAAATGCTGAAGATGGACTAGAGAAGAGGCAAAAAAAATCGATGGATACCATATGCGATACCACCAGTTGTGTGAAAAAAAGCAATTTGCGATAACGATGAATTGAATAATCGACAGATCCTCTCAAAGGACTCGAGCCGGATCCTCCCTGCTTAGTAATTCCCATTGACACTGATAGAAACCGACCAAATGGACAAAATTCCGATTGAAAAATAATCGGTTCGAACAGGTTTCAATCGGATTTTTATCCATCTCACTGGTTCTAATCGAAGATCTTTTAACCAGGGCTCCGAAGATGCCGTTGCCGAGTATACTGAAGAAGGCGAGCAGCTACATCCTCGGCGATGGGAGTCAGGACAATCGTCGCTCGATGTACCAGGACGGCGAGGCACTTTTCTGCAAGAACAACGTGTGCGTTCATCCGCCCACCTTGCTCCGCCAGCACTGCGACGTGGTTCATCATCCGGGTTACATGACGCTCACGTGCAAACTCGACAAGAACACGAACGCCCCGACTCTGCATCTCAGTTGGATTCCGAACACGACGCTGCGAAAACATCCGACGACGCTGGAAAATCTGACGCCGAAGAAGCACTCGGCGGTCTCGAATACCCATGGAAATATTCCGGAGGAGAGTAACGGGGGAAAATTCGACAACGACAACGAGAGGGTCGACGTCTGTCTCGAGGTGAAGGAGCCGATCAATTGCAGCGATTGCGAGAGAGTTTGTTCGGGCGGAGCCTCCAGGGAATCGAAGCCCGACAATTCGACGGGGATTTCGTCGGAGAAGGAGGAGGAAGCGGAGGGAAAACTCGGGGAAGAAGCGACGAAGCCCGAGAATTCGGTTAATTCCGTGGCTAACGGAAAATCGAGTTTAGGGAAAGAGAGTAACAGCGAAAATGTTGGGGATGAGGAAGGCGTGAAAGTCACTAAGGCTTATCGCGTGCGCTCGGATTCCTTGGACTCGAGGATTTTTGAAAACGGAGCCACCGAGAGATTCGAGACGAGAAATTCGCTTCGCGATGATGTCAGTGTTAAAAGTCGGAGTATGTCGTTGACTTCGACGTGCAGCCTCACTGTTGGAGCTTCTGCGAACGGTAATCAGTGTTAATACATTTTTTAGCAAGTTGGGGATGTATCGCACGCAGAGATATAAATTCCTAATTTTTATAGAAATAAAATTGATGGTACGATTGGCTTTGTAATTATGTTTTTATAGTAATAACTCGTAATGATTATAATATGATGTGTACGCTTTTAAATAGAAGCAAGAAACATTAATTTCTTATAAAACTTCATGGTAATCTTATTGAAAAAATTGAGAAATACTGTTAATGCATTGCGAAAGTAATGACTGTGCTTGGCCATTTTTCGCACAATTTCTCCCAAAATTTAATTAAAGATTTAGTTTTTCTTATGGCTATTCAAAAGTTCACATTTCATTTCATAACAGTTAATCGTTATAAAATCGTAACTGGAAAATAAACTGTTGTGTAAACTTTAATTCTTAAAGTCATGGCGACTTATAACACTGATCACACGTAGATTTCTCAGCAAAATTTTCGTTCGGTTGGAATTCTAACGTTCGAAATTTTTATCGTATCGAACTTTTGGTTCTGCATTGATTTATTGTTATTAAATGATTATGCGTTGATGAGAGGCGACAATTCAATAATTACATCTTTGTTTTCACACAGCCGAGGAATTTCCCACGTGGATGAGATCGCCGGAGCTGTTGGCTCTTCAGCACAATCTCACGTTCCCTGAAAGCGCGACAGCCTCGCCAGTGACCCTCCGACGAGCCCATCGCTGTCGAAGATTCTCCGTCGATCTCAGCCAGATGCGATCGCTGAGACTCTTCTTCGCCGATCCCGCGTGCACCAGCGGGCAACTCGTGGTCGCCAGTCGTGAGAGTCAATACAAGATTCTTCACTTTCATCACGGCGGACTCGACAGACTCGCCGCGACTCTTCATCAGTGGCATCAGCTTCTGTATCCGCGGCAGGACACGGATTCGGAGGAAACTCTGCCGTACCGGTTCGTAGCTGTTGTTGTTTTTTTTAATCGTCACAACGTATATTTCAATATAACATTTAAATATTAAATATTCAATGTAACATTTTTCGCCACGATTTCGTTAGACATTTCTTATAATATTCCAGTTTATTGTATATAATTGGTTATCATGCAAATTAAAAGAAATCAATGATATGTTATGATCGCAGATTATTATACAAAAAGTTTACTGATTTATTTCGAAACTTTTTTGTATTGCTAATTGAGCATTTGTATTTATATTGCAGACACTTCATGGTCTGCAGACCGGAAGTCGGCAGAGACGAGCTTCATCCCGAAGAAGGCCAAGTGCCGATGATCACGTCGCTCGCGTGGAAAGATTTGTTGAACGAACGCGGTCAAGTCGAGGATGATCTGACTCTTCGGAAGGGAGTCTTTTTCGGTGGCCTGGAGCCGGCGTTGAGAAAGATAGTTTGGCCTTTTTTGCTTCACTGCTACTCGTACCAGAGCACGTACGACGATCGGGAGCAAATCGACGCGATAAGACGACAGGAGTACGACGAGATCGAGAGGCGACGATGCAGCATGAGCTCCGAGCAAGCGGAACGCTTTTGGCGAAACGTCGTTTGCATCGTGGAGAAAGACGTGGTTCGCACGGATCGCGGGAATCCTTACTACGCCGGAGAGGATAATCCGAACATCGAAATTATGAAGTAAAACTGCCTGAAATATTCGTATCTATTTTTTACGAAAAAAAAAAAAAAAAAAAACATGTTATCCATCAAAATATTGATTAAAGAGCACCGATTTAAGCCTCGTAAAAATGCACAACCAGAAAGACAAATCATTAAAAACATATATTTTTATTCATCAAACGATTGCTTAAAGAGCACCGACTTAAGCCTCGTAAAAATGCACATCCAGGAAGGCAAATCGTAAAAAAATGTCTAATTTCCTTTAATAACCGTTTTTAGACGAATCGATCACCGTAATTAAAATGTAATTTTCATTCCGTCCTAAGGAACATACTGCTCAATTATGCGGTATACAACTGCCGTCTCGGGTACACCCAGGGCATGTCCGACCTCCTCGCTCCGCTCCTGGCTGAACTGAATTCGGAGATCGATGCATTCTGGTGTTTCGCCGGACTTATGCAAAGATCGGTAGCCGTGTGCACGCCAACCGACACCGATATGGACAGAAACCTTTGCTACCTCAGGGAATTGATAAGAGTCATGGTGCCGGACTTTTACGAGCATCTCGAGAAGCATACCGACGCGCTTGAACTACTTTTTTGCCATCGGTGGATACTCCTGTGAGTACAGTATCGTAAAAATGACTGGTTTCAGTCAATTTTCCGCTTTCGAGATTCCAGATTAAAAAATAAACCGTTGGAAAAATCAATGTTAAGGTAGTCATCCCGGTACAGTCCCGTCAAATGTAAATTTTGGGGAAAATCTAAACGCTTCTCGATAAAATAATAATGTGAAAAAATCAAGCATGTGGAAGGTGCTGAGAAGATTGATTTTGCATTATAATAATTCCAAAATGTTATTAACAAATTAATGAAAATATGTAATGTTCAACAATTTACCTGGCAACCCTACTTTTTTTGTGATGAAAATTATTCATTAATTTTTCTGAATATATATGCATTTTTTCAGAATTTTGTCTATTTTTTTTTAATTGCGTTTTTTTAGCAAAATGAGTGGCGAAAACCGCAATTAAAGAAAATTGGAATACCTTAAGGGAAAAAGAAAAAAAATGAATTTACACTACATTTCTGTTTTTTTTTTACTTTCAGGTGCCTGAAAAGAGAATTTCCAACGGAAGTCGCGCTGGTCATGTGGGAAGCTTGCTGGGTCAATTATCTCACGGATTACTTTCATCTGTTTCTCTGTCTGGCGATCATGTGCGTTTACGCCGACGACGTGATAGCTCAGGACTTGAGAACCGACGAAATGCTGTTGCACTTCAGTTCGCTGGCGATGTACATGGATGGCAACGTGATAATTCGTAAGGCTCGCGGTTTGCTGTATCACTTTCGTCTGTTGGATCGATTGCCCTGCACTCTGGCCGGACTCTGTCGTCAATGCGGCCCGGGAATGTGGGACAGCAGTCACGATCCTGTCATCGAGTGCATCGGTCACGACGACTCGCCGTGTCCGTACACCGAGAATTACGAATCCTCCAAGTACTGAGGAGCCGTGAAATATCGCAAAAAAAGGATCAAATATACACGTGGACTCGAAAAAAAAAAAAAAAAAAAAATTAAACTCAACAAGCGGCGATGGTTAATTACAAATAAGAAAACGAAATATTGTCATAACGATCGCTGCTTCACAGTCATACAAACGAATATCAACGAAGCCACGAAAAAACATATCGAGCTAGCCGATTTTATACCTCGCTAGTGCATAAACTCAGCAGGAAACGAAAGGGGCGAAAAAAAGCAGGACACACACACATTACACACAAAAAGCCACTGTAGTTAATAAAAATGAAAGTCGATCGATCCGCGATTTAGAAAAAGATAAGACTGAAGCTCGGAGCTGAGCAACCAAAGAACACTCAAGACACAATTCGACTAAGATCACGCGTCGAAGTTTTTAATGTATATTCGGATCATCGTTGGGGGGGATAAAAGACGGAAATGAAGCCGCGCCGATTATTATCAAAGAGCGCGAAAAATCGTCGATCGCGGGACGATTATTCGCGCGAGAAAAAAAAACAAAAGTGCCAATACCGATGCCGCACCGAATCCCCCGGCGATTATTCAAGACCTATCGAAGTAAAAGAAAATAATAATAATGACGATAATATATAATATAGTAGGATTAAAGTGATTGGAGTGAAATCAAACTTGTCTGGGAATCAATATCGCGAAGAAGAAAAGGTGGAGGAAAGAAGCGAACAATTAATCATTCAATTATTTCGAATAGCTTTGTCAATTAACGGCACGCACGCTCGCTCTTTGAATGAAACGAACCATTAAGGACGTATCACACATACGTGACCAATCGACAGTTTCATTAATTTAGAATTCGTTGTACGTTGTTTAGAGTACGTTGAAGATAGTAGCGAACATTGATTTTCGACAAATTTCCATTTAACAACGCCAACCAAAATGTTGACAAACTTCGTGTGGAAAACGTATGTGCAATACATCTTTAAAAATAAACTGTGCAACAAAAAGATAGTCGCGAAGTCGCGGACGATATACACAGATGAAATCGATTGATTTTCTAATATTTGCACGTGCCTGCCAACAAACACTTCACACACACACACACACACGGAGCACTCTGTTATCGATTATAAACTCTCGCCGAAACTTTGTCATTCTAACAGTCATCGCAGTTTACTAATAATAATTACTATAGTTAATTGAATTGAAGTAACAAACTTAGTGATTACTCGCTTCTCATTCGCGCGATGATTGATGCAAGTTTGTTCGTCGATGTTGCATGTGATTTGTTCACGTCGTTTGTATTGTATTTGCGGATCTACGGTCTAAGTTGCGAGTCCTCGGAAATATCAAAAAAATTACGACGATAATAACGTTGATTTGTGCAAGCTCGGCGTTTGCAGCGTGTCAAGTGTCATTTAATTTGCCGCAGAGCGAGAGCTCCGATGTGATAACAAAAGAAAAAAAAAAAGCAAACGACAAACTACGGACCGCCGCGCTTTTACTGTGCTACCTTGAGTTGTTGAAAACTTGGAGAGAAATTCTATTCGTGTTAAGATCTGTCACGCTCGAGTCTATCAATCTACGAATATAAGATTATATAAGAGTATAAAAAATAACAAAAACACATACATATATATATATAAATATATATACATATGTATATAATATATACATATATTACGAATAAGGAATTAAAGAACAAAGTATATGATCAATCAATCCGCTTTATTCAATACACTATTTTTCCTTTAAAAAATATACAGATCTTCTGTTTTTATAGCGTACTTATAGTATATACACATATTCGACTTGTTTTGTACGTTTTATACATCACACACACAACTAAAAATTAGCGTTACTCATGAATTTTCGTTTTTCTCCCTTTCCTCGCGCATCCGCGCTATTGACTAACGATTACGTGAAAAATCAGAGGGCTCTGAAGACTGGATACGCTGGGTATGATTAAACTGGAGTTTCAACAGCTTCGCCATTCAACGGGGACGAGAACTATCGACTATGATAAAGGTGGGATTGGTTATTACACTTAGTACACGAGATAGAAAAAAACGGGATTATGTTTTGGCTTACAAGAGCCTTGATCCTGATGCGGAAAAAGGTATTGTCGTAATAGTCAACCAGAGATGTCAAGCGTTCGTTACTTTTAAATACACATTTTTTCCTCATTATCCTATAATTAGTTTATTATTAAATGTTTAGTGAACGTGGCCTACACGTTATATAACTCAATGTTTCAACTTTATGAAAAATCCTTAAGACACATTTTTGTCAATAAATTTCACGAAAAAAGATAATAAAAAATAAATGTAACGAAGAAAAGTAACGATTGCTACTTTCGTCCTTACTCGTTTCTCGTTACATTTGATTTTTACGATTTTTCGTATGAAATTTATCGCCTGAAATGTGTTTTAAGGATTTTACATTGAGTTAAAATCTTGAGTTATATAACGTGTAGGCCACGTTTACCAAACGTTTAATAATAAACAAATTATAGGATAAATAAAAATAAGTATGTATTTAGAAGTAACGAACGCTTGACATCTCTGTAATCAACGCATTTTCCCCGCATTGAAAGGTATACGCGTTGCGATTTAATCGGAATATCGAGCCGACCGGCACCTTTGAGTTAGAAACGAATGGCATTCCTAGGGCGCGAGGCTGAATAATTATGTAAGTACAATACATATATTGTCGATCACGAGATTTTTCATCCTGCTGCAAAGGAACTAGTCTTAGGAAATTAGAAGTGTCGTTGGCTCGTGGGACGATCGCCACGCTCGCAATCCTCGATATACACCGCGATTAATTTCAATCTTCAGTCTTCTGTCGCGCGTTGAAGCGGAATTATTACCGTATATAAAATGGTACACGTGAATCACAATTAAATACTGACGTTCGCGCTTAAATTTACGAAATATGTCTCGACGAAATTCACCGTCACGAGAATCATGCAGGCTATCGCCCAGACGACGACGAAGACTAGCCAACAGTTGCCGGAAAATGGACTCGCAAATTTGTTCTTCACGCCGAGGCCGATCACGCGATCGGTCTTTTTTCGCGCGTAGTAAACGAGACAAGTCGGAATGATGTATTGAATTCCCGCGCCAGCGTACGAGCCAGTTACGCCGATCAGGATCGACAGATCTTTCGTGGCCATCGCGATCGCGAACGGCGGAACGACGGCCAACACGGGAAACAAGAGTTTGCGGAGAAAAAAGTTGTAAGTCTTCTCCTTGTCGAGGAACAACGCTTGCAAGTTGTTGCGCAGCGTTATGGCGATTATCGGGAAACTCGTGGACAGCGTGAACACCGGAAAGAGCGCCAAGAAGTATTCGATTATTGTCAGAAAGAAGTTGGCGTTTTTGGAACAATCGCCGGAGCCGCGGGGACCGAAGTCGAGAGTGTAGAGATCGTCGAGATGCTTGAACGCGAAAGTTCCCGTCAGAGCGAGAAGAAGGTAGAAAACGGCTATCAGAACGTAATCGAAGGAGAGCGCGCGGTTGAGCGTCGATTTGTTGGCGATCGGAGCTACCAGAGCCGGCAGTGAGTGATGACACATGAACGAGTAGACGCACGCGCCGAACAACGCCGGTATACCTGAGAAACAGAAGATTACAAGTTTTTTTTTTTAAGATTACAAAATATTTTGTTCAAAATCGATTAAAAAAGGTTAATAACCAGTGTTTTCGGGGGTAGAATATGCGACTTGAGAATGATGGTATAGGTTAAAAGTCGATATTTTGAAAAGAAAAAAAATTGGGGTTGATTTTCGGTCCGGAGCCGAATCTACGATTTCTGACAGAAAAAATATTTTTTTCGTCGCCAGAAAAATATTTTTTTCAAAATCGATTAAAAAAGGTTAATAACCAGTGTTTTCGGGGGTAGAATATGCGACTTGAGAATGATGGTATAGGTTAAAAGTCGATATTTTTAAAAGAAAAAAAATTGGGGTCGATTTTCGGTCCGGAGCCGAATCTACGATTTCTGACAGAAAAAATATTTTTTTCGTCGCCAAAAAAATATTTTTTTCAAAATCGATTAAAAAAGGTTAATAACCAGTGTTTTCGGGGGTAGAATATGCGACTTGAGAATGATGGTATAGGTTAAAAGTCGATATTTTGAAAAGAAAAAAAATTGGGGTCGATTTTCGGTCCGGAGCCGAATCTACGATTTCTGACAGAAAAAATATTTTTTTCGTCGCCAAAAAAATATTTTTTTCAAAATCGATTAAAAAAGGTTAATAACCAGTGTTTTCGGGGGTAGAATATGCGACTTGAGAATGATGGTATAGGTTAAAAGTCGATATTTTGAAAAGAAAAAAAATTGGGGTCGATTTTCGGTCCGGAGCCGTATCTACGATTTCTGACAGAAAAAATATTTTTTTCGTCGCCAAAAAAATATTTTTTTCAAAATCGATTAAAAAAGGTTAATAACCAGTGTTTTCGGGGGTAGAATATGCGACTTGAGAATGATGGTATAGGTTAAAAGTCGATATTTTGAAAAGAACAAATTCTTGAGGTCGATTTTTGCAAGTTTTTTAGGCACGCGCCAGCGCGTGTGATTAGCCTAGTATAACAAATAGCGTATGATTATATCGTGGATTGAAACGAGTGTTCTTACCGATCACGTTGGCAGCGGGCGGCGTTCCCTGGGGACCGTCGACAAGAAGGATCCTCGAGGCATAAACAATCATTATCGTAAATGCGAGCCAGCGCATCGCCGATGTCAGGAGTTGGAGGTACTTCGTCTTTTGAACATTGAAGAAGGTGAATGGACCGAGGGTCATTACAAAAATCGTCTGGAAATAAACAAACTCATGTAAAAAAAAAAGAAAAGAGTGTCGAGAATCACAAAATAAGCGATTGACTCACGAGAAATATTCTGTAAGCGTCTAAACGATTGAACTTCGAGCCTTCCCAGCACGCTTCGCTATCTGGTATCGTATCGTTGCAGGTCAAATTAGCCGATTGATAGGTGCAGGCGACGTCGGCCAGCGATTTCGCAACCGCCGCACCGTATATACTTAAGTCGCCGTACATGTAGGTGGCAAGACAGATGTAGAAAAACGTCGCTCCCTTTTTGTCGAAGAATATCCTCGCCATCTCCCCCATTTCGATTTTGTCGTTTATCACGTAGTAGCGAAAAGACGTGTCGGCTTTCTCCGGGCTGTTTATTACCGGACCCACCAGCGGCGTGTCTTCCGAATCGGAATTTGACGGTCCGGACTCGCCCGACGCTTGTGACATCTGAGAATGATTAAAAATTAATCTTGAGATCGCGAAGGAAGTCCTTTTGAGACAAGCTATTTGAATTTACAACTACAACACTTCAGTGGCTGCAGATTAAGCAATTCTCAACGTAATTGCATAGTTTGTTAGTCGATCTCTGACTACATCGCTGAGAAAGCGCAGTTTCAGCTATGTTGAATTGTGCAAATTCTAATGTTCTTTAATTAAAAAGTTCATGTGTTACAAAACCCATTGTTGGGATTGGATGCTTTGATTTTTTAAATATTGTTCACTGGTTTGGAAGTTATGGAATTACACATGGAAATGAAATTCTAGATCCGACTTACCCTTTTCTTGTGCTGAATCTTGCGCCATGTCAGAATAGCATTTGCAGAGGCCATGGATTCGATTACAAAGGTTACAGTCATAAAACTGAAAGAAAAATAATCCTGATTATTGAGTAAAATAGTGCAAAGCAAAAAAACAAGTATTGCAGTGACAAAAACCTTATAAACGCCAGAATCAAAATAACCGAGAGACCCAGCGCCCATCCTGCTCTGCTGAATGCTGCTGGGAGTGTAAGAGCACCAGTTCCGACGATAAGATTGAAGATATAAATCAGTCCAACCTAGAAAAAGCCACAAATTTAATAACGATTTTTATAGATTATAGCATTTATAATGCTCTGTGTTACAAATTTGAACTCCACCAATGCGACTCTCAATTTAAAATTCTCCTAAAAAATCCTGAAATTTAATAATGAATTTTGTAGATTGTACAATTTATTATGCTCTGTGTTGCAAATTTAAATTCCACTAATGCGACTCTCAATTCAAAATTTGTCTAAAAAATCCTGAAATTTAGTAATGAATTTTGTAGATTATAGAATTTATAATGCTCTGTGTCACAAATTTAAACTCCACTAATGCGACTCTCAATTCAAAATTTCCCTAAAAAATCCTGAAAATTGTCATTTTTTTCGAATGTCAACAACTTTGACACTCTTTCCGACACTCTCAAACAGATTCGAGTTTCACGTATTTTCACTCCAAAAATATTGTAATAATCGTACAAACTTTTCGAGATGAATTTTTAGGTTACAAATTTTTTTAATCCCTCCGACGGAACTGAGAATGTCAAAAATTGTCCCTAAAACGCGGTAAATACTTCCGCTTGTCTTTGTTTACAAGACAAAGGTTTAAGGTTACGTTCGTCGTCAGCAATCGTCGTTCCAGCTGAGGCTCGTTACTCACCGACGTGGAGTACTGATCAGCTGCAATTTGCTCGGGCATCGTGAGAGGTGTCACACTTGACGTTTGGCCTCGATTCTTCGGAAATTCACGCGAGCGAATCCCACGGGGGAGGAATGACACGTGTCATCGATCAGCGAACGCGCGCGATTTACATGTCAAACTATCGGGGCTTTTCTTTATCTGTCGTTCCGTCCGGCGGCCATTGCACAGTAATTTTCCGAAGCGAGGGCTGCGCGACGGTCGTGGCGAATGTCGAAATCTGCTCCTCGGGTCAGGGGATCATGACGATGGAAGGAGTAGACCGGAGATAAAAGGAGCATCGCGTCTCGCCGACGCCGAAGCGCTGCGCGCGCAGCTGCGCGCGATTTTCAAACGCGTCGGCCGCGTCGCGCCTGCTCGTCGCTCCTGCTCGCCTGATAGCGGCGGACAATTTCGACATTTGTTACGCGACTTACTTTGACCATCGACGAGGAAAAGATAATCTCGGACGTTTGCAATTCTCGGCCAACAAAGCGGGAGATTCTCTCGTAGATGGCTGGACGGCGCGATTCCAATCGAGATGGTATTTCGGCTGCGTTATAAATCCTGGGGCTCTGTAGACGGCCGACTCATCCGCGGGAACGGTTATTCAAACCCCCGTTCGCCGTGCCTGGTTGCAGAATTTGTTACTCCGTTCGTGCGATAATACCTCAGGCCGAAGTGCTCCGAAGATAAACGAGGCCTTCACGGTTCAGCGGATAACGCGGCCGACGATTAAAATACCTCGGTAACGAGAGAGAGCGGGAGTACGCGAAAAATACGCATCGCAATTGATAAATGACCACCGTACGCGATGCCAAACGAGACCGCGAGAATAAAGACTTTGATATGGATGTAGAGACTTGCGCGATCGGACGTTTTTTTTTTTGTTTCGTTCGTTGAAAATAATTTTTATTATTGAATTGAAAATATAAACCTAATTCTTAGAATAATTATTCGTAGGTGGATACCACAAATCTTAGGTTACAATATTCAATGACATTGAACGGTACAAAAGCTACGGAATTCGTTCTGTTTCATTCTTTCTTTTCGTTTCTCTTTTTCTTTTTTGCCTGTAATTTGCGGGTAAGAAATGCGCGAAAGAATCGATGCCAGCTACGAAGAGAACCGTTTCCGATGACGCACTGTGCTCATTCGCTCCACGTCCGGAGAAAACGGAGACAACGCGCGCTACGTCGAAGCTCGGAGTTATTTTTTTTTTTTTTTTCAGCACTTCGACGGATGGTGAATTCGAGGGCGCAGGTGTCGGGATGTTGTCCGGCGTACTCAGAGGCTCGCACACGCGCATTAACTCTAAAGACACTAAAACTAGTCGCGACAGATAGTAACGTCGACGCATGATCGTTGTATAGTTGACGTTGTTTCGGTTTTTGTTGGTTGTTTTTTTTTGTTTTTTTTTTCAAAGATTTTTATTTATTAATCCCATAAGTCTAAAGTAGTCTTTAAAGTTGTGTACGTGAGAATGGTCTTGCACAATACAATGGGAATAAATTATAATACTTTGGCTACGCTTGCGGGGTCGAAACCGTGTCTTCAATGCATGTTCACATATCCTTATCATTGATTCGTGTCAATATCTTCCATCCCACGTTTCTCCAGCATCTTTCCTTAATAATTCATTTGAGCGAGCGCTTATTAAATCGTGGGTTTGATATTACTCGAGATGCCGATCATTGCTCACTTCGGTCAAAAATACCCCATTGCGTGTGTGTTGTATACGAGAATCAGAGAGAAGGGGGTACCTTTCCCGTTGTCGCTTCCTCTTCCGAGCCTCCGTTCGTCTTTTTGCCGTTTTTTTTTTGTTTCTTTTTCGTTTTTTGTTACACAGAGTAGTATATAAGTATACCTGCTTTTCTCCTTAGCTTATTTATCCTTCGACGTTTCGGTAACGGTGTATATAAAATAGGAGGAAAAAGAAAAACGCATCATATCGACAAGTCAGAGGCCTATTTACGCCCGGAATGTACGCATCGTGGACCCCGCGATCGAAGAGGCTCGTGCGTCGCGCTCGGAGTTCCCGCGCAACTCGGTCGAACGTGGAAAATAGTCGCGGCCGAGTGCGAACTCTCGAATGGGTTTTTAATGATAGCGGAATGCAGTTGCTCTTGTTTTCTTTCTTTTTTTTTTTTTTTAATCAGCCCGCGCACGTTGGGACACGAGACCGGATCGACCTCCCGTAAGTGTTAATTACACGGAGGTAGTTCCGGTGGGACCCTCGCCGCCGTCCTAGCTCAACTTTTTTCACGAAAAAACGGTCTCGAACGCGGCATCTCAAAGGACAGCGAGTGTCGCGAGAGATTCGCGAACGTGAGAGAGATATTCAAACGAGGGACTAAGTCGGGGCAGGACAGGGACCGATGACGAAAAAGAAGAAAAAGAAAAAACGTGTGTGAAGTATCATGACTGATATTTCCCGTGTCGCGTTGAATTCTCGTCCGGAGGTGTGACGAGGGCGGGAATAGAAATTAGATAAAATACATTCATAGAAATAGGTAGCTCACAACGTGAACTGGCATTGTTACTCCAATGTAGTATAATACAAACTGGCTCTCGAGCTTAGCGAGTACAAATCGAAGATAATCGTTCTTATTTCTCGTTTTTTTTCCCTTTTTTTTCTTTTCATTTTATCTTGTAAAGTGTTCTTGTCTTTCAATGTTTTCGCCATTTCTTTTTTTGGAATAATAAAGTATAATAATAATAATAATAATATTATAATGAAAGAACCCGCGTGTTGCTCGGTGGCAGGACGAGAGAATAGAGTTAGAAGTCGTTCGGCTCGTCGCGCGTTCTGTGAATGTGACATCGATGAGTGGAATGATAGACAATGCGCGTGGCGAGGTAAGTCCCGGTTTACATTTATTACTCGTGTTTTGTTGTTTTCTCGGCTCTCCGCGATACAAAGCGCGCGCGCGCGTCTCGAGTTCCGCCGCTGCGAGAAAAAAAAAAACGCCGCGCCCGACGCAATTCCGATGCGGCTGGAACGCGCGGAAGTTGCTGTTGTGTCCGCCTGTAAAAAAGGATTGCAGCGCGTGCGCCGTGCGTGTATCACAGAGAGACCGCCGGGCCGGTCCGTAGTTGTTGGATGAATGAACAAAAAAAAAACAATAAAGACAAAATCGGGCGGTTGGCGCTCGCAGGGTAATAATTAAATCACGAAGACGGTGTACACGAAAAGTAATAGGATCGACGGGTGTGTGTGTGATGCGTGTTCTTGTATGTCCTGTTTGTTATTTTTTCTTCGCTGTTGCTGTTGTTTTTCGCATCTCCGGCCCGCGCTCGTCGCGTCTCCCTCTCTCAGTTCGTTATCGAGTTGTAGATCGATATCAGCGATCTCGCGATCAGCCCGGAGACGATTATTACGATGTAGGAATACGCGAGTGGTGTGTGTATGTAATGTGTGTGTGTAAAATGTGTGTGTGTGTGTGTCGAGAGTGTGAGAAAGAGAGTGAGAGAGAGAGAGAGCTTAGAAGCACTTCCTGTGGACGATGGAGGGTCCGGACTCGTCGTACTCCTGCTTGGAGATCCACATCTGTTGGAAGGTGGAGAGGGAAGCGAGGATCGAGCCTCCGATCCATACGGAGTACTTCCTCTCGGGTGGCGCGATGATCTTAATCTTCATGGTCGAGGGCGCGAGGGCGGTGATTTCCTTCTGCATCCTGTCGGCGATACCCGGGTACATGGTGGTGCCGCCGGAGAGAACGGTGTTGGCGTAGAGATCCTTCCTGATGTCGACGTCGCACTTCATGATCGAGTTGTAAGTCGTCTCGTGGATGCCGCAGGCCTCCATACCCAGGAACGAGGGCTGGAAGAGCGCCTCGGGGCAACGGAATCGCTCGTTGCCGATGGTGATTACCTGACCGTCGGGCAGCTCGTAGCTCTTCTCGAGGCTCGAGGACGAGGCCGCGGTGGCCATCTCCTGCTCGAAGTCCAGGGCGACGTAGCAGAGCTTCTCCTTGATGTCGCGAACGATTTCACGCTCGGCGGTGGTCGTGAACGAGTATCCTCGCTCGGTGAGGATCTTCATGAGGTAATCGGTGAGATCGCGACCGGCCAAGTCGAGACGGAGGATCGCGTGGGGAAGCGCGTATCCCTCGTAGATGGGAACGGTGTGGGAGACGCCGTCGCCGGAGTCGAGAACGATACCGGTGGTACGACCGGAGGCGTAGAGCGAGAGGACCGCCTGGATCGCGACGTACATCGCCGGGGTGTTGAACGTCTCGAACATGATTTGGGTCATCTTCTCGCGATTCGCCTTGGGATTGAGGGGCGCCTCGGTCAGGAGGACCGGGTGCTCCTCCGGGGCGACACGGAGCTCGTTGTAGAAGGTGTGATGCCAGATCTTCTCCATGTCGTCCCAGTTGGTGACGATACCGTGCTCGATCGGGTACTTCAGGGTGAGGATACCGCGCTTGGACTGCGCCTCGTCGCCCACGTAGCTGTCCTTCTGGCCCATGCCGACCATGACGCCCTGGTGACGGGGCCGGCCGACGATCGAGGGGAAGACCGCGCGGGGCGCGTCGTCGCCCGCGAAACCGGCCTTGCACATACCGGATCCATTGTCAACGACGAGTGCGGCAACTTCTTCGTCACACATGTTTGGTCTGTGGTGAGTTTATTCTGGAATTAGAGAGAAGATTTGGAGATTAGGTTTCAGTTTCTTTTTTTTTTTTTTTTGGGAATTTCGGTAATGTTTTTTGATTAAGTTTTTGGGGGTTGACGCTGCGCGAAATATTTGAGGCGCGGGTACGAGAGAGATGGATCGAACTTTTTGAAAGACGATGTGAAGATTTCGGGAAAAGCTAAATTCCGAAGTCCAATAATCGAAAGTAGTAATTCTGACGCCTGACTTTTTGTCGATAAACCAAAGCTTTTCGATACTTAATTTTTTCACGTAATTGATCTGTGGGATAAAAGCCGAGAACAGCTCAAAGTAGCGCAATATAGTGAGTCTAAAAAAATGCATAAAAACGTAACGACTTTTACGTAACGATTCCGTATCCATTCACAATTCTCGTATTTAACCCGATATATCAACCATGGCGAGGTAATTCGGTATAAAAAATCGAGTCCCATGTCTCTCGCACCCGCGTTTTAAATTCGCCTTAAAACGATTTATTTAACCGGTGCGCCACGTGACGCCGCAGCTATTCAAGATGGCCGCTGTGCCAGCGACGCCACGCGATGTTCCCGATATTCGTCTCTCGGTGTCTCTCGAGAAAAAAATCCAAGTACCAAGACGATCGAATTTTTTTTTTTAAGAAAACGAAAATTTCGAAATTATCTCCCGACGTTCGTGAGGCGATTGTTGCGAAGAAAAAGGACGAGCGCGATTAATCGGCAACGGTCGTCTCGACGCGGGGACCGCACCCTGCCCCGCCCAGCCCCGGCGCGTTCAACGGTCGATAGTCTCCGACCCCTTCCCCGCCCCCGCTCTGCGCCGATTTATACATATACATACATATATATATATATATATATATATATATATATATATATATATATATTTCACGAATAATGTAACACCGGAGAAAGGCGACGCTGCGGGGACCACCGACGGCGAATTTCGTTCGCGCGACTCCGACGAATTTTCCACAAGAACAATTTATACATCCAGCAAAGCCCCCGAAGCTCCCTCGTGACCAAATACACCGCACAAGTGGGTGTGCCGAGTACGTCACAGTAAAACACTCCGAATAAGGCGCACAATTCGTTTGAAGAAAAAATATATCAAGAAATTCCTCTCTCTCTACAGGATCCTCTAAATCGCGCTCGGCTCGACACCCACTACCAGAAACTATTCACGATTCGAATATCCCGCGGGTTGAACGAGTCGCGGTGATCGAGTACTTTTTTTTTTTTTTTTTATTTGCGAGTAACTCTCGCCCACGCACTGGCGATCGCCGGTTTCACACACATACTCAGAGGTACGAGAAATGAATGCTAAACTTCGCGAACACTTTTTTTTTTCTTTTTCGTTCTCTCTCTCGTTTCGTTCCAAACTCAAATAATCCTTCATCAGCCTTCGAGGCTGTACGAGATACAGCTTCGTTCTCGTATCGTTCTCGATCCTTTACAACTAGCTACTTGGCGACGAGCACCGAATTCGTGAAACTTACGTTTTTCGTTAAATTCGAGTAAAAAATATGTACAAGTTAGGACGTAACACTACAGACTGCCGCACCGTACTAGCTTTGGTTAGCACCAAACACAGAGTGTAGCTTCGGAGACCGGTGACCAGTGTATTATACGACGCCGGTGGCGGCGGTTGGGGTCTCTCCCACCACTCGCCGGCGTCGGCCAATAAGGGCAGGACACCCTCGACCAATCCCGGCGTTCTTTACCATATATGGTAGCGCACTGTCACGGAGGGGAAGACCCCACCACGCTCCCCGCTGCCCCCCGCCGACGCGGATCCCGGGAGCCCCCCTCCCCCCTCCTTGCCCCCCTCACGCTGCGCGCGACGCTCGTCTGTCAGATAGCACAACCGAGTGCATCGCGGCCAAATTGACCGACGCCCCTCGCCCCACGCCGCACGCGTCGCCGCCGCGTGTTCGAAAACGCCGGCTGCCAATATCAATGAAATGCGAATTTTTACGATTTTTTTTTTTTTTTTCCTCGGAATTTCCCGAATTTTGAGGAAAACATTATTTTCGGCACTCGGCGACTGTGAGGCGGAATGGAAGGAAATTCGGTGGGACTTCCGGTTTTGTGTCGCTGGCCTTGAGTGATCGATAAAATGCGAGTGCGACTCGTTGCATCGATGACAATGCGAGCGAATTGTTATGTCGTGTAAACTGTTGGAAATGTGAAATCTTCCGAGAAGCGAGACCGCGAGAGATCTCGCACACGTCATCGTATGACACAAGTCACGTGGAGCTCATATACGTTGAAGGATCGCGCGACCTTCCGACGTATCTCGCATGCGACTCGTGGAGAATTGATACGTCATTGCCGAAAGATATGGGTTGGGAATGCGTGCTGTGGTGTGATTCATTTAATTTTTAAGCATTCGTGATAGAGCATGGGAATTGAAATTAACTACGTTTTCTGTAACGAATCACTTGTTAGAAAATACAGAGTCAAAAATCGGCTTCCTTCTTCAACAGTGATTGACAATAAATTTGCCGGCACTTTCATAAAAAAAATGCTCTATCGATCAATTTGGGTTAAGTGAAATAAATTCCAATTTGCGTTTATTTTATTCAGTCCCCCTCAACGCAGTCCCCACAGCCGGTTTTCCGTCCGAAGAAGCGCCCGCAATAATATTACATATTTATATCTCGGCACGCGAAATAATATTACATATTTACGTATCGTCGCTCGCAATAACATCATACAAATATATATACATATATTTACAATTAACAGAACGGCAATCTTGTTATTTCTCTCCAACGAAATTATGCCCTGAGTTTTGAAAAATTGGCGAGACATCCTAGCGGCAGGAAATAGGCGTTTCTCCCCGCGCGGCCGCGGGGAATTCACGAGTTTCAGGTATACGAGGAGCCTAACGGGAACAACGACCTTTCGAGAAACGCTTGCTTACTTAGGCGTCGGAAATCCCGCGTGTCCCTCGCGACCCGGGCGAGTTTGGCAGAGATTCAAAAATGCGATTAGAGGCACCCGGAAAATCCTCGAGGCTACGGGGGGCGTCTCTCTCTCTCTCAATGAACTAATTCCGTGTCAAGTTCAAGCGCGCGGCGCGTCGTCTCTACGCCGGTTTTTCGTGAAATTTATAAATGGCTCGGGGTACTACGAACGGTAGGTTAGTGTTGAGGGTTACGCGGTGTGTGGACGGCGAGAGAGCCGCGCGGCGCTGGTGCGACGAAGACACCGAGAAACTCTAATTATAGTCTGCCACGTCTTCGACCACCTTGCATCGGCCGCCGCCGACTCGTTGCCACTACTGACCACCTGCTGACCTTCGCGACAACCTGACGGAGTGTCGGAAGCTCCTCTGTTTTCGCTTTTACGCGAATCGCGCGAGCTGAAATGCCGGAATATCGCGACTCGGGCTTCGCAGGAGACGCGATGCCACCGAAACGAGCGATATACGTGCGGAGCAACGCCCTTCCATCATGGCGCGCCGAAGAGTCGGCCGAATCGCACTCAAAACGCGGAAATGCCGCGTCACAAATTCGTCGTTCCTCTCGTTGCAAAAAAAAAAAAAAAAAAAATCCGAAAATGCTGACCCCCCGAGTGCCGGCATCGCCGCACGTTTTCCGCAGGGACAAAGCCGGCTTTTTCAGATGCGCACGCAAACACCGGAAACTCCGCGAGCCCGGAGACGAAGGGCGAATTTCGAAAATACGGGAAAACGAGATTTGCAATTAAACAAGCGTTGAGACGCGATGTGCGAAAAGATGCGTCGACTGTAATATCTCAAGGGTAAACGACAAAGCCACGAGGGGAACAGAGCAACGCCCTGCCATCATGGCTGCCATAGCCGGCGTTCAGGTTAGCCCGGCACTTTTTTCCCCGTCATATTCGCGACGCTTCCCGAAATCGCGAAGGCTACGATCTATTTTACTATCGTTCGGTTCGTACGCGCGATTCCCGTCGGTTCCTCGAAGGGGGGCGAATATACCTCGTCAGTCCCGAACTACCGACCCGAGACGGCCGCGTTACGACATGTCTTACAGATAAAAAAAAAAAGAATTGTTATTATCTGACTCACCTCTTCACGGAAACGAGTAACACGAGTTCGGCTCAACGACCGTAGACAGCGAGTGATGCACGAGTTTTGTTAATAGGTGAAATTCGTGGATTGCGTATAGCGCGCGAACTCTCGATGCGTCAACGCTGCGTGAGGATCGACGACGGAACGTTGCCGAGGGAGACTCTCTCGTCAAGTCGAGATGGGACGCGAGTTGCGAGCACTGTGAGCGAAATCGCAGGCCGGCACCGTGACCAGTGGACTTTCCCGTGGGTATGGTAGGAAGTCTCGTGACCCGTCGAACTCGACGCCTCGGCAAAATATCAATTTGGCCCGACAATTTCGCGGACAAACCCGCCAAACGGACGACAATCGGCGTCCGATTGATCGGCGATGACGTTTCGCGGATTTGCGAGGCTTAAAAATGTTTATTAATCGCGAATATTGTCGTCGTTGTGCGGCTGACACCCCTCCGGGGATCGCGGAATGGAATCGTCCGGGCCGGTCTCTCTCTCCCCCCACCGCCGGCCGCCACGTCTCTTGCCATATATGGGCATAAAACGAAAGCCGAGCTGCGATTGGTCGGCCGGCCGGCTGCCGGCTAGATTCTCCAAATGCCGCTTCAAACTGCACGATACGAGGGCGCGAGAGAGCGAGACGAGGGTATCGCGGGAAAGCGAGGCGACGGAGGGAGCGAGAGGGAATGAGACGAGCTGCCGCCGCCGCCGCCGCCGCCGCCGCTCGCTCCTGGAAGCGCACACAGCGTCGTCGTTGCGAGGGGGAGCCCTGACTAACCGTCGGAGCCGGTTCGTGCGTGTGTTGGTCGCGGCGTTCGTGTGCACGTGCACGCGGACCCGGTTTACTTACACCGCTCTCGGGACATTGAGCGAGCCGTGCGACCAGCAAACCGGCGGCCCGACGGTACGGTACACTGTGTACAGTGCGAGTCGAAGCGATACGGCGGATGAGATGCCCGGCACTCTTTGCACAACACTCCTACCACCGCCAATCGTCATTCCCACAGCATCCCAATTACCCATAAGTCATTTACATTTGAGCTTTGTGAAACGCGTAATGAAACGAAAATGCGGGAGGAGGGGGGGGGGGAGGGGGAGATATGAGATGGAACGGCGTTTTTCTGGGTACGCTTTTTTGGGTACCATATAAATAATCGTAGGGAAATTTTATTGGAAAAATCGTCATTCCCACAGCATCCCAATTACCCATAAGTCATTTACATTTGTGCTTTGTGAAACGCATAATGAAACGAGAATGCGGGAGGGGTGGGTGGGAGGGGGAGATATGAGATGGAACGGCGTTTTTCAGGCGGCCACGACGCTTCGCGCCGGGCAAATTGACGTCCGCGATTGTTTATGCCGAGTTTCAGGCATTGATTGTCCGCGGTGGAGGGCGATTTGCGTGCTTGGAATATATAGCAGTCGACTGACCCAAAGAGTCTGGGGAGCGTCGGTTGGCAGAAATGTATTTTCGATTGATGAGTAAGAATAGATTCTGCGGGGCCGTTGATTGTAAAATTCGTACGCTTTTTTGGGTAGCATATAAATATTCGTAGGGAAATCTTATTGAAAAAAATCGCAAATTCGGCGAGGATCGTTAAACGCTTATTTTTTTGTAATTTTGTATATTTTTCGAATTCAGTCTACAGCTTAAACGGTGACGTATTAGAGTGATAAAAAATATCTGTAGTAAATCCTTTCGTAAACCATGACAAGAGAGATAAGCAGCAGAAATCTCTCACGGAGGATGCACGGCGAGTACTACATACAACCGTACTACGCGGTTAAAGTAACATGCCTAGAAAGTAGAAAGCCGGCGTGCGCGACTTTGTCGTCACGCGATTCAGCTTCGAAGCTCGCCGCCGCCTCGACGCTCGAAAAATCCAAGCGCGTTTGGCTCCGAGAATAACGAGTGATAGGGGATATCACAAATCGCGGTAAACCGCCGTGCGGAGTGCCGACGTGAATCACATGGTTGGCTCGCGCGCCACGTGCGTTTCGCGCGGATCTCCGAGAAACTCGTCGCGAGATTTTCGATCGCAAACGTCACGAAGTGAGTGCGGCGCGCGGTGAAGTTTTCACATGGTGGCCGTTTTTTTCTCTGAAAAAAATTCCCTGACTTTTTCCTGATTTTTCACTGACCACAGTTCTAACGATTCCTATTAAAAAAATTAATGATGTCAAAAAATTAATGATGATAATGTATTGAAAATCGGTGCTCATCTTCGATAAATTATGTATTTTGCCGATAAACGCTGAATCGCATTGAACACTATTATAATAATTCATGTTATATTATATTTATTATAATAATATAAAATATTTTTAAAACTTTCAATTTAATTATGGGAGGTTCAGCGCCAGTTCACTTCTCCCTGACCAATTAAAAATGTCCCTGACTTTTCCCTGATTCCCTGACCAATTTTTCTGTTCCCTGACTTTTCCCGGTTTTCCCTAACCGCGGCCACCACGTTTCAGCGTCACGAATTTCGCGTTCTCGGGTGGCTTCGAGGCGGCCGAAGCGGCGTGGAATCGGTGGCGCTGCTGACTCGACCCATTGGCGTATCTCGGAAAGCGAACTACAAAGTATACGCAAAGTATACGATACAAAGTATACGCAATACAAAGTATACGCAAAGAGTATAGTGCGGACGAGGATATACGGCCAGGTAGATGGAGCGCGGCTCGCTCGCGGCCGCTGCAACGATCGAGCCGCCGAAATCGTTCTCGGAATTTCGTCTACTCTCCCCGCGGACGGGGAGAAAGAGATTCGGCCGAGGAGAAAGAGTTTCTCGGGTCCTCCTTGGACGACGTCGAGGCACCGGCGGCGACGGCCGGGCCGACCGCCGCTACGGGCACCCGGAGTGCGGGTCTCGGGGGCTCGAGAAGACACTCGAAGGCTTTTCAAGAGGATATACCTAAAGCACTTTTATGACGCGGCCGTCACTGCGGTCTCTCCGCACCGGCGAAGAGTGCGCCGAAGTAACGTCGCGCGGCGTAAGCGAGAGAAAGGCCTTGGGTGCAGTACTGCTTCAAAGGGTCGAGGCCACCTCCCAGCTATTACTATATACGTTGCCATTATATACATCGCGAACCCGGGACCGAAGGGGCAATAAAGTGAATAATAAATAACAGTATCGCTTAAATTTTGCGTCCTCGACCCTCGCGACGACCCGACTCGTTCTCAATTTTTCGCACTTTTACGTATATATAATGAGGATAAAATTTCGTAGATTACGTTACGAGGGAGGAAAGTGCAACTTTTCACCGAGTGTGAAGTTTGAGAAATTCAGACGAGGTGAAAAGTTGCACTCCTCCCGTGTAGCGTATTATACTTTTGTCTCGATTTCGCTAAAAAATAACCACAATTCGTGTGTACAACGAGGACGGAAAATAAGCTTGTTTTTGACAAATGACGACGCGCATGCGTAGTACGGTTTTTATTACTCCCGCGCGGGCAGGAATGTGCCGCACGAAGAAAACGATTTTGCTATGCCAGGAAATCTTTTGTTAAAATAGCGACAATATTGCGTTATCTGCTAACCGAGAAAACAATTTTGTTGTACTAGCAAACAAATTTGATTGTCTATCAAAAAAATATGTTAGTCGATGCAAAAAAAAATTATTAACCTACCAGATAACGCAATGTTGTCACTATTTTAGCAAAACATTTGCCGGCACAGCAAAACCGTTTTCTCCGTGCGATTTCCTCCCTAGGAAGGTAACGAAATCGGACTGCGCATGCGCAAGTCACTTATAAAAAATGAGCGATTTTCCGCCCGCGTTGCGGACACGACATGGAATTATTTTCGCGGAGTCGGAAGAAAACTATAATTCTACCGCCCGATGAGCGTTTGTCAAGGGCTCCTTTGTTATCCACGAATTATCGGGATAGGCGGGGGCCCGTTGTTCGGTTCCGATTGGCAAATCGCTCGGTTCGACGGTCCGGAGAAAGAACGATTGCTCTGTGTGTGGAGTGCTCGCCGTGAGACCGGGTACCCCCGGCCTAAAAATAGATTCAAGGGCGCGGACACTACGACAGTGCGCGGCCGCGGCGGCGGCGGCAGCAGCTATACGTCAGTGGGCTATCCGGCGTTGCTACGTCATGCAGGGCCTAACCGCCACGGATTAGTGCGAGTCGTGTGGCGTCGGTGGTTGTGAGAGGCCCGGTTATGTGTGTATATCGTACGGGGGTGCGAAAACGGTCGTTGTTTCTCCGTCCCGCGCGCTGCGAGTTTTCTTTCTTCTCGCTCGACGCATGCGTATATATATATAAAATACTATATATATATATATATATAGTATACTATATATATATATAGTATTTTCGTGCAGCGCGGCGAGCGAGTCACCGGGCGAGGGTGAAGAGCGAACGACTCTGCGAGAGAGTGCAGCACCGGCGAATCGATTTTTCGCGTGCGCAGTCTGCGGGGGCCCGGCGAATAGAATCTACCACGTGGCGACGGAAACGTCGAAACGTGGACTACGCGGCGGCGGCGGCGGCGGGCAGGGGACAGACAGAGAGGAATATATAGCCTTTAAAGGGCGTTCACTGCTAGGCAAAGCAGCCAGTCTCGCGCGTCCCCAGCGGAAGACTCGATCAATATTACCAGATATCGAGTTGTCTCCGCTGTCTGGCTGCGAATGTGTCTCATTCACGGTTACCAGCCATTTAGTTTTCAGTCACTGATATTCGTTCGCGCATTTTTGTATCGTTTCACGGAAATCTTTTTCTGTAATTGATGTTTAGACATCGATATAATGGAACATCGACGCTTTTTTTTCACATCTTTTGTAATTTTATTATTTTTTTATGTTGTAATTTATACTTTTTTTATTCACATCTTTTTGAATTGTGTTATTTTTTTATGTGATAATTTATACCATCGAATGGAAACAGATTTATGTTCATTCGATGGCTTGTTGTAAATAATTAAGTGCAATACAGTTTTTTTTAATCCAAGCCTCCCTTATACCTTCGAGAGGAATCTGAAATTGCTGAATATATTTGCTCAAAGAAATAAAAAAAATCGAAAATAACTATGGATCAGTATAATTTTTTGAAACAACTAATCGGACCAGACGCGTCATCATTTTTCTTAGAGCGCTCCGGCGTTTCTGTATTGAAGGTTGTCGTCTTTTTTTACATTCACAGGTGGACCGGGTCTATAACTGCTGGATTTAACATAAAACGAAAAAATTCAAAACATATTTCCGAGTTATCTCGACACGCCGAATTTTTAGAGAGGAAGGAATTTTTTGCACGTTGACATTCCATTTAAAAAATTGTCATTAATTCATGAGATAAATGACCAACTTGTTGGACTTCAAAAATTCATGTTGGATAGTTTCACCTCCGATTCCTGACATCGTTCCCCTTTCACACCCGCATCGATACTCATTTTCCGTAAATATTCCGGTAGCCGTTCGCGATTCACAAAAAAAAAAAATCGGATAACATACACGATCGACAGACTTATCGCGAACAACATCAGGAAATTGATTTGGTGACGCATTGCGGTGCGTAACGTCTGCGCGACGAAAATCGATGAGTGACGAGTGTCCGTGCGAAAATTCCGATGGCCCAATCGTGTTTCACTTCGTGGCGTGAGTCATACGATACATCGCGTACGTTCGCCGTGTCCGCCGGTGGTGTCACAATTTTATTATACACGGGAGTGTCGCTATCGATTCTTGGAAGTCGCCCAAAATATGTGCAGACATCACAATATCGCCTTTCGAACTGTCGCATCATCTGCCTCTTCGGTGTTTCTTTTATTTTGCGTTCGGCGAAGTTGAAACAAAACGTATAATCCGTATCGCAACGTGTGTTATCAACACGACTATTGACAAGATCAACCAACGCCTCGTGTATTTATGACGTTGAAGTTTGTATCGTTGCAATGCAACGAAATTAAAAGCAACAAAATATTAATGAACCCAAATGTTTATACCGACTATAAAAGTTATTATAACGACTGAGAGCATGAGAAAAAAAATTACGTTGAAGTTTGCATCGTTGCAATGCAACGAAATAAAAAACAATAAAATATTAATTCCATAAAAATTTTAATAATTCATCCCCATTAGGGGGTGAAATAATATTTTTTTGTCATGCTCTTAGTCGTTATGATAACTTTTTACACGCGGGTATATAATCATTCCGGTTTATTAATATTTTGTTTTCAATTTCGTTGCATTGCAACGATGCAAACTTAAACGTCATGAAAAAAAATGATTTCACCTTCTAATGGTCAAATATCTGAATTTTTGTGGAATTAATATTTTTTTATTTTTAATTTCGTTGTTTTGCATCGATGCAAACTTTCACGTAAAAGAAAAAAATTATTTCACCCCGAAATGGTGAAATATTTAAATTTTTGTGGAATTCATATTTTGTTGATTTTAATTTCGTTGCATTGCAACGATGCAAATTTCAAAGTCATGTGTATTTCGATTTGTGTAACGACGTGAATAACAACAACGATAATAATAATAACAACGAAAGAAATATACGAAATTCATGGTATGGAAATTTTTGCACAGTCTGGCAGAGTCGCGTTTGCGCGAAATTCCTTTTTTCCCCGTAGCATTTATAGTCGTATCTCCGGGATAGTCTGAGAGCTGCTCTTCCCGGACGAAGAGCCGCGAAAGAGTCGATCCCACTCTATTCTTCCTCCTATCTCTCTTCTCTCCCTGCGGTGCGGCCGCCGTCGGTGCGTTGAACTTGCCGGCGCGCGTATTCCGTATTGATTTCAACGGTACCGGCGCGCGAGCAGCAGCAGCAGCAGCAGGAGCAGGAGCAGGAGCAGCTCTGCCAGACGTAGCCAGCCAGCACGTAGTACTCTACCGTGGTATATATAGCACCACGTGCTGTACAGAGACCGGCGATCGGCGCATAGACACGCCCTTGTCGCAGTCGCAATAAGAATAAAAATAATTTCGCGTGAGGTGCCGGGTCTTCGTATTTCTAGCTGTGATGGGACGTAGTTTGGTGATTTGTTTTTTGGTAGTGTAATAATCGGAAAATATTAGAGAAAATTCAGAGAAATCGTGTACGTTTTGGTAACTATAAAGTGAGAATAATCAATTCTTTATCATGCTGTTATTTTGATAGTTTACGGTAATTACGCAATAGATAAAACTTTGGAGCTTTAGAAGCCAATTAATATTTTTAACCTAAGCCGCGTATTACTGGCTGTGATGGGACGTAGTTTGGTGATTTGTTTTTTGGTAGTGTAATAATCGGAAAATATTAGAGAAAATTCAGAGAAATCGTGTACGTTTTGGTAACTATGAAGTGAGAATAATCAATTCTTTATCATGCTGTTATTTTGATAGTTTACGGTAATTACGCAATAGATAAAACTTTGGAGCTTTAGAAGCCAATTAATATTTTTAACCTAAGCCGCGTATTACTGGCTGTGATGGGACGTAGTTTAGTTATTTTTTTTGGTAGTGTAATAATCGGGAAATATGAGAGAACGCTCAGAGAAATTGTGTACGTTCTGGTAACTATAAAGTGAGAACTATAATTTTTTTTCATGCTGTTATTTTGATAGTTTACGGTAATTACTTAATAGATAAAGCTTTGGAGCTTTCGAAGCCAATTCATATTTTTTATCTATGCAGGCACTCAGTTCGCAGGACGAATCGGATCATTCTTCAGCGATTTGTTGATGGTCCATATTCGTCGACTTTGCTTTGGTCCGTATTAGCAACCTTCGAAATGTTTCAGATAATATTTAATATTATTCAGAATAATTCTAAGAATCTTAGAATGGCAGGCCTTTATGGTGTGAATTTCCGGTAAGCTATTCCTGTCACCATAATAAAATTCGTCTCTAGAAGTAGGAGATACAGGCCATAACATTTTAGTGGTCCGTATTCCCCGGAACTATATTACAAAAAATACATACATTTTTCTATAAATAGTATAGAAAAATAGATAATAATTTGTCACCGTTCCTAACAAAAAAGAATGTCTGAATTTTAAACATGAGAATGTAATGAAAAGTTAGGTCGAACTCGAATTTGCATATTTTCCGTCGGGACAAATATCTGGAAAGAATAGAATTCATTGAAGATACTAAGTCCATTCATTTTGAATAATAACCATTTGAATTATTATTCAACTATAAAACATTAAATAGTTTAACATGCTTTTAGGCCAATCTATCATATTTTAATTTTTTATTCAATGAATTTCGCTGACATATTTCTACAAAACAATATTACAAAATCACACGTATAAAAAAAAATCGGTCAACCCATTTCGCGACATAAATTTTAAATCAAATAAAAAAATTAAAAACGTGGATCTTTTTTCGTTTTTAAAAATCGTAACACAATGCAAAGAATTATAAATCGAAGATCTTTTATCGTGCCACCGGAGGAGGAGCCGAAACGCGTTGCCACCGAAGAAACGATGACTAAGCGCGTCCTTATATTGACACTAATATGTAATAAAAACGTATAGATATAGGTGTCGCAGCGTGGCAAAGGGAAACGAAGACGACACGCTCCATAGCACGCACGGATTCCCGTACATGTAATCGGTTAATCGTTATGCCAATGGCACTACGCGGGGCCTTACGCAAGGCCGTCGGGACCTTGACAAGTCCTTATTCGGACGTCAAGGTCGAGGCGAGAGCTCAGCTATACACGGGAGTGTTCTCGGCGGCTCGCGCGGGCCATTGGGTTTTCAGGACAGGTTGATTGCATTCGAACCAGGCCAGTCAGTCAGCAAAAGCTCGCGACACTATACACACCGCTGTCTATTCCGCCTGTATCGCATTCAGTCGGTACACAACTCTAAGACTCTCCTTATACAGAGCTAATTCATTGGCCGTTGAAATAAATTCAATGCAGCGGTCGAAACGAGTTTTTTTTTTATAGGCATCTCCCCAAACACTTTCCTGCTGCCCTCTACAGTCACAATGACCACATATATATATATATAGATATATATATTTGTACGTGCGTACATGAAATGAGTCAGAATGTGGGAGACCTCGTTCCTAATCTACTTTTGACGATTCAATAAGCGACAGCTCGTGAACAAAAATTTGCAAACGAAATATCATCTCAATCGGTCGGGAGCGGGCAAAGTGCACGGTCGTCAAACGCGGAGTGTGCGAATTGGCGATAGTTTAAAATGGTATAAAATTCTTATGAAGGCAATATACTTTTTTTTTTACAATCCTGTGTGGTTCTTTAAATGTTGTAATCAAACCTGGCCCACCAGGTTTGAATAAAAAAAAGATTCAAAAATTGAAAATTAATTGATTTAATTTAAAATACAAAAAGAGTTTCAATCAGATCGGATTTTCGTAATTAGCGTGAACATTAATAGCAGAATATTAAAAAAAAAAGTTGTTTCACGCTCGTTTTGTAATTTGCAAACGAAGTATCATCTCAATCGGTTGGGAACGGTCAAAGTGCACGGTCGTCAACCGTCGAGTGTGCGAATTCCCGATAGTTTAAAATGCTATAAAATTCTTATAAAGGCAATATACTATTTTTTTTAACAATCCTCTGTGTGATTCTTTAAATGTTGTATGTAATGATGAAACCTGGCCTATCAGGTTTGATCTAAAAAAATTAAATAAAAAATAAAAATAAAAAAATGAATTGATTTAATAAAAAATAAAAGAGTTTTAATGAGATCGGATTTTTGTAATTAGCGTGAACATCAATACTAGAATCATTTTTTTTAAATGTTGTGTGATGCTCTTTGTGTAGCTGACGACGTTTTAGGATCCACATTCAGTGCTAATATTTCGTGACGTATCTCACACTCATTTTTTTCGCATCTGCCGAGCACACAGTCGCCAGCAGTATGCGAATGGTATTCGGCAAAGTCTCTTCGATAACAGGCTCGGCGTAGCTATATTTAGTGTTGACTTACGCCGTCGGAGCGCGCGCGCGCGCGCGCTCCGCGTTCCAACTAGTGGCAATTATGACGCTGAAACGACGACGACTGCGACGAGTTACAACGTCGCGAGTCGCGAAGCCGGCGGTGCTTCCAGTCGTGTCGACGATTGTTTGCGCCGAGAATCCACGTCAGAAATGATCGCTGATTCAATGATTTTCTCGGCATCTCGCTCGCCTTTCTCAATGCAACCGCCGAAGGCTCTCGAGGCACGGCGGGAATTCTCGGACGTCTGTCGTCATTGGGTGAGGTCACTGTGCGTCTAGGCTTGGACGTGGAGCCGCTACGCGCGACGCCGCGCAGTTCTTCTGTCATACACGCGCGTACAGCGGCGGCGCAGGAGCGGCCGTAGGCAGCGGCGCGTGTAATCGTGGACCGAGTATACGAGTTCCTACCACGGAACCGAAACTATTCCGCGCGTTACTAAGGCGAAAAGCAACGCCGCGACTGTACAGGGCATTCCATACCGATTCGACCCTCGACCTTGCGGATTTCGCCCACGATTTTTTTGTGTTGTCTCAACTATAAAACTTACTTGACATCTTTCTTCGATTGTTTTTTTTTTTTTTTTTTTTTTTACGTTCAATTAGTTGGCATTTTTCAAAATGAAAATATCGTCAGGCCAGATTTAAAAATCTGAAAAAATGCATTAATCTCGTATCAGATATATTCGAGAAAAGCACCGAAAGAAATAGAAGCAAATCGCAGTCCACTATGGATTTAGGCTTAAAATTTGTTATATCTGATACGGGATTTTTGAGAATTCTTTCAGATTGTTAAATTCGGGCCTATAAATATAATGAATATTGAAAAATTGTAAATAATTCAAATTTGAAAAAATGCATAAATCTCGTATCAGACATATTCGAGAAAAGCACCGAATAAATAGAAGAAAATCACAGGCCACTCTGGGTTTAGACTTAAAATTTGTTTTATCTGATACGGGATTTTTGAGAATACTTTCAGATTTTTAAACTCGGGCTAAAAGTATAATGAATATTGAAAAATTGTAAATAATTCAAATTTGAAAAAAAAAACGCAATTTAAAAAAATATTTCGAGCTGTTTTTAGAATCGGGACGATAACATAAAAAATCCGAGAGGTCGAGGGTCAGACCGAGGTCGAATCGGTGTGGAATGCCCCATATATACTTCCACTCTGGATATTATCCTCTTTATTCATTGTTGGAGATTACGTTTATCTTTTGTTCCCTAATCTCTTCTATTGTTCGCGGTTTCGTTGCCCTATCGTAGCTACAATCTTCCCTTCAGCCAGGTTCGTCATCTTCTTCTTCTTCTTCTTCTTCTTCTTCTTCTTCTTCTTCTTCTTCTAAGCCCTCAAAATGGAGCCAAGACCCAACTACTACCAGGTTAGGTCAGGTATTTTTTGCTGAAACACCGAGAAACTCCCGTCAGGTGTTTCCTAGGGCGGAAACAGGACTCGAAATGCTGAAAGAGTAAATTTCCCCGATTCTGCGGGCGGCTTATCGCCCCGGGGCTTCTTATCGGTCAGATAGCCATATCCCCTTAGCGCAATCCGGTTTTTGGGTGTGTCTCGTTCGCGTCGAGGTTGCAGAGTCGATGACGATGCAGCATCTCGGCCTCCTACATTCGAGAATTCTTTTACGCACGAGAGTCCTGAAAATCGAGGCAACGTGTGAATATATCGGCAGTCCTTGAATTAACATAATTTATTCGAATGTAACTTAATTTTAATTGTTATTTTTAGCGCTGTTCTTCAGAAATTAGCATAAATAATTTTACTTATTTCTATCACTTTTACAAACTGTTATCGGTATTTATTATAATTTAATTGGAGACAATCAGAAACGATATAGGCTGTGTCAAACAATAAATTGACACTACCAGTTGATGCTTATCAATTATTAAGCGCGGCGACCAATACATGAATGCCACCATTTTGTCGATTGGCAATCAATTCGTATTACCCATTTTATTGGCTGCTTATAAATTGCTCAAACTATATATTTTTTTCATTGCTAATAATTGGTACACGTAAGAAAAAAAAATGTCGCTTGCGTGACAAATTAAAAAAAAATAATGGTTGGTAGTTGCAAAATTTCTTCGTGTTCCACACTCCTTCAAACGAGCCCGTAGACGCGCGGAGCGCGAAGCTCGTTCGTCTTGCCGGTCATACTTTACGCGCTCTTGACTCCGTTTCTTTGATCGCCGAGACGACGTACGCGCGCATGTGTGAGAGATAATACGTGTGCGTGTCAAGGATTCGGAACACGGTCGTTCGGGCGCACGGATCGACTGGCAAAAAAAATAAAATCTTTTTGCCAAACATGACGTCACCCTACCGAGTCCTCGTGAACTTCCGTTTTTCATTCCAAAACTGTTCTGCATCTCCTTATCCGGCTTGCACCCCATGGACTGTTAATGAAAGCTGAAGCCTTGGATCAACGGAACGATAAAATACGCCGGAAATCACGTCATTATTATTTTTTTCTTCAAATACAAATTTTCGAATTTTTATTTTCCTTATCTGGATTGCACCCCATGGACTGTTAATGAAAACTCAAGCCTTGGATCAACGGAACAATAAAACATGCCGAAAATCACGTCATTATTATTATTATTTTTTCTTCAAACACCAATTTTCGAATTTCTATTTTAGGCCGAATCAACTCATAAACTCGAATCTCGAACTAGAGCGAAAAATCAAGTGAGCAATATATTTCCTCACACTCTAAATTCACATCGTCTTAACGAGGAAGCCGGTAGAGATTACCAGATTCCTGAAGACGGAACCAGTTGCCCGAGTCTTTGGTCGCGTATCGATATGGTCCAAGTTACCGTTATCGCACCGATGAAAAATATACCGAGAACTTTCTCATGCGTTTTTGTGAACCTACCGGTTTTCGATTCGTCGCTAAGAATGACAAGGACAAAAGAACACGTATATATCATCTGAACTTGGAGCCCGACCCGATCGGCAGCCGACTTCGTAGTCAATACACAGTGCGATCGAGCAAATTAATAAATATATGCTTTTTGTTTTGTCGGCCCAGCCCCTGGTCTTCTTGTGCGCAACCGCAGTGTCGGGTTTTGCGGCTCTCCGTGCCCGGCACATCGTCACTTTTTCTGTAATAAACTCGTCCAGAAGCAAGTAAAGAAATCGATGCAATGAAAAAAGAAAATAAAAAAAATAAACAAAAAAATAAAACAATAAAATAAATAGAATAAATAAAATAAGTAGAATAAACAGAATAAATAAAATAAGTAGAATAAATAGAATAAATAAAATAAGGAGAATAAACGGAATAAATAAAATAAGTAGAATATAAATAGAATAAATAAAATAAGTTGAATAAATGGAGTAAATAAAATAAGTAGAATAAATAGAATAAATAAAATAAGTAGAATACATAGAATGTGTAGAATAAAGGAAATGAATAGAATAAATAGAATAAATATAATAAAACGTCGTGAAACCCGACAACAATGTCAGTCAGGTCTCTCTACGCCGCTCGGAACGTCTAACTCGGGCGCAACGACTGTAAGCAGCTAATTAACGAAGATGAAGCAACGCGCGAGAAGAGCGGCGATTTCACAACCGAGAAATTTCTCATCGTCCGGTACGGTACACCGGCAAAGTCGCTCATCCTCTGTGCCTAAGCGACGGCTTTTCTTTCATTGGTTTAAGAATAAACAGGGTGAATCGATTCGCGAAGTTCAATGTCGTGAACCCATGCGATAGTTGAACGACCGCTCGCTACACTTTGCTCGCGGTTGCCTCCTGCCTGCTCGAGAAGTCGATCGACCGTGAAAGACGGAGGGTATACGCGCGACTGTGTCTAACATTACACTACGTGACTTTGCGCCAGATCCTTCGGCTTAGAAACACCGCTTTTTTTCAAGGTGAATTACCCCAGTGGCTTCGGAGGACTCGAGTACAATCGCGAAAACATCGGAAGCACTTTCGATAACACTCGTGGCGCTGCTGTTGAAATGATAAAGTTCGACGTCCCAGTGGTTGACCGCGAACTAATAAAAATATCTCAAGCAAAGAACGAAAATGTTTTTATCCTATGCGATAAAATGTATCATTTCCTATGGTGCGAACGTGTCGTTGAAAAAGAATAATAGAATAAAAAAGGAAAAAAAAGAATATTAATTTTTATGACATTCTGCATAAACAAAGAAAATCTGGTCACCTCCGTTCTTTGCGAATAAAGCGAGCATATTGTGAGGACAATTTTGCAACACAGAAAAAATGTATTTTCTACAAAAGAACAAAAATCTGCCCTCGAACGGATCGCAACTTCATACGCGTTGGTACGCGGTCAATAACTCGGACACACCCGTTTATTCCTGCGTTTCCCGCAGCCAGGGTTACTGATATGCCTTGCATTTTCGCCGGTGTACGCGAGTGCAGTGCTCTCGTCAGGTGCTCACACGGTGGGATGGAAAGTAGGCCACCCAAGAGTCGAGAAGGATGGAGAAAGAGAGGCAGAGAGAGAAAGACGGAATCTCGTAAATGGGAAACCGAGGTTCCCTCGCCGCGCACAATACGGAATGAAAAAGCGTATAGTGTATCACGTGCCTACGTACTAAACACATACAATATAGTAAAAGCAGAGTCGAGCTCTCGTGATACCGACACGCCGCCGCCTGCCGGCTCGTCGAGAGACTCTCCACGGGCGCGCATACAATTAGAGGAAGAACGAAACTGCCGCCGCGTGTTACTGTTACTGGCCGAGTTTCGCGTTCGTTTGGCCAATCGAGAGACCGAGCGAGACGTGCGTGAGTGTAATGTGGGTCGTTTAGACTCGATGATGAACGAAAAAAAGCATCCTCATCGATGCAGAAGCGCCGCAGCGCTCGCCGCAAGACATAACCTCAAAAAACTCACTTCGTACCTCATTTAGGGGAACGTGAAATAACGACTTTGCACCTCGAAAGTTCGGAAGTGCCGTTTTTCGCGAATTATGAACGGATCGAAGCGAAAATTGAAATACAGACGCCAGTAATGTGAATCTCGTGCATGAATTAGTCAGAATCTTGATTTTCGAGAAAAAAATTACAGATCAATTACCCGCAGAGGAATCTGTAATGAAAAGTTCAATTTTTTTTCTTCAGTTTTTCGATAAAAACTGAGAAAAGCGAATAATTCATACACGAACTAATAAAAAATCACACATGATACGTGGAATCCGATTATGATTTGCCAGTAATAAATGAGCAAAAGTCACTTCCAAAAGAATTGTCGGTATATAAATTTTCGCGTCTCGCAGCAGCTCACGTGTCACGTGGTACATGTTTCACACTCCCTTAACGCTTTCCTCCGAACAGAGGAGAGGATATATAATGATTGATATTCAAGATACACACTCTCGGCCTCACAATGGCCATTTCCGTTTGACGAAGTTTCAGGAGACACGTCGTCGAGCAGCGCGAGTGAAAGATCGCCATCGGCGTTCGCGCCAGCGCGAGAGAGGCCGTCGGGAACGTTTTTTCGTCCCATCGCGCTGAGTAAAGGGACGGACTACCCGCGTAGTGAATTCTCCGTGCGTTCGCATCCTCAAGGACACTACCGGCGCACGAAGCCTCGCCGGAAATTGCAGACATGTCTCTTATATATATTTACACGTGTACGGACACTTGCCCACGGCTTGCGGAGTATATAACGCACGGGAAGTGAGGGCAGCGTCGACACAGAAGTTCATCCACTCCGAGGAATCGTCGTAGGCTCGGCAAATATTAATGATACGGTCTATACGTTGAAGTCGGAAAAATTCGGATATTCTCACGGCTTTGTTTTTTGTTGCTAATAATACGAAGATGATAAAAAATTAATATAAAAAATGTGTAAGTTTCGCGACATTCTTTCATATAGTCAACTTCTTGAAACTCACCCAATTACCCTCTGAGCGAAAGGGAAGTTCTGTGTTTAATAATTTATAATGTCGTTACTCTTCTCGAAACCTACATCAAATAGTTTCACCAAATTTGAAAAGTTAACAAGTTTACGCAGAGACAAACAAAAAATTTCACGACAATATTTAGCAAATGGTAATAATTGATTATTTCCCAATTGCTCGGTTTATTCGAATTGTTGATTAATCAAACTTCTCTTTTTTCAGTGGAGAATTTTTAATTACCGAAATTATATTCTGTTGTGGTTTTTGCGAATTGTATTTATTGGATTATTATTGTTCACTTAAAATAACAAATGTTTCCTCGCGGTCCGTGCTCGAAATAAAGGAATGTTTGCTGAAAATCATTAAATTGTGCCAGCGAAATAACGAGCCCGTTACCATTGCCGACTGCGTCACGGATTCCCCTGAAAGACGCGCCGCGTCCTCCTCGATCGAGAATCGAGTCCCTCCGAGCTGTTGGCGAGGGCCGCGTTCGACGAACGACGAGCACGACGAGTCGAAGATTCGACTAAAAACTCGTGAATGAACCGAGTAAGCAGAGGGAACGTCGCGCGGAATGGTTAGTTGAGTTTGAGGACAAAAAACCGGGAGACATTGCTGAATGGGACTTGAGCTGCATTGCGGGCCTCTCGCTGTGTGTGCGACGCGCGCGCCGCGCGGACGGTGGGAGAACTCGAGGGAGCGAGCCGAAGATAAATACGGGGGGAATGAGAGAATAAGAGACAAAAAAAGGACGCGGCAGGAAAGAAAATAGCCGAGACGCCAGGCGTCTGGGAAACGCGCGACAGGGACGTCGGTGACGCTCGACGAGTCGAGGGTTACGCGGCTCGCAAACCCAAGAGCCTTATGATTAATCTATTGTATTTTCGTCGTTAAATATTCATAGAGCCATAGAACCGTCCCGTTCGAATGCAAAGTGGATTTTAAATTATCTACGTAAATAGTTGAAATAATTATTCATGCAACAATCGCTCGCGACTGCCGTAGTTATTTATATGAATGGTATAATAACGATAAGAAAGTTCTATTCTCGCTGACAATACATTTTCGGCACACGAGGAAAAAAGGAGAAACAATGTTGTATTTGTAGATTATTATTATTATTGTTTTTTTTTGTGGTCTTTTTGGGTGGGGGTAAGAATAACTAATGACCAAAATAGTGAATGGCTGAAATACCAAATTTCAAAATAATGAACGGTCTACATCTAGGATAGTAAAAAAAAGGCTGAAATTGCGAATTTCGTATAAAAAAAAAGATTCCATTTTAATAAAAATGTAGGTCAAAATAGTGAATGATGAAAATAGCAAATGGCTGAAATAGCGAATTTCATAATGATGAAATTTGCTATTTTAGTCGTTAGCTATTTTGATCCCCCGCTCGCTTTTTCGTCGAAATTTTTCGAAAATATTGACATTCTTCGCGTGCGAAGAAGACACTCGAGAGACGCGTCTTGGGAGAAGAGACCGCAAGCAGCACGCGTGTCGATCGCGAGCGCCTCGCGCTGCAGGCATGCGTGTCGCGTTCCACATTTTTCCCAAGTTCAAGTTCATTTAGAGGTCACGGTTGTGACTGTTTCCAGTGGCAGCTCCGGTGCAGCAGTGGCACACCAGACGGTCTCTTACAGTTTACAGCGCGGCAAACATATAAATACGTTGATCGCCGGGGAGCCATGGGACCGCCGATAGGTGGGGGGATAGAGGGCGTTCCAGTAATTACGGCCTGAGAGAATCGTCGGCCGGTTTCACCGGGAGTTCTTGCGGACGTGTGCAACTCGCACGGCGGGCGCAAAGGGCGGATATGCATACCGTAATTAACCGATTTGAAATTTAAATTACGAAATTTCTTCTCGCTCGCCTACAAAGGCGAACGCACCGCCGCCGCGTGAAAGGAGTCTAGGAACAATGCGATGCCGGGAGACACCGAGGACGAGAATTCAGCTTTTACGTCGTGCGCGCTACGTGCGAATAACTTTTACGATATTCGCACGTTCAATTCCGTTCAATGGCGCGACATGTCCATTAGAAGAGCACACACGGAGCTTCGACGAATTCTTCTCCTTTCTTTTTCGCCCCGATACATCTTAAGGAGGCATCGTCGGTACAGTCACGTCAATTGCGCACTAAGATTTGAAACATTATTTAAATATACTTTCGGAAGGAAACAAGTGTCCAAAGAGGTGGATATGAATTAAAGAGATCCTGTTTAGTATAGAAAAAAATATATGCAATAAAAATTTACAGAAAAATAGCTCAGTTTATGCTAATAACCAATGGGACATATTATAAGCAGTTTTTTGGAAGTCAAATTGGTAATTTCAGGTCGATCTTGTCGGGCGACAGCTCGTTTTGTTCGTTGAAGAACGTTTTACGAATTCACCGAGTTATTTTCTTCAGTTTATTTGTCGATTAGGAATAAAATGAGATAAACTCGTCGTTTAATTTTCTTCTCTTATAAACAAATGGCTGTAATTTGTGACCTATGAATATAATCGTAAATGTTCAACGGTAAATTTGTGCATTGTCCGTCGATAAACAAAATGAACCGTCGCTCGACAAGATCGAACTAAAATTACGAATTTGACTTCCAAAAAACTGCGTATAATATGTCCCATTAGTTATTAGCATAAACTGAGCTATTTTTCTGTGAATTTTTATTGCACATATTTTTTTCTACACTAACAGGATCTCTTTAATTCATATCCACCTTTTTGGACACTTGTTTCCTTTCGAAAGTATATTTAAATAATGTTTCAAATCTTAATGCGCAATTGACGGACTGTACCGACGATGCCTCCTTAACCGACGCTCTTGGAACTTTCACGATTCGTCGAAGAGTCGAGAATTGTTATCAGCGGACGTGGCGCCGTCTTGCGGCCAAATCAATGTGTACAACTCGGGTTCACAAAACTGAAGCGTATTCAGCAGAATGAGCGAATTCGTCTCACAATATTTATAAAATGTTTCCTACAATCTATTAAACAATTGTATACTTTTATTTCATTCAAAAATATTTTTCAACTGGCTGGAAAATATATTTTTAGCAACATTATTATTTTTACGTAATATTCCTGTTGTTACTATCATTATTGATCTTCATTTCTCCCCCATTTTCTTTCTATCGGTTCAACCCCTCAAGGTCACCTGGGGCAAAATTTTCCATAACAATTTAACGTGAAATATCACGGTAGTCCAATCAGGAAGGGTTGAGGTCCTTTTTAATCCATCCAACCGCTTGGATTTTAATGATGTCCGAGCGCCCGAATGTCCCGAAGTTTGCTTCGCGATGTGTTCCGCGTACCACGTTGAATAAACTCGGATTAAAGAGTGCATTGCACTTCTTAATCCGCGAAATGGGTCTCGCGGATGAGCGAGGGGGCGAGGAGAAGGGGGGGTGTGAAGGGGGGAGGACGTGGAACCTTTGAAAACAGGTCCTACACGCGAGTTTCTACATACGGCGGGCCGAGAAGACGAGCTCGTTCCTCGTGGTCGCAGAACGCGGCGCAGCGTTCGAGCCAACAGAAAAGAGAACCTGCTCTCTCGGTCTGCCACCTGTCGGCCCGTTATAAACCCGGCGTTCGAATAACTCTGGTTTTCTTGCGGCCAGCGCGCGCGCAGCCTCGACGAGGCAGCTCGCCTCGATGCGCCACGAGCTCTACACGGCAGCGCCGCACGACGACAACGAGACGACGCCGGACGGTAACACGCGTCGATTCTGTCGCCCCCGGACGACGTGTGTATGTCCGCCGGTACTGTGCCGTCTTACATACGCGCTGGTTAACATTCTCGCTGGGCCACCGCATGACGGCATCTTGGCTACGTGCCAGGGATGTAACTCGTAAATCTCGGCGCCTCGGTGCCTTCGTCCCTTTTCTATTTTTATTGCTACCTTTTTTCTTTTACCGTCTCTCCTCTTCCGGTGGGGTATGACAGAAACCCCCGGGCTGTCCGTGGCTGCTGATTGTCTCGTCGCGACCAACACGTGTTTTTCAGCCGGAACTGCTTTACGACGAAGCTTTGAAGTGCTGTAAATTAATGATGTTTCATACATTTTGTTTTACAGAAACAGCTCATATATGCGTTTCGTGTGCTTACTCGGTTAATGAAAAAAAAAATCGAGAATAATCCCGTTTTTTTAGTTTTTCGTGAAAACTGTTGCGGAAGAAATAATTATGGTTGCTTTATTATGGGTAATTTACGAAATAAAAATATTTGTCACAATTGTGTGGTTGTAATTAATGATATCAACCTTATAAATGTCCAATTAACATTATTACTGGTAGAAAAATCTGTGGCCTTACATCTGGACCTGGTAACAAAACCTGATCAGGGCCACATTAGCTCTGCCAGGGCCCGAACTGCGCCTTACTTGGGCTGGATCTAACGCGCCAGATTTTCCACTAGGGTCAATGAGTATTTATGCCTAATTTATCAAAAATATTGATACTGTAAACCCACTGCAAACGTCAACTCAATCTCCCATATTACTAATAACACATCCCTCGGATTACAATCGAAAGCCGAAAATTATATTCTTTCGCCCTTCGTCATACCCGAGACTTCTCGATCACCGGATTCCAGCTTTCTGTATCGCGTTTCAGCAATTAGTCACGCGTCTGCGCCGCTAGACGTATGATTCACGATTCTCCGGGCGTCGCAAGACGCACCGAGCAAACCCGATCGATATTTTGCCAAAAACCGTATATCGCACCAGTGGCTCAAGACCGTGGAATTAATTACCACGGACTCTCCGCGACACATGGCGGCCGCGCGACGCCCGCTGAACAAGCGGCAAAAGCTACGTACACATATTTTTTTTTTATCTTCGAGTATCGTATTTCCCACGTCCCCACGTGCGCACAGTAAGTCACACGACGCACGCGTTTTCATGATAATGCGTGGTTCACGAAACTGCCCGGCGCGTTCGATGAGTCATACGACGCTGAGCCAGGACTAATTCACCCACACAAAGGGACACAGCCACACGAATAATGCACCAAAGTTCTGCCTCTCCGCAGTCTGCGTTACGGGCGATATTCTCTGCGTTAACCGAACTCCAGCTGCTGCCTCCGCATAGACGCTAAGCTCCTCGCCGAGCGTCCAGCTAGCTAGGTAGGCACATTTTACCAGCGAAGCAGACGCTCCGACGCTCACGATCATTGTCCCTGAAGAACATAGGCTGTAGCTACGGCCCTCGCATCTGTTGTTTGTATTTTAGAGACCTATCTGCCGTTCGTCGTTTACATTACGTGCCCTAATCGTATATACATTCGCCGGCGAGGCTGTGTTGGGGTCGGTCGGGTCGACCGCGGCGCCTCTCGTGTTCGTCTATCGTACTGAGAGGCGTAGTCGAGTCTTCTTATCGCTTTAGCTGCTTCTCGAACGGAGACGTCAGGCGTTCGTTACTTTTAAATGCACACTTTTTTCTCTTTGCCCTGTAATTTATTTATTATTAAATGTTTAGTGGACGTGGCCTAGACGTTATATAATTCAATGTTTCGACTTTATGAAAAATCCTTAAAACACATTTTCGGCAAAAAAATTCTTGGAAAAGGATAATAAAAAGTTGATGTAACGAAGAAAAGTAACGATCGCTACTTTCGTCGTTGCTAGTTTCTCGTTACATTTGCTTTTTACGATTTTTCGTACGAAATTCATTGCCAAAAATGTGTTTTAAGGATTTTACATTTAGTTAAAAACCTTGTGTTATATAACGTGTAGGCCACGTTTACCAAACGTTTAATAATAAACAAATTATAGGATAAGTAAAAATAAGTGTGTATTTAAAAGTAACGAACTCTTCACATCCCTGCTCTCGAATGTTGCTCCACGAAAAATAGAAAATATGAGTTTTCGCTTAGCATATTTTTTGTTTCGCTGTTACGATTTTTTTTTGTAAACAGATAAAAAAATGTATCCGTTTTCAGCGAAGATATTCTGCGTTATGTGCTGCTGTTTTACTCTTCGGAAACTCGTTTGTTTATCGGCAAAGAATGCGGCCTAACTGATAAGGTGTAGTGGCTCGAGACCTTGGTGCATACGACACTGTTAGTCAGCCCTATTATTCCGACTCTTCGTGTGGATCAGACACGGCGAAAAAAAGCCGTGAGATGATAATAAGACCCTCGCAAACAATACGAAGAACCGGCGTGGAGCTCCTCGAGCCGAGTCGACCTAATTTAATCATTTTAATCGGACGAGGACTTTAATCAACCGTACGCACTAAACTTATCTCGGTCGACGCGGTCGGCATAGTTGACCGTTGCCTTCGGAATTAAAAAAAAAACGTCTCAATCGCTACGAACATCGCGGCTTTCTCGGCTGATTCGATGATACGATTGTCGTATCTCGCCGACGTCGCGTCGAGTAACTGAGAATTCTCTTCGCGTTTGATGTATCTGGCCGATCTTACCGCGTACAAGATGATAAAACGATACGAAGTATCTTGGAATTCCGGCGAATCGCGGGTATTACGGCAAATCGATTTTATTATTTTAAGACATTTTACTCGACGTTGTAATTTATGTGATAAATTGGCAAAATTTGCGGACTGCTCGCGGGGACAGCCCGGTGATTTAGGAGGGTATTTGGTCGCAACGCGTGCACTTTTCGTCTATCCGGCTGCGCGCTCGGCCGACGATGGGGTTCCGGGCAACAGCAGCGACGTTGGTCATGGCGCGCGCGCGGGGGATCGATGAGAGACGTCCGCATAGAGTCTGCACACCACGCCCAAGTTGGGGGTGCCCGTGGCCCACCACCATGACTCACCCCATGCAGAGTCTGTATATACCGGCGGCGCGGCTCACGTGTATATTGTGCTGGCGAAACTCCCATGGAGAGAGTTCGGCGTGGCAACAACCGGCGTGAGTCTCGACCGTTGGGAGAAGATGCGGGCAATGCGGGTCACGAAAATGAATTATTTCGTGGAATTTGAGACACCATCGATTTTTTTTGTCATGTTTAGCTGTATAATTGATGTTTTTTGTAAAAAAATGTTCCGGAAAAATATTTTTGTAAGTAGATAGTGTGTAATCGTTAGAATTACTTTACTGCGATTTTTGTTTTCCTAATTGGAATTTTATTATATGTTTATGACACTTGCAAATAATAAATCGTGGTGTATTTTATAAAACTCTTTTTTCAAAAAAGTACATCGATTTATACTCAGAAAAATTGTGTAAATTCTGGTAACTATATAAAATGACAACTATCAATTTTTCGTTCATGCTATTATTTTAATAGTTTACATTAATTACTTAATAAATATGATAACTACGACATAGTAACCGTAACTCGAAAAATAGTTACAATAACTAAAATAAATAATGGTACTTTATGGTTGTCACTTTATAGTCACCAATGTTAGATTTTTCTCTCATTGCAGGTCGAAAATGTTTCATAAAGTGCTACGATAATTTTTAGCAAAATTTCTATGAATCGTCGTTAAAATAAAAATAAATAATAGACCTATAACGAGACGTCGATGAGGATTTTTTTTCTTCAAATTACGTAGAAAATTTCGTACAATGCGGGTCACTTTTCGCATAGTACGAAATTTTTTTTATCACAAAAAATAATTGTCACTTTATGGTTGTCACTTTATAGTCACCAATGTTAGATTTTTCTCTCACTGCAAGCCGAAAATTTTTCATAAACTGCTACGATAATTTGTATCGAAATTTCTATGAATTGTAGTGAACATAAAAATAAATAATCCACATATAACGGGAGGACGATCATGATTTTTTTTCTTCAAATAATGTAGAAAATGTCTTACAATGCGAAAAGTGACCCGCAATGCCCCGAGACCCGTGTTTCCCCTGGCCTCAGCCTTACGCCGACTTCGACTATAGAACGAAAGGGAGTGAGAAAGCGATAGAAGCGAATAGCCGAGAGTCGTGCGTGGGGTGCGAACCAATAAGTCCTCGCATGCTCGCTCTTGGAATAATAGTCAGCGTGTATTGGTGCCTATTATACACAATACAGTATTACATTTTGTGTGTGTTTATATGTATGTATGTATGTATATAGATTTATGGCATATGCGCTATCACGTGACTGCGGGCCTAGCCCAATGACCTAGGCCAATTCGACTCTGGCGATACGATCATCAATCGACGAAATCGTCCTTCGTCGACGCGATTTATGCTCGGCCGGCTGTATAACACGGAGTGCAGCGCCAATGCGTGAGCCCACTGAAACTCGTACACACACTATATCTCGTGTTGCTTTGCGCGAGAGTGTCGCACGCCCCTTCTGCTGACGTGTTCCACTTCCGGCTTATTCGTTCGTTCTCGTTACTACGTCTCTGCGAGGAACAAAGCGCGAGCCGTTTAATATCGCTAGGCGGATAGGTAATTCGATTTTTTTTTCAGAGCATTTCGTTTCACCGTGACGCCTTTGCGTTACAACATTGAACACCGCGGGAGTTACTAACCGGAGTGCCTTCCACTCGTTCTCAACTCACTCGGCTCTTCACGGTTGTAGAGGTTTGCACTTGGAGAAATTAACTGTTAGGACATGATATTTAATTTTTTACACGATTGAAGTGGAATTACTTTTTTCGAGATTTTTATAAAAATGTTAGTTAAATATTCCTGTATTCGTGAACCTTACAAAATTGAACCTTTACAATACATCCTAATATCGAGACTTTCCAACTGTTTCAAAACACTTTTTTTTTGGGATTTTAAAGGCGTAAAAAATGTAAGATTTTCGAAGATTCATGTTTTTTTTGTTTTTTAACTAATCCCTCTTTAAAAAAGTTCATGAGTAACAGAAATCATTTTGTGATATTTTGAAATAAAAATGTCCAAGATCGATTTTAGCGATTTTTGGTCCGGAGCCGGATCTGCGATTTCTGACAGAAAAAATCTTTTTTTCGGCTCCAAAAAAATATTTTTTTCAAAACCGATTAAAAAAGGTTAATAACCAGTGTTTTCGGGGGTAGAATATGCGACTTGAGAATGATGGTATAGGTTAAAAGTCGATATTTTGAAAAGAAAAAAAATTGGGGTCGATTTTCGGTCCGAAGTCGGATCTACGATTTCTGACAGAAAAAATATTTTTTTCGTCGCCAAAAAAATATTTTTTTCGAAATCGATTAAAAAAGGTTAATAACCAGTGTTTTCGGGGGTAGAATATGCGACTTGAGAATAATGGTATAGGTTAAAAATCGATATTTTGAAAAGAACAAATTCCTAAGGTCGATTTCTGCAAGTTTTTCAGGCACGCGCGCCAGCGCGTGTGATTACCCTAGTTAAATAAATTTCTGGTCTTATCACTGTTCAAAATATCGTTAGTAATCTCACGTCGGAAGTTTCGACGAAAAACAAAGTAACTTCACTTGGCAACGGAACTCAGTAACTCCACTGACGCCGATTTTTCATCTTTTGTGTTGCCAAGTCCTCAAATTCTAATTGAATCAAACGTTTCAGCTGGACGTGTATACGTGATGTATCCTTCACCACGCGCCAGCCTGCTTGCCGGGCTAACAGCATAACTAAGAAAAAAAAAAGAAAAAAATAACGAGAGAGACGGAGCATCGTCGCTGCTTGCGCGAGAAGAGAGAGGAGCGAAATGGTCTGTGTCCCAAAGTCATTGACTTCGTGGCTTGGTTTAATTGACGCTCGGTGGGCCTCTAGCGGACCATAAGAGGCCTTTTCACACAGCAGCTGTGCTCCCCGCGAATCAAGGCCACGCGAGTCGCTGTTACGTTGCTCACGCTACTCCGGGCATTGAATATCTTCCTTTATGCCTCGCAAGTCTCGCAGCGTTGATCGAACATTTTTGGCTTCCAAGTTTTCGCCACCGCGGCGTCGCGGAGATATCGCGACGGTGGCGCCCTCTCTTCGCCTTCCACAGTCAATATTTTCTAACCCGAGGTTTTGTGTTCCAACGTATACGTTTAATAACACTCGACGCAGCGAGACCGAACGCTCGGTTTGCGGCTTATCGCGTGTAGGAGCTTAGGAGAAAAAGGGAGAGGAAGGCTCGCACGGTTTGCTTATTTGTATTTCGTAGCGCGCGAGCGTGCAGGGCGTAGCACGAAAACCGCTGGGCTGGGCGTCGACTTCCTGCCTCGTTCGATTCTCGGTGCACGGTAAAAACCGAGCTCGGCGCGTTATCCTCTTGGCCGGATGCTGGCATATCCTACGAGATAAAAAGTCGCCGCTTTTCCCGCAACCTCACCGTTGATGCACTCAACGATATCACCCGAAAAAAAAAAAACATTCTTTATCTACGAAAACGACGCGTGTGTTCGAAAAAATATTACTTGGCACAACATTTTTTTTTGCATTATTTGTTGTTCAATAACCAACTTTATTGATGTTACAATTCAATGACAATCGTATTAAACTTTTGATTAACCCCAGGACGGGTAGACTGGGGTCTGTGAGGACTCCATGTTGCCGATGATATGTGAAAATAACTTAATACTGAAATAGCACTTTAAAAAAATGCGAAAATAACTCAAAAATCATACTGGGAACATTAATTTAGTTTCCTTTTTACTCTTTCACCATCATTTTTTTGTAGTGGGATTATTTTGTCTGTATGAGTTGAAGGAAACATGGGAAGAATGAATGTGGAGCATGATTGAGGTGAAACTAAAGAATATGTTGAAAGAAGAAACAAATGTTAAGTTAAGAAATTAAGATCTGTATGCTGAAAGTATGTTGAACCATTGTTAAATTCTGAAGCTGTGTGGCAAAAATTGCTTATTTAGCTATTGTTGCTATTACAGCTTTAGAAATACAGACATAATAATAATAATAATAATAATAGACAAAATATTGTATTGTATTTTTTAAATACAATACAATATTTTTATTATTAAAATATTGTATTGTATTTATTAAATACAATACAATATTTTTATTATTAAAATATTGTATTGTATTTATTAAATACAATACAATATTTTGTCTGTATTGTTATCTTGTGTGTTATTTTCGATCGTGTTGCTATCGAGTGTGTTATAATGCCACGACACCATGTATGTCACTATATGTCCACGAAGGTCCAGGGTGAACAATATGTTCGGGACATCCTTGGAGAAAAAAAAAAAAAAAAAAAAAAAAATTGAAATGTCATAGAATATTGCAAACCGCGTTGTCGTTTTTCTCCACAGCGGCCGGAAGATCGCGGGCTCCTGTGGCCAAGTTATGGAACCGATTGGCCTTTTTTTTCCCTAACAAGCAGGTCCTTCCGGTCCGGTTGATCGATGTCTCTCAGTCGCGGCCCTTTGAATTGACGTAACTGGAGCGTCGCTGTTTAGTGTCACGGAGGGGTGCGTGCGCGTTTCACTGCGCCGCTGTACCACATATTATATACCCACCCAGCGACAACGCGAGAGCTACTGGCCGGCGAGCACATCTGCACACCCACGTTCCCGTTTCATTGACGAGGGCACACAACAAAAAAAAAACCGAGAATAAACGGCATAAACGAGGCGCTATATACTAATGGCGGAGAGCGGAAAGAGTATAGGTGCGGGTTACTACCGAATATGGTTGCGTCGCCTCGTTCGCGGCTCTTTAAAACGTTCGGGGTCCAGCCTTTTAAGGTTTATCAATGAGAGCACTGCAGCTGTGCGTACGCAGCGACTGCGAGAAGCCGAGAGAGACAGACGGGCTTTGATATGCTAAATTATCTCGCCCACCGTGCAAACGATGTCATTCAGCTTCGATTGCTGTTTTTTTCTACGCCCCCCCCCCCCCCCCCCCCGACTGCTCCCCCGTTGCTTCCCGTTTCATTATATCCACCTGCTCAACGTGCGGGATTATCCAATCGTAAATTAGGATTCGCTAATCGTTCACGGCCGCACTCGTTTTCCCATTTTCTGGCGCCACATAGGTTATGTGTGGATCGTATAGCGTTTGTGACCCGCGCGCTCTTTTGTATTGTCGCTGCGTCGAACGACCGTGCGTAGCCATATATAGACGGCGCGTGAGAATCTCGCCTTTCGCGAATGCGTGTCAGGGGCTTTGAGGTTGGTATATCCTGACGGAACGATATCAACGAGATCGTAGGGCATTGTTTTTTTCCACCGCCCAGCTGACATTTTTGAAATCTTTTTTTTCCTGGTCTATTAGCCAGATTGAGTTCAGATTTTGAGAGTATGTGCGGAAGTATGGCAGAAATGGGCTAAGCTTCTGGCTTTTTAATATCCGCCGTCGTTTGTTTGGGAGGAACGAAAAAACAAAAAGTGAGGTTAGACACCCCTGTAGGCATTTAGCAGAAAATATAAAATTCCGACTGAGATTTTTTCTACGTATTTTTTCATTCCAGTAAAGAGACAATTTCATTGATTTTTTTCATCGATTCTGAAGACTCGCAGCATTGAAGTGCCTAATTTACACTGGAGTGAGAACATTTTGTCCTCTGTCTTTTCCCGTTTTCCGTATAAATTCCTGAATATTTTCCTGTTGTATAAAAATACCAACGATCCACTTTAGTATAAATGTATAAATCTACGATTCTCCTCCTCAACTTTTCTATGACATAACTTTCGTGAGTCGCCGGGAATGTTCTACTCTATCAAACGTCTGTGGACTGATTCAACAGAAACCCGGAAACGCGGGTCGTCACACGGAATTTCAAGACCGCACGTCCCGGATAGTGACCGCAGCGTAATATCCTGTGGCTCGAAGCCTGAGCCCCCTAGCCAAGCTTGAGAACGTCGAATCTTGACTCGAGCACGATACAACACAGAAAAGACAAATAAAGAAAACGTGGTCAAAATTGTCGATTTATTGGCCATAGATGAGACAGAAAAAAAATCGCACTTCCGGATATTAATCCATCGACTAATGAACCAAGGATGCCAGATACTCGCGAGTGAGTCATTGGGAATGACTCCTCCACGTATTTCACGAGCATTACCGGGAATCTATCGATGTATATGTACCGCGAGCACACCAACGCACACTCGTTTCATGCGCACTGCATATACATAACAGGCATGTACCCCTGCGCTCTGTTTTGCCCAGTCTCACGTACCACCTCCCATGCTTGTAGTACACACGTTTTACGCACGAATGAATCACTGCACGGTGGCGCATCGGTGTGTTCGCACGACGCCACCGTCGCTTCACTGTGCTACACACGATCATTCCGTACCACTCATAACTACTTTGCAGCGAGCATATAGCATCACGGCGTAGCTCCTCTATGATTCACGTTTCCTATCGAATTACCGGGCCGATACAGTTGCGAAGCGAAAAGCCGAGCCACACAGCTGCGACTTTGATACCTATGATTGTCACGGGCGTTGCACTGTTATGCGGTGTAGAGGTCGCCGGGCGCGCCGGGGATGAGAGAAAACGAGTAAACTCAACTGTTATGCATATTTCAGACACCGTTTTGTTTCACGACAAACGCCGTTTTGCACGCTCGAGAATCACGTTGTTTTACGATGACTCAAGTTTGCATCGTTGCAATGCGAAATTAAAGACGGAATATTAATTCCATAAAAATTTAAATAATTCACCCTTCGTTAGTGGGTGAAATAATTTTGTTTTTTCATGCTCTTAGTCGTTGTAATAACTTTTTATAGCCGGTGTAATCATTTGAGTTTATTTGTATTTTGTTGTTTTTAATTTCGTTGCATTGCAACGATGCAAACTTCGACGTCATGTTTTACAGTGGAACGAAAAGTACACAATTTCGATGCGATGCGTTGTGTATATTTTTATTGTGATACCTTGATAACCTATATGTTACAGACGCTTCTTCGAATGTCGATTTCAAGTGTATAACTGAAATGTGTGGAAAAAGACGAGTTGTCGGAAAAAGATACAGAGAAAAATTAAAAAGAATTTATACGCTTCACAATAAATGACTCCGATAACTAATCGGACGATGAGATATACACTTCGATGTGCCGTCCTCATCTACCCATATATGGTCATAATGGAATAACCAACGCAGACTGGTTGTCGGTCGTTGAGAGTAGGAAGTTTTTGCCCCCCGGTAGATACGTCGATGTGTCAATAATCCGTGCGCAGAACTGTGCTAGGCTTATCTCATATCTGTTTTCCGTTCCGCTTGCTTCGTGGCAAATCAGCTGCCGGTCGCTGATCTTACGAAAATCACTTTTCGCTCGTACTTTTTTTTACTGTGCAAAATGACAAGAAATATTTCTCAATTGCGAGAATGTGTTGCACACACCGCATAAGCAAACAGGCGTTTCATTGGATTACTAAATTCTCGGAAACGGTTTTTTTTTCACGGTGTCAGATATGTCTGTATTTCTAGTGTTTCTAGTGAAAATTACCACTCGACAAATAGTCGAAAACAAAAAGTATATTTGATAATTATACTGTTCAAGTTTCTTACTTCTTGCTGAATATCTGGCAGAGAAATTTACGTTACCTATATGCGGCTACCTCAAGCAAAATATGGTATACCGATCTTTCGACTTTACACAAAGGTATCAAGTTCAAAAGAGCGCTGTTTAATTCGCGATTCAACAAAGTCACGTACACTCTCGAGTGTGAAGCATCAGCCGATAATGACGCCGAGAGATCATTTCAAACGACTGTGCAAAAGAAAAACCTGTATCATCGGTAACAACAGTGGAGATCGACACGTCCGAAGTCGGGAAAAACTGTTTTACCGACCGAACTTTTAGTTGATCAAAGCGCCACAAGAGGGCGGAACTTTATTTACCATATGCTGGTACAGAAGGAAAATCGCATTTCAACATTTAAAAACGGCCGAAACGAGTTGCAGCTGCTGCAATCTGCCGAGTCGCGAGCGAATTCGCGAGAAAAGTGTCGAGCGCGGCGAATCTCGCAGCTGAAAGTTCTGCCGATCATGCAGCGCGTGTTTCAACTCTCGCGCCCTGGTGTGCGAGGGACTAACCAATAGTGACTGTCCGTACGTGACTGGACCCCCTACACACGACGAGCAACAGCACACAGGGCATCGTATAATACCACACACGATTCCACACGACAGGCACACTCGAATAAAACTTATATTTCCCGCACGAGGAGGACGCGAGGCGGAGATAAACAAAATCCACGAACATCGGCGATACTCGCGAGTTCCCGCGGGCGCGACGACAGGGACAACGGAGACGGAAACCGAGGATGCTGAGGGCGAAGTACTGACGGCAGAAGCCCTCGGGCGCCTGTGAAAGCCAGACGCAAATATGACACAAGCCAACAGGTCAGTCTTTGTTTACATTCCATTCGGGTGATATAATCTCCTGTCGTTTATTTATCGCGAAAAATGCTCGTCTTGGAAGAGACGCAAATCATCCACGTTGACAATAATAGTCTCGTGTAATTTCGAGAAAAAAAAAAAAAAAACAGAATCGATTATTTGTCAGCAAGTTTCCATAAATTTTAGTCCTGACATTGAGGCAACTGTGTTATCTCAAGAGGGGCTTAATGAAACATTTTTATTTTTCATATTGCTGCTTCAAAATTTGTTGATTCATCCCTCAGAAAATGCACATTGAGCTTACTAAATCTGTATATTGATTTTTACATTTTTGGTAAAATGGTGAAAATCATTTTATCATTCTAGGTAAAATGGTGGAAATCATTTTATCATTCTAGGTAAAATGAAGGAAATCATTTTATCATTTTAGGTAAAATGGGGAAAATCATTTTATCATTTTAGGTAAAATTATGGAAATCATTTCATCATTTTAGGTAAAATTATGGAAATCATTTCATCATTTTAGGTAAAATTATGGAAACCATTTCATCATTTTAGGTAAAATTATGGAAATCATTTCATCATTTTAGGTAAAATTATGGAAATCATTTCATCATTTTAGGTAAAATTATGGAAATCATTTCATCATTTTAGGTAAAATTATGGAAATCATTTCATCATTTTAGGTAAAATGATGGAAATCATTTTATCATTTTATTTTAAATTATGATAATCACCGCTTTGAGAGCATATTTTGAGAATTCAAAGCGTACGTAAAAAATATTTGTTTTCCCTCTACAGGAAAAGAGGTCGGAGCATAGAGGACGAGACCAGTGAGTTTACCCCGTTGAGCAAGAGAATAAATAATCTCCACATAAATGGCCTCAACGGATTGCGCGAGGCTGCCAATCCTGAGAGCGGCGAGGCCGACTGGGGGAACAGAAATTTCATGCCTTCGCCCAATCATTCGGAGCCCTCGCAGGGCTCATCCTCCTGCGACGGATGTGGCTCCAGCGGATCCAGCTTCAGCGCCGAATACAGACCCGATTTAGACGCCAACGACAATCCCTTCTACTACGAGAACAACAAGCTTCTGTATTCGCTGTACATAGAGCGAATGCAGAGACACGTCAATTTTAGCCAACTTTAGCTTTCTGAATTCCTTTTCCGAATTTTTCCGCGCGTCTCGAATGTCCGCAAGCTTGCTGGATCACTTGTACTTCGTTTCCTCGCATTTATAGATCTGTCGAAACGTCGAATCACGGATGTGCAGCCGTAGAATGTGTACTGTGTACTTGGAATTCTATTCAACGTCCTTTTTTTTTCGTTTGCGGTGCTTTTCTCCTAAAATCCCCGAATCGTCGCCTTGGAGCGTATTATTTTGTACATAACAAGCGTCGGACCCGCGAGCCGCCTTTTTTTCGAATAAACGTAACTACGAATTATTATTTATAAATTATCACGTCGATGAATCGCCCGACAAATTCGTCGCACGAACTATCATAGATTAATATACTCTTTCGCTATCGAAAGTAAAAATTCATAACGTTTATGTATTATAGTTATTTTTACGATTAATAGTAGTTAGGCGAGTATTTTCGATTATCTATATACGTTTGTTAATAGCGCGTCGAAATGATTTTGGCATCTCGTCGGTTTATTTTCGTCGTGATGACGTTTAAATAAATGAAAATAACGTGTCGATTGATTATTCAGATTTATTTTTCTTTATTGTCGTTGTTTTTTACATGGTGCTGAAAAATATCGATGGAATACAGGTTTGAATATTCGCGGGGTCAGGGCCTGGTCGATGAACTTCCGGTCGAGCTCGGCGTCTGCGCGTGCAACTGGTCATTGGCATCTGGGTATCCGAAACGCGAGTGCAGCGCCACCGCATCGAGAGCGATGACTTTTCCTCATATGGCTGTAAAATCCATTTCAACCAACGGAAAAAGTGCGGCAATTCCACGGAAATGCATTTATGCATTTCTGATACACGGAAACTAAAGCATAAATGTTCACCAAACATAGCGAAATCCGAGTTTTCTAAAACACATCATTTGGCATCTATACCACGGAAAACACGAGACCCGAAGCAGCCAATAGGAAGCTGCCTTTCTCAGGTTAGGATCAGAATGGTAGAATTTCATTGGCTACTTCAAATGAATGAATGGGCTAGACAGAGACGGAAGAGGGACAGGTGTCCTAGCGCGGCATTCTTAACTTTGCGGAACCCTCGTGACCCCCATATTTTATTTATACTTTTATTACGAGTGTACCTGCAATACTACTCTACAAAAAATGCATCCTTCTAGTATTTCACAACAACGAAACCGAAGAAAAAAATTCAGGAACCCTGACCGCGTCATAAAAATATTTATAGCCAGGAAGAATAAACTATGTAAGCAGGAAAAACCGATCTCGTGACGCATGCGCGTACCTGGAATTTGCGTCAAGGAATATGCAACCAAAGGACATAGATAAATTAAAAGCAAGAGAAGGAGGGAAAACCAATGCGTGTAACATCCACCAGTTTAATTCGTCACATAAAAAAATTATGCATTTCAAGCTCAGAAAAATAAGATCATCCGAGAAAAATTAGTACAATCAATTGAGAGGCAAATTGTCGCGACGATAAGCGAATAACCCGTGGATGGCCCAGCTATTTCGTTAACCACGTTATCGAGAATAAATTAGCGTTTTACAGCCACATTCAACCGTCGACACCGTGGCGCTTCCTCTCTCGTTCTCCGTCTTCTTCGCTCTCATTCCCAAGCCCGACGAATAGCCGGAAAGGAACGAGGGGCGAGCGAGCGCGACGAAGGAGTCGGAGGCCGAGAGCGAGCGAGAGAGTGAGAGAGAGCGCCAGGTTGCCCGAAGACGCGCGTATAACGTGCCCGGTGGCCATGTACCGTTAGGTGAATTCATTCGCCGTTGTCGGCGAGACTGGAGGAGTGCGCCGCCAGAGTCCACGGGCGTCGGGACGCCTGAGACACGCGCTTCAGCTCCTCCACGCTACCGTCGCGAGCAGTCGCTAAATATAATTTTTTTTTCTTCTTTTCTCATCAATTCTTCTCCTCGCAGCGTATCCGTCGTCGTATCGAAAAAAATTCGACAATGCAAAAACATCGAACTGCCGATACCCAGTGATACGAAAAATCGGCACCGAGTACCGAGCCGAGAGTTCGGAATTTCGGGGGCATCGGGTGATTGAACGGAGTGTGCCGGAGCGGGCCGCGCGTCTGTCGTCTCAGGCAGAGTCGGGACGCGGAGAAACTGAAACGATCGCGCTGCTGGTGTGTCCGAGCCAGGGAGAGGAAGTCAGTGCGACGCGTGACGTGCGTGCCGAGAGTGCAGTAGTAGGCCGTCGAGAGGGAGCGAGAGAGGAGAGGGGAGAGAGGCGCCGGTGGGAGAGAGAGAGAGAGAGAAGGAGAGCAGCGAGAAGGCGAAAGACAGAAGCGGCCGAGCGCGAGCGGCGTGCGTACATACACACAGGGGAGAGCCACACGCGCAACAGAGTCGACGCACTCGCGGTGGATCGAGGCGTCTAGTACGCGTATACGCTGTGTAGAAATGAGAAAGTCGGTGGCCGCGCGCGGCGCACGACGGAGATTATTGAGAGCAAGCGCCGCGGCGGCACGGACGTGCTAACCGCCACGACGACCAGAAAACTCCGTTACGAGAGTTACTCGAGACGAGCGTCGCTCACGTCGCTATCACTGGCGGTGTGAAAAATCTCACTCACTCGTCGAGTCTCCAGTTTGTCACAGAGTCGCATTCACCGCTCCTGAATCCTGTTTATTCTATTTATTAAAAAAAAAAAAACAACAATAACAACAACAACAAGAAAATAAAGAAACGAATAAAAAAAAAATTCTCGGCGGTTTTTCGCGCGAGAGATTCGGTCGAGCGGCGGCGCTGGCGCCAATAATATCGGAGAGCCGAGCGCGGGACGCCGAGGCTCAGGACGACGATGACGAGAGTCGAGCGCGCTTCGTAGGCCGTGCCGTGCTGTTGCCCGCACGGAGCTGAACGCCGTGGTGAGCGCGCGGGAGTGCGAGAGAGACGGACGCGGAAGCCCCGCTGGCTCGCCGAGCGCGCGAGAGAGAGAGAGACGGAGACACACAGCGCGCGGACCGCGTGCGAGAGAGAGAGAGAGACAGAGACGAAGCGAGAGGGAAAGAGAAAGAGAGACAACGAGGCGGCGGACACACGAGAGAGTTCGCGCGGCAGTAGTACTCGAACAGACGGAGTCCACGGAGCTACGACAAGCCTTCGGTAAGTAGGACGTTAAGTGAATTCCACGATTGTGTTTCCATGCTCCCCGCGACTTTTCATGCCCGCAACTCGTTCGACTCGTGCGGCGGTCGGTCGGTCGGTCGCGTTGCCCATCGGCGAGTGTATATCGCACTACGGTAACCGAGACTCCGTCACAGTCGTCGCTGACGCCGTCGCGGGCAGCTGAGAGTCTCTACGTGTTTGTGTGTACGCGAGTGACGTGTGCGTGTGGTACATGCATATATATACACATGTATATGTATATATATACATATATATGCACGTACGCTGTGTATTCCGTGGTAAACTCGCGTTGAGCTCGGATCACGTCTCGAAAACTGCTCCCACGTCGTCTATAGCTCACGCGCGTCTCTCCTCACCAGGTGTTTTCCGATATCGCGGCTCTGTGTCTCTGTGTGTACCATGTGTGTGTTTCCCGTGGTGTTCCTCGGTATCGTTGCGATTTAGACGCGAAAAAAAATTAAAAAAATAAAAACAGAATCCACGGTACGTTTCAGCGACGAGGTGTCTCAGTGACTGGTGAACACACGGGGGGTGCGGAGAGCGCTCGGGTTTTGTGTCCGGGCGAGCGAGAAATTTTTTCCCGTGCACGCGACCGATGGGCGGCGGTGGTGCGACTACGCGGCGGGGTCTCGTTCGTTCGTTCGTATAACGTTTTGTCGTATCTTCGCGGAGGCCGCGAGGTGAAACCGCGAAACGGTGGCCACAGAGCACCCACCCCAAGACACTAAAATCGTCGCGGGGCTCACGACGTGCCGCTGCTCTGGTACACGGCCTGGCTCGGGATCCAACGGGCTTTGGTGGGGTGGTTGGAGGTGCGGACAGTGGTTGAGGGTCTGGTGGGGTTGGAAATTGCGTGGTGGTGGGTGCTGAGGTCTCTCTCTCGCTATGTATGCCGCCGCCGAGGCCCCTCCGTGGCCATCTCTCTGCTGCCGCCGCTGCCGCTGCTGCTGCTGGGCTTTGGCATGATGCTTCCACGACTGTACTCTCTCTCTCTCTCTCTCCCTGCTTTATCCCCGCGTTTGCCACTCGTGCCTCGTGTTTGTTGCCGCCGCTGCTGCTGCTGCTCTCCTTCCTGCTCTTCTTCCTACCGCGATATCGCACCCACCCCCGCCCTGTTTCCTCTCTACTTCCATCTAATCCCGAACGAGGTGGGGCTGTAAACAAGCCCCCCTCTCAGCCCTGCTGCAACGCGATCTTGCATTCATTCAGGCTCATAACAGCGCGAGAACAGGGTCGACCCGCGCGTAATTTCGCTGGGCGACGGTGCCAATTTTAGTCTCGTTTTCGAGACGGCGGCTGTGAATCACGCGGATATTCGCGTTTCCGCCTTGGGAACGATCGGTGCGTTTGCGTTTTTCTTCCGAGCTGCTCTTGATTTTTTTTTCAACCGCCGCGCGCGTTCTTTTTTCGGATCGCGGTAAAAAAGATGTCCGCCATTGAGCGTCCCTTCCTTCGCCACCGACGCCTTCTCCAACCTCTCCCGCTCTGTCTCTATCTCTCTCACTCTCTCTCTCTCTCCCTGGCTTTGTCGGCAGGCGGGTGAAACTTGGGAGAAACAGTGCTAGAGGGAGAACGCGAGGGTGGGAGTCGCCATAATATAAGCCGAACACCGAAATACGGTGAGCTTATTTTTCGGAGATCGTGAAAACCTCCGGGTGTACCCGGGGCGAGGAAAAAGTCCCGCGGCGTAACGTGGCGGAGGGACTAGTTCGACGATGCGCGACTGTTGCCGTGCTGGTGCCTCGCTGGCGTGACGCGGCACGCGGCACAATTTTCAACTCATCATGGCCGCCGTCGCCGCTGCTGCTGCTTCGACGCTGACGTGGCCCTCAACGAGTTTTTTTAACCTCGGCCAACGCCCAACACCCACGCTCGTTACGCCACGTCACCTTTCCCTCGCATTTACAGGATATTTACAAGCCGGATTAGCTATCGTGTTTTTGCACAATAAAGTTCTGCTTTACGAATACCGCGAGAGAGAGAGAGAAAGACAGCGAAAGAGAGAGAAAAAGAGACAGAGAATCTATTGTTATTCTTGAATCGTTTCTACGATTCGATCCAAAGCGAGACAGAGAGAGAGAAAGCGATAAAACTTGGTTTCGTCCGATCCCAGCGTACTGCGCAGTTTGTTCTCATGGCTGATTACGTCACGCCGTGAATCTAGACTCGCCACGCTCGGCTCGCTGCCGCTCTCGAGCGAAGCCGCGAATGGAGTTCAGCTAACGGCGCCTCTGCGGTCGTACACGATTCTCGAATATATATATATATTTTTTTTTTTATCAGCGCTGGGCCAAAGCGACAGATACATATTGATCGAACGTGCTTGCCAGTCCCGATAATGCAAAAACGACGGTACGACGAGTGAGAATAGCCGAGGCGAATGCTCGTCACGCGGTCGGCGTCGCGTCCCTTCGCCCACAGCGAAGTAGCCGAGCAGCAGCAGCAGCAGCAGCAGCAGCAGCGGCGTCGGCCGCCATTACGACATGCGCGTCTTGCCGTGGCGAAGGCCTGTGACGCTCTCTCTCGACGCTCCCTCAGTTATTCGGGTAACTACGTGGCCGCGGCATTGTGCACAGACAACTCTCCTCGGTTGACGCGACTTTTTTCACCGTACGAACGCCAATATCCTCGCGTTCGGTCACGCGGACAACCGACGAGTCACGTTGAGGGCCGTAAAATACGACGAAGTACGGATAAGCGACGGAAAATGCCGCGAGACAGATAACAGAGAGCGGAGAAAACACCGTACCAAACAAAAATCACTCGTACAATAATTCCTCGTAAGTTCCGAGCAAAGTTCACCGTGTTTACGTTTGTCAGTGAGAAATAAAATAAATCAAAAAAAGGCGAAAGCGAGTTTACGAGCAGCCCGCGAGAATAAAAAAATGATTTGGCAACACTTTCGCGGGACCCGGCGTCGGGCAAAAGACGACGAGCGCGATTCCCGGGGTGGCGAGACGGCGGTGATTGTGACGGTGACCGAGAGAGACCACGACGGCCACACGACGACGGCGACGACGACGACTCCTTGGACTTGCCGACTCCGGTGGTTCCGACAGCCAAGGGCTGCCCCGTCGTTGTCGCCGCGCCGCGAGTCCCACTCGCAGAATTCTCTCGCTCTCCCCCCCCGCGCGTGGCGCCCACCGTGTGTCCTCTCCCGATTCGAAACTCCCCCTCCCCGGGTTTATACTCCCTGCCACCAAAGTGTGCGAGTGTGTGCGAGGGAGCGACAGAGAGAGGGAGAGCGAGCGAGAGAGAGATATATATATATACACACGGGCTTCGCCTGGTAGATACCGAGCGACTAGACCGAGCGCGTGAATTCTACGCGAGAGTGAGTGAGAGACGACGACGACTTTGCGCGAGAAGAGGGACGAAAGCCAACGTGGTAGACGCGATGTTGCACTCTCCCTTCTTTCTTGGCGTGTGCCCCTACCCCTCGCAACGGCCTCCGCCGCCTCTGCAGAGGCAGCAACGGGCTGGCTGCCCGAGTTCCGCCGTTGGGCCGAACCGAACACCCTTCCAACGAGGCACCGTCGGCGCGTCGGCGGGTTCCTCCGACGACGTCGACGTCGCTCGACCGGTGGCGGTGGAAGCCTCGAACGTTGGCACTGGTGGATATTCGTCCCCCCGTTGCCCTCTCTCTATCTCTCTCTCTCGTTCTTTTTCTCTCGTGCGGGGCTCTCTCTCCCTCTACGCGGACTGGGGAGAGAAGAGAGAACGAGAGAGGGAAGGCGAGAAGTCAGCAGCCCTGAGAAAGCAACTTTCGCCACTGTCGGGCAAACCCCCTTCGCTCGCGGTTGTTGTTTTTTTTTTTTTTTTGAGGAGGATGAGATCGAAGAGATTGACGCACTTTCACTGCCCTTCGACGCGAAGGTCCCGTCGCGAGGAACTATCGTCGCGGCCTTCGGCCGATTGTTCTTGAAATCCCTCTTTGTGTTTATCTCGCGTAAACAATTTTGTCCTTTTTGCTAATATTTCCTGCGATGTTTGTGATTGATATTGCAAACATTTTGTCACAATTGCGGGTATTTCTGTAAACAAAAGAAAAGGTTTTTCAATGTCATTAGAATCAAAATCATTTTTACCATTGTCCATTATTTATTTTATAAAAATTTCAATACGAACAATTGTGAAAAGTATTTGTTTCTAATTTTTTTAAATAAATTCTATCACGACTAGCGTCATAAGTTATTAATACAATGAAAATAAGAAAATGATTATTCAATGCCATTAGAATCAAAATCATGTTTACCATTGTCCATTATTTATTGTACAAAAATTCCGAAACGAACAATTACGAAAAGTATTTGTTTCTAATTTTTTAAATAAATTCTACCACCATAAGTTATGAGTACAATGAATAAACTAACAGAGTTCAAAAGCCCCGCGATTATCAGTCTATCGTCTCAGCAATTACAAAATCGTCAAAGAACAAAAATACGCCGGTGGCCCAATTAGAAACCGTCGGTCTCGTATCTTCCACATTCCACCCCGATCCACGTGACGCCGTCGTGGATAATAACAACAACGACCACGCATCGCGCAGCGAGAGTCCGACAATCACGACGCGCGCGACCCCCAAGAGAGTCGAGAGCCGCGGGTGATCGCACGTCTACTGCCACACTTGAGGATCCTTCGTCAGCCGTTCGCCCGCCGCCGCCCGGCTCTGCGGCTCGTCTCTCTTACCCCCGCCCGGTGGTTTACTCGCTTTTCCCACCTAAAGCACATTTGCCCCAGTGGCGCGGCGTACACACCACCCGACACGGCCACCTCTGTGTCCTCTTCCTCCTCCTCCTCCACCTCCGCCTCCTCCTCCTCCTCCTCCTCCTCTTCCTCCTCCACCTCTTCTTCCCCACGTGGTTCTACTACGCGACTCCTACCCCCGAAGAGCTCTTCTCGCTCCCCGTACTAGCTGCTCACCGCGTTCTCGGTGGTGGCAGAATTCTCCGTCTCCCTCTCTCTCAATTTCTCTCCCTCTCTCATTCTCTCTCTCTCTCTGTTTCTCTCTCCCTCTCATTTTCTCTCTCTCTGTGTTTCTCTCTCCCTCTCTCATTTTCTCTCTCTGTTTCTCTCTCCCTCTCATTTTCTCTCTCTCTCTGTGTTTCTGTCTCCCTCTCTCATTTTCTCTCTCTCTCTGTGTTTCTCTCTCCCTCTCTTTTTCTCTCCCTCTCTCATTTCCTCTCTCTCTCTCCCTGTCTCATTTTCTCTCTCTCTCACTGCCTCTCTTTCGCTCTCCGGCCGCTGTTAATTCTCCTGCTGAGAGTGGGGTTGATTCGCGTTGAGCTACTCGCTCACTCGACTGACTCGCTGACTGCCCGCCAGCCGGCAACCTATATACGCGGCAGCGGCGGCGGCGAGCACGCTCGGCGCCTATATATTCGTGGTTCCCGCTGCCACTTGGCTCGACGCACCGCTCGCTGCCGCCGCCGCCGCAGCAGCAGCGGCAGCGAAGCTTCGGTAGCTCTCTCCGCTCGGCAGATCCTCCCTGCTCCCCGGAACAAGCGAGCGGCAGGGTGGTGGCGGTTCAAATGTTCCGGGAACCCGTGGGGAGAGAGAGGGAGAGCGAGACAAAGAGCGAGAGAGAGGGAGCCCGAACGCGCGGGTGGGAGAGTCAGTTCCTCCACGCGCTGCGTCCCCCTCACACCACCAACCACCACCCGCCGGAGTTTCTCTCCTGCCCTTCCTGGCATTCAAGTGTTTCTCTCTCTCTCTATCTCTTTCTCTCTCTACCGCGCGCTCCACTCTCCCTCTCGCTCTTCTCTCTCTCCCTCTGTGTCGTGCACTCCCTTCTTCTTCCTCCCTCTTCGTGGCCCGCGCGAACGACGGTGGGTGTCACGCAACGCGCTCGTCGAGAGAATCCGCGGGGATACACGCATCTCCCACGAACGGGTCCGAAAGGGGGGACGCGACGGGCACGAATTGGTTGATTTGACGATCAGCGCGATTGGTTTGCATTTTTTTTTTTTTATTTGTCACAGGGGGATTTTTGTAGGCATTTGTCAATTCATTTGTTTGTTAAAGAAAAACAAAGGTCAAATAAATAAAGGTAACAAACATAAATAAATGTAATAAAGGTTTCTGACGTCCCGCAAAAAAACTAAAAATAGAAAATAAAGGCCAAATAAATAAAGGTAAAAAAAAATAAATGTCATAAAGTTAATAAAGGTAAAAAAAAAGAAATAAAGGCAATAAAGGTAAAATAAATAAAGGTTTCCGACGTCGCGAAATAAATGTTTGGCACCGAAAGCCCGCGGATATTTATTCGCGGAAACGTCGCGTTGGCTCGATTGCAGTTTTGGTTTGCTCGTCGCGCTCGGCTGAGAGGGCTAAAAGCGTCAATGTTGAGACACGTGCGCGCCTGTCTCGGTCGCCTCGAAGAATACGATTCCCTTTCCGCCTTCCTTCCGAGTTCTCCACGAGCTACTCTTCGCGAAGCCTCCCTCTCTCGTTCTCTCGTTCTCTCCCTTCCTATACACATCCCTCCCTCTACTTCTTGGCGCGCACCGTCGTGCCGGACCCATCGCGGTGGTGGGCGAACTCGGCGAGGAGGCAACACCGTTTCCCCCCTGTGAAATCCCCGCGGGTAGTGGTGGTGGCGGCGGCGGCGGCGGTGGCGGCGGCGGCTCCTCTCTTCCACTCGAGCGCGGATTAAAAGCTCCGGGAAAGGGAAAGGGAAAGGGGCGCGCGCGCCCGCGCGCTCTCTGAGGGTTGGGGGTAAGGGGAAACGAGATTTCCCTCACCCTTGGCTACGAACTCGCGCCACTGACCTTGCAAATTCTGATTAAACTCATCCGGCGTCTCGGTACTGCGGTTTATCGTCCACCGAAATGTACATATTTTACGCTGGTAACGGCGGCTAGGAAAAATGTGTACTTGATGACAACGTGATATATTAAATTGCAATGTTTTGGTAGCAAAAATATGTATAAAATCATTTATTTGATAACAAAAATTATCTTGTCGGCAAACTAATTTGGGTTAAAAAAATGTGTGGATTAACGATTTCTGAAGGAAATATTCGAGAAACTCGAATTTATATGATTTCCTGTATTATCATTTTTTTCCTGTACCGTTTTTATCGTTAAGGTAGTATGAGCGTTATACCTAACGTTGCATAATTTCGAGCGAGAATGAGACAGAATTACAGACAATTCTTGATGAGATAAAAATCTGAAAAAATCAAGCATATAGAAGGTGGTGAAAATATCATTTTGGTATTATAATAATTGGAAAATGTTATTAACAAATTATTGAGATAAAATTGGTGTTCAACGAATTACCCGGCAACCAAATTTTTGTTATGAAAATGGTTCGTTTATTTTACTGAATACGTATGAATTTTTTTTTTTCAAAATTTTGTGTGATCGAAAATTGCGTTTCTTTTTCATGTTGAATTTAGAAATCAGAGAAAATTCTGGAAAAATTCGTACCTATTCAGAAAAATAAACAAATCATTTTTCAATTATTATTTTTCCAATATAATCTTTTCATTGCCTTCCATATGCTTGATTTTTTTTCAGATTTTTATCTTATCGAGAACTTTTCGTAATTCTGTCTCATTCTCGCGCGAACTTACGCGACGTAAGCTTAGGCATTCATACTACCTTAAAAAAAAACATGAAACATTCTTTTTTGGACGAATTCCTTCCACTTTTGGACCTTCCACTAAAAAATACATCACTCACATATTCTCACCATTCGTCATGTTAAATGGATGTGGCTAATGATTTTACGTTGACTCATAGAAAAATGTTCTTTTGTTTCAGGCTTGAGTACAGATAAAGATGAATTTCACCCCGTTTCCCGGTTTCACGACGGGCTCGTTGCCCACGGGCACGGTGCACCAGTTCGCGACCGCGAAATTCGCTCAAAATTTGACGACGGGAGGCCAAGTGGTCGGCGTGCTGTCAGGCGGCGAGGGTGGCGTCCACTACCTCAGGCCGGTTGACCCCAACGGTTTCACCGTGGCCCAGAGTGGCAACAATCAGCAGCACCAGATAATCACCCTGCCCATCACCGTTCCCGGCAAGGATGGCACGCAGCAGCAGCAAACCGTCCAGATCCAGGTGGTTAATCCCAGCGTCACGCAGAGCGGTAACAGCGCCGATCAGCCCAAGTATCAGTTGGCTCCGATATCGCTCGGGCAATTTCCTCAGGGCGGCGCGACCGTTCTCACCGTCGCGTACAGCCAGCAGGGACCTGATGGCGTTCAGATACAGGTGCAACCGCAGAATACAGTCGCCACCACGCAAACGTGAGTATCAGATTTCGGTACCTTGTAAACAAATCACATAACACGAAAATATTGAACTTATCTCTGGGAGAAATATTTCCGTAAATTCCTCTGGAAATCGAAAAAATATTTCTGCGTTTCTCACTACTTTTTACTTTTCGTACTTCTCAGATAAATTAATTGTTTCTTCTACGCTCTGAAATAATTTTTGAACTGTTCCAAAAATATGTTATTTTCGCAACCCATTTTAGAATTTTTTAACGTCTCTACTTCGGTGTAACAACGATAATCATATACCGAAATAATTCCGATGTGAGTTTCGGTGAAAATTTCGAACACTTCTCGTTGAGATAATAATCTAAAAAAAAAAAAAAAAAAAAAAAAAAAATCAAGCACGTAGAAGGTGCTGAGAAGATTGATTTTGCATTATAATAATTCCAAAATGTTATTAACAAATTAACGAAAAAAGTGAAATGTTCAACGATTTACCCGGCAACCCAACTTTTTTGGGATGAAAATTATCCATCAATTTTTCTAATAACGTATGAGTTTTTTCAAAATTCTGAAAAAATCATACGTATTCAGAAAAATGAATTAATAATTTTAATCACAAAAAAAAAATTGAGTTGTCCGGTAAATCGTTGAACATTTCATTTTTTCATTAATTTGTTAATAACATTTTGGAATTATCATAACGCAAAATCAGTCTTCTCAGCACCTTCTATATGTTTCAGTTTTTTTTTTTTTCAGATTATTAGCTCATCGAAAAGTGTTCGAAATTTTCACCGAAACTCCCATTTGTCGTGACTGTACCGGGAAGATTACCTTAATTTTTTCATAACCTCGACCAACTTCCCAAAGCCAAATAAAAAAAAAATACATCATTAACCAACCGTCTTCCCATCTTCAACCCCTCCAGGTCCGATCAAACAACGCAGAGCACATCGACGGCGGTGACAACGACGTCTCAGCAAACGATCCAGCAGACGGTACAACTACCCGGTGCGCCGGAGGGTCTTACCGTCGTAGCGCAAATCCCGCAGGACCTGATACTCCGCGAGAGTATGGAGGATTCGAAGGAGGACGTGAAGGAGGGCACGACACCGGTGGCGTTGATAAAACGCGGCACGGTGAAGAACCAAGGCAACCAGAGTACCGAGGAGTTCATAACATCGATGCCGGCGACGTGGCAGAGTCTCGCAACCCCAGGTTCGACGGTCGCGGATTATCTCTCGAGGTTACCCGCGAGCACGTTACCCCTGAGTCTCCACCACTTCCTCAAATTCTCCGCGGAAACGATAAAACGCGAGGCGACGATAGAATCGAGTCCACTGGGCGCGGACGGCCTCGACGCCTCGGGTAGCGCCGGTTCGGGCGAGCAGGCGGTGCAAATCACGGTCGCGGGTGGCGACACCGAAATAATCCCCGACGTGCCGGAGGAGCAGGAACCGGGGGTGAAGCCAAAGCGCAAGAAGAAGTACAAGAAGAAGCCGCCAAAGCCGAAGAAACCGAAACCCGGCCAAGTCAGCATCGTCTCCGCCCTGGACGGCACGACGCTCTTCTGCTGTCCCCAGTGCAACATGGCGTATCCGCAGAAGGAGCTCCTCGAGCAGCACCTGATCGGTCACAAGATCGAGAGGAGGTTCATCTGCGACATATGCGGCGCGGGCCTCAAGCGAAAGGAACACCTCGAGCGTCACAAACTCGGGCACAATCCCGACAGGCCGTTCATCTGCACCGTATGCATGAAGGGCTTCAAGCGGAAAGAACATCTCAATCTTCACTTCGTGATACACTCGGGACAGAAGACGGAGGTTTGCACGGAGTGCGGAAAGGCCTTTTATCGCAAGGATCATCTGAGGAAGCACGCCAAGTCGCATCTCGCGAAGAGAGCGAAAGAGGATCCGCTCGCCACGGGCGACAGCTCGCAGGGCCAGCAGAACGAGCAGCAGCAGCAGCAGCAGCAACAGCAGCAACAGCAGCAACAGCAACAGCAACAGCAGCAACAACAGCAGCAGCAACAACAGCAGCAGCAGCAGCAGCAGCAGCAGCAGCAACAGCAGCAGCAACAGGAACTTCAGCAGCAAACTGCGGTGCCTGAGCTGCAACAGATACAGATCCAAGTGGGCCAAGGATCGCAGGCGCAGATACACCAAATCGCGGTGAGCGAACAGTCCACGGTGGTGCTTCCAACAGCCGCGGAAACCGGCGCGATGGCGATGCTTCATCATCAGCAGCAGCAGCATTAGCGACCGACCGTGAGCCCGGTTGGGGACGTCGGGCGTTACTTCCGGTTTGACCATCGGCGGGCCAAGGAGAAAGAGACGAATGGCTGAACGCGCGAACGGCTGAACTCGACGGTGAGAGAGAGAGAGAGAAACATAATGTTGAAGTTTGCATCGTTGGAATGCAACGAATTTGAGAAAAAAAAAAAAAAAAAATGATTCTAAGTAATCCAAACGATGAAATTAGGTATAAAAAGTCGTAGAAATTAGTATCTATGATGACCTTTTGTACCTAATTTCGTCGTTTGGGTTAATTAGAATTAATTTTTTTTCAGAATTTCGTTGCATTTCAACGATGCGAATTTTAACTTTGTAGAGAAACGGAGTGAGGGAAGAGAGGAAAATGGAGAGACGTGAGTTTGCCCCGCATTCGCGTACGCGTTGTAGCGTGCGACCACTTTGCGCACCTTCGGCCACGTTGCGAACGGCAATTAGTTGTAAAATTATTGTAAAATTTCGCCTCCGTGGATGACCCGACACGCCCGAGGCGCCGCGAATTAACGCCCCGCGAGCATTAATGCGACGTATATATATATATATTATATATATTATATATAAATATATATAAATATATGAAAATATAAAAAAATATATATAAATATATATTTTTCTTTCGGAGAACGCGAACTGGATTCGCCGGGTAGGGAAACGGCCGAGCGGCTCACCAGTTGATCCCGGAGGATCCGTTTATCGAGGCGCAAAGATGAATCAAACTCGGAAAGATACGTAATTGAGAATATATTAAATTTAAACGATAAATGAGGAGAGAAAAAAAGAAGAGGAAGATGAAATGTAAACGAGGTAACTTACGCGGATGGCGAAACAAGATCGCGTTTTGTAAATACGTAATATCGAAAAAAAATGTAAAAATCCACGCGTGTGAGATTGTATCGTGCAAATAACGAACGGTTTTTCCTTTTTCTTTTTATATAGTCCCCGTGTCTTTCGCTCGTCTCACGAATCCTCGATCGTTGATTTATCTTTATTTATTATTACTCGATTTTCGTCGAGAAAACGCAGCGACGCGCACGCTGCGCCCAATCTGCGAACTCTCGGCATTTTGCCGGTGGTGAAACAGACGAGAAAACAGCGGCGAGACGCGTCTTTGTGTTTCGCGAAAAGTGGCGAAGCGCTCGGTGCGAACGGGACGGGAGGAGCGAAAGACACGGAGAGAGAAAAAAAAAAACGCCGACGGATCCAATGTATATTTTTACAAGAGCGCGTGATTATCCGTGTGGAGAGGCCCAGGTACGGTTAGAAAGATTCTAATAACGCGTATACGAATATAACGACTCGTTTGTATCGTTGACACGTCTTGAGAGCGAATATAGGATAATGGCGTATGAGCTGTCCGTTCTCGAAGGAGCCACGAAAGGACCTTTTGCGTTGGAAGGAGGGAAAAAAAATGAACACGAACGATATCCCCGATAGAGCGGTAATAATAAACACGATATCATCTTTTATTGCTGTCAATTTTATCGTACAGTTTTGTAAAAATTATGAAAAAAAAACAAAAAAAATACATTGAGCATTGATTTGAATAGCGCAAAGCGCTCCGAATCATCAGCTACGGCGTTCTTCCTGTAGACCAAATTGGCAGATCTATTACCTCTCTATCGTCGACATTATTTTTTTACACTGGGTCATGAAAGTTCTCATTAAATTAATTATAAAAGACATGGACTATCTCATCCAGAAGGACGATAAATAATAGCTAATCATTTACGATAAAAAAAAGGAAACGAAAGGGGGAAAAAAAGGAAAAAAAAAGATTATGCACGGATCGCGTGTCTCGTACCACGCGATTATCCTATATTTCGCGCACATTTATATCCTTCAGTTTTTTTGTAACTCTACTTCTACTACTTCACACTGGTTTTTTTTTCTTCTTTTTTTACTACTAAACGCGACTTTAGGATTTTATGGAATTAACACAAACACACACATCTACACAAGTACGCAAGTAATGCAATCCTTTTCGTCCCGTGCTAATCACGATCGGGAGAGATATCAATATTTCGCGGCAGTTCGCGTTGGGAAATGGCACACAGGTACGAAAAATGAAAGAAACGAACAAAAAAACGTATAAATGACGAAGACCAATGGGCGCAGCGACCACTGAAACACGCGGAAAGCGCTTTAAGAGAGAACTAATAATTACGATAGAATCGGGAATTATCGAGATACTTGATCAGACTCTACACGTCGCATGATATGCGACTTGCGAGAATTTATACAAGGAGACACGACGACAAAAATCATTTTTTTATTGTAAGAATCACAATTTAAGGCGATGGGTATAGCTGTACGAGAAATATAATAATTATTTTATTATTATTATTATTATTATTATTATTATTATTAATTATTATATAGCTATTATCGTAGTCCGTACGGATAGTCTGTAAGCCATTTTCATTGTTACTTACATAAATATTGGAAAAAAAAGATGAAACTAAAATAAAAACGTACATTTAATATAACAACGGATACATTTAATGCATAACAATGCAACGAAACCTTTTGTCACTTTTACGAAAAGCGAAATATCGAAAAAAATGCTGCGTCTGAAAAGTCGCGAGATAATTTTTTCGCTCCAGTGCACTCGGTTCGCGTGTTGGTTTATAATCAGCGCCATTCTAAGGATAACATTCGATAAGACTCATCCGGAGTTTCTACCGGGACTTAAAATTGAATTTGAAACGATCGAATCACCCGACCCGCCGAAAAATAACCGTTAGGGTCTTCCTGAAGTTTTGATCGTATTTCAGACCCGATTTTTCAGTCCCGATGGAAACGCGGTAAGAATGAGTTACGTAACTCCCGGCGATGCTCGCAATTGCGAGCCGCCCGTTGCCGAATGCATTATCAATCCGAGAGCTATAAAACACTCAACGCACACATCGGCGAGACGTCGGCACGAGTCGTTGATTTGAACATCGCCGTATCGTTCTTAACTGCTGCAGGGCGCAGCCAACCAGTGCGATGATGTCGAGTATCGTCTGGGACGCCAAGTGAGTAACATCGCCGATGCAATTTCGCGTCGTTAGCGAGCGGATCGTCGATCAACGTACGCTGCTGTCTTTCTCGTTTTATACTAAAAAAAAGTTGTGTGATCATTTTGCAGGCAGCCGGAGACGCATTGAAGGATCGCCAATTTGCGTCATTGACGAGATCGAGGGAATAATAATGGCCGAAAAAATAGCGGGCGTCGATGCACTCAGAGTCAACGCGTTGCAAAAGTTTAAGAGTGAATTCGGCGAGGACGCGACGATCTGCGTCTGTGCGCCGGGCCGCGTGAACCTCATCGGCGAGCACACCGACTACAACGAGGGCTTTGTACTACCGATGGTAATTTTTCGCTTCCTTAATATCCTGAAAGCCACAGTTCAACCCTGTGTAAGGTCGAGAATTGTTATCGTTCGACTTGGCGTTTGGCACAATGACTGATAACGCTTGACGGTCGTTAGATTGACCTTCAAAGGTCAATAGTCGAACGAATTCTACTTTAACGACGTCTTGTGAATAACGCAGTTTGGGTTCGTGTCCGGACTGCAAAATGTTGAACATATTTACGATACGAAAACGTGTACCGTGACAAATAATGTCCGGAAATGACCAAATTATCGCTAATACGGGTTTTCATCAAGTTAAACTGTTAAATCTATTGCGAAGGTATCTGGATGAATAATATATAATTATTCATCCATCAGAACTTGAAAATTAATTTTTAAAATGTATTTGGATAAACAATATACGGTTAGTCGTCCAGATAGATCTCGCATTTAAGTGAAGTCTATCTGGATGAATAATTCATCCACAACAACGTAAATTGATAAAAATTGTATTTGCACGAATAATTTACGATTATTCGTTCATCAGAAATTGAAAATGAATGAAAAAAAAAATTATCTGGGCGAATAATACACGACTATTCGTCCACAAAAATGTACAAAAGTGGACATTTTCTGCTTTAGTAAGGAATTATAACGGGTTTTCTCTTTAAAAACATTATATACAGAAAACTAAAACATGAAAGCTTACGTGAAATATTTTTATCAGTATAATGTACCAAGTGAATAATAACAATCATTATAATTGCGGTAATCTTCATGTATTATGCAATTGTTTTGAGTTGCAGGCTCTTCCTATGGTCACGGTTATGGCGGGAAAAGTAAACGAGCGGAAAAACTGCGTGATAGTCTCGGCGAGCGACGCTATTGTAACCAGCAAGGCGGAATTTAGCGTCGAGAGCCGCGAGGCTATAAAAACCGGTGAACCGAAATGGGCCAATTACATTAAAGGATGCATTGCCAATTTTCCCTGTGAGTCTTCTTGCGTTCTGTTATTTGTTTTCCTCCGTGTATTTACGAGTTTTAATTTATGCTTCAACCAGCTTTGCCACCGGGATTCGACGCTGTTGTCGTTTCCTCGGTACCTATGGGTGCCGGTCTCAGCAGTTCTGCCGCGCTCGAAGTCGCCACTTACACATTTCTCGAAGCGCTTACCGGTAATGTCGCTAAGGAACTTCGCGACAAGGTAGATGCTCAACAATAATAACAATAATAATACTCTTTTTCTGCGATTTTCATGGTTTGACGCGGCTCAGTTGATATGTTTAAATTATTGGCAACCATATAAACTACAAAAATAGTTTGAAAATATTTAAAAGTATCGCTGCCGCCGTTTTCACTTTTTTGTTGAGGGTAAATCTATCTTCAAAAATGTTGGTATATCACAAGAAAATCCATATTTCCCCGTTTACTCATGCTAAGATTGTTGCTGATGAAACTCTGAGGTCGCAAATAAATGGATCATGGTAAAAAATACGAAAAAACATTTTTTTTCTTACAAGCACATAAAATGTAATTAAATAATTGCAAAAATTGTGCACGCTAGGTTGCAGCCAGATTATTCATGAAAATCGTTACGTGTTTTATAAAAAAAATAAGCCCATTTCTCAAGCAGTCGAATGTTTATACCTAAAAACTCGTAACTGACGCCTCATTCTCACAAAATGAATTTCGCCCTTTTCAGGCCCTGGTTTGCCAGCGCGCCGAGCACGATTTCGCCGGTGTGCCTTGCGGTATAATGGACCAGTTTATCTCGGTAATGGGCCAGGAGGGTCACGCGCTTCTCCTGGATTGTCGCGATCTCAGTGTCGTTCAGATACCATTGGAGATCGGGAGTCACGTATTTTTGATAACGAATTCAAACGCCCCGCACAAGTTGAGTTCGAGCGCGTACTGCGAGCGACGTGACGCTTGCTACGAGGCAGCCAAGTTGCTCGGAAAGAAGAGTCTGCGAGAAGCGACCCCGGAAGATCTCGAAGGTCCGTAGCTTCCTTTCCTAATAAATGGGAGTGTGACGTCTAAAATCGGTTTTAGACCTTTGTATTATTTTGCACGATGCTGAGTTAAAAATTCATCAAAACTTTATGGAATGCAAATGCATCACTACTAAATTAACTAAAAAACAAAAAATCATTGTCTGTATTCCAGTTTTAAAGTCGCTGAATGCGTCGGAAATTGTGATAAAACGTGCGCGCCACGTTATCAACGAGATAGAGCGAACTAAGAAGGCGGCCGCGGCTCTGCAGTCCGGAGACCTTCGGAAATTCGGGACCCTAATGAACGAGAGTCACAACTCGTTGCACGACGATTACGACGTCTCGTCCGAGGAGCTCAACGTCCTGGTGGGGGCGGCGCGTGAGGTCGACGGGACACTCGGCAGTCGGTTGACCGGCGCCGGATTCGGCGGTTGCACCGTTACTCTCGTGCGCGAGAATTCTGTCGACGAGGTCATTTGTCGCATCAAAGAAAAGTTCGTGGAGACGAAAAAAAAAAAAAAAAACGACGATACCGGCGTTCCGTGAAATAACGAATCAATGATTTTCTTTCTGTTGCTCTTGCAGATACACCGGAAAAGCCAACTTTTACATAGCCAAACCGGCGAGCGGCGCGAGACGGCTGGAAATCAATATCTGAGCGGTAAATCGCCCGACAGCGCGGCTCTCGAACGAAAAGCGATGTAATAGTACAGTGAAACTAAATCTATTTTTCTCCACGCAGTGCCAAAGCTTTTCTTTCTCTTTTTGTCTGTTTTTTTTTATTCGTTTAATAATAATAATACGATATATACAATTACGGACGGTTCCATCGTTGAACCGCGCTTGGATTAATCACTAATTATTGTTTCGTTTACGCCGCACCCTCCCTCGTTTTATTCTTCGTCGGCGTTTATCGCTATCGCTTTGAGACGCCTCGGCAATTCGAGTCCCGCGAAATACCGTCGCGTTCTTCTCTAATACTGCTTGTGCCGCTGAAAAATTGTCAGGCTCCGCGCGACTCACTGTTGTCTGTTCACGGTGATCGTCGAAACTGTTGAGAATTCTGTAGACGAATATTGCGAATTAGCAGCGGCAAAAAAAAAAAACGAATTAAAATATGCGGTGTGAAGGGGATTTATCACCTTTCAGAAAATCGTTGAGCTCGACGTCGCTCGAACAGTAACGCAAGTCGGAGGGTTTCACGCCCTTGAATATCGAGACGACGCTCGGTTTCAGGTTGTGAAATATCAGGGGTTGTCCTCGCCTCGCGAAATCCTCTATGAGGCTCTTCACTCCCTGTGCAAAACATATCAATTCAAGGGTATTAGAATAAACGCTTACTAACATTTAGTGTTCGCAGATGTTCGTTAAAATAATTATCAATGATAATTTTAACGAACTTACCAATAAATTTTATCGGGATGATTATAATTCTTTACAAAAAAACTTACGGTTTGAAAAGTGATTTATGGGAATACATTTTTTTCTCGCTGTTAAGTCTTCAAGGATTTTGTGTGCTAGAGTAATTAACAGATCGAGCAGATAATTTACCTTGGCAGCTGTAAAATCGGCAGCTTGTATGTGTGTCGAGTCGATTACGACTGGAACTGCGGTGCCCTGTTTCGTTCCTTGCTTGCTGATTATCGCTCGAACGTACTCGACGCTCGGAAAGGAGAGACTTCTGTCCGGGGTTATCATGAGATATTCGCAGCCACCGGCGCTCTGACGGTAAAACGATTCCGATTAAGTACAAAGTAATATACCGATTAAGTAAACAACAATATCCCTCTTTTAAAAAGTTCATGAGTAACGGAAAGTATTGTTAACAAACTATTAGAGCTGTGATTGGTTGCCAGGAAAGTCCGTGATAAACAAAATCAGTTTGGTGTGAAATTTGAAAAATTTGTCGCCAAAAAAAATATATTTTTCAAAATCGATTAAAAAAGTTTGTTAACCATTGTTTTTCGGGGTAGAATATGCGACTTGAGAATGATGGTCTAGGTTAAAAGTCGATATTTTGAAAAATATATTTCTTAGGTCGATTTTGGCGAAAAGTTTTTAGCCTAGTGTGTTTAGCCTACTATTACGTACAAAACACATATTTCGTTTGATTTCATGAAGTATGTGTTTTATCGTGCGCTTTCGACTCACCATCACTTTGCTCACCCGGAGCGAAGGCCTCGCCGAAGCGTACAGGAGAAACAGAAGATTAATGCCGATTCCGATCACGATACCGAGCTCGAGCCGCACGAACAGACAGCAGAGAAACGTGGCGATCGCCGGCACTAAGTCAATCTCTGTAAATACGATCGAGATGTTTATTTCATTGCGATTGTAAAGGACGAAAGTTTCTCTCAACGTGATATTCACGATTGTGGATTAATAATCATTCGAACGAATTTTAATTTTGCATATTTTATAATAGGCACTCACTCTTCGTTCTCCACATTGGTTTCACCACGTGAAGTTCAACCATAAACACAACGGCGGCAATAATAACAGCCGCGAGTGCGGCTTTCGGTATGTAGTACAGATACGGCGTGAGGAACTGAAGAGACACGAGAACAAGAAGACCCGTGTAAACTCCACCGAGGGTAGTTTTCACCCCGGACGAATGATTCACCGCCCCCCGACTGAGTCCACCGCTCACAGGCATCGAGGAAACAAACGATGAGACGATATTGCAAGCACCGATTGCCAGCATCTCCTGGGTCGCGTCGACTGGCTTGCCGTCCGCTAGAAATGTAACAATGACATTACATAAATGAATCTCCGTACAAAAGGTATCAAATCACGTTAAAAAAGGGATGAAAAATACTTTTTTCCTACCGAAAAAATTAGGAAAAAATGTATGTCTTATTTATAAAATGCATATCAAGCACTAAGTTGATTCATTAGATTAGCGCGAGAAGAATTATAACATTTTCCACTCGAAATCAAATTTGTCAAGGAATTTTAGCTTACAGAATTACCGTTGTTAGGACACATTTCACAAGGGTCAAATGCGAGCTTTTTTAGAAAATATAATTATCGATAAAGAATATAGATAAGGTACCAAGTCACGTTAAAAAGGGCGTGAAAAATATTTTTTTCCTGACGACAGAGTTAGAAAAAAAAGTATGTTTTACTTATAAAATGCATATTAAGCACTAAGTTAATTCACTAGACTAACGCGAGAAGAAGCATAAGATTTTCCACTCGAAATGAAATCGGTCAATGAATTTTAGCTTACAGAATTACCGTCATTAGGACACATTTCACGAGGGTCAAACTCGAGTTCTTTTCAAAGAGCATAATTATCGATAAACAATATATATATATTTCTATACCCTTTCTGACCTAGGCAACTAAATCCCCTTCAAAAAGAAAAAAACTCGAAGACCCATAAAAGTGATTTCGAAAAAAAGCGTGCTCACAAAAAACTTTAGCAAGGGCAATGCTTTCCAGAAGACTGAGCAGCGGTATGACGACACAACCGGATCCCATTGTCGAGATCATGTCGAGGAACTCGTAAGTCTGATTGCCCATTTGCGCCTCGAAAGGCGGAATTTTCAAGCTCGGTAGGCCTTCTTTCACGTGGCCGGTGAGAATCACGGGTGAGGTGCCGAGATGATCCTCGAGGAGCCAGCATATCACCGCGCAAACTATCACCACGATGATATTGCGAGCGGTCGACAGGAGCCACAGCAGTTTCAAGACAATGATCTGCAAGGTCGAGGGCACTTTCGTGTCTTTCGATACCACCGGAATGTCCTTGACTTTCTGCAAAAGATGCAAGGGAATTGAATGCATAATGCGAAGCCTATGCGCGACGATTAATAATCAATACATATAGGATGAACGAGCGCCTCGCGAACGGCAATTACTACAAGGCTAACGAGCTGTCGAGCAAGAAAACAGAAATTCCAATATATAATCAAGCAGAAATTAATCTCACGTATTGAGGAAGTGGAGACAAAAAAAAGAAGTACCGACCCTGAGGACGAGCAGGATTATCATGCAGAGAATCCCGAGAACGGCGTCCCACAGTCTCGTCTCGCCTATGTGCTCGAATATCATCTGCCAGACTTGAACGAATTTTCCTGCTGAGAAGCTGATGCCCAGGATGTCCTTCATCTGACTGGTGGCTATGATGATCGCCGCGGCTGAGGTGAAGCCGACCGAAACCGGTCCCGAGATGAAGTCAATCAGGAAACCTTAACGACGGATTGTAAATCAGTAAATTAATACTCAAATAAATAAATACACTAATTGAGTATTGTCTGTGGTCGATTAGAGTAATATATGAATGAAGCCGAGAGTTAAATGAAATAAAAATATGCTTCGATTACAGTTTGCGTAGTTCTTCGAAAGGGAAGGCTTTAAGAAAAATAAAAACGTCAATGAAATTACGAACAACATTGTTTTTGCACGATAACAATAAAACAAGATTACTAAAGCCCACGACATCCGCGATAATTATTCAATTTAGCGCGGCTCATCGATCTTGCAATTTACTAAACCGCTATTTTTTTTCTTCTTTTTTTTCAATGCATCCTACGGCAATGCTCATCAGGTGGAGAACGTCTAAACGTAAGAAATGTAATTGTCTCCCATTCATTGCTCGCCTCGCGTTAACTCGCGTATAAATAAAAACCTAAAATAAAAAGATAATGGAAAGGTTCTGTAAACAGAGTCTTTTTCTCGTCTCGTCGCAATTAAACACAAGGAAGTGCGAAAATTGCGATGACTGCACTGCTACGAGGGGACCATCTGGCGTATTATTAACACCGTAACACTCGTGTTTAGTCATCTGAGGCTCGTTAACGGTACAGAAAACCGAGCGACCGATCGGTTTTTCAGGTGAAATGCATCGAGTGACGCCGGTGCATCTTTTTGCCCGGCTCGACATCAGAGTGCCGCCGCGACGTTCCGGAGGTTGCAGAAGTTGCGACCTTCGACGCAATTTTTCTCGATCCTCCGGTTACAACAGCATTGTTTGTAGACAAGCGCGGCGGTGTCTGTCTGCCTCTTTGACTTCGACGTGCTCAAGCGGCGACCGAGTGAATGGCGAAAAATCTTTTTCTTCTCGTTACACTTTCGACGGACGCGTGACAAACGACCGAAGCCGCCAGCGATTTGTCAGTAATAACAGCCGAGCGGTTTGTTATGTTTGAGTCTATTGGAAACATTAACATTTAATACGTTCCGCACGTGGACGAAATGACTGTGAAAGGATTTTTACGTCAACGTGATTTACAACCTCCGTCATCGCGTCCAACAGTTTCATTGTGTAGCTCGTTATGCAAGCAAAAAAAGGAAGATAACAAAAGATTCATTGGGAATCCCTTCAGTCCATCATGTGTAACTGGCTATTACGGATTTTTTCGCGATGATGCTATAACGAAAAAATAAAGCCTGACTTCCGTTTCCCTAGGCAACTGTGTAGCTGTTAACACGTTGTTTTTTTTTTCTTCCCACAAGACAGTTTCGAGCATCGTGAGCTCACCTAATTGCAAGACTCCCATGAGCAACGAGACGCAGCCGGAAACGAAGGTCAGAAGCACCGCGAAGTCCGGGCCAAGATGAGACTTCGTGAGGGTTTCTCGGGTGAGAATCGCCGCTATTGCAGTTGGTCCAACTGGGACGTCCTTGCAGGAACCGAACACGGTGTACACGAAGCACGCCATGAAGGAAGAGTACAGACCATACTGTAAAATAAATGATAGTCGTTAAAAGAAACGTCGATTGGAGTTTGATGACATTTATTACAATTATTAGCGTCGAGACGCTGCGTCGCCTGGTAATTTTTTCTGGTTTGCGAGTTCGATGATTCTTTTTTTTTCGAATTTGGTTAAAATTGTTGAGTGATTAAAATCAGTTTGAACAAAATTCAAAGCAGCCTCTACGCACTTTTTGCCTGACTCGAGGTGTCGTGAGATTAATTTTACGGCAACAAATTATAGTAGAATTCTTGGGCGAGACACCAAGAATGGAAAAACTAAGGTCAAAATATAGTCACCTTGGCACTCATTAATATTATCATCAAATCGGCTCTCCGCGAATAATTAACATCTGCACAGTTTTGAGCGACCTCCAAATTTTTATCGACTTCCTCGAGCTTTCGTGAGATGAATTTTGTTTAAAAAAAATGTATTTTTTGCCGAGAACAAGAATCAAAAAATTAATTGTACAAAATACGGATGACGCGTCATATGAACTTGAATACAGTGACCATAATAAGTCATCCAATAAATCGCATGTTTAGCAGTTAATCACACAATATTTTAGGTTTCAAAACAATCGGGGGTAATATTTTTCTGATTACCGATTCAAGATTTGGCATCCACGCATTTTTTTTTCTTTTTTTAAATTACAACGTGCTATATCCAATAAATTATATTCCGGCGTCAACGAGTGTAATTGATGTTACATTATGCGACGAACAGTTGGCCGAGTTGTCACACTTATAATTCAAGTGTGCTACCTGTAGAGGAAGTCCCGCAACGTTGGCATAGGCAATCGCTTGGGGAATGACCGTTAGGCCGACAGTGAGACCGGCAACTAAATCGCTGGCTATGTAGTCTTTCCGATACTTTGGCAGCCAGTCGAGTATCGGTATTCTCTTGTAAAGCAGTTTCATCTGGCAGGATCTTTTGATCTTGCGATTGAGCCACCGTACAGCCGTGAATCTCGTCGATCCTCTCTCCACGTCGAATTGAGCTGAAACATAAATAGAAATAAATCAAAACAGGCATTTATATTCCTCGACTCGTTCGCGGATTCACGTGCTCGGTGAATATTTACGTATGAACTAGTGTACTGATTATTTTAGAAAGCCTCGAGACACGCGAAGAGGGAGAAGACACGAGTGCCAGATGTCCGAACGCCTCGCCAGCGGTCAACCTGGCTCGAGTGATCGGCTCGTAATTAGCGCGGCCACGGGGAAAATCAATTAAAATAGAAATTGCTGGCAAAGTCCATTCCGCGAGCATGAGCGACGCTCCATTTTCGCCGGTTCGAAGGAAAATGCGAAGAGGAATTGTGAAAAAAAAAAAATGAAAAGAACGTAAAAAGATGAAACACTCGAGAGACTCTTTTACAACCTCGAAGAAGCCGCGTTCGTTACCGTCGTTAAATATTTATGAGCGTCTATCGACGTTGGATGTTAATGCACGCGGCTGATAGGTAAATATAGGCCAGCGCGTTTGATTGACGCAATAAATGTGCTGCATGTACTATGTATGCGATCTCTGCATTTCTGTAATTACACAGCCGAGACATCCGCCTTAGTTGTGTGAACGATTTTTTAATTATCAGTTTTTTTATTGAGATGAAGAAAAAAAAATGATGCACGCTTTTATTTAAGCCATTCGTCGTAAATTTGCCTCGTTTCATTTCATGAGACACGAACATATTTTTTTTATAATCTGTTAATCATTTTTTTTTAATTAAAAACTACTTGGCAATGCTCTCAATGTTTTGCATATTATACTAATTTATTGCGCAGAAAAAAGCCTGCGACAGATGCTTTAAACTATTACCACTAATTTTCAAAACTGTTACCACTAATACGCTAATTAGTTTAAGTTACATTTTATTTTTTATTTTTCACAGACTTAGGAGAGATCGGAACACTTTTTGTTTGGTATTTAAAAAAAAACTTTGCGTTGATGATTTGCAATATTGTTACGGTGGAGTCTGAATAAAGAGGAACTCAATACCATCTCCCATATCGACGTTTTTTAAAAATAATTTTTATTATTAGATACTCGAAGTTGTCAATGAATCTCACTTTTGGCTACAATTCTATCCGAAAAACGTCATTGAGAATAACATTTAGGAAAGCCACGTCTGGTGAGTCAATTAATATTTTGGCATTGCTGGCCTTTTAGGCAAAGTGTGTTGTCATCAAAGTTTTGGCACCACCATAAAGTGACCCTGCGATGCTAATTGATAATTCACGGGCGTTCCGTCCATTGTTCAACTGGGTGAGGCAACGAACCACGATTTTGTGTTCGATACCGGCTACCACTTTGGCAGGCGGCCTTGCCGACTTCCTCGCCGCAAACAAAGCTGATAACCAAGGGTGTTCCTGACGAATCGACGAAGCTGATACTCGAACCCCCCGAGAATCGCCAACTTAGCGATGATTCACCAGAAGTGTACAGAGAAAACATGACCCTCGGTTGATTCATGCGAATGCGGAGGAGGACAACACAAGTGGACGAGTCTTGTCCGTTCTGGACTTCGCCGGCGAGATCCAGATGAGCCTCGTCGAAACCTCTTGCTGCAATTGGATCGACGACTCGCAAATGATTAATTCGTTTTCTTACTCGATTATTGCAGTTTCACGCACATCAAAGCCGTCAAAACCGTTTTTACCGCTGGCAAAAAATTATCGCGTGACAACAAAAAAATCGTCACAATTTCATTAAACTCGTTATTTATTCCTGACCCCACAGAAATAATTATCGAGTTTCGAAATTGTGACGATTTCGAAAAAATTAAATTCGATTTCGGAAACGTGACGATTTCGAAAAATTATCGAATGACAAAAAAAATCGTCACAATTTCATTAAACTCGTTATTTATTTCTGACCCCACAGAAATAATTAACGAGTTTAATGAAATTCTGACGATTTTTTTTTGTCACTCGAAAATTTTTATTTCTTTGGGGTCAGGAATAAATAACGAGTTGTACGATCTTAGTGAGGATAGCAGAAATGTAAAACCCTAAATCATTTAGAAATAAAGTTGATGGTACAATTGGTGTCGCAATTAATAATTAATAATAATAACACGGAGTAATTATAATATAATGTTGATATTTTTTAATGGCTGCAAAGAATATTTAATTTTCCTGAAAAAAAATGTAGAAGCATGATTACTGCATTACGAAACTAATGGAATTCTTGCGTTTTTTTCGCCACTCTCAATTTTTTTTAAATCGTAAATGAGATATCTGCGGCTATTCGAAAGTTCACACATCACTTTACAATCTCCGCGGGTTATTATTATTAAATCACACCTACAAAGCGAATCGTACAGCAACATTAATTTCTCAAAGTAATGAGGATTTACGACTCTGCGGAGGATAGTTCGTGCAACGCGCGGTGTCCACGACGTCGCGCGACTAATCGCAGCGACGACTTCTATAAAAGAGAAAGGATCTCGTAATAAAGTCTCACAGGCGCGACACGCAGACCTGGCGGCGCGTTTACATATTCATACGCGACGATTACCGCCGTTTGGGGCGAACCCACGACGTCCCCTCTCATTGGCCGCTCGCGCGCGAGGAAATTATTACCTTCACTTTACGAAAAACCGCAGACCGACCAATTCGCAAATCGTCGTGCGGAGCGAATGACCCGGTGTGTATTGCCAAACGCGAATAATCGACCATATCAAGCGTCCTGAATCGCGGCTAACCGCGCGCGGCTCGCAATATGCGGCCCGATCGTCTCTCTCGGAGTTTACTCGCGGATAATATAAATAGACTTTAATAGCAATCAGCGACTCGACAGGGGGACTTGACACGCTGAATGTCCAGGACTCGCGACTCCCGACTGTCGTTGAAATGGATCTTGACCGACTGATTCTTTTTCCTTAAAACTTGCGATTCACGGTTTTATGTATCGTTTTTTCAATTTCTTTGAATTTATCGTTAAAATTTATTTGATTTATTTGAGTTTAACTCGGTTAAGAATGTCGATTATTCTTGAGAAATATATTTGAAATAAATGCAATACAGATGATACTAAATAATAATGCTAAAAAATAATAAATTAATTAGCATTTAAATCAAGTCGAATTTGCTATAATATTTTTCGAATCAAAATAGATTTTGTCCGACTGACTCTTTTTCGTTCATGCTTGGAACGAACCTTTCACCGACCTTGGATCTTTTTTATGGTGATAAATTACTCGAAAGTCGCGAATTCTCGATATATTTTCGTAGCATGGTTCCATTTTATATACACGAAATTTTGGGTCATCGAATAGTAAACAGTTAAAAAAAAACTAGTCTCTAAAAGCTCTAAATAAAAAATTCTAAAAAATCTATTAAAAAATTCTGAACAAACTTTTAAAAAATTCTAAAAAAACTTTTAGAAAATTCTAAAAAAACTTTTAGAAAATTCTTAAAAAAACTTTTAGAAAATTCTAAAAAAACTTTTAGAAAATTCTAAAAAAAAAATTTTTAAATTCTAAAGAAACTTAAAAAATTCTAAAGAAACTTAAAAATTCTGAACAAACTTTTAGAAAATGCTAAAAAAACTTTTAGAAAATAAAAAAAAAACTTTTAGAAAACTCTAAAAAAAACTTTTAGGAAATTCTAAAAAAATAAACTTAGAAAATAAAAAAATAAAAACTTTTAGAAAATTCTTAAAAAAAAACTTTTAGAAAATTCGAAAAAAACTTTTAGAAAATTCGAAAAAAAAAACTTTTTTTAAATTCTAAAAAAATAAAACGTCGCGCAATGTCCTCGTATTATCGTCCCATGGAAACGCACTGGGCCTTCGTGGAGTGGGCCCAACAGGACGAGGCGACGAGTCTAATTGCTCCCACCGTTCCTACCGGCAGATACACTTCGATGTTATTAGCGTCGAATTGACGTGCAGCACGTGTCGGTCACGCGTCCAGACGGAACGCTGCGCGGCTGATTGAAAGATTGCCTCGCGTATTCGTCCGTTCGATCGGGCTCGTATTCTGCCGTTGGCTCGTCGAGTGGCTGCCCCATACGCCGGCTACACGGGCGTCTCTAGGTCAGCCGCAGGCACAGGTGACTGCTCCGAGAAATGCCTTGACCAATTCATAAATTACGCTGTCGATGACGTGTGCGTCCGCAGAAATAGTTGTGTGAGTGACATTTTTTTCGTTATCGCCCCCGTTACGCAGGTCGCGGTATTTGCGTTTACATAGCAATCTTTCTCTCTCTGTCTCTCTCTCTGAACGCGTAGTTCAGTGATGTCTAAGTATTTTTCCGTTTTATTAATTTTTTTCTTAGTTATATTTTCCTGTTTTTATTTTTTATTGTATTCATTTTTTCTTTTCGCTCATATTTCATATTTTCTTTTGTCTCGCCCCATTTAGGTTAAGATAATTCTCTGTACTGTCTTTTTTTCTCTTGCTTTTGTTTATTTTTTTTATTTTTATTTTTTTTATTCTATTCCTACGTACGCCTTTTTCAGGCATTTACGTTTATCCCCACTCCTCTTATTTCCCCTTTCGTCATTGAGTTCCCCCCCAGAATGTTACTCTCAGCTACTATTTCCCAATGCACTACTGTATCGCATTTGCACGAGAGCAAAGGGAAACTGCGGAAAACCTGTGCCGATACAGACGGCTGTATTCTTCTGAGTTTCCGCTGTACGAAAATACATCAAAAACTCAGAAAAACCGCCTCCCGCTCAACAATTGACGCGCAAAATTGTGCATGGCTAAGCGGTCACCCATCCAAGCACCGATCGCGAGTCGAGCTGCTTAACATGGGAGATCACCAAAACCACACACTTATTTTTAAATTTTTAAAATTGTTTATAATTATATTGAAGTCGCATCGTTGGAATGCAACGGAATTGAGGGAAAAAATAATTCTAATTAACGCAAAAGATGTAATTAGGTATAAAAAATCATTATAGGAAGTGATTGATATGACTTTTTATACCTAATTTCATCATTTGGGTTAATTAGAATTAACTTTTTTTTTCTGATTTTCGTTGCATTCCAACGATGCAAACTTCAACATAATTTTTTATAAAGGTCTATTGTGATAAAATGTTACATTCATGCTAAGTGGTCACAATAAACGTGAAAACAAAAACCAAAGCCACACACCGACTGCTGTCGCCCACTGCTGTCGTTTGCTTTTCTTTATTTTTTGTTGCCTTTGTATCACTCTGGTCCTCAGGGGATTTAATGTCCGAGGATCATAATAAATGTCTACTCTACTCCACTCTCGGCAATCCCGAGTTTACACAACGAGCTGGCGTCGTGTACGTCGGTACGTTGATCCGTCGTGCCGATTAATTATTTAATCGAACTCTAATTGGATGAGTTATTCAACGATCGCTCGGTGACCGCGCGGCCGCGGAGTTATTTCCTCTGGGTCAGTCACCGACGCGGAGACGACGCGTAATCCGCACACAGCTGGGAGGCAAAAAACCCGCGCGCCTCCGGCGGTCTACCGCGGCCGCCTCTCGCACCGCATTGAAGAGCTGAATTATACGGGATATTCCGTACGAAACGAGATCCTTATTTCATCGCCGCGTTATGAATACCCGCGGAGGCTATTCGAGTGTGACCTGAAATAGTTACTCGCTGTTATCAATGAGACCTTTGAGTCTCATCTACATATGCCGATAACGAAATTTTTCTTTTTTCTAATATTTCAAAATTCGCTTTTTTACAGCTCTTAAACCTAAGTTACAGAATAATAAAAAAAAAAAAAATTCTACAATTAATCCAGTCCTACATGTTCTACATTTAATCAATTAAATGTGATTGCAAAGAGCCCTAGCGGAGAAAAATTCTACGATTGGTTTTCTCTGGACTACACGCAGAGTGAAAAACTCATATTTTGGTTTCGAAGCAACTGGTTGACTTAACCGATGGGTCACAGCTACAAAAAAAATCCTTCGCTGTGATCCTAACAGAATATAATTATTTCAAATTTGTTCATCGGTGAGGAAAAAAGTAGCTCTTACAACAAAAATAAACTTTTTTTCACTAACTCGATTCCCTCAAATTGCTTTCCACAAAAAGTTACGAACGTGCACCACATTTACAATTTTTGGACAACGAAAAAATCAACCAGAACTAAAAAAATAATGTCGCCAATTTTTTCACGCCTTCCTTTCACATTGCCGAGAATCCGCTTTATCAATGTTGTCATTAAATCCAAAGTATCGGTAGCTAAAATTCATTTTGGAAAGAAAAAAAAAACTTGGCCATCGAGGGGGCTGTTGCACTGAGAAAAATATCAATGGAGTGACAACAAAATTTTTGCTGTGGTGTCTGCAAATTTGCTGTGGTGGCTGAAAACCTTTGCTGCGACAATAAAAAATTCGTTAATACACGGAGAGAAGGATCTGATACTTTTTACCATATTTCTAGTAAAAATTATTGTAAATTTCGAGTAGAGAGAAGAGATAACGCCATCTATCGAGAGGAACGAGAACGATGAGAATTTTTACCATGAAATATGGTAAAATATATTATATGTATGTTAGAAATTCTCATAGTTCTCGTACTGTTCGTCAGGTGGCGGCTGTGGCTTTTCAATACCAGACGCGTTGGTAATTTTTACTATCGCGTCCGGTAAATCTTATCAATCCTTCTCTCCGTGTACCACAATCGATTTGTTATCACTCCCTGATCATTTTTCTCCGTATAATTTCGCGCGGAAGAGCCCATATACGCGATTCGTCTTCTATCAACGCGAGCGTTTAATGCAACGAGGATCGTTTGCGCCTCATGGAGAGAACGAGACACTCCGGTCTCGGGCGCTGTGCACGCGTTGTAAGCGATCCGTGCGCGCGCCGTCTATATGTATCTCTCTGGGGCCCGCGTATTATTTATTTGTTCCGCGACCTTCGAAGAAACAGGGCACTGCGGTACCGCACGCCGGACGCCTGCACGGAAAAAAATAATTAGTTGGCACAACCAAGAAATCAGTCGGCGCAACCATTCGATTATTCTGATTTTCCTGCAACTCAGTTTCGTTGTGTCAATCAAAAGGAATTGGTTGCACGAATCAAGTTTCGTTGGTAGATGTCCTGTTAGTTGCGGTAACCAAACGAATGGTTGATACAACTATTCGAGTAGGCAGGAGCACAAGTTCCGGTTACTTGTCCATACCAACCGTGTCATTGCTTCTCGAAATAGAATTGCACTACTTGTACTATCCTTATGACAAATTAACGTGAATCGCTTTACGAACGGCACAATTAAAGCTTTAATAATATCGTCTTTAGGTTATGTACAGATGCGACTCGCGCCTTGAGCGGCACAATCGTAACTTTAATAATATCGTTTTTAGGTTATGTAGAACAAATCGTGAATAGTTACCACAACCATTCGAAGTGGTTTCGGCAATAGATGAGACAGTTGCTGCAACTAATCGCAAAAAACTGAGATACAGCAATGTGAATGATTAGTTGGCACAACCAAACTTTTTTTTCCGTGTGGCATAACAGCCGCGGATCGGGCGGCCAACCTCTCTCGCGATTTGAGGACAGACGTCGCTGTTTCGAGGAACTCATCGAAAAATAATTCGCGCCGACGGTGTGAGGTCTCCGGTCTCCGATAATGGGTCGTTTTTATGCTAATTGTAAGGATATTCATGGGCGGGATATACATTGAAAAATTCACCGCGACTCGCGCGGTGTATAAACCGACATTAAGCCGACGTATCGGCGCGACGTTGCCGATGGTGCGAAATTACCGAAGGCCCAATTAGCCGCAACTCGGGCACCACTCGAAATTGCCTCCCATTACAACGTAGTAGCAATTATATGCATGGCGTTCCACATGTCGTTAGACACCGGAGATCGCTTACCATCCGCGGTACCGTCGAGATTGCATCTTGGTGTCGCCTTTTTTTTTATCTAATCGTACAATCGATAATGACAATTATTGTTGTTATTATTCACAGTTGTAAATCCTCGTTAGTTGAAGAAATAAATGTCACAGTACGGCTTGTTTTGCAGGTGCCATTTAATAATAATGACCCGCAGCGATTATTAAATGACGTGTGAACTTTTGAATAGATTTGTAGATACCTCATTTTTGATAAACAATTGTGAGCAAAGGCGAAACAAATGAAAAACCACGTTTCTTCATCGCTTTGAAATGAAGAATACTTAACCGTATTTCTTCATTTTTTTCGAGAAAATTATCACGAAATTCTATTGAGAATAAATATGTTTTTGCGACCATTAAAAAATATCCTCATATTACAATTACGCCGTAATATTATTATCAATTAATAATTACAAAACCAACTGTATTATCAACTTCTGAAGACTTCTAAAAGATTTAGGTTTTTACAGCTCTGTTGTTACTGTTATTATTATTATTATTATTATTACTATTCCTATTTCTATTAATATTACTACGTCTATTACTATTATTACTATTATTATTATTATTATTATTTTCAGTATCCCTGCGCTGTGCCAGCGTAAAAAAATTCGAAAGATAAAAATATCGGAAATAACGACCAATATCTCGTAGCCTCCGCAAAAAAGTGGCCGTACGGACGTAGAATTATTACGTTGAAAAAAAAAAGAAAAAAAAAATCGAAACGCAATAATGACAACAGTAAGTAGAAAATTAACGTGCAGGACAAGCCGCAACCTCTAGATATTTCGCTCACCATTGCCATTGGCAGATTTCCCTTCCGTCTCGGGGGCCCCGTTGTTGCCCAGTCTGTCCTCGACGTTTCCGTTGGCTCCCGCGGGATCTCCATTTTTTGAAGCGCCGTTGCGCGTCGCGTCGTCGTGAACGCTGAACCCGGTCAGCCTCACCTCCCGCCGATTCTCCAGACTGTACTCGTTGTTTATCTCGTACTTGGACATCGTTCCTCGTTTATTCGGGAAACGAGAAAATAAAAAAACAAAAAAAAGAAAAAAAAACACCGCGAAGTCGGCTGTCGCGGGGAATGCGGCGACGGTCGCGGTGGGAGGGGGGAGGCCGGGAAAAGGCTATCGGGCGTCCCTTCCCCACCGTAATACGGTTCCCTCGTTGACGGCGAGACTTTCTTTTTCACGAGGTTGCGTCGCAGGTAGATTCCATTGTCGTCGACGACGACTGGGTCGCGACCCTGTGAACAAATCGTCGGCCACGCTAGTTAATAATCGTTTTCCACGTAGCCAGCCAGGGGGGGCTTGTTTAAGTGCGAGCTGCGCCGACGGCTCGGAAGTGCGGAGAAAGTGCGCGGAATGGGACATGTCCGCGCCGCGCGGCTGCAACCAGGAAAGCCAACCGATCGGCTGGTGCATTTTTGTGAGTACCTAAGCTGCACGCGGTGTGTAAATCTAGATCTGCTCTCGGTTGAATGACGTTGAAGATCGTAGCTTTGCGATGCAACGAAATTAAAAATGAAATATTAAAAATTCCAGTAAAAAATAAAAATAATTTTACAGCAGGGGGTGAAGTAATTTTGTTTTGTCACACTCGTAATTGTTATAATAACTTTTTATAGACAGTATAAGAATTTTGGTTCATTAATATTTTGTTGTTTTTTAAAGTAAAAATTAAAGTAATTTTTATTTGTCACGCTCGCAGTTGTTATAACTTTTTATAACCGGTATAAGAATTTCGGTTCATTAATATTTTGTTACTTTTAATTTCGTTGCAATGATGCAAACTCCAACGTTTTCGGCAAAGGCCAAAAGGGGGACCGAATGCATTTAACTTCACGGAGATTTTGTTATAAATTCACGAAAAGCATTCTGCATTCTCGGTGCTAAACTTTGTGTTGAGTATTTTTGCGGAAATCTTCGCAAGGTTATGATGGTGATGTTTGCATCGTTGGAATGCAACGAAATTCAGAAAAAAAATAATTAATTGCGGTTAACCCAAATGATGAAGGGTACGAAAAAAATTATTTTCTTTTATTTTTTTATACATATTTTCATCATTTGGGTTAATTACAATTTTTTTTTTTTTTTTTTTTTTTTTTTTTTTTTTTTTTTTTTTTTCAAATTTCGTTGCATTCCAACGATGCATTTCATTTCGTTGCATTTCAACATTATGGAAAGTTAACCTTTCGCGGTAGTTACCAATAAAAAAATATATTTAAAAAATACAGAAATTATTATTTCGTAAATTTGTAGAAAAATCTTGGGGAGCTAAAGTGCATTCGGGCACCCGAATTGTCTGCCAGCTTTTTCGGTTTTTTCGCTCGAACAATTCGCAAATAATTCCAAACGTCAAACGTGCTCGAAGACAGACGCGACGTACGCATTGTTTTGGGTTGAATCCTCGTCCAGTCACGAATTTACGATAACCGCCCGCGGTGACCTTGAGGCTGTCTCGCGCCGAGCCGAACGATAATCCGCCTGCCGGTGTCGTCTTTTCGGCGAATTTAACGGAAGCTTCCGAGCCGCAGCCGGAAGCGTCGCTCGCGACGTGTCTAAACGTGCAGGTATGGACGCAGGTAAACGCGCGTGTTTCCTCGGGGTGAGCCGGAGGAAGTGCGGAGTCTCGAGGGATTTTCGGTACCTGAGAATCATGTCGACGACGATCGCGCGAGACAAGCAGACGACTCGTGTTGCCGGTGAACTCGAATGGTTGAAATTTTCAACGAGTTTTTGTGGATATTTTTTGTGCAAAATATACCAGCCGAAAGGTCAAGTCGATTTAAACTCGAAAACCAAGCGACAATAAAATACGTGACATTAGTTTCTGTCTCGGCAGAAAAAGTAATAAATTATCATTTTTTTTCGGTAACCCGAGCAGACGATTCGGTGCCATGGAAACCGGCTATTTTATATTTTTTTAACGTGCTTTGCGAGTGTATTTTGTGTACAAATATCAACCGAAAGGAAAGTCGACTGAAACTCGAAAACTTCGCGACAATGAAATGCGTGACATACGTTTCCACGTCTCGGCAGAAAAAGTAATAAATTATAATTTTTTTCGGCAACGCGAGCAGAAAATTCGCTGCCATAGAAATCGACTATTTGATATTTTTTAATCACGTATTTTGCATGTGTATTTTGTGCAAAAATATCAACCGAAAGGAAAGTCGACTGAAACTCGAAAACTTCGCGACAATAAAATAAGTGACATTCGTTTCCACGTCTCGGCAGAAAAGGTAATAAATTATCATTTTTTTCGGCAACGCGAGCAGAAAATTCGCTGCCATAGAAATCGAATATTTGATCTTTTTCATCAAGTATTTTGCATGTGCATTTTGTGCAAAAATACCAACCGAAAGGAAAGTCGACTGAAACTCGAAAACTTCGCGACAATAAAATAAGTGACATTTGCTTCCACGTCCCGGCAGAAAAGGTGATAAATTATCATTTTTTTTTCCCCCACGTGTTTCCACACGAATATCGCGAAGACCTTTTTGCACAGACGAACCAAGAAAGTGTATTGATTGTGTGCAGCCCCAACGTTGCCAAGTGCGTGGATGCCTCAACGTTTGCGAATTGCATTGGCACGTGGCGCGAAGTTGTCGAACGCGACAATCGCCTCGGGCTTATTACGGATCGTTCGACGGTGAATCACGCCTACGCACCGTTATACACTCTTTCACTTCGGCCGCGAATACGCGTCGAAAGTTAACAAGCGTTTCGCTATTTGCAGTGCGTTGGACCGTTTGCGCAGCCGACGAGCGCAATTGACACGATGCTTTCTCGGTTTAACGCGCGTCCGACGAACCACCGACGACTAGAGAGTAATGCAAATTTCTTGCATCACTTGCGGGCGAACGATCTACGTAGACGCGCGACTAATTTTACTGACCCGATTTAATACACTCGAATTTCAGCGTTCGAAGTTCACCCGCTGAGCTGGTGATAAAAAAAATACGCGACACCTATAAATTCTAAGAAAATATCCCAAGTGGCGAATTCGAAAAAATGTGATCTTCAAATCACAAAAAAAATCGAGTGATTTTGTTTTACAACAGCTAAATAAAATCCGGTTACGCGAAATTTTGCTGCCTTCAATAACAACAGATTTTCAGCTGAGAAAAGAATAATTTTTTTCAACTATCAGTTTATTCGAAATGAGGTGAAAATAATATTTTTTTTCAACTATCAGGTTATTCGAAATCAGATGAATAGAACAATTTTTTTCAACTATTAGTTTATTCGAAATCAGGTGAATAGAATCATTTTTTTCAACTATCAGTTTATTCGAAATCAGGTGAAAAGAATAATTTTTTCAAACTGTCAGTTTATTCGAAATCAGGTGAAAGGAATAATTTTTTTCAACTGTCAGTTTATTCGAAATCAGGTGACAAGAATACTTTTTTTCAACTATCAGTTTATTCGAAATCAGGCGAATAGAATTTTTTTCAACTATCAACGATTTATTCGAAATCAGGCGAAAAGAATTTTTTTCAACTATCATCGATTTGTTCGAAATCAGGTGAAAAAAGATTCTGCGTTGCGCCGAAAATTGCTGGGTGGGATTGAAATTTTGTGGCAACGCTTGTCGACCTAATCCACGGCGAAGCGGCTGACATAATTTCACGGAGTCGAGTGGGAACGCGAAGCGAATCACAGGTTTCTGCATCCGACTCGACGAATCGGCGCGGACATCAAATTTTTTCTTTATTTTATTAAAAAAAAAATCATAATATATATTGTACGTACCTATCGCGCGCTTTTCTCTATACGTATCAACGCAAAAGCCGTCGATAATATCACTGACGAGTGCACAAAGCGCAAGTTCGTTAATACTCTACAGTTCGTTCCATCGTAACTCTCGAGTGTCACAAATATTACGTGTCTCTCCCTCTTTCCCTCTCTCGTCTTCACCACTGCCGCATTATAACAATTATATTTTTCTCTATTAAGTACTCAGCACTTGTGACGAATCTTCAACGTTTGTTAAAAGACTTTGTTTCGTTTTATTATTGTATATATAATTAAGTACAATATTTTTCAGCATTCACGGGGGCAGCGAATGCGTCGCGCTTCGCGCGCTCGACGTCGAGTCCGAACTAATCGTGAATGTCGAGAGCGCACGTCCACTCGCGTCTAAAGTAACCGGCGGTTTCAGGAGACTTCAGGTGCCCCGGGCGACTTTGCTCTGACAGATCCTGTGCAGTCGCGCAGGGAAGCCGCGCGCGCATGCGCGCTAAATCCTCTCCGCCTTTACGGTGTATGTAATGCAACGTTCCAAAACATCGCCACGTGCTCTCTCTCGTCGGCCACCAGGTCGTTGACGACAACGTCGACCGACCACCACCACCACCACCACCGTCACCACCACCACCACCACCGTCGCCGCGGCTGCGGGAGCAACAGGTGTCTCCTTTCTCTCCCTCTCGGCTTCTTTTTTTTGTCTCGCCTCAGATTACGTCACGAGCTGAAAACACAAAAAAAAATAACAACGTGTGCAGAGTTAATGAAGACACGAACAGTCGTGTTCAATTATGTATTGTTTTTTTCGATGAATATCTAACGTCACTTCTTGCCGCGCTAATGACTACGATATTCCCTGACATTGAACGGCCCGGGATGTCACAACGTCGTTCATGATTCTCGCGATTGTCATCAATTCCTCGCGATTGTCATCTGCTCGGCGTCGATTGTCACGACGCTTCGCAGCTTTCGGTTGAATTCCTTTTGTTTTAATATGACATCTTTTTTACGCGAGTGATCGACCAGCGTTGCAATGCAACGAAATTAAAAACAAAATATTAATTCCATACAAAATTTAAATAAATCACCCTCCTTAGGGGGTGAAATAATGCTTTTTTGTCATGCTCTTAGTCGTTATAATAAAAATGTTTAGTCGGTATAATCATTTGGATTGATTAATATTTTATTGTTTTTAATTTCGTTGCATTGCAACGATGCAAACTTCAACGATATCGAATACTAACGTTTTGCGCTGTAAAATCTGGTCGGCAATTTCATTTTTTTTTAATTTCACAATAAGACAGAAACACCTATTGACCGGTATTACCCCCCGTGATCGGGAAAACCATTTACACCTTCATTCTCCCGGGTGCTAAAGAATAATAACAAGTCATTCGTCCGACGAATGTCGAGAATTCATCTGACGACACTGGAAATTAATAAGCCTGGCAAAAAAGGAAATAATAAAAAAAGCCGACAGCTTCGTGTCGAGTACATCGATTCTTCACAGCCCCCGAGCGACAATAAACTTCCTTCCTCCTCACATTTTCAAAGACGAACGAGCATTTTAATTCAAATCGCGTTTACCTCAAACATCCCAATCAACACTTAAATCCCAATAAAAAATCTCGCCTGAAATAATTACGAACATTTCTCGACAGTTGACAATTCGCGCTGTCGTCGTTATTAAAACTCGCATCCGGTGTTATTACTGCGTCGAGACCTCATAGTTTCAAATCCAATCGATATATCCGTCCTTGAAGTGCGCACATCACGTGTTCCCTTCAACAATATCCCGTATCACGAGAAACGAGTTTCCTGCAACCGCGTCGGAAGAGCGTAAATCCTCGTATCCAGTCGACGAGGGTTAACAATCCCATCTCGCGGCCACAGCGACACTGCTGCAACATTAACAAATCCGATGACGCACACCGCGCGAGTCGCGCGCTGCGTAAAACCCGTTTCACGGCGTTGTGGCTGCCGCCGGTCGTCGAAAAGAAAGGACCGCGACGGAGTCTCGTGACCGGGTCGTCCACCTGAGTGCCGCGTGACGACAGTCGTTGCCTGGTAAAAGTGTCTTTTCCCGCTCGCGCTCGCCGTAAAACGTAAACGTCCCGCGTTGTTGTCGTCGTGCGTACGTTAAAATAAACGCGCAGTTCGCCCCGGCCGAAGTGTGTAACGAAAGCGCATTCGCCCTGCTGTTCGCGTTCACGTGATCATCCCGCCGGCCGGGAGAAACGGGTTTCTCCCCTCCCCGCCGGCCCTTTCGCGCGATGCGCACCGCGCATCGAGAACCTTCCCCGCCCGGACGAGGCGACGGGGGCTCCGCCTCGCGCGTCACTACGCGCACTAAGAAAAACGAGAAACCGAACGGAAGATAACGAGCTCGTCTCGTGTTCCTGCGACTGTAGAGCCGGTACATCGTGGGCGCGCCGTGAAACTGCCCTAGCAGACTAATGGGATTTTTTCAATGTTTTATTCCCGATATCGAAACAAAAAAGGCAAAATAAGAGTTGAAACAAAGATAATTTAAAAGCTAAGATAACAAAAAAAAGTCTAGATTAGTAAAGCCCTTCAACAGGGTAGGGATCAAAATGAACACACCTTGTATATTCAAAATGTAAGAAAAATATGAATAAAGAGCACTGTTAAACGTTAAAAAAAACTGCCCTAGCAGATTCAGTGACCAGTCGAATAACCATAAAAACAACCAGGTGAATTTTTGCCCAAAATCAACGGTCATTCATGGTTCGTAATAACCGACTTAGGGATTTCTTGATTGGGTTAACCGTACCGAATCACCAGACCAATAACCGTCCCAGAAACATTCGGTTGTTGAGATATGGTTGATATTATTCGATATGGTTGACACAGTTGCGAAATTCATGGGACAGTTATCAGGATGGTCATTCGGTACGGTTAATGCGGTTATGAAATTTATAAAACGGTCATTCCGAACCCCAAATGACCGTTGTTATTATGGACAAAAATTAACCAGGTTCTTTAAATAGTCACTTCGTATGGTTTCGGCCAAATCTAACTGGTTGTCGAACCCGCTAGGGTGAACATTTTTACTGTTTATACAGTGTCGGCTGTTCAGTTTCACGTCGTCTCCGGCTTACTGCGCGTCTCACCCGGCGGCTTTTCGTGTTTACAGCCCGCGGCCACTGCAGGCCCTGCAAAATGAACGACACGAGAGATCCACACGTGGCGTCGCGTCCCTCCTTGTCTCGCCTTCCTTCCGACAATCCGATCGACCTTGACTTTCAAGCGCGTTTGTTGCGCCGGTAATTGCGGGGTGCGAATTCCATTTTGCGCGCGGAAGAAAAAAATCGTGGATAATAACAGCCAATTCCGAGTATGTTTTACACTGGGATCCCCGTGATGAAAACACACGGGAATTTTTCCTGCGCTAATTCGACGGCGAAAATTGCTGGAATAACACCGGATTTTTTTGCAGCGATTACGTTGGATGATGTTGTTACGAATATCAGTGGATAAGATTGTACGTGAATGCACAGAATGCACAGAAAAAAAAAATACTGGAATAAAGCGTAATTTTTACTGAAATGTAACTTTTCTTGGTTTTCGTCGTGAAAAATATTCGAGTACACTGAAAAATATATATTCACAGTGCGAATAATGCTCGATTTGCCGGAATTAACAGCATCATTACCCGAACATCAGTAATTTTTCACGTACGGCACGTAATTATTACCAATCTTTTTTCCCGTATGGCAATGCATGTCGACCTGAGCCAAAGCGAAGCAGTCGATGCAATTTCGCGGAGTTTATAGTGGAACGCGAAACGAGTCATACGATTCCGACGCCTGAATCCGAGTCGACCAATCAACGCGGCCAGGTCTTAAAAATCCGCGTATCGTACGCAGTTATCGCGCGCCTTTTTTGCTGTTCGTTAATACGCGTCTCTCGCATGATGCTGAGTTTTGCATCGTTGGAATGCAACGAAATTCAGAAAAAAAATTAATTCTAATTAATCCAAATGACGAAATTAGGTATAAAAAATCAGCTTGGAAACTAATCACTACATAATTTCATTTCTATACATAATTTCATAATTTGATTTAATTATGAATTAATCAAATGATTAATGATTGTGATTATGATTTTATGATTTAATTATTTTGATTATTATTTTTTTCGGAAATTCGTTGGATTCCAACGATGCAAACTTCAGCATCATTCTCTCGCAGCGGCTTCGTGTTTACATCCCGCCGTAATAACTGCAGGCCCTACAGAAAGAGCAACACGAGACATCGACACGAGGCCTCGGCGTCCCTCCCGTCTTCCCTCCGACCTTGACTTTCATTCGCGCTGCGCGCCGCGATTGCGGACGTCTCTTTCTTTCGCTCTTTTTTTCTCAACGTCCTTGGCCGTGCGTCTTGCCACGTGAATCCAATTCCTCGTAGGAACAAAAGATGCGCGCGGAATGGCCGATCGAACGGCGATCGGTGCAGCCCGCGGGACTTTCGAGAAACGCCGATGGTTACAAAGTAAATGTGTGCTTTTGATGAAACCAGCAACATCGTGCTCGCTTTTCGTGTCTCTTTTCTTGTGGCCAATACAGCCATTCAATGCATGCACATTGAAAGTACTGCGCAGATTAATTTAGCATAATAATAATTCCAAAATGTTATTAACAAATTGGCGAAAAAAATGTTTAACAAATATCCCGGTGCCACATTTTTTTTGAATGAAAATGATTCGTTCGTTTTCCTGAATACATATGAATTTTTTCAGATTTTCAAGTTAACTTTGAAATTTGTTTGTTTTTATAGGGTGGAAAACACACAAATTTCAAACACATTCAAAACGCGCGCGTGAGTGCAGCGGCCATGACAGTCCGAATCGATTTATATCGAAGCCGCCGCCGACCAATAGGAACGCTCGAAAGGCGGCTTCAGTATTTCGACTTGGATGCGCCATGTCTTTTCTAAGAGAGGACCAAAATGTCATTAACAAATTGGCGAAAAAAATAATTCTTTAACAAATTTCCCGGTGCCCCACATTATTTTGTATGAAAATGATTCGTTCGTTTTCCTGAATACGTATGAACTTTTTCCGATTTTCAAGTTAACTTCGAAATTTGTGTGTTTTTATAGGGTGGAAAACACACAAATTTCAAACACATTCAAAACGCGCGCGTGAGTGCAGCGGCCATGACAGTCCGAATCGATTTATATCGAAGCCGCCGCCGACCAATAGGAACGCTCGAAAGGCGGCTTCGGTATTTCGACTTGGATGTGCCATGTCTTTTCTAAGATAGGAAAATGTGTGCTTTTGATGAAATACTGTTGTGCCGGTGCTGGAATGTTTCGCTCGGCCGTTAGCGCGTTACGCAATGGGGAAGCCACCGCCAGTCAACATGCATCGTTAGCGATAAGCGGAGATTCCGCGCCGGGCGGGAATAAGAAGAAGACGAATGAGCGTGATTGTGCCGCTATACTATTTCCTATTTTTTCTCTCTCTCTCTCTTTCTCTCTCCGTCTCTCTGTCTTTCTCGTCTCTTCGCGAGAGCTCAGTGGCCAACTTCCGCTGTTTGCTTGCGTCATTCGTTCCTTCCCCCACTCTAACCCTCGTGTGCTGGCAACCGTAGATGAGGATCGAGCGATATCTCGCGGAATGCACGCCGATCGCGCTGCACGCAGAGGCGGAACACATTCGACGGGAAAACGTGCGCGAATTCCGCGGTTGTAGCGGCGATACTCGATCCCCCCCACCCGCGCGCCTCGCAACTCTTTTGATTATCGTAACCCGGGCGGCGCGCGCATGTTTAGCAATTGCGATGCACGGACGGTAAAAACGAATTCCGGCTTTGTTCGGTTATGGCGCTGTGGATGTTTCGTGCTGTAGGGTGATTTCGGGGCAGTTGTTGGTATTTCATTGCGGCCGTCCGAGACTCGGGATACTCGAGTTTGCGTGCCGACGGGAAATTGCCGCGCGCTGCTATACGAACGCGTTGAGACACATTGAAATTTAGGAATAAAAATTGTTTCGCTGTTGCACGAGAGATTTTGAGACTTAGTGGGAAAAATACTAGCTGGCAGGTGGTAGGACGATTGAGGGTTGTCGTGGAATATTTGTCAAGCTCTTTTTATCGTTGCCATTATTTTTTAATACATCCGTGAATGAAGAAGTAAATTCGGCGAAAATTTTGTATGAATTAATTTGAACTCGTGGGAATAGAGAAGCAAAAATTTGCGTCGATGGAATCGGGTCACCTTAAGTAAAAAAAAAAAATTAAAATGTTTTGCAATTGCACGCGAGATTTTGCCGCTTAATATGAAAAATACCACCTGGCAAGCGGCAAGAAAATTGAGGGTTGTCGTGAAATATTTGTCATGCTGTTTTTATCGTCGCCATGATTTTTTAATTCGTCTGTGAATAAAGAAGTAAGTGCAGCGGAAAATTGTTATATTAATGTTAAATTAATAAATTTAACATTAATTTATCAATTTAATTTTGTTTATTAAATGAATAAATGTGAACTTGTGGAAATAGAAAAGCAAAAATTTGCGTCGATGGAGTCCGGACACCTAAAATTCACGAAAAAAATTGTTTTGCAATTTCGCGCGAGATTTTGATACTTGATGAAAAAAATACCACCTGGCAAGCACAACATAATTGGGTGTTGTAAAATACTTGTCAATCTCGATTCTATCGTTGCCATTATTTTTTATTCCATCCGTGAATAAAGTAAACTCTGCGAAAATTTCTTACGTATTAATTTGAACTTGTGGAAGTAGAAAAGCACATTTTTTCATAATTTGTTTTACTTAATAAATGACAAGAAAATGTGCTTTGTTGCATGGTAAAAATGTGTATCGCTGCGTAGTCTCTCCTTGAAAAATATCTACGTTCGATCGTCTTTCCCGGAATAACCCCAACTGCGGCTATTGTGCTACCAACTGGTGTATTGCATTGCCGTGGCTGTAATTCCTGAACGAATACGTAATCCGCAGGCGAGCGTCTATTTCACCTGGAGGCCGATAAAGCGTTTTTTAATCGTCGCTCGCGTGGAGTTTGTACTCCATTAATTTTGATTAAACGCAGAAACTTCCGACTACGGTGTCGTAAATCAGCCTCCGATTTGATCAACATTGTGTTTCTTTTTTACGTTTTACAAAATTACGCTTAATGTCCACTTCCGAGGATGGAATGCACGAAAGGTTTCTATTTATGGAAATGGAAAATCTCGTGTTTATGAATTCCACCGCAAAATCGATAATTACAATAGGTCGTGTTGAGCTCCTCGTCGCCGCACTTAAGGCGCTAATTGACTATTGTGTTAGAGCGTGCCTATAATTTCGTAATTAAGTCATTTGCACGCTGATTTGATTCCCTGGATCTATTCCCATAAGTTTTCCACTATTTAATTCAGAGAACTAAAGTTCGATTTCTCGAAGGTGTCGCAAATTATAGTCACTTAAGGAGGCATCGCCGGTGCAGTCAATTCCATTGCGTATTAGATTTGTGACATTATTTTCACATAATTTCAAAGGGAAACTGATGTCAATAAAGGTGGAAATTAATTAAACAGATCCTGCTGAATGTAGAAAAAATAGTATATTAGTAAAAGCCTAGAAAAATAACTCATTCGTCACTTTGTTTTTTTTTTTTTTTTAACTTATGGGTGTTATTTGCAAGCTATGAATATCATTGCAAATGTTCATCAGTAAATGTATAAACAGTTAAAAAAAAAATGATTATCCATCTCTCGGTAAGAACAAAATAAAATTACAAATTCGATTTCCAAAAAATTGTATATGTATTCGTTATTAGCGTAAACTGAAGTTAATTTTTTGTGAATTGTTTCCATAATTTTTTTCCTACTTTAAGCAGGACCTTTTTAATTTACAACCACATTTATCGACACTAGTTTTCCTTTGAAAGTACGTTAAAATAATTTTTCAAATCTTATTCCGCGATTGACGTGTCTGTACCGTCGATGCCCCCTTAAAATCATAGAGTGCGATCGAGCGCCGGTGACTCACGGGCTTCACCGAAGTAACGTCGGGTCGCGCGCAAAAAAAAAAATCGTTCCTGCAAGCGGAGTTCAATTTCCGTAAGTGCAGCCAGTGGACAAAATGTTGACACGGTAATTCGGAGAATCGACGGTCGATGGATGGGAATAAAAAAAAAATAGACTCCACCTTGAGAAGGCCCCGGGGGGATTCGAACCCCCGATCTCCTGTTTACTAGACAGGCGCTTTAACCAACTAAGCCACGGCGCCGTTGGACTCACAAGCTCCGAGGGCAGCACATCAACGCACACGCGATCCGCACGAAAAAACCCAGTACGAAAAAGCAAAAAATTCTTATCTTCATTTCCCGATATCAATTCGACGTCCGCGTCCCGCGCGACATCGAAACGCGATCGACGGTGGCCTCGAGTCAGCCCCGATGAATTTCGATTGCCAGGCACGCGTAGCACGGTAATCTGCCGTCATTCTCGTAACGTCCGCTCGCTAACAATTCGTCAATCTCTCGGCGGCGAATTGCACGTTGCGCACGAACGATCGTTAGAAAGTCAAACAATGTACGTGACTCCAATAACAATAACTAAAAAAATTACGACAAAATCGATGCAAAAATTACGAAAAAATTGATGCAAAAGTTACGAAAAAATCAATGCAAAAATTACGAAAAAATCGATGCAAAAATTACGAAAAAATCGATGCAAATATTACGAAAAAAATCGATACAACAATTACGAAAAAATAGATGCAAAAATTACGGAAAAATCGATACAAAAATTACGAAAAAATTGATGCAAAAATTACGAAAAAAATCGACGCAAAAATTACGAAAAAAATCGATGCAAAAATTACGAAAAAAATCGATGCAAGAAAAAAAGAAGCAACAGCAGCGCGAAAACGTGACGATGAGACCCGGGAGCGTTTCCGCAGATAAAGAGCCAATCCTTTCGACGTGGTTTCCTGACTCAACATGGGCATCAACAAAATAAACTAAAACAACCCGATAATCCAATTAAACTAATTAAACCAACAGTATCGTTCCGTTGTCATAAACAAAGAGGTCACGCGAACAACGATCGGCTTATGTAACGCTGGAGTGGGTGAAAATATATTTATACACGCGCGCGTATATATAGCTGCGATCGGGCTGCGAGCGTAGACGCGGGGCTGAAGGGGGGCGGAGCCTGGTGGGAGAGAGCGAAGCGAGAGGAGACCCGCGCGCCGAGCCCGCCCGAGCGGTTGATAATGCAGGCGCGCGCGGCCCGAGAGTCCGGCTGTTGGATTATTCGTGCCCACTCGAACGCGACGGACGCTCTTCCCTCGTGTTCGCTCATCGTCGCCCGCTGCTCTCCATTCCGGCGCGTTGTGTAAGTTCGAGGTCGCTGAGCGGCGTGGAATTCTTGCGGGATTGCAAAAGTTGCGACGATCCGACGGGATATGCAGAGAGCGACGCGCGCGGGACGCGCATGCGCGCGCACCGTGAAATGCCCGCTAATTCGCCGTTCCGCGCCGATCGGTGGATAGAGGGAATGCGCGTTTTGTCCTCGCGGCTAATTGCGCGATGATCATTATGCATCCTCGTGTGGCGAACGATAAGCGATACGCGTGTTCGTTGTACATGCGACGCGTGTGAGAAAAACGCGAGACGCGTCGTCGGCGCGTGCGCGGCCGGCGCCTCCAGCGGAAGAGGCGCGCTGCCAGCGGGACTCACCGTGGGACGAGGTGGCCGAGTGGTTAAGGCGTTGGACTGCTAATCCAATGTGCTCTGCACGCGTGGGTTCGAATCCCATCCTCGTCGAATGCATTTTTTATTGTCGCGAGGCGCGAAAAATGTTGGCTTTTTCCGAGGAGGCGAAATCGATTCGCTGCTCCGTATTCGCAGGTCTCGCGTCTAGCGCGAGGAATCTCGCTGTCCGTGCGCGCTCGACGCGGCAGTCGGTGGATTTACCTCCTCTCTCTCCCGTGGAAATTGCGCAAGACCCCCGCACCGTGAACGCACGCCTCTCGTGCGATACCAGACACGCTTCTCGTCTTTTTTTTTCTTTCCTGATGTCTGAATCGCTCGGTTTTTCCTCTTTTTTTTTCTTTTAATCTCACGCAATTCGACGCGGTACGGACATGCTTTATCATCAACGAGCGCCGTGGAATGCAGCGAGATTGCGGAATGTTAATTACACTGACGATTTGACAGGGTTCCGGTTACATTTCCAGGCTGGATGATTTTTTTTTTTCGTAGTTGGATTATTTACGTATAATAAATTAACTCTATAACAATTCAAATTATATTTTAACTTATAATAAAACTGAGTCTATAACGATTCAAATGATGCTTCAACGTATAATAAATTAAGTCCACAATAATTAAAATTATGTTTTAATTAAAATAACGTTGTGAATACAATAAATAAGTCGATGAGTGATACAATTTCGTAACAAGCTTAATATTACTGTTTTTTATTTTGCAGCATTAAAATACATTTTATTACTTGCATGTACACACAAAACATAATACATTTTATTACTTGCATGTACACACAAAACATAATACATTTATTACTATATGTAAACACAATAATTAGGATGAGTGTCACAATTTTGACAGAAGCTGAATAAATACAATAATTACTGTTTTTCATTTTGCAGTATAAAAATACATTTTATTACCGGACCGTAAAACATATATATCAGTACATTGTTTGTGCCGTATTAGATAAAACAAATGTCAATATTGATTTGTCGATAAATCTCGATCCCCGTTCAGCGCAATAAACATTATTTTCAGTTTCTTCACGCTCAGTGCTTTCCCTTCTGTGGATCGTGAGACCAACAATGTCGGGTATTAAACCATTTGATAGCTGTCTGATAATCGTCGCCGTAATTGTACAAACCAAAGGCACGATATCACTCTGGGGATCTCCGTGCAATATTTATCGTTCGCGATGTAATCGCGGCTGCGAGTGCGAGCGGAGATGGTGACTCGCGATAAAAAACGGATTTTCAGCCGTAATCCGACAGCCACCCTTCACCGTTCCTCGCTCTATTATTAGATAAACGCCTGTCCTGTCACCGCCGGATCTCGGACGTCGAGGAAAACTCGCGGGACGTTTTTTTGCCATCGACATATCTGTGCGCGTCTATATAAATACATGTATAATCCAAGGACTCGGCTGAGTGAGACACCTATATAGTGTCGTCGATCCTCTTACGTTGACCTGGTATCATTCAATCGACTTCATTAAGCGCTTTTAATGAAGATTGAGAATCGCTCTCATGTAGCACGCAGCCAACTATAGTTATCTTTGCAATCGACGATGTCTTGTCCAGACTGATCGCTTCGACGTAACGAGACGTCTGAATCAAGGATTTCCGTCTCGTTGTCTAAGCCGACTTGGAATGTATCGCATCCTGCTGACGATCTGCAAACGGAAATGCATCAATTGTGAACAGAAACAGATTTGCATTTCCATATAGAAGGGAGCTGCAATGTTTTTTTTACCGACTGAGCGCACCATATGGTATATTTTCGCAAAACTAGATGGTAGATTTCTTCTTAACCATCAGTCGGTAAAACAGTGAGCGTCGATATCTGTTTTACCGATCGGGTGGACGCGGCTTTGTGTCTAGAATTTCATCGCGTATGTCAGAAATGAATAGTGAAAAAAACGTCTGTGGAACTCGGTAACGAACTACGTTGCTCGGGTGTAGTTTTACGTCCAAATGGCGACGTAGTCGACGTGGTTTCGTCTGTCGTCCAACGTTCGACATGTCGGGCCGGGATGGGGAATCGTCGGAACGAACTCCGCTGCTCACGAGTAAGATTGGGCTTTGTTTTGACGTTTCAAAAGAAAACAGAGATTGTTTTGGTTTATTGTGACACGTGACCAGCTGCTATTTGTCACCTTGACGCCTCGCTCGGGAGTGTCTGTTTCGCTTGCGCGAACTTCAACCTCGAAGCAGTCGTGGCCGAGTGGTTAAGGCGTCTGACTAGAAATCAGATTCCCTCTGGGAGCGTAGGTTCGAGTCCTACCGACTGCGAGGAGCATTTTTTTTACGATTGATTTTTATTATTGTTTTTGCATGAATCAATGATTCTTCATTTTTGCCAGAAATATTGTTAATATTGAAACGACAGTTCCTAATTATTTATTTAGGATACTTGCAGAAGTTTCAATTGGGTCTCTGTAGTCCCCAGAACGGGCCTAACGTGTCGGATTTTTGTTATGCCAATGAATGCATCTGAGCCTGTTGTGCAATTCCGGAGAATATGGGCCAGTAAAATGTTTTCGCCTGTATTCTCTACTTCTAGTGATGAATTTTGTGTACACATATTACGTGACGAGAGTCATACATGTTTTAGGAAACGAGTTTTAAATATGGATTTTTTGCCTCTTTTAATAGCCAAGTGAGCGCACGTGACAATTGAAAAATGGGGACACTGTTATAGCTTGCTCAATTTTGTAATGAGTGTTATGATTTAACGGCTGTATTACCTCACTGATATCAAACAGTATATTATGAAACAAGTGCATAAAGTAGGTTATTTCAACACGAGTCAAACATACTATTTTGTGTAATAACCGTGCGTAAACGGTATCTTTTTGGGGGGGGGGGGGACCTACCTCCCCCTCTCTCCGTGTGCTCTCCGTGTCACTTTTGCGCATTCCGTGCGAAAAAGAGACACTTTAAGCAATAGGCATTTTGTGCACGTAAAACGTTTCACACGTTGTGAAGTAAGCATATTTTACGTGCGACCAAAATGCGCGATATACGATGGCCTAGTTATTTCACAACCTTTTGCAGGGTTCAAATTTTCGCTTTTCACAATTTTCGTATAATAACGATAATGGTATAAAAAAATGGAACATTAATTATTGCCCCGCTAGCCGCACAGCTGATTTATCGCGATCAGCTGATGCAATCCCAATGTTAAGTTTAAGAAGAAAATTTGCATGCTTCATAATGAACCATCTTCTCAACTGAAACGAAGCAACCATGGACAGTGAGCTATGCGCGGATAATTATTCTATCAATCACAGCAGAAAATCTGGGCTTCTTGAGCCAGCGAGTTCAGTTATTATATTTTTCTGCCGAACGGGGAAACTTTTTCTCAGGATTTCAAATTTATCATAATTATTTAATGTTTCTTAACGATCCGTCGTCGAAGATTTATATCTGACATAATTCAATTTGGCTCGCAGTTCAATAAAAAGAAAAATTAATTATTTATGCATCCCAACATGCGTCACTCCCCGCCGTTTTTTTCCATGCATTTCCAGAAATATTTAGCAGTTGGAAATATTCGCAATGTCCTCAACAGAAATGATAAAAAAAAGTATCTGTGACAAAAGAAATGCACAAGACGATTGGATAAAAATAAAATCACCGGGTAGACTAAGAGACATCAACTCAGTGTACATTCGGGCAACGTTTATGACTCGTGATATAGACTAAGCCTATAACAATAAATCTGTTTCCCTATTTACTCCGCGGTTGTCAATATTTCGTACAAAAGCAAATTTGATTTTTATTTCTTTGTCTATGGGCTACGCAAAACGAATTTGCTTTTGTCCTCAATATTAGCAACTGCGGAGTAAATGGGGAAAACAGTTTGTTACACGGAAAAAGATTATTAATAATTACGTGTCGTACATAAAAAAATTAGTAACATTTGGGTAATAATTCTGTTCATTCAAGTGAATCGAGCATTATTTGCAATGTCGATGGGTATTTTCTGGTAAAATATATGTCGCCAAAAATGTCTATATGCAACGTATAGAATTTTTCGGTAACATATATACAACATATAAATATTTCCATGTGGGCTTTCTACGAACAAAACCAGGAAAAAGTTACATTTCAGTAAAAATTAAGATGTAATTCCAGTATTGTTCCTCTTTTATGTGCTAACAAAATATAATTAATCACAATACATCACGAAGAATCCAAGGTATATTTATACTTAAAAACTCCGGTGTTCTTCCAGGAATTTTTATCGTCGAATTAGATCAGGAAAAATTCCTGTGTTTTTTTCACCTCTCATGGGGATTCCATTAAAATGTACTCAGAATTGGATGAATTACTCATGTTTTTTTTTAGTCTTTCCACATGCACCGACTGCGAATCTGGACCCTAGAAAAGCGTCGCACATCGCCTGAAAAAAAAAAAAAATGCAAAGTCTTAACAAACGACAAACAACCATAAAAAAAAAAATCGCGATCACCGTCGCAGCCTCTCAAAACGCGCATCACGCGCCGTTGCACCAAACGCACTCTTGTTTTCCCTCACGTGCTTCCATCTCCGTCGATCGGCGTATATTTATTTACCGATAAGCGGTCGAGTGGCTGCGGCGAAATATCTACACCTCCTCGTGACACTCCACGTGACCCCACGAGTGCTGGAAAGTCCTTCAAAAACCCTAAAGCCGAGCGCGATGTTTGCCAGAATTCTAATCTCGATTAGCCGCAATAAAGTCGCATCTCAGTGACATCGACCTGGATCTGTGTGATTTGGATTTCAATTCGCACGTCGACCGCGCGATAGCGTCAAATCCTCGTCAATTATGCAAATGGTTTACAAATTAACAGCGTCAACAGATAAAAGCGCGAGGAGGTAAAAAAAAAAAAAAAAAAAAAAAAAAAAAAAAACGAGAGAAAGCAAATTCAGACACGACGACTGCAAATTGGCCAAACGCCACGCGGTTTGTTCGCGCGCACCGGACACATGATCTCGTTATCTGAATGACGAGTTTAAAGACTTTTATCGCGCCGGTTAATCGCTCACTTGAAAATATCTTGGTGGATTTCTTTTATTGCCGCGCGACGACGACCGGCTTATCCGCGTCTCGTTGACGTAACTCGACGCTAGTCCTGCGCCGACTGCTACCGCGTTAACAAGTGGCAACGCGCGAGCCGACGGCTCGTAACTTCCGGTCGCCGCGTACCCGCGAATTATATCATCAGAATGGAGACATTTTCCCGGCGACTCTTTTCGCTTCCGCCGCGCTGAGACTCGCGAAGCGCTCGACGCCCGATCGATTCTAATCGATAGTCTATTTTTTTTTTTTTTTTTTTCGCCTCCAGGCCAGTTCGGTCAATTTTTCCGTGCCCGAAATTATTTACGGCGCGGCTGCGGTGGATTTTTCCGACAAATTAATATTCTCGTTTGAGGTCGCGAGCGCGAGTTTTCGGCGTGAGTTATTCAGACCGGGTGGATCGATGCCCGGCGAAATATGAGCAAGGAAATCGGCTCCTGATTCGGCGAACGAGTCATCGAAAATATTCGGTATATATCGCGTAAACACTTTTTGTGTGCTCGGGGTGGGTGGCGGAATTTTTTTTGTATTCCCCCTGTTCGTTTTTACGCACGAGTGATCGAAAAATAAAATGTTGCGTGTATTTGTGCTGGGACTTTTGTTAAAAAAATCTCCCCCATCCATCAATCAATCAAACATCCGTGAATCTAATAAATATAAACTAACTTGTGAAATAAATGAAAAAAAATAGGGCGGGTTGAAGTAAAGGGAGGGCTGCAATTCTGCTGTCAATAAAATGTAGAACGAAAAACAATGGTGAATTTTAAAAAATGGGAAAAAATAAATGAAAGCAACGCAACACTGGCTACAGACGATTTGTAAAATTATTTTTGCTGTACGCACCATAATGAAACGTTCAGAAATTATAAAAATTGTGACTTTCAAAAAGACGTCAAATGAACCAAAAAATGTTTCTCCAAATAAAAAATTCTATGCCAGATATTAAAAGTGTAGCCATCGCAAACAAAAAATTCCTTGCTCAAAAATCTCTTACAAACAAAAAAAATGCCTCGCTCAAAAAGATTCCTCACAGATATATTAAACCAAATGCAATATATTAGCCAAATAAAACTCCTCAGCAAATGTTTAACGGACGTAGATTTTTCGCTACAAAAATCTTGGTGTGCCTGCAACGAGTTTCCGTACATATTACTTTGAAGTGAGAAAAACTTGGCCGGCACGCCAAGTTTTTCGTAGCGAAAAATCCACGTCTGTTCAAACATCTACCGAGGATTTTTACTTCACTAATATATTGCATTTGGTTTTACATTTTCGCAAACAATCTTTTTATCGCAGATTTTTTTTATTCACAAAATATTTTTAAGCGAGAAACTTTTTATTTGCGATGCTTACACTTTTAATACTTGGCATAACATTTTTGTTTTTACAGAATCATTTTTACTGTACTCACCAATCATCTAAACATTATTCGTACGTCCCACGTGGAAATAAAGTATATTCGAAAATAAATAAAAGATATCGAACTTTTTGCCGCAATATATACAACAAACATATTTTTATCTGTTCAACATATACCTCAGTCATATCTCATTAAGATATATCTGGTGGACACCTAAAATATATATAGCGGATGTAGAACTTTTTCGCCGTTATATATAACTGTATATAACTCGCATGCCTTGAATGTACTTAATTTCCATAGGGCTGACTGACGATTACGCAACTAATTCGCCGTTTCTGTCATCGTGATTATCCGTTAAGTGAAATTGCCAAGTACTTATCGCTGGACATCCCGATCCACAAGGATCTCGTTAGCAGGCGACTTTCCTGGCAACCGTTCCACAAAGGTCTGTCATCAATCGCGAGCTTTTTCTCTCCCATCCTCGTTCGGAATTACAATGTAGGCGATTAAGCAACAGTTACGTAAAAAAAAAAGAAAAAAAATTATACTCGATGTCACGAATCGAGCGAAGGATAATCGCAGGTTTGTTATCGCAGCTGTAACGCATTGCAGTCACAGCTGCTACGAGATATTTTCGTTGCACATCGATAATTCAGCATTGAGCTCCTTAACCGGGCGCACACAGTTCGTCTCGTCGTTGGACGAGGAACGTTCGTTGGAATTTCTCGCTGTTAAAAAAACAATTAAAAAAATGCCGAAAATGAACGTGGATTATTCGCCGGTGTCGACGCGTAGGCGACGTTTTTTTTGCCTCTAAGCACGAGTGACTTGGTTCGACGATTCCGATCGGTGTGATAAATTAACGAGAGTTTTGTTTCCAGGCAGCGCGATGACCGTCGTCAGGGGTCAGACGACGATGGACCACTTTCGGCGCAGGATACCGATCCTCGCGTGGCTTCCGCAATACACGTGGAGCTTGGGCTTTCAGGACGCTCTCGCGGGGCTTACGGTCGGTTTTACGGCTATTCCCCAGGGGATCGCTTACGCCGCCGTCGCTGGGCTGCCGCCTCAGGTTTGCGAGAAAATTATAGTTTACTTATTTTTTGCATCAATTCGTGATGCTTGCAGAGTTATTTGATGGACTGTTTTGAAAAAAGTAACAATTTTCACTGTTATTTGATGCAGTGTTTATAAAAAAGTTAAAAAAATTTACTGTTATTTGGCGCACTGTTTATAAAAAAGTAAAAAAAATTACTGTTATTTGATGCACTGTTTATAAAAAAAGTAAACAAAATTACTGTTATTTGATGCACTGTTTATAAAAAAGCACAAAAAAATACTGTTATTTAATTCACTGTTTATAAAAAAGTAAAAAAAGATACTGTTATTTGATGCACTGTTTATAAAAAAGTAAAAAAAGATACTGTTATTTGATGCACTGTTTATAAAAAGACAAATTTGCAATGTTATTTGACGCACTGCTTATACAAATAAAAATTTGCACTGCTATTTGACGCCCTGTTTATAAAAATAAAATATTGCACTGTTATCTGACGCCCTGTTTATAAAATAATAAATTTGCACTGTTATTTGATGCACTGTACATAAAAAAAAAATTGCACTGTTATTTGATGCACTATCTATAAAAAAAAAATGTCATTGTTATTTGACGCACTATCTATAAAAATAAAAATTTGCACTGTTATTTGGCGCTCATTTAAACTGATGTCGTTGTAAATTATCAGCAAACTCATTATTTGGTAACATCTTACTAAAAAAGAATTTGAACAAGAAGGAATATAAAAAAACAATCTGCTACATTTTTTGGCAATGATAATTTAGTAGAGTAAAATGATGGTTCGTTCAGCTGAACAGATGTCAACCTCTCCAATATCCGATATCTTCGATGCTCTAAGATATCGTAGAACGTAGCCAACGAAATAAAATGAAACTTCGCAATATTTCAGTATGGCCTGTACAGCGGATTCATGGGCTGCTTCGTCTACCTGATATTCGGCAGTGCGAAAGACGTCACCGTCGGACCCACAGCTATAATGGCATTGCTTGTGCAGCCCTACGTCGTCGAGCTGGGGGAGGACTTCGCGGTACTGAAAAAAAAAATCCCTATCAAAGCGATGACAAGTTAAGATCACATCGAAACTCAACATCGTATCGAGAAAAAATCTGCACGTAAGCACAGGTAGCTTATCGAATTTATCTCTTCTGATGTGTCAGTGTTGTTGATTTCGCCGATCTACACTCGTTGCAATCTTTTATTTTTATATGTCAGGCTTGAAATCGACGAAATCAGTGACATCAGAAGAAATTAATCCCCGATTTCGTGTGGATTTTATCCTGACTCGATGTGCAGTTTAGTCGAGGGTTACGTTTACATCTTGATTTTTTTATGTAATTTTTTTTTTTCATCCTCCTTGAGCTTTGAGTACAGGGCACTCGAAATGTCTCGTGACTCTTCAAAACACTGTTACACAACTTGAATAACGTCAATCGACCTGCCTAATTATGTAATTATTGATGCCTGATATCATACTGATATCAATTGAATTTTGATCTTCACTTTTGATCCATTTTTTTGTTAAAAGCCCTCGAATTTTGTAAACGTAGCACTCGAAATGTCTCGTGACTCTTCAAAACACTGTTACACAACTTTAATAACGTCAATTGACCTGCTCAATTATGTAATTATTGCTGCTCGATATCCTGATATCACGCCCGATTGAATTTTTATCTTCACTTTTAATCCATTTTTTTGTGAAAACCCCTTGAATTTTGTATTCGCAACACTTTAAATTTTTCTTCTCTCTTCAAAACAGTATTACACAACTTTAATAACGTCAATCGACCTGCCCAATTACGTAATTATTGCTGCTTGGTATCATCCTGATATCACGCTCAATTAAATTTGGATCAATATTTTGCTCGTATTTCGTATACACAGCACCGGAAATTTTACTCCTCACTTCACAAGATAGTAATACAATTTCAGTTCTGTCAATCGGCCAATCAAACTACTCGTTAAATTGACTAATTATCGTTGTGTCTCTTCCTAGGTGCTCCTGTGTTTTCTAAGCGGCTGTATAATCACCGCCATGGGGATTCTCCACTTGGGATTTCTGGTCGACTTCATCAGCATGCCAGTCATCTGCGGTTTCACCAACGCGGCTGCGATCATCATCGCCTCGTCGCAGGTCAGCACGCTTCTCGGAATAACCGGAAGAAGCGAGACCTTCATGGATGCGATTATGAAGTTGATCGACAAAATTCAGGAAGTGCGACTGTGGGACAGCGTTCTTGGCGTGTCTTGCATAAGCATTCTCATCATTTTGAAGGTACAAAATGCAGCGAAAAGTCATCACTTCACAGAAATGAATTAAATGATCTAAATGATTTAAATGATCCAAATGATTTAAATGATCTAAATGATTTAAATGATCTAAATGATTTAAATGATCTAAATGATTTAAATGATCTAAATGATTTAAATGATCTAAATGATTTAAATGATCTAAATGATTTAAATGATCTAAATGATCTGCTTTGTTTTTTATAAAAACTGAAATAATTTTTCTGTTATTGTATTTCAGCACCTGCCTGGGTCTCGAGACGGTAGCGTATTAAAAAAATGCATGTGGCTCGCCTCCCTAGGACGAAACGCTATAGTTGTTATCGCAGGGATAATACTAGCTTATTCATTGTCGGTCTACGACATCAACCCCTTCCACGTGACGGGAAACATAACCGAGGGACTTCCGCCCTTCGAGCCTCCGCCATTCTCCACCGTTCGCGGTAATGTAACCTACGACTTCAAGGATATGGCTGTGTCGCTCGGTGCAAGTTTGGCTACCGTTCCGCTTATAGCTATTTTGGAAAGCATCGCTATCGCAAAAGCCTTTGGTGAGTCATTTTTTTTCGAATCAGACGATATTTTGTTTCATTTATAATTTCTACCGTGGAAGTAAGAATGGATTTCCCCACTTATAATTGTTTTTCATCATAATCAAGAAAATTTTGTTCTCATCCCTCTTTAAAAAAGTTCATGAGTAACGGAAAACATTGTAGGAAACTATTCGAGCTGTGATTGGTTGCCAGAAAAGTTCGTTGTAAACAAAAACAGTCTGATGGCAAATTTGACATAAGACGACGGGTGCGGCAGTGGCCGTAACCTTTTAAAGCTTTATAAGAGCGCAGCAGCGCAACATTGATTAGCCTATTATAGGTGAAATATTGAAAAAAATTCTTTCTGAGGCCGATTTTGGCGATTTTTGGTCCGGAGACGGATCTATGATTTCTGACAAAAAAAAACGTCGCCAAAAATTATTTTTTTCATAATCGAGTAAAAAGTATTGATAACCAGTGTTTTCGGGGGTAGAATATACGACTTGAGAACGATGGTATAGGTTACAAGTCGATATTTTCAAAAGAAAAAAATTACACATACAATTTTCTACATAAATTTGTGACGATTGTGATTACGAAGGATAAATTTGGTTCAATGAATTGCCTATGAAGTGCACATTAATACCTCCTATGTGACGATAAATATTAACATCGAGAACTTTTCATAGATTTCACTCAAATTTCGTTCACATGTGAACTATCATGGTGGAATTTCTTGTTTTATTATTGCATTAATACTCGATTTCAGCAAAGGGGAGGTCGTTGGACGCCAACCAAGAGATGCTGGCGCTTGGTCTAAGCAATTTGGCCGGAAGTTTCGTGAGGTCGATGCCGGTAACCGGAAGTTTCACGCGCACAGCGGTGAACCACGCTTCCGGTGTGCAGACACCTATGGGCGGTATTGTCACGGGTTCGCTTGTTCTGCTCGCCTGTGGGCTTCTCACTTCGACGTTTAAGTTTATACCGAAAGCCACCCTGGCCGCCGTTATCATTGTCGCTATGTATTACATGCTCGAGTTTCACATATTCTTCGTTTTGTGGCGCACCAAAAGTGAGTATTCCCGTTACACCATTAGTTACACCATTCCAATCGGCAACTGAATTCATATTTTCTTTTGTTTGCTCAAAGAAATTGATCTGCTGCCACTAACGGTAACCCTCTTGACGTGTCTCATGCTGAGCCTCGACTATGGCATGGCAATTGGCATTTCATTGAATCTCCTGCTACTGCTGTACTTCACGGCGCGGCCGGGTTTGACGATAGAGGAACGTAATGTGGATGGTACCAATGTATTATTCGTCTCGCCTAAGCAGTCGTTGAGCTTTCCTGCTGCTGAGTATCTCAGGGAAAGCGTAATGTCATGGTAAGAACGTGTGATTTTAATTGTCATTTCATCTCATTTCATCTCATATTATTTTTATTTGCTATAATTTAAAATATAATTTAATATGAAAATTTGTCATTATTTAATTTCAATCAATTTTTCGTCACTTAATTCCAATATAATTTTAATCATTTAATTCTAATAAATTTTTCGTCACTTAATTTCAATCAATTTTTGATCATTTATTCGAATCAATTTTTCATAATTTAATTCCTATCAATTTTTCATTATTTAATTCCTATCAATTTTTCATCACTTAATTCCTATCAATTTTTCATTATTTAATTCCTATCAATTTTCAACATTCAATTCCTATCAATTTTTCATTATTTAATGTCTATCAATTTTCAACATTTAATTCCTATCAAGTTTTCATTATTTAATTGCAATCAGTTTTTCATTATTTTATTCAATAAATTTTCGATAATTTAATTCCCAATTAATGTAGCTTGTAATAAATTAATTGGAGCTCCGAACCGGTTTACTTGGAACTGTCGTGCCTGAACATTTTAATTATTCAGGTGCGACGGACGAAGCGACTCAATCCCAGTGGTCGTGGAGGGTGGCCACGTGCACAGAATAGACGCGACAGTGGCGAAGAACCTGCGACTGCTGCAGTTGGATCTGGACACACGAAATCAGAAACTTGTTTTCTGGAATTGGTGCGACAGCGCGAGATCCACGCTCACGAGTTACGACAGTTCACTCGACATTTACTTCATGTCGTCCGGGTCCCTCAGTGACTTATTCAAAGGTAAATGTGCAGCAAATTCCTTTGATCCTTCCTCGCAAATCAATTCCTCGTATAAAATAAACAAGCAATCAACTTGCAGCTTTTATGTTCCAAATATAGTTCGGAGATTTCGCGCTCCTAAATTGTTCGTATAAAAATAAATCCGAACACCGTAGGGTGTGCCGGTTCGTGATCGTAACTTTTAATCCTCGCGCCGCCGCAATTATCAGGTCTGCGCGGTTTACCGGCGGGTTCGTAACTTTAACGGACCAGCAACGACGTTCCCAAGTGGATACGGTCTGCTCGGGTCAGCCGACGCTATCGAGGGCTGCATCGTTGTATGCAAGTGGCGCGACGACAGATGCGGCGGTATTAAGGTGGTTTGGCCACTTTACGTTACCCAAATTGCTGTTAAATATTTGTCATTATTTTATTTTTTAATTCTACTTATTTGGCCGCACTAAAAGGTCATTTATATCGCTGCATTTTTCCATGAGTCATAAATCAGAACAAAATTTGTAGCGATGAATTTACAAACATTAACGAATTAGTCACAATTTTTGAAGTTTCCTTTTGTATCGTTGTATTAATTTGCCGCATAAAATTGTACAGAAGTGGTTACAAATTTCAGCTGAGATTTCACTAGCCCGAAGCTCCAACGTCCTTAACGAAGAATAGTGTTCGTAGAGAGGGCGAGAGCAGGACGCGCTCGCCACATTACAGCCAGTAGTTACGGTCGTCGGTGGTCAGACGAGAACTCTCTTAAATATTAACGTACTGTCTAACATTGGTTAAAGTTCACGCAGGGTCAGCCGCCCCGAAATCCGTTGCCCAATGACGTTAGACTTAACAACTACTGCTTCAAAATAATCGCAGCGGTATAATCTGCAAGTGTATCGGCGCTTGACCACTGCAATTATACGAAGTTCGTTAAGTTCAACGTCACATCTTCGGATATGGGATAAAATTAGAATTGTTTTTTCGATACACAAAACGCTTTTTTTTTTCAACAAAGTTGAGTCGCAACCGGCCTCGAATCCAGTAACGAAAAAAGATAATGTGTGGCATACGGTATTTTTTGACGTAGTATGCAAAAAAACAATTTTACGCACTGTGCGTAAAAATTCATTTTGCGCACTGTGCGTAAAAATTCAAGGCAGTGAGTAAAATCAAATTTCACGCATATTACGTCAAAAAATTCTTCAAGTTTAATGTCACATCTTCGGATTCAGAATAAAATGAGTTTTTTTTTTCGTTACTCGAAATGCTTTTTCCGAGGCTTTTTCTTTTTCCAACAAAGTTGACTCGCAATCGGCCCCGAACCCCGTAACCCCAATTTGCCCTCTCGCGCCACTCAATTCCAAACCCCCCGCTCGCGTCAGACTTGAAAATGGGTTTACCGAAAGCGCAACGGCTCCGTAAAAAAAAAAAAAAAAAAACGTCGTCGAAGCTTCGCACACGCGAAAATCGTTTGCGTCGCCGGCGTCAACGCCGATACACGTTAGGTACCGTCGAGCGTTACGCGCGACGGCCGCGCGGAATCCGCTTCGACTACTTAAATTTGAAAAGCGCCCGGAGCTCCGGTGCACCGGTGTTCGCGTCCCACCCGGCGTCCCCGAAGGGATTCAATATTGAAACGCGCCCGCTTTCTGGCTCTCCCGGCCGAGTGCTTAAAATTGATATATGTACTCACTCCCGAGTCACTAGCTCGCAGCCACAGGATGCAGCCGGGGAATATTCTAGAGAATGGCGAATACATGCTCGCTTTGCCTCGCTTTTTCCGGCCTCCTCGCGATGCCCGTGGGAAGCCCTCATGAATATTTGTCGCCGGTGGATTATTTATTCTTTCCCGATCAAAGGCACATTGCCCGACTCTCTTCTCTCTCTCGCTGCACTCGATACTAATGAGCGATTCTATTCTTACGTTTCAGACGACAACCGACGAACCAGCGAGACACGTGAGACTGAATCGGTCTGAAGCATTTGCCTGCCTGTCCCCATGTTTCAGATACACGGAAAAATATATTCGAAATATGTAAAATATATTTTATCCGAAAAGTTCGACACGCCGGATATACTTTTACATATATTCGAAATATAAGCGAGCGAAAAATATATCTAAGGAATATCCAAAAAATATATTGAAAATGTATAAAATATATTTTGTCTGAAAAATTCGGTATATCGGATATATTTTCTGATATATTCGAAATATACGCGAGCGAAAAATATATCTGAGGTATATCAAAAATACATTCAAAATGTATAAAATATATTTAGTCCGAAAAATTCGGTATGTCGGATATATTTTAGGATATATTCGAAATATACGCGAGCGAAAAATATATCTAAGGTATATCCAAGACATATTCAAAGTGTATTTTTATTTTATTATCGTCCGAAAGGCTGGATATGTCAGATATATTTTCGCATATATTTCTTTTCCATGGGGGGTGTTACGTATTTTTAAATCGCCCACGACGCGAGTGATGCTGCAAATTTAGTTTTAGGCGTCGCTCTTAAGGTCTGTAAAAAAGGAGAATTAATATCCTCCTTTGAGGACTCGGCGTAGGCTTTACCTCTGGACCATCTTCGAGTCGACACTTTTTTCTTAATCCTCCAAACCGCGATTGTAACAAATATCTTAAGGACACATCGAAAACTGTATTATTCCACTGCAAATAATTTGTACATATCTTGTAATAAAAAATGTTAACAATAACGAGAAACGAAAGTGAAGAAAGCGTCGAGTTGGCCCCGAAATGGTTTAATCCTGGAACATCTTCGAGTCGGTGGAGTTGGCACTTTTTTCTTAACCCGCCAAGTCGCGTTGCAACAAATTTCTTAAGAACACATCGAAACTGTATTATTTCGCTCTAAATAAATCGTACACATCTTTTAACAAAAAAAAAAAAGAAAATAACAACAGCGAGAAACGAAAGCGAAGAGTGCGTCGAGTTGAATTGTACCGAGTTGGCCCCGAAAGGTACAACCTCTTCAGCAGTGGCAAAGAAATCATTATAAAATCCAATGGAGCCCATTAGTTTGCATGGAAATCGCGTCGCGATGGGCGGGTGAAGGTGCCGTTCGTTTCCTATTATAAAAGAATATTTTATATATTCGTCCCATTCGTATTCCGATTCAGTTGGCCTTTAATAACCCCCGACTGAAGTATTCGCTAACTTCCATCGTTCCCTCTCGGCATCCGCGATCGGAAGGAGCGAAGCGATCGTCGAATTGGAGTCTGCGACGAGATAGAGAGGGGGGCAACGGCGAAGGGCCGATCGGGAGATGAAAAGAGAAGAGGAGGGGAGAGGGGGGGGGGGGGGGGCGAGGGTAACTAGAAGAACGGGAATAGCGAAAGCTTTTGCCCTCGCCGTTGACTATATACAAACTTTGTACATTTATGTACTACAGTCCGTACGTATTATGTACAACTTCGGTTAAATCGCGCATAAAGTCCGATAGTGCCCGATACGCGCCGCGCGGGTAACTCGCGAAATAAGCGCCGCGCACATCCGCCCTGTATCGATCCCCCTTCCTAAAGATCGTGAGCCCCCCACCCCCTCTCCAAGTGAAACAAAATAATATCGTTTACTTATATACAGAATATGTACAGCGCTTACATATGGAATTGGGCATATATATTCCATATTAAATTTGTATATAATGAACATACAGATGATTTAATTATGTCTAGAAAACATAATTAAATCATCTTATGTCTTTAATTATGTCTAGAAAACATAATTAATTAATCTTATGTCTTTAATTATGTCTAGAAAACATAATTAATGGATCTTATGTCTTTAATTATGTATAGAAAACATAATTAAATAATCTTATGTCTTTAATTATGTCTAGAAAACATAATTAAATAATCTTGTGTCTTTAATTATGTCTAGAAAACATAATTAAATCATTTTTATAAATGATATTTATGAAATTAATGATGAATTGTGTACTGACTATATGCAGACCGTACACAAAACTATGAGTCTATTTATTTTTGTCCATTGTATACAAATTTAATATGGAGTATATTATTTCTACCTGGGTAATTGTTTTTTTTTCACCCGGGTTATGCGCTGACTGTATACAAACCGTACGTGAAACTGTGAGTTTATTTGTATGTTCATTGTGTACAAATTTAATATACAGTATAATATGATTTAATATGGAACATATATGCCCAATTCAGCATATGAGCGATGTGCACAGTTTTATATAAACCATATATATGTTTTTCACTTGGGCTGTGCACTGTTTTATATAAAGCATTATTTTTTTTTTCACTTAGCCCTCCCCTCCCCCATCGCCCTTCCACCCCGCGGCGTTTTATTCTTCCGCGAAGCTTTCAGCGTTTTACTATGAAATCGTTATACGACCGAGTCGACGGCGACGAAAATGGAACGTCGCGCGCTCGCAGCTATTCGCCGCGTCCTGCGCGATAATTCTTGGCAACGGTATTGGATTGTCCCTTCAGGAATTGCGAGACAAGGGTGATCGACACGCGCGTGTCTGTGTATGCCGAGTGGGCCGCGCGCGCGTGCAACGCGGAGAGCCTGCAATGCGATGCGATAGATTCTATCGTGCGCTCGTGCTGCCTCGGCAGAAACCCTCGCGCACCGCGTTATTCCGTCCACACGCGCGGCAATGCGCGTGGCGCTCCGAAGGGGCTGCCGATATTCCGGCCCACGCGACACGAGCGCCAGTCGCGCGCACGGTATACACGTATACAGTGCTATCTCGATTTTGTTTTGTGCCACGAAGGGACTGCTCACGAGACCGGAAACGCCGCGATATACTCGGTACCGACGGACGGTCTGACTCTATGCGCGAACGCGACTCTTGCACAGCGCGTCTGTTGTAATAAATGAAATAGTGTTGCGGAAATGTAAAAACCTTCCGACTGAACAAGAAGCTAAATTCACAAATGAGTTGGGTAAATAAAAATTGGGAAATGATGAAATAACTATTCGTATTTTATAGTCGGGAGATTTTTTCGTCATTAGGTTTGAGGTTGTTCTGACTGTGATGTGCGAATAGTTATTTTATTGTTTCACGATTTGGTTATTTACCCAATTAAGCTTTGGTTGTTTATTAATTAAGCTTTTTTAGTCACTTAATAGCGCACGTCGCAGAGCGTTTGAATTACGTTGAAAAGGATGAGATAAAAATGGTTTTGCAAAAATAAAAATAAAAAAAACTCCCGACTAAAAAAGAAGCTTAATTAACAAACAAATTGGGTAAATAAAAATAGGGAAATGATGATGCCTATAGAGCTGTCTCTCTCGCACCTAGCGCTGTCTCTCTCGCGCCCTTTTTTGTTCGATTCTCCTGAGCAAACGGCTTTGAGAATCGAGGAGCCAGAAGATCAGCCCAATTCTGCCATACTTCCGCACATACTATCAAAATCTGAGTTCTATCTGTCGAGTATTTCGGGAGAAAATAACTTTCAAAATTTCGAAGTGAGTATCACTGCCTCTTATGTATCGCGCATGCGCCAAACTGACTCTGCATATCGTTTCTTTGAATCAACTAGACAGCGTCTTTGAAATAAAAAAAAAACATTTCATTGATAAATGAATGAAAAAAAAATCAATCCACCCATTTCTTTGGAATCAAGAAAACATTCTCTCGGTGTCCGCGGATTCAATTCAATCATCCTATCCCGTGGACGGCCAGCGTTTGGTGAGTCAACCGACCCTCTTCTATTCGGCGCGACGCATGCGCCCCTCTCGTCCGCTCATCGTACTAATCGGGGTCGCACTGTACATCGCGCGCCGCTGGCGCGACTCAACGTCGTGGGCCACGGGAATAGAGTGGCAGCGACGCAGGACACGTCGAGAAACGGTCCATCCGACGAAATCGGTGGGGAGGGGCAGAGGAGAGGGGGCTCTGACAAAAGCGGGACTGCACTGTAACTACTGACTGGGCGGCTCATCGATCGGCCCGGCGTCGAGGGTGCGCGCGCCCGCGCTATCACGGCCTGGCTTGGCCCACGCTTGGAAACAGCGCCGTGCAGCAGCAGCGCCGTGCAGCAGCAGCGCCGTGCAGCAGCGGCAGCGCGCAGCGAAATCGAGTCCGAGAGACCCGAGCGTTCAGTGTCACCGGACACGGTGAACCGACGGCAACCACGTTATACGTTCTGATTCCGGATACGGCGGTTCATAAAAAAAGAGAGAGAAAGAGAAGAAAGAAATAATAATAATAATAACAACAACAACAATAATAATAATAAAGACACCGGCCCTGACTGACCTATTGAACCGGCGATAAACAGACGGAGACGCGAGGGGAAGGCGAGAAAATTCGTTTGGCGAAGCCGAAGCCGAAGTTCGACTTTGACTTTTTCCTCGTATTCGCGCTTTTGAGGTGTTGAGGTGATATATATTTTTTGGTGAAATAAAGAAGAGGAGGAGGAGGGAGAGAGAGAGAGAGAAAGAGGGGGAGGGAGGGCAAAGGGGAGATGGAGATATGGCGACAGGTTGGTCGCCGCTCGAGTCGATTGAATATGTAAAATAGAGGAAGATTAGAAAGATGGAGATTAACGGAACGACAACACTGCGCGAGAGCCCGACACCTGCTGACGAGAAGACACCGGTACGCCACCTGGCAACCGACCAAACGGCAACCCTCGTTGCGGAGGACATCTTATCCTAATCGTGAGTAGTTTTGGCCTAAGATTTTGGGGTACTCGTTGTTGTTACTTTGAGCGGGGGTGAAGGGATGGGGAATTTTCGTTGCTGGTGACTTTCCGAGGCTCGCCGAGTGGTTTGACACTTATTTGTGGCTGTTTTGTCGTCGGTTATTGATGGGAACTATATAAGGCTTTGTGGAGCATCAATTATTCGTGATTCTAGAGGTGTGTCAATAAATAATGACAAAATGATTCACTTGGATTTAGGAAATGGGTGCGTTGAAAATGTTTTTTTTTTTAGCGATTGAAGTAACGTTAAGGTGAATGAAAATTCGATGCGACGGTGATCGGAGTGAAATTTTCTGCTAAAGTGAAATTTGATTCACGATAGGGAAAACGATTTTAGAAAATATTTGGTTGTTTTTAAGTCACGGTTGGGATTGACATAAATATTCGATGAGATATCCGAAAGTAGATGTTTGTGTTGACAGGAGAAAAATTGAGGTTTGATCTAATGAAAATAATGAAGTGACCTTGATACGTCAAAACATATCCGAAACTAAGTATTTATGTTGACGCAGAGAAATTGAGGTTTGAACTAATAAAAATAAAGAAATTATCTTTTATACGTCAAAACATATCCGAAGCTAAATATTTATGCTGATAGAAAAATTGAGGTTTGATCTGATAAAAATAAAGAAATTATCAAAACATATCCAAAACTGAATATTTATGTTGACACAGAAAAATTGGGATTTCATCAAAAAAAAAAAAAAAAAAAAAAAAAAAAATGATTCTACGTCCTTGACACGTGAAAAATCACAAAAAAGATTCACCTGAATCAAGCAACCGAGGACTTTCTTTTTTCCATACGAAATCTACATGTTTTTCTGTCAATTCAATTTCTTTACTGCAAAACTTCGTTTCCATTCCTAAATTCAATCACAAAAAACAAAAGTACGAAAAATTTGTATCGAAAAGATGCAGTCGTGCATTCGAATAAAGTATCAACGAGACAATAATTCGGTATCACAAATCGTTATCCGTTCGAAAAAAATGATAGATCAAGAATGCGTGCAACGCGGCGCGAGATAATGAAATAAAGCGGATTGTAACGCGCGGAGAAAGCAAAGCCAGTCGAGGATACATCGTGAGAGATGCCCGGCATTGGGTCAGCCGTCGGGAGTTCGGGTTTTCGCGTCGCGTGTCGATCGGATCTAGGGCTCGCGGTTAGCTCTGACAACGATTTATCTCGCTTACAGTATAACACGCGGAGCCCCCCTCCCCACCCTCCTTCTTTCTGCCAGCCAGTTAAACGTAACCGATGAACCCCCCGCTAATCGTCGCTCGATCCACGCGTATTTTTCTCCCGCACTTTCGCCCTCGGTGGGATAATAATAAAGGAAGCGGAGGGGGCAAAAAATCTGACGTGTTCGAGTTTACCCCACTGTTCATTAACGCACCGCTGTGGACGATGCACCAAGCTGCCTTCGATCACAGCTCTGTGTGCAACAAATGCGCTGTGAATTGGAAACCAAGGGGTTCGACGTCTTCGACGCCGGAGGTCGTTGAACCCACCCTTTCCACCTCTGGCCATTAACAATTCACTGTAATGTGTGAATATTTAAAACGACAAGAGGAAATTTCCAAGCGGCGCGAGAGCCACTATGAAGATTGTCTTGGCGAGATATTTTTAATTATTCAATGGCCAGCAGGTAGTTGTTATGGGAAGTGGGTTTTAGGGGGGACTGCTGAGATTATCCGACTTCTTATGTATATTGAGCTGATTCCACGAAACTCGTCGTATTTTCAAAGGTCCTCCTTGCTTATCATCCTTTGTGATATCTTGCAAGGTTTCATTTTTGTTACACTCAAGTTGAAACCCGGTCTTATGATCCATATGGAAATAAAGTATATGCATAATATATAAAAGAGTTATAAAAGACTATATGCATAATATAAAAAGGGGAGTTTATAATACACGGACTATTATAGAAACATAAGCGAACACGCAATTTGAAGAAAGGAATATAACGTTTGAAAACTGGACTTTCGAATCATATCGAATGTGCTACCGATTTCTTAGTTCCTTTAATAAAGATAAAAATAAAACATGACCCATCGAAATTCGATTGTATCGAAATACTGAAGCCGGTTTATAAGCCTCCTGATTGGTCGACAGGGGTTCAGTCCTGAAGCCAACTTCAGTGTGTTATGGGGTCTGCGCAACCGTGATGCGCGCGCGCATCGCGTGTGTTCAGCCGCACCTAACCTCAAAGTGATTATATAAACATGCAATGATATTATTCAGCCATAAGAGGAGTCGAGTGAAAAGAAAGAAGTACGAGCAAAGCGTTCTTGCTGGTAACGCAAGGAAATATGATAATACCGAATATTCCGAGAATAATAGTAATTTATCAAAACAATCGCCGTCCAACCGTCACGAACTTTCGGATTTAGTGAATCAAATTAGCATTTCCAAGTCACTATGAACGATACTGTCGACTTTATTTCGTAGTACGAAGATCCTGGAAATACATTTTTATTCTTGAAGTAATTAATTTAGTATAATTTATTTTTTTATTGCCGATTTATACCTTCTAGCCCAGTTCGTTAGTCGACTCAAATGACTCACGAGAGTCTCTTAACTTGAATGAATATGAATTTCATTAAAATACAGAATAACATTATTTAATGTTCATCTCTCAGCGTTCCAATGTTTCTGATTAGAAAATAATGTTATCGCTAATGAAGAAACATTGACCAGTATTCCATTTAGGAGACTCGATCCGAGTCGACTCACGAGAGTCTCTTAACCTCAATAAATATGAATTTATTTAAAATACAGATTGACATTACTTAAAATGTTCATTTCTCAGCGTTCCAATGTGTACGATTGGAACATAATGTTATCGCTAATGAAGAAACATTGACCCGTATTCCATTTAGGAGACTCGATCCTTTCCTTAATAGCAAGCGCCACGATATAGTCCTCATAAACCGCTTGATTATACGTTAGGCAAACAGGGGACCAGAGCGCTTTCGAACTTTTGTTTGCCGAGCTCGTTTAGCGTAACGACGAGTGTTAATAGCGGTGATAAGTCATGGTGGACATAAAACATAAGGACAACAAGACTGATGGCCTTGAGTGGCCCCATTGATAGCGGCTGACACAGAGGCACACAAAAAGGTCCACACACGAGTCGGGTGTCCCGTCGGTTGGTGTACTCACGTTTTTTTTTTTTCTTCCTTTCCTCGAGTACCCAGGAAATCAATTCTCCTCGCTGACCTTTCAGCAGACGCGTTGACGTCTTGGCGGCGATATATCGACCGCATATTCCTGCTTCTCGTCGTACGTACGGGCGATACGTGTAGGCTCGACCCGCGCCGGCCGTGAAGCTCGCTGAATCAGGCCGTCTTGTTTGTTACTTCACTCAACTTACGATTGGGTCAACTTGCCGTCCGTCGTTTGTCCTAGAATAGTATTTAATTGATCTCGAATAAATATTTCAAAGCTCCATCGTGATGCCAGCCGTTACTTATTATTATTCGTAACTCGATTGGCTTTGATGTTCGAGCCCCGATTGCTCGAGGCTGCGATCAATAGCAGAGCTATGGATTTCGTTTAATTAGTCCTTTTTTAAATTCCTGTTTCTGCTGTTCCACGAGTTTTGCAACAGACAGAGAAGAATCTAGGACAGACAAATATCAAACGTGAAAAACTGTTATATGCGGCAGTTTTTTTTCACCGTCTGTTGAAGACTCGGAGAAAAATGTTGACCGTATTGTTCATGGGAAAAACTACCGTCAATGTGATAAGAATGATCAGAATATATCAGCAAGTAGCGCCACAACAAAAAAGCTATGAGCTCTAAAAAATTATTTTATATTATATGGTATTTTTTTCCTGAAACCTTCGGCCAAACTAATCCTGGTCAGAAGATCCGATTAGAACCAATGAAATAGACAAAAATCCTATTGAAACCTGTCAGAACTAATTATATATTTTTCAATCGTTATTTTGTCCCTTTGATCGGTTTTTATTAGTGTCAATCGGGCTTACTAAAAATTACTAAGAACTAATAAGCAATTTTGTTTCTAACATTTTTCATCATCCACTTGTAAAGTTGAGTACATCAACTGTCTGCAAATCCGAAACATTTTTTATTATTATTTCAATTTACAAATCGGATCACAAGCGGCGACTGATCGTCTGTTGCTGATGCGTCGCCGTCATATTGATCCCCGAATCATAATATTGCTGTAAAGTACGGTTTCGCGTGGTCCGCCGTGATATCGGCGCTCGCAGACGTGGGTCGAGCTTCGATTACCGTGAAATATGATTGCACTGTTGTACGTCGTAGCGAGCAGACCTCGGGCTCCCTGCAAGCTCGGGCGCGTTATGTGTCTATCGGCAGCACATGCGGTTTAATGCAATCGAGCACAGGCAGCCAGGCCAACGGCATCAGCAACACGTTGGCAATTTCAAACTTCAGCTCATATTCCGCCCTTTTTTCCATCCGCAAACTTCTCCGGAATACCCGAGCGTTTTATTTCTCGCGAGGCAAAAACGAAAACACCGTAAGGGGAATGAAAAAATAACTGCGGTGTTTGCCCTGGCAGGTTGGCGCACTGGAAAAAGCACCGAAAGAACAACGTCAACGAAAAAGCTCCGGTAAGGAGAAAACGGTTTAGCTTGGCCAGCTACAGTTTAGCTGAAGTAGTGACAACTTTGTGTCATTTGCTGGCCTAATACATTTCATTGCTCGGTTAAAAAATTGTTTTGCTACGTTAAAAAATTATTTTGCTATGCTAAAAAATTGTTTTGCCACGTTAAAAAATTGTTTTGCTACTTCAAAAAATTGTTTTGCTACGTCAAAAAATTGTTTTGCTACGTCAAAAAATTGTTTTGCTACGTTAACAAATTGTTTTGCTGTGTTAAAAAATTGTCTTGCAACATTTAAAAAATATATAAGAAGTGAATACTATCGCAGTTAAAACCTCATGTTAAAATTAATGTGAAGAGGTTTTGATATCAGTGTGTGGCACATCGATAAGTGGTGTCAATGTACCCAGTGCTAACATCTGGTATCAGGTCGTATTATATGCCGTTAAAGTATCACCGAAAAAGCTACACCGTGGTCACTATACGAAACAGTAGGATTCAACAGTTGAATGCTGATTGGAGGGCATATAAGCGAGGTCGTGAAACAGCCAATGAGAGCTTCTGAATCACATTCCAAAGCTTCGAAAACTGGCCACTCTGAGGCGCTTGCGTCGCGCGTCGTAACTATTTCGATGACGCCTAACCTCAAAATATTCAACACATTTTACTTGAAAATAGGTTTATGAACTTTCGTAACTTTTTCTTACATTTTATTCGTTTCATGGTTCTGAAGCGATAATTAAAACTTTACAGATTTTCAGTTCTTGTCCAGAACACATAAAGTATTTAAAGTTTTAAGGTTATTAATCATTTTAACAGAGCCGCATTTGTAAATTTTCCACTAAAAAGTGTCATATTATCAATAAATTGATAATCACTGATTCAAAGTTAACACCCGACCTGGACGAAATTTTACATGAAGGATTAAGTACCTTTAATACTACAAAGTGTTTTGAAATCAGTACCTATATCAAACATTCCGTTAATTAATAACCATAATAAGTAGATTCATTAAAAACGTGTTTAAAATATGCAAAACCCGTTCCCTTAATCGCCCGCAGCCCTGGAAGTGCTTGAAGTGCTCAAAGTGCTTTGCTCAGCTCCGGTTCAACCACAGCAATCGACGTACAAAAACAGCAATTATGTAACACATTTACGATTCTGTAAACGCAAAACGTTCTCGGGGGGGAAAAAAGAGCATTTTTCGCGAAAACGAAAATACCCGCAGGGACAAACAAAAATAGATGAGTACAGCGGCGAATGTGAATCGCAAACGAGGTTGTCGGACACGGAATCGAGTGCGCGGATACACAAGAACGGTGGTTGTACGAGCGCGGGCGTATCGTATTCATGCCGTTTGCATCTGCACACACAGAGAGGCGAAGACTCGGCGTGTACATCGGAGATCGGGGAGCGAACGAGCTGAACTACATGGCGGCTCGATAGTTTCGTTTCTGGCGTCATTGTTTCGCCGCGGACAATAAATCGCTTCGGTCGCCCTAATTAATCGACGAGTGCGCGGGAACTCGGCTGGAGAATCGTCGAGGTGCCGCCGGTGTGTGCGAAACTCTCGCCGCTATAAATCGGACGGCACCGATGACGCGACCCAACGTGTACGCAACCCATACAGAAGCTCCCCGCCACACGACGAAAACACCGTAAAACACGTCAAACGCGCGCAGGTTATTCAAACAGACGGACTCGCAGGGCTGCAAAAGTATTCGCCAGTCGCATTGCTCGCTCCTTGCAATATCGGACGACCGCGTTGACCCTCGCGATTCCCGACAGATCGTCGAGCCATAAATCGTCGCCGAATGAGATTGAGGACTAATATTTGTCGAAGCTGAGGCGGAAGAATTGATGAACGTTGAGGAGGGATTGTAGAGAGTTTTTTTTTGCTTACTCATGAACGAAAGTCGGGTTTCGTAAACAAAAATGCACCGACATTTGTTTGTCGGGATTCGAAACCTGAGAGAAAGTTTTTTGTGACTAATGCCCATTGAAAAGGTTTCGCTGATTATAAAGATTTACTCGCAATTGCCGACATTTCTGCTAACTCATGAACGAAAGTCGGTTTTTGTAAAGAAAAATACGCCGATATTTGTTTGTCGGGATTCGAAATCTAAGGAAAAGTTTTTTTTAGGACCGATTCCGATCGAAAAGATTTCGCTGGCTAGAAAAATTTACTCGCAATTGCCGACAGATCGTTGAGCGATAAATCATCGCCGAATGAGATTGAGGATTAATATTTGTCGAAGCGGAGGCGCAAGAATTAATGACCATTAAGGAGAGATTGTAGAGACGTTTTTGCTTACTCATGAACGAAAGTCGGTTTTTGTAAACAAAAATACTGATATTTACTTGTCAGGATTCGATAGCTAAGAAATAGTTTTTTTATGACCGAACCTAATTGAAAAAAATCGCTGATTACAAAGATTTTGCCGTAACTTTCAAAATTTTCATTGCAAAACTAAACTACATTTTTTAAATTAATAAAAAAAAGAAAAACATCGATAATAAATTTAAAAAAATATATTTGTAATGCCAACCAATTTTCCACGATCTCCAAATAAATATTTCATCTCCCACCGCTAGAAATCCCTCCAAATATCTCCCACGAGAAAATCCAACCAAAATCTTCAAACCTCCGCCTCGACAATGAAATCTCGGTTGCCTCAACAGCTCGCGCGAAGTCACGAAAATAATTCATCAACAACGTGGCGGCCCGAGCTTTTTTTACTCGTCGCCCGTCGAGGATCCTTTGTGCGGTGCGACCTCCGGGTGACACGAAGAGGGCGCACGAAGCAAAAAAGGGTAACGCGATGCGTTAACGAAGAGTTTTTGGGTCGACGTTTACCCTCGAGTTCCACGAGCGGAGCGAGTGTCGTGGGAATTGCGGCGATGAATCCGGCAGCAGCGGACGATACGCGCCGACTGGCACGAGGATAAAACCAGGGGGGATATAATTTTGTCTCTCGAAAAAGTGAAGTGAAGATAAGCCCTTGCAGGCCGACCCTTTCTCATGGCCAACGAGGAGGCGAACCACCCGCCGGCTGAGGCTCGAGTGCATCAAGGGTTGAGTCCCTTGAAAACACCGGGGCGACTCATCGGGGGTGACACCGACGACTCCGAGTCGAGGATCTCAGAGACGCGCCAACGGGTTTTTCCCTCCCTCTGCTCGACGCCCGTTCACAGAAGCCTATTTTATACGCATGTATTCGATGGTCCTTTTCTTGCGTACCTCGCACAAGTTGCCCGTTTATCGTCCACCCCACAGGCTTTTAAGGCTCGTCACTCGCGCTGTGTGTTCCCCTCGTGCACCAATTACGCGAGTTTTGCACGTCGGGTTACCCGTTGAATTGACGGTGAGACTTTGGAAAATGTTTTCGTCATTTTTCGATGTCGATTCGTAAACCTTTTGATTGTGTAAACAGTTTTCACTTGATGTTTTAGGGATGGAGAATTTTTTCGTGAAATTAAAATAAGAAAATACAGAAACTATAAGTGGGAATACAGAAAATACATTTTTTGTGGCAGACAATTTTAGTATGAAGTGATAAATGATAATTTAATAAGGAAATAAATGTGATTAAAAAAATAGTTGGTTTGAACCTGTTAATTAAAATTAATTTCCCTACATTTTTGCCGCGTGCCAAAGAAACAGGGTTTGGAGATTATTTGAAAAAGCATCACATTGATCTCTGTAATACAACAAAACTGTATATTAAAATTTTCGCTGGTTTCTACGGAAATCGGCGAAAGCGAAAAAAAAACTGTTTATGAGGCAAGAAAATTTGGACCCCGAAACCTCGAGATTATCGCCGTGTATTTCGTCGTCAATAGCGCTAATTCCAGTTCGCGACGAATGAAAATTACGCGCCGACGAGGAGTATAAAAGGGCCGTAAAAATGTTTATTATCGTTTCTAATCTCGGCCGCGGTTTCGCCTTAAAGCCAAAGTGCTTGGTAACGTTTACGGCGGAGAATTTCCGCGTTGCCGGCGTCGCTCGCTGTCGACGCTGGCTACTACATTCTTATCGCACTGTACTATTACGTTATGTATATCGTTATTGTGCGAGTGAATGATAAAGTCTTGAATATAAAGTGAGTTCAGGGCCAGTCTGCATATACGTCACTAACAGACGTGCGGCAAAAATGAGGCGAAAAAAAAACGGGAAAGAAAATAGTGATGGGAGAAGAAAATTCTGCGAGAATTCGAGATATGGAAAATGGTTTTTCCCCCGCTTCTCTCTCGTCCTTTCAACTTGACTCCGGGAAACCCGCAGAACCCGTGGATTCCGCTCGCGTGCCAGAGGTCGTTTACATTCTGTCCTCAGGTTCTTCGAGTTTCCTCGACACGCCGAGAGATACATGCACGCCCATACATATATGCATATCTGTGTTAGTCGCACGTATATTCTTACCGTTAATGCAAGATGACGTCACGGTTGACGAGAAGGGGTGGCGCGGGTTGGCAGGCAGCTGGAGGATGAAAAATCTGGCGTCTCGGACGCGAAGCACTCGGCGGGCTCGGAAGCCGCGTTGGATATTCCACTTCCGATCTCTCGAGGAAGAAATTTTTCCTCAAGAATTCGTCTCGAGTTTTCTTCCCCGTCTTTGTTACGGGAAGAAAAGGAAGCTATGGATTTCTCGTGCAACAGGCGGAAAAAAATAATGGCTGTACCTCGGGGACTGATGTGCAAAATACATGACCCCTTTAAGTCTCGCGTGCTGCGATGGCTTTTTTTGTCGTTCCTTTTTTTTTAACTAAGGTGAACGTGTTGTTCGCAGCGTTCATGATTTTACTCAATTCCTCTGCTCGGGTGCAGCGTAGGAAATATAAAGCAATGCTAGCAACAACGTGCTCGCTTCGTTCGCAATAATTTCTACCCATTTGATTTTTTTTTGTGGCTAAATGAGATACTTGCGTGTTTATACAATTCCATATAACTTGGGGATCTTTTAGGTTAGGTGTGTGCATCTGTTTCTGTATTTCTCTATTTCTGCTTAAGTTGTTCGATATTATCGACTTTCGATGTGCTTATGTCTTTGGAGTGTTCTATTCCATAATTGGGAAAAATGCTGTCATTTAAAACACGCGCGATACGCGGCTTTGCAGCGATCATAACAGTCTGAAGTTGGCTCTGCGGCATAACCATCACTGACCAATCACGGCACGAGTTGTACTCGCTTCAGTATTTCGATATATTCGGCTTTCGATGTGCCAAGTCCTTTTTAAGAAAGGATAACAGTCTGAAGTTGGTTGTGCGACGTTGTCATCACCGACCAATCACGGCACGAGTTGTACTGGCTTCAGTATTTCGATATATTCGACTTTCGATGTGCCAAGTCCTTTTTAAGAAAGGATAACAGTGTGAAGTTGGTTGTGCGACGTTATCATCATAGACCTTTATCATTCGACTTTCGATGCGCCAAGTGTTTTTTAGGAGAGAAAACTAGCAAAAACGTGCTCGCAATCTTTGCTTTTAATTTATCTTTTCTTGTGACCAATACAGCTATTCAAAACGCGCGCGATACGTGACTCTGAAGTCGGCCATGACAGTCCGAAATCGACTTTATATATCGAAGCCGCTACCGACCAATCAGAACGCTTTAAACGTGGCTTCTGTATTGCGATATATTCGACTTTCGATGTGCCATGTCCTTTTTAAAAACGGAGATGGATGATCGAGCGTCGCACCAATGAGTGTTGCGGCATTGGTACCCTGAAACGCTGCCTTCTTATTGGTGCGCCGGTCGAACTGTTCACGCGCCACTCCCTCTTCCGTTGCCGCCGTTGCCCGCACGCGATTGGTACGCACTCGAGTCCCAACGTGCATAAATATAGAGCCATCAGCGCACTGAGTCATTCGGATTGGCATTGAGTTTGGCTTGAGCCTTCGTGCGAGACGGACGTCTCGAGACTCAGCCATGGCTATGGCAGGGCGAACGACCCGAGGTGAGAATGTAAGTGGTAAGTGCGACGGCGATGAAGATGAACAGGAGGGAGCCCCCATGGACACCTCCTCAGCCAAGGAAGGATGGACGGAAGTCGCGAGAGGTGTTAAAAGATCGTCCGGTCGCGAGCCGGACGACAAAGCGAAGAAAAACGCGAAGGTAAGCGACGAAGGGGGGATACCCGTCAAGAATAGGTTCGAGGCTCTCGACACCGGAAACGCCAAAAAGGGCAAAATCCCTCCCGTCAATGTCGTAATTGACGGAGAAAACAATTACGAGAAATTGAAAGCCATCATCAGGGAGAGCGTCGAGTTTCAGCCTGTCGTATACAGGCTCAAGCTCGACGTCTACTCGATAGTAGTGTCGCATCTCGGCGACTATCGCAGGTTGGTTAAGACGCTGGACGGTAGTCCCTTCGATTACTACCTCTTCAAGGCGGACGTGGATGAAAAGCCACCCATCAAAATAGTCATACGTAATCTCCCCAGCACGGAACCCACCGAGGGAATTAAAGTACAGCTCGAGGAGCTCGGGCTCGAGGTTAAGAACGTCACTCGGATGACCAACAGTGTCACAAAGGAGCCCCTCCCACTCTTTTTGGTCACGATCGTAGACAATGACAAAGCTCGGGAAATTAATAACATCCGCGTAATTTCGTACATTCGGGTTCATGTTGAGGACTACCGAAAGCCTAAGAGCACTGTGCAGTGCTACAACTGCCAGCGTTTTAACCACGTCGCCGAGAATTGCAGGTCGAGGCCGCGCTGCGTGAAATGCGGCCAGGCCCATCTCACCAGGGACTGCGCGAAGGTGGTGGGGGTCGAGCCCACGTGCGCCAACTGCGGGGGTGGGCACACGGCGAGTTTCAGGGGATGTATGGCTTACAAAAGGGAGAATAGACGCGCGAATGGTGTCGGGAGCCCGAACCCGAGGCAAAATAATAAAAAACAAACACCAGCAACGAAGCGGCAGGTAGCCACGCAGCCGAGCGAGCGAGCGAGCGCACGAGCTCCCCCGCCCCCCTCCTACGAGCCTGACGAGGCGGAGTTCCCAAACCTCCCGGGACCCTCGAATAGAGCGACAAAACTGAACAAGACGACACAAGACCAAAACGCGAACTACACGCAGCAGCAAACGCACTCACAGCAACAGACGCACACACAACAACAGACGCACACACAGAAACAGACACACAGAGGACAACAAGCGCACACGCAGCAACAGACACACACACAGCACGATGACACTACCAAGACGGCGCCAAGGGGTAAGAAGGGGGATCTCTCGGCCAGAGCCGATCTCCTGAGGCTCATAAATGAGGCAATAGCATTCACAAATTCAGTTATAATGGGAAAGACCCCAATCCAAGAAGCCATAGCACAAACCTCCCAGATAATAAATAACATGCTCAACCTCGCAATTAAATATGCCTACTAAAGCCACCGATAATTTAAAAATTTGTCACTGGAATGCCCACGGCTGTACCAGAAAGAAAGCAGAATTACAATCCTTCCTCTTAGAACACAAAATAGATATCTGCCTATTAAACGAGACACTAATCAACGAAAATAAGACTCTTAAGATTCCGGGATACAAGGTCTACTTAAATTATAAATTCAGAGGCACAGCAATTGTTATTAAAACTGATATTGCACACTACGAATGCACGCCTGTCGGCTTCGAGTTTATAGAAGTCACCGCTATTAAAATCAAACTTAAAGGCGAGGAGATTGCCATAGCCTCAGTTTATAACCCTCCGCGCGGGGACTTCTCAGATAAAGATTTCAAGCTTTTATTTAGAATTGCACCATCCGTGCTGGCGGTCGGTGACCTTAACGCCAAACACACTGCCTGGAACAGCCGGTCAGTGAACACCATGGGCAGCAAAATTTTTAGATTCTGTTTTGATCATAACCTAGCCTTCCTGGCGCCTCTTGATCACACACACGTACCTTACAACGCAGAACACAAACCTGACATACTAGACATTGCACTCTTAAAGAATTTTAATTTCAATTGCGACATACAGACGGTACGGGAGATGGATTCGGATCACTTCCCCATTGTATTAGACATTGAACTGCGGACGACTGCACCGCCGCGTAAACCACGATTAAATTTCGCTAAGACAGACTGGGAAAAATTCTACAACTTTTTAGTACTCAACATACCAGATAACTACGCGTACTCTACTAAAGAGGATCTAAGCGAAACCATAACCTCATTCACTAGCCGCATTTCCGAAGCAGCTAAAGCATCCAGCCCTCTCTGCAAGACCAGAGACGGAGATCCTCCCCTTCCTCAAGACATTTTAGATTTAATTAAAGAAAGAAATAACTGGAGAAATACATATAATCACAACCACAGTCCTATACTCAAGAAACTAATTAATAATCTCAGAAGAACCATCGAAAACAAAATCAAAGAATTTAAATGTAATAATTGGAATAATTTCGTTAAAAAACTTAACATTAAGGATAATTCAATTTGGAAACTGACTAAAGCACTCTCAAGACCATCCCCTTCTATCCCTCCTTTGAAAGATGACAATAATATCCAAAAATTCATATCGCAGGAAGAAAAAGCAAACTGCTTTGCGAACTGCTTTGCTAAAACGTTTACACCCCACGAAACCCCCTCCAACCCTGAGTTCATTGCAGAGACGAACGTCATCGTAGAGGAGATCCTGGCTCGCGATTCAGAGAATGAAATAAAACCCACGACTCTCAGTGAAGTCAAGAAATATATTAAAAAGACAAAAAACAATAAAGCTCCTGGGCCCGATCAAATAACAAATTTTCTCCTAAAAAACCTTCCAGACTTTTGCCTAAATATTCTCGTTAATATAATAAATGCTTGTTTTGTACTGAAATATTTTCCAGAGGAATGGAAAACAGCAAATGTGCTGGTCTTCCCGAAAGCCGGCAAAGACCTCACTTTGCCGACTAGCTACAGACCAATCAGCCTACTCGTCACTATGAGTAAAGTCCTGGAGGGAATATTCATGCATAGATTAAAATCAATAATCGTAAAAAATAACATCCTCAGAGATGAGCAATTTGGATTTAGAAATGGACACTCGACGCAACATCAAGTAATTAGAATCACAGAAAATATCACTAAAAATTTTAACTGGCACAAGCACACTGGTGCAGTACTCCTAGACGTTGAAAAAGCATTCGATAGCGTGTGGATAAACGGGCTAATCAGGAAAATCGAGAGCCAGGGGATTCCAATAGAGCAAATAGCATTTATCGCCTCATACTTATCAAACAGATCATTCTATGTTAGCGTGAATGAGTACCAGTCACAAATAATGCCCATTAAAGCCGGAGTTCCCCAGGGAAGTATTCTTGGTCCTACACTTTTCAGTTTATATATAAATGACATGCCAAAATCAGATAAAGTAGAAATAGGTGTCTACGCGGACGATACAGTCTTCTACACATCGTCACTTAGCACAAAACTTATTGTTAAAAACCTAAACGAAGCACTGAGTCAGGCTCACTCATGGTGTCTAGATTGGAGAGTCAAAATTAATGCTGGAAAATCAGAAGCCATAATGTTTACTAAAAGACGCAAAAAAGGATCCATCCTCAATATAAACCCTCCAGAGTTAAATTCAGTCCCTATACCTTGGAAAAAGGAGGTTAAATACCTTGGAGTTACTTTAGATCACGAATTAACGTTTAAAAAACACATCATGAATACCAAGAGTAGGACTCTGGGGGCGCTGAGCAAGCTACAAGCTATTATGAATAGACACTCCGCGATCGGAATTAAAAACGGAATAATCATCTATAAAGCCATAATTAGACCGGTAATGACGTATGCCGTACCAGTGTGGGGTGGTGCAGCCGCCAGCAGTTTAAACAAATTACAGTTAGTCCAGAATAGAATCCTACGTAACATCACGAAATCCCCTAGATTCACTAAAACGGTATTACTACACAAAGAACTGGATATGCCACTCTTAAAGGAGGTATTCCATGAATTAACTGTCAAATTTTATGAAAACATTGCAAAATCAAACTTTAAACTCATTAACTCCCTAGGAAATTACAATTACGACCCTAGAAATAAGCACAAAAGACCTAAGGACATGTTGAGAGTCCATTAATAACGCACCCGATGGGAGAATAAGTCTGTTTCAGGTAACCAGGAACCACAGCTGCAGCAAGACCTTGGGCCGGTCACTATCTTCTCTTTTCACCATCTTTCTCTACCGTCTATACTCTTACTTTCCCCACACGACCCACTTCCTCTCTACTACCCACACACCCACTATCTAATTTTAAGCTAAAATTATACTTCATGACTAACTTGAGGTTTTTTGTCCCCGTTTACGGGTTTTTTCCTCAATAAGAAGTCAAGTAACCATAGTCGTCAAGTTACCATCATGTTCGTGCAAGAATGCTCCTAATCGAGTAATGCACCCAATACCACCTATCAAGTAAATTCAATAGACTCATTTCCTTCAAGGAGGGACTACCACGTCGGAGTTTCGCTCCCTATCACTCGTGATAGGTCGCCTAACTCCGGCGCCGGGCAGGAGAGTCTCACTGGTGGGGGCGCAGGAGTGGGGCCCCCACCACCCCCTCTTTCTTTCTTTCTTTACTGAGTCATTCGCTTTGTGGTGGTCAGAGCGGGCAGGTCTCCTGACAACAAGTGAACTTCGGGATTCCTAACCACAATTCGGACCGCTTCGGAAATTTCGTCGAACGTTCAACCTCGCTGTGTATTCACTGGACAATGGAGTCGTTAACATCGGCTCGCTTCCGGAGGAACCCGACGAAGCTACAACGCCTCTTTTCAGAACGTCACACGATATTCCACTAAACAGTTGTTTTTAAGACTTCGCTCTTCGGCCCTTTTCAAAATCGTTTAATGTTGCGTGTTGCAAATATGGGTTCTTTTTTTCCTAAAAAGAAACCATATTTGCAACACGCAAGATTTAATAGCCAGTCATTTCTTACATGGAAGGTTTATTGATTGCGGGATAATCTCTCTGGGATTAAGGGGACGGTGTCAGCAAAAACGGGAATTCTTTTTATTATAAGGTAGACTTTTTTCCCAGCCGATGAAAAAATTTCCAATAATTGTATCCTCTTAGGATGGCAGCGAAGGATTTTCTTATCACTGGACACACCGGGTGCATCAAAACCAGATTTAAAGGTTTTGCACTCTGCGCGTAATCCTGGGAATACAGCTCAAAGGATTGGCCTCTGCTATGTCTCAATCTCTTCGCAATTACACTGCGCACCTTTTAATTGTAGCAATTTGTTTTTAGACCCTTAAAGCGGAAGTATAGAATAATCTATATAGTATGTTAAAATAATGTTGGCATCAGAGCCCAATAAAAAGGTGTGTAGTAAATAGTTAAAAACAAAATTACGTAAAATTATTTAATTTTTTTGCAAAAAAATTCTTATTGTTTTGGCTGTGACCTATCGATTTTTGAAAATGTCAACATAACACGTGAAAAATATAGTCTCATATATATAGCACATTTTTTGAAAACCACTTTTATCGTTTTACACCATTCTGAGTATTCTGAAGAAAAAAAATGCATGAAAAGCATCCTCTATGAGGCAGTAAAAAATTGAGGCTAAGTGACTGCTACATTTAACTTTGAAATGAACTTTTTATCGCGTTGCTCAAAGTTTCCGGAGCGAAGCAAATTTTTCTCCGGTTGGGAATAAATTGATAGCAGGTATAATCATTTGCTTACATCCAGAAGCGATTATCGCCGTTGGCAAAAAGGTAAAACCCATTTTTTTCCGACCGACCGGAGTATGCAACGGCATTTTACTTTGTCGGGAACTCGCCTTTTTCCCTGGAAAAATTTATCTCGTGTTTACGCTGACAATGCTGGCATGCATGAAATTCAACAAAATTTCGTTGGCGTAATAACGCGGCGCTTCAAGGAGCCGGTAAGAATAGGGAAAAAAAAAGTCGGAAAAATGCTTTCAGCCCACAGGGCAGAGGGCAACCATTACAACGGCGTCGCCTATCTCCGCGTCCTCAAGGGAACGCAATTTACTTCCGTCTTTTTCAATCTCGTTGCCTCTTTTTCCTCCCTTGTTTTCCACCCGGCAGCCCCTTTATCGTTTAGCAACACTTTTTCATCATCCCGCCTTTTTTCATCGTTGCGGCGCGCATTCGCCGCATATTCTTGATAAAAAAAAGGAAGAACGCCTAATGCCCGTGCAAGGAGGTCGCCCTATGTTCGTAATTGCGAAACCCAAAGGGCCTCCCGACGGCCAGGTCGACCGTCTAATTCTTTATGCCACCCGTCACGCGTCTTTTCTCTTTCTCTGTGTCTCTCAACCGAGGGAAGGAAATGCCAAGTTACGAAATTAAAATCCTCTTGTTTTTCCCTTTGCTCGTCTCCCGCAGATGCTCTGACACCTTCTGGCACTTCTGGAGAAATAACGCTAAAAGGTCGGTCGTAATCTCGACATCAAGATGAACACGACGTGCGCATTCCTTTGCCATGGCAAAGGGACGTCTGACCATTCGCGAATTTTTCTACTTGATCGATAGGCGCAAAAATTCTTATTTTGTGGCTCTAAAAATAAATGTGTGGATACCCCCACGAAAAATAAGTATATACGAAAATGTATCTGGAATATACAACTTTCCGAACGATAATACGATAAAAATACATTTTGAATATATATTTGATCTATTTTTTGCTCGCATAGATTTCGTGTCTATCCTAAAATAAAGTAGATCCGACATATAGAATTTTTCGGAAAAATAGATCTTTTATATCTGGATTGCATCTTTTATACATCTCGCATATACTTTATTTACGTATGGGTACCTAGGTTTTTATATTTGTGAAAAACGCGGATTTATAGCGACTGCCGGAGGAGTCAAAACATGTCTGACTACATATTGGTCTTCTCTACTTGCTCAGTCTACACAGCACCGACATTCTTCGTCGCTGATCCTACCATTTTTTTAATGTAAAAATCAAAAGGTTTTCACGGTGAAATTGAGGCCAGAGTCGACACTCACATTTACCGTTATCTCGATTCCAAGCGAATTAATCGCCGCGCCCTTTTAAATCCCTTTGGAATAGTTCCAATTTGATAAGAAAAGGATCGAGTGTCCGGACACGAGCGAGGGTGCTTCAACGAGATTGAACAATTCTTGACGGATTAAGAACGAATTAATTCGACGAGTCCACTCGAGACTGCTTCCTTCATTCTTTCTCTTTCGCAAATACCTGGTGAGGCAAAGTTCAACAACCACTTGGCAACATTATTTAAGAATAAAAAGGGTTCTTGAAAATTGTTTATGAGCTTCAACGACTCGAGATTAAATCGTTTTGAATGTCCACGTTGATATTGCTTCCTTAATCAACTGCAAGTTCGACATTTAACCGGCGTAATCTGCTAACTGTCATTGAATTAGTAGGTCGTCAAGTTTTCAGGGTAAACGAATTCACCGTGGAATTGTAGACCGTGGGAGATTAAATTATAGCCAGCGACGAGATGAATATACGTTACGGCGTGTGGATACGCAAACGAGAAAACTGGCCCGACTCCGGCCAGCTAATTGGCACACATGTAATATATTACTTAAATAGAACATTCTGTGAGAGTGCTGGAATATGCTACGTTAGTTGCCGTTAGTGCGTTTTAAAAGAGTACTTTGTCATTCGAGTACACGCAAGTGTATTTTCAGCGAAGGTTGTGCACAAAACAATATTTTCGTAGCTTAAATAACATATTTTCTGATTCCCATGTTCGGTGAATTTACAGATGACGATTCAAATGCAATTTTCGTGGTTTTGAGAACATCAGGAATAAATAAAGGAAACATATGGTTTGATACAAATATTCACTTTTTGGGCTGTTTGCATTTCCAATTCTCATGTTTCGTGAATTTACAAATCACAATTTAAATGCAATTTTCGCAGTTTTGATAATATCAGAAATAAACAAGGGAACATGTGGTTTGATAAAAATTTCATTTTTGGATTGCTTGCATTTCCAATTCCCATATCTGGTAAATTTGCAAATGACAATTGAAATGCAGTTTTCGTGGTTTTGATAAAATGAGGAATAAACAAGGAAACATGTGGTTTGATAAAAATGTAATTTTTGGCCTGTTTGCATTTCCAATTCGCATGTTTGGTGAATTTACAAATGACAATTCAAATGCAATTTTCGCAGGTTTGATGAAATGAGAAATAAACAAGGAAACATGTGATTTGATAAAAATTTCAATTTTGGACTGCTTGCATTTCCAATTCCCATGTCTGGTAAATTTACAAATGACAATCTAAATCCAATTTTCGCAGTTTTGATAAAATCGTAAATAAACGAGGAAACATGTGGTTTAATAAAAATTGCATTTTTGGACTGTTTGCAGAATCAATCACCGTCCTCATGCTTGGCAGCGTTTTCTCGTCCAGTTCATTAGGTAAGAGGCATCTGCTTGAAATTTTATTGCATATTGGACATAAAAAAGAAATTATGGCTGTCCCATCTGAAATCTGTTGTGAAATCTGAATGCCGCCAACGTATTACTATATTGCGGAGTCTACGAATTCCGTGTAGTTTTTGCTTCGCGTTTTATCGGAAAATTCGATATTATCTACCAGCCTTGGCTTCCACGAGTTGTATATCGCCGCGGGAACGGAAAACAGATACCCCAAAGTAGTTGCGTCGGGTATCGACCTCGCGTTCGCGACGATACTCGTTCTCATGTGAAACACTCGCGATTATTTCACGCCAACGCATATCGTGTGTACATTGCGACACGGCGAGATGTGTCCACAGAGTGCAACATTAATTAATTTAATGATAAATATTGCCAGATGTGCGCAAAAAAAAGTGTTGAGTGGGAATTTCTGTCCAAGTTCACACAAAGTGTAATCTGAATATGCAATATTCAAAAGATACAGGAAAAAAAGAGTTCGCTTGAAAATATAAAAGTGCATGAGTTGATAATTTGACATCGCTGTTTGTTTGTATAAACTACGTTTCTTTTCATACAAAACTTTTTTAGTCACCTACAAACCTTAAAAGTTGAATGGCAAATTTGCAATTCCAAGTTTATAATTTAACTTTTGCAATAAAGCAATTGCATGCATATTTTTCATCTTGATGAAGATTTTTGCTAGGCAGACACAAACAAAAGAATTTACATTCATATACTCGAACTTTCTTTCTAGTCTTGCATAACACTTACAAGGGAATTTAGTAAAAAAATACTTTGCAAGTATTCACTGCAAAAGATCTTCAACTGGAAATTTCTATACCCGCATCAGAGTTTTTCTACAGCCAGAATCGTCCTTGTAAAACCAATTTGGTGTATTCTGAAATTTACAAGTGCAAAACATACAAAATATTTGTATCAGCGATTTCAGTAAAAAAATAATTTAATTACAAAAATGTTTTATTTCTTTTTACCTGCCTAATAGTAAAATTATCATCAAAATTAATAACATTACATATACAACTGTTGCATCATTTAATTTGATTAATTTTTAGGTGATTTTTGGTTCCTCAAATATGAATTAAAATGCCCTTAAAAATATGAAAACTATTGCTTTGACTGTTACACACAATTCAAAAAAATAAACATTTAAATAAAATATTGAATAATGTTTTGTTTTATCTCATATTACAGAGCCTCACGGGCATGGGTGCACGAAGAACCGGTTCTGGCGGCAGCCGGAGCAACGCCGGAGTCCTCAAGGAACGCGCAAACATGTCATTCATGCTCGTCGTCATGTTCTTCGCGGTTTTCGGTGTTATCGTGCTGACGGAGATATTTCTGATCGACGAGAGACGCTCGAACGTCGGCACCGGTGCCCTCGGTGGACACAGAAACGGTCACCGCTTGGCAGCTGCACCAGATCGTCCGGACTACGAGGAAGTCGGTGTAAGTTCCATCAATCTAATATTAGATAAAAAAAAATTATTTGTTGACATATTTGCGTTATAATTTTTTAATGTTTTTTTTTTATTTTTATTAATTTGAATAGAAAACAGTATTTCAAAATATTTTCAAAGTCGATGATTCATTTTTTTTCGGATTTTCCTCTTGTTACAAAGTATTCAAATTTGCCGAATTATTCGTGTTAATCGTGACCCCGAGTATCGCTCGAAAATTGGCAAAGTGAATTACGAGCGATCCGACTGTAGAGCCGCGGTGCTGGTATTATTCGCGCTTCCTAATTAGAGATAACGAGAGAGGAGAAAAAGGCATAAAAGAAGACTGTATGAAGGGCCGGTCTATAAAATCCTCGGGGATTGCACACACGCGCGGCTGCCGACGCCGTATTTGAAAGAAAAAACCAGAATTGCAGTGAAAAGAGAGACAAAAAGCCTATCGAGCGTCTACTAACGAGTGTGTCTATCTGCCTTTGCATTCTCATTCGCAGACGTCTTTCACTCGTTTCGATGCGAATTTTCGCTGCTCTCGTGGATGTTAATTAATCGGGAATACGATGACACGAGATCGAAGGACTGCTGCATAGCTATACACGTCGACACATCCACGCAAACAGATTACACCAACTACCCGTTCCATCTTCTCCGCCGAGGTCTTCATAGTGTAACGAACCGACGAGATCGAATATCCTAGCTAGCGGATGTTAATGGAAACTCGAAGAGCGGAAATTCGAGAACGGCGACGTTGACGACGACGTCCAAAGTGGACCAACAGAATTTCCATAGATAAAACTGCGGGTTGTGGGGATCACCGAAATGAAAATTTCAATTTTTCACTTATTTCGCTGTGGTAGATGAAAATTTTGCTGGGACAAGAAAAAATTCGTTAATACAACAATCGATTTGTTGATAACAATTTTCCCTGGATATAATGAATGAACCACTCGGAAACTCGTTTTGTTCTATTTGAAACTGTTTTGTTAATTGCATAAGCCAAAAATTGATAGCTTAACCATTTGCGATCACACTGGGGTCAAATTTATCATAGTAATTTGACATGGAATTCCACTATACTGTTGATGACGAAGGGTTGAAGAAAACTGATATGCGTATGAGGTCGATTTCATTCGCTTGGTGCCCGAGCCTTACGAAAATCTATTAAATAACAAATTGTAATTATTTATTTGACTTGGAAAGTCCCATATACGTTTCGTGATTGACATTGGACTAATTGCACCCCCACCATTTGGGCGCCCGTTAATCGCCAATACTCGCGACGCGTATAATGTTTGCAACGATTGACCGCAATTCCGCGCACGCTCGCGGGGCTTTATAACAGCATTCCAGCGTATTCCCATATCCGAATTAGTGGGAATCGCACGCGTGGAGCGGCAGTCTATTCAGACTTCATTGATGGACAAAAGACTGGGGGATTCGCGCCGTGTCGGCCTCCTGTTATTTTAAAATCTATTGTTCCATGTTTCGCATTGTACTGACGAATAATATTCCGGCGTATATATCGCAATTGAAATATCGATGAAAGCAATACGATTGATTGAAATCACGAGAGGCTGGAAAGCCTCGATGCCAAGTATTACAAAAAGTTTTTACTTTTTTTTTTATCGTTACGTATTGTACATCGTGTTGTACAAATGAAATCGATTGGCATTACGTCAATTATTCTTTTGTTGTACATCGATCCGCCGAGGATTTGTATTTCACTCTTTAAATTTGACTTCCAACAATGGTGTACCGTAACATTTTTTTCCTCTTTATGCAGTTACATTGTATTGTGGAAATGAATTATTATATTGAGTTAACGTCAGTTATCCTTCTTCTGTACATCAAATCGACGATGCTTTGCATTTTTTGCAACGATGCTTGTAATAGTACAAGGACAAAAATCAATGAAAAACAGAGATCTAAACTATTAGATATTACAGACAACTATTGTAAAAAAATTGTAACATTTCCAATACACACATTTACTACAACTAAGTACTAAGTAGTAGTAAATGTGTGTATTATCAAAGTTAACATTTTTTTAAACAATAATTCTCGAAACGTACAATTTTTGTATTCAATATCGCCAGCAGGCCATCGACCTTAGTCCTTCAGCCTTGACCTCATATTCTACTGATTTAATCAAAATAATGAACGAGTTAATATCGATAAAAAGCTTTCAGCAAGAAAAAAAGTGTCAACTTTTGTATTCAATACGTCAACAGGTCATCGACCGTAGTCCTTCAGCCTTGACCTATTATTCTACTGATTTAATCAAAACAATCAACGAGTTAGTATAGATAAAAAGCTTTCAGCGAGAAAAAAAAAGTGTCTCGTTTTATCCCAGCCGGATATAAATAATGTGTGTGTTTTTAATATTTCCAGGCGGAAGATTACGCAGGTCTGAAGGGTGGTTTCGACGTTCAAGTTGGTCTACTGATACGCGGTGGCGATGAGAGCGCGAAAGCGGCGATACCAGCGGACCCGAGGGGATTGCCGAGTCTACCGCCGAGTCTGGAGGCGCGTCTACCGTCGTTGGATCGTAGTCTCCGGGTCACGCATGCCGAATGGTTGCCCGTCACGAACACGAGGTTTGTCGCCATTTCTACGTACCGTGTAACGAGCGTACGGCACCGGCTTCGATTGGCTGATATCCGGTCGAACGAGCGAGCTCGAAGCTACGCGACGAGGGACAAAAAGGATGTCCGGACGGCGGAGCGCTCAAAGTGCTATTGATTATCGCCCGAGGCAATTTTCCGGAGTAATATCCGGAGTAATCGCACACCCTATGTGATACTTTTTATGTACTTTTTCCAGGTTCAAGTTCTTCGTTTACTCGGCGTATTACGACGACCGGGTCGGCGGCACCGCTGGCGCTGGTAATCATGGATTAGTCAGGGTAATCGGAGCAACCAAAACTAGGGCGCCTGAGCGCGTTTGGTGCAGACTCTGGTACCGTCAGATTAATCCTGGTAATGTGACTGCCTCGGTCACTGTAGCCGCCAAAGTGAAAGTACGTGCCGTTAATTTTATTCGTTTAAATGTCGATAGCGTAATTAATCACAGGCTATGTGCAAATTAATCACAGAATAATTTCAGAAAGATTTGTATTATTCTTATATCGTTTTTGGCAGTGAAACGATTATTGAAATGTCTTGACCACTCAAGATTAAATTATTAAAATAATTTTTATTTTTATTATGCTGTTTAAATTATTAAAATAATACGTATGTTCTTAAATTATTAAAATAATACGTATGTTCTTAACAAGAGTTTAAGGAAATTTTGGAGTCTCGGTTTGATCAACTGATTCTGTCATAAAAATCTGTACAGTAATCTCAACGAACTGGATTTTTGTGAAATCATACTAAAAATAGACAGACGCGCTAGAGTTTCGACGCCACGTGTTAAAAGAAATTAATTCGGCCTCCGCATGACGTTTCTCTCTTGTCTTGATCGAGACGCTACCACTGCTCTTATTATCTCGACCTAGGCTCCTTGCCGGCCGCTGTCAAATTGTAACTCAAATTACCTCCGATAAAAATCTGCATAAACGAGTTCCATATTATGTAGCTAATTTACTTGTGGAAATAGTGTTAACGTATACGCTAATTTGACTTTTATATACGTGCCTTCTCAGGTAGAGAAGATAATGCGTTACGTTTCGCATAATCTAATGTTGCTTAAATTTCAATTACTCTTTTAAATACCGGGCAAGGTCATTTTATTGCTCGAATGATAACTTAACGTATGTTAATTGGTCACAACAAAATCAACACTCCGCTCCTTCATGATCCTTGTCTGACCGCAGCTAGCACCGTCTTTAACGTCAAAGTTCTCACCAGTCTAGTTGGTGATCAACTTTCAAACTTTGCAATTACGTCCAGAATTGCCGGCATAAATTTCCAACTCGCAGTCTCCACGGGACGCCCGTAACGCCTAATCGTTATTTCAGGTGATAAGGGAAAACTGGAATCTCAAGTACAGCGCCTGCTTCGTCATTTGTCCGCTTCCCAAGGAGGCGCCGAGCGTCGACAGAGTTCCCGACACCGTGAGCATCGTCGCCAGGCTGAGGGCGGCGCCGGCCAATCGAATACTCGTTCAAAATCGTCCCGAGGACAGACTGAAGGAACGCCAACCACTCGCGGTTTGCGTCAAGCCTCTGCACTACGATTACAACAGGGTAAATCGTCGGACCTAGAAAAAACAAAAACACAAAAATTATTCCAATTTCAATATAACAATAATCCGAGAATATTTACAACAACAACGAAAAACTAGTGCAATTCACGGTGACGCGGTCTTCTTAATGCGATAAAGTAAAACTTAGTTATTCCAGAAATTATTCCAATTTCAATGTAATAATAATTCGAGAATATTTACAAAACAAAAAAAAAAACTAGTGTAATTCACGGTGACTCGGTATTCTTAATACGACAAAGTAAAACTTAATTATTCCAGATTCCAGACATTATTCCAATTTCAATGTAATAATAATCCGAGAATATTTACAACAACAAGAAAAATCTAGTGTAATTCACGGTGACTCGGTGTTTTTAATACGATAAAGTAAAACTTAATTATCTTGATTTCCTACGTGCTCCCTTTTGCAGTGCTAATTTGATTGGATCGTGCAATCGATATTTATTTATTCAGAGGAAATATCCGTTGCCATTTCCTCAGGTACTGCAGCTCGTGGAATTTATCGAGCTGCACAGGCTTCTCGGCGCGAGTCACGTGACGCTGTACAACGATACCGTGGGCTCGGAGGCTGGATGTGCTCTGAAGTATTACGAGAACCGTGGCCTCGTGAGTTTGCTGCCGTGGCATCATCTCGACATGATTTCCCAGCGGGAAATTCGCACCGAGGGCCTCTTCGCCGCTCTCAACGATTGTCTGTACCGCTCTATGTACAAGTTCGACTATGTGGCGCTGCTGGATCTCGACGAGTACATTATTCCTCGGCACAACGACTCCATACTCGACCTTATACGGTGAGCTCAATGATTCATAAACTCAGTTCAATTAAAACTCGTCCAATCTTCGGCAGAAATATTCAATCATTCTCAGAACTCCGTTGATATCTTCGGGAACTGCGAGCCGGATAACAAAAACTTTCTCAACAAAATGATTTATTGAAATTAGTGAAATATTCTTAACTCGATTGTGAGAATATTTATTGAACAATTTTTTGAACAATTAAATTCTTTGAATGAAACATTATTGGGTGAAATCAATAAATCCTGTTTTATTTAAATGAATTATATTTTCATACTAAAGAAATATTTCAATGTCTAAAAAAAAACCATACTTTATTAATTAATATTCATTTTTCTTAGTGTGCCAGAATAGATGAAACGAAGCAGAACCAAATTTGCCATCCAAAGTTCCACAGACATTTTTTCTATTATGCTCTACTCAATGAATATACCTATAGAAGGATACATTTTTCGCCCCCTACACCGAGCAAAGGCTTCGAAACAAAATTCCATCGAACGTCATACAAAATAACATCGACACAGATGTTTGATTAATTTCTCATCGTCTGCATTCACCACCATGTTTACAGATGGATGGAGCATCGTTTGAACACCCGTTCGACCGGCGCTTTCTCCTTCCAGAACGCGTTCTTCTATCTCCAGTGGGCGGACGATCCTCTGGTGCGAAAGAGCAAAACGCCGGCGGAGGCCGGCCTGATAACTTTAAGAAAAACTCGACGAAGGGCGAAACTGCATCCGCACAAGCAACGCTCAAAGTACGTGTGTAAGCCGCGCGACGTCGTCGAGGCGGGCAACCACTTCGTCTGGGAGTTAATTCCCGGCCACGGGACCCTGAACGTTCCCTCGGACGCCGCGATACTCCATCACTACCGGGTGTGCGAGTTCGGCGGCGACGACTGCGTGAAAACGCAGTCGGTCGTCGACAGAACGGCCTTCAAGTACCGCGAGAGAATCGGCGACAACGTCGATCGCACGTGGGCCGAGCTCGGCGCGGAATGTTCCCTCCCGAAGCTCGATCCGATACCCGTGGGTCCTCCGCGAGCCGCCACCGTCCCGAACTCGCCGTCCAAGACGCACAGGTAGCAGAGACTCTCGACCTCGACGCCCTGGGATCTCGGGAGCTTCACCGGGACCGCGCGAGTCGCGAGAACCTACTTCCACAACTCCACCGAAACGTCGTCGTCACCGAAGAGCGGCGTCTACACCGTTAAAAATCCAGCGTGTTGAAGCCGTTTGCCGGGGACTTTTCACCGCTCGTTTGTCCCGTTTTCACGTTGATGCTGAAACATTTAATCGTGTTAAATTTCACACGATCGTGTTTGAAATTATTTCATCGTCAGCCTCGTTAAAAATGTTCAACGCATTTGTGTTCCGGGCGGGCGCGATTAAATGACTAAATTGTCGGCTATCAATGCGGAATTGGGGACGCGAATAAAATGCACAAAGAGACGTTGAATTTAATTCGCATGTTTTCGAGTAAAATGTGTTGATAGTTTTGAGGTAATAATTCCAACGACTTCGGATTTGGAACGCTGGTGCGACACGATGTGAATTCGAAGGGATGCCGGGTAGAGTTGATTTTGACAGCGGATTTTTAACAGTGTAGACGAAGCCTCCGTTGCCACTTGTGGGTGACGAACGACGGGAATTGCGGGGCCCAGTGCGTCAGGATCTACCTGAGGACCCAACGGGCGAAAAAAAAGCGAAGGAACGTTCATCGCAACCTTGACCTATAATATATACACGGGACACGAAGATATTGGAATCTTGGTCTCCACCGCGATTGCAATTGATCGCCGTTGGGCCACAACGGCGACTGCGAATTGAGTCTCGGGAAACATTTACGGGAGAGCCAAAAAAAAAACGAGACGTTATTTTTCTACGAGAGTGATACGAAGGATCGAGTCGACCGGCGTCAGCGAATTGCGGTCGACAATGCCTCGCGAAGGACACGAGAAACAATTGCATTTTATTCACAAAAAAAAACCTCACAAACGGTGCTTCTTCACGTTTTTATATATATACATGTAACGTTTAATTGTAACGCGTCTGAAACGGAGAGCCTAATTTATTTGGAGAGCGCCTAAGAGCCTAGAACAGGCGCACGAGACAACGAAGGAGTTGCAACTTTTCGAGACTAACCGTTGTCTACGGCGCTGGACTTTTACCGCCGAAGCGTGGACGAATTTTTACTTTTCACCACGGTAACGATATTTCTTTTTTTTTTTCACCCGCAAAAGGACACACAAATTCACACGCATATCGGTAGAACTCGGGAGCTTCTTACACGTCGCGATGTAACGAACAAGAACGAAAAAAAGCGCATTACTGGTAGGAAGAATTTTAAAAAGCAAGGTACTTAAAGAATTAGACGAATGTTCGCGACATAATTGTAATAGACACTTTTTAGCCGGTGCGCCGCGCTTGTGCTAGTCAGTCGAGTGACGACACGACGATTTGACGAGGTAACTTTGTAATTAACACACGTTCGATGGCACGGTTACGGGGGCACTAAAACGACTAGTCATCGAATTGTCATTGAAGCGCACGATGTGTTCGTTAAACGAGCTGAAAAGGATCAGCGACGTCGATCTACTTTCGGCGACGATTTTTCGAGCCTGTAAATATTAGAGAAACGGTTGGCGAGTCCTTTCGAGGACGGTGAAACCTCAGAATATCAGTTGTGCGAACGAATTCGAGCGAACTCTTCATTTTTACGCGTTGAGAGGTATTACAGTGCAAATATCGATTTTAATGGCGATTATTGGGAATCATTTTTCTTATTAAATTATTGACGCTTCTGTTTAAGTTTGATTCCCAAAAAATGACTCAAAAAAATTGGAATTTGCACTGAATTACCTTGTCAACAATTAGCCACGATCTCGAGCAGAGAAAATCGTCCTATTTTAACCGGAATCGCATCGACACAACGTCGTCCGCTATAATGTCTGTTCATTAAGGATTCAGTGTATATTTTAAGCTGTATAAGAACATACGCATAATTAACAGTAACGAAAAAAAAGAGAAAAGAGAAAGGAAAAAAAAACAATTGTAAACATATTACGATGTAACGTAGAGTTTAAGATTCATAAGCTGCTCAAAGGAGATGTGAACGGAGAAGCAATGCGGCGAAGGAGCATTTGATAAAAAAAACAAAGTGTAATAAAAATAAAAACGTAGGCGAATGAAATTTGGCGGTTACGAACACACACGGTCTTCCGTGCGACGCGCGTAATACATACTGTTGAGCGAGGTCGGGTCGAGTGGAAATTTTCAAAGTTCAACGCTGTCACGGAAACGAATGAGGAAAAAAAAATTTAGCGAAATCTTTGTAATTTTTAGTACCAAGTATCACCGCACAACTCAAATTCATTACGAAAATCATTTGCGTCCTCTAGCGTTTCATCTGTGAATGTGCAACAGCACGAAAAAGAGCTTTTTTTAAATCGCCGTTTAACGAACATTATCGATTTCGACTCGGCTCGACCACCCTTAAAACGTGTTCTCGTGCGAGGCACTGATATACTCGACATATCTGTTGTACGCGAGTAATCCAGAGTCATGGCATCGCTCCGCTGCGCGAGCCTTTACGCGGAAAAAGCCGAAATCCCATTGTGATGTTTTAAGACGAAAAACAAAAAAATGTGACTCTGAATAACTTCGTATATTTCGTATATCGTAGGTGCTCATGTATACAGGAAGCATAATTCGAGTCATAAATGCGCGGCAAACGTGTATCAATCGGCGCGTACCGAATCGCTGTTTGATATCATATTAGATATAAGAAATGATGATCTGGTGCTGATATAGAATTTTCGAGCCGCGGTGAGTGCGGCAGTGGGATATAATAAACACGATATGAACGCAATTTTCGTCATTTTTCGATAACTCGAATCCGTCATTTTTCGATAACTCGAATCCGTCATTTTTCGATAACTCGAATCCTTCATTTTTCGATAACTCGAATCCGTCATTTTTCGCCGCGACATCCTTAATTTCTTTTGCGTTGTATCATTTCTTTTCCGCATGCAAAAACATTTGTTTCGCCTCAGTCGAAGGCGACAATTTTGAATTTCAAGTTTTTCTTGCATGTCGACTCGACTCAGTTACTTTGCCACATGTTGCGTGGTAATGGGATATAATAATAACGATATGAATGCAATTTGTAGTTTTTTTTTTACTAACTTTTGTACTCCATTCGATTTTTAAAAGTCTTCGTCGGAATGTTCGATCTTGCTGACAGAACGTTTTTCCGGGTTGGCTTTGATATCAAAAGCTGCAATCTCGTGCGGAGCGACCGGATGCATGAGATCGTCGTCCTCTCCATCGTCGTCATCCTCGTCGTCGTCGTCGTCGTCCAGGTCGCCGTCTATCAGCAAATCGCTGTCGCTGTCCAACGAGCCGACGCTGTCGTTCGTCTCGCGAATGACTCCTCGTTGTCTGCCCGACATGCTGCCGTAAATTCTTCGTTGATTTGAGATTTGGGCCCTCGAAGACCGTCCAGCGGTCTCTGAAAATTCCAGTATTAACGAGTTACGCATAAATCCGAGAAATTACGCAAACGTTATTAATAATTTATACTAGAAAACATTATAGAAAATTGTTATCGTTAATCACTACTACGTCCTCCTGTGTCTGTTCAATTCGTAACAATCACCTTACAAATTTATCACTAATTTCGACATAACGACAATTCATTGTAGTCGTAGCGTTATCGAAAAAATGAATACAAATTGAACACGATTCTTCATTTTGCGAATAATCAATTTCATATATGCAATGAAATTCATATTGCACGAATAAAGAACAAAGATTCCTTTACGATAGAGAAAACTTATTCGCTTCAAGTTTTTCCGTGCAACCCAGCAACGATCTTGATAACAATTTTATTACCTGGCTTTTGACGAGCTGTTGGCCCACCCGTTTTTTCAGTTGCTCTTTTCTCCACCTCACCAAGAGTCAATGGATCCTGCAGATTAGTAGCGAATATCGAATCGTTTCCCTCCATGATACTCTCAAAACTCGCATCCTCGGCGCGCAGTTGCTCCAATTGTTTCTTCGTCGCCGCTTGTCTATCATTCGAAAAAATACAAAAATTATTGCAATTCAATCGTCACTTCGATTTCCGTCTAACTTTGCGATTCTTGCCTTCTCTCGAATCTCTCCTGTTCGGCCTTAGCCGCGTCCTCGTAGAGATGCTCCAGATACGCGAGATATCGACACTTCTGCAGATAATCATCGTAGACCAATCTAAGCTCGACTTCAAGCTTCTCGAACTCTTCCATAAAAGCCGGGCGAACTTTTTTCAGCGTCTGCAGCCTCTTCTGATTTCTGTCGAGTTCCGTGCGGCGTCTCTCGATTCTCACCTCCAGGCTCTGCTCGTTGTCCTTTTTTCGATGCGAAAGAAAGATTCATAAGTTAAATCGCAGTCTAGGAACTTCGAACTGGTTCGATGATCTTTTCGAACGGGATGTCGAGGGGAAAAGGTGCACCCGGGATGACGACAAACACCTTGACATTATGAATCTGTTTTTTCGTATCCTCGATCTCCCTTCTCGTAGCCTCGACGACCTCCTTTAGAGCGACTTCGATTTCCGCTGTATCGTATTGCCGGGCGACCTTGGAATTTCGAATTTCGCGAAGCTCGACCTCGCGACCCAGCAGATCGAAGAGCTCCGCGCCGATCACGGTCAACTGGCTCGCCATCTGCCTCGTTGACTTTAAGTCGCTGATTTTATCGGAAATATCGAAATTTCTCCGATGCCTCGAGTCACCCGACAGCGCGTTCTCTTCTACGCTCGTTGTTTGCGCTTCGTACAGCAAATTCGTGATTTTCAACATCTCTTGAACGGCGTAACCGTCCGCTTGATACAGTTTTCTCGTGTTCAACCTCACGTTCGTTTTTACAGCCTGAAAAAAGTATATAGTCAGAAATTAAAAAAAAAAACTAAAAAAAAGTTAACTGTAAAATGTTTTCTGCTAAAGAAAGTGGAATTTAGGCACCATAAATTCGGCGACGCGGCGAATCAGGCGAACTCGATCTTGCTCGTTCTCGTGATCGGCAGGAATGTCGGCGTCTGGCTCGAATCTCTGAACGAGCCATATCAATATTTCCGCAACCAGGGGAAAGTTTGGCAGTCGAAAATTCGACAGTGATATGAGACGCGGATATCCAAGGACTCTCATCATTTCGGTGAAGTCTGAAAAAGGAAACGCATATTGAAATATCGGTAATTCAGCTGAACTTTGAGCACATTTTTTTTTTTTACGTACTTCTCAAGTCACGAAACGACATCTTTGACCTTTCTTCTGCACGAGATAACGGGACAGCGGCGGAAATCCGACTGACTCGTGGACGCTCCGCGCTTTGTTTGCCTCCACGAGGTTTCACGTCGCCGTGGCAACGACGGCGGACGCTTTCGACACGGACGTTTTAATTATCGATCGGTGGTATTTGAGATCAGTTTACATGAAGCGTTAAAGAGGAATTAGAAAATATTTGATATTGCTAATCTAATATCGTTGCAAAAAAATTGCATTTGAACGTTACGAAAAGCACATAAAGTGAACCTGTAAACACGTAAAGTAAACCTGTAATTTTATGTTGTAATAAGATACCGGAATTCACGAGAAAAAATATAATATTTTTTACTTGACGCAGATTTTTTTTATCAAACCAGTGAGCGGTTTTAATTTTCGAGGTCTCATTTTGTTTTAAACAAAGTGCGAACAACAATTAAATCTGCATCGTCGTCGTCTCGTCAGAAGCTTCAATTATAGCTAAAAATCTCGTTGAATGCTCACCGCAAATGACAATGAAAACCCTGTTAATGACTTTACCGTCGAATAAATTTATTTTTAAGCAATATACATGTATTTATAGTTCTCTAAGGATTATTCGCGATCAAGATCGCCCACTTGTCTGTCTCGTTTGATGTCCGATCTTATTCTTTTCACGTAGAGACGCTCGCGAGCTGCTCTCAAGTGTCTCTTTCTTAGGATTTCTTCGGTTTCCGGAGTCGGCTTGGGTTCCGGTTCTATGGCTTTTCTGATCATGTTTCTCAGCCTTTGCAAGGCGTCCGCTAGATTAAGTTGCTGGGATCTCGTCAGGTCTGATTTTATAATCAAAAAACCATCCTTGTTTATTCTATTTTTTTCCTGAAACAAAGAATGAAACAGTTGGACGTAACAGGAAAACACTCTATAAATCTTCAATTATACAGAACTGAGTTCGACGTTTCACGAACCTGTTCCATCAATTTTGGCTTTATGTCATCAGCCAGCCAAGTGGCTTTTTCCACATTAAATCTCAAATCAACTTTGGTATTAACAGTATTGACATGTTGACCTCCGGGCCCGCTGCTTCTGCTGTACGATACTTCTAGCTTCTCCATCGGTATGAAACCAGAGAACTTGGCATTTGGATCTTCTGGAACCTGTTAAAAATTGAAAAGTTCAATTAACAAATTGAAGGAAATTACCAGGATTCCTTTGGTCATGGTTATAAATAAATAAATCAAATATTTTGTAGTGCTTTAACTGTGATCTTGTAATTGTCAGCAAAATAACTGGAAGCAGTATCGGGAGTAAAAAACAGAATTAATTAAACATAGTTAAGCTCAAATGGGAATAAACCAGCTCATCAGTCTACAATTTAAAAGCAGAATAGAATTCAATTTGTTATGAAAATGATAAAAACTGCACTTGATGCAGTTGAAAATTCCAAAATAAATGATGTAAATTCAATATTTTCTTGGCCAATTACAAGATAGGCCATGAATGATAATTAGCTGTTTATTTTTACTCCTGACATGGCAAAGTCAATGTTAATCATCTCATTTCAATGTTTTGCAGCAAATAGCAAATAATCCAGAGACAATTTACTCTTCATCGATATTCCTGGGAACAAAAAATGTAGTCGACACAATTTTTCTTAGCGACGCTATGGCCAACTCTTCTTTACAATAGCAATAAATTATAACAATCAAGAGAAACTCGTGAAGATAAAAAAAACCTTCAGAAATCAGGTCAGGTCATTTTTACGAAAGAGGCACAAAATATTGACGACAGGCCATGAGCACTATCATCTGGACACCGCATTCTGAGATTTTACAGACCTCTACGATTTATCTCTATTGACATTGGCCGACATTTGAAAAATAGAAATATTCACAGAAAAGAAATGAGTAAGCATGAAATACATATTTCTTAAATATCGCTAGCGAATTATTGATAAATGAAATCGTTGTATCTATGCATTGAAGTGAAAACCCTGATTACGTTCGATCAATTTTGAGGTTATGTCGCGTGTTTACCAAGAAAAAACGGCTGCCGGATGCCCGCGTAGCAGTGACAACGGCCGACAAACAATGAAAAAACGTTTATCAACGAAATTGCAACTCACAAAATTGGGTGTGAAGAGTTTTAGGCTGCTCTTCGGATACAAATTCTCGAGAGCGTAGGCACTTTTGAACGAGTAGTTTCTCCCCAGGCTGCAGACGTGACTGCTGTTGACGATCTCATTTTTGAATATCTTAACGAATTGTCGGCCGATATAGTTCATTATTGCTATTGTCGGATTTTAACTGCCTGTACAATAACAAATAACAAATGAGCCTTCCACGTTAGCCAAGCTCGAGTCGCGCCGATTTTCAGCGTTCAGCTGGCGGCCGCCATGACAGTTTTTTCTCTCTTTCTCTCTCTCGCGTCGTCGAATCGCGAAATTCGATAATCGCTATACTCGAAGTCTCGATGATATCGATAAGATAAACTCGCGAGTGTAGATGATTTTCCCTCTCTCTCTCTCTTCCTCTCGCTGTCATTCGAACGCCGCGGCGGCGGTTGCGCTCGGATGCTTCGCCATCCCCACGTAATTCAGCATTGCCGCAATAATCGCGGCGTGTTTTGCAAGGGAGTAAACAGACAAAGACATATAAAAAAAGAAAAACAAACGGGCAGCGTTATAAAGTATTGCTCAAAGCCGTTCTAAAATCATGTTAATTGCCGGTGAACGATCGGCTCGGCCCCTCAAGGCCACCGGAATTCCTCGCGCGACGATCGTCGCGCACGCGCCTATCGGCTCTGAATTATTACGTGCCGTCTCTCCCTTTTTCCCGCGGCCGCCAACAGCAGCAGCAGCAGCAACACCCTCGTTATCGGTGTATCCGTGACGAGGTGACGCCGGCCCTCTTTGCCTCTGGAAGTAACGTGGACATTCCGACTCACGAATTTACGATCGTGGGAACGATTTACCGGTTTATACACACAGCGCGTACATGTATAATGACGGTAAAGTAACAATGCCTCGTTTTCACCCACTTGCGCTGAATCCGCGCGCAGGTTTCAGCGCAGACGTAATTGACGGGGAGTCATTTGCTCGATTCGGACTAACGACGTTTTGCATTTTTTTTTTCACGAAGAGAGCTTCGTGAATTCCGACGCCGAAGCCGCGGCGGACTTTCAGTCCGGGGGGCTGACCTCTGTGAAAATATTTACATTTATGCCAAACGAAATTGGATAATTTGCTTTTGTTTCGTAAACATAGTCGTGGATACAATTTACTGGGGCAGTCATGGATATAATTTAGGCTAACAATGTTGAAGCATTTTTACGAAGAATTTTGAACGGCAGAGCTAATGTCGACTTTCAATCGGTGGTGACCTCTATAACGCTTTAACATTATTGTTGTTGTTGTTGTTGTTGTTGTTACTATAATATATAAGTATATATATTATATTCATATTATATACTTATATATTATATTAATAAGTGATATAATATAATATTAATAATAGTTGTTCTTATTATTATTATTTATTCTTGTTTTTATTGTTATTATTGTTATCATCATCATCATCATCAATATTATTACTGTTATATTATTATGGCTGTGCTTTACGTTTATAAAGTAATTAAATAACAAACACAAAAAGTCACGTAATTTGCTAATTCCGGTGACAAAAGATGCGATTACATGATACTCAATAATAACGCCGGAATGCAAATGTTGGTAATGTCGGGACGACACGAGTCCCAGAATCTCAAGGAAACATCACGTGACTTGCGGTGCGCGCGGCAGAGGGAGCTCGAAGATCGCCGCGAACGTTCGACAAAAAGGGAGGCTCGTTTCCACGAAGAGATATTCATGTAACCCTCTCCCTCTCTATATCGTAGCCCACTGACGCTTCGCGCTAAGACGACGATTATCGGTCGTCACGTGCGGATTCCACAACACCCGAGCGAGAAAATAAGCTCGTGGCGTCACGAGTTCTCGGGTGTTGCGTCATCGATAGGCTCATCGTGCGTCTCTTCGGGTCGTTCGGATTCGCGAGAAGTGACCCATCCTAGAGCCACCTCCACCTCGCTGTATCCTCGACACCGGCTAACACCGCCGTGCAAGCGTAATCAACCGATGCCTCCGACGCGAATTCGTTTAACATACCTGTGGTCCATATCGATCGGCATGAGACGCGTAAACAGGCACGAGGGAAATGAGATTCCCTCATAGCTTAATTCATATACATTTTTTTATTATTATTTTTTAATCATAAAAACTAAACATTTTTTATCAATATTTTTTTTTTAAGATAAAATTTTTCAAAAGCTACCATTTTTTAATTTTTAATACATTTTTTTTTGTTCTAGCTTTTATATTTTTTATTTAAATAAAACATTACTAAAAAATAAAAAATGGAATGAAATATTGATTGGTAAGAGATGAATAAACAGTGACGAGAGAGAGAGAGACGAGATACCATCAGAGTTGAATTTATATGTCGAGACAACAATCGACTCGACGATGCTGCCGCTGCATCTGGACAGAGTGGATGACTTATTTTATGCATCTCGCATAATAGTTTGTTCGTCGTAATCGATCGCGCGTGATTTAGGGAAGGTGCTTGGGAATTACGAATGGATGTTGTGCAGCGCAGACATCCCGTAAACTCTCTTCGTAACAGGTTTATCCGCTAATTATGTGACGCAATGATCAATCGATTCGATGAATAAAATATGCAAAGAGCCAAGTGAATTGTCGGGAGCGGCAGCGACGAGGCGGAGGTGTTTGGGGGGTAATGCGGATCGCTTAAGGTCAGAGTGAGGATCGTTCAGGGACTCAACTGTTTCTAGACAAAGAAGCTCCGTTAATTTTTTAATTCTAGGCAAAAAGCTTTTTTCATTTTTTATCGCCTGAAAAAAAGTCCTGTCACAAACTTCGTGCAGTTTGTTTTTTTATATTCTGTCAGACGTCCAGATTCAACTGCAGAAATTTGTAAATTAATTTTGTACAATAACATTTTTTATACATTTTTGTATTTTCAAAACACAGCGTCATTTGATTTTTATAATCGGGTCTGGAGATTTTCCGATGATAAGAAAATAGAAACATATTTTTTATCTGAAATTAGCGAAGCTCACCGAAAGATAATATTAATCCCCCTAACCAAAAAATCGAGAAATATCTAAATATTTGAAAATTATGGAACATTTGAAAATGATGAAACATTTGGAAATTATTAAACACTTGGAAATTATTAAATATTTGAAAGTGAGTAAACATTTGAAAATTTTGAAACATTTGGAACTTATTAAACACTTGGAAATTATTAAATATTTGAAAATGATTAAACATTTGAAAATCTTTAAACATTTGGAAATTATTAAACACTTGAAAATGATTACAAATTTGAAAATTATTAAACATGTGAAAATTATTAAACATTTGAAAATTATTAAACATGTGAATATTATTAAACATTTGAAAATTATTAAACATGTGAAAATGATTAAACATTAGAAAATTATTAAACATGTGAAAATTATTAAACATTTGAGAATTATTAAACATTTGAAAATTATGAAACATTCAAAAATGAAAACTCGGAGCAAGTTCCATTTGCTCCGAGTCCCACCAAAGATTCGCAACGCAGCCGAGACCCGCATTACCCCGCGTTCCCTTCGGCTCGTCGCGCATAGCGTGCGGCCGAAGCCACGTGTAATCGAAGCCGCAGAATCGTTCGAGGAAACAATATTATTCTCGTCAGCTGAAAGTTCCAATGTCTCAAGGAAGATCCCGTAGACTCAATAGCTCGCCCGTCCTCTCGTGCCGATGCGCGCGGTGAACGTCCTGAGAAAAGGTCGTCACCGTATGCGCATCGCCAGAGTCCCCGGGCCGTTCATACGTGTAGCGTACACACCGGGCATTACATAGTGTATAATGCGCGCGCGCGCGCGGTACGTATTATCTAGGATCGGCTCGCGCTTCAGCCTCGCTCAATTCAAGTCTCGTGAACGAAGTTAAACGCGCGAGCGTTACATAGTCTTACGATGTGTATCCCCCCCCCTCGGCCACTGGCGCAACATGTTTACGCTTTCGTGGATCCCGTGGTTTGTGTTTCTCGACCAACGGATTCTCGGTAGCTCATCGCGGGATAATTGTAATTCGACGGCGGGGGAGACGCGCGCGAACATTCACGGATTTACCGGGACGTCGTTACGTGACGGAACGACACGGGACGCCCGCTGCGTCATGCGCGCCACCTAGGATGTCATCGCGGTGCGTCACGGGCTAATTTTGCGTCCGAAAGGATTTAGCAAAAATTACCATATAACAGGCGAAAAAATGCGATCCGCTGATTGGCACAAATTGATCGATCAATTTGTGCCAATCGGTCTCTTGATGATCGGCGTGCAAGTGGCTTCCTCGTTTTTTTTTATCCTTCGTGGTTTGTCACGTGACGTCTTCGCCTAATCATTCGCTGCCGCGACATAATTATTTAATTGTGTCTGTCTGCGGTGGACCAGTTTTTGAAAAAAAAAAAAAAAAAAAAAAAGAAAAAAAAAAAAAAAATTGAGGGGATTGGGCAGGTTATAAATAAATAAATGAAATATTTCGTTATGCTTTAAGGGGGCTGAGTAAAAATAAAAGGTTTTTTTTTAAAAGGGGTACTTTTTTCCTCACCGATGAAAAAATTTGAAATAATTTTACCCTTTTAGGACCGCAGCGAAGGATTTTTTCGTCACTGGACGCACTGGTTGGGTCAACCGGTTGCTTGGAACCAGAAATGTGGGTTTTTCATTCTGCGCGTAGTCCAGGGAAAATCAATCACAGGATTGGCCTCTGCTTGGGCGTAATTTATTCGCTGGGGCTTAATCTCATTTTCTACAGATTAACTATAAGAATTTTGTTTATGGATCTTAAATCCAAGTTACAGAATAATTGATAAAAAGTGATTGTAAAATTGGCTTCAGCGACATCACAGAGAAAAATATTAACGGAGTAATAAAATAAAAATTATTAACGGAGTGACAAATTTGCTGTGGTAGCTAAAAATTTGTCTGCAGCAACAAAAAATTCGTTTATACAGCTATCGATTTGTTATCACACCCTGATTATTTTTTTTCATACAAATAATTTATAGTAATCGCGATTACGAAGAGATTAATTAATTAATAAAAACGTCTCCTTCTTTAATTCCACGGATTTGATTAAAAATCAAAACCAGGGTTAAATTTCATCTTGCAGTTGGGACGTGCAAGAATTCACGGATTCACCTGGACGTCGTTGAATGACTAAACAACACGGGATGCCCGCTGCGTCATACGCGCCACCTCGGATATCATCGCGGTGGCGTCACGTTTTAATCGCGTCCACGCGGAGAAAAGAATTTAGCGAAAATGACCGCCGCGTGACCTGCGAAAAATTTGATCCGCTAATTGGTGCAAATTGATCGATTAATCTATCGGCGCTAATAAAGCTATCGCATTGCCTCGCGGATTAATTGTCTTCACTAGTTTTCCCTAATGACCGGCATGCGAGCGCCGGTCATTCCTCATTTTTTATCTCTTATCCTCCGTCGTTTCTCATGCGATGTCATCGACAACTCATTCGCTGCTGCCACTTTTTGCAATTATTAAATTATGTCTCTGCGGTCCGCGGTTTACCCGGCAGTGATTGTCGATTGATTCCCGATATATCGATTAGCGTGAGACGTTTTTTTTTCCTCCTGACACGACTGAGCGACTGATTGACACTCGTACGAGTTATTTAATTCGTAAATTGATCGATCAATCAGTCGGCGGTACGAAGCCAATTATACAACACAATTATATAGCTGTCGAAGAGGATACGCAAACTTTTTTTTTTATTTTCTCGTCTGCTTCTTCTTTTTGTTCTTCGTGAATGAATTACGCCAATGTGAGTGCGTTTTCACTCCACTGCGACGGTGAATTTCCTAACTGGGGAATATTTGACACGTGTGGGTTGGTTGTATATAGTGTTACGATAATATAAACCAGGTCTGGGAGCGATTCCCTCGTTAACTCGTGTCATATCTCATTAATTTTTAATTATTCGCAACGTCGAACGTCAATGGCTACCACGAATCTGGTGGCAAACGAGGACTATAAACCAGATAGCTTTTGTAATCAATAGGATTGCGTCAAAAAATCTCCATCTCTAGACTACGATGACCATTTCCAGAATTTCGAATTCTTTCATTTGTGGAATCGGGGAAAAAACTGCAGAAATCCTGACAGAAGTTTGATCGCCTTTATTTTACGTTTATAAAGCCATTAGATGACAGACACAAAAAGTCTCGTAATTTGTTAATTCCGGTGTCGCATCTCATTAATTTTAAATTATTCACAACGTGGAGAGTCAATGGCTCCATCTCTAGACCACGATGACCATTTCCAGAATTTCGAATTCTTTCATTTGTGGAATCGGGGAAAAAACTGCAGAAATCCTGACAGAAGTTTGATCGCCTTTATTTTACGTTTATAAAGCCATTAGATGACAGACACAAAAAGTCTCGTAATTTGTTAATTCCGGTGTCGCATCTCATTAATTTTAAATTATTCACAACGTGGAGCGTCAATGGCTCCATCTCTAGTCCACGATGACCATTTCCAGAATTTCGAACTCTTTTATTTGTGGAATCGGGGGAAAAAATGCAGAATTTCTGACTGCAGTTTCATCGCCTTTGTGCATATATGACGCGTGCAGGTGTATATAAGTATGCGTGCAGAACTACGTGCGTCACAGCCGGAACCGGATGCTAATCCTTCAGTCATTCCTTTTACTGTTTATTGCATTTGCATTTTTTATCGTTTTTCTCCATTTTTTTAAATTAAACCTTTCGACTGATAGCATCCGGCTGATGTTGTTTACGTTGATTTTTCTTTGCCACGTCTTCTCATCATCTTACTAAATATTCGGTTCAATGTTAATTTAGTTGGAAAACAACATTTGTACTTCGTCGTATTTGTGTTTCGAATATAAATATTTTACTGCAAACACAAATGTTATATATAAAATAAGAGAAAAATATCAGCGGAATGATAACTAAATTTTTGCTATGATAACTAAAAATTTTGCTGTTGTAGCCGAAAATTTAGCTGCGAAAACAAAAAAATCGTTAATAAAACAATCGATTTATTATCACGCCCTTATTATTTTCTCCCTGCAAAGGTTAATTTTTACAAATAACCCATAACAACTTAATTCAATTACGTCATTATCGCGACATAGTCAACGCGACAAGAATTCGTCTGTCCACACAGTCTGGTAATTTAATTTCCATTTCCATCCGTCCAACGATTCTACACAAAAGTCACGCGTTTCCGTCTCAATCGCAAAAAAAAAAAAAAATCATCAACAGCCCAAACGTGCAGACGACAGTATTAATATTCCTTTTTTTCTCGTCTTCCGCTAGACGAGAAAAAAAAAGCGCGCGCGCCCGGTTAATTCGAAACTTATCCGGGTGCCCGGACGACAAGCAACCTATAATCAAAAATTCCAATATTGTTTTCTCTTTTTTTCTCGGGACACACACGAGGTGCAACAGGCCGAACGCCGGGCCGATTTACGCGCGAGAAATCGCGCGGATAGATCGAGAGAGTGTGATTCTCGATGTCACGCGCTCGCCGCGAGCTCGCGTGGTTCGCTTCTCTCTCTCTCTCTCTCGGTCTATGACGAAATCTCCGCACCTCGTGATCGCCCACACGGATGTGGCGCGCGGAGAGCGTCGCGCGGTAGTCGCTCGTCTGCCGCGGTTGCTGCGCATGCGCGAGCGCTACGCGAGGACGCCGCGCGAGAGCCGAAGAAAAGTCCAACGGGGAGGCGCGCGGTGTCGATTCCACGACGACGACGACTACGACGACTTCGTCGACGACGACGACGACGACGACGGCGACGAGTAAGCGCATTAAATTGACACACTCGAGACCATGACCCACCTCGTGGAATGGTTTGCGCTAGAAGGCGCAGAGAGGCGCGCGATAGGCTCTCGTCACTCCTGCTACTTAAGCTATCTTTACATTTGCCGGTATCTCGGCGAGGCTGTCCTCGCTGAAGATTCACGTCGCGCGGCGAGTCCTCTCACGAGATTTTTGCGGACACGTAAACAACGGCTGTAGTAGCGGCTGCGTTGGCTACGGCTATGCATAAATTATCGCCAAATAGTACAAGTTTACGCGAGACGTAGTTAAGAGACGTAAAAAAAATTGGCTCTCGGTTTGCGACCTCGGGACTTGCGAGTGTTTGTTTGGAGTCGAATGGATATTATCGATGAAATAAAGTAAAGTTCGAGTTTGCAGCTTTGATGAAATAGACTAAAGTTCAACTTTGCAGCTTTGATAAAGTAAACTTTTTTATTTTCATAAAATAAACTTTTTTATGTTCATAAAATAATTTTTTTTATTTTCATAGAATAAACTTTTTTATTTTCATAAAATAAAAAAGTTTATTTTCATAAAATAAAAAAGTTTATTTTCATAAAATAAAAAAGTTTATTTTATCAAGCTGCAAAGTAGAACTTTGTACATTGCTTCCTCATCTATTTCCATTTTACACAAAGCCACCTCTACATGAGGAAGCTTATTGTCCAATTTTATCTTTCTCATGGAGAAAGCACTGTGAAAAATGGAAATTGATGAGGAAGCAATATGCATTGTTCTACTTCATACCTATCATAATTGAAAGCAACAGTTTTTCTGTACTTTCACCAAACTTCAGTTCAAGCGCCCGTATCGGCTAACCTTAGCTCTTTCGTGAAAAGTAAAACATTGTCCAATTCCAATATTCACTCGACTGAAGTATCCGTCCCTGGTTTTCAGGGTGATATATATTGAATGAGTAATTGAGTAATTACCTAGGTAAATATATCACTACCACTTTAAAATAATTTATTTTATTTTTAATTATCGTAATGAGATGCTGTTAAAAATATATCGTTGTAAAAGTCAAAATAAAATACACAAAAAAGTTGAAATAAACGTAAAAATAAAATACCCAAAGAAGTTAAAATAAAAGTAGAAATAAAATACCCAAAGAAGTTAAAATAAAAGTAAAAATAAAATACCCAAAAAAGTCACAATAAAATATACTTTTAAACTAAAAGTTAATAGATAAAATACACCTTCAGTGACACCACACTCAAATCCGCAATAACCACAATCATATTAATCAGACTTAAGTCCCATCGACTCGCCTTCATTTTTCATTCCAGCATCCCAGTGTCGAAGCAGCACAAAAAATCGACAAGACAAATTTGTCTGACCCCTGTCGCGGAAAAAGACGGAAAAAACCCATACAAAAAAAGAAAAAAAAAATCCGAGCTAGTTTGTCGATAAAGGATGTTCGATCTCCCGGCGATCGGTAGGCCGGCGAGGAAGAACGGGACGAAGAAGTCGTTCGCCGGTCGCTCGACGGGATTCTCGATTCGGAGAAAGCACGCGTCGGTTCGTCGACGTGTCCAGCGTGCGACCGAGCGAGAGTTACACAGCGAGATGATGAAGAGGGAGAAGAAACGAGAGACGAAAAAATAAAAAAATAAAAAAATAAAAAAACTGGACGGAAAGGCTGACAGCAAGCTGGAAGAAGAAAACTAGGAGAACGACCTCGTGACAGGACTGGTGTCACGAGTGTCAGGAAAGAGTCCGATTAGCCGGACGAACGATCCGGTTTACTCTCGCGGGTCCGTCGATGACGCGCTCACTCGGTGCCGTAGAGCAGCCGCGGCCGCCACTTCTTTCACGATTTCCTCTCGAGAATCTCTGCCAATTTATAGCATCGCGGCGCTGCAGGTATATCACGGGCTCGGAAATGTTGCACCTGCTGGATGGACGATCAACGCCATGCGACTTCCTATCGATTCTCGATAAAGGATTTTTTGATCATAGATAGATACATTGTTAAAAAATGCAACATTTGGAAGCGATTAAATTAGAATTTAAGTTAAGCAAATTCAATTGAAGCTCAAATTGATTATTTAAGTTAAGCAAATTCAATTGAAGCTTAAAGTGATTATTTAAAATTAAGCAAATTAAATTTAAGTTTGAGTTGGTTAATTAAAATTAAGCAAATTCAATTTAAGTTTAAGTTGTTTAATTAAAATTAAGCAAATTCAATTTACGTTTCAGTTGATTAATTAAAATTAAGGAAATTTAATTTACGTTTCAGTTGATTAATTAAAATTAAGGAAATTTAATTTACGTTTAAGTTGATTAATTAAAATTAACCAACTCCCACTTTAAGACTGAATGACAAATTTATACATGGAGTAAGTAGTTCGAAATCATGGAATATCGTTTCGAAATTAGAAAGAAGCATAATAGATAGTTGGAAAATGGAAGGATTTAAAAATCAATGTGTAGCCAAATCTTCTGAAATTCTTATGGATTCTCAAACAAGACTGTTTATCAATAGGTGCCAGGGTATTGTTATTGCATCATCACCCAACCATGCCCAAGAAAAAGTTGTAACATCGGAAAGACTTATTATGCTTTTAACCCTGAACGGATAGACTTCCTGGGGATATAATTACGTTTCGTAGCAACATGAACCGCAGTCTCGTCTAGGATTAATGAAAAGCAGCTCCCAAAAAGGATGTTAAAATATACGTTGTAGACTGAGAAAAATATCAACGGAGTGACAACAACATTTTTCCAGTGGTGCCTGCAAATTTGCTGTGGTGTCTGAAAATTTTTCTGTGGCAGCCGAACATTTTTCTGCGATAACAAAAAATTCATTAATGCAACAATCGATTCGCTGTCACTCCCTGATCATTTTTCTCCGTGTATTTGTGATGCTGCACGGCCTGGAAAAACCCTACGAATTGAGGTAACGAAGTACGACAAATTTAGCATCACAAAAGTGATATTTTATACGTATATAAGCACGATGATCGTTTCACATGTCAGCTGCATCGTTTTCCGAAACACGTCCCACAGTGAGCGTCTCAAAATAAATAGAAAACGCTACTCAGCCCAGTGTGCGAGATTCTCCTGTTCATCAGGTCAAGAATGGTATCCTCTCCAACAGCAGCTAATAAAAACAATAAGGTTAAGTTTTACAGTCTGCGGTTGTCTCTATGCCTCGCACCACCTCACCATCCGCCGTACCCCCGTTTTCACAGCAAAAATAATAACGAGTATCGTCCTCTCTCGCGCAGGTCACCAGGCGTGTCTGCTTTTTAGACGACGACGACGACTTCGCAATTGCACGAGTCATCAGTGCCGTCTTATGGTTCCGCCGGCACCGATTGGAATGGGAGAACAGCGATAAAAAAAAGGAAGAAAAAAAAATAGAAAAATAAAGCGCAAATCCCGACGAGAAGAAATCATCAGAAATAGCGAAGGCGAGGTTGCGCCTCGCGAGGAGTAAAATGACGAATAAAAAAACATCGAGACGCAGAATTGGCGAAGACCTCGGCGGGTTCGCGGATTGAAAAAAAAAAGCAAAACGGAAAAAGACCTCGCGGTGTGTTACTGGGCAGTAGGAGGTCGCAGCCTCTTGAGATACATACGTATATTCGTGTAATATCACGGTGGCTGACACGAGATCGCTGTCAACGTACGGGGGGAGGGGGGGATTACGCGTAATTGCCAAGAGATGATACAGCACCGCAGACTTGGTTGGTGGATAGCGAGAAAACGAGGATCGCGCGCGCGAGTCTCGTGAGCGGAACACCGGAAGCGGAATGACCGCGCCGCGTCCACGCCGGCTGAGCAGAGAATAAACGGGACAGAAATGGCCGATAACCTCGCCGAGTATATACGAACGACGCGCGCGGCGAGATGAAGAATATAAAATTGAATCCGATCCTTGAGAAAACAATGATGCTCGTGTAGCACTTACCACGTGTAGACTCTCATTATTCCCCGCTCGTTTCTTCGCTTTTTTTTTATCTCCTTTCAGCGACATCCTAACCTTTTATGTTTTCCACGCGCGCTGCTACGGAAAATCGGTTTCGTCGCCTGCGATAAAAAAAAAAGTAGTGGAAAAAAGTTGAGACTTGGGTTATTTTTGTGGTCTTTCGATAAGAGGAGGTTTGGTTCACCGACAAATGGACTTTGGGGAATTTTGTTTTTAACGCACATGTGCGGAAAGTCACGCTTTTCGCGTATATAGAGCGTGGCGAAAGTGGTGCTTGTAATGTCTTTTCGTTGTAATAAATGGAACACGTTTTATGTTTGGGATTCAATTTACTTTGATAATCGAATTTGGAGTAACGAGCCACATGCTCATTACATGACACGTGTACATAAAAAAAAAATTTCAAAAAATGAAAAATTAAAAAAAATTAAAATTAATTTCTTCGGAAAAGTAAAATTTCATTTCTTTGGAAAAGCTTTTTCTCAACTCTTGTGATTGCAACACTCGCCTTCAACTCGATCTACAAATTCATACTCGTCAATTACACAATATTGACAATACTACTGAAAAAAGCAACAGCTTCATGTCTCATAATACGCGCATCGAGCACCATAAATCTCCAATCCCGCAGTTTCCATCAAACATCGCAACAAAGTTGCCGATCACCCATACAGCCTCCCATTACAATCAATTTATTTTCTAATATCCCCAATCAAAATACCCAATTGCGCAACCCCGTCGAGGCGTCCTGAGATCCACATGTTTTTTTCGCTTGGAATAATATTTACATTATTTGAAACATTGTGGCGAGCTTATCCTGAGTGTATAAATAGCCTCGTAGTTTTCACGGGGAAATAGCGGCTATTACGCGGCTGGGACTTAGTGGTGGGCCTGTCGACAGCGGTGGGTCTATTAATGCGCCATGAGATGCAGCAAACTGCTGACGCTGCTTCAACGGAGAAGCGACTGCAGCAGCAGCAGCTGCAGCAGCAGCAGCAGCAGCACATCACGCGCCCGTGTGCCGCGCCGGTTGTGTGAGCCCGGTTGCGTTATGAAACAAGGATGTCTGAAGGCGGAAAGCGGGTCAGTGTACGGCTCGTTTATCTCCTATGCACCGCGCGAGAGAACCGAGAACCGAGAGCTCAAGAGGTGCACCACGGTGTTCCTGGATCGTTTTCTACAACTACCGAAGTTCCTGCGAGCCCGCGCGCGTTCCCTTTTAATTCTCTTTCCTGTTTTCCACGGCGCGATGCACCACAAGCGTCTGTCGTATGTCCTTCAGTTTTTCTTCTCAAGTCTCATCCAACATTTGTTAGCTCGAAAACCTTTTATTGTACGGCTGACATTTGTTGAGCCTGAGTAGGTTTGTTTTTGTGCCTGATTTGGTTTTGTCACTTTCCATTGTAAAATATTAATTTAAAGACAGCACGTAAACAAAACGAAAAAGAATATTAATACACAGAAATAATCAACTTTCATTATTATTTGGTCGGGCGGTGGAAATTTATTTACTTTTACGATCTGAATGCCATTCACATGTCACTTGTCATTCGTTCATAATTTTTGTGCTTTGCTTTTTCCATAAATTCACATTATCATCTCATCAGTCACAAATTATCTTGAATTTTATTTATTTTTTCAATTGATCATAATAAATCAATTTCGGTCTTCATTAACTCATGAATGGCATTTTCATTCACATAAGTCATACCATTCGTTCACAATTATTTTGGTGCACACCTTTCCTTGGTTTTTGTCGTTGCTTCCGATTGCATTTTGCACCCATTTGACTGCTTGAATAAAAAAAATATATATATCCACGATTACTCACCAGTTGCTCTCGAGCTGGTATTATCAGGATTCGTCAGCTCTCTTGTAACTTTTATTATGTGAAGCTACGCCAACCGATTGTAGGTATTGGTTGAGAGTTTCTGAACGATCACAACTCGGATCTGATGGAGTAACGTGCGGTAATTCCTGCGTGATCGACGGGCCGGTGCGAATGTGTTTGCAAATAGGTTGAAACTCGAATTTTTGTCGTCTAGCCCGACGACTATTTCCAGAGAATTGTTTAAGCAACCTGATCATTAACTCTCAGGCAATTGCGCATAAATTCCGGTACAGCCCGGAACTGAAACTGGGCGTTCTGAGAATTCTAGCCATGACGTGCATTGCTTATCTATGGTTGAAGCAAAAATATAATTATTTATATCTAACATCTACTTCGTTATATCTAATATTTTCTTAGTTACATGGCTAATAGTTGTTGCTTATAGTACTCGCAACTATAAGTGACAACTACTAATTGTACGTCTATGCAACTATCGTTACACATAGTTGTATCGACATTTTATTCAACCATTATGTATTTGCGGAAACCTCAAGCTCGTTTTTTCGTTACATGAGCGTAACGAAAAAAATACAGGCTTTTGTTGTTAACCTACTATTTGTACCAGATTTTTTAAATACTTTTGTAGCTGCACGCCGCTCGATTGGTTGCATCCTTTCCTAATTTCTCATTGGCGGATGTGTACTTGGTTGGACTAGGCGTGGGAGAATCACTGATTTGTTGCGTAACGGGGAAAGGCGAGAAGGCTCAACGTACATGAATATTTTTCTTTTTATCGAACTGGGTCTTAATGGAAAGGATCGAGTCGGCTATCATTAACTTGAAGCATATTTATTTTTAGATATTTATATTCACTTATTTTTCATCGCGAGGCTACTAAATATCGTATTTTAATTGCAAACGTAATTAAATAACTCGATTAGCCGATACGCGCCGTGTAGTATACTGCGAGCGCTTACGAGGGAAGTCAATGGGAGCGAGAAGGTGCGTAAGAGTCAATCGGCCGGGTGGGCCTTGAACCGATTTCGATCGAACTCATGACTCGTCGCCAATAAGTGGGTGACACCGTATTCGTGCATCCTCCTCCTTCTCGTCCTCGCGATGTTTGCCGAGTTCTACGTAACGAGCCGCGCTCATACATGTCCGAAGCTAATGCATGTCGTCATACTACATAATTATTTATTCGATGTGGATCACTGAATGAGTCTCCATTTCGAATTCCGTTTTTGCATGAACTTGTTCTACTTTAAAAAAAAAAAAGTTAAATCTGTACTTGGAAATACGAACTTCGTTAAAATAACAACTGTTACAATTGGAGCTTCGTTAAAAGAAAAAATCTTATAAAGCAGGTGTTCGTCTATATTGGAACTTCGTTTGAATTTAAACTTGGTTGAAAATAAATCTTACGAATTTAACTCTCAATCGTTTGAGTTTAAACTTCGTTCAAATTAGAACTTAGTTAGAATTTTAACTTAGATCAAATTAGAACTTGGTTAGAATTTAAAATTCGATCAAATTAGAACTTCGTTTTAATTTTAACTTCGTTATAATTAAAATTTCATTTCAATCTAAACTTCGTATGAAATTAAACTTCGTATGAAATTAAACTTCGTATGAAATTAAACTTCGTTTGAAATTAAACTTCGTATGAAATTAAACTTCGTTTGAAATTAAACTTCGTTTGAAATTAAACTTCGTTTAAATTATAACTTCGTTTGAAATTAAACTTCGTTTAAATTATAACTTCGTTTGAAATTAAACTTCGTTTAAATTATAACTTCGTTTAAATTATAACTTCGTTTAAATTATAACTTCGTTTAAATTATAACTTCGTTTAAATTATAACTTCGTTTAAATTATAACTTCGTTTGAAATTAAACTTCGTTCAAATTATAACATCGGTTGACTTTAATCTTCATTCAAATTATAATTTTTTTTTACTTAAAACTTTGTTCATATTATAGCTTCGTTTGAAATCAAACTTCGTTCAAATTACAACTTCGTTTGAAATCAAACTTCATTTCAATGAAAACTTCGTTCAAACCTATGCATTGTTCAACGAAGTGGAAAAATGTACACTCCGTTGAACGACTTTTGTTCGGGATAAAAACGATGATATTCACGCCACGGACCATAAAGGCCAACGAAGCTCCCGTCGATCGCCAAGTAATATTGTGCGTCGCGCTTGGCTGGAGAATCTCGACGATCCGTAGATCCTTCGAGTTGTAGACAGTCGACGTGAGGACGCGCGCTCGGCTGCGTACATAGGCTGCATATGTTACATACGCGGTACGAAGAAAGTATATCTGTATACATGCTCATTCTGTTGAGTAATCGTTTACTAGGACCGCGGTGACGAGTGCGCGAGGCGCGCTGCACATACGGGCACACTCGACACACTGACACATATTTGTATCGATTAACATCAATCTATAGTCCATCTCTCCTCCCCTTCCTCGATCTCTCTCACTCACTCTCCCTTTATTTTTCTGTCTCTCGTTGCTCTCGAAATTCTTCTTGGACCATAAAAATTTCTTTTGACTGACTGACAAGAGAGTCCCGGTCGACCCGAGCCTCGAGTCAACGATGGACTCGTAACTTTCTATATAATAAATGTAAAATGAATATTCGGAATTTATCTGCAAAACAGAAATGCAGTTCCCGAATTGTTCTTCAACGCACTTTTTTTCTAAATTTATTTTATACACCATTTAATATTGACAATTTTTCAAATATAAGAAAATTACATGCAGCGCAAAGAAAAAACGTGTTTTGAGCGAAATCTTTGCATATTTCGTGTCAGATGGTAGTAAAATTAAAACAAAAACGTTGCATAAACCATGAAACGAATAGAATACATTGAAAAGTGGCGGTAATAATGCCGCCGCATAAACATAGTACGCAGTGATTTAATATCGTTGCGATTTATATTGTAACCGACCAGAAATATTATGTCGATCAAACCTGCGGTTTTTGGTTTCCGATGTATTGCAATATTATCGACACGAAGTTTTATGGCTCGGCCGATGAACATGAGAAGTTCCTGGCATCGATTGGCACGCAAGGAATTTGTAGAGATCGAAGAAAGTTTTCGAGGCATTCCGCTCACGGGATCCGAGCGATGGAAGGGGATAATTGCAGTAGTCGTAAACGATGACGTCACACACTCGCACTGAGTATGTACGGATCATTATTGAACGCTTCGTGTTTCAAGACGAAGAAGTATAATTGTAATCACGATATTGTTATGTACCAATTATACACAAATTCGTTGTTAATGTTTACGATATAAAAGCCGCTTAAACTACTTACGTTAGGTACAAAAATGACGTTGAAGTTTGCATCGTTGCAATGCAACGAAATTAAAAACAAAATATTAATTTCATAAAAATTCAAAAAATTCACACTCATTTACGGGTGAAATTATTTTTCTTTGTCATGCTCTTAGTCGTTATAATAACTTTTTATAGCCGGTATAACCGGCTATAAAATCTCGTTTTATTTGGGTCCGTTAATATTTTGTTGTTTTAAATTTCGGTGCATTGCAACGGTGCAAACTTCATCATCATTACAAAAATGATATATTCTTTTAAGCATTCTCCTCTGTGTACCATCGCTGATTGAAAGACTGTAGTGATAATCATAACACTAGAAAGCTAGGGCACCCTTGTCTATAATTTCCCTGCCCAAATGTTCCATGGTCTCAACGTAAACACCGAACTTGGTGCCTCCCAATGAAACATTGCACCAGTCGTTGCCTTTGACGTAGTGACAGACAGTGTAAAGTGCCATTTCCAGTTGCGGCGATGTGCCAATTAGCATGACCTTGTCCCTCTGCAGTGCACCGTCGAATTGGTAATTCACCCGGACAATCTTGGCCATCTGAATTAAAAAGAAACGATCGGTTTGATTACGAACGAGCGAAGAAAGAACATTAAATAAAAATGCACTTACATTGCCGAGATTCAAGGTGTTCTGGTAGTTCATGTATTTGATGCGCTTCGAATTTTGCTGATGATCAAAGTATATCCAATTCTGTCCACCGACCAACCCATCATTCGGATTATTCTCGGCTAAGAAAATTTTCTCAAAACCAGATATGCGATTATCGACTCTTGCCATCCACATGTTGTGCAGTGTCTCCTTCCATTTACCAGACTTAATGTAGCGTTTGTCCGTGAGAAATTGCATCGCCGCGGTCATAGCATCCGTCTTGAGGAACTCATCGAGCATTGTATCTTCTTTCATCTTTTTCACCGGATCCATGGTTTCAGTTTTGTCAGATTCTAGTTCGTAATTGTCGAAAACGTCGAGGAAGGCTTTTATCGTTGGGAGAGTTCGGGCTTCCATTTGTACGGAAATGAGCCTGCAGAAAACCCAATATTGTTATCAATTTCACTTTTTAAAGATACTCTTAGGAAAGTGGATCAAATCATTCGAGTTTCACTATGAAATAAGAAAGAAAAAATCGTATTTTTTTAGCTCGAACAAATCAAGCTGACATTTTGCACCTAAGTGTAGCAACTTTGAACTCAACACTTTGTTTTTAATCGAAAAACGTTCGTTTACGTCACAGTTAGAATTAAGCTCCATTGGCAAAGGAAGTGAAGCAAGCGCTATAATTGCAAACTAAACTTACGGTTCAGTTGCCGCGTTGGGCTCAGACTCGTAACTCTGCAGATTAAGAACAATATACTGGCTGATATTGAATTCACTGTTGAACATGGCCTCCGTCAGTTGCCACAACTCGTCATTATCAACGGGAACAGGCTCATCGTTCGTTTCTTCAACCACTGACGGCACATGTTCATTTTCTACAACCGATGTCGGCAAAACTGTATTTTCATTGCCAGCTTCTAGCGTAACAGTTTTCTCTGGATTTTGGTATGGATAACCAGTGACAGGAGTGGAATTCAATTTCGAAGATTCGACGCTACTTAGCGATTTAGCATTGCCATCCAACGGCTTCTGAGGCTCATCAGGCTCCGGTTGACTTTCGTCTAAGTCGTTCGGCACATCTTGCTTGATGGTCGGTTGTTTTACAATCACACCAGTTTCGTCATCGGGATTTTTATCTGAATCTGAATAATGATAAAGTGCGAATACTAAAAATCCGTTGTAGATTTATCCGATACAAGTTTTTTTTTAGATTTCAACGATATTTCCATGAAACATTATAAAAAAAGTTGTAAAGTAGAACTTTTTTATATGGAGAAAAAGTTTTTTCAAATTGATACCACTATATTTTTTGTAGTGACGGATGCAGCACCGTCTTATAGCTTATTATTGCAAATTATTGTACTACCTGCATCGGGTATCTCGGCGGAGTCTTCAGACCCACCGGAAGAAACAGGAGTCGCGGGAGGTTGACCACCAGGTGACGCTTGCGAGTCTGGGTGATCGTAAATTGCATCATTGAGCCTATCCAATGTATTGCGAACCATATGGTCCGTGATGCTCTGCACAATCATATGAGATAAATCGGGCTGGCTGTTTTGCGGTGGTTGAGCATTCACGTTGACTATCTGAACCTGTGAATCGATTGGCATCGAATTAGGATTAGGTGCATAATTAGCCGAATTTATAGGATGTTGCATGACGCCACGGTGACGTAGTGTCTGGATTTGGCAAATTTACCTGCGATGACCCAGCTGTCGGTGTGGATGGCATTTGATGGTGCATCCCAGAGTTGGGATTATTCATACCTGGTGATGCGTGCGGGCTGGAACTCGGTGATTGGTTCATTGTTGCCTCGTGATGTTGTGGTGAAGCTCCTAAATTCGAATTAGTGCTGGTGCCTGAAAATAAGTTTTCGTGACATCGATGACATTCGCAAAAATAATATGAAAAAGCCCTTTTTCGACTTTTGCAATATACCGATGTAATGTTAACGTTGGGTTACCTTGACTTATTATCTCTGGGTCTTGCGGAGGAGGTTTGTCAGGATGATGACTATTCGCTGCATTTTCTGCACAGGAATATTTTACTTACACAACTTGCGGTATGTTAGATATTGATTTCTGACTTTTTTGACGGACCTTCATTTGTGGAAGGTTTGTTGGGTGGGCTGGACGCCGAGGGCTTCGAGGATGGTCCGTGAGATTGCGACGAAGCTCCTAAATTCGAAGTGCTGCTGGTGCCTGAAAATAAGTTCTCGTGACATCGGTGACATTCGCAAATTTTTAATTAACAAGATTTTTTTATTCAGCTTTTTGATTTCGTGTTTTAATGCAAAGTTTAAGTTTTCATGATATCAATAATATCTAGAAAGGCTGTATGGAAATATCGACCGTGATATTGATTAGGTTTTTAGTATTACTCATTACTATTTGCTATTATTTATTATTTGACCAACCTTGGCTCAACTCTCCTTCATTCGTAGTAGGTTTTTTCGTAGGTTTAGAAGGTTTTGAGTTCGAACTTCCTTGGTAGGGTTTGGCAGGCTTCCAACTTGACTGTGGCTTGACAGCTGAACGTACATCGCAGATACGATATGGAAAAGATTTTTGTTCAGCCTGCCCATTTCATGTATCGATGCAAATTTAGCGTCGAGTTACCTTGAGTTATTATCTCTGGGTTATGCGGAGGGGGTTTGTCAGGAAGATGGCTATTCGCTGTATTTCCTGCACAGGAATATTTTTCTGAATCAAGTTGTGGAATATTAGATATTGATTTCTGAATTAATCGTCGGACCTTGATTTATGGAAGGTTTGTTGGATGAGCTGGAAGCCGAGGGTTTGTTCGAGGATGTTCCGTGAGGTTGGCTTATCTTTCCTTCATTCACAGTAGGCTTTTTCGAAGGTTTAGAAGATGACGAATGCGAACTTCCTTGGAAAGGCTTGGGAGGCTTCCAACTCGACACTGGCTTGACAGGAGATCCCAAAGACGTCGAAGAACCACCTGAACTGGAAGCTTGAAGTTTATCTACAAAATAAAATGTAAAAAATTTTGTTTTCCTTTTGCTTGTGCGTTTTTATCTGTACTATTTTTTTTTGTAATCGAATAGGTACATCAAAATAAGTCTTCGTGATATTCATGTCATTCGGAAATGCAGTCCATACTGCATTTCCATATGATATGAATATCACGACAAGAGGATTCTTTCTTGTATTGATCTCTTTTAATTTTTACGATTTTTCATTGTTTGACAAACCTTGATTTACTTTCACGTCATTTGCAGTAGGTTTGATCGATGGTTTGGAAATGGGCGAATTCGAACTTCCTTTGTAGGGCGTAGGAGGTTTCCAACTTGACACTGGCTTGGCAGCTTGACCGACGGGCTTCGACGAGCCACCTGAGCCAGAAGCTTGTCGATTATCCAGAAAAACAAATATAATAAACCAAATTGCTTCCTCGTTCGTGTATTTCATCTTTCTACAGAGGTGAAGTTCAATATTTGGTACCTAGAAGCGGGGCGTTTGACGCGGCAACTTTGGCAGGCGGAGCAACCGGCTTAGACGTATCATGATTGGAAGTCGAAGGTTTACTGTGACCGTTTAACGCATTGCCTGCTAAAATAGGAACTTTTCGTTACCAACAATTTTCCACCGCAACGTGCAATTTCGTTATTGATTAGTAATATTTTTTCGCAAGGTTAAAGTCTACGGCACAGATTCTGTATCGATTTCTTACGTGGTTGATGAGGAGAATGTTCAGGCGTTGGCTTTTTAATTAGTGGTGCAGACGTTGATTTTTCAATTCGTGGTGCAGGCGTTGGCTTTTTAATTAGTGGTGCAGGCGTTGGTTTTTCAATTCTTGGTGCAAACGTTGGTTTTTTTATTGGTGCTGCAGGCGTTGGTTTATACACTGGTGCTTTATGCGTTGGTAGTCGAGGCTTCCCTGTATATTTGGTCGATGGTTTATACTTTCCTGGAACCCATGATGGTGCAGACCCTGGTCTATGTACTGGTGTATACTTTCCTGGCACCCATGATGATGCAGACCCTGGTCTATATACTGGTCTATATACTGGTCTATACACTGGCCTATACACCTGTCGGACAGGGATAAAACTCGATCGGCTTGAAAACCTCCTTCTTCCTGCAGCGTCGTCTAATGACAGCCAAAATGAAATTCTCTTTGAAGTAACTTATAAACTGACAGAAAACAAGTTTCGCCAATGAAAGCCACAATCAATGTATCTGCCAATAAAATAGATATGAAACCATCTATTGTATCGCAAACGCCATCACTCGTGCAAATGAGAAAATAAAATCATGTTCTTTAAGCCATGTTCTAGCTAAAATAAAATCATGTTCTTTATATAAGATATTAAGTCTTACGAATTTGTAGTAGCACTGTAGCGATTAACAGCACTAATGCAAACTGTCTCGGTCCCTTGAGCGACTTCATCGCTGCCACAGGAGCTCCGTCGCGTGATAACAAGAACGTTGCAATGATGTCTCCGCTTCGGCACCACGTTTAATATACTAGGGGAACAATAACGCGCTTATGCGTGCGGATACAGTTTACTGCAGAGTTTATATCAAAATTGCTACAAACTGTCAAATATTGCGCAATTAAAAACGAGTCCCGAACTTCACGGTCCACGATTAATCGGAGGCCGAGTTATATCGACAACAATTATTTAATTTGGCGCGAATTACGGACTTTTTAATAGAGGATCAATTCATATTAACAGTTGTCACTGATCTCTGCACATTGCTGCGCTTTCTTGATGATACTCTCTATCTACGGGTTTTACCCACTTACTAGCGGGAAGTCTAATTTTACATGGGGCGATCTTCGGCGTGACCTTTCAGTGATAACTCTTGCGACTTTACAGTGATACGTCGATGTTATTATATTTAACTGCGCATCGCTTGACGGTGCTGCGACCTCTCAGTACATCGATTAGTATAGTGAAGTCTATACCAAAGAAGGTAGAGTAGAACCTCGATTAACCGGGCATCATTAGAAGCGAAGAAAGTGCAAGAAACAAACGAAAGTCACTGAGTACTTTGAAAAAAGAGCCTTGTTCACTAAACGTTATTAAAAAAAACACTGGAAGCTTTATGAACTTGTTTATACTATAAAACAATGAAGTATAACTTGTACCAAATCTCATTGTAACTAGGAAAAATAAATTGATATCGCTAGTCATTATTGATTTATGCACTTTTGCTTTTTAGTTCGGATTGACCGGGATTTCGATTATACGGGAATTCTTCGGTCTCAAGCATCCCGGTTAATTGGGGTTCTACTGTATTGCCGGAACTGACAGATAGGTTTGAACGTGAACAGAAATAAGAATTTGAAGAGTTTGTTAACTGTTAACAAATCTTTTGCTTTATATGTCGACATACATATTTATTTATTACTGTTATATTGTGAAAGTGATATAAATGAAATAATATATCGTTTGGGAGTAATGATTTATTTCTTCATATTCAACAGAATGATTTGTTGACGCTAAATACAGTCTTTTCTAAGATTGTCAGTGCTAATCATCGAATGGATGTCGCTCATCAGAAAAAACATTTTCTGACGATCTTACTTAACAAAAAATTACAAACGTTTTGTTTATAATTTTATAAGTGACGCGCCGACTTTTTCGAAGTTGGGGCAAATTAAATCTTCCGAATCAAATGCAATTGCTTGCACCAATAAATTCAATTTTATGTAAATAAATTATACATTCGTTCCGAAGAAATATGTTATTTTTTAATGAATTTTTTATACATAAAAAATATTTTTGTATGAACTTTTTATACATAAAAAATATTTTTTTACGAATATTTTAAATACGATTTCTTTTCGCTATCAGTAATTTTTTTCTCCTGCGGAAAAACACCTGTCGTCCTCATCCCAACCCAATCCGTAATCTTCGCCGCGTTCGGAGCTCCTCTTCGCTGGAATTTTTCGCGTATAATTCGTCCACTCCGAAGTCGATATTTTCCGCGTAATCGGACAATTTCGCGGAGGCGCAAAACATCCGGCTGCAAAGTAGTCGCGCGGGGAATGCAGATTTTTTTCGTGCCGGTGTATTTACGGTTGCGTCGCCGATTGAATAAATTTGCCGGCGATCGTCTTCCGTCTTCCTTCCTCCGATCTCCATATAATCACGGGCATCACTCGCGCGGGGCGTCATCTCCGAATGTTATTATCACCGGCTGTGCGGCTGCTTACGGGCGTCGTGCCCTGTATACAAATATAACACAAGGAGATGCGCCGAAGAAGCCGCGCGAGTTTGCATACACAACGACGATACGCGCGCGGCAACTCGTCGGGTTGCCTTGGGTGTATCGTCGTCGCTGTAAAATAACGATCGAGGCTGTTTGCATCGGCTGCCAACCGCTGCCGCCGCCGTAGAGCCGAACCGGCGCTGCCTGCGCGTCGACGAAGGAAGAAAGAGAAAGAGGCCTGGCCTTCCTCCGTCTCTCTTCGACACTTTCACTGAGTCCCATGACTCCGAGTCCCGTGACTTCCTCCCCTCCTTCGGCGCGCCTCGCCGCTGACCCCCTGAGTCCCATCGACGCTCCGCGCTCGTCCACCGGCACGAGAAAGTATTGTCCGCGCTCCGCGCTCGCCGCTCGTCCCCGGTAGCCGCGTAGCCACCTTCAATAATTCATCGCTCGCCGTCGTCGCGGAATGAGGAAAAATTGCGATGAGCCCGCGTCCTTTTCAAGATCACGAGAGCCGCGTGACTATGCGCGCGAGCGCTATTGGCTGTCGCAATTTCATACACGCTCGCGCGCACTCCGCACACCGGTTATAATCACTCTTGCCAATAAATCGAACGCACGGAGCCGCGACGCGAAATTTTTCGTTGGAATGAGTTCGCGCGCGGTGCTGATTTTGGGCTGTCAGTGGGACCCGAGTTACCAAAAGAGGGGATCGAAAATATAGTTTCTAATTCTACTGTTGATTGAGGGAAAATCTTGCGCGAAAAAAGAAACCGCGAAATTTCAAATCGACTGCGATTTGAAAATATTTTTGAACGACAGTGTTTATTCAAAATTAAAAAGTGTATGTCAAATTCTCTACCTTAACACATGTTGTATTATACATATATACATACACTAGTAAACCATTATATGTAAAAGGGGTTTACCTTATATTAATAATAATAACAATAACAATATCAACAACAACAACAAAAATAATCATAATAATCATAATAGGCATAATAATCATAATAATCATAATAATCATAATAATCATAATAAATAAAAGTGTCGCCATTATATGTAAAATAAGTTGTTATTTTTTTATTCCCGTGAATAAATAAATAAATAAATAGATAAATAAATGGACACCCTTTGCGAGTGCCCAGCCTTAAGGCGGCGACTGTACCGACTTGAAGCAAAAAAAACTTTCTTCTCTCCTGAATATTTCATTTTCTTTATAATCGCCGCTTGACTCGGCGTACAGGCGCAAATTATTCAGGAAAATTTTACCAGCGATTAACCGTAGAGGAGTGTTACGTGCGCCTAACACGCTTATGCACGATGTTGCACGTGTGCGTTGCGTGCACACGTGCATTGTGTGTGCGGCGCGCAGATGTATCGGTGACTCGCGTTATTACACCAGCAGCGAGGTGAATCCTGTGCGGGTCTGACCAAACAAGCCGTGACTACTGCGGCGCCGAGCAACAGCCCACTGGGCCGGCAGTCCCGCACTACTTCCGGGACTCTTATCTCACTAAATTGGGTCACCAGGACCGGCGCTCTCCGTCGCTCTTCCTTCTTCATTGTTTTTCAACGGCGTTACATCAGTTTTACGTCCCGTGACCACTTTTACCCTCTTCCGGGGAGAAAAAGAACAATTAGTCGCGCGGCTGCGCGCCGATTGCTCTCGACGCCTCGATCTATCGCTATGCGCGATTTTTTTCAACGACGACTCAAAGCCGCGCGATCATTTGTGTAAGTGAGAAATTTTTCAGTTTTTTTTACTTGAAGTTGCGAATTGTTTTATTAATTATATAACCGGAGTTGTAAATCTTTGATACTTTGAGAAAAAAGTGCTGCAGAACGGTTTGTTTTGCAGGTGTGATTTAATAATAATAACCTGTGGCGATTATAAAATGATGTGTCAACTTTTGAATAGCTGCATAGATACCACATTGTCGTTAAAAAAATCGCGAGCAATTGCGAAAAAAATGGACCCCCATTACTTTGGTAATACACGAACCGCGTTTCTCCATTCTTTCCGTAAAAAACCATGACATTTTGTTGAGAATAAATATTCTTTACAGCCATTAAAAAATGTACACATTATAGTATAATTTCTCCATGTAGTTATCATTAATTAATAATTACAAACCCAATTGCTTCCGTCAGTCAACTTTATTTCTGAAATATTCAGGAATTTACGACTCCTGATTTTAGCATCGATAATTATTGCCGGACAAAACCCGTGGAAGAATTGTATATATATCTTCCTGTCGCACGACGTGAATAATCTGAGCCGAACGATCGCCCGAGCGATTTCCCAGGGCGCGGACAGTCGGTGAAACGATGTATAAATGTCGATCGGGTCACGCGCTCGGTAAACAGCCGCGGACCCAATCGTAGGGGGGAGTTCAAAGCTCTCCCTAGAAGCAGGAAGCGTGTACCGTGTGTTTCCATTCGAGTGGCTGTACGCTGTATCGGCTACATGCAGCCGCTCCATCGGGGCCCCCGAGGCGGCCACTTACCTTGGTCTTAGAATTCTCGTCGCTCTTTAGCAGTACAATTACATCCGCGCGAGCGGCTCGCTTTTATTTTTCACATAGATATATACATGCAGCACGGGTTGCTCGACGCCTCGCGCTGGCGCTGAGATGCATCACGTATATCACACGCGGAAAAGCCCACGTGCGCAACTTCTTGACCCCCCGCGTCATGCGCTTATTTTTTAACCGGGTGACACGCGGATAATGCGACCCGAACATCCTGGGAGGTTGAGAATAAAACAGCTAATCAGCAATAAAATGCACTTTAATTTTGTAAGGGGGGCGATACCTTTAGGCGATGAAAGAAATTGATGACTTTCATGATTTTTTTTTAAGGACAGATTTATGTAACGTTTTGAAGACTAAGTACTTGGTTATGTGACACTTTTATTTTTTAAATTCCTCTTTTAAAAAGTTTATGAGTAACGGAAAAGATTGTTAGCAAACTATTCGAGCTGTGATTGGTTGCCAGAAAAGTCCGTTGTAAAGAAAATCAGTTTGATGTCAAATTTGACATAAGACGACGGGTGCGGCAGTGCCCGTAATCTTTTATAGCTTCATAAGAGCGCAACAGCGGAAAATTGATTACCCTGTTATAGGTGAAATTTTGAAAAGAAACGTTTTCGCGGTCGATTTTGACGATTTTTGGTCCGGAGCCGGATCTCTGATTTCCGACACAAAGATCGTCGCCAGAAATATTTTTTTCAAAATCGATTAAAAAAGGTTAATAACCAGTGTTTTCGGGGGTAGAATATACGACTTGAGAATGATGGTATAGGTTAAAAGTCGATATTTTGAAAAGAAAAAAAATTGGGGTCGATTTTCGGTCCGGAGCCAGATCTACGATTTCTGACAGAAAAAATATTTTTTTCGGCGCCAAAAAAATATTTTTTTCAAAATCGATTAAAAAAGGTTAATAACCAGTGTTTTCGGGGGTAGAATATACGACTTGAAAATGATGGTATAGGTTAAAAGTCGATATTTTGAATAGAAAAAAAATTGGGGTCGATTTTCGGTCCGGAGCCAGATCTACGATTTCTGACAGAAAATATATTTTTTTCGGCGCCAAAAAAATATTTTTTTCAAAATCGATTAAAAAAGGTTAATAACCAGTGTTTTCGGGGGTAGAATATACGACTTGAGAATGATGGTATAGGTTAAAAGTCGACATTTTGAAAAGAAAAAAAATTGGGGTCGATTTTCGGTCCGGAGCCAGATCTACGATTTCTGACAGAAAAAATATTTTTTTCGGCGCCAAAAAAATATTTTTTTCAAAATCGATTAAAAAAGGTTAATAACCAGTGTTTTCGGGGGTAGAATATACGACTTGAGAATGATGGTATAGGTTAAAAGTCGATATTTTGAAAAGAAAAAAAATTGGGGTCGATTTTCGGTCCGGAGCCAGATCTACGATTTCTGACAGAAAAAATATTTTTTTCGGCGCCAAAAAAATATTTTTTTCCCGACTGCGCTGAAATGGCGTGTTTTCTCCCCTGAAAAGCGGGAGGAAAATAGTCGATTTCTGACTTCGAGCAGTGCGCATGCGCAGCGGGCAGAAATAGCGGCCAAAGCTCCCTAGGGCATCTTGCCCACTTTTTTTGACCCGCTCACAGTTCTCAGCGTGACCACCGCAGCGCTCGCAACGACTAAGAGAGACGCCATTAGGCAACGGGCGGGAAACGCTTAGACGCGTATGATTGAGCGACTGGAGGTTAAGTGTCATTAAAAAAATTGTTGTGTCTTCAGTGGGGGGGCTTCGCCCCCCCAACCCCCCACCGGGGCTTCGCCCCGGACCCCACCAGGGGCTTCGCCCCTGAACCCCACCAGGGGCTTCGCCCCTGGACCCCACCAGGGGCTTCGCCCCTGGACCCCCCCCCCGGCCGCCCTCCGCCACCGGTTCCCGCATTTCAGCTTAGTCGGAAAAAAAGTATCGTATGCTACGCGGGAGGGAGCGCCATTTTCACCTCGTGCTCGTGCTGCCCTCGCTCCGCTCGGGCAGCAAACCTCGCACTCGGTGAAAACAGCGCTCTTCCCTCCCTTGTAGCATAATGTACTATTTTTCAAAATCGATTAAAAAAGGTTAATAACCAGTGTTTTCGGGGGTAGAATATACGACTTGAGAATGATGGTATAGGTTAAAAGTCGATATTTTGAAAATAAAAATGTTCGAGGTCAATTTTGGCGAAAAGTTTCCCAGGAACGCGCGCCAGCGCGTGTGATTACCCTAGTAATCTATAAAATGGTAATCTATCAAAACGCTACGTAAGTTTTGTAAAAAAAGTACACAGTTTTCAATCGGCGTGAACTCTAGCTAATAAACTAATCGACTGATTCTGATGAAATTTGGTTCAAATCTTGCTAACATTATCGTAAAGAACGTGAACCTAAATGCTTTTGAAAATAAAATAAAATATTTTTTAACTACAAAATGTAACCAATTTTTTCGGGAAAATTCAGTCTGTTAGTTGCAACGCGTGCCATTTCACAAAATTTCAACATTTTTCACTTTTTGGAAGGTTCATAGTCAGTATATGAGTGTTAATAAAAGAATGAATCTTTGTTGGTTTTTTCATATTAATTCGACACTAGGACATTTTTAAAGAATAATAAAAAAATACCATGTAACAGCCAAAAGTAGTAACAAAACATACCCTAAGTCTTAGGAATGTTGAAGAAATCTTGGCTTTAATAAAAATCATGAATACCAGCCATTTTTTATCGTCTAAAAACATTTCCTCTCACAGAAAAAATACAGAAAAAGTACAGAAAAAAAAACACAGAGAGTACAGAAAAAATAATATCGAAAAAAGATTAGATTCAGTCTATTGAAAAATACTGAAACTAATAAAAGGTTCCTGTATGCAGAAAACGCCTCTCTACTTTTATTATAAATCACACGTACAATACTTTCTCGACGCTCGCACCCATTCACACACTACAAATCTTAAAAACCATACATCCATTGTTTGCTGAGCAAATTGAAATATCAATCCACCTCGTGACAGACTGACCGCCGTTGCACACGAGTTACTTTAATGCCTCCGATACGCCCAGAGTTCGCACGAACGAAACGAGGAATCAACGCAAGATAAGTTGTTCGCACTCGCGGTAAAAGGGGACTAAATTCCCTGCACTCTCAGCTGGCGTTATCACGAGTGACGTCCGGAGGGCAGGGCGGTTCTCAGAATTAGCAAAATGTCTGGTTTGCAACAAATCTCACACAGCTAGGTAATCAGTCTTCATTTTTTTCATCCCAGTTTCTCACGTTCGCTGCATCTTGTAAGGAAAAAAGTAATTGGTTAGTTTAACCAACTTGCAGGGTTCAAACAATTTGAAAATTATGAACCAGCCGATGTAGGTAGATAGACAGAGTTGGAGTTTATTTCGTGCCCGAGGCAAAAGCCCCCTAAAAGAACCGTGCATAACGTACGATAAGACGGACCACCACTTTACATTAAAATTTCGTTGCAATCATTATTTTTATAGAGCGTGATAATTAACCAATAATGAAAAATAAAATGTTCAAATTAACTGACACAAAAAAATACAAAAAAAAATAGATAGTTCAAATTGAATATGGCACCATAAAGGATGCTCCGACTTTTAGGCATTGGAGCTTTGAAGCTTTGAAATATATTAAACTAATTAATTTTTTTGCAAACAAAAAACTTCCAAATATTTCAATGCCAGTTCTTGGTAGTGTGAGTTGTCGAGAACCTATTTCTACCGCCATCGTAAGATTCAGCCATACAGAAATATGAGATATAGGCCACAAAATTGCAGTGGTCCATATTCCCCGGAATTAGACTATTTCATTTATCATAAACATATTCCCCGGAATTATACTATCTCATTTGTCATAAACGTCTCCGTATTTTACGTTGAACCGATGGCTTTTGCTTTTGTTCATGTCGCCACAAAATAGCGTGATTATCACGACATATTATCACAGCTACGCATGCGGGTAAGAATCAGTTAGAACCCCCAAGGTAAATTTCTGAAAAACAAATATGGTAAAGAACATATTATCAGTAAATTTTTTTAGTTACGATTTGCGTAGAGAAATATAATTTTCACCCGAACAAAAGGATACGGAGACTAAAGATTTGTCGTTTGTCTCGACTAACGAGCAAAACGTGTCGTTTTTACGCGAGTTTCAATATAATCGAAAATAGCGGTTCGCCTGAGCTATAGCTATTTATACCGGAAGCAAAACTTGAATGAACGTAATCAGCGACGATATCGGAGGCTCGACCATTCAATGCTAATTGAATCTCGCACGTATGTACCGCAACGTCGAGTTGAATAGACAAGTTTTCCGGGAGATACATCTGCATGTCAGGCATTCTCTTCCATATCAGCGACGTTTTGTCTGCTCCTCACAGTTATTCCCCACTAATAGAAAAAAAAAAATATATATATGCAGAAAAATTGTGAGTGTATTATACGAATCCTCATGCAGCGACAGCATTTATTTTTACGCGTAATTATATTACATTGTAATGTTAGAGGGACGAATATTATTATTTATAATCTTTCTAACATCGATTCCCGATCTTTTCCCACAATTTTGAAACCCACAATTACAGGACTTTCAGGGCCATAAGAAATTTGTAACACAGAAAAATCGTGTAGAATTCTGCAAAAATGGCTATTTAATCAATTCATCCGATTGTTTCCGCAATATAACGATAATGATTCGTCGTCGATTATTCGTCTGTTAAAATTGATCTGAAATCCTGAATTCCTGGCACAATCCTGATTTCCTCCACAGTCGTCTAAATCACAGTATTGATTTTTTTTTCATGTAATTCCAAACAAGATTGAAATTCGCTGTTTAATTTCAAGATTGAAATTCGCTGTTTAATTTCAAGATTGAAATTCGCTGTTTAATTTCAAGATTGAAATTCGCTGTTTAATTTCAAGATTGAAATTCGCTGTTTAATTTCAAGATTGAAATTCGCTGTTTAATTTCAAGATTGAAATTCGCTGTTTAATTTCAAGATTGAAATTCGCTGTTTAATTTCAAGATTGAAATTCGTCTGTTCGTTTCATTCTTCAATTCTTCTACACCTCCATATTCGGAACAAAACTTTAGTTCATTTTTTGCTTCCTCATAGAGGAAGCTTTGTTTTCGTGAAAATTTTTTTTTTCGAGATTTTCATGTTAACATACTTAGAATCACCTAAAACGTCGAGAAAAGTGGTCTAGAAAATATGTCTGTATGTGTGTATGTGTGTGTGTGTGTGTATGTATGTATGGTCCAGGCACCGAACATTCAATTGTTCATAACTCAGCAATGGCATGATGGATCGAGCTAAAAATTGGCACGCAAGTAGAGTATTAAATCCTCTGTAATTCACATATTTTAAAAATTAAATATATCCATGTATACAAATTTTATCGAATTTTAAATTTTTCAAAAAAATGGCGTGATCGCTCTAACTTTCGTAAAAGTTCGACGATTCAGCTATATACTTCATCATAAATAAAGACACGGTTAATGTTGTTTGGTATTGAATTTCAGCGAAATCGGTAAAGCGGTTCCGGTTTTATAGAATTTTGAATTTTTCGAAAAAAATAATTTTTGCTCTAAATCACGTCGAATCTCATCAAATGAACCAAAATATTCAACAGTTAAAAAATAACATACAGCGCTGCCACGTATAAAATTTGGTGACGATCGGTAAAGTCGTTCGGATTTTACGCTGTTATGAATTTTTTTTTAAATTAAGATTTTCGTTGTAACTTATGGAACAGTTATTAAAGTAAGTCAAAACTTTGTAATTTCTAATCAAAATTAGATGTAACGGTGTTTGTAACGGAGTTTTCTTTTGTTCAGATTTAAAAAAAGTTGCAAAGTAGAACTTTGCACACTGCTTCCTCATTAATTCCCCTTTTTCACAAAGCTTCCTCTATGAGGAAGCCAAAGTTAATAAATAAGCTTCTTCATAGAGGTGGCTTTGTGAAAAAGGGGAATTAATGAGGAAGCAGTGTGCAAAGTTCTACTTTGCAACTTTTCTTGTATCTCACAGATTCAGAATAAAACATTGCTGAATTGCCGGAGAAAACCCCGTAAGTACATCGTAAATTATTCACGACTCTACAAAACATGAGTCTCAAATTAGTGACCGGTTTATTCTTAACGAAGATCCTAGCGCCAAGCTGCCCAGATATCAAAGTCAACGGATCCTGATATGCTGTTTGGAATTTCCCTTTTCTCATCCGCAGGTTTCCCATTTTTTTTTTATTATTTCTTTTTTTTTACAAACAGAAACGGAGTGAGGGGCGGAAGTGTCGAGGCAATTTGTGGCGGCAATTGGCGAGTTGCACGCGGCTCCGCGATGGGGAGGGAGAAGTCCTGCCGGTCTTCTCCCCCGCACCGGCCGACCTATTCGAAACGTCGGCGTCGCCGAGCGGCGCCGGGGAAGGTGGCACCTCGACCGCCGGTAAATAAGAGAGACGAAAACGCGGGAAGCGCAAAGTCGACCGAGTCATCGGGCGGTTCGAACAGTATTTCCCGGTGCTGTGTATATTTTTCTCGCGACTATTTCATAAAACATTTTTTTAAATAATAAACCAAATAAATCAGCAAAATTACGAAAAACAAAAAGAAAATTAAATTGAGAAAAATCCATATAAAAGGTTTTTTTTTTTATTTTATTTCTCGTCGAACGGGAAAAATAATTCAATTCGCACTCTCGATTTTGCTCGACGGTCGAAATCGTGCGCCGGAGATTCGACCACGCGAGAGTCGAGGGCAAACTGGCGGCCGCAAAATCGGCCCTCGGAGTGATAGAAAAAGAGAGCGGATTTTCGTGCCGAGTCGACGCGGCTGTTATTGGCCACACATCCGTAGCCCCACTCTCGAAACCCGTGAAACTGTCCCACTCCGCGAGGAGACTGTTGGGCACTGCCGACGCGCGCGCGACGACGTAGGCACGTCTGTACGTTCTCGCAACGTGCCCCCGGCGGCCGACTCAAACGTCAGAGGCAGAAGGAGAGGACCGAGAGGCACGACCAGAGCTCCTTTCGCGAGTTCAGTACCGATCGCGGGAGGCACGAGGCTCGATGTTGTCGTTGCGCGCGAGGCACGACAGGTGTGCATAGACAACGAAAAAAAAAGAAAAAAACGACTGGCATAAAGGATTTCGTGACTCGAAAAAATAAAAAAATTAAATTAAATTAAATTAAATTAAATTAAATTAGAGGAAAAAAGTTTTTTTTTTTGTTATTTCGTATTTATCGGTATTATCGGCAAAGTTACTTCGACAAAAAAGAAGAGACAAACGACTGAACGAGGATGAAGAGGATCGGTTTATTTCGGTGAGTTGAAGTTCATGCATTTTTTATTTATTTATTTATTTATTTATTATCGATAATTAACGCGGAAAATTCGGTGCGCGTTTGCCGATTTTGTGTGCCACGTGACTGGTGACGTGAAAAACGAAAGTTATTTTTTTTTTCTCACCGTGCGCTTCCGCAATTGTATATCGATGACATACAAACGGTGAAAGATGCGGGCCACGTGCGTGGAAAACGTGAGAAGAACGGAAGTCGTGCGAGACTGGAATAATAATGATGTGAGCGGGACGCGGGAACGAGACTGCGGCGTGCATGACGCTCGCGAGACTGGAATCGGAGAGCAGACAGTGAAATGCTCGCATTTTCGTCGGACGAGCTTCCGGCTTTTCCGCAATTACGTGCCAAATTTTCGTTGTCGGAATCGAAGTTCTGTGTACGAATTAAGGTTCATGCGAAAAAGTGAAACTGCTTTATTTTCAGCATGTTAAATGCACAAAATAATTATGACACGAGAAATACAAATTCTGCACGGATTCATTTATCGCCGTCAATATATCCGAATATATTTAATTTTCATTGATGTCAAAATAAAATATATTCAAATATATTCATATTCACAAATTTACGTGATTATGAAAAATGTTGTATAGAATCCGCACGAACATTTTTTCAAATACAAAATCCGTGCGATGTAGACAATTTCGTAGAAAAAAAAGGTTTACGCGAAAAAGTGAAAATTATTTATTTGTAGCATTTTGAATATACGAAAATATTGATGATAAGAGAAACGCAAGATTTGCTCGTATCCATTTATCGGCGTAAATACATCCGAATATATTTAATTTTTTTTATATAAAAATAAAATATATTCATAATTTTACGTGATTCTAAAACGCGTTGCATAGAATCCGCACGAACATTTTTTCAAGTACAAAATCTGTGCGATGTGGACAATTTTGTAGACAAAAAAGGTTTACGCGAAAAAGTGAAAATGATTTACTTGTAGCATTTTGAATATACGAAAATATTGATGACAAGAGAAACGCAAGTTTTGCTGTAATTTTTATTTAAATAAAAATTAAATATAAAAATAAATAATAGAATCCGTATAAATATTTTCTCAAATAAAAAATCCGTGGGATGTGGACAATTTTGTCACATACATTTGAATATATTTATCGCATAAATATATTTTTAATTCCCAGACGTTTTCCAGCGCAAAATTTCATTCATCTTTCCCAACGCGAAGCTTCGCCTTCGGTCACAAGAAACGAGGGAGTCAGTGAATCGAAAATCCCGCGTGAACAAATCGCCGGCGAAGCCCGGAGCATCGGCCTCCCCCCCGGGACATTGCGATCGTTTGATTTATCTTCTCACCGCGGCTATAGTTGGCAATAATCGAATTAGTCGATACGGTAATTCAGTTGCGACACGGAAACTTCGTGCGCCGATGCCGCCGCCGCCCTTGCGACAAAAACGTCTCGCGGCTGTCTTGCCGCTCGCACAGCCACGCAATCTACCGTCACGAGTTCGCCCGCTGCACTCGGCCGGGAAAAATTTCAAAAAATTCCTCCGATACAGGCAAAACGTGCAAGGAGGACTTTGTGCCTCGTTGGGCTGCTATTATATCGTGATAAATCTGTCGTGATTTGCGGCTCAAAGAATTACTTCGAGGGAGAATAAGTACAGCATAAATTATATCGGCCTGACAGGCGACCCAGATCACATTTTGATGGCAGCGACGCAGTAACAGTCCGTCAACCTATTTGCATTCGATATTTAAATTATTCCGTGAATCCATTTTCTTACACGTTGATATATATTAAAGTTTCATTCTTATAATAGACGCGGCAATTATCAACCGCACACCGATAACATTTCTTTGCAGATTTACTTTACCCGAAATTTAATTAGCCAGCTAATATATTAAATTTGATACACCAGTGTGGTAAAATTACAAATTATTGTATTAAATTTCCTAATTTTCTTAGGATTTAGTCAGAATTGCTTTACTTTTATATCTCAATTCTGTATTAAATTAAAAATACCAGTTTCCGTAGAGGAATTTCCTTAAGCGGTGAAGGAAGTTTATACGAGATATTCTTAACAGTGCATTAAAAAAAAATGCGTCACTGCAAACAGATTGAAGAGAGAAGCAAAAGGAAAGAAAACACTTTACACTTAAAACGTATACGTGATACGTCCTCAACATGTCTAATTTACATGTGTGCCCACACGAGTCACTCGTTCTCATAAATAACATCATCTCTCGGAATCCGTCTACATAGATGATCGTCGATAATAGAATATGCATGAACTTTTCGTAAAATCACAGCACCGCTTGAAAATTCATTCGAGGCTAGCGAAGACGTCGCATGGCTTCTTCGCGTATGATTTATGGCTTTGCTGGCATTCAGAGTCTTTCAGAAGTGTTGCGTTTATTGTTGCAGAGTTCCGGTACTTAAGTATCGAGTCGCTGCAACATTGTAGAATTTTTATCAAATAAATGTGTTATCAATTATGTAATTAATCTTAGATAATTGACAACGCGTTAATTTTTTTTAATTCTACCACATTTTTTAAAAACAAATTTGTTATCAATTATGTAATTATTCTTAAATAATTGATAACACATTCAGTTTTTTCTACAACATTTTTTTAAAACAAAGGTGTTATCAATTTATTTTAAAGAAGAAAACACACTTATTTAAAAAAAGTGTACAATTTTGCAGCGACTTGATACTTAAGTAATTAATCTTAGATTTAAAAAACTGTCAGAGGCAATTTATTAATTTTTTTATATCCATCATTTCATGTATTCAGCTTTGTTTTTTTTGGACTGCCTTCGGTGTCACACTTTTAAAAAATTTGCATTCGTCTTGAGGAAAAATAAATCGCAGTCTGAGTTGTCGCAGGTCAGTGTGTCTAATTTTTGCGACACAAGACGAAGACTCTTCGGTATTATGTGCTTTCAATGGGGTCTATGCCTCGTTTAGCACCAATTCGACCGAGCATACGTGTATATACGAGCCTCTCGCTTTCACGATCCTCGGTGGCGCATCGCCTGGTACAATCTGACCTGGAGACACGCACGCAGTCACGCGGGATTATATTCCAGTCAAGGAGAACCGCATTCGCGATACATTATCTTCTTCTTCTCTTCTGCACAAACTCGTACTCCTCTCGTCGTTCGTCAATTCTAAACTTCTCTTCAATCCATCTATTCCTCATCTACGAGACTTAGAAAAAAAAGTAGGCAAATAGATATGTTACCATCCTACAGCCTCTTGGCCTTTTGCAGATGCAACAAAACGAAATAAACATATCGCAGATTAAACCGTGTCATATCATATTATATCATATCGTATGATATCACAATAGATTAAAATCATGCACACCATGCAATAAATCTCCACTCACTCATGTCCCATTGCTATAATTTCAAATTCACAGAATTTACAATTTTGTAATGCGTTAATCAAAATTCGGGCATACATTTCATAAAAAAACAAAATAAATAAATGTGTTAATTAATGTTTAAAAAAATAATAATATGTACTCATAGTCTCCTCTTATTCTCATAAAATCCTCATTCGAGACTCAACGAATTAAAAAAGGACGTCAGCTGATTCCATAAAAAATTAATAAAAAAAACCTAATAGAAAAATCGATATAAATATCAAAGTTCATTAATCAAAATTCGCGCATACATTTAATTAAAAAAACAAAATAAATAAATGTATTAATTAATGTTTAAAAAAATAATAATCTGTACCTACTCATAGTCTCCTCTTATTCTCATAAAATCCTCTTTCGAGACTCAACGAATTAAAAAAGGACATCAGCTAATTCCATTAAAAAATTAATAAAAAAAACGTATCAGAAAAATCGATATGAATATCAAAATTCATTAAAAATCATTTCATAAAAAAGCAAAATAAATAAATGTACTAATTAATGTTTAAAAAAATATTAATATGTACTCATAGTCTCCTCTTATTCTCATAAAATCCTCATTCGAGACTCAACGAATTAAAAAAGGACATCAGCTGATTCCATTAAAAAAAAAAAAAAATAATAAAGTATTAGAAAAATCGATATAAATATCAGCAGCGACGCGAGAGGTCAGGGTTGCCTCTCTCTCTCTCTCTCTCCGTCTCTCTCGGGCTCCCGCGATGACCTTCGATTGACCAAGAAGAAAAGTGGTGCGGCGAAGGAAAAGAGGCGAGAGGTTGGAACATAGCGGTGCTTGGGAGCGATAGCGCAATACAACAGTCGCGCTGTACGTATAGCGGGGCACGTAGCCGATTCGAAGCGTGCCGGGCAGTCAGGCAGCGCGCGAGACGGACGTGCTACGGAGAATCCTCGGCGAGCAGCAAAAGTGGTCGTGAAGCCGAGGCGCGTTAGCGGTAGCACACACGGAGCCCCGGAGAGACCACTTTCACCCAAGAGAAGCGCGCGCGCGCGAGTCACTTCCTCGAGCCACGAGTCGCGTATATACGTTCAATTGGAATGGTCGACCGCGCGGACACGGCCTTTACTATACCGGCCCGTTTGCCCTCAGGAATTCGATTGCCATCGCGCTCGCCTACGATGTCGCGTCAACACGTAGTCCATTCATGCCTAAGTCGATTCTGTCTCTCTTCCACACTCCGTGCTCTTTTGCTCTCTTGAATTGCACCCGGTAATTTGCGTCGTCTTGTTTTCGGCGAAATTTAACTACCAGATTTTTTCACGTATTTCGGATTTTTTTTTTTTTTAGGAAAATCACTGCAGAATTATCATTTTTTTTATCTGTCATCGACGTTTCAGAATATGTTGAGTATCGTGAGATGAAAATGAAGAGAAAAATATTGAAAAATTCACGTCGATATTTATTAAGAATTCTTTCTAAAAGTTACGATGTTTTTCTTATTTTTTTATTGATAACATTTTGGCATTGGTATTCCCCAAAATTAATTGTGTCAAATAGCGTTGATTTTTACTAAGAATATGTCTATCGTGATATAATTATAACACAGAATACAAACTTCTACCGGCAACGTGCTTTCACATTGGAATTTATTTAAAAAAAAACTCTTTCTAAAAATTACGATTTTTTCTTAATATTTTATTTATGACACTTCGGCATTATTATTCCTCAGAAAATTAATTGCGACGAACAGCGTTGATTTTTCCCAAGCATTTCTCTTATCTTGACATATTGTAACTCTAACACAGAGAAAAAAAATTCAACCGGCAACGTGAGTACGTTCTTAACCTTGGGAAGCGCATGGAATACCTCGAAATCCTCCGAGGCACCGGAATCGCTGTACACGTATTCCGTGAAAGAAGAGCTCACGAGGCCTGGCAATCGAGGGTCCGACGACCACGCGGCGAAAGATTTCTCTTTGCCTCCGCGAGTCCCGACAGTCGCACACGCGGTTTGACCCACTGACACTGAATTATATACCTTGAGAGAAGAAAAATTCTCGAGTGTGGACTATCAATTTGCATAGAAATATTTACAACAAAAAAAAAGGGAAAAGAATTCCGGTGTGTAACGCGCGAGCCTCGAGTGCTCAAACACAGCGAATATACCAGTCCGTCTTATATTACACACAGGGTCACCTGTGTTTACTCGCAGCAACAACAGTGGAAAAAGAGAAATTAAAAATAACGACGAGAGGCATTTTCAACCGCTTTTTTCGATGGTCGTAATATCTACTATAATATGCAGTAATAATACATACATTGTAAAATGCACCCTCACATTATGCACGAGGCATTTTCGATAAGTCGCGAGAGAAAGGAAATATACGTATGATGACGTACATTATTTCCATCATTATGAGCCTTTATTTATTATCGTCATCACGGTCGATTTTTTTTTTACTCTTTTCCACCTGGTATTTCTCGGTCTGGAATCTTCCTTTTCGTTTTTATGACGGATGATGCTTTCATGTCACTATTTCTATTATTTTATTTATTTTTAATATATATTTTTGCATTATAATCAACATTGTAATTATCCATCGGTCGTACTGCTCGTTGCGACCGATTATTATACACAGGTTCATCTGTGTTTACTCGCAGCAACAATAGTGAAAAAAGAGAAATTAAAAATAACGACGAAAGGCGATTTCAACCTCTTTTTCCGATGGTCATAATATCTACTATAATATTCAGTAATAATACATACATTGTAAAATGCACCCTCACATTGTGCACGAGGCATTCGATAAGTCGCGAGAGAAAGGAAATATACAAGCAACCTATATAAGGACGTCCATTATTTCCATCATTATGAGCCTTTTATTTATTATCGTCGTCAGGTTTATTTTTTTTTACTTTTTCCACCGGGAATTTCTCGGTCTGGAATCTTTCTTTTCGTTTTTATAACGGATGATGCTTTCATGTCACAGTTTTTATTATTCTCTTTATTTTTATACGTTTTTTTTAAATTCATAATCAACGCTGTTATTATCCATCGGTGCTTTGAACTCGAACGGCTCGTTGCAGTTTCTCCTCGATTCCCCGTATTACTATCTTTCAATTACTTTGAAGCATGTGCGTCGATCTTCTTTTTATGTCTCAACTACATACTTGCCGGCGGCCACAGTCACGTGCGTGTGGCACCTACTCTCAGTAGTTATGAATATAAATTTCACGGCGAGGCTGACTGACAGCAGTTTGATTGATCTAATAACGATTTTTTCCGGCATATCTCATGATTTATTTATTATTTATTATTTTGCAAATGTATCTGGAAATATGACTAACATTTTATAGTCAGTATGTTTTTTGACGTTCCTGCACTGATGTTTTTCGTGGTAATAAAAAAACGTCCATCTCTTCCCCCATGAAAAAGTAATAGTTACGAAAATATATAACTGGAATATAAAACTTTTCGGACGATAGTATGATAAAAATAAATGTTGAATATATTTCAAATATTTTATCTGGTCTTAAATATATCTGATCTTAGATATATTTTTCGCTCGTGTATATTTCGCATATATTCAAAAATTCGGATATATCCTAAAATTCGTATATATCCTGAAATTCGTATATTTCATAAAATTCGTATATGTCCTAAAATTCGTATATATCATAAAATTCGGATATACCCTAAAATTCGTATATATCATAAAATTCGTATATATCCGAAATATATATATTTTTTGAAAAAATATATTTTATATATCTAGAATACATCTTTCATACTATATCTTGCATATACTTAAATTTCCATACGAGCCGTCACGACGAGAAGAAATTTTCGTGGCATATCCACGTTGAACTAGTTCTCGCGCGCGGCTGCCGGATATTTACAAATTGTTTTCGCTGATAAATCTCTCGCCGGCACCCACATTAGGCGCGTGCAAGATCCCGCGTGTTCGCCGGGCCCGACGCGTCTGGTTAATTAAAATTGTAGATTGCGTTGCGAAAATGTAAATCGAGAGCGAGGCAAGGCCGACGGGTCCCGACGAAATTTACGGTTTACCCGCGTGTTTTTACGGTTTAGAGAGAGATTCGGCACGAAGAAACCTCGAAGCTGCGTACCGCGGCGCCGCCCGGGGGACTCGACGGCGTAAGAAAGGAAAGAGAGAGCGAACTTGCCGGGCCTTCAGGGAAACCCGAGTCCGTGGACTTGCGGTCTCTCCACGCGGCTCGCCCGGCTTCGCCACGCTTCTGCCACCGAGTCGCGCGCGCGGCACGCAGGTTTCGATTCGCCTCGGGCCTCGCGCGCGCGAGGCCCTCGGAGCGACGGAGACACCGCGAGTCCGGCACCTTTGCCTCTAGCCGGGCCTCAACCACCTACGTATTATCGTCGAAAGTCACGGGGCTCACACTAGTCGCAGTGGCTCTCAAGTCAACTCACGCGAAAAGCTTACGAAAAATAACAAAAAATTTATCACATTTTTTGTGATTAATCATATCAATTTATATAATTTAAAAAATGTATGAAAAATAAAAAATTTATCACATTTTTTGTGATTAATCATATCAATTTATATAATTTAAAAAATGTATGAAAAATAACAAATTAATCACATTTTTTGTGATTAATTATAAATTTATGTAATTTAAAAAATGTATGAAAAATAACAAATTAATCACATTTTTTGTGATTAATTATAAATTTATGTAATTTTAAAAATGTATGAAAAAAAATTAATCACATTTTTTGTGATTAATTATAAATTTATATAATTTAAAAAATGTATGAATAATAAAAAATAATTAAATTTTTATTGATCGTTTTATGATTAAAGATATATTTTAAAAAAATTAATTGATTTTTCTATTGATCTTGCGATTAAAAATATATGCATAAAAAACAAAAAAAAATAATATCGAATTAATTTTTTTTTTTGATACCTTGAGTTACGTTACTAAAAAGGACACTCGACGTGTCTTTAGCCTCTGCATAAAAATAAAAATGTTTGCTGTATTCCGAGTGCCATTAATTTAATATAATAGTAAGAAATTATTAACACTGCGTAGACGTAATTTCTTGAAAACCTGATTTACTCCACAACGCGTGTAAGACACGCGCAATGAATTAAAATAAAATAAAGGTGATAATTTGACGACTTATGTCTTGAAAACAGTGCTTATCGCACCGTCGTCGTTAATCTCGCGGCGACTGTCATTATTCACTGCGACGTGTTGCTTAACGGAGAATTCAAAGGAAAAAAAAACGGATGCTGCATATTGTCAATGAACTCTTAGTCGTCCTTGACCCCTTATGCAGGGGGCACGGGGAATGTCTTGAGGAGTGGATAATTGTCGCTGAACCAAGTTTGAAAACTGCGAGAAAAAATTACTCAACCACTTGAGAAGTGCCTGGAAAAAAAAAAAAAAAAAAAAAAATTAAAAACTCGTCTTCGTAATTCGTCGTGTAACTCGATGTCATCTTCTCGGGAGAATGACTCGTCGCAAAAGTGCGCCAAACTTCGAGACTCGAAGAAGCCGCGACGGTGCGCGTGGTTCAAGGTCAACACTGTCCTCAATTTTTTTTTCTCTCTTTGTCACTCGTTTGTCTTTTCTCCAAACGAAATTGGACATGCTCTTCGCCCCCTCCTCCCCACGATGACCCACTGGCCGAAATACTTTTGCGCCTCGTGGGTCCTTTATCACGCGGATGTGGAACTTTGAGGCTGGAGCGTAGCAATAATACATCTCACTCTACATATATATAGCTATACACGATACGTTCTACGTTAATTTAGTCACTATTTACTTACCAAACGTTTCTCATAATTAGCCTGATTTTACTACTAATTTAAAACATTTTTTGTGAATTCGTGAGAGAATTATTTTTTGTATTTTTTTTCTTATTTTTATAAGAAAAAAATTAATCGACTAATAATTGCAATTAACAGTTCACAAAGTAGTATATTATGCCACAAGTGCATAACATTTTCTTCACGTGTGGCATACAATATTTTTTGACGTAGTATGCGAAAAATCCACTGTGCGTAAAAATTCCATTTTACTCACTGTGCGTAAAAATTCATTTTACTCACTGTGCGTAAAAATTCATTTTACGCACCGAAGGCTGTACGTAAAATCGAATTTTGCGCATGCTACGTCAAAACACGTACATTTTTACCTTCCATTTTTCACATCCGATTAACCCGTTCCAAGGCACAACCAGTTAAACCTAAATACAAATCCTAAATAATAGTGATACAAAAATCTGGAAATAACGTACGAAAGTTACTATGAGTAAAATGTGGTTTGTTATGCGAAATATTTGAGGGGGTCGGGCAAAAACGCCGCCGAATCGTCGGTGAATGTCTTTGCAGAAAGGCATATAGGCTCGGCCGCGACGATCCCGTTTCATTTTATTTTATGTTTCATTTCGTCTCTCGGCCGTTCGCCGCACGAGTCCCGCCTCGCCGGTTTATCTCCCCTTTCGCCCTTACTCTCTCCCGCGTGGCCACTCGCGAGCTTCTTCCTTTCACGCTTTTTCCTCTCGCTCATCGGCGCTCGCGCGCCGCTCTCGGGTGAAAGTATAAAGCCCCCCCCCCCCCCCCCCCCGATGACCAGGACCGTCGATGCCGCGTGCCGACCGATTTCGTGGCTGATATATACAGGAACACGGAAATGACCAGGAGCGGACCTCGAAAATTCGACACGACGAAAAGTCACGATAAAAAAAATCGTCTTATCGACGTCTCCTACCGGTCTTGCAGCAACAACTTTCATACTTTCTGCCTCGTATGCTGATTTCGCGGACTCGACGTTTTTTCTTGTCAATTCGTATTTTCGTTCGGTACTTTTGAGCGTCGGCTGCGAGTTACATGTGGACGTAAAACGTGAGAGTGAATTCTCTCTCTCGCTCACTCTCTCGGTCTTTCCGGTGAAAACCGGTAAAACGATCGTCGATGATCCACGACGAAACAGGAATATTTTACGGCTAGAATTTTTGCTTTTTTTTCGACATTTTTTTAAAACAATGAAGCCATAAATAAATTAAATTATTGTTCTTTTTGTGTTTCAGAACGGGCCTGTGCTTGCTGTCCACGGTTCTTGTCGCGACTGCACTTTCCCCGACGAGTCAACACTTCGACTTGTCAGGTGAGGCCTTCTTTATCATAGTTTGGAAAAAGTGCAGACGGTCGTATCGCGTGCGCTAATAAAATCGTCGTATTTTTTGGCACGTTGCATAAACAGTAATTTGCATTTTACGAATTTCGAGATTTTGTAAATTGCAGACAAAAATACATGGAGATTTAGCACAGATTAAATTATGACGGAATCACAAAAATTAAACGTAAAAAAATATTTTTGGATTTTTCGTAACAAATATGAAGACTAAAAAAAAACTGTTAATTCGTTGTCCACGGCCAAAATACGTCGTGACCGGAACGAAATTCGTGCTTTAAATCTTTTTATATCACGTCAAACCTGACATAAGCCTGAAACCCGAGTCTCTAAAATAAAAAGTGTGTTGAAAGCCCTGTTTTCGGGGACACTATTTACGACTCGAGAATTACGGTCCAGGTCATAAATCGATAACTCGAAAAAATAATGTTAAGAGGTCGATTTCCGTCGTTACGATGAGAGGTTGCCACACAAAAAATAATAAAGTCGTCAAGTACCTAACAACTTTTGTTTCAAGATCTTAACAGACGACACTAATATTTATTCGTGCTCATCGAAAAAAAAATCTCTTGTGCCATCGTTAAATTTACGATCCCTACACACAATAAATCCAATAAATACCTCAACATTACAAAATAATACTTTACTTTTATACGAGCACTGTTAGAAATATGCGGTGTCAATCGCAGCCGGTGCGGATTTTTTCCTAGTGTTGGCTAATCATAGTGTTAATAGTAACACTTTCTACGTTGAAAAATTAACACCAGTCCTTTCATTAAATCCATTCCTGTGTTGAGTGACGACACATCGTAAGACTTTTCGCTCAACACAACTCGTTATCGTTTCGCATTTTTTAACACCACATTTTTAACAGTCGAAGAAATTGTTCGTCTCTAACCCCCCTGAAAACTGGCAAAAGCAGAACAGTAAATCAGTAGTGCAAGCAGGGTTCGATCAGACGCCAAACGCAGCGCCGTTAAATCATTCGCACGACCGCCTCGTCCAAACAACTTCCTCCTCACCCACCTCACGCTTCTCCTATCGCGAAATCCATTAAAGCTGCGCTTTCGTAACCCCCCCGCATGCCCATTACGTTGCTCTCGGCGATTGAATAAATGGGCCGCGTACGTGCGAAACGTAACAGGAACTCGCCGCGTATACATGCGTTACGCCGTGGTTACGCGCGCTCGCCCCCCGGTGTTGCGCATACCATTTTCTATTTCATTTTTCAATCGCGCTCTATAAACAGGATGGCGGCAATATTCGCGTGCGCAACAATATCGCATTACGCTTACTGTACATAAGGAGAGCCGCGCGAAAAAGGCGGATTGATTTGTTTTTTTTTTTCGCTTTTCCGTTCCACTCGCTCGTACTTTATTTGCTCCTCGTTTATATTCGCCCAAATAGTTGATGAAAATAAACTCGCACTTTTTCGCAATTTCTTCACTTCGCTAAAATTGAGGTTACTTTTTTCGGATCGATCGAATCGGGATTTTCTTCCTTCGTTTGAGAGAAAACTCAATAACGAAGAGAATACCGCAAGGCAAAACGCGATATTTTGATTTCGGAATTTTTTGCAGAATTTTAAAGCCGAACCCTCAAATATCGCAAAATTGTCCGCACATGGTTTGCCTGCGAATTTTTTTTTTTGGTTTTGTAAAGTTTGAAAAGTTTATCCGACGGCAAATTTTCCGCTCCACTCGCTCGTACTTTATTTGCTCCTCGTTTATATTCGCCCAAATAGTTGATGAAAATATCTTGCCTTCCGGATCGTCGCAATGCGGGCTTAAGCCGCGTTTTAATGACCCCTCATTATTCACGGCTCGTTACGTGTTCGTCCGACTCCGAACCCGCAGTATTTTTTTTTTTTTTTTAATAATGATAACGATAATGTCCCCGATGGCATCGGTGTAAACGCGCGTAACTCCTTCTTCGTTTCGTTTATCGCTTCATTAACGACGGTACATAGGATATGTGGAGTTGTTGCTTCAGCTTCAATGGGTTTATTATCGTACTGTGGAAGCCCACGGTTAGCTAGGATTTCCGGGATTGATGGACACACTGATTATTCACGATCGTATTTAGTGACATGAAATAAATATGTTGTTATTGATGGTAACGATATATACATACCGCGTAGACGTCGCACTTATCATCGCTGTATGACAGAGTCGTAAATCCTCATTAGTTTGAGAAATAAATGTTACAATCTGGTTTGTTTTGTAGGTGTGATTTATTATTAAATAAACTGCGGCGATTATAAAATGATGTGTGAACTTTTGAATAAAACATTGAGAGCAATTGTGACATAATTTGTTCAGAAAAATTACCATGATATTTTATTGAGATTAAATATTCTTTTGCAACCATTAAAAAATGTGCACATTATTGTTCATTATTGCAATCACTCCATGTCACTATTATTAGTTAATAATTACAAAACCAATTATACCATCAACTTTATTTCTAGACGATTTACGGATTTGCAACTCTGATGTAGAATCTTAATTTCAAGCAAAGATGAACGAAGTTTTGAAATAAATGACTGCAGCTTCTGAAGAAAATTACTACAGCAATAAAATAAAATTATTACAATTCCACAAACGATAACAACATCTAAAAAAAAAGTTGCCAATAATTCAAGGACGATAGATGACGCACGGCTAATCCGCTCTGCACATACTTCAGGCCTGCTTAATCAGGATTCTACTGAATCTGGTGTCTTCAATAATTCTCTGAAATCACATAATCTCTAAATCTATCGACTAAATCGTATTTTCGTTGTTTTTTTTCAGAATACGTTTACGGCGTCGACCATGATCTTCAGGCGAGAACACGTGCGGCCGTCGAGTCCGAGAGATACGCGATTCAATCAAAGTCCTGGTAAGTCAGTTGGAAGCAGCTAAATAAAACGTCCGTGAACTCCGGCTTTTTATAGCCGGCAACCCATCGTCATAATCGATCTCCATTATCCGTTCTTTCGCGCCAAAGTACCGGGTTCGACGCCCGAAGGTCGTTCACTCAGTCACAATCGACAGACCGGCGCAGCCGATAATCAGTTATTGGCATATTTCACTCCTGTTCACTTCTAATCAGCGATTCCTACATGTTGAATCACACCCGGACGCGTCCGGTGGAATTGAAGCTGACTGCGACTGAGTAACGCGAAAATATTATCATGCGGTCTCTTTTTTTTCCTTATCAACACAGCTTTCCTCGTATTAAGCGTATTTAGTCATTCATTTAATTACCGTCAATTTGGTTGTACAGAAAATTACGTTAATTACAATCAAATGAAATTTCTTGCGGTTTCGTGAGTCAGCAAATAGCTAGAAAAATAAAATAAAATAAAAATTGCACTATAATACATAATTGCACGCGAATTTTTTTTTTTTTTCACTATAAAAAATTATTTTCTCATAAAATCGAAAGTAACTTCCTTTTACCCGCGTTTTCTACCTCGTCGAGTGAATGTCCAGAAATAGATATATACACGATATATATATATATATATATATAAACACACACATACATATATATATATATATATATATCGTCGTTGAAGAAAGTGAACCATTATTAGCGAGCACCGGAGTGTTGGACCGGTCAAGCGAGTGCCCGAGCGTCTATACAGTAGCGGCACCTTCGCTTGACCGTGTTCAACTTGAGGCGGAGAATTTTCCCTTTCAAGGGTGACCGCCGCGGTCGAGGCGTTGTGCCGCCGCACCAGGAAGGAGGAAGCGGGCTCGACGGTTGACAATCACGAGCTTTCGTGGTGAGCGTTGAGCGCACGAACGCACCTGTTGAGCGAGCCACTTCACGCGATGAATTCTCGTTGAAGTCGCGTATACGAAAAAAAAAAATAATCAGGGAGTGATAAGAAATCGATTGTTGTATTACCGAATTTTTTGTTGAGCCGCTTCACGCGATGAACTCTCGTTGAAGTCGCGTATACGGAAAAAAATAATCAGGGAGTGACAAGAAATCGATTGTTGTATTAACGAATTTTTTGTTGAGCCGCTTCACGCGATGAATTCTCGTTGAAGTTGCGTGTACGGAGAAAAATAGTCAGGGAGTGATAAGAAATCGATTGTTTTATTAATGAATTTTTTATTGTCGCAACAAACATCTCAGCTATCACGGAAAAAAATGTTTAGCACTCCGTTGATATTTTTCTCTGTACTTCGATTCCTTGCGAGATCGGCTCGTGATAGTCAGAGTTGTGAATGCTCACTTACACTGGTAAAAATGTTTGCGAATTTACATTACTGGAAATGTGATTCAGCAGCTGATGGATTAAATTTAATACACGTGTGTAGTAAAATTCCACATTTTTTTATTCAATTTCTTAACTTTCGTATTAAATTCCAAATTGTTGCACTCAATTTCTTAACTTTCGTATTAAATTTCCTAATTTTTATAGGATTCAGAAAAACATACCGTTATTTTACATATCATTTGCATGTCAAATTTAATACACCAGTTTATGTAAACGGGCTTCCTGTACTCGTGGAGTAAAGAAAGCCCGTTTACATAAATTGGAAATATTTTGGAAGGAATTTATAACGGAAGCTCACGCGAAATATTTTTAACAGTGTAGTTTAAGAAATAAATGTTACGGTACGGTTTGTTTTGTAGGTTTGATTTGATAATAATAATCTGCGGCGATTGTAAAATGACGCGTGAACTTTGGCAAAGCTGCTTAGATACCTGATCCTCAATAAAAAAAAAATTGTGAGCATAAATGTGCAATAAATGGGATGATCCTCCAATACATTCGTAATTCGTCAACTGTACTTCTCCATTTTTATTTTTGAAAAATTTCCATGAAATTTTATTGAGAATAAATACTCTTTGCAACCATTAAAAAATATACACATTGCATTATAATTACTCCATGTTATTATTACGAATTAATAATTGCATGTATTAATTATTCATTCATAATAAAATTAATAATAATACATTAATAATTAATGTTAATTATTAAGTCATAATAAAATTAATAATTAATACTATTAAAAGAACGATCAATTTTATTTATACGAAAAGATTTCGGTATTTACAACTCTGGTGATAATCGTCGCGACAAATCGAGGTTTCCGTTCGAACGAGAAACACCATTCGGTTCTACAAACAATCGGCCGTAACTCGCGCGGCCGTCGATGACATTCGCCGGCTCCCCACCGCCGCGTGAAACTCGACCGAGAATACCGGCTAGACGAGCGCGAACTCGCGGAATCTTTCCGCACTCCGAGCGACGAGACCGTGAAAGTAAAAGTCATCACGGGTTCTCCGGGGAATGCGATAAAAATACAGTAAACGCGGCGACCAGAATGTCAGCCTTATTTTTATCGGTCGTTTCGCGTTGCAGGATATTTTTGCGCTCCGAGAATTCGGAAGACGCGCAACGTGTTGCAGGATATCGTTACGCATATATTACCGCATAACGTGACTAAAGACTAATTAAAGATAATGAATATTGATAAGAGCAATAATTCGAAAAAGTTATCCAGAAATTGGAGAAAAAAATATTGCCCAATTTTTAGCAGAACTTGTATTTCGTCACACGATTTATTAACAAACTTTTTAAAACCAAAAACACCTTTTTTAATTAAAAAAAAAATCGTTAATTGCTTTCGAATTTTATTGCCATGCAATTTATTATATTTGTCGTCGAAATATTGTGTAATTTTTCAACCTATGCGATAATTCTTACGCGGCTGCGGTTTGAAAACAGTTGGGTCATTTGGTACCGCGGACGATCGTGCAGGCTTAATCAAAGCTACAATATAAGATGACGTTGAAGTTTGCATCGTTGCAATGCAACGAAATTAAAAGCAACAAAATATTAGTGAACCCAAATGATTATACCAGCTATAAAAAGTTATTATACCGACTAAGAGGATATGAAAAAAATATTATTTCACCCCCTCATTCAAATCATTCACCCCTGATGATTTATTTGAATTTTTATGGAATTAATGTCTTATTATTTGATTTCGTTGCATTGCAACGATGCAAACTTCAACGTCATAATATAAGAGTGAGTGGAATTATGTTGAAGTTTGCATCGTTGGAATGCAACGAAATTTAGAAAAAAAAAATTAATTCGATTTAACCCAAATGATGAAATTATTACTTAAATCATCATTTAATAATTAAATAATTAATTAGTAATTAGATTATTATTCAATCAATTGGGTCAAACAGAATTATTATTTTTTTCTGAATTTCGTTGCATTCCGACGATGCAAACTTCGACATCATCGAGTGGACGGCAGAGAGAAGACATTTGGAACACCAACCGCAGGCCGGAAACGCGACAGAGAAAACAAGGAAATTCGACAACGGCAACAGCAACATTTTGAGCTCAGCGAGGGTCATGAAAAATTACGCGTATCCCGGTTCGGTTGCTCGGGGCGAGTATATCGATCAGTGGAGCGCCGGAGAAATGCGACGAAATTGCCTTTGCTACTGTTGCGCAGCGTGCAACGATGCTTTGCACACGTGTAATCGACTCGTGCCCATTGATATGTGTAGTAATTTTGAGAAAGTTGCCCGCCCGATCGACGAGGCCAAAGCGCCGCAATTTCACTCGAAACGCGCCCTCCCTTGTGCGTCGCGCCGAGGTCGTCTCGTTACGACAGATCGGGGATCGGTGCCTTTTGGGCTCGGCAAATGCATCACCGCCTTTTCACCACCACGATAATTACACGAGCCTCCGTTCGTCGTGCTGATGATTAATTCTTCTCCTCTCCTTGCAGGCTGCAGAACAGACTTGGCTCCGATAGTGTGCAGTGCAGACCCATTCCTGAGAGGCCATGCCCGCCGAGCAAATACAGGACGCCCTCTGGCGCATGTAACAACGTGAGACACGCTGCCTGGGGTGCCAGGGGTTCACCCTTCCTCAGATTCGTCGCTCCCGCTTACGCAGATGGTAATTATTATCATTATCATCACTATTATTATTATTATTATTGTTGTTGTTGTTTTTTTATTTTTTTACTAGACAAACAAAAATATAAAAAGATCGAAAATAATCAAGTTTTTTTCGTTTTTCATGAAAACTGTCGTGTTTAGAAAAAAAAAACGAATGGCAAATTCGTTGTGTACAAAAATATATCGAAACAAAGTGAAAAAAATGAAAAAAATTAAAAGTGTGCTCGCACGTTTTTTCGAAATTTCGTCACTTCGTTAAAATTGAGGTTACTTTTTTCGGATCGATCCAATGGGGTATTCTTCGTTCGTTGGAGAGGAAACTCAATAACGAAGAGAATGCCGCAAGGCAAAACGCGATATATTGATTTCGGAAATTTTTGCAGAATTTTAAAGCCGAACCCTTAAAAATCGCAAAATTGTCCACTCATGGTTTTTCTGCGATTTTTTTTTTTTTTTTTTTTGTAAAGTTTGAAAAGCCTGTCCGACAGCAAATTTGCCCCTGATTTTGAAAACCACCGTAGCAATGAGTTGCCGGCAACCCGACAGCCAATCAGAGATCAGACAACCCGACAACGATCCTTAACCCAAAAAAAAAAACAAATATTTTACCCATACTTCTTTTTTTTTTTCAAGAGGAATTATCATAATATTTTTTTCCATAAATTTCACATGCACGGATTTAGCATCAGCGAATCGCAAAAAAAAAGTAGTTGAGTAAGTTTCGTGAAAATATCAGCCAATCGGGCGAGCGAAACGGATAATAAATTCGCTGCATCGATTACCAATTAGCGGTAAACGTTATTGCGTATCGATGACGAAGCGACAATAAAAAAAAATTCGGGCTATTAATCATTGCGTGGATATAACGAATAGGAAAAATTGGGTATGACGAAAAGTTACGAGGACGAGTCCTCTCGAGTTCACTTTCTCTGCGGGCTCTACGTACGATTAAGAATTTTCTCCGCGAGTCGCGGCGACCGAAGCTCCGCGCGTATACCGGCGGCAGTTTGACTGCCAGCAGCGGAGGCCGCGGCGCGCGATTAGAAAATAGGGATTAGCATGCAGAAGGAGACTCGGCGCGCGGAGCGCCACGTTGAAATAGAGAGTAGACGCCGAGTGGCCGGCGAGGCGAACGGTTGCGCCACAATTCGACCGCCCGCGAACTCTGCGGTAAATAATAAAATGCCGTTCGAACGGCAGTGACCGACCACCCAGATATATACCGAGACATTCGGAGAAATCACGTTTATTCCGCCGAGTGTTTCGCGACAACTATTAATCGATCGTCCGTGCGACCGTTTTTTTTATCTTAAAAATTAATGATGTTGAAGTTCGCATCGTTGAAATGCAAGGAAATTCAGAAAAAACAAATTCTAATTAACTCAAATTATGAAATTAAAAATGATAAAAAATCATCATAGAAACTAATCGCTGTGATTACTTTTTATACCTAATTTCATCTTTTGGGTTAAATACAATTAATTATTTTGCTGAATTTCGTTGCATTCCAACGATGCAAACTTCAGCATCATAAGAATTAATAGTTACGACTGATTAAAGTCATGATAATAATGGGATAACTGGAAACATTGGTGTAAATGGAAAAATAGTCGCGCATGCTAAGAAATAATAGTTGGTATAATTGAAGAAATCGGGGGTCATCTGCAAGTAAAAATGCAAAATAATAAAATAATTTCAATGACACAGAGCATATAATGTCAATAAAATTGTCGGTCCTGTCGACTATTATGTGACGATCGTTAATTAGCTGTTCGTGATACCATTTTTACTGGCGCGTTAAATGGTTCGATGTTACGTCTAATTATTCAGTCGACGACTGTGGAAACTTTCTGTTGTAAATATAGTAGTAGGATGAATATTATTCTTCGATTTTTATTTTTGCCGGACGTCGTCTATCGACAGCAGGACTCGTGATTTACCCGCAGCAATGAAAGAGAAACGCGCCGAGAGATGTGCGAGGGGCTCGGATTGAAATAACAAATGAATAAAAACCGCGTACGAAACGGTTCAAGGATTTTTTTTTAAAGGTAGTCCTTGCAAGTAGTGGCTGACTTCACATAAGTTTCAGAGATCCCATATGGAAATAAAGTATATGCAAGATATATAAAAGATGTATTCTAGATATACAAGATATATTTTTGCCGAAAAATTCTATATGTCGGATATATTTTAGGATATATACGAAATATACGCGAGGGAAAAATATATCTAAGATATATCCAAAATATATTGAAAATGTATTTTTATTATATTATCGTCCGAAAAGTTCTATATGTCAGATATATTTTCGTGTATATTTCTTTTCCGTGGGGGATATGAGCGGGAATTACAAACACTTGTCGATGGTATAAAAACTAACAACATAAAAATTCCAAAATATTATCAACAAATAGATGAAAAAAATTGTTCAAAGAATCTCCCGAAAACCGAACTCTTTTTTCATGATTTGTTTATTTTTCTGAATAAGTATGAATTTTTTCAGAATTTTCAATCCACGTTGAATTTTTTCTTTTTTATGTGGAAAAAATGTGTGGAGAATCACAAAACTGAAAGTGAATTAAAAAATCTGAAAAAATTCATATGTGTTCGGAAAAAGGAATAAATCATTTTCATGAAAAAAAAGTTCGTTTTTCGGGAGATTTGGTGAACAATTTTTCTTCATCAATCTGTTAATAACATTTAGAAATTTTCATGATGCAAAATCAATCTTTTCAACACCTTGAATATGCTTCCTTTTCTCAAATTTTTATGTCATCGAGAAGTGTTTGCAATTCCCTCTCATTTCTCTGAAACTTGAGTGCGAAGTCAGCCACCACTGGCAAGGACTGCCTTAAGTGCTTCACAATCGCTTGTGACGCTCTGCTGTATCGAATTTCCAGGACAGGCTAAGGGTAACTTGCTAGTCGGTGGTAACCGTATAGTGTGTCAGTCGGTGTATACAGATATAAAGAATACATATACGATACCAACGAAAAATATGAAAGTGAGAAGATCAAGTAGCGAAGAAAGTAAGGCCGCTCTCCGCAGGGGTTCTCAATTCCCGGTCGTTCCCGTAATCGGCTAACCCCGAATTTACACGGCACAATTTTGCCGTAGAAAGGCGCGGCGAGACCGACGCAGCGATTTATATCGAAATTCCCCAATTATTTTCCCGTGTCGCAGGATAGTAAAAGGCAACGAACGTAGGGCCCACGAAACGCTATAATATTCGTTGACACCGAAATTATCATCTCTCCTCGTTACTCGGCAGTTCGATGAAATGGGCACTAAAAATAAATGTGTGTTAAAACTTTCGAGAGCCGATCTGTGTCGATGAACCGGCGGTTCGAATGCCGATCGTGCACTTGACGAAACAGAAGTAAATTGTTATTTATGGGAGTGTCGGGTAGTCCATTTTATGACCATTTTACGTCTATCATCCAAACCGTTATATTGGGGCACTAAAAAGACGTCCGTTGGGACACTAAAAAGTGTCGGTGGTAAAAAAAAAAACGACAGGACTATCGAAAACAAGTTTTCCCAATTCAACTTCAATTCGGACCCTAATAATTCCACGTAAAATAGAAACAATAAAATCATCAAACATACTTCTTGCATTTTTGAGGTTTTCTATGCGTCATGAAACTGCAGGAATAAGAAAAAGTTGACGATAATAAATTTTCAGAAATCTCCAAGCGCAATTTTCGAGTCACTGACATTTCCTCATTACAATTCATCCCAACATTCACCAAGAATATTTCCGAATGACCCGAAAGACCTGCCAGTATCTCGCAAATTTGCACACGACTCATGTATTCACATCAACAAAAAGTATCGACCAAAAAAAAAAAATCGCGCATGCAAAAATCTCCCGAGAAACGCAAACCAAAATCGCGTTGTACGATCAAGTCACCGCAGTAGTCCTACCAACATGAAAAAGAAATATATACGAAAATGTATCTGGAATATAAAGCTTTCCAGACGATAATAAGATAAAAATAAATTTTAAATATATCTTAGATTAATTTTTACTCGCATAGATTTCGTATAAATCCTAAAATAGATCCACGGAGACAAATTTCCGTGTTGTGACAGCAAAGAAAAATGACAACAAAAATCATTTTGTTATGCTCACAAAAATATTGATCAGCCCAGCAAAAAGAAGTTTCAACCGTACAAAAGATTTGTCAGCCTAGCAAAACTGATTTCACAGCCTAACAAAACAATTTTTGTTGTCACTTTTTTTTTTGCTGTCACAGCACAGAAATTTCTCTCCACAGATCCGAAATATACAATTTTTCAGAAAACCCACATCTTTTATCTATGGAATACAATTTTTTTGTTGTATATCTCTCTCTCTATTTTCTAATTCTAATTTCTAATTTCTCTCTCTCTTGTCCGACAGGTATTTCCAGTCCTCGTCAGTCGGTGAGCAGCCACTCGTTGCCCGCACCAACGTCGGCGATCGACGCGATTTCGTCCGAAAAATCGTCGTCCGATCTTCACGAGGGCCTCACGAGTTTCACGGGTCTCTGGTCGGAGCTTCTGCTGCGCGACATCGCCTCGCCGGTTCGCCCGTCGATGCCGATCAACCGTTGCTGCGACGGTGGCTTCAAGCACCAGGAATGCTACCCAAGCACCGACGATCGCGGCCAGTGTCATCCGTACTACCGCACGGTACCGACGCTCAGCGCCCACAGCTGCAAATTCGAGAGCCGCGAGCAGATGAACGGCGCCTCGGGTTACCTCGACGGCTCCGACATCTACGGCAACACCGACGAGAAGCTTCACCGTCTGCGTACCTACAGCGAGGGCCGAGTCGACGCGGCCGCCTGCGAGATCTGCAACCGCACGAGTTCCCCGCTCAGCCAGGTTTACCAGGCGATTCTGCGCGAGCACAACCGGATCGCGACGACCCTCGCCGAGTTCAACGGCCACTGGGACGACTCGAGGATCTTCCTCGAGGCGCGTCGCGCGGTCGTCGCCCAGTTGCAGCACGTGACGATCAACGAGTTCGTCCCGAGTGTCCTCGGCGAGGCGGCGATCGGCGACACCGAGGTGCGACCGGTAAATCGCGGTTTCTACACCGGTTACTCCTCCGAAAATCGCGCCGGCGCCTACGACGCGGTCGCCCTGGCGGCTCTTCAGGCTCTGAGGTCCCTGCGTCGCGAGAGCCTCGATGGCTTCACCGAGCTCGAGGATCACCTGACGAAACCGGCGCAGAACGTCAACCTCGATCTCGGCGACTCGCCGAGCGCCGATTGGACGACCAGCGCGCTTCTCGTTCACCAGGCTCGCGATCACGGAGTCGCGGGTTACGCGGAGTTCGTCGCTTACTGCAACGACGGTCGCGCCGTGAAGAACTTTACCGATCTCGAGGGTCTCATGACGCCAAAAGACGCGCGGATGCTGGAGTCGATTTACGGTCGTGTGGAGGACGTGGATCTCCTGATCGGCGGTGCCCTCGAGGTTCCCAAAGGCGGCGCCGCGGTTGGTCCCACCTTCGCCTGCCTGCTGAAGAAACAATTCATCCGCCTTCGAAACTCCGATCGTTTCTGGTACGAAAACGATTTACCACCGTCAAGCCTCACCGCCGATCAGATCTCAGCCGTTCGACGAGTCTCCCTCGGCGGTTTGATCTGCGCCCACACGAGCATCCCCCGGATTCAGCCCAAGGCCTTCATCCAGCGTGATCCCTACCTAAACGCGAAAATCACCTGCGACCGATCGAACCTCCTGGATCTCTCAGCCTGGCGCGAGGAGCAGCTGCCGGTTCCCCTGGCGACCCTGGACAACGAGATGCCACCGACATCCCCACCAGCCGACGTCACCTCGGACATCAGCCCCGAGGTGATCGCCGCGGCTGTGAAGAAAGCCGAGCGCGACCTGGTGGAGCGCAAGCAGCTCGAGTACAACGCGTGGCTCGATCAGCGCATAGCCGACCCGAAATCCCCGGCCGGGACCGCCGCGAGCTTCTCCAAGGCCAACAAGGACGCCCTGCTTCTCGCCAATTCTTCCATCCTCTACGAGCTCGCGACCAACGAGATCGTCAACGGCGTCCACGGCCTCCGTCGTCGTCGTCGTCGTCAGGTCTTCGACTCCGGCGACAACATCCTCGGTTTCCCCGCGAGCGATTTCTCCGACATCCTCCAGAACGTCGACATCACGGGTTTCCTGCCGCACGGCAAGGCGACCAACCACGAGGAGATCGACTGCCCGCCCGAGGATGGACCCTGCGACGCCACCACCCCCTATCGCACTCACACCGGTCACTGCAACAACCTCCGGAATCCCAGCCTCGGGAAATCCTTGACGACATTCGCTCGCCTCCTGCCGCCTGTGTACGAGGACGGCGTGTCGAAGCCCCGCATGACCTCCGTCACGGGTACCCCGCTACCGAATCCCCGGGTCGTATCCACCGTCATTCATCCCGACATCTCGAACCTCCACAATCGTTACACCCTGATGGTTATGCAGTTCGCGCAATTTTTGGATCACGACTTGACCATGACGCCCATTCACAAAGGCTTCGCCGAGTCGATACCCAGCTGCAGATCCTGCGACTCCGCGAGGACGGTGCATCCGGAGTGCAATCCCTTCCCGGTGCCGCCGGGCGATCATTTTTATCCGACGATCAACGAGACGAGCGGCGCGAGGCTCTGCTTCCCGTCGATGAGGTCGCTGCCCGGGCAGCAGCATCTTGGGCCACGCGAGCAGGTGAATCAGAACACGGGTTTCCTGGACGCCTCGGTTATCTATGGGGAGAACAGCTGCATCGCGAATATTCTTCGTGGATTCACCGGGAGGATGAACATCACGACGCATCCCAACAGGGGGAAGGATCTGCTGCCGCAGTCGGCGACCCATCCGGAGTGCAAAGCGGCTTCGGGCTTCTGCTTCATTGGGGGTGATGGAAGAGCCTCGGAGCAACCGGGACTGACGGTGATGCACACGCTTTGGGTTCGCGAGCACAACAGGATTATGGAGGGTCTGCGCCAGGTGAATCCGCAGTGGGACGCTGAGAAGCTCTACCAGCAGACGCGGAGGATCGTCGCCGCGATGCTCCAGCATATCACGTACAACGAGTTTCTTCCCCGGATCCTTGGATGGAACGCGGTCAGTCTCTATGGGCTGAAGCTGCTGCCGCAGGGTTACTACAAGGAATACTCGCCGACCTGCAATCCGAGTGTTCTCAACGAGTTCGCCACGGCGGCATACAGGATCGGGCATTCTTTGCTGAGGCCACATTTGCCCAGGATGGATCCCAACTATCAGCCGGTCGATCCGCCGATTTTGCTGCGCGACGGGTTCTTCAATCCTGATATGCTTTACAGACAGTCGATGATCGACGAGATGATTCGGGGTTTGGTGGCGACGCCTATGGAGACGATGGACCAGTTTATCACCGGCGAGGTGACGAATCATCTCTTCGAGGTTCACAAGATTCCGCACTCGGGGATCGATCTCATCGCCCTGAACGTTCATCGTGCCAGGGATCACGGAATTCCGTCTTACAATAATTACCGGGCGCTCTGTAATCTGAAACGAGCGACGACTTTTGAGGATCTGTCGAGGGAAATGGCGCCGGAGGTGATCGCCAGGATGAAGAGGATTTATGCGTCCGTGGACGATATCGATCTGTTTCCTGGTGGGATGAGCGAGAGGCCGCTGCAGGGTGGTTTGGTCGGACCCACTTTTGCCTGTATCATCGCTATACAGTTCAGGCAGTCCAGGAAGTGCGATCGTTTTTGGTACGAGACGGACGATCCGAATATACGTTTCAGCGAGCATCAGCTGGCGGAGATCAGGAAGAACACGCTGGCCAAGGTGATATGCGAGAATATGGATTCTCACGTGGAGATGCAGAGAGCCGCGTTCGATCTTCCCAGCAACTTCCTGAATCCTCGGGTGCCGTGCTCGTCGATGCCGCATATGGACTTCTCGGCGTGGCGGGAGACTCGTCACGGATGCCAGATCGGCGGAAGGAACGTCGCCGTCGGGGAGTCCGGGTTCCCCACGCCCTGCACCAGCTGCGTTTGCACAGCCGAAGGCGTAAGTGTTGATTTCGATGATTCGCATTGTTGGTGACTGTGGAGGCGAATTTGTTTCGTATTTTTATTCATTTTTTTTATGGGAATGTGGATGATGAAGTCACTGAAATTCCAGCTCGTGGTGTAGAGACACAATGAGTGGTTCATTGTTTGCAATGAAGTTTCGCTCATTTGTATTCTGATACGTTATTCAGTTTTTACGAGAAGTCAAATCGTTGCTTCGTTTTATTAAGTCGATGTGTATTATTACTGATAGGCATTTTTGTCGCCATCTAATTTTTGGAAAAAGTCTTTGCAATGCCATGAAAATCTTCAAGTTTCATTCTTTGATTTTTTAATAACTATAAAGGCCGATCTCCTTAACGTGTCCGCAAAATCAATTCTAGTTTTTTCAATTTTATAATCATGGATAATTTTATCTTCCTTCAGACTCAATGTGTCTCGCCACGAATACAATTTGTAAATCTTATTTTTTTCAATTATTATAATCATCGATAATTTTATCTTCCTTCAGACTAAATGCGCCTCGCCATGAATAAAATTTGTAAATCTTATTTTTTTCAATAATTATAATCATCTATAATTCTATCTTCCTTCAGACTCAATGCGCCTCGTTAAGAATAAAATTTGTAAATGTTATTTTTTCAATTTAAATAATCATTATTAATTTTATCTTCTTACAGACTCAATGCGCCTCGCTGAGAATAACCGACTGCAGCCAATTGCTGCGAGAAGCATCGCGCGAGGCTATTCTACGCGACGACGTCTGCACTGCCCAGTGTGGATTCGCCCTCGCAGCGTCCGAGGCAACCGCGAGGCTGCAATTCACGACCCCGAATAACGGCTTCCCGGGTTTCCCGTCGCACCGAGACAGCCTGAGAGGACCGACCACTCCCTCGAGTTTCAACGGCTTTAAGCTCCCCGATCTCTCTCAGTTCATCGGCTGAACACGCGCTACCCTGTTACTGCAATCGCTTTTGTTTTTTGTTTTTTTTTCAATCATTATCGTCGTGTCATTAATCCAAACCTCGTTGATTCGATCTAATCTGTACAGTTTTATTGATTCTCTCACTCACTTCTTGTCGTCCTATTCATATATACTTTTTCTTCTAACACAATTGAAAGATGATGTTGAAGTTTGCATCGTTGGAACGCAATGAAATTCCGAAAAAGAATTAATTCTAATTAGCCCAAATGATGAATTTAGGTATAAAAAGTCATCATAACAATTAGTTGCTGTGATGACTTTTTATACCCAATTTTATCATTTGGGTTAAGTAGAATTAATTTTTTTTCTTCTGAATTTCGTTGCACTCCAACGATGCAAACTTCAACATCATATTGAAAGAGGGTCGAGCTCGAGCGCGAAACGAGAAATCTCGCTCGACCCCTTGGAACCCAAATCGCCAAGAGTCACAACAATCGACCATCCAAGTCCGCACAGTTTTTCTCTTCATTTATCGTTTTTTTTTTCTTCTTTTTCTCGCGAGGAGAGACGATCGAGTCCAAAGTGAACTCCTAATTTTTTTTTTCTTGTTTAACGATATTATTATATATATATTTTCCTTCGCCGGAGAAAAGTTCCGGGAGGTAACGAGGGAGAGAGAGAGAGGGCGAGTTATGCAGGCGTGTAAATATAGATTGTAAGTTGCATGTGTGTATTTAGGTTTTGGCGAGAAACGAAACAAGGAAGAAGAAATAGTAAAAGGTGAAGCAAGGCGTGCGAAGCGGTCGTGAAGGAAGAGAAAGAGGGAAACGTAGAAAGAAATTCGTGGCACCTAGGAATCCGCACGAGAAAGTTGATCGAAGCACGCGTCGCGGTAATGACCGCAGCAACAATCGCCGTCCCCGCGGTGTTCCGCGGGTAGAGAAAGTGAACGTTAGCCGTCGGCGCCGGGAACGTACGGTTTAATACCAGCGTGTAGGACAAGCGGCGCGATGAGTCCACCGTGTTCGATTAATCTACGCCCGTGTATCTACATACCGTGGATTAAATGCACGTGTAACGTGGACGAGGAGTCGCGACGGTTCTACCGCGAATCTTAATGAGACGGCGGAGTTAAATATCGAGCGTGACTATCACGATGAAAGGAACGGGGGGACGACGGGACTCGACAGTTTTCGTAATTACGGCGCGTCTCGGTAATTACGCTTACCAAATACAGAGATAAAGACGAGCGCGAATTTGTTTTTTTTTTTTTTTCTTTTTTTTCAATTTGTTTTAGTACGAAAACAGCTCCGCAATTTAGGTTTCGCAAGCCACAGCTTTGGTAGATCACAATGCGTGTTTTCAGCCGCTCGGCACCGAAAAAAAAACTAACGCAAATTGTGAGGCGGGAGGTCGACTTCGCCGCTGACCAATAGAGCGAAAAAGGCTATTTGGTCGAAGCTAACGAGCGCGTTCACTTGACTCGTTGCGGCACGTGTGAGAGGAAACCCCGGGAGACCCGGGTTTCGGAAACTACTGCCCGCATTAACGAAACGCCATTGACGCTACGATAAACTGCCAGAATTTTAGAGACGTCGCCAGGGCGTGTCGCGTGACGTTCCCAATTGTACCATAATTTACATAAATCTTTGACAAGGGAAGGGACAAGATACTTCCTCGAGTTCTCATGCCACTTTATGTTACATATACTTAATTCTGTAGTGTATTATATATATATATATTAATTTTTTTTCATCTACGTGACTTGTGTAACATTAATAAATGTTTATGTTTCTTTATACACCGAGCGTTTTTTCTTTTTATTTATACTACCTATACCCTCGACGTTTTTTCAGTCTCTCTTCTTCAAAGTCATGTGAAATATAATAGTAGGTACCGACAATTCTTTTGGAAGTGACTTTTGCTCATTTATTACTCCCAAATCGTAATCGGATTGCACGTATCATGTGTGATTTTTTATTATCTCGTGCATGAATTAGTCGCTTTTCTCAGTTTTTGTCGAAAAACTGAAAAAAAGTTGAATTTTTCATTACTGATTTCTCTGCGGGTAATTGACCTGTATTTTTTTTTTTTTATCAAAATTCTGACTAATTCATGCACGAGATTCACATTACTGACGTCTGTATTTCAATTTTCACTTCAATCCGTTCATAATTCGCGAAAAACGGGACTTCCGAACTTTTGAGGTGCAAAGTCAGTATTTCACATCGCCTTAGATAATGTGCTACATGTCGCTTGATTTTCTCGAATTACGAGAAGTGCGAGACTGATTTTTCCAAAGCATATTTCTCCGTCTTAGTAGATTTTTTTGGACACAAAAGGAGCAGCTCTCGGCCTTCTATCGAAGAGATCAATGATGTGCCGGAGAAATTAGCATTAGTTTTTGTTGCCGAGTGAGGCGTAGCCCATTACCATAAGGGGATTCTAAACGCAAAAAAGCGAAAAAAAAGTACCATGAAAGATCATCACTCATCTCTCATCTCGGGTTCTTCGTAATACGCGTAATATTCATTTGTAATTCAACGCAGACGGCAAAAATAAAAAGATTGCGACAATGGATTCAATGTATTCTTTATTCACTCATTCATCACAAGACCTCGATTACTGCTCGTGGTACACAATAACGAGGCGGATATAAATTAGGTAAATACTCATTTCCATCTCGTGCCATTTGTTTTTTTAATCGTTCATCTCGACTGACCATCGTCTCGCACAATAAATACGTGTCGGAATCGCGCTTCAGTATCGGGTCAATTCGCGAGCGCATCGACGACGCTCTCGTGGCTCTTCGCACGACTCGTTCGTGGTGGTTTTCGCGAACTTGTCGCTGAAATTCGCGAATTTGACCCGCGAGACCGAACTCTCGGCATGGAACTTTCGTCTCTCGTTGCTGTCCGGTGCTGCTCTTTCGCTCTCATTCTTCCTCACTTGAGATCGATTATTTACAGAGGATTTCGCGCGGCGTTCGCGTTCCGTTGGCTCGACCGGGAAAAGGGGTTCGGACTCGTCGGATGGACGGGGCAGGGATTTATCAGAGATTAACCGAAAGTCAACAAAAAAAAAATAGAAAACTAAAAAAAAATCGTACAATAACAGACTTCGGGTTTTTACTCTCATTCGCTCTCCTCTCCTCCTCGCGTCCTCCAATTGTCGTGGATAGAAAAACAGAAAAATCTCGGTGCCTCAGCGTCACGCCTGATAGATCCACTTGTAATGCGTTAAAATGTTATTTAACGGGCGCGCTTGTGCTGCGCGTTCGGTCGCGCGACGCGCGTTTAGCTCGCGGGAACTTCTTGCTTGTTGTTAACCACGGTGGCGGGATTGTCCTGAATCGCTTGGGGCTGCTCGGTGCAACGCCACAGTCCGTAAGTCTTGCCCACCGTCGTCTGCCAGAGTCTGAGGGTTCCGTCCTCGGATCCGCTCGCGTAAAGCTCGCCGTCCGGTGAGAAGCAGACGCAGTGCACGGGCCCGAAGTGTCCCTTGAAGGATTCTGCGGATGCGAGAAGATTCACGTTCATTTTAACTCCGTAAAATCATTTATTCTGGCAAGTTTTATTGGATTAAAATGACAAACTTGCGACAAGATAAAATACTGAAGAATTAAATTAAAGTTGTTACAGACAATAAGAAGAAATTTTGAACAATAAGGTTGCCATCTTTTCAGAAAACTATTTCCTTTCATGACTTTGAAGTTTGTATCGTTGCAGTGCATCGACAGTAAAAACAACAAAATATTAATTCCATAAAAATTCAAATATATCACCATGAGGTGAAATAATATTTTTTGTCATGCTCTTAGTCGTTGTAATAACTCTTTATAGCCGGTATAATCATTTGGGTTCATTAATGTTTTGTTGTTTTTAATTTCGTTGCATTGCAACGATGCAAAATTCAACGTCATTTCCTTTCTTATGAAATGAATTCGTTGATTTTTCCATCATTTTTCAAGGTATTGGCAAAAATTGAGAAAAATAAACAATTGAATACAAACCAAATGTTCAACGCAATTTTTGTGAACATTTTTCATGATATTTGCTGGAAAATCAATCTCCGAAACTTTAATAAAAAAAAAATGTACCCACCTATTTCTGCGCCGGAGATATAATCGAACTTGTACATCTTGAAGTCTTCGCCACCGCAAACAAACATGGTGCAGTCGGGATGCAGGCTGACGCTGTTCACCTGCGTGGGTATGGTGAATTCGCGGATCTTCGTCAAGCTAAAGATAAATTCGAGGTTTACAGGCTCGTCCGTGAGACGGTAAAAAGCGTAAAAAAAAGTCCACTCGACGCGGCCCGTCGAGGCTAAGGTGAGGGAATGGAGCATAAAACGTGATCGCGAAACAACAAAACAGCGCTGCAGTTCGTTATACGAGGAAGCGTATGTGGAGTTGCAAGGCTGCGCAGTCGGAGAAGAAGGAAAAGTCATTAGGATGCCGGGGAAGCAAAGAGAATTACTTCCCGTTAGGCCAAGGATAAATGGACCACAGAACGATGTGAGCGAGTGGCGACCTTGCGAATTTTAGCGAATTACGAGGATACTACTCACTCTTTACTGTTCCAGAATGTAACGATATTCGCGTGAGTCGTGGCAATTATGTTGCCGTCTTTGGAAACTTCCATGGAGCTCGGTATTGCCGGAAAATCAAGTCTACTCGTCTCTAGACCGCTGGTCCTGTCCCAGACTCGGAGACTCTTGTCGTCCGCGCAACTCACCAGCGTCGTGTTGTCTTGGAAGAAGGACACGTGTCTTATGCCCCCCGTATGACCGGAAAATACCTGCGACGATTGGACGAGGCAAACAAATTCCAACATCATTATTCGCGATGCGTCTACGTGTTGATTCTTAAATTCGTCGGTTCGGCGAAACCAACGAACGATTTTAATAACATTATTGTAGTGACTATGAAATTGTACAATCATTGAAATACTTAGAATTGTCTACTTTTAACATTCATAATGTTGATTATAAGATGAGAAAAATAAACTGAATCATTTGTGTGTCATGAATGATTTAATAAAAATTTTCTTTGAGGAAAACATGTTTTGAACTAATAAGATTGATAAGGAAATCTAGATAAAGTATAACATTAATGCTGTTATGTAGACATCCTTATGATGACTTTAATAACAGACTTAAGAGACATTTAGACTTTGATAATTTTTTGGCAGTAAAGGAATTAGTTTTATGTATTGCTTCAAGCACCGTGTGACTTTACAGATATAGAGATGCTACAAAAACGAATGAGTTGTATGTACCTAAAATGTAGCAAACGTTCACAAAATCTATCAATGAACGTTCATACATCAGTCTATTAGATTACTGACGAAGTGAAGAAAGCGCAATGTTAGTTCAGTCTACGAATCACTCTTTAAATGTGCCCAAAAACCCATCATCTATAACCAGTGCCACAATGTATCATCTACAAGCCAGTTTACCTGTGGCGCCGCTTCAGGCTTGTTGAGATCAAAAATACGAATCAGCTTCTCGTTGGAGCCAGTGCAAAGGTGATTGGAATCAGTGCTGAAGTTCACAGATTTGACAATGTGATTGTGCTGAAAGGAGTGGAGTTCTTCACCCTTTATCGCGTCCCAGACTTTGGCGTTGAAGTCGGCTGCTCCGCTCGCAGCTTTAGTCGCTTGCGGATTCAGCGCAACGCCCCAGACTGCACCCTTGTGGCCTTCAAAAGTGCCAATCCAGTCGCCTGTGTCGCCCTGACGCAGCATCGGCTTGCCATCTACAAAAATTCAAATAGTCGTAACCACCGTGGATCTCTCGTCAGCCACACGCCAGTGTTGTAAATTCCAATTAGCAGCTGCAGTCTGACGTAAAGTGAAAAAGTATAAAAATTTCGTCTTGCTGCATCTAGTTGCAAAAACAATAAAACCATAGTTTCAGAATATTAAGATAACGGTTGATTTGGTGCCCAAAATCAACCACAGCTGATCAAACACGAGTGCAGCAAAAATTAAAATAGTCGTAACCACCGTGTACTTCTCGTCAGCCACACGCCGGTGTCATAAATTCCAATTAGCAGCCGCAGACCGAAGTAAAGCAAAAAAGTATCAAAATTGACACTTGCTGCATCTAGTTACGAAAACAACAAAACCATCTTCTCAGAATATTAAGATAAGTTGGTTTGGTGCCCAAAATCAACTGCGGCTGGTCAAACAAGAGCAGCGAATAGCCGAGAGTAAAATCAGAAAGTCTGCAGCGCACACCCAGTCGCTTCAAATTAAAGGTTATAATTGCGCTCCAGTCGTAATTCAACGCAAGCGATTCCCAAAAATCAATAAAACCGCCGGAAAACCTGCCGTCCGGGGGTATCCAGGTGAGAACCGCCAACCTAACCTAACAAAAGCCGCAGAAACCATCGACATCCGCATTCGCGGAATAATATCATCGAGAAGAGCCTTCAACGGCTAAATAAAGGATTTTAACGCAGGAAATTTCCTGGAGACAAGCGGATCCAGCGCTGGTAAGCCGCGCGGATCGTGACCTCCGGGATCGGCGCGCGACGAGCGGAGCCTTGAAGACTCCCGGATCTGGGCCAAGGCGATCGAGAGAGCGCCGATCGTGATCGACGCTAGCCAGTCTCCTCGGTGCCGGAGAGAAAAAAACGCGAGAGAGACGATTTTGCGACGCGAGAGAATCGACAGCGCGTCGCGTATGCGCCGCCCGAAAAAAATGTCTCGCAATCACGGGTGACGATTATTCGGGGCTGCGAGTCCGCGTTGTCATCGCCGCGTAGCCGTGACTCGATGCGACTCACCTTTGCAGGCAGAAATGAGGTAATAGCCGGATTCCGTGACGTCCGAGAAGGCGAGATGCACCACCGGACGCGTGTGGCCGCTGCACGTTAGCGGCGTTTGTCGTAGATTCGCCATAGCACCGTGAAGCGACTACCAACAGCCCTCGGTACGTTGTTAATTTTGCCGAGGAGGCCGAGAGAGAGAGAGAGAGTGAGAGAGAGCGTGGAGTCCGCGGACCGGGCAGCGCGCAACACACACCACGCCGAACTGTTGGGGCAGCAGACAGTCGAGACTTTTACCGGCACTTCCGGTCGAGGAATTTTCCTGCGCGTTGAAACAACACGGGACGTGTTTTTTTTTTTCTTTTTTTTTTCACCGGACAACGGCGATGGCGCGAGGGGACGAAAAAAAAAAAACAAAAAAATGAACGTATCGCGAGAACGATGCGGTCGCGATGTGACGAACGTTGCGACTACGGCGAGAACTCGCGTTGACTAAAAATCCCTTGACAACGTGACAAAAGAGCGTGCCGACTCGTTAGCGCGACGAGACGTATTGGCGAGCATAGCAGAGAGCGAAGGCAGCGCACTCCTCGCGAGAACCCGAGATATTTTGCCCGCGAACTGTTGGACAGGCAGGAAGCAGCCGCGGCCTCGACTCTCGCTCCACACATTCGCGCGTCTCGCTCTCCCACTTGTGTTATTTTTTTCCGTCCCCTCCCCCCCGCTCGGCTTGACTTGGTGGTACTTTTTCGCCGCGGTTCTTAGGAAATTGGAGGTATAGTCTACGAGGCATAGTGCTCGTAGTTTAGCATACGCACGGCTTGTGTGAAATATTTATTGGCCCTGTTTTTGCGCACTTCCCACTCCGGGGTGTATTCTGCGGTTTTTACACGCACACGACGTGCGCGCGCGATGAAATTTGTCACTCCGCACGCGGCGACCATGAATTCGACGATTCCCTTCTCTCCGGTTTAACCTTAGAGGTTTGTACCTCTTTGGCAACGACGCTCGCGAGGCTCGTTGTTATTCAAGACATTCTTATCGGACTCCGCGATCGAATCTCACTTCGCGAGGGCCGAGTTAGGTCGACGTTTTTTTTATATTTGAGTTGGAACAGTTACCAAAGGTGATATTGTTGGTTTTGGGAGGAATCGAATTTCTTACGTTTACGAAAAACGTAGACTGAATTAGTTGTCGGTTTGGGAGCATCGATGATATCGAGAAAGATGGAATTGAAAATAATGATTTAGAAAGTTAGGCGTTGCTGGATGTATACGTTTTGATACTGTAACTCTTTTTCTAGAAACTTGTAATTTCACGTGAGATTGAAGTGATAACGTATCATTATCTTCGAAGTTTTTTTTCCGGTATCGTCTTGATATAAATACATTTACACTTTACTCCATCAAATGAAGAGACGCTACCAGACTTTTTCTCCGTAACAAACGCAATTTAGTCACTTTTTTACAGGATTTTACAGGTTCACGGCATGTTAATGAATTTCGAGCGTTTTGAGTACATTTTATTCTGCAGTTAGGTGACTTAGCGTAAAATATTACGATCGGAAAGAAACCCAATGTTGTAGCTGCTGTGGCATAACGAAGATATGTTGACTTAGATACTTCAAAACCAGAATTAACAAAAAAAAAGTTCTCGTCGATTGAATGGAATCGTACGGCACGCATTATAACTTTACATGACATACAGCACAACCGACACAAAATAATAATAACCTCTTCTTAACGTCTGATGAGAAGAGTGATAACCATAACGATAAAAATATTGGTGTCAATCCAATACATACCAACTTTTAAAAAAGTTAGAAAATGCCTCAAAAATACAATGTGAAAAAAAGTCGAGACAAATGATCTCGAATATTCGATTCGATTTGATCACTATTCACACACTCCTGCTAATTATATCTAAAATAATAAAATAATAAATAATAAAAAGAAAAAAGAAAAAAGAAAAAAGAAAAAAGAAAAAAGAAAAAAAGAAAAAAAAAAGAAAAGAAAAAAAGAAAAAAAGAAAAAAAGAAAAAAAGAAAAAAAGAAAAAAAGAAAAAAGAAAAAAAGAAAAGAAAAAATGAAAATAAAGTGCATATGGCAGTTCATGAATTTTTTCACTGTTCGCGATGAAAATATTCGTGGCAACAGCTTTTTTAAATTGGAACAATGCTTATCAGCGGTTGACGAAGATTTCAAGAGTTGATGCAAGCACGTGAGCCGCGAGGGGGCCACGAAGTATATTAATGTATGTGGTACAAGAGAGTGGCATGGGGGGGGGGCTAGCTGGGCTCTAATTTGAATTTCGGAGGGAAATTAGGGCGACGTCGATGGAGTCTCGTGAGAGATGCTCTTCATTCCGCGAGTCCGGGCGAGTAAATTATTGCCGGTTGTAAATAACAAGGGTTAAAGGGCCGTGGAATGCAGGCAATTCGTTGGATAAATTGCTCGGGGCCAAGTTGTAGCGGGATGATGAGGAATCTCCGGGAAGACGCGGGACCTCGGTCTGTCCGAGACGCCGACGTATTAGATTCGAGTTAATGGATCAACGGTGTGATAACAAAACGGCGCCTCGACGCCTCGATTTTTGAAAAGGCTTCGCGAAATGATAACACGTGGCCGAAATAGCTCAGTTGGGAGAGCGTTAGACTGAAGATCTAAATGTCCCCGGTTCAATCCCGGGTTTCGGCAGTTGATCATTTTTTTTTCGCCTCGGCAAAAGTTTCAACTTTTCGCTTCCCCAAAAAAATGACGAACAACAAATCAGTTCGATCAAGAAAACTGTGACTTTTTTTTACCCAGTTCAAAAACATCTCGGTGGTCTCTTATTTTGCCCGATCAATGAATTACCGGTAATGTAGATTCCGCAGATTCCTTACTTACCCGCATTACTTATGTCCCATTACATTCAACGAATTCGCAGATTTTAATTAGTCCCTCGCAATTAACTGAAAATTTGCGTGTGTTTCAAGGTATTTCACGAGCTCACACGTGCGGCCAACGCGCAATTAAAAGCCGTCGAGCCCGAATAAACGCGGCGCGCGTCGGGCAAAGGAGAAACGCGCGGAGAGCCCGGAGCGTAAAACCGTACAAAAATGTCATAACCTAGATTTTTTTATTTCCGCTTTTTCTTTTTTTCTTTTTTATTTTCTTTCCTTGGCTCGTGTGTGCTGCTCACAATTGGCACTTCAGCGTCCGTAGATAAGAGTGCGCTGAATGCAGTCGACGCTGAAGAGGAAATCGTGGGGAAATTCAGTTTTCCGCGTATTCAATTTTTCTTTTGACGTCCCGGAAGTTTTTACTATTGTTGTTTATTCGCGTTGTTATTTATTTATTTATTTATTTATTTTATTTTATTTTTTATAATAGACGCGCGAATCGATTGAGCGGAAGGCTTCGTCGATTGAAAACGCGCGAACGACAATGGAACAATCTGCCCCGCTCGATGATTGACCTTTCCATTAATCGCAGAATGGCGCGAAAATCGCTTTCTCTCGCACGCGCACAACTCGATAGCAATTTCACCGCTCGCACCCGGCGTCTAATGCGTTTTCGCGTCTATTCCCCGAGGCAAGTTTTGAGCGCGCGTACGGCGTACACGGCCAGTCGCACACGTAGAAAACCATTACGGGTATACCTGCGGCCCGAGGAAAATCCATCCGTTCCGTCCTTTGTCATTTAAAGCCCTGCGATATTGCGTTATCGCCGTGGCCGCACGTACAAATGCGAGCGAGAAGGTCGCAAAAAGCGCCGGAACGCGGAGAGACGGGAAGAAAATAAAAAAATAAAAAAAATCGTACACCTCGCGTACGCGGTGTATTAAAACAAAAAGAAGGGAGAAATAAAAACAGAACGTCGAGCGGAGCGGCGTGATATATGAATGTCCTTTTTTTCGGCTTTTCTATTTTTCGTAGGAATGATAATTTCCACAAACAGCTCTGCGACGTTATTTCAAAGGTTGGAATAATTGAGAATATCCTCGTGGTAGAAAAAATCTTAATATAATGGGGCTGTCAGTTTACTGCAAAATTATACTTATAGTGGAATTCTGGGTAACGCGGACCGGCAAGGTGTAGGACAGAAGTATCATTTTTTGCCACCTTTGGTCCAATTGTGGCCACCAAGTTTAAAAGGATTTAATTGTTTGCGTTGTTAAAAAAAAAAAAAAAATTGGCTTGACAATCTTATACATTTGTATGAATGCTTTCGAGGTGTCAGCATTCAAATATGGAGAAACAAATATTTCAAATGATTTACAGTGAAAATGGCCACAAACGGTACTTCTACCCTAATATGGACCAGTGCGCATCGATGTTCACGGGGAAGTGAAAAAATTCACAACTGCTTTCGCTACTTATGTTGATGTCAGTGAGGTCATTTAGGCGTCAAACCGTAATCACTATAAAATTTAACGACGTCACACGAGTTTCCTCATAACAGTTTAGTGGTCCATATTCCCCAGAATTACACTAATTACACGAAGTTTTTTTTTTGCTATGTAGGCAGTGATGTCAGTATACTTCAAAATTAACTTATATATTAGTAATAGGACCTCAGGAAAAATACCAACCTCGTTTTGTATCATGAGAATAGATACTCCGATTTAGCTGACCTCAGTCACATTCAGAAGCGTTAAATCCACGTAAAATGTGACGTTAGGCGATTTTCCGAATCGCCAAATTTTTCGTCGTCATTAAAAATGATTTCGTGCTGCTGAAAAATAATAGATTTCCTTCGACACCTGAAGGTATTGAACGAAACCTATACGAATGAAATAATATGAAAGAATATGAATGAAACCAATTTTTTTTTAGCATCATATTTTTATACAGCCATCACAAATTTGTGATGACAATTTACTCACATTCGTTACAAACGTGAATTATTTTCCCGAAACCACAAATTCATTTTCATCTCCACGTCTTCACAAAAAAAAAAAAAAACCACCTGGCTCGATATCTCGGGATCCCGGCTGATTCGATCCTCACTGATCCCAACCGCATTCAAAACTGACTCGCGATCCATTGAATATTTTCATCGCGTCTCGCGTCCGCGGAGCGACGCGAAAAAGTGATAAGAGCACTGGAGTATCATTCGGATAAGAAGATTCGATCTCCGGCGCTTATCCCGCGCACTCCGGGTCGCGGTTCTAACACGTACATACGTAATCCCTGATGACTGATAAAGATCGAAGCGCAGCGGGATGGGACGCGAAGATGAGACCGAGTGCCGTCTAAAAAAAAATGAGTAAAAAATGAGGCTGAAGGAGAGACGAAAAAAAAAAACCAAACGAGGGTGAGGACGGGGTGGGGGAGGAGGGATGAACGAAGCTCGAGACGCGATCGGCGTATATTCCGGTCGCGTCCTGCGGCGGGTCGGGGGTGCCTCTCGCGTTGCACGAGAGAAATCGCGCGAGTGGGTGGCGCGCGCGCGATGGGAGCGACGCGCAAGCGTGAGCGACGTGCCGAGGGGGGTGGAATCCGCGAGAGCGTGGCTCTCGTCTCGGAGGGACGAGAGTCTCCTGTTTCGTTCGCCTCAGTCGGCTTCGGGGGCTCCTTCGACGAGGGAACCTTGACCTTGCTAAATCCCACATTTCGCATTTTCTCGCTCTGCGTTCGCCCGAAGAGCCTGAGAAACACGACAAAAAAATACAACAGCAACAAACAAAAAAACAAAAAACATTAAAGTAACACGAGAAACACGACGAGTAAATTGACAATCGATAAACGGACGGTTTTTTGAATAGTAATTTCGGGAGACCAGTGCCGGGTTTTTTTTTCATCAGAGTCCGTCGAGTCTGTCGAAAGGAAAGGCGGAAGGGAGTAAACAGAGGAACAAGAGGGGCTGAGGTCGGGGAGGGGGGGTGGGTGGGCTTATCGGTGTCTCGGGTAGGACGTGAAATTTTCTGTTTGTTTTTGGCTCGACGGCGAATTAATCGGGGAAGAGCCACGCGGGCCGCCGACGTCGCGCCGAGAGAGTCCTCGACCTTTATGGCTAAAGGGTTTGAGCCCTTGTGTCACGGGTACACGCAGGACAAGTAGGGTGGAACGAGGGCAGCGCGGGCGGCGACGCCGGGAAAGAAAAACAAGGGACAATGAGAGTTCCGTCAACGCTCGTGACTCTCGCCGCGTGTCTGCACCATCATTTTGGATGCTCGAGAGCTGGTGAGTAGACTTTTGTTTTTGTCAGTGGAGAATGTAATCCGGCCGATTGGAAGATCGAGAGACGTGCAATCGTTTTTTATGCTTGGGATCAATTGGACGTAATTTATAAGTTGGACACATTTTTTGTAATTTTTCGTTACGCGTAAAAAAAGTTTTTTTTTACATTAATTGGGATATTAAATTTAACAACAGGTGTTATGTGAAATTAAAATAGTTTCCACGAAATGGTATAAAAGTTAGGAATTGTAGTTGAAAGGGTTGTAATTTTTCTACACTCGTGTATTAACTTTTATATTAGCTGACGAATAAAACATCCGGTAACGTAAATTCACAAAGATTTTTTTATTCTATACGGTTCACAACACCGAATAATCGTTTTAATAAATTCGTTTCGATCAACTCAATCGATCGGCAAAACGACAAATTTATTTATTATATTTTTTTAGCGAACGGAAAGCAATTACACGTAATTATTAGCAAGAACTACGGTTCACAAAAGTTTTTATCGAATCATCGCATTGCTGTTACGATTCGATCAATTCTCTTACTTGGGAGATCACTAATTATATTTGATAATTTTTTTTGCAACATCAAACATATACAAGCAATTTTTTCAACCACCGTAGCTTACAAGATTTTGTTCCGGGTCGATCGTAAAATATCTGGTAACGTAAATTCACAAAGATTTTTTTATTCTATACGGTTCACAACACCGAATAATCGTTTTACTAAATTCGTTTCGATCAACTCAATCGATCGGCAAAACGATAAATTTATTTATAACCATTTTTTGAGTGAGCGGAAAGCAATTAATTATTAGCAAGAACTACGGTTCACAAAAGTTTTTATCGAATCATCGTTTTGCTGTTATCGATTCGATCAATCCTCTCGCTCTGAAGATCGGTAATTATATTTGACGATTTTTTTTTGCAACATCGAACAAACAAGCAATTTTTCCAACCACCGTAGCTTACAAGATTTCGTTCCGGGTCGATCGTTTTACAAAGCAGCTTATAAACACAATTACCAACACCTGTTAGCGAGGTTAATTCAGCGTAGCGAGCTTTCATATATCGAGAGTCGCTGCAATCGCTGCGGTATTTCACATTTCACGTCGAAAGCGATTGAAATTGTAACAGGCGGCGCCGCGTGTTGATCCGCTCGTACGTATATAGCGCCGGCGATGCGTATCGAGTACTTTGTCGATTGCTGGTGAGTGGTGATTGGTGAATAGTAATTATCAACGAGCCATCGATTTTCCTCCCGAGGACTGTCGCCGCTCGTACGTCTCGATCCCGGCGGCGGTTGGGATGCCGCGTATTAGAGATGACAGGACACAAGAGACTCTGTGACCTCGCGGTTTCGCTGTAACCTTGCGATAAGGCGATTACTCGTCGAGCCTCTTGGACCATCCATCGATACGCTTTTGTCCCTCTGCCTACGCAGGGTAAGCGTTTGAGTCACTGTGATCCCATCATTAGAAGATGGCCACAATTGGCAAACTTGTTGACTCAGAAGAAAAAAGGAAAAACTCCAAACAAAGGATTCCCGGATAACACCGACGGGACCTTTTGGAGCATTTAGTGCACAATTAGCAAACTTGTTGACTGAGAAGAAAAAAAGGAAATACACAAACAAAGGAAAATTTCCCAGATAATACCGACGGGTCTCTTTTTGAGCATTTAGTGCACTAAAGTCTACTACCTAGGTCTCCATTTTCAGGCTCGTGATGTCCAAAAAAGTTTTTGTTATTGAATGATAATCATAGTATTGCACCTGTAAAAGATTAGATTCGCCTATTCAAAGTCCGATATAAGACCTACAGTAGACTTTCCATCTCGGTGTCATCAGGATGTAGGGTGAAAGTGGTTAATATGGGCCACTCAAAAACTATGGCCTGTATTTTCTGCTTCCAGAGATGAATCTCACTATTGTGGCAGAAATTTGTTCCCAAGAACTGAAACTGTAAAAGAGCTGGCAGTGAAATATTATTAAGGTTCCTTTTTAAGATCGTCGTGCGGTGGTCCTTTAGACTCACATTTTTTTTATGTTGTGGCTATATGGCCTGTATCTTCTGCTTCCAGGGATAAATGTCACTATTGTGGCAGAAATTGGTTCGCAGATGTAAAAGATCTGGCACTGAAATTATACTGAGTTTCTTTTTCAAGACAGTCGCACCTTTTTCGATGTATGGTAATATGGACCATCCAAAAAATACTGGAGAATGGTTCAGTATGGTCTGCAAATTACGGTTGATTTTATCGATAAAGATGGCGAGTAACGCAGCCATTGATGTCACTTCATTCACCCTCTGATTGGTCGTGGGAAACCGGGATAACCGGCAGTTTGTTGTTTCGTATCGTGAGATTTGACAGTTTGTCGCAGTCTGATATGAACTCTGCAGCACCGGATAAGCTCCGTCATTGTTTCTATAGTAGATAAGAAAAAAGAAAATTATATACATTCTTTTAAACGCCGATTTTAGCGTATTTAAGGTAAAACCTAGCCTGCGTTTTTACCTTGAAATACGTTCAAGATTCGTAAAATTCCGCATTCTAACAATGTTTAAAAGGCGATACCCTAAGGTATCGGTGGAAAAACAAAAAATTGATGGAACTGACAAATATGCTATTCATTGGAAGTGATCAAAACAACAAACAAATGGATATCCCGATAAATCTAAACCCCGATACTCTGATAAAATGTAAAACACCCTGATAAAAATCTTGTATAAATTTTAAACGACCGGGGTTGAATTTGTATCAGTGTACACAGAAGTCTCCCTCAACGGTTGATCGATGGAGAAACCCCCGAGTGACTTATTCCATTGAGTGGACAACCACTGCACGTTTTACCCTATATACACGCGCGTCTTATCCTACTTTGACTCTCGGTATATACTGTAGCGCAGATATACCCCCTGGCCGCATTTCCGGTGCCCCCGACTTTAAAACCCCAGGGGGCTACGTCGTGATCCGGGAATTCAATTCTCACCGACCATTTCTGCTCCTTTGCCATCACCTCCGTCTTCCCCGTCGCGTTTCCTTCTATCTGTGTCGCACGCTCGCTGACTCCCCGCGAAGTCCTCTTTCCGCGCCTTCGTACTTTACGTCCAGTTCCCTCCCTCGTTCCTTCTTTCCCAGAGCGAGTGCAAAGGCGATGCGCGTCGTGGCACTCGACTACTCAACGCCGAACGAACTGCAATTAAGTTCAATGCGCCTCGCCTGGCCGAGTGGTTGAAAAAGAGGCAAAACGACCTTGTTCCGAGCACCACTTCCTCATCTCTCTCGCTCTCTCGTCATCGCCCCGCTGACTTTCCGTTTCCACGAGCATGAAGAAAATTAGCATTCGTCGCGTTGGCCCCTGAGCGTTTCGCAAAATTAGCATTCGCCCGAGTTGTGTCTCCTCTGTGTATCAGAATCAGGCTTTCCGGACGGCTCTATTCTTTCCGCCGCTCCACTCGTTTCTTAATTCTCGCATTCGTGTTTGTGCAATGTTGAAAATTAAGTTAGATGCTCGTCGCGCAGGCTCTTGGAGTCAAAACTTTTAACGCACTTGTTTTTGCTCCGTGTTTTTAGTGCGGGACGTTGCGTTGAATGTCCGGCGACAATTTGCATTAGGAACATAAAATATTTTGACGAATTTCGCTTGGAAATGTATTAGATAAATTCAATGAAAATACATGAATGTCTCTTGGGACATAATTGTGCATCGATAGCTGAACGTCGATGCAGATTTCCATCTATCTGTCAGAAACATAAATGTGTATACATTTTTGAGGAAGTAATCGAATAATTGTAACACACTCGATTGAGTGAATTTGACGCTGAAAAATAGTACTATTGACACCAAACAGGTCATCAAAAAGTCTACCCCAAACGTCCCTCAGCGTTGAATGTCCGGCGTCAATTTTCATTAGGAACATAAAATATTTTGACAAATTTCGCTTGGAAATGTTTTAGTTAAATTCAATGAAAATACATGAATGTCTCTTGGGCCACAATTATGCATCGATAGCTGAACATCGATGCAGATTTCCATCTATCTGTAAGAAACATAAATGTGTATAACTTTTTTAAGGAAGTAATCGAATAATTGTAACACACTCGATTGAGTGAATTTGACACTGAAAAATAGTACTATTGACACCAAACAGGTCATCAAAAAGTCTACCCCAATCGCCCCTCAGCCTTTGCATTCCAAAACTCCCATAGAGCCTACGAACCAGATCGAACACCCAAGTAAAAAAAGTATATAAGGTTTGTATGAAAGGCTTTCTATACAAGCTATGTGCGCGAAAGTGGACATATCGATTTTTCATATATCTAGTATAATCTTTATGACATTATATTATAGAAACAAACATATTATATACTTTGTATATACTATCAACAAATGCTGCAAAATCATAGGCACCATTTAACAATATAATACCGATATATTTCATATAGAGTATATAACATATATGACAATTCTATATGTCCACTTTCGTATACAATTATATGAAATTTGATATTGCATGAAGTTTATATGAAACATATAAACGTATGAAGTTTACATGAACCATATAAACTTCATATAGTTGTTTTACTTGGACATTGACATTTCTTTCGCAAATATGAAGTCAATCATACCAAGTTTGTAAAATTGCCGTCGCTATCTTCGCGATACACGTTTCCCCCGGTGCTCCCGTATATTCACGTTAAATTTCTCGAAACGCGGTCTGGCCACAACGTCAGAAGCCATCGAGGAACGGATGAAGGAGTCATATTCGATAAAGAACCGGGGTTGATGGCATCCACAATCGTGAATCGCGAAGTAAAATGTTCTCTCGATTTACCTCGACGTCAAGATCCCCGCCACTCGAAAACCGAACTTTACCAATAAACTTTGCTCATAACATCCGCGTCGAGCCGCCGGGGAGAATTCAATAAAATCTCGAGTACAAAACCCGCGGAGCCACCGCGTTTGTGCGGCGAACATTGATGTAAAATGACGAAAGTACCGTCGATTCAATCTTGTCTCCTTCTATATTTCCACGCAGTTACGACACGAGTTGCCTTCTGCGCACGTCGAACAGGCACACACAGCGTCTCGTCCATAACCGATATACGATTGGCCATGTATATCTTTTTTTTTTTATTCTTCCGCCTGACGTCTCCATTACTCGTGTGATATAACTTTACGTATGATATTTCTCCACGTGTGGCTGCACGTATATTCCCAGTTGATTACGGCGCGCAAGTCCCTCGAAAGGAATATATATATATATATATATATATATATATATATATATATATATATATATATATATATATATATGTACGAAAGTTGAGGTAGCGGTGGAGCTTTCAAAGCTTTCGCTGCCTCGAGGTGAAACGCCAGGTTACATCGTCGGTGCTGCCGGAGGTATTAGTCGTGGAAGTTGGAGAGGGTTAGGTCGGAGACACGGATAGAGCGTAAAATTGAAAAGGAAACTCAAGGAATTTCCTTCTCACTCGCGTGCACCACCCTCTTCCCGCGCTTTTTCCCAACGCCCCTGCGCTCATCGTCTCGCACTGCGTTCGCCGGCTAACCCAGCCCAGAACCACCCCGCAAACCCCTACCCAAGCCCGACTACCCCGCCAGCTTCGTGGGGTTATTCAAGTAGTAGTAAAGCCAAACGTACGAGCAGCCATACCGAGGACGTGACTTTCTCTGCTCGATCCATTTCTATATCGGACTGTCTCACTTCTATGGGTGGGTATGGGGTGTTCCAGCTCAAATTGGCAGCTCCGTTGAGTCCGCCCTTTGGGATTTCGTCGCTAATTTCGCGGATATGTTGAAAAGTACCAGTCGCCCCGGGTTGAAACGTTTTTTTGTTCTGTTTGCGTATAGTGTATGCAAGTTACATACTGTATAGTCGATCCACGGTACCTCCGGATGAATAATAAATATTATATGTATTCATCCTCAGGTGTCGTAGAATGAGCGGAGTATATATGTAAGTGACAAGGGAGCCATCGGTCACACTTTTTAGCACGTGTCACTTTTCTATCTAGGAATCGAATGGGCGCGTCGACTATACTATGTGTTATAGCGTAGCCTATATGTATAGGGGAGATCAGAACAGGAAATGGGAAAAATCAGGTATGATTTTTTGTAGGCCGCGCAAGAAAATCCAGGCCCTGGATGTCCAATGGGGTTGGAAGCTCGTGATATTTGCTACTTAGGTAACCGAAAAAGGTCCGACTTCGGGTAAATAAGAGTAGCGGTAGCGTCTTGATCCCCAGGCCGTATTAATTTATTTTTTTATGATTGACGTCGAAACGCCGCCGTGTCTCTTGAGGTATTCGTTTTTATGAAACAATGATGAAAGAGCGAAGAATATTTCGATGTTCCACGTATTATTAGAATTATTAGGTTGCAGCAATCCCTCTTTTATAAAGTTCATGAGTAACGGAAAGCATTGTTGTCATTCGAACTGTGATTGGTTGCCAGGAAAGTCCGGGATAAACAAAATCAGTTTGGTGTCAAATTTGAAAAATTTCATTAGAGGACAGGCGGGGCAGCAGCCGTAACCTTTTAAAGCTTTATAAGAGCGCAGCAGCGCAAAATTGATTAACCTATTATAGGTGATATTTTGAAATAAGAATTTCCGAGGTCGATTTTAGGGATTTTCGGTCCGGAACCGGATCTACGATTTCTGACAGAAAAAATATTTTTTTCGTCGCCAAGAAAATATTTTTTTCAAAATCGATTAAAAAAGGTTAATAACCAGTGTTTTCGGGGGTAGAATATGCGACTTGAGAATGATGGTATAGGTTAAAAGTCGATATTTTGAAAAGAAAAAAAATTGGGGTCGATTTTCGGTCCGAAGCCGGGTCTACGATTTTTTACAGAAAAAATATTTTTTTCGTCGCCAAGAAAATATTTTTTTCAAAATCGATTAAAAAAGGTTAATAACCAGTGTTTTCGGGGGTAGAATATGCGACTTGAGAATGATGGTATAGGTTAAAAGTCGATATTTTGAAAAGAAAAAAAATTGGGGTCGATTTTCGGTCCGAAGCCGGATCTACGATTTTTGACAGAAAAAATATTTTTTTCGTCGCCAAGAAAATATTTTTTTCAAAATCGATTAAAAAAGGTTAATAACCAGTGTTTTCGGGGGTAGAATATGCGACTTGAGAATGATGGTATAGGTTAAAAGTCGATATTTTGAAAAGAAAAAAAATTGGGGTCGATTTCGGTCCGAAGCCGGGTCTACGATTTTTTACAGAAAAAATATTTTTTTCGTCGCCAAGAAAATATTTTTTTCAAAATCGATTAAAAAAGGTTAATAACCAGTGTTTTTGGGGGTAGAATATGCGACTTGAGAATGATGGTATAGGTTAAAAGTCGATATTTTGAAAAGAAAAAAAATTGGGGTCGATTTTCGGTCCGAAGCCGGGTCTACGATTTTTTACAGAAAAAATATTTTTTTCGTCGCCAAGAAAATATTTTTTTCAAAATCGATTAAAAAAGGTTAATAACCAGTGTTTTCGGGGGTAGAATATGCGACTTGAGAATGATGGTATAGGTTAAAAGTCGATATTTTGAAAAGAAAAAAAATTGGGGTCGATTTTCGGTCCGAAGCCGGGTCTACGATTTTTTACAGAAAAAATATTTTTTTCGGCGCCAAGAAAATATTTTTTTCAAAATCGATTAAAAAAGGTTAATAACCAGTGTTTTCGGGGGTAGAATATGCGACTTGAGAATGATGGTATAGGTTAAAAGTCGATATTTTGAAAAGAAAAAAAATTGGGGTCGATTTTCGGTTCGGAGCTGGATCTACGATTTTTTACAGAAAAAATATTTTTTTCGTCGCCACGAAAATATTTTTTTCAAAATCGATTAAAAAAGGTTAATAACCAGTGTTTTCGGGGGTAGAATATGCGACTTGAGAATGATGGTATAGGTTAAAAGTCGATATTTTGAAAAGCAAAATTTCCGAGATCGATTTTGGCGATTTTTGGTCCGGAGCCAGATCTATGCCAAAAAGAACGCCGCAATTTTTTTTTTTTGCAAATGATTTTCACCCAGTAGGATGAAACGGTAGGCCACAGTAGTAACAGTGGCCACCGAGTTCGACAGGACATCATTACTTGCCTTGTTAAAACAAAATTTGATCGACAATTTCATTAACTTGTATGAATATTTTCGAAGTATCAACATGAAAACAACGACAATAATGCTGGAAAACAACAATATGAAATAAATAATAGTAAAAATGATCACAACTGATACGATGGCCGCACTGATCCGCTGAGACTTCGTATAGATATCCACGAACTCTCGTAGATATATCGGTGAGTTATCGTCAGTATTTACAAAGTGGGAGTTGGGTACAAAAAGAAACTTCAAGAACGGCGTGGCTTTTGAATATACCCTCGTCCCTCGTCTTCTGGGGGCGCTGCACCAATGGTATAAAATATCGGGTATAAAATACCAGAGGGTCTGGGTTAAGGATCTGTCGATCTGAGCCGGAACGACCCATGCGAGCACACATACAAGCTATAACGGATTCCGGTCGAACGGCGGGGCGGAGGACGCGGGTTTCACGGGTTTCCGAGCGAGGGAGAAATCCCTGTTCGGAATTCCAAAGTCCGATAAACTTTTGCCCCCCCGAAAAACGACATCGATATCGTTGTTCCGGAGTTTATTCAGCAAACCGGGAGAGAGGTGGATATGAGTCGGAGGGACGAAAATGACGAGGGAGCGCGACGATGAGGAGCCGCAACTCGTTCGCCCGCCGCGCTCGCCGGCCGACTTCATCTCCGCCCGTAAAGAGCGGAAGAAGAAAGAGAGAGAGAGTAAAAAATAATTCATAGCTATATCCACGATGCGGGAGAAACGTTGCGGGAAAAGTTTGTCTTTTCAGCCGACGTGGTGAACAACGGGCAAGAAAGAAAATGAGAGGGCGGAGCCGCGGTGCCTCGGTAGTTTACCGAGGGACTTTGGAAAAGATTTACTCGAGCGACACGCGTTGAAAATCCTCCACGATAATGATCCGAACTATTGTGAAAAGTGCGCCACTGGCGGACGTTAGAAGTACGACGTAACTCGGTGTGCAGTGCGAGAACTCTCGAAAGCTCAGCGGAGAAATTGAAAACTTGTTGGATACAGCGCCGACATGCAACGCAGTTGAAAAATTGTGTCTTCCGTGCGCTTTGACGAATCCCGTCTCGGTCTCCTTCGGCCGCTTCTGAACCGTTTGAAAAAGTTTCGACCGGAGCTTCGAGCATGTCAAGCATTATATCATGGGTGTCGATTTCGATTGATTTTTTGATTGAATGTGCAAGCAATCGTGAAAATTACAATACTCGAACATATAAATTAAATATAATGTAAATTAGACACTTAGATTTACTTTGACCTAACAGTTTGTTGGCTCAGCTAATATTTTTGTCGTTGCACTCTGATAAATACGCACAGGTATATTGATATGAAGACGCTACAGCATTTTTTTAACAATTCATATTTTTTTATATTTTTTAATATGTAGTTTTTTTTTTATATTTACATCATTTGTCAGTTGTTGTAAATAGTGAAGAGCAGAGCAAAACTAAATAGTAGAGAAAATAGAAAGAGAGGAAAACTACCGTCTTAACCCTATAGATGTACTTAACCATAGGTGTACTATTATTTTCTCAAAAGCTGTGAAGTCCTGTTTGTCCTGGGTACGTGTGACCATTATTATTGTCGAGAGTTAGTCCAAGAGAAAAAAAAAACAAGCAAACGGGAAAAGGCGAAGGAAAAGCAAAGAAGGCAAAAGAAAAGGAAAGCCCAACGCTGTGGTTCAAAAACCAAACGAAATGTAAAATAAAACTCCTCAGAGTCCTTGTCTGGATTGGGCATATTATTCGTGGTCTGGATTTGACGTTAGTGATGCACAAAACACATGCAATTTTTCTGCGAACAAATAATTTACTCACCACCACAGATTAATTATTTATATGAGGAATAAAGTATATTTCTGTGAAAACAAAAATTAATTGCCTAAAGTAATTCCCCTGGCAAACACAACTTCCAGCGATTCCATATCACAAATCACGCTGCCTAAATAACCTACAAAAATAGAAACTTTGCTAAATAACCTACAAATATTCGTCTCGAAGCCGCCAGAAGTTGTCTTCATCCCCTGTTTTTTTTCTAAGCAAGCAAAAACGTCCCACGAATCTCGAGTCCGTCGCAGGGAAATCAAAAATTTATTAAAGACGACGGAGCGTCTCCGTCGACCTCTCGGCGAATCGGCGACGGTCTCGCTACGTGACCTCGGCACGACGCGGGCTCAAGACTAAGTGAGAGCACGCTCGAGAAAACATAGTGCGATTACACCGCGAGGTTGAGTCGAAGAAATGTGCGGGGAAGTAAAGATTTCCGGGGTCCGGATCGAGAGCGCAACTCCACAGCTTGCCCGCGAGAATGTGGAGAGAGCGACGGAGCAGCAGTGAGTGTAATGGGGAACCGGGGGGCCCGAGGGGGGCCCGAGGGGGGCCGAGGGGGGGCCTCTCTCGAGAAAGAATAAACGTTGAGCGCGGTGTGTAAGAGTAATTTAATGGGCCAAAAATCAATGGCGCGTGAGTAATTTATCTTTCAGCGAAACCTCCTTTCACTCCGTTGCATTGGCGAGAGGCACAGCCGGGCCGCGCCAGAGCGAGAAAAACGGCATCGGGCAAAGTGGAACGAGCGAGGAAAAGAATCCAGAGGCGGAGAAACGTGATCGTTGGTAATCAGCTCGCAATGAACGATCCTTTCGAATGCGAGGATGAAAAAAAGGAAGAAGAAAAAAAAAAAGAAACGGAAAACGTCTAAAATAAAAGATACAAATAAAAGAGAACGGGTGGAAAAGCTTTCTGCGCTGCAACTGACGACTCTCGGCTGTTTCTATTTTTCTCCCTGTTGCGCTACGTGAGCGGCCGCCAGGGAAGAGGAGCGAGGGGGGGGGGGGGGGGGGGCAGTTGGAACAAACAGAGGGAGGCAAAAAAGTACGCGGAGGGAGGAAAGACGGTTTATTCAGTCTTCGCCATTGTCCGAGGAATTAACGTCTCTCGCTCGCGCGTACGAAGCTCGCAGAGCCGCGAATAACGCTCGGATAAAACGTTTGCTTGCGACTATTTTCGTTTCCGCGGAAGTAAATAATTAATTAGTCGATCGGAGTTCGCAAATATACGGGGAGAATGCGAGAGTGGTTCTCAAGGGTTTTGCGCCGGCTCACGACGACGAATGGCCTGTCGCTGTTTGCCTTTGTTCGCGCGCCAGTGTGAGTCGAATCCCTCGCGAACACACGTGCCGAATACACGTGCAGTTTACGTGTGTTCGTGCGGGATTCAAACGCGAATACAATGAATGGAAAAAGAAAAGTTTGCCGAGCGAAATAGCCGTGTATTTACAATTGGATTGCCATTTTCCTAACGTCATTGACCCTCCGGTCTCGAAGGACCCTCTCCATTTATTTCCACGTCGCGAATCCTGCTGCCGCTGTCACGGCTCTGCCTTTTCCTTCCTCTTTTCTTTCTCGATTTCCTTCGCCTCCCCCTCCCCCCCCCCCCTCCCCCCGTTCTTTCGTCGACTAATGAAAATAAAAGTGTCGAGGCGTCCCGAGGTTCCTCCGACGCAGACGAGGGTCCCAAATCGCTTACACTCCGCCACACGGAATATTTTCGTCTTGCCCGGCCGAGCTGCCACGCGCTCTTTTTTTTTCTACGCCCGGAGAATTTTTTGCCCGGAGACCGAGGATGTTTTTCATTTTTCACGTTAAGGCTTGAGAGGCCTGCGAGTCGCCCTCGTGTCGGGAGAATGAAATCGCGTTGCAATTGCGTGTATGAAATCTTGCAATTTTGTAAAAAAAAATAAGAAGAGAATTTAAGATTTTTTTGTTTTGCGAAAAAGTATGTCAACAATGGATGTGAAATATAGAAGGTTGACCCGGCGCACCTGCGCCGCTGGTCGAGTTGTTAATAATTTAACATGCGTTTCCATACATCATACAATCACTTTTATTAATCAAAAAATGGTCAGATTTAAAGTTACGAAGTCTCTGTGTGTGGTGACTTTTTAACCAGACTTGCATTAAACGACCCTAATACACATTTCTCTGCATTTATTGTTCATGCAAGTCGATACTTATACGCTCGGCAAGAAGATCTTTATTTTCAATCAACACGCACATTTTGACAGGCACAATTGCATTCAGTCTTTTTCGTTTCTTTATATGCATGAAATAGAGAAATCTTTTTTACGCGATACATTTACAGAATCATTAGAACTTCACGCTTATAATTATATGTGGTGTCAACCTCCCATAGAATAATCATGTAGGAAATGACATGTCATGTATCGACATAACATTTTATTTCTAGATTTTTATCACTGTTTCTACAATCGAATTTTGTTTACAAAATTTTATTGTTTACACGCAAGCTGTTTCTTTTATATTCCTACTGAAGTTTGAAAATAAATGACCAGTTCTCTGCAGCCCCAAGACCTTCGGGAGACTTAGAAAAAATCAGCCCCAAGACCCTCGGGGGACTTAGAAAAATGCAGCTCCAAGATCCTCGGGAATTTAGAAAAATGCTGTCTTCAGTGTGTCATTTGTCCCCGGTCTGCTTGATTATCCTGCCCAGCAGCGGCGGTGGCGAGTCCCTTTTATAATAAAGAGGGATATAAATACGGCACCTCCACTCCAAAGACGTTGGCGTGTCACAAAACGTCACTGACGTTTTAACTCTTATTAACTTGAGCTTAAATGGTCACGTGAAAAAGTGATGAACCTCGTGCATCTCGGGGTGCAATATACGGACTTGAGAGCGATGGTCCAACCCAATAGTCGATATCTCGACAAAAATTTAAGAGATCGGATTTGGTCTTTGGAGTTCGATGGCACATGAAGCCCGAGTCGAAAGCTTTATAAAATATATTTTTTATGTATGATAAAGCCAATTTTAAACATGGCTCTTTTATACAAATTGTATAAACGTGACATATATTTCACCTTCGGTGACGGCGTAATCGTTGTTTATTATTTTTGCTTCCTCATAGAGGAAGCTTTGTTTTCGTGAAATTTTTTTTTTTCGAGATTTTCATGTTAACATACTTAGAATCACCTAAAACGTCGAGAAAAGTGGTCTAGAAAATATGTCTGTATGTGTGTATGTGTGTGTGTGTGTGTGTGTGTGTGTGTGTGTGTGTATGTATGTATGGTCCAGGCACCGAACATTCAATTGTTCATAACTCAGGAATGGCATGGTGGATCGAGCTAAAAATTGGCACGGAAGTAGAGTATTAAATCCTCTGTAATTCACATTTTTTTAAAATTAAATATATCCATGTATACAAATTTTATCGAATTTTTAATTTTTCAAAAAAATGGCGTGAACGCTCTAACTTTCGTAAAAGTTCGACGACTCAGCTATATACTTCATCATAAATAAAGACACGTTCAATGTTGTTTGGTATTGAATTTCAGCGAAATCGGTAAAGCGGTTCCGGTTTTATAGAATTTTGAATTTTTCGAAAAAAATAAATTTTGCTCTATATCACGTCGAATCTCATCAACTGAACCAAAATATTAAACAGTCAAAAAATAACATACAGCGTTGCCACGTATAAAATTTGGTGACGATTGGTAAAGTCGTTCGGATTTTACGCTGTTATGCATTTTTGAAAAAATTAAGATTTTCGCTGTAACTTATAGAAAAGTTATTAAAGTAAGTCAAAACTTTGTATCTAATCAAAATTAGATGTAACGGTGTTTGTAACGGAGTTTTTTTGTTCAAATTTTAAAAAAAGTGCAAAGATTTGTTCAAATTAAAAAAAAGTTGCAAAGTAGAACTTTGCACACTGCTTCCTCATTAATTCCCCTTTTTCACAAAGCTTCCTCTATGAGGAAGCCAAAGTTAATAAATAAGCTTCTTCATAGAGGTGGCTTTGTGAAAAAGGGGAATTAATGAGGAAGCAGTGTGCAAAGTTCTACTTTGCAACTTTTTTTAAGTATTTTTCCATTTCGATATTCCTCACGAGAATCCAAGAAAATTGAAGATAGCGGATTCGCGCAGTGAACTGATCGACCTCCGGGGCCAACGAGCTCTTCCCACACCCCTCGCTCGTTTAAACCCCTCCTGTCACACGTTGCCCTCCGAACTCCCCTTATCTTGTATACGATGTTCCAATTGCTATTCCCACCGACGTTCAGAATATTCTGTTCTCCCTCGAACGTTACACTTAAAATCCGACGGTAAATATGTGTTACGTGACCCGCAAGCTCGGCGGCGATACAGATATAAATGAAGTATCAACTTCGCTCGCCGAAAAAAAAAGGGTTGAGCGAAATTGTAAATGACTGAATTCATTCATTGCCCCCAGTGAGCAATAACAACGATCGCAATAAACTGTCAAATACGATTTTATTGGCTAAAAAAAACGAGGCGGTGGGCACGGTGAATGAAAATGGTGGATGTACATTTTTACTCCGACGACCCGCAGTGTCCGTCCATCATTCTATCTGGCTGTATTCGTTCTTGCGGAACTCGCGGAAATTGGATACTACTTCATCAAAGCCAAAAGTCCTGGCTCCGTGTTTGAGATTGTATTGTTTTGTTATTGCCAAAAGTGTTGGAAAAGTGAAACAATTTTTTTTTTTTTACATAGATCTGAATTTTGTTTTGTAAATATCAACTGGAATTTAGTTACCTCTTAGGTTATTAAAATATAGTTTGTAACAATTAGTTATAAAATACAATTTTCTGTCGAAAAAACGGACTGAAACAACAACAAAAATGGAGAATTCCGAACCCATTTTACAAAAAAATTAATAAATTCGTAAACAATGTTATGAAATTCCACATTTTATCAATTCATAACAAATATCGTCTTTTTAAAAATTAAAAAAATTTAGTACGCCACGAAAAATCGTGTTGATGTCTGATACAAAATATCGTCAACTAGCATTCACCACATTCGGCAACATTTGGAAATATAAGATATCCAATATCCATCCGAAATCCCTGCAGATATCAGACGGAGGCGGCTGCCAACTGCTTGCCGTTGATTAGACGTTTGAGGAATAATTTATAATTGTCATTAGTGCTCGCGGGAGGGCAAAAGTGGACAGGGCTGATCGCGCTGGCAGGGGACGCTTAAGCGACCGGTTTAATTACAAAAATTAGGTCGTCTATGGGCAGCGTGCGTCGTTCGATATACTGCACGTGAAGGGAACAAGGACCGCTGGCAGGTTTTGGCTGGCCAAGGTCTGCGCACGGTGCCATTAATTTCCAGGGGGCAAATTGAATTAAAATGCCCGGCGTTGAATGACGGGCCGCGGGTCTCCGGATTGGCACGAAATCAACTGTCGTTCGCCAAACTTCTAGCCCCGGGTTCACGAAGAGCGAAGATCGGGTAGAAATAAAAAAGAAAATTTCGCGTCTCGTCGTCAGTCTGGAGATCGAAATGTCGTTAAAAATACAGTAAGGCATTTTTTTTAAATTCCGATCTCCGGGAAATCGAATAATCTCTTTTTAATAATAATAAATAATAATAATAATGCTCTTTTTAAAAACTTTGCACACTGCTTCCTCATTAATTCCCCTTTTTCACAAAGCCACCTCTATGAAGAAGCTTATTTATTAACTTTGGCTTCCTCATAGAGGAAGCTTTGTGAAAAAGGGGAATTAATGAGGAAGCAGTGTGCAAAGTTCTACTTTGCAACTTTTTTTTAATTTGAACAAATCTTTGCACTTTTTTTTAAATTTGAACAAAAAAACTCCGTTACAAACACCGTTACATCTAATTTTGATTAGATACAAAGTTTTGACTTACTTTAATAACTTTTCTATAAGTTACAGCGAAAATCTTAATTTTTTCAAAAATGCATAACAGCGTAAAATCCGAACGACTTTACCAATCGTCACCAAATTTTATACATGGCAACGCTGTATGTTATTTTTTGACTGTTTAATATTTTGGTTCAGTTGATGAGATTCGACGTGATATAGAGCAAAATTTATTTTTTTCGAAAAATTCAAAATTCTATAAAACCGGAACCGCTTTACCGATTTCGCTGAAATTCAATACCAAACAACATTGAACGTGTCTTTATTTATGATGAAGTATATAGCTGAGTCGTCGAACTTTTACGAAAGTTAGAGCGTTCACGCCATTTTTTTGAAAAATTAAAAATTCGATAAAATTTGTATACATGGATATATTTAATTTAAAAAAAATGTGAATTACAGAGGATTTAATACTCTACTTCCCTGCCAATTTTTAGCTCGATCCACCATGCCATTCCTGAGTTATGAACAATTGAATGTTCGGTGCCTAGACCATACATACATACACACACACACACACACACACACACACACACACACACACACACACATACACACATACAGACATATTTTCTAGACCACTTTTCTCGACGTTTTAGGTGATTCTAAGTATGTTAACATGAAAATCTCGAAAAAAAAAATTTTCACGAAAACAAAGCTTCCTCTATGAGGAAGCAAAAGTATTCAAGAATACTTGATTCTTATTTCTCTATTTTGTAACATTTAACAAAGTTTTGAAAAAAGAGAATATAATATAATTCCATCAGAAATTAATTGCATTTCTTTTTTTAATACTCCCCCTTATGATAAATATGAAAATCGCAAGCGACTGCCAATATTATCACTATTAATAAAATACGTTTATTACTCGTGTATCTTTTGATCACCCCGATTAAACAAAGTTCTACTTTGGTATAATAGCAGTAGTATTTTATTAACTTATAGCTGCTTGGACTCTAGTTGTGCCTCAGGTTTGGCATTTATTTCAAGTAGACATTTTCCCTGCGTGAATTCTGTATCACGAGTGACTAGGATGAATTCGTTCGCGAAAAAAAAATGTGTCATCGAGCTATGAAAATTCCATTTAATTCCCAATCGAATTTTTCGCCCGGAATATAAATACCAAAAAATAAAATAAATATAAACATTCTCGTGTGCACAGTCAAAAGATAAATAAGACCCCTACATATTGGTTGTCACTGCTGGCTCGAATTGATAAGAAATACTCTCTCGGGTCCCGAACCGATCTATACACGACCTCGACTCGTTCGCCCTGGTGGGCCGACTCTGGTTTGTGTCGGAGCTCGGTGTCGGCCGGTACCTGGCGTATGAAGCATATACATCACACTTTTCGCGCACTGTACCAGGCTGCAGTTTGTATACACACCGGACATTCGTGTATTCCGCAATCGATATCGTTGGAGCCACGCGAAAACGTTGTTAGTATTAATTTGCTTATTTTCTCTGCATTACCGTTTGCTCGCTGTTAATTTAGCTCGAAACTTTGATAATTATGTAATGCAAATAGGTATCAGATGCGAGATATTTATGATCGGTGTTATACGGTCGTGATTTTAATGTATTTGGATTTTAAAGTTACGAGGTTTATCGACCCCGAGGGGAAGAAGACTACTATCTACACTGGTGTAGATAACCGACAGATTGGTTCAACACGCCTTAAGCGGGTTTAATCGATTCGAACATCAAATTAGTTGGTTACTAGCCGCATTAATTTGTCGCACCAACAAATTAGTTGAATAGACCCAGCGATCAATTGGGTTAGACACAGCAATCAATTTGGTTAGATGCGGCAATCAACTTGGTTTTAACGGGAACCTTCGACAAAATAGGTACACAGTTAACCTTAAGAGGATGTGATACAATCGTCAAACGTTTTTCCACTCAGCAAAAAAAAAAAGTTTCAACTCGCAGAATTGCCCGACGCATGATATGGAACTTTTCGTTTATCCAGACGCTTTCGAAACCCCTAAAAAATGTATTATAAATATAATTATAAATAATATAAATAATGTAATATTAATTATTATTTATTATTATTTATTATTTATTTATTTAGTTTTTGTCGTCTACTTTAAGGGGAAATTAAAGGGGCGTCAGCTAAAAAAACATTACTTTTATTATAATGTCTGCTTATTTCCTCACTGATGAAAACCCTAGAGTGAAAAACTCACGTTTCTTGTTTCAAAGCGACCAGCTGACCCAACCGGTGGGTCCAGTGTGCCCAAAATTCTTCCCTGCGATCCCAAATGAACAGAAACCTATTTCAATCTTTTGTCATCGGTGAGCAAAAAAGTAACTCTTACAATAAAAACAAACTTTTTTGTCGAGTTCCCTTAAGGTGACCAATTAATCAGTTCAACGAGTCCGAATCGCTCAAATCGATAATCGATTTTTCCGTCAACCCGCAATATTGTCGAAACGTGTATCGCGTCACCTTAAGCCCCAGTTATACACAGCTCAAATGTACTACGAGGGGCTTGACAAGAGCGAAGGGCCCGTAGATCGACAGCCGATTTTCTCGAGTATTCGAGTGCTGTACGCCGAGGGCAATATTATAGGAGGAGCCTCTATATGTGCCGCGCGGCACCGGCTCGAGTGCAACGCGCAGCACATTGTCAGCACTGCTAGTGCTCTTGGACGAGAGCTCGAACGCGGATTTCCCACACGTGTGTTATGAGCGCGCGTTGCACACGTGCAACGAGCGACGACACGCGGGACTCACTGACGAGGAGGGGGCGATGGGGGGCGGGGAGGGGGGACCGGGATGCGCGCCCTCTCGTACAAGACATTCCATGTCAAGTAGTCAGGTCCCGTGTTTGCACAGACACACTCAGAGTCACCCCCCTCCCCACTCCCTCCCCCCCCTGACCCCCCACCGCCCCCTCCAGCCGTACCACTCGCCTCACAAAGATCGCGTACACGGGTACTCCATTACAATTACCACTTGAGCGAAGCTCGTGCCATCGTTGGCAGTCTCTCATCCCCTTCCACCATTCCCATCATCTCCCCCCCCCCTCCCCCTCCTCCTCCCCCACCCAGCTCTCTCACCTCCCCCGTCTCGCCCTAAACTTCGGAGTACCTAATCGACTGTAAGCTTCCCACGGGAATGCTGAATAATTACGTTAAATTTCCGCAATAAATCTCTGTCATTGGACAGAAAAAAAAAAAATGTACGCGTTGAACATAATTTTCGTTCAACTGTTTTTCGCGCGGGTATTTCGCGCACTCCGGTTGGGAGCGAAATGTGGTTGTAAATGCGGGGTGTGTAACACACGGCGGGAGAAAGTTTTATTCGTAAACTGGTGTCTGGATTTGACTTACAAAAATGAGGTGAGATTATTGAAATTTTCATTTTCATTTTAAACACGCTGTATATTAATGTTGTTTATATAATACTTGTTTCGTTTTAATATACTGGTTTTGGGTACAAATATTTATAATAGTTACCTAATCATTTTTGTCTCTACAACTTTTGTGGAATTAATTTTTTGGCCGCGACGCGAGTAAAGACAACTATTTTTCAACCTTTCCGAATCACTCGTGACGTTACCCTTATCTCGTCCACTGCAGTTTCTCTCGGAGCACCCAAAACACATCCCATTAAAATAACTCTCGTCGGCGAACCTTTCGCGATTGTTGCTGATGCCAGCTGCACTTTCCGCCGGCCTCCGCCGTCGTAATTCCCCACAACTCCTCCGACCAAACCCGGAATCGGCCCGAGTTGACGAGGTCGGTGCGACGACCCAACGTAAAAAAAAAAAGAAAAACATTGAAACAACAAATAAAAAATAAATGCGATACAGCTTTTAGCCCCGTCGCACGAAATACATCCGCGGCGGAGTGTCGAGAGTACCGAGACAAAAACGAAATAATCGTGAAACCCGACAGTAGCAACGGCGAGGCAAGGGTGAACAAAAAATTGCGTACCCGAGCGTTTTATATCCGCGTTATCGTATATACATATAATGCATATAGGGTAGGTGCGGGCAAAACGGGACACGCGGACAAAACGGGACAGCGATTTTTTTCAGTTCCAACTATTTTTGCGGGCAAAATGGGACAGACCCCCGTTTCGTGAAAATCGCGTCTATACGACGCAATTCAACGCATGTAAGTGGAATATAAAGATTTTTAACAATTTCGAATGTTTTAAGCAATCTGGCTTTGGAAAAGTCACTTTGAATTTTTTTTTCTTTTACAATTTTTTTTGTGAAATAACCATTAAGGCGTATCACCGAGTAAAAAAAAACACTATTACACTATAAACACTACAAAAACAGAATCTACGAATTTGGGGGTTCGTCCCATTTTTACCGCACTTTTTTTTTTTTGCCGACTCCCAAAATTGATGGTTGGAGTCGAACTTTTTGGATCCAAAGCAATCGAAGTACACTTTTGTTTTCGTAAAAAAATCATTTTTTACTTGTGCGTCCCATTTTCCCCGCACCTCCCCTACATATGCATATACATATATATAAAATATACATATATATACACAAAATGTATATATCCGTCTATATGTCTCCGAGGGACGCGCACCTCTCGGCTCAGCTATATTGCACACGGCGCATTTGCATATGTGTGAGCTCTCTCACAGGGGGGGAGGGCGGTGGGGGGGAGGGAGAGAAGAGAAGAGGAGCGGGAGGGGTAGGAGGAGGAGGTTTGAAAGGGGAGAGCAGAGGACGTTGCCGCGCTGCTGGCTAGAGCTGCCAGTGCTTTCTCGCTAAAAGCGGTGCGCCGCAGAAACATTTAGGCGATGCCTGCAGTATGTCCCCCGAGCTCTCCGCACTCCGCCCCCCCCCCCCCCGCGCGCCGCGTGTATAGCGCCACCTGCCTCGCCTTACCCCCACCCCGCCGCCGTCACTCCGACCGCCTGAGCCTCCGGACATTTCCGAGACTACTAAGGGGCTTTTAATATTTCACTTCTGCTTGATTACTTTTACTCTCTCGCTCCACGCCGCCTCTTTGTCTCGTTTCTCTCCTTCCCCCCTCTCTCCCCGCGCCTTAACCCCTTCGCCTTGCCACCCCCCCCCCTTTCTGCCCCGTTCTCTCTCACCCTTTTTACCTCTGCCTCTCTTCCTTCAACATGCTCACACGTTATCGCCTCCTCTCCACGTATTCGTCTTTCCTTTTCACCTGGATATTTTATCTCCCTCTTTTCACCATTTCACCCACACCCTTGGGACCCCTCTATATGGGTATATAGTGTCTCCAGCTTTCTCCCACGTTTTCGCGTCCTTTTTTTTTTTTTTTTTTTTTTTTTTTTTTGCGAAGCGCTCTTCCACTTTCCTCGCTAGGCCGCTGCCGGCAAAACCGTCGGGGCAGCCTCGACGCTTTCTCGCTCTCTCTCTCTCTCTCTCTCTCTCTCTCTCTCTGAAGCCTCAGCAATTTTCAGCGTACGCGAGATAGCGGCGCACGAAACTCCGACTATCTATACGCGAGGCTTTTGTGCGAAACGCGACTGCTGCACGTGTCTTGTGCGTGACGACTGTGCAGACCGACTCGCAGTCGGATGTGTTCCTTTTGCAATATCGATTTTTCCGTCACACCGTTTCGCCGGCCCTTAAGAGACGCGCCGTGGAATTCACCGCTGGGTGAACTGCAGCTTTACGTACGCCGTAATGGGGTTACAATCACTTATGCAGTTTCAGGTGTTTCCCCGCAATTGACGAGTTTAACGATTATGTTTATCGTGGTATAAGCCGCGTTGTGGAGACTATCGGGAGATAAGTGCGCGAGGAAGACTCAATTTTAGTTTCTTTTTATGCTGTCGTATTGCACAGTCAAATGAGTAGAGTGGGTTCCGAGATTTTTATGTACTTATCGATCCTAATTGTCAGTAAAAATAAGGCATTTGTTAAAATAATTCGAAATCTTCAGGTTCAGCCAAAATTGGCAATTAAAGTTTCCACAATTTTTTGGGTAACCGACGTGATTTTTGGAGACATTTTAAAGTCAATAAACCACCGAAAAAATGTCACCAATATCATAACTATTTTTTTTTTATAAAAATTTATTTCAGGACAATTTGCAACGTCGATTAGACGGGAATTTTCATGTTTTTTTCATTCTCAGTTAATCTGATAAATAATCACCAATATCTCAACGAAATATTTTTTATACAATTTTATTTCAGGACAATTTGCAAGATCGATTAGACGGGAATTTTCGTTTTTTTTTTCATTCTCAGTTAATCTAATAAATTATATATCGATGCTTCGATATTTAATAATGAAAAAATTCCCGACAGCCTGGATTCCTTCGTCGTGCGTCTTTAATGCGCTGATGTGGTAGACGAGGTCGTAGCATCGCCAGCGGCATCTTTAACAAAGACCTGCCTCTGCCGATGCGCCGGTGCCCATAGGACGAGACGGTATATATATATCTACACCCTCGGTAAATATGCGTCGTCCTTCTTCGCGGGCCGGGCGGCCACCTCGAACGGGCACGACGGACGCTATGTCTATGTACAGCGAGAAAGATGCCAGAGGGGCGCAGATAAGAGGAAGGTCGGGGGTGGCGGCGGTGGGGATTAGGGGTAGAATACGACGACTATCGCTACGGTTTCCAAGTTTTCATTTAAAGTCCCGGCACTTAACGACCCGCGTCGACACAAAGTCGCTACATATGTGTCTCTCGCGCACGTAAAACGACCACTCCTTTAATACTCACTTTCGCGTCATGCCGCGTTTGTACTCCTCGCTGACTTGAGGAGTCCTTTGGAACTCCTCTCGACAGGGAAATACGCGAAACAACTCGAGCTCTGTTTCATTTACGTAATTTTATTCATTTCGTAAGCTCAACAGGTAAAAATTCAATAACAGAACATGGCAAAGTTAATAGAAGTTTATGATAAGTTAATATAATGATATATGGAAGAGAATTAACGAGAAAAGTGAACAGGAAAGAAAATTTGTATATGAAATAAGATATTTTTGATTAAATATGAAAAATTTAAGTTTATTTTTCCAAGGTTGGTAATATGGCCCATACAAAAGTCGACTAATACGGATCACCTGAAAATTGCTTGAAAATAATTCGATACGTTCTGCGAATTCAGTGCAAAAAAAACAAAATTAGACGGATTATAAGATTTCAAAGCATCAATTTCTGGAAATCGGTTCAACCTTCATGAAGCCATTTTCAATTTGGATATTTTATTTTTCATCATAAGTTAAGCGGCAGACTTTATGAGGATAATAGAAACCAATTCAATCTAATTATTACAACAAAATTGCAAAGTAAAGACAACTCTTTTTTGTTGCCAGCTCACAAAAGCCAATCGTTTATGAGTATAAATAATGCTTTTTTCAGTGTCTTAAATTGATTATGGTTCAAGTATAAATTTTGTTTTGCCTTTTTCTAATCACCCAGACGATAACAAATAAATAATGTGTACAACGATGGTGAAACAATTATAGGCAACTATAAATATCGGTATGTAGCCAATATATTCGTGGCACAATACTCATAATTAAATAGTACCATCGATATTCTCCAAGGACTTCCAAATTAAACTGTTGATAAATAAATTAACCAGGAGTTCAATAATAGCGCAATTATAACGTTACACCAAAGCTCTGCAATATTCCGGGTTTCAAAACTATCTGAATTCGTTCTGACTGCCAATTTTTCCTCAAAGTCCTCAAGGCTCGTCGCGCGGTGATCGAAAAATAACTCGCGTCGGATTTTCCCTATTTTATCCCTTTTTTCTCTCCCCGCGCCTCGACTCGTCTCACATTCCTTTGATCAGCTTTGAACAGCGTCACGCGCCGCGCAGTTTATTAAACAGCTCTGCTCGATCTTCCTCCAATCTACCGCGGCTCACGTTCTGCTCGTCCTTTGCCCCCGAAGTGACCGGATCATCGTGTTGTTTCGTTCTGTACGCTTCGCCAGTTGGCGCTACTGATGCGAGATTGCGATTCGATTCCTTGAGAATCGATTATTTTTTCTCGAATAATCACGATTATTAATCGATTGTTAAGTTCCTCGATTATTTCCGAATCGATTATTTACACTTGGCAATCGGTTAAGAATCGTGGGTGGTGTTTTTGCGTGCAACGATCGTGTACGAGAAAATTGTTCGCCGGTTTTGGACGTTGGACGAACTTGGACATTAACTTGTACTTTGCCCACATGGAAATATTTATATGTAAAATATAAGTCACTAAAAAGTTGTATATGAAACATATATGTTGCATATAAAGATATATGCAACATATATGCGACATATAGAACTTTTCGTCGCCATATAATTCACATATAAATATTTCCATGTGGGTGTTGGCATTTGACTTCTTTTCCCTGAATTCGTAGTTTTATTACATTTTTTTATGCTCCAGACAAATAATCGATTCTTTAACGATTTTTTTAGTTCGATTATTTTTCCTTCGATTCATCGACAGTAAAAATTGATTCTTTAAAAAATAATCGATTGTGAAGAATCGATTTTTTTTCGTCCGATCTTCCCATCACTAGTTGGCGCTACGTGCTGCAGCCGTATAGACATTCGTCGGTGGCGCCCTTCGACCACGCGAAACCACCGCCTCGATTGGTTAATATCCCCGGTATCGTTCGCCGCCTGATAGCCAATCACGCTGCGGCCGCGACGTTCATTTGTTTTGCGGCTCGTGTTAGCCCGGCGCCGGGCGAGCCGTTCCCTCCGTTATACACCGCGCTCGCTATCCAATTTTCTTCGCGCGACGATCGATTTCGTGGCTCTCCGTCTCTGTCTCCCTGTGTGTGCGTTTGCTGCCTGCCACCATCGGACACCGCCATCTGTCGAGTCTACGAAATTTTGTTCACCGTCAAAACTCGGGAGTTTCGATCAGGCCGGCTCGGCTCACGCTCAAGTACGAAACCAGCGAAAGAAGAACAGTTATTTGCTGTAACAAACTGCACGAAGCGGATAATAACGCAAAGCTATTTATGATAATGACATAATCTGTTTTTTTTTGCCAATGGAATCGGAGTTATAATTACACTAATTAGTTATACGAATTTTGTTACTAACTAGCCCATTGGTTATAATGCCATTAATTAGTTATGCGAATTCCTTAACTAATTAACCCAGTATAACTAATGAACTAGTTGGTTAAAAATTTTGCATTTGCTCGAAAATATTGCGAAGATGTATCCGATTCAATTGGCAAAAAAAAAGATTATATTATTAGCATAAATTAAATATTTTCATTAACATGAAAAAATAATTAAAAAATCGAAATCAATCAAGTCGATTAATTGGTCAGACCGACAAAGTTATTAGTTAGCGCCACCAAGTTCATTTTATTAAAACCAATAACTTGGTTGACGTGACCGACAACTTGATTGACGTAACCAATTGATCGGCTGGCGCATGTTTAACCAAGCGCTTCCTTAATCCAACCATAAGCCTTTTTTCCGTGCGTCATTGTGTATTTTCGTCACGATTGATTGTTCAAATCGACAGTTTAATTTTTTTGTTAATTCGCGTTTTATAGATCGCCGCCGTAAAATGGTCCTCGTAACCACGCGGTACCCGTGAACTAACGAATAAACTGGTTTCTGAATTCGCGTTGGATAGCCTGGGCGTTCCAAAACAGCGTCGGAGCGAGAGTTCAACCTCGCCGGACATTTCGTATTTCGCCTTTTCCCGGGTACAACGTGATGACATTACGTCGGGACGTCGACGAAGCGAAGAAATAAACTCGTTTGCGCACACCTATCGGGGGTCTCTCTGTTCGAAAAAAGTTTCCGAGGCAAAAAAGGATATCGCCGGATATTACGTATTTCGTAACTCCCGGGTATAAAATAGCCGTATTACTGAAGGGCCAAGTGGAGATAAAGGAATAATCGGATTTTCACAGTCGTATTGACGTCGGGGTGCTCGGAAAAGGCTACGAAGCGAATAACTGATGTACGCTGGACAGTCGAAATTTTGCAATTTCCAGTCGACAAGATGATCACAGTATCCAGGTGTTGCAGAGGAAAGAAGCCCGTTGTCAGATATTTCGTATCGTATCCCAACCCTGAAAACCCTGAAAACGAGACCCATTTTTTTAAATAACTTTTACAAAGTTTTTTTTTTACGTCCCTTATAATAAAAGTTTTCAGATTGGACTTCCGACTGAAAAGTTCCGACATCGAAACCCTCGAAGTTTTTCTTTTCGACTTTCTATAGCAACTTGAATTAATCGTACCATGTTCCAAGAATGAATTTCTGCTCGTTCGAAGCATCCAGTTTTTTGGATCCAGGCCCTACCCGGAGGAAATTCACAAAGATTTTAACTACAAAATAATAATAATAACCATAATTGTCCCGTAACAATAATTATCCCTTAACCCCAAACAATAATAATACGACATTTGCGGTTGTGTGGTCGGTGTGCGACTTCGGCGAACCCTAAGTTAAGCGGCATTGTTTGCGGCTGTAATTCTGATGGATTACCCGTGCACCAGATGGCGCATCAACCAACAAGGGGAAGGTCAGTTTTTCTAAAATCGAGGAAAAATAGACGAACGGTACCGTTACCGTACAAAGAGTGGGAAGGGTTATACGTAAAAATTTGAATAGGTTGTCCTTTAAACAGAAAGCAATTCAAATAATAATAATAATAATAATAATAATAATACTAACAGCACAATAAAAAATAATAACAATGATAATAATAACGATAAAATGATAATAACAATAAAATAATAATAACGATAAAATGATAATAACAATCAAAATAATATTAACGATGGAATGATAATAACAATAAAATAATAATAACAATAATAATATACATTTTGTGAAGGCGGTCCAAGGCACAGCGAGTAACCTCGATTACTGGGCCAAGTGAGCCACGGGTGCTTTCCATTAGGACATAGCTTCTCATACCGTGCGCATGGAGCCGAGGAAAACGTGGTGCCCGTATGTGTCGGCGATATTACACAAATGTGAGTGTCTGACGTGCATCACCCTTTACTACTAGTTGCACGCTGTATGCCATTTAGTACCTTGGACGCGTTGCTTGGAACGTGTGCTATACGTTAACTGCATTACCCACTTCGGTCGCCTCGTTCCGCTAAGGTGTTTGCTAACAATGACCGTTGTTTGTCGCGACGATAAACTTGCTGGCGGTGAAGGTTCAAACGATAATGACGTATATACGAAACAACGACAAGAAAAAGAATACTCTGCGCACGCAGAGTTTTATTTTTGAATTAGTATAGCAAATTAATATTGCTTTCAGCTAGCCACCTATTTCCAATAAATAAATAAATAAATAAATAAATAAATAAACAAAGAAAAAGAAAATAAAATTAATTATAAATTGCTGCAACTGTAACTGATAGGATTGAATGTGTCCAGTGCGCAATGTCTTTTTCCATAAATCGAACTGATAAGTCGTCAATTCGCACAAATAAACAAATTTCGTAGCGAACATAGCAGAGCCTTTGAATTACTTTGAAAAAGATGAAATAAAAATAATGTTCACGCCTGATGACGAAAAAAAATCTTCCGTCTTTGATATCCGAATAGTCATTTCACTACCTCAGCATTTTTATTACTTTTTCAGTCGGGATATTTAAAAAAAATGTATAACTATTTTCGGCTAACCCGGTCTCCTTTATTAATACAAACATAAAAATAGTGCCTCGAGCTACCAATTAGTAGTTGTCACTTAATAGTAGCCGGATGTACCGCAATTTGCCTAGGTGTAATTCACGAGCTCAGCCCCACTGCATACGGGGGGAAGGGGCGCAGGTGTACGCGGTTACGATGTAACCCAGGTGTCACCCGTTAATTGGCAAGCGCCATACACCAACCCCACGGTAATGCCGGCCCACGTGTTATGAATTAATGCGCGGGATTTTTTTTACTCCCCAGCCTCGCCGTGTCATGCCGCACATGTACCGAGCTGTTCTCCGCGTGTAGGCCGAGAGAGCCGGAAATTCGCCGAATATTTTGGGTCCTCCTGGTGCGGAAAACAGCAGCGCAGCTTTGCGATGTAATGCAACGGGCGTTTCACGCCCCGCTCTTCGTGCCTTATCTTGAATAATGGAAGCTTTCCAAAGCTTGCGAAGTCCGACGACGACGACGACGACGCCCGTGACGTTTTTGCGCCGTAACGACATATATCCACCTGACCCGGTGGACGCAGAAATGGCACCGTGACTACGACACACCAGAACAGGAACTTAACGCGCGGCTTATGTTAATCCTCGGTGAATATCCCGGCGCCGGCGGGAAAACACCGCTAGTCCACTCGAGGCCTTTTACCTACTGATAGGAATATTAAATCCGGCGCTCTCGTGACACACAAACGTTTCAGGCGCTTTTGACGTACGCGAAAGAGGAACACGCGCCATTCCAAGCCAAACCAAAAGAGCTATGGACATTATTTTTTTTTTTTTAGATGTTCATGTCATACTCAAAATCGTTCATAACGTCGAGAAAAAACGTGTATGTGGGAAAATGAGGTTGAGGAGGTCGGAAAAGCGCTTCGGATTTTACGTGATCCTGGTTTTTTCCAAAAAGAATAACGTTGTCCCCCAGGGAAAAGAAATATACACGAAAATATATCCGACATATAGAACTTTTTAGTCGATAATACAATAAAAATACATTTTGAATATATTTTGAATATATCTTAGATTTTTCGCTCACGTATATTTCGTATATATCTAGAATACATCTTTTATATATCTTGCATATACTTTATTTCCATATGAGATCACTTCAGGTTTCGTAAAAGGTAACAAAGAAAACTTCAACACCGATTTTCTACAGCGATTACGACTTCATTTAACCCGGATAACACCGATGGGTTCTTTATGATCATTTAGTACACTGAAGTCTACCTAGGTTTCCATTTTCAGGCTTATGATGTCTAAAAAAGCATGCATTATTGAATGATAATTGTAGTGTTGCGCCTGTAAAAGTTAGACCCGCCCATTCAAAGCGTACTTTTGGAATCCTATATGAGAACTACACTAGACTTTCCATCCCGGTGTTATCAGGGATTAATCAAGCAAGCTCAGGTGTTTTATACAAACGAAATACTATTCTACGGTGCTTGGTGGAAAGTTTCATCTGAATTGGCGCAGTAGTTCGGATTCGAAGGGATTTAAAATGGTTCGCGTTGTCACTGTTCCAGCTTTCGAAAGTGTTGGATCAACCAGCCAAAATGTAGGTAATACCTATTAGTGTGAGTGGATTTTTTTATGCAAATTTGAATAAAGTTAGTTCTACGGTTCGAATGCTATAATATACATTGAATTTGTAATTAAAATGCCTTTCAGTTTGACATTACTATAAGTCTAGTGGGTTGAGCTTTAGTTGGTTAATCGAACGAAAATTCGCCGTACAAGTAAATCAGTGGAAATTGTTTTTATCTATAGCAATGTCCATTAAAAAATCTATGAAAGGTAGCAGAATTTTCTTTAAAACTTTAACTGAATCTTGCTGAAAATACGGAAAACCTGGTCCTTCAAATAAAAGTTTCAAAGAAGATCCTGACGCATTGCTTCTTAATTAATTTCCATGTTCACAAAGTTTCCTCCATGAGGGAGTCAAAATTGATCAATAAGCTTCCTCGTAGTGACGGATTTCTTCAAACCGGATATTAACAAGGAAGCAACGTACAAAGTTTTTTTTTATTTACCCCGTACAATTATTTCGTTGAGACAAATAATTTGTTGTCCATCCGTAATCGCTAATGCAGTTCATTTGAGCGACATATTTTTTTCTCCACAGCGTATAGAATCGAGAGGGCACTTGCGGTAAAACTCGATATGAAAACCGCGAATCAGTATAAACGCGCTCCGGATATATCGTCGTTCAACTTGTCGCTTGCAGAGTTATAAATGACACGAGTATTATTCACCGTCGGTGAAAGGCCGCGCGGGGTGCCGGACAGGAAGGCCAAGAGAGTGAGTTGATATCCCGAAGTAAAATTGCTAGTGTGTGTGAAAGAGCGAAAAAAAAAAAAAAAAAATGCGGGAGCAACATTAACTCGGGGGGGAAGGCATCATGTGCCGACGGCGGACGCGCCTCGTCCCATTGATTTATGTCCCGCGTGCTCTTGGCTGGTTGAATATATACAACACACACACACATAAACGGAACGAGAGGACAGCGAAGGGTGAATGGATGGACGAGCTTGCGAACGACCTGCGCTAAACTGCGAGAAAGCCTCTCGAATTTATTATCTATTAATGGAAAGCAATTTGTTCGGTGCGCACGAACGGAGATGGTCGACGGGTATAACGTACGTTTTTTTTATTCGGAAGGATTCGAATGGATTCGTGTTATACGAAGAAGCTCTTCCGTTGTACTTCATCCCTCGATTTTCTCCGCCCATTACCATCCGGTAATGTATTTCGACACTCGACGAGTTCCTCGTTTTTGCTGTCAGCGACGCGTCGAGAGGTTTGTCGCGGCTCCTCAGCTGTGAAAAGTAATGAACGGCCATTAAACTTCCGGTTGGTTTGCTTTCTTGTTTTAGCAATTATTTGCGATTTATCGCATTTTCGAATCGAATTTTTTGTTGTTATTGTTGACGGTTGAGTAGGTATTTGATTTTTTTTTATTTGACGATATTTATAAACTTTAAAATGCATAAAACAAAAATTTGATTAAGCTTTCTCATTGAAAAATTTAAATGGTTATTATGCCCAGAATAAAATCTCCTACCCATTCAATATTAGAAATGCTAACAGCAGATAACATCAATGTAACGATATGTAAAAAAAAGATCACGGACTGAAGGACTCCAGTTGATGTCCCATTGGGTAAAGAAGGCATTGGTGTTAAAAGTAAAATGTACTATCGGATTCTATATTGTATATAAATGCTGTCCAATAAATGTATTCCACTATTATAAATAGTCGAAAAACTGAATGCTTTTTTTTTACAAAAAAACACAGTAAATGTTTACAGCCCAAACGAATAAAGTAAAGTTAGCTGTATATAAATAGCAAAAACAGTATTTCCATTTCATACGATTCAGCTTTTTTCAACTTATTAATATTTTGTTATTATTTTTCACCGGCAAAGGAGACATGTAACGAGAACGAGGGCTCGTTATTTGCCGCGAGTGTCGACGCTACACCTCTCTGTGTAAATTCGAGCGGGTTGTGTACGTAGCGCACGCTCGTTGGTTATCCGGAAAGATATATTGAAGCGGTTCCGGTTCACCAGATCCGGCGCCACGCGCTCCGCGGGTCCACTGTAGGAAAAGCAAATGTCCAGCCTTAATTAAATTTTCGTCGATTAATAGCCGGAAGTCTAATACCGCTTTCGTATAACAATGAACCACTCCATCCGTATGCATCATATAAATTCCAATTATATATTCTGCTAGCTGTTATAACCGGCACCGCCCGGGTTGATGTAAGGTTAAAAATTCTAACCCTTGCTTTCGACCCTTTTCACTTTTCCCCCGTATTTTTCAAGACTGAAATTAAAAAAGCTTTACAGCTTTTTCTGAAGATTTAAATACTCTTTTATACCCAAAAAATGGTCCAACTCAACAAAGACGGGAGATATAATGGATTTTATAATACACCCCCTCCCCCCGTAATCCCGATTCGCCGCTTCAGAAGTTGATTAGGGCAAAGTTCTGATTTATGGTTGCGATCATAAATCAGAATCGACCCTTATCGACCCGTCGGGTAATAGATGACGTCGACGGGTGCTACACGGAAGCGAAGCGCAGAAGTATCGAAAGACGAAAATCACTTGCCTGCCAGATTTGTAAGGCATGTCGGTCTTCGTGGAGTTTCGCTCTGTGATGTCGATTACATTTAATATCCTACAATTTTCTCTCCTTTGCTTTCTGCTGGCCTTTGCGATATTTTTTCTTCATTGGGTCAACCATTCGAACCCCTTGTTACGTATCATAATTAATAAAATCGCAAGAGGTCAAGTTATCATTAATTAAATAACAAAGTTGACTAATTTTCTTAAAACAAATTGACGCCCAACACACATTTCGTCAAGTTACAAGAGCCCTGGCAACCCTTGACCCAGCCAGGTGGCGCCTTTGAAATGTATTTAATCATTTCTAGTAACCTTCGTCTACTCCGCTTGAATTAAAAGGGAAAATTAGAGTCGGTCTCATGGTTTACTAAGCCAATTCTTGAGAGAAGCTTGAAGTTTTTCTGCTCCTTTCCAATACATTCTCCGTCGACTCCATGACCTTCCTGAAAACTGTTTGTAAAATATTAAGGGTACGAAGTCGACGGAGGGTCTGCAGAATTTGCTATCACCCTTCGTTGACCCGCGTTTAAATATCAACGAGAAAAATCTTACGGTCTGAAGTGTACGAGTTGCTGGTTCAACAATTCAGCGAAGGAAGCTCCAGCACGGTAAATCAAACTTGAAGGTTTTCTGCATTTTGCCTGTTTCCTGTGAACGCTACCTGTTATAAAAAAAATGCCCAGAGGCGAGAGCAATATCGGCTGCATTGAGGAGGCTGGCTACTGATCCACACCGTCCTAGTAATTGGCGCAAGGCATGCATAGGAGAATAAATGCGAAAAAAGTTGCTAAGTTTGAAGAACTTTCCCCATTGCCTCCTCATAAATTTATATTTTTAACAAAACCACCTTCATAAGAAAGCTTATTAATCAATTATTCACAGAAGAAGCTTTGTGAAAAATGAAAATTTACTCGGAAACAATGTGCAACGTTCCACTCCACAGCGTTCATAATTGGAAGAAACAATTTTTCTATGTTTTCGACAAACATAAACATTGACCTCTCTACCTGCATACAAAATTTCAGCTTCATAACTCGAGGCGCGTTCTCGAGTTACAGGAGTTTGAAAAGTTTGAAGTAGAAGAGGTTAAAAAAAAAAAAATTGCTATAAAAACCGGACTCCTTAACCGATCTTACCTGCATTTAGTATGCAACCACTAATTTTTATTTATAAAAAATTGAAGGTTCATTGGTCGAAGTTGACCCTTTAACAAGGTTCGCCCTTTTATATCACTCTATTTGTTAAGCATTATTTAATGCATGATTCAATTAATTAAAAAAATGGTCACAAATAAAGCGGCTTTACTGCTCTATCTGCTTGCTAAACTTCAACTCGATTCATAAAGCCGCTCTTCAGATATAATGCTTTCAATTTTGCACACATAAACATCCTTCACCCTTCCGATTTTTTTTTCAACCACTTTTCTCGATCATTTCGAGTCCCCTGACATAAATCCTGAAATATTTGTTTCTACGAATACAGAGCTTTTTCTACTAGGAATAAAAAAAACAATCAGACAAACACGAAAGTTTGTTTTAATTATCCTATTCCAATATCCCGTTGAAAAAAAATGCCGATAATTAGCGAGGCGCGTCTTTCATTACAAGCGGCGCGGACTGCAACAGCGCGTATAAAACGGAGCCATAAACTCGCCAAGTTATACCGACCGTAGCGACGAAAGTATGTGAAGTGGCTCCGAGAATTCCTGCTCCTTTCAACTGGCACTCGGAGCGCACGAAAAACCCTCGACGATGTGGAGCAGGAATCTGACACTCGGAAGAATTGGAAGAGCGCAGCCAGTGTGGGCTCGACAGTGCAGACAAAAGCTTCGAGTATCTCGCTTACTCGGCTCCTTCAAAGTTCTACACAATATTATTAGCCAGACGGCCGGGGGACTTCGAATACCACAACTGCGGATTTTCGCCATGGATAAGTTATGAACGACGATAGCGGATGAAGTTTCAAAATCGGGTCTCTTCGTGTCCTCGCAGAGACGTCGGAGGCTCGTCTATAGAGAAAAATGGCTGATGGTTGGTTTTGGCGCTACGATGAATACGACGGAATTCAAAATACTCGGGTCGAGAGTCGTCTGAGAGTCACCGACAGCGCGTAATAAATTCAACCCCCTGCCAAAGCGTTGTAACGACCGCCTGCTACCTTCCCCGTTCCATTTTACTCTTCCTTTCCGCGTATAAATAATTCGAAAGGCAAAACTTGCGTGAGAAAAGGCGCCAGATGCCGCCTGGTTTCATTTCGAGAGTCGCGACTCTAATGGAAACCCCATGCTCGCGAGGATTTTATCGCTAAAATAATAAATTTTATATCTATAGGTGTTTTTCGTCTGAATATATTTTTTTTTTACTTTTTATTTGTGCATACATTACGCTCATTAAAGCATTGGCTAGGGACATTCGTGTCCGTCAGTTAAGCTTTGGATGGATATATGAAAAAATGTGTTTTACCTAAAGTAATTGTCAGACACATTACACTTATATTTTTTAACCCCATGGAATTTGTAATATTTTTTTCCAAAAAGTTTGTCGTCAAAACTGTGTTTCAGAAAAAAATACATTCTTTCTCTTCGAGAAATGAGTAAAAATACTTTTTCTTCAAGTAGAATTGATGTGTTACATTCAGTTTTTCGTTATATTGTCAACAGCAGCGAATTCACAAGAATTGTTTCAAGGATGTCCAAGTCGAGAGTATTCTTCTCGCAATTTTCATGCATTCACTTTTGTTCCTCTCACAATCTTAATTAGAGTACTCAGATGGCTGGGTAACAACCCTTTCCACGAATTCTCGGCACTGTTTCCTCTCTGCTTCGAACTCGGCCACTCCTCACTCGAGCCTATTTACGTACGTGCTCGTAATTACACGACAAACACACAAAAGTGGACAGACTTGCATGACCAGCACTGCCCGATTTGCCAGCACGATCGCACGTTTTTTTTCTTTCTTTTCTTTTCCTCGTTGACGCTCGCATGAAACCCGCACATAATTATACACATACTTGTATAACGTTAACCACATAATTGTAGCAAACGGAGCCGGTAATACCGATCGCAGCAGTGCATCTTTCGTAATTAACCGAAACCAATTAATACAATTAAACGCGAATTTTATCTTTCCTGAAAACTTATAGTGAAACATGAAAAAAATGCATGTTTTATAGTAAAGCATAAAAAGAATTTCATGTTTTATAGTAAAACATATTTTAACATTTCTGACAGAAAAATCGTCGCCAAAAAATATTTTTTCCAAAACCGATTAAAAAAGGTTGATAACCAGTGTTTTTAGGGGTAGAATATGCGACTTGAGAACAATGGTATAGGTTAAAAGTCGATATTTTGAAAAGAAAAAAAATTGGGGTCGATTTTCGGTCCGGAGCCGAATCTACGATTTTTTACAGAAAAAATATTTTTTTCGTCGCCAAAAAAATATTTTTTTCAAAATCGATTAAAAACGGTCAATAACCAGTGTTTTCGGGGGTAGAATATGCGACTTGAGAACGATGGTATAGGTTAAAAGTCGATATTTTGAAAAGGAAAAAAATTGGGGTCGATTTTCGGTCCGGAGCCGAATCTACGATTTTTTACAGAAAAAATATTTTTTTCGTCGCCAAAAAAATCTTTTTTTCAAAATCGATTAAAAAAGGTCAATAACCAGTGTTTTCGGGGGTAGAATATGCGACTTGAGAACGATGGTATAGGTTAAAAGTCGATATTTTGAAAAGAAAAAAAATTGGGGTCGATTTTCGGTCCGGAGCCGAATCTACGATTTTGTACAGAAAAAATATTTTTTTCGTCGCCAAAAAAATATTTTTTTCAAAATCGATTAAAAAAGGTCAATAACCAGTGTTTTCGGGGGTAGAATATGCGACTTGAGAACGATGGTATAGGTTAAAAGTCGATATTTTGAAAAGAAAAAAAATTGGGGTCGATTTTCGGTCCGGAGCCGAATCTACGATTTTTTACAGAAAAAATATTTTTTTCGTCGCCAAAAAAATATTTTTTTAAAAATCGATTAAAAAACGTCAATAACCAGTGTTTTCGGGGGTAGAATATACGACTTGAGAACAATGGTATAGGTTAAAAATCGATATTTTGAAAAGAAAAAAATCTGGGGTCGATTTTGGCGAAAAGTTTTTCAGGCACCCGATTCCTCGACCAATAGTTTTCCCCCATAAATGTGGATGGACTCGCACGAACAGCACCGGTCGATTAGCGAGCAGGATCACTTTTTTCCTCGCCTCCCCTTGATTATATTCTCGCGTGAAACCCGCAGGCGAATAATCGCGGCGGACGCGGAGCTAGTGGTAACAGCCTCAGCAGCCTCACCGGCGGCGTCGGTGCACCGAGTACACCGTTCACGTGGACGCGAATTTAATGCACGCATTTGGGTCACTCGGTCACAGTTGTGTCGGACACTATGCGCGCTGCCTAGAGAGTCGCAGCCACGAGTGGAGTTGCCGCCGGCAGTGGCAGTAAGAAATATGTGCGAGGCGGTGACTCGCGATCAGCCAGAGACCCCGTGCTGCACGCCCGTTAGGACATAACACGTAATATCTGCTCGCTTAGCGGCTTCGTAGTAGCCAGGCTGGTGGGACGTGGTTAGGGTGGAACCGGATGGCGTGAATGTGGATAATAAGGCTTATGCACATACAGTCAATATGAGGGACTAACCCGAGTCAATCGCGAGCCCCGACGATTCGCCCGCGGCCGGTATGACTAAATCTCGACCAACACTCCTTCGATCCTCGTGCACCGAACGTGGGTTGCACAGCGGGCATTCTAATTCGTAGATAACACGCGTAATCCCCATATTATTAATATCACGTCACACGATTTTCAACGATGTTTGTATGCAAATTTATGTCGTGATCGGCTTAAGCGAATAAAAAGGAATGTGTCAAATAGAATCAGAGCTGTAAATCCCTAATTTTTCTAGAAATAAAACTGATGGTACAATTGGCTTTGTAATTATGTTTTTATAATGATAAACTGTAATTATTGTAATATGATGTGTAAACTTTTAAATAGAGGCAAGAAATATTTATTTCCCATAAAACTTGATGGTATCTTATTAAAAAATGGAGAAATACTGTTAATGCTTTGCGAAAATAATGGACGACTGTGCTTGTCCATTTTTTTCGAATATTTATTATTTACGGTTTTTCTTACGGCTATTTAAAAGTTCACATATAATTGTATAATCGCCACAGGTCGTCGTTTTAAAATCGTAACTAGAAAAGTACGGTGTACTTTACGGTGTGGTGTACGGTCGTACTGGTGTTGCCAGTACTTTAAGTCTTAAAGTACTGGGGGCTTGCAACACTGAATAGAATATAGTTTGTACATATTTATTGTAAAATAAATGTTTTGCATTCGTCGCGTGCCGAAAAATCAATATTTTCATGAGCTCCAAATAATCGATATTGTCAAATCGATATTTTCACGAGCGCTCAATAACGTTCTCGATAAACACCCCGTTCGACAAATAATTCTAGTTTGACGTAGACTGATGAGCCTTGTATCAGCTTTCAAATTTCGCTAATTCATTTTTTTCGCGCGAATTCGAAGGAAATAAAAATGCAAGTTGTGGTCTGACGTTCCGTCAGTGCGCAGTAGTGAGAGTCAACGATTGTCCGGCCAACCACAGTCGGTAAATATGCGGCGGAGAGATTGATGCATAATTTCGTGCTCTTGTGCGCTGGATGGGGAATTTCGCCGCGTCGATGGAAAGTCCGGTGAGAATTTTGTCGCGTGCGATCGACGGATTGATTGACCCGATAGAACTGGCGAATTTTCCGAGAACGCAACATTCCCCGCGTTGCAATACGAGTGCGCGAAACCGACGGGCTGGTGTGCAGGGTGGTCGAGGGACTACAAAAATGATTGACGTGACTATGGCTTCCGAACATCATTGTTGTCGAGCGCAGCGGAGTCGAGCGACCCGAACACGACTGTCAAGTGATGGGACATTAACACGATCAGCCGTATTCGGTTTGGGATTCTCTGGATTCCCCTGTAACTGGGTGCCCAACGCAGAGGCCGTGCGTCTGCTACAACGAAAACCGCACGACTTGTGATATAGCTGACCACGAGAATCCAATTCAGTGGTTAAACTCGCAATGAAACCACTTACAGCATTTATAGTTACACGAAAAGATATTTTAACTTGATTTTCGGTATAATGTCATTATCACTATTATTAATATTTTTGTTGTTGTTGTTGTTGTTGTTGTTAGAGTGATAATAAATTATGTTTTCAATATTATCTATATCAATATTGAAAGGTAATTTACTGTCAGCAATTTAGCATAATTCAGTATATCAGACCCGCACGAGAAATTACCACACTGATTCGCAATGTTACGATTGGTAATTATACGTAGAACAATTGGTAATTATACGTAGTACAATTGATCGTAACATCAAAAGCATCGCGTCGTCCAAATTTTTAAACTCCGTGATTGTCTTGATTGAAACGTCACTAAAACCGAAGAAGTGTCGAGCTGAGTTCTTCAACTCTGAACTTTACGATCAATTGTACTGCGATTAATTGTACTATTGTACTACGTACAATTGATCGTAAAGTTCAGAGTTGAAGAGCTCCGACACTTCGTCGGTTTTAGTCGCGTTTCAATTAATACAATCACGGAGTTTGCAAATTTGGACGATGCTTTTGATATTGAAACCTCTGGCATTCTGACGGCTAATCATAATCAGATTCCTTGGCGTCGCCTTGACGATCACGCTGTGACAGCTACATTTGATTCAATGTTGACGTCACGTGAGGGTCGCCCCTCTGCTGTGAGACGCGCGGGTTGGTCACGTCAACCCCTAGACGCTGGGCAAGTGCGTTCTTGGCCAATCTGTAAGCCGCCCTCTGACAGTCGGTCCTGTCATCTGCAATTGAGATTCCTCTGAGAGGTGATAGTAGGAACCCATCTTGAGCTCAAATTGATCTCCTTTTTAGAGCCACTAACAACAACGTTTTGCTACGTTGCACTTTCTTCTCATTTGTTTTTTCTTCTGTCTAAATAAGATATTTGTATGTTTACACAATTCCATATGACTTCGCACTCTTTTAGATTAATATGTTCATCTGACTAACGGACACACGTAATGTGGAATATTCTATTCCACACTATGAACAATATAGTCTTTTAAAACGCGCTCGATTCGAGACTTTGCAATGATTATCGGTCTGAAGTTGACTCTGCGACATAACCATTACCGACCAATCACGGCATGAGTTAGGGTAGAAGTACCATTTGTCGCCACTTTCACTGTAATTAATTTGAAATATTGGTTTTTCCATATTCGAATGCTAGTGCCTCGAAAGTAATCATACAAATTGATCAGATTGTCAAGCCCATTTTTGTTTTATTTAACAACATAAACAATTAAATCCTTTTAAACTTGATGGCCATAATTGGACCAAACGTGGCCAAAAGCAGTACTTCTACCCAATACTGGCTTATTTGGATATATTCGACTTTCGATGTCCTTTTTAAGAGAGGATAATACAGTATTGATCGTCGTTAAGAACCATCTTTTTGGAACGCGGCAAAGCTGTCCAAAGTGATGCAAAAAATTCACAAACATCGAATGATGCTTCGACGGCTAGTAGAATATCGCCGGCAGATTTATTTACATTGGCAGCACCAGTAGTTTCATTCTCGCATGTCTGTTTGGGTGAGCCATAAATGATAATATTGGCCTTACGCTTCGCGCGGTCCTCGTGCTCCATGCTACCATACGCTCCGTCATTAAAGCATTAGGTTAAGCGTATGAAGAGATATCCGCATAGCTAGCCTCGGCAGTTCTAATCCCAGCATTAATTAGATCAACCCATGGTAACAGATCAGAAACCGAGGCTTTTAAATTCTTTAATTGTGCGTTGCTTCCATCTTTCACCTCCTTCAATTTGAACGTTAAAATCATTGCCTTGGGCGGCGACCTATCTACACGCGGTTGATCGACGGTACTGCAAATGATACTTTTAAGGCCCTCAAGTGAGAAACTTGGCGCAGAAGACGGAAATTACGGTCGCCTATATAGGACCACAACGTGTCATGACTTCACCCTTTGGTAAAGTATTACATCTTTTTCACGCAGCGGGGTGGAACAAAATCCAGCATGTAGGGCATGTTACGTACTCTTTGACGATTGCAGTATTACACCGCTGAAATGTAATATCGGAGACACCAGCGGCGCGTAACTTGGGCCTGCTTACAGTTGCGAAGACACCAGCAGCGCGTAACGTTTGCCTGCTTACAAAGACACGAGGAGGTTGTGTTGAGAACTTAGGGATGCAAAGTCAACGATAAACACATCAGTATAGTTATCTATTGTTGTAGAAAGCTTATCTGGCGATCATAAGCCTTAAGGGGAGGTGAAACCTACTCAGTCGGTAACAAAACTGCAGATAATTAATTTCCTAGCAGGTTTTGGATTAAAAAAAGGTCTTACGTCATTCGTTTTTCAATTTCGCACGATTTTAGACTTTAATATAATGCATCACGTTTCTGAGTCTAATTGTTCCAGAAATAAACTGCTATCCTTCTCGCACTTATGTTGGTTTCGCCTCCCCTTAATGTGTAAGACATTAAGGGGAGGCGAAACCCCTTAATATGTAAGACATTAAACCATTAAGACATTAGACGTACTCAGTCGGTAACAAAACTGCAAATAATTCATTTCCTAGCAGGTTTTGGATAAAAAAAAGTATTACATCGCTCGTGTTTCAGTTTCGCAAGATGTTAGACTTTTTCCTATAATGCATAACGTTTCTGAGTCTAATTGTTCCAGAAATGATCTGCTATTCTTCTCGCCTTTATGGTGGTTTCGCCTCCCCTTAATGTGTAAGACATTAAGGGGAGGCGAAACCGCCAGCAGTCCAGATAAGGTAGAGAGAGAGAGAGATTGTCAGTACGTGACAAAATTGATGTGTTCTTCCCATGAATATCGATTAATGTAATCCGTGACCCGCTGAGCGCTTTAGGCGTTTACAGCAACTCACGAAAATAGTTTGACGCAGCGCAGAGAAAATCAAACTTGCTATAGGGCGCCGGTTTAATCACGAAATTGAAGACACGAAACAGAATTTAGTCAGGGAACCGAAATGCAAATGCACCACAGCTATTTGTGTGAAAATATTGATAAATATAAGAACAGTGACAACGGTTATCAGGCACAGACCGTAATATTGGCGAAAACTCCAATTGATGTATCGGAGTGCACGAAAAAATTCCGATGAGGGAAAAAAAACGGTCGAAAAACGTTGGAATAAGAATACAAGATGACTAATTAGTACGGTGAGAAGTCGGATTAATCAGGAGCGCCGAATAGCAAACGAAAATCATGGAGTTGCTGCTGCAGCGAAAGCCGGATAATTAGGGGATAAGAGTGAGAGTTTCTCGCGGCCCAGGAGAGCCGGCAGGGCTGCTGAAATTGCGTATAATAAGAGCGCTGAGCTCGGTACAACTTTTTTTCATTTTTTATTTTTTTTTTTCAAAAACTCAGTTCTGATGCGTACCGGCTATTTTGCCACCCTTCACAAAATTCTTATATTATTTTCCTTCATTCTCTCTCTTTGCACTCAGCGCTCGCGCTTCGTTAGCAGTTTCTGGCAGCGAGCAATTTCATGGCATTCGATAATCCCTCACGTATATACGTATGTAGATATATATATATATATGTATGATGCATGGTATTCGGCGTCCTATACGGCGTAGGTGACGAAATAAGCCGAGGGGTTCAAAACGGGGTGAGGGGGGGTAGGGTGGGAAGCTCGCGCCCCCCCCCCCCCCCCCCCCGATTGTCATCGCGGCGATTAAACTGTCGATATCCCTGCGCAAGAGTACGAATAGCGCGTCGGCGTAATATCGCTGTATACAGTAGAGTCCCGATTAATCGCGATAAACGGGTCTGATAGATCCTCGGGGTAACTGAAATCTTCGGTAATCTGAACTGGAGGGCAGGGAGGGCGGGGCGATGATAAGAGTATTTTGATACCGACAAATGTGCAGTAATAACCATAATCTTTTTAAGCATATCAATTTTCCAACAAACAATTTCCATGATTTTAAAAATTGAGGTTTTTAAACATACGGATATTGAGTATCACAGTTATGGAAATTTTCGCGATTTCATTGATTACATTTAAGCGGATATAACGCTACGGATTTTGTGAGTTTTGTGGGATGGGCGGTGAACAGTCAGCTTTAACTGCATTAAACTCAGCTGCGATGATTATCGCCCCGAATAACTGAGACGAAAGTGAAACAATTGTGAACTACGCATGTGCGAATCTATCGTCTCGATACTGTCAGGCGATCGGACACCTTCGGCCCGCAAAACTGTCACGCAAAGCATCGATTTTTATGCACGGATTGCAAAAATATATTCCGGGTCGAAAAAGAAGAAAAAATTTGCTTCCGATAAGTATATTTTTGAATTCGTACACGTGAATGTATTTTTTAAATGAAATAAAAAATTAGGTTGCTTCCACTGAAATTCAACTTGCCTATCGACTCCCAGATTTTCGGAGCACATTTCTTTTTAAATACCCGAAAATTTAATAAAATATCCCGAACTTTCGGGACGCGCTTCGCGCGGTTAATTCGCTCACGGTATAACCGGAGCCCGATTAATCGACGTTCCACTGTACAGCACAGCGCGACATATATAGGGTCGAGGGTCGAAGCACCTGCTTCCATTTTATCTCGCGTTAAATTTCCCTCAGCCGACTGGTTGATTAACGAGCTTCGTTAGCTCCGTATATATTTATAATTCATTTCCAATTAATGTAATTGTAATTAGGCGAAAAAAACGAAAATCTGACGAACGTCAAAGATCACGATGAAGCTCGTCGGAGCAAAGCGGAGTCAAAATGTTGGCTCCCCATTAGTCGGCATGCACTGCACAAAGTTTGGCGCAAAGTCTCGGCCGAGGGGGACGAGGTGGAGAAATTAATGAAAATAAACTCTCGTTGGAATTCCACAAATTTCGTTGGCGATTCTGTACGTTAAAGTTAAAGCTCAACCAGAGCGCGAATTCCCGCCGTGTTTTCTCTTTATTGCTATTGTTCGGTGCGGTGACGGTGGTGGTGGTGGTGCTGGTAAATGCCTCGGCCTCTGTTGGCTCTAATGTTGCGTTATTGGCTCGATGAATCTTCGTGTTTTTATTAAGAGCCACTGTGGCCTCGTACAATGGTCATGTTAATCTGCTACAACAGATGGCACGTTACGCGGTTGTTCTCTGTTTGCCGACAGACAAATGTTTGCCGACAGAGCAAACGACGTTTGCTTTAGCAAAAATTCAATTGCTGACATCGCTAATCATTCGCTGCAGGGGCAAAGTGAATTTCTCGTAGTAGCAAATAATTTGTTGGATCAGCAAATCAAACGAGATCCGCATTGTTTGTTTTCACAGCAAATGCTCGTTTGTTAAGACTGCAAATTGGTTGCCACACGAGCAAAATAAATGGTTGGTGCAGCAAAAAATGATTCAACAAATAAACTTTTGCTGTTTTACTAATATCATTTTTCTCCGTGCACGATACGTCATGAAATTAACGAAAACAAGGTCTCGTTGGAATTAAACAAATAAAGGCTCAGCCAGTGCGCAAATTCCCACTGTTTTCTCTTTATTGCTATTATTCGGTGCGATGACAGCGTTGGTGGTGGCCAGAATTATAAATACCTGATTTTTATAGAAATAAAATTGATGGTACGATTGGCTTTATAATTATGTTTTTACAATAATAAGAAGTAATGATTACAACATGATGTGTAAACTTTTAGATAGAAGCAAAGAATATTAATTTCCCATAAAACTTCATGGTAAACTTTTTTTTTTTTAATGGAGAAATACTGTTAATGCATCGAGAAAATAATGGAGGTCTTGCCCATTTTTGTAAAAATTTCTCCGAAAATTTAATGAATAATTCGGTTCTTCCTACGGCTTCCTACGGCGGCGGAAAAATGTCCGCTTTAGTAAGGACTTTCGTGAATTTTTTCCTTAAATAAATTCTCCTAAGCGGAATGATCTCAATTTTAATTATATTTTTACCGTGTTATTTTTGTCAAAGTTCTTTTGTCGCGAAGTTATTTTTGCCAAAGTTCTTTTGTCGCGAAGTTATGTTTGTCAAAGTTCTTTTCTCGCGAAGTTCTTTTGTCGTGAAGTTATTTTTGTCGGAGTTTTTTTGTTAAAAATATATCGTCGAAGTTATTTTGACATGGAGCCACTCAAAAATTCACATATAATTTTACAGTCGCCACAGGTCATCGTCATAAAATCGTAACTGGAAAATAAACCGTTATGCAAACTTTAATTCTTAAAGTAATGGGGACGTACAACACTGGTTGCGTTATTGGCTCGATGTATCTTCGTGTTTTTATTAACAGCCACTGTGGCCTCGTATAATGGTAATGTAAATCTGTAACAACAGATGGAACGTTATGTCGTTGTTCTCCCTCTCTCGCTCCTCGCCGCGCTGACCTGCACGTGTTCGCATCGTCGGAACACGGAATCCGCGCAACGTTAGTTAAATTGCGAGAGACTGTGCGCTGTGTTCCCGGTGCACAGGGGTTGGTATGGCTCTGTGTGCGCCCTGCCGGAAGCGGGAGGAAGGAACCAGGCAAGAATCGATGCCCCAACCCCCCCCTCCCCGACTCAGTTCTTCTTGCCTCGCTCGGTTCTCTCTCCGCTCTCTGTGTTTCCCACTATGTTCAGCACAAGCAGAAGCATCGCTACTGCACCGCGATGCAACTGCAAACGCATAGCGCGCGGTGCGCTAGACTCGTGGTCGTTCGCTCGTCAGCAACATCGTGCACCTCGTTTCCTTTCGCTCCGATAATTACATAGTGAAAAACAGGAAGAACGAGAGAGAGAGAGAGAGAGAGAGAGAGAAAAAAAGAAGTCATTCAAAAGGGAGGGAAAAGGACAGCAGCGGCTGGAGAGAATGGGCGCCGCGTACTACCCGAACCAGCTCGTACTCTCGTCTCGTTCATAAAACGAGCACGCGAGCCCGGCCTGCGCGAAAAATAAATCATGCTTCGTACTTCATGGTACGGAGCTACGTACTACCTTTCGGCTTTCCGCTGAACCCGGGAATCATTGGAAGCCGGACGCTGGCGACCTAATTAGAATTCGTTGATGTACTTCAGAATTTCATTTTTATCTACAGTAAAAAAAAATTCGGATTCTTCAAAACGTCAATTCACCGCCGGGCGAATTTTTTCTTATACGGAGAAAAATAATCAGGGAGTGATAACAAATCGATTGTTGCATTGAGGAATTTTTTGTTGTCGCAGCCAAATTTTCGGCTAGCACAGCAAACTTTTTAGCTACCATAGCAAATTTGCTGTTGGCGCAGTAAACATTTTTTTTATGACTCTGTTATTTTTTTTCTGTGAATTCTGTCCAATTTTACGACAAACCTCCAATGTCCGTAACTCTGGAATTAACGCCGAACTTGATTTTTGCTTGCATTTTCTCATTTTGCGCTGTACTAATTTACGCTTTCGTTATGCTTGCAGCGCCCGCAAGGACGACGGACGAGGTGTTGCTGGGCGAGGTGGACATAGCAGTGCGAGACGACGACACGAACGAAGTGACGATAAAGCCGTTCGAGAAAAAATGCGTCGTGGACGGAAAGACGTATTCTCACGCCCAAGCGGTGAGAATTCACGAGCGTCTTGTAAAATTTCACCGCACGTGTCGCGCACGTGTCGCTATGGTTTAACCCTAGACGGGTAGACTGGTTCGGGTCTATAACGTGCAACCAGATGAAGAAAAAAAACTGTTGCCACAGCAAGACAATTGCTGACATAGCAAAAACGTTTAGCAAATATACCGATACCTCATTTTTCTGGTTGCAAATAATTAAATCTAATAATAATGAAACTCTGGTAGCAAATAATTTGTTGTATCAGCAAATGGGACGACGTCTGAGTTGTTTGTTTCTACAGCAAATGTTTGTTTGTTTCCACAGCGAAAACTTGTTTGTTAAAACTGCAAATTAGTCGCCACATCAGCGAAATAAATAGATGGTGCAGCAAAAAAATGACTCCACAAATAAACTTTTGCTGTCCCACCAATGACATTTTTTCTAACCCAGCAAATTTCATTTGCTGCGTTAGATTTTGCTGACAGAGCAAATGATTTTTACTTCAACAGAAATTCAATTGCTGACCTCGCTAATCGTTTACCGTAGCAGCAAAGTAAATTTGTCCTAGTAGGAAATAATTTGTCAGGTCATCAAACCAAACGAGATCTACATCATTCATTCCCACAGCAAACGCTCGTTCATTAAGACTGCAAATTAGTCGCCACACGATCAAAATAACCAACCATTGCAGCAAGAAATGGCCTAAAAAAATAAACTTCCGCTGTCTCGCCAATCTCATTTTTCTCCGCGCACGATGCGCCATGGTTTGCCCGGGAAAAACCGCGTAAAGTTAATTACGACGACAAAAGGCCCGCCGCAGGTCTGCGTTTCATTCCATCGCGAAACCGCGAGATGCATTCGAAGCTCCGCCGCAACTCCGCACACAACTTCCCGCGGCTTCCTGTCTCTGCAATATTTATCAGATATATCGGAATCGACTTTTTACCGCGAGTAGATTACATATACATAAATCCGCGTACCTACTTCGGCGAAGAAGAACGATAAGTGGATATACCGAGTCCAAGTTTCAAGAGTCTTCGATTTTTTTTTATTCAACGATATATATACATATATATACGGATGTATGTTAATGTGCAACGCGGAGCAATTCGAAAGAGCTTTTTATTCAAGACCCGTCGAGCGCGGAGCGCCCTCTGCGCCCACACTGTTGCACCCTCAATCCAATACAGCGCGGACGGGCAAAGTATCGTCACCTCGTGGCAACTTTCAGGGCTCACAATTCCCTCGCTGCCGCAAGGACCAAACTTAATCCGGCTTTCCGGCCGCGCATGCCCGCGTGTATTCATATATCCACACATTACGATAAAAGGGATGAATTTTTATACACGTACAGCGCGAACTCTTTGCAACCACCGCGCGCACCGCGAGCTTTGCTTTTATATAAATAAAAAAATGGTATATATATATATTTTTTTTTTGTCGCTCGCTCACAAGGAAATACCGAATGAGGCCCGAAGCGACACGCAGCTGGAGAATTTGCGCGAGCGCCTGTATGAGAGAGCGAAAAAAAAAAAAAGGAAAAAAAAATTGGAACGAGAATCAAGCAAACCGTGAAAGGGACTCGGAATATTTTATTTTAAGCCTCCAGCTTAAGATTTTTTTCAAGCCACCGTCATTATCGCGTTATTATTGCATCCGTATTGAATCGCGAGCTGCGGCGCGCGCGGTTTCCGCGACTTTTTCTTGGCGCGCGAGTGACCTTCCTTTGTGCGGCGAGAGAGAAAAGAAAGGTTTCGAAAGCCGAAGTTTCATTAAAAGTAATTAGGAATATTTTCGGGGTAGTTTTATTTTTAGTGGATAAAAAAACGATGTTTTATGTATTACTGATATATTTGGCCGCTGTGACTGTTGGTCAGGTCTCTTATTATGACGCAAATTCGCGATGCATCTGCGTTGCCGGAAAGGCAACGCGAATTTCGAAAAAAAAATTCGAAAGCCGAATTTTCGTTAAAAGTAATTAAAAATATATTCGGGTTACATTTTTTTATGTATTAAAACTTTCATGAAAAGTAATTAGGAATATTTTTGGGTTCGACTTATTTTTTAATCCCGCATTAAAAAAACAGTGGCTAAAACATCTCGGATTTTCGTTTCGGAGTTTTTTTTTTAGTGTATTAAAACTCTATTTTATGTATTACTAATATAAGTGGCTGCGGTCTGGTCTCTTATGACACAAATTCACGATGCATCAGCGTTGCCGGAAATGCAACACGAATTTCGAAAAAAAAAATTCAAAAGCCGAATTTTCGTTAAAATTAATTAGAAATATTTTTGGGTTAGATTTATTTTTTAATGTATTCAAGACTCTGTTTTATGTATTACTGATATATTTGGCCGCTGTGATTGTTGCTCAGGTTTCTTATGACGCGAATTCGCGTTGCATTTGCGTTGCCGGAAATGTCTACTGTTTCTGGCACGGACTGCCGCCCAGCACCGAATCGCCGGCTCAGCAGGAGGATAATTTTTACGAGAAAGACTCGGACTCGAGTCCGCCGACGGAGCCGGCCTGCAGAAACTCGAGTCTGCCGACCGAGAGCGTCGACCAGTCGCCACCCCCCGCGCCCGCTATCGGCGATGATCTGACAGATGTTTACAAGAATATCGACAGGGAAAAGTCCGAAGAGGATGACGAGGAGGACGACGGCAGCGACGAAGCGGCGAACGACGACGACGACGACGAGCGGGACGCCGGATCCGCGGAGAGCACGGCGGACACCCCGACGACGTTGAGAAACAATTCGCCAGCAACGCCCATCACTTGCGTCGTGTTGGGTACGAAAATCCCGATTTATTATCATCGACGAGCAACTCATTGTGATAATTTAAATCGAATCTTTCTATAATGCAACGGAATTTTAGATAATATTTTCGTTAAAAAAACGATTAGCAAATATTCTAGAAAATATTTCAGAAAATGTTCTAGAAAATATTTTCGTTAGAAAAATCATTAGAAAATATTCCAGAAAATGTTCTGGAAAATATTTTCGAAAATTAAAAAATATTCCAGAAAATGTTCTGGATAATATTTTCGTCAGAAAATTTCATTACAAAATATTTCAGAAAATGTTCTGGAAAATATTTTCGTCAGAAAATTTCATTGGAAAATATTTCAGAAAATATTCTGGAAAATATTTTCGTTAGAAAAATCATTAGAAAATCTTCCAAAAAATATTTTCGTTAGAAAAATCATTAGAAAATCTTCCAGAAAATATTTTCGTTAGAAAAATCATTAGAAAATCTTCCAGAAAATATTTTCGTTAGAAAAATCATTAGAAAATCTTCCAGAAAATATTTTCGATACAAAAATCATTAGAAAATATTCTAGAAAATATTTTCGTTAGAAAAATCATTAGAAAATATTTTAGAAAATATTTTCGATACAAAAATCATTAGAAAATATTCTAGAAAATATTTTCAATAGAAAAATCTTTAGAAAATCTTCCAGAAAATATGTTCGATTGAAAAATCATTAGAAAATATTCTAGAAAATATTTTCCAAATACTTTTATTTATTTCGTTTTTTTCTAACTCGGTCCCCGTATAGATTTGAGCCAATCGCGCCGACAAATTTTTGCGGAAGGAACCAAGTAACAAGTTTAAAGATGTTTTTAGTGTCTGTTTGTCGACCCGATTTTCTGCACGTGACTCTCATAAATTTTTCACAACACCAACAAAAGGATTATCATCATATTTAGTAATTTTGTTTCTTTTGTGATAAAAACCGTGATGCCATTCGAACAAATCGCACGATATTATTTACTGCTGCAGATAGGACGTATCGCGTGGGCGAAGTGCTGCCGCACAACACCGGAAACTGCGTGGAGTGCAGCTGCGGGCCGGAAGGTCACGTAGTGTGTGCACCGCGCGACTGCGTCTCTATAGTGCCGCATCGGGACTACAGGGAAGAGAGCTTTCAGATTCCGGTAGCCGGTGATCTGCGGGGTATCGACGAGAACTTCTAGAACCTCGAGCCCGATGGGAAATCGAACTAACGAGAATCCCGCGGTTTGCCAGGACGATTGTAATTGTAACGTCGACGGAACGAGAGACATATCGACACGAATTTTTTTTTTTTTTCTTCTTTCCTCGATGAAGGGTTATAAAGTATCAATAGCGAGGAAGGACGGTAGGTGTTACACGAGGCAAAAAAAAATGAAAAGAAAAATCGGACACGCGGCCCGCGCCGTAATCCTTCAATATATAACGTGCCTTCGTTTTCCTTTTATTTCCACTCTCGAATTCCGCGACATCATCCGCGTATATTTTCCTTTCGTTGGTCGTACTGGATCTCCCATGGAAGAGAAATATATTCAGAAATATCATCTGACCTATATAACTTTTCGTCGGTTTTTGCGTATCTGCAAAATGTTTTACGTTTTTTTTTTCTTTCGGATGTATCTCAGATATACATTTCGCTTGCATATATTTCGAATATACGTGCGAAATATATTCGAAATATAGAATTTTTCGTAAACATATATCACGTATATCTGAGATATATATCTTTATTCTATACGTACGTTGCGTATATTTTATTTCCGCGTGTCCGAAGACAGATGGAGATTGAAAAAAGAAAAAAAAAAAGAAGAAGCAGCCGATAGCAACAAGTTTGTTAGTCTAGTTTTTCTATGATACGCCGATAGCCCTGGTCAGATCGAATAACAAACAAAAAAATGTTCTTAGCGTCGCCGTTATACAGAGTCATAGGAATTTAAAACCGACACGATTGTTTCGCGCGTACAGCACACAGCCCGATGACAACGGCCTACCGCGTGAAAGCGACGAGGCGGAGGAGGAGGCGAAAAGCATATCCCGATGGCCGTAAAAGCGACTTGTTAACGCGAGAAATATATATCACTACCACGCGGCCTCAAGAATTCTCACCATATCGCGGAGTTTTTAACGCACCGCGTTTTAGAGCCACGTATATCCCATAGTCGTTTCGTATAAACATATATTATATATATATAAATAACGTATATCGTTGCTGACAATGACAGAGAATATAAACATAATAATACCGACCTAACGAAGGACAGATCAGTGGATCGAGCTTGGGTGATTTCGCGGGAGGAACAAAAAGAAGAAAAAAAATCAGCGCGAAATATAGCGATTAAATCGACCGACCTTATTACCTTGAACTCTACACAGGGGTCATTTCTCCGTGCGTTTATTCGCTCTTTCTCGGATCCCCTCGTATATCGGTAGCTACCGCGGGCACTTTTTAGTGCCACTTGAAAGTACTCTCTGCGATTTTTTTTTTTCGATTTTTAAATCGATCACCAAAAAAAAATGCACATGTGGCCAATTAATCGCGATCAGCACCAACGTCTGAGGGGGCGCGAGAAAAAAGTGGCTGAACTTGCGGCGAGTGAAATGCGTGAATATAATTGAATACGTAAACGGATAATCGAGTCGGCATGCACAATATACGATATTACATAGCTATATATAAATGATATACATACCATATACACTACCTGCTATACACTGTATACATATATAGTATACATATGTAATTAACACGAAGAACCAAATATCGAAAGATATAATGTGCGTACGCGATGTACCTATGTACTTGTTGTGCGCTCGAGATATTAGCGAACGTAATCGACGCGACGCGTGTAGGAGTAAAAAGCGTTGAGTAATTTAAATTGAAAAGGTTATAGCTGATTAACGAGCGTCTTCTTTTCATTAGCGAATTAAAGGGAAAAATAAAAGTCCGAGCGTTCGGCGCGGGAATAAATCGTTCGTATAGTGTGAAATCGTCGCGCGCGATGCTCGCTTCGTGCGCGCACACAAATCCAATGATTACGCATGTTTTTTTTTGGTGAAATGCAATCGAATGGTTTGGCGAAAAATCTCACGCGGGAGAAAATCTATCCGAGGGAAATGGAGATGTCGCCCCGTAGTCCAAGTGTCGAGTTTATAGCACCAATAAACTTTGAACTTAAGTTCCAACTTTTTTGTTCAAGTTCCAATTTAAGTACCAACCTTTTTTTTTCAAGGTCCAACTTAAGTACCAACTTTTTAAAAATTCCGTCTTAATTAACAACTTTAAAAAAAGTTCCAACTGAAGTTTAAACTGAAGTCCCAACTTTTTAAAGTTCCAACTAAAGTTTAAACTGAAGTTCCAACTTTATGAAGTTCCAACAAGTTCAGACTTTAATTCAAAACTTCAGCCCAACTTGAAGGTTTTCTTTTAGTTTCCAATTAACGTTCCAACTTCAGTTCCAACTTGAGTTTGACCTTCAGTTGGAAGTTGGGAAGAAGTTGAAAAAATCAAGTCCCAACTTAAAATGGAACTTAAGTTAAAACTTCAGTTGGAGCTTGGAAGAAAAAGTTAGAACTTACGTTGGCACTAAAGTTCTATCTTAACTTCGAACAATTAGATATGGAACTTGATAAAAAAAATAAAATAAAAATTGGAACTTAAGTTGGGATTTGAGTTCAAATTTGGTACCACAAATTTGGCCCAAAAAAAGTAGTTGTTGCTTAGCCAACGGACTTGTGTGCGAATCACGTGGCTTCGATACGACGTATGTACTTAGAATTACATAGTAGACTCGAATGTGATATATATTATTGTACACCCGAGAGATAATTTTGTCTAAAAACTTACCAGATCCGCAAGTAAATACGTTACATATCCATGTCGCGGCTCCAGGAGGCAGGGCTATATATTAAGTATGTATATGTCTCTCAGACGCAAAAAAAAAACAGACGAACGATTAATTGGAATAGACGTAGAAATTGTGGTGCTGCTCCACGGGACCATCCTGACTGCGAGAATTGTAAACGACGTCGACGTATTTCGTTATCGTATCGTTCTTTAATTTTTTTTTTCTTTTTTTTTTTGGGTTACGACCTCGTACGTCTTCCAGTCACTACGAAAAAAAACAAACATTGTCTCTGTTCGCGCAAAATCACACCGGCGACTCGCTGTGTCTTTCATTCCGACGAGACACGATGTAATCAGAATAAAGGATGATCTCACGTTCCACGTGTATTTTCGTCACCCCCTACGCCGCGCCTATCGTCGACGATTCTTCACGAACGATAAAGCTTATCAACCTGAATCCCTTGAAGGATGCACCGCTATAAGGAGATCACGATAGCACTTACGTCCAAGTATAGATTTTGTATTTTAATTTTTTAATTTTATTATGTATTTTTATTTTGTATTTTTATTTTTTATTTTTATTTTTTATTTTTATTTTGTATTTCTATTTTTTATTTTTATTGGTGCAGCGATACATAAACTGACATAGAATAAGCGCTATTCATACTAATAATGAGAAAATAAAAAAGTAAGGCCTATAATGGCTCACGCGAACAACAATTTTTTTTTTTAAGATTTAAAGCAATTATGCTGTTTTTTTTGTGAATTTTTAAAAATTGGTTTGTGGTGGTGATCACATTTTTCATTTCCCCATCATTTTCATTTCTCAATTGGATCAGAGAAGAAATATACGCAAACAGTTGCCGGTTACCGACCGCGTTGTGCTGTTCGTTTATTATACGATTTGTCACACTGAAAATATTTCACGAAATAACAAATCATAAGCCCTTCCTATCATACTGTTGATTATGCAGAAGGTAAGAATTATTGTTTTCCTGAATTGTGTACAGATATCAATAATAAAATTATTCCTGATTTTGTTACCGACCGGGCACAGCGCGATACACATGAGACAAGATATAGTTGTCACATAGCGCCATATTGCATTAAAAAAACACTTACAGTCTAGAGTTTTACAAATCTACAGATTTGCACAGATTACAGTCTATACAAATCAGAGTTTATCCACGCAATTTATTTAAAAAAACACTCCGTACTCTGCCTTATTCAGTGATAGCAGCCATTATGGTGCAATATATATAGAAAAGCATCTCTCCGTCCTCTGTTCTCCATCCTGCATTACCTGTAGATGGCCCACCCTACTGTCAAATCGCCGAAGCTACTTTGCCGTCGCAACCTTCGCGGGCGACAAGGTTGTCGTTTCATTTTACAAACTACCAAAGTCCGTCCATCGCGATCACCGTTCGCGATTCAAGAATCCTTTGTTTCATAAACGCCCCCGTGCGACGTCAAAGTAACCCCCGATTATCAGTGCCAAACACTCTCGACGCCCCTTGCAGTCATGGTAAGTCGTTAAATCGAGCTCCTCGAAAGTGTCACAACAACGCGCGCGTCTCGTCCACGTGCTTCGAAGTCTCGCGTATTGATGACTCAAAAATGCGATGAATATTGTCACGGAAACTATGATATCACAATGTGTAATTGCATAATGACGTTTGCGGTTAGACCGACATAACCTCAATGTCCCGGCGCTCGCGGTTATCGCGACGGTGAAACTGAAATTCCGGATTTATCTCGCGCGCTGTCCTTCCCACGCGACGTTCCGCGTCGACCGCGATAAGTTCCGGGCGCATTCGTAGATAAAACTGCATTGAGATTAGCTACCGCCGCACGGACGACCTAGAAACCACGATAGGTTTGCTTCCGCTTTACTCTGTTGTTTTCCAAAAGCGTCGCGCTCTTTGTCGTCGGAGATAATAAAAACCAGCTGCGTTCGCCGTTCGGACGCTAGTTCGGTGGCTACACTCAACGAAATAGACAAGTGCGCTAGTCGATTACATGTTAGCTGCTACTATGGAGACGGAGGCTTTTGTAGCGGAGCCTTTCAGGGATCTGGACGATTTGTACTCCAAATTAGACGATTTGACGCCATGGCCGGAGACAATTGCGCTCAGGGGATGCGCGGAGTACGTTTACTCCGGGAACCAGGCTGACGCGGCTGCGGGAAGACCCACGAGACTCGACAGGGACGATCGGCCCAAAACCATTGTCTGCCATGATATGAAAGGGGGATATCTTGAAGATAGGTATGAGACTGAGTGATTTAAAGCGTTTCTGCGGAAAGAAAACTAATGAAAAATCATCTGTCCTCTGGTTTTGTTCAGGCGTATAATGAAGACAAAATATCCTTAATAACACAGAAGAATTTTATACTTAACATCCACAAAGTAGATTTTGACTTCACAAAAGTTAGAACAATACGATAAATATATTCAGAATCCATGTGACCCCTAAAACTTTTCATTATTGGTCAACAATGAATTTTTTACTTTGTGATTTATAATTTATTGTACCTAGATTGATAATTTTTTTTTTCCACTGAATTACTGAAGGTGCAGAAATATTTACATTTTTCAAAAAAATGTGATAACTTTAGTCAGAATGTATCACAGCTCTAATCCTGTCGGCTTTTCCTTTGAAAATGCTTTTTGTTGAATTATTTCGTTGTGTCTCTTGGCACAGATATTCAGCCTCAAATCCAGATGCCAAAACTCGCACAGCTCGGTGCATGAAGGATTTACAGAGAATTTAATTTTCCAAGATTTATCAACGGCTCCACGGCTCACGACGCGTATCTCTTCTACCACTGGAACGTGGTCGACACGTTCGTGTACTTCAGCCACAAGCTGGTAACAATACCACCTTACGGTTGGATAAACGCGGCACACGCGCACGGCGTTAAGGTCCTCGGTACCCTCATCACCGAGGGAGCGGGCGGCGAGCAGATCTGGAAACGCCTGCTCTCCAGCCGCGAAGAGGCGCGAAAATTCGCCAACGCTCTCGTTAGAATCGCGAAATTCTACAAATTCGAGGGTTGGCTTCTCAACGTCGAGAACAGGATCGAAGCGACCGAGGTCGAGGAATTGATTTACTTCGTCAATCATTTCACCGACGAGATTCACGCTGCGATCGAGGGTTCCGAAATTATTTGGTACGATAGCGTCACGCACGAGGGCGAATTGAATTGGCAGAACGAGCTCAATGCTCACAACGAGTAAGCCTTTTTATTCTACACAGACAATTACGATGAAAAACGAAGAGGATGCTTTTAGCTTTTGACCGACGTACATTTTTTGCACATTACGGATTTTTCGTTTTTCAGACGATTTTTCGATAGTTGCGACGGTATTTTTCTGAACTACAACTGGTCGGATTCGACCCTCGCGAGAAGCCGCACAGTCGCCGAACGAAGCAACAGAGTCCGGAACGTCTACGTCGGCCTTGACGTTTGGGGACGCGGTTGCCCCGGAGGCGGTGGCTTCAATTCGGCTCACGTAAAAATTTATTCCGTTGAAAATTCCCATAACAAGATTGCGGGACGAGAATGAGATGACGTATGTTTGTAGGCTCTCGAGAGAATACGAAAGCAAAATCTCTCCGCTGCCATTTTCGCCCCGGGCTGGACTCACGAGTATTTCGGTGGCAATACGTTTCACAAAATCGAGAATATATTTTGGGCTCAATTGATACCTCATCTGTATATTCACGTGCCGATATACTACAACGAAGTGTTCGCCACGTCGTTCTGTCGCGGTTCTGGATCAAAGTATTATCGTCTCGGTCAGGTATAAATTCTACTAAGAGGGTATATTGTGATGGACAGAAAAATGCCAGTTCTTGATTTTTTAAATAATATATTTTTATATCATTTTCAATCACAAAGTTCGAATTTTTTTTTAGTGGTAACAAATTCGATGAAGAAAATACTACAACGAGAGAATTGATTTTTTTTTAACCATCACAGTGATGCCTCCCAGTAAAAAAAAATGTTCGCAATCAAATCCCAGGTTTTTAACTAAACTAGTATTACAACGAAAAAAAACTCTTCGTCACGACTAGTTGGAGCCCAAAATAGTAACGGAAAATGGAATTTCCACGGTGAACTCGTTCTACAACTTGTCCATGCAAAGACCACAAATTTTGGCGCCCGGTTTGTACGCCAAGTTCACATTCATGGATATTCCACCGTACATCGAGCCTAAGGACAAAAATGCACCGAAAGTGCGACCCGAATGCACCTTTGAGACGCCCCTCGAGGTGTTGAAAGTAAACGGAAAGAAAATCACTTTTCTTCCGAAAAATGCAACTTCGCCGTTGAATCACATGGATTTTTGCGATGAATACTCGTACAACGGTGGCAGCTGCCTGAAATTGATAACCGAAAACCCGACGCTCTATCATCGGTGAGTCGAGAGCAAAAAAAAAGGATAAGAAAAAACCACCGACAATGAGACAAAAAGCGTTTTCGTAAAATCGGCGGTTTCGAATTACAGGCTATTTTTGGTTCACATCGACTTCAGTCAAGAAGTGCAAGCGAGTCTCGTCTACAAAGACTCGGAAAATCGCGCTGAGCCGTGGAATCCTTTTGACGACGGTCCCGAGTTGATACTGGGAAACGACGCTGGATTACAGAGGATTCGCTCCTTCGAGACGGAGAGTCTTAATTCGCAGTGGCGAAAAAAGTGAGAATGAGCGTTCGGAACGACTACGCGTTAACCGAACAATTGAGAAGAAGCGAAGAAAATAGAGAGGAATAAAAATTGTCATGTTTTCAGCATTTACTTGACTAATCTGCGAACGGTCAACGAGATTGGCGTCATCTTCTCGCGGGCGGGAAGCTGCTGCCTTGGGGAACTCGTTATCGAGCCAAAGCAAGTGAGATTCGGTGAGTAACGACACAATTTTATTCTGGGAGCTCTGATACTTTTTTTCGCCAACATTTATGATTTGTTTTTTTTTTCTTCGTTTTCATTATAGTAAATAGTTAAAAAATAATAATTTTCGTAATTAACCGGACGGTTTGTAAAATATGTCAATTTTAATTATTAGTCATCTTTTCGGTTATTCATGTGCCTATAAACGTAATAATAGCGTGGCTGATGACGAAAGCAAAAGCACCTGAGAGTCGTATTTATTACTGGCATTTGCGAAAGCGCGTACAACGCACTGTGATGTCTCGGGGTTTGAGCAATCGGTCGAGGCGTTTGTGTGCTCGTTAATAGAGGAGATGGCTCTTTGTCAATCCATCGGCCGCACGTTAGCCGTTACATGCGTTGGCGCTTTCCACTTCCACGACCACAAAACCCACCTTCCTTTCCTACCGTTCGCATCAATCTGTGACGAAATTATTGACTTTAACGCTTTAACAATTCTCTTGGAAAGTAAACTCTTTGGCTGAAACTAATCTTTGCAAATAAAAAAGATGATGCACAGCATATTAGATGATAAAAAAATGTAATCTCACGATGAGATCACTTTGCGTTTACGCGATTGACGACTTTATATATTAGTGAACATGATGGAAAACGAAAATTTATTTAAATACCGTGTGAAATATTTCTCTCGAATTAAAATAATACTTTCGTCGACCTCAGCTTTCACGTGAGCTGTTGTCGTGTGAAAAGGAACAAAGATTTCGATGAAGAACGAAATCCCAACAAAGCGTTTTTCTGCACCGCTTCAACCGTCGCGATTGTAGAACTATTATCAAGTTAAAAAAAGAACAAACACATACAAACAAACTGCTTTCAATTCGGTAAAACCTTTCTGCAATAAAAGTCTGACAAAGTCTTAAACAAATCTTCACAAAAGTGCTTGAAGCCTATCATAAATAAAACCAAGTCTACCGTGCAACGACTTTCCCGCTGCGCGTGATGGTAAAAAGTCTCAAGCGGAATACCGTCGCGTGGTATAACTAGAACACGGAAAATATGTTTTCAGGAATGAAATCCTGGTGGTGTTTTTTTTTTAGTGCAAAAAATAATGCTAGATTCCCAACGCGCCTTGCAACGCAATCATTAAAAAAAATTGTTCAACCCTATTTATAGCTCAATTTTCGCAAAAGATTATAAGAATTAAACGAAACATTACGCTATTATTCGTGATATAAACTGATGTAATTGCCGCACGAGCGCCGGGCGACGTTTTGCGCGAAGACAATGAGAACGTCGACGACGAGTGACGAGCGAAGAGCGACTTCAAGGGTACCCGCATTCCGGGCACGTAATTTCGCTCGACCGAAAGGGCGAAAAGTCCGATGCGCCGAACGGTGACAGCGTCAACGGCGGAAAGATAAGAGAAGGAGAAACATCGTGGCAGGAGAATCGCGGCCGTAAGGAGGCCGCGACACCATAACTTCTGGCGATTTTATTTATTTATTTATACGCCACATACCCGCCGAGAGAGAGACGGCAAGGAAAATGGGAACAACGTTGGCCGATTTGCACTGACTCGGGGATCGATACGACATGACCACCTATACGATTCTACCTCGAGATTCTCCTTTTATTTCCCGAGCTACACAGTTACTATTCATGAGGAATTCCTTCGGTTTTAATGAGACAAGATTTGCTAGATTTCCATTCAATGCGCAATCGATTACCGGTTACAGGTGTCAAAGAAAATATTTGCTTGATCGAACGTAATAATTATTATAGTTATAGATAAAGAACAAACTGTTCGTTAGGTCAAACGAAACGAATAATTTGTACGTCATCCGTAACCTGTAATTTCGTTAATTGAAGCGACTCTTTTTCTCGGTGTGGTATTTCATTTGTCGAACACTTACTCGCAACTGAATATTCGTTTCCAATTGGATATTTCACGGATAACGATCTGCTGACCCTTCAAAGAATATTTGAAGTCATTTATTCGCAATTAGGTATTCATTTCCGTTTATATTTATCAGCGAATACGATCCGCGGAGCCTTTGACGGTGATTTAAAGTAACTTACTCTTTTGCAAGTAGTGGAACTCTTATTTTTCTACAGTTGTTATTATTGGGTTTGTAATCGACGAAGCGTTCCGTGTAAAACGATTTGCGGTCTCTAGACTGATCCGTAGTTTCAAGTAGGGAAAGAAACTTTTAATTGGTAACTTGTTGCAATTAACAACGAGCAATTTATTCGATATGCACTGAGAGAAAAAATTGATTGATTTGTGTTTCCAAAGAAAATCTCAAAATAAAGTCTTCCTACCTTTTGCTAAATACAAGACAATATTTGTTGACACAATCGAAGGTAAATTGATATTTCAGTTATTCAAATGGCAAACAGACCATATACAAAATATATTTTCTTCGCTCTTCCTGCTATGACTAATAATCCATTAAAAAAAAGATCCAACAAAAATTCTACTCCAACCTGGATACCCTTTTTTCGCTCATCGACTCCCACGTGGAATCGAACGGTATTTACCGTAAGGAGGACGCGCGTGTGGTACAACAAATTATTCGCAGACGTAGGCGCAGCCCCCGGTGAAAAAAAAAAAGAAACAACGGGACGTTACGGCGACACGCAATTCGCGGTGTAATACGCGAAGAAAGAAGGAAAAGAGAGGAGAAAAAAGAGAAGTAATCGCGAGTAGCCGCGACATTCTTGTTTCGTCACGCCACACCATAATATTCTCAACGGGCGCCGCGCGATGGTGCAAATCCTATTGACGAGTCCTACTCATCACCGGAAACTAATTAATTAACTGATTGATCATTACAATTACAATGGGCGCAATATTTCTGCTTCTTTTTGCATGGCGAATAATATTTCTATTAGGTGAAACGTGACAGGAATAGAGAGGCGGTGGGGAGGTCGTTCGTGGCACACGAATGACCCAAATTATCGTGCGTTCCACGACCGTGTCGTAACGCAACGTTTGTAATTCCAGAGTGGTGGACTGGTGCTCGTTGATATTCTCGCGGTTATCGGGTCGAGTGCGCCACGCAAAGACTCCACGTGTTTTTTTTTTCTTCTGTCATTCTCTCTCCCTCTATTCTAGATAGCCGTGTGCCACGAACATGCCAATCCATAAGTCCCCATAAGGAAATTCACACACTGCCCACATTTGATTTTGATCAAAATCACAGTTGTTTAACGTGAGCACCGGCTGACCGAATAAATCGGAGAAAAAAAATGCTGGGTAAAACGTGCGGCGCTTTAACATTATTTTTTGTTTCTCATCTTTTCATAAAAGTGTTGATGAATTTTAATATCCTTGTAGAGATTGTTATGAGAAGATCAGTTCTTTACCGTGAGCACCGTGTGACCGAATAAATCGGAGAAGAAAAAACAAATGCTGAGTAAAACGTTGTGCATCGCTTTAATATTGTTTTTTCATTTTCATCTTTTCACAAGGGCGATGAATTTTAATATTCATGAAGAGGTTGTTGTGAGAATTTAGTTAAAAAAAATCTAGTCGATTTACGCCAAAATAACTCGAGCACTTTTTCGAAACTAATCTCAAGACACTCCGCGCAAATCCTCGTAACATTTAACGTCAATGAAAACAAAACTGCAACAATGCAACCCGAGACATAGAATGCGCGTTTGGAATGCGACTCCGGGTAAAAAGATCGCTCCAGAGGCCAAAGACCCGCGTCTCCCGTGGCATCCGCGAGGCGCAGGTGTTGCCCGAAGAATAACTAGGAGATTTATGTTAATTCGCGAGTAGCGGAATGTTGCGTCGGCGCGTGTAAACGACCCGGCCAACTCCGACACTTGACGCGTAATAGTAATTACAACGTTTTCCTTCTCGCAGCTGTTTTACAAAGACATGAATACAATTTGCATTTCATTATAATTACAACGTTATTTTTTTTCTCTCTTCATTGCAGGTCAATCTGAAGCTGGAAATCTGGCGTCCGTTTATTCGCCGAGCCAATGATAGCAGCGGAGACGAAGACAGAGGGTGCTAAATTAATTTGCGGAATTTGTGTATCGCTCGGCCGCGAGAGGTGCGTGGAGCTCTCGCGCACTCCACGACGCTCCCTCGCAATAGCGATCATATTTACGTCATGAGATCAGTCTTTCCTGGTCGGCCAAGGCGAGCCAGTATAATCTCACACGGACAACTAACCACCGACATAATATACGTCGTAAACACCAGACGCAGAAGTGGAGAAAACGGTTCACGTCTCATTTTCTTTTTTTTCTTCTCTTCCCTCTTCTTTTTTCTTCTTTTTTTTTTCTTCTTTTTTTCTTCTTTTTTTTTCTTCTCTTCCCTCTTCATTTTTCTTCTTTTTCGCTTCTCAATTTTCCAATACGCTTTTTTCTTGCCGTTCCTTTTTTTTTATCGCCCCTTTTTTTCTTCGATCTCGTCGCCCCGCTCACCGAGCTCTCCCGTCTCGAAGCTAAGCCGCAATTTTGCATTCCTCGCCGCCGTTTCCGCCGCTGCCTCCTCGCGGACCTCGGTTGAGTTCGTCTCGCGAATAGTCGCGAAAGTAAAACGTGACCGGCGGTCCCGCGGAGACGACGAGTCAGACCGCGGCTCGCAGCCGCTATTATCTCTGGTACTCACTCAATTCGTCATTACCGAGAAGAGAGGCTAATGCCCCCCCGCGTACCCCGACGGGCAGGTGCGGAGAAATTGCGCGAAGACAAAACGGCGACCGGACGAGAGAGGAAAGTGGCCAGCGTTTTACGCAGACTGTAACGTGCGAATAAATTTGCTTACCGACTGCGTTATGTACAGCGCTGATTCTGATAAGCATTCGCAGAAAAAGAATAACAGATAATTTTTGCATTATAATAGTCCACGAGACGTGGAAAAAATCGCGCTAACAAATTATTGTTAGATAAGGAATGAAAGAGAAACGTATAAAATTCGCCAGTATTCAACGGAAACATCGAAGCCTCGCAGGATTTATTCATAATTTTACTCGTTAATCATGCGTTGAGAATTACTTCGGTGCTTACAGATGTAAACGATAAACGCCAATGCAACGAATCGAACGCAGTGACTCAAATATTATTGCGATATGTCGGCGATTTTACCGACAATCTCTACATTAAACACCATCAACGACACTAAAAATGACACTAAAGTCCGTAAACCGTCGACGTATAAAATTGTACTAAATATTCCATCGCAATAAAACTGCGCTGCGACTGCGCGTCGTGTCTCACAATTTCTATTTCACTGTTGGAAAAGCGTTTTCTCCCTCAAGCGATACCCAAGAGCGACGTGTCTACGACACGCTTTTCCCCCCTCGATCTTGTGCTATATCTCTCGTGGGAAATTGATGATGAAAGCGAATCTGTCGACGAGAGATTTCTATAATAATTATATACCCGCGCCGCGGCTGTAATACGCTCGTTGCCAAGTGCACAGCTGTATCAAGTACGAAGGAGGTGGAGAGGAGGGAGAGAGAGAAACGTCGCTCGCCAAGAGTTAAAAAAATCCTTTTCACTAAACCCATTAAATATATCCCTCGTCTAGCTGAATCCTCCACGATTCCCCGCGAGTGCATTAAACTCGTGTTACACTCGCGAGAGCGGCTGAAAAGCCACGGCGAAACGTGGAAATGAATTGGCAACGCATCTCGGCGCGCGTGGCCTCAGATCTTGACCCTCGAGAGGCAACACACAGAGAGAGAGATGCGTATCAAAAGCGGAAAGCCTCGTGTATGCGATACGGCGATCGCGCCTTCTTGGCACTCGAGGTGAGGGACGCCACACGTTCGTTTTTTTTTCCGCAATTAGCGTCGCGAAAGCTGCTACTATTCGCGTGGCATTGGCTTCATTATCACGGGTGTGTCTAGCGCGGTTTTCATTGGTTCCTGCGTGAGCCGGAGATTCTTCGCTGCTGGGACTTCGTTTCTTTTTTTTTCTTTTTTTCTCACCAATTACTGAAACGCGCGTGAGTTCAAATAATCCCATAGAAACAACAAACTCGCATATCTCTCGCTCCGCAGTCCGACAGAACTCGCTCGCGCCCATTCACTGCATATGTTAATTACTTAACGGCACGACGTAACTGTATTAAAATTGTGCTGCACACGCAGATGTGTCTCGGGCTACGGATTACGCCTCGCGTACTCCGCACGCCGCGCTGTGACTCTCGCGGTTTCGCGTTTCTGGTTTTGTGTTTCGTTTGGCGATATACACGCTCGGTGTTTTGTACACACAGCGCCGCGCGTTGCGCCGACTCGTGTCTACATGTGCTTTTATATTATTACTGCAAGAGTGCAACAGAGTAACGCAGTTTTAACGGCGCTGGCGTCGCGCGGCCTCCCGCCAGGGATATCACGAGACTGCCTGTGGACTGTAAACGTGTTATGAGCGTTCTCGCGTTCTCGGTAACGCGAGTTGTCCTCGTGGGGCCCGCGACTCGACTTACAGGCGAAATATTTTTGTACGCGAGCGCGGTACATGGTAAAGCGATCGGTGTGTCTTGCGTTACTGGTAATTGTTCCGACTGCGGACGAAATGGTTCGGTGCCTCGGTTTTTATAGACGACGAAAAATCATCGGTTTCCACAGCCAACAGAACATGTGGTTAATGCCACAGGAAATGATTTGAGTGTGACAACTAAACAGCTGTTGGTTTATTTACCGGATTTGAAGGAAAAGTAACCAGTTGGATCGATCAACCTGTTTGTCGAGCTAACTGAGAATCTCGAACAACTTATTGAACCGACTAATTTCCGACAGATTGTCTCGAACAACTTATTGAACCGACTAATAACCGACAGATTGTCTTGAACTTGTTATCGCGATCTATCTATTATCTTAGGGCCGAATTTTTAGTTACAAGTTCGATCTTAGAACTTAAACATGAATCAAGTTCGATTTTAAGAACAAAATTAATATCGAACTTGAGCGTGAATCAAGATTGATTTTAAGATCAAAATTAATATCGAACTTGAGCGTGAATCGAGTTCGATCTGAAGATCGAAATTAATATCGTACTTGAGCGTGAATCAAATTCGTTCTTAAAATCGAAATTAGTATCGAACTTAAGCGTGAATCAAGCTCGATGTTAAGATTGAACTTACGACTACAAATGTGATCGTTAGCCAATGGCTTCATATGCGGATAGAAATTAAAAGAGTTGCGAATAAATTGCGAATCGTTGGGACGTTAGAATGACGAGGTTATCGTATAATGAATCGACTCGTGTCGGGCCATTGGGAAAGCGGATTACCTACCAGGATGATGCGATCGATGGCACGCGCGCTCACGATCGGTACGAGAAAGCAGCCCAGGCACGCACGCACGACATTCTCGCGCGCTATGTCCCATGAATGCGGCTTCTGTTGGCTATAATGCCGCATGCCAATCAACTCTAATTCAGTTTCGTCACTTTTTATCGCACCGTGTAATGTCTTTACAATTTTAATTGCGTGACGACAAAATTACTTTCTCTTCGTTAACAACATTTTTTCAAAGGTTTTCCAAAATCTTTATAGTCAATTTGACAAATGCAAATTGTTGGTCCTGACATCCGAGAAACATTAAAAAAAACCATCTTAAAAAAATCGGGTTGTCAGGTTATTCGTTTCTGATTGGCTTTCGAGTTGCCTGCAACGCGTAATTTCCAATAATTTTTGTAACTTTTTTTTCTCACAATACTTTATTTACTTTAAGTATTTCCCAACGTAACGACGAATCGCAGTTAGTCAAGGATGTTTGTAAGGCCGAAAGAAAAATCCTAATGACGAGCGAGGGACGAAAGTCAGCGTCGTTAATAATTATCATTCGACACGTGCGTCCATCCTTATTCTCTCTCCCAGCCATAGAGCACTTGGCGCACTTTCACCGCTCTTATTATTACCGACGAATGAATGAATTATTTAGAGAATATACGATATCGAGTTCTCGTGCGTCGCGCCCGAAGGAATGCTTCCGGGCTGGTTATCGATTGTATGGGGTTGCGCTGAGATCTCGATATAGATATAGACGCGCGCGGTACAGCACACTCGGCATAAATTCCACCTGTTATACGATCTCGATTGCCGACTGCACGAGCTACCGCGGTAATATCACTGCGTTCATGAATAATTTATTAATTGCACGTTGTATTATTGCCTTATTTATTTTTTTGCAATTTTTCTTTTCTTTTTCCACCTTTCTGCTTCCTCTATTCTCGCTTAGTTAACGATTCACCCGTGTTTACGCAGCGACTCTCGCGGCTTCGACGTTGCACGAAAAAACCGGATTTCATTTATTTTCGTTTTTTTTTTAAATACACCACGTTCGAATTGCCGTGGCGCGTCGTTTCGACTTTTCTCGATCAAAGGATACACTTTGCAGGCTTCGCGTACTTTCTCGTCAGGAATCGGGGAGAGTCGAACTAAAATGTAAAATAAAAAAATAATAAAAAAAGAAAAAAAACAATTAATTGCCATTCGGATTTCGCTTTCATCGAGAGCTCGCTGAATTCCCGCTATTCCCCGTGGAGATCGTGTGTGTTCCGCATAGCGCACGAAACTTCGTAAATTAAATACGAGATCAGGTATATCAGCATATATCGCGAACAGAGCCGCGCGACTCGATTGGAAAATCATCGGTACGCGGTTGATAAAGTCAAGCGTGGAAATCAGCGTCGTCTCGCTAATGGCTTTTCGCGCTCTAAACGCGTGCAGCTCGGACTCGCGGCTGTACGTAACGACAGGATTATTACGAGCGGTAAAAGGCGAGTAATCGGACGCGGCGCAAAGTCTCCCGACGGGACTGCGGAACGTTCCGCAGCTCCAGATCCGGCGATGCAAGAGTCTATTACTCGACGTTCAGCTTCGCCGTCGCCAGCCAATTATTCGCGAACGTTTCCAACCACACAAAGCGCCACCGCACGGCCGAGTCGTCGCAGCTGGTCGATTCGTTCGAACGACTATCGCCGTGACTTGCCGCACGAGATTACAATTCAATTGGCTGTTTGCTTCGAACTGCCAGTGTTGTTGTAAGGATGCGTCGGAAATAACGTGAAAAATATATTTGCGATGATTTAACTTAAAATAGAATTCTATTCCACTGTATAGCCTTTTGCAGATCCATCCTTAAACACTGATACAACATGGGCTTAAGATTAGAATCACACTTTGGATCAAGAGATTTAATTGCAGCCAAATCAATGAGTTAAATGGCAGTCAATTGACTCGGCAACTCGGAGGGTTAATGAGAACAAAACCAAATAAGTAGCTGAAATAAAGTAGCCCATCGAATGTATTAAAGCAGAACCATCGATGACCGGTTGTATCCTAACGAGTTAATTAGAGCAAATTGAACCGATTGGCTGGCACATTTTAATTAGGGCAAGTGCAACTTATTATTGGTTGGCTCAGCGCGTCGATTAAAAGATTAACTAATAGGTTGATTCAAAGAGTTAATTGGAAGATAACCAGCATCGAGTTATCGGTTGGATCAATGAGTTAACCGGGGAATCACTAAACGATTTATTAACTACGAGTTCACTGGAGCCCAACCGTTTATTTGGCCCAACAAGAATGAGCAATAAATTCGATCCACGATATACATCTCGGTATATATTCTCCTTCGGCGATTATATATCAACTTCGTGGAATTCAAGACGTCCGCCAGTTCCATCTAAATTCACGAGAGCCAACTTTTTATTTCTTCACTTCGTTTTCCACTTAATCGTTACGAAGTTCATTAGCACTTGATGTTACTTTCATCGCTGGCACGAGCGGCCAGCGCGCCTTTGAGCCGCGCTTAATGCTAATTCGAGATGTCCGGTGTCGACGTCCTGCCATGGCCACTCGTCGCACTATCACGAGAGACATAACCACCAAAGGAGAAAAATAAACCGCAAGGCGGGAATCGAACGAGACACGTGTGATCTCCCGACGTTTCGCACCGAAGCGCGAATTAAATCTTTTTCATTCTCTCGGCTTTATTTTCGTCTTGTATACGCGGAGAAAGCATTGAGCAACCGCTAGAGCTCACTTCCTTCCCTGGTTAGTAAAATCCGTATAGAACCAATAAGATAGACAAAAACCGATTGAAACCTATTTGAACCGATTATTTTTCAATCGGAATTTTGTCCGTTTCATCGGTTTCTATCAGTGTCAATGGGAATCACTGAGCAGGGTTCCCAGCTCGCAACATGCAAACGCGTGTTTTCATTTCGTTGGTCGCTCAACGCTTCTGTTATCGGAAATAATCGCTTCCTTGAGGACACAGAGGGCGTCGATGTTTACCCTTCGCTGTTCGCATTATGATTATCAGCAACAACAGAGACGCACACGGAAGACTCAACAGCCGCGCGGTCGATCGCACAAAGTCAACACTAAATCCTGTGCAGCTGTCGAAAGCGCCACTCTTTCGGAACTAAGATACATTTGCGTTTCGACGTTGTTTATGTGACTTCGTTGTGTTTAATTAACGAAGCGTTGCGAGACATCGGGAATGCTGATCCGCGCTATTTTATTCTCTCGATAATTCACGCTGTTGTTGGACGAGCGGCGCGGTAATAGACTCGTTCGCTAGGTGGCGTTGTTAGCGAGAAACGCGCTCTACTTGACATTCTCTCTTCCGCATTCATAATTCCGAGGAAATGCGTCCGTTTCCTCTTCCCGTCTGGCCAAATCCGCCAACGCCTCGCGTTGGCTTGTTTCACACGGCTGGCGAATGAAAAAATTTGCGAATTTATTTATTCGCAACGCAAACGCAAACACGAACGTAAGAAGCGAGCTTGGAATGTTAAAGTTACGTTAAATCTAGAAACACTCAGTGTTTTCGATTAACAAAATCCAAAACTTTGTAAAAACTTAAATTAAAAAATCCAAATTCCAAAACTGAGGTTTTTGTCATTTTACAACCAATTTTCGTTTAAACAATTTGTTATTTGTCATAAAATTCGTAATAAAATTTTACTTTCATCAGGAAAATTCAACATCAGAAAATAAGATACGGGGCAACACTAAAGTTTCTGAAATTAGGTTGTTACTGTTAGTAAAATGACGAAGAAAGCGCCGATGCGGCAGTAAAAAAAGGAAATTTCGAAGACGGCCGCAGCAACAACGTGGCGGCGATAGGTATTCTCGAGTGCACACAGAAGAGAGTCTCGTGGAAGCAAAAGTCGAGCGGTCGGATGAGAGAGGAGCCGAGACGCGAAATCGCGGAGAAGTCCCGGAGGTGAGCACGAGCGCCTCCGGTATATCGTTTCGTGTAATACGCTGCGCGAGCTCGCATTTCTCTTCTCTCGTGAATGCTTTGGTAGAAAGGCAAGCGCTTTGCGCGGCGTCGAGCCTCGCGAGCCCGTCGGCTGCGCCGGAGAAACCTCTCGAAGTTCGAAGAGCGAGTTCTCTCGCCAAACCAATTCCCCTCCACAAACGTATACTTGCCGCTTATTCCTCTGGCACCGATATCCCGTCACACATATCACGGTGATATGTTTTACTGTACCATTAGGATTTGTGTTTGGTGTTCATACGATTGGCAACGTTACGGCAAACCTGATATTATCCTTAAAATCTTTACGACAATTCTGTTATTATCCTTAACATCTTTACGACAATCCTGTTATTATCCTTAACATATTTACGACAATTCTGATATTATGCTTAAAATCCTTACGGCAACCCTGTTATTATCCTTAAGATCCTTACGACAATCCTGTTATTATCCTTAAAATCCTTACGACAATCTTGTTATTATCCATAAAATCCTTACGACAATCCTGTTATTATATCCTTAAAATCGAACCTGAGTTCGTAATTCAAGCTAATTCAGAACACTTTTTGCGATATCTATCCAATGATTTTTATTGCCAGTTTTTCGAACACGAAATTTCAGCCATCTGTATTTCAAAAGTTCAATAAAAAATGTATAAAGTAAACCATACGCAATTATATTATTTAATACAATGAAAAAGAATAACATCATGTATTAAAGTCAGTTTACAAAAATGTGTAATTCGCTAACCATCAATGAAAGACATTTGTTCCCGCAATTTTTCAAGGTGACTCCGCTCAACAGCGCCAAAAAGCGAAAGATGGACACGAAGTTGATACCCGAGATAGCGCGCGCCGAGGGTGGGAGCGAGAGCGAGGCAACCGAGCGCGATTAACTTTTCGTTGTGTGTCGAACCGCATCGATGTACAGTAAGAATTCGCGGGGCTGGCTCGCACGGAGGCAGCCATAAGTACAAGAGAGTACAATGATCGCTTGGAAACTCGACTCATCATCCACTGGGCCCGCGGTATGTACACTCGCGGATACACTTGCGGGAGAGTTTATACCACTAATACACTCCGTGGACGCGATGCGAGAAACTCTCGTGACCGCAGAGAAATTTCTTCGGCTTCAACCTCGATGCGGTGGAGTAGTACGCGGGGAGAGATATAATAGAGACGAGGCGAAAAAGTGAAGACATCAAGCGCGATCGACACGAGAATATATATTTTTATATATATATATATATATATATATATATGTGTATAAAATATGTATATACATATCAACGCATCGACGGTTTTGTTCCATATGAAATATATGGAATTATTGTGAACGAACCAGAGTGGCGTAGCTCTGTGTGGCGTTTAAGTGTAACCGTGAGTGCGAATAACAGAAGAATGTGTGTAAAGGGTGAGAGACGCGGGAAAGGAAAGAGACTACAAGGTGCATAGCCGCCGCACATGTATTCGTACCGGGCCATGAAACTGCATGAAAAGCCTCGCGTGCGGTGGAACGCAGGTCAGGTATCTCACGTACACACGCGCCATTATAATACCAGCGTCTACGGCACGGAGAACGGGATATAACGTCGAATGAGAGACTATATACAGAGAGCCGGAATATTCGAGAAATCTGAATTAACGAGTAATCTCGGCTTGAAATCCCTTCACACATTTTCTCTCTCCCTCTGCTGTGAAGGTTATACAAGGACAATGGGAAATATACGAATATGTTTACAGCAATATTGGTCGATGTTTTGATACTAAAGAATGTGTAGAATTTGGCGATGTTCGAATTTTCAAAATTTAGCATTTCTTGTTCCAGGAGATTAAAACGTTATCAAAGAAGAAGAAAAAACGTTAGATTGAGATTGAAAAAAAAAAAAAAAATAACGAAACTGAAAACTGGGAATTCGTGCATCCAAATATTATAAAATGAGTTTTTCCTTTGGCATGTTTTGGCGCATGGAGAAATCTAATCAGGCACCAGTAGCTAATCCACAGCTGTGTTAAAATGCTTGGCTATCTAAATTTTTAGTTGCCCTACAGAAAACGCTCGGTCAATATTTTTCTTCATGGGGGGTAACAGAGAAATAATCAAGTCCCCCGAAGGACGCTAAAGAAGATTACTCGGATCAATGACGTATATTTTTATAAACCAATCACTACATACATATTTCTATGGCACGAAGATAAATTACAGTGTCTATCGCGAAGAATCCTTCACAGTGGCGGAACCTTGAAACTATATGAAAAATGCAGAGCTCGAAGACCGAGAGACTGACCGGCGAGAAAAACCGAATGGAAAGAACGGTAAGGTGAACAAGATCGAGGATTAATGCGCGCGCGGTAGCAATTATAAATGTATATCGCGCGGTAGAGAGACACAGGGCTCATAGAGCAGCTTCATGCGCGCCGAGGAGAGGGACACGAGAGCAGTGTGCGTGAGAAAGCAAGCATTAGAGAGAGGGAGAGCCGGTGCAACCTGTGCCACCGACGAGCCAGTCACTGACCAGACGCACTGCCGGCTACTCGACGATTCTCCACACTCTCCTCTATCGCCGCGATTTCTTCGGCAGCCCGAAACTTGCGGCGCGCGTATTACGACCTCGAAATTTCGCTAATTGCCGTCGTCGTTAAGTGATATAAAGTGTCGCGAATCCTCGGCTAAAATTTTAACGCAGACAAATTCCATCATTGTTCTTATTATTTCGCGAACAATCGACTCGGCGATTGAAGCCGGCGTCGCCGACGCTTGCAATTATCCTCGAGTCGAAGCTCGGAAGCGGCAGTTCCGGTATTCCCAGCTTCTCCTATTAGCTCATTTACGGTCCATTTACTTCGCTGCTCGTTGCTCGACGCGGCCGAGTGTGCGAAACTGATGAGTTATTACGTACCGACGGAACATTGAACCGCCTATCTCGCAATCGCTCCGCGGATTACGAACGAGGGATCGAAGAACCTGTTGGATTAAAGAATAAGCGAGGAGATCTGAAGTGTTTTTCATTCGCCACGAGGATTTCACGAAGTGCGTTAAGAGTTTCTCGGCTGTTTTCACGAAAGATGCGATAAAGTGGTGGTTTTATTGGGACGATACGAGAAGAAGAGATGGAGAACAGCGAGACTATAGCTCCCGACTCGACGGTCAGGAGTCAGGATTCCGGAAAGACGAACAACTCGAAGGACTCGTCGAACTCGAAGGACTCGAAACCCGACAGTTGTCAGGACTCGAAGCACTCGAAGGAGATCCTGATATCCGAGAGGCAACAGAGGCAGCAGCAGCATCAGGCGCACCATCAACAACAACAACAGCAGCAGCTGAAGGATCAGGAACACAGGCAGAAGCTTCAGAGGGAGCAGGCCCGCGATGACACCAATATTCTCATGTTCACGTCCTGCGGACAACTTCTGCTCGGTAAATTACGTGATGTCTGATAATTCTCGGTCGGTCCTCGATAAGGTTGGAACAAGATCGTTTTGGTTATTGTTACGCGCTATCTTGACACAGATGGCAAAATGCATGGTTCAGATTTTATTAGTTTCGGGACGTGTCACGTGTATGAAACATTAATTCGATTACAGATTGACTGTATGTAATGAGAGTATCATCAGAATTTTTTTTTAATAGGATAAGAACGATTTTAAATAATAATAATAATAATAATAATAATAATAATAATAATAATAATAATAATAATAATAATAATAGCAAAAAGTGATCAAGAAATAATTGAAAAAAACGTGAAATACAATTTTAGAGTAATTCACTTTTATTTTTTTGGACATTGGAACGTAGATTTTTTTAAGATACATACCAAAATAATAGCTCGTTGTTTAACCGGCGAGAAAAATCGTTCATCAAAATGTAGTGCCATTTTTAAACGGCTAATATCGCAAATATAATGCACGTGGTGAATTCGTAGAGCGACTTTTAAACCACATAGTGCGTTGAGGTGCCTGACAATTAGAACCGAAAAAGCAAATTATTCTGTGAAATACTCTATGTGTATGGAAATTGGCAGTGTTCTTATCTAAAACCTTAATACGGCACCGTGATTTATTATGTATCTCGAAAGTCTTTCTAAGTATTCGCCCTGCATATTATTTGCAATATTAGCAGTTCAAAAAATTGTTAATGCAACTCGTCGTTCACTACCGTCAATTCATAGATAAAATATTATTAAACGATTAAACGAACTTACCTGTTGTGAAGTTCTATCGTAATTATATTAGAAGTCTCGTTCGAGAGATTACTATGTAGTACCGTCTACTCCCGCTAGATGTCCACGAATGTTTAGAGTTAAAACAGCGGAATGCTGGGACTGTACCCACCGTTCCGCCGTTCCGCTGCGTAGGCCCTCATAATGTTTAGAGATCTTACTTACCATTATCAGGGTGGGTATGAAACAGGATTACTGGATAACTGGGTGGGCCGTAATCTCTCGAACGAGACTTCTAATATAATTACGATAGAACTTCACAACAGGTAAGTTCGTTTAATCGTTTAATTATATTTTCGTCTCGTTCTCGAGATTACTATGTAGATGTTCAGAGTAAATTAAACTTCTAACTGACCCTTTATAGGCAAAATAAACGACCAAATAGTATGAATGATTCATTTATTCGAAAACCACAGTCGCGAAATCCTGCCTCTCCGGCTCGACCGGTCTGTTATAAAATTTAGCGAAAACCTGCGAGTCCTTAGACCAGCCGGCTGTGGATCTTATCAGGCTAAGGTCCACGCCTTTCGCGAGCGCTGCAGACGTTGCTGCATGGCGAGTACTGTGCGGGGTATATTCATCCCCCACGCCACTTAACTTTAATATCGAACGAATCCAACGACTTATGGTTTGCGTGGTTGCGGCCTTATAAGGCTTTCTCGTCCCGATAAAAAGATTGTCGTTATCCTTTCTTAGAGACTCAGTCAGACTTAAATATCTATCCAGGAACGATGCTATGCAAATCGCAGGTTTTTCTTTGAAAACCGGAACGATCAGCAGAGGTTGACACTGGCCCGGGCGTGAGTTTTTAATCAAATCTGGTATTTTCACCTCAAAGCCCGTCGCTGTGCGCTTAATATTACGTATTTTTATTAAAGCTAAAGTCTGAATCCTATGCGCGGTCCCTAATGCCAATAACGTGGCCAACTTCTCCGATAACTTCTGGAGGTTCGAATCCTCGATCTTACAGTGAGACGCAAGAGTGTCCAACACTTTTCCCGGATCCCACGTTCTATCGTACTTCGGTTTGCTCGGTCGAAGGCGAAACACCCCCTTAAAAAACCTCGAGACCTCCTTATCCTTGCCGATTTCATTTAACGAAATGAGCGAGACAGCGGACCTCGCTGTATTCAAAGTACCGTAAGAGGCACCCGCCAAAAACCTTTCATGTAAAAACCGCAGTAAATCATTCTTATCCGCAACGTACGGATCCACGTTGACTCGCGCGCAAAACTTCCACCAGGCTCTTAAATGCGATGAATATTGTTTCAACGATGCGCCCGCCAGTGACGCGATGAATATCTCTAGCGTAGCTTCCGGCAGCTTCTTCCTGACGAACGCTTGCCTGACAACTTCCCGGCAATCAAAGTCAGGTCCCTGGCGAGTGGGTGTCGCAGCAACCTGCAAGGCGACAGAAGGAGGCTTTCAGAAGGACCGAGATAAATCGGATCCTCAATGAGACACGAGAAAAATAACGGATACCACGGCTGGTTTGGCCAGTGTGGGACAATTACAATAGCGCAGGCCTCCTCTGCAATAAGCTTTTGCAAAACCCTGGGAATGAGAGAAAACGGGGGAAACGCATACAAAAAACCTTGATCCCACCGTATGGTGAAGGCGTCGCACGCCACTGAGTCGGGGTCTTTATGCCACGCACAGTACTGTTTACATTTGGCGTTTGCCCTACTTGCGAATAGATCCACCCCTGGAGGGCCAAATCGGTCAACTACCCTTCGAAACGCGTAATCCGCGAGCTCCCACTCCGTGTCCATATTCTGAATTCTCGATTGTCTATCTGCCTCTACATTTTCAGCCGATTTTATATAAGACGCGAACACACGAATCTCGCGCTCCTCGCACCATTGCCATAGCTCCTTCGACAATTTTATCAGCCTGGGATATTGCACTCCTCCCATACGATTAATGTAGGAGACTGCCGTCGTATTATCAACCCGTAAAAGCACGCTCGTCTTACGCAGATCCGCCGCGAAACATCTGAGAGCGATAAACGCTGCCATGAGCTCGAGCGAATTGATATGCACAGCCCTCTCTGATTCCGTCCAAAAACCATGCGCTCCTACACCCTCGCAATGTGCCCCCCAACCGGATAAAGATGCGTCCGAAAAAATCTCACGAGTATACTCGGGACACGCAATCGACTTTTCGCCTGAGCGTAGGTTCTTCACCCACCACGCGAAATCCGGCTGTAAGGAACTTGACAAATGCATCTCTGCCTCGTAATCATCCCCACTCACTAGAAGGGCGAGATATAACTCTCTTTGGCACGCTTTCAAATAAATACCGCTATATTCTAACGCTCGTGAGCAGGCGACTAGCGATCCGACGAACTGCGCGAAATCTCTAATTTTGCAACTCTTTTTCCCGGAAAATTGAGTAACAAGCGACCCAATATTCTCCCTCTTCTCGGTCGGGAGCTCCAGAGTCATATTCAATGAGTTGATAATAAACCCGAGGAACAAGCACGTCTGGGCTGGTTCTAAAACACTTTTAGGGTAGTTTATTCGAAAACCGAGTGACTCGAGAAGATTCACTGATGCCCGGCCATTCTTCAAACAAGAGAGATAATCAGAACTTATGCACAGCAAATCGTCTAGATAAATCACAGACACGAAACCCTGTCGACGCAAAGCACTAACTACTGGTCTCAAAACTTTGGTAAAGATAAAAGGAGCTGTGGACAAGCCAAATGGCAGGCACGTAAATTCAAACATCTGGGAATCGAAAATAAACCTGAGAAGCCTTCTACTATCTCTGTGGATTGGAACCGAGAAATAAGCGTCCTTTAAGTCAACTTTGACCATGTAATCGCCTTTTGAGACAAGTCTCGTCGCGGTCCGGAGGTCCTCCATTTTAAAGTGCTCAGTGCCAATGAACTCGTTTAGCCTCTTCAAATTTAAGACAAATCTCTTTGACCCGTCCGACTTCGGTACTAAAAAATAGCTTGACACGAATTGGCCCTCCACCGGATTGCAAGGTCTAATCGCGCCTAAATCCAACAACCCCTTTATGGCCAAAGTGAAATCACGATTCTCACATCCCTTATTGAATAACGGTCCGCGAGGAGTCGTTATTTGATTGACCGGACAAATAGTTCTTATCTTATAGCCCTTAATGCAGCTTAAAACAAAATTGTCCGCAATCTTCTCCCACTCTGCAACAAACTCTTTAAGTCTGCCAGCTTCGTGTGGTACCTCTACTTCTCCTTCGTCGACTTCTGATAGGTCTTCTTCTCGGTCTGCTGTTGGTTCTGGGAATTGCCTTGGCTGTTCCCTGAGTAGTGGCGGCCTCTCGACGGCCTGGACCTGTGATAACTCTGCCTGTTGCCCGCCTGATTCGATCCTTGGAATTTGACAGACGGGCCCTTCCAGTTTCCCGTGTTGTGGGGCTTCAGGGGAGCTCTCGGAGCCGCCTGATCCGCAGATTGAAGCTTTAGTTCGAGGCCCGCTTTTTCCAACGCCTTGGCCGCCTTCAGCTTCTCGGAAAGGTTCTCGCCAAACAAGAACTCGTCGATCTCGGTCTTCCCCAAGATCACCTTAGACCTTTTGTCCATTCCGGGCAAAATGTACGCCTTCCTCGCGACAGATTCCTTGTGATGCAAGTCCGTGAAGAGCTTGCCTGCATCGCACAATAACTTCAGGAGCTCGTTACGATTTACGCCCTCGTCCGGCTCGTTCAGCAGGAGCGTGATGGCTGAACCGAGTGCTGACAGGCCTGAGCCAATCAAACACTGCGAGTCCATGAAATGATGATCTCGCTTAATGGCAGTCTCATTCAGCGTCGTCGCAAACTCAGGGTTGAGTTTCGGCGCGTCCAATCGACAATTTCCAGTCCTGGAGTATCCGTTAAGCAGCGATACTCGAGTCTCCTTGTCGATGCCTGCCTTAATCCACGCATTCCACCTCGTGGCTAAGGTTGAGTGGAACATAACCTCCTTCGATATTACAGCTGACGGATCGTCCCCCATAATGAGCAGCGCCTCCTCGTTGAGTGCAGTCTCGTGGACTTCATCGCTGGCTGTGTCGAAATTTTCCTCCTGACAGTTATATTCCGACTCATCGTTCGGACATTCTGTGAGAAAAAATAAACGACAAACCGTAAGGCGTCGTGTCGATTTTTTAACCTACTAGCTAGACGATCCTGTCTTATTCCAGGAATAAGCTCACACGGACGTCGCATGTACAGCGCCGAACCACCTCGTGTGTGGTCTCGCCGTCAGACAAAATGAAAACAAAATAAAATTATTACCTCTTGCGCTGAGACTATCGAGTAAAAACTCCGGCGTCCACAACGGCGTCTGCGGCACGGGCACGGCGAGCGGCGTTCTGGAAGCTTCGGCTCGAGAACATGACGCGCCGCCATCTTGGCGATCCTGCGACGATTTTCTCAAACGACGAACATCGTCCTCTATATATTTCATCTTCTTATATAACTTCTCCAGTATAGACTCGTCGGCCTTCTTCTTCTTATCAGCATCTGACATTCTCGTCAAATCGCACGAAAAACTCTTCGAAAATTGCGAAAAAACTACGCGAAAAACTCTCTACGTGCGTACACATCAAGCACGAAAAACGTTATGAGGGCCTACGCAGCGGAACGGCGGAACGGTGGGTACAGTCCCAGCATTCCGCTGTTTTAACTCTAAACATTCGTGGACATCTAGCGGGAGTAGACGGTACTACATAGTAATCTCGAGAACGAGACGAAAATATAATTAAAAATTCAGCATTCGTTTTTCTAGTATAAAATGCTTCAGCTAAAATTCGTTTGTTTTGTATCAAAACAGTACCGCTCTCAATACACGAGGTGGGGTAGGATGAACTCAGTATACATGTAAATATATAGATCTTTTAGAAGGTGTCCTTTCAATGTAATTATTGCAATATCTTCCCATTGTTTTTCAAATAAACGACCGAAAAATCCGTTTTTACGAATCACTAAAATCTTTGATTTTTAACATCTACCAGCCCATACGCGCGTTTCGCGCGCTTACCTAGTTGTCGACATTTTTCAAAGAGGTACCCTTGTGTTTTTTTAATTTTTGGGGTTCTGGCTTTAACATTCTGTGAAAAATGCAGAAATCAATATATCGCGTTCCGCCTTGCGGCGTTCTTTTTGCTATAGAGTTTTCTCTCGAACGCAAGAATAAAAATCCAGATTCCATTAATACAAAAGAAGTGATCTCGATTTTAGAGAAGTTACCAAATTTCGAAAAAGTGAAAAATCATTTTTTGCATTTTTCTCGTCGAATTTTCGATTTTTCGGGCAAACAACTTTAAACGTTACGAAATCAATTTGTTTTTTTTCGCGAAAAACGTACCCCTTGCGTTGTTTGTTTGAAACTGCTCGTTGGTTAGCAACGAGTTGTAGGCAATCCGACAGCCAATCACGACAACAATACTTACATCGAGAATACGAGATATTTTACCCACTGATTTTTTGAAGAGGGATTATATTCTCAGACCTGCTCAAGGTACCCTTTATAAAATTATATTATTAGTTGCCAAAATACTACATCACATCGAAATACTTTTTTCACCTTCCCATTATTACAATATACCACGGAAATGACCAATACCGAATCTAATAATCTCAAATTTGTCGGGAATCTAACAAAATTGAGGTCACACACTCTTCATATCTCACCCCACATTTTTCCCGCAGTCCGCGCCATAAAAGTTTCATTGCGAAATGTCTTGCATGAAAATTCCGTAAACCCTAGAATACATTAAGGAAATTTGGAAAAAAATTACATTAGCATCAGGAATAAAAAATGTTGAATTATACGCAGGTGTCGTGCTGGTGGTCTTCGGAGTTCTGGTACTGGTGCACGGAGCATCGCTGGGCGGTTCGGGCGCCGGATTATGGGCAGGTGCAGGAGCGCTGGTGGCCGGAGCCCTGGGAGTCGTAGCGACGTTGGCGACATCCACGAGCGGGAAATCGCCGCAGCAAAGACCGTCGGGAAGTTCCGGATTCGCGACGGCTCATCTGGCCTCGAGTCTGGTGGCTCTGGCGTTGTCGAACATGTCGGCGATCACCGCCCTCACGGCGGTAGTCCGAGACTCCCAACGTCCCACCGAGACGAGCATTCTTCTCGTTCCAGTGGGTTTTATATTTTTCTTTGAATTATTACTAACGGCTTCATATCCGTGTCTTCCCGCTTTCCTCGCCTTCGTCTATTTTTCGCCTCTTCCACGCGCGTTCCTCCGATTCCTTCTCGTAAAATGAACGAATCATTTTGTTCGTCTCGTCCATAAGACATTTATTGCACCGGACAGCCGCGTACACCGTGTTTAAACGCCTCGCGAGCTTTCCCGGCGGCTACCTCCGCGGAATGCCTCGTCCTACATGCTCACGATATTTTTTTTTATTGATATCTCTCACTCGAATTCTTCGCTTTTCCCTCGCGCGAGCCTCGGGTTGATCGGCAACTTTGTTGGTTAACGACTCGAAACTTTTTAGACGGGTATCACGCGCGATCCAGGCAGTTCCATACGTGTAATAAAATATGGGACATTCGAGCTCACGTCGACAGGTCCAGAACCCTCAAACCATGATTTTTTACTCAGATTTTCATATTGCTTTTTCGAAATAAAATTTGAAAAAGTATTTCAAATATTGTGATGAGTTTTAAAAGCAATTAACCGATAATAATTTTTTTAATTAGAAAATCGCGTAAAAAGACATGTCAGACGTAACTCAGAAATATGACTAATTTCTTTCACGCGATTTAAAAAATTAATTATCATCAAATAACGAGAAAAACAACAAATTTGTAATCCTTTAAGGTATGTAAAAAATTCGAGAAACAATCCCAAAGGACGAGAGTCAGCAGTCTGTTCCATTTGAACCGGAATTCCCGATGTACACTAGAAGTCGTAAAATTTGCGGGCTCTCGAGATCCCCGTTCCCCACACGCGAATTCTCGTTTCATTTCGTTGATTACAACAACCCGGAGCGCTCGTCGGCGTCGGCCTTCGATTTAATTTATAATATACTCTCGATAACGAGAAATTAGTTTCACGTGGCTATTCGGGAGATTTATATCGCTCGTGTCCCGTGCCCTGTCGGCGACATTCCTTCGCGTAATCGCTGCTCCCTCGCGGCGTGTCCCTCTTCCGCCGACGTTCCTTCTTCTTGTTCGCCTCTGCATCTCTCTGCCTTCTTTATTTTCCACCTTATTTTCTCTCCGCCACTCGGTGCCCCGTGGCTTCTCGCTTCGTTACGTGTGCCTCTCGGACGTTTGGCCTACATTGCCTCCCTACCAACGACCGAACCGCGCCGAGTCGGTCTCGGCAAACCGGTGACTTCTTACGGGTTCGATGCACACTCCAGCACCGATACTGCCACTTTTTCCTCCCTGCTTCCACCACTTTTTTTTTGTCCCTCTTTCGTCGTGTTCTGTCGCACCTTTCCTATCCGACTGCTTTCGTACCGATCTATCTCTCGCCGAACGGCCTCTATTCCGTTTTTAACACCTTCCAAACGTTATCGATACTGTTAACTTCATTCGTATTCCGCGGTCCTATCGCAAGTTGTGACACAGTTTGCCGTTGCCTAAGGCTTCGGCAGATCGCGAAGCATTTTCCTGTTATAAGACGATTCTATGCATTTTGCGTGTCGACGAAAATACAAAGGCTGGAGGAAGATTTAAGAAACATGAATTTGTCTGAAAAATCGCTCGTAGCTTGCGGAGGACTTGGAGGAAATTGATATGCGAACTGATTATTGCAAAAATACGTCAAAAATACATCGTCCATGTGACAACCAAAAGTTCGATTCAATTAGAATTTGAGTCATTCGCGGTGACAACACGAAAAACATTAATTTTGAATGATAACAATGAAATGTGATTTGAATGTGGTTTTTGCTTGAAGCCTACTGTATTGAAATGACTCATGAAATGAATGACGTGAACGTTTCAACGTCTAATTTGTATTGCAAAATTCACGTTGACGGGTATTTCGAAATTCTCTGTTGCTGTGATACACTAGAATTTCTAGCTCTTTCAGTGCGAGAAGAGTTCACAGCGAAATTTAGAAAATTGCACCGTGCCCATAAACCTTCATGCCCATTCGCGAAGGGGTAACACAGCTGAACGTTTTGTCGAATCAAGATCGAGAGTGCATCGGTTGCCGCGTTCCTAATTAATTGAAGCCTCATCCGAGGCTAATTAACGAAGCCAGAAGGCATAGCCAACAGTTTGACCCGGTTTCGAGATGAGAGCTATAGAAACTAAGAGATAGTATATCGAAGGAGATGCGCTGATGCGCCGTATCGCCCCCGAGTCAAGTTTTCACATATATTAATATATATAAATCGCGAAAATTGCATTCGTATCTTTGAATGTGGAACTACAACGGTAGAATTTACACAGACGTCAAAATGTACCAGTTTTGGCCAAAATGTACAAGTTTAGGGAAACTATGTTAATCTGGAAATCAAGAAATTTGGAATCAAGGAATTAAAAAATTGGCCTGGAAAATCACGACATTTTTTCAGCAGCAACGAGAATTAGCACTTGTCATAAATACGTTACAAAAAACCTGCAATAATGCAAGAAAAAATAATTAAGTGTAAAAAAAGATTAGCTAAAAATTGTGGTTTGATGTGGCAACCTCAAGGAATTCTGTCCAATTAATTTTAGTGGCAATTATACAGTGATGATTATCGATATACTATGAAACAGTAGACGATAAATGCATAATAATTATACAATAGACACAATCATTGCGTGTCAAAACAAACTGCAAATTCTCATGTGAGGTGCAGCAGTTAAATCGTCATAGAGGCGGACACCTTGCGTATTGCTAGTTTTTGGCGAAACGACCGTTTGAGCGTATCGGGCGGTGGTCAAAGAAATCCGGACAGTTCAGCGGCTCTTTGCTCACGGAGAAAGTCTCAATGCCAAGGCTAAACGCGGTCAGTCGCGGCATGGAACGCGCGCGTCGTGAAATTTTAACTCCTATACTTATCACGCGCGAGCGCGCTCTGAACTCGGGAGGCAGTGACGTCGGTACCGAGACTCTCGTGTCTTTACTCTTTACTGTATCGTCTTTACTATTGTGTTTCTTTTCAATTTTTTTTCTTTTGAAAATATGGACTTGTAACCTATACCATTGTTCTCAAGTCGCATATGCTACACCTAAAAACACTGGTTATTAACCTTTTTTAATCGATTTTGAAAAAAATATTTTTTTGGCGACGAAAATTTTTTTTTTCTGTAAAAAATCGTAGAACCGGCCCCGGACCGAAAATCGCCAAAATCGACCCCAGTTTTTTTTCTTTTGAAAATATCGACTTGTAACCTATACCATTGTTCTCAAGTCGCATATGCTACCCCTAAAAACACTGGTTATTAACCTTTTTTAATCGGTTTTGAAAAAAATATTTTTTTGGCGACGAAAATTTTTTTTTTCTGTAAAAAATCGTAGAACCGGCCCCGGACCGAAAATCGTCAAAATCGACCCCAATTTTTTTTCTTTTGAAAATATCGACTTGTAACCTATACCATTGTTCTCAAGTCGCATATGCTACCCCTAAAAACACTGGTTATTAACCTTTTTTAATCGATTTTGAAAAAAATATTTTTTTGGCGACGAAAATTTTTTTTTTCTGTAAAAAATCGTAGAACCGGCCCCGGGCCGAAAATCGCCAAAATCGACCCCAATTTTTTTTCTTTTGAAAATATCGACTTGTAACCTATACCATTGTTCTCAAGTCGCATATGCTACCCCTAAAAACACTGGTTATTAACCTTTTTTAATCGATTTTGAAAAAAATATTTTTTTGGCGACGAAAATTTTTTTTTTTCTGTAAAAAATCGTAGAACCGGCCCCGGACCGAAAATCGCCAAAATCGACCCCAATTTTTTTTCTTTTGAAAATATCGACTTGTAACCTATACCATTGTTCTCAAGTCGCATATGCTACCCCTAAAAACACTGGTTATTAACCTTTTTTAATCGGTTTTGAAAAAAATATTTTTTTGGCGACGAAATTTTTTTTTTTTCTGTCAAAAATCGTAGAACCGGCCCCGGGCCGAAAATCGCCAAAATCGACCCCAATTTTTTTTCTTTTGAAAATATCGACTTGTAACCTATACCATTGTTCTCAAGTCGCATATGCTACCCCTAAAAACACTGGTTATTAACCTTTTTTAATCGATTTTGAAAAAAATATTTTTTTGGCGACGAAAATTTTTTTTTTCTGTAAAAAATCGTAGAACCGGCCCCGGACCGAAAATCGCCAAAATCGACCCCAATTTTTTTTCTTTTGAAAATATCGACTTGTAACCTATACCATTGTTCTCAAGTCGCATATGCTACCCCTAAAAACACTGGTTATTAACCTTTTTTAATCGATTTTGAAAAAAATATTTTTTTGGCGACGAAAATTTTTTTTTTCTGTAAAAAATCGTAGAACCGGCCCCGGACCGAAAATCGCCAAAATCGACCCCAATTTATTTTCTTTTGAAAATATCGACTTGTAACCTATACCATTGTTCTCAAGTCGCATATGCTACCCCTAAAAACACTGGTTATTAACCTTTTTTAATCGATTTTGAAAAAAATATTTTTTTTGCGACGAAAATTTTTTTTTTCTGTAAAAAATCGTAGAACCGGCCCCGGGCCGAAAATCGCCAAAATCGACCCCAATTTTTTTTTCTTTTGAAAATATCGACTTGTAACCTATACCATCATTCTCAAGTCGCATATTCTACCCCCGAAAACACTGGTTATTAACCTTTTTTAATTGATTTTGAGAAAAATATTTTTTGGCGGCTAAAAAAATATTTTTTCTGTCAGAAATCGTAGATCCGGCTCCGGACCGAAAACCGCCAAAAATCATAATTCATATTCCATCCCATTTTCAAGCAATACAGTCGATGACATGATATCCTATTAAAGCGATGATATCGCTTCGTACGCTCAATTACTCATTTTTTTCGTCTGCTTATTCAGGGCGAAGATGGCAACCTGGTTGAAGTGGAGAGCGGGTGGGCCGGTCTGTTGGCGAGCATCGGACTTCTGATCGCGAGTGTCGCTGAACTTCTCGTCACTGGCTACAGTTGCGTCGCTCTGACTCCCAAACTGTGCGGCTGTCTGAGAGCGAACAACGACGACACACCCGACGGAAGGCTGAAAACTAGAAACATGGTTCACCAGTGGGTTGTTGCGCAAAATCACGTGCCCAAGAACCAACCGATTTACGTCGTACAGCCAGTGATGTCGATGCATCCAATGATGCAGGTAAATAAATCGTATCCGATTTCAAGCTAAGGAGTTATTAATTAACTCTCGATCGTATACATGAGTCGATAACTTTCTCGAATTTTTTCACTATAATCTTTGAAAGGGTTGTTGGCAGTTTGATTTTATTTATGGAACTTTTTTATACACTGAACGAAAATAATGTTTGACGGGACTTCAAGGAACATTTTGTAAAGTTGAAACTTATTCAATGTGCCGATGAAAAAAACGACTCATGTATACCGATACAGGGTGCCAACAACTACTTAATGTACGGATCGTAGGACAATAAGTTGGAAAACAAAAACTAAAAGCTTAGAAAACTAGGAAATACACGCGCGCTGAAAAGCTGGCGTATAGCTTTCGTAAAGCCTTTCTATACATTAGAAATGTAATTCATGTATTTTTTCGACACGACATAGGCGGGGTACAAAGTTCTATTTAATCTCAAACCGTTTTTACGCGTTAAATCAATTTCAGAATAACTCTCAATAGGTCATAATGTCAAATATAACCCTTCTCGAACGCACTCGCGGGAATTTACCATAATAATTCTACGATAGTATGACAGGGAAAGATTAGAAAATTAAAAAAAACATGTTTTGATTTTATAGTTTCATCTGGTCTTATACAAAACAATCTATACATTTATTTGGATCAACCTTTTTATTCTCAGTCGCTACACTAAATTATCTTGAACCATTTATTCAATGATTCACACACAAATTGCTTTTCGAAAAGGCCGTTAATGACATCTGAAGCACGTGCGCGCTATTGAATCCTCCGAAGCCTCGACCTCCTGACCCGAGGAAGTATTGATAGGTCAGTGACACAGTCTTTGAGCGCTAGAAAGTTTAGCGCTCATAGGATTATCGCTAGTACATGGTGGAATCTTCAGCGCGGTACTCGTCTCCAGCCTCGACGAGGATCTTCGCTGTACACTCGAATGCCGAGGTTCTCGCGCGATCGAGAGAAACTCGATACGAGAGGCCCCGTGAATCTTCAGCGTTAGCTGCCTCGGGGCAAAACATACGAGGCTGAGAATTGCGCGCGGGCAACGTGGTCCTTCGTGTACGAGAGCTCGGCGCGCGGAGCTACTTACGAGATTTCTTGGGGGGGTCTAGTCATCGTCGCGCTAGAAGTGGCGCGATGAGAGAAAGGGATTCGCCCGTCGTATAATTGCGTGACCACAATGCAAAGCTTCAATGCAAATGCAATGCAATGAATACGTCTTCTTAATTCTCATCTACTTCGTAAATTTTCTCTCGCAGGCACCGTATGGCATTCCAACGGCTCCGCACGGCAAGTATCCACCTGGTTTCGTTCCCGCGGGAGCCATGCCGATTCCAGCGCCTGGTTACGGACCAGTTCCGGTCATGCCGCACATCATTCACGCCAGTCGGCCGCCTTCGCAAATGGTAAGATTGGATAAGATGGTCCGGACAATCGGGAATTTCTATCCACGATGCAACAAAGAGCAATGTCGTTGAACACTTTCATATAAATTCGAGAATATTGAGAGAGAGAATTGCAAAGACTTCTCGATGGTATAAAAATCTGAAAAAATGCATGCACATTAAAAGTACTAAAAAGATTAACGTGGCATAATAATTATTAACAAATTGACGAGAAAAATAATTGTTTAACAAATATCCCGGTGACCCATATTTTTTTTATGAAAATGATTCGTTCGTTTTCCTAAATACGTATGAATTTTATCAGATTTTTCAGTTCACTTTGAAATTTGTGTTTTTTATAAGGTGAAATTCATAGAGAATTTTTTTTTTTAGATTTTTATACCATCGAGAAGTGTTTGTAATTCTCTCTCTCTCCTCTTTCTCGAATTTATGCGAAACGAACTCAATACGGCGAGACCTAATGAAGTACACACGGAGTCTTACAGAACTCACATAAACTTACACAGATTTATAGCTACCCGCAATAGAGTCTCACAAAGCTTCACAAAGCTTCACGAAACTCAAAGAGCTACACATAAAATCACACCGAAAGTATAGTTACCCTAACGGACTATTAATCCATTCAACTAATTTTTGAAAATAATAATACCATTAATAAAAATGGAATGAACAATATGTTAAAAAGGTTTTATTTCTCTTCAATAACAGATGCGCACGAGGCCTCACAAGCGTTACCTGCAATCGGATCAGGAGGAGGCGATCGAGAGGAGTAGACGTCATAGTAATAGTAACACAGAAGCGAAGAGCATCGATTCCTCGTCGAAGAGGATGGCATCGATCGGCGAGGACCAAGTGGACCTCACGCAAACGTACACCGGCCTCGACAAGAGAATCTCCGAGGAGTTTATATCGATCGCTATGGATCCCGACAGAAAGTCAAAGGCGTCGAGCCACCACGGCAGCGACATCGGCGCCGGCTCGCAGCGACCCTGCTGAAGAAAATTCGAGTTTCTTGCGATCGTTACGCCGAGTATTCGTCGAAATTCTTCGCTCGAACGCGCCCGACCGGTCGACTACTATTCAGTCTCGGGAAATCAGTCCGACAAGTACAACGAGAAATATTCGTTCGAGAAAGCTCAAGCCGAATGTCCCGCTCTTTTTACCAAACGTTATTGTTACTCCTTTCTCTCTCTCTCTCTCTCTCTTTCTATCTCGTGTTTTTCCTCATTATCACGTATTTTCGTAATATATTTCCTTTTTTTATACGACAGTGGGAGGCTCCGGACCAACGTCCAATGTATAAACTCCGATAATTTTATAACTCTGTATATAATATAAATAATAAGATTATTAATATAAATCTATAATATATACTGTTACCATTACAACAAAAAGGAGATACAAATTGAGTCGAATTCTCGCGCGCTTTTCATTATTCATCGTCCATCGAAAACGGATCCCTCGCTCGCCGGTTTGATGCAGCGATGATGCTCCACATAGAGCGCGTCTATTATCTCCAAATTTCTCTTGTACGTTTTTCGCAGTTCGTTGTATTCTCGCTCCAGTTCTTCCTTCTCCCGGGACAACATTCGCGGCACGTGGCACTCCTGCTCCTTGCGCTCCGACGCCAACTTTCGAAATTTGTCTAGAAATATTTGAAGATTGTTGTTCTCCTCCTGGAGACGAGTCAGCTCCTTCTTGAGCCACTGGCCGCGCATAAAGGCTCGGTGAGTCAGTTTGCCAATTGAATTCGATGTAATCTTCGGTTCATTGGCATTGGGCTTCAAATAAAAAAAATAACTTTCATGTTAAACATTTTTAGGTGCGAAGCATTTTTTTCTAAATGTAATTTTTGATATTTTTAGCACATTCTGCGCACTTTGACACGAAAACCTCGTAAACATTTTTTTTAATGAAGACAAAATGACTGATCAATACGAACGTCTTTTTTTATCACAGGACCAACGATAAATTTCGATATTTTCTCCCTATCTCGACCGTCAGCAGCCCAATTGAATTTCGGCGATATCTCGTGCAGTCGCTGACGAATTCTCATGGTTCTCTGTGCCATAGCGAGGGTTAGTGCTTTGAATTTGTTCTTTATCTTGTTCTGGGTGTGCATCATAACGTCCGCTTCGTCTTGCACCTGTTAGGAATAAAGTGATAGCGACAATTTCTTCGCGACGTTGATACGGTAGAGTCCAGCTTCGTACCCGGCGATCCACGGTGTCTTTGACGATATCGCGAAAGTAGTTCAATTCGTTTTCCAAAATCTCATGAAACAGGAGACCCTTGTCACGTACGTAGGGAGTCAAACTGAAGATAAACTCCGCGGCTGTAGTTATCTCTTCGTTCGCTACTTGCTCGACGACTTCATTGATGCTCGCTATGTCCACCTTTTTAAGGAGAAGAGTAAGTCAAAGTTGTCGAGACTTATTGAAAATTATTTTGGACTCACCGTCGGTGCGAGCTTTGCTATTACGTCTTTCCTAGGACAGGAGCCTCTCTGTAATTCGTATCAATAATTTGATGCCACAAATAGGATATCAATTAAAATGAAATGTGGAAGCGTTGTGAATATTTGATTTAGGCGAATTTAAGTGTCTTCACATTTTTTTTTAATAACCTGAATTGATGTTTAAAAAAATTGGTCTATTGATTCCGAACAGAAATTAACACGAATATAATTTGATGTAGGTGAATTTAGTAGTCTTCAGATTCTTTAAAGAATAACCTACCGAAATTGATGTTTAAAAAAATATATAAAAATATAGAACTATTGACTCTGAATAGAAATTAACACGAATATTATTTGTTACACCAAGCGTACGGATGTGGAAGGTCCGAGAGCAACGTGAAGGTTTTTCGTGCAGATTGGGAGATCGGGCGACTCTTCCGGTTGCTCTTCATCAGATACGTCGTCGTAGCAATGATACCGAACGGACTCATTTTGCGCGTAACGCTCCTCGTTACTTTGCACATCGTCGCAAGTTTGTCTCAGCCAGCCAGCTACGGTCTTGCGATCTACAAAGCTTACTAATTATAAATGCTATACAGAAAGTTCGACAAAATTTGCTGGTTTGCTTTTTGACCTTCTCTCGGACAACGGCGCCGTCCATTCTGACCATTTCTTCGCATGTTCTCCCTAATCATGCTCTCAGCCATGATTGCAAATTTTTGCACAGCGGCAATTTAACGCTGTTTTTTTAATCAATATTCACAAAATCACTTAGCCTATTTCATCGAAATTTCGCGACATTTTGACAACGAATTATCGTCTGCTAGAACTGTCAGTCGCTACATTCGCGTTCTGGCAGCGTCATTATGATTATGGTTATCATATTTATTCGCGTTTTGAAAAAACGAGGGACTATCGACTCTAAACTGGTAAGAACCGTTTTGGCGCTCTAGAAATCACGACGGTTGTCGAAATGGCAATAAAAAATAACACCATGTGCAGGTTTTCTTTTGCAAAACAAAACTTTCGGAAATTATCACAATCATTTTTCAAACAACCAAATAAATAACTGGTATTTCTATTCCGTCACAGGGATTGTCAATAAATCACTACCAGAACGACCTTTCTACAAATCTTGGGAATCAAGATACTCGAATTTTGTTTTTTGTACAGTTTGAAAAGACATTTTCAGGATTTTCGAAAGTTTTTCTTCCGATAAAACCAACTATTCATGCAGTTTTGATAATCATTATTTGAAAAAATTAAGTAATCGTGATTGTCAGAATTAAAGTTATAGCTCATTCATATTTGGAATCTGTAAAGGTACAAAATTGATTTTTCACAATTCAATCCATGTAAGAGCCATGTGAGATATTAGTGTCAACATATAGCGTCGATGCGTATTCCTCGAATACCCATGAGTACAGTGTGAGTATCCGCAGATGTGTTCATTTTCGCGGCAAATACAGCGCCGAACACCTGCTGATCGCCGGGATCGCGTTCGTTTAACCGGAAGTAGCGGTACAACGAAGTTCGTTGAGAAGCATCACTTGACCACTCAACCAATAATTTCAAGTATAATCAATTTTATAAGAACACAGAGCGACACGTCAGCGTGCTTGAGTAATTTCTAAATGCATATCAATTCATTTCCTAGTCTTTTCCCGACTAATCGAAACGCAGTCCGCAGCTGCATTCATCACAAATGCAAATCACAACTCGTATCAGTGTTTCGTGAATTTCCTATCCCGGCATATTTTTCCATCACCACAGATGTCTGCCGGTTGACAAAACGTCCACAGCGGTAATGCGAGATGCATTCATTCATAAATTGCACAACCGTCGTGCGGGGTTCGAGTGGGGAAACTCATGAATCAAGTGCGGCTCGCGAGTTTTTGAGCGAGGCCTGCAGGCTGCAATATGACGGTTGTAAAGTGTCCGTCGATCGGGATTGGCGCGCGTCGTGTGCTGCCGCGCGAGGGGCGGAAACCGACGACGACAACGAGAGTGTTGCGCGGCGGAAGCGCTGGTAGAATTTCTGCGTTGAACCGCGCGAACGAGCAGGTAGCAAATACGAGCGAATGCAGCAGCAACACAGAGAGAGAGAGAGCGGTGGCTGCGCGAGTTAGTGAGTGAGCAGCAGCTGATTTTCAAAGATGGCCGATACTGATACAAACAAATAGTGGCCAGCGGTGCGCGCTGGACTTGCGAGCGTGTAAACGAGAAAACAGAAGGAAAAAACAAAACGGTAAGCGCACACCGAACGCACTCGTCGCGACGCTCGTACCGAGCATCTTCGCGCTCGCCGCTCGAGCGAGCAGCTTTCTCCCCGTCCCGTGAAACACGACAAACACCTCGTCCTGACCTGCTCAATAAAACCGTTCCCTCTCTCGCGTAGCCGAGATGCAACGAGGACGTGCATTACTCTGTCCCTCAACGCCTAATAAGGCGTTCTTCCACATCCACGAAACTCTCCGTAAATCGAGCCGCCGAAATCTCCGTTTTCGTTTCGCCAAATTTTCGTCTCGCACCTTTCGCCGACCGACTTTCGACTCGCCGCCGAATCGAAATCCTCCGCCGTCCTCTGGGGTTCATGATTTTTTTTTTTGTTTTTCGACTCGTTTGGCCGCCAATTCGCGAAATTAGGCTAGTCGCGTGAGCGCGAAAATTGTTTGTGGAAAAAGTATTTTGCACAGCCGCTGGAGAATCATGCATTTTTTTTTTGGTAAACTTGAGGCTGGCGCTGGGTAATTTGTTTTTTTTTTGTTTGGGAATTACATATTTTTTGTATATCGTTTGTCTCGGTGTCTGTAGGTATCGTAACTGTTCGGTGGAAGTTTCTGTTTTCAGCGATAGGGGTTACACTATTAATTTGTGCAGATTCCATATTCAAAGTGCATTGTTGTTATTATTATTGTTATTGTAATTTTTGTTTCATATTTAGTTGTTTTTTTTTTTTTGGTTCCTCGCTTGAAAAACTGATATATTTTATATGCTTCTCGGCATATATGAATAAGCGGATAAAAAAATGTTCAAACAGATGCAGATTCGGCGCTAGGGTTGTGTGTTTCGAAAGATGGCTTACGATCCACGAAACTTGAAATACCCGACCGAGGTTCCACTGCATCATCCGCAGCCTTCGAGCTACCCCTACACGTCGCATCGCACGCAAACGGATGAGAACAAGAACGAGAACAACTGCGGAAACAAGGAGACTCGCCAGTCGCTGGGAACTCAGACGATACAGAAAGTTGATGCCGCCACGATGACCGATCCCCTGCAGATTGACTTCAGACGGACCTCCGAGTATCTAGCGCGTTGTTCCAACTCGCTGGGTCTACCTTACGTCGCCAAGTACGAGGAGAACAGCAACGCGTCTTCCCAGACTTGTCACGACACCAGATCCAAAACGGAGTACGATATCGTGCCCCAGCATATCAATGGTAATATTGTCAATGAAATGTTGAGAATTGATGTCACACGAAGTAGATGTGTTCTGTAATTTTGGGACACAGACCACCCGTTCTTTATCATCTTTTTCTTTCTACTGAATGCGATACATGTAGTTACAGACACTTACAAAATGGCAATACAAATAGTGTGCCAAAATAAAAGATTGCCTATTTTGTCAATGACGATACGTGGCCACCTGAGTTGCTCAAAAATTCTATTTCATAAATACGTTTTCTGTGATCGGAAATGACTAACATGCCGTTTTTCTAACTTATTCCCGAAGATTGGAAATTACTAACATGTCGTTTTAAAAATGTATTCCCCAAGATTGGAAATGACTAACACGACGTTTCTCCAATTTATTCCCCAAGAAGATTGGAAATTTCTAACACGCCGTTTTTCTAATTTATTCCACAGTATTGGAAATTACTAACACATCGTTTTTCCAATTTATTCTCAAAGACTGGAAATTACTAACACATCATTTTTCTAATTTATTCCCCAAGATTGGAAATTACTAACACGCCGTTTTTTCTAATTTATTCCCCAAAATTCGAAATTATTAACACGCCGTTTTTCTAATTTATTCCACAGCATTTCAAATAACTAACACGCCGATTTTCAAATTTATTTCCCAAAGGCGTGCTGATCTACAACTGTCCAGATTGCGCCTACAGATTCGAGGATCGCGAGGCTCTGCAGGAGCACCTCGAGGATCACAGGCAACGGCCGCACATATGCGACATATGCGGCGCGAGTTTAAAGCGAAAGGAGCACCTGGACCGTCACAAGCAAGGCCACAACAAGGATCGGCCCTACCAGTGTTCGATGTGTTGCAAGGCATTCAAGAGAAACGAGCACCTCGCGCGTCACATGATAATACACTCGGGCAGCAAGAATCAAATATGCACGGAGTGCGGAAAGGCTTTCTACAGGAAGGATCATCTGAAGAAGCACTTGCAGAGCCACAGCGGCGCGCGCAAGAGTCCCGGCAGCACGCAGAGCACGCAGAGTGGCCAGAACTCCGGAGAGGAACCACTGAGCGGTTACTCGATGATGATGAGACCCACGGGACCGCCGCCTTTTTCGATTATACGGACTTAAAAAACAATCGCCGGTCGAGCGTACTGAGAGAAATGATAAATCTCGTGAGAAAGAATCGTAATTCGGCGTCTTCGCGTGTCTCGAGCGAAGGAAACGAGCTAGACTCGGATTTCCGGCTGTGATGAGCGCTGATTTGAGCGCACGAAACGAGTTAAATTACGAGAGCCAGGCTCTTGTCAGAGTAACCGGCATTTGTTACTTAGACGCGACCGTAAAAAAAAAACTGACACAGAAACAGAAAACACAATTCGCATCCCCTGGACGAATACTAACGGCATAACTAGAATAGGGTTAACTCCGAGCGAGCTAATCGCCGTATCCGTAACACATAACTGATAATCCGCGCGAGATACGTAAGATTAATAGTGAGTTGCGAGGATTTTATGAACAATAAAAACGAAAAGAATGGCTTTGAGTGATACGTGGCCCGGAATACCGGCTGTGCGTAATAATCAATTAAACTAGCGATTAAAGTTTACACCGTGCGTATATCGATTGTATACATGAAACATTGATTATTATTACTATTATTATATATATATTATACAAATATATATATGTAAATTGTTACGTCGAAATCGCGAAATATTGTACATTACGGATATTTATTAAGAATGATCGACCATTTATATATTCGCTTATTGCATTAAGTTTTATTTTTATTTTTAGGAATAAATTGATTGATGAAACGGGGAAATTTTAAATGCGATATTTTATTGATCATTCAACTGAAATCAATACGAAAGGTTTATTGATTCCTGCCTTTTATTTACCGAGTCTGCATCATTCTGGACTCGTGATTTCTATCGATCTTTCTTGCTCCAACGTGATCACTGATAGCGCTAATCTTTCTCACATTTAAAGAGGCTCAGTCGGTATTGAACATCACCTTAAGGTGATGTGCTATATACCTTCTGCCTCTCTCAGATCGTCATAAGGGCGAGTGAAATTGTTGAATCCTACCGAAGTGTTATTCCTCGTCACGGTTCATTTTTCGAAGAAAAGGCGAGAAGTACTGATTGCAGACTCCTTACACGCAGTCAGTACTTCTTTCTCATCCTTTTTCCAAAAGTTCAATCGTGGTCAATAGCAACGCTTTACAGTTTTTGTTACCAACCGAGCATTAGCAAATCGTCTTGATGATGATGCTTCTGTCGTTCTCTCTGACTCCAACGTGTTCATCAATCACGTTACTTCTCTCGCACTTCGCATCTCAATCAGAAGGTCATTCGTTTTTCATGATCCCTCAGCACTGTGATGTCCTCTTTCGTCAGATGACTCCGGGCTGGATGTTCTTCCAGATTCTCACCAGGGGAAGCTCCCAAATGACTTCCTTCGCCGTGTTTTATATCTCAGTCAAATCGAACAGAGAGAAAAAGTACTTAATGATCCTTGCATGGTTTATACGAAAAAAAGGTCCAACGAAACGTGACAGATAGACGATTTCTGTGTTTTCTTACAATTTTTATTATATAGATATATTATGTAGGGGGTATTACATAAAGCAGCAGTGGGAAATGTCTGAAAATCGTTTTCTCGCTTTCTCTCTCTCACTTTCTCTCTCAACACCAACTTTTAGTCGAGCTTTTCGTATTCTCTGCACTCCGAGTTCTCCAGTCTCACCCTTAACGTATCACATCTCATGCGTTCTTCTGCCCCTACCTTTCCTCTCTCGCTTTTTTCATTTCGACCCCTTTTTTCTTTTCCTTTGCCACTCGCTCTCACAAATATTACGTTTTATGCACTCTATACAAAAATAAAACGCTGAGATCATCAGAGGGTTCGGCTTATCTATACAAATCTTTTGTTTGTATATTATTTCATTCATCTTTCTCGTTCTCTCACACTTTTCTTTCATCTCTCGCTTTCTCTCTCCACGTTTCTTTTTTTTTTCTTCTTTTTCTTCATTTTTATTCTTTTGATTAGCGCACGACGTTGAACGCACGAACGGCCTATATTTTGTACCCTGGAAGACTGCGGTACAATCGTATTTATTTCCATTTTTGTATTTTTTTTTTCTTTATCGTTCACAATAAATGTAACCGAAGCGCATAATCCGAAATAAAAATATAAGTGCCCGAGACGCGAGGTACTCTCGTCGCGTAAACGGCGCGCGCGACTCGCTGATTATTCGTTACGGATCTACTCGCGAATGGCTATTACATTTTTTCTTGTTTTCATATTATTCTCGCGCGTTCGAGCGACCGCTGTGACAATTTTGAGACTCGTGCTATCTCGGCGTGGCCTTCGCGAACCCCTCGAACACACTTTTTTCCTATCTTGAACGCTATTTCTTTTTTCCTTTTTTTATCAGCTTTCCATATTTAAACGCTAACTATTGAAGAAGAGTTAAATGTCTTTGTACTATGGTCGAGGAGTTTTGTATATCCATTTCGTATCTTTGTTACCTTTTATTTCATTTTCTTATTTTTTCATTTCACGTCGCGGGTTCCACCTGCGGAAACCCACCCGTTGTGCTTGCGTTTTTTTTTTACACAAAACCGGAAGTCGCGCACTCGCACAATTTTTCCTTTTTTCTGAATCATTCATTCCGATCATACGCTCGCTCAATCTCACCGTGTCGTCAATCTGAGTACGAAAAAAATATTATTCCGATAAACAATACGCAGCAGAAACTGAATTTTTCTCCTTGCAACTTGGTTCAGCATAGCGTAGAATAGCGACCTTCCCATTGATTTTATTCGCAATCATACATATAGTTCGTCATTAAGACTTTGTTAAAACGCGGCGAAAGAAAAATTCGGAACACTCAACCTCATGTAGATACTAAGGACATTAATTTTCAATAATAATAATGATTTTCTAATGTATCTATTTCATGTCATGTTTTCATGAAATTTCGTGACGAGCCTTTTATGTTGTTTTAAATCAAGATGTTCGAATATTTCACTGGCAGTGAAGCAGGGGCTGAAACTAATAATGATAATAATAATACGTAATTTATAGAATTAAGAAAATTAATAAAAGGTAATGGAAAGGTCGAAATCCCGGTAAAGTTTAGACATTACTATCGCACCGACGAAGCGAACTCATATCGTGAAGTAGCTCCGAGTTTAAAAGCTTTCGCGTATTACTCGCAATCGGTATATGATTAAAGGGTTTTTCTCTTCATTTTTTCTTTTTTCTTCGTTTGTTTTTCGACACTCCGTAGAAAAATATTGTTTTTCATCATACTCTCCGTTCCGATCCATCATTCCCGTTTGAACTTTCTCTCGAAACCACACTTATATCCCTTTCACATTTTATTGCTTACCGCCCGCTCGAGAATCGATGTTACCGCACGTGCCCCAGTGGGCAGCCAATATCTCGACACATCGTCTTTTCCCTCGTTACCCATTCCTCATTCGTCGTGCATTTCGCGCTTACTAAAAATATTTCATCTTCACCGTCGCGTCCTCTGCTCGCTTCCGGCTGTAGCAAGAACAATTATACATGGTTTTTCCGGGGCATAAAACGAAAAAGAAAAAAAAAAACGGAGTCGTACACGATATTATTATAGTTTTCGCCAGTAGAATTGGAGACGTTTTTTTTTCTGTGAACTGCGTTCGCGTGCGAATAACCAGCGACATCAAAGGCACCGGGATTACATTTCTTCCCCCCTCGAAAATTGGCCCGCGGTCTCACGCGAGCCAAATTTTACAACAAAATAGATCTTCCTCCGTCGATCGCTTACTCTGTTTTTATTTTTATTTTTTTTATTTTATTTTCTTTTCATATAAATCGTAAAGCTATTATCTCACCGCAAAAGGGGAAAGAAACGTCTCCTTTCACGATCTAACTATACGCACGTGTCGACTCGCTCTTGGAATTTTGTTCTTCGCTATATCGCCCTCACTCGCACGCAATTTTTCCTCTCATCATTCTCTCGCACTTTCACTTCTCTCGCAAACTTACGTCGTACTAATGTGTGTTTTTGTTATTCTTGTTGTTCTTGTTGTCTTGTATACAAACTTACGAGCTACGATATATCCTAGGGTGTACTCTTCACTTTTTTTTCTCCCTCAGCTGCACTCTTTTTTCTTTTTTCCCCTTTTTCTTACGGTTACAAGTACGGTGGCGGTGGAGTATTTCAGTACAGCTCATCCTCTTATACTTATATATTCTGTGTTTTTTTCATATATATAAGTATACTTTTATATACTTCTGTCGCTTCTCTCGCTTAGTACGTACTATGCATTATAGTATTCTTACTGTAAATTACTAATAACTTGAGGTCTGACGAAACCTGAATTCTCGTGTGTACTGTGCGAATACACACGCTAATTAGGGTGGCTCGAAAAACGGATATTTTTCATAACTTTTCTTTTCATTGAAAATTATGCTTCCGTTTCGCAAAAAAAGATATCTCTCGTCGAAGAAGACGTCTGTACAATTTTGGAAAGGTTGTATTTATAGACGCTTCTTATTACTGGACAAAATCGTGTATACTGACAATAGTAATTTGCAAATACTAATTTGACATAAAAAACTGAGAACATTTTCAAATATTCTCATTCGACATGAGCTATTTTTTCGAAAAAGGTGCATGAATTTCAACGAAAAAGGAAACTTGAAACGAGTATCCGTTTTTCTTTTTTTTTAACCACTCTAACGTTTATGCTTTTCTCTTTTCTCTTCTTTTCTTTTGTGTTCTCAGCATCATCACCTTGAGTACGCGGCTACGTGACAACGCAATGCAAGTTTAACAAAAATCGTTTGACACCGTATTGATTACATAAAAAAACGAAGAGAGAGCAATATATGGAATACTCGTAGGTATGGCAAGGGCATAAAACGGCACGGTGGGTAATTATAAAACGTAAAGAAACGAAAAAAAAGGGTTGATGGCACGGCTAGTCGTATCAATAGCTAGACAATAAGTAAACTCGAATATATACGTACGCGCGATTGTGTTTCGCGCGTATTATACGACGTGGATCACGTATTATACTTGAAGAGTACATAATTGTAAGAATAACGTGTTCCAGCGGCCCGAAACGATCACAAACGATCACAACCAGTCATCGACAAGAGGATGCGTAAACGTCTCCGGGCTAAGACAAAATATTCGCGAAGCCCGATAAGAACTCATTTTCGAAGAAATTAAAAAATCAAAAAAATATCTAAAATACGAACTTACGAACGTAATCAGTTCTCAACGAGTGTTAAAGAGATCTAGGGAAAGAATAAATTGTATATAAAAAAAAACTAAAAACAAAGCGTAAACAAACGATATAAAAAAATATAATAAAAAGTCATGTGGGACATCACGCGGAAGATAATCATTTTTCTTTCTCTTTTCATCGTAATTCGATTTGGAAGCGAAATCGCAACATATACATAAATATCGTAAAGCCGCCGCAATTTCTTCTCAATTATACGGAGAAAATTGCGCGATCGGCCGCGCGTACAAGAGTTTTTTCGAACTGTGTTCGTAAAAAAATATATAAAATACTGTCGTCAACTTTGCTTTACAACTAAGAGAGAATTCGAGAGAAAAAAGAATAATAATAAAAATATATATATATAAAGTTTGGGTGACGAGGAAGAGAAAGGCTATTGGAATCTCGAGTTAAACTGGAAACTTCTCTTCCTCGTGAATATTGCCACGTCTTTGTGTCTCGCGATGCTCGACGGCGGCGGCGCCTCGCGAGCGCGCCGGTTTTTTTTTATCGTCGCGCTTCCGAGATCGCAAGCGAACCGAGAGCACTTTGGGCCAACGTACTCGCACTGGCCTTGGAAAAACAAGGGGTAAAACGCGTCTCTACGTCCCCCTTCGCCTTCTCTAGTCGCGACTCCGCAACACCCCCGCCCTATCCCCGTCAATTAGTTGTCGCACGTACACGAAGCTACCATAAAAATATGCTTTGTCTCTCGTTATGGCAAGACTCTTTCATCAAGGCTCTTAAAATCTATCCTGTCTCTACCTATTTCGGGCTGGTAGGTCGCGTTAATGTTTCTCCCTTCTCCCGGAGCGCGATCTCCGTTTTTTCCGACTCCCAAACGTCCGCTTCTTATTTTTTTTTGCCGATTTTTCGTCGAAAATTCACCGCGTGAAAAATACTTTCGTGAATCGCGCGCAGTTCAGTTTCTCGCGTTAATTCGCCGTGCGAACGGCCGCACATTTCGAGACGATCGCGTGCGTGCACGAAATTGCCGATCCGCCTTTAGACAAATCCGTCGAGACGTTCGAGAGTCGAATAATTTCCATAAACCACCTCGTAGCTGCGCGCCCGTTGCAGCTGATTTATCGACGTCGCTATGAGCATGTTTCAAGCCACGTTAAAGAGAATTAAGCCACAAACCGTTTTAGCGAGTTTTCTTGTGATTTTGTTTGTTTCTTGCTTTGCTGAAGAAAATCCAAGGATAGTTTTTCTCCAAGGAATGGTCGTTGATCGCCGACTCAGCCGACGTCTCGCTGTCTCTCGGCCGGGGCGTTCGCCCGCTCTCAGAAATCCTTAACGTGGCTCAGGAAACCAAGCTCATGAGCCTGATAGTGACTCGTGGTCGCCAGTTGGGGTACGCTCGACTGGTGAGCCGCGTTTACGGCCGCCAGATGATGATGATGAAGCGTCGGGTGGCTCGTGTGCGGATGAATTATGTTGTTTGGATGGGGAACTTGAAAGTTCCCTGGTGGCGGGGCTCAGGACAGAAGAGGTCCCGGATGCCCCCCAGGAAGAACGGACGACGCCGATACCGTAGTCGTTTGCATGTTCGTCACGTTGTTCTGCTGCTGGTTTTGTTGAGTGCCTGCAAAATTATCGTCGCGTTCGATTAATTTATTAATTGCTGCCGAAACGAAAATGATCAACTACGAGACGAAGCAGCTTATCGGAAAAATTCTACTCTGCACTGTAGCCACACTATTCTCTAATAAAAAAGAGATTCAGCAGTGACTGCGGACAAATGTTATGGCAATAGACGCAGTCTATCTATATATAAAAGCGGAAATGCTGAAGGACTCATGAAAGTCCTGTCCAAACCTTGAATCTATGAAAACATAACATTTGGGGGGTAAAATGACGTTAAGAATGGATTTTTGGAAATTCGAGTCCTAAGCCCCTTAAAGAGGATAAAATGTGTGTTTCACGGTTTCCTCAATATCTCTTAGCCCTAGTGAGACATCGTCTTAGTTTTCGGCTACAAGGTTCACTGGTGCAAGTGCTTAGATATTTTTTCGAGAATTTAATTTCTTCAATCGCGGTAAAAATGTCGAATAACTATGAATGTCAAAGTTTGCACCATTGGAATGCTACGAAATTCCGAAAAAAAAAAAATTCTAATTAACTCAAATGATTAATGTGTAGGTATAAAAAGTAACCATAGCAACTAATTGCTATGACTATTTATACCTAATTTCATCACTTGGTTTAATCAGAACATTTTTTTCGGAATTTCGTTGCATTCCAACGATGCAAACTTCAATACCACGAACAACTCGAATAAATCGAACTCGTTCTCACCGGAATTCTGGCTAAGCTCGGCTTTGACCCTCCTCGCGATGTGGCTCCTCGTGTGCTTCCTCAGATGATCCTTGCGATAAAAGCCCTTTCCGCACTCGGTGCACACGTGACGCTTCTCACCCGAGTGTATCACAAAGTGCAGAGTGAGCTGTTCCTTTCTCTTGAAGGCTTTCAGGCAAACGGTGCACACGTACGGACGCTCGGGATTGTGGCTCTGCTTGTGACGCGTCAGATGATCCTTGCGTTTCAGCCCGGCGCCGCAGATGTCGCAGACGAATCGTCGCTCGAGCGTGTGACCGAGAAGATGTTGCTCGAGGAGCTCGCGCTCCGGATACGCCATGTGACACTCCGGACAGCAGTACAAAGTCGAGCCGTCCAGGGCGGTCGTCAGGCGTATCTCGCCGGGTTTCGGACGCGGCTTCTTCTCCTTCGGCGCCTTCTTTTTCTTTTTCTTCTTGTTTGTCGGCGACATCATGATATTCGGCGTCGTCGTCGTCGCCGCCGCCACCGACGTCGTCTGCGCCATTTCCGACTCCTTCTTTATGCTCTCCGCCGAGTACTTGAGAAAATGATGCAACGAGAGGGGCAGAGTGCTCGCCGGCAGGTGACTCAGATAGTCCGCGACCGTCGAGCCGGGAGTCGCGAGCGACTGCCACGTAGCCGGCATCGACGCCGGCGTCTGGGTGTGCGCGTGCTGCTGGTGATGCTGATGCATCGAGTAGTCCTGCTGAGCGCCGTTCGTCGACGCGTCGCCGTTTCTCTGCTGCTGTTGCTGCTGCTGCTCCTCCGTCTTCTTGTCCTTGGCTGCCTTGTCCTTGTCCTGCGGCAGGTTACACATCGCTCGGTGATTTAACGTTTCGATCGGCTGCTACGAAATACCAGAGGCGTTTCACGCGACAATTGTCGAACGTATGACACTCTCTGTTTTTCTCATTTTGACCCGCGAATTTTGTTACATGTCGGGAGGTCGGCGTATGAATTACTTTTGGGCGTCGAGGATCGAAGATTTTGAACTCAGAGAATAAATTACTTTGGACGTGTGTTTCATAAGTACTCAAATTGTTATTAAAATGTAGTGTAGCTGTCGCTTTGAAATATTTACAATTGTCGCATATAATGTACAGCAATTTCAGTATATTGCTAACAGCTCACTGACAATCAGCCGATTTTTTGTCGTCAGATTTCGGATGAAGACAGCGCTCGAAACAAAATGTATTTGAGATTTTTCAAATCAAGGATAAAACACAGAGAGGAAGCGACGAGCAAGATTTGCAGGTGTTCAAGAATTTTTTTGGAGTCACTCCACTTGAATGGTATTTTAAATCATTTGCTCCCTGAATTTATAAATGTTTCCTTTTGACGAAAATACGTAAAAAAGAGGAAAACATTTCATTCTCTGTTGGGATCTCGATTAGCGACGCGATAATCGATAGACAGTTTGTTTTATTTTTATTTTTACCTGATGGTAAGAACGCTTTTCCTGCATTCCCGGGGAATTCGCGGGTCGCTGCTGAACTCCCTGGGCCTGCGAATACGGCACATTTGGATAGTGATGTACGTTGCTGTTCGGATAGGCCGTCTTGTTGTTCATCATAACTTGAGACTGGGTGCTCTGTACTCCATTAGCCTCGGGACGATACTTTCCCATAACCGGCACTCCTATCGGAGGCTGGTTGGGAAAATGATTGGCGTAACGAGCGCCCGCACCACCCGTCCCGTCGGTCGCGAACTGATGGATACTCGGTATCGTACCAGGAAAATGGCCTCCAAACGGCGGGAAATTCATTGCAGATGGTCAATCGAATACCTGAAACAACAGAGTCGTTATAATTTCTCCACAGATCAAGGCAAACTAGTTAAAGTATACCGAGAAAAATGCATTTATCCCGACAAGATTATTTTCTTAAATCTGCCGCATTTTTACTCAATCAGATGTAACAATAGAGCTGGGTTGATGACAGCAAATTAAATAATGTAACAAAGTAGCTTGGCTATTAAAATAGTAGCAAAATATTCGGCTGGATGAAACTTCTTTTCTCTGGAAAAAAAAACTTTTTTCTAGGTGCAGCATCCAGGGAATTGTTTACTCCAGAACCTGTGCCGGGCCCAAAATTATATAAACCTCAGGTTCTGAGCAAAACAAGTGAAGGCTAACTATATGTGATACATAAGATCTAGATCATTGATTTGTTGGTTCTAGTTTGAAATATTTCTCTATTATTTCCTTTCTGTATCTTTGAATTTGTGTTTAAGAATGACCTGAAAATTTATCTTACCAATAAGTTAAAAGTATTTACCCCTCCTCTCATCAAAACCCTCTCTCCATTTATTTTACAAGTAATTCTCGTTCAACGCGCGTATTTTTCAACTCAACATTAATACCCTTACAAAAAAATCTTCCCGATTTTCCAAGTGATCGAAAAATTCTCCAAAAATTCCCCGGAATCATTAGCCCATCAGTGCCCAAGAACAATTTACTCACAGAAACGTCCCACTCTCCATGTTTCCACGCACCAATCCCCGTATTTTCGCTCTCCCGTCGTCGAGAGCGCCGCTCGCTCTCAATCTCTCACACTCTCTCTCTCTCTCTCTCTCTCTCTTTCTTTCTCTCTCTCCCAATATCAGCGAGCAATTAAAAATGCGAATGACTGAAAAAAGCACAGTAAAAAAAATGCGTCCCCGCAGGATGCGTCACGACATCGACGTGTCTCGTTCCTTTTTACAAGCCTCTCGGGTGCGATGCCGGCTTTTCGCTTACGTCGTCTGCCCCCTATCGCTCTATACTATCCTGCAGGTACAGTGCATATATCAACTATACAGTCCGTACTACCGCTGGCTGTGTAACGCGCGGGGAGGGGCGGCGGTCCACGCTTTACTCTCGTTACGTGGATTTACGTCTCTCGTTCTCGTAGCTTCGTCGTTCAACCACCTTCGATAGGTGCACGCACGCGGCGTCGCGACGCCTCGACGCCCACGCACCGTGGCCCTCGGGTCTGTCACAATGGCAGACAGTCGTCCCGGCGGCTATCGCGCCTGGCACTTCGTCACCACTTTTTTCACGTCTCTCTCTCTCTCTCTCTCTCTCTTCTTTTTTTCCCTCTCTCTCTCTCTCTCTTTCTCTCTCTTTCTCGTTACCCTCCTTTATCGCTTTTTCGATCTTTCTCACTTTCCGCGTATCCCTTCGAAGAGCCCGGATCGCGCCGCTCCGCACGGCGGCCGCACAATGCGTGTTGCACACGCGGTCGGACGGCGTCGCGACGTTTCACCCCGCGCTCGAACGAGTCAACCAGCGAGGCGGTCTCGTCACTCGCTCCGTGACGACGTCGCCGCCTTCGGCCCGCAACCCTCTCCGAAACTCGCGCGTTTTTGATCACACAATATCCGACTTGTCGCCGAACACGCTCCGCTCCCGTCCCCCCGAAGTCGACGGGACGACAGCGTCAGCCGCACACGAGTGATATTCGTGCGTTGTTGTTGTTGTTGTTACTATTATTATTATATTCGTCTACTATGTTCTATCTACTGGCCGAGAGAGCCGCGCACTTCATTATTGCTCGCGGAAATTCGGTGATAAGGGGGCCACACAGTGCGGCTATGAACGGCCGGGAGGACCCCGTGAAGCGGCGCGTAGAGCCGCGGCGCCGACATCGGGGGATGGGCAGGGCCGCCACCAGCAACGTCGGCGCTCGAGGGGAGGGATAGGGACTCGGCGGCACCGCCGAGCGAGAAAGACACACCACGGGAAGGGAAGGGTGGTTGGGTGACGCGCGCGCGAGAGGTGGCGGCGTCGGCGAGGGAGGGAGACGGCGATAACGCAGACTGAGAGATGGAACAAGCATTTGTCATTAATTCTCCGGGAAATACCTATCGGACATACAATCGCAATTATCATTTATCGATTAACCGTCGTATAGACTCGGAGGAACAGAAAAAAACACGAATATTGAGGGTCCAGGCTGATGTGAATATGAAAATGAGTATTGAGGTGAAAGGATATTGTCGATGAGTTAAAAAAAAAATCATCCGTAATTGTTAACCGATAATGTATGAAGGTTTGATTTGCTGTAAAAAATTGTTCTGACGATCCACCAAATTATTTTAGTCGTTACGGCTATTCGACGGTTATACAGTAATTTATTCACGAAGTAATTTTTTTATATCGATTGAACGATGGACTGTAATTGTGAAGCGACTAACATTACGACTAATCCTCACCGTGCTTTTGTGGAGCAACTTTTGAGAAAAAATCAGTAACAAATGATGTATTATTAATTTTTTAAAAACCCAACGAATTACCTCCAAGGAAAATCGTGTCTGTCAGTAGACCTTATTAAAAATTCATTGCAATTAACATTCGTCAAAGTCAACAAATCACGCTGCAATATAAATCCTTCCTCCACTCCTAATAATTAATGCCTCCACCGTCGTACGCAAACCAACATAAAAACGTAGCGCTCGTTTCCCTATGTTGTGAGTCGCAACCACCTTAAGGTACATCAAAACCAGGAAGGGTGCCGCAAAGAGGCGAGAAGACAATAGCAACAGAACATTCGTGAAAATCAATCGATATCAACGTAACGATAACAGATCAGTATAAACACGCGATATAGTCATACGAAATCGGCTATCGATATTGCATGTTTTTCGCGGAAAAATTGTGCTGGGAATTGTGGAATGAGAATTACGGAGTCACCGGCAGGGGGAAGAGGAGGAGGAGGGGGGAGGGGGCAGGAAAGGGAGAAGGAGAAGGAGGAGGAGGAGAAGAGAGCCAGGGATCCCCCACCCTCCCGACAGGCGACGCCGCCAGGGCCAGTCGATACCGCGCGCCGAATTCGCACGAGATTCGCCAGGGTAAAATGGCGGTCGGCGGTGTACCGGCGACGCTAACCGGATCGAACGCGACGACGCTCGGCGTCGCAGCGAACGCAGCGTAGCCCCCCCGCTCTATACAGTCACATCCCACACGTATATACACATGCATACACAGACATCGGCTCTGACACTCTCTCTCCCACCCCCACACCCGACACTCGCCATCCGTGGCTCTCGCTCGCTCGTCCCTTCTCTCACCGTCCCTATCCCTTCGCTCTAGTCTCGTGGCGTAACTGCCAGGCGTGCTTCGCTCCTCTCGGCTGTGCTTACCATTTATGCGTGATTCTATCCACTTCCGGTTGTTCCTGTCTCGTCCTCGTGCTCTCCGCCACTCGCCACCGTTTTTTCGACGCGTCGGCGATCCCGTCGCGACCGTTTTTCCCGCTTGTACAACGCGAACGCGCGTTTTTTTTTTCTTTTTTTTCTCACTGAAAAATATATCGTTTCTTCCTTTGTTTTGGTCGCGTTTTTTTTTTTATTTCTCTCTGTCTCTCTCTCTCTCGACTCTCGACGTTGTGAAAGTTTAAACGCGGGCGAGGGTGTACGGTATAGGCCCCGGCGTGCCGTTGACACCTGTCTCTCAAGTCCGGGCTCTCTCCCCCACCCCACCGTCCGCCCTCTACTGTGCCAACCTCTTAACTATTTTTTCTCCGCTTGTGAGCCTCGCGACCCATCCCCATACCCACTACCGCCACCAACCCCCCCTTCCACCGGAGCCTCCACGCCGAACGGCGAAAATGCCCGAATCCCATCGCTCGCACAGGGGTGGGGGCAATTTTAACTTCGAATTTCTCTCCCCCCTCCCCGTCTCTCCCCTCGCTCTCCACCTCCCGCTCTCTCTCGGCGAGCGTACCACGCTCGCGATCGCTCCCCGCGCGCCGCGGGTCATCGGCCATGCTTTTATTTTTTTTTTTACATCTTCTCACTCTCGGCGTCCGAAGGGCGAGCGAGAGAGAGAGAGAGAGAGAGTGTGAGAATGAGACTGGGATGACGCGCGAGTGATTCTTGTTACATTTTGCGTTACACCCTCGTTGCATCGCCCTCGAATCTATATCACGATAATCGGGATAACGCTTTTGGGATAAGACTCTGTGCACTCGATTTTATTGATCGTAATTATGGTTCCATTGACTTTTTTTTGTTTATTACAGATTTTTTCGAGTTGCTAGTATTTTTTATTATTCGCAGTTTACACTCGCCCTAAAAGTGGCGGCACTATATGGATGTATTGCAGATGCAAGGCTCGGTATACCTATGCGTTATCTACCCCGACAAACGTATACGTGGCCTCCAGAGGCTCACTAGGTCTCAGTAGCGAGCTACTGGCTAAACGGCGCGTGTCGCGTCGTTGCTTTTCTTTTCTTTTTGTATTCGTTAATTTTTCCGTCGTCGTAAAACATTGCGAGCCGCGGTCGTCGTCTGAACGCGACGAGGAAGTTAATACCGCAATCGATACATAGTTTTAATCACCGACAGGGCACTCGACTGATGCGGGACTGTGTGGGATAATCACTGGGCAGAGAAATGCGATGTCTGTGACGAACCCACTCGTCAAACAACTCAAAGGTAATTAAGTGGTTTGTAAGTCGAGAGAAAAAAATCTTCGTGTCTCGAGTTGTCGGCTCCTTGGAGGTTGGAATCACTTCCGTAAATCTGCTGATCGGGATACATTTTTTTTTTTTTTTTTAACGGACGTGCGGTGAACGAGGCTCGAATTAAGTCGGTCGACAAAGATTTACGTTCGCGAAGGGCTTTTTTTCTATGCGGTGTGTTGTAATTTGCAGTCAATCGCACCGTTCACGAAGCATGTTTATTGATTTTCATGATGCGCCGCATCGCAGAAATGCCGAGTCGCCGTGTTGTCGACAGGAATCACGCTCACTCGCGGTGGGTTCCGTCGATGATTTCGCGAGGGCGCTGTGGCGAGGAATTTAAAAAACCGCGGGAAAAAGAGCGCCGCATCTGCGTAATTCAAACCATTTTTTTTTCGTTCGATTCTTACGGATGGTGAGATAAACGGAATTATTTCGCTCTGAAAGTTTCAGCGAAAAATAAGAAAGTATTTTTTGTTTTTTTTTTGTAAATTCGGATTTTCAAAAATATAAATATTCAAATGTTGTTCGAGAAATCCTGGAGACACAACTGGAGATAAACTGTTTCAATAATTGTAATATCATTTTTTTTTATTGCCGCAGATTGGACCCGAAAATTGGCTGAATGTGGTGCCGAAATCGACGACAAGAATCCCAATTTGATTTCGTTCTGCGCGTCTCTGGAAAAATGCTTCCAGCATGGGGTGTCGATGCGTCTCAACGCCATCGGATTCCCGAAAATGCCGGAAGCTTGGTACTGGATCGAGGAACTTGGAGAAAGACACGACAGGTAAAATACTTTATTCGAATACTGAGTAAAAAAAAGCAATCATTTTAAGCAAAAATTTTTGTTTTAGATCACTGTTTGCGCTTTCCTCCGCGGCGGAACTCGCTCGGGACAACGAAAAAGTACAATCGACCGTGGGAAAACTTAGGCTCTTTATTCGTATCGCTCTGGTCCGAAAATGTATTCACGTTGCAGTACAAAAACTGGTTCGTTTCTGATCTAAATTAAAATGATGAATGAAAGTAAACGCTAGACTACAAAAGTAATCGATTTTAGGTGAGAACACCAGGATATGCTCTGGAGTATTATGAACCCAACAGTATAATCGGCGATGAGATTCTTGGCGAAATATTTCTCTCAGTTCTGCTGCAAATTAGCAAAATGAATTTCAAGCTCGATCTGAGAAACGCGAGTTTCCTAGACGAAACGTGGCAACTGCCAGAGTACGTGTTTATGGAGCTCGTACCTTGCAAAACTTTAGGTATATCAGTCTGGTGAGTATTGAGAATGAAAACAGTGGAAAGTTCAATCGAGGAATGACCGTGACTCCGTTTTCAGCTTTACGGACAGAAAGGCGCTGATAGTTCATTTGGAGGAAAATTCTGTTGCTGCTGAAGACGTAAGTCTTTATGATAATTGGTCGATACTAAAGTTGGAATGTTTTCATTCGTTTGATTTATCAAATATAAAATAATTAAGCCAAAATATGTCACTACATTCGTTAATGCGTATAGAATTTTTTTAAATCGCGCAAAATCATTGATACACTTTTGTAAATTAATCACAAGTTTTTACTCGGTTTAAATGTTGCCGTATAACTTTTTTTTTAAATAACAAATGTCGTTATGATCGCAAATTCCAAACTCTGATCCAAACACTAGCATATTTATCGTGACAAGGGGATCATTTCTCTATTGCAGGATAAGATAGAAGTCGGCGACGTTCTCGATGAAATAAACGGAAACGTGATAACGGCGAGTACGCGAGGAAAGTTGCGTAAAATATTGAAAAAATCGGCAGGTCTGCCCGTGTCTTTACATATCATAAAAGTGAGTTTCCATCGTTATTTTTCTTTCAAGAATTATTTTCAAGGGATCGAAATCACCTAAGAAAGAGCGTTAGAAAATATTGCTTGCCAATAATGTAATTTTTTAAAAGTTATTTAATCTTTGCAAAAGGCACATCAATCTCTATAAATTCGTTCAATACAAATGCACAAATACAAATATAGGTACAGAAATAAAAAATTTTCCAGGCTCGATACAAGAATTCCTACGACTATTACGGGCCAATTACGAAACTCCTGAAAGCATCCGGCCTCGAGCTTACGAAGTTACTGAAATCACCAAACTCAACGTCTCCGACGAACGAACCGTCCGAAAAATGTATTCAAGCGAAATCTCCGAAACTATTGAATTCCGGATACGCGGTGGAATATTGCGGTTCAATATCAACTGGCAGCGAAGGCGACGTCAAGCAAATCGAGCGCGCCATATGGCGGCTACTCAATTCCGGCGAGTCGAAAATAATGCCCGTTAGATTCGAGTGCCTGGAAATTGGCATTCGCGTAACTCAGGAGTCGAACGAGTGCGTGATATTGCAGCAAAGCTACATGGAAATTTCGTCATGCGGACGGACGGCCAATATTCCCGACTACTTTGCATTTATCGCTGGGTGAGACGCTAGTCACGATTGGAACACAAGACATACGGATCATTTCAGTTCAAGTTGATTTTGCTATGACTTTTTTTTGGGAAAAGAAAATCGGAAATTTTTACAGTCGATCGAAAAATTGTTGCCAGTTTTTGTTGTAGAATTCCCTACAATTTTATGAACAAAGAATTGAAAAGTCATTCAGAGTGAAGCTGAGTTGACTTGAGCTCGATTGCCTCGTATGCACGTGAACGACGTTTGCGGTGAATTTTACGATTTTATTCGCATTAATCCACAGCGATACCAATTGCAATGTGGCGACCAAGTTCGACGCTTACGTATTTCATCACGATCGCGAGGGCGAAGTGCAAACAATTCTACAGAGCTTAGGCCAAGGATTCCAGAGAACTCACTTTGCTGTTTGATCACCAATCAAAGCATATCTCATAGAACGAACCAAAGAACAAAATGTATACTTGGAAGGAAGAAGAAAATTTTAAATGTCAAATATCAAATTTTAACGATAATTAAAACAATGATACTCATATATTTTGTGCTCTTATGAAAATCGGAAATAAAATAATTTAAGAAATAAAATAATTTGTGGAAGAAAAATAACGAGCAATTAATCCCTGTAGCAACCAAATCCCTAACTATTATCTTATCCTTACATATTTCGAGTCCAACTCGAAATTGTTGTTCAAAATTGTACCGCAAATGTACCGAAATAATATCGTATTTTGGTACAGTAATCTGTACCAAAATAATACCGCGGTTATTTTTTTACCAGTATTCTCAACCGAGCCAGAGAACAAACAAATCTAAAAAAGCAACTATATCTTTTTCGATCTTTATTTCATCTCGCGTGTCTGCTTTTCGCAAATCCATCGGCATACAGTTTCCCCCAACCGCGTTTCCAAGCAGCAATACAAAAACCCTCAACGCGGGTCAACGAATACTCAAAAAAGAAACTTTTCATCTTCAAAAAACCATCCATCGCTTTTTTCACCGCCGTGAAGTGCTTCAACCCGCTACACATCCTTCACCCAATTCCCGCCGTTCATTTCTTCTCCAACCGTCATTCGCGCCCGGCGCCCCCCACCCCCAACCCCCCAACCACGCATATTTCGAGATAACAAAGCGTCAACAAATTCCTCAAGTATAGTGATAATAATGCGATTCAAAGATCCGCGCGATTAAAAGCCGTCGTATCGTTCATCCCCGTCGCAACGTTTAAAAAAACCCCCAAAAAAAATTCGTTTATCCTCGACCATCGGGCGCTCCGGACTTGCGTCTAACTAATCAGGATCGCGCGATCCGATCAGCGGCTCTGTGTCCGTTCGTGCGGATCCCGCGAGCGCCGTAATCTCGGCGGTGTTTCCGTGTGCGACTTACGTGGGAAAAATCCTCTCTGGCGATTTTCGGGTCGCTCCTGCGCACCGCGTCTTGCGCGGTAACCCTCGGCTGTCAGGGGGCGACCTCGCGTGTCTCTCTCTCTCTTCCTCTCTCTCTCTCTCTCTCTCTCGCTCGCGCGAGAGGCAGAGCAGCAGCAGCACCATCACATCGCACAGCAGCCGACAGCGGCGGCAGTGAAACACCACTGTGCACGGAACACCGCAAGAATCGCAACGGCGAGCACGCAGAGGTGATATATATATATATAGAGGCAGCGAGGGGCGAGAGAGAGAAAGAGAGAGAGTGAGAGGGACTCCAAGGTAAAAGATGGCCACGAACGTCGTCTCCGCCGCGGCCGAGTCTCAATATTTCTACGAGGATGTCGTTTATCGGGTCGACAAACGGGGCAACGTCGAGTTCGGTATCGTGATGGAGAACGACGATCAGGAGATGTCCGATGAGAGTTCCGACAGCGAGGAATTGTCCTCGAAACGGAAGAAGGGAGAGATCCGCGTGGTCTGGCACCCCTCCGGCGTCGACGAGTTCGTCAACGCGAAAAAGGTACTTCTGCAACTTCGAAGCGAGCCAGAGGCGAATTATCGCCTCTCGCTTATCGCGCGAACTCCGCCCGCTTGGCCGCGTATAAACAACGCTTTTTTTTTTTCTTCCTTCTGCGGCTTACATAAGCCGCGAGATCGTACGCGTGAAATCTCTCGGGTATTTCGAAAAGGAACGTTTTGACGTTAGTCCCAACGAATTTTGCTTCGAATCTACGCGACAACGGATTTTCCGTTTGATGATATTGTTGCAAGGGGCGAGGGTGATCTGGGGGAATGTGTGGCTTTGTTTTGATTCTGAGGGTTTGCTTAGTCTGAGGAATGTGATTCTGTTTCAAGGTTCATCTGGCTGATAGGACTCTCATGCCTGGGGATGTCGTCAGAAGAATGATCAAGGGGAAGGACACCCAGAGGGGTTACTGCCGGGATATCGAACTTACCGCCTGTGTGCAAGTCATAGGCACTAGGCAGGTACTCACTAACATCAAGAGCGAGGATCTGGTTCCATTGGAGGTAAATCAATCTTCGAACTTTCTGTTATCATGAATCATCAATGGAGACAATGCAAGACACAAAATACATTCTAACATAGTTGCCTTTGATGATTTGTCTGAGTTAACAATAATAACTAAACAACAATAGTTCAAATTCTTAGTTTGAGAGCAAAAATCTGGTTCCTTTGGTGGTAAATAAATCTTCAAACTTTATGTTGTTACGAGTCATCAATGGAGAGAAAGCAAGACATGAAATATATTCTAACATAGCTGTCTTCAATGATTTGTCTGAGTTAGCAATAATAACTGAACAACAATAGACACACGTTAAAATTCTTAGTTTGACAAAAAAAAATTAATTTGTTGAAAGGATACTTAATGCTTCGTAGTATATTTTGAATAATAGGGTATAAATAATATTTTGAATAATCAAATATGGAACAAGGAGTTAAGACAATTGTCAATGATTTAAAAAATATTCTTGTTTTTTTTTGCAACAGTAATTAGAATGACTTTTTATTTTATTTATTTCATTCAGGCACTTTGAATATCTGGATGTTCAAGTCAGAAGTCTAACATTATTTTCATTGGGTCTGAATGCTTATTACAGGAATTCAGTAGCGACATCGCTGTGTGTATGGATTCTTGGGTAGGTGGAATAAGAATGGTGCACTTCAAGCTTTGGCTCGCAACGCCCGACGGTTCGCGTTGCGTTGTCAAGGAGATAGACGCTCGAGCCCTAGAGAACTTCGAAGAGAAACACGATATGGTATGTTTGCTTTTATTCGCTAATCCGCCCACCTTACAAGTCCTTTCTTTTGTCGATATCGGGAATATCTTGATTATGCGAAATTCTAAAGACGACAACAAAATTCACAAAGACGATACAAAACATTTGTCACTCACTTGACCAGTGTGAAGCACTTAAACCTGAACTATGATTACATTAAATTATATTTCAGGATTACGAGTTTCCTCACACCTCGGAGTTCTATCCAGGCCAGAGTCTCTGGGGTCCGGTGCACTGTTTAGACGAAGCAGAGTGGATATCGTGCACCAAAGAGATGATGGCGAAGCGAAAATCAAAACCGCAGAAGATAACGAAGGTAACGGTGCAAGAGGTCGAGACCGATTGGGTCGGAGTGCACTGGCAGTGCCGCGCGTACTCGAAAGACGGCGCGTGGTCGGATCAGGCGCAGCCCAAGTTCGTGGTGGAGGGTCAGGACCTGAAGAAGCTCAAACTGCTGAACGTCTTCGAGCCGTCGACGCTGCAGGTTGGCGATCGCGACTTTTACGTCCTCAAAGGCAACGAGAATGTGATAACCCGCGAACAGTGGCGAAAGCAGCAACGCGAGGTGTTTCAAGTTCCTAAGCACAGTCCACGAAAGTCACGGGTCAACGCGAAACTCGTGGACGACAGGAAAAAGGAGAAGGCGAATGGGACGAAAACGAGCCAAGCCACCGAGGCTGTCCAGATAAAACAGTCGTGCAACGTTAACGGATCCGAGCCGAGCAACGTTAACGCAGCGATAAACGCAACTACGAATAACACGCTGATGCCGCCGGCGCAAAATCAAAATGCCGAGAGCTCCGATGATTGGGACACTGAGGATACCGGATCTCAAAGTGACACTGCCTCCGTGAGTTTGAGAAAAGTAATAAAATACGTATTTGAATCTCAACAACAGCGAATTTCCTTCCGAATTAAATGGTCATTGGGTTCGGTACTATCAACAATAACGATGAGCGTTACTTATTTTTGTACCACAAGTGGAATTGTATAATTGTCAACTGAAAAAAATGTTTCTCAAAATACGTTGAAGATCTTCGCGAATTTAATGGAATGGAAGAATAGATTCAAATAGAAGAATATAATTGGGTTTTTGAACGTTTTCGGTTATTTTTAAAGTTTATATGCATGTTTTAAATAAAAATATTAAGAAAAAATTTTTTTGATCAATATTAACGAAAATATAGACATTACAAAAACCATGATTAACGAGAATATATTTCGGCAGATGTCGAGCGGATGCTCCAGCATGTCTTCGATGGGCAAGAAGAAAAAGGGTCCCGCGCTCATGACCAAAGTATTGAAGAAAAAGAAGCTCTGCAAAGCCAAGAAGAAGGTAGCGCCGGTTCCACTTGTACCCGGTAACAAGATAGTCGTCGAGACACTTTCTACTAGCACGAAGGCGAACGTCGTGTGGCAAGATGGTTCAGTCGAGCTTGGTAATTGAATTCTTTAGTTAGACCTAAAAATTAGTGAGTAATAACTAACGGCCAATAGCATCGTTCGTACGTAACGAAAAATGGTTTAGTTATTAGTTGTTACTCGCTACCTTACACAACGTTTATTGTTGAATTATTTACGTTCTTCAATCACTCAGGAATACCGTCGACGCAACTCTACCCCATTCACCATCTGGACGACAAGGAATTTTTCCCCGGTGACTTTGTCGTCGATCAGAAGGAAGAATCTCGAATGTATGGGGTTGTACAGAGCGTCGATCACCAGGGCAGGACGGCAAAAATAAAATGGTTCAGAACCTACACGTCGAGCCAGAGTCCTCAGTGAGTATTGAACGGATTGATTCTACTAACGTTTTTCTACTAAACAGGTATAAATATTGAACAACACAAAGTATCCGCAAAAAAAAAAATTCCGTGGCCGATTTTTGCCAAAATCGATGATTTTTGACAAAAAGATCGTCGCCAACAAATATTTTTTTCAAAGTCGATTCAAAAAGGTTGACAGCCAATGTTTTTAGGGGTAGAATATGCGACTTGAGAACGATGGTATAGGTTAAAAGTCGATATTTTGAAGAAAAAAAAATATTTCTCTGGTATTTAATATTAAAAATATTAAAATATTTTAAATATTAAAATATTTTAAATATTAAAATATTTTAAATATTAAAATATTAAAAATATTGAAAAATATTTGTGGTTTAATACCCTAGTAGTATTACATTTGTTATGCGTTAAACAAACTCCTGGGCGAGAAAATCCGTAGAGCACCGTGCAAAATAACACAAACAGCTCACACGGAAAAAATAAACGCATTTTCAGAACTCAAATTAAAAGAAACGAAAAACTTAATTACGAAAATAACTTTAGTGACACGTCGTTAATTCCTTGCAGACCAATATTGCTGGAGGAGCGAGAAGTGAGCGTGTACGATCTCAAGGATCACCCGGACTTCCAGTACAGGCCGGGAACCCTGGTGATAAGAATCGCGAATTTCGAGGGCGAGGACGCGGGTTGCACGGCCGGCCAGGTGCTCGACAACTACCCGGAGGGCCGCGTGAAGGTCTGGTGGGTCGATGGTCACGTGAGCATGTGTTGGCCCCAGGATCTCTACAAAGTCGGCGAGTACGACAGCGACGAGGGTGAACTTTGGGACGACGTCTCGTCCGACGCGTCCTGGGAAACGGAGCTCGAGGATTGTTTCCTCGCCGACAACGACGGCACCGAACCGACGGAAAACATCAAACCAAAGCTCGCGGTGCACATTGAGAAGGCGAGAATCGCGATGTCCCGTCTCGAGGAGATATTCACGCAAAATCCAGCTCTCCAGACTACCGAGGTGATGCGCAAATTGCTCGAAGTCTACAAGGACTGTCGCTGCATGGACAAACTCATGGGCACTTCGTTCTTTCACGAGAGTCACTTCCAAGGTCTCCTCGAGCGCGTGCGCGAGCGCGGCAGGGCGAACGTCGCTCAGCGAATGGCCGATCAGGTGACGAGACTCTTCTCGCATCAGTCGACGAGCTCGGAGCTTCCGGTCGAGGGTGCCGAAAACGCGAACACCATTCAAAGCGCCGCCGGAGCGTTGGAGAAAATCGCAACCAAGATAAGCGACACCGTCGAAGCCGCGGGTAACGCGAACGTCAACGACAAATCCAGCAAAAAGCCGGGCGACAAGGCGGCCCAGCCGGAGGACGAGAAAGCCGACGAGGTCTTCATCGACGTTAAAACGAATCCCGAGGACTCCGGACTCTATTCCACCGAGAATTCGAAGAAAGAATCCGGCTCGAGCGAGTCGAGCGGTGAATTTCCGCTCTCCGAGGACGCCAACAATCCCACCGATCGCTCCCCTGCCCCCGACGCTCTCGAGGACGATTCTCGCGAGCCCGAGCGCACCAAGTCTCAGGACAACTTCACGAATTCTCACGTCGCGAGCTCTCACGTTTGCGTCAAGCTCTGCACGCTCATCAAAGCTCAATTGGTGCTCGCTCACGGCGAGGTTTCCAAGAGATTCGGACTCTCGAGGATGCTGCTGAGCGACGCGGCGAACGCGTCGCCGCAGAAGAAACCGAAGAAGGCGGAGGAGCAGGAGGAGGAGAAGCAGCGCGAGGAGCCGAAGGAGACGTTGGAGCCTTGCGAATCGAGCCTGGAGATACCGCCGCCCGTTTACACCGAGGGCGAAGGCTTCTCGATCGAGGAGAGCGCGCCGAACAGTCACAAATTCAAGCTGACTATGTTTCAGCCGACGGATCCGACGAATTTCTTCAGAACCGTCTCGAAGGAGCTGAAACTCCTGAGAAGCTCGTTACCTCCGGGTATCTGGGTGAAAGGCTTCGAGGACAGGATAGATTTGTACTCCGTCATGTTCCGCGGTCCGGAGAAAACTCCGTACGAGGACGGTCTCTTTCTCTTTGACTTTCAACTCTCGGCCGATTATCCAGCCGCGCCGCCGCTCTGTCACTACATCTCGTACTGCAGCGATCGGCTGAATCCGAATCTCTACGAGGACGGGAAAGTCTGCGTGAGCCTGCTCGGCACGTGGGCCGGCAAAGGCACTGAAGTCTGGACGAACTCGTCGACGCTTCTGCAAGTGATCGTCTCGATTCAAGGCCTCATACTCGTGTCCGAGCCGTACTTCAACGAGGCCGGTTTCGAGAAGCAAAAGGGCTCGCAGCAGGGACGCGAGAATTCGCGTATGTACAACGAGATGGTCGTGCTCAAGCTCGTGCAGTCGCAGACCAAGCTACTACAGTATCCGCCCAGCGTTTTTAAGGACGCGATAATGAGCCACTTCCAGAGACACGCGAGTAAATTGCTCAAACGGCTCGATCTGTGGATGGAAATCAGCGAGCAGCACAACAATCAGCATCCACTGTCACCCGTGACGCCCACGACTTTCAAGGAAATTGCACAGATCGGTAAGCTGTCGGGGACAAAATGTGCTTTTTTTCCAAAAGCAGTTTTTACTTTTTAAATATTCTGAGTTCAGGGTATTGTACATCTAGTATACATACAGTATACAGGGTCAGAGATGTCAAGCGTTCGTTTCTTTTAAATACACTCTTATTTTTATTTATCCTATAATTTGATTATTATTAAACGTTTAGTACACGTTGCCTACACGTTGTATAACTCAAGGTTTTAATTCAATGAAAAATCCTTAAAACGCATTTTTGGCAATAAATTTCATACGAAAAATCGCAAAAAGAAAATGTAACGAGAAACGAGTAACGACGAAAGTAGCAATCGTTACTTTTATTCGTTACATTTACTTTTTATTATCTTTTTACGTGAAATTGATTGCCAAAAATGTGTTTTAAGGATTTTTCATAAAGTTGAGACATTGAGTTATCTCACGTTCACTAAACATTTAATAATAAATAAATTATTGGGTAAAGAAAAAAGTGTGAATTTACAAGTAACAACGCTTGACATCTCTTTACAGGGTAGAGTTGATAAATATAAGTAGAGATAATAAATTAGTATTTGCATAATTGTTGAATTGTGTAAAAATCGAAAACGATTCTTATTTTGAAAATTCGCAATATTACAGACGAGACGATCCTCCCGGAGTTCCCTCTCATACCAGCGTCCAGAGGATTTTGCATCACTCTGAGAAAGACACTCGCAACATTCAAGAGCGCTCTCGTCAAGGAAGGAATCATACAGTCACCGATTGATCTTCAGCTCGTCGAGATGTCGAACGAGGCCTCGGAACCTCATCACGATCCGGGGGAATCCAAAGGCGAGAGTTCCACGAATACCGCGAAAGATCGTAACAAGGATCAAATAAAAACACTAGCCAAGTCGTCGACGTCGAACGGCGAGGTGCGAAAAATTGCGGAAAGCGCGACGAGTCTCGACGGCGCGGTGACGTGCGAAACGAAAAAGGACAGCACGGAGAGGAACGCCAGCTAGCCACAAGGTAAACCCAAACGTCTAGCTTACAAAAGTCACACGGCTATTCGGTAATACATTGAATACATTATTTGATTAATACGATAAATATATATAAATATATATACACACATATATATTTAAATATATATATTAGGATATATCAAACGATACGCCATTGGATACGTTTCCGATTTATTAGAGAGCCGGCGTTTCCTTTCGCGAATTGATATAAGTCAATACTGTTTTTTCGACGGTCGCGGATACAGTTTAGTCAGTATTTGCTCTGATTTGTTTTCCTAGACAGTTCGTAAAGAGAAGAAACCGAATGCGCGTGTTCGTAAATTAGTAATTCGCGCGAAGTTCGCCGTTCGCCGTTCGCTGAGCATCTCGCCGTAATCCATAAATGAAAAAGAAAACATAAAGTAAAATGAAGTATAAAATTAATAAAACACCACAAAAACCGGTAGCAATACGTCGAGCCAACGCGATAGTAAATTCGCAATTAATAGTTAACGTAAGAAAAGAACTATGGTATTATTCAAAGACAGAAGAAAGAAAATAAACACTAATAACGAAAAAAAGAGCACGATGTGAGGAGGGGAGTAGGAGGAGATTGAAAAGTTTCAGTAGACAATTAATTAGCCCATTTCTCGGGGAATATGCTGGCTACAAAAAAAAAAGAAAAAAGAAGACTATCAAGAGAATAGAAATGAAGATTCGATCGTCCTGTTTTCAATTCGCAAGCACTAAAGTCATATGCCATCCAGTAATAGAGAAATGAATATTTATCTGCGGAGAGGATGTTCTTTGGAACGGGCCGAAGAGGACGGGATATCGAGTTTTCGATGAAACACTTAGCGAACGATCGAGTTTAGTCCCCGAATTCGTATTCCACGGGCATATCCGCGAATATATTTCTATCTGTATATCAGTGTGTCGTACGAAAAATTGACGATTCAATTTCTAGCTCTTCCTCGGATGAATGCAACGGGATCCTTATATTGAGTTTTAACGAAATCGTCGATTTGCCTTGCTACACCCTGATGTATATAAATTGATGAGCCTACGGAAGAAAAATATATATTCGCGAACATATTCGTTATAGATTATCTATCTACAAGGAGTATAGCGTTATCTACTATTCCGTAGCTCTAGGATGTGCAATTAAACACTCACAGGATTAAAAAAGAAAAGAAAACAGATTTTACGAACTCGGTTTAAACTTCAGTTCGGTTGTATCCAAATGTATGATTTTCTCGCAACGCCAGACGATTCAAGTCTTTCCTCCCAAATATATTTATCAATAAATTATTCATTCGTTGTCGCAAGTTCGGCTACTCAATGCGATATATATAAACTGAGAGGCTTCGTTGGATTGAAAGTTATAATCGAATTAGTCACGCGCGCCTAAGATAATGGTGAACGAAGCGAGGTAAAAAAAACGTTTGTCGTACAGTATTATTTTTTTGTTACATTTTTATTTTATTAATTATTTATTGTTTAACAAATATAATTGTGATTATTTATGGATGCATCGATTGTGTAATTTTTCGTCGCGTTTCGCTCCTTTTGCACGTTCATTATTTTCCCCTAAGCGAGTCTTAGAGAATAATCCAAGAATATTCTCGTTTGAAGAGTGGGAACTGTGTAAAAAAAAAGTTTTTCCAGCTGCATATCGTTTGTACCGTGCACCGATCATTGACTGATAGTAAAAAAAAGAAGTTAAGAAACAAAGCGATTCTACTCTGTACGCGTTACACTTTATTTTTCGTATTATTTCAACGATGTCCCTAGCGCGCAGCCGAAGATCGTTGGGTATTTATTTATTGCCACGGTTGGCACGTGTTATCCGTTGCTAATCAGAGCAGAAGCTTAATTAACAAATCACTAATCGACGTTGAGGATTCTACGCTGAGTGCCGGAGAGAAGCAGAGAGATCGAACGAGAACTAGGTAAAAATATAAGAAATTAAATTAAAACGTTTCCATGATGGTGCTTATTAATTAAATTGATTAAGTGACACAGAACACTATGTTTGTATGGGAACGTGTGAAACATCAAAGATGAATTGAAACCGCACACACACACACACATACACAGATACATACACGTACACTGAAAACTACAGAGCACGAGAGGAGTGTAAACGACGGAACGTCATGTTTGGAATGCCTTGTATATGTGCCAGCTATTTATATTTACATTGTCGAAATAATTATATTCGTAAGTCTTGTAAAGCTTTAATTTCGCCGTACGTTTCGTAGTCACGTGTGTTGAAAAAATAAAAAAACCAAGCAGAGTGGGGAAATAACGAAAATAAGTAAAGAAGAAACGGAGAGAGTGATGAGAACAGAAAAAAAGAGACAAACGCTTTGCGAGTCGATGCCGACGACCAATTTTGTTCTTTTTTTTTTAGAAAACCTCAATTGGATTTCCCTGTCGTGTCGTTGGCATCTCCATAATAATAACAATAATAATAATAATAATCGATCTTATCGACTGTGCTGTGCTAATCGAAACATGCAATTTACAAACAAACAAAAAAGAACACTACGACGCGATATAATGAAAAACTGTAATCTCATTTTCTCGATTTTTTGAATCAATAAAAACTCGTTAAAGACATCTTTTGGGAATTACGTTAATGAGAAGACGATTTTGTCCTACCTAGACGCGAACGACATCCCCGCCCCGGTGCAGCAGCGCACGATTTTCCAATTCCGATCCCGCCTATCACCTCGTTCGTCGCTGTCCGCCGAGGATTCTACACTTTTAATTGTATCTGTAGTGTTTGCTCTCCGTCCAAGTGCAAATGTTTCATGTAGCGACCGATTGTTTATAGAATGTCAATAAACCAAAAATTCTTGTTCTACATGCTGTAAATTCTATTTTTATCACCCGTATAGAACTGGGTCTCTCGGTCGCAAACCGGACTGAAGAGAAGTTCTGTAGTTGAAAACCTAAAAAATAGGTTTTTTAAAAATCGTTCCAGAACTGTTGGTACCCACCGGTTTCCGTGAGGAAATGTTGACGCGATTTGCGAACGATGGTGTAGATCAAAAGTCTATGTTTTGTCGAAAAATAATGCTGAAAGTTGTATTTCAGTCGACTAAGTGTTGATCCGTCTAAACTTCAGTAAAGTATTTGAAGAAAAGAAAAAAATTAACAGGATTTAAAAACACTATTACCTTGATCTTCGCCAAAGAAAACAAAATGATAACATGAATTATCATTACTGAAAAAAAGAAATAATCTCAAAGGAGCAGAAAAAAAGTCTCCCTTGAAAAGTTCATGAGTAACGGAAAGCATTGTCATCGTTTTATTCGTCCTGTGATTGGTTGCCAGGAAAGTACGTCGTAAGCAAATTCATCTTGGTGTCAAATTTGACATAAGACGACGGGCGCTGCAGCGCCCGTAATCTTTTAAAGCTTTATAAGAGCGCAGCAGCGTAAAAGATTTTAACGAATGCGCACCAGCGCCTGTGATTAGCCTAGTGTTACAAAAAGTAGAACAATTTCCATCCTAAGAGGTGAATCCGATTTTATCTCGGATGCGTCAGAACAAAGATAAGCTCTCCCTACAGTACCTGTTATCGGTGAGAACACCTTATCGTGGCTGTTGATTCACACCGCGTTAACGATAGTAGTACGCGCCCTGCTCAGTCGTGACAACTCCGTCCCCAATACGTTTCAGTGAAGTGTCTTTTTCTCGTGAAAAAAGAGTGAAAAATCGACAAAATGCGTTCCAAGAGCGTTCTCTATTACCTGGCCATCGGCTTCAGTGAGTTTACCGATCAACGTTTCGCTGTATAATAAATAAATTAGCAAAAATATTAATTTGAAATCCTGTCCTTCCGTTAGTCATAATGGGATTATTCATGGAGTCAGTCGAAGGCAGACGTAAAATTCTTCGCGGCCGGAAAACCGTCACCCGACAATATTACAGTGAGTGAAGATTCCTTCAGAAAACAAATTCCATTAAAAAAAAATCGTCTGGGGTTTATCGCTCTTGTACTTTCATGTCGACCGTTACTTTCAGGAGGAACCGCAATTCCCGCGTGGTCGATTGTTGTCATTGCTGGTTTTTGCATGCTCGGAGTGGGCGGTGGAGTCTATTTTCTTCTGAAGAAGCTCGTCGTCGATGGATTGGGCGAAAGCGGCTCCAACTCGTATCATCCAGCGATGCAGGACGATGTTTAATTCTCCATCAATAATTCGAAGACCGCGTCGCCGTGTTTGAATCGCCATTGCATTTTTAATTCAAGTGCACAAATTGATTTGGCAAATGGATGTATTTTCAAATTTGCAGACTTCATGTCGGAGAGAATTTTTCGATCGGAATACAATTTTATATTATGTTTCCGAAAATTGCTTTGAAAGCACAAATTATGCCTTTTTCGCGAAATGAGAAAACGTTCATTTGCCAATCCAATAAATGACCTCAACGAATAGAGGAATTATTATAATTTTGAAACTGCGCTTCCATCCCGGGTAATGCAAAATCTTGAAATGTTTGTAAATGTTGCCCGTCTTAATGAAAAAAATGTACTCGAAACTACGTAAGAAGCATGGATTGCCATTTCATGTGAATTTCAACTAGATTAAAGATCCTTAGTAGAAATTTGTAAACTTTACCTTTTTTCTTCGAAATATCGACAATTTTCGTTTGCCAACTCCGTCAGTTTCCCACGAACACCAAGCCCAAAAATCATAAGTCCCACAGGGATGCATCTCGCATGTATAAGTTGTGCAACTTTATCGTGACAAATAAAATAAACAGAGTTTTAAACCACAGAAACCTACAAAGACCGAGGATCAATCAGTTAGTTTTGTACAAACATTGTCCATTATATAGTCTGCAAATTCATTTCTTTCTCTTTTTTCCTTTCGTTTCATTCGATTATTATTTGTAATTCGTGATACTGTCGATGACAATATTATCGTCCAGCCCACCTGATCGCTTAGCCGGTAGTATCAAATCGCTTTTTTGGTACCGTTGTCCACTTGCATCAGCCGCGCGCCCTCGAACGACGTTGAAAAGATTTTCGCTACTGTTTGAAATCGACGTTGCTGCGTTAAAATAAAAATCGTTCGCGCGATTCTTTTCGAGTGAACGAAGTTTCCATCGAACCACAGATGAGAAACGCGCGATGCGTCTGTTCGAGGAGGCGAGGATGAGGAGGACGTACCAACGCAGCTCCCTCGGAGCTTAATCCTCGTATCGCATCGACGAATAGCCGCGTTCTGGTCAAGATTATTAACTCATATACATTATACAGTACATTATACAGTCAATCGACCGCGGGATCGGTGATACGTGTGTATGTGTGTTTCGTGTGTGTGTCGTTAAACAAGGACTCGATGATCCCGGGCTCTACTTAAAATTCTCGACGATGGTATTTGTCCGGGTCGAAGTACGACGTCACGACTACCCGGTTGTTGAACTTCCTTCCCGTTAGAGTCTGTTGGGCCTTTTGGCAATCGATGACACTGTTGAATTCAACGAATACCTGCGAAAAAAGACGCGAAAATGAAGATAAACGAATGCAAACGAGGAAGACAAGGAATTTATACTGTAAAAAAATTGTGATTCGAAGTGAGATTGGATAAAAATGTTGTGTATCAATTTTTCTAAGATTCAGAAAAAGTATTAAAAAATGTATTCGATTTTTTCTTACTTTTCCACATCCTGGAACGTCCACACCTTCAATCGGTCTTGGTATTTCCACTGAACGTACGACACCGTACTTGTTGCATTCCTCCTTGATATCCTCGAGTATATCTTCGTATTCCTCCTCCTCCATCAGTTCCTCGGGCGTTACCATGTTAAGGAGGCAGAGAACCTGTGGATGAAGAAAAGTGATACAAAATGTTCCAAATTGCGAGAAAAGCGTGAGAAAAGGTCTGCATTTTTTACCTCCGTGGCTGGTCCACTTGTGCCGACCATCGAGAGCCCGGGCACCTGAATTTGCACCGGAGCCTGAGCTCCGATCATCGGATTCTTAGCTCCAACGCTCGCACGTTGCACAATAAGTTTCTTGTCGCCGAGCTGCATTCCGTTGAGCCCGGCTATCGCCTGATCCGTCATTGACACGTCAACGTACTCGCAGAACGCGTAGCCCTTGGAAAGGCCGGTGGCGGAATCCTTGACAAGATTGAAAGCCCTCAGCTGGCCAAAGCTCATCAGCAGCTCCTTCACCTGGATTCGTCGTTATTGCAAAGTTAAGCTCGGAACATATTTCCATCCGATAACTCTCTCGCTACCCGGAATTTCACTCTTACAGAGGCAGCGTTCTCATCCATATTCAACCAAAAGAAATCTCCGAGTTTTTCACAAAAACACAAAGAAAAAATCTTTTTTTTTATGAAAAAAAAAAATGTATATAAAAAATCGAGAACGCTGCCAAGTTCTTCGTGAAGACGTTGAAATTTTGTTAAAATATCGATGCTAATTTCTCCACCGCGACAAATCCTTCCTGACGCCCTCCGTTCGACCCGAATGAGTTACATTTATCAATACTTACGCGTCGTTTCACCCTTCGCTCCGTGACCAAGGCGTCTGAAAAGTCTTTGTTTCTTTTTTTTTTGCACGACGCAAAACGAATAACAGCACGTTGCGTAGAACGTCGTCAACGAGAAAAGATAATGGCAAGAGTGAGGCATGTCTAACGATTTGCAGCACCATGGAAAAGTCGATCACCGCCCCGGTCGAAAAGCAGCGTTGGTAAAAGTCGCGGAGCGCAAAGAGAAGATCGCGTGTGTTAATTATTTTTTTCTTACAGCACACCACGGTATAGGCAACGCGCTCTTATCGTTTCGTGGTCCGCGAGTGGCTTACTCTATTGACCGAGAAATTCACCGTTTCGAGGATTCCTAGATATCACCGTGTCCGAGTGACTTGGATAGGGGCTGCAAAATAGTCGCATTTGTCCGATAGCTAACGTAATTCAAGAGATATCTCTTTTTCTTTCTTTCTCTTTTTTTTTTGTGGATCATGTCTGTTATCTCTCCCTTAGATTTTGGACAGGTACTTGCCTCGAGAAGCTGGGCTAGCCTCGATCCGGGCAGTGTGCTTTTTTGTCATGTTCGGTAGTAGTAGTGGTAGTAGTAGTGGTAGAAGTAGTGGTAAGCAAATGCTTTTGATCAGCGCGACCCTAAGCTAAGAAAATAGGGAGAAAGGGCACTGATATCAGTCCACAAGTTCTTTTTTTGTCTTTTCTTTCAATGATTCGTTATCTTTTTTTTTTCTCTCTCTTTTTCTCTTTCCTGTAGCAGTCAAAAAATGATGTATTCGACGAGACGTGTGAATGAGAGTCAAAAGAAGAAGCGACCGAATGGTGGTCTCATCCCATCGGTTTCTCCGGCAAACGAAACCCTCTATCGGACACTTTTTTTTTAAAGAACCGCGAAACCTGTAAAACCTTGTTTTTTGCGCACACTGAGCCGCCGTTCGAGCCTGAAATTCAGAGCCTGTAAAGAAAACAGCTGCAAGAGGGAAACAAGGATATTCCTGAAAATAGTTTTTGATTTTTTTTTTCGTTCTTTCCGTTTCGTTTCTTTTGCGTTCTCTCAGAATGTACGGTGATTCGTTTGTCCCAGTGACCTAAAAGGATTGTACGTGGGGTCACCCGAAGGAGTATCGCGATCGCCCGAAGGTCCTGAGACTTTTTGGATGATCGCGCTCTCCAAGCGGAGACGACGATGCTTCCTGAAACAACACCCCAATGGAATTCTTTGCAGTGCCTGTAAAAACCCTCCCTCCCACCCAGCCCTTTATTCACCCGGAAGTGGCTGATTCTCTTCTGCCTGAAACAAAACCCCGCGCGCCGGACTCACTTGTGCCTGAAAAACACTCTTGAATTTTTTTTTCTCCTTTTTTTTGGTTTCTTTTCGTTTCAACCTGAAAAAACGACGACCGACCACGGAAGAAGCTGTTTTCTCTTCTTGCACTCTCTCACCATTCTCATCTTCGCTACTGCGAACCTAAAGATCATATTCTTCTTTCTTTACGTTTATTTTTTTTTCTTTTCTTTTTTTTTTCTTTTGCGACTCTGCGGGAAGGTTAAAAAAAGGCGGGTGCGACGAGCACGTGCCGGATCCACGCTGCGCCTAAAGAGGCTGCAAAAGAAAATATCGAGTCTGCTGCGACGGCGCGCCACCTAAAAGCTGCAACGTCTTCTAACGATCGTGTTCCCTCACACCTGAGCTAATTGTCCGTGCATGCGGGGCGCACACACGCGTTGTTTAACGACTTGTTTCCCCGCGTAACGAAGACACCACCTGTGTTCCTGTGTAAACCGCGAAACGGGCTTTTATCGACGCCGACGATCGCGACAACGATTCGCGTCTCGTTGATACCTGACTTCTCGCTACTCCGCGCGGTCCCTATGCGACGCCGAAAGTTCGGATGGATACGCAAATACGTACCTCACTCGTGACACTTTTCGTGGTTGGTATTTCGTTTTATCGGCTCAGCTAGTTTCCTGGCCGCTTCCGCCGCTAATTCGCTAAATACCTATTTTTTCACTGATTGGAATCCGTTGCTCCGAGGTTCGCGATGCCGTAGATCGTGCGCGACGAACGGCATCGCGGTCGAGCGTTATCATGAAAACTCCGAGTCACCAACCCGCTCATCGACGCATTTTTTTTTTTTTTACAAAAACGCTTTTTTTCAGCCGTTCGTCGATAATTTACGAGAAGATAACAAGTGAACGAAAAATCGAACCGAGCATCGATGAACGAGTACCACACGAGACAAATGTGTGCAGTGGCGATAATGAATAGTAGAGAAAATAGTTTTATATATACGTAGAGAGAGATATATATATATATCTCTACATATATATATATGCGTATATAATATATATATATATGTACATATATATATAAGCGATTTTCGTATAGCCTGGCATACCTGTTCCTCGTTCAAGTAGTTGGGCAAACCGCCGATGAAGATCTTGTGCGGTGAATCTGCGATAACGTTAACAATCAAAGGATTAATAAAATATTCTGCAATCGCGAGTCTATCACTTTTTTGCTTTGTCTAGAGTTCGCCTTGGCAGGTGTGTCTGCTGAACGAAAGAAAAGGTAATAATGTATGCTGCAACACATACCGGGAACCGTACCTGGCACGTTCATGCTCGGATTATCGGTCATTCCGGGCATGGGCTGGTAATCGTGCGGTCTCCTTATCTTCAGACTCTGGCCCTTGAAGTTTATCCCATCAAATGCCATCGCTTGAGTCGTTTCGTCTATAGAACGGAACTGCGGAAAGAAGGAGAAGAAACAGATATTAGCAATTGAAAAATCTTAAATTTCCAAAAGGTCTTAAGTATGCCTTGTTTTCCGCATTATCGTAAAATGTTAAATTTGTATCAAATATTTAATTCTAACGTGACATTAAATGGTCGTAACGTCGTGAATTTTCAAAGAATTCCCATTTTGTAAAAAATATTAAATTAAAAAAAAATCGTTACTGGCTTACGCAAATAATGATCAATACTTCAAGGAAGGCGAAGATCTTGTCGAGATTGATTTGCAGCAAATATTTCATTCTAAGGTGACATTAAATAGTCGTAATGTCACGGATTTTCAAAGATTTCTTATTTTGTATAAAATATTAAATGTAAAAAATTGTTTAAATTCTGGCCGACGAAAATAATGATCAATACCTCAAGGAAGGCGAAGTTCTTGTCGAGATTGATTTGACAAGCTAGAACAGGGTTGCCAGCCGCTTGGGCCAGTCCCGAGAGATGCATTTGTTGATTGAAAAACTCCATCATCTCTTCCTCGGTGACGCCGAAGGGAATGTTGCCAACGTATAGCCTTCTCGCTTGGCGCGTTATCGTGCTGCCGACAACGGGCACCGCCGCTTGTGGAGTGTCGGCTACGATATTCGCCGGTATTTGTCCCGCCGCCTGCATGGCTTTGTACTGTAGCGGCGTGATGTGCTCGAAGCCGGGTGGTGGCACGTCCCAATACAGAGACGGCTTTCTCCGTCTCGAGCTGCGACTTTTTTTCGGCGAATTACTGCGCTTTCTATCCCGTCTGTCCTTGGAACGCGAGCTCGATCGCTTCCTGCGATCTCGGCTGCGCGACTTGCGCCTCCTGTCCCGATCGCGCTCGCGATCGCGATCCTTGTCGCGATCCTGACGATCTGCGAAAAAAGTAAACCAGTTACGTTAGGAGCAGATTTTTGGTTAAAAACTATGATATCGTTTTTAACCGAATAGGTTTTTAAACAATTTTAAAGTCTTGGTTCACAGTTGATATTCTCTTAAAAATTAAGTTTCTTCTCAAAATAAAAAAGTAATCAGATACTCAGAACCCCAAAAAAGAATAACATTGGAATTTAATGTTCATTAATATCAATTGTAATATCTTTTGAATAAATACTTCACCTCAAATACCCTGCAATAATTTGTAATAGAAAAGCTGCTCGATCAACTCGTGCAGAAAACTTATTAAAGCTTTTTCAACAATGGGATAACAAATTATTAAATATTGATAAATCCTTATGACTGACACACAAAATTGAATGTTCTGTCATCCTATAACAAAATGATTCAAAAGTATAAGCTAAAGCTACGCTGCCGTCCAACAAAATTTATTTGGACACTGTGAACAGCATTCTAATACATATTGCATTCTAACAGCTGTAGGATATTAATCCAATTGCTGTTAAGTATCCAAAATGCATCAGCTGCCACAATATTCCATAGGTTACACAGAAATAATCATGGGTTTAGTTAGAATTAGGTAAATGAAACTATGTAATCTTCTCCGTAGTTGAGGGGCTCGGTAGATAAGCCTACTAAACATTACATTGAAATACAAGATATTCATCCGCATATTGTATTCCAAATACTGTACTCAATGATAAACAAAAACATATTAAACAAACTTTACGATACCAAATATTTTTTATTCACATCCGGCTCCAAAAAAAAAAAATGTTGCCTATCATTTCTTGCCCTTTTACACTTTTTCAGGCTTTCACATAACGAGCGCACTCTGAATATAAAAAAGATGCAAAATGTACGATGTCTGCTTTACTCCGCAGAAGTAAAGCGAACCACATGCTTTCCAGAATAACCAACAAAATTTAATCATCGTTTACTCCAAATGATTGCAGTTTGTGCCGAGTCTCATAGCAATGTAAACAACCCACAATAAGAATTCCTCCAGCTATACAAAATAAAATGCACATTAAAAAAACGTTGGTGCAGCGAAGTACCATATTATATTCAATAGCACACATTGTTGCGTAAAAAGTCAATTAAAGGCTCCCGAAGGCACGCAAGGGGCTTCGCGTAATTCGCGCAACGGTTGTGGCGAAAAAAAAAAAGCATTGGATGAAATGTGGTGCACGATATTTCGATTCCGGAGCGACAGGCGCGAGAATCGAGGAAAATTATTGATATTCCTCGTGTCGAGAGACGCGTCGATGTTGACAAATATTGCGCGGACAAATTAGCCGGATTAGCCATTGCAAGGTGCCCGTCGAGGCCACGGGCCGCCTGAACGTGTTGAACGCGCTCGATCGGCGTCGGCGTCGCGACGCTGCCTCGTTATTATATCACTCACCTCCGTTGAAGTCCTCGCCCATGGTGTTTTCGACCCGTTGGCACACGAGCGAATTTATCAACAATCACGACAGGCAAAACGTACGACAAACCAGAGCCGCGGAGATACGAAACACGCGTCGTCGAGAATTTTTGCGCAAACGTTCGCCTATGTCCGGGTAGACCATGAAATGGCGTGAGTTTAGTCGCGAGACGGCGCTACATTGGCTTCCCGTCACTACTGGCGCGACGCAAAAGTCGCAGGTATATCGAACGGGATAATCGATAATCGAATCTCGCGAACCGCGCGCAGTTTAATTTTTATTATTTCGAACATATAGATGTTAGGAATAGGAAAGATATTTTTTTTTTTGCGGTACGAATGATCACACAAGAATACAGCGAATACATAGAAAAGGCTTTTCCTTTTACAATGCTGAGAAAACTCGACGCAAACCACGAATCACCGAAAAGTGATACAGCCGGTGTTATGACCCTCACAATACTCCGTGTTTTTAGCGATCGCAGAAATACAAATTTGGTTGAAAAAAATCTCGAAATCATAAAGTGAATTGCAATCATGAGCTCAGTTAGTATTACAGTATAGTTTATTACAGTCTTGTGATAAATTCACAACAAATAATAATGTTATTACCCATAATTACGCATTTTCATTGGCAAAGTCTACTTTGATTTTTATGACAAACTAACGAAAACCTGTAATCGTAATTCTACGCCTCGAAATTTTAAGTCAATTTACGTAATTTTGTCATTGTATATCAAAATTGATGTCGAATTTTAAGTTTTGGCAACCGCATGGCAATTCGCCACAACTCTGCGCAGAAGATTCGCGGTTTACGATGATGGCGGCGCACATAATTTACAATGGCCGCCGGTTTCGACAATATTTCGAAATGTCCGCCGCCGCGTTGATCGCTGTCACACGCTGTCGCCGTACAGCCATGTAAATTTTGGTTAAACTAAAAACGATTCAGCGGTGATCGTAAATCGCGATGGACACGGGCGCGATGGATCGTATACGAGATCAAATACTCGAAAACCGCCTCATCGAGCTGTCATCGGCCGGTGACGTGGAAGGCGTCAAGGAACTCATTACCATGGGCGTAAACGTCAATACACAAAATGCTGTCAACGGATGGTATTGACAAACGATAAATAAAAAATAAATAATTAACCGTCGCCGCCAAATCCTGTGGGGTTTCGCAGTACGACGCGAACCTAGCCTATAACGAATGAACCAATCAGATCTTAACAAACAGCTAATGTTTTTTCACCAAATTTAGTTTGGCACAGATTTCTAATTTTTTAAATGAGAAATAAATAAAAATTTAGCGCATGTTTTTTAATTATATCGTAGGCCATCTGTCTTATGATGTAGTAAATTAATTCAAAGTTGATCTGTTTCAGTCAATTTTACACTTGCGTTTCTAGATTTATGTTACAACACTCAAATACAGATTTGCTTGGCTAATTTACTCACATATTCGCAGCAAGCGAAAGCAATCATGTTGAGCGCAGATAGACATTTATCTTGACTTTCGAAAAACTGCTGAAAATATAAGATTAAGTTTTTGACTACCGATTGGCACATTCAACTGTTGCTGATAGTCTTTTGTTTGCTTTCCAAGGACTCCTCTGCACTGGGCATGCAAAAGAGGCTATCATCGAGTGGTGGCACTGTTATTGAAAGAAGGCGCTAACAAGGACATTCCAGCCAACAGCGGCGAAACTCCAGCTGCAGTCTGCACGAATGTGCAGATTCTTGAACTACTTGCAGGCGTCCCGTCGATTCCAGAGCACTCAAGACTTCAGGAGGAAACGGACAAGCATGGAGTGATTGCCAGTCCCAAGAACACCTCACTGAGTCCTGTTTCTCGCCCAGGACATGCTAGACCTGCGATGATCAGTGTAGCAGAAGCCACTCCTATTCATCATGACTGTAAATTATTTTTCATTATGCTAACACATGGTTGCCACAAATATGTTCCTTTACACCATTTCAACCAACATTTTTGCATAAAAACGACAAGCTTATTTAATTGAAAAATATAGACGTTCAGAAGAAACTAAACAAAAAAAAAATAAAAATTGTTCAAAAACGTGCGAAATTTAAGAAAAAAGTCATGATTTTTTGTACATATTCTGATTTTCCTGGTAATTCAGATTCGTGGCAATCATATGTGATACGAAAAATGTAGTAAAGTCGGTGTTCTCAGCGTAACTTTGCGTTTTTCAGGTCTCGTTTTGAAAATTCGCCTGGCAGACTCTAAAGACCCGGATTTTGTGGAAGTTGAATTACCTCGGCGTGATCTGGGATACGCTTCGTTGCTCCAAGTTTGCTGCAACGAGCTCAACATGCAGCCGAGAATGATAGAGCGATTGAGAAAATTGCCCAACACGCGAGTGAGAAACGACGCGGATGTTAAACGGCTGCGAGACTTTCAGGAAATCGAGGTCGTCACCTACGGCGACAACGAGCAAATCTGCAACGGTGCTGTTCCTGCGCAAACGACCCTCACACCCGCCAATGTCTATCAAAGTATATCGAAGAAAGATCAGACTATTCTTTACTGAATGAACGGAACAAACGCGAACGAACTTTCACCGTATTAAAGTATCAATAGCAACCGGAGCAATTAATAGTTAAACTGCCACTAGGAAGACAGCTATTTTTATCATGAACTGGAAATGAATCTTGTTAACGAGTGGAATAGATCGTGAAAGCGAAATACGTCGGTAACGAATTGTGGAAAAAAAAATTCCCGGTGCTTCCATAATTCCAGTCTAGCGATGAAAAGAAAAAAAATCTCAAAAGAAAGTTATTTAAATTAAAAAATGAAATTAGATCTCGAACGACATATTGATTTTTTTCTAGTCTGTCCCGTCTCGGTATCAAACTTTTGAAATCGAAAAATCTTTATCAGGCTGGTCTTATCGTACACCACAAATTGTAATTTCGATTGAAGTTATTTTCCCACCGACTGTTGAAGGATAAATAATCACGTTTTGTTATTTTTATTGTAAAAAAATGTTTTATTGTATAGATATTAAATGCTACCTAATTGGTAAAAAAATATTTACAAAAATGTACATTATCTTCCGGTTTACGAAAGTTTGGAGCTGTATTATTGCTCGAACATCGTGTTGTTCCACCTAATCTTCGTCAGAATTATCCTTTTCGACTTCGGATTCTTCCTTAACTGCCGTCTCCTCCTCATCCTCCTCATCATCGTCATCGTCATCTTCTTTTGCTTCTGGATCTCCAAAGTCCTTCAACCTCGTCACGTGGATTCTTCCTTCTGGCGTGAGTTTGACGTTAGCCCCACCAGGTACCGTCGTTAATTCTCCTTCTACGGTCTCGTAAGCGCGAGGCCTCTTTGGTTTCACGACCGGGGTGGGTACATCATTTTTACTCACTGGAAAAATACAAAAAATCAAATATTAAAAAAAAATCGGAATTGAGTGGCTCATCCATGGAAAATTGTTTTAAGTATTTCTCCACAAAACTAGACAAAAATGCGTGTTTTATCTTCTTATTAAAAACATCGAATGAAAAATCAATTACGTTTCATTTATGAGAAAAAAAAACTGAAAAAAATGTCAATCTCTAAAATGGAGTATCTTTTTGACACAATCATAGATGAGATTTTTCTTATACATTTTTTGTGTCTAAAGATAAAAATACAATTTTCCTAAAAAAATCAGTAGAGCCCATTACAGGTTTAATCACTCAACATTTTCAGGAAACTTACCAAGATTCATGTAGATAGGAATAGCGGGTCCAGTGTTAGTTTTCAGTCGCAGCGCTCGAACATTCGCCCAGCCGCCGGGATATTCCTTCGCGAGGCTCTCGCAAGCGGCCCAAACGTTCTCCGCCAATTTCTTCTCGCTCATGGAAAGCGTGCCAACCGGCATGGTGTGCGTGTTACCGTACGGATGAATCTCCATGCAAGTTTTGTGAAGCGCAAAGTTCAATTCCGACTTGAGATTATCGCGTTTGAGCTTAACGGGCGTCGGCGCGGATTTTCGCTTGAAAAACGGTTTTCCAAGCAGATGAGTCATGTGACCGGCGATTCTGCCGTCGACGAGAAAATAGTCGAACGACATAGCGAGCTTCCTCTGCATCTCGAACTGACGGAACTCCGTCTTGACCCTGTTTATCGGAATGACTTCTTTGATACACGAGACTCCCTTGTCTCTCAGTATCGTCTCCCAATGTTCCACCGTTTTTTCATAATCTCTGCCACGTCCCGTCTCCAAATCAGGAACAAACAGCGCAACATCGTCCAACGGACCGGCTAACTGATGCGGGAGGTACCTTAAATAAGAGAAAAAACACAAATTAAGTTAGCGTTTCTCTCTCCGATGGACATTTTTTTTATTGCGTCTCAGGTGGCTTCATACGAATTTTCTTATCATGGTTTCTCATAAGGATCCATTGGTATTTTTTGATTGTATATAATCATGTGTAAATCGATAAATTCGCGAAATTGTACGAAAATGTGAGTTTTTCGCTGTACTTACGGTCTGATCTGCCTACGCGGAGTCTTCGCAACCTTGACGCAGGTGATTTGCAGCATGAGCGGATTACTCTCGGTCGGCAGGAGCGACTTTTTCGACTCCTGCTTTATCTGCGCCAGTTGTTGAACCGCCCGAATACTTCGCAGCACGCGTTTCTTCGTCAGTTTCAGATCGCCCACGTTTTCGATCTTCGGCTTCTTCGTAACCTCACTTTTCCGCTTCGTCGTTGGCTTCGTCTCGGGCTCGGTTTCCACTTCCGGTGCTTTCGGCGCGGATTCCACTTTGACGATCTTCTTTGGTTTCTTCGCAGCCGCGATCGGAGACCTGGCTTGCGACTTTAGCCTCTTGGGCTGAACACGTGTCTCGGCGTGATTCTTGAGCACCGCCGCCATTTTGTCGGCCGCGTGTTTCACGATTTTCTTCGGTTCGCTTTCGCTGGTTTTCTCGAGATTTTGCGTTTTCGCTTCAACGATATTCTCGACTTTCGTGCTCTTCAATTTTTTCAGGGCGTTACTGCCGATATTCACTTGTTGGATATCGACGATCTTTGCCTTCGGCTTCCCTCGTGGCTCGGCGACCGCGGGTGGAATTTTCGGAGCGCTTTTCTTCGAATTTTTGGTAACTTTGCTCTTGGCCTTTCCATTGCGAGGCTTGAGGACGCTCACCGCTTCTTTCTTCATTTTGCCGATGTACCGATGTCGGAAACCTCGATGAAGTGTTCACTTAGCACAGGACGTCTTGTCACGGCGAGAGTCGCCGGAGAAGAGACTCGAAACGCAAAATTCGGTCCGCATGTACGCAGCGACGACGCGTCGCGTACGTGGGGATAACGCCAACCAACGACGAGCGTCGGGAAGCGGAAGTTGAAGGCTGTGGAGGGGGAACATTGTTCGAACTGCACACGCGATTGGCTGGGATACCACCAACGAATATATTCTCTTTTCCGGCGTAATAAAACTCGCTTGGCGCGCAGCTCGCATAGAAAGAGCGGGAAAAAAGCCAGGAACGTGAAAGCACTTTTTGCTCATTGGATGAACACCCGATTGCTAACATTTATAATTTACCCACGAAAACCTAACATAGAGATTATATTTGCAATTTCTTAGGGTTTAATAAACGCTGCAAAGCGTAATTTACTTTAATATATATCTGGCGTCTCGACGCTATCGCGTTTCTTCATGATTATTTGTTTTAATTACATATAACAGCAATACAAAGCATGTTCTCGTTAGATGAAATTGTTGGCCCTGAAAAGGGCCGTTTTTGTCTGTTTCACAGATAGGTCGAAATGTTCTTTTCGTCAATTAAGCTCGCTCTCCTCGGATGCGACGAGCCAGCTGGATGTCCTTCGGCATGATGGTGACGCGCTTGGCGTGAATGGCGCAGAGGTTGGTATCTTCGAAAAGACCGACGAGATAGGCTTCGCTGGCTTCCTGAAGGGCCATAACGGCGGAACTCTGGAATCGCAAGTCGGTCTTGAAGTCCTGCGCGATCTCACGAACGAGACGCTGGAACGGCAGCTTGCGGATGAGAAGCTCGGTGCTCTTCTGGTAACGACGAATCTCACGAAGAGCGACAGTTCCGGGCCTGTAACGATGAGGCTTCTTCACGCCTCCCGTTGCAGGGGCACTCTTACGAGCTGCCTTGGTGGCCAGTTGTTTCCTCGGGGCCTTTCCACCGGTGGACTTACGAGCAGTCTGCTTGGTACGAGCCATATCGACGACAGTATTCTTGCCGATGAAATTGCGAAGTGCACTTGCGTGTGGAATGCGAGTATATGAGCGTAGCGGCCTTTCGCGCGCTCTTATATAACCTCAGGAGAGAGGCGTTCTCGTCGTTCATTGGCCGGCGCGTCGGTGGTGGGGATATTCTCACTGCCCAGCCTATAAATACGGCGCGACGGGGCCGCAAAAATCAGTTGTCTGCGGTCTTTCGTCCTTGCTTGAACGCAACTGAAGAGCTCTCATCATGACTGGTCGCGGAAAGGGAGGAAAAGGATTGGGAAAAGGAGGAGCGAAACGTCATAGGAAAGTACTCCGTGACAACATCCAAGGCATCACGAAGCCCGCCATTCGTCGTCTGGCTCGCCGTGGTGGAGTCAAGCGTATCTCCGGTCTGATATACGAGGAGACTCGCGGTGTGCTCAAGGTGTTCCTCGAAAACGTTATTCGTGACGCCGTCACTTACACCGAGCACGCTAAGAGGAAAACCGTCACCGCTATGGACGTTGTCTACGCACTCAAGCGCCAGGGACGTACTCTGTACGGTTTTGGAGGTTAAGTTTCCTCCGTTTCCCAGTCAGCGTAACATCGGCACGAAATAAAATAAACAAACGGCCCTTTTCAGGGCCACCAATTGTTTCTCAACGTATAATATACTCGCAAATATTCACAAATATGCTAATCATAATCATTATGATCTCATGATAGGTGATTTGATTTAAGAAAACTAGTTTCATATACAAGTTTTTATTTCAAAGTTTTTTACTTAAAATTAAATCAAGACGAAATAACGCATCACAATATTTGGAACCACCCGATATGAAGTCCTTAGCAACCGTTGCTCAACGGAGAAATGCGTCGTCGACGCGGTGTGAATACCGAATGTTTTCATAGCAGGGACGGGCATCACTTGAAGTGAAATTTAATCAAACTTATTTTCTATTCGCATAGTCGAGTTTAGTACACATTCATTTTTCCTCCAATGAAAAGTAATTTGAATTAATACAATTTTCAGAAAACTTTATTTTCTGTTAAGATTTAACGCTTATTCAAAGTGTATACTTTAAAAATATTTTCGTTCAAGTAATACCCATTCCAGATTCATAGACTGCTTAGAATTCTGAACGACCGTTCCAGGGTCTGCTGTTCAAAGAAAATGCTTGCCAGAACACCAGTCCACAGATCGAACCATTCTCAGAGAGAATTTCTTCCACGCGTCGTCGTTTACTCTCCCATGACGCCAAGAGTTTGGTCGATGTTTCTCGAAATGGTTGTCGTCGCGAGAGGATTCGAACGAGCGAGGGGGAAGACTCGACCTTCCAACGGTTGTGCTACGGGCCGGTATGTTATTCATTTTTTTCCGGTTCCCCCGGCACGTGAGGCGATCGGCCTGGGCGCCGGGCTCTGTAAACTCGCTTTGTCACCGCCAGCGTTACCCGCCATTCGCGATAATACATTTCCCGTAAACTTGAGGTGGCAGCAGCAACTTGCCGCGAAGCGAAAAGACTTCTTATCGAGGGAACCGTCCGACGTGACCGCAGCCAGCTGCCGGTAGACGTATTTCTGTTTGCATGTAGTCTTGTAACCAGTCAGGGATCCCTCTATAATACTGCAGGTCGTGTTCACGGTCCTAAAAAAGGAAATGTATCAAGAACGAGTCGTCGTAATAAAAATGTTATGGCGTATCAACTCACCTGCACTCCTCTATTCTGACCCCTTGCGGAAAATTGTCTTCGTTGACAATGTAGTGCCATTCGTTATCTTTGCTCTCGGCAGTCTTTGGATATATTACTTTGTCCTACAATTAAAAAAAAAATCCAAAATCATCAAAAATCAATGTTAATATTTATTACAAATACTCGCTGAGATTTAAAATATTTACGCTACCTCATACTGGCACAACGAATCACCGTCGTCAGTGTCCACTCGTTGACCGAGTTCCGGAACCTGAGAAACCAAATATTCGAATTAAATTTATTTATATATCATATTATGTTTTCATTTTTTTCAAGGTCGTGCTCACGACTCTTCATTTGGCTTTGACAAATTATTTTATAAATTGATAAGAAAAATATAATCGAAACTTCGACTTCGAATCTAAAATGTACCAAAAAATAATTACGTCGTCTGTGGTTGCCAGGTATTTGAGATCGTCGCGCGACTTTATCGCGTTTCTGATGAATTCAGCGGGGTAATTCAGAGGATGTTCACAGAAAGTCGCATTTTTGCATACAGCGCCCGGAGGAGGCGTGAAGTTTTTCGGTAAATTGAACGGCAAGTCTGAAGGGAATACGATTTTTCCGTCCGAACCGATGTTGTGACGCGAATGAGCTGGAAATACAATTATTCATTATTAAGAGCAGCATTCATTCTCCGAATAAGTTAAACTAATTATGACACGTTGAATGAGCTGGCAAACCTGATAATTTTATTCTAGGCTCGTACTCGACATCCAGGGATTCCCTATCTTGAGGCCCGGTAAATTGTGGTTCGTTGCGATTAGTCGGATTGGCTTCCGGCGTTGGAACATTTCGCTTCACGGATCGCTGATCTACCAGCTGTCGAGACGGATGACCTTGACTTGCTCCGAGAATAACCTAACAGATTTAAAGACAGATAGGATTAATCGTTCTAAAAAATAGTTTAACACTATTTTAATCATACTGTACTCTTTACAGTAGGCGCCAATATAAGACTTATTCTAGCGAATGGCATGGCAAATTATTCATTGTTAAAAGTATAAATAACTGAACGAATATAGGTAGAAACAATCATTCTCGCACTGAAGTTATAGATATATTTATCAGTTTTTAAGTATCTCCCTACAAATGCCGATAAAACAGGTTTCTTATACCGGGTCGAGCTGCGAAGAGGATGTGAAACATGTTTTCAGATGTATTTTTGACTCCGATACGAGTGCCGTTAGATTTATCTCGCTCGCACTGATACTTCGCATCACACTGGATACACAAAATCTTGTATCCATCTACTTTTTTAACTGATTCCCGGATGCGAGTCACCTTGCCTACAGAAAACCGCTTCAGCACTGCCTAGCAAACGACGCAAGGATAACCGGTCGGCAGATCGATTTTTACCAGGCAAATTTTTTTTTGTGATTCGACACAGACAGCTGCCACCTTCGTCGCTCATGACGAGTGTTCATAATTGATAGTCACATTATGGTGAATATTATAGACGAGAAAAGATTTGGCGTTATTCAATACAAATAATAAAAGCATTTCATTTACTGCGTATTGTTGGCAATATTATCGCATCTATTTATATAAAGAACTTGTGTTACCAACTGCGCGCTGGAGAAGTATATTTAGTCGAACGTTAGAAGAGAGAGGCGTATCACACACAAAACACAAAGTAGTTATCGTTTCACAGTATCTGTGAGGTTTCTTATCTCGTTAAACGCAAGCGTAAGCCGGTTAACTTACCAAAATTACGAGCGCACTAAGATAATTGGTAAACACATTTCCAGTCATCGCTGTATGCTTTATTACGTCACTGTATTGTGATTATATTACGAAATCCGCAAATTTTCTTCGTTAACCGGGTCTTACTAAAACTTCTCGGATACAGCGAGAAAAAATGTTCTACACGCCAGTTCAACAGCACCGGATAAACTTGGCTCCGTGTTCAGATTTAATTATTTATACAAGGCGACTGGTTAGACGTTGGAGTGGGGCTCTAGGTTCGGGGTGGGGCGATGTTACAGCTGGTGGATACGAAGCTTCCGCCGTCGGCACTGCTAGCACCTATAGCGACTCTGGTTATGTAGATCTCGTTCTTTGTGTACTTTTGCATTGTTTATGCCACACAAAAAGTATATCGAATATTGGCAGTTTACTTCAATTTATGGTCAACCAAGGGAAGCTGTGTAAACGAAATTTGTTAATTACAAATTAGCATCACCGAGACTACCGTTTTCACATATAAAAAGTAAAGATTTGTTTCTTTATTACTGAAGACGCTGAACTTTTGAGAGCATAACTAGTATCGTTTAAATTCAAAGGTTCTGCAGATACTTTAACTTGTTCATTTCGTAACATTAAACAAAATGCAACAAAATGCGTGCTGTCATTTCAAGGCGGTCCTAAACTACAAACGCGAGATAGAATTTATGAATTTCTTAAACATTGCTTCACGGTCACAATACAACTCAGTCGGTAAAAAATACTCCTGTAATCCTCATTTCTACTTCAACTAATTTATCTGAGAAAATAAAATAATCTCATTTTAGAGAATAGAGATTTTACCAGTTTCTTCGGTTGACTGTTCAATACATGCAAAATTTAATATTTATTGCGATTGAATGATCTACGTTAGATATTCTTGGTGGCCCTGAAAAGGGCCGTTTTGTTATTTTCGATGTCGTCCAATTACTTGGAGCTGGTGTACTTCGTGACAGCTTTGGTGCCCTCACTGACAGCGTGCTTGGCCAATTCACCAGGCAACAGAAGACGGACAGCAGTCTGAATCTCTCGAGACGTTATCGTGGATCGCTTGTTGTACTGAGCCAGTCTCGATGCTTCTGCGGCGATTCTCTCGAAGATATCGTTGACAAAGCTATTCATGATGCTCATAGCTTTGCTGGATACACCAGTATCTGGATGAACTTGCTTCAATACTTTGTAGATGTAGATTGCGTAGCTCTCCTTCCTCTTGCGCTTCTTCTTCTTGTCCGTCTTGGTAATATTTTTCTGAGCTTTACCAGCTTTCTTCATTGCTTTACCACTTGCCTTCGGTGTGGGCGCCATGGTATCACAGAATACTTGGACTGAGTCAAATCGTTGAGAGATCTTACCACGGCGAGAGCTGGAGGTAAAATTGATGCCAGTGAGATTTTTACCCTATTTATATGATGAAACCACGCGAGCGACGCACCAATCAGGCAAGAGAAATAAAGAGGGGGGCGAATGGTTGCACGTGATTGGTGCGCCGCTGGGTCACGCGACGACAGCGTAGCAGCTGCATGTCAAGTCGCCGACCCCGAACCATTCTCCCCCTAGATTCGTGCCTTGTTTTATCATAACCTACATTTATTTAATATTTAGTTATTGTATCTATTATATATTACATATCATATAAATTATAATGAACAACGTGGATAAGCAGCAGATTTGCTTGAGCGACATTCAGCAAAGCGCGCGTGAAAGGAGTCCCGGGATGAGGAGTCTCATTGGCGCACCAATCAGAAGCCAGCAACAGCAAACCCCCATTCACGTCTCTTATGCCATTGGTGCGACGGTCGGGCAGAAATAGTATAAATACGTCTGCGGAGGGCGTTTTGTTCAGTACAACGACAAACTCCGTGAGGAGCACTTCATTGAGAAAACGTTTTTCTAAAACTTTGAGAAATCATGTCCGGTCGTGGCAAAGGTGGCAAAGTCAAGGGAAAGTCAAAGACTCGTTCCAACAGAGCTGGTCTGCAGTTCCCCGTCGGCAGAATTCATCGACTTCTGCGAAAAGGCAACTACGCCGAGAGAGTCGGAGCGGGAGCGCCGGTCTACCTCGCAGCTGTAATGGAATATCTAGCGGCTGAAGTACTTGAGTTGGCAGGTAACGCCGCTCGTGACAACAAGAAAACCAGGATCATCCCGAGGCATCTCCAGCTCGCCATCCGCAACGACGAGGAACTGAACAAACTTTTGTCCGGAGTAACTATCGCTCAAGGTGGTGTCCTCCCCAACATTCAAGCAGTTCTGCTGCCGAAGAAGACTGAAAAGAAAGCGTAAATCTTCGCTTCATAAAAAAACGGCCCTTTTCAGGGCCACCAAAAATTCAAACGACGGAAATATTCTACCGCATATGTTACATTCATGCTTGATAATTGTTGAGAAATTACTATTTACTAATCAGCGTATTATTATTATCACAACATATGAACTTTATACCAAACAACATTTCCAAATTCATACAATAGATTGCTGAAAATCAAAGTGTAAAATGTCTAGTGACGGTAAGCAGTGACTGTTATGTACATAGTCATAAATACGATGTAATTGACACGACAGAGTGCAAACCTATGGATTATGAAGTAATAAAAGAAATAGTAGCTTGAAGTTGCAAATATGGTTAGAGGCAAGTTCTGTGAATTTGGTCCGCGTTGAGGTTATGTTCGACGCATCAACGTCGAACATAACCTCCGTCCGTCTGCTCTCGCTTGCGTTTTGTCGACAGTTTTAATTTCGATTTAATAATAAATAGTAACGATGAAATAAGCTAATCACCGGTTTTATTGTGAATTATATGTAAAACCTAGTTTTACAATGTAGAACTACGAACCAACGTGCATGTCTATACGACCGTGGCTTTATTTTCCTCGAAATATTTAATTTTCTTCTTCGCACAATGAAGAATAAAATCTCGTAATGTTGATAATTGTATGAATATTTAAAAATTCTAATAGTATTTGTAGTTTTAGCATTACATCTGCGCAGTGTCTGCATCCTAGGAGAGCTTCGAAAAGTGACGAGATTGAGAATTCTAATCGAACGGCAGTCGGTAACTTTTCTAGGAGCAAAATAGTTATACATTTGTTTGTTCATATTTTAACCTCATTCTGACGTTTTAAACATATTTTTGAGACATTTTTTCTGCAAGCAATTCAATGATACGGCTGACGTTATAGGTGTGTTTATCTAACAATATCTTCGTACAGTAGTGTCGATAAGCAGTTTTCGATGTGTAAGTTCATACATCATATATACTTGTAATCAACTTTAGGTTATGTAGTCATTAGGGTGTATAATAAATTGCTTGGACAAGTGCTATTGCTGCGTTTGAATATTTGGTGGCCCTAAAAAGGGCCGATTTTTTATAATGGAATTCCGAGCGACTGTCGATGGATATCCTTAACCTCCAAATCCGTACAGCGTGCGTCCCTGGCGCTTGAGTGCGTAGACGACGTCCATAGCAGTGACGGTCTTCCTCTTAGCGTGCTCGGTGTAAGTGACGGCGTCACGAATAACGTTTTCGAGGAACACCTTGAGCACACCGCGAGTCTCCTCGTATATCAGACCGGAGATACGCTTGACTCCGCCACGGCGAGCCAGACGACGAATGGCGGGCTTCGTGATGCCCTGGATGTTGTCACGAAGTACTTTCCTATGACGTTTCGCTCCTCCTTTTCCCAATCCCTTTCCTCCCTTGCCGCGACCGGTCATGGTGAAATAATAGAAACGTACGTCAATACACAATGAAGGACCGAAGTCAACTGATGCGTTCGCACCGGTTCACAAGCTGTTTTTATAGCCGGTGCGCTGGCTTATCCCCACCATAACATTTTCAGCCAATCAGCGTCGCTTCCCCCTCTCGTGATGACGCGCGGTGTTATATAAGGCCAACTTCACGGAATTTTTCTTCATTCCGTGCGCATCGGTCACAGAGCGAAGTCATCGCATTAAAGAAAAAGTTCTGTGTTCGTCATGGCTCGTACTAAGCAGACTGCTCGTAAGTCCACCGGTGGAAAGGCCCCGAGAAAACAACTGGCCACCAAGGCCGCTCGTAAGAGTGCCCCTGCAACGGGGGGCGTGAAGAAGCCTCATCGTTACAGGCCCGGAACTGTTGCTCTTCGTGAAATTCGTCGTTATCAGAAGAGCACCGAGCTTCTCATTCGCAAGCTGCCGTTCCAGCGTCTCGTTCGTGAGATCGCGCAGGACTTCAAGACCGACTTGCGATTCCAGAGTTCCGCCGTTATGGCCCTTCAGGAAGCCAGCGAAGCCTATCTCGTCGGTCTTTTCGAAGATACCAACCTCTGCGCCATTCACGCCAAGCGCGTCACCATCATGCCGAAGGACATCCAGCTGGCTCGTCGCATCCGTGGAGAGAGAGCTTAGATATCACGCATCATTGCCACAACAAATCGGCCCTTTTCAGGGCCAACATGAATTTCAAATGTGGAATATTCTAATTGCACTTTAATTTTTTAACCATTTTTCATTTATATCCAACTCTCTTACGCTACAACGGAAGTCCTGAGATATTCTCCATCAAACAGGCAGAGTGTAACGTACGAAAATTTCATCCTTTCTTCGAAATAATGTTTCGTGCCGTTCTTTTCGCACTTGCTCATCTGATAGTGAGGCCGTTAACACTGTTGTCATTTCAAGGTTACGGGACGACTGTTATGAATACGAGAACCATAGAAGTAATGGATTTTTTTGCCGCTGTCTTAGGTCTGTTCACTGCTGTATATCGACCAGCAAATGTAGCAATGGGACTTTAGGGTAGACGAGAATAATCGGACATCTATTTGGGTCTGTAAGAGTAGTGTAAACAAATAGATGTAATAAAAGTCATTATTTCATTGGCGATTACAACAATTAAATGAGTTGATAGGCAACATTTATAAACTGTAGAATAATATCCGGAAGTTGGAGATTACGAGGTTGAGATTTCACACGAATGGCAACGCCAATTTCGGCCCGTGTTACACGCGATACTTTTTGTACTAAGTGCCATGAACGGTCACTTTCAATTGCATTTAACTCAGGTGCAATTATCGTTTTCGCCCCGCAAAATGGATAAAAGAAAAAGAATTTGTAACTGCACAGATGCCAGTCATATTTGCCTTTATGTTGTGTTGTAAAAAGTGTCAGTCACTGGTAAATTGATATTTTATTTTTTACGTTTATTAAATCAGGAAGAAATTTCGAACAAACGAACCCGACAGCAAACGCGGCAGTCTTAGCGTCTCATTTACGGATCATTACAGATCATTCCTACATTATGAATCGTAGGAATGCTTTTTCTTTTTCTCTACCGTAATTCGAATTTTTTCAAGTGAGATTCATTGTGTACGAATCTAACGAAAATCACGACCGAACCTTCACGGATATTTACATAAAATAAAATATTAATAAGGATAAAGAGCAACTAAATGCATTATTTAATCAATTGTATTTCTGGAATGATACAGAATATAAATCGTAGAAATATTATTAGTTCAATTATATCGGTTTATAACGTTCGATGAAACATCAGTGGCAAGTCACGTGGGTTACAGAACGGAAGCCTTTCGTCATGGTCCGCGCTGTCTGATATACCCTCTAATCGCAAGTCTTTTTCAGTCATTGCTAGCACTGTTGATCAGAGCGCTGAGTTGTGAAGTTAGTGTGAGATTGTTGTCACTTGTGAAGAAGCAAAGTGAACATTCTGCTGTTTATGAAATGGCAGACGAGTCTGATGCGTCATCGGATCGTTCCGAATCTTCTCCCGAGACAGCCAGCCCGCCAAAGAAAGCTGAGATGGCTAAACCCGAGAAGTCCAAGCGCAAGCTCGATCACCCCAAGACATCAGATATGGTGAACGAGGCAATTAAGGAACTTGCAGAGCGTAGCGGATCATCGCTGGTCGCTATTAAAAAGTTTATCAGTGAAAAATACGGTGTCGACGTGGAAAAGCACGCGATATTCATCAAGAGGTACCTGAAGAAAGCTGTAGCCGACGGAACCTTAGAACAGCCTAAAGGAATAGGAGCGTCTGGATCTTTCAGATTTCCGTCCGGTGTGTTGCTTGCGGCCAAACGCAAAGAAAAAAGAGACGCTAAAGCAGCCGCAAGGGCCGTTGCTAAAGCAGCTGAAATGGCCGCTAAAGCAGCTCAAAAGGTCGCCAAGGAAGAAGCAAAGGCCGCAAAGGCAGCAGCAAAGACCGCAAAGGCAGAAGGAAAGACCGCAAAGGCAGAAGCAAAGACCGCAAAGGCTTCTATGGCGGTTGAAAAAGACAAGGAAGCAAAGTCCAAAGAACCTGCTTCCACCAAAGAATCGTCAAAGAAAACCAAGTCGGAAAAGATAACCTCCCCTTCGAAGAAAACAGCATCTACGAAGGCTAAGGAAAAAGCGCCGGCTGCTGAGAAAAGCAAATCTAAGGCTGCTACTGCTAAGACAGCGTCGAAAAGTCCTAAAGCAAAGAAGGTAACGAAATCACCTACGAGTAAGCCGAGAGCTCCTAGGCCGAAGAAAGTTACTGATGCCCCGAAGTCTCCGAAGCCGACTGCAAAAAGGACTGCAGCCGCTAAGAAATAGAGGTGAAATAGTCGAGCGCATCGCACGCGTTCCGTTTTATTTCATGGACGACATACCAACGGCCCTTCTCAGGGCCAACAAATAGATTTAACGTAGAACGAGATTCTTCGCAATAAAATATTTAAGAGAAAAAATACTATTTTTGTGTTAAATATTCGGCGGTTTAAGTACTAGTAACATTTCATAGTTTTTATCCTTGTAACGAGAAATCATGGTTGGCAAAATACGTTTTAACTTTCGTGATGAATTCTGTTTAAGAGGCAGTGGCGCTTCGCTCGGAACTTCTTCGCCCAATGCTAAATGCCTATAGGGCTGTCTCTCTCACACCTAGCGCTGTCTCTCTTGCACCTTTTGGTTTATCGAGTCTCCTGACCATACATATTGATTTATCGCGGAGCCAGAAGATCAGCCCAATTCTGCAATGATTCTGCACATTCTATCAAAATCTGAGCACTATCTGTTGAATAGTTTAGGAGAAAATAACTCTTAAAAATTCCCGCTGGAGTGGGGGAAGTGCCACTGCTTCTTTATGAATCATGAGGGTTTGAATGCTAACGAGTGTAATGAAAAAACGAAAAATATACGTTATGAGATATATTGTTGGTATTTTGAACGAGGATAACAGATAACTACAGAATATAACAACTGTGAAGTCGTTAAAATTGAACGTAGAAGTATAGTCTGACTGACGCACCAATCACGAAACAGTAGTTTTCCCCCACGCTCCCTGCTGTTGCGCTATTGGTGCGGCGCTCGGACAGAAATAGCATAAATACGAAGCGTTACGAAAAAAACTCAGAATAACGACGAACTCTACGAGGAGCACTTCACCCTACGAGCGTTGTTCAAGTACTTTGACGAATCATGTCCGGTCGCGGCAAAGGTGGCAAAGTCAAGGGAAAGGCAAAGACTCGTTCGAACAGAGCTGGTTTACAGTTCCCTGTCGGCAGAATTCATCGACTTCTTCGAAAGGGTAACTACGCCGAGAGAGTCGGCGCAGGAGCCCCGGTATATCTGGCAGCTGTTATGGAATATTTGGCGGCTGAAGTGCTCGAGCTCGCTGGTAACGCCGCTCGGGATAACAAGAAAACCAGGATCATCCCACGACATTTCCAGCTTGCAATCCGCAACGATGAGGAACTTAACAAACTTTTGTCCGGTGTCACGATCGCACAAGGTGGTGTTCTTCCTAACATTCAAGCAGTTCTGCTCCCGAAGAAAACCGAGAAGAGGGCGTAAATCTTCGCATCGAAAAACGGCCCTTTTCAGGGCCAATAAATATTTAAACGAGGAAATATCCTTTCGCTATCTACGGTAACTTGAAACTTCAATAAAGCCCGAGAAATTCATCATTTAAACTGTTAACTGCTTTAAGCTCATGGTTGAGTTTTATCCAATGAAATTTCAGATGGTACTAATAACTCACCACAGTAAAATACGTCATCAAGACATTTTCACAATGTGAATAACAAATGAGGTGTGAATTCTGCTCATGGATTCGTACTCGCGCTGAGTAGGGAAACTTGTGACGATGTTCATCGTGATGCGTTCTACGAATTTGTTGTATGCCGATTCGACAGGGATAGATTCAATAATACTTAGATAAACTTATTTTGGTTGATGATCCGCCAATTCGAAATGGTGTCAACGTCACTTTCATATAAAATAACAATCCCGAGGTTCGTTATATTATAGTGATCATGGCGTGTTTATTTATATTGCATAGGTGACAAATTCCAGTGTACGAAATGGCCACTTATTTTTCCTGATGCAAGATTAGGTGCGATAAAGTCATGAAAACACACATCCGTAAGGTGAAAGTTTATAGAAATTTTTCGAAAATGTCTGTTAGAATACTATAAATCATATTACAGGCGCTATAGAATTATCTACGTTTGAAAATTTGGTGGCCCTGATAAGGGCCGTTGGTTGGTACATGTTGATGCGCATTTACTTCGTGCTGGTGGTTTCGTGACGGCTCTGTTCTGCAAAAAAAGAAAGAAAGAAAGAAAGAGGTGATTGGAAATCCAATATACAAAAACATGCGGAATCCATCCTAGCCCATTTCCTGAAATGGACAATTAAAATCAACGAAGCAAAAACAGAACTTGGAATGTTCAGTATGAAAAAGAAAAAGTAAAAAAAAAACACCCCCCTTCTACATGGGGAAGGTCCAAGTCGAACCAAAAAGAATAGCCAAATATCTCGGAGTCATTCTAGATGATAGATTAAGCTTCACTCCCCACACAGCGACTATAAGACAGAAAGCCAATAAAATTAAAGGACTGGATCTCTGATTGACATCAGAGTGGAGTTGGACTTGAGCCTTCGCGAGAGACGGACGTCTTGAGCGACTCGAGTGGAGACATGGAGAAAGGTTTAGAAGCGAAAGCCAGAGGCAGCAGAGTAGCGGACGACGATGAAGGAGACCCCATGCAGATGGAGACGAGCAGCCAGGTGGGATGGCAACGAAAGGACCCAAGAAGAAGGAAGCGATCGGGAGGCAGCGACGAGACGCACGAGGACAGGGCCGGTAAGACCGCGAAGGTACGCAACGAGCAGGGCATCCCGGTTAGGAATAGATTTGAGGTCCTCTCCAAAGACGAGAAAATAAAGCAGGGCGCGATTCCCCCCATTAATGTAATTATCGGCGAGGGAAAAACATATGAAAAACTCAAGCCCCTTATTAGAAGCAGCGTCACGTACGAACCGGTAGTCTATAAGCTCAGGCTTGACGTCTACTCGGTGGTGGTTTCGCACATTGAGGACTACCGAAAATTAGTGAAGACGCTCGAAGAGAACGCGATTGACTTCTTCTTATATAGGGAGAAGGCGGAGGAAAAACCTCCCATCAAAATCGTCATTAGAAATCTCCCGAAAACCGAACCAGTTGAGGAAATAGGATCCCAACTCGAGGAGCTAGGCTTAGAGGTTAGAAGCGTAGTTAGGATGACGAATAGCGTCACAAAAGAACCCCTCCCACTCTTTCTAGTTACGATCGGGAACAACGACGCTGCAAAACAGATAAACAACATCCGCACGATGTCGTACATTCGAGTCCACGTCGAAGACTACCGGAAGCCGAAGGGCACAACTATAACAAGTCCACAGTCCAGTGCTACAAATGCCAGCGCTTTAATCATGTAGCAGAGAATTGCCACGCTAGGCCACGCTGTGTAAAGTGCGGCGAGGCCCACCAGACCACGGAATGCGAGAAAGCGAGGGAGGTCGAACCTACCTGCGCCAACTGCAACGGCAAGCATACGGCAAGCTACAGGGGCTGCCCGGCGTATAAGAGAGAAAATAGGAAAGTAACGCGGGAGGGGAATCAGAGGCAGAGCGGCGAGCCGACGCGGACGGTAGGGACAACGCGACCAGCGCATACAGGCGCGACTAGGACGGCAAGGGTAGTGCGCGCGCAGCCAGAGCAGAAAAGACGCGAGACAAGCGTCCGACCGCGAGCCAAAACGCAAGCGCGGAGCGCACCGAGCGGGCAGTGGTACTTCGAGGCAGCAGACGGAGATTTCCCCCCTCTCGCGCGAACAGAGGAAAATGAAATAAGCATACCGCTCGACCACAACGCGAACGTCAACACAGAGGCGGCGCCGACACCGCGGAGAGACATCCCAAACGCGAAACCAAAAACCAAGAAAGAAAATTTATTCGCTCGAGCTGATCTACTGAGACTTATTCACCAGGCAATCAATTCCACGAATGAAATCATGAAGGGAACAACCCCAATGCAAGAAATCATCACTCAAACGTCACAGATAATCTCAAAAATGCTCTACCTCGCGATTAATTATGCCAAGTGCGGAGGAAAGTTTCGCGATTCGTTTCAAGACATTGCTAAACAGTGAAAAAATCGAGTGGCATACTTACGCAAATGCTGCCGAAAAAGAAAAGAAATTCGTGATCAATGCCACCCATGGATCCCAACGACATTTCCGAAGAACTCGTGGAGCAGGGTATCTCTGTAGTAAAACTAACGCAACTGAAACAAGGCGCGAAAAGTTTGGAGCATCACCCTATATACTACCTGTCAGTGCAGGCATCGACTGACGTGAGGCAGCTGAAAAGCATCAAATATCTCTGCTCGATCAGAATTCGCTGGGAAAATTATAAAAACCCAAGAGGTTCCACGCAAGCAGCCCTAGGCAAAGTCGACGAGAGCTCGTACCCGAGATCAGATAAGAATTTTGCTTGAGCTCTCGTACGAGACGGACGTCTCGAGACTCAACCATGGCTATGGCAGGGCGAACGACCCGAGGTGAGAATGCAAGCGGGAAGTGCGACGGCGATGAATATGGACAGGAGGGAGCCCCAATGGACACCTCCTCAGCCAAGGAAGGATGGACGGAAATCGCGAGAGGAGTTAAAAGATCGTCCGGTCGCGAGCCGGACGACAAAGCGAAGAAAAACGCGAAGGTAAGCGACAAAGGGGGGATACCCGTCAAGAACAGGTTCGAGATTCTCGACACCGGAAACGCCAAAAGATCCCTCCCGTCAATGTCGTAATTGACGGAGAAAACAACTATGAGAAATTGAAAATCATCATTAGGGAGAGCGTCGAGTTTCAGCCTGTCGTATACAGGCTCAAGCTCGACGTCTACTCGATAGTAGTGTCGCATCTCGGCGACTATCGCAGGTTGGTTAAGACGCTGGACGGTAGTCCCTTCGACTACTACCTCTTCAAGGCGGACGTGGATGAAAAGCCACCCATCAAAATAGTAATACGGAATCTCCCCAGCACGGAACCCACCGAGGGAATTAAAGTACAGCTGGAGGAGCTCGGGCTCGAGGTTAGGAACGTCACTCGGATGACCAACGTGTCACAAAGGAGCCGCTCCCACTCTTTCTGGTCACGATCGTAGATAACGACAAAGCTCGGGAAATTAATAACATCCGCGTAATTTCATACATTCGGGTTCATGTTGAGGACTACCGAAAGCCAAAGAGCACTGTGCAGTGCTACAACTGCCAGCGTTTTAATCACGTCGCCGAGAATTGCAGGTCGAGGCCGCGCTGCGTGAAATGCGGCCAGGCCCATCTCACCAGGGACTGCGCGAAGGTGGTGGGGGTCGAGCCCACGTGCGCCAACTGCGGGGGTGGGCACACGGCGAGTTTCAGGGGATGCATGGCATATAAAAGGGAGAACAGACGCGCGAGCGGTGTCGGGGTTATTGAGTAGGGAGTCGTCTCGCGGACGCCGACGAGGACGCGTCGAGTGACGAACTTTTTGCGGATAACGGAGGCTTTTCAAAGCCATAAGAGACAACATTCCGGTCCACATGACACCGGAATCAAAAGAGAACGAGTCCCGGAATTAAACGCGGACGATATGGCAAACCAACCGCAGCGCAACGGCGCGACCAAAAAAACAAGAATCGACGAAGCATCGGTTCCAACCTCAAATCGATTCGCCGCTCTCTCCGACGACGAATATACGTCCAACGAGGAGGCCGACATGGAACCCGAAACTCAAGAACAAGAAGTGGAAACAAAGAAACCGCGTTGCCCGCCAATCGTCCTGGCAGGGAACACGACCGCCGAAATAAAAACGAAAGTGCACGCATCAGTGAGATCAAGATATAAGGAAGCAAGAATGCAGTGGTCCTCGACGGCACTGACAATAACACCATCAAACCAAAACGAAAGCAGCGCGATCCAGGAGATGCTGAAAGCGGAAAAAGTAGAGTGGCACACCTACACCAGTGCTGCAAATAAAGAAAAAAAGTTCGTCATCAAGGGCCTCCCACCAGTGGACACGAATGACATCGCTGAAGAGCTGAAGGAGCTAGGAATCTCCGTCACGAAATTACAGAAATTAAAACAAGGCCCCAACAGCCCACAGCATCACCCCATCTATTACCTGGCGGTACCAGCGACAACCGACGTCAGAGAGCTGAGAGGCATAAAATACCTATACTCAACCAGAATCCGGTGGGAAAAATATAAAAACCCACGAGGAGCCACGCAGTGCTATAGGTGCCAAGCCCACGGACACGGAACAAGAAACTGCACCTACGCGCCACGGTGTGTTAAGTGCGGCGAGGCCCACCAGACCACGGACTGCGCCAAGGCGAGAGAGGGCGAACCTACCTGTGCCAACTGCAACGGTAAGCACACGGCAAGCTACAGGGGCTGCCCGGCGTACAAGAGGGAAAATAGGAAAGGAACGCGGGAGGGGAGAGTGAAGGTGGAGCACGTACGAGGAAGACGTGTATGCTGAAAAAATCATTTAAGAAGAAGACGACAAAGAAGAAAACGAGACTCGTATGACGAGAACGAATTTAAAATAACTAAGAAAAAGAAGAAAACAACAATGACATAGGAGCCCCTCCCACTCTTTCTGGTCGCGGCCATAGACAATGATAAAGCCCTGGAAATCAATAACATCCGCGTGATTTCATATATTCCGGTTCACGTAGAGGATTACCGAAAGCCGAAGAGCACTATACAGTGTTATAACTGCCAGCGTTTCAACCACGTCGCCGAGAATTGTAGATCGAGACCGCGCTGCGTGAAGTGCGGCTAGACCCATCTCACCAGTCTGCGCGAAGGTGGAGGGGGTCGAGCCCACGTGCGCCAACTGTGGAGGTGAGCACACGGACAAATGTGACCACAAGACAAATTAAAAAACAAACACCTGCAACGAAGCAGCAGGTAGCCACGCAGCCGAATGAGCGCACTCACAGCAACAGACGCACACACAGAAACAGTCACACAGAGGACAACAAGCGCACACGCAGCAACAAACACACGCAGCACGAAGACACAACCAAGACGGTGGTAAGAAGGGGGATCTCTCGGCCAGAGCCGACCTCCTGAGACTCATAACGCACTAACGCAGTTGTTGGACTCACGGAAACTCGCCTACCACACCTACGCCACAAACAACCAAAAACAAGAAAATGGTCATCAAAGGGCTACCGGCAATACAGGAGCAGGACATCATCGACGACCTGACTGATAAAGGATACCCACCTGTAACCATCTATAAAAATCAAAACAATGAAAACCGGCCCGAACAGCAATGCGGAGTTTCCGTCTTCTTCGCATCATTCGAGTCCACAACCAGCATGAAGCAGGTGAGAGACATACGATATATCTGCTCAGTTAAAATCAGATGGGAAAAGTACAAAAATCCAAAGAAAATAAACCAGTGCTATCGTTGCCAAGGATTCAACCATGGAACGACGTACTGCAGAAGGGAGCGTCGCTGCGTCAAATGCACGAAGCAACATTTCACTAAGGATTGTGACAAGCTGCCGCAAACCACACCGCAATGTACGAATTGCAACGAGGACCATCCAGCAAACTCGCCGAGCTGTCCAACATACAAGCATCACCTCGAACGGATTGCGACATGCAGGCGCGTTCGTCCAGCACCGGCACAACCAAGAACAACACCAACACCCCAGATGAATATCCCACTGCAGAGTGCGGCATTCCCGCCGCTGCGTCCCGAACGAAAGGGACCGAGCGAACATCCCAAACGAAAGGGGCCAAACCACCACGCTGCGGATCCAAGACTCCGACCCACGAAATCGCCAACAGCGGTACTCAAAACAACCAACTTGATGAATAACAATGATGTAAATTTCAATTGTAATAGCGTTCTCGTGCCCACCGCCGAAATGTATGGCGCGTGCAACACTCTCGATGACTTTGCCACTTTCAATAGCATAGCGAATGAAATCTCTCGGCGATTTCTCTCGGGAGAAATTTCCAAATCACATACAATTTCGAGAGCGCCGATAATCATGGCCAATTTGTATGTTTTGCATTAAGAACTTCAACTAATAAAACCGTGTTATCTACATTGAGTAATTTGGATAATTCTTTCCTGTGTATTTTGTTTTGGGGCCTTACGTATGCTGAAATGGTTAGAACTTTATTGTCTATTTTAAATCCATGCGCTTCAAAGCTTATTGTTTCAAAAGTGACTTCTGATCCTTTGATATCTATCTTTGTATAAATTGCGACTGCGCCTGCGGCTGTGTTGCTCGATCTGTCCTTTCTGTAGCAATTGTATTCTCATATTTTACATTTTATGTTATTTTTCAGTTTGGTTTCGTTTACGAGGAAAATATCTATCTACAATTATCTTCGAGAAAGCTCATCACCTTTTTGACATGGCTTTTCAAGCCATTGGCGTTCCAATGGGCAATGATTAACGAGTTATTTTGACGTGTCGAGCTGTGAGCCATAGTTCAATATACTACATTGTAGAATGCTTCGCACCTGCCGATTTTATCACGGTAGTTTTCCAGTTTTTCGTTTCATTTTGTGACCTTCTGGAGCATGTCAGACAAGTTGCAGTGAGATTCTAATTTTTTAAATTCGTTTATCAGTTCCTTAAAATTTGAGAAAGTCTCAGAGATGCGGATCTTATCCTGGTTAGCTGAGTTGCTGTTGCTGCGTTGAGCTGCTGTCGTCTCCGGATTTCTGGCTGATCTGCATCAGCTGGGCTCTGCTTGCAGGAAGGCTTGGGAACGAGCTCTCTTCGACTTTGCCCAGGGCTGCTTGGCGAGGCTGGGACGCTGGTCCTGGTCAACGGCTTCTCCCTTAGCTTTCTTCTGTTTTTTAGGTGTTTTTTTAACACTTTGTAAGTTCTGGAGTTTGCTGTGTGTTCTTCTTGGCAGTTGCAGCACCTGGGTGGTTCCTTCTTCGTCTTTGTGCACTCTGCCGTGAGGTGCCCCTAGCCGCACCTGACGCACCGCGGCGCGTAAGCGCAATTACTTGTTCCGCAGCCGTGAGCCTGACATCTGTAGCATTGGGTAGAACCTCTTGCGTTCTTGTAGTTTTCCCACCGAATTCTCATAGAGTAGCGGTAGTTTATGCTTTTCGGTATTCTTATACCCATTGAGGCCGGCACTGATAGGTAATAAATGGAATATAGTTCGGTTTCGTTGCGTCACTTAAACTAATTTATTGACGGGGATGCCCAACTCTTTGAGTTCGTCGATGATATCTGCAACGTGGCAGTCCTTTGATAACAAACTTGTTTTCCTTATCGGATGCACTTGAGTGTGTGTGTGCCACTCGATTTCGGCGTTAGTTAGTAGTGATTTAATCGCGACGTTTTCCTCCGGATTCATCGGATTTATCGTTAGGGCTGTGGAGGACCACAGCATTTTCGTACCTTTAAATTTAGCTCTGATTGTCGCGAGCACTTGGGACTGCACTTTAGCCGACGTGTTGCCCGCCAACACTATTGGTGAACATTTCTTCTTCGTTTCTGTCGTTTTGCTGTCTTGCTCCATGTCGTTTTCCTCGTCACTACTGGTATATTCGTTGTCTGAAAGCACTTAGAAGCGATTATGTGTAGACACTGTCACTGTTGTTGACGCGTCGATTTCCGGTTACTTCTTTGCGTTAGCGTCCTCGGTTGATTGCTGTGTTCCTTTCGCTATTTCGGATAATGGGTTCACAGGTCGTTCTGGTTTTTTCCAGTCACTAGTGGACCGTTAGGTTGTTGGTTTTGGCAGTTTTGTGACTTTTCTATCCTCATTACGAAAAGTGAAGTATTCTAGATCGTAATCCTCAAATATGTTTAGCTCAAGGAGATCACTAGGTGATACGCTACTCATAGTACATTGGAATGCGAATGGTGTCAAAAGTAATGTAAGGGAAGCGTCAAACTTTCTCGAAACTCACGCGATAGATATCCTCGTAGGTAGTGAAACAAAACTAAAAGAAAAAATGTAAAGAATAGAATTTAAATTCCTGGTTGTAATTGCTACAGAAAAGACCCAGCGGGCGATACGTCTGGTAGGGGAATTGCCATTTTCAGCAAAAAAGCATAACCTGCCCTGAAATAGATTTAAATGAAATTTCCATCGAGGCACATGCAATTAAAATAAAAAATTACCTGGTGATTGCCTCAGTCTACGCTTGACCACAAATAAAAATAGGAAAAAATGATTTTAATAAAATATTCAAAACAGTCAGCACAGTGATTGCGGTAGGCGATTATAATGCCAAATACTTGAGCTGGAATTGCTCCAAAGGAAACCCAAATCGGAAAATCATGCGACTATGAAAATCACTCGTAAATCTGTGTTGGCACCAGACACACTCACACTGTATCCTTATGATTACACACTACCACGCGTAGTCGATCTTGCTCTCCTTAAATATACGAAATTTATTACTATTGAAACAATTAACGAGCTGGATTTAAATCATCTACCAATCTTGTTAGCACTCAACGGAACACCAGTAGAAAAAACTTCAAAGAACATTTTAAACTATAAAAAAGCAGACTGGAAAATTTTTACCACACACATGAATGAAAATCTAAAATTAAGCTCCCAGATATCAGATGAAAAAGACATAGACGTGTATAACCTCACTAACGAGATCATCAGGGGAATAAATAAAGAGATTTACTACGATATTCGCTCTTTCTTTCTTTCTTTGAATTAACCCAGCTAGAAGACTCGCGCGGAAAACAACGCAGCACGCCATCCACTCGCCGATCTCCCGGGAAGGAAAGTCCTGTGAAATCAAAATAACAAATTGTACACGACTATCAAATCTCACACGCGTCAAACACTCAACACGAATTTCATTTCTGAAATGATAGCTAACGTTAAACACTTGGCGAAATAAATTTAGAATACTACAATTGTATTGCAAGAAAATTTAATGAAAAATAAAAGCCAACTGTAATGACAAATTCAGTAAATGTGAAGCGTTCTATTAAGTATTTTTTAACTATGGCACGTAGTACTGCACACAAAAATTACGCACTAACCATTGCCCGCTGGAATGCCAATGGAGTAAAAAGTCATATCAAATAGGAAATTAACTTTCTGTAGTAATTTAAGAATGCACCTTGCCAACGACACGACGAAAATATGGAAGGAGAGTCGATCCAAGAGGCAGTGATCCATCGAAAGTGACATGAATTATTAATCATCTTAACATTATTTCCGAAAATAATAGTAGCTAAATATCTGTCGGTGTTTTGTCACCGTTCTCATTGTGGGTAGAACGTTTTTTGTTTTTCACTTAATGAAACTTTTCACTGTCACTACACATGATTACCGACGCGCTCGATAATATTTGTGGTAGGATAAGTGTTCCCGAGGGAAACACTTAGTTCATAGTAATCTGATTCACAGAGTCGCAGAGTTCACTTCACTTAGATTTTGTCTTCATCTTATGCGTAGTGCTGGGTCCGGTTGACGCACTTAGATTGTTTTCACGCCACAACGTCTTCGCTCGACTGCTCGAATCGGATTGACTCAAGTAATTTTAGAGGAGGGACAACCAATACGGAGGTTGGCTTCTTATCACTTGTGGTAGGGCGCCCAACTTTGATGCCGGGCAGGAGTCTCATTGGTGGGGACTCTAGCCCCCCCCCCCTTTCTTTGTTTCGTGGTTTCGCGATCGCACGTGGTTATATACCGAGTACTAGTTAATGCTTTTCTTGTCCGCATGTCTTGTATTGTTCTTTAATACAAAGTTTTTTTTTTCAGGAGCGGTAATCACTGCATACTTTATTTATTCGTTGATCTGAAACCAGTAAGACTAGGTACGACAACCATGCATTTCGAAAAACCCACGATTACACTACGAATTGAATTTTCTAGTCCAGTTATTTTCAGAAAAATATTGCAACCAATTTTTTTGTACAAAAAATATTTGTTTGGTTTGTTAGTGAAGAAAAAAGGAATCATGAAAAACCATATTTCATAAATTTGCGAATGAATTATTCCGTCTGGACATTTGTGTTGGCCCTGAGAAGGGCCGTTGGATGGCGCTTGTGGGCGTATTTACTTCGAGCTGGTGTATTTCGTGACGGCTTTGGTGCCTTCGCTGACAGCGTGCTTAGCGAGCTCGCCGGGCAACAGCAGACGCACAGCTGTCTGAATCTCTCGAGAGGTTATTGTAGAACGTTTGTTGTATTGAGCGAGCCGCGATGCCTCGGCAGCAATACGCTCGAAAATATCATTGACAAAGCTGTTCATGATACTCATAGCCTTGCTCGAAACACCAGTGTCAGGATGAACTTGTTTCAGAACTTTGTAAATGTAGATCGCATAGCTCTCCTTCCTCTTGCGCTTTTTCTTCTTGTCTGTCTTCGAAATATTCTTTTGAGCTCTCCCGGCTTTCTTCATCGAAGATTTTCCACTGGCTCGATCTGACATAATGTAAATGATAAGATAGGTTTAACGTATATAACGAAACTATAAAGAGCTCTGAGTCTGGAGAGTGTTCGATGCGTACGAATAAGCACCACCGTCGTCGATCTTCATTTACTACCGAATAGGGACATCCGACGCACCAATCGCGTGCGAGAGGAGTGGGGGTACCCCAGCATCGTGTAACCTATATATTTTCCTGAAAATTACTAAAATACAAATCTTATTAGCGTGTAAGTACGTTGGTTTCAGGCGAACATGAAGTTTGACATTTTACTTAAATAAGAGAGGATTCCTCGGGAGACAAGGAAAAACGTACATCAATAATATGTTAAATTTAACGTATTGAGTGAAATAAATATGTTGATTGTATTTGATCATCAATTTCGCAGTGTTTATTTAGATAGAATCGTGCACTTTTAGATTGGAATTAGATTGCATGATTTATTTTTTATATTTGTATGTTCTTTCATTAATATGCAGAAAGATCAAGAGTTACAACATTGCCTCCCACTGCGAAATTTGATATAATAACTTTTTATGATAGGAGATTTTTGTGTGACGTACTTACGGGTCTGAAACTATTACTTTATCCTCAACGGAGATTTCTCCTTATTTGGACAAAATTATTTTAATTATTTTCGTAGCAGAATAAAGAAAAAAGTCTTAAGCAAAATACACAATCTTTAGTATGAATATATATTTCCTAGAATATTTAAATTTGACGATGGTTAATTACATTTACAAAATAGTTTACATAATATTTGAAGGTAATATAATATTTTAAACAACGCTGCATATATTTATTTTTGTATGCTATAACGGAATCATCCTGGCTTCATCCATCTCGTTGACTTCGGCGTGTTCATACCTAAGGAAATATTGTTATAAATGCTATGTGTTTTCATTTACAAGTAAGTACATTATATTTTTCAAATAAGTATTTTTTAGTCTCCAGATGTTTAATGTTTACAACATCACGATTAACGTGGATCAACACTAACCCGTACTTTCAGAAACTTTTGAAATTGACTTGCATCCTTCTCAACTTAAGCTACCATTTGTCAATATTCTACACATAAATTGTCTACAACGAAGTGCTCATTTATATAACGAAAGTCCAGCTGTCCAATTATGCAAGTTTTACACCAATAAGTTCAACAATCTAACAATTATTTATGTTTTTACAAGACTTGGTGCGGTGTCTATCCGGATGCATAGTTTGATTCTTCTTTCATTTGTATAATATGTTTATGACTCAAGTGCCACAAAAAGATGATAGTACGGACGATTAAAGTCGAAAGATTGTTAAAAAACTATTTATTACAAATATAGTTGACATTCTAATGCTGAAAATGAATAAATACTAAGCGAGTTAGTGCCGAAGGTGCAAACGAACGCGAGGTGGCGCGACCTAAAGGGTGCTGCGACTCTCTTCATGGTCCGCGCTTGGTCATGCAGTACCGCGCGGCGATCCGCACATTTTTATTCTCCGAAGAGGAACCGAACGACGCTGTCGACTCGATCGTACTACGAGATTGTAAATCTTGAAAACTAGTTCGTGTAAATCATCGCGAGTGCTACAATGGCAGACAAGGAAGCAGCAACAGCAGTGGCTAAACCAGTGAGCGCTCCCGCGGCAACCGTAGCGGCGAAGAAGACTGGGCTGAAGTCAACGAAGCCGAAGGCAATGCATCCTTCAACCGCGGACATGATAGTCGCTGCGATTACCGCACTCAAGGAACGCGGTGGATCGTCGCTTCAAGCGATTAAGAAATATATCGCCGGCACTTACATGCTCGACGCTGAGAGACTCGCGCCGTACATCAGAAAGCACATTAAGGCGGCGGTAGCGTCTGGGGCTTTAGTCCAAACCAAAGGAAAGGGAGCTTCGGGATCGTTCAAGTTGCCTTCTGGAAAGTCCGACGTCGCCAAGACAAAGAAGACTGCGACAAAGGCAGCAGTAACGAAGAAAGCTGCTAGTCCCAAGAAGCCCGGAACTGCGAAGAAACCAGCGACGGGAAAGAAGCCTGAAAGTGCGACGAAGACCGCGAAGAAGCCGGTTGCCGCCAAAAAAGCAGCCCCGAAGAAACCCGCAACTGCCGAGAAGACTAAGAAGGCTCCGGCTGCGAAATCCGCTGCAACCAAAGCAGCGAAGAGCCCGTCGAAGGTGAAAAAAGTATCGAAGGCTCCGACGACCAAGCCGAAGGCTCCCAAGCCCAAGAAGATTGCGGCGCCGAAGAACACTCCTAAGAAGGCGGCAGCTAAGAAGTGAACATTGCGATAATGTTCGAGCACGAAGGAGAAACAAAATATATCGGCCCTTTTCAGGGCCAACAATCATTCTGAACGTATAAATAACTCTGACGCTAATGCGATAAATAGAATACTTTTTTATTTCTCTTTATCAATGTAAATTCAAACGATTTCGTGTCATCCATAAGTCGTAGAAGTTTGAGGCATAAAGAAATTATAAGCTAAGATACTATTTCTTTACACGGGAAAAAATCAAATACGATCTTGTGAATTGAATTTACATTAAAAAATACAGATGTAGTGATGTCCACAGAATATATTTATCGCAAAAAGAAATTTCTTGGTGTAACTGAAAAAACACCAAAATAAAGTAACAGCTGAAAATTCGCTATTTTTATGATGTTTGAGTATAAATAAAAATCAACTATTTTTAAGGAACGAATAATATGATGAGCAATCGGAATTCATTCCATTTCTCTTTCTCAATATAATTTTCGAACAGGGAACATTCATGAATTAAAAATACTCTTAATCCTTGGTAGGGTAGATAATAACAGTAAAAACTACATTTCCATGATATAGCAGGCTTTATGCTCGCTTCGACATAATCCTGTGTAAAAAAATATCTAACAAGGTATTAGACAAAAAAAAAGTTCTTTACACGTAACTCGGTAAAGTTTTTACCTAGATTCTTAGGTTAGTGATGGCAACCTCATCTTTTGGCTTTCTCGTTGCTCGTCACAACGTAATTAAATATTCACAATTGTCAAGCCGTCGACGTTGCTTTTATCCGGATATCTTAACAGTAAGAGGGGTGATAACTATTGCTATTACTAGAGTGGAAAGTAAGGACGGGGCTTTGAAGAACTGAAAATAAAATATTTATCACATTCTTGTTATCCGCGCGTCGCGAATTTGCGAGTTTCAATCGGTCGTTCTTTTTAACTAACAGACTTCTCCCAGGACTCGCTGCTAGTGCTACTACTCGTTGCTGAGGAATGTCTGCTTAATTGCGGTAATTCAAAATGCCACTTTCTATCCTCGCTCTCGGCGAGATTTGCAGTCGTCGCGTTCTCCGATAAAGGTGGTCGGGCTTTTATCCCGCGCGTTGTGGGCCTCTTGCTGGGATTGTCATCGAGCATGATGTTCAGTAGTTCAAACTGAAAATAATTTTCTTTCTTTAGATAGATTCTTTCCAACTAATTTTGGATGAAAATAAAATAAAATCACTACTTCATTGATAAATAAAAGACAAAAGAAGAGAGAAACTCACCGCTTTCGGGTGTTGCTTAGCGAATCCATCAGGAAACTGAGAGTTCCTGAGATTCAGCAGCGTGGTAACTCGCTCCATGTCCGTGACAAACGGTATGAGCAGCTCAAAGAGAATAATCCCAAGAGAATAAATGTCGACTTTGTAATTGTAAATCTGTCCATTCATCTGCTCCGGTGACATGTACAGCCGAGTGCCGACGCGCGCTGTGTGGACACGATCTTTCATGGGTCCCGGTTCGGCCTCTTCGTTCGGCGTGTGCACGTCTTCCTCGTCGAGACCCTCGGTCATCGCAGTCACGAGGCCAAAATCGCCGATTTTAATCTTTTCGTCGTAGGCGAAAAATATGTTCGACGGTTTGAGGTCGCGATGAATGAGGCCTTGAAAATGCACGTAATCAACGGCGTCCACGATCTGCTGAAATATATTGACGACTCTCGGTAGATCCCGCGGTCTCGATTGTTGCTTCAACCACTCCTTGAGACTGAATTTCTGGCACAATTGCATCTGTATGTACAGAAACATCCTAGGGGTTTTTTTCGCGACGTTCCTGCTGTTCAACTTCAGCGAGAAGGAGGCTTTGCGCTTCGTCAATTCCTTCTTATCGATGCTCTGGCTTTCGGAATTTCTGAAGACGATGTCATCGGAGCCTTCGGTCTCCTCGTTCGTGCGATCCTCCCGCGCGCCTGAAACATTCGTGTGTTCGGTGGTTTCGTCGTGACTGCAAGTTCCAATTTCCTCTGTAATCGCCGACTCGTCCGTGTCCGAGGCCTCGAATACGATGAAGGAATCGTCGTCTTTGGTGCTCTGATTGTTCAGCTCGAAGGCCTCGAAAGCGCTGTCCAACGACGACTGCGAGCTCTGCGGAACGTCTATGCACACCGAGCCGTTTGGCTGGGTCGCGCTTTGCGAATATTCCGACGCGAATTCCGAGGGCAGGAGCTTCTGATTGTTTATGTACTTCTCGTCGTGCTCCTGCTGCCAACCCGCTGGCGGGCATTCCAGCCAGGCGTTGAAGTAACGCACGATGTTGTGATGGTCCAGCTTGGCTAGAGCTTTTACCTCGCGCATCACGCGGTCTCTGGAGTCTTGGCTGAAAGAATTGCGAATAACTGAATTAATTTTGTTAACGTTTTAGGATTTTTTAACGTTATTGATAGAATAAAGTTTTTATCAAATACAAATCAAGCTGCCCTGATTCCAAATTAATTCGAAGAAACGTTAAAATTATGGAAAATATTGTGTAATAATTTAACAATAAATAAAATACATTCCAGTATAAAGGAATGTTACATCTCTAACATCTCTTTAAGCGAGACTCACCTGTTAGGCAGAGCTATTCTCTTGATCGCGTAGTTGCAATCATCGATCTTGTTCTTCGCCTCGAAGACAACGCCGTAGCCACCTTTGCCCAAACAGTCGATAGGATCGAAGTCCGTGAGATAACGGGATTTGAAATCTTTGACGCTATCCACGTCCAGGAGAGTTCTTCGATCTTCCTGCTTGGTCTCCACGTGAGTTTCCACCACCACCGGCGGATGAACAGCATCCCTCACTACCGTTAGACCGTTTATCAGATGTTTCATATTATTCGTCAGCATGAAATTCAGTATCACAGCTGTGATCGACGAGATCATGCAGACTTCTTTCCACCAATACCACAACGAGACTATGATCACTTGAACAGGCGTATCGTCTTCTTCGTTGACATAATCCACGTTAGGCTGACTCGTGTTATCGATTATTATGACGTTAGGATTGGTGCTGTTGCATTGACTCGATCTGTCGTAATGCTCCTTGGTGTAAAGGTAAAATCCGTTTCCGTTGATATACTCGGAATTGTACAGAACCGAGAGAGCTGTGGTGCTCGGGGTTTCGATTATCTCGCGAGAAACTTCGTTGCCGTTGCCGTTTTCATCGCCTCTCGGAGTTTGTTCCCCCATGATCGCAACCGCGTTCTCTATAGCGGGATACGGTTGCCACGGAAATTTCATGTGGCCGTTCGTCCTGTGGGGCGAGTGTTCGATCATTTTGGTAAGGTCGTCGTTCTCCTGAACGTAGAGCTGCCGATCGTGCATGCCCACGTAGATACCTGGACTATTTGAGAACTCTGCGCCCCAAGTCCACTGGCTGCCGTCGAAGAGATCGACCTCTTCGAGACTGCTGTCCGTGTCGCGATCGCTGTCGCTTCCGTCTTCTCGCCAGATCGAGACTACTGGCGAATCAAACTGAAAAAAATTATAACGCGTCATTTAGAATTATTGTTGCTGTAGAATAGCCACCGATTATTTCTATAAATCTCAATTTCGTTACGCAAAGTTCTATAACGTACCTTGTGTTGCCATAATTTTACTCTCGGATTACTCTTGTTCACAGCCCACACGAGACCCTCAGGAACGATGACGCGAAGTTCTATATCTCGAGCGATTGCGCTGACTTTTCCACTGCAATCTGCGTGTTCTCGTGGTATCAGCACTAAATCGTGCTGTCCCACACTGAAGTTCCATCTGTTTAAGGAAAAAAAAAAACGATTTCATGAAGAATGACAAAAAAATGGTTTCATCCTTCTGCCTTTTTTTCTTCGTAAAATTATTGAAAAAATGCACTTTTCTAGGCCGGTTCTCGGCTCGACCGCGCGTACAGTCTGCTGAAAACGTTGGACCACCAAAACTTCCTGTTCCACAAAGGAATCTCCTCCTGTGTTGTTGGTGCAACCGCTTATGTTGCATTGATAAAGTATTTGCCCAGTAAGAGTCGATACACCTGAGAATAAAAAGAATTAACAACTGTTTCCTAGATCGAAACAGGTACGAGTGTAGCTGCATTCTTAAAACTTACCGTAAGAACGAGTTTCCTTTCCACCTGAGAATACCAGGTCGTCGGAGTAACGAAATGACGAACGTAGCAATTGATCAGTGGATATGGGAATGGCCTCCAAATTGTCACCGTCAAACTTGTATAATCCTCCGCTTAGAGATGGTATCAGTCTAACCCAATGCCCATCATTGTTTAGCTAAAATCATGCTTGAATATAGTAACATATTTTACTGACGGTTTTAAGTTTGATTGATATCACTTTATTTTGTTTGTACTTCACGTCGATGAATGTTTGATGATAGCATTGGTCCCTCTCCAAAATCCAAAGACCACTTTAGCTCCCCATTGTTAGCTATGTCCAGAGCCGACAGTTTCCCATCTAAAGTACTCACAAATACCAAACTGCAAAAAGATAAAATTTGTCATTGCTGGAATTGATATTCTTTATTTGTATACTTCCTGTATGAAAATTGACTATTTTACTATAAAAAACCAATGAATCCTAAGTTTTTCAAGTGTGTGGCGGTATGAAAATTTGATGTTGCAGGTCTAAATTAGGAGAAATATTTATTTTTAATATAGACAATAATAATTTTTTTTTAACCAACCAATACCAGGAAAAACATTTATTTCAGAATTTATTTTAATATAAATTCAGCCTGAAACGGGTAGATTTGCTACTATTGTCAACCTGATGTTGATCAGATATTTTGTGTCTGCAGTAATCGTATCACCCATCACACCGTAATAAATATCAAAGTTAAAAAAAAAGTATAAATACAAGACTGAATAAGAAAATAAAAACCAAAATTAGGTGTGAAAATTTCCAGTTTAAGCAGTTTTTATGTGGACAGAAAGAAGAAAACTTTTTTATTTACAGGAATAATCCTACATTCACTAAAACGGTAATTAAATAATAACGAAACTTAAAAAAAAAGTCAGCATACAAATTAGTTGCATAATATTTTCTCGCAAGGCTGTGCGACGGTAAAGCAACAATCGCAATGCCCGCGCTTATTTAATGCGATATAATCGAATAAAGTTGAATGATAACACGAAGGTGCCAACACATCCGCGAGATAACGTCAGCCGCGGTTGTTTGAGCAAAAGTTGGGGAACTGCGTTGTAATTCGCGCGAGCGAGAAAACAAAAACACATTAATTCGAATCGCGGGAAGAGAACGAGATCAGGTGATTCACCTGCGGGACGAATCCGCTGTCGGCGATGGTCCGCATACGTGAAGTGGTCCGTTCTCGGCTCGGGCGACGATAGCTATCAATGTTATGAGAAGCAGGAGAAACTGTGACTCCGGACGTCTCCATATAGACATTTTCGCTGATTCCTAGGTGATCGTACGGCGAAATCTCGCGGCGCTCGCCGTTTCTCGCATAAACATCATTGGCCGACACAGCAAGTCCATGAAGCCGCGCTACAGTTTTCGGAGCACTGACGGGCATTCGATTCCATACACAGTTGGTAGAGGTTTGGTTAGGAACGTTGATGTTGTACTGAATCAAATCCGCCAACGTCGAAGGTTCTACGGGGCTGCGGTGGAACACCAGCGGCGCTCGGGAGAAGCGAAGGAGCATTCGTGTGTGTATAATGCATGTATGTGTGTCTGGCGCTGACCGGAAGTAGAAGTTCAACTATTACGCGGGTAAATTCAATTTGCAGTCGTGTGAATACAAGTTTTGCAATAAAAAGCAGCCAAGTAGATAAGACAAATCGAGGTAAATTCAGCATTCCTTAGTAATTTTGCTCGCCGCTTGCACACTGGCGCGTAATGAAAACAACAAAGTGAGATTATGTTAAAATTACGCGTACATTCTCCACCAAAAGTTTGCTTCGCGTAGTTTTTTTATTTCGGAAAAACAATCTAGGTCAATAATCATTGGAGGTGTAAAAAAAATTGATTCCGAATAATAACAATGATATAAATCGAATTATTGGTATTTCAAATCCCAATGCTCTAACAGCACGAATCAAAATGTGTATTCAATTTCGCGAAACTCGAGGGACGGTAGAGACAGAAATGAGTAGAACAGAAGTAAATCACTGAGTTTCTATCGGTAGCCAGATTAAAAGTTCCGATTAGAACCAATAAAACGGACAAAAATCCAAATAAAACTTGTTTGAACCGATTATTTTTCAATCTGAATTTTGTCCATTTCATCGGTTTCTGAGTGTCAATCGGAATTATTAAGTAGGGTACTCAAATGATCCCGGCAAGGGTTTGAAATAGGACCAAAATTCTAGGAAGTCCCCAAGTTCTCTAGGTGTCAGCCAATCACATTCGCGCTTTTGCTCGGGTGGGGGACTCGTTGGTCCTCTCTCAAACCCGTTCCCTGCAAATTTGCGAGTCCCGGTGTGAAAACTCAGTAAATAAATACCCATCCAATGTATCTGCCTTAGCGACCAAATCAGCAAGGAGGTCAAAACTTTCGACGCCAGGTGGTGCAACGCGGCGAAACCCACGGCGATTCGGTTACCCCCGTTTTTTTTCCCCCGTTTCTCGCTGTCTTTCTGCGTCTACGGTCGTACTGCTCGAGAGAAAACGAACAGCCAGGTGAAGTGCAAGTGTTGTGCGAACATATAATTTTAACGTTCGTTAAATTCGGTGGGATCTCGTCGTCGAGTATGCAAGGTGCGAATTTGACGAGATTTTACGGTCGAGCGTTTCGCGAAATCCCGCGGGTCGGGCGTTGAGGTTAAACGGTCGGGGCGATTTGGAAATATAACCCGCGAGAACGGAGCCCCCTTATAACCAATGCCTGTCCTTTCCTCCAGCCATACCTGAGGGACAATAATAGATTTGGCTGGAACCTACGGGCTGATTAAATAAATAGGATTGTCTCCGCTCAACGACTGACGAACCGCGTTGCGACTAAATGTATCACGGCTCGCCGCGCACAATAGGCTCTCGCGTTACACACTTCCCAACAGCCGTGAAATTTCCGTCACTATTTTCAGACCTTATCGCCACATAACCTTAAGCCGAAGGTTTTTTTTTATACCGTAACACGCGCGAGCCAGACGAGCGCGGTTTTTACGCGATCAACCGTTCTATGCGTTTTTTGGAGCTGCTTCTATTTATGTCGGAGATGGTTTTGCATCTTCTACGCAATAGACGTTGCGACACCGTTCGCTTGACTATGGAGATTGATGTATAGCTCGGAGATTGCGAGACTGGAAACTTTGCGGATGTATTTTTCGACGATAGACGGTGAACTTTTGGGGGGTGGATGAAATTTTGTTCGGATCGTATTTTGTGATTTTTAAAATGTTATTAAAGTGTAAGGAGGGAATTTTTGATTTTTTAATTTTTTAATTTTTCACAGGCAGCATGGAGGGTCAACAATTTTGTCTCAGGTGGCACAATTTCCAAAACACGCTACTGAGTTCGCTGCCGAAATTACTCGATGGAGGATACTTGACGGATGTCACTCTCAGCGCTGGCGGCAGGCACATCAGAGCGCACAAGATTATATTATCGGCGTGCAGCTACTACTTCAAAGAATTGTTCAAGGTATGTGAAGATTCAATAAGTTTTAGCCCAGACCCTTAATTTTGGACCAGAAAAAATCTAACAAAATAGACAAACCTTCCACTGTGTCTTTGAATGTCTATTAACACTCTCACTAGTGCGTCTGGAATTAAAAAAAAATTGTACTTAAAAATCAAAGTATTAGTAAGAATTAATGACTTTGAAGTTTGCATTGTTGCAGTGCAACAAAATTAAAAACAAGAAGATATTAATCCCATAAAAATTCAAATATTTCACCAATAGGAGGTGAAATAATATTTTTTCGTCATGCTCTTAGTCGTTATAACAAAATGGTACTAAAAATTCATAGTATTACTAAGAATTAATGACTTTGAAGTTTGCATCATTGCAATGCAACAAAATTAAAAACAACAAAATATTAATCCCATAGAAATTCAAATATTTCACCATTAGGGAGTGAAATAATATATTTTGTCATCCTCTTACTTGTTATAATAACTTTTTATAGCTGGTATAATCATTTGGGTTCATTAATATTTTGTTGCTACTAATTTTGTTGCATTGCGATGATGCAAAATTCAACATCATAAGAATTAAAATGTCTTTCGGAAAATTGTATTGCTGTTTGTTTACAAGTACAAATTCTGACGTTTCGTAGTATCGTCTAAGAAAACACTGAATAAATAGTGCAAAAGATTGGGATTAATGAAATTTGATTTGCAAATGCAATTTTAGGACTTAAGCTCCCTGCAACACCCTGTTATCGTCCTCCCAGGAATGGAGTACGCGAACCTCTGCGCCCTTGTGACTTTCATGTACAACGGCGAGGTGAATATTTATCAGGAGCAGCTGCCGGCGCTGCTGGCCATGGCGGACACTCTGCACATCAGAGGCCTCGCCGACATTGCTGGGGTAAGACAAGAACAGTCCGTTTATTCTCCTAATCCTCCGATACAATACGAATGCTCTTGCGTGTGCAATTTCCCAAAAAGCAAAAAAAAAAAAAAACCAAAAAAAAAAGAGAACCAAATCATATTTATCCTCGTAACCACGATAGACCCATTCACACTTCCCAGCTTAATAGTTGGATCTCCGAGCTACCGTATCCTTGGTGGCAAGTTGTTATCTAGCTCATCATCTTGTGTATAATATTCATCATTCGACATTAGACTACACATAAATAGTTTTATAGAATACATATATATTTTTTTTCGTTAAGTTCGGATAAGCGACGTGTCAAGAGAGTTCACTAAATATTAACGCGTTAACTGAGCGATACTCGTACTCGATGAGTACGTGTCTCTTATTCGAAGAAACTTGCCTTCCGGTTAGCCGGCCGTTTTTTTTTATTTTCCAAAATTCATCTCAAAATACGTACCTCGAGAAGTATTGAAAGACGAGAAAAATGAGGGTGAAGCGAGCGTCGTACGAACAATTTAGAAACAAGTAGACGCGACACTCTCTCGCCATAAATGAAAAAAAAAAAAGATAAAGAAAAACCGCCTCTAATCACTATTATTATCCTATGATCGTGTTGTTTTGTTCAGGTCACTTAAACACATTCACTGTCGTTCCTCGAGAAGTACTCCGCCTGAAGGATTCTGTCCGGGTACAGTAGTACAAGTCGAGTGCGTCGAACGCGCTTAAGGGAACGATAATGAATTGACAAAAACGATATCCACGAGATCAAGATCGTTGTGTGTGTTGCAACTAAATGCAAGTGGATGCATCCCGTGGAACCTTACCCCATAGAATGAAAATTTACAGGTATATCTAAAATAGCCTTTTTCTCATTCACTGAAAACAAAAAAAAAACACTTTTCCACACCCCACAGATGCCTCTAGAAATCCCCGAAACCCGATGTTTATCCCTTCGTCCTTCCGTACAAGCCGGCTTATTCAGATTTTCACGTAAATTACGTTTTTTGCGAGTTCGCGACTTTTTCGATAGAAGCGTTTCGTCGAGTTCGAGTCGCGTGAGGTTTCGTTCCGAGCTTTCGTGTCTGTTCTTTAATCGTTGAATGTGTTTACGGTGCTTCGTCAATTGCGTCGTTGACAATCGAGTAATCGCAGTTACAAATTAATTTAATTAATAAAAACGTAAAGAGAATAAATAAAAAAAAGAACGATTGTTTATTGATTGCCAGTTCCCCGTCGTTTCCTCGTAGTCGAAAGTCCCGCCGAGCGATCTTGGCCATCGTGATCGTGACTCCTTTTGTTTGCAGAAGAATCCACGCAACGACAACGGGCTTTTCGCACCACCCGCGGCGGCCAGCGAGGACGTCGAAACGATGGAAACTACGATAAAACGCGAGAGCGCCGAGGGCACCACGTCGGCCTCGGAATCGCTGGAGAATCTTCCGCACGTCGCGGACAACGTGCCCGCCGACGAGGAGTCTTCCAACGATCAGGAGGGAATACCGTGCAGCGTGAAAACCAAGCCGTACTACTCGATAAACGCTAAGCTCGCGCAGAAGGAGAAGAAACCAACGACGACAACGCCAGCGGCGTCGAACGGCCCGGCCGCCGTTGCCAAACATCCGGAGAAAATGTTTTCGGAGAATCGAAACGACGAGCAGCTCGCGGCTGCGGAAGACCGATGCCCGCTGCTCGAGAACGTCAAGCCACCGCCGATTTTGGACGCGAATTTTCGTTTCCTCAGCGCGGCCGCGCCCGCGCGAGCAGCGCCACAGCAACAGACGTGCAACAAGACGAGCGTGACTTGTCTGATATGCGGCAAACAATTGAGCAACCAGTACAATCTTAGGGTACACATGGAGACTCACAGCAACAGCTCGTACAGCTGCACCGCGTGCTCGCACGTGTCGCGGTCGCGCGACGCTCTGAGAAAACACGTGTCCTACAGGCATCCCGTAGCGGCACCGCAAAAACGTCCTCGGTACAGTCTAACGAAACCATAGGGTAGACCGCGAGTCTTTAATTCTCCCAGATTTTAGGGTTTCTTCGTTTTCTCCACGAGACACAAATATCACACACATACAACACTCATTCACACACAAAGACAGGAGACGTGCAAGTACAGAGTGGCCACTCTATCTAAAATGATGGGAAATGCAGGGTATTTCCATCGTCAGGTTACAGTCAGGAAAATGCGGAGAGATTCTTTCGATTATCAGGAAAAGTTTCGGCTCGAATTACTCAACGAGGTTCGACCCCTCGTTGAACTACGTTGATGCAATTGCTATGATTTGACTATTCATTTGTACCTAAATGAATAACTTTACAAGTGCCCAAAGGCCGAAGTGTTGGCCTGTTAATTTAGATTCAAAATTTGTTTGGCGATGGTCTGGACTTAGGTTCAAAAAATCCGAACGGGTCTCGAAATTGAAAAAAAAAAAAAAAAAAACCGTCGATCGAGTGGCAATCCTCGAGTACGAAGAATTGTATATAGTTATTACGAGACTACGAAGTTCTAGTCCAAGACGCAGGAGTTGCAGGCTGTTGAGAGCCGCAGGAGGAATGGCCAACATCTTACCCCGATTAGTCCCGGCGATGCGCTCGGGTTTCCTGAGTTTTAAGGGCGCATGTCGCGCGATACAAAATTATATATAATATAATGAATAAAACTGTACATAGTTCGACAGAGCGACGGGGGAAGCCTCGTGACTATTTACGATTATCTAGTCTGAAGAACAAAAAAAAAAAAAAAATTGAACGACGAGCTTCGACGGAGAGTCCGCGCAACGATCGGTTCGCGCGCGCGATCCATTCGTATACCCGTTTTAATGCTGTTTACCCGATTGCGGGAGCGAGCAAGTTCCTTGAAGCCTCTAGTGTTCAAATTGTTATCGTTTTTTCTTTTCTTTCTCTCTATCTCTTGTTATTGTTAAATCGTTTTAATGAAAACAATTTAGACGTTAAAAGCTTCGGCTTCGGATTGATGAGTGACTTGTGCCACGATTCGTAGATCCCCGGTTGTTGATTATCGTTAGACATGGGATTCGCCGCCTACGTCCTCGCCGTACAGGGGGGGATTACGATTACGAATTAAATGAGTAACCCGAAAGACCGTCTAAATTGTATATCAAGAATCGTATTCAAAAATAATATACAATATTTGTATGCTACAAAGAAAATAAATAAAATGCATCAAAAGTTAATTGAAAGCCTTGTTTTTTTTCCACAAAAATCGTGAGCGAGAATGAGGGGAGGATTATCGTACGCCGCGCACTCCTCACGCTGCGCGGAATTTCTCAACCTTTAGATTTTCTCGACGCGCCAAATTTTCGTGTTGCAATCCTGACCCACGGAGATGAGGGTCTCCTCGTCGAGCCACACCAGCCGCGTTATTTGACTCTGGGGGTGTGCGTCTGCGAAGATAACGAAGAAAATCAATTCAAATTCAGAGAAAAAATGAATTCACGAGAAAGTGAACCATACGAGCGAGATTCTTACTTTTAATAATCGTGTGCTTCGCGGGGTTCGTAACGCTCCAAATTATGATAGTTGTGTCAAGACTTCCGCTCGCTACCATCACGGAATCCGGCGACCATGCGACGGTATTTACGCGAGCGTTGTGGAAGCCCCACTCTCTGTTATGCGCGAGCTAAAATAGAAAACAAATCATCATTTATCGAAAAATTCGTGTATTGATTGATATTCTAAAACGATTCGGAATATCTGTAACCGCAGGTTTCTACTTTTTAGTCAATAATTCGGATATTTTACTCGTTCAAAAGTAACGTTTGTTTACTCATTCGAGAACCGATTTTTTGTTTACGTTCGGCCCAATAAGAATTTGAAATTATTGTAAAAAGTCACCAAATTATACAATGAACATTTTTTTAATTGACAATTACTATTTTTTGTCGGCAATATAGCCATTTGCCGAGCATTTTTTGCAATCTAAGGGCCAGATGTCACAGTAAATTTGAGAAAATGAGTAAAGTAAACAAATTGTAGCAAAAACGACTAAAGATATTCTAATTCAATGTAATAAATTCTATCTCGGTGAAATTAGATCATATTTCTCATTACTGATAAGCACTTACCCCCTACAGAACCGATATTGCAAAGCGAAAGAAAGAAATGCATCGCAACATTAATAATGTTAGATCAATTAATAATCTCAATAGAAAAAAACCTGTAAATTGTACCTTGTATTCAGGAACGACGTAGAGAACAACCTTTCGATTGGCGTCGCAGGCGACGAGGTATTTGTTGTCGGGACTGTAAGCTGCGTCAGTCACGGGACCGAGATGCTCCAGCTCATTCTTGAGCGACAGCGACGTTCCCGATAGTCCGTAAATATAGACCTAGTCGGGTGATTCCCATTGCATTATTTTCATTCTAATCGTAGCAGCCGCGAGTCACCGCGTTTGGACGGAGCGAACGTCTTAAAGCGTCGACGTACCTTATTGTCCGAAGTAGAACCGATTGCAACGTCGCCGATCTCTTGATTCACGCTCACGCACGAAGGCTCGTAATCTATCGGCAGCTTCGACACTTTTCTTCCGTTTTGTGTGAGATTGATCTGCAACAAAAACAACATAAAAGCATAAATTATAGGCGTAAAATAAAATAAGTTTTTGTTAAATAATATGAAGAAGCTTGTTTATCATTTTTGGCTTCCTCACAGAGGAAGCTTTATGAAAAACGATAATTAATGAGGAAGCAATGTGCAAAGTTCTACTTTGCAACTTTTTAAATATTTTTCCTACGAAGAACAAGTTACAGGTAGATAACATAATAATCACGTCTAAAGTCTGTTTCTGAAAAATGTCCCATCTTCGTAAAATTTTAACGGCTGGTCAGACATGTGTCAAATTTGTTTAATCGACTAATAAAATGTGCAGTTTTATGTTAAAGGATATTTATACTTGTCTGATGGAAGCGGTGACTACGATATCGCCGTGGATATCGAGACCGCGTGGCTGTGAGTCAAGCTTAATTGTAGCCGTCTCGGTGTAAGAATTCGTGGCTATATCGACCGCTCTCAGAGTGTCGTCGATTCCCGCGGTGTAGAGCAGATCGTTGGCTGCTTTCATTCCGTTTATTTGATTTCCATGGCCCTGGCCCTGAACGCGGTCGTTTTCGCCAGTAACGGCGTTCCAGTTAGTGATATGACCATCGTGCGAGCCCGTATAGATCGTGCCTCTGTCCGGGCTGAGCGTTAATACTGTAATCGGCTTGTTGTGGCCCTGAAATCAAATTCCACGTATCAGTGACTCACGTCCTATCACGTTTTTTTGCGCGTAAAATGCTTTGTTCAAGCTCTCACCTTCACTATTCTGAGGGGCTTTGTCGGGTCGTTGACGTTTAGGTAATTTATGAAGCCGCTCAGAGACACGGAAAGCAGATGGTCTCCTTGCCACAGGCAGCTCACCTGACACGATTGAGAAAAAATTAGTCAAGCATGTTGGAACCGAAATTACATTTTTGTTTCATTATATAGTCAACAAAAAATTCGATTCCATTGGATATTCAGATCTTTGCGGCAAGAATAACGTGCAAAAAAATGTTTCATATGACGATGATTTTGTTCCATTTCCTAAATTCGTTATTTAAGAGTTTTTCAGATTTTACCGCAAAGTACTTCAATTTGAATTCAATCAACATTATAATTATGGCGTTTCCAACATATTTTCTAGACGTACTTGCTGATCGTCGACCGTGGATCCCATATTGAATTCCGTGATGAGCGATCGAGTTTCGACGTCCCACAATTTACACGTCTTGTCACCGGATGCGGTGAGCAATTGGGTTCCGTCTGGCTTCCAGGCAACCTGCGTATCAAAAACGTTGTGAATTTAGCTACGCATAGTCGTGGGAGCCGAAAACTTTGCAACCTTATTACTCATTTCGCCACGAGTAAAACGAGGTATAAAACACATGTTAGACGTTATATGTAGCCGGAAAAATAATAGTGTTTCTTTATACGCGCGGTAAAATATGGGGCTTCGTACAGGAACCGCGAAAGGCTGTAAAAAAGCTATAAAAGGTTTTCTTACTCCATAAACTCCGCCCTGGTGAGCCGGGGAGCCGACTTCGCCGACGAGATCGGAAGTCGTGCCGTCGTAGATGAAAACTTTGCCATCGAAACCGGCCGAGGCGAAGAGATTTCCAGATGGAGAGTAACGCACGGCCTGCACGAATCTCGTGTGTTCCTGTTTAGTCATTCTAAGCAAGCGCAATAAATTTGTCGTTAAATCGCGAAATTCCATCTCTACAGTTGCAGGATCAACGAAAAAAAAAGTAACAAGCGAATTACTTGAATTTGAAGGGTGGACCCTCGAATATCGCGATCGTGTTGTCCTCACTTCCGGTTATAAGCCTGAAGGGCCTGCTCGGCCGGAAGTCGCAGGAGTTTATCGATTTGCTCTGACCCGATATTTCTCCCACGGAGGTACCGGTATCCGCCATGAAAACGTGGCCGAACCTGCGATATGGGCGATAAGAAAATCCATCGTTAAAGCGCGCCCTTTTGGCTTTTATGCTTGCATCAAAGTCACGATCGTGTTTACCGCTCTCGTCCCTCCCCAACCACCACCATTCGCTGGCTGTCGGGCGACCAAGCGATGTCTTTGATTGGACCGCCGATCGGATGAAACTCATTCTTCAGAATATGCTCTTTGTTCACGGTATCCCAGATGCGAACCTTGCCGGATTGATCTGCAATCGGCAATTTTGCGATAAATCGTACGATACTCAGTTAACGATATATCGTGCGTTCATTACCGAACAGAAGTTTGAATAAATTAGAATTTTTGTATTTTCGCGACAAAGAAAAAGCTGATAAAAATCAACGGGATTGAAGATACTAGGAACATTAAGTTTGTGTATATAATAATAACGAAAAAAATAATCATTTTTCGTCTCATGCGAATTAAACGGGAAAAATCTGAAATTTGTTTTACTATTTATTTTTAATTTTTTTAAAGTAAATTTTCGACATTATTATTATTCAAAATCAATGTTCTCAGTATGATCAATAATGTCGATTCGTTTCCCGTTTTTTTTTCTCATGAGGTACATCAATTCTAACTTAAACAAGCTGTTTATTGAAAATGTATAAATGACGGCATTTTTATTTTTTTCGGATATTACGCTCACCTCCCGAAGCGATGTAAAAACCACTCGGTGAGTACTTAGCCACGTTAACGGGGCAGGAGTGTTCGGTATAAATATCCGATATAGCTGGATTCTGTGGACGAAAATGGATATCGTTTCTTTATCGTCGTTCCGAAGTTTCGACGGGTGGAGGAGTCGACAATATATTTTCCGAAGAGTCTTACATCGATATTTCTTATAATGACGCTGTTTCCATTGGTGTACAAAAAGTTCTTTCCCTTGGGATCCCCGCCGAGCACAAGCGGGTTGCCACGCTGCGTACGCGGCAACGTAGCAAATATATATTCTGCAATAAAAACAAAAACAGACGTTCGCTCATTCCCGACTATCGCTCGACGTTTCCTACGATTTTCCGGGGCGAATTATAGCGGAACGTGCCGGTCGTCTAGTTCTACCACTGGCAGCCCTCCAAATCGTAGTTATTCGCATTATTTTGAGACTCCACCGTCAGTAATCGCGACATTTCGAAATAGTCCCGAGCGCGGCTCAACAGGCCGCTGGAACTAAGAACACGTCTTGCCCGTAGCAAAACAAGCTACTCAACAGATGAGGCAGGAAAATCAATAAAACAATCACGGGTTGCTCCTTGAAGCGACGAAACACCGACAATATTTCTCTATCCATCGTTGAATCGCCCAAAGACTGCCTCAAATAGCAAATAAATGTTCATCGTATCGGCAAATTAAAAAAAATGATATCCGAGCGAAATCCGATGTCTTCCGTAACAAGGACGGAGGCTTATCAGAGATACTCCGCTGATTACGATTAAGCCGAATGACACACGCAAAGGATTTCAAAGAGACACGAGAACGGCTCGAACGAATCGCGTCTCGGTGCTGCAGCAGCAGCGTTAGTCACCAGTGGTCCACGGGAGAGTAAAGAATAAAAATAAAAATAAAAGTAAAACCAGGAAAAAAATGACGTCGGCCGGAGGATAATCCGGGTTCAACAATCGCCGGACGTTCACCGCTCCACCGCGAAAAGAGAGATTCGCGGCAGCGTTGCTGCGCTCGGCTGTGTCTCATTACGCAGATAAGGACTTACTGGTTTCATATGCCATCTCTGACACTCTTGTTCACTCAACTTCGTGCCAAGTACGACAGTGTTTCAGTATCAAATACACCAAATGCCTCCGCGTTACTCCCGGTTTGTCACTTCTTCGGCTTATATGCGCTCACTATCTTACACTGTAATGTCTCTCTCCCCCCACACGCTCGACGCTCTGCGGCTCTCTCGACACTCTCAGGAATACCCGTTCCGCCCTTCGCCTTATTTGGCACGTAGCATTGTTCATGAGAATCTCGCAGACGGCCGAGTCGATGGACGGCTGGTCGCCCTAGCGGTGGATCGCGCAACTTCGCCGCGCGCGGCGCTCGCGAACGGGATTTTGAATACGCGCGGGAAACCATCGATCGACCGAATCGTTCTGTTTTCTAATTTTTTTTTTTATTGTGTATAAGTGATAACAGGAAACATTAGTTTTCGAAAATCTTGCGCAAGTCTATATTCGCTTCGTCTTTTTTGTCATTGTTTCTCGCATTGGATTCGCCTTCCGCCGCTTCTTTCGCCGTTTGTCTAAAAGTTTCCACTTGGGCTCTGTACGCTTCCAGCGCTTTTGAATACAATTCTTCTTCCGGTGTGCCGCTCTGTAATACAGAAATGTTATTGTTGTATTGTTCTTTAAGCAATAAAAACGAGACTTCTGAAGCTGTTTGTTAGAACCTTTTCCATTTCCTCGTATATGGACAGAAATCGTTGCGTGCTGGACATGTTCTTGGCGAAGAGGTTTGTGGCCAAAAAGGTCTTGTTGTCGTTTTGAAATTTACTGCAAAAAATGGCAAAAACTGTGATCATCTTTTTTTGGATTCATTGAAGACTGCGAAGACTTACGCTCTGATCACATCTTCTTTGTAGAATATTTCTCTTATCGGTGTCAGTGGAACTTCACGATCAAAGCGAGGCTCAACCTTCGGTGGAAATGCCTCGTAAACTGCGTACCAAAGAGGCTTGTCCTCCGGCTTCATCGCCCCACCTCGTAAAAGCGATTTTGTCCTGAACGTAAAACCGGGAAAAAAAAATTAAACAAAATTTCGAGTGACATAACCTCTCGCTGTAAAAATTTCGATAAATATTCGTCGGTTGCCGGATTAAAACACGATGATTCGCAGAACTGTTTAGTTGATCGTAAAAACCGAATAAACGTACCTCGTGTAGATCGTTCCGATCCTCTCCAATCTACTTTGCGCCATGATTCCTTGTTTATTTAAAAATCACACGAACGGCAGCCGGGTTGTGACATCACCTCTCAACCTAACCTACAAATTTCGAAACCTGCACGCCTGACGACCTCGCGGAGTGCTCGATTAAACATACGTTTGTCTGTAATCGAAACGTCAAATAATACGGAATTTAAATTAACCGTTCAAGTGATAGAAAAAGAGTTGTGACATTTTGAGTGCAAATTTCGAAGTAACTAAATTCCTTCGCTGTTGATAAAGTTTACAAGTGTTTTGCTTTTTACCGCACACAATGTCTGCAATTGATAGCGAAAAAATCTTGGCCATAGGCCGTGTGCTGAACAACGAGAATCGGCCACTCAAAGAGAGATTCCGTGCACTGTTTACGCTGAAAAATATTGGTGGTGAATTGGCGATACAAGAGATACAAAGAGGTTTCAAAGATCCATCTGCGCTTCTGAAACATGAGCTTGCGTACTGTCTTGGACAGATGCAGGACACGCGGGCCAACCCTGTGCTTATTGAAGTTTTGAGGGACACGGAACAGGAGCCGATGGTCAGGCACGAAGCTGGTAAATTATATTTTTTATATACAGTTGACCACTCAGTTCCAGACTGCCGTTAGTTTTTCATTCCTACTATTTGTTTTCTGACTCCATAAATTATTCCTCGCAAACTGCTGCAATTTTTTAGCATTCAAGATTACAAAAAATATAAGAGATAAAATTGCAGGTCCGTTACCGAGAAATGTGACGAGTTATGGAGAATTAAAATTACAAAATGACTAAAGATTGTTCTTTGAAAAAACTGTTTACAGGCGAAGCTTTGGGAGCCATCGGAGATGCCAGTGTAATTCCAATACTAGAGGAATACAGCAAAGATCCAGTGATTGAAGTCGCCGAGACCTGCCAACTGGCGCTGAAACGAATAAAGTGGCTGGAAGAGTCGAAGAACTCTTCGGAAAAATTGCCTGAGAACCCGTACGCGTCGGTAGATCCTGCACCGCCGATATCCGTCAGCGAGGTCGCGGAACTCAAGAAAATATTGTTGGACGAAAATGCCTCGTTGTTCGATCGATATCGCGCGATGTTTTCTCTGCGCAATTTGCGCACTGAGGAAAGCGTTCTCGCCTTGGCGGAAGGTCGGTTACCATCCGGATAGATAACGATTAAATATTTTATCAAGAGAAGAAAACTAATTGCAATTCTTTTTTCCAATTAATTATTTTCAGGCCTGAAAGCCGGAAGTGCTCTCTTCAGGCACGAAGTTGCGTTCGTCCTCGGTCAGCTTCAAGAACCAATCTCGGTTCCGTATCTCCGTGAATCGCTGGAAAACGATGAGGAAAACGAGATGGTGCGTCATGAATGCGCTGAAGCGTTGGGCTCGATTGCGCATCCGGATTGTTTGAACATTCTAAATGCTTATGTAAACGACGGCAAACGCGTTGTTCGAGAAAGCTGCGTCATAGCTCTGGATATGTGCGAGTACGAGAACAGCCCGGAATTTCAATACGCCGACACGGTTACCAAGATATCTGTGCATTGAAGGATATTGAAGAAATCGTTAATTCCATGGATACAATATCGGATGCTTCAGAGTCGCTTGACGACTGTGTTTTTAGTATTATACTGTTTTTATGACACGAAGCAGTAAATATATATATGTGTATATATTTTGCCACAATCTTGTCTTATCTCTACCTGGATTTCCCCGAAATTCGTCCCGCTATACCGGTTTGTACGTGACAAGTTATTAATGAAATTGCGGCGCGAGTGTCAATCAAATTGTCAGTTTAACGGACACGGGCGGGACGTGTACTATCTGCAGACGATAAAAAAGTTGACATAGTGTGAACCAGCTTTTTTTTCACAGAGCTTTAGTCTCGTTGAGAAAATATTAGAGCTGGGCGAGACCGCAATTGAGTTCGCAATGTATTAGAGGTTTTTATATCAAACAGGTAAAGGATTATCGGGGTTTTATTAAACCATGAAAACGTGTAGGTTTGCTTTATTTGAGTTGCCGATCGAACAGAAGGATTTTTGGTTATTTACTCGTGTCTGTATTGACACTGACGTATTTTTTTAATTCAGAGGAAAACTTGAATGCTTGCGTCGATAAATAAGTGTGAGGTACAGATGGGATCTTTCTTATCGATGAAATCAAATACGGATGAAGACGACGATTTCTATCGTCTCGAAAAGAACGACGCTGAAACGATGAGGAACCTCTGGAAGATGATCGCAAACGATCCTTCACACTACGGCTCTACATTTTCCGTGATGTACGAGCTGCATAAAATAACAATACAAACAATTGTGCTTTCCTTGCGCTTCTCTTTATGCAGACTCTTCCGCAATCACCCTCAGTACGTAAAATATTTTCACGAAGATAATATTCCCGAATTCGTACAGGATGCCAGAATGAAGAAAAAATTCGCAGACATTTGTAGTATAGTTAGCAGGCTTTTTATTAATTACTTGACAAAAAGTCGTCAACGGGATCATCTCTTGGGCTACATAGCGATGGTTCACAAAGATATGCGGCTTTCTTCTCAAGATCTAGAAGTTTGGCTTTGTTTAATTATTCTGAAAATGCGGTGTCCAAAATTCTAAATTATTTAAGTACAACTCAACGTTGATCATTTACAGAATTTTACAATGGACCTTCTGGACATGTTGACTCAAGAATTTCCCAAAAACATGACGTTTGGGTGCAAGAATTTTCTCATACGATACTTCAGTGATATATCGAAGGAAATACAAGTATTCATGGAAATTCAGAGGGAGAATGATTTTTATACAGCGAAACGACTTGTCGAGTCTGAGAAACGAGTATGAGAATTATGGAGAACTTTAAAACTTCTTTTTGCTTTGCGTTGCTGTTTTTTTAAATGAAATTTCCGTTGTAAGTCTCTATGCGCTCCACTTTTGATCTATGGAAGATCATTTGATTACTGGACAGCGAAAAGGAAATATTGGCAACGTCGGATTGCAGTTTGGTCCTCTTTCCAAAAAGATTTCGCGATTGTGGAGAATGACGACAGCAAATCTCAACGTAGAGAAACCGTTAAACATGATTTCGGCAAAAAAACAAGTCATCTCGTTTCTAGTGATAATCGGTATACGACAACAACGTCGGGTTATGCAAGAACTGATATAACGAGTACTGAGAGGACAAACAATGATTTTCAGACAAACCAGGGTAAAGAAAATTACTAAATCAGAAATAAAATAAATACGGTACCCTATTTTAATATTTCATAAACACTACGTGCATTTTTACGACAGAGAAGCTTCATTGGCCACAAAACGTAAGAATATTTGAAAAAGATAGAAGGCAATACGAAAAACATTCCATGGATTCGAATAAGACACAACCTATGGAAGCGATTCCAGAAGTTCTTTCTCGAGGTTTAATCAATCCTATGAATCAGCCACATCGTGGGAGTTCAGTGAAGATGTCTTTTCCGGATGCTACGAACGCTTTCAAGGCGACCAAAAATCATTCCAAGGCCAATGAGAGTTCGTATTTTGTTTGGTAGCTTCATATTGTATATAGTTTCATTATATATATGTTCAGATTTATTGGCAGCATAATATAGCCGCCAATAAATCTGAGGATAAGTTTTACAGTCTTAAGTATTGCTTCAGTCATAAAATGTTTATTCTTTTATACTATTGAAGTTCCCAGCGGAGAAGCGGCTAAGCGGAAAACGATGATAGACAAAGCCCGAGAAAAGAAGAGAGGCAAAGAAAAGAAATTCAACCCTACTCGCTCCACCATCGAGTTGCAGGTAGCCGAGGGCAATGATTATAAATGTTCGAGTACAACCGGGGCGACGGCCGCGGATTTAACGTTGATTGCGTAAAATACCATCGTATTTTCACTGAAATGTGACATGAGAATCGAAATGAACGGTAAAATATCGTTATTTTTTAGAAAGCAAGCTGCAAATTTCGCGGATGTCTTGGCAAGGCGTAACACGCAATGAATCCTAAAATTAAATCGAGACGGCGGTCCATATGGCCATAAAATCATTGCGGTATAAGGACAGGATGTCTACCCATCCAGGGTTCATTTATTGAATGACATTAATTCTTTATTCGACGTGACGAAATTTCGAAAAAAGTGCGAAAACGTTTTTCGCATTTTTCTCATGAAATTTTTTATTTTTCGGGCAAACAACGGTGCTCTTGGGAATCAGCAGCAAATTTCTCATCGAATAGGGTCTGCAAACTGTACGAAAAAGAAAAAAAAAACATTTGCGAAAAAACATCCCTTGCGTTTGTTGCGAAAAAAATATTGGATTTCGCACAGTTTGAAAACCCTATCCGATGAGAAATTTCCGGCTCATTCCGAAAAGCACGGTCGTTTGCCCGAAAAACAGAAAATTAAACATAACTTTTTTCCAGGAAAAAAAGTTATCATAAAATTAACTTTTCTCCAGGAAAAAAGTTGTCTTCAAGTTAACGTATGGGCCATTGAATTATAAAATGAGTCTTCACTTCTTAATTCTCGGCCACCCAAAATCGCTACTTTGCGTCCACTTGATGGTACAAAAAGGGCACGCGTTAATTACCTTCAACAGTCTTTTAATCGCGACAATAATAATAATACTGACTATGACGATGCAAAAAATACCTGAAGCAAGTCAAATTTATGATAAAAAGACTCTATCGTTATTATTAATTGGGAGATCATGACTAAGTAGAAAAAGCTCGTAAAAAAATCATAAAAACAGATTGCGACATCGCTGGGCCGACACACGTGGAGGTTGCGACAGCTGCGGTGGATGAAGAGTTCAAAGCTTCTTTCTGACAAATCAATCTTTATCGATATTGCGAGGGAAGCCCCGAAGCGCGCGCTCGCTATCTGCGGCGGGAGATTCTACGCCGGGGCTGGCTGCGGAGAGCGTGGAAGGGCATCTCTATCGCGCGTCGCGCGATATTGAAAGATGAATGTAGTTGGAGTCGGGAAGCGAGTCAGTGAGGTTCGAGCTCGTGTCCCTCCGTCTCGTCGCAGTGACTTCAAAGATTTCGATACACACAGTGCACTGTACTTTAATCTCTTAACGGCTCCCGCTATCGTCGCCGGATCAATAACATTTTTTTATACAAAAAAAAAAAAAAAAAAATATCTGCCTAAAATTTGTTAATTCGTTGTCACGTGAATTCGACTACAATTCACTCGTAAGACGATAGTGACTTAATCGTGGAGTTTGCAGAAAAACGTGACAGTGAAAAACTGCTCGAACATTTTTAAAACTAATTTTCGAATCTGCAGCAACCACGAAAAAAAACTGAAGAAATCTCCGAAGTTTTTGTTTGAATTACTTTAATTGTCGTGATTAATTATCAAATAAATTAATCAATAAATTGACAATGGCAACGTCTAGTGAAAAGGTTGATCCTGTAACCGGATTAAGCGAAAGGGAGACGAAGATAATGCAAACTACATGGGCGTTAATGACGAAGGATCTCGTTGCTTCTGGTCTCGATATTATGTTGAGGTAACTACTGCAGCATCCGCTCTAGTTCTCTCTCTCTCTCTCTCTCTCTCTCTCTCTCTCTCTCTCTCTCTCTCCCTCTCTCTATCTCTCTATCTTTCTCTCTCACTCTATCTCTCTCTCTCTCTCTCTCTCTCTCTCTCTCTCTCTCTGCCTATCGGCATCTCTCCTTTACCCTGTACCTCACACCCTTTCCATCGATTCTCGATTAATCGTTACTCCAGCCGGTGTAATTATCTCGTCGGAAACGATGCCGCAGCGGCTACCGTCCTCGTACACTCCCAATTTACGAATATACTGCACTTCGAGATCCGGACCAAAGAGAGGAAAATGATTAAAAGCGCTCCGCGAGAGTCGCAGCATTTATTTTTTCATCCACGAAACGGCGCGAGCAACGCTTTATTTAATCGTATTTTTATTGGGTTACGCCGAGGCTTGAGAATAAATTAATTGCAGAAAAAAAAATTTCTCCCCCTTTGAAAATTAGTTTTATTGGTATTTTGAATGGCAATACTTAATGTCATTCGTTTGAATATAAAAAAATTGCTCAAAAATATTTAACGCTGTCAAATATAGTGGAAACTGTTGTCAGTTGTTTATTGTTATTTCATACAATTGTTTTTATAGTTACATTAACGTTCTCAGTTATTTAATAATTGCATTCACTCTGGTAACTTAAAGAATATCCAGTCGGCGTTTTCTTGACCAACTGTTTATAGTTACCAGATTTTCGGCCTTCGTGCAGATTAGGCAAAACAAAACTGTTTATTTCTGTTTTACGTAAGCTACGCGATTGCAACACTCGGTTTCGTAATACAACATTGTGTACAGTAAACAATTTCGGGTATGCAAACGCAAGCACATAACGTTCAAGACCCGAAAAGTGTGAGTGAAGATCGAAAATAGCTGGCTATTTTCGATCTTCACTCGCACTTTTCAGGTCTTGAAGTCCGTTCACGCGGTTCGCAAGTACTCGATGTTTGCTATGCGGAACGATCCCACATTACATCCGGACCTGCATGTATTATGCAGAGTGTATTCTTCCGGCTGTTGCATATTCATGAGATAATCACTTAAGGCTACGCACGTGCTCGCTGCCTCTGGTCAAGCTTACCAAATTATGTGTACGGATATGTAAATTGAAAGGCAGATCATACTGCGCATGCAGGGCGATTCACAATTGGAGCCTCTTTCCATATGACACATTTTTATTTTCGAAAACCTTCCTTTTGTTTTCTTTTTTTTTTTTACTAGAGACAATAAAAAAGTTTCCATAATAATGATAATAATCCTGTATGAATAATCCAAAAATGTTCGACACATTTCTGCCCAAGTGATAACTATAAAAAAATTAAAAATGATGAGGAGTGTGCAAGATTTTACCTTTTTCACCTCCCTGCCTAAAACAGATTCAAATTGCGAAATATATTGTTCGTTAGTACACGATAATTTTTCTTTCCTTCAGCCTCTTCGATGTGCATTCGAGTTATCACTCAAACTTCGCAGTGTTTAACAATTAGAGCCTCTTTAAATATCGTAAAATTTTAGTCACAATTGGAGCCTCTTCCTACATCATAGAATTTTATTTTCGGAAACCTTCCTTCTATTTTATTTCTTCCTTTCTTTACTGGCGACAATAAAAAAAAGTTAATATAATAATCATAATAATCCCCTGTGAATAATCCAAAAATATTCGACACATTTCTGTCCAAATGATAACAAATTTTTTTTTTTAATTATAGGGAGTCTGCAAAATTTTACCTTTTCCACCTCCCTGCCTAAAATCATTTTCAAATAGCAAAATATTTGTTCACAATTAATCGATGACTTTTCTCTCGCTCAGTCTGTTCGACGCGCATCCGAGCTACCAATCGTACTTCGCAGCGTTCAAAGACGTACCACGTGGCGAGCTGCCGAACGACAAGAAGCTCCAGGCGCACGGAGTGAACGTGATGAAAGCTCTGAGCGGTATAATTGACGGTTTGACTGACACGGATCGACTGCTGCCGCATCTGGAAGGTCTTGGCTCGAGACACAGCAAACGCGGTCTGAGAGAGGAACATTTCAACGTAAGCCCGCACGTAGCTTCGGTCGCGTCTCCCTTCGCAGCCGAACTCGTTCATTTCTCTATCCTCGTTCCACTGTGCTAAGCATAACTGACCTAGCTTGTCAGCGCGCTCGTAAACTCGGATTAAAAAATCGATTTCGAATTTCATCATTTCTTTTTATGCAGAAACTCCCGCAATCGCCCTCAGTATGTAAAATATTTTCATAAAGATAATATTCCCGAGTTTGTACAGAATGCGTGAATGAAGAAGAAATTCTCAGTCATTTGCAGTATAGTTAGCAAACTTTTTATTAATCACTTGGCAAAAATCGTCAACGGGTTCGTCTCCTGGGCTATTTAGATGATTCGCAAAGATGCGCGGATTTTTTGTCAAAATCTAGAAATTTGGCTCGTCTATTTAATTTATAGAAAAGTTTGAACTCAAGTTCCAACTTTTTTTGTACGAACTGAAGTTCAAACTTAAGTTTGAATTTAATTTAAGTGGGAAGTTGGCTGAAGTTCGAACTTAAGTTTGAATTTAACTTGAGTTGGAATTTTAGTTGGATCTTAAAAAGAAGTTGGACTTTAAAAAAACATTGAGGCTTAAAAAAAAGTTGGAACTTAAAAAGAAGTTGGAGCTTCAGTTGGAACAAAAAAATTTGAAGCTTGAGTTCAAACTTGGAACCATAAATTCGACCCTAAGTGGAACTTGCTCTCGACCGTTTCCAGAATTTTACAATGAATTTCACTTAATGGTCATGTTGATTCGCGCAGAAACTTAAAACTTGTAGACGGTGCTAAGCGCAACTGACCTAGGTCGTCAGCTCGCTCGTAAACTCGAATTAAAAAATCGATTGAGAATTTCATCGTCGCATCGTAATACAATCTTGAGTATTACACTGTACAGCTGGCCGAGAGGGCGAGACACACGTGCGCAACATCAATTCAACTTGCGCGACACGTAGATCATTAAATTCTTGCGCCTCGATTGTCGCTTTGGTTCAATATACGTGAATACGTGTGTGCAGTACACGAGGTGTTGTACGAGCGCTCGGATGGGAAGGCGCGACGATGAGAAAGATCGCTAGACATATAATGAGAGCAATCGGTGCAGCGCGTATATTTAGATCATACCCCGATTGATCAATTTGATATATTCCATTCGTTGGCAATCGTGCAACTTGTCTGCATGTTTGGTCGAACTTTTTTTAAGTGAATGGCATTTTTTTTATTATTTTTTTATTTATAAATATCGATTACGGTGGATAAACGAGATTAAAATGATTGATTTCTGATGGTGGTAATTTATTAGCGAAGCCAATTAGTCTCGATAATTGGCTCGACCTTCTACACTGAGAAAAAATCGAATATTGGCAACCATAAAGTGGCCATTATTTTTTTATAGGTACACCAACTATTTTTCTAGTTATAGTAACTATGACGCGGTTATCATAAATATTAATTAATTACCGTGAACTGTAAAAATAATAACATGAACGAAAATTGGATGGTTGTCACTTTATAGTTACCAGAACTCACACGATTTCTCTGAGTGTGTTGTCTTGTTTATTTTTTTCAGAATCTGGCTTTAGTTATGATCGAAGTACTTCGCAGAAATCTCGGCGATGTTTTCACCCCGGAGGTGGAGAAAACGTGGAGCAAAGCAATCACCGGCGCCTGGTCCCACGTCTTCAGGGGCTTCGAGACGACACCCTAATCCCATTGTCACTATATATACTATACGTATATCTTGCCCCCACTCTTATCATTGTGATTCTCATGCGTCTTTTTGGGCGTTCTCAATTCGTCGCTTTTAAAACAAAACTTGTGACAAGATGTACAATTACGACTCGTCGTTGAAGACGAAATTAAAAGGTGTGAATTAATTATTCGTAGCGATTAACTCGCGTGAAAGTCGATCCCGCGAGCCGAGAGACTCGTGGACGACGCTGCGACCCGCGGATACCGCGCGTGAGCGACTTAACATTCGGAAGCGACTCCCGGCGCGCCGGATCAACGCGCCGGAAATTGCGTAATTATCTTCGCCATCCTTCGTCGCGTCGCAATTTCCGATTCGGATCTCGCCTGGAAAGAAGACGGAAGATTGTGCCCTCTATGCAATTAAGAGAAGTTCAGCTTTAAATATATTTCAAGCTCTCGCCAAGGACACCCGAGGTTGCAGTGAGGTATTCACTTTTAGCTACTATTTATACGTAAAAAAGGAAAATCGTTCCAGTAAGATTTTTAACTTGGGAAGGTACAAAAGGTTGAAAGTCTGGCGAGCTTCAATGGATTTTCCGCCGGAAGGTCGACTGCAATCGTTGAAGTGAATCCTCCTCCACTATTTCTCAGGCAGACAAAACCTAAAAAAAAAAAAAATGAATCTTTTGAAAAGAAAGCCAAATATTTCACAGGCAATGACAAACATTTAAAATTAAAGAGGTCCCGTTTATAATCTGCTGTGGTGACTCGGCATAAAAGAGCGACAATTATTATATGAGTCCAGTAAATATATTTCACAAGCTATACAGGCGATAATAGCCTGAGCGATAAAGCGGTCGGGAGAAGGCGACAGATTTATCGCATACAAATGCGTCTAAAAAGTCACGTACAGCCGCCCGCCGATGCGACCCGTAAATACAAATATATGCATTGCAATGTATACGTCGACATCTACAGCAGCGTTTGCAAAATGTTTTCGTCGGACTGCGTCAAAGCGAAGCATAGCTGAAGCCAAGTGAGCATCACGAGTAACATTCGGCATTCTTCACACGGGCCATGCGCATGCCTCGAGTCATCAATTCACTGAATTGTTCAATTAACGTGACTCGTTTCGGTGAATCGTCGCTGTTGTTAGTCGTAAGCAAAACTATAGTTTTGCTTAGACACATCTCAGATAGTCGAGCCTCTACGTCATAGAGACCTTCAATTTTTAAAGTCTGATTCATCCCTTTAATAAACCAAGCGAGCTGAAAAAATGACTGCAAAACAACCATTAAACGATGCCAACAACGACTCATCGTTTCGTTAAAAAAAAAATGAACTGAATAAACGGCCTTAAAGCCACCACCTATCTTGATATCATGTTTGTTTTTTAATTAGCGACCGAAAAACGATTGCGAAAGCCGACCATCGACGTTTCTGGACGGCGACTTTTCGAGGTCGTTTCGCGGTCGCTAACTGATAAAGCGAGTACGATATCGGAATTGGTGGTCGTTTCGTGGTCGTTTAGCTGATTATTTTTTGGGGCAAAATGATCGGTCGTTTTTAGGGTCGTTCGATTCGCTAGGATCAAATTGGACCTTCCAGAAGCAGTAGTAATAATAATAATACTACTACTAATAATAATACAATAATGTAATATTAATAATATTAATACATTATTAGTATATTAATAATATATTAATAATATTGATATATTATTATTATATTAATAATAATATATTATTATTATTTTTATTATAGTAGTGGTAACCAACAGCAGCATCAGAAACATGCAGAGTATACGCAGCCTCTCGTCCATTCCACCGCAGCACCGCGGCTGCTACTTTGTTAGTTGACTTAGTTTGCTTGCTGGTGCTCCAAGTTAGGCGCGATCGAGGCCGCCGCGAGGCGCTTCAAGTTTAGTCGAGCAAACCTGAAGAGACAGATAGAGCACGTTTGTGGCACACGTCCGTAGATGGCCATAGCCAGGAGCTAAGGAGAGAATAAGAAGATAGATCGCGAAGAAGATAGAGCACACACGTGATGCCTGTTTCGCCCCCTCCGCCCCGGGCGCCTCCCCTAACTGCTGCCGGGACTCCCGCATCAACTCGAGGCACCAAGATCACCAAGATATAGCGAAACGTTGGTCGCCCCGCACGCCGGCTCAGTGGTGTTCAAGACGTCGATAAAGGAAGTGGTGTACACTTCAAGTGTCAGTTGATTGTACTTGAGGAGGAATCCCGAGTGAACCGCGGAAAAACAGGTGTTTTTTTTGTTGCTTCGTTGCCGCTACGAGTGACGCATTTCCATTCTGGAAGCGTAAAAAAAAAAACGTTTAAATTAAACAACTGAACGATCTTTGATAAAAAAGTGTTTCCAGATTTTTTTCACCCATTTTTTAAAAGATTTTTTACAGACTTTTTTTTCTAGATTTTTACAGACTTTTTTTTCTAGATTTTTTAATAGATTTTTTAAACACTTTTTACACTAGATTTTTTGTGTACACTTCAACTGTCAGTGATTGTACTTGAGGGGGAATTCCGTATGAACAGCTGAAAAAACAAGTTTTTTTAAAATTTAGTTCCCTCTACGAGTGACGCTTTTCAATTTTGGAAGCGTTTGGAAAAACGTTTAAACTAAAGTACACAACATCTTCGCTGAATAAAGTGATCCTAGAATTTTTTTTATAGTACGCACTGAGCTCTGATTGTAAAACGGTTCGCCAGACCCAAGTACGGTACTTTTTCCCCGACGACCATTAAAATGGTTCCCGACATGATTATCACTGTTTATAGAGCAACAATATAACAGCTTATCCCTATTCTATAGTCCTCTTCGGGGTCCTTGTAAGACAGTAAAGTTGCGCTCTTCAGGGAAACACGTGCTACCTTGAAGTGTCATCGATCCGCAAAGCAATAAAACGATTAACCAGGCGCCGGACGAGAGATTAGCCGACACTTTTGCTGCACCAAAGCGCGCATCGCAGGGAATTACCCAATGGTCAAGACGAACGTTCGTCAGGGTTGTCCAGCATTTTTCACCCTTGCCCTCTCTTTCGTCATTGGTGACGATTAGAATACCCCCACCGCTCATTTTTCTCTGCCCTTTCTCCAATAATATTTGTCCTTGTACTTCAACTAAAAGTGCCGTCTCACGTCCCCTCTCTTCACTATAAACGCTCTCGTCGCCGATCGCAGAACTTAGTAGAAGACTTGACGTCAGCGGCGCAAGATCGGAGCAGCTCAGAAGCTAGAATATTTCGTCAGCTACGAAATTCGTCTTTTTTGGAGGCTTTTCAAATATCTGTTTTGTGGTACAGAGGAAGAAGTTCACGATGGGAGCTCTGTACAGCTATTTTTACGGACCTACTGAGAGCGGTGAGGTCGACCCTGGAACCGGTTTGACCGCAACGCAGAGGAAGCTAATTCAACAGAGTTGGATTCTCGTCGAACGTAACGCGCTTAGTATAGGCATCGAAATCATGACAACGTGAGTTATATCTTCAATTTGTTATTGAAGCGATAGCGTTATCTGCGTTTGAGTCAGATACGCCGTTGCTTTTTTTTAAATTGTGTGACGGTTTTTTTCATAATAGTGCTTTTTTTTACAGTTTTCTACGCGAATATCCGAAATACCAGGATCAATTCGTGAAATTTCGCGGCAGGGATCTTGATGAGCTAGCGAAAGACCGAGTGTTTCATTCTCATTGTCTGAATATCATGGGCGCGTTCACCCAAGCTATTCAATTCATCGATGACGCTGAACTTTGCACCGCTGGTCTTCACATGGCTGGTGAACGACACGGCCGACGGGGACAAGAGTTGACACCGTTTGACGTGAGTCTTTGCGATTTTTTATATAAAATATAACGGATAGGATAGTCCACTAATTGATTTACAATTAATTTCAAATTCGCACTTCTTGAACCTTCGAATTTCTGTAAATTAAGCTCAATGAAATGAATTTTGTGACTTAACTTCAAACTTAAAATAACACATTATTTTCAAGGTCAAAGTTTTGATTTGAAATTTCAAGCGAAATCTTAGTCGATCATAGTGAAAAATTGAAAAAAATAATGTATTTTTGGTGTTTCGTGAAAACTATCGCGTGTAAAAAAATGAACGATAAATTCGTTGTCAATGATAAAAATACGTCGTTATAAGGTGCAAATAGAACTTTGTGATACTAATGCGTAAAAGCGGAGTTTTCGGCGAAGGTGGGAAGTTGGCCGCACGAGCCGTAAGCGAGTGCTAAACAGTAATAATGGTACCAGGGCAGGTACAAGTTACAGGCCAGTACCAGGTACGAGCTAAAGGCGACTGCTGCCGGCTTCCTAAGCGCCGTCGTGGGTCCGCTATTTCGTACAAGTATCACGTACTACTTTTTGACACAAGGGCACAAAAACTTCCTTTTTAAGCCTGCAGTGTGGCGTACGCGCTGCCTTATACAAAGAACGCCACATTCGCTGCGCGCTACAGGCACGAAAAAGGGGATTTTTTGTGCATGTGTTACAAAATAGTACATTGTGCGACTAGTGCGCGAAGTAGGCGATTCACGACGAGTGTGAAGTTTGCCGCCCGAGCGAAGCGAGGGCGGCAATCACACGAGTCGTGAATCGCCTACGCGCACGTGTCACACATACTATTTTTTGACATACGTGTGTGCGAGTTCGTCTTCGAGTGCCTGCGTAGCAGGCGCGAAGTAGTCGATTTTCACATGTTATTGGAGAATTTATTCGCACACTCCGATCAGTGCGCGAATTTTATTCGCGCACTGTTCGGAGTGTGCGAATAAATTCTCCAATAACATGCGAAAATCGACTATTTCGCGCCCGCTACGCAGGCACGAGAAGACGAACTTCGCACGCACATATGTCAAAAAAGAAATTCATGTAATCCATTTTTTTTCACATGTTGGCATTTTACAGCTTCAAGAAAAGTTTCAATGAATCCACTGGGGATATCCACATTCGATGAACCTCCTCTTGAAGCTGTAAATACTAGTATTTACAGTATGGGTAAAAAAGTTGATTACACTTTTTTATACCCATTGAAACCGAGATGCACGGGGCGGAAGGGATTTCACATACTCTTAAGCCCCGTTGTAGTAGAAGAAAAACACGAATTTCCGGCCTGTGAAGCGCTCAAGGCTACTCGAGCGTTTCAGCGTAGACGAATCATTAGACGCGCATTTCGGTCGATCTTCTAGTATTTACTACGCCCGCATCTTACAGTATTTAATACAAATTCTAAGATAAAATAGTTAAAAAAATTCTTTCAATTTTAGAAAACTATTTTAATTAATTTTTTTTACTTTCAGTTGCTGGAGCCAATAGTGACGAAAATCCTCAAGACTCGATTGGGTGCCAAATGCACCGATCAAGTATCCGAAGCACTCGACATCGTCATCGCCTTTATCTTCAAAGAAATAAAGCACGGAATCAGCGAATACACTGCGAACAAGAAAAGGGCCGCAACGTGATGAATTTCGCAAACTATATTTTAAGTTATATATTACATTATACGTTATTCGCGGACGTTCATCCTTTCTATGTCTTCATTTTGTCGACTCATTCTCAGTAGGCCCTCCATCCCGCTTTCACTTGCAGTCGAAATTCTTTTCGACTTACTCCGCCTGCCCTGATGTTTGCGTAACTTCATTTTGTGGATTATCATTGCCACTGCTAAGGTGATGAGCGTCGCGAGTAGTCCGACAAGCAACGACATTAACAGAGTGTCTATGGGCAACCAGGCATCTTCCTCAATTGGTTTGTCCAAAGGATTAATGGTTATTGGATATCTGTACATTGAAAGGAAATTATATTTTCATGTTTTAGAGTATATGTGAATTATATAAAAATGTTAGAATAAGATTAGTAGACTAAGTGTTTTATGAATTTTCACCAAACGAATTTATACACAGCCCGCAACTATTGTAAAATTGGCAAATAAATAATATATCGTGGTGAGAAAGTTGGTGTGACATGGATATTTTATCGAAAGATCGCGAAATACTTATTGTTGCCGTTTTTTCATGTTGTGATGATCCGAAGAACTACGAACCGTGAACAAGGTATGAAATAAAAAACGTTGAAAACATACGTTTTTTGAAAACCGCTTAAAAAAGTGTAAAGACCTGTATTTTCTAGAGTACAAAATATGACTTAAAATACGACTTAAGATCCAATGTACAGACCAAAAGATTATATCTTGAAAATAAATATTTCGAAAATTCAATTTTGAGAGCCTTCTGTTAATATTTTTCGCCTGTTATTGTAGATTTATTTGACGTGTCGTTACTAACTCAGTTTCCGTCTCCTGTTCTCCAAGATCTCCGAAGGATTTATTCAGCGACATCTCCAGGTCATTGCCGAGTTGTTTGAAAGTCGTTTTTCCAAGCCAGTCAGCCAAGTCGTTTCGATGCAATTGGCGAAGACGATGCTCGATGTCCTCGTGAGTTTTTCCTCTGCCCTCGGAGGGCAGACTGTTCCAGTGTAGAAGCTGACGAAGACATGGAATTTCCTCATCGACTTTTCGCTCTGAAATGACACCAAAATTAGTTTGTGTGTTGAAATTCGAAAAATATGGGAGTCAATAGGCAAACCAGCGCCAGCAATGCTCTTAGGCAGATCGTAGGTCGTATAGTGAAGGGCAGCAACAAGACGTATGCACTCGAATGGGTCCAAATGTCCTGCGAGGTACTCAATCTCCGAGAGATTCACGTCGATGGTGCATTCGATTTTTTTGTAATTGAAAACAGAACAATATATCCCTAAGAGAGTGCAAAACCATAGTTTCATGGTAGCTCACGTAGACTCTCATTACTCCCTTCAAACAATATTAGCCATCACTTTTCCAATTGCCTGACAACTTATTTTACATAAACTTATCCAGGAATGTCAAGCCAGTTAGCTTCGTTCCGAGTGCTGCGCTCTATGACTTAATGTGAAATAAAGAAATGCGTGAAATTTCTATCAATCATGTTTAGAAAAAAAAAGAAGACAGTAGAATGAATAATCGACTTAATACATTGATATGTACAACGGGAGAACCCACAAAACACATGAAAAAGGCTGTTTTGATGCCAACATATATAATTAGTACAATTGTCTCTATTATCTCTTAGTCTTATTCCCATGTTTCTTCTTTTTTCGACAGCATTGGTAACATCCGGTTGTTTGCGACGGTTCTTCCATCTCCTTAGTCGTCGTGGCACTTTTTTGTGTTCCCGTATTCCCCACATCCTGCGACAACGACCTCGCCCGCCTTTTGCTGAAGGACAACGATTTTTCCCGTCGTTTTCGGCCCCTCGGTGTCGATCTCCCGCGTTCCGTGTCTACAACCAACATTTTACTGCTCGGAAATAATTAACGAGGCTATTGAGACAAAGCAGTGTGGGCTCATTTTCTACGCTAGCAGTAATTACAGGATCCCCACCTCTTTTTCGTCGTCTTTCTTCCGGGCAAAGCATTTAAGCACGCTATTAATCGGTTTCGCAGATAAAGAGAGCAGCAACACGTGAGGAGAATTATGCTTCCGACTACCACAATAGCGACTGGCAGGGAAATTGTGAATTTGATATTTTCTGAAAATCAAAGCAGTTACACAGAGAACTGAATCGCCTGGATAAAGATATTTCTTATCGATTATACTTTTATTTAAAAAATATTATGCGAAAACATCTTTAGCAGTTCGGAGTCAGGGCTTTATTTTTACTAAAATCACAGACAAGTTAGAATCGGTTTGTGGTAGCTAAAGTAAGACACTTAGAGGTCACGTTTCCGAATGTGAAACTTCTTGCAAATATTCTGTTCAAAATAACTTTTTTCCCTAAGTGTCGTCACACTTTTTGAGTACATTTGGTAAAAATTCACTTTTTTCCAAAGCGCCGTAACATTTACTGAGGATTTTTTTTCCGGAAACTTCTCGCTAAAGATGTTTTTACATCAAAATAATGCGTTTAAACTTAATAAAAAATCACGTGGATCACTATGAATCAGCAATTTTGTAAAAAGATATTGTACTCCAAAATGCTACGAAAGAATGCTACAAAAATGTTTGCTCAGCGTATTTGCCTTATTAAACCAGTAAATGTATCTCAGCTTTCGAGATCTCATTTTGCTTGAATCAAAGCATAACAAATATTTTGAAAACCCTTTTCTCAAACGCGGCTCTCTCAAAATTCCATAATTAGTCGTGAAGAAAAATTGCTAGTACTGTCGATCAATTTCTGTCCTATTCTGCGAGCCATTCCAGCGTGTTTGCTCTTCATCTTCGCCGAATTCTTCGTGGTATCTTGCATTTCGTTGTCTTCTTCATCGGCATAATCTGCAAATTCCTCGGTCCCCTCCGCCTCGTCGTCCTCGTCGACAGGATCGAAGCTACGAACACCCGGTAGATATATTGTGCATTCCCGTGGTTATTAAAGCGACGCGGAACATTCCCAAAGTACCGCACGAAGGGCGAAACTTCGGACGTCGAAATTCCGTTAGTTTCAGTTTCCTCCTCGATGTCTTCGCGCACTACCGGCGACTTGGCCGCCGCCGGCCCTGCAGCGAATTCCAGAAGGTCGCTCAGCTTCGTTTCCAGCTCATTCTTGCTCGAAGATGCAACAGCCTCGACCGTGGCTGTTGCATCTTCGTTCGAAACCCTCCGGTGCGTTCGAAAAAATAGGTCATCGATCTTCGCCAGTGCAACATCATCTTCGTCCTCAGCACCGACGATCTGCGAGAAAAAAAATCATTTGTAATTAATAAAGACAAAAAATGTAGTTGGAAACCTTGTATTTTAATTACTCTTTTAATAACCATGGCAAAGAACAAAAAAATATGTATGCAGCGCTTCAAGCCTTTTCTCATATCAGCGGTGAAGGTCCAGGTCCTCTCGTGTGGACCTTTCGACGTTTGAGGCACATCTTTGCGTTAGGCTGCAGGCGACGACCAGGCTCCACCTTCGGCCCAACTGTCTATCGCAATACCCGCGAATTTTCTTGGTTATACCTGAGGCAAAATGAAAAAAAGTTAGATGAAAATGAGGTTGACATTTCCGTCACGAATTTCCGTCAGTCGACATTCACGACTGTCACTTACTGTCACGATTTTCTGACAACAGAAATGTCGATTCATCGTCGTTGGATTTTCTACGTGGCACTGTTTTTGCGATGAAATTTGTCTACTATTTTTATATTGTGATAATTATACTGATGCAGGTGAAAACATTTTTTTAAATACGATTGAACCGCAATTCGAGCTGGTCCGGATTTCTTCCTCCACTTTATAACCACTTTGTGCCTTTGCCATTCCCTATTTCAGATCGTGTGGGTAGTTCCGAGCTCGGGTGACCTCGAGGACGTAGAATTAAAGTACCTGTCGCGCAAATTAAATCCCATAGAATGCCTGAGACTGCTGGAAGCTATGTATCAGAAGAAACCGATGACCGACGACGAGTACGCTCAGTCGGAGATCAAAGTACCCTTCGACGACGAATCGTTGCTGCGGCGACAGCTTGAAAGGCCTTTCCTGAGTCACGAAAATTGTCGAGTTAAACTGGAAGAATGGATTCACAATCTGCCAGGTATTATCAACGGCGTCATTTAATTTTATTTTTTCTAAGCTCGCACGATTTCTTCTTCCCCCAGAGAAAAGCAACAGGTGGACCCGCGTGGCGATGGAAACCGTGCTGCGTACTCTGGGCAGACCAGACTTGGCCCAGTTCATAAAGCGAAACCGAAGATTCGATCAGTACGTCGATGGAGTTTCCAGAAATTTAAGAAACGTCGGCAAACATCACACAGCAACGCGTTCGATGGTCTCCAAAACCGTTCAAGTCACTCCGGCTGGGAGGAAGTTCAAAGATCCTCCCAAGGAAGCTGTTGTCCAGGTCTATCGCACTCCCGAAGTGTCAAAGGCCACTAAGGGTAAACCTGTTCAGTAAGTGAATTGAATTATACGATTAGCTTTATTTCTGAACAATTTAAATGCTCCAAAATTCCTGCAAAATTGAAACATTATCTTCAAAGTCCTGAAAAATTATAGCTTCACCGTAAAATTTTCGTCAACAGCGGTGAAGTCAGTGGAGCTCACGTTGTCAGATCTGAAAAAATAGAAGACGACGATTCCAGGACCAGGTGGACGGCTTTCCTCATATTGCTCGGTCTCGTGGCTCTGATCGTTCTCGCCACTCTTTTCTTCGCTCTCTACAAGCAGAACAGAGGAAGTTTCTTCAAAAAATCCTGCGAAGATCGTTGCCCACTGGCCGATGGTTTCAGCGGAAAATCTTCGACCACGGACATAGACATCGAGCAAGGCACATCCAGGGGCTGCTCGCCTTGCGGGCGAAGAAAGAAGCGCGTTTCTGCGGCGCCGCAGCCATCGCCGTGGCCTTCGTCGCTTTGCGTCCCACCCCGAAAGCCCAAGAAGAAGAAATACCTGAAAGATAAACCGCAGAAATTGGAAAAACGTCGTCGACGCAGATGCGACAAAAATTGCCCGGGTTTAACGAAAGTGGAACCGGCTGCTGTGACGATGGTGGACAAATCCACGAAAACGAAGGAGACAAAAATGTCAGAAAAGTGTCAATTCACCGATCCTCCAAAGCCTCGCCTGCATCTCAAGGAGTTTCACGAGAAAATAGCGAATATCCTGCGGAAAGGCGACGCCCCCTGCAAATGCTGCAAGTGCGGCGTTTCCACGGGTGAAGACAAGTCTCAAGCCTCGAAGAACTCAACGAAGAAGAACATCTGCACTGACAACAAGTGCCAGAAGGTCAAACTGAAGAGCATCGCCGAGTTGTGTCTCTCCGGGGAGGAGCAATCGGACAAGTTGAGCGCGAGGAAGGAGACGAAGAAGAAGAGCAAAGAGAAGGAACGTGAAAAAGACACGGATAAGGAGAAGGAGAGTGAGAAGACATCGCCGGAAAATTCGCCTCGATCGAGAGACAGGAGGGAAGCGAAAACGAGAGAAAGGAAAGTGAAGAGAGGAAAATGCGAGGGAAGGTGCAACGCGAATGAGACTTGCGGGAGGAAAACCTGTCGGTTCAAGAAGTCGAGAGTGGAAAAAACTCTGTGCGCGGATAACAAGTTCTGATTTCGTCTGGATTTCTTCATCGCTCCGGAGTGAGCTGAACTTATGGAGGCTCCAATGGACCGACTCGCGAGCCTCGAATATATAATCTCGTTGATGCAGTGAAATCTGTTTCCTTTGTTTCGGGAGAAATATTTAAGAACGAGTCGTGCATCTCCCCTCCGATGCGTCTGTAAAATAGTTTGTAGCATATTTTTATAGCGACAGTATACATCTATGAACATTTATTGTTTACCATGAAATTTGTACGATTTTATTATCTTTTGACGTTTGTTATTGCGAGGGTAAGTGAAGATAGTTGCGTGACGTCAGTGGGTCGATCTAGTGGCTTTTAGGTTTCATCAACGACTAATAAAGTCCGACACCGTTTTATTGGTTATTTATTGCAATTAATCGGAGCAAATAAAGCAGGGAAACCATGTCGATGCCACGGGAGAATTTTCCCAAGAGGATTTGCAATTCATCGCTGACAGACTCTACCCTGCCGAATGTTCTCAGCTTCTGAATTATCTTCCTGGGGCTCGTGGAGCTTCGAAAGATTCTCGGAGAGATCATCGTCACTTCCGTGACGACTGGGTGACCGAGAATTCTCGGGTTGGGTGCCTGGAGTCGTTGATCGAGTGCAATGAAAATGGAAAAAAGGCAGGATGTACGAAAATTAGGCTGGAAAGAGCCCTGCACAAATTGGGACGAGTGGATCTCGTGTCCAGGCTGACGAAGCGATGGAAGAAGAACGCGAAGACTGGAAGAAAAAATTCTGGTCGGAAATTCAAGACCCCAAGAGGTGGTCGCAGCAACGATGGGAAAAATCGTCGAAAATCAAAAAAACGAATTGTTAAGTTAGTCTGAGGTAAATTGGGCGCTGCAAATTCCCGTAACCAGTAGTTTTTCTTCCACATAGATCCGATCATCGAGACACGACGAAGAATCCTGGCAAAAAAAGTGAAGATGATTTTTTCGGTCAGCATTTCATCATTTTTCTGGTAGCCGCCAGTATACTGATCGTTGTTTTCCTTGGATGCATCATGATCGTGTCCTACAGACGCGCCTGTCGCTGTTACAAAAATTATCTGAAAGATTATGAGTAAGAAATGAGACTGAGTATTGATTGAAGACAATTGAATATAAATTACATTTGTTGCTTTTGCCAGTTTCGAAGTTCGGAAGAGATCGTTCCAGAAATCATACGATAGGCAATTCAGCACCAGCGAAACTCGACGATTGACCGACTCGCAGACACAGGATTATTTGCAACATAAAGAAGAATATACAAAACTCGTTGAAGAATCAGATAACATTGGAACGGACGATCCAACTTGGTCGGATGTCCTCGCTGGCTCGCAAAATGTTCGAAAAATGGAGTCTGTCGACCCTGCAGGAGAGACCAACGAGGAAGGATGCAACTGTCCAGTAAAAAAAAACACCAGAAATATGTCACCCTGCACGAGAATAAAACGCTTCTTCGACTCTCCGAAGCGGCTCCTGCGAGGAAGTGAAGATGCAGAGGGAAAGAGAAGAAGAAAGAAAGTGGCCGAGGGAAAGAAAAGAAGAAAAAGCTATAGAGGAGACTCAGTCGTAACCAAATCGACGAATCGCGAAGACAACGATGAGAAGAAAACCAAACGCGACAGGAGAAAATCCAGAAAGTCAACCGCGGCTCGCGAAAAGCGTGCGAATCGAGAAAGAAAAGATAGGATAATGCGACCAAATTGCAAAACTGCCGAAGGCCAAAAACCAGTCGCATGTACCTGCGAAATGTGCAAACTCTTTGACGTGAATGGCGAAGCGAGATGTAGCGAAAAAACGAAGATTGCACGTCAGCGAAAGAGCTGAAGATTAGAGAAAAAAATATACCGCGTACTGACGGAATAAAATCGAGTCTATCTGGACCGGGACCAAGATTAGAATTGAGCAATCGTTACTATGATGTCGCAACAGAAGATATTAATAATCTCAGCTCTAAAAAAATTAAATAAAAGCATTAAGAATGGATAGGAGCGTAATTCATGCGATGTTTGGTCTCTGACCGGCGTGATAAGGCGATATTATATATCGGCCGAGCATTTTCGGGTTGCCTGCAAAGTGGATTTTCCCGCGTTCATTGGCGGCGGGCGACAGTGGCTGAGCAAGTATATAAAGAGCCCGGCAGGTCTTGTGTACGCTCAGTCTGATCGAAAAATGAAGAGACTCGTATTAGCACTCACACTCTTCTTCGCCTTTGCTTTCGGTGAGCAAACAACTTATTTTTATCGCACAATTCACGGAAATCGTTATACTTGTTTAATATTCATCCGACAGGCGAGAATGTGTCGGTAAATCTGCTGTCACGGGAGTTCCAGAAGGGCGTGTACAACATCAAAGGACTGGAGCACGTTACCGCTCATCGTCCCACGGCCGATTTGATTTATGGTCTCGTAAATATAACTAGTCGAAGCTATACCAGTGAAATGCTGGAATACCATCGTCAGGTGAGTCACCGAATAAATATTTACTGGAATTTGCGTAGTATTTCGTTGTTTGGCCTCATCGTGGAGGAATTGTTGTTTTCGTCTGGAAAAAGCGTTCGAAAATTGAATGCATTGACATTGCCTCAAAATATTTATACAACTTTTTGAGACAAGCTTGTTGATTGAAAACATGCACAATCGTTCTCATTATTCTTTACTTTGCCCGTAGATTTTTCTATGAAAAATCGCAAATTGGCCGACATACTTTTTAATCGACAGATTTTTTTGTAGCTGGCGTTTAAGAAAAAAAAATCCTTTTGATAATTTAAGAAACAGACAAAAACGTCAGACGATTGAAAACGTATATCGACCAATCTTCGATTTTTCATCTCAACCTTCGACCGATTCATGGTACCCGGTTAGCTGGCTATCTTTTTATATTTTCGTTATATGGCCTTCGTATTCATGTTCTCCAGGCGAGGCTAACGGGTCAGATCGCTGGTAACTACTTCATAGGATCTGTAGAGGGTTTGCTGAGAAGAGCGAAAGAAGCACCTGACGGTACTTCGGAACTTTTGGAAGACTCCATCAAAGATGTTATCGAAAGATTGAACAAATTTCTGGCCGCAAGACCCGGAAATTTCACGACTCAAGACGAGGTGCATAATTCCTTCGAGTTCTTTTTGCAATAAAATTAATCCTACTGTCGCAATGGTGATCGATGTTTTTTTACCTCGCGCAGGTGAAGCTTCCCGAACTTCCTGCCGATTACGGTACAATAGATTTTCACTTTGAAAAAGTTTACGAGCCAGAAATCTTGTTCAACGGACTGGAGAAGCTCGTGGATACCGACATGGCCAACGCTTTCCATTTAATGCGGAAAATGTACCTCTTCGGATGGGAAAATGCGAGACTATCGCTCAAGAAGATACAGCAACAATTCAGAGACGAGGTGCGTCGCGTTAGCGTCTTTTTTATTACTTCAATACAGGTTTCACGCGATGGGCAATTGTGAATTTTATTTTTTTATTTTTATTTTTCCCAGTTCCTGCACTGCACTTTGCTGAAGACATTCCTTGAGAATACGAGGAAGCTAAACGCGGAGAATGAGCTGGTGCGAAAACACGTTAAACCAGAATCTTGGAACAATTACAAGGAGCTCAGCGATCGTGTGGCTCTCATTGCGGAAACCGTCACACTGACTCCAGAGTTCTGTGGAACTGATGTTTCGCACAATTAAATTAGTTTGCATGTAGAATTCCATCGAAACACCAGTGATTTCGCCTACAATAATTTCACAGTCGCGAAACTCGCCGACCCGCCGCGACGGTGCACCGAATTTCAAGGCTAACCGTTTATAGGCGCGTAAAGTCTCGTGTTTTTTGAGTGAAATCGATCAACAGCCGATTGCGGCCTCGAGTTTTGCAAATCGATTCCCTTAACGATCCATCAAGAAATGTTCAATAGCGATACGCGCTCCACTCCGGCTGAGTTAGTCGTCGGTGTATGCTCGTGATTCTTTTTTTTTCCGCCCTCCGATTTCCCGTGATTTTTTACGTTGTCGCGTATCTCTCGAAACGCCCGAATATCGTGCAGTGAGGTAACGAAACGAGGAGACGGAAGAAATCACCGCCGGCGAAAAAACACTGTGAGTAAATTCTGGTTGTCATCGTCGAACTTTTCGTCTTTTTAATGAATATCATTAATCATTAAGTCAATATCTACACATTTTAACTCGGCATATAAAATTTGATACAAAAAAAGAAATAAAAAACGTTTCTAACTATAATTGCGATGTGTGTATATACGTCGAATTGAATGTCGCTTTGTAGATGAAATAATGGAACATTAATACTTCTTTGATCCTTTGGTCCCGTTTGAATTTGTCCTATGCCGAAGAGATCTTCAGGCGTCGTCGAATTGTCCGTCCTCCACGCAGGTTTCGTTCTGTACTTCTCCCTTCTGTCTTTTCAGCGCTATTTGCCGCCTCACCGGCATACTGTGCATGTCTGCCGGACAAAAGGCAAATCTTCGCAACAGCACGTAAGCGAACGAAACCGTGTGTTCTCTCGGTGGTTCGTTCCTCTCACCTTTACAACATAACATTTTTACGTATTAGAAATACTTCCAGCACAGTTAAAATTGTTTGCGGATGCTTCGAGCACGTATTTTCTAGTAAAATTGGAAATTGAAAAAAAAAAAAAAAAAAAAAAAAATTGCCTGTATAGTTTAATAAAATTCATTCGTAGTACCGAAACATCCGCTTTTCTAGTAATAAAAAAGAACGTACAGGTTGGATCGAATTGTTCGGTGGAATCGTCGGATACGTCCCAATCCTCCACGTCGTTTAGGTTATTCTCAGCCGAATCCACCCTACAATTGATACACAGTTATGGGGAGTTTGTGGGGAAGGGTTGTTGGTTCTTTTGTACTCAAACGCCGAAGCGCGGAGCATATCGAACTGACGTTGTGTTTTGCTCGTCACATGATACCGAAGAAATATCAGATCTCGCGTCAATCGGCTCCTCAGTGTCGCTTTCGTACCTTGGTCCATTGGATCGCTGATTATCCGGGCTTTGGTACAGATCCCGTATAACACTTCTCAAACTCGCGTATTGCCGATCCCTGATCTGTCGATTAGACTCATAAATTCCAAGGGAACGACCTGGTTTCACTTATATTTTACAAAAATCTTCACAGCTATCACTCGGACTTTCAATCACTTTGTTTTTAGGCAAGATTCCAATTACTTTAGTGTTTTGCAGTGAATGATCAGTGAATTTGTGATCACAAGGTTTAGATGTTAAAAATATTGCAAGAATAATCCAGAGGAGAATTAGAAAATTAAGGAAATGAGGATAATATCACACCGAATTCAGTAAAAAAAAAAAAAACGTGTCATCTATACAAAATTAAGCGCACATAATTATTTGTAACGGTGTCCTGATTATGTAAAATGATCACCAGAAACTAATACAACCTACTACTGGAATTTTGTTTTCATTTGAAATAAGAAGCCATATTGCAAGAAATCAAAATCTTACAATCATTTTCATTTGGAACTGGTGATTTTTCTTTTTGCTTGATCAAGACATCGTTACGAACAATCAAACGCGTGGAATGTTTTATACGATTTTTCTACCGAAAAAAAAAGAAAAAATAATTTCCCACTGCAAACTTCCTTAAATATTCGTAACCCGGGTTTGTGATATTCTTACGCGTAAATCGTTAGTATCGAAGTTGTTTTGATCGATATCCAGGCCAATCAGACTCTCAATGTGCGTCAATACTTCCGGAACTTTGTAGAATTCGTTTTCATACAGATCCAGATACAAGAGATGCTTCAAGTCCCTCATCGACCCTGGCAGAATGGCTATAGAATTCGTGTTGGCTTTGAGCTCTATCAGACTCGTCATGCGACAGATATTTTCCGGCAACCGGCTCAGATGATTTCCATTCACCAGCAAAACCTCGAGTTTGCTGAGAAGGCAAATTTCGTCGGGCAGCCAATAAATAAGATTGTAGCTCAGGTCAATCTTGACTAAATTGACAAATTTCCCGATCTCTTGACACACGTTGGAGAGTCCAGTGTCTCTCATCGTGAGTTCCGTCAACAGCGTCGGCCGTTTGAGATTACTTATCGGTATTTTCCAAAAAGCATTGCGGTTTTTGTTCGCATCGATATTTCCGAGGTTGAGCGATTCGAGATTGTCCGTTAGACTCGTTATTTCCGCGGCGAACCTGTCGTAGATGCAGCAGCTCTCTAACGACAAAGTTCGCAGCTTCAGACTCGGCCCATTGTCCGGACAAATGTGGTGCTTGAACTGCGTGCCGTCGCAGTCCAAAACCTGGAGATCGGGCGCTCTGCCTCTCAGCACCCAACCAGGAAACTTAACATTTTTCCCCGCGTATCTGACGTACAGCCTCTTCAATTTCTTCGTGGCCGGCGCCGCCGCCACATTTATGTACAAATTGTTGGAAACATCCAACGTTTCCAGAGATCGCATCCCGTTTATCAAGCAGCTCGGCAGACTCTTGAAGGCGTTCGCCGAGAGGTCCAGATTCTTCAGTCGATTCAAGTTCTGGCAGGAATCCGGAAGTTTCCTCAGAAGGTTCGAGCTCAAGTTCAACGACTCGAGACACCTCAAGTCCCCCAAATTGTCGGGTAAACTTTCGATGCCGTTTCCGGACAGCTGCAGCACCCGGAGATTCGATATTTGCGTTATCGGCGACGGCAGCGTCTTCAGACAATTCTGGTTGAGAATCAGACTCTTGAGATGGGCCAAAAGTTGCAACGATTGCGGCAGATTCGCCAGCTTGTTGTTCGAGAGATCCAACTTTGCCAGGTTTCTGAGACACAAGCCTATTTCCTCCGAGAGGTGCGTCAGTCGCTTGGAGCGCAGCGACAGCTCTCTGACTACGCTCAGATCCATTCCGCTCAAGAGCTCCGCCACCGAACTGTCCTTCTTGCCATTCGATCCCATGGCAACTGCGTGTTCAACGATTTTCATCTTTTTTCTATGTTTACCAATGACGCTGTTGCGATGCTCGAATTTCCCCAGTCTGCACTGTTCCGCCATTGTTGCAGTGAGTTATGTACTGCAATGCAAAACCCTCAATTTAATGCGGAGGCCGAAATATTTTTTTTGTTAAGTTTTTTTCAATCGTCAAGTGTCTTAGAATTATGAATTTCTTACCACTGTGTCTAGCAAATGTGACTTTTGAGTTACTATTAAAGTCACACAAAGTCCGTGTGACTTTTATTTTTTCATTTAAGTCACACAAAATTTTTGTGACTTATAGTTACTTGCAAAAGTCACGCTAAATTGACGTGACTAATAAATATTCACAAGAATCACGCTCACTGATGAAAAACTTACTAAAGCGGAAATGTTCTGCTTTAGTAAGGAATTTTAATGGTTTTCTCTTTAAAAACACCACATACAGTATTAAAGCGGACATTTTTTACTTTAGTAAGGATTTATAACAGGTTTTTCCTTTTTTAAACATTATATATATACATATAATACTAGCGAGCGTGATTCTTGCGAATAATTATTAGTCACGTCAATTTAGCGTGATTTTTGCAAGTAACTATAAGCCACGACAAATTTTGTGTGACTTTAATGAAAAAATAAAAGTCACGCGGACTTTGTGTGACTTTAATAGTGACGCAAAAGTCACGTTTGCGTGACGCTAGACACAGCGAAATTTTTTCTGTGATATTTTTCTCAATCGTCAAGTGTCTTAGAATTACGAATTTCTTACTGACGATTCATGTTAAGTGAGGTTAGGATTCGAATATCCAGTGTACAGTAGGTAGTAAATGAAGTGTGTACCTGTTTCCTGGGTAAAACGGATGGATTGGAGGTCTGGGTTACAATTATTCGTGCGGAGACTCGATGTTCGCTTGGTTTTTGCATGAAATTGGGTCGTGCATCGGGCGGACGGTTCCTAACGGCTTTCGGTAGGAACGCCGGCTTTCCGCGAAGACGCCATCTTCACTGGTGCGCGGCTTGCAAAACTCAAGCCGTTGTAATCAGTACTACCGGTTATTAGTTACTTCAGTTATTGACTGGTATTCTAATAGTCGTTTAAGAGACGATATGACACGACGGCGTCGAAAAAAACGCCCTATTTTTTGGTCCAGCTACTGTTCAAACATTTTTGCGTCTTCTGGAGGACGAGAAGAAGCATCCTCTGTCGGTAATGAAAAACCGTTTCCGTGTTTCCGGCGACACAGTTGCGATCGCGGCGATTACCGACTAAAAGAGAACGTCACTTCCTCCGTCTGCGAATCGCTCCTCGAGTGGCAACTTTTAGCTGTTATCTTAAATGGGCTGAAAAAGATAAAAATATTTAAACAAACTGCAATCTCTCTTGGACTTAAGAATTTTGCGTGATGATATATATCTCATTAAAAAATGCTTTCAGTTGCGGCGCGATTTTCAAAAATTGGAACGCTCTGGTTTTTTCAAAATTTCAAATTTCGTTTGATAGCGCTAAGCGCACAGACCTTTTTTGTGATTCGTTTTAACGACAAAATCAGTAATATAATTCGCGCAGTGCACTTGTTCTATGAGTAATTTATTCCAGATGTGGGTAATAAAAGAATGAAACATCGATTACTTAAACTGGGCCTGTTTGGGGCCACGTCGTTTTATTCTTCGTGCTCTTCGACCACTCTCATCAGAATTCAAAATATATATAACTTTTCAATCGTCGAACACACGCATATTACGAGACTTTGAAGAAAAAACACACAGGGTATTATGTACGATACAGATTTCGACGGACACGATGCGTAGCAAATTCTATAAATGCGTTAAAAATAGAAGAACAATTGTGAAGAAATGCAACCGGGTTGCGGAGGATGGGGCAACGCCCTCCATGTGACTTTCCATATACATATATATATATTGCACAATTCAAATTAAAAAAAAGGAAAAAACGTAGAAACGAAGTCCCCGAATTTTGTTGCTTCAGCACGTTCACCGTTCGCACGATATATATTATAATTTCTTGTTTTACATTATATATTCAAAAAATATATACAAATTTGTCTCTCTCTCTCTCATCATGGACATCATTCCACCGCGATATTTTCTTCTTTCTGCGCGATCCTTCTTTCAACTTCCGCAGGTACAGGATGTTCCGAAAAAACGACTACACACCTCATTATTATCTCTCGTTGTGCAGCTTAGCCTTCGGAACATCCTTCACAGACAATATATATCATATATTATATATAGTATACATATATATATGGTCACTTATAAAACTTATTTACTCATAAAATATATATATATAATAGATGATTCTGTGTATATATATGTATATAATGTATGTGTATAGCAAACGCTCTTCTTCCGTGTACGCCGAAATCATTCTGTTTAACATTTCTTACTAGTATAATAGGGTGATCCCGAGTGTTAGGCATATAACGGTCATTATTTTTCTCGCAACACGGACGATTTGACGGATGGAAGTTGTTACATTCTAGCGACAGAACCGCAGGCTTTTCACAGCAGCAGCAATTCGAATTTACGAAAGAACGCACTCAAATACCGGCGAAAAGGTGGCAAACCTTCGAACTGGACTTTCGTCGGACCAGAGCCCGTCGCCCCATCCATCAGTTTTCCCCTCAGTCCAATATTTTATTCGTTCCATAAATGGTTCAATAATAATTATCGTTCATCGGCAAAGTATTTCAACGTTTTATTGGAAACAAAATAAAACGGCACTTCCTGTAAATATCATCAAAATGACAAAAGAAATAGTAATCGATAATAAGTAATGGTCTACGATTTATCTGCATCAATTTAAATTTATGGCATTTCGGAATGAGTGTTGGCAAAAAATCCTCGTTACTTGTATCCTGCTGGTACTCAGGTTCGACAAACGATAAACACAAAGAAATTCACGAAACAATAAAACACAGTGGAGCTGAAGATTAATGGAAGGCCCGCAGCTCTGATCTTGTTCTCGCAATTTTCATCATCGCCGCGTTTTCCGCCACCCCGAGGAGATTGGTGAAAGCGCGCGATACGGAGGACGAGTTTTTACATACACGCAAGAGAAAGTACTAGCAATTCTAACTATAATCACAACCATCTTAAGTGAAGTTCGCGAGAGGCCGTTTTTGGAGCCGAGGAGGCTCGATAGGTTTGCAAGCTTAGCGCTCAGCCGCTCTCCCCGCACCACGCGCGAGGGTTTAACAAGTTTTCATTTCTTTCTTAAAGACTAACGTAAGTCTTGAGGGTTGTTTTGGAATGTCGCGGACCTCCCGAGACCGAGAATCGTACAACAGTATTCAACTAAACACCGAGAGCTCCCGGTATCGCTCTCGGTACTCTCGGTTTTTCACTAAGATTGGAATATATTCACGTTATATCCTCTTATTGTTACAATATATCTCTCTCACGGCCGTACGATTCGCGTGCGCGCGGTGCATCCACGTAGTCGAGTGTCGCACCGCGTCGACGACGAGGCGTTCGCGACCGGGAGCTCCGAGCGCGAAACGGTCGCGCCTCCAGCATTGTGTTCCCTCGCGAACTCGGAAAAATCTTCGCGACCTCGAGACACACTCAACGAATTTCTCTTCGTACATCGGGAGACTTATCATCGCTGCTCCGCTGGCAGATTAAAATATTCGCAGTGAAAGCATCGCCCGCGCGCGCGTCTCGCGTGCGTGTGTAATATACGTCAAGAGTTCAGATCGGTAAAACTCCGTATTGGTCGCGCACTGAGAAAAACCTCACTCTCGTATAAAACACCACGGCACGAAAAAAAAACCTTTCGTTACGACGATAAAAAAAAAGAATTATTTAAATACGTTTTTCAGTACGAGAACCGCGCGGTTTCGTCGGCCGCGCCGCTGCGTGCGCGATGCAAAGGGGAAGACGTGAGTCAGCGACGAAATTCTAATACAAAGTACTCTATCACAGTTTCGCATTTGAGGGCTGACTACCGAGCGCGCCCCCTTCGTATATGAACCGCTTTTTGCCGTCGTGTTGCACATATTCCCACGCGCGCGCGCACGATTAAACATATTTATTCCATGATTTTCTCTCCTTCATATAGGTCGTTGAATTTCGATGTCTCGTTCGATTCGCCCCTTTTGCTTGTGTGTCGAAACTCCTCGCTCATTCCTGTTGCCGTCGCTTAACCGGAGTTCCCCATCGTTAGTAAGCGTCGGGAGAGGTCGACCTCGAATCTCTCTCTCTCTCTCTTCCTCACGACGAGGAGCGCGGCGGCGGCGGCGGCGGCTCGCTGCGGTCGTTAAGAAGCTCGCGGTTTAATTGCATCGCCTGTGTCCTCGATAAAATTCGTACGAACCGGGCCTGAGAGCATAACGATTGATTTTTTACTTTCCCGCTCGTTCTCCCCCCGTTTCTCCCGCTCTCGCTCTTTCTCTCTTTCTCGCCTCGTTTCGGAGTCGATCGCTTCATCGCCTGGTCGACTCCACTCAGCGTCAAACTGCTTCGCTTTTATTTTATCGCAGCTTCGCGCCTCTTCGTTAAAATTACTCGGCAGCGGCCTTTTCATCTGGCGCGTCGATTCTCCCTCGACCCTCTGTACAATATATACTGCGTGCTGTAGTTTGGCACTTTTGCACCGAGCCCCTCGCGTCGCTCCAATATCATAAATATTTTTCTCTTTTCTTCTCTTCCTCGCCTCCTCGAGTCATCGACGGGAATGTTGTCTTTTTGATTGCGACATACATACGCGCTTGTTGTATGTGTGAAAAAAAAATAATATAGGAATGAGTTAATGATCTAGGGTATCCTGCGTTCGAGATCCTCGTGGAGAAGACTGTTGTTATTCGTTTCGTGCATCGATGCCGGCGATGCCTCTTCCGGTTGCTCGCCGCCGCTCAGCTCGAGCTGCCCCGTGCTGTCGCCGCTGCTCGAACCGCATTCACCGTCCACGAATCTGTGTCGACATAAAACGTGATTCAAGGTTGATTAGTAATGCGAGGCGATGGATAAACCGAGGAATAATCGTGTGTCGGTTCATTTAAATAGCCACTGATATTTACAATGTTTCGCCGATGGCAATTCAGTTTAAAAGCGAATAATCAAGTTATAACGCTTTATACTCGGTATAACATTTTTATTTAGCGATACTCCGAACACGATTAAACGCACAAAATGCGATACGAACGAAAACTACTTTGCTATTATTTCATAAATGTTGTTCCCTGCGCATTTCTACGAATTTCGACAATATCGGATGTTAACATTGAATGCATCGTCACTGTTGTACACCGAGAAACTTGGTATCTTTCTATATCGCACAACCGCGAGAGGCGGGAGCGTTAAAAAGAAAGAAAAAAAAGAGCGCAAGTTCACTTCTTGAACTTGCCCTCGTGTATTATCACGCCAGTGCGTTTGCAGTCGCTGCTAGTTACATTCAGCTGGTAGTCTAGCACGCGTTTTATGGGTTCGAAGTGATTGCACCGGCAACCGTGTGGCTGTTATTCCCGAACGCCCGCGAGCGTGGGCCTTGATCACTCGAAATTGACTTAGCCACAAATAACGCCACCTGATTCATCAGTCCCGTATTGCTATTGTTTTCGTCACAACCGATAAAAGCGTGTTCGACGTTCGGGCTTCGAAATAACGCAGTTAAACAGCCGACCAGCATCGCGACAACTGCAAACGCGTGATCTGCATAATTCTATTTGGTCGCTCGTGCATGCTAAAAAAAGGTTTGCGGAAAACCCATTGCGAAACAGTGAAAAAAATGTAAAGGAAAAGATTTCGGCTGTGGCCAGAGATGCAAATGTCCCATTATTTTTTAATTCACCACATTAGTTTCATGAATTATTCAGTATTAAGAGTCATCAAACTTGATCTTCTAAATTTAACGAAAATGACAAAAGAAATGTCGTTCCCTTAACATTTTGTGAAAGCAAAAGAATCTATTTATCGCGAAGATCTATATGAAAATATCGCAACAATCAAATTAGCGAATTTCTGTTACTGTAACGACCCGTTAATTTTATTTTTCGTTTGCATTACATTCTTCATGAAATCAATATAAGAATAAGAAAGTACCGAGCATTCGATCAATCGAACATACGATTAGTCACATAGCTTTCGTTTCGACCAATAAATTCGTGTGGCCAGATATTTCATGAAAATAATTCTTTTCACCGTATAAAACATTCTTAACATGAATTTCCGTGGAAAATTGTTTGCCTTTCGTCAGCGAAAAACCGTTTAGATAATTCAAGGCCAATGCCAGGTAGCGTTAAATAACTTATGCCTCGAGTGAAAATAGTCTATTGGAAAAAAAATGTATTACGACTATCATAATACGTATTTTCGCGGAAATTACCTCTCATTCGGTTGGTAACAAACGCGATGGCGAAATGCAAGTGTTCTCGCGTGACCCGCTTGTTCAACCAACACGATTTTAAGCTAATCGTTACAGTGGCGAGGAGATAGGAAGGAGGTCGAGGGGAGCGAGAAAGAGGACTTTCCATGGATACCGTGCAGCAACGAAAGTCTTTGGAATAAAATAGCGCCTAATTAAACGATTGGCAAAGCCTCTCGCGATCGCTCGCGGCAGCTAATACGCCGCCGCCGAGCGAAAGAAATACTCAGGCAAGATATACACATGTGTGCAGCATAACGCGCGCAAACAATCGAGAAATTGACTCACGTGTAAGGCTGCTCCTCCCCTCTCATTTCGCAAATTACGTTTGTCAGCGCCATTATGTAATTCTTGGCGAGCGTCAACGTCTCGATTTTGCTGAGTTTCCTCTCCATTTTAACGTGCGGTATGACCTCCCGTAGTTGCTACAAGGAAAAACATACAAGAAATCAGTTAAACGCTTCGGGGATTCTGCGCCGTCATCGAAACTTCTTGCTATTGCAACCCCGACGTGGCTACGCTGTCAACATTCGAAAACTTGCTGTCCTTTTCAGAGCCGAGTCTCCAAACAATTCACCAATAATCGGCATCAACATTGAATCCAAATAAAAAGACTAAATTCGTGTCATGAACACCGGTGTGGAGTTATTTTTCTAGTTGCTCATTGAAACTCATGAGTTACAAAAAAAAAAAAAAAACTTCGAGACTCTACCGTAGCATCTATCATCATTAACATTTACAGCAAGACATCTCAAAGTTGAGTTCGACTCTCCGTTAAAAAAAACCCCGACTCGAAACTTCGCCCGACGACCTCAGGAATTCCTGACATTTTCGTGACGGCGCAAATTTCCTGACTCCTCCAGGTAGCCAGACGGCGTAGCCACCCGACGTTGTCCCTATCGAAAGAACCTTCATTCTCGTGGTGTCATTGCCGCGTGGTAGCCGCACAATTATCAAGGCTGCCGAGTCCCCCGTGTCATAAGTTCACCGTTCGTGCTATTCCCGTGTTGCGAATAAGTCAAGAGTCGGCGAGGCGAGGGTCTGACGATTATACATCGCGGTGCAGCGAGAACCTCCGATCGGGCCTGTGAGAGAATCGTGCGATCCTCGGAGCCGCAAACGCGTGATCGGTCAACGTTGCGATGGCTCGCGACTATTACACACCGCCGCGGTGTGTTCCTCGATTGGATGGATACTTAGCGCCCGACTCCGCCGTTTAACCCTCCTCCCCGGACAACACACGCGTCGTCAATTAATACTCGTCAGGTGTGACCGCACCTGTGCGGCACGGTCGCCGGTCATCACGATCAAACGGTATTAACGCTATAAAACACGCAGTTCGCGCGCGCAGTTCTCCGTCTGCGGCGGATTCTATTAGACGCCGCCGCACGTTGTTGCCGTGCGCGGCGCGATGACTCCCACGAGAAGAAGTTTTTTTCTCAAGGACGTTAGAGCAAAAGCGCGGAGACAGGCCGAGAGCGCCGCTGCGAAATACCTCGAAGGCGTCGTTGAGCGAGTGCATTCTCATTCGTTCCCGTTCGTTGCTCTCGAGTCTTCGGAGGTTTCTCTCACGTGCGGAAATTCCACTCTTCCGTCTTCGCGTCGTCGGTGGTCCGCCCCGATTTCTTCTCTTGGCCTGCTTGGGACTCCTCTCGCTTCCGCTACTGTCGCTCTCCTCGCCCACCTTTTGTCGAATCAACGACGGGGAGTGAAACATTTCAGATTTAGTCAGATGTTTGGCGGACTGTGGTTGAACAAATTTTGGAAGTTTAATGTTGAATTTAATCGTTGAACTGAATGGTCAGAGTTGATATAAAATTCGAGTTTTTTTTATATTAGTTTGAAGTAGATAAAAACTGTTTAAAGTACTAAACAGTTGAGGTATTAATATTTAAAGTGATAAATCAGTTTGTGCATAAAAACTGTGAGGGTCGGAATATTAAATTCCAGAATAATAGTTTTAACAGTGGATCTAGTGTTAGGGTAGAAGTACCGTTTTTGTACCGTTTAAAAGGATTTAATTGTTTATGTTGTTAAATAAAACAAAAATGGGCTTGACAATCTTATCAATTTGTATGAATACTTTCGAGGGATCAGCAATCGAATATAGAAAAACAAATATTTAAAATTAATTACAGTAAAAATGGCCACAAACGGTACAGTGGCCACAAGTGGTACTTCTACCCTACATGAAGCGAAAATTTCACAACACTGCATCAAGCACAGCGTTGGAAAATCGTTTGTTTTATTGTGTTTACCTCTCCTCCGACGACATGATGTCGTCCACGTTTCCCCGTTAGCGAGTCCACGGAGGCGTCGTCCAGGTCGATGTACATCTCCTGGTCAGCGCAGTCCTGATCGCTGCCCGATAGTCTCTCTAGGCTACGCATTATCATAGAGCGGGAGTTTTTCGCAGTCTTGAATCACTGAAAGTAGAAAAAAGTCTATTAAATTTAAGTTCGAGACTCTGCCAACCAACGCAAAAATTTCTAGACATATCAAATTATTTACTACAAAACCTGTGTTATTAAAATACGAACATTTTTTTATTAACTATTATTATTATGTAATACAACTTTTATAATTCAGTAATTAAAAACTATGAAGTGGAAAGAAAAAAACAAAATTGTTTAGCCCACATATTTTGCTTATGTAAAAAAGATTCTTTACATTAAGTCAAATATCTGTCACAACCAATCAGAGCTTATCAAATAGATAAAACTAACGTGTATAACGAGAAACGAAAACATTTTCTGATCATCCTCCGTTCCCGCGAAACTGCGATTTACGCTACGTCGCGTTCGGGAAATCCTCGGTTTTTTTTTATTCGCCACGCTACGTTCGCAAAATTCGTCGAAAACTCTCGGCAGCTTCATTGCCGATTACCGATTACGCAATCGCCGCGTCTGTCTCGTGCTCTCTCGCCTCTTTCTTCGTTCCGCTGCTCGCGAACCGTATTATAACGTCTACATTGCAATAATAGCTCAATGTAAGATTGAGCGACGAGTCGCAAAAAGTCGAGATAAGAGACTACGGCGCGAGCCTCTCGAGGAGATCTAAGGGAAAACCCGGAAGTTCCTGAATTACGCAACACCCTCTTTATCGCTTCTTCGTTATATAAAAAAAATAATCGTCATTTCGTGTTATCCAGTTTGCGCAGGTTCGAGGCGCCCAACGACTTTTCCTCAAAGTTCGGTCGCTACAAGAGCGTCGAGCGTCGAGTATTATTTTCGCATATATATCAACGGAATACGCGAGGAGAGAGATAATAAATTTCTTTCTGTTTTGCTTGGCCTCTCTAATCGCGGCAAACTTCGACGAAATGCGGACTTTTTATGTTGTACGCAGAAATGCGCGGCTTCAATTTCCAAGAAGCGGTTTTATTAATGAGCTATCGGCCCCTCGCGTAAACAATTTTTTTATTGACAATATTAATTGAAAACTTCATTCCGCCGACCCGTAACAGTGATGCATATGGAATGGTGCGTTCAATTGAAATAAAATGCATTTATTAAGCGTAAATTACTCGATAAAATTCGTTTAAGGGTTTAGCTGAAAGGTTTTTTCCTGTGGACCAGTGAAACGAAACAGAATGAAACGAACAGGACTGTATTGACTATATGCATGACTGCATAACCGATATTAAGTACTATATGCCATTTACATAACGCTTGACTCACGGTTAATCAATCAATCTATTAAATTTATTAAATTCTATTTAATTTATTTAAATTTATTAATTTAAATTTATTAGTATTCATTTTAATTTATTAGTTTTAATTTTTATTTATTAATTTCAATTTTTATTTATTAATTTTCATTTTTAATTATTAATATTCGTTTTAATTTATTAATTTTTATTTTAATTTATTAATTTTTGTTTTTATTTATTAATTTTCATTTTTATTTATTGAATTCATTAAATAATTTGATATAGGAACGCGGTAAATACATTGGAATTCCCTGTGTGAAATTTGAGCATAAATAGATAAAACGAATGTCGACATTTCCGTCATTTCTCCTTCTCCATTATTCGATATTTCCATAGAAATGAAACAATAGATCCGCGCGAGGCCTCCGGGTCATTGACAGATTATCGAACCACGCGGAGAATCCATTGCGATCCACACGTTTCTCACAGCGTTTCGCGAGTTCCTTTCTCTCTCTCTGGTATACGCATACCACAACAGTGTACAGCTTTCCTCCGCTACGGTAGATATAGTAGCAGGATGCGAGTAGAGGCGTAGCGTAGCGGTTGTCATACCTGCTGACGCGTGGAGCCAGCAGCGGCAACGCTTCTTCATTCTATTATGTATATTTTTTTTCTGCCCAGTCCTGTTTATTTTCCTTCACTCTGAGTGAACTCGGAATGTCTGGTCGTTCGGCAGGCCTCGCGTAGGAGCAACAAGTGGCGAGAATTAAAAAGAAGCGGTAAAGCCGAGGGCGAAGCTACGAGATATAAAGTCGTTTTGGTTTATTCGCGCAGCTCTCCGAGTCTCTCCTCATGTCGCAAATCATCCACCGTCCGATGATTATGCCGGCTGGACGAATATAACAGGATTCTTCGCGAATGCGCGACAGCCTTTCGCGCGCTGTTTCTGCCGGTTTGCCCTCGTCTCACTTGTACGGCGCGAAATGCCCTCGGCGGAAAGATCCATTGGGCCCGATATCTCTCGCCTATGAATAACGAATGAGAGTCCCGTCCGTGGGCTCGCGGTACGCACACGCGTTATAAAATTGATAAATTAATATACACGCGCGGCGGATATAGCTGCGTTTATCGATTGCAGCATCGGTTTTACCCTCGCGACGCAGGCTGTAACGCCGGCTCGCGGAGTAATCGGCTCGCGAAGCGTTACACTCAGGAATTAAGTACGTATTTTTTTCTGTACCCTTTTTTTACGGTGATTTATTTTCAATAGTCGATCACTTTCTCCTATGAGTTACCTTAAGGTAGTCTCGGTACTTGGATTCTAAGGGAATTTTACACACTTCTCAATGACATAAGAAGAATGAAAAAATTGGGCATTTGGAAGATGCTGCGCCGATTTTGGCGATTTTCGGTCCGGAGACGGATCTATGATTTCTGACAAAAAAATATTTTTTTCAAAATCGATTAAGAAAGTTTGATAACCAGTGTTTTTGGGGGTAGAATATGCGATTTGAGAATGATGGTATAGGTTAAAAGTCGATATTTTAAAAAGAAAAAAAATTGGGGTCGATTTTGGCGATTTTCGGTCAGGAGCCGGATCTACGATTTCTGACAGAAAAAATATTTTTTCGTCGCCAAAAAAATATTTTTTTCAAAATCGATTAAAAAAGGTTAATAACCAGTGTTTTCGGGGGTAGAATATGCGACTTGAGAATAATGGTATAGGTTAAAAGTCGATATTTTAAAAATAAAAAAAATTGGGCTCGATTTTGGCGATTTTCGGTCAGGAGCCGGATCTACGATTTCTGACAGAAAAAATATTTTTTTCGTCGCCAGAAAAATATTTTTTTCAAAATCGATTAAAAAAGGTTAATAACCAGTGTTTTCGGGGGTAGAATATGCGACTTGAGAACGATGGTATAGGTTACAAGTCGATATTTTGAAAAGAAAAAAAATTGGGGTCGATTTTGGCGTGCAGTATTAAAAAATGTGTTTATTTATTTAAACCGTTCGCACCGATAAACCGAGCTAAAACCTCAATTACGAGAGTCATGTAAAATGTAAATTCAGTTGTGAAAATGCAATGTTTATCTCTCGCCGAGTGCCTCTTTTTTCGTTGCAAAATTCACCGTGTGTTATTGCGGCACGCCGTTGTTGTCATGATATTCAGATGACTCAGCCGCCGTTGATTTCCTCGTCGCGATGTAACTCAGACGGGTGGCTGAGAAATGCTTGTACCGACGAACTTCTTTCGACACGAGGCGGTGCTTCCCGCTCCCGCGTGACTCGATTAGCCCCGCAATATTTAGACGACGTTCGGAGAAACGGTACTCGCCGACGCTGGGCGCGAGCGCGCGCGAGTAGCGATACCGCGTCCCGGCGAAAACAAGGCACAAAACAAAATAGCCGAGTATATACATATATACACGTTCGCGCCCGTCCAGTCGTCTTCCGCGGCGCTTCCTATTCCTGGTTCGTTTCTAAGCCCACGGGCAGAGTCGCTTCGCCGAGCTGTAGGTGGACTTTTTCTCTCGCTTCCCCGGCTCTTCGTTCTTTTATTATCCCGTTGCGAGTGGTGCAACCTGATTTATCGAAATAGCTCGGCGGCCGGCTCAGCAGCATGACATTCCACAGGTGTTTTGCTATATAAATTTCACGCCAGCCGAGTTTTCCGCCAAAGTGTATCGCGCGCATGTTTTCGTTATCGTTATTTCTCTCTCTCTCTCTCTCTCTTTTATCTCGCGCGTCACCCTTACGTATTTCTCCTCTAATTGGTCGTGAAGGACAAACTTAGCGTGACCGCGCGCTCGGCTTAGCGACTTTTCGCTCGGCATCGATGCATAAAAAAACGCGCCGATTGCCGGGGCCGTAAAGTAAACATTACGACTTCCGCGCCATCGGCGGTGGGTACGTATTTTTTCGCGGCGAGGCTCCGCGCGACGTTATGTGCTCGGCGAAAAATCGTGTCATTGATACAGTCCCGGAAACCGTAGCCAGGCGTGTCCCGCAGCACCGCTTCGGCCATTATCTCATGCACGAACCTCGGTGATAATAAGTGGACGCGAAATGAAGTAGACGAAATTTCGTTTTCGCCGGCTCTGCGCGCGACGGCTGCTCGAACGATAATTATACTGACGTAACTTCGTGTTTCACAAACGACAAAATTATTCTAAATTATTTGATAAAGTGATAACTTCGGTTTCCTTTTTTTTTTCGCCCGACTCACTCGCGGTTGTCAAAAACGAGGCTCAGATAAGGCAGCCGCCGAGTGAAACTTTCGTTTGTGTTGATCTTTACGCGTCTTTGATGATATATGTTAAAGCAAAGATATCAATGTTGCCATCCGCGATTTAATTTTTTTTTTTTTTTTCTACGATATCTGTTCATCGCTTTTTCCTGAAATTGCAATTGCAGCCAGGAATGTTTTCCGCCTTTGCAGTTAAAAGGACAATTTGCATCGACGGAAAGAAAGAATGATGCTGAAGTTTGCATCGATGGAATGCAACGAAATTCAGAAAAAATAATTACTTCTAATTAAACCAAACGATGAAATTAGATATTAAAAAATTATCATAGCAACTAATCGCGGTGACGAGTTTTGTACCTAATTTCATAATTTGGGTTAATTACAATTAATTTTTTTTTTCTGAATTTCGTTGCATTTCAACGATGCAAACTTCAACATCATAAGAAAAGAAAATAACGGAAGATAAAGAGCGATACGACTGGGCGACGAAGAGTGAAAGATAGAGAGAGAGAGAATTGTGACTCGAGAGATGTTCGTAATTACAAGACGTCAAAAAATGCGTAATTACAAAACGCGAGAGGCCGCGGCGCTCGCTAACTCGATAACCTTCACCGATTAGTCGTTTTATACTTCGCGCCCATCTGTATCTATTCGTGAACCGTAGATTACTACCGTTTCTCGCTCGCGTTATCAAAAAAACAGAGCCCAGAATCACCTCTCACTAATCGTCGCTAAGCCTCGTGAATAACAGTAAATTAAGAAGTTTGAGATAAGAACATAACAAAAAACAGAGGCCAGGTGAAAAAAAAGAGGAGCGAAACATATTCGAAAAAAATATACCTTCTTTTTCTTTCGTTTTTTTTTCCCCCAAGGTCGTCTCGCGAATCCACGGGAAATCGAGGCGCCGTATTTATTCCCGGACGTTCGGACGTTCCAGGCACAAGTCACGTGGGCACCGCGCACGACAGGATTATGCACTCGTTGCGATAAAAATAATTTATCATCAGTCCATTCGATGACGTGGGTACGTGAATTTACGATGGAGATCGACCGAGCCGATTGCTCGAAGGCGAAATCTCAGACGCGCACTTTTTTTTCTTCCAAGATTGTATACAATCAGTCCTCGAGAGCCACACAACCGAACAGTCTCTAATCGCGCATTCGAAGGCGCAGTAGTACTTTGCACTCGAGACCCGCGTTTCTGTCTTTACGTTATTAGTCGTATTTTTGCATCGAATATTTTTCCTCTTTTTCTCAGAGACCGACGTGACATTGGCACGTTGACTGTCTTATCGAATTATTTTCACGAGCGAATCTATCATTTTACTGAAACACGCGTGACTCGCGAGCTCCTCGCCGTGTTTTTTTTTTCTTCGCCCTCGACGTTCACGGTTTCTCCGAGCGACGAGGCGGCTGCCTGCATCTCATTGGTCGTCCCGGGCGACGATGCTTATCTCTTCCTCGTTGCGCTCGCCGAAGATCCGTCGATGTTTCCGTGAGGCCGGTCGCTCCTGCTCGATCTGCAAGCACAAACGGCAATAATTGCTTTAGTGGGCACAACATTCGCGGAGAGTCCGACGCTGCGGGTTTGCCCCGCGATAAGCGGCACAGCTTGGGATTCGCAGTGACAGAAAATAGATTTCTTTTTTGCCACCTCCTCTTTGTCTCGCGTCGCACGTGTTTGAGAATATAATCTATAACCAAAGTGTACGACACACCGGGGGCGATACACATCGATCACCCGCTTCGCCCCGCCGCTGATGCAGCGACGACTTTTTTTCTCGATAAGTACAGTAGAACCTCGCGTTGTTTCTTTCCTTGTTAAACACCAAGGCGATGTTACCTTGAGGTCAAACTGTGATTGCATTGTTGTCGTTTGTACGTTTGAATATATTTTGGATTCTCACGTACGCCTCGTATATAGAATTAAAGTATATGCAAGATATATAAAAAATGTATACCAAAAAAACTACACTTTTTTCAAACTTTTTTAAATACTTTTTTTTTTAATTTATACTAAAAATGTATACTTTTTTATTCATTTTTTCCGAAAACTTCTATATGTCGGATACACTTTTGGATATGTACGAAATATACGTGAAAAATATATCTAAGATATTTCCAAAATATATTCAAAATGTATTTTTATTGTATTATCGCCCGAAAAGTTCTATACGTCAGATATATTTTCGTGTATATTTATTTTCCATGGGGGCTTCATAGGCATTTTTCTCCCCATTCCCCTTGTTCCCCTTTCATTCCACGAGTTCCCCGCCATCAGAGTGTTGCCCGCAGCCAGTCTTTCCTAATGCACTACTGTATCGAATTTTCACGAAGGCCACAGAAAACCTGCGGAAACCTGGGCTGATACAGGCGACTATATTTTTACTGATTTTCTGCGGTATGACAACACATCAGAAATTCGGAAAAATTGCCTCTCGCGCAAATCAATGCATGGCTAAGCGGTCACCCATCCAAGTACCGACCGCGAGTCGAGCTGCTTAACGCCTGAGATCGCTGAGCCACGCACTAACCGCGCGCCCAATGTCGTCGCTTTGTTATTGTGTATGAATTTGTCCCAAAGGCTGCGACTAAAAGTGACCTCTTGTCGATAATACAAGATTTTTCAGTTAACAAAGCGAACGAGCAATCTAACGCAGCGCCGCGTTATCGACTCGGACAAATCAGTAACTCATGTTAGCGCGAAAGATTGACGCGCGCTCGTAATTTTACGCGTTTATCTACACAAATGACACATCCGGCATGTATATCGCGACACTGTTAAAAATATTTAGTATGAGCTTCCATCACCGGTAAATCAAGTTTTTTTTTGCACAAACTGATATTTTTTTATGCAATACACAAGTGAGATATAAAATCAAAATAATTTTGGCGAAATTCTGAAAAAATTATTAATTTTAAAAATACGTAATTTTACTGCACTCGTGTATTAATTATATTTAGTATATTACGAGCTGACTGATGAAATTTCGGGCGATGTAAATTTGCAAAGCATTTTAATAGCCTTTAAGCCGCGTGTATTTTCTCGCGCTACACGAGATGTCACTTATTTCGCTTGCGCTCTTCCCGGATTACCTCGGACTCACGAGGTCCCCCGACGTATCTCTATCTAGCCGCTCGACTGGCCTCTCCGCGCGATAAGCAACTAAAATGTTTTCAACCGAGCGAGTCTCTCGCGCGCACTCACTGATTATTGCGATACATACGCGAGCCGAAGGAATTACCAGTGCGCTTCAATGTTGCATCTCCCGACTCGCGACGCGACGCGATTGCTCAATCCTGAGTCGGCGGTTTTTCGCTCCGGCCGCGCTCGATTTTCGCGCGAACCGGCGTGAGAAAATAAAAACAAATTAATCGCGCTTCGGTTAGCCGCCGCGAGTCGCACGTCGGAGGCAAAAAAGGCCGCCGATTGCGGACGCTAAGCGCGAGAAATGTTTCCTGATTGCGATGAATCCGGCGCGTAGCTCGATGAATAATGCATTTAACGTGCGAAACTCGTCCGTCTGTCTGCCCGCTCGTCCGCCGTCGTCGCCGCCGCCGCCACCTCGCGACTCCCGAGCTAAGCCTCAGTGCGTGAGTAAATCCCACGAAAGGAAAGTCTCACGGCACGGGAATCGCGTGGCCCCGTGACGTATTAGCCCCGATCGCGCGGGGACGACGAAGGAAGCGAACGAGGCGGAGAGAAGGAGAGCGCGAGAGAGCCTTTTCCGCGCCGCTATCGGGCGCTCGGCTCCTCGGAATCCGCACTGCTTATAGTAAAATCCGCAACTGTACTCGCCGACAGCGGAACCACCGAGTCTCGGCCGCGTGTTACGTGTCAGCTCGGGTTCATGAATGAAAAACCCGAGAGATTCCTCGCGAAAAAGAGGAGAGCAAAATGAAAAAAAAAGAAGAAAAAAAAACAGACGGACGACGACTGGGGTAATCGAGCTCGGAGAAGCGGCCGCCGTGCGTACGTAGGCAGGAAGTTTCGCAAAGGCTCGCAGCGCTGCACGTGCGACTCCGCTCTACGTCTGCTGTGTGTATATAGATCGGGAGACGAGAGACGAGCCGAGATGTGCACTGAGTCACGGTCTTTCTTGAGAGACGCGAATTAGCGGGACTTCCCCGTAGACGCGCGAGCCGCGAGTTCCAGACACTGCAACGTCGTCGCTGTTGAAGTCTTCGCGAAACCGTCACTCTTCCCTCGTTCCAATTGTCTTCATTGACGGGAGGAAGCTACGAGCGCGATTTTGGACTGAGGAAACTGCGTTCGGGCGAGAACACAAGTCGTTCTGATAAATCGGACGGACTTTACGGAAGGTGGGAAAAAGTGACAAAGTTTGCATCGTTGCGATGCGACGAAATTAAAAACAAGGAAATATTGATGAACCCAAATGATTGTACCGGCTATAAAAAGTTATTATAACTAAGAGTTATAATAACTAATACAAACTAATTTTGTAACAAAAAAAACTGATTTTGTTTTGTTATTATAACAAAACAAAATTATTTCACCCCCTAACGGGGATGAATTATTTACATCTTTATGGAATTATGATGTTGAAGTTTGCATCGTTGGAATGCAAGGAAATTCAGAAAAAAAATTAATTCCAATTAACCCAAAGGATGAAATTAGGTAAACAAAATCATCATAGGAACTAATTGATATGATGACTTTTTATACCTAATTTCATCATTTGGGTTAATTAGAATTAATTTTTTTTTCCTGAATTTCGTTGCAACGATGCAAACTTCAACATCATGGGGAAAAAAATATATATCGAGGACTCGCAAGTAAGGTTTTCGCGTTTATCGAGAAGCAGTACAATCACCAGTTTACCGTAAACGGGAAAATAGATCGAACAACAGAAAACTGACCTTCAGACGGGACAAGACGTCGAACGTCAATACAAAACGTTCGTAGGAAAGAGCGAGCTAAGGTCGAAAGCATCAACAGAACCGTTCGGCCTGTCTCAAGTTACGTTTCCCAGTATTTTCGTGCTTTATTTACGTCGAAAAACGGTGCAAGAAAAATTCACAGCCACTCGCGGCGCTCGCTATTATTATAAGGTCGGTGGTTTCAGCCTCTACGGCCGCTCGCGCCACGGCGTCGTTCCGTTAACGGGACCCTCGGAATGCTATACGCGATATATTCAGCCGACTGTATCACACACATACCGCACGTACACACGCCCGTTGCATTTTGTGTTTCGAAATCGTAATGTCCCAACCGATAACCCCGTGGCCACCGAACTCTTTTACATTCTAAAGCATAATTGGGTCTTTCCCGCGCGCCACTTTCCTCGCGCTTCGTCAAAAAAAAAACTCGCCTTTTCCTTAATTAAAATCCGTGGACTCGCGGTCGGTCGACGTGAGAAGCGACAAAAAAAAAAATGCATTTAATCCGTTTGACAATTATCCTTACTTTATTCTCGTGCTACATTTTATATCGTGGCACAACTGCTTGGCACAACAGCGACGTTGTTTCGTCTCATTCGGTACAGAACTAAACTGATATTCTTCCTCCTCGAGTATTTTCGTTAGACCTCTTTCTCTTCTTCTCTCTCTCCTCTCTCTCTCTCTGTGTCTCTTTTTTTTTTTAACCAACTCACTTCACAGACTGAAAAACACAGTTTAGCATAAGCACAGTCCCGCCGGTTTAAAGAGCTACCGGTCGCAGAAAAACGATCAACAGAGCGAGTGACAGCAAACCAACTGGCTGACTGACTGGACACGGCGGCGGCGGCTTCGGTTGGTTTGCTCTCGGCGTTCGGCACACGAAACTTGCACTCGGGTGTCGTAGCGCCGAGGTATAGCCCACAAGCACTTGGCCACGAGTGTAGGTCCCGGCTGACCAAGCGCCCGATCCGGACTGACTATAACTGTAAACGACTACTTGTCGCCGGTGTGTGTCCCTCCACCACTCTCCACTCACAGCAGCAGCAGCAGCGGCAGCAGCGAGCAAAAGCGGCTACAGTGTGTGCAGGTTTCTTGCCTCGCTGCGGGCTGCCTGTTGCTGCTAGCGAGCGCCCAGCGCTTGGAAACCACCGCGCGGGGATCCCCCCTCCCCTCCCCCTTTCTTATCGCTGCCGGGGGGGGCCTCAGTGCCACAGTCTCCCCTCACTCTTTCTTTTTCTATCTTCTCGCTCGTCTCGCTCGAATCCCGCGCCGCGAACCTGTTTCAATCTCGCTCCCGCGCGACGCTTAACTCGCATTGGAAAGCCCTGCCGCCGCCGTCGCCGTTGCTGTGTGCCTCCGCGTACGTGTGCGAGACGACCGAGAGACCCGGTGGGTTTTCTCCCTTCTCTCGCGCGCATTCGGATACCACATTCGCCACCTCCGCCGCCTTCACCTGCAGCACCGGTTCGGCTGCACCGACGATATATTCGATCTATTAGATATCGCGATTAAATTCGATCTTTTTTTTTTTTCTTTTTTTTCTTTTTTGCAGTTCGGTTGCGGTGATTGGAATTGGTGGTGGGGGTGAGCGATGTATGGCGATTAATTGAAAAAGGATTTTTGCGGGGTTGAGGCTTTATTTTCGTCGCATGGGTCGCGTTAGTTTGTCAAACGGACGATTAAGTATTGCGCTTTTTGAACTACCGTCGCTGGATTCTATGGACAAATAGGTATATGTAGGAAAATATAAATTTGTCTCTCTGGACTTAGTTTTTGAGTCCTCATAGAGGTTGGTTTGTGTTCATGACATTTTTTCGAGAATTTCGTACACAGAATTATCCGAAATTACGAGAAAAGTGGTCTAGAAAAAATGTCTGCTGCGTGTGAAAAGCTATCCACACATCCAGATTTCGCATTTTTAATTAAAAAAAAAAGAGCTAAAGCCTTTTCGTATTTTTGCGCCCTTGACTACAAAAAATACAGAGATAATCAACTGAAAAACGACTAATCTAAATTTTAAAAAAGTTGCAAAGTAATATTTTTCTCAATGCTTCCTCATTAATTTCCATTTTTCACACACAGAGCTGGCTGTGCGAAAAATGGAAATTAACGAGGAAGCAACGCGCAAAGTTCCACTTTTCTTTAGCGGTCACAAACTGGTACAGTATCAAATGCCGGGGCATTAAGTCGCGGTATAACCCGCGCCTCCAGGAGATGATTGGTATTTCGATCAATTTCCCGTTAGTTGCGGCTCGACTGACGAGAGGGAGAGAAAGAGAGACGGAAAAAGATTGATGCCGAAGTCGTTGCGCCCAGAGCGCCGCGCCGCATACCTCTCGGTATAACACGATTCCCTCGAGCGGTGGATTCGTCGAGCGGTGGACACTCGTAGACCCGGAGACCCGCCCGCATTTATATAATGACAGGTACACAACGCGGCACATGGAGGATGCGCATCGACACAACGCGAAACAAGAGATATACACAGTGCGCTTGCCTGCGTATAACCAGCGTTCGCTCTCGTTATAGTGCAGAGCGCTAGACATTTATAGCATTGCGAGTTATAATCATCCTGTTACTATCGCTGACACACTTCATTTGCCCACATGGAAATATTTATATGTAAAATATATGCCGTTAAAAAGTTCTATATGCAACATATATGGTGTATATAAAAATATATGCATCATATAGAAATTTTCGATGACATATATTTTACATATCAATATTTCCATGTGGGTGATTATTTTATAAATTAATTTTTCACGTAGTATGCGTAAAATTCGATTTTACGCACTGCCTTCGGTGCGTAAAATGAATCTTTACGCACGGTGCGTAAAATTGAATGTTACGCACAGTGCGTAGAATAGAATTTTTCGCATACTACGTAAAAAAATATAGTATACTGTAATCTCAGCGATATTTGATCCAGTTATATCCATATTTGAGATAATAGACATTTAATTTAAACAAAGTATCATTCAAAACAATCATGTGTTTTGAAATATCATATAAAGATAGACAGTATTTTATCGGTTATGAGAAAAATGATGGTACATTTTAATACATTTTTCATGGATAATCCTTTTCACTTGTTTTCAATAAAAATATTGATACATTATTTTTAATGTTACGACATTTCAACATAATATAGTATAATATAGCATAAAATAGAAACAAAATAACAGGATATAAAATGAATATGAAATTATTCGATGAAACGAATGTGGCAGGGTGAGTTTGAAAGTATCGAAATGAGGAGGCAGAATCGAGTCGCCTCCGAGTTGCTGCCCTTATTCGTTCGCTCGTCCTGCACAGCGAGTGGCTTCTAGTTCCTGCGTCTGACGAACCGCCGTTGGTCTCCCCGTGCCCGGTATCGAGAGACAAATTGCCCCCCGTCGACCAGCCGTTCCCGAACGATCAATTATTATTTACTTTTATTATCATTACTCGGCTGTCCTCGTAGCGTACGTACACACCGGGGGCGTAGCTGCATTCGAGCCAATTGCTAGAGACAAATTGGCTCGTCGCCGCGGCATCTCCACCCCGACGCGGCGTTTACGTCATCCGATCTCCAAAGGGTTTCCGCAGGGGTTGTTAATTACGTACGCACTCGCGTGCGTCTCGTCTGCGTTGGCTTTTCGATGAGTTTCGCCCCGATGAATCGCTCAAAGAGTCGATTACAGACAAATGTCCCAGTCTTTGACCGCTTTGATATATCCCAAAATGAAAATATTTTCTCATCCACTTATTTCGATAACTCGAAAGCTCAAACATTCAGCTCCAAGACGGCGATAAAAATGTATCACTGATTTGATTGTTGCGAGAAGCTCTGGCGGCTCCTTATTATGCCGTCATTAAATTTGTTGGTCAGCAACTGGTACAACTACCTTAAAACCCAAATCCTCAAGCCACCAGCTCGTATGGAATATGCTCCATGCTACATATTTTTGTACGTAGTATGCGTAAAATGAATTTTTACGCATAATGCGGAAAATGAGTTTTTACGCACAGTGCGGAAAACGAATTTTTACGCACAGTGCGGAAAACGAATTCTTACGCACAATACGGAAAATGAATTGTTACGCACAATATGCAAAATTAATTTTTACGCACAGTGCGGAAAATGATTTTTTACACATAGTGCGAAAAATGGTGTTTTTTGCATACTACGTACAAAAAATATGGTATGCCACACGTGCGTAAGATTTTACGCATTTGTAGCATAATATATTATTGTGCCACACGTTGTACTTTGTATCGACGTAGATTGCGCAGAATTAGTTGAGTATCGGTTCGTAACGCGAAATCCATACGGCTGCGCCGTGTGAATTTCTTATGATCGAACGCGATCCAACCTCGTCGCTTCGATGTTACGAATTGTCATTCGGCGATGAAAATATGTGTACAGCTGTGTGTCTATTAATGGCCCACGGAACATATGTACCATAGAGACTAGCTCATTCGTTTTCGTGTTATCGAGTGGGTCGCTCGACATAGCGCGAAAACACACTGCGTATATAATACAGCGTGGCACATAATTATTTTAAAATCGTGTCTCGTCCACACAAATCGCTCGGCTTCGCCCGCTGGTGGACCTTCGTTCGTCGCGTACTCTGCATATTCTTCTATCTATGTGTTTTTACGTCTGTCTCAATGCACATTACGATAATACACTCGTCGATTGCTCGACTCTCTCGCTTCATCGCCGACCTTCTGCCCGATGAATTCGATAATCGGGATTTCTAATCGTCCGGACGAGTACCGAGCAAGTGTAAGAGTACCGAGTAGCGAAATACTCTCTCATGTGCAAAAAGTTGATATATTTTTTCTCTGTTTGTTTTTATTTTTTTTTTACGATTGAGCAACAACGCAAAGGCGGTCGTGACAGCGAGGAGATCGAAAGCAGCCTACAACGCTATCAATTAAATATCGCTCGGCGACCGGAGACGCGAGTTCTTCTGCACTTTTGTAATAATTCGTGCGCGCGGTCACTCGCCCTGCGCTCCCGACATTATCTCGCGAGCGTCGAAAGGCATCGGAGAGGCTTCGCGATTTTATTTCGAGGCCACCGCTCTCTTTTTTTCTCTCTCGTTGCTTTAAAACCGAAGACGGCGCGCTCGCGACCCCTCAAACGAGATTAACGTCATTTTTATTACGAATTATCGCTTATAATCGTTAATACAGCATCCTACAAATTACGGATTTGGGTGGCTAATTTTTGAAAACATCATTAACAAGATTTGGCTTATTTTTTATTTCTTATTAAAAAAAAGGAAATAAAAATCCGAAATTATTGATCACGTGAACGGCTGATGATCGGTGATTCCATTTTTGCGGATACAAATTTTCGGGGTTGTTGAATCGAATGTCTGTCGGTAACAAATTTCTTCATCTGTATATGACTCGATTTTTCAACCCCAGATTACGGTAATTAGGATAAAACCGCTACAATATTTTTTTTGCTTTTTTCTAACATACACTGGACAGTGCTGTTCGCGGCGATTTCGCCGGAGGCAAGATGAGGTTTAATTTTCGCCGGGTTCTACCGCAGTTTTTTTATTTTTCATTTTTTTCGCTCAGGGGCTCCGCACCGTTAAACTCGTCGGAGCGTAACAGGCGCTCGATGCCTGCGAGCCTGCTGTGCTCACTGGGTTATCATCCGCATAGTAGACGCTTGGAACGGTACGACCAAGACTTCCATGTTGGCGTTTCGCGCGGAAGAAAGTATATTAATTGTAATTTAATGATTTCTATGCAACAAATCCATTTTTATAAATTTGTGGCGTTACGTTCGGCCCTGGTGAGGGCCACATTGGCCGGACTAGGACCTGACCAGGGCCTGACCTGGGCCGAATGTAACGCTACAGATTTTTTGGTAGGGAGGACAGGCATACTGGATAACACAATTCTGATGTTTTGTCAGCTTATCGTAGCTTCGTTTGTTTTAATGATGGTTGAAGGTTGATGTAGGAATTAAGATAATTCATGGAAAGTAATGTTGGAGGACGAAAACTACTAATTACGGAGTATGATCTCGACCCTCTTGTGACCCTTGAAGTGGTTGGCTAACAGAGAGTCAGAGACAACGTTTCCTCTATGAGGAAGCCAACATTAATAAATAAGTTTCCTCAGACAGCCTAGCAAAGAATAGAAATTAATGAGGAAGCAACGTGCAAAGTTCTAGTTTATTTAACCTTATAGTGCACTAATGATTAATTATAACTTTACTGCACTAACATTTATTTCGTCGTCATTATGTTGTAATTCTTTTTTTTGCAAAAAGAATTTTCATTATGAATTTTTTTTTATGTTGTCCATTTTGTTGATTTTTCTCTTTCGTAAAGTTCGCAAATTTCTCATTGCTTTTCACTTTTACCTGGGAAAAATATACAAACTAAGTTCAGAACTCCGGTTCTCCGGTTTCCGTATTTATTGCACATCCGTTCCCAAAGTGAACTAATAAATGCTCCAGTCTTGGTTGCACTTTTGGCTCTCCGGGCCGTTAAATTTGTAGAATTGAATAATTAGCCAACGCGAGGAAGGAAGGCGGAACAGAGAAGGAAAAGGGGGAATAACCAAACGGCGCAGTTCGAACAGCTGTCGATAAACTCGCGGCGTTTTAAAAGTGTAGCGAGGTATAGCACCGCGCTCACAGCAGCCGGTATAACCGCGCTATGGAATGCGAAAGTTTGAAAGAGTTTTCCGGGAAATTTTACGGCCGCAGCGCCGCCGCCACGCTCCGTTCGAACGACGAATTGTTACCGTACGCTTGCGCTATTGCTATTGTGCAAGGAAATGCCTCGCGGATTGCCGGCGATAGCTCGTGACGTCACACGCGTTTTTTTTTCTTCTTTACTTTTATTTCCTGCACAGCTAATTTTAATAGTCGGAACGTGCAGCTGTACAGAGTTGCACGTGCTTTTGCGGGTGATACGAGCGGGTTATGTTGACAAAAGCATGCGCGAGGGATTTCCCGCTCGATACATACGGCAATCCAGTCCGGCTTTGCGCAATGGATACACAGTTTTCTAACAAGTACGATGGTAACCGCATGACAGTCTGACGAAAGAATTATTTAAATATTGAGTTTAAACATGTTTAGTAAATAATTATTTTTGTAATTAAATGCTATTAACCTAAATTCGATTCAGGGCTTAAGACGAGGCCTGTTGATCTTTCTACGCGTCTTAATTATTTTTTGAACCTCCAAGATTTCTGAAGATTGAAAATCAAAATTAGCCAATAATAATTAGTATATATTCTGAGGCCCATGTTTCGTAAATGAAACTATGAATGTTTTCGAAAATAATTAAGTTTTTTTGAGGTTTTGGTCGAAACCATCGTGTTTAGAATCACGAATTTGTTTTACACAACAAAAAATACATCGGAATAAAGTGTTAAAACAAATGAAAAAAATAAAAAGTGACCTCGCACTTTTTTCGGAATTTCGTCATTTCACTAAAATCGAGATTACTTTTTTTGGATCGATCGAATCTGGATTTTCTTCTTTCGTTCGAGGGAAAAGTCAATAAGGAAGGGAATGCCGCGAGGCGGAACGTGATATCTTGATTTCTGAATTTTTCATATTACTTCAAAGCCGAACCTTAAAAAATTGCAATTTTTTCCATACATACCCCTTGGCATTTTTTGCGATTTTTTTTTCTTCGATTTCGTAAATTACGAAAATCCCATCCAATAGCAAATTTCTCACTGATTCAAAAAAGCATCGTTGTTTGCCCGAAAAAAAAAAAATTCGACGACAAAAACGCGAAAAATGATTTTTTTTCTCCGCAAACATAATAAAGTTAGTCCACACGGTTAGCCCGAACACCCTTCCCAAAATAACCTCAACAAACCTTCAAACCTCGCACGCCCTCCGAACTGTCAAAATACAACAACACGACCTAAACCGCCCGTTGAATAAGCAACGATTCGCAGTCACCCCGACAGCCAATCAGAGAACGAGCAACCCGTCAACAATACTTCTATCCAAAATGCGAGATATTTTACACACAGATGTTTCGAAGAGGGGGAAAAAAAAATCTACAATGTCACCTCAAGCACCTCCCACAGAACACAAACTATTTGCTGCTTAAATATGACCTTGCGATAACTCAACGACCAGCCCGAGCGGCGCTCTGCAACACACGTGTGTCTCTCCCGTACACAATTCCCGGGCCCCGATATGTGGGTCACGTCTCGAAATTACGGTTCGGCCGCGGCGTATCGGTTTTCATTCGTGAAATAATTCAGTTTTGACGTTGGACAGCGGCCACGCCCGCTTGACATTTTCATCTGGATCTGCTCTGCTATCCGCACGGCGAATCATTACCATACGCACTTACAAAAAACGAGGCATCGAACGGCGGACAGAAGTACCCCGGGCGGGGCTGTCTGATGAATTTCTCAAGCAACTGTTACATTATACTTTCTTATATCCGTCTCTCTCTCTCTCTCTCTTTCTCTCTCAGCTCGCTCGGCTTTTTGAATACATCTGGTTTGCTTGCTCCGAAACCGAGTGATGTTGATGTATGACGAGAAGTCCCGCTGAAATCGAGAGGTAGCAACGAGCCACGAGTCCGGGCAGCGCATGTACGAAGGGAGGAGGAGCATCGGGCCTCGAATCAAGACATCTCGGAGTGACGTTCGCATTCTCGCGCAGCTGCAATTTTCATTCGCCGCCTTCGATTATCTTGGTCCCTCGGCACAATCCCGTCTCTCCCTCTCACTTTTTCTCTCTCGGAGATTTATTCTCTTCTTCTTCTTCTCCTGTCCTGCAGTCTTTCCGGAGCGATGACGAGTCTCGCATTGCTCTGGATTCGCGTCTCCCACCACGGCAGCCACTCGCCTCTTTCGCCGGAATGGCGAGCGATCGTCGCACTCGCTCATCCCCCAGGCTGAAAGCTCTTTCGCTTCGTACAGTCGACGCTCACATATTTTGGAGTCTCCTCCTCGTCCTCCTTTCACCGTTGGTTACGGTTTACGCCTGCGGCCGAGTATCCAGGATTTTGTTCTCTGTTGTGAGTTTCCTGATTCCAGTGGAATCTCGATCGGGATGGTATGAATTTGTTCGGGAATTTTTTGACGCTAACTTCCTTTTCGATTTCGTGATATGACGGAGAATGAGCGAAGACAGGAATATCACATTTTTCTTAAGTTAATTGCGTCAATAAATTGCAATATTGTTACCGATGTTGTGTTCCATGATCGATTGGGTATATTCTGTCCAATTTTAAACATCCTGGCATCCATGACAACAATACACAGTTCCGGAATGAGTCCCGACATGCACTGCAGCGGGCAGTTTTGTTTATGTTTTGTTTCAGAAATAAATTATAAATTTAATCATATTATTTTTATTTTATTATCTTCACACGAAGTGCGAAGTTAATTTATGGCCATTGGTTACGTTTCAAGAGCTGGATTTATTCGAAAATTGGAGTGCGACGTGATTGATCTTCACAGGTTGTCCCTTCGCCTTTTTTGAGGGCTTGTATAGGCCAAGAGAGTCCCTCAAAATCTCGGACCTGATTCGTCGTCTTTTTTCATCCTGTCTTCTGTCCCTCGAGAGCCTTGAGACAGGATGAACGTCGTGCGGCAAAATTGCAGCGTCGTCACCATAGATGAACTACAATCCTCCAGCATACAGTTCAAAATTGCATCACAGAATTGCATAAGGTAATCCTTTTTATATCCCAACTTGCCGAGTACTCGAGTGTCTCAACGTGCCTCGACGCACAGTCTTTGATTCAATGAGCAGTCTCTTGGCGTGGGAGGCACCAAATGACTTCTAATGAGGCTTGAATTCTAGGTGACTTAATAAGCTTTAAAGTCGAAAAGGTTTCAAGGAGCTCCTTTCAATGGTCGCTGCGTAGAATGTTTACAATGATAAAAGTTACTTTTGCTTAATCGATTTTGTTCACATGTTGTCATTCAAAATTCCATCAAATCCATGTACAAATTTCATAAGATGTATTTCCAAGCAGTGATTAAATCCTTAGAGTGAACAAAAAATTCGTATCGAAACGTCGATTTTCAACTTCGTTTCGAAATTCGTCTCATAGCAATGGGCGATCATGTCCAATGCAATCCACACAATCGAGGCCTCCGGATTTTGATTCTTTCAAGCTGGACACGTTCCCACATTTCAGCATCAGCCGTGCTTACTTATATCCCTGTTTCTCAGGTTCTGCGATCGCTTCCGGCGTCTGCTCCAGATTCTGTTCGCCGAGCTGTTATCCGTCTCATGCCTTCCATCTCACCCGCTTGTGTTCGCCTCTCCCTCGCTCGCTGCGATGAATTTCGCTGTGATTCGTCATACCCAGGTAGGACGTTCACGCGGTTGAATTAACGGTCCTTGAGGGTAACGACTACGCGACGGTATCTCGAATTTTTTATCCGAAATAATTAGTGCGTGAACGTAGGTTACATTCCAGAAATGTACAGCCGCACCGTGTGGACGCACGGTGCGTGTATACATAAAATACGTGCTCGGTGGACACGTCGCCAGGTTCGAGCGAAGAAAGTTGCGCATACCTAGTGGGTATGCCTACAATGTAGCTACACGGTAAGATGTATAGAAGCGAATGAGCAACGGGCAGACACGAGTGACTCGTGAGACACTTAATGAATGGAGATTACCAGGCGATCCGTCATTTATTATGTATTACAACGTCCTGTGGGCTTGACAAATGTCCATGTCGAACGCGAAGTTAAATTTTCGGTCCTCCTTTCACCGTAACGAATTTCATTCATCTTCACTGCGTGCACGACCCACAAGTCGTACAGTCGGACTCTTCTATCCGCTTTGCAGCCTCGAATGTGGGTTTCCAACTATTTAAAATCTTCTGAGCATTTCAAATGACAAATAACAGGAATTAACGTAAGTGGGTAGAATTTAAGATACATCGGGTTAGTAAGATCGAAGGAAACCTAACAACAAGACTTCGTAAAAGAAACGGAAAAAATATGGAGGCGATGTGGTTGAAGGAGGAAAAAGGTATACGAGGCATAAAGTTGACGCGGCCACGGTTGAAAGTCCTGGAACCTTTGTTGCTTTTATCGTTGATCGCGGATTCCGTGCGCTGTGTAGAGAAACTCGTTGCCTCGCGTTTGTCGCACGACCGAGTTTTCCGATCGTCCTATTCGTTGGCCACGACCATGACGATCGCGCACCGGGTCGAAAACCAAGTGAGAGCTCATTGATTTCTCCACGCGTCGATACACAAACCGGAGCCACCGTCACCGCGGACGAGAAATATACACTTAATGCCTGATTATCGATTGTCGAATGGATCAACGACCCGAAAAATCGCATCCCTTCTCAATTCCCTCTTCTCATCGGTAAACCGATTTCTTCGCGGAAAGAATAAAACCGCTGATACTCATCGTATATGCGATACTTTTTATATTGTGGTTTTGCAGCGCTTCGCTTTCATGTATTACGAATTTTTGCATTCATTGTGGTTATTTTTATTATTAGCTGCAGAAGGTTGTAAATGCAGGGTGTTTCATTTTTACAAAACACAACAATAATTATTGAAATAAAGGACATACACAAAAAAGGTTTATACAAAAGTTGTAGTTTTGAGGGGGGAATGTCTGTCATTCATTTTTGTCGAGTCAACCTTAAGGTTACATTAAGGTGAAATTCATTATCTTAAATGGGAATTTATTATTTTCCCTCATCAGAATTGTAGTCGAAGAGACGACGAAATATAACGAAAAAAAAAGTTGCACTTAGCTTCAAAAACGTGGAAGCAACCCCAGCTTTCATCCACATTGTAGTTAAAAGTGCACACTACATGATGTGCGTCATAGATATCCCAAGAAATGAGTTTCAAATGTGGATCTTTCGCCTTTTCTAATAGTCAAATGAATACATGTTACAATTAAAAAACAGTCGAATTCATGTAACGTTGTTAAATATCATATTGAGTATAGTGTGACGCCTAAATGACCTCACTGACATCAACACAAGTCAACAGTGATGAAAATTTGTTTCTTTCCCCGTGTAGATCGATACGCACTGGTCCATCATACTAACAAGTGTTATTCCCCGGAATAACACTTGTTAGAAATATAAATAAGTAATACAATTTAACACAAAAATAAAGTAAAATATAATTTACTGGTATTACATTTAATGCGATAAATTAAAGTGTGATGTAAGAAAAACGATAAGAAAACCATATTCAATACAGACTTTAGCCTCGCAAGATACAAGATACCTGCATATTAAAAATAATGCAACCAGTTGCATAAATCCTTCCAACGGTGCATTAAATCATTTTTCAAAACTGATAGCTAATAGTTCGGATAACATGTGTGTAATGATAGTGTCCGAAGAAGTGGGTTGATATAGATTTATAATAATTACGGGAGCTATTAGTCTGGAATGTCTCGGGGATGGGTGTCTGGCTCATAATAGGCGCGGAGGGATGCATCGATGCCATTCGGTGCACCCGATAACGATTGCTCGTTCAGCGTGGCGCGTGACGCGACGCGACATTTCCCTCTGGGTTATCCGTGCGCGATCATTTCGCCTCAATTTGCTATTCCGTGCACGTACCGACGACGCCATAAGGAAGGGGACAAGACGATTGGGGGCCAACGGAGATAGCGCAAGAGGCCCGGCTTCGTTAATTACACAGATTACCGTTAAAAAACGATTAATAGTCGGCATTATCGCGAGTACAGGTATATGATGACTATTACCGTGTGTCGCATGCATTTCCTTAATTATTATACTGTGCGCTTGGCATAACGAGACCGTTTTGAGGAACGATAAGTACGAGGCCACCCCTTCGAAAATGAAGTATATTCAAGATATACAAGTTATACATAATTATATCTATCGGTAAAAAGTTGTGTATCTGGTGTATATCTTATATATATTTTGAAAGTTGTTTGTCTGTTTGTCTGTTTTTCTGTCCCAGCCCCCTTAATTCAAGTCTGTCCCAAAATGAGATACTTTTATTTATCTTAATTCAGCGTTAATTTCATTGACAATCTAATTTTTATTCGAGCATTTTGCGAGCGCGCGAATTGCACGAGCCACTACAACCTGCTAGTAATTTATATATCACCAGATATATTTTAATGAGATATATCTGAGATATATCTTGAACAGATGAAAATGTTTATTATATGTATGCCGGTAAAAAGTTTTCTATCTCTTATTGTTCGCGACACATACGCTGAACTGGAGACGCTAGCGACGAATCCGGCCGATCTGAATCACGTGCTACCGAAGCACGCCAAAAAGAGGCGACGCTTCTATTTTCACCACTATCTCAGTGCAGATCTCACGAACGTGCAACGTGCCACGCTCCTCACGTTTACACTGTACACGCCTAAAGCCGTCACAAGCTTTTATATTATTACAATTCGCCTAAGTTTAGTGCTGCATTGATGGCTATTTGTGGAGCCTCCCATTCGAACCTTTATTCACTGAGATATCATCCGCGGCTCATACACGCCGCAACATTTACATATTTTCAGTAGGACACGGAAAAAAATATAATTTCTATATTTAAAAAAAAGGACACGGAAAAAATATCAGGGTTATATTTTCACCCTCCTAGTGAAAATATTCAATAAAACCGTGGATTGCGGGCTGCCAAAAACAAGCGTAGTCAAATGAATGTCACTTCTAGTTCCTACAATTTCGTGTGATATCGAAACGATAACTCCAAAACATAGAAAAGAATATTTTAGTGTTTCAATGTTGAATCGGATTCTGATAACGATAACTGGAGTTCATTTAAAAACATTGTTTTTGGCAGCCCGCAATCCACGGTTTTATTGAATCAATGATATTTTTTTCCCCCGTGGAGGGTTATATTTTCACTTTGTGGGTTATGGGAGCAAAATGTTCTAAACGTCCTCGCTAATAATATAAAAAAAACGTATGCGTTTTTATTTATTTTTTTCATCTACAACGATCGATCAATCATGGTCCGTGGAATACGCCGAAATAAATACTTTGAAGCGGCACGAGGTGCAGTGAAGCGACGAAGACAAGTAAAGCCGGAGAGCGCTTCATACACCATAACATGGTCTTGCCTTGCTCTCGGTTGCCTCCTGGTCGCCGGCCTTCGCTGCTTCCTCGAGACTCGTGAGCTACACTTTCTAGTTTCACGGGGAAAGATGAGAGCAGCCAACGAACTCTATATGCGTCTGAAGTGAAGGCGACGACGACGTCGCGATACGTTCGACGCAACGCACAGTTTAACATTTTATATGCGAGCCTTTAATAGAAATCCAAGGCCGAAAGGAGAAGCAGGAAGGTTCACCGAAACCTCCAGAGTTATTTATAGTAAATCCGAAATATATATATCGCAGACTCTTTCACGGAATGCTAGAGCGGCTATAAAAAGAATACGGATAAAAATGGGGCCAGCCGATACTGCAACGTTAATAGGAGGAGCTTCGCAGCTTCAATATTATTAATATACTGTTATAATTTTTTGAAATACTAACCCATACGCGTTTACCCAGATGATGCAAAAATATATATTAAAAAATACAAAATAATTGTTGTTGCAAAAATAAAATTGAGATTTTTCATTTTTCGTGAAAATTATTGCATTTGGAAAAAAACGAATGGCGTATTCGTTGTGTACGGGGAAAAACACATCGAAATAAAGCGTTGAAAAAAATCAAAAGTGTTTTCGCACTTTTTTCGAATTTTCGTCACTTCACCAAAATGTAAATAACCTTAACAAACCTTAAAACCTCGCACGCAACTTATTGCAGGCGACTCGACAGCCAATCAGAGATCGAATAACCCGACAACAATTCTCACATCGAAAACGCGAGATATTTCACCCGATGATGTTGAAGTTTGCATCGTTCGAATGCAACGAAATTCAGAAAAAAAAAATTAATTCTAATTAACCCAAATGATGAAATGAGGTATAAAAAGTCATCATATCAATTAGTTCCTATGATGATTTTTTGTATACCTAACTTCATCCTTTGGGTTAATTAGAATTAATTTTTTTTCTGAATTTCGTTGCATCCCAACGATGCAAAATTCAACATAATTTTACCCGCTGATTTTTTGAAGACTGATTTCTCCCCGCGCTGGTAGGAATTGCGTCTTATTTCCCGCGAATATAAAAAGAGAGATGGCGAGATGATGCGCGTTCGGTGCCTGCACACTCGTTGAGCGTGGAAAATAAATCATTGCACGTGCGCGCTCCGACGTTCCTGCGGCACCGCGAGAGAGCCGTACGGACGCTCGCGTAGAGTGAATTATATACACCGGGCTAGCGCGGTAGATACCAGAGTCAGGGACCTTAGGCTTCGTTCCACTAGATTTCAGCTCACTTTACTGTGTATTACACTCGCCTACGGTGCGCATATAGACACTGAACCCCGAGACACCTGCGGCTCGGCACTGCTCCAAGCTCGTAATCGCATTACGGACTACGGCCGCAGAGCGCGTAGCAACGGTGCTCGGGCCCAGGACCTGTTGCGACTTTCCTTCGAATGCGATAGCGGAATAAAAGAACGAGATGACTTTTCAGACAAGGCGAGAGTAACGCTACACGGCTGCGCGGCTAATCTGCATTCGACCGTTTGGCTCCGGTGCACTCGGGTACCGAGTTCGGTAACCTGACAACTTTGTATGGGCTATTTCGTATGGAGGGTGTCTCCTTCTTTTTTTTGAGAGCTTGGGACTCTTATTTTGACGATTTGTGAATAGACATTCGATTATTTCACTGAACTTCGCTGATCTCAAGTCTTTAACGATATTTTTGTTCACTCGAATACATTTTTAGGAAGGTCAACTTAAATTGAGCTTTTTTTTTGGACTCACTAAAAATGTTTCGACGTTTGCGCGCCAGTAATGTTCAAATTAAATATGGTTTCATGAAGGATGCACCGATTTTCAGGAATTGGTGCTTTGGAGCTGTAAAACCTATTTATTTTTTTTCTTATGTACTGAGTTTGCAGAGCGTATCAGATCATTATCCTATTTTTAGGTGGTCCCCAGGTGGCAAACCCTGAAAAAAAAAAAAAAAAAAAAAAAAAAGAACGTACCGGTCTAAAGATGACAGCACAACGCTTGTGAATTTTTAAAAAATATTTCAATGGCATTCTTTATAGTGTGAATCGTCCAGTGAATGGACAATTAAGCAGACGACAAAATCCAGTGAATGAATGTTTTTTATTCACGTGATCTTGTGAAAAGGTACATTTACTGGTCACTGGTCGATTCACCCTATAGTGTGAGTTCCGGAAACCTATTCCTGCAACCCTAGCAAGATTCGCCTCTAGATGTAAGCGATACAGGCCATAACATTCAACTGGTCCATATTCCCCAGAATCACACCGAAGAAACCCACCAGCAGTTGTGTGGCTTCGTTCGTCAGCCATGGTGTTCCTCGTTCCTGGCGAGCGGCAAGCTCGGCGTAAGTGGGTCAGTGCTGTGTGTGCCGGTGCGGTTGTACCCACTACGAAATGGTATTTCGCGGGGCCGGGAGGAGTGCATACAATTTCGTGAGGATGCATTCCCGATGCGCGGCTGTTGCGCCGCGTGTAATCACATCCCCTCTCGTTAGCGACCTTTACGGCGCCGCGCCAAGACGATTGGCCGTCCCCCCCGAAAATGGTAAAATCATGCTTGAGAGACAAGCGATCTCGTTTGCCGGTGCGCCGACTGCAAATATAACTATACGCGAGCAAACAAGCCAGCCAGAATGGGAGCCATTTACAAGTTTCGGAATCTTGAACCGCAGGACCGGCAAATAAACAGTAGCTGCTTAAACGGCGTGGCGGTAACGTTTCGTTTTTACGAGAATGGCAAATTCGAAACTTTCAGGCGGAAAGCGTGTTTCATATTTGTTATAGGTGGGAGAAAAATCTTATCAAATATCTCTGCGATTTCATTATGTATTTTTCAAACTTGCGATCGGTATTTAAAAAACTGAAGGGGTTTTGGGGTTCTTCATAGAAAATGGTGTTTCGAAAAAAAGAAAATCCTTCCATTTTTTTATTGACTTCTCACGTTTCGTTTATTTTCGAGAAGCCACGAAATTATTCTCTTCGGGATATTGACTTCCAGCCTACACGAGTCACACATTGCAGCCGAAAAAACAGGAGTACCGACCGTTTTTCAAGCCATAAAAAAATCGTTTAAAAAAATCGAAAAAAAAAGTTTTTTTTTTCATCGCTTAAAAATCGCTTTAAAAAATCCTTTTTTTCATCGTTTAAAAAAATAGCTTTAAAAAATCTTTTTTTTCATAGCTTAAAAAAATCGCTTTAAAAAAATCTTTTTTTCATAGCTTAAAAAAATCGCTTTAAAAAAATCTTTTTTTCATAGCTGAAAAAAATAGCGTTAAAAAATCTTTTTTTTCATAGCTTAAAAAAATTGCTTTAAAAAATCTTTTTTTTTCATCGCTGAAAAAATCGCTTAACATTTTTTTTTTCTTTAATCGCTTACAGTGCCGAGATCGACACCACGAAATCTTTCCAAAATATCGACTTTTGTCCTGTGCCACGGTTCTCAACTCGTCAGCACGGAGCGGCTGCGCTGTGCCACAAGACGAGAGACGATCGAGAGGCTTTTGGAAAGTTTCAAGAACGATAGATTAATACGGTTGATCGTATAAAACGAAATTGCGCAGCTGTATACCCACTTAAAATTGTGGAACGTAGACGCTGTAGGTATCCATGGGTATGGAGCAATGTGGAGGCGATTCCAGAAGTGAAACGATTAATCTGCGCGCGCACGAGCCTCTTGCCTATATTCCTCCCGTATGCAGATTTCCAACACGTGAGTTCACTATATCGCGACGATCATTATTTCACATTGCGATGATGCGCCGCTCCGACCTCCGTGTTGTGTTGCTAATCAAGTCTTTCGACGTCCGCGAGAGAGATCCAGGAAGAGATCACGTCTCCTCTCCGCGTCGCTGTATATACCTTCTATTAATCCCGGCGCATCGATTCCCAGAAGTTATTATCAGATGCATATCGCTTCGAGCGAAACATGCGCGACGCGGCGTTCAGTGACGCTCGGCGAGGATACACACGGCTGATATTTCTAAATCATGGATTTTTTTTTTTCGACAAATTAATTCGTCCAGTGCGCAGCGGGAGTCGTGGATATACATTAAATGATATTGAAGTATTACCGGGGTCACGTAATACACCGAATGCAGGAAGCGTTGCGTCGTTGAGCGGTCTAACAACTTCCTGCGTGAAAATCCCCGCAGAAGAGTTTTGATCGCGAGTATGGATCTACCGTTTACGGCGACCTCGACGAATTAAAAATAAAATGTAATTGACGGGTTATTCGTGCGATACCAATAATGATGATATCAATGATAGCAGTACGGGTCAAGGAAGCTGACATGGAAAAATTGTATATTTCGGATGTACATGAAATGAAAAATGTCATTGATTCAATAAAAGGAAATTCAATGTCACTTCTAATTCCTACAATTTCGTATGATATTGAAACGATAGTTCCAAAATATGAAACTGTTTTAAAATTTAAGATATATTTAAAAATATATGTAAGAATTTCATAAACACACTGTGGATACTAAAATACATTTTACTCAATTTCGCGAAATTAACTCTCAGTACACCACTTGCATATTCAATGGAATCTAATAGACGATTTATGTAAAAAAGCTTCTGCACAATTACACGAAATATAATTGGCGGGCTATTTGTGTAATGACCGCGACAATTCGAAAGGAGCGCTAAAACAAATGATGAAGTTTGCATCGTTGGAATGCAACGAAATTCAGTAAAAAAATTAATTCTCATTAACCCAAATGATGAAATTATGTATAAAAAGTCATCATAGCAATTAGTTGCCATCATGATTTAAAAATTAGGTATAAAAAGTCATCATAGCAATTACTTGCTATGCTGATTTTTTATACCCAGTTTCATCATTTCGGTTAATTAGAATAAATTTGTTTCTGCATTTCGTTGCATTCCAACGATGCAAACTTCAAAATCATTAAAACAAAGATTTCCCACTGAATTTCACAAAGCCCCTCAGTAAATAAAAAAAAATAAAATAAAAAATTCCCCGTGTCAATCCCGCAAAGTCGACTTTCCACCCTGAAGCTTCGCGAGACCCGACAAACGTTGCCCAGTCGAGTAACGACGAGTAAGTACGTAACGCTCGTCCGCAATACCTCGTCAGCACCAAAACGCCCGGACAATGAGGCGCGTCGACTCGATTATTCCGTGTGCCTCGTTCAACAAACGCATAAACGACTTCGACGTAATCACGCGAAACTAAATGTCTTTGCACGTACGGTAAGATGTAGCACGCACACCTGTACACATTAAGTCTCGGCAGTGTATTACACACATATATATACATACATACATATCACACGTTAAATAGCCTGGCGTTGCTCGGGCTCTTTAAATCTATAATGAGATTGCTTGGGAAATCAAAGCCTCGTAATCACGCGCTGCATGCTTATTTACATGCCGGTCTATGCACTCAAAGTACCGTAGCTACATGCATATAGCGCCGCACCATATGATGTGTTGGAGCAATCGCCTGTTTCCAAAGATGTTCCTCGTCTCGGGGGTCGAACCGTTTGATCCGCGCGAAAATGCTTCCCACCTCCCTCTCCACTCTCGTCACACCCCCCGTCCCCCCCCCCCCCCCCCCCGTCATCAGCCTCCCTTGTCTTAACGTCCGCGTGACGGTAATTTTATTCCTGTTAAATGCGAGCGCGGCCCCCCTCGTTGGAAATTACCGCGCACGCGGTAATTCGATAATCGATGATAATGGGACAGCCTCGGGCCGTTCGGCGTGCTCTGCTCTGTTTTATATGCACATTTATACCGGGGCCCTCGTGTCAGGACGAGGAAGCTGGCGCTGGGGGACATAGCGGTGTTCGAACGTTGTATATATATATGTATGTATTATGTATATGTATAGGACGTGTATGATACTTGACGTTTATCCGTCGCTATGTGGCCTATACGTGTGTACGTGTTGCGTGAATGTCCGCGCGCGCCGAGAGAAATAATTCAATCGGGCTCGCGGAGAGGCCTAGAGAAAGTTGGAAAAAGCTGTCGGTTCGACGAGTCACGTCGTTCCCCGAAGCCGCTCTCGTGTGTCGAGTGAAATTTCAATATACATACACTGTACGTATGTATAACTCGCGATCGTTTTATCGGTCGGCCTCCGCGTCGCTCGCGACTTACGCACATCCCCGGGTTGCATCCTCATTCGTGAAATTTCAAAACGCTATCGGTCGATATGGAAATCGTTGGTTGGGGCTTTTTCGATATGTGCGCGGGGAGAAATAATTGTAATAATTGCAGTCGATTACAAGTGTTGGGTTTAGGGCGGATGATCGAATGATTGATGGGTTGACCAATTTTAATTGGTTGACTCTAGAAATTCAGGTGGTTGGAGTTCTTGTTGCGTTGCTTGAAGGGTTTTCAATGTTGTGGCAATTGGCGATGAAAATGATTTGAGTGTTTCCAATAGTTTTGAAGAGGGTTTAAGAAATTATATAAGTGCTTCGATAGTTTGGAAGAGGGATAAGAAATTATATAAGTGCTTCAACAGTTTTGAAGAGGAATCAAAAATTGTATAAAAATATCATGCGTTCAAATCGTGAAAATAAAGATTTCAGAACTGAGATTTGAGATTTGAGGTTTGAATGGAAATCCACAGAAAAAATTGCTAAGCGACAAATATAATTTTTTTACACTGATTCGAGGATATTTTTGCCCAAGATTTGTAGAAATTTTGTTTACTTCGTAATCCACTTAATAATTTAACGAAACAGCTGCGCTAAAGACTCTGCTCCAGATTCGTAAAGCCTTGAGTCCGGCGTGCAGTGCTTCCCGAGCTCTCGAAGGCCCAACAGTCGAAGCAGAAGAGATAGTTATCGCGGGAGAGTGCTTACGGCATCTGTGCTTCTCGTGTATGTAAATATATGTGCGTTTGGAGAACATCAGCCAAAGCCAAGTGGGAGTCAGTGAAGCAGTAAAGCCGTAGGAGACGATAGGTGCCTTTTCTCACTGTCCCCACTCTCTTTTATCCCCTTTCGCCCCCCCCCCTCCCCTCTCGATCATTGGCATCTTAAAAAATGTGTATATAATATGTATATATATATAGTCGCAAGAGGCATTTACCAGCCGGGAGGCATCCTTGTCTCGGGGTTATCCAACTCGAACGAGACTTGAGAGATGCGCTCATTCTAACCGAAGATCCCCGCGAGAGTCCCGCTATTATACGCGCCTTATATAGGGGATGGGTGGGCAAAATGGGACGCATGAGCGAAAAATTATTCTACTACAATGACCAAAGTGTATTTTTAATAACTGATTTTCACCCAAAAAGTCGATTCCTATCATCAATTTTGAGTGTCGGAAAAAAAAAATTGCGGGGCAAAATGGGGAAAACTTTTAATTCCGCAAATCGTGTTTTTTTACTGGGAGACACTCAACATCATCAGTAATAATTAGATTTTTTTATGTTACGTAAAAAATGTAGTATTTTTTTAACGATGCTGAAGTTTGCATCGTTGGAATGCAACGAAATTCTGAAAAAAAAATTCTAATTAATCCAAATGGTGAAGGGCACTATTTTTTTTTTTCGTTATCTTGGTTGCTATGATGACTTTTTATACATATTTCATTATTTGCGTTAATTACAATCAATTTTTTCCTGAATTTCGTTGCATTCCAACGATGCAAACTTCAACGTCTTTTTTTTTTAAAGTGACCTTTTGAAAGCCAGATTGCTTGAAACACTCACAATGGTTAAAGAAATGTTGTATTCCGCTTAGTTGCGTTGAAACGTATCGTATAGACGCGATATTCCCGAAATGTGGATTTGCCCATTTTTCCCGACAAACAGAAACTGAAAAAAAAAACGCTGTCCCATTTTGCCCCCTGCTCCACGCACAGTCGACTGCGAATGAATCCCTTCTCTCCGACCGCCGTCCTCGTCTCGTGTCGTCTCCGAGTCCTTCATCCGGAGAAGTGACAGACCGAGAGGGACACCAATTCGTGCTGTATATAACGTGACGACGACGTTCAGAACTGAGAATAAGCGCGAGAGTGAGGGGCGACGACGAAGATGCGTCGCTCGCAGATAAGAACGTCACGGATAGTCCCGTGACGAGCGAGCCTCTCGTTTACGCTCGTCGAACACCTGGCGCATGGTACACGCGCGCACCTGTGACGAGAATCTCATTCATCTGACCCCCGAGCTCACGTCCAACGTGCTACAATAGATTCCCTTTTCGCGCTGCCTATGTTATCGATTATCTGTTTACGTGAGGACGACGATATTTCAACATTTTTTTTCAGTCTCTCACGCTGAGAAAATTTCCTGTGACAATTCTGCAGTACAGAACTGTTGAAAAAAGCAACTATTTTTTTTTACTTTGTTGCTCATCGTGATTTTTGAAATTTGATGATAAAGAAAAGTTTTCGCCAGAGGGGATGGCTGGAAAAAAAATGTAGCGCTGTCTCTCGTCGATTGACATTCAAAAAGGAATCCAAAAAATGCCGAAATTCGCGATGTTCAAAAAGTTTGTAGTGCCAAACCGCATGGTGTATTCGTTGTTTAATAGCCATGGAGATAAACATTCCAGGAGTGATTACGATTTTTTTGTTGTCGCAGCAAAATTTTCAACTACCACAGCAAAAATTCTATTGTTACATTGCTCCGACACAATACGATTTTTTATTGTAGATGAGCGCGCCGAAATTAAGAAATGTCGGTAACTATTTTCGGAATTAAATTTGCAATATTTTAATTTCGATAAAACAGTACAAAAAAAATCTCATCGTCTTGGGGTTTAAAAAAAAACGTTCTTTTCCCGTTGAACAGCGAATACACCATGCAGTTTGTCACTCGTAGCGTTTTTTTTTTTAGTCATAAGGAACAGCAAACGTAGCGAATTTTTTTCAATTCCCTGGCGGTAAATAGCAGCGACCCGTTTACACGTTTTCCAGTTCAGCATTGACGTATTAGAGGCTCGCGTGCGAGTCCCTCGTTTCGGTTATCCTCGTCGCGATGGTTTGGACGCGATCTAACGTCCCGATAGCATATATTTCGCTGTACACACGTGCATACATTTAATATGCATGGAATATCCAGTCTTATCCGTGTGGCGCGGTGTCGCGCGGCGCTGTAAAGTCACGTAACTTTTCAACGTTTCATTGCAAAATATTAGTTCGACTGTAGTACTACACATAGTTGTCGGACGATCTACCGAGCATTTATGCGCCGCAACGTTCCCGACGCCGCGCGACCGGGACGCTCGATCGCTTCCGTTCGAAAGGCTCGAACACGCCGCGCAATAAATCACGCCGCTCCGACGTCAAGGGGATTGTTAACGAAAACTCGCCAATTTCGCACCTTTGCTCTGGCTTAAAAAAATTCGTACGTAACGCTCGGCGCTGTCAGCCGAGACGCCCAAATTGTGCGGCTCGCTCAATTATTGTTATTATTGTGATTATTATTTTCGTTGTTTTTTTTTTCCTCCGCTTCGAGGTTTATAACGGTAGGAAATGTGAAATCGTGAGATTACGCGACTGAGTGCAGGGCGTGACTGTAATTAAAGAGAGAGACTGCGAAGAAGAGGCGAGCTCGAGGGACCCCGAGCCATCGCTTCGGGATACCACTGCAATCCGCAATAGACCCTCGATTATTCTGAATCGTCGGTACTACAAGATTTTGCGGATCGTCTGGACAGAAAAATATAATTTTGTTTATGTAATTTCATGTAATTATTTATTTAGGAGATAAAATGTAGCCGAAACTCTTTTATTCAAATATATTTTTCAATATATTTTTCAAATATATTTTTCAAATATATTTTTCAATATATTTTTCAATATATTTTTCTAATATATGTTTCAAATATATTTTTCCATATATTTTTCAAATATATTTTTCCATATATATATTTTTCAAAAATATTTTTCCATATATATTTCTAAATATTTTTCAAATATATTTTTAATCGAAATTCAAAAAAATACTAAAAGAAAAATGGTTGGTAGTTCAATTTTGAGCGACGAAGGACGTGAAGTTTATGTTTGGGGATTCCTACTGTACACTCGTGTGTTACATTCTCCTTCACAAATTCTTCGGCAAATTTTACAGTCACGAACTATCGGCATTAATAAATACCTCGAGGCACCGAGGCCCCTCGAACTCTCGCAATATTCGGGAAAAACGTACAAGCTCTTTATCTCTTCGTCGGTGCTGCATTCTTTTTTCGCGCGTAAACCGGTTCATTCCGGCTGGGCTCTGTGCCGAAGACGAGCTCTGCCGATCGAGGGCGGATACGTTACGTTCACGTGAGTCGTGCACGAAAATACATATTTTATTCCGTTTTTTGAGTTGTTGCTACATACGACCGATAATTGGGGGGTTCTTAAACGTCTCAGGACGGCAACCATTTTTCCACAAAAATTAGTCAAATTATATAATACTTCGTTACCTCAACCATATCATTATTATAATTACTTATTTATTAATTGCACATTGAAATATTGAATTAATTTTGGTTCCATAATTAGTCCGAAAAATGAAAAAAGGTAAAAACCAATTTATCTTCAAATATCTAAAAGATCATCGTACAGTTCATTTAAATATCGATCTTAACTGTAGACTCGTGCTCAGAAACTTTGCAGCACCTGTGATGCCGTACCTGGCATCTAATTGGTGTCACTCGCATTTAATTACAGTTACTGCATTATCGTTCCGAATATATTAGTCTTATCTCGACACATCTCTCGAGTGCCACGTCCGACAAGATACTAAAAAAAAAACACTTTCATTCCTAATCTTCGTTGCCCCAGACGATTTTATTGTTATGTATTTTTTATTTTACGCGGAAATACCGATTCAAATTAGTTTCTATAATATATGCAAGAAAAAGTTCTTCATTAAAATATCTTCAAGGTCTTCTCCAAGCTGCAATATCAATTATATTTGGTCACATATTATCGTCGTAACATCTGACAAAAAAAAAAAAATTGTATATCTGTCACTGACTTTCGTTTAATTGCAATTGTAAAACGTGAGGTTCTGCGGTATCCATCAATACGCGTCGCGTGTTGCGTTATGAATCTCTTCCGGCTTTCTCATGCGACTCCGGGCGAAATTTTATTAACACATTATTTGACATATCGATGCAGCAACACCTCGGGCTCCAAAAAAATGCAGTGTTTATTAAATGAGTTACGACCGTGCGATCATAATGGTCGGTATAATAACGTCATTAATAAATTTATTCGTTAAATCGATCGTTGCAGCATCGCCTGGACCATTTTCGTGGTGAGCTTCGTTGGCTCCGAATCACGGCGACTCCGTAGGGTATCCGTAAGAGACCGGTCCACCGTTCGGAGGAGCCCAATGGGGCGAGACCCACGTACTGACTTGTGCGACGAAGGTTCAAAGACCTTGGAGAGGCCCTCGGGGCGGTATGGACAGCCTGATATAACCCAGAGGCCTATAAAAAGTGACTCTCACCAGAAAGGAAGAAAAAAAAACACACACATCTCCCCTCCTCGAACCTGCCTCGAGTACAAGCGGAGAGGGGAAAAGAGAGGGCAGAGAAGTCAAAAACTTGAATACTTTTACTAGCTGAATAATTAATTGCATAAATTAATTTTTCGATACCGTATAAAATCCGAGAGGCCAAGGCGTATTAATAACACACAAATGTCACGTTGAATACTCGTACTCGGGCGTGAATAAATGATGACTTCTATCCCGAAGACGTGGAGAGAAAACTCGTTTCGGAATCTTGAAACTTTGAGAGGGAGCTTAGAGCCGAGATACGAGAGGTAGATACGTTTTGTCTATTTTGTTTTTATATCCTCTTTAATGTGTCGTAAGGGACCTTCCCTGCGGGTGACTCGGTCATGGTGGCTGAGTTTCACCTTTGAGAGGCAAAGGTGTATTTACGGTGCATGGGTTCACGTAAAGCTCAGATGGCTCCGTGTATTTTGTGTGTTTTATTCTCACGAAGGTTTCGAATCCTACGGACGAACGACTCGGACGGATTTCCTATTGGGTAGACGAATACGTGATTCCAGTCACGTCAGCTAGGTTTACCGAGGAAGTTTTATCAGAGAAAGGGATCCGACGTACCTGTGCCTTAAGCTTTAACCGATCATTCCTTTTAAGTCTAGACAGACGCGTTAAAAAAGTAATTAGTAAAACTTGCGTACACAGCTGTGTGACAATATTTTGTTTGCAACACTTGCACAAAAAGTCCCCCTTTTTGTGCCTGTAGCGCGTGGCGAAAGTGGTGCTTTTGTGAGAAAGTAGCTTTTTTTAACATCACAAAAATTGGCAGTTCGTGTGATTGCAGCCCTTCCTTCACTCGGGCTTGTTGCATTCCAACTTCCTGCCCTTCGTGAAAAATGGCTAAAGATATTTTCACGTAAAAAAACTGCAAAGCAGAATCTTGCATATTCTTCATAATAATGCATCGTTCAGAAGGTCAAGTCATGAGGAAGCATGCTCATCGTTTTTCAATTCTTCGTCGGGAAAGCTTTATGAAAAGTAGATAATTATGAGGAAGCATAAAAACATCATAATAACTCAAGATTGCCATAGCTAAAAACCTTCGAGGTGGAATTTTGCACACTTCTCATTATCTTCCACCATTTACAAGGTCACCTCCGTGAGGATGTAGGTTCATCGGTTTTTTTACTTCCAGAGAAAGGAAACTTCGTGAAAGGCAAAAAAGAATGCGGAAGCAATATACAACATTTCTTTTTTGCAGGCCAGTTTATATAACGTATAGTATATATATTAAATACTGTCCATCATGTCTACTTGAAATTAATAAAAATTAAGAAACCATCCGTTTTCTTTAAAAAACCAATTTCGTCACTGTTACACCTGTTTTTGTCCCCAGGTAAGCCCGTAACTTAAGCGACCGTGATTTAAATTCGCGTAGAAAGTTTCAATTCAAAGCCTCAAATGCAAAAAAATACGTGCCATTGATTACATCTGCAGTCACCTGCATCATTTTTCATTCCCTCCCTAACTATGGTTTTGTCATAAGAGGCGCCTATGTCAGCGTCTTAATCGAAAAATCATCGTTTGTCGTCTCACCCGGCAATTATCGCTCTGCCTCGCACACACGCCGCGAATTATGCAAATTCATGAATGGCTTTTAGCGGGGTGAAAGGATAAAAGGCTGGTGGAGAGAAAGAAAAAGGGAGAGATGCGCTTATGCCTTTTTAAAATTATTGCAGGCGCATAAAACGCTAGCGAGGAGTCTTGAAGAAAACTCGAAGGAACCGAGAGCGGCAGGCTCGCGACTTAACGGAGCAAGGCAAGTTCGGTGCAGCGGAGAAGTATACGTTGTCGCGAGACAGCTCGTTGCTGAGAGCAAAGCCGCGTGCGATGATTTATACGCGCACTGCTCTTTCGCCAGTGCAGTTTCTTTTCGCTCGCCCGCAATGCATAGCGCATATTCGTGCGAGCTGTGTTTCGCGATGTCGCAACGTGTTGGACGCCGAGCGGAAAAATAAAAGAAAATAAATAGGTTAATTTTCCTTCTGCACCGAGCTGGGTCGGGTGCCATATGAACGAAAAAACATTTTTGATATACTGAGTATGATTAGAAAGCCTGGACTGGAAAGAATTCAAATTTGCCACTCATATCAAATTAAAAAGATTTTTTGTTTGATTAAAAATTGAAGTTTTTCAATCATCCGGTTTTAACACATTTGAAGATTAAATAAGGGGGACCCTAGACGAGTAGGCACAAATTTAGACCGCTAAATAAAAGTGCACTGAATTATTCGCTGTTATCCCATTCTCTTCTTTATTGAATTTTCTCTCGAACGAAAGAAGAAAATCCAGCTTCAATCGAACCCAAAAAAAGTAACCCCGATTTTAGTGAAGTGACGAAATAAAAAAAGCGCAATAACACTTTTTTATTTTTTTTTACACTTTATTTCGATAAATTTTTGCTTGTACACAACGAATTCGTCATTAGTTTGTTTTCTAAAGGCCACAGTTTTCATGAAATTTTTTAAAAACCTTATTATTTTCAATTTTTTTTTCGCCCGAAAAACACTATCGGGTTGCAATTGATGAATAGCCAATTCCCTACTGATTTACGGACGTGATATTTTCAGTAATGAAAATTTGCAATTGGAGAAAACCGGTTGCATAAAAAACAAAATACATATTCCGTCGGATGGGTCGAATACCGCCCACGTTTTCCGTCAGTCGCTCAATAATTCCAAGTTGAAGAAAATAGTTATCATTAGTCGGCCGTTCCTTGGCGTTTGGTCCGCGACGTTTCAGGCGCGACTCGCAGGCGCGGAAACCGTGTGTATGTAGTCCGGGCGGCTCACGTGGAGCGCGCGCGGCACTACCGTGGAGATAGATCGTAGACGGTCGATAGTCGAGATCCAGATAGAGCGGCGACGAGAGGGAGACGGAAACGCCGGTGCGAGCGGGGAAAAAGAGAGAAAGGCGAGATCGAGGGAATGCCGGAGCAGGGCGTGGTGAACCGGTGGCTGCTACAGAACCGGTCAACTTCGACAACTCTCTTCTGCAAGGCCGTTCATGTTCCGGCTTGGCGTGCGCGCAACACGCAAGTGGCCAACGAGCGCGGAGACCTCTGAGCCGCCACCGCCGCAGCCGCCTCCACTCGATCCAGGAAAGATCGAGAGAGCCTGCGCTTACTTAATAATTAAGTTCATAGAAGGTGCAACGTACACACCGAGAGAGAATAAAGTTCAACCGAGTGGAATTTTTGGTAACTGCGTGCGTAAAACTCGACTTTTCGAGGCGGTTTTGCGTGCGTAAAGTTCTCGTTTTTCCGCACTAGTGCGTAAAGTGACCACTCGTGTGTAAAGATCCACTTTACGCACTCTTGGGTACTTTACGCACGCGTGCCGGAAAACGTGCACTCTACGCATGCAAAACCGCCTCGAAAAGTCGACTTTTACGCACGCAGGTACAAAAAATGGTATGTGCAACTCGTGCAGAAATGACCTTTTTTACGCACTTGTTGCACAATAAACTATTATTTCACTCATGGTCAGCGAAATTTTCATTGAATTTCTAGTCCCGTTGTGATAGCTACAAAAATATACTTTTTTTTGGATTTCATTGGTTTTTGAAAATTATGGAAGTTATTGAGATTTTTTTCCTTCATTTTATTTAATTAACTTGGGGGGGGGGGGGGGGGGGGATTAGTATTGTATAGTAGTTTTTGTATGTGCATTTGATTTTATTTTCAATATTGTATTGTAATTATTATTGATACGTCGATAGCTTTGAAATGACAGCAAATTCTGGATCTGGCAGTATTTGTGAAAGCCACTGTGGACGGCTGTGGGGGGAGTGATAATAAATACCGTTACGATTTTGCAGGCGACTTTTCTCGTGCGCTAGATTATAGCCGCGGCGCTCAAAGCGCTATCGAATCGTAATTATCGATACGTCAATGTATCGACGTTATGTATCCCGCATGAGATATAAAGGAGAGGAAAAAAAGTTTACACTGGCGTCGAGGGAGTCGTTCACGACAGCTCTCACTCTGTAATATCAACGGTGGAAATGGCACACTGCAAATAACAGTTTCACTATCACGAGATATGGAGACACGATCCGGGCGTTAATGGACCAATTTATTTAGGTGTCCGTTTATAGGCGCAACGAGAGCATGGAAAGACGTTGATTTCTTTTTTTCACCCTCCGTCTTACGATTACGCGAAAATTCTCTACGTAGCTTAAGGATGCTAAAACGCTCATCACTGGGAACGTCACGTTAAATATATTTGTCGGTTTCTCAACACGCTGTCGACTTCTGGATCCATCATTAATATTTGCAGTGACAAAAAGGATTAAGAAAATTTGCTCCCAATTTTCTCTCAAGGTAGTTAGTATAATTTCAATACATGTTTTTTTTATTATGTTTAACCCTAGACGGGTAATAAAAAATGTTAATTCTTTTTTTTACATTAACAATTTTACATTAACATTTATTAATATTTTTTGTACAATTATTCTGCACCGTTTATATATTAGCATCAGCTGATTAAAAACGAACATTTTATGAATTCTTTTATAACAAAAATTATTTATTTAATTTTTCACGGATTGCAACCGCCTTAATCTTTCCACTCAACCGTCGCGAGGGACAAAGTTGTAAAACTTTAATGCACGAACCGCAAGTGCGGGAAATTATTTTTCATCGATTCCCGCGAAATTATTGCATCGGCTCCCGCGATAGCTGTATATATATCCCGCAGCGTTGGTGCGCTCGGGGTACAAGCGCGCAACGCGATTACCGTTGCAATTTGTCGTCGAGCGGTGTCTGCATAACGCAGATAAAACAAGTCTATAGATAACTCTCCAAAGATTACAGTAAACATATATCGATATGTCTTCAATATGAATGCGCGCGCGTGGCGTAACCCAGGTGGATTATAATTTTCCTATCAGCCGCGCCGATTTAGTCTGCGTCGCTCGTCGTTTGCCTGGCACGTGGCTTGTATCCTTATAAATAAACGAGCCGGCGAATAATTCGAAAACTGGGTAAATCGAGCCCTGCGAATGTCGCAATAAGATTTGCCATTTCAGAAAGATAAAAATTCGCGTTGAAGCGAAATCCACAAATCATTTCATTTTTGTTCGCTGTTAACGAGCGTTTCGGTCTATGATTATTTCGCTGGTTCTTGTTGTGCGATCGAGGTAAACGACTGTAAAGTTTTTTTTCATGCAACAAAAGGCATAAAATAAATTCTGATGGAGAAAATACAAAAACACATTTTTGCGAAGACCGACGGAAAAATTTACATTACAGCGAAAAACATGTTTTTATCTTAATAATTCGGTTTGCGATTATTTCACAGTTTTTGAATGTTCCACATTATGCCGAAATAGCTGAAACTGTTTAAGAATTTTTTCGAACATCGCACATGCAGCACAAAAAATATCCTCCTTCGGAAAATATAAAATCTTGCATTCGAGCGAATGTCACAAATCATTTCTCTTTCCCCCCATGGTAATTGTAGATCTTACGAATATTTGTAGATTTAACCTATTGTAGATCTAACCTTTTGTAGATCTTACGAATATTTGACTGTTTCCAGGCGTTAAAAACAGGTACAGAATAGAACTGGAACGATGCCAGGATTTTTCCCAGGCAACGCGCACGCATTCGTTGCACGTTGTAATCGCTGCGCTGGCCGAGTGCTCGGGGTTCACGTCGACTCGGTGGTATTGCTGCTGCTGTGTTGCACCGCGAAAGGAAAGGTGTCCTGTGTGACGTGCAACGATTTTATGTCGGCGCGAGGGCGGCACCCAACCAATCTTTTTATTCTTTCCGTTCGGTGTTCGTTTATTTTTTTAATTCTCTTTTCCATTTCATTCTTTATCTCGCCGAGCAGTTAAGTCTCTGCGAGGGGTTATGTCTCCGCGTTACGCAGTGCGCTCTGGCGGTGGTATACGCGTGGTTTGTATGTAAATCGACCGCACGAGAGGCGAGTTTTGTTGATGTGGAGAACGCGAATGTTTCGCGAGCTGCACACGACATTTCCTTGGAAATTGCCGGTCTAAAGGTGATTAAATAATTTCATGGGATTATTAGAGAGCGCGTCGAGGTTTTACAAAGTAAATGTTACAGCCGGAATAACGGGATCTGTGGGTTCTGCTGTTTTTGCAGGCGGTGGTTCGAGTCAAGCGGGCTAATTAGAAGCGGACATACTAATTGCACGTTAGAACTGCCGATGGTGAGTCTCAAGGTGGTTGTCGCCCGATCGTTCGACCGGGGAAAAAAATTAAGTAACACAAGCCCAATATCGTTTGTACATCGTTAACAGCCGAAGTGACGCGAATCGTTTTTTCTGCAGCGGCAAAATACAATCAAAAGCACTGAGCCGCATCATTCTGGATTGGTAATTAGTATTACCAAACCCGACGAGACCAATCTACGAGCATTTTTTTTACATGGAAGAAAGTTTCTTGCGAAGCATCCGTCTTATCCCACCCTATCGCATTTGCCGAGGACATGGAGAAACTGCGGAATACCTAAGATGATAAAGCGGTCCCCTAAGTCACCGAAAACGCTTAGGGCAGCAGCGCCTCCTTCCGGTGGTTCAGAGCACCAGCCAGCTCGGCTAGGTGATCATCATCCGCGCCACCAGGATTGCAAAAAAAAGAACACTTAGAAAAATATCTATCAGCGTCGTCCGGGAATGGAACACGGCACTACTATGTTAGGATTACAATCTAATCAGTCGCAGAATATAAACAGTTCTTACAGCTACCGCGCCTACAATTGTCCGCAGATAACATTTAAAAGCTTTAGCTTTTTAATGATGCTGGATGCTGGATTGAGGCTTATGGCCTCAGTGAACCGCAGCATAGCCACCGTGTTTAGCCACTGAACTCATAGATAAGTTTTCTGACTTTGAAACTAAGACTATATTCGCCTGCTAATCTGCATTACGCAACTGTACTATGATAAGCGCCAGGGGGCACCTGATCTCGAGTAATCTTCGCGTTTTAAAACATTGATTTGCTTCATCATTTTGTAATTCCTGATATCTGATAACACCGGATGGAAGTCAATGTGTAGGCTTCATGTAGGATACTAAAACTACGTTTTTGAATGGGCGAACTAACTTTTGCCGGCTCAATGCTAAGATTTTTAGCACTCAACAATGAATGCTTTTTTGGACATCATAAGCCTAAAAATGGAAACCCAGGTAGTAGACTTTAGTCTACTAAATGCTCACAAATGGACCCTTTGGTGTTGTCAGGTGCCGTTATTTACTTAGAAATCTACTATCTACTACTATAAGAAATATAAGTTGCGTCTAAAATATAAATAATGTCTTCTCGAAAGAAAGCTCAGGAAAGCCAACCGATCTTGATACTCCGGTTGCCGGTATTGGCTGCTATCCGGAGAGTTGACTACGTCTGCTTGACTCTCTTTGTCTACCGACTCCTGCGTAAAACTCTCGCCCTGGGAACGTCGTGTTCTGCGTAGGTGACTCGCGACTTCTTCTGACGTCCTGAATGGCTCGCTTCCAGTCGGGGTTCCATCTCGATTAGTCCATTGGCGTCGCGCCAGCTGTACCAAGTCTCCATTGACTTTGAGCTTTCAGTATCCAACTCATGTAATTCCCTCTTTCTTTTCCTTCTCGTGCGCTATTGCGGAAATCTTCTGCCGTACTTCTCGTTCTCACACTATTCGATCAAGAGTAACGCAGGTATCGCTCCGTGTCTTGAAGTTGTTGCCTTCTGCCCACGACGGGTTTCTTATCGTTGGAGACTGATTTGGTTAGCCCAACTTTATAACTTTGAAGCTTGCATCGTTGTAATGCAACGAAATTAAAATCAACAAAATATTAATTCCGTAAAAATCCAAATATTTCACCATCAGGGGATGAAATAATTTTTTTTGTCATGCTCTTAGTCGTTATAACAATTTTTTATAGCCAGTATAATCATTTGGGTTAATTCATATTTTGTTGTTTTTACTTCCATCGCATTGCAACGATGCAAATTTCATCGTCATCCAACTTTTGTCTTCCCAGCTTTAGTCAGCAGGATAAAAATCCTTGAACCATTCCTCATTACTCTCCCAATCTCTTCGCTCGTTTCTGTTATCCTTTGTACCACAAGTCCGCATACCATTCTCCAATTTTAGTATATATACCCAACTCCCTCGAAATGTGAAATTCCCAGGTTATTTAATCGCCTCAGCGCCACTCGACCCCGCGCTCCCTCGAACAATGCGCGGAATCAAGATCGACCGAGAAATGCGTGGCGGGCGGATTCGTAGGTGTTGAGCTCAAAGGGCAGGGGGAAACAATGGAGCGTAAAAATATTTTGATGGATATCGAAGACTTAAAGACACGTCGACGAGTCGCCCGTTTCGCGGGTCGACCACACGTGCCAGAGGCCACACTGTCGGCGTCCATATACATCCACAGCAGAACACTCGGAGGGTATGCATTACGCTGTTCTCAATCAGAAACTCGATAGGACACACTCGGGCGGTAGTCGCGGTTCGCGCAGACGCATCAGAGCCGCGAAACACGTAGTAGGTTAGACGCGACGGTGGAAGAGAGGAATCTGTTTGCACGTTAAACGGGTCATTAATCCTTCCCACCGTGGCTCACTCGCTCGCCCCGCTCGCGTAATTAATAGGTACGATTCACCGTTATGTGCGTACGTACGAATAATTTACTCTCCCGCTCCAGCGAAGCCGCTGGAACACACGCTAGACGTGCCCAATGGCGCCCTAAGGCTGCGGCTCTTGTCGCTTCTCTCCTTGTTATTTTTTTTTTCTTACGGAGCTCCCTCTGCTCTCGCTTTCTCAATCTCGTAGCTTTGTTTTCCAGCAGTCACGACTTCCGTGTCCATAAGTCTTTTGTGTATAACGCGGTGTGCACGGCGTGTATATAGGCGAGCGAGGAACGTTTCGTTGCACTGTGTGTATACGTAGTCTATGGCTGTGTATCAACTGCGCGGACGCGCGCGAGATCCGCGCGGCCAGATCGTCGGCGCGCGCAGCGCCACGACGCGGCCGCTCGGGGAAACAAATTGGTCGTGTTGCGGAACACCGCGCGGGTTTCAGCCTCCGCTCGGCGGCTGAAACTGGAGGCAACGTCGGGACTGTTTCACGATCGTGTTTCGCCGATCGGCACGTCAGTACTTAGCGTGCCGTATATACGCTTCGTTATGTGGATCGCTGAGAGTGAGAGAGCGATGAAATATTTATGAGGCCTAATTTTGTGCAATCGAGGATCTCGTTGGGATTCACCGTCGATAGGCCGCTGCTGCTTGGGCAGCTCAATCAGAGGCGGATAACGATCGACGTGTCGGATACACAGTGTGGAGGGAGATCGCGACTTTGTATTATATTGGCGAGTGAGGCACGGCGAGAAAGAAGCGGATAAACGAGAGTCCGGGCTTGGGATTATTTGTGTATTGAAATTACAGTAAAATCCGGTCAATTGCCCAACTCATTACACGGAGGACTGGGTATACCGCAGCGAGTGAACGACACGTAATGCTACGGCGTCTCCGCTCGTGGATTGAGTTACGCGCGCGGTGAACCTCTCGTTTTCCAGCTGAAACCGATTGAATTACGTTAGCGGGTGAAATCCCCAGTTGCGGAGCCGCGTCGGTGCGACGGATATCGCGTGTCTACGGGAGGAATAAATCGTTCGAAATGGTGTAAAATGTCCGAAATGTGGATTTTGCGAAAAGAGACTTTCCTTCGATTATTATTGTAGTGGAAATGATTTTGATGTGATTTATTCGATTATTATTATTTTTAATTTTTTTTATTTTTTAATTAAAAAAAATGTATTTATTTATTTGTTGCCGTGTTTCGTTTATGATTTTTAATGTCGATTATTTTACGTGTAAACGCAAATATGATAAGTCGCATTCGAATCTTCAGTAAATATAAATGCAAAAGGAAAAAATAAAAGTTGAGTGTCAATAATTTTTTTAGTTTAGATCGTAATTGCATTTTTTTGTACCTCTTTATCTCTGTATTTAGATAACAGCGATTTTCCGTTAGCATATAAATGAATGAATATTGTAATTACAAATGGGTGTCTGTACTGAAATGCCAATTCGATTTAAACCTAGACAGGTAGACCTTTCCACTGGGAATATCATGGCGTTTCCGCAGGCCACGTGGGGTCCCCATGGACCCCGGTCTATCCGCCTGGGGTTTAATAAATCTGCACAGACGATAAGAAGTGAATTCATTCGACATACTCTGTTTGATTGCTTAATGTCACTTCGATATCTTGAACGGTTACACTTTTTTCAGTGGTCCATATTCCCCTGAAAATGGACCATATATATCTTTATCGATCTCGACCTAAATCGGCAAGAAATGAAATTGCGCCCGAGGCGGGGGCGTGGAATTTCGTTGCCTTCACGAGTTCGTTCAGGTGTTCACAGCACGAAATTACGAGAAATCGTCGATACAGTCTCGACACAAAATGAGCTTCAGCTTCAATTTCAGTCAACCACCTGCAGACAAACGTGTTATTTATTTTCATTTTTTTTTTTTCATTATAAACGAATTGGGCTAAGAGTTCTTATTTAAAGAAAATCACACAATTATTAACACATTAAGAGTTGAGCATTTATTTTGTACACGATCAAAACATCTCGACGCTCATCAAATCGCATGGGAACTTTAGTACATACTATGTTTTTTATTATCGTTAAATTAAAATGACACGTTTCGCTGCCTGACATCGGTGAATCCCGCTTTAGATGATTCTTTTTAATTGCACGTAAACATAGCCTTGGAACAAAAAAACATATAACACCAGCAATTATCGAACCGGTGTAATGCACAGACGCCATATTATTGTTCGCCACGAATGAGAAGGCAAAAGTGTTACTTTTCGCGACTCGTCAACGAATTCAACAACTATTTGCTCTTCGTTCACCCGGCGCGAGAGTGTAAGACATGGGTGCGGAAAAAAAAGCGAAAGACCCGACGAGTTGTTTACACTTTGCCTATACACAACACACACAGTGGCGAGCCGAGGAACCGCTAGAAAATATAGTGACCCAGTGACTCACGGCCGGAGTGTAGTAAACGGACCATCAGCGGTATCAGCTATGCCGGCACCTTGTAATACGTGCGTCATATACAGACGCGTCGGCAAAAATTGCATATATTTTTAGCGCTCCGACGAATTAAGAAACCGGTTTCGCTCGTGAATTTGATGAATCGCGAGATGCCGGGACCTCGGTGCTTCGGTGTGTCGTGTAGATGGGCTCTGCCTCTCTCTCCCAGTGAAAAGACCGCAGCGCCCGAGACGTATCTGACGGTCGTATTGCAGCGATAAAAAAAAAGAACTGAATAAAACTCGTGATGTACGAAAGCAGGAAGATAATAGAACGAGGTCGCTGCGACACTCGGCAGAAGTCATTGGCTGCTCGCTGCAAAAAGAAATTACGACGGTTAATGAGGCCAACGAGAACTCAATCCTCTCGGGCGATTTCGTAGACCCGTAGGATTGCCGCGTTAATGTATTCATATACAGGTTTTGATAAACAGTTGCAAATCCGGTATTAAAATCAACCCTACGCGACGTCCACACCGACCAGCGATTCCGATGCACGTACGTTCGATATCTGATGTCGATTTGCATTAAAACCACAAATTCGTCGACGTGGATTTTACTTGCAAATTAAACTCAATGACGTTTGTGGATCTTACTTCGCGTCGATAATCCGACATTGATGGCCAACAATTTACGGATTTTCATCCGATCATCCCGAACACATGCTGAAAGTTTTCGAAGGCGAATAATATTAACCTTATAGCCGGGTAGAACTTCCTGGGAACATCAAAGTTCTTACAGGTCACGTGGGGTCCATGGGGACCCCAGTCTATTTAATAATAATTAATAATAATAGAATTAATAATAACAACAACCTGCGCTCATCATAAAATGGTTCCAATAAAAAAATTCCAATAAACAATTGTGATCAATTATGAAAAAAATCCTCCCTTTCGCTCCTAATGCATTAACCACATTTCTCAATTTTTCCCTAAAAATCACCACAAAATTTGATTCAAAATAAATAATTTTTAATGACTTTGCAGTCATTAAAAAGTGTCCACATTATAACATAACCTCCCCATGCTACCATTAATAAATCGATAATAACAAAACCAACTGCACCATCAACTTTACTACCAAAAGGTTCACGGATTCCTGACTCCGATATCAACTCGCAGCGCGAGATCCGGTTGACATATTGACGCAATGACCTCCGTCCGACCGGGACAATTGACGCAAAAGCGTGTAACAAAACTCGAGCGCGGAGAGTAGCGCGCGCAGCCGCAGGAACGGCTTACTTTCTATCTTCACCGTACGGACGAGTCATCGCGGGGCTGTTATTACGGTAGACGGACTAATAGACCCGACACTACTCTCTTCCTCCGTCCTTCTTCTCGTCTTTCATGCTCGCGTATGTGCGATCCGCTTCGTCGATCCCCGCAGGAGGCACGACGAAGCGGCGAGGAAGAGGACGATAAGGGGTAGGGGGGGGGGGGGGGTAGAGGGGGCACTGGAGCGAAGTTTCGTAATTGAATTTCGATTCCGCGCGTGGTAGACCCTGGCGAGATTGCGCGACGCTCGGATAGACTGGACCGTGAGTCGCTTTGCGAATCTTCGGAGTGCAGTTGGCGGGAGCCGCGCGATGTAAGAGCTCGATTGTAACGGTATTATTGTTCGGGCCCAACGGCGACTACACGAGCTTCGGCCTTCTCTCCGATCTCCCCATCTGGCGTGTATCTCGGCCGCTCGCCGCTAGAGGGCGAAACCCGAGAAAACGAATGAAAACAGAAATAAAGAAATATGCAGCGTTACGCCGAGTCTCACGATTGCGTTGTGAGACCCGTTGTGGCGTTGCACTCGGGCCACGCCACGAGGACGACTTCCACCTTCTTTTCACGGGGCGCTGAAACGAGATAATAAAAGACACGGTCTCGGGCGTCCCGAGGGCTCGTAAATCTTGAGAAGATCGTTTTGATTCTGGGAAACACAGAGGTGTTATTAAAGTTTTGTTGAGACTTAGAGCGTAAATATTGATGTAGCGGCTGTTGATGCGGTTATTGACGTTAAGGAGGTTGGAGAGAGCAAACCGATTTATGTGGTGCGAATGTGGAGGGATTGCATATTTACGGTTGGGAAATAAAAAAAATTCTGTGGAAACATCTTTAGGGAGGGTTTTTCGGGAAAAATGTTCTCAAAAAGTGTTTCGGCCATTCGGGAAAAGAGTGAATTTTGACAAAATGTCCTCAAAATGCGTTTCCGCCATTCGGGAAAAAAGTGAATTTGGACAAAATGTCTTCAAAAAGCGTTACCGCCATTCGGGAAAAAAGTGAGTTTGGGCAAAATGTCCTCAAAAAGCATTACGATCACTTGGGGAAAAACTGCTAAACGGAATTGCTATAAAGATATTTTCACGTAATATTGATAATACACGCATATCAACTGTTTTTTTTTTTTTTTTTTTTTCAAATCTACGGTTACATTTGCCGCCACAAAGCGTGACGATTTGACACAGAATGCCCGATACACGTGGGACACACTTACAACGCGTACCGCGATCGGCGCATAGATTTGGATTTATAGTATCGCAGCGTCGAGCGGCATTGAGCAGAGTTGCGTGTCGCCCGTCGCGCCACCTACTTTATCGCTTTTCCCGATGATAATGCGACTTTTCGTACTTCCTACATGTATCGACCGTGCAGCACGTCAAGAGTCTCGGACGCCTGTGGATCGCGATCGTTTCAGCCGAGAGTCTATTGTGCTCTGCGGGAGCTCTGGGCGACCGAGTCGTGTATCGAGAGACGCGGTAGCGTCGAGACGCCGAGTATACATATACCGCAAGGACGTTATCTGAAACAACGAGCGCCGAACTCCACTACTCGGGAGATTACCGGTTGTGTAGTTGCGCAGGTAAGGTAGACCGACCAATGACTGAACAGTTGAGCCAATGGTTGAACACTTAGTTCATAATTTGAAAGTTCATGAGTGACGGAAAACATTGTGAGCAAACTATTCGAGCTGTGACTGGTTGCCAGAAAAGTCGGTTGTAAGCAAAATCAGTTTGATGTGAAATTTGACATAAGACGACGGGTGCGGCAGTGCCCGTAACCTTTTAAAGCTTTATAAGAGCGCAGCAGCGCAAAATTGATTAGCCTATTATATGTGAAATTATGAAAAAAATATTTCAATTTTATGAAATAGGGGGGTAGAATATGCGACTTGAGAATGATGGTATATGTTAAAAGTCGATATTTTGAAAAGAAAAAAAATTGGGGTCGATTTTCGGTCCGGAGCCGGATCTACGATTTCTGACAGAAAAAAATATTTTTTTCGGCGCCAAAAAAATATTTTTTTCAAAATCGATTAAAAAAGGTTAATAACCAGTTTTTTCGGGGGTAGAATATGCGACTTGAGAATGATGGTATAGGTTAAAAGTCGATATTTTGAAAAGAAAAAAAATTGGGGTCGATTTTCGGTCCGGAGCCGAATCTGCGATTTCTGACAGAAAAAATATTTTTTTCGTCGCCAAAAAAATATTTTTTTCAAAATCGATTAAAAAAGGTTAATAACCGGTGTTTTCGGGGGTAGAATATGCGACTTGAGAATGATGGTATAGGTTAAAAGTCGATATTTTGAAAAGAAAAAAAATTGGGGTCGATTTTCGGTCCGGAGCCGGGTCTACGATTTCTGACAGATAAAATATTTTTTTCGGCGCCAAAAAAATATTTTTTTCAAAATCGATTAAAAAAGGTTAATAACCAGTGTTTTCAGGGGTAGAATATGCGACTTGAGAATGATGGTATAGGTTAAAAGTCGATATTTTGAAAAGAAAAAAAATTGGGGTCGATTTTCGGTCCGGAGCCCGATCTACGATTTTTGACAGAAAAAATATTTTTTTCGTCACCAAAAAAATATTTTTTTCAAAATCGATTAAAAAAGGTTAATAACCAGTGTTTTCGGGGGTAGAATATGCGACTTGAGAATGATGGTATATGTTAAAAGTCGATATTTTGAAAAGAAAAAAAATTGGGGTCGATTTTCGGTCCGGAGCCGGGTCTACGATTTCTGACAGATAAAATATTTTTTTCGTCGCCAAAAAAATATTTTTTTCAAAATCGATTAAAAAAGGTTAATAACCAGTGTTTTCGGGGGTAGAATATGCGACTTGAGAATGATGGTATAGGTTAAAAGTCGATATTTTGAAAAGAAAAAAATTGGGGTCGATTTTCGGTCCGGAGCTAGATCTACGATTTCTGACAGAAAAAATATTTTTTTCGTCGCCAAAAAAATATTTTTTTCAAAATCGATTAAAAAAGGTTAATAACCAGTGTTTTCAGGGGTAGAATATGCGACTTGAGAATGATGGTATAGGTTAAAAGTCGATATTTTGAAAAGAAAAAAAATTGGGGTCGATTTTCGGTCCGGAGCCCGATCTACGATTTTTGACAGAAAAAATATTTTTTTCGTCACCAAAAAAATATTTTTTTCAAAATCGATTAAAAAAGGTTAATAACCAGTGTTTTCGGGGGTAGAATATGCGACTTGAGAATGATGGTATATGTTAAAAGTCGATATTTTGAAAAGAAAAAAAATTGGGGTCGATTTTCCGTCCGGAGCTAGATCTACGATTTCTGACAGAAAAAATATTTTTTTCGTCGCCAAAAAAATATTTTTTTCGTCGCCAAAAAAATATTTTTTTCAAAATCGATTAAAAAAGGTTAATAACCAGTGTTTTCAGGGGTAGAATATGCGACTTGAGAATGATGGTATAGGTTAAAAGTCGATATTTTGAAAAGAAAAAAAATTGGGGTCGATTTTCGGTCCGGAGCCGGGTCTACGATTTCTGACAGATAAAATATTTTTTTCGGCGCCAAAAAAATATTTTTTTCAAAATCGATTAAAAAAGGTTAATAACCAGTGTTTTCGGGGGTAGAATATGCGACTTGAGAATGATGGTATAGGTTAAAAGTCGATATTTTGAAAAGAAAAAAATTGGGGTCGATTTTTGGTCCGGAGCCGCGTCTACGATTTCTGACAGAAAAAATATTTTTTTCGGCGCCAAAAAAATATTTTTTTCAAAATCGATTAAAAAAGGTTAATAACCAGTGTTTTCGGGGGTAGAATATGCGACTTGAGAATGATGGTATAGGTTAAAAGTCGATATTTTGAAAAGAAAAAAAATTGGGGTCGATTTTCGGTCCGGAGTCGAATCTACGATTTCTGACAGAAAAAATATTTTTTTCGTCGGTGGCGACTGGTAATTTTATACAATTCATATATCTTGAATATACTTTATTTCCATAGGGGAGGAGAACTAATATAACAGAGCGGTGTTTAAGATTACGGTGAAACTAAACAAAACTTTGTTTCAATGTATTAGTTCACACATATAAGGAAATATATCATTTCGTTCATTAATTGGTAGGTGTTCACTCAATGGCCGGTCTACCCTAGGCGCGCAGCGCTCGTTCGCTCGTTCGCCTGCGTGCTGACACCGGCGTCTCCGCTACTAGCGTCGACGTTTGCGCGACTCTCAAGCGAGCCGATTCGCTCGGCCGACATCCGGATTCTCGACGGTGTGGCAACCAGACAATAACAACAGCGCCGTGTCGCTGAGGTCAGAGACGCACGACGCGCACCGTCGAATTGCTATTGTTACGAGGTCGTTGCTCAACCCGACGAGCGGCGCCCGCGTCGAGACGCAGAGGCGAAAGGTCGAGGCGAGCGCGAGAGGGGAAACGTCGACGACAGCGCGGAGGGCTGTTTCCACCCCTAGAATCCAGAAGGAGGAGAATCGAGCGAGCAGCCGTGGCCGAGTGGTTAAGGCGTCTGACTCGAAATCAGATTCCCTCTGGGAGCGTAGGTTCGAATCCTACCGGCTGCGATATTTTTTTCTTTGCTCAGAGCGATTTGCTCGGTGGATTTCGGTCGCGTGTGATTCGTTCCATCGGTGTACATTGGGATGAAACAGTAAATCAATTGATTTAATGGCTTCCTAATATTCAGCGCGATTTTTTTTAGATCATGGAACGAAGAGCACATCAATGTTTTTAGTTGGCACTGCTTCGTCACAATTTTGACGTAAGGGTAATTCATTTTTTTTATTATTTTTTACCTCGATGTGATTGATTTGAAAAATCCACCTCGGATCTACAGAATTGTTGGCGACAAAAAACCCTCTTGAAAAAAATCGGTGGATAAAATATCGCTCGCATTTTCGATTTTCGAAAACACTTTTTTTAATAACTTTCTAACGCTTTATTTCGATGTATCTTTGTCCGCCTACAACGAATTCGCCATTCGTTTTTTTTTTTCTAAACGCGATAGTTTTCACGAAAAACTCAAAAAAACTTGATAATTCTCAATAAAAAAAAATAAATAAAAATTCGCATCAAACGGTTAAGCGCGCGTATCAACTATTACACTATTAAGACTAGAATTAAAAAAATATATTTACGAGTCGAGCCGACACAGAAGGACAAACAAGCGACGAGACCTTCGGGATGACGCGCGTCGCGCGGCGGATCTACAGTCGAAATTGAAATCGAACGTGCGGCGAGACGATAAAAGGCAAAACAAGACCGAAAGAACGGAGGCCCCGGGTCGGCAAATATTATTACTCGTGTGGCGGATCAAACGAGCGCGGTGGGTTTGCCTCTATCACACGTCGAAAGTCGTATATACGCGCGTGAAACACACATTTACGTAACCCTCGCGTAAAGTAATAATAAAACGATAAGTCGATCGATATACCGGTCGAAATTTTTTTCCTCCATGTCTTTTTTTTTCCCTCCATGTCTTGCGGTTACGCGCACGCACTATGTGTGCGAAAAGAAAGAAAGAAAGAAAGAGGGGGTGGTGGGGGCCCCACACCTTCGCCCCCACCAGTGAGACTCTCCTGCCCGGCGTCGGAGTTAGGCGCCCTATCACAATGATAGGAAGCGAACCTCCGACTTGGAAGTCCCTCCTGACGAAGGAAAATGGAAAGATTTTAGTTAATGATTGTGAGTGAACAAAATGCATTACTCGGTTATGAGCATTCTTGCATAATCTTGAGTATAACTTGACGTTTGGAGAAGACTTGACTTAGCATATTGAGGAAAAAACCCGAAGACGGGAAAAATAAAAAACCTCAAGCAAGTTCATGACAAATAGATTTGACTTAAGCTAGACAGTAGGTTGGGGTAGAGAAGTTGGAGGGGGAGGGTGGGATAAAAAGATGTAGAGACAGAGCGGTAGAGAAAGATGGTGAAAGAAAAGATAGTGAGAGTAGATAATTAGTTATTTGGTTTCTTGATACTTTGATGTTCCTTTGCTTCTTTGATTTGCCTTGTCTTCTTTCCTGTAACAGACTTAGGTCTCACACAAGCGTGTTTTTAGTGAATTCTCAAGATGTCCTTGGGTCTTTTATGTTTATTTCTGGGGTCAAAGTCGTAATTTCCTAGTGAGTTAATTAGTTCGAAGCCGGACTCCGAAGCACTTTTGTAAAATGTTACAATCAATTTCTTGTATATTTCCTTTAAGTATGGTACTTCCAGTTCTTCATGGAGTAGCGTCGTTTTAGTATATCTGGGGCACTTTGTTATTATTCGAAGTATTCTATTTTGAACTATTTGGAGTTTATTTAAATTGCTGACGGCTGCTCCCCCCCATACCGGGACCGCGTATGTTATAACAGGGCGGATGATGGCTTTATAGATAATTAGACCGTTTTTAATACCTATTGCTGAATTTCTATTCATAATTGCTCGTAGCTTACTTAGAGCTCCCAGTGCCTTGTTCCTAGTGTTCTGTATGTGTTTTTTGAAGTTAAGTCCTGCATCAAGCGTAACTCCTAAATATTTAACTTCCTTTTTCCACGGTATTTGTGTGTTGTTTAATTCTGGTGGTCTCAGGCTAGCTGTTGACCCCGCTTTGTGTCTTTTTGTGAAAATTATGGATTCTGATTTGGTGGCGTTTATTTTAATTCTCCATTTCGAGCACCAGTCATGTACTAATTCGAGGGTTTCATTTAAATGTCTAACTATTAGTTTTGTACTTAGTGAGGACGTATAGAAAACCGTATCGTCTGCGTATACCCCGATTTCCACTTGAGTCGATTTTGGCATGTCGTTAATGTATAAGCTAAATAAAATTGGGCCGAGTATACTACCCTGAGGCACTCCCGCTTTAATGGGCCTTTTTTGAGAGATATACTCATTTACGTTGACGTAGAAGGACCTATTCGCGAGATATGACGAAATGAACGCAATCTGCTCGGATGGGATGCCCTGGCTTTCTAATTTTCTGATTAATCCGTTTATCCATACGCTATCAAACGCCTTTTCTACATCTAATAGTACTGCTCCTGTGTGTTTCTTCCAGTTATAATTTTTTGTTATGTATTCTGTTAATCTGATTATTTGTTGCTGCGTAGTGTGTCCGTTTCTAAAGCCGAATTGTTCCTTCCTGATGGTATCATTTTGAGCTATATATAATTTTAACCTTATTATAAATATGCCCTCCAGAAGTTTACTTAGGGTGTTAAGGAGACTAATCGGCCTATAGCTCGTTGGTTGTGTAAGGTCCTTACCTGCTTTTGGGAAAACTAGTACGTTCGCTGTCTTCCAATCTTCTGGGAAGTATTTTAATTTAAAGCACGTGTTGATTATATCCACTATTACGTTTAGGCAGAAGTCCGGCAATTTCTTTAGTAAAAAGTTGGTTATTTGATCAGGTCCTGGGGCTTTGTTACTTTTGATCTTTTTAATATATTTCTTGATTTCAGCTAAGTCGGTTGGTCTAATTTCATTTTCTGATTCGCGGGCTAGTATATCCTCCACTAGTCTATCGGTCTCCTCAATGAATGTAGGTATTGAGGGGGTTTCGTGAGGTGAAAAAGTTTTTGCAAAGCATGAGGCGAAGCAGTTTGCTTTTTCCTCTTGAGAGATGAATTTTTGCACGTTATTACTGTCCTTCAGCGGCGGTATGGATGGGTAGGGCCTGGATAAGGCCTTTGATATTTTCCAGATTGAGTTATCTTTGATATTGAGTTTTTGTACGAAATTATTCCACTTATTGCATCTGAACTCTACTATTTTGTCGTTGATGTTTCTTCTTAATTTATTGATAGCTTTTTTATAAATGGGGCTGTGATTACGATTGTAGTTATTTCTTAGGTCGTTCCTGGCTTTAATTAAATTTAGTATTTCCCTCGGGAGGGGGGGATCGCCGTCTTTGGTTTTACAAATAGGGGATGAGACCTTGGCCGCCTCTGAAATTATCGTTGTAAGAGATTTTATGGTTGCGTCCACTTCTTCTTTAGAATCTATTTTGTAATTGTCTGGAACTTTAGCAATTAGAATTTCGTAGAACTTTTCCCAGTCGGTTTTGGCAAAGTTTAGTCTAGGTTTGGATGGCGGTGCTGTCGCTTGAAGGTCGATGTCGAGAATAATGGGGAAGTGATCGGAGTCCAGCTCTCGGACCGTTTCTATATCGCAGTTGTAATTAAAATTCTTGAGGAGAGCTATATCTAGAATATCTGGATGATGGTCGGGATTGTAAGGTACGTGAGTATGGTCTAGGGGGGCTGCGAACGCTATATTGTTATCGAAACAGAATCTGAATAATTTGCTACCTATTGTATTTACTGATCGGCTATTCCAGGCGGTGTGCTTCGCATTAAGGTCCCCTACGGCTAGCACAGATGGCGCTAATCTAAAAATTCTTTTAAAGTCCTTATCCGAGAAATTTCCACGCGGCGGGTTATATACCGAGACAATTGCTAATTCCGAGCCCTGAATTTTGATTTTAATTGCTGTGACTTCGATAAATTCAAATCCGGTTGGGGTGCATTCGTAATGTGCGATGTTATTTTTAATTGCGATAGCTGTGCCTCTGAATTTGAAATTAATATAAACTTTATACCCGGGGATTTTAAAAGTGTTGTTTTCATTTATTAGAGTTTCGTTTAGTAGACAAATATCTATTTCATGTTGAATTAAAAATGATTCTAGCTCGAGTTTCTTTTTACGGCACCCGTGTGCATTCCAATGACAAATTTTAATTTGTTGTGAGATCCTAGTAGGCATAATTAATCGCGAGGTTGAGCATTTTTGAGATAATCTGTGACGTTTGTGTGATGATTTCTTGCATCGGGGTTGTTCCCTTCATGATTTCATTCGTGAAATTGATTGCCTGGTTAATAAGTCTCAGTAAATCCGCTCGAGCGGATAGATTTTCTTTCTTAGTTTTTGGCTTCGCGTTTGGGATGTCTCTCCGCGGTGTCGGCGCTGCCTCTGCGTTGACGTTCGCGTTGTGGTCGAGCGGTGTGCTTATTTCGTTTCCCTCTGTTGGCGCTAGAGGGGGGAAATCTCCGTCCTCTGCCTCGAAGCACCGCTGCCCGCTCGGTGCGCTCCGCGCTTGCGTTTCGGCACGCGGTCGGACGCTTGTCTCGCGTCTTTTCTGCTCTGGCTGCGCGCGCACTACCCTTGCCGTCCTAGTCGCGCCTGTACCCGCTGGTCGCGTTGTCTCTACCGTCCGCGTCGGCTCGCCGCTCTGCCTCTGATTCCCCTCCCGGGTTACTTTCCGATTTTCTCTCTTATACGCCGGGCAGCCCCTGTAGCTTGCCGTATGCTTGCCGCTGCAGTTGGCGCAGGTAGGTTCGACCTCCCTCGCTTTCCCGCATTCCGTGGTCTGGTGGGCCTCGCCGCACTTTACACATCGTGGCCTAGCGTGACAATTCTCTGCTACATGATTAAATCGCTGGCATTTGTAGCACTGGACTGTGCCCTTCGGCTTCCGGTAGTCCTCGACGTGGACTCGGATGTACGAGATCGTACGGATGTTGTTTATCTGTTTTGCAGATTCATTGTTCCCGATCGTGACTAGAAAGAGTGGGAGGGGTTCTTTGGTGACGCTATTCGTCATCCTAACTACGCTTCTAACCTCTAAGCCTAGCTCCTCGAGTTGGGATGCTATTTCCTCAACTGGTTCGGTTTTCGGGAGATTTCTGATGACGATTTTGATGGGAGGTTTTTCCTCCGCCTTCTCCCTATATAGGAAGAAGTCAAACGCGTTCTCTTCGAGCGTCTTCACTAATTTTCGGTAGTCCTCGATGTGCGAAACCACCACCGAGTAGACGTCAAGCCTGAGCTTATAGACTACCGGTTCGTACGTGACGCTGCTTCTAATAAGGGGCTTGAGTTTTTCATAAGTTTTTCCCTCGCCGATAATTACGTTAATGGGGGGAATCGCGCCCTGCTTTATTTTCTCGTCTTTGGAGAGGACCTCAAATCTATTCCTAACCGGGATGCCCTTCTCGTTGCTTACCTTCGCGGTCTTACCGGCCCTGTCCTCGTGCGTCTCGTCGCTGCCTCCCGACCGCTTCCTTCTTCTTGGATCTTTTCGTTGCCATCCCTCCTGGCTACTCGTCTCCATCTGCATGGGGTCTCCTTCATCGTCGTCCGCTTCTCTGCTGCCGCAGGCTTTCGCTACTAAGCCTTTCTCCATGTCTCCACTCGAGTCGCTCAAGACGTCCGTCTCTCGCGAAGGCTCAAGCCAAACCGATCTATGTGTGCGACTTTTTCTCTACTTGCGTATATACGTGTGAGATACGACAGCGACAGTCGCACCGTGAGGGAGATCTCTCGGGCGTTCGAGAGATTAGAGGCTAAAGTGGCGGTAATATGCGGGGTATAATGGAGAAAATCGATAATCGATTGGACACGCCTAAACTGGCTCTCTCTAGTCGCCGCGCTCTGTTGCTACCTGCGCGGCAATAAATACAACAATTTTACCGGAGCGAGACGTGACCAGGAGATTTCGTGCCTCGTTGGACGCGCGAGCTCGAGGCTCGTAATCCTCGCTTCTGCGGGCGAAAGACGTTTTTTTCAAAATAATTACCGCGATTTTTCCGCGAGCCGCGAGTTGCATAGACGAATGAAAAAAAAAGAAAAAAAAGAACGAACCGATGTTTTTTGCCGATCGCACTATATCCGGTTCTTCCCGCAGACCGCGCCAAGTGAAAGTCTCTCTCTTTCTCTTTCTCGCACGGAGTCGTTGAACGGGCGGAGAGTGTATCGTAAATCAGACTTGAACGTATAGCCTCCTATGTTCGCGAAGCTCGGTAGGAATAATCAAGACGTCAGGAGCCCCCCGCGCGCGATTTGCGGCGCAATATTTTTTCCAACTCAAACGGAACGGTGATAAGAGGATCTGGCGCGAACCGCTCGTGCATAAAACGATGAAGCATCGATGTCCTTGATCGGGGGGGCTCACTGAAGAATTCGCGGGACCCTGCTATCTTTCGGAATAAATGTGTATGTCATATACATACCGCATTTCGTCGGCTCGGATGATTTTAATTTACGGTATTAACGCTGACGCGGGATTTAATGATAATGCGGACGCAATACCGTTGCCACCGAACCACTTTTTTTTCCTTCCGAGCCGAGATTGGAAAACCAGAGTATCTTGATAAGCGAAATGCTGTCTTGAGTCGTGAGACACTTTGGGTGTTGACAAACGGTGCAGCGATAGCCGCGCGTTCCGATCTTTTTACGTAGCGATGATTCAACGTTAAACTGTTTGCAACGATGTTGCGTAATTTTTTCGTCACGATTTGTTTATTCACATCTTCTTAAATTACGAAGGATTACAGATATAATAATAATAATAATAATAATAATAATAATAATAATAATTATTATTATTATTGTGTCGTATTTATATATTTGGCTACCATAAATCAGTAGCAACAACAATTCCATTATTCGCAAGACTACAAATAATAATAATGATAAAAAAAAAAATATAATAATAATAATATAGTCACGTGAATAATGGAACTTTGTTTAATAAATAATTATTATTATTACAAAAATAATAATAATAATAGTAATAATAATGATTATTATAGTCATATGAATAATGGAATTGTTGTTGCAATTGTATAGTAGTCAAGTCTAGAAATACGAAGCTTAATTATTTGAGCTGGCGATAAAATTCTCTATGTCCAGTGCTTCGAATGCTGTCCGCAAACTATCGTCAGTGGATGATGCCAACGACTGTTACCGCTTGCCTCGCCCGTACAGCTGTATCCCAGAGAGCCGATATACGCGCAGCAAACGAGAGCGGGAACATCGTACGAAAGATTAGAAATCGGGAGCAGCGAGCACGAGAGACGCTCGACGCGCGGGAATGAATTCCTTCTCTATTTTCCCGGGCGGAGATGCGAGCGTGGATGAGCGGGCGAGCGACGCTATCGAACATCGGACGGTACAGCCAAGTACCGATGCAAGGGCAATATCGCGATTGCCGCGAGCAGCGGCAGCGCCGAGCTGAAGCTGCGCGAAGTTGCGGCCGGCGATGTAGCAGCAATGCTGCTCTACTCTCTTGCCTGACTAACTGTAAAAGCTCGGGTTCCGCTATTCCAGCAGGGCGGTGCGGAGGCCGCCGCCGCCGCCGCCGCCGCCGCCGCCGCACACTACTGTACCGCGAGAGAAAGAGGACGTTGGGCCGTTCCAAGGTGAACGCGCGGCCTTGTCGCTTCTGCCGCCGCAGTCGCCACCGACCGACACTTTCTGCGCTGTACAGTGTGTGTGTGCGAAGGCAGCCGCGGCGACTGCGAAATCGAGTGTCACCGGGCGGCCAATCAGGAACACCTGAGAGGCTCGGCGTAGCTTCGAGCTTCGATACAATCGAGACACTTTTTTTTAATCCTGGAACGGTGTGTAGGGGAACATGGGGCGAAATGGGACGCACGAGCGAAAAAAGGTTTTATGACGATACTGAAAAGTGTATTTTTTACTGCTTTTCACCCAAATAATCTATTACGGTGTAATTTCGGTAAAAAAATTAAGAGATAATTCGTTTAATTTTTCGGGACGTATTGTGATAAATGCTATTTTGTGAAGACATAGAACAGAAAAAAATACTAGGTTACACCGTAATTTTGATGGAAACGTAACTTTTCTTGGTTTTCACCATAAAAAGCGCGGTGTACATCGAAATATACCCATTCGTATTTCGAATAAAGCTCGATTTATTGGAATGAACGAAATTATTACCCAAATATCAGTACATCATTTTTTATGCACGGTACATAATTATTACCGTGATTATTATCTTTTTTCTCTGTGGACCGAGACACCGGCCAAAATCGCGTCAAAGGTGGTAAAAAATGGTAAGTCCACCTTGTGCACTCATGAAAAAAATGTCATTGATTCAATAAAACCTTCGCTTACGGGCTGCCAAAAACAAGTGTAGTCAATTCAATGTCATTTCTGGTTCCTAAAATTCCGTATGACATTTGAACGATGACTCCAACATAGGCAAAAGAATATTTTATTGTTTTAACGTTAGATTGGATTGTGTCAACAATAACTGTAGTTAATTATAGTACATTTAAAACATTGATTTTGGCAGCCCGCAAGCGAAGGTTTTATCAAATCAATGATATTTTTTCCCCCGTGATCTCTGAGAAGGTTTTTTTTTTTTTTTTTTCGCAGAGCCCGCAGGCCAGCCAATAACAGTAACGCTTAGCACAATGGAAGGTCGGCCATTTGCGGCCGCGCGTACGGGAACGGTGAGCGCGCAGCGGTATAATGGTAACAGGTACTCGCCGCGCGCTCGGTGCAATCATGCGTGCTGCAAAATAACAGGAGAAAATAGTTAACAAGATCGTATGTACGCGAGAGGCTCTCCCGATGCGCGAACAGCCGGCGGAGAAACTGGCCGTATATTTCGAGCAAAGCGCTCGCGCCGCCGCGAAACGAGGCGAATCTCTCGAAAGGTGTCACACCAGTCGCGAGAGTCAACCTCACGGTCAGGAGCGCGCGGCGAGCGTCATTATTTCACATCGCCGATTCATCACTGTCTCGTTCCGTTCGCCAGATGTCGCCCCCTGTGTATTCCGCTTCCGCCGCACTGCGCATGCGCGCGCGCGAGCTCCTTCTTATACCCATCGTCCCTTTCTCTTCTCCTCGAGCTCCAAAATAATGAATGAAAAATTCACTATTTTGAAAAATGATTAATGAAAAATTCATTATTTTGAAAAATAAATAATGAAAAAAATTATACCCATTGTCCCTTTCTCTTCTCCTCGCGCTCCTGTTTCGCGTATTTGGGTGGCGGTCAAACTAGCTAATGACCAAAATAGCGAATGGCTAAAATAGCAAATTTCAAAATAATGAATGGTCTCAATATAGAATTGGCGTCATTATAAAATTCGCTGTTTCAGCCATTCGCTACTTTGATCATTCACTATTTTGTCCCACAACGTTATTAAAATGGAATGAAAATAGCGAATAGCTGAAATTACGAATTTCATAATGATGGACACTGTAGATTTAGACAGTACATTACTTTGAAATTTGCTATTTTAGCCATTCGCTATTTTGGTCACTAGCTATTTTAACCCCCATCCACGTATGTCACGATGATTCGTCGGGTCATTGTATATCGAACGCGCGGCAATACGCGACGAGACTTACAGAACGCTATTGGTGTTCGGGGTGACCCTGAAAAAAGAAAAAAAATAAATAAAAATAAAAAGAACGAAAGAAGGTAGAAGAAACGCGCGCTGCGCGCCCGATAGAGAGAGACAGGGAGAAAGTTGGGCGATTCGCTCGCTGCTCGCGCGTACGTCGAGACATCGTGAGAGATTCATCGCGGTGAGACAGACGAGACGAGAGCGAGAGAGAAGGAGGTGGCGCGTCCGCATAGGCGAAACCGCAGTGCGAGCGAGGGAAAATCCATTTTTCACGCTTCGGGATTTAATTCAGCGCGCCGGCGGCGCCGCTCTGTGTATCTGTAACACGCGGAAGTATTTACGTTTTCACCTTCGTGCCAACGCACTCGGGGCGAGTTCGCTCGTTATGCATCTCCCTCCTCCCGGCAACTCGCGCCGCAACACTCCGCGGATACGCCGTTCGCGCATTTGTTTTTTAATTGCAATTATACGATCGGCGGCTATGAATAATAATTTCGAAAACGTTATTAGCCGAAGTGGCCGGCTGATTATTCGTCTCCTCCGCCCCCCTTGCTATATTCTTTCCCACTTGCAATTACGGCGGAACGATAATAACACCGAAGTTCTGGCCGCGAATCCACTGCAACTTAATTCCCGAGAATTTTTAACATGGTGTTTCCCATGCTCGCGGGTTTTAGTGCGTTTTTATTGTGTACCGAGGCGAACGTATCGTCTGTATAATTTGTAATTTGTTTCTCTCGCTCTTCTGTATTTCTCTCTCTGTCTCCTTTGCACCTCAGCTTTGTATTCGCTGGTTGGATATTCGCGGGCTCGTTACGAGTTAAGAGGGACTCGCATCTGCCTCTCGGTTTTGTGCGATCGCCGCTTTCCCCTCGGTTGTGCTTGCGCGCTGTGTTATTGTGGGTTCAACGTCGTTCGCAAGTCGCAAGTGCATCCCGACGCCGCGGGGAAAGTGCATCGCGTTTCCGGAAATCTCGTCGACTTGGGAGCCGATTTAATTGTTCAATCATCTCAAGGCCGGAGCTCAAAGCCGGCAGCGAGATGATTGTTATTGTGCCATAGACACCCAGGGGAATGACAATTGCGTTTGTTTTTGCCTCCTCGTGGAACTGTTTTTGTTCGCCTGAGGATTTTTCTTGAGGCATTTTCACGCTTAAAGTTATCGAAATTTGTAGGGCTTCAATCATTTTTAATAATTCAATAATTTTACCTAAAAAATTGAGGTAAAATTGCTTAAAATGATCGAATTTTAATGCTTAAAATGACCGAATTTTAAGCATTAAAATGATTGAATTTTAATGCTTAAAATTACCAAATTTTAATATTTAGAATTACCAAATTGTAATTCTTAAAACTACCAAATTTTAATGCTGAAGATTATCGATAAAATCAAACTACACAAACTACAAACTATCAAACTACACGCTTATTAAAATCAAACTACACACATAAAAAACAGCTATATTTGATAAAACTCGGTCAATAAAAGAATGTGAAGCTAAAGATACGATTTACAAAAAATCCGGTGTCGCCATAACCGGTGCCTCAACACCGCCGACATTGTTCAAAATGAAGACGAATTGCCGTACTTTCTCATCGAATCGCGTCCATTAAAATTCTTTTCTTGTCATTACACAGCCCGAGTTCGCCGTAACGAGGTGGTTTTTTTTATGTCACCCTGTCAACTTTCCCAAGCGAGCGCGCTCGGATTCTTGCGGGGCGACGGTTGGCTCGTCAATGTCAGAGAGTCCCAAACTAGCGAGGTTGGTGCGCGAGTACTGGTTCCCCCGACCGCGCGCGTTCGACGATTTTCTGACTGTCGAGTCGGCTCTCGGCTCGTTTCCGAAGCGACCGACGTCGCGCACCGACGACTGTGGATACTATGGGTAATATAAGGATCTTTTAATGACTCTCTTGCGAGATGCTCTCCGCGCGCGAGGTAAGGACTCGAAGATTGAGGCTCGATCACCGAGCGCGCTCGCCGGTGCGTCTGGTTAATTGAGTAATTTGAATATCGTCATGGCGACAGCCCCGGCAGCGACGTCGACCAACATGGTCACCGACGGGGCTAACTATAGCGCGTCGAATGAAAATTGGGCCGCTGAAATTTTGCATCGGGCGACGTATATCGTGGCTAAAAATTGCGACAACTCCGCGGCATATTAAGTGTGGCGAGTCGAACGCGGTGGGCGGGCGAACATCTACAGTGTGATAATGTTGCAAAAAAACTGACACACATATGGAAGGCGAGTCGTTTAATGAACAGTCGTAATAAATGGTGCCAAAAACGCGACGATAAAAAAGACACAATTTTCGTACAGTTGAAAAATTGTTTGCTTCATTCCGTAGCTTGAATTTCCTTCTGCCTTCTATTTTATATTTTTTTATTTTCCAATTCCCATCATTTCTAACTCGTACTTCGCTGAGCTATCTGAATTCCCCACGCGACCGCAGCCGACTCGGTTAGCTGCGCTGCACCGCGTTCACCGTGGGTACGGGGAAACTGCGGAAGATCCTTGGCCGGTACTGACGGCACCGTAATCTGTTTCTGACCTTCCGGGTATGCAATAAAGACTTGGACCATCGAAGTCGAAGTTCGAGATAATCGTGAAGCTATTCTATTCGTCTCCTGATTGGCTGTGTGGTTGGCCACCTCCTGACTCCGCGCAAGTCAGAAGTGCGCGCGTTCAAATACGTGACATGGGACTGAAATTGGGTTATCACAGCTAAAAAAAAAAAAAAATAAACCCTAGATGATCCCGAAAAACGAAGCATTATGTGTTTCGATGAAAATGGTTTCGTCACGCGTATAAATTTATTCAATCTTCCCTTAAAAAAGACATGCCACATCGAAAGTAGAAATATAAAATGCCAATTTTCAACCTGAAGACAATTTTCAACCTGAAGCAAATTTTCAACCTAAAGACAATTTTCAACCTGAAGCCAACTTTCAACCTGATGCCAATTTTCAACCTGAAGCCAATTTTCAACCTGAAGCCAATTTTCAACCTGAATCCAATTTTCAACCTGAATCCAATTTTCAACCTGAATCCAATTTTCAACCTGAATCCAATTTTCAACCTGAATCCAATTTTCAACCTGAATCTAATTTTCAACCTGAAACCAATTTTCAACCTGAAGCCAATTTTCAAATTGGATTGCGCGAAGTTATATGGAATTGTACAAACCTGTAAATATTATATACAGTCACAACAAAAGACAAGTGAAAAGAAAGGAGGCCGAGAGAAACGAACGCGTTGTCGCTGGTGTCACTTAAATGGCGACACCGAAGTCTCGTTGCCGCAAAAAAATGGTTCCCTCTCACTGGCTGATGTGTCAGTCGATGCATGATGACCAAGCATGATGGTCACCCACCCGAGTGGTCGCAGCACGAAACGCTCCTCAACTCCGGGGATCGCTCGATCTGCACGCCGACCGCACAACCACCAGTGTCAGTTGAAGAAAAAAAAATGGCGTATCGATTGACGAGGACCGAAAACTGGCGATTGCAGTGAGTGTGAGTTTCGTCGAGAAACCTGTTGCACGTGACACAAAAAAAAAAATCTTTTCGTAACGAATGCAACTTCTTTTCACTCCACCCAACTTTCGTCTCTCGTTACACAATGTAGTATTTTTTTTGTCAAGCGATATGTGCAACAAAATTCAATTTTCATTCTTTTAACACAACAAATATGCCCAAATTTGTAATCGGATCGCTCCGCCGCGCAGGTTTTGGGTGTCAAGGCGCTAATTATGGCAAATGGTAATTATAGAGTGAAACGCTACATGCGCTTCAGTTACGATCCGATGACGACGACCGATATAAACATACGTATATGTTCCCACATGGAAAGATTTATATGTAAAAATATATGTCGCCGAAAAGTTCTATATTTCGCATATATGTAGCATATATTTTTATATGCAACATTTATGTTGCATGTAGAACTTTTTGTTGACATATATGTTATTTCCATGTGGGTTTAGCCCGTGTAATGTGGGTATATAGCGATAGTAGGTATATATATACCTACTGTATACTATATACCTCGATTGTCACGCCGCCGAATGCGACGCAATTAGGGAAGGAGACAACGAGTCGTCGGCACTCGAACGTGCGTGCTACGTGTATTATTACAAAAAAGAATTCTCTCTCTCTCTCTCTCTCTCTCTCTCTCTCTCTCTCTGTCTCCGTTCGTTCCGGGCCAGACGGGAACGCGCAGCCACGGTGCGTTGACCGCACGCCGAAAAATCGTCGAGTTGTCGACCGGCGAATCACACGAATTTTATTCCGCGACGGTAGCACGAACGACGCTCGGCATACCAAAGTCCTGCGCGCGGGCTCAGTCTCGTTGCTTTACGCAGCTACTTCCTCGATGCGAGCTGCAGCGACTAGCAGTTCTTTGAACAGGTGTGTACTTATATGCACCGAAGTTCCACGAGACGCTCGGAGAAATTTCTTAATTTACAGTCATAGAAGATTCTATTGTATGTCGACCAAACAGGGAAACGGATGACAGCCTTTTTTGTACGTCTCAATTCTTGATTTATGTTTCCGTACAACATTTCTGAATTTTAATACTTTTTTTTACAACGATTCAATTCTATCTAATATTTTAACATATCGCCAAACAAAAGTGCACGAAAAAGTACGAAAATACTTAATTTTTAATTTTTTTTTAACTCTTTATTGCGATGCATTTTTCTCCCTATACAACGAATTCGCCATTAGTTTTTTCTAAACGCAATAGTTCTCACGAAATTTTTTAAAAACTATATTATTTTCGTTTTTTTTTCTTCATTTTTATTTGTAGCAACTGGGTAAGCGCGCGTCGGCTAGTTATTTTTTATGAATAAATTAAAAATCGGCTGTTTCTATCGGTAATTTATATTTTTTAAAAATGTTGTAATTGTACGTATAAATTAATCGTTAATCTTTCGCGGTCACACTGGGTGAAACTTACCACAGTAATTTAACATGGAATTCTACGTTAGTGTGATCTCGAAGGAACTCCTTGGAACTCATGAATTAAAAATAAATTAAAAATCATGAATTAAAACAAATTAATTAATCGGCTGCTCCTATAGGTAATTTTTATTTCAAAAAAAGTTGTAATTGCACGTATAAATTAATCGTTAACCCTTCGTGGTCACACTGGATGAAACTTACCACAGTAATTTAACATGGAATTCTACGTTAGTGTGACCTCGAAGGAACTCCTTGGAACTCATGAATTAAAAATAAATTAAAAATCATGAATCAAAATAAATTAAAAATCGGCTGATTCTATTGGTAATTTATATTTAAAAAATGTTAGTAATTGTACGTATAAGTTAATCGTTAGCCCTTCGTAGTCACACTGGATGAAACTCACCACAGTAATTTAACATGGAATTCTACGTTAGTGTGACCTCGAAGGAACTCCTTGGAACTCATGAATTAAAAATAAATTAAAAATCGGCTGTTTCTATTGGTAATTTATATTTAAAAAAATGTTAGTAATTGTACGTATAAGTTAATCGTTAACCCTTCGTGGTCACACTGGATGAAACTTACCACAGTAATTTAACATGGAATTCTACGTTAGTGTGACCTCGAAGGAACTCCCTGGAACTCATGACTTATTTTTACGATGTATGTAAGTCGCGGGTCGCGTGGGGTTTGTGCGGACCCCAGTCATGAGTGATTCTAGGGTTCAAGACATTTCAACCCCATTGTACATACGTGCATTCTCTCGAATTTGAAAGACGTCGAGTTTCCGCGGTACGGTGAAAGGATATCTTTGGTAATTGTCTCGAAAAGACAAGTTATTAGTGCGTCTCAGAAACAGACGCGGAGGTAATAAGAACAGACGTGTGTCGGGCCCGATGTCCCTTGGGCATAAACGGAACTACGTTACCGCCTTTCCATTGTGCTCTTGCTATTGCTGGGTTACGTCGTCGTCGCTTCCAGTGCGCTTCGACGACGCCGACCACGACGACGACGACGTGGGTCTGCGCGTCGCGTTGCTACTCGCAGGTGTTCCATTCGCCTTCGCGTGTGACTGGCAACTCAATCGGCCGTTCCTCTATTCGCTCCCGGTGTGCCAGAACCAGCGACGCAGTCTCGTCGTCCTCTCACGGGACCCTCGGGCTTGGAATTTCAGATCGATATATCGTATACGCGTCGCCTTAACGGAATATCCTGATTGAATTGAAGAATACAGGAGTACAGAAAGTAAGACGAAAAAAAAAAGAAGAAAAATCAATCGAAATACTCGTGTTGAATTCTGCACAGAGAGAGAGGACGGTTTCTAGGAATCCAGGGATAAATTCTTACGCGAAACGCGATTTGCGGGGCTGCAAGCAATACCCCATTGTAAGAAATTCCACGGTGTTTTTGGATTTTGATCGACTAGTAAGATGAAATTCGTTAATAATACCCTATGAATTTAGAGACTTAATCCCAAACATAAATGGGCTGAGCATGTGGAGGCAGGAGAATGATTTCTAAAAACCTAATTGTGCGAACTTAACACTGTGAGAAGTGTTACTAATAACACCAAATGGATCAGTATTACCCAAAAGATAGACCACACTAGTTATGTTTAACACGCTGGGTTTTAACAGCACCAGTTGTCACTGCACTAAAATCGAGATAACTTTTTTTTGGGTCAAGCGAACCTGGATTTTCTTTCTTCGTTCGAGGGAAAATTCTATAACGAAGAGAATGCCGCAAGGCGGACCCCGATATTTTGATTTCTCCATTTTTCACCAAATTTTAGAGCCGAAAGTTGCCTTGAGTTTTTCGCGAAAAAAAAAATTTCGATTTCGTAAAGTTTGAATAGGTTATCCAATGGGAAATATCCCGCTGATTTCGAAAAGCACCGTTACTTGCCCAAAAAATGCTGAATTCGTCGAGAAAAACGCAAAAATGATTTTTTACCGAACTGTCAAAATACCATAAAACGATTGAAACTGCTCGTTGGTTAGCAACGAGTTGCAGGCAACCCGACAGCCAATGAGAAGACGAATGACACGACAACAATACTTGCATCGAAAATGCAAGATATTTTACCCACTGATTTTTTAAAGATTAATATGAGGGTTCTTTTCCACAAATAAAGATAACCCCACGTATCGAGCAATTCAATAGTCAAAACAAAAAACGAATGCGACACCTATGTTGTCACAGAGCCGAAGCCGTCAAAATAGCTCCCAGGTTTCATCCAAGATATTCAAAGATAAATTCCAGAAGACATCGGAAACGTCGCGCGCAAACGAAAGTCCAACAGATTCCATCGCGCCGCGAGATCAAATCGGTGCGTCACACGTGTTTTGTTGAAAGCAATCGAAGCCTCCCCGTCCGGCCAACGCGTCGGTCTTGTTGACGCTGCGAATACGTTGACCGCTAAATATAGCGGCGTTATATAGCCTTACAATATATTTATAAAACTCCGTTCCGTTTTAGCATTTGCGTGCATATCTGGCAAGCCTCTCGCGTGAGGCTCTTCGTGAGGCACGAATGTGTCATCGCTCTTGCGCAGCTGATGATTTTCACACGTAGGCGTGTGTAATAACGTACTATAAACCACACTATAATCGTGCAATATTATTTTCACCACGGGAAAGTCTCCCTCGCACTTCCCGGCTTTATGAATGGGCCGGATTATTCGCGTGCGTCAGCTATCGAGGCATTTATTCACGGAGCGAACCCGAGAACCCTCGTAATACGCGCTCTCCGGCGCGTATTTTGTATACATGTATATATTGTTGTGAAATTCCTCGGGCGAGAGTCCCCGGGTGTGTAGCCGGCGATCCTCTCGCCGTGAGAAATTCGAGAGGGAGAGAGACTTTTCATCTTTTTCATTTTCTAAAAATAGTTATTACGGTTAGATTGCTGATTATTAGAGAGCTGATACCGCGGGCCCGCTCGTCCGGTGTAATTCAGCCCCAGTTCTCTCTCTCTCGCGCGCGCGCTCGTAAATCTCCGGACCTTAATTATCGGCTACCGGGATCCGTCGAGGGGGGGCGCGTGTCTGCAATAACCGCTCATTCTTGCCGCTAGGAGGATCAGCGAGGGTTGCGTCACGTTAATAACGCCTTCTGCAAAAGAGTTATATCCGTTGCAGCAGAGAGAAGGATCTTGTAAAAATCGCGATAAGCTGATCGTCCCAGTGGTCGGACGTGTCCCGGTGATCGAACGCACCGGGAGTGCAAGATGGGCAGGCGTAAGCGATTTAGTGTCGGAAGATTGGTACTTCGTTTTGGGTTTGCGAGCAGCAACCTTTTTGGTCAAAGGTTGAAAAGTTGCTACCAGGAAAGTCCGTGATAAATAAATTCAGTTGAGTGTCAAATTTGACATAAGATGACAGGCGGGGCAGCGCCCGTAACCTTTTAAAGCTTTACCCCATTCTTTTCGCTTATACAGAGTAAATACTTTTTTGTATTTACTCTAGGAAAAAATACTCTACATAATCTAAAAAAATACTCTATAAAAAAATACTCTATACACTCTAGGAAAAAAGTTAACTTTATGATAACTTTTTTTCCAAGGTTGCCAACCGTTATCATGGTTGCTATGGTAACGGTTGTTATGGCAATGGTTGCCATGGCAACGGTTGCTATTACAATGGTTGCTATGGTAACGGTTGTTATGGCAATGGTTGCCATGGTAACGGTTGCTATTACAATGGTTGCTATGGTAACGGTTGCTATGACGACGGTTGCCATGGTAACGGTTAACGGAACCCTAATGTCCGAAGTTGGCTACGGACCTTTGAACATCACTGACTCATCATCACGATGTACTCGAATACTCGCTGATCCAGGCCTGTTAATTACATTAATTTTTGCTCCCTGATCGCTGACAGCGTGAGTTGACCTGGGTAATCTAGGGTAATCTAGGGACCTTGATCACAGGATCATAGTTGACAGGTGGCGCTACCGCTAAAATGTATCTGTTGACTATTACACCTTGTTCTTAGGTTGTATGGTAAATTTTGTGAGACCCTTCTCTACATGTGCTATTTCTGGCCGGGCATTGATGAGAAATAGAGGAGAAGGCGTTTTAACCGTAGGAGGAAAAGCCACGTTGGCTGACCGAGAAACTAGCGTAGCGACCTTGTCTGCACTCTCGGCAGTGGCCAAGCGAGAGATCGCGCTGTAGCCGCGCGGGAACCAATCGAGATGCAGTCGAAGGTAGAAAGTCCATTTCGTGGAGATCATCGAGGTTGATTTTTGTTGCTAAAGATATCAGGTTTGCCACTTAACAAAAAGTGCTGCAAAGCCATTGAAAATTATTAAGCACCAATAATGCCTCATTTTCGAGACGTCCGTTAGTAGGACTGATTCACCTAAAAATTATGAAAGTGAAATTGTGCTTTCTTCTTTTTTGTATCGCAGCAAAACGAAACAATTGATTTTCTTATATGTGAATTATTTTGTTCGTAAATCTTTTGAGATACTAAATCAAAACGAAGCTCATTGAACAACAGGAATTACAATTTTGATAATTAGGAGAAATATTTTTTTATTTCAACGACACAATTGACTTTCGTTTTCACCCATATTTATTTTAAAATCTTGTTAATAGTGCAGGAATTAAGAAATCGCGTTTACCAAATCCTAAGGTGATTCGTTCCAATTCCGTCTGATTGGATGTTAAACTAACCCAGTGAGATGGCAAGGATAGAGTTGGCGTTACGGATTGAGACGAAGGAAATGATGAGCGAGACTCGCTATGGTGGTTGCAGGCAGAGTGCAGGTACTCCAGCTAACTAGGCCTACTCCAGGCAACTCTCACGTAGCGATAGGTACTTCATAAACAGCGAGTGGTTCAGGCACTCGTGGTCATCGCTTCCAGCTCTCTCTCACACCATTCACTGGACTCTATTCGCCTCGGTCTCTCCACTTGCTCTCGTGGAAGGATGAATTGCCTGGCCTGCATCTGGCATCTCCCCGTCGTACGATGTGTTCCTTTGGCGAGGCACCGAGCGGTACGAGTCGGGGTGGCCAGCGCGTCATTAACGGTGAAACTCGCGCAAGGAACGCGATTACAACTCGAAGGTGCGCGCACGTTATACGGATTGGCATCCGGCTCTCGCGCCCAGAGACGTTTTAACTTCTGTATCAGGCATTCTGCGTCGGGGCAGCCACTTTTTTTCATGATCCTCTCGGATGTTTCCCACAATTCGTCAGATTTTATTACCACACTGATCCATATATAACTTTATTTTTCACTAAGATAATTATTGTTTAAGGGGTAATGCCACTGTAATGGTCCAAAAAGAAAGGTTTTTTCACGAATTTTTTGCTTCCGAAATTGAAGGTAATTGAAAAAAAACTTTTAAGGGTGTTATCGGGCATACATTAAACTTTATTATCCAATTTTTTCACAGCGAAAAAAAACAAAATGGCGGTTCCACAGCCATCTTCCCGGGGCATGTTTTGCTTGCAGGGCTCCGCGGCACGCAGCACCACTGCTGCACTTTTGAATCTAGAACAAAAAAAAAAAAATCCGTTAATCTAGAGGGTTATAGCTAGAGAATGTCGATCGGATTTTAAAAAGTATTAACTTTTGTGGATTTGGCGTGCGTTTGAAAAAAAAAATGATTTTTTACGAAAAAAACGGCTAGTTTTTTGTTAATAAAAAAACAATACATAAAGTTATTGATAATTCCGATCGACATTCTCAAGATAATGTTAATGTTCACATCTGGTAAAAATTTCAAGTAAAAAAAATGAAAATTGTTCGAGTGATGCTGCGTGCCATTTTGAAAAACCGTGTTTCGAGAAAAACGCGTTTAAAGTTTTACGACTAGTTTTTTATGGGAAAAAATTAAAAAAAGGAGGTAAAAAAAATTTGTACCGTTAGTCTGCAATTCCAGCACCATACATTTGTCCTTCGATGGCCAAATTTTTGTCTTCTTCGTCGTTCCTGGTCGATTTTTGGAGCGCGCGCGCACTTTTTGCCGCGTCGCTCAGAGATGCCTCGGCGTGCGTGATGCGTTTGGCGTCGGCTTCGGTGCAGAAATTATATAATTGGGCACCAATTTCCACCTCCAACATCTTGAATATTTGCAAGACGTTGGTAAGGCCGCCATTGAATGTGCAAACAGCGATATCCGTCGCGATATCCAGTACAGTTTTTCCGCTTGAGGATGATTTGGGGGCCAAACTCCAAACGGTAGCGTTGAAGCTTTCGTTATTGTTTTGAGTATAGGCCCCCAAGCAACGCTCCAGCAAGTCGTCCCGGCTCAATTCCACGTAGATGGGTTTAATGGCTTGATAAACCTCCTCACTCATTGGCTGATTGTGATGATACGCATCCAAGGCATTTTCCGCTTTCGCTTTCTTCCAACTGCACCAATTCTCTGAACATTTTTCGTGCTGAGGCTTTTCATCCGTTGACATTTTGTGAAAAAGGGTTGCCCAGATCTCATTTTTCATATTTTCGATGGAATCGGGATTTCGACGGATTGCCAAGCCGTAATAAATGGATAGTTCGTCAATTAATTTGGCAGTTAGTTTACCTCTTCCCCCGAGACCTTTTGTTCCTTTCTTCAAGTTTCGCAATCGAGTGCCCATTCGTTTTTGCACGTGATCAATGCACTCTTTTTTGTGTACATCAAAATTTTCGTAAGGTTTAGAATCCACGATGCCTTTGAATGTTTTAGAGTCGCCATCTCCGATGTAATTAGAGTATTTTACTCCGTATAAATCTTCTGAGCGTTGGAACATTTCGACGACAGCATCGACTTCCATTTTTCCTGATGATCCTTCGTGATTGGCTTGGCATTCATCGGCGTGACTTATTTGCCATTCCTCGAATTCCGTTGTTCCCTTTTTGGACTTCCAGTGCTCGCATGATTTGCAATACTTTGATTTCACTTCGACGTCGATTATTTTTCCAGATAACCAGCCGATCAATGACGTGACTCCAAAAAGCGATGAAAATCCGCGTTTTCGCCATGAACCATCGCCGGAAACCGTTATTCCGTCAGTTTTTCCGATTTTATGGCTTCCCTCCTTCTCTTCTTGCGCTGCTTTCTTCATGCTTGCATCTCTCACTGCTTTTGTTGCGATTGCTATCGTCTTGACCAATTTATCATAAAATGAATGAAAAATTGGCTGCGGCAAATCCATGAACGCGCAAAATTTTTTGATTCCTTGTAATCCTATTCCAATCAGTCGCATTGCAAGCACGATTCTACGATTTATTTCATATGCATTGCGAATGAATTTGGAACTCGGAATATCCACATCGGGACATTTTGGGCAAGCGATCACAATTTTGAAGCCTAAACCACGAGGACTTCTTTCTCGAAACTCAATGTCAGATCCGCACGTTTTGCACTTCACGTGCTGGGCAATAACGGAAAAAACAGCGCAGAAATTGATTATTCTATAGCCGAATTGACTATTCACATCGAATTCCTCGTTGCAGTCCTTCAGTTTTTTCGCCGAAGCGCTGACGCCCTGCTCATCACTCTCACATTCATATTGGTTCAGGGGTCGTCGTTTCATCCCGCCTGATCGACGCCGCGTTGGATACGCGGTTTTCGTACCTTTTTTTCCAAGATACACTCGATCACCCATTTCAACTAACGCGTTCGTAAATTTTACAGTGAAATCGTAAAAAAAAAACCACGGAAAACACGCAAAAATCGTCACTTATGAAGAATAAATCGCTCTTTACTGTGCGCTTGCTGCAGCTAAACTAACGAAATTTTTCTTCATAATGCTCAAAAGGCTCGAAAGGACACGTGGAACAACAATACAGGCGGTTGGGAGCAATAGGGGGGGCCTATTGTGCCGTCCCTTTTCACCGTTATGTTTGCCGCAGGTAGTCGTTTCGGAGCAAGTTTTGACGCGCTTGGCGGCGACCTCTATTTCCTACGGAAAAAAAATTGTTCTCGCACGGGACCTTTTTTTTCTTATTCTAAAGGGTTTAAACTATTTTTAAAGCCAATAAAAAAAAAATCGATTTTTCAAAAAATTTACAGTGGCATTACCCCTTAACGAAACTGTCAAGTTTTTATTTTATACGGCTTTGTGTTTCTTTTCTCTTGCAAGACACAAACAATGAACAAATAAAAACGTCTTTTTAAACTCCAGTTGATGGAAAAAAAAAAAAAAATCGGAAATAATCGACTTAAATTTTTTTTCTGAAAATCGGAATATGAATAACCAGACAATTATATTTATATAGCAAATGCCAGACACGTATTTTACCCACTGATTTTTTAAAGGGGGACATTAACAAATTAAATAGAATAAAACAAAAAATACATATAAATAAAATATGAAACATTCCCAGAAAGATTATTACAAATATTTGCGCGAAAAAATGCCTGCATCTGCATAAGATGCCTCGTGTACAGAGACACATTCACGTTATAATCCTGCAGCCATAAACCAGAGAGTCCGAGTTCACGAGCCCAAATAAAGTTCAAACTCGTAATTGGGACCAGGTCGACTTCCTCCATCTCATCGCCGCTCTCCACAGCACGTGGACGCAACCTAAGCCGAGCGATGACCTCCTCCGGCCTCCAGCCGCTCGAACGAACTTCAATACAATGTATAGAAAGTTGAAATTTCCCTCTCACTCTGAAACTTCACGCTTCGATAGATACGCATTCGTCCTTTCACGATCTTGGCGGGATTCTTCCTCGTTCCAATTAACGACTGTGGGAAGAGAGAAAAAAAAACATTTCGTCCACACACACTCGGAATGGCGAGTGCAGCGCTGCTTTCTGCCGCGGCATTACGACATAATGCGGCTTTCTTGTGTATAATATACTATGTGTGTTCGGTAATTGCGTTTGGAGAGGATATCGAGACCTCGATACGTCTCTCGCTTTCCGTTAGTTGCCATTACGTGCTCCGCAGAGAAGAAGCGTAGCCGAGGCTATTTCGAAATAGACCGATGCAACTTCACTTTTTATTTTGGTCCAGAACTGACGGAGCTCTCACTGAGAGCATCTATACCATTAAAAATCCCAGCGTGTTACAGGCTATTCATGTGAACTTTTGAACACGCCGAGGGAATTTTATATCACACCACAAAATCGTGGCACACGGTTTTATTAACTGTTAAGTAACAACTATTGATCATTAGTTCACGTAACTCATTTTTTAATTAATTTGTTCGTGTAATTATGAAAATAGTTGATTAATAAAAAAATTCCTGAATTAATACAATTCAGTGAATTGTTAGCCATCAATGCAAAATGATGGTACAAATAAGCACCAAAAATAGTGATTGAATTTTGTTTCCTTGTTTTTCAGTAAATCGTCAGCATATTTTTGAGGCTATGAGGTAAATTGAAATTAGATACAGAACACTGGAGTATCGACACCGGTTTACAGAGTGAGGATTCATATGTGGACATTGTATAAGGTTGATTTTGACATCTGACTATAAAAAGTGCATGTCAGTTCGAACCAGATTGAACCGGATTGAACACTTCACCACGCTTTGTTGTTTGAACAATTGCCCAGTTCGCCGGCGTATGAGGAAGAAAAATATACGTACGCAGATTCTCCTCATCGGTCGTCTGATCATCTCCAACCTGTTATTTTCAATTCTTCCGTTTCTATTTATCCAAGCCTCGCGCGTCAGTCCTGAAGACATTACGACCGACCGAAGCGTCTCGTCAGTGCACTGATATTTCTATATTAAATATTGTCTTTTGTATACGAGGGCGAAGAAATGTCCTGAGATAAGTGCACCGCACCTGTTGATACATTTCGCATACTCGCAGCAATAATACGAGGCTCTCGAGGCTCGCTGTGCAAATTACATGAGAGATCTCCGCGTAATTTTGCGCTAAACAAACGTAAACGAAGATAACGAAATCACCAGCTACGTTACATCATAGATATTTTTGTACAGGCTGCAGTTATGTACCCGGAAGTTCGCTCGTCTTGCTTTTATTTCGTTGGATACGCTGTTGAAAATATGTTGATAGGGGATGGGTGGGCAAAATGGGACGCATAAGCGAAAATTTGTTTTATGAGGATGACAAAACTGTATTTTTATTGCTTTTCACCCAAAAATTCGATCCCAACCATGAATTTCGAGCGTCGGCAAAAAAAAAATGCTGAACGAAATGGGACAAACCCCCAATTTCATCAATTTGTGTTTTTTTTTAACTAGGCGATACTCAGCATCATCAGTAATAATAATATGAACAGAAGTGTCATCAAAAAATTAAATTAACATTTTTTAAAGTGACTTTTTAAAAGCCAGATTGCTTGAAACACTCAAAATTATGAAAAAAATTACATTCCGCTTAGTTGCGTTCAAATATGTCGTATAAACGCGATATTCCTGAATTGGGGTTTTGTCCCATTTTCCCCGACAAAATAATCGAAGTCGATAAAAACGTTGTCCCATTTTGCCCGCCCATCCCCTATACGTCCAGATTGCCCGGATACCTGAAAATCATGAAAAAAATATTGCAATACAAACGCAAACATTTCAAACAAGTGACATTATTATATGAATTATCACAATTTTTCTTCGTCGAAGTAAATATTTTTTTCACGCTTTTAACTTGTTCTATATCGAGGAAAAAAAAAATACAAACGATCTGACGATTCGGCACGTGCGCCTATTTTTCTCTACGTCCGAAACACGTGTATGTAAAGTGTGAACGTACGTTTAATACACCGCGAAACGTTGCGACGAATTTACATAAGATTGTAGCGAGCTTGAGATACGCCGGTCGGTCACGAAACGACCGTACAACATCGGAGCTTCGTCTCGATATTATATCGAAGAAAAGGAAAAGCCACATCACTCGCCGTCTCGCGGGAAGATCGAGATACATGAATACCGGCACGTAGACGCGGGATCCTCGGGTACACGTGTAGCGTACAGGAGGCAATAAAAATAGTGTGGACGAGACACAACGCGAGACGCCGAACTTGAGCAATCGAGCATTCGCAATATTTACTACGGGGAACGCGTCACAACTTTGCGCGTGTCGCAGCCTCGGATCCCAATCGACCTTCTATCCGGCCGCGACTCCTCGCCTCGCTATTTTTCTTCTCTATTCAAGCGATTAAATACCAACGTTTGCTGAATTATCGCAGGATATAAGGTTAATTGAGTGCGTTACGAACGAGTCAAGAGCCCTCGTTCGAATATCCGTCACGGGGAAAATAATACACTCGATCTTAACACGCTCCGTTGGCGTAGAGTTTATGCGGCAGGTTAAGTGCGGCACTACCGTTGGCCACCTCGGCGATTCTTGGCCGCCTCGACAATCCGCGTTGGGTAGAAGGAGATAAATATACATTTCTAATAGCCCCAAGTCGTTTATGGTTGTCCGACGCATGATTTACGACTCGTGACATTAACAAAGATCGAAACGAAGAAAAATTTGACGCGGTGTAAAAAAAAAGATTGACGTGAATTATAAAAATTGCGAATTTCACGGTTAAAGTAACTCTGGCAAAATAGGAAATAATATAAAGAAATAAAAAATCGATACGAAAATTGGAAATAAAAATCCCTTAAGAATTCCAAGAAAACTGGGTTATGTCATTTCCCCCACGGAAAAGAAATATGCACGAAAATATATCTGACATATAGAACTTTTCGGACGATAATACAATAAGAATACATTTTTAATATATTTTGGATATATCCTCGATATATTTTTCGCTCACGTATATTTCGTATATATCGGGAAATATATCCGGCATATAGAAGTTTTCGGACAAAATATATCTTGCATCTCTAGAATACATCTTTTATATATCTTGCATATACTTTATTTCCATATATGTTGCTTAGAGGGCCAACAATTGTCTTGTCTGTATCCTACTAACCTTATCACCAAACCGAGGAGGAAGACGACTCCACATGTATGTAAACATAGATGAGCGTATTTACAGGTCGACTTGTGTCGACACAAGTGGAGACTCGCAAGGTGATATTTCTGCTACCATCCCTCACTATATCTTTCGTCGTTAGTTTTGTGCAAAATGTGTAGGAAATTCTTACTAATTACCCACAATATATTGTAGATACTTAATAATAATTATTACGAATAATAATCACCTTCGACTTATTGCAGGTAATTAGTAGTATTTATGTTAGGTATTAGTAGGTGTAATCAGTCGCTTTTAAACAACTGATAATATTTGTGTGACATTGCATGAAATCCTCGCCTCACAGCGGCTAACCTTATCTTTGTTATTTATCGAAATGTATAATTTTAGAAATGTAAAGAAAAAGAAGGAAAATCGTGGAGGTGTATGTGAAAAAATGTTGGTAAACGTTGGTTGGGAAAGAGTCGGAATACGCAATACAGAGGAGCGTTAATGTCAATCGAAATACGAGTAATCGCGAGAGGGAGAAAAATCGGTGAAGCGAGACAAGTCCATACGCGAGCACCGATCTATAGATCCACCGACTCACCGAACAAGCAATCGAGCGCGATCTATATACTAGAGCAGTATAGATCGTTATCCGGTTGCTCGTGATCGACGGCGTGGTTGATTCAACGACGGCGTGGGGTTAAGTGCCAGGCGCACCGAAGCGCACGGGGTGCACGTTGTAAACGTCGAGCTCGGAAATTCCGCAAGAATTGACTAACCTGTAGGAGCGCCGGGAATCATTTGCAACAATCCCGAGATCGAAATATAAAAAATTATAAAATGGTTTATAGTCTTAAAAAAATGTTCTTTCATATTTTCACTTCCTCCTAGAGGAAGCTTTATTTCCATGCGACCTTTTTTCTTTTTTTTTTTTCACATTTTCATGTTGGGGTACTCAGAATGGTCCAAAACGTCAAGGAAAGTGGTTTAGAAAAAATGACTAATTAACCGAAAGCTTCGTGAAAAAAGGAAATTAATGAAGAAGCAATGTAACAAAGTTCTACTTTGCAACTTTTTTCGTTTTCCAAACATATGACTCTTACGATTATTTGTATTGGAGTCTCGACTCCTTTAACATCATCAGAACATCTTTAACATCACTGTTATCAATAATCACATAGAATAAAAAAAAAGTCGTACTCAAAATAATTGTCATAGTCCTGGCGGCAAAAATAAATTCAAGTGATAAATTTAATTTTCGAATTAACTTAACCGCTTTCAACCATCAGATCCATAATTACGGTAGCTTTAATACACGGTTGAAATTACAAAAGTGCTCTTTATAGTGAGTAATATCAGATTTTTCTCTCAGTGTGCGTTTTTTTTGCCTGAAATTGGCGGAGCTCCTCATTAAAAAAAAAGTTTCTTTGCTACGTTATTAGTGGGTGAACGACAGTGGGGTTAAGTGCCAGGCGTACGAAAGCGTGCACCGCGGTACACGCTGTAAAAGTCGAGCTCTTTTAAGACCCGCAAGAATTGATTAACCTGCAGGAGCGCGGTGGATATATCGACCGAAGCGACTTTTGGGTGCGGGGCAAGTGAAGCGACTCGATGAATCGGCCTAATCAGTGGATTGTTAATCACAGTATAGATGATTGAAGCTCCGCGCTCCTCCAGCTGTGCGCTTGGATTTTTATTCTCCCCGTCGTGTTCCATCATTACACTGAAATACGGTACTCCGTTGATAGATACGTTATTATGAGGCCAATAGCGAGCGAATCGAGACTGCGAAATCTCAATACCAACCGACGTTCTGATCGTACAGTTATTATCTTTTACGTAAATCGTATCGATCACTATAATCTCGTATAATCATAGCCGTAATAAACCAAAAGTCTGAAATTCATTGCTCATTGCACATTTTATGCTATCGTCAGGCTGATCTTCACGGTGCGAATAAAACTTTCACGGGAGTCCCGTAAATTTATGGAAAATATGTATCACGCATATATTTCCATATATTTTCGCGCCTAATAATCCCATGATCGGAATGCAAATATTTTATTTCTCATATTTCAATAAGTGAAACAAGTTTTTATTTATTTCGTATAGAATTTTTCAAATATTTTTCTGAACGATTTGATTTTTATCTTAACTATAAACTTACCAAAGACCTATTTAACTATTCACGAGAATATTTAAAAAAATGTTATCTAGTGCAATTCGCTCGACGGTCACAACTTCGTCCTGTCTGAAATCGAGTAAGAAATATTGCAAATGAATGAAGAGTTTATACATATCGTGCGGTTTTGCGAAGAGACAGAAACACCCCGATAAAAGTTGTATTGCGAAAGTCTCCGGCTCCTCATTGACGATGCGCTGATGCCCCCGTGGCCCTGCGTATGGATTATACCTATCAAATATAGATACACTCATTAACAGCCTCAGAAAATTAAACCAACGGTCAGCGTCGCCACGAAAATAACATTTGCCAAACAAAAATAGATTTTGAGATCCCGAGAGCCACAAAAAGTTCGAAAAAACGGAAAACTCGAATTTGATTAAAAAAAAAAAAACAATATTAACCGGCGAAAACGAAACTCGAGAGAACCAACACAGCTGAATACTTGGAGCATCGAAATTTCGTCAGGAAAACAATATTTGCCAAACAAAAATAGATTTTGAGACCCCGAGAGCCACAAAAAGTTCGAAAAAACGGAAAACTCGAATTCGATAAAAAAAAAACAATATTAACCGGAGAAGACGAAACTTGGGGGAACCAACACAGCTGAATACTTGGAGCATCGAAATTTCGACAGGAAAACAATATTTGCCAAACAAAAATAGATTTTGAGACCCCGAGAGCCACAAAAAGTTCGAAAAAACGGAAAACTCGAATTTGATTTAAAAAAAAACAATATTAACCGGCGAAGACGAAACTCGAGGGAACCAACACAGCTGAATACTTGGAGCATCGAAATTTCGTCAGGAAAACAATATTTCCCAAACAAAAATAGATTTTGAGACCCCGACAGCCACAAAAAGTTCGAGAAAACGGAAAACTCGAATTCGATAAAAAAACAATATTAACCGGCGAAGACGAAACTCGAGGGAACCAACACAGCTGAATACTTGGAGCATCGAAATTTCGTCAGGAAAACAATATTTCCCAAACAAAAATAGTGCCAACACCTGTCAAAATGTGGACGTCTCGAACAACCTAATATTTTCTGCGACACACAACGACTACAGCAATATTGATATTGACTCCCTCGTGTCACGAGTGGGTGGCGTAACGAGACTCGCGCTCAGTCACCGATAAATTAGATCATTTATTACATCGATTGATCGTATAATATCAAATCACATAGATCAAAAACCGTATCAACAACGTGCATACAAAGTGGTACGATGAAGAATAGTTAGGGGAAGAAAAAGGAGAGGAAGAGTTATCGTGTGTCAGAGAGAAAACTAAAAAAAAAAAAAATGTGCATGACCAGATGGAAGCTCGTGTCGATAAACAACGCTTATGAGGTGAATATAAGAAACATTTAACGCTCCGCGCGTGGAGGAAGAAATATTTGCTCGCTCGTCGATAGTTCCTTGTGGCCTGTGCCAACTTATAAGCTCACGATCGCGCTCACGACTTACGTATACGACACGACACGGTTATCGCGTGTGTCCGGAATTGCGCAAGTGAATTAATCATGAAATATACCGAACACCTAGGCGCTCTCGTGTGTATAGGTAAAGTGGTGTTAACCCTATTTTTCGAGCCGTGGCTTCGATTCGGAAAACGCGGGGTACGCGTTCGAGCATTCTGGCCGCACGGTAATATGGAAATCTTCCGCGTCGACCTGTCGCGAACGAGTTTTCAACACCCGTAACCGCCGTTTGTGTATTAAGTATAGAGTATCACTAAAGTTGACTTTCGCGCAAAGATTATGGCGGCAACGTGTTTCACTGACATTTCTCATTCCGCACTGGCTGATTTACATCGAACAAAAGTGCATCGCGTTTTTCATGCCTCAGACCGGTTTCGAAAAAAAAAATGTGTTCACGTATTTCGTGTTATTATGATTTGTCGAACGCGTTAAGGTAAACGTGAAGTTAAATAAAAAGTATTTATTGGGGCATAACAGCGCGAGCACACATAAATTTTGTTTTCAACGCGGTATTTTTATGCTTCGGTACCCGTGGACAACGAATTTATCGTCAGGTTTACTCGCGATAGTTTTCACGAAAAACCTGAGAAATTGTTTTTTTCGGTGTTTTTCTAGGATTCCATCTTTTTTTTTTCAAACGTAGGCAGCAAAAAAATCGAATCAGATGAGACATTAAAACTTAGTTCAAGTCGAAAAAAAAAACAAATTTATCCACACTGACATTTTTTATCACCTTAAACATAGGATGATTTGCTGCACCGAATAACAGTTAAGAAACGAAAACGTCGTTACTTCAGCTAAATATTTAGTTGACAACCAGTTGTATAACATGAAATATTTTGTACGTAATTACAAAACCGTTACAACCAACCACATACGATGTTTTAATACAAATTTCATGATGTTGAAGTTTGCATCGTTGGAATGCAACGAAATTCAGGAAAAAAAAAAAATAATTGTCATTAAGCCAAATGATAAAGGGCACGATAAAAAAAAGTCGAGCCCTCACTTGCTATGGTGACTTTTTATATCTATTTTCATCATTTGGGTTAATTACAATTAATGTCTTTCTTTTATTTCATTGCATTCCAACGATGCAAACTTCAACATCATCTCCAATCCACAGTTTCCCTTCAAAATTATTTCTCGGTTGCACTTTTGCTGCATGACAACTCAGCACTCGAGTTTCCACAGATAATGCGCCACGTTATCCGGTTATCCTCACCGCACATTGTGTCACGGTGTCTGCGACCGATCGCGATACAGCAACGACTTCCCGATCGACCTGGCCCCGTTTCACGATCGTTCTCCGTCTTCCCTTCTATTCCTAAGCCCAACCGATCAGCCTCGCAGCAAGGAGCAACAATGATAACGACATGTATTATCTCAGATTCGAGCCGCGCGGCGGCGGAACAGAGATCGATTCGTCGATCCCGATCCAGCTACCTCGCCGCCGCGGCGAACATATCGGTATCGGCGATATCTCGTAACCGATTTTCCCCGTAGAGTTTCGGAGCACTCGTAACGTTTATAATTACAGTGTGTGGCGCGCTCGACGGCGTAAGAAGTCGATTCCGTCGCTCAGAAACGAGATATACACGCGAATCGGCGCGGGGCCTCGTTAGGAGGGTTGGGGTGAGCATGAATCGGCAATGAGAAGTAATCGCGTCTTGCAACGAACCGCCTGCAGCGTACGTGCGGGGCCTCGCGCGAACCAGACTTTCCGGCCGCCGCGATACGAATCGCTTTTATGCCCGAGAGCTCTCAGAAGTTATTGCGGTTATCGTTGCCCGTGCACACCGCGCGCAGCGCCGAGGCGTACATAATTAAAGTATGTACACCTCACACTGTAGTACATATATTATACAAAAGGGGAATCTGTACAGCGGGACCGCGTGTTTCTTTCACGCCCACGCGGGGCGAAATAATTGGTTAAATGCGCTCCGAGCGGTTAAATCGGTTGGCCGCTAACCAACTGTTTTGTTGGCCCACAACCGACCTGCTTATCAGCCTGACTAACCGATTTGTCGGCTGAACCAACAAACTTGTCGTTTGTTGATTGACCAGATGATCGAAGATATTAAGGTAGTTCTAGCGCCAAATATTCATTTCGCATAAATTCGAGGAATTTGGGAGTTGCAAACACTTCTCGATGGTCTAAAAATCTGAAAAAATTCATACGCATTAGAGGTACTGAAGAGATTAATTTTGCATAATAATATTTCTAAAATGTTATTAACAAATTGATGAAAAAAAAATTGTTTAATAAATATTTCGATGACCCAATTTTTTTTGTTGATGAAAATGATTCCTTCATTTTTCTGAATACGTATGAATTTTTTCAGATTTTTAAGTACTCTTTGAAATTTGTACATATTTTCCATATAAAAAAACACAAATTTCAAAGAGTACTTAAAAATCTGAAAAAATTCATACGTATTCAGAAAAGCGAAGAAATCATTTTCATCAACAAAAAAACTTGGGTCATCGAAATATTTATTAAACAATTTTTTTTTTCATCAAATTGTTAATAACATTTTAGAAATATCATTATGCAAAATTAATCTCTTCAGTACCTCTAATGCGTATGCATTTTTTCAGATTTTTAGACCATCGAGAAGTGTTTGCAATTCTCTCCCAAATTCCTCGAATTTATGCGAAATGGACACTAGGCGCTAGAACTACCTTAAGCGCCGCGAAGCAAATGATGATTATTGTCTTCTCGAAAATTGGTGGCTGTCAGTTATGCTCGTGTGAAGCCGTTTTATTCGTGCTTTGATTGGGCCTTTCTTCGCGCGAAAACTGAACGACTGAGAGCAAATTCGATTGTGTTCAAATCTTTCAATAGTTCCCGAGTTTAAACTTTTACCCTCCTTTTAACCTAAAATGACTGAGATCGACGAGAGTAGACTGTAGGGTGAAAGAAGGCAGTGTGCAGGGTGCAAGGAGGGTATAAATGTATCGTGCATAGATTAACATTTGAATTTCACCTTACCACACTCCCCACATTACAGAAAGTAGAAAATATGAGCTTATTCTATACGTATAGCAGGATGTTCTGTAATTTATTGAGAAAATTTAAACCTGACGTTTTGGTCGAAAAAAAAAACAATTCTGTGTATTTTGCTTAAAAACGAGGTTTTATTGTTTCCGACAAATAAATTTTTTTTTTAAATGTATTCAAGTTCATTTCAATCTCACACTTTTTTGTCCCAAAGATTTTTCTGTGCAATCCCATATTTAAAAAATACAGACGATTTTTGAAAAAAAGTCAGTTTTCAAGTAACTTAAAAAATGCGCTCCAAAAATTTTGAAAAAAATTCCATATATTCTAAGGAGGCGATTATGAAGTATGTTAAGATTACAAGTTTTTTCTGAGTTATGAACTTTTTGACCGTGCGAAACGGGATGGAATCCTCATATAGATAGGGTGACTCGGGTCAGTATGAAGAAAACTGGCAGGACAGTAAAAAATTCACAAATTTTCTTAAAAAAAAAAAAAAAAAAAAAATAACTGAACTGAAACACTTTTATAACCCAATCCCGCGTTCGATCTCTCCTCTCCCGGGCGAACCTGGAAACTTGGTCAGTCGCGATCGCGGCTCGCGACTCGGCTCGGCGATTCCGCGGGTCGCGGGCGAGAGATTAAAAGAGAAATATAAGACAATAAAAATGAAAGGGGACCGGGATCCTCGCGGTTGCGCGCCAAGTGTACAAGTCCAAGATCCGCTGTACACACTTTTGTTGCGCGGCGACGGTGCCGGCGTGTGTATCGCGGTTTTATATACTTTCACCTGGTTTTCAATCGCGCCTCGCGCCGCGATTGGCCCGAGCGGCGAACCCGACGCGCGGGGCCCCCCCGGGAGATCCGTCGCGATCGATACGCGAGCGCGCAACGCGAGAAAGTCTCGAGATTGGACGGAAAGGAGAAGAGAAAAAAAAAAAAAAAAAAAAGAAAAAGAAGAAAGGAGAAGGAAAAGGTTAATATATAGCGTAGCTCCGCGCGTTTGTGTCACGGGGAATTACTCAATGGACTATCAACGCTCGGGGAACAGGAGAATAGAATGACGGGGAGGAATTCTCGCACTGAGATCGGCACGTCGCACGAGAACCGAGCTCTCTTGGTGCTCCTGTCGATGCCGCGGGCGCTCTCGGGGAAAAGTGAATCGAAAGCGATTGCCGCTCCGGCTGTATGACTATGGAGCCGCGTATAATAGGACTCTGGATGCATATATTATACTCGGCAACTGTGCGAGCCGCGGAGTCGGCGCTGTGCCCCATTATATCGATCATCGATCGATATCTATCGCTGACGCTCGGAATACGGGGAAACGAGGACTGATATTTCAGGATAATAGTGTGGATAGTGTGGATTGAGCGGAGCGAGGGGTGACCGGGGCGAGATGACGCACTGGAGGTTTTTGATTTTAATGACACTTCTCGCCTATCTTATTTAGCACTTTTAAAACAATTTTTGAATGTGTTAAATAATGAAGGCTAATAATAATCATTATTTCACATCTTTAAAACATTTTTTTAAGGTGTTAAATAATTATGGCTAATAATGATCATTATTTAACACCTTTAAAACAATTTTTAAAGGTGTTAAATAATTATGGCTAATAATAATCATTATTTAACACCTTTAAAACAATTTTTAAAGGTGTTAAATAATGATGGCTACTTGTGGATATTACTTTCGATGGATTTTCTTTATTTCTCTCGGAGCTACATTTTCGAAGCATGGTCGCTCTGGATCTAGAAACGATCAGCATGTCGCTTGACCACCTTCATGATCGACTTCCCCCTCTATACTAACGTGGCTATTGAGCAGAGGCTTCACGTGTGATCGGCCAGGCGCATTCAGAAATTACTACGATGGAGATATGAAAATTTAGTAAAAAGATTTATAATTTGTGATCTAGGAGTTTTTATACTTGCGAAATAAAAACCACTGGACTCTATATTCAGAAATGTCCGAATGAATGAAACTTCAGGTTCTGTTATGAAATTTCGTTTTTGTAACTGATACTTTTTTCGAACCGAGACAAGTATTATGTAACGGAAGATCTACATTGATTTTTATCCCCAAGATTATTCTGATTTCTCGCCATCTATAGCCACGAGTTCAGAGTTGATGACCCAATATTTTGAAGATCACTGCAGTTTATATTCAGAAATGTTTGGATGAATGAAACTTCAGGTTCTGTTATGAAATTTCGTTTTTGTAACTGATACTTTTTTCGAACCGAGGCAAGTATTATGTAACGGCAGGTTTACATTGATTTTTATCCCCAAGATTATTCTGATTTCTCGCCATCTATAGCCACGAGTTCAGAGTTGATGACCCAATATTTTGAAGATCACTGCAGTTTATATTCAGAAATGTTTGGATGAATGAAACTTCAGGTTCTGTTATGAAATTTCGTTTTTGTAACTGATACTTTTTTCGAACCGAGGCAAGTATTATGTAACGGCAGGTTTACATTGATTTTTATCCCCAAGATTATTCTGATTTCCCGCCATCTATCGCCACGAGTTCAAAGCTGATGACCCAATGTTTTGAAGATTCTCGATCCCCGAAATTCGGATCCTCGGAAAACATTTCGCAATCGCCCCGCGCCATTTTGCCCCGTCCACCTCTACCGACGCGGAACTTCTGGGTGAGTCACCGCGCAGCCCGGACGATCCTGCGCCAAACCGAAGGAAAGAATTCTCCCTCTCGCCTACATAGATCGCAGACACAGCGCGGGCGCGCGTGTCGTTACACTCTTCAGCATTTTAACATTACACGGTTGAGACGGGCGCGATTGGGGTCCAGTCGAATGCGTAATCTAGGAATAATGAATAGCATAATCACTGTATAGATGGAATATTTAAGGTGTATTATAAAGTGGAATTTTCATGGATAATTGATGATCCATTCTTCGTCACCTCTCCGCCTTCTTCAACACCATCGATGCACCGGTCTTACATGCCTCTCACCATATACTTATACACACACATATATGTATATAGGGGAGACCCGGGTAAAACGGACCCCCTAAGCAAAAAAATGGCTCTATGACAAAACCCAAAGTGTCTTTTTTATTGCTTTTCACTCAAAAAATTCGAAATCAATCATCGATTTTGAGCGTCGTCAAAAAAAAATTCCGGGGTAAAACGGCCCCCTCAGAATCCGGCATAAATATGAATTACTACACACAACGCTACCGATCGGCACGAGTGTTGATTATTTGGGTGTTTTACTAAAATGGGACACAAAAGCACATTTTAGTCATGACAGATCGCCGTACAGGCAAGAATTGATGGAGAAAAAAAAATGTTGCCGAAGAAGCCTGCGAATAAAAAAAATCACGGAAGACGGCGGAAAAAAAAGTTTTGACGAAGAAGGAAGCCTCAAAACTTACGACGGAGACGGGAGTCCATTTTACCCTTTTTTTTATGATAAAAAAAGGGGGGCCCGTTTTACCCCGGAGGCCCGTTTTACCCCAGTCTCCCCTATATATATATTTGGCTGCTGCAACTACGCACGAGGCATCATCGCGCGAATAGCAAAGGCGTGGAGCGCGAATGGAAAAAAAGCGATGAAAAATAATAATTAAAAAAATACAAAAAAAAATCGCCGGCAGTCGGGACGAGTTAAGAAAGAGAGGAGACGGAAGAGAGGAGCGCGTCCCGCTCGCTTTTGGTCGCCGTGCGACTCTCGGCGGCGTGGGCAAACGTGTATGCAAATTCCACGCGAGCGCCGAGTCCTCGCACTCGCGCCCGGTATCGGTATGCATATCGGCCATTCTATGTCGCACGACGCGCGGCGTCCGCATTCGCTACGCTCTTTTCCTATGCCTACATCGCGACACCAAAACACCCGGCACCGTCGCGTCGTGCCCTCCGACGATAGACGACTTCGCTCGGTGTACTGACCTTTTTTGTTGTTTTTGTATTTTTTTTTTTTTTTTTTCTAAACCTTTCGCCGCAATACATTTTCCATAATGTATATTCGAGTAAATTCCATGGGGCACGTCGGCCTACGCGTTCCAGTGGCTCGGGAAGGTCATCGCGGCTGCAGACGTTGCTGCTATGTTCGAGAGCGCAGCGCTATTGTGGTCTGCTCTCGAACTTCCGTGGGCGAAACGTTTTTTTTTCTGACGTAACGAGGATTCTGCACCGGAAGAGCGGCGAGAAAAAGGATCAGGCATTTCCGAGTCGGGTTTTATGGCCTGTTGTTTAGTTGTTCACGTTGAAAAGGACGTAGTGAACATTGTCATGTATCTGAGAAAAATGACTGTAACTTTGGTCGCGTGATTCGGAATTACGTCGCTGTGTGTCAAAGTAAATAATTATTACTATCATTTTTTTGTAGAGACGAAACTCGGGTAAAATGGGCTACCTAATCGAAAAATGATTTCATCACGACATCCAAAGTGGATATTTACTGCTTTGACCCCATAAACACGCTTTTCACCCCAAGAGCACGTTCAAGTCGCGGATTTCGATTTAAGAAGAAAAAATACATTTTTTGGAGGAAGCCCATTTTGATCACCACACCCAAAGTGGATATTTACTGCTTTTCACCCCATAAACACGCGTTTCACACCAAGAGCACGTTCAAATTGCGGATTTCGATTTAATAAGAAAAAATACATTTTTTGGAGGAAGCTCATTTTGCCCCGGTTTTTCATCGGTAGTCGAAAAAAGAGGTAGCTCGTTTAACCCCGGTTTTTTTTTATCGGTAGTTGTAAAAACAGGTAGCCCGTTTTACCCCAGTTTGCCCTATGTAGAAATAACTAAGGGCCATAAAAAAGGAAATATCATCAATCTACTTCATGCCAGTCGCTTATCTAGGTATCAGTTAGCACGTGATCGCGCTGACATTTGTCAACAAGTGCAAATTTGAAAAATAAACTCTTTGACAGGAGACGCAACAGCAAAAAATTACCGTCCCTTCAAAAGCAGGTTATTTTGAGGTTATACGATGATTTTTGGTAAATTCTTCTCTCCGTGATACTCGACCTAGGTCACGCGATTTTTATTGACTCGCGTGTGTGCAAGGGTCGCGAACAGCGAATGAATCGAGAGGAAATGTTAATCTTTTCACTCGAGTCCAGTTTTAGATTCGCGTTATTTTCAAGTGGGCCGACAATCGCGCGGCTATTGGCCTTGGTCGATTGCCAATGTCTTTCCCTCTCCTCGGCCGGGGACCTCGCAACACACCGACGACATCGGGCCGCGCGCGATAAGTTATCGTGACGAGCGATAGCTCGGACTCACCGCGACAACCTCATATGCCAGACGATATAAATTTTTATGTTTGTTTTTCTAGGTATCCCATTATGAGTTACCGTGCGTATAACGGCTCGCGGCGTTTTTAGTATTCATTCAGGATTGAGTGTTCGGCTCGCGGTAAAAAAAAAATAATAATGGCGTTAATTCGAGGCATTTGTAAATGTAAAAACAGATTTGATAATAATGCACGAAATCTTTCGGTAAAGTTCAAGGAACGACCCCGACGAGAGAAAAAGCGCAGATATTATAGTCGTGTTTGCAATTTTCGTTACATTGTGCCGCTTCAATGCGCGCCGCTTCCAAATGTCGGACTGTCAATATTACGAATTTTGATATGTCGCAATTATTTTTACACAAACTATAGATATCGCTATCGGCTTTTTTGCATGTAACGAAATATTTTAAACGTTCAAATACACTGAGCTGTGAACACTAAAATCGTGGATTGTATTTGATTTGATCATTTGTTGTGATAGTTTATGAGAAATTTAACTCATTGTTAAATTTTTGTAGACATTTTTTATCTTTTTTTTATTTACACAAATTCAACGACGTATCGAGGCAGTCGTGCATTTGTTGTTTCAAGTCAAATCGGTAAGTTTAATACCGATCATTGAGTTACATTTTCGTTTAGTCATTGCGTCAAGAGTCCCGACACCCCAATTATCAAAGTTTTCTCTCGCGTTGAGTTTCGAGCCCGGGGAATTTACGACCCCGCGAGCATTTATGGTAATTTGCTCAGTGCGTTTTTAATACGCGCCGTGACTATTGCAAGTTGCGCGGCTATCAACCGATTGCCCATGCGGACCGTTACCATTTGTTGCTGCCAATACGGCAAATTAATTGAATCCCCCGGACGAAGTCACAGGGGTTAATTGGTGCAGCGTAAAAAAAACTCTCATTCAATTTCAATTATAATAAATTTAATCTTCTGACGATCGGCAATGTTCGATGTCAATGTCGGGCGCATGCGCCGAGCTCTACAGAGTTGCCGTGATTGTCGCACTATATCATATTATTTACTTTGCCCGGCTCGATTGCAATTGGTCCAACGACCGCGAGCGGCCCAGTGGTAATTACTGGTTTTCCGCCTGCGCTATCGATTTTTATTTCTCGTTCTCGCTTGCTCGACGATATTATATCGCGCTAATGCACAGCGATAATAACGTCAAAACCACGGTGTTTTATATCTCGGCGTGCGTTATACCTTCGCTGCCTCAGACCGCAGCCGCACGGACAGCCAAGACAGACAGGCGACCGAACAAGCGTCTCTCACTGACTCGTTCTCTCTCCGGCGCTCGTCTCGAAATGTCATGACTCGACGGCGTTTAGAATTTGCATTTCCCAAATGCCACTGCGTAAAGTCGCGGCTCGCGTGCCGATGTCGTCTCTGTCATCGTAAATACATACTCCGCATTCAGAACCGGCTCTTTCCGTTTCGTCGATTTCTGATTTTCTTTCCACCGACGTTATTCGAAAACGTGATTTCATATTTTTTACTTAATACATTCATTTTTGGGTAATTAATGGCATGGTGGAAATTTATGTTGAAACTAATTTAACTCGTAATTAAACTCTTTACCGGTTATTAATTATTTAATTAATAACTGAAATGACTAAAATCATTTATATGGATGAAACTGTATTCAACGTTTTCCCACAGACTGGTAGTTACAGCTTGAAGAAGAGTTTCATCGAGTGCGGTTATCACCAGAGTATTCGATGAAATTTTTCTTGAATCTGTACAATGACAGTATGAATAAAAAAAGTTGATTACAGTTTTTATTACCGACTGCGGTATTTTACATGCTGTTAAGAAATCTACATACATCAACCAAATGGCTTTACATTTACATATCGAAACACAGGGGAAAACGAAAAAATTTACAACTCCGCTAACTTGTGTTGATGTCAGTGAGGTAACTTAGGTGTTGAACCATTCTCATTACAAAATTGCACAACGTTACACGAGTTCCCCCGCTTTTCAATTGTGACGTGCATTAAATTCTGATAAAATCTTCAAATTGAATATGATTTCATGAAGAATGTACTAACTTCCAGAAATTGGCGCTTTGGAGCTTTTGAATGTATCTATATTTTTTTCTTGTGTACTGAATTCGCAGATCGTATCGGTTCATTCTTCAATACTTTTTAGGTGGTCCATATTAGTCGACTTTGGTGTGGTTTATACCAATGTTCGAAAAACGTACGGGTTTCGTGAATTTGGATGAAAAAATCATATCGACTTAGATTGTTCCATTCAATCATTTATATTACTGATTTCTTACAAATTAAAAAAATGGTTACTGTTTATTTCTCCATAATTGTATCTCTCTGTACTCTCTATATGGAAGGTTAGTGATAACCAACTAACCGGTAAGGTTGGACTCTAACAAAAAGTGGTTGTCCGAATTCATTAATTTCCTCACGGAAACCGAAACCCAAAAAGGACTCCCTAAAATCATTTTTTTCCTGTGCAAACCCCTTCTTCCTCTGCACACTTGGATGAATTCCATTTTACGCCCTACAAATATGTATGAATATCCTTCGGGTGTTACAATCTCGATCGTTATTCTCCATCCTGACGCGCAACATTGAGCGATAAATCAGAATTTCATTACCCATCAGTGGAAACGTCGCCGCTCGTGTAACTCAAGTCACCTCGCACCACGTAAAGTTGTGCATTGCGAATAAGAGAACGAGTGGGTGGAGCTGAACCGTATTTCATAGTGCAGTATGGAAAGTGCCTGGTGCGTTCGCATCAGAGATCTGAGTTCATTGCATCGACGTCTATGCATTCCTCGTTAAGTCGCGGCTGCGCGGCGAGCGGCGCGCGGTGTCCCATCACCACCACCATCATCATCATCATTATCGTCATCATCGGGATAACCGTGCACTCTCATCCTGCGACTGCGGGAATGCTTGATTCTTATCGTCTCATTTGTCTCGCTGCATCCATGCGAATTGGGTCGACAATAATTTTACGCCCGCGGATGAATATACAGCGAATGACGCGAAATGTCGCGCTATTATAAAATAGCGCAGTCGTGTTATTTTTACAACTCTGATTTTCAACTCGGCGCCTCCAGGTCGACCTGTGACACGGGTTCAAATTTATGTGAACCGCGCCTCGTTGCCCCCGGTGACTGCTGACATTACCGAGCCAACCCGAGGGAAATGCCTGGGGAAATGTGCCGTTCCGTCCCCTTTATGATCCTTCATACCCGGCGTCGGACGATGTTTGAATAAAATCGTATCGAAATAGTTTAGGCTCGAATAACTGTGAATAATTCGTGAGAATACAAGGGATTGTAATAATGTTCAAGTCTGGTAACCACTTTAAGTTCAGAGAATACCATCAGCATTAATCAGCATTTCAATCTTTTTGATTTTAAGACAAACAACGAAAATGATTTTTTCAACGAAAATGGTCTATTTTTTAATTTTTTGTCGTAGTCGTCGCTTGTTATAATGCAAATGTATCCCTTTTTGCGTAATTGGTTTTATCGTTTTATCGTAAAGTCATTCGAGATAATTTTATATACATTCTGTCATTTTCAAATACCAAAATTATATTTCTTTACATTCTCTCCAGAACATTTTTTGTGTAATAAAAACATCTGTTACGAATCGATCACGTGGAATTAAAAAAGCTTTTTTAACGATATAAAAAACACAACACGTTTTTTTTTTGCCTTAAATCTATTTCAACCGGTCCGCATTTGAAGTTGCAGACGAACAGCAAAGAGGCGCAGATAACCGCAAAGAATGCGGTACAGTTATATGATGAGGAATGCCAAAGAGCTGAGACTGCATCAGGGGGAGGTTAAAAGCAGAATGAAAAAACAATAAGAAAAAATGGTAGAATAAGGTGAATGAGCTTCCTGAGACTGCACTGTGCTGTTGCTGACGGCGATCGGGAGGCCTTAAATCATTATGACATCCGCGCCCTCGAAAGAGCCTCCGGTCTTTCCTACTAGCGCCGAAGGAGCCGAGGCACCGGTGCCGTCGCGGCCGCGCGCTGACCGTTATAGATATCGTCGGGCCATCGATATTTATTATCGACTCGCCCGCACGAGACACCGCGCGTTGCAACGCTATATAACGACCTGGATAAACGGTGAAAGCATAATATACGCCGGAGAATGTCTCGCGAACAGCAGTATCGAGATTGTATCTCTTCACCGAGCCGTCGTCGTCGCCGTCGTCGTTCCGTCTCTCGACTAGTCGTGCCGACGATTCTCGATTAAGCAGCAGCAGCAGCGGCAGCAGCATCGCCCTCTGGACAGGAAATCCAAGGGGATAAGCGTGGCGAACCAACAACCAGTGGCGACGGTCCTTTCATTCAGGGCATTTTCACACGATTACCCGCGCATATCTGGTCGGGTAATTTGGAGAAGCAATTAAAAAAAAAGATGTCGTGCAAACACGAAAAAAACGAGGGGCGACGAAGGCAGGATGTTCACTGACAATTCGAGCTGGTACCTCACTAGAAAATAGAGTACTTTTTTTAACTAGGCTTACAAACTATAAAATACCATTTTATGAAACAGGTATTGGAAGATTCGACGTTAAAATGATTCCATAAATATTAATAGATCCATAATATTTTCACGAATCCCAAACACCTTTCAGTCATAAAGTTCGAGACGATTGGGATAAAATTTAAAAATCATTAAATTGATTTATAGCAGCGCCCTCTGGACAGGAAATCCAAGGGGATAAGCGTGGCGAACCAGCAACCAGTGGCGACGGTCCTTTCATTCAGGGCATTTTCACACGATTACCCGCGCATATCTAGTCGGGTAATTTGGAGAAGTAATTAAAAAAAAAGATGTCGTGCAAACACGAAAAAAACGAGGGGCGACGAAGACAGGATATTCGCTGACAATTCGAGCTGGTACCTCACTAGAAAATAGAGTACTTTTTTTAACTAGGCTTACAAACTATAAAATACCATTTTATGAAACAGGTATTGGAAGATTCGACGTTAAAATGATTCCATATGTATTAATAGATCCATAATATTTTCACGAATCCCAAACACTTTTCAGTCGTAAAGTTCGAGCCAATTGGGATAAAATTTAAACAGTTTTCAGTCGTAAAGTTCGAGCCAATTGGGATAAAATTTAAACAGTTTTCAGTCGTAAAGTTCGAGCCAATTGGGATAAAATTTTAAAATGTATGAAATTGATATGCAGCAGCGCCCTCTGAATGGAAAATTCTGCGGGATAAGTGTGTCGAACTCGCAACCAGTGGCGACGGTCCTTTCATCGAGGGCATTTTCACACGATTACCCGCGCATATCTGGTCGTGTAATTTCGAGAAGCAGTTTAAAAAAAAGGTGTCGTGCAAACACGAAAAGAACGTGGGGCGACGAAGACAAGATATTCGCTGATAATTCGAGCCGGTACATCGAGGCTCGCCTCGTCCGGATGTCCGAGCCGCATAATGATAAATTTACAAAAACGTATTCCAGATACATACGTAACGAGCTGTTAATTGTGGCCCGCAGGTGTTTTCACGTGAAGCAAGACTGACGCGGTGCGGTTGTAACCCACCGGCGCTACGTGGATGCGGGTTCAACGATCTCGATTTGGCTTACGCTCGTTTTTTTTTTTTTTTTCACATCGCCCACTCCACCAGGGCGGCAGATAGGGAATTTTAAACGCTCGGTTTCTTTGCGCAATCTGAATCGGGTCACTCGGGAGGAGCTCCGCTGGAAAATAGATTACTTTTTTCTAACCAAGCTTGCAAACTATAAAACACCATTTTACGTAACAGGAATCCGTTCTGCGTTAAAGCGATTCCATAAATGGTCATTTTCCCAAACCCAAACACTTTTCACTCATAAAATTCGCAACATAAACAAGATAGAAGAAACCTCGAAAATATTTCGCAAAATTGAAATACAAAATCGTAAAATTCGTGTTTTCACGCCAAACAAGTCATAAGTCGCAAAAAAAAGGGTATTTCGTAATAACGAGAACGAAAATTCGCAGAAATCTCGGTCGCACTCGGCGCAATCCTGAGCCAGTCATAAAACTGCGAGGTTTATCGTCGCGCAGGCTGCGGGTCCACGGTGGCTTTCGGTGAGATATGAAAACCAACTAGATAAGCCGAAAACCACAAAAACAAACGAAAAAAAAAAAAAAATCAGCGAGCGAGTCGCGAGACGGGCATATTATCAGTCCTCTTGATACAGGTGCGGATAGGGGGAGCGACGACGACGCCGCGCCGCGTAAGAGAGCCTGCAGCACAGGCCAGGGACAGCTCGTGCGCGCCCGCGATAAAGTCTCGTGCGAGTGTCCACGCGAAAACTCGCGGAGCGTGAAATAACGCGACGTGTCTCCCCGCGCGCACCTCGCGCCCCCCGCTGTATTCTTATGCACCGGCACTTTGCGGCGTGCGCGAGCCGCCCGGCCGATTATTAGCCCGGGGACACATAGCCTGGCACAGAGGACCTGTATCTAGTGAGCATGCACCTTGCGTAATGACGATATCACTACGTGTCACTCGGAAGAGCGTTTTTTCTAATCGCACTTCCTGCGGTATCCGTAGTTTTGTTTCACGGCATCGAAACGCCGTTGTTACGTTTCCATCGCACTTCAAATCATGCTGATTGTCATTTGTTTGTTCGTATGGAGGAGTTTCGATGGATTTTGATGAACGAAATAATGTATTTTAAGTATCGATAGTTTGTTAGGAAAATTGTTTTTTTTTAAGAAAACTAAAATTAATGCATTGGAAAATGTTTCCGTTGCACTTCAAATCGCGCTACTTGTCATTCGTTCCATCGTATGGAGGAATTCCTTTGGAATTTGATGAAAGAAATTATGAATTGAAAGTATCGGAAGTTTGTTAGGAAATCTGTCTTTTTTAAGAAATCTAAAATCAATGCAATGGAAAACGTTTTACTTGCACTTCAAATCCTGCTACTTGTTAGTAATTTGTAATTTGTTCCTTTGTAATGGATGAATTTTGTTGGAACTTGCTGAAAGAAATTATGAATTGGAAGTATCGGTCGGTAGATTGCTAAGAATTTTTTTTTTCTTTAACGGAAACCAAAATCAATGGAATGGAAAACGTTTCCATTGCACTTCGAATCCTGCTACTTGTCATTTGTTTCTTCGTATGGAAAAGTTTCGTTGGAATGCGATGATGAAATGGAAGTATCAGCAGTTTTTTAGGAAAACGTTGATGAATTGAAAGTATCAGCAGTTTTTTTTAGGAAAACGTTTTCTTTAAAAAAACAAAAATTAATTAAATCAAGTAACAAATATGAATAGAAATAAGTAATCGGTAAGTTATAAATCCATTTTTATGTATTAAGAGCAATGCTTAGACGTCTATGTGCCAACTGTATAACACGTTTGAAAATAATTATTTTATTGTATTGCAGAACAGGTAAAAAAAAGGGTGAGTTGAAGAATAACAGGCTGTCATCGGTTACATTAGAAAAAAAAACTTCCTTCCGCGGAATCGTTTGAATTGCAAACATTGAAGAAAAAAACCTAACGAAAATTGATAAGCTCGAGTCGATAAGAGTGCTCGACACGTACACTCGAGCGACTACCACGCCGGGCCGGAAGTTATGACGTTTTTTACACTCGCTAGTTTATCATTATTTATCGATTTGCCTGAATCGCTTTGATGTCCGTCCTCGTGCGCGTAGCCGACGATAAAGGAAGGAAAAACAAACACGAAATCTCGTAAGCGGAAAAGCCCGAGATACACTCGATAATCCGTCGGGCTGCGAAATAATTAAAAGCAGATTAGAAAGGGATTATCAGGAAACAGACTGACCGTCTATATGAAGCCAGCAGCGAACGGCGACGAATATATCTTCCCTCGTCTCGACAATTTTCCTCAATCTCACCGCGCTATTATCGGCCCGGCCGACGTGTCACTCCCACACAAACACACGGAGTCGATCGATCAACCGAGTCCCCGACAATCGGTGTCTATTAACTTCTCTTCGCGGAAGCTGATTACGATATTCACAGTCTCGCAGCCGCGGCAACAATTTTCACGATCGTTCGTTGTGTGCGACGCCACTTTTTTCATGTATTGTCCGGCGATGGTCTAACAGCGAGGAAAAATACACAGCACAGCCGGTGGTTTCACTGTTGTTTTGTTGAGAGGACAAAAAAAAAAAAAAACGGCGGAAATACGAAATTTTTAAATCGCTCTGTTGTGCGGGATTCTGGGAAGGAGAGCAGAAGCAACGGGGAGGTGGAACGACGGACATGGAGTGGGGATGACACGAGGGGAATCCTGTGCCACCTCCGGTTTTAAACGTCTATTTTTGCTCTTTAGAAAAATCGTCTCTGTATTTTTTTTCAGCATCCTTCAGTTTTGGGCGAAATGCGGACCGTTTGGTCGAGGATTCGCGACAGGCAACCGGCGATTGGAGGGATTTTCACAATTTTTCTTTTTTTTTTTACTCCACTTGATTTAATCGTCATTTAGTTTCGCTTCTTTTTGTTTTTTTAAGCGATTTTTATACCCTGCAACGTTGCCTGTCTCGCTTGCGAGACAATTCGCGCGTTTGCGTTTCCCGCACTGGGTTTTGTGAGTGCGCGTTTGACGCTTGCCCGCGGCGATGTGAAAAGCGCGATCGCGTGGAGCTGAGACGCCGGTACGGCGCGACCGTCGCGACGCACGCGGATGCTCGACGAACCTCGAGAGCAGCGTCCCCCACGGTGCGTCAGTGACGCGCCGCTAATAGTGATGCGAGACGATAAGTAACCTGCGATACAGCCGGATAATCATTCAATTTAAAAGCCACCGGCGCAATTGTAATTTTCATTACGACGATAATTCAGTTTAATTTGATGTCATTTGTAAATCGAATTTCATTTACATTTGGCGTAAATTTAATCACTCTGATTGGTACCCAAATCAGAGTTGTAAATCCCTGAATCTTTTGGAAGTAAAATTGACGGCACAATTGGTTTTGTAATTATTAATTAATAATAGTAACACGGAGTAATTATGATGTAATTTATACATTTTTAGTGGCTGCTAAGAATATTTAATTTTTATAAAATGTTATGCTCATTTTATGAAAAAAGGTGGAATGCGGCTAATGCATTAGGAAAGTAATGGAGAACCGTGCACGTCCATTTTTTATAATTGCGAACCATTTTTTTGAAGTAAAAATGAGTATGAGTTTAGTGAAATGAGTGAAAATGGTGTCTATCTATTCAAAAAGTTCACACGTAATTTTATAATCGTCCCAGGTTGTTATTATTATTAAATCACGCCTGCAAGACAAACCGTACAGTAACATTTATTTCTTAAACTAATGAGGATTCACAACCTTGACCCAAATAAACATGGATGTTTTTTTCACACCTTTTTTTGAAAATATACACTCTTTAAATGATTACATATAACATTTTTATTTCTAGTTTAAGTTATGAGGAATTTTTATCGCGTTTACCAAATTATCCGGTAATAAGTCCAATGAGAAAAGTACAGGGATGATATGTTTTTCCTAGACAGAAAATATTTTATATCAAATTCACAATCAGATAGTTGCGGTAGTCCTGGTTACTACAATTATGAATTATTTATTTACATGACAATACAAACAAATTGTGAAAATTAATTATAGCTGCTCTTCGGTTTAAAAACATGATAATAATCCGATTCAGGTTTGAAATGCACAATTTCAACGAGGAACTCAAGAGCGACATCGACACCGCGAAAAATCGAGGCCACCGATTCGATTGCAAAACCGCGAAGACGCGATGTTTTCGTTGCGTTACACTTTTTTTTTCGCCGAGCCAACGTTATCCACGGCCCTCTCTCGAGTCGCTGAATTGCATTGCATCTGCATTCAGCTGTCATACAGCGAGCTCTGAATTTCTGACGAAACGTCTGGTGTTCGGGCGCGATCGTTTTATCCCTGGAAGAGGTGCGGCTTAAAGGAGACACTTTTCTTTTTTTTCGCGAAACATTAAACCGGGGCGGTGGTCGAGCGTTGCGCAAAGATTTTATTCGCATTTCACAACGTTTCGCCGGCGACGACAGATTCTAACGCTGCAGCCGTACACCACTCGGCGCAGTTCGACGTGGATATTAACTCAGCTTCAATAAGAATTTACCCAGCCCGAGAATGCTAATGCGTTAACTGTGCATAAGATGTAGTGAACCGCGGAAAAGGAAAACGACAGATTCCTCAGAAAGTAGACGCTATTTGCACTTGTCAAACGAGCGATTAGTAAACATCACTATAAAGTTTTATGCAATCATTGACAGCAGTGAAGGGCAGTCAAGAGACCTAAGAATCCGGAGAAAGACATTAATGGTGATGGATGTACGAAAAAAAAAAAAAAATTAATGACTGACGTTAAGCTCCGATAAATAATTCCCTTGCAGGTAGTAAAACTGATCTGCAAATATCATACCTGTTAATAGCTGGATGGTAATCATTTTTTTGGGGTATGTGGCAAATGTTAAATCCCTCTATTCGTCTGTAAAGCGCTCCAATATCCTAAAGAAAGTAGTGAGTGTACTCACGAATATTATGTGGAAACATCTTTAGTCGCCGTAACGATTTTTAAGGACGTTTCGTCCAAATTCACATTTTTCCCCGAGGTGTCGTAACGCTTTTTGAGGACATTTCGTCCAAATCCACTTTTTTCCCCGAGGTGTCGTAACGCTTTTTGAGAACATTTTGTCCAGATTCACTTTTTTCACCGAGTGGCTCTTTGAAGACATTTTGTCCAAATTCACATTTTTCCCCGAGTGGCCGTAACGCTTTTTGAGAACATTTCGCCCAAATTCACTTTTTCCGTAACGCTTTTTGAGGACATTTCATCCAAATCCACTTTTTTCCCCGAGTATCCGTAACGCTTTTTAAGGACATTTTGTCCGCCTTCACTTTCTTCCCAAGTGGACATGTTTTCCGCCTAACCCTCCCTAAACATATTTTCACATCCAAACTCGCCAACACAACACGTGTCATTGACACAAACAGTCGGCATAATAACTAAATCACAACCGCGCATATTATGCACGTTCGATCCAATTAATTAATTCAGACAACTGCGTGTTATGCACAATCGATATAATAATTATATCATAACTGCGCGTTACTTACGCGCAGTCGCGATTTTTAACCACCGACGGGATCGTTGACCGTACGCCTACCCTTCATACGTGCGTATAGGAAATCGGTCGATGGGGGGGGGGCACGATTTACATAGCTATCGCATACATTCTGATTAATGTCAGTGGAAAACGCAGCAAGTGCGAAAACCGCACGCTTCTCTGCTACCAATAAGTCTAGCGCCGCTCGAGCATGACTACGCGTTAACGCCGGCATTCCCGTATAGATCTTTGCGCGCGAGGTATACGTGTTGGGCATTGGCTACGTTAAGTGCGGAGCGAGGTTTGTGTCGGGCAGCATCGGTGCTGCACCTCTCCGCGCACACGTGAATATAACGACGGGGGCGAAGGAGGGACGGAGAGAGAGAGAGAGGAACACATATTAGCAAAGGCTCACCGGCGTTCGCGAGCCTCTATTGGGAAATACCGATTTAGACAAAGTTCATCTCTCGTGCAGCAAACCGCAGGATAGTGGAGATCATGCAGATATACATATATACAACGTTTGCACGAGGGTGTATTACCCGCGCGCCGAGCGAGCACGTACGATTTACGAGTCTGTAATAACTATCACCCATGAACTCCACGATACTTGGACGCAACCCCGGATAGCTCTATGGATATACACATAACTGCAGATACCGATTGTATCCTTGAGCCCCGAGAATATCCGGCTCTCCCGAGCGCGATTTTATGCGCTCCGTTTGTACCGCCGTAACCCACGTACGGACTCGGTGAAGTCGAAGCGGATTTTCGAAAAATATGTCGACGTTGATATGGGAAAAATGTAATTTTTTTTGTCTCTCCGCAAAATGTTGTTTTCGCTCCGAAGAGGCTGCAACTTTTTCTTCTCACGCTGCGCGTTGCTGTGGTCCTCATTAGTTTGAGAAATAAATGTCACAGTGCGATTTGCTTTGTAGGCGTGATTTGGTAATGAATGATGATGAAGTTTGCATCGTTGGAATGCAACGGAATTCAGAAAAAAAATTAATTGTGATTAACTCAAGTGATGATAATGGATATAAAAAGTCACCATAGCAAATAAGAGCACAAAAAAAAAAAATTCGTGCCCTTCATCATTTAGGTTAATTACTTTTTTTTCTCTGAATTTCGTTGCATTCTAACTATGCAAACTTCAACATCGTAATAAAAATTAACCCGCGGCGATTCTCAAAATGATGTGTGAATTTCTGAATAGCTTTGTAGATACCTCATTTTCGATAAAAAGTTGTGAAAAATTGTGAAAAAAATGTAAGAGAGTTCTCCATAAATGCATTAAACGCATTTCACAATTTTTTCAGAAAAATGAACATTATATTTTATTGAGAATAAATTTTCTTTGCAGCCATTGAAAAATGTACACTGTTCAATAATTACTCTACGTCACACTATCAATAAATATTAATTATAAAACCACCAACTTTACCACAATTATAAAACCATCAATCATCAACTTTCGTACCATCAAATTTACTCCCAAAAGATTTATGGATTTCCAACTCCGATCAACACAGCCACGGCCCAAAACTGAATTCTGTTATTTCCCCGAAAAAATGTCGTTCTCACCGCGCCTTATTTTTCTCACGCCGCGCGTCGTTTTGCATATCCGTATAATTTCGTCGTCCTCGCCGGGGCGACGTCGGTCGTTTCGCGATACACTTGGCGATCCTCCGCACCGTAAAAAGTCTTGTCGGGCAAAGATCTCGCGTCTCCGCGCGAGAGCATCGATTTCGCAATCGTCGAATGACCGCGCCCTCTTGTGCGCCTTGCAGCCTCGTCGTCTGGCTCTCGAGACGGGCCTCGGCGTGCACCGCGCTCCTCGGGCCCCGGCAACAGAACTCTCGGTTTCGTGGAGCGGGAGAGGAGAGAGAGAGAGAGAGAGAGAAAAAAAAATCGCAACTACAGGACCCAGATAGCAACAGCGCGGAGCGTTAGATACGCGGCGGGTCTGGCAACAGCACCGAGGTGGAGCGTGCTAAATCTCCGGGCCCGGCTGTGCGGCGCGCGGGGCACTGGGCACGACGCTAGAAAGTGCAGTGGATAGTTCTCCAGAGAAACACCGCAGGAATTTAATAATCGACACGCGCGCGCGCGCGCGCTCATTGCTTTAACCATCACCGCCTATACTTTGTTGCCACGGAGTCCGCAAGAGGCTTTTCGCTGCCTCGCTCTCGCACGCCGCCGGAGAGAGCCTTACCATAGTAGACAGCGAGGCTACCGTGCCTCTCGGCTACCCCAGTCAACTCAATTCCATCTTATCCGCGCGCGCGCGCGCGCGCGCTGCAAAAACTTGTTCCACAACCGGGCATTTCTCAAGAAAATAGAATACTCGAAATTGCTTCATAAGAATTTCGTTCGGGGGATCATCGAGTTTCCACATTCAGAAAAAGGATTTTCTTTTTTTTTCGTGGGTACACCGAGATTGTTGCTTTTTTGCAACCTCGGGGCTATTTCGATGGAATTGGCATCAGGAAGCAATGATTCGTTACGTGGGATTAAAAAAAAAAAAAATAGGGAGTATATCTACGTGTACTCAGGAGTATTATGTGAGAACATCATTCGTAGGTGAGGATTTTATTTTCAGGATTCTCTATCGGGGGGTTTTTCGAATGGACGTAACGCTTTTTGAGGACATTTTGTCCAAATTCACTTTTTCGCCGAGTGGTCGTCACGCTTTTTGAGGACATTTTGTCCAAATTCACTTTTTCGTCGAGTGGTCGTCACGCTTGTTGAGGACATTTCGGCTAGATTCACTTTTTTCCCTCGAGTGGCCGTAACGTTTTTTGAGGACATTTCGGCGTAATGTTGTTTGAGTACATTTTTTTCGGAAAATCCTTCCTAAAGATGTTTTCACACCAATATCAATTTTATAGAAATTGAAATCAAATGGTATTCCCAGGGTAAATTGGTTTTCAACCGTTCAGGATGGTTTCACGTACCGCAATACAAATGCAAGTATTACTCCAATTTATTAAAAAAAAAACGTTACACGCGACAGTATCGAAGCGTCATTGATCATCCACGTTTATTTTATTTATTTATTTTATTTTTTGTACATTGGACGGGACAAGCCCTTGAAAAACGACAAATATAGATGGCAGAGTAACAAACCAGGTAATAAAAAAATCAAACAACAATAAACATAAACTACAAAAGAAAAGAAGAACACTTAACTAATTCAAGTTGCGTTATTACGAATTTCGACCTGAAATCTTGCGCCTCTCGCACTGATCCCTTTTTTCTGCTCTCGCTCTTCGTCTTGTCGGAAGCCTGACGAGGAACTGATCAGGCTTCGACCGTCCATGTAATCGGCGGCTGAACCAGCGAAAGAGGGACAGAGAAGGAGATAACGGTACGTCGATCGGTATGCCAGACTCGCGGGCTATGCGATGTATAGCCAAGTAAAGTGCAAGCGCCGAGAGTAGACGACGACAACGGCAGCGACAACGAGGACGTGGAGGACGAGGACAAGGACAACGTTATGCTCGGCGCTCTAATGCATATTCATATATTTTCGATCGGCGTAATTGCTTCATCGACTCCAGCGGCCGCCTCTCGAGATACACGAGGAGCCTCGGCGAAGCTGCTGCGGTCGCGAGAGACGGACGTCGATAGCAAACTTTCTCGTGCGCCACTGCATCGCAAAATGTCCCAGAGACGGGAAGACAGTTTCCGCTATCCTCTCGCTTGCGCCTCGCGTCGCTCCAAAGTATCGCCTGCGCTCGACGTCTCCTGAAAGCTCGGATCGTCGTCTTCGCTCTCCGTCTCTCTCTCTCACGTCATTACGAGACTTCCAGGAACACCGACGTTGAGACACTGCGATGATCACGACTTCTCGTACGCTTTCGTCATTTTTTTTTTGTTCTCGTTCGATGTATAAGGCTGCCTCGGCGGCGATAATAAAAGTCAGAGATCACGCTGTGATTTTTTTTAGCGCATACTCGAAGCTATCGATATCACTTCGTCATCAAAGCACCATTAACCGCGACATTCCCGCGGAGATCGAATTACTGATCTGCTGATTGTGCTTCGGATGTAATAGGCAATTTGTAATTGCTCTGTTGGGATTTTGTAATCACATTTTTTACACGTTGTGACTGTGTTTATATTTTTTTTGTGTTACTAAAATATCGTCAATAACATTTTAAGTACTCGTTAAAGTCAAAACAAAATATTCATTATGGCATGAGGACTGCAGGAGCGAACGACTTTAACGTGCTGTTAAATATCGAAATGAGTTAAAGATACATTTCAATTGAATGGTTTTTAGCAATTTCGGTGAAAAATGTACGAAACACAAGATTAACATACTTATTTTTTGTTCCGATCGATGTACAGAAATCGCTCTTTTGCTTACGAATTCTAAACTTACGAACTAAGACAATGCCACATAAAAGTACGGATGTTATATTCTTAAACCGAATGCCTAAAATCTAAAAAAAAAACAGAAAAATCTAAAAGCATGTAAAAATTGTAAAACCCTTTTTATTTTGTTTTTGGATGGTAAACTTTTAAAAGTGTGTAAAGAAATTGGGGTATGCAGGATTTTCTGACCAGATAGGTCCTTAACCCCAAGTTACAGTCTTCTTCAAATAAATTATAGACAAAAAAATCTAAATCGTTTAATTTATTCAGCCATTCCCTAATATGCGTGTCTAATCGGAATAAAAAAAATGCAAACATGTGGACATCAGAAATCTACGAGCTTTATCATATGGAATTGTACATCCGCATTGTGTTGCTTGTAGTTCGAGTGCGTTGTTACACCGAGCTGAATTGCGTATGTTACCGATAGCCGAGTTCGCCCGTTTGGCGTTGCGCGGTGGCGGTACGAGACTATTATTCATCCCGTATTGAGAAAGTATCTGAACGTGCGGTATGCCCGTTCGCTCTCGAGGTCGCTTCTCTCCATCGGGCAACTCCTACATATCGCTGCAGGAGAGAAGCGAAGGTGGAGGAGGACACGAAGGCGGCTGGAGAGAACAAAGAACACGATTTAATGTGTGTCTATGATATGCCACATTATACATTCAAGCAATAGCGGTGATGCATATCACGCGTGAACTATATTCACGTTGTTTCGCAAGACGAGTTGAATGCTTTCTGTGCGCTTTTTATAGTGGGGCTATATTCATTTTTAATATCAATTAATTTTTATTGGCATTATTATAATAATATATTTTCATACTTAGTGACAATCAAATAATAAAAGCTGCAAAGAAGAACTTCAATTTTTCAGAAGCCACCTCACATATTTTTCATATTTTTTAAATATATTCATATATTTTTGCTGTGCGTGAGATGAGCCGTTCGTGAGCTAAAAGTTGCGGTAATAAAGAAATAAGTAGGGGGCGACGTAAAAGCGAAATGTGATAATAAATAAAGCGGAAAGCTTGATCCTCAATAAATATTAATTGGGGATTGTAATACATCTACGGTGTCAAAATGGGAGAGAAAGGGAGACAGAGACTTCCGGTTATTTATAAAAAAATCTCATAACCGTCTGCGCCACTTGCCGTTCCGTTTTGCCACGATTCTCACGTTCATACCAAAGTTGCATCTCGATAAGTGTATGGCCGGTGCTGGTCGAAGTGGCGCGCGCGCGGCTCGCAGTACGTCCGGTCAGAAATAATGGACCTCTTTCGCGATATACCTACCATATACGCGTACAAACATCCTCGCGCGCACTTTAACAACCACTTTCTCCGATCTATTTCAGCTCGGAAGGACGCGAGGCTGCGTGCTCGTCCGTGCGGAGATAGCGACGAAAGTGGTGAGAGGAAGGACCGAAAGATTGTGATGTTATTTCACATTTTTACGGATGTTCATCTGATATCTGATCCGTGTTGACCCATTTCGTGCCGATAGTGAACGCCTTTCATAGTGTCGAATTTATCCAAGCGAATTATTCGGTTCCCACCTGAAAATTTGCAAAACTTTTGTCTTTGGGGTGAGCAGATGAAAAACAGTAGGCGCGATGGTGGTAAAATGGGCAGGGGGGCAAAACGGGCACTTCTAAAAAAATAAGAATTGGGAGCAAAACGGGCACCGTCTTAACTTTCTTAAAAACCAGTTGTTCATCTTTTTTATGTTCATTGCATTTGATCTGACATTTTTTCAAGGGTAGAATATGTGACTTGAAAAGTCGACATTTTGAAAAAAAAAAGAAAAAAAATTCTGCGGTCGATTTTGGCGATTTTCGCTTTGGAGATGGATCTACGATTTTTTACGAAAAAAACCTCGCCAAAAATGATTTTTCTCAAAATCGAGTAAAAAGTATTGGTAACCAGTGTTTTCGGGGGTAGAATATACGACTTGAGAACAATGGTATAGGTTACAAGTCGATATTTTCAAAATAAATATTTCTAAGGTCATAAAAAGTCGATATTTTCAAAATAAATATTTCTAAGGTCATAAAAAGTCGATATTTTCAAAATAAATATTTCTAAGGTCATAAAAAGCCGATTAAATCAAAATGATCATTTTTAGATGGTCCGTCTTGCACCCAATTATGTTTTTAGTTAAGGTGTCCGTTTTGCCCCCATCTCCCATAAGTTGTCAACTATCAATGCAGCGTGAAGATCCGGAACATTTTCGAGAAATTATTGAAATTCATTAAAGCCAACATCCTTTCGCCTCCCCTTCATCATTCACCGGCGTTAAATATATAGAAAAAGAGCGAGAGAGTGATGAAAAACGAGATGAAATTCCAGAGTCACGCTCCACGAGAGTCGCTGGTATATCCAGTTAGCCCTTCACCCAACCGTTCCGTACCGCATTCTCCTGATATATACCGACATATATATACTTACAGCTCGCAGCTCGTTACATTTGTAGTCTTACATTGTAGGCAAGCCGTATATACGTACAGACAGTCGGCGGTAGTAGCCAAGTCGAGCCAAGAGAGCGTTGAAACTCTGTTGCATGCAGTTAAGAGAAGGTTGCGAGAAGTCCCCGTTTAGTGGGCCCGTCCTTTGGGGCCGTTGAACGGCCTAGCTCGATCTAGCCGTCGATCTCCCTCTCGAGCGGCTTTTCGCCTCTTTCTCTAACACTCGACTCGCCACTCGGTCGCGGCGCGGCGACCGAGTCGGGCGCCCCCGTATACACACTGTGTATCCCGCGAACGGGTGATTAAGCGATTCTATTATAATTAGCGTGAAACACACGGGGCATGCCCGTCACGTACGTAATTGGCGTTGAGCACAGATATACCCCGCTCGCGGTGGTACCCACCGTACACTAAATAGCAGCGCGCGCATTATACGCCGTATATAACGCTCTCGCACCGACAGTTGTGTATCGCGGCACCGGGGCAGAAGACAGATGCAGAGTGGCTAAAGCGTGAGTTGCGGAGCGAAGCTCGCGAACGATTTAGAAATCGGTAGTTACCGGCTCGACTGGGTCGAGGGTTTCCAAAGAGAGCGGAGATGATGCCGCCGCCAAGAATCTCCAACTGCACTGCATAACTGTTTTCATAATGTGTACTAGAATCGCGGCTCGACTTTTCGACCTATAAGGAGGCTTTTCGACCTATATTGAGCCGTAATTGCTGGTATGAAATTTCGCGCTTTTACGAAAAAGGGAAATAATGATTGACGATAAAAAAGACTGCTTGTATTTTGACCCGTTTATCAGTGCGAATACTTGTATATATTTTTGTAATTCACAAAGATTCGGGGTGGCGCTTCTACATATATTTCGTAGCGAAATGTAAAATTGAAGAATTCCGTAAATTGAAAAAAAAAGGGTAAGAAGAATATAAAGACTATATAAAATATATAAAAGGCAAGGAACCTTGCACATTGTTTTCTTTCTTATTTTCTCTTCGTTAAACCTTAAAAAAATGACAAAAACGAAGCTTCCTCTATGACGACACAAAACAGTATAAAACGAAATAATCAGAATAATTCCTTTATTTTTGCAGCCGGTTCCTCTATTTCTTAGTGAATTGACACTAATCGACAATTGTTCTGAAGAGCTGCTTTATATTTTTACAAGAATTTCGTCGTAAATTCGACCGTTCGATCGGGTTACCGTTGAATTCGTGATGACCCGGAATCGCCTGAATTCGTGATGCTTTCCTTGGGACGCGGAGAGCGCGAAAGATTTGCAGTTAATTGGGTACTAATTAGACCGAGCGCATGGGTATAGTGCAAGTCGACGACGTTCACTCGATATACCCTCCCGAGGGAACGACAAACGTCGGGACGAAACACGTTCTCCCTGTGCGAGAGTCCGTTAATGGAAGTGTGTTTCTCTCGCCACCTCTGTTAGCGCGACCCACAGCCGAGAGTTTTACCGTTCCATTGGGGTTTTCCAGCAGATTCCTATCGTTTTCCACTTGAAAATATCTGCGGACGTCTGCATTATTATTGGCGTTCGGAGACCGGGAATTACCCGCGAGAATTTCGAGGGCACACACGAGTCAGCCATGTGCTCGTTTCGTGATGCCCGACCGGTCTTTTCACTCTTTTTCACTCGTCTGTTCGCAGGCTCGCGCATTAATTCTGTACGTCTGGGCCTGTCTGATGCAAACATTTGGAATTGTTCCGAGCCTATCTGCTGCATCACTGATCCAGTGTTAACTACAGATATTGATTATATTTTCTATATTGTTACTGCCGGGGGTCAATTAATACACTTGATTACAAAAGGCACAGAATGTTTATTAATCTCACAGCACGTCAGATCGACTGTGTGACTGTTGGGTTTCAAGTGTCAACCGAGACTGTTTGTTTATTCTGTCATCGTCGTTACGTTGGTTCGTCGTCAGGTGCGTTTTCAAGTGTCGGGCTCGTTCGAAAACCCCCAACACATGAACATAGCAACGACTCTTAAAATGTAATACGCTCTATTCGTTACAATTTATATTACTAGCAGATTGTAGCGGATGTCAAAATTGGATTGTAAATGAAATTAACGCGGAATTAAAATAATTTAAAAAATCTAATTTTAGGACAAACTTGGATTACGGAGAGCAAGGCTTTATTATTTAGGGCAGACTTTTTATTAAGGGGGATGGGACAGACAAAAGACAAACAGACAAACAACTTCCCAAAATATATATAAGATTGTCAGTTCAAACACAAAGAAAACACAAGATTACGTGCGGATGTTGTAAAGAGCTGTTATCATCGTATAGTGTAATGTATGAAGACATAAAGCAACTGAATATACTCGGGTGTGAAATATCTAATCACAAACACTGCTGTCGCGGATCTCAAGGTTATGCCACAACTCCGATTAGCGGGAAACCGAACGTATGTATCTAAAACTAGGTGCTTTGTGTACAACTTCGTAGGCTATATGCCGTTTAAATTCTGTGATAATGAGAAAAAGGAAATGCAACAAAAGTGCCTTCTGTATCACACTGCATAGTTAAAAGTACTTCCTGCATTTTTAATACCCTCCAAACCTAGAGTTTGTCAAACAAGAGGAGATTAAAAATATATTTTGTTACGTGTTCGTATATTTGTTTTTTTTTAATACTTTAAAAGCAAATTATGTATTCAACAGACAGCTTTAAATTTCAATTAAGCAAGTTTAAAAGAAATACATTCAGTTGTTTTTTTATAAAAGTCTCTTTGTTTAAATGTATGTGTAGTATAAAATAGGTTCAGATTACAGCAACTTTCTAATACGTTTAACAAGTAAAACTACTACTGCCACTACTTGCGGTAATCATGGTTTGATAAATTCCAAGCCCCAGAATATTACTGTCGAAGTACCGACGGAGTGTCGATGGAGTAGAGCGCTGCCTGGAAAATCCAAGGAAACATTAATCGGCAGCTAGCGCCATTGGAAGGCTGATACTCGAGCTCACCGCGTACTTTCACTGCAAATGCGGTAAAATCAACGACTCTATGTACCGCTGGATTCCCTCATGACTCTGTAATCGGTAAGGCAGGTGTCTCTCGGGGCGATCGAGAGACTCGCGCGCGGGAAAAATAGTTGACGAGAGAAACCTCTTCCTCCGTCGTGTTCTCCTTGCTCTTCGATACTCGATGTGTCGACCGCTTGGTTTGGGCCGCCTCGAGACGCGACCAACGAGCCCCTTTTGCGCCTCCACGTCGATGTATCGATCGTCCCGTCGCTTGCATAAAATTCGTATTATTCAATCCGCGCCGCCAATGGAAACCCGAAATTATACATTTATGAGACAGGAAGTGAATTCACTTCGGTCAAATTATAGAAAATTCTAACACTTGATCATGATGATGAAAAATTTAATTAGCGTAAACTAAATAAAATAAAATAAAATAAAGATGTTTGATTGATTAATAACGTGGAAAATGTGTAATAATTGCCAGTTTTTTTTTTTTCGTTGTTCCAGGATGAAAGTCGAGATGAAACTGACCGTCTTGCTGCTCGCACTGGTCCTCAACGCTGCCGGTAAGTAAGTACAAGTACTTCGATGCTCAACGACTTTGCAATTCGTAAACACGCTGATGTTGATGGTTTCGCAAGTTCAAAGTCGCGACCCCGTGCGCTCCTCGCTGCCGTTTGTTTTTAACGAAGTTGTGTTAACATTCGTTCCGCGTCGTAACGCCCAAGAAAACTAGGAGATTGAGACTTCCGCGACGCTCGTCGCGTTAGTCACCCGTCGCGAGTTATAAAGATAGCAAAGTCGGGGGACGATCAGCGTCGAGATCAAAGGTCTTTCTCATCGCGCAGCTGGAATGAAAATCCGTTTGATATTTCTCCTGGTGTGCGCCGGGTCCTCGCTCGGAGCGACGTCGGGCTGGCTGAAAAAAGTCAATCAGGATTCCAATGACTCAATGGACGTGGCTAAAGCCAGTGACACCGAAGGTCCGGATGATCCGGAAGACACGACGCGACGCAACGTTCGAGAGGCGATGGAACGTACGGTGAGCGGCGACGCCGATGAACGGACGGAAAAAGGCAACGACGTGGGGGGAAGTGGAGATTACGACATCGGTGGAACTTACAATATGGCGCTCAAGATCCAGAAGCTATCAGCGCTTGCCAGATGCCTCGAGAGTACACACGATCGTTATTACCCCGACGGTTCATGTGGCGTTACATCATTCTGTATCCACGGTTACCCAGCATGCCTCCGACAATTGGCCATTAATCCTCAGCCGGATTTTCAGATCTTGCGCCTGAGAAATTATCCTCGCGTGCTCGGGCACTTTGACAGGGCCGCGAAGGCCCGGCGAAGCTTTCAGCGAGCCAAGTTAATCGTTCGGGAGCTCCTGAATCAGGGTATAATGCAACAGTGGTCGAGGCTGGACGCGCTTGAGTGGGCAAAGTCGAAAGTCGCCGCCTGGAGGAGTTCAAAAAGTGGCAACAGCATCGAGACACTGGGGGAAATTTTGCAAGAACCTCCGACGCTTTTTGATGTCTGCGAACCGTCCGAAATGCCATTGGGTCGATCCTGGAAGTTCATGACAAATGATTGTTTCGTCAAAGTTCTTAGCAATCTTTTGGTATTCGAAAAAATCCTTCGGGAAGACGGTGCTACAATGGAGATGAAGTTTCATGGGGACAACAGCCATGTTTGTAATTTACTTCTCGCTGTCAAGAGTGTGCTGGAAGAGGAAAAGGATGTGACGAATTCTGGTACATTGGATGAACCGAAAATGGCTCTCACTACAATCATCCGGTCGATGCTCCAGGATGGAGTTCTGGAAGATGATGTCTCTAATTATCCTTGGGCCGGGGAGTTCCTGACGAAGTGGAAGTCGTCAATGACGAAAGCCTTGAACGATATATTGGAAGAGACATATTATTCTGTGGAAGGTGGCATCTTCAGACAATCCTGTAGACATTCAAGGAGAAGCTACGTAAAAGTGAACAGGAATTGCTGGCGAAACAAGATTGCTGAGATTATGATAGTGGAATCCGAATTGATGAAGCAGGGATTGAGTCTCATGTCGATTTCCTTCAATAAACGGTCACACAGAACTCTCGTGGATTTGATCAACCGAGTCTTGCAAGAAGAAGAACACGATGAGTCATTTGGTGTCAACAAAGAGCCACAATTCAGAAGGTCTGCGACACCAGAAAAATCTAACTTACATTCACTTTCCGCAGCTCTGAAGCCCGGCGAGCTAGCCGATCTTCTGAACAGTCATTTGCATTCGACCCATACCAAAGGATTCGGAACGAAAACTGAACACCACAACCACCATCAAGATATGAAAGCAACAACTGTTTCACCGACTGAGGACAAGGAAAAGGGATCACAAAGAGACAGAGAGCAGCTATCGAAAAAAGTGGCCACGTCGTTTGACGCTAAATTACTTCTTGACGCTATAGACAAAGCTCTAGGTGAGGGATTGGATAAATCGAAATTGGAACCGTTCGACAAGACGAAGTCGACGACAAAGTCGCCGAAAACATCTCTCGTCAAGGGTAAACCCTCGCGTTAATCCTTGTAAAGACGTGAATGATCAATTTTTTAACAACCTATCCAAGTAGTTTGGTTTGCATATATTTAAACGGCGTAGTACCAAGAAAAGTATGACTACTTTTCCACCATCTACCATCGAGGACACGGAAATAGGATCACAAACTATCCGAAACAAGCTGGCGAAAGGAGTCGCTGATGGACTCAACGTTCCACAGCCTCTTGACACCATAGATCAAGCTCCACACGACGCCTCGAATATTCCCGCCGACGAATGACCGATTTGTCTAACATTTTACCAGAAAATGGTTAGCCGAATATTCCTGCCGACGAATCACCGATTTGTCTAACATTCCACCGGAAAATGGTTAGCCGCGTCGACAGAACGACCGGTTGGCAAAAAATATAGATAGCGTAGCGCAAAAAAGGTGGTTGTAAGTTTCCATTCATTGATTTATAAGAAAACCCCTCGTGCGGCGCCAGTCGCGCTGCCTCGTCTCTCTCCAACTAAGAGAATTTCCCATTACCCATAATTTTCTGCTAATGCACGCCGCGCGGTACTTGGCCATTCGTATCGTCGACGGAGCGAGGGACTGGTACGTAGCCCGAGAGGGCTCGCGTGAAGAGCAGAAGTAGCCGTGAGGCGTGATGTTCGCAACACGCGGTTAACTCTTCTCGCGCCCTGATCGAATTCCCCGATCCTAATGCAAAATCCTCCGGGCGATGCATACACGCGCCTCGTGTTCCGTTTCCACCGGGCAACCCGTGCCGATGGATGAATCTCCGCCGCTGTACCACCGCGAAGTGACATTCCGGCACGAACCACGTAGTTTGCCTAACGCGGTGGAGCAACAGCTTCCCTCGCAGCATTTCAATGTCTCGCGAAACATCACTGAACCTCTGGGCAGGCATCTTTGCAAGATCGACCGTGGGGCCCACGACGGAGCTTTTTGGCAAAACTTCTTTTGTAACGAATAAATACGACTTGACATTTTTGCACAGTATGCAATTATGTGTGCGCGTGGCAAACATGATAGCGTTAAATAAAAATTGTCAGCACTTTCCATCACTAAAGTGCGATCAAGCCTTTAAAGCATAAGTAGTGACATACAGGCATGTCATCATACTTTCGTTCGGTATTTCTTTAATAAAAATCGTTAAACCAAGTACTAAATTGTTAAGCGCAAGAAATCATATGTAAGGAAAAATGTATGCTTAAAAGGGTTATTTGCCACCTTTTGGACTGGCAGCATGAATAGCGTGGCTTTCGTCTATTTAATTAAAATGTAATTTTAACAATCCGATGTAATTGCATGTTCGTTAAGTTAAAACTTTTGTCCGTATCGCGCGATTGTGTTTATTAAAAAGCATGCCTGGTAAAGCGCCAAATATTTCTATCGACGAGTCAGAAAAATGAAATAAAAAATAACGTGTATCGCAATATCATTGTTTTCATTGCTTATTCCAACCCGTGCACGAGTTTATTCCCTCCCGGCGGGGGTGCACGCGAGAATCGTTTGTCCCGACGAAAATCGATTCGCCGCGATTCGTGCACGCTTCGTCAGACGGGAAAATCGATTCGTCCGATCGATCGAACGAATCGCGAACATTCATAAGAGACGTTATCTGCACGCTCTATCGGATTAATATCATTCGCTTCGTGTATAAGACGAAACAGTGTTCCACGAAGCCGGCGCATTCGCCTCGAAAGCCCGACGTGTTGGCGCGACTGTGGTTGCCGATCGAATGAATAAAATCGACTCTACGATCGATGAAAGAGCAATTGGTGGCTCTCCAACTTCTCGGACGAGTTGCCGATGTATAGTCAAGCTATAAGTTTGTGTATATACGCTTACGTCCGTTACTATCTCCCTCCCTCCCCGCCCCCCTTCCCCTTCCCATCCCCTTTCCTCGCTACCCTCGAGGGAAGCTCCTCGCTCCTCTATCCGCGATTATCCGCGTCGAATTCGCCACAGCGTCTCGCGGGGCCTCGTAAGGGACACAACGCGCGGCCGGATAGACTTTACGAGCGCTTTAATAGCCTCCACGCTTGTTAACGGCGCGTTATAAGCGTGATGGCGGGACTCGGGTTTGCGACAGTTCCTTCGATCGTCGTTCGATCCCGGAGACAAGACAATGGTCTCGCCGATAATAGCTTCTCTCGGTGCGGCGACTCTTCTTCTTGCTTCTTGCTGCTTCACCTCGATCACCGGCTCCGACGACAATAGTAAGAGAGTTCCATTAACCGCCCAACGAAAAACGTGTCCGCGACACTCGACGTGCAATCCGCGCGGTGGAAGCGAAAGATGATAGAGCGACGGTGACACAGTCGAGAATCGAGGGCGAGTCCTAATTAGTGCGGATAGTAAAATTCTTTCGTTACAGACGATGCGGAGACGGTTGATGACATAGAACCGAGAATGCAGTTGGAGTCGATGGTTGACTTGCCAAGCATGAGAATGCAGTTCGACTCGACGGAGGACGGGCCAAGCACGAGAATCCTGTTCCAGGATCCGAAGCGCAATCCGTTAAACGTGAAAATACAAACTCGCTTGGATGACGACCCTGCAAGTACGAAGATACTCACAGACGGGATTGGCGACACGATGCGTTCGCGACTGCCTGCGGACGACTCGATAAGTCCGCGAATGCAACTAGACGAGACGGACGACAACATAAGTGCGAGAATACTACCACCACCAAAAGGCGCCCAGGGTTACGTCAGAACAGCGAATTACGCCGCTCCGAAGAGTTACAACACGAAGGCGTATGGAGCGCGATCCTTCAACGGGGGCCAAAGACCGTCGGGCGGTATTTTATAATTGATTATGCGTCATATATTTGTGGCTAGACGTCTTTCAAATCGAAGCCTTACGTTTCGTGAAAAAGATTTTTTGTGATAGCGCGCGTAAAGCTCGTCATTTCACGAGCGCGTAAAGTAACATCGTGCGTAAAGTGAAGCTTTACGCACTCCGCTTACTTTACGCACTTCTTTCGGAAAACTCGCACTTTGAATTCGCTCAACCTCGTCAAAAAAGACTCGCATCACGCACGCTATTATAAAAAATAGTATGTGTAACTCGTGCGGAAATGTTGTACTTTTTACACTTGTTACACAATATACTATTTTCTTACAACTACATCTTTTTTTTATTTTTTTATAGATTTTTATAGATTTTACGTTATTTTTATTTTTTATAGATTTTACGTTTTTCGTTGTATGTATGTAACGACAATATTGCTGTGTGACTTACACGTCATTTTTCTTGAATTTTTTTATCGTATACAGAGCTGTGATAAGTCACACTGATCCTGAGTATACGATTGTAGATGTGAAGAGGAAGAAGACGAAGGGAAGATCTAAGGTCGTTGACGAAACATCGGAAAGTGATACAAAACAAATGATGGATGATTATCTCAGTGTTCTCGGCAAGCATTGTTTGTTGATTCTCGACATTGCGGCGAAGGAAATCGATCGGGGAGTCAGGCATATCGCGGCGCACGTGGAGGAACACGAGGACGGAAATATAAACGCTAAGGCGAAAACGGAGATGGCCAAAGCTGTGGGAATAAAGGCCCAGATGTACCTGAGGCAGTTCTTCGAAAACACGTGGGTGGGCGTGTTGGCTCATGTTGCACAGGAAGCCACGGATCGGTTCATTTCGGGCGTCAAAACATTTATCAAACAGACATGAAAAAATTGTTGAAGTAAGTGACGAGTGTCACATTTGCGAAGAAACTCCCGTCGATTCGTCGCGACGATACGAAAAATTATATCCGCAAAGTGTAACTTAAAGGTGACGAATAAAAGCTTTCGTTATTTGTTTGGAGATTGACATCCTGAGGATTATGCTTTTTCCTTTCATTTTATACTTGTATTTTTTCAGACCCATTAATACACGTTTGGTTTCCTCGATTCCCAATATTTCCAATCATACCTCCGCATGTAGTAGGAATAAAATTAATCAAACGTACCTAAAAACCGATTGACTAAATCCTCTTTGCAAGATTCCTACATACTTAGAAAAATGTTCAAGCCTAACAAGGTGGAAAGTCCCCTGAGACAACGTCTTAGGACAGCTCCGTCGAACTCCCCCGTGGAGAGAGTTCTCTTGATCATGATAAGCTACCATAGTACTGACGTCTTTGAACGCCATTAGGACTCGCATTACCAGGAGGGGTCAGATGCTGATCACGATCGCTCGACACTCCGGCTCTCATATCGCCTTTTACCAGGAATCTATGAAGCTCAATATCATTCATTCCGCCGCTGTGCGAAGTAATTCTATGGGTTTCAATGAATATTATATTTAATAAGGAATAAAGATAGCGAAGAACACTTAGCTTACTCTCGTCCAATCAATTCACCGCGGAACCTCCTCCACATACGATTGCAAAGATGATTTATCATTACTCGCGAATCAGGTCAGATAGAAATCTATACTCACGACAATATTTTTCTCTTTCACTCGTTCTTTTCCTCTTCCCGTAGGAGGAACCAGAGGCCAGAGCGACACCGAGGACTACACGGACGTGTCCGTAACCGCCGCGACTCTTCAGATCGACATGGCCGAGGACTTTGATCAGTGGGAGATAAACGAGTACGAGGATCCGGTTACGAAGACTTATCACTGCTCGGTTCAGCCGCAGAACAAGAACGACACGATCCAGCCTAATCTCGAGATGATTAAATTCCTAGACGACAATGGCCTCGAGTCTGTGCGACCTAGGAAGAATTACTACCAGGTCAGTCAACCAATTGTAAATTGAAAGAAACTTCCTCTATGCAGAAGCAGAAAGAAAAAAGTGAGAAACCTCAGGATTTGAAGACTGTCGTTTTTCTTCTCACCAGGTTCATCCAATTCGTCAGCGAATGTGTCAATTCGGCTTCAATCCCTTTGCCGTGGATACCCGAGCTGGCTCGATTCACAAACGTTTCAAGAATACCCTGCGACTGATGATCTACAATACACCGGGGATGTTTCCCGGCCTCAAGGTCATCAGAAACGATCTCGATCGCAAGAGGAAACGCGAGCCGCAGATATGGTTCAGATTTGAGACGAGCAACGGTCCGTTAATCTCCGAATTCGATTATGACAACTACTTCGTCACCGTTAGCGGCGATTTCGCTAGGATTCAAGCTTACTCAAAGATGCTCGTCGCCCTGAAGATGCACAAAAGACTCAACAGCTTCAACGACTCTGTTAGCTACAAAGTACGACTTTATAATTACTTATATAACGAATACTTGCTATCCACAGTTAAATATAGACAAGTCAGCTAACAATTTTAATTTCACGTAACGATTCTCGTCAATTCATTAATTTCCACGTTGATATGATTTTTTTGTTCGTCGTGTCTTCTTTCAAATTTCAAATATTCATCGAATTAAATTACGACTGAGCATATTTACTGAATTGCTGCGAGTGTCATAATTATAACAATGAAAGCTGAAAAAATCGTTGCAGATTAATCTGGATCTTGGAATAATCGAGGTAATTCTCTCGAGCTTCGGCATTGCGCTGATGAAAGAAAAGTCAGCGGCAAGCCTGATGGTGAAGGCCCTGAACGGTGTGAGAACTGAGATAAACAGCGACGGCGAAGTGCAGCTGGAGTTCGAGGAGAGTCTGAAGGACGCTGCTGACCAAGTGGATCCACTTCTTTACTCCTCTATATGGTTACTCTCGATGGCCGAGAAGTACGAAGTCGTGAGGATACGAGACAGAAGCCGAAGCGTTCACGACAAGGGCGTGAGTCGTCAGGAATCTGGAAGGTTTAGTCGTGCTGCGACTCGATAATTTTCAACACTCACTTACCTATTATATCAGATTAATCCGAACAATCAATGCCGCCAATTAAAAGCGTTTGATTTTCCATTCCAAGGTACATCTGTAATTCCTTCCCTTTCTGAAATTAAGTCGGAGATTCAAATCTCATAAATTTTAGGTGAGCTTTCGACCTCGCTGAATTAAGGAATTCATCTTCCACACATCAATTTCACAAAAACTATTCAGTTGATCATTTTATTTCAATATTTCGTTTGCTTGTTCTTTATTTAAAAAAAAACACCTAATTATCCCATCATGGTTTCCATGCGAATCGTTGCGAAAATCTTCGAGACTGTCACGATCTGCGTCATGCGTTCGCACGAATTACACCAAACTTTCATGCACTATTAGTCGCGGTTGCGGAATTTATGATCAAACGAAACGTCGAGCGCCAACGAGAGATGTTTGTTTATCAACGACGACGACCGGTAAGCCGTTTGACTCGGCTGAACATCCAGGCGAGTTTACGGTAGGTCTTGTCGACTCGGGTTCCTCGTACCATTAATCCCCGCCGTCGATACTTTGATTCCATTAGATTAATTCATCGAGGCGTGAACAGCCGCGCACTCGCGGAGTTTGCACGCATCGTTTGTGGCGCGCACGTCTCTTTAAACGATCGGCAAGCATCGATCCACGCGCGATTTCTCTTTCGCCCTTCTCCGGGTCTTACCACCGCGGCGGATCATTTATCATTTGTAATATAGAATTATCATTACAACGGGGCCGATTCGCTCGGCGCCGATTCTTTCGTTGGTAAATTGAATTAAGGTTGAAAGTCGGTGATTGAGTTTTGCGACTCGGTCGGACCTGCGGGCGATTACGCACGCGACCTGTTCGAGGGACCTCTTGGGCTGTTTTCCTCCCTGCAGTGGCGCAGGATGGACAGGCCAATAAAAAGAAGAGGAAGACGAGGAGATGAGGAAGAGCGTAAAACATAATATGTTACAGAGATCCGTCGCACGTCTGCGTTTCATTGCAGCCGCCAGTTGTACGCCAACATAGATATATGAGGCATTCCATGCCAGATCGACCTGGGTCTGACCTTCGAACTCGCGGATTTGGTTCACGATTTTTTATATGATTCTTCTGACCTAAAATATTCAGTCAGGATTTTTTTCTGATTTTTAAAACCAAATTTGCGCACGGTATAATTTTTTTAGATCTTTGAAAAAGAGCATTGAGGGCTGTAATTAAAAAATATGGAACAATTCTCAAAAATCCAGTGTTAGAAATGAACTTTTTTGACACTACTTTTTTTGTATCTGGGCTTTTTCTTTCACCTGATTTTTAGCTTAAAAAGACAATAGAAAAAAATAGTAGCTGACATATATTTTCTGTTGTCTGTTGCTTAGAAGATTATTTTATACATAATACCCCATTTTTTTTAGCATTTTTCGAGACTTTTCCAGAATGTGTTTTCTCAATTTTTGCCTACTGTTTTTTTTTAATGCTAAAATTCAGGTAAAAAGCCTAGACATCAATGGTTTAGTATCCTGGATTTTTATTTCTGACGCCGGATTTTGGAGACTCTTTTCAGATTGGTCGATTTGGTACGGAATGCCTCGTATATGTATCCATATGTGTTAGTACTCTGCACGCATTCACAGCATGTATAGCTATAAGCTTCGTAAATACTCCAGGCAGGCTATCCATAATGCATCTGCCACGCCCTTCGGGTACATCTCGGGTGCATGGGATGTTACAACCTGCGCTCCGAGTTTGCGTCCAGCGGGTCCTCACTTCGTCTTCGGTTGGGGAGCGTGACCAGCTGCGGCGATGCTTCGTTGACCGGAGATCGCGTTGGCTGCAGTGAGCGGGGATCAAAAGCTCGATAAGATGTTTTTAATCGGTTTTTTATTCGTCGGCTGGCATCTCGAAATCTGTTGTAAGACGCGATTTTTTACAATGAAATAGTCTGCTATATGATTTTGGGATTCGCCGAAGTGTCTACGGGGAAAATAATTCTAAAAGATTTCTCAAGGTTGGTGAAAAAAGTTTCACAAGTGCAGAGGGTTCATAAGTCACCAAAGTCTTGCACAATATAAACGAACAATGTGTGACTTGAATTTCGAATTGCCCAAATGAAATCCAAAAAAAAAGTATGATATTGTTAATTTGCACTGAGAAAAAAAAATTGGAGAAACCAATAAGTGGGTTCCGACATTTCTTCATTTTACAAGTTCATGTATTCGTGAATGTCATAATTGTTACAAGGAACTTTTAATTAACTGTCTAGTTTGTGTGTATTTATTTTTATTTGTACTTATAAGTAAAAATTTTCAAACTGGTGTGGTTTGTACAATTAAAAAAAAAATCCTATTCATAAAACAAAAAATTATAGCACCACCACAATTCATGAAACAACCACCCATTCAAGAAACAAAAAAATTATGGCACCACCACAAGATTGATTGAAGTTTGAAAAACAGCAGCTCAATCCAATTTTGAGTTACCAATGAAATTACAAATAGGAGATCAACGAAACGACAGCCACAATTCGCGCAACGTTAAGAAGCTTTCCAGGACGATCGTCAAAGGGGCTAATAAACATCCGCTACGAATTCGCGGTGCAGCATGTCGTGGTCGCGCGTCCGCGAGACACCCGAAGCGAGATTCAGAGGCATACAGAGCCAGGAGCTGCAGAAGCGAGTGCATTTGAAGCCGCAGCAATAGCTGAGGAGTGAGGAGTCTCTTTGCTCTTCCGTTATCCAAGTGACTATCCGCAGAGTTGACCGTTCTCCTTCCCTCGCGCTCTCGGGGCTCCCGGCCTCCTCTCCTCTTTCTCTTTTGCTTTCTTTCCAGCTGCACTGTCGTCTCGCTCGCTCATAGTCACTGCTCTCGGTGCTCCAGCTCTTTGACTCTTTCCCAGTCTCTCTCTCTTTCTCTCTCTCTCTCTCTCTCTCTCTCTTTTTCTCTCTCTCTCTCGGGCATTCGCGAATGCTAATGGGAGATGCGATGCTCGATGGCAAACGAAACATTCCAACGGAGTTGGAGATCCCGTATCAGCGACCCTGTTCGTTAGCCACGCCGGAGACTCCGTACTCTCTGGTTGCCTCTGCTTCTCCACTTTTGCTCTCTTAGCCCGTTCTCCTCGGCCTAGCTCTGGACTGTTCCGCGCGTGCGAGTCAGCCCGGTTGCTTTCTATTCCTATCCCTCCTTCTCCTTCTCCTCCTCCTCGTCTTCTTAACCTCCTCGTCCTTCTTCGTCTTCTTCTTCTTCGCCTTCTTCTCCGCTTTCTTCCTCTCCTTCTTCGTCTTCCTCTTCATCTCCCCTTTTTTTCCGTCCTCAACTCCGCAGCTCCAACACTCCTTCGTCTTATTCAGCCTCTTCTTCCTCATCTCCTTCTTCGTCTCGTTCGTTTTGCCGAGCGCGGATAATCCTCCCGAGCCCGGAGAGTCCTCCGCTCAAGCTCGCTTTCTCCCCCTATGTCCACTTCCGACTGGACAATTAATAGACTCTCCGGTACCACTGGAAGAGGGATTATCGTTCGCGTTTACCTCGACGTCTCGACTTCTCCGGAGCAATCCTCCCCAGGATCCTACAAAGTATCTTTCCTACGTACACGTATGTACTACGTGCCACGAGTACTCCGCCGGACCACGTATAACGTATGTAAAATACATAGTGCAACCGCGAGGCGGGGCGTCTGATCGCGAATTGCTCCGACCACTGTGGAATCTGTCTTCTCAGTGGCAATCCATCGTAACGCGGGCAGAGAGAGAGGCAGAGGGATATCTGGTAAAAATATAATCGCACATAAGCAAAAAATTGCTGTAATCATCTCGTGGTACAGGATTGTGTCGGTATCTGCCCAGAAGCACGAGTTTAAAGGATCATTTTAATCATATTATCATTACCATTATTATCAACATCATCATCATCATCACCATCATCATCATCATCATCATCACCATCATCATCATCATCATCATCATTATTGTTATTGTTATTATTTTTACTATTATTATTATTATTATTATTAATTCATTTATTTATTCATTTCTTTATTAGTATCATTCTTTATAGTAAGTTTTGAAATATACATAACAGGAAGGTGTCGATAGCAGTAGGCGCCCGGTCGGTGTATGGCTTCGGCAATCTCCCATGTAAAGCAGCTTGACTCGTGGTCGGTACTTAGATGGATGACCGCTTAGCCATGCAATGATCTTTCTGAGTTTCTGATGTATTCTCATACAGCAGAAACTCTGTAAAATGTGCCCTCGTGCATTAGGAAAGAGTGACTTTTTTTAAACGATCAAATATATCTAATTGATCTAAATTTTATTTTTCCAAAAATGTCGACCAAATAAATCCTGTAAAAGTGTGTCAAGAAATACTCCACTAAATCTTATGCACGCTCTGGAAACGTGATCCAGAGTGATAGTCGCCACGTTGTCCTCCTCCTTCACCCTTCCTGCTCCTCTACGTCAGTCAGTCCATCGCCAGTCTGGCGAGAACACCTTAATCGAGGATTGGACCGCACCAGTGACGATCGGACGGAAGGACGGACAGACAGCGACGAGCGTTGTAAAGCCACAGACAGACGGACAGACACCAGAAGTTACGCGCGAAAGACACGAGTCTACGCAATCCGATCGATCTTAACAGATCTCGGAATGTTGGGCACTCCCGCGAATCGAAGCAACGAGATCAATCTTTCGAAACCGACCCTTAGGGCACTGACGTCCGAAGCGAACCGAGAGACCGAATTCGAAACTAACGAAAAAATCAAGTTCGGTTTTTTAATCAGTTCGTTTTTTTTCGATAGAATAGTTTCAGCGGTTTTCTGAAACTTTTTTGGTTCCTGCAACAATAAAGAATCTAACCGGCAACTAAATTATGGTTCCTATGACGATTTATATAATAGAATCCACTATATTCGGCATTATTATCTCATCAATTTTAGAAAAATTAGATAATAATTAATAAACATTTAAATCAAATTTTTCAGTCGACACGCCAAAAAATCCAGTGGACTGAATAATTTTCTCTTTTTTTGTCAATCCGTCCCCTTAATTAAAACGTAATAATCGAAAAAAATAATGAAGCGCAGAAATATCGGCTGTTGGAAATTTATAATACGAGCACAAAGAAATGCTGTGTCCTTTGCAGTTATCGTTACACGCGAGGTGGATTGGAAGACAGTGGTAGCTGTTATTTTGACGCCAATACCTGTACTCGGGCAGGTCATTCGCGCTGCACAGAGAGCGCCGGCCAGGTGGTCGTCGTTGCGAAATATGTTAGGTGCCGCTACCACCAGGAATTAATTAAATGGCAGCTTTATGGCGTTGCTACGGTGAATTGGAATAGCTTCAGCGCCGCCCACGGTACCACACGTATATTATACTTATAAACATCGAGAGCACAGCATTAGATACGAGTCTATAAGAACGCTCGTTGGCCTGTGCTGCCCTGCGGTGCTGTTGTTGCTTCTCGATACTTTTATTCTCAATCGCAATAACTAATATTATAACCATCTATATCGCTGTCTCTATTGGACGACATTGCTCAATACACGTTAATACTAGGTCGGGCCGTGCCTAAATATGCAGAGCGCGACAAAACCGTAAATAAAACGAAAAAAAAATTAATTGTTATTCAACACCCTGCGTAAGCAGAGGCCCTTTGATAAAACATTTAAGTGAAACTTCCAGATCCGGACGTAATCCGCGAATATCATTCATAGCATTGTTAGCTATTTTTATAGAAAATAATCTTCGTCACAGATGAATTTTGTATAAGAATGAATATTTGCATACGGAGTACTTGAGAAAATTACGATGCGAAAATTGGACTAAAAATCTGTTTTATTTAAGATCGTCATCTGTGAATAATTGATGAATTATCCGCTAATGGTTTTGTCACGTTTTCGTCCTTACTTGTCGCAGTCTTGCTGCAAGAATCTCAAGGTCCTCGCCTCGATGTTGGAATAATAAAGATTGCGACAAAAATGTAAATCGACAGAACCATTTTTTTGCTATAAAAGAGCAGAAAGTTCCTCATCAATAATGGTTCATTTTTTCGCTAATATGTTTGTCGCTTTTTCATGTTTCTGGCCTTCGGCGGGAATCGTCCACGTACTCGCGCGTAAAGAAGGCGAACGAAAGCGGCGGTGGTGGTGATCAGGGTGAACTCATTAAGTCAAGTGATGAGGCACATTCCAGATAATCGTGGCGGCCACCGTGATGCGGGCTGTGGTACCGCGCGCATGCATCAGAGTATATGGAATCAGATCGAAGGAAAGACGGAGAAAGAGAAAGCGCGTGCTGAGGGTCAGGCAGCGTGACGATAAGCAAGTGCGCGCGAGGCGATAGATAGGAAGACCGTGAGGGACACTGGGGAAGATAACGCCGGAGTGTCACTTCCTCGTGCGGCTCACGGAACTTTCGACTCCCCGACTCGTTAACAAATGCATCTACGCACAACTCCTTTGAGTTGCAAAAGTGAATACATTTTTTAATAAATCAAAAGTATAAATAAAAATATGCTACAAGTGCTCAATGAGCTGATCATCAATTTAGATGAAAAAAAAAAAAAATTCATACCGTTGGCAAAATGCAAAGTCCCTCTTCAAAATTTCAGTAGCACTGAAAAACGTTTCGCCAAAATCGACCTCAGAAATTTTTTTTTTTCAGAATATCGACTTTTGACCTATACCATCATTCTCAAGTCGCATATTCTACCCCCGAAAACACTGGTTATTAACCTTTTTTAATCGATTTTGAAAAAAATATTTTTTTGGCGACGAAAAAAAAAAAAATTCTGTCAGAAATTGTAGATCGGGCTCCGGACCGAAAATCGACCCCAATTTTTTTTCTTTTCAAAATATCGACTTTTAACCTATACCATCATTCTCAAGTCGCATATTCTACCCCCGAAAACACTGGTTATTAACCTTTTTTAATCGATTTTGAAAAAAATAATTTTTTTGCGACGAAATTTTTTTTTTTTCTGTCAGAAATCGTAGATCGGGCTCCGGACCGAAAATCGACCCCAATTTTTTTTCTTTTCAAAATATCGACTTTTAACCTGTACCATCATTCTCAAGTCACATATTCTACCCCCGAAAACACTGGTTATTAACCTTTTTTAATCGATTTTGAAAAAAATATTTTTTTTGCGACGAAATTTTTTTTTTTTCTGTCAGAAATCGTATATCCGGCTCCGGACCGAAAATCGACCCCAATTTTTTTCCTTTTCAAAATATCGACTTTTAACCTATACCATCATTCTCAAGTCGCATATTCTACCCCCGAAAACACTGGTTATTAACCTTTTTTAATCGATTTTGAAAAAAATATTTTTTTGGCGACGAAATTTTTTTTTTTTTCTGTCAGAAATCGTATATCCGGCTCCGGACCGAAAATCGACCCCAATTTTTTTCCTTTTCAAAATATCGACTTTTAACCTATACCATCATTCTCAAGTCGCATATTCTACCCCCGAAAACACTGGTTATTAACCTTTTTTAATCGATTTTGAAAAAAATATTTTTTTGGCGACGAAAATTTGTTTTTTTTCTGTCAGAAATCGTACATCCGGCTCCGGATCGAAAATCGCCAAAATTGACCTCGAAATAGTACATTGTGCGACTAGTGCGCGAAGTAGGCGATTCACGACGAGTGTGAAGGCAATCACACGATCAGTGCGCGAATTTTATTCGCGCACTGTTCGGAGTGTGCGAATAAATTCTCCAATAACATGCGAAAATCGACTATTTCGCGCCCGCTACGCAGGCACGAGAAGACGAACTTCGCACGCACATATGTCAAAAATTCTTATTTCAAAATATCACCTATAATAGGTTAATCAATTTCGCGCTGCTGCGCTCTTATAAAGCTTTAAAAGGTTACGGGTGCTGCCCCGCCTGTCCTCTTATGACATTTTTCAAATTTGACGCCAAACTGATTTTGTTTATCACGGCAACCAATCACAGCTCTAATAGTTTGCTAACAATGCTTTCCGTTACTCATGAACTTTTTAAAAGAGGGATAACATTTTTATTTAAAATATTTATTTACATTTAATAATATTTGTTTAATAACATATTTTTATTTAAAATATTTATTTATATTTAATAATATTTATTTAATAACATATTTTTATTTTTAAAAATATTGATTTACATTTAATAATATTTATTTAATAATTATATTTATATTTTTTCCTATTTATTAAATATCGACTATACGAATGCTAATATTGCTCTCACTATGGCCATTTGTATCTTTAAGTTCATCGCTATAATAAAGACAATCATCGTAGGAGCATTTTTCTTCTCCTTTCTTCGGTCAGCATTCGTCCAGTCATCCAACGAGAGAGAGAGAGAGAGGAAAGTCGTCTGTTCGCGTACACAGAGGTCTGCTACGCAGTTTGCTCTGCCTACGTAGAATTGTACTGTGGTTACAGACATGTATACGTAATCCGGCAAAGTGTATCCGCTCTTGTGTAGCGCCTCGTTGCAAGGAGAAAGAGTTGGCTTGATTGTGCGGTGTGGTGGCTGTACACATCGGCTGTACACCGATGAGGAAGTGGGAAAAAAACCAATTTGATACCAGTAGTATATACTTCAGTGTAACAGACCATTCGAGAGATAGACCCCATGTGGATTAACGCGGTAGAGATTTACGTCACAATGAGGCGAACAAGTCGGCCACCTGCGCGAGCTCACTGGGCTGCCTCCCCGCAGTAACGTAAATAGTATATCCTGGAAGTGTATGCCGACTATCTACTACGGTATACTTAGAACACTGCCTATCCTCAGTTCAACCGTACGCTCCTCCCATTTTGCAATAATGTATTAATACATCAAGCTGTACCAACGGGGTGTTTCAATTATCCGGAGAAATAATAAATAACTCGAATTAAAAACAAAATTAATTCTATTCAATGGAGTTTTTCAATTATGTGACGTAATGATAAACAATTTAAATTATGAATAAAGTTAATTCTGCACAATGGAGTTTTTCAATTAAGTGGCGAAATAATAAATAATTGAGATTATAAACAAAGTTAATTCTATACAATAGAGTTTTTCAATTATGTTGCGAAATAATAAAGAATTTTAGTTATAAATAAAGTTAATTCTGTACAATGGAGTTTTTCAATTTTGTGGCGAAATAATAAAAAATTGAGATTACACATAAAATTAATTATATTGAGGTATCAAAGACTGGGTTCGTAGAAACAAAAAAATATTTGTGGTGTCAGCAGTTGGAGGTGTCCGCACTTTTTCCATATCCTACCATTCAAACGAGATGGAACAGGTTGGAACAAAGAGACTGGATTGCACACGAGTCTGACTCGGCAAGGGAGTAAATACATGCTCAGTGAAATCATGGTAGTTGTGGCAAGCATTAACCGACAACCATTAAGTGGTAATCCATGCGTTTATTTTACAGTCGCATTGACTAATCACTAGCTGCAGTAACAACAAACTAGTTGATGTAACTACAAACACAGTCGTATGGATTAACAATTATGCTTGATTAGCGTACGAAACAAACTCGCTCCGTGTATCCAAAATCACACAAATTAATTAAATGAGCTCCATTGATAAATGAAAATGATTCAAGGACCACCTTCGATGGCCTATTGGCAATAGGCAACAAATACCTACGATTCAATTATAAATGTAAACCTGTAACCTGCTTCGTATTGTCAATAAATATACTACTACCACTACTGAAAATGATTTTATAAAACCAGACTGATCGGACCAGTTAGTCCAATGTCTACAGGAACCGAAATAATTTCCACGTGACCTAAAAACAAACTGCGCGGTTTCGCGAGCAGCAGGTGATTTCTCTCTTCAGGAAAGGCGAAAAAAAGACGTACCGAGTGGTCCGCATCATTCGAGCCGGAGGAGCAGAAGGTGGACCAGAGAGAGACTGCGCCGGTAGACTGGACTACGCATCAGTCAGGCTCGCCGGGAGAACGGCATGAGCCGAGCTTCCTGGGCCCTGGAGCGCGATACCGCCCACCGGTTCACCACGCGGTGCACCGAGCGGCAATGGCAGAAGCCAGAGCCAGCGTTATAGGCGCGGAGCGCAGCGCGCGATGCCCACCGCAATGCGCACCCGAGGATCGCCGCGACCGAGCGAATAAAGAATCGCTTCTGCGCTCTGGCCAGAGCTTCGAATTACACATTCACCGTGCACAATGCGTATGATATCACAGATGGTATCTTCCTGCACGCGAGAGCCTCTGGAGTAGGAGAGAAAGAGAGAGAGAGAGGGAGAGAGAGAGAGAGAGAGAGAGAGAGGGAGAGGAGCGGGAGCTTGGTTGAACCTCAGACCTGGACCAGCGCAACTCTGGCAGCAAGCGGAAGGCGCGGCCGGTGAAACATCTTCTTCTTCTTCCTCCTTCTCATCCTCCAAGTCGTCGTCCTTTTTCTTTTCTGCTTCTCAAGTGTCTTTCGATGGACTATTGCTTAGATTTTTTGCCCGGAAGGAAATAGAGATGTGGAAGCGAGAGACCGAGTGTAATGATCCTGCGAAACTGATCCAATTGCTGCGAGTGCCAAGTCGAATGCAACCAAGTTGAACATAGAGGATCAATCGTTGCTTGATATACTAGTGACGAGTAATGTTTGGTGCAGACAAAACTTCAAAGCGAGCTTTGAATGTTGATAAGCTATTTTTTGTTGCGTTTAAAGTTTTGAACGAAAAGTGTAGAGCGTCACGATTTACCTGTTTTGAAAAATTGGATTTTTATGTAAGTCGAAAATTTGAATCGTCTTGTTGAGCAACCAAAAAAAAAAAATGCTAAAATCTGTAGACATAAATCCACATTTTGAAAATATGGATTTTGATGTAAGTCGAAAATTTGATTTGTCTTGTTGAGCAACCAAACAAAAATGCTAAAACCTGTAGGTATAATATAAATATATCTGATTTCTGGAATACGTTTTTCATTTTGGTAAAACTGTCGAACAAATAAAATCAACAATTTTCATTGTTTTTAGCTGGCACTAGAAAATTGTCGATTGCTGGAGTGAAAATTTCTGTGTTTCGAGCTTAAATAATTGCATAATGTTCGGGCAACATAAACTCAGATTAAAAAATGTAAAATTGTTGAATGGCTCTGCGCCCCTCAATTGTACACTCTGTATATATGCATGTATGCATGTAGCGCGAGTCCTCCAGCTCGCATGCCAACCGGGCATTACAGACGCGCTATTAATTGCTACCACCTAACATACAGTCCCAACGAGAAAAGTCATACATATATACGAGCTCCTTTTCCCTCCCGTCCTCTCTTTCTCGCTCCCTCTGTCTGCGCTATTGGTACATCGGTAGTATAATATATATAGGTGCGTAGGACGTATACACTGGGTTCCATATACAGCCCGCGCGTGAATCTTCGATCTTGCGTGCCGCACGGTGTATTTAACGCGCGGATCTTCCACTCAGGGTCGTCGCCAGAACCGGATCGAGTGCACAAATCACTCTCTTACAGTGTTATTATATTTAACTGCCTGACTGAATTTTATTTGGAACTATCTATACGAATCGGGACCTTCGATAGATACTTGAAATCCTTGGCGTATGTTTCTTTGCACGAGGCGAAATAAGTGAAAACGTGTTTTGAGGTCATTCAATCTTTTCTCGATAAAAAGGATTTTAAACTTTTAGGGAAAGATGATTATTATAACGTTTTAGAAATTCTGAGTCTAAGTAATTGGCATTGCTTTTTTTCTGCAGATAAAGTATATATCAGCCCTACGTCAAAATGCATAATTCGTTCAACAAGGATCAATTTGTAACCTGTAAGAAACAGCAGCAATCCCCTATTTTATAAATTAATTTTAATCCGAAAATATCATCTTCAATCATTACCGATTATTTTCACGACTATAGTCCCTCTTAAAAAAAATCAATGAGTAAAATATCTCTTATGAAAAAAATGTGAAAACACTTTTTATTTTTTATATTTTTTAAACACTTTATTTCGGAGTATTTTTGCTCGCAACTAATTCGCCACCATTTTTTTCTAAACGCGATCGTTTTAACAAAAAATAAAAAACACAATTATTTTCGATCCTTTTTACATTTCTTTTTGCAACTTGGTAACCGCGCGAAGCCTGCCAAGCTTGTCTTTGTATTAAATAAATTCAGTGAATAATGAGAATATACTTGGTCGTGACAGATTTCACGCTCTGGTCTACTTGTTGAGTCAACTGTACCGCGTTTAATTATACCCAAGAGTGGCAAGGTGTGTGCTGCACGTGAACCACAGCATCAGCAGCAGCAGCAGCATCACCGTCAGCTTCCTAGCGTAGTAGGTGGCGTGTTGGCATCCACCCGTCGTATATATACCACACAGGGGCGGGCACGCGGCCGTCTTGGAGCCCGTTATTGCACAGAAGGACTCGCGTCCGCGGGTGAAATACCCGAGTGAAGAAAGAGCGTGCGGACACGATGCGGGGAATCGAGGGAAACGAGCGAGTTCGGACTTTGCACCGCAACTCCTGTGTATTCTCACCGGAAGAGTCGTCGGAGCCCTGCGAGCCGAGTCGACCCTTCGCCACGAGCAGGCGAATTGAAAGGAACAAAAGTTCACACTGACGTTGCTGAGAGCGAAAAAAAGAAAAAAAAAAAAAAAAGAAAAGCCGAGAACTGCCCGTCTATATATGTATACGTTTACCCGGTACTATACGTAGTACTACACTCATAAGGATGAAGTAAAGGCAGCTCTCGACGACTCAGCATGAGGAGCAGAGAGGCTGCTCGCAACGGGTTCGTGCGAGGGTGTTCGGATCGTGTCAACGATAGAGTGAATTTATGGCGGTCACCGAGCGAATCCATTTGTTTCATCTGCATCTGCTTAGCACGCTAATGTTGCCTCTCCTCCCGGTTCTCCCTCTCCCTCTCTCTCTCTTTCGCACTCTTTCTCTCTCAAACTTGTGCATATAGTCTTCAATACTATTTTTCTCCGGGTCGTCCACTCGCTTTTATTCCCTCTCACGTGCTACGTGTTTATTTATTTCCGATTGGCGCTTTTTCGAGCGAGGGATGAGTCTGCGCTGCACGGAGAGGAGAATCGTGGAAAATTGCTATTTTGTTTGGTAAAGTTTGACAAACCTGCCTAATGAGATATTTCCCGGTGATTCAGAAAAGCATCGTTGTTTGCACGAAAAAAAAAGAAAATTCGATGAGAAAAACGCGAAAAATGATTTTTTTTTCTCTGCGAATATAAAAATATTAACCCGTACGCTTTGCCCGAACACTCTTATTGAAATAATATTTAATAGTCATTGTATTCACAATAACAAGACTGAAACTGCTTGTTGGTTGGCAACAAGTTGCAGGCAATCCGACAGCAAATCACAAAACGCATAACCCGATGACAAGACTTATATGAAAAATGCGAGATATTTTACACACTAATTTTTTTCAATAGGGATTTATGGCGATGAGTCACACAAATCTGGCAAAAATTCAGGTTACTATGGTAGAAACTGAGTTCATGTGTGACGACGTAAAATTTACACTCGTTTCTAACAGTTATCTGGTCATTTTTTAGATCCCTCTCAACATGTTGAATTCTGCAACTGGAAGCAGCGCAGGACGAAAGCTGATTGAGAAGGAGCTGAGGACTTTGAGGAAATTCATAGGTTCTGAGGCAGTGAGGTTTCACTGCTTGGAAAAATATGGTTGAGAAGGATGATCCTGTAGGAAGTGCTCTATCAAACTCCGCGGTCTTAGCATCTTTTGCTCTCTTCCTCTCTCTTTCTCTTTCTTTGGCTCGAGACTGGGGTTCTCTGGTTAATAAAGTTGCGAAGACGCGCGTCCCCGATAACAAGGCACGAGAAGCGGGAGCGGCAGTGCGACCACGGAGGCGCCTTGGGCCATTCTATAAATCAACTCGTCGAGGAAGAAGCGAGAGAGAGAGAGAAAAGGGAGACGGAACGCCGGGGTTTGCGCACGAGAATAACCCTCGACAGAAGAGAGAAGAATAAACGGAACAAGTACACTGCGCAAAAGAAGAAAAAAAAAAAAAAAAAACGATCAGCAGTGATTCATCGATTCGCAGTTCGATTACCACGTCGGAAAGTCTCGAAACAATTAATAAACGCAAATAAAAGTCAACAAGAAGATTTTCTCCCTCCAAGCTAATCAAGGATCCGTAGATTGATAAAAACCACGTCTGAAAACGCTACAATATGTACTTGGAAACTAAACTTCCTGCATAAATCCGTTGAAACGCATGATCAATGGACCATAATTAATATTCGATCGAGTAAAAATTAGAGTCAAAATGAAAAAAATGATATTTACTGCGCCTCGATCTCATCACTTATCGTCAAAGTATTACTGGAGCAAAATGAAAAATCACGTCGCTCGGCTGTGCCTGGATATCCTCGAGAGATCTATATTAGCCGCGATCGATCAGATCTCCTGGATCGCGAGGCGACATTATCGCAGATCCCCGGCGGGGATCTGCAGGAAAAGAATGGCGATCTTGCGCCGTGCCCGACGAAAGACAAAGCAGAAAAACCGAGCGCGATAGCTGTTCGAGGAAACCGACCTTCCAGCTCGCGAAATATATACATCTATAACAGACAGCGAGCTATACAGTCGCACGGGGTGTACATATATACTAATTGATCGTACGCGGATCGAGCATTAAGATCGTTTCGCGATTCGCGAGAGAGGCTGTACGCGTTGCTCCCGCAATAATCTCCGGCCTCATACTCGAGGCTGCAATCCGATGATCCCTATCGTGTATAGGTAGCGCGAGCTCGGTTGATTGCAGAATGCAGAAATTATAGTGCGTTCGCCGGTAGTTTATCGGGAATCGTTATCGTCGGTTAAGTCGCGGCTCTCGATTAAGAATATCTAATCGGTGTGCTGCCGATGCCTGCCCGGGTACTTGTGCCAGTGCCCTCACTCCACGTCGCCTTTTTGTGCCCTCTTACGCCTCTTATTTCTCATTTTCTAACCACACAACTCGACTACACGTCAAGCTGCCGGTTCGCAGGGGGCTTTTGCACCTTGCTCTTCGCTCGAAAGCTCACTCGTTTTGTGTGTGTTGGCTAACGATGAGTTTCGTTGCTTGAAATATGTCATTTCTATTATCCTCCTTCGTTGGAAAGTTCATGTGGCACTAACTTTATTGACGCCCGTTCATTCATTCTGTGAGAACTTTTTATTCGTCAGATCTGATATTAGGAAACTCGGACGGCCAATTTTTTGGTCCAATGGTTCGGGGGGCTGTAACAAAAATCGTGTCGTCCACAACGAGAGGTTGAAGTCATAGCAGCTAGGAACCTTATCACTGGTTATGGTTCTCAAAGAATTTTGAGGGGTTTCTCAATGGATCATAGTGAAGAACTGAAAAAGATGGAAAATGTGCATCCAAGTAGGGTATTTAAAAAAATTACTAGTGTTCTGCACCTCCTGCGAAATTTTGTGACTTTACTGATATTGCATTTCTTTATGGGCCAATTATGAATTTTTTTCAGTTCGATAGAAAACTGAAATGAAAAGAATGCTGCTTAAAACACTCTGGTATTCTTTAATTTTTAATTTTCGGAAAGTGAACATTTATACATTCGTACTTCTAACGTTAAAAAATGTTGACTTCGGGAACTATGAAAATCCTATCCGATTGTTAATTTCCCACTGATAACGACATTAATGATTGTTTTTCTGAAAATTCACTTTTCCTAGGGACCCACATGAAAAAAGCAAGAAAACTACTGGAATACATAGGGATATTAATATTTTCTCATAGAATATCTCATAAAAATGTAAAACATATTTTTTATTCAACTAAAGTAAAAAGAATTTATATCGGTGTTTTAGGAGGCGGAAACTACGACCTGAGAACGACGTTTAAAATAAGCCAAAAGTAGATAAACAAACATTAAAGAAAAAAAAAAAAAAAAATTTGATTCGATTAATAAGAGCGATACAACCGACCCTCTTAAAACCCAAGCAAAAAATACACGCAACAAAAATAACTTAAAAACAATAAAAAAAAGAAACCGCCCAGAAAATTGAACCAGTCACTCAGACATCACCCAGACAATTTCCGCCCAGTTGCGCCCATAAACTGAATATCTGAGTCACAGTAACGTGGCCATCTCCGACGGCGATAGAAATTTCGCGGCGCAGCGAGTAAAGGAGCAAGGTGGAAAAAGGCCCCCGCGGGATCGTCCGCATTACTGTGTAACTGGGTGTGCATAAGCCGCGCCGTCCGGCACCGGCTTCACCCGGGTATCGGTCGCGGAATTCTCGCGAGACTCCGGCGAACTCTCGCCCGATTATAAAATACCATTTAGAGCGATACGGCGATAGATACGCGGGGCGCGACGTGGAGACGGAGGAGGAGGAGGAGGAGGTGCGGAGAGCGGTCAGCACGGTTATTATACCCGCCGTGGCAGAACCGCGTGTGCTCGCGAGTGGTGTAGCTTCGCGTCCATGCCGCGCGGGCACAGCTCTCTCACCTCGGCATCGCCTACGTGCTATGGGTAATGCTCCTAGTTCCTTCGGGTTCTCGGACTTTTTTTTTCTGCCCTGGCCCGAACGAGGGGGATCGATTATCCACCATTTTTATAACTGCGCACACACCACACCGGCCACCAGGGCGAACGTGGTCGCCGGTTGTGCCGTTGGCTGCCGCAGCCAATACCTTCGATAACCCTCGTCCCGCGATACCAATGAGATAGCAAAAAATTAATTCAACCGCTCGGCGCAAGATCGCGGCCGATCTCATTTAAATCGGTTAATTCTTGACTCACCTTATCCGCGTCCGCGAGCTGCCGACCGAAACGGATAAAATTCCCCACGCGTTCGTGCACATTTTTCCCTCTTTCTTTCCTCTTTTTTCGTTTTTTTTTGTTTCTTGATTTTTTCTTTCAACAATATTTATTCGTAATTCTACTCCAGGTATGTTGTTGCTTCGCGGAGCAACGGACGAGGCTCGTTTATTTTATAATATATAATATCCTCGAGTGAAATATCGCTGTGGCGAAATCGCTCCGGAGCGCTCCGGACACCGAGAGATATTTGATCAACTTTCTGGCGATATCGGACTGCCGATCTCGTGCTCGCCTTTCTGGCTTATCGGGGTTGAAGCGATAACCGGGCGAGAGGGTATGCGAGTGTTTTCTACTGCGTCGAGCGGATGGCGTCGTGGCGTCATGCCCCGAGGCAGCGTAATTATTATAATCAGGTGTTGCGAGATTTTTCAAGTTGCTTTTTGGTTTTTTTTTTTTTTTACGAATTCCACGGATGACGATCGGATCGGTGTGTCACTCGCAACTTCCGGTAGCTTTTGACGGGCCGCTGGCTCTGAAGGGTCGCGATATTTGTCGGGGAATATGTGTCATGTATTTTTTCTGCAAGCCACATTATGCGAGATTCAATTGGACGAGCGGGTTGTTCGGGATGCTGAAGACAATATCGATTTTGTGGTGAAGATCGATGTGCTCCATCTGGACAGCCTCGGTGTTCAGATTATCGTGTTGGTCAAACTTGCCATTTCGATGCAAAACCTCGAGACATCGTAAAGGTCCTGAGAAAAGAACCATTGAGAATAGGAATTTTTGTAACACGTGCATGAAAAGCGGTGCTTTCTATGACAATTTAATCCCAGAAAGATTAATGCCAGGCAGCAGGAATTTCCCTGAGCGCTGCCAAGCTTTCTGATGGAAAGCCAGAAGCTCGTCAATCACTCGTACGTTCTAGAGACACAGCCGATCAGATTAAAATCGTGAAAGGAAAAACTGGTAAAAAAGGCTAAGGAGAGGATCGACGAAGAAGACGATAGCACGATAAGGAAATTAGTCCCGACGCCTCGCGTACTCGCGGAACATATAATTATACCATAAAATATGATAATATTTTATGATACAGATACAAAAATGATACAGAATCAAGACCTTTTCCGTGTATTCTCTGTTTTGTCGTAAACTTAATGTGACATAAATTTCTTCGTGTCTTCAATCAGGTTGTACATGTAATCAAGAAAACAGAGTAAAAACTGTAACGAGAGGCGAGTGCAACATATTCAGACGTTAAGACAACCGGAGATGTTTATCACGATGCAACAGCTTCCAAAGCCGTGAATCACAAATTCACAACACCAACTTGCAGCTAGTAGTCCAATCTAGTAGCCCTAGTACCGACGTGTTCACTTCGCTTGCACTCCTTTCTTTTCGTTTGTCTTTTTGTGCGGCGTGCATTTTTATACATTTCCATATGACGTCACGCGCTTTTAGGTTAGGCATGTCGCCATCTGTCTAACTCCGCAGGGTCCATAACAGTCTGAAGTTGGCTTTACAAAACCTTTACCAATCAGAAGGCTTGAAAACTGGCTTCAGTTTTCGATATTTCGACTTTCGATGTGTCATATCCTTTTTAAGAAAGGACGAGGCTGACAGTTGTTTATCTTGGACTGATTCCAGAATGGGTCTAACCCGATATTTCAACCACGAGTCACTTCGACCACTTCCACATGTTTTCGTATCATTTTGAATGGCTACATAATCGTTTCCAGAGTTGACTCTCGTTTCAAAAAAGTCACATAGTAAATAATGTATAAATCAAATAGTGTCAAGCCTTCGAACTCATCCAAAAAGACCTTTCAGACGAGTCCTCAATGTCTTCATTCATTAACCTTGCAACATTATACGTGTTTAGATTCATCCAATCAAACATCGCCAATTCTAACCCAAAGGTTCCACTATGACAATTCAGAGGGCGCCGCGCGTGTCAAGATCGAGCAGCGCATGCGCAGTAGGCAGCGAGCCGAACCGAGCGCGCACGAACCGGTGTCCTCGTAAATCTTGAATCCCGATTGGATTCGGCATAAATCATAAAACCCTGGACGGCCGGGGAACGGCGGAGCGGGAGACGAGGTTACGATTGCGATAGCATTAAAGAGCGAGGGAGAGGGGAAAGGAAGAAAGATATCTGTTGCACTTGCCATACCGGAAGCCCATGAGAAGGAACAGTTTCTCTTCTCCAGGGTGGACAAGGATGGCCACCGAGAGCCACGAGGATGAACGAATAAGAGCGAAATGGCTTTTTGCTTCTCTCTTTCTTTCTCCCAGTCGTCGCTTATTGTATGAATATACTTACCACCGCTTTCGCGCTCCGCTCGTCTCCCGCTGGTACCTATACGTGTATGTATCGCCGTTGCTGCTTCTGCTCTCGCACGATCGTTAAGCGCAGGAAACATAGCTCATAGATTCGCTTGACGAGGGAGGAGGCGACCCGTTCTCGTTCGACAATACGAAAGATTAATGGAAGGCGCTCACGGCTCCCGGTGTATCGTCTCTCCGCGTGTAGTACTGGCATCCGTAGCGGCTGGAGGGAGCCCCGGTGCACTGGAGGAAAAAAAAAAAAACGTAAACACAGAGGGATAGAGGTTCGGATGTTTTATTGAATCAAAGATCCGACTGGGGTATGCCCGGGGGCTACCGTAGTTCGCGTAACAATAGAGGCTCGTGTCCTCATCCAACAATGGCATCGCGTGCAACCGATATTCCCTCATCCACGGAATCCTGACAATTTTCTTTACTTACTAGTTCTGTCGACATTACGCAGAGTTATGTATACGAAGTTATGACTTATAGGTCGTGCTCCAGGTACTTGAAATGGGTTTTCAGTGCGACAGGGATGGACGGTTTTATTTTATTTTATTTTGGGGATGATTTTTATCTGTGAGGCATTTTTTTTTTCGGGGTTTAGACCAGTCTGAGAAGCGGAAATATAAGTCTTTATATAATGGGATTTTTGTTGCTAACTTGATGAGAAAAATGCAGTCTCATTAATTTTAACGTTGGGGAGACCATAAATCTGGATTCCAATTAGATACCACACATTTTTTTCCAGCGATAACTCAATTTTCTTCTCTGTTATTATACTATTTCTAACGAAAAAGTATTGAAATTTACGCTTCCACATTTTTGGAAAAATTCGAAAGTGACATTGCAATTTATATCTTGAGTAATCCATTTTTAGCTGAATTAATAGCCAAAGCAAATAGCGGCGAGAGATACAGGATTTCTCCGCAGGATTAAAAACACAACAGGCATCGATGACGAGCTACTGCAAATTATACTTTTCATCGAAACTCACCCAAGCAGGCACAAACGCTGTGCCCGCTGTAAAAGCAAACTCCACGGTCTTATTACCGTTCGCAATTATAATTATTAATTTCCTTCGCTTACATGCCCATTCGTTTAATTAATTCTGGGATTAATTGACTGTCAGGCTAATGCTGGAGAGAAAGAGCGCGAAGTGCACGCTGCATCGCCGCGACTACTGCGCTTTTTTTGTGTGCCCTCGCGCAACACACGCTCTTCATGCACGGGGCATGCTTGGCCCCGCGAATGCAGAGAAATTAACACACGCACACACACTCGGGGTGACTAATCTCGATCGCAAGTCCGTACTGCTCTGGCTCTGTAGGTACTGCGAGGACGGGAGTTACACCTCGCTACCCGTATGAAAATAAAGTATATCCCAAGATATGTAAGATATATATTTGATGGATAGATATTTTTGCCGCAAAATATTATTACACGGGGCGTCTCATTTCAAATAGACCTGGGTCTGATCGTTTGTATTTTCTACTATGCAGAAAAATGATTTTGGTGAGACAGCCAAAGTTTATTTGTTAGGCCATTTTTTGCCGCAACCGCCATTTATTTTGCTCGTGTGGCAACTAATTTGCAGTCTTAACAAACGAGCATTTGCTGCGGAAACAAATAATGCAGATATCGTCTGACTTGCTAATCTGACGAATTATTTGCTACCAGGACAAATTGATTTTGCTGCCGCAGCAAATGATTAGTGGTGTCAGCAATTTAATTTTTGCTAAAGAAATTGCCATTCGCTTTGTTAGCAAATCTAATACAACAGATCAAATTTGCTATTGGAGCAAGAAAGTTAGATATCAGTATATTTGCTAATCGTTTTTGTTACGGCAGTAAGAGTCTTGCTGTGGCAACATATTTTTTTTCTCAGTATGGAAACGACATAGAATGAATGATATTCCCAGAATGAATTTCCCAGGAAGATCTACTCGTTTAGTTAAAAGTCCTGTACGAACATTTCTAAGCCTTGACCCAAATACGTTAAAAACACATTGGTGCGTATTAGAGTTCCAGCAATAAAACACAGAATCCTTGACCATGTCTGACACATAGACATAGTTACACTAAGGTTAATTTGACAAAGTACAACTATAATATCTCGAGAAATATCTAGACTTCATTTTATTTTCACAGGGGCATCGAGCTAATAATTCGACACACACACTCATCCACCTCTCTCCCACCGACAAAATCATTTTTCATACAAAACATTCCATAACATCACCCATAACACTCTAGACAGATTTACTAATCTGCGCCGCCGCCTCTATATATAGATTCCTCGTACGTGCAACGAATACGAAAGTCGCCAGCGTGTAAGGGACGTTTTAAAAATCGTCAGCTTCCATCCAGGTTTCACCGACCCAGCGCCTCGATGAAACGAGACGAGGCCTCTACTCCTCCGGAATAAATTCACCGAGGGCGCACCTCGTTTACACCTCCCGCGGTAGCGTCCGCAGCGCGCGGCCACCGCACGCCGGTACACTCAATAACGTGTCGGCAGATTAAATCAGTCGGATACCGAGCGGGCGAGACACAACGGCCCGAGATAGGCACTTACATACATACAAATTCTATGAGTATGTCGCCGGCGAGAATAACGAGGGAGCGAAGCCGGTGTCGTCGCCACGAGTGCCGGCGCTCGACGCAAGCCGCGTGTACTTCACGCAAGCCACGTCCCGTCGCACGTTTTGCCGCGCTATATTCCAATCGGGATATATTACGGAAAATTGAAAATCCCTGGGCGCTCCTGGTCACACAGAGACTCGTAATCTTCGACAGCGGCGCCTTCGAGACGCCCCGAAGATAAACGCCCCGCGGGGCCAACGCCGGCAGGCGCGGCGCTCGTGCTGGTTTACGAGTGTAAAAAAAAAAAAAAATGAAATACGCCGACCGCAGGCCTTTCCGCCGCGGCCATACAGATCTGCTCGAGCGGAGCGCCCTCTGGGCTGCCGCTAGGTGGCGCGGCGGTCTTATCGGTGGCGAGGTGCGCGCGCACGCGCGCGCGCATGCGCTTGCAGGTTGCCGCGACCTCTGGCGGTTCGTTCGGATCGCGTGGATGTGAACTTCGCGTGTTTCAAGCCCGTAACTTGTCGGTCGGTTGTCGCGTTGGGACTGCGAGGGCAAAATTGTCGGGGATGAATTTACCACACCGCGCATACACACACTGGGTGTACAGTGAAAGGTGGAGAGCGGGGACCGTGGATGCCGCGCGTGAGCGGGAATGCCGCGGGGATGAAGAGACGACGGGGGCGAGGAGGAGGAAGAGGAGGAGGAGGAGGAGGAAGGAGGAGGAAGGAGTTGCGAGCGAGAGGATGCGAAGGCCACGAGCATTATCGGACGTTGCAGGAGTGCCGCGATACGCGAATAGTACACAGCTCTTGGCCGGTGAACGGCGGGAAGGGAGTCCCTCCCTCCCTTCTTGCCCTCCGCGCCACCCTCCGCGCGGTTACCAACGCGTTAACGAACAAATCATCGCGGCGTACATAAAGTTTGCTTCTCGCCCGTAGCTTCTGCTCCCTGCGCACCCGGAGGACGAGGAGCGTCGTGGAGCAGAAGCTACGAGGCAAGAGGGAGACGCGGGACTCGGGGTGGGCACTCTGCAATTTGCATACATGCATATTAAAGTGACTTACTAATTTTTCGTCGATGAGACTCGCGCGATAAATCATCCTGTGATTTTCCCGATGATTCTTTCGCAGCTGCTATTGAGAGCTTTGCCGTGATGATTTATTTTTGAGGTAATGAGGAACGTCGAGGGGCAGTTCGATGATTTATTTCGTTTGGAAATATTGCCGCTGTGCGAGCCGAGACTCCTGCAATTAGAAAGTGTCTTTTTCTAGCGATGACGCTTTGGGAAAAAATTATGTTTGTGCCTTGTAATTTTGTAATCTTTTTTAGTGTTTTTGAGAAATATTGGAAAGCCGCAAGTTTTGTGTAAACAGAGCCTTAAAAAAATTCACGAAGATCGGGGTAAAAAAATACTACACAATTTTGTGGAAAGAACTCGTCTTCTCAAATATATATATATTATTTAACCTCAAAGAAAAGTGGCTGAAATGCGTTGGCTCGAGTAAGGAAATCATCGGTAGCGTCTCGTCATCGGTCGGTAAGGTAGATAAAATTTTCTCGAGTCGCCACCGCTCCTGATACAATAATACGCGGTGATTAATATCATTTTCCAGGCATCCCAACTATTTATTGCGCCATTAAATATTTTTGCAATATTTGAAATCATTCGAAGTACGTTGACTCCCTTAATCGTCGATATTACGCCTCGCATCCAGTTGCGTCCCGTTCATTGAGTCCAGGACGACGAGGACAACGACAACGACGACAACGACGAGGAGCGATGAATCGTCTCGGAATTCCGTGTGATATCTACGGCCGAGACAAAAGTGCGTGAGATCCTATGAAAGTTTCTGCGGCATATAACCGGGGGCCCCCGATCGGCATTCCATCGAGAAAACGTGTGCGAAAGATGCGCGGTTCGATGTTCGCGAACGCGGAAAATATACGGCTAAGAAAAGGGGAGGATTCCTCGAGGGACATATGGACCGAGGGAGACGAGCGAGGCGCACGCCGTTCCACCGCGCTCCTGGCTGATTCCTGCGCCCGGTCCCGCGATCCGGTCCCGCGAAGCGACTCTGCGTACGCAAAAAGAGGTGGAGCCGCGCGCGCGCGCGCCTCCAGAGGATGCAATTATCTGGTTGGAACCGACAATGTACGAGCAGCCGAGCAGGGGGTTACGTTGGAAAAACGGTTGGTTCGTTCTGTCGGTGCAGCAGCAACCAGCAGCAGCAGCAGCAGCAGCAGCTCTCCTGGCTTCGGAGAGAAGAGGCAAACGTGCAGCGAGTGGAATCGCCGCGGATCACCGCGCGCTCTCTCTCTCTCTCTCGCTCGACTCGAGCGGGCTCTCGACGCGCAGTTTATGGCTCTCTCGGCGAAGCGACCAACGTATGGCCTATGAAACGGCCATAGTTGGAGTACTAAATACACCATAAACCAAAGGGGATTGCCTGTAAACCCTAATGCTCCGTGCACGCCGCGCGCACCGGATAGAGAGACTCTGCACGTGTGTTTGTACACAGAGGAGAATATCGGGACCATCCCTTTTGCTTTCTTCATATTCCTCCCCACTCGCAGCCCTCCCTTCCCTCTAATATGTACGCTTTGATCCTAGTTCCCTCCTCGCAGCTTGCGGAATGTTTACACACTCGTGGTTGTAGACTACTTGCTGCAATCCTGCAAGTGTTTATTGACGTAGGCACGTAGGATGTGGTTGAGCTTGCGTTGTAGGAATGTCCATTTTGCGATGGTGAGACTGAGGAACGGATTGGTAGCAGCAACCAATCGATTGGTAGTGCCAACCAATCGATCAGAATCATCAGTCAACCCTTCCATTTGTCTCAACTGAAAATGGTTGAAGGAAGCGATGGGATGTAATTGCCGCAAACGGCAATACAGTGGTTCTGCAGAACCCGATTCTACACATCACCAACTGTATACCACTAATTTAACACATCATCAATTCAAGACATCACCAACTGAACACATCTCCAATTCAACACATCCTCAATTCAACACTTCACCAATTCAACACATCCCCTACTCAACACATCCCCAATCTTCAGCGCTAAAACTGTCACGGGTCAAACTCACAACGGCGATTTTTGCGATTTTCGGTCCGGAGCCGGATCTACGATGTCTGACAGAAAAAATATTTTTTTCGTCGCCAAAAAAATATTTTTTTCAAAATCGATTAAAAAATGTTAATAACCAGTGTTTTCGGGGGTGGAATATGCGACTTGAGAATGATGGTATAGGTTGAAAGTCGATATTTTGAAAAGAAAAAAATATTGGGGTCGATTTTCGGTCCGGAGCTGGATCTACGATTTCTGACAGAAACATTTTTTTTTTCGTCGCCAAAATTTTTTTTTTTTTAAATGGATTAAAAAAGGTTAATAACCAGTGTTTTCGGGGGTAGAATATGCGACTTGAGAATGATGGTATAGGCTAAAAGTCGATATTTTGAAAAGAAAAAAAAATTGGGGTCGATTTTCGGTTCGGAGCCGGATCTACGATTTCTGACAGAAAAAATACTTTTTTCGTCGCGAAAAAATTATTTTTTTCAAAATCGATTAAAAAAGGTTAATAACCAGTGTTTTCGGGGGTAGAATATGCGACTTGAGGACGATGGTATAGGTAACAAATCGATATTTTGAAAAAAAAAAAAAAAAAATTCTGAGGTCGATTTTGATGAAAAGTTTTTCAGGCACGCGCGCCAGCGCGTGTGATTACCCTAGTACATATAAAATGTGCCTGCAGCCGCACACTTTGCGAGCGAGGTCGTCGGAGCCTCGTTGCAAAACGTAATCACGGTCTCCAGAAACTTCGAGACGCTTCGATTCTCGAAAAGGCCGGTAAATTGTAACGGTTCGACAGTCAGCCGATCGCGTGATCTAAACGCGGAAACACAGGCGCTGTCCCCGATATTTCGTTCTCACATGTATCCCCGTCTGTCGGAATAAAGATTCGTCGTATTGAGTAGAGGCGTTCTTCGAGTATTTGATCTGCATAGTACCGAGAATCCCTGCAACCGGAGCTGCGTCGCGTCTTAATGCTTATTTTCAGCGAAAACGAGGGCAACGAGACTCGAACCCTCGCTCCACAAATTCTCCGATCTGGAGGAGGCAAATTAGCCAATACTTACAACACAGTAACGGTATTTCTACATAAATTTTTTTTTTGTTTTTATTTTTTACATTTTCAGGTGAAAATATATTGATTTATAGATCGAATCAATTAAATTAACGCCGTTAATGAATTTAATCGAATCTGGTTTATTGCAGCGGCGCTAATTTTGCATTTTATATCATTTTTAATGACTCCAAGAAATTTAATGAATGACACAAGCTAAATCTTTAATGTCAGCCTCTGGAAACAAGTTGAGCGCGGCGAATTACAGAGCCCGCCGGAGGAATTCAATAAATTCCACCACACGTATAATATTAATATCGTAATAATATAGACAAGAAGCCCGGAGCACAGCTGAGGCGGTGGATTTCCTTGCACCGCGGTCTGAGACATATAAGCAAACTGAATGTTTCTATTTGAAAGCAGATCGCAGCGCAACAGAGGCAAACCCTCTTCCTGTTCGATTATGCGACTCATATAACGACGTACCTTCCTCGCGGATTGCGCATACAGATCTGCACGAGCTTATACAGCGTGAATGGTGGTTAAAGCCCACGAAGGTGTACTATAAACGCGCGTAACGCCGGTAGTTCCAGATGATTATGCAACGATACATAGCAGCGAGAACAAAAAAAAAAAACAAGTTCAAAGACATATCTATACCATCAAGAGTTACATGCACATGAGAAAAGGCTGTTTACGTTTATCACACCCGATATCACATGACAACTTGACTATCAAAACACGGGGAAGTGGCAGAGCGAGTGTGCGCAAACAGGTATCAAATAATATGGAGTATTATGTACCGAACGACGTTATACGGTTGTACTCTCCGCACTTGATGATTTCTGTCAGGTCGATCATTTTTCTACTCTCACCATTTACCATATTTAACTCTTTTTTTACAATATTTTCTGTGGATTCTTCCTAACATTTGGCCCAAAAATTCAGAATTTGTACTTTGACAAAAAAAAAAAATTATCTTATTTAAAGATAATCTTTATCTTTTTAATTATCTTATTTATCTTATTTAAATTTATTATGAATTTCCTCTCTTCCTAGATGTCAATATTTTGAAAATTCTCACTGCATCTTTCAGAACGAAAAATCTGTAATTAATACACAATACTTTGACAAAAAAAATGTTGTTTGATTATTTATTTTTATTATGAATTTACTCTCTTCCTAGATGTCAATATTTTGAAAATTCTCACTGCATCTTTCAGAATGAAAAATCTGTAATTAATACACAATATTTTGACCAAAAAAGATGTTGTTTGATTATTTATTTTTATTATGAATTTACTCTCTTCCCAGATGTAAATATTTTGAAAATTCTCACTGCATCTTTCAGAAGAAAAAATCTGCAATTAATCCACAAAAAATATTCTCAATCATGCATTCGTACATAGTATTCGTCAAATTACGACACACCTCACGACGATCGGGTCAGAAAAAAGTGGCTCGATTGACACGGAATGCCCGCTACACAGACGTTTGACATACATGTCGCGAGCGGCAAATTCATGCTGCTCAAAATGCGCAATTATTAATGCATAATGCACCATGAAAATACGCAAATGCGCGTGGTTAATCCATGCGGATGTTCACGTTCTCATGGACTGCAGCTCGAATGAGAACCGAGCGATTCGCCTGCCGCTGCAGGGAGCCGTACAGCTTCTGCCGCCGCTCCTGGCGTGTCTGTCGCTTCCTCGCACGAAAGTACACTTCTCGTCTCGCGTCTGCCGACTGCAGAAGAAGAATCCAGCATCTCTCCGCCGCGCGTGTGTCTATATATACCCGGGCGCTGTACACTCGCTATTGCAGAGCGCATCGGTATTATAACCGCTTCATAGGCACTCGCGTGCTGCCGGCTTACTCACGTGCGAGGGCTGAATATTATTATCGCGCGTTTGCCGAACAGGCCACGGCGAAAGCGGAACTCCGCGGGTCGGTGTGCGGCGTTACGGAGAGGCCGCAGAGTCGCCAGCGATCCCCGGACCCTACGGCTTCGCGAGCGTGCGGATCTCGCTCGCACATTCACAGCCACCGGCTCGCGATATCTGTAAGGTGGTTTCGTCTATTTTTTAGTCGCGCCCGAAGAGGTGCGACATGCACGTACACGCAGCACTCTGTAATATTGTTATATAAAACGTAACCTGGAGGCTTGTATGCATGGAAATCACGTTCACCGTCGGCGACGTAGTATTTGCGGGAAATTGTTTCTTGCGTTGGTTAAGAGAAAGAAAGGGCGATGCTTCTTACTCGCTTTTTTTTTACATCTTTGCTGTTTGCATCTACAGTAAATTTTTTGCGTACATTCGGTGAGTGATTGCTTTACTTTCTGTGAAGGTGATTAATTTGCATTTCGATAGATTGAGGTGGATATAATTTCGATCGCAACAGGAACATCGCCCACTCGGCATTGACATTTTACATTTTTTTTTTTTTCTAGTCTATTCATATTATATGATTGAGACCAAAATATTAAAAACACAAACACATTGGGCAGGTCACCAATTATATTTGTACTGATCCTTGCGGGACTCCACAGATGTCAGCCATGATGTTGAAGTTTGCATCGTTGAAATGCAACGACATTGAGAAATTTTTTTTTTTTTTTTTTCTAATTATCCTAAATGATGAAATTAGGTATTTTGGGTTAATCAGAATGAATTCTTTTTTCTGAATTTCGTTGCATTCCAATGATGCAAAATTCAACATAATTTTCAACCGTGAGGTGGTCACCCATCCAAGTACCAACTCACGACAGATTTTTTTTTTATAAACGTAGCCCGTTTACAAAATAATATGAATACTCGGCCGAGCATTGGCCTATAATTGGCACCCCAACAATTACCAAAAAACGATTGCCTGAACATTGGCCTATAATCGATAAACCAAGAATTGGGAGACCAATACTCAGCCGAGCATTGGCCGATAATAGGGGCAACGACCATCGGTATATACCAACCCTAACCCGATCATCGGCTACTTTAATTCGATTGGAACTTGATGAACAACTTGCATGGGTAAAACTTAGGGTCCACCGAAGCTGCGCACCGTGCACGACGGTTCAACCCCACCAGTGTCGGTTAATTATTTCACTGATTTTTCTTCAGGACGTTTGCGGGTGGAACGGCTAAGCAGCTACCGCGAAATATTTTTTCTGCACTGCCCTGAATGCCAATCGAGATAAGAAAGCGTTCTTAATGAATAGAGCTCACGGAGGTTCGGATTGAAAAAGAGCACACGTGGCAGTACGTCTCCGTAGTACACCGACGTGCTCGGGAAAGAAGCCTCGTGATTATTTCTAACGAAGCCGGCGCTTCATTCGCATGTGCCGGACACCAATATCTTTTCGATTAATCGCTCTGATCCTTTCTCTTCATTCTCGTCCACGCTCTGTTGTCCCTGTACGGCGGATAGATTCATTGACGTTCCATCTCTCGCTCTCTCGATACTCCGGGTGCTCGGCTCGTTCCCGCGGAACCGCAACAATAACACAATTATTATTCCGTACGTGCGGTCTGGAGATCCCGTTCAGAAGTCGTCGCAAGGTCCGAGCTTCCTATCGTCCGGGATTTACTGCCTACCTTTTTTTTCTTCCATTCGACTGTATACCAGTTGAATTAATAATTATCTCGCTAATTAAACAACGGATTTATCACAACTACCGATGTCGGACGAACGCAGCGGGTGGCGGATTCACCGGTGCCCCGAGCTCGGGGCACGCGGACAATTAATTGAAATCGCGATCGGGAACAGCAGAGGCTGCAGCAATCACACGCTCTCTTAGCCGTCGATGGTGAACGCAGCGCGCGACGGAGACTAAAAAAGCAATGCAATGCGCTTGCATATCGCATTATCTTATCTAGCCTCGAATGTTTCAGGGAATGGAGGGACAAGTGGAGTTAAATATTTTTATTATTACTCATTTTAAACACGGACTACAGAGAAATTAATTATTTGTACGTTTCATTTATTTTTTGGTTATTTTGGAAAGCCAATCAAGGGTATTAATTATTTTTATTGCTCTTAATATCAACATCATTACTGTTACTAAATAAATTAACAGGAAGTGCACTCAGAACCACATTTTAAAAAAATGTTACTTTTTTTTGCCGGCGTTATTAATAAATATTGTCGTTACTCGATAATAACGAATTTTTTGTCGAAAATGTCCGTATCTACTAAATGTCGCAAAATCACAGCAACAACTTTGGAAAGACAGGGTATGATTCATGCATATAAGAATTGTACTCGGTGAGTGTTGTGCACATTTGGAAAAATCCAATAAAACGTGCATATGAAGGTTTAATATATACACATTGATATGAATATTAATATTCAGTGAAAAAGTGTCATGCACACTGCATAATCTGTGTCTGAAATCTTTGTGTATGAAATCTACACACCGAAAAAAAAAAAATTTGTTAATCACAACTATTGTTCACATGAAATAATTCTTTCAAAGAAGATGTACCCAATTTTTTCTCACACATCACAAACGAATTATAGTTGCGCACACATTTTATGATTGAATATACTAAAAACACGTGTGAATAGCGCTCATGTTATTTTTTCATACCTCCGAGTAATACAATCGCGCACCACGCGATTATATATGTGATTCTCTTCCTACTGTCGTTGGAGTGTGAACTCTGCAGCGCGTGGTTAACGCCCGTGCAAAATGCGCGGGGCCCATTCATCAAGATTTGCATTCTATTAAGCGCTCTCGGGTTCGCCCTGCCACCGACGACTCCCTCGTCGGTTTTATCATAGCGTCGTTGTCTTGATTCCCTTGAGCCTGCGGTCTTCGCGAGCCTCTCCTACGTACGCACCGAACGTGAGCAGCCGTCGCGTAACGGATATATCTCGATTCTCTCGCTGAATTACGGCGAGAGCGCTAAATTATTTTGAACACGAACCAGGATATTAATATCCAGCGTGCAACTTGGGTACTAAAGTACTATTACAGTATATTCGAGCATTCGCCTCGATGTAATTCTGTGTCTCCCTCGCAATACCCTCGCTAGGTTTGCTTTTTTTTTCTCCGTCTGTTTTTCCACGTCGTCGTGGCTCGTTAATAAACGACCGGATGCGAGCCGGCGCGCCCTCTCAATCCTCAACGTACGAAGAGTAATTTCTCGCGCTCGACTATTTAGGAAATTGTTTTTCGATCTAACGCGAAAGTCCGTGGGTAATAATAGGTATCGCCGCGCGTGCGAAAATGCAGGGTCGTTGTTGACGACGTCGACGTCCTTCGTTAGAGAGAGGCTACTTTTTTAACGACTAACTGCTCGAATTTCTGTAATCGTATCTTTGCCTCTGTGACTCTAGGGAAATTATCGTTAATATAATATTATGTTTTGCTAAAATTATTGGGTAATTATTTTAGTAGTTTTTCAGGACCAGAAAATGCAGGAGTCACTATAGCCTCCCATTAAATAAAAAGTCGTAAAGATTGCACATCAATAATAAATATTGGGTGAAATTGAGCTAAACAGGTAGACGCAGATGAAAGCTCAAAAATCAGAAATGAAGTGGGGCAAATGGAGAAGGGCTTGAGTAGATGATGCCAAACAATCAAGGCCCAGAAAATTCAAAAATATTGAAGACGCGTTGAAATTGTTAACGTATTAACGCAGAGAATATGGACAATCATCGACCTTACTTTCTACGAAGGACAAAACATAAAAATAAAGATAAATGATAATAAATAAATAAAGTTTTCATGCATTACAAGTTCTATAAACGCATCCACAATTTCAAACAATTAATATACATAAATGCGCCACTAACAAAATGAATATTTTGTTACTTTGATGACCAGTCGATTGATAATTCAAAGCTTCCGCTCCCCAGACACTTTTAGCCGCCGTTAGTCCTTTTACCGTCGGCGGGTCGTCGTCTCGATCGATTGACGTCAGAAGTGGCTCATCTCGCTTTATCTCAATATCATTGGCATGCACCTTATCTATCTCAGTCACGTACCGCCGTCTAACATCGACGCGAGGAAGCAACGGCAGCAGCGGCAGCGGCGAGTAATACGTTTACCCGCGGAGTGAGAGAAGAGTTTTCGCAGCGGGCGATCGCGGCGATCGTGCGGACGTTAACATCGATTGCTTTATCTTCTATCCGGTAATTACGGTAATTCCCGCTATTTACAGGTCATTCTCGTTGTAAGCGACGGGGGACCGGGAGGAACCCCGGCTCGCATACGCGGTGGCGATGCTGCCGGATCGCCGTGTGTGTATACACGTACAGGATGATCCAGAATCCCCGCACCAAACGAGTCCGAAATGGTCCCAGGAACGCGTGCGCAAAATTTGAGATTTTTATTCCCAGTACGTTTTTAACGAGAGCCAATTTATGACAGCCAATCTCAACTTCCCCCTAATTCGCCCTCAACTTACACTTAATTTTCTCTTAATTCGTTCTCAAGCTGAGAGTAAGTTGAGGGCGAATTTGGAGCAAGTTGAGAGTAAATTGAGGATGAACTCACTTTCAACTTGCTCCTAATTCGCGCTCAACTTACTCTCAACTTGGGGAATAAAGATCTCAAATTTTGCACACGCATTCCTGGCACCATTTGGGACTTAAAGGACCCGTTTGGTGCGGGGATTCTGGATCACCCTGTACACACACGCGTGATCGATTCGCGATGCCCCGGATGAGACGATCTGCATGCGAATCGCGATCGAGTATCGGCAACGCGCCCACAGCAGCTCCTTCCACGTCGCTTCTGCCGCTGCTGTCGTCGATCGTCGAACCCCCTTCGCAATTGCCTTATCAGGATCGTTTACGTTTACTGTCATGCCGCTACCGTTTATTGCGAGACGCGCTTGTCCCTTTCGAGGGCGCCCCGAGTGTGGTAAAGACGCATAGCCTCCCTGCGAAAATGAAGAAAACGAATCCACGAAAAATGCTCCTAGTTTAAAATCATTTATATTCATGCACATGTCAGAGTGCCGCTGCCTCGCTGAGGTTTTTACTTTTTTTCTTTGCCGTTTTTGTTTATCCGTGGCGTTTTTTTTTTTTAAACAGCTTATACTTAAGCCGTGAGAGAGTGGCGTAAAAAAGTTGCGTGTCCGTTCATGTATGACCGTTTCATGGGTCGCACTTTGTCCTTCCTTTGATGTGTGCTGGAACATCGTCGTCGTCGTCGTCGTCATCCTCATCGTCGTCGTCGTCGTCGTCGTCGTCGTCTTCTTCTTCCTCTTCGGACTGCACAACTCGTGTGCTGCTTCGAGATGCTCTCTTGGTCTCTATATGCTCGAAAGGCCCCGCGGCTTCTTCGTGGTTGAACGCGGGACAGCTATGCATTACGCGAGTCATCGAAGGATAGGCAAATTATAAAGATTACCCAGGCTGCGGCTCCGCGGCCGCCTCCGGGCAATGAGTAACGTTCGCTGAGCGCGCGCGCAACGCTCACCTTTGTGTATCCGCGAGGAAACCGAGCGGTGGAGGATGTCGAGGGGGGAGCGAGGGACTCGGAACGGAAGATCCACGGGGAGGAAATTAATGGAACGATCGTTTATATCGTGGCAAACTTGCGCGGGGTTTGAGTGAAAAAAAAAAAAAAAAAAAAAAAAAAAACGTTTGTGATGCGATTCGAATTAACGGGATGCAGAAGCGAATCCAGGGTGCGATGTGTCTGATCTGGATTAACGTCGGGAAGGTCGTCGCGCGTCGCATCAGCAGCAACTGCTGTACGCTACGATCTCTTCACCCTCAGCGAGACCCTCAGCAAGAGCGAATAAGTGGGCGCCCTGCTTGAGCCTCGTTTCGTCCAGGCGCAGACCTGGAATGAGACCGGTTGCGAGCCTGAGGAGAGCGCGATGCTCTCTTCCGTTGCTGCGAAGGCAGGGAGGACGACGGGGAGGCAGAGGGCAGAGTCCAGAAGGCACGTGTCGATGACTTTTGCGGTATTCGATGATGATCCGCCAAGACGATCTTATTTTATTTATGCACTAGTCTGGAACTTTCTTCGGTTGGATTTGTAGCGCGGAAATAGAAATGGAGACAAGCGATTCCTGCGTATCTGGAATGTCTGACGAGATTTTTTCGGTTGGATCTGTAACGCAGAAATAGAAATGGAGACAAGCAATTTCTGCGTATCTGGAATATCTGACAAGACTCAGCTAATGATTTATGGTTTGTGAAATTTCGAGTGATATTTCGGAAAAATAATAAATCAACTACTTGGTATAATTTTTTTTTTAACATTTGTATATTTTGGCTTCTTTCTTTCGTAGAAATTTTGTAGAAATTCTACATCGCAATTTTTTTATTTCAATTAATAGTTTATTTTTTCAATTCGTTACCTCGATACTTTTTTTTTGTGATTAGGGGTGCAGAACACAAAAAAATAAGCGAGCCCACGCACTTTTTTTGCATATTTAAAAATGCCATACAATTTTTGTGTGGATAGTTTTTGGTATAAATCACAGCAACTGCAGAGGTGTTGGTACTCCACTCGGGTGCAAAATTTCAGAACATCGTGCCGTTGGAAAATTGTGAGCAATGAATTTTGATACTTGCGGTATTCAAACAATTGTAACAATATTTATATTTAACTAAAAACTTAAATTCACTAAAAGTTACATTTTTTTAGTTAAATATTTATATTTAGCTTAAAAAATAACAATATTTCAGTATTTAACTAAAATCATTAAACCCCCTCCCCCCCAGAATTATTACCGAGATAATTCATTGCAGGTCTACAACTTTCCAGTACCCACGTCTTAATAACCGCAGAACGCAGAAAAAGAAAACCAAGCATACAGATAATTTCTCAAGTTGATCGCCGTCGACGGATCCGCGCGCACGTAACCCCCGAAGAAACAGATCCACGCGTGGATCTCGCTGCATTATTCAGATCATCGACGAGGCATAAGCGCGCGCTTAACGAATAACAATGCGAAATGCAAATGGCGCGTGCTTCACATGTGTCGGAGGGTTATGAGCGCGCCCGACGCGGCGGTGGCTTTGAGAGTCACCCGGAGAGATCTCTGTAAATCATGAGACTCTCGTGTGCAGCTCTCAGCCCTCAACTGCGAATGTCGCGCGAGGAGGAACGGTAGAAGGGAGCGAAGCTCGTTCGTATAACACTCGACGCTCGAGCTCTCGCGTGCGTTTTTTTTCTCCTTTTTCCTTTCCCTCTTTACCGAGCGGCTGCACGGGCCGAAGCTCGCGACGTTGGCGCGCGTGCATCCCGCGCAAAGAAACGAACGAACGAAGGAGTTTGCAGAACCCGTCGCATAGCATTACGCGCGCTGGCATAGAAATGCAGAACTGCAACGCGGCGACTCCTCGCGGTGGCTGCGCGGCGAGCCAGCGCCGCCAGCTCCCTCTATCTAGTGGGAAATCTCGCGGTGGCGCACTGAATCTTCTTTGGATCTGCCGTAATCCGCCAGCCGCGTCTCGCCTCTCAAGCTTTTTCGCATACATATAACAACACTGTGCTCTCGTGATCCGTATAGTAATGCTTTTATGTCAGCGAACAAGTTATGCTTCATATCTATATATATATATATAGATGTGTACATGTATATATATATATATATAGTATGCCTGTTGCATGCGTATGTATGCTATATATATATGTATATAGTAGGACTGTTGCATGCGTATGTATGCTATATATATATATATATATGTATATATTACATACTACGCGCTCCTTCCGCGCGCGGCTTTGTCCCTTGGATATGGATAACCATCAACTGTGGAATCTCCGGCGAGCTTGTCGGATCTCCGTGTCATTTCTTCACGAGCTGAGCAGGACATTCGCATTAATTTATATAACCATTGATAATTAACGCTTCCGTAATAATAATGGCACCTGGCGCATGAAAAACGGAGAATTCAGCACAGTCGAGCGGATGTCTTGAGTACTGCGTAGAAAAAAGTTTCGAAACGTCATAGCTATTCGGCCGAGAAAATGCCGAGGTGATATTAAAACTTTGATGGTACCGAGGTTGAGATTTTTCTCGTTCGGTTGTGTGGAAAATTATTTTCTGCAGGTGTGCAGCGCGAAGATGTGAAAAAGTGGATTCAGGAGTACCAACAGGTGTATTCGCTGTGTGCACGGTGGTGAAAAGTGAAATGACACCAACGCTCGGGGTGGCGGACTGTGGAACTGTTGGAACAATATCTTCCTGTAATCGCATACAGCTGCAGTATATGTTTGGTCACTTCGAAGTCATTTTCCTACGGAATAATTTTTCCATCTGTTTCTCCGCATGACAAGTTAGAGTCATGGCTCTGAAGGACAAAAAAAATTGTTATGTTTGCTCCGGCAGCTGTGACATCGATACACTGGAATGCAAATACATAGCGGCTGTTGGTAATCCGAAGTTGTAAAGTGAAATGTAAAGGGATGTAATAGAACGAAATACCGATACAATTTTTTTTTAACATGTTTAGTACTCAGTTCAAAGTGTATATGTATACTTTACTAGGAAGTTGCGCAAGAAATTCATTTGCTATGGATATCACCAGTGCTGCGAATGAATTTCTTATTTTATCTGTAAACGCAAAAACGCGTAGAAACCGTTCATCACAGTTTTTATTACCGCAGTCATTATTTCGCATGCTCTTAGCATCCAAACCTCTTTACAGTCGAAAAAAAAAAAAAAAAATCTCAATCATCGAACTGTCTTCTCAGCCCAGTGAAAAAATATGACACCTGCCACCAGCACGTCGTGCGCGTTGGATGCCGCCAGACCTCCCCATAGATAATTTATTCGACTGTCACACCTCCGACGTTTACGCAAAGAAAACGCCAAGTAGTGCACACGGAGGGCGCCGCTCCTCATCGCTAAACGCAAACACCGTTGTCAATCTGTCAATCCAGGCGTCAATTGCTCCAGTCCGGCAAGCGTTCATTATAGTAATGATGATAGTAACGAATAAAACGAATGGTTTTGGGTGTGTCGGGGACGCGACAGACAGAGGAGCGTCCATTAAAAATCATAATCACGCCCTCGCTCACGCGCTTATTATGGAGCTTCTCTTCCAGCTTCGGCACAACGCTCGGAACACGCTGAGGAGCCTCCGGGTGGTGGCGCTGCTGCTGCCGCTGCTTCTTCTGCTTCTGCTTCTGCTTTTGCTTCTGCTTCTGCTTCGGCTTCTGCACACACGGAGACGAGATGCAGAGACTAGCTATAATATGCATAATTATTTAAATGCGGAAACACGTTTTCCGCGCTTATATACGCCTCGCTCCTCTCCTCATATATGTGTATATAGATGTATATAGATGTATATGTATATGCATATACCGGTCCTACTATCCTACGCACTTGTAACGCGCGAGAAAAGCGCGGGGTGGCGTGGAGGAAGGAGGAGCGCCTGAATGTAAGGTAGATAAATATCTAATTGGCCAAGCGCACGCACACCCCGACGAATCTCTATATCCGTCAGCCTCGCGAGAGAAAGAGAGAGAGAGAGGGAGAGAAAAATTTAATTCGACTCACGCGAGCGATACGCAAGTGATAGGCACAAACGAGTGTGGGTTACGTGCGGCCAGTGGAGACGTCGGTCATCGGCTCTTTCGGCTGATGTTATTTCCTCGAGGAAATCCGGCCGTCTTGTTCAGCTGCTTAGCCGCGCTGAAAACGACCATTTCTGACCTCCGACCTGCGGTGAATTTTTCAGCGACTCCTGGCAATAAATGCGTGTAACCCGAGGCGAGATATCACTCCGGATAAAATACGTCGTGAGCATTACACGAGTGTCGAGCCGGTCTATGAATGGCAACTGTCCGTTCAGAGCCCTTCGCGAAAAAAATGTTGAGGCATGCACGTCTGTCGCTTTGGCTGAAGTGTCGAGCGTGCGAGGCAGGTCAAAAGACGAGGAATAGAGACAAACTGTGACGATATTTATTGCCGGTATAATGTGCACCCACGTGCTGCTGCTCGCAGCCTTCTTGATGTTATGCACTCCATCGCGATGCATATAAAGTTGTGGGGTTTAGTGGAGCTGCTGCGTGGAGTAAAGAGGATTGATTCTGGGTAACGATTTCTTCGGACATTTGCATAATTCACGTGTCACAGGGTAGTTAAATATTTCCGCTGCTGGGATATGGATATTAATGTCTGGATCGAAATATGCTTCAATTTATCAACTCACCGAAAAATTCTTGCAACCCTTAACCCTTTCCACTTCCCACTTCCATTCGGGTTTTCTGTAACAAGATTTTTTAAACCAAGTAACAAATTCAAACGAAAGTTATGTAACGAAAATGTAGCTTCAAAGGATTAAAGAAATCGAGAAACGGGACAAACGATTAAAATCATTCTAGAGACTTTTTAAAATAATTTTAGACTTTTTTTTAATCATTTTAAAGACTTTTTTTAAAACATTTTAAGGACTTTTTTTTAAATCATTTTAAAGACTTTTTTCAAAACATTTTAGAGACTTTTTTAAAAATCATTTTAAAGAGTTTTTTTTTATCATTTTAAAGACTTTTTTAAAACATTTTAGAGACTTCTTTTAAAATCATTTTAGAGACTTTTTTTAAATAATTTTAAAGACTTTTTTAAAAATAATTTTAGAAACAATTGAATGATTGTGGAAATTGGGAAAAAGTCTTAGCTGCACCCGAAGACATCTCCATCCAATTTGTCTATTCAACAGTCTTAAAAAGCAGCGACCACTTTTTCCCAATTTCCGCAATCACTCAACTATTTTTGTACAATTAACAAAAATCTTTTGTCCACCAACGTGGATACTGTGTATACTTTCATCTTCTTTTTTTTCAATTGTTCCACTACTTCACTCCAGTACCATAGAAAAATAAGAGCAATTCCACCACTCGTCTCCCCGTTTATCTCACACGTAGGCGTCCGCTCGGTGAAAGATTCGCGAGTTCCGGACGGGGCAGATATATGTAGTACGGTACCTGCGTACACGTTCGTTTCTCCGCTCGCGCGTTCCACGACTCGGCCGGCGTGTTTCCCGCGAGGCGATTGCGTCGCGTGTATGGAACGATCCGTTACCCCGGGCGTCTCAATAGCACACCTCGCGACTTAAAGAACTCGAGTGGAGAAATAAAAGGCCGAGGAAGACGAGGAGGAGGAGGAGGAGGAGGAGAGCGAGAGGGAGCGAAAAAAGAAACAACGGGGGGAAGTAAGAAACTGAGGAGAGAACGAAGGGTTACGCGCTCGCGCGAGCTAGATCCGATCAATGATTTACTCGCTCTCTCCTCGCGCCCGCGGAGCCCCCAACCACTCGGCCGCCGCGCGCTCGCTGGTCCACAGAGACTCGGCGCGCGCCTGTGTCTCTCTTTCAGGCGACACAGCGGGAACTCCCGCTTCCATCTTTATACCGCTCCTTCTTACTTCCCCATTCAACTTCCTCGGTTCACACCGCACTGTCCACCGTCCATGGGAAAGAAGAGGTCCCGGATATTGCCCGGTCTGAACGTCATCCGGAACACACAAATCGGCCCCCCGTGAAACGCTATTTTTTTAATTCGACAATTATACGGCGAAACCTATAGAATAATTTTTACCGTGAAGCGGACGCCGGGAAATAGGGAATCCGGGATGAGAATTTTTCGATAATTGTAACGATGACGCGAAGTGGTAAACAAAATAATTACGTGTTGGGAAGAAGTCACGGATACTCGTTCGCGTTCTGATGACCGGAAATAGAAATCCGGGATGCGCTTTTTTTATTTGACTGCGAAATCTACAAAAAAAAAAATCTCAAGGAGGATGTCAAACGTGTGTGAAAAATGAAACAAGGGAGAGCATTTTTTCGAGGGTATTGACGGTAATTAGGTGGGGAATAAATTAACGACACCATTTATTTCGATAGGTGAGTAACATGCATTTGCGATCCGGGACGTGAAAAAATGCTTAAATTATCGAGCTAATTAAAATTCTGTAATTTATCTAACAAAATTAAAGAGGTGCTTCTCGAGGAAAACAAAAAATGTCTACATATTTTCGTGATGAATTAACTATATATTGACCATAAAATTATTTAAAAAATGGTATTACAAAGTTCATAGAAAACTGCAACTTTCGTATTGCAACATTTTTTCTGTACAACCAATATTTTTGTAAGGTACACCGATCTAAAAAAAATTATAATTTTCCAAACGGCTTGAATTAAGAATCGGAAAAATTCACAGATAATACCTTTAAGTCGTACTACAATGTGGCGAATTATGGATCATTTCGGGGGAGGGTGCGAAAAAAGTTGCTGATTTGGCAGAGAATCCCTCATATAGGACGACGGGAAATGTTCGAAAATGTTCCAATTTCGTGTCGCCGCTTTGTCGGCGAGTTTCTCCGCAATTTCGTAGCCGCTGCATCGTCTCACTCGTCGCTGATGCGCTCGTCGTCGTCGTCCTCGCGAGCTCGCGACTTCCTGGTGACATTCCTTCGTATAAGGTCCGCCGCTGTGGCGCTCGTTTACCTCGTGTCGGCGATGATACCTGCGCAGCGTGGCACAAAGTCGAGTTCTGAGTACTATTACAATCCTGCCCTTACATATTCAACGACCGGGGAGGCGAAAAACTTCGCAGGTGTGGCAACACGTGGCCGCGTGAATCGTGGTGATGTGAATTCGATTTTGATCGACAGGGATGGACAGATCATTGAATTAAACAGTTTGTTAAATTTCTTTCACGACTGCACGATTATGGATTTTTTTTCTGCGGTTTATTTTACTGTTTTATTTTATTATTTTTACGCAACAACTGTTTTTCAATCAAAATGTTATTAAAATACATTTAAAACGTTCTTAAAACTGTACTTATTTTTTAAATACATTCACATCGCGCCAATATTCTTGGTTTACGTCTAAGCAGCTAAGTGATCAAAAATCAGGACACTGCGTCAATAGTTCACGGCGTTCAGAAATACGTCAGTATATAATACACTGTAGATTCCGCAAGCGAGCGAGGGGGCATCGATTTCTATCGTCGATCTAGTGATCCGTGGCGAGAGGATTCTCGGCCGGAATTCTCGAGCACCAACAGCTGTGGTAGTTTGGAATGCAGAAGAAGTTATAGTTGTAGTTATATATATAATATATAAGGTGAAACCAGGAGAGATGGTAAGTTCTTCTTAAAATCATCGCTGTGACAAATTCGTAAAGTTTACCGACGATTATTGCTTTCTATCAATTTTTCGATTCGGTTGCCCCTCAGTACAATTTTTTTTCTTGAATTATAGTATCGCGATCTTGAGAAAATCGTGAGAAAAACGTGAGAAAAAATGTGTGAATATTAAAAAAATGATTAAACGATGATTTCCATGGCATTTTACTCTTCATTTCAAGTCCAACGTGTGAAGGGATTTCCGGTAGGTTTCGAAAAATATCGATGTGTCTCTTCTTCTCTGAAAACCCATCTATCCTGGTTTTACCCTACAACAGAGCGTGCCGTTTGTATCGCTCACGGGATTGGCCGATAGCCTATGCGGAAAGTTGAAAGCAGGTGCGAAAACTCTTCGAGCCAATATAACTGTTACTTCGGTTCACTTTGTCCGACCGGAATCGTCCGCGACTGCGTTACCTTCTCACCTCCCGAGCCGGAGTCATCGTCGGACTGCGAGGCAGATATAACACACGCGACGTTTTCATTAATTGGATCGCGTGCACGTGACACTAACCCACGGCAATGACAACGTCGACTGTGCGTAATATATACGATTAATAAAGGGTACGATTAGTTAGCAGTTCTCTGAATGCTTGTCCGACGTTTGCGGCTCCGATATTAATACCAGCCTTGCGCGAGATAACGCCTCGTGCAGTGTCGCGAATTATTACGCGTAACAGTCAACGCAGAATCGAAGAAAATTCTTTGTACCACACTGTCGTGCCTCGCCTGTCAATTATCCGGGACATAATTTATTTAAATATACGAATTATTATAATGAGCAGTTTCGCGAACTGCTACTGTTTGGATTTTCACGCAATCAGTTTGACATTTAGTCGCCGGCGTAGCTTTCTAGTTTCTGCAGAATGGTATTTTTTTTAATGAGAGGGCAGAGTTCAACCGTGTCGAAAAAAAAACGTCGTATGTAATTTGTGAGACAACTAAACCAACAACTGGATTACTTTATTTTGTTTCATAATTTCTCCTGTATCTAATTTGATAATTAAACTCTTTTTTTCTATCAACAGAGTTTTGCGTCTTCTTTTACATTTTTTTGCGTTCTTCAAATAAGATAAGTGCGGAAAATCAATAATAAATAGGTAACAAACGACTAGAAACATTTTTCTTTATTTGACAATTTGACCTTAGAATTTCTAAAAAAATATTAACGTGAAAAAATATGAATTTCTAACCATTTTCTAATAATTATTTTTTAGTAGAACCTCGATTATCCGACCTATGAATTGGGTGTCCGAACGCCCAATTATCCCAACAACTAAAAAACAATTTTTAAAAATCACGATTAAAAAAAATCTCGTTTTGTTTACCCGAACCAGAACCAGCCCCAATTTGGTCCGGACAATCGAGGTTCTACTCTATCGGTAATAACACTCTCGCTCTTACCCCTATTTCTCCCCAACGTGCCGATTGTGCCTCCCTCTCCCTCGCATTATCTTTTCCAGCCCGCGCAGTGTCGTCGACCCCCAGTAAACGAGGACTACTCAACTCCAGAGCTTCACCGTTCGCGCCCGGTTTTGCAATTTGAAATAACCGAGTAATAAATTCCAGATCGAGGGGGCGCTGTAGGAGGATGATTCTCGAACCAGGCCGCTAGAGGGAGCGGTCGAGGCGCCGCGCGCCACCGTGGCGCTGCTGACGAACCGGCAATTATTCCCATTGGACGCGATATTTCAGTTCAAACGTCTTAATAACCGTGCGAAGGAGCCAACACTCTGCTTCATCTAGGCGGAGCGCCACAACACGTCTGCGGCTGCTCCGCTTTGTTTTTCCTCTTTTTGCGACTTATTTCCTGCAGTACATTCATACTGAATCCTCCACGACTCATGCTTATGGGATGCTCACCGACTCGTACTATCTTCCTTTTCTTCTTTCTTTTTTCTCTTCACCATAATGGCCCGCGATTTAGCCCCGGCTCTCAATCAAAAGAAAGCTGACTCGCTAGACCTTCCATATACACCTCAACCTTCCGCCTCGCCGCTGCCTCGGACTGCTAACGGTATTGTAATATACCTTTACACACAGCGGAGCGTTCGCCGCGCGGTAAATTCCAAAGAGCTTTTAACGCGTCCTCGCGTAATTTTGCAATCCCTAGCAGGAGCAGCAGCAGCTCGAGAGTCTCGCGCAGGGACCGAGGAGGATATTCTCGCGGCCAGACCCTTGTTAGGTGATTCGCGGACCAGTTAGCCGCCTCGCTCCGCGCGGCGCTCCGCCGCTACTCGTTTTCCAGTCGTGTGTAACTCGTGTGCGGCGTCGTCCCTCGGCGCGGCGGTGAAGAAGCAGCCAGTTCGCCTCCAGACCCACGGGAATCCTCCTCGACTTGGGAGTTGCTGGAAAGTGTAGAGACATTCCGGGAAAGTGAAAAAGGCCTGTTGAGATCGAACTGCCTCGCGGGGTTTCTTGCGACGAACGACCGCCTCAGCTCTATTGCATTTTTATGTGCTTTCTCGAATGTTGCGAGCAACATCGCGAAAACGATTTGCGGAATTCGCCGGGTCGCGGAAATGTGCAGAGCGGGGAAATGGAGAAAATTGCTGTTGATGGCGATTTTTTTTAAATTTGATCCGAAAGAGTATCTAATTTGGGGAAATATAAATTAATTCATTGGGGCGAGGGAATTATATTTGAAACAAAATATGCATGTTGATTTCGCAACTTTATCGCCTCATCATTTTGTGATAATGTTGTGAAATCAACTTGGATATTTTTGTACGGAGAAAAATAGAGAAAAATGCTGTAGACGATGATTTTCATTTTAAATTTGTTGTGAAAGAGGATCTAATTTGGAGAAATAGAAATTAATTAGTTGGTTGGAGAGAATTATAATTGATAAAAAAAACAAGTTGATCTCGCAACATTATCGCCTCATACCGAACATGTCATAGCGATTGTTAGAAAAACAAACAATTTCCTGAATTTAAATAATTTGTTTTCTCAGTGTACAATTTTGATTGTAACAAAAAAAGTTATATATTGAGGCCTGTTTTATGCATTTTAACCCAAAAATCAGAAGTCCGTAGGCTGGACCATTTTCGATATTCTCTCCTTCTACTCAGTGTGCTGATTCCAATACAGATTTTAAAAAAAGAGCGTATGGCGAATAGAATTCCTGAAGCTGACGGTTTATGACAAAAATATTTCTGCGGTATATAACGAGATGCTCGTGTATGCATAAAAATTGGCGTTCCACTTCCTACAGTGGCAAGTAACAAGCCTGAAGCAGGGTCGCCCCCTGGCGACGAACAACAGCAGCAACAACAGAAGCGCGGTTCACAAGACGCCGCTCGTGGTCGCTCGTTCCTGGCGCACGCCGTTAATGGCCAGCAAGTAATTGTTGTCTTAAGCCAGGTGGTCCGTTGTTACTTATTTGTAGCGTTGGTGGAGGAGCGCACGGTGCGGAGACCACGTAGAAAGCGCCCGCGTGCCCAAGTATATACGCTGTGCATAAACCTACGCGAGCGCGCACCCCGCGCGGCTTGCTGTACTCTCTGGTACACACTAATAAACTGTGAATCAGTTTCCATCTTAACGCGCTCTACTCCTGCACCTGGTCTCACCCGCGCAGCGTTGTAATAATCTTATAAAATAAAAAACAGCCTCATCTATCGGAGGAGCAATTTTGGTCTTCTGATGCAAGAATTTTTTACACTATGATTTTTTTATTTTTATTATTTAATCATTTATTTATTTATTTATTTATTTATTTATTTATTTATTTACTAGAGTTATAAATTAGTTTAAGGAGTAAATGTTACAGTACGGTTTGTTCTGTAGGTGTAATTTAGTAATAACAACTTGCGGCGATTATGAAATGATGTGTGAACTTTTTAATAGCTACATAGATACCTCATTATCAGTAACAAATTATGAGCAATTGTGAAAAAAGTGTAAGAGGTCTTCCATTACTTTTGTAATGTATCAACCGCATTTCTCCGTTTCTTCAGAAAAATTACCATGAAATTTGATTGAGAGCAAGTATTCTTTGCGGCCATTAAAATATTGTAAGGGCCGGGGGTCAATGAGTATTCAATTGTACCATAAGCTTTAATTCTAAAACATTTAGGGATTTACAAATCTGTTATTTTGTTTACTTCTTTATTTTTGTATGTCAGATTTTTCCATATAGAAAGGTCTGACATACATAGGGATTTACAAATCTGTTGTTTTCTTTACTTCTTTATTTTTGTATTCAGACTTTTTCATACAGAAAGGTCGGACATATATAGAGAAACTGGCCCCGAAATTATAAAGGAGTGCAATAATTATTTAACGTTTATCCGTTTATGTAGCAACTTTCAGAGATCTCGACATTCGGTAAAGTTATCCTGGAACCTTCGCGGATTATCCATCTGGACGATGGGACGCTGGAAGTGGAGAAATGCGGATGAGAGTAGGCCGAGCCCGCTGGTACGAAACTCCCGCGAGACTCCGCGCTACTATATACTATAATAGTGTCCCACTATACTACCCAGTTAGATTCTCATAAACATGCCCATGCGTTCCAACGCGCGGGCAATGTCGCACGGCTTGTAATTCACACCGAACAGCAGAATGGAGAGTATACTAACGTTCTTTTCTCTATACAGAGAGTCGCCGAATGCGTAGGCAGGAACGCGGCGATCGCCGCGAACTCCTACCCGCTTTGGCGATTGTGTGTCTCTGCATCTTCGAGCGCGAGACACTTCACGACCAAATTTAGGAACTTGATTGAATAATTCCGTTAAAATGTACTACACCGAGAGCTTCGGCTCAGAGTTCATTAATTATTCATCAATTTGTTTCTCGTCGTCGGGACTGAATATCAAAATAAATTATTTCAAGTCAGAGTCATTTTCACTCTCAAGTTCCAATTTCATTAAAGTTTAACGATTTATTAGTTGCTGAAATTCGTGATCTTTGCGCAAATGAAATAATAATAATAGAAATAAATAATATTATGCCACAAGTGCGTAAAATTTACGTACGTGTGGCGTAACAAATTTTTTTGACGCAATATGCGTAAAAACTCATTTCTCGCACTGTGCGCAAAAATTAATTTCTCGCACTGTGTGTAAAAATTCATTTCTCGCACTATGCGTAAAAGTTAATTTCTCGCACTGTGCGTAAAAATTCATTTTTCGCCTCGAAGGCAGTGCGCAAAACCGAATTTTACGCATACTACGTCAAAAAATCATTTCCGTAATCCACGTGAAAAGCAAAAAAAAAAAAGAAAATGCGTAAATCGTTTCTGTCTTCCTTCTCCAGGTTTCTGACACTCCGTATTATTCATTTCAATTTCCTTTATCACTTCAATATCGATCGCGGTGTATTGAGTCTGGCGCGGGAGCGGAAGATCATATTTGGATCCGCGGCATGAGGCAGCAGGCGCCAAGCGTATCGCGTGGCAATTGGAATATATCGAGTTGCGGTCGGTGAGATAATGAAGCCGCAAGAGAGGCGCTCGGAAAGGTATATGAGATCGCGTGGAGAGCTCTTCTTCCTATAATAGTATCGAAAAGAGAGAAACAGGAAAATCGGCGCGCTGCCCGTGTGGGTGAAAGCATCGGGGGCGCGCGCGCGCGCGCGGTCGGCGGAGGCGCGATGGTACGGCGTGGCAGGAGCCTCGCGCATTGCCACCGCTTCGTGTCCCTTCTATTTCACACCGAACAGCAGAATGCATCTTTTGTAACAGCCGTTCCGCGTGCTCGCCGGAGCCACTCGCGAATGCGCGCCTGGATCTTCGCGCTGAATACTCACAGCGAGCGCGCGCTCGCGGAATCTACTGTCTCCTTAGAAGGCGCGGGCAGCGCGAGCTCACCCGGTTGCGAGCCTTTTTCTTACCCCTTTAATTAACGATAGCTCAGCGAGTTCCCTCGGCGGAGAATCGAACGTATCTGGATTAACGTGAGAACGTCCCGAGCCGCTGGATCCGCACGATTTCGAGAGTCGCCGAGACGTCGCGCGTCACCAACGAGACACATTTCGATACTGTCGCATCGCGCACGAGGACGTTTGTTCGGCGAGGGGAAAAAAAATTCGTTCATTTTTTATAACGTATGACAGACGAGGAATGGAAATTGGGATCGAACGTATCTGTGATTAACGTGAGAGCGTCCTGAAGCAGCAAGTTCCAGGATTTTTTTAGTCGAGATGCATTTCGATGCAGTCATTACACGCGAAGACATTCATTTTATGGGGAAAACAATGTTGTGCGATACGTCGGGACCGCGCGGTGTTACTACGACCTGTCGGGGTTGTAAGGCCCGATTTACACTCTGGTGGTGACGTAGTCCCTAGGTATCGTCGTCAGGGAAATTAATCACCAACGACTTGATTTTTATTCAGAAGTGAAATTAATGTCTTGAAACCGAAGAACAGATAAATATGATTTATTTAAAAATTCAACAGTTTACACTAATCACTTAAGATTTAATTGATGTTATGGTAACGAGTCTTTGTTTAGGCTTGAAAGTAATTTCAAGGCACAAAATACTTAGTTGATTCGACACGAGACAATCTCAACTGTTGCCCAGTAGTTCTCGATGTGTCTCGGTCGAGGTGAAGTTCTAGACTAAGGATTCGTAGTTGGTGACGAGAAGTCCGCAAAATTTGAGAGGGGTAAAATTCTACGTTCCACGAAGACATTATTGGTGCGAAATTAAGAGTGGGAGGAATATTTTCTCATCACCAATCACGAAGGAGAATTAGGTGGGAAGGAAGGGTGCAACGTGGACATCGCTGTCGGACCCAATCATGACCATAGGGAAATTCCCGTGACGCACTAGTCACCATAATAAAAAGTTTTCCGCGCTTGACTCGAGCGTCGAGTGAGCGCGGCGGTTAATCCTTTTATTAGGGTGTACGGTTCTACTGGTCAGATTGTCCTCGAGGACAGCCCAAGCTGCTCTGCACGTGTGTTTTATTATTCACAGATTTCTTTACGGTAGTGATAACAATACGGCTTAAACTGTAAAGAGATTTAGACATGAATGTATCTGCTCGCCAAATGTCGCGGTTCGGTTCGAGCGAACTGGCACGTACGCCGCGTTGCGCGGACCCGACAATAATTCGGGAATTCCTCTTTTTTATTGGTCCTCGGGGTAAAGCAGTCGTCGTTCCGAATGTACCGTATGATTTGACTGTGAGCATTCTTAACTAAATTATTAACTACGAATTTTTACTGAAAACGTCCTATGCGACGGAACAAATGTCTTCAGGATGTAGGAGCGCGAAGTATTCAATTCGCGTAAATTCGAGAAAAGTGCGAGAGAATTGCATGCACTTTTCGATGGTTTGAAAATCTGACAAAATTCATGCACACTAAAGGTACTGAAAAGATTAATTTTGCATAATAATAATTCCAAAATGTTATTAACAAATTGATTAAAAAAATTGTTTAAGAAATATTTCGTTGACCCAAGTTTTTATTTGCATGAAAATTATTCCTTTATTTTTTTGTATACGTATGCATTTTTTCTGATTTTTATTTAATCTTTGAAATTTGTACATATTTTCCATACAAAAAAACACAAATTTCAAAGATTAGATAAAAAACTGAAAAAATTCATACGTATACAGAAAAATAAAGGAATCATTTTCATGAAAAAAAACCTGGGTCAACGAAATATTTATTAAACTATTCTTTTTTATCAATTTGTTATTAACATTTTGGAATTATTATTATGCAAAATTAATTCAGTACCTTTAGAGTGCATGAATTTTGTCAGATTTTCAGACCATCGAGAAGTGTTTGCGATTCTCTCGCACTTTTCTCGAATTTATGCGAATTGAACACTTCGCGCTCCAACATCCTTAACTATTTGTCGATTGCTGGTCGAGTTCTGTTTTAACCAGATTATCCAGGTCGCTTTGAATATTTCAGGATGTTTCGAATATTCCACACAATTTTTCCATCGATGCAGTGTGGGAAAAGATTGGAAAGTGGCATCTGATCGCTTAAATTTCCGGTTGGAATTATCGCAAATTGACGACGCAGCGCCTCTGCACGGTATTATCGTCGTTTCTGGTATTGTTCTCGCTCCGCGGCAGCTGCATTGCTCTCCACCGTGCATATTCGACGTGGCGATATAATAATGCTGCAATTCCAATGGTACACCGCGGACATAGCGGAGAGCCCGGTGCGCTGGCGATAAACCGATCGACATCGAGACATATTTAGAGACACTGCTAAAGCATTGTCATACAAATGCTCGCCGCGCTCTCACCGGAACGATGCAACGTGTGCGCGGATGCAACGCTTGCATATACTTTGTCCAGCCACGCCAGCAGCTCCGCATAGGCGAATTCTCCGATGCTGTGCTTGTGGATAGATTGCTGAAAAATAAATTCAATTCGGGACATTAATGCTTTTGATACCTTTTTGCAATCGACGATGGTGAATGTTGAATTCGAATTCTTGAGCCCCGGAGAGAGGTAATTTTAAACGAAAAACGTAAAAGCCACACCTGAAAATGTGGTACGCGAATTGCAGTTGTAATGCTGTGTTTATGTTGATTACTGATAAAATTTAGAACGCCATTCATTTTTAATACTGTGGTTTGTAATAGACTGTACTGAATATTAGATCCATGTGGAGAAAAATACACTATTAAAAATGTTTGTGAATTTATTTAACTGGATATTTGATTCATCAGCTGATATATTACATTTAATTCACGTGTGTAGTAAAATTAAAAAATTGTATAGTCAGTTTCCTAACTTTCATATTAAATTTCCTAATTTTTATAGGATTCAGTGAAAAAATACTGTAGTTTTACATATCACTTGTATGTAAAATTTATTATACCAGTTTATGTAAACGGGCTTCCTTTACGCATAATGGAAGCTTATGCAACATATTTTTATCAGTGTAATTATATGACATTAGCAGGCTGCATGCAATTAAATAATTTATTAGATGCAATACTATAGATTAATGCTGATCAATTCAATAGTCTAGATCTTAATAACCCAATTATTTTTTTCTTTTAGTGAAATAATTATGTGTTGATGTGCCGCGCAAATTCATCTCACAGCACACATTGTTATTCCCACGCTTTTATAATACATGATAAGTTTGAAGTCGAAATTCATCAGCTTTGGGAAGTTGACACCTTCCAAAAGTAGAAGAAATTCGTTGCCAAAAATAAGCGTCGTAAAATGTTACAATACCAATAAAAGAGTCTCCGCCCGACTGTAAGAGGCTGAGACGCAAAAAAATCCGGACGTTTCAGCACTGATGTTGTAAAAATGTACAGAGAAGCAAAGGGCTATGCGTTCTCCTGCATATTAGTATCCTACCCTCGCTGGCCGTTGACCCTTGCATGAACCGGTCCCACCAGACAGCTGCATTTCTCCAATCTCATTTTAGGCCAATAAAACGTCGGGTTTGGTGGACATAAACGACTGCAAATTCTTCGTTACTCCGAGGGATGACCCAACTCATTAATGGCAACAAGAAGGCGCTTGCTTTACTGGTCCCATAAACTCACGGACATTCCTTTCTTATCCAACTTTTATCAGCCTTCGTTATATAATTGTTACTCATAAATTAACGTTATTTTTAACAGCAAAAAATGCGTCGATTTTGTGATTTTTTTATCGCGAGAAAATATCTCGTTTCTGTATCAGCCGGTGTTAAGAGAGGGATGCTGTGGGAGTCCCCGAGCGTAGACCGAGTGGTGTGGTGTATCTGTCCTTCGTGATGAATGCCAGGAGATAGCGGGAGCAATGGGACTACCGAGAGATCGTCGACTATGCGTCTTACTTCTGTCTCTTTACCACCTCGAAGAATGTACTCCCGTGCTGTGGTAAATTGTCGCGGCCCCCGGACAGGAGGGAAAATATTTGCCGGGGAATCGTCGTTCGCAAAAATCGCGAATCTCAGCTCGAGGCCTCCGCGCGGCTAGCCGTGAGCGAGGAATGATATCGCAGGCGGAGGAAGCTCTCTTGCGCTTCTAATTGCCCGGCTTCCCGAGGCTCCCATGACTCGCGGCGGCTACTATATGCACACGGGGGGACTGGAATCAAATTTCAATGAAGTTGAGAAAAATCCGACGCTACGCGGCGAGTAATTTTCAAGCGTCGCCTTGGCTCCCGTTGCTGCCACGACAAAACCGTACGTGGCTGTAGTATATTTTATATTTATTAAGCAAGCACGTGCTGCGACTCTGTCCGGCACTCCGCCGGGGCTCGTAGTTGTTTTTCCACGGTACGACGTGCAGAAGAGACCCTCGAATCCACGCGCAGCAATCGTTCCTCTCTCTCTCTTTGCAACGTGGTTTATAACTGTGTGCATTGCTCTCTGTGGTAGCGACCGCTTCGACCACCGACCGTGCTCGGTTGATACTCCTCGGGCGATGATGAATTCAAGAGATATCTCTTGCGTTTTAAATACCTCAAGAGCCAACTCCGAGACCCGTCCGTCGATTACGGCTTGAATGGGGTGATATGTTTTTCTGCAAGAATGACGATGACAATTTTCTTAGTACTTTGACGATGGTAGTTTTTTAGATGCGAAGCTCAACGTTACGAGCACGGAGAAAAGTTACAAGTCGGGGGATCCAATAGTTTTGTATCATTCGTATAATGAAAATAAATATATGTATAGGAACAAGTGAGTTCCATTTTTTTATTTGATTTTACTAACAGGCGTCCTGTGAACGCGAATGCATTTAATACTCGTAGAAAACTTACGTACGTCTCTCACCTTCAGTTATGGACACGATGCATTTATCGTTAATGATGGCTAATGATGGGTATTCGGTGCACCAAACGACACATTGCCGAATTTGAGAAGCGTCCTATTCTTCCCCAGAATTTTTTTTTGCTGTCACTCCAAATCGATGATTGGAATCGAGTTTTCGGGTGAAAAACAGTAAAAATACACGTTGGGCCTCGTTAACAAAACCATTTTTCGCTCATCCGTCCCATTCTGCCCCGTGTCCCGCTATAACACAGTATTAATTGTTACAACCGGCTATTGGTTCTCTGCCTCACTTTCGCCTTGTTTTCTCCGCGGTGAAAGCATTTTTTCTACCCCAACAATTAATAAAATTACTGTAATTTCCAATCGCGAGCCTGAGAATGTAGCCACTGACATTTTTATTATCGCATTTGTGTAGAAAAATGACTGGAATGACACTGGAATTTCTGCGAGGCGCCGTGAAGCCAGTAGCAATGGATTACACGTTAATTCATCATAAATCAAGAATGTCCGTGAAAGAAATGTTATGATTAAGCCTTGAGTGCGGTATCGCGATGAATCGACTGCGGGCTGTATTCGATATCGATAAATATATCGCCAACAGAGCCAGGAATCAGCTGGCAAGAAAGAGCGAGATTCATATACAACGTCCTCGCGCTATCGCAACTAGAGATCTTAGCGCGTGATCATATCTAATAATAATCAGCAACCGTTTTACGATTGCCCCGACGCCATAAACACAGCATCCGGTGGGGCCAATTAACGTTACCGCGACTTAAGGGCAACACGCGTGCTCTTCCGCGAGCTTTTGCTCTAACGTGCGACGAGACGCACGCGAGGAAGCCGAGAATCCGTGAAGAACGTACTCGCCGCACTACCCACACTCCAACGATGAACCCCTGCAATCGTATAAACGGATAATCAAATGCAATTTGTAACTGTAACATTTGATAAACGATTTATCCGGTCAATTTTAACTTCAACATATATTGACTTCTCTTTCAAAGTTCTGATAGTCTATTTTTAACTAAAAAAAAAAACGTTGATTTAAACAAGATTCATTCACTTGGAGTCTTCGATTTCGTAGATTTCCACTGATTTAAAATTCTTTTACTCTCATTCGAAAATAGTTATATTTACAGTTAGATTAAAATCAGTAACGATCTGAAATTAATAAAATACTAAAATTATTGTGGTTTTCCCAAAAATATAGTTACATTTAAATTGGAACGAAGAAACATCGGCAACGTGACCAATTTGAATCTTCTTTTTTGTATTGTAGTTTAGCACCGCGAAGAAAACATGTCCGTGCAACAGCAGCAACGTAAATCGTGGATATCGCTCGTTACAGGCTCAACCCTCTTGCGCTAGTGTTGCGTACAGTGTTAGGTCTTTATCGTATCGAAGAATCGGTAAATCTGTCGTTGGCTGTGCCGGACGCTTCTGCTACTTCTCCGGCTACTCGAGTTTCACCTGAGGCAACTTAAATTGCGCTCAATTCAGTCGCAATCATCCTTAATCACGCTGCGAACCGCGGCTGGAATCTCGCGATGCTTGACTAGAGTAGTCAAGATGTATGCGCTCTCATATTGCAAGCTACACAGGGGTAGAAAGTCTCGGGTTCCTGAAATACTCATTGAAACTCATAACTGAATCGGTTGAAAAAAAAAGAAAGATTTCATGGAAAACACAAAAAGTGAAAGAAATGATTGAGTAAAATAAAAGGCGTACAAATTTAATAAATATTTAGCAAATATAAAAACAACGGCGGTGTACAAAATATATAAAACATCTCTGTGTAACAATATTATAATTAAACATAACTAAACATAATTAAAATATTAGCGTATGTTATAATTTTCGAAATTTGTTGTCCTACCAGCGGGCAGTGTTTTTTTGCGCCTCGACAGTTTATCCTTTTCCTTTTGGTTGTACCAATTCGACGTTTCGTTGCCGAAGAAATTCTCGACCTTAACGGAGTGCTTCGTACGCATAGCTGTTGATCAGGGAAGATGCAAATTAATCGATGGATCAATAGTTAAAAAACCATAAAAAAAACAAAGACTAAACATGTATTTAAATAAGCAAGGAGACACTAAGGACATGTATGGTGACTTTGAAATGTTTGAGTAGCCGAATTGTTTAGGGATTCAGACTGATTAAATGACGAAGACAATATTTACCCAATTGCGTGCCGTCGGGATTCCAAACGATGTCCATGATTCGAGGCTCTACGCCCAGGCTGTCGACTATTCGGTCCAGACTCGCCAGGACCGGCACGACAGCGCGAACCCTGTCATTATTCTGATAGTTCCACTGAACGACCAATTCGCCGCTGAGCTTGTTCCACGTCATGTTCTTGACGACACCGAGGAACGGGACTTTTCTGTAGCCGAGGGATGTCTGACGATGGATATCCCAGTACGAGAGAGAACCGTCCTCGTAGCCACCGCCGACACACAACTTGTCCACCTCCCACGGATGCCAAGCCAGTGCCTACGCTCGTTTTACAGGAATTCTATGTCAGCGGGATCGCGTAATAGAGATATTGTGATCTACTAGATACAACGACACGAATACATGGCGGATAGCGGAATAAAAAATACGTTCTTATCAAGCGTACAATATAATTTAAGATTCAGTCAGATGAAAAAATAAGATTTCAGAAATCATGTTTTTGTTTTAAGTAAAAAATCGTTAATCGCGGGAAAAGATCCGCAAATTTACGAGTGCTTTGTGGTCGTATCTTATTTTCTGCTGTGATGATCATGGGAATATTTGGGAGATAGTGTGACTACTTTCTCGTAACCTTTTATACGAATACATCGCGGATAGCGGAATAAAAAATCCGTTCTTATGAAGCGTACAATATAATTTAAGATTCAGTCAGATGAAAAAATAAGATTTCAGAAATCATGTTTTTGTTTTAAGTAAAAAATCGTTAATCGCGGGAAAAGATCCGCAGATTTACGAGTGCTTTGTGGTCGTATCTTATTTTCTGCTGTGATGATCATGGGAATATTTGGGAGATAGTGTGACTACTTTCTCGTAACCTTTTATACGAATACATGGCGGATAGCGGAATAAAAAATCCGTTCTTATGAAGCGTACAATATAATTTAAGATTCAGTCAGATGAAAAAACAAGATTTCAGAAATCCTGTTTTTGTTTTAAGGAAAAATCGTTAATCGCGGGAAAAGATCCGCAGATTTATAAGTGCTTTGTGGTTGTATCTTATTTTCTGCTGTGATGATCATGGGAATATTTGGGAGATGGTGTGACTACTTTCTCGTAACCTTTTATACCAAGCGATTGAACTGGGATGGGCAAGAACTGCAGTACTTATCTTAGCGCCGAAGCTCCTGTAACGGGCTACGACCACGTGTAAATGGTTGCAATAATAACCCATAATAATAGTAATACTATGTACAGTGCAAAGGCTGTTCATACCTGTACAGGCTCGTAGTAGCCAATAGCCAGATGAGGCGTTAGGTCGGGCCAGGTGTGAACGCGAACGGCCTTGTCCATACTTGTACTGACGAGGTAACGATCGTTCGGTGAGAATGCAATAGCAAGGATTATGTCTGTGTGAGCGAATATTGTGTCGATCATTGTGCCTGCCGACGCCTTGTACGATGATATTCTTCCCTCCGTGCAGCCTCTGCAAATTCTCGTCATAGCATACACGCTTCTGTATGGCATTTCAAACACGATGATACAGCAGAGCTCAATGTCATGAGATAACGAGTTGTTTATTAGGGTCTTCGTTTTTTTCCTATCATTCAGAGATTTTATTTTTCGATCTGTCGGATTCGTAAACGGACAAAAATATTCCGTTCTGTTGGTTCAAAAACATCTAACAATCGTGACCTTTCACCATCGAACAAAGCAGAAAAATGATAAAATGTTCAAACATTAAAAATTGTATTTCATGAAAATCAACCACCGATGATCTGGGCTGACAGACTTCAGCCCAATCCGCTTATGAAAATGTACAATTCTTTTTGTGATCGTCAATTGCCATTGACGTTTCAACGTTGTAAAGTTTCATCGCTGCAATTGCAACATAATTTTATATTCACGATTTTCAAGTGATTCAATCCCCCTAAAATGAATGTGTCTAATCATTTGAGCTTTGCGCATCTTTTGCGCCAAGTGCAGTAAAATCTATTTCTCACATGACAAGCTCAGCATCGGTGTGAGTCCAAGCGACGCAAAGCACCTCACACGCGATCTCCGGTTTCTCGGTCGTACACCGACACGCGCGACTCCACGCGTTTTTACCTGACTCCAAGTCGTGCACCATGATCATCGAGGTGTCGGTGCATATGGCGATCTTGGTACCTACGAATTTTTCGGTGTTTATTGTGTAAATGAAAAAAAGGCTGCAACTCTTATGATCACTGATTGCAAATTCGTTACCACCGTAATTCCACTTTATGGCGCGGGTCGTGGTGGTGATGTCGTCGAGTACGCGACCCGGTCTAGCCATGGTCATTTTAGATTTTCCATCGAATATCACTATAGAAGTGCCAACCATCGCAGCTATGAAATATGTCGACCCCCAATCCAGCAAACCACGTCCTAAAAAGAGTTTAAACGTAAAAGTAATATAGACGAAAAGTAGATATGTCGAAAAGAAAAATTGCATGAGGTCGATTTCGGCACGTTTGACTAATATAATAATATTAATCAAATATTCTGCTGGTCTAACGAATAAGTGCATTTGTTGTCATTAATTTGTCGAGAGCATGTGAAATGTCTTTTTGCAACATGTGAAGTGTATTTTTTTTTACGTTTTTGTCGACTTACTATAATTATGCCTCATTGTTGGGACATCCGCTACGATATCAGTCAGCCCAATCAGCGGTTTGTTCCGCGCTCGTACTTCCCACACTCCGTCGTTCGAACTATCGTCGATCGAACCCTCGGCTCCTCTGTAGCTCTCGCGACTCGCGCCGACTGGTTTACCGATGTTGAGCACCCGCTGTTGACGCGCACTCGGCAATATGTTGGCCTTCTCCATCGCACTTTTCATCAATTTCTTCCGCCAACTGTGGTCCAGGTCCACCAACTCTCAGGACAAAAAGGAAAGCGGAAAGTCTAGCAACTCGATATTCCACTCAATTAAACGACAATAATGGGGGCTAAATAAATATTCACAAAATTACACGCGTCTCGGTGGACAATTTATGGTCACCGCGGCTCAACTATAATTTAAATCTATAAATAAATTAATATTTACGCGATGCAAAAGATTAAGGCTGGTCTGTATACGTTAACTACGAAATTAACAAGTGACGCGGACAAGAAAAATTCGCGACGCTAACGAACATTCACTTTGCAAAATAAGAAAAACCCTACATTTTTCAAGTAACGCGGTATTAAGAAATTAATTCAGCCTCCTCGTGTGCCTAACAACGGTGCTTTTCGGAATCAGCGAGAAATTTCCCATCGGATAGGCTTTTCAAATTTTACGAAATCGAAAAAAAATCCTCAAAAAACGCAAGGGGTATGTATGAAAAAAATTGCGGTTTTTGAGCGTTTGGCTTTAAAATAATGGAAAATTTCAGAAATCAAGATATCGGGGCTTCCACCTTGCCACATTCTCTTCATTTTTATTGACATTTGTCACAAACGGAGGAAAAAAATCCACGTTCAACCGATAAAAAAAAATTAACCCCGATATAGTGAAGTGGCAAAATTGCGAAAACACTTATTACTATTTTTTTTTCTTCAACCATACCTCAATGTATTTTTGCCGCGCAACAAATTCGCCACTAGTTATTTTCTAAACGCGATAGTTTTCCCAAAAAAACTAAAAATACTTGATCATTTTTTATCTTTTTTTTTAGCTCCAACTGGATAACTAGACCATACGCGAAGCGCTCGTACGGTTTAGTTAATACCAAAAACAATGTTTTTCTCGCATCTCCTTCGCTCTCCAGATAAACAAAATCAACCGCAGCGATAAGCATTATCAGCGTTCCGCGGTCGAACGACGAGTATCACTGGCTCGTGTACTCGCGGAATCCGCGCTCGTTGCGTGGGCAGCCGCATCAGTGTGAAACGCGTCGGACAACCGGCGCGGTACCTGCAGAATTCTTAAATGATATCGCATGCGGCGTAGAGGGCAGAGCTTAACGACGTTCGTGGTCGGAGCGCAAACAGCATGGATGGGTGAATCGCATACGAGGTTTCGAGACGCGCGAGTCCTCCGTCGAAGGACCGAACGACGACGGGAGACTGGCCGCATCTCCTATCATCCCGCAGTATTCCGTACCCATCCCGTCATGTAGGCAGCCAGTGAGCGCGAGACTTTAACGTATTACCCCGATTATGCCCATAAATTGCGTCGGCGACACTGGAGGATCTCGCATCAATGAAGGTTATTCATAGCGCGTACCTCCCTCGATATTATGAAAATAAGGATAAATAACAGAGCGTAAAACGTGTATCGCGGGCCCCGACGAGGAGAAAGAACGACGCGAGCAGCCCCCGGTGAGCATCGCGCGGCGCGGGCTCGTCATCGACGGGATGCACAAGCGTGAGCGAGACGAGAGAGACCGGATCGTCTTCGTGGTCGGGTTTCGCGCTCGGCTACCGACGGGTCATAAGAGCCGCGAAGAGGAGCTCAAAGAGCGAGCTGTGTACGCGACCACAATGCGAGCGCGCGGTGGAAAACTCCGTAGCTTTTCCCTCTGTGCCCCCCCCCCCTCGCTAATGGATACAACAACACGTCTTGGATAGTCAGGAGGAGGAGGAGCAGCCCTCGCGCGAGCGTCCTTGAATGAATTAAGAGCGATCCCACTATGGTAATACGTAATTTCGATTAATCTTAACCTATCTACATGCAAATATTGTATGGGATAACATGTTCATATCGGAATACGCGAGGAATTAACGACGCCGTCGCCGGGCTCGGGGATGAATATAAATGACACTTTGATATCGCTAAAAGCTGCGCAGCTTTTTGTTGGGATGATCCTGCGCGCTTGTCTTTTTAGCTATTGGTGAGCTGATTTCTTAAAGGCTGAGGAAAATTGTGTTAGAAACTGTACACGAAGTTGAAGTGATTTTAGATTGATTTCATCGAAAATGGATTGGATGTATAGATTCAATCTGATGTAAGATTGATTTTCCTCTTCGAAAAGTCGGTGGGTAAGATATATCGTGTTTTCGATATAAGTATTGGTGTCGGGTTATCTGCAACTCGTTGCTAACCAACCTTCATTATATGGAAATAAAGTATATTCAAGATATATGAATTATATAAAATTATATATATCGGCCAAAAGTTCTATATCCGTTATATATATTTTATATATCCACCAGATATATTGTAATAAGATATATCTTAAATAGATAAAAATATATTTATTATATAATATTCGGCCAAAAGTTCTATATCTCTAATATATTTTTTCAAATATACTTTATTTTCATGGGGGAAGGTTTGAAGGTTTATTAAGGCTATTTCGGGAAGGGTGTTCTAATTAAAACAAACTAGTTTCACTGAAAAAAAATGTTCAAAAAATTAAACTTATAGCGACGAAATACCTGGCCAAACACGTCAAGCTTGGTTTGACTCTCGACCCGCGGCGGAACCCTGGTGAGTACATAATTCGACGCCGCGAAATTCTGATGACGTCTCTGCGGTATGAATCGATCGCCCTGACAGGCCTGTCGCGGCTGTACACGAGGTGGAAGCCACGTGTCCGGTCTCGTTGTCGCTACTTTGTCGCGCACCGCACTCGGCACTCCTGACGCTGGTTTGCTCGATGACAACGTGTACACCGGTATTTGCGTCTGAAACGAAAAACGAAGAAAAATCATGCATAAAGCAGATAAACAAAATCTTGGGAAAACGCCTGACGGTGGCATCGCACGCCTTGGATCACGCTCGAATAACCATAAGCGACGATACGACCGTTGCCCGAATCCCCATACACCATGCAGATCCGGAGCGCATGAATCGCTCTGGCATGAAGGCTGCTCGGCTAATGTTTCACGAGCGGACGAAGCGCGGAGTAAGAAAAACCAGAAGAGGAGAAACAGCACAATCGAGGTGGCCGAAAAATTGTAAAATTTTATTGGTAACGCTGAAGAGAGAAAAGACGACGTGAGGAGCCGGAGCCCCGGGAGAAATGGGTGGCGAGGCGAGAACAGAGGAGAACGAGAGGGTCCAGGGACAAGGGGGGGGCAGCGTCCCCGCGATATTCCCGCTTCGGGCATTATGCACGTCCGGTGGTAAAACGGCGGCGTATTCTCTCATTTATTTTTTTTTTTGCCCTCCCTTCTCTCCTTCTCTCTCTCTTACTCGCACGAGGGGTGGGCAATATTTGCCACAGACGTCGAGGTACCTCGATGGACCCCCAGCAACGAACATCTGGCGCATGGGCACCGACGTTCCGAACTCGACTCGGAGGTAAGAGCGATGATGGATAGGACACTGCGCGAGACCTCGATCTGAATCGCGCGCGCCACCGCCCAAGAACTGGTTGTGCGATTCATGATATAAGCTTGTATCTAATGTACGTCTGTTCATATGTGTATATGTGTGTATGGCGAGGACGCGAACGTGGAACGTGCATGGGACAGGAATAAGCGTATATGCAGGGGTGCGTGTTTGTTTTGCGTCCCCTTCACCAGCTTTTCAACCCCGTTGTCTAGAGTTCAGATGTCTATCCGCCACCCTACCCACCCCCCCCTTGCTTGCTTGGGCTAATACGTTTCCTTTGGAAGGAAACATCTTTTAGGGTCGCATTTATAGTCCCGAGTTTGAACTCAAGTTCCAACTTAAGTTGTAACCTTATTTGAAGTTCCAACTTAGGTGTAAATTTAAGCTGGTACTTCAGGGTATTCCTCGTATATTCCTCGCTTAAGTTGGAACTTCAGTTGGAACTTCAAAAGAAAGGAAGTTGAAAATTGAGTTCAAACTTGAGTTCAAACTTGGATCTAAAAATTCGCCCCTTAGAATCGGATAAAATAAACTCCTTTAACATTCTCTTAAATTGCTCAAATCGATCCCAACTCTTCACCTCGGTTGGTAGTTCATTATACATTTCCACTCCTTCCATTGATTTCATTGTAGCTTCTGGCTTTGAATTCTCTGCATTTGCTGTGCGTACTTTTCTTATACCTAATAAGACTTATCTATGCACAGTCCGTTATTTTTGGCTCATATTCCACCTGCATCTGTACCTGGAGGGAAAGAGAGAGAATGAGAGAGCTGAACATTGTCAGCATGACCAGCAGCGAGTGGCGACGAAGAAGAAGAACGGAGCCACCAACCCGAGCTCCTGCTCTGTCTCCTGGTTTTCGCTACCGGTTGCCCTTCCGACTATGTTTCCATCTAGGCGGAGACGCCGCAGAAAGAGTAAGAGAGAAGGAGAGAGAGAGAGAGAGAGCCGTCACTGTCCCAAGACATATCGCGTGACCGACGCCGCGGGATACTCCCGAGTGAACCCGCGAGTGCTCCGCATCCCCGAGAGACTTCGAGGACTCTTCGGAAAACGCGTCGTACCGCGACACCACCTTGTTGACATCTCCATTCGCAGCCAGTTCACGACACATGGACACCTGCTCTACGAAATCCAAGGAAATTTTCGAAGGCGTCTGAGATCTGCCGAATATTAGACGCGTCGAGCTTGATCGATATGTTTATGGTCGATTCGGGAAAAAGACAAGATCATTATTTACAGCGTGTTTACGACTCTGAAGACGTGGAATGAGAAATTTCAGAACGCTCCAGGAATAGGGCGGACACCTCACATCATTCTTTCTCGAAAAGTGTCAAACCTGATATAAGAGGAGACCAGGGCGGTTATTTCTTTTTGTAATCTTGGTGCAATGGTTCGGGAGTTACAGGAAGTTATTGTTTCGATTCCAGCGAAGAGCTGAGAACATAGATAAAAATGACGAAGGAAAGACAAAGCGAAGAGAATCACGTAAGACCCCAAGTCTTTCGTGAATGCTTGCGCGACTAAAAAAATGAATGGTGAATTCGTTATCTACGGACGAAAATGAAATGAGTAGACAATGAAATCATTTTTTTTTAACCGCGGTGATTTTAGGGAGAATCCGAAGAAAAATTGTTTTCTCGGATGTTTCCTTTCCTCTGTTTACTTCAACTCATCATTATGAGGCATTCCTAGAAATAATTCTTTTAAAATTGTATCAGCTGAAACTTTCCAGCTAAACCTAGGTTGATCCTTAACGGACCTTAGCTTTCAGTGCGTATGTATCGTGATTCGTAAAACATTTCTGGAATCTTCTATTTGAAAAACCAACGTGCAGTTAAATCAGCGTCTGCAAAACATGGTATGCAGTTCGTTGACCCGCGTTTGAATCATGACGGACAAAGTCCGCCACTCTGGGAGAGTTAACGAAGGGTGCAATTGACGATTCACGGAAGATTGAAATTTCGTCTCAGCATACTTATGTCAGTACTTAAAAAAGTGCGCCCTGAATGGGCTGTCCGGTTTGAAGAGATCACAACCCTATAGACAACTTTAATTCAACGTCTGCAGGGGAGACCGGGGTCGAGGGTACGACTGGTCAATTGTAGTAGACGCCGCGGTGGCGCCACGGGTGGTCGGACGCTCAAGTAATAGACCAAGAATCATGTGCGACATCTTCTGGATCTATGACACGGAGCTCCCTACCGTTGACCCTGGAACCCGGGGTTTCGTGAGTTACAGCCAAGGCCATTAAAGGTCGCAAAGAAACCCAAGCGACTCATTGCTGTCTTCTGCGACAGAACTGTTTACATCTTTCCTCCATGCTTTTCATTTGTTTTATAACTAAGTGTTCTATATTCCAATAAAATTATCGAAATTTTTTGTTTAAACCGGAGTAATCACACGCGCTGGCGCGCGTGCCTGAAAAACTTGGCAGAATCGACCTCAGAAATTTGTTCTTTTCAAAATATCGACTTTTAACCTATACCATCGTTCATAAGTCGCATATTCTACCCCCGAAAACACTGGTTATTAACCTTTTTTAATCGATTTTGAAAAAAATATTTTTTTGGCGACGAAAAAAATATTTTTTCTGTCAGAAATCGTAGATCCGGCTCCCGACCGAAAATCGCCAAAATCGACCCCAATTTTTGTTCTTTTCAAAATATCGACTTTTAACCTATACCATCGTTCTCAAGTCGCATATTCTACCCCCGAAAACACTGGTTATTAACCTTTTTTAATCGATTTTGAAAAACATATTTTTTTGGCGACGAATTTTTTTTTTTTTTTTTTTTTTCAGAAATCGTAGATCCGGCTCCCGACCGAAAATCGCCAAAATCGACCCCAATTTTTTTTCTTTTCAAAATATCGACTTTTAACCTATACCATCATTCTCAAGTCGCATATTGTACCCCCGAAAACACTGGTTATTAACCTTTTTTAATCGATTTTGAAAAAAATATTTTTTTGGCGACGAAAAAAATATATATTTTTTTTTCAGAAATCGTAGATCCGACTCCCGACCGAAAATCGCCAAAATCGACCCCAATTTTTTTTCTTTTCAAAATATCGACTTTTAACCTATACCATCATTCTCAAGTCGCATATTCTACCCCCGAAAACACTGGTTATTAACCTTTTTTATTCGATTTTGAAAAAAAAAAATTTTTTGGCGACGATCTTTCTGTCAGAAATCGTAGATCCGGCTCCGGACCGAAAATCGCCAAAATCGACCTCGGATTTTTTTTTTCTTTTTTCACAATATCACCTATAATAGGTTAATCAATTTTGCACTGCTGCGCTCTTATAAAGCTTTAAAAGGTTACGGGTGCTGCCCGGCCTGTCCTCTTATCAAATTTTAAAAATTCGACACCAAACAAATTTTGTTTATCACGGACTTTCCTGGCAACCAAGCACAGCTCGAATAGTTTGCTAACAATGCTTTCCGTTACTCATGAACTTTTTAAAAGAGGGGCCTTCATTTAAAGAGTTCATGCGCAACGGAAAGCATTGTCGTCATTCTACTCAAGCGGTGATTGGTTGCCAGGAAAGTCCGTGATAAACGATATCAGTTTGGTGTCGAACTCGAGAAATTTGATAAGAGGACAGGCGCGGCAACACCTTCTAAAGCTTTATAAGAGCGCAACAGCGCAAAATTGACTAGCCTATTATAGGCGATATTCTGAAAAGAAAAATTTCCGAGGTCGAGTTTTGCGAAAAGGTTTTCAGGCACGCGCCAGCGCGTGTGATTACTATAGTGTTTTTTTTTTTTTTTTTTTTTTCATTTAATTTAACTGTTTCTTTTAATTTTAATAACATTTCCATATTGTCTAATCACTCTATTAAAAAAAAGACAATTGTGCCAACAAGCAGGATCCCTGAGATGGGGTCAAACGTAACAATTTTTTCCTTCCCCTATCATCACATGACTCTCTGACTGAACGCCTGAATCTCCGTCAGAAAACAAAAGGTTAAGCAGCTAATCGTGCGAGTACGAAGTACCATTATTCGCCTAGAACCTGTACCCCCCTTCAGCGTGGAAAATCTTGAATCTCATTTTCGTCGCTCTCCCACCCGAGTCTGCAGAGTTTCCGAAAGGCCGATCGCAGGTGAGCGAGCGCGAAGGCTCCGCGACGGGACACACATCGTGGCTCGACCGTTGGCACGAGGCATCGTTGCGTGCCAAAGCCAATAAATCGAGTGTGCGCCTTGCAAAAGCAGAACAGAGAGCTATAAAGAGCCCGCGCGCACGGTGTCTCATTTGCATGGAGCTATAAGAGAGTCCCAGCGCTAGACCGACGACGTCGACGACGACGACGACGACGACCACGACGACCACGACGACGCATGGTGCAGAACCAGGTGCGAGTTGCGACCGAGCATCCAAGCGACAACACATTATATTAAGCCTGAAAATGCCCTCCAAGAGTTTCCCATAGGTGGACCGCTCGGCAGCGCCGAAAGCAGCTATACGAAAATACAGGCGAGGCCCCCAGCGAAGACGAAACTTCCCGGGGAGGGAGACCGAGACCTGCGCGACACGAGACCGGTATTCCGCTTTTATTTTCATTTGCCGAGCGTCTCTAACTCGTGTGCACCGAGCATATACGAGTGTATATATATATATATATATATATATATGTGTGTATATAGAGGTCCTTCCACACGGTGGTTCGTCCCGCAGTTCTCCGAGCTGTCGCAAGGTGCTGAAGGGGTTGGGGCTTATCCGCGGCGTCACGGGGCAAGGCGAGAGACAGTCGTCGCTCGGTAGTAAAATAAATGTCCACGAGGAGAGCGACGCGTTTCGCGCATTTTTCTCATTCTCGTGCGGGTAGCTCGCCCGGCGAACACGATCAGTCACGACGCCGGAGCGGGAGCGCTCGGGCTGTCCCGGTGCTCTCGAGAGAGAGAGCGGCCACTTCCCACGGTGCGTTGCTCCGCAGGATTCGCGAGATCGCGGACCGGTCACGCAGCACCGGATGACATCCGACGCAAGGAGATACGTGTGTATCTACGGCGCGAGCCCGAGTGAAACGTAAAGAGAAACCGCGAATTATTTTCGTGAGCTCATTACACGCCACTGCCGTCGGCGTTTCGGTGGATCACGGGACGCTTAGAGCGCCGTTTGGTGCAAATTTTCGCGGACCTAAGATCGAGAAATTTTTATCAATGGTCTCTCTAAATTCCCGATCTAATAAAAATGGTATATGTGGATTTATTCATCCCTCGAAAAAATCGTTTGCGTAGAAATAAATAATTAGTTGAGTGGACTCCGGGCGTTGAAATCAATTCGGCCAATAAATCACTTCATTGGCAACGAAGTGATTTATTAACAATCTCCCCGAACAAAATCTCCCCGGACAAAATCTCCCCGGACAAAATCTCCCCGGACAAAATCTCCCCGGACAAAATCTCCCCGGACAAAATCTCCCCGGACAAAATCTCCCCGGACAAAATCTCCCCGGACAAAATCTCCCCGGACAAAATCTCCCCGGACAAAATCCCAGATTTTGAGATTTTGGAGATTTTTTATATAGGTGCATTCTAGCTAGGTTATATCCAGTCTCTCTACAGAAAACCTTAACAACAGAAACTAGCTACAGGCTAGGATCAAATCAGTTTATCCCAAACAGTTTCCACACGGGAACGAGTTGCAGGCAACCCGACAGCCAATCAAACAACGAATAACCCGACAACACTCATAACAAAAATGCGAGATATTTATCGAGTTTTTTTTCTTTGTTTTTCTTCTTTTTTAAAGAAGGAAACTTCCTTCTAGCCAAAGGATTTAGTAAAAATTGCTTTGATCTTATATTCCACTTCTGTATTAAATTTCAAGTACCAGTTTATGCAAAACAGCTTCCACCGCCTATAACGAAACCTCACGCAAAATCTTTTACACTCTTGTATCAAGCACAGCTCTGTAATACAGAACGAGTATATCATCCAAAACCAATAATCCAGAAACAAAATAAACATACATTTTTTTACCATAAAAATGCGTAAACGGCAGGAGAAAATTAAGTCGGCACGAAATGCCCCATACGTCAATATGAAAGCTCAAAAGCTCCGGCCAATGTTCATTTTCCGCGCTCTCGCTCCGATGATTGGTGGCAAACAAGTTACGCACTCACGTGAATTAATAATACGCGGGTATATAATCGTCGAAGATACATACGCGGCATCGATGCTCGGATTATTAATTAAGCGTGTATTCGGCGTGTAGGCAAATTTTTCAGTAAGTGAATCGCTCCAACGTGTCTACAACGTACAAACGCGCGCACTTCATACAGACAACACAGACACACATACACACGTGTGGTATGTAGCGGGACGAGAGAGCCAGAGAGCCGGGGAGCGCACACACGACGTACCAGTCGCTGCAGCGGCGGCGGCGGCGACTCGCGGCGAGACACGGAACAATAAATCGCGAGAGCGATCGCGCGGCGGACGCAACGCGGACACACGAGAGCGCGGGTTGTAGGTGCAACGCAACGAGCTCGCGAGCCTCGACGTTGGAACGTACACGAAGCGGCGTGCGCGATGCACATACGCCGTCTAAGAAAATGTATATAGATACCTGTATGTGTATACGTGTGTTACATACACATTTATGTATAAACGTATATAAGCTAGCTATTCCCGTGGGCGATCGGGTATGAGCGAGCAGGCAGCGAGCGCATTTCGCCGTGGAAATATCCCGTGAGCGGGTGTGCTCCGCGCTTTGCACCTGAGGGAAGTAAAACCTACACTCGTCGATCGCGATCGGTTGTGCGATCGAGTCGTGTCTGCGCCGATTCTGCACCTGCGATCCAAGAAAATCGGGCGTCGAACAACTTTTTTTTTGTGCTTCGTAAGTTGCGGAGAGTGAAAGTCCAAAGAGGGCGAAGATCTGATGAAATTTAGTTGTTGGGGAAAAAAAATTTACGGATAGAAGATGTGATGGAATTGAGTACCGATCGACGGAAATCTATCGGCGGTAGCAAGATAAGCTGTGCAGACAGCATTTTACCGTAGGAATATAACGCGAGCGGATGTGCTCTGCAATTTGCACCTGAGGGCAGTAAGACTTGCGCTCGACGATCGCGATCGGTTGTGCGATCGAATCGTGTCTATCGATTTTGCACCTGCGATGCAGGTAAATCGGGCATCGAACTATTTTTGGTTCTTCGTAGTTGCTGACGGAGAATAAAAGTCCAAAGAGGGAGAAGATCTGATGAAATTTAGTTGTTGGGGAGAAAAGTTGATGGCTAAAAGATCTGATGAGATTTGAGTACCGATCGACAAAAATCTATCGACGATACCAAGAAAATTATACAGATAGCATGTTTTCGTAGAAATATCATAGAAATATCTAGAGAGCCGGTTGTAATATCGAATCGTATTTACCGATTTTGCACCTGTGATCCAAAAAAATCGGGCATCGAACTATTTTTGGTTCTTCATAGTTGCTAGCGGAGAATAAAAATCCAATGATCGAGAACATGTGATGATATTTAGTTATTGGAGGAAAAATTTCAGGGGCTTAAGACCTGATGAAATTCAGTACCGATCGACAGAAATCTATCAGTCATGCCAACAAAACTATAGAAACTGCATTTTGTCGTAGAAATATCTAGCGAGCGGTTGTGCCCCGCGCTTTGCACCTGAAGGAAGTTAAGCTCACGCTCGGCGAGCCAAATCCGTCGTACGAGCAAATCGTAACTACCGGTCCGCACGTACGAATGTACGATCCATGGAAATTGAACAGCGACCTATATTTCGTCACTGTAGAGTTTCTAACAAAGAATGACAGTCGAAAGGGGCACGAGAATCGATGAAAATTCCCTGCCTCGATCGGCGAGCCGAGCGCCATACCGATTAAGTAAACATATACCATACCTATCGTCGATACCGATTAAGTAAACATATACGCACGGATACCGCTCACTCTTCTGGTGCTTCATCGGGAATCCATTTTTCTCAACTCAGCGATCGTCGTATCGGCATGTGTACAGCTTAGTCTCTGTCAGTTCTACGTCGCTTACCGATTTTGTCTCATCTCCAATCTAGCGATCCGGCGTATGAGCCGCAGCGTCAGCTTCGATCGACGGGGAAATCCATTTCTTAGCGCACATCAGGCCCACGGACAGCGGGAGACAGGTATGTGATCTCGATTTCGTTTACTTTACAGTCTCTGTCTCTGCTTCTGTCTCTGTCTCTGTCTTTCTCACTCTGATCTTATACGGTATATCGTAAGGCTGGCTTTCCCGGTCGCTCTATGTCCTGCGGTGTTATGTCTTCCTGCGCACGGAATACGCTTGTGTATCGTCGAAGAGAGACGCGTGTTATAATCCAAGATGATCTATCTCCATCTGTAATGAGAATGATTTGTGTCTTTCCTTCTCGATACCTCGACCTCACGAGTGCCTCTCGCTCCCTCAGTCTCTTTTACCTCCCTTCGCTGGTCTCTATATCGGTGAAAAGAGAGATATTCATCGACGTATCGGCCGGGCTTTACGTCCAGCTGGCGTCAATCTCGATATCAAAAGGCACCCGCGGTTTTCTCGGTACCTTCTACACCGCGATGAATAAGAGTAATGGTATCGATGAACGATGACTCGGACTTAATATCATTTTGCTGAATAACATATAAAAACTAAATGCGCATTGAGCAGCGGCGAGAACAAATTAAAAAAATCAAAGCGGTTCTATTAGACCAGAAGAAAACGTCACGGTACCAGGCCTATCGAGAGGCTAGAATGGTGAAAAAAAAGATGCAAATAAAATATAAAACTTATGTTAATATCGTAAAATGTAAACATTTAACGATATTCCAAAAATCGTACGTAGCGAAAGGAAACTCCATAGTAAATTAAGACACGTTAGGTTGAGAGGTTTAAATATAAACATGCAGGATTCCGATATGTGAGCGCCTGAAGCACGGCGCACACGTCAAAGCATACTGCTAATGATATAATGAATTTATTTGTCGCTAGTCGATAGCGTAAATAACAATTATGCGGTATATATATTAGGGTATTAGGATCTCGGTGAAAAGGCCATGGATGCTAATGAATTGGTGGTATCATATGATATTATTGTAATGACTCCGGTTGTACGCTACACGAAACACGTATATATACGCGCGGATTTCTCGGGCTTGGCGTCCCATATGCGATAGCTATATATGGGAAACTGGTTATTTAAATAGTGTCTGAAAATGTTATTTTCTATAGCGACAGAATGAAACAGGGAGGAAGAAATGACAGGTTATGCGTTTGGGTTTTATAACAGACTCGACGACGCGGATGAATCAACGAAAATTTTCTAGGATAGCTGCGACTGTTATGGCCAGAAGCTTCTTTCAATACTGGGAAAACATTATATTTAAAAATTCGCCGATGAACCTGAAGCTCATTAACTTGTGTGACAATTAAGAAGGTTAGAAAGGAATCTGGTCTAACAGGGACGCAAGACCTTTTCATCTTTTTTTTTTAATCTTTTTTTTCCAACAAGGTCCCTAAGGGGGCAAAAATTGATCTTAGTTATGTCGTTGCCGACTATTTCGTCTATTTCTCACCAAATTCTTCTAATTCCAATACACGATTCGTTATCCGACGATTTCGACTATTTTTCACCGAATTCTTCTAATTCCTATATGCGATTCGTTATCCGACTATTTCGACTATTTCTCACCGAATTCTTCAAATTCCAGTGTGCGATTCGTTATCCGTGTCATAGGCTACTCAATTTTTGCCCTCTGAACGCTGACAGCGTGACATGACCTGTGTAATCTATGGACCTTGTTTTCAATAAACGCTGACAGCGATACATCCAGCGATACTTTCGTTGCTGCAAACATTTCTGCCTGCAATGCCAGAAAACGAGCGAGAACTCGTTGATGCTGCTGATCACGAACCCGCCAACGATTCCGTGAAAAAATGCTGATTACCCTATATCCCGCACAGGCGCAGATCCTGGGAAACCACGACGAGCATTCCGAACGATGATCTACAAATCAAAGGCGTCTGCGTTTTATTTTTAGACTCGGCCAATAAATCGAAAGCTCGATCTTCGATTCGATTGGCTAATCAAGTACGCGCTGAGCGGTCGCTCAGTGGTCTCTCCTTTCTCTCTCTCTCACACACACACACGCACAGAAATCCCGTGCGCGCGGAGCATCGTTCAAACGCATATCTACGGCAGACACGTAACCCACCGAGAGATTATAAAACGCCCCCCTATGACGCTCTCTCCTGGTGTCCGCGTTAGATCGTACGTTAGAACTCCGGTGATTGGCTAGACTCGGTAGTCAGAGGTTGGGCCCGTAGCCCCATCCGCTTCGCGGGGGACTGACGTTCACGCGAGAGCGTCGATTCACTGCCGCGGCTTGGGCGCTCTACCCGGGGCCCCTCGAACGTGCGAGCCGAGCGTCGTATATCCTCCGCAGGCTTCGCCGCGCTGAGAGTCCCACTACTCGATTGAGAAAGAGACGGAAAAGGCCCAAAGAGATACTCGCGGAGTGGGAGCTGATGGAAAAGGGGCGAAGTGACTCGGCGAGTGAGGACGGCAAAAAGAAGAAGCGAAGGGGCGGCTGTCCCGCAAATCTACCGCTGGGTCTGCCCAGACATATACGCACTGTTCTCTAGTATTCTTTTGCTTCGTCTTGCTTTTTCGGCTGATACGACTATAGGTGCTTCGATCTGATAGATGAAGTGAACAAAAATCTCGCACGCGTAAATACAAATTATTCTTGTTGTCATTTACGATATTTGGCATACAGCAGATATAGCTTAGTTTTTAAGATATTTGACAGACAGTAGCTATAGATTAGTTTTTACGGTATTTGACATATAGTAGCTATGTTAATTTTTACGATATTTGACCTATAGTAGCTATCTTAGTTTTTACAATATTTGACATATAGTAGCTATCTTAGTTTTTACGATATTTGACGTAAAGTAGCTGCAGGCTACAATTACTATTTAGCTTGTTGTTCGCAAGTCAACAACAAGTTAAGATTGATTAACACAAATGGCTCATCATTCGGTAACTGTTGCGAATTCAGTGGTCAAACTTTGCCCACGAGATCCTTGTTGTCATAATTCATGAGTATGTGAGTTACGCTTCACCCTTCGTATTTTTTGCATTTCTCACAAGTTTGGACTTACAAACAATATGGCTTCACCCTACAGGTAGAATACCTATAGGCAGAATCCTACAAGTAGAATCCACAAACCAACCAAAAATCCTGAATAACCTGCACCGACTCATTAATTTATCCAGCATCCACCGAAACAAGAAGCCCGCAAGTCACCCGACAATTTCACCTGAATCCCAAACCACCAGCAACCCAAAAAAAAAAAACCCATAGAAAAATCCCTCGTTGCCAAAACGCCGTGGTCAAAAGTCCCGCAACTTTTCTGCCTCAACCCGTGGCCGATGCACCGCAATCCGGCCGCTGCACGACAATGATGCCGATGCAGTTCCGTTGATGCGGCGGTGGCGGCGCGGCGAAGTGACTACGGCGAGCGAAAGAAAGCGAAGAGAGGGGCCTCGCCACCACCGCCGCGCACCTTATTATATAGTTGGGCGCGCGGGGCCCGGCGTCCTGGACGGGCCCCCGGGCGCCAAACTGGTCCCTCGGCTCATGCGGCCTTTGCGTTTCATGGTTGCTCAGCGCGGGACGGAGACGGACGCGAGGAAAGGAGAGAAAGCGATGAAGAAAGGGGTGAATGAGAAGGAGAGGAGAGAGACGGATCGAGAGCGGGCTGCTCTTTGCTGCTCCTGCTGTAGCCACTGCTGGATGTTGGCTGCTGCAGCAGCAGCAGCAGCAGCTACTCGATCGCTCGGGCAAGGATCGTGACCCCACCGGTAGTCAGCCGCCGGTCCTTCCAGTGGAAGGTCGTACTCGTCCTCGAGACTCCGCGAGGTCTCGCGCGCTCACCCTGCGCCGCCGCGACTCGTTCAGCACGCCGGCAACCCGGTTAAAGGTGATGCTCGCCCCGCGCTCCGCACGCTATATACCTATATACGGGGCCTCTGTATACCTGCGCGTACTACGTCTTTAGATCCCGATTATCGCGGGTACGTGGCAGTGAAGTGGTCAAGAGGGAGGCTGAGTATCTCATCGGATGAAGTGGAGTATCTCGTCGGATGAGTTGGCTCGATCCTGCCTGCCGGCTCGATTCTGTTTTCATCGGCCGCATCGACTTCACGAAAGTGTTGGGACCCGCGAGATCCTGGCTTATTGGAACTTTGATGATGATTTTGCTGAAGAAAAAATGGCGTTTTGAACGCGCTCTTTGTGGGATCTTGATCGACGTGGAGATCCAAAAGATTTGACGATGTTGATCGCGTGCTTTGGGTTGTCAGGCTCGGGAAGCGGGGATGAGAATCGAAGAAGTGGACAGGAAGTGGTTGAGAAGGAGGCTGAGTATCTCGTCGGATGGAGTGGAGTGTCTTGTTGGATGAGTTGGCTCGATGCTGCCTGCCAGCTTGATTCTGTTTTCATCGGCCCCGACAAATTCACTGAGTGTGGATCATGCGAGCTCCTGGCTTATTGAAACTTTGATGATAATCATACTGAAGAAAAAAACATTTGTTTTCACCTGGCTTTATATGGGATTTTTATTGACGTGGAGTCCTAAAAGCTTTGATGATGTTTATCGCGTACTCTGGGTTATCAGGTTCGGGAATCGGAGATGAGAATCGATGAAGTGGACACGAAGTGGTTGAGAAGAAGGCTGAGCATCTCATCGGATGAAGTGGCTCTATATTCACGGTGGCCAACTTGGTTCACGAATCCTCGCTTCGATCAGCCCCGTCAACTTCAGAAAGTGCACGACCTGCGAGTTCCCCAAGCTTCCCGAAACTTCAACGACAATTTCCTTCAAAAAAGAGTATTCCAAGCTAATTCCCAACACAACTTTGACGAACGAAGTGCGGTTCAAAAGCCCCAACGACCGCATTCTTCGGGTCGTTAGTCCCATAAACCAAGAACAAAAATACACCACCTCGACGAAATCCAACGAAGTGGAGCGGCGACTCGATGCCTCAACATTGGCTCGCTTCACGAGCCTCCAAGCGTCAGTCTCATCAACTTCGAGCCGCGGCCTTCGAGGCCTTCGTGGAACATAATCCGTCCGAGAAGAGACGAAAATAAAAAGAAAAAGAAAAAGTCCTTAAGCCCGTTCGTCGCGTGATTTTCTCGGATTAAGAGGCCCAAAAACCCTGTCAACGTTCACCGCCGTCATAATTCCCTCGGGTCGTTGGGCTCGCCTCGTTGGAGAACCAGGGACGAGAATCGATCCCCCTGGATGGGTTATTGCGGCCTGCATGGATGCTGTGAAAAGTTGGCGAGATGCAGGCGAACGCGGTCGAGCCCCGCTGCTCCTGCTGCTGCTGCTGCTGCCGCTGCTGCTGCTGCTGCTGCTGCTGCTCCGCTGCAGCATAGGAGAGGGCCCACCGCCGGTGAGGCCCCTCGCGAGCGCGAGTGAGCCTCGTTCTGGGCCCTCGCCTCGCAGCATCGCTCGCCGATCTCGTGCGGTGGTTGCTTCAGTCGTTCGCCGCTGTCCCTACGAGGAGGAGGTCGCGCCAGGAGGCAAGGTCACACCCGACGCGAGGGACAGGCGGACTCCTCCATCTCCGCGGAGTCGAGACACTTGATACACGTTTTTCCTCGTACCGACTTCTCGTCCACACGAACCGACGCCAATCGCACACGGACATCGCGAAACTCCGACCGAGAATTATAAACACATTCGTATTTGATGGATTGATCTCATGACAAAGTGATTGATTGTGCGCGATACATATACATATCCGTATGTATGTACATACATAAACATACGTATATATATGTATATTAATTTTGCAGTAAAAAAAAAACGAAAACGAGTCATTGATAACGATTGCCGCGGTGCTAAACGATTTCTCGGCAACCATGACGGGACGTTAGACGAACCGATTTGCGGGGTATTAACGATCGATCATCGCATCACGATTGAGCTGTGAATCTTGGCGTTCGTCGACGGGAGGAAATTTGCAGCTTGGAATCTCCGTCGTCACGGAGACAGGCGGGATTCGCTTTGATTTTCTTTTTTTTTTTTTTTTTTTTTTTTCGTTTTGCTTTGTCGTATCGGTTTGACGATTTTTGTGGATGAAAACGCGGGCACCTCGACGTGGAGAAACACAAGTGCGCGCACAACGGCTCGACGACGATGTGTACACGGGGTTTTAATGTCAAAAGGTGCTGCATCGCGATCGCCACCGCGGCGCTAGCAACGCGGACACCGCCGGAACGCTTTTGGTATATATATTATCGGGTATGCATGTAGAGATATTGCATAAACGAAAAACCGGTCGGGGGTCGTTGCACCCGCGAACGCCGGACCGTTTGTCAAACTGTACACCGGGCGCCTACAACGCAGACTCCGCACTCCCCGAGCGGCAACGAAAAAAAAAATTAATGTTTTATCTCTGCAAAGATAAAACTGGTATTTTCGTAAAAAAAAAATCGGCAAATCGGATCGAGAATGAAACAAGGAAGTGTGTGAAACTCTACGCTGCTCGTCCGCGATGCTGAAAACAATTTTTTTTTGTCTGCGTTCTCGTCGTTTGTCCGGAGCAGCCAGTGAAAGAGCCGTCGAGTATCGGACGAGCGATGTTTTACGCCGCCTGACACGAAGCTGCGCCGGTGACTTCGATGCGTGCGGCGCGAGGAGACGAGATCGACGCTCTCGCCTCGCCCTGGCGACTCCGACGACTCGCCGGATGCTCTCGTTGCACTCGGGCGACGTAGCTTTCTACGGTTTTGGTGAGTATTTATCGATTCTGGATTTCATTTCCGACCTGAAAACTGTTTTACGCCAAGTCGTTGTCGGATAGAGAGATAAACTGGAAAATGAGAATTAAGTCGATCGTGCATTAAAAATGGCCGTGGAAAATGGAGAAGTCACGAGATATAATTATTGCGTGAGAAAAATCTAAAGTTCTCCCCGAAATTGTGAAATTAAAGGATTTTTTTGTACGCCAAGAACTCGCAATCGATTAAAACGAATTTCCATTGGAAGGCAAATTCTGCTGATTTGAAAATAATAATGCGATTAAGACAAAGAATTTTTTCACTATTTTCAATAGTCACTCAGTCTTATTAAAATAATAAAAAAATACATAAAAAAATTCACCGACACTGAAATTCTTAGTAAAATAGTAAATAATTCATAAAAATCTAAATGCAAAAAAAAAAAAACACGGAATTAAATTTGACGTTAATACGGCACAAAATTGCTGCGTGAGAAATCTTTGCGTTTTGTCAGAGCAAACGAGATACTAGAATTTCGATCTTCCTGAACCTAGTAGAATTCTTCATAGAACACTTTCATCACATATTTTGACCCAAAAACTTCTCGCGATGCATTTTACCACTAAAAATGCGCGCCAAAAATATTTTCCCAGTATCGTCCGGTTCACTTTAATTCACCCAATAATCCTGCCGCTCAGTCGGTGCATCCTGCCGATCCGCACTTTCCGAACTTTTTCCAACCCGATTTTACGATCCTCCCAGAACCGTCCGTATACGGATAAATACAGAAAGAAATTACACAGCAGAGGCGAAACTCACGCGCGAATAGTTTCACCGCCATTATACACTGAGAACCAAGTCGGGCAGCGTGTACAGCGATATTAGACGCCGGAACGATGGTCAGCGCGGAGATTCGAGGGAAAACTGTAAAATGTCTCTGACTCGAAATGAGCAGCTGATGACTCGTGCACGTTTTTTTTTTCTTTTTTTTTCTTTCCACCGCGAGGGAAACTCTCGTCTCGTCGTTAGGCGTTGCGTCTTGGCCGTGTTACAAGCCTCGGAGTCGAGCAGCACAATCGACGCTCCGGCTCCGTTACGCTCTCGATGTTATTGAGCCATTAACATTCCAAGAGTTATAGTATATTCATGCAGCGAGTACTCTGTAATTCTCTGTACTTTTCCCGTAGTGCGAAGTCGAGAGGATCGAAGCTGGCAACTCGGCCGAGTGGTTTTTCGGTGCGAGCCTCACGCCCCTCTCGGTCGAGCTACCGCGAAGCCGCGAGTATCACCGAAAGAAATTCCGGCCTGCACACTTTGCCGGCTTTTTCTCGCCTCTCGTTCGAAACGCACTTTATGATTGTTACAGAAAACTCGGTGTGTATATATATATACTAATAAATATACGGCGGACGTGAAACCCGCGCGCGAATTGTTTCGACGTTCTTGACTCGCGCGCGGGATTAGAATTATCGGCTTTGGTGCTCGAAATGCGGTACTAAAAATCAACCCTGTGTGGTATCCGAAAAAATTTAATGAGCTGGTATCCATGCACGGATAAAAATTATGAGTTGGGGAAACTAATAGTTACTTGGGACAAGTGGTGAAAAAAAAGTTTGCGCCAACCGATTATTAATGCAGCTAACTATTTATTTATTTTCTTCTTTGACTTTGTCACACTGAGGCAAATAATTGTCGAGCGCTGGTCCATTGACGCTGATCATTAATGGGTCACATGTCGACATCGCGAAGGATTATTTTCGTTCGAACGCACTTTATGATTGTTACAGAAAAGTCGGTATATATACTGATAAATACGGTATATATGCTAATAAGACGTTCTTGACTTCACGCGGGATTAAAATGATTGGCTTTGGTGCTCAAAATACGGCACTAAAAATCAACCCTATCCATACACGAGAAAAAATTATGAGTTTGTGTTCATGCGCGGAGAAAAATGATGAGTTGGGAAAAGTAATAGTTACTTGGGCCAACTGCGGAAAAAAAGTTTGCACCATTCGATTATTAATGCTGACTAATTTTTTTTTTCTCAAAATTATGGCGCGTTCATGACTCCACACCGACTTAGTCATACTGAGATGAATAATTGTTGTGCGCTGGTCCATTGACGCTGATCTTTGATGGGTCACATGTCGTCATCATGTAGGCTTGTGTTTTTCGTATAAGATTTTTAAGAATCCGCGCACTTTTCTTCCCCCAATTACCGGATAACTTTTTCCTTGTGCGTTTTCTTGTTGTTATTATAAGCTTCGAAAAGGGTGAGCAACATCGCTCACATCCACAACGTTCACTCCACTTCGTAACGCTCTCGATGTTATTGAGCCATCAGCATTCCAAGAGTTATAGCATACATGCTGCGGGTTGTGTGTACTTTTCCTGCAGCGGGAAGTCGAGAAAATCGAAGCTAACTCTCCGTATACGCGTCCGCGTGTTTTTGGTTCGTGTTCGCGCCTCGCAGCGCAAAATCCACGTTGCCGAAAGAAATTCCTTCGCGCTCGCTTTGCTGGCTTAACTCAACCGTGGCGAACGAGTGTAAACCAGCGAAATGCAGATTCCCAGTACCGAGCCGTGGATTCTCCGCCATTGAGTGCGCGTTGCGCTTGCAAAAAACGAACGCTGGAAAGAAAACGTGAAGGCAGGAAAACGTGCAAGACGTATTCCGTCTAACCCCACGAATTCGTAATGCTGATGCATTTATTATCACTGCACTTTTGCTGCTTTCCATGGTAGAGTCTGAGTGATCCGGGTAGGCTGTAAATTTCCTGAAGAAATGTCGTCGCAATTAAACCAAATAATTTTTCATCATTTCTGAGAATAGTCAAAGGTAAATTTTGTTTGCCAAAATTCAGAAATAAATGCTTATTCTACTTCCACAGACGAGACACAAAAAAAAAATTAAACCAAAGAGTATCAGCAAATATTTTTCATCGATGTCATTGAAAAACGATGTGACTAATTCGTAAAAACGATGGATTCACAAATCCTCACACATTCCCTGATTTCTAATTGCAAGTTTTTAAAAAAGTACATAGCACAACATCTTTTTTCCAATATTAATTTTTCGGTATCTCGGTCCTCCCGTGTGACACGAATTCCCGCCGATTTTATCGCTCGAACGATCAAATAACCGAGATCTTTGAAATTAGGCGTCGAACACCCACGTGCAAGAGGGGAGTCGAGCCTCTGGACCGGACAGGCCGATCAGCCCACATATTTCGCAGGACCTGTCGTTTCCATGGTGTCCGTACGCGCAATGTCCACATACATATACAAGCGAATATATATCACACACGCACCGTGTGTGACCGGCTTGCGAATCGTGAACTCCCACGTCCGAAGCGCGCGTGCGTTTCGTGCTCTCGCGATGAAAACGGGAGCAGCTGCCCTCGTTGACGGTATTCCGGTTATTTAGCCGGCGACGCGACGGTGGGCACAAAAATTTCTCTCCCGACGCTTTCGTCGTTAAAGCGGCCGTGTAAAAATTCGCGAGTGCGAAGAAAACGCGCCCGCGGGGCGTTGGACTCGTAAATTCGTTTTTCCCCGCGCGCCCTCGTTAAAAAGTCTCCTCTCGCAGCAGCGGCAGCAACGAGGAGCGCAATATACACTTCGCGGCGTGTATATACTCTCTTAACAATTTCACTCGCCGAGATCTATACCTCGGTAATTATATCACCGACAGAAAAAGTTTCTTTGATTCCAAAGAAATGGGTGGATTGATTTTTTTCATTGATTTCAATGAAATATTTCTTTGAATTTCGAAGACATGGCCACCTTGATTCAAAGAAACGATATACTTGATGCCACCCGGTCCGCCAAGGTTTGTCGCATTCGCAATAAGTCGTATTATTTGGTGTTTCTCGCGCGAGCTGGTCTGTTATATTATGGTCAAGTTAAGACAAATCAAGAAGATAATCATTGGGTAAACCATCCAAGTTATTGGTTAACATATCCAAGTACTTCGGTACTTAACCAAGAACTTGATCGACATAACTTATAATTTGGTGGATGAGATCATACAAAGAAAATATAATATTAACTTACGGATATTATTTCATTGATGTCAAAGAAATGTTTTATAGGTTGAGATTTCAAAGAAATTTCATTGAATCAAGGAAAGTTGTTCTCTCGATGAAACCAGGGAAATGAAATGTTACGGAAAACAAAGGAAATGTTAAGTCAAAGAAATGTCTTAACAAAGGTTGAGATTTCAAAGAAATTTCATTGAATCAAGGAAACTTTTTCTCTCGGTGAAACCATACAAGTTGTTGGTTAACACATCTAACTACTTTGGTACGTAACCAAGAACTTGATCGACATACCCTATAATTTGGTTGATGACATCATTCAAAGAAACTATAATATTAACTTAAGGACATTATTTCAATGACGTCAAAGAAATGTTTCATAGGTTAAGATTTCAAACAAATTTCATTGAATCAAGGAAACTTGTTCTCTCGGTGAAACCATCCAAGTTATTGGTTAACATATCCAAGTACTTTGATATCTAACCAAGAACTTGATCGACATACCCTATAATTCGTTTAATGACATCATTCAAACAAAATATAATATTAACTTAAGGACATTATTTCATTGACATCAAAGTAATGTTTCATAGATTAACATTTCAAAGAAATTTCATTGAATCAAGGAAACTTTTTCTCTCCACGTCAATATTAGGGTGTCCCAAAAAAAAAAAATATTTTTTTTTTCGTCCGGCCACAGTCGCAAAAGTTGGATTATATCTAAACGAAGATTATCTCAAAATTTGAGGCTCGTAAAAAAATATTAACCGGTCGCTCACGATTTAAATTCCATTAACATATAAAAAAAATGATGTTGGCATGAAAAGTATTGGAAGATATTGATGAATCCGTTTCAAATTTAACAATAAAATTATCTGTTATATCCCAAAGACATCCACAAAATTTGGTAGTGATCCGTACAAATGTCCGGGAGATATGACGTTTGCAATAAGCACTAAATTGATTATTCATATATTTTGAATGATTTTAGCTAAAAAAATATTGGATAATATTGATCGATCAGCTTCAAATTTGGTACTGTAACTATATTTTATATGACAAAGATATCCGCAAAATTTGGTTGCGATCCGAACACATTTTTCAGAGTTATTGTTTTTCCAGTGGAGGGGGCAGACAGACAAAAATTTACAAAACTTTTTCTCGGACTCTGGGTATAGATTAAAATTCAGGATGGGAAACAAAATTAATTATGAGCGGTGTAAGTCACTTGAGGACCATTTTTGTTCCGTTTTTTAATTTTTATTTGAAGTTAATTAATTACGTATAATTTATTCATTATAGTTCACATTCATGATTTTCTCGTGACAACGTCGGCTCTACTTTCTAGAAACGATGTTGAGGGTCTTTTTATTAGCGTTTGGATATTGTTGGTGGTGGCTTTTCACGACCTGCAAAAGAAATTGCTTTTGCTCCTCGTCGTTCGTAGCAATATCTTTTGCAATTCTTTTGCAGGTCGTGAAAAGTCACCACCAATAATATCCAAACGCTAATAAAAAGACCCTCAACATCGTTTCTAGAAAGTAGAGCCGACGTTGTCACGAGAAAATCATGAATGTGAACTATAATGAATTAATTATACGTAATTAATTAACTTCAAATAAAAATTAAAAAACGGAACAAAAATGGTCCTCAAGTGACTTACACCGCTCATAATTAATTTTGTTTCCCATCCTGAATTTTAATCTATACCCAGAGTCCGAGAAAAAGTTTTGTAAATTTTTGTCTGTCTGCCCCCTCCACTGGAAACACAATAACTCTGAAAAATGTGTTCGGATCGCAACCAAATTTTGCGGATATCTTTGTCATATAAAATATAGTTACAGTATCAAATTTGAAGCTGATCGATCAATATTATCCAATATTTTTTTAGCTAAAATCATTCAAAATATACGAATAATCAATTTAGTGCTTATTGCAAACGTCATATCTCCCGGACATTTGTACGGATCACTACCAAATTTTGTGGATGTCTTTGGGATATAACAGATAATTTTATTGTTAAATTTGAAACGGATTCATCAATATCTTCCAATACTTTTCATGCCAACATCATTTTTTTTATATATTAATGGAATTTAAATCGTGAGCGACCGGTTAATATTTTTTTACGAGCCTCAAATTTTGAGATAATCTTCGTTTAGATATAATCCAACTTTTGCGACTGTGGCCGGACGAAAAAAAAAATATATATTTTTTTTGGGACACCCTAGTCAATATACACTTCGCGGTGTATATATTCTCTCAACAATTTCACTCATCGAGATCTGCACCTCGGCAATTATCGATGATTTCTCAGCGAGCAATCGGGGGCGACGAGCCGAGCAAGCAAATGGAGCAGCGCGTTATTCTCCTCGCGATGCAACCGCGCCGATACTCGGCGGCTAAAACTCTCCGAGTGGCGACCGCCGATCTGTCTATCCGTGCATCGGGCCGAGGAGGCTGACCAGGCCGAGGCCCGGAGGAAAAAAGAATTCACCGCGCGCGTCGGGCACCGTTGCGGATGATCGCGAATTAAATCCTCGTCTCCCAGCGCGCGGGACGAAATACGGGGCGCAGCAGCCGAAGAAACAGATCCACGCGAGATCGAAAAGAGAATCGATAATTGCTGCGCCCCGGCCGGTTGCTTAATCGTCGGGCCGCGGTTGCCCCGCGAAGATGCCTGCAATAACCGCGTCTTTCTTCTCCTTCGATAACGCAATTGCGACACAACTCGGACGGGTGGCTGCTGGAAATTCATTTCGCCGTTGCTGCTGCTGCTGTTGTTATTCCCCGTGTCTATAACTATACCGAATATTCACTCCAGCCGCTGGTGCAAACGATCGCCTCGACTCGCTTCCACCGTTGACCCGCTCGGCTATCGTCTTTGGAACGTTCGGCCCGAGCTCTCGTTTCGCTGTGCACATCAAACTCGGCTCTCTGGCTCTCCCGTATCGTCGCTCACCGCGTTCGTACATCATTCTTTCGTTATTACGCTGCCCGTTGCTCCGTTTATTGCTCGGCCGCGCCGCGCAGTGATGGACAGTCGGCGCTGCGAGAAATCGCACGCTTGTGGCGCGCGTTATGTGACTGCGGAATTTTTATCTACGTTGCGGTACATCTGCGATAAATTCTCCGTCATTCGTCCACTGTTTAAAAAATCTTAGACCTTATATCGGAATTTCAGAGATTGTAATGCTTAATTGCATTTTCTGTCTCTTCCTGATTGAAAAAAATATTTTTGTTTTATGGCAGCTCCTAGATTTTTGGGGGAAAATAACGAAATCATAAAAATCGTGAAATCGTATCAGAACAGAGTTGTAAAAGATCAGAGTTGTAAAAAGAGATGTAAATAAAATTGATGGTACAATTGGCTTCGTAATTATATTTTTAATGTAATTATTGTAATATGATGTCTAAACTTTCAAATAGAGGGAAGGAATATTGATTTTCCATAAAACTTGATGGTAATCTTATTGAAAAAATGGAGAAACACTGTTAATGCATTACGAAAATAATGGAGAACTGTGTTTGTCCATTTTTCTCACGATTTCTCTCAAAATTTAATTAAAAATACGGTTTTTCTTACGGCTATTCAAAAATTCACATATAATTTTATAATCGCTACAGGTCATCATTTTAAAATCGTAACTAGAAAACAAACTGTTGTGAAAACTTGATTTTTAAAAGTAATGGGAACTTAAAACACTGCATCAGAATAAGAGCCTCGGATTTTGCCACGAAATTCTATTCCTTTTATTCCGATTTTTTACACAAATTTCGTAGTTCACAGTAGCACAAGGACTGCATACATTTTGCACTATGAAACTCCTAAAATTCCTGGAAAACGAAAGAAAAGTGAAAAAAATGCGCAGGAAGTATAAAAGTGTCGGGGAACGCGGCTCCCGCCTTGAGTCGTGAGCCGATCTATAAAATTCCCGTCGTTTTTTTTAATCGCAATTATAACTCTTTCCTCGAAATCATTGCGCTCGGTACCCAGGAGGCTTTGGTGGAAAGAAAAGAAAAAAAAAAACGAAATTAATGCTTGTCCGAACGGCGCGAAGGTCAGGTTTTATTCATATTTCCGGACGTCTCCGCGTGCCTCGAGGATCCGTGATCCTTGGTCCAGTTACGCGTGACACCAGCCGCGCCGACTTAATGTTGCTACTCTTATGCCACTATGCGGGCCGAGTGGTGTGCTCGAGTGGTCTACGAAGGCAGGAGTAATTATCGCGTCCGCAGGGGGAAAATCGTCTCGATTTATATCCCTCGTAAATCGCGCGGAGTTTTAATAGTGCAAAACTATAACTATGTGTCTACACGCGCTGCGGCACCGCGATCGCGGACGTCGGATACGTTATGTGTATATAATGGACGCTCGGCACATGGCACATATCTAAATATACTTTTCGAAGGACGTGCTTGCGGGACCAGAGCGCTGTAACGATCGACCAGGATCTTAGCCGCGAGTCTCGGGGAAATCCTTCGACGAGGCTGCGCTACGCCCGACGTAGGACGGATCGATTGACTGCATAATGCGCTATAAATGTAAATCATTGTATCGCCTCTCTCGTTTCCTCGACAATTTTTCGTACCCGCGCTCGCGCTCGGCGACGCGAGAGAGAACCGAGCAAATTCCTGGTTGTTCCACGCGGTTGTTGGTGGGTTCGTTAACGTAACATGAGTTCCCCGCGTTGACTTGGTCAATTTGTCAAAATATTGACGGATCATTTTCACAAATGGATGCCTGTAGAAATACGAGTCGTTTTATAGTGATTGCCCGCAAATTGGACGCATATTTCATCCGATTTTTGCGCTCGGTTGGCATGTTTTGATCGTTAGAAGACATTCTAAGAGGTATTGGACTTGTGCATAAGATCTGTTTGTAACTGAGGTAGTTATGTCGTGAAGGCAATTCAAACTCAGCTGCTTGGGCTTTTGCTAGTTTGTAATTTGACTATTAAATTTCACGTCTACGAAACTTCAAGGGACATTACTGGACATATCAACGAGTAATCGGACCATGAAAATCGGATTTTTTTATATTAGGGGAGAATCAGAAAACTTGATCTTCAGATAAAAAAATAAAGACTCACATCTAAGACAGGGTAATAAAAATACTACGTATTCGCGTATTAAAAATCCACTCACAAAAGAAAGTGAGGTCACTGGACGTTTGATAAAACCAACTCGCATGAAAATGGGTAACCCGGGGTAATAAGACGTTACAGCTACCCTCACATAAAGTCCCGATTTCCAAGATGTCATCCGGAGAGTGAAGTCAAATCCGTATAAAAAATTATTCTACTCTCAACAGGTCGTTACAATACAATTACGATTTTAGAAAATAAATTCGCGCGGCGTACCAACGCAGCTACCTTTCAATAAAAATTAGTAGCTGGAAGTCGAGAGAGCAATATTAAAAAAAAGCTAAATAAACAAAATTAAAATAAAATTAAATAAAGAGCAAAATTTAAAAAATAAAAATAAAGTATTCCCGGAAAAGGAAAACTCTCAATTTTCGCTACGTAATATCGATTGATTGTATCACATTTTTCGGTACGATTTCAAAAAAATGTCATCCACTTTCCCAATGCCACGAGCCGTCCACGTGCTCGCGAGCCCAGATATTAGAGGGACCGCGAAAAGAAAAAAGAATAAAACGGTATCCAGGAAGAGGGCGCGCGAAATTACGAGGCTATATATACCGCGAGATTTGCGCTTTCAGGATTTATAGCATCGCACTCGTCGAGGCAGAGGCGCGCGGAGCTTGGATCTCTCTCGGAGAGTTCGCGCGCTCGAGCGCACAGCCGCCTGTATGTGTCCTACAAGTTATCGGAGAGTTTGCTTCTTGGGTGGCTTCCCGGCTCCCCAGGGGGTGCACAGCCACAGCAGCGACTCTTTATCTCCGGCTCTCTCTCTCTCTCTCTTCGTCTCACGGATCATATATACCTACTGTATATGAAATCGCTTATACCGCTGGTACCTCGCTCGCAGTCTACTCGCGGAATGCTCTCATCGCGAGATCCGAAGTCTCGTTCTCGCGATCTGTACCTCCTCCGACTCCCGCTGCTGCTGCTGCTGCTGCCGCTGCCGCTTCGCGGATCTCGAATACCGCTGCGGCACCACCAACAGCAGCAGTTTGCCTCCTCGTCCTCAAGCCAGACACCGTAACGTATTCTAATGGGATTAACCGGCTATTACCACGTAGGCCAAGCACGTTCTCACCACGCAACTGCGAGGCACACACAGCTCCGCAAAAACGGCCACAGTCCAGCACCCATGCAATATCGTAAAAGCTCGACTGACACATATTATGTAAACAGCGGGTGGTTTTTCCTCGCTGGAAAATATTAAAATTAAATTTGTCACACTCAACGATAATTACGGATTTTTCAGCGTCGCTTCTTGCGCTGTGGGTAAAATATATAATACTGCCGGCTAGATCGTGGTTCACTGGTGATCAAAATGGTTGATTTCGTGTATAAAATAAATTTTCATAACTTCGAATTTACTTCATCTTATTCACCATTCTTATTTTTATTATTACCATCAATTCCTTATATGATATAACAGCTCCTAAGTTTTGACGGTATCAATCACAGGAATATTCCTTACCGATCGACCATAAAAAATATCAGTGCCGATGTTTTATACAATCTATTATCGAAATTAAGGGTGATGCCTGAATCTACCATAGATTAAATGATAAAAAAGATAATAATTCTAAGTTTTGAAGGTATCAATCTCAAGAATATTCCTTACCGATCGATCATAAAAAAGATCAGTGCCGATGTTTTATAAAATCAATTATCGATAGTAAAGGTGCCGCTTGAATCTACCACAGATTAAATGATAAAAAGATAATAATTATTTTCAATTGATTAAAAAAAAATCGATCAACACCATACGAAATCTGTTTCGGTACACCGTCGCCGATCGGAGTGCGAGTCAATCCGTCCGTCCATTCACGCCGAGTCTCCCGCTGAATAAAAGCCCGCCGATCGGCACAGCCGCGCCGAACCCACGTGTATAATACACAAACACAAATCCTTCGAACAACCGGAGGGGGGTTCGGAGGCTCTTGAAACTTTATATCGAAAATCGATCGGCGACTAATCGCAGCTCGCGCCACTCTCGCCTCTCGGTATCTCCCGACTCTCTCCCGTCGTCGCAGTCTCGTCATTACCGTCATATCGATTAGCTCGGCCGTTTAACCTTTTATCGATTATTCGATTACACGATCGGCGCGGCGCATCTCCGTACGAATCTCACTCTCGCGCCCAAAGGTCGGCTATGATACGAGCCGCCGCCGCCACGCTACAGATACATTTGAAGCGCACGTACAGGTGCATCGGGTGGCGCACGCTGCATGCGGTTTACCGTTTCGCCATAGAAGAAATGCGATAAGTCGAAGGAAGGAGCGAGAGAGACAGACGCGCCGGAGGAATTTAATTCCCATTAAGAGCTCGCGACAATTATTATTAAATGTCTGTCTCGCTCTCTCTCTCTCTTTCTCTCTCCGCTTCAGTTTCACCCGGAGCGACTCTCGGTCGCTCCAGAGACCCAGACTGCCTCGGCCCCCGCAGGACTTTAATTTATCGACACGAGAACGCCGGTCCCAGGCGCGATCCAGAGGGGATCTGCGGACGATCTCCTCGCTCCTTACTGCTGCCGTTGCTGCCGCAACACACTTTCTTCGCCCACGTTCTCACGTACACGATCCGTCGCTATATGTGTACACATGGTACGGAGGAAATCACGGCGCAAGTTGTATTAAGTATTACACGCGCCAGTACGAATTCTGAGGTACTCAAAGTTCGTATTCTCACGAAACTTCGTGGAGAAATTAAGTGCTGTGTGTTTGTGTGTGTGTGTGTGTGTGTGTGTGTGAGAATGCGCAGTCTGAGCCTGAGGCTCATGAAAGAGGATTCAGGGTTTTAATTGCGAAGGAATGGATCGCTGACGACGGAACGGCTCGCCCGAAGCGATATTCAGGCTTTTAATTGGGAGGGAATGGCTGGGCTGAAGAGGATTCAGGCTTTTCGTTGCGAAAGAATGACTCACGCTCGAATGGTTCGTCCAAACGAAAGCTCTGACATAGAAAAATAAATACATATATTTATTTATAGATATATATTTCGTGTACGAAATATATATTTTTTACCAAAAATTCTAGGCTGTATTTCACGCGTTTTGAAATATGTTAGTGAATAATTTTTTTGAATAAATTTGTTTATACGCCAACTGAAGAAACGCGGCGGTGACTTGACGTCAGATATTAAAATAAATTAATTCGGCCTCCGGACGACTTTTTTGCTCCACTATAAAATATTATGAGGAATCTCGTGTAACGTTGTTAAATTTTATAATGAATGCGGCTTGACACATAAATAATATCAATTTTTTTTTTCGTTTCCCCGTGTGGGTCCAAACTCTCTGGTCCATATTCCCCGGAATTACACTACATTCTTCTCGCTTTTGGTCTGTTTTTTTTTACACGCAAACGAATGGCACGCCAGGTATTACATTTTTTTTCACCAGCAAATACTTTACACTCCAAGCCGTCACAAACACAGCGGAAATTATAATACATTACTGTTAAAGACTGCGCAGTTATTACAGACATGCGAAGAACGCGTGCGTGATTTCGTAAGCCCGAGCAGGCCGAGCAGAGCAGAGCGTACGTAATAGCGCATTGGCGCAAAACGTTTTCACGCCGACAGCGCACGTTGGGCTGCGAGGGTGTCGCGTTTTCCACGCACGTAAAGTGCGATATGCACGTTGCGAGCGCGGCGCGTGGGTGTCACACGGCTAATAACCCCTCGCGCCTCTCTCGTCGTATTAACGGGTTTCTTGTAATTTCGTTGAATTATATACCAGGGGAGCGTGCGAGCCGCGGCCGAGCGAGCGACGCGAATTTTCGCACGCGCCCTCGACACGAACGGCTCAACAGAGTCTTTCATTTATTTTTTGATACCCTAAACGACGGAAGGTAATTGGAGGAACATATCGCGGGCGACCGGTTCGGTGGTTAGTGTGTTAATTAATTAGTTGGTGGCATTACAGTCGCTAATACCAACTTTTTTTACCGTGTGTAAAAGTGGCGAGTCTGACTCAACCCGCATCTCCCGTGTTTTTATCATGTTACCCGGTGTTAACCACCATGTTAACCACGGAGAGCCAGTGTTAACATTTTTCCCATGTTAACCACGGAGAACCAGTGTTCACATTTTTCCCATGTTAACCACGGAGAACCAGTGTTAACATTTTTCCCATGTTAACCACGGAGAACCAGTGTTCACATTTTTCCCATGTTAACCACGGAGAACCAGTGTTAACATTTTTCCCATGTTAACCACGGAGAACCAGTGTTAACATTTTTGGCATTTTAATCACGGAAAACAGTGTTAACACTTTTCCCATGTTAGCTACGGGGAACCAGGGCTCACATTTTGCCTATGTCAACCACGGAGAACCAGTGTTAACATGTTACCCATGTTCACCACAGAAAACCAGTGTTAACATTTTTCCTATATTAGCCACAGAGAACCAGTGTTAATATTTGTTCCCATGTTAACCACGGAAAACCAGTGTTAACATTCTTCCCATGTTAACCACGAAGAACCAGTGTTAACATTCTTCCCATGTTAACCACGAAAAACCAGTGTTAACATTTTTTCCATATTAACCACGGAGAAACTGCGTTAACATTTTACCATGTTAACCATCCTTATCACTTTCACCTGACGTCAAAACACAGCCAACTGCCTCCAACGCTTATAAACAAAAAGCACCAAACTCGCAACCCTGCGGCACCTTCGCGTCCGACAAATCGTCTTCGGTCAATCTCCTCCCGCGGATCAGCGATAATTCCTCCGCCACAAGATCAAAGATCCACGGTATCTCACGCTCCTGAGGATTCCCAACGAACCGAACACACGTTTCTCCCTCTGTCTCTTCATTCCTCATAAAAGATTTCACTCGCGTCGTCGAGCAGATCTCCACTCGAAGCCCCGCGATGCCCATGGCGAGAGGGCAATTACCGCGCCGCGAGTCCGGCGCGAGCAGACCGTACACAATGCCCCAGCTTATTGGAAATAATCGAGTGGGTAATTCCGCGTCGAATCAATCACGAAACGCGCGCGGCGTTATATCCAACGTCGTGTGTGTATTATACGCGCGCGGGGCGACCGGCCGCGAGGAGCACACCGACGTGGAATTCAGCCAGAAGCATACATACCATTGATTACCGCGATGAAAGCAATCGAGTTAATTGCGAGTGATGGCCTCACGTCCCCGCGCCGCGTCTATCCATTCATTAACCATTATATAGTTAGTATATATCGGTTAGGAATAACGATCGAATCTGAGATGAGAGAATCGTTGGCTCGCGTGTCGGAGCTCTTGAACTCTCGCGCGGGGGCTTGCGGGACGACGCTTCTTCTTCCTCAGCGGGCGAGGGCGAAGAAGAAGCGTCGCGCGGTCGTGCGAGCCGTCCGCGTCCCGATCTCACCGCGCGTCGCCCGTGTACGAATCGCTCCGCGGCCCCTCGAGGTCCCTCCGAGCCCCGCCGAGCTGATCTCGTGCGCGCTGCCGTCGCTGTAACGGCTTCATTACCGGCGGGACAAAGTGCTAATTACCGGCCGGATCGTTAAGCCGTACTAAATTGTCCGCGGGTGCACGTGGAGCGAGCGCGGGCGACGAGTGTTTATGAAGGAGCAAAAGCGAGGGAGGGAGGGAGATGTAAGAATGAGAATTTCGCGGCGACTGTGGGTGTAGCGGGCGAGTCTGCAGCGGGGGTGGGTGATTGTAATGACGGGGATTCGCCATACTGTGGACACGTCTCTATGGGGTCATCACGAAGGAGTGGAATAATTGGAATGAGCGCCCTCTAGAGGATCTTTTTGTTTTTATTATTATTTGCGGCACGGAGAAAAACGAACCTTTTTTTTTTTGGGAATCTTGGCTTTTATAAATAGGATTCCGGGGAACATGGGGTAGTAAAATGTTATGGGGGGGAAGTCGTGCAACGTTGTTAAATTTTGTAACGAGTGCGGCTTGACAGCTGAATTATTGGACTGAGACGTATAATTTAGCGTACGCATTTGTACTTTTTTTTTGTTTGTTTTTCTGTGTGGATCGATGCGCACTGGTTCGTATTAGACCGGAGTCGGTCTATATTACCCAGAATTACACTATTACTTGGTTCAAAAAGATTCGTAGTCTGAGATTCTAAATAAAATGATTGCCCGATGTAACAGCACGTTATTATCTCCTGGTCAGTCGTCTGTTAATTATTTTGTAACTAGTTCAAACAAAAAATGTTAATAAAAGTAGCCTTGAATCATGTTAAACCACAGCTTTGCAAAACGCGTTCGAACGCTTTTTCCCGTCTGTCGGTCGTTAATTATTTTGTAACCATAGTTTGAACAAAAAATGCAATAAAAATAACGTTGTATCGCATTAAATTACAACTTTGTAAGCAAGACCGGTTAAACAAATTCGAAAAAAAATTACTACATGCGATGAAGTAACCGGTGCACGGTCATCGCGCGCCGTGCGGTAACGGATTGTAAAAATAAATCCCCGCGGAGATTCCACGAAGGAGCGAGAGATCTACGATGTTATAAATATAAAATACAAAATGTTGCGAGAGAACAAGTTTGTGCCATAACCACGCGCTTAGGGCCTCGCTCTGCGCGCTGGCATTAGCCACGGCGCTGTAATGAGATCGTCGATTGGAACGGGTGGACCGGTGAGCGCCGAAGAACGCGCGCGCGGGCGCGCGCGCAGCTCTCGTGTGCGCGCGCCGCATGAACCGAAGCGCGCAGCGTGTGCGCTATGCGCTCCGCCGCGATGTGTCTCGCGCGCTCCGCTGCGGCTTACGAACGTGTGCGGTCTCTCCCTGCCTCGCTCGGTTACACCCGGTACACACGCCAACCGGACGAATAACGCTCTCCGCGCGGCTTTTGCTTAGGAATCGAATTATTCGTGCCCTCGGGTTTCGTGATACTCTCGCGCGCTCCTTCGTCTATATAAGATATCTATATGTGCGGCATTATGGGCCGCGCGGCGAACACTCGGCCACCGTGTGTACGGGGCGTTCCACACCGATTCGGCCTCGCTCGGACCTCTCGAATTTTGTCCAAGATTTTTTGATTCATTGTCCCTATTCTGAAAACATCTCCAACTTTTTTTTCGATTTTTTTTTTGTTTTCATATTTGAAGTAGTTACAATTTTTTAAATAAAAATATTGTTAGGACGGGTTTATAAATTTGAAAAAATTTGTAAAAATCGGGTATCAGATGTGAAACATTTTAGGCATAAACCCAGAGCGCGGTGAATTTTTTTTTTCTGTTTTTCTAAAAAATAGGCAACAAAAGTTTTTAAAAATCTGGAAAAAATACAAGCAAATCCCAGCCTACTGTGGGTTTAAGCTAAGATTTTTATATCTCATACTGGATTTTTGATAATTTTTCCAGATTTTTTAATCCGAGAGAACAATATTAACATTTTGACAAACTGCAACTAACTCAAATAAAAAAAATTCAAGTTCTTTCCGGGGTCGGGACGACAACGCAAAAAATCGTGGACGAAATCCGGGAGGTCGAGGGGTCAGACCCGGTTCGAATCGATACGGAGTGCCCCATATACACACATACAACGCTATACATCGCATATACCAGACGTCGAGGCTTTCCGCCCATCCGGTTTCGCAAGAGAGCTCCACAAGTCGAGCCGCGCTCGCCCGGTGTGCTCCCGCGGTTGCATCGTTGCACCGCTGCCGTTTCTACTTCGGGCGATAGAGTCCGGCGTGATCCGCTATCGAGAGAGAGAGAGAGACGGAGCTAGAACAACCAGGGTAGAAACTCCCTGGCGGGGCGATCGACGAGTTGTGATATCGCGAGCGTCGGTCCTCGCCCCTCGCGCACTTTATTCCAAAAGGCAGAAATGAGCATAGAACGAGAAGCGGCAGGACGCGCTAAAAAAAAAAAAAAGAAACCATAAAAGCGCGGTCGTCCCCGGTAGAAACACGACTGCCGCGGCTCTCGTCGCGGGCACTAAATATGAATAATTCAATGTAAATTATCCAGGGTGGCA